>CM034154.1:485313276-490437061 GCA_019776745.2 Taxus chinensis
TGTAATCATTCTGTATTACAAGGGCATAGTCTGATTATGTTTACTATGTGAATATCTGATCTCATTTAAACAGGGTGTTTAATGAAACAATTGATGGATTGCAATTGTTTTAAAAGTTAGTGCTTATCATGCTCAGTTCATTGAACTGACTCATGTCGACTATTTTTGCAGATGGTTGCCGTATGAGGTAAAAGCAATGCAGAACTGATAGGCTGATCAGATTGTTTATTTGATTTATAAGGAATTACAGCTTGATTTTATAGATGTACTATATGAGAAAAGATGTTTCTTTTCCGTTAGCATTATATCAAGTATGCTGTTGCATAAAATGTAATTGTATAAGTTTGAAAGGAATGAAAATAAGTGTTTGATACTTATGTGTTGTATTCTATTCTGAAAGATGACCTTCTTCGGTATATGTAACGAAGGGGCATTGTTATCTTTGTATAATATGGATGCTTTCGAGATTGATAATGAAAGCTTGTAAGTAATAAGACTAAATTCTTATGAGTATTTAGTAGTTCTAATTTGATCTAGCAAAAGCAATATTAGAATTAAATGATTGTCTCTCTAAAAGATAGGTTAAAATTGAGCCTAAAAGAGAGAACGCTAAACTAAATGGATTGAATTACTAATCCCTAGTCCTAAGCATAACAGGACAATAGTAAATTGGATTCTTAATCATTTATATCTTTAAACAAAAAAAAGTATGATATAAATTCAGTTAAGAGAACTGATAGGCAATCAAATGGAGTTCAGAAGGCAATCTCAAGCATAGGTTATGAGATATTGTTCCATTCTGTCGTTTTAGAATCAGGTGTATTCTGATGACTTCTTGATAAAAGCTTGACCGTAATACCTCTACCAAGTAATGAGTCTTCTAGAGGAGGGTCGTCTTAAGACGAAGAATCCAGGGATCGGAAAGGCTAACCTCAGGGTAAACGTCTTTAAAGTAATTTGTACTCAAGTGCTTAACGCATATTGACGAGTAGATCTTTTTGAGGCGGATTTAAAGATGACGGCACAAGACAACTGCAGGGTTGTACCTCCGAGAAGATTAGGATCTTCTCGAAGTTACAACAATGCAGGTGACTTCTGACGACACCCTTTGCATTGATCGCTAAGATTTACATTTGTGACTGGACTAGTTACTCAGGGATTAATTAGGAACGTGGTCAGGTTGTAAGGCTACCTAGGAGGTTCGGGGTATCTTGACACATTGGTCTAACTGTAAGGTTTAAACCAGTATGTCACCGTATCCCTAACCCTCTGGATATCCCTATAACGTTATCACCTTGTTAATCTATCTCCGAGTGATTAAGTCATGAAAGGAAGGACTGACAGTAGTCAGTTTAAGACATTCTATATAACATATGAATGGGGTGAAGGACGTATTCCAGATTGACGAGTATGCCGTTAAGGAATACGAGACATGAACAGTATGTTTCAAATCTTTGGCCAAAGTATCGCAAGCTGCTGATTGCGTTGTCCTAATTCACCTAGTCTAAGGGATGAGATGCCGATGAATAATGGTAACAATTATTCAGTTAGGTTCCTTGGACAGAGCATTCTGAATCCCAGATTAGGGAAGAGAACCGCAAGAGTATTGTGTTAAATAAAAACACTAACTCTTTTTACTCATGAATAGATCGGTAGATTACCGAGTCATGGAATGAATAGATCGGAGGTATTCCGAGTCATTGCAGCTGCATATGGTTGTCTGTTATATAAATGGTTATTTGAATTGTGAGTTCTAAATTATGTATTTAGAACCAGTATGCAATTATAAAAAAAAAAATTTTGACTTGTTCTATTGTCTAAAATGAGGATGTTACACACACCAACCCACAACCCAACCCAACCCTACACCAAACCCTTCTCCCACCTCCAACTCAAACCCAACCCAACCCTACACCAAACCCTTCTCCACCCCTAACCCACACCCACCCATAACCCAACCCAAGCCCCACACAAACCCACACCCACCGACAACCCAACCCAAAAACCCAAAACAACCAACCCACCCACACAACCCACAAACAAAACACACAAGCCACTGACGCCAGCCGATACATGACCGATGCCGGTCACCAACAATACTTCCTTTCCCTAAAATTGTGCAACCGATGTCGGTCGCTTAGTGACCGACATTGGTCACTGTCTTCTCCCGGAGACGAACCCCCGCACGGCCCCCAAAACCCATTTTTTACCTATTTCTACCCATCTACCCACCCAAATACCCTAAAAACTTACCCACCTACCCACCTTAGCCTATCTAGCCTATCTACCCTCTCCCTTTTTCAAATCATTTCCATTTTCTCATTATTTCCTCAAAAAGGTTAATTCCTACCCAAACCCCCAATTTAGCATCATACAACCAAATCACCAAATTAAAGAGTTTCGAATCTACCCGAACGACGACACGTCGTTGTGGTGGGATGGGTGGTAGCGGTCCAGCTGGTCCAGCCCCTCCAGCTCCTCCTGCCTGTGCCATGGCTCCAATCCTGATCTGCTGGGTCCCCGGCCAATCAACTGCTGCCTCCTCCTTAATCGGGCCCACTATCAACTCTCTCCGCCAATACAATAGCTTCACCTCACTCAATCAAGCCTCTAATCTCAACTCTCCACGTCAGACAAGTCGATTTGGTTTGCAAATAACAAAAGTGACAATGACAAGCCATATTTTTCTTTTTATAGGTTTTTCGGCTTTCACCGATATCGGTTTCATTTTGCCCTAAGTAACCGGTATCGGTCCCTTAACCGATATCAGTCCTGCGAAGAACCGACGGGGGTTTTTTTCTCTTTTTTCTTTTTTTTCTTTTTTTTTTTTTTTTTTTTTTTTTTTTTTTTTTTTTTTTTTTTTTTTTTTTTTTTTTTTTTTTTTTTTTTTTTTTTTTTTTTTTTTTTTTTTTTTTTTTTTTTTTCTTTTTTTTTTTTTTTTTTTTTTTTTTTTTTTTTTTTTTTTTTTTTTTTTTTTTTTTTTTTTTTTTTTTTTTTTTTTTTTTTTTTTTTTTTTTTTTTTTTTTTTTTTTTTTTTTTTTTTTTTTTTTTTTTTTTTTTTTTTTTTTTTTTTTTTTTTTTTTTTTTTTTTTTTTTTTTTTTTTTTTTTTTTTTTTTTTTTTTTTTTTTTTTTTTTTTTTTTTTTTTTTTTTTTTTTTTTTTTTTTTTTTTTTTTTTTTTTTTTTTTTTTTTTTTTTTTTTTTTTTTTTTTTTTTTTTTTTTTTTTTTTTTTTTTTTTTTTTTTTTTTTTTTTTTTTTTTTTTTTTTTTTTTTTTTTTTTTTTTTTTTTTTTTTTTTTTTTTTTTTTTTTTTTTTTTTTTTTTTTTTTTTTTTTTTTTTTTTTTTTTTTTTTTTTTTTTTTTTTTTTTTTTTTTTTTTTTTTTTTTTTTTTTTTTTTTTTTTTTTTTTTTTTTTTTTTTTTTTTTTTTTTTTTTTTTTTTTTTTTTTTTTTTTTTTTTTTTTTTTTTTTTTTTTTTTTTTTTTTTTTTTTTTTTTTTTTTTTTTTTTTTTTTTTTTTTTTTTTTTTTTTTTTTTTTTTTTTTTTTTTTTTTTTTTTTTTTTTTTTTTTTTTTTTTTTTTTTTTTTTTTTTTTTTTTTTTTTTTTTTTTTTTTTTTTTTTTTTTTTTTTTTTTTTTTTTTTTTTTTTTTTTTTTTTTTTTTTTTTTTTTTTTTTTTTTTTTTTTTTTTTTTTTTTTTTTTTTTTTTTTTTTTTTTTTTTTTTTTTTTTTTTTTTTTTTTTTTTTTTTTTTTTTTTTTTTTTTTTTTTTTTTTTTTTTTTTTTTTTTTTTTTTTTTTTTTTTTTTTTTTTTTTTTTTTTTTTTTTTTTTTTTTTTTTTTTTTTTTTTTTTTTTTTTTTTTTTTTTTTTTTTTTTTTTTTTTTTTTTTTTTTTTTTTTTTTTTTTTTTTTTTTTTTTTTTTTTTTTTTTTTTTTTTTTTTTTTTTTTTTTTTTTTTTTTTTTTTTTTTTTTTTTTTTTTTTTTTTTTTTTTTTTTTTTTTTTTTTTTTTTTTTTTTTTTTTTTTTTTTTTTTTTTTTTTTTTTTTTTTTTTTTTTTTTTTTTTTTTTTTTTTTTTTTTTTTTTTTTTTTTTTTTTTTTTTTTTTTTTTTTTTTTTTTTTTTTTTTTTTTTTTTTTTTTTTTTTTTTTTTTTTTTTTTTTTTTTTTTTTTTTTTTTTTTTTTTTTTTTTTTTTTTTTTTTTTTTTTTTTTTTTTTTTTTTTTTTTTTTTTTTTTTTTTTTTTTTTTTTTTTTTTTTTTTTTTTTCTTTTTTTTTTTTTTTTTTTTTTTTTTTTTTTTTTTTTTTTTTTTTTTTTTTTTTTTTTTTTTTTTTTTTTTTTTTTTTTTTTTTTTTTTTTTTTTTTTTTTTTTTTTTTTTTTTTTTTTTTTTTTTTTTTTTTTTTTTTTTTTTTTTTTTTTTTTTTTTTTTTTTTTTTTTTTTTTTTTTTTTTTTTTTTTTTTTTTTTTTTTTTTTTTTTTTTTTTTTTTTTTTTTTTTTTTTTTTTTTTTTTTTTTTTTTTTTTTTTTTTTTTTTTTTTTTTTTTTTTTTTTTTTTTTTTTTTTTTTTTTTTTTTTTTTTTTTTTTTTTTTTTTTTTTTTTTTTTTTTTTTTTTTTTTTTTTTTTTTTTTTTTTTTTTTTTTTTTTTTTTTTTTTTTTTTTTTTTTTTTTTTTTTTTTTTTTTTTTTTTTTTTTTTTTTTTTTTTTTTTTTTTTTTTTTTTTTTTTTTTTTTTTTTTTTTTTTTTTTTTTTTTTTTTTTTTTTTTTTTTTTTTTTTTTTTTTTTTTTTTTTTTTTTTTTTTTTTTTTTTTTTTTTTTTTTTTTTTTTTTTTTTTTTTTTTTTTTTTTTTTTTTTTTTTTTTTTTTTTTTTTTTTTTTTTTTTTTTTTTTTTTTTTTTTTTTTGGTTCTCTTTGGGTTGGGGTCCCGTTTGGTTGGGGGGTCTTTCTTTGTCTGGTTTGGGGGACACATTGGTCTCTACCCAAACTTTCACCCCATCTTTTGCCCTTATGTACTAATTGCTAGTTTAACAAAATCGCCTCTATCCACCTTTGCTGCAAAAAATGTTGTTAATTTGTCAGGAGCCGTGGACATAAGGACCTCAACATACCTATTCGGCAACGAAAAACAGGCAATAAAAAAAAAAATTGGCAGCGGGGGGGGGGGGGGGGGGGGGTGGGGGGGGCGGGGGGGGGGGTGGGGGGAGGAGGGGGGAGGGGGGGGGGGGGGGGGGGGAGCGGGAGAGGGGGCGGGGGGGGGGGGGGGCGGCGGGGAGGGGGGTGGGGTTGGTGGTGGGGGCGGGCGGGGGGGGGCGGTCGGGGGGGCGGGGGGGTGGGGGGGGGGGGGGGGGGGGGGGCGGGCGTGGGAAGGGGGCGCGGGGGGGGGGGGGGGGGGCGCTGTGGCGAGGGCGGGGGTGGGGGCGGGGGGGGGTGCGGAGTGGGGGGTGGGTGGGGGGGGGGGGGTGGAGGGAGGGGGGAGCGGGGGGGGGAGGGGGGGGGGGGGGGGGGTGGGGGGGCGGGGCTGGGCGTGCGGAGGGGGGATAGGTGGGGAGGGGGCGGGAGGTGGGGGGGGGGGGGGGGGGGGGGCGGGGGGGGGAGGGGGGGTGGTGGGGTGGGGGGGGGGGGGGGGGGGGGGGGGGAGGGGGGGGGCGGGGGGGGGGGGGGGGGGGGGGGGAGGGTGGGGGAGGGGCGGTGGGACGGGCGGGGGGGGGGGGGGTGAGGGGGGGGGGGGAGGAGGGGTGGGTGGGGGGGGGGGGTGGGGGGGGGGGGGGGGGGGGGAGGGGCGTGGGGTGGGAGGGGGGGGGGGTGGGGGTGGGGGGGTGGGTGCGGGGGGTGGGGGGCGGGGTGGGGGGTGCGGGGGGGGGGGGGGGGAGGGGGGCGGGCTGGGGGGGGGCGGGGGGGGGGGGGGGAGGGCGGGGGGGGGGGGGGGGGGGGGGGGGGAGGGGGGGGGGGGGGGGGGAGTGGGGGGGGGGGGGTGGGGTGGGGAGGGGGGGGGGGGGGGGCGGGGGGGGGGTGGGGGAGTGGGGGGTGGGGCTGCGGTGGGGGGGGGGGGGGGGGGGGGTGTGGGGGGGGGGGGAAAAAAAAACAAAAAAAACCCAAAAAAACAAAAAAAAAAAAACAAAAACAAAAATAAAAAAAACCAAAACAAAAAAAAAAAAAAAACAAACAAACAAAAAAAAAAAAACGCAAAAAAAAACCCCCCCCCCCCCCCCCAACCCAAGGCCTCAACCTAAACACGGCCCGACCCAAGGCCTTTCCCCTAACCATTGGCCCGACCAAGGCCTCAACTCCCATTCGGCACGACACAAGGCCTCGCCCTAACCATTAGGACCGAACCAAGGCCTACTACCTATCCGGGCCCGACACAGGCTCAAACTACTATTTGGGCCGAACCCAAGGCCTCGACCTAACCCATTTGGCTGAACCCAAGGCCTCGACTACCAATTTGGCCCACCAAGGCCTCAACCTCCAATTGGCACGACCCCAAGGCTCGCCTCACTATTTGGCCCGACCCAAGGCCTCCCCTTCTACCCTTCTGGCACAACCCAAGGCCGCCAAACCCAACAAAACTTGGCCCGACCCACGGCCGCACCACCTTTCATTCCCTTACCCAAATCAAAAACAATACACTTTGATCCACCCCATTTCCGGTTGGTTAGTTTTTTGTTTCAATCGAGCTCACTGTTCGTTTGTTTAGCATCATGATTAGGATCCTTGAACTTGATTCTGGCGACCAACTTTTCCCAGGAACGTAGACCGTGCCGTTTATCTCAAACTAAACCAACCTTTTGGTACTGCCCGAACATGCCTAAACGCTCCTGTACCTTAAATTGTTATCTTTACCCGGGGGATACTCCTTGCCTTGGATACCAAGATTATATCAACCTTGTTTGGATAAAACTATCGACATTTGCTCTGCATGTGGTGTCCTTGTCAAATTTCATGTACAATAGCGTGACTATGGCCATTTTCTCAATATGCATCTGCTTCCTTGAACCTACCCCCACAATCTTAACATTCCCCTCTACCCCATTTTCCTGTTTTATCAACCCTATCCCTTGATTTCCGTGCACTAAATCTGCTGTGATAGATTTGAGGGGGATACTATACCTTAACAGGCGTAAACCACTTCATATTATTGTTCTGTGCCGCGCTTTACAAACAAGCTACATGACAATTAAGGGGCTAATGTAGCACCAAATTTGTGTCTTACGACCCCTGTGACCCGCATCTCATCTCGAAAAATATCTAACCTCATCCACCTAAACCTTACACAATTATTATTAATTACATTATAATTGATAAATTCCAAATCACCTTTCCCGGGCCACTCACCTTGCCACTCGTGTCATGACAGCCTAACCCTACAAACTAACCTAATAAGACCACGACTGGTCTAGACTCACATCCATAACTAATGCCTCCTTATCGCACCCCAAAGCCGACCTTCTAGCAAATTGACCAAGCCGCAAACTGATCTCTTCGGGAGAAAAGCAGGAAAGGGGGCTATTTTACTAAAAATAGCCTACTTTTTTCCTTACCGATGCTGGTTCCTACTTCGACCGCCGTCGGTTATGTAACCGCATCGGTTCCCTGTAAAGGGCTCCCCAAACCAAAACAACGGATCGAAATTTCATTTTTGGAGATAAGTCCCAAGGATTTCTAGATCAAACAGAGAGCATGCGAGTGAAAGTGAAAAACGAGTCAGATCTTCACTTAACCAAGCAAAGACGATCCGGGTGAAGAACCAGAAGTGCTTGCAGTAGAGGAGATCAACTTGATCTTCGTCAATCTAGTAAGTCATATCTTGATGTCCTTATGTTTAACATTTCTTATGCTCTTTGAATCACAGTCCTCCGAAATCTATTTTCTAATCTACTACCCAACGTGCCATACATCTAACTAATCTTTTACCCCTCATCATTCATTTCCTAATATCATCCATAAACCAGCGTTACAAACACCATAGCTACCAAGAAGATCCTAGAACCCACCGGTATCAGTTATCAATAACCGGCATCAGTTATCAGTAACCGGCATCGGTTCCTCTGATCAAAACCAGAAAACCAGCCTTTCCCCTACCCAGTTCAACGAAACAATTTAATTGATACTTTACAGTCTTTTGTGTTAATTTCATATTAGCAGGGGAACTAACCACCTTCGAAAGGAAGTTTTATATTTCCTGGGCCCATGGCAGTTCCCTCATTTATTGTCTAATTAAAATCTTGTGGTCTTGTGTTCTTATTCGCAGGTAGTCCTTCCAAGACAAAAAGGAGTTCTTCGCAGTCAGCCTGATCTTTCTCTACGGTACGCGCACACCATCTCGACATTCTACAGGTATTCCTCCTAGAACCCTAACCTCATCTGTTTCTATAGGAACGAGTCATTCCGAGTGAAACAGACGTTTCTTGATTTTTCTCATTCCACACTACTTCAAAACACAATATTGACCCCAGAATCGTGTAGATAATTTCACCAGCTTTCCGTTGATATAAAGAACGTGCCAATCCGAGCTCTGTATCAAAAATTATGGTGATCTAAAGATCTAGGGCACAAAACAGGCGAAAGCGTGTTTTGAAATCCTTTCCCGCGCTCTGCCACCTGGACGACACGTGGGACGTGCTGATTAGACGAGAAATTCTCTCTCCTTCGTCTTTCGCGGGCTTTCATTTTGAAATTCACTTGTGGGGCCCTTAACTGGACACGTGGCGCTATTTCATTGGTTCGGGCTGACCTTTTAAAACTTGCCCTTTAACCTTTTTGACCTTTTTTCTCTAAGACACGTGGCGGCTTCTGATTGGTTCTCGGCCCTACCGGATTTTTCACGCCCTTCACATCTTTTTGTCCCAGACATCCCAATTACTTAGTGCTCCTTGTGATGATTTCGGCCGAACCGGCCGGTTCGCGTCCATTTGTCCCGGATGTCCCAATTGCCTCCGGACTGTTTTGACCTCTTTCACCCGGTTCGGCCGGTTTGCGCCTTTTCGGCCCGCTTGTCCCGAACTGTCCCTCTCAGCAGTTAGTCGATTTTCTCTCAGTCGAACTGGCATTTTGAGCCCGCCGCGTACTTCTGTCCCATTTGTCCCATTTTTAATTTGGCCGCCTAGAGGCTTTTCAGCCGATCCGCTTCCATTTGTCCCAGTTGTTCCAAATGCTACCTTGAGCAGGACTTAGCCAATTTTCACACTCTTTCCTGGATCAACCTATTTGCCTTTCTGCAACTTTTTTTTGCATTTTCTCAGAGCTTGCTCCCTGTTTCTTTGGCCAGGGGAGTTAGAAAAATATCTGAAGGGACCCTAGAAACCTGACTTTGCTCTGAATCAATCAATTTGCTTGGGATTTGAATCTTCTGATGCATGTTATCAAAATTTACCCTAGGGGGGTGAATTTTGGATAACATTTACCTCTCACCATCTCATTACCTAATATCACTCATATACCAGCCTTACCAACAACACCGTTACCCTACGACACAACCACCCCATAAAACAACCAACCTACAGATCCTAGACCATACCGATATCGGTTATCAGCAACCGGTATCGGTTATTGTGACTCAAAACCAGAAATCAGCCTTTCCCCTACCCGTCTCAATGAAGCAATTTAATTGATATTTTATAGTTTTTGGTGTTAATTCATATTAGCAGGGGAACTGACCACCTTCGAAAGGAAGTTTTATATTTCTTGGGCCCAAGGCAGTTCCCTCATTTATCGTCTAATCAAAATCTTGTGGTCTTGTGTTCTTATTTGCAGGTAGTCCTTCTAAGACAAAAAGGAGTTCTTCGCAGTCAACCTGATCTTCCTCTACGGTACACGCACACCATCTCGACATTCAACAGGTATTCCTCCTAGCCCTAACCTTATCTGTTTCTAAAAGGAATGAAAGGATAGAAGTAACTCTATTTCCAGAAGAAGTCGAAAATTCCGAGACTGTGGTTACTTTTGAAAATTTGGCGGAAAGATTCCTATTTTTTTCAGCCCAATTAATGAAGATATGCTTCCTCTTATTCAAGAGTTTAAACGATTTGTATTTGTAATGGGACTATACCCTTGGGACAACAAGGCTGAAGAAGCCAGACCTTTTTGATGGTTCAAAAAGGTGGTTGAAACAAGGTGATAATAATGTGAAAAATCATGGGATTTATTAACAAAAGGACCTTGAAGAATTTGGTCTGCAAAGAAATAACAGATCATGATCAACAGATATCAAAAGCTATCCCAAGGAAACAGAAGGAGAAGATAGTGAAACAGCATCATGCACGCAGTTCCGGCCAGCTAAAATGGAAGCTCGATCCACAAGAAATTGATTAACAATGGATGGGTTGATGAATCATGAAAATAACCAGCAAAGCACTTCAGCTTGGGAAACAAAGCAAAAAAAAACAACAGTGAAGTATGATTCCTAGCAACTGCGTAGCAGGCCATATGCCAAAATGTAGCAATAATAGCGCCCAAAAAGACAAGAATCAAATCTTGTCCGATATGGTGGGGGATTTAAGATTTGGCTAATATATTCCCTTTGCACCTTTTTTCCGATCCACCACTGTCCATTCCTGATTTCCCACATCCACTACAGTCGGAAAAACTGCAATAGGTTTGATGGGGAAGAAGACCCAAATGGGAGGTTGGAATATCTTTAATCACTGAATCAGCAGCCTGAGGTCAAAAAGAAGATATATCTGGAGGCTTCTCTGTATTGGTCTGTGAATCAACCATGATGGGTGGTAGTTTTGCTGATTGCATAGGGGGCACTCGATTCCTTAGCCGGATCTGAGTCGATTGTAAAGATGTTCAGGTAGAGAATCCCTCCACCAGGCTGTTTTGGTCTTACGTTTGGAGTGTTTCATAGTTTTGGGTTGTACATGACCAGTTTGAAGCAACGCCTACATCTGAAGAAAGTCTTTGATAGTCTACATCTGCAAGGACCCAGATGGCAGAGTATTTCTGTAGATGATTTTTGCATCTATAAAGAAGATGGACACCTGTATCGAGATGGAACCAGGATTCGAGCATATAAGTAGTATGGGTTTGAATGGAGGTCTTTGGAGCATCGACTGCTACACATGAGCCTAAAGTATCCCCTTAGCAATGAGACAAGATCTGTTCCAAAGGCTGCAATGGGAGTCCTGTAGACATGTTGTATCCAAATCGGGGTACTGATCCTGAGTTTCAAAATCAAAAGAGTTACTCCTTTAATGAATCAGATAAGTGAGATCATTTTTCCATATGGGGGTTATAGAAGGTTCATCAAGAATTTCTCAAAGATTGCACAGCCACTAACCCAGTTCTTGAAGAAGAAAGATGTTACTTATGAACCAGGAAATAAGGCACATGAAGCTTTTAAAAAATGAAGGAAGCCCTGGTGTCTTCACCTATTTTAAGAATCTAGATTGGAGCAAGCCATTCATTGTGTACACTGATGCCTCAGATGCAGCACTAGGAAGTACTCTGAGCCAAAAGGATGAAAATGGGAATGAACATCCAATTTACTTTGGGAGTAGACAAAAAGAGCAGTGCTGAGGTAAATTATACTGTAACTGAAAAAGAGGCTCTAGCTATCATTTTTGTTGTAAAGAAGTTTAGAAATTACTTGCTAGGGAAAAATTTATAGTTGTAACAGATCATCAGGCTCTAAAATATTTGTAAATAAGCCTAACCCATCAGGGAGGATAGCAAGATGGATAATTTTGCTACAAGAATTTGAATTTGATATTATAGATAGGCCAGGAAAGAAGCATATCAATGCAGATGCACTCTCTCAAGCCTATAAGGTTTTAGGTTCATCTTGTGATGATGATGATTTCCCAGATGCAACATTGTTATCCCTTGACACAATCCCTAGTGAATACATAGATATTTGGAATTATCTGAATGAATTCAAGTTTCCTGATGGTGCCAATGCAAAGACTAAGAGAAAGAAGATACTACTCAAGCCAGTCATCCATATTCTATTCTATATGGAGTATTATTTTGAATAGGACCTGATGGACAGTACAAGAGGGCAGTTGGACGTGATCAAGGGAAGGAAGCTGAAGATAGATGATAGAAATTCCACAATGGTACATGTGGAGGACACTTCTCTGACAACTTACAGCAAGAAGGATCTTGGATGGCAGGTTATCACTGGCCCACTCTTTTTAGAGATTGTTATAATTATTGTAAGACATGTGATATTTTGTCAAACACATGGTAACCGTAAGACTTCATCAGCTCCATTATGCCCTATTCTTCCACTTGGTCCCTTTGAAAAGTGGGGAATAGACATTGTAGGTCCACTTCCAACTACCCCATGCCAAAATAAGTATATTGTAGTTGCCACAGATTATTTAACCAAGTGGGTTGAAGCTAGGCCATTGAAAACAACTTCCATGGATGAAGTGGCAAGGTTCATATATGAACGCATTGTCACCAGATTTGGTTGTCCATTAGAAATTGTAACAGATCAAGGAAGCCACTTCATTAATGAGGTGGTAGAAGCCCTAGTCAATAAGTTTTCTATTAAGCACAGGAAGGCAAAAACAACACATACAAGCCAAGCACAAAATGGACAGGTGGAACGAACAAATTTTGTGTTGTGTCAAATTCTAGCAAAAGATGCAGCCTTGCAGGTACATAAGTGGGATAAAAGGATTCATGCAGCATTGTGGGCATATAGGGCAACATCAAAGTCAGCAACAGATACTCCCCATTTCAGTTGGCTTATGGCATTGATCCAGTTCTTCCTATTGAGTTTGATATTCCCACTGTGAGAGTTATGAAAAATGAAAAGGATGGATGAAAGTGATTCAGTAAAAGAAAGGTTGGTACATCTTCATTTGCTAGAGGAAATGAGGGAAATAGCAAAGGATACAAGCTATAAGAAGAAAATGAAGCAAAAGGAATACTTTGATCAAAAGATCCATTGGTCTCCATTTCATGTGAATGACTTGGTTCTAGTATATGATTCCAGATACAAAAAAAAGAAGAGAAAAAAATCTTCCAAAATGGATGGGGCCCTACAAAATAGTAGTGTGCATGAAAATGGTACGTACCGACTGGAGGAATTGGATGGCACTCCCATTACGAAATGGGTCAACCACGACAAGTTGAAGATTTTCCAAGCACCAGAATAGTCTACTCCGAGGACGGAGGAGGAGGAGTAGAAGCTAGGAAGGGGGAAAATGTCGACACTAAAATTTTCCTCCGTAATTTCTATTTCATTAATGTATGTATTAGGAATAGGATGTTGTTAAGTATAATTAGTAGTAACGTCTGATAGAAGATAACGGCGCTACCAGTACGCCGCCGCCAATAATGTATAGTACGGTAATAGTCAAAGTACAATAGGAATGTTGTGGTAAAAAGTAAATATTTGTCGTAAGTGGTCCGGTAATGTTAAAATGTCAAAGTTGGGGTAAGTAGAGAAGTAGGGTCTACATGATTAGGATTAGAAATATTATATTGGTAATAAGGACAAGGAGTGAGGTCATAAATATTTTGTGTATTTTATTTGTAAAAAGTCTAAAAATGTGGAACCCATGTGAAATGATATAAGGTTTATCTTATCTTAAAAGATAAGCTTACATGTAAGATAAGAGTTTAAGGTATGGAATATGATTCGTCAGAGTGGATTTCTTATCCTATCTTAGAGATAGATGGATAAGCCTGAAAGTTCTATAAATAAAGAGGCCACCCCCCTCATTTAGCATAGAAGGAAGTAGTGAGAAATATTGTATGAGTAAGTGTGTAAAGGAAGCCATCATTTTGAAGGTGTGTTAAAAAAGCCATTAAGAGGTGTAATTGTGAAGTTTCTCCCATAGTTATTGTTGGAAGGCAAGTGAAGTCAAACACACTTGAGTACCTCATGGGTGAGATTGTAACAATTTCATGTTGATATTATAATTTACACTGATATTTCAGATTTATCATCATTCCTTCTTATCATAGTCTATGGTATTCTTGTGTTATTTTTGTTGTTGTTTTTCCAGATTACATCCACCAAACTAAAGGTTGTGCATTAGTAAATAATCACTCATCTACAACAAATCATGGGAGAAAACACTTACATCACATCAATATTGTCTTAGAAGTCTTAGAGAAACTTCAAATATATGCCAAGCCTTCAAAGTGTTTTTTTGGGTACATGAAGTGGAATACTTAGGCCATATGATTTCTCATGAAGTTGTTACGTGGACCCTCACAAGATCCAGGCCATGGGTGGAATGGGAAACCCTAAGAAACCCTCAAACAATTATGAGGTTTCTTAGGTCTCACAGGGTATTATCGTAGATTTGTCAAAAACTATGGCAGTATAGCAACACCACTCACAAAAATTATTGAAAAAGGACTCCTTTCAGTGGAATGAGGAAGCATCTAGGGCATTTGAAAAATTGAAGGTAGTTATGTGCACCACTCCAGTATTGGAAACCCCAGATTTCTCCAAAAATTTTCATAGTTGAGTGCGATGCTTTAAGAAATGGAATTGGAGCAGTACTAATGCAAGAAAGACACCCCATTACTTTTGAGAGCCGACAACTCAAGGAAAGAATTTGAGTAAAACCCACATATGAAAAGGAAATGATGGGCAATACTACATGCAGTCAAACAATGGAGACCATACTTGATGGGTAGACATTTAAGGTTTTTAAAAATTGATCATGATATTTGAAATTTAGGAGAACAATGTATTATCTTCAAAAAGAACAACAAAAATGGTCACTAAGATGTTGGAATGACTTTGAGATTGTTTTAAGAAAGGAAAGGAAAATTTGGTTGATGATGCTCTTTCTAGGAGGGATGAGTCTGCCGAAGCATTGTTATGTGCCATCTCTATACTACATGTAGATTGGGTAGATCAAGCACGAGAAGAATGGAAGAAAGAAATGCAACTACACATACTCTCATTCAAAATCTCCAGGCAGATCCATCCATATCAGATCAATTTATATGGAAGGGGGATACATTGTG
Source organism: Taxus chinensis (assembly GCA_019776745.2). Taxonomy (NCBI): domain Eukaryota; kingdom Viridiplantae; phylum Streptophyta; class Pinopsida; order Cupressales; family Taxaceae; genus Taxus; species Taxus chinensis. Next base: position 485,328,212 of record CM034154.1, read on the forward strand.
GTACAAAGATCGATTATATATATGTAAGAACTCTACACTTAAACACCATGTATGTTATTCAGAGCTACATTCTTCTCCAATAGGTGGTCATGCTGGGGTCCTGAAAAAAACATATCATAGAGTTAAGAAGGATTTCTTTTGGGAGGGGTTGAATGGAGATGTTCAAAAAAAATTTGTGGCAGAATGTTTGGTTTGCCAAAAAAATAAGGGCGAGACCATTAAGACACTTGGTCTTCTCCAACCTCTATCTATTCCTAGTGAGAGATATGGGAAGAGTTATTAATGGATTTCATCACAATAATACCTAATTCATAAGGGAAAAGTGTCATCATGGCCATGGTGGATAGACTTATTAAGTATTCTCATTTTGGTTCCCTAGCTCATCCTTTCACAGCTAGTACCATTGCCATCTCTTTTATGGATACAGTTTTTAAAAGCTCCATGGCACGCCAAAAGTTATAGTAAGTGATCATGATCCAATATTTACAAGTAACTTTTGGACTGATCTGGCATGTTTCTTGTCTAGGTACCCAACTAGCCCAGAGTTCCTCTTATCATCCCCAAATCAGATGGGCAAACTGAGGTGGCAAATAAATTTTTAGAGGGATATCTTCGATGTTTTACTTCAGATAAAACAAGAACATTGGGTGCAATGGTTTGCCACTGGCAGGATGGTGGTATAATACTTTCATTTCATACCTCCAAAATGTCTCCATTTCTAGCACTTTATGGGTACCATCCCATCCATCACTCATATCTAGCTTGAAGGTCAAACCAAAGGTGAGATCAGTTGAAGATCACATTCAACATCAACATGAGTTACTCTCTAGTCTTAGAGAGAATTTGGCAGCATCAAGAAAGATGATGATATTACCATCTTGATAGGTCCAAACATGCCTTCCCGGAGAGGTTATGGACCTTGAAAAAAACATTAAGGAGATTCAAGTTATAAGAGGGAATCCCTGAATTGCTGGACAATGAAAACCATGAAGAAGAGGAAATGGTTCTTGATGATTTTAAGCAAAAATATCAGCTTATGGATGATTATCTATTACGCCCTAATTATATATCTTACATGGGATGGATATAGCTGACTTGTTGCTATTCATAACTTAATATCATGATGTATCTCTTTTATATATGATCTATTATCATTGGTTGGTCGGCCTTGCTGATGGCCCTAACATAGTAATAGTATAAATAGGGTTTATATGTAGTGGATGATCATTATGTTGAGTATTTGAGTCTTTTTATATGTTCTAGAGGTTGCCCCCTCGAAGGGCCAAAACATAAATATTATACTTTCATATTGAGAGAATTTATCTACATTCTTGTGTTATTTGGTGTTTCTCTATTGCTGGATGATAATCATAATTGTAATCAAAAGTAATTTTTCATTACATTATCTATGATGAGGAGATATTCTCATTCCCATTCAAAGATGAGGAATCCCTCAATCATGTCACCCCTGAAGAGACCAATCCAGTCTACAATGAGCCTTTGAAAGTGGGAAAGAAACAATCTATACAATAATTGCTAAGATCCATGGAAGAAAAGAAACAGAAGACCTTGAGCTCAGTCTTGAAACTCTGATTTTAAGCCATGAATCTGCAAAGACAAACACAAATCTGAATTGGAAGTCTCCACTAGCGTGAAATGGGCTATGTTGAAATAAATCTAGATGAGAAATATGAGTCCCTTCAATCAAATGGTAATGGATACAACATGAAATCGAGGTATTTTATTTCCCATTTGAAGAGGAAGAATCTTTCCATGACGAAGAATTGAAAAATTGAAGCAAGGAGTTTTGAATCCTTTGAAGATGAAGCTCTTATGGAATAAAGGAGCGATAGAATGTAGCAATTCCTAAGATGATTTGGTAATCCCTCCGGATAGTTTCCTTTTAGTTATTGCAAAAATAAAGATCCTTTGAAGGCATACAAAGATGAAAAAGTTGTAGGAAGTAACAAAGGAGATCTCTTTTCCAAGAAGTATTGGATGCAATAGAATTTTTGGAAGGACCCCGAGCTGATTCTTGATCTCTTAACTCATGCCAATGGCCATGGCTCAAGAAAAGTATGAGGTTTGCTTCTAATCCTCCTATTAGTACTTATGCACCTCATAGTGGAGTATAGAAAACAGATAAGTCTGAGGTTTCTCATGGAAAAGAGGTCAATGATCATAGACATGGGAAAGAAAAAATTCTAGAATGTTCAAGTAATTTGAACAGAAAACAGCCCTAGGGTAGCAGTAGGATGCATCACTAAGGAATTAACTAAAACGTGGAAAAATGTGGAATGTAACTAGCACTATGAAATTGATTTCAAAGAGAATGAAGGTAGTGGAATTTTCCAAGCAAAGGCCCAAGCATAAAGAAGCTCATGTGGACTCACTCCTACCTAGTACACATAAAATCATGGAAGAATTTGGCTTTTATAAAAAGTTAAGGAAAGGAGGCTACTTTCTGGAACTAGTCAATGGTTTCGCAAAAAAACATCACTCAGTATTGCCCACCTCAGGGGTAACTTTTGATGAATAAAAAGTACTTCATTGAAAGAGGTTTGTCCCCCACCCTTGTACCATAGGTGAGTATTAGGTTGGTTTTTTCCCTTTCTGTTATGTGTTTCCCTCCCTGTCCTGTTGCATTTGTGTGTTTCCTTTTGTTTTTTTGTGTGTGTGTTGGTGTGTGTGTGTGTGTGTGTGTGTGTGTGTGTGTGGTGTGTGTGTGTGTGTGTGTGTGTGTGTGTGTGTGTGTTCTTCTTGTTATCCTCTCTCTTATCAAGTTGTACATGAATCTGTAGGGCCCAATGGATAATGCACTGGTGAGTCATGGATTATATGTTGTAAAGTGGGATTTTGGAGTTCTCATGCCATGTCTTCACTATCCTCAGTCCATACCATGTCCCCAAGCTAGAGCCAGTTGTTGTCATGCAAATGTGCAATAGGGAAATTGACAATTTTTCAGCATTGCCAATAATACCCCTGAGTAAAAAAATTCAATTCTTATCCTTCCCAAGAACCCTAGGTCCACTCAATTAGTCCAGTGACCTCCTAGATATATGATGTTAAATCAGTCCTCACTAGGTATTTAGAAAATTCAATTCATTTCAACCCCCCTAGGTGATTTTAGGAGTTCATTGAAAAATGCAAACTTTGGGTAATTTTGGGAAGGGCTACCACTGGCCTTTCCGGGACTAATGCACCCCCCTGGAGTGGAAAAAGGGAGAAAAAATCATCGTGGAAGAGTAAAATAAAGTGATAATTTTTTTGGAATAAATATAGGATGATTCAGGAAGGATCCAAAGAAGTTTGGACAGTTTCACTAAAATTAGGGTTCACAGGCCTAGGCAGTGCACATACCAAAAAAACTATTGAACTTCCAACGGTGATTTTAGGAGCTGTGAATGGAGGTTAGGAGAAAAAAAAAATTTAGAAAGGGTATTTTGAGCCCCAAAATATGGTGAAATTATTTTTTTACAACACTTTGGCGCAATAGGTTTGAAATAAGGTTTTCTCATCATGCACAAGTGGAGTACCAGATCAAAAATATTATTTTCAAGGATCAAATGGAGGAATCAATACCTAATGCCCCCACCATTGGATTCATAATTCCCATTTATAATCAAGATCATATAAAAAAATTTCATCAAAAAATTCCATTGGGAGCGTATGGTTTTGGAGTTAGTTATTCCATTTCAAGTTGGCCTCTTGGAGTGAGTTCGGGAGAATTTAGTAAAAATTTTGATGAGGACATGTTCAACTCTAGAAGCCTGGTGAATTGTTGTTTCCCTTATGTCCCTAAAGCTTAGGGACATCAGGGTTAATAAAATTTCCCTATCCCCCATAATCCCTTTGGACCCTCATGTGACCCCTCGGATCGCCAGTTCAGCTCCTAGGTGCCAAGCTCATTTTCACTCTCACTCAGATAGTGAAAAAAAGTCGGCTTTGGGAACACTATGAAATTTGATGTACCTCATGTCCCTTTGAGGTGAGGGACATCAAGGTTTAAAAAATTCACCCAGTCCTCATGATTCCTCAAGGTTCCTCATGCGAGATTCTTCTCAGCCCTTACAGTGCTTTAAAGCTACTTTTTTTCCTTAATCCCCTGTCGTCGGATCTCTACATGAAGACTGTTAAGCTAAGGTGGGATGTGCAAATTGATGTCCCTCATAGCCATTTGAGGTGGGTGATGTCAAGGACATGAAAAATGAAAATTCTCCTCTCTCCTTGCTGTGATTTTTTCAAAGATTTAAATATCCCTCCCGCTTCTAACTTCTAACATCTAACTCTTTTGTGCACAACTTGCTCTGTAACTTTCTTTGCAACTTCACACTAACACTCCACATTTTCCAAAGATAAAAACCAGCTTGTCCATAACCATTAAATACTATACCACATGGTGATACACATGTCCTAAAAAAATATTGAACAAACGAAGGAGAAGAAATGAGGAACGAAGAGGAGAATAGTGGAAATCTCCATTGTCGCAAAATAGAATTTTTAAGAGGTATTGTAAATGGATGCATGGATTGACAAAGCATATTTTCCCTTTATTCCTCCTCTATAAAAAACCATCAAAAAAACCTTCATACCCTCCTTGCATGGCAAAAAAACCCATTCACAGTGAAGAAATCCTTTTCTAGCCCAATGGAGAAAAAATCTTGATTTGTCGTCAAACCGACGATCGGAGTGATAGATAAAATCTTTCCCTTAGACTCCAAATGAAAAACCCATTGCAATGGAGTTAGTTTCATCATGATCATAGACAAAAACTAGACCAGAAAATTTCGAGCTCCATTAATGACCGCTATGGCAGCTTCGTGCCCAAAGCCACTACCAAGCAAAAATTTTAAATTTTTATTTCTAAGCATTTTAATGGGAAAAAATCAAGTCAAATTCACAGGACGTGACCATGATAATGAGATGAGTCTAAAAAAAATGTTCCATCACAAACCGAGCAGTGAAAGTCCACTTTCTAAAAAACATAGTAAGTTTTCCCATACAAAATTGTTATGCTTGGGAAGTCACCATCAAAAGCGGGCTATTGTAAAGGCAATATGAACTGAAGATCACTAAGAAGTCAGAATGAGTGTTCAGAGTAGAAAATAGTGAAAATGACCACTTACTAACAATAGTAAGCTCCGTATATGGGTGCTTACTAAAAATAGTAAGTAAGTCACCCCAAGAAGCGGCTGAGGAAAAAAAGGTATGTGCATAGGTGTGACATGAGGGAGTTTATTGCATCATGATGGTAAAGAAGAGGCAAAAAATCACCTTACCAAAAATAGTAAGTTTCTTATCTGGGCACTTCCTATTGTTGGGGTTTTAAATGGATCTTTAACAAACTACAGTCAGGGGATAACAAGTCCCTCTTCTTTAATGGGAGAGGTTCCCTTATTGAAAGCAAGCAACAAAACTTATGTACACATATAAAACTTTCAAAGCTTGGATTCCCGATACTTTGAAACATTTATGCCCAAAGATCATCACTATGAATAATAGAAGAATTAAGGAGATGACGGAGGAAGAACATAACAATACCTTTAGGAAATATAGATAGTAGAGAGGTATAACCTTATAAGTATTGAGCTAAGGAGATGTAGAATAGAATCATTCACTTTCAAAATAGATATAATTTCATGAACACAAAGTTCCAGAAATCGTATAACCAAGAACAAAAAGTTCCTTAGCATGCAAAGATGGATGATTCACAAATTTTCAGACAAGGAGAAAGAAGGAGTGAAAGAGGAAGAAAAGAGAAAAATTCTATATTGATTACTTCGAATCTATTACATCTATAGAGTACCAAGATATAACCCTAACAATGGTGTGGAGAAGCCATTAAAATAGCTTCCAAGAATGGTTACATTCGGTTACAAAATGATGGAATTGATTCAAGAAATTGACATATGAACTTATCCAATGTCTTAGCCATTTCCTTACTTGGCAGAAAAACCAGATGCATTGAATTGCATCTGTTCATCCTGCCTTTGCAACATTTAAATTTGAGCCATCCACATGGGAGATATTTAAACTAAAGTGGGAGAGATTTGAACTGAAGTGGGCTTGAGGATGCATTTCATATTTTGTGCCTTTTAGAGAAATGACTCTTCAGAACATTTTGGCCCACCCACCCGCTTTTGATAAGAGCTTGACATGTGGCTTTACTTTAGTGGCGACGGAGCTACAGGTCATTTTTATACTTTTACCTCTTTTCAACATGAGCTCAAAAAACTCAAATTCTCTCCACTGGCCCACCTCCCCCCCTTTGAATTTTGATGATGTGGGCTCAACATTTGAATTTATCCCTTGGCATAAGCAGGGCCATGGGTCACTTTTATAATTTTAAGCTCTTTATGGAAACAAAGTTCAAATTCCCAAATCACTCTTACAACCTGCTTTCCCGCTTTGACTTTTCAACAACATCAAAACATAGAAAAGGCCCACCCACCTCCCCGCTAACGCTTGAAATATGCCCACGTGTCCCTTTGCGGGTCAGTTCAGTATTTTTTATTCTTTTACTAAGTCCCTTTCATTTAGCGCGGCCATATGTTTGACCCTGGACACATGGAGGGTTGGCACAAAGTTTGGGACCTCAGATTTTTCCTTTTGAAGTTGTGTCGAGATGACACATGGAGGCTTCCAAAACTCTTTTGTACTTAGCTGATTCAACGACCAGCTCTTCCCCTTCTTTGAATCTGACCATGTGGCGAGCTCACGCACATTTGGAGACCCGTTCTTGATTCTTCCATTGAAGTTGCATCAAAGAGACACGTGGAGACTTCCGCCAGTTCTTCATACTTAGTCGATTTGGGCCTACCGGCCACTTAAATTTTGTTGAACCCTAGACACGTGGAGATATGGTGCTCATTTGAGTTTCCATTGTGGATTCGCTCCCTAAAAGGGTGCCAAGCTGACGTGTGGGATCCTTCCACCGGTCTAGGACTCTCCTTTGACTCTGGCCATGTGGCAAGTTGGCACTCATTTGAAGACTAGCCCTTTGGTCTATATTATGAAGTTGCGCCGTTGAGGCACGTGGAGGATTCCACCGACCCTCTCATACTTAGTTATTAAATGGCCTCCACAAACTCTTTTGTACTTAGCCGATTTAATCGACTAAGGTGTCCCAGGTCTATACTTAGCCGATTTAGGCTTGTTATGTCTTCATTTTAGACCTGGGACACGTGGAAAGAAAGATGGCACAAGTTTGGGGACTGTCCCTGGGCCCTGCCCTTGGATTAGCTCCGTTTGGACACATGGAGGCTTCCACTATCACTTGAAACATGGTCACGCCGTATCCAATCTGAGATGTCCACGTACTACCTGTGGATGTTGGGGCAAAAATTAACAGAGAAGATACGCCCGTCGTTCACGATTGTGGAGAAAAAATAAAAAAGAAAGGGAAAACCCCACATTTACACTTGAATTTCAAATTATTCTCCATGAAATGGAAAACTGCAAACAATACCAAGCTCGACATGACCCCACAGCTAAAGATAAATATTGACAACGACATCCGAGTAAAGGAAAATATTTTCAAGTAAAAGCATGGATTCCTCCAAGGTACCGACTCAAAAATTTTAAATACTTGGCTTCAAAAAGAGGGGGATTTTTAGGGCGACAACACCTATTAATAGTAAGTCACACTCAAAGGGAATTTTTGGCATAATAGGATATAGAGTGATGATCATTCATGTTAACATCATCATTTGAGATCATCATAGGCATTTCTCACAGGGAATTTGAGATCGATCTTAGGTAACATGATAGTGTTTTTTGAAAATCACTACATGGTTTAGGTCATAAGTATATCATATGTAGAATAGGAGTTGCAGTCATCAGTGGAATAGTTCATTCAACTTGGAAGTGTTCATGAGATAATTTGAAGGATTTTCTCAGGGTTCTAGGAGTTTGAAGATTCAAAGTTTCACTACATTTGGAGCTTTCCATCGTCAAGGATCAACGGACTTCATCAGGAATGACATCTCCTCTCCTTATTCTCTCTCTTTATTTCTCTCTCCTCTTCCCCTAACTTTCTCTCACTTCCCAATATTCTAATTTCACATTGGGGTTGCACTTTTTCATATGTCTTAATGTTCCTAATGTAATAAGTCACCTTTATGTTATAAAAAGGGACTTAAAAGTTTCCTAGGAAGTTGAAAAGTTTTAAGTTGTGTGAGGGCATATGAAAAGGCATTGGGGGGTAGATGATGAGTCACCTATTATATAATAAATTGTAAAGCCATTCCCATTTCAAATGGTTGGTGATTGATTTTGTAAACTCAAGAGTGCATTAAGAGAACAAAGGAGATAGCCAAATTCTTCCATTCCCCTCATTCTCAAATTTCCTCCTTTTCTCCACTATTTACAACTTTGGTTTGAGAAAGCAATACAAAAATGAGTTTCTATATTTCTTTGACTAATGGATTTCTTGATACTTTTTTCTCATCAAATTCTATTTGGTATTATTGCTACTTGCAGAGTCACGTCCTCTTAATTTAGTGCATGTGATGAAACTTCTAACTAGTGTGTGTAGGAATCTGATTTTCTACCTACAACATTAGTTATCCTACCTATTTTCTCACTCCCCTTTCCTGCTTTTTAGAAAAAGTCTTCCCTAGCAAGAGATTGCTAGATTTTCTACGGGGTCAATGGAGTTCCCCTATTGGATCCCTGGCCGTAAGGCCAGCCAAAGAAATCACACTTTCACTACTGCATCCATATATGACAGTTGTACCGGTTAAGTAGAGGGACTTAGATTCGTAGAGTGTTGGAAAGAAATCCACAGTTTTTTCCACCTGACAAATTTTTCTCGCCAACAATTTCAAAAATCCAAAAAATTAAATAAATTACAAAATTTTCGAACACAAATTCACTTATCACAGAAATCCTACAATCGTAAAACCCTTGAAGTGATTTTTTCAACATCTCCATGTAATCTTGGTAAAGTCATACTTTTTATCTACTACCCTAATGACCATTCCAATATTACAACTATAACTTTCTTCCCTTTGCATGATTTCTATTTGGGGAAAGTCATAACTTTTTTTCCTTCGCAATATAAATTTGCTTGGGGAAATTTGACTTTTATGATTTGTACAATGGACACGACAACAGTGTCATAAGGAGTCACTTTACTCTGCTCTCTTCTAGTATGATCCTATTCCCACTTGGGAGCATTTTCATCTATTTAATCATCACTATGGTACGCATTAGGGGCATAGGTAATTGTCTTCTTTATTGACTCTGTGTTGCATTGTTGATGTTTACTTTTTAAACCACTTGTAAGTAGTGTGATTAAATCTTGGTTCCTTTATAACCTTGATGCTTGAGCTTACTTTGTATATTGGTCCCACTTTCCTATTTTATCTTATCTTTATTATGTGTTTGTTTACATGCATTTGGGTTAACCATCTTGATTCTTTCATAATCATGATGAAATCTATTATGCAACAACAAAAAAAATAAGGTTTCTCTAAAATTATTCTCTAAATGATGATCATACTATAAGCACCATCCTTTCTCATCCTTGTTCAAATCCCTTGTTTTCCTTCATATCAAGTTGTTGTCCACCACTTTGCTTGCAATGCAATGCCCACCCACTTGAGGGGGCGTTCCTCTACCATTCTACTCGCTGGGGCATCTAAATGTTTCCGTGCTTCCTACTGGTTAGGGCATCCAAATGCCTCACATATTTCCACTCACTGATCTACATGCATCTACTATCTTTAAAGCACTATTACTTTGCAATAACACTTTAAAGAGGGGAAAATGTAGACACCCTAAGTTACACACTTGTTCCTAGTGCTATCCTAGTACATCCTGATTATTCACCCATTTGTGATTGATTGATTAAATAATACACATTGTAACCCTGTAGATCGATTAAATTAATCCCTAGCACACCCTTTTTCCCAAGTTAATTATCATTTATCAATTAAATGATTAAATAAGTATACACACCCTAGCTAATTAAATTAGTTATCTAATTAGGAAATTACACCTATTTTCCTAGTCAACTACCACTTAGATTACCAGTGAAATCCACATAAAATCCACTTCAACAAGTCCAGTCAACTTAGGTTCTAGAATCCTATAAGTGTGGGGGCAATTTAATTACACACGTACAATAACCTTTACAGATGTAACTTCTACCGATTAATTTGATTACTGCCCTTTAATGACATTTAACCTCCCAAAACTATTGCAACTTCCTCAAGTGCTAAAAATAACATGTGCATTCATCTGTTTGTAACAAACTTCCAACCCCTTCCGCCTCTATAAAATGAGGGCTTATCATATTACAAATCCTCATGGATTGTTTTGTAAATAAACTCTATTAATTTGCATACTAATTATTTCTAATCTAGCTTCTCATAACAATCTGCATCCCCAATTCAGAGACCATTCAAAAGCACCCACAAATCTACATCCATCAATCTTCCACAAGGTTATACAACTCAAAGCTCTCATAACCTTCAATTGAGGTTTTCTTTGGAAGACTAAAGGAAGGTTTACCATGTTTTTTTACTTTCCTTTTACTGTTGTTTTCCATAGTTTTACATCAGGGAGCATATCAGTGAGGTCTCATCGATAGTCGAGGTTACTGAGATTGGTATATATGCCACCACCTAGTGGTAGGTCAAGTAGTCCAGGCATGGGAGAGAGTCACGGAGGATGAATAAAGTCAGATGAGATATGATTTATTTTTTGTATACGTCTTGTGATGAAGGCATATTTTTTTTGATCAATGCCCATGATGGAATACCAACATGTATATGATTTTTTCAAGATACATTTGGTTTGTGGACATTTGGTATACCTCATTTTAATTCATGAGATATTGTATGAGCTTCATGTTTTACTAAGAGTAGATGACATGATGTTATGTGATGTATAGAATAGATGTTGATGTATTCTTTCTAATGATGATGATGTATCTTAACATATATGGTGATAGCTTAACATTTAATTAAGATTATGTATGATGATGTTAGAGATAGATGTGATGTGATATGATAACCAAAATGGACAAGCAATGTGCACAGTACAAAAGAGTTAATAGATCTAAAACACACATATAAAAACAAACAAAATCATGACTTATAACATAAACCAATACCACGCTCGCTACAAACATAGAAAAGAAATAAAAGTTAGACAAAAAAAAACCTAATATGAACAAGAATTAACTCACACCAAAGTTATATATGAACTAAGATGTTATCCAAGAACACAGATGCTAATCAAACACCATGATCAATAAGATGAAAGCAATTCTCCAAAATAACTATACATAAAACCTTTGCAAACAAATGAGAAACAATATCATATATTATTATGGGAACTCAATGCAATACATTGAGAATGGGCCTTGCTTAAATAGGCAAGGATGTACAATAACTGGGAAAAAAGGGACACCACAAGGTACCCAAAACCAGTAACAAAAAAGTCAAGAGAGTAAAGACCCACTCCAAGGCATCCCAAGAAGCTCAGCTCAAAAAAATCATACAATGTTAAAGAAGTTTGGTGTGCACTGTGGTCTAAATGCACTGCTCAATCACAAAAATAAAAAACAAATGACATTGGGCTCCACCAGAATAGATCCATACAAGGAGACTGTCAACAGAGTGATGTCGAAAGTGTAAAAAAAATACCAAACATAATTCGATCAAGTGCTGCAAATAGGTGTGCCACGATCTAAGAAGAATAACCAAAGCAACAAGGAAAGGACAAAAAATCCAGAGTGTTAGGATCCAAGAAAAGCCAAGGTAACAAGGCAAGGACACAAAACCCGAAGAAGCAAGATCAACACCACACCCTCCCATACTACTTAATGGGTGGAGTGGCACTACAAATCTATATGAGTTGTCAAAAAAAATAATCAAACAGTGACAAACTAACACTGGGCTCCACTAGAATATCTCCCCCACAAGAGAGACTGTCAACATGCCAAAAGTGTTGAAAATACAGATACAAGATCTCTCAACAAACAAGAGAGATACACTATACCTGCTAAAGAAAAATACTCAAAACAAGAAGCATCACAATGCAGAAGGTATATAAAGTGGAGAAAGAGGCCGAATGGTGGAGGAGCCATGCCTATAAATTCCTCTCAATGAATGCCTATGTCACCTCCATGAGTGATCAGATATCCACCCCAAATCAACACGGATGGATGAAGAAGATGCCTGCATATGACTTGGTGTAAAATGCACAATGGGTGCATGTAAAAGAATATCAAAATGTGTGTTAGGTTGATCATGTCTGAAAAATGAAATCTCAGGTTTCTCAAGCCTGAGTGAAGGTGCAAAACTCATGTGTTGCTCATGATCCTAAGAAAGAGTTGAGTGAACAAAAAAAGGAGCTCGGTCAATGTGTGATCCTAATGAAGTATCTACTCTAAAACCAATGTCATGACGAGAATTCCACTTAACATGTGGAATAGAGGAAACAATACCCTGTGAATGTCTACCAATGACTCCGATAGTGAGACCCATAGAATAGAGCATGCGAGATCTAAATGCAGTGGTATGATTCTCAAAAAATTCATGCAGCTGAGTAGAAGTAGGATACACAATATGTTGTACTGTAATAGGAACAAATGTGGAAGAGCATGTAGTAACAAGCCTCACAGGTTTAGAAGGATCAAAAGTAGGTTCAAGCTCAAAGAATGGTAGATCAATGCCAATGGGTACAAGAGAAACAACTGCAAGTGGACTAGGAGCATGGATATGGTTGTCCACAATATGATAGTGATGTTGTAGGCTAGCAAGTTTGTTCTGCAGGGAATGTATTGTTGTATCCTTATCGTAAATGAGTAATTGTAGAAGAGAATTTTGCTTCTTGAGCGATCTATTTTCTTCCACAAATTTTACAATATCCTCTTGAAGTCCACATACTTCAGAGAAAAGCATATCATTCTTAGAATCCATGATAGGTACAAACTGCAACTCCCAAAATTTTAGGACGTCGGGCTCAGCCGAAATTGCATCCACAACTGATTACAACACTTCTCCATATTTGGCACTTTATAATTATAGTGAAAGCCTCAAAATAAATATTTTCAATGGAAAGAGCACAAAAAAAACAAGCATTTTTGCAAAAAACGGCGCTCAAAACTGAGTTACCGATCAAAAGTTAAAAGTTTTTTAATATTTTGCACTCAAAACATAGATACATTTTTATTACTGCTTGTCTACTGGTAGGTCCCTTCTCTATACAGTTTATGATATTTTAGAGCTTGCGTGCCTTGCATTATGCCTTCAGTCTCATTTTCCATATGTTTTAGTTTGACCCATTCAACATTTGTGTCTTGTCAATGTTAAAGTGATTAGACCCCATTTTAAATCTTTTACAAGTTCAAATGAAGATAAAAAATATGTTTATCATAACAATTGAATGTTTTAAAGCCTTATTCTTCAGTTTTCCAAAATTAGGTTTAAAATTTTGAAAAAGGTTTTAGGAATTCCCCATGTCGCTCTTAAGTGAGAATGCATCAAATTTAAGTGTTTTTGACCTCTTCTATGCAAAAAATTGACCTGTCACACATTCTTATAAAGAACATATTAATTTGATATAAAAAATCAAATTGTAAATGATTGTTTTTGGTTTGAAAAAACAAGTCACTAATTTATGACATTTTACTTACCTAACCGTCATTATTATTTTTATAATAACTTCACCTTTTAAAGAAAACAAGAAAAAATGATTATATTTAGATTCCCTAAAAAATTATATTCTTAATTATCCCAAATACATTAACTATTTTTTTATGAGAATTGTTTTTGTAAGGAGACCTAGCTCCATGTTAAAACCAAGTTCACAAGTGAGATGGATAGAGTGAGTTAAGGACCAAGTTATACTTGACATTTCTTAGGTAACATTATTGAACTCATCAACTCGTAGATCAAGAAAACTCTCAAAGAATGAAGATCTCAACATTATTAACAATGCATCCAACCACCTCACGATCAAGCTGTATGAATGGAAAGTCAACATCAAGCGAGATAAGTGTCAAGCTCATTGGGATATTAACCAAAACATTACAAATACGTGAACTTAGTAACAAAAAATAACCCCTAGAAAAAATGCATAGAGAAAGGTTGTTGGCATGACAAAATATGGCTATGTATTAGAGGCGTGGGAGAACAAGGTGAGTAGGAATCAGATGTGCATGGAATTTTGGCAAGAAAGGGGCACACTGGGTAAAAATCATGGTGTAAAGCCTTAGCTATTTTACATAATGCTAATTGAAGACATGGAGTGAAGAGCACACAACAATGTGAAGAACTCAAGGTTATTTTGGGAAAAAAGGAAGATTAAATGAAATTCATATTTTTTGAGCTAATAATAGGAAGTGAACTAGAGCTATCTATAGAAGGTCTATTATTAGAAGTACTTGCATGATTTGTATTGTTCATATAACAATACATGGATATTATTATCATGTATCATATTTTTTGAGAGTGCATGAGTAGTGAAGGGAAAGTCCCCACTACCTATAAAGATGTGTTGATTTGCACGGTTAAGGGATAAATGTTTTTGTTAGAGTTATGCTACTAGTTTATGAGTGTGCATAACTTATGGTGACATTACTATGTATGTATTCAACTTCTGTGTTTTACAGTAACTAATAGAATGGATCTTTATGGTTGGATATTGGTTGTTGACATATCTGTGATTGGTTCTTGTATGGTAAACCTAATCCTGATTCTTGTATAATTTATTCTTGTATATGGTTATGATTTAGAACTGTTTATGGTTTATTATTGCATTGTTATTATGGATCTGGAATATATCTATGTGTGTTCTTATTATGTTAAGTCATTGACAAATCTTCCATAAAATACGGACCTGGTACCCTTGTGCGCTTCAAGTGAGAACTCAATTTTGGTAGAGTGATGTGCCATCTCACCTTGTGCTAGTTAGTGAAATAAAAGACTACAAAGGTGAACTGATGGAAGCCGTTAAGATAAAATTTTCTATGTTTATCCTCTCTTATGGTTTGGTGCTTCTAGTTTCTCTAAGTATCTCGTTTAAAAAAAAAAACTCTATGTATGTTTAATACTTAGACCACTTGTAGTCTTCTTTGTTTTTTTACACTGCTTGTTAAGTTGGTTTGACTCAGTGTTATTGGTTCCTCTTGTTGGCCTATTTTCCTTAAACTCTTTTTGTGTACAGGGTTTTTTACTCCCTTAAAAATATCTTATTACTTATCTAAAAAATAACCCATAGCAAAGGATTTTTAAAGCCATATTTTCATCGGCCCACCACATGTGCGATTAAATCCCATTCACCGTTTAAGGTAGAGTGGGTCCCCAATGAGTTATGTGGTCAACGGGGGGGAGGGATTTTTTAGGTTTAATTTTATTTTATGTAGTCACAAAATCACACACTTTAGACATTATTTAGTCCTGGTCTCATACTACTATTCATATGGTTTTTGAGTGAAGAAAATACTAATTGACCCACATCTTTTAGCCATTTTACTTTGATTTATGTCATCACTCATGACCTACCATATATACTTTCCCAATATGTTTTCATGATTTTTTTTCATTTTATCCTTAACTGGGGTGCCGACAGGTGCCCTGGTCCCACTCGAGATGCCCTAATCATTTTCCCACTTTCCTACTATTTTTGGGAATTTTATAGCCATTTGAACATTTCATATTTCTTATGGTTGGTATTTTTGGGATTAATTATGAAATTAGAACAAGAGAACCATATAAATATAAAGTTGTGAAACCATAATGAGGAACCAAGCACTAAGCACTACTATCATCACCTAAGGTTGCATCCAAAAAGGATCCATTTACATGCATCTAGCTCCATTACAAGGCATAAGGTTGGTTCATTTGCATCACACTGTATATGAGGGTAATTTATTCTATTCCATCCACCATTCTATTAAATTTTCTACACATAGTTATTGATCACTATTTTCACAAAGTGCGACTGACACAAGATCACCTAGGGCATGATTACACATAAATACACATAGAACTACATCAGTTCTAAGATGTAGTGCATCACTTAGTTAGTAAGTCCACCATTGTTTCCACCAAGGACAATCTGACCCCTTCATATGCATCTTTATTTTTTAGGGTTTGATGTTTTACTTAGGGTTTTGTAGGTCTCCTACTCATCATTGATTACTAGCGACATACAATGTAGTGCAGTGAAGTTAGTGTGACAGGTGGAAAAGGTTTCAAATCAACTAGTGACCCTAAAAATATAGTTTTTGGACCTCCTACACAGACTAGGGTGCCCATAGGGGCCCTGAACGTCTCCTCGACACCCCATTCCACTAAGATTTACCATATCTACAAGTTTCTGGTCCTTGGCATAGTAATTTCCTCCCATTTCTCCACTCAGCTCTGTGACACAATCTAACAAGCTTTTTGAATCAAATAAGTTCATTCCAACCATTATTTGCATGTTATGGTTTATATTTTCATTAACCTAGTTTCTTGGTTCACTTTCTATATTTATTTATTGCTTTTATTTATTGTTTTTCATTAGATTAACTACAATTATTACAATTATTCCCAATTTTAGTTAATCATTATGGTGAATCTGATGTATCCAACCCTTTCTTCTAATAATGTCTTCACCTTATCAAGTCATGACTGAATCGTCTTATCCTACTTTTGCACCTACTAAGGTTTCTGGTATAGTGACTACTGCTGCTGATTTTATGCATGTGAGTACTTAACATCCTCCCTAATTTGTTATTCCTAGAAATTATCAATCTATTAATGTATTTACTACTCATCATACTTGTCTTAATCCACTTATGGATCCAAATGATTCTATCCCTCCACCCATTACTTTGGCAGCTCCTCCTACTTCTTCTAAGGGATATGACATCATTGAGCAACTTAAAAATATGCCTGCCAAGATTTCTCTTTACGAATTATTATGTAATGCACTAGACCTTTGTAACAAATTAAAATATTCCCTTTATGCTATTCATATTGAAAGTGATAATTATGTGGTGGCCTTTACACATCTTATATAGTCTCTTCACAATTTTCCACGTACCATATCCTTCACTGACGAGGATCTATCACCTTTTTCTAAAAGCAATCCATGTGTTCCTTTTCTCATTATTGTTGTTGTTAACACCACTTGTATTAAATGAGTAGTTATTGATAATGGATCAACCATCAACTTATGTGCTCATTCTCTTCTAAAGAAGATAGGTATTAATGATACTTTTATTTCTAGGAATTTTACTATCATCTGAGGCTATAACTCTACCACTCATACATGTTTAGGAACTATTTCATTACATATTTGAGTTAGGCCTAATATTGTTCTCACTATTTTCTAAGTTATAGATGCCTTGTTTCAATTCAATGTCTTATTAGGTTCCCCTTGGATTTATGCAATAAAAGTAGTTCCATCTACGATTCACCAATGTGTAAAATGTTTGCATGATGGATATGAATATACTATCACCGCAGATTCAGAGGCATTAAAATATTATCACATAAACCATAAAAATGGTATGCCCATTCCACCTTCACAACGCATTCCATATAGTATCCTTGATACATATGCCATTGGTCGGTCTAGTGCTTCACTACCTTTTTCTACTGCTACACATACTCCGAATATTTCTACTCATACTACGACAATCATCTCACCCACCATACCCGCTCTAGTGATCACTTCTTCTTCATCTATTGAGGAACCTTCAATTTCTTCCCCTAGTGTAGCTCCTAATAGTATAATCAACAAATAAATACAACATGATGATGCCCACATAGACAATTCTAAGGATTCTAATGACAAATTTGACCATATTGAACTCACTGATGATGCATTAGGACAACTTAACTTTACTCCAATAGATTTAGATAACTCTTATTTTGACGAAACAATTCGTGGCTGATGGCCCAAGTGAATATACATTCAAGACTGCTCCCTATACTAATGCTATGGTACTATACCAGGGGTCTATAAATAGTGTAAATGCTATTTCATCTTCCCCTCCATAGGTTACAGCTCTGTTGTCTCCTTTTACATGCACATCCTAATGAAATCCACTTTCTTAGATACTATTTGTACATGTGATAGTTTGGTTAGGTTTTGTATGACACTTAATGACATATTACCACCTATTCATTCACCACATCTTTATCATGGCTATTTTCACATTACAACTACTTATGGCCTACTTGTTTTTCATTTGACGGTATTTGTTGCATGTACCCCTAATGGTTTTCAACTCACACTTGGACAATCTTGGCTTGACTATATTGATGGTACAATATACAATAAACATTCCTTGCTTACTTTTCCTATGCCTTTTGGAAATATCTCTATTCTTGATGATTCTTCACCTGCTTATGCTTTGAATATTTTTTGTTGGCATGCAAACTATTTTCCACCGATAGCCTTTACTGATGAGGAATAAACCATGAATGTGTATAAACTATGATGCTATGGGTCCTTATATAGCCCTCCCCACTCTATAGATTCTCATGTTTCTGATGCTACTCTTGTAGGTTTCAACCATGATAATGATGATCTATTTGATAGCAGCACATAGTAACCCTCTCTACCGTACACTTGGGGGGCGTGACATCTAACACATCCCCCTTCCTCATATTCACATAGGTTTATCTCTCATATTTACATTATTGTACATTCATATCCTCACATAGGAATATTCATCACACATTTTAGCATCGTTATTACCCGATGGCACAATCTTATGCCTTGATTCACACTTGACTATTGAGGGATACATACTACACATAAACCCCACAAACTACATGATAGGTACTACACGTCATATCTCTTCACACATCTTGTGTCATACATCCTACATCAAACATCCTACACTAGGCTACATAATTTCAACCATTACATATTTACATATCATACATACTTTACATATCATTCTAGTATTTATCACATATGTGTCACACTCCTATTTTCCGTAATTCTAGCATCATATAATACTCATCCTATGTACTACATTGTGCACACTCTCAAATTATTAGTCTATCTACACATATTACATTACACACTATACATTACATTTTACACATCTTGCACATCATATTTTCATCTCTTATCATCACACATGCTACATATTATTCTACGCACTGCACTCATTACCTTATGAAGCACTTTAGTTCATTGGTCCATACTCGACTGGTGAGGGTTTACAATTCAAATGGACCTTATCATACACACATGTTCATCACTTAAAATTCCATCATGTGCCATTACTAGGTTAGTGACATATGCTTTAGGCTAAATGGTCACGTATCCCTTCACCTTGTAGTGGTATACACTTTAGGATACATCACCACTCCCTCTATTCATCTAGTAGTGATATACACTTTAGGCTACATCATCACTCTTTTGATCATCTTGTCATGATATACACTTTGGATAGAAAGGTAACACTCATACTTCATTTTTAGGTCATATATCATCATGCATACACATTTATCACAATGCATTAGAAAAAACACACTATTCAACCATTTCTTGATGAAGATATCTTGTTTACAGTTCATTATTGATTGCTGAGGGGGAAACCCAAATGAACCTCACTACATACATTTCCATTCACTCAGGGGGAACATGACTCCTATCATACATCTCACATTCCATTCCATCCATCCACATCATATTGCATATCTTGGTTTCTTTTACTCTTGCTTGCATTTACTTGTATATGGCCACTTTATTACACATGATAGTTAGATCTCTTATATGTCATTTATCTATACCATAGACACATGGTCCTTCATGAATTTTCTTAGTGGTGATCACAGACACAGATATTTTTCATATAGTATAGATGCTTTCCTTCTACCCATCTTATATTGGTCACTGGGGGAATCCACATCCATCTCTCATAGGTGCTATTGTTTCATTTTGTACTTAGCACTCTATATTACATGGTTATACACACTCTTAACATACTGGTTATCTTTCTAACATGCTAACGGGTGATTTATGTGTAACATTTGTTCATAAGATTACTTTCTTCCATGGCTATTTGTTGTTTGTAATTACTTGTTTTGTTTTCTATTGTATGTGGACATGATGGAATTACATGTCTTGAAAAATCATAAGTGATGTCCCATGTTTACAACCCTTTTTTATGGATTATTTTGTCTTCTTGTGTGTTTACACTACTATATTTCTTGATATCTTATACCTTGTTTACGTATATTACACATTGTCTTATACATGCATGTTTTTTATACCAAGCACTTTCGTTTCCCCCTATAGGGGAGAGTTACTGAGTTCATGTAGTTGGTCCTCTTTTGGGGTTGTATTCTCCTATTAGTGACATCACATGCACACCCAAAGAGAGGGGAATCATTTTGGGTTTTACATACTACACAACGCTTCTACATCAGTTCAGTTCAGTTTAGTTTATGCCCTTGGTACTGTGCGTTATATAATGAGTGGGTTCAGACCAATCTATGGACCCCACAAATAGTGGATTTTATAGGACATGATTGTCCTTAGCATTCTAGGGAGAAGTTACAAGTTAGAGGATACATCATACTTCCTCTCTATACTACTTCAACTAGTGGCATTGAATCACCCAAAAAACTAGGTAGTACAAAGATCTCTTCATACACATTCAGGGAAGTAGTTAAAGGTTGGAGGATACCTTGGAATTCCTCACTATACTTCTTCGGCCTATGGCTTTGGAGAGCCAAAAAAACCTAGGACATGATATCCTATTTCTAAACCCTTTCTCTCATCATGGATCAGGTGCACATGTTCCATGTTTCATTTATGTATTTTACATTTACATACTCTTACATATGCATACATGTGTTTTTACATATATACATGCATATTTGACTTCTTGATTGTCTTCTCCTTACAGGTTTGGCTGTATGAGAAGCAAATAGTGAACAACAAAAACTAAAGAAATAGGGGCAACAACAACAAAAATTTTCAGCAACACACCATACTAACCATGTTGGTACAACACACACATCGAGAACTATAAACATATTTTCACCCTAGGTTCATTCTCATCACTTTTTACACTTTTTACATATCTAGTTTCCACACTTCACTATTTTCTCATTCCATGCTTTGTCTAGTTCTTCGGTGCCTTTTCTACTACAATATTCATGGACATAAGGTACACATCTCTATCTAATTTATGTTACCGAGACTTCCGCTCACCAACATAAATTATGGGTAAATGTAGTCATAAAATCACACATTTTAGAAATTATTTAACCCTGGTATCATACTACTATTCATATGGTTTTTGAGTGAAGAAAGTACTAATTGAACCCCATGTTTTGGCCATTTTACTTTGATTTATGTCATCACTTCCAATCTCCCATATATAATTTTCCAAAAAAAATCATCGTTTTCCATCATTTTAGCCTTAACTAGGGTGTCGACATGTGCCCTGGTCCCACTCGGGACACCCTGATCCTTTTCCCAGTTTCTTGCCACTTTTTGGGCATTTCATATCCATTTAAACATTTCATATTTCTTGTGGTAGGTATTTTTGGGGTTAATTATGAAATTAGAACAAGAGAACCATATAAATATAAAGTTATGAAGCCATAATGAGGGACCAAACACTAAGCACTACTATGATCACCTAAGGTTACATCCACAAATGATCCACTTGCATGCATATAGCTCCATTATAAGGCACAATGCTGGTTCATTTGCATCACACTGTATATGAGGGAATTTTATTCTATTTCATCCACCATTATATTACATTTTCTACACATAGTTATTGCTCACTATTTTCACAAAGTGCGAATAGAAAAATAACACCTAGGGCCTACTTACACACATTTTCAAATAGAACTAAATTGGGTCGAAGATATAGTGTAGTGCTTATTTATTAAGTCCACCATTGTGGCGACTAAGGAAAGTTTTAACCCTTCATATGCATCTTTATTTTTTAGGGTTTGATGTTTGCCTTGTAGTTTAGTAGGTCTTCTCTTCATCATTGATTACTAGTGACATACAACGCAATGCAGAAAAGTTAGTGTGATAAGTGGTGAAGGATTCAAATCATCTAGTGACCCTAAAAATATAGTTTTTGGACCTCTTGTATAGACCAAGGCACCCAAAATATAGACTAGGGTGCCCACATGTGCCCTGATACTCTCGCAGGTACCCCAGTCTACTCAAATTACCTAGATTTGCAAGTTTCTTAACCTCGGCATAGTTGTTTCCCTATCCTATTTCTCTAGTCACCTCTGAGACATTTTCCAGCAAGTTCACCAAATGAGCTAATCTCCTTCTAACCCTTATTTACATATTAGGGTTTGTATTTTCATTAGCCTAATTGTTTGAGTCACTTTCTATATTTA
Source organism: Taxus chinensis (assembly GCA_019776745.2). NCBI lineage: Eukaryota > Viridiplantae > Streptophyta > Pinopsida > Cupressales > Taxaceae > Taxus > Taxus chinensis. The sequence continues at coordinate 485,350,567 of CM034154.1, forward strand.
TTTATTTCTTTTATTTACTATTTTTCCTAGTTATATTAACTACAATTATTCCTAATTTTAGTTAATCATTTTATTTAAAACCACCACCAACCTCTAACTATAGAGAATTCCATGCGGAGTGCTTAGGGAGTGGGGGTGTTTGAATGGGGGGCCTATTATCCAAAATAATCCCCTTGCTTATTTTGACTAACTTTATTTCATTCCTTCCTTGTTCCTCAGTTAAATTTTTTCCACTTTTAGGGCACTTAAAATTTTCTAGAAATGGCTTCATCAGATAGAGAATTTCTCACCTTTCCAGAAAGGTAAAATTTTCCTTCTAACTCCTTGTATTTCGCAAGTTATGGCTCAGCGGAGTTTTGGAGGGAAATTTTCCCTAGGAAGGTCCATGACCAGTTGGAGAATACCACATGGTGGTGGAATGGGAGGTCAGTGGAGGTAAGTTATACAAATTTCCAAAGGGCTTGGTGGGGGGTGCAAAGGAAAATTTTGGTCCAAAACCCTGTGAGCCAATCAAAATGCGACACATGTCCATGGAATCGGTAGATGTCGAAGGGGCAGAGTGAATTTTGGCTTTTCACCAAAGTGTTTAAAAGGGCGAAAAGGAGAAAATTGGCATGCAGGCCTGCCAATGAGGAAATGAAAATTTTGGCAGTAACCCCATGGTGAATAGGAATATGACACGTGGTGTGGAGTAGTGGGGCGCAGAGGGATTTGGTGAAAATTGTCAAAGGGTCCAAAGGGGCACAAAGAAGAAATTTTACCTACAGGCCTGCAAAGGAAGAAAATTGCCAAAGCCCCATGAACAAATAAGAGAGTGACACGTGGCAGTGGAGCAGTGGGGTGCGAAGCGATTTTGGAATTTTTTCCAAAAATTTAAAAGGGCGTAAAATGGCCATTTAGACTCGTGGACCAACAGGAATGTGCCACGTGGCATCAAAGAAGTGGGGGGTAGAGTTTTTTGACAAAATTTTTCCAAATTCAAAAAAGGGGGAAAAGTTTTGGGTTTCAACCCGTTGAGCCGATTTTTTCCCTGTTTTGCCCTAAATCTTCAGAGGGGCATATATTTCGATCTAGAGCTCATGTTTTCTCGATTTTGGTGTCATTGGAAAGCTATTGAAGTCCTCTACACAATGAAATCTTCAATTTTGTTTTTTTGATGGAGTTTGGGGAGAGAAAAATGAAAAAACACCTCTAGCATGAGGAAAAGAGTAAAACTGAAATTCAACCACCATTCTTCTCTAGCATGGTCAAAAATCTTGGGGAATGAGTTTTTAAGGGTACCCATGCTATTTTGATGGATCTAGTTGGTGGTTGAAGGATTCCTTTCATTTTTCCTGTGTTTCTCCTTCTTGAGCTTGGGTTTTCATTGTTAAAAGCCAGATTTGGCTCATCTGTAAAGGGTTGGACATTTTTTATGCTCTATACGCTCTCTCCTTCACCCTGACAAGTGAATTTGTGGAATATCAGACCTCTTTTAGGAATACAACATGTTTTCTACCTTCTTGCTATTGTAATGAACTGTAATTAAAAAATGGAAATGACAATGCAAGCTCTGTGAATGAATTTTCAATCCTTGTGTTGTTTGCTTCATTCTGATCCTTCATTACATTTTGGAAACTTGTGTTGCATTTTTGTAATTTGTGTCAATCTACAGAAATAAATGTTCACCACTCCTTTGGTGTATCACCTTGTTAGTTTAGTTTTTATCTTCTTTTCTTTCTTCTATCCTTGTCTCCTGGAAGAATTAGAGTAGGATTTTGAGTTAAACCTCTGCAAGTTTCATGTATACATATGATTAGAGGAGTAGAGGAACCAACCTTTAATCTGGAGACTCTTTTCCCATTTTTATAGGTCCCACACTTGGGGAAAAGATAATGTTGTGCAATCACACTAAATGACCCAATTCTCAAGTGCAGATTTGAAGGTTATTTAGAGGGTGCTACTGATTTGCACTAACAGGGCCAAAATAATATTTAAACCAAAGAAAAAATCATGCCACATTAAAAATAAATGCTAAACGGTTAGAATATAGGTTTAAAGTTTATAAAAAATCACATCTTAACAAATAGGTAAAGCATATAATTTTTATTAAAATTCCATGACCAATGTATAGGTTATGACTGTAGTGTATATGTTAAACTATATAGGTTTATATTTATCAAACAAAACATGTTTAATTATTATATTCTTTAAGACTATACAAATGAGAGGGGGATCATGGGTTAGACATAGGTTTATATTATAATTTAGGATTTTTAAAAAAATTTTATTATGCCTCCAACATAAAAATTTTCCCCATTCCAAGGGTCTTCATTTGACTAATAAAAAAAAAATTGTGTGCTATTTTTGTGGAGTTTGTCTCCATCTTGGGAGACCTTTCATTTTACCATCTACATATTCATTTTTCCTTTACACATTAAAGTTTTTGAAATAAATGTTAAAATATTTGTAATATATTTCAACCCATACCTTACATGTGTATGAAGAGTGGACCCGAAGAAGAATTCCAACACCAAAATAACCTTTGGCAAGTTATTATTTACGTGAGAGAAATATATTTGAGAGAGGATTTATAAGAGGGTATATAACATGAAATAGAGGGGAGGGAGGCAATGTTTATTTCAACCAACCATAACCACCCAACCATTATAATGTTTAATCAAATTAATTAAAACATTTTAAACCACTCTAGTATCATGTGAGGTACAAACACATAAATTAAATAAATAATAAAATATTGAATTAATTAAATACATAATATTTCAACTATAATGTAATAAAAATAAATAACAAGAACACATGAGAAAATATTTTTATGTGGAAAACCCAAAGGGTAAAAACCACGCTGAAACTCTCAGTAAGATTTCCATTTTTGAGAAACAAATATTTACATTCCAGTAAAAATTCATTCACCTCACTCCTCTCCACCACGTTAGTTCACTACATGAGCTCAAAATATTTGATCTGTATTTTTCTCACCTGCCCCCATAGATCAATTTAAATAATTTGATTGGGGTGTGACTTCTCATGAAGCACCCTAAATATTTAATAATTGACTCATAAAAACAAATTAAACCATAAATGTAGAGTTTATATTAAATAAATTAAAATATCTAATATTCTAATTTATGTAATTATAAACTATAGTTTATATATCTAAAAAATTTAATAATAATTGTTATAACACCCTAACCAATTTTACAGTAATTAGTCACGCAATGACTCTTGTTCCATGGGTTTGAAGTTCATCTATGGATATAAATTTTCCTCTATGCTTATATTTTAAGATGTCTTTGATGTTTTCCATGAAGGCATCATATTCTAATTCTTTTCCTAAATCTTATCCGTGGTTATTAAGCCCAAAAACCTTACTAATCAAATGACATGACAATTTCATGAGTTTTCTATAAAAATAAAAGTACCATTCCCAGAATCATGAAGTACAGTATTTGTACAACTCCAATGGGTCACTGAAATAAGGAAGCATAAAGAGTTGTAGGAACTCTATTTTCTCTAGCTTCTTTCGTATGCTATTATCATAAACATCATTTACTTGACTATCATTCTATCCTATTGGGTACACCATTTATTGTTCAATAATTCCATCAATATTAGGCACAAGATTATTACATTATGATCTTTTTATGGAGGTTATAGGGTTGGTCCATTCTCTAATTATTTTGATGTCCTCTAGATACTGCATTTCAATATTAACATCTAAGGTGTTGGGGCCTTGGTTCTTCTTTGGTTTCGTTTATATGGCCATCTTGGTATTCTCCTTTTATAACAAAGAAGTACTTGCCCCTTCCTTAGATGGTGTCCCCTTTATGAAGGTAACCTATTCTTCAGTGTTATTTTCTTCCAATATTACCATGAATTCTATGTCGATTGAATATCCAAAACTAGACATACTCATTGAACTAGTAACCCTATGCATGTTACCTTCTTCTTGCACTTTTTCTTCCTACCTTCCCTGTTTCCTAATTAGTCAAAAACCACTCTGGTTTACCCTAAGGTAGTTAATTTCCCCAAAGTTCATCATTTTATCAAGGAATAACAACCCACATGTTAATGGTGGTCAAGAATGGTTTGATTTCAACATGCTAATCCATCTCTTCTTCTCTAGCTATATTGTATTAAAAGTTTAAGTATCGTAAATGGTGGTGTGTTTTCTCGTCAATGTAAACAAAAATGATTTAAACAAAAATTCCACTATTTTTCACCAAAGCTCTTAGTTTTTACTGCAAGGTAAACAAAAATGATTTAACCCTTTCTTATTTATACCCTTATTAAAATCAATAAATGCTTATGAAATTTATCATTTGGATGCACGAGTTGTTAACTCCACGTAACTCTCATTAATGCCATGTTGACAACTGTCCTTTTCTCCTTTTTTTCCCTCTTTCTAATAAGTGACCGTTAAGTGTGTGTTATGAGTTATTCCGTATAGCTTCTTCCATCACACCATGGATACGTTTAACTATCTTGTTTCTTAGGCCATGTTTCATCCACTTATTTCTTACATACCTTCCCCCATAAATCCATTTTAAGCTAACATCCTCGTGAAATATTCCTCATTTTCCAATTCACCACACTTCATCCTTGTTCTAAATCCTTTTTTACCTATTTCTTACTTGCTCATATAGGTTATTTCCCTTTTACCACACCCTCCCCTTGTCATTGTGTGCTTAAAATTCCTTCACCATTATTCATAACCACATAATTCTCCCATATGAAAGTGTGCAAAGTCCTCTATATAAGATATGTGGTTGAGCATATTCTACATGGTCAGTGTAAACAACAAATTGTGAAATAGTCCAACACTTATTATAATGCATAAATAAACCTAACCTAAGAAAGGAAATAACTAATAATATAATGACATATGCCTTATTCAATTCATTCCAAGATGATTTAAAAATATGGCTTTAGTAAACTTCAATTGAAGTATCCTGGAAGTAGCTTGCTGCTCAGATCCATACACTTACATGCCCCAGTTAGATGCATATCTACTATTTCATATGGCCCTAGCCAATGAGTATTGATATTTCTCAGATGTTGTGTGAATTTAGATTCATAGAGTATAACCTTATCACCTTTCTATAAACTCTTTCTCTTGAGGTTGTAATCATACCAAGATTTATGTCAAGCCTTCTTAATGTTTTTTGACCATCATGCTTGTAGCATTTTTTTGTCTAACTTTAAAATTTTTGTCAATCCTTCTTAAATTGAGTCTTTAGAACCCAAGTAGGTGACGCGTGTAATTCTTAGTGATGGTTATAAGAAATCAATCAGTAGTCTAACTTTCTTTTCGTACAAAAGTTGAAAGAGGGTCACTTTATTAAATCACTTATATGTAGTTCAATGTGCCCAAAGTACCACTGAAACTTTTTCATCCCAATACCTTCTTCCAATGTCACATATTTTTGTCAATATATGGCCTAGTATGTTGTTGAATGCTCCCACTGTACCATTAGCTTGTGGATGATAAAAGTTTTTTTTGTGATGAAAAACCATGAATTCGTGTAACATGATACGAATCACGCCATTAAATAAATGCATTCATTGATCATTGGTAATTCTCAAGTGGAATCTGCATCTATTGATGATGTTTTCCCAAAAAATATTACCGTTGTTTTTGTTGTACAATATTTTGTTAGTGCATCATTTTCCCATCATGTAAGATAATTAGTGTATGTGATAATGTAGTTCATACCTATTCTTTTCTCAGTAGGATTGATGGGTCTAAAAAAACCAATAACCCATTTTTCAAATGGCTCCTAGGAAGTTATCATAATTAAAGGCATATTGTTGTGTTTCCCTGGATTGCCAATTATTTTTCATTTTTTGTAAGATTTACCATATTATTTTTCATCCTTAAAAAAAATCTTCCACAAAAGACTTGCATTAAGAATCTTTCACTTGGTAGCAATACCTAAAAAATGTCCACCTAAAACTCCCTCATGAGATTCACATAGAATATAACTTCATTCATGTTACAGAATACATTGTCATAAAATCTCATTGTACCCCATTTTTTAGAGTTTATTCACAATTAGTTGGTATGGTGCAAATTTGAAAACTAACTAATTTTTTTGATTGACGTTTTAATTATCAAGAGCTAACCTAATTTGTGGGAAGTAAAACACATCTTCCAATTATCCATATTCACTTTGGATGGGAAGTAACTGAGCATCATGCATACCATCCTCTATAGATTGTGTTGCTTCTTCGATAACAATCTAATATAAATGGTTAGGTTCGACATTGTGTTTTCCTAGATTGACGACCACCGAGAAATGAAATTCCTAGAATAGTATTATCCACCTTCAAATTCTCCCATGCAATACTACCTTGTTGACCAAATTCTTAAGTTCCTATATGATCGGTAAAAAACAAAAATGGTGTTTCTAAGAGGTAGTGTCTAAATTTTTGAAGCACATAAACCATAGATAATCTTCTCACATTCTATGGTAGTATAATTATCTCTTGCACATGCCAATATTTGACTGGACAAAGTAGATTCAAGGGTGGTCAAGATTTTCCATTACCTGCTATGCCAATATTCCCCCACAATAATTCCTGAATCATCGATATATACATGGAATAATGTGTTCCAATATGGGAATTCTAAAGATATGTGCTTGGGTTAATCTCTCTTTGAGTTCTTCAAAAGCATGTTACTTGTTGGGACCCCCACTTAAATTCTTTTGTCTTGTAGATAAATTATCCAATAGGTACCATAATACATGTAAAGTATTTTATAAACTTGTGATAATACCCACAATGTCATAGAAAGGAACGAAACTCCCTCTATATTCGTGGTTGTACGAGATTGATGATTTTTGTGGGGTCCACCAAGAGTCCATTTTTATAGATAATATGCCCTTATAAGGAACTAAAAGGGGTTGCAAACACACACTTCTTTAGGTTTAAGGAAATTTTTAATTGATGACAATGCTCAACCATTAAGCATAAGTTATAACAATGATCCTTCACCATCCCATAGATCATCCAGTCATCTAGATAGAGTTAAAGAAACTTAAGTATGAAATCCTCAAACATAGTGACAACAATGTGCGAGAAAATTATGGGTGACATTATTCAACCCAAATGACATGAAAATGTAGGCATATGACCCTCATTCAGTCTTTAAAAGTGGTTTTTGGTCTATCTTCCTTGTACAATTCTAACTAGGTGATAGCCAGAGAATCCATCTGTAAAGGTATATATTTCCCTGCCTACCACACCTTCTAGAATTGCCTCTGTAAATGGAGTTGGGAAGGGATCAATTATATATAAAAAGTTCAAAGTGTGGTAATTCACATAAATTTTAATGTGCCCATCCTTGTTAATGTTGATCACCATTGGGATTACCCATTCATATTCTTCTATCAGGATGATTACTCACGCAGCTAACATGTTTTCAATTTCTTGTTTTACATTCATTTACAGGTTGGGGTTCATCCTATATGGGAATACTTCAGAACTGGCTTATCCCCCTCTACTAATTTGATCTACATCATGCCCAAGGATGGATGTAATCCCTTCATTTCATGGTATATCCTCCTGGAAAAATATGTCTTCATACTCTTACAACAGCTCAAAAATCTTGGCAATATTCTGGTTCACCCAAGTAGTTACCAATGGTTACCATATTTGGTTCAGTTTCACTACTAATGTTAATTTGTATGGATTCGAATGGTTCATACTATGGTTGACTCCCTTTTTCCTTTTTATCTATGACCCCTCATGACCCATAGGATAACATTTACATTCAATGTGATGAATTATCATCTTTTTCAATGATCTGGCACACTACTTTCTTCTTACCCTTTTGTGTATAAAGTTTCCACTCTAATGTTACTTTCCCATAGGACACTAGATATGTTTGTCTTAAATATTTTATACAAACGTGTTAGCCAATGTGAAACCTTCATCCTTATAGTAGCACTATAATTCTATCTTCTATAGGGGTGTCATCTCAAATATCACATTTTTGATGTGTTGAAAGAGTAGGAGCCATTCATGGAACTAGTGACATAAAGGAAAATGTATGGATGAATCCTTGAACCTTCCCTTCCCAAGAATGAATTCCCTTTGTAACTCACTACCAACATACCACACTCACACCCATACACATAGTGTATGGTAAAATAGATGTGTCCACAATGCTTCACCAACTCGTGTAGCTGTCCATATTATGACACATTTATTAGTGTGTTCTTCTAGGCTAGTGTTTCCACTACAAGTTGGGGTATCTTCATGTGATTATTTTTTCATTCAAAAATGAGGCATCATGGAATCTTTCACATATTCCCATAATAGTAACATTATCCAATGTTTTCCACCACCTTTCTATGGTTCCTTTTAATAAATAGTTAAATAATTTAGTTTCACTTTATCTGTGTGTATATAGGATTCTATGTATTTAAGAAAACATGGATATCTTCACTTCCACTAAATCTTTGTGGGGGTTGAGTATTCTTTGTACTTATTCTTTGAACATATCTTGTGAATTGACAATGGATGATTAGATAGTATTGTGGACTGTTGTGCACTGAATCATTCCACATTCTCTCCCTAGTATTTTATATGACTTGTGTGCCCAATTCTCATAGGTGACACTTGTAGTCTCGAGATTAATTTAATTTTCCCCCCATTTTAAATCTCCTTCCATTGTTGGTTAAATTTTTTTTTCTCATATAGCCTAGATATTATATATATGTTCCAATATTCATGCTCTTCTATAGTCTCCACATATGGCGTACTTTTTTACGGTCCATTAGAAAGATGACTTGCTAACCATCATGTTTGAAACTTACATATCACTTATTAAATCGTATGTCAGCATTATTGTCATAACACCACGGTATTCCAAGTAGCATTGGGAATTTATCCACTTCAGCTAGAGGTATGAATTCAAACTCTCCATGGAACTTTACCCCCATAATACTGATTATGACATTCTTCAAGACTATGATCACATAACCATGTTTTATTAGCCATGAAAAAAACATGTGGGGATGCATGTAAATATGGTCACCCCATATTGTCCATACATCCTCTTGGAGGATATTATACATGTGTAAAAAAAGATATTGATGTTGCAACCGTCTACATAGGCATCATAAGTATCTTCTATCAAAATCTTTCACCTTAGTTGATCTAACATCCTATTTCTGTGTATACCTTAATTATTTTTGAAGCACTAATTTTCTTATCTTATGAGTGAGCCATTGACTTAGTAGGGGTAGTATACCTTCCATGAAAAAATACCAACACACCTCCTAAAACTCATTTATGTGGACTTGTTCATCCTCTAAACCTCTTAACTTCTCATTATGTAGTCTTGCCTCATTTATAAGAAATTTGATTTCTCCTTAGATTTCTTTGATTAAATCCTTCACCTCTTGAAGGAATTCCCTTTTCTATTAACCATCAAGTTAAGGATTTGTTGAATGGAGTTCAATCTGGTTGCACCTTATTAGAAGGTATCTCTTATGCACGTAAGATGATGCATATGGTGATGTGTAATTCAGCGGTTAGATTCTCTCTTAGTATATATTTTTATTTATCATCATTCCCGATAGTGTAAGAAATTTTAATCATACCAACACCTTTATTTCATTTTTCCTTCATTAGGTTGTATAGGTTAGGGTAATATTCCACCTTGTGCTCCTTTCGACAATACATGCAGAATGGAAAGGATGGGTAGTCACACTGGTAGTGTTCTAGTGATCCAAATTTATAAAAATATCTAGGTGGATCCCTACGAAATTCATGTCCCCTCTACCTCTTCCATTCCTTCTATGACCATATCCATTAAACTCTCTAGTGGTATCTTCTACAGTAGCTTGTCAGAGTCCCAATGATCTGGATTTGTGAATTTGATCAATGATGTAATATTATGATGTATTATGAGTGTGTGTGTGTGTGTCACATATTTTATAATATGTGGCTACTTTTGCATGTTTGATGAGGTGTATTAAGGGATAATTTTTAACATCTTGGTTACATTCACATATTTCATATGTTATAAGTATGGCCTTAAAAATTTTACGCTAGCATGTATTTTTGGTGTGTCCTTCCACCTCACAATCGGTATATCAAATACCACTATGCATTGTGCAAGAACTGTTCATTGTTAGCTTCTCTAGTTGTGTGGCCATTGACATAATCTAAGCCTCCATAAATGGAATTACACTAGTGTGAAGAATTCCTACTACCATAGCGTGCAAGGTTACTTCTAACACATCTCGTGGATTGATGAAAGTATTAAGTGAGAATGCACACCTAAATGGTAGTAAGATTCCTCCTACTAACCATTGCACATGTTGTGTAGGGTATATTTCATATAAAATTTTAGAGATGAGAGTTTTAAAACACACATCATAGGATTGAACAATCTCTTTGAGATCTTACTTGATTTATTTGAATGTCGCGATACTCTATTGCTCAAAATCTAGGATATCAAATTCCATTAAAAATATCATCTTAAGTTGATCATAGTCCATTATGGCTTGTGATGGGTCGTGCTTCCTATACCAAGTGTGGGCATGCCCCAAAAATATCGTTATAAATTACATTGATTTTATTCCAAAGAAGTAATACCCTTTGCTTTCCATATCATTTTGCATTTGAGCACATGCTCTACTACATTCTCAAACCCATTATAATATGGAAAATGTAGAGACATTTCATAGTATATATTTGGTCTTGCTACGTGATGTGCAATGTTTCCGACCCCTCCCTGTATGGGGTTAGTTTTTGTAGGTGAAATGTTCCCACTTCCACTTCCACTCAAAAAGGAAGGATTTTTTCCTTTGATCGACTATGTTGACATATTCCCTTGTGCCCCTATAATGACTAGTGTTGTTGTCTTGATATTGACCATCCCAAACAATTTTGCTTTTTGTAGAGTAGGATTTAATGGTTGTATCTTTGTTTTTGGTTGTAATTATTGTAGCACATATGGTAAAATAATATCTAACTTATCCTTTTTCTTCGCTTGCTTGAGTTTTTCATTTCTCTCATTTTCTATTAAAACCTATTTCGTATTATTTGACCTAATTGCATGAACATGCATGGATGATTGGATTAAGCTCCCATTGATGTTATATCATACTTAATCATCCTCTAGATCGCATAAATTCTCTTGGCACACTATAATTCCTTCATGGAGCTCCCCAGGCTTGATACTCTCTCCATTCCTTAACCAATGTTGTTGGTTGTCTCCTACAATTCCTAGAGTTGAGCTAAAAATCCAAACTAGCTCCCTTTCTGTTGCATTGTACCTTTTCTCTTCAAATCACTTCCTCCTAGGGGTATGCTCATCCAAAGTATCCATAACTTATTTTTGATGTCATCATGTCCTCCTTATGTCCTACCCCACTCACACTATGAAATTTTTAACATTCCATGGGAAAGGTTTCTATCCCCATATCTATCATGATTTCTTAATTTCCAATGATAAGTACTATAATTATGAACCTCATGGCTCTCGAAAGAATTTATACCATTCTTCATTTGTGTAAGAGAAATTTGAGACTAAATATTCAAGAATATAGATTCACAACTTTCCTTTCTACCAGTAGTCGACTGTGCATGTCCAAGTCATGTCATAATTAGATAAATTTATTGTGCATGTAGTGGTCTAGGGATGCTTATGACCCAAATTCCTTCTTTTCCTCAAATAATAACCAACTAACCATGTATATAGGTGTATTGGTAGCTCAAAGAAAAATGTCTCGTACAGTGAATCATAAAGATAATCCTCAACCCATTTTCTTGGAGAGAAATTCTTATAGACGGGGTGATGTTTTGTGAAAGTATCCTCAATAGTGTGTAGCTAAGATTTGATATTATCCTGCATATAAATGTTGCATCTTCTATGCATTTCATTATTGCATTTTAATGAGGGTCCTGAAAATGGAACCAAAATGTTGGAGTATAATGTTCTCTACCCTATGCACATATATTTACTGGGTTTTATTGTGCATAAGTTCTTTCCTTCGTCACAATCGCATATCATGCATAGGAAGATAAGGGGCATGCTCACCCAAAGTGTGAATAATTTTTGAGTCCCATCATAGTTAGTAAGAGTGAAGCATATGAGGCATAATATTCATTTGTTAATTATGAATATAACAAGACAGTTCATAAACCAAATATAATGGTTATATATTAATCTTTGTGTAATATAAGTTCATACACATTTCTTACACATTCATCCCATATATGGACCAATATATATATATCTATATATATATATCTATATATAACTAGACCCCTTCATGGGTATTTATACTAGAGTGAAATTATCCTTCACTAGTATTTCTAATAATAACCTTTGAGTTTACATATTTAGTTAATTACTACATCTAGTTTGTAAACAAAAACTTATCCCTTTTCCCCCTCAACCATGTGTTGCATGTCTCTCCTCCACATAAGATGATGTTATATTTAACCTTATCCACCACCTTCATGTAGATGATGAAAATTGAAGTTAATTCCACTCTTTTACTCATGATTCATCCCTACCCCCATACATGTTTCTCCCTTGTCATTATCCTTTCCTACACATTCCTTCTCATGGTTTTTTTTGTGCACCTACACTATGTTTCTTACATGCATGCTTACCCTCCTTCCTCCTTACACAAAAAATCTATGCGTGTTTTTTTACTTACATCTGTGCATATATTTTTAAAAATTCCTACGTGCCTCCAAGGAACACATCATGTATAAGGAACATTAAATCCTCTAGGACTTAAAGATTAAAGAATAAAGAATAAAGAATAAACATGGGCTCAATAGTTTTGAAAAACCTTGTAAAGGAGGAGGAAAGGAGAGATAAGGTATTTGGGAGGGATAAGGAGTTTTTTTGTGGATTATGGATACTTGGAAAAGGTTTTTTAAAACTCATTTGATTACATGGTAAATTTGAATAAAATGGGGTTTTCTACCCCTCTTCACCACTTATTAAGGCATGGAGCTTCTTGGGCTTGTGTTTATTTTTACCTTACCTTGTTTTCTTGAGGGTATATTTTGGTGAGTACTCCCTCACCCCTCATTTTACATCTTGGAGGAATTCTTCACCTCTCTCCCATGGGCTTGGAGGGAGGCTAACATGTACTCCTTATCAAGAAGTGGTATGTGGTCATGCCATTTGGCTGGGTAGACAACCAAGTCATCTCATGTGGTGTTTTCTACTTGGAGTTTGAAACTTTATTTTGAACTTTCTTAGATCTTATTCCTTGTTAGAGAAATAATTGAGGTTTTAATCCAAATTTTACCATGTTGTTCCCACATAGTGGGAGGCTAATCCAATTAAATTTTAAAGTTTTCTTGATTTAATATTAAATTGGTAACATGATAAAAATGTAAATGTGTGTAGAAATGGAATGGAAAATTTATTATTACCCTTCTTGTAATCCTTTTGTTAAAGCGAAGGAAGTTTTAGAGTATTTATAAAAAAGGAGTTCTTGTCTTACTATGGTTTTTCAAGGGATTTTAATTGAAATCAATCTCCTTCGCTTTGTTCTTACGAATATATCAAGATTTGGAGATGGTTTTAATATTATATTGGAAGGAATATCTTTCCTAAAGCTATATGACTTGCATTTTGGATAAGAAATGGGATGAATTTTGCAAATGGAAATTATTTCCTATATTTTTGTTTGCAAAAATTTTCTTGAGATTATTTAATAAAATATAATTGGAATTTGCTGGAGACTATTGAGATTAATAAAATATTGTTGAAATATGATTATAAATTGTAAATGGTTTGTAAAATATTATGGTTGAACTTATGGGTTTGTAAAACATCCATACATAGTTGTTGAGAAAATAATTTTTCAAGAATAGGAAGAAATGAATAAAATGCGTAGTTTTATTGATATATTTTTCAAAGGAAGTTGTTGTTAAGATAATTAATTATGCATTGTATAATTAATTATTTAACTATTGTTATTAATTAATTATTGTTATATAGTTTTATAACATTATTACATTATATTAATTAGTTGTATAACGTTATATGGTTTTATTAACCATATTTGTCTTATTATATTCACGGGTATAATTGTTATGTTGTTATAACAATTATGTCATTATTCATTTGTGCTTCTCAGATGTATTTTAGAAGATACTGTATTTTAGTTTGTTGTTGCATAGTTGCAACTCCATATTATTTTGTATCCAGGCTATCCAATATGTATAAATATTGTAGCTTGCACTATTGTAAGGGATTGATTTCACATTAATAAATTATACAGGATTCCGTCCCTATTTGTGAAACTACATTTAGTACCAGATCTGGTTGAAGCTCTTGACAAGGTTGGAGAGAGGTTACAGTGGAAGGAAAAGTTTTAGAGAAGAAAATTGCTTCACAAGAGAGCAAATGCTTCCTCCCGTAGCTTCCCAAGAACTCCCTGCAGTCCCACAACCTCCTGTGTGATATTCAGGTAAATGTAAAACAATTTTTTTTTGCCTTGGTGCCCTCTAAACTAGGCAAATTTGTTTCCTGGCACTCACAAAATTAAAAAAATAATAGTTTTTCCCCATTAGGGGTTTTGTCACTAAAGTTGGTGATAGTGTTGGTTGTAACTAACACTAGAAGCAGTACTAAATTTGGAGGAGCCTGTGCATGGGGTCTGCACTAAGTTCATAGAGCTCCTACTTGATTCACTGAGCTTTACATTTAAGTGATTTGGTGTGTAGAATAGATTGAGATGAGTTTATTCTTGCAGTGGTGAGCTATCAAACCGAGTTGAGTTCAATCTTTTATTATTGATCCGTGCATTGGAAAACACTACAGACTAAGTTGAAGTTTGTGTCCCATGTCATCTTGGTCCAATACACCGTTGAGTTGTACATATTGGCAAGTTAATTTAACAATGACACTGATTTATTGAAGCACTGAGCCCATAGGGAAAGGAGCGAACCATTTTGAATTGACCCTGTAAAAAAACAATGAATCCATCAAATCGTGGTCAAGCCAAAGGAGATCAAATATCAAGCTCCACCAGCATTGGGTGACCTCCACATCCTAGTCGTCCTCCCCGAGCTCCCTCAAATACATGCAACCTACAAAAAATGGTATACAAAACCGTGGATAAAAAAATGGAGGAGATAAATAGAAGGTGGTGAATTTTTTCATTTCCACGTAGAACCTGCAATCAAATAAAAATGATGCAAAACAAATAAAGAGTGGTGGAAAGAAAAATGAGGAGATAAAAATAGAATAAGACCTGGTTTTCTTGAATACGAAATCCCTAACCACCCTCTTCCAAGCTCGCAGTCCACATGGAGTTCCACTACAGCTAGGTCACCATTTTCAAAAGGTGAGTCAAATTCCATCTTTATTAAATACAATTTGCTTCAATTTACTAACCAAAAGCACAAGCAGCTGAGGAAGATAGTGTGATTGAATTGGGGATAGAAGGTTTGGGGTTCAACCCCCACCCTCAAATTGATTTTCAAACCGTTTTTCCATTTAGAGGGAAGTTTGGAAAAACCACTAAATTTGGAGGGAAATTAGTGGGAAAACGTCCACTAAATAGCTAGTTATAACTAAACAGGTCCCTAAACCTTTAGTGGGAAAAACCCTTTTTTAGGGGAAAAACCATTTTTTAGGGGAAAAAAATTCCTCCTATTAGGCCTATGTTTTGATTCTAGAAATCATTCACAAAGGGGGTACCAGAAAATTCCATTTTAAGCAAAAATTTCATGGTTTTTTGCTCACAAAGCCATTTTGGGCTTTGAAGGCCACCAGGGCCCACAAAACAATTTTTTTTTCTTCCATTCAATTTTTCCAAATTTTTGAATGTAATTTATATACTTCAATATATTGTACTAATTTTTAGGTTGTCATAGTGAACCACAAACTTTGTAACTACTCAAAAACTGGCATAATATTGTACTCAATAATAATAAAATTTTGTTCTAAAACACTCACGAGATCCTAGATCTCATTCGTAGCCTTTGGTATATACAATGCCTCTAGGATGAACTTACAGGTAAAACCATCGTGACTACTACTGCACTTAATGACTAATATAGCTGTAAAAACATCATGTGAGCATTGTCTCTTTAAATCGACAGGGAGTAATAAGGTCACAGTGCACACATTATGAGCCATCCCATCTGTCTGTGAATGATTGCATGACATAAATATGGAATGATAAATTATTTGAGTATATAGCGAAGTTACGTGTGTGTATGAGGATATTTCTTTGAGCTGATATCAATAATCACACAGAGCCCTTTCAGTACTATCTTAGTACCACATATTGAATTCTTTCACGTAGGTTAATGCCTCTTTCACGTACCTCCATATATATAGAAAGGGTGAGATTCTTCCATGTACCTCTGGGTATGTCAGAAGGGAACATATATATAAAGTTTTAGTATATTGAACTGAATGTATATAGATTGGGAGACCTTATATTTGGAGTGATAAGAGCCAAACCCTGTCAGTGATTTCTGCAATATGGGTGCCAATGCCCCCAAAGTTTTTCCTCTGGATTCACAACTACTCAGAGGAACTAACTATGCTGCATGGAAGACTAAAATCAAGACACAACTTGAATTTGAATAAATATGGACTATTATAACTGGTTCTCTGACCAGATCAACTACTGATACAACACAACAGAGACAGTTTGATAGAGTAGATCAGAAATCCAAACTCATCATCTTATTTGGAGTGTTTGATGATGTACAACCCCACATTTGAGATGCCAAAATAGCCAAATAAGTGTGTGATAAGTTGAGCATGGTTTA
This sequence comes from Taxus chinensis, assembly GCA_019776745.2. Classification (NCBI taxonomy): domain Eukaryota; kingdom Viridiplantae; phylum Streptophyta; class Pinopsida; order Cupressales; family Taxaceae; genus Taxus; species Taxus chinensis. Next base: position 485,367,352 of record CM034154.1, read on the forward strand.
CAAGGCCAAAAATAAGAATGTCATATTGAATTTGCAGAGTTAGTTACATACACTGATGTTTAAGTAAAATGAGAAAAATGAAGCTTTCTTAAGAAGAGTTGTATAGTTGAGGGATTCACTTCTAGCCCTAGGAGAGGATGTCACTTATGATGCTCTAATTTCCATTTTTTTGAGAGCACACCCTCCTTCATACCACATTTTTTTAACAACACTAAACTTGTCAAACATGACAGTTAGTTTTGAAAAATGGGTAAACCTACTATAGAAAGAGGAAGCCATACATAACAAGGATGATGAAGAGGAAAAGACACTTTCTTCACATAAAAAAATGGAAAGGAAAAGGCAAAGGAAAACCTAATTCCTATCAAAAGTTCCAACATCATAATCAATATCAATATCAATGGGACAAACAGAAGAAGAAGCAATGTCCAATATTCAAAAGAGGGCATGAATTGAAATATTGTTGGTATAACACTTACAAGAAAGGTTCATTAAGAAAATCTAGACCTCAACACCAACAATCTCATAAGGGACATACAACCTACATTCAAGGGTAGAAAAAGGGGAATTGGAAAAGAAGACCCCATTAGTAAGGAAATATTGATGAGCAAGAAGAACATTCAAATAATGAAGACTTCTTATACATTGCTTGATCAAGTGAACCATCCATGCCATCTAGTGATGTCTGGTATGTTGATTCAGGATCTAATCGACACATGACCAGCCACAGAGACTGGTTTACCTTAATGAGGGATACGCCTTTGAAAAACCATGTTTCATTAGGTGATGATTCTTCATATATAGTTCAGGGGATTGGGAACATTTCTCCACCCCTTGGTTCATGCAACTATAGACTATCAGATGTCTTATATGTCCCTGTGTTGACTAAAAATTTTCTTTCATTTAGTCAACTCCTTGATCAAAAATTAAAAATTTACTTTGAGAGTCATTTTGTCAAGAAAACATGTTTAATTCAAGATAAATCACGTGGCTAGAAAATAGTTGCAAAAGCCTCTAATGTGGGATGCATGTTCCAGCTTGATTTTGTTGGGCCCCTAAAACATTAACTAATTCCAAAAAGGCGCATGGGTGTGCAAGACTGAAGTTAAGAAATGGGTGCGCAAGGAGAAGGCGCACAATGCAAAGTTCTAGGACAATCTTAGTAGAACCCGTTATGCATGCCCACATAGCCATATTTGGCGTATCAGGCAGGACACAAGAAAAGTGTCACCTGACTGTGTATGTGGAGTGGATAAGATACCATCTTGGTGACAGGTTGGCTTAGGAAGAAATATACCATGCGATGGAAGCTCCTAGAAGACCATCATGACAAGGAGTGGAGAGCTTAGGCCTATAGGGACATGGGCCCATGGAGGACCACATTCAGACACTTGGTGTCAGATCTGATGTTGTAGAAGGATGAGTTGGCACTTCAGGATGCCTATACATATAAGCACCTGCAGAAAGAAAGGGATATAGAGAGAGATGAAGAGAGAACAGAGATCTATAGAAATGTTGCAAAGGAACTCTATTTTGGTTAGGTAGATCAAAATATAATAAATGAATGTACAAGGGCTTAGATGCTTGAATTTTCATTTTGAGAGTTAAAGGATATGAATATAGTTATGATGAAAAATGATTTTGGTCTACCTTTCATATGATGCTCTGTAATGAATCTAATGAATGTAATGAGGTTACCAGTTCTATAAATGAATATGATCAGTATATGATTCTAGTGCATTTACATATCTTCATGGTTCCTATGTTATCCATTTTTATGGAATGATTCTGAATCTTTGTGCATTTCCTCTTTCAATATTTGGATTCAGTTCCAAAATCTATTTAAGTAATTTTCTATCTGGAATGTCTACACTTATCGAAGATTTTCTAAATTGTTATGTGCTCTAACATGCTTGACCGTCTCTTTTCCACTCACTTAGTTTAAGTTTAGGTCATAGATGATGTTTTCCCACTCAACTCACATACTAATCCTGAGACTCAACACCCACGAGTGCCTTGGAAATTGAGCACCCACCGCTTGTTGGGTGATTTTACAATCGGCACGCACGGGGTTCCCTTATTCTTGGTGGGTGTAAAAATAGGACTACATCTTGGTTCCATTTCTGGGATACCTTATTTTCAAAGTTGTAATGGGAAATGACATACATCATGAGTGATGATAGAGAGTTTAACATTTGGAAAGTGTTGAATTCATGGTTCAAGAGCATAGAGGAAGACCATTTTCTTAGAGATTCAACACTGGACCTGATTTTGATGCACGTAGATGGGTAGAAGAGAGTCCTCTACCATGATTTGTATGAAAATTTTGTCATGTTGCTTCCTAGTAGAGCTATATGAATGGCTCTTGTCATATGCATCTGGAGATCAAGCTGGTATTGTAGATCATGCGTGTGGACCCAAGAATAATACCAGAGGCTGTAGGTTACATATCTGACATGGACCCATGCCATGGATACATTGATCCAACTAGGTGTATTAGGCTCGCTACACTCTAGATTATGGTATTTCTACATATTATTGTCCATAATGTCGTTGAGTTTGAATTTCTGTGGGAACTACCAGAGGATCGTTTCTACATGTTATCCCTCTGGAAATGAAGATTGTGAATGTTACCTTGAGTTTAGAGGCATCTCTGATGGCCGGATAAACCATTCTGAGCATTGGGTGAGGAAGCTAGAGTGGAGGAAGATGGTAGAAATTTCAACAAAGTTAATTTTCAAATGGAGGAAATATGACTCAAGTATAGTGAAGTACGTGAAAGGAAGATTTCTAGACAATGCGAGGTTACATTAGTGTGATGGATGTATAGGATTCCTATCAAAATGAAATTACTTGTATAATTCAGATCATGAGCAGAAATATAACACCAAAATAACATAATATTATAGAATAATGATCTCAATATGCAATTAGAATAGCTTCACCACTTTGAGGGGGAAACCTCCAAACCATACAATAAGACTCAAATGCTCCAAATGATGATGAAATACTACCTAAAATCCCCTATATATACTATTCATATGTTATGGCCAACACCAAGGTCGACCTACTAAGCATGAGAAAGTATAAATGATATGGTAAGCCACAAGTCGGCTACTCATATCCTAATACAAGCTAATAGATTAAGGGCGTAACATGCCCTTCCCCTTCAAAGAAACATTTTCCCCAATGTTGAGAAGCTCTGGGTGCTACTATAGGAATGTCATATCTTCCCATGTTGCATCTTCATTGTCCATATTCTTCCACTTGATCAGGTACTCAGTAATAACCCGTGTCCTCAATCTTTTAGTGCATGTTTGAAGGATGCATTCAGGTTCCAAGATGACTCTCCCCTCCTCATTGAGCTCAGGTAACACTATTTGGGCTGATACTCTCTATCCAATTACTTTCTTCAGGAAAGAAACATGAAAGACTGGATGAATTTTGGTTGATTGTGGAAGTTCTAATTTGTATGCTACAGTACCAATCTTTTGCAGTACTTGATAGGGGACATAATACTTCGGTGAAAGTTTGTTATCCTTTTGTTTTTGTTTCAAAGACATTTTCTTATATGGTTGTAACCACAAAAAAACTCAATCACCGACTTCAAAATGCCTTTCTGTGTGATGTTGAGCATCTTGTTGCTTCATGCGGTTTTGTGCCATGACCAAGTTCTCCTTGAGACTAGAGAGTACCTCTTTTCGATACTAAATGTTTTCTTCTACTTCTCTAACCCACGATTGTCCTCTCAATGATGATGTGATGGATGGTGGATGGTACCCATAGAGTGCCAAAAAAGGAGACATTTTAGATGAAGTATGGAAGGAAGTGTTATACCACCATTCTGCAAGTGGCAACCATTGGACCCATCTTGCTTGTTTATCTGATGTAAAGCAATGAAGATATCCCTTAAAACAATTATTTAAAACTTCTGTTTGCCCATCAGACTAGGGATGATAAGAAATGCTATGAGCTAACTGAGTACCCAAACATGAGAATAAATTAGTCTAAAAATTACTAGTAAATATAGGGTCTCGATCACTTACTATAATCTTCGGTGTCCCATGAAGCTTCTGAACTGTGTCCATGAAGGTTGCTGCTACCATGCTTGCAGCAAGTGGGTGTGCCAAGGCACAAAAATGAGCATATTTGGTGAGTCTATCCACCATAACCATGATGAAATTTTTTCCTTTAGATTTAGGCAATCTTGTGATAAAGTCCATGGTTACCTCTTCCCACCGTTGTCTAGGAATAGATAGAGGTTATAGAAGACTTGGGGATTGAACTGTTTCACCCTTATTTTGCTGAAAACCATGCATTCTGCCACAAATTTTTGGACATCCCCTTTGAGACCCTTCCCAGAAGAAATCTTGTTTAACTCGATGATAAGTTCTTCAAGAATCTAGAGTGCCCCCCTACTGGAGAAGAGTGAAGCTCAGATAGAATCTTATTTTTAAGAGTGGAGTTCTTACATAGGTATAATCTATCTTTATACCATAAAGCATCCCCTTTCAATACAAATTTTTTAGAAATCTTGGATCATTCTGGAGATGATGAATGAGGTTTTCTGTGGTTGGGTCATTTTTCATTTAGACCTTGCCTCATCTATCCAATCTTCCTGTAATATGGATATGGCACATAACAAGGCTGTAGTTGAGTCATCTTTCATGGATACAGACCATCTGCAACTACATTCTCCTTCCCTTTCTTATAGATAATCTCAAAATCATATCCCAACATCTTGGAGACCCATTTTTGTTGTTCTTCAAATGATAAACATTGCTCTAAGAATTATTTCAGACTATCATGATCTGTCTTCACTTTAAAATGTCTTCCTATGAGATATGGTCTCCATTGCTTTATTGCATGAAGTATGGCTAGAATTTCCTTCTCATAACTGAGCTTGGAAATATTCTTACCTTTGAATTGATGTCTCAAAAAGGCAATAGGATGAACCTTCTTTCATGAGAACTACCCCCATACCCATCCTGATGCATCACATTCAACAATGAATGTTTTGGAAAAATTTAGAGTAGCCAAGACTGAGTGGTGCACATGGCCTCCTTTAGTTTCTCAAATGCTTGGTTACATCCTCACTCCAATGGAAGGAGTCCTTATTTAATAAAGCTGTGAGAGGTGCAAATATGCTTCCATAATGCTTTAAAAATCTTTGGTAATAACCTGTAAGCCCCAAAAATCCTCGTAGATTCTTTAGGGTTTTTGGAACCTTCCACTCCATCATGGCTTTGATCTTATTAGGATCCACTTTAACCCCTTCATGAGAGACAATGTGACCCAAATATTCAACCTCCTTGAGTCCAAAAGAACACTTAGAGGGCTTTTCATAAAGTTGATGTTGCTCAAGGGTTTCCAAAACCTTATTTACATGATGTAAATGTTCCTCCCATGTTTTTCTATAAATTAATATATCATCAAAAAACACTAAGACAAACTTCTGCATGAATGACTTAAAAATAGAATTCATCAAACTTTGAAATGTAGAATTTGCATTTGTGAGTCCAAAAGGCATTACCAGGAATTCATAATGGCCTTCATGTGTCCAAAAAGTAGTTTTATGAACATCCTCATCCTTGATTCTGATTTGGTGGTATCCCGAATGAAGATCAAGCTTTGTAAAATAAACAACACCATGCAACTCATCAAGAAAATCATTAATTACAGGAATATGAAACTTATCTTTGATTGTGTACTTATTAAGTTCCCTATAATCAGGACACACATGCACCATATGTCATCTTTCTTCCATACCATCACTACTAGAGAAGAATAAGCACTGTGACTATGACGGATAATTCTTGCTTCCAACATCTCTTGTACAATATTTTCAATTTCACTCTTTTGCACATATGGGTACCTATAAGGTCTGATGTTAGGTGGTTGACTTCCTGGTAATAACTAAATGGCATGATCATGATCTCTCTTTGGAGGTAAGCCCTTTGGTATATTTTCAAATACAATAGAGTGTGCATCCAACATTGCTTGCATATTTGATGGTATAATTTCCTTAGAATGATGAGCCTCCAATGAAAATATTTGTGCCAAAAATCCCTCTGCACCCTTTTTTTTATCATTTTATACATCTGATGAGAACTTACTATTTGTGGAGGCTTTTCTCTTAAGCCTCTTAGCTCAAAAGTCCTTCCTTCAGAGTGAAATCACATGAACAAGTCTTGGAAGTTCATCCCAATGGTTCCCAAAGTGGTAAGCCATTGAACCCCTAACACAATGTCTGCTCCTCCCATAGAAATGGCATACATGGGACTATTTAGTATGTAATATCCCATGGCAAGCTTAATGCTATGGCATTTTCTAGAACCAGTAATAGTACCTCCATCAATAATCATTACTTGACATTCAGGAGCTGGATAAATGAAGCTGTTTAGGCGCACTGCTAACTTATGATTGATAAAGTTGTGAGTACTTCCTAAATTAATCAACACTGTGACCCTCTATTCTTTTAGGAATCCAACCACCTTTAGGGTTTGGGGGGTGATAATACCTGAAATTGCATGGCGTGAGATTATTGGCTGAGGATCTCTTGACTCCTCCTCTAGCTCAACCAAGACCTCTAACTCTGAATCTTCATCCTTCTCTTCATCTTCAATAGGCCCATCAATGTAGAATAACTTCTTTTTAGCACATTTATGTCCTAGTCCAAATTTACTGTCACAGTTAAAACATAAACCTTTTTCTCTTTTTTCTTCAATTTATTGAGGTGTCAATCTAACTGGTCGAGGGAGTGCTGGGGCCAAGGTGTTACGATCTCTGGTATAAGTGAAATGTTATCTCCTACTTGAAACAAATTTCTCCTCTACCCTTCTTTCCATAATCATCAAATTAGAAATGTTATGAGGATTAAACATACATAGCTCATGCTCAACATGATCCTTAGGACCCCTGAGAAATAGGTCATTTAGATTCTCTTCAATAATATTTTCCACCCGTAGAGAAAGGATCATATCTGTCTCAATTTTGCTAATTGGCTGAAGTAATTATCTAACACACTAGAACTATAGTGTAATTATATCTCTTCAGTGAACACTTTCTATGTAACATTGAGACCACTCTTCTACCTTTGAGCACATAACCATCGATACTAGATGAATTGGTCAGGTTCAAGATATAAAGATGCCATGGGCACCTTTTGTCCTGGTGGAATCTGATGTAGTTCAAACAAATTTTCCATTTGGTTGATCCAATTGAGTGGATCCTTTCCATCAAACTTACACATCTCCACTTTTGGAAACATAGCACGGGCCTGCAGAGTGCTCATATTTGGATTATGTACACTCGAAGATCCACTCTGTTTCATGTGTCTATTATGTTGACTTGAGGATCTACCTTGATTGACATAAGTATGATTACCCATCATATACGTACTGAAGTTTTGTATGAAATCCTCCAATCTTTTTCCAATCCTATCCACATCTTCTTTGCTGGCCACCTAAGATTCGAGGTCTCTCAGGTTAAAATCAAGTTGGCTTACTTTGTGGTTTGTAGAAGTAAACCCTAACCCTGAGGAATTTGTAGCTATATCTTCTATCTCTAACTCCTCAACTACTATCTCATCCTTTTCTTGTGTTTTACCTGGAGTGATGGGATTCTTTTTTCCTCTTGTGGAAGGCCCCACCATGATGCCCCAAAATAGTAGGATGTAGGGATCACAGTCAAATTTTAGGGTTTCGTATTTAAATATGAATTATGCCAATATAAAAAACTTAAAGAACAAACCCAAAATATATTTTTTTTGCTTTTCAAAAATGTAACGAATTTGAAAAAATTCCACAATTTGCACCATAGGGAGTGATTTTATGAAAAACCATAAATTTGTAATAACTTTTGCAAAATAAATTAAAAAAGTATGAAATTTTCAATGAACCTTACTTGAAATGTTTTGCAACACTGGTAAAAAAATATCCCACCAATTTTCTTTGGTTCGTAATATATGGTAGAAACAAAAAATTAGGGTTTTTGCCCTAATTTTGGGCCAGATCATAGCTCTGATACCACTTGTAATGAAATTACTTTTATATTTCAGATCATGAGTAGAAATATAACACCAAATAACACAATATTTCAGAATAATGATCTCAATATGCAATTATAATAGCTTTTCCACTTCAAGGGGGCAACCTCCAAACCATTTAATAAGACTCAAATGATCCAAATGATGATGAACTACTACCTAAAATCCCCTATATATACTATTCATATGTTATGGCCAACACCAAGGCTGACCTACTAAGCATGAGAAAGTATAAATGATATAATAAAATGATATGGTAAGCCACAAGTCAGCTACTCATATCCTAATACAAGTAATAGGTTAAGGGCGTAGCAGAGGAAGACATTATGGGAAGGTTTTGAGGTTCACGCAGAGGACGTGGTACTTGAGCAGTCTATGCTACTCCATCTTGGAAAGAACGTAAGAGAGACCCCATCATATTCTGATGATAGTTCATTACATGGAGAGAGAAGATTCGTTGGCACACATCTAAACCCATTTAGTGACCAGACCCTGGCGCTTGGTTTCCCAGATCAAGGGAGGATTATTTTTGACCCAGTTGGTATCAATGGATGTGACAGATATACACCCAGGAGATAAAATTTTTCTATGGATATGTAAAATATTCTAGTATTCAGAGGAATTTTTGGACAAGGATCAAGTAAACAAGACTTGGGTAACACGTCAGGGAGTGACGCGGGACACAGATTTGGTAGTGGCACAATATCATATACAGTTGGTGTGTAGTTTAGTGGGACATTGGGGACCCTAGGCATGACTGCTTTAGGCCCATTAATAGTGGAAGAAGGATCTGGAGGTGGAACTAGTGGATCTGGAGGCACAGGACCTGGTGGATCTAGTGGATCCAGCAGAGGAGGAAACACCGGAGGAAACCAAGGGTTTGGACTAGAAGGATAGGTGCCTCAGCAACCTCCTCAATTTTTCCTTGAGATGTCTTTACATTTTATAGATTACATGGGTATTAAATATGCTACAGAGCATGTTCACATGTGTGAATTACTATGGCACATGAAGGGGATCACAACCCCGGAGTGAAAGGCCAATCATATTGTAACAACATTGCAAGGGCAAGTGCATAGTTCGTATATGAAGTATGACCCCATCAGATGGTAGAAGATTACACCACATTGAAAAATACCTTCCTAGTAGAGTTCCAAATCCCTGAGTTTGAGTAGAAGAGCATTAGTGCCCTTAAGGAGATTCAACAGGGAATTGAAGAAAGTGTGTGGGAGTATGACACATAGTTTAAGACTCTCCTATCAAAATTGTCATATGGCATTCACCCTTCACAACATGCTCAATGGTTTGTTGGAGGGTTGATAACTCCATTTAGAATATATTTATCTCATAAAAATTTCACTGACCCGTGTGAGGCGTTAGAAGCTACCCTATGTGCTGAAGCTGTTGGTAGTGTTAACACTGAGGTTAGCCCATTCCTAAATGCTCAAATTGCTACTATGGCTAAGCAGTTGGAAAATTTGTCTACAAACTCAACTCATGAGACGTGCAATGGAATGTGGTGTATAGATTATGAAGTAGAAGGGCACGCCAAAGATAGTTTCCCCTGGAATAAAGTACGCACCGTAGTAGTAGAGTGTGATATTTGTTATGGGGACCATGATGCAAGTAGATTTCCCTTGTTATAGCACACAATTTGGAAGAATGTATCTTGGTACTATAAAATTTGCACCTCTACAGCCCATGATACTAAGGATGTTAGGCTTATTGACTAGATCCATGAGGCCATTGATTATGGTGTACGTCAAACCAGCATTACCAGTAGTTTTAAGGGTGATGATCACCGTTATGAGGAGCACACAGATGGAGGTGCGTACAGAAGGGGATTTCGCGGAGGATTTCATGGTTGTGGTAACCACAGAGGAGGAAGAAGTGAGTTTCCATGTGGAACTTGTTTTAATTGTGGGTCTATGGACCACTACAAGCGTGAACACCTATATTTGTTGTAATGTTCATGGTACGGGAAGAAGCACAATCATGAGGAGTGCCCTGAGTTGTTTGAGCAAATGAATCAGCAGCACCAAAAAGACAAAGGCATTGCAATGGTAATAATTAAGAAGGATGACACACAATGGATGCCATAGGTGACACATGATGTAGGTTTGGAACCTATTATGGTAACAATAAGAGTAGAGGCCGCACACGTAAAGGAAATGCCATGGAATAAGAACCTAGTTTCAAGGGAAGAAGTGGTACATGGGAAGTACCCAGACCCTACGCATCAGAAGGAGGTATATCAAGAAACCATGAACATCATTTGGAGTTTACAAGGAGAAACCTAGTGTCTAAAGGATAAGTCTAGGATTGATGGGCAAAGAAGGAAGGTCAAGGTGCCAAAAGATGACCTGGATGAGGTCAAGGAAGTATGTAAAATGCTAAGGCAAGAGAATATTATTCCCTTGCTAGGAGCATGGTTGAGAGAGAAGGTACCACACATCAAAGAAGAGCATGAGAGGCAGGTCTTGCATGAAAACCTTCCCCCTCATACCCTTGAATATGATAGGGAGATCATGTTAAATGCGGTCGTGGATGGATGGCTCCTTAGTAATATTTCATTGACACAGGCGCGGAGGTCAATGTTCTCACCTTAGATGCATGGCATCATATGGGAAGACCTAAATTACAACCTTCTTCAAATGTGTTGTATATGGCAAAAATAATGAAGGAAATTCCCATCGGTGTCTTAAAGGATGCAACTATCACCATTTAGGGAGCTAAGTTTACTGGGGAATTTGAAGTCTTAGCACTCACCGAGGTATACAACTTCCCAACATTACTTGGGTGCCCATGGTGCTATAAGAACAATGTAGATATTCAGTTTAACAAGGGATACATAAGCTTTGAGAATGAAGAGGAACGGTTCATCATACCTGTGGCTGATGGAAAATCAACACCCTATACTAAACCTTTGGGAGAAGAGGTCTTGGATAGAATATATGTGCACTCAATCAAGGATCTAGAGACAATTCATTCCATAGAGGGAGTTATCCAATTTGAGGATGCTCAATCCCTAAGTGACACCACCAATATAGCGTGTGATAATTGGGTGCATGGGACATATGAGTTAATCAAATGACATTTGAGGGGATTGGTAACAAAGGTGAAAAAGGCACATATAGTCTAGCACCTAGGGGAAAGGAGCTACCTAAGTACTCAGGAGGATCCTTTCCTGAGGTCTTTCTGTAGGAGATGGAAGCTTACTGAAAGAAGGAAAACGAACGAAGAGGGATGTTAAGTTAATTCCTACTCAGAATTGCTACACACTGGTGGGCAATGCATCGAGATAATCTATTAGAATGACACGAGGTGAGAATTACCTTATTTATAAGGTTTTACAGGAGCAACGTGCCCATGGCTATAAAATACTACCATGGTAAATGTACCGCTTCCTTCCATATCCAAGCATGTGAGACAACCTGGATGGGAAACGTAGAAGCAATACCATGTTCATTATGGGTTCACAAGTTGTACTCCACCTTGCAAGGTTGTGCACGCACATGGTATATCCACTCAGACATGCACCACCAAACTGTTAATTGGAAAGAATTGATGGCTGACCTCATTCAAACATTCGAGTACCAGAGTATAGAGCCATTAGTACATAAGGCATTATAGGTTTTCAAGCACCTTACAATAGGGGATAGTGCTATGGCAGAAGATAGAATACAAGAGTTTCTGGGAGAACCTGGTCTGGAAGTGCACTTTGAGGAGGAAGAAACATAAGAGATACAGTTTGAGCATGCATGTATAGAGAAAGAAAAGGGGAAAAGGTGTATGTTATTGATGGAGAAGAAGCAGAGAACTTGGATGTTAACCACTCTATAGGGATGTGTAAATTCATAGATAGTGCTAATGAACGGGTGACCTATCATGAAACTTTAAAGAAGAAAAAGGTTAGCATCGGCTTAGAAGAAGAGCCTAAAGAGGAAATCATTGAAGACTATTGGTGGGAGAAATAAGTCTCTAAGATCATTGATCTTTTATGTGAGTTTGAGGATTTATTCCTATGTAGGTATCATGAGCTAAAAGGCTTTCACCATTCCTTGGGGGAAATGAGGATAAAGCTAAAGGAAGTTCTGCACCCAATCAGGAAAATACCATACTGGATGAATCCTAACATGCGCATGAGGGTCAAAGAAGAAATAGGTAAGATGATAGCGTCAGACATCATTGAAGTTGTTGAATATTCAAAATGGATAAGTCTAATGGTGATTAGTATCAAGAAGGATGGAAGGATAAGGATCTGTGTTGATTACAAGGACCTGAATGTAGTATGTATCATTGATCCTTTCCCCACCCCATTTACTGAAGAGATCTTAGAAGGAGTGGTAGGACGCAAGGTCTACTCTTTCCTAGATGGATTCTCAGGCTATCACTAGGTAAGAATTGCAAAGGAGGACCAGAGGAAGACAAATTTTTCCACTGAGTGGGGAATTTTTTCCTATACAGTCATGCCTTTTGGGTTAAAGAATGCACCTACTATGTTCTTGCGCATTATGGTGCAAGCTTTCCATGACTTTATCCATAAATTTCTTCAATTCTACCTAGATGATTGGATAGTATATGGGTTAGTAAAGGACCATTGTGACAATTTAATGCTGATGTTTGAAAGGTGTTGGAAGTTGAGGATATCCCTCAACATTAAGAAAAGTGTCTTTGCTACCCCATTTGGAACATTATTGGGACACATCATATGTAAGGAGGGCCTACTAGTAGATCCCGCAAAATTTTCAGTAATTGTGGGATTGAGAGAACCTACTAGTCAAAGCATAGTACGTAAATTTCTTAGGCATACAAGGTAATATAGGAAGTTCATCAAGGGATATGCCGAGATCACCGTGCCCTTAGAAGAGTTTCTTAGACATAAAATTTCCTTTCATTAGGGAGATGTGTAGTAGAAGGCATTCAACACTATGGGGGATAGGCTTGTCACCACGCCCATACTACGATTACCTTCTTGGGATAAGCCCTTCCATGTTCATGTGGATGATTCAGGAACCACCATTGAAGCAGTACTTGCACAACCTGGTGAAGGGATTGATAATCATCCATTGTGCTTTGTGAGCAGGAAGTTGACACCAATGGAGAAAAATTATACTACAAATTGAGCGCGAGGCATTGTCAATGATCTACACACTTCATAAATGTAGAAAATATTTGTTGGAAACCCCTTTTATATTTTACACTAACCATATGGCATTGAGATACTTAGTGAACAAGCCCGTTCTATAAGGGCACATATGTTAGTGGGTACTATTGTTTTAAGAATTCAATTTCATGGTGGTTGTTAAACACGGAAAAAGTAATTCCATACCTAATCATTTGTGTAGGATTGATTTAGGGGAGGATGTGCAAAGCATTGAGGATACCATGCCAGATGTAAAACTATTTAGCTTACAACACATGCCCTCAGACTTAGAATATATTTCAATATTACTCAAAATAGGTGTGGCACCAGTCAGAATGAAGGCCTTAGAGAAGAAGAAGTTGGCCATAAGCGCTATGGCCTACCTGTAATTAGGGGAGATCTGTACAAAATGGGTTGTGATGAGGTTCTGCGATGATGCATACTAGAACATGAGTGCATTAAAATTATGGAAGAGGCGCATGGTGGGATTGTAGGAGGACAATATGCAGGAAATGTGACCGCGTGGAAGATTCTACTCACAAGGCTTTAGTGGGAGACCATTTATCAATATTGCATTGATTTTTTCAAGGCGTGTGACTATTTCCAGTGCATTAGAAAACCTAGAAAAGGGGATGAAATTCCATTACAACCAATAGATAGCGCAGAACCATTAGAGAAGTGGGCTATTGAATTTTTTAGACCAATCTTGCCAGCGGCGTTAAGGAATGGTTTGTGATATATCCTCACACTGATTATTTGACAAGGTGGGCAAAGGCAACACCTACAAAGGATTATACAGTGGCTACCATTGCTAGATTTTTATGGGAAAACATAATTAGTAGATATGGATGCCCATTGAGTTTGACAAGTGATAGAGGTATGCACTTCCTCAATGAAATGGTTAGGATTATGCTATTAGAATTCATGGTGACCTAGCACATAACTACTCCCTATCACCCTCAAGCAAATGGAACTGTTTAGGTGTTTAACAAAATACTTAGTCACACGTTGATTAAGATCTATGATGTTGGTAGATAGGACTGGGATGACAAAGTATCAACCATTCTTTGGGCATATAGGACAACCTACAAGAGGTTGAATAAGGCCACACCATTTAAATTGGTGTTTGACGCAGAGGCTATCCTACTAGTTGAATTCATGTTACCCCCTCTACGTATAATGCATGTAGGAGGATTAGATGATGAACAAGTGCTAGAAGAAACAATTGACAAGATAATGCAATTAGATGAAAGAGGATCACATGCCAGATGGAGCTAGATGAATGAAAAAGCAAAACAAAAGGCATGACATGATTGTCACATTAAAAAAAAGAAGTTTTAGGTTGGGTAGATGGTCTTGCTATATGATTCAAAGTTTCTGATTCATCATAGGAAGTTAAAAGTCCATTGGTTGGGCCCCTACATCATCTTGTACATCCTTGATTCAGGTGTGTGCCAGTTGCAAGTGTTGGATGAGATGAGATTTCTAAGACACTTCAATGGGAGTAGGCTAAAGACCTACTATAAATAAGTCTTCTTAGTGTTTGTAAATAAGGTAGTATTGCTAGATAGTTCAGGATTTCCTTTATTGCATGTTCCTTTTCTTTTGTTTCCCTTTCTTCTTGTTGTTTTGTTTTGTGCCTTGGGCATCAATACCTCATTACTTTTTGAAGGTTGTGAATACATAGGGGACCGCACATCATTTTAGTGTGGGGTAGAGTAAGGTGGAAGAAAATGCAAATCATTAAGTGCTAGGAAGTATTGCATCAGAAATCCTGGTTGAATGGCCCCGTGAAGGAAGTGTATGTAAGGAAAGGTGAAAGAGGATAGTTGGTGTCAGGGTAAGGCTACATTCTGGATCCACGTATAGGAGAGGAAGAAGCAAACATGTAACACGAGGTAGGAGAGAGAAATAATCATGATAGAAGAATTTCCTTCAGTGTTGGTTACACGCGTGTAAGAGTCTCCTACCAAAAAGGATTAGTTATGTGCCAGAAGGTTAGGGAATTGTCCGCATAGAATTAGGTGCGTGAGTGAAAGAACTAAAGTTGAGTCTTGTTGAAAAAGTCGTATTAAGTGCTATAGTGGTAGGTAAGGTAGCATTTAATGTTATAAAGTGGCAAAAACTATAAATAGAAGCTTGTACACTTCATCATTTTACTTTGTGAATATGAGAAGGAAGAGATTTTGTGAACTACGGTTTTCAGAGTTGATCTGTGTGAAGAAAAATTAGAAATATTTAAACCGTGAGTGACTAGTTTGGATATAAAAAATAGAAGGGAATTAGTTCATGGTCATAGAGAAGGTTTTGGAGAAGTGCCATCTTGTGAAAGGGATATTCCAGTTAGGGTTTGGTAGCTAGGGCATGGGTTGGAAAGGAGTTTCTTTACAAGTTCAAGATTTGAACTTGGAAAAGATAGAAGAGCTGAGATAGGAAGAGAAGTTGAAGTGATAACCAAAGAAATGGCACCTAAGAAACCAACAGTAACACCTAAGAAGGGAAAGGGCAAGGGTAAATAACAAGAGATTACCAAAAGTACCAACGAGGAATGGTATGCAGAAATGTAGTACCCATATGGTGTTTTTCTCACGATGGAATGGGAATCTCACTAATGAAAAATGATAGTGACTACAATTATCACAAGAATGCGATTGAAAAGGAAATGACATTATAGCTAGTGCACTTGACTAACCAGAGAACACCTAAGGGGTTACCAATTTATAGCGATGAAGTCAAGGTTAAGTTAGAGAAGGCGGGATTATTACAACTCTATGAGTTTCCCTACTTCAGAAAGCTAGAGCGCCTCTATCAGTGGCTAATGTCATGCATACATGAAGACCAATTTCAATTTGTGGGGCATAAGATGCACATAACCCCTCAACTAATTTCAAGATTCACATGACTTATCTGTGAGGGAGAAAGCTTAAAGGAGGACCTATGTAACAAGGAAGTAATTATGGAAACAATGGTTGTGTATGTGTACAAGAAGGGTTCAAGGTACTTTGATATCACAAATATCCAAGACCCAGTGATGAGGATGGCTGCATTCCTGATAAAAAAACTCAACACATAAGAAATATGGACATAGGTAAACAAGTCCTGGTTGAATGTTTGTAGAATAATATCAGAGGGCACCATCTACAATATGTTCGCATACATTATAGATGAAATTATCACCAGTGCATGGGAAGGAGATAAGATTATCTATGGTAATGTCCTCTTAACCATTGTGTTCTTAGAGATCAGAGTACTAGATGTAGTAGAAAATTTCATTTGGGATTACCCAGAGGAAGAACCTTCACCTGCAAAAATATTTGAGAAGTACACTTGTGATAGCATGATGCCCATTCACAAGGCACATCTTGAAATTGGTATACACATTTAAGGAATGCGTTCAGGGAAGAATGGAGAATACTGGAACAAATGCTAGTGCTTACAGTAGGAGACATTGAGTTCACTATAAACCAACACTTTTGTATTGGTAGGTTCAAGTTGATTGATGAAACCATGAGCCTATGGTGCAAGCTCCCATTCACCTTCACAACATAATATTTCTAGATGGTAGTTAACAGATTCAAGGAGTCCAAGAAGTTAAAGTTTGACCATAGTGAGGTGGACCGGGACCATAGGGAGATGTGTAGGATTTTGGTCTACCTCAACAAGCACGCATACGTGGAGAAGTACGTGTCACATGAAGTCCAAATGGTGAAACCCCTAACTCTACCCATTGTGGGGAGGTCCACAATGTGAGTATACCTTCACATAAGGCCCAAGTTTGAGAATGGCGTTTATCTTAAAAGTGAAGTATCTATGCCTGACGACCCAATAGGTAGGAAGAAGCCCGTGCCCAGACAAAAGGAAAAATAAATGTAGAAAAAGGCACCAAGTTCCCATGTTACACAAGAAATAGGCACCCCAGGAACAAGCACTATAACAAGTACTTACATGCGTAGGAAGAGGTCACTAGTCAGAGAGGCAGCCCCAGAACAAGGAAATCTTATCTTAGAGGAGAAATCACTAGAGGAGGAAAAAGAGAACAAAAAATCCTATACTAGAATCCCCAGTTAGGAAGAAATAGAAGGTGATGGAGGAGGCTGATTCAGGAGACACAGAGAGCTTGGAAAAATACATGGGTGATAGGGATGATGATGAAGAAGATGAACTTGAAGGAGGCTAGGAACCACTTGTTTTCAACATCCATGATTCAGAAGAAGAGGGCTGAGAAGAAGACAACAAATTTCTTTTTGTGTGGTGTATAGGTAGCCAGGAGAAGGAAGGTGCCCAGAACATCGGAAGAATTGAAGAGGTTGGCACACAAGATCATAAAGATCCAAGCCTCACGAAGGGGAAAATAAATGAGACGGTAGAAATAGAAGCAACGAAAACCATTGAGGCCTTAGTGGAGTAAGAGTTGGAGTGCAACACTAAAATTGTCATGAAAGAAGATAAGGAAGAAAGCATAGGGAAAGATCACGATAGCACGGGAGGCCCCAGTATATCGGTAACTATTCCTAAGGGCACACGTATAGGGGGAAAGCACATGGAGATCCATAGGCAAGGAATGAGCTACACTGATGATCCAAACAAGGTGTTGTGTGTGTGCTTCCAAAGCACAGTCCCAATAGATAAACTCTTGGAAATAAAGTCCTTTGATGAATAAGGTGCATACCCTTGGACGAGGAAGATGATCTCTTGGGAAATTGAGTCCCACATTGATGATCTAGAGTTCGAGGTAAGCTAGGGGAAACTAATGAAAATTCCTTGGTCAAAAGGATACAACCCCTTGGTAAGTGCTCAACATATTTCAGATGAGAAGTTATGCAACACATTTAAAAAGGTTTTAGTTGAGGCTGAAGCTAGGCTCTTTAGACTGAATGACAGGGTTAAATTTCTAGAAGAAGAACTAGAAAAGGAGGAAGAGCCAGAAAATAAGGTCAAGGATTTAAAGGAGGAGTTAATTAGTGCTCATATAAAGCGTGAACTAAGGGAAGAAAAGGAAAGGGTGCGCGAAGTACATAAGAAGGTAGAATCCATCACAAATGCCATTGTTTTAAAGCATCTAGACCTAGCAGTGCCCACACAAAAGTATGGATCTTCCCTTGAGTGCCTTGAACACTTAACACACATCCTCACCACGGAGAGGAAACCTCTGGCTTTAGAATCCACAGAAGAAGTAACATTGCACCTAGAGAAGGAGGAAAAATTAAAGGTAGTAGCAATCATGGCTAAATATAGCAAAGTCCTTGCTAATGTAAAGATTTCTGTGCATACCGTTGAGGCCGCATATGACAATTACATAGATAGAGATAAAGTGGAAAGTATTCTGGTCACCAACTATGAAGCAGAGCTTAAAGATTTCTAAGAAAATAACAAAGGGAGTAGAGCAGAGAGGGATAGAATCCTGGCCAAGGTTGAAAATAAGTCAGAAGCCATTGAGGCCCTAAGGGGTACAATCAAGAACCAGATAAAGGAGCTATACCCACAAATTACTAGAAGGATGGACATGCTTGAGGACGTTGGAAAAAAAATTTGACACTATGAATGCTCAATGATATGGAATGAGCTTTTGGGAGGTAAGCACCCTCGTCAGTGACCTTTGCTAGAGAGCTCAAAATAAAGTCAACACCTGGAACAAGTTGGAGGAAAACTTGCAAAAATATTTTCCTATCTTATTGCAATAATGACATCACTTCCCCATTCTTTCTTCTTTCCCTAATTCTTCATTCCCTTATTCTTTTCCCAAGATGTTAAGTCTATTGTGATTCTTTATTCATTAGAGAAGTGTTCCCACAAGCGGAGAATAGGTAAAGTGTGGGGTGATGTTGGGCCCCTAAAATATTGACTAAGTCCAAAAAGGTGCATGGGCATGCAAGACTGAAGTTTAAAAATGGGCACACAAGGAGAAGGCGTGCAAGGTAAGGTTCTAGGAGGATCTTATTAGAACCCATGATGCGCACTCAAAGGACAAGGTCTCGAGACTTATTCGTATTTTGCGTATGAGGTAGGACACGAGAAAATCATGACTTGAGTACACATGTGGAGTGGATAAGATGCAAACTTTGTGACAAGTTGGCCTAGGAAGGAATACACCATACGATGGAAGATCTTAGAAGACCATCATGATAAGGAGTGCAAAACTCAAGCCTGGAGGGGCATGTGCCCATGGAGGACCATATTCAGACACTTGGCATCAGATTTAAGGCTACAAAAGGATGAGTTGGCACTTTGGGATGCATGTATATATAAGTGCCTACAGAAGGAAAGGGATATAGAGAGAGATGAAGAGATAACGGAGCTTTGTAGAAATGATGTAAAGGAACTCTGTTTGGGTTGGGTAGATAAAACATTGGAGATGGATGTATCAAGGGATTGGATGCTTAATTTTTTTTTGAGAGTTAAAGGATAGGAATCAAGTTATGATGCATGATTTCAGTCTACCTTTTTGCGATGCTTTGTAATGAATCTAATGAATGTAATGAGGTTAACAATTTATATGAATATGATCAGTAATGATTATAGTGCATTTACATATCTTCATGGTTCTATGTTATGTATTTTTATGGAATGAGTCTGAATCTTTATGCATTTCCCTTTCTGTTTGGATTAATTTCTTAATCTATTAAGTACTTTTTTGTCTAGAATGTCTGTACTAATATAGAATCTGTTCTGAGCTCTATTATGCTTGCATGTCTCTTTTCCACTCACTTCCTTTAATTTTGGGTCATATATGATGTTTTCCCACTCAAATCACATAAAAGAGAGACTCAGCACCTGCACATGCCTCAGGTGAGTTCCCAACGCCCGCCAAGTGATAGGTTGGCGTGCATGGGGTTTCCTTGTTCTTAGTGAGTGTAAAAATGACTACAATTTTTTTCCATAGAGATGATCAGGAACTTGTGGCTAAGAACTCTACCTCATCATAGTTGTGGCATCGGAGACTTGGTCATGTTAGTTTCAAGTATCTCAAAACACTTCACCAACACAATATGGTACATGGGATACCATCTCTTCAGAAGGATACAAAAAAGTGTCCTCATTACCTAGTAGGAAAAAAACATAGAGCTTCATTCCAGAAGAGTACATATCGAGCTCATGGTAAGCTTGATCTAGTTCATACCAATATTTACGGTCTGATGTAACCAAGTCATTCTAGATTTCAATACTTCATGCTTTGTGTTGATGATTATTCAAGAAAAATGTGGATTTTTTGTCTTCTCAAGAAAAGTGAAGATTTTGAAACCTTCAATAAGTTCAAAGTAGCCATTGAGAATGAAACTTGTCATCACATCAAAACTCTTCACTCAGATCGAGGGGGGGAATTCACCAGTAATGAGTTCAAAGACTACCTATAAGCTCACAGGATTCGTTGACAAATTCCTCTTCCACATACATCGCAACAGAATGGTCTTGTTGAGAGAAGAAATCATACTATCATATAAATGGTGCGATGCATGATCGATGAATTTGGACTTACAAAGACATTCTAGGTAGAAGCAAAAAATATTGTAGTGTATTTTTTGAAAAGAGTGCCCAAATTTTCTCTTGACGAAGTAACACCACAAGAAGCATGGTCAAATTGGAAACCATCTATTGCACACCTTAAGAGTATTCGGGTGTAAAGCAAGTATGCACATACCCAAGAAGAATAGAAAGAAATTGGACATGAAGTCACATAAACTCATCTTCATTGGGTATAGTGAAGATACTCTTGGGTACATATTAATGGATCTAAAGATCTAAAAAACTCTACACCAGCAGAGATGTTGAGTTTTTTGAGAAGAAGGAAGTAGAGCATCCTCCTCTAGACTCACTTGATGTAGATTCCTCACCAATTGTAAATACTAAAGTTGATGTTCCCAAAAATGATGAAAGTGATGATGGGGATGATGGTGTTGATCTGATAGAACCATGACCCACGGGAACAGTTCAACATATGCCAAGTGGTGTACTAGTACGTTATGAGATGCAAGAATGGATGCTCCACTAGATACATCCACCCCTAGACCACAGACTAGCAGTAAAGCAATAGAAGAAATTAAATTTGCTTTTATGCATAGAGTTATTGAATTTGATGAGCCCTCTATAGTCCAAGAAGCCCTATAGTCAAAATCTTGGAAAGATTCCATGGACTCTGAATATCAGTCAGTAATTAAAAATAACACTTGGCAGCTTATCAATCTTCCACCAGGGAAGAAACCCATTGGTTGCAAATGGATATTTAAAATGAAGTACAACGCAGATGGGACAATGTACAAGTATAAAGTGAGACTAGTAGCAAAGGGGTATGTACAAAAAGAAGGCATTGAATATGAGGAGACATTTTCTCCCATAGCTAAGATCAAAATGATTAGGATGATCTTTTCTCTAGCTTCACAATTTGGTTGGAAAGTCCATTAGATGGACGTAAAAAAGTGCCTTCCTGAACGGAGATTTACAAGAATAAGTCTACATGACTCAACCTAAGGGATATGCAGTACGTGGTCAAGAAGAAAAGGTATACAGACTCAATAAATATCTTTATGGCCTTAAACAGGCACCCCGAGCATGGTAGATCAAGATTGATGAGCATCTTGTATAACATGGATTTTTTAGAAATCCATAAGATCCCAATCTTTACCTCAAAAATTAAGGGGGGGAGATTGTGATTGTCATTGTCTATGTTGATGATCTAGTCATCACTGGTAGTGTAACGAGGATGATTGATGCAACAAAAAAAGATCTTAATCGATCATTCAACATGATAGATATCAGGAAGATGGACTATTGTCTTGGATTAGAAGTATGGTAGAAAGAGAATTGCATATTTGTTTCTTAGCTAAAATATAAAAAGATAATGCTCAAGAAATTCAAGATGATGGATTACAAAATGATTGCTACACCTATGGAGAACAGATTGTAGTTCTCTCGTTCAGATCCATCTCCTGAGGTAAATTCCACTCTCTATTGGTAGTTGATTGGGAGTCTTATTTACCTGACCTACACTAGACAAAATATCAACTTTACAGTAAGCTATCTATCCAAGTTCATGCAGGAACCCAAATTTTGTCATTGGAAAGCAACATGACACATCTTGAGATATCTCAAAGGATCAGTGGATCTTGGTCTAGAATACAAGAAGAATGAAAAATTCTTCTTGTCAGGATATTCAGATTCAGATCATGCAAGTAATATTGCTGACATAAAATCCACTTTAGGATTTGTGTTCTTTATGGGATCTGGACTAATATCATGGGGAAGCAAGAAATAGCACTTTGTTTCTCATTCTTCCATAGAAGGCATGTATTATTCTGTAGGAGAAGTTTTTAGGGAAGTGATTTGGCTATGTCGCATACTATAAGGAATTGGAATACCACAGGACAAACAAACCACCATGTATGTTGACAATGAAGGTGTTCTCAAACTTGTTCGCAATCCAGTTTTTCATGAAAGAAAAAAA
Source organism: Taxus chinensis (assembly GCA_019776745.2). Taxonomy (NCBI): domain Eukaryota; kingdom Viridiplantae; phylum Streptophyta; class Pinopsida; order Cupressales; family Taxaceae; genus Taxus; species Taxus chinensis. The sequence goes on from CM034154.1 coordinate 485,389,981, forward strand.
AGCATTGAGGTACATGTACATTTCATACGTGAGCATGTCTTGAAGCACAATATATAGCTTTAGTTTTGTCCAACAATTGAAGAAAGAGAAAATATCTTCACGAAGTCACTTGCACATGACAAGTTTGAGTTTTTCAGAGAGTTCCTCTTCTCATCCCTTAAGACAATGCAAAATTAAGGGGGAGAATGTTAGGATGATTAATTATGAATTATATAATTAGTTATTTAACTATTGCTATTAATTAATTATTGTTATATAGTTTATAACATTACTACATTATATTAAGTAGTTGTATAATGTTATATGGTTTTATTAACCATATTTGTCTTATTATATTCATGAGTATAATTGTTATGTTGTTATAAAAATTATGTCATTATTCATTTGTGCTTCTTGGATGTATTTTGGAAGCTACTATATTTTAATTTTTTGTTGCATTGTTTTAACTCCATATTTGTTTATATCCAGGCTATCCAATATGTATAAATATTGTAGCGTGCACTATTGTAAGGGATTGATTTCACATTAATAAATTATATAGGCTTCTGTCCCTGTTTGTGAAACTACAATTTTTTTTGTGGTTATTAACCTCTAAGTCTAAATTATTATCTTATTATTTTCATATGGATTTCAATTAATCAACTCAATCTATCACTCATTTACTTATTGGAAAAATAAAATTTAAGGAAAAAATGAATTGTACAATTTCATATTCAAATATAGTTGTAATTGTGTATGGTGTGAGTGAGTGTGTGAGTGTACATATATAACAATACATCTGTATATAAATTCATTTGTATCATATTTATTCCTATGAAATGTAAAATAAAGGTCTATATAATTTTAAATTTTAAATGTTCGGTTTATATAATAAATAATAAATACAAAATATTTGGGGGTTGTGGCTTGTTAAGAATGTTACCCCCATGGCCTTTCTATTAAATTTTTTTATACGGAAGTTAATTATCACCCAAACATCCTTTCTTACTCTTGAAACCATGAGCTATGTTGGTGGCCACTCCCTTACCTATTATGTAGGTTGTAAGGCCCTCAACTAGCCACTCTATATATATATATATATATATATATATATATATATATATATATTTGTGTATGTATATATATACAAATATATTTAGAATATGAATTTCTTAATCCTCCTCAAAATCATGATAAGGGGTATTATACGTAAAACTAAATAAAGGGGAAAATATTTAAATAGTTAAAGAAAATAAACAAATAGATATTTTTGAATCCACGAGAGATTCTTCAAAAACATGAAAAACTACAGAAAATAAATGAGAAAATGAGGAGGAGAAATGAAAATAGAACTCATAAGGATGTTTAGGGCTTTAAAAATTTACCTAAGATCAATGCTATAGAATTCTTTGATCCTAAGGTTCTCATTCAACCTAGGTAATGCTATTTACACATTAGGATGTATGAGTTGACTTTTGTAGTCATTTTTATGCCCATAGAATAAATTTCTAACCCCATGCACACTTTCCTATCACCTAGCAGGTGTTTTGCACTCACCCGAGGCACACATGGGTGCCGAGCTCCTCCTTTATGTTAGCATTGTGAGAAGATGTTGTCATTGATGAAAAATTAAGTGTATAAAATTGAATGATCATGTATAAATTATGAAAGCATATGATGAGTCATTATACCAGCAAACTCATTCAAATAACAACAAAGCATCATATAGATAGTACATCTGATCTATAACATAAAGAAAAAGGCACTAGGGTTTATGCCCATGAATAATATATTTAGAAAAAAACCATATATTCATATTGATCATAGTTCAGTACCCACATTACATCTAAAAGGGTCATATCATAACAATATATCATGACTCACACATCGGAAGTTCTAGCTATTCTTCCTTATTACAAAAATTTAGCAGACCCTTTCCCCTAGATATGATAACATTCCTATAGTCCTCTAATGAGAATCCCAACCCCTAGAATATTCAACTATTTCTGTAGAGCTTTTCCTACTCTGTTATGGATTATCACACAATGGCCCTCTTCTTCTATAGCTCTCTCTCAATGCTCTCTCTTTCTTCTACCTGAACATCTCTATAAATAGGTTTAACACCCACCACCATGTCTTCCTGAAGTAGCAAATCAGTTGCCAAGTTTCAAGGTGGTCCTCCAATGGAGCATGCTTATTCTGATACGAGATCTCCACTTTCTACAATGATGTCTTTTAGGAATGTTCTATGCATGGAATATTCTTTTCTTGACCACCAAGTCATCAGGCTGGTACCTTATCCACTCAGCACTCCTATTCGGTTTACGTTTTTCCTCAAGTGCCTCTTGGAAATCTGAATATGACTAAGTCCTAAAATCATTTTCTCTTCCTTACACATGCATTGCAGTTTCTATGAAACCCTTCTAAAACCCCTATCCTATGTGCTTTTCCCCATGTGCACATACTTTTCACTGGCCCCGCGTGCACAAGTGCCTTTTGGGAATTATTCAATATTCTAAGGCCCAACATCACCGCACACTAATCTTGTTCTCCGTCCCCGAAAACATCCTCTCCAAAAAATAAAAAATGGAGGGACTTTTAATGGTTCAAAATAAAGAATGAAAGAATAAGAATGAGGAATGGAAGCAATAAAGAATGGAGGAATGAAGAAGAATTTTTTTATTGCTAAATAATGAGTGGGAAATCCTTCCTTATATCTACCTCAATCTTCTCCTTGGCATCCAACTCACCCTACGCCAGTTGACAGCGGTCACCTACTAAGGCACTCACCTCGTCAAAGACTAGTTCATCACACTTAGCATTCAACATATCAACAATGTTTTCCAACTTATTGTTGAGGTCATCCAATGCATGCTATTATCCCAAATTCTCCCCCAAGAGAATTTGGTTAAGAAAACTCTTGCACATAAGGAAATTATGAAGGAAACAACTCAGATCCATGAGCTCACATTCCAAGACAACAATCAAGCTTACAAGGAGACTCTACAATGGAATGGTGGGGCCTACAAAGGTTTAAAAGATCCTATGTGAGAAAAAAGATAAGCTCAAACAAGTTCCACATCTCCACGTGTCTCAGGATGAAATGGAGGCAGGGGCAAATGGTCAAGCAGAGTCAAAAGGCATAGCTTCGGGGCCGCAGGGGTTTTCTAAGTATTGCATTTCGTGAAAAGGGGAAAAGATAAATTACGGACCCGCGAGCCTGATTTTTTCTCTAATCTAACTGCCACGTGTCCCATATCAAAGGGGACCAATTTTTCAAGATTTTTTCCTGTCCTCCTATACAGACCCAATACAAAATTTGAAGGGGCATATCTTTTGACTCAGGGCTCAAAATATTACGAATTTGATACCATTGGAAGAGTCTCAATGTCCTCTACACCATAAAAGGATTAAAAATAATTTTTCAGGCCCTAGTAGGTAAAAAATGAAGAAGAGTATTCTAGGCCATTAACATAGAATCCAATCTCTTCAACTACCAGATATGATTCAATTCAATCTGCTGGGAAACAAGAAACGACATATTGTGGGCGAATTTATAGAAGGCATTGATATTCAATGGTTGAGCTTTCAAAGTGGGATTCGATGCATATCTCAGGGTGGTTGAAGTAGGATTCAATTTTTTCCCTCTTCTCTCTCTCTTATTCTTTCTATATATTGTAACACTTCTCATTTTGAAAAAGGGAGAAATTCTAGGCATAGAGAAAATTTGTCAAATTTGTTTCTCAACGCCATTTTTGAGCAGTGAACCTTCTCCCATGCCTGAAAAATGTATTTGTGCCTCTATTATAGAAATGTAATGGTTTGTGCACCTTCTAGAGCAATAAAAATGTGTTTTTTGGTGTTCTTAAACCCTTTGCATTGTTTTGTTATTTCTCTATGCCTCTCCCTTCCAAATTTGTTTTTCTGTGCATGTATTTCACATTTACAGGTGCATGATGTTGTGTTTCATGGAGTTTAATGGAGAATTTGAATATCTAGGCCATGTTACTTATGTCTGACCTCCCTCATCTCTATTTTCTCTATTTATTTCCCCTTCAATAGGATATCTCACTTCCTTTACTGGTGTATCACCATTTTAGTATAGGATCTATGTTTTCAGTTTTCTTTCTCTCCTTGTCTCCTTGGAAGTTAGATTAGGATTAGATTAGCTTGCTTTCATTGGAATAGCTTGTGGCTGGTATTTTAGGAAGAGGAACCAACCTTCTTTAGAGATATTTCCCATTCGCAAGGTTCGACACCTTGGGGAAAGTTCAATGTTATGAAATCACACCATATGATTTTTCCTTAGAAAAGCATATATGACAACTCATTTTGGGTTGTTGTGATTTCACACTAACAGTTTTGGCATGCCTAGTGGGACAATGGGGTTAGATATTTCATCTTCTCTTACTATCTCAACCAAAATAACAAAACTTACACCACTATGTGCCACTAACGGTTTTGGCACACCCGGTGGGACAGGTCTGAAGCACCTTACCACTTCACTTCATCAAGTTCAATCTTCTCTTGGTGAAGATTTCAATCTTTGGAGGTAATTTCAGGCACATCTGGTGACTCCATCTGGTCAAAAACCAATTCTCTAAGTTGCAGACCTTTTCCATCCATTTCCACTCATTTCATCTATTTTCTTTTTCCATATCTTTCATTTTCTCCCATTCCACGAGGTTTTACAATCATGACTTCATTGCCTTCATGGAACTCACACTTATAGCAATATAGTCCACTTCCAATGTATTTCCCAACTCCTCAAGATCAACATTATAATAAAATCCATGACCATTATGCTTACCCATATGAGTAGTGTCAAAACTAGTTTGACTATGAAGTTTATCAAGGACAAGGGGATGCATATGATGGAGATAGTTATGCAAAGGATGTTGGTCTACTGGAGAATGTTTAAAAAATGTAGGCTGGAATGGTTTGGTCAAGGGGCATAACACAAATTAAGGCATTTGAGATTGGTTACAGGGCACCTTGTCCATGGGAAGGCCCTTTTCCACGACATTATAACCCTCAGCAGAAGCTATACTTCATGGTTGAAATGCTTCCCTAACTTACACAATCAACTGAGGAGATTGAGACCTATGAATTTGATGTCAAGAAACCTTGTCAATGGGTAAATCCTACACCATTATCTGGTAATTTTCTCTCCACTCCTCAAGCAACATCATCTCAATTTGAGCTTCAATTTCCAAGCTTCCCATTGTATGTTGCCTCAAGTGTGAAATCCATTTCTCCATCCCCTAGTCTTCCATCCCATTTCAGTTCTTCTGTACTTTTCCCTTCCAAAAGGTCATCCCCTCTGAACAAAAAAGAAGTTCCACCTCCCTCCCCACCAAAAACATTTGCAAATCTAGTTGAACCCCAACCTGCCACTCCTCTTACTTTACCAAGTCCATTTTGGGAAGATACTCAAGAATCCAATCAAGAACAACAAGAAGAGGAGCCAAATAGAAAATAAATAACAAAAAATCAAATGAGTTGGGCTGCTAAATTTGGGTTTAAAAATATCCCCTTGATGTTCAAGAAAATAGAGGAGGTCAAGGTTGAAGAGACAGTGGTGGATGAGTCTGAATTTGTAGTAGAGGAGGACCATACAGTTTTAGAGGCCCTTAGTGTGGAGAAAGCTAAAGAAGAACCTTCAGTTCTTCCTCCCACTTCATCCCCTTCAAGCTATGATGTTGAAGAAGAGTTTGATATTTCAAACTTAATGTTTGAAAGTTAAGGGAGCCATGGTGATCAAGTTGCACATCAGAAAGGCACCATGGAGGAGTTAGAGCACATGCAACAGGAAAACAAGGAGGAAAACTGCATGTCAGACTTGGAAGATTTCTTTAATGAAGAGGAGCCTGAGGAGATAACATCATTTTTCCTCCACCTTCAACCTTCTAAACACATGAACCTACTACAATGAAGGAGAACATCCAAGGAAAACAACCTGCATCTCACAACGAACCTCTGGAACCAAGGTTAGAAGATCTTGATCTTCTATGTTCTTCAAAGGAGGAGGAAGAGAAAAGGTGGGAAGATGTTATCATCTCCCTCACACCATCCACTCAAGAAGGTCTATAAGAAGACTTCATTTTTGGAGTTAAATTTCAGAGAGATGGGCACATCTAAAGGATCAGACCATGCCCAATCAAGTACTTGGCTTCATTAGAGCCAAAGGAAAAACCAAAACTAGTCATGCCTACTTCAAGGCATGAGGATGAGCTACAAAGCACCAAGGACTAACTGCCATACCTCTTCAATCCAAATGTAGAGAAAATAAAAGAGGTATTGATTTTTCCTTCAGTTTATACTTTGGTGATTTGGGTGGAATAAAAACTTGTAGTTATTTTTTCACTCATCTAACCAGCCATGTTAAGTGTCAAATCAGTTGCATGGCTGCCTTTTTTGAGGAAGGGAAGCTATTTCTCCCTTCCAGTTACAGGTTTTGTTTGAGTTCCCTTTGCTCTTGGTTAGATTGTAGTAGGTAGGTTTGTTTTCATTAGAAGAATTGCTTTTGCACACTCTATATGTTCCATTTGGAGCATGTATGATTTTTAGTTTGTACATAAATTTTGGTGTTGTTGTGTCTCTCTTGTATAGTGCATTTAGTTGGCTTTTGGTGAAGTTCAACTTCAAGTTTCAGCAGGTTTCCAAGTGATTCAGAGGTCAGCAAAGTGTAGGGAGTCGGGGAGTCCATTTTATAAGAAGTATCAATGTCAGGCCATCATTCTTGACTCCATGCTGAATAGATGCTTCAAGGCCACTGGTCTCTTCATCTAGTAGGAAGTTGTCTCTGTGAGTCACCAAATTGTTATCCCAAATTCACCCCCTAGAAAATTTGGTTAAGAAAACTCCTGTACATAAGGATATTATGAAGGAAATGACTTAAACCCACGAGCTCATATTCCAGGATGACAAACAAGGTTACAGGGAGACTCTACAATGGAATGGTGGGGTCTGTGAAAGTTTAAATGACCCTATGTGAGAAAAAAGAGAAGATCAAACAAGCACCTTATCTCCACATGTCTTAGGATGAAATGGAGGCAGGGGTAAATGGTGAAGCAGAGTCAAAAGGTTGAGCTTTGGGGCCGTGGGGTTTTATGAGTTTTTCATTTCATGAAAAGGGGAAAAGATAAATTACGGATTTGTGAGCCCAATTTTTTCTTGAATTCGACTACCACGTGTCCCATATCAAATGGGACCCATTTTTCAAGTTGTTTTCCCACCCTCCTATATGGACCCGATACAAACTTTGAAGGGGAATATTTTTTGACTCAGGGATCGAAATATTACGAATCTGACACTGTTGGAAGTGTCTCAATGTCCTCTATGCCATGAAAGGATTAAAAATCATTTTCCAGGCCTTGGTATGTAAAAAATGAAGAAGATTCTTCCAAGCCATTAACACATAATCCAATCTCTTCAACTACTAGATCTGATTCAATTCAATCCATTGGGAAACCAGAAGTGACATATTGTGGGTGAATTTGTAGAAGGCATTAATATTCAATTGTTGAGCTTTCAAAGAGGGATTCGATGCATATCTCAGGGTGGTTGAAGAAGGATTTGAATTTTTTCCCTCTTATCTCTCTGTTATTCTTTCTATATATTGTAACACTTCTCATTTTGAAAAAGGGAGAAATTCTGGGCATAGAGAAACTCTATAAAATTTGATTCTCGATGCCATTTTTGAGCAGCGAACCTTCTCCCATGCCTGAAAAATGTATTTGTAACTCTATTCTAGAAATTTAATGGTCTGTGCACCTTCTAGAGAAATAAAAACATGTTTTTTGGTGTTCTTCAACCCTTTGCATTGTTTTGTTGTTTCTTTGTGCCTTTCCCTTCCAAATTTGTTTTTCTGTGCATGTATTTCACATTTATAGGTGTAGAATGTTATGTTTCATGGAGTTTAATGGTGAATTTGAATATCTAGGCCGTGTTACTTCTGTCTAACCTCCCTCATCTCCATTTTCCCTATTTCTTTCTCCCTTAATAGAATATCTTGCTTCCTTTGCTGGTGTATCACCGTTTTAGTGTAGGATATGTTTTTTCAGTTTTCTTTTTCTCCTTGTCTCCTTGGAAGTTAGATTAGGATTAGATTAGCTTGCCTACACTGGAATTACTTTTGGGAGGTAGTTTAGGAAGAGGAACTAGCCTTCTCTAGAGATCTTTCCCATTCGTAAGGTCCGACACCTTGGGGAAAGTTCAATGTTATGAAATGACACCATATGAGTCTTCCTTAGAAAAGCATATATGACAACTCATTTGGGGTTGCTATAATTTCACACTAACAATTTTAGCATGCTTGATGGGACATTGGGGTTAGATATTTCATCTCCTCTTAATGTCTCAACGAAAATAACAAAACTTACACCACTGTGTGCCACTAAAAGTTTTGGCACACCCAGTAGGACAGGTCTGGAGCACCTTACCACTTCACTTCATCAAGTTTGATGTGCTCTTGGTGAAGATTTCAGCCTTTAGAGGCAATTTCAGGAACATTTGGTGGCTCCATCTAGTCAAAACCCCATTCACTAAGTTGCAGAACTTTTCCATCCATTTCCACTCATTTCATCTATTTTCTTCTTCCATCTCTTTCATTTTCTCCCATTCCATGAGGTTTTACAATCATGACTTCATTCCCTTCATGGAACTCACACTTACAGCAATATAGTCCACCTCCAATGTATTTCCTAACTCCTCCAAATCAGCATTATAATCAGATCCAAGACCCTTATGCTTACCCATATGAGCAGTGTCAAAACTAGTTTGACTATGAAGCTTATGAAGGACAAGGGGATGCATATGATGGTGATAGTTATGTAGAGGATGTTGGTCTACTGGAGAATATTCAAAAAATGGAGGCTAGAATGGTTCAGTCAAGGGGCATACCATGAATTAAGGCATTCAAGATTGGTTGTAGGGCACCTTGTCCATGGGAAGGCCCTTTTCAAAGACATTACAACCCTCAAGAGAAGCTAGACTTCATGGTTGAAATGCTGCCCCAACTTGCATAATTTACTGAGGAGATCGAGGCCTATAAATTTGGTGCTAGGAAACCTTGTTAATGGGTGAATCCTACACCATTATCTAGTAATTTTCTCTCCACTCCTCAAGCAACACCATCTCAATTTGAGCTTTAATTTTCAAGCTTCCCATTGTATGCTACCCCAAGTGTAAAATACATTTCGCCATTCCCTAGTCTTCCATCCCATTTCAATTCTTCTGTACTTTTCCCTTCCAAACAGCCATCCCCTTTGAACAAACAAGAAGTTGCACCTCCCTCCCCACCACAAACATTTGAAAATCTAGTTAAACCCCAACCTTCTACTCCTCTTACTTTCCCAAGTCCATGTTGGGAAGATACTCAAGAATCCAATCAAGAACAACAAGAAGAGGAGCCCAACAGAAAATAAATAACAAACAATTAGATGAGTTGGGCTACTAAAATTGGGCTTACAAATATCCCCTTGATGTTCAAGCCAATAGAGGAGGTCAAGGTTGAAGAACCAGTGGTGGCTGAGTTTTAATTTCTAGTAGAGGAGGAGGACCATACAGTTTCATAGGCCCTGAGTGTGAAGCAAGCTAAAGAAGAACCTTCAGTTCTTCCTCCCACTTCATCCCCTTTAAGCTCTGATGTTGAAGAAGAGTATGATATTTCAAACTTAATGTTTGAAAGTGAAGGGAGCCATGGTGATCAAGTTGCACATCAGGAAGGAACCATGGAGGAGGTAGAGCACATGCAACAGGACAAGAAGGAGGCAAACTACCTGTCAAAATTGGAATATTTCTTTAATGAAGAGGAGCCTGAGGAGATAACATCATTTTTTACTCCATCTTCAACCTTCTAAGCACACAAACCTACTATCATGAAGGAGAACATCCAAGGAAAACAACATTTATCTCACAACGAACCTCTAGAACCAAGGTTGGAAGATCTTGATCTTCCATGTTATTCAAAGGAGGAGGAAGAGAAAAGGTACGAGGATGTTATCATCTCCCTCACACCATCCACTCAATAAGGTCTACAAGAAGACTCCATTTTTGGAGTTGAATTTTAGAGAAATGGGCACATCCAAAGGATCAGAACATGCCCAATCAGGGACTTGGCTTCATTAGAGCCAAAGGAGAAACCAAAACTAGTCATGCCTACTTCAGGGCATGAGGATGAACTACAAAGCACCAAGGACCAACTGCCATACCTCTTCAATCCAAATGTAGAGCAACTAAAAGAGGTATTGATTTTGTCTTCAGTTTATACTTTGGTGATTTGGGTAGAAGAACAACTTGTAGTTAGTTTTTCACTCATCTAACCAGCGATGTTCAATGCCAAATCAGTTGCATGGCTTCCTTTTTTAAGGAATGGAAGATATTTCTCCCTTCCAGTTACAGGTTTTGTTTAAGTTCCCTTTGCTCTTGGTTAGATTAGATTAGGTAGGTTTTTTTTCAGCAGGAGAAGTGCTTTTGCACACTCTATATGTTCCATTTGGAGCATGTATGATTTTTAGTTTGTATATAAATTTTGGTGTTGTTGTATTTCTCTTGCATAGTGCATTCAGTTGGCTTTTGGTGAAGTTCAACTTCAAGTTTCAGCAGGTTTCCAAGTGATTCAGAGGTCAGCAAAGTGCAGGGAGTCGAGGAGTCCATTTTATAAGAAGGATCAGTGTCAGGCCATTATTCTTGCCTCCATGCCCAATATATGCTCTAAGGCCACTGGTCTCTTCATTTAGCACGCAGATGTCCTTGTGAGTCACCAAATTTTTATCCCAAATTTTCCCCCTGGAAAATTCAGTGAAGATAACTCCTGTACATAAGGAAATTATGAAGGAAATGACTCAGACCCACAAGCTCACATTCCAGGAGGATAAATAAGGTTACAAGGAGACTCTATAATGGAATGGCAGGGCCTGCGAAAGTTTAAATGACCCTATACAAGAAAAAAGAGAAGCTCAAACAAGTGTCGTATCTCCACGTGTCTCAGGACGAAACGGAGGTAGGGGTAAATGGTCAAGAAAATTCCAAAGGTGGAGCTTTGGGGCTGTGTGGGTTTTATGAGTTTTTCATTTCATGAAAAGGATAAAAGATAAATTATGGACTCGCGAGCCCAATTTTTTCTCTAATTTGACTGCCACGTGTCCCATATCAAAGGGGACCCATTTTTCAAGTTATTTTCCTACCCTCTTGCACAGAATCGATACAAACTTTGAAGGGGCATATTTTTTGACTCAGGGCTCGAAATATTGTGAATATGACACCGTTTGAAGTGTCTCAACGTCCTCTATGCCATAAAAGGATTAAAAATCATTTTCTAGGCATTGGTAGGTAAAAAATGAAGAACATTTTTCCATGCCATTAACACAGAATCCAATCTCTTCAACTACCAGATCTAATTTGATTCAATCCATTGGGAAACCAGAAGGGACATATTATAGGTGAATTTGTAGAAGGAATTCATATTTAGTGGTTGAGCTTTCAAAGAGGGATTTGATGCATATCTCAGTGTGGTCGGAGTAGGATTTTGATTTTTTTCCCTCTTCTCTCTCTCTTATTCTTTCTATATATTGTAATACTTCTCATTTTGAAAAGGGAGACATTTTGGGCATAGAAAAACTCTATCAAATTTGTTTCTCGACGCCATTTTTGAACAACTAACCTTCTCCCATGCCTGGAAAATGTATTTTTACCTCTACTCCAAAAATGTAATGGTCTGTGCACCTTCTAAAGCAATAAAAACTTGTTTTTGTGGTGTTCTTCAACCATTTGCATTGTTTTGTTGTTTCTCCGTGCCTCTCCCTTCCAAATTAGTTTTTTGTGCATGTATTTCACATTTGTAGGTGCAGGATGTTGTGTTTCATGGAGTTTAATGGTGAATTTAAAGATTTGGGCCATGTCACTTCTGTTTGACCTCCCTCATCTCCATTTTCTCTATTTATTTCTCCCTCAACAAAATATCTAACTTCCTTTGTTGGTGTAATCACCGTTTTAGTGTAGGCTCTATTTTTTAGTTTTCTTTGTCTCCTTGGAAGTTAGATTAGGATTAAATTAGATTTCCTGCACTAGAATAGCTTGTGGTAGGTAGTTTAGGAAGAGGAAGCAGCCTTCTCTGGAGAGCTTTCCCATTTGCAAGGTCCCATACCTTGGGGAAAGTTCAATGTTATGCAATCACACCAGATGATTATACCTTAGAAAATAAGATCCAATGACTCATTTGGGGGTGTTGTGATTTTGGACTAACACATCCATCTTGCGGGTGATCTGGGGATATAATTCCTTTAGCTAGTTTTTGATTGATCATCTTAAGGTATTGATGGCTTCTGACTTCTTCTCTACCTCAGCCAGGATCTTATCCCGCTCTACCTTGTTTCCTTTATTCTTCTCCTAAATCCTTGAGGTATGCCTCATGCGTAACAACTAGAATGCTTTCTACTCTATCCCTATCAGCATAATTATCATAAGCGGCTTTAGCTATCTACGTGGAATATTTTATAGAGGAAAGAAGCTTGGTGTGCCAATTGGTTATCTCCTCAAAATTATATTTTTCCTCTTTCTCCTGATGCGCAAGTGCTTCCTCTGTTGATTCCAATATGAGGAGCTAACTTTCCATTATAAGGATGCGAGTTAAATATTCCAAGAATTACAAGGTCGATACGTATATCTGCTCAGGCGGTGCTAGGTTTGGATGCTTCAAGACAATAACATTTGTAATCATCTCAAATTTCTTATATACCTCGCACACCTTTTCCTTTTCCTCCATCAACTTGCACCTTAACCGTGCATTAATCAAATATTCTTGCTTCAAATCCTTTCTCTTTTCAATGAGCTCTTCCTTTTTCTTTTCCAATCCTCCCTCTAGGAATCTCACCCTATCATTCTGCCCAAATATTATTTTCTAAACCTCAACTGAAACCTTATTGAGAAAATTACATACTTTCTCATTGGACAACTGCTGAGCATTCACCTGCAGGTTTATAGCTTTGGTCTCCGGCACCTTCATCAGTGCCACTTGGTTAACTTCGAACCTAGGATCATCGACATGAGACTCAAATGCCCAAGATAGCATTTTCCTAGTTCATGGGTATGCCTTCTTCTTCAAATAAAGAAATTGCCAAGATTTGGTCTATAGGCACAGTGATTTAGAACCGTGCACATAGTACCTTGTTTGGATCATGGATATAACCCATTCCCTATCCCTACACTACTATCATGATCTTTCCCCTTGTGTGTGATGCCTTTGAAAATATCACTACTAAGCTGGGATCTCCACCTATGCTTCCATACTCCTTTCTTATTATTTCTTCTTCTATCTCCTCGATTATCTAATTATCACTTCATTCCACTTCTTGATCCACTAACTTCTCTATTATGCCCACTACTTCTCTCTCTGTGGCATCTTCTATCTACTCCTTTGTGAGGATGGGGGTCCTATGATCCTTAGTATTTACTTCTTCACTCTCCCATTTTCCTTAAACACCTTCTTCTTCTCCACCCTTCCCCTCACTTCTCTCTTCCTATGAGTCGTGTACATTGTACATGGGATTCTCCTGAACCTCTTCATTCTCGTCGTCATCTCTTTTTCCCCTGTAGGCCTCCAAGCTCTCTGTATCCTCTGAGTCTTCCTTACCCATTACCTTCTACTTCTTCTTAACCAGGGGTTCATTTTATTCCTCAGTAGGTGATTCCTTTCTAGGAAAATATTCTTGTTCTGGCACCCCTTCCTTAGGTGTCTTTTCCTTCTCCTTGACGGGATACTTCTTCCTACGTGCATATTAGCTTGGCTTGGAACCTGATTCTAGCATGCCCATAAATTATGTTTTCTACACACTTAGTGATTTCTTATCTAGCACCTCTTTCTCCATGTTATTGTCCCTTTCCATCTTCTTTGGAGTGACCTTCTTCCTACCAATGGGATCCTCTGAGATAGAGACATCATTCTCCAAATAAGCTCCCTTTTTCATACTTGGGCATAATGCAAAAGTATACTCTTATTGTGGTCCTTCTAGTAATTAAAAATGTCCAGGGTTTTATCATGCACACCTCATAGGAGACATACTTCTACATATAGGTGCACTTCTTTGGATATACCAACTTCCTTTGAAATCCACGGTGGTCCTGGTCCACCTCGCTAAGGTCAAAACTTATTCTTTTCGCTTCCTTGAAGGTTGACACCTGCTTGAAAATATCGTGTGGTGAAAGGGAAAGGAAATTTGCACCATGGACTCTTAGTCCCATCAAATAGAATGAACCTACCAATACAAAAATGTTGATAGACATCAAACTCAACTTCTCCATTTACTAGTGCTAGAAACTATTCTAGTATCCTCCAATCATCCTCGAATACATCACGAATTCGTTTGTACTATCTCTCCAAGTGAGCCTTGTGGGAGGCCATCATGGTATCACATGTTTATTTCTCAAAAATCTTAACAGGGGATGGGTCTTCATCTTGATACTCCCATACATACTTCTCTATCCCATCAGGCACTCCAATTTCCAAGAAGACAATGGTGAGAAGAACATTTCCAAACATTATCTTCTCTCCTTATTGTGTGGCGCTGATGATCTCTTCTGAAATAGAGGTGGATAGGTTATAGATGGTCCCTTTGAAAATTTTCTAGCATACATTCAACCATGCCTTGTTTATTTGTGTCCACCTTTATTTCCCATTCAGCTTGGTTACTAGGTGCGCACCCATCCTCATCACAAGGTTGGAGATATCAGGGATGTCAAAGTAGTGAGATCCCTTCTTATATTCATACTCTTCCACGGTCTTCTTAATAGACTCTCTATCCTCTAATTCATCATCTAACGAATCTCCTTCGCAGATAAGGCTTTTAAAATTGGAGATGATCTGGGGCGTTATGCACATTCTATAGCCCACAAAGTATAAGTGGTCCTTATGCATGCACGATATCAACCATTGGTATAACCACTTAGGTTTGTTAAAATAGGGAAACTTTAATAGTTGCAGCAACCTGACCTTCTCCAATTTTTCCTTCACCTCATCGTTGTAGATTGACATCCCCTTTTGTGTCTTATTATCTATTTGATGAACCAAATCTAGTGCCATTTCCTTTTCTGTGGTACTTTTGTGATGATTATAGTTACTCTCGACCATCTTCCTCACATGGGATACCAATTATTTCCCATGTAACAACCCATCTAGGTACTACATCTCTACATACTATTCTTCATTGAAACTGGTGGTGGAAGTTTGTTTTCCTTTTCCCTTTCCCTTCTTAGGTGAAATGGTCACCTTCTTTGGTGTCACCTTCTTGTTGGGTTAAAAGAATAAAATCCTTTCTCTCCTTCCTCACTCTTCTCAAATATATGGTTCAACTCCACGAAAGAATCCTTCTTCTCTCATGCCCTAGTTGTAAAACCCTAACCTGGAAAACTCTTCCAAAAGACGGTGTATTCCACTAAAACCTTCTTCCCTACACCTGTGTACTCTTTCCACTCTGGTTTGTAGATCACCCTAGTCACACACTTCATATTTTCACTCTTCTTTTTTCACACAAATCTTTCTTTGTGGATGCCCTAGTTCGCAATAGCTCTTCAATCTCGTAATAGAAAGGTAAATAATGATGTGTCTGACCCTTTACTTATAGATTTTTTCCTATCTCCTGTAATAAATACTATGCCACCTACAAACGTATTCAACATTAAATGTAACTTTTTCCACTAAAGATGATCTTAAATGCCTTTACTGACGCGCCAAATCCTATGCAAAAAAACCTCTATAACCTTCTAGTGCACAAAAACCATTACTGACCAAATACTCTTACATACACGTCTATAATTCCAAAGGCAGTTCTTTTGTTGAACTATTTTTTTCCCTCGCCTACCTCATGTTGTTCCTACACTTTTCATCCTTTGTACATGGTCTTTGTAAATCCTTCCTAACACCAAAATTTCTTGTCCACCTTTTTCCACTGGTGCTTTCCTACTTTATGCACTTTTTATCTTTTATCCCTTGCAATTAAAACATAAATTTTACTTCCAGCCTCTATTTCACTTCACTCTACTCCACCCCACACAAAAAATAGATGTGCATCCCTTTGCGCATACACTACCCTTGAAAGTAATAAATGGTTACCAATGCACAAGGTGGGAAAAAAAACACAACAGAAAGGAACAAGGGACAAGAAAGGGAAACACAAGGAAAAGAAATACATTAAGGGAAATTCTAAGCTACATGACAATACTTCCTTATTTACAAACACAAGGAAGACTTATTTATAGTAGGGCTTGGGCCTAATCCCATTGAAATGGCCCGATAATCTCATCCCATCCAACGCTTGTAACTAGAAAGAGTCTAAAACAAGGATGTATGAGATGATTTATGGTCCCATCCAATGGAATTTTAGCTTCCCAGGATGGCATAGAAATTTCAAATCATATAATAAAACCATATGCATAACCTCAAATTGTTTTTTTTAATATGAAGATCATTCCTTGCTTTTTATCTTGCCTTCTCTAGCTTTTGAATCCATCTAACAAGTGATCGCCATTCGTCTAGCTACATTAGCTTATCAATTATTTCATCAAACACTTTTTCACCAACCAATCCTCCTGCACATGCTATCTGCAACGATGGTAGCATAAATTCAACTAGAAAAATAGCCTTTGTGCCAAACACTAATTGAAACGGTGTGGCCTTATTCAATCCCTTATAGGTTTTTCTGTATGCCCATAGAATGACTGATACCTTGTCATCCTAATCTTGTCCACCAACATCACAAATCTTAGTTAATGTGTGACTTAGTATCTTGTTAAATGATTCAGAAGTCCCATTCACTTATGGGTGATAGGGGGTGGTCTTGTGATGGGCTACCATAAACTCTGCCAACAAAATCCTGACCATTTCATGTAGAAAATGTGTACCCCTATCACTTGTTAAAATCAACAGACATCCATACCCACTGATTATGCTATCCCATAAGAATCTCACTCATGTTGCTGTTGTGTAATCCTTTATAGGTGTGGCCTCTACCCATCTTGTCAATTAATCAATTCAAGTGATGATGTAATGCAAGCCATTCCTTCACATGACAGGTGAGATTGGTCCTACAAAGTATATTTCCTAATTTTCAAATGGTTGAGTGCTGGATATTGGTCGTAAGGGCATTTGACCCCTCCTTCCAGGTTTTCCAGGGTGCTGGAAATGGTCACCAATCCTTGCAAAACTCAATAAAATCATGGTAGATACTCTCCCACCAAAGCCATGTAAGTAGAATTTCCTATTTGGTTGCATTTCCTACATATTTTCCTCCTGCAATCCCACTATACACTTCCTCCATGATTGCAACATGCTTGTATTCTAATACACATCAGCGTAGAACCTCATTATGACCTAAATTGTACAAATATCCACTAATCAACATGTAAGGCATGACGTGTATACCAATTACTTTCTCTCCAAATCCTTCATTCCTTATGGCACCACACCCATTTTAAGAAACACAGAAATATCCTCTAAGTCAGAGGGCACACACTACAACCTAAATAGTTTCATGTTTGGCATGGTATCCTCAGTGCTCTGTGCATCCTTCCCTAAAATTCTTGATAAATGATGAGGGCCTGAATTAGTATTTCCTGGTTTTACCACAACTAAAAAATCAAATTCTTGAAATAACATGACTGAACAACATATCCGCCCTTGTAGAAAGAGCTTGTTTACCAAGTACTTCAATGCCACGTTATCCATGTAGAATATGAATGGTGTCACTAGCAAATGCTACCTGAATTTAAACATCACCTAGATAATTGATAGTTCCTCACACTCAGTAGTTATGTAATTTTGTTCTGCTGGTGTCAATTTCCTACTGGTAAAACACAAGGGTTGATCAACAATTCCCTCACCAGGTTATGTCAGTACTTCTCCAATGGTTGTTTTTATGGCATCAACATACACATGGAAAGGCTTATCCAAAGAAATAAAGCATAATATGGGCGCAGTGATAATCCTATCCTTTAAAGTGTCAAATGCACTTTATTGTGCCTCTCCCAATGAAAGGAACTCATGTGTTTAATAAATTCCTCCAAGGGCATGGTGATCTTGGCATATCCCTTAATAAATTTCTTGTAGTAACCTATATGTCTAAGGAATCTGCGCACTGCGCTTTGACTGGTAGGCTCATCCAATCACATAATAACTAAAACTTTGGTGGGATCCACTAATAAGCCTTCTTTACATATAATATGCCCCAACATGGTTCTAAATAGAGTAGCAAACACACATTTATTAATGTCGAGGGATATCCTCAACTGCCGACATATCTCAAACATCAGCCTCAAATTGTCACAATGGTTTTTTACTAGCCCATACATAGTCCAATAATCTAGGTAGACCTGAAGAAATGTATGGATGAAGTCCTAAAATGCTTGTACCATGATGCATGAGAACACAACAGGTGTATTCTTCAATCCAAAAGGCATGACCATGTAGGAAAAACTTTCCCATTCAATGGTGAAAGTTGTCTTTATATGGTCTTCCTTTGCAATCCTAACTTGGTGATACCCTAAGAACACATCTGTGAAGGAATAAACCTCACACCCGAATACTCCTTCCAGAATTTATTCAGTGAAGGGGGTTGGAAAAGGGTCAATGACACATACTCCATTCAAGTCCTTGTAAACAAAATAGATCCTTATTCTCTCGTCCTTCTTAATGCTTATGGCCATTAGACTTACCCATTATGATTCCTCAATGACATGAATAATGCCTGATGCAATCATCTTGTTTATCTCCTCATTGACACATACATGCAAGTTCGGATTCATCTAATTTAGTCTCTTCCAAATAGGGAGTGCACCTTCCTTTAACTTGATCCTCATTTCCCCCAAGGAGTGGTTAATGCCTTTGAGCTCATGGTACCCATGTGGTAACAAATCTTGAAACTCATGTAAAAGGTCAATGATCTTAGAAACTTATTTCTTCGACCAATAATCCCCAATGATAGCTTCCTTAGGTTTTTCCTCTGAAACAATGTAAGCCTTACTTTTTGTCAAGGGCTCATGGTAGGCATGCGCTTTCTCATCAGCGCTATCCATGAATTTGTGTGTACCTTAAGAATGGTTAACATCCAAATTCTTCATTTATTCACCCTCTATCACATAGACCACTTTTCCTTTTTCCTTTTCCATGCATACACACTCAAGTTATGTCTCTTCTTATTCTTCCTCATCAAAATTCATTGTAGTCATACTTTATACCCTTAAACAAATAGTCTAATCCCATGCATGATGACCTATCACCCAGTGGGTGCTAGGAAATACTCGAGGCATGCACAGGCATCGAGTCTCTCCTTTATGCGAGTTTCATGATAATGCATCATCTTAGGACATATAATTAAATGTAGGACAAAAAATAACTATACAACATTCTTAAGTGCTTAGAATGAGTTGTCATCTCATTGTATGCAAAAAAGAGAAATAAAAAGAAACATATGGCGATGGTTTATACAAAAAGGAAATGCATAAGTATTATACTCCAGAACACATATATGATTTATAACAAAGAATTATTTTCATATTAACAAAGTTAATAACCCACATTACATCCCTCGAGGTCATAACATATCCTCATATAACTATGTAGAGCCAATTCATGCACCAGAGCTATATTATGCTCATCATATTACAAAGAAGAATGAGAAAACATCCCATTAAATGTGTCATTTATCACAGAGCTCTCCTAATCCCTAACCCATAACATCCTCCATTCTATTTCTACAGGGATTCACCTCCCTTTTCTCCCCTTCACCATCTATATCTTTCTTCTATCAGACACTTGTATTTATAACCTTAGCACCCACCGTCATGTCTTATAGAAGTTAGAGATCAGTTGCCAAGTGTCGAAGTGGTCCTCCATGGGAGCATGCCTTCACGTATACAAGATCTCCACTCTATATGATAATTATCTTCTATAACCTTCCTTTGCATTTTTGGAATATTCCCTTTTTGTTCCCATATTTGCTCGGCTAGCACCTTATCCATAAGGGTCATGCTTTTCTCATGTGTTACTTGGGGTGTTGAATACAGCTAATTAAAAAACTTGTCTTGCCTTGTGCATGCATGCCATATGTTTTGAAACCTCCTGCTGGAACCCTTCCCTACACACCTTCAACCCGCACATCCTTCTCAAACTAGGTCTCGTGTGCCCACACACCTTCCCATCCTCAGCCAATATTCCGGGGCCCAACATCACCCCACACTACACCTGTTCTCTATCCTTGGAAACTCTCTTCAATTAAGAAAATAAAGAATGACAAATCCTTACAAATGGTTGGAATGGAAGAATAAAGTAATGAATAAATGGGGAAGAGAATGAAAGAATAGGGAAACATTTTTATTTCTAGAGGAGAAGAGGGGAATGCTTCCCTAATTTTTCTTCTAACTTTCCCCTAGCATCAACCTCATTTTAAGCTTGCTGACAGAGGTCACCTACTAGGGTGCTCACTTCTTCAAAACTCATATCATCCCCATTGGAGCTCATTGTCTCCACAATCTCCTCTAGTTTTTTTCCTAAATCCTCGAGTGCATCCTTTCTATGAGTTATTTAAGGGTATAATTTCTTTAGCTAGTTCTTGATTGAGCCCCATAAGGTCTTAATGGCCTATAATTTATTTTCCACTTTTGCTAATATTTTTTCTTGCTCAACCCTGTTCCCCTTGTTATTTTATTGTAACTCCTTGAGTTCTGATTCATGGGTGGTAACCAAGATACTTTCCACTTTATCCCTATCCATTCACTTGTCATAGGAAGCCTTGGTAACTTACATAGTGGCTTTTACATCAACGAGGATCTTGTTGTAATGGGAAAATTTTTCCATAACTTTGATCTTATTCTATTTTTATTGGCATGCCAACACCTCTTTTATGGATTATAAGGAAAGTGGTTGCCTCTCCATGGTGAGTATGTGGGTCAAGTCCTCTAGGCATTGTAAGTATGATCCATAATTTTGTGTGGGTGGTGTCAAGTATGGATGCTTTAAGAAAATGGCATCTGTGATCTCTCTATCTTCTTCTATGCCTCATATACTCTTTCCTTCTCATCCTTTAACTCATACATTTACTAAGTGCTGATTAGTTCCTCCTACTTCAGGTCCTTATTTTTCTCAAGGAGCTCTTTCTCCTTTTTTTCCAGCTCTACCTCTAATAACTTCACCCTGTCATTTCTTCCAAAAATCCTGGCTTCAACCTCAACTAAGACTTTGCTGAGCCTGTTGCAGATATTCTCATCTGATAATTATTGGGTTTTTACTAAGGGATTTCATCCATTTGTTTTTGGCACCTTCAAAAATTCTCCTTGGCTTACTTAAAATTCAGGATGATCAATATGGGACTCAAATTCCCATGATAAAATTTTCCTTGTCTAAGGGTATGCACCTTCCTCATCAAATGAAGCCATGGCTAAGAGCTTCTCTGTTAGAACAATGCTCTAGAAGCATGTGCACAACACCTTGTTTGGGTCATCAATGTATCCCATTATATGACCTTGCACTACTTTTGTGCTCTTCCTCCCTATGTGTGTGGCTCTTGGAAAGCTTACAGGAAGATTGGAATCTCCTTCCATGCTACCATATTCTTTTCCTACGCTTTCCTCCCCAAATTCCTTCATCACTACATCCACACTACATTCAACCACTTGTTCCACCAGGTCCTTGATGATTTTCACCACTTATCACTCTATGGACTCATCTACCTATTCCTTTGTGGGGTTTGGGGTCCTCTAATCCTTTGTATTTTCTTCTCTGCTTAGCCCCTTTCCTTGAGTCTTAGCTTCTTCTTCCTCCTCCTCCTCTTCTCCTTCATTATACTCCTCATTTCCTTCTTCCTTAGAATCATGTATCTCATAGATAGGATGGTCTTCTTCTCCAAGTTATTCATCATCATCCCTCTTGCCAATGTAGGCATATAGGCTCTCTGTTTCTTCTAATTCGACCTCATCAATCACCTTCTACTTCTTCCTTAGTGGGGATTCTAGTATAGGAGTTTCTTCTTTTTCTTTCTCCTTGAGAGGTGATCTTTTTATTGTCGATTCCTCATGGTTGAGGGGATATTCAAGATCTGGTACCTCTTCTTCTAGGGTATTCTTCTTAATAGGAGAATTATTTCTCCACGCATAAGTGCTAGGCTTTGGGCTTATCTCCGACGTGATCACCATTTGTGTGGTTTGAACACTTGGTGCCTTCTACACCTCTTCTCTTTCAATCTTTCTAGGCATGGCCTTCTTCCTTCCTGTAGGGTCTTTAGAGATGGATACATCATTCTCTAAATAAGTGCCCTTTTAAAATTTTGGCCTTATGCAAAGATACACCCTTTCCACGGTCCTTCCTGTAATCAGCAACATTAAAGGCTTCATCATCTGTATCTTGTGAAAGACATATCTCACCATGTATGCATGCTTCTTTAGGTAGACAAGCTTCTAAAACATATCATGGTGGTCTATATCTACCTCACTAAGGTTGAACCTTAGTCTCTTGGCCTCCTAGAACTGATTAACTCCAGCTTGGAAGTATTGTGTGGTGAAGGAGAAGGGTAGCTTGCACCATAGACTCATATTCCCATCTGTCAATGTAAATCTGCTAATGCAAAAGTGTTGGTTTACTACAAATTCTTACTCTCCATTCACGAGTGTGGGTAACTGATATGGGATCCTCCACTTGACCTAAAATACATCACACATTTTCTTATACCATTTCTCTAGGTGCACCTTGTGAACAGCCATCATGGTTTCACAAGTGTATGTTGCTAACCTCTTTACGGGTGAGGGATCCTCTTATGAATACTCCCAAACAAAATTTTTCTGTCCCATCGGGAACTCCAATCTTTTAAAATACAATGGTGAGGAGGAATTTACCGAAGAGTATCTTCTCCTCCTCCTATGCACTACTTATAATTCATCTACGATGAAAGTTGATAAGTTATAGATGGTTCCTTCTGATATCTTTTGGCATACATTCAGCCATGCCTTGTTCATGTGTTTCCATAGTTCCTGGTCATTGAGCTTGGTGACCAAACGAGTGGCCATCCTCATCACTGGGCCTGATATCTCAGCAATGTCAAAGTATTGCGACCCCTTCTTTTAGTCATATGTAACTAAAGTCTCCTTTATAGCCTCCTTGTCACTTAGATCATCAGAAATGTTATCTCCTTCAAAATTGAGGCCTATGAACTTAGATATCAGTTGTGTTGTTATGTGCATCTTATGCCCTGTAAACTAAAAATGATCCTCATGTATCCGCGACATTAGCCACTGATAAAGGTGCTCAGGCTTGCCAAAGTAGGGAAACTCATAAAATTACAATAATCCAGTCTTCTCCAATTTTACTTTTACCTCGTCACTATAAATGGGCATCCCATCTAATGTCCTCTTGTTACTTGATTGGACCAAATATAATGTCATTTCTTTCTTAGTTGTGCTCATGCGATGATTATAATCACTCACATCCATCTTTCGCAATTGTGACTCCCACTCTTTTCCTAGAACTACCCCATCTGGGTACTAAATTTCCATGTACCATTCTTCATTGGTACTGATGACGATATCTATTTTCTTTCCCTTGCTCTTGCCCTTTGTTTTCTTTAGTGAAATGGTTGGATTCCTTGGTGCCATTCTTCTGGTTGAGTCAAACTTAAAATTCCTTCCTCTTGCTCTGCTCTGATACTCTCCTTAATCCCAAATGTCACTCCAAATATTCAAATCCTGAAATGAATCCTCCTTTCTCCGTTCCCTATATACCAAAACCTAATCAGGAAAAACTTCCACAAGACGACGCTCTTTACACAACCTTTCCTCATGCCTGTGTACCACTTCCTTTTGGTTTATAGATCCACTCTAGATGCACACTCAAATTTTTCGGATCCTCATTTCTTCACAAAAAAATTATCTCTGGATGCTCTAGTTCATAATATTTCCTTTCACTTCGTAATCGTAATGTAACAACTGACTTTCCCGATCTTGTATTTATAGTTTTTCCTTATTTCCAACATTAAGTGTTATACAACCTACTAACGTAATTTAACATTAAATCCATGTTTTTCCACTAAGTTGAATTTAAGTGACTTTACCCATGTGCCACATCCTACGCAATAACCCTTTACAACCTCCTGGTGTGTATAAATCCAACCTGACCGAAGACTCTTACGTGCACATCTATAATGTCAAAGGTAATTCTTCTATCCTTTACCCAATTTTTATCCGTGCCTACCCCATGTTGTTCTTACACTCTTCATTCTATTTTTGTGGTTTTTGAAAAGCATTATTGACACCAACTAGTCTCATCCACCTCTTTTCTATGTGCTTACTACCCCTTACGCACTTTTTATCCTTTATCGAGGCCATTAACCATAACTTCTACTGCTAGTTCAAACTTGTATTACGGGCCTATACTTCACATCACTCCACCCCACACTAAAAAATATGTGCGGTCCTCTACGCATACACAACCTTGGAAAAATAATTTGGTTAGTGACACAAAAGGCATAAAAAAAGAGAGAGAGGAACAAGCAATGAGAAAGGGAAACACAAGAAAAGAAAATGCAAAAAGGAAAATTCTAGACTAATTGGAAACACTACCTTATTACAAACACCAAGAAGACTTATTTATGTAGGGATTCACCCTACTCCCATTGAAGTGACTTGGTAACCTTGTCCCAACCAATGCTTGTAACTTGAAAGCACCTTAATCAATAATGTGTGAGATGATGTAAGGTCCCAACCAATGGAATTTCAACTTCCCAGGATGGCACAGATAATTGGAATCATACAACAATACCATCTTCCAAACTTCAAACTTCTTGTTCTTTATATGATGATCATGCCATGCCTCTTGTCTTTCTTTTTTTGTCTTCTAATTCCATATAGCAAGTGATCACCTTTTGTCTAGTTACATCAACTTATCAATTCTTTCTTCCAGTGCTTACTCTTTAGCTAACCCTCCTATGCATGATATACACAGTGTTGGTAACATGAATTCCACTAGTAAAACAACTTTAGTGCCAAACACCAATTAAAATAGTGTGGCCTTGTTCAACCTTTTGTAGGTTGTCATGTATGCCCATAGAATGAATAATACGTTATCATCCCAATCATGTCTTCCAACGTAACAGATCTTATTTAACGTGTGAATTAGCATCTTGTTAAATTCCTTAGCAATCGCATTTGCCTGAGGGTGATAAGGGGTAGTTTTTTTATGGGCCACCATAAATTATGCTATCAGAATCCTGACTGTTTTATTGAGAAAGTGTGTATCTCTATCACTTGTTAAAATTAAAGGACAACCATACCTAATGATTATTTTCTTCCATAAAAATATATCACTTATCACTATTATGCAATCCTTTGTAGACATTACCTCTTCCCGCCATGTCAGGTAATCAGTGAAAGTGATGATATACCGCAAACCAATCCTTCACATGACTAGAGCAATTGGCCATAAAAAGTTGATTGCCCATTTTTAAAACTGTTCAACACTCGTTATTGGTCGCAAGGGCATTTCATCTCTCTTTCTAGGTTTCCCAAGGTGCTGACAATGGTCACAGGCCTTGTAAAACTCAATGCAATCCTTGTAAATGGTTTCCCTACAAATCGCTACTAATAAAATCCTTCACACAGTAGCCTTTCTTGTAGAGTGTCCTTCTGAAATCTCACAATGTGCTTCCTCCATAGTTGCAACACACTTATATTCCAATACGCATCAGTGTAGAACCTCATCTCGGCATAGCTTTTAAAAATCTCCACCAATCAACATATAAGGTGCAGTGTGTATTGCTAATTATTTTCTCTCTACAGACTTCATTCCTTCCAACGCCATACCTATTTTTAAGAACACTGTGATATCTTCCAAGTCTGATGGTTTGTGCCACAATATAAATAGTTGCACATTTGGCATGGTATCCTTAATGCTTTATGTTTCCTCTCCCGAGTCAATCCTTGATAAGTGGTCAAGCCTTGAATTGCTCTTTCCTAGTTTTACGACCACTACAAACTCAAACTCTTGAAATAAAAGGACCCAACGACATATGTGGCCTTATAGAAAATTTTTTTTGACTAATTATTTAAATTCCAAGTGGTCCATGTAGAATATAAATGGTGTTTCCAATAGATACTACCTAAACTTATGTAGTGCATAAATCATAGACAATGCTTAACGCTCAATAGTTTTGTAATTTTACTTTGTTGGTGTCAACTTTATACTTTCAAATCACAAGGGATGATCAACAATTCCCTCACCAGGCTATGCTAGCACTACTCTCATAGATGTCCTTGAGGTTCCAACATGCACATGGAAAGGATTTCCCAAGAAGGAAAACATAATATGGACACCGTGACAAGCCTATCATTCAAAGTGTTAAATGTCTTCTACTGCGCCTCTCCCCAATGAAAGGCACCTTTTTGTTTAAAAAATTCCTCCAAGTGCATGAAATTTTTTTCATATCATTTGATGAAATTCCTGTAATACCCTATATGCCTAAGGAATCCGCACACTACACTTTGATTAGTGGGATCCCTTAATCCCACAATAACTACAACTTTGGAGGGATCCACTAGTAAGTTGTCTTTACATATAATATGTCCTAACAGGGTTCCAAATGGAGTAAGAAAGACACATTTTTTAATGTTAAGGGATATCCTCAATTGCCAACATCTCTCAAACATCATCCTTAATTTTTCATAATGGTCTTTCACCAATCCATACGTAGTCTAGTCATCCAGGTAAACTTGAAGAAAATTATGGATGAAGCCCTGAATGCTTGTACCACAATGCGCAAGAACACAACAAGTGCATTCTTCAATCCAAAGGGCATAACCATGTAGGAAAAACTTACCCATTTAGTGGTGAAATTTGTCTTTCTTTGGTCTTCCTTTTTAATCCTGAATTTGTGGTACCCTGATAACCCATCCATTTAAGAGTAGACTTCACACCAAGCTTCTCCCCCCAAAATTTATTCAATAAAGGGGGTTGGGAAAGGATCAATGATGCATACTGCATATAGATCCTTGTAGTCAATGCAAATTATTATCCCACCATCCTTCTTGATACTGATAACCATTGGGATTATCCATTCTGATTCTTCCATTGCCTCAATGATACTAGATGCTATCATCTTGTCTATTTCTTCCTTAACCCGTATGCATTGATTTGGATTCATCCAATAAGGCCTCTTCTGAATCGGGCATGTACCTTCCTTCAACTTGATCTTCATCTCCCCTAAGAAATGGTGGATTCCTTTGAGTTATTGGTACCCATGAGGAAACAAATCCTAGAACTCATGCAATGGATCAATGATCTTTGAAACTTCTTTTTCCGACCAATAGTCCTTGATGATAACTTCCTTACATTTTGTCTCCATTCCAATGTTAACCTTATTTATTTTCAAGGGCTCATGGTAGACATGTGCTCACTCATGAACACTATCTATGACTTTGTGTGTACCTTTTGAATTGTTAACATCCAAAGTTTCCATTTCTTCTCAGACCATTTTTAATTTTTCTCTTTCCATGCACACATGCTCAAACTATACTTCCTCTAATTCCTCTTCATTGAGGTACGTCTCTAAGTAAGGCTCACCTAGTAATTCCAACAACCAATCCTCTGTTATATCACTTTCTCCCATTATTAGGCACTTGATCACTTATAACACCTTATCTACTGATGGCTTGGTACTCCTATACTCAAAAGCTTGAATGAGATCAAATGTCAAATCTTGCCAATTACCTTTTTGATGATGCATCTCAAAATAAATATACCACGTGTGTGCATAACCTTGTAGGGTGGAATACAACTTATTTACCCATAACAAATGCAGTAACACTTTTATGCTTCCCATCTAGGCATTCTCACATGCTTGGATATGAAACGATTTGCTATCTTTGCCATGGTAGTCCTGTATGACTGTGGGCGTGTTGCTCCTAGAAAACCTTACAGAAAATGTGATCATCACCTTGCACCACTCTAGGAGGTTTTACCGATGTGTATCCCACCAGCGTGTTGTAGTTATGAGTAGGTTACAACTGAGAATTTCCCTCCTCTTATCTTCATTTTTCCACTGAGATTCCATTTCCTACAAGAAAATTTTAGGATATGCTCCTCCAGAGTAACTTAGAAACTTCTTTCCTCCTAGGAACTTGGCTAAGCACGCCCTTGTTATCCTTGTTACAGATCCTCTCAATTTTCACCCAATTAACTAATCAACATGTAAGGCATGCCATGTATAGCCAATTACTTTATCTCTAAATCATTCATTCCTTCTAGCACCACACCCATTTTAAGAAACACAGAAATATCCTCTAAGTCAGAGGGCACACACTGCAACCTAAATAGTTTCATGTCTAGCATGGTATCCTCAGTGCTTTGTGCATCCTTCCCTAAGTCAATTCTTGATAAATGATGAGGGCCTGAATTAGTATTTCCTGGTTTTACCACTACTAAAAAATCAAATTCTTGAAATAACATGACTGAACAACATATCCGCCCTTGTAGAAAGAGCTTGTTTACCAAGTACTTCAATGCCACGTTATCCATGTAGAATATGAATGGTGTCACTAGCAAATTTTGCCTAAATTTATACATCACCTAGATAATTGATAGTTCCTCACACTCAGTAGTTATGTAATTTTGTTCTGCTGGTGTCAATTTCCTACTGGTAAAAGAAAAGGGTTGATCAACAATTCCGTCACTAGGTTATGTCGGTACTTCTCCAATGGTTGTTTTTATGGCATCAACATACACATGGAAAGGCTTATCCAAAGAAATAAAGCATAATATGGGCGCAATGATAAGCCTATCCTTTAAAGTGTCAAACACCCTTTGTTTTACCTCTCCCAATGAAAGGAACTCATGTGTTTAATAAATTCCTCCAAGGGCATGATGATCTTGGCATATCCCTTAATAAATTTCTTGTAGTAACCTGTATGTCTAAGGAATCTGCGCACTGCGCTTTGACTGGTAGGCTCATCCAATCACATAATAACTAAAACTTTGGTGGGATCCACTAATAAGCCTTCTTTACATATAATATGCCCCAACATGGTTCTAAATAGAGTAGCAAACACACATTTATTAATGTTGAGGGATATCCTCAACTGCCAACATATCTCAAACATCAGCCTCAAATTGTCACAATGGTTTTTTACTAGCCCATACATAGTCCAATAATCTAGGTAGACTTGAAGAAATGTATGGATGAAGTCCTAAAATGCTTGTACCATGATGCATGAGAACACAACAGGTGCATTCTTCAATCCAAAAGGCATGACCTTGTAGGAAAATATTTCCCATTTGGTGGTAAAAGTTGTCTTTATATGGTCTTCCTTTGCAATCCTAACTTGGTGATACCCTAAGAACCCATATGTGAAGGAATAAACCTCACCCCTGGATACTCCTATAATTTATTCAGTGAAGGGGGTTGGAAAAGGGTCAATGACACATACTACATTCAAGTCCCTGTAAACAAAATAGATCCTTATCCTCTCATCCTTCTTAATGCTTATGGCCATTAGACTTACCCATTCTAATTCCTCAACGACCTGAATAATGCCTGATGCAATCATCTTGTCTATCTCCTCATTGACACATACATGTAAGTTCCGATTCATCTAATATAGTCTCTTCCAAATCAGGAGTGCACCTTCCTTCAACTTGATCCTCATTTTCCCCAAGGAGTGGTTAACGCCTTTGAGCTCATGGTACCCATGTGGTAACAAATCTTGAAACTCATGTAAAAGGTCAATGATCTTAGAAACTTCTTTCTTCGACCAATAATCCCCAATGATAGCTTCCTTAGGTTTTTCCTCTGAAACAATGTTAACCTTATTTTTTTTCAAGGTCTCATGGTAGGCATGTGCTTTCTCATCAACGCTATTCATGAATTTTTGTGTACCTTCAGAATGGTTAACATCCAAATTCTTCATTTCTTCACCCTCTATCACATAAACCACTTTTCCTTTTTCCTTTTCCATACATACACACTCAAGTTATGTCTCTTCTTATTCTTCCTCATCAAAATGCATTGTAGTCATACTTTATACCCTTAAACAAATAGTCTAATCCCATGCATGCTGACCTATCACCCAGTGGGTGCTAGGAAATACTCGAGGCATGCACAGGCATTGAGTCTCTCCTTTATGTGATTTTCATGATAATGCATCATCTTAGGACATATAATTAAATGTAGGACAAAAAATAACTATACAACATTCTTAAGTACTTAGAATGAGTTTTCATCTCATTATATGCAAAAAAGAGAAATAAAAAGCAACATATGGAGATGGTTTATACAAAAAGGAAATGCATAAGTATTATACTCCTGAACACATATATGATTTATAACAAAGAATTATATTCATATTAATAGAGTTAATAACCCACATTACATCCCTTGAGGTCATAACATATCCTCATATAACTATGTAGAGCCAATTCATGCACCAGAGCTATATTATGCTCATCATATTACAAAGAAGAATGAGAAAACATCCCATTAAATGTGTCATTTATCACAGAGCTCTCCTAATCCCTAACCCATAACATCCTCCATTCTGTTTCTACAGGGCTTCACCTCCCTTTTCTCCCCTTCACCATCTATATCTTTCTTCTATCAGACACTTGTATTTATAACCTTAGCACCCACCGTCATGTCTTATATAAGTTAGAGATCAGTTGCCAAGTGTTGAAGTGGTCCTCCATGGGAGTATGCCTTCACATATACAAGATCTCCACTCTATATGATAATTCTCTTCTAGAACCTTCCATTGCATTCTTGGAATATTCCCTTTTTGTTCCCATATTTTCTAGGCTAGCACCTTATCCATAAGGGTCATGCTTTTCTCAGGTGTTGCTTGGGGTGTTGAATACAGCTAATTAAAAAACTTGTCTTGCCTTGTGCATGCATGCCATATGTTTTGAAACCTCGTGCTGGAACCCTTCCCTACACACCTTCAACCCGCACATCCTTCTCAAACTAGGTCTCGTGTGCCCACACACCTTCCCATCCTCAGCCAATATTCCAGGGCCCAACATCACCCCACACTACGCCTGTTCTCTATCCTTGGAAACTCTCTTCAATTAAGAAAATAAAGAATGACAGAAGAATAAAGTAATGAATAAATGGGGAAGAGAATGAAAGAATAGGGAAACATTTTTATTTCTAGAGGAGAAGAGGGGAATCCTTCCCTAATTTTTCTTCTAACTTTCCCCTAGCATCGACCTCATTTTGAGCTTGCTGACAGAGGTCATCTACCAAGGTGCTCATTTCTTCAAAACTCATATCATCCCCATTGGAGCTCATTGTCTCCACAATATCCTCTAGTTTTTTTCATAAATCCTCGAGTGCATCCTTCCTCTGAGTTATTTAAGGGTATAAATTCTTTAGCTGGTTCTTGATTGAGTGTCATAAGGTCTTAATCACCTATAATTTATTTTCCACTTTGGCTAAGATTTTTTCTTGCTCAAGCTTCTTCCCCTTGTTATTTTCTTACAACTCCTTGAGTTCTGATTCATGGGTGGCAACCAAGATACTTTCCACTTTATCCCTATCCATTCACTTGTCATAGGAAGCCTTAGTAACTTGCACAATGGCTTTTACATCAACGAGGATCTTGTTGTAATGGGAAATTTTTTCCATAACTTTGATCTTATTCTATTTTTCTTGGCATGCCAATGCCTCATTTGTGGATTATAAGGAAAGTGGATGCCTCTCCATGGTGAGTATGTGGGTCAAGTCCTCTAGGCATTGTAAGTATGATCCATAATTTTGTGTGGGTGGTGTCAAGTATGGATGCTTTAAGAAAATGGCATCTGTGATCTCTCTATCTTCTTCTATGCCTCATATACTCTTTCCTTCTCGTCCTTTAACTCATACATTTACTAAGTGCTGATTAGTTCCTCCTACTTCAGGTCCTTATTTTTCTCAAGGAGCTCTTTCTCCTTTTTTTCCAGCTCTACCTCTAATAACTTCACCCTGTCATTTCTTCTGAAAATCCTGGCTTCAACCTTAATTGAGACTTTGTTGAGCGTGTTGCAGATTTTCTCATCTGATAATTTTTGGGTGTTTACCAAGGGGTTTCATCCATTTTTTTTTGGCACCTTCAACAATTCTCCTTGGCTTACTTAAAATTCAGGATGATCAATATGGGACTCAAATTCCCATGATAATGTTTTCCTTATCCAAGGGTATGCACCTTCCTCATCAAATGAAGCCATGGCTAAGAGCTTCTCTGTTGGAACAATGCTCTAGAATCACATGCACAACACCTTGTTTGGGTCATCAATGTAGCCCATTATATGATCTTGCGCTACTTTTGTGCTATTCCTCCCTATGTGTGTGGCCCTTGGAAAGCTTACAGCAATACTGGAATCTCCTCGCATGATACCATATTCTTTTCCTACGCTTTCCTCCTCAAATTAGTTCATCACTACATCCACACTACATTCAACCACTTGTTCCACTAGGTCCTTGATGATTTTCACCACTTATCACTCTATGGACTCATCTACATGTTCCTTTGTGAGGTTTGGGATCCTCTAATCCTTTGTATTTTCTTCTCTGCTTAGCCCCTTTCCTTGAGTCTTAGCATCTTCTTCATCCTCCTCCTCTTCTCCTTCATTATACTCCTCATCTCCTTCTTCCTTAGAATCATGTATCTCATAGATAGGATGGTCTTCTTCTCCAAGTTATACATCATCATCCCTCTTGCCAATGTAGGAATATAGGCTCTCTATTTCTTCTAATTCGACCTCATCAGTCACCTTCTACTTCTTCCTTAGTGGGGATTCTAGTATAGAAGATTCTTCTTTTTTTTCTCCTTGAGAGGTGATCTTTTTATTGTCGATTCCTCATGGTTGAGGGGATCTTCATGATCCAGTACCTCTTCTTCTAGGGTATTCTTCTTAATAGGAGAATTATTTCTCCATGCATAAGTGCTAGGCTTTGGGCTTATCTCTGACATGATCACCATTTATGTGGATTGAACACTTGGTGCCTTCTACACCTCTTCTCTTTCAATCTTTCTAGGCATGGCCTTCTTCCTTCCTGTAGGGTCTTTAGAGATGGAGACATCATTCTCTAAATAAGTGCCCTTTTGAAATTTTGGCCTTATGTAAAGATACACCCTTGTCCACGGTCCTTCCTGTAATCGGCAACATTAAAGGATTCATCATCTGTATCTTGTGAGAGACATATCTCTCCACATACATGCATGCTTCTTTGGGTAGACGAAGTTTCCGGCACAGACTCGCGGTGGTCTATATCTACGTCACTAAGGTTGAACCTTAGTCTTTTGGCCTCCTTGAATTGATTAACTCTGGATTGGAAGTATTGCGCGGTGAAGGAGAAGGGTAGATTGCACCATGGACTCATATTCCCATCTTTCAACATAAATATTTCTAATGCATATAAGTGTTGGTATACTACAAATTTTTCCTCTCCACTCACGAGCATGAGAAAATGCTATAGGACTCTCCACTCTGACCCTGAATGCATCACACATTCACTTAATACCATTTCTCAAGGCATGCACCTTGTGAGCAGCCATCATGGTTACACAAGTGTATGTTTTTAAACCTCTTTGTGGGTGAGGGATCCTCTTCTGATATACTCCCAAACAAAACTTTTATGGCCCATCAGGCACTCCAATCTCTAAAAATACAATGGTGAGGATGACGTTACCAAAGAGAATCTTCTCTTCCATCCTACGTGCAATACTTATAATTTCATCTGCGATGAAAGTTGAAAAGTTATAGATGGTTCCTTCTGATATCTTTCAGAATACATTCATCCATGCCTTGTTCACTGTGTGTCAATCGTTCCTAGTCATTGAGCTTAGTGACTAAGCGACGTGTCCATCCTCATCACTAGGTCTAGATATCTCAGTGATGTCAAAGTATCACAAACCCTTCTTGTAGTTATACACAAATATAGTCTCCTTGATATCCTCCTTGTCACTCAAATCATCATTAATGTTATCTCCTTCATAATTGAGGCCTATGAACTTGGATATCAGTTTTGGTGTGATGTGCATCTTGCACCCCGTGAAACTAAAAATGATCCTCATGCATGCGTGACATCATCCACTGATAAAGGAGTTTAGGCTTGCCAAAGTAGGGAAACCCATATAATTGCAATAATCGAGTCCTTCTCCAATTTGAATTTTACCTCATCATTGTAAATGGGCATTCCGTATGACATGTCCTCTTGTTAGTTGGTCAAACCAACTCTAATGTCAATTTCTTTCTTAGTTGTGCTCATGTGAGGATTATAATCACTCACAACCATCTTTCACAAGTGTGACTCCCACTCTTTTCCTATAAATACCCCATCTAGGTACTGACATTTCTGTGTACCATTCTTCATTGGTACTCGCGATGGAAGATCTATTTTCTTTCCCTTGCCCTTTCCCTTTGTTTTATTTGGTGAAATGGTTGGTTTACTTGGTGTCATCCTTTTGGTCGAGAGCTGAACTTAAAAATCCTTCCTCTTGCTCTACTCTGATACTCTCCTCGATCCAAAAGTCTCACTCCAAAGCTTCAACTCTTGAAATGAATCCTCCTTTATCCATGCCCTAGTATTCCAAACCCTAACCAAGAAAACCTTCCATAAGACGACACTCTTCACACAACCTTTCCTCATGCCTGTGTACCCCTTCCTTTTGGTTCACAGATCTACTCTAGATGCACACTCAAATTTTTTAGAATTCTCCTTTCTTCGCAACAAATTTCTCTCTAGCATGCTCTTGTTTGCAAGATTTTCGTTTCACTTCGTAATCCCAATGTAACAAATGAATCTTGTTCGACCTTGTATTTATAGTTTTTTCTTCCCTTCCAGCATTAAATGTTATACCACCTACCACTGTAAGTTGACACTAAATGCATATTTTTCCACTAAATCCCATCCTCAAGTGACTGTTACCCATGTGCCTACATCCTTCATGCAAAAAACCCTTTTCATACTTCTTGGCGTGTAAAAATTTAATCTTGACCAAAGACTCTTACATGTGCACATCCACAATGCCAAAGGCACTTCTTCTGTCCTTTACCCAGATTTTTATCCCTCGCCTACCCCATGTTGTTCCTATGCTCTTTATCCTATTCTGTATGTGGTTTCTCACAAAGCATTATTGACACCAACCATTCTTTTCCACCTCTTTTCTACTGTGCTTCTTAACCCTTACGCACTTTTTATCCTTCATCTGGGCCATTTAACCACAACTTCTACTGCCATTTCAAACTTGTATTATGGGCCTATACTTTGCATCACTCCACCCCACACTAAAAACAAATGTGCGGTCCTTTATGCATACACAACCTTAGAAAAATAATGTGGTTACCAGACACATAAGGCATAAAAAAAAGATAGAGGAACAAGCAATGAGAAAGGGAAACACAAGAAAAGAAAATGCATAAAGGTAAATTCTAGACTAATTGGAAAAACTACCTCATTACAAACACCAAGAAGAATTGTTTATAGTAGGGATTCAGCCTACTTCCATTGAAGTGACCTAGTAATCTCATCCCAGCCAGCATGCTTGTAACTGGAAAGTGCCTAAATCAAGAATGTACAAGATTATGTAAGGTCCCAAATAATGGAATTTTAACTTCCCATGATGGAACAGATACTTGGAATCATACAACAACACCATCCTCCCAACCTCTAAACTTCTTGTTCTTGATGTGATGATCATGTCATGCCTTTTGTCTTGATTTTTCTATCTTATAAATCCATCTAGCAAGTGATCTCCTTTCTGTCTAAGTGCATCAACTCATCAATTCTAACTTCCAATTCTTACTGTTCAGCTAACCCTCCTATGCATGATATACACAGTGTTGGTAACATGAATTCAACTGGTAAAATAGCCTCCGCACCAAACACCAATTAAAACAGTGTGGCCTTATTCAACCTTTTGTAGGTTGTCTTGTATGCCCATAGAACAAATGATACCTTATCATCACAATCCTATCTTCTAACATCACAGATATTAGTTAACGTATGACTTAGTATCTTGTTAAATTTCCTCAGCAGTCCCATTTGATCCTGAGGGTGATAAGGGTTAGTCTTGTGATGGGCCACCATAAATTCTGCTAACAGAATCCTGACTGTTTCATTGAGAAAGTGTGTACCTCTATCACTTGTTAAACTTAAAGGACAACCATACATGTTGATTATGTTCTCCCATAAAAATCTAGTCAGTTGTCACTGATGCAATGTAATCCTTCATAGGCGTTGCCTCTGCCCACCGTGTCAAGTAATCAGTGACAAGTGATGATATACCACAAACCGGTCCTTCGCATGTAGCTAGGTAAAATTGGCCCTACAAAGTCGATTGCCCATTTTTCAAAACTAGCTATTTTCAGGCATTTCATCTCGACTATTGGTGAAAATGGCAAGGGCATTCAATCATCTCTCTTTCATAGTATAATTATTTAATTAATTTATTAATTAAATAATAAGGTTTAAACCAAGGTGCTGTTAATGGTCACATTTGGCTTTCATGGATGTTGTTATATTGCAAAACTCAATGTAATACCTTGTAACCTATTGTTTCCCAATACCTATAAGTAAGTCCTGCTAATGTAAATTGGTTGATTCTAATAAAATCTTTAGGCTTCTTCTGTTTACATTTCCCACCAAAACCCTACTACTAAAATCTTCCATGTGGTAGCATTTCCTGCATACTGTCCTCCTACAATCCCACCATGTGCTTCCTCCATAATTTCCACATGCTTATGCTCCAATATACATGGACGCAGAACCTCGTCATGACCTAACTTATACAGGTCTCCACTAATCAACATATAGGGTGCAGTACATATTGCTAACTGCTTTCTCTCTAGAGCCTTCATTCCATGCCACACCTATTTTTAAGAACACTGTGATATATTCGAAGTATGAGGGTGCAAGCTACAACCTAAATAATTGCACATCTGGCATGGTATCCTCAATGCTTTCTGTGTCCTCTCGTAAATTAATCCTTGATAAGTGGTCAAGTCCTGAATTACTTTTTCCTGGCTTCACCACTACTGTGAACTCAAAATCTTGAAATGGACCCAACGACATATGCACCCTTGCAGAACGGGTTTTTTGACTAAGTATTTCAATGCCATATGGTTTTTGTAGAATATAAATGGTGTTTCCAATAGATACTACCTAAACTTATGCAGCGCATAGATCATAGACAATGCTTCACGCTTAGTAGTTGTGTAATTCTACTTTGTATGGTGTCAACTTTATACTTGCAAAGCATAAGGGATGATCAACAATTCCCTCACAAGGTTGTGCTAGTACTCTCCATAGTTGTCCCTGAGGCATCAACATGCACATGGAAAGGATTTTCCCAAGAAGGAAAACATAATATGGGCACTGTGACAAGCCTATCCTTTAAAGTGTTAAATGCCTTCTGCTGTGCCTCTCCCCAATGAAAGGCACTTTTGTGTTTCAACAATTCCTCCAAGGGCACAACGATTTTGGCATAACCCTTTGATGAAATTCCTATAATACCCCATATGCCTAAGGAATCCATGCACTGTACTTTGACTAGTAGGCTCCCCTAATCCTATAATAACTGCAAATTTGGTGGGATCCACTAGTAAGCTGTCTTTACATATAATGTGTCCTAATAGGGTTCCAAATGGAGTAGAAAAGACACATTTCTTAATGTTGAGGGATATCCTTAATTACCGACATCTCCCAAACATCATCCTTGAGTTTTCACAATGGTCTTTCACCAATCCATACACATTCCAGTCATCAGGTAAACTTGAAGAAACTTATGGATGAAGTCCTGAAATGCTTGTACCACAATGCGCGAGAAAACATCAGGCACATTTTTCAATCCAAAAGGAACAACCATGTAAGAAAAAATTCCCCATTTAGTGGTGAAAGTTGTCTTTCTCTGGTCTTCCTTTGCAATCCTGACTTAGTGGTACCCTGAGAACCCATCCATGAAAGAGTAGACTTCACACCCGGCTACTCCCTCCAGAATTTCTTCATCGATGACACATATTGCATTCAGATCCATATATTCAACGCAAATTCTTATCCTACCATCCTTCTTGATATTGATAACCATTTGGCTTATCCATTCTGATTCTTCCACTGCCTCAATGATACCAGATGTAATCATTTTATCTATTTCTTACTTAACCCGTATGTGCAAATTTAGATTCATCTGATAAGGCCTCTTTCAAATTGAGTGTGCACTTTCCTTCAACTTGATCTTCATCTCCCCCAAGGAATGGTGGACACCTTTGATTTCATGGTACCCACGACAAAACAAATCCTAGAACTTGCGCAACAAATCAATGATCTTTGAAACTTATTTTTCCAACCAATAGTCCCCGATGATAGCTTCCTTAGGTTCTGTCTCCATTCCAATGTTAACCTTATATGTTTTTAAGGTCTCATGGTAGGCATGTGTTTGCTCATCAGTGTTATCTATGACTTTGTGCGTACAATCCGAATGGTTAACATGAAAAGTTTCCATTTCTTCTCTATATATTACATAGACCATTTTTCCTTTTTCTTTTTCTATGCATGCACACTCATATTGTACTTCCTTTGATTCCTCTTCATTGAGGAACATCTCTAAGTAAGGCTCACCTAGTAATTCCAATAGTATATCCTCCACCATAGCACTATCTCCCATCGTAAGGCACTTGATCACTTGTAATGCCTTATCTATTGATGGCTTGGTACTCCTATACTTGAAAGCTTGAATGAGATCAGCCGTCAACTCTTGCCAATTACATATTTGATGACACGTCTTTGAATTAATATACCGCATGCCTGTACAGCCTTATAGGGTGGAATATAACTTATGTACCCATAACAAAGGCTTATGTGCTTCCCATCCAGGCCTTCTCACATGCTTGGATATGAAATGAGGTGGTCTCTTTGTCATGGTAGTCTTGTATGACCATGGGCGAGTTGCTCCTAGAAAACCTTATAGAAAATAAGATCCTCACGTCGCGCCACTCCAAGAGGTTCTCCCAATGTGTATCCCACTAGCACACTGCAGTTTTGAGTAGGTTATAACTGAGCATTTCCCTCCTCTCGTCTTCATTTTTCCACTGAGCTTCCATTTCTTGCAAGAAAACTTTAGGATATGCTCCTATAGAGTAACTTGGAAACTTCTTTCCTCCTAGACACTTGACTGATAATGCCCTTGTTACCCTTATTACAGATCCTCTCAACTGTTACCCAATTAACTCATAAGTCCCATGCACCCAATTATCGCATGCCACAGTAGTGGTATCACTCAGGGATTGAACATCCTCAAATTGGATAACTCCCTCCATGGGGACAATTATCTTAGGATCTCTTATGGAGTGCACATAGATTTTGTAAAGGACTTCTTCTCCTAAGGGCTCAATATAGGGAGCTGACTTCCCATCTATCAATGGAATGATCACCATTTCTTCCTTTTTTCAAGCTGATATACCCTTTGTTAAACTGCAGATCGGTATTGTTCTTATAACACCATGGGTGCCCAAGCAATGCTGGAAATTTGTCTTCCTCGGTGAGCACCAAGACTTCAAAGTCTCCAGTGAACTTGGCCCCTTGAATGGTGATAACTACATCCTTCAGGACTCCAATGGGAATTTCCTTAGTCTTTTTTGCCATATACAACACATTTGATGATGGTTGTAATGTGGGCCATCCCATCTGATGCCAAGCATATAAGGTAGGAACTTATACCTATGCTCTCGTGTCAATGAGAATATTACTCAGAAGCCATCCATCAACAACCACATACAAAGTAATCTCCTTGTCATATTCAAGGTTGTGAGGAGGAAGGTTTACATGCAAGACCTATCTTTCATGCTCTACTCTGGCAAGTGGTACCTTCTCTCTCATCCATTCTCCTAGAAAGGGAATAATATTCTCTTGCCTTAACATTTTACATACTTCCTTGACCTCATCTAGGTCATTCCTTGGAACCTTGTTATCCTTCTGTTGCTCCACCTTCATCGATTTCTCCTTGAGACATTGGATCTCCCCTTGTAAACTTTGAATCACATCTATAGTCTCTTGGTATACTTCTTTCGTATGAGCAAGGTCCAGATACTTTCCATGTGCCACTTCCTCTGTTGACACTAGTTCCTTTTGTCTTAGCATCTCCTTGGTGCACACGGCCTCTACCCCCATTGTCACCAGTACAAGTTCTATCTCTGACTCATGCACCACTCTTGGAATCCACTGTGAATCAACCCTCTTGATGCTCACCATCCCAGTGCCCTTGTCTTTCTGGTGCTATTGGTTCATATGCTCATAAAGTTCTAAACACTCTTCGTACTTTTTTTTCTTTCCGCACCATGAGCATTGTAACAAATTAGGACACTCATGTTTGTAATGCTCTGTAGATCCACAATTATAATATGCTCCTCACGGTAATTCACTTCATCCTCTACCATGGTTACTATGACCACAAAATACTCCGTGAAAATCTCTTCCACGCACTCCTCCATCTTCACACCCTTCATAACAATAGTCATCATCATTTGAACTACTTGTAAGGCTAGTCTGGCACACACCCAAATCAATAGCATCATATATTTGATCAATCATTATACAATCCTTGGGATCATGGGTTGTAGAGGTAAAGATCTTACAATAGCAAGAAACATTCTTAAAGATTACGCGTTAGAGTACAAGGCATTTACTTGCATCATGATCCCCATGGAAAATCTCACAGTCTACCGACATAGCGCGCACTGACTTCTGAGGGTAACTATCATTTGCACACCCCTCCACTTCATAGTTTGTACACCAAAGCCCACTATGAACCTCATGCACTAAGTTTGCAGACAACTTCTCCAACTGCTTGGCCATTGCAGTAATTTGAGCCTCCAAAAAAGGACTAACACAAGTATCAATGCTCCCAACATCTTCAGTGCATAGGGTAGCTTTCAATGCCTCATGCGGGTTTGTGAAAGTCTTGTATGACAGATCCCTTCTAAAAGGTGTTATCAATCCTCTGACAAACCATTGAGCATGTTGAAAAGGATGAATTTCATAGGATATCTTTGACAAGAGAGTCTTGAAATGTGTGTCATACTCCCGCACACTCTCTGTCATTCCCTGTTGGATCCCCTTGAGAGCATTGATGCTCTTCTGCTCAAACTCTGGGATATGGAACTCTTCTAGGAAGGCATTATTCAACACAGTGTAGTCTACCACCATATGATGGGGGTCATACTTCTTATACCAACTATGTGTGTGCCCTTGCAATGTTGTTGCAAACTGACTTTCCTTCCACTCTGGGATAGTGATCCCCTTTATGCATCATAGTAACTCACACTTGTGCACATTCTCTGTAGCATCTTCAATATCCCTATAGTCTTGTAAGTGCAAAGACATATCAAAAAACACTTGGGGAAGTGGTTGAGGCCCTTTTCCTCCCGATCTAAAGCCTTGGTTCCCTCCGGTGTTTCCTCCTCCACTAGATCCAATAGGTCTTATTCCTCCTGACCCACTAGATCCACCCCATGTAGTTGGAAAAGGGCCAAAAGCGGTCATGCCAAGGATTCCGAATGTCCCACTAAAATACATGTTGATGGTCTGTAATATTGTCCCATTACTAGTTTTGTGTCCCACGCCACTCCCAGATGTGATACCCAAAGCTTACATACTTGCACCTTTCCAAAGATTCCTCCAAATACAAGAATGGATTTTGTAACCATGGATGTTCCAAAAGAGAAATAATATCTCTCGGGTGCAGATCAGTTACTTCCACTGATACCAACTAGGTTAACAATACTTCTCCCTTGGTATAGAAAACTAAGCACTAGGGTTTTGTCACTAGGTGGGTTCAGATGTGCACTGATTTCCTTTCTTTCTCCATGTGATGAACTCTCATTAGAAGCTAAAGGGGATTCTCTCCCACATTTACCAAGATGGGGTAGGATAGAATTATTAGGTTCCATGTTCTCTACATGAACCTAAAATCCTTCCCGCAACATCTTCCTCCATAGATCCATCACACTTGTAACCTCATGTTGTTTAGTCATCTCCTTTTCACAAGCTTCACTATACTTGTGTCATCTCTCTTCCCTTTCCTTTTCATATGCAATGTCTACCATCTTCTTCCACCCTATCTTCCTCTCCCAACACTCAGAGAAGCTTAGCCAACTATGGGGAATGCTTCTAAACTCAAAGTAATGACCAAGATCTTCATAGCCAAAGGAATAACATGAAAAAATGATCCTTTAGGCTCCCTCATAAACTCAAACTCAATAAATTCTAGGAAAGAATATGTATAAATGGCGTATTCTAAAGTAGAACTGGTCAGCACCCTCTTCCGCTAGTGATCAACAACATGTGTCCAAGTCATATCTGCATCATATAGCC
This sequence comes from Taxus chinensis, assembly GCA_019776745.2. NCBI lineage: Eukaryota > Viridiplantae > Streptophyta > Pinopsida > Cupressales > Taxaceae > Taxus > Taxus chinensis. Next base: position 485,432,322 of record CM034154.1, read on the forward strand.
TCTGATAGTCATCTTGGGTCCACACGCACAATCTATAGTACCAGCTAGATCTAGATGTGTATGCTGAAAGCCATTCATATATTTCTACTAGGAAGAAGCAAAAGAATGTCTCATATAGCTCATGGTATATGTTCTATTCTACCCATCTACGTGTATTGAACTTAGGTCCAATGCTGAATCTTTGAGAAACCTTATCCTCCATACTCTTGAACCATGTTTTAACACTTTTTAAGGTAAGGCACTCTATCATCACACATCACAGGGAAAAAGATGTATGTCATTTCTCATAACAACTTTGAAAAGAGTTCCCGGCAATGGAACCAAAATATAGTCATATTTTATACCCTTAGACCAATAGTCTAATCCCATGCATGCCATCCTATCACCTAGTGGGTGCTAGGCTCTCACCTGAGGCACGTGCGGGTGCTGAGTCTCTCCTTTATGTGAGTTTCATGAGAATGCATCATCTTAGAATAGATAATCAAATGCAAGACAAAAAATAACTCTACAAAATTTTTAAGTACTTAGAATGAGTTGTCATCTCATTGTATGTAGAAAAGAGAAATAACAAGCAATATATGGAGATGATTCATAGAGAAAGGAAATGCATAAGTATTATACTCCTGAACATATAGATGATTTATAACAGAGCATTATATTCATATTAATATAGTTAATAACCCACATTACATCCCTTAAGGTCATAACAAATCCTCATATAACTATGCAGAGCCAAGTCATACACTAGAGCTATATTATGCTCATCATATTACAAAGAATAATGAGAAACCATCCCCTAAATGTGCCATCACTCACAGAGCTATCCTAATCCCTAACCCATAATGTCCTCCATTGTGTTTCTGTAGGGATTCACCTCCCTTTTCTCTCCTTCACCCTCTATATATTTCTTCTATCGAGCGCTTGTATTTATAACCTTAGCACCCACTTTCATTCCTTCTAGAAGTTACAGGTCAGTCGCCAAGTGTCGAAGTGGTCCTCCATGGGAGCATACCTTCACATATCCAAGCTCTCCACTTTGTATGATGATGCTCTTCTGGAACCTTCCATCACATGCCTAGAATATTCCCTTTTGTATCCCACAGTCATCAGGCTGGCACCTTATCCACAAGGTTCATGGTTTTCTCGTGTGTTTCCTAGGGTGCCAAATATGGCTAAGTACAAAACCTATATTTCCTTATATGCATGTGCCATATGTTTTACATCCTCCTACTAGAACCCTTCCCTATGCACCTTCAACCCACACTTCCTTCTCCAACTAGGTCCCGTGTTCCTATGCACCTTCCCATCCTTAGTCAATATTACGGGGCCCAACAAACATCTCCAAACTAGGTTCACCTAATAGCTCAAGTATCCTATCTTATGCCATAGTGTTATCTCCCATTGTAAGAAACTTGAACACTTGTAATTCCTTATCTACTAATGGCTTTGTACTCTGATACTCAAAATATTGAATGATATCAGTCGTCAAATCCTGCCAATTCCCTGTCTGATGATGCATTTCCAAGTGAATGTAGCATGCACGTGTAAAACTTTGCAAGGTGGAATACAACTTATGCACCCATAGAAAAGGTGGTAAAGATTTTATGCCTTCTATCTAGGCCTTCTCACATACTTGGATATGACATGAGGTGGGTTATTTACCATGGTAGTCTTATATGACGGTGGGCGCATTGCTTCTAGAAAACCTAACAAAGAATGTGGTTCTCACCTTGCACCATTCTAGAAGGCTCTCATGATGTGTCACCCACCAGTGCACTACGGTCCCAAGCAGGTTATAGCTGAGCATATCTTTATTTCGTTATAATTTTTCCACTGAGCCTCTATTTCTCGTAAGAAATCATCAGGGTTATCTCCTCCAAAGTAACTTAAAAGCTTCTTCCCTGCTAGGTGCTTGAATGAGCATGCTTTTGTTACCATTGTCACTGATCCTCTCAATTGTCACCTAATTAATTTGTAAGTCCCGTGTGCCAAATTGTCACATGTTATGCTGGTTGTATCAATCATAAACTGAGTGTCTTTAAACTGGATAACTCCTTTTGTAGGATGAATTACCTCAAGGTCTCTAATAGAGCACACATAGATTCTATAAAGGACTTCTTCTCCCAAGGGATAGGTATAGGGTGTTGATTTCCCATCAGTCAATGGGATGATGAACCATTCCTCCTTGTTATCAAAATTGATATAACCCTTGTTAAACCGTATGTCAACATTTTTTTGTAACACCATGGGCACCCAAGCAATGCTGGAAAGTTGTCTACTTTGGCTAGTGCCAAGACCTCAAAGTCTCTAGTGAACGTCTCCCCTTGAGTAGTGATAACAACATCCTTTAAGACACTAATAAGCACAAGATTTTTTATGTTCTCCATATACAACACATTCAAAGATAACTGTAATGTGGGCCTTCCTATCTGATGCCATGCACCAAGGTGATAACATTGACTTATGTGCCCGTATCGATCAAAATATTGCTCAGAAACCATCCATCTACAATAGTATTCAAATTTATCTCTTTGTCATAGTCAAGGATATTGGGAGGAAGGTTAGCATGCATAACCTACCTCTTGCGCTCTCTTCCAACACATGGAACTGTTGTTCCAAATCAGCAACACCCCTTGGATGTTGATCAGATTTCTAGTTTGATCATACTAGCATCCAGTCTGATTGCACAACATTGAATCCTCTCCCCAAGTGTGGGACTTGTAAAATGGGAAAGGAATCTCCAGATTAGAGGCTATTTCCTCAACTCCTTTGATTAGATTTATCACTTACAAGTTGCAGAGGTTTAAATTCCTAATCCTACCCTAAATTCCAAAGGAGACAGAGATAGAGAATGCAGATAAACTAAAAATAATGCTAATAGGTGATGCACCAAAGGAGTGGTGAGCATTTCTCACTTCTACAGATTGACACAATTCATAAAATGCAACAAAACAACATGCACAAACTGATAACTGTAATGAAGAATCAGAAATTAGTCAAACAACACCAGCAGAGGATGAAAAATTAATCATAGGGCCTGTATTGTTATTTTAATCATCAAAATCACTTGCATTACAACACCTGAGAGGAAAAATAAAGTTGCAGCTCTTAGAAAAGGTTTGATATTCCACCAAAATCACTTCCAAGGTGAGAAAGGGGACCTACAATACACAAAAAATGTTCAACCCTTTGAAAATGAGCAAAATCTGGGTTTTATAGTGCAAGGGATGAGCCCAGGAGAGAGAAACATGGGAAAATGTGGAAGGGATTCAAAAATTAACCAAAACACATTCAAAACAACATGGGAATCCTTATAGACCCATCCCCTGACATATTTAGCCATGTTGGGAGATAATGCGAGCCATTCTTCATTAAAAACGATGGTTGAAACGTCATTTTTGTCCATGACCACGTGCCAAAGGTGTTTTTCAAATTTATCTCTCCAAAATCCATAAAAATGCAAAAATGACCCCTGAATCTTGTAGATAATTTCACCAGATTTCCATTGATATAAAGAATGTGAAAAAATGAGCTCTGGATCGAAAGATATGGCCATTTGAAGTTTTAGGGAAAAACAGGGCCAAATCGGGTTGGCGGGCAAAAATTCAAATTTTTGCACCTTTTTGGTCATTTGGAAAATTTTCCAAAGTTTCCCCACACTCCACCACTCTAGGTGCCATGTAGCAGCATCTCATTGGCTGTGGGTCTTTCAGTGGAAAATTTTTCCAAAAAAACTCCGCCGAGGCATAACTTCAAAAATACATGGAGTTAGGAGGAAAACTTTACCTTTCTGGAAAGCTGAGAAAGAGCTCTCTCCAATGGTGTCATTTTTAGAAGGTTTTGAGTGCCTGAAAATAAAAATATTATGAATGAGGCACAAGAGAGGAAAAAATGAGAGGAGTTAGCCACAAAAAATGAGCAGGGGCACGTTTTGGATAACAATTTTGGTGACTCAAAGGGGTCATTTGCTTGCTGGATGAAGTTACCAATTGCTTGAAGTAATTCATTGGGTATGGAGTCATTGAATTCTCTGTTTGATACCCCAACTGACTAGAACACTACAAGGAGGAAGATGGAATATCACCTGATGGAACAAGGCCTGCAAACACATCTCCAGGAACAACAAGCTTGTGCCAAAGCACTTAGGGAAAGAAAAACTAATCTACAACAAAACAATGTGCACAAGCACTTGGAGGAATGAAAAACCTAAACTAATATGTACAGGGTGAAGCATTTCCTTCAGTAGCAATGCTTCAGATGGATTCCATTGACTGGAATATGTAGTTCTTCACCGTCTAATGAAGACAACTAGAAAGCATTGATGTCCTTACACTTTGTGACCATGTATGGGCCACTCCAAATGGCATCAAATTTTGAATGCCTTCCCAGTTTTTCTCTATCCGCATCCCATTTTAACACTAGATCTCCAACTTGGAAGGATCTGTTCTTGGCCTTTCTATCAAAGGTCTTCTTTATCAAAGCTTGATCCTTCTCCATTACTTGGGATGCCTGATTTCTGATTTCTTAGAGCTCCATCAATTCTACATATCTGACTTCTATGGGCTCAAACTCCAAAAACTCCAACTATTTCATGAGTTCCAATGTTGGCAACTCAAGTGATATTGGAAAAATTGCTTCTCTTCCATAAACAATCTTGAATGGAGAGTTACATGTAGATCTTTTAGGAGTTATCCTATCAGCCCATAAGGATGATTTCAATTTGGTATGCCAAGACCTCTGATTCTCATCAAGAGTCCTCCTAATGATCCTCAACAAGTTCTTTTTTGTAGATTCAGCTTGGCCATTACCCTGGGGGTAATAGTTTGATGAAGTACTTAGGTAGATCCCGTTCTTGACAGCCCATTCAGTCACCTTGGATCCAATGAATGCCAATGCATTATTTGATATTATCGTAGCTGGTATGCCAAATCTAGTTACTATTCCCTCATAGAAGTCTAGGATGCTAGATTCATTTGCTTCCTTGAGTGCTACTACTTCTGTCCATTTGGTGAAGTAATCTGTGGCTGTTAAAATCCACTTGTGCCCTTGGCTCGAATTGGGATTAATAACTCTAATGAAGTCTAAACCCCATTACATGAATGGCTGGTCAACTGAAATTGGATGCAATGGGAGGGCAGCTAGCCTCTCTTTACCTGTGAAAAATGCACAATTCTTGCACCTCTTGATCCGTGCATAACAATCATTGAAAATCTTGGGCCAATAATAACCAGCCCTCATGATATTTAGAGCTGTCACTCTTGGTGCAAAATGGCCACCAGCTGGTCCACCATGGAACTCTTCCAGCACCTTATGAATCTAATTTGTACCAATACATCTCAACAGTACTCCATTCACATCTCTTTTGAATAAAACACCATCAACAAGGGCATATGGGACAGCTTGCAACCTGAAGTGTCTTCTTTGGGTTTTGTTCATCTCTGGAGGACATAGACCTATGCTTAGGAAGTGCATTATACCTTGGGTCCAGCAAGGAGTGGGGACACCATCATTCTCCTCTTGAGTGCTTCCTTGCTCATGGCTGTTCTGCAACGCCAAAAAAGCCTCCTTCTTGTTGCATGATTCCTCTTGTTCGCTCAAGATCAGCTACTCACACAATCCTTTTCCTCTGACGGACATCTTTAACATCTTGGTGATAGGCCTGAAAAGGGCTGTAAAATTTGGGACAAACCTCCGAACAAAATTTATTCTCCCTAAGAAACTTTGAAGGCCATTCTTGTGGCTTAGAAATGGTAGTGCTCTTATGGCTTGAACTCTTTCTAGATCAATTGCTAATCCTTCTTTGGAGACAATGTGGCCAAGGATTTTTCCTTCATGGGCTAGAAAAACACACTTTTTAGGATTCAAGGATACTCCAAACTGTTTGCACCTTGTGAACACTTGTCTCAAATGAAAGAGATGGTCTACTACATTTTTTGAAAAAACAGTGATATCATCAAGATATATCAGCACTATGTTGTTAATCAAACCCTTGAACGCCATGTCCATTACCCTTTGGAAGGTAGCTCCAACGTTGGACAGCCCAAATGGAATTTTCTTGTATGCATAAGTTCCCCATTTGGTTGTAAAGGCTGTCTTGAACTAATCTTCTTTCTTTACCATAATCTGATTATACCCTGAATAGCCATCAAGTAGTGAAAACCTCTCGGAGCCAGCAACAACTTGTAAAATATGCTCCATGGAAGGAAGTGGATAATGATCCTTAAGAGATGCTCTATTCAAATCTCTAAAGTCAACACACAATCTGATTTCCCCACTCTTCTTTCTGACCGGAACCAAGTTGGAAACCCAACTAGAATGCTTGATAGGGAATATGATTCTTGATTCTATCAACTTATTCAATTCTTTTCTCATGAGAGGCTCCATGTGGGGGTTGACTAGCCTTTGTTTCTACCTAATGGGCTTAGTATTTGGATCTAATTCAATGGTGTGTTGAGCTAACTCAGGATTGAAACCTTTCAAATCTTCATAGCTCCAAGCAAACACATCAGGAAATTCTTGACAAAGTTGTATGAACTCATACCTTTCTTGCTTAGTTGTCATCTTGCCAACTTGGAGTGATTTTCCTTCTTCCACCGAGATGGACACTGAATCCTCTCCCTTCACTTGGATGTTTGCTTTATCCTTCCTAAACTAATCATTAGGATTGAAAATGGACTCCAAAGTAATAAGCCCCTTTGGTAGTTTTTTGGTTCTCAGCTGCACCACTTGGTTACCATGCTACTGCTCTAACTTTTCCTGATTTTTGGCTGAGAATTCAGCCTCTTCTTACAAGAAATGGATGATTTGCTGATCATTTTCAAATACTTGCCAACTTACATTGTTTTCCAGCACTGAAGGCCTCACAATCACATGGATGTTTGGCTGTACCTTGTCTTTTTTAATGCTTTCAACAACGTCAAAGGCTGTCCCAACTGCTACAAGCCTGTCAGTAGCTTGGTTCTCTTTTCTAGGAATGGATTTTATGCTAAAGCCCTCAAAATCTTTAATGAGGTCCCACACCCTGTTCTTGTAGCACTTGAGTAGATAATTCTTGACAGCATGCTGCCCCTTAACTTGGTTGACAATCAACTCATTGTCACCAAAGACTTGCAAGTTCTTTATCCTTCTCTTTATTTACCAATGCAATCCTTGTATCAAAGCTTCATATTTAGCAGTGTTATTAGAGCATGCAAACTGAAATCTGAAAGCTGAATAATACTTAACTCCTTGTGGTGAAACAAGTATAGCTCCACCTCCTGCACCTTGTCTACTCCTTGATCCATCAAAAAAAAACTGCCATACCTCATTGTCATCTTTGTGGTTTGGCTTGGTGATGCTAGGAATAGGCTGATTTTCTTCATCTATGCAATAGACTCCCAGCTCAGATTCTTCTATTTCTTAATAAGGATCAAAAGCATGCACCTTGCTTGCCCATTCATCAAGAGTTAGATCTGGGATGCTTCCTACCTTGGTGTTAGCTTCATCAGTGCTTGGATAATCCTCCTGATCAAACGCTGAACAATTGGCATTAATCTGACTTGGAGTGTAAGGCTTAATGTGAAAGTTTGCAATAGGTTCAGACCTGATTATGGATTTGGTTCCATATCTTGTTCTAAACAACTTGTGTGACCAATCAGCAGACAAGTAACCTCCAATATTAGCTGTGAAATCCCTTGACAAACATAGGGCAAAGAGTGGTGGAAGGTCTATTACTGAGACATCTTACAAAACAACCACGTTGGGACAGGCATGCAAAGTAAGACTCAAGTTTTTAATCATCCCGACTGTTGTTACTACTGTCCCATCCAAATGCACCACCCCTTTAGATATGGTTTCATACTGAATTCCCAACTGATCAACTATTTTCTTGGGCATTACTGAACTACTTGCCCCGGAATCAATCATGTAATTGTGTACTAATTGGTTCCCAATGATCAATGAAACATAGAATGGAGGGGGATTCAATATTTTACCTTGTTTTCCTCCATGATTCCCCTCAGGTTAGGCAGCATTTTTGAGCACCTTCTCTTGCATTTGGACTTGCTGATTTGAAGTTGACTAGTCCTTCATGACAGCTTGTAGCAAATCTCTTTGGCCTAGGATAGATAGTGACTCCCACATTGATATGTTTACATTTGTCTTCTTCATCTGATCAATGATACTGAATGGAGATGAAGTATCCCTCTGCTGTCCCTTGGCCTGCACATTCATTCCTTGCACATGGGCAGCAACAACTAGCATTTGGGTTGGCCTAGGGGCTGTTTTAGGCAATCCTTGCGTGCTTGGGATTGCATTTTGTTTGCCAATAGTTTGTGGAGTGACAGAAAGTCATGAATTACTTGGGGAAAATGGTTGTTATTCACCCAAATTTCTTCTCTTTGACCTTGTGTTGGCTGCAACACTTTGGGAAATCGTTTGATTCATGCCACAAAAATCTTCTACCTGCCAGTTTACAAGTGTGGTATCATTTGGAGCTGATTGCTGCTAGAATGTTTCTTGTTGTTGGTTATTTCCTTGACTACCTTCACCCTCCACACCAGTTGCTGTCACCATTAATGCTTGATTCAAGGCACCGTTGAAGCACATGGACTGGTTATGAGGTTCATTACATGGGAAACACCAATCATACTCTTGAGCTATATTGTTTTGTACTGGCACTAATGCTTTAGATGTAGATGTAGCATTGGGATTATAGGGCTGAAATGGTCTGTTGGCATGAGGCCTTGCTTGATTTAGATTTTCAGCTGGATTGGGTGGTCTATGAGGTTGATATGGTTACCTGTTAGGCTGAGCTTAACGCTGGAAGGAAGGTCTAAAACCTTGAGCTTGCTTCCTTTTGAGTGTAACCAGCTCATTACCTAGATTTTGCAATTGCTTCATGACTTATTGAAGTTCATTTGAGGCACTAGAAGATGAAGTGGAAGCTTCACTTGAATTCTAATTTCTAGGAGTGGGAATAGAAGCTAAATTAGGCACTTGGCTAGTACTTGGGCTCTCTAAACTTGGAAATAATGGCATTGGAGGCCTAGGAGCCAACTTGCCAGCTTGAATCAAACAATTTTCAGCTCTAATGGAAATGCTGTAAGCAATGGGGATAGTTGTGCCTCCCATGGACTGAATTAACATAGAAATATTAGAATTTAAAGCTTTAAGGTAATAAAGAAAATCACCTTCTGCTGTTGGCCTGACTGCCACTATAATTCTCTCCCAATTCCTTTGAAATTTGAAATTAAAATTAGTCAGCTGCTCATTGGGAGCTCTTTTGATAGTTGTCAGCTACTCCAAAAGGGAAAATTTGTCTCCCTTTTCCCCAAACTACTCATGGAGGGCTATACATAGCTGATTCCAATTTTTAATAGAACCTGAGGCAAGACTCTTGAACCATTACAAAGCTTTCCCTTTGAATGAAGATGCCAGCAGTTTGACAGCAACTTGCATCTCATTGATCTCATGGATTGCACAAATGTTAGCAATATCCTAAACATGATCACCAGGTGAGGTCTGATTTTCTCCAGTGAAGTATGGAATGTTCTTCAATGCTACAACTGGGATTGGATTTTGTGCATTGAGAGCAAGTGAGCTGCTGCTAGTGAAATTGACATAGGGGTTGTTTTGTACCATTCTTATTAGCCTTAGAACCCTTGTTGATTGAATGAAAGGCCTACCAGGTGGAGGAGTTAAGAGATTTCTGTTTGGTGGAGATGGAGACCTTTGGATTCTCCTCCCACTTTGCCTTATTCTTGGAGATAACTACTGATATTCAAACAGAACCTCTTCCTCTCTAGCTCTTGACCTTGTGTTGATTCTTCTCATGAGTTTTCAGGTCTACACTACTAAAACCAACTGATTCTTCTTCCTTGGAGTCGCCAAATGTGCAATTTATAGCTTTTTTAAAGCAAGAAACTTGTAAAAAATGCACATCAATTTTGTTACAATGAAGATGAAGACCTCTAAGGTCCCACCGGGTGTGCCAAAACTATTTTTGCAAATCAGCAGCACCCCCTGGATGTTGATCAGATTTCTAGTTTGATCATACTAGCATCCAGTGTGATTGCACAACATTGAATCCTCTCCCCAAGTGTGGGACTTGTAAAATGGGAAAAGAATCTCCAGATTAGAGGCTGGTTCCTCAACTCCTCTGATCAGATTTATCACTTACAAGTTGCAAAGGTTTAAATTCCTAATCCTACCCTAAATTCCAAAGGAGACAGAGATAGAGAATGCAGATAAACTAAAACTAATGCTAATAGGTGATGCACCAAAGGAGTGGTGAGCATTTCTCACTTCTACAAATTGACACAATTCATAAAATGCAACAAAAAAACATGCACAAACTGATAACTGTAATGAAGAATCATAAATTAGTCAAACAACACCAGCAGAGGATGAAAAATAAATCACAGGGCCTGTATTGTTATTTTAATCATCAAAATCACTTGCATTACAACACCTGAGAGGAAAAATAAAGTTATAACTCTTAGAAAAGGTTTGATATTCCACCAAAATCACTTCCAAGATGAGAAAGGGGACCTGCAATACACAAAAAATGTTCAACCCTTTGAAAATGAGCCAAATCTTGCTTTTACAATGCAAGGGATGAGCCCAGGAGAGAGAAACACGAGAAAATGTGGAAGGGATTCAACCATTGACCAAAACACATTCAAAACAACATGAGCATCCTTACAGACCCATCCCCTGACATTTTAAGCCATGCTGAGAGAGAATGCGAGCCATTCTTCATTAAAAATGGTGGTTGAAATGTCATTTCTGTCCATGACCACGTGCCAGAGGTGTTTTTCGATTTTCTCTCTCCAAAATCCATTAAAATGCAAAAATGACCCCTAAATCTTGTAGATAATTTCACCAGCTTTCCATTGATATAAAGAACGTGAAAAACTGATCTCTGGATCGAAAGATATGGCCATTTGAAGTTTTAGGGAAAATTGGGTTGGCGGGCAAAAATTTGAATTTTTGCACCTTTTTGGTCATTTGGAAAATTTTCCAAAATTTCCCCACGCTCCACCACTCTAGGTGCCATGTGGCGGCATCTCATTGGCCACGGGCCTTTCAGGGGAAATTTTTTCCAAAAAAACTCCGCCGAGCCATAACTTCAAAAATACATGGAGTTAGGAGGAAAACTTTACCTTTCTGGAAAGCTGAGAAAGAGCTCTATCCAATGGTGTCATTTCTAGAAGGTTTTGAGTACCTAAAAAGACAAATATTATGACTGAGGTACAAGAGAGGAAAAAATGAGAGGAGTTAGCCACAAAAAATGAGTAGGGGAACATTTTGGATAACATGAACCTTATCCCATAACCATTCTCCTAGCAAGGAAATGATATTATCTTTCCTTAACATCTTACATACTTCCCAAACCTCATCTAGATCCTTCTACAAAGACTCAACATTTTTCCTTTACTCTGAATACCTTGATTTCTACTTCAGACACTCGATCTCACCTTGTAAACTCTGAATCACATCCATAGTCTCTTGATACACCTCTTTTTGATGAGTAGGGTTTGAATACTTCCCATGTACCACTTATTCTCTTATAACTAGTGTTCTTTTTCTTGGTATCTCCTTGACACACATGACCTCCACTTGCATCATCACCAGTATAGGTTCTAGTCACAAATCACACACCACTCTTGGCATCCATTATGAGTCAGATTTCTTTATGCTTACCATCCCAGAGCCTTTTTATTTCTGGTGGTGCTGGCTCATGTGCTCAAACAGCCCAGGGAACTCTTCGTACTTATGTTTTTTTCCATACCACAAGTATTGCAATAGATCAGAACACTCATGCTTAAAATTCTTTGTAGACCCATAGTTATAGCAGGTTCCTCATGAGAACTCAATTCTTCCCCCACAGTTTTCATGACCACAAAATCCTCTGTGAAACCTCTTCCATGTGCCCCTTCATCTGTGCACCCTTCATAGCGGTAACCATCATCCTTAGAACTACTTGTAAGGATAGTTTGGTGCACACCAAGATCAATGGCATCATGTATCTACTAAATCAGCCTATAATATTTGGTTTCATAGGTTGTAGAGGTAAAAATACTACAATAACAAGAAACATTCTTATGGATCACACACTGCAGTAGTGGAAACCTACTTGCATCATGATCCCTATGGAAAATTTCACAATCTACTATCATGGCGCGTACCAACCTCCAAGGACAAATTTCCTTTACATTCCCCTCCACCTTAAAATCCATGTACCACAGGCCATTACGAGTCTCATGCACTGAGTTCATAGATAGATTTTCCAACTGCTTGGCCAATACAACAATTTGAGCCTCAAGGAAAGGGATAACACTGGTATCTACACTTCCAACAATATCATCATGTAGGGAAACCTCCAAGGCCTTACATAGGTATGTGAATGTGTTGTGTGAAAGCCCTCTTCTAAACAGTGTTATTAATCCTCCAACAAACCATTGAGCATGCTAAGAAGATGAATATCATAAGATAGTTTTGACAAGATATTTTTGAACCATGCATTGTATTCCTGCACAGTCTTTACCTACTAGATCTCCTTCAAGGCACTAATGTTCTTCTTCTAAAACTTAGGGATATGGAATCCAGTTAAGAAGGAATTCCACAACGTGGTGTAATATATCACCATCTAATGGGGGTCGTACTTCTGGTACCAACTATACACGTTCCCCTGCAATGTCATTGCAAACTGACTTGCCTTTCACTTTGGGGTAGTGATTTTCTTCACATGCCATAGAAATTCACACTTTTTCACATTCTTTGCAACATCCTTAACACCCTTGTAATCTGGTAGATTTAAAGACATATCAAAAAAACTTATGGAGGTGGTTAAGGCCCTATTTTTCCTAATCTAGAACCTTGATTCCCTCCAATGTTCCCTCCACCATCATATCCACTAGATCCACCAGGTCCTATACCTCTTGATCCACTAGATCCACCTCCAGATCTGCTAGATCCACCAAGTCCTCCTCCTATAGCTAGTAACAGGATTGAATCAGTCGTGCCAAGTGTTCCCAATGTCCCACTGAACTGCACATCAATGGTTTGTGATACTTCTCCACTACTAGACATGTATCCCATGCCACTCTCAAATGTGATACCAAAACTCTAAGTACTTTCACTTTTCCTAAAAATCCCTCTAAACATAGGATTGTTTGTGTGGCCATTTATGTCCCAAATGATAAGCTATACCTCCTAGGTATAGATCGGTCACTTCCAACGATACGAATTGGGTTAGCAATACTTGTTTCTTTATTTGGAAAGCTAAGCATCAACAGTTAGTCACTAGGTGGGTTTAGATGCACGTCGACAACTCTCCTTTCTCCACACAATAAAATCTCATTAGAATTTGAAGGGGTTTCTCTCTCGCACTTGCCAAGATGGGGTAGCATAGACAACTCAGGTTCCACATCCTCTGCGTGAACCTCAATTCCTTAACGTAACATCTACCTCCATAGATCCATTACTCCCACAACCTTGTGTTGTCTAGCCAACTCCCTTTCACGGGATTTACTATACTTGAGTCTTCTTTCTTCCCTCTCCTTTTCCACTGTAATGTCTTTCATCTTCCTCCACCCTAGCTTCCTCATCCAAAACTCAGAGAAGCTTATCCGGCCATGGGGAATGCCTGCAAACTTAGCATACTGATCAATATTTTCATAGCCAATGGAATAGCTCATAAGAATGATCCTCTAGATTCCCTTAGGAACTCAAACTCAACAACCTATGGACAAGAATACGTATAAATGATGTATTCTAGGGTATAGCTGGTTAGCACACTTTTCTACTAGTGATCAACAACACGTTTCCAAGTCAGATCTGCATCCTGAAGCCTCAGGTAATCATCTTGGGTCCACATGCATGATCTATAGTACCAGCTTGATCTGGATGCATATGCTAAAATCTATTCATATAATTCTACTGGAAAATAACAAAAAGGTCTCATACAAGTCATTATATAGGTGTTCTTCTACACATATGTGTGCATCAAATGTAGGTCTAGTACTAAATCTTTGAAAAAAATAATCCTCTTTGCTTTTAAATCGCGCTTTGACACTTTCCAAGGTTAAGCACTTTGTTATCATGCATCAAAGGAACCAGGATGTAGTCATTTCTCACAACAAACTTGAAAAGAGGTCCTGAAAATAGAACCAAGATGTAGTAATTTTTATGCTCATAGAATAAGCTTCTAACCTCATACATGTTTTCCTATCACCCAACAGGCACTAGGAAATTACTTGAGGTGCGCGCAAGCACCAAGACCCTCTATTATGTGAGCATTGTGAGAAGATGTTGTCATTGATGATATATTAAGTGCCAGAAAGTAAATGATCATGCATATATTTTGAAAGCATAGGATGAGTCACTATACCAACAAACTCATTCAGATAACAAGAGAAACATCATACAAATAGTAGATCTGATCCATACCATAAAGAAAAAGGAACTAGGGTTTACACCCATGAACAATATATTTAGAAAAGAACCATATATTCATATTGATCATAGTTCAATAACAACATTACATCCAAAAGGGTCATATTATACCAGTATATCATGACTCATGCATCATAAGTTCTAGCTATTCTTATTACAAAAATTTAGCAAACCCCTTCCCCTAGATATTCTAACATTCCTATATTCCTCTAATGAGAACCCTAACCTATAGAATCTTCTATTATTTCTGCAGAGTTTCACCTACTTTGTTATGGCTTATTGTACCATGGCCCTCTTCTTATCTGTCTCTCTTAATGATTCTCTCTCTTTATTCTACCCAAACATTTCTATAAATAAGTTTAACACCCACCGCCATGCCTTTGTGAAGTAGCATATTATTTGCCAAGTGTCAAGGTGGTCCTCCAATGGAGCATATTTCTTCTTATCTGAGCTCTCCACTTTCTACAATGATGTCTTTCGGGAATGTTCCATCTGTGGAATATTATTTCCTTGACCACCAAGTCACTAGGATGGCACCTTATCCACTCAGCACACCCAATCAGGTCACGTTTTTCCTCAAGTGCCTCTTGGAAATCCAAATATGACTAAGTCCTGAAATCCTTTGCTCGGCCTTGCACACGCACCATGGTTTCTATTAAACCCTTCTAAAACCCTATCCTACGTGATTTTCCCCACGTGCTCATCCTCTTCACTGGTCTCATGCGTGCACGCTCCCTTTGGGAATTAGTCAATATTCTAAGGCCCAACAACTTTAGAGGGAAAAGTGGGATCACTTTACCTCTAGATGTTAGATAAATTAGTTTTATTTATAAATAAATAAATAAATATTTTGGTGTAATGGGAATGAGTCCATTTGGATGGGTCCAAATGGGACCCATGTCTAAATTAACTAGCCTAAACCATGTTTAAATAACTTCATATATTTCTAAACTAGCCACTTGGCAGGGAAAACACAATAATCCTATAACCTCTAATTAAATCTAAGTCAAAATTAACTATGCAATATCATTATGGTAGCTCGAAAAACATCCCTAACTCAAAAAAATGTTTCATAATGGAACCAATTTAGTAATGGATAATTAATAGCGCAAAAAGATGATGGTGATGAATTCACAAATAAATTTAGTTAGAGAAAGTAACACTTAGTGTATCTCCAAACATCCCTAATTATAATTTACAAAAATACGTTATATAATATGATGGTGTATAGTGTGCACTCATGACAGTAGTAAGTGATGAAGGTTTGAATAGTGAATTCAAGATGTGTAATTAGATCTACGAATAGCTATTTACACCTTGATTACAATTAACTACTTGGGTTAATGATTAATTTATCATCCCTACTTTTTTATGAGGTCAATTGGTAGGAGAAACATAATTTAAACCAAAGTGAGTCTAATTGTGTAAATGATAATACAGTCTATCTTCATATCTCATAACTAAGTCTACAAGACCCAAATTTTTAAATACATAAGTGATTTTTCTTTTCAAAAATGGAATTGGGTTTATTTATTACCACATTTAAATGGTAGCAAGATGCCTTAATAATTTTTTTCCCATGTAATATTTAAATAATGTTAAAAAAAATTGTCCCATATTTTACAAATATATAGATTATTGTTTTGGGTCATGAAAATCATGGAAACAATATTTAGTATCAAAGCTTGGTTCAAACACCAAGAAAAATGAGGATTTATTGAGTATAAAATTAATAATTTTGGATTGGTTAAGTTGATTTTTCAATGAAAACATTTTTTCTAAACTTATTCACTTCCTCCATATGTTCACAGAATGTTGTGATAAGGAGTTGTATGCCTCACAACTAGAATGATCATTTTGGAGTGTGGACAGTGCTCATGAGATGTGTTTTGATACTAATTATAAGATTCAATGAGTAAATTTGGATAATGTGTCCACTAGTCGAGAGTTGAACAAAAAATTTCATTGAAACATTCCACTTTAAAACACCTTACAAAAATTAGAAAAGACGTATGAAAATGGAGTGCAAAATGCCTATGTGACTCCCACAGTAGATAAGTCAGTGTTTGATCATGTTCCCTGGTGACATGGGATATCACATCAACTATTAACCCAACTTAATATGAACATTTGATCATTTAATGACACATATTTTGAGCCATGTTGGCCATTTTTCAGTATAGGATGGATGTCAAATGTTATAAAATTTGTTGTGGTTTTGACCTGCCACTTATAGATCCATGGTGAGAAATTAAAATCTAGCACCACATATATCTAGAATTTATCCATGAAAAATTCTATCAACCCTTAGTTTTAAGAAAAACTCCTTGTGAGTTAGTTTTTCAAGAATGTTTTTTAGTCCATTTAACGTTATGTAACAAGAATGAACTAGCATAATTATGATAATAAACTCTAGAAATGTGGTCATAGTTTGGACCCTGGTTATCATAAACGTGTTTTATCAATTTCATTATATTCTATACATATAGTAGATTATATGGGAATTAACCAAATATGTTTATGAATTTTGGATGTTTGTTTTTAAACTTTGTTTCCTATCCACCTTTCCTAGGACTGCTGAAGTACAACAATTTTTTTTAACTATAGGTTCTAGAGATATGCTTTCAATTTGAGATCTATTTTCTAGTTTTAGGTCCTAGAAGTCTCATTGGATTATCTATATAACAAAGAATAAAATATGCGTGTTATTTTTTCCATTTGGGATACTGCCTATGATTTTATTAGGCCTTTTCATAGCCATATGGGCTAGATCGTGCGATAGAGGAATCAGGTCTTGTTGATCAGTTTGAATTTTCGAGACGCCTTAAGTGGGTAAGAACTAGTTTCATGTTATAAACATGATGTATTATACATGTTCTTGGTTTAAAATTGTTACCCATATGAGTTTAGTTCTAGGAAGAATTTTTTTTTGTTAATTGTTTTGGTTTAGTTTTGTCATTTTGAACACTCTAAGAATAATTGATTCCTCTATTTTCCAAGGGCATACTTCTGTTAAAATAGTTATGTATTCCTATCTAAGTTGGATCATTATCTCTGAAACACTTGTGTGTAGTGTTAAATGCACCTCCTTTGGACTGTGTGAAACCTATTTGGAATGGGTGCGAAAAATAGTTATGCTTTATTTTTGGGCAACCTTATCTATGGAATGGTTTTTCGTGGCTTAAAATTGTAATATTATGCATTAGAATAATTTAATCCCTTGAGAATATGTCACTCAGATATGATTTCTAACCCTCTTTATAAGAAAATCTGGTAAAAGTGACCTCTAAACCTTTCAAATTCCTTTTGGAATAATATGAAAAAATAAGTATACCCTAAAAAAAAAAATTCAACCCTCATGAATTTTCGTCTAATTAAAAAATGATATAGAAGTGATGGTTTTTGTATCTAATATTTAGATGATATTATTTGGGGGTTAACCCATATCCATTTTATCTTCTTAGAACCGAGAATCTTTTGAACTGTTAGAGATAAATTTTGGATCCACAAATGAAACTTTCATCGAGACTCACTTTTTGAATGATGATTGTTTTGGGTACATCAAATACTAGGGATAATTTTAGTGGAAAATATTTGTAATATGATGAATATTCCATTTTTGAAAAATTGGAAAAGGCAAATTTTCTAGTGCGGGTCAGTGACCTGTTTTCCTAAAAATTACAGTTTAATTTTTTTTAGGGGTCGGCTTCACCTACCCATTTAAACTATCCCCTATATAATCCTATATTATTTTCTAACTAGAACACTACTAGATCACTCATACCACCTAGGGTATATGTATTATCAAGTACAGTAAACACACAAAAGGAGGGAAGAGGCTATAGATGCACGATAGAGATTTTGTTGACATGCGACAGTGAGAGTTTTTTTATGCTTGACATAGAGAGTTTGTTGACATGTGACATGAGTGTGGAGGAAGTAGATGTGCGACAGAGAGTTTGTTGATGAATGACACTGAGATTTTGTTGTCACACGAGAAGAGGGTGGAAAACATCCTCATTGACATGCGTCAACAAGGAGGTTGACATGCATCAACTAACCTCATTGACACATGTCAACAGGGTTGTTGACACATGTCAATGAGGTTTGTTGACACACGTCAACCACCTTGTTGACGTGTGACAGCAAATCTCTTATCGTGCATCTGCAACCTTCTACCACACCACTTAAAAATTAGGTGAAAATTTTGCTATTGGACCCCCCAAAAATTCACCTTTCCATGAAACCGGTTCTGAGGATATTTGCCAAGTATTTTCCACCTCCAATTTCTAAGAGGTCTCTTAAAATGAACCCTGTCAAATACGCTTGTAGTTCTTTAGAACCATTCATAAGCTTGTCATATTGGAAATATTTAGTGGTCAATGAATAAAAAAATTTCATTTGGGATATGGAAATGTGATAAAGATGAACCCTGGTACTCATTAGAAATTAAATTTGTGAACACAAACAATCATGCATATATAATAATTATATTTAGGTGTCATGTTTCTCAATACTTAATGCTTGAATGTGAACTTTAGGAGGATGTTTACTTTCTCTCTCACTTTTCTCTAGAAATAAAATGCTATATTCATTCACTCACTTGGCGGGGGTGAAATTCCATGGAAACATTAGTATTAATCCTTGATGTTTAAATTTTTTGAGATGCTAAGAATGAATAATTCAACATCCAAAAAACCACAAGAATTATATCTATAAGTGTATTTATAATTAGTGTCTCGTAACTGTGAATAAAATTTGGATAATTATATGTATTTAAGAACATGAAAAATATATAAAGGAACAATATTGGTTGTAGGACAATATTTTCATTTGTACCCCTTGAAAGAATTTACTTATTTATACTTACTCAATATAAATGCACATTTTCATTCTCCTTGATTACAATATGAACTCCCATTTTATATTTCATACTATTTTTTTGTCATGTGACTTGGGTTAATGTTTTTCTCTTAAATTTTGTTAATATAAGAGGAATAATAATGTGTAAACTATAAAAAGACATTAATTTTCATTTTGGCTCTCCCATTGGTTATTATTTTCTTAGGATACCTATTATATAAGGTTTGTATTACCTAGAAAACCCCTACAACTTGTTATAAAGAAACTAGGGGCTCTACATAATGAAATGCTAAAAGCTAAGAGTATTCAATCATTCCACCTACCTTGGATGATAGAATCCTTTGAATCGGTGTTGCCTCTAGTCAAGAAATATGTTCTTAGAGTTAGAATATGATTTCTATGCTTTTTGATGGTTTCATTCTTGACCATCGTAAGCCATTGTTTTATAGCTTAAAAGAATTGTAAACTTGTTTTTATTTTTAGAAAATAGACTTAAACCTCTATTTTTGAGGGAAATACCCTTCCTTTGGACTTAGTGGCTCATTGGTGACCTAGGTTAATTGACAGGTTTAAGAAACATATGTTAAGGATATTGAGAAAATATTAGAATCTTCCTTTTTGTTTGGAGGGAATGTTTTTTAATCCTCTTGACATCTTGGGAAAATGTGAAAAGAAAAGTTCTCTCGAGCTCATCTAATATATTATTTAGTGATTTTCCTTAGGAACTTTGATAAGTTTTGAAACCCCTTTGGATATATTTTTCACCTAGCTCATTCACATTTTGTTATGAATGTAATGGTAAATTTTTTGATCTTATCAAACTTCTAGTATGCCATGTTGAGTTTAAAACTAGTTGATTTTTTTAATAAATGATGGTAACATTTTCAAGATGTGGTAGTTTTGAATTTGGATTAACATGGTAGAAAATTTTATAAAATGTTAACTTTTAAGCAAATTAAAATTTTGGACGACATTTTTTGGGTCTTCTAAATTGAATGTAATCGTAGGGTACATTATATGATATATACATAAGGTTTTATCTATGGAAAACCTAATATAAAAGCAACATTTAGCCCCCGAAGTGTGAAATTGGCTAAAACCCTTCTCCCCAAGAGTGCATCATGTAGTGACACTTAACATGATCAGGTTGAGGCACATTTTCTTACACCTATTATACCCATTCCCAAATGGATATAGGGGACAAAAAATTTCCCCTCTCTATCCCCTCTTCAAGTTCTTTATGTGACCAAATGATGACACCCAGGACCTAGGACATGCTTTCCTCCATCTCTCCATCCTTGCATATGAAGGTGACACTTGTAATCATCTGGTGAGTGCACATTTTTATATACTCCTTGTCCCCATTCCCAAGGGGACAGAGGGGGAAAAAAATGTCCCCTCACCTAAGCTTATAAACCCTAACTTTTTCCTATTTGTGAGAAAATTTGTCGAAGGAAAAACTTGTGGATTTCTTGCCAACGCTCTGGGAATCGAAGTCCCTCTACTTAACTAGTGTAGCTGCCATATATGCATGCATGAGAAAATGTGGATTGATATGGCTGCATTTCAACCAGGGATCCAACAGGGGCACTCTACTGACCCTGCGAAAAAGCTAGCAATCTCTTGCAAGGAATTAATTTTTCTGAAGAGAGAGAAAGGGGAGTGAGAAAAGGTGTAGGAGAACTAATGTTATAGGTAGAAAATTAGATTCCTACACACAATAGTGAGAATTTTCATCACATGTACTAACATTAAGAGGAAAAAAATCTGGAAGTAGCAATAAGACCAAATAGAATTTGTGATTACCGAGTATCAAGAAATCCCTTAGTCAAAAAAATCTATAAACTCCTTTTTATTTTATTAATTGCTCAAACAAAAGTTGTACATAGTAGAGAAATGGAGGAAATTGAGAATGGGGGAATGGAAGAATTTGGCTATCTTGTTTGTTCTCTCAATGCACTCTTGAGTATACAAAATCAATCACCAACCCTTTGAAATGGAAATGGATTTACAATTTATAGGAAGAGAGATGAATCTTCACATACCCCCCAATGACTCTTCGTATGTCTCGACATGACTTAAGACTCTTCACCTTCCTAGGAAAAAATTAAGTCCCTTTTTATAACATAAATGTGACTTATTACATTAGAAAAATTAAGACATATGAAAAGTTGCAGCCCCAATGTAAGAGTAGAATATTGATGAGAGAGAAAGTTGGGGGGAGAGAAGAGAGAACAAAAATAAGAAGGAAGAATGATGTCGATGATGATAGATTCCACCTTTGATAAAGCATGTTGATCCTTCCAAATGACTTGATGAAACACTGTAATGTGATGAACTCTGAATCTCCAAACTCTTGCACACATTGAGAAACTTTCTTTGGATGACATGTGAACACCATGAACTAAGTTTTTAAAAACACTATCGAATGACTCATTTGGTGGTTGTGACTATCACTCATGAAGATCATCCTCTAAAGGGACTGGAGCTTTAGAACAAATCCTTCCCTGACTCCCTATAATGTTGTCATATTGCTTGGGTAATTTGGACATGATCCTAATGAAGCATATTATGACTGATCTCATGGTGTTGACTACAAATTCCACCTCCCACATACCAATTGAAGCATGAAATGAGTGTCAAAAGAAAATGTTGACATCCTTACTGTCACCTACTTTACATAGTATGATGATAGACATTGCACTTTTCTCTATCTCTTACTCAAAAGTGAAAGGTTACATCAACTTCTTCCATGTCCATTTATGCTTTATGATTTATTCATAAAAATCATCTTACTATTTTTAGTAAGTATGAAAGAATCACATGCCTCAAACCTCAACTGGATGTTGCAACTCATATTTCCCTTTCTCCTTGTGTTCCTTTCACCTTGAGGATCAAATTTATATTTTTGGTAGGTTCTTGTGGGACCACTTACTATTTTTATTAAGTGTCAAATTTGGACCAAGATTCCCGTTCTGATGAACTTTCAAATATAGTGCATCCTCATTGTTCAGTGTTTCATTCACAGGTTCTTTTGTTAATGAATTTCCCAAAATAGTAGTCATCTATGTAGAAGGCCTACTATTTTTAGAAAGTGGGATTCTAGAGGTCAGATTGACATGGAATTTTTTTTCCGATATGGGTTTTTCCCAATATTGTTGTTTCACCTATTTCTAGATCATTTCTTTGAAGTATTGACGAAATAAATACAGTAATGGGCGTAGGAGGAATACCTATTCAAATGTTGGTTAATGGGTTGTTGCATGTGTATGACTTCTGAATCCAAAGCTGATTGTGAGAGCTTCCTTTTGGCTAGGAGGAACTACCTGTAATGCAAAGCAAGACCACCAAAAAAGTTGAACAATATATGTAGTGAACTTCCTAGTGTATGCTAGATCCGGGAAGTGTGATACTTCCTAGATGGCTGTCAGTCCACTATTTTAAACAATTTAATGCGGTAAATAAGGTAAAACCTATTATAATCTGAAATGATTTAGGTATCTCACTTAAAACACAATAAGAAATAGATCTAATCTAACAGGCTAGGTTAGAATAGGGTCCAAAGGTCAAATAACTGGTTTTGGGTCTTTGTAGGTCTGACAGAGGTCTCAGGTAGATCACGGGTGAATGAAGGTGAAAGGGAATTAGGTGGGTAGATCACTATTCTAGGTTGTATGGGAAAATATAGATCGGTTAAGGGTGACTGAAAATGGTTAGGTGTAATCGGTGCTGATTACTGTGGAAAACTAGGAATGCCCTAGAAAAAGTTTTAGGTCTCCTTTTTGATTGCACAAAAGGAATTTAGTTGGTTAGGATGAGGTATTGGGTGATTTGGGAGGGATTTGGAAAGGTTTTAATGGGTATATGGAGGGGGAATGTTGAAGGAGGTCAATGGATGGCTAGGTAAACAAAAGATGATAATATAGTGATGAAATGGAATAAACTAGAGAAGTATAACATTTACTTACTTGGATTCTAGTCTTGGATGCCTATGAGTGAGGGCTGGAGGTACTAATGAGAAGTTTGAAGGCTGCAGGTGGTCACTTACTGAAGGAAATCTTTTGCATGGGCTGCATGTACATTCCTCTTTGTTTGGTTAGATCAGATCATTGCTGGGATGGCTGTGTCAGAAAAGATGCTTGATCTCCTTCCTTGCATTCATGTTATTGCTGGAATTCACTCTCAGAAGATGCAATATCTCTCTGGAATGTGCTAATGTTCACCAAATTTTCCAATCTTTTTTCCAACCTTCTACCAACCTTGAGAATAAGGTTGTTTTGGAGTTAAAAGGGTAACTGACGTCGGTTTCATCTTAACCGCGGATGGTTAGGGGTAACCGGCATCGGTCAAGGCAAGATTTCCTAGGTTTTCTAAACTAGGGAGATCCTCTTGATTTCCTCGGATCTCATGTCATTAACCCATGGATTAGACTTGGAGCTTCTTGTAAGCATGTATGAATGTTGTTAGAGGGAATGTAGGCATTGATTTTTAGGGTTTAGGTAAGTCTTAGTTAGTTATGATAACTTACTAAGAATAGGTCTTAGGTTGAGTTGGCTTGGTGAGGTGTCTAGGTGAAGTGTATGTGTGGATATTATTTAAATTAAGATATTTAAATAATAAATATATTGAGGATAATGAATTAATTTAATTTAATTAATATTAGTGGGGTGAAGGGGGCCATGGCTAGGTGAATGTGATTAAGGGTGCTTATTTTCCGAGGGACCAAAGGGGAGTATGACCTAATTTTAGTGTCTACATTTTGCCCCTTTTTGTTGCATAGCTTGTATTGGTAAGCGATGCTAATAAAAATAAGATGTGGTTGCCCCATGTGTGGGTGAAGGTGATCCCCCTCAAACTAGGAACTGACGATGCCGAAGGCAGAATCGGTGAGTGGTTTGATAACAAGGGGAATGTGAGGAAAATAAAGGTGGATAACAAGGGAAACAAGGAGCAAGGTCTACTCAGGTAAGCTAGTTAATGGGTCTAGGTCAAAGGTACCAACAGTAAAATGCACGCACATGAATAAACTATAGCACACTATGAGGTTGAAGAGTGGGAAAAATCTACATTGTCTAAGGTTGAGAGGTTTATCCAAACAAGGTTGGAGTGATTCCGGTATCCAAGGTATATGATATGGTCAGGAAACACAACGTAGGTTAGGTGTAGGAACATTTAGGTATGTTCCGGTATACCAAAGGTAGGGTCAAGATAAATGGTCACGGAAATAGGCTAGGTAAGGTCATTAGGTCAACAACACAGTTAACAGTGCTACAAAGTAAAGCAAACACATGAGGTCAAAGGTGTCTAACGATGGTCTAGGTCCAAATATCTAGGTCACGACATGGGTAAGGCCAAGGTAGGGGTAAAATAATGAGTCCCCAAAGGAGGAAAAAGGGAGGTAGTAAATGATGAGGTCAAAAAAGGTGAGGTAAATGGGTAGGGTAAAGGTGGGGTGGAGTATATGATTAAGATGAAGGCTGGGTGGGGAAAAAAAGGGAGGTAGGGGTAGGGTAAAGGTTAAAATGTAGGGAAATGTGTATTTGATGGTGACCAATGCCGGTCATTGATAATCGACGTCGATAGAGGGAAACTGATGATGGTTATTTAGGGCATGCGACTGATGCCAGTAAAGGGTAACTGATGTCGGTTAGGTCATTTTTGTTATAAAAATAAAAAAAATATACATTTTTTGCTATTCATTTGTTATTGTTCGAAGTGAGAAAATGAAAAAAAGGAGAAAAAAGTGATAAAAGTGTCCGGAAGGAATGGAACAATGAGTTGGCGATGTGATCGATGAGTGATTGGTTGGTGAGTAGTGGGTCCACAAGATCATTGCGAAGGATTTGATTAGTGAGAGGTTATAGATAGCTATTTGGTGATGATGGAGGCTAGAGAGGGAACGAGCAGCCCACCGGTATAGTGGCCAGACGTGCCACTAAGATGGTGGCAGTGTGATGAGGTAAGTGCTCTACTCTACGCTGTTGATTTGTTAGATTAGATATTTTAGGGGTATGTTAGGGTTTTGTTTGTTTTACGGTTTAGTGGGTGGGAACAAATTAAATTTGGGAATGGGGGGAATATTGGGTAAAAGGAGGAATGGGGAGGGTAATAAAGGGGATAGGGGATGTGGGTGGAGGTCCAAGGGTAGGTTAGGTCATCATAGGTGGGGAAAAAGGGGCAGGGGGAGGTTTTTAAGAAAGGGGGATTTGGGGAAGTCGCGGGTTTTTTTGTGACAATGATAGGTGTCGGTCAAGGTTTTTCGGTGTCGATTAGGTGGAAATGGTATCGGTCATGAAACAGGTGATCGATGCTAGTTAAGGGGTAACCAAGGTTGGTAAAGGTGAACCAGTATTGGTCACCAAATAGGTGACCGATGTCAGTTAAAGGGTGACTAGGGTCGGTTAGGCTAAACCGGTACCAGTCAGAGTAGTGGGCACAAAGGTCCAAAAGTGGTGTGGGCTATGTAGTTGAGATGGGTACGGTGAAAATAAGGTACAGGGAAAGAATAATGGTTGAAGATGGATTGATATACGTAAATTAATGTTGTGCTTGTATTGGATGTAGGGGAGAGCATAGTTACATATGTGGGACAGGGTTCCACCTCTATTGGCGATAATGTGTGGCGCAGCGACCCTTGAGGAGCTATAGCATGTGGAGGCAGTGGGCTTGAGTGGGGTTTGGTGCTATAGACATGTATTCCAGAAACCCAGTTTGACGGACACACTCATCGATAGATGGGACTCCGCGACCAACACCTTCCACCTGCCGACAGGTGAGATGACTATCACCCTGGAGGACGTGTTCCAGATTCTTCGGTTACCCATATTGGGTACCCATTTTATTGTATATCCTCCGAGGCCTCTGAGGAGCTGATTGTGACTGTTGTTGGAGAGGGGATGACCAATCTAAGATTCCATACTGTCAGTTTGAGCTATGGAGAGATGTTCCTAGCCCGTCTGGAGGAAAAGAGGCTAGTGGTGTTGTTGATGGAGGTAGTGTGCTACTATGCACTGCCAGATGTAGAGGGTGGATGCTTTCCCTGATCACTGATGGGGGTACTCCATGACATGATGGTGTATAAGACTCACTTTTCCTGGGCACCAACATAATTGGTGTAGCTGTATAGGGAGTTGTGGGCATATGGGTGGCTACGCAAGTTTAGCCTGTGCTGTATGTTTTTACTGCACTGCTAGGCATATGAGCACATAGTTTGCATGCCTATAGGGATTCCCTGAGAAGATGCATTCCCAGTGTGATGCGTGTGAGTAGGATACAGGAGATGGGTGTCAGTGATAGGAGAGCAGATATCTAATAGGTTGACACATGATGTGGGCCATTTCTGGCATTTACCGGGGGGGTTGTCCGAAGTGGACATTATATGGAGGCCATATGTGGAATTCCCCTCATATAGGCATATGCATGAGGAGCTAGTTGAGCTCCAGCTAGAGAGATGGATACATGGTCACCATGTTGGGGAGGACGAGATGATCCCAATAGATAGAGTCTGACGGTAGTTTGGGCTAGTATAGGACATACCTCCACCTTTCCCACATTACCAGAGAGATGATGTGGAGAGGCCCTTACCTCTACCATAGCCTATAGTGCCCATAGGCTAGGAGGAGCATCCAATGGACCGGTGGATAGATGACACTGGGTGTACAGACAGTGGTGGGAGGCTTATACGCGCCATAACCACACCAGACTGGGGGTAGATATGCAGGACCTCGAATGGTGACTTGGGGGTGTGGTGTGCAGATGGTATGTTGGGTATAGGGTTGGTTGATGGGCTAGTTTCCTTTTCCTTTTCTTTCCCTTTTCTTTCTGAGCGCGGGTGGCACAGGTGGTGGAAATGTTGATCATGTTAATTTCAAATTTTGGGGGGGATAAAAGAGTTGGGGGGAGATATTGGTCACTGAGTAGTAGGTAATGAAAGAAGATTGGGGAGATTGGTGAAGGTGAAATGGGGGTCCTCAAGAAGATCATCATCGTCAAAATTTCTGCTCAGGAGGACAAATTTGGATAAGAGTGGTTTTCAAGGCCTTACAATTTTCAACATCATGTCCTGGCACACATGATGGTAGGCACAAATTTTGGTCTCATCAAACCCTTTTGGTTTGGGTTTGAGAGGTCGTAAGGTCTAAGAGGTGGTAATGTGATGATGAAAAGTTTCTAAGAGATTGGTTAAGATCTTAGTGTAGGACCCCACTAATGGATCGCAATGGGAGGTGAGTGTGTGGTTTGGGTATAGGTGTGGCTGATTGTGGAGGAAGAGGCTTTACAGGAGGGGGAATGGGTTGGTCCACTAGTTTTGGTATGTGGAGTGGTCTTAGGTCTTGTGGGCATCTGTTTGGGTAGGGGCATGGTAGAAGAGCTGGTGATGGAAGGTTTGGTTGGTTTGACTACCTTATTGAGGGTAGTGGATTCTTAGCTTTGGGTTGCACCTTCTTGGTAAAGGTGACATGGGAGTATGAGATGTAGAGGGAAAAGTAGATGGTGGAAGAGGATGGGTTACCCATGGGGGTAACCAAATTGCGGTGGAGGTGGGTAGAGGTTGGGTAGAAGGTGTGAGTGGAAGAGAAGAGAGTGTCATGGGTAGTGAAGAAGTTATGGAAGGTAGTGGTGGTATGGGTGGTAAGAAGGTTATGGGTGATGGTGGGGGTTTGTGTGGATCACTTGGGTATATTAGAGGTTGTGATGAGGAGGTGAGCTTTGTTGTTCTTTCTTGTTTACCTGGGAAGAAGGTTGTTTGGCCAGGGTTGAGGGTGAGGTCCTAGGATGGACGGAAGGGGTGAAGGTGACAATGGTGTGGTAGGTGAGGTTGGTGTATGAGGCCTAGTAGGTTGGGTCTTCTTTTTTAGGGGATGGAATAAGTTTTTAGTGTTGGTTTTGGAAGATGTGGCTAAGTCTAATTTGATGGGTGGGTGAGTAAGATTCGATGTCGGCATGACCCCTAAGGTAGTGATGGGTTTAGGTAGGGGAGACGATATAGGTGTGGGTAGGTGTTTGGGTGTATAGGTGTGTTGGGTTGTGGAGAGTGTGTGTGTTGGGTGGGAAATGACATGGAAGGTGTTCCAATAGTCATAGTTCATGGTTTTTTTTGGTTTTGTCACTTGAAATACTTTTGGATAGATTATGGAGGTGTCGATGAGTGAAAACTGCATTTGGATTGAAGCAGGGAGTAGAAGACGTCCCCAAAGTAAGGCTCTATCAACATAGTCCAGGTGATGGCCAAGCATGAAAATGGTACTGTTGTAAGCGGGGGCGATGTGGATCGGGTAGCAATCCCTGTAAAATGTGTTTAAGAAATAGGGAAATGGCTAGCTTCAGACTTTGTGGGTAAGAGAGCTGAAAGTAGATCAGCAGGATCTTGGAGGTCTGATGGAGAATGGTCATCTAAAGGAAATGGTGTTTCTATATAGGATCCTCTATTGGGTAGTAGAGGAGAGGATGGGCCAGAGACAAGGTGGACTCTCCTTGTGATGGTGGTGTAGGGAGTGGACATGTGTCCCCTATGAGTAGGAGAGGTGCTACTGATGACTGCTCAGTAATTTGAGGGGCCAGAGGAGAGTGCTAATTATGGGCTCTTTCCATGGTGAAGGAGAAAATGAAGGGGGTTCCTTTGTGGGTGGAGGAGTAGATGAAATAGGTTCTTGTGTAGGTAGGGGAGCTTGGGTTAAGATTTCATCTATGGAAGGAACATGGGGAAATTGGGAAGCAACTGGTATGTCCTCAAAAATAGCATGGACCTCACGGACATTGCTATCATTGGTTGAAGTGTCACCAGTTTGGTTGGAAGATGGGGCATGATTAGGGAATGGTTTTTTGAAGATATGTAGGTTTTGGTTTGCTAGTGCATTTGGGTTATCCAAGACTAGATTTCCATTGTCTTAACATTTCTTTGATGATATTCTTGAAGGTGATGCAGTTACCATCGTCGCTATGACCTTTGACATGATTAGTTACAAAATTCATGTTCTTTATACCACCACATGGGCATGGGGCAATCAGGGTCAAAACCAGTGTGTGGTTTTATAGTGGAAGGGTAATGGCACCAGCCTTAATAAATTTTTCAAAATAGAAGAATAAGGTTCTCCTATTGGGGTGTATTTTCATTGTTCTCTCGTCTGAACTGGAAAGCTTGGGATGAGAGAGATTAGATTAGAAGAAGGTTTGGCTTGGTTTGATGGGTGAGAGGGTCCAGCCTTGAGAACTACTATGTGACATTGGTAGATCCTTTGGGTTTTGAATATTTTTTTGGGGGTTTTGAAGATGAAGAAGCATCATTTGATTTGAAAACGATGTTCTTGTTACGTAGCTGAATTTTCTTTTCTTTGATAGCATGAATCTCCAATTTTCATGCCATGGTGAATGCCTCATCAAAGGTCTGGAAGGTTTGCACTTGCAGGGTTGTTGAAATGTGAGCTGGTTAATTAGGCTATGCCAATGAGTGACAAAGTCAGTGATAGACTCATCGTCATACTGTTGTGTGGAGTAAAGATCAGTCATGGTGACTTTCTTAACAATGTTGATTTGAGAATCTGTCTAAGAAGGCTTGGGCTACTTGATTAAATGAGTAGATGGAATGTCTGGGTAGCCCACTGTACTAGTCTAATGACAGGTCATGTCAGGGACATCGGAAGGTCCGTCTTGAATAGTTCCAGAAATCAATGTCACAACATCATTTTATTCAACCTGAATAATGTTTTGCCTTCATCTGGCTTTCATAAATACTTATAAAAAAATAATATAAGTTCATTAAAGAATGTTTTGTTAACAGATTTCATTCTGTTGAAAAAGAGAAGGAGAAGTAGTTTTCATCTCTCCAGATTTTCCCAAGTTGCACTTTCTTCGTTAAAAATGGTCCCACTGGACCTTACATTGATGTATCTCACGATTTCTTAAATGCAATTGGTGAGTTTCCAGCACTCGTGTCTGTTCCAGATTTTCACCAAGTTGCACTTTCTTCGTTAAAATGGTCCCCACTGGACCTTTACATTGATATATCTCATGATTTCTTAAATGCAATTGGTGAGTTTCCAGCACTCGTGTGGGTTTAACCGACGATTATTGTCTGGGGTCTTGGACCATGCAAGGAATTCCAATTTAAAAACATGTCATGACAGATCTGAAACGTATTTCTTAAGCAAAGAAATAGTGGATAAACATCATGCATGCGAGATAAAGCAGCAGGTGGCAATGGCTAAACGATAAGCTACAGGATTGATTATTTCTCGACAATTTCGAAAGGTCCCACGAATCGAGAGGTGACAATCCTGGCAGCCTTGCCAAAAGTTTATCGAACTCTTCCTGGGTTTAACACGAAGAAAAACCTTATCACCAAGCTCAAACCTTCTATCAACCCATTTAAGGTCAGCGTAGCTCTTCTGTCTATCTGCTGCCTCCTTTAGTCGTTCACGAATCAGCTTAACTTGCTGTTCCATTTTTGTGATAATCTTTGGTCCAATTACCACTCTATCCTCAACACTGTCCCAACTAACAGGAGTTCTGCACTTTCTTCCATAAAGTGCTTCAAATGGTGCCATTTTAAGAGATGAGTGATAAGTGTTGTTGTATGCGAACTCAACTAATGGAAGATACTCCTCCCATTTATACTATTGATCCATGCAATACATACGCAACATGTCCTCCAACACTTGATTTACCCTCTCAGTTTGTCCATCCGTTTCCGGATGATATGCAGAACTGAAGTTTAGTTTCGTTCCAAGAGCTATCGTTAAGCGTTTGCCAAAACCTTGACGTCATTCTAGGATCCCTGTCAGATATAATCAATTCTGGTACACCATGCAATCTGAAAATTTCGTGTACGAATCTTTTGGCCAGCACTGGTGAATCATCCTTTAGATTTCCAGCGATGAAATGAGCTACCTTAGTTAGTTTATCTACAACTACAAGGATAACATCATGTTTATTCCTGGACATGGGTAATCCTTGTACAAAATCCATGGTTATTACTTGCCCATTTGTACTGCGGTATGCTATGAGGATATAACAGTCCAGCAGGGTGCATATGTTCTGCCTTAACCCGCTGACATTCCAGACAATGAGTCACAAAATCTATGACATCCTTTTTCATACCTTTCCAAAAGTATTGCTGTTTCAGATCAGCAAGCATTTTTGTGATACCCGGGTGTCTCCAGAGAAAGGTGAATTATGAAATTCAACTAACAACTTCTTTCTCAAATCGGTTCAGCATAGGTACATATACCCTGTTTTCATAACGCAAGATTCCTTCATTATCAAAATGAAAACCTTTATACCTTTCATCATTAGGTTCTGCAGCAAGCGCTGCTTTTACTTGTTGAAAGTATGTATCTGATTCTGAGGCACTTTTTACCTCCTCTCTTAAACTGAGTTCTTAATGTTATAAGAGTAGAAATGTGCCTCCTACGACTTAGAGCATCAGCTACTCTATTCTCCTTCCCTTTGATATAGCTAATATCAAAATCATATTGTGATAAAAATTCTAACCACCTTCTCTGTCTGGCATTTAGATTAGGCTGAGTAAAAATATATTTCAGTCCTAAGTGATCAGTTTTCAACTCAAAAGGTTTCCCAAGTAAGTAGTGTCTCCAGACTTGAAGTGCATGAACAATGGCAGCAAGCTCCAAATCATGAGGGGCATAATTCAGCTCATGTAACTTAAGTTTTCTACTTTCATATGCTATGACTTGATCATTTTGTAGCAAAACACCTCCAAGGCCTTCCCCAGAAGCATCCGTTACAACTGTAAAACTCCCATTAGGGTCTGGTACAGCTAATATAGGTGCAGAAGTCAACTGGTCTTTTCAGACTTTTGAAAGCCGCTTCGCACTTGTCATTCCACATGAATTTCTTATCCTTCTTTTGTAATGAAGTTATTGGTGCAGCTACTTTAGAAAAATCCTTTACAAATTTTCTATAGTAACCAGCAAGACCCATGAAGCTTCTTACTTCATGCACATTCTTTGGTGCAGGCCACTCAGTTATTGCCACTATTTTTGAAGGATCTACAGTAATTCCTTCTTTACTTATGACATGACCCAAATAGTGAACTTCTGAATCAAAGAAAGAACATTTGGATAACTTACCATACAACTTTCTTTTTCTCAGAATTCCCAAAACTATCTTCAAATGCTCATTGTGCTCCTCAACGCTTTTAGAATAAATGAGAATATCGTCCAAGAATACAAGTACAAACTTGTCCAAATATTCTTGAAAAATATTATTCATTAAGTTCATAAAGGCTGCGGGTGCATTAGTTAATCCAAAGGGTAGAACCGTGAATTCATAATGTCCGTACCTTGTTCGGAAAGCTGTTTTATGAATATCTTCTTCTCTAATCCTTAACTGATGATAACCAGATCCAAGATCTATCTTAGAATAAACCGCTGCTCCACGCATCTGATCAAACAAATCGTCGATCCTTGGAAGTGGATATCTGTTCTTGATTGTTGCTTTGTTCAACATCCGATAATCAATACACAGCCTTAGTGTTCCATCCTTCTTTTTCACAAATATTACAGGCGCTCCCCAAGGTGAAACACTTGGTCTGATCAAACCTTTAGACAAAAGCTCTTGCAAGCTGTGCCTTAAGCTCAACTAACTCTGTAGTAGTCATCCGATAAGGTGCTTTGGAAATAGGTTCTGTTCCTAGTTTGATTTCAATGGTGAAGTCAAATTCTCTCTTGGGTGGTAACCCTGGTAATTCCTCAGGAAAAACATCCCTGAAACTTTGTAACAGAGGGAATCATTTCATGAAATCATCATCTTCTTCTGAAGATTCAAATATCTTTACTACATAAAGGGTGCATCCTTTATTTTTAGCCTTTTTAAGCTGCATAGCTGACAGTTTTTCTAACTGAAATTTCCCGTTTAACCCCTTGAATCTCTGTTGTTTCCAGCTGATCATCTAAACA
The DNA here is from genome assembly GCA_019776745.2 of Taxus chinensis. NCBI lineage: Eukaryota > Viridiplantae > Streptophyta > Pinopsida > Cupressales > Taxaceae > Taxus > Taxus chinensis. Next base: position 485,465,540 of record CM034154.1, read on the forward strand.
TTTTATATTCTTTTCATAGCAATCTACTTTTGCTTTATGGTCAGCTAACCAATTGACACCGATGACAATGTCATACGATCCCAAAGGTGTAACATAGAGGTCAACTTCCGTGGAAAAGTTAGGTAAGTCAAGGACTGCCCCAAAAAGACACATACTCACTGTATGAACAGAGTTATTACCATACTGTACAGTCCAAGATTTATCCATTTTTCTAGCTTTTCTTTTAAGTTTAGAAGCAATTTTATTAGAAATAAAACATTCAGTAGCTCCTGTATCAAAAAGAATAGTGACAGGTATGCCAAATAACTTACCCGGAACTTCTATAGGTGTCACTTGCTTTTCAGCTTGCTTGTCTGCTACTGCAGCATGTATCTTATGCTGCTGATTACGATCATCCTTCTTCAAAGGGCACTGATTTGCGTAGTGATCTTTGCCACAATTGTAGCAGCCTCCTACAGGTCCCTTTTTAGGCTCAAAATTGCCTCCAATCCTTGTAATTGTCACGTTGTCCTCCATAGGGCTTCTGCCCATTGTTATAATTTTTTGGCAAAATTATCCCTTACGTTTCCAGCAGGCTTATTTACTACTGCTTTCTTACTGTTATCTCCTGGAAACTTACTCTTGTTTCCAAACTTTTTCCATGGTCCCTTTTCTGGGTGCAAGAGAGGTTGAAGAAGGGTTTGCAGTCTTCTTCCGCACTTCCTCTTTATGAGCAGAAATAGCCTTTAATTTCTGTTCTTGCCTTATGGCCTTTTCAACAACTCCTTCCATAGTGGTTGGACTGTGAACATCGACCTCTCCCCCTATCACGGGATTCAATCCCATGATGAATTTCCGTATTCTGAACTTCTCGTCAGTTTGATACTGCGGTACATACTTGAGGAGTTTTGTAAACCGCTCCCAGTATTCAGTTACCGTTAGCTTCCCTTGAGCTAAGTTCTGGAATTCTGTCATTTTCTGATCATAGAAAAGTTGTGGCAGCCAACGTTGCCTAAAATATCCTTTAAATTGATCCCAAGTAATATTGGTCTCATCAATATTTAGCTCTGCTTTATGGCTATCCCACCACGAAGATGCTTCATGGGAAAGCTGATAGGCTCCCCAAATAGCTTTGGTTTCCTTAGAGAAGTTTCTTATTGCAAAGTACTTCTCCATTTCGCTGAGCCAGTTCTCAGCTCCATCTCCTAATGTGGTGCCATCATACTTAGGTGGACTTATCCTTTTTATATCATTAGTGAGTTCTGCTGCCAATCTGGCCTTTTTGTTTTCTGGTTGGACAGGTGCATTTACAACATTAACATCAACACCCAAATTGGGGTTGTCCTCAGGAGGTTGCTGATTGTTATTACCAGCTTCTTCATCCTCCTCATTTCCCATCACCTACTGTTCAAGTACAGCTAAACGATCTCTTGTGTCCAACAGGGCAGCAAGGATCTCATCAAGTTTCTGGGTTGTTGCCACCCCTCCTTCAGGTGGAGCATTATTCGCAACGTTCCCCCTTGTTCTAACCATTTTCTGTTACAAGAAAATTCAGGTTTTTATCAGATTATGGACACAATAGGTCCAAGAGCTGCAACCTTCAGCTCTGATACCAAGATGTAACATCCTCATTTTTATACATTAGAACAAGTAAATTTTTTTTTTTTGATAAATGCTTCCTGGTTCTAAATACATAATTTAGAACTCACAAATCAAAATAACCATTCTCATAACAGATAACCATATGCAGCTGTAATGACTCGGAGTACCTCCGATCTATTCATTCCATGACTCGGTAATCTACCGATCTATTCATGAGTAATAAGAGTTGGCATTTTTATTTAACACATCACTCTTGCGGTCTCTTCCCTATTCTGGGATTCAGAATGTTCTATCCAAGGAACCTAACTGAATAATTGTTACCATTATTCATCGGCATCTCATCCCTTAGACTAGGTGACTTAGGACAACGCAATCAGCAGCTTGCGATACTTTGGCCAAAGATTTGAAACATACTGCTTATGTCTCGTATTCCTTAACGGCATACTCGTCAATCTGGAATACGTCCTTCACCCCATTCCTATGTTATGTAGAATGTCTTATACCGACTTCTGTCAGACTCTCCTATCCCAAGTTATTCACTCAGGAATGGATTAGTAAGATGACAACATTATAGGGATGCTCCCGAGGACTAGGGATACGATGACATACTGGGTCAACCCTAGTTAATCCAGTGTGTCAAGATACCCCGAGTCTCCTAGGGCAGCCTTATAACGTGACCACATTCCTAATCAGTCCCAGAGTAACTTGTTCGAGTTCAAGGTGTAAATCTTAACGATCAATGCAAAGGGTGTCATCATAAGTCACCTGCATTGTTGTATCTTCGAGAAGATCCTAATCTTCTCGAAGGTACAACCCTGCAGTTGACTTGTGCCGTCAACCTTTAAATCCACCTCGAAAAGATCTACTTATTAATAAGTGTTACATACATTGAGTTAAAATTATACTATAAGACACTCCTTTAAGGTTAGTCTTTCCCGATCCCTAGGTTCCTCACCTTAGAATTACCTTCCTTAATAAAACCCATTACACAAGAGAGTTATTAAGACTAGAGGTCCCATCAAGGAGTTCATAGAATATACATAATTCTAAATCAACGAAACTGGACAATAACCCTTAATCTTCACATGAGATTGCTAACCAAACCCCTTTTTTTTTGGTTTATATCAGTTCTCATAACTGAATTTATATCTTACTTATTAGTATCAAGATATAGTGATTAAGAATCCAATTAAATGTTGTCTTGACTTAGATCAAGACTAGGAAGTAATAATTTATTCAGCTCGTTCAGCTTCTTGCTCAGGTTTATTTTAACCCTAGCTTCCCAAAAGACAATGATCTAAGTTCCAATTTAGCTATAAATAGAACATAATAGAACTACTAAATAATCATAAGTATTCAGTCACATAACCTTGCAAGCTTACTTAGATAATCACAAAAGTCTCCAAGTTATACAATAATAACAATGCTCTTAAGATCATTCAAACCGAAGAAGATCAAACCATCAAGATACGAATACAAACACATAAGTAACAAATATCTCTTTTCATTCCTTCCAAAGCTAATCAAATACATTTTATGCATTCAGCATATTGATACAATACTCAATAGCAAAAGAACATCTTTCTTCAAGTAGTACATTTAGAGAATCAAGCTGCATTTCATCATAAAACCAAATTAAACAATCTGAACATCATATCATATCTGCGTGCCTTTACCACTTACGGCAATCATCTGCAAAAATTGTCAACATGGGTCAGTTCGGTGAACTGAGCATGATAAGCACTAATTTTTAAAACAATTGCAATCCACCAATTGTTTTCATTAAACAACCTGTTTAAATGAAATTAATTCACCAAACATGTAAACATATTTCAGACTATGCTCCTTTGTAATTCTAAACAAGACTATAACGTGTAACTCATATTATAGTTACTAAATAGTCCTAGATACTTTTCATATATTTCTTCATAAATATTAGTGACCAAGAAGAACAAATGTATCTAAAACAACTATCCATCTGAATCCCAAGGACAACAAACATCCGACAGGCCATTATATTCAACAAAATGAATATCCTAACAATTCTTGAATCCATCAGTATGTTTTACAAATCCAACAATTAAATATAAATTTATCAACATATACTTTACAGCAGAAGAGAAAGAAACCAAGACATTCAAATTTCGCTTCCAATCATGCTCATGACTGTACCGTCTCCTCAAGAGTAAAGCATTCACATTATACACATGCGACTAAGTCAGATGAGACCACAAGAAAAACCACAGTTTCGTCAAAATTTAAATATTAAATTCCCTGTAGCTTACTAAGAAATACAGTAGCTCTCGCGACAAGCAACAGTAAGTAATCCAAACTTAACAGATTCAACAATTCCTTTTCATAACATTCAACAATATGAATATACCCATCGCCATTGTTTGACAGAGCACAGCTTCATTCAACTAGGAAAATCCCAATACATTTTTCCTCAAGGTTTCATTTGAAGATGAGTTACTACAACATATAACAGAGTATCAAAAAAATCGAGTTGATAAAGAAACCCCAACCTTTAATTCCTCTGAATCGAACTGAACATATCACAACGATGATAAGAAAGAGTCAAAATGATATGCATGCTCAGCGAGGACTAAAATCTAGAATCGAGCCAATTCATAGCATATCATGGACTCCAACAGTGCCAAATCCAACCAAAACTTATATTAAAGGTTTAAATTGAAGTTGAATCCATATGACAACAATCAAGAATCCTAAAAGTACTCACAACAAAAGCTTCTACAGAAGTTACAACATAAATTACCTTTCAGTGACTCCATCGAAGTTGATATCATTTAGTATTCATAATAAAACAACAACATTCATAACCAAGCTTGTCAGAAGTTTAAAATACTAGATACATTTCAAGGACTGTCACTGAGTCAATATCAACCGCAATCACAATTGGGCTTACACAGAAGTACATATAACACCAGTTACATATCAAGGACTCCAACTGAGTCCATAACAACAGTAATCACAACTGAGATTATTCAGAAGAGAAAACATAATATACGCTTCTAGGATTAAAAAGGAGTCTTACCCATGTAGTATTCTTCAAATAAACTTCTACAGAAGTAGAAAGATACAAGATACCTCTAAAATTCTATAATTCCAACCAAAACAATAACATACCGTAATCACAACTGAACTCCTACAGAAGTAGAAATGTATGGCATTCACGACTAACTTCTACAGAAGCCGAAATACAAGATTATATATATATATATATATATATATTAAGGATTCCAACAGAGCCAATAATAATAAGTATTCACAACCAGGCTTATACAGAAGCAGAAACACTGGTTTCATAACAAGGACTCCAACTGAGTCCATAACAACAATATTTTCTCTAAGCTTATACAGAAGAGGAAAACATAATATACGCTTCAAGAGTTCAAAAGGAGTCGAACCCAAGTAATATTCTCAATCTAAACTCCTACAGAAGTTAAAAATACTAGCTACTCAAGGATTCCAATAGAATTCAATAACATATTGTATTCACGGCTGTACTTCATCAAAATCCAAGACATAATTTCATTTCAAGAAGTCCAACAGCATCAATAACATATATTACTCACGACATAACTTATACAGAAGTCAAAATATCATGTACATTCAAGAATTCCAACAATATCCTTTTCAACAAGTGAAACAACAAGGTATTGACGGAAGTCTGAATCAAACAAGAAAACAATTCATGGACTCCCACAAAGCCGAACACATATATATTATCCTTGCAAGCATTTCTACAAAATCTAACCGAAATGCAAAACACAGTAAGATAATTCAACAGTATGATACAAAATGCACACCCATCAAGGGTTCATTTGAAAAATTGAGCCAATAAGAAGATACAGCAACTAATTCTCACAAAGCTACCTTAAAAACCAACTGAACCCAAAAATCATCTGAACAGAGTTATTCTAATGAAATCATTTGAAAGAAAGCAATATTTTTAAAAGTTAGGGCCTAACATGCCTGGTAATGTTGCTTAAAAATCCGAAGAAGACCACTAAAAGAGCTTGAGCCTTCTCCTCTTTTTCCACGTTAGATTCAACAACAATAATTTGTTATTTCCATGCCTTATAAACTTTCCTTGACAGAGAAAAGAGCTAGTTATTCTCATATTTTCCATGCAACACCAAGTAGACTGGTGCGAAGAACCAGTGATCAAACAGAGAGAAAACCAGAGCGCATGAAAAACCAAACAAACTACCAGTTTTCCATTTTGCATGTCTTCCCGAGAAATCCGAGCTCGAAGACCGAGTTCATTAATTGCATTAACTCCAAAATTCCCACTCAATCTCCATTGCCATGACCGCCATAGTTGGCGATGGATAAAAAACAAATCAAAGACCATTTCTAGATTTGGCGACTCTGCCATGTCGGCCTCGATGGCCATTTGAAACCTCCGCTAATTCCTTGTCCTTCATACTTATCCATCCCATTTAATGCCATAGAAACTACCGCCCATGGCTCGCACCCTTTCATAGGTCCCCTTCCTCCACTAAAATTAGTTAGGTTAGAAACATAGGTTAGATTTAAGGATGATACTTAGTCTAACCTCCTTAGTGCTAGGTCACTAACTTTAGAACTTTTAGCTTATAGCTTAGGGCTAGGTTAGATTAACACTAATCTAACCCAGTTTGTTTAGGTTATTAACCTTAATAAATCCAGCTTAGGTCTAACATTAAGAATGTTTAGAATAAGAACCTATAGATATACATTGAAAAGGATTCATTCCAGCACTGCCAATAAGCTAGTTGAATAAATGTATCTGAATTTATTACCTGGCCCACGATCAAGACCTTCCTGATATTACGATATCGGGAACCAATTCATTTAACACGATCAGCCTGAGTTAGACTCCAGAATAGCTTATTCAATGCATTCAGACCTTGCAACCTACGTAAGGTCTATAATTTTTGTTCATCGTGAATAAACTTAAAGCATCTCTTGGATCAATGCCACTGATCCAAGGCTGGGTCTTATAGATGGATAAATCCACAATTCATTCCGAGATCAGATTAAACTCAGGTGCAAAATGAAAGAAATAAAAGAGTCCAATCATATTTCGACTCAGTCAAAGATCTTGAATTGCAAAGAAGATACAGTACATATCAAGCATGACTTCACAATCAAAGGAACACATCCTTTTACAGAAGAAATCATATATCAACACTTGAATGCTCAGGAGGAAGTAACAATAGTTCAGAGTGTTACAGAATGGGTGTTGGTGAATCAAGATCCTCATTGAGAAGGTCATCGTCATAAAAATTGGTTTATGGTGGACATAATTAGATAAGGATGGTTTTTAAGGCCTTGCAGTTTTCCACATCGTGCCCTAGAACATGATGGTAGGTGAAAATTTTAGTATCGTCAAACCCTTTTGGCTTGGGTTTGAGGGGGTCATAAGGTCTAAGTGGCGGTAATGTGATGACATAAGTCTCAAGGAGGTTGGTTAAAATTTTGGCATAGGACCTTGTTAGTGGATCACAATGGGAAGTGAACGTGGGTTTGGGTGTAGGTGTGGTTGATTATTGAGGAATGGTATTTGGAAGAGGAGGAGTGGGTCGAGCTATGGTTTTGGGTACTAGCATGGTTTTGGGTGTCGGTCGTGTTTGTTTAGGTAGGGGTATAGTAGATGGACGGGTAGGAGGGTGTGTGGTTGTTTTGACTACCTTATTGTGGGGTAGTGGAGTTTTTTTTTTGGGTTGCACCTTCTTGGGTAAAGGTGATATGGGTGTATGAGGTCTAGAAGGAAAAGTAGATGGGGGAAGAGGGTGAGTTACCCACAGGGATAACGGAGGTGCTGTGAAGGTAGATGATGTGGGTCGATGAATGGGGTGTGAAAGACAATGACCAAAGTGTAGTGGGTAGTGAAGAAGTTAGCTGAGGGTATTGGAGGTATGGGTGGTAAAGATGTTGCAGGTGCTGGTGTGTAAGTCATGTTGGGTATCTGGGTAGGTTAGAGGTTTGTGAGGAAGGAATGGGTTGTTGTGTTTTTGGTTTATTGGTGGGTGGAGGTTTCTTGACCATGTTGGGAAGTTGAGAGTCTAAGACAGACAGGATAGGTACAGGTGTGATTGGCACAGGTCGGGGTACGAGTTCTATGGGTTTGGTGCTTCTGTTTGGGTGTTGGAGTAGGTGTGGTGTTGTCTTTGGAGGATGTAGCTAAATCTAGTTTGATAGGTGGATGAGTAAGGCTGGTGGTCGGGGTGACCCCTAAAGTGGTAATAGGTTTAGTCGAGGATGATGTCATAGGTGTGGGTTTGGGTTTTAGATATATATTGGGCTATGGGTAAGGGTGTGGTTTGAGATATGACAGGTGTCATGGAAGGAGTTATGATAGAGGTGGTTGTGTTTGGTTCGATTGGTCAAAATATTTTTGGGTAGATAATGGAGGTATCAGAAAGTGACCTCTGCATCTGTGTTGAGACAGGAAGCAAAAGGTGTCCCCATAGTAAGGCTCTATCCACATAATCTAAGTGATCAGCCAAATGTGAGAACGACACGTCTGTAGGTGGAGTTGATGAGGACCTAATGGAAATTCCCGTAAAATGTGTCTTAGAGACAAGAAATTGGCTAGCTTTAGTTTCTGTGGGTAAGAGAGCCAAAAGTAGGTCTGCGGGATTTTGGGTAGTGGATGGAGAATGCTCACCAAGAGGAAAAGGTATCTCAACTGGGTCTATGATAGGTGGAGGAGATGATGGGTGCTCCTCTATAGGTGGAGGAGATAAATAATTTCCTCTGTGGGTTAATGGGTGCCTCCTCTAAAGAAGTATTGTGGGTATCGGTTCTCTAAGTGGAGAATCCAAAGGTGAAATGGTCTCGATGTTAGTGGAAGACTCCTCATAGGTGATGAAGGAGATGAAAGGTGTTCCTCTATGGGTGAAGGAACATAGGGAGGTTGGTTCTGATGTGGAAGGAGGATTTCAGGCTAGGATTTCCTCTATGGAAGGAATATGGGGTAATTGGGAGGTGACATGGTGCTGTCATTAAAGATAGCGTGGACCTCGCGGGTATGGGTATCATGAGTTGAGGTCTCACCGGTTTGATCAGACGAAGGGGCATGGTTGGGAAATGGTTTCTTGAAGATGTGTAGGTTTTTGTTGGTAGGTGCATTAGGATTATCCACAGTTAACTTACCTTTCTCGAGCATTTCTTGGACAATAATTTTGAAAGTGATGTAGTTTCCATCACTATAACCCTTTACTCGATGATAGTTACAGAAGTCATGTTCTTTATACCATGCGGGCATGGGGCGAGCAAGGGTCAAAACCAGTGTGTGGTTTTATAGGTAGAAGGGTGATGGCTCTAACTTTGATAAGCTTTTCTAAGACAGAAGAGTAAGGCTCCCCAATTGGGGTGTATTTCCGTTGCTCTTGTCTGAATTGAAAAGTCTGGATGGGTGAGAGATTAGATGAGGGGGTAGCCTGATTTGACAGATGAGCTGGGCTGGCCTTGAGTACCACTACATTAGTGGTGCCCTTAGCTTTTGAATAATTGTTTTGTGGTTTGGAATAAGAAGAGGTATCATTCAACTTGAATGCCGAATTCTTATTGCGTAATTGGATTTTCTTCTCTTTGATGGCCCGAATCTCTAACTTTCGTGCCATAGTGAATGCTTCATCGAATGTTTGGAAGGTTTGGACCTATAAGGTCAGTGAGATATGTCTAGCACAAGCCCATGTGAAGAGCTCAATGAGTTCTATTTGTGGCAGTTGGAAGGTGAGTTGGTTGATCAAGCTACACCAGTGAGCAACAAAATATGTGATAGATTCATCCTCATACTGACGCGTGGAGTATAGGTCAGTCATGGTAACCTTCTTGATGATATTGATAGAGAAATGATCCAAGAAGGCTTGGGCTACCTGATTGAATGAGAATATAGAGTGTCTAGGTAACCCACTATACCAATCTAATATAGGTCTAGTCAGAGACATGGGAAAGGTTCTCAAGAGCAAGGCATCATCATGAGCGATCAGATAACACCCATGTTTGAATGACTGAAAATGTTGCTGTGGGTCTTCTTTGCTATTGAAATGATTGAATTTAGGCATCTCCCAATGCACGGGGTATGGACGAATAGGAATGGATAGCTGGATGGGTTTGTTGCAAATCTCGTCATAGGTGAGAGTGTTGTAGAAGCCGGAAACCAATGCCTCTAATGTTTGCATCTTGTCCAACATCAATTTGATTAGGTCGTTGGTAGGTTGTGATGATTGGGTGCCTCCTGTAGTGTGAGAGGGTTAGTTTTGGGCATATAATGGGGGTGGCACTCTAGTGTATGGTGCTGCCATGTAGGTTGATTTAGAAGAAGGCAGTGAAACAAGGGGTATGTACCTTGAGTGAATAATGGATGAAACGGGAGGTGGTTGATAGTATGTATATGGAGGTGGAAGGGTCATGGTAACCCTAGTGGTAATGGGGGATAATGATTGTGGAATGGAAAGGACCACATTCTGAAAAGGGGTAGGGGTCACTGACACGAGAGGTGGTAGTGTAGCTACGGGTATGTGTGAGACATTAGGGGCAGATGAGGTTCCTTTTTGGGTAGTTGTTGAGGGTATGGTGGGTGTGGAAGGGGTAACGGAGGTGGCAAACAAAGTAGTCATAACGGGTATAGGACCTAGCTGTGAAATGACTAGGGGTAAAGTAGATGCAGGAAGCACAGAGCTAGATGGGGCTGATGTAAGAGTGGGAGTGAGAGTCAGGGGGATAGATATGGGCATGTCGTATATCAACTGACCTGAGGCATCTTGAGTGGATGAGTGGGAAAGATAAAATTGCAAGTCAAAAGGGTTTTGGTCAAGGAGTCATGTGAACTCCTCATCTCCGTTAGCGATAGTGATAGGTTGGATGGTGATAAAATTGAAGGTGGTGAAGGACTAGGTGCGAGTGGTTGACAACTGGCATGAAACACAAGTTTTCTTGCTTGTCTTCAGGTTCAACACCATGTGAACCAGTAGTGATCATGTAGGGCTGCTTCTTTGTAAATGACATAGAAAAACAACAGGAACAAGTGAACCTAATGGTAAAAAGTGGATTAGGTACCAAATGGTGGTTAGAAAGTGAAATAGGCTAACCGATGCTAGGTAAGGAAAATTGACCCGGTTAGGGGTAACTGCTACCAGTCACTGTAGAAAAATGGTCAATGAGTGAAAAACTAAGCAGAAGGTCAAATCTGACAGGTGTGCCAAATATGATGGTGTTTTACAATGTCAATGAGAATCATGGAAGTGATAGGGACCATGAAAAGTGGAAGAAAATGAATAAAATGTCCTTTTGGGTAGGTTAACAAAAGGACCTAGAATTGATGTCAATTGGGTATAACCGATGATGGTCAGTGGTAACCGACGATGGTTACTATCAAAGTGAAACAGTGATGAAAGAAAAGTGGTTGTGAATTAAAATATGATGTAGAATCAGACCCAGAATTCTGAGAATGATGATGATATGGCCTAGGCATACTCATGTGAAGCCATAATACACCAGCTGTAGCCTGTGTGAGGAGCGTGTAAGGATGAACAAGAAAAATGAAGAATGTGATCTCTCACCTAAAAATGCAAGCCAAGCAAAAAAACTAAGAAAAATGTGATCCTAGGAGTGCCTTTTCTATTATGTCTGTTTAGCTTATGCTATTTAAGGACTGACACATGCATTGTGAAATATAACTTTTTGGTGAGGATGGCTTCCTACAAAGAAGGAGATCTAAAAGGTGAGGTTTCAAGTATGTTATGGTGGGGGTGGGCTTCACTCTGAAGTATGAATCAACAGAGTAGTGATCTGGGTGCCCATTGTGCTGTGATTGTGTGATCACGTACAGATTCTTCCAGGTAAGATGTTGTTTAAGAATTTCTGTATTTTCAATTTTTGTGAGGTTTGGTAAGACTCAGAGATAGAGAGAAAGAGAAAGAAAGTGCTTTCTATGGTTCATTTGTCAAGCATCAGCTAGTCATGACTTCCATTTTACAGGTTTCCTGTCATTATTGTGAGCTAATGCGATAAATCAGAATGCAATGCACTTATTTTTAAGCCCAAATTGAAGTGTGAATTTGGATGACACAAAAATATGAAGAGGAAGAGGGGTGCTCTTTCACTATAATGCAGAAAACATGAAGAAATGGTTCTTTTTAATTACACTAAAAGAAAAGTTTCCTTTAGAGAAAATAGAAAGAAAAAATGGGTTACCAAGGAAGAAAATTAATGTGTATGCTTCTCAGAAGGGAAACAAACACACAATTTTTTCCTAGGAATGAATGAAATGCAAGGAACCTTGGATGGGTCCCACTAGGCATACCAAAATGTTTCACCTATTTCTAGATTGTTTCTTTGAAGTATTGAGGAAACAAATAGGGTAATGGGCATAGGAGGCATACTTGTTCAAATGTTGGTTAATGGGTTGTTGCATGCGTATGACTTCTAAATCCACAGCTGATTCTGAGAGCTTCCTTTTGGCTAGGAGGAACTTCCTGTAATGTAAAGCAAGACCACCAGAAAAAGTTAAACAATATATGCAGTGAACTACCTAGTGTATGCTAGATCTGAGAAGTGTGATACTTCCTAGATGGTTGTCATTCTATTGTTTTAAACAATTTAATGTGGTAAATAAGGTAAAACCTATAGTAATCTGAAATGATTTAGGTATCTCACTTAAAACACAATAAGAAATAGATCTAATCTAACAAGATAGGTTAGAATATGGTCCGAAGGTCAAATAACTGGTTCTAGGTCTCTGCAGGTCTGATAGAGGTCTCAGGTAGATCACAAGTGAATGAAGGTGAAAGGGAATTAGGTGGGTAGATCAATTTTCTGGGTTGTATGGGAAAATACAAATACCGATGTCGGTTAAGGGTGATCAATGACAGTTAGGTGTAACCGGTGCCAGTTACTATGGAAAATTGAGAATGCCCCAGAATGAGCTTTAGGTCTCCTTTGTGATTGCACAAAAGGAATTTGGTTGGTTGGGATGAGGTATTGGGTGATTTGGGATGTATTTGGTGAGGTTTTAATGGGTATATGGAAGGGGAATGTTGAAGGAGGTCAAATGATAGCTAGTTAAACAAAATATGATAATATAGTGAAACCAAGAGAAGTATAATGTTTAGTTACTTGGATTATGGTCCTAGATGCCTATGAGTGAGGGATGGAGGTGTTGATGAGAGGTTTGAAGGTTGCATGTGGTCAACAATTGAAAGAAAGCTTCTACATGGGCTGCATGTACATTCATCTTTGCTTGGTTAGATCAAATCATTATTGGGATGGTTGTGTAGGAAAAGATGCTTGATCTCCTTCCTTACATGCATGTTCTCACTGGAATTCTCTCTTAGAAGATGTAATATCTCTTTGGAATGTGCTAATGTTCTCCAAAATTTCCTATCTTTTTTCCAACTTTCTACCAACTTTGAGAATAAGGCTGTTTTGGGGTTAAAAGGTTAACCGATGGCGGTTCTAGCTTAACTGGCGACGGTTAGGGGTAACCAACGTTGGTCAAGGTGGGATTTCCTAGGTTTACTAAACTAGGGAGATCCTCTTGATTTCCTTTTATCTCATGCCGTTAACCCATGGATTAGACTGGGAGCTTCTTTTAAGCATGCGGGAATGTGGTTAGAGGGAATGTAGGCATTGATTTTTAGGGTTTAGGTAAGTCTTAGTTAGTTATGAAAACTTACTAAGAATAGGTCCTAGGTTGAGTTGGCTTGGTGAGGTGTCTAGGTGAAGTGTATGTGTGGATATTATTTAAATTAAGATATTTAAATAATAAATATATTGAGGATAATGAATTAATTAAATTAAATTAATATTAGTGGGGTGAAGGGGGCCATGGCTAGGTGAATGTGATGAAGGGTGCTTATTTTCCAAGGGACCAAAGGGGAGTTTGACCTAATTTTAGTGTCTATAATTTCTCTTTTGAAATTTTGTGCTTACCCAATCAATAGTTTAGGAGATTTTAAACTTTTAAATTTTTGACCTGACAGTGCTTCTGGACACGACAACCATTAATGGACCTAAAAAAATGTAGGTATTTTTTATCCTCCATTTGTAATGAAAATTACATTTTCGATATGGGTTTAATTTTATTATCTCACTGGTGAAATTTATCCTCAATTGGGTTGATGGTTTGATGAGAAACTAAGATTTTTCTCTCGTAGTGCAAAGAAATGGATATCTTTGCTGTAAACATTTTGTGCCATGGAAGGAGGGTTTGAAGTTGTGTTTCTAATTATTTTTTATTGAGAAAAGAACAACAAATTTTGGTTTTTCAATCTGTGCATCAGTTTGTAAGAGCTCTTTAAATTTTTACTTCACGACATGAAGGATTTCACTGTTTCTTCTTCTTTGTTCTTCATTTTTCTCCTTGGTTTGGTCAATTTTTATTCTAGGAACTATGTATTATCATGGAAAAAAAAAATTTAGTAAGCTGGTTTGAGCTTCAATAATGGTGGCAGGTGATGGGAAGTAGTAGAGGAAGTTATAGAGCAGGCTGTACATGGATAGGTTAGATGTGAGAAGCAGAAAATAGGAGGGGTTCTTGAAAATTTGAAATAAAGAAAAGATGGAAGTGAGGAAAAATTTCGTGTCCTTAAATTCACTTAAGAATTAATGGATGTGAGGGAAATCAAATTGCACATGATGCTTGGTTGCGACATGTGGTAGAGATCTAATGACAAGGAATTTGAGCAAAAATTAGCTTTAAAGCACTTAAGGGCTGCAAGTTGGTCACATGATGAACCATGAGGATTTTTGGAGGGGCTAGGTGCATTTTTCAGACCTTTATGTACCTCGGCAAAAAGGTACATGAGGGACATAAAACTACATGGCTCACCAGAAGATGACACATGACACTTGATCTGACAATTGAGAATGAAGGGCTGATAAACACTTGGGGCTAGAAAATTGCTCTTGAATGGGTTACATGGGTGACCAAGAGTCTCCTTAGGGGTTGGGTGAATTTTTAGACCTTGATGTCCCTCAATAAAAATGTATATGAGGGACATCAAATTACATGGTGTGCCAGAAGATGACACATGTCACTATATCTGACGGAAAGGGAAGAAGGCTCCACTAGCTCCCGGGAGCTGAACTGGTGGTCTAAGAGGTCGCATGAGGATCCATAGGGCTTATAGGGGCTAGACAAATTTTCTTGACCCTTATGTCCCTTTTATTTAGGGACATAAAGGACATGAAATTGTGCTAGACTCCTGGTGCTGACACGTGTCCTACTAAAAAATTGGCTAACTCCTGAACACACTCTTAGAGGGTAACTTGAAATGATGATATCTCGATCTCCCGATGGAATGTTTTGATGAAAAATTATATGATATTGACTTAAAATGGCCTTCGAAATCTAATGGTGGGGATATCATGTTTTTATTCCTCCATTTGATTCCTAAAAAAGTGGAGTTTTGATCTGGTATTCCACTTGTGCATGTGAAAAACTGCTGGTAGACCTATTTCTCCAAAGTGTTGTGAAAAAATAATTTCACCATCTTATATATATTGGAATTCCATTTCTGATGATGTATTTTTTCTCCTAACTCCATCCAAAGCTCCTTGAATCATCTTATTGAACTCAACATATGTTCTGGCCTATGCACTGCCTAGGCCTATAAACCCTAATTTTGGTGAAACTAACCATACTTCTTATAATCCTTCTTGAATATTCCTAAATCAATTCCATAATGTTCCAATTCCTTTTATTCACTTCCATGTTCAGTTTGGGTTCTATGTTCTGCTCCATGGGGTTGTTCCAATCCTAGGAAGGCTAACGATAGCCCTTCCCACAACTTCCTGGAGTTTGGTTTTTTCAATGAACTCCTAAAATCACATAGGGGTTTTGAATTTACCTTCCTAAATCACCTAGGGTAATGAGTTAACATCAATTTGGAGGTCACTGGACTAATCGGGTAGACCCGGGGTGTCTCGGAAGGGTAAAATTTGAAATTTTTGACACAGGTGTATAGTTGTCATGCTTAGAAATTGACAATTTCCTTGTTGCACATTTGGATGACAACATTTCCCTAAGCAACTTCTACCTCATCCATGAATAAAATTGACTATTGGGTGATTTGAAAACATAAAACAACTAACTGCCAAGCCTATTTCCTCACTTGGTATGACTATCTACCAATATTGAAGCTATAAAACCTAAAAATTCATAATAAAACACCAGATATACTACTTATAAAATTCCAGATCCATCAATGATTACAAAAAATGAAGCTTCTCTCATGGTTTTTCATCAAGAAACCTGATTATATCAATGTTTGAACTGAGTTTTCCTCTTCCAGACATCCCTATGATATTGTAAATTTAAGTATCCATTAATGGCTGCCATGAAAAAACATCAAAATTGAAACTTGTTCCCTAGAAGTTACTTTTACATTTCCAAGAGTTCTAATGGAAGGATTACAACAAAAATTGGAGCATGAGACCCCGGAGCCAAGCCAAATCCAATGATGATGTTTTCGTCACAAGAAAAACCTAGTATGTGCACATTCTAAAAATATGAAGTGTTCTATATATTGGATTAATAACAATAGAAAACCTCTCAAAATTGTGATCTCCGATCACTCAGAGCATCTGGAAATAGTGCAAAATGAAAAATAGGGAAAAATTGGAAAATTTCCCAAATAGAAGGTTTGGTAAAAGTAACTAGCTAAAAATAGAAAATTTATTAAAATGGTAAAGCATCATAAATTGAGGTTAATTGAGTGTTCCAGGAGATTGAGAAGATTAAATTCAAGTAAAAGGGAAATTTTTCCCAAAAATAGCTCCTAGGCCCACCTAAATAAAATAGAAAGTCTTAGTTTTCAGTGCAGAAAGTCTTTGTTGGCTCCATTTTCACTCATCTCACTACTTTTTTCCATCCTCATAGGGTTTTAATGTGGTTACATTTCTCAAAGAATTAAATCAGATCTCTATAAGGATCCTGAAGTATCATCTTAAGCACAATTGTGTCAAGGAATAAGGAAGAGCATTTTGAGGTGCAACAGGTTAATATCAAAGACATTGTGTAGTTGAAAAAGTGTTCAAAGAGATCCAAGGAATCCATTGAAACCTAAGCTAAAGAATCATCAGGTCATTATCCACTATCATCTATTTGGTGAGATGGTTGAGTTTAGTTGGGTGAGTTGGTTGAGCTAGGTGAGATGATTAAGCTGGGTGAGCTAATTGAGATAGCACAGTCAAGTGAGATATTCAATATCTCATCCTTTTTCCACAAGGAGAAACATGAAAATTGAGATCACACCAACATGTGATCACTTCTCAATCAATCCATTCAGGGGCCATCCCTTCCATCCACAATGTGAAGGCCTATTTCAGTAAGTGAAGGAGATACATCAAGAAACTTGATCACCGTGAGTTATCTATCATGATCAAGGGCCAATTGTGAAATCCTAAAGAACAAGAAAGTTACCCTCACTCTCACTATGAGATCAATAAGGAACCATCATAAGTGATTCCCGTGTTTTTCTCAAGCTCACATCATAATGTCTCAAAATAGTGTTTCTAAACACTCATTCGATAGTCTGAGGTGTTTATGCTTCTTGAAGGAGGAGATTATGATCACCATGCCTTAAATCAGAAATCTCTTCATCAGAAATATATCAATCAATCCCTTTCCTTTATCCCTTCACTCTCTCTCCATATTCTAATTTTAATTTAGAATGCACTTTTTGCTATTTTTCCCTATTTACTTAAGTGACAACAAAATATTTGTAAATTGTAAAAGTACTCTCTCAAAATTATAAGAGAGGTACTTAATTTGTCTCTTCTAAGGGAGATTGAAAAGTCACAAGTAAATAATAACATGAAGATTCATGTGGATGGTAGATGAGAGGGAAAGGTACAATGCTATAAATGGGAATGACCACTCCATTCTAAAGGATCTTGAAAGTTTATTTTTCTGTAGAAATTGTGGATTGTTGTATGGTTGTTAAGATTTGTATCACCAACACACAAGAAATAAAAGCTACATTTCTTCCATCTCATTTTCTCATGTTTTTATCTTTTCTCTATGTTCTATAAAATTTTAAGCATAGTAATGTTGAATAACCAAGAAGGAACTTAGTGTCATTTATTAATGAATATAAAGAATAGTGTGTCTCTATTTTGTTAGTCTTGCTAAATGATTACATTGTTTCTTTCCTCTAATTGAATGTTGAACTACTCCAATTATTGTGCATGAACTCTGTTAGTGCATACTCACAATAATAACCATCTCTTTCCTAATTTCTCTCCTTTACCCCTCATCGCTATAAATTCCTCCCTTTTACTCCATACAGGAACTTTTCCATAGGTTTAGTGAAGTTATCCCATGTGATACCTAACCTATTTGGCTACCCCATAACATTTAGATAGAATTAGGATAGTTTATATTCAATAATGGGAGCCTCCCCATACATAAGAAGAAGGTGTGTAGCCCTATGAGCATTTGTGGAAACACATAATTTTTAATATGACAAATTATTTCACTAACATGATGCTGATAAAATTTTTGGTAACTACATTTTTCTTGACTAACATTCTCATAATCCAAGGTATATTCAATGCTAGAACAAATAAAGTTTAGTACGATGTGTTTGATGACTCAAAAACTACATGTGAGTATTTGACACCTTAAAAACATGATATCCTTACCCCTTCGAGTCACTTCCAAGAGAAATTTTAATCCTAGGGGAGGGGGATGTAGTGTCCACTAGGTTTGACCCTATTTTGATCATGTTGAATCATTATATTATTCATGATTGAGACATTGGATATAATACCAATATGGTTATTAGATTTAGATATGCATTATTTTTTCATCTCTGTATCTTGTATATGATAACCTATCTTGGTAGGTTTTTGTATTTGGACCATGAGGCCAATTTATGGGTATTATTACTATAATATAATTATGATGTGTTGATTATGGATCTTGATGGGTTTGTAGAGTAACATGTATCTTGTAATAGATTATGAAATGTGTCATCATCGATTATCATGATTTCTAACATATTATATAATGGACAGATGAATTTGTAACTATGATAATTGCATATGTATGGATTGATTGCTTGAGATGTGTGTTATTATTTCATTTAGCATATTTTATTGAGTAGGTATGATGTTTCTAATTGAGTGTGCAAGCTACAACTTCACACCATAGGAGAACATGGGACTGAGGGGTTACACCTCCAAGTTACACAATAGGTCATTGGGGCCAATTTGATTTCCTTTGTTTATTTGGACTTTCTTATTATCTTTATGAATACAAATGGAAGTAGGCAATTCATCATCTTTACATGTGTATTAAGTTATTTTTCTAGTCATTTTTGGCTTATTTGTCTCCTAATTACTTGTTTAAGTCACTTTTTATAAGTTAATTTATTTTTGTTTGATTACGAAAGGTTTAAATATTTTATCCTTTATTAAGTGGCTATTTGTCCACTTAATCATGGAATAGGTGGGCCCACCACCCCATCTTAATGAGCTACATTTCCAAAATCTCAAATTTGGGAAAAAAGTGGAAATTTAGAAGGGTGTTCAGAAATTTGGGGGTCACTTTTTCCTTAGAATGATCCCTATGGACCATACCTATGGGTATGTGCTCTTCCCAAGGCTAAAAAATTTATTTATTTACTTTTTTATCCCCATCTAAATTTATATTTTGATTTTATGTGAGGTTTGGGATTTAGGATTGTATGATTATTTTTTGGTTTATTACTTTTGAAAATTATCTTTTCATTTATTATCCTTATCTTGTTCTTGATAAGGAATTTTTGGTGACTTGGATTTGGATGATAGAATAAAGAACATTCAAATTATGTGAAATTTTCAACTATGATAAATATCTAGCCAAGTGAAGCCATGAATGACATTTATCCCTTCATAAATCCTGTGTTGCAAAGATGGTCAAAATTTGGATGCTTAGCTACAAAGATCTAAAAATGAGTTGCTCAAATAATGAAAATATTTCTAAGTCAAAAGTTTTAAGGTGCCTCATAGAAACAAGAAAATTTTATGTCTTGCATAGAATTTTAAGTGAAGAAGGATTTACATAGGTCATAATTATGTTGAAGTTGAATAAAGAACATGCTAGAAACTAGGTACGATATGTCATATTTGTAGATGGCTAGTTAGGGTATGTCAGAATTCCTTTAATAATGTAAGGGGAGTCAAAATGTAATAGAATATCACAAATGCTCAGTTTGAAGGTCCAAATCATGAAAAAACATCAAAAAGATCTAGAAACACAACCTAAAGTTGTGCATAAATCTGTTTATGGTACTGCACCTAGTACAATCTTGAAGGAGGTCAAAGAAATGATATAGGACGAGTTTGAGAAATCACAGTGACACTTTACACTAATTTATGAAATGGAAAATATGAGCTACAATTCCTATCAAACCTAAGAGGTGAATACTAAAAGGATTGTAAAGCTTGTAGGAGAAAGAGCTCATATTTTACTTTGACTAAGTAATTTAGGTTACCAAGAAGAAAGATAGGTAGGATAAAAAAAGGTAAGCATGGTGAGTTATAGTTATATAAGGAAAATAAGGATTTTGAATGCTCACAAGTTAGTGAGAAAAGAGGCTAAAAATGTTGTGGAAAAGACCAATCATGAAGCTATCGTGTAATATGAGTTTTTTGCAGGCTATGGTGGATCAAAAACAGTAACCTAAAAGTTTTAGAAGGATTATTAGAACAAGGGAAATGGTTGAGAATGTCCAAAAAGTGAATTTGAGGTGTTCTAGGAATCTAGAAAGCCTAGTGAATCACAATATAATATATATAAGATGAAACACTTCAAGGGGGATTAAATTATTTTTCTGAATCAGTGAATCGACAATAAAAGCAAATAGAAAGCATTGAAAAGGTACTTTAGGAATGGTTAGATATGATTGATCTATCCTTATGGCTTGAGTGCAAGGTAAGTGTTTGATTTCATGTAGCTTTAGATAAATAAGGATGAAATTATCCCAGGGGTTTTGCATTAGATTATTTCATGATGAACATATACTTCTATGGATGTCCAAAATTGGGCTAAAAGACTCTGAAATGTTGATTTTGGGATATGAGTTCCAAATTAGTCAAGTAATCTGATAATGAAGAAATGAAGACCAGTTTTGTGAAACTTGAGTTGAAATAGACACTATAATGATTCATAGGGATGTCATTATTCAAATAATTAGGATATTGGCATGTCTATGTAACATGAAATCATTTTCACATGGGGAGCTAGTTCATTATTTCAAGGCACAAGTTGTGAAGACCAAAGAAAAGCATAGGGAAAAAAGTGAATTGTTTGAGGATTGAAGAAAATAGGTTCAAGGGGAGCATTAAGGTTGATTGGTAAATGAATCTATGCATATTTTCAAACAATTTTTGAAAAAGGTAGAAAGTAAAATTTAAGGGGGAGCTTCTTAAGGTAAGGTTATTATTTGTTAATGAATAATTGCATGTTGTTTATGTTGTTGAATGTATGAACCCTTTTTCATAGATGTCAAAGGGGGAGAGAGTGTTGTCAGAAAAAAGGTATGAATGCTTTGAAGATGTTGGTGTGCTTGTTTTCCATCAAGGGTTATGATTTTTTTTCCATCAATGACAAAGGGGAGATTGTTGAGCCTTGGTGCATTGGTGTTATCATTGACATCAAGTGGCATTGATGATAAAGGTGTGAGTGGTGAATTGAGGATCAATTAGGGGAATGAAGGTTGATTGGTAGTGCCTTCTGAATGGTGATTGGTGTTCACAAATCATTCTCATTATATTCTCTTGAACATTCAGGGTGTTACAGGCTTGGTCAACGAGGTTGGTGCCTGCTTGAGGTATGGATAATCTTAGTGTGCTTTACTCAAGTGTCCCATAGGTCTGAAATAAAATTTAAAGGATGAACAAGAGCTTATAGGGTTCTCATTAGATCATGTGTGGCAAGTCACCATTAAGAAATATCCCATTTAGGCCTACTTTCTAGATCCTAATCAGGTGTATGATCTCAAAATAGGTCATAAAAAGCCTATGTAAGCATGGTAGGAGCCTAATAAAACTACCTAGAAAATTTATGAGCATCTACATGGAATAAGTTATCTTTTGGAGAAAAAAATGAAGTTTAAACTAAAACCACCTTTGAGAACTATCAGTGGAATCTTAGAAAAATGAGATTGGTATAGAATATTTGGGATTATTTATGAGAAATGAATCTATGGAGCATATATAGGGATGTGTTGTAGTGCTCTGGGTCAAGTTTCATCCAATTTTGAAGAGGATTGTTGAAGATATTCAATTTTTACCAAAACTGGGAAAAGTGAGAAGGGCTAAAACAATTACCTATATTCTTAGCACTCAACTAAAATTGAAAAGCCTTCTTCAAATAAATTATAAGATAGTTTTTTAAAGAGAACTCCAAGCCTGAAATTTTGCAAAATGTTTGAGGAAAAATGATTAAAAAACAAAAAAGTTCTATTCATTTTTCTATTAGTGTTCTTACACTCACCAAACCTCCTTCTTGAAGTGATAGGCATAAAATGATATTTTTTGTCTCCAAATAAATTTTTAAAGTTTTCTCAACAACTTATGGTTATAGAAGGTTCCTCCTAGGTCAAAATGGTGGCATCCTTGGTCCTCATGGTTGACTGTTCCGTACAGGTTTGACCTGGTTTTGCAAGGTTTTAACTATATAATGTGAATTTGAAGATGCCAAGTTGAATCCACTACTATGGAATAATTTTTTTGAGGTGATATTAGGGGTCATGAAGACCTTTGAGAAATTTTAGTGTTTGTTTATGTGAATTTAATCAAACTTCCTTCTCTACTGTTAAAGGGATTCTCAAGCTAAACCTATCATAGTGCTTGAAGAAGGTTTTATGAGTTTGCATGTTGTTGAGTTTAGAAATGAATGTGAGAATATTATAAAGGTCTAATAAAATTGGTTGAAGGTCATCATTTCTTTGGTTAAGTGGTGTGAAGGTATAATTTGCATTGATTTTCAACTAACCTATATAGGCTTATCAAGAAGACTGATTTTAGAACAGTTATTATAAATTTCATTCTACAAACTCTTCATTATAGTTTTTGGAGATAGTGAATATTATATTATTGAATTTTACCTTCCAATTATTGTCATGTATGTGGAGATTTGATCAGAAAGATACTTCAAAATCAAAACTGCTCTATAGTGACTCAAAAACCAGTGTTCAAAGTCCTACAAAAACTTTTTTTTCATGACCATATTCATTGATTTGATGAGTTCATTTGGAGTGGTAAGTTACTTTAGGAATATATATTCTAAAAATGGTTCCTTGGGTGCTAAGGAAAAATATTAACTCATGGAAAATCATCCATTATTGAATACTATGTCTGAGTTCTTGTGATAGTTAAAGAAAGATCATGAGTTTACCTTAAGTTTTGAAGTTATATTATCATAAAATGCAAAGAAAGGTATGAATATTTATTAATAATTCATGATGAAGTCACTCTTCAAGTGGGACGACATAAAATTTAATAATGAGGTGTTAAAAGTATTAAAACAGGTGACTAGGGTTTTGAACCATGAAACCCTACGTTAGTCTATCTTGAAAATCATGCTAATATGATTCAGTGAGACTAAAATTTGACCTAAGAAGTTGTGATTCATTCTTATCTCTCTTGAAATGTGTCCTTAACTTTGTGACTGATTGAGAAAAGTGTGAGTATTTTTGAATCCTTGAATATGCATCCATGCACTAGTAAAATAGTGAACACCCTGTCAGTGAATTGTTTATTAAGGATATTTGCAGTGTCTTGTTTCTCTGATTGGTGTATATAATAAAATTATCCTTACCATCCCATTCAAGTTTTGAAAAATAGTTCAACACTTGTATTCTATGAAATGACATGCTCATCCTTGACTAGTTACAAGATTTTCCAAAACTTTGAACTCTTGACTGTGAAGAAGAGATGATAAAATTGCTCCATACTATTTTTTTGTCAATTTCCAAACTTTAATTGTTAGTGAAGGATTCTTACAGTCCTAATACCATGATTTCTAGCTTAATATGAGCTCATATGCATATTCATTCTACATGTGTAAAAATGTGATGACATATTCTTGTACCTAGCTTTCTTACTTTGGCTCAAATGAAGAATGTAAAGTAAATGGAGAAGTATGAAGATTGATCTAAAGAATATTTGAGGTAGTTGTAACATGTTTTAATAATGAAAAATCTTGGCATATCCATCAGTTAGCTACAAAACATGTTTTACTCGGTAGATAATATGAAAGAAGGACTATGCATATGCTACAAAATAGGGAAAAAAAATAAGAAAATAATTTTGTCAGTTGTGGTTGAGTATAAGGAATTTCAGGAGCATTCCTTATTCATCATTTGAATTTAGTGAATCCTTGAAAAGGCCTATAGACTATACAAGCATAACTGAATACGAACATCTAGAGGTAGTTTTATATGAAAATATTTTAACTCCTTTTATGAGTTAGAAAGGTAGGTAGGTGAAGTGTCATTTAAAAGTTGAAGTGCAAGAGACATTGGTGTGTGTTTTTATTGATATTAAAAACTCTCTTCATGCAATAAGAAGGTAATAGATGGATGATGAATATAGATAAACATATATGATATGAGCTTGAGAAAAAGTGTATGATGAGATTTATATAGATACCAATGGGAGTATGAGTGTATCATTCTCATAAATAAGAGTGCATGGTTTCATATGAATAGATCAACCTTTCAAGTTCAGATACCAGATATGTGAGTGTAGACACTAAAATTAGGTCATACTCCCCTTGTTCCCTTGTCAAATAAACACCTTATACACATCCACCTAGCCATGGCCCCCTTCACCCCACTATAATATTAATTTAATTAAATTAATTCATTATCCTCACCATATTTATTATTTAAATATCCTAATTAGGATAATGCCCACATATCCACCTCACCTAGACACCTCATCTAGCCACCTCACCCTAAGACCTATTCTTAGCAAGTTCCCATAACTAACTAAGACCTACCCAAAGCCTAAAAATCAAAGCTTACATTCCCTCTAACCAAATTCTTGCGCGTTACAAGGAATTTTCCATTCTAATACATAGAGTTAAATGAAACAAGATCCCATTAAATCAAGGGGATCTGCCTAGTTTAGTAAACATAGGAAATCCCACCCTAACCAACGTTGGTTACCCTAAACCACCACTGGTTAAGCCGGAACCACCGTCAGTTACCATTTAACCCCTAAAAAAACCTTATTTCAAGGTTGGCACATTGTTGAGAGGTTGATACATCTTATAAGATCAAGAGATGAAACTAGAGTTGCATGCAAGTAAAACCAACGTTAGTACACACATCATAGGATCCATAACCAGCACTGGAAGCAATCACACAACCATTTTTCCTTCATGGGATCATCCAAGGAAGTGCTAACACCACACGAATTTTCTTCCATTTGATCACCCACCATTGCTAACCAGACATCAAGTTCATACGAGAAGAAATTTTTTTTAACTTGTACTGGTTCATTATTGTTTTAATATATCCTTTCACTTCTGTTGTTAGTTTTTGTTCCCATTTCATTCCCCACCATTTTACCTCCATGCAAACTTGACCATCCCTTTACCTACACCCTTGAACTGCCCATATCAGGAAATTCATCATTTCATGTGCATAGCTAAGACCCACAAAAAACTTATCATTACCCTTCCCTTTTCATCTAGCCTCAGATCTATCACATTGCCAAGTTTTTATTGAGTTTCCTATACCCCGACCATACCATCACCGGTTACCCACAACCATTGTCGATTAACCTAAACCAACTTCAGTCATACCAGACCGATGTCGGTCTCTGTGTCTTTTACCAGAAACTAAGAATAGATCTAAAACCTCCACCAAATACCCAAAATAGCCTAGAACCTCACCTTGACTAGTACCAATACCTTGACAGTGACCTTGACCTTCAAATTCAATCATAACTTATCCTGTTGTGAACAATTTTTCTTATTGTAGATGAATGAGATACCTAAATAATTTTAACTACAGTAGGATTTCCTTTATTGTAAGAATTAAGTTGTTTTAAACAGTGGGTTGATAGCCATCTAGGAATTATAACACTTCCTAGATCTAGCACACGCTAGGCAGTCCACTACATATATTTTTAAAATTTTATTTATTGGGATTGTTTTCCATTTCAAGTAGTTATTCTAAGCAAAAAGGAAGCTCCCACAATCAGCTGTGGATCCAGAAGTCATACGCACACAACAACCTACAACTAGAATTTCACCAGGTATTCCTCCTAGTCCTTTACCCTTATCTATTTTGTCAACATTTGAAGAAACACATCTAGAATCAGGTGAAACAATGAGTTCAAGAGTAGATAGGTGATTGAAGAGACAAGTGTTGAAGACACAGTGTTTTGCTAATTGTTGTCGCCATCAAAATCCCCCCCTCATTTTTAAAGTCAAATTAAATTTTTTTTGAGCTCATGCCCTCTAGAAGTTTTTAAGTAAAGTTGAAAGTCTGAAAAGATAGAGAAATTCATGCTTTTAAGTTGTTTAAACTCTCCAATCTACACATTTTGATAAATTTTCCATTTTCCTGTCTGGATGCGTGAAAATTTTATTACTGTCCTCATTTGAATGAAATTGTCAATCTTTCTATGGCCATGGATCGTAAAACCTTGTATTGTTTTCAATCCCTTGGTTCACGAAATAACTTTGAAAATCAGGCACGAAATGGTGGAGTTTTCTTCTTATTTGCATTTTTTCCAGAGTCATGAATGATGGGCATTTTCATCCCCTTCAAATTTTGGCCCCATTATCCATGGGTACGTGGACATATCTAATTGGAGGTGGGCCAGTGGAGAAATTTGAGTTTTTGAGCCTTTTTGTAAAAAGGGCTAAAAGTCATAAAGTGACCCGTAGCTCTAATCATGCTATGAGGAAAAATTCAAATGTTGAGCCCGTATTGAAATTCAAAGCGGGGAAGCGGGTTAGCAGAGTAATTTGTGTTTTTGAGCCCGCATTGAAAAAAAGTAAAATTATAAAAGTTACCCATAATTCTATCTCCACTCAAGTAAGGCAACGTGTCAAAACCATATCAAAAGCAGGAGAGCAGGCCAAAATGTTCCAAAACACCATTTTTCCAAAATTCACAAAATGCAAAAGGCATCCTCCATGCCTGCTCCAGTAAATGTCTCCCACGTGGACAACTCTAGTTTAAAGTTTTAAAGGAAAGATGAACGGTTCAAATTCAAAGTTACAAAATGAGTGTAATCACTGCATTATGGAAAGTCTGGTTTTTCTTGCCATTGGTGTTTCTTCATGAATCAAGAATTTGAACGGACACGAAGGATTAAAAATATTGTAAACTGTTTCTTGCAAGATATTTAATGGCTTATTCATGCCATTGTAAGGGCTAGTTGGTGATTGATCTTGTAAACTCCAGAGTGCATTGTACCTAGAGAAAGTAAAGGAGATAGCTAATTTTCTTCTAATTTCCTCCATTCTCAAATTTCTTCCATTCCCACATTATGTACAATCTCTTTTTAAGCATCAATACAAGAAGAAGGATTTTGTAGCCCCTTCGATGAGGATATTTTAGAAACTTTGAGTTCACAATCTTATCTCATCTTATTGCCATTTACAAGGTTGTTTCTTCTCATTAATGCATGTGTTGAAGTTTTTAACTAGTGCATGTAGGAATATGATTTTCTACCTGTGAAATTTGTTCTCTACCTCTTTTCTCACTCCCTTCCCCACCTTCATAGCAACTTACCCCCTTATAGATAAATGTAATCATTTACCACAGGGTCAGTGGAGTGCCCCAGTTAGATCCCCAACTGAAAGGCCACCACATAAATCTATGTTTTTTTTAGCATTCAAACATGGTAGCTATACCGGTTAAGTAGAGGGACTTAGATTCCTAGAGCATTCACAAGGAACTAAAAAAAATTCCACCCAAAAAATTCCCTCACTAACAATTTTTGCCACCCACCGTGGGGCAGATTTAGTAGCATCTACACTTGAATGTGACCGCAAGGTCAGAAAATTCAAAATTCAAAAAAGAGAAAAATTTCTAGAATTTGAATGGCTATATGAGCCACATGGATTCAAATCATGGCTATTCTAGGAAACCCTCCTATTGAAATACCTGAATTTCTCTTCCACATCCAAGAAGACATTACTTTAGATTTGAGGGAAGCTATCTGACATAAAAGGAAAAGTGTCAATCACTACTTCATTGCCACGTGAATTCTGACCTTGAAGAAGAATGCCCTACTGAATTGGAGAGGAAAAGAAAAATTCCAGCACCAAAAATAAGAGAATAGATTTTCAAGCTGGTGGATATAAAATTCACCTGGAAACAGAGATAAGGAGGAAAAAGTGATCCCATTTTTGAGGAAATTCAAAGGAGACAAGAGCTAATCGGAATCCAGAGGATTCCTTTTCAAGTAACCGGTCACATTGGGAACCTGAATGCTGCCAATCCTTTGTACGGTGAATTTTCATACATCAAAGGTAGCCTTGTAGACTTCACTGATGTGAAGACTAAAGAAGAAGCTAGAGAAAGAGAGGTGAGAGTCGACGAAGAAATCGAGAGACTTCAAGTCAAGGTAGATGGAAGAGTAGCAGCAGAAGCCACAACCTTAGCAATTTTGGAATCTAAAAACAAAAATAGAATGGGGGATCATGATCATGAGCGTGAATTTGATTGTGAGGCCCATAGGCCTAATGTACCATGGGGAGGAAATACTAGTCCACTGGCTCTTGCTCAACCACTCCATGAGTTACTGAGAGGCTCGAGAAAAAACTTCCCAAAATTTAGAGGGGATGGTTCTCAACTCCCTGAAGAGCATGTAGCAACATTTATCACTACTTTTGGTGTGTTGGGTATTGAGGATGAAGATGTGTTAGTCTGACTCTTTATGGAGCCACTTCAAGAGAAAGTTACCAAATGGTTCTACATGCTACCACTGATGTCCATACCTATTGGGAGGATATAAGAAGTGCATTTAAACACAGGTTCAAGAGCACAAAAGATTATCAAGATCTTCTAGTCCAGTTGGTACAAATGAAGATAGAAACCTCTGAGTCAATGAGGGACTTCGTAGCAAGATATAACAAAGTGATAAGAAGAATCCTTGAAGATTTGGTGCCTCCTGAAAATAATTTGAAGAGATTCTTCATCAACGCTTTTCCATCAGAATTAGGTTTCTTCCTTAGAAGAACCCAACCAAGAACCTTAAGGGAAGCTTAAGACCATGCAATAGAAACCAATGATGATATACTCTTGTTCAGACAGGTGAAAGGCCCAAATGGAAAGAAAAAGGGTCAGAATTCAAACTCTGTCACCACAGATCCAATGTTTCAAAAAATGGTAAATGACTTGTTTTCCTTGAAGAAGAAACTATCTCAGACCACAATGTGGAATCATTCAATGAAACCAAACCCTCCAGATAGGACAAGGATTTCTCTACCTCCTTGTCAGCTTGCTCTTGAAGCACCACCAATCAATTCCATCTGTGACACCAAAGAGCCAGAGGAGGAAGAAGAAATTGATGAATTTGAAGAAGCAAATATGGAAGACTATGGAAACTATCTTGAGGTTGAGGAAGTTAATATACACAATGGACTAACTGAGTACGTTGCTGATGAAGATGAGAATGATGAAGAAGCTCTAAGTTTCTCATGTGCTATTTTCACTCATGCAAAATCTAGGAAAGGTGCTTCATCCTCAATGACTATGGTAAAGGATAATAAGAATAAATAAGATTCTCCCCTAGAGGTCACACAAAATAAAATCATCAGTAGAGGATCACCATTACCACCTTCTATGGAGTCATAAAAAGAAAAAAAAAACTCACTGGTTGTCAGGGATCATTCTACTATGCCAAGTAAATCATCCAATTCTTCTCCCAGGTCAAAATTTGCTGAAAACGATTCTCCTTTAAATGTTGTTCCTATAAAAACATCTAAGGTTCAATCAAAAGCTACACCCTCACCCCCTTCCAAGCCAATTTCTACTCCCGAGAAAGGAGAATTCAACACACAAAGTAGCAAATCATCTACCATGTAAATCTTCCTCCATTTCTATAACCTCTTCCTTACTCACCATAACACCATTTGACTTTGTGGAACATGCAAGAAAAACCAAAGTCTAGCTTTCAGAAATAGAATACCTATAAACACACCCTACCCAATTTGATAAGTTCATTAATATAGTTCGTGGTGGTAACCCTGTATCCTCGAGTCCTACTTCTAAATGATTACTAACAACACCATCCAAACCACCTTTCCAAAACATGCTAGCTCTTAGTGCCTCAAAAAGAAATAGGGTTGAACCTTTCTACCTATCACTCCTCATTAAAGGCTTCTGTCTAAATAATTATATCATAGATTCCAGAGCCTCAGACAATGTGATGCCAGCCAAAGCTGCAAATTCTCTAGGCCTCACCTTGACCCTGGTAAATGGCACTTGCTACTTAATGGATTCCAAACAAGTTCCATTGGTAGGAAGAATCAAAGATGCACAGGTAGCACTAGCTGATTTTCTAGACAAGAAGGTGCTCCTAACCATACTGGTAGCAGACATCGCAACATCCTTTAGTATGCTATTGAGTAGGAGTTTTTGTAGAGACCTGGGTGGAGAGATAAAAAAGGATTGGTCATCTGTAATTATCCCAGTAAAAGGAGAGATGAAGAATTTTCTACTAGTAATAAAGATGAAGTTCATAGTATGAAAGTATGATGATCTGAAATCAAACATTATCTTTCAAGATTATGGGCTAGGAAACTACTTCCTCACATAAAAAAAAAGAGGATAACTTGCCACTTCTCATGGAGAAAGAGGAAGACCAAATTTGGACAATGGAATTTGATGGTAGTTATTCCAGTGTGTGCTTGGGAGCTGGTTTAGTATTGTACTCTCCTTCCAATGAGTTGTACCTATTTGCCTACAAGCTGCAATTTGATAATACAAATAACACTGTAGAGTATGAAGCACTACTCTTAGGCATGAGCGCATCAGAGGACATGGGAATCAAGAAAGTGAGATGTCAAGGTGATGCATAGGTTGTAGTAAAGCAGGTCCACCAACAATATCAGGTGAAGAATCCAAGACTTCGACATTAAAGAAATAGAGTGTGGGACTGCATTGAATCTTTTGATGCATTTTCCATTGAAGCTATTCCAAGGGAATAAAATGAAAAGGTTGATTCTCTTGCAGTCTTAGCTTCCCTAGTAACACCTCATCCTTCTTTTGGTAAAGACAAAGTGACCATTGAAATCATATTTAGGCCTAGTGTACCAGATAATGTAAATCATTGGCAAGTCTTCAATGATGATAACTAAATTCTAGCCTTTTTAGAGAAAAGGGGTAATTTCAATAAGCTCTTCTTCAAAGGAGGTGAAAATCCACACCAAGAAGTAGTCCCCAAAGAAGGGAAATAAGGAATTGAAGGGATTGATGATGAGCAAGTAATAAAATTGAAAGGTAAAAAAATTCCCAAAGGCCTAGTCTATTTAGAAGACCTCTTTGACAAACATGATAGATTCATTCAAGAGAGAGAAAAGCAATATTCTCGGTGCCCAACTAATTTTGATAAAGAAAACATTGGTACCCCGGAGGAACCAAGGATGGTCACTATTAGAAAACGTTTCTCTCCTGAAGAAAAAATAAGGTTTATTGCATTACTCAAGAAATAATCAGATGTTTTGGCCTACTCTTATGATGAACTCAAATCCTTCTAGCCAAAGGAAATGCATCACTCAATTCCTTTGAAGCAGGGTGTTAAGCCCTTCAAGAATAAACAAAGTCTATATAACCCAAAGATTGTTGATACCATCAAGGAGGAGGTGAAAAACATGCTTAATGCAAGGATCATCTTTCCCATCCACCATTCAACATGGGTTCCTAAAATTGTGCCAATGCAGAAGAAGAATGGTGAAATAAGGATATGTGTAGATTTTTGCAACCTAAACCATGCATCACTAAAGGACAATTATCCTCTTCCTATCATGGACCATATCCTACAAGTAGTCATTGGATCTTAAATGCTTTCATTACTTGATGGATTCTCAGTATATAATCAAATCAAAGTGGCAAAGGAGGACTGCACCAAGACAACCTTTAATACACCTTGGGACACTTTTGCCTACAACAAAATGCATTTTGGCCTAATAAATTCAAGAGATACATTCCAAAGGGTGATGGATTTGTCCTTCAAAGATCTGAAGCATTGCATTTTCATATATCTTGATGATCTCACAATATTTTCAAAGAAGAGGGGAGATGATATCTATCACTTGAAATAGGTACTTGCAAGGTGTAGGAAACATGTCATATCACTAAATCTAAAAAAGTGCATTTTTGGAGTCATAGAAGGAAAATTATTGGGGCACATCGTGAAAAAAACATGGTGCACACATTGATCCTGAGAAGATTAGATCCATTCAATCATTATCCCTACTCACACGCAAGAAAGGAGTTCATTCATTCTTCGGAAAGGTGAACTTTCTTTATCATTTTGTGCCTGAGTTTGCTGAGTTGACAAAGCACATCACTTCTATGATGAAACCACAAGAAAATTCAAATGGAACAATGAAGGGAAGGAAGCATTTGAAGAGATCAAGAAATCCATTTCCAAGGCTCTGACTCTTGTATCTCTATATTTTAACAAATAATTCATCATGTATTGTTATACATCAGAACATACACTCTCTGTCATTCTCGTTCAAAAAAATGATTAAGGCATGGAAGCACCTATTGCTTTTATGAGTTGTCCTTTGAAAAATAATGAGCTATAATACAACCAATTGGAGAAGCATGCATATGCAGTGGTCAAGGATGTAAAAAAATTCAAATTTTACATCCTCAATTCCTATACAGTGGTGATGGTCCCTGGCAGTGCAATCAAATCCATCTTGACACAGTAGGATCCCAGAGATGAAAGAGGAAATTGGATTGCAAAGACTAAAGAATATGACTTGGAGATTTGACTCTCCAATTTGGTAAGGGGAAATGGATTATGCAATTTGATTTATGAATATGAAACACTTAAAGTTCAACATGGTGAAGAAAATTGTGCTTGTTCAACTTGTTCAAAAGAAAACCCACAGGTTATCTTTGTCACCACTACTGATGACTGGTATGCTGATATTTCCTATTACTTGACTTATGGAGAATTCCCTCCCCATATTGATTACAAGTAAAGGAAAAAACTTAAGCTGAATGAATCTAAATTTGTAATCTGGAATCATGCACTTTACAAAAGAGGCCTGGATGGTTGTTTCCTCAGGTGCGTAGATAAAGAGCAACATGAAAAGTTTCTTACAACATACAATGACCAAGCATGTGGTGGAAATTTTTCAGCCATGGTCACTGCACACAAGATCCTTTAAGGAAGGTATTATTGGCCCACCATATTTGCAGACACTCAAGATTGGGTTTCTAAATGCAAAGCATGCCAATAGCTCATTGGAAGACAAAAACTCTCTACATTACCACTCAGGCCTGTGGTTATTGAAGAACCATTTCAACAGTTGGGGCTAGACTTATTTGGTTTTCTAAACCCTCACTCAAGCATGGGAAACACCTATGTACTCATAACAATAGAATACTTCACCAAATGGGTGGAAGCCATTTCAGCCAAACAAGCCAACATTGAAACAATATGTAACTTCATTAAGGAGAATATCATAGTCTGTTTTGGAGTGCCACAAAATATTGTAGTAGATAACACTACCTATTTCTCTTCAAGAGAGATGACCAAGTTTTTCTATGGCTATGGAATCTCCCTACCTCATTCTTCCACACAGAAACAGATAGGACAAATCAAGCAAAAAGAACATTGTGACCATTGTACGCAAGCTTGTAAATGAGAATAAAAGGAATTGGAACAAAAGGTTGTATGACACATTATGGGTGGATATGATCACTCTCAAGAAGGAAATAGGTATGTCACCATTCCAACTATTGTATGGAGTCGAAGCAGAAATTCCTCTCATGATCGAGATGTCAGCTCTCAAGCTACTACAGGTAATAGAAGATGGTCAGTACAAGGATTCCATTGATAAGAGGATCCTATTTCTTGAGAAGCTGGAAGAAAATAGACTCCAAGTAGTGGATCGTATTAAGGAGCACCAATTGAAAGTAAATAATATTTTTGATAAGAAGGCCAAGGAAAGAGAATTCAAAGTTGGATACTTCATCCTGCTATGGGCTAAGAGAAGAGAACCAAAAGGTAGCCATGGAAAGTTTGATTCATTATGGCTCGGCCCATTCCATATTCATGAAGCTTACAGAGAGAACACTTTTCTTCTCTCATATTTGGATGGAATGTCACTAGAATTAAATTGAAGTGGGCACTACTTGAAATTGTATCATCAGTGAAAGTGGGTTGTTCCCCCACCTTGTACCATAGGTGTGTTTCCCTTTCTGTTGTGTGCTTTTGTTTCCCCTTCTGTTGCATGTCATGTGTTACCTTCCCATTGTGTGCTTGTGTGTTTCCTTCTTCTGATCTTTCTTTCTCAAAGTTGTATATAAATCTATAAGACCCAATGGATAAGGCATTGGTCAACGAATTACAGGGTCTAGAGATTGAGATTCTAGATTCCCATGTCATGTCTTCACTATGCTCAGTCCATGTCATGTCCCCAAGCTAGAGCCAACTGTTGTCACCCTCAAAATCCCCCCCTCATTTTTTAAGTCAAATTCAAAATTTTTGAGCTCATGCCCTCCAAAAGTGTTCAAGTAAAGTTGTAATTCTGAAAAGATAGAGAAATTCATGCTTTAAAGTTGTTTAAAATCTCCAGTCTACACGTTTTGATAAAAAAATTGTTTTCCTATTTGTACGCGTGAAATTTTTATTGTTGTCCTCATTTGAATGAAATTGTAAATCTTTCTATGGCCATGGATCATCGAACCTTGTATTGTTTTCAATCCCTTGGTTTGTGAAATAAATTTTAAAATCAGGCGTGAAATGATGGAGTTTTCTTATTCTCTACCATTTTTCCATAGTCATGAATGACAGGTGTTTTCTTCCCTGTCAAATTTTGGCCCCATTATCCATGGGTACATGGACATATCTAATTGGAGGTGGGCTGGTGGAGTAATTTTCATTTTTTAACCTTTTTGTAAAAAGGGATAAAAGTCATAAAGTGACCCATAGCTCTGATCATACTATGACGAAAAATTCAAATGTTGAGCACGCATTGAAATTCAAAGCGGGGAAGCGGATCAGTGGAGAACTTTAAGGTTTTGAGAATTTTTCATTAAAGGGGCTTAAAGTTAGAAAGTGACCTGTAGCACTTCCCATGCCTAGTAAAAATTCAAATATTAAGCCCACGTCAAAAGGTCAAAGTGGAGAGGCGGGTCGGTGGAGCAATTCGTGTTTTTTAGCCCGCATTGAAAAAAGGTAAAATTATAAAAGTGACCCACAATTCTATCTCCACTCAAGTAAGGCCACATGTAAAAACCATATCAAAAGCAAGAGAGTGGGCCAAAATGCAAAAGGCATCCTCCATGCCTGCTCTAGTAAATTTCTCCGACATGGATGACTCTGGTTTAAAGTTTCAAAGGTAAGATGAATGGTTCAAATTCAAAGTTACAAAACGAGTGTAATGAATGCATTATGGAAAGTATGGTTTTACTTGCCATTGGTGTTTCTTCACGAATTAAGAATCTGAATGAATGCAAAGGATTGAAAATATAATAAACCATTTCTTGCTAACAAAGAAGAAGTTGTAACCATTTCTTGAAAGATATTTAATGGCTTCTTCATGCCATTGTAAGGGGTGGTTGGTGATTGATCTTGTAAACTCCAGAGTGCATTGTACCTAGAGAAAGCAAAGGAGAGCCAATTTTCTTCTACTTTCCTCCATTCTCAAATTTATTCCTTTCCCACATTATTTACAATCTCTGTTTAAGAGTCAATACAAGAAGAAGGATTTTGTAGCCTCTTTGATGAGGAGATTTTAGAAACTTTGAGTTCACAATCTTATGTCATCTTGTTTCCATTTGCAAGGTTGTTTCTTCTCATGAATGCATGTGTTGAAGTTTCTAACTAGTCCATGTAGGAATCTAATTTTCTACCTACGACATTAGTTCTCCTACCTCTTTTGTCACTCCCTTTCCCACCTTCATATAAAATTCCCCCTTATAGATAATTGCATGCATTTTCCATGGGGTTAGTGGAGTGGCCCTATTGGATCCTCGAATGAAAGGCCACCATAGAAATCCATGATTTTTCATGCATGCATACATGAAATCTACACCAGTTAAGTAGAGGGACTTAGATTCCCATGGCGTTGGCAAGGAATTCACAAATTTTTCAACCTGAAAAATTCCCTTGCTAACACTAATGTAGAAAAATAAGTTGAGGAAAGAATCTTAATATGTATGAAGACTAGGTGTACATGAATTATGGAATAAGTTATGAATTTGTATGAGTTTTGAGGACATAAAAACTCAAGAATAATGGCTTCTTGATTGAATTAGTTACATCAACATGTACATGTGAAAGTGTGAGTGTTTTAGAAGGTTGTTATAAGAGAGTATCATGAAGAGAATGAGAGTTTGAAGGAAGCCTTGTAAGATAGATATTTGATGATAATTAGGTGATCAGAAGAAAGGTGAATTATGAGGTTGAAATGAGAAGAAGAATGAGTTGATTTAGTGGTCACAATCAGTTGTGTAAGACAACAATTTCAGCCTGATCAAAACCTTGCAGAAGTCTAAGTGGTGGATTAGTAGATGGGGATTTGAATCTTCCTTATAAGTTGAAGCTTACAAAAGGTCAGTAGGTGCTTGAATAAACTTGGGAGTTGAAGCTTCCAAGCAAGTAGAATCTTGCTAAAGATCAAGTAGTTGCTAGGATAAATTTTGGATTTGTAACTCCATATTGAGTTGATGCTCAACTGTGAAATAATTGTAATCTTTATAGGACATGATTGTCTAGGTTATTTCTTTTATTTCAGTGGGTTTTTATCCCTTGATGGGTTTTGAAAATTAAATCATATCTCTTCATGTGTTCTCTCATGTCAGTTTCTTGTGAATTATTATTTGTCTTCATTATAACACATTAAGTAAAATGAGTTGTTTTCAAAGTTTGAATAGACAATGATTCAAGCCCACTCTCAGCGTCCTAATTTCCATCACCATGGATAGGGGTCCAAGTTCCAAAACTAGAAGCAGAGCCCCCTCCAGCAAAGTGAATTGATGGTGACACTTTAGTTGCACTTTGTCCTAAGCCTGTGCTGGTTTTTTTCTCTAGTTTTCATGGCTTTTACTATGTATTATTGTAAAAAAAATGTAAATATGTAGAACTAGTTTGGGTTGTTCCTTTTTCTGGGGTGTCCTCTTGGTCAATTCTATTTGACCTGGATCCCTTTGTTTTCTTTTGGTGGATTTTTATTTCCTGGATTTTTTTCGTCTAGGGTTTTTTTGTCCCTTCAAAACCAAGTATTTTTTGACCTTATCTACAAAAATCCATTTTATGTTATCCACTCCTATCCAATGTATGTCCACTTAAAAACCATAATTTCCATCTTTTTAGTGATAATTTTAAACTAGAAAGCTAATGAAGTGTACTTATCTCATAATATGTGGTATTGAGAAGAAAATAATGGTGTATGATAACTCAAAATGAATAGATTTTCCTATTTAAACACAATCACAACCTTAGTTGAGATTTAAATAGAAATCATACTATTTTTTTGGCCAAAATACAATTTTTAAGCCTCTTCAAAGGAAACACAGATATGCCTAAACAATATAAAAATCATTGGGATGAGATTAGTTTTATAAGTTTTTGAAATTTATATCATAAAAAATTCAAAAGATCTTATTACATACTGACCAAACTTTGTTGGAGCTTACATACATTTTTATAAATGTTTAGGAATATTTTTAGCACTTCAATACTCTACATGGTTGGAATTTATCTTGTGATTCTTTTTATATACCTTCGACATCAAAAACTCGGCACGAAAGTGGTTTTAGATCTTCCCCTCAATTTCTCAGTCATCCCAACCAATAACTCCCAAAAAATGCAGCCTAGAGATGATGTGTTTTTGGTTGTGTTTTTTCCATCTCTTAGGCATCCCAAAACTCATCCTCATCACAAAATTCAAATAGTCATTGTAAAAAATGATTTTTTGTTTACTCATGAGTTTTTTTTGGTTGATTTGCATACATGTGTAACTCCCTTTCTGAGCCTTCTTTTCCCAAATGTTTTTGGTTACACCATGCCCTTATAAAAGTAATCAAACCCATATAATTGTTTTTGTTGAGATGGCCCGAGAGTCTCCTATAAATAACATATGTATTTCAACTATATGAGGAAATGACCATAAGAGAAAATGCGCCAAATTTGAAATTTATTTATTATTTTATATAATTTATGATAGAAGATTGTGTGTAATATTGAATACTCCTACATTAGACACTTAAGGTTTGAAAAATCATGATATCCATATCATGAAGGTAGAAATAATGGTAGAACCATTATTTTGGCCAATGGGCTTGACCACGATGTCTACTTCCACCTTGTTATGTACCATTGAGTTTTGTTTTGTTCTTTCTTTCTCATCTTATAGAAATATGCTAAACCATAAACCTTCTTCCATATCATATTTTTATTCACCTTTCTATTTACCTTACTCATTGTTTCATAATCATTCATCCACTTCTTCTAGGATACTCTCTCTTTTATCTTCCATCCTCTTGTGGGTTTTGACCCATTATTTTCTTACCACTACCACCAAGTGTACTGAATACCATTGTTTCTAAAGCCTACATGGGTTTTGAACTAATCACCTTCCTCCAATATAAGTATTAAACACATGCTCCACCTCAAACCATATTATATTCACTTATTATGGAATAGATTTCTTATGAAATAACCCATCACACACATTCCTCATCATACCTATAAATAAATTGCATGTTTTTTATCTAAAGGCACATTTAAATAAACTCTTCTTCTAAACACTCTCCTCTACTTCTATGTATTCAATCATACCTACAACAAAGTCATTTAAAAAACAATTTACCCATTCTCATATGTACTAACCCATTCAATACCACCACTAATATAACCTCATTTTTTACTAATTCATATTTAGTTGAAATTTGACATTTGCATGACTTTCATCTCTCTCTAATCCTTAACTGTTGCAATAAACATAACAAACATAGTATCATGATAATTTTTAATTCTCATATGCATCTTATTGGTTGTCATCTATGCTACAAATTTAATATCCTCTTCTTCTTTTTCACTCATTTTGATATCAAATAGCATGATAAATTTTTTTGCAACATTTTCTTCTTTCACTATGTCCATCTTCAAGATGTATTAAAAAAATATTATTCATCTCTATATGGAATGTAGTCCCAACTAGTCTCTTATCATCATCATCCTCTTATTCATCATATGCTTCTAATGCTTGTAGAATTATCTCCTCAACCTCTTCATTCTATAATTACATCTTTGGTATGAATCTACACTCCTCTTGTCCACTCAATGCTCCTTGAAAATCATCATGTGACTTAGCTTGCACATTATTCTCATCCATATTCATGTCTTACAAAAGACATGCTCCATCTACAACATTTTCCCCTACTTTACATTCTTACACTAATAATAAAATTTGTTACACCACATCATCTTTTTCTTCTTCCTTTCTCAAACTCTTTATAATGGATCTAGGATAATTACAATATTATTTCTTCACCTCATCCACGTCATATGAAAATAAAATTTTACTCTATGTTTCTGTATGATAACAATGCATACCTTGACTCATAAGTATTCATTCTTCAATACCTATGTGGGTTGCTTCCACATGTACAACATCACTTGCATCCCTCAATATTATTGATAGAAACAAGTCCACCATCTCAATCTCCTTAATTGCCTATATGAAATATGAGTGACATTAAGCATCTCTCCTCGTTTGATTTCTCCTGGATGAATTAAAAATTTCTAAAAAAATTCTTCCACTATTTCAGTTTCTATCTGTTGGCTCCCAAGATGACACCCACGGGGGAGAGATGGAGGAAGGTAAAGAGGGTGAGGTAAGAGGATATACCCACATGAGTTTTCATTTTTTAGCTAGGGATGGGGTATTCCTATGCTCACCCATTCATTATCTCATTGGGACTGAGGGGGAGACACCTTAACAGATGGTGCAATTGATTACCTTGCTACTTATGGATTTTCCTAATCCAAGGTGAGAGGACCCGAGGTGTATTCCGAGGGGTGGAGAAAGAGAGAAGAATTGGGGACAAGTACCAATTTTAGTAGGGGAAGTAAATTAAAGTCCATATGCAACCACTGAATGCATTGCTCACTCAAAAGAGGTGTCACAAAGCACTACAAGCACCTAGGAACTCCGACCTAGGATGATAAAGATAAATCTAATGTGATCTCAACCTCAACTCTAAAGAATTTTCATCTATCATCATATATTAATGTCAAGGATATTTTGATGATGAGTGATAAGTAAAAAACACTTGCGATATGGACATTGAATGTGTATTTCACAAACAGATCTTGTATAAAATGCGCGATTAAATTTAGATCTGCAAGACATTTGTGGTATACATAAAAATTGTTGAAAATTTATGAGATGAAGATGGATTTATGAGGAAAAACTCCTATATAAAAATATGAAAGAAATATCAAGAATAATGTCGGCCATTGCATCATAACACCTTTATTGTTTCATGGAATGGGAACAATATAAAATGAGCCTTCTACAATAAATCAGACACAAGGAACCTCCAAGAAAACCAAATGACCCTGATCCCTAATGATCTAGCTCATGACCCCTAAGACTAAAGCACCATATATGATTTATGATAAATTTCCTAAAAACAAGGGACCCCCAAGATATATAAACATCTTACCCATTATGTATGATTAGAAAGGAATTTAACAGGCCTCAAGGATGACATCCCAAATTACCCCTGAAGGACATCATTATTTTCCACCACCCTAACCAATTATCCATCAATAGACTATTACCATATATATCTTTAGTCATAACCCACATGAGTTATTTAAGGAAAACATGTGCATTATTCCCCTCCCAAATCATTTAAAAAAAATACTAACAAGATAATAGTAATAGATTATTTAAACAAATCCATTTGATTTAGAAAAACAAAGGGAAAATATACACATGCTCTCAAAGCCTACTAATGAATGTACATATGTAATCAACTTAGCATGAATTCCAAATAAATGGAGAACATAATAATTCTTACACCGAGAAACTAAAAATTCTTATGGCTAGATCATGTTAGGAAATAAGGGATAATCACATAATTCCAACAATAGAAACTAATATGTAGAAAATATTACAGATCTCAAATAAAAGTGCAGAATAAAATAACAAAACACAAAGAGACAGTATTTAACGTGGTTCACCCAATTTGGGCTACATTCAGCAAGAATCACTTGCTCAGATTTTATTACAAGCCACCACTCTCTCAATACAATACCAAGATCTGTTTGGAGCTATGCTTAACAAACTCTACAGAATTCACACATGAATTCAAAGCACATCTGCAATGTTTTTCCTACTTCTATCATATGCATAAAACCATATAAATAGACAAATTCTTAAGTAGTTTTACAAAACTGTGGGTATCAAAACCATGGGCAAAAACCGTCCCATAAACCTATGGATCAAAATCCCACCCATATGATAAAATCATGTTTCCCGATATATCAAGCATGTTTTAAGGCCCAATTTGGTTTTTGGGGGGCTACGCCCCTGGACCCCCGCTTAGGGCCCGAATCGGCCCCAAACCCTAGCAAGGATACATGAAAAATGTACAATACTCTTAGTGTACAGTCTTCAACAGTTTCACACATGAAAACAGGCTCCACAACCTAACAATCTCCCACTTGGAGACTAGTTTTCCTTTGAGCAAGCTTCTTAACCCTTCACTAGTTTCCATGAAGACCAACCAAATTTGAACACAACTTCAATTTTTTCCCTTGTGACCATCTTGGTCATCATGTCTATAGGATTCAGACTGGTATGGATCTTCTCCAGCTTTAACTTCTCTTCCTCCAAAGTTGTCCTGATGAAATGGTACCTTAACTGTATATCCTTCATCCTAGACTGGAAAGCAGAGTTCTTAGCTAGGTGTATAGCACTCTGACTATCACTATGTAGCTTTCCTTCCTTCTGCTTATGCCCCAACTCCTCAAGCAATTGTTGTAACCAAATCATTTCTTTACTTTCCTCTGTGGCAGCAACATACTCAACCTTTGTGGTTGACAAAGCCACCAGCTTATGTAGCCATGAAATCCATCTCACTGCTGTCCCACCTATAGTGAAAACATAGCCCATCGTTATCCTCCTGCTGTCTACATCTCCAGCCATATCTGAATCTACATAACCACACAAAGTGGTGTCTGATCCACTGTAGCACAAAACTATCCCCATGGTCCCTATCAAATACTGAAGGATCCACTTTACTACCTGTCAGTGATTTCTGCCTAAATCACTCATAAATCTACTCACCACTCCCACTGCATGGGAAATATCAGGCCTGGTATACACCATGGAATACATCAAACTACCAACTACTGATTAGTAAGGTACCTTGGACATTTGGTTTCTCTCTTGCTCTGTCTTGGGACACTGATCCTTTGATAACTTCAAATGGCCTACCAAAGGAGTCCAAACTGATTTAGCATCTTGCATATTAAACCTCTCCAAGACTTTCTTAATGTAATCTTCCTGAGATAAAGTCAACTTCCATTCCTTCCTATCCTGAGATATCCTCTTACCAAGGATTTGTTTGGCTGCCCCCAAATCCTTCATAACAAAAGATTCACTTAGCTGCTTCTTAAGTACTTTTATTTCCTGCATGTTTTTACCTGCAACCAACATGTCATCCACATACAAACACAAGATAATATAAATGCCATCCTCAAATTTCTTTGTATACATGAAATGGTCATAATGACATCTAATATAACCTTGCTCCATCATGAACCTATTAAATTTCTTATACCATTGACGTGGAGCTTGTTTCAAGCCATACAAGCTCTTCTTCAGTTTGCACACCATCTCCTCTTTACCTTTGACCTCATAGCCCTCTGGTTGCTACATATATAGTTCCTCCTCCAAATCACCATGGAGAAATGCAATCTTTACATCAAGCTGTTCTAAGTGTAAGTATTCTGCTGCAAGTATTCCTAGAACAGTTCTAATAGAAGTCATTTTTACTATAGGAGAAAAAATCTCATCAAAATCTATACCTTTTTACTATGCAAACCCCTTGACCACCAACCGGGCCTTGTATCTTTTCTTGCCTCCTTCCTCTTTGAATCTGAACACCCACTTGTTCTGTAATGCTATTTTGACTTTGGGTAGCTTCACCAAATCCCATGTCTAGTTCTCCATGAGAACCTGATGCTCCTCATCCATGGCTTGCTCCCACTTCTTCCTGGCATCTACCTACATTGCTTCATCAAAGCTCTCTAGCTCTCCACTATCAGTGAGTAATAAATAATAAAGAGAAGGAGAAAAACATTCAAGTTCTTTTCTTACCCTAGAAGACCTCCTCAATATAGGAGTTTGGAGTTCCTATTGAGGAGGTTCCTAAACGGATTCATGTGTCACTTTTCCATCTGGAAGATCCTCTACTACTACATATTCTTTCTTGAATTCTTCCCTATTTTCCTGCAGCTACTGCTTATACATGACTTTCTCATTAAAGACCACATCCCTAGATCAAATGATTTTCTTGTTCTTAATACTCCAACATTAATATCCAAAGTCATCACACCATAACCAATGAAAGTACATTTTTCTAACTTAGCCTCTAACTTGGTCCTATCATCCTTTGAACAAACACCTCACATCCAAAGAATATAAGAAATCAATAATCAACTTTCTTACCATACCAAGCCTTCTTAGGTATGCCTCCATCTAAGGCACTTGAGGGTCATCTTTTTATCAAGTACATAGCTCTGCTCACTGCTTCTACCCAAATAGAAAGAGGCAATCCTGCATGTAACCTCATGCTCCTAGCATGTTCTATTATTTATTTTTTCATCCTTTATGATACCCCATTCTACTATGGAGTTCTTAGAACCGTTTTTTTCCTATGGATTCCATTCTTAGAAAAATAATCATCAAATTCATTGTTGCAATACTTCCCTCCATTATCTGACCTGAGACATTTTAGCTTAAG
This sequence comes from Taxus chinensis, assembly GCA_019776745.2. NCBI lineage: Eukaryota > Viridiplantae > Streptophyta > Pinopsida > Cupressales > Taxaceae > Taxus > Taxus chinensis. Next base: position 485,509,339 of record CM034154.1, read on the forward strand.
ACATATTTCATTCTCTACCAAGGCTTTCCATTTATCAAAAGTGTCAAATACATCATATTTGTTTCTAATATAATAAACCCAAACTTTCCTTGTTACATCATCAATAAAAGTAACATAATAACTTGAACCCGCAACAGATGATACCTGAGCCGACCCCACACATAAGAATGCATCAACTCTAACTTACTCTCTTTCTTTGTAGGTCTAACCTTGAGAAACCTTACTCACTTTTTTTTCCCATATATGCAGTCCTCATAGAACTCCAAACCTATTTCTGTATATCTAGGAAAACCCTTCTTTATGATCTCCATACCCTTATGGCTCATATGACTGAGCCTATAGTGCCACAATGTTGTATCTACTTCTGAAGCCACAAGATTATAAAAATTAGTGCTATAAGTGGTTAAATACAAGGTTCCAACCTTTTTACCTCTTTCCACCACAAGAGCACCCTTGGTAACCTTCCAAGAGTCTGCTATAAATATCACAGTACAACCATCACTTCCCAACTTCCCTGTTGATATACAATTTCATCTTAATGTAGGCACATGTCTAACATCCTTCAATAGCCAAGTATTCCCATTCTACATCTTAACCTAAACAGAACCTTTTCCAACTATGCTACAAGGCTCATCATCACCAAAAAAAACATGCCCAAAATCTCCTTAAACATAATCAACAAAATAATGCCTATGTGGAGAAGCATGGAAAGAAGCCCCTAAATCTAAAACCCAAGATTCAATAATATAGTGCAAAGAAAAAATCAAAGCATCCTGACATACATTACCCATGGCAACATTTGCCTCCTTTTTTTCTTCCTGATATTTCTTCTTGTCCTGAAGCTCCCAATAGTCCTTCTTTGTATGCCTAGAATTTCTACAGTGCCAGCATACTATCTTACTTTTGGATTTTGACCTTGCCCAATCCTTTGATTTTCCATGGTTTCCTCTATTCTTCTATCTCCCTCTAGTTTCCACTATCAAATCATTCCTAGAAGTAGAAGATTTACCAGAGCATTTTCTTCACATTTCCTCGCTTAAAATCACCCCTACAACATCCTCAAAATTCAACTTTGAGTTAGGAGGAACCGAGTTTCTTACTGCCATTACCAGGCTATTCCAACTCTCTAGTAAAGAGCACAAAACTAATAAATCCATAACTTCTTAATCAAATTCTATTGTAACCAAAGCTAGCATATTTACAACCGCATTAAAATCAATTAGATGATCTAATACTGAACCTTTCTCAGACATCTTCATATTAAATAAATTTTTCATTAAAAATATCTTATTAGATGCAGAGGGTTTTTCATACAACTTCCCTAATGCATCCATCAGTTATTTTGTAGTCATTTCCTTTGAAACATTAAATAATACTGAAGATGCAAGACACAGCTGAATTATGCCAAGTGCCTTCCTATCCTATAAATCCCATTCCGCATCTGTCATTCTCGAGGGTTTGTTCACCTTCTCAAATAATGGAGTATAAAGATCCTTTGATAAAGGTAATCTTCCATCCGCATCTTCCAAAGACTAAAATTTTGCCCATTGAATTTATCAACCCTAGATCTTCCATCATCTACCATATCTCCCACTCAAGATAAAACTTTCCCTGTGATTCAATACTTTAGCAAACCAAACCAAGCTCTGATACCAATTTTTAGGAAATAAGGGATAAAATATGTGGAATAATCCCTCACAAAATCACAACAGTAGAAACTAATATGTAGAAAATATTACAGATCTCAAATAAAAGTACAAAATAAAATAACACAACAAAAAGAGACAGTATTTAACATGGTTCATGCAATTTGGGCTACGTCCAGCAAGAATCACTTGCTCAGATTTTATTACAAGCCACCACTCTCTCAATACAATACCCAGATCTGTTTAAAGCTATGCTCAACAAACTCTACAGAATTCACACCTGAATTCAAATCATTTCTATCATATGTATAAAACCATATAAATAGACAACTGCTTAAGCAGTTTTATAAAACCATGGGTATAAAAACCATGGTAAAAAACCATCCCATAAACCTATGGGTCAAAATTCTACCCATATGAGAAAATCATGTTTCTCGATATATTGAGCATGTTTTGAGGCCCAAAATTTTTTCATGATAAGTGTACAATACTCTTAGTGTACAATCTTTAACACTTTCACACATGAAAACAAGCTCCACAACCTAATAGATCATACACCTAAAACTTATAGAGCCACTTCGAGGAGTTCTCCCTCTTCCAGAAAATAACCATCTCCTACTTTTCCAAAAACTCCAACCCTTCATATATATCCTTATCCATAAAAGGAATTTTTAGAATATGCTATTAGAATCCTAACCCATTCACACTTAGGCCATAATTTGGAGCATCCAAGGAATAATAGGGAATATTCCTTTATGACAACCTTCAATTTTGTTTCACACTATATTGTCACCATTATGCCAATACAACTATGTGAAATATTTTCTACATCATATATATTTTTGATTTGATTTTCCAATTGAGACTAAATGTGACATGAAAAATAAAGTAGTTTAATTTAATGAGACCCTTATTTTAAAAAATGTGACTATTTATTTACCTTCCGGTGTGTTGGTTGGATATATTGGCAGACCAAAATATGAGGTTCAACCACAGTACATGGGATTAAATCCCTCCTCAAAGACATGTGAGGCAGCCTATTTATTACTAATCTAAAACACAAATATATATATATATATATATATATATTTATACAATATCCACACTATTCTAACCATTAGGGTTGGGATACAATCCCGAAATCCATATCAACATGATATGGAGATGTTACAGCTTTAGAAATGGAATGGATTAGAAAGGAAACTATTAAAGATGAAACAAAGTGGGAAGGTAATGAGAGGAACGCATTTTCTTTCAAGAAAACACAGATCAAGAAATACTTATACGAGTTTTAGATAAGGAGTGTAATATTTGAAATGATTAAAATAATCAATAACTCTAAACAAAGAATAGCTTAAGATCTTGGATGTAAGAACAATATCTCAAGATAGATGAATCCCATAACATAAAGTTTGTAAAATAACACATGATTCTATTCCTCAATGATTAAAAAGAAAATACAAACTTTTTATTCTTCTTCATAATAGCTCTTAATATTCTAAAAAATTATGCTGTGGGTAGAGGAAGTAGATGAGTTGGCCATCGGCTCTAGTCGGGATATACGCTAGCTCAGCGGGCAGTACAGAGATTTAGTCACCTTCGCGCAGAACTTCCATCCATCATTGGACCAGCATTTTCTTCCGGTGGTAGATATCGAAGCGGCCCTCTTTACTCTTCACTCCACCATGGATCAGTTGAACGCTCTCAAGGATCGTGTCTTCCTGCCTTCAATTTCTTGTTACACGCGGCCTCTTTGCGGGCTGGTCATTCTTCAGGCTAATTGGCGTAGCCCTCTTCCCTTCGCAGCGCGTTCGCCATCTTTGTATCTACGTTCTCTTCCTCTCTTTGTTTTCATTTTTCCTCTACCTCATTCTCTCCCTCCGACTTTCTCCTTCTCCTTTCTTCTTCTTGATTGTAGGGTTGGGGTCCCTCTCCCCACTGGTTCATAGCTCCGGTCAAAAGCATTTACCAATAAAAAAAAAAAATTCTAAAAAATTATCCTCCTTTGGAATGCATAAGGATCCCTTATTTATAATAGAGACAGTAGAGAGAAAATAGGATAAATCCTAGAAAATAATTATTTAATGAGAGTCCTATTTTATTTGAATCTCACGCAAGAGAACAAGTCAAAATTTGCTTCCTATGTGATGAAATGAAAATGAAAAAGACATGACAATTTCTTGATAGAAATGACATGAAACATTATGCTTATTCTGCTTTGTCATCCTTGTCTTCCTCCAGTGAAGCCTACTTGTCATGAAATTCTTGGAACTTTAAGATTATGCCCTGTATCTCAGCTTCATATGGTGCACTAGAATAATCACTTAGAACCTCGCAAGTTTCCTGAGTGTCACTTGTTTTGCCAGGAAGTTTCTTCAATATCATGTTGAGTTTCCTTAGTGATTCCAAAACATTCTCGATCCTTATGAACTTATCAACAGTTGTCATATCGAAGATAGAAGCTGGTTCATGCTAAATTGATTCTTGAAATTGTTTATAGAGATCATCAACAGGTAGAATACTCGAGCTTTCATCCAACACCTTGGCAAAGATCCTAGATAGCTCCTCTTTTATGTCATTGGTGGCATCAACCAAATGATCTCTAGATTCCCTCAACTTGCTACAAGCTTCACTGAGAATCTTTATCTTGAATCTGATGGCTTTGGCTAGCTGAAAATTCTTATCCCCATGCGGGATGATTCCTTCTTCCATTAAGATCCAGGATGGAACCTGTTTCAGTACATTGAGAGCTTCTAAAGTTAACTCAAGGTTCCCGACTTCCTATGAAAATTCATCATCCATTTTATCGCCATCCTTATTTTAGTAATTTTTTTACCCACCAAGAACAAGGGAACCTCATGCGTGTCAGCATATCACCCAGCAGGCACTGAGTGCTCACCCGAGGTGAGTGAGAGGGAGCCGAGTCTCTCTTTTATGTGAGTTTAGTGGAAGGCATCATTCATGGTCTTGAATTAGTGATTTAAAGGACATGAAAAAGCTATAGAGCTCAGAATATCTTGTATACCCCTTCAATCATATCAAAAGTAAAAGCGCTTAACAAAATTAATAGAATTAGGAAGTTGTAAATCCACAAATAGACTTAACATTCAAGCAAGGTTCATGATTATTCAAGAAAAAAATCACAATAGAAACATGCAAGTAATACAAAGAAAGGATATTAATACAATTGTCATGGTAACCTTATCATATTCATTCATAGCATTACTTATTAAACATCACAGAAGGGAGACCGTAGTCATGTGCCATATCTAGATCCATACATGTACACTCACAACAAAAAATTTTCATTCCCCATTCCCTCATTACATTCTTCCTACAATGATCTACCCATTTTATTCCATAATTCTCACAGTAATTATGTAGAGCTTTGTTACCTCACTCGTGTCTCTCCTTTTTCTTTGCCAAGGGTGCATGTATAAATAGGCACCTAAGCTCTAACAAACTCCTCTGCAACCTCAGATCTGGCCCCAAGTTTTAAGGTGTGAGTCACCCCAGGCGTATGCCTCTCCATGTCATGATTAGCTTTTTGGATCTTCGTATCGCAAGGTATATTCCTTCCAGAACACCCTGTTGCCAGGTTGGAACCTTATCTAAATGGAACATGTTCTTCATGTTTTCTATCCAAAATCCTGAAAATGGCTGAGTCCTGAATTGTGCATCACGTGCGCACGTCCTTGGTTCTCTAAGAACCCTTTTTGAATTCTACCTTACATACTTTCACTTGCACGCTCCCTCCGACCGTGTGCGCCTACGTGCCTTTAAGATTTGGTAGCTATATTAGGGTCCCAATATTACCCCACACTTCACCTGTTCTCTACCCTCGGAAAGCTTTTCAAAGAATACAGTATAAAAATTGCAAGGCCTTGCCTTGGAAAAGAAAGGAGGGAAAGAATAAAGAATGGGGGAGAGAAAGAATAGATGGAAAACTAACTAAAGAAGAAGAAGGGGAAAATTTCTCCACAGATCGGCCTTCAGTGTATTCCATGCACTGACTTCATCCTACGCTCTTGTGCAAAGATCACCAACCAATGTGCTCACCTCGTCAAAGGTTAACCCTTCCCCTTTTGTGTTAATGGTGTCCACCACAGTCTCCAGTTCCTTAGCATGATCTTCCAAGGAATCCATCTTCCTCGTAATAACCTTGTAGAGCTCTTTTAGCCAGGTTTTGATTGAGACTCACGTGATATCAATAGCTTTAGGCTTCTTTTCCACTTTGGCTAGGATATTTTCTCACTCGGCTCTATTGCCATTATTATTTTCCCTAAAGTCCTTAAGCTCAGCCTTGTTTCTGGCAAGCAACATGCTTGTCACCTTGTATTGATCAACGCAATGATCGTAGGTGACCCTCACAGTTTGTGAGGATATCCTCACATCAGCAAGCACCTTGTTGTATTCATCCATGAGCGTGATGAATTTCAACTTGTCCTCCTCCAAGCATGTAGCTACCTCCTCTGCCGACTCTAAGGCCAAAGGCTACCTTTCCATGGTGAGGATCCAAGTCAAGTCCTCTAGACATTCCAGGGAGGATCCATACTTTTACACAGGAGGGTTAAGGTCCGGGTGCTTCATGATAATAACTTGGGAGATGAGCTCCACCTTCTTGGAAACTTTGCGTACCCTCTCCTTTTCCTCCTGAAGCTCCCTCTGTAGTTGAGCACTGATTATTTTCTCAAGTCTGAGGTCATTTTTTAGCTTAACTACTTATTCCTTCCTCTTCTCCAACAGGTCCTCCAAGACTTTAACCCTATCATTTCTGCAGAAGAGCCTAGCCTCAATTTCCATAGAGACTTTGTTGAGCACATTACAAAATTTCTCATCCGATAGTTTTTGCATGTTTATAATGGGGTTGTCCCTCTTTCCTTCAGACAACGCTAGTATCACTCCTTTGTTAACCTCGAACTCAGGCTCATCGAGGTGGGAGTCGAATGCCCATGATAGTATCTTCCTTGCGCGTTGGTATCCACCCTCGGGATCAAAGGACTCCATGGTGATGAGCTCCTTGGTGGGCATAGTACTCTGGAAATGTGCATGCAAAACTTTTTTGGGGTCATCAACATATCCCATCGTTATTCTTCCTCCTTTTGTGCATTTACTTCTTATGCGCATTCCCTTAGGAATATTACTGAAAGAGTTGCGCCTTTTGTGCTACCCACACTCTTCTCCCTTTCCTCTTCCTTAAATTCACTGAGAACGAGCTCTGTGCTGCATTCCAACTCCTCATCGACCAAGGTATTAATTATCTTCTCCGCCTCCCTTGTCACTTTTTCATTCACTTCCTCCTGAGTGAGCTTGGGCATATCTGTCTCCTTGGTACTTGCCCCCTTGCTCCTTTCTTCACTCCACATGCCTTCCTCCCCTTGGTCTCTCTTCCTCCTTGCAAATATGAAGGCATTGTTTGTATCTTATGCTTCCTCTTCTCCTGAATCATGGACATCAATTGGCTCCTGATCCACCTCCAACTCTTCCTCTTCATCATCATCCTTTTCACCTATATAGGCATTCGGGTCATCTGTATCTTCAGACTCTGGTTCTTCCATCCCCTTTTCTTCTTCCTCTGTTGAAAACTTGAGAGTTAGGGATGTGGTCTTCTCTTCATCTAAGGGCTCCTCAGGGGATGGTGGCTTCGTAGGTTCTAGGGTCTTCTCCCTGACCACCATTCTCTTCTTCTTTCAAACATAGGTACTTGTCCCCATGGTACCTACATCCTGTTTCTCCACTGCCCTCTATTCCTCTTTCTTTTCCCTCTCCTTACGCTTTGGTTTGGGATTCCTTCTTCAAATAGGGTCGTTTGGAATGGATTTCTCATTCTCCACTTACACGCCCTTTTATAAAATTTGGCCTTATGTGCAGGTAAATCCTTATGGCATTTCTCCCAGAAATAGGTAAGGTAAAAGGCCTTACAATATGCACATCTTGCAACATGTACCTCTCAATGTATGTGCACTTCTCTAGGTAAACCAGCTTCTTCCTCATTACCTTGTGCTCTTTGTCAAGGGTGGAAAACTCAAGGTCCAATTTATTCTACTCCTTGTATCTATTTACTCCCACTTGGAAAAATTGGGAAGTAAACAAGAATGGGAGTTTACACCATGGAATCCAACTGCCATCCACCAAAATGAACCAGCCAATGCAGAAGTGCTGGTAGACCACGAACTCTGCCTCTCCTTCGGTCGCCGTGGGGAGTTGTTTAGGGATCCACCATTCAGCCCCAAATGCATTCCTAAGGTGCTTATACCATTTGTCTAAGCATGCCTTGTGTACCCCTGTCATTGATTCACATGTGTATTTCTGAAATCTCTCCGTAGGTGAGGAATCTTCAGCAAGGTACTTCCACATGAACTTGTCGGATGCATCCGGCACCCCAATTTCTGAGAACATAATTGTCAACAGAATGTTTCCAAATAGGATCTTTCCTCCCTTCTCTGTGCTGCTTATGATTTCATCTGCTATGTATTGGGAGATGTTGTATATGCTGCCTTCCGTGACCTTCCTACAGACATTCAGCCAGGGATTGCTCACCTGGGTCCACCTCTCTTGTCCATTCATCTTGGAGACAAGGTGTGCAGCCATCTTCATTACCGGATCGCTGATATCTGAGACATCGTAGTACCTTGATCCCTTATTCAATTCCTGAGATGTTATGGTTTCTATGATTACCTTCTCATCTAAGAGGTCATCTATGAGTTCGTCCCCTTTATAGTATAGGCCTGTGAAGTGTGAAATTAGTTGGGGAGTTATGCACATTTTGCACCCTAAGAAGCAAAAGAAGTCTTCATGTAAGCGCGTAATCAACCATTGGTACAAGCACTCAGGCTTCCTGAAATATGGAAACTCAAAAAGTTGGAGAAGCCCTACCTTCTCCATTTTCACCTTGACCACGTCACTGTAGATTGGAAACCCATCAGGTGTTCATTTATTTTTGGGGCACACCAGATCCAATGCCATTTTCTTCGTGATTGTGCTTGACCGGTGATTATGGTCAATCACAGTCATCTGTCTCTAGGTATTACATTTCCTAGTACCATTCCTCATTTATATCCACGGGTATTTCTTCTTGTTTCTTCTTTCCTTTTCCTTTACGCTTTCCCTTCTTGGATTGTTCTGCAGGTTTACCTACTAGTTTTGTGGCCATCATTACACCCTTTGCTTTCATTCCTAGGTTATCTTGTGAGTTGTTTGAATGTTTTCCTTGTGTGCCCCATGCCCTAGAACACAAACCCTAATCTCTAATTTTTATCCTTCGATCACGACACTTCTTCACAATGTTCCTCACACCTGTGAATCACTTATGCTCTAGTTTTTAGATCTAATAGACTGATTTCACTTAAGTTTTTGGGATTTTCCTTCGCACGAGTCAGTTCTCGAAACCCTAGTTCTTGAAAGAAAATCACTCTTCTTGTCTTCACAAATTAAAATAATGAACTACCCATTCTTTTATTTATAGCTTTTCCCACTTTTATGCATTTAAGGCTAGGCTACCTACCACTGTATGATAATGTTTAATGTGGTGTTCTCAAACAACACCTGACTTTAACGCTTCTCCTTACATGCCCAATCCTTGTGCGAAAACGTTTCCACCCACACCCAATCCTTGTGTGAAAATGTTTCCACCTGCACCCAATCCTTGCATGAAAATGTTTCCACCCATGCCCAATCCTTGTGCGAAAACATTTCCAACCTTCTCGCACACAAACAATCCATATTGATAGAAGAATCTTGCACATGTGTTACAAGTTCCAAAGGCACCTCTTCTATACTCATGATTCTTGCTTTCACCTACCACATGTTTTTACACTTTTTCTCCTTTATACATGGATTTCCAATGTAACCTTATTTTTCCACCGACCCAAATCCTCCTAGTAGAATAACTCCATGTTTCTATTCATCATCTCACCCCACACTAAAATGATGCGCAGTCCTCTTCACATTCATAAGTCAAAAATTAATAAGGTTATCGGTTCCCAAGGTGCAAAACAAAAAAACAACGCGAAAGTGAAATACAAGAAAGGAAAATCATAAAAGGAAATTCTAAACTAACTGGAAAAACTACCTTATTTACAAACACCAAGAAGCATTATTTATAGTAGGGCTTCAACCTACTCCCATTGAAGTGTAGAGGTAATTTTGTTCCATCCAGCACTTGTAAGTGGCACACGCCTGAATCAAGGATGTATGAAATTACATAAGGACCTAACCAATGCACCTTAAAATTTCCAGGATGGTGTAGAAATTTTTGAATCATATAGCAATACCATCTAGCCAACCTCAAACTATTTGTTCTTAATATGTCGGTCATGCCATGCCTTTTGCTTTTCCTTCTCAGTTTTTTAGCTCTATCTTGCTAGTGAGCACCTTTCATATAACTTTATCAATTCATCTATTCTTTCTTCCAACACTTACTTATCATCCAACCCTCCTACGTGCGTTATACATAGAGATGGTAGCATGAATTCGACTGGAAAAACTACTTCCACACCAAACACCAATTGAGATGGTGTGGCCTTGTTTAATATTTTATACATTGTTCTGTATGCCTAAAGAACTATTGACACCTTGTCATCCCAATCTTGCCTACCCACGTCACATATCTTAGTTAATGTGTGACTAAGGATTTTGTTGAATGCCTCTGTAGTCCCATTTTCCTGAGGGTGATAAGGGGTAGTCTTGTGATGGGCTACCATGAATTATGCCAATAGACTCCTGAAAGTTTCATTTAAGAAGTGAGTGCCCCTATCACTTGTTAAACTTTATGGGCACACATACCTGCAGATAATGTTTTCCCACAAAAATCTAGCAGTCGTGGCTATGGTGTAATCCTTAATGGGCGTGGCCTCTGTCCAACTTGTCAGATAATTAGTACAGGTAATGATATATCGTGAGTTATCCCTTCGTGTATTTGGTAAAATTGGTCTGAAAAAATATATTTCCCATTTCTCAAAAGGTTTCACACTGGTGACGGGGTGCAAGGGCATCTCATCCCTTCTTCTAGGTTTTCCAAGGCATTAGGAGTGGTCACAAGCCTTGCAAAACTCAATGTAATCCTAGTGAATCGTCTCCCACCATAGTCTGGTGACTAGGATCTTGCACGTAGTTGCATTCCCCGCATAGTGTCCCCTAACAATCCCACCATGGGCTTTTTCTATTATGGCCACACATTCATGTTCTAATAAAAACTGTTGAAAAACCTCATCACGACCCATTTTATACAAATCCCCATTGATCAACATGAAGGGTGTGGTGTGTATGGCTAACCTTTTCCTTTCCAGTGCATTCATCCCTTTGGGCACCATACCTTCCTTGAGAAAAATAACAATGTCTTCTAACTCCTAGGGTGCGCACTGCAACCTAAATAGTTGTGTGTTTGGCATGGTTTCCTCGATACTTTGTGCATCCTCTCTTGAATCAATCCTTGATAAATGATTTAGCCCATAATTGTTCTTTCCTAGTTTTACCACCACTTTGAATTCAAATTCCTGAAATAAAAGTACCCAATGACATATGCACCTTGCAGCACTGCTTTGTTTACTAGGTACTTCAAGGCCATATGGTCAGTGTAGAATATAAAGGGAGTTGCTAGCAGATATTGCCTAAATTTGTGGAGCACATAGATCATTGACAATGCCTCGTGCTCGGTCATTATTTAATTTTATTTTACTGGTGTCAACTTTCTACTTGCAAAACACAAGGGATGATCAACAATTCCCTCTTTTGGTTGAGCAAGAACAACTCCCATTGTTGTACCAGAGGCATCCATGTGGACATGGAAAGGTTTATCCCATGATGGGAATCATAGAATATGTGCGGTGATAAGCCTTTATTTTAGAATGTCAAATGCCCTCTGCTGCGCTTCTCCCCACTGAAAGGCACTCTTATGTCTGAGGAATATTTCCAAAGGCACGGAAATCCTGAGATATCCCTTGATGAAATTTTTGTAGTACCCAGTGTGTCCAAGAAATCCACACATGGAGCTTTGGCTGGTGGGCTCCCCTAATCCCACAATAACTACAACTTTTGTGGGATCCAACAGTAAGCCCTCTTTGCATATGATATGCCCCAAAAACATTCCAAAAGGGGTTACAAAGACACATTTCTTGATGTTGAGGAAAATCCTCAACTGTTGGCATCTTTCAAACATCAATCTCAAGTTATCACAATGGTCCCTTACCAATCCATACACTACCTAATCATCCAAATATACTTGAACGAACTTGTGGATGACATCCTTAAATTCTTGTACCACTATGTGTAAAAATACAATGGGAAATTCTTTGGCAATCCTTACTTGGTGATATCCTAAGAATCCATCCGTAAAGGAATAGACCTCGTGCCCAACAACTCCTTCCAAAATATCTTCAGTGAAGGGGGTGGGAAAAGGATCTATGATATAAACAATGTTCAATTCCCTATAATCCACACATATTATAATCCGCCCATCCTTCTTTATCCTGATCACCATTGGACTTATCCATTCTGATTCCTCCACAGCCTCAATGATACCGGATGCTATCATTTTTTCTAGTTCTTCTTTAACCCTTACACGCATGTTAGGATTCATCCTATAAGGCCTCTTCATGACCAGGTGCGTACCATCTTTCAACTTTATCCTCATTTCCCCCAATGAATGGTGGATGCCTTTCAACTCATGGTATCCACATGGGAATAAATCCTCAAATTCACGCAAGAGATCAATGATCTTTGATACTTCCTTTTCTGACCAGTAGTCCCTAATGATAGCTTCTTTGGGCTCCTTCTCCGAGCTGATGTTAACTTCCTTGTCCAACCAGTAGTCCCCAATGATGCATCCACACTGTCAACTACCTCACGTGTCCCAACCAAATGGTCAAAATTTAGGCTCTCCATCTCCTCTCCATCAATAACATATACCATCTTTCCTTTCTCCTTTTCAACACACGCACGCATGAATTATGTGCCTTCTAGTGCTCCTCTTTGAACCGTGCTTCCAAGCTAGGTCCACCAAGTAATTTTACTAATCTATCTTCTGCCATGGTGCAATCCCCCAAAGTGAGGTGCTTGATAGTCTACAACACCTCATCAACCGGTTGCATGGTACTTTGGTACTTGAATGTGTGAACCAGGTTAGCTACTAATTCCTACCAATTTCCCATTTGGCGGTGATTTTCAGAATGGATGTACCAAGAGTGCGCACAACCTTGTAGTGTCGAATATAGCTTGTGCACCCAAAGGGATGTGGTAACACTTCTGTGTCTTCTTCCCAAACCCTCTCACATGCCTGGATGTGGGAAGAGGTAGGTCCATTGCCATTATAATCCTTGATAGTGGTGGGTATGTTGCTCTTTGAGAATCAGACAGTGAGTGCAATTCTAACTTCATGCCACTCCTACAAGTTTTCACTATGTGTGGCCCACCACCTCATTTTTGTGTCTATCAAAACATAACCTAGCATACCTTGTCAGTCATCCCCCCTCCATTGAGCTTTCATTTCCCTCAAAAATACCTCAGGGTATGCATCCCTAGAATACTTGGTTATTTTCTTTCCTCCCAAGCACTGAAATGTACATGCCGTGGTTACCCTGGTTACTGATCCTTTCAGATGTCACCCAATCAATTCATAAGTCCCATGCACCTAATTATCACATGTCATACTGGTAGTATCACTGACAAATTGAGCATCATCAAACTAGATGATTCCTTCTGTAGGATGGATGGTCTCTGGATCTATTATAGAGTGCACATATATTCTATCAAGGACCTCCTCTCCAAGGGGTTCAGTAGAGGGTGTGGAATTTCCATCAATAAGCGGTATAATCACCCTCTCCTCCTTGTTTTCAAAACTTATGTACCCCTTGTTAAACCAAAGATCTGCATTATTCTTATAGCACCATGGGCGGCCAAGTAAAGCTAGGAAATTATCTACCTCGGTAAGCTCCAAGACTTCAAAATCTCCAGTGAACTTAGTCCCCTAAATGGTAATGGTCACATCCTTCAAGACACCTATGGGCATTTCCTTTGTCTTATTTTCCATATACAACACATCTGAAGATGGCTATAATGTAAGTCTTCCCATTTGATGCCAGACATCCAGAGTGAGAACATTAACCTCCGTGCCTATGTCAATGAGGATTTTGCTAAGCAACCATCCATCCACTACTACATTTAAGGTGATCTCTTTGTCATAATCGAGGATGTGAGGTGGGAGGTTTACATGCAAGATATGCCTTTTGTGCTCTTCCCTGGCTCGTGGTACCTTTTCTCTCAACCATGCTCCTTGTAGGGGAATAATATTCTCCTGCCTCAGTAGTTTACACACCTCCTTAACCTCATCCAAGTCATCCTTTGGTGCTTCTACTGGTCTTATTTTCTCATCTTTTCTAGTTTTCTCTTTTAAGCATTGGATCTCCCCTTGTAAGCTTTGAATTACATCCATGGTTTCTTGGTAGACTTCTTTCTAGTGAGCCAGGTTTAGATACTTCCCATGTACTAATTCTTCCCTCAAAACTAGAGGTTTTTGCCTAGGTGCTTCCCTTGCACGTGCGGACTCCACCCTTGTTGTTACCATAACAGGCTCTAGTTTTAATTCACGTATTACTCATGGGAGCTATTATGCATCAGCCCTCTTAATACTCACCATGGCAGTGCCCTTATCCTTCTGGTACTGCGGACTCATATGTTCGTATAACTCTAGGCACTCTTCGTACTTATGTATTTTTCCACACCAGGAGTATTGTAGAAGATCTGGACATTTTCTCTTATAATGGTTTGTGGCTCCACAATTAAAGCATGTTCCATGTGGTAACTCACTTCTTCCCCCGCGGTTACCACAACCATGAAATCCTCCGTGAAACCCTCTTCCACATGTACCTCCATCTCTGTGCTCTTCATACTGACATTCATCTCCTTTGGAACTGCTGGCAATGCCCATCTGGTGCACACCAAGATCAATTACCTCATGTATCTGGTCAATCAATCTACAATCCTTGGTGTCATGTGTGGTTGAGGTACATATCTTGTAATAACAAGATATATTTTTAAGGATTGTGTGCTATAATAAGGGGCACCTACTTGCATCATGGTCCCCATGACATATTTCATAATTTACTGCTATAGCACGTACCACCTTCCGAGTACATATCCCACCATTATCCTTTATGTTCCCTTCTACGTTATAATTTGTGCACCAAATCCAACTGTGAGTCTCTACAACTATGTTGGTAGATAATTTCTCCAATTGCTTAGCCATGGTAGTGACCTGAGCCTCTAAAAATGGGCTAACACCAGTGTCAACACTACCAACTGCCTTAGTGTGTAAAGATGCTTCTAACGCTTTACACGTGTCCATGAATGTTTTATGAGATAAAGCCCTCTTAAAGGGTGTGATCAACCCTCCAAAAATCCACTAAGCATGTTGTGAAGGGTGGCTATCATAAGACATTTTAGACAATAGAGTTTTAAAATGTGTGTCATATTCCTACACGCTCTCTATCATTCCCTTCTGGATTTATTTGAGAGAGATGATGCTCTTCTATTTAAACTCAGGTATGTGGAATTCCACCAAAAATGCATTTCTTAGCATGGTATAATCCACAATAGTCTGATGAGGGTCATACTTTCTATAATAACTATGCACGCATCCTTGCAAGGTCATTGCAAATTGGCTGCCCTTTTGATCCTGGGCTATGATCCCCTTCGCGCGCCATAGCAATTCACACTTATGCACATGCTCTTTGGCATATTCTATCCCACTATAATCTGGTAAGTGTAGAGACATCTTGAAAAATACTTGAGGAGGTGGTTGAGGCCCTTGTCCTCCTGATCCAATCCCTTGATTTCCTCTGGTGTTTCCTCCTCCACTAAACCCACTAGATCCTAAGCCACTAGCTCCACCACTTCCACCTCTAGATCCTCCTATGTTAGGTACAGGGCCTATGTTTGTCATGTTGAATGCTTCTTTCGTTCCACTGAATTACGCGCTGACAGTTTGTGAACTAGTGTAACTCCCAGTCATATTTCCTCCACCACTTCCTAACGCACTTCCAAAACTAGCTATATATGTGCCCTGTCCAAACATACCACCAAATACTGGAATAGTGTATGAAGCCATAGAAGTCCCAAACGAGAAGTTGTATCTTCTAGGTGCCAATCAGTTTCTTCTACTGATATCAAATGGATCAACTATACTTTTCCCTTGTTTAAACAAACCAAGCACCAAGGTTTGGTCATTAGGTGGGGTCAGATGCACGCCAATGACTCTTCTTTCTCTACGCAATGGAATCTCATTAGAATCCGCAAGGTTTTCTCTCCTGCACTTACCAACATGGGGTATCACATACTGTTTGGGTTCCACATCCTCCGTGTGAAACTCATCTCCTTTCCACCATGTCTAGCTCCATAACCCAGTTGTAATCCCATGCTGTCTATCGATCTCACTTTCACATGCTTCATTATACTTGAGATATCTCTCCTCCCTTTCCTTTTTAGTCATTATATTAGACATCTTTCCCTAATCTAGCTTCCTCACCAAGTGCTCAAAGTGGTTTAGCCGGCCATAGGAAATGCCTCTAAACCCATTTTTACCATCAAGATTTTGATTGCCAGGGGGATAACACATAGAAATGATCCTTTGGGATCTCACAAAAACTCAAACTCAACTACTTCTAGACATGAATACATGGAAATTATGTATTCCAGAGTGTAGCTATGCAATACTCCCTTCCACCAATGATCTATAGCACGGGTCCACGTTAGATCAACATCTTGAAAAATCTGATATGTTTCTTGGGTCCAAGAGTGTGACTTATAACACCACCCTAATCTAGATGTATAAACCGAGAGCCATTGGAATAAATCTACTGGGAAACAATAGAAGAAGGTTTCGTACAACTCATGATAAAGAGTGTCTTCCACCCATCTTTGTGTGTCAAACCTAGTTCTAGTATTGAATCACTAAGTGAATTCATCCTCTGTGCTTTTAAACCAATCTTCAACACCTTCCTGAGTTATTCTCTCCATCATCACTCTTTTCACAGATCATGATGTATTCCATGTTCCACTACAACTTCAAAAAGAGGTCCCGGTAACGGAACCAAGATGTAGTCATTTTTGCACCCACCAAGAACAAGGGAACCTCATGCGCACCAGCCTATCACCCAGCAGGCGCTGGGTTCTCACCTGAGGTGCACGAGAGGGATCAAGGTCTCTCTTTTATGTAATTTTAGTGGAAGGTGTCATTCATGGTCTTGAATTAGTGATTTAAAGGACATGAAAAAGCTATAGAGCTCAAAATGGCTTCTATACCCCTTCAGTCATATCAATAGTAAAAGCACTTAACAGAATTAACAGAACTAGGAAGTTGTAAATCCACAAATAGACTTAACATTCAAGTAAGGTTCATGATTATTCAAGAACAAAAGCACAATAGAAATATGCAAGTAATACAAAGAAAGGATCTTCATACAATTGTCATGGTAACCTTATCATATTCATTCATAGCATTACTTATAAAACATCACAGAAGGGAGACCGTAGTCATGTGCCATATCTGGATCCATACATTTATGCTCACAAAACAAAATTTTCATTCCCCATTCCCTCATTAAATTCTTCCTACAATCATCTACCCATTTTATCCCATAGTTCTTTTAGTAATTCTGCAGATCTCTGCTACCTCACTTGTGTCTCTCCTTTTTCTTTGCTAAGGGCATGTGTATAAATAGGCACCTGAGCTCTAAAAAACTCCACTGTAACCTCATATTTGGCCTTAAGTGTTAAGGTGTGGGTCACCCCAGGCATATGCCTCTCCATTTCATGATTAGTTTTTTGGAATTCTTATCATAAGGTATATTCCTTTAGGGACACCTTATTGCTAGGTTGGAACCTTATCCAAATGGAACACATTCTTCATGTGTTCTGTCCAAAAGGGAAAAAATGGCTGAGTCCCAAATTGTGCTTCATGTGCACGTGTCCTTGGTTCTCCAAGAACCCTTTTTGAATTCTACCTTGCGTTCTTTCACTTGTGCGCTCCCTCCGACTGTGCGCACTTATGCACCTTTAATATTTGGTAGCTACATTAGAGTCCCAACACTTATTTATTTCCTCTAAGGATTTATAAATCTCCATTGTGTCATCAATGACCTCTTTTCCTTATAGGAGTAGCCTCTAAATCCATTCATCAACCGTTCTTCCCTTCATGTTGATATTTTCAATCATAGGTACTGATGAGAAATCGAACCTGATAGGAGTAGGGGTAGAAGATGATGGTGTTTACTGAGAGGAATTTGAGAGCTTGAGTAATAATTCTGTTAACTATTCAACTTTCTCCTTTAGCTCATCTCTTCTCACCTTCATTTCCCTCAGCTTCTTGAATATCACGTTTATGGCATCCTGCACATCTTGTTATGCTCCTTCTATTGTTATCTTTCCCATATCAACCCTTGTAATCTGATCATCAGTAACTGTTATATCCTCCTTGGTTTTTTTGGACACAGGAGTGCCAATCTCTGCAAACTTATGCCCTAAGGCATCCACTGAAACCCTTGGAACCATTTTGGGTTTCTTGATAGATTTGGCAGGAGAGGACTTGAGTGAATTGAATTCAAAGGATGGTAGGGGAACTACCACCTTCCTCTTCCTTAGAGTCTGATCAACCAACCATTGAGGTACAGTGGAAGAATTTTCTCCTATCATAGGTGTTATGGTTGTATCTATAGGCGGAGGAAGGTTTACTTGTGGAGTGGTGATGAGTCCAAGTGTGGTGACTATGGGGATAGATTCAGGGAATGAAGGTGCAGAAGGAGGAGGAATTTCTATGGACATCTTAGGTCCAACAGAGAGAGGTGAGAGGTCAAAGAAAATTTTGGCCATGACTGATGAGAGTGGCATAGAAATATGAGATGAGGAATATTGGGAGAGAGGAGGTAAAGATTCTAGAGTCAAAGCTTGAGAAGCAAGAGAGAGACTTACTTCTAATGAGCAATCATCGAAAGGAGAAATGAGAGGTTGACCAACCTCATCTTTTGAAGGAATTTTTCCTTGTTCTGGTGGAGGAGGTGAATCTAGTACCTCAACTGTTTGTGAAGGAGTGGTAGATGATTTAGCTCCTTGATTTTCTCCCCTTCTGACAAACTTAAATTTAATCTACCTCTTGGTAGGGATTTTATCCTCTTCCCTCTCTCCCTTAGAGAGTCCCTCTTCTAAAGTATATATTTTTGAAAAGTGATTTTCCTTATAACTCATTCCCCAAGAAATGATCCATGCCTTGGTATAAACAAGAGTCTGAGTGGATTTTTCAACGATAGACATTTTTTCAGCAACAGACCAATTAATGGCTGGGAATCTGAGTTTATCTCCATTTGACTATTTGTACCTAGTGTCAAGAAAACTATCATTATCCGTGGTGCCTTCAAGGATATCAGAAAGATCTAACATCTGAATTTTTCAAGTGTCAGTTTATTGTTGTCTTTTCTTCGGATGGAAACTTCATCTTGAAGATCAACCCAGATATCTTCGACATTGGGCACATGTAGGTACAAGGTTCAATATGACTTGAGGACTCCTCTGATGTTGACTCCCTCCTTAAGCTTCATATGTTTCTTTAATTTTTCTTCAAGCTCGTGCACCACGTTCTTGGCCTTAACCATGGTAGAGCATGTGTACCTTCCAATGGAAATAGGGAAGGAGACAATGGCTTTATGCCTGCTTTGTTGAAATTTGTGAAAATCCAAAAATCGTCTGGATAACTCCATGAGGATCAATTTTTCACCCGAGAACCTGGGAAAATGGAAAGGGTTACCCTGGAAGCTCACCACCTAAAGATAAGTAAAATCATTAAATTATAAGAAAATGCAACCCCATTTTGACACTTTAGCCCATGCTTCGTCAGAAACCCTTCTCTTCCTCATAGATCCAAGCTGCAAATGTTTTCATAGAAGAAGGCATCATTCACTCTTCTATATTGGTCTTCAGACCCTTTCATTGTCAGCTAAGGAAAGTACTGATATATGTGTTTCATTTCTCGGTTTCCCTTTACATCTAGCCTTGGGTAGTTCCTCATGTCTGCTTCTGTATATGTGACATATGGCATCATATAGAAATTGCCGATAGACAAGACTATTTTCATTTGGGAGTCTATTTCATCACTTATTAGGCTACCCCAATCAATCCCTTAGTCATTCTTCTTTATGATGACCATGAACTGGTACATCCATCCTTGGAGTTCCTTTGACTCTGGGAGCCCAAATAACCGGCTCAATAGTGTGATGATATCACTAACTTCAAGAATAAAATCACTTCTAGGGACTAACTTAGGAAACCTAGAAACAACTGGCTTAGCCTCGATCAAGAACTTCTTTTTTACGTGCTTGATGTAGTCTTCTTGATCTTTGTCCCAGGCATTTTGTGCTAATTTAAGGTCTAAAACAACCTATTCCAAATAGTCAGGAAACCTTAGGAGTTGATCAAAATAACCTCCATCCAATTTCACTATAGACTCTCCTGCTTGATTTCTCACTGAGTGGGAGGCTGAGTCATAGAAGGAAACGCAAGCCAGGATGACTTTAGAGCATTGAGCTGATGTAGAAAATCTTTCTACGAGAGGGAGACCACTACCTGCTACCAACTTCATCTAAGAATTCTAAGAAGCCTCAATTCTCTTCTAAAAGTCCTCCATATCTATATTACCAAGATTTGTGTCCCAAATGTCATAATTGTAGCTTATGTAGGAGGAAGAATCCACCTTCTAATACTTATACTTCATCTTTCCTGACTTATCCTTAGATTGTTCGGGGTCTGACATGAGGAGTCTCGAAGAAGAAATTCCTTGATGATTTTTGGAAGAGTAATTGGGCTTGAAATCTTGTTGAATAGGTGCACAGACCCACTACACTATTCGTATTTTGAAACTTGCAAAACACGTTCAGAAACTTGATAGAATGAATTGTATGTTGGAAGTTAGGACTTGTCGAGTATTGATGAAAACCTGAAACACTGCGGACATGAGGAGGTGTCGGACAAGTGGGAAAACACGACACACACGGCGGAACCTAGAGGATATTGAGCTGGTAGAAATACCTGACACACTACAAATTTGGACGGATGTTGAGCACCTGCCAAAACTTGACACAAGGTGGAAAGGGAAAGATGTTAAACACCCTACAAAACCCCAAACAAGTATATCAGGTTTTTGATGTGTCAAAACATGAATCATTTCTTCCCCATGATTACTTAGGAATTTTTAGAATCATCTTCAAATCCACAAGTTATAACCTATGAAAAACAAGTAAATAACCTAGGGGTAACTTTCAAACAAGAGCCCTCATGAAAAAAGACAAGAGACAAGAAGAACAACCCAAAACCATAAAACAACAAAGAAGAAGGAAAAGAAATAAAACCCCAAGCAAACAGTTCACAAATAACCCAAAAATCTTATAAAAAGAAAGAAGAGAAGAATACCTTCAACTAGATTGAAAAATGATCCAAAATGGCTGGCGAAATCAATCAGTAAGCTCAATCAGGTTTGGAGGTAGAGGAAGCATCAATGAAAAATCCAACGCAGTAAAAATGAATGGTAACTGGAAAAAGCTGACTATTTATAATAACCTAGCATTAATTACACCTCACTTGACATGTGTGGCAACTGCCAAAAACCTGGACATTGATGACATGTCATCATGCGTGGAGCATCTGAAAACCTAATACATAGGATTTGATTCAATTCAAGTTTTGGGAAAAATGAGACATGATGCATGATTTGTTTAGATGCTTCTAAGTCCCAAAATCCCAACACAAAGGCTTCATTAGGGTTGCAAGTTTTGGGAAACAAACGGCATCAAACATGCATTTGGAAAAGCATGTTCCGATGCTTAGGAGTTCCGAAACCCTGACATAAAGGACTTATATAATCGGGTTTCAGGTTTTGGGAAACATGAGACATATAACATACAAGAAACATGTTTTCATGTAATGAAAACCTGAAAATATCTTTCAAAGGGAATTTTAAAGAGATTTTTCCAAAATTTTCCTATGGTTATCTCATTTTTAGCTAGAATCACTAAAACAAGATAACAACTGGCTCTAGTTGGGAACTTTGTTTGAGACATCAAAAGAATAAAAATCATGTATCAAAAAGCTTTATCCATTGGGCTATGGAGTCAGGAGAAGAAAAATTAAAAACAAACAAACAAAGAAAGAAATAAAGAAAGAAAACACACAACAACAAATAAATTATAATATAGTATAATAGAGCATCTTACATTACTGATGAAACAACTTTAGATGTTGACCACTGAAAGGTAGAGGGAGAAAAGATACATCAAGATATGATAGATAGAAGCTATTTTCACCATTTAGCTGATGGATTTTGAAAGGGCCTTTCCATAAAGAATCGAACTTTCCATGTATCCCTTTCTATTCCCTTCTCTTATCCCAGAGAATTGCTAGATATCCTATCTAGAAATCATGTTTCTTTGATTTCTTGGAAAATATATTTTTGAATTTTCTTTGATGATCTACAATGCAATCCACCACCTTTCTACATTCTTCTTCTAGCTTGGCTAGGTACATTATCCTTTTCTCAATGGAACTTTGAAAAGCTTCATCATCAATTGCTTTAGCCAATCATAAGGATGGCAATTTTATAGAGATAGGAATCTCAGCATCAATTCCATACAAAACCTAGAATGGGGACATTTCAATATCTCACTTAGGAGTAATCCAATCTACCCATAATGCATCATACAACTCTTTGTGCCATGTCCTCTGATTCTCATTGACCAGATTTCTAATTATCGTCACCAGGTTTTTTTTTCTTGATTTAGCCTAGCCATTTCCTTGGGGGTAATAATCAGATGAATGAGCCAATGTGATCCCAAATCCATAGAAATATTTTGTCAACACATGTGATGAGAAATTGGAAGAACTGTTAACAAAAATCTTGTGACGTATGTCGAATCTAACAATTATATTCTACTTAAGAAAGTTACACACAACTTCAGAGGTTCCCTGTTTGATTGGCGTGGCTTCCACCCACTTGTGTAAATATTCTATGGTGGTGAGCACATAATTATGAATGACACTTGAGGTAGGATTCAGTACTCCAATGAATTCAATTCCCCATTGGAAAAAGGGATCTTCAATTATCACAAGCTTCAAGGGGAGAGCTACAAGCTTAAGACAACCAATGAAATGTTGACAAGCTTCACACTTAGCCACCCATTCTCCTGAATCTCAAAAGAGAGTAGGCCAATAGTACCTGGCCCATAATATCTTGTAAGATGTCATGGAGGAAGAGAAATTTCCTCCGCATGCTAGATTATGGAAGGATTCTAGCAACCTTATTTGTTGAGACTTTTCAACGCAACGCATGAATACACCATCAATACCCTTCTTGTATATACCATTATCCCAAAGAATGTATCTTGTGGACCTTAATTTAACTGTACTCTTTTCTTTTTGGCTTAAATTTGGGGGAAATTTTCTATAATTCAAAAAGAAAGTGATATTTACACACCATTCATCGGTTGTGCTTACAAAAAGCATCATGAGCAATTATGAAGAAGTATCTTTAGTCTCCTCTCATTCTGTCTCAAAATTATTTTCTATGATCAATTGGCACATGCCTCTTCCTTGTACCAACTTGGTAGATCTGATGTCTAAGTCATATTCTTTAACTTTTTCTATCCAGTTACCCCATTGACTACCTAATCTTGTTGAGTCAAAATGGACTTAAATTATCAAGAACAAGAATGAGAGTGTGAGAGCTCAACACATAATACCTTAAATGCTTCACTGCTCTCACCACTGTGTAAGCATGCTTTTCAATTTGTGACATATTAAATTCATGTTTCTTTAGTGGGAATCTCATGAAAGAAATGGGAGCTTTGATTCCTTCTTCATTCTTTTGCATCAGGAGGCTAATATTGTATGTACGGAAGCGTATCTGTACATGATGAAATCCTTCTTGAAGTCTGGGCATATTAGAATAGGAGCATGAGTGATTTCTCTTTTGACTTCTTCAAAAGCAAGCTTGCCTTCAGTGCTCCATCGAAATGGAGTTTTACCTTTCATGATCCCAAGGATATCCTTGGTTTTATTAGAAAAGTTACGTACAAACCTTCTTAGGAAATTGACCTTTCCAAAAAAGGAATGCACCCCAGTTTTGGTTGTAGGTAGGGTAAGGCTTTGGATGGATTTTACCCACTTTGGATCAATATTTGTTCCTTCTTTAGTCATGATATGACCTATTAACTTACCTTTTGTTACTCTGAACATGGAATTTTAAGAAATTAATGAAATCCCATGACGCCTGCACCTTAAGAGTACCTACTCCATGTGATCATATTGATCACTTCACTTCTTAGAGAAGACCTTCAAGTCATCCAAATATACAACTATGAATTTTCCCATAAAATATTTAAAAGATAAGCCCATAGTTCTTTAAAATGTGGCTCTGGCATTAATCAAACCAAAAGGCATCCTCTTATAAGAAAATGTCCCCCATGGGGTGGTGAATGTTGTTTTATGTTGATCCTCAATGGCTACATTGACCTGATTATAACCTGAACATCCGTCAAGCATGGATAAAATTTATTATCTAGTGACAGTCTATAATACTTGATCCATGATAGGAAATGGGTAATTTTCTTTCAATGAAGACTGATTAAGGTTCTAGAAGTCAAAAAAAATCCAAATCTCACCATTCTTATTTCTGACAGGGATGATGTTGCCAACCTAGGTAGAATTATGGATTGGGAAGATAATCCTTGTGTCTAACATCTTTTTAATTTCTCGAAGAATAGTCCCTAAGACTTTTGGATTATAATGCCTTTACTTCTTCCTGTAGGGTTTGACATCAGGTTTCAAAGAGATGCTATGTTGCACATCCTTGGGCTTGAAAGACTTCATATCTGCATATGAAAATGCCAATACATCCATATATCTCTTCAGGAGTCCAATGAATCTTCCTTTCTCCTCAGGAGAATATCATTTTCTGATGTTTATCATTCATGGTTGGTCATAAGAGCCCATATTAACTTGATCTACCTATGATGAGGAAGCAGCTTCATCTTACCATTTATCCTGAATAAAATGATCATGTTTGTCAAACAGACCTTCGAGAGAAACCAATCCCTTCAGAATCTTATTACCTTTGAGCTGGATGAATTCACCATCAATCTCTTGATATGAATTCAAGCCGAACTCATGGAAAGTTGATTTTGATCCTTCAAAATATTGTTCGCTAAAATTATCAAATTTCTTAAGAAAAGACTACTTATTGATCATCATTGAACACTTTCCAGTATATTGAATTATACTGGACACTTGGAAGATACACAATCTCAATGGTATACGTGTCCTGTTTGAACTTTGGGTGAGGAAGGAGAAGAGATGCAGACACCGCTAAATAATCAACTTTATCGTTGTAATCTCTCATGACTACCATAATGGAAAAATCATCAAAGCATTCTATGTTCTCCCACACCTTGTTCCTGTAATGCCTTAGGTGATCATTGTTTAACTGATAGACCCCCCTTGTAATGCCCCACCTTGGGACACCGAAAAACACTCTAAAATTCAACTAGAAATTTTTGGGTAAATTTTTTGTAAGAGATTAATTAAAAGTAGTCCCTGTTGAACCATATCCCGTTAATAATTTAATTTATACAACTTTAGTTTTCTCATCCCTAATAATAGCCTAAAACAAATTAATTGTTTATTCTATTTATCTTACTACAGTCTCCAAAATAAATACACACATCCTTTTAAGTTTGTTAGTTTCCCCCTTTTTATTATTAGTTTTTCCCACTTACCCTCTCTAAATTTACCTTCCATACCCAAAAGTGCCCAAAACTTAAAGTATGTAGGATTGATTTTAGACCTTTGGATCAAATTTAATCTTGACCTTTGATTTTGAATCTACCATAAGTGCGCCCTAATGCATCTTTATCTTCTTTTCTTTTCTTTTCCATATCATTTTGGTTTTTTTTTGTTTTTTCCTTGTGCAGGATGGAGGAGCTATGGAGGTTGAGATCCATGGAGATGACAATAAGACTACCTATTGTTTATTTTTATATATTTTTTTAAATAAAAATAAGAAGTTGGGTATATATACATTTAGCTCTGCATAAGGGACGAAACAAGGCTCAAATCCATAAGGGGCTCAAAATCTACCTATGGAGGTAAGGTGGGCAACAAAAGAGTGGAGTTGGGGTTTGTGGTGCAATGGGGAAAATGTTTGAGGGATGAGAGGTGGGTGCGCAGGTGTGGGGGAGGGGAAGGACCTGCGTGGAGGGTGGGAGCAGCAGTGGAGAGGGGAGTGGGTAGGTTGCATTGGAGGAGGGCGTGGGGACAAGAGGCGATAATAGCAGGGGTGATGCGTAGGGAGTGGGGCAGGGGGTTTGACCCTCCCTAAAGGTCCATTCTTTTGTTTGATTAGGTGAGTGTGGGGAGGGGGTTCGATCCTACCCCAACTTTTTTCTTGTTATTATATCATATATATATTTATATGTCTAAATATATATCTTTATAATTATATTTTAGATATTGTAATATATATAGTTATGAATATATATATATATATATATATATATATGTATGTATATTATTTTATAATAAAATACTATCTTAATATATATTACATATATTAATGAAATAAGAAATATATAAAAAATTAGACTAATACCTGAATTATTATGTAGCTTGGTAAATTTTAACATAGTCGCAATAGTATAAGACAATCACCATTATCCATACTTTAAAACATACTTTATTTTATTGAATTTCAGTTTATATATCATTGATTTTCATACAATTTCAAGAGTTTATCCCAAGTTATACATAAAGGAAGTGATTGGAAAATGTTGTAAGGTATAAAACTCACTATTCTCACCTAATGTATTCATTTCATTTTGACAATAAGGAAAGAGAGAGAACTAGTTTCATTACATTCACTAAACTTTCAAAAGAAAATTCAAAAAGAGATGCATTTCAAGAATGATGTTTTAATTTACATTCAGTCATGTTATAAAATTTTACAAGAAGGAACTATATATCAAAAATTACAAGATTTCCATAGATCAACTTCCCTTCAAAATGGAGTTACAACAAATTCATATTTAAAGAAATCAACTAATTCAATAATTCATTTCCAATAATCTACTTTCCCTCAAAATGGAGTTTTCAATCATAACATAGTCAAGTAATTAAATATCTTAAAAGGTTTATTTTCCAATGGCTTAAGCACACTAATCCAACATGTTTAAAAATTTATGTGAAATACTCAAAAAACATTATTACAATCCTCTTTGCAAGATTGAAGAGAGAGGTTTCTCAAGCAATCATTTACTCATGTTTACAAATAATGCTAAATATAAACAGGAGAGTTTTATAAGGACATGAAGACTTCGACATAGCCATACTCTTCAAGATACATTGATAATGATGTCCATAAACAATGAAGGAGACAATGGGAACCAAGATGACAAGAAAACTCCAACTATCTCCAACACTTGAACTCCAACTTTCGAATGGTTTAAGGAACCAACACAAGGAGAAAGATCTTTTTTAACCACCCAACCTTTAGGCATCATCACATTCCTTTCCAAGGTTAGAAGACATGCTAGCCTCCCCCAAGCCCATTAGAAAGAGGATTAGCTTCCACAACTTTTCACAAGATTTAGGGAGACAACCAACATTACATTCACATAAATACAAGACAAATATTAAGACAAACACCAATTTTGCAAAGATGGAAATGAAGAGAAACCATGTTCTACCTCTAAAATGGGGAAGAGAATAAATATATCTCCAAGTTCCAAAAGTGTAGCCAACATTGGTTGTACATAAACAATGATCTCCACAACCTCCTTATTCCTCCAAAGTCATCAAACCCTCCTTATTTCTCCATCCATTCACCAAAATCCTTCTTGGGAGGATTTTCAAACCCAAAAGGGTTTCCTCTCCAAGAATGGGGAAGGGGGTTCAAACCATATGAACCACCTTCCCCACCTCAAACCATTTGAGGGGAGTAAAAAAATCCTACATGGCTTTCCCATCAAGCCATGAGGATTGAGAGGGAAAAATCCCTCTCTTCCCCCACAAACTCCAAAAATCCATCATGCTATATGATGGATGGAGAAAAAATAAAATCAATAAGTAGCAAAACACATTTTAAAAAAATAAGACTAATATCTAAGATGATATAAAACACAAAAATTAGCTCAAGGAGCCTACCTCCAAAAGCTCTCTAACTTCTAACTTTTCCACTTCTTTATCCAAGCAAGCTCTAGCTCCTAAATCCACAAGCCTCCAAGGAAAATCTCCAAAAAAAAACTTCTCTTCTTTCCCCATGAGGGAGAATTTGAAGAGAAGCCAACAAAAATCCTCACAAATGAGGGGGTGACATGTGTCACCCCTCTCTTCCCTCAAGGTCAAATATTCTCAAAATAAAAGAGAGAAAAGATAAAATAGCTTTTAACCCTCTTCTCCCAAATTACCCAAAATGAACAACAAAACAAAATTGTAAAACTTTTAACAAAGCACACATATCCATCCACCTTACATGTATGTGACCAAAGGAAGGAAAAATGTGAGGGAAACTCCCTCTATGCCTTGGAATTAAGCCCCCCTACCTATTAGGTAGGGTCCAAGGGCCCATTTTCATGCTAAGTGAACTCCCAAACTAAAAAGGGATCACTTAAAATGCCTAAAATAGCCCTATTTCGGGTTTAGCACATTTGGGCACAAGTGTAGAGGGTGTGGGGCCCACCCAAGGGTTCACATGTGAACCCAATCCCCTCTAATTAAATACATCATTATTCAAACTCTAAACTTAATGCAAGTGGGGGCCATTAAGTCCCCAAATAAAGTTTACAAAGCAAACTAAACATCTTAAGTGAGATTAATATTACAAGACATATTACATTACAATTGAGGGTCACTCATGGTGCCCAAAACAATAAAATCTAATACTAAGGCCTCATACAATAAACATGGTTAGGACTTAGCCCCGTGGGCTGCTTGTGCAAAATTGTGTAGCTATCCCTGAATCCCATGTTCTCCTGTGACCTGTCACCTGCACACTCATTGCACACATTAAATGCACATGTTCGATAAAATGTGAATCAACTACTCAATAACAAATCAATGAATTATATGCTAGCATATCATCATTCTGGAATCAAAAATGTGACAACATGCATAATTATACAAAATCCACCATGAGTTAGACATAACGATAAAGTGACATACATCCATAGAATCCAAACATGCAACTAACTGAGTATCCATCAATATAATTATGGCCCAAAACAACATCATATCAGTTAGTATCTGTGACATCATAATATAAGGTGTCAACACAGTAATCAAGCTAAATTGGCATTATATGCCCAAATCTCCATACATGTCTAAGGAGGTCAAATATCCTAACATAATGTCCAAAATATGTCAAATCCCTATCAAAACATGCCTATGAGTAAAGAGAACAACAAATAACTAAGGCTATAAAAATGTGGGCACTACATCCCCCTCTACTAAAATTAGACTTCCTCCTGGAAGTCACTAAAAGAGATAGGGATATCTTGCCCTCAATGGTGTAGCATCCTCCCAGGTAGTTGTTGCATCATCATATCTGTCCCACTGAAATCTAACCTAGTCCAAGTCTCGACCCCAAAGGGCCAACCTCCGGTGCTCCAATATGCGTATGGGCTCCAGTCTCCACTACCCTTCGTCCTCTACCTATAATGTTGACCAATCCAAAACATGAGAAACATCTGGTACATATCTATGTAGTACAGAAACATGAAATACATCGTGGGCCCATGCAAGGCATGGTGGAAAAGCTAGGCGATAGGAAACTGGACCAATGACCTCTAAAATATCAAAAGGCCCCACAAAATGAGGTGATAGCTTAGAACCCTTTCCATAGTAGATTGGGCTCTTATGAGGACGAACTCTCAAGAAGACTTTGTCACCCATTGAGAAGTGATGATCAATCCTCTTGGTGTCCACATACACCTTCTGGCATGCTCTAGCCTACTCAAGACGTTGTCTAATCAGAACAACCTTCTACTCTAAGTCTTGTAGGTAAGATGGTCCAAGAATAATCTTGTCATCTAGTCTATCCCAACTCAAGGGTGTCCTACAAGGTCGACCATACAAATCCTGGTAGGGAGCCATACCAATGGAACTATGATAGTTGTTATTGTATGCAAATTCAACTAAATGAAGATAATATTCCCACTTCTTCTACTGGTCCATCACATACATCCTCAACATGTCCTCCAGTACCTAATTAACCCTCTCTGTCTATCCATCTATCTCTAGATGATATGCTGAGCTGAAATTAATCTAAGTACCAAGATTGGCCTAAAAGGAAGTCCAGAAAACTGAAGTGTAAATGGTATCCCTATCATTGATGATGGTCTTTTGAATCCCATGCAACCTAACAATGTCCTCCATAAATACTTTGGTGATGGCCTGTGCATTATAGGTGACTTTGGTTGGTGAGAAATGCACAACCTTGGTCAACTTATCCACAGTGACCATAATGGCATCATGATGATAAGAAGACATAGGGAGTCTTACTATGAAGTACATGGAGGTCACATCCCATTTCCACTCTGGAATATCATGAGGATGTAAGATTCCTATGGGATGAGAATGCTCTACCTTGATTGTCTGACACTCAAGGCATCATGCAACAAAATCTGCTATGTCTTGTCGAAGACCTGGCCAATAATATAACTCCCTCAGATCGGTATGCATCTTCTTCACTCCTGGGTGTGGCGCATATGGAGCTCAATGATCCTCTATGAGGATGAAGCTATGTAGATCACCTGACTTAGGAACATAGATGCGCCTATGAAACTGAAGTAAACCATCTATCTCTAGAATACAACTTGAATATCTTCCCTCTAACAAACCCTGAGACCCCAAAATTTATCTAGCACCTTCATAAAACCTGTCCTTTGGAAGATGCTCAAGAATTCTACCTCTCAAATGTGACTGCAGTGTCAATAAAGCAAGTACATGTTGTCATCTACTAAGTTCATCTACAATGACATTTTCCTTCCCTTTGATATAATGTGCCTCCATGTCATACTAACATAGGAACTCCATCCAACGCAATTTTCGAGTGTTGAGGTTTTTTTGTGAGAAGATATAGTGTAAACTATAGTGGTCAGTCCTCAAAATGAAAGGTCTACCCAAAAGGAAATGGCACTAATGCACAAGCGCATGAATGACTGCTATAAGTTCCAAATCATGGATAGGATAGTTAAGCTTGTAGTCTTTGAGCTTAGGTAACTCAAAGGAAATCACCCGAAGCTCTTACATAAGAACGACTCCCAAACCCTCTAGTGATGTGTAAGTGTAAACAACAAAATCATTTGTCGGGTCTAGAACTACTAAGATGGATGCCGTGGTTAACCTTTCCTTAAGCAACTTGAAGGACTGCTCACACTTTTTTGACCAATCAAACTTCTTCCCTTTTCTTTGAAGAGAAGTAATAGGGTGAGAAATCATGGAGAAATCTTGAACAAACCTACTGTAGTAACCTGCTAAACCCATAAAACTCCTCACCTTAATGACTGATGTGGGTTTTGGATAATCCATGATAGCCTATATCTTAGAGGGATCTACTCAGATACCCTCTCCTGATATGATGTGACCTAATTACTGAATCTCTGTCTGAAAGAAGTTGCATTTTTCCAAGTTCCCATACAACTTTTGCTCTCTCAAAACATGTAGTACCCGTCTCAAATGCTCCTCGTGTTCCTCCTCGGAATGAGAATACATCAGGATATCATCTAGAAAAACTAAGACAAAGTGATCCAGAAAGGTCGTGAATACTCCATTCATGAGGCTCATGAGGACAACTAGGGCATTAGTCAAACCAAATGGGACAACTGTGAACTCATAATGCCCATAACATGTGTGAAAAGTTTTCTTATGAATGTATACATCTGAAATGCTTAGCTAATGGTACTGTGACTTGAGATCGATTTCAGAGAACACTCTAGCTCCCCACATTTGATCAAACAAGTCATAAATCCTGGGGAGTAGATAATAGTTCTTTATTGTGGCTTTGTTGAGCTTCTTGAAGTCAACACAAAGTCTGAGAGAACCATCCTTCTTCTTCTCAAATATGACTAGTGCTACCCAAGGAGATACACTTGAATGAATGAGACCCTTCCCCAACAACTCCTCTAACTAAAAATTGAGCTCATGAAGCTCTAGAATCGTCATCTGATAGGGTTTCATAGAAACTAGTTTGGATCCTGACACTAAATCAATTGTGAAATCCACCTTTTTGTAGGGTTGTAACCCTCAAATCTCGCCTAGAAACACATTTTCATACTCCCTCAAAACTGCATGATCATCTAATGGTGAATGCTCTTGGGTGGTCTCTAATCAATCACTGATGGTGATAACAAAAAATTGACAACCTTTATGTATGCTCCACTTGAGTTGCTTAGCTGAGATCATACGCAAAGAGATAGGCCTATAAATTCCTGAAATCACAACTACACTCCCAAGATCATCCTGACACTTAATGACCTTATTTCTGTAATCTACCTTAGCCTAATGATCCTTGAGCCAATCCATACCCAAAAATACCTGATAGGATCGTAGAGGAATAACTCGGAGGTCAAGAGTAGAGGAGAAGAATCCTAAATAAAGTATTCGACTCTCCATAGACGAGTCCACGACAAGTTTGGCCCCAGAGGCCAACTCAACCTGCCAACTATCTAGTTGCCTAGCCAACACTAGCCCACACTAGTCCACTAAAGTAGGAGATATAAAAGAATCTAAAGTACTTGAATGAAAAATTACTGAGATAGAAATACCCTTGATAGTACCTGTCATCTCAATAATAGTGGCCGGATGCTCAGCCTGGTGGTTGTCAACCATTGCATACACATGATGAGCATGTTCTACATCACCCACCGTCTACTTGGATCTAGGATCTCTCAACATATCCAAGGTTGCGGGTTTTTGTGGGCACATACGCACATAGTGCTCAAGTGACCCACAAATAAAACATCCTCCTGTACCCCTCTAAGATGGGGTCCCTCCTGTACTCTGGTGAACTGATCCTGTTGGCCCAACCCTAGCCAACTACTACATGTGAGCTAGCTACACCTGGTGAGTACCCTGCCTCCTATCCCTGGCTCCACCAAAACCTCATCTAGTACCACCTTATTGAAATATCTGGGTCTGTCTCACCCTCTACTATTGGTGGCCATGCTATTTTGGATGTTTTGGAGCCCTCGTAGCTGTTGGTGGAGGCCAGAATCCTCCTCTAGGGGGTGGTGCTATCCCCCATGACCTCTGACTCTGAAAGGCGTAAATCCTATCCTAAAACTTGCTCTTGTTCTTAGCTCGGTACTCCTATGCCTTGGTCATGTTCTCCTCAGCTAAGTAGGCCTTCTCAATGGCCTTCTTAAGCATGGGAGGAGATATCATCCTAACTACTCCTACTATGTCTGCATTCAGACCCCAAATAAACTTGTTTACCTATAATTTTTCATCTTACAGGTAGTCCACATACTGCAGAAGATCCAAGAACCTACTCTCATAATATGCTACTATTCTAGATCCCTATCGTAAGTCATGAAACTCATCAATCCTCTTCTGCATGAAATGCTCTGACATATAACGAGCCCTAAAACACTCCTCGAATAACTCTCAGGTCACTGTCTCTTGATCCAAATGGAGCTTCCACTCATCACTCCTCCACAAAATTCCTATTGCGTCTCGGAGGAGGTGTATGGAAAACCAAGCCTTGACATTGCTCTCGTAAGAGTGCAATCTAAACTAGCTATCCAAGCTAAGGAGCCATGAATAGACCCCAAATCCATCTGTAGAGCAAGTGTAAGTAGGTAGCTACAAGTGTAGAAGGCCTCTAATCTCAATGCCTGTATCCCAATCTTGGCATTATGGTCCAATAGGTGAAAGGGGTCATCTATCTCTGAATGGTCCCTCGAAGCTGTGTGAGCGGCTACGACGGTATGAGCTTACCCTCTCATGTGAACGGAAGGGCTACGTGACCTCTCCCACCTCGGGGTATCATGCTCTAGCAGCTCTTAGTGCATGTCCTTTCCTATCAGCTCCTCATCTCCTAATGGGATCTCCTCCTCTCTCACCTCCTATGGTGGTGGAAGGTGCTACTACACAACACTGATAAACTACTGAAGAGCCTCTAAGATCTGAGGCCCAAATTCAGGTGCTTGTGGTTCAGACGTAGGTGAACTACGTCCCAAACCCCTAACTGATCATCGTCTCATGGGTGCCATCCTATGCACGAGGCAAGCAAAAGGATTATTAATTTATAACGATTGATTTTTTAAAGATTTTTTTTAATCCATTATTTTTATTTATTTATTTATTTTAATATTATTAAAATATAGTCAACTAGTTTAATAATTACCCAGAGTGTCTATGCGTGTGAACCTTTGCTCTAATACCAAATGTAATGCCCCACCTTGGGACACCGAAAAACACACTAAAATTCAACTAGAAAATTTTGGGTAATTTTTTTTTAAAGAGATTAATTAAAATTAGTCCCTTTTGAACCATATCTCGTTAATAATTTAATTTATACAACTTTAGTTTTCTCAGCCCTAATAATAGCCCAAACCAAATTAATTGTTTATTCTATTTTTCTTACTATGGTCTCCAAAATAAATACACACATCCTTTTAAGTTTATTAGTTTTCCCCTTTTTATTATTATTTTTTCCCACACCTCTCTAAATTTACTTTCCATATGCAAAAGTGCCAAAAACTTAAAATATGTAGGATTGATTTTGGACCTTTGGATCAAATTTAATCTTGAGCTTTGATTTTGAATCTGCAATAAGTGTGCCTTGATGTATCTTTATCTTCTTTTCTTTTCTTTTCCATATCATTTTGGTTTTATTTTGTTTTTTTTCTTGTGCAGGTGGAGGAGGAGCTATGGAGGTTGAGATCCATGGAGAGGAGCAAGACTACCTACCTATATTTTTTTTATATATGAATAAGAAGTTGAATATATACATTTACCTCTGTGTAAGGGAGGAACAAGGGCTCAAATCTGCAAAGGGCTCGAAATCTACGTATGGAGGTAAGGTGGATGGTGGTAGAGTGGAGTTTGGGTTTTTGTTGTCGTGCGGAAAATGTTTCAAGGGTGAGAGGTGGGTGCATAAATGTGGGGGAGGGGAAGGTCCTACCTAGAGGATGGGAGCAGCGGTGTAGAGGGGAGTGGGTAGGCTACGTGGGAGGAGGTTGTCCGGGCTGTGCATAGGGTTGGAGATCAAAGGAGGGGGAATTAACATCAGCAGTGGATGTAGGGTGTGGGGACAGAGGCAGCAGCAGGGGTGATGCGCAACGAGTGGGGAGGGGGTTCGACCCTCCCCATCTTCTTTCTTTTTATTGTTATTTTTTTCGTTTTGTTTTATTTTTTTATTATAATATCATGTATATATTTATATTTATAAATATATATCTAGTATAATATATTTTAGATATTGTAGTATATATATATATATATATATATATATAATTAAAAAAAACCTTCCTTAATATATTTATAGATATTAATGAAATAAGAAATAGGTATACAATTAGACTAATACCTGAATTATTATGTAGTTGGTAAATTTTAACATAGTCCCAATAGTATAGGACAAGATCACCACTATCCATACTTTAAAACATACACTATTTTATTGAATTTTAGTTTATATATCATTGCTTTTCATACAATTTCAAGAGGTTATCCCAAGTTATAGATAAAGTAAGTGATTGGACAATGTTGTAAGGTATAAAAATCACTATTCTCACCTAATGTATTCATTTCATTTTGATAATAAGGAAATATAGAGAAATAGTTTCATTCCATTCACTAAACTTTCAAAAGCAATTAAAAAAGAGACGCATTTCAAGAATGATGTTTTAATTTACATTTAGTCATGTTATAAAATTTTACAAGATTTCCAAAGATCAACTTCCCTTTGAAATGGAGTTACAACAAATTTGTATTTAAATAAATCAACTAATTCAATAATTCATTTCCAATAATCTACTTTCCCTCAAAATGGAGTTTTCGATAATTACATAGTCAAGTAATTGAATCTCTTACAAGGTTTAGTTTCCAATGGCTTAAGCACACTAATCCAACATTTTTACAAATTTATGTGAAATACTCAATAAACCTTATTACACTCCTCTTTGCAAGATTGAAGAGAGCAGTTGCTCAAGCAATCATTAATCACGTTTACAAATAATGCTAAATATAAAGAGGATAATTTTACAATGACATGAAGGCTTCCACATAGCCATACTCTTCAAGATACATTGAGAATGATGTCCATAAAAGAAGAAGGAGACAATGGGAACTAAGATAACACGAATACTCCAACTATAACCAACACAAGGAGAAATAGCTTGTTTAACCACCCAACATTTAGGCATCATTAAATTCCTTTGCAAGGTTGGAAGACATGCTATCCTCCCCCAAGCCCATGGGAAAAATGACTAGCTTCCACAACTTTGTACAAGATTTAGGGAGACAACCAACATTACATTCACATATAGACAAGACAAATATTGAGACAAACATCAATTTTGCAAAGATGGCAATGAGGAGAAACCATGTTCTACCTTTACAATGGGGAAGAGAAGAAAGAGATATCCAAGTGCCAAAAGTGTAGCCAACATTGGTTGCACATAAACAATGATCTCCACAACCTCCTTATTCCTCAAAATTCATCAAACCCTCCTTATTTCTCCATCCATTCACTTAAATCCTTCTTGGAAGGATTTTCAAACCCAAAAGGGTTTCCTCTCCAAGAATGGGGAAGGGGGTTCAATCCATATGAACCACTTTCCCCATCTCAAACCATTTGAGGGGAGTAATAAATATCTTACATGGATTACCCATCAAGCCATGAGGATTGAGAGGCAAAAATACCTCACTCTTCCCCCACAAACTCCAAAAATCCATCATGCCATATGATGGATGGAGAAAAAATAAAACAAAAAATAAAATCAACAAGTAGCAACACACATTTTAAATAAACAAGACTAATATCTAAAATGATATAAAACACAAAAATGAGCTCAAGGAGCCTACCTCCAGAAGCTCTCCAACTTCTAACTCTTCCACTTCTTTATCTAAGCAATCTCTAGCTCTAAAATCCACAAGCCTCCAAGCAAAAGCTCCAAAAAAAAAGTTCTCCTCTTTCCCCATGAGGTAGAATTTGAAGAGAAGCCAATAAAAATCCTCACAACTGAGCGGGTGACATGTGTCATCCCTCTCTTCCCTCAAGGTCAAAGATTCTAAAAAAAGAGAGAAAAGATAAAATATCTTTTAACCCTCTTCTCCCAAATTACCCAAAATGAACAACAAAAAAAACTTGTGCAGCTTTTAACAAAGTACACATATCCAACCACCTTACATGGATGTGACCAAAGGGAGGAAAAATGGGAGTGAAACTCCCTCTATGCCTTGGAATTAATCCCCACTACCTATTAGGTAGGCTCCAAGGGCCCATTTTCATGCTAAGTGAACTCCCAAACTAAAAAGGGATCACTTAAAATGCCTAAAATTGCCCAATTTCGGGTTTGGCACATTTGGGAAAAAGTGTAGAGGGTGTGGGGCCCACCCAAGGATTCACATGTGACCCTAATCCCCTCTAATTATATACATCATTATTCAAACTCAAACTTAATGCAAGTGGGGGCCATTAAGTCCCTATAAATCAAGTTTACAAAGCAAACTAAACATCCTAAGGGAAATTAATATTACAAGACTTATTACATTACAATTGAGGCTAACTCATGGTGCCCAAAACAATAAACTCTAATACTAAGGCCTCATACAATAAACACGGTTAGGACCTAGCCCCATGGGTTGCTTGCACAAAATTGTGTAGCTGGCATGAATCCCACGTTATCCTATGACCTGTCACCTGCACACTCATTTCACACCTTAAACGCACCTATTCTATAAAATGTGAATCAACTACTCAATAAGAAATCAATGACTTCTATTCTACAATATCATCATTCTGGAATAAAAAATGTGACAACATGCATAATTTTACACAATCCACCATGAGTTAGACATAACGATAAAGTGGCATACATCCATAGAATCCAAACTTGCAACTAAGTATCCATCAATATAATTAGGTTCCAAAACAACATCATATCAGTTAGTATCTGTGACATCATAAGATAAGGTGTTAACACAATAATCAAGCTAAATTGGTGCTATACTCCCAAATCTCCATACATGTCTAAGGAGGTCAAATGTCCTAACATAATGTCCAAAATATGTCAAATCCCTGTCAAAACATGCCTATGAGTAAAGATAACAAAAAATATTTGAGGCTATAAAATTTTTGGCACTATATCCCTTACTTGATTTACAATCAACTCAGCATCTCCATGTGCTTTAAGATTTTGGATTCCCTTTTTCCTTTCCATTTCTAATCCTAATAATAATGCTTCATATTCAGCCATGTTATTAGTATTGTCAAACTGCAACTTGAAGGCGAAGGGAAAGAGCTTGAAGTCTGGAGATATGAGAACCACACCAATGCTTGATACAGTATTTAAACATCTCCCATCGAACTCGAGGGTCTAAATAGCATTAGGATCTTCTTCCTTGATTTCTAGAGAATTCACCTCTGATGTCATGAAATAATTTCCCAAGCCTGCATATTCGAAGAGAATTTGGGCTTTGGGATCATCTGACTTAGTAACCTGGTACTTTGTTTGTTCTTTGGGGTCGAGGACATGAGGAACTCCATTTACTGGAATTTTAGCTTTGGTCCAGTCCATATTTATTTCTACTCCAACATCTTTGCAAAATCCTCTACTTAAGATAATACCATAAGCAACTGAGATATCAGCAACCAGGATAGTCATTTTTACTTTCTTCTCATAGAATGCAAAAAATGAAAGCTATGCATCCTTGATTTGAATAATCAAAGGGACTTGTTTGGTTTCCATGGAGTAATATTGTCCATAAGATTTAATCAAGGTAATTCCAAGGGCATGGGATACTTTTTCGAGCATCACATTATCAGAGGCTCCTGATTCAATTATACAATTGCTGAGTTTAAACTCATTTATAAGTAAGGATAAATAAAACGGTTCAATCTTTCTTGAAGAAGAAACAGAGGTCATATTATTCTGAGGTAAAGGCTAAGTGGGATTAGGTAACATGCCTTTTGAGGATGAAGGGATAACAACCTTTCTTCTAATGAATTTGGCAAGTTTCTCAAATTACTCAGGATTTGGCTGGAGATACTTAGCTTTTGACATTTAGATTTTAGTTTTCTTTGCATGATTGATAATGTCAAAAGCGGTATATGAAGAAATGATGGTGGGCTCAGTTCTAGTTATACTAGTCTAAGTTGATGAACTGGTCTTGGGGGTAGGAGAAAGAGAGTTATAAAAATAAGTTACCTTTTTAGTTGTCTCTTTTTCAGTTTACGCTGAGATAGGAGAGCCTCTTTTAGCCATAACCACCGGAGCTTCTTTACCCTTCTCCCTAGAGCCTTCAACCAACTTTTTGGGGTTCTAAGATTGAGCTCGAGTGAAGACTGCAAATGAATGACCATCATGTTCACACTGGTCTTCCTCGTATTCCAAGTACCTAATGTTGGATTCTCCAGCTGAATCATCAAAATACTCATTGGTATATCCTAAAGCTTCAAAAGATTTGTGAGAATCTTGATCTTCTGGTTCTTCATCTGCCTCAACTATTTACACTGTTGCATTGACAGAAGGAGCTTTGATGGCTAGTCTTGTTGGAGTAGAAGTCAACCTATTCCTATCTCTTATAGGAGTGCCATTGATATTGTTGAAATTCCTTCTAGGAATATCCCGATAAGGAATGTTGGTCACCTGTTGAGACATCTGCTTCTTCAAAGTGATCAAGTCATTGGCCATCTTTTGTATCATAGGGTCAGTAGTACTTTGAGAAGAAACTTGATTTTTAGGCTTAGATGACTCTCTTTTGATCTTCCCAGCCAGAATGAGATCATCTTCTATTTCAGTGGTTGTATCCTGAGCAGTAGCCAAACCAGGGATAACAGATCTTCTTAATAATAATCTCACATCAGGGGGTTGAGCATTGATGAAGAGACACTTTTGATTCTCAAGAGTGGGAACAAATAGCACTAGAATATTTTGAATCATTTTGTTGAATTTTTCCATTAAGTCCCACATAGGCTCATGAGACTCCTTTATATGTGTAAGTTGTGCTAAAAAATCATGAGAATATTCATCTGGTTTGAACCTTGGTTCGAATACAAATCTCATGGTATCCCGGTCGGTAATGTATGCAAATGGAAGATGGTAGATCCATTCTACAGCCACACCTTGTAATGTCTCAATGAAGAGTCGAACAGAGACATATTCATGAGCCACCCCAAGGATGTAGCATGTGACAAAGAATGAAGCGATGTGTTCATCAAGGTGTTGTTTCCCATCACTGTTGAACTTAGGAATACTCTTACGAGATACATGTGGTAGGTCATGCAACAACAGAGTT
The DNA here is from genome assembly GCA_019776745.2 of Taxus chinensis. Lineage (NCBI taxonomy): Eukaryota > Viridiplantae > Streptophyta > Pinopsida > Cupressales > Taxaceae > Taxus > Taxus chinensis. The sequence continues at coordinate 485,549,529 of CM034154.1, forward strand.
AGGGACAGAGGACCAATAACCACACCCCAAGGTACAGGTTTTTCTGTCATTATTCTTAATGAAGTGCGTACAGGAATCTAAGTATCAAACAAGAATAATGCACATCAAGTTGCAGAAGCTTCTTATTCTTGAGGAACCTGAGTTCTTCAGATAGGCAAAGAAGTTATTTCTCAGATAGATGCAACATTTTTGGTGGAAAGTCTAAAATTGTGTTGTTGAAGTAGATCAAATAATGGATCAATTTCACCCCTGGCTCAACTTGACCGAGTGAAGATTTTTCTGGCCAGCTTGAACCAGAAAATGGATCTACCAAAAATAAGGCAAATATGTAGTTTCCTGACACCAATAAGATAAGCTTTAGTCTTATCAATCCAAATTCCCTAGTGGATTCACCAAAAACTGTTAGTTGGATATTTTTTCAGACCAAAATATGAGGTTTAACTACAATACACGGGATTAAATCCCTCCTCAAAGACCGGTGAGTCAGCTTGTTTATTACTAATCTAAAACACAACAGAAATAATATATACAATATCCACACTATTCTAACCATTGGGGTAGGGATACAATCCCGAAATCCATATCAACATGAGATGGAGATGTTACTATTAATTTTGGATCAGACTTGCACAGGTAAAACACACGGAATAATTATATTATTTCTCTATATTCTTGCTACATACAATTACACAATGAATTAAGGTAATTTATAGCCATTACAATAGACTAACCTCTTCATATAAAATAGGAAGTGTATCAAACAACTTACCCATTTATAATTTTACGGGTACAATAAAACTCTATAAATAATATATTGTTGAAATAATATATTATAACAATAAACATTCAAACCTAATATTTAATATATAACAATATTAAATATTAGCTAACAAACTATAATGTAAAAATTAATATTTAATTTCCTAACATTCCCCACCTTAATGTTTACATGGTAACATTAGAACTTTCAAACTTCCTTTGCAGCCTGCCACCTCAGTGCGCTCATGATCTTGGCACACACTCGAACTAAAGGTAGAAGAATGAACACATCAACTTCTTATCGACCAAGCACTATTGGGAACACATCTGACTGACGAGGATGGGAACATGCTCAGGAATCATCTGCTTATCAACCAGTCACTCTAGGGAACACATCTGACCTAGCAGTGTGAGAACTCAAGCATGAACACATCTGAATAGCCTTCAATGGTTTTTAGGAGGCTAACCACAAACCTAGGTACGAACAGGAACACATCTGACTGTTCTACCTCATCAAGCCTCATGATGCTACGTTTCACTGTGTTATTTGTTCTGTACTATGTTTTTGCATTTGGGGAAATAGGAATAGCCACATACTCAACTGAAAAACTGAAAATGGAACATTGGATCATGTTGATCATGTTCCCCCCTCAATGTGAACATTTCACTTATTCAATCCAAAAAAAAAACTCTGAAATAATACTACACACAACAAACTACAATTCTGAAATGAAAGAAAACTCACATTGTAAACTGTGCCACCAAATCATTCTGTGTGGCCCTGTCGTTGGTGACTGACGAGAGGTCGTTGTCTGACCTCCAGCCTCCGATGCCTCCATCCTCCATTATACGTACCGCTTAGGTCAAAGAAATGTGCTCAGACTTCTTTTCCGAACTTCTCATTTTTCATAAAAGATGGTCTTTGTATTCTTTAGTTTTCAACCTTTTTCTTTTTAGAGATCTAGGTGGTTCAAATTCACCGTCACCTTCATATCCTTCTTCTAAATTTAATATAGCTGAATTTTCTTGATCTTGTATATTTTTGATTTCTCTCTCCATGGTAATTGGTTCCATGAGAATACATTTTTCTTCTTCTTTTCTTGACCATTGTGAGATAGGTGTCGGATACAACCAAAAATGCACCCTTTTTACAAATAATTAAAATTTAAATATAGCTAAAAGCTATTGATTAAAATTTTGACATATACTATTAAAATAACAAAATGACTCAAATTTCGAATAGAATCTAGTTACTAATACAAATAGAACCACATGAGTGAATTCACAGGTTAGAATATATGTAGATAATACACCAATACTTATGTGGTGGAGAACTTACAACTGATTTACATGTCACCTTCAAATTGCCTTCGATTGAGGTCTTTGATGCACGAAAAAACGTTCATTATGTTGCATACTTGCACATGGATATATAGAGACACATAGCACACAAATGATGTGGCTGCACCCAAATGACATGGCTTTAATTTCTATTATTGTCTCAGCTGATCAGTTTCACACATAATCTCATATGCCTGCCAGCACTTTGCAAGAACAAACACAGGCACAAAACCCGTCACATTTCTACACAGAACTGCTCACTTATCAAAACTAATTTTCCAAAACAATTTCTGGGTTTTATTCCCCGCGTTGTAAGATTTTCTGAACACTTTGAAATTCTCAATTTCGTTAAGAAATGAGAAAGTTATGAGTATTTTACTGAAGGTCGGTTTTGGATCAAGCTTGGCGGAAGAGCTGCGTGTTGCAGATGACATCGAAGATCAAAACAACAATGATGAATTGATATTTACCATTCCAATAGCACCACATCATCAATTTGATTCTCCTCAACCAGGGGCAGCAACGAATTTGGAGAAGTCCTTTAATAAATATTCACAAGCCCATACTCAAATTGGATGCACACAAAGACAACACTGCTCAAATTTTGTTCTCAACCTAATAAAAACATATCAATCTAACACACGATCTGATCACCACTCCAAACAAATAGATTGGAATAAATATACGCTTTCAGCTCTACCACAAGGACCATTACATTGCTCTGATACCAAATATTAATTTTGGATCAGACTTGCACAGGTGAAACACACAGAATAATTATATTATTTCTCTATATTATTGCTACATACAATTACATAATGAATTAGGCTAATTTATAGCCATTACAATATACTAACATCTTCCTATAAAATAGGAAGTGTATCAAACAACTTACCCGTTTATAATTTTACGGGTACAACAAAACTCTATAAATAATATATTGTTGAAACAATATATTATAACAATAAACATTCAAACCTAATATTTAATATATAAAAATATTAAATATTAGCTAACAAACTATAATGTAAACATTAATGTTTAATTTCCTAATAGTTACATCTTTAGAAATGGAATGGATTAGAAAGGAAACTATTAAAGACAAAACAGAGTGGAAAGGGAATGAGAGGAACGTATTTTATTTCAAGAAAACATAGATCAAGAAATACAAGTTTTAGATAATGAGTGTAATATTTGAAATGATTAAAATAATCAAGAACTCTAAACAAAGAATATCTTAAGATTTTGGACTTAGAACAATATCTCAAGATAGATGGATCCCACAACACAATTTTTATAAACTAACACCTGTTTGTATTCCTCAATGATAAAAAAGAAAATACAAAGTTTTTCTTCTTCTTCACAATAGCTCTTAATATTCTAAAAATTTCTCCTCCTTTGGAATGTATAAGCATCCCTTATTTATAATAGAGAGAGTAGAGAGAAAATAGGATAAATCCTAGAAAATAGTTATTTAACGAGAGTTCTATTTTTCTTGACTGTTACACATGAGAACAAGTCAAAATTTGCTTCCTATGTGACAAAACGAAAATGAAAAAGACATGACAATTTCTTGATAGAAATGACATGAAACATTATGCTTATTCTACTTCGTCATCCTTGTCTTCCTCTACTGAATCCTTCTTGTCACGAAATTCTTGAAACTTCTGGATTATGCCCTGTATCTCAGCTTCATCTGGTGCACTAGAATAATCACTTAGAACCTCACAAGTTTCTTGAGTGTCACTTGCGTTGCTAAGAATTTTCTTCAATCTCTTTTTGAGTTTCCTTAGTGATTCCAAAACATTCTCGATCCTTATGAACTTATTAATGGTTATCATATAAAATATGGAAGTTGGTTCATGCTGAATTGATTCTTGAACTTTTTTATAGAGATCGTCAGCAGGTAGAATACTCAAGCTTTCATCCAACAACTTGGCAAAGATCCTAGATAGCTCCTCTTCTATGTCATTGGTGGCATCAACCAACTAATCTCTAGATTCCCCCAACTTGCTGAAAGCTTCACTGAGAATATTTATCCTAAATCTAATGGCTTTGGCTAGCTGAAAATGCTTATCCCCATGTGGGATGATTCCTTCTTCCATTAAGATCTGGGATGGAACCTGTTTCAGTGCATTGAGAGCCTCTAAAGTTAACTCAAGGTTCCCGAATTCCTATGAAAATTCATCATCCATTTTTTTCCATCCTTCTTTATTTCCTCCAAGGATTTATAAACCTCTAATGTGTCATCAATGACCTCTCTTCCTTGTAGGAGTAGCCTATAAATCCATACATCAATCATTCTTCCCTTCTCGTTGATCTTTTCAATCATAGGTACCGATGAGAAATTGAACCTAAAAGGAGTAGGGGTAGAAGATGATGGTGTTGAGTGAGAGGGATTTGAGAGCAATACTTCTAATGGTGTTGAGTGAGAGCAATACTTCCATTAACTATTCAACTTTCTCCTTTAGCTCATCTCTACTCACCTTTGTTTCCCTCAGCTTCTGGCATAGCATGTTTATGGCATCATGCGCATCTTGTTGTGCTCCTTCTATTGTTACCTTTCCTAGATCAACCCTTGTAATCTGATAATAAGTAACTGATATATCCTCCTTGGTTTTGGTTGCTGTGGGAGTGGAAATCTCTACAAACTTATGCCCTGAGGAATCCACTAAAACCCTTGAAAACATTTTGGGTTTCTTGGTAGATTTGGTAGGAGAGGCCTTGAGTGAATTGAAATTGAAGGCTGGTAAGGGAACTACCACCTTCCTCTTCCTTGGAGTCTTATCAACTAACCATTGAGGTATAGTGGAAGAATTTTCTCCTATCAGAGGTGTTATGGTTGTATCTGCAAGTGGAGGAAGGTTTACTTGTCGAGTGGTGATGAGTGCAAGTTTGGAGATTGTGGGAATGGATTCAAGGAATGAAGGTGCGGAAGGAGGAGGCATTTCTATGGCCATATTAGGTCCAGTAGAGAGAGGTGAGAGATCAAATAAAATGTTGGCCATGGCTGATCAGAGTGGAATAGAAATATAAGATGAGGAATATTGGGAGAGAGGAGGTAAATATTCTAGAGTCAAAGCTTGAGACGCAAGAGAGAGACTTACTTCTGATGAGAAATCATCGAAAGGAGAAACAAGAGGTTGACCAACCTTATCTTCCGAAGGAAGTTTTCCTTGTTCTAGTGGAGGAGGTGAATCTAGTACCTCAACTATTTGTGAAGGAGTGGCAAATGATTCGGCTCCTTGCTTTTCTCCCCTTCTGAAAAACTTAAATTTAATCTACCTCTTGGTAGGGATTTTATCATTTTCCCTCTCTCCCTTAGAGGGCCTCGGTTCTAAAGTAGCTATTTTTGAAAATCTATTTTCCTTATAATTCATTCCCTAAGAAATGAGCCATGACTTGGTATAGACAAGAGTATGAGTGGCTCTTTCAGTGCTAGAAGATTTTTCAGACCAATCAATGAATGGGAATCTAAGTTTGTCTCCATCTGACTGTTTGTACCTAGTGTCCAGAACATTTTCATTGTTTTTGGTGCCTTCAGGGATATCAGCCAGATATAACATCTTAATTTATTCAAGAATCAGTCTGATTTTATCTTTTCTTCAAATGGAAACTTCATCCTGAAGATCAACCCAGATATCTTCCACATTGGGCACATGCAGGTAAAAGGTTCCATATGACTTGAGGACTCCTCTGATGTTTAATCCCTCCTTGAGCTTCATATATTTATTTAATTTTTCTTGAAGCTCATGCACCATGTTCTTGGCCTTAACCATGGTAGAGCATGTGTACCTTCCAATGGAAATAGGGGAGGAGACGGTGGCTTTGTGCCTACTTTGCTAGAATTTGTGAAAATCCAACAATTGTCTAGCTAACTCCATGAGGATCAATTTTTCATCCGGAAACCTAGGAAAATGGAAAGGGTTACCCTAGAACCTCACCACCCAAAGATAAGTAAAATTTTTGAATTGTAAGAAAATGTAACTCCATTTTGAAAATTCAGCCCATGCTTCATCAGAAACCCTTCTCTTCCTTAGATCAAGATCCAACCTGCAAATGTTTTCATAGAAGGAGTCATTCACTCTTCTATATTGGTCCTTATACCCTTTCATTTTCAGCTAAGGGAAGTACCGATATATGTGTTCTGTTGCTCGGTTCTCAATTGTATCTATCCCTGGGTATTTCCTCATGCCTGCTTCTACATAGGTGACGTATGACATCATATAGAACTTGCCGGTAGACAAGAATATTTTCATTTGGGAGTCTATTTCATCACTTATTAGGCTACCCCAATCAATCCCTTGGTCATTCTTCTTTATGATGGCCATGAACTGGTACATCCATCCTTTGAATTCCTTTGACTCTGGGAGCCCAAATAATCAGCTCAGCAGGGTGATAATATCACTGACTTTAAGAATAAAATCACTTCTAGGTACTGACTTAGGAAACCTAGAAACAATTGGCTTAGCCTTGATCAAGAACTTCTTGTTTATGTGCTTGATGTAGTATTCCTAATCTTTTTCCCAGGCCTTTTGTGCTCATTTAAGGTCTAAATCAACATACTCCAGAAAATTGGGCAACCTTAGGAGTTGATCGAAATAACCTTCATCCAATTTCACTATAGACTCTCCTACTTGATTTCTCACTGAGCAGGAGGCTGAGTCATAGTGGGAAGCACAAGCCAAGATGAATTTAGGGCATTGAGCTGATGTTGGAAATCTTGCTGCGAGAGGGAGACCACTACCTGATATCGACTTCATCTAACAATTCTAAGAAAAATTCCTAGTTCTCTAAAAGAAGTTCTCCATATCTATATTACTGAGATCTATGTCCCGAATGTCATAATTACAGCTTATGTAGGAGGAATCTCCATCTTCTAATACTTATACTTCATCTTTCCTGACTTATCCTTAGATTGAATGGGGTCCAACATGAGGAGTCTTGAAGAAGAAATGCCTTGATGATTTTTGGAAGAGAAATCAGGCTTGAAAGATTGTTGAACATGAGAAAAGACCCGCCACATTGTTTAGATTTTAAAACTTGCAAAATACCTTTGGAAACCCAATAGACTGAAGTGTATATCAGAAGTTAGGACTTGTCAAGCACTGATGAAAACCTGACACACTGCAAAAATGAGCAGGTGCCGGAAAGTGGGAAAACTTGACACACATGGAAGAACCTAGAGGATTTCGAGTAGGTAGAAATACCTGAGACACTACGGATCTGGATGGATGTTGAGTACCTAGAAAAACCTGACACAAGGTAGAAAGGGAAATATGTTAAACACCCTATAAAACCTGAAACAAGTATATCGGGTTTTTGACATGTTAGAACATGAAAAATTTCCACCTCATGATTACTTAGGAATTTTTAGAATCATCTTGAAATCCACAAGTTACAACCTATGAAAAACAAGTAAATAACCTAGGGGTAACTTTCAAATAAGAGCCCTCATGAAAAAAGACAAGAACCAAGAAAAACAACCCAAAACCCTAAAACAACAAAGAAGAAGGAAAAGAAATGAAAATCCCAAGCAAACACTTCACAAATAACCCAAAAATCTTATAAAAAGAAAGAAGAGAATAATACCTTCAACTAGATTGAAAAATGATCCAAAATGGTTGGAAAAATCAATCAGGAAGCTCGATCGGGTTTGGAGGTAGAGGAAGCATCAATGAAAATCCAATGCAGCAAAAATGAACAGTAACAAATGATGTGGAAAAAGCTGACTATTTATAATAACCTAGCATTAATTACACCTCACTTGACATGTGTGCCAACTTTTAGACAACTAGACATTAATGACATGTCATCATGCTTGGATCATCCAAAAACCCGATACATAGGATTTGATTCAATTCAGGTTTTGGGAAACATGAGACATGATACATGATTTGTTTAGATGCTTCTAAGTCCTGAAATCTCGACACAAAGGCTTCATTCAGGTTTTGGGTTTTTGGAAACAAATGACATGAAACATGCATTTGGCAAAGCATGTTCCGATGCTTAGAAGTTCTGAAAACCTGACATAAAGGACTTATATAATCGGTTTTCAGGTTTCAGGAAACATGAGACATATAACATGTAAGAAACATGTTTTCATGTAATGAAAACCCGAAAAACCCAAAAATCTCTTTCAAAGGGAATTTTTTAGAGATTTTTCCAAAAAATTCCTATGGTTATCTCATTTTTAGCTAGAATCACTAAAACAAGATAACACGGTGACATAATTTTCATGAATGATTTACTTTGATTTTAATACTACTTGTTCCTATTGATCTGGGTAAGATATGGAGGAGACACGATGGTTTAAACACATCACCTAGATAAATTTTCTTTTGTTAGTGTAACTTGTTATTTCCAGTGGGGCTTAATTTACCATTTGATTTTTACAGAGCTTCTCATATTTCACTTCTGCATACCACCCATTTTTCATGGACTCATCAATCATAGGGGAAAACCCATCAGAAGTGGAACTTGACAACATATTTTAATTTTGTTTTCTGGAAGGGCCAAATGAAGGATTCATTAGGAATGTCTTCAGCGTACCCAATGTATGAGCCAATCCATTAGATAGATCCTCTTAGAATGCACTAGTTCTTTCCAATCTGAACCGTCTCGCTGAATTATATGCCTCATTTCTAGTTTACCACACCCTGCAATTTCACCTCATCCTCCCTAAATATCACATAAGTATAAAGAATTTAAAGATCCATTGGTCCCATTATTTCCCTTGCATCCATGATAACCATCTGTACATATATATGGCTTATTACACCCATTCCTTGTTAGAAATAGAACTTCCCATCTCATTCCCAATGTTTATATCAGAGATATAAAAACAACCTCTAAGCCCACAAAATATGAAATAGAGAGGCAACTTTGGCACTTAAAATAGCCCTAGCTAAAATTCAAACTACGGTGGGTACCCAATCTCCCCTCCTGAAAAGATGAAAGGTCATTTATGATGATTTAACTAGAAGAGAGGTGTAACTCCCTGTAACCTGACATTCCACCAGTCAAAGGACCAAGGCATATCTTAGAGGGGGAATCCTTTATGAATGGGTGAACTCACTTGGAAGAAATAAGGAGTTTACCCAAATTCTCAATGGGCCAAGAGTGGGGATCTCATAATTATCGAAGAAAGGAATTTTGCCAAGCGTGGATGGAGATATTATATTTGTATTTAGTGATGTAGCCCATGAGGAATTCATACGTCATAGGGATGAGATTCTAAATCACATGCCAACCTTCTCAGGAGAAGTAGTGAAAATTGAAAATTTATCTTTCTTCTTATAATGTGATCTTTTATATCTTTTGTTTGTGTGTATATTTCTTTGAGGGTAGGGGCGCCTGTAATAGAACCCCATTTTATTTACATTATATATTATTCCAGTTTGTTTAATTCCTCTTCCATTATATGAAGTATATTTCTCTCTTCTATTTTAGTGCCACTGAGATGTGTAATTAGCTTCACATTTACATATATTGCACCATAAAAAAACCTACACAATTAATCTTCTCATATAATGCATACTACTGCATATGCAATTAAGACAACTCTAAATTACTTTGTAAGAGAAATCCAACCACTAATTTCCTAATCAATCTTGGGTATTGTTAGGTTATGGAGCCTATTTTCATGTGAGAAAGTGTTGAATAATGTACACTAAGAGTACTGTACACTTTCCATAGTTATCTCATTGGGGGTTTTATTTGGCCTTAAAATGTGCCCAATTTATCGAGAAACATGTTTTTCTCATATGGGAAGGATTTTTGACCCATAAGTTTATGGGATGGTTTTAGCCCATGGTTTTGATACCCACGGTTTTGTAAAACTGCTTAAGCAATTTTCTATTTATATGGTTTTGTGCATATGGTAGATATAATGTAACATTACAGATGTGTTTTGAATTTGGGTGTGAATTCTATAGAATTTGTTGAGCATAGCTCCAAACCAATATGGGTATTATATTGAGAGAGCGGTGACTTGTAATAAAATCTGAGCAAGTGATTCTTGGTGGATGTAGCCCAAATTGGGTGAACCACATTAAATACTATCTCTTTGTGTTGTGTTATTTTATTCTGCACTTTAATTTGAGATCTGTAATATTTTCTATATATTAGTTTCTACTGTTTCGATTCTATGAGGGATTATTCCACATATTTTATCCCTTATTTCCTAATAACTAGTATCAGAGCCTGGTTTGATTTACTAAAGTGTTGATTCACAGGGAAAGTTTTATCTTGATTGGGAGCTATGGTAGATGATGGAAGATCTAGGGTATATAAATTCAATCGGCATAATTTAAGTCTTTCGAAGATGCAGATGGAAGATTACCTTTATCAGAAGGATATTTATATTCCGCTGTCTGAGAAGGTGAACAAAATCTCAAGCATGAAAAATACAGAATGGGATTTTTTGGATAGGAAGGAACTTGGGACAATCCAGTTATGTCTTGCATCTTTGGTATTATTTAATGTTTCAAAGGAAAGAATACAAAAGAACTAATGGATGCATTAGGGAAGTTGTATGAACGACCCTCTGCCTCTAATAAGATATTTTTAATGAAAAATTTGTTTGATATGAATATGTATAAGAATGGTTAAGTAGTATATCATCTAAATGATTTTAATACGGTTGTAAATATGCTATCTTCAGTTACAATATATTTTGATGAAGAAGTTAGGGCTTTATTAGTTCTGTGTTCTTTACCTGAGAGTTGGAATAACTTGGTAATGGCGGTAAGCAACTTAGTTCCAGCTAATTCAAAGTTTAAGTTTGAGGATGTTGTAGAGGTGATACTAAGTGAGGAAATGCAAAGAAAAATATCTCGGGAATATTCTACTTTAGGGAATGCTTTGACAATGGAAAATAGAGGGAGACAGAAGAATAGAGGAAGTCATGGAAAATCAAAGGATTGGGCAAGGTCAAAATCCAAAAGCAAGATAGTATGTTGGCACCGTGAAAAGTCTGGGTATGTAAAGAAGGACTGTTGGGAACTTTGGGACAAGAAGAAATAACAAGAAGAAAAAAAGGAGGAAAATGTGGCAACGGGTAATGTATGTCAGGATGCTTTGATTCTTTCTTTGCACAATATTACTGAATCTTGGGTTTTAGATTTTGGGGCTTCTTTCCATGCTACTCCACATAGGCATTATTTTTTTGATTATGTTCAAGGAGATTTTGGGCATGTTTTTCTTGGTGATGATGAGCCTTGCAAAAAATTTGGAACAAGTTATGTTCAGGTTAAGATGCAGAATGGGAATAATTGGTTATTGAAGGATGTCAGACATGTGCCTACATTAAGATGCAATTTGATATCGGCAGGGAAGTTGGGAAGTGATGGTTGTATTGTGATATTTACAGCAGAATCTTGGAAGGTTACCAAGGGTGCTCTTGTGGTGGCAAGAGGTAAGAAGGTTGGAACCTTGTATTTAACAACTTATAGCACTAATGTTTGTAATCTTGTGGCTTTAGAAGTACATACAAGATTGTGTCACTATAGGCTCAGTCATATGAGCCATAAGGGATGGAGATCATAAAGAAGGATTTTCCTGAATATACAGAAATAGGTTTGGAGTTTTGTGAGGACTACATATATGGGAAACAAAAGTGAGTAAGCTTTCTTAAGATTGGACCTACAAAGAAAGAGAGTAAGTTATAGTTGGTGCATTCTGATGTGTGGGGGGCGACTCAGGTATCATCTCTTGGGGGTTCAACTTATTATGTTAATTTTATTAATGATGCAACAAGGAAAGTTTGGGTTTATTGTATTAGAAACAAATCTGATGTATTTTACATTTTTTTAAATGGAAATCCTTGGTAGAGAATGAAACAAGTCTTAAGCTAAAATGTCTTAGGTCAGATAATAGAGGGGAGTATTGTAGTAATGAATTTGATGATTATTTTTTTAAGAATGGAATCCACAAGAAAAAGATGGTTCCAGGAACTCCACAGTAGAATGGGTGTCAAACAAGATGAAGAGAACAATAATGGAACATGCTAGGAGCATGAGGTTACATGCAGGATTGCCTCTTTCTTTTTGGGCAAAAGCGGTGAGCACAACTGTGTACTTGATAAATAGAGGACCCTCAAGTGCCTTGGATGGAGGCATACCTGAGGAGGATTGGTATGGTAAGAAATTTGATTATTCATTTCTTAGAGTCTTTAGATGTGAGGTGCTTTTCCATATAGACAAGGATGATAGGACAAATCTATAGGCTTGTTGTCGTGAAAATGTGCAACAGGGAAATTGACAATTTCTAACCATAACAACTATACCCAGATGTCAAAATTTCCATGTTTTATCATTCCCACGAACCCCAAGCCAAATCCATTAGTCTTTTCACCCTATATTTGATGTCAAATTGGTCCTAGGTTAATTAGGAATTCTATTCATTCCCCCTAGGTGATTTTAGGGAGTTTTGAAAAGATGTTATCTTCTGGCAGTATTGGGAAGGGCTATCGCTGGCCTTCCCAGGACTGGATTCAACCCCCTGGAGCAGAACATAAGGGAAAAATTAAACATGGACATGAATTGAATACATTATAACATCATGGAAATTATTTTGGAAGGCTTTGGGAAGTTTTGAAATACTTGGAGCAGTTTGAGAGAAAAACAAGGTTCTCAAGCCTAGGCGGTACACAGGCCTAAAAAAGCTACTGGGATTCAGAAGAAGATTTTGGGAGCTCCAGATGAAGTTGGAAGTAAAAAAAACATATTCCGAAATAGGATTCCAAGACCTACATGATGGTGAAATAATATTTTTCACAACACCTTAGCGCATATGATTGGAAGGCAGTTTTTCTCAGGCACAAGTGGAGTCCTAGAACAAAAAACTGATTTTTGAGGGAACGTATTTTTGAATTAAGACATGAAACCCATATAATTGGATTAAAAATTCCATTTCAAGTCAGGATAATATAAAATTTCACCAAGAAATTCCACCGGGAGCTCAAGTTATCTTCATTCCAAGTTACCCTCTCAAAGGCAGTTCAGGACTTAGTCATTTTTTCGAGAGGACACGTGTCAGCACCAGGATCCTGGTGGGATTTCATGCCCCCAACATCCCTAAGGTCAGGTACATCATCCCTTTGAAAATTCACCCAGCCCTCATGTGACCTTTGGGACCCTCATATGACCTCCAGACTTGACAGTTCAGCCCCCAGGTGCTTATTTGGAGCATGCATTCCCTGTCGTCGGATCAGGTGCCATGTGTCAGCTCCAGGACCACAGTGGAATTTGATTTCCCTTATGAACCTAATGTGGGGGACATCAGACCTTTAAAAATTCACCCATCCCCTATGCGAAGTCTTCTGGACACCCACGTGACCGCAGTTCAGCCCCTATGTACATTTTTTGGAGCATCCATTCCCTGCCGTTGGATCGGGTGCCACGTGTCACCTCCAGGACCACCGTGGAAACTGATGTACCTTATGCACCTAAGGTGGGGGACATCAGACCTTGAAAATCTTTCCTATACCCCATAGGGAGTCATTTGGACACCCATATGACCTCCTTTTGGCTCCCAGTGCTTTAAATCAATTTTTTCCTCCTTCATTCCCTGTCATTGGATCTAGTGCCATGTGTCGCCGTCTTGCTCATTATGGAAGTTGATGTCCCTCACATCCCTGAGGTTAGGGACATAAAGCATGGAAAAATTTTACCAAGCCCTACTTGTGTATATCTTTTTGAAATTTTTCCAAGTGCCACTTTTTCTTGCTTCTAACTTCTAACAGTTATATGTGCACTTCATTCCTCCATACTTCCTCTGCAACATTCTTCCATCACTCCGCCATTGAAAAAGCTCAAACCTGCTCAACCCAAGAACTGAAACACATTCCCCATATCGATGTGCAGGTCTAAGAAGGAATCCTCATCAAACACAAAAGGAGAAGCACGGAGCACAGAAGGAGAAAATGGAGAAAACTCCATAGCCATGAAATGAGAAGTTGAAGAAATCTCCCAAACAGATGCATGAAACAACAAGATATATTTTTCTTCTCATTCCTCTACCTAAGGTCATTAAGAATACACCTTCAAAGTACCCCCATGTGTGACAGAGCATCCAAAATGAAGAAATCTCCTTTCCGGTTCAACGAAGAAAGAAGTGGGATTTCCCGTCAAAATGGTTGCCGAATTAAAGTAAGATTGCACGTGAAGCACCAGAAGAAAAAAACCACATCAAAAATATAATTTTATTTACAAATGGAGGAGAAAACTAGACCTACAATTTTAAGGTCCATTAATGGCTGCCGTACCCAGAAGCAGTACCAGGTCTGACTATTAAAACTTTAAAATCTCCTAGATTATTAAGCAGGTGGGCCTGAAATTTCAAAGGGATGATATTGGGAAAAAAACCCCATATCAAAAAAAAAAATTCCACGTCAATCTGACTCCCAGAGGCCAAATTTCTAAAAATAGCAGGTCTACTACGTAGGAACTGTTATTTCGGGTAAGTCATTAACAGAAGAACCTATGAAGGAGATGAAGATATCAGAGGTGCACTATAGCTGAGAATTCACCAGAATAGAAATTTTTGGCACTTACTAAAAATAGTAAGTGGGCCCTTGAGCACCTACTAAAAATAGAAATTTGATCCAAATAAGTGAGGAATGCAGGGAGAAAGGGGAATCAAGGTCACAACACTTAGCTAAAGATTGAGGGAGTTACTTTTTTCACACTTACTAAAAATAGTAAGTTACACTTAAAGAGAAGTTTGGCACAATAGGATGTACAAGGCTAATCATTCAGGGGGACATCATTGTTCAGGAGCATCCTAACCATTTTTCATAGGGAATTCGAGATCCACCTTAGTTCATTCAACTAGGTGAGTGTTTGGGAGCTAATTTGGAGGAGTTTCACAGTGTGCAAGGAGTTTGAAGATTCAAAGTTTCAATGCATTTGGAACTTTCCATCAATGAGGATCAATGAACTTCATTGGGTGACATCTACTCTTTTTCTTCTCTCTCTCTCTCTCTCTCTTTCTCTCTCCTCTTCCCCCCAACTTTATGTCACTTTCAAATACTCTAATTCTTCATTGGGGTTTGCAATTTTTGATATGCTTTTAAGTAACTTAAAAGTGGATTTAGAAACATAATGTAAATTAAGTCACCTTTCTATTATAAAAGGGACTTAAATATTTAAAGTGGAATATGAACAGTCTTAAGTCATATTAAGGCATATGGAGGGTCATGAGGAAGATGATAAGTCACCTCTCATTCTATAAATTGTAATGCCATTCCCATTGCAAAGGGTTGGTAATTGATCTTGTAGACTCAAGAGTGCATTGTACCTAGAGAAAGTAAAGGAGATAGCCATTTTCCACTACTCTCTTCCCCTCTCAAATTTCTTACATTCCTACATTATGTGCAACTTTGATTTGAGCAATCAATACAAGAAGAAGGAGTTTCTAGCTTTCTTTGACTAAGGGGTTTCTTGATACTTGGTGATCGATGAATTCTATTTGGTCTTGTTTCTATTCGCAGAGTTGTTTCTTCTGATAAATGCATGTGTTGAAGTTTCTAACTAGTGTGTGTGCAAGAATCTAATTTTTCTACCTACAACATTGGTTCTCCTACCTATTTTATCACTCCCCTTTCCTGCTCTATAGACAAAGAATTCCCTAGCAAGAGATTGATAGATTTTCCGCAGGGTTAGTGGAGTGCCCCTGTTAGATCCCCAGTCAAAATATCACCACATAAATCCACCCTTTCTCACGCATGCAAATATGACAGCTACACCGGTTAAGTAGAGAGACTTAGATTCCCAGAGCATTGGCAAGAAATCCACAAGTTTGTCCACTTGACAAATTTTTTGACCAACAGTTTTTGGCACCCACTATGGGGCAGATTTAACAACATCTTCACCCAATATACAGCCGCAAGGTCCCAAAAATTCAAAAAAAAAATCAAATATTGAAAAAAAAAAGAGTTCATGAAAGTCTATTGCCGAAAGATACACTGCTTATTTTTGCACATGAATTTTCACATTCTATAGTTCCCTTTCATGTTCTGACTGTAGAAGTTTTCAAAAGAAGATGAAAGAAGAGGTGTTACTGATTACAATTTTGAAGCTTTGAAAAATTAGTAAGAACGAATTAGAGATAATCCATACTTCTTCTCTCAAGCCTCCTCTCCATCTGGCACTTTGAGTAGTTCTCCTAGCAATCCTATCTAAACTCCTTCAAATTCTCCAATTTTTCAACCATCATTGAACATCGAGTTAGAAGAAGAAGAATTTGAAGAAGCAAGAGCTGAAATAGAAGTTGAAGAAATGATGGTGGATGAAGAAGAAAGACCTCAACCCATTGTTCCATGGGGAAGGAATACAGGCCCACTTGCTCTTGAACCCCCTCTTCATGATCTACTAATGGGTTCCCGCAAGAAATTTCCAAAGTTCAAAGGTGACAACTCACAACATCCTAAAGAACACGTTGCTGCTTTCATGACATCATGTGGAATTCTTGGTGTCCAGCATGAAGATGTTGCTGTAAGATTGTTCGTGGAGTCCCTCCAAGAAAAATTAGCAGAATGGTTCTACCTCCTACCTTCTTGATCCATCACTGGTTAGGATGACATCAAGGTTGCCTTTGAGGAAATATTTAAATCAACTAAAGATTGTCAAGACCTCTTGGTGTAGTTGGCTCAAATGAGGAAAGGAGAAAGTGAAATGATGAGAGACTTCATGGCTCATTTCAAACGGTTGCTTTGTAGGATACCGGAAGAAGATTCACCCTCTCATAACAATATCAAAAGATTATTCATAAACGCTCAATCACTGGAGGTAGGATTTCTCCTTCGAAGAGTTCAACCAAGGAACATTGTATAAGCAAAAAATAGGTCCATTGAATTAGATGACGATCTCATCCTCTCTGGAAAGATCAAGAATCCATCAAAGGGAAAGGCCCAACATCCTAAAGATGAGAGAACTAATCCATCGCTACAAAAGCTGGTGAATGAGATGGCCTCTTTGAAGAGGTAATTATTTGAACAAGTTTCTTCTCAGAGAAGCAATAGAAATCAAATTATATGAGCACCCTAAAGACTTGCCTTGGAGGCCCCACCCATGAATGTAAATTACAGATTTCAAGAAAGTAAAGAAGAGTTTGAACAAGAAAGTGAAGGTGGTGATTTCCTAGAAAGTGATGAGTTTGAGAATGATACACAAATAATATTTTGTGAGTATTATGGAGGTTATGAAGAAGATGAAGAAGATGCACCCAGTTTCTCATGTGTGTTATTCAATCATTCTCAGTCTAAGAAAAGAGAATCTCCCTCCACTACTACAAAATAAAAGAAGGTGTATGATCCTCCTGTGGCAACCCTAAAAAATAAAATAATCAGTCGATGATCTTCACTTCCATCCTCCATGAAGTCTGCATTATTAGATCCTGATCCCGTAACAAGTAAGAAGACTCCTGTAATCCCAAGTAAGTCTTCTGATGTCTCTTCCAAGCATAAATCTAAATTTTCTCCTATAAAATCTAATACCTTGAAAGCTTCTAGTGTACCTTTCAAAATACCCTCCATTCCCCAAAAATATACTCTGGCTTCCAAACCTGTCCTAAATCCAAAAGCACTCCCTTCACCCCCTTTGTCCACATCTGCTCCCTTTGACTTCATACAATATGCAAACAAAGCCAAAGTGCAGATTATTGAAACTAAATATTTGTGGCTGAACAATTTGA
Source organism: Taxus chinensis (assembly GCA_019776745.2). Lineage (NCBI taxonomy): Eukaryota > Viridiplantae > Streptophyta > Pinopsida > Cupressales > Taxaceae > Taxus > Taxus chinensis. The sequence goes on from CM034154.1 coordinate 485,567,325, forward strand.
GAGGTTCGTCTGATATATCAAGAGTGGTAGTCTAACACCCAATGATGTAGCTTTCATTCCAAAGGCATGCTACCAAATCTCACCTACACCTCCCTCACAGAACATTCTTTCTCTGAGTGCATCAAAGATTGATAAAGTTGAACCTTTCTACGTCTCCCTCCTTGTTAGAGAATATGTACTGAGTAATTGCATAATAGATTTTTGTGCCTCAGATAACGTGATTCCTTTGAAGGTCGCTAAAGCTCTCAAACTCACCATGGCTCCACCTGGTGGCTCTTTTTACTCTTTGAAGTTGAAAAAGGTCCCACTTGTAGGGAAGGTCGAGGATGCACAAGTGTCTCTTGCCAAATTTCCAGGATAGAAAATTTCAGTTATGATTTTAGTAGCTGATGACTCAACATCATTCGGAATGTTGTTGAGTAGAAGTTTCTCTCAAGACTTGGGAGGTAAAATTCAGATGAATTGGTCATCCAAAACCATACCAGTGAAGGGAGACATGGAGAAATTTCTTTCCGAGAAAAAGATGAGGTACACTATGCAAAAGTATGGAAGCCCAGAAGTTAACATTTTGTACCAAAATACCAAGTGGATGAATGACTTGGTGACAACAGAGGAGGGAGAGGATATCCCCATTTTGATAGGGCCAGACATTCCTTCCCAGAGAGATTTGGATTTTGAAGAAGCATTGAGAAGATTCAAGTTACAAGAGGGCAGCCCTGAATTACTGGATGATGCAAACCATGAAGAAGAGGATATGGTTCTTGAAGATTTTCAAAAAGAAAAAACAACTTATATGCTTATCTGTGATGAAGAAATTTTCTCATTCCCATTTGAAGATGAGGACTCCCTTGATCATGTCACCTAGGAAGAGACCAAGCCAGTCTACAAAGAGCCCTTGAGAAATGGGAAAGAACTATCTGTACAAGAACTACTAAGGGCCATGGAAGAAACAGAAGACCCTGAGATCAGTCTCGAGCTCTTGATGCAAGCCACAAATTTGCAAGACAAGTTTGAAGCTAATTTTGAAGCCTTAACCAATGTGAAGGTTGGCCATATTGAAAAATATGATGGTACTCTGGAGCTAATGGTTGATGGATGAAATAATGAAATGGAGATATTTTCTTTCCCTTTTGAGGATGAAGATTCTTTCCATGATGAATAAATTGAAGCAAGGAGTCTCGAAGCCTCTGAAGATTAATATATATATTTGATGAAGGATCGATAGAGTGTAGTGATTCTCAAGATGATGGGGTAATCCCCCTAGATAGTTTCCTTGAGCTGCATTCCTCAGATGTGTACAAAGATGAGTTGCAGGAAACAATGAAGCATAACTCTGTGAAATAAATTTTGGATGCAGTAGAATTTTTAGAAGATCCCAAGCTTATTTTTGATCTCTTCACTCATGCCATGGACATGCAAGACAAGTATGATTTTTCCTTTGATCCTCCCATCAGGACTCAAACATCTCACAGGGGAATAAAGATAAGGGATGATTAAAATGTTTCTCATGAAGAAGATGTCAATGAGCATAGACCCAGGAAATAAATTAACTCAGAAGATTCAAGGAATTGGAATGAAAATCAGCATTGGGGTAGGAATGAGATGCTCTATGGAGAATCATCTATATTTATAAACATGGAAGGAAACTAACATGACGAAACCAATTTCAAAGAGTATGAAGGCAGTGGAATTTCCAAGCAAGGACCTGAGCATCAAGAAGATCACATGGACTCACTCCTACCAAGTACATAGGAAATTGTGAAAGCACCTGGCTTTCATAAGTAGCTGTGGAGGGGAGGATACTTTCTTGAACCTGTCAACGGCTTTGCAGAACATCATCATTCGGTGTTGCCTCTTCAGGGGTAACTTTTGAGAAATAAAAATTACTTTAGTTAAAGTGGGTTGTCCCTCAATTTGTACCATAGGTGATTGATAGGTGTTTTTCCCTTTCCGTTGTGTGTGTTTCCCTTCCTGTTGTGTGTTGTGTGTTTCCTTTCTATTGTTTTGTGTGTGTGTGTTTCCTTCTTCTAATCTTCTATTCTAGAAAATGTGCATGACTCCACATGGCCCAATGGATAAGGCACTGGTCAACAAATTATATGGTCTAAAATTGAGATTCTGGATTCCCATGTCATGTCTTCGTTGCATCAGTCCATGTCATGTCCTCAAGTAGAGTTTGTTGTGAAAATGTGCAACAAGGAAATTGACAATTTCCGAGCACGACAACTATACCCAGATGTCAAAATTTTCATGTTTTATCATTCCCAGGAACCCCAAGACAAATATGTTAGTCTATTCACCCTCTATTTGATGTCAAATTGGTCCCTAGGTGATTTAGGAAATTCTATTCATTCCCCCTAGGTGATTTTAGGGAGTTTTGAAAAGATGTTATCTGCTAGTAGTATTGGGAAGGGCTATCGTTGGCCTTCCTAGGACTGGATTCAACCCCCTGGAGCGGAACATAAGGGAAAAAATAAACATGGACATGCATTTAATACATTATAACATCATGGAAATTATTTTTGAAGGCTTTGGGAAGTTTTTAAATACTTGGAGCAATTTGAGAGAAAAATAAGGTTCTCAAGCCTAGCGGTACATAGGCCTAAAACAGCTGTTGGGATTTAGAAGAAGATTTTGGGAGCTCTAGATGGAGTTGGAAGTAAAAAAAAAAATCTTTGGAAATATGATTCCAATAAATACATGATGGTGAAATAATATTTTTCACAACACCTTGTCGTATATGATTGGAAGGCAGTTTTTCTCAGGCACAAGTGGAGTCCCAGATCAAAAATTCAATTTTTTAGGGATAATATGGTCGAATTAAGACACTAGACCCACATAATTGGATTAAAAATTACATTTCCAGTCATTTTCATATAAAATTTTACTAATAAATTCCACCGGGAGCTCAATTTATCTTCATTCCAAGTTACCCTCTCAAAGGCAGTTCAAGACTTAGTCATTTTTTCGAGAGGACACATGTCAGCACCAGGAGCCTAGCGAGATTTCATGCCCCAAAAATCCCTGAGGTCAGGTACATCAGCCATTGGAAAATTCACCCAGCCCTCATGTGACCTCTGGGACCTTCATATGTCCTCCAGACTTGACAATTCAGCCCCCTAGTGCTTATTTGGAGCATGCATTCCCTGTCGTCGGATCGGGTGCCACGTGTCAGCTCCAGGACCACCGTGGAATTTTATTTCCCTTATTAACCTGAGGTGGGGGACATCAGAACTTTAAAAATTCACCCATACCCTATGGGTATTCTTCTGGACACCCACGTGACCACAGTTCAGCCCCTAGGTGCATTTTTGGAGCATCAATTCCCTGTCGTTGGATCGGGTGCCATGTGCCATCTCCAGGATCACTGTGGAAACTGATTTCCCTTATGAACCTGAGGTGGGGGACATCAGACCTTGAGAAATTATTCCAGCCCCCATAGGGAGTCATTTGGACACCCATGTGACCTCCTTTCAGCTCCCAGTGCTTTAAATCAGTTTTTTCCTCCTTCATTCCTTGTCATTGGATCTAGTGCCACGTGTCGCCATATTTCTCATTGTGGAAATTTATGTCCCTCACATCCCTGAGGTCAGGGACATGAAGCATGGAAAAATTTTCCCAAGCCCTACTTGTGCATATCTTTTTGAAATTTTTCCAAGTGTCACTTTTTCCTGCTTCTAACGTCTAACAGTTATATGTGCACTTCATTCCTCCATACTTCCTCTGCAACATTCTTTCATCACTCCACCATTGAAAATGATGAGAAATTCTCAACCCAAGAACTGAAACAAATTCCCCACATCGATGTGCAGGTATAAGAAGGAATCCTCATCAAACACAGAAGGAGAAGCACGAAGCATAGAAGGAGAAAATGGAGAAAACTCCATAGCCATGAAATGAGAAGTTGAAGAAATCTCCCAAAAAAATGCATGAAAAAAAAAGATATATTTTTCTATGCATTCCTCTACCCAAGGCCATCAATAAGATGCATTCAAATTCCCCCAATGTGTGACAGAGCATCCACAATGAAGAAATCTCCTTTCCAGCTCAACGAAGAAAGAAGTGGGATTTCCCGTCAAACTGGTTGTCGGATCAAAGTAAGATTGCACGTGAAGCACCAGAAGAAAAAACCCACATAAAAAATATAATTTTATTCACAAATTGAGGAGAAAAATATACCCGCAATTTTGAGGTCCATTAATGGCTGCCATACCTAGAAGCACTGCCAGGTCTGAAAATTAAAACTTTAAAATCTCCTAGATTATTAAGCGGGCGGGCCCGAAATTTCAGAGGGATGATATTGGGAAAAAACCCATATCAAAAAACTTTGTTCCATGTCAATTTGAATCCCAGAGGACAAATTTCTAAAACTAGCAGGTCTACTACATAGGAATTGCTATTTCAGAAAAGTCATTAACAGAAGAACCTGCGAAGGAGATGAAGATATCAGAGGTGCACTATAGCTGAGAATTCACCAGAATGGAAATTTTTTACACTTACTAAAAATATCAAGTGGGCCCTCAAGCACTTGCTAAAAAATATAAATTTGATCCAAAGAAGTGAGGAATGTAGGGAGAAAAGGGAATTAAGGTCACAACACTCAGCTAAGGATCGAGGGAGTTACTTTTTTCACACTTACTAAAAATAGTTAGTTACACTTAAAGAGAAGTTTTGGCACAATGGGATATACAAGGCTAATCATTCAGGGGGACATCATGTTTTGGGAGCATCCTAGCCATTTTTCACAAGGAATTCGAGATCTGCCTTAGTTCATTCAACTAGGTGAGTGTTCGGGAGCTAATTTGGAGGAGTTTCACAGTGTGTAAGGAGTTCGAAGATTCAAAGTTTCACTGCATTTGGAGCTTTCCATCAACGAGGATCAACAGACTTCATCAAGTGACATCTACTCTTTTTCTTCTCTTTCTCTCTCCTCTTCCCCCAACTTTCTTTCACTTTCAAATGTTCTAATTCTTCGTTGGGGTTTGCACTTTTTGATATGCCTTTAAGTCACTTAAAAGTGACTTTAGAAACATAATGTAAATTAAATCACCTTGCTATTATAAAAGGGACTTAAATATTTAAAGTGGAATATGAACAATATTAAGTCATATTAAGGCATATGGAGGGTCATGAGGAAGACGATAAGTCACCTCTCATTCTATAAATTGTAATGTCATTCCCATTACAAAGGGTTGGTAATTGATCTTGTAGACTCAAGAGTGCATTGTACCTAGAGAAAGCAAAGGAGATAGCCATTTTCTTCTACTCTCTTCCACTCTCAAATTTCTTCCATTCCCACATTATGTACAACTTTGATTTGAGCAATCAATACAAGAAGGAGTTTCTAGCTTTCTTTGACTAAGGGGTTTCTTGATACTTGGTGATCGGTGAATTCTATTTGGTCTTGTTGCTATTCGTAGAGTTGTTTCTTCCAATAAATGCATGTGTTGAAGTTTCTAACTAGTGTGTGTGTAGGAATCTGATTTTCTACCTACAAAATTGGTTCTCCTACCTCTTTTCTCACTCCCTACTCTATAGACGAAGACTTCCCTAGCAAGAGATTGCTAGCTTTGTCGTAGGGTCAGTGGAGTGCCCCTGTTGGATCCCTGGTCAAAAGACCACCACAGAAATCCACACTTTCTCATACATGCACATATTGCAATTGCACTGGTTAAGTAGAGGGACTTAGATTCCCAGAGCGTTGGCAAGAAATCCACAAGTTTGTTCACCCGAAAATTTTTCTCACCAACAAGAAAAATGTACTTTCATTGGTTATGGCGGTGATGAATTTGGATATAAATGTTGGCATATTAAGGATAAGAAAATCATTCAATCTAGGGATGTGGTCTTTAATGAGAAAGTCATATATAAGCAGTAGTTACAAGAAAACATGGAAAAATACAAGAAAAAATATGTAGCAGTAGATGATCTTCCAGATGGGAAAGTGACACATGAATCAGTTCAGGAACCTCCTCAACAGGAACCCCTAACTCCTATATTGAGGAGGTCTTCTAGGGTAAGAAGAGAACCTAAACATTTTTCTCCTTGATTTTATTATTTATTACTCACTGATAGTGGAGAGCCAAAGAGCTTTGATGAATCAATGTAGGTAGATGCCAGGAAGAAGTGGGAGAAAGCCATGGATGAGGAGCATCAGGCTCTCATGGAGAACCAGACATGGGATTTGGTAAATTTCCTCGAAGGAAAAAGAGAATTAAATAAAAAGTGGGTGTTCAGAGTCAAAGAGGAAGGAGGCAAGAAAAGATACAAGGCCTGATTGGTGGTCAAGGGGTTTGCACAGAAAAAAGGTATATATTTTGACGAGATTTTTTCTCATGTAGTAAAAAAGACTTCTATTAGAACTGTTCTAAGAATAGTTGCAGCAAAAGACTTGCACTTAAGAAAAAAATTATGTAAAGACTGCATTTCTCTATGGTGATTTGGAGGAGGAACTATATATGTAGCAACCATAGGGCTATGAGGTCAAAGGTAAAGAGGAGATGGTGTGAAAATTGAAGAAGAGCTTGTATGGATTGAAACAAGCTCTACGTCAATGGTATAAGAAATTTGATAGCTTCATGATGGAGCAAGGTTATATTAGAAGTCATTCTAACCATTTCATGTATATAAAGAAATTTGAGGATGACAATTATATTATCCGGTGTTTGTATGTGGATGACATGTTGGTTGCAGGTAAGAACATGCAGGAAATAAAAGTACTCAAGAAGTAGCTAAGTGAATCCTTTGCTATGAAGGATTTGGGGGAAGCCAAAAAAATCCTTGATATGAGGATATCTCAAGATATGAAGGAATGGAAGTTGAATTTATCTCAGGAAGAGTACATTAAGAAGGTCTTGGAGAGGTTTAATATGTAGGATGCTAAACTGGTTGGAACTCCTTTGGCAGGCCATTTCAAGTTATCAAAGGAGTACATGTCCCAAGACAAAGCAGGAGAGAAACCAGATGTCCAAGGTACCTTACTCATCAGTGGTTGGTAGTTTTATGTATGCCATGGTGTGTACCAGGTCTGATATTTCCCATGCAGTGGGAGCGGTGAGTAGATTTATGAGTGATCCAGGTAGAGATCATTGACAGGCAGTAAAGTGGATCCTTCGGTATTTGAGAGGGACCATGGGGATAGTTTTGTGCTACAGTGGATCAAACACCACTTTGTGTGGTTATGTAGATTTAGATATGGCTGGAGATGTAGACAACATGAGGAGCACGATAGGTTATGTTTACACTGTAGGTGGGACAACAATAAGTTGGATTTCACGACTATAGTAGTTGGTGGCTTTGTCAACCACGGAGGCTGAGTATGTTGCTGCCACAGGGGAAAACAAAGAAATGATTTGGCTACAGGAATTGCTTGATGAGTTGGGGCATAAGCAGGAGGAAGGAAAGTTGTATAGTGATAGTCAAAGTTCTATACACCTAGCTAAGAACCCTGCTTTCCACTCTAGGACAAAGCATATGCAGTTAAGGTACCATTTCATCAGGACAGATTTGGAGGAAGAGAAGTTGAAGCTAGAGAAGATTCATACTAGTCAGAATCCTGTAGACATGATGACCAAGGTGGTCACAAGGGAAAAACTCAAGTTGTGTTCATCTTTGGTTGGTCTTCACGAAAACTAGTGAAGGGTTGAGAAGCTTGCTTAGAGGAAAACTAGTCTCTAAGTGGGAGATTGTTAGGTTGTGGAGCCTGTTTTCATGTGTAAAAGTGTTAAAGACTGTACACTAATAGTACTATACACTTTCCATAGTTTTCTCATCGGGGTTTGGGGGCACATCCCCTGAGAAATTTTTTTTGGCCTTAAAACATGCCCGATATACTGGGAAACGTGTTTTTTTTTCCTCATATGGGTGGGATTTTGACCCATAGGTTTATGGGATGATTTTGGCCCATGGGTTTGATACCCGCGGTTTTGTAAAACTGCTTAAGCAGTTGCCTACTTTTATGGTTTTATTCATATGGTAGAAAAATGTAACATTACATATGTGTTTTGAATTTGGGTGTGAATTCTGTAGAGTTTGTTGAGCATAGCTCCAAATAGATCTAGGTATTGTATTGAGAGAGTGGTGGCTTGTAATAAAATCTGAGCAAGTGATTCTTGGTAGACGTAGCCCAAATTGGGTGAACCACGTTAAATATTGTCTCTTTGTGTTGTGTTATTTTATTGTGTAATTTTATTTGAGATCTATAATATTTTCTACATATTAGTTTCTACTGTTGTGATTCTGTGAGGGATTATTCCACATATTTTATCCCTTATTTCCTAACAATTTCTTACTATTATCATTAAACTTGAAAGAGGGATATTAAGAAACCTTATCCCTAAAGTAATAGTTTGGCTTGAGAACTATTTACATTATGTAGTACTATAAAAGTACCTTTATATTGATACTAATAAAATATTTTGAGTTATTAAATGGTTAGGGGTTTTCTTATTAAAGAACATGTAGATTGGAAATATTAGTAATTTTGGAATGAAGTCCTAAAATTTACCTCAGCATAAAATTCCCCTTGGCTTGGCTCTCCAATCTTCCTAAAATGAGGAGACCGTTCTTATTTTTATTCCCATGTGTTCCCCCACTATTTATTTTGTTTTTAAATCAAGTTCATAGTGGGATGAATCCTTCTAGATGTTTACCCAATTTACCACTTAGTTTAAATTTGAATTGGGTCATTTAATATCTCAAACTACTTTCCGTTTGGTGTTTCTTCTTTTGTGCATGGTATATTATTTTTCAATTGATTTTTTGGTGTGCTTTTTTGATTGACACATGTCCCCTTTAATTCCTTTGACATTTATTTTCAACTACCAATTCATCTACACTTTCTTCATACACCACTTTGTAAAACTTGTCACGCCCCTTTACAAATCTACAATGTGCACTTATGCTCCAAACCTATCCCAAAACATTACATGTGAAAATTCATACATCCTTACCTACACTATTCATTTTCACTATCTCCACAAAAATTTCGCACACCCCACTTGAACTCCTACATGCACCATTAATTCCTTGTTCTTTGCAATAATTTTCATGCATTATACATCCATGAACTATTGCATAAAGCCTTTAGACACTCTACACAATTACTAGACTTTTGTTCCATGTCTCCTTACTTCACCTTTATACTCATCATTTATGCACTCTCCCATACATAGCCACATGTTGTGTAGGATTTCTGTGAGCCTAGGAATATCCTACATCATACATTTGAAGTACTTAAACTTGATCTCCAACTCAAGTGGATCTAGTGATTGGTAAAACCACCCTTTAGAATATTGGAGTTGATAGTCTCGGCTTCCTTATCCAGTGATCTTATTTTGGGCCCTATGGTTATTTATTCTCTTCCAATCCTTTGTCACAAACCTATTTCGATCCTTCCGCATTGCCTTATAGATCCTTGTTAGCTTCAACTCGCCATAGTATGACCACCTCCATCAATTGTTTCTCTTTTCCTCTCTATGAGTTCCTTCTCACTCGCTTCCTTCCACCTCTACCTAAGGACTTATTATATATATATATTTTTTCCCATAACATTATTAGGATTCCATATTCTTATCATCCCTTCCTCACACGCCTATTCATATCCATGCTTCTTTCCTTCAAGATCTTATATTTATTATAGGATATCCTTACTCGTCTCTTCTTTCTCTACTTCCTTGTTGCCTTATTTTTATGAATTTTCTTAGATACCTTATGTGGTTTTGTGGGATTAAACCCACCATAGGATGACCCCATCCAAGATTTTTTTTTCCTTTCTATTTTACTCACAAGTTCTAACTTTCCTCTCCTTAACCATCTATTCTTTTGGCCTTCTTGATTTCTCTTTTTCTGTGTCTTTTTCTCTTTTACGTTATTATTCTTTGTGCATATGATTGTCTACGTTCCATATAACTTTATGCTCATTATTCCCTTGCAGGTTATATTCTCATCCTTTCACCTCTTTATCATTATTGGTCCACAAATTTTCTTCCTCCACACAACTTTGAGGCTTGTCCTACACAACACTAGGTCTTAATATGCCCATGCTAATATTTTCTCTTCTCTCGTTATAGCTCTCTGACCATATTCAACTATCTTGTGTGCTCTATCTTTTTCTTATTCTACACACTTCTTATGCCATCCCTTCTGGTAGTGCATCTTATTCTCTCTCACACACTTATATACTTGTTTTATGGCCCTCTTTCTAGCTATAGTCCTTTTATCCTCTCCCCTTGCTTTAGAATATCCTTAACATCCTTATCTTTGCATTCTTTCTTGATGTCTACATGGATCTTTTTCTCTTATCTCTTCCTTTGCGATGTCTTTATCATTCAATTCTACAACCTTATTTAGTTATGGCTCTTTTTTTCCCTTCAAGGTGATGGAAAGATGGTGTTTTTTAGGCACCCGATCCATTCCTCAGAGTACACAATGGATCCTCACAAACAAATATGAGACTCTTATTGATCTCATAGCCTTAACAACATCTACAATGCATGTGTTACTTGACTATAGAGCTTACATAATATTATGAGCTTTATTGAATTGGGGTTCTCCTATGGACGTATCTTATATTGGGTTTAACTTTTCTCAGTTTTTATGTCTCCTCTCAATTATTCAATTGTGTCTTTACTTGGTCAATTATATTAACGGATCTCCTTCCCCAACTAATTATCAAAATTCTAAACAATCACTAAAATGAGGAGCTTGTCTATGCCTTTATAACCATGTGGTCCCACTGTTTATGTTGTTTGAAACGTGTTCATGGAAAGCCAATTAATTTTACACACTTCTTCAATTTATCGCTCTTACCCAAATTCAAATCATCCGTAAACAGGGGTAAATATATTGAACTACCCACATACCCCTATAGGAACCGCAATTTTTTTTAGACTCCACATATGCTATCAAATTCAAATAAGAATGCAATGTACAGTAAAGCGCACACACTGCAAAGAAGATTGATAACAAAGTTCAGCATTGCCTACGTCTCCGGGTTCATATGAATCGATTAATTACGCTTCTAAATGCAAACTAGTACAATGAAGCAATGAATCAATATGCAGATACCAGTGAACATGTCTATCTGATACCAAAATGATAGTTGTATAGGGATTCCGCCCATATGATAGTGGTATAGGGATTCCTCCCTTGTGATAGTTATAAGGATCATGCCCACTACGATCACATACCCATGTCGATAAGTACATATGAATCTGAACTAGATAAATAAGATTGATCGCGATCTAGTAGAATACTTGAGAAACATGGAATGATATGAAGACTAAGTTTGCATACCAAAACCGCCGAAGAAGTCCAATTAAATCATCAGCTAATGATGAACATTGGTCTATTGTAACATAAGTGATAATGGAGTCTTCAACTAGAGTCGTGACCACGGGTGAAAGGTACACGCTCGTATTTGACAACTCCGGAATGATGTCAAATCGACTTGTAGTAATGAATATGTCGTTGATTGAATGACAATGGTGTCAAAATGCCTCCAAATTGAGGAGAGATAAAATTTATATCATTCCAGCGAATGTATGCAGAAATTATAGAGCATCTATTCCCTTTTTACAGACATAATTATCACTACAATACTTAGAAGCCTAACTGCTCTGAAAGTAGATTAAACGTAGATATATGAAAGAAAATGGTATTGCTAAATATTGAGCCTATGGCAAAAGCTTACAAATTGAGAATGCAGACTTACTCCGAAGATAGATTTTTTTCTAGTCAAATACATGCTATTTATATAGAGCTAGCTCCACTATGGATGCCATAATTAGAACTGCTATTCTCCTCTAGATGGGAGTATATCATATGGATGTATTTACCATTTTATTTTCTACATGTGGCATTACAATTTACATGCGAGAAGAAGAGTTCAACTAGGAGTTCAAAAATATTAACTGAAACTATCTAAAATATGTCACAAGTTTGAAGATCTTAAATAGAATCAACACAAGATTTAACACATGGAATATAACTAAAAATAGGTGTTGATGGTAATCTACCAGTTAATGGACCGGCCCACTATTTATAGGCACGTGTACACGTGATTCCACCAATTTTCTCTTTAACCGCCACTACCACGTAGATCCTTTGATCAGAGTTGAGTGGAAAAAATATTAGAAATCCCACATACGTGGGATGTTTGAAGTTGAATCCGACCATGTCCTTCAACAGTGGCATGGGGCAGGCCTCCCTTTTGCTTCTACACGTTCTAAGAGATCTTCAAAGCGGCGATGAGTTAGTGTGGGCGGTCTTCTATTAACTGCGGATAGGGTGGTGTGGATGGGTTCTTGTCTATGGGTGGGGTACTGAAGAGTGGTTGAGCCGTTAGGAGATATGGGGGAGCTACATACGAGCCAAGTTTCTTACAATGAGCTAAGCCCCCAATGTGTAATTCGACCCATATGCAATGAATTCAACCAAAATATGAGCTCGATCATAATAATAAATGCACACACAAAATATCACAAAAAAATGATAACTATTTATAACTATATTAATTAGTAATTATTCCATAATTTTAAGTTGTGATGATAATGTTCAGCAGTGTGACTGGGAAATACAAGGACATACCTACAGTGAATCGACAAAAGTACATAACATGATTTTTTATAAGGATATTTACATAATTCATCACACCCCAAAGATTAATTTCTTGAATGTCCTTATTCAAGTGTTTCATATCCCTACTCCTTGAAACTGCATACACACCTCAAATTAATTGAGGTATTTATCTCTTTTTCTTCTGATCATAAGTAGCCACCATTTATCATGAACTAGTGCATAACTTTATTTTGTATCCTTTCAATGAGTGTTCTGTCACCTATCCATGGCAGTATCAAAAAGTGAAATATTGGTGGGTGATAGCCAATAGGAAACCATTTCTCTACACATTTTGTATCAATCTCAATGTATGTATTCAATCTTTTCAATGTTGGCATTATATTAGGATAAGGGTGTATTTCTTTCTTTTATAGTTCAAGAGAGCTCATTTCATCACATCTTGCATGCTTGTATGACCTAAATCCCACGATCCCTAATCATTTATCTAACTTCATAATGGGCTTCTTTCCTCATTTTCCATACTCTCCTCCTGATCACCTTATTCTTTATATGATTCTCTAAAACTTCATCTATTTTTCTAGCCCCAACCTTGACAAACAGTGGTTGGATATTCTCTAAATTCATGTACTCTTCCATTTTCCTTTCTCTATCTAACTCATTTGTAAAATAAGACCACAGAGCTTTAAATTGAACATCTCTAATATATTGAATTGGAATCCAATCCCTGTCATATTCAAGGGTATAGTTGTACATATAAATTTCACATAATAAGAGTTGGAGTTCATGAGTGATATTATGATATAAAGTGAAGAATATCCTAGCTGAGATGATATCATAGGGTATGTCAGAATTAATGTAGGTGAGTTTGAGTTTCAACATATTCTCTTTCAATAAGATAACATAAATATTTAATGGAGGCCTGCATTTGAATATCTCATGGGAAACCTTAATAGTCTCTTCTTGATTTTACTTGAGCCTCTTAATCTCCCTATCATTTTCCTCTTTTTCTTTTGTATTCTTGGAGATAAGGGATTATCTTTCTCTCTCTCATGTCCTTTTAGCCTTTTAACATAGGTCTCAAATTTCAACATCAAGTAGTTAATATTTGATAGCATATTTTGTGTGTTAATATCCTTACAACGTGGTTTTATAGGTTCCCTTATAATTTCTTGAATAAAATTTTTGGGCTTAACTGGGGTTTCATGTACTTGTTGCACATTAGCACATAGTGCTTTCTTAACAAATTACTCAATTACATGTTGAACATCTACCTGCATTTGTTGTTCATGTGGCTTCATGACCTACTCAACAACTTTAGGTATTTGTCCCTACTCAGTCTCTCCTTCCAATTCCTCCTTTTCCTTTCTCTCTCCATAAAGTTCTACTTTAGGAGTTACCTCCTCTTTTTGAGTTAACTACTCATGTTCTTCCATGAGCTACTCAGAGAATTCCTATCCAATTTCCTCTTCTTCTCTCTCCACTTGACCTTCTACTACATTAATTTCCTCCTCATCATGAGCTGCATCTTCTTTCCCCTCCATGGGATATCTAGGGTAATCCTACTCATGAGTAGGGGCATCAATATCTCCTTGTTGTGTCTCCACTAAGTGAGTCTCAGAGCTTCCTTCTGTATCTTCCACATCACTATCTAGTGAGATGGGATTTGACTTTACTTGGTTAGATGCTTTTGGCCTTTCTATTTTGAGCCTACTGGAGTGCCTTGGTGGTGTAGGAATGGACTTATAAAAATTACTTTTACCATTGGAGGTGAAGGATTCAGGAGTGGTGACATCCAATAGGGTTTCAACAATGAAAATTCTCTCAAGAGAGATAGGTACAAGGGTTTCCTCAACAGATGGAAAATTTTCAGAAGTAAAGGGTTCTTATGGGTGGGAGGGAGATGTTGTAGGCTCATTTACATGTGTGGAATATCTCTCATTTCTTTTCCTCCTCTTTCCCTTGTTTCCCAACAAATTATCTATACTATTTTCCCTTTCAAAATATTCCCATAGTATTTGAGGATAATCCCTCTACAGGTTATGTTTTATTACCAGGGTTGTAAAGTAATGGTGTGACAATGTAGGCCTTCCCCTCTGTACTTATTTACTCATTCTCTTCAATATTTCATGAAATAATTTTGGTAAAATTACTTTCCTATTGTTCTTTAGATGATTTAATAGCTGGAAATGAATGGTATTCAATCTAGAATACCTTCCTTCACAAGTAAATTACTAAGTTACAAAATTTACAACCTCAAAACATAATGGTTTAATGGATTTTCTGTGTATACCTTTCCTGTCAGTGATGAATGCATCATCATCATCCACAAATTCTCTCTTCGCTGCTTTTGGGTTGGCCTTTTCTGGGAATGATTCCCCTTGAGCTAGTAGGCCAACTACTTCTGCCAAGATGTCATCATAGAGTCTCACTGTAAAGACCTTCTATTTTTCCTCCCCATTATCAAATTTGTTAAAAAATTCTTCCACCATTGATTCATTAAAACCTTGAAAATTATTAATGTAATCTAACTAACCATTATACAAAAATACTACATAATTAAAGGATTGTTAAAAAGTTGAGAGTTCTCAGTGGGTTCATGCCTTATCAAATATCCCCCCATGATGGATATGTAGCCAAATTTGGTTATAATATGCAAAACCACAACTCTTCTTGGAGGAATTTTACACAATTGGGTTATGTTGAGTGGATTTTATTTTTTTTGAACTTTGGGACCGAGAGGGCACACAACATGGCTATGGGAGAACAATTATTAATTGATTTGACCATTTGAAGCATGTAAAGTGAAGTGATTTGATAACATTGGTTTATTTGGAGTGAATCATCATAACTTGAAAGGTGGTGGTCATTAAGTGTAACACATGCATATGACTTGGCATTAATGAAAATTAACTATAATTAAACTAATTATACTTTATTCAAATGATAGTTGAGTGCAATTAGCTTGATGTTTGTGAGGAATGATGATTGTGCATGCTTATTTAAAATTTTTCCTTGGTTTTATGCAAGATTTTTGTGATGTTGTGGATGTGTGTTGAGCATGATGCTACGGATGTTGGATGCTCCTTATTACAACCAGATGAATCTTGGACAGGGAATTCCAATTTTTTGGGGTGTCAATTGTTTCATGTCCATCTCCCACATGTGCATGCATCCTTGATATTTGACATGCCATCACGAGTTCTTCAAAATGAAAACAACAAAACAGGGATTTACTTCATGTTGTTGCAATTGGAACCTTCAGTCATTGCATTCTCTCATTGTATCAAGATTGCAAGATGTGTTAACAGAGTTCTTCTGATCATTGAAAGGCTGATCACAACAAATTTATTCGACCTTTGAATATCTAGCATGTTGAATGTGTTGGTATCCAAATTGATTCTCCCTTGGAAACCGAGTAGAATCAAAGATTTCACAAGACACTAAGAGACAAAAATATCTTATTATCAGTTGTTTTGTATCTAGGGAGGGGATTTGTCTGACTCTTTGTCACTTGGGCATTAGAGAAATGGATAGCACCTTCATTAAGGATTTGATCTATCCTCACTGCTTTAGGTCATGCCTTTTGACCAGGGTGAGAGGACACATTTTGTAACCTCTGTCAGTGAAGGAGAACACATATATCCTTCTTTACACAAATCTGAAAGGGGCCCTAAGAAAATATGATCAATGCACCACAATTTAACTCTCAAGAGTTGTCACTTCTAAAGAATGGTGATATTTCCTAGACAAGGCTAAGGTTACTAAAGACATTATGGAATCCTGATTGCTTATGCATATTTTAGCAGTAGAATTTATACATTTGTGGACACATAGGGAAAACAGGGGTAGTTCAGGATGGATTCATTGTTTTTGAGTAATTTTGGTGGGAGATTAAGCAGGATTAAATTGATTATACTAGATATTTGAGAGACTTCACAACAATTGGAAAGCTAAATGACAGAAAGCTTCAGAAATAGCTAAAATATTCCTTCAACCAGAAGGTGTGCATCAATGGAGGCCCAGATTTGCATGGTTTCACACAATCTCCAAGAATTTAACATGAAGGCTTGAGCTAAAGACTCAATAAAACATCAAAGACCCCTGGTTCCTCATGCCTAAGATACACTCATAGGCTTATAGACAATCTTTATCAACAAATGACATTGAAGTGATTTTAAATTGTTTATCTCATTGTAGGATGAAGGCTCTTCTTGAAATGAAATTGCAAATGCCACTAAAATATCACAGGGATGAGATCCTGTGTGATTCAGAGGGACTTTAACACAAGATTGCAATAGGAATAAGAAAAACTACTTGCAAACATTCTGAAATAAAGTAGACACAAATTGCTCCAAGATTGACACATATTAACTCGAAATTGATTAGATTCATCAGCAGGGGAAAGTTTCTTTGAACAGTCTCAGAGCTTGTCAATGGTTGTACACTCGCAACCAACTTGACATGATTGAAATCTAAAACACAAGAAATTAATAGGTTTCTCATGGATTGGTCTCTCAGGAAGATGGGCTCTCTCAAATTTTCTCTTAAGAATTCAACCCCCGACCATTTGCAAGAGTATTCTCATTGCATTTATACATTTTACTTGCTCACTCATCCCAAATTTCCCCCCCCAAAAAAGAATAATATTCGAGGGACCTTTGCTTGTTACCAATTTGTCTCGGAAAGTGATGTTTAACAAATTTGCAACAAAAAGTTGCCAGTTGGATAAATCATGAACTGATCACATTTCCCAGACCCTTGACTAATGACTAGGATGTCATGCCACAACTTTTTGACAGTCCTTCTAATCATTATCTTTATTATTTCATGTAAGAATTCCCAATTTTAATCATTTTTCGAAGGCTCTGTATAGTTGGATCTGATAGGTAATCCTTTTCACCCTCGAGGCAACACCTTTTTCATCCTTTGCACCTGCAACCTCCATCATTTCATCCTTTTCCCTCTCTTTCCTCTGCAACTCTGTCCCGCATCCAACTTCTCTAGTAATTCACATTTTTGCAAGTGCCCGAGCAATTCCATCTTCAAAATATCAACCTTAACAATCCTTGGACTCACAAATTAAGTTCTAAATCCATTCAATGGCACTTTGCAGACAAAAAAGACAAGGAATTTCATCAAAAAATGATGAAAAATAGTGCGTATTCACATCTCCAGGAGTCTTGGAGCAAAAATGACAGAAAAATAGATGTAAGGCACATAAACCATTGATTTTTCCCCTTCTCAACTTTGGATTAGATTTTTCCACATGTTTCCTTGGCAAAAATGCAAAGGTAAGGTACAGAGAAAAATTTCCAAACAAGCGCGGGCCTTCCACGTGCTATGGGCCCAAGAAAAATGACTTTTTCCCTTTGAAAAAATCTCAGTAAAAAAGGAGCCAGTGGAAGCCTCCACGTGTCGCCTTGGTGCACCTTTGGTATCTCAAAAGCAAAGCAGAGCTTGTTCCGGAAGAGTTGTTGAAAAAATTGAAGGATCAGTGGAAGGCACCATGTGTCTAGGGTCTGAGACAATTTTTCTTGGCCGTTGAAAATTCCAAGAAGGGCAGAGTGAGCAGAAGCCTCTAAGTGTCCTCCTGAAACTTCTTCAAAATAAAATTTAGGGGTCAGTCCCAAAATAGGCGTGGTCCCTCCACGTGTCCCAGGCCTTTACAAAGTTTTTTGAAAATTTTAAGTATAAAGAGGATCCGACGGAAGCCTCCACGTGTCTCCCCGATGTAACTTTGAGATGGTCCCAAAAAACAGAGACCCTGAACTAGTGCGGGCTCACCACGTGTCCCCTTGGTGCAATTATTAAGGTGGGAACCTGAGGTGGATATTTAAATGAGTTCTGACCCTCCACGTGTCCATGGCCTGATAGAGATGCACTGGCTACATGAAAAAAATGTCTAAGTCTAGGCAAGGAAGTGGATACATCCACGTGTCTCCTTAGTGCAACTCCAAGGTCAAACCAAAAGTGAATTTTCAGATGAGCGTCAGCCCTCCACGTGGACAAGTTTTGAGTTGAAGTGGGCCTTAGAGTTTCAAAGTTCCCCACCGAGCCGCATCTAACCAAAAAGGGCCACGTTTCCACAGATGATGAGATATAAATTTGACAGGGAAAACACACCTGTCAAACCATAAAATGTAGGAAAATCACCGTTTGTGCCCGAAAATGAATCTTTCTTTAAGGACAGATAATTTGGAAATGATATAAGGCCTAAATGTGATCTCTTGAGTTGCATCCAATAAAAAAGGACCACTTTTCCACATGTATTAGGACAAAAATTGACAGGGAAAATAAAACGCGAGTGTGGAAAAATGGAAGGAAGGGAAAAAACTTGACTTTATTCCCAAGTTACAAATTCTTCCACATGGACAGAGGAACAGAAAACAAATTCTGGACTTAAAGTGATTCCTCGACCAAAGGAAGGGACTGATCATGGCAACCAAATGGAGGACAGAGTTTTCATGCATCAATACGGGGAGATAGAAAAGATGACAGAGCTCGTAAACTGAATAATTTCAAGGACAAACGGGGTGAGATCAAATTGAGCACCAACATCAGCTCTGACTCGGGGATGGGCACTCCCTATGAGTGCCACAAGAACAAATAGTAGACCAAGTGCCAAAAATAAACCATTGAGAAATGGATTCAAAGAACAAGCTTGCAGAGCAGAACAATAATAACTAACTCCCCTAAGGACAAACTGAGAAACCAACAAAATGCCCACCAATGACCAGGAAAAAAAATAGAAAAACACGAAAGCAAGAAGAGACCAAAATATTATACACTGTATAATGGATTATACCTTGATTCTGAGAAATCAATCAAGGAAATGTTTCAAATGCCTACCATTAACATGTAATTCAAGCAATTCCCCATCTAAGTCTTTTAAGAAGAAGTTATGTTCACCAATTTGAATGTCAATTGAATAAGGGCCCATCCACAATGCATCAAACTTTCCATGTTTTCCCTTATCCTTGTGCCTGTTGTCCCATAATAACACAAGATATCCCACACTGAAAGCTCTTGGAGTCACTTTTTTATCAAACAACTTCTTCAATTTTTCTCTGAATTTCACATGCTTCTGATGGGATGCCCTTCTTTCTTCATCTAACTAAACAATATTATTTACGCAAGCATCATAGGGACTAACCTTTTGATCTTATAGTTTTTGAAGAAATTGAAAAGAAGAAAATTGCATATGTAGGGGAAGCAAAGCTTGAGTTCTATACACCAACTCAAATGGGATTTCTCCAGTAGCTCGTTTAACAGTGATTCGATCAGCCCAAACAAAAAACTTCAACTGTTCACCCCACTTGCTTTTGTTCAACTCCAAAGTTCTTTTAATTATCTTCAATAGATTTTTTATTTTTGAATTCTACTTGCCCATTTCCTTTGGGATTATAATTAGAAGCATATGTCAAATTGATCCCATATTCATGGCATGTGGCCACCAAAGGTTTAGCCTGGAAGCTCATGGAATTATCCACAACTATTTTGGCAGGTACCCCAAATCTGCAAATGATATAATTCAGGATAAAATCCATGAAAATTTGGTGAGTTTCCTTCTTGGTGGGGATTTCCTCCACCCACTTGGTGAAGTAATATGTGGCCACTAGTATCCACTTATGGCCTACACTTGAAGGATCAGAAATTTCCCCAATGAAATCCATTCCCCATTTCCTAAATGGGGCTTCAACTGATACATGATGCAAAGGAAGGGAGCCTGAAGCTTTTAGTCTTCTAGAAATTTTTTGGCAACTTTCACATCTTCTCACCAACAGAGTTGTATCCTTGAAGAGAGTTGGCCACCAATAACCAGCCCTTAAGATCTTATGAGATGTGACTCTTTCAGCAAAATTTCCCCCACAAACTCCTCCACAAAGATGAACAATTATCTTATGGGCTTCATCTTCAGCAATGCATCTTAAGAGAAATCCCTCAGGGTTCATCCAAGATAACCCAAAATTAGTAATGACATATTTTTGGAAAGCTAACTTAAGTGCTATTTTCTTATTCTTGTTCATATGTTCAAGGAACTGTAGATGTTTGAGATAAAAAAAGATGTCCTTGTACCATTCAAAATTTATCATTTTTTCAAGGACATTCAGCCTTTCTTCTTTAACTTCATTTACCTCAATTGTCTACAGATTTCTCTCTGTCATAATTTTTTCTAGGCCCAAACCTCTGACCAATTTTTTTTTTTGGATATCCATATCATACTCTTGCAATTTTTTTACCCATCGGCATCTCTTACTTGAAACTTCCATTTCTGATAGGATATCTTTCACCATGGTGTGAGGAACATAATAAATGACTTTGGAACTAATAATATATGTCCTAAAGACCTTTGTTTCTTTTACCATAGTAAATGACTTCTTCTCCATGATAGTATATTTTAGCTCAGCTCCTTATAATGCCTTATTGAAAAAGGCAATTGGTCTTTCAACTCCCTCATCATCCTTCTATAATAATATAGATGCAATAGTAATTTCTGAAGCAAAAGAAAACATTTGGAAAGCCTTATTATAATCTGGAGCTGCCAAAATAGGGGCATTCTTTAATGGTTCTTTGATCCCAAAAAAATATTAAATAACTACTTCTTCCCATTTGATACTTTGGTCCTTTTTCAGCATGCTAGTGATTGAGATAGTTAGTTCAGCACATTTGGAGATAAATCTCCTAATAAAATTAATCTTCCCAAAAAAGGATTGAATTCCCTTCTTAGTTCTTGGAATGGGGACTTTGCTTATGGATTTCACCCTTTTAGGATCAATCATGACCCCTTCCTTTGACACAATGTGTCTAAGAAGCTTTGCTTTTTGAACTCCAAAATGGAACTTCTTGGGATTTAGTGAAATACCATACTCCCTGTACCTTAACAACATTTTCTCTAAGTGTTGCAGGTGATCACTCCTTTTTCTAGAGAAAATAGTCACATCATCTTGATATACAACAATGAAATCATTAATATAGCTAGAGAAAGCTACATCCATTGCTCTTTGGAAAGTGGCTCCAACATTCATTAGACCAAAAGGCATTTTGACATATACATATGTTCCCCAAGGAGTGGTAAAGGTAGTCTTGATTCACTCTGATTCCTTCACAACTACCTGGTTATATCCAGAAAAACCATCCAAGGTGGATAAAAATTCTGAACCAGTGACCAATTGTAACATATTTTCCATATTTGGTAGAGGGTAGTTATCCTTCATTGATGCTCTATTCAAGTTTCTAAAGTCCACACAAAAATTTATATCTTTGTTCTTCTTTCTAACTGGTACCAAGTTTGAAACCCATGATGAGTACCTTGTGGGTTATATGATTCCTCCATCCCTCAATTTTTTCAATTCTTCTTGCATCTTTAAGGAAAGGAGTGGATTGATTGGCTTATTTTTCTGCCTAAATGGTTTGGCAGAAGCTTCTAAGGGGATTTCATGCTGGAAAAGATCCTCTCTGTATGATTTCAGTTCAGAATAAGACCATGCTAAGCAGTCCTGGTATTTCTTCAACAATTAGACATACAACTACTTTTCTTCCTTGCTCAGATTACTACCTAGCCAGATCTTTCGTGGTTTATCCTTTGTGCCCAGGTTATGCTCTTCAACATCCCTCAAGGCTGACATGTGTCTTTTGACAATGCAATCATCATTATCAAAGTTTGATTCAAGTGCTACTAAACCTCTGGGAATAGTATTGGTCTTCAACTGAACGATGTCTTTGCCAAATAGACTATCCTTTCCATCATCCGCATAAACCATTGGCTCCTAATATATACATTGATCAAAAAATTCTCCTTGGTTTTGCAAAAATCTTTACACCTGGGCATCAACTTCAAACACTTGCTAGTGTTTAACATTATCAGGAATAGATGGCCTAGTCAATACCTCAATATTATACTCACAATAGGGGGATGCAGTATAATTTTCAAATCTGGACCCCAATATGGCCAATTTGTCTGCTAGAGTATTGTACTTCCTATAGTGATGTATTATGTTGAAGGAGTCAAACATCTCAATGAAATCCCAAACTGCATGCTTATACTGCTTCATTCTCTAATTTTTTGTTGCATACAGTTTTCTAACCTGTTTGACAATTAGCTCTGAATCTCCTTTAACAATGATGTCTCTAATACCATATTTCCAAGCAATTATTAGACCCAATAATAATGCTTCATATTCAGCAATATTGTTAGTGCACTCAAAGTTGAGTTTAAAAGAGAAAACAAACTCTTCCTGGCCTGGAGATATCAGAACAATACCAGCACCATTTCCAAATTTAGAGCAAGCCCCATCAAACAAAAAAGTCCAAGGAGAACCTACTTGATTAAGAGACTTACATTGATCAATTTTTTGCTCTTTACCATCAGCAAATCCAAAAAAGTTATCTGCATCAGTGTCAGTGTATAACACTTCATAGGAAGCATTATTGGGATCCTCAATGAGATGTAGCATCTTCTTTTCACCATACAACTTTACAAGGCTGCCCTCAATAGGTATAGTGGCAAAAGACATATCCATTTGCACACTACCACCCACACTAGTAGCCCACTTTCTTGATAACAACATTCCCCATTTGGTAGGGAAATCAACAATAACAACATCTAATTTTAAGTTCTTTCCTAGGTAAGTTGCAAGTTGCACTATCAGACCCTTGACACATCCAACCAATGGAACCTCTCTGGAATCCATGGCAGTGCACTTCCCATAAGTGACAATCACTTTGATATCTAATTCATTCATGACCTCAAGAGGCATAACATTGCATGATGCTCCAGAATCAAACATACAATTGTGTAACAACCTATCCTTAATAATCAGAGTGGTGAAAAATGGATCTACATTCAGCTGGGACTCAACTAAGGATGTTCCCAAATATACTTCAGGTGGCTCATCTAGTTCTTCTAGCACTCGGGGTTTTTTCAAATCTGAAATGGTAGGAGGAGTCTTAATACTATTTACATTTATGCCTTGGGTAATATTTTCTTCTTTTAATCCCAAATAATCAAAGGCCCTTTTCTTGTGCTCAGGAATCCTAAGCAGTTCAACAATTGGAACAAAAATATTGATCTGACTCAAGACTTGGGAAATGTCATAAGGAACATATTTGGGAAAGGTAGCATTTGGAGGAAGACTGAGAAATTCATCTGACAGTAAAGGATTTTTCATGGTTTGAGCATGGGCAGGGATACTAGTTCTGCTTGGGGACACAAATATTTTTCTAGATGTATCTTTCTTAGGAGTTTCTTTTGAGATATTGGTGAGAACTGGAGTTTTTGGTTTGGCCTGAGGCCCTACCCCTTTGACAACTTTACTCCTAGTGTTATATTCCTTTTCATGGCCAACTACAACATTCATTAACAACTGTCTATCCTCCTCAGAAGGGATTCCTCCATCATAATTTTTAATCATTAATTCCCTTAATTATTCAAAATCATTACTAGGTAATTAAAAAGCTTGTACCATATCTATTTCAAAAGTATGAGAGGGAGGAAGGGGTAATACCCAGTGGATGCAATCCCAAAAATCTGTAGCAGTTCTGACACTGATTAATTCAGTCAAAGTTGCTCCTTGTTGTGAGCTTGTAGAGCACCCCACCATGCACACATCATCATCAGTGTCATCATCAAATTCCTCAACTTCTTTGTCTTCATCACATGGGGCATGTGGTAAGAAACATCTATCACACCACTCAATTTCATTGGCTTCTTCCACAACAACAACTCTGGCAGTCAAAGGATCAGGCACAATTCTATTCTCACAGGCTTGGGGCTGTCTATTTCCTAATCCCATGAGTCCTTTTCCTCTGTCATCAGATCTCTGATCACCTCTGGGATGATTGGAAAATATTTCTTGACCTTGTGGCCTGTGATGACCCTGGGAACCTTTTCCAATCCCCTTCTCTACTTTGGCCAGTTTATAGGAGATTTCCTTAACAACTCTGGCCAAAGTTTTCACAACCTCCTCCAGATCCACAACTTTACTTGACTGAGGCTTCTCTAGATTGATCATCTTAATACCTTCCCTCTTAGGAGGCTTACCAACTGCTTTAATATTGTTTTCAATCTACAAAGCCATGGTGAAGGCCTACCTCAATGTTGTTGGGTTCTTGTCTCTTAAATAATAGGCAACTTTCTTATCAAAAGCATTAGAGTATTTTATTAAACAAGAAACATCACTTGGCCTCAAGATCATAGGTAGCCTATTTAGGGTCTTATTAAACCTTGTATTGAAGTCATGAATAGACTCATTAGGATTATTTTTTATATTTTCAATTTTTGATAAAATAAACCTAGGGTTTGTTTTATCTCCATACTGCAATCTAAAAGCATTCTTCATCTCTGTCCATGAATCAATGGAATTGTTTGGAAAATATTTATACTAGTCCCATGCATCCTCCTCTAGAGTATGAATAAACAACTTTATGTACACATCCTCAAATTTGATCTCAAATTCTTCCATCATATTGACAAAAAGATTTAAGTGTTGATCCCCAGTAATGGCATTATTTCCTTGAAATTTAGGCAATCTATTTCTAACATCTTGGGGCACAACATTTGGATACCCAACCATACCTCTGAAATCTATAGGACCAAAAGTATTCACAACAAATGGAGGTCTGGGTGGGGGCTGGGCCATATTTTTTGGAGAGGTGATCTTACAAGAGAAACATAATGATGAGGAGTGAGGGGTCTGTGGGGCACATGAATACACTTCTCAGAATGAATGTTCTCTAGAAACTCTGTTTCTTGGAGGATCCTATCAGATTTGGAGAACACAGGGACAAAATGAGATGTAAGTTTTTCAAATACAAAAGAAGGACCCTCTCAAGTTGGAGAATTTGGATTTACAAAGAGACTACCTAATTCATAAGCACTTGAGGAAGTATGGAAATCTTCAATGACAGGCTGATCAGTTTCCACAATTGATAACTCCTTTCTTGATTTCTGATCTCCAACAACTTTCCAGATTCTTCTTCCTTCTGAATTCATATTTCCCAGCTCTGGAAACAACTTTTATGAGTAGACGAGGAGAGGGTCTGACTCTTTATAGCATTAGAGAAATGGATAGCACCATCATTAAGGATTTGATCTATCCTCATTGCTTTAGAAACAAATTTCTGGTAGGGTCTCTAGTGAAGAAATATCTTCTTCCTTCCATCTTTGCAAAGATTAGTGATAAATTGCAATTGAAAGAGGTTAAGACACTGGCATTTATATAAAAATCATTCAATATGGAGTCGCCACTAAGGATTTTCACCTTAGTTGTGCAAATGCACTAAAATTGGTCTGTCAACACTAAATTCATGTAAAGCTTCATAGATCTGACCTTCCTTTACCCATATTTAACATTTATGATGTAAACTTAGTGCAAAAAACTAGAAATATTACACGCAGAACTTGTAACTTTGCTTGATTCTTATAAATCGAGAAACAGGATGACGTTTCAACAACGTATTTACACTTTAAAATTTGTAAGAAGCATTGCTAGGGTTGGTATGTGTACACCTTTGTTCAAATATTCCCCGGCAATGGTGCCATTCTGGTGTTGGTATCCAAATTGATTCTCCCTTGGACTGAGCAGCATCAAAGATTTAGCAAGACACTAAGAGACAAACAGATCTTATTATGAGTCATTTTGTAGCTGGGGAGGGGATTTTTTTGACTCTTTGTCACTCAGGCATCAGAGAAATGGATAGCACCTTCATTAAGGATTTGATCTATCCTCACTGCTTTAGGCTGTGCCTTTTGACCAGGGTGAGAGGACCCATTTTGTAACCTCTGTCGGTGAAGGAGAACGAAGATATCCTTCTTTACACAAATCTAAAAGGAGACCCTGAGAAAATATGATCAATGCACCACAATTTAACTCTCACGAGTTGTCACTTCTAAAGAATGGTGATATTTCCTAGACATGGCTAAGGTTACTAAAGACATTATGGAATCTTGATTGCTTCTGCATATTTTAGCAGTAGAATTTATACATTTGTGGACACACAGGGAAAACAGGGGTAGTTTAGGATGGATTCATTGTTTTTGAGTAATTTTGGTGGGAGATTAAGTAGGATAAAATTGATTATACCAGATATTTGAGAGACTTCACAACAATTGGAAAGCTAAATGACATAAAGCTTCAGAATAGCTAAAATATTCCTTCAACCAGAAGGTGTGCATCAATGGAGGCCCAGATTTACATGGTTTCACACAATCTCCAAGAATTTAACATGAAGGCTCAAGCTAAAGACTCAATAAAACATCAAAGACCCCTAGTTCCTCATGCCTAAGATACACTTGAAGGCTTATAGACAATCTTTATCAACAAATGACAGTGAAGTGATTTTAAATTGTTTATCTCATTGTAGGATGAAGGCTCTTCTTGAAATGAAATTGCAAATGCCACTAAAATGTCACAGGGATGAGATCCTGTGTGATTCAGAGGGAATTTAACACAAGATTACAATAGGAATAAGAAAAAATACTTATAGAAATTCTGAAATAAAGAAGACACAAATTGCTCTAATATTGACACAGATTAACTCAAAATTGATTAGATTCATCAGCAGGGGAAAGTTTCTTTGAACAGTCTCAGAGCTTGTCAATGGCTGTACACTTGCAACCAACTTGACGTGATTGAAATCTAAAACATAGGAAATTAACAGGTTTCTCGGATTGGTCTCTCAGGAAGATGGGCTCTCTCAAATTTTCTCTTAAGAATTCAACCCCCGACCATTTACAAGAGTATTCTCATTGCATTTATACATTTTACTTGCTCACTCATCCCAAATTTTCCCCCCCAAAAAGAAGAATATTTGAGGGACCTTTGCTTGTTACCAATTTGTCTTGGAAAGTGATGTTTAACAAATTTGTAACAAAAAGTTTCCAGTTGGACAAATCATGAACTGATCACATTTCCCAGACCCTCGACTAATGACTAGGATGCCATGCCACAACTTTTTGACAGTCCTTCTAATCATTCTCTTTATTCTTTCATGCGAGAAATCCCCATTTTAATCATTTTCTGGAGGTTCTGTATAGTTGGATCTGATAGGTAATCCTTTTCACCCTCGAGGCAACACCTTTTTCATCCTTTGCACCTACAACCTCCATCATTTCATCCTTTTTCCTCTGCAACTCTGTCCTGCATCCAACTTCTCTGGTAATTCACATTTTTACAAGTGCCCGAGCAATTCCAACTTCAAAATATCAACCTTAACAATCCTTGGACTCACAAATTAAGTTATAAATCCATTCAATGGAACTTTATAGAAAAAAAACATGGAATTTCATCAAAAATGATGAAAAACAGTGCGTATTTGCATCTTCAGGAGTCTTGAGAAAAAATGGTGGAAAAACAGATGTAAGGCACAATAACCATTGATTATGCCCCTTCTCAACTTTGGATTAGATCCATCCATGTGTTTCCTTGGTGTTACTACAAAGGTGAGGTACAGAGGAAAGTTTCCAAACAAGCGCGGGCCTTCCACGTGCCCTGGGCCCAAGAAAAATGCCTATTGGCCTTTGCAAAAATAGTCAGTAAAAAGGAAGCGGAAGCCTCCAGCAGAAGCCTCCATGTGTCACATGTGTCTAAGTCTGTAGAGTTGTTGAAAAAGTTGAAGGATCAATGGAAGGCGCCATGTGTCTAGGGTCCAAGATAGTTTTCCTTGGCCGTTGAAAAGTCCAAGCAAGGGCAGAGTGAGCGGAAGCCTCCAAGTGTCCTCCTGGTGCTTCTTCAAAATAAAATTTAGGGGCTGGTCCCAAAACAGGTGTGGTCCCTCCACATGTCCCAAGCCTTTAGAAAGTTTCTTGAAAAGTTTAAGTATAAAGAGGAGCCAGCGGAAGCCTCCACGTGTCTCCCCAGTGTAACTTTGAGATGGTCCCCAAAATCAAAGACCCTGAAAAAGCGCGGGCTCACCATATGTCCCCTTAGCGCAACTGTTAAGGTGGGACCCTGAGGTAGATCCTCAAATGAGCACCAACCCTCCATGTGTCCATGGTCTGACAGAGCTGCACTAGCCGCATGAAAAAAAATGTCTAAGTCTGGGCAAGGTAGCGGATACCTCCACGTGTCTCCCTGGTGCAACTCCAAGGTCAAACCAAAAGGAAAATTTTCAGATGAGCGTTGACCCTCCATGTGGACAAGTTTTGAGTTGAAGTGGGCCTTAGAGTTTCAAAGTGCCCTACTGAGCTGCATCCAACTAGAAAGGGCCACATTTCCATAGATGCTGAGATATAAATTTGACGGGGAAAACACACCTGTCAAAATGTAAAATGCAAGAAAATCACCATTTACACTTGGAAATGAATCTTTCTTTAATGAAAGAGAATTTGGAAATGATATAAGGCCTAAATTTGATCCAATGAGCCACATGCAATCAAAAATTACCACTTTTCCATAGGTATTAGGACAAAAATTGACATGGAAAATAAAACAAAATTGTGGAAAAATGGAAGGGAAAAAACTCAAGTTTACGCCCAAGTTACAAATTCTTCTAGATGGAAAGAGGAATGGAAAAAAAATCCTAGACTTAAAGTGATTCCTTGACCAAAGGAAGGGACTGATCATGGAAACTAAATGGAGGACAAAGTTTTCATGCATCAATACGGGGAGATAGAAAAGACGACATAGCCCGTAAACTAAAGAATTTCAAGGACAAATGGGGTGACATCAAATTAAGCACCAACAAAATGCACCAAGGCCACTGAAATATCTCAATCCTCTACAATATCACAAGGTGAGACAATAGGCTCAACCCCTAAGGGTATTTTATCAAGTGGATTTACATGCATGCAAATGAAATGTAATAGTCAGGGGACAAACTCCCTCTTAAATGATTAACCAATGTGAACAAGAACAATGGATTAATAATGTTAAAAATAATATCAAATATAGTATTCATATGTAAGATTTAAACACCAAAATCTAATGAACATGCGAACATCAAATGCTATGAGATATAATGAATGGGACAAAAAGTTCATATTTCATTAAATTTCCAAAATGTCTTTGCAAAAGAACACAAATTTTATTTCTTGAAACAGAGCTTGCACCAAAGTCTTTCTTCTCCTCTCTCAAAGTCACCATTACAAATGAGCCCCTAACTTCCTTTTAATAACTAGTTCCTTAAAAATTAATTAAAATTAATGGACCTCATGCAAAAAAACACATGAAAATTAATTAAAATAACTAGTTCCTTATCCATTGGGTAGGGTTCATCTATTCTCATTCATATGAGAAATGAACATACACACCCATTAGATAACATAGGAAATTATCCCAGCATTTTGTAGGTGAAACAAGGGTCCTCATCTTTCACCAATTCAAAAGATTTGAGATTGTGTAATGTTTGGCGCATATTTTCTTCCTCTAGAAAATAACTTGGAAGAAGACAAGCCTCACAGAGTACCTACAGTTCAAGAATCTTACTTAGTATCATATGAATTCCTATAACTTTAGGTTGGATCTCTTCATAACGGATTTTGATCCTGTAACATTGATCCATAGAAGAAGTGGAAAAATTATCAACAGGAGTGTACATTTCATGTACCAATTTTGTGAATTGTTCCTTTAGATGATGTAATAAATTACTTTGGTTGTGTTTATAGATAAAGGTACAATAAATATCTTCGATGAAGGCTTGAATGGAAGAGGGTTTAGTATAAGCTTCATTGCATAGACTGTCAAACTAAATTACTAAGTCTTCTAGAATCAGTTTCATGAAATTAACATGATTTAGCCATAGAATTTCTATCATGTGATGGTAAAACTTAAGGATTCCCTCCAAGGCTAAGAATGTAGATGCCATGTGGGAAAGATCTTGAATACTTGGAAATCTGATCAATAGCTATTAGTTATGTAATGAGGCATTTTTTGAATGGAAACACTATATTGAGGTAGGAATAGATATTATAAGATATTTTTATCACCTCATCAATTGTTCTCAACCCATTATTTTCTATCTCAGAAACCCAAGACCTTACAGTGTTCTCTAGAGTGATCACATCCTTGGATTGATTGAGAATTTACTGATCTAGGATGGCCACCATTTTTGTAATAGGAAATGAAGACACAATTGGACTAATCAAATGTTGAACATATGAGATCAACTGAATCTTCTCTTCTTTGAGTTGGGAAATTTGAGATTTGTATCTCTCCAACCTTTCAAGCACATTGTTCATTGAATCTTTCACCATGGAAACATCACTTTCAAAAGTGGTCTTTCCAAGGGCTATTTTAGATACTTCAAAATCAGTGATTATCATGTCTCCATGATCCTTTTTCAGTTGTTGGAACTACAATTTCTACAAATTTATCTCTACTATCATAATTAACTACCCAAGAGAAAAGCTTGGGATTTTTGGGCTTAACTTCATTAGAAAGAGAAGAAAAAGATTCCAAATTGATGTTGGCCACTTTGATCAATATCTTCCTCTTTTTTATTTTGAAATCAACCCAAGAAGGTGTTTCGTTCATTAGTTTAGCATAACAAAGTCAAGAATTGGAAGGGATGTCCTCTTTACTTTCCTCATGATTAAAACCAATAGGAAATTATTCTACAACCTCAATCCTTGGTGAATTGGCATCTACAACACATTCTTGATTACCACCATGTTCTTGTGGAACATTCCCATTACCTTGATTCTTGGAAGAATTGGATATATGTACCAACGGGATTTTTTTATACTCAGGTGTATGAGATTGATGACTTGGATCTTTAGTGAGTCAATTGGAACTCTCATTGATGTGGATAGAAGAATTTGGGGTGGAAATACCCAAAACATGTTCTCTTCCTTGTCTAGGATGCACATTATTTACTGACCTTTGAGGCACTGATACTTTAGATGAGATATATTTTAGTAACCAATGACTTGGCCTCTGATATGCATGTAATGATGTTGGTGGAGACTTTATGAAGAGGTTTGCACCACCTTTTTCTATGTGATTCCTCCCCTCATTGCAAATGTATATATTTTTGAAATATGTGCCTAAAATGGGAAAGGGTTGGCTATTCGGTTATCGTACTATATCATAGTTCTTTTCGAAACATGTTGATTCATGGTATCTAGAGAAGTTTCATCTCCTTTACTCTAATCAATAATAGAGAGTGGAGTGAAAATAATCTAATCATAGGTAGGATCCATAAGATCAGTTCCATTATTGGCAAGGGTCAAAGGAGGATCTCTCAATCCATAATTTCCTATTTGAGTGAATGTGATGTTGGTACCCAAATTTGCTCTCCTTGTCATTCTGAGTAGCATTAGAGATATGGAATGAAGCTTGAAGTTAGATAGATATTGATGTGTGTGATTTTGTAGTTGGGAATGTGATCTAGCTAACACTTAGGTTTGTGGAGAGATGGATAGCACCTTGAAAGGATCTGATCTGACCCTCACTATTCTAGGTTGTGCCTTTCAACCAAGGTATGAGAACCTATATTGTAACCCCCAAATGGTGAAGGAGATGAAGATATCCCTTAATTCATGCAAGTATTATGAAAAGGCCTTGGGAAAATATGATCAAAACTCCAAATCTAACTTTTATAAGTTGTCACTCCCAGATTATGGAGATACTTTCAATGCAAGGCAAGGGTCACTCGTGACATTTTATGATCCTAATTTGCTTTGTGCATTTTGTAAATGGATTATATTCTTTTGTTGACACAAAATGTAGATGCATGGGTAGTATGGGTAGGACGGGTTGTTTAGAATGATTTTTTGGTGGGGTATTGATGAGACAAACTGGGATATATCATATCTTTGACAACCTTTATAATACTTGAAACAACTATCAGATAAAATGATTCAAATGATCAAGACATTCTTTCCACCAGAAGAGGCATAAATGGAAGCCTAGGAAACATTCTTCACACAAAATTTGAGAACTCATCACAAAATCTTGAAGTAAAGAACTCAATTAAACACAAAAAACCTTGATCAACCACGCCTAAGGTACCCCTAAAGGCTTACGAGAAATCTCTGTAGTCAAGGAAGGTAAAATGATTTCAAATTTTTATATCTCTTTATCAAATGAAGTCTCTTTTGAACATGAGATTTGCAAATGCCACTAATCTATCAATAAGAAATAAAGATTCTATGTGATTGCTAAAGACTTTCAATGCAAGATTACAACAAGAACAATGAAAAATATTTGTAGGCATTTAAAAATGATAACAGACACCATATTGCCTAGAAAAACATAGATTAACTCAAAAGCTTGTTAGATTCATCAGTAGGGGACAATTTCATGAACAATCTCAGAGCTGTGTGATGGTTATACACTTGTAACCAACTCACATACATGAAAATCTAACATAGAAGAAATTATCCTAGTTCTTTGGTGGGTTTCTCAAAAAATGAGCTTTCTCTTAGAATTTGCTCATGATTTTCAATTTTTCCCGACCTTTACAATTTCTCTAAAAATGCATTATATACCTCATTCCACATTGGAGCCTTCTTTCCCAAGAAAATAATATGCCATGGGATCAAGTTTGTTACAACAATCCTCATGATTCAATGAAAATGACATCAAACAGAAAAACACTCACAAGTTGCCAGGTGTGCCAAAAAGATTAAATCATTACAAATATCTAGATAATTATCCATCTTGGAGGCATTTTTTTCATCATTGAGGCATGTAAACACCTTTTACTCATCATTTTCACCTTTTTACCTTTCCAAATTACCTCTGCAACTTTTGATTTTGTCATTTAACATGTTTTCTCAGGAAAGGGAAAAATTTTATTACAAAAACACCTCAAATCAAAGAATTGAGCCATGAAAATGAGGCCAACAATCCTGGAAGGCTGAGATGACATAAAATCACTATAAATTTGATGAATTTTGATGCAAAAATCGTGATCCCAAGCTTCCTGGAGCTCCCATGGCGGTCAAAACAAATGGATGCACAACAACCATTGATTCTATCCATCTTTTAATCCTGGCCCTCCACATGGAAAATGTGGACTTAGAAATAAGCTTGAGTTACATTTTAACCTTTGGATAAGTCCAGAAATGTGGCAAAAAATGATTGGAAATCAATTCAGGCTCATTTTTTACTTTTTGACATTTTTAAAAAAATGGAAAAATTTGACCTTTTCCTCCACCCCTCTGCCTTTGAATTTTGGAGCTGACACGTGACATATGGTGGGTCCCATCAGGATCACACTTCAATTCCATGTATTTTGACCTTTTTGGAAATCAGGAAAATTTTCACTTTTTGCCTCATGGGCCCCACCTCCAATTTTTCCCTCGCCACGTGTCTCCTTTTGATTCGCTAGCGGGCCAGCGCTTCAAATTTTTATTTTGAGTCTTTTTGACCAAAAGGGAAAAATTTCCTTCCTGCCTCCACTGGCCGACCAACCTGCCTTTCCCTCTGCCATGTGTCCATCGCTGATTCACTTATGGGCCTGTGGCTTAAATCTTGATTTTAAGAATTTTTGCCAAAAGGGGAAAAAATCCCCATTTCCCTCTGTTGGCCCACCGACCCGCTCTGTCCTGTCATGCTACCATGTGTCCATCACTGATTGGAGTGGGGGAAAAACTAATTTTGAAACTTTATAAAATTAGAGCTAAAAAACTCTAAGTCCCCCCGCAGCCCACACTTCCATTTTGAAACTTTTAGGACACGTGTCCTCTTGCGATTGGTTGCAGGGTTTCAGGCCAAATTTTGAATTTCAGAATTTTTGCAAAATAAGGTCTAAAAACCTTAAGGGAATTCAACCACCCACCATCCCCCTACCAATCAAAACATGCCACATAGGAAAATTTGGAAAAAATAGGGCATCGGGCCCGAAAATCCCCCTTTTGCCAAAAAATTAAAAAATGACAAGTTATAACATTTCCCCACCAATCCTTGGCCAATAAAAACCTACCACATTGCCAATGCATGTTTGAGGAAGATTTGATAGGCAAATGATGCCTGTTTGACTGTCAGAAGCACATAAATTTTCCAGTTGTGCCCAGAATCTGATTTTTTCACCAAAGATGAATTTTTTTGAATTGGAACCAAACCAAACATGATTTTCGAGCATTTCTTGACCTTGGGATTAGATTTTCAAACACAAACAAGTATGAATTGATCAATTTGGATTTTTCCACAATCTGGAAAAGGGAAAAAATGACATAGCCCGCAAAATTGGAAAAAGTAGAGCACAAAAAAGGGAAAACTTGGAATATTCCTTCAAGTTAGGGAAAACAACAAGTTTGCGAGCATTTTTAGAGCATTCAACAGGAGGGGAAGAATTTCAGACCATCAATTCAAAGGGTAAAATTTTTTTGAGCAAATATAAATTTGAAAATTTTAGGGCAACATGGTGCCAGCTCAAAAATGGCACCAACATGTGAGATGAGAAAATTGACATCGTCTTACCTTCATGTCATCTACACATCCTACCTAATAGTATTTTATGATTGTTCTGTGTCTGTATCTTGATCCTAGTGATCTTTCGATGAACCCTTTAATATCAAACTAAGGCCTACTTGTGAAAGAATGTATAGTGACGTGGGAAAATTATATTTCCATTAGTTCTACACTGTGGGAACTTGGAAATTTATATTCCCTAATCTAAATTGGGAAATGAATGCCTTCTCTACGTTTATTCACAAGTAGACAATGGACTTAGAAAATTTGACGTGAAATTTCCATCAATGCTAATTTGTTATTGATGTATTTATGGAGTTTTTAAGGGGATCCCACAAATACACTACCCTATATATAGGAGTAAGAAGAAAATTAGATATACCAAGTTCTCCACTGTTCTATGAAGGCTTTGACATCCTATGAAAACCTTTCTTCTAGATTTATCCCTAGTGATTTGATTACATAGAAAAGGAAGGCATCATAGACCCTCTGAAAATGATGAGAACCATTCTTGAATTCAAGTTAGAGGTAAAAGTTAAAAACAATATTTTTACCAAGACCCATTTTAACTCTAGTTTTCAGCCCTAAAAACATTCTCCTCCTTGCTACAACATAGATGAAATACGAGGTGATGTAAAAGTAAGCCTTCATTCTCACCTCAATAAATTGCTTATTGAGGTTTTTCCTGATGATACTCACCTAATCAATGAACATCTTTGCATTGAGGATGATATAAATGAATTTTTACATCCAAGGATGGAAACTCTTAGTGGAAGGGAGACCAAAAACCTTGCTAAGGAGAGTGACCATATCTCCTATTTCTTCATTAAACTCCACATGAAACAATTATTTTGGCATCCTTGAAGTGTGAGTTTTTGGTTTAACTAACTAATTCTTATTCACCATTTTTTACCATCTTAACGGATCTTAATCCCAAAATTGTTGTGCAGATTCTTGGGTTATGTAAGCATTTTCTTCATAAAGTGGAATTTTTAACATCTCCTCCATGTGCTCAGGAGAGTTAAGCAAGATGGGTTCAATTCTATCATTAAAAAATCCTCAACGCTCAGGATCATAGTGTTTAACACAGGCCAAAACAAACTCAGGACATTGTATTGCAACCAGAAATGCTACCACTTGAGGTAAGCCACAGCGATAAAGCCTTTTTGAGAAAACAATTTTTCATTCTATCAACAATTTTTGAGTGATGATTTATTAGAGCTTTCTTGCATTGTGAATTTTTAAAGCGTAAAGAAAAAGAAAGCACACACTGGGAAGGTACTAGACCTTAGTCTCTGGACCACCATAACCACAAGGAAAACTATGTCTCTTTATTTATTATTATTTTTATTTTTAAAGTTGATAAATTTCAGATTTATACTTTTGACAAAGTGGTAATATAAGCTCGAACTTGGGTATGAGCTCGAGCTATACAATAAAATACTGAGACTAAGATCAAATCACAAATCAGGCCAAAATATTATGAGTTTGGCCTTGTAAACTGAACTACCTCCGGAATTGGTCCAAATAGAAAATCATTTGATTCTCGAGGTTGATCTCAATAGCACCAAATTGGGTTGAGCTTAATTTTTAATCCCAAACTCAAGCTCGTGCTTTTTTTTGGGCTCAGGATCAACTATTGTTAGCCACTTTTTGTTGGTGAGTGCATTCTCAACTTGCGTGATGGGTGTGTGTGTTGGGCCTGTGTGTGATTTGTTCTACCAACTTGAAAATTATCTGATATAAGAATATACCAACTTATATTAACATAATTGAACCCTTCACAATACTTACCTCACCTCTCTAAAAGAAAACAAACCTTTAATTTTTAATATTTCCATTTATTTATGCAAAAATGTTGTCTCAAGAATTTGACACGGTTTCTATAGTCTTCTCACAAGTAATTCTCCCTCTTCTTGGACTGGAAAAAATGTTTGGATAGCTGGTGCATTACTTCCTATAATCTTGGCTTGTGTGTGGCCTGTGTGTGGCTTGTTAATGTGATTTTAGGGTCTTTGCCTATGTGTGGCCTATGATTTTAGGGTCCTTGCCTATACGTGGACTGGTGTTCTCTTATTTATGTGGCCTATCTTTTCTTTGACCTGTGTTTTCTTTTCTTCCTTTGGCTACGTAGCATTTGAATGTGAATAATGGTGAATGCATGGAAAGTTATGTGGCCAATGTGTGGGCTATATTTCCCTTCACTTGTGTGGACATATACATTGCCTTGAATTGAGAAATAAAATCAAAAATAAAATAAATGTATCTCCTCCCTATGGTTGTGTCCAATCTAAATAAAAATAAGCAAAAAGAATTTTAATAAAAACTACATGACATTGAGAAGGAAACAAAGAATCCAAAATTTATTCTTCCCCCTTATACGAGAAAGGACCCTAGAAGAGTTGGAGAATTGGGATTTACAGAGACTACCTAATTCATAGCACTGAGGAAGTATGAAAGCGGCAATGACAGGATGTCAACTTCCACACAATTGATAATCTTTCTTGATTTCGATCTCCAACACTTTCTAGATCCTTCATC
The DNA here is from genome assembly GCA_019776745.2 of Taxus chinensis. Classification (NCBI taxonomy): domain Eukaryota; kingdom Viridiplantae; phylum Streptophyta; class Pinopsida; order Cupressales; family Taxaceae; genus Taxus; species Taxus chinensis. The sequence goes on from CM034154.1 coordinate 485,604,800, forward strand.
ATTCTATCTAAATTCCTGCTTCCTCAGAAATGCACCATTCGGATTGTGGTATTATACAAATTTATTCTCCCTTGGAAACCGAGGAAGGAAAGCATCAAGTTAGCAAAACACTAAGCGACCAAACATTTTATTATGAGTCATGTTTAGAGAGGAGAGGATTTGTATGAATTATTATCACCTTGGGCATTAGAGAGAAAATGGATGCACCATCATTAAGATTGATATATCTCATTGCTTTAGAAACAAATTCTGGTTAGGGTCTCTAGTGAAGAAATATATTTTCCTTCCATCTTTGCAAAGATTAGTAATAAATTGCAATTGAAAGAGGTTAGCCTGGCATTTATATAAAATTCATCAATATGGAAGTCGCAACTTAAGGATTTTCACCTTGTTGTGAAATGTACTAAAAATTGGTCTATTAAATGTCTGTCAAACAATTCATGCAAGTTCATATGAGATAGACCTTTCCTTACCGCATATTTAACATTTATGATGTAAACTTAGTTGCAAAAAAACTCGAACTATACACGCAGAACTTGTAACTTGCTTGATCTTATAAATCGGAAAACGGATGAGTTGCTTCAATTCAACAACGTATTACCTTTAAATTGGTAAGAAGCATTGCTGGGTTGGTATGGTACACCTTTGTCAAATATTCCCCTGGCAATGGCACCATTATGGTGGGGGTATCAATTGATTCTCCCTTGGGGACTGAGCAAAATCAAAGATTTAGTAAGACACTAAAAGACAACCCACCTACTTTCATGAGGTCATTTTATAGTGGGCGGGGATTTTTTTGACTCTTTTCACTCAGGCCATCAGAGAAGAAATGGATAAAACTCATTAAGGAGTGGATCTATCCTCACTACTTTAGGCCGGCTTTTGACCAGGGTGAGAGGAACATTTGTAACCTTGCTGGGGTGAGAATGACAAGTATCTTTCTTTAAACAAATCTGAAGGGGTGGCCCTAAAGAAAAAATATGATCAATGACCATTTAATTAACTCTCACGAGTTGTCACTTCTAAAGAATGGGATATTTCCGAGACAGCTAAGGTAACAAGCAATTATGGAACTCCCTGCTTGCTTATGATATTTTAGCATTATAATTTAAATTTGTGGGCACATCGGGAAAATAGGGGTTGTTTAGCATGGATTTATTGTTTTTGAGTAATTTTGGTGGGAGATTAAGTAGGATTAAATTGATTATACCAGATATTTGAGAGAATTCACAACAATTGGAAAGATAAATGACAAAAAGCTTCAGAGTAGCTAAAATATTATTTCAACCAGAAGGTGTGCATCAATGGCGGCACCAGAGATTTACATTGGTTTAACCCAATCTCCAGAATTTAACATGCAGGGCGCAAGAGATTTAAAGAGATCAATAAAACTTCAAAGACCCCCTAGTTCTTTATGCGGGAAGAATACCATGAAGGTTATAGACAAAATCAATTATACAACAATGAAAGCGAAATCAATTTTAAATTGTTGATCTCATTTGTAGGATGAAGGTTCTCTTGATATGAAATGGCAAAGCACTAAAATGTCATAGGGATGAGACCTGTGTGGATTCAGAGGGAGATTTCACAAAAGATTGAATAGGAATACGAAAAAATACTTATAGAATTCGAAATAAGAAGACCCACAAATTGCCTAATATTGACACAGATTAACTCAAAAATTGATTAGATTCATTCAGCAGGGAAGTTTATTGAACAGTCTCATAGATTGTCCCAGGTTTGAAACTTGCAACCAACTTGACGTGATTGATTTGAATATAAAACCTAGGAAATAACAGGTTTCTCAGATTGGTATCTCAGGAAGGACATGCTTCTCTCAATTTATTTAAGAATTCAACCCACCGACCATTTACAAGAGTATTCTCATTGCACTTATTCACGTTACTTTGCCCACTGATCCAAAATTTCCCCCCAAAAAGAAATAATATTTGAGGGACCTTTTTCTGTTACCCATTTTTGTTCAAAAGTGACTTTTAACAAATTTGCAACCAAAATTACCGGTGGAAAAGTCTGAACTGATCAAATTTTCCAGGCGCCTCGACTAATGAGTTAGGATTCCATGCCAAACTTTAACAGTCATCTAATCATTCTGTTATTGTTTCATGCGAGAAAAGGAAATACCATTTTAATCATTTTCTGGAGGTGGTTTGTACAGTTCGGATTCTAATAGGTAATCCTTTTTTCACCCTCGAGGCAACACATTTTTCATCCTTTGAACTACAACCTCCATCATTTCATCCTTTTTCCTCTGCAACTCTGTCCTGACTCAGTTCTTAGTATTCGTTTTTGTAGTGCTGAGCAATTCCAATCTTAAAAAGATCACCCTTAACAATCCTTGCACTAAAAAAAATTATTTATAAATCCATTCATGGAACTTTATAGAAAAAAAAAAAACATGGCATTTCATCAAAAATGATGAAAAAAGTGCGTATTTGCATCTTCAGGGTCTTGAGAAAAACATGGTGGAAAAAACGATGTAAGGCCACAAGAACCATCGATTATGCCCCTTCTCACACTTTGGATTAGATCCATAACAGTGCCCTTGGTGTTATACAAAGGTGAGGTATAGAGGCAAGTTTCCAACCAAGCGCGGGCCTTACACGTGCCCTGGGCCCAAGAAAAATGCCTATTGGCCTTTGCAAAAATATCAGTAAAAAAAGAGTCAGCAGAAGCCTCCATGTGTCACAGTCTAGTAGAATTGTTGAAAAAAATTAAGGATCAGTGGAAGACGCCATGTGTCTAGGGTCCAAGACAATTTTCCTTGGCCGTTGAGAAGTCTAAGAAAGGGTAGAGTGAGCGGAAGCCTCTAAGTGTCCTCCTGGCGCTTCTTCAAAATAAATTGAGGGGATCGTCCCAAAAAGTGTGGTCCTTCACATGTCCCAAGACTTTAAAAAGTTTCTTGAAAAGTTAAGATAAAGAGGTAAAGAGGATCAGCGGAAGCCTCCCCGTGTCTCCCCAGTGTAACTTTGAGATGGTCCCAAAGCAAAGACCTCGAACTAGCTCGGGCCTAACCAATGCCATTAGCGCAACTGTTAGTGGGACCATGAGGCTGAATCTCAAATGAGCACCACCGCCACGTGTCCATGTCTAAAAGGTGCACAGCCACATGAAAAAAAATGTCTAATTCTTGGAAAGGTAGCGGATACCTCCACATGTCTCCCTGGCACAACTCTAAGGTTAAACCAAAAGGAAAAATTTCAGATGAGCGCCGACCCTCCATGTGGAAATTTTTTGAGTTGAAGTGGGCCTTAGAGTTTTAAAGTGCACCAATAAACCACATCCAACTAGAAAGGGCCACATTTCCATAGATGCTGAGATATAAATTTGACGGGCGAAAAAACACACCTGTCAAAATGGTAAAATGCAAGAAAATCACCATTTACACTTGAAATGAATATTTCTTTAATGAAGAGAATTTGGAAAATGAGTATAGGCATAATTTGATCCAATGAGCCACATGCAATCAACAATTACAACTTTACATAGTATTAGGACAAAAATGACATGGACAAATTAAAAACAAAATGTGGACAAATGGAAGGGAAAAAAAAAACTAAGTTTACGCCCAAGTACAATTCTCTAGATGGAAAGAAGGAATGGAAAAAAATCCTAGACTTAAGTGATTCCGTGACCAGGAAGGGGATGATCATGGACCAATGGAGGACAAACGTTTTATGCATCAATACGGGGAGATAAAAAAGACGAACATAGGCCCGTAAAATAAAGAATTTCAAGGACAATGGAGGGCGGTGGTAGGTGAGCGGGTGACATCAAATAAAGCACCAACAAAATGCACAAGCCATGAAAAATATCTCAATCATCTACAATATCACAAGGGGAGGACAATAGGGCCTCAACCCATAGGGTATTTTATCAAGTGGATTTAATGCATGCAAAATTTGAAAGGATAATAGTCAGGGGACAAACTCCCTCTTAAATGAAGGTGAGTTTCCTTTATTGAAAACCAAAATGTATTTAAATCTATACATTCAAAAAAAAATTTGGGGGTGTTTTGGGACATCAAAATAAAATAAGTGTGAATGAGGGAGATGAAAATAAATTAAGGAAAGAAATGGATGAAAGGATCATACAATAGTTATGTAAAAACAAAGCCTAATATTGCACAAAGAAGAAGAGAACAATGAATAACACTCAAATAAAATAGAGTTGAATCAGCTAAACAAGAATAAATGATAAGGGAAAACCCATGATGAGTAAGTAAATAATATGAGCTTAACCAATGCGACAAGAACAATGGATTTATAATGTTTAACATCATATCACAATAGTATTCTAGTAAGATTTAAACACCAAAATCTAATGAACATGCGGAAACATCAAATGCTATTGACGATATAAGAAGGGGACAAAAAAATTTCATATTTCATAAATTTCCAAAATGTCTTTGACAAAGACCAACAAAGTTTTATTTCTTGATGAAACAGAGCTTTGACCACCAAAGTTATTTATTCTCATACTCTCAAAGTCACCCATTTTGTTTACAAATGAGCCCCTGAACTTCCTTTTATAAACTAGTTCATAAAACTTAATTAAGAATTAATGGACCTCATGCAAACACATGAAAATTAATTCAAATAACTAGTTCCTTATCCAGTGGGTAGGGTCATTCTAGTATCATTCAGTATGAGAAATGAAAATACACCCCCAGGATAACATAGGAAATTATCCAGCATTTTTGTAGGTGAAACAAGGGTTCCTTCATCTTTCAACCAATCAAAAGATTGAGATTGTGTAATGTTTTGGCGCATATGTTCTTCCTTAGAAAATAACTTGGAAGAAGACAAGCCTCACGAGTACCACAGTTCAAGAATTTACTTAGTATCATATGAATTACTATAACTTTAGGTTGGATCTATTCATAACGGATTTTGATCCTGTAAATTGATCCATAGAAGAAGTGGAAAAATATCAACAGGGTGTTACATTTCATTACCCATTTTGTGAATTGTTCCTTTAGATTGATGTCATAAATGGACTGTGGTGTGTTGATAGATAAAGGTACAAATAAAACTTCGTAGAAGGGGCTGAAGGGGAAGAGGGTTAGTATAAGCTTCATTGCATTAGATGTCAACTAAATTACTAAGTCTTTTCTAGAATCAGTTTCATGAAAATATTATTAACATGATGTAGCAATAGAATTTCTATATGTGATGGTAAACTAAGGATCCCTCCAAGGCTAAGAATGTAGTGCCATAGTGGGAAAGATCTTGAATACTTGGAATCTGATCCATAAGCTATAGTTATTGGTAAGGAGGCAATTTTTGAATGGAAAACACTATATGAGGTAGGAATAGCTATTATAAGATATTTTTATCACCTCACAATTGTGCTCAACCCATATTTCTATCTCAGAACCCAAGACCTTACAGGGTCTCTGAGAGTGATCAATATTGGATTGACTTGAGAATTTACTGATCTAGGATGGCCACATTTTGGTAATAGGAATGAAAGACACAATTGGACTACTCAATGTCTAAACATATGAGATAACTGAAGCCCCTTCTTTGAGTTGGGAAATTTGGATTGTATCTCTCCAAACCTTTCAAGCACATGGGTATTGAATCTTTCACCATGGGAAACATAATTTCAAAAGTGGTCTTTCAAGGGCTTATTGTAATACTTCACAATCAGTGATTATTCATGTCTCCATGATCCTTTTTCAGTTGTTGGAACTAACAATTTCTACAAATTTCTCCCTACTATCATAATAAATACCAAAGAGAAAAGCTGGGATTTTGGGCTTAACTCATTAGAAAGAGAAGAAAACGTTCCAAATTTGATGTGGCCACTTTGCTCAATTCTTCCTCTTTTTTATTTTGAAATCAACCCAAGAAGGTGTTCGTTCAAGTTTGATAACAAAGTCAAGAATTGGAGGGATGTCCTCTTTACTTTCATCATGATTAAACCAAAGGAAATTATTCGCACCCTCAATCCTTGGTGATTGGCATCTACAACCACATTCTGATTACCAACAGGTTTTGTGGAACATTCCATTACCTTGATTCTGGAAGAATTGGATATAGTACCCCCGGGATTTTTTATACCAGGTGTATGAGGATTATGATTGGATCTTTAGTGAGTCAATGGAACTCTCATTGATGTGGATAGAAGAATTTGGTGGAAATACCACAACATGTTCTCTGTCCTTGTCTAGGATGCCACATTATTACTGACCTTGAGCACTGATACTTTAGATAGATATATTTTAGAAACAATGACTTGCCTCTGATATGCATGTAATGATCTGTTGGTGGCGACTTTCTGAAGAGGTTGCACCACCTTTTTCTATATGTATTCCCCACTCATTGCAATGTATATATTTTGAAATATTGCCTTAAAAGGAAAGGGTGGCTATTCGGTTTCGTACTATATCATAGTTCTTTCGAAAAACATGTTGATTCATGGTATTAGGAGAAGTTTTCATCTCCTTTACTCTAATAACTAATAGAGAGTGGCGTGAAAATAATCTAACATCGGTAGACCAAGATACAGGTCCAGTACTTGGCAAGGGTAAAAGGAGGATCTATCAATCCATAATTTCCTATTTGAGGACTGTGATGTTGGTACCCAAATTGCTCTCTTGTCATTCTGAGTAGCATTAGAGAATAGGAATGAAGCTTGAAGTTAGATAGATAGTGATGTGTGGTGATTTTGTAAGTTGGAATGTGATATAGCTAACACTTAGGTTTGTGGAGAGAGAGAGATGGATAGCACCTTTGAAGGATCTGATTGGGGGGGACCCCCACTCAATTATTCAGGGTTGTGCCTTTCAAACCAAGGTATGAGAACTATATTGTAACCCCCAAATTGGTGAAGGAGATGAAGATATCCTTAATCATGCACAAGTATTATGAAAAGGCCTTGGGGAAAATATGATCAAAACTCCAAATCTAATTTATAAGTTGTCACTCCAGATTATGGAGATTACTGTCAATGCAAGGAAAGGGTCACTCGTGACATTTTGATGATCCTAATTGCTTTGTGCATTTGTAAATGGAGTATATTCTGTTTGTTGACACAAAATGTCGATGCTATGGGTAGTTCTGGGTAGGACGGGTTGTTAGGAAGATTTGTGGTGGGGTATGATGAGACAAACTGTGGGAATATCATATCTTGACAAACCCTTTATAATACTTGAAACAAACTATAGATAAAATGATTCAAAGATCAAGACATCTGTCCACCAGAAGAGGATAAAGGAAGCCAGGAAACATTCTCAACAAAATTTGCGAACTCATCCCCAAAATCTTGAAGTAAGTAAAAGAACTCAATTAAACACCAAAAAAACCTTGATCAACCACGCCTAAGGTACCTAAGGCTTACGAGAAAATCTCTGTAGTCAAGGAGGTAAAATGATGTTAAATTTTATAGCTCTTTATCAAATGAGTCTCTTTGAACATGAGATTTGCAAAATGCCCACTATCTATCAATAAGGAAAGAAAGCTTCTACGTGATTGCTAAAGACTTCAATGCACGATTAAACAAGAACAAGGAAAAAATATTTGTAGGCATTTAAAAATGATTAACAGACACCATATTGCCTAGAAAAACACATAGATTAAATCAAAAGTTGTTCGATCTTCAGTAGGGGACAATTTCATAACAATTCCAGAGCTGTGTGATGGTTATTACAATTGTAACCACTCCATACATGAAAATCTAACATAGAAGAATATCAGTTCTTTGGTGGGGATGGGTTTCTCAAAAAATGAGCTTTCTCTTAGAATTTGCTTCTGATTTCAATTTTTCCCGACCTTTACAATTTCTATAAAAATGCATTATATCCTCATTCCACATTGGAGCTTCTTCCCACCGAAAAGATTAATATGCCATGGGATCACGTTTGTACAACCATCCTCATGATTCAATGAAAATGACATCAACAGAAAAACACTCACAAGGTGCCAGAGGCGGTGTGCCAACAAGATTTAAATCATACAATATCTTAAGATAATTATCCTCTTGGAGGCATTTTTTTTTCATCATTAGGAATGTAAACACCTTTACTACTCATTTTCACCTTTTTACCTTTCAAATTACCTCTGCACTTTTGATTTTGTCATTTTCACATGTTTTCTCAGGAAAGGAAAAAATTTTATTACAAAAAACCACCTCAAATCAAAGAAAGAGCCATTGAAAATGGGCCCCCAATCATGGGCCGGCGGAGATGAACATGGGGCGGGGGGGGGGGGGGAAAACCCAATTTTTTTTTTTACAATCACTATAAAGTTGATGAATTTTGATGCCAAAATCGTGAGTCCCAAGCTTCCTGGAGCTCCCATGGCGGTCAAAACAAATGGATTCACAACAACCATTCGGATTCTATCCATCTTTTAACCTGGCCCTCCACATGGAAATGTGGTGGACTTAGAAATAAGCTTGAGTACCTTTTTTTTAACCTGTGGATAAGGCCAGAAATGTGGCAAAAAAAATGATTGGAAAATCAAGTTCAGCTCATTTTACTTTTTGACATTTTTAAAAAATGGAAAAATTCCTTTCCTCACCCCTCTGCCTGTGAATTTTGGAGCTTGAACGTGCACATTGGTGGGTCCCACAGGATAACACTCAATTCCATTGTTTTTGACCTTGTTGGAAATCAGAAAATTTCACTTTTTTGCCTTTAATGGGCCCCCACCTCCAATTTTTACCTGACACGTGTCTCCTTTTGATTCGCTAGAGGGGCAAGCGCTTCAACTTTTTATTTTGGAGTTTTTTGACCAAAGGGGAAACATTTCCTTCCTGCTCACGGGCCGACCACAACCTGCCTTTCCTCTTGCCATGTGTCCATCGATGATTCTTCAATTATGGGCCTGGCTTAATTAAATCGTGATTTTCAAAGAATTTTGCCAAAAGGGGAAAAAATCCCCATTTCCCTCTGTTGGCCCACCGGACAGCTCTGTCCTGTCATGATACCATGTGTCCATCCACTGATGGAGTGGGGAAACAACTAATTTTGAAAACTTTATAAAATTAGAAGCTAAAAAACTCTAAGTCCCCCCGCAGCCCCAACTTCCATTTTGAAACTTTTCGGACACGGTCTCTTGCGATTGTTGAAGGTTTCAGGCCAAATTTTGAATTTCAGAATTTTTGCCAAAAATAAACGGTCTAAAAAACCTTAAGGGAATCAACCACCCACATCCCCCTACCAATCAAACATGCCATCATAGGAATTTGGAAAAAATAGGGCATCGGGCCGAAAATCCCCCTTTTGCCAAAAAATTAAAAATGAAAGTTATAACATTCCCCACCAATCCGTGGCCAATAAAAAAACCTACCACATTGCCACGAATGTTTGAGAAGGATTGATACGGCAAATGATGCCTGTTTGACTGTCAGAAGAACATAAATTTTACAGTGTGCCCAGAAGCTGATTTTTTCACCAAAGATGAATTTTTTGAATTGGCAACCAAACCAAAACATGATTTTCGAGCATTTCTTGACCTTGGGATTAGATTTTAAACACAAACAGTAGTATGATTGACAATTTGGATGTTTCCACAATCTGGAAAAAGTGAAAAAAATGCCTAGCCCGCCAAAATTGGAAAACGTAGAGCACAAAAAAGGGAAAAAACTTGGAATATCTTCAAGTTAGGGAACAACAAGTTTGACGAGCATTTTTAGAGCATTCAAAGGAGGGGAAGAATTTCAGACCATCAATTCATAAGGGTTAAATTAAAATTTTTTTGAGGCAAATTTAAATTTTGAAATTTTAGGGCAACAGGTGCAAGCTCAAAAACTGGCACAAAATGTGAGATGAGAAAATTGACATAGTCTTACTTCTGTCATCTACACCATCCTACCTAATAGTATTTTATGATTGTTATGTGTTGTATCTTGCTCATAGTGGATCTTCGATGAACCCCTTTTAATATCAAACTAAGACCTTGATTGTGAAAGATGTTATATGACGTGGGAAGGAAAATTATATTTCCCCCATATTCTAAACTGTGGGAAACTTGGAAAGGTATATTCCAGAATCTAAATGGGAAAGGAATGCTTCTCTACGGTTATCACAAGTAGACAATGGATTAGAAAATTTGAGTGAAATTGCCATCAATGTAATTTGTGATTGATGTATTTATGGAGTTTTTAAGGGGATCCAAACAAATACACTACCCTCTATATATATGAGTAAAGAAGAAAATTAGAATATCTACCAAGTTCTCACTGTTCTATGAAGGCTGTGACATCCTATGAAAACCTTTCTTCTAGATTATACCCAGTGATTTGATTACATAGAAAAGGAAGGCCAGCATAGACCCTTGAAATGCATGAGAGTGAGACCATTCTTGAATTCAAGTTAGAGGTAAAGTTAAAAACAATATATTTTACCAAGACCATTTTAACTCTAGTTTGCAGCCCTAAAAACATTCTCCCTCCTTGTGCTACAACATAGATGAAATACGAGGTGATGTAAAAGTAGCCTTCTTCTCACCTCAATAATTGATTATGAGGTTTTTCTCACTGATGATACAACCTAATCAAGAACATTTCTTTTTTATTTTTTTGTTTGGGGGGGGCAATGGGATGAATAAATGAATTTAATCCAAGGATGGAAACTCTTAGTGGAAGGGGAGACAAAAAACGTGATACGAGAGTGACCATACTCTCCGATTTCTTCATTAAACTCAACATGTGAAACAATGTAATTTTGGCAGCATCCAGTGAAGTGTGAGTTTTTGGTTTAAGAACTAATTCTTATCACATTTTACCATTCTTAACGGATTAATCCCAAAATTGTTGTGCGATTCTTGGGTTTATGTAAAGGCAGTTCTCTTCATATAAAAGTGGAATTTTTAACTCTCCATCGTGGCTCAGGAGAGGCTTTGAGTTAAGCAAGAGGGTTAATTATATACATTAAAAAATCCTCAACGGCTCAGGATCATAGTGTTTAACACAGGCCAAAACAAACTCAGGACACTGTATTGCCAAACAAGAAATGCTACCATTGAGGTAAGCACAGCGATAAAAGCCTTTTTGAGAAAACAATTTTTAATTCTATACACAATTTTTTTGAGTGATGATTTATTAGAGCTTTCTTGCATGTGAATTTTAAAGCGTATAAAGAAAAAGAAAGCACACACTGGGAAGGTACTAGACCTTAGTCTCGGGGACCACCATAACAAAAGGAAAACTATGTCTCTTATTATTATTATTTTTATTTGTAGGTGATAAATTCAGATTTATCCTTTTACAAAGTGGGTAATATAAGCTCGAACTTGGGTATGAGTCGAGCTCTACATAAAATACTGAGACTAAGATCAAATAACAATCAGGCCAAAATATTAGAGTTTGCCTTGTAAATGAACTACCTCCCGGAATTTGGTCAAATAAGCAAATCATTGGATTCTCGAGGTTGATCTCAATAGCACCAATAGTGAGCTTAATTTTTAATCCCACACTCAAGCTCGTGCTTTTTTTTGGGATCCAGGATCAACTATTGTTAGCCACTTTGTTGTTGGTGTAGTGCATTATCAAACTGCGTGTGGGTGGTGTGTGTGGGCTGTGTGTGATCTTGTTTACCAACTTGAAATTATTCTGATTAAGAATATACCAAATTATATTAACATAATTGAACCCTTCACAATACTTACCTCACCTCTCTAAAAGAAACAAACCTTTAATTTTTAAACCGTTCCATTGGATTAGCAAATGTTGTCTCAAGAATTTGACACGGTTTCTTAGTCTTCTCACAAGGAATTATCCCTCTTCTTGGATGGAAAAAATGTTGGATAGCTGGTGCATTACTTCCTATAATCTGGCTTGTGTGTGGCCTGGTGTGGCTTGTTAATGTGTTTGGGGTCTTTGCCTATCGTGTGGGCCTATGATTTAGGGTCTTGCCTAACGTGGACTGGTTGTTCTCTATTTATGTGGCTATCTTTTCTATGACCTGTGTTTCTTTTCTTCCTTGAACTAACTTGGTAGGATTTATATCCAAGTCATATTCCTAGATCTTGGAGACCTAGTTATCTTTTTTAGATCCTGGTTTCTATTATGTCAACATTGATTTAACTACAGTGTCTGAAACTAGGACTTTAGTGTGAGAATTCAATACATAGTATCTGAAATGTTTCAAGGCTCTAACCACCATGTACGCATGTCTTTCAAGGGGAGTGTAATTCATTTCATATTTATTGAATCTACAACTTATGAATCTTATAGGAGATTCAATTCCCTCTTGATTGTGCTGAGTCGGGATGGTAGATATTGTGTATGAGGAAGAATAGAAATAGACTATGAAATCCCTTTTAAAATCAGGACACACTAACGTAGGATATTTTGCAATAACATCCTTGATTTGTTCAAATTTTCCCCTACCTTACTTTGAACATTTGAAATATTCTTTATCCTTCATCATGACAGAAATTTCTTTGGTTAACTCAGAAAAATCTGGCACGAACCTCCTCAAATATTTCACCTTTCCAATGAATGAGTGGACTCCAGGTTTACTCATAGGTAAGGAAATATTCTTGATAACTTGAATGTATTTAGGATCAATCTTGGTTCCTTCTTCAGAAATAATATGACCTAGGATTTCCCCTTCTGTAACTCTAAACAAAAACTTATTTGGATTCAGGGAGATTTTATGAAGCCTACATCTTTGCTATATTTTCTCCAAATCTCTTCGATGATCTTCTAACTTCTTTGAGAAAACTGTCAAGTCATCTAGGTATATTATGATGATCTGGTCTTTATACTCTATGAATTCCATGTCCATAGCCCTTTGAAAGGTTTTTGTGGAATTGATCTAGCCAAAATTCATTCTTCTATATGCAAATGTACCCCAAGGGGTTGTGAATGCGGTTTTATGTTGATCTTCCCTGGCTACTTCAATATAATTATAACTAGAGAAACCATCTAGCATGGATCATTTTTGATCTGGTTATTACCTATAGAATATGGTCCATGACTGGCAGTGGATAGTTATCCTTCAAGGAACCTTGATTAAGATTGTAGAAATCCATGCAAATCCTAATTTCTCCATTTTTCTTGTGAACCGAGACAATATTAGATATCCAATTTGAATGTCAAATAGGAAACACTATTCACACATCTAACATATTTTAAACCTCATGGAGTATCATCCATGCTATCTTGGGGTTATATTGTCTTTGATTTTTCCTGAATGGAGTTACACTAGGTTTCAAAGGTATGTCATGTTCCATTTCCCTAGGTCAAAAATACTTCAAGTCTTCATATGAGTAAGCCAAGACATCATAATATTTAGTAAGGAGGATTAAAAAGTTATTGCACTCCTCAGGTGAGTAACGCTTACCAATATTGACTAGGTGACGTTTGTATTTGGTACTAATTTTAACCTTCTCATAGTCAATAAAATTCAGACATCCTTCCTTCTCTTTCTCTTTGATAAACCTATCATTTTTATCGCAAAGTTCTTCAAGTGAAACCAATTCTTTTGAAATTTTATTTCCTTTGAACTAAATGATGTCATCACCATGATCCTTGCTCTCAACTCCTTTTGGAATGGGGAAGGTCATCAATTCATGAAATGAAGAATCACTTACTTCAAAGTACAATTGTTCAAAATTATGCCTCTTTTCTAAGAAGGCAATAATTTATTGATCATCATTAAAGACTTGCTAATTTTCTAGATTGCTGGGAACACTTGTCCTAAAAATAATTTCAATGGTGTATTTTTCTTGATCAAAATATGAATGAGGGATCATCAATGAAGTTGAGACTGATAGAGAATATTCTTTTTCATTCTTTACACGAGGGATGAATTCTATGGAGAAAACATCGAAGGACTCAATCACAGCCACACTTTATTTCTGTAGTGTCTCAAGCGATCAATTTTTACTTGCTTCACGATAAACTCTACATCTCCCAAGGATTACAAATTTTTGATCCCTTTCTCTTTTGCAACATAGAGGCTAAGGATTAATGCCTAATATTATGTAGTGTTGTTAGTATTTGAAAACTTGAGTTTGTAAGAAAAAGGAAATATTTTACCATTTGGAGATATAAGCACCACTCCTGCACTGGAACCTATTAAAAAAAACTTCCAATGAAATCAAGAGTTCAGATCTCATTGGGATCTTGGAAAGTTACCTCAGGCACATGAAACTCTGTATCCATCATATCATTACCCATACTGGAGCTTTGAAATAGGATTTGTGCACAAGGATCTTCAATTTTTGTTACCATGAAATTTTCTTGAGTCTCCAGTATTAGCTTATTCATTTCTCCCTTAATATGGATCATAGCACGAGACTATCCCATTTGAATCTCACCCCCCATATCTCTAAAAAAATTCTTACTTAACAACATACCATATGAAACGGGAATGTCAAAAACTACAATGGTTACCTTAACTCACTTTTGAGGAAATTGAGCTAAAGCCATTTGAGAATCTTTAATCTGCCCAATCAGAAGAACTCATTTTGTCTCCATGGAGTAACAAGATCCAAGTGTTTTCATACAAGCCAACCCAAGAGCATGTGCTACCTTTATAGGAATAAAATTATCCAAATCTCTAGAATCTATAATGCAATTACTTAATTTGCATCTATTGATAAGAAAGAACATAAAGAAAGGTTCAATCTTTTCATTTGAAGGTGTAATGGTCACCACAATATTTTGAGTCTTCCTATATTTGGGAGTTTTCATAATTCATTTTGAGGAATGAACAATAGAGTCACCTTTGATAAATTGGACCAATTTCTCAAGTTGATCCTTATTGGAATTCAAGTACTCTTCTTGTGACGTGGGAATTTTTTATTATATTCATATGATCAATAATATCAAATTTGGGGAAAATGACCATACTTTATGTCTCAGATACAAGTTCTTTTGAACTTGATGATGGCTCACTTTTAACCTTTGCTTCAGGCTTAGTTGATACTGATGTGTAAGAAGAAACTTTCTTCGTAGCTAATTTATGAACTGATTGTCTCAGAAATGTTCTCCTTTCTTTAATATATATTTGACCTTAGAAAATTCAGCCATCTTGGACTATTTAGGAATCTCATTTGTTTTAGATTCTTTGGAAATTTCCTTAGACTCTTTAGGAACTTCCCTGGAGATATTTTTGTCTTCCACCTTAGTGGTACTCTGCTCCTTTTTATGAGAGTGTGAAGACTGAGAAGGATTGACTATTCATACCCTCTACAATTTCTTCAAATTCGTATTCTTCTTCTAAATGGTAATCCAAGAAATGATTATTACTTTCCCCTTTAGGCTCTTTGAATTTAGGTTTAGATGTCCCAGAGTATGGTTCTTCTTCACCAAATTCAATGATCTCAACTTCATCATCACTTTCCTCAATGACATCAAACTTTGAGTTAGTTGTGGGAGCTTCTTCAATATAAATCCTCATCAGATTACTTGTAATTATGGATTTTTTGGGAACATAGCCTTTTCTTGGGATGTATTTGTAAGTATTAGGTTTACTACTCTAAGCAACTTGATTTTTCAAAGCTAGCATATCATTAGCCAACTTAGTGAGTATGGTCTCAGAAGGATTTGGGGTTTCTTGACTCTTTCCCTTTAGGGAAATTTTCTTGAATTTTCCCACCATGATTAGGTCATCCTTAATTTCTACTGCCATGGATTGAGTAAGTTACAAATTAGCCACTCTAGCCCTTCTTAGATGATGATAAACTTATGGTTGTTTTGCATTAATAAAGAAACATTTGTTCGTCAGGGTTCCAGTGATTTTTGACAAGAACTTTGTTCACCATTTTTTAAAACTTAGCCATGAAATTCATCATGGGTTCTATTGGCTCTTTCTTCACATGAGATAATTTAACTAGAAGGGGATGTTCATCTTCTTCCATTTTGAACCTGTCTTCAAAATTAATTTTCATATCATTCCAATTTGTGATGCATCCATTCAAGAGATGATGAAACCAATCCATGACAATATCCTACAATGTTTCAATGAAGATTTAGAAAGCAACATCATCATATTCTACTGAAAAAAATATACATGCAGTAAAGAACGTGGAAATGTGGTCATCCGGTGAAATCTTCCTATATCCATTGAACTTAGGAAGAATTTTCATCGATCCTCGCCTGAGGGCATGTCGAGATGGTAAGGCCAATGGGCCTATGGAATTTCCCCATGGAAAGTTAACAACCATCTTGGGAAAGTTTGTATGCAAGGGTAAAACAACGTGAGAAAGAAAAAGTATTTTACTTGTAGTGATTTCTCCTTTACTTGATTTTTCAAGACTTGATGTAAGGCTTACTGATTTACAAAGAGTTTTCCTCGTTGGAGGAGATAACTTGAAACCAAAATTTCCTTGAAAATCAAAAGTTGGATCAAATTGACCTTTAGCTTTTTCTACTTGCGTAAACCCCCTTCCTCTCAGTTTGAAATCTTTTTTGTGAAAATATAACTGACATGATCTGATCAGCTCTATACTTTTCTCTTCAGTCTCTTTCTTGATCTCTTTGCACCTGAACGAATCTAGCAACTCTCACATCTTGATTTTATTTTTATCCAATAATGATGTAAAAAGATCAAAATGATAGTCGTTTGTGCACTTTTCACAAATAGCTTGCCTCAAATATGATGATATGTCTTCTTGAGTATCTGTAAAAATAATATTTGGTTACAAGATAGGTGAGTTACTTGTAATAGTCATATGTCTTATTTCCCTGGTGGAAGAGGGTCACGTCAATGAACAACAATCAACACGTATCTAGGAGGTCTACTGGCCATAAGTGTGGGTGCTCTTATTCTAAAGTCTTTAGTGTAGATTTCTCTATCTATGGATCTATCAACAACCACAAATTACTACAAGATTTTGTTTTTTTCCCAAGCTACTACCTGAACGTTGGAAGCAATGTCTCCTTGAAAATATTTGTTGGGCACATGATTCAGTTGAAGAAGTGGATCTTGTGTGCAGGGGATAATCATAAAGATTTAACCAAGATCTGGTTAACAATTATTTAATCCCCAGTAGAGTCACCAAAAAATGTTAGCAAATGGATTTGCACACATGCAAATGAAATTCAACAATCAGGGGAAAAATTCCCTCCTCAATGAAGGTGATTTTTCCTTTATTGAAAAGAAAAATCATACTTACATCTATACATTCAAAGTTTTATGTGGGGGGTGTTTTGGGACATCAAAATGAAAGAAGTTTGAATGAGGGAGATGAAATGGAATGAAGGAAATAAATGGAAATCAATAGATGAAAGGAGAATACAATAGTTAGGTAAAAATAGAGCCTAATATTGCATAGAGAAGAAGAGGAACAATGAATAACCAACTCAAATAAAATAGAGTTTGAATCAGATAAACAAGAATAAATGAAAGGGAACACACATGAGAAAGTAGATATCTGAGCTTGATCACTGTGAACAAGAACAATAGATTAAAAATGTTGACAATAAGATTAAATATAATATTCACATGCAAGATTCAAACACTAACATCTAATGAACATAAGAACATCAAATGCTACAAGAGATAATGAATTGGAAACAAAGTTAATATTTCATTAACTCTCCAAAATGTCTTCACAAAATAATTCTAAGTTTCTTTCTTGAAAAAAAGATTGCACCAAAGTCTTTCTTCCCCTCTCTTAAATTCACCCTTAAAAATGAGCCCCTAACTTCCTTTTATAACCCAAAATTTGGTTATAAGTAGTTAGGGTTTACAATAAAAATAAATTAGGGAACCTTAAGTGACCTTGATATTAAATGACCTAACAAAAATAAGTCAACATCAATTTATAAAAATTTGAAAGTCACTTTAGGAGAAGAACATAAATAAAGGGAAATGGGTACATGTGGATCCCATGTAGAAAAACACATGAAAATTAAGTAAAATAACTAGTGCCTTATCCATTGGGCAAGGTTCACCTATTCTCATTCATATGAGAAATGAACACACACAACCATTAGATAAAACAATAAATTATCCCACCATTTTGTTGGTGAAATAAGGGTCCTGATCTTTCACCAATTAAAAATATTTTAGATTATGTAATGTCTGGTGCATATTTTCTTCCTCTAAAAAATAACTTGGAAGAAGACAAACCTCAAAGAGTACCTGAAATTCAATAATCTTACATGGTATGGTATGTAGGCCCATAAATTTAGGTTGGATCTCTTCATAAAGGTGTTTGAGCTTATAACATTGATCCAGAGAAGAAGTGGAAAAATTATCAACAGGAGTGTACATTTCATGTACCAATTTCATGAATTGTTCCTTCAGATGTTGTATTCAATTCCTTTTGTTGTGTTCATTGATAAAGGTATAAGGAATATATTTGATGAAGAATTGAATGGAAGAGAGTGTGGTATAAGCTTCATCACAAAAACTATCAAACTGAATTACTAAGTCTTTCAGAATCGATTTCCTAGACTTATCATGATTTAGTCATAGAATTTGTGTCATGTGATGGTAAAACTCAAGGATTCCTACTGAGGCTAAACATGTATATTCCATGCAAGAAATATCCTAAAGGATTGGGAAGATTTGATCCATAGCTATTAATTTTTCAATGAGGCATTCCTTGAATGGAAACACTAGATCAAGGTAGGCATAGATATTATTAGATATTTTTATCACCTCATCAATTGTTCTTAACCCATAATTTTCTATCTCAGAAACCCAAGACCTTAGAGTGTTCCCTAGAGTGATCACATCCTATGATTGTTGAGAATTTCCTGATCTGGGATGGCCACCATTTTTGGAATAGGAAAATAAGACACAATTAGACTAATTAAATGTTGAATGTATGAGATCAAATAATTATTCTCTTCTTTGAGTTTGGAAATTTGATATTTATATCTCTCTAACCTTTTATGCACATTGTTCATTAAATCTTTCACCATGGAAACATCACTTTAAAAAGTGTTCTTTCCAAGGGATATTTTAGATACTTCATAATGAGTGATTGTCATGTCTCCATGATCATTTTCAGTTGTTGGAATTGAAATTTGTAAAAATTTATCTCAGCTATCATCAATAACTTCCCTAGCGAAGTCCTTGGGATTTTTGGGCAAAACTTCATTAGAAAGAGAAAAAAGAGCTTCCAAATTGATGTTGGCCACTTTGATCAATCTCTTCCTCTTTTTGATTTCAAAATCAATTCAGACAGGTGTTTCCTTCATTAGTTCAGCATAACAAAGTTAAGAATTGGAAGAGATATCCTCTTTAATTTCCTCGTGATTAAAACCAATAGGTAATTTTTTTGCAGCCTCAATCCTTGGTGAAGTGGCATCTTTAACACATTATTTATTACCATCATGTTCTTAAGAAACATTCCCATCACCTTGATGCTCATAAGAATTAGATATTTGTACCACCAATAGGCAATTGTTCTACAACCTCAATCCTTGGTGAATTGGTATCTACAACACATTCTTGATTACCCACATGTTCTTATGGAACATTCCCATCACCTTGATTCTCAAAATAATTGGATATATGTACCAATGGGATTTTTTTAGACTTAGGTGTCTGACATTGATTAATCGAATCTTTAGTGAGCCTATTGGAACTCTTATTGATGTGGATAGATGAGTTTAGGGTAGAAATACTTGGAACATGTTCTCTTCCTTCTCTAGGATGCACATTATTTACTGACCTTTAAGGCATTGCTACATTAGAAGAGATGGATTTTGGTAACCACCAACTTGGCCTCTGAGATGCATGTGATGATGTTGGTGAAGATTGCCATGAAGAGGTTTACACCACCTTTTTCTATATGAGTCCTCCACTCATTAGAAATTTATGTATTTCAGAAATATGTTCTTGAAATGGTAGAGGGTTGGCCATTTGGTTATCATACCATATCATATTTATTTTCAGCATGGGTGGATTCATGGTATATAGATAAGTTTCATCTCCTTTAATCCAATCAATACTATGGAGTGGAGTGAAAATAATCTTATCGTAGGTAGGATCCATAAGATATCTTCCATTATCAAAAAGGGTTAAAGGAGGATCTCTCAATACATAATTTTCTATTTGAGCCAATGTGAGATGAGAAAATTGTCATCATCTTACCTCCCTATCATTTGCACATCTTTCCTAATAGTATTTTATGCTTGCTTTGTGCATGTATCTTGTTGTTAGGGATCTTTCCATGGACCATTTAATATCAAAATGATCCCTACTTGTGAAAGAATGTATGGTGATGTGGGAAAATTATTTTTCCATGAGTTCCTCACTATGGGAACTTGGACATTTATATTTCCAAATCTGAATTAGGAAATGAATGTCTTCTCTATGTTTATTCACAAGTAGACAATGGACTTAGAAAATTTGATGTGAAAGTTCCATCGTCATCAATTTGTTACTGATGTATTTAGGTAGTTTGTAAGGATTGCCCACAAATCCACTACCCCATATATAAGAGTAAGAAGAAAACTGGATATACCAAGTTCCCCACTGTTATATGACAAATTTGGCTTCCTATGAAAACCTTTCTTCTATATTTCTCCCTAGTGATCTGATTACATAGAAAAGGAGTGCATCATTGACCCTTTGGAAATGATGAGAACCATTCTTGAATTCAAGATATGGTAAAAGTGAAAAACACTTTTTTTACCAGAACCCATTGTACCTCTAGTTTTTCAGCCTTGAAAATATTCTCCTCCTTGCTAGATCAAATATGAGGTCATGTAAAAGTGACCCGTCATTCTCACCTCAATCAATTGCTTGTGGAGGTTGGTGTTGATGATACATGCCCATTCAATGAAAATATTCACATCAAAGATGATACAAATGAATTTGTACATCCAAAAATGGAAACTCTTGGTGGAAGGGAGACCAAAAACCCTGCTAAGGAGAGTGATCATATCTACTATTTATTCATGACACTCCACATGAAACTATTCTTTAGACATCCTTGAAGTGTGATTTTTTGGTTTAACTAACCAATTTTTATTCACCATTTTTGACCATCTTAAAATATCTTCATCCCATAATTTTTGTACAGATTCTTATGTTATGTCACAATTTTCTTTATAAAGTGGAACTTTCAACATCTCCTCCATGTGCTTGGGAGAGTTAAGAAGGAGGGATTCATTTTTTTTGTTAAAAAATCCCCAAAATTCAGGATCATAGTGTTCGACATAGGCTAGAATGAAATTAGGATATTGTATTGCAACCAAAAATGTTACCGCTTGAGGTAAATAGCAATGATAAAGCCTTTTTGAGAAAACAATTTTTCCTTCTCTCCTAAATCTGTCACAAAATTGAATCATATCCACATGGCCTATATTAGTATCTGAAATGTTATCGTATGTTGAGCTAATGGAAGATGTAGGGATTAATCCTTGATATGCATCCTTGAGTGATGATTTTTTAGAGTGTTCTCCCATTATGAATTTTTAAAGTGTAAAGAAAAGGAAAGCACACACTAGGAAGGTGTCGGGTCTTAGTCTCCAGACCACCATAACCACAAGGAAAAGTATGTCTCTTTATTTTTTTAGTTTTTTAAAGCTGAGTGATTCCATATTTACAATTTTGAAAAAGTGGTAACATGAGCTTGAATTTGGGTATGATGTCGAGCTATACAATGAAATAATGATACTAATCTCAAATCAAAAATCGGGCCAAAATATTATGAGTTTGGCCTTGGAAACTGAACTACCTCTGAAATTGGTGCAAATAGAAAATATTTCGATTCTCGAGTTTGATCTTGATAGTACCGAATTGGGTCAAGCTTTATTTATAAGCCAAAAATTGAGCTCATACTTTTTTGGGCTCAAGATCAACTATCATTGGCCACTTTGTGTTGGTCATTGCATTCTTGGCTTGCATGATGGGTGTGCATGTTGGGCCTATGTGTGCTTTGTTCTACGAACTTGCAAATTCTTTGATAGAATTACATACCTACTTATATTAACACAATTGAACCCTTCAAAATACATACCTCACCTCCTTAGAATAAAATGGACCTTTAATTTTCAATATTTCCATCTATTTACGTAAAAACGTTGTCTCAAGCATTTGGCATGGTTTCTATAGCCTTCTAACAATTCATTCTCCCTCTTCTTAGGATAGAAAAAATGTGTGGACAACTTTTGCATTACTCCCTGCAACCTTAGCTTATGTGTGGCCTGTGTGTGGCATGTCAACGTGATTCCAGGGTCCTCGCCTATGCATTGCCTATGTTGGACAACTGTTTTACCTCCTTGTGTGTGGATTGTTGTTATATTCCTTGTGTGGCTTATATTTTCTTTGACTCGTGTGTCCTTTTTGGATGTCTGGCCTTCTAATGCGAATAATGGTGAAAGCATGGATAATTGTGTGTGTTATATTTCCCTTCACTTGCATGGCCAATTGTGTGGCATTGAATCAGGAAATAAAACCAAAAACAAAACAATTATGTCTCCTCCCTGTGGTCATGTCCAATCTAAATACAAATAAGAAAACATAATTTTAATAAAAAATACACAACATGTAGAAGAAAACAATGACTCCAAACTTGAGTCTTCCCACATTATTCTGAGCACAAGCTCATGCAGAAATAAATAACATGATCTTGATTGTGTAGGAGGGATTGGATTGGACTATGGGCATGAATTTGATGGAGAAAACCAACTGAAGCTTTCAAGGTTGCCTTGATTTAGCTAATGTATGTGTCAGGTTTCCATGTGAAAGCTAAGAGGTTCCTGTGGAATGTGTTTCTCTTTCTTCTAGCTCTGGATATCTGCAAAATTTCCTTTCTTCTTCTTCTTCACAATTTCTCCCGCTTCTACAACTCTTTGTAATCGTATTCTTCCCCACTTCTCTGATGAGGGAAGCGGAATTATAATTTCCCATGGAAATTGGAAGTGGAATTATAATTTCTCATGGAAATTAAATTCCCACATGGATAAAATGAGAAACTTATTCCAAATTTGTTGAATAAAATTTTATGAGGATTAAATTAATATTTATTAATTAAAAATGCTAAAATTTAATAAATTTAATTTTACTATATAAAAGGTAAAATATTAATTAATTGATTTAAAACATTGTTTGTGACATAGAGGGAGGACCACTTAACTGGATTGAATGAAATGAAAGCCAAAATGATCAGAAGAATAAAACAATCATGATGAAGGTGATAAACCATGAGAAAGGACACTTCCGTTTTTTTAGATTTTCATGTCATAATTTTGTGAAGTCAAAATTAGTTGATAATAGGGTAACTCTAACGTCCTTACTTCCATTTTTCTTTTCCCTCCTCTAGAAATTATTAGGAATGAATCTATGTCAATTGTCTTGATGTATAATCTCATCCTATGGCCATTTACTAGCAGCTTGAATCTTATATGATCTAGAGTAGTGAGCTTCACATATCCATTAGGGAATATTTTGTTCAAATTTTGGTTCCTTCTGGGGTAGGGGGTTGAGGTTCATGCCTGTTCAAAATATTCCTCAGGCCCGAGTGCCCTATATATCTTCCTACATGATCCTTGTATTTTTAATCAAATAAGAGTGCCCAGCCATCTTCCTAGAATTTCCTTCTCTTGATGTATCAGTCATACCACTTGACTCTTTACTTCTACACTAATTATGTGGTAGGTACTTCTTGTCTTCTTAGTTCATCTAAATCATTTAGTTGGAGAATCCTCTATCTTTGATCTTATGATAAATATATGCCTAGCTTCAGTGTCTTCCTCAATTTTTTGTGCTCAATTCAATTGGAAAAACAACAATCTTTCCATACAAAAGTTTAAATGGTGTGAAGCTAGTTGTGGTCTTCCACGTTGTGTTGAATCCTCAAACTACTTATAGAATTTTGTATGCCAAATATTTCATGTGGGTTACAATGGTATTTGTTAAGATGGCCTCTATCTCCCTGTATGAAACTTCTACCTGTCCATTAGATTAGGGGTGGTATGGTGTAGAATTCTTATTCCTGATTTCATATTATTTAACCAAATCTGAAATTACATCAGCAGCAAAATGTGTAGCTTGATATGTTACAGTTTCCCTTGGAACTCCATACATGGTTAAGATGTGATCATATAGTAACTTAGCTAATTTTTCACTTTTTTGATTTGGCAATGCGTTCACCTCTATCCACTTGGTTAGATAATCTATGCATACCAAGATGTATTCTTTTTGTTGATATTTAGGGTCAATAGGGACGATAAAATATAAACCCCACTTGTCAAAAGGATATAATACCAATTGAGGATGTAATGGCATTTCATCAGATCTAGTGGGCTTGTTCATTATTTGATACCTATCACATCTCTTGGTGTATAGTGTTGCATCCTTATGCAATGTTGGCCAATAATAACTAGTAGTCAACACCTTTTTTGCTATACTTTTTGTAGAAAAATTCCCTCCACAAGGTTCACTATGGCAAGCTCTGAGGACATAAAATATCTCCTCATCATCTATACACCTTCTCATGATTTGATCTGGTCCTATATGTAATATAAATCCAACTATTCAAGAAAAATGTACACTCTTTTCAATTATGTATTTCTTCTCAGAGTATAAGTAATGTGGAGGTATTTTACCTAAGACCAAATAGTTGGTTATGTCTACATACAAAGGTGTTTTAGGGATCATCTAGGAAGGAGTCATCGAATACCTGATCCACATCATTAGTATCCATCTTGGAGAGAAAATATGCTACCACATTGTCCTTTCCCAGCTTGTCCACTATGGTGACATAAAATTCCTGTAAGAGGATAAACCACCTTATGATTTCATTGCTTACTACTGGTTTATTTATTAGATATTTTATTGCAATGTGATCAGTGTGAATTAACATTGATTAACTTGTGATGTAGTGTCTGAATTTGTTAAACAAATGTTGAGAAATCCTTCTCTGTTACTATGTAGTTTAGTTTTTCATGTTGTAAGTTCTTACTAACATAATAAATTGCATAATTCAGAACTCCATCTTTTTATTCTAAGATAGCTCCAATAACATGGTCTAATACATCTGTGTGGATGTGAAAGGGCATGTTCCAATTAGGTCCTCTCAACATAGGAACATTAGTTAACATTTGTTTCAAAGTTTGAAAAGTATCTTCACAAGGTTTAGTCCAAACAAAATCAACATCCTTCCCTAGTAATGCAAAAAGTGGCACTAAAATCTTGCTAAAATCTTGCTTGAATCTTCTATAATATCCAACATGGCCTAGAAATCTCCCAACATCCTTTTATTTATTTGGTGTTGGTAGGTTTATTATAACATATACTTGTATTGGATCAACTTTAATTCCTTCAGAAGAAAGGTAGTGTCCCAAAACTATAGCTTCAGACATCATCATGTAGCACTTCTCATTACTCAAGGAAAAATTGTGTTCTTACATCTTCTAAAAACCTTGTCTAGATTTTGCATAGCTTAATCAAAAGTGCTGCCATGTATAGTGTAGTCATCCATGAAGACTTCCATGCATTTGTTTTTCAAATCTTAAAATATTCTCAAGATTGTGCTCTAAAATGTAGCAGGTGCATTACACAAGCCAAATGGAATAAATAAATGGAAAAATGTTCCCCATGGACATGTGAAGGTATTTTTGTCTTGATCCTCTGGTGTAATCTAAATTTGATTATAGCCACTATATCCATTAAGAAAGGAGAAATAATTTTTACCAGCCAAAGTTTCAAGCACTTGATCAATGAAAGGAAATGAGAAGTCATCTTTATTTTTTGTTGCATTAAGATTTCTATAATCTATTTATATCCTCCATTTCCCATTCTTCTTTGGAACAATGATAAGAGGTGATACCCACAAATTATCTGAGATGGGATATATAAATCAAACATCCAGTAACTTCTTCAATTATCCTTTTATAATATATCTTACTATTGGTTTCATCCTTCTTTGTGGTTTCCTGATTAGTTTAAAAATTTCCTTGATATAAATATTTTGTATGTAGAGCTTAGGATGAATCCCACACATATCACCATAATCGCAAGAAAATTTTGTTCTATGATTTCAAAGAAGAGTTATCAATAATTTATCTTTCTAGAATACTCTTAGTTCTCTTTTGTGGTAGAACTTGGTTCAAGGGACAACTTAAGCATCTCAACTTATCATCAACTTATTCATTTCTTCCATAGTTATTCTGTAAGAAGTTAGAGAGAACAACTTATTCCTCCTGGTCTCTAATTGTACAATAATTTTACAACATCATGATTTTTTATAAAGAGCTCTAATATTATTTTGGTTATTCAACCCAAATTTTTTGATATTCATCATTCAATGGTTGGATAGGATGATAGAGCATCAACTTCTTAGTACCACTTCCATTGGAAATAATCATGTTGCTAGATCTGTAACCTATGAATGCATCTGCAGTGGCCAACCATGGCCTTCCTAGAATAATAGGATAACCTCATAAAATTTATTTTGGATGAAGGACAATAATGTCATTAGGGTATTCCCAAGAGTCTACCACCAACACTATGTCCTCAAGGACTCCTTAAGGTCTCACAATTGATCTATCTGCAAGCCGTAAGACTAGAATTGTTGGCCTTAGTCCTTAAGATTTCAGGTAATCCATGATTTTATGGTTATGACATTAATGAATTCACCTAATTTAATCATATTTTTATTTATTATAGTGCCATTAATTGTAACGGTCACCAAAGGACTGCCTAGATCTATATACTTTAGTAGATTTGAATTTCTAAGCATGATATTAGCTAAATGTCTAATAACTTGTACAATGGATGGATCCTTCCTTATTCTACATGGTTTTTATGCATAGATACTTTACTATATTATTATTTATGGGCATATCCTCGATGGCTTGAATAAGTGGAATTCTGACACATATATCCTTCAATTGATTGACCAAATCAGAATCATAATCTGATTTGAGGTCAGTATTTCTTTCCTACAATCTCTCTGGAAAATGGTGGTTCATTGATTTACATTTTATCCTTTCTATAAATCTATTTATGGTTTTTTGGATCATCTTACAGTGTGTTATTTCTTTTTTGTGGATCATTATGTAGGAACTTTGGCTCATATGTAATCTTTGTAATGTTGGGTTTACTTAGTGGAGGATGTGATCTTCCTGAGTGAATATGGATTTCATTAACATCAATTGAATAAGAAGATTATTATGATGATTAAGTGGTATAGGCTAGTTGATAATGTTTATTGTTGGGGTTAGGCGTTGGTTGAGATGGTAGCTTAGTGGCTTTTGTTTGAGAGCCTGCTTGGGGATATGGCATCAGAGCTTACTGTTTTGGGTAAGGAGGTTGATGGTAAGATTATTAGTAGTTAAGAGGTGGGTTGTTACATTACATCCCTCCCCTCCAAGGCCACTTCCATGAAGAAGATGGTTGATGCCACTGTTGGCCTAAAAAATTAGGTTTTCATTGTTGTTAGTATTGGGTAGGGTATGAAGCCCAACCTTGTTGAGTATTAGCCCAAGGTGGGGGTTGAATATATGGACTAATAGACCAATTTTGAAATGAAGGTAGTGGTTCTTTTGTCATACCTCCTTGTATTAGCGGCCATGGCTTCCTTTAGCAATGTAGAAGACTTTCCATCCTCTATTTCTATCATATTGAATTCAGGTCTAGCCTCCTTTCCTTCTTCAATGATGGAAAATACCTTGCATTTGCAATTAACTTTCATTCTTCCACATGTATGACATAACTCTATAATTTCTTCCTCTGCATCTTCTCTTTTCTTCTTATCATATAAAACATCAAGTTGGGTAGCCATGTCATTGATTATCTCCAATTTCATGTTCTTGAACATGTTTCACAATCTTTATTTTAGATTTATCCCCAATCCTTTGGTAGCTAATCAACCCTTTGACCTAACACTTCTTATTATCTTCATGTTTACTCTAGAGTAATTCCTTTAGGATTCAAAAATATCATCCAAGGTAGTTTTTGAAATGTATTTTACTCATCTTAGGTCCAAAGTGTCTATGTCCTCCTCACCGAGTCCTTTTCAGAAAAGTAACTTGAGAGACTCAGGAGGTAACCTTGTGTGTCTTGAATTTTGAACGTAAAGTAAGAATCTTTCCAGGTAATCTTCTAGTGGCTCATCTTACTTTTGTGTCATCTTGAAGAGTTCATCACCTCCTCTTCTACTTGGCCTCTAATAGTATTGGTACTTGGTCAAAAATGTTTCCTTTATCTACCGTCAGGTAGTCATAATATATCTTCCTCGAACCATGAATCATCTCAAGGCTACATATTTGAATTTATTAGGGAACAAATTTACCTTGTGTGAATCATTTTTGTAGTCATATTTCCTACATAAAACATCAAACTCAAACAAGAAATTATCTCGGTCTTTAGTTATGAATCCATGAAAGTTAGGAAGGGATGAGGGAGAAATGTTCTTCATTATAATAGGATGATTGTTGTTGGAGAATGGGAACTCAAATTCTAATGCTCACCATGATGATGGTTCCAATATGTGAACCAAAACATCAATGTTAATCTTCTCCACACAGTGTATCCAGAAGTCTATCTTCATCTTTACTGCGATATGAATCTAAAATCTTTAACTCAAATATAGTTTCCCTTTCTTCAACATTTTGATTCAATTCCTCTTCCATGATTGGTTGATCAGGAAAAACCTCAGAATTCTCATTTTGAGGGGGATATTATAATAGTAAACCTTGTAAAGAGGAAGATGTGTCTTCTTTAGAATCAGATGAAGTAATTTATGTTATTTGAGGATTTGGTAAAAATAAACCATGGGAATCTCTTGGATGATGCATTCATCAACTAACTCAACTCAATTAGTATATAATAGTGGGGGATTCAGAGGTGGAATTTCTAAACCTAAATTTTTTGTAAGGAATGCAAAACCTCTCAAAAACCCTATAACTTGGTAGTATCCCTGAAAATGACACCAAAAAATGGTGGTGCAAATCAAATCATAGTAATTAATATGTTGTTCACTAAATCACAATCATTTATTCATCAAAATAGGGGAAGCAACCTTTAAATAATTCCAGTGTTGTATGCATGATTAGAGAATTTAGGATATATGGAAAGAAATAACCATTACTAAAATAGTTGAAAGAACAATGCTTGAAAGTAGAAAAAACTTAGAACTAAAAGTAAATGGTTTCTAAATAGTGATACTAAGAAAAAGCTTACAAATTTAGAATGAAAATAAAGAAGATAAATTGATTCCTATTCTAATCATGAAATGAAACATAGAAACAAAACTATGGAGGGGTTTAGTAGACCACAAGTGGGCCCTTCCTTGGGTGTTAATCCATCCTAAATATTCTAGCTAAAGGATAATAAATAGAACTGAGATATTTTATTGAATTGGCATGAAAATTACATCTAGGAATAGAGAAATATATATATATCTATGTATTCTCCTATATATCCTATATATCATATCATTTATTAACCATTTTGTTTTATACATCTCATTTACAACAAGATGTGAGAAGAAGAGTTCAACTAGGAGTTCAAATAAATTAAGTGAAATATATTTGATAGAACAAGTGGAAGATCTCAAATAGAAAAATAAGAGATTTAACACATGCAATGGAGCTAATAACAGGAGTTTAGTTAATCTCCAGTTAACAGACCAGTTCTTTTAGTCATCTGTAAACTTGATCAATCATTTCTTTGCAATGAATAATCAAATCCATGGTTGATTTATCTCCCAATTCTTAATGTTCCAATTGTAAATTATCCATCAACGACACGTACATACTTGAGTGTCATTCTTCACATTCCAAGAGATATTCATAACGCAACTTCATTGTTGTAGGTGATCTTCTTTAGCTGTGGATGGGTCATTTACTTCAGATGAGTTTTTATGGAAATTTCCTTTTCTGCATATGAAATTTTCTCACAAAAAAGAGTATTATCACACATACCATCATCCAAATAACTTATTACAAGCATAATAAAAATTCACACAGAAAATACCAAAAAATAAAGATAACTAGTTATAACTATATTAATTAGTAATTATGCCATAAGTTTAAGTTGTGATAATAATGTTCAATAGTGTAGCTAGGAAATACAAGGACATAATTACAATGACTTAACAAAAGTAAAGAAGATTATTTTTTTATAAGGATATTTACACAAATCATTAAGTAAAAAAGTAAATATCTTGAGATTAGACAAAATGAGAAAACAAAACCAAACTGAAAACCCTTGTGAACAATACTTTTCCCTAGAAATGGTTTCAATTAGGTGTTGGCTCCTGCGATGACACCCCTAGGGGGGAGAGATAGGGGGAAGGTACAGGGGTGAGGTAAAGGGAGATACTTGCATGAATTGTCATGTTGTAGTATGGGATGGGGTCTTCCTCTACTTACTTGTCCATTCTCTCTTAGGGAGTGACGGGGAGGCACCTTAACATAGGGTGCGGTTGATTACACTACTACTTCTAGATCTAACTAAGACAATATGAGAGGACCTAAGGTGTAGATTGAGGGGTGGAGAAAGAGAGAGTAATCAGGGACAAGTCCCATGTCTAGTAGGGGAGGTCAATCAAAGGCCAGATGAAACCAATGAATGCATTTATCACTCAATAGAGTGGTCACGAAGTACTACATGCACTTGGGAACTCTAACACGGGCTTCTAAGGATAGATATAATGTGATCTCAACCTCAACTCCAAATATTTTACATCTATCATCCCATGTTAATATTGAGGATCTTTTGACGATGAGTGATAAGGTTAAAAAACTTGAGGATATTTTGATGGTGAGTACTATTGAATGTGTATTTCACCAATATATCTTATGTCAAATGTGAAAGTAAAGTGATATCTATAGGATGCTTGTGGTATTCAAAATAATTATTCAAAACTTATGAGATGGAGATGGATTTATAAGGAGGAAAAACTCATATATCAAAGGATGCAAGAAAGATAAATAAGTATGTCAGACATCGCATCATATCACATTTATTCTTTCATGGAATTGGAACAATATAAAATGATCCTTCTATGGGAAATCAGTCACAAGGAACCTCCAAGAAAAAAAAGGACATCGATCCCCAATGATCCATCCCAGGACCCCTGATACTAAATCGAGTGTGAGTTATGCTAAGTGTTCTTAAAATAGGGGACCCCTGATATATATAAACATCTTACACGTTATGTATGATTAACAAGGAATTTCATAGGCCTCAAGGACTACGTCCCAAATTACCCCTAAAGGACATCTTTGTTTTCCACCACCCTAACCAATTAACCATCAATAGAGTATTACCATATAGAGTTTCAGCCATGAACCACATGAGATATTTAAGGAAAAAACACATTACCCCCTCCCAAATCATTTCACAAAGAGAGTGACAAGATAATAGTAACAAATTATTTGAATAGATCCATTTGATTTAGAAAAACAAGGGAAACATATACACATTATCTCAAAGCCTACTAATGATTATATAGATACAATCACCTTAGCATGAATTCTAAAAAAATGGAGAACGTAGAAATTCTTACACCAAGAAAGTACAAACTCCCATGGCCGGATCATACACCTTACAATTCTAGAGCCCCTCCAAAGAGTTCTCCCTCTTCTAGAAATTAAGCATATCATCCTTTTCCAAAAACCCCAACCCTTCATATATATCCTTATCCATACAAGGGTATTTGAGAATATTCCATTAGAATCTTAACTCATTCATGCTTAGGCCATCCTTCAGAGCCTCCAAAGAATAATAGGGAATATTCCTTTATGAAAACCTTTAATCTTGTTTCACATTGTCATGTCACCATCATTCTAGCACAACCAAGTGAAATATTTTCCACATCATATTGATTTTCGATTTGATTTTCCACTTAAGAGTAAATGTGACATGGTAAATAAAGGTGTTTAATTTGAAAAGGCCCTTATTTGAAAAATGTAAACATTTATTTACCTTCTGGTGACATAATTTTCATGAATGATTTGTTTCGATTTAAATCCCACATGTGCCTACTAATCCAAGCAAGATATGAAAATTTATAGTGACACAATGGTTTAAACACGTCACCCAGATAAATTTTCCTATTTAAGTGCATATTTTTATTTCCAATGGGCCTCAACTTACCATATGATTTTCACATAGCCCTCCATATTTCACTTCGGCATATCACCCATCTTCCATGGCTTCATCAATCATAAGGGTGAGCCCATTAGGAGTGGAACTCGACAACCTAGGGGAATTTTTTTTGCTAGGAGGGCCAAACAAAGGATTCATTATGCATGTTTTCAACGTACCTAATGTTTGAGCCAATCCCCTAGATGGATGATCTCAGAATGCCCTATATATTTTCTTTCTAAACTGGATCTCTAAACTATGTGCCTCAATTCTAGTTTACCAGAACCTGTACTTTCACCTTATCCTCCCTAAATATCACCTAAGTACAAAGAATTTGAAGATTCATTAGTCCCATCATTTCCAACGCATCCATGACAACCATTTGCACATGTATAAGGATTATTACACCCATTCCTTGTTAGAAATAGAACTTCCCATCTCAACCCCAATGTTAGTATTAAAGAAAGAAAAACCACCTCTAAGCTTGTCAGTAGATGAAATGGAGAGACAGATTTTGGCACTTAAAATTGACTTTAGCTGAAATTCAAACTGCGGTGGGTACCCAAGATCCCCTCCCGAAAAGACATAAGGTCATCCATGATGATTCAACTATCAAAGCAGTGCAACTCCATACAAATCAAACTTCCACCAGTCAGAGGACGAAGGCATATCTACGAGGGGAAATCCTTCATGAATGGGTGAACTCACTTGAAATAAAGAAGGATTTTACTCAAATTCTCAGTGAGTTGTGAGTGGGGATTTCATAATTTCTGGGGAAATATATGTCACTAGGCTTGGCTAGAGGTATTCATTTTTATTCAATGTTGTGGCCCATGAGGACTTCATATGCCATAGGGACTAACTTATGAAGTGCATGCTAAGCTTCTTAGGAGAAGTAGTGGACATTGAAAATTAATCTCCCTTCTTATAATGTAATATTTTATATCTTCTTTTTATGCGTATATATCTTTGAGGGAAAGGACCCTTGAAATAGAACCCCATTTTGTTTACATTGTATACTAATCCAATTTGTTTATTTCCTCTTCCATTGTATGAAGTGTCTTTCTCTTTCTATTTTAGCTCTGGATTGAGATGTGAAATTTAGTTCACATTTATATATATTGTACCATAAATAAAACTATAGAATTAATCTTCCTACATAATGATTACTATTGCACACAAAATTAAAACAACTCTAAATTGTTATATAAGAGAAATCTAGCCACTAATTGTTTAATCAATCTTGGGTATTCCACTGGAAAAAATTAAACACTTCCCCTTCATTTTATTACTCATCGTAGAAACCATGAAAATGCATCAAACACTAACCAACTAAATGACTGGGCGCATCAACCCATGACAAAAAATTCAATCCATACTTAAAACATTTCCAGGTTAAGTGAAATGCAAACTTAATTACCGACCCCAAGGATCTAATATACACTAGGTTAGTAAAACATTTCTCTTTATACTTCAGAGTCAAACTAGCAATCTACACATTCTTGGGCATGAGATACACTTTGGATTACCACTCCTTCCCTGGGAATTCACTTTATATTTTATTTTACATCGTGGGGTTAAGAACTCGATCCCTGTTTCACATAAATTCTGGAAGGATATAAATCACGCTTTTTTATAATTTTCTCATGGTCTCAAAAATACTTCCATGCTTCAGGTGCCATGAAAAATTTGCATTTTTCACACAATACTTGTATCATGCAGAAGAAACCAATTGTCCCAAAAATATTCCAAAATACCTATTTTCATTTAATTCAAACTTTTGAAAACCTTAAAAAACTTCTAACAAGCACATAGTACAATGGGCACATGATTTGTAGATGAGTAGAAAAAAATTTAGAAAAATTTGGAAACATCGATACTAAGCATAGAAATGAATTAAAAATAAGAGCACATCCAATGATATGGTGGTGAAATAATTCATGATGATTATGGGAACCAATAATATCCACCTCTTAATATGGATGCTTAATGCATACTCTTCTCTATCAATTACTGGCCTAGCGAGAAGGTATTTTTCCTCTTATCAATCTCTTGCAATTTCTCTTGTGAGAGTCTTCTCTCCCACCTCTAACTATTGAAAATAAATTATTTCTTGTATGTCATCTTAGGAATATTTTTTTACCATTACTTTCTCACTCTCTCTTTCCTTCATGTTAAGTTGAATATGATTGTATTTTGTTTTCATGACCTTACCAACTAGCTCTTCAACTACTACTGCAATATTATCTTTGTGTTTCACCTCTTCACTTTATTTTTCATATGTATGAACATTTTGGACTAAACCACACTTTTCCCTTTCATTTTATATATTTTCCATTACTAGACATACACATTGAAAAACATATTAAGGGAATCAAGAGTTCCCAAAAATACTTCTACAACCATTACAACATGTACCATAGACATGTTATCCAACTCTCCTCCATTTCTTGCATTTTTCTTATGGATTTCACTAGCATGATGGAATCTCAAAGTTTCATTCTTAATAACCTCCATGTGTTTTATCTCCTCATTCTTTTTTATATTTTCT
This sequence comes from Taxus chinensis, assembly GCA_019776745.2. NCBI lineage: Eukaryota > Viridiplantae > Streptophyta > Pinopsida > Cupressales > Taxaceae > Taxus > Taxus chinensis. Next base: position 485,639,341 of record CM034154.1, read on the forward strand.
TCTCTGTCACATGGTTGGTCATCAACCATACTCTCCTTTTTGTCATTAACTTGAGCTTCATCCACCTCTATTGTCTTCTTCATATAAATCTACAGCTCCTCTTGGCCTATCTATTCTTTCAACTCTATGGAAACATGTAGCTTATTTTGGTTGTCCTTAACCCTTCTACCCTATAAAAGAGAAAAGACAACTAGATTTCCATCATTCACCAAGGATAATTATTTCTCTTCACACTTAAGGGATATGATATGACCCTCATGTGTATATTTCACTAATGCCTTGAGATTTTGGTTTAATGGTTTGTTACATCTGGTATCAGATTATCCACATGTGTTTGAATCTCACTTAGTTGGTTACGTCATGTAGTCAGGGCCCATGGAGCACCTAAACATTGGTGAAGCAAGGATCACACATACGGTAGTGTGGGTACAGACCCGTCATGAGGTTGGTATCTACAAAAATGTGGTGGGATGATATGATCCTTATGTGTGGATTTCACTAATGTCTCGTGGTTTTTGTTTAACGATTTGTTACACGATACCAAGAACTAGTTCCCATCATCAAATAATGGGTCTCCCTCTTCTAGTTCAATAACTATCACATTCACATCATAATTAATGGACACTCCTTCCTCTATGAGTTTATCAAAATTTTCCTCCATGCTATGTTTAAAATCATATTTGGGATTCTCATATGGAAACCTCACTTTCTTATTGTATCTCAAGACAATATTCTTCTCTTCGCCATCCAGAATAATATTTTTCACTTCTTCCTCTCTTGTTATTTTTCAAAATAGATTTGAGTTGCTCATATGGAAACTTCCCTCTCTTATTTCCCCTCAATAAAACTTTCTCTTCTCTCTTGACCCTCAAGAAATAAATATTGTTACATTTTTGGGTGCACAACGTTTCCCATCAATTTGGAAACAATATGTTCCCAACTTTTCATCTTCTTCTTTCCTTTCTTTATTCTTCTCACTTAGAGGTCTCTCCAATATATAGTTTCACTATCACACATCCTCTTTCTTGAAACCTTTACCCTCATGGGTTATTCTATACAATTTTATTCAAATAAAATTTCTAATTAAACTATCAATTTCATAAGATCCTCTAGGATATCCCTAACACAAAAAGGTAACACTGTAAGTGGGCTTACCCTTTTATTTCTTTGTCCTTCGTTAGTATTTTTCCTCTTCTTTCTAAAAATATTTCTAAAGCATCCAGTTTGGACACTATTTCTTCCAACATTCTTTCCATTGTTGCAATCTAAGACTTTGATTCACTTTTATTATTTTCATTAACCCTTTTCTGAGTCATCTCCTCCACTCTTCTCTCCACCCATTGACATACATTGGAGAACAACTTCTATTATTTTTCATGTGAAAGTTACCTCATATTTGGAACTCTATTTACACATTCCTCTCTATATTTCTTATCAATAGAAAAACATTTTCCTCTTTTAGTTCTTCTTTTTCTCATATTTTCAACCAAATCTTCATTTTGAACTTTGGGTGTATATATTCATCTTATCTCATGTCTTTCACAACTCCTCTAGCTTGTGTAATCTTTATAACATCCAATATTTCTTGGATTCCCTTCAACATATCTATCAAGTATTCTACCTCTAGTGCTCTTCCCTTCTTGTGTACCATATCTTCAATAAGCAAGCTTCTTTGTCACGAACTATAATAGAATCAAGCAAGAGCCTCTCTTTTTTTCTTTCTACTTACAAGAATTATCTCACACCTACAACAAATCTATCCTCTCTTTTATGATTTTTTTTCCAAAAATTTAAACTAGCTCCAACATACTTCTTTTTCACAGCCTACAATGAACTCATACAAGAGCCTCACATACTCAATCTAATAAGGAGAGACCTTACTCTTATACCAATTGATGTAGTCTAGGATGGGGGCCAAATCAATGGAAATAAATTCTTATTAGCCTAATAAAAACTTTTATAATGATCTATCATCCATTTCGTGCTATCTAACCCCTTTTGGTGCATGTATGCTTGAAAACTATAATTTTTATATTTTTAATGAGAATTTTGAACTAGTAAATTGCATTAATCTCATAATTTGTGGGAATAAGAGATTAGATATGATGTATGACACTCAAAATATATATATATATATATTAGCTTATTTAATCACAATTACAATCTTGGTTGAGCCTTACATAAAAAATAAATATATTTTTTGGATGAAATACAATTTTTAGACCTCTACAGAGGAAACACACATACATAAACAACACAAAACTACATATGAAGAGCTTGATTGTATAATTAATTGAAATTAATATCATAAATACTTTAAATGATCTTAATACATATTGAAAGACATTATTTTTCAACTAAAACATTGTATTAGAGCTTACATATATTTTTACAAACACCTAGGCATATTTTTAGCACCTCAATACTCTCTACAGAGTAGAAATTTCTCTTAATATTATTTTGTTGTATTTTATATATCAAAAACCCATCACCAATGTTGGTTTAGATATTCCCCTTGTTGTCTCAGTTATTCCAACCAATAACTTCCCAAAAAATTCCCTTTTTTTCCTCTTCTTTCACTTGTTTTTGTGATTTTAGGTTGTTTCCCTCTCTTTACTTCTTGGCTTCATTTTCCCCATCACTTTGGAATCCAAAAACATATCCTCATCAAGAAATTAAAACAACCATTGAAAAAACAAATTTTTCCTGTCATGAGTGTTTTTGGGTTGATTTTCATACATGTGTAACTCATTGTTTGAGCCTTCTTTTTCGAAATGGTTTTGGCTACACCATGTCCTTATAAAAACAATCAAACCCATATAGTATTTTTTTTTAGGTTTCCTAAGAGTCTCCAATAAATAACATGTGTATGAAAAATATTTGACAAAATTCCAACAAGAGAAACATGGCCAAATTTGAAATATCTTTATTCTTCTATTATTTTACAATGTGAGATTATGTGTAATCCCAGATGCTCCTATATCACTATTACATATTTATAAATAAAAACTTCCCTCTTGTTACACCCCTTGATGATGTAATTTTAATCCTCAATAAATTAAATTTCTTAGATGAAAATATAAACTTATTTTTCGTTTTTGTTAGAATTTCTTTCAACGAGTCCACCATGTCTTTCCTTGAGTATATTCAAATTAACCCTTCATATGAGGTTATCATACACAAAGTATTTCAAAATGCATGGATCCACCCTAAGAAATACCTTTATTATATGACCTCATTTCTCAATAGAGGTTTGTTTTTTTCACTTCATCTACGTGTTATTAATGGTTACGATTTTGATTTTTCTTTTAACAACAATTCAAATGATGTTGCACACAATGATACTTCTGTTGGCATGTGATCCAATAGGTGTTTTCATTGATGCAAAACCAAATTAATGAAAAATTTGATGATGAATTAGGGTAATTTGATGCTATGTGTAATTTTTGCATGATGATTCAGATGTGCTCATGGTGATGTAATGAGATTTAGTGAGGATTGTTTACTCTTGTAAGCCTATTCAGGTGCCTAGGTAATGTTGCATGATGATATGTGATTCTTGGTTACTTTAGAAGATTTTGGTGTGATGGATAAAAATTTTAGAGAGTTTTTAGGTAATCATATCAGTGACATGTTGCAAATATATGTGATTGGCTATGTTACAGGTGCTCATTTGGAGCAAACATGGTTGTTTGGAGGTATGAGTTTGAGTTTTGGAGCTATATGAGCTCATTGATGCTTGTATTAAGGTATGTAAGGGTGTATAAAGTATGTTTAGTTCATTTTCAGTGGTTCTATGATGAGTTATAGCATTCTTTCAGTTGACCCTAGATTCTACAATGAGAAATCTTAAGGAGTTTCTATGCAAATGAGATAGGTTGGAGAGTTTGAGTTATGGTGATGACATTTTGATTATTTAAGATGTTATTATGATGTGTCATGATGATTTGGGAAAAATTTCAGGTTTTCATGATATGAATTTTGCAAGTTATAACAATTTTTTGAGACATGGTCAAAATCTAGTGTAATTCCATCTCGAGTTGGAACTTCTGATGCTCATCCTGAATTGTGTTCTTTGCATGGGACCTTGTGGATTTCATGGATGTTTCTATTGTGATTCTATAAGGTTTTAGAAAAATAATGAGGTCATTTCATTTTCATATTTTTACGAACGAATGTTAAGAAGATGAAGTGTTCTAAAACCCTAGTTAAACCTAGCTAGGTGCAACTTGCAGAAGAAGAGGTATAGTGAAGTTGTTTTGATTGATTCATAAAAAGTGATGTTTTGATGATGTATAGGAATATCCTATATTTCCATAAATGTATGGTAGAGGTCATGGTGATGAGTGGGCCCCACTCAAATAGGCCAGTTTCTGGAGAAGAGTATTTTGGGAAAAGGTTATTAAAATGAGGTATGAGCTAACTTGATGCTATGGAATTTATGTGAGCTGATATTTATGTACATGGAGTTTTAAGGAAATGTTCATGCAGGTACATGATCAAATGAGGTCCATTTCAGTTGAATGGTCAAAGGGAAGTATTGAGGCCTTAAAAATTAGTGTTCAGTAAAGTGAGTATATCTGGAGCTACAGATGGAATTTTGAGATGATTTAAAATGTGTTTTGTTATAGTTTCCAGTTCAATCTTTAGACAAGATTTTTTTTCCAATGTAGGACAAGATGTGTTTTTCTAAATGTTTTGAGTTGATTGAAGTATGAGATGGATTGAGTGATGATTTATATCAGTTAGAATGTGAAGAGGGATGAATTTAGAATCCAATGAATCCATTTATAGGTCTTTAATGATCATATAAATGTTTTTATAAGCTAATATTTGGAAACATATTTTTTGGCAGGTTGATTTGATGAAGACAAAAGTGGTTGTGGTTTGAGAAAGTGGTTGATTCAAGGCTTCTAAATTTATTAGAAGTTTTATAATGGTTTTTTAATTTCCATAAAGTGGTCACACAACATATTTTTGTTTATTTTAAGTGATTTGGTGGCATAATGAATTTTCCAGGGTACTGAAGGGTTTAGGAAACAACAGTCTTAAGAAATACAAAGGGTACTAGGCCCATTCAATGAAATAATTTGATTGGTTGAGATAAATTGTAACCATTTATGAATGTTAAATGATATTTTAATCATGTGTAATGTATTATTGGTAATAACTATGTATGGTTTTTATGTAAGGGAATTTTTAACAATGTGCCCATAGGGTTTTGAGCCATTTTTGGCACATGTAATGAGGTTTTTAGCTAGGCCGACATACTTGGGTCACTTGTGACTGTTTTAATTTAAATTTTGGATTTTTCCTTGATTTAAAGGTCAAGCCAAAGGATGGAATTTTTTTTTAAAAAATTTTTAAATCAAGAGAAGGTTATAAAGCATTGTTTTGTGTGCTTTTACAAGCTAGTTGTGTGTGTGCAAGGTGTGTGACATAGGTGTGAGATATTGGTAGGTTTTGAAGCATGAATTGAGGTTGAATAAAATATGTTGTAGGTTGATGAAGATCAGAAAGGATGTTTGAAAGTGTTTGAAGGTTTGCAAAGTGAATGACAAGCTTGTTTGTGAAGGATTGGACACCTAGGGTTTGAGTGAAGATTTGAAGAAGTGCGAGCTGAACCAAGTGATCTCCATCAATTTTGGCAGAACAAAAATCATAGATAAAAATATTCATAAGGTGGTTAAGTGGGTGATTAATGATCTTGGGGGGTTATATCCTCCTTGTGGAGTTGGTGCTTCACAAAATTAGGGGTTACTGCTCTGCTAAACTAGGGGTTGACACCTCACTAAAATTTGAAACATATCAATATAATATTGATTTTCAATGATTTTTCTTCCCCTTGATGGTTTCAAACTTATATCATGTTTCTTATGTTGATATATTTCTTATTTTTCTTACACGTAATGAGTGTATGCACACATTAATGGATGGTTGAATGTTTATGCGTTTTGATTAAGAAAATCTGAAATCTAAATTTAAGTTATTGTAAGGATTGATTCAACCCCCCTCTCAATCCATTTTGCTTTTAAAAATTAGTATAAGAGTAGGTCCTTTTGAGAATCTTAACCACTTGAAGGATATATTTTGAAGCATAAATGGGTGGTAAGAAGAAGAATTCTAAAAGAGGAAAGAACTCCAAAGATAAATGTTGCTCTACATCAAGTGAAGGTATGAAGTTTTTATAAATTTTCCTACATTTTACTCCCCTTTAGGAGTTGTAACTTGTGAATTTTAAGAAGGATTTTCTGATTCATATTCATATGGTGAAGAGTCACCTTAGGAGTAGTAAAAACAGAACTTTCTCATGCTAGAGATGAGAAAAAAAAAAACTCACACCAAAGATTGATGAAATAAAGATAAACCATGAAAAATAAATGAAGCTCCTTGAAGGAAAGTTAAAGAATGATATTAAAGAACATGATGAGATCACAAAGAATTTAGAGAAACTGTTAGAAAAAGGTAGTAGCCTAACTTGAATCCAAGTAATAATATCATAAGCACAATCATATTTTTCAAGTGTTGAATTCACAAATGAAAGAGGTTTCTGAAACCCTAAAAATAAAATAAGAAGAATGTACTCACTTTAAATCACAAGTTGTTCTTCTCAATGATAGACTCAAGACTAAGTAGGAAGAGTGCATCAAGTATGAAATAAGCATGAAATATTTACATTCAAGACTTGATCTAGTTTCAAGAAAACTGAAAATGTTTGAGAAAAGTGAAAATGAATTAGATAATATTCTTAGCCAACAAAGATCAACATGTGATAGGTTTGGTTTGGGATTCAATGAGGATCTCAAGGAAAAGGAATTGAAGAAAGAGGACATGGTTTCAAGAAAGAAAGATGGTGAATCATGTGCCAAGGAAGTAAAAAGGGTGACATACACCAAGGAAAATGAGAATAAAAAGTCTATTAGGAAACCCAATACATCAATGTATGAAATATTATTCAATGGCTATTATTTCTCATGTCATGTTTTTGGTCATAGAGCCAGAGATTTCATAAAAAAGTATCCTAAGAATGGTGAATTTTTTTTATGTTGTGATTATGGTCATAAAGCGAAGGATTGTGGATGAAATCTAGGAGTGTTTGAGATAATAACAAGTAAGAGGATATTCATCAAGAGATCTGATCCTAAAGATGCTAAACCATGGAGAGACAATTGGAATGAATTTGCTAAGAATTTTGTATGCTACAATTGCAATGAACAAGGACATGTTGCTATATTTTTCTTGTATGATCCATATAGACATATTGATGGCTTCAAGAGAAATAATATAATAACATGCTACAGTTGTAACAAATTTGGTCATATTGTAAGAAATTGCTATCAAATTCTCTCAAGCCAAGATAAGAGTTTTCAAGGTACTAGTGTATAAGGAAGGGGTCTTATAAGGCCTAGAATACATGAAAATGGTCCAAGAATGAATTGGGAACCAAAAGGAGATCTTCATACTTCAATAATATCTAGTAATGGTGTAATGAAAGGGGTGATAAAAATCTTAGATCAAAAAAGAGAAGGCGTTTCTCAACTACCTAAGGGGGCTTGGGACCTCTTTAAGACCTTATTTTAGGTCTTCTTAGTGTTCATATACCTTCACTATGATAGTTGAAGGTATATCAAATAAAATAAATAATTCATCTGAGGGGTATATTTTTTTATCAATACATGTGTCTCCTCCATCTGCATAAGGTATGTCTTTTAGTGTCTCTAAATATTTTCTCATGGTGCAAGTTGGTAGTTATTATGTGTGAAATGTCCTGATCTTAGTATTATGGTATTATGATTTGTGTTTGTATAATCATGGAGTTTGTTTTCTTTGAGTTGGATGTGCATATTCATAAGTTACCTTCATATTTCATAAGAAGAATGTTAGTGGTTTAAGAACTCATGAAGAGTGTACTCACAATCCTTATGTCAAATCTTGACAATGTTGAGTGTGTCTGAGGTCTGTGAAAAGCTTGGTGTCTTGTCTCTATCTTAATTGGTGTCTTATGATCAACCATGAGTTGTTGTGGAAAGTATTGAGCATGATTTATTATTGTTCTTGAAGATATGAAGGTGTTACTGAAGTTGTAAAATTTCATCAAGGGTCTCAATGTATAAGTATTGGCATAGGTATGTGTTTGTCTGTGTGTATCTTTGGGCCTTGTGTCACAAGATTTGGAGGTTGTGAGTATTTATTTGGATATTTTAAATATTCTCTATGAAGTTGGATAACATACTCAAGATATTTTTTGATTGATACATTTCCTTAAAAGGTGAACTATGGTCAAGACATGGTCGATTCTAGTGTGCTCCAAAGATGTCAAGAAAGATTACAGGTATGATTATTGTTATCTTTGCTCCTCACTCATTGTAAAGGGTCATATACAGTGTGTATGATCAATTTTTGATATCTTAAGAAAAAAAATTGTGCAATTTGAGGCTTCTCTACCTTTGACTTTGTTTTCACAGTTTCACTAAGTGGTATGAAAGGAATATAAGTTTTAAAGGTAAAAAATGATGGGATCTAGGGCCAAATAATTAAAAATATAATCTATAAATGATTGAATATAGGATTTTTTTTTTTTTAGGATCTAAATATGTATACATTCATAGATATTCATGATAGTTGTTGGGTTTGACAGTTTAGGTGCCAAAAGACCTAATTAAGAAGATGTACTTTTACAACCTAGGCATGATATATTTAAGGTGAATCTTCAAGGCTTGATGGAGTGAATATTTTCTCAAATAGGTACTCAAATTATGATTTCCATCCTCATGAATACTTGTATGAAAAATTTATGCATGATTCTTCAGGGTTCAAGGGTTGGTAAACCATGTGTAAGCATTTGTTGACAATGTGAAGGAAATATTACAAGTTTTGATGAATCTTATGATCCTATAGGGTATGTGTAATATTGTGTAAAATATAAATGTCTCTCATTTCATTTTATGAAGAGTTTAAATAACGAGGTGAAGAAGATAACATGTGGCACCAAAGAAAATTATGTTAAGAAGATGATTTTCAAGCATGCTACAGGTTCTGTATATTCAAAAGGTAGGATATGATGATCTCTCAAATGGATGGCCCTAATTACAATCAATGTCTAGAGGTATTCTACATGTCAATTAAAATTATAATCAAGCTAGGAGGCCTTATCAAGTTTCTTAGTCACAGTGAGGGTTTTATAATAAAACCCTAGTTGTATGCAGATATCAGGAAGTGGAATGTGGCAACAAACATGTTCACACTTCATAATAATTTTCTTAGAGATATTTAGAGCATGAAGTCCTCATAATTAAGTTTTTGCAAGCTAATAAGGACCTAGACAATGGAAAAGTTCTTAATAAGGTTGTGAGGGTTTGTGTCATGTCAATTGTCAAGATGATTAAGCTCATTTACATGTATTAAGGTCTGTGATAGATCTTAGTGATTATGAGTGTGGTTTCATTGAAAAGGAATGGAGTCCATGAAAAATAAAATGACATGAAAGCATCAAGAAGGTTTAAATGAATCCATATGGTGTTTGATGTGGAATGTAAGATGATTCAAGCATATTATCATCAGGGAAGAGTGTATAAAGATTATGTAGAGGAAAAACATCAAGTTATAGGTATGTTGTCTATTTTATAACTTGATGGTTCATGAAATATTGCAGTTCATATAAAAAATTTATTTTAATTATGACCTTTAGGATGGGATTTCTCTGTATTGAGTGGAGGAGGAAACATAATAATATTTCTCTCAACAAGTTGCAACAATAGAAGATGTGGAAGAATAAGAAGTTTAGTAAATGTACACTTAGGCGGTTTCCATTGAATCTCTTTAGGATTAGATACAACATTGACAGTAGCTTCAGCTTCAGTAGGTTTTGAAGATGGATTGAAATTTGGTTTACTTTGAAAGGGCACTGAAGATGACTATAATGGAGCTTCTCAGGGCATAAAGATATAAAAAGGCATGCTATAAGTAACTTAGATTTTAGAATGGTTTGATCATTGCCTCAAGAAAAAAAAAGTGAAAAGAGGTAGTGAAGGTAGTATAAATGCATATATAGGTCTAAAGAGTGTTCTTGTGAAGAGCTACAGGCAAGGGGGAGTATTGATCTCATTCAAACTATGAGTTTTGTCTATTAAAGCCTCCAAAAGGGGTTAAGTTATCACTGTATGGACAAGTGAAAGCCTTGATGTCAGATGTTCTTGTAAATGGTGGTACATTTATAAAGTGGGATTTTTTTTTCTTTTTGAAGACCTAATGTTACTCAATGAAGTTCTTGTGCTCCAAGTTTCTAAGAAATATGTGTCTGAAAAATTAGAAGTTAGTCAAATCTTTCTTGACAGTAAGAAAAAATAGAAGAATGAGTTGAGTGGATACATGGTTTAGAGATATGTAATGATAGTATTACAAGTTTTAAGTTGTGAAAGCTTGTATGGACTATTATAAGCCTATGGTTAATGTCTAATACTAAAAAACTTGTGGTGTTAGTTTAATAATGCTTGAAGTTTTATGTAAAGTTGTAAATTGTATGACATTAAGTACATACAGTGATGCAAATATGTGTTTAATGTGTTAAAATATTAAGGTATATAGCCTTCAAGTGGAATTTTGGGATCATGACATAACTTGATCATGATCATGGAGTGTCTAGAGGAAGGGGTTAGTATATTTACTTCATGATGCTACGATTGAAGTATAGTTGGATGTGCTACAAAAACTATGTATATTTAAGATTTTGAAAGGGAAATGTAGACCTATTATGTCTTTAAGGTGGTCTGTGTAGCAGAGAGATGTAGGGTACTATATTTGAAAGTTGGTCTTGAGTTCTTGTGTGAAAAATCCATCATCAAGTTGTTTGGAATTATGAGTGAAGTTTTAGAGGTTAGAAAACATATTTTAAGTTAAAGAAACTATAAACGATGGCAATAAATTTTCATACAGACTATGTCATCTTCTTAGTATAGTTAAAAGGTTGTCTTAGTTGATGTGTCACAGTGTTAAAGTGGTGCACACTGGGGCCTTTTAAAGTGTATGAAGTTTTTGGCTTGGTTATTTTGATCTTCAGTTCATTTCCAGTTTTGGCTCTGCATAGGGCTTTTTGGTTCTTCAAACCAGTAGTTCTATTTTGGATCGTACTATTATTTTTTCATTCTTGAGCTATTTTGGACTCTGTGGAAGTATCAAAAGAAGCAGAAGAGTTGAGGTGGTTGATTTTACATGGAGAAGAAGAAGCTATTGAGGCTTGGCTAGGAAATCTTCTATAAGTCAAGAAGAAGCTCTATTAGGGATGATATTCTCTACTCATTAAATAGTCTTGATTTTATTTATGTGATTCATTAAAATAGGTTTTCTCTTATTGGGATGTTCTGGGTTTTTTTTCTTATTGATTTGGTCTCTTTCTGTTGTGAATCGTAGACTATTTGTGTGAATGAGAATCAACCCTATCTAATGTTGTAAGGGTTTGATGTGTTGAAATAGAATAAACTATTATTACTTTGTTCTTCTATGAGAACTTGTGTAGATGTGTTGAATGGATTTTGTGTGTGTACTCGTTATGATAGTTTAAACTATTATTACTTTGTTCTTCTATGAGAACTTGTGTAGATGGTTTATGGTTTTATCTTTGTTTGGACTGTGTGAATTATTGTTAATAGTTGAATCTGTTGGAGCTCTATTTGGGTTGTTTAACTTGTGATCTACTTGGTTGTTTAATCGTGGAACAGGTTCATGTAGTTTTTAATCACTTCAGTGAAAACAATTATGGGAATTACTAGTAATATACTAGTTAATGCAGGATGTTTGTTTGGGTTATTAGGAATCTATTCTTGTGTTCTTGAAAATGTTCCTTGAAGGATTTTTGGAACGCATTAAAGTAAAGAGAAATTAAAACATGAATGGATTCTTATTTTGAGTATGATTTGGTTTATGGGTTTTACGTGAATAGGTTTGTGGAAGTTTTGTCTAACCATTTGTTATCAAATGTTTTCTGTGAATAAATGGAATCTTTGAGTGATTTCCACAGGGAACAAAGGTGGTAGTGATTTATTTTTGGGGCTCATTTATAAGAAACAATGTACACTAGGATTAATTTTTTTAATCTTACAGAAACTTATGAACTGTTTCCATTGATTTCTTGCAAAGGTAAACTCCCTCGAGATTTTGGAACTATAACACAGTAGTGTTCACGACTTGAAATTTTGTTAATCCATATGTTTTCTTTAGTAGTAGAAAACAAGTGTTCAGTTGATGGTAGACATTAGTTCAGTTCTCCTTGCTTCTGTTACTGTCTTGTCCTATGTGGTTGCATCAACACTTCTATTTCATTCTTATGTCTATGGGAAGGCTGCAGGCACTTTTGGTTCAGGATTATCTTACGTGAAGACACTTTTAATTCATTCTAGGTTATCGATTTCATTATTTATTCCCGTTAGATGGTTTTGAGATGTTGTTGAACTTTTATTTTATTTGCGACATACTCTATCATTTATGTTACCCAGGAAGATGGGATAGTTCATTCCAAGGTATTTGTGGTTGTTGTAGCTACCCTCTTGATTGGTATGATGTGTTGAAGAGTCTAACTCTTCATTTTTTTGTTTTCTTGGGTTGTCGTTAATTAGTTGGGACCTGGTTTGCTAATAGTTTGAAACTTGGTGTGAGTCCCTTGGATATGGTTGTGACATTTTGGTTGATTTGATTGTTTGAAGTTAAAAATTACTTTTAAAATATTAAGGAAGCTCAGCTACAACTGATTTTGTTAGATGAAACATGTTTGTCAGATAAAGTACGTAGAAGGTTAAATTTGACTGTATGAAGTTAAAATTACTCTAAAATTCTCTCTTTCTCTGTTATTAGATACTAATGTAGAATCATTATGGGAGATGGAATGAAACTTCATTTTACTGTTGTAAGTTCTTAATCTCGGTTTGGGCATGTTGTAGTGTTCATGTTTTAATTGTTATGGAAACCTAATGCCATGACTAATTTAGTTACTCATTTATGAGGCTCAGTGTAAGTTAGGAAGGTTGACAAATCCTAAACTACATCTTATCTTATATCTTTGATTTTTTGGCATCTTAGATTTAGGATGAATTTTATGAACAAGTGATGCATGATGGAGAATATTTTTTGCATGAATTACTGATTATTTATGCTTAAAGGATAGAGATAAAATTTATCCTCCTCTATTTTAAATGTCTCATTGAATGAGTGAACTTGTAAGGTAATAAGGTAAGAAACATTAGAAGAGCTTAAATGGATGCATTCTTTTCACAAATATTGTTCTTTATATTCTTTTATTAGGACAATGACATAAATAATTTATGTGGTTAGGTTATTGGAATTAATCTTACTCATGTTGTAGGAAATATCTCTTTTGATCTCCTTCTTGCTTTGTGCATTGTCTTTTATTTTGATAATAACCTTTGAATTGCCCAGGACTGTTCCTAAAATAGCTGAGTTATTTTTATGGAACAGCTAGCTAAAAGCACATCATTTTTGATGTATAGTGGTTATCATTCTCAGTTCAATGAACAAACCTGTGGTAGCAATTTTTGTAGATGGACTTCATGATGAAAGGAGAAAAGATCTCTTAGGATTTTACTTTATTTATCAAAGTGGTTTGATCTCTTTATGATGAAATGTGAACCTTTACTAAAATATACTTGAGGGAAAGTAAATATGTATTTGAATTGACTTTGTTATCTCTGTATGACATTGGAAAGGTCTGAAGTGTTGGACTTGTAATGTATGTATTCCACTTGATGAATGAAAGTATTGTGGGTTTGTTTGATCTTGATATGTGGTCTTTGTTAGTATTAGGTAAATTTAAATGATAAGATTAACTCTAATTGTTCTCATATATAGTTAATGAACCCTCTCGGGTCGATATAAGATGAATTAGAGTTTATGGGACCTAGATAAACTACTCCCCTTATTTAAGGTAACTTATTTAAGTTGGCATTCATGTTTGAATATTCAATAGAAACAGTAATGCCTTTATAAAAAAATTTTATTGGGTAGATGATGATGATGATAACTTATAAAACTTTATGGGGCTATAAATGAACCTTAATCCTTAATAAGTAAAGGGAAGGTAGCTATTTTGCAATGATAAGCAAATTTGTTAAAGACCTTTTGGAATTAAATCTTAATATTATCTTGGATAGAGGAAGTTGTGATTCCTCTTGATTAAATTCCATAATCTGAATAAAACCAAAGGAAAGGATATAGGTACTGGAGTAGAATTCATTCCAATGAAGTCTATTATAAAGAAATATGATTCAGAACTTAAACAAGCTAAAACTTGGATAAGTTAATTAAGTTAACATCACTGTTAGTATGTTGAATCTGTTTGTGAAACTGAATCATAAATTAGAAAGTTAATGAATGAAAAACAAATCTTCGGAAAAAGGGTTGGGGAAGATGTATTTGCATAGTAATTCCAATTTTGGATATTGCTTGTAACCCAAATGGTTAATGAAACTAGTGGATCACAAGGTCTATTATAATTAACATTTAAATAGGGAAAATAATCAATCAATTAACTTCTTTATTGGGTATGTACATCCAGATGGGATGACTTAGTAATATGTTGGCACACACCAACTACAACACCATACCTTCATGAAGGCTTGGGTCTTCATGAGGATACTATGTTGCAGTTGACATGTTGTAACACCCTTTAGAGTTGAATCATCTAGATCTACATAAACTCAAACTTGATCTTAGTTATAACCTAGGTTAGGTTGGAAGCATGATCTAGTGTTGCGGGAAACTCATGACGACTTAGGATAACTAGACACATGCAATCGACTTAGGTCGATTGAGTATGTCTATGTACCCTTAGTCACCGAGAGTAGTATTTTACACTAAACTATGTTGCTAACCTTGGTTAGGGTTAAACCTTGAACAAGTGGACTGACAGGAGTCAGTGAATACCATTATAGTTAATAGATGAAGTGGGGTGAAGGACGTATTTCACTTGGTGACTATGTTGTATAGGAATATTAACATGAATAGTATGTTGAAAATCTTTGGCCAAAGTATCGCAAGCTATTGGTTGTGTTGTCCTATGTCACCTAGATTTAAGAAGTGAGATTTTAGATGAATATTGGTATCAAATATTTAGATTAGCCTCTTAAACAAAACACTTAATACCCTAGAAAGGGTATGAGAACCAAGTATACCTAGTATACAATTCAATGAGTTACCATGAGAGATTAGTGTTTCACTAAGTCATGAAATGAGAGATCGGTGATTCACCAAGTCATTACGACTGCATATGTTTATCTGTTATGAGATTGATTGGCATGGAATGTGTGTTCTAAATATGATTATTTAGAACAGAGAAAATTATTTCAAAAAAAAAATCCCTTGTTTCTAAATTCTTAAATGGGAATGTTACAAGATGTGCTTTTGGACTAGACTTAAGTGTCTAAAGTGCTTTCAAGCCATATGAGGTAAGTAAGTTAGTTGAGTTTGTACTTATTTTCTAGAAATAGTTATATAGAGCCCAAGGGAGTGTAATTTTGATGATTCAAAGTATGAATGACATGTTGTAGTGTGTCAAATATGGTCCTAAATGCACTAAGAAGATTGTTTTGGGCTCTAAGTCTCAAGTGCAGTATGAAGAGCAAGAATGTGTATGGTAAAGCTAGTCTTATGCCTAGACAAGACGGATTTTGATCAAGTAAGATGGAGTGATGCTTTGATATGTTACTTCATGAAAATGTTGGCATGTTCAAGGTGTGAATGGCTCAAGTTATAGTCAACTATAGTGGTCACATGAGGCCTAAAATAGGGGTTAAGGAGAAATAGCTTGTTTTACATGCCTAGAAGGTTGAAAATGGTGTCTTGACTCCAAATAAGGTAATTGGATGAAATATTCATGATTTATTCTCATGTTCAGATGATTTATATGCTTTTCCTAGGGGTAGCATGGTGATTACATGCTTATATTGAATGTAAAATCAGGTTTGAGTGATTTTTTAAAAGGTTCTTGAGCTTATTTGAGATATTTTGTTGATGTTTCCAACCAAAACATGATGTTATGAAGTTGAGGTAGGTGAAGAATATGCTGCTACATGTATGCCTTTATCATTAATGTAAAAAGGGGGAGAAGCTCAGGTAGTTTTCCATTAATGAAAAAGGGGGAGATTGTTGGCATGTGGTCCTATAGGTGTTTTCATTGATGCAAAACCAAATTAATGAAAAAGTGGATGATTGATTAGGGTCATTTGATGATGGAATGATGATTCATATGTTCTCATGGGGATATAATGAAATTTAGTGAGAATTGTTTGCTCTTACAAGATAATTCAGGTGCTTAGGTAATGTTTCATGATGATATTAACTTCTTGGTTACTTGAAAATCCTATTAGAATGATCGATAAAAGGTTTGGATAGTGTTTAGGAAATCATATCAGTGGCATGGTGTAGATGCATGTGATTGGTTGTGTTATAGGTGCTCATTTGGAGCAAAAATGGTTGCTTAGAGGTATGAGTTTAAGTTTTGGAGCTATATGATCTCATTTATTCTTGCATTTAGGTATGTCAAGGTGTATCATATATGTTTAGGTCATTTTTAGTGGTTTCATGATGACGTATGTCATTCTTTCAGTTGACCCTAGCTTCTATAATGAGAAATCTTAAGGAGTTGGTATGAAAATGAGATAATCTAGAGAGTTTGAGGTATGGTGATGAAATTTTGATAATTGGATATGTTATTAGTATGTTTCATGAATCTTTGTGAAAAATTTAAGGCTTCTATGATTTGAATTTTGCAAGTTATATCAGTTTTGTGAGACATGGCAAAATCAAGTTGGAACTTCTGATGCTCATCTTGAATTGTGTGCTTTGCATGGAACCTTGTGGATTTTAGGGAATTTTATATGGTGATTCTATAATTTTTTAATAAAATAGTTAGGTTATTTCATCGTTAGGTTTTTATGAACAAATGTTAAGAAGATAAAGTGGTCTAAAACCCTAATTAAACACTAGCTAGGAGCAACTTCCAGAAAAAGATGTATACTAATCCTATTTTGATTGATTCATAAAAATTGATGATATGATGATGTAGAGGACTATCCTATATTTCCATAAATGTATGGTAGAGGTCATGGTGATGAGTGGGCCCCACTCAAAAAGGTAAGTTTCTGAAGAAGAGTGTTTTGGGACAAGGTTGTCCAAATGAGGTATGGGATAAATTGATGTTATTGAATCTACGTGAGATGAAATTGATTTACATTGGTGTTTTAGAACATGTTCATGTAGGTACATGGTCAAATGAGGTCCATTCAAGTTGAATTTTCAAAGGGCAGTATTGAGGCCTCAAAAAGTAGTGTTCAATAAAGTGAGTATATCTAGAGCTGTAGGTGGAATTTTGACATGATTCAAAATGTGTTCAAAATAATATTTAGAGATATTTCTAATGATATTATGTTTGTCTCATGATGAGGTGTTTTGATATATTTTCCAGCTCAATATTTATACAATAAGGATATTGTCAGTGTAGGATAGGATTTATTTTTCTATAAGATTTCAGCTGATAGAAGCATGCGATGGATAGGGTGATGCTTTTTATCACCTGGAATTTGAAAAGGGAGAAATTTCAAATCTAATGAATCAATTTATATGTATTTAATGTTCATAGAAATGTTTTTATGAGATAATATTTAGAAAAATATTTTTTGGAAGGTTGATTTGATGAAGACAAAAGTGGCTTTAGTTTGAGTAGGTGGTTGATCCAAGGCTTATAACTTGCTTAGAAGTGTTCTAAAGGTTTTGTAAATTCCATGAAGTGGCCACATGTCATATTTTTGTTGTGTTTAAGTGCTTCTTTGGTGTAATGAAGTTTCCTGGGTGTTGAATGGTGTAGGAAACAATAGTTTTGAGAAATACAAAGAGTATTGGGCCCATGAAATGAAATAATTTAATTGTTTGAGATAAATTGCAACCATGTATGAATGTTAAATTATATTTTAATCATGTGTAATGTTCTATGGTTCATGACTATGTATGGTTTTGATGTAAGGGAATTTTTAACTTTGTGCCCATGAGGGTTTGAGCCATTTTTTGCACATGGAATGAGGGTTTTAGCTAGACCGGTCTAATTGGGTCGCTTGTGACTATTTTAATTAAAATTTGGGATGTTTACGTGATTTATGGGTTGAGAAAAAGGATGGAAATTTTTTTTATTTTATTTTGAAATAAATAGGATCTTATAAAAGCAGTATTTTGGGTGCTTTTGTACACTAGTTGTGTGTGTGCAAGGTGTGCGACATAGGTGTGAGATATTGGTAGGTGTTGAAGAATGAATTAATTTTGAATCAAGATTGTTTTATGTTGAGGAATATCAGTAGGGAATTGCAAGTTTTTGAAGGTTTGAGAAGTGAAGGAAGAGCTTGTTTTTGAAGGATTTGATACTTAGGGTTGAGTGAAGATTTGAAGAAGTGCAAGCTGAACTAAGTGATCTCCATCAGTTGTGGCAAGAAAAAATCATAGATAAAAATATTCATAATGTGGTTGAGTGGGTGATTAATCATATTGGGGGTTTGTAGCCTCATTTTGGAGTTAGTGCTTCACAAAATTAGGGGTTGGTGCTGCTTGTAGGGTTAGTGCTCTACTAAACTAGGGGTTGGTGCCTCAATAAAATTTGAAACATATCAATATAAGATTGTGTTTTAGTGGATTTTATTTCCCTTTAGGGTTTCCCCCTTATGTCTTGTGTTGATAAATTTATTTTTTTTTGCACATGTGATGATTGTATGTACACACATTAATGGATGGTTGAATGTTTATGAGTTTTGATTAATAAAATCTGAAATAGGAAATTAAGTTAATGTAAGTATTGATTCATCCCCCCATCTCAGTCCATTGTTCTTCTAACAACTTGTTTATTTTATGTTAAAATGGGCATAAATAATTATGCACTTGACCATCAAATTGTCATATATAGTTCTTATCCCAAATAACTCCCCAAGTTATTTGGATAACTTATATTTCTATTCTGACTCTGATGTTTCACATTTTAAGTTAGGCACACTTGGGAAGTTTCCTTGGCACTTTGGCATAGTTACAGTTCTTCCACGTGCCCTCACGTGCCTTTCATGTTTCTCCATTATCATCCCCTTTTATTTTCTTCCTCTTGCACCTACTTCATACACTTCCCCTTCCCTCTACATTTTTCTATTTCCTTCCATTTTTCCTCTGCACCTTCCTTCTATGAAGTCACTTTCATTCCTAGTATTTCACACACTCCTTGCATGTGAACCTAGTGACTTTCCTTCTAATTCAGCTAAGTCCATTGCATGTCTTTGCACTTGTGTGCCTTGCACTTCTTCCCTTCTTGGTTCACCTTACACACCCTTTTCTTCCTTGTCACCACACCTTCACTAGCTAAATGCTCATGCCCCTCTTGCATACTTGTCTCCATCATGTATGATTTCATGTTTTCTCTATATGTTATCTTCGCGTGCCTACATTTTGAATTTTTACATCTCATCCTTTTGTGCCTTGTGCTTTCTTTTGCGCTGGTTACTATGCCATAACATCACCTATCATACTTGAGTGTAATAAATGTAACCTCTCAAAGTGCACTAACAAGGTGTCGAATCCTAACAACAAAATAATGTGTGACACATGGTAGAAATGACAAATAAAATGAATAGTTGACCGATTACTTCAGTTAATCAATGCACACCACATATTTTGCATGTTCAGTTGCATTGTAGATCTTTATACATCCATAAATGTTGATACAGGGCTCTAACACACGCGCACCTAGGATCATTTGAAATATTTTGATGTGGGCTACATGTTGGAATTTTCAAAATGATATTTAGGTAGAATTTGGTAGGTGGAAAATAGGGAAACCTATTCTGATCATTAATGTATACATCTAATTGATCTCAACCACTAGATTTCAATAAGATCTTTCCTTCTTCCTTATTCTACATGCCAAACAGACAAGGGGAAGCACATTTGACAACATTACAGGTGGATTTTTAGGCATTTATCACTTGTTGTTAGTTGAAGATTTAAATTTGATTATCCCTTATTTTATCCTTCTCTTCTCTACTTCTTCTTTTATAAATTGTAGAGCTCTGCTCATTAAAATGGATCCCTCTTTGTTGTAACACCACCATGCCAAAATGGTGGCTGACTTCCCATGAGTTTCAGACCTTGGACTTGGTCTCTACAATGTATCCTCACCCCCTGCCATAAATGTAAATGACTATGCATCCTTTAAGCATAAAATTGGGTTATGTGGAACTTATGTCTTTGTTTCTCTCCTTTTCATTGCATCTTGCCTCTCTGGTCATGTTTTTGGCCTGAGGTGCATGTTTCTTCTTGCAGGTTCCATTTTTAATGTGTTTTGAATGCACTAGAAGTCAATTCTTCATAGTTTTCTATGGATGCACACCTATTCTCCCTCTTTCCCATACTTTCTCATCTTCCTTCCCCTCATGGAGAGCGATCAACCCTCTATCCAGTGTTATCACCCTCCCCTAGCTTATAATTTCCTTCGTGCATCTCATTTTTTCCCCTAGTCCCTTGGAATCATAAACTAGCATAGATAACTTCATTTCCAACATTAGGAGTAGTGTCACCATTAGAGACAGGTAGAGAAATAGGCCTTATCCATAGTTATGTCTCAAGCGCACAAGGTCCCACACTTGGAGACGGTCCCATTGTATCCTCATAATTATTGTTCCATCAAGATCACATTAAGGGTACAATTTTGAGCTCCAACAGTTTTTGGCATGCCCGATGGGACAAGTTTGAAGAGCTATACATCTTCATCTCAACAAGTTTTGTGTGTTCTTTGTTGAGTTTCAACCTTTGGAGGCATCTTTCAACACATCTGGTGACTCCACTGATTTAACGCACCCATTATCTCATTCGCAGACCAGTTTTCCCTCCTTTCATTCATTCATTTCTCCTTTTCATAATTCCATTTTCCTCCCTTTTGAAGTTGTGCAATCATGACTTCTTTCCCTTCCTAGATTTCCCATTTTTCATTGTAGAACTATTTCCCTCCATCCCCATAGTTTCAAAACCTTCCTCCAAATCAGTTTTTTGAGCCCCATCAAGAATATGCATATAACCCACATCCCATTAATGAATATGGTTATTTTTCTAACCAAAATGTTTTTGAAGAACAAGTTTATGCAGATGATGGTGGTAACTCCATGGAAGATGTTGATTTTGAGAGGAAGGTGCAAGAAATGGAGATGAACATGATGCAACTCAGAGTAAAATTATCTATAAAGGAAGCTAGAGTTGGCTTCAAGGTCCCTTGTCCATGGGTCATCCCTGTATTAGGCTAGTTTAGTGCCCAACAGAAGCTACACTTTATTACTGAGATGTTTCCTTAGATTACTCAATGGGTTGAAGAAATGGAGGCTTAAAAATCTAGTGCTAAGAAACCCTATCAATGGGGAAACCATTCACTACCATCATACAACCCTCTCATTCCTTCTCCCCAACCTACATCATCTCAGTGCGCTGCCCATGTTCCCAAATTTCTACAAGTTGCTCCCACTAAGAATTCCTTTTCTTCACCCTCTTCCCTCCATCCCTCTGCCAACATTCCCTCCACGTGTGATTCTATTATTCCTCCTGCGTGCACCTTTTCTATGCCCATCCTCACATATCCTTCTGAGTCCCCTCTGCCTAACTATATTAAAAATGAACAACCCCTTACCCATGCATCATCCCCAACCAACATCATCATGTTTGATGACTGTAGAACTGTTGAAGAATGGTATGACTAATTAGGAAGATGATAATGTGTAGAGCATGCAACAGAGGGAACCTATTTTGAAATAGTATCAGTTAGTTTTAGAGGGTGCAATTTTAGAGGAAGTATAATTGCTTGTAGAGGCAGAACCATCTGTAACCCAGCCTACAAGTAGTCACCTTCCAAAGGAAGATAGTCTATATGAGTATCCCATCTGTGTGACCGAGCTTCAAGAAAATGTGAAAACCACAAGGATCAGGTCATGCCGAATCAAATATTTGGATAGTCTAAAGCCAAAGACAGAGTTGCCACTATTCATGCTCACTTCAGAGCATGAGGTTAAACTTTAGCATGTCAAAGGTCAGAAACACTACCTCCAAGATCTAGATTTAGAACTAAAGGAGGTATTTGTACTATTTTTTGTCAATGATTGGAAGAGGGTGGAGAACCATTTCCAAGGTAGGAATTCACTCTTTTTTGTGACCATATCCAATCTTAAACTAATTACATAGTCACAATTTGTGATGAAGGGCAGCTACATCTCCCTGCCTATTGCAAGTTTTACATGAGCACCCTTTAGCTCTGGTTAGTGTAGGTTAGTATAGGTTTTCCTTCAGCAAAACAAGTGCTCACGCACACTCTGCATGTTCCATCTGGGACATGTATGACTTTTCATATTTTATACATAGTTTTTTTGCTTGACACGCTCCTTCTGGAGATGTTTCCTTTTCTATTACACGCTTTGTGCACACCCATTTGTGGATTTTTGGGATGGAAGTTCAGTTTTCAATAGAGGAAGTTCCAATAATTTGTACACAACTTTCCACTCTCATAATTCAAATCAGAACATATTTATATGAGATTAGAAGTTCAATTTAGAGTTCACATAGTGTTGTAAGTGACTTTCAAAATGTTCTTCAAGTTTTTGATCAAATCTTCAAGTTTAGTGCCTGACACCATGCCTAATGGATGCTTCTAAGGATACTAGTCTCTTCATCTAGCAGGAAGATTTCCATCAAAAGTCTCCAAATTTCTATCCCATATAACTCCCCAAGTTATTTGGATAACTTATATTTTTATTCTGACTCTGATGTTTCACATTTCAAGTTACACACAATTGGGTAGTTTCCTTGGCACTTTGGAACAGTTGCAATTCTTCCACATGCCCTTCATGTTTCTCCCTTTTCATCCCCTTTTATTTTCTTCCTCTCATGCATGCTTCACACTCTTCCCCTTCCCTCTGCATTTTTCTATCTCCTTCCATTTTTCCTTTATGCCTTCCTTCTGCACACTTGCTTTCATTCCTAATATGTTGTGGACTCCTTGTGCATGTACCTAATGACTTGCCTTCCAATTCAGCTAATTATTTTACACATATTTATGTTTGCATGCCTTGCACTTCTTCCCTTCCTAGTTCAACCCACATGCCCTTTTCTTCCTTTCTGCCATGCCTTCCCCAGATGAATGCTCACGCACCGCTTGCATACTTATATCCTATAGGTATGCTTTCATTTTTTCCATGCATGTCACCTTCACACACCATGTACACTAATCAATGCATGCCATGTGTCTTGTGTGTTCAATTACACTATAAATATTTTGACATCCATAACTTTTGCTACAGGTCTATGACACACATGCCCCTGGGATCATTTGAAATTTGTTAATGTGGGCTACATGTTGAAATTTTCAAAATCATATTTGGGTGGGATTTGGTAGGTGGAAAATAGGGAAAAATATTTCTGGTAATTAATGCATGCATCTAATTGACCTCAACCACTAGATTTCAATCAAATATTTCCTTCTTCCTTCTTCTACATGCCAAAAACACATAGGGAAGTGTATTTAACAAAATTTGAGGTGTATTTGTAGGCATTTATCACTTGGTGTTGGTGGTTGAAGATTTGAATTTGATTCTCCCTCCTTTTATCCTTCTCTTATATCCTTCTTCTTCTATAAATTGTAGAGATCTACTCATTAAATTGGATCTCTCTTTGTTATAACGCCACCATAACAAAATGGTGGCCAACTTCCCATGAGTTTCAGACCTTGTACTTGGTCTCTACAATGTATCCTCACCTTCTTCTATGAATGGAAATGAATATCAATCCTTTAGCAATAAAATAAGGTTTTGTGGAACTTATGTCTTCCCTTGTCTCATTTTCATTGCATCTTGCCTCTCTGGTCACATTTCTGGCATGTTGTGCACGTTTCAACTTGCAGGTTCATTTTCAATGTGTTGTGAATGCACTGGAAGTCAAGTCTGGCAATTTTCTATTACACATTCATGTCTTCCCTCTTTCCCAAACTTTCTAGTCTTCCTACCCCTTGTGGAGAGCAATCAACCCTCTTTCTGACATTATCGCACTCCCATAGCTTAGGATTTCCTTCGAGTATCTCTTTCTCCATTTTCATTCCTTTTGAATTTGTGTAGTCATGACTTCTTTCCCTTCTTGGAATTCCAATTTGTAGCTGTAGAAATATTCCCTTGCATCCCCACAGTTTCAAAACCTTCCTCAAAATCAATTTTTTGAGCCCCATATCCACATCCCATTAATGAATATGGTTATTTTTCTAACTAAAATGTTTATAAAGAACATGTTTATGTAGATGATGGAAGTAACTCCTTGGAATATGCCGATTTTGAGATGTAGGTGCAAGAAATGGAGATGAACATGATGCAACTCAGAGTAAAATTATCTATAAAGATAGCTAGAGTTGGCTTCAAGGTCCATTATCCATGGGTCAGCCCTGTATAAGGCTGATTTAGTGCCCAGTAGAAGCTACACTTCATTACTAAGATGTTTCCCTAGATTACACAATAGGATGAAGAAATGGAGGCTCAAAAATCTAGTGTTGAGAAACTGTGTAAATGGGGCAACCATGCACTACCATCATACAAACCTCCTATTCCTTTTTTCCAACCTACATCATCTCAGTGCACTGCCCATATTCCCAAATTTTTGCAGACCACTCCTAATGAGAATTCCTTTACTTCACCCTCTTACCTGCATCCCTCTGCCAACATTCCCTCTACACGTTATTCTATTCCTCTTGAGCGTGCACCTTCTATGCCCATCCTCCCATATCCTTCTGAGTCCCCTCTTCCTAACTATATTAAAAATGAACAACCCCTCACCCATGCATCATCCCCAACCAACATCATCATGTTTAACGATTGTAGAACTATTGAAGAATTGTATGACTCTTATTGGGAAGATGATATTGTGTAGAGTGTGCTGCAGAGGGAACCTATTTTGAAATAGTATCAATTAGTTTCAAAGGGCGCAGTTTTGGAGGAAGTAGAATTGCTTGTTGAGGTAAAACCATGCATGACCTAGCCTGCAAGTAGTCACCTTCCAAAGGAATATAGTTTGCATGAGGATCCCATTAGTGTGATTGAGCTTCAATAAAATGGTAAAAAAACAAGGATCATGTCATTCCGAATCAGATATCTGGCTAGTCTAAAGCTGAAGACGGAGTTTCCATCACTCATGCTCACTTCAGAGCATGAGGTTGAACTTCAGTGCACTAAAGGTCAACAACACTACCTCTCAGATCTAGATGTAGACCTAAAGGAGGTATTTGTTCTATTTTTTGTTGATTCTTTGAAGAGGGTGGAGAACCATTTCCAAGGTAGAAATTCACTCCTCTTTCTGACCATATCTAATGCTAAACCGATTACATGGTCACAATTTATGAGGAAGGGAAACTAATTCTCCCTACATGTTGCAGGTTTTACATGAGTACCCTTTAGCTCTGGTTAGTGTAGGTTATTCTAGGTCCAATTTCAATAGAACAAGTGCTCAGGAACACTCTGCATGTTCCATCTATGACATGTACGACTTTTAGATTTTATACATAGTTTTTTTGCTCGGTGCGCTCCTTCTGGTATTGTTTCCTTTTGTGTTGCACACTTTGTGCATGCCCATTTATGGCTTTCTAGGATAGAATTTCCTTCTTCAATAGAGGAAGTTCCAATAGTTTGTACATAACTTTCATGCAAATTGGTCAGTTAGAAATGATTTTATACCTTTCCCTAGTTCAGTCTTCTGAAGAGACAAGTGACTATAAAAACCTTACAACTCAACTTCAAGATTTTTAATAAATTGGTATTGCTTTGAAATAACCTTCTTTAGATCTTCATTGTCAATGTGCATATTCTTACATAACTTATAACTCTACCTATAAAACACTTAACACAACTCTTTTCTCAAGATTGCACACTCAAAATTTGATATTTGATTCTTAACCCTTCCTTGTGTCCATATAGCCTTATTTACCTCTCTTAATTGTATATACATGTCACGATATCATTCAAAATTGATCACTAACATCATTATCATGTTTATTATGTCTTATGTTATTTCTTTCCAACCTTTTAATGCTTATTTCACTAAATATGGACTTATTTCAATCTGAGTAGCTAAAAAATACAGCCAATATTGAAATCCAAAATTACTAGTTTTGGATTCTAAAATGTTAAATATTGGAATTATCTAGAATCTGAAATATCATTTATTGGAATCAAAAATCACATATATTGGAATCCAGAATCACCTATATTGGAATCCAAAATCACATTTATTGGAATTCACTGTACTTCAAAATCACATATTCTAGGATCTAAAAATCAAAATATTGGAATCTGACATTGATCTATAAAATAATAAACAGAACATGTTTATGTTCTGTACAGGATAATGACCACTTGGATTTAATTTTTACATTGCAATAAAGGTTCTTATCAGTTTTAAAATTTATTTGAGATTAAACTATGTAGTTGTAGGAAAAATTGTTTAATGATTTCAAGGAATCCAAAATCGATCTAGAAAACCGTAAATATAACATGTTTATGTTCTATATGGGCCAGTGTCAGTTAGGATTTAATTTTTTCTTTGGAATAAGGTTCTTATCAGTTTTAAAATGATATTAACATTAAACTATGAAGATATTGGGAAAATATTTTAATGATTTCATGGAAGCTGACATTAGTATGAAAAATAATAAACCGATCATGTTTCCTTTTTATACATTCTAACAGCCCTTAGGCTTAATTTTTGTTTAGGAGATATTTTCTTATAAATTTTAAAATGTCCTTAAGATCAAACCATACAGTTGTTGGAAAGATTGCTTAATTATTTCAGGGAATCCAACATTGATCTACAAAACAATAAACATAACATGTTTCTATTTTATAAGGGTTCGCAGACACTAGGATTTAACTTCTGCTTTGGAAGAGGGTTTTTTATCATTTTAAAATTATCATTAACATTAAGCTATGCAAATCTTGGTAAAATATTTTAATGATTTCAATGAAGCTGACATTGGTTTGCTAAACAATAAACCAATCATGTTTCTTTTTTATATGGGCTAGCGACTGCTAAGCTATGAATTTTAAGAGATGTGAGACAATTCTATGTTGATTTACTATGATGTGATTGAACCTCAACATAAATATAAAATTACTAAAGATATTATGAAGAAACTAGCAGAGGGTGACAATCCATACTATGAGAATATAATTAAATATAAAACCATTCCAGATATATTTTCATATTTAAATATTGATATCAAATTAACTGCAAAACCAATCCATATATATTTTAATATTTAGATATATTATCGTGCAAATTAAATAAAAAATTCATTGGGTAAGATGTGTAGAAATTTTGAGATCCCCATACCTATTCTATTTCCTAAATACAAAATATAAATTCTCCAGCATTATATGCCATAAACTATAAGAAACTTCAAATCTTACGCAACCAGGCTAAAAAAATTACATATATATTCTGAGAAAGGATACATACCAAACCATCTATTCTTTTCTCACACCTGACGGAATCTCAATAACACTTTCCACATCTAAATTTTATAGGATTTAGATAGAATAAGATGGCTCCACGTAACATTCAGACATTTCTACCTTAGCACTCACTAGAAGCACCATTCCTTGATTCTCTACCAAATCTTTTAGCCCACATGCAAAGGCATGCACACCTCTAGCCACAATATGGATATGAAACTACATGATAACCGGGTTCTCCTTCAATCTTTCAGGTTATTTATACATAATAAACTTGCCGAAATAATTAGATATGATATTGGTTGTGGACAATCCTTAGGCCATAGTGAACACAATCCTTCTGCCAATTGATTTATTTGGGTCAATCATAAATTTCCTCATGCTTTCACATATGTCTACCTCTTCATCCTCTTCGAATATTTCCACAACAGACCACACTTTCTCTAACCAACCCCTCATGGTGGAATTCTTAATTTTACCACCCATCTAGGAAGAGAACGAAACTCTGGCTGCTTCTTCAGTTAAAGCTCTTTTCCTTTTCCAGATTGGACCATCTTCCGCTCCATATGCATTATCCATACTATT
This sequence comes from Taxus chinensis, assembly GCA_019776745.2. Taxonomy (NCBI): domain Eukaryota; kingdom Viridiplantae; phylum Streptophyta; class Pinopsida; order Cupressales; family Taxaceae; genus Taxus; species Taxus chinensis. Next base: position 485,667,468 of record CM034154.1, read on the forward strand.
AAACTGAAAACTACCCATCAAAGGTCCCAAATCATTACCACTTAAACTTTCCCAAAATAGACTTACAGAGGTGACGAAATACCCCTACCGAGCACTGCTTATAACACCCCTCTATAATTCACTTCGCATGTATGTAAGGGAACGAGCTAAAACCTATATTCCAAGATAAGATATTCCCTTACAAAAACATTAACATCCCCTTAATAATTATAAATGCTCGACATCATTCATCATTAACCCCCACATCACCTTCTGCCATCCTTGCGTCCCTCGAAAGAAGGGACATGAAATCACTAAGGAAATTTTCCTCCCACATCTAACATTTTAAATGAAAATTAAAATTCTCCTTACTCCCCTTATTAGGAGGATATATTTTAATATTTAAATATACTTATGAAATAAATTAAAAATCCTTTTCTAAAGGTAGAATTATGGTAAATCATTTTAAGAATTATTTGAATTTCATTGTAAAACTATTCGTCATGTTGGGCTTCCAAATTCACAGAATAAATCATAGAAAAAATAAATTATTTACACAATACCTATGAACGCATTGATTGTTGAGGTTGTTGAGAAATTTTCAATTCCTTAAATTCCTTAAACCGATGTAAATAGTTTGTGCAGCGAACAATTTGAAGTCAAGAGCATAATATGACTGTAAAAAATAAAAGTAAGAGAGTTAACAATTAAGGGCTAGGTAATTCCAGTGTATATTATCTAGGTAAATTAACATTAATAAAATTAGAATTCACCAGAAATAAAAATATTATGTAAAATTTTTGTATATATGAACATATCTATTATCGTTTAAATCCTTTATTGTATTAGAATATTACTAAATATAGTCACACACATTATACATATTAACATTATTAATATAGTCATGCACATTATACAAATAGTTTTCAAATAAATTTAGGAACAAATTATTTAATTTTATTTTTTAGATAGTTAAATATTTTTTACTGGAGCAATGAACCAAAGGGTTGATGGGTCCCCACCCTACAAGTATTGAAATATTTGATCGATGAAGGGCTACATATAAAAATGAAAACTAGTACGAAATACTATAAATAATGAGGCCAAATGTAACATGAATAACCAAGCCTACAAAAAACATAGAGTCGAGAACACAAAAAATAGAAGAGTAATGACTGTGAAACCCTAGGGTTACACCTATAATTAGTCCTCTAATCCAAGCATTGCAATATTCCTAAGAAAGGAAAAGAACAAGGCACAAAAAATCTTTAACTACACCACTTAATTAGGAAGGGATGAGGTAGGTTTTTCAAGCATGACCAAGTCCAGGGATGGAACCCTAGAGATAGACATCCCATCAAATGGAAAAATTACTTGAACAAACTCAACAAATTAAAGGAGGGCCCAAAATTTCAATTCCATGGAATTACAAATATTGTTGTCAACCCAGAAAGAAAATGACATATTAGCAAAGAGAATAGGAAGGCATACTTCCACCAGAGCTTTGGCCAAACCCACACGATGATGTGGGTAAATGAAATGGGACGTGACCACCATGACCACTAACTTATCTACACACAACACTAGGAAATTTAGCACAAAGACGCCTAAAATATCAAAGTTGACATGAGCTCCCCTAGTTCTCTGGAGATAATCCACGTCCATGAATTTATCAATCACATTTAGAATAGGTGTGGAGCCTATGCGGAAGACATTGTGAAGAAAATCGGAAGATATAGTATAGAGGAAATAAATTTACATCTTATTTCTACACAATAGGATGAAAGGAACATAGGTAGATGCCATTAGAGGGAAGGGGAAAACAATAGAGAGAAACGTGAGAAAATGAGTGAGGGTAGCTGAAAGCACAACCCAATTAAGTAGTCCATCAACTCGTGTGAGGTAGGTAAGTAAAATAAAAAATGGATGGTGCCATCAATATTTTCCCATGTATTGGCTTGATTCTAAATAAAGGATTTTGTTAATTGATAAACACACATTATACAAAATAACATTACTAAAGCTACTCACACACATTATATAGAAAGGTTTCCTCAAATAAATTTAGGGACAAATTGCATAATTGTAATTGGGTTATCGATTTAATGACATCGCAGACGTCTCCACATCATCTTCCACATCCTTCAATATTTGTAATATAGGCCACAATTCATCTATCAAGTAGAATTCTAATATGCATTATAGGACACAATTCATCCTTCAATAGGTGTTTTTTACAATTTTAATATGCATTACACTTGTTCTAAACAATGCTAAGATTTTTGAGAAATATGTTTTTATTCATGGATCCTTGATAAATGATAAGTTTGGTCACGATGTAATCTTCCTATCTGAATATAAACTCAAAGCTACCAACATCCAATCCAAATTATGTATCATAGGAATGAGGGCATCATTTCATAAAAATTTGGCATTCTTGTTGATGTCCACAAAATAAGAAATAGAAAATCTCTAAAATAACAATCTGTAAAACAATAAACATAAAAAATTTATGTTTTATACGTCATAGTGGCCATTAGGATTTATTTTTTATTTGAAATAAGGTTTTTATCGTGTTTAAAATGTCATTAAGATTAACACATGTAGATATGGGAAAAATCATTTTGTTATTTTAGGGAAGCCAACATGGATTTGTAAATCAATAAATATAACATGCTTCTTATTTATACGGTCTAGCAGCCACTAGGATTATTTTTTACTTTGGAATAAGGTTTTAATCTTTTTCAAAATGTCTTTAAGATTAAAACACGTAGAACTGGGAAAACAATGTTTTATGATTTTAGGGAAGCTAACATCGATCTGAAAAACAATAAACAGTATATGTTTTTGTTTTTTATGTTCTAGTGGCCACTAGGATTAATTTTTTCTTTGGAATAAGGTTCTTACCAATTTTGAAATGTTTTTGTTGCAAAAAAGGAATTGAAAAAAATGATTGCACACTTCAAATCTTTAATAACTTTAAGGTAGTTATTGTATTCCATATAAATGCATAATACATTGGTGTATTTGGAAGAAAAGTATATAATTCAAATGCCAATGGTGCGTTTCAAATTTTTCAATGATCTACACATGTTCTTGTGTTCTCCTACATGTTTCAACCATATACATAATTCAGTGTAAATATTTTTATCAGTCTTATAGTTTCCATCAAATCTCCAGTATGTTGGGGTTTTGAGAGTAATTTCTTCTTTTACTTTGTGCGACAAGAATCTCATGTCATCAATCAAAAGTATATTTTTTTCACCATAGACATTACCAAAAATGTCTTGTTATCCAATTTTGCACACCTGGCAAGATTGAACAAGGGGGTCCTGTCACGTTCAAAATGAAATAATAGTCCCAGGAACCCACCTTTGGTTATTATCGAGATGCAATAATTAAAAAATAATTCCTAAATTACATATGAAGAGATCACCTAGCATCAAAAGGCACCCAGTTGATCGCGACTCAGTGAAGAATTCAGGGTCGAGTTGTTAAAGAACTCAGTGTCAAATTGATAGTCATCTCGAAAATCATCTCAATAGAGACTCTTAGTTGTAAGAGCTCGACTATGGTCTTGTTAATGCAAAATATAGCTCGTTGAAAATTGACAAATGAAAGGAACTGTACAAGGATCTTGGTGGAGATTGATGCAAAAAGATCTGAAGGCCAAGTCAGGGAGATTCAAAGTCAACATGATGCCAGGTTTAATCCATTAAGACAGTGCTCGACCAACCACTTGGGAGAATTATCTTGTTTGACCGAGATGATATCAAATTATGCAGATATGGGAGGTTCAACATCATTGAATCTCAGGTTTGTAATTACATAATCTATCGACCCAGGAAGATAGTATAAGCACCATGGAATACCCATGTAAAATTGAGTCAAACCGACATTTTAAAAAGAGCTGTGAATTATAATGGTGTTCAGACCTTCCTCGGCTGAGCATTTGGTGCACAGGCAGTTGACATGTTGTAGTATAGTAGAAGCCTTTTTGAGCACTTCTAGCAAGCAAGTCGTCCAACGATGTTTTTATCTGTTCAGCATCGAATGCATCCTTAAATTTGGGATTTTCCTTCAAGATATTTTTATGAAAATCGATTAAGTGACAGTAAGAGTGTTACCAGCAGACCTGAGGAAATTTATTACAAAGACTCTCTATCGAGATCTTACTTGTTTTATGATGTAACTCATGGAAGCGAAGCTCATAGAGGTGGGACTGTTTCATATCAGAATATTCATGAGGCACAATTTTCTTTGTAATTATATGAGCATCTTCAACGAATCACTAGATTGGCGAGCATAAAGGATTCTATCAGAATTATCACACATTACAAGCTACAGCTGAAATGTTTACACTGAGAGTTTAATGTTATCCTCAAATCTGTTGAAAAAAAACTCGGCAGGAGAAGATTCATGAAGATCCCGCGCGCTGGTGGAAAAGTGGAGAAATCGGGTCAAATTGCCAAGTTTACACAGAAAAGCTGAGGCCGGGGCCCGTGGATTGGTGTGGCCAAGCCATTATGTGGGAATTCGGAGCTGGTATGCCAAATGGGAAATATTAAGATGGCATTCCAAGTTGTTCACTCCGTGAAGGGGAGATTCAGGTGACTAGTGCCAATGGGAAATATTAAGATGGAAAACCGTGATCAAAATTCCACACGGGCCGTGTAAACAGGATCGGAGCATGTTGTGTGAGTCACCAAGAGAAGGTTGATAACTGAGAGATGGCGAGTGAATTGCCATATCAACCGGTGAATAAAGAATGACGCCAGGTTGGAGGAATGAGTCAAATGCCAAGTGGAGCGGCGAGTGCATGGAGATCAAAGGATGCGTGTTGCATGGACTGTGGATTGGGTTCCATCGATCATACGAAGAAAGTGTCTCCATTCATACAGGTCCGCCCTTGTTAGGATTCTAATCAGAATACTAAACTGTTCAGATTTTGAATCAGCTTTAATAACTACCACAACCTTCTCCTCATCCTCTATACAGTTCTAAACTAATGTGGTCGCGAGACATATCAACCACAGGCAGCAGGCACGTGCAGCACAGTAGTCTTTTGAACGCTTCCAGCAAGCACTGCAGGAAACAAATATTCACTGCCGTATACAATGGATTGGATTCACATCATTCAAGGCTTCATAATATTTTCCTGAGTCAGGAGATGAAGGTTTATTACGGTGCAGAATGAAAGGATTCGTATTGCTCAGCATTTCTTTTCCTAGAAACGAATTAAATGTGAAGGTCAGCTCTGAAAATACCCGGTCGGCTGTTTTGCTGCATCCTTGTTACTTGTAAATGGTCTCTTTGAGAAACTCTGTGGGCAGTAGGCAATATTTATACCCTTCCATTATGTGCATCCAATCAGACAATAAAAGTATTCCTTTACCAGGTTTAGAGAAACTTGTTTTAATAATGGACAATTATACTGTAGTTTCAAGCCGATTTTATCTAGCTTATTTCTATTAGCTTTGATCCACGACTAAGGAAGAATTCATATGGTTGTTCCCTGTACATTTTTCCAAGGTCCTTTTGGTTGCCCCAGTTGTTCAACGTATTTTTTGAAGGGCTCTTTTTATGTGTTGCAAATTGTAACATGAAGGATCTTCTTAGTTTCCGAAAAAATGAGTATATTGTTTAGCTCACAGCTACCTATGCCATACTAAGATCCCAATAATGGCATAATTGTTGATTGGAGCCGAGATTTCCGAGTGCACTACCAAAATACCGAAGGGCTCTTTGTCCAAAAATCAGTCTTAAGGGTGTCTATCGACATGTTATGGGCATGAGCCTGGGTCATCATCATGGCAGCATTAGGTCTTTATTGGTAATGGTATTTTCTCATCGTTTGGAAGGTACAATTGTGCTTATTATGGCCAAGCTAAAACATTCTTACTGCAAGTGTTATATGATAAGGAAGAACCATGAGCATTGTGGTAAAACCATTCTTTTTAGAAATGTTGGGTTAAGCTCGACATTCAAGTGAGTTTGAGCCCAGGAAAGGTAAGATTGTTTGGTGGATGAAGATCTTGGTGACTTCACAGGGAGCTCGTGGTGATGTTTCATGGAGTTTGAACGTGGAATGCATGTGAATATGTGGTCGAAAACAAGAAGAAATAACTCTATCTGTCAAGCTAGAGCTATCACAGAGAAATCAATCGATTGAGTGTTGACAGGGCCACGTAACGCGATCCCTAACAATTTTCATAGCTCAAAAATCATTTCTAAATAGTGCAACATGGAGGAGTGAAATAATTTAAATTCATTGAATTGTTTAACCTCTGTGGGTACAACCAATGTATTATGGATCAAATCCACTAAGTATGATTTAGATTCAAACTTTTCATATTGTGGAAACGTTGGTACCAAGTCGAGATAAAGAATAAGCTTGTGGGTGTCGAAGTTTAATGTATTTGTAGAGGCTTTCAATTTCAAGCTTAAAGTTTCATGTTCACGATGCATATAGGTGGATTGGTAATTCAGAATGGCTCGATTTGGAGTTTGAAGCAAGACCGTAGCAGTGGCATTCGTGAGGCGAGTCTTAATTTGCGTCAGGCTAGGTTCATAGGATCTACATGCATTTTAGGAAAATGATAAGAATCGAGTTTGATAGCTCACCATTCGAAGGACTCAATGCAAAAGAGCTCGATTACCAAGGCAAGGAAAGAGTTAGTGCGGGGTCAAAAATCGAGTGCAACACCAAGTTAGAGGATTCGAAGCTCATCGAGTTTGGCTATGTGCAGACTCTATCCACATGGACCCCCCTCCTCTTCAAGTCAAACGGGTCAACGGGGGGGTCCCGACATTATGTTAATTAAATTAATATTTTTATTTAAATATTTTAATAATAATATTTATTATTATTATTTAAATATTTTATTTAAATATTCTTTTAATTAATTGAGAAGACTAGGTCATCAGGCAATTAATGACTCATGATGGAACCTCTCAGGTGGTTCAACTAACTGTAATAAATACATCATGGGCCTTCATTTTAGGAATGTAATTATGACCATTTCCTCTTCTTTCTCACATATTCTTTTATAAATGTAAGTTGGAAGCTCATTTCAAAGGGTTCCAATAGTTTAGACAAGTTGGACAGTTAGATATCTCAGGCGAGAGTGTATACTTTTCAAGAATCCTCTCTCTTCTGCAAGTTGTTCTTGTGTGTTGAGAGAACTTTCAAGCCTCCTCTTCAAGACTGTAATGGCAACTATTGCCTCTTCTGAATGTATGATGCATTGTGCATGTTATTGAAGCAATAAAAGTGTGTGTTTTGTGACTAATCTCGGTCCTTTCATCCTTCTGTGCTTCTTTGTGCCTTTCTCATACTTGCAGGTACATTGTGCAAGTTTAAGTTCTATTGCAGGTTCTTGGAGTTCTGTGCTTATCGAGTGGTGAATTATTGCATGCAATTGAGTTGTGGTGTCTGTTCACCCTTCTTGAGTTCATCCTTCTTCACTGGGAAACTGGTATATTTCTTGGTTTGATAAAGTTTAACAAAGGGAACGCGTGTCTCTTAGTTTGTGGTATCTTGTACCCTCTCTAAGTTGCAGTAGGTGAAGTTGACCTGTGGTGCACACACCCTCTTCAAATTAACCCTTCCTGAATATGAAAACACCCTTTATCTGGTGCATCACCATCCCTAGTATAGTTTCATTTCTGTAAATCTCTTTCCCTAAAACCCCATGAAAATGTCAGCATAGGACTAGATAATCATTTTTGTTACACTAGGAGTAGTATAACACTTAGTTTAGGAAGAGGAAGCCGGCCTTCTCCGGAGGTTCACCTCGAGCCCAGGTCCCACAGCTTGAGAGGTGATCCCATGTGTCCCAATCACACTGAACGTCCTATTCACATCCTGGCCATTCGGAGGGTGCAGTGATTTGGCGACAACATGTCTACTATATACTAACTGTTATTTGTTTTGAGCTTACATTGGTGGCATCCCCAAATGAACCCGAAAGTGGGTATCTCACAACCAACTAATTTTTTTGATGAATATGTACTTCACCATTATTGAATCCATAAGTGAAGACTATAAGGAAATGCCAAAATATTTTGATGTAGTTCTTATCAATTCAGCACTAAATTCTCATTCAAGTTATTCAATATCCCCAAATCTAAAATATGGAATCATATTACAAGGTATTTTGTCACCAATACCAGAAATTTCAAACAACAAACCTTTAACTCCAAAAAATCGTAATTTATGAGGCTTCATGATTGGATCTATAAAAATAATTCATAATTAATGTAAGCATCCAAAAGTGATAAAAACATGTCAATATATTATTATGATATATTTTATTTAGGTAATTCACACAAACAACTTATAAAACTATAATATCAACTTAATCACAGTGAATATATAAATACTTGCCAAACTTTTAAATTTGTAATCTCAACATATAAAATAAAGAGTGACCATATGAATGTACGAATGAATATCATTGTAATTTTTTTTTTGAAATAATTAATAGTTATATAATTTTTGTTTGTTGTAATTTTTTGATGCCCTCTACAACACTCAAACCCTGAGACAGTATATGTGATATGTTTGTGTAAAAATTGGTCATCAACCACATATCTTTGAAACAATTTTCTCCATTGGCTTTCCTCCCCACCATAAAAAATTTCTAGAGGGCTTCCCTTTCAGCCTAATGTAATACAAAATGTGTTTGTAGGGCTGAAAAAAATATCCTCTCCACTCCAAATATTTTGGAGATGTTTTACTGCAATTTCATTTTCTATAGAGCAATGTTCTTTTCCCCAAAAAAGAACTACTTTCAATTCAATTTCTATTTTTTTCAAATCCTTTACCAACTTTTAAACTTTGGCGGAAGAGAGATAGCTAGACCAAAATCCCACTTCACATTTAGTTGATAGTAGCTTTAAAAATTCCTTGAGGCCACCTCACAAGTTGATAGTCTCCGTACCAAAATTTATTTCCATCTCCTTATGGGATTGGTTTTTCTCATATTAAAAACTGTCCAAATCTAAAATAATTAAATAATCCTTTTGGCCAACTGCACAGAAGTAATTTTTTCTCAATTGTCTGCAATTTGATATTAACCAATTAAAATAATCAAAATTTCAATAGGTTAACACTTACTGATTGAGATTCTAGATGGGATGTTCTCACAGTCCCCATCTATAGGCTCTTGTGATGAACATTATATTTCAAAAAACATTAATCAATTCAAAATAAATTTTAGGTCAAAGTAAATAAATACGTGATACAACTTTCTTTTATACAATGTTCTATACTCTTTTGGAAAATATTCCATGTATATAGTTATATATTAGCGACCATTAGGCTAAGCCATTAATTCTTGGACTATGTTTGGGTTGACAGTCTTTGATGGGCTTAGTGACTGCTAATGGCCAACTGCACAAAAGTAATAGCTTTTTCAATTCTCTGTAATTTAATGTTAACCAATTAAAAAATTAATCAATCGAAAATAAATATCATGTCAACGTAATTAAATTCATGATACAAATTACTTCTATATAATATAGTACCCTTTTGTGGACAATATTACATAGATATAGATGTATATTAACGACTGCTAGGCTAATCCATTATTATCTAGACTATGTTTGGCTTGACAACATTTGATGAGCTTAGCAGCCGCTGATGGCCAACTGCACAGATGTAATTTTTTTCAATTGTCCGCAATTTAATATTAACCAATTAAAAAAAAAACACTCAATTCAAAATAAATAAATTTAATAGATGTATGTTAGCGACCGCTAGGCTAATACATATAACAAATAAACCACTTTTTTATAGGTTCCTACAATTATGTGGGGCTTATAAATGGTTTTGTTTATAATTACACATGACTAACATACCAGTTTCTGTCTGCGAATTTGTGCATGATGTGCTAACAACCTCCCCATTTGGCATCAAAATTGAAAAAAAATTGAATTTTTATTAAATATATGTAAACAATGACAATCGAAAACTTATTGCCATGATAAATTTATAAAACGAGTAAATTCCACTCACCTTGTATAGATTCATTGGATGTATGGTCAACAACATTTGGTGCAACAATTTGAATGGGTGGTGACATGTTAAGATTAACATCATCTCCTTTGTTTTTATGATGGAGAGGAAGAGATGGTATCTTCCTCTTCTGCATAAATATTGTATGTATCATTCAAAGGCATTAAACTAATATGAATTGTTTAATGTGATCAGTTAATCATACATATAATTTTTTTCAAATGAGAATAGTCAATGTATTTTTTCAAAAACATTATGTTTTGATCATGGGATTCAACAATAAAACCTGTAGATAGACTTGAGTCAGCCAAAGCATGCAATGCAACACTACCACCATAAAACACTATTATCAGAGAATTTTTGGAAGAGAGTCGATTGAACATATGAGACCAAAACTCATAAGATCTCTCATAAAGAAAAGGATGTGTCTTTCCTCATAGGCCGATATCGCTTGCAGTCATGAATTGTTGTGGAATTTGGTCCATCCAATCCATGATGATTTCTTCTCTATCCCCATCATCAACATCACAATTATGCACATCAATTATTGTGTACATTAGACACAAGATCTTAAATTTTCCATTGCTATCATAAAATCTTTAACACCCTTCCATAACTGATTCCCCCTTGTCTTTAACTATTTTTCATGTATTTTTTTATCTATCTTAACATTTTTAAATAAGCAACAGGTAAGAGCACAATAATAACACAATTTAGTAGACTAGATCCAACAACTGTAAGGAGGTCCATTATTCTATCGAAAGTTATTACACTAGACAAATTACAGAAATTTGTGATCACACATTCTGCATTGAATGGATTAGTTGACGGAATAGATGATATTATTGTCTAGAGCTGGAAGGGATATGCACATTGATAGGTAAACTCTTATGTGTCTTCCATCCTTGCTGGAATTTGTTCTTCCATTGAAATCACGTAGTTGTCTATAATTCTTTGAGTTACCACTGGGAGAACCTTTTCCACTTCAACATCAATTTTTCTTCTTGATGATTTTTCACTTCCTTGGGAATCAAATTTTCTTTTTCCTTTATTCTCTTCTCCCAAGATTACACACAACTAATGGCAGTGAGATTCATGTAGACCAAATTTTTGAATAATATTGGATTTAGTGCATTCTTACCAATACAATATTACCTGGATATTTATTTTTCAAATATTTTAGAACTTTTCCTCTCATTTTTATGTCATCTTTTACTCTTTGGCAGTAAGATTAAAAAATATATGCTATGATGCCTTCTTCAATAGATTCAATTATCCATACTTTCCTTGATTGCACTTTATCTTCTAGTAATGATAGCTCCTCATCGGTCATTCCTCTTACACCCTTGAAGGAACTGGTCATGAACCTTGCCAGTGAATTTGGTAGAAAGTTAGGTTGGTTATCCTTAAAAGGAGAACAAACAAGCCCACCTGATTTAAAAAACTCAAATTTTGTTGTCCATTTTTTCCATATGTCTTCAAGAAACAATAGAAATGTCCATTTTTTAGAAAGACTCTCTATCCTAGACACTTTGAAAATAAAAAGATATTTCTTCTCAAAACTCTGCATTAAAAGAGGAAATAGTATATTTACTTTCTACATATTACAAAAATTAAATTTTAAATACAAATGCATTAAAATTAAGTTTCACTACCCTTCACTCCTTTGTCTTTTTGTTTCCCATTTCGAGCCTCCGAGGACATCCTAAGAATCTCCAAATTATTTGAGCCTTGTAGAGTACATCAATAAAATTGGATTCAATACAAAAATTATTTACCTCATTTTGCTGTCTTGAAAATATCAATAATGTCTTTGCTAGACACTTTTGAAGACAGAATGCAAGCCTTTCTAAACTGCAACATGATATGTAATGACTTGTATTTACTTTCAGCTAAATTTTTTTTGGGCACAAATGGTATGTTGGCCATCAAGAATGTAGAAATGCACATCATCCCTTTTCAGGTCATCTGGATCCTCTAGTTGCACAAGTTCCTTTGTAGAATGTAAAAAGGGAAGAAGAATTGCATCCCTCTATGTAGGAATAGCATTAATCAACATGGAATGGAAAATAAGGTCAACATTCTCATCATGCATAGGATGATATTGATATTCTGGAGGTGCTACATGGCACCTAGAAACTTTAACTGGAAAAACATCACCATTGAACAAAAATAATTTAAATTGTTCAGCGGTTGAAGATTCTACTTTCTCAAATATATTGGTCACCTTTTTCAACAATACAACTGATTTATTATTCTTTTTAATCCCTTGTAACTTTGACTTAGAGGGATCTATCTCTAATTTATAAAAATAAGATCACCTTAGTGTTGTAAATAGATTTTCATGTTTCAATGGAGAAAGAAAACCTTTTCTATTCAAATAATGACAAATAGAAGAGGTATTATCGAATCTATACAATTTTTTGAATACCAAATTCATGCCATTATGAATTTCAAGGGCATTTTCATAGCATGTTTTTTCTGATTGTATAAACATCCCCAAATTCTAACCATATTTAGAATAAGAACATGTCCTACTTTCTCTAGAATCCTTCATATCCTTGTTTCTTGAACAAGGAAACTTCCAACTCCATGTCAAGAATAAGGAACTTATTCATTTCAACATCAATGCATTCAACCTGAATATGCAATGTTTGCTGATCAATAAACTTCTGAAGTTAGAACCATACCAACTTCATTAACAACATCATCATCAACAAAAAATAACCACAGATCCACATGATAATTTTTTGGGGAATGCATTTCTACAAACCATTCATCGTCTCTCTTTTTCCAATACACTTCTCCTTCAATCAAATGAATTTTCATGAATGGAGTGTGACCAATGGAAGACATATTACCTGAAAAAAGGAATTAAACAAATTAATAATTCATAAGTAATTGGGAAGGATAAATATTGTTTTTCAATAGTGTAATAGCAAGGAGATGTTGTATCTTGATGTCATTATTTTCATAGATTAAAAATCATTACCAATGGATATTTATAGCTTAGTGGTTGCTAGGAAAACTTTCAACATGCTATAGAATACGAATGGAAAGGAAAAATACATTGTAGATTAATTTATGTCATTCAAGGCTTATATAGACAATAATAATCTAACTAGCATCCGTTAATGTAACTATTCCTAATGTTATGTTAAAGCATTATAATACACGTCGTGCTCAGTGTCCACTAGGCCTTGAATATCATGTCAGAATATCTGAATGTAATAATGAAAATCAATGTTAGTTAGGTATTGTATTTTATGCAAGTGGTCTAACAATATGTGAAGAATTTACATTTCTTAGTTTTGAAGAATATGTAAAGAAGAGGAGCTCAACCTGTCATTGTTTGCATTAATACCACCTGCTATGACAAGGAAGGGAAATTGTTGAAGACTGACATGCATGAGTTATCCACACATTGTCCACCAACTCTCTATCGAATCTCACATGGGATGAATTAAAACACCCTCATAACTCATTCATGATTGTTTTTTGTGAGGTTTTCCAAAGTATGGAATGACTGACCTGTTGTATTTCATACCTCAAAATTGAAATTTCAAAAGTTTAAATTTTAATTTAGGTCATTTTCCTTGGTGGAAGTAGAATGGTTTAGTCATGCACCTGTGGTAGACAGTAAAAAATTCCTGTGATAATGAACTAGGAGATCCTATAGAAAAAATAGTGATGTGAAGAATCAATAATATCAAATTAGCAGAAAATACCTTCAAGGGAAAGTATTCATGGAAAATCATTTCTAATTGTTTCCTCTCTAATGTAAAACTAGTGTAAAGGATACTTATCTCAAATGGTTGTTACGATGCACTACATACACTCGAGAGAGACATAGCCTTATGCAGTACTCATAATATATATTGTGTATCATATAATCCATATAGTTTCTTATTAAGGAAAATTTTTGGTGAATGCTAAGTTCCATTACTTCCATTATGTAGTGGCCTCTATATTTTATCATAATCCATTTTAACTTTGAGATAACAATATGGAACCAAGTGTTGCAACTTATAGGGTTGGCAGAGCCAAGTGCATCAATACATACCCTCAAGAAGGATGTGGCCTTATGTATTTCTCATAGGATATATTATCAATAAATAATTTGGTGTGTGGCCATTTTGTATCAAGGAAAAGCTTAGTTGATGTCCTAAGCTCCATTAATTATTGAAATGGGGAGTGCTCTTGGACCTAGCTCACTAGGCTCTACATGGTTTCTATGTTTTAAAAAATATCAACCTAATAAAAATTCGTTGGGATACCTTAGTTTGACAAAGATAAGAGTTAGACCATAGTTAATTGAAGTAAATAATTTAAACCTAAAGAAGTATCATGTTCATCTTGAACCCTGGACATATTTCCAAAATTCCCATTAAAGTGAAAATAGTCCTAATCTAATTTATATAAAAAGTGATGGCAAAGATGAACATGAATCTTACTTAGGAATAAATGATTGACTCCTGTGAACAAAAATCATCATTTATGTATACCAATATTTTTTGATGAGAAGGCTAGTCACCACTTAGCCTCTATAATTGGCAAGAATGCATTTTAACAATGTAAAAATAAATATAAAGAACTTTGTTATCATTATTTATAATTATATTATATTCTGGACTATCCGTGGTAATGCCAAGTCCTTGAATACATACCTTCGATTAAAAACACCTTATGTAAATCATTGTATATATTATGCATATTTAATTCATATGTTTCATATAAAAAATCCTTAGCAACTGATAAGTGGCATTAGTTAATGAAAGGAAAGGATTTGTTATTGCTAAGTTCAAAATTTTATGGTAATAAATATAAACACATAGTTAGGAAAGTTTAGATCACAGTAATAGAAGTAAATCATCTAAAACTGAACAAGTATCATATTTTTCTTGGCCTTACATATTTTCATAAAATCATCCTTCAAAGAAAATAGACCTAAACAATTTACCAAATATTAGGAAGTTGGTGAACATGATTCTATCTGGGATTAAATGAAAAATTCTATTACATTGATCTAATCTTGTTGATATACTATTGTTTTATTTCTATTTACATGCTTTCTATTATGAGGATCCGCAATTGTGTATTTGATAAAATCATACAAAATTAGTTGCTAACCTATCTCTGCGTAAGGAATTTGTGTTGAGACCAAGAAAATACCTATTGTTTAATGGGTTGACATTTCCGTTCATAAAGATTATGGGGAAGCAGGGATTTTGAACTAGGAAAATAAAAAATATGGTTCTAAGTTCTAAATTTGTGTTGCAGCCCCTCTCCAATCCTCAAAGCATGTATGATTATCCATTGGAAAAAAATGGGCATCCTCTTCCAGAGGCTATTCTCAAAATTAATAACTTGATTTCTAATGACTATAATTTTAGTAAATGAATTAATAAATTAAAGTTGGTGGAATTGTTTTTGGTCCAAGATAATGACTTGAATAGTAATGAATTAATTATCGGAGGTGAATCTCATATTATTATTAACACCGCCATCAAAAAGCATACCTTTTCAGGGAAAATCAATCTTGTGTGAATAAAAAAATTTATGTTTTGATTAATTCTAGATTGTACCTTAAATCTTATCTATTGGGAATCTATTAAATTAGTGTATTTTATAGAAATTCGAGTGGGTTACCAAACATTTTGTGAAAATATTGGTAATAAACATGTTGATTGGCTAGAATTCATCACCTTTTCTAGTAAAGGTTGATATTAATGCCCTTAGCAAGCTTGCATTAATTACAAACATGCAATGACATGTCACTCCATATCTATTTATGATTAACACCATTGGGTTTCTTTCACTGGCTTTCATTGGCAGTCTATTCATACTTGGTCCAATGTTGCCTTTCATTAATTCTCATATGGTAGGATGCGTGAAATGGGATTTTTTACCAGCTAATTTCACATCATCATTTGAAATCCATTTTTTGGATTGATCAGAGAAATACATGGTTGTTATTGATCTATACTTGGAATATGATTAGCTTTGCCAAAAGTTTAGAGGGTCATCTTGAGGGTTAATATAGAATTTTTTTGACCTTCATTTATCATCTTAAATCATACATCTGGTGAAGCATTGGGCTTTGGAGATGGGTTATCACTGGATCAAAATCAGCTTATAGGGTTTACATAGAAATTTGAAATGGAAAAAACTTTGAGTGCGTTCATAGCCATTTTCTTTTTAAATCCTCATTACATTATAGGAAGGTTTATTGGATGTGAATCATTTTAGTAGATTTGTACAATTGGTTTAATGTCCTAATGTGTTTTAGTGTATGATGTGTCCAAATAGGGACAAGATTACTTTTTAATAGGGACCTAGTTTGTATATGAATTCCTAACTGGATGTTATGTTATCTTGAGTTTAAAATAAAGTACATGTTGGGTATTATTTATAGGAAATTTTGTGTCATATGATTGGTTAAAGATTTCATGATGTTGCTGTTAAAAGAATATATTTCCCCTGAATGGCATCCAAAAACTATTTTCAAACCAAATTAAAGTGGAGGTTGGAGGTTCATTTGATTCAATAAATAAGGGCTTCTAAAATCATTTGGTCTGTATATTTTTTTGGTTGTTATATTCCATTGTTAGTTCCATTGTTATCGAATCATCTTGTAGTGTCTTATTGGTATGGAAATTTTATTGATATTCCCAACCACTTGTTTTTGGCATAGGCCCTTACATTTTTTCTAAGTATTACTGGAACAAATTTGGTTTTTTTTATATTGATCCTCTTGTATATTTTAATGTAAATGGAAAGGGACCCTTCAACCCTCCTTTAATTATAAAAAAAAGGAATCATTAAAAAAAGTTTTTGGTTAAGTGCATTGGTAAGAAATTTAAACAATTAATTATTATTAAATTTGGCACACGTTTCCCAGTCATTAATTTTTTAATCAAATAATTAATAATTTTCTTGTATGCAATATATTGAATAGGTTAAAGGCCTCATAAATCATATGGTCGTTAGGTTGTAATACATACACATGAGAGGGATAATGCCTTATGTTGTTCTCATAAGAAATATTGTGTATAACACATATGTCATTTTGGCTGATTTCAAGTTGTTAATTTGTTGGTAGAAGTGAATACTAGCGGTGACTAGCATCTATATATTCTAGGATATATTTCCATCAATGTACAAAAAAATCTGTATACCTTTAGAATAGAGTAGCCAATACTGTAAAAAAACAAATTTGAGTTACACTACATAATAGTAGAAACCTGTGATCCAAAATGGGTGATAATGGTTGAACATTGAATATTTAATAATAAAAAATATTACATGTTATGATGTGTTTGGGTGTTTTCATTAGGTACTTTTTTGACAAGTATCAAAATTAAATAATCACTATCTACTTTTTTGACAAGTACCAAGTTATACTATGACAACTATTAGGTGTTGTATAATCAAGATTGTATGTCCAAAATTAGACCATGCTCAAGTATTGGTGGCTCTCCCCTAGATACCCTCCTGAGGGATCAAGCCTTTTATACTTCTCATAAGATATATTGTGTGCATCACATAATTCAAATCAGCTAGTATAAAGAAAAATGCCTAGTACCCGCTAGGAATAATTACTAATTAAAATTAACGGTTTCCCGATCTCAAGCCTCAATAATTTTTTATTTTCAAATTAGTGATCGAATAAAAAACAAATCATGGACTACCATGGCGTCTACTAGGATTCTAGCGGCCACTAATATCAATTATTTTTTATGTTTCACTATAGGAATATAATAATTTTGATCTTATGGGCCGCCTAGATTTTAAAATCATGTCAGGATTCTAATATCGTGTGATAGGATTCAAATATCATGTTCTACCTTTCTTCTAGGCTTAAAATTATGTAACGAATAGGTGTATTATGAAAAATGGTTAATATTTGTTTTGTCTTCAAATATTTGTTTTCTTGTCTTGTATTGGAATATCCAATAAATGACGTAAACATCCACCCTAGCGGTTGCTAGTCTTGGAACATCATATTGTAAAATCTAAATATAATAATAGAGCTTGGTTCATTTTTTATTTGATTCGTTACTAATTATCCTGTATGAAAGATAACAACTATTCTAACAGTTGCTAACATCAAGTCTTTGTGATGTTGTAACAACACTACTTAATAATCCTCGACTTAATGGCCGCTAGGTTTTGAATCTCATGTGATAGAATTAAAATATCATATTGAACTCAACAGTTTCTAGGCTTAAAATTTCATTTTGAATTACGTGTATTCAAGAAATTCGTTAATATTTATCTTGTCTTGGAATATTTGTTGTCTTCTCTTGTCTTGGAACATCAAATAAATGTAGTAAGCATCCACCCTAGTGGTTGTAGTCTTTGAAGATATTTGTAAAAAGTAAATATAATAATGGAGCATAGTTAGTTTTTCATTCGAGTCGTTACTAATTGTCTTGTATATAAGAAAACAAATATCCTAGTGGCATCTAACCTCAAGTATTTATGATGTTCCACTAGTGTTATTTAATTATCTTTGACCTTAGTGTCTACTAGGCTTCGGATATCATGTTAGGATAGAGAATATCATGTAATAAAAGTTGAATAACATGTTTTACTAGGAGGCCACTAGGCTAAAATTTTTGTGCTAGAATATGTGTATTCAGGAAAACATTAATATTTTTCTTGTCTTCAAAAAAAATTTGCTTTGTATTTTCTTGGAATATCAAAGAAATTTAATAACCATCCACTCAAGTATTTTTTATATTACACCAATGCAATGGAATAATCTCTGAATTTAACAGCCACTATAATTCAAATATAATGTGATAGAATTTGAATAACATATTGAAATCGGTGTCCGCTAGGCTGAAATTTTTGTTTTGGAATATTTGTATTCAGGAAAATCGTTAAAATTTGTCTTGTCTTGGAATATTTATCATCTTGGAACATCAATAAATAAATCAAGCATCCACCCTAGCGGTTTCTAGTCTTAGAAGGTATTATTATAAAATCCAAATATAATAATGGAGCTTAGTTATTTTTTTAGTCAGGTTGTTACTAATTGTCATATATGCAAGGCAACAACTATCCTAGCTGCCACTAATCTCAAGTCTTTGTTATGTTGCACCAATTATATTTAATAATCTTCTACATTAGCAACTGCTAGGCTTCAAATATCATGTTAGGATTCAGATATCATAATATGAAAATATAAATATAATAATGGTGCTTACTTTGGTTTTCAGGTGAGTTGTTACAAGTTGTATAGTATGTAATTCAACCAATATGTTAGCTTTCGCTAATCTCCATTCTTGTTTGAATAAATATAATTAGGAAAATATTTAATATTTTTCTTGTCTTGGAATATTTGTTGCCTTGTGTTTTCTTGTACTAGCTAAGCAATGTTGTAAACATCCAAATTAATGGCCACTAGTTTTGGAATATGGTATTGGAGAATTTAAAACTTGTTACTTTCACTGGGCTCAGTTATTAAGTAAGTCGTTACTAATTGTCTTCTACAAAAATGTGTTTGACAAATAATAATTATACCTCAGTAGCAGGTACGCTACAAAAAGTTTTTTATTGATTGACTTTACAAAAAGATACATAAATATAAGAATAAAATCTTGTAGCATTATGAAATTATATGACATAGCATAAGGTCCAAAAAAGGAAATATGTGTTTGTAAATAATATGATTAAAATTTATATTTTATAATATTTACGCGTATATCTAATATTTTTACCTTTTATTAATCGTAAAAATATTTTTCTAAAGACATTAGATTTGACTATTTCTATGTGGAAAAACATATATATATTAGATATACATATACATACATACATATAATATATATACCATTATATATAAACAGAATATACATATCTACATATGTGTGTGTGTGTGTGTGTGTGTGTGTGTGTGTGTGTGTGTGTGTGTGTGTATCGATGCGGTAAACATATAAACAATTAACATTGAAATAATTAGTCATGACTATTTCTTTCATATTAAAAAATCATTAAAAGAATTCAAAATGATTACCTAAACTATATGAAATCAAACCATTACAATTTAAAAAAATATGTGAATTGTGTTTTACGATTGGGGATAGATGCCACCACTTACAAGAAAGAATAAACGTAGGAAAGTGAATGAAAAATCCATAGAAAATTAACCAGAGAGACACATAGAAGGGAAAAAAAGGGAACCCGTTTAACATACAAAAATATAAGAGCCACAGAGGAACATAAAAAATGGGTTTTCCAAAAGAATAAAAAATGTAACAGGGATTACATTTTCTTTGGTCAGGAAAGGAAAAAAAATGTGGTTTTAGATAGAGCAACACATTTTGACAAGGGGATAAAATGGAACTGCAAAGGTGGCAGAGGTAAAGACAGGGCTGGATTGCGATGAAAAACAAAATAACTAGGTGAATACATAGTGACTAAAAGTGCCCACCATCAACTAAGGTACACATAAAATAACATAGATTATGTTGATAGATACATTTTTTATTAGTATCTAAACTTTTTGTGTGCTTGATAATGTCTGTGAAATATTTGTATTCTCTCTTAAACAAACTATCTATGAAATTCTATACACAACCTCTTTTTCTTGCTTCTTTTGATTTCTTCCTTTATGTGTCTCCTTCTCTGCACTCATACTTGTGATCTATCCACAATCACGATTTATTACCTCATTTTTTCCACCCCAAATGAGATTATAATTACTCCCTGAACTTTCCCTTCCAAAAAATGGCCAGGATTCGATCACTCAAACTAGTAAATTATTTTATGCATGTGTTGTATTCTAATTTCAAGAGTTGTTTTTCTATGATTTCAAAATAAAAAAGAAACCATAATATATATTTCTCTAGGGTATTTAATTTTTTTCCAATACACTCAACAAAAGAAATTCCAAAAAATCAAAAATTTGGGGGATGGGAAAAATTTAAAATTTAAATTTCCCCTTCTTAAATTAAAAGCTTGAGATTTTGAAATTTCAAATATTTGTATTTAATGTGGCGGATTTTGAATATCAAACCTTGAATTTAACCCTCATTAATATTTACATTTAATTTGGGGGATAACATGGGATACAGGGAAATCAAATTCATTAATCTTACTTTAGAAACAACTGAGACAATGACAATTGTTTCTTTGTAAATTTGCGGGACAACGACAAATATTAATTTAAGCATAATAAAAAAAAATTTAGAAAATACAGGTGAACATTTCTAAACAAAGGTTTAAAGTTTGAGAGAGTGATATACACACATTTATTATTCATTTTTATCAAATTTGAATTCAATATTTGTGAAATATAGTATGTGTTGATTTAAAAATTAGATTCCAATAAAATGTGACACCTTGCAAGTTTGAACCAGTAAATTACATAACTATATAATTGACACATTTGTTAAAAAAATTGTAATTAGCGATAGAATTAACGAATACTTTTAACCTATAAAAATCCGTCGTATTAATTTGTAACCATCATCCACTAAAATGTTGACACGTGGTATAAAATTTCTAATATATCTTGTGATCTTCAATATTTTGGTGTTAGTTATGTTTTACTCTAGAAAAACAAAAACATAATTTTCCGCTTCTCAAGAATTTGAGAGAAAATCATAAATAGGAAATAAATTAGCAACTGCTAAGCTCCATTAGAATGATTTTTTTGCAACACAGGACTTTAAATAATAGAAACTTAGATTTTATAGGGCACTAGGCTATTCTTTTCAGTAAGAATTAATGAACAACTCTACATGTCTTATTTTGTCCTTCTATTTATCGAGGATAAAGCTAGAGGCCACTAGCCTCTATAACTCCTAGGTTTATTTTCCAACAATGTAAAAGAATATCTCTACAACTTTGGATTGCTAGTATTTTTCATTAATTATAATCGTATCATATTGGATATACAATCCCTTTTATAGTCGAGTGTTCCACTACATACCATTGAAAGATATCACAAGTTCTATATTACTCATGAGTTTTTTTTATGTCTAACACATAATTTACATCAGTTTGTATCTAGTAAAATTCTTAGTGACCGCTAAGCTCGATTACTTAAAAAAGATCAAATAAACAGTTCATATTAAAGAAAATTATTAGTGATCACTAAGCTCAAATACTTACAAAAAGGCTAAACAGGCTAAACAATTTCTTATTTTGAACATAACTCTAGAATAACAAATCATAGTAATAGATATTAGTGGTCACTAAACAATTTCTTAATTTAAACATATTTCTAGAAAAAAAACATAGTGCAGAGACATTTCATCTTAAATTTTGTTTGGGCAAGCTGCTTTAAGTATATAGCATTATGTCCTAAAGGATGAATTTAAAGTATTGTTATGTTTTTTTCGTCGTAAAAATATTTTTTTCATATTAGCGACTAGTAGGCTCACACCTTTGTATCTTTTATTTTTTATAATACACATAGGTTGGCATAAATGAAAAAGCTTAGCGACCGCTACTACTTAAAAGGAATAGATTAGTGATCGTTAAGCTCAACTAATTCTTATTTTTGAAAATAGAGATCAAAAAATAGTTTGTATTAAAGAAAACACTTAGTGACCACTAATCTCAGATACATACATAAAGGAATGATTTTGCAGAAACTAGGATAAGCAATTTCTTATTTCAAACATAGTGCTCAAATAATAGATCATAGTAATAGATATTAGCGGTTGCTAAGAATTTTCCATAATATATGTCAATGAAAAATATGTGAAAAATGGGAAATTTTTATTGTCGATTG
Source organism: Taxus chinensis (assembly GCA_019776745.2). NCBI lineage: Eukaryota > Viridiplantae > Streptophyta > Pinopsida > Cupressales > Taxaceae > Taxus > Taxus chinensis. Next base: position 485,690,219 of record CM034154.1, read on the forward strand.
CAATGGAAGTCTTTTCTTAGTCGGGAAGAAATTTGATAATTAAAAAAGTTTTCAGAGTGCTCATACAACATCATAGTATAGAGACTTGTCATCTTGAATGTCATTGGGGTGAGCTGCATTATGTATATAGAATTATATTCTAAATGATGAATTTAAAGTACAATTATGTTTTTCTCATTGTAAAAACATTTTTTTTTCAGATTTACAACTGCAAGGATCACACCTTTTCATCTTTTCTTCATTATACACATCAGTGGGAATCAATGAAAAATCTTAGTGACCGCTAAGCTCCGATAATTATTAAAAGGAATAGATTTGCAGTAGCTAGGCTCAACTGATTTTTAATTTTGAAAATAGAGATCAAACAAAATTTTGTATTAAAGAAAATTCTTGGTGATCGTTAAACTCGAATACTTACAGAAAGGAATGATTTGATAGAAACTAGGCTAAACGAATTCTTATTTTGAAAATAGTGCTCTAATAATAGATCATAGTAATAGCTATTAGTGGTTGTTAGAAATTTTTCATACTATATTTTGATGATAAATATGTGAGAAATGGAAATTGTTTATTGTCGAAAGCTATGGAGGTCTTCGCATAGTCAAGAAGAAAGATGGTTGTTAAAAATGTTTACAAGGTGCTCATACTACATCATAGTGTAGAGAAATTTCATCTTAAATATTGTTATGGAAATATGCATTGTGTATAATATCATCACTTCCTAGAGGATGAATTTAAAGTATAGTTATGTTTTTGTCTTCGTAAAAACATTTTTTTCAGATTACCGAATGGTAGCTCACACCTCTACATCTATTCTTCATTATACACATCAGTGGGCATCAAAGAAATTTTTTACCAACCACTAATATTTGTTACTTATCAAAAGGAATAGATTAGTGACCAATAAGCTAAAATATTTCTTAATTTTGAAAATAGAAACCAAATAATAATTCATATTAAAGAAAATGCTTAGCAACTGCTAAGCTCGAATATTTACATCACATAGCACTAAAAAATTAGATCATATGAATGGATAAAATTTGGTTGCTAGGCATTTTACATAGTATATTTTGATGTTACATATGTGATAAATGGACATTTTTATTATCGAAAAATGTGTAGGTATTTGCATAGTGGGGAAGAAAAATGGTTATAAAAAATGTTTACAGGGTGTGCTCATACAACATCATAGTGTAGAGATATGTTCTCTTAATTTTTGTTGGGTCAAGTTGTATGGTGTATAATAACATTAAGTCTTCATCTTGAATGTCGTTGGGGTGAGATGAATTATGTCCTAAAGGATGAATTTAAAGTATAGTTATGTTTTTCTCATCATAAAAACATTTTTTTTCAGATTAGCGACTGCTAGGATCAAACCTTTGCATATTTTATTTGTTATACACATCGGTGGGAATCAATGAAAAATATTAACAACTTCTAAGATATGTGACTTATTAAAAGGAATATATTAGTGGCCACTAGGCTCTACTAATTTTTAATTTTGAAAATAGAGATCAAACAACAATTCGTATTAAAGAAATGTTTGGTGACCGTTAAGCTTGAATACTTACTTAAAGGAATTATTTGGTGGAAAATAGGATAAAATTTCTTATTTTTAACATAGCACTCTAATAACATATCATATTAATATATATTAGTGGTCACTAGGCAATTTTCATACTATATTTAGCTGATAAATATGTGAGAAATGGAAATTTTTTATTTTCAAAAGCTATGGAGGTATTTGCATAGTCGGGAAGAAATATTGTTATTAAAAATGTTTCTAGGGTACTCATACTACATCATAGTGTAGAGACATGTCGTCTTAAATTTTGTTGGGGAAAGTTGTTTTTTGTATAATAGCATTACTTCCTAAAGGATGAATTTAAAGTATAGTTATGTTTTTGTCTTTGTAAAAACATTTTTTTCAAATTAGTGACTACTAGCTCACACCTTTGAATACATCATTCATTATACACATCAGTGGGAATCAAATAAAATGCTTACTGACTACTAAGCTCAGCTACTTATGAAAAGGAATAGATTAGCAGTAACTAGTCTAATTTTTTTCCTTACTTTCGAAAATAGAGATAAAAAAATAGTTCGTATTAAATTAAATTCTTAGCGACCTTGAATACTTACAGAACATAGCGCTCAAAAAATAGATCATATGAATGGATAAAATGTGGTCACTAGACATTTTTCATAATATATTTCGATGATAAATATGTGATAAATGGATATTTTTATTGTTGAAATTTATGGAGTTCTTTGCATATTGGGCAGAAAAATGGTTATTAAAAATGTTTATAGAGTACTCATACAACAACATAGTGTAGAGATATGTTGTCTTAAATGTTTTTGGGTCAAATTTCTTGGTGTATAATAGTATTAAGTCCTAAAGGATGAATTTAAAGTACAGTAATGTTTTTGTCATCGTAACAACATTTTATTTAGATTAGTTATGGGTAGGCTCGCACCTTTACATCTTTTCTTCATTGTAACCATTGGTGGGGATCAAAGAAAAATATTTGCATAAGGGGAATTTCATACTCTAAAATTTTATGGATGGTAAAAAAAGATGATTATTAAAAAAATTTGCAGGGTCCTCGTATAACATCATGATGTGGAGACATGTCATATTAAATTGTTCTTAGGAAAGCGGAATTTGGCATAATAGTATTATATCGTATTCGCCAAAATTAGAGATCAATTAGATTTTATGTTTGTTAACATTATTTTATTAGCGTAGAGACCACTAGAGTAAGACATATGCATCTGATATTCATAATACACATCGGTTTGAATTAAATAAATTTTTAAAAACTATTAATCTATATGAATTATTGAAATAAATGGATTAGCAGTTGCTAGACTAAACAATTTTTTATCTTCTAAATGAGGATAAAATAACTATCAAAGGCATAAAATCCATATTAATCTCACTGAATGTTTCTTAATTTTAACTTTGACGAAAGAATCTTATCTTGGGTGTGTCAGCACTGAATTTTGAAAAAGTTATAGATGAAGCATGTGCATCTATTCCCAAACCACCACGTAAAAAGGAAATAAATTGAGGATTTCAATTCCTTTTTATTTTTTGAAAATCATTTGATATAATATTTTGTATCTATAGTCATGAGGGGTGCAGAGTGGCATGGAATTGATAATAGTAATACTATTGAACTCAATACAGCAATGTTGTTCACCGTCTTTTCCCACAAATAATAAGAATATTTTGGAGACTGAGAGCACCAGGAAATAGGTCCTGAAACATACCTTATTTTGGGTGCAAACTCCTACGAGCATAGCTTCTTATGGAAAATAAATGGTTTTTTCAGTCGTATCTTGCCCTTTCACTGGAATCCAGCACCGTGTGATATGAGCATGGTGTGAGACCCACATAGAAAAATTTGAGAATGATAAATGGGAACCGAATTCCTCCAATTTACGTAGTCATCCCTTCCTAGTCGATAATGCATCTGGGAAACCATTCTCGGACTGATCAAAAACTATATTTTTGGGCAAGGTAATAACCATAATTTTGTTAAATATGGACATTTTACTAAGAATATATATTTATAGTATTATTATTTTTGGTTTTATAATTGTTGAAATTGGATTCCTAAACTTCCATTATTGGTTTTTATTTAGTGTGATATCAGATTCCAATATGTTTATTATTGGAATTTAATTAGTGTAATATCGGATTCTAATATTTATACTATGCCATACACGTATGTTCATAATTCTTTTTATGTGTATCAACTTTAGATTTATTTTTCTTCTCTAATTCATATATGAGAGTTTTTTATTTTATTATTGGCAAATAGTTTTTTGAAAGGGACTATGCCCTTGTGTACAAAATAGGGCCTAGGAGCCAGAATAGGAATGAAAACCAGAAAAAAAAGGATTAGAATCCAATTGTGACAATGAAGCCCAAAGTAGCCAAAAAATAGCTACCCCAACAAGACAAAACAACAAAAACTCTGTAAAAAATCAATAAAGAGACTGCAAAAAACAACAAAAAAACATACAAGAGCAGCTAAAGCACCTACAACTACTTCTTGGCATCTTTTTCGATGTTGGTTTGATGTTCTTCCAGGATTTGAACATTCCCAAAGTTGTCATGTGGGCAGCGTCAGTCTTATCCAGCTGATCAATGGTCCTTTTGCTTTCCTTATCGTTGCCCCAAAGTGTTGCCAGAACTCCGCTGAGATTGGAGACACTTCTGACATGCTGCTCAATGAACTCCTCAATCACACTAAAAATGGCCATATTGTAATCATGACGAATCTTGGCCTTCCCTAAACGAGAGTCTAAGGAGTTCAGCTTCTTGTAGATATCCTCAATCTGGCTGTTATCAATAACCACCTCCTCCTCCTTCTTCCTCTTACCTTTCTGTTTTGCCAAGTTCTTAACCTCATCCTTCAACAACTTCATATCAGCTTCTAAGGCTTCCATCCTTTTTGTAGAGCTCTCCATATATGAGATATTTTTACCTCTTTTGAAAATTTGTATCTTGGCAGAAAATAGGTTAAGTCATGGAGCATTTCCAGACACTCTTATTGAGATCATTAAATAATATATTTTTGTACTCTAAATACTATAGTTTTGCATTCAAGAATTATGGGATTCTAGGCATATAATTTAGTATCCAAACTTCATAAAGGCTTCATTTTATAAAGTTAATAGAATAATTAAAAAATAAGTTATCTAGACTTATGCACATAGACTTAGGAAAAGACCATATAATTTTGTGGTTGTAATGAATGCATAAATCAATTCATTACATAACATGAATTTTCTAAATTAGTTCCTTGTAAATCACATCCATGTCCCTTCAAATCACAAGATCCAACTCCTTGTAAACTTAGAGCATAATTAACGATTTCTTTTCAAATTAAATTAATTACATAGTGTAAATCATATTATTAATAATACATTAATAAGATTCAAGAGTTACATAAGAAACACAATGTTTTATAGAATTATATTATGGAAAAAACTTCCAAAGTAATATAATACTCAAGTCTTTCATTTAATTATCAAATAATAGTAAAAATTTAAAGTTTTATAGAACCAAGGTTTGGATATTTTTTTTAAAAAAACCCACATTCCGGACCAATATGATTTCACATATAAATTTATAAATTTCAATAGTTTCTCTAAGTCAACATTCTTTATCCTATTCAAGTAGTTCCCGATATGATTTAATGACCATGTGTCCTTTATCAGGTATCTTTATGTATCCACTTTTCCTTTTCTTGTTTAGTGTCCATTCCTAGATGATAATGGCCACATCGATATCTGATTTAGGTTCATCTAAGATTGTCCATGTTTTATTTAGCTTTAAACAGTCCCGATACAATGTTGTACCTTCTCTTCTCTTTGCAAGTTTCTAATATTAGACTCTTGGATTTTTATTTACATCATAGTCTTCCAGTTGAAGGAAAAGATCCCCATTTTCTCTCCCTATCCATATCTTTTCATTATCATTTCTTGGTCGTATAAGTAGATTTTTTCCCTTTAACACATTCTTCAATAGATTGAATTCTTGGTTAGATCTTCCACAAACATGCCTAGTGTAAATATCTAGTTGATCACTTTGTACAAGGTGTAGACCAACCAGTTGAGCAATCCTTTGCTTAATCATAAGGTAACTTCTTATTTCATTGAAAATAAAATGTTTTATTGGCCAAATAATTGACTTATTAGGTTCTAACGAGTCTAAGCATTTTGAACACATATTTACCTCATTCTCTATACATACACCAAAATTCAAAAGTCTCAACCTCTCTCCGTCAAGTTCATGAACTTCTAGCACATGAGTTATATAACCCATGGCTATGTCATTGTCTTTGCTACAAGATTTTTGTTTGAGAATGACATTATCTGTGACAAAATATTTTCTATCTTTAGGACCTGTATTGATAATGCTTTCATTGTCATCACTACAATCTTCATCACTCTCTACATTGTAATCCTCTAAACCATTACATTTTTTACTTCCCAAATTAGGAGGAATGGATGAATCTGCATGCTTTGAAAACTCACTCTTTTCCTAAGAAACGTAGTATCCTTTATTCCCGACATCTCCCAAGGTTTCAAATTCATCAACTAAGAAAGGAAATTTTACTCTTCCATCCAATACTATGTTAACATTGACAACCACAAATCCTCTTCCCACATCTTTGCAATGTAGTGTCTTCCTACTTAGATATATTCTTCCCTCCGCATCTTTGATTCCCTTTGAAAACAAGTCCATGTGATCATCCTCTACAAATGCAAAAGACTCTGCTGCTTAACAACATAAAATAAAAAGTTTGTGAGATGATGGAAAATATCTTAAGGCATCGCATAAAATAAATTAAAATTATCACGTATGTACAACCATAAGTATATTGAATACACATAGCACATGAGCTGCAAACTTCTATAATTCAGTAAGGTTTGGAAATTCTTCAAAATTATGCATATAATTTTGAAATACTTACAACACGATTTCTAAAACATGATTGAACTTGCATGAATTGAATTTAAATGAAGAGAAATAAATAGAGGTTACATTTCCATTTGCTAACTACTTCATCCAAATAGAGGTTAAATAGATGAGGTTGAATTTAAATGATGATAAAAAAATAAATAGTAGTTGAATAGAATTTAATTAGAAAATTGATTGCTAACCACTTCATCCAAATATCTTCATCATTTTAACATAGCATATAATAATTTTGCAAGAATTCCTCATACTTTCCAAATTCCCTGACTATGAGAATGGGCATTTGTCCATTTTGAATATTCTCATAAAAGGATGTAATTGTCACTCATTCTTTATGTTTCGCGTAGGAAAATTTTTCTTTCTTTCTATATTGAGTTTATGAGAATGGGCATGCGTACATTCTCATCACAATGATTAAAAAATTTGTTTATATGAGAAACAACATATGTCCATTCTCATGACAATCATAAAACTCTTTGCTTGTATGAAAATCTACATATTCCTATTCTAACCATTCTACCTCATTGAAGCAATGATGAACTTAATCATTTTTATATCACTATAAAAGATATGAGAATGGGCAACTGTCCATTGTAAAAAAGATTATATATTACCTCTATTTATCTTCTATGATTCTTATATGAGAATGGGCATATGCCCATTCAATACAAGTTAAAAATGTTTATTTTTATGAGAATAAACATATGCCCATTTTGTCTGTGTATTTTTCTTCTATGATTCTTATATGAGAATGGACATATGCCCTTTCAATACAAGATAAAAAAATCTTTGTTTGTATGAGAATGGACATATTCCTATTCTATCCATGTGTATTGCAACAATCATTTTATTTTTCGTAATGTAAAATATTAATTGAAATTTATAGGTATTATTAAATGATACAATATTATTTCTTGTATTTAATTATTAGTATTATTAATTAATCTTGTTTATTAATTAATTTTGATTAGTCCTAATATGATATGTTAAATACATATTCTTTGATTTCTAATTTTTTGATGATTAAAATTTAAATATTTTTACTGGCCCATTCTAGGCATTATAATTAATGAAGCATTATAAGTAATGACACATTATAAATATTAATATATTTTATGTGGTTAATTGGTTTTATAAAGTTTTACTGTATTTTTATAATTACTTTAAAAATGCACAATAATTAATTAAGCAATAAAAATAATGGCAATTAAGCTGTTAATTACGTTTATAAAGTTTAATTATATTTTTATAATATTATTTAATTATTGTAAAATTGTTTTTTATTCATTTGATAATATAATTAGATGTCATTTTTAATATTATAATTGAATTTTATTAGCAATATTAATTATTGTAGTTAATATTAATTGATTGGATTTTTTAAAAATTAATTAAAATGTTATTGATCAATTATTTAAATTATCACTAATACTAATTAATTATAATATTTTAATTAATGTTATTTTTAACATATTAATGTATTAATATTAGTTTATTAATTTATTAATTAATATTATAATATTAATTTATTAATATTATTAAAAAAAATTATTATTGGCAAGTAGTTTTTTGAAAGGGAATATACCCTTGTGTACAATAGAGGGCCTAGGAGCCAGAATAGGAATGAAAACCATAGAAAAAAGGATCAGAATCCAAGTGTGACAATGAAGCCCAAAGTAGCCAAAAATCAACTACCTAATCAAGACAAAACAGCAAAAACTCTGCAAAAAAGTAGCAAAGAGACCGCAAAAAAATAGTAAAAAAACAAACAAGAGTAGCTAAAGCACCTACAACTACTTCTTGGCAGCTTTGTCGATGCTGGTTTTGATGTTCTTCCAGGATTTGAACATTCCCAAAGTTGTCATGTGGGCAGCATCAGTGTTGCCGGAACTCCGCTGAGATTGGAGACACTTCTGACATGCTGCTCAATGAACTCCTCAATCGCACTAAAAATGGCCATATTGTAATCATGAAAAGTTTTGGCCTTCCCTAAACGGAAGTCTAAGGAGTTTAGCTTCTTGTAGATATCTTCAATCTGGCTGTTATCAATATCCACCTCCTCCTCCTTCTTCCTCTTTCCTTTCTGTTTTACCAAGTTCTTAACCTCATCCTTCAACAGCTTCATATCAGCTTCTAAGGCTTCCATCCTTTTTGTAGAGCTCTCCATCTGCACATCCCGCGGACTAGCACTGCTAATATTCAGGAGGTCATGTGTAATTTCAATTTCATGAGGACCCTTCCCCACAGCAAGAGTATCGAGGTTAAGCCTTATAGACCATTAATTTGCAAATAAATTGTTTACCACCTTTTATTAAATGAAGCTACTTGTTTTTCAAACACGTCTTCGAGCACCTATTGGAGGGAAATTGGCACAATTAATGGTAACTAATTCTTTCATGGCATGGTAAGGAGAATGACGATGGTTAGTATTTTCGATGATGGTATAGATCTTAGGATTTGTAAGGTTAATCACAATTGGTGAAGCTATCTCTTACTTGTTCATCCTCTCTGCTTTCTTTTTCATCCAGTTTCAGCTTTTTTTCATCCTTCCGCTTACTTTTTCATCCAGTTTCATCTTTTTTTCATCCTTCCGCTTTGGGTTACCTGTATTTCGTTATACTGTTTCATCTGAGAAGAAGAAGATTTTTGTTTCATTACACCATTTCATCCTATTAAGCATAAGATTTAAAGAATATTTTAGAGAAATTTGTTGTTCTCTTCCAAATTTTTGTTTACCCTTTCCACTTTGGGCTCCCTCTGTTTCGTAAAACCGTATCGGATTTCGAAGCACAATATTTTAAGAAAAATTCAGGCATGAATTATTCTCACTCTTCTCTATTGAATTATTATGACACAAAGAATATCATTTTGTTTTCTTTCCCTTCTATTATGTTCTGGGTATTAAGAATAGCACTTTAATGTTTTGAAAGACATGTGTAGTTGTTAACCTAATCATAGTTTATAATACAGGGAGTTATATGTTATGATTTTACCAAAGTACAGAGTGGTCTTACCACTTGGGTGGCATAACAAGCATTGCTTATTTGCCAAGTTGTGTGGTTGAGTTCCGTAGGCCAAGAATGACTCATTATTAGAAGAAGAATTTACTCTTTTATAGTGAAGATTTTTTTTAATTCTTTTCTAAATTGAAGATAAGTTTCAGAGATCCTTCTAACTCTTCTCTGGTGTTTTCCAAATGTCTAGGTATAAAATAATTTTGTATTTTAGATTTTTTTATTTTTGATATGGGTTTTAACAATATCACTTCAATATTTTCATTGTAAGACTTGCATAGTTGTTATCCTCCATAGTTATAAAAGGATGCATCTAAAAATGACCATTTCATGCATGTTTCAAACTCCTCTCTATTTTATTCTAAATTTTTGGGTATAAAATAATGTCATATTTTAGATTTTTTATAATTTTGATATGGGTTTTAAGAATATAACTTTAATATTTTCATTGTAAGACTTGAGTAGTTGTTATCCTCCATAGTTATAAAAGAATCTGTAATGCCCTATTCTTCGTTCTTCTTTTTCTTCTTCGAGACCTTGTTGCTAAGCGTTTAACGTTATCGTGCTCCTGCTGATCCTTATTGGCTTCACCTTTTCGATTACCCTGTTAAGAAATAAAATAAAATATCTTTCACGAATTTGATAGATGGTTAAAGGATGACTTGATGTTGTTGGGCCATGATCAGCTTGAGGAAGCATCTACATAATTATAATTATTATTTGGAATTGTCAATTATTTTGCTTATTATTATTATTATTATTAAATTTTTGTTATTATTATTAATGTGGCGACCATTAGTATTTGTGCTTATTATTATTTTACTTCGTTTTAGGGATCCTTGTGTGTGTTTTTTAGTTAAAACAAACAAAATAAAAATAAATAAAATAAAAGAATTATTATTTTTTTAAATAAAAAAACCCCATGAAGTTGTGGGGGTGGATTAGGGCAAAGGGGGCTCGGGTTTTCATGGGGGGTGTTGTGTTTTCATCCTTTGTTTTTTTAGAGGAGTGAGGGAGAGTCTATCGCCACCATGAAGGGAAGGGGGAGCTTCAGACAGTAATTACGCCCCCACCAGTATTGACCACAACTTTTTCAGCCAACCAGTGTGCTTAAGGGTGCCATTTTTGGATTGTACCTCACCAGATGTCTTCCCGTGGAGTGCCATGGATTTGTGCGGCCTATGCCAGCATTCTCCCATCCTGTGTCAGCATCCTCCCAGCTTGTGGAAAAAACAACCAAAAAAATAAAATTAGGAATCTGCGTGGGCTGTTGGCAGCGCATAAAAGGTTAGAAGGGTTTTTTTAAATGTTGTAGTTTGCAAATACCTTGGGGGGCGCCATTTCATGTTTTGAAAAAATGAAAGAACGAGACAGCTCTCATGGGATGTGAATTTTGTAGCATACAAATGGCATGGGTTTCCTCAAGAGACAGTCACATTGTTTCACATGTGCAGCAAACACATCTCCAACCTATTGAGATTTCGTTTACCAGTGTGCTCCCAGGCTATGCATAAAATGGATTTTTTGAAAAGGCATGTGGACTGGTTGATAGAATGCCTCAAAGAAATGCGGTCTCGTGGAATGTTATAGTGGCAACCTATGCACAAAATGGATTTGTTAAAAAGGTGTTTGGACTGTTTGACAAAATGCCTCAAAGAGATGTGGTCTTATGGAACATACCATGACCATGTAAGCTTCATTTTTGTTTAATTAGCATTTATCCATACAGGTTCAGTGCATGAGGGTTGTAAATACTTCGATGGCATGAGTGCCTCCTGTAGAATCATGCCTAGAATTAATCATTATGTTTTCTTGGTGTTTGATGAGCACATGATAATGTGTAAAATGTGGAGGCATGCTTAAGGCATGTGAAGTGTTTGCCAAAATGCATTCAAAAATTATGGTCTCATGGTTGCAATATTTGAGGCTATACACAAAAGGAGGAAGATCTCATTCTATCCAAACGACATCAATTAGAAACCATTTTATCATGCTCAACAAGTGGTGGGTCGAATCCAAAAGGTAGGATAAATGTGATCAAAGTAGCGGAATGGTTTCAAATCTGTAGTTACAAATTCCTTGATAGACGTGTATGCAAAATGGTGGAGCTTTGGATGCTCATGAACTGGTTGGCGAAGTGTCCAAGTGAGATGCTGAAATGAATCCCACAGTTTCAACCAAATTCATTCTCTGGGCATGGTTCATCTCTCCTCATCTCTCATAATGTATGTTCTTTAGTTTTTCTTTTGTAACAAAATGAAAATTTATAACCAAAGGTTTTTTGTATATTATGCTGTATAAAATAAACTTGTTTTTAAAAATAGTAAAACCTTGTATCGTAATGTACAAGATCCAATATTTCTTGGTAGACATTAAACTTATTCTCTCACATCATGATGATCTAGTAAGCATCACAACCAATTAGATTTCTATATTAATTTTTTTAATTGACAAGCTGAAGTTGAGTTCCCTGTAAATGTCTTGACCACTCTCTTGTTTAATTAGATAAATTACAATTTCTGGGGACTTGCAAAGTAACCTTCGTATCTCTAGAACAGGGAGGTTAGGTTTTCTTTGCGTACCTGGTTATGTGAGGTGTCACTTAAATCTTTAGACTGAACCTGAATGAACATTTGTGACCTTTTTGATGCCCTTATAGGATCCCTGTTACACTATTTTGTAGTGATATGAAGTTGTTAAATCTAGAAAGTTGGCTTTCGTTCTGGACCGCCATTTGAAACCTGGAAAGAGAAATCATTTCCCGTCTTTGCAAACCTCGAGTGTTTATACTAGATAATTGCATGGAACATTCAGTTTAGGGAAAAGCACTATTCTAGATAGTTTGGCAAAGCCATTTTGTAGGCCTTCGGTCATAGTTTGACGAGGTCAAACTGGACCAATTTTGACTTGTCGCTCCAGAAAACTGGTCGCCGTTTGAAAATGTTTTTCTCGTTTTCAGTCCTATCGACTCTGATGAATTCTCCTCACATATGGGAACTGGTAGGAAGTGTCTCATGGCATGCTCATCCATCGAACGTCAGTTTTGGACGTAGTTTTCTGAGCCCTTGAGCTAACTTTTTTCCTTTTACAACTGGGTCAACTACGACCAGTAGCCCTGGAAAACTAGCCACCAAACGTAAACCGTTCACTTTTTCCCAATTCCGCTAGTTGTTATGACCTCTTGGTATATCTGCAGACACATAGAATGTTAATCGTGGTGTGCATTCTCATCAGAAGATAACTTTTGGAAGTGGTTTCTTAGCCTCTGAGCCCGTTTTGAACATTTTGTAGCTAGTGAGAAAATGTAAAAGTAGAAAAATGCGGGACACTCGTAGGGTTGCCAAACCACTTGGGAACTTTTAACACATGTAAATAACTATTTAAAACACTATAATGAGACTTGTGTGCATTATAACTTTTGACAAAATGGTGTTTTCTCTCTCTACCCTCCTCTTTCTCTCTCCTGGGTTTAAAAAAAGGGCAAAATGAAATGTAATGAATACATGTCTCTAAACCTTTTTATTTTTTATTGCAAATTATAATTATTATATGTAGATGAGAAACTAAAAAATGATAATTATATTAGATTATGGAGGATGCCATGCTAGCGATTTATCGCTGATATCTTGCTCACATGGTTTTTGCAGGATGAAAGAATGATGACATAAAGGCGTTGAGTAATTCTTTGTTTATTTTTGGTAATATATTGAAAGACTTATTGTGGAAATTGGTAGTATGTAAAAGTTGTTAGATTATTAAGTTCTCGAGAAATTGGTATTTCTTTCATGGATGTTATTTTTTATCCCAAAATTTTTTATGGTAAAAGTGGAATACAAATGTCAAAAGGAATTGAAATTATTACCTTGTAATGAAATTTCATTGTGTAATTATTGGTTTAACAATTGGTGTTGTGCTTCTTACCTTGAAAATGTAATAAAGGAACCTAACCACAACAGTCAACCCTAGTTCAAAATTTGTATATAACTAACCTGCCGATGTTAATCCCTTAGTGTAGAAAAATGTGACCTTCAAACAAACCTTTACACTCGGTGGAACATCCTAGTTTTAGGAAAATCCGATCTCGAGAAAGGGGTTTATTGTCCTAGTAGGTACGTTTAGTGACATCGACATAAACCAAACATATAGGAGCAACACAGTCAAATAAATATTCTGCATCGAATGAATTTCTTGTGGGATCCAGATGACATCATGGAGCTAGTGAAATAGTGGTTCTATCACTTAAAATTTTGCTAATGAATAGATCCTCTTAGCTATAGGTGCTATCTTTGGCTAGTGATAATATAGCGCTTTGATCTTTACGGAAGGTTTATAGGGTGAATATGTTTTGAACCTTAATCTAATCTTTAATAGAGCATAAAGCCCTCAGTGAAAATTGGAATTAAACTAAACCTTAGTTGATTAGGATGTTAAGTTGTGGGTAGAAAACTATACTTTATCTCCTTGCATACAAAATTGTTTTGAAAGATGTTTATTTTAGAGAACCTTATAAAATGAAATCTTGTCCCAAAATCCCTTGTTATGTCATTTTATGGCATTAAGGAATAAAAAATATTTCTTATACGGAATCGTGAAATGTAGAGACATGGGCTCTTCGTGAACATAGGTCACTTGTGGTTCATGTGTAGTTTATAATGCTTCTAACCATGTACTTTCTTAAGATGTCGGACAAGTGCTTTCGTAACTCTTTTGTTATAAAACGATGGTAAAAATGTGACCATAATGTGATGTAAAAGTAAAGCATAGAAGAACAAAAAATAAAATTTGAGGTTAGGAATAATGTCACACTTGGAGTCCTTATAACTTAATTTAAACATTTCCATGTGGTACAAAGAATACGAATTGCCAAATGGTGTGATCAAACTTCGAGAAAACAAAAGATATATACCTATAAAGATTTTTTTTGGAATTCAACAAGTTATTGAATTGGAATAACTATGGTAGGGAAATGATTATTCCGTGATTGAGAAATGTTTTTGCTAAAAATCTACCTTGTTTCTAAATCTCCATTAAATCCATTTATTGCGTTTTGGTTATCAAGTCGCTTTCACTTGAGTTGTAAGGGTAAAACTCTAGAAATCAATTAAATGTTGGAGAAGAATATTCCTAACATAATAATAAGATAATTAAGTACTTTATACGCATTTGAATTATGCCAAATAAGTATGCAAGTTATGGAAAGTGTTGTAAAGGATAAACAACCAACTTAGAATGGTCAAACTGAAAATTAAATGTGGAATGAACATAAGGTTTCTGTAGGTGGATAAACGAAGAAATTTATCCTTGCTCAATAATGTTCTTAGAATGTTAATCATAACTAAAATAAAATTAAGGAAATAGTATATCGTGGGTTTGCCTATCCTTGAGTCTTCTTTCTGTTGTTGGGGCATTGCCATTATTCGTTCATTGGGAAAAGTGTGGCATCGACATGCCTATGTCATTTTCATGGGTCTATGTGAGTCAATGATTTATGCGATTGTCGTATGTGAGTCAAGTTTCTATATTTGGAGCCCTTGTTGTGTTGTGTGTAGTGAGCAATGTAACTCAAAAAAGAATTATCCTAGTATTTTACTGTTGTATTTGGGTGCATAAAATCGTGGGTAGTAAAGAATGCATCCTAAAATGAGTGTTTCATACATGTTTCAGAGTCTCAACATGATCACATTCACGTGTAAAAAATGTATATGATTCTAAGAAATCCACTCCCAATCCTTCTTGTTGAGACAGGGAGTCAACTATTTTGTTATTACCAAAGTACAGTGTGGGGTTACCACCTAGACAGTGTTACTTATTTTCCAAGTTGGGTGGCATAGTTGCGCAGGCCTGGATACGCAGGAGAGCTACGATGACTGAGATCAGTGGGTGAGCTGAAATTTTGAGCTGGGTGGGTGAGCTATCTTGTCGAGCTGGCCTATCGAGATGGCTTGTCAAGATGGTCGATTGAGATGACCGTTCGAGATGGCCGGTCTAGCTCACTAGTTAAGTTGGTCAGACAAGATGGGCGGGTGAGCTGACCTGCCAAGCTGAGCAGGCAAGGTTGGCTGGTTGAGCTGGGTGGGAAATATAAATTCCTGAGATGGGCTGGGTGGATGACCTATCAAGTTAGGTAGGCGAGTTGACCTGTCGAGCTAGGTGGGCGAGCTCACCTACCGAGCTAAGAAATATTTAACTTAATTTTTTTCATATATGAATTAAAGTGATTAAGTTCAATGTTATATATAATGATAAAATTCTTGGTCTCATAATTTGAATAATGAAAAGAAGAACAGAAATAAAATCTAGTTTGTTTTATAATTCACATTTACCCATTCTCACAGCCTTCATAGATTTATTGAAAAGAATAAGTTCAATATTTCTTGTATTTCAATGATTATAATTGGCATATGCCCATTCTCTTACAAAAAAAATATTTTATCTTCCATTGAATGGTTAGGTATCTATTCCTGTAGAGGTATTAAAATGTTTAAGTTCAATATTGTTTGTATCAGAATGTCTAGAAGAAGCCTTTTCCCATTTACATACAAATAAGTATTTATTTCTTGTATTGAATGGGCAAATGTCCATTGACATATAAGAATCATATATGAATAATATAGATACAATTTAATTTGTTTTAGAATGGGAAGTTTCCCTTTATGAAATAGGAATCATATAAGAAAAGTAGATCAATTTTTTTTGTTTTTTAATGGGAAATTCCCCATAATTTCAGCTATCATAGGTATTAAAATGATTATGTTCAATCTTGTAATGAATGAAAACTTCCCAATACCATAGAGGAATTGTAAAATAAGAAAATAGATAAAATCTAATTCATTTTAGACAGGAAATTTGCCCACTCTCACAACCTTCATATAGTTTTTAAATTGATTAAGATAAATATTTCTTTTATTAAATTGACAATTCCTTTTCACTCTTATATCCTATTACTTTTCCCATAGTAATGATCAAGTTCAATATTGCCTGTATTGCAATGATAAGAATAAGAATGGGCATACATCCTTTCTCATATACACAAACATTTTTATCTTAAATGGCCAGATGCCTAGTCTCTTATAAGAATCATAGAAGAAGAATTTAGGTTGAATTTATAAGATGAGAAAGTAAAAATAGAGAATAAATAGAAGTTAATTATAAACTTGATTGCTAACCACATAATCCAAATATATTCATCATATTAACATAACATATATTAATTTTATAAGAATTCCTCATACTTCTGATATTCCCTAAATATGAGAATGGGCATCTGTCCATTTTAAACATTCTCATAAAATGATGAAATTGTCATTCATTCCTTATGTTTCACATAGTAGAATTTTTTTTTATTTCTATATTGAGTTTATGAGAATGGCCATATGCCCATTATCATCATAATGATAAAAACCTTTGTTTATATGAGAAATTTCATATGCCCATTATCATCAGTATAATAAAACTCTTTGTTTGTATGAGAATGGGCATATACCTATTCTAATCATTCTACCTCATTGAATCAATATTTCACTTAATCATTTTAATATCAATACAAAGGATGGGTGGATGGGAAATTGTCCAATCTAAAACAACTTAAATATTACCTCTATTTTTATTCTATGATTCTTATATGAGAATGGCCATATGCCCATTCAATACAAGATAAAAATATAAATATATGGAGAAGGTGCAGAATGTCATAAACATTTAAATATATTCATAAACCTTGTATCCAATCCTAATAATAAATTAAATAATAATGTTCATAACATATATGACATGTCAATAATAATATAATACTATTAAAATTTGAAACCAGTTTTCTAATTATCCATGATTGAAAACCTTCCTCTCTCTAGTATAAATTAGTATAAATTAATTTTGTTGATTCTCTGCACTAAGGTTTTTGCTAATTCTCAGTACTTCCATGGTGATCCCTCCACTACTAGGAATATTTCTTCGGGGGGAATCAAGAGAGATGGCCTTCTATGGCCCTATCTCCTCTAATAGGCTTCGAACAATCTACCGGATTGATTTTGACTCGGTGGAGAAAGACATAGAAACTATTCTTGGGGAGGATTACATGCAAGGATATGGTCAAGCTCGTGTCAATGATAAGATCACTTCCTTTTTCATCACCCATATACTGCTCCTTGGAGGATACAAGAATGAGACCCTACAGATTTCTCGACATTTTATTCAACCTAGACATTCAGTTGGTCTTGAAGAAGTGGTGAATTTTTTTTGTTTTCCCACATCTCTTCAAAAATTTCAATGGAAGTTGATGGGTATTTGGTTGCTTAAGGCTATGTTGAAGAATTAGAAAGGAGGTATAAGAATCTTTTGGATTTTTTTTATTTTAGTTCATCAGAAATATGGATTGAAGAAAGAAGGTCCTGCTTACTTATCCTCCCTAGACTCAGCAATAATTTTCCATGAGCCAAATCAAATTGAAAAACTTAAGGAAGGTCATTTCAACATAGCCCCCTAGACTTATAAGCTTTATCCTTCCCAATTGTCCATGTTTCCCCTCGAATTTTCAAACTCAGGAGGGGTGGGATAGCTTCATATACTTCGCTATTAATGGTTTTGCATGCTAGCTCTCAAGAACCTTGCAGTAGCTCCACACTGAAGGTTATTACTCCACCTAAAGCTTAGGAGATCAAAGTGAATCTTGAAGTTTTTGAATTATAAAAAAAAAAATTCACATATGTATCTTATTTATATAGTGTTTTTTTTTCTTTTGTTTTTTGTCATTTTTAGGGAATTTATGCTTAAATTTTTTTCATGCTTTTTTAATGCTCTACTTCTGGATATTTTATATAATGTTTTATAAGGGAGATGACCCAAGAACCCCCCTATTCAAAACTCTATTGAAAAGTGTTTATTGATTTAAAAAAAACCTCAAACATGGCTCTGAATTTTTTTGAAAAAAAATGTTTTATTTTAAGTGCAATAATTAAACCTAAAACATGGCTACGATATTGTTTAATGTTTACATTGATTTTTTTCCATGAAATAGTGATACCATTAATTTATAAATAAATTATTTACCACCTTTTATTATTTTAAGGTACTTATTTGTGAAACACGTCTTCGAGCACTCATTCGAGGGGAATTGGTGAAATTAATGGCAATTACTTCTTCCATGGCATGGTAGAGAGAATGATGGTAGTTTTTGTATTTGATTATGGTAGATATATTTGGAATTCTAAGGTTAACCATGGTCGGTGAAGATATTTCTTTCTTGTCCATCCTTTCTGCTTTCTTTTTCATCCAGTTTCCACTTTTTTTTTGTCTTTTCACTTTAGGCTTCATATATTTCGTTAGACTGTTTTATCCTTTGAAATAGTATATTTAAAGAATATTTCTGAGATATTGTTTCTTCTCTCCACTAATTTTTTTTGACCCTTTAAGTTTCCACTCTGGGATCACTTTGTTTCGTAAGATCATTTCGGCTTGTGAAGCACAATATTTGAAAAAAAATTTAGGCATGAATTATTCTAACTCTTCTTTACTGAATTATTATGAGATAAAGAAAAGGAAGATTCCTATTTTCATATGATAAATGGAATATGCCCATTCTCATCAAAATCATAAAACTCTTTGTTTGTATAAGAATGGGAATTTTCCTATTCTAACCATTCTACCTCATTGAAGTAATTGTTGGTGCAAATCAGCAGCACCCCTGGATGTTGATCAGATTTCTAGTTTGACACTTTGGACATCTAGTGTGATTGCACAACATTGAATCTTTTCCCCAAGTGTGGGACTTGTAAAAATGAAAAAAGAATCTCCAGATTAGAGGCTGGTTCCTCAACTCCTCTGATCAGGTATATTACTTGTAAGTTACAGAGGGTTTGAATTCAAGATCCTACTTTAAATTCCAAAGGGGACAGAGATAGAGAATGCAAAAACTAAAACTAATGCTAATAAGGTGATGCACCAAAGGAGTGGTGAAATTTTTTTTCACTTCTGTAGATTGACACAGATCATAGAAATGCAATAAAACTTCCTAAACAAATTGATAAATTTTAATTAAAGCTGATAATGAATCAAACAACACAAACAAAGGATTAAAATTCATTCACAGAGCCTGCATTGTCATTTCCATTATCAAAACACATGCATTACAACATATAAGAGGTAGAAAATAGGTAATAGTCTTGGAAGAGGTTTGATTTTTCCACAAAATCACTTTCAAGGTGAAAGAGGGAGCCTGCAATACATGAAAAATGTTCAACCCTTCAAAAATGAGCCAAATCTGGCTTTTACAATGCAAAAACTGAGCCCAGGAGAGAGAAATGTGGGAAAATGTGGGTGAGATTCAACCACTAACCAAAAAGGCAATAAAATAGCATGGGCATTCTTACAGGTCCATTTCCTGACATTTTTCACCATGCTAGGAGAGAATGCAAGCCATTCTTCATTAAAAATGGTGGTTGAAACATCTTTTCTATCCATTACCACATGCCAGAGGCATTTTTAAATTTTATCTCTTAAAAATCAATCAAAATACAAAAATGATCTCATAATCTTGTAGATAATTTCACCAAATTTCCGTTGATATAAAGAACGTGAAAAACTGAGCTCTGGATCGAAAGTTATGATCGTTTGAAAATTTAGGGAAAAACAGGAACAAAATGGATTAGCGGGCGAAAAATTTAATATTTTCCACTTTTTGCATTTGGGAAATTTCCCAAAAAATCCCCAAGCCCCACTACTCCTGGTGCCACATGGCGTGCTCTGATTGGATGTCGGCCTTAGGTGCTTCATTTTCCACCCCTTTTGGCCATTGGAAATTTTTTTCAAAAATCTCCATCGGGCCGATGATCTGAGGACACGTGGCATGATATGATTCACTGCAGGCCTCTGCCCCTTAACTTTTCTATCACTTTTGGCCATATTTTTGACTCAGACGCGTGGTGAAACCCCATTAGCTATGGGCTCTCTACTTCCATTTTTCCCTGTGGGTCTGTCCTGCATTTTTTGCTGCCCCCGGACATGTTGCAAGATTCCATTGGCTCGTATTTGGGGGGGCAGATTTTTCCTTTTGAAATTTCCTTCATTTTGCTTTGGGAAAATTTCCGAATTTTCCCCCATGTTCCAAAGCTCAGGTGCCATGTGGCATGATTCCATTAGGCATGTGCCCTGGGGTAAAACATCTTCTTTTGTGCTTACCATAGGGAAAAATTCCCAATCTCCCCCCGCATTCCAATGGTCTGATCCCCCATGGACACATGGCGAGCTCTAATTAGTTAGCAAGATGGCAGGCCAAAAAATTTCCATAAGCCCTAACTAAAACACTTCACCAAAATTTTAAATCTCCCTTCGTGGTCTGTGGGTCTTGAGACACGTGGCATGAAGCCATTCACCCGGGCCTTTTTGGATATTTTTTACGGTGCCAACACTTAGTCAAATTTTCCATTTTAACTCTGCCCTCCACCACTCTTTTCCTCTCAAGACACGTGGCACAATATGATTCGATGTGGGCCTAGCATCAAAATTTTTGCTTGGATCAACCCTTAGAAAATTTTCCCATTTCTTTTCCTTGGACACATGGCAGTATCTCATTCGTCGGTGGGCCTTCGTGGTGAAATGTTCCTTTTAAAAACTTGCCAAATCACTTAGTAAAAATTCCAAGTTTACCTCTAACCTGTGCCACTCCCAAGGACACGTGGCACCATATTACTAGCCATGGGCCTTTCAGGGGAAAATTTCCCACAAAAACTCCACCAAGCCATAACTTCAAAAATACATGAAGTTAGGAGGAAAACTTTACCTTTCTGGAAAGCTAAGAAAAATCTCTATCCAATGGTGCCATTTCTAGAAGGTCTTGAGTGCCTGAAAAGAAAAAATTATGTAAGGCACAAGAGCGGGAAGAATGAAGGGAGTTAGCCACAAAATGAGCAAGGGGCTCATTTTGGATAACAATTTTGGCTACTCAGAGGGGTCATCTGCCTGTTGGATGAAGTTACTAGTTTCCTAAAGCAATCCATTAGGCATGAAGTCATCAAATTCTCTGCTTGGTACCCCAACTGATTAGAACACTGTGAGGAGGAAGATGGAAGGTGGTACATCACCTGATTGGAGCAAGGCCTGCAAAACACATTTCCTGGAATAACAAGCTTGTGCCAAAGCACTTAGGGAAAGAAAAGATAATCTACAACAAAAAAATGTGCATAAGCACTTGGAGGAATGAAAACTTGAGCTAATATGTACAAGGTGGAGAATTCCCTTCAGTGGCAATGCTTTAGATGGATTCCATTGACTGGAATCTACAATTCGCCATCCAATGAAGACAATTGGAAAGCATTGTTGTCCTTACACTTTGTGACCATGTATGGGCCACTCCAAATGGCATCAAATTTTGAATGCCTTCCCAGTTTTGCTCTGTCTACATCCCATTTTAACACTAGATCTCCAACTTGGAAAGATCTATTCTTGGCCTTCCTATCAAAGGTCTTCTTGATCAAAGCTTTATCCTTCTCCATTACTCGGGATGCCTGATTTCTGATTTCTTGGAGCTCCATCAATTCTACATAACTAACCTCCATGGGTCCAAATTCCAACAACTCTAATTGTTTCATGAGTTCCAATGTCGGTAACTCAAGTGACATGGGCAAGATTGTCTCTCTTCCATAAACAAGCTTGAACAAGGAGTTACCTGTAGATCTTTTGAGAGTTATCCTATCAGCCCATAAGGCTGATTTCAACTTAGTATGCCAAGACCTCTGATTTTCATCAAGAATCCTCCTAATGATCCTTAACAAGTTCTTGTTTGTAGATTCATCTTGGCAATTACCCTGAGGGTAATAATTTGATGAAGTGCTTAGGTATATCCCATTCTTGACAGCCCATTCAGTTACCTTGGACCCAATGAATGCCAATGCATTATCTGATATTATTGTAGTAGGTATGCCAAATCTAGTTGATATTTCATCATAGAAGTCCAGGATGCTAGATTCATTTGCCTCCTTGAGTGCTACTGCTTCGGTCTACTTGGTGAAGTAATATGTTGCTATTAGAATCCATTTATGTCTTTGGCTTGAATTTGGGTTAATGACTCCAATGAAGTCCAAACCCCATTGCATGAATGGCTAGTCAACTAAAATTGGATGCAATGGAAGGGCATCTAGCCTCTCCTTACCCATGAAGAATGCACAATTCTTGCACCTCTTGATCCATGCATAACAATCACTGAAAATCTTGGGCCAATAATAGCCAACCCTCATGATCTTTAAAGTTGTCACTCTCGGTGCAAAATGACCACCAGCTGATCCACCATGGAACTCTTCCAATACCTTATGAATCTGATTTGTACCAATGCATCTCAATAGCACTCCATTCACATCCCTCTTGAACAAAACACCATCAACAAGGGCATATGGGACATCTTGCAATCTAAAGTGTCTTCTTTTGGTTTTGTTCATCTCTTGAGGGCATAGACCTGTGCTTAGGAATTGAACTATGTCTTGGGTCCAGCAAGGAGTGAGGACATCATCATTTTCCTTTTGAGTGCTTCCTTGCTCATGGTTGTCCCACAACGCCAAAACAACCTCCTTCTCATTGCATGCTTCCTTGTGTTTGTTCAAGACTAGCTACTCACGCAATCCTTTTCCTCTGACCAACTTGGTGAATTTTATCTCAATGTCATACTCCATAACACAAGTAATACAACCTGCTCTCTTTTCATTTAGGTCTCTGTTGAGGAGGAAGTCCTTAACTCCCACATGAGAAACCAGCAATTGAACCTTGTTGTTTGAAACTAGATGCTTGAATTTATTCAAGATCTTGATTACTACAAGAACATGTTTCTCAATGAAAGAATATCTCACCTCATAGTCCTCAAGGCTTTGGCTAAATAAAGCAATTGGCTGCTCATCATTGTCTTTGTTCTGCTGTACCAAAATTGCAGAAATAGTATCATCACCCCCAAATGCATAGAGGATGAAATCCTTGGAGAAATCTAGGTTAATGAGAGTTGGGGCTTGAGAGATGGCTTCTTTGATTGCTTCAAAACTTTCCTTTCCTTCTTTTGTCCATTTTAAAGCCATGCTTTTCTTTAACATCTTGGTGATAGGCTTGACTAGGGCTGCAAAATTTAGGACAAACCTATGAACAAAATTTATTCTCCCCAAGAAACTTTGAAGGGCCTTCTTGTGGCTTGGCAATGGCAGTTCTCTTATGACTTCAACTCTTTCTAGATCAATTGCCAATCCTCCTTTGGAGACAATGTGGCCAAGGAGTTTTCCTTCATGGGCTAGGAAAATACACTTTTTAAGATTCAAGGATACTCCAAATCTTCTGCACCTTTGGAACACTTGTCTCAAATGAAAGAGATGGTCTGCTGCATTTTTTGAAAAAACATTGATATCATCAAGATATATCAGGACCATGTTGTTAATCAAATCCTTGAATCCCATGTCCATTGCTCTTTAGAAGGTAGCTCTAGCATTGGACAGCCCAAATGGCATTTTCCTGTATGCATAAGTTCCCCATTTGGTTGTAAAAGTTGTCTTGAACTGATCCTCTTCTTTCACCATAGTCTGATTGTACCTTGAATAGCCATCAAGTAATGAGAACCTCTTAGAGCCGGAAATAACTTGTAAAATATGCTCCATAGAAGGAAGTGGATAATAATCCTTGAGAGATGCTCTATTCAAATCTCGGAAGTCAACACACAATCTGATTTCCCCACTCTTCTTTCTAACTGGAACCAAGTTGGCCACCCAACTAGAATGCTTGATAGGGAATATGATTCTTGACTCTATCAACTTATTCAATTATTTTCACATGAGAGGATCCATGTGTGGATTGACTAGCCTTTGTTTTTTCCTGATGGGTTTAGTACTTGGATCCAATTCAATGGTGTGTTGAGCTAACTTAGGATTGAAACCTTTCAAATATTCATAGCTCCAAGAAAACACATCAGGGAATTCTCAACAAAGTTGTATGAACTCATACTTTTCTTTCTCATTTGTTACTTACCAACTTGAAGTGATTTTCCTTCTTCCACCGAGATGAACACTGAATCTTCTCCCTTGACTTGCATGCTTTCTTTCTCCTTCCTAAACTTATCATTAGGATTGAAAATTGACTCCAAAGTAATAAGTCCCTTTGGTAGTTTGTTGGTTCTCAGCTGTACCACTTGGTCACCATACTGTTGTTCCAACTTTTCCTAATTTTTAGCTGAGAACTTAGCCTCTTCTTGCAAGAAATGGATGATTTGTTGATCATTTTCAAACACTTGCCAACTTACATTGTTGTCTGGAACTGAAGGCCTTACAATCACATGGATGTTTGGTTGTGCCTTGTCTTTTTGGATGCTTTCAACGTCAAAGGCTGCTCCAACTGCTGCAAGTCTGTCAACAGATTGGTTCTCTTTTCTAGGAATGGATTTGATGCCAAAAGCCCTCAAAATCTTGAATGAGGTTCCACACCTTGTTTTTGTAGCACTTGAGCAGATCATTCTTGACAGCATGCTTCCTCTTAACTTGGTTGATAATTAACTCACTGTCACCAAAGACTTGCAAGTTCTTTATTCCTCTCTTGATTGACCAATGCAATCCTTGTATCAAAGCTTCATATTCAGCAATGTTATTAGAGCATGCAAACTAAAATCTAAAAGCTGAATAATACTTAACTCCTTGAGGTGAAACAAGCATGGCTCCCCATCATGCACCTTGTCTACTCCTTGATCCATCAAAAAACAACTGCCATACCTCATTGTCATCCTTGTGGTCTGGCTTGGTGCTGCTAGGGATAGGCTGATTTTATTCATGCATGCAATAGAATCCTAGCTCGGATTCTTCTATTTATTGATAAGGATAAAAATCATGCACCTTGTTTGCCCATTCATCAAGAGTCAGATCTGGGATACTTCCAACCTTGGTGTCAACTTCATTAGTGCTTGGATAATCCTCTTGATCAAACACTGAACAATTGGTATTGATTTGGCTTGGAGTGCAAGGCTCAATGTGAAAGTTTGCAATAGAATCAGACCTGATTGTGACTTTAGTTACATATCTTGTTCTGAAAAACATGTGTGAGAAATCAGTAGATAAGTAACCTCCAATATTGGCTATGAAATCCCTTGACAGACATAGGGCAAAGAGTGGTGGAAGATCTATTATTGAGACATCTTACAAAACAAAAACTTTGGGGCATGCATGCAAAGTAAGACTCAAGTTTTTTATCACTCCAACTGTTGTTACTGTTGTCCCATCCAATTGCACCACCCCTTTGGATATGACTTCATACTAAAGCCCCAACTGATCAGCTATTTTATTAGGCATTACTGAACTACTTGCCCCAGAATCAATCATGTAATTGTGTACTAATTGGTTTCCGATGATCAATGAAACATAGAATGGAGGGGGCTTCAACATTTTACCTTATTGTCCTCCATGATTCCCCTCAGGCTGGGAAACATTTGTGAGTACCTTCTCTTGCATTTGGACTTGCTGATTTGAAGTTGACCAGTCCTTCATGGAAGCTTGTAGTAAATCTCTTTGGCCTGGGATAGATAGTGATTCCCACATTAATATGTTTACATTTGTCTTCTTCATCTGATCAATGATGTTGAATGGAGATGAAGCATCTCTCTTCTTTCCCTTGGCCTGTACATTCATTCCTTGCACATGGGCAACAACAACTGGCATTTGAGTTGGCCTAGGAGTTGTTTTAGGCAGTCCTTACGTGTTTGGAACTGCATTTTGTTTGCCAATAATTTGTGGAGTGATAGAAGATTGTGGATTACTTAGAGCCAATGGCTGTTCTTCACCCAAATTTCTCCTTTTTGACCTTGTGTTCACTACAACACTTTGGGGAATCATTTAATTCATGCCACAAAAATCTTCTGCCTGCCAGTTTACAAGTGTGGCATCATTTAGAGCTGATTGTTGCTGGAATGTTTCTAGTTGTTGGTTATTTCCTTGACTCCCTTCACCCTCGACACCAGTTGTAGTCACCATTAATGCTTGATTTAAGGCACCGTTGAAACACATAGACTAGTTGTGAGGTTCATTTCATGGGAAACACCAATCATACTTTTGAGCTATGTTGTTTTGCACTAGCACTATGGCTTTAGAGGCAGATGTAACATTGGGATTATAGGGCTGAAATGGTTTGTTGGCAGGAGATCTTGTTTGATTTTTATTTACAACTAGATTTGGTGGTCTTTGAGGCTGGTATGACTACCTATTAAGCTAAGCTTGAGGCTAGAAAGGAGTTCTAAAACCTTTTGCTTGTTGCCTATTGAGTGTAACCATCTCATTACCTAAATTCTGCAATTGCTTCATGACTTCTTGAAGTTCATTTGAGGCACCAGAAGATGGAGTAGAAGCTTTACTTGAATTCTAATTTCTTGGAGTGGGAATAGGAGCTAAAATAAGCACTTGACTAGTACGTGGTCTCTCTAAACTTAGATACAATGGCATTGGAGGCCTAGGAGCTAGATTGCCAACTTGAATCAAACAATTTTCAGCTCTAATGGCAATGCTATAAGCAACAGGGATAGTTGTGCCTCCCATGGATAGAATTAACATAGAAATATAAGAATTTAAAGCTTTAAGTAATATAGAAAAGTAACTTTTGTTGTTGGCCTTACTGTCACTGGAATTCTTTCCCAAGTCATTTGAAACCTAAAGTTGAAGTCAGTCAGCTGCTCATTGGGAGCCCTCTTGATGGTTGTCAACTGTTCCAAAAGAGACAAGTTATCTCCCTTTTCTCCAAACTGCTCATGCAGGGCTATACATAGCTGGTTCCAATTTTGGATAGAACCTGAGGCAAGACTCTTGAACCATTGCAAAGATTTCCCTTTAAATGAAGATGCCAATAGTTTGACAACAACTTGCATCTCATTGATCTCATGGATTGCACAAATATTAGAAATATCCTTAACATGATCACTAGGAGTGGTCTGATTCTCTCCAGTAAAGTATGGAATGTTCTTCAATGCTGTAACTGGGATTAGATTTTGTGCATTGAGATCAAGTGGGCTGCTGCCAGTGAAATTGACATAGGGGTTGTGTTGTGCCATTCTGATTGGCCTTAGAACCCTTGTGGATTGAATGAAAGGCCTACCAGGTGGAGGAGTTGATAGAGTTCTGTTTGGGGAAGATGGAGACCTTTGAATTATCCTCCCTCTTTGACTTCTTCTTGGAGATAACTGCAGATACTCAAACAAAACCACTTCTTCTCCAACTCTTGAGCTTGTGGTGATTCTTCTCATGAGTTTTCAAGTCTGCACTGCTAAAACCAGCTGATTCTTCTTCCTTGGAGTCACTAGATGTGCAATTTAGGGATCTTTTAAGAAATAAACTTGCAAAAAATACACATCAATTTGTTGTAATGAAGATGAATACCTCTAAGGTCCCACCGGGCGTGCCAAAACATTTGGTGCAAATCAGCAACACCCCTGGATGTTGATCATATTTCTAGTTTGACACTTTGGACATCCAGTGTGATTGCACAACATTGAATCTTTTCCCCAAGTGTGGGACTTGTAAAAATGGGAAATGAATCTCCAGATTAGAGACTGGTTCCTCAACTCCTCTAATTAGGTATATTACTTACAAGTTACAGAGGGTTTGAATTCAAGAACCTACTCTAAATTCCAAAGGGGACATAGATAGAGAATGCAAAAACTAAAACTAATGCTAATAAGGTGATGCACCAAAGGAGTGGTGAACATTTTTTTTTAATTCTGCAGATTGACACAGATCATATAAATGTAATAAAACTTCCTACACAAACTGATAAATTGTAATGAAAGGTCAGAATGAATCAAACAACACAAACAGAGGATTAAAATTTATTCACAGAGCCTGCATTGTCATTTCCATTATCAAAACACATGCATTACAACATCTGAGAGGTAGAAAATAGGTTGTAGTCTTGGAAGAGGTCTAATTTTTCCACAAAATCACTTTCAAGGTGAAAGAGGGAGCCTGCAATACATGAAAAATGTTCAACCCTTCAAAAATGAGTCAAATCTGGGTTTTACAATGCAAAAAACTAAGCCCAAGAGAGAAAAACATGGGAAAACATGGGAGAGCTTCAACCACTAACCAAAAACACAATAAAACAGCATGGGCATTCTTATAGGTCCATTCCCTGACATTTTTCACCATGCTGGGAGAGAATGCGAGCCATTTTTCATTAAAATGGTGGTTGAAAAGTCTTTTCTGTCCATTACCATGTGCCAGAGGCATTTTTAAATTTTCTCTCTCCAAACTCCATCAAAATAAAAAATGATCCTTAAATCTTGTAGATAATTTCACCAGCTTTCTGTTGATATAAAAAACGTGAAAAACTGAGCTCTGGATCAAAAGTTATGATCGTTTGAAAATTTAGGGCAAAATAGGGCCAAAACAGATTGGCATGCAAAAAATTTAAAATTTTCCACTTTTTGCATTTGGGAAAATTTTCCAAAAACTCCCTATGCCCCACTACTCCTGGCACCACGTGGCATGCTCTGATTGGATACGGGCCTTGTGCACTTCATTTTCCACCCCTTTTGGCCATTGGAAAAAAAATTCAAAAATCTTCGTCGGGTCAATGATTTGAGGACACGTGGCATGATATGATTCATTGCGGGCCTCTGCCCCTTAAATTTTCCATCACTTTTGGCCATATTTTTTACTTGGACACGTGGCAAAACCCCATTAGCTGTGGGCTCTCTACTTCCCTTTTTCCCTGTGGGCCTGTCCTGCATTTTTTGCCACCCCCGGACACGTGGCAAGATTCCATTGGCTCGCGTTTGGGGGGATGGATTTTTCCTTTTGAAATTTCCTTTGTTTTGCTTTGGGAAAATTTCCAACTTTTCCCCCGTGTTCCGAAGCTCTGATGATCTGAGGACACGTGGCAAGCTCCTATTTAATGTGGACCTTGGGGCCGAACATTTCTCTCTGTGCTATCCTTTGGGAAAAATTCTCAATGTTTCCCCGGTGACCGAAGCTCCAACTCCCCTGGTGCCACGTGGCATGATCTGAATGGTTGGCAGGCCTATGGGCCAATAATTTTCCTTTTATCTAACCAAAACACTTTGCCAAAATCTTAAATCTCCCTTTGCAGTCCGCAAGTCTTGAGACACGTGGCATGAGGCCATTTTCCCAGGCCTTTTTGGAGATTTTTTATTTCGCCAACACTTAGTCAAATTTTCCATTTCAACCCTACTCTTCGCCACTCTTTTCCTCTCAAGACACATGGCATAATATGATTCGATGCGGGCCTAGCATCAAAAATTCTGCTTGGATCAACCCTTAGAAAATTTTCCAATTTCTTTTCCATGGACACATGGCAGCATCTCATTCATCAGTGGGCCTTCGTGGTGAAATGTTCCTTTTGAAAACTTGTTGAATCACTTAGTAAAAATTCCAAGTTTACCTCCGACCTCCGCCTGATGCACCAGAATTAGCAGGAACTTGACAAGGTCATAACTTGAGTTCCGGGTGTCCGTTTGAGTCCCTTTTTTTTTAAACCACGTGTTTCGATGAGACGAACGCAGCGGCAACCAGCCCTATCAATTGGGGTAAGTTTTCAACATTTTTTTGGGCCCTAAATCTGCCATCTTGAGGCTGAAAATTAGGATTTAAGTTATAGTTTGGTTTTTTCCTATTTTTGAGCATTAGTTAATATTAGTCTATTAATTGCATTATGAGTTAGAAAGTTGGCAATTCCTCTAATTTAGGGATGTAGAAGATGCGTGGCAATTTTTGTGCCCGTAGGAATAAGCATGCAAACTTACTAAGAATAGCAGGTTGTAGTAAACTACTAAAAATATTAATTTCCACCACCTAGAGTAGATTTAGTCAAAGTTAGTAGAGTTTACTTGGAAACTCAAGTTGGGAGTTGTTTTCCTATTTAGGAAACATTGTAATTCATTATTTGATAACAAAGAAGGAGATCTATTTTCTTTTGGAGTTCATAATATTTGCATCATATCTGGTTTGTTCTTAATTTGGCTACATTACCACCACTCCCGAGGACATGTGGCACCATATTACTAGTTGTGGGCCTTTCAGGGTAAAATTTCCCACAAAAATTCTGCTGAGCCATAACTTCAAAAATACATGGAGTTAGGAGGAAAACTTTACCTTTCTAGAAAACTGAGAAAAATATCTATCCAATGGTGCCATTTCCAGAAGGTCTTGAGTGCCTAAAAAGAGAAAATTATGATTGAGGCACAAGAGAGGGAAGAATGAAGGGAATTAGCCACAAAATGAGCACGGGGCTCATTTTGGATAACAGTAATATTGAACTTAAATCATTTTTATATCACTATAGAGGATGTGGGAATGGGAAACTGTCCATTCTAAAAATGAATAAATAGTACCTCTATTTATATTCTATGATTCCTATATGAGAATGGGCATATTCCCATTTATTAACATATAAAAATGTTTGTTTGTTTGAGATTGAACATATGCTCATCCTTTTTGTGTATTTTTTTCTATGATTCTTATATGAGAATGGACATATGCTCATTTTGTCTATGTGTATTGAAACAATAATTTTATTTGATCCCTATATGAGAATGGTCATATTCCCATTCTCACATAGGAATCATAACAGAACAATAAAAAATTAAATTTCATCTATATTATTAAATTCAATCATTTTGAGATCTATACAAAGGCTATGATGATGGGGAATTGTCCATTCCAAAAAAAATTAAATTTTATCTCTATTAATTCATGAGATGATATATGGATTTTGATTATGTAAAATATTGACTCTGAAATGATGTTATTTAATGTTGATGTTTGAATCATTATTAAGTACTACTATTACCTTATTTTATATATTGATTATTGTGATGATGAATAAATTTTGTTTATTTATTATAAGATTTGAAGTTGTCTATATAATTATAAAATTAGTTTGTAATGTCTTCAATATTACCTCTGATAGAGACTTAATTTTTGATAGATTGTGGGACTTCCATTCCCACTTTCTACTCATGAAGCCATGGTTCCCCCTGTTTAATCCAGTAACTGAATCTTTCCAAATCATACCTGTCTAGGTTCATCTGCCATATCTTCCCCTATAGTTCTGGGATGAGAAATGATTAATCACCATTGGTAATACTCTGGTAAAAACCATGGATATTGACACAAAAATGACCTTGTATTAGTATACTATGTATGCTCACATTTTAGTTGAGATAAACACCTCAATGGATTTTCCTGCCTCTATTGATCTTATGGGGGAGGAACGAATTTGGACTCAAAACTTGGATTATGAAGTTTTCCCCTTCAGATGCAGAACCTACTTTTCACTTCAACATCTAGTTGTGGATTTTGTTAATGGGAAGAAACATGCAAGTAGACACACTTCTTTGTGGAAGAATGTGGATCCAATCCTGTTGGTTGTTGACAGTCATTCTAATTACGAGTCTAAAGATGGATCTGCAAATGAGGAACTAGCTTCAGTGGAGGTGTAGGTTCCCCCTTTGTCTAACAATATTGAGGAGATTTGTGAGGCTGGGACTTCACCCTCTCCGCTATGTATTCCTCCGGATAACAATAAAATGGAATCGAGCTTACCGGTTCTCTCACTAGAAAATGTAAATTCAAATTCCGGTAATGGTTGGTCCACTATGCACAGAAGAAAGAAAATGAACATTGAATCCCTTAAAATGCACCTTCGATCCCATGGGAAGGGTTCAAAGGGATGAGCATTTGGTTTTGTGTTTATGTTGTTAGTTTGTTCTGTTTGTTGTGTTGTCCTTGACTTTCGGTACTGCTGGTAGAGGATACTTCTTTCTTTCCTCATTGTTATATCTTTTCTCCTTATTGTACTGGGTAGGGCCCCTTAATCCTATTTTACCTATAATAAAGAAAAATTATTTTGTAGTTTTTTCCAATAGAGATTGCATTATTACCTTGTTAATTGATAATATGTACTATGTAGATATAAAGGATAGTTAATCATTTTGTAATCTTCATTTTATAATAATTCAACATGATTATGTGTTGAAAATTCATGCCAACTCTTTTAACTGGCATGCATATAGTTTATTATTTTCATTTGGTATACAGGAATCAAAGTAATCATTACCAAATGACACATTGGATTTGATACACCTACAAAGGTGATAAGATTGGGTAAGTTCCCACTCTAAACAAAGCAAACGTTATATGTATTATTTTTATTATACTTATTCACATATCTCCATGAACAATAATGGACTTTCTATTATGATTGAAATTAAAGAGAATAGGCATATGCCCATTCTTCATATACTAACGTTATCTCTATAATTATTTTTATTATTATTTTCATTTTTCTCTAGTATGAACAATAATTGACATATTTTTAACGATTCCCTTATGAGAATAGGGAAATTCCCATTATAAAATAAATAATAAAGAGAATACGCATATTCCCATTCTACTTATTTTAATCTTAGTGATATTGTTTGCATTTGTCCATTTAATACTAAAAAATATTTTGTTTGCATTAGAATCGGAATATGCCCATTCTAAATGATGTAGTACAAGAAATACCGATGTTATGAGATTGCTTCTATTATTTTTATTTAAACCTATTTAAAAACTATGAGACTGTTTAATCCATGCTCTTCTTATTTTTTTTCTATTATTCCTATCTACCCAAGTAATTCTTACATGATTCCTAAACAAGAATGGGAATCTACCCATTCAATACAAGACAATGCCATAAAGCTCCATAAATTTCATAACTCTTTAACAAGATGTGAGAATGGGTTCCCAATCTATAACAAAGTAAATTTGATTATTCCTATCATAAAGGGTATATGCCCATTCTAAACTTTATAATACAAGTTGTGACTGAAACATTTTTTTTTATGAGAATGGGCACGTGCCCGTTGTAAACATTATCATACAAAAAAAAATTATTCTATGAGAATGGGCATGTGCACACTCGTTAATACTTACTCAATACTTAATCATTTGAATTCCTATTTAAAAGTTGTGAGAATATCTAAGCCATACTCTTCTTTTATGAATTTTATCTTCCCTAATAACTCTTTTTTTATTCCTATATTAGAATAGGTAGATTCCTATATGAGAATAGGCAATTTCCCATTTGATACAAGACAATGTAAAAATGGTCAATCAATTTTTTACTTATATAACAATTTTGACCATTTGTAAAGCATACTCTTATTTTATGATTCCTATCTACCCAAGAAAGTACTTTATGAATCCTATATGAGAATAGGCAGATTAAAAATGCAATGCCCATTCAAAACAAGATGAAACAATTTTTTTTGCATGAGAATGGGCATATGCCCATTCTAAACATTGTAATACAAGCAATACTGATTTTATGAGATTGGTTCTATTATTCCTATTTATATCTATTTAAAAAATATGAGACTATTTTATCGATACTCTTCTTATTCTTCTTCTATGATTCCTAAATGAGAAGGGACATCTTCCCATTCAATACAAGACAATGCCATAAATCTCCATCAATTTCATAACTCTTTAACAAGATGTGAGAATGGGTGCCCATTTTAAAATAAAGTAAATTTGATTATTCCTATCATAAAGGGCATATGTCCATTCTAAACTTTATAATACAAGTAATATTTATTTTTTTGAGAATGGGCATTGGCAGAGTTGTGATTGAAACATATTGTTTATATGAGAATGGGCATGTGCCCATTCTAAACATTCTCATACAAGTAATTTTGATTCTATGAGAGTGGGCATGTGCACTTTCATCAATACTTACTCAATACTTAGTCATTTGATTTCTTGTTTAAAAGTTGTGAGCATATCTAATTCATGCTCTTCTTTTATGATTGTTATCTTCCCTAGGAACTCTTTTTCTATTCCCATATGAGAATAGGAAAATTCCTATATGAGAACAGGAAGCTTCCCATTAGATACAAGACAATGTAAACATGGTCAATCAATTTTTTACCTATTTAAAATCTGTGACCATTTATAAAGCATACTCTTCTTTTATGATTCCTATCTGCCCAAGAAAGTCTTTTATGAATCCTATATGAGAATAGGTAGATTAAAAATGCAATGCCCATTCAAAACAAAATGAAATAATTTTGTTTGCATGAGAATGGGCATATGCCCATTCTAAACATTGTAATACAAGAAATATATATTTTATAAGTATGCTTCTATTATTCCTATTTATATCTATTTAAAAAATGTAAGATTGTTTTATCCATACTCTTCTTATTCTTCTTCTATGATTCCTAAATGAGAAGGGGAATCTTCCCATTCAAAACAAGACAATTCGTAAAGCTCCATCAATTTCATAACTCTTTAACAAGATGTGAGAATGGGTGCCCATTCTAAAACAAAGTAAATTTGATTATTCCTATCGTAAAGGGCATATGCTCATTATAAACTTTATAATACAAGTAATATTTTTTTTTACGAGAATGGGCATGTGCACAGTCATGAATGAAACATATTTTTATATGAGAATGGACATGTGCCCATTATAAACATTCTCATACAAGGACTTTTATTCTATGAGAGTGGGCATGTGCACTTTCGTCAAAACTTAGTCATTTAAATAATTATTTAAAAGTTGTAAGCATATCTAATCCATACTCTTCTTTTATTATTGTTATCTGCCAAAGAAAGTATTTAATGATTCCTATATGAGAATGGGCATATGTCCATTCAATACAAGACAATGTAAAAAAGATCAATCAATTTCTTAACTTTAGACAAGTTGTGAGAATGTGTGCCCATTCTAACAACAGTAAATACGAAAATAGTAATTATTACCAGTGTCTAATTAGGTTCGACAATAAATTCTACTATATTATTTTTCATTATTCAAATATCTAATAAAACATAAAATGGGTCTAATCAATTCAAATATATTTTAAAAATATTTACGATAGACTTAGGATATTAGGATATTAAAACATTTAAGCATTTAAGCATTTAAGCATTTTAGCATTAAAAGGTGTCGATTTATTATTGTAGGATACATTCAATTTTTTTATAGTTTTATATATGCCATGAGAATGGGTGACCATTCTAAAACACAGTAAATACGTAAATAGGACAAAGTATTTTATCAGTATTTTAAAAAAAACTTTAATTTTTCATGATTTCATTATTAAAACATATTTTCAATAAATGTTGACATTTTTAAAATTTTACATGTGTCTAAATTGGTATGACAATAAATTCTATTTTTTATTTTTTATTTAAAATCAATTCAAATATGTAAGCATATTAAAGTGTATTAAAGCATTTAAGCATTACATGGTGGTGATTTGTTACTAATATTATATATTCATATTTTGAATGTATGTACAAAAATGGTACAATGTATTTTTCATTATTCTAATACCTCTATAAAAGATTTAAATGTTTCTAAACATTGGGATAATAACATATTAAATCATTTAAATATGTACCCTTTCGTGGTTAAGTATTTACGATAGACTTAGTATATTAAAGGCATTTAAGCATTATAGTTTGGTGATTTATTATGGTAGGATAGATTCAAATTTAGAGACTTAGGATATTATGATATTAAAGGAATTTAATCATTAAAGGGTGGTGATTTATTATGGTATGAAAAATTAAATTTCAAATTTCGGTGCTTTATTTTTGAGGAAATTTTCCTTGGTCAAATACTTTATAAAAATATTGAATTTGAATGGCTCAGCTTTTGATTTCTTGTTCTCTAATGGCCAAGTTTTTATTTTTTTTCTCTCTTAGGACAAGTTTTTTCATTGAGAGATTTTGTAGGAGAAAGACGAAGGTATGTGAAAGGATTTGGGCTGATTGGATACAAAGATTATTGAAAAAGAAACTTGTTGCAGAGGTAATAAAACTCGTTGTGGTAGTCATAAAAAAAGACAGAGAGAGACAAGCATTATTGAGTTCATCTAATCATTTTTTCGCACCATAAACAGGTACGCATTTTAGACCTTATGACATTAAAAAAGGAATGAAACAATTTTGATTTGTATATTTGGTAGCTTTTATGTTTATAAAAAATTGATTTTTGTATTTGTTTGTTATTACGTTTATGTAAGGAAACAAATTGATACATTTTTCAGACATTTAAATAAATGAGATATATGGAAAAATGGTTCAAATAGTTGATTGTGAATTAAAAGATCTTTGCTAGTATACATTTTTTATGACTTTAGAAGTAAACTTGGAAAAAATGAGATATAAAAACCTTGAATAGCCTACTCTGACATTGTTGTATTCTGTTTGTGAAATCTTCAATAGTCTCCCTTGCAAAATCACTATTTCAAAAGTTGTTTCTTCTTCTTTCTTTTGAAAAATCTTTGTATCTTCATATTTTTCTAGCCACATCTACATTCTTTGTCTTTCCCCAACTAAATCTCTAAATGAAAAAATATCAGTCCCAATAGAGAGAAAACCAAAACTCGATTCATTTAAAATCAATATTTTTATAATGTACTTGGCCAAAATAAATTACCTCGTCAAAAAACAGTGCCGAAAATTCAAATTTAGAATCAAACCTGACATAATAAATGACAATTATGAATTTCCTCCCAAAAATTAAACTATATAATTTAAAATTTGAATCAATCTTGAGGAAAATGTAAAAAATAAGTGCTGAAAATTCAAAATTTGAGTCAAACCTACCATAATAAATGACCGGTACGAATTGCCTCCCTATAATAAAGCACCAAAAATTTAAAATTTGAAACAATAGAAATCAAAGTGTTTCTAATCAAGATGTGATATTAGTAATTAATAGTTCATCATTAACATTGATTAGTAGTAGAAATCATTGTGATTATATAATATTAGTATTAATTAATTAATTAAAAACATTAATTAATAATATTATAATTAATACTCTTAGTGCTAATTTAAATAATTAATCAGTAATATTATAATTAATTTCAAAAAAAATCCTATCAATTAATATTAACTGCAAGAATTAATATTACTAATAAATTTCAATTATTATATTAAAAAATGACATCTAATTATATTATCAAACAAATAAAAATAATTACATAATATTATAAAAATATATTAAACTTTATAAACATAATTAACAACTTAATCGCCATTATTTATAATGCTTAATTAATTATAGTGCATTTTAAAAATAATTTTATAAAATTATAAAAAATATAGTAAAACTTTATAAAACTAATTAACGACATAAACTCCATTATTATTTATAATGCTTCATCACTTATAATGCTTCATTAATTTTAATGCTTAGAATGGGCCAGTAAAAATATTTAAACTTTAATCATCAAAAAATTAGAAATCAAAGAATATGTATTTAACATATCATATTAGGACTAATCAAAATTAATTAATTAACAACAATAATTAATAATACTAATAATTAAATACAAGAAATAATATTGTATCATTTAATAATAACTATAAATTTCAAATAATATTTTACATTACGAAAAATAAAATGATTGTTGTATGTGAATGGGCTTGAACCCATTTTAATACCTCTATAAAGGAAGTTAGAATGTGTTATCTCTATTCTTCGACTATGATTCATATATCATAATAGGCATATCTAAAAACATCATTAGAGATTGTATTCAAGATAAGATGGAAAAAAATGTATGTTTGTATGAAGAATGGGCAACTGCCCATTCTTAAACAAAGACCAAGTTAGCTATGATTACTATAGAAGCTAAAATGACAATTGGTCATAATATAAATGGATGTGAAAATGATAAAAAGGCTTATAGTAATCATACATTAGATGTTCTAAATAATATGGTATGGAAGCATAGAGAAATAGTTTCTATTCCTTTTTGAGAAAAAAAAAATTATATAATGGTTGAAAAAGTGAGTAACAAGAACAATGAAAATGAGTTCAATACACATAGACAGAAACATATGTAATTTCTCATACAAACAAATAGTTTTTATCTTGTATTGAATAAGGAATATGCCCATTTCATTAATCTGAAAAAGTGAGTAATAAGAACAATGAAAATGAGCAATACACATAGAAAGAATGGGCATATGTCCATTTCATACAAAAAAAATTTTTTATCTTGTATTGAAAGCATATGCTCAATCATATAGAATCATAGAAAAATACACACAGATAGAATGGGCATATGTTCATTATCATACAAACAAACATTTTTAACTTGTATTGAATGGGAATATGCCCATTCTCATATAAGAATCATAGAAGAGAAATAGAGGTAATATTTTAATTTATTTTTAGAATGGACAATTGCCCTTTCCCACATCCTTTATAGTGATATAAAAACGATTAAGTTCAATATTGCTTCAATAAGGTAGAATGGTTAGAATAGGCATATGCCCATTCTCATACAAACAAAGAGTTTTATGATTGTGACGAGAATGGGCATATGCCATTTCTCATATAAACAAATATTTTTATCATTGCGATGAGAATGGACATATGCCCATTCTCATAAACTCAATATAGAAAGAAAGAAAAATTCTCCTACGCAAAACATAAAGAATGAATGATAATTACATCCTTTTATGAGAATGTTTAAAATAGACAGATGCCCATTCTCATAGTCAAGTAATATGGGAAGTATGAGGAATTATTACAAAAGTAATAGATGCAATTACATCCTTTTATGATAATGTTTAGAATGAACAGATGCCCATTCTAATAATTAGGCACTATGGGAAGTATGGAGGAATTATTGTAAAAGTAATAAATGCTATGTTAATATGATGAAGATATTTGGATGAAGCAATCGGTCTAAGCAACTTCAAGTTAACCTCTATATATATTCTCATAAAATTAATATAAGACTTTAAATATAACCTATATATATATTCTCATAAACTCAATATAGAAAGAAATATGAGGTAATATTTAATTTTTTTAGAATGGACAATTGCCCATTCTCATATCCTTTTATGAGAATGTTTAAAATGGACAAATGCTCATTCTCATAGTCAGGGAATATGAGAAATTCTTGTAAAAGTAGTATATGCGATATTATTATGATGAAGATATTTGGATGAAGCAGTTAGCTCAATTTTCTAATTAAGATTATATTTAGCCTCTATGATTTATTCTCATAAACTCAATATAATAAATTTTTTTAAATGGACAATTTCCCATTCTAACATCCTTTTATGAGAATGTTTAAAATGGACAGATGCCCATTCTCATAGTCAGGGAATATGGGAAATATGAGAAATTCTTGTAAAAGTAATATATGCTATATTATTATGATGAAGATATTTGGATGAAGCAGTTAGCAATCAAATTTTCTAATTAACTTCTATTTAACCTCCATATTATTCTCATAAACTCAATATAGAAAGAAAGAAAAATTCTCCAACATCCTTTTATGAGAATGTTTAAAATGCACAGAAGCTCATTCTCATAGTCAGGTAATATGGGGGAAATATGATAAATTCTTGTAAAAGTAATATATGCAATTATATTATTATGATGAATATGTTTGGATGAAGTCAGTTAGCAGCAAGTATATGGGAATATGAGGAATTTTATAATTGACTTCTATTCAACCTCTATTTATTCTGATGAACTTCAATATATTGAAAGAAAGACCAAAATTCTAGTTATTTGTATTTAACCACTCATAAAGAATGAAGTGAGAATGTTTAAGAAGATTAAGCATTCCCATTCCCTTGTAGGCAGGAATATGGGAAGTATAGGGTGATATTCTATATTGCAAAAAGTAATATATGAAATTACATCCTTTTATGAGAATGTTTAAAAATGGACATATACTCATTCTAAAATTCAGGCAATATGGGAAGAATGAGGAATTCATGGAAAATAAATATATGTTATGTTAATATGATGAAGATATTTGGATGAATCTGTTAACAATAAAGTTTCTAATTAACTTATATTTAACCTCTATATATTTATTTCTCATCTTATAAATTCAACCTAAATTTTTCTTCTATGATTCCTATAAG
This sequence comes from Taxus chinensis, assembly GCA_019776745.2. Taxonomy (NCBI): domain Eukaryota; kingdom Viridiplantae; phylum Streptophyta; class Pinopsida; order Cupressales; family Taxaceae; genus Taxus; species Taxus chinensis. Next base: position 485,730,643 of record CM034154.1, read on the forward strand.
AGACTAGGCATATCGCCCATTCATGATAGAAATGCTTCATTTGTATGAGAATGGGCATATGCCCATGTTATTATCATTGCAATACATAGATGAGTAGCACGAGATTATCTCGGCCCATGCAATACTGAACATGATCGTTACTATGGGAAATTTAATAGGATATAAGAGTGAAAAGGAATGGTCAATCTAATACAAGAAATAGGGTTTAGGGTTTATCATATTTAAAAATCTGTTCTAAGGCTTAAAGTCAAAATTTAAGATTTAAGGTTTGAATGTTGTTCACTATGTCATTATAACAAAAAATTTAAATTTCAAACATTATCATAGCCATGTTTTAGTAAAATAAATACATGGAAAGGCTAATATTAAGAAAAACTGGGAGCAATTATACCCCATCATGTCTAAGACTGTTGGATTTAATTTAATGTTTAACGGCTTTGGGTTGACATATATTAAGTTCTCAATGACATTGGCTAATGTGCATTTTCTTTAGGATCGTAAATGGAAAATAATTGGAGCCGATTAGCTCTATCTTTAGAAGATCTGGAAGGTTCATCTGGGTGATCTTTGAGAATTGGGAAGGGATACATGTAATTATTAATAACAATGATAGCCACTGCAGTGAGGAGTTATTAGCTTTCAATTCAGACTTGGCTTCTGTGGTTTGATTTTTAAATATCCTTCCTCACCCTTATTCAACACTTAGACCCCTCTACCTGTTGTTTCCCTCATCATGGTGTTTCTCTCTCTTCCTATCATTTTCTTGCAAAGTGACAAAAAAGAAATGGCATTCTTCATGTCTCAAGTGGGTTTTCATAATTGATTTTTCATCTATCTGTGAATCCATTAAACATATTTTGGGTAATGCCTATCATTTTCACTCCAAAAGAGCCCAATTAACTCCAAAATTGAACTCGGTGTTTGTTTCGAATCTACTCAGACCGAATAAGGAAATTGAGGAAGTTACCTACTGATTTCTCATTTTGTATCTTCACCCTCACATAGGGTTGGTTTGGATGAAGAACTCGAGCATTGTAATCTCAACACCATTCCATGTTATTTGAATTTCTAATGCAGAATGTTGGTTAGATCCATTATTATTTCGTAGATACCTTTGGTGGAGAGGGCCCAAGAGCCTCACCTAATTCGTATGAAGATTATCTTAGATTATTGTACATTTATAGAACCCGAGTTTTGACACCTCTTTGTCTTCCTATAAATTGTTAATTTAACACATATTAATGTTCTTATCATTCATGAGTCTACTGGTGTTTCTGCATTGCGGGAGATATTACGTCCCACCTACACACTCCTGTTAAATCTTGTCACTACTAGTGGTGGTATCCATCATATGGCTACTCAAGGTAACTCTATGGGTTCTTCCTTCTTGTTCTCTAATGTCAAAGAAGATTCAATCAAGATTAATGATGCCCACTAATCTAGACTATTAGTTCTTTTGTTGTCTTTTTTGATAAATTAAATATGCATTTTGTATTTTTCTCTCTATGTGTTTCCTTTTTTGGTCACTGCTACTTGTTATCCCTAAAATTACTTAAGTTTTTATGTTCTGTTAAATTAGTGCTAATTTATTGTTCTTAGGCATTGTATTCCAATAACAGGTATAAATAATCATCATGCTCTATTTAAGCATAACCATGTTTTAGGTTATTTTCATTTATAAGTAAATGGTGTAAACAATATGTTTGGCCCCCCATGGTGGTCTCGTTACCCAATCATGGTCAAGAACAAATATAAATTTAAACATTTAATCCATTCTCAAGAACCTAGCTGTAAGCATACTCAGTTTCAAGGGGAAAGGTAGTTCGCTAATCACTTTTACATACACAATATATATATATATATATGGGTATTTGATCACACACATATCTATACATCTGCTACATATCTATGATCCAGGTGGTGTCACTATGGCAATGGTCCAAAGCAAATATAAATTTAAACATCAACATATTAACCCATTCTAAAATGTAGTGACACACGCTTGGTACTACAGTTCACTCATCACATGATTTCCAGGGTCAGTCTACACTCTACATTCATGGGTAATATGATTATTACATTTGATGTGGTTTCTCGAGGGTATGTAGTGTAGCACTTGGCTCTGTCAAGGATAATTAGCTAGTATAATTCAGTGATTAAGGAGTGAAACCAAAGTGATAAACTAGAGACCGCCACAATGCACAACTTTACATCCTGCTCTATAGAAGAGATTACTGTCCAAATCATGCACACAGACACTAGCACCCATAATGAACACTAGCACCTCGACACTCCTATCCTCCTAAGAGAATGCTCCTATCTGGCACATTCCTAATAACTCATTAATCTCCAATGAGCATTGACAACACTTTGATTTGATATATGTATTCATCTATTCACCTACTCAGATCACTTCCATACTACTTGGAAATCATATAAGTCAATCTATCTCCTCCTCTTTCCTAGGGTTTCATATTTGTACATGTTTATTTGCTTATATATTATGTATATTAATAATTACAAATCAAAAAACACTATATTTTAATGATTCCTATATAAAAATGGGAAGAGAATAGGCATTGACCCATTCTAAAACAAAATAATATAACTACATAATATGAGAATGAGCATCTATCTATTCTTAACAAAATAATAGCAACCAAAACGAGACAAATATAAACAAATAGATGCAATGCTTAGTCCAGCAAAAATGATTGAGTTCAAAATTTCTCGCCCATTCTAAAAAAAATAGGACTACATAAGGCTTGACCCCTCTCGTGAGTATGTAGTGCAACACTTTGTGGTGCATTTACTTGGCTCCAAAAATTATTGTTATCCAAAATCCACCCCTCAAGGTAAATTTTGGTAACTTATGCAATTCTTCAAGGCCAAGAAAAATCCAAGAAGTTAAAAAATTGCAAAAAAAATGAAAAAAATTGGCCTGTGCTAGTGTATTGCAGCTAAATCAGGTGTTTTGAGCCCAAGCCGCATAGGTACATGCAAGATAGTTGAAGAATGGAGAGTAAATATCTCTCAACACCTTATTTTATTATGGAGAAGCATGTACAATTTATAGGAGAAATAGTAAACAACATTCCCCTAAACTAGAGGAGGAAGATATAAATGAAGATGAGAGAATAATGGAATACAACAGTTAAGAGAGAATAAAGGGATAATATAAAACAAACACACCTAAAAATATAAACTATGCTACGTATGCCAACATTCCCCCCCTTATTACATTATTCTTGCAAATGTGACCTCTGAAGAGATCAAATTTAACTTTTCCAAGAGCCTTGGTGAGAATATCAGCTACTTGTGCTTCTGTAGGACAGTACTAGAGCTGAATATGATGGTTCAAGACGTGCTCTTGAATGAAATGACAGTCAATTTCAATATGTTTTGTTCGTTCATGAAATACTAGATTTTACACGAGCTTCAACACACTTTGATTATCGCAATAGAGAATAGGTGACTATTTTTTAGGAATTCCCATGTCATCCAAAATGCGATGTAACCATATCGCTTCACACACAGCTCCTCATGTGGTGTGATATTTTGCCTCTGTGGATGAGATAGAAACAACATTCTGCTTCTTGCTTATCCATGAGATGGGTCCAGATCCAAGATGAAATATGTATCCTGTAGTTGACTTCCTATCATCAATAGATCCAGCGTGGTCTGAGTCGACATATCCCTATAAGAAGAATTGATCATTCTTCTTATATTCCAGACCATAATCAAATGTTCCTCAGACATATCTCAATACATGCTTTGCTGTTGTCCAGTGACATTTCTTTGGCTCTTGCATGAACCTGGAAAGATAGATGACAAAAGCATAGATCTGGTCTTAGTATATGTCAAGTAGATGAGCCCTCCAATAACTTTCCTATAGAGAGTAGCATCTACTTGAGGTGAATCCTGGAATCTTGAAAGTTGTAAGCCTTTCTCCATGGGAGTGGATATAGGTTTACAATAATGGACATATTGTACTTTTCCAGGAGTGTCTTGGTGTACTTTATCTAGGAGAGACAAAAATGTGATGCTTCTTTTTCCATATTTCCAAGCCAAGACAGTAATGTAGTAGCCCCAAATCTGTCATGTTGAAGGTTCTTTTGAGATCATTCTTCACAATATCAACCTGATCTTCTAAAATACCAGTGATCACAAGATCATCTACATATACAACAAGAATGACAATTTCCTTTCCTACCTTCTTTATATACAAATTTGAATCTGAGGGGCTACGAGTGAACCCATGCTACAAAAGGTGATCATCGATCTTGATATACCATGCCCTTGGAGCTTGTTTTAGTCCATACAGTGATTTGATGAGACGACATACCTTCTTAGGATGCTCTTCATCAACAAATCCTTTAGGTTGGGTCATGTACACTTCTTCTTTCAGATCACCATTTAGGAAAGCACTCTTGATGTCCATCTGTTGAAGTCTCCATCCTTTTTGTGCTACCAGTGCGCAAACAACTATGATGGTCTTGATCTTCACAGTGGGTGCAAAGGTTTCTTCATATTCGATGCCCTCTTTCTGAGCATATCATTTTGCTACAAGATGTGCTTTATGTTTGTCGATGGATCCGTCTGCCTTATATTTTGTCTTGAAAACCCATTTGTAGCCTATGGGTTTCTTTCCTGTAGGCAGATTGACAAGTTCCCATGTCTGATTTTTCATAAGTGAGTCATATTTTGTATCCATGGCTTCCTTCCACTGAGGTTGATTGAGTGCTTCATGAACATTTTCTAGCTTGGAGCTATTAATCAGTGAACTCATGAGTGTAAATTTTACCTCATTTCTTGTTTGACTCCTTGTTTTGACTCTCAGATGATGTATCTGGGAGTTGTTGCAAATGTGAGTCCTTGATGGTGCTTTGTACCCACTTCAGATGAGAACTTGGTTGCTTTTGAGAAGAACTGTGTCGTTGTCGTGTGGATTGATGTGGAGTCACATTCTCTAGTTCTCCAAGGTCAACAAATAGCTCTCCTGGCAACATTTCTTTTCTCTGAGTAGTCTCCTTTAGTTGTTCATCTGATTCAGAGACTAGTCGCTGAGAGGTGGTTGGTAATGGTTCTTTGATGTCACTACAGAGTCAAAGGATGACTTGTCACAAACCACATCCTGAACTCTCATATATTTTATTTGTCTCAGGATCCATGAGATGATATGCCTTTGAGGTAGTGTTGTAGCCAAGTAGGATACATGGGAGTGTCTTTGGCTCAACCTTCTTTCTCTTCTAAGTTGGGACATGCATGTATGTTGTGCAACCAAATACTCGCAAATGAGAAATTGATGGCTTTCTACCACTCCATACCTCTTCTGGAATTTTATTTTGTAGAATCTTTGTCGGTGCCCTGTTGAGAAGATATATAGTTGTATGTACTACTTCATCCCAATAGCATTCCTCTAGCTTTGTTATTGTTAGCATGCAGCGAGCCATCTCCATCACTGTGTGATTGCATCACTCAACAATGCCATTTTTCTGAGGTGTGTAGGGAGCAGTCAGGTTCTGCTTAATGCCTTGTTGGTTCAGGAATGCCAAGAACTTATTTGATGTGAATTCCCCCCTCAATCTGAGTGAAGTAGAAGAAGTTGTTGTTTGGTCTCTTTCACAACACGATGATAGAAATTATGGAAATGTTGAAGAGCCTCACTTTTCTTCTTCAAAAAAACACCCACATTTTGTGGGAGTGGTCATCCACGAACAGTTGGAAGTACTTGTATCCTGAAAATGAAGTAGGTAGGGGCCATTCAAATTGGTATGAACTACCTCCAGACGCTTCTTGGCATGGAAGGTGCTTTCCTAAAATGGATCCCTATGTTGTTTTCCTACAAGACAACCAAGGCACAAAGGTAAGGAACTAGAAAATTTGGGTAGTCCATGAACCATTTCTTTTGAGCTCATCTGATGTAATGAACTAGCTGACAAGTGTCCATATCTAAAATTCCAGAGTGTAGTAGATTGTACTGTTGATACAGATAAAGCTATTGCAGAAGATGAAACAATATCTAAAGAAAATAACTTATCTTTTAGAAATGCTCTAGCAATAATCTTACCTTGTCGCGAGATCAAACATGATTTGATGCCATTTTGGACAAGAAATTCTACCTTCAGGTGATGATTCAATAGCTGAGTCACTGACAGGAGGTTGCTAGTTCAATCCAGGAACATATAGTACCTTTGTAAGTGTACATTTTCACGATCCCAGAGGAGTGGTAACATTTCCAATTCCTTCTACAATGTACTCTTTTTCATCAGCTATCCAAACCCAATCACCAATGGGTTGTTCATCTAGTGAATCAAACAGCACCTTGTCACCTGACATGTGCTTACTTGCACCAGAGTCTATCATCCAGACTCTCTTCATGGGCTATGAATTCTGAGAGACAAGTACAAGGTTCTTACCAGAATGGGATCCTTCTAAGGTCTCCTCATCAGATTCATTATCTTGTTGGGTTGTGAGATGTCCCTTGTGCTTTCTCCAGTGGGGACGTCATTTGGATTTTTGAAAATATTCACATGCCCTAATGTACTTGTTTGACTTGAAGACCCTTGTTTCAAGCTATTGTACCAATAGTGATCTGTGTTGTGAGTGTTGGATCTACAAATGTGACACCACCTCTTTGAATTTTGATCTTTCTGTTGTTGTTTTGGTTGCACTTGATTTGTCTTCTCTAGGGGACCCTTCTGATTCTTCTGGCCATGGTATGGCTTTGAGAACAGGGCTTTATCCTGAGACTCCTCTTGGGATGAATTGATGGCCTCTTCCTGCTGCAGCAAATTCACAAGTTCTTTGAATGCCACTATTTGTTTAGATACATTCAGTGTCGTAACAAACACTCAGAATTGAGAAGGGAGTGCTCTCAAGGTGATTGGTACGAGAATTTTTTCATCCACCATTTCACCAAGCACTAATAACTCTGATCATAGCTCAGCCACGTGATGTAAGAACTCCTCAACTTTCTCATCTGAACCCATAGAGAGGGTGTGTAGCTTTGACTGAAGATGGAGGATCTTAGTATGATTTTTGGCTTCATAAATTATTGCCAGCTTGTCCCAGGCCTCCTTTGGTTTCTCTGCATTCCAAACATGCATTTGCACATCATCACTGATACTGAGCATTATCAGCATCAAGGCTTTGGCACTAGCCATTTCATACTTTATTAATTCATCAGGGGCTATGGGAGCAGTCACAGATCCGGTCACAATGCCCCATAATCCTTCAAACTGAAGGATTGTCCTCATTTTTGTTTTCCAGGCCACAAAATTGGGCCCTTTAAGTAACTGAGCATTGGAAAGAAGCAACTTTAGAGCAGACATCGTATAAAAAATAATATTATTTATTTATTCAAGAGTTATTACAACTTTTACTCACTGATGAGAAGTATTGGCTCATAGATGCTCTCGATACTCACGTGCTGAGAGATAGCGATGCTTGGTGGGGCTTACTTCTTCATCTTCACAGTCAGTGTCGTACCCGGCTTCTAGCTCTTCCCGAACTCACTTTTCTTGGTAACTGACATCGAAAAGGAAATAGTCCAAGAGTCCTTTGCAAACCAGTTCATCAAAGACAAGATTGTCAGTGTTTCGAAGCTCATTGAGCAAAGAAAAGTAGAACCCAGAGCTTTGTGGAGATTCTTCACGGTGTTCTTTGGCTGGTGAGTTGATGTTGTGGCTTTCAGTAGTGATCTATTGTGTTATTCATGCTATCAATGAGTTATTACACTCATTCTTTGTAGTTTTTGTATAGCTACTTCCTTGTTTTCTTGGTGAAACATCTTTCATTTGATTAAATAATTATCCTTCTCCAAGAGACTTCTTAGGATTTTGTTTCCCAGATTTTTTTTTCATGTGGTCACTGGAGTTTACACAGAGGTGTGGAGTGGCAGAAAAGAAAAAATTAAAAGAATGTTTACTGTCTTGTTTTTAATTCTTTCTCGTACGTAGGTGAATTGGTAATTGTTACTCTTTATCATGTTTTTAATGCAGAGAAACAAGTTTCTACAATTGATGGTCTCTCCGAAAAGTGATTTTCTCCAATTTCTCATGCACAGGTTTGAATGGATACCAAAAAATCTACAAAATTTCTTCCTTTCCTGTAGCAAGTCCAAATTTATCCACGCAGTCGCTTTTGAGGTTTGAAGTCAACATTGTGGCTCAACAAGCAGGCTCAAATTGACAAAATCTCTTCCACGCAACTAGTTCTTCATACAACTCCACACATGAAACATTCAATGCAACAAAAGATTCATCTCCTCTCTCCAGGTAGGCTATAGATTAGTCACAAGTAGCAATCTATATAGTCCTCCTTCTCCAAATAGAGCAGAAGAAAAAAACTTGGATCAATTTCCATGTAAATTGTTTGGAACTCCAACAACAATGTATTTCTTTGAGAAATTCCTGCGCAATCAGATTTTTCCACAAAGATCCACGCAGGTTTTCAAATGACCAGGTGCACTTGATCTTCTCCACGCTGCTTTGACCATTCATCTCAGAAGATGTATTCTTTCTCCATGCTCTCCATACCAAGCACACAATCCAAATATATTAATGCTCTGATACCAAAATATTGGAAACAAATATTGCAGAAGAAGAATGGAGAGTAAATATCTCTCAACACCTTATTTTATTATGGAGAAGCACGTACAATTTATAGGAGAAATAGTAAACAACATTCCCCTAAACTGGAGGAGGAAGATATAAACAAAGATGAGAGAATAATGGAATACAACAGTTAAGAGAGAATAAAGGGATAATATAAAACAAACACACCTAAAAATATAAACTATGTATAAAAATAAAGGAAACATATTCAGATCCAGTGAAGTAAATGTTCAGTCCCGTTAAATGACAGAAAAGCCTAGCAGACCCAAAATAGCTGCCCACACTCAAAAGGCCATAACTTTTGCATTTCACAACAAAAACACACAAAATTAGAACCGTTGGACTCATGGTTCTGAGACCAATGCATAGCAATAAATAAATTCATAATTTGATGAAATATCAATGGATATTTTTTATAAAACGTGCCTAGGTTCATAACAGTGATTTTATTTGGTAGTTGGGATGCATTTAATAAAGCATGGGATGACATATTTCACTGTTGTAAGTTATGGGACAGTATGGGGATCCTTTTGCAAGCAACTAGAACATAATTTCACTTCATTTACCACATATTTCAAGTGGTTGGAGGACATATTTTGGGATTTTTTTTTTCCCTCTCTCTCTCTCTTCTCATAAATCTATAAATTGGAATGTTGGGCTCATTGTAAAGGAGATAGTTCTTAAGTAGAAAAACTCTATCAAAGTTGATTTGTGAAGCCAATGTGCTACAGGCCCTTGTAGTGGAATCCTTTTATGGTGATCTAGGTCCTTATCTTGTAATAGATTGAACTGTGCATACTTATGAAGCAATAGATGCAAGTTTATGGATATATCTTCCCCTACTGTGTTTGTTTGCATTCATCTTGCCCTTTCAATTTCATTACATATATATTATGTCTATCTTATGTTGTTTCAGGGATCCATTATCATTGTGTGTGTGTTCATGAAATACTATTGTGAATGCAGTTTCTAGATTGTGGAGAACTGTTATCACCCCTTCTAGATTGCATTTTGATTCTACTTTTCACACATTGGGAGACTACTCTCACACTATCCTTTTCTGGTGTATCACCGCTTTAGTGTAGGATTTTTTTTCATGCACTCTCTCTCTCTCTCTCTCCCTAGTCCCTTGGAAATTTAGATTAGGATAGATATTTTTGCATGCATTAGAGTAGATTGCGGCAAGTAATGTAGGAGAAAAAACTAACTTTCTCTGGAGATCTATCTCAAGAAGCAAGTCCCACAACTTGGAGATCATCCAATGTTACCCAAAAAACATCATTTTCTCATTCACGAGGGATGAAAACTCGGAGGGTGTTATTTTTTTGGTGATAACAATTGTTTGGCTCCACCAAGGTTAGTCCAGCCAAAATGATACAATTATAAAAAAATTACATAAGGCTTGATCCCTCTTGCGGATATGTAGCGCAACACTTGGCGGTGATTGTACTTGTCTCCACCAAGGTTAGTCCAACCAAAATGGTATAATTATAATATATATATATATATATATATATATATAGTATATATATATATGTATTTATATATATATAACTACATAAGGCTTGATCCCTCTCACAGGTGTAATACAATAATACTAATTACTTCAAAACAAAATATTTTTGTTTGTTTTAGAATGAGCTTGTGCCCATTATACATGTGCATATATTCTATAAAGGTTGTCACAATGAACTGCTTCCCATTCCTTCCCTTGTTAAAAGAAAGTAAATATAATATGTTTAACTTAAAGTTATCTATAATCTTCTTGAATTATTAATAATATATTTCTATTAGTTATACATGAAAATGAGAAAACTTGTCTATATTCTTCTTTTATTAGTTATGTATGAGAATGACATATACCCTTTTAAAGATGAAAATATGAACAAATAAAGTAGAGAGAATAAAATTAGCATAAACATTTTCTTCAAATTGTGTTGATACTGTCACAAGGCACATCTTCCAATTCTATTCTATAATTCTTATATGAGAATGGGCATACGCCCATTCAAAATATCTATTCTTATTCTATACTTCATAAATGTGAATGGATATATATCTATATATATTATAAGATGAGAACTACATAAGGATTGATCCCTCTCGGGGGTATGTAGAGCATAATTTTCCCATTCTAAACATCTAATATATCTGAATCTATCACCCCAAATAAAAATATATAATTATAAACAAGAACTTGAGCTATGCATTGAATGATTTCCTATTTTGTGCAAGTTTTAGGATGGGGTGCAGGAAAACATGAACATATAATCATTTCTTAAACAAGGAATATTCAACTAGTAATCACAAGGAAATTATATCATTTAATCCTAAATATGTGATTCATGCTGATGTTTGGTAATGCAAGAACATTATGTGCTTGAATCACATCTTCAGGAAAAAAATGCATTAGTTCTATTAATATCTTGATGTTTCATTTCATCTTCATAACGAAATGTTTCTCTTCTATTACTACAGTGTTTAATATGATGAGAACTACATAATTCTTGATCCCTCTAGAGGGTATGTAGTGCAGCACTTGGCTTGGTTAGGGATAGTCTAGTCAATATGATATAGTTATAAACACTTAAATAGAGTAGAGATAAAGTAATTTGAATTACAGAAGAAGAATAGACATACAGATAATTTTACACATAGAAGAAAAATATATATAAAATTTACTATGATCATATTAACCGTATAAAAATACAAATAATATATAGATATATGGAGATGATTCACAAATTATTATGAAATAATTATTTTTTGTTTGTATAAGAATAACCTTCCCATGTTAAAATTATCTCTATTCTTCTTGTATTAAATTAGATATATAAGAGATTTCTATTAGTTATACAATAGAATGAGCATATTTATCTCTGTTATTTTTCTATTAGTTATATGTGAGAATGGGCATCTTCTCTTTTAAAGAAGAAACGATGAAAAAATAAAGTGGAGAGAGTAAAATTAGCATAAGCATTTTATTCAAATATTTTTTTAAATTCTGAAATGTACAAATTAGACAGAGTAAAAGTAACATAAATGTCCATATTTCCTTCTATAATAAATTAATTACATTCATTTTAATGCCTCTAATCTATATTATTCTTCTTCCATGATTGTTATATGGGAATGGGCATATCATTTTAATACCTCTAATCTTTATTCTTCTTTTTCCATAAATCCCATATGGGAATGGGCATCTTCCCACTCTAAAACAATGTTAAATTTTTCACTCCATGTGCCCATTCTAATAACTCTAAAAAATTTTGAATCAAAGATAACTTAAATTTATCTATATTCTTCTTCTAATAGCTATGTTACATGAGAATGGGCATCGTCCCAATCAATATAAACAAACAATTATATCACATGACAATGGGCATCTACCCATTCAATACAAACAAACAAACTTATCATGGGTAGATGTAATAATAAAAAAAGAATAGAGTTTAAAATGGGTAGTTGAACGTTATTGTAGCTTGTTACTTTTACAAAAAAATGTAAAGTTTTCAAATATTTTGACATGTATTACACTAATATAAACAAATAATTATATCACATGAGAATGGGCATCTACCTATTCAATACAAACAAACAAAATTATCATGGGTAGATGCAATCATATAAAAATAATAGAGTTTAAAATGGGAATTTGAATGCTATCGTAGCTTGTTACTTTTACAAAAAAATGTAAAGTTTTCGAAGATTTTGACATGTATTACACTAATATAAAAAAACAATTATATCACATGAGAATGGGCATCTTCCTATTCAATAAAAACAAACAAAATTAGCATGGGTAGATGTAATCATATAAAAATAATAGAGTTTAAAATGAGAATTTGAACGTTATCGCAACTTATTACTTTTATAAAAAAATGTCAATTCTGTGAATATTTTGATATATATTACACTAAGAAAACTTGTAACAGTAAAAAATGGCTCTTATTACCACGACCCTATATAAAGAAATTCCATTTATTGATGGTGCAGATGACTGTGGAAGAAGGGATGAAGCATGATTCGTTGAAGTTCACACCCCTAATAATTATTACAATTATATGTGGTTGTTTCATTCCTTAGGAGACCAACACACATGGAATTCTTGTGAACATAAAGTGTATAACATATACAATTGTATCTCTTCAAGTGGAAAAAGTTTACAAAACATCAATAAAATTCTCACTACATAAAATGCAATTACAGGTTTCTTTTTTTAAAAAATATGACATGGAAAGGTCATTTAAAAAATACAAAGATTCATGTTATAGTTATGGTTGGAAAATCGATCCATACACTGAAGGGGACAAGAGTGGTGTGCATAATAGTGAAGCCAATTGTGCAAGAATTGTCACCATATTCAAAATGTTATATCAGTATGCATTCAATTCATCTATTTCCCACTTCTTGAATATGGATAAGGAAGTGGGCCAACGAAAATTACATTAAAAAATGTTTACCATGCTCAAAAGACAAAAATTATCTAAGCTAGAAAAACACATTTCAGAATCACACTTTCAAGAGGTGAAGTGATTTGCAAAAGAGACAATGTTATTAAAAAAAGCTCAAACTAAATTTAAAAAAATTCAATCTACATTATCTAAAGAGCTAAAAATATGATATTGGTCATTGTCATGTACCTCCTACAAAATACCAATACAGATCACTTATTTCAGTAAGTGTTAGTCTCCTTGTGCACTCTATGTTATGCAACCCTATATCTCTTCAGTGGGATGTAATTTTTCTTCCTTTCAAAAAATCTACTCATGATATTTTTGACATGGAGTTTGAGCATGAAATTCATGACATAGAAACTCATTTCTATATTATTGATGGGAAACATACAATTGAAGCCCAAAAAAATCCTTGCAAATTATGATTTTTCATTTGTTCATGATAGAATCAAACAAAGTTTTTTCTGTATTCTGTCTTGTAAAGCAACAACATAAAAAATAATCAGTATTTACAAGAAACATAATATGAAAAACAAAACATGGGTGAAAACAATATTTATTGACTCGTTGTACAAAGCCAGGTCAAGTTGGATCTTAGAGAAGATACCACAACATCCTAGTTCTGGTCACGAAAAATTAGAGGGTTGGAAGGTATTTATAAATTGTATTAAGTTTTTTTGCACAGAAATTAACTTATATTATTTCTCATATAATGCTAAATTAATAAAATTTATTTTAATGTTCACATGCAGTCATTCGGAAGGAAAATTTTGTTTCTTTTTTAGAAGGGAAAATTGGAATTTTTGAAAGATTAAATTTCATTTCTTGTACTCCTAGATGAAATTTGGGATAATTGGGTTTTAGTGTTTTATTTGAATACTAATGGTGGGTTGCCTTATAGTCCAAAAAATGCTCCAGACCCAAATTTCAATCCAAATTCATTAGATATGCTTATAGCAGGACTATCCAGATGCATGAAAGGTATGATTGATGAAGAATTAGATGTACTTGCAAATAAATTCATTAGTGGTGAAGTTTGCTTTGAATCTGAGTATGGTGTTAATGTAGTGTTTCTAAAATATTACTGCAAAAGAGTAAAGTATGGTAGAGCAACGAGAGCCAAAGTTATGTCTTATATACTGGCAAGAGTTCCAGAATATGTTGCTCTTATAGGATGCAATGTATTAATGTGAATGAAAAAATTTCCATCCATGAGTCATATTTTTCTCAACTATGTCAAGATCTTAGAGAAGAAGAAAAATTTGAAAAGGAAAAAAACACCATTAGGGGAAATAAATTTGCCAAATTATTCAAAACTTGTTATTGAACTACTTGAATTGTATGTGACTGTGGTTAATACAAATTCTCAACTAAGGATTCCAAATACATATGAATTCAATTTTCAATGTTATTATCCTTTTTTTCTTAGTAGAAAATTGAGAGGTTTGGAATCCCATTTACCATCACTCACTGTAGAAGTCCTACTTTTTGGTTTTTGTAATCTTGTGAGTACTCTCTCACAACACAATATTGTTGAGATTCTTTGTGTCATTGGGTGCACTACAATGAGTTTTTTATGCGTATTTATACTTCTAGTAGTACAAGCTAGCTTATTTGATACTTCTATAAAAATATACATGAAAAAAGTTAAAAAACAACAATAATTTCATCAGGATGTTACAGAATTTTGAATGCAGAACATGCATTTCAAGGGATGTCAGTGATTTTTACCATGTATGGTGTTCATAATTCAGCCACTATATAGATGGAAGATGTTACAGTGGAACTAAATTTTCAACATTCAGAGCCCTTGGATATTATCAACCCGAATGAAATTGGAGTTTCCATCCCTGAACATCCTTTCAAATGTGAGAGATCAGTGCATTTTTGGGAGCACATGATTGAGAGATGTAAAACTAATGTGTCTCATGTAACGGTGGGACAAATGCATTAAAGGTAGCACATAATACAAAGAGGTCCTCACTTATATTTATGGTGGAGAATCACAAGTAGGAGATCATGATTCAACACTATTATAAATGTCTAACTATGCCTCCAGGTAAATAGCCTTTACATTTTTTGTGTTCTTTTCATTATAGTCATTCCTTTGTATACGTTAATTCTTAAAAATATTTACTGCATCCAACCAAATAATTATTTTAGAAAATATAATTTGATCTTATCTTTATTCCAATCCTAATAACTAAGATCTCCATCTCCACAAAATATGGAGAGAGATATATTATTGAAGTCAAAGTCTTATCTCACTTATTTTAGGAAGATTTTGGGAGCAAATCTTCTCCTTACTTTTTCGGTAACAAGAATCATAATGATTTTATTCCTTTACATTATTGGAAGGAGAATTTCCCTCAAAATATGATTTTTACCAAATACCTTTCTCATATTTTACATTTTACTTTGTTTTTTTTTACTGTGGAACTTTTGACTCTTGTCTGATACGCTTTTTCCTTGGACTGCAGCTCACTAAAAGTTATATTTATATTCATTGGTAAAACCTTTTGCAAATATAAATGAGGTTTTTTTTAAACACATTTCTATGAACAAAAACCTCTCTCATATTTTCTATTTGACTTTTTTGTTTCTATTTATGGAACTTTTAGCGCTCATTTGATGCACTTTTCCATGGGCTACAGCTCACTAAAAGTTAGATCTCTCTTCATTAGTAAAACCTATAAAAATTTGAATGAGTTTTTTTTAAACACATTGCTATGAAAAAAAACCTCTCTCATATTTTCCATTTGAATTTTTTGTTTCTATTTATGGGACTTTTAGTGCTCGTCTGATACACTTTTCCTCGGACTACAAATCACTAAAAGTTATATCTCTATTTATTGGTAATACCTGTAGCAAATATGAATGAGGTTTTTGTTAAACACATTTCTATGAATAAAAATATCTTTTAGATTTTCCATTGGATTCTTTGATATTTCACAATTCCTCAAAAACTGTCAAAATCTACTTAGTTCTGAAACTAAGCCTGCGAGTTCCGAAAATCACTCGGCGAGTTCCGAAACTAACTCTGTGAGTTCCAGAACTAAGCCTGTGAGTTCTGGAACTAATCTTGTGAACTTAAAATGGCCATAAATTTTTCATATGATCTCGGATGGAGATGATTCTCTTTTTGAACTTGCATAATTTTTCGAGATGAATCTGAATATGAAATCAGATTTGAGTTTAGATATACCATCCATGATAAATTAAAATGTTCTCAATACTAGCATTATCTTTCCTTTATGGCCTACATACACAAGACTTTGCATCTTTTCCCAAATAATCAATAGGATTAGTCAACAAAATAGATAACAAAAGATTTCTAAAGAATGAACAAGATATATATCCTATATTCTATCTTAAGAAAACTTAAAGTTCTTATATTGCATTTAAATCCACTTTTAAAGGTAACTTGGAAGGAAAAAATAATGGTAATTTATGGCCAATTTATGGCCTCATCAACCTTTCATATTTTATACTTATCATATGAATTTAAGTAATTGGTTAACGAAGTCAATTTTACAAGGTCACATATGTAAATGGATCTCTGTTGTTCTATGGAATTTGACATCCTTGCATAGGAGGATTGTGAAGGCCTAGTAAGAGTAACTTGGGACCAGACCAGATTATTGTGCATTAAGATCTAGTAGAGGGCGAGACAAAGTTTAATAAAGGAGATAATGTCAAGATGCATAAGTTTTTAATGGAATTGTAGGACAAGTGCTGTACAGATTTAGAAAGCAATATAGTGGTTTACATTTTTACTTTTCACAAGTGTTGCAATTAAATTTATATGAAGACCAATAAAAGTAGAAGAAGAAATTAGCCATTTTCACGTTGCACATGGTTTTCCAGCTGGTAGGAGGAGACGTCAGGATAAAATTGTTGGTGTTGAAGTTTGAATTAGATTCCTTCTCTGTAATTTCCTTTCTATAACACTAGATAATAAATCATGGAAAGGCGCTCTAATTGTTCAAGTAATTATGCCAGGGAATTTTCCAAAGTTAAAAGTAGAACAGACATAATTGTGTGATTGCTCTAGAGTTCCAACTTAGAAGTTTACGGATCATTTTGGTATCAAGCTGATTATAAATCTAGGACATGGTGATTGAAATTTCTTTGATTTTTTATGACAAGTGACAACCTTTTTACAAAGGTGAAGAATTTTTACCTTACGATCCAGATATTTCTATGAAGAAGTGGAAACAGAGAATTTTATCTCAAATGGAGGAAGAGAACTTGGTCCGTAGAGTCGAGATGCTAGAGACCATGATGGATAGGCTGCATAGAAAACAAGAAGATATTTTAGATCTGCAAAAGGAGAATTTAGTTAAGAAAGATTCCATGGTTGGTGTTTTGAGCACTAGCCAAAAAAATCAGTATCAGAAAGAGCCATGAAGAGGAATAATGGGATTAGCATGAAGAGACACCAATTGTAAGCATGAAGGTAAAATCTGCACATACACCTTTTAAAGTTAAAACGAAAGTGGAAATAAAGAATTTTGAAGGACAAGTAGATGCAGAATTACTGTGATAAATGGCTAAAAAATACTGGAAGTCAAATTTAGTGCACATAATGTCATTGAGGCACAAAGGATACCTTTTCACATCTCAAGAATGGAAGTTCATGCTCTGGTTTGGTGGGAAACCCATCTAGCCACTTGTGAGAAGAAGAAACGTCCTATTGTCAATACTTGGAAAGGTTTTAAAGAGTTGATTCAGAGATAACTTCTATCCTATTGGCCATAAGACTGACATGATGATTAAGTGGTAGTACTTTAGGTAGGGTAAAAGTCAAAGCGTGCAAGACTACACTACAGAATTTCAAAGACAAGCCATGTTGCTTAATACGGACTCGGAGGATGAGGAAATTCTGACCAAGTATTTAGGAGGACTTTAAACTCACCTTCAGAGGAAGGTGATCTCCATGAAGCCCAAGGATCTCAATGAAGCTTGTGTACAAGCATACTACATTGATGATGAGAAGAAGCAAGGAGAAATAGAGCCAAAGGGAGACCAGTCAATAGAACCAAGTAGGACAAAGAACAAGGGAAGACAAGTAGCAGAGGTAAATGGAAAGGTAAACATAGCCACTACTTTGCATACTTGTAAAGAGCCCTAATAAATTTCTATAAGCATTGTGATGTAAATGGACATACTGATCCACATGTTGGAAGTTGCATCCATGGAATTACACCCAAAGCATTGAAACAAGGATTCCAAGAAATCCATGGCCACTGTGAAGACATGAAGAGAGGTGGAGATTGAGGATGATTTGGGATGTAGATGAAAGGATGGGATGCACAACCACTAACATGTATGGGTGGTAGAAGAATAAGAGATGAGTAATTTATTTCAAATCAAAATCCAAATCAAGAAGACTAAGGTAAATGGTTTAGTAGATTTTGGTTCTCAATGATAAATTTGATTTCTGATGTGGTTGTACAAACAGCTTGTTCTAGAGACTTACGTGCATCCACATCCATACCCACTGGGATGGGTGAAGAAGAGTGTAGAAATACAAAAGAGTGTAGAAATACAAGTTACAAGGAAGTTTAAGTTTTAGTTTGGGATAAATACTTAATACTTAGATGTATTAGAGGATGATATTATTCCACTTGATGCATTTGATGTTGTTTGTGGAAGTCCTTACTTGTATGCCAAGGATGCTGTGTTCACAAGGAGGGAGAACCAGTTTAGATGGGTCAAGGACGGAGTTAGTTTTAACATCCGGGCACACCAGAGTAAATCAAATAAATCTATGGTAAGTGCTAACCAAGCACAAAGACTTATTCATGAAAATCATCAGTTTTGTTGCTTTCATTAGAAGAAAAACAAAATGGACGTGAGAGAAAATATTTCTAACCAAAGGATGGAGAATTTTGATAGCTCTTGTTATTTTTTATAGAAGAATCCGCCACAGGAACTGCTCATTCAAGGAGCAAAAAAAACTTTGCTATGCAGTCACCATATCTACCTACAAATTCACTAGACCTGACCGTGGGGTGGGGCAACAAAAAGAAGATGATATATAAGGAATGGTGGTGACTATAGCAGTAACGTACTTGGAGAGGATTTGGCCAATCCATCTCAAGAGACAAAGACAAGAAAGGACTAAACCACTAAAGTATGGGACCTTTGTCATACTTGAGCAGGTTGGAGAAGAAACCTTCAGGTCATACTTCATGCAGATGCATGCGATAGTAAGTTGCAAGATTTCACATCCACTAACACCATCTATGCATGAAAAAGAAGGGAAGATACAGAAGTTACCTTCCAAAGAGGATTGTACTCAAAGCATCTTAGAGGAGGATGTAGCACTTGAACAATAAACCAAAGATCCACATGAGTCTTGGCAGGTTGGATGAGAGAAGACACCAAGGCATACCAAGTGGTACTCAAATGAGCATGAGAGGGAGTTGATTCCTCTACCACTCCCCCACTAATATTTTGTGGGACCAAAATCCTCCTAAGTAGGGGAGGTATGATCCATAGGGATCTAGAAAAACACACCACTTCATAAATTCCATCAATGCCAAGAATGAGAAATAAGAAAAGTGAGAAAAAATGAGGTAAACGGAGGTTCTAGATAGAACCGCCGCTCTGTGCAGAGTGGCGGTTTCAGAACCATCACCCTGCAGGGTGGCAGTCCTAGGACTTTTGAACAGAAAAGAAGAATGGAATTCAAGTGGACTCGTTCTTGAAGCGCCTAGCCATGTCTCTTCCCTTCCATTCCCTTTCACATCCTCCAGTGCACGGGAGGACATGGGAAGGCCTATAAATGTATGAAAGGAGCAAGAGAATAGGCATTCAAAGATTTAGAGAGATCGAGAAGAAGAGTTTAATGAGAGCAGTGAGAAAGATCTTTAGTGTTGGAATGGAATTGTAGGAGCAAGGTGTAGAAACGGAGCAAGCAAGTAATTAGAGAGAAATTTTACACTATTTCTTCTTTTTATACTTATTGTAATCTGTAATTGTCGATGTCAGACCAATAAAAGTGGGAAGAAAGAGCAGTTTCCCTTCCCAACTGGTTTTCCTCCTTGGAGGTTTCTAGGATAAAATTGTTGGTGTTGAAGTTTGAATTATTTCCTTCTCTGCAATTTCCTTTCTATAGCACTAGATAATCAATCATGAAGCTCTAATTTTAAAGCAATTCTATGATTTTCCAAAGTTGAAAGTACAACAACATAGTTGTGTGATTCATAGAGTTCCAAAGTAGAAGTTTACGAATCATGGGTTGAGTTAGAAATAATCATTCATGTGAATGTTTTATAACAAAGTTAGAAATATTCTAAATTTTGTGACCAATTCCTTTATAGATATTTTATAATGATTAATTCAATATTTCATGTATTGAATGGTCATATTTCCATTCTCATATATCAATCAATAATCTTCCTCAATGATTCATATAGAAAAACATGCATCTGTACATTCAATACAATGATTGAACTTAATCATTTTTAATACATCTATAAAGTATATTAGAAATCATGGGGAATGGCCCCTCTACCTTATAAAAAAGGTTAAATACATAAGGCTTTATGCCTCTCATCGATGGCATGTAGAGAAATACTTGGCTCTACCAGGGATAGTCAAGCCAATGTAACGAAATTATGAATAATTATCATAAGGCAAAAATTACAAGTTTTGAAGAGTGGAGACCTAGAGAAAAGTATTTACTGGCCAATTAAAAGGCATTCTTTGAAGTCTTGGGTCATTCTAACCTTGGTGATATATTGTAAGTGATTTAGGCTCTACCTCAAACAACCAGATTATGTAACATCTCTTTCATACAAACAAACAAATTTATGCAACATTCTATTCTTCTTCTATGATTCCTAATTGAGAATAGGTATCCACCAATTGAATACAAAATTGAACAGGTATCCACCCGATGAATACAAGATAGATCAAGTATTTCAGTAATTAAGTGAGAATGGACAACATTTCATTGTTTACAATTGTTACTTTAATATATTCTAAGTATTTATGTTCATTAGCAGTAACTTTTGAGCCCTTGCAAATGATCATGAGTGGAGAACAAAGCACAAGCCATGAGGTTAATCCATTACAGGAAGATATTATTCCTATTAATAGCATGATTATGAGTGGAGCAAAATGTAATCCATGAGGTTAATCCATTACAGGAAGATATTATTCCTAACAATAGTACATTACCGACCAACCAAGAAAAAAATATTATTCCTAATAATAGCACGATGTCAACCAAACAAGAAAAACTTACCCAAAAAAACACACAAGTGATGGTGATTGATACTTAAGATACATTAAACCCTTCACCATCAATTATGACAGGTTATTCACGAACAAGTATCAAGTATTATTTAAAATTTAATAATATTTTTTTACTTTTCTAATTTGATAAATATGATGCCCTACCATCTCGTAAGTTCCATGTGCAGATGCAACTGGAGATCATTCAAGAAATACTATGTAAAGAAATCAGGTAATAGACTATGCATCTTCCCATTATTTGGAGGATCATTCTTCCTTAGATGGTATCCTAAGTACAATTTGGATCTCAAGATGGCATGCTACATAAATTTTGTTCAGGTATTCCTACAACAAATCAATAGGTGTCAATATATAGGTGCAGATAATCCCATCCATGTGAAAGGGATTAATAACATATCTTGAACTATATTCAAGTTAATAATGAAGTTTAATATTACCCATTATCTACCAACGGTGCCTCAAAAGAAAGATTTGCTTATTCTTGAATAAGAAGATTTTTTACTTCTGCAAGTGTAGTTCTAAAACCTTAAAGTCCCCAATGAACTTGGACCCTTGTATAGTAATGGATGCACCTCCTACCACAAATTTCATATTACCCAATTGGCCTAAAGTTTGATGTTTCCATAAATAGTACATTAGAGGATAGTCTATAATGGTCAGGTACGTTCCCATACAAACACCAGTGCATCTAAAGTAGCAACAAAATTGTTACTCTCAGCTAAAGTGGACATACAACCTTTGTTTTTTTGGGGTATGGAGCATTGCGGAAAAGAGGGAGACAAATTTATTAAAAATTTGGAAACAATTTGGGAGACACCAAAATTTCCATACAAATGTGAAACTATGGTTGTAGTTAATGTAGATAAAAAAGGGGTTCCTGAAGAAAACATTTTGGTGTCTCTAAAGGTTTCTGAGAAAGACTTTAAAAATAATAAGTGGCTTATGTCTGACTTGTTTTTTCAACTATCCGCGGTATGAATTACAGATGATGTAAGAGATGTCTTAAAGGTATGTGCTCTATTTTAAAGTATTTCACCCTAAAAATTTCTAAGAACAGTGCAATAAATGAATATATAAAATTGTGTTTATTACATTTTTGTAATTATTTTTCCCATATTCCATTTGAAGTGATTATTATATACTCTTTAATAAGATGTTATTGATGGTTATTAGTATGTAATGCTCAAAATTTGTTTATTACAATTTTTTTAGTTTTTGTTCACATTTCATCCAAATGATGTGATTAGTAGATAATGTTAAATCAGGATGTTATTGATAGTTTACCATTTAATGCTCAAAAATAGATTTGATTTTATACAAAAAGAAAGTAATTATCAATAAAATCAGATAATATAATCTATGATTTAATTTATTGAAAAAGAGTTTTGTTATTGGTTAGTTTTTCAGATCTCGTTTTCCATGGAAAGAAGTTATTAGGTTTTGGGGGTATTAGATTTCTCTTTGTATGTTCTGAGGGCTTTCTGAATTTATATCGCATACGATACAACCAGAATTTACATATGCATGCTATTGATACTTCATTCGCACCCTTCATTATACTTTCAAGCCCTAAATTTTTAAGGATAGCATGACAACATTTTTATATTGGATTGTGGTTTACATAACTACATTCAAGAGAACAACATGCCTTCATTTAAAAATTTGATTTTCTAAGAAATATTGAATTCATTTTTTGTTGGGTCATATCGGAGTGTGAAATTAGCAACAAATTTTTAAGATCAAAGAAAGGGAATATTGTGATCGTTTACAAAAAAAATATGCAAAATGTTCTCAACAAGTACATGCAAATATATGGAGCAGAAAACATGTTATTCATAGGTGAAACAAAATGTTTTATTCATGACAAAACTGAGGTGATTTTATTTAGATTAACTTCTAGCTGGAAATTTGATGGCACAATGCATTTTGATAGAAAAAATTTCACACACTTATGTACATGGTTAAATCGTGTGGGTCCACACCTGAATTTACATCGATATTTAGAAACATTTAAAAAATCAATTACTGAGCTTGATTGAGTGTATTTGATACTATTATGTTGATTAATATATATAGATAAATTTAATTTATTTTTTGTAGTCTTTCTCATAAAAAAATTCAATCATCTTGGTATTTTTAGTCTATTTCATAATAATGGATTTATTACCATTTTATTAAAAACGAATTGTGACTTATATTTTTATCATAACAACACATTTCCACGAATAATGAGCTTGATTGAGTTTACTTGTTACTATTTTGTTGATTAATAAATATAAAATAATTGGTTTGTGTTTTAGTCTATCTCATAAAAAATATATAAATATTGGTTTATTTTTGT
The DNA here is from genome assembly GCA_019776745.2 of Taxus chinensis. NCBI lineage: Eukaryota > Viridiplantae > Streptophyta > Pinopsida > Cupressales > Taxaceae > Taxus > Taxus chinensis. The sequence continues at coordinate 485,754,330 of CM034154.1, forward strand.
AGACTATCTAATAACAATTCATTTATTACCATCATTTTATGTTGTATTTATGCTCATAACAACACATTTCCTACCTTCATTCTATGTAAATAAATCCACGTTATATTTAAACATTTGTCAATTTTTTATTGATACCATAAATCAGAAGCAATATTAGATACAAATATATATGATCAAAATATACATAAAATATACAACATACAAATGTGCACTGACCCCGTAGTTAAAATAAATCACATCCAAATTTTTCTTCTTTCTATATTAAGAATAGAATGGGTATATGCCCTTATCTCACAATGATCTATTTGTATTGTATGAGAAACGTGAAGTCTAAAATTATCATCACAATGATGTGAGGAACGATCAAATTGTACCCCATTAACAATGAAATATACTCTCTTATTTCACATATGTCTTATAATATACATCTTGTTATTCTAGATGATTAAGGATGTCATTAGACAATCTCTGAAAACCACTCAACATATTCTTATATGTTGTATAACCAACTCAACTACAAACAAATATCCTATTATCTCTCTACCTATTACATAATAACTTAATATTTAACAAATAATTTTCACTAATTAAGTGAACTATTATTATTTTCCTAACATTCCCCCCCCTTATTGTGAACATGGGAAAAACACCATCATCAACTAGGTAGGATGCCGCTCTGTAGCCTGCAGATGGTCTCGATCATCAACATTGATTGTGGGAACTACATCATCTAGGAACCGATCAACCTATTAGATGGATACATGAATTGGGAGTGTTCAACCAATTCACATCAGCCATCAAGTTGATTTGATCAAGAACATTTCCTATCATAGTAACAATGGTACAAATTTCCACATCATCATCATCATAGGGGAAACAAAAACATTGTACTACACACAGGAACATGGATGACCATCTAAAATATAGGAAATAGAATCGTATGCCTCCGCATACTGTTGGCTTGGATCTTTCTGTCTAGATCTTGTTGCACATAACCAATCTATTTCACCACAGTGAATCCCATACTAGATGATCACACTTACACCGATTCACCTACATACATGAACTCAATAGTTCCTGCTTTCACTTCCATTGAATGCTAGATTTCACCATCCAATCAATGTTTGAAGTATGACAGTCAAATCATATCTATAGTCAGAGGATCACTCTAGTTCAGTTTCCCTCCTATACAACTATTCATAGATTCCAAAATGCACATTCTCTGCATTTGAATCAAAATAGGGGAAGGAAACCACACACCATTTTATTCTGTACACCACTCAAAGCAAATAACTAAAATAAATGCCACCACAACAAAATGCAACCTTGTCATTGGTGACTGACGAGAGGTGTTGATCGCCCTCCATCCTTCGTTTCCTCTGACCTCTGATATACTTACTGCTATCTTAGTAGAATAATACTTTGAGGCTCATTTGAGAATTCCCCCCCTCAAGTTTAACTCAGATGTCGAATTCCACTAAAAATGTGTTCGGCTAAAAATGAGGCAATTTTTTTTTTATTTTACAATATTTGACAATGACACTTTTGACTAAGACTATTAACTAGAAATTCAATATGTGAACTTGACAATGACTTTGACTATGAATTTTTAACTTGACACACATAACACTTAACAATAAATATTCTATTGACGACTAATGGTCCATAACAAGGTGGACAATAAAAATTTTATTATATAATGACACTTATATTGACACACAAAAGACTTTTAATTTTTTTATGATATTGTTTGTGACCGAGAATTTACATTAAAATAGACCTGGCCGTAAAAATATTTTGACATGTGATGCTATTTAATTGATGGATTTGATTTATGACAAAATTTAATAAAACAAAGATTAAGCTAAATTTACCAAACTAAAAAACACACAAATTATAAAATTTCAATTAACTATTGGACTATTGACACGTCCCTGTGATTTGGACTCAAACACAATTAACACACCTTAACTTTTTCATGAAATTTTGTTTTGACAGTTAAGATTAAATCCACACCTTGGATTGCAACAACATTTGTAAGTACAATTATTACACCATCAACAAATATTTGATTGGCGTTCGATTGGGTTTTCATGCTTTTTTGACTCCTTTACAAAAAGCTATAGGTCATAGGATGGGAAGATATATTATGGATTCATTTCCAGAATGGGAATATGGAATTTTTTTCATGCAGTGTTGTCAGTGGTCATGTTTTCTTCTGTGTTGAAAGAGAAAATATAATGAGTGTTGAATCATTTGAACAAAATTGTTAAAATAATCGTACACATTTGGATCTGATGATGCTTTGACAATAAGAACGTATTCCTCTGAGAGAGTGATCAAAATCTTCGAATAAGAATTTAAAAAATGTACCAAAAGGAAATTGATTGATTGTTACTAATATCTCATCCTGGGGCAACACAGATCAAATTGAATGCCCCTACAAATCATTAGGATTCCATAACTACTCTCATAACTCCATTACAGGGTAAGGATTAATACTTCTATGATTCCAAATGTGAGAAATGATCAAATTATACACCCAATCACACTTATAATATTATCTCTTATTTCACATATGTCCGATAATATACATATTTATAGGGAGATGATTAAGGAGTCCTTAACAATCTCTCAAAACCACTCACACCTATTCTTATACAAGTTGTTCAAACAACTCAACTACAAACAAATCTCCTATTATCTCTCCAACCTCTTACGTAACAACTTAATACATTAACAAATACATTTTCTCACTAATTAATGTGAGCACTATTATTATTTTCCTAACAAATGATAAAAATTCTCATCACAATAATAAAACTCTTTGTATGTATGAGAATGGGCATATGCCTTTTTTAACCATTCTAAGTAATTGAAATTAATAATTTTAATATCACTATAAAGGATGCAAGAATGGGAAACTGTCCATTCTAAAACAAATTAAATATTACCTCCATTTTTCTTTTATAATTCTTATATGAGAATTGGCATATTCCCATTCAAAAGAAGATTAAAAAAATGTTTGTTTGTATGAGAATGGACAATATAATTATTTTCTATATTTTGTAAAGCTATAAATGTATTAATTATTCCAATAAGTATTTCTTATTCATCCTAAAAAAATTGTAAACCCCTAAAATGGAAATCCCTCATAATGATATATAATTCTAAAAAATCCCTTTTTGGATTCCAATAATAGCCAAATCAAATTCCAATATTTGATATAATAAAAAAATATAGCTGATTTCAGTATTTAATTTAGATTGTAAAATTTCCAAATTTAACAAAATTATGGTTTAATAAGGTTACAGATTTATCTTCGTTTGCAAGTCTGATTTAAACCATAATGGTGTTGATTTTTAGGACAACTATTAGTGAGATCTCTGTTTAGCACAGTTCACGATAATGTTCTCTGTAACACATTTCCCTTATGTAAATCAGGTGGTTGAGGGAAAATTATCCATTAAATTTGTATTTTGGAAGATTCTGGAGGAGAAAGTATGTTGGAAATGGGTAAACTCTGTCAATATTTTGTTTTGGCCGCCATACATAGTTATAGAGCTCTAGTTTTCTTTTAAATACGTGGTTTTTCTTTGAAGATTCCATTATTAGGCTACTAGAGCTTCCAGGAGCTCGAATTTTCCCCCATGTGCATCAGGTAGTTATGGGGCATGTCTCCATGAAATTTTCATTTTGGAAAATTTTGGAGAAGAAACTCTGTTGGCAATGGGTAAACACTAACAATTTTTCCATTTGGTGACCATACATAGTTTTAGAGCTCTGGTTACCTTGAAAATTTGTGATTTTTCTGTGTAGAAGCCATTATTAGGCTTCTGGAGCTTCCAGAAGCTCGAAATTTTCTAGTAATGCTTGGGTTATGGCCCTAAATGGCTTGACATTTTTTTTTCAGCTCATAGTTTAGATCTGTTAAATTTGAAATTGTTTGTAGTTTGTAGTTTATAACATTCAGAATTATGGAGGTCACACTATGAGTTCAATTATTATTTATTTTTTTGTTATACTTCACATCGAATCACATCAAACAATCACCCAATCAAATGATGCCACATAAGTGGAAAAAAATGCATGACATAATGCCCAATAAATGGTCCACCCCTAAATTTATTTGTATGGAAAACTAATTGATTTAAATACCTTTAAAAACCACTTTCCATACAATATAAATGCTCCAAAGAAAATATTTAGATAAAAAATAACAAAATCTATTAAAGCATATTTATTTCCTGATTTAATGGTATTTATATGGATTTCGTATACCCCTCGACCTAGGATGCACAACCACTGGCTCCTCTCCCTTAGATGAAAGTTACGAAATAATTCCAATTATTTTTTTGATCTCTGATCTAGCATGAAATCCTAGGGACCTCTCCGATAATAAAATTTCCGGACCCATTCTAGGATATGTGGGGGCTTTGGAACATCTTCTAAAATTGTAAGTCATGTCCATATAGGATTTTATAGAGAATAAACAAGAAGTCTAATTTCTATGAGTGAACATTATATTGACTTGATGATTTATCTCAATTATAAATTCAAGGAATTTGTGCATAAATAGATCAAATGGGTTTCCGCCATAGTAGTTTAGGAATGTGAGGAGTATAGTTGATATGTAAGTTCTTCATACTAAAAATGGGATTTATTTAAATCACAATGTCATGTTTTTGGATCTATATCCTATGTATTTTTATTTTAAGGGAAATTGTAATTTAGTGTGATTTTTTTAAATGTAGATATCTTTGTGTCAATTGATTAACATGCCTTATTCTTCAAGAGCTTCAGTAGTTATAGAATTATTCTCTCTATAAGTTCCTTTCAACTATACCTTAAATGTAAATTTTGGGCAGGCTTGTGTTGATGTTCAAATAATATTGGAAATGAATCATATGCAAGATACTAAAAAATAACAACTTCTCAGGGGAAGTGTCATTGCAATTAGCCAATTTTTTCAGCCATGATACATTGTGAGGATTCCTTTTTCCACCTATTTATTTTTGAGTTTTTGAAATATATGATTTGTAAAGTTAATTCTCCTTCCCTAATAATAGATGATATTGTAAATGACACTATTTATTTTATAGAAACCTCTCCTATAACAATTTGTCTAGGGAAATTCATGTCATTAATTTTTTTTCAAGTTTTCCTCCAAGCATGTGTAGATATAAGCACAAATTTTCTTTGCGGACCAATTCAATTTTGTTTCTTATGGTTTTTGGATATCATAAATTAATTGATGTAAGAAATAGTAGTTATATTTTAAATAGCTCAGGTTCCAGTTACTATCTTCTATTGTTATAAAAAAATTGGCTAAATTAGATATGTATGATGTTGTGCAACAAATTGTGGCCCAATGCAATAAACAACATCCATTTCAAAACAAGAAATTGTTTGCATCTATTTGGGTTTAGTACTACTATTGTGCATAATTATAGCTCTATACCGCCCAAATAATCCAAACGCATTGACAAAAAAAATTACAAACAAAATGGAGCAAGGTGTTGAAACTAATATGGATAGACATGATTTAATATTGTATAGATTTTCAGAAAACAAATAAGAAAGAAATATCTTATTACAATTTATTTATTGGCATGTTTATTTGTTACATTTAGGTTCTCCAAGGTTGGTCATACCACACATGAACATGGCTCTTCACATGTACGATAATCATAGAAAATATAAACGAGAAATATATAATTAGCTATGGTGCTACAAGCATTGTTTATAAATGTGTTCTAAAGAATTCTAATCCAATTGTTATAAAGATAATGTACATTCACTACCCACAAAGCTTACATGAATTTGAAACTTAGAAACAATTAGAAGCATCAAACATCAAAATATTGAGAGTCTGCATGGATATTCTCTTTCTTCACATGGAAACCTGTTGTTTTATGATTACATGGTAATCAAAAGTCTGTGGGACATCCTACATGGTGACTAAAATGGTTATGATATGAATAAAAATGGATATGTACATTATAGATTCATATTTTTAAATATAAGAATCCAATCAATATATAACCTTCCGATTAAAATGGATTTTTATAAAATCTAACAAAAAATTTATTAATTTTTATTTTTTGTATAGGATCATCAAAGAAGATTAACTAGGAAACTCAGCTAAATATTTCTCATGGTGCTAGATAAGGATTACCATATCTTCATCATGACTGTAACCCATGCATTGTTCACAGGGATGTGAATACTTCTAAGATTATTTTTTATGATAATCTTCAAGCACGTTTCTCATACTTTGGCATTGTTAAGTGAATTTCCTTGGCCAAAAACTACACCTCTACCTATGTTATGGCTACCATTGGTTACATTGACCCAAAATATTTAAGAACATAAAGGATTGATTATAAATCTGATGGATGTATATAGTAACGGAATTTTTCTTCTAGAGTTGATGAAGGGAAGGAAGATGTGGACAATAACTCAAATCTGTTAAAGTTCGTAGGATTTATTTTTGTTAATTTTCATTCAGAGCTTACACTATAGATTGTTTAATTATTTTTAATGTTTATTGTCTAGAGTATGGATCAATCCAATGTGGATGGATTTGTCTTTGACATTGTCAAGTGAGCCCAGATTCTATCAAAAGTAGCAAACAACATAGTCATGGAAATTGTTGATACAGAAGTTACAATAGCCTGCAAAGATCTTGGGATTATAAGAAAAATATTATAGTTGGCATTGTTTTACACCAAGAAACAACCCTCTGATTGACCCACCATGCATGAATTTTTCAGATATCTAAATTCAACATCATTTATCCTTTCTCCTATAGAATTTCCTAGTATCTGAATGAATCAACTGACCCCTAGTAATAATTACATGAGGTTTTTGGATGGATATGCAGATGGTAAACACAAATATGTTAGAGGGAGCACAAGCAACACTTCTAATAGGAATTTATTTGTGATATTTAGTGAGGTGATTTCACAAAACACTATTTTAATGTAATGAGACTTGAATGGTGTTGTGACGGAAAAACAAAGCATCCCTAGGAGTCCTCTCTATCCCAGGGTCTGATTTTATCAACGGTTGAGATGATTCTCAAGTAAACAATGACCAATTTTTCCTATAACTGCCCATATTTTTTTCCATAACAACTCAGACTACTTGGAATCCTTAAAATAGATAAAAGTGTGCCCAAATTTTTTTTTGAAGGGGAAAAATTGGATTTTGGGCATTTTGTTCCTTTTCCACTTTCCCAAGAGGAATGTTTTCGTCATAGCTATATCAATCCACTTCCAATACTAATAGTAGTACACTCTTATTTTATTTCCAACTCATAAATACTATTTTAAACTTTGATATCACCTCCATTACTACTTTACTCAACCCTACTTGTATCCAAAGTGGCATTCTCATTCAAGAGGTAGAAAGTGTATTCATTTTTTGTGCAAATAAAATTGTCCAAAAAAGGAGACCACTCATCATATAATATTAGAAAAAGTATATGTATGAATTTTTAACAAATTTGAAATGTACTTATAGAACCTTTCAATTTTTAATGTGTCCCAATAAATAAAATAACTTATACAATTTGGTGTTCACATTGCATTGTACACATGTGATTACAATTTGATAACTATTTCAAGTTATCTCAATGTATCTAATACTTGGGAATATTAGATGAATTTAAAGTGGCTAAGATGGTATTAAGGCAACCTTCCATATGTTTCTATGAGATTTTGACATGAATATTGTTATTTTCCTAGGTTGTTGATGTCACTACTTGGTGGTGGAGGAGGTACTAGATTCCAATCAAAGGGAATGTATTTTTTTGGCACTTCAGTATGTAAATAGAGATGATGACATATCATTTGTGTTATTTTAATCTACATATATCATCACAAAAATTTGATCATGATGGGATATAATTCGAGTTTGTAGGCATAGGAAGCCATTCATTAGATCTAAACCTATAAACTCGGAGAAGAGAAAGGAAACATGGAGCAACGTATATACCTCTAATTTGATCCTATAAAATATTTTTATATTTACTCTATTATCTGAAACATGCATCATTGATTTGGATTTTAGAATCTTTGAAAATGATATTCCAATCAATTTCCTCAAGAACAGCAAAGGCTTGACACTTTTACAAGGATGAAAGAATGGGCTACAAGAGGGAGACTTGTGAAAACAAACTGTAAAAAAATGCTATACCACCTCAATGGGTGTGATGAAAATGTAGCTCATTCACATGGACCAACACTGGGAAAAAGGTGGTGGCATTTCTCAACTCACAAAGAATATAATTGAGGCACAATGAGTCTTTTGATTGATGTAAACTATACAATATTGGTTCAATGTAACAATCTCTGAGGGTGTCTTACTATTTTTCTCACAAACATTTTTCTTGCATTGTGTTGAGGATTATTTGATTTTTTTGCTCATGGAAGTAGGTGACTCATCATTTGTATGGAGAATGGAAAATTTTACAAGCATAAATTATACTATCTTTCACAGTAATTAAATTTTTGATATGCATAACTCCTAGTTATGTTGTCCACTTTTAATGATAACTCAGAGATATAGTTTTTAATAATAAACACTAGTGAACTTAATACCATGTAAAAACTAAGAAAATAATACTTGAGTTGTTACAAGGTATATTTTGGGGTGAGAACGTAATTTTATTGTAAGTTCCACTAGAAATAAAAAATAACACCACTAGAATTTAAGGCCAATGTCAAATTTAAGAATGTGCATAATCAACATTGAAAGTGCAAGCCTCGCACTTTGAAAGTGTGAGCCCCACAATTTCAAGTTTGAGAGGCTCAGACTTAAAAAGTTGTAATGCACTTTTGAAGTTGTGAGCCTCACACTTTTAAAGTGTGAGGCTCACACTTTCGAAGTTGCGAGCCTCGCACTTTTAATGTGCGAGGCTCACAACTTCTATAATTTGTTCCTCACACTTTCAAAGTTCGAGTCTCACATTTTTCACAACTTTGACATTGCGAGTCTCGCAACTTTGACAATTTGAGGCTCTCCATTTGAAAGCATGTGGTTTATACTTTGAACTGGCTATTGCAAGGATTTATTGTTATTTTTTATTTTTAATTTAATACAACGAGATCATGACTTATAATAATTAGTGTTTGTTAACCTTACATCAAGGCTTTTAGATGTTCATTTAATATAATGGGTTCATGACTTATAATAGTTAGTGGCTACTAACCTTGAATTTTGTCTGTGTAGCTGTTTCTGGGCTACGTTGAATTTTGTTGTAACTCTTGAACTGTGCTACAGCTACTCTGCTCCTCTCTCTTATTCCGGCTTATAGGCCTTATTTTGTATTCAAGGGTATAGTCCCTTTCAAAAAACTATTTGCCAATATTAAAAAAAAATAGTTAGTGGCTGCTAACCTTACATACTCCCAACATGAAATTCTAAAAACCAATGAAATTAGAATCCAATAATAGTGAAATTGGAATCCAATAATATCAAAATTGGGATCCAATAATAGCAATATTGGAATCTAATAATAGATAAATTGGAATCCAATAATACTAAAATTGGAACTCCAATAAGTCCAATAATGACAATATTGGAATCTAATATTGTTACTAATGGAATCCAATAATAGTAATAACAGAATCTAGTATAGACAAAAATGGAATCCAATATAGGCAAAAAAAAAGTGATAGATTTCTTCCAAAACATGTAATACTAAAGTCCAGATTCACTAGAATATGTCCATATTTAGTGAAATAAGAATTTTTTTCTTCATTTTTTCATGCCTCTCTTGTATAATTTCATCAATTTTTTTTTTTTACAAAACTATTCAACTCAAATCACTGATATTTCTTAGCTACTTTAACACTTTTTGTACTACAATGATATATTAGTTGGAATCAGAGTTGTTTGTTGTACTCAAATTCCCATTATTTTGGCTAATAGTTACATGGAGAAGAATCAAGTTATCTTCATCAAATTACCATTTTTTTAGCTCATATTCCACCAAACATAATCCATTATTAGACAGTATTACCAAAATAAAGTTTAACATTGTATCAAATACCACTAATTTTACTGAAAATGGCAAATGAATTTGACACTAAGCTCTGGGGGTGGTTATATTCAAGGCTATCCATATAACTGCACTATTAAAAATAAATTGGTAATGTTTGTGGTAGTTTTTCTACAAGATTTACATAGGTTAACAACATTGCACAAATTTATTCATAATTGCACTCATCCTTGGTCAATAGTACCTTTCACTATAGTGTTCCCAATGTCTTATCTATGTCAAAATTAAAAGAAAATATGTCATCATCTCTTATATGCCAAGTTCTATTGCATTATTACTTGTGGTATGCATAATTGCTATTCTTTGAGTAGTAATATATCATGCAAAAAAGGAGTCTAACCATGAAGTTCTGATGCATAATCATTACTTGTTCTGTTTTATACCCTAACTCAAAATTACTTAGCTCAAATTGGACATTTCATCTTAAGGAAGTGTCTTCCAACCTAGAAGAGTCCTTAAATACTGACTTTATAGAGCTTATACAACCATCTTCTCATGTTCGTGTTTCTTTAATGAAGCTATTTCCACCATAATGTTTTTAAGAATCAATGAAAAGTCCACTTCACTTGAAATATAAATCATAAATCATAAATCATAATTTCCTTGTAAAATGGCCTTGTAGATTAGTCATTGACTGTGCATTCTCATTGTCTCAGCACATTGTCAACCATAACTCAAAACTTCACCCTTAAAACATCAAATTTTCTTTTTAATCTCTTAAACAACATGCTCAACATCATTCCTATTGATTTTCAAGCTTTATCTCAATGATTCAAGCATTTAAAACCTCAAACCCTCATTGAAAGCATAGATAACCTCCCCCCTAACTTGGTAGGCGTTATTTGGAAATAAGAAGAACAATAATTCATTTCAAATTCTATAATTTTCACCTGATCTCTGGTTGGTCAATATCTTTAGGTTCTTGGATTCATTATTTCATTTGATACTTCTCATCCTAGGTTAACTCTTAAAATGGGATGATGAGGTCTTTGGATTATTACCAGAATGCTAAGCATTATAATACAATCATCATTAGAGTCAGAATCATCACATGCACATTCCTAAAAATCAAGAAGATACACACACACATGTATTTCTTGCAACACCAATATTTTCTACAACTATCAAACTAGAAACTTGTATCAATACCTGTAACTAGAAGTCCCAATGTCTCTTCACTATTATAGAATAATTGTTTAATGCATTCAAGTTATGATACACACACAAAATTATGAAAAATTCATGAACATCAATATAATAACTCATAATATATCGTGAATTAAAAAGAAATTGAGAGTTGATAGGATATGATATCTTTGTCCATGACATGTCATTTTACCTATTTTAAATATCATTGTGGATAATTCTATGCTACATTGATCTTAAATCCAAAATCTGATTTTCAAATAAACAATCAATGAAAATACAATATTAGATAAGATTATAGTTACAAGTAATTCTCCCTTACTTATAGTTTGGATGCATTTACCAAGGATATCAAAAAATTTATCAGGCTTCTTGTTAGACTGTTGTTAGTGAGAAAAATTTTCGGGTGGACAAACTTGTGGATTTCTTGCCAATGCATTGGAATCTAAGTCCCTCTACTCAACCAGTGCAGTTGTTGTATATGCATGCGTGAGAAAATGTGGATTTTTTTGGTGGCCTTTCAACTAGGGATCCAATAGGGGGACTCCACTAACCCTATGGAAAAGCTAGAAATATCTTGCTAGGGAAGAATTTTTCTGAAAGTGGGAAAGGGAGTGAGAATTAAGGTAGGAGAACTAATGTTGCAGGTAGAAAATAATATTCCTACACACACACTAGTTAGAAACTTCATCACATGCACTAAATTAAGAGGAAACAACCCTGTAAATGGCAACACGACCAAATAGAATTCGATGAACACAAAGTATCATAAAATCCCTTAGTCAAAGGAATTTAGAAACTCCTTATTTTATTGATGCTTAAATAGAATTTGTACATAGTGTAAGAATGGAAGAAATTTGAGAGTGGAGGAAAGTAGAAGAAAAATGGCTATCTCCTTTGCTTTCTCTAGGTATAATTCACTCTTGAGTTTACAAGATCAATTACCAACCCTTTGAAATGGAAATGGTGTTACAATTTATAGAGTAGAATATGACTCTTCATCTACCCCTCAATGCATTTTCATATGTCCTCGCACAACTTAAAACTTTTCAACTTCCTAGGAAACTTGTAAGTCCCTTTTTATAACATAAAGATTACTTATTACATTAGGAACATTAGGACACATGAAAAAGTGCAATCCCAACCCGAAATTAGATGATTGGGAAGTGAGAAAAAGTTGGGGGGAAGAGGAGAGATAAAGGGAGAGAGAAGAAGAAGAGGAGATGTTGTTTCTCATAAATTATGTTGATCCTCGTTGATGGAAAGCTCCAAGTGCAGTGAAACTCTGAATCTTTGAACTCCTTGCACACTATGAATCTCCATTAAATCAGCTCATGAATGCATGCCAAGTAGATTTAATTGTTACACTGATGACCACATTTATGGTGCCATTTTCAGATTAGATGGTTTGTGTCTCGGGCTTGTAGTGGAAAGAGCAGGCTAGGACTAGCTCAAGACTCTACACAAACATTGGGTGTTCTGCAGTGATGAATAAGCCACTTGTGAATATTTTGTCTTCAATCCTCCTTTGGTAATTAGAGGCCATGCAAGTCTTAAGGTCATTCAAGTCCATGTACGAGACATCACTTTCTTCCACATCATACTCATAGGTTAAGGGTTGTGTCAGCTTATGACCTGTCCATTTCAGCTTCATGTCTCCCTTAGAAAAATCAATTTACTATTTTTACTAAGTGTGAAAAATCAAGTGCCCACTCTTCAACTGGATGTTTCGGCTCATTTTTCCTCTTTCTCCCTACGTTCCTCATTCCTTCTAGATCAACTTTCTATTTTTAGTAGGTACTCAAGGGCCCACTTACTATTTTTATTAAGTGCCAAAAACGTCCATTCTAGTGAATTCTTAGCTGTAGTGCACATCTAATGACTTTGTCTCCTTCGTTGGTTCTTCTATCGATGACTTTCTTGAAATAGCAGTTCTTATATAGTAGACCTACTATTTTTAGAAATTTCACTTCTAGGAGTCGGATTGACATGGAAAAAAAAATTGATATGGTTTTTTTTCAATATCACCCATCTAAAAAAAATTTCCCGCCAGTTTAATAGTCCAAGAGATTTTAAATTTTTAATTTTCGGACCTGGCAGTTCTTCTAGATGCGGCAGCCATTAATGGACCTCCAAATTTTAGGTAAAATTTTCTCATCTATTTTCAGTGAAATAAATTTCATTGTGATAGGTTTATTCTTTTTATTCTTCACATGAAATTCTACTTCGTTTCGCTCAATAGTTTGACAGGAAATTGGATTTTTTCTTCGTTGAGCCAAAGTGGGATTTCTTAACTATGGATGCTCAGTAGCACAAGAGGAGAGTTTGAATGTTTCTTCTTGATGTCCTTGGGTATAGGAATGAATATAAAAATATATCTTGTTGTTTCATGCATCCATTTGGGAGATTTTTTCAACTTTTCATTTCATGACCATGGAGTTTTCTCTATGCTTCTCCTTCTTTGTTCTGTACTTCTCCTTCTGTGTTTTCTCCAATTTTCCTTTAGGAACTGTGTGAATTTTTTGTGTGGAAGAGGATTACCTCTATGGAAGGTCTGATATGAGCTTCTGCAATGGAGTAATGGATTTGAGAAGTTACAGAGGAAGAATGGAGGAAAACTTTGCACGAGAGTGGAAGCAGTTGGAAACACTACAAACACTGAAGTGGAAGTTAGATTTTTTGAATTTTTCAAATTATGAGAGGAGAGGCTTTGGTGCATTTTTGCATTCTTTATGTCCCTAACCTTAGATATGTGAGCTACATCAAATTCCTGTTATCCAAAGTTCACCCCCCAGGGTAAATTTCGATACATTGCATCAGAGTTTTCAGTTCCAAGCAAGTAGATTGATTCAGGAGAAAATCATGAAAATTGGCTAAGTCCTGCTCCAGGCCACCTTTAGGAAAGTTGGGACATCTGGACGTGAATCGGCCGAAAGGCCACCAGGCAATCTACAGGGCAAAGGAAAATCCGGGCCATCAGGACACGTGGGATGTGAAAAGGCAAAGCGGCCGAGAGAAAAGGAAGCCCATTTCGGGCGGTTCGGAAGAATTTGTCCTAGACAGTCCGGGACAGTTAGAACAAATGTACACGAAGGACGCGAACTAGCCGGTTTGGCTGAAATGGAGAACTTCAGCACTGGGATAGTTGGGACAAAGGGATGCGTGGGATGCGGATAGCCGAAGGAGCCGAAAGCCAATCAAGCAACGCCACGTGTCGTCAGCAAAAAAGGGACAGGGAAGCCCATTTCGGGCGGATCGGAGGTTTCTGTCCCAAACAGCACTGGAAAATCTGGGACAAATGGACGCGGTGGACGCGAAAAGCTGGCAGACCTAAATACCGATCAAATCATGACACGTGTCACGAGAGAGAAAGTCCAAAATTCAAAGGGCGAGGTTTCAAGCACTGACCCGAACCAATGAAATAGTGCCACGTGTCCAAGTTTAAGGGCCCACAAGAAAATTTCAAAGGAAAGCCCACGGAAAGGTAGAGGAGAGAGAATTGCTCAGCGAATCAGATCCTGACACGTGTCGTCCAGGTGGCAGAGTGTGGGAAAATATTTCAAAATCTGTTTTGCCCTGTTTCGTGCCCTAAATCTTCAGATCGTCATATCTTTCGATCCAAAACTCAGATTTTCACGTTCTTTATATCAACAGAAAGTTGTTGAAATTCTCTACATGATTCTGGGATCAATCTTGCATTTTGGTGTAGTCTGGAGAGAGAAAATTGAGAAGACGTCCCTGACGTGTGGTAATAGATAGAAGTAATGCTTCAAGAACCAACTTTAATGCAGCAGACAGTTCACCGCTTCTGTTAGACAGCCCACCATTTTTCCAGGATCGGCCACTTCTGCCATAATGAGATGATTGTAAATACGACCTAGAAGTGGTTGGGGCAGATTCTAGATTTCCTCTCTTTTCCCTCTCTCATTCTTCATATATATGGTAAAGAGGAGCTTCTTTCAAAAGGTCAAACATTTTCTATTTTGCTCCTCCCTTCTTCTCCTATCAGGCGAATTTGTGGAGTTCGAACCTCCCATTTGAAATTGTAATACGACTCTGCCTCTTGGCATTCTATAGTGTATTGTATCAATCTGTAGAGCAAGTAATACATGTCTGTGGATGATTCTCAACCCTCTCTGTGTTCAATTTACATCCTCCTTGTCTTTCACTGCAAGTTTTGTTATCTGTGCATGATCTTATATCACATTTGAATGGTCTATGTTTTACTGGCAAGATAGGTGTTCTTCATTCCTCGGTGCATCACCTCTATTAGCTTAGATTTATTTTTATGCATCTTCTTACCCTGTCTCCTTGGCAGATTAGATTAGGTTTCAAGCAAACCCTCTGCATATTTCATGTGCATCTGAACAAAGGAATAGGAACCAGCCTTCTCTGGAGAATCCTTTCTCATCTTTACAAGTCCCACACTTGGAGAAAGGATTCCATGTTGTACAATCACACTGGATGCCTGAACATCAACCTAGAAACCTGATCTGCATCCAGGGGTGCTGTGATTTTGCACTAACAGTTTTGGCACACCCGGTGGGACTTAGAGGTCTCATTTTTTATTTTGCAGCAAAGTTGATGTGCATCTGCTACAATTTTGTTGCTTAAAAGAGCTATTATTTACATATCTGGTGACTCCAAGGGGAAGAATCAACTGGTTCCAAGTGCAGGCCTGAAAACTCATGAGAAGAATCACCACAAGGTCAAGAGTTGGAGAAGAAGAAGTGCTGTTTGAATACCTACAATTATCTCCAAGAAGAAGGCAAAGAGGAAGAAGGATTCAAAGGTCTCCATCTCCACCAAACATAACTCTCTCAACTCCTCCACCTGGCAGGCCTTTCATTCAGTATACAAGGGTTTTAAGACTGATTAGAATGACTCAGAACAACCCCTACGTCAACTTCACAGGTAGCAGCCCACTTGCTCTCAATGCACAACATCCAGTTCCTATTGTAGCCTTGAAGAACATTCCCTACTTCACTGGAGAAAATTAGACTACTCCAGGTGATCATGTTAAAGATATTGCTAGCCTTTGTGCAATCCATGAAATCAATGAAATGCAAGTGGCTGTCAAGTTACTCGCATCTTCATTCAAGGTTAAAGCATTGCAATGGTTTAGGAACCTTGGAGTTGGTCTATCACAAATTGGAATCAGCTGTGTATTGCACTTCATGAGCAATTTGGAGAGAAGGGAGACAACTTATCTCTTTTGGAGCAGCTAACAACTATCAAGAGGGATCCCAATGAGCAGCTGACTGATTTCAACTTCAGATTTCAAAGGTCTTGGGATAGGATTCCAGTGGTAGTCAGGCCAACAGTAGAAGGTGCTTTTCTATATTACCTTAAAGCTTTGAATTCTGATATTTCTATGTTAATTCAATCTATGGGAGGCACAACCTTACCTGCTGCTTATAGCATTGCCATTAGAGCCAAAAAATGTCTTATTCAAGCTGGTAAACTGGCTCCTAGGCCTCCCATGCCCTTGTATCCAAACTTAGAAAATCCAAGCACTAGTCAAGCACCCACTTTGGCTCCTGTTCCCACCCCTAGAAATCAAAGTTCAAGTGAAACTTCTACTTCATCCTCTAGTGCTTCAAATGAACTCCAAGAGGTCATGAAACAGTTGCAAAATTTAGGCAATGAGCTAGTTACTCTCAAGAGGCAACAAGCCCAAGGTTTCAGACCTTCTTATCAACCCCAAGATCAACCAAATAGGCAGCCATACCAACCATAAAGGTCACCAAATCAGGCTGCAAATCAAAATCAAAGCCAAGTAAGGCCTCCTGCCAATAGACTTTTCCAGCCCTATAATCCAAATGCCATATCTGCCTCTAAGGCATTAGTGCCAACACATAACAACATTGCTCAGGAATATGATTGGTGCTTTCCATGTAACGAGCCTCATAACCAATCCATGTGTTTCAATGGTGCCCTCAATCAAGCATTGATGGTGACAACTACTGGTGTGGAGGGTGAGGGCAGTCAAGGAAACAGTCAACAACAAGAAACATTCCAACAACAATCAGCCCGAAATGACACCACATTGGTGAACTGGTAAACAGAGGATTTTTGTGGCATGAATCAGGTGGTTTCTCAAGGTGTTGCAGCCAACACAAGGTCAAAAAGGAGGAATTTGGGTGAAGAACAGCCATTAGCCCCAGCCAATCCACAACCTCCCATGGTTCCACAAGTGGTTGGCAAGCAAAATCCAATTTCAAATACACAAGGACAGCCAAGAACAACCCCTAGGCCAACTCAAATGCTAGCTGTTGCTGCCCGCGTGCAAGGGGTAAATGTGTAAACCAAAGGACAGCAGAGAGATCCTTCATCACCATTCAGTATCATTGATCAGATGAAGAAGACAAACATCAATATATCTATGTGAGAATCCCTATCCATCCTAGGCCAAAGAGATCTGCTGCAAGCTACCGTGAAGGATTGGCCAACTTCGAATCAGCAGGTTCAGATGTAAGACAAAGTTCTTACAAATGCTGCCCAGCCTGAAGGAAGTCATGGAGCACAACAAGGTAAAATGTTGAAGCCCCCCCTTTCTATGTTTCGTTAATCATTGGAAATCAGCTAGTACATAATTGCATGATAGACTCTGGGGCAAGTAGCTCAGTAATGCCTAAACAGATAGCTGATCAGCTAGGGCTCCAGTATGAAATAACATCCAAAGGGGTAGTGCAGTTAGATGGAACAGTAGTAGCAACAGTTGGAGTGATTACAAGCTTGAGTCTTACCTTGCATGCATGTCCAAATGTCATTGTCTTACAAGACGTATCAGTCATAGACCTTCCACCACTCTTTGCCCTATGTTTGTCAAGGGACTTCACAGCCAAGATTGGGGGGTATTTTTCTGCTGATTGGTCACACATGCTGTTTAGAAAAAGGTATGAAACTAAGGCTACAATTAGGTTTGAACCTATTGCAAACTTCCATATTGAGCCTTACACTCCAAGTCAGATTAATGCCAATTGCTTAGCATTTGTTCAAAAAGATCACCCTAGCACTGACGAGGCTGACACCAAGGTTGGAAGTATCCCGGATTTAACTCTTGATGAATGGGAAAGCAAGGTGCATGCTTTTGATCCTTATCAAGAAGTAGAAGAATCTGAGCTAGGGGTTTATTGTTTACATGAAGAGGATCAACCTCTCCCCAGCATCACCAAGCCAGATCATAAGGACAAGAATGAAGTATGCCAGCTGTTCTTTGATGGATCAAGGAGTAGACAAGGTGCAGGAGGAGGAGATATGCTCGTTTCACCACAGGGTATAAGGTATTACTCAGCCTTCCATTTCCATTTTTCCTGTTCAAATAACACTGCTAAATATGAAGCCTTGGTGCAAGGGATACATTGGGAAATCAAGAAGAAAATAAAGAACTTGCAAGTCTTTGGTGATAGTGAACTAATCGTCAATCAAGTCAGGGGACAACATGCTACAAAGAATGAACTGCTAAAGAACTACAAGAACAGGGTATGGGACCTCGTTGAGGTTTTCGAAGCTTTCAATATCGCGTCCATACCTAGGAAGAAAAATGAAGCCATGGATAGGCTCGTAGTTGTTGGAGCAATGTTTGATGTGGTTGACAACATCAAAAGGGAAAAAACACAACCACATGTCCATGTGATTGTGAGGCCAGCAGTTCCAGATAATAACACCAACTGGCAGGTGTTTGAGAACGATCAACAGATCGTCAATTTCTTACAAGAAGAGGCTGAATTCTCAGCTAGGAATCAGGACAGATTAGAGTAGCAGTATGGGGATCAAGTAGTGCTGCTGCGGACAAACAATCTTCCTAGAGGTTTAGTAACATTAGAGTCTATCTTCAACCCTAATGACCAGTTCCGTAAGGAAAAGGCTAACATACAGGTCAAAAGAGAAGATTCATAGCCAATTCCGGTTGGGGAAAACAAAACACTTCAAATTGGCAAGGTAGCCACTGAACAGGAGAAATCAGATTTCATACAACTTTGCCAAGAATTTCCAGATGTCTTCACTTAGAGCTATGAAGACTTGAAAGGTTTCAATCCCAACCTGGCTCAGTATACCATAGAATTGGATCTAGATGCTAAGCCCATCAGGTAGAAGAAGAGACCAGTCAACCCTCACATTGAGCCTCTAATGAAGAAAAAGCTAAATAAGCTAATAAAAGAAAGCATTATATTCCCGATCAAGCACTCAAGCTGGGTCACAAACTTGGTTCCGGTCAGGAAGAAGAGTGGAGAAATTAGGTTGTGTGTGGATTTCCGAGACCTAAACAGGGCATCTCTCAAAGACCATTACCCACTTCCTTCAATGGAACAAATATTGCAAGTAGTATCCGGTTCGAAGAGATTCTCTCTCCTAGATGGCTACTCAGGGTATAATCAGGTAATGGTGAAGGAAGATGACCAGTTCAAGACAGCTTTCACCACCAAATGGAAGACCTATGCCTACAAGAAGATGCCATTTGGGATATCAAATGCTGGAGCCACTTTCCAAAGGGCAATGGATATGGCATTCAAGGGGTCGATCAATAAAATAGTTTTGATATACCTTGATGACATCACTGTATTCTCCAAAAATGCAGTGGATCACCTCTTTCATCTGCGGCAGGTATTTCAAAGCTGTAGAAAGTTCGGAGTGTCTTTGAATCCCAAGAAGTGCATCTTTCTTGCACATGAAGGAAAGCTCCTTGGCCATATTGTCTCGAAAGAGGGACTGGCAATTGATCCAGAGAGGGTTGAAGCCATAAGAGCATTACCATTGCCAAGTCACAAGAAGGCTCTTCAAAGCTTCTTAGGAAGGATCAATTTTGTCCGCAGGTTTGTCCCAGAATTTGTAGCTCTCGTAAAGCCAATAACACTGATGTTGAAGAAGAGCATGGCATTTAAGTGGACATCTGAAGGCAAGGCAAGTTTTGAGGCAATAAAAGAGGCTATATCTCAAGCTCCAACTCTCGTCAATCCAAACTTCTCCAAGGATTTCATGCTATACGCCTTTGGTGGTGGAGATACAATTTCTGTAATCTTGGCACAATGAAACAAAGAAGGATTAGAACAACCAGTTGCTTTCTTCAGTCAAGGCTTGGAGGAATATGAAACTAGGTACTCTTTCACTGAAAAGCATGTACTTGCAGTGATCAGGAGTTTAAAGAAATTCAAGCACCTAGTCTCAAACAACAAAATCCAATTATTGGTCTCTCATGCGGGAGTCAGGGAATTCCTTCTAAACAAGGATCTGAATGAGAAACGTGCAGGATGGATAACTCGTGTCATGGAATATGACATTGAGATCAAGGTCACCAAACTAGTACGTGGGAAGGGACTATGTGAACAACTAGCCTTGAGTCAACAAGTTGAAGCAGGTAATGAAGAAGATGTTGTCTTGGTACTACAAGATGGTCAAGAATAGGAAAATGATCATGTGCCCACTCCCTGTTGGACTCAGAGTATGATACACTTCCTACAGACAGGCCTATGCCCTCCAGAAATGAGCAAA
Source organism: Taxus chinensis (assembly GCA_019776745.2). Taxonomy (NCBI): domain Eukaryota; kingdom Viridiplantae; phylum Streptophyta; class Pinopsida; order Cupressales; family Taxaceae; genus Taxus; species Taxus chinensis. Next base: position 485,775,037 of record CM034154.1, read on the forward strand.
GCGAAGAGGAGATACTTCAGGTTGCAGGCTGTTCCATATGCCATTATTGGTGGAGTTTTGTTCAAGAAAGATGTGAATGGAGTGCTGCTGAGATGCATTAGCACAAATCAGATTCAAAGGGTGTTGGAAGAGTTTCATGGTGGACCAGCTAGTGGTCATTTTGCACCAAGAGTGACAGCTCTAAAAATCATGAAGGCTAGTTATTATTGGCCTAAAATCTTTGGTGATTGCTATGCATGGATCAAGAGGTGTAAGAATTGTGCATTCTTCACAGGAAAAGAAAGACTTGCTGCCCTTCCATTACATCCAATCTCAGTTGACCAGCCATTCATGCAATGGGGTTTGGACTTCATTGGAGTCATTAATCCCAATTCAAGCCAAGGGCACAAATGGATTTTGACAGCCACGGACTACTTCACTAGATGGACAGAAGTAGTAGCACTCAAAGAGGTAAATGAGTCTAGCATCTTAGACTTTTATGAGGGGATAACTACCAGATTTGGCGTACCTGCTATAATAATCTCTGATAATGCATTGGCATTCATTGGATCTAGGGTGACTGAGTGGGCTGTCAAGAACGGTATTTACCTAAGCACTTCATCAAACTATTACCCTCAAGGTAATGGCCAGGCCGAGTCTACAAACAAGAACTTGTTGAGGATCATTAGGAGGACTCTTGATGAGAATCAAAGGGCTTGGCATACCAAACTGAAATCAGCCTTATGGGCTGATAGGATAACTCCCAAGAGATCCACAGGTAACTCTCCATTCAGACTTGTATGGAAGAGAGGCAATCTTGCCCATGTCACTTGAGTTGCCAACATTGGAACTCAAGAAGCAACTAGAGTTGCTTGAATTTGAGCCCATGGAGGTGAGGTATGTAGAGTTGATGGAGCTGCAAGAGATCAGAAATCAGGCATCCCACGTAATGGAAAAGGATCAAGCTTTGATTAAGAAGACCTTTGATAGAAAGGCCAAGGATAGATCTTTTCAAGTTGGAGATCTAGTGTTGAAATGGGAAATGGACAGAGCAAAACCAGAAAGGCATTCAAAATTTGATGCCATTTGGAGTGGCCCATACATGGTCATGAAGTGCAAGAGCAGCAATGCTTTCCAATTGGCCTCATTGGATGGTGAAGAACTGCAAATTCCAGTTAATGGAATCTATCTCAAGCGTTGCTTCTAGAGGAAAGTTCACTACCTCTGTAAATATTAGATTAGATTTTCTTTCCTCCAAGTGCTTTGCACATTGTCTTGTTGTAGTTAGGTTTCAGTTTCCCTAAGTGCTTTGGCGTAAGTTTTTGTTGCTCCTAGGTTGAGTTTTACAGTTCAGCGTGCTCTCATAGAGGGAGTTGCAGTATCAGGCTCATTTCAAGTTATTGCTTATGACTCTGTGCCCAATGGATCGCTAAAAGGCCACTGATCTTCTACCTAGCAGGTAGGTGACCCCGAAAAGTCACCAAATTGTTATCTAAAGTTCACCCCCCCAGGGTAAATTTTGATAACATGCATCAGAGTTTTCAGTTCCAAGCAAGTAGATTGATTCAGGAGAAAATCATGAAAATTGGCTAAGTCCTACTCCAGGCTACCTTTGGGACAGTTGGGACATCTAGACACGAATCGGCCGAAAGGCTGTCAGGTAGTCTGCAGGGCAAAGGAACATCCGAGCCATCGGGATGCGTGGGACACGGAAAACCAGTTCGGCCGAAGGACAAGAAAATCGACAACCAGTTGGGACATCTGGACCGCGAGGACGCGAAGGAAGTGAAAAGGCGAAGCGGCCGAGAGCAAAGGAAGCCCATTTCAAGCGGTTCGGAAGAATTTGTCCCAAACAGTCCAGGACAGTTGGAACAAATGTACGCGAAGGATGTGAACTGGCTGGTTCGACTGAAATGGGGAACTTTAGCACTAGGACAGTTGGGACAAAGGGACGCGTGGGACGCGGATAGCCAAAGGAGCCAAAAGCCAATCAAGCAACGCCACGTGTTGCTAGACGAAAAGGGACAGGGAAGCCCATTTCGGGCGGATCAGAGGTTTCTGTCCCAAACAGCACTAGGACATCTGGGATAAATGGACGCGGTGGATGCGAAAATCTGGCAGACCCGAATACCAATCAAATCATGACATGTGTCACAAGGGAGAAAGTCCAAAAGTCAAAGGGCGAGGTTTCAAGCACTGACCCGAACCAATGAAATAGTGCCACATGTCCAAGTTTAAGGGCCCACAAGGAAATTTCAAAGGAAAGCCCGTGAAAAGGTGGAGGAGAGAGAATTTCTCAGTGAATCAGAGCCTGACATGTGTCATCTAGGTGGCAGAGTAGGAAAAGATTTCAAAATCCATTTTGGCCTGTTTCATGCCCTAAATCTTCAGATTGTCATATCTTTCGATCCAAAACTCAGATTTGCACGTTCTTTATATCAACAGAAAGCTGTTGAAATTCTCTACATGATTCTGGGATCAATATTGCATTTTGGTGCATTCTGGAGAGAGAAAATTGAGAAGATGTCCCTGACACATGGTAATAGATAGAAGTAATGCTTCAATAACCAACTTTAATGCAGTAGACAGTTCGTCGCTTCTGTTAGATAGCCCACTATTTTGCCAGGATCAGCCGCTTCTGCCATAATGAGATGATTTTAAATATGACCTAGAAGTGGTTGGGGCAGATTCTGCATTTCCTCTCTTTTCCCTCTCTCATTCTTCATATATATGGTAAAGAGGAGCTTCTTTCAAAAGGTCGAACATTTTCTATTTTTCTCCTCCCTTCTTCTCCTATCAGGTGAATTTGTGGAGTTCGAACCTCCCATTTGAAACTATAATATGACTCTGCCTCTTGGCATTTTGTAGTGTATTGTATCAATCTCTAGAGCAAGTAATACATGTTTTTGGATGATTCTAAACCCTCTCTGTGTTCATTTTGCATCCTCCTGGTCTTTCACTGCAAGTTTTGTTATCTGTGCATGATCTTATATCACATTTGAATGGTCTGTGTTTTACTGGCAAGATATGTGTTCTTCATTCCTCAGTGCATCACCTCTATTAGCTTAGATTTATTTTTATGCATCTTCTTACCCTGTCTCCTTGGTAGATTAGATTAGGTTTCAAGAAAACCCTCTGCATATTTCGTGTGCATCTGAACAGAGGAATAGGAACCAGCCTTCTCTGGAGAATCCTTTCTCATCTTTACAAGGCCCACACTTAGAGAAAGGATTCCATGTTGTGCAATCACACTGGATGCCTGAACATCAACCTAGAAACTTGATCTACATCCAAGGGTGTTGTGATTTTGCACTAACAATTCCATGGTGGTTAATAGGATGACATGTGGCAACGATCCGACGGTAGGGAATGGATGCTCCAAAAATGTACCTGGGGGTTGAAAGTCGATCACATGGATGTCCAAAAGGCTCCCCATAGGGGGATGGGAGAATTTTTCAAGGTCTGATGTCCCTCACCTCAAGGAAATAATGGACATTAGTTTCCATGGTGGTCCTAGAGCTGACACAGGGTGTTTGATCTGATGGCATGGAATGGATGCTCCAAAAATGCACCCGGGGGTTGAACTGTCAAGTCTGGAGGTCACATGAGGGTCCAAGAGGTCACATGGGTGCCAGATAAATTTTTCAATGGTTGGTTTACCTGACCTCAAGGACATTGGGGACATGAAATCGTACCAAGCTACTAGTGTTGACACGTGTCCTCCCGAAAAATGACTAAGTCCTGAACTACCTTTGAGAGGGTAACTTGGAACGATGATAACTTGAGCTCCCCGTGGAATTTATTATAAAATTTTATATTATCCTAACAGTAAATGGAATTTTTAATCTAATGTTTGGTCTATCATGTCTTTATTCAACCATATGATTTCTAAAAAGTGGATTTTTTATTTGAGACTCTATTTATGCCTGAGAAAAACTACCTTATAATCCTATGCGCTAAGGTGTTGTGAAAACTATTATTTCACCATAATGTGTTTCTTGGAATCCTCTTTCCAAAGATGTCTTATTTACTCCTAACTCCATCCAAAGCTCCCAAAATCTTCTTCCGAAGCCTAGCAATTCTTTTAGGCCTATGTATTACCTAGGCTTGTGAACCCTATTTTTACTCAAACTGCCCCAAGTCTTTCAAACCTTCCCCAAACATTACAAAATAATTTCTATGATGTTTTAAGGTCTTAAATTCACCTCGATGTTGAATTTTGCCCTTATGTTCCTCTCCAAGGGGTTTGATCTAGCCCTTGGAAGGCCAACAATAGCACTTCCCAATACTGCCAGGAGATAGGATCTCTTCAGAACTCCCTAAAATCACCTAGGGGGAATTAACAGACTTTCCTAAATCACCTAGGGGACTAATTTGACATCAAATAGGGGGTGAACAAATAGATGGATTTGACCTGGGGTGCCTAGGAATGATAAAACATGAAAACTTTTACATGGGGGTATAGTTGTTGTGCTTGGAAACCTCCAATTACCCTGTTACACATTTACACGACAACAACCATACAATGTTGGGTATATGTCATCATGAAGGAAAAAACTTAAAAGTAGGTCCAAGGATTTATTTTGGAAAATAAGTCAGACCTAGGAGGATTATGTCAATCCATATGAAGGAATTATGTCCTAACATATCTTTGTTCATGACATATCAACTATGGCAGACTACACTCCAAAGCAAATAGTCTACACTCTAAAGAAAGTAAACTATACTCTGAAGCAAGTAGATTATACTTCAAAGAAATTAGAATATACACTGAAGCAAGTAGACTATACCCTGAATCAAGTAGAGTATACTTTGAAGGAAGATGACTATACTTCTTAGATTTATTATGACCAAAAAAACTATCTATCTATATGATCTCCTATCCAACTTGAGACTTTTTCTATTGTTGAGTTATTCTCACAACTTATAAATAAGAATAGAAATAGTTGTTTGCTAACTAAGACATAGATAAGATCGATAAATCGTGATCCTCCAATTTCCTATAACATATTAATTATCCTCCTCATATGCCTATTTTATCCACTTTGATCATTCTAGACAAACTAAAGGAAATAAGAAGAGTTTGGATCCTTATCAATAGAGAGAATCATTGTATAAATACATGTGGAAGGTTATATCAATGCGAACATAGTTTTTCCTTTGAATATAACTCCCAAGAACCATGATCTCTGACAAGTTATGATCTCTATATACATGATCAACATGATTTTGCCATATCAAGATAAGAATTTACCTATTAGGACTCTGAGCATTCATGAAAGGTAATGTTATTAACTATATGCAAGCTAACTGTATGATCTACTTGTTGTTATATTAATACCATCTTCTAACCAAAATGATTATGGGTTATAAGTTTAATGTTCCTAATATCTAAAACATACCGAGTGATATGAAAGAGTTATTATGAGCTAAGTTGTCACCAACTAATATCTGCAACATTTCATTATAGAAAGAGTCAAATTATGCTAAAAATATGTATTACATCCACATGTTAGAATTAGCAATTTGTTTGAAGCTATGGAAAAAGATTCATAATCTATACTTCAGTCTTGTAACAACAATAATTCTATTAACAACAAAAGATTTGAAGCAAGGGAAGATTCAAACAATGTTATTTATGAGAATGATGAACATTTTTTAATAATCATACATTTTTTAATAATCATATTTAGAAAAAGAAATTACAATATTTTTAGAAAAAATGTTAATCTTTATTCAAAATGAATATCATATAAACCACATTTAACTAGTATTAACTTAATGTTAAGAGAGATGCTCAACTACCTATACCTCTTAAACATAATCCTTAGATTCACAAAATGGTCCTTAACTAGGCCATAAACGGTCCAATCATCCAGGTACACCTATAAAAATTTATGAATGAAATCCTAGAAATCTTGCACAACAATGTGCAAGAACATTGTTGGCACATTCTTCAGTCCAAAGGGCATCACTGTGTATGCAAAAATTCCCCACTCATTGGTGAAATTTTTGTATTCCTGATCTTCCTTTGTTATGCGCACTTCATGATAACCTGAAAACCAATCTATAAAACACTATATCTTGTACCTAGCAACTCCTTCAAGGATATCCTCTATGAATGGGGTGGGAAAAGGATCAATAACACATGAATCATTTAATTCTTTGTAGTCCACATTGATCCTTATCCTCACATCCTTTTTAATATTGATGACCATTGGACTCACCCATTCAAATTCCTCAATGTGATTAATGATACCAGACTTGAGAATTTTACCAATTTCTTCCTTCACCTTAATGCGTAGATTAGGATTCATCCGGTATGGCCTCTTCCTAATTGGGTGCATCCCTTATTTAATCTTTATTATCATCTCACCTGAAGAAGGATGTAATCCTTTTAATTCATGGTATCCTTGCGGGAATAATTCCTAAAAGTTACGTAGGAGTTCAATAATCTTGGCCACTTCCTGCTCTACCCAGTAGTCATCAATAATGGCCTCCTTATGCTCTTCATCTGTCCCAATGTTAACTCTCTTTATTTTCATAGGCTCGTGATATGTGTGTGCCTTTACATCTATTGTGTCCATCACCTCACACATACATTCATTGTGAGTAACATCTAGGTTATTATCCTCATCATCCTCATCATTTATCATTCATACCACTTTACCCTTTTCCTTTTCTTCCTAAGCATAAATCAAGCTCTCCAAACATATCTGACAAAATTTCATTAGTCTTCATGTTATCTCCCAAAGTAAGGTGCTTCATAATCTACAGTGCTTCATTAACCGGAGGTTTAGTAGAAAATTAATCAAAAGTATGGGTTATACCTAAGGTCATATCATGCCAATTAATTGTTTCCCTTCTCAATTCTACATGAACCTACCATGTTCATGAGTATCCTCTTAAAGTGGATTAGAAATTATGCACCCATAGTGATGGTGGAAAGGCCTCCTGCCCCTCCGTCCAAAGTCTCTCATAATTATGAATGTGGTGTGAGAAAGGGGATTCCCCATGAAATTCACATATCTGAGAGGGCACATTTCTCCTTAAGAACCTCATAGAAAAGGAAATTCTCACCTCTCACCATTCCAATAGGTTGTTTATGTGTGTATTCCACCAACGCATTGTTATCCCACACAGAGTGTATACTAACATATTTCTTCTATCACCCTCATCCTTCCATTGGGATTCCATGGCACGTATAAATACATCAAGGTTCCCCTTACCAATGTAATTTTGTACTTGATTATAACATAAGTACTAAACCATGCACAGCCTGATCATGTGAGTAGCTATGTTCTTGATCTCTCACCCAGCTACTTCATACATTCCATGTACCCATTTATCACAACCAATAATTTTAGTATCACCAACTAAATGAGAATCATCCCATTGTATCACACCTTCTTTAGATGGATTAGTTACATTAGGGTCCATGATTGTGCACACATATATCTTGTTCAATTCCTCTTCACTCAAATAATCAACATACAAAGAAGCCTTTGCATCTGTCAAAGGTATAATGACACACTATTCTTTGTTCTCAAAGCTAATTTACCCCTTGTTTAAGTGCAAATCTACATTATTTGAATAACACCATGGGTGCCCAAGTAACATTAGGAAGCTATCTCCTTCAGGTAGATCCAACACTTCAAAGTCCCCAGTAAACTTGGCTCCCTAAATTATAATACTTGCATCCTTGAGTAATCCAAGAGGCGTGGCTCTAATTATATTTTCCATATATAAAATATTTGAAGAGGGTTGCAATGGTTCTCTTCCCATCTGATTTCATGCATCCAACATTAGTACATTAACTTTTGCACCTGTATCTATCAGAATGTTTCTTAGAATCCATCCATCTATGACTGCATTCAGTGTAATATCCTTATCATACTCATGATTATGTGGGGGAATATTTGTATGAAGTATCTTCCTCTCACACTCATTACCTACACATGATACCTTCTCTCTCAACCATTCTCCTAATAAAGGGATTGTGTTCTCAGAGCACACCATTCTACATACTTCTTTCAATTCATCCACATCCCTATGCAGGAGTTCAACTTTATTTTCTCATTTCATCACGTGTGCCTAATCCTTCAATCTTTAAATCTATCCTTGCAGATCCTAGATAACATCCATAGTCTCCTAGTAAACCTTTTTTTGATGTATAGCATCAGGTTACTGGGCATTAATCTCTTATTTCTTTATCATATTTGGCTTATACTTTAGGGATTCACATGCCCATATAGCCTCAACGCATGTAGTAACTAACACCGGTTGTGACTCAAAATTAATCCCTACCTTCAACATCCATTGATCTCCAACTGTGTGATGTACCTTAATCATTCCTGCAACCTTTTCTTATTTTTATTTCTTTCTCATGTGCTCATATAAGTCATAGAATTCTTCAAACTTGTGTTGTTTTCCACACCATGAGAAAACCACATTCTAAGGGAACTTGCGCTGATAATTATCAAAAGACCCACAAGTATAATAGGTTCCTCTAGGAAATCCTCCTCTATCACCACCATGACCTTGACCTTTATATCCCCCATGAAAGCCTCTATTACTATTATCCCCATTATTGTGACCTTCATTATGTTGTTCTCCTTGTTCCTTAGATCCACCTATTACACTAGTCTGGTGCACACCAGTATCAATGGCCTCATGTATATGAACAATCAATCTACATTCAATGGTGTCATTAGTATGATTCTTACAAATATTATAGTACATAAACACATTCTTTCATATCGCACACTGTAAGAGGGGACATATACTCACATCCTGGTCTAAATGGAAAACCTAACAATCTAACAACATGGCATGCACTGACTTACGAGGGAAACTATCCTTAGTATTCCCTTCAACCTCACAATTTGTACACCATATTCCACTATGCATCTCATGAGTTAAATTATCAAAGAGATTCTCCAACTATTTTTCCATGGCTACAATATGTGCCTCTAAGAAAGGACTTACTCTAGTATCCATAGTCCCAACTGACTCAACATGTATAGCTACTTCCAAAGCATTGCACATATCCATAAAGGTCTTATGAGATAGCGCCCTTCTGAATGGATTAAAAAATCTCCCAAAAAACCATTTTACATGTTGACTAGAATGTTTTTCATAAGACAAATTTTATAACAAATTTTTAAAATGTGTGTCATACTCTTGAACACTCTTAGATAAGCCTTGTTTAATTTCCTTAAGCATGTTGATACTCTTCTATTAAAACTCAAGGATATATAACTCAGAAAAAAAACACAGAGCACAAAGCATCATAATCTATGGCATTTTGATGTAGATCATACTTTTTGTACCAGTTATGCATGCTCCCTTGAAGAGTAGTAGAAAATTGGCTTGCCTTCCTATTTGAAGTGATGATTCCTTTAGGGTACCATAGTAGCTCACACTTGTGCACATGCTTTACTACATCTTCGATACCCCTATATTTTAGCAAGTGAAGAGAAATCTCATAATACACCTGATGTGGTTGATGAGGGTGTGGGCCTTGTCCACCAGAACCTCCGCCATTATTCCCTCCACCTCCAGAACCACCTAATCCACTTCATCCTAAGCCTCTTGATCCTCTTGATCTACCTCCTATAGCAGGAAATGAACTAGTGGATGTACTTCCTTGTGTCCTAATAGTAGTACTAAATTGAACTCCAGCACTCTTGGAAGTGGTAGTACTTCTAAAATTATTCCCAATGTTCTTCGCGCCTACACTTTGTCCTAATGATGCCCCAAAAAATATTCCTCCAATTAGTCCCCCAAACAACAAGGATGATGTATATGCTACCATAGATGTATGTGTTATCTGATGTACTTTTATATTTAAAGGAAAATGATATCTACCTAAAACTACTAGATTACCAAGCACAAGGGCTAGGTTGCCAAGTGGGATCAGATGCACGTCCGCAGTTTGCAATCAAAAAATGTACATAGAAAAAATAGAATACATAGAAAAAATGTACTCCATAGTATAATTGCACACAACACCAACCCAACAATGATCTATAGTACGCATCCAAGGTTCATATGTATCAAAAAAAGTATAGTAATCTTCATGCATCAAAACGCTTGGTCTATAACTCCATATTTTCTTTGATGCGTATGTGGAAAACTACTCATATATTTATATTAGAAAGAAACTAAAAAAAATCTCATATAGCTCATTATATAGATTATCTTCTACCCACTTGTGTGCATTAAAATCAGGTCCAGAACCATTTATTCTCACAAACTACTCTTTTCCTTCATATACCCAACATTCAATGGTCACAAGAGTCAATCAATATGCCATCATGATGCAAAATCATGGAAAATAATTTGAAAAGAGCTCCTAACAATAAAACCAAAATGAAGTCTTTATTTTTATACTCAGATGCCTAGGCGCACTGGCGCATCATTCATATAGATATGAACGCTCACCCAAAGTGCACAAAGATACCAGATCCCTCTTTAGTATTGTCTTGTCAAGATGTTAGCATGTATAACCATATTAACAATTATCAAAGTTTTTATTCCATCATAATAAGCAAATCCATAAGCTCACTTTGAAAATACACATAATAAGGAAACATATTGATGTAGACAACAATTAAGATTAGATTAACAATGTAACCACCATGATTAGATATAACTACCATAATCCATCTACAATACTCCATTAATAAATAGAAAGATTGTATAACAGAAGTTGAATACATAATAATATTGTCTTGGAGTTATGTGTGCAAGTACATCGAGGAAGAATAACTCTAATAAAAATCAGATCATCAAAACTATGCAAATCAACTACATATATAGGGGTGGGGACTTACCCTTCACCACCCATGCATCCAAAAATAGACTACATGCTCAAAAATATCTATGCACCAATAGTTGCATGCTCTTACAAGTAGGATAATAATAGATTAATCCATAGTTAAACTCTATCTTAATCCTATTATTATCACAAACTATGCATGACTGTTGATCTTCCACTTTATCCCAAAATAGTCATTCCTTAGCTATAAAGTCTTTTACTTTGATCTATTATATGCTTCGCACTCCAATCTTCTTGTCCTATTCTTAGCTTTCTAAGTCTTGAACTTGTCTTCCTAGGCACACCCCTCTTTACTAACACTTGTGCATACCTATGCACCCAACCTACGTGCCTTTCCAACACTTAGGAAATTTCTCCAACCCAACATATTTTCTCAAGTAAAAAACACTTGTGTAAATTTCCCATGTCTTTTCGAATGAGAGATAGAACCCTTTATTTTCTTCAACATATATTTTCCATTTCTTGAATTCTTCGTTTCTCTGCAATCATGATGTTTTCCATCAAGGCATGGGGTAAAGAATAATTGGTGGTCTAAACCACATTCCTATCCATTTTCGGCCTTTTGTTTGAAAAATTTATGGAATCATCCATGTAATTTCCATTTCTCTTCTCATGGACCACCTTATAATTGTGGGGGAAAGTACCTCCCTCCTTTTCAAGGGAATGTTCATTGTTTCCCATCTTAGTTTATTGAAGGAACTTGTGAACACTTGCAATTATTTTTTTTTAGTTCAGCAATATGATGGTCCTGAATCTTTTGTTGATAGGAAAAATCCCTAAATGTCATACATTGTTCTTCTGCTTTAGGAAATTGAGGCCTCATGCATAGACCTTTTGTCTTCACTTTCTCAAAATACTCATTTTTCCTTTGATCCCATTTTATTTTATTTTTCATGGTAGAAGTGAAGGCTCTTAGTTGGGACTCCCCTACAAAGAGATTAATTTTAAAATATGACATGTGATCCAACAAAAAATACACAAGTGGAATTCACACATGATATTTTGATGTTCAGGGGAGCATTTTGTAAATGCATTCAAAAAGTCTATGTCATTATTTATTTCAAAGAGAAAGTCACATGATATTCTTAATAATTTCCATCTTTAGAATTTTTCTTCAAGAAAGTACTATATACTAAAGAAGATATTCTGTAGACAAGAAAAAATTTCCCTAATAAATAGGCATCCTGTAAGTTATTTTTGATATTTTCCTTTTCTTTTTCTATTTTTTTTCTTTCGAAATTCTCTTCTTCCAACTGACTTTTCAATGTTTCATTTTGAGAATGCAATTGTTCATAATTGTTAAAAATTTTACCCCAAACATTTCTAACTTCCTCTATGTTTAAGGAAGTTTGAACTTCCTTATCAAATTTTACTTTAGTGTTGGAAAGGGTTGTTTCTTCCTTTTCCTTCCATTACATTTCATTTCTTTCAATTTACACTTGTAAAGAAGAGATAAGGGTTTCTTTTTTTTACACCTTTATTTTTAGAAACTCTATTTTTTTTCTATTGCTTGATGATTGCTTCTTTCTTAGAGAGGAGAAGGACGTGTTGTAAGTGATCTTGTTCAATATCTTGACCTAGTGTAGTAGGGGATATAGGTTCTTCTTCTGTAAGTGGAGTCTTTCCTTTTTCTATTTCCTTACTGGAAGAAGAAGGTTGCGCCAAATTTTCAAGACCCCCTTTTTCAGTGATTTCCTCAATTTCTTCAGGTCTGGCTTGTCCTACAAATTCATCTATGGCTGAATTTATACTTCCCAAAATTTCAGCTTGCTCCTTGATGTCTTCATCCTCTAAAAGAATCAATTTTATTTTTATTTTTCTACTTGGGGGTTCAATGACAGCTTCTTCTCTCAAATTTTTCAATTTTCTTTTTCCTTTTACAATTGTTCCAGGAGATGTGGCACCATATATCTCATATTTTTTAGCACTAGGTGCCACAATTTATCCTTCAGGTTTAGCAAGGGATGGAGTTGATTTAGATGAAAGAGATTTAGATAGAATATGTCTCTATTTTTTAGGAATTTTACCCATCTCTTACATCAAAGTTTTCCAAGCCTTTTACCCTTCTTCTTTATGATAGAATATTGAAAAATCACGTAATTGAGATCGTGGTGCTTGATTTATCCTTTATTCTCCTTATATCTATTGGTCGTAATGTGGATTTTGTCTCATAGATATTGAGGTTAATTTACTCGATGCCTTGGTTTGTGAAAACCCTGTTTCAAATGAATCAGGATCCACATTATATCACCTCCTAGGAGATTTTATTCACCTTCGCAGGTGAAATACTTCACTATCCAAAAGGTAGCTTCCCCATAGGGTTCAATAATTATATATCTCCTAATACCTTTGAAATTTTTTTCATTATTTAGGTCCAATTCCGGTTTAGGTTCTCTATGGTCATGAAAAATTTGAATTAGGTCTTAGTAAATAGACCTTCCTACAATATACATCCCTTCATAAGGAATCCCTGAAATTTGACTTATGATCTTACTATTGATAAGAATCTTTGTGCCTCTTACCCTCAAAGATATTCCCTTGAAATTTTTGATGAATTCTTTCACTGTTGCTTCCTTATAGCCCTAGAATTTCTTTATGAATTCCAACCATCATCCCCTTTCAAATAGTGTTGCAACTTGTGAATCTCACAATAAAACTAAGGAAGACTCTGGTTCTGAGTATTTTTTATGCCCCATTCTTTTAAATCAAAGAAAAGAATAAATGCAACAAGAAAGATACTGAAAATTCCGAAGTGAGACAACTGAATATAGACTGATGCAAGAGTGTTCAGGTAACAATATGAAGTGAAGGCAGAGAGGATGATTTAATGCAAGGGTTTCTGTTTCATAAGAAGGTAAAGGATTCCTCAATCTTTCCTTTCACATGTTTTAAATGCCTCCATTTGATGTGATGAATTAAAATCAAAGGGGGTGATATATTATAAACACACCTCATGAACCTACTATAAGAAAAAAATAGATAAATTGGTGTAGCTAGTTCTTTATAAAGTTTAAGAAAGTGAAAATAGTATTTCCAAGTCTGAATTTTAAACTCTTTATATATTTTTTTGAGAGAAGAGACTTCTCTTTTTCGATATTTTCTTACTAATTGTTTTTTTAACTTGGTTGCATGATGTATTTGAGTTTTTGTTCATTTCACCTTATTTATGGTATGGTCATGTTTTATATGACGCTTATATGATCATGGAGAGATTTAAACTAATACAACATAGACTATGCGATGTGTAATGATATTTTTGTGGAGAATAAGGTGTGAGGCGACTTCAAAGTATAGTTTAATTGCTTCGGAGTATAGCCTAATTTCTTCGGATTATAGTCTACATGCTTCAGAGTATAGTCTACTTACTTCGAAGTAAAGTCTACTTGCTTCAGAGTATAGTCTACTTACTTTGGAATATAGTCTACTTGCTTCGAAGTATTGTCTACCATAGTTGATATGTCATGAACAGAGATATGTCAAGCTATTAAGATATTCAATATATTAATTGATTTCAAAATTTAATTGTTAGGAATAATGCTACACAAATTACTATTTGATTGTCTAGGTTAACGTTACTTACCATTTTCATGTTTTTAAATGTTCAAACATAATTTGATGTCCATATGATAATAATGCAATAATATATTCACTTCTAATTAATTTTAAGATCCCAAATGTCTTATAGATGTCCATATGTTATTTAGTCAAATTGCAACAGAGTGTATGCATCTAATTAATTCGGAATATAACCATACTTACTATGGAGTGTAGTCATAAGTTCTTTAGAGTACATACTTGCTTCAGAGTGTAGTCTACTTGCTTCGGAGTATAGTCTACTTACTTCAGAGTGTAATCTACCATAGTTGATATGTCATGAACAAAGATATGTCGGGTTATTAAGATGTCTAATATATTAATTGATTTCAAAATGTAATTGTTTATTAAATTTAATTTTATTAACATTTCTATTAATTATATAAATTAATGTGACAAGTCAGCAAAGGATACAAAATACAAAGTTACAACAAATACATATAAAATCCATATGATAACTAAAAATACAATACAATTATAATAAAAACATGTGAATCCAAAACAATAACAAAAATATCATGTATCTACATATTTCATAAATATATTCTCGATGCAATGTGTTAGAATCATTCTAGCATATCACATTCATTACATAATTTTCTAGTACCGACACAATTTACTATATTAGGACAAGGAATAATGCTACACAAACGTTATTACCATTTTCATGTTTTTTTATCAAATATAATTTTATGTATTAATAAAGTTTAATAACGCTACATCTCCAACGCATTTCAATTTCAGTCATCATTCAGTTGCAATATATTTCAGAGATTGCTTTCATTAACAAGAAATTGAACCATACAATCTCTCACATCAGTTTCACACACACTCACTAACTATTGTATGCATACATTCACCAACATAAAAATATGTCTTGGAGCTCCAATGTATAACACCTTGATTGATCAACGAGTAAAATAATATTTACAAAGTTTTTTAACCTCCTTAGCTCGAATCCTTGATTAGTAACTGACACAACATCAATAATATTAAGGGGACAGACTTGGAATTTTAACAAATAATACAAACATAACTACTTTTAAGAGAATAATATGACAAATCATAATTTTTCTGTGACTATTGTAATAAAAATGGCCATTATATTAATGAATGTTGAAAATGGCATTTTGATTTCAACAATATAAAAAGTACAAACTTTACTAGTCAAAATTAGTTAGTTTTAAATATAAACTTACCACATGAAGAAAATGAAGAAATGGCTCTAGTTACAATACCTTGTCAAGTACTTTCTTTTAGACTTAGTAGTCAAGTTAAACAAGGTGGTTACCATGTGAGCCCTCGATTGAGAACTGGGATATCTTCATTCATCAAGGAAAATAATTCTACACGTCAATGGTATAAATTACAAACTCCATAGTAAAAGCAACACCTTATACCAAAAATTCCAAATGCAAGACCACTACATTCAAAAGTTTGAATAAGAAACAAGACAACAAGTCCTTGACACATATATGATCATAATGAAGGTAATCAAAATGGTGATTTATTTTCTACTTGTTCATAATTTTCACAAAACAATCAATCCTATTTACTTTGAAAATGTTACCCAATATGTACACTAATTGGTGATCAATATGAAAATTATTTTCATATTTAGATCCAAGTATGCAAGATATAGTCTTAAAAGGACCAATTTCCTTAATGAAAAATGAGTTCATATAACTACAGTGATAGGACTAAGGATAAAAAAATATAACAAAGGATATATGGTTTATCTAAAATTGTTCAAAATACTTATTTGAAATGTAATGTATCTAAAATCCACTTGGCCAAACCTAATGTACTTCATAATTTTAATTTCAAGTTTCATTGTTTATTCAAAATAATCAAATTGGAAAGCAGACAAAATAATATTTATATATTTAAGTCGAACTAGAAACCATGTAATATTCATTTACACACTATATGAGTTCTAACCCATAAACTATATAGATAGTTATTATGTTGGAAGTACTTTATGTCCAATTAAATTGATGTTGCAAATCAGGACACTCCCACAAAACCTGGTGCTGCAAATCAGGTCACTACCCTCAAATAATAGAAATTGGTTTTGGTTGTTAAGTCTTCTTAGTTCACCCATTCTTATTTTCAACAAGCACAAGACAAGATGGTTAAGAGATTAGACCATGCTTTTTTATAGAACAATATCATTTATCCCTATTCACTAATAATGAATAATTAGTTTTGTTGGTTGAGATTGCTTTACTCTTAGAAAAACCCATAATTATTTTCATTACCTAGAACGTTCCCAACTTCAAAAGTAAAAAGTCTTGATTCTATCTCAATACTACCCATCTATGTAATGAGAGAACTTTATGATGCATCATAAGTATTAGGAACGTATTTTAATTACCTATAAGGGTACATAATAGATTTAACGATGGACTAATGTAATCTAAAGAACCATAGCATTTCTCAGGTTATATTTGAAAATAGCTAGCACATATAAGAAGAGGGACCATGAATAATCATATTATAAATCCAAATAGATTCCAAATGATGTAGATAGCTTTCCTTTAAGCATCTCTCTACACAGAAAGCTACTCGTTGGAGGAAGTTTGCAAATCCAAGAGGGGCCCAACTTAAAGAAAAGTTATATTGATTAAAAAAATAGATACAAAGTAACCAAATAATTATTTTCTCTACTCTAATTGAGGGATACTGTTGATAGAACTAAATCCATTTGATAAACTAATGTCACACTTACAATTTTTCCTAACATCGTGTAAGATTTTATTCATCATTACCATATTATTTTATCTTCCCATCCTTCTTCCCTTGAAAAAAATACATATAAATCCATATAATAACTAAAAATAAAAATACAATTATAATAATAACATATGAATCCAAAACTAAAACTAAAATATCATCAAATATAACTAACCTAATTTGCACAAATAAAGTTTGATGTGTTACAAATTATAACAATAAACAATTTTACAAACATGTGTCTATGACACATTTTTAATTGTTTTACTCATTACATTTATTGGGAAAACCCAATGTGCTTTTGAGAAGTTCTTTCAAGTGGTTGTGTTCCCGATTACGAATGGCCACCATCTCTTGAACCTTTTCCATGGCAACTTCTAAAATTACCAGCCTTGTCGCACTCATTTTTTACAGGCCGTGTGAGATCTGTAGTTGACACATGTCCATCTCTATATTGGCCTTTTACTCGCACAGATCTATGAGCGTCATCCTTATAAATTTCATTTCTTCTTGTAGTTGTTTTTTTTATTTTTCATAAAACAAAATTTTCTCTTCCAAAAGGTTTGTATGTCTTTTGTCAACTTCCATCATCTTCTCATACATTTTTCAGCAAGGACTACTCTGGGGTGAGTGAATCTGTGTAGAAATATTATGTTACAGTCTTTACATTAAAAAAATCAATGTAAAAAAAATCATGTCGAAGTAAACAATTTGTTACGGTATTTACTTCCAAAGATAGTAGAATGCAAGTCATCCCTTCTCCTCTTAAATGCATTCAATGGATCGTTGAATTTTACAGGTTTATTCTCACTACTAGGAATTTTAGTCCTAACCATCATGGTTGATGGTGTGAATCTGGAAATGTTATTGACGTACAATGATATTGCTCAATCAATCACATAATAAAACAATTTTAAGTCCTCATTATACCATAATAATAAAATAGACATAAGTTGAACTTACAACATATTTCCACATTTCCTTATTTCTGGTGCATGGGCCTAGACCATGATAATAATCAAATTAAAGTCCTTCATTATTTCCGTGTAAAAATAATTCATAAAATTTAAAATAGTTCATGGACTTTCCGGTCGTGATCTCTTACCACCAATGTTCTTGAACATACATGCATTTTGCACAAAACCAGAACTTAATAAAACATCTACAACGAGTGCATCATACAGGTAAGGTTTATATTAATAGATGAATCGTGATCAATGACACAATCTAATGTATGAAGGAAACTAATATATGATAGAAACTACTAAAAAATACAAGTTACAAGCCTCATCTAACTTCCCACCCGTACACAACCTATCAATCATGATGTTCATTGTCATCACATGTGAAGACAGACCTACCTGTGCCATTAATTATTGCATTTTGTAAGCATCATCTAGTTTGTCTTCTTTGCACAAGATATCAATAATAATATTGTAGGTAGAGAAATTAGGTTTAACATCTTTCTTCATCTCATCAAAAAATTTAGCTCGATATGCAATTTGATGGTTATTGGACCTTTCCAAATCACTTTTAATCCAAAACAAAGAAAAATTTGGCATTGAAGCATTATTAGATGGTCCAATGCTTCTTTAGTGTAATGGGAAGATCATGAACTAGATCATGTCTCTTGTTAGCTAAACAAAAGAACTTCATTTGGTTTTATGATTCACGAAAAATCTATAAAGAATAAGCATGCATTTGTACCACCACCATTCTGAGAAAACACACATGCATGTCAGGATTACTAGAATCAACAATGACCTCCACTCCTTCAAAAAAAAATTAGACACCCCCTCCCATGAATTCTTATGCACTCTGGATAAATGAGGTTTATCATATCCTCTAAATTAGAGACAACACTAAAATAGCTCAGGAGTGTAGCTATTATTAGTTATGCTATATTTTTTAATGAAGATAGGAGATACATGACGTTCGAAATAGTTTTTTTTTACACATTCTCATGAATCGAGTCTTCTATTTCAAATTTCCTTGACATTTATAGGTGTGGGTTAAGTGTTGATATACATTTAAATTCCATCATCCTATTCCTTGATGCATTTTACATTGTGTCTCCCTAATTTTTACATGTGATTCACCTCACCATTTTTATAGATCTTATCTAAATACATAGTTTTTATGAAGAAATAATTTGAAAAGATTTGTTGGACATGACAGTGTGAGAATATTGTCTTCAACAACTTTGTGGAGAGGCGGGGTACTTGGGGAAATAAACATATGTCCCAACAATATAGACAGGGAACTCCAATACCTACAAAAATTAAGGTTTTACCAAGGAAGGGGAAGAAAATATCCTTATCATCTTCCTGAGAATGACACAAGAAGAAACCTAAAGGTTATAATAACCAAACAAGTGAATATACAGAAATATGGTTTAAAGGTATCATCAGTAATTTCTAAAAAGAACTTGCAGTAGGACGGAACTGTAGAACAAATGGATGTGGGTCATAAGGGAGTTGAAATGTGTATTTCTAAGTAGAATTTTCAAACAAATATGCTAACCTCTCGTACCAAGGAAATATAAGCTACAAAATAACGTATAGAAGGTGAGATTAATATCATTAATTTTCCATACATCATTAACTCAATTTGACTAAATTTTAATTTTCATAATTAAAAAACTAATATAATTTTGTAAGGAAATTGAAATTAGCTTAACTGTAATTGATGGATGGGAGAAAAAGGATTAAAAGCTCAACTACAATACAAATAAAAAACAATTTTAGATTGTTGTAATAAATAGAGGAAAAAATTGGTTCACATGTTAAGTATTTTACAAAATCACATGATGGTTGAATAAAGTGGGGAGAAGATGCAATGATTACATGTGGTTTTCATTGTGATGCCACATGGCACATTCAAAGAAAAATAATTGTGACATCTATAATAATGAATAATCAACCCATTGTGGCACATTAAAAAAAAAAAACTGTTGTGACAACTATAATCATGAATAATCACCCTATTGTGATGCCACATGGTACATTCAAACAAAAAATAATTGTGGCAGCTATAATCATGAATAATCAACACATTGTGATACCACATGGAACATTCAAACAAAAAAC
This sequence comes from Taxus chinensis, assembly GCA_019776745.2. Lineage (NCBI taxonomy): Eukaryota > Viridiplantae > Streptophyta > Pinopsida > Cupressales > Taxaceae > Taxus > Taxus chinensis. The sequence continues at coordinate 485,795,278 of CM034154.1, forward strand.
ACTATAATCATGATTAAATCCAAAAAATTCACAATTAAAAACACATATTAATGTTATTATATTAAAACAATCCACAATTATAACAATTAAAACTTTGTCATTATATTAATGTTAATGTTATTAAATAAATAGGTTAATCATATGAAATCAATTTTTCCTCCATTGTCTAGTACATGCAACGGCGGTAATTCTTTTGAAATATGATTTTTTCTTTTGTGGTTCTTATGTATTAAGTTGGTTGTCACTCCTGTAATTGGTTCTTTCCTTGATTTTCTAGAAGGTGTCGCATCATCCTACAAAATTAAAACAGTTTGTGTTACTATAATAAATATATAATAAGAATACCGCAAAGCCAAAACTGCATGTAAAACATTTGAAAACAAGCTATTACCTGAGGTGGTTGGCTATGATGCACATCAAAAAGTGGACAAATGGAATATCCATTGAAAACATCGGCCAACATGTCAGGTTGAAAGCGCTAGGAACTGGTAGAGGGAAATTAAAATTGATGACACTGAGGATATTAATAACTACACAATCTGATGGAACTTTCTTCCCGTGGAAGATTACATCAGCACTAACATTGTGTAATTTTCCATGTCCCACCACTTGTCCCCCTATACATACATCCACCTCATCACCAATAGATGGCACCGCAGTGAGAACTGCTATGGATGTAGTCGGAGTAGATGAGGCCTGCATTATAGGAACACTTTAGTATTTTGAAAAAATAATGGTAGTTAGTCCAAACAAAAATAAATTTATATAGTATAGCTTTATTCCTATTTTTAACACTATTTATTTAATAAAATGGTGCACAATATAGAATCTTGATTTAACTTCATGTAAAGGTTACCTGTAAATCCTTGTGTAATGGAATATGCTCCCCCCTTCTCTCTTGTTGATGTATGATCATCCTTGAAGAAACATTAAATTTCCAAATTTAAGCCCCTTGGTGTGAGTGTGTGTTTTTTAGGAGCTCGAGAAGTCTTAATGAGTCATATGAAGCATTCCAAGCAAGTAGGGAAGGTGGAAAACTCAAATTGTTCTTATATGTTTTCCCTCCAAAAAGGAGTGTTTGAGAATTCAAGTACTTGTAAGGGTTGCATGGTCTTGTAAAGGGAGATACAAGTGAAATTAGGTGTGTTAAGAGTCTTATAGGCGTTGTGATAGCATGTGTGGAATTTTGTGTATGTAAGGCATCATTAAGATTATTGACATGATGTGTAAAGGTATCGACAAGCCTTATAATGAGAAGTTGAAAAGATACAACGTATCAAGTTAGACACAATATGTATAAAAGTAGTTACAATAGAGTAGTTAGGGTATGCAAAGGTGTGAGCTCGAGTTTTAGAAGAGTTAGTGTAATTTTGAAATGTCATTCCTCGTGTGAGGAGGAAGAAAAAAGTAAGGAAATAAGCATAATTTGTATGAAAATAAGAAATATGAATATATGAAGCTTGTGTGGGTATATATTTTGTTTTATGGAGTAATAGTGACTTATTTCCTTCATGCATGTGTGTGATAGTATTCAAGAACTCTTTTTGGCGTTCATTTATAATTTCATTCCCTTGTTTTAGATAGATGAATGAATTAACTTATAGGATTATGAATGAGATCACCATTGCAAAGACATATTGATAAATCCACCTATAGTGGCACAAGTTTTAAAGGTAAAGAGATTCATTTTCAAGCTTATAAAGATATGGGGTAGGATAGTTGGTTGTATATTTGGTTTCCTTCATGATATTGACTATGACAATGATTATATTCATGAGTTAGGGTAATTGTACAAGAGTGTAAACATTATGCCTTATATGAGAGTGGAAGAGATGACCTGAAGGTGGTTCTTTGATCAATTCCTTGAGTAGAGAGTGCATTTTGTTCCATGAAGAAGACTCGCTCCTTGAAGTTGTTGTTAAGGGTTTTATACCCCTATTTTAGCCATGTTACAATAGTCAACCACCTCTTAGATAGAGCATTCACACTCATTTTTTCAAGACACTAGTAAGGACTAAAACATACGATTGGAAATATTCATATGGAAGAAATTTAAGCCATCTAAATAACTTTGAGTGAAAGTTACAATTCATTTTTTGGCTCTCGGGGTTGTCACATGCCTATGATTAGGGTTTTGAGAGAAAAATATAAACTAAAAAACCCTTAGGAGTATAATCCTACCTAAAAATTTTTGAATAATTCATCATGAGGGAACCATTAAGATGTCAAAAGAATAAAATTTAATTTTCATTGGTGCATTTTGGTCATTTTCTTACCAGTCTTCTTGTATGCTTGAAGACATAATTGGAAACCTAACAAGATGGGTCAATTTGTGAAGAAACTAGGGTTTGTTCTTGGAGACAAAGCCTGAAAATTAGAATGCATTAAGAATCCCTTAAAGGGTACTCAAAACTATTATTTTATTATTTTAATACCCCTAATAAAGGATATATAGATGACAATGTTCCCAAGAAGACCTAGTGGGGGGTTTAAGGCACAAAATTTGCAAAAGTGAGGTATAGAGAGTTGCATGTGGAATTGAAACTTGATATTTTAGGGGCATCTTTGGATAGTAAAATGAAAACTAATGAATCTTTCAAAGTATTTTGTGTTCCTTTAGAAGTGTGTATGCTTATTTGAACCAATTGACTTGGTCTCAAGAGCCTTTAAGGGACAATTTGGGCAAAGGGAAAAGTATTATGGAGTTTGGATTTTTTATTTCCTTTCTTAGTTGAATCCAACAATATTGTGAGTGATGTGATAGGGGAAATAAGGAGAGAATCTTGGGGAGGACATATTACATGTTTTAAGAAATGAGTTAGTACCTAAGACCAAGAGAAAATTGAAGGATGGTTGTGTTAGGAGCTCTTCATGTTAAAAGAAAGATTTGACAAGTTGAGTGGAATGTGTTTAGAAAAATAAGGAGGTAGGGTTTGAAGTTAATGACAAAATTCAAGGTAACATTGTCTCATTGAGACAAAATCATATCATTTATATCAAAGTTTAGCCTTTATGGGATATTTTTTATCCTCTTCCAAATTTATTGTGAAAATTTGTTATTAGATACCTATTGAGATTCTTGAAAGGATTGAGTATAGGCTTAGTGTTGCATCACTTGTGGCCACTGATAGATGCCTACAATCATTGCACATTAAATTAGTTGCAGTAAGTAGTAAAATATATCATAATAAAATGCTCGTGGATATGTAGGAAATGTTATCAATTGATATTTAATTGCCTACCTATAAACCGGTGTGCATGTTGATCTGCGTATTCTCCTCTCTCTCTCTCTCTCTCATGGGTCCCAGGAGATGCATGCAATCAATGAAATGAACATAAATCTGAGTTAAAAAATTCATATAAAGATGTGAGAGCACCATATTCATCATAACCACTTTTAAACTTTTAAAGAGGTAAATATTTGTTAGAACAAGCATACCGTATCCGAAAAAAAAAAACTCTTTAAAGTAGCAATTTCATACAATTAATACACCATAATGTATGTAATTAATCCTCATATGGATATGAATAAATGTTTCAAATAATATGTTAAAACATACATTTACAATGAAAATACTAACTTGATGTAAACAAAACACTCAAATTAGAAATCAAATAATTGTTTATACCTTGTTAAATATTTTCTACTTACATTTTCATATTTTTCTACCACATTTTGTCAAATGGTTTGCATGATCATAGTTGTAATCTGATTTTTTTGTCTTTAACATAGTTTACTAACAACACACCTCTTTATCTATGGTTGTCACTGACATAGGAGCTTCATCTCCTCCTTATAAATAAATTATTTGGTCATTACATTTTAGCTTAGAAGTATGTTAGTGAGGTTCTAGAGGTCATTAGGTGATATTTAAGTGCAGCAGTTGGATTCTAGGCCTTTCAAATTTCAAATTTCTCACTTTCCCTCCAAAAGTGCAATCGGAGTTTTGAAGGCCTATTTTGGCTATCTTATATAATTTTTTTATGTCCTAGTGTTGTGTGTTGGAGCTAAGACACCTCCTCATGTTTGTAATGTTATTTCTAAAGGAGTCCATAAGTTGTACAGATTTTAAGCTCTTGGTCATATGTACCTTGTAAGTTGAAGAAAGAATAGTTGTCCAAGTGACTAAATACGAAGTTGAAAGGTCACAACTTGGTGGTAACTAAAGGGGAATGATAATTTAAAGGATTGGTAATTTATTTTTAAGGCATCATTCGAATGATCCAAGGCTTGGGAGAGCTAAGGCTCCAAGAATTTAAGAAAATCTAGCTTATAAGACTAAGTGTAACAATGAACTTTGTGAGTGGGTTTGTATGATAAATTATTTAATTTCATATCTTAGGAAATATGGTAGCTATAGAATGATAAGGAGATAATTCTAATCCATTTATTACATTATTGCATGTATTTTGGGTTTGTAAGTTATAGGAATTACTTGAAGCTTTCTATGGCAGAACATTAGAGGTACAGTTAGGGTTAACAGTCAAGGAATGAATTGTGAAGTAATAGTTTGATCTAGAGTTTGTACAAGGCCATCTTAAACTCATTCATGCAGTCTAAAGGTAATTTATAAATTTTTATATTTCATGTTGATGGTTTTTGAACTGTGATCATTACTTTGTGGAAGTGACACTTTTTCAACCGAGGAAAGATACTCTCACATGTAATGTTCCTTGAGTAGTCCAAATGAGTTATTCATTTTGATGAGAAGAACATGTCTCAGAGGACCCATTATGGTATGCACAACATTAGAAAACTCATATTTTTGTTTGGAAACCCTTTAAGTTTGAAAACTCTATTCTAGGAGATAGATTAGGGTATTTTTGATAATTGTTTATATACCTAAGTGAGTGGAGGAAGAAAAATGTCAAAATAAAATGCTCTAGGGCACGTGAAAAGACATTTTTGGAGTTGGATTGAAGCTTTAATCAGTTAATTATTGATGTTATAACCTAACTTCTTACCTTGGGACTTTTAGAAACCCTCTTAGGGTTTAGACCAAGGAAGGTGGTTGAAATTTGAATCATTAGATTCAAGAATTTTAACTTGCAAGAAATGACCTTGGCATGGGTCTTAAATCATGAATGAAACTTCATGGCATAACTCATTTCCCCAATTCTATTTGATATAACAGTATGGTTTCAGAAGACTGTGTTACAGTGAACTAGGAAAATGGAAGAAAATTTGTTGATTTTGTGAGTTTCAACGAGAGCATTTGTGGAAGTGAAGTCTTGGCATGCAAGATTACTTATATAGAGGAGTTTTAAGAGAGAATAAATAGTTTTTCAATCCCTACATAGACTCTTGATACCTACACTTGATGATAGTTTATATTTGGAGTTGTAGAAGTGTATGGAGTCTAGGGTCTTGTCTCAGGTTTAGAGTTAAAGCTCCTAAACAATGATATTGGCCCTGAGAACTTCAAAATAGTATGGTAACCAACTCTTAAGAAGGAATTTGAAAGAGTTCCAATGAACTAAGGGTCAACAATTAAGATAATCAAGATAGTCTCTGGAGATGGTAGAGTACTCAGTGGAAGACATATTTGAAGAGAGCCTATTACTAAGGAACTAAGCATTGTATTTGATATTCAATCTTCAGACTTTACATGTTGTTCATACATTGAAATGGGTGTGGTAAAGGTGTTGAAAGTGGACTGAGAAACCTCAAATATTGGGATATATGGGTGAAGATATAGTACTAGTAGGGCTAGTAAAGCAAGAAGATAAAGAGAAGAGTCTCAAGTGATTACAAGGTAAAATAAAGGAACCAAGAGTTGAAACCTAGGATACCTAATGAACTCTTTAAAGGGTATTATAAAGTGTAATCAAGTTTTGTTGGGTAAACACCATTAGTTCTAACTATTATTGTGACAGTAGCCAACTACTCAAGAAATAAAGCAAAAGTAGACTTTTCCATTAGGTAAGTTATGTGATCCTCTTGAATGGTTTGATTCACTTTAAGGTTGGATTAACACTAAATGAGAAGTAGGAACATGATGTATGTATTATATAATATTATGAAGGCTAGACTCAGGATTTTTACATGTTAGAAGAACCTCATGAACTAGAGTAAGAAACCAAGATGAAGGTCAAATAATCAAAATTTGTCTTTTGAATGAATTGTAAAATTTGAAGTTGATTTAGTACGATTGGGCTCTACATCAGTCGTCTCTTTCCAAATATTGTTAGACTATTTTTTATCTTGTAGGTATTATGGAGTTGTTGAGCACCATGTAAATACTTCTAAAAATGAGTACAAAACCCGCTAAGTACTATGGGGTGGTTTAAAATCTTGAATAAAAAATCATTTAGACATATTATAGTGTGGATTAATAATAAACAACATTAATTATTTCAAATTATTTATTTCTATACTTTCAAAAAAAAATTCTTAACCATAGAAATTTCATCATTTTACACTGTCCACATGGAAAAATGGGAAAAAAAAACATAAAATCATAAACATTTGACTGTATTTAATAACTTTTAATATAACTGAAATTTGTAATCTAATTTGTTAGGATGAGGGCTACATATAAACTGGTATCTTGTGCATATTTAAACGACTATTATACATATTTTCCCATACTTTTTAGTGTTATATCGGGAATGATTAACACCAACGCACCTTTACGTCATAATTATCTATCAAAGATATGCATAGAGATGGCAATGTCTACATATTAATTCAATAAAGGTTTAGAAATGAAACAATTACTTATTCACTTAAAGTAAGTGCTTAACTTAGAAATCTAACAAGTTCCAAAAGTCCTTATTACAGTACAAATTTATATTTTTTACATTTAGAGGGGGAAATGATAGCTTGAAATTTACATTTCTAATAAGGTCCATGACTTACCATGTCCTCCATTTTGCTTACACTGCCACATCCAAAATCAGCTATGAAAAGGTGTCCACTGCATCATCCCCTTGCGATGAACCAACCTACAAAATAACAATTTTTTATTTCAATGGTTTTATAGTAAAAACTACAAATTACAATTTAGAAATTTTTTGTTCGCTTGTATTTACCTCAGCTTGTTTTCTGTTGGTTGGATTCATTGCTATTTTTTTTCACATTTTTCATATAGATGCAACACTAGCATGTCATCCTCCTACATACATATAGTATCGATACAAATGTTATTGAACGATTTATGAACAATTATTTAACTAACAAAACTAAATATAAAATGACTAACTTACCTCACATTCACCTCCAGTAGTTCTTTCATGAATGAAACCCTCCGCTTCTGCATCCATCTCACCCTCCTCACCCTGTGAACACAATGACATATAAATTAAATGAAATAGGTAATAATTTTTTATTGACAATGAGAAACAAGTGAAACGTTAATCAGTAAACTTTCCTTATTTTCCTTTTTTCTCTAAAATCCAAGATGATCGTCCTCCTCTTACTCCTCGCATACTTTGAATCATAAACTCTCATGACATCATCAACCTCTTTCTTGGAGCATCTGCTAAGCTTTTCAAACGATGCCTTTCCATCCCTCTTGCATATGCACTATATCACACGTCACCTCTGCAATATAAATCATGTATGCAGCACACCCTCAATGTTCCCCTCCCTTTAATCCCTGTATTGCCTTCACTTTTCAAAGGCACGCTAAGGATGATTTTCAGTAAAATTTCTCCCTTTCCTCTTATGGGGAACATGAGAGAGTGAATGGGCATCTGTCATGTGGAGTTTTAGCCTCTGTAACTAATAAAATTTCCTATCGCAAATGGGGCACTCATAATAATAAAGTATGCAGTCCTCATAATGTTCCCTCCTATAATGAAGAGGAGCCTATTCACCAACATAATATAAATAATTAAACACTAATGGAGATAAATTAAAACAATAAAGAACAAGTTTCAATTTTCTGATTTTACCTCAGTGACGACGATATCATTGTCTACATGACTTGGAGAAGCAACACTGGGCGCATCCTCCTACAATCAACATGGCAAAAATCACCTTGTGAGTCATAAACACTCATTAGGCACATATAAACTAGTTAGGCACACACATACCAAATATTATATAATCAAATTAAATTAATATTAAAAAAATGCAACGTTAAATTAACGTGATTTTACCTCCTTGTTGGCGATATCCACCTATACATGTATTTTTGGAGGAACCCTCCGTGTAACCGCCTCAATATCCTTCAATCAACAATCCAAGTAAAATCTATTTAGTCACACTAAATTTTAAAATAGTAATGCATAAACAATTACTAAAGCAATAAGACGCATACACAAACCGAATTATATATAATCAAATTAAATTAAGATAGAAAATACAACATTAAATTTAGGTGATTTTATCTCCTCTATAGCTATATTCCCCTGTACATGTGATGATAAAGAAACGTTCACTGCAACCACCTCGTCGTCCTTCAATCAACAATCCATACCATATAAAAAATCATTACTCACACAATAAATAATACCAAAGTCCAACAAATTTTAAAAAGTAATGTTAGAGTGATTAGTAGATAAATTACACACATGTACTGAAGAAGATATCAGAAGGTACAATCTCGACCTTCATCATCTTGATTTTCTGATGGAAGGCCCAAGCATAGGTCCCTGAAATAATATTGTGTTAATTACTTGAAAATTTAGTTTCTACATAAAAGATAATACAATTATTTATTTTACAATTTGCAGAAATGAAAAAGGTAGTTGAAAATCTTGTATTCTTACATATAACAAAGATACAATGTCCACAAAATACATCATTGGAAACTCTGACCGTGACACTGGCTAAATAATAAAAAATCACAAACAATCATAATTCAGCTTAACAATAATAAAATGGACAGAGAGAGTTCCTAAATATTATTTTCTAGGAGTACACACCATGGAAGAGTATGATGTCTGCAAGGTTTAAGTATTTTACGATAACAGTCACAATATTTCCCCGATGGGCTGCATTAATCCTCCAATAAAAAAGTTATGTCTACCATTCCACAAATGCATCATAAATACTAATTATTAAGCCATTAGATAATTTTAAAAAATGAATGTACATAACACAAAAATGAGTCACAGTGTGTAGATATATCATATTACAATATCATCCATAGCAAGTGTTAACAATGCTACCACTTCTTCCTTTATAATGGCCCTAGACACTTGACATACATCCAACCTAACTTTATTAAATTTTACATGTACATATGAACATTTCACAAAGTGAGATACAATATCTAGTGATTGAACTCAAAGAACAGAAAGATTGACATTATTACATTAGTAAACACCCTTCATTTGATTCACAACAAGCATATCATGAGAAAACACACAAATGTTTTGAACTTCATGACGTATCACTTCCTTGAGACCCAATATCAAGGCCCTATACTCAACTTGGTGGATGGTCATACTATCATCTCCCATAATGGTGCCTCTCTCTACTTTCTTGTTGCCATCAGGGTCATATAATATGAAAAATGAACATGTAATATTTTCCAAGGTATTTGACACTCCATGAATTTCTAATCTCCACATGACAACCATGTTTCTGTTTACAATGGACAAACATATATCATAAGAAATAACAGAAAACATTTTTTTCATATTGAACACTGTAAATTTTACCTTTTCAATATAACTATCTGCATTCCAAGACATATTCATATCTATATATTTCAATATATATACATGTTTCTTTTTTGTTTGTTAATTTTGTTATACAAATTATTTTTTCTGAACATTCTATGGTATACACACTGTGTATTTGTGTGTATATGATGATACAAATGAAAATTCAAATGTTTATGATTTACTACATATTATGTGGTATAAGCAGTGTATCATGTGTGTGTGTGTGTGTGTGTGTGTGTGTGTGTGTGTGTGTGTGTGTGTGTGTGTGTGTGTGTGTGTGTGTGTGTGTGTGTGTGTGTTTGTTAATTGTGGTATAAAAACTATTTTTTCCATGCATTCTGTGGTATACACATTGTGTTTTTGTGTGTATATGATGATATAAATGAAAATTCAAATGTTTATGTTTCACTGCATATTATGTGGTATAAGAAGTGTATCATGTGTGTGTGTGTGTGTAAGAAATGAGGGAGGGAGGAGGATATATGTGATCCCTATTGGCCCAGATGTTATGGAAGAAAAACTTATATGGAAGAAATAAGGGAGGGAGGATAAATATAATCCCTAATTCCCAAGATTTTGTGGAAGAAAAACATATAGGGAAGAAACAAGGGAGGTAGGGGGAATAAATATGATCCCTATTGCCTCAGAAGTTCTGGAAGAAGCGCTTATAAGGAAGAAATAAGGGGGAGAGGGGGGATAAATATGATCCATATTTCCCCATATGTTGTGGAATAAAAACATATAAGGAAGAATAATGGAGGGAGGGGGGATAAATATGATCCCTATTGCCCCATATTTTGTGGAAGAAAAAATTCTAGGGAAGAAGTAAGGGAGGGAGGGATAAATGTGATCCCTATTGCCCCAGATCTTGTGGAAGAAAAACATATATGGAATAAATAAGGGAGGGAGGGGGGATAAATATGATCCCCATTACCCCAAAAGTTGTGGAAGAAACAATTATAGGGAATAAATAAGGGAGAGATGGGGATAAATATGACACCTATTTCCCCAGATGTTGTGGAAGAAAAACATATAGGGAATAATAATGGGAGTGGGGGATAAATATGATCCCTATTTCCCGAGATGTTGTGGATTAAAAAACTTATAGTGATGAAATGTATTCGAATTGAGCCTGGTTGGGCATTGCTATAATTGAGAAAAAGAGGAGGATCTCGTGCTTCAAGTGGAAGAAGTAAAGGAATGGGAAAGAATTGGAAAATGATAGGTAGAAAATTATTTAGAATGGAAACAAGAAGATACATGGATAATATGTACAAGTATCCATATACATATGCATATGTAATGGTCTCACATACTTGGGTGTTTGTATTATCATATGGGAGTGTTTTTTATTATTTGGACACTATGTGTATGCCACAGAAGATAGAAATGGACGATGCATGTAAGGCATTTTATGGTGTATCATATGGGGGTCATACGATCCTGTCTTGGATGGAAAGTAAATGATTGGGTTGTAACACATGTTGTGATTATACTTTATATGACAAATGATGCAAACACTATAATAGGATACTAGTAGTGAAATTTTGTGGTGTACACATGTTGTTATTTTTGTTCACATGTGACAAACAATGCAGACATTGTATTACAATACTAGGAGTGAAAGTATGTGGTATACACATGATGTGATTGGGTTGTGCTGACTAGAAGCCACAAAAGCATAATTGGGTCATGTACCTTGGCATTGCATGTATGACATATTTTACAGCATCTTATGGTCTATCACATGGGGGTCATATATACATATACATATACATATGTATACTTGTACACACATGTACATATATATAAATATGTGTATGTACACATACATATACAAATGCATATATATTCATATGTGTGTGTGTGTGTGTGTGTTTGTATATGTACGTGTATATATATGCATATTTATATACATATACATATGTATGTGTAATGGTCTCACATACCTAGACATTTGTATGATCATATGATATAGTTGTTTGTTATATAGACACTGTGTGTATACCACATAAGACAGAAATGGATGATGCATGTATGGAATCTTATGGTGTAACTTATGGGGGTCATATGATAATGTATTCGATGGAAAGTAAATTACTAGGTTGTGACTGTGGCTAGTGTATATACTCTTGTCTTGGCTAGCTAGTCAATGAATACATTGTTTATACTCTTCTCTTGGCTGGTTTGATTTAAACATGATTATAGCTATCATAATGTGTCATGTGGCATCACAATGAGAACAAAAATTAATCATTGCATCTGGTGCAAAATTTATTCAACCATCATGTGAATTTGAAAATACTTAACATGTGAACCTATTCTTCCTCTATTTATTATAACAATTTTTCATTGTTAGTATTTTTATTGTAGTTAAGGTTTTTTTCCTTTGCCTCCCTTCCTTCAATTGCAATTAAGGTATGAGCCTTCATGATCATTTTTATTTCCTTACAAATTGTTGATTTACTTTCTTCTATTTTGGATTTACTCGTTGTTATTTTATATTTACAAAGCATGATGATACACTAAACAATAGAAATCTATAAATCTAGTATATCCTATTATTATTCTCCTGAATTTCTATTTCAGCACATTCATTGATTAGCCAACCAAGACAATTTTATAAATAGCTTTATTTATCTTATGTGGTATACACACAGTGTGTATATGACAATATGCAATACCATATATAAGTATTGTTATTGATACTATAAGTACATATTTTCCTATAAAATACTTCACAAATATATAAAAAGAAAAGTAAAAAAATGTCTATTTGTGAACAATTTTAAAATCTAAAAATCACCTGAATATTTTTTAGATCTAAGGCTTCTCGCCAATTCTCACATAATGGACCTTCACAAAAAATAGTTACAGAGTTTTGGCACTTAAATTTTTTTTATTTCATCAATGGAATGGGGCAATGAAAACCAAAGCAATGCATCTTAAATACTCGCCACATTTTTCCATCCTTTCCTCTACCTTTCTTTTCCATGGGATATGCTTAGGGTTTGGCACATCTTTACAGTCTTCGTACATATACATATGTATATGTATACTCGTACATACATGTACATATATGTGTATATGCATATGCATATACATGTATAAACATACATACACAAATACAGATATAAATGTGTGTGTGTGTATGTACATGTATGCACATGTATATGTATAGGTATGTGTATGTATTCGAGTAGGTGTCATAACACATTCATTGACTAGCTAGCAAAATCAAGAGTATAAATAATTTTTTATCTCTCTTATGTGGTATACACATAGTGTGTATATGACACACAACACTGACATATGATAATACAATGGTCCACGTACGTGAGTGATATGTATACTCCTTGACAGAATGTACATAAATGTGTATATGAAAATATTCATATCCATGTATACTCTCTATGGTGAATAGTGAAAAGATGTGTGTTTGTGTGTGTGTGCGCATGCTATATGAATCTAAGAGGTCGCATGTGTATATCATAGAACTTTGGGTATACTATGTAACTGTATCCTAAAGAGCATATGAATCATTAAATCGACAGTTTTAGATGATGTATAAAGATGTAATTAGTTTATGATATGCACATGAGATACATGAACTCAATTCGACACTTCTCGATACTGTATCAAATCCTAATGGTCGGGGTGGAATGTAAAACCAATCCATATACTTATGTGTACATGAGATTTAAGAACTGCATACATGCTAAAGTAATCATCGATAGGGCCTTACATTTCAAAATGAAACTAGTTTGAGGAAATTTGGCGAAGTCTATCAGAAGATATACGTATATAGGTTTAAGTGTATGTATATACATGACAGAAGACACTACCATAAGGGTAAATGAGAGATGGGTCGAAGGTATGGTAAGACCAATTGGATCATATACAATGTATATGTATATATACATATACAAATACATACATGGGTATATGATATATATATATATATATATATGCATATGAATGTATGAAAGTATACACCTACAAAAACATACCCACATATAGACTGAGCTAGCATATACTATATGTGTGTGTGTGTGTGTGTGTGTGTGTATATATGTATATGTATGTATGTATGTATGTATGTATGTATGTGTGTGTGTGTGTGTATGCATGTGTATATGTATAGGTATGTGTATGTACATCACCACCATATGATAATACAATGGTCCAGGTATGTGAGAGTAATACATATACATATGTATATGTATACTCATACATACATGTACATATATATGCATATGGATATGCATATGAATGTATAAACATACATATAAAAATATAGATATATACATGTGTACATGTAAGTACGTGTATATGTATACATATTTCACCAGATTTTGTGGAAAACAAACTTATAGGAAAGAAATAAGTAAGGAAGGGAGGGGGGGATAAATATGATCCATATTTCCCAAGAATTTGTGGAATAAAAACTTATAGGGAAGAAATAATGGAGTGATGGGGAGATAATTATGATCCCTATTGCCCCAGATGTTTTGGAACAAAAACTTATAGCAAAGAAAGGCTATGAATATGATCTAGACAATCTCAATGTATAATTGTTCTACATACGATGATAAAGAAAGGTGATCTTGCATCATATCAAATAAATAAGGATTGGGAAAACATATAGAATGTGAATTGAGATTGTGGAGTCCATCAAGGTATATCAATAATATTTCTTTTTATCTATATTTGCATTGAGTTCTTGAATACTTGAATGATTCTTAAATTCTTAAATGCTAACATCAACCACCTTAACAAATATATAAAGTAATAATAGGTGTTGGGCCCCAGAATATTGGCTAAGGATGAGAAGGTGCGTGGGCGCGCAGGACCTAGTTGAAGGATGGCGTGTGGGTTGAAGGTGGGTAGGGAAGGGTTCCGAAAGTGTTCTACAGAACATAGGACACGTACACAAGGTAGGGAAGGTTTTGGACTTGGCCGTATTTGGCATCCCAGGAAGCACACGAGAAAAGCATGACCCTTGTGGATAAGGTGCCAGCCTAGTGACTTTGGGATCAAAAAGGAGTATTCCAGGCATGCGATGGAAGGTTCCAGAAGAAATCATTTCAAAGAGTGGAGATCTTAGATCTAATAAAGCATGCTCCCATGGAGGAACACTTCAAAACTTGGCAACCAATTTGTAACTCCAAGAAGGAATGGCAGTGGTTGCTAAGGTTATAAATACAAGTACTCGATAGAGGAAAAGAAGTGTGTTGAAGAGAGGAAAAGCTCTGCAGAAGTATAATGAGGGTTTTTTGGGTTAGGATTAGGAGAATATAGGAATCATGGCACATTTAGAGGGATGGGTCTGCATTCATTTATGTAATGTGAGGAACATAGTCCATTTCTGATGCATGACTTGGCTCTGCATGGTTATATGAGGGTTTTTCATTACCTCAAAGGAGTGTAATCTGGCTATTGAATCTGTCAACATGAATGTAAGGCTATGTTATAAATCATATAGGTGTTCATAAGTATATTCCTTATGAATTTCCTTTATGAATGAACCAGTTACTTATAATTTGTTTGTTATTTCTCTTTTTTGGATGCAATGAGATAACAAATCATTCTAGGTTCTTGGAATGTTGTATAGTTCTTTTTTGTCATGCATTTTATTTTTTCATAAGATGATGCATTCTCACAAGACTCACATAAAGCTGAGACTTAGCACCTGCGCATTCCTCGGGTGAGCACCCAATGCCCTTTGAGTGATAGGCTAGTGCGCATGGGATTCTTCTATTAATTTAAAGACATAAAAATGACTAAATCTTGGTTCCATTTCTGGGACCTCTTTTTGAATTTGTTGTGAGAAATGACATACATATTTATTCCTAGGATGTGTGATGACAGAATGTCTAACTTTGGAAAGTGTTGAAACATGATTCAAGAGCATGAAGGATGAGATTTCTCAAAGATTCATCACTGAACCTGAGTTGGATGTGCGTAGATGGGTAGAAAAGAACCTATACCATGAGTTGTATGAGACATTCTTTTATTTTTTCCCAGTAGAACTATATGAATGGCTTTCAGCATATTCATCTAGATTGAGCCGATATTATAGATCACGTGTATGGACCCAAGATGAATATCAAAGGCTACAGGATGCAGATTTGATTTAGACGTGTGTTGTTGATCATTGGTGGAAGATATTTCTAACCAGTTAAACTCTTGAATATGTCATTTCTACATATTCTTGCCCAAAAGTTGCTAAGTTTGAATTTCTAAGGGATCCTAGAGGATCATTTTTGTGTGATATTCCTTTGGTTATGAATATCTTGGTCATTACCTTGAGTTTGGAGGTATTTCCCATGGCCGGCTAAACTTCTCTAAGCACTGGGAGAGGAAGCTAGGGTAGAGGAAGATGGCAAACATTGTGGCTGAAAAGGAAAGGGAGGAGAGATAACTCAAGTATAATGAAGCTTGTGAAAGGTAGATGACTAGACAACATGAGGTTTATTAGTATGATGGATCTATGGAGGCAGATGTTGTGGGAAGCAGTTGAGGTACATACAAAGGACATGGAACCTAAGTAGTCTGTGCTACCTCGTCTTGGCAAGCACGGGAGAGAGGACCCCTCAGCTTCTGATGGGATTTCATTGATTGGAGAAATAATATCCATTAGCACACATCTAAACCCACCTAGCGACCAACCCCTAGCGTTTGGTTTTTCAAATCAAGGGAGAAGTATTGTTAACCCATTTGGTATCGATGGGAATAACCGATCTGCACCTAGGAGATATAATTTCTCATTTGGAACATCCATGGCTGTACAATTCATTTTAGTATTTGGAGGAATTATTTGATAAGGTGCAAGTATGTAAGGTTTAGGGATCACTTCTGGGAGTGGCGTGAGACATACGACTGGAAGTGGGACAATGTCACAAACCATTGGTGTGTAATTTAGTGGGACATTGGGAGCTCTAGGTGTGACCACTTTAGGCCCTTTGCCAACTGTAGCAGGTGGATCTGGTGGGTCAGGACCTGTCGGATCCAATGGATCTAGTGGAGGAGGAAACACCGAAGGGAACCAAGGCTTTAGATCAGGAGGACAAGGACCCCTAACACCTCCCCAAGTGTTTTTTGAGATGTCTTTGCACTTGTCAAACTATATGGGTATTGAAGATGTTGTAGATCATGTGCAAAAGTGTGAGTTACTATAGTAAACAAAAGAGATCACTACCCCAGAGAGAAAGGCAAGTCAATTTGCAATAACATTGTAATGGTGCATGCATAGTTGGTATAGGAATTATGACCCCATCAGACGGTAATAAACTACATCATATTAAAGAACGCCTTCTTAGCAAAGTTCCATATCTCTGAGTTTAAGTAGAAGAGCATTAGCACTCTGAAGGAGATCCATCAAGGAATGGCAGAGAGTGTGTGGGATTATGATGCGCATTTCAAGACTCTCTTGTCAAAGTTATCCTATGAAATTCATCCTTCTCAACACACTCAATGGTTTGTCAGAGGATTAATAACACCATTAAGAAGGGCTCTATCACACAAGACTTTCATAGACCCACGTGAGGTATTGGCAGCTTCCCTACACACCAAAGTTCTTAGGAGTGTTGATACTAGTGTTAGTCCTTTTCTGGAGGCTCAAATTACTGCAATGGCTAAGCAGTTAGAGAAGCTGTCTGTAAATTCAGCGCATGAGGTTTGTAGTGGGCGTTTGTGCACAAACTGTGAAGTGGAAGGGCATGTAAAGGATAGTTTCCCTTAGAAGTTGGTACATGTTATGGCAGTAGACTATGAGATCTATCATGGGGATCATGATGCAAGTAGGTGCCCTCTGCTACAGCACGTGATTCGCTAGAATTTTTCTTGCTATTGCAATATTTATACCTCTATGACCCATGAAACCAAGGATTACAGACTGATTGATCAGATCCATGATGTTATTGATCTGTGCTTGAGCCAAACTAGCCCTGCAAGTAGTTTAAAGGATGATGACCATCATTATGAAGGGCATGTAGATGGAGGAGTGCGTGGAATGTGTTTTTGTGGAGGATTTTGTGGTCACAGTAATTGTGGTGGAGGATGAAGTGTGTTCTTGTGAGGAACCTGTTATAACTGTGGATCTACAAAGCATTACAAACGTGAGTGTCCTAATTTGTTATAATTCTCATGGTGCGGGAAGAAGCACAAGTAGGAAGAATTTATAGAGCTCTATGAGCATATGAACTAGTAGCACCAGAAATATAAAGGCACTGGGATGGTGGGCATCAAGAAAGCCAATTTGCAATAGATGTCAAGATTGGTGCATGAATCAGGGCTAGACCCTGTACTGGTGATGAAGTGAGCAAAGGTCATGTGCACCAGGGAGATGCCAATACAAAGGAAACTAGTTTTTAGGGAAGAAGTGATACATAGAAAGTATCTGGAACCTTCTCATCAGAAGGAGGTGTACTAAGAAATTATGGATGTGATTTGGAGTTTAAAATTGGAGATCCAATGTCTAAAGGAGCAATCAAGGTAGTTAGAGCAAAGGAAGAATGTTGAGGTTCCAAAGGATGACCTAGATAAGGTCAAGGAAGTATGTAAAATGTTAAGATAGGAGAATATTATCCCCTTGCTGTTAGAATGGCTGAGAGAGAAAGTACCACACGTTGGACCAGCGTGTGAAAGGTAGGTTTTACATACAAACCTTCCTTCTCGCATCCTTGAATATGATAAGGAGATTACTTTGAATGTGGTTGTTGATGGATGGCTTCTAAGTAATATCCTCATTGACATTGGAGCAAAGGTTAATTTTCTTACCTTATATATATAGCATCAAATGGGAAGGCTCGCATTACAGTCATCTTTGAATGTGTTATATATGGAAAACAAGACTAAGGAAATGCCCATCGGAGTCCTGAAGGATGAATTTATCACCATTAAAGGGGTGAAGTTCACTGGAGATCAAATTCTTGGCACTCACTAAGGAAGACAACTTTCCAGCATTACTTGGGTTCCCATGGTGTTACAAGAACAATTTCAACCTACGGTTTAACAAAGGTTATATCAGCTTTTAAAATAAGGAAGAAAGGGTGATCGTCCCTTTGACAGATGAGAAGTAAGTGACTTATATTGAGCCCTTGGGAAAAGAAGTCCTTGATAGAATCTATGTGCATTCCATCAGAGATCCTGAGATAATTCATCCCATAGAGGGAGTCATCCAGTTTGAAGATGCTCAATCCTTGAGTGATACCACTAGTGTGGCATACAAAAATTAGGTGCATATAACTTATGATTTTATTGGGTGATAGTTGAGAGGATATGTAGCAAGGGTAACAAAGCAACTCTCAGTCAAGCACCTAGGAGGAAAAAAGTTTCCAAGTTTCTCTAGAGGAGCATACCCTGAGCTTTTCTTGCAATAAATGGAGGCTCAGCAGAAGAATGAGGATGAGAGTAGGGGAACTCTTAATTACAACCTACTATGAATTCCAGCACGTTGTTGGGCTACACATCAGGAGATTCTCCTACAGTGGTTCAAGGTAAGGATAAAATTTTCTATAAGGTTCTCTAGGAGCAACGTGTCCACTGTCATACAAGATTACCATGGTAAAGAGATCGTTTCATTTCATATCCAAGCATGTGAGAAGGCCTAGATGGGAAGCACATAACAATTACCACCTTCATTATGGATGCATAAGTTATATTCCACCTTATAAATTTCTGTGTGTGTGTGGTATATTCATTCAAAGATACGTCATCAAATAGGTAATTGACACAAGTTGGCAGATGATCTCATTCAACCTTTCGAGTATAGGAGTACCAAGCCATCAGTAGATGAGGCATTTCAGGTGATCAAGCACCTTACGATGGAATATAGTTCTATGGTAGAAGATAGGCTACTAGAATTATTGGGTGATCCTTATTTGAAGACGTGCCTCAATGAAGAGGAATAAAAGGAAGTATAGTTTGAGTGCATATGCATGGAAAGAGAAAAAGGAAATACGGTCTATTTAGTAGATGGTGAAGACATGGAAACTTTAGATGTTAACCACTCTGAAGGTACGTGCGAAGTCATAGATAGTGCTAATGAACAATCACACACCTACCATGAGCCCTTAAAGATTAATAAGGTTTACATTGGGACAAAAACATAACCTAAGTAAGCTATCATTGGGGACTATTGGTCGAAAAAATAAGTTTCAAAGGTCATTGATCTGTTGCACAAATTTCAAGATTTATTCCCTCACAGTTATCATAAACTCAAAGGTGTCCACCATTCCTTGGGGGAGATGAATATCAAGTTGAAGGAAGGTGTGTACCTGACTCAGAAGATGCCTTATGGGATGAATCCAAATTTACGTGTGCGGTTCAAGGAAGAAATAGACAAAATGATAGCATCTGGTATCACTGAGGTAGTGGAAGAATTAGGATGGATAAACCCAATGGTTATCAGTATCAAGAAGGATGGTAGAATAAGAATATGTGTTAAATTTTGCCACTAAATGGGGAATTTTTAACTACACGGTTTTGCCTTTTGGATTGAAGAAATCACTTGTTGTATTCTCGCACATTGTGGTACAAGCATTCCAAGACTTCATCCATAAGTTTCTTCAAGTTTACCTAGATGACTAGACGTATGGATTGGTGAAAAACCATTGTGATAATTTAAGATTGATGTTTGAGAGATGTCGAGAATTAAGGATATCCCTCAACATTAAGAAATGTGTCTTTGCTACTCCATTTGGAACCCTGTTAGGACACATTATATGTAAGAAAGGCTTACTATTAGACCTTGCCAAAGTTACACTTATTGTGGGATTAGGGGAGCCTACTATCAAAGTGCAGTGTGTGGATTCCTTGGGCATACTAGGTATTACAAGAAATTCATTAAGGGGTATGCCAAGATCACCACACCCTTAAAGGAATTATTAAAACACAAGATTGCCTTTTATTTGCGAGAGGTGCAGCAGAAGGCATTTGACACTTTAAAGGATAGGATTGTCACGGTGCCCATATTATGTTTTCCTTCTTGGGATAATCCTTTCCATGTGCATGTTGATGATTTAGGAGTAGTACTAGCACAACCTAGTGAGGGGATTTTTTATCATCCCTTGTGCTTTACAAGTAGAAAATTGACACCAACAGAACAAAATTACACAACTACTGAGTGCAAAGCATTGTCTCTGATCTACACGTTATATAATTTTAGGAAATATCTATTGGCAACACCATTTATATTCTACACCGACCACATGGAATTGAAACATTTAGTCATCAAGCCCATGCTGCAAGGGCACATATGTCATTGGGTCCTATTATTTCAAGAATTTCAGTTCACAGTGGTCATAAAACTAGGAAAAAGTAATTCCAGACCTAACAACTTATCAAGGATTAATTCAAGGGAGGATGTGGAAAGCATTGAGGATACCATGCCAATAGCCAGCGCTGAACCATTTCAAAAAGGAGAAATCAAATTTGTAGGGCCAATTGTGCCAGATGTGTAAAGCAATGGTTCATGGTATATCATCACTTGCACTGATCACTTTACACAGTGGGAAGTGGTAGCACCTACGAAGGATTGCACCGTAGTAGCAACTGCTAGATTTTTATGGGAGAACATAATCAACATGTATTGTTTTCCTTTAAGTTTAACAAGTGATAGAGGTACACACTTTCTCAATGAAATGGTAAGGATTATATTAGCAGAATTTATGGTGGCCCATCACAAGACTACCCCTTATCACCCTTAAGCAAATGGGACAACTGAGGAATTTAACAAGATACTAAGTCACACGTTAACTAATATTTGTGATGTTGGAAGACAAGATTGGGATGAAAAGGTATCATACATTCTATGGGCATACAAGACAACCTACAAGAGGTTGAACAAAGCCACACCATTTCAATTGGTTTTTGGTGTAGAGGCTATTTTACCATTTGAATTCATGTTACCATCGTTGTGTATAGCGCGTGCGCAGGAGGGTTAGCTGATGAGAAAATGCTGGAAGAAAGGATTGATAAGTTGATGTAGTTAGAAAAAAGGAGATCAATTGCTAGATGGAGTTAGAAGATAGAAAAAGAAAGACAGAAGGCATGGCATGATCATCATATTAAGAATGATATGTTTGAGGTTAGGAAGATGGTGTTGTATGATTCTACGTATCTGCGTCATCTTGGGAAGTTGAAATTCCATTGGTTTGAACCATACATCATCTCGTACATTCTTCATTTAGGTGCTTTCTAGTTACAAGCATTGGATGGGATGAGACTACCAAGTCATTTCAATGGGAGTAGGTTGAATCCCTACTATAAATAAGTCTTCTTGGTGTTTGTAATAAGGTAATATTGCCAGTTAGCTTAGAATTTTCTTTTATGATTTTATTTTCTTAGGTTTCCCTTTATCGTTTCTTGTTCCTTTCTTTTTTATTTTATTTTGTACCTTTTGTGACGTCAACCACATTATTTTTTCAAAAAAATTGTATGTGTAGAGGACCGTGCATCTGTTTTAGTGCGGGGTGAGTAATGAAAAGTATAGCCCTATAATACAAGTTAAATGGCCTAGTAGAAGGAAGCGCGTAAGGTTGATAAAGTGCGTGAGGAAAATGTGGATGTTAAAGTATGGTGTCAAGGTTGTAACAAAGACCATGTACAAAGGATGAAGAGCGCAGGAACAACATGAGGTAGGCAAGGGTAAAAATCAGGTAAAAGACAGAAGAAGTGCCTTCGGCGCTATGGACATGCACATAAGAGTCTTCGGTCAAGTTGGATTTTTGCACACCAAAAGGTTTTAAAGGGTTTTTTACACAGGATGTGGCACGTGGGTAAGGGCCCTTAAAATTGGCTAAGTGGAAAAAGTCACATTTAATGTTAAAGTACATTTGTAGGTGGTATAGCATTTATTGCTAGAAAGAATAACAATCTATAAATACAAGGTTGGGAAATTCATTTGTTACCTTGCGATTATGAAGTGAAAGAAGCTCTTGTCAAATAGAGAACCCAAAGAAATTTGTGCTAAGAAAGGAGAATCTGAGAAATTTAAGTATGCATCTAGAGTATATCTATGAACTAGAAGGAAGGAGTACACGAGTGTGGGGAAATTTGGTTGAGAAGCACCATCTTGTGGAAGGATTTCCTAGTTAGAGTTTGGTGGCTAGGGCACAAGGGAAAGAGGATTTCTTCACAAGAGTGAGTTTTAGGATTGAGCAGATTAGTAGAGCAATGTAAGAGGAAGGATTTTTTAAGTATAGCCTACTAGAAAATATGCACCCAAAAAAACAACCATTTCACCAAAGAAAAAAAAGGGCAAGGGCAAGGGAAAGCAATCCACTACCGTCACAAGCACCAATGAAGAATGGTATGTGGAAATGCAGTACCCAGATGAGGTATTGCTAGAAAAAGAGTGGGAGTCACACTTGTGAAAGATGGGTGTGAGTGATTATAACCATCACATGAGCACAACTGATAAGGAAATGGTGCTAGAGTTGGTCCAACCAACTAACAAAAGAAAACCAAATGGGATGCTTGTTTATAGTGACGAGGTGAAAGTCAAATTAGAGAAGGTTGGATTATTGCAACTATATGAGTTTCCTTACTTTGGTAAGTCTGAGAACCTTTATCAATGGTTGATGTCTCGTGTGCATGAGGATCATTTATTTTTGTGGGGTGTAAGATGCACATCACACCACAACTAATATCCAAGTTCACAGGCCTCATTTGTGAAGGAGATAGCATTTATGATGATCAGAGTGAAAAGGTGGCTATCAAGGAGACTATATCCATGTATGACTACAAGAAGGGGTCACGATACTTTGACATCATTGAGATTCTAGACCTGGTTATGAGGATGGCCACACACTTGGTGACCAAGCTCAATGATCAAGAATGATGGACACAAGTAAACAAGGCATGGCTAAATGTATTCCAGAAGATATCAGAAGGAACCATTCACAACTTGTTTTATTTCATCATGGATGAGATTATAAGTAATGCACATGATGGAGAGAAGATACTCTTTAGTAACGTCCTCCTCACCATTGTATTTTAAGAGATTGGAGTGCCCAATGGGTAAGAAAAGTTTGTTTGGGAGTATCCAGAAGAGGATCCCTCACCCACAAAAAGGTTTGTGAAATACGCTTGTGAAACCATGACTTCCGCTCACAAGGTACACTCAGAAAAGTGGTACAAGTGAATGCACAATGCATTTGGGGAAAATTAGAGGATCCCAGAGAATTTTCCCATGCTCATGAATGGAGAGTCAAAATTCAAAGTGTATTAACATTTCTGCATTGGCATATCTACATTGACAGATGGGAATATGAGTCCTTAGTGCAAGCTACCCTTCTCCTTCACCATACAATACTTCCAATCTAGAGTCAATCAGTTCAAGGAGGCCAAGAGACTATGTTTCAACCTTAGTGAGGTAGATATAGACCACCATGAGCTACACTAGAATCTCATCTACCTGAAGAAGTACGTGTATGTGGAGAAATATGTCTCCCATGAAGTACAAATGATGAAGCCTTTAATGTTGCCGATTGCAGGGAGGACCGCAGAAAGGTTGTATCTGCGCATAAGGAAAAAAATTCAAAATGTAACTTACTTGGAGAATGTTTTCTCCATCCCTAAAGACCCTACAGGAAGGAAGAATTTTGTTCCTAGGAAGAGAGAAAGAGAAGAGGTGCGGGGGAAGAAGGCACGAAGTGTTCAAACCACAAAAACAATGAGTGCACCAGAGGCAAGTGCTAAGCCTAGTACTTATGCATGGAGAAATAAGTCTCATGTCAAAGAAAGGAACCCAGAAGAAGAGATGTCAGAGCATGAAGATCCCTTCACCCATTAGGAATCTCCTAGGAAGACATCACCTGTCAAAGAGAAAGAAAAAGAAGAATCTTCTGTGTTGGAATCCCCAATAAGGAAAAAGTAGAAGGTGACTGATGATGTAGATTAAAAAGAGATAGAGATTCTAGATGTCTACATTGGTGATAAGAATGACAATGAAAATCCTGAAAGGGGTGAAGACCACCCAATCTATGAGGTGCATGATTCTGAGGAAGAAGGAAATGAGGAGTATAACAAAGAGGATGAGGAGAAGAAAGACGAAGAAGAATATGAGGTTCAGGGCAAGTGAATGAGTGGAGAAGTAAATACAAAGGATCAAAGGACCCCAAGCCTCACAAAGGAGTAGATAGAAGAGGCCATAGAGAGAGAAGTGGTGGGAATTATCTAGAAGCTGGTGGAACAAGAGGTTGAACACATTGCGAATGAGGTGTTGAAGGAAGCTGAGGAGGAAAACGTAGGAAATGAATATAAAAGCATGGGAGGAGATCCTAATTTGGTTGTAAGCTTTCCAAGGGCCACACACATAGGGAGGAATATAACAGAAGTAGAAGAAGGTCAAGGAATGAGCTACATCGATGATCCAAACAAGGTGTTACACATGTGATTCCAGAGCACCATGCCAATAGAACAACTATTACCCATGGCTTCGTTTGATGAGGAAGGTGCATACCCTTGGATGAGGAAAATGATTTCATGGGCATTTGAGTCTCACATTGATGAGCCCAAATTTGAAATAAGCCAAGGATCATTTTTGAAGGTGCTAGAAATGAAAGGAATAAACCCCTTTGTGAATGCTCAATAATTATCATATGAGCAAATCTGCAACACGCTCAACAAAGTTTCAGTTGAGGTTGAAGCTAGACTCTTCGGAAGAAATGACAAGGTGAATTTCCTAGAGGCATAATTGGAGAAAAATGAGGAAGATATCCTTAAGAAAAGAAAGTACCTAAAGTAGGAGGATATAATTGGCACTCAGTTAAGATGCGAGTTAAAAGATGAGAAGGCAAGGGTGCGTGAGGCATACAAGAGAATAGAGATGATCACACGTTCCATTGTCTTGAAGCATCCAGACTTAACACTGCCCACACAAAAATATGGATTATCCTTATAGTGCCTAGAGGAATTGACCCACATACTCACTATGTAGAGTCATCCACTTTCCTTAGAAACCGTAGAAGAGGAGTTGGCATGCCAAGAAAAATAAAATAAGATGAAGGTTGTGTAAATTTTTGCTCAGTAAAAAAAGATCCTCGCCGATGTAAAATTCATCGCACAATTTGTTGAGGTTGCCTATGATAATTATACACATAGGAATCAAGTGGAAATTATCTTTATTGCCACCCATGAAGTGGAACTCGAGGAGATCCAAGAAAAGAATAAGGGGAACATGGATGAGTGAGACAAAATCCTAGCCAAAGTGGAAATGAAATCAAAGTCCATTAAGACATTGTAAGGCTCAATCAAGAATGAAAAGAAAGAATTGTACCCCCAAATCACTCATAGGATGGATGCACTCGAGGATTTGGGAAAAAAAGTGGAGGAGTTCATGGAGGAAATGAGTGCTAAGGGAGAGGAGATGAGTTTTGAAGAAGTGAGTGGTGCCTTTGTGGGTGACCTTTGTCAACAAGCTCAGAATGAGGTCAACACTTGGGGAAATTTAGAAGCATAATTAGGGAAGGATTTCCCTCTCCTCCTCCAAAAATAAACAAGTTCCCCATTATTTCATTCTTTTCCCAATTTATTCATTCCTTTATTCTTCCATTCCAACCATTTGTAAGGATCCACCATTCTTTATTGAAGAGTATTTCTAAGGATGGAGAATAGGTGTAGTGTGGGATGATGTTGGGCCCCAGAATATTGGCTAAGTATGAGAAGGTACGTGGGTGTGGGGGACCTAGTTGAAGGAGGGCGTGTAGGGAAGGTTTCTGGCAGTGTTTTGGAGAACATATGGCACATGCACACAAGGCAATATAAGTTTTGGACTTATTTGTATTCGTAATCCCAGGAAGCACACAAGAAAAGCATGACCCTTGTGGATAAGTTGCTAGCCTAGCGACTATGGGATCAAAAAGGAAATATTCCAGGCATGCGACAAAAAATTCTAGAAGACATCATTGCAAAGAGTGGAGAGCTTGGATCTGAGAATGCATGCTCCCATGGAGGACCACTTCGACACTTGGAAACCGATCTGTAACTCTAGGAAGGCATGTTGGTGGTTTCTAAGGTTATAAACACAAGCACCCAATAGAGGAAAATAAGTGTGTTGAAGAGAGGAGAAGTTTTGTAGAAGTATAATGAGGGTTCTGTGGGTTTAGATTAGGAGAATATAGGAATCATGACACATTTAGAGGGATGGGTCTACATTCATTTATGTAATGTGATGAACATAGTCCAATTATGATTCATGACTTGGCTCTACATGGTTATATGAGGGTCTATCATGACCTAAAAGGATTGTAATGTGGTTATTGAATCTATCAATATGAATATAAGGTTGTGTTATAAATCATATGTGTTTTCATAAGTATATTCCTTATGCATTTCCTTTATGAATGAACCAGCTACTTATAAGATGCTTGTTATTACTCTTTTCTGGATGAAATGAGATAACAACTCATTCTAGGTTATTAGAATGTTGCATAGTTCTTTTTTGTCCTTCTACATTTGATTGTGTCATCAGATGATGCATTCTCACAAGACTCACATAAAGGAGAGACTCAGCGCTCACACGTACCTTGGGTGAGCACTCAATGCCCATTTGGTGATATGCCGACATACATGGGATTATTTTTTTATTTTAAATACATAAAAATGACTACAATAGGTCATGGAGTTAGGTCAGGGAGAAAGTAGTAAAGGAAGGATGAGTGTCTTAACACAAAGCTAAGTCTCAAAAAGAGGTAAAAATAGAGTTAGAAGGAGTGGGAAAAAAACAAGACCAAGTAGTCAAAAAATATTTCAAGTCATTGTAAGTATACATATGATTCCAATATATGTTTATTTTTATGTATTTTATTGACATTACCCTCTACATCACCAACCAAGACAAGAGTATAGACAATTTTATCTCTCTTATGTGGTATACAAACAATGTGTATATGATCAACAACACTATCATATGATAATACAAACGTCCAAGTATGTGAGACAAGTACATATTGATGTCTCATGCACATACCTTTTATCTTCACTTTCTCAAAATACTCATTTTTCCTTCGATCCCATTCTATTTTATTTTTCATGGTATAAGAGAAGGCTCTTAATTGGGACTCCCATACAAAGAGATTACTTTGAAAATATGACATGTGACCCAATAGAAGATTACACAAGTGGAATTAAAACATGATATTTTGATGTTCGTAGGATATTTTTGTAAATGCCTTCAAAAATTATATGTCATTCTTTATTTCAAAGGGAAAATCACATGTTATTCTTAATAATTTCCACATATAGATTTTTTCTTTCAAGAAAGTACTATATATTGAAGAAGGTCTTTTGTAGGCAAGTAATATTTCCCCTAATACACAGGCAGCCTGTAAGTCATTTTTTATCTTTTCCTTTCTTTTTCTATTTCTATTCTTTCGATATTCTCTGCTTCCAACTAAATTTTCAATGTCTCATTTTGAGAATGCAATTTTTCAAAATTATTACAAGTTATACCCTAGACATTTCTAACTTCCTCTATGTTTAAGGAAGTTTGAACTTGTCAAATTTTACTTTATTTTTGGAAAGTTTTGTTTCTTATTTTTCCTTGGATTGCATTTCAAATTTTTAAATTTTCACTTGTAAAGAAGATATAAGGGGTTTTTTTCAAAGAGAGTATGTCTATGTTTTTCAGGAACTTTATCCATGTCTTGCATCATTTTTTCCAATCCTTTTTACCCTTATTCTCTATGATGGAATATGGATAAATCATGTAAATGAGACAACGGTGCTTGATTGATCCTTTATTCTTCTTATATCTATTTTTCACAATGTGGATGCTATCACATAGAAATTGAGGTAAATTTACTCGACGCCCTAGTTTGTGCAATCCCTTATTTTAAATGAATCAGAATCTGCATTGTATCACCTCATAGGAGATTATATTCACCTTTTCAAGTGAAATACTTCACTATCCAAAATGCAGAAGCACCATAGGGTTCAAGAATTATATCTCTCCTAATAACTTTGACATGTTTTGCATTATTTAGGGCC
Source organism: Taxus chinensis (assembly GCA_019776745.2). Lineage (NCBI taxonomy): Eukaryota > Viridiplantae > Streptophyta > Pinopsida > Cupressales > Taxaceae > Taxus > Taxus chinensis. Next base: position 485,823,895 of record CM034154.1, read on the forward strand.
AATTCTGGTTCAGGACCTCCATGGTCATGAAAAATTTGAATTAGGTCTTTGTAAATAGACCTTGTAATCTGTATCCCTTCACAAGGAATCCATGAATTTTAACTTATGATCTTAGTATTGACAGGAATCTTCATGCCTCTTACCCTCAAAGAGCTTCCCTTGAAATTTTTGATGAATTCTTTCGCTATTTCTTCCTTATAGCTTTGGAATTTCTGTATGAATTCCAACCCTCCTGCCTTTTCAAATAGTGTTGTAACTTGTGTATCTCACAATAAAATTGAGGTAGACTCTAGTTCTTAGTACTTTTTATGTCCCATTATTATAATCCAAAGCAAAGGATAAATGAAGTAATAATGATAGCGAATAATCCAAAGTGTAACAACTAAATAGAGTCCAAAGCAAGATTTTTTTGGGAACAATTTGAAGCGAAGGAAGTCATGTCCCCAAAGATAGATAGACTAAGTTAAAATTTTAAAATTATTTCAATAATGAATTTAACAGACATTCAAGAGGTAAAAGCCTATGAAATGCAGTAATATCCCAAAAATTAGGATTTTATCAAGAAATTAAAACCGTTAAGGGACAAATGAAGCTTGGTGTGGAGGTATTTTAATTCAAATATCTCTATTTCCAATCATATGGTTGAAAGGGAACATATTAATACCTTTAATCAGACAGTATCATCTTGGAATTTTCATTTACTAGTCCTGAATTTGAACAGGAAGGTTCTGCAGCAAAATATGAAGCAACCTAAGGATACTCCTAAGAGACCTAGGAATACTCCAAAGTGACTTGACTAACTCTAAAGAAACCATGTGATACTCTGAAGATACTTGAGGATACTTTAAAGCAACTTGGGGAGACTTTGAATAAATATAAGAAGACTTCGAAGCACACTTACATGAAATTTGGCATGCACACCTAACTTATGGTAGTTACTTCTAGCCCTAGGGTGACCAAGTAGAGTTCTAAATGACCATAGGTCATGATACTCTTTCACATAGGACTAAACATCTTATTGTACCCTCATAAAGTCTTAAAATGAAATTTTTCATTAATCAAAAATCTTACATATCAATTAGGCCATTTTATCTTAGGTTTATATGTATATGCATATGCATATCAGAGGCTATCCTAGCAACATGATCTAATGACCCCCATGTGATAGACCATATATACAGCATGCATCTCACCCCTACATGCCAAACTGTCACATGCCCGGTGGCACCAAACACATATAGAAATATACATACATATATAAATGTGTATATACATATGTATGTACATGTATGTATGTGTATATGTATATGTATGGATATGTATGTGTATGTATAAGTAGGTGTCACAGCACATTCATTCACTAGCCAACCAAGACAAGAGTATAGAAATTTTTATGTCTCTTACGTGGTATACACATAGTGTGTATATGACAAACAACACTACCATATGCTAATACAAATGTCCAAGTATGTGAGACCATTAGACATGTAATTACATATACATATGTATATGTATACTTGTACATAAATATACATATATATGTATATACATATGCAAATGGGTGGATAAAAATACATATACAAATAGATTTTCCAAAGCTATTGCTTATCCAGGTTGGAATTGTTTGTTTTTTTTCTTCATTTGTAAAATTATCAATTCACTAAATTTTACATTACAAATATATATCAACTAGAGTAGAAAAATTGTTCATTTCAATTGATTAAGAAAGTACAAATAGAATAGATCATTAGAAAGCTTTCTCTTTGACATTACCAAGTAAGTTGTGGGGATAAATATCTCTTCTAGGGTTATGACTTATTCTCTACCTTTGTGGTAGGGTTTAAAGGGTTTTGATTTATTTAGATTAGTTTTTTTAGATCTAGATTCACATATTTGCATAAGTAATTATCTACAACCGTATGATTACTTGTATTCAGTTTGTTTATTAGATTAGATTACTTGTATTCAGTTTGTTTATTAGATTAGATGCATTTCTTAAAAACCAGGAAATATCAAAAATATTTACTTGTGTTAGGTTAGTTTGCTTCCATTTTTTCACTTTGATATACTTTGAAAATACCAAAAATATAGTTAAATTTCCTTCGATAGTTAGTTTTTTTATCAAATCAATTTAGTTATTCTACATGACCATCAATTGTCTACAAAAAAATACGTTCGGATGTGATCCATTGGTACCACAACCCAACGAGCCAGAATTATTGACTGACATTGATACGGGTATATGTTTGTTATTTTTATGCACATAGCTAGGTATTCCAAGAAGATTGAAAAGTTAAACACACAAAACATTGTAGCTAATCAAGCCTAAATTATTATATTGTTCCTCGCAAAGGGTTATATTACATGTATGACCGTACAAGGACCACATCCTCCACACATTTTTGGTTGTGAATCTTAGGTACCACAACCCAACAACCATATTGATAAATTAAATATTGCACTAGTTTCGATACATTAGTATTTAGATCATGACTACTTCCACCTGACATCATTGCACAATTTTACTTATTGACCATAACATCCAATCAAGCTAAGACCTTCTAGACTAGATCGGAAAATCACCCATAGTCCTTGTGGTTTCATTGTGCTCTCATTCACACCTCCATGACCTTGTTTAGAAATCCATACAAGGCACCCACAAGACACTATCCATGTGTTCCACAACTGGATAACAAAATCTCGGTAGAGATCAATATTTACTAGAGTCTCCGAGAATCTATTATATCAAATTGATCCATCACACTGATTTAGCTTAGGAGACCATTCATTTCCTTCAACTTGTAGATCCTAATATTGTGTGGTGAAGATATAAGGTTGCCTCATTAGCTTGTTCATCATCACCACACTCACATCTATTTCTATTCTAAACCAGTTATATCGACATGACCTTGGGAAGTTAGGTGTAAAGAAGGTCACCTGGTTATTTTCTTTCATACAACTTGGTGAACCCAACATGAAGAGCTACTATCTAAACCGTTTCCACTTTCTTCTCCACCTTCCACTTTCCCTTTATTCAATGGGTACTATTATACCATGTCAATATGTCTAGATACAATGAGTAAGGTCTACCCATCCTTGGTTACGACATGTACAATTATCAAACAGGTATAACACAACAATCACCTTCAATCTCAACATGGGAAGATAACCACTCGACTACTCAAAATCCTCTTCTTCAAGGAATCAATGTTGGTTCCTATGTATGTATTGAGGAGCTTGACCAAATCAAACAAACATATCCTCATGAATAATCAAGTTCTAATGACATCACTTTCATTGGGGAAGAAATTTTATCTCCTCGGGTATTGTTTTGACAACCCATTAACATGAAACTAGACTAACTCCCACATCTCTATGAGGAGTACTTAGCACGATACGCCAGGAGCAACAATACTTCTAGAATATGAACTGAGATTTTGATAGGTTGTAAGGACATGGTGATGTCCTGTTCCAATACAATAACACTACCCCTCAAACAAAAGAAAACATTATAAATGAGTGGTGGTATCATAGTGAACAATTCATAGAAGGATACCAAACTCCTCAATAACCTCCAAAATCTCAACAACAAACACTAAAACAAAACACCACCCCATCAACATGTGACATCATCTTGGTGTTAGTAGAAAAATTCAAAGAGTTAGAGCTTGCCCAAAATACTCTAAATTCATACGCATGGAAAGAAAAAGTTTCTCACTATCTGTAAAATTATGGACAAACAACTACTGCGTAGAATCCTCTGCGTATGTATATGGGCACTCCAAGTACTGTAAATATTTTCATGGGACTAGGATCCAAACCTTGGGTCATGCCATGAGTCACGTATTTATTCCATGGATAATCTACAATAGGCACCAATCTGAAGTGCATTCTCATGATGCCATACCAACTAGAAATGTAACGTTGCATGGATTTGTGCCTTTAACTCCATATCAAAGCACTCAACCCCCTTGTGTACACATGTACACTAAATCACCATAAGGGATATGTAAACTTACCCAAGTCCTTATGGTCAGCCATAGATGATTCCATATCCCCCAACAAATGTTTATGATGTACCGTTTTAGCAACCGATGCAACCGCGACCTCCCCAACAAGGATCTTCAATGGTTAAAACATATGCAATGGAGACCTATTCTAAATATCTTAAGGAGTCTCGGGTAGACTTATCCATCTTGACTATTATGCTCTAAATAACCTTTCCTGATCTTCTGATGTTCAAAGGGGTAGGTGATCCTATTTCTCACATCAAAGCTTACATAACAACAATTTGACAGCTATTCCCGTGGGGCATGGTTGTTGTGAAGATTTTCCCTAAAACAATAGGAGGGATCACTCTCAACTAGTACTATAAGATACTAGAGGCTTGAATACACTCCTTTAAACAACTCATGTAAGATTTTATTAAGGCTTTCAATATGAAAAAAAAAATTAAGAACAAGAATCAAAGAATTCCTTCATAACAAAGAAGACCACAAGGACTTTGCAGCCCCCTTCATTCAAAGGTGGCGACATGTTCTTTACTCCTCCGCAAGTGCTCCAAACTTGGATCAGACAAAGCTTTGTGATTTTTTCCTCCGCTCCCTTAATAGGGAGACAAAGGGGGAAGTCCAAAAGTTCCCACTAAGGAGCTACAAAAAGGTGTTAGAATTTTCTCTCTGAATTGATGAAGAAGCCATTAAAAGTGGTCGTAAGACTTATGGAACAAATGGGAAGTTAGTCACTCCTAACCAAAATATCCCTTGTTACTCAAAAAACATGAGCAAAATGTTGAGTGTGGGTATTAATTGCTTCAGAGGAATATTTATTTTATATGTTTATTTGTTTTGATAGAGACCAGAATTGGTTAGGAGGTAAGTGGCATTGGTCAAGACATGACCTACATCGGTTAGCCAAGGACTAACATCGGTCACTTATGTGATGGTTCTTTGTTCTTTGAACTAGAATGAGAGTAAATATTTTTTTTAAAGATGATTTCTTGTTTGTAAAAGCATAGTTAGTTTCCTAGAATAGTTATATATGCATGTATGCATTGTATTAGGGTATGAGAGAATAAAATAGAAATTTTTTACATGTTAGTTTTCTTGGTGACCAAGAAAGAGTAGATAAGTGAAGGAAAAACATTGAACATCCTGTGAGGGGTCGGAAGACAATAGATCTTCATTGTATTTCCTCTGTAAATCACTAAATAATAATATTGGTCATTTCTTGGTGGAGGTAGCCGACACTAGGTGAACCATGTTAAATCTAGTGTTATGTTTCTCTTGTTTATTATATCTTCTTATTATTTCCACATTTATTTTTTGTATGCTTTATCTGATCTTAGATCTATAAAACAATATTATATGGTTTAACCCCAACAACTGGTATCAAATATTTGTTTGGAGGTTTTTTGTGTTGACATGATTTACTCACAGAGGGTTTTCTAATTGAGTGGGAGTAGAGCAATGGAAGAAGATAGTAAATACTGAGTACCGAAATTCGACAGTCATAATGATTAACTATGGAAAATACAGGTGGAGGATTATTTGTATCAAAAGGATATATACTTACCATTGGATGAGCATACACAGTCAGACATGATGACTGATAAATAATGGAAGGTTGTTGATAGAAAGGCTTTGGGATCTAGAAGATTGAGGCTGGCAGCATTGATGGCATCAAATTTTACAGATGTAAAAACTAGGGTATAGTTTAAGATATATTTAACAGACTTGTATCAAACTACTAGTGTTTCGAATAAGGTTTATTTGATTAAAAAAATTAATTCTACAATGCAAGAAGGTGGATTTGTATATAATCATTTCAATGATTTCCAGTATGTTGTAAATAAATTATAATCGATATAAATTTTGTTTGATGATCAAGTGAAACAAATTTTATTCTTATGTTATTTCCAGATAGTTGCGATAACTTGGTAATGGTTGAAAGTAATACAACATTTCTTGTGAAAGTTTGAAATTTGATAATGTGGTTAGTGTAATCCTTAATGAGGAAATACATAGGAAAATCTCAAGAGAAGCATCATCTGGAAATTCTTTAAATGTAGAAAGTAAAGGAATATCTAAGGAGAGATCATCTAAGAGCAAGAAGAATGGGAGATCAATGTCAAGACATGGAAGGTCTAGATCCAGGTACAAAGATTTACTTTGCTGGAATTGTGGAAAGAGAGGAGATGTAAAGAAGGAGTGTTGGTCCAAGGAAAACAAAGAGAATAAATTAGAAAAAGGTAAAGAAAAAGGTAAAGAGGAAAACATTTCAAGTGAGGTAAAGTAGGATGCCCTTATTCTCTCCTTGGATAATAAATTATAATATTTGGTGTTAGATTCTCGAGCTTATTTCCATGCTACCCCTAATAAGAGTTGTTCAAAAATTATGTTTATGGTGATTTTGGACAAGTTTATTTAGGATATGATGAGCCATGGAATATTTCTTGTAAAGGTGATGTTCATCTAGAGTTGCAGAATGGAAATCCATGGGTATTGAAAGATGTGAGGTATGTGCCAAGCCTCAAGACAAATCTGATATGTGAATTTGGATGTGTGGTTACATTCATAACCAATTCTTTGAAGGTTACCAAGGGATCTCTTGTTGTGGAAAGAGGTAAGAAGGTAGGAAATTTATATCTGTCTACCTATGTTTATAATTTCTTTTTTGTGCTATCTAATACAGTTTTAGAATCAACCATGTGGCATAATTGATTGGGCCATATAAGTGAAAAAGGAATATAGATCTTAAAAGATAATGGTAAATTATTAGATTTGAAACAATTAGATCTTTAATTTTGTGAGAATTGAATATATGGAAACCAGAAGAGAGTGAGATTTCTAAAGGTTGGGTCAATAAAGAAGGATCTAGTAAAGGTGATGTTCATCTAAAGATGCAGAATGGAAATCTATGGGTATTGAAATATGTGAGGTATGTGGCACGCCTCAAGAGAAATCTAATATTTGTATGGAAACTAGGTGAAATTGTATGTGTGGTTACATTCACAACCGATTCTTAAAAGGTTACCAAGGGATCTCTTGTTGTGGAAAGAGGAAAGAAGGTAGAAAATTTATATCTGTCTACTTGTGTTAATAATTTATTTTTTGTGCTATCTACTACAGTTTCAGAGTCAACCATGTGGCATAATCGACTGGGCAATATGAGTGAAAAAGGAATATAGATCTTAAAGGCTAATGGTAAATTATTGGATTTGAAACAATTAGATCTTTAATTTTGTGAGCATTGCATATATGGAAAGCAGAAGAGAGTGATATTTCTAAAGGTTGGGTCAAAAAAGAAGGATTAGAAATTGGAGCTTGTACACTCAGATGTGTGGGGACCAAGTCAAGTAGATTCTATTGGAGGATCCCAATATTATGTGAATTTCATTGATTATGCCGCAAGGAAGGTATGGATCTATTATATTAAGTGTAAATCTGATGTTTTTCAAACTTTTAAAAGGTGAAAATCCCTTGTGGAAAATGAAAAACAAATTAAAATTAAAGGGCCTTAGATCTGATAATGGTCATGAGTACTGCAGCAAGGCTTTCAATGATTATTGTTCAATGAATGGAATATGAAGAGAAATAACAATTCCTAGAACTCCATAGGAGAATAGAGTTGCATAGAAAGAATGAACAAAAAAATCATGGAACGTGCTAGAAGCATGTGGATATATGTCATCTTTCCTTTTAACGTTTTTGGCAAAAGAAGTGGATGCAACAGTGTACTTGATCAACCATGTGGGCCTTCAACAACACTAGATGGTGGAATAACACAAGAAGCTTGGTCTGGAAAAGAGGTAGATTTTTCTTTTCTTAGAGTTTTTTAGCTTAGAATACTTTTGTACATGTTTATAGGGAAAATAAGAAGAATTTTGATGTTAAATGTAAGACATGTACTTTCATTGGTTATGGATCTAGATGATTTCAGATATTGATTTTAGAATTTAGAAGATTATAAGATTATTAGGAGTCATGACATTGATTGGAATGAAAAAATAATGTACATGGATCAGGTTTTGGTGCCTAAACATGAACAGGTTGAAAAGATTTTGAGAGGAAAATAAACTTTTAGACCTGAAAGAAGACATCCACAGACAATGACGTCAGTTCTATAGAAACTGATGTCGGTCAGGCTAACCGGCATCGACAGACAAGGATCAATTTTAGAACAAACAGCTACTGGAACTGAGCATTGGTACTCCTTGAAACTGATGTGGTTGTAAGGATAATCACAATTGGTTGGTAGACAGATAGATGAACTACATTGTTGGCTATAGAACCACAGTCGATATCAAGTGATATGGCGTCGGTCACTGACAAAGATTGACATGAATGTGTAATAGGCACATAATGAGCCCCAAACACCCCAAGATCTCAATGAGAAGGTCACAAAGGGTAAGTAGACCTCCAAAGATATTTTCACCTTCCTTTTCTTATTTATTATTGACTAATACTAGTTAAACCAAGAAAGCTTTGAAGAATCAATGCAAGTTTAATACCCATGAGAAGTGGGAGTGTGGCATGGATGAGGAGATGGAGTCCTTGGAACAAAATCAGACATAGTATTTAGTCAAGTTTCCATTAGATAAGAAAGCACTACAGAATAAATGGGTTTATAGAATCAAGGAAGAAGAGGGTGGAGTGAAAAGGTACAAGGTGAGGCTTTTCTTAAAGGGATTTGCATAGAAAACGAGTATTGACTTTGATGAGATTGTTTCTCTTGTAGTTAAGATGGGTTCTATTTGTACTTATCTAAGTTTGGTTACAATAGAAGATTTGCATTTAGAACAGCTTGATGTTAAAATGGAATTTCTTCATGGTGATTTAGAGGAAGAGATTTATATGTGGCAGCCACCTAGTTATGAAGTCAAGGGTAAGGAGAAACTTGTGTGTAAATTGATAAAGATCCTATATGGGCTCAAGCAAGCTCCAAGGTAATGGTATTTGATATTTTATAGTTTTATGCATGAGCATGTTTATATGAGATGTGAATCTAACCATTGTGTTTATTTTAAGAAGCTTAAAAATGGGAGCTATGTTATTTTTTTATTGTATGTGGATGATATGGTGATTGTAGGATCTAGTACGCAGAACATTGGTAAACTTAAAGAAAGGCTAGCTCACACATTTGCAATGAACGATTTGGGAGCTACAAAGAAAATCCTTGGCATGTAAATTCACTTAGACAAGAAAAACAAGAAGTTGTATTTGTCTCAGGAGGCTTATATCAATAAGGTGTTGGAAAGGTTTAACATGCATAATTCAAAACCTGTTGGTACACCTATGGCTAGACACTTCAAATTGAGCAAAGATTAGTGTCCTTAATCACACGAGGGGGTTGAGTACATGGCATGCTTTTCCTATTCTTCAGTAGTAGGAAGTCTTATGTATACCATGGTTTGTACTAGACCAGACATTGCATAGGTAGTGGGAGTTGTGAGTAGGTTTATGGATAATCTGGGTAAAGAAAATTGCAAAGCAGTCCAATGGATTCTCAAGTATTTGAGAGGGACATTTGGTATGGAGTTATGTTATGGAGGTTCAGATTCTTCTTTACATGGCTATGTTGATTCAGATATGGATGGAGATTTAGATAGCAGGTGGAGCACCACTGGATATGTTGTCACAGTAGGTGGAACAATAGTTAGCTGGATTTGGAGATTTCATAAGGTTGTGGCTTTGTCTACTACAGAGGCAAATTATTTTGTAGCTGCAGAAGCTAGCAAGGAGATGATATGGATGAGTATGTTCATGAAAGAGTTGGGAAAGGAGAAAAAGGATTACAGATTATACAGTGATAGTCAGAGCGTGATCCATCTGGTAAAGAACTCAACATTTCATTTAAGAAAAAAACACAATTAGTTGAGGTATCACTTCATACGGTAGGTGTTAGAGGATGGACAAATGAAGTTAGAGAAAATCCATATGGATGACAACCTACAGATATGTTAACGAAGCCATTGGTAAAGGAGAAGTTGGAGCTTCACTCCACTTCTATTGGTCTTCAATTTTGAAACTTGATGAGGAAGAAACGGGCCAAGGAAAAGGAACCAAGGATGCTGATGTACAGTATAGTACAAAAATTGATCTCCAAGTGGGAGATTATTGAGTGAGGAGCTTAATTGCTTCACAGAAATATTATTTTTACATGTTGCTGGTTTTGACAATGACCGGCATCGATCAGGATGTAACCGAAATCGGTCATACAATAACTGGCATCGGTCAAGGAGTGACCAGCATCAGTTAGTAAGTGACCAGCATCGGTCACCTATGTGATGGTGCTTTATTTTTTGGTCAATAATTAGAATAAATATTTTGTTTTAAAGATGATTTCTTGATTGTAAAAGCATAGTTATCTATCCATAATAGATATATATTCATGTATGCATTGTATGAGGGTAAGAGAGAAGAAAATAGCAATTGTTTGCATGTTAGTTTTCTTGGTGAGCAAGAAAGAGTAGCTGAGTGAGGGAAAAGCATTGAACATCTTGTGAGGTGTTGTAAGATGGAAAATCTTCATTGTATTTCCTCTGTAAATCATTGAATAATAATATTGGTCATTTCTTTGTGGACGTAGCCAACACTGGGTGAACCACATTAAATCTAGCATTATCTTTCTCTTGTTTAGTTTATCTTCTGGTTTATTTCCACATTCATTGCTTGTATGCTTTATCTAAAATTATATATGTGCACCATTGTTATATGGTTAACCCCAAAAAAATTTAGATTTTAAAATTGTTTGCAAATAGACATTTTTATGAAAACCCTCCATGAAACCTTGCAGATCTAAAATATATATTTGGGTGAATGAAACTACCTGAGGATTTTCGATTTTTAGATTTTAAAATTGTTCACAGACAGACATGTTTATGAAACCCCTCCATGAAACCCCACCAAACATTTTACTATTCCATTTCTAGAAAAGAGAGAGAAAATGGAAAAAAATACAAAAAATAAATACCAGTGATGAGATTTTGTGTGGTAGGTGGCTCCTTTTTGCTTTCCCTTTTTGTGTAATGACTCATGCCTAGTGCCTACGATTCTGTGCATTCCTCCTAAAACTAATAGGTGAGACTCTATGATTTGGTTTATCGAATGAATGAAAATTTATGAGCTTCTGCATTTGCAACTGGTTTCAGGGAGAAAATAATGATCACAGATGGTGGAGCAAGTGGGAGATTTGGGGACCATGAGTGGGGAGTAAATGAAGGTGGACTGAGTTGGTGTCATCCTTATCCTCTTGGGTTGGTGATTCATACTACATGCCAACTCACCAAAACATTTCTGGGGAGTGACAACGGGGTCAGGGATGGTACATGCCATGAAATCCGGTGACTCATTTGGCATGTGGTGCATGGGCCATTAGTATGCATGGTGTTTCTCATGGGGTTCATGTGATCCTATTGTCAATATATCCACATGATTCATTTGGTATAATAGCAAGTGGATCTAGGAATGAGAGTATTTAAGGGAAATCATACACTTATTTGAGAGAAATTTGTCTAGTTGAGTTGAGAATATTAAGGCTTGGCACTTTACAATGTGACTATTTTTTCAATTTAGACTTGTATGTCATCTTTTCAAGAACATAATCTAAGATTTGGTGTATATTTATAATTTACATTAGACTAAAAATTTTGAGTTGAATAAATGTGTTCGATTTGCATTACATCTTATTTAGAGCTAGGTTCTATGTAAAATCACATCTTTTACACGCAGACTAATCCAAGCTCCAAGACTGCCACTATTGAAGCAAAATGCATTTGGAAGATTCGGTCATGTCCAATAATTGATCCTGACAACTGCTTCAACCAAATTCCAATCAAACCCTAGCATTGAAAAAAGTTGAGCCTGACAGGTGCCTTGGTTTTCGAAGACTCGTGATACGGTATTCTAACTTTGGAAATCCAATGTTTTGTTTTTTTCTTAAGAGGCGACTACCTTGATTATGATTCAAAAGGTAAGTACTAATCAATGTTATGTTTATTTTTTTAGAGGTTAGTTTTATCAATTAAATTTCTAATCATAGCTAAAATATATATTAGAATTTAAGAAGTTGTCAGTTTTGAAATTATCTTATTTTGGTGTCAAATCCATCCTTTTTGTGTCTCGTCGATAATCAAAATTCATATTTTGTTATGTCATTAATATAAATAGTTAGTGTATTTTAGTTTATGCCATTATTCAGTGGATTCAAATCATCAAGACAAAAGTGTCAAATGTGATTCATCATCAACATATTAATGTATAGTTATATTTTTTTCATTGCAAGTAGAGTTAAGTGTCATAAAATTCATTGTCATTATAAAGTACTCTTTTTATCTATAAAATAGTCTAATTTGTATAGTCACCAGCAATCGTACGTGAAATGTACGATGGAAACGCTGAAGGGGATCTTTTAAAGGGGTCAAATTAGAGGTAGATAACAATGGGAGGGGGAGAGGGGTGAAGAAGAATGGTTTAGAATATGGAGAAGTGTGAGGGTGGTGGAAAAGTAAAGGGGAAATAATGTGAATCTCAAGGAAAATTTAAACAATGTGAAACTCAACCGTCCAACTACCCCAACATTGTGTGAAAATTGTTCAGTATTTTGTTGCATCTTTCATCATCCATGTCAACAATTTCATTCTATTTCACCAAATCATCACAATCATTTTGTAAACTGTTGTATATTTCTTCTTTTACTAAAATCAAAGACATTACAAATAACAAGTTAGTCACTAGGAAAATATGGCATCTGCACATGGTATGCTCTAGAACATGTTACCACCCACATGCTCAAAACTTGCAAAAAAACATTATTTCTTGTAAATGAGAGGATAACACACCTGTGTTATCTAGTGAAGAATGGAGAAAAGAAAGAAAACCTAGAATAGGAATGGTTGGAATAACATGGGGGAGATTGAGGTTAATCTGGTGGATGTGAGGATATGCCCTCACTATTTCCCCCAATGTGGTTCCTTTTACCCCACCCAAATCTACTACGCTCTTTAACTCTTTGAAACCCTCATAGAAATTCATGATCTTATCAATTGTTGTCATGGTATTGGATAACAAACAATTATTGATGAACATTTAAGTATTTATTGGTTGTTGAATTATTGATACTTAGTTTATTTCTTTTTTTGACAATTGCTAATTTAAATGGAGATTTGGCACATGATCTGATAGTGTTCAAAAGTACTTTAGGTTTTCATAAAAATATGAGCCTTAACATTTCCATTCCACATATCTCACGATGTAAAATTGATATAGATGTGCCAAAATCAATTCAAAGAGAAATTGTAAGATCAGAAATATATGACAAAATAGGGTGCAAAAAAAGTTCCAGTGAATCAAAAAAATCCTTGTTATAATAACCAATAATTAACATAAAAGTTAAAAATAAAATAAGAAACTTTAGTTTGATATTTTTGGTGTGTGTGACATGCCTAGTCATCGTCCACATCACCTGGTGAGTCATCTCACCTTGCAAGAGTCATATGTCTTAGGAAGTCAAATGACAAGTGTCAAATTCTGGCATAGAATCTGTCATTATCATTTGCGTCAGTGCGTCATAGGAGTTACATTCCTTATTTAGAATTGTAACTCCTCCTTTAGTGATGTCATATGCGTTAGTCACGTCATATGCGTTAGTGAAATCATTGATATTTTTTCCTTGTTTAGGCATGGGGGTTACACAACACCCCTATTTGTACTTCCTTTTTTTTATCTATGAGAATGAGTAGACCTATTTTCTTATTTTCATATTCTTTCCATTATTCAAATCTTGCTTATTGTGTTGAGCTTGATGTTACCATTAGAGAGCAACTTCGTTGTGGTGCATTGTTTTCGACATCAATTCTTGCAAATCCCTCTTTCATGGTATCAGAGCTGGTTTTGGTAAAACATGCACTCTTTGTTTATTAGTTGCTTATTACTTTTGGTGTCTTCTTATTTCCTCATGCAAGTTTTCTCGATTATTACTTTAGAATCGTGCTAATCTCCTTAACAGTTTGCTCTTGGAGTTTGTGCATTTTTTGGGTTTTGTGCATGTGTGTAGGTTTGTATATGTGCAGGCTTGCTCTTCCCGTGGTGTTTTTCATGGTTTTCATAGTCGTGGTGTTGTTCGTGCTTTGGCTCATGTTGAATGCTCATGCTCATGTATTTCTTTTTGAGTTGGAGGCTCGTTTTTTGTTTACTCATGCATTAATTTTTATATGCATTAAGTATTGATACCTCATTGGCTTCCTAGACAACTCGTTAGTAATTCATGCATGTTACATCCACATCAACTACGGCCAACTCGTGCCTTGTTTCCTGGGTTGAACTTGCACTATTTTTGGAATCTCGGGTTCTTCTTTTGTTGAAAGTTCTACCCTGATCTCTAGCATTAGAGGATCCTCTATCCATTGTTTGGCTCATTGATAGCTCGACTGTTGATTCAATTTGTTTCTTGTTAAACCATCCCTTCCCAACTCATTGCATCATCTTGAGTCTCAATATGCACATCTCATTTTTTACTCTTGTGTGGATGGTTCTACCTATTGCCATTTTGTAACTAGCTTCCCAAGTTCGTGGTTGATTCTCCATTACATTGTTAACATTGTGGTCTATTTTTCATTGGTATGCTACATGCTCACCGTTCCTTGCCTCCTGTAGCTCACTGTTGACTTGTCTTTCTCCCCACTAGTTCTCTTCCTTTCCTTTGGCCACTCGTGCTAGCATTGATCAACTCAGGCTCCCATACAGTCGTTTCCAGCTTCTGCCATCTTCTCTATCATTTCTGGTTCATTGTGCTCCTTCTGTCAGCCTATAGAATCTCTGTTGCATTTGACCATTGTGATAATGCATTGTCTCCTCCATGTGGACTGCCTGTCACTACCCTAACCAACACCAATCTGTCAAACTCGGCGAGTCATCCGACTAACAGCTTGGTCCACTATCGTTTACCTTATAATTGAAGCAAATTGGTCAACATTTCCTTCTAAAATTGATTATTGGTAATCAATCACCTTTTAAAAATTTTTAGGTTAAAAAAAAACATTTTTGATTGACATTGTAAACCTTTTTTGGGGGTATTTTTGCTTGTTTTAATATCCTTCCTTTGAGTGACAAAGACGGAGGGTGAGGTCTGGGGTTGGCAAGAGGCTAATCCCCCCTCACAATAAAAACAAACACTATCTAAAATTTGATGTTGTTTCCAATGAGCATACATATGACACCCTTTGCATGCGTTTAGGGCACTTTTTTAATCTGTTTGCAGGCTTATTAGCTTTTTTCCATCAATTGTGGGAATTGTTTTTTGCTATAACTTTTGACTTGTTACTTGGTTTTGAGCACTTCTTTAGTCAAAGTTGCATATTTTTTCACACTCTAGATGATGGGATTATCATTTTTTTAAATGCACTATTTTATAAAGTACTACATTCTAAGGGGTGTCTTTGTATTGCTTAATTCAGCTCATTTCGAATCATCTTGAGCTTTGTTCTATCCCTTTTATTGCTTGTGGACTTGTGAGCGTGTCCACCGCAATCTTACAGCAAAGGGATTCTTTCATGTGATGTGAGATGTTATTTCTCACAAGGATTTCTCTTCCCCTTCTTGTTTTCACTCGTTCTTGTGCTTGCTTATGGTGTCGAACTATTGCGCCCAATGAACCTTGATTGTTGTCTCCACTCTTGCACATTATTACATTGATTACAAGGTGAGTGACAGAATGATTCTCGGCACACAATCGCATCTGATTGTAATCAATGCACTAAACTATAAAGTTCCTAACTTGGGGGGTGTGATATTGTTCTAGGGTGGTTGTTTCTTTTCTCTCTCCTTCATCCTGCATCCTTTGGTTCTATCTCTTCATTATGGATATCTCTAAAATATCGGTGCTCACACCTTTTAATTTATTTGACTAGAAATCTAAAATTATATTGGTTTTGTGAAGTAAAGGGTTATACCATGTCACCATGGGGTTAAAGACCGAACCTAATGATGAACTCAAAAAATATAAGTGGTTCAACCATTGTGATGAAGCCTTAGGCCTTCTTTGTATGTCCATCTCTCCCAAGTTTCTCTTCCACATTGAAACTTCCTCGACACATGATGCAACATGGAAAATGCTCAACGATATGTTTGGGAAGCAAGATTACGTGAGAGCACATGAGTTGGAGAATGAAATACTTGGGTAAAATCCTAGTGACTTTGAAAACCTATAAGCCTTCTTCTCAAAGTTTTTCCACACTAGACTGCTTTTAAAGGAATGTAAAGTGGAAAAGAAAGACTCTCAATTGATCTTGTTGATTCTTTCTAAGTTAGGTCCTGAATACTTTGTCTTCGTTTCAACTTTCCATGCCATAAAATCTGCCTTGGGTAGTGCTTGGAAAATGCCCTCCTTTGACAGTTTTTCATCCCAACTCATTCGAGAACAGGAAAAACTCATTCAAATGGGGACTCTAAAATCCAAGTCACATGCTCTTGTGGTGAATAAGGGCAAGAGAAATGAAAAGAAGAAAGAAACAAAGGACCGACCTAAGAAAGAAATGAAGACTAACCAACCCCCAGCTAAGCCCAACACTAACACTTCGACTTCTGAGCCTAAAGTGAAGAAGGAAAAGTTTAAATGCTCCTATTGTAAGAATTCTGGCCACGATGAGCATCATTGTTTTCGGAAACAAATTTATCACTTAACTCATTTTCTTGAGAAGAATAAAATAAGTGTTCCTAAATCCGTTAAAAAAAATACTTAGAAGGGAGAATCTTCTAAAGCAAAGGAGTCTAAAAATGAAAAGAAGAAAGGTAAGGCCCTTGTAGCTAGATCAGATCCATCATCAACTTGGATTATTCATTTTGGTGCCTTGCACCACATGGATTCTTTAGAGGTTGAATTCTCTAGCATTGACCCATGTGGCATGTCCCAAATCATGTTGGGTGATGACACTCATGTGTCAGTTTCTGGTAGTGGATCGATAAAGATAGAAGGTGGAACATTTAACCAAGTGTTGAGTGTTCCCAATCTCCTATCAGTTTACCAAATCACCCACCTTGGTGAAGGAATGTGAGTGGAATTTTTTCCTAACTTGGTGATCATTTGTGAGTTTAACTCTGACTGCACTGTGGCTGAGGGAAAGGTGGATCACCATTCACGGTTGTATACCTTTTCCCACTTCTCTTCTTATTTGATGCTCAATGCCTTGCTCACTCATGAAAATGAGGTTAGCGAACTATGGCATGAGCAGACCTATTTTTCTTATTTTTATATTCTTTCCATTATTTGAATCTTGCTTATTGCGTTGGAGCTTGATGTTACCATCAAAGTGCAACTTCATTATGGTTCATTGTTTTTCGACATCGGTTCTCATGTTTCCCTCTTTCATGGTATATAAATTATCATTACCTTGAACAATTGAGCCAATCCCTCTTTCAGATATGTCTTCCACCATAATTTGTAAGTCATGTGCAATTGCTAATTATTTTAATGTCTTCATGTATGTAATTGTGTTGGAAAATGGAAAAGTTGAGCATTACTTATCCATGTTCAAGGTTTATTTAAACATATATCTCTAAAGGTTTCAGAATAAAGGCTCGACCAAATTAGTACACCTCGTTATGGGATGGTTGTATTACTATTAATGTATATTCAATTACTATAAATATAATTGATTACTTAGATTGAAGATTTAATGGAGGAGCTATATTTGGTATTTTGGTCATAGAACCTAGAGCCTGACATGAATCCTACATACTTGGAGGTGGTGGACTTGTTCTGAGACCATTTGAGGTGAGAGTTTCAATGTGAATGAAATCACACTCGTGTGTAACATCAACAGAATATGGAAGGACCATGAAGAAACTATGTGCTTGAGCAGTAGTTACAAAAGTGGTCCTCTATTTCCATGCATTCAAGTGATTGGAATAATCTCAATCTGTGCATTCACATTGTGTGTTATCGTAACACTGGATCCATACGTAGTTGGAAAACCCCATATGCAAGGTCGGTCCTCGATATTTATCTGGGTAAGGGTACTTTAGAGTTGTGTTGAGATACACTTTTACAGAGGAGGAGTAGAGAGTGGAGACATCCTTGACGAGATTTTTGTAGTGCTTCGTCATCACCTCGATACCAAAATCTATGCACCATCAAGAATGGAATCCAACTGCCCTCCGATGAAATTATTCGACAGAAAGGTTGCCATGTTATGTGCATCATCAACGGAGGTGATGAAATAGCTGCAGGTTCCTCATCCCAAGGGAAAAATCACTTTCACACCTTAATACTAAAACAAAATCACAAATTATGTCTCAAATTAATATTCACTCAAATTTTACATTTCAGAAACATTAGAAATCTAACAGTATACAAAAATGACATGATGTGGAAGATGACTCATAACTTATTTATGGATGCAATGATATGGCCTGGAAAAATGAAGTGGTAGCCCTCCCATTCATATTATTTAGAGAACTCCTTCAACGTAAAGAATGAAAAGAATGATAAATGACATAAATGTAAATTTCATGGTATAATACATTACGTTGGTGCCAACAAAAAAATACAAGCAGAAATGAAAAACCTTATTTCGTTGCTCTCAAATATACCCAGGCTTGATCCATTATATTCTAATTGGGAACATGCCTTTGGCGTAAAAATATTTGAGAGGCGCATGTGACCATCATATTTAAATATATCACAATGGAAAGGTCATAATTAGTGGAAAGATTTTCTCATATCACTAATTGGAAATTTTTGTTAGCTTTTTTTTTGTGTATACAATGACATATGACCAAAAAATTCTGGGAAGCCATAAATGATTACAGTGGGAAAAATAAATAAATTTTAGTAGTGGATTATCATTTTGTAATTTTTATAAGTAATGTGTATATTCTCCCCAGTGGTCCACTAACAAATAAAATGTGGGCAGCTTAGATATTTTTAAATTTGCAAGTGAAAATATGAATTTAAATTAGGAAAACAAAGAACAATTATTTTTTTAATTTATTCCATACTAATCCAGTGAGGAACAAGTTGCGTTGCCACTAATTTTAATGTATTCTCTCTCTCTTTTTTATTTACAAGATACTGTAGATAAGAAAAATAAAAATAAAAAAATTATTCCTGGCCTTAGAGAAAGGAAAGCTTATCTCCCAATTATAAATCCAAACATCCAAGGTTGCACGCATATGTCACCATCTTCATGGAAATTATCATTGCCTCTTCTTTGGATTTATCAAGCTTATTCTTGAGGTGAATGTCATAGGTAGTGAGTAAAAAAGGGTTTGAAGGAGGCACGCATGACAAATAGCCTCCCACACACTATCAATGTATGCCTTTTTATACCTCCCTAGCACCCATATCACCGGCACGTATCCATCCTCCACTTGGTTCCTCACTATTTGTGCAATCATTTTCACTACTTCTATATTTTCTAGAGAAGTGAATGAGTACTTAGCATTAATGACGTCAACTCCACATAAATGTATTTTTCACGTTAAACATTTCTCTATTATATTTTTTCATTACATAATACTTGTTGCATTCCCTTGATGAGTTGTTGTGGTTGTATTAGAAAATGAATGTGGCAAAAAGGAGTCTACGTAGACTAGTTTCCACCCTTGAATTTCAACGCATGTACCTCAACCTTATCTTTTCCGTTGATTTCTTGAAATACGTCAATCTTGGATAGCCTTTACTCATATACATTCTAATTGTATACGCATCATGCATAACGAGTTAAAATCCCTAACCGAGACATTAGAAGACTTGGGATCTTGAGTAATGAGTTGGGTTTACAAAGAGTCAAAGTGGTAGATTGTGACTAAGTTGCATCTAGTTGATATGGGCATTGGTCAAGCTCGTTGAGGAGCACTTACTAAGCCAAAAAAGTATATCCCTATCTTGCATCAACCATGTAAACAATAACTAGTCTGCGAGCTTACATCGAGTGAGTTAGGATCCCTTGTGCATTAGTGAGTTGATAGTGATGAGTTCCAAAGGTGAGCTCCCTATTCTGAGTTGTATAGCATTGACCCCATGTTTCACACTCCAATCAGATCAAACCCATAAGTCATTGGGTGAGTCATCTGAGAGCTCCAATATGGGTTGCGACGCTACTTCTTGCTATGTCGACCTTCACACACAAAATATTGCAAATGATGCCTTATAGATCCATCTCCCTACGCCCAAACAAACCAAATGAGCTGGTGTTTTTTGCTGAGTTAGCAAGATCTTACACATAAAGGCCGAGCTATCCCAATATTGAGCTTTGAGCTTTGTGCACATTGACCTCCCATAAAAATCATTGAAACAAAGCTCTGTAGGTATCAAAAAAACTACATGCAACCTGCACAAATGTGAAAGCAGCCGAGATAAGAGAAATCGTTGACCCTACACAATGAAAAAATAGCTCAAGGAATGAATAAAAAATAAATCAAAAGTGGCAGAGGATCATGCACATGCAGTCCTTACGCAAAAGTAGAGACATTACATAATATAGACGTGTCCAAAGTTCCTTACCAACCCTACAATCATATGACAACCAACACAAACAAAGATAAAATAGCTTTCAACACCAGCTCCATTCAAAGTGACCTGCAGAGAACAAGAGATAAATGTGGCAGAAAGGACTCTATGTAGACCACTTTTTAACATTGTATTACAACACATGTACATACTTTTTAAGCTTAGTTCCTCTATTGATTTCCTAAAATGCATCAGTCTCGGTGTATACACCTTGGGCCCAATAATTCATTGTATGATTATCATTAAAGAGTGTACCCAAACCCACTTCCAGCGAAGATATGAGTTACTTCATTACAAGGTCGTATCAAATTTTGAAAATTTTAGACCACCATTTACATGAGTTTTATTGGTTTTTGGTATCGTTCGTGTTAGAAATAAAACACACGGAATAACACATTCAAATATTGGTTGTTTAAGTGTCCTACTCTTCTGTTCTGCAAAATGCAACGTTTAAAGGCTAATTGACATATTTTTTGTGACTCTTACAAAAAGGATTTGGGGATTATTAGACATAATGTTAATGTTGCACATTATCTTTATTGTGATGAATGTGTTAAAGCTCATAAAATTCATCCGAGCATACTTTTTTACATTATTGGGATGATGATATATTTCTTGATCATTTCTGTGACTTCTGTGGGGAAGGTAGTGATGGAGGAATTTCGAGTGTACATAAGGTCATCCTGGTATGATTAGTTTCTTACTTATTATTTAATAAAATTGCATGTTAGGATATAATATTTTCATGGGTATTTAATATTTTTTATTCTTGAGTAAGAGATTCCAGCTTCTTTATTGGTGAAAATTTGTGGGTTCCTTTGAAAATTGGAATGTGGCTTTCTAAGCACAACGTGTCCAAACATTGATGTAAGGTGATTGTGTTGCAATATGTTAAGTAGTGACATGTTCTTCAACATGGGGAATTTAATTCTCTGTACTTGGCATGAGATTTGAAGAAAAAGTTTTAGATGGTAATTCTTTGTATTTGGCATGAGATTTGAAGAAAAAAATTTAGACGGTTGTGATGTATCCATGCATCAATGAAAAATTTCATTCTAGCCGTCCACATTCTGACAGGTGTTAGACTTAGGAGACTTTAATTTTATTATGGAACGCCTTCAGCATAATCATTTTTCATTCCATTAAAAGTTTGAAAAGTTAAAAAAAAAAACTTTACGGATGCATTTTCGATGTAACCTGACATCCATTTTGTGGAGCAAACAAGATGAAAATAACTACATTTATGATGAAGTTTTTTGAAGTATACAAAGAAGGAAAATTTTATTGGCTTCAGGGGCTCTTCCCTTGACTCAACTAGGCGATGCTGCCCCCAAACCCCCACTTTGGAATTTCATAACCAAATAAAAAATTGGTGGGAAAACTGCCTCAACACAATGTGTAAATTTAAGCTTCATATTTCATCTTACTGAGAAGTAAGAAACTAGAGGATGGAGACACAAGAGGTTGGAGGTCAATCACTGACATCTCATTAGTCACCAATGATGGGGCCACACAAAACTATGGGAGAAATTTTTCGTGTGAGTTTGCTTTCAGTTGTGATATTTATTTTCTGATTTCATGTTTTCATTTGTGTGCAATGTGTTTCTTTTTAGAGTTGCAGTTTGAAATTTCACATTGTGGGGGGGAATGTAACACCAATTTTGCATTTACATTCTGCGCCAGACCAGATAAAGTCAAGGGCAGTTTCCAATGGTAGATGTAGTTTCCTATGTTATTCGAGACCGAGTAGCAATGGTCTACAACAGTGACTGCAGTTAAAAACCTTTTGTTGTTATGGATATAATGTGAATACTTTTCCTATTTTTGTATGCTCATATTCATGTGTAACCTCCTTATGTAAAAATGTTGTAAATAACAAAATCACCATTGTAAGATAGTACATAAATCTTGAAAAAAATTATGGGAGATCCTAAAAACCACACGAGGTGAAAATTTGATGGGACATGTTCACATCAAGGTTTATGGTAAACCTGTTTAAAACCATGGATGGAGAGATCCTTTCTTTAGTATTAAGTTCATGAGTTTCATAGTTGGACGTGCCAAAGGAGTGAGCATGCTACAATTGAGAGTGTGAATTTTTGTTTACCATGTTTTCACTAAGGGGGGAATATTAAAAAACTATAGGTTAGTGCTTACATTATATGAGCTAATGATATTTACCATGTGGTAAATAAAAATTGTTGGTTTGTTACTTCACCTAGGTTAGTTGGGTATACCCGTAAATATCTTAACGGGTTAGTTGTTAGCATGTATTCCTATTTAGTAGGATGTTGTTTATCTATCATGGCTATATAATATCCTATGTACTATTTGAATATATGCATAATATATTATTATTATTATTGTGTGAAACTCCACCTCTGATTTTAGACTTTACGCATATTGTTATTCCCATGCTTAGGCCCTCATTTATTGTTATGAAATTGTAATGTCCCTTTCTTGCTCAAATTAAAGGAATTTGGATTTTCATCAAAAACCTAATGGAACATTTCTATAAATGATGGCATCCACAAGTAGATAACCTTATTTTTATGACAATAATATAGTTTTATGCAAAAATTAGGGCAGTGACTTGTTTTAGGTCCACAAAACCCTAAGCAGCCTAGGTTAAATTTATATTTTAGTATTTCTTACACATAAATCTTTAAAAACATGAAAACCTTAATGAAATCATGCAAATAAATTCTTTAACAATAAAATAAAGACTACTGGAGTTAATTAATTGCTCAAAAATAGCCAAAAATTCAAAAAATTGTATCTTCATAAATACTTGGAGATAAAGTACAAATGATAGCTCAAAACAACCACAAAAATGGTAGCTATCAAAATAATTAGAATAAAAAATTTCCAACCACCAAACCCACTAAAAATTGATCTTGAAATATCCAAATGGGTCACCCAAGATGAAATTGAGTGTGAAATTTCCCAAAAAGCATGCCCTACCTGGTATTTGTGCCCTGGCACTGATGGAAACCCTTTTTTTATAAAATTCTGAATTTGTGTCTCACTTTTGACTCTTGGATGAAGCCACCAATGCAAAAAATGAGGGTATTTGTCCCCAAGTGTTGTGACTATTTAGGGTTTTCATTCCCAATAGGATTCAATGAGGGTTTTGTTCTCAAAGGCTGAAAATGAGATCTCAATGCTCCAATTTCCAAGTGAGAAGTATTAAAATTCACCAAATGATCCTTAAAATGAGTCCCAACATTTTCCTTTATAAAATTTTTTTCCTTGCGGAGTGCACCATATAGGACCCTTTTATTTCTTTTTTAACATTTACTTTTCCCCTTTTTAGTTCTTCTTTTGGGTCGCTCCACTTGAGAATTTAAAAATAATTAATTAAATCCACTTTTCCCTATTTTTAATAATTTAATTAAAGTTACAATAAATAAAATTAATTTAGCACTTGAAATTGAATTATTAATTTACTTCCTTCCTTCCCCCTTTTAGCTGCCTAAAAATAAAGAAAATAGGCTAAGGGTCTTCTTTTTGCTTTAGTATTTAAAAATTTATTTTATACTTAATAATATTATTATTAATTTGCCCATAAATAGAATATTATTAAGTATTTCTCATTTAGAAAAGGGTACATTACATTCCTCCCTCTCTAAATTTTTTTTCCCTCGAGAAAATGTAAGATCCCTACTTCACTCCTTGCTCCCTTCTACAAACACCAGGATCATAAAGAAACCTCAAGAACTCTTCAAAGCGTGGAAAAATTTTAGAAACTTCTTCTACTTTTGCTACAAAAACATACACTTCATCCTTTTCCTGAGGTTAAAACAAACTCAATTGTTCCCGCTCATGTTTGTCATGTGCAATGACCATTGTACCCTCATTAAACATATGCAAACAATGCACTCGTTTAATCATAAGAGTCTCATTATCAACACTCATATAGGTTGTTCCAACACGTTAAAGGTGCTAGCATGAATTCAAAATGGTTTCTATGATGATTTACTTCATTTACATCCTTTCCATAGCTTGTTCCATCTGCAATGCTCCCCCATATTGTGCCAATTTATAGTTGTACATGATTTTAAACAACTATTCTAGCACTTTGACAAAGTCATAACAACAAAAAAAATTGATCTCCTTTTCCCCATTCAATGGTGTGAACCATGTAGGATCTGAAAATACTCTTAGAAGTAAGTGCATCAATGAAATAATAGTACTGTAGGGGCTAAAATTGATCATGATAGTAGCATAGAAATTAGAAAATTGTGGCATGGATATCCCAAATTTTGAACCTACACATAGAGAAAACATGTCAATAAAATTAACAGCTCCCAAAATCACTCCTTAAACCTTAAATCCTCTTCTCATGTTTGAATCTTCTTCAAAATTCACATACATGTGATGGACTTACAAGTTTATTCTCTTGCTACCCCAAGCATGGTTATAGTTGTACCATTGCATTTTCTTTCCCTCAATCAACATTGTGGTGGATGGAAACTCTTCTATAATATCTCTAAAAAAACCCTCATTGATGGCAGGAAGAAAATCCTTCCATCTTGTATTTAAAATCACTTTTGTGACTATCATAAAAAAAAAAATGGTTGGTTCTATTGCAAACAATAGTAAAAATAATAGTACAATAGTTTTCATACTTTAAATCCTTCAAAAAATTAGAAATGACAGTGATATAGGGGTTGTAATCAACAATATAGTTACTAAATATTCTTCAAAAATATCAACAAATTGAATATTACTCAAATGCATAACTGAGACTAACTTTATGGTTGTATACAAAATGTTAAGTTGGCTGGAAATGTGGGGGGCAGTAACTCTACAACCCAAAAATAGTGAATTGTTTTTGTAAAAACACATCCTCCTTGATTTATCCTTCACACCATATGATAGAAAACAATTTTATGTGTGTTATAGAAGTATGAAAGAGGATGCTTTTGTTTCTAACAACAGATAAAATATGGGTATAATAGTTTTCATACATGACAAACTTCTCCAAACTTAGCTATGTGAGTGATTTGGGGGCCAAACACAACCCTTCTTGGACCACTTCCCATATCAAGTATCTCGTTTCCCCAGAAATGGTAACTATTATCATATCCTTGTTCTTAGAACATTGATTCTCTAACATTTTGTTAGAATGTATGACATACTTCATAGTGTTAGGAAAGCTGGGAGAAATATGAGACAAAAATTAGATATCAACCATAAATTTTCCAAGGATTATAGTTTATGACTGTACAAAAAATTATAATGAATTAAACCATAGATTGCATGAATAAAAGTGAAATTAAATATCCCATAACACATAATGATGAACACATAAAAATGATTTAAGTGGGAAAATCTTTCGGTAAAAACCCACTGAAAATATCACTTATCTTTATAGAGAATTGAATTTCACCCAACACTCCCACTATTTCCACAGATGCCCAACAGTGAAACCTTATCAAAGGTATTAAAAACTATAAACATCATTTGCTCAATGTAGTGTACTAGCTCACATATTTCACATTCATGATTCATGATTCTACTCACATATAGCTCACATCATACATCATGATTTCTCATTAACAATCTCAAATGAGTTCACCTTATTTTATACAAGGCAAGTGATTAGTTTTACCACTTCACTTTTATAATTCAAATTTGAATTAACATTTCCCATGCACTGGTCGACATGGGGATCTATCATCTTATGCTTTAAACATAAGTTATAAGTCAAATTTATTAGTCTTTGGTGGGATTTTATTAAGTTCTTTCTCACTTAATATTACAAACCTAAACACTCTCACTTAATATTACATAGGGAAACATTCAAAATCAATTTTTTATACAAAAAGAATTACAATACATAAATCATCAAAGTTATTTAGGCTAGCATGCAAACACATAAAAATGCACTTCAATTCAACTTTTTACACAAAAGGAATTACAATCCATAAACCATCAAAGTGATTTAAGCTAGCATGCAACACATAAAAATTGTTCCCAAAAAACACATGTCAAGTCACCTTTTTACAAAAAGGAATTACAATCCATAAATCATCAAATAGATTTAGGCTAGCATGCAAACAAATATCTTTTTTCTATGAATTTTTAAAAATTTGCAATATAAAGGTTTAGTGTTCCGCGGAATTTGGGAAAAACATGTCACGGTAAAAATATTTAGTGTTTTTGTGATTTAGAAAAAAAATGGTACAAGGCTTAGTATTCTAAGGATTTTAAAAAATCCACAAAGCAAGTCTTAGTGTATTGTAGGTTTTGATAAAACATACCATAGTACAAAACTTGTAGTGCTTTTTGAATTTTGGAAAATTAGTAGTACACTACATAGTCTTTCGCGGGTTTTTAAAAAATAGAAACTCTCTGGTACACAATAACTAAAGAAAATTCTCAAGATAAAGTGATAAAGTATGAAGTCATACATAATATTATGGAGTCTTTTATAAAACAATAATATCTCATATGTATTTCTTCGTTGGGTATTATAAATAAAATTACGTGATGTGATTATTTACTTTAAAAAAATGGAAATACTATTGGGAGTTTACAATAAACCCTTAAGAGATGGAATTGACATGCTTATTCCCCCTCAAGGGAAACTCTAAAAGGTCATATGCTCATCTGATTCTGAGGTGGAAATCAAGGTCATCCACATGATCATTTGAGAAAAATTTTGAAAGTTCATATTCTCATTTGATTTGGAGGTGTATATATTGGTCACCATTTAGAAATTTCTTCTGAATAAAGTGTATATGTATTTCAATATTCTTTTTCCTTTGATGTTGAACTATATTGTTTACAATATTAATGTAACTTTGTTCATCACATGGAAGAATACTTCCTTTAATTCCAATATGAAGTTCATCCAATAGTATTTTCAGCCACATAAATTCCTTTGCTACTTCCATAACACTTCTATACTCTTCTTTAGTAGACGAGATATACATTGTTAGATTCTTCTTTCTACTCCAAGTGATTACACTTGCACCTAACTTGAAAATGTATCCAGAAGTAGATTTTATATCCATAATATCACCAAAATGGTTAGAATCATAATGACCAAATAAATTTGCATCATTTCTAGAAGAGTAATATTAATAATAGATGATTCTACCTTTGATATACTTCAAAATCCTTTTTTCCATTTTCCAATATGTCTTCATAAGGATCCTACATGAATCTAGACACAACTCCAACTGCATAGGATATATCAAGCCTAGTGATAGTTAAATAAATCAAACTACTAATAAGTTTTCTATACAAAGTTGGATTAAATTTATCACATGCAGGTTTTGGATCTAATTTAACACCAACATCCATAGGATTAGTGACAGGTTTACAATCAATCATGTTAAATATTTCAAGAAGGTTAGAAGCACATTGTCCTTGATATGTAACAATAGATTTGTGATCTTGACAAATAATCATACCTAAAAATGAATCAATAGACCTAAAGAATTCATTTCAAAATGGTGTCTTAATTTCTATTTGATTTTAAGAATTATATTCTTATCACTACTAGTAATTGAGATATCATCAAAATATAAGACGATAATGATAATATGAATATTTTCATATTTTGCAAATAAATCATTATTAAAAAATAATTTTTGAAATCAAGATCTTGAAAGAAGTTATTTATATTAGCATACCAAGATTTAGGATCATGTCTAAGACCATACAAAGTTTTTTTAATCTTACAAAAAATAATTCCTCGCCAGTTTCTTCAAAACATTTAGGTTGATGCATGTGAATTTCTCCTTCCAATCACCATTTAAGAAAGAATTCTTAATTTCCATTTGGTAAATTTTTCATCCATGTTGAGTAGATAAGATCTAGAAGAATTATAATAGTGCTCATTTTGGTAATAGGACCAAAGGTTTCAACATAATCTATATCATGTTTATGTGTAAACCTTAGAGCTATTAATCTTGCTTTAAACTTGTATATCTTACTAATAAAGTTATACTTAATTTTATACAACCATCTAGATCCTACAATGCTTCTCTTAGAAGGAAGAGGAACTAGTTCCTAGGTT
The DNA here is from genome assembly GCA_019776745.2 of Taxus chinensis. Taxonomy (NCBI): domain Eukaryota; kingdom Viridiplantae; phylum Streptophyta; class Pinopsida; order Cupressales; family Taxaceae; genus Taxus; species Taxus chinensis. Next base: position 485,852,438 of record CM034154.1, read on the forward strand.
TTATTCTTAATTATAGAATTTTATTCAACTTTTATAGCGTCAATCCATCTTTTATATAGGTTGGATTCTTCAAAGTATTGAGGTTCAACCTCATAAAAATTTGAAAAGGCATGATAATTATGTTTATTATAGGCCATCTTTCTCAAATTATTAGGCTAAGAATTAGAAACCATATTTTGAGCCTATTTAGGAATTCTAGACTGAGAAATGGATTGTGAAGACTCCCCCTCAATATTCACAGCCATCATGTCAGAAGAAGGATGCTCATCCTCTTGGAATTTTATTTCCATATTGACTAGAGAAGGGTTTTCAATCTATAAGATGTCACACTCATGAGAAACATAAGAGATAAAAGAGGAAGATTAACAAAATGGTATCTCACAAACATGAACATTCTTGTTTTCTATGATCACATGATTAAATGGATCTTATACTCTTAATATTTTTATGTGACCATCATACTAAAAAAATATGCAAGAATAAGAGGTAGGATCAAATTTCTATCTTTTAGCTTTAGGAATGAAATGGGAATAAACGCTTCCAAATATATTTAAATGAAAGATATTATGTTTTTGTTTAGTCAATACTTCAAGAGGTGTGGTTTTATGCAAGGATGTTGTAGGAACCCTATTTAGAAGGTAGAAAATAGTGTTCATGGCTTCATACCATATAAACTTAGGCACATTAAAAGCATGAAGCATGGGATTAACCATTTATATTATGGTTATATTATTCCTTTCAACTATGTTGTTTTATTGTGGGGAATATGGAGTTTTTAACTCTCTCTGAATTATACATAACACACAAAACTCATCCAACGTTTTATTGACACATTCACCTCCATTATAAAATCTTATTCTATTAATTTTCAGATTATCCATATTAAAAACTAAGGCTTTAAACTCTTGAAATTTAAACAAAAAATCATAATTTTTCTTATTATAATATGATAAAGTCATTCTAGAAAAGTCATCAATTAAAATTACAACATAAAAGGCTCCACCAAGAGATGGAACTTCCAGATGTCCTCTAATATCACTATAGATTAACTCAAGCAAGTTAGAGAAATTTGACTCATGATGTTTGTGAAATGGTTCAAAATATTTCTTACTGCGCAAGCAAATTTCACAAGATCCATGGTTAAATTTCATCTTAGGGATACCTATCACAAGGTTAAGACATGACATTTAATACAAACTCTTAAATTTTTCATACTTAATCATTTCATGCCACATTTTAACATCATTACAAGAAGAAGAATAAAAACAGGTTTCAGATAAAAATCCATCAAAGATATATAAACCTTTTTTGTATGCCAGCATTAATAACTTCACCAAGTTCATTTTTCATATACAATTTATTTGTTAATAACACACATTTACAGTTTTCTCTAGTTAATTGTGAACAAGATAAAAGGTCCTTCTTTAAGTTAGGAACAAATTGAAAAAATTTAATAATTCCATTTTCTAACTTAACATTTCTATAACTTTTAGACCTGATGGAAAAATTATCTCCTAGATATATATTATCATAATATTCCACAATGTCTAAAATTATTTTCATGAATATATGCCATGTTTCTAGAGGCATCACTATCTTGAATCCATTCGTTATCATTAAAAATTGAGAGAGAAATATAAATAGAAATATTTTTTTCAACATTATTAGCTTTATTTTTTATTTTTTTTATTATTGGTAAATGGTTTTAAAGGGGACCACACCCCATGGAACAAAAGGCTCAAAATCTAGAAATAGTAGAAATAGAGCAATGGTTTTTTATAAGTGGGGGGCACACCCCAAGAACAAGAACCTAAGAGAGCTAGAATGAAAATTGAAAATCATGGCACGGGAAGACTACCAACAAGGATCCCAATAATAACCAAAATACAACTCATCAGTAGTTATAAAACCATAAAAACAAACGCACAGAGACAAAAGATGAAAGACAACTATTTCAGAAACTCATTAAATACCTTTTGAGATTATTCTAGGGCTTGAATAGGTTGAGTGGCACTTTCTTGTCTAGGTCCCTGTTGTTCTTTAATAAGGCCTTCTTCTTTTCCTTACTCTCTTTCCAAATCTCCTCCGAGATGCCACTAACTTCACAAATTGTTTAACATGAATTTGAACAAATTCAAGGAAAGTCTTATGCATGATTAATTAGTTGATTTGTTTGTTGAAAATCTACTGCATCACCTTCTTCATGTCTTGATGCCTCTTAGAAAGGTTGTCAATATTTTCCTCCAGTTTAGTAGCGGCCATAGAGATCAAGTCATTCATGTTGTCATCTTTGAGTAGAAATTCCACATTATCTTCAATGTTTTTTATGACATCAGTTTGGTGATACAGTTGGGTTGGCATTTCAATTCTAAGATTGGGTTTAGGGGCAAAGTGGCTCATGTTTAGGAGGACTTCAACCATAATTTTCTTTCCTTTGTCCATACTACGCAACACTCTTTTAGGAGGGGGAGGTGAGTGGGATGGGAAGTTGGGGTTTTTGGTTCTGATTATGGATTGTTGGGGGGGGGGTGGGGGGAGGAGAAAGGGGGGAACATGGTCATTGAGTGAATCATCATGGAAATATTGATGTAAAAGGAATATAACTCCTTGATGAATGGAAAGGGCTCTGACATGGGCTTGCACTTCCAAAACATATTTTTCTAAGGAATGCATGATGTAGTAAGAAATATTAACCTTACCAGAGTACCTAAAGTGATTCAACATCACAAGGTGATGAAGAGGCAACATAGAATAACAGACTTCCAAAGTAATATACTTAACCATCATATTGGTGACATCATTGTAAGGAGGGGGAAGAGAAGAGCATATCAACCCTGATTTACCAATTTTTAAGACTTCATCTCCCTCCACGAACATCTTATCTTCAACTTCCTTGTCAAAAATGTTCTTGTAAAAATTTATGTCATCCATTCCTAATCCTGTGCTGAAGGATATTATGTTATCAGTAATGATGAATTCATCCCCCCTGAAAGTGATGACCCTATCCTTCCACTTTCGAGAAAATTTTAGATAAATTTGGATATCATGTCCTTTGATTATTTATATAAAATATGTGAAGCCATCCACTTCAATAACCTTCCATAAGTTTTCATTCTCTTTCCATGTCAGGTCACAAATAGGCTCAACTCAGTAAGGTGGGCCATCCATGGTTGACCTGATAACACCAATGTTGACAATTGAGAAAGAAAACTTACCTAGAGCTTTAGCAAACTGATTACAGAAATAGAATGGATTTTCAACAGCTGTCTCCTCAACATAAACGCTTAGCCAGTTTATGGAGGATGACCATTTGAAAGAGTTAAAACCCACAAGTGTGGCATACCTCAAGATAGGGCTCCACACATACCTAGACTGTCGTAGTACTGCTAGACTGGATATATGAATTTGACATCTTTAGCAATGATGATCTGAGTCATTTGAGGGATGTCAATGGGGTCATTCCAAAAAATTTATTTATTAGAGAAAACACCTTCATTAGCTAAATCATTTGTTTCACCATTACCCTCCTAATACGTGTGAGAAACTATGACTTTATTAAACTCCTTGCAAATATCATTGGCTTCATTAATGAATTCTTTAATAGTCAAGCTGGGGGTGGGTATCTTTGAGGTTATTAATAATATTGAGAGAGTCCCCCTCAATTATTAAATTTTTAACTTTATAATCCTTAGAAATTTTAATCCCCCATATAGCAGCTTGTGCATCTACAAATTGATTAGATTTCACTCCCATTGGACCTATAAATTCAATAAGGGTTTGATCCAGATGATTGCAAATTAAACCTCCTCCACTAGCATTCCCTAGGTTTCTCTTAGAAGCTCCATGAAAATTGATCTTATGCCACCCTTTCGGAGGAGGAATCCATTGAATAAGGCACTTATCCACACTTAGAGTTTTACTATTAGCATTACTAATCTCAATATTAAAATAGCTAAGAAATCTCTCCTCCTCTTTGGGAACTTGGAGTTCTTGCGAGGATTAAACTTTATAATGTTATCCTTGACATCAATTGTGATTTCATTGAGAAGTATCTTGCAGGATTTGTTGATATTTCTGAAGATAATTGAATTTCTAGCCTACATAACCTCCAAAGAGTATGTCGGAAGATGAGTCTCCAGATTCTTCTGAGTAATCTGTGTTTAAAGGGAGGTTTCCAATGTTCCCAAGCCTAAATAATGTCATTCGGGAAGGTCCAAAAAATGCCAAATCTCTCAAAAATAATATTTCAAATAGTTATGGCAGTAGGGCATTACAAAAATAGATGGTGAATGGACTCAGTTTCCATCATGCGTTAGCAACATCTATTAGGAAGGGTATATCCCCTCTTGGTAATATTATCAATGGTGAGGATGCTCTTGTTCAAAACAAGCCAAAGGAAATGGATGATTTTGGGGGTGAGATCCTTATACCATATTTTTCCCCAATTAAATTTACAAGAGATGTTATCCATGAGCAATTGATACCCTATTTTGATAGTGTATTCTCCATAAAAATATTGAACCCATAAGAACCCATCTTGAGCTTTAGACTGACTAATAGTGATGTGGTTAATAATTCTTTGAATTTCCTTAAGAAGATCATCATAGAAAGTAAGAATAGAATTGAGTTTCTTCCATTGCATTCTTCCATTGATACTACAGATGTAGTCATTGACTGTCTGTCTAGAAGCTGCTATGAAGCTATTCTTGAGATGCTCCCAGGAAGGATGATTTTTAGATCTTGGAAATCAACCCAATTGTCATCCCAGGAGAAAATGTATTTTCCATTTCACAAATGCCATTTGTATCTTTTTTCCAAGGATCTCCTATTCTTGACCATATTATTCCAAAGTATATAACCTTGAGGAAGCGTTTCAAGCTTCAGAAAGCTCTGAGGATTATCTTGGTCCAAATACTTGGATCTAATGAGACTTGTCCAAGGTTGTTCTTCCTTAAGCAATCTCCAACTCATTTTTACAATGAGGTCAGTGTTCATAGTTTTGATATTCTTGATTCCACTAAATGGAATCTTTTTTTCTCTTCAATGTCATTCCATAAGAAGTGCTTCTTAATTATTTTTATTCTTTCAATGACAGTAGCCGAAATGAAGAACATATACATGATGTAGCTAGGAAGATTTTGAAGTGTGTTTTTTATGAGAAGACATTTCCCAACATTAGAAAGGATGACTCTCTTCCACCCATCCAATTTATTTAAGAACTTATCAAGAAAATAATTCTGAACATCCATAGAGAATTTGTTATTACCTAATGGAAAACCAAGATAAGTAGTGGGGAGGGAGTTGATCTCACAAACCAATATTTGTGCAATTAGTCATTGCCTGTTTGGTGGCGTATTGAAGAAATAGATTGAAATTTTATCAAATTTATTCACTACCTTGAAGCCTCCTCATAATTCACAAGAATGAGCTTCATCATATTAGCTTCTAAGAGAGAAGCTGGTAGAAGAAGGATAGTTTCATCAGCAAATTGTTGATGTGATATAATAATGTCCAAAAATGCGGGTTTAGATCCTTTGAGATATCCCAAAGAGATGGCCTTAGATATGGATCAACTGAGGTTGCCAGCCATAATGATAAAGAGGAGAGAATAAATAGGCTCTCCTTACCTAATACCTATGTTGCTAAAGAAAAAACCCACATGTGAACCATTGAATATGACCGAGAATCTGGGAGTAGAGATGCAGGATCTAATAATATTCCTAATATTATTGGTAAATCCAAATTTCTCCAAGACTTTGTCTAGAAACATCCATGAAACCCTGTAAAAATATTTGTTCATATCTAATTTTATAACCATGCCTATTTTTTTCTTTTCTCCATTGAGTGAATGGTCTCATGAACCATCACAAAGACATCTTGAATGAGTCTACCTTTAACAAATACCCCCTTATTCTTAGAGATGGTGATAGGAGGAAGCGGCTAAATTTTGATTGTAAGGGTTTTAGTGAAAATATTGTATAACACATTGGAAATAATTATGGGCCTAAAGTGTTTGAATTCCTTGGCCCCTAGTTTCTTATGAACTAAAATAATGAAAGTGTTATTAATCTCCTTAAGAAGCTTCCCTATTCAAAAGAATTCATTTATAGCTTTGAGGAGGTCCATGGAGCAAATATCCCATAATATTTGAAAGAAATTAGTAGAAAAACCATCAGGACCCAGAGATTTGTCTCCCTCTAGGAAAAGGAAACTTTGTATAGTTTCTCAATGGTGGCAAGTTTACATAGAAAGAAAAACTCCTCAGGATCAATGATATTGATGGGAATAGATTGAATTAGAATATATTTAGCTTCTATAGAGAAAGGAGTATCATCATTGAGGAGCTTTGTATAGAAACTCATAGCTTCCCCCATAATGTCATTCTGACCTGTGGTGATTGTGCCATCGGGAAGGGAAACTTGATTGATCCTATTGTGAGCTATATGTTCAGATATGTGGTGACACTTCCAAAGGGAGACCAAAGAAAAATGATCAAAAAAAGAAGGAAATTTATAAAGTTATTGAAGATTGAACCCAAAGTACTTTGGACCATCTGGAAAACTTCTCCCCATGTATTTTCTGAAGAAAATTGTTTCATGGAATATAAAATATCTTAATGGGAGTGGTAAGTAGCAAGCCCTTAAAAAATTAATGAAAACTTGCACACCCTCTATTATGACTATCCAAGAAACAAAAATGAACCCTGAAGTTTTGAGAAATTGTAGCAATAATATATGGAAAAAATTTGAGATGGTTTCTGTTGACTCCAGGGGTGCTTCTGGTGGCATATCTATTCTTTGGGACCTTGTAGTTGTCTTGAATAAAGTCATTTTTCATCTTCCAATCATCTAGTTGCGGATTTTTAAAATGTTGATAATTCTATTCATTGGATCCTCTCAAGCATTTATGCTCCTAACATGTTGCATGGTAGAAGACAACTTTGGAATCATCTCAAAAATTTTGGATCTAATTGCCAACAACTTCATTAGATGGTTATTGGTGATTTTAACACACCTCTAACTCCTACAGAAAAAAAAGTGGCTCTTTTATTCTTTTTGCAGGGATGGATGGTTTAGTTGACTTCATCTCCTCCTCTAACCTTCTAGACTTGGATCTTCATGGTAATCCCTTTACATGGTCCAACAAGAGAGTGGGAGAGGATAACATAAAATTTAAAATTGATTGTGCCATCATATTAGAAAATTGATTCTTAACCCAGCGATTCCATCTTTCCTTCCTTCCTAGGATAGGATCTGACCATAAACCCATTGTGTTGAACATACTTAATATTGTTAAGCCTTCACACTCTTCTTTTAAATTTGTTTTTATTTGACTCTAGTTTTAATTATTCTTTTTATTATTGAAGTTCATAATTAGAATTTTTATTAAACTTATTTAAATTATAATAACAGTCAGATAATTTATAACCAAATTTACCACACTTAAAGAAAGATCCATAAAACTTAACTTTAAAATTCTGATTATTCATATTAGTTATAAACTTAGTTGTAATGTTTGATTTTTGATTAGCAATGTTGTTATTCTGAATATTAAATGATTTTTTATTTTGAGAGAACAGCACCTAAGAGGACTTATATTTTGAATAAAATTTATCCATTACTCTTTCTTCCTAAATTAAGAGAAAAGATAGAGTATACAATTCAGGAATGTTAGATTCATTTTGATATTTAGAGTTCAAAATAGATATATAATTTCTGAATTTTTCATATATGTTAATCTAAATAATAAAATAAAACTTATCTTAAAATAATTCGTAATTACATGCAATTAATTGATCCTTAATATTCTTAATTTTAGCTAGGTAATTAACTATATTTTCATCTCTTTTCATTAGAGTTATACACAATTCCATGATTAACTTAATTATCTTGGAAAATCGATTACCTTCATGCATAGTTTGAAATTGATTCCATGCATCAACTACACACTCCATGTATCATATTTTGAACAAGAATTCATGTTTAATTTTTTGCAACAGGATTTACATGGTCTCTTGGCATTTTTTGGAGAAGGAATGCAAGTTTTCAAAGTTATCTTGTCCCCCAATGAGTCATTTTTAAACACCACTAACTAGATCAAATAGATTTCTTTCTATAAATGTGGCTTTCAGCCTAACTCTACAAATACTATAATTATATGCATTTAATAGTTGAGATTTATCCAGAGATAAATTAGATGAAATGGACATTATTGAATAAAATAGAGTTGTGCATGTTTTAAAGGAAGCGGCATAGATCTGTAGTTTTTAGAGAGTCTCACGGATTTAACAAAATATTGAATTCCACATAATAAGGAAAAAAACTTCCTTGGAGTTGAAACAAGGGAATTACTTGTAACTCAATAACCACTCTCTAACAAGGCATGAGAATCAAGAAGGGAGTCCATAAAACTCAAAAAATAATTCACAGGAAGTCACAAAGCAAGAGGCAAAAAGTTAAAACTTTTTCAAGTTTGCAAGCCATGGGAAAAAGTATTAGTGTTCTAGGGGTCTTTTTAATCTTTTAGAGTTCCACGTAAGTTTATGGTAAAATCCATGAAACAAAAAAGACTACAAAAAAAGGCTTCCAAACATAGTGTTTTGCAAAAATTTAAAGTGAACACCACAAAACAAATAAAAATTTGTGAAACAAGGAAAAAAAATTGAGCTAAAGAAGGTCCCCATAACAAAGTAACGAGAAAAAATCTGAAAAACAATGGAGTTTCACAAAATAAGAAAAAAAACATGCCATAGAAAATAGAAGAATTTCATAGAGCAAAGAAAAATTTTGCACTACACACAAAAACACTACACAACAAGGCAGAATGTTGCAGAGTGAAGAAAAGTTTACACAAAAAGGAATAATTTTGTGAAGGTAAGACAATTCTTCGTAGATTGAAAAACATAGAGGAATTATGTGGATGACTAAACAACACAATTCCAATCACTCAAAAGGTTTTGGAAGATAGGAATAAAACAAAAACATGATTTTGACCTTCCTTAATTATTTAAAACTTCCAAATTTAACTTATTTCATAGAGAATTGGAGTTTTACACCTATAGACCTTGAAATAAATTGCGAAACAAAAACAGGGTTTTTTGTTGATTTTTAAATATATAAAGAAATCTTCTTCAAATCGATCTACATATGTGTAGACACAAAAAAATATACATGTATCATCAGTATGTTGTTATATACATGAATCTTAAGTATGAAAAGTACACATTGGTGACACTTTACCTTACCTCTTTACATTCTTTGATTGAATTCTATTATGACTCTCTTCTACACCTCTCAGTTTGATATGCACTTCTAGTCAGGTCACAGGGATCCATGTCTATTTGTCTTGTCACATCTATTATTTTTGGCCTCAAGACATTATCACCCACTCTTGACACAAGCGCGCAGGCGATCATGTCCCTTCTAGGTGTTCCTATCCTTTTTTTTCTTTTTGCACATTTTGACATTTCTGGGTGGACTTGTTTCTTTTCTTGTCCTTATCCTGCAATTCTAATTGGCCTTCAATGTCACTAATGTCAAAAATAAAACAAGGGAATCATATTCATACACAACATACTATCTATTATTTTGGTTGGAAAATCAAGAGGGACAATCACATCTACATATTACTACTACTATTCAAAGCAAGGTTTATTTTAGGGGCGAATTTTCATGAATAGGTGAATATTAGGAATGGGCGTCATTAAATAATCATTATTTTCCCCATGGCCATCCAAAACTAGCAGAAAAAGATTCAAATGATGTGAATGTTGTTTCTTGATATCTACAATTCATTACCGTTTCATTATGATTTCTTCTTAGATATAAGTTATTTTGAATATCGTTATGCTATCCATTATTGATAGAGGTGTACAACACCTCATCGATTTACCTCTTTTATTTATACCTTGTTTAAATACATCATCATATGATGGCTTTTTTAACTACATTACACATAGGATTAATCCAAATCATAACTATAGTAATAGTATAAATGTTCAATTATTATCATTTAGTCATAATAGTACACTTACATTAACTAAGTACAACTATACCATAACTTGCATTTGTCGTAATGTTTCGTTACCATTCTATGATCTTAATGATGTAATTATTTTTCCATCATGATACTTTAGGATTAGATACGATTTTCTTAACGAATATTAATTATCTTATCCATACATATATTATTGTTAAAAGACAACACTTTGTTCTCTCCTATGTATATCTCCTAATATGATACAAAACCTATTTGTTCATACATGGTAAATGAATGAGAACAAGTATATCACCATATCATAATAGTGTATTTTTATTTTGTAAGTAAAATAGTTTATTTCATTGTTTCATATTTTTTATTTCATCATGATATTATAGCCAATGTTAACATAATTGATCATTCCAAATGATATTATTAAATAGTTGGATTTTATAAAATATCTTTATTTCTTTTCAAGCATAAATTGTTGTAAAACAACATCAGACACTTAATATATTTTACAAGTATGATAGAAAAACAAACAAGTGTTTATTCAATAAATAATGATGATAATTCTCATATTTTTTGAAATAATAACAACAAATAATTATAATAGTACAGTAGGCCAATTACCTTCATACATCATGTGAAGTTAATGCTTTTGTGCATACAAGTACAATAATCTGAATCAGATAATATACAATCAATGCATGACAAAATCATGTGTAATAATCAATTCAATCACTCCATTCCATATTTAGAATAAAAACTCATATTTCCCTCTTGTGGGGAATGATTTTCAAGGAATGGGAGTTACACAACACTCATATGTGTACCCTCCTTTTTTGATCTATGAGAATAAGCATATTATTTTTGCCTCATGCATGATATTTCGTTGTTGTGTGATTCTTGGTGATTACTTGGAGCATCTCATCACCACTTAAGTGCAGCCTCTTTGATGTACATGAGGTTCTGGATTGATCCTCGCTGAACACTCTCATATATGGTATGAGAGCTTTGTTCGATAAACATACACTCATGTCTTTGGTTGCAAATTACTTCCATTCTTGGATTTATCATTCCTCGTGTAATTTTTCATTCATTTTATTTTAGAAATATTGTTAAATGGTATTAACAACTCATTTTGGGATTTTTTATTTTTTGGGGTTTGTGCATGTGCAGGTTTTCAACTTCCATCATTGGCTTTAGCTGGTTGTAGTTATATTTTTTAGAAGCTGCAATATAATATGAGAAATAAACACTGCATAATATTATATGCAAATTGAATTAATTCATTCGGGATATTATTGATATTGATAGAGGTTACATATATAGTGTTTGATCTCCTACAATGGTGGTGTCAACACTCATCTTCAACCCCTCATATCTCTCTCCATAAATCTCTCAGTATTATCTCCTAATATTTCTCAAACATCCCTGGGATCACTCACACTACAAAATAGCTATGTGAATTTTTCTCACAACTCACGCAAATAATTAAACTATTACAAGTATATTATTAATATGAGTTCTATAAACTCATTATTAATAATATTACAATTTATTTAATAATGTTACACAATATTTTGGTAACATTCACTCCCCTATTGTTAACATTATTAATTCCCAATATACACTCCCCTAATGTTGACAAGGTAGAAAAAATAGTCACACTTCCTTTTGTAGCTTTCCACCCATGTGTGCTCATGATCTGGATGGTTTTGTAGGATAGCCAACAACCTCAACAAGGATGGTTTTACAGGAAAACCAACAACCTAAAACAAAGGATGGTTTTATAGGAAAACCAACAACCTAAATATCACGTTGTTGCTTTTCCTTTGTACTATTGTCTATCCACTATGTCTTTCCTTCAGAGAATCATGTAGGAACCACTGCTTACTGGATAAAAACTCAATGGAGGGAAAATTGAACATTGAAACCATGTTCCATTTCCCCCCTTAATGTGAACATTTCACTTATTCAAACAGGAACTCTGAAATCATACTACAAATCTGAAATAAAAGAAAACACACATACACACATACTGCCACCACAGCTTCATGTGGCCCCATCATTGATGACTGATGAGAGGTCATTGATTGACCTCCAGCCTCCATTGCCTCCATCCTCCATGAATCATGCTACTTACTAAGTAAATTATATGTTGAAGATCAAATTTGCATCACCTTTTATCAATGCATCTTCCCCACAAATATTTTCTTTGGTTCTAAAATTCCAAAGCGGGGTTTGGGGGTGACAGCGCCCCTTGCAGGGTCCTGGGTAGAACCTTGGGTGCGCTCCATGTTGCAATATAGGGTGGGGTCAAGGGGTGGAGCCCCCAAATCTAAGCACATTTTTCTTCTTTGAATACATCAAAATAATCTTCAGAATTGTAATATTATTCATCTTGTTCTCCCAAAAATTGGGTGTCGGGTAACACCGAAAATGTGTACATGAGGTAAACAAAATTATTTTCACAAATTTTGACGAATCACAAAATTTGACACTAACAGACCTTGATGAATTAATATTGACATTAAAAATATGACATATACTTAACAAACAATTAAAATAATTTTGAGACTTGAATAACACTTAACTTTAAGAAAAATACTCTCTTAGTAATTGACCTCTACATTGACCCTTTACAATACAATATGGATGACAACTACATATAATGACCAAAAACACTCACTGAATTTAAAATGATGACCAACAACACTTACTAGGTTGGACGACCATCCATTTTCTAGCTAGGTTTGAGGGCAGATGATGGATGGTCGTCCAACCCAAGTTAGATGGCTGAGTTGGACGGAAGAAAATGGATGGTTGTCCAACCCAGGTTGGATTACTGGGTTGGATGGCAGACAATGGATGGTCATCCAACCCAGGTTAGGAAGTTGTCCATCATCTATCGTACAACCTAGGTTAGATGTCGTCTAACCCAAGTTATACGGAAGATGATGGAAAGCCATCCAACCTAGGTTGGATGGTCGTCCATTATCTTCCATCCAACCAAGGTTGTACAGAAAATGATGGATGGCTGTCCAACCCAGTCAACTTTGCCACAAAATGATTTTTCATAAATTCTCCATCAATGCAAAAGTCAATTTTGGAGATGCACCACCAATTCTAAACTAATTTTTTAGAGGAGGGTTCTTAAAATGAACCTTGATTGAAAGTGAATTTTTTTTTAGAAATATAGTTTTTAGACCCTTTCTAGCCCTGGTCATGCGCTTTTTCCTGTTTTGTTACCCCACTTCTCCCTTATCTCCTTTTTCCCTACTCAACTCCTGGCACAACCTGATGAGTTGAGTTGTAGGGCGAATCAAGTTTTTTTGCCTCCTTGGTAAGTCGAGTTGCTTTTATAGAGTATATATTTGTTGTGAGATATTTGGTCATTTAATGAATTGCATTCACATCGCTTCTTGTTACATCACCTTGTTTTATCCTTGATGGGTTCTTGCATTGCATCCAGTTTTGGTTACTGTACATTTTTTTTCCTTTCTTGCATTGGTAATTTTTTCCTTGCTTTGCCGTACATGTGTTTGGGTTGTCTGTATTGATCTTCCTTAGAGCTTTGTCCTTTGCATCATTGGTTGTGTTATGCATTGAATTTTTTTGTTGCGTCTCTCCTTCATTAGCTTCAGGTCATCTTTCCTACTCTATAATTATTTTTCATCGACTTCTTTCCTTAACCCTACACTTTACTCATCATCCATTTGAAATTTCCCCACACCTAAGCCACTGTGTGTGTTTTCTCCTATATCAATCCCTTGCTTCATTGTCCCTTGTGGCCTATGTGTTGGCATGTTCCCATATTTGATGCCCTTCCTACGTCACTCCACACTTTGGGTCACCCGTTCTCCCCACAAAGTTGGTACTCGATCCAACCATCCCTCATTGACATGTTCTCTTGCTTAAACTTTCTTTCGTGCTTATTCAAATTATAAAGTGGGTTTAATAAAATAATATGGGTCATGTTTATATTTAAGTAGGGTGATGTTAAGTTTTCAAACGGATGGGGTTTAATATTAAATAAGGGTGGTTTTTTTAATTAAGTTAGGTCTTAAAATATAATATTAGGATATAATGTTTTTCAAGGTGATTAATATGATTAATCTCAATCTTAGGGATTTAATTTTTAATTAATCATTTAATTAATTAATAAGCTTTTTTAATTAGATTAGTAGATATTTTCAATAATTTCCTTTTAACTTATAAAATCGAGCTAGTTACGTGGTCTAAAAGTTTGTTTTTTAAACATGTTTGACGTTTTTTACACTAATCTATTTTTGGAGTGTGTTGTAGCATTTCTATCCATTTTTTAACTTCCAAGAACCCTCGTTGGGTCTTGGAGGTCATATGGACTCATTTTGATATCTCTTTTACACTGTATCACCCTTGTTATTGATTGTGGACTAGTGAGCACGCCCGCCAGTCTTGTGACAACTGGATTTCTACTGCGACATGAGGCGTTGTTTCTCACACAAGACTATGTTTCTCCCCTTCTCTTGTTTTTTGCTCATTTTTTGCTTACTTTTGATGCCGAAATGTCACAATCAATGAATCTTGATTATGGTATCCAATCTTGTGCATTATTATGTTGATTGCAAGTTGAGTGGTTGACTGGTTCTCGACACACATTCACACCCGATTGGTATCAACGCACTAAACTATAATGTGCCAAACTCGAGGGTGATAATATTATTTTGGGGTGGTGATTTTTCTTTCTCTTTCCTTCTCCATTCCTTTTTCTCTTTGTCTCTCTCTTCATTATGGATGCCTCTAAAGCACCTTTTCTCACACAGTTCTATTTCTTCGAATGGAGATCTAAAATTGCTATGGTATTACATATTAAAGGGTTATTTCATGTCACTATCAGAGTAAATATTAAACCTAAAGGTGAATCTAAAAAATCTATTTGGTTTAACCGTTGTGATGAATCCTTAGGTCTTCTCATTATGTCCATCTCTCCTAAATTTCTCTTCCACATCGAAACTTCCTGAACATTTGATGGAGCTTGGAAATTTCTTGACGAAATTTTTGGGAAGCAAGATGACATGGGAATGCATGAGTTTGATTATGAACTACTAGGATTAAATCCTACTGAATTTGAAAACCTACAAGACTTCTTCTCAAAAAATTTCCACACTAGATTGATTTTTAAGGAATGTAAGGTGGAGAAGAAATTTTCTCATTTTATCTTGTCGATTATTTCTAAGTTAGGTCCCAAATACTCTGTCTTAATTTTGACTTTCCACCCCACAAAATTCACCTTAAGCAGTACTTGAAAAATGCCCTCATTTCACATTTTTTTTTCCAACTCATTCAAGAACATGACAAACTCATTCGAATGGGGACTCTAAATCCAATTCACATGCCCTTGTGGCAAGTAAGGGTAAGAAAAATAAAATTGAAAAGAAGAAAGAGAAAAAGGAACAACCCAAGACCAACCAATCCCAAACCAATCCTAACGCGAACGCTTCTACTTTGGATCCTAAATCAAAGAAGGAAAATTGTAAGTGTTAATATTGCAAGAAGTCTGGCCATGAAGAGCATCAATATATGAGAAAACAAATTGATCACTTAACTCATTTATTTTAGAAGAATAAAATAATTTTTCTTGATTCTATGAAATAGAATGCTTCGAAGGTCGACTCTTCCAAAGCAAAGG
Organism: Taxus chinensis; assembly: GCA_019776745.2. NCBI lineage: Eukaryota > Viridiplantae > Streptophyta > Pinopsida > Cupressales > Taxaceae > Taxus > Taxus chinensis. Next base: position 485,868,093 of record CM034154.1, read on the forward strand.
ATTCTAAATCTGAGAATAATAAAGGAAATTCCCTTGTAGATATAAAAAATCCTTCATTGACATGGATTATCAATTTTGGTTCCTCATGCCACTTGGCCTCTTTGGATATTGATTTTTCCAACATCAAACCATGTGACATGCCCCAAATCATGTTGGATGATGACACTACAATGTTGGCTTCTGGTAGTGGATTGGTAGAGATGGATGGTGGAACATTTAACCAAGCGTTTATTTTTCCCAATCTCTCTACCAATATCCTATCAATTTACCAAATCAATCACCTTGGTGGATGAATGAGAGTGGAATTAATTCCTAACGCAATGATTATTCGTGAGCTTAACTCTGACTCCATAATGGTTGAGGGAAAGGTAGCTCACTTTTTATCGTTGTATACCTTTTTCCCATTTTACTTCTTATTCAATTCCCACTTCCTTGCTCACTCATGCAGTAGAAATCTATGGCATGATCATTTTGGCCATCTTAATTATCATTACCTTGAATAATTGAGCTAAAATGAAATGGTCAATGGGTTACCCTGCATCAAATTTTTTCAGGTTCTGTGTGAGGTTTATGCCCTCAGGAAGAACCCTAAAAATTTGACAAAGGAAAATCCTATAGAGCTACTCATTCTTTGGATCTTGTTCTTAGTAACATTTCTGGCCCTTTCCCATCTCCTTCATTTACTATAGCTCTATAAATACTTACTTTTATTGATGAATTTTCATGTTACACTTGGATGAATTTTATTAACCTAAAGTTTGAATTTTTTAATCATTTTAGAGACTTTAAGGCTCTTGCTTAGAAACAAGAGGAACAGTCTATCAAGGTTATTTGAATTGATAATGGAGGTGAGTATGCGAGCAACATATTCAAATATTTTTTTTGCCTCATAACGTATTTATTTACATCATAAAGTTTCTTACATCCCTTTGCAAAATGGAATTATGAAAAGAAATAACTAGACACTTAAAGAGATGGCCACTTGTATTGTTCACTTGAAATCCCTTCCTCCCCAGTATTAGGACAAAGTAGTGAAATATGTGTGCTACATCCATAAATTTTTTCCACACAATGTCGTAAGAGGGATGACACCCTTTGAAGCCTACTTTGGGCATAATCTTGATGTAGAGAAATTTTTCTTCTTTGGATCCAATATTATGTCCTAAATTCCCAAAAATAAATGTTAGGCTTTAGAACCACGGTTCAAACCTTGTATTTTTATAGGGTATACTGATGACATGAAGGGGTATAGATTTTTGAACCCTACTACTCATAATATTTGTATTGAGAGAAGTGTGAAGTTTGATGAGTCATCTTTGACTTCTACTTCCCCTCCCTCTGAGGTTATTTTTATCCTTGATTCAAATTCTAACTCATCAGATGATGATGTTGTTGAGTGTGTTCCTCCTCTTGATCCTCTTGCTCCTCCCGACCCTCATGTTTTGGATTCTTCTAATTATAAAAGTAGTGATGATGAGGAATATGTCATTTCTCACTCAAGTGAAGAATATTCTAACTATTATCATGATCCTCCTCGTCCCCATTGGGCTAGGCAGACTTTACAGAGTGTTGGAGAGTGAATTGAAGATCCTTTGGATGAGATAAGTAATCACTCGGAATTCATTGTACCCCACTCCTTTTCCTTTGCTTCAGAATCTCGGTCTTTCCAGGAGGATTCTAGGATCTAGAGTAGGTTTTTTTCATGGATGAGGAGTATTCCTCACTCATGAAGAATGATATTGGGATCTCACCCCTCTTCTGAAAGGGAGAAAAATCATTCGGTGTTAGTGGGTGTGATTGAAAAAGTATGGATCCGATGGAGAATTCAAGATGTATAAAGTGTGACTTGTAGTTAATGGTTTATCCCATGTAGCTAGGGTTGATTACTTGAAAAACTTTTCTCCGACTGCGAATATGACTTCCATTTGACTGACCCTAGTCATCGCTTCCACCAACAAATGGGAAGTATACCATATGGATGTTAAGATTTCCTTCCTTCATGGGGATCTAGAGGAAGATATCTAAATTGAACAACCTCTGGGTTATTTCCATGATCCCTCCCTCGTTTGCAAGTTAAATAAGTCTCTCTACGGCCTTAGACAAGCTCCTCAGGCCTAGTATGCCAAGATGGACTCCTTTCTACTTGCATTGGGGTTCACTCTATGTCACTCTGACCCAAATGTCTATATTCTGTAGAAGAATGACTCTATGCTCATCCCTTTTATGTATATTAATGACATGTTAATCACGGGTAACTCTTCCTCTATCATTGATGTATCCTAGAATTCACCAGTAAAAGCCCAGGCACACTAGCACATCACTCATCTTAGACTTAGCACTCACCCAAAGTGTGCAAAGGTATCAGGCCCATATTTAGGGTTGTTGTTGAAGAAATTTAGCATGATGAAGACTTAATGCATTCAGATCTATAACTAATATAACACTCTACAGAACATATTCAGATCTAGATCTTAAAGTATCATGAATCAAACAATAATCATAGTGAAATCATTCATGCAGTAATAAACTATAACCATGATTAACACCTTCATTTAGAAAATAACCTCCATTATATTAAATATAGTAATACACATAAGCTTCCTTACAATAATAGTAGTATATGCCAGTGCGCGCATCAGATTTGGCAACATAACCTCACAATAACTCAATTCTCACATTCCACTCTCACCACCTATACTACACAGCACATTACATATTTATAAGGGTGGGGACTTTCCCTTCACCGCTTATCTAATCCCAAAATAGGTCGCATGTTATTATTAGCCACGTGTCGTTACAAAAAAAGCCACACATGCAAGTACGATAATAATAGACTTCTTCTAGTTAACTGCTTATAGTAGATCTATTCTCATCTTGTATCTATACAAAGTTCTTTGTAACCAATCCTCCAAAAATAGCCAATGCATGTCACACAAGAATCTAACTAGTTTGTGTGTTCAACACACTATCTCCAAAAGTAGATCCTCATCATAAAAATGGATAATTCCTGAATCTTTCTCTTTCCTCAGTGCATTATTCCTTTCTGATCCTCCTACACTTTTGAATGCGCTATGTTCTTCCACGTGAACCTTTTGTATGTTTTTCACTAAGTGCTAGATTTTGTCTGACCAACATTACCCCACACTAGTTGCATTTCCGCCCTAAAAATGGTTGTCTCCAAAATGAATTAAATAATATGAATAGAAGAACAGAAAGAATTTTGATGAAATAAAATATTGTCTTTACCCTATAGCATCTTCTACGTCAACCTGAAGAGTCAATTATGGATATTCCTCTTTTATCTTTGTCTCTAAAGTCTACCAATAATTTAGCACAGCTTCTACCTTTTCTAGTATATCCATTGTAATTGACTCTAACTCATCCTTAGCAATATCTCTTTTTTCATTCTGCAAGACCAAAGCAATGTTGGATATTGCATTCATTCTTCCTTCTAATAAGTCCACCTTTTACGTGATGAGTTTCCCAAGCTCATCCAACCTTTCCTTGTGTGGTTTTTGAGCTACTATAAGGGACTCGCACTTTTTTTTTACAAGCATTAATCATTATGTGTGGCCCAATGTCTCATCCTTGATGGATTTGAGGGCTTCATTTTCTTCCAAAATGGTCCTGGTTCTTATAACGGCTTCTGGGGTTGTACAAATAGTAAGCACTCTATCTGCTTTCTTCAGCTCCTGCAAACTTTAAAACAACCCCTCATATGATGAAATCTTTCTCATCACTGAAGCCTTTTCCCACTCTATTTCCTATGTTGGATCTTTTGGTTCTAGCATGCACATAGGTTCATCTTCAAGCACTAAGTCCACCAAGGTACTTACATAATGCATTGCTGAAGGAAACGTCTTGGGTACCTTTGGCTCTAAGTGTGTCTTTTCTTTCATGATATTGTCCCCAACTTCCTCTACGATGTTGATGAAAAAAGTGTTCTTCTTATGTGCCAAGTCTTTTTCTTGCTTTAGGCACGCTATTTTTGCATCCTTAGTTTTGATTTCTTCTCATAGCACCCTAACTGTGGTAGCCTTATCCATATTTCACCATGCCATCTTTGTTGATACTTTCACCAAAGCATTGCTCACTTTTTCATCTGACATAACAGTACGCTTTATTGTTATGTGTCTAGCCTGAGGTGTCTTCTTCAACCTCCTTAATACACATGAATCTTGACACACATCAAAATCTAGTTCATCCATGTGCGTGTGCATCGACCATGATAGTTGTTTCCTTCTGCGCATTATTACCATATCTTCATCCATCAGCTCTTAGCCATACAAATCCTTTTATGTAATTTTGGTTTGAAAACGATCAAGGATAATTTTACTTGTGTCCTTAACGTATCCCATGACTAGTGGAAAATACTCTCCACTTGTTCTCTTTGATATTGGGCCCTTAGGAACTTGGGCTTTAAGATTTGGAGCTTTCCCTACTGCACCCTGAGTAGTTTTGGTCACTATCTCATCTACCTCCTTTTATCTCTCTTCTCCATCCTTCATTTCTTTTTCCTTTTATTCTTCCATGTTCTCTGGAGGTGTAGGGGAATTGGGCATGCTTTCCTTAGACCATTCCACCTCCTCGTTCAACTTCAACTTCCTTCTTCTTTTCTCAATTATCTCCTTTTGTGGAGAGATTTGAGGTGATTTGTGCATTGATTATTGAGTAGCACCTTGGGTCCTTGTTCTCCTAAATACTCTTTTGAAGCAGCACTCTCTTTACACTGTATACACGTCCTCATCATCTCCTGCTTGTGGTTGAGGTTGAGTAGTTGCATGCTCAGCTTATTCCCTATTTGTAGGTTGTCTTCTGCCTCAGTGCTCTAAACCACCATTTTCTTCATGCTCCTCTTCTTCATCATCTACTTGTATTGTCTCTATGGGCTTAGGCACTAGAACAATTTCATTTGTATGCATGCCTTTTGGTGGTCTTGGGAGCATGAACTCATTCTCTACATACTTAGTGTTCTCCATCTTGGGCTTGAGTTGAAGATACACAAGCATTGCTTCAATGCCCCCAATGGACAAGCTTACAGGCTTCATGTTTAATACATCTGAGATGATCCTCTCAATGTAGGCATTCCACCCTGGATATACATACTTCTTCCTAAGAGTTTGTTAGTTTCAATCTACCTTGTCTGCATTGAAGGTTAAGCAGCGTACATCTAATAACTGATGGACTGATGCCTAGAAATACCTTTCTGTGAAGGCATACATAAGTTTTCACCATGGGATTCAAGCCCCATCCTTCATCGCAAATCATGTGATTCAAAAAATTTGGTATATGGTAAAGTGAACTTCCTTACCCACCACCAAAGGAAAATCATTGGGTATGTACCACTCTTCCTCAAATGATACGTGAATTATATCATACCACTTCTCCACCCTGTGCTTGAATTTTTTGCTCATTGATCCATTGCACAAGTACTTTCCAAATCTTTCTGCATGCGACTTGTGTTTCGTGAGGTACTCCCAAATCTTCTCCTTTGGCCCATTAGGCACACCAATCTCCATAAACACCAAAGACAATAAAATAGTGCCAAAAATTATTATGTCACCTATCTATGCTTCTTCAATTATTTTTGTTTCTATGTGATTTGTGATATTGTAGACCACTCCTTGAGACATCTTCTTTGCAACGTGCAGACACATTGTGTTTACATGCAACCACCTTTCTTGGTCATCCATATTTGTTACAAGATGTGTAGCTCCCTGCGCTACTAGGTACTTCTTCAATTTGTGGTTTTCCATGTCGCACAGATTTTTGGTATACCCCAACTCTTTCCTTGTCTCCAGTATTGTGGCCTTATCAGTTAAATCACTCTCCAGATCCTCCTAAGGCCCTTAGTCTTATCACTGTTGAAATCAAAGCAGCAGTGATTCTAACCCTCTGTCCAGCAAAGTAGAAGAAGTCCTCATGGACTCTGCTCATCAACCATTGATACAATGGTTCATACTTCCCAAAGTATGGCAGCTTGTACAACTAGTAAACTCCAATCTACTTCAGTAACTTATCCCCAATGTTTTCATACAACGGTATGTCTTTTTTTGTTCACTTATTTATCTTTATATTTAATAACACATCTAGCTCCTTATTTTTAATTGTACAATGGTTGTAGTCATTGATCTTGCTCTTTTGGATTCCTGACCCACAATTACACCCTCCGGATACTACATTTCTAATAAATTACTCTCAGGGGCCATTTCAACCTCCACTTCAACCTTCTTCTTTCCTTTTACTCCTGTTGCAGGTGCTTTCTTCAGTGCCATTTGTAACCTGTAATCTTCTTACTTCAAATGCTCACCTTTTTATCTCCTATAACATGCAAACCCAAACCCTAGCTTGATTTAGCATGCCCTACTTGAAATTATGTGCCCTAGCTCTTTTGTAATGCCTTGCTTTGTTCAAACCCTTCGCAACTAGGGATTCAAGCTTCCTCTACACACAAATCTGATCATCACGTATCGATTCACATTCTTCACACCTCAATAATCTTATTGCATCTTAGTCACACTTGGCTCTTTCAAATTATTACAATTGCAATGGTAAAAATGAACTCATATCCCATCCTTATATATATATATATATATATATATATTCAAAAATTTAGTGGACTTCTTGCTCCCTCACCTACCAATAATCCTCTCATTAATCAACCATTTGTGTTCTTTCCATGCGGTACATCTTCATACCCAAGCTATAACCTTCTAGTGTGCCTTCCTACCTCCTAGCCACGGACATCTCTTCAGCACACCTCCATATGCTTGAGTACCTCACCATAGAACCTTCCCTTGGTAGTTCTCATGGCCTCTGCTTACCTCGTGTTATACTTGTTTCGTCACTCATCTCCACCTATGGTCCTTATTTCATGAAGTAATTTTTTCAATTATCCAACTTGAATAGCACCCATAGTAGTTTTTTACTTTCATGTGCACTTATTTTCGTCATTCATGTACCTAGATATCAATAACTTACCCCACACTAAGGGTATGTGCATTCCTCTGTGCATTAAAATTCTCTGAATAGTAATTATCTTATGGCAGGTAAATGTGCTTATTACACAAAAACACCAACTAAATTGATAAATCATAGCGACAAAGAAGTAAACACATTAAAGAAATGTAGAATTTAAAACCTAATCTAAATGGCAACATTTCCATAGTATAAACACCAAGAATACTTGTTTCTATTAGGGCTTCAGCCTACTCTCGTTGAAATATTCAGGTAACCGTATTCCATCAAGCGCCTCTAATTGCAAGTTCCTATTTCAAGTATGTGAGTGATAACATACAGCCCCAACCAATATACTTTGATTTTTCCTGGATGGCGAAAAAAATTAGAATCATAAAGAAGTACCATCTATCCTATCTCAATACTTTTATCCCTGATGTGTCTGTCATGCCGAGATTTTTGCCTGGCCTTTTTCTTGTTTCTAAATCCAACGTGCTATTTATTTACACTCATCCAACTTGATTAACTTTAAAATCCATTATTCTAATGCTTTCTCATCAGCTAGACCTCCAACATGCACAATACATAAATAAGGTAACATGAATTCCATAGGGAGAACTTCTTCTGTACCAAACACTAATTGAAATGGTGTGGATTTGTTCAACCTTATATATGTTGTTCAATATGCCCAAAGTACTACAGATACTTTATCATCGCAATCCTTTCTTCCAACATCACAATTTTTTGTCAATTTTTTTTTGAAAGCCTCAGCAGTCCCATTTTCCTAAGGATGATATGGTGTAGTCTTATGGTGTGCAATCATGAATTCATCCAATAAAATTCTGATTGTCTCATTCAAAAAGTGTGTGCCCCTATCACTAGTCAAACTTAAAGGACATTCATACCATGTAATAAAATTTTCCCATAGAAACATAGCTATTGTAGCCATTGTACAATCCTTTGTAGGTGTTGTTTCTACCCACCTTGTTATATAATATTTGAAAGTTATGATATAGCGTGATCCAATTATGTGCGCAGCTAGTGAAATAGCACCCATAAAATCTATATCCCATTTCTCAAATGGATCTGCACTATGAATAGGTCTTAATGGCATCTCATCTCTTTTTCCTAGTTTGCCAAGCCATTGACAATGATCACAAGATTTTCAATAATCCTTACAATCTTTATATAGGGTCTCCCACCATTATCCAGCGAGTAGAATCTTGAGCGTAGTGGCGTCACCTGCATACTGGCCACCTGCAATACCACCACGAGCTTCCTCTATGATATCTGTAAACTTATGTTCCAGTACACAAAGGCATAATACATCATCCCAACCTAACTTGTACAGGTCACCACTAATTAACATATAGGGTGTCGCACGTATAGCAAGTTGTTTCTTCTCTAAGGATTTAATTCCTTCTGGTGTCATGTATGTTCATAGAAAGACAGTAATGTCCTCTAATTTTGATGGCACTCATTGTAACCTCTATAATGTGCATCTGGCATGTTATTTTCAATGGCATGTGCTTCTTCTTAGGACTATATTTTGGATAAAAGGTCTCGTCCAAAATTACTTCTCCCTAGTTTTACCATAACTGTGAAATCAAATTCTTGAAATAAGAGTATTCATCTGCATATGCACCCCCAAAAAATAGGTTTGTTTACCAAATATTTCAATGCCATGTGATCTGTATAAAAGACAAAGGCTGTATCCAGAAGGTACTATCATAAATTATGTAGCACATAGATCATTGACAAATCTTTACACTCTGTAGTTGTGTAGTTCTGTTCTGCAGGATTTAGCTTTCTACTAGAAAAATAGATAGGATGATCTATAATATATTCTCCATGCTGAGCCAATAATATGCCAATGGTCATGCCAGAGGCATCCACATGTAAATGAAATGGTTGGTCCCATGAAGGAAAACACAGAATAGGTGCGATAGTAAGTTCCTCCTTTAATGTCTCGAATGCACGTTGTTGCATTTCTCCCTAGTAGAACATACCTTTCCCTTTCAGTAACTCCTCCAACGGTGCAAAAAATTTGGCATATCCTTTAATAAAATTCTTGTAATATCTTGTATGACCCAAAAATTTGTACACCTCACTCTGACTAGTAGGCTCCTTTAGGCCTATAATGACTGCAACCTTAGCTCAATCAACCAAGAACCCTTCCATCTAGATTATGTGTCCTAACAGTATCCCAAATGGTGTAGAAAATATGCACTTCTTGATGTTCAAATATATATTCAATTGTCTACATATTTCAAACATTAAGTGCATATTGTCACAATGATCCTTACCTAATCCATACACCATCCAATCATCCAAATAAACCTATAAGAAGTTTTGAATAAAATCTATGAATGCTTGAACAACTATGCATGAAAATAAAGTATACATATTTTTTAGACCAGAAGGCATCACTGTATAGGCAAAGATACCCCATTTAGTAGTAAAAATATTCTTTTCTTGATCCTCTTGGGTAATCATAACCTAATGATACCCAGAGAACCCATCTGTAAATGAATAGATTTTGCACCCTGAAACTCCTAATATTTCCTCATTGAATGGCATAGGAAAGGGATTAGTCACACATGCAGCATTCATCTCCCTGTAGTCCACATAGATCATAATCCGTCCATCCTTCTTGATATTGATCACCATTGGATTAACCCATTATGACTCATCAAGGGGCTTAATAATCCAAGACTTCAACATTTTGTCACTCTCTTCTTTGACCTTTTCACACAAGTTGGGGTTCATCCTGTAGGGTCTCTTTCTAACTGGGCACGCACCCTCCTTAAGATTTATCCTCATATCCCCCAATGATTCATGCACGCCTTTAAGTTCATGGTACCCTCAAGGGAATTAGTCGTGATAATCCCATAATAACTCTATGATTTTTGCCACTTCAGAGTCTGACCACTACTCTCCAATTATGGCTTCCTTAGGTTCAACATCTAATCCAATATTCACCATCTTTATCTTTATAGGTTCATGATAGGCGCGTGTAGTCTTATCTACACTATCTAACACCTCACACCTACCTCTTGAATGGTTTATATCCATATCTTCTACTTCTTCGTCATCCACTAAGTAGACCATTTTACATTTTTCTTTCTCAAGGAAAGCATGCTCAAATTAGTGTGGCATCAGCCTCTGTCTCTTTAACAAGACGCCCTCCTGAGGTTCCTTCATCTAATAACTTTTGAAGGAGTTCTTCAGCCTTGGCATTATCTCCCATAATTAAGTGCTTTATGACTTTTAATGTTTCTTCCACTAGAGGCTTGGTAGAGAAGAAGTCGAATGTCTAGGCCATTCCTATAATTAAATCTTGGCAATTTTTGTTCTCTCTATGGAGTTCTACATAGACATACCAAGCACGCGCGCAACATTGTAAAGTGGAATAAAACTTGTGCTCCTAGAGTGAAGGTGGTAAAGCTTCTTTCCCCTCTATCCAGAGTCTCTAGCACTTCTGAATGTGGTGCTGAATAGTTTAATTACCATAATAAGTACAAATTTGAGTAGGTGCATTGCTCCTGAGGAACCTAGTAGCAATAAAAATCCTAATTTCATTCCATCCTAAAAGATTATCCTTATGGGCCATCCACTAGCATTTTGTTTTCCCACCTAGTGGATATGTTAAAAATTTCTTCTTTCTAATGGGTATATCCACTATTCTTTCATGGCGTGCAGGAATACCATAGGATCTTGTTGGGCCCCTGAAATATCAACTAAGTCCAAAAAGGGTACATAGGCGCATGAAGTTGAAAAAAGTGCACAAAATAAGGCACACAGGGAAGGGTTCAAGTAGGGTTTTGGTAGAACTTGGGATGCACACCTGCAGAGCAGAATCTGGGACTTAGCCATTTTTGACCTATCAGGAAGGACGCGAGAAAAACGTGACTCAAGTGGATAAGGTACCAGCCTGGCGACAAGGTGGCCTGGAAGGAATATAATCTGCGATAGAAGCTTCTAGAAGGAAATTATGGCAAGGAGTGGTGAGCTTAGGACTGGAGGAGAATGAGCCCATAGAGGACCACATTCAGACACTTGGCGATAGATCTGAGGCTGTAGAAGAATGAGTTGGTAGTTCAGGAAGGCTATATATACAAGCACCTGCAGAAGTAAAAAGAGGAGAAAAAAAGAGTGGATAGAGGGCAGAGCTCTACAGAAATACTACAAGGACTCTATTAGCTTGGGTAAATAAGCATAGGAAAGGATGTATCAAGGGTTTGGGGATTATAAATTTTATTTTCAGAGCCTAGCTATATGAATCCAGTTATAATGCATGACTGCGGTCTGCCCTTCTGTGACATTTTGTAATGGGCCTAATGAATGTAATGAGGTTACCAATTTATGTGAATATGAACATTAATGGTTCTGATGCATACATCCTTCTTCATAGCTCTTTTTCATTTATGTTTATGAACTAAGTATGAATGCTTGTACAACTTCCTTTCTATTTTGGTGTAAGTTCTATAATCTGTTAAGCACTTTTTTCTGGAATGACTGCAAGGATCTAGAAGCTGTTCTGAGCTCTATGGTGCTTGTATGTCTTATTTCCTCTCAAATATCTTAAACTTGGATCATAGATGATGTTTCCCACTAAAATCACATAAAGGAGAGACTCAGAATTCATACGTGCCTCAAGTGAGCACCCAGTGCCCATTGGGTGATAGGCCGACGCGTATGGGGTTTCCTTGTTCTTTGATGGGTGTAAAAATGACTACATCTTGGTTCTGTTGTCGGGACCTCTTTTCAAAGTTGTAGTGGGACATGGCATACATCATGATCTGTGTAATGAGTGATGACAGAGTGTTTAACTTTGGAAAGTGTTGAATCATGGTTCAAGATCATGGAGGATGAATTTACTTAGAGATTCAGAACTGGATCTGAGTTTGATGCACGTAGATGGGTAGAAGAGAACCTCTACCATGACTTGTATGAAAAAATTTTATGTTGCTTTTCATTTTAACTGTATGAATGGATCTCAGCATATGCATCTATATTAAGATGGTATTATAGATCACACATGTGGACCTAAGAGGAATACTAGAGGTTGTAAGATTCAGATCTAAAGTGGACTCGTGTTGTGGATCATTGGTGGAAGGGAGTGTTGGCTAGCTACACTCTGGAATACATTATTTCTACGTATTCTTGTCTAGAAGTTGTTGAGTTTGAGTTCCTAAGGGAGTCCAAAGGATCATTTCTACGTGTTATTCCTTTGGAAATGAATATCTTGATCGTGACAATGAGTTTAGAGGCATTTCCAATGGCTGACTAAACCATTCTAAGTGTTGGGTGAGGAAGCTAGGGTGGAGGAAGATGGTAGATATTTCAATGGAGAAAGAAAGGGAGGAGAGGTGGCTCAAGTATAGTGAACCATGTGAAATGGATATTGTTGAAAAATGTGAGGTTGCAAGTGTGATGGATCTATGGAGGCAGACATTACGGGAAGGATTTGAAGTTCACACAGAGGACATGGAACCTAAGAAATTTATGATGCCCCATCTTGGCAAGTGTGTAATAGAGACCACTTTGGCTTCTAATGAGAGTTCATCAAGTGGAGAGAGAAGATTTGTTAGCACATATCTGAACCCACCTAGTGACCAAACCCTGGCACTTGGTTTTATAGATCAAGGAAGGAGTATCATTGACCTAGTTGGTATCAGTGGAAGTGACAGATTTTTTCCCAGGAGATATAATTTTTTATTTCCCACTTTTATGGCTACGTATATTCTAGTATTCAGAGGAATTTTTAGACAAGGAGCAAGTACACAAGCCTTCGGTCTCATGTCTAGGAGTGGCATGGGGTACACTAGTGGTAGTGGGGCATTATCACAGACCGTCAATGCGTAGTTCAGTGGAACCTTGGGGACCCTTGGCATGACCACTACAGGACCTAGTGGACCTGGTGGATCTAGTGGGTCAGGAGGAACAGGACCTGGTGGATCCAGTGGATCTAGTGGTCAGGAGGCATAAGACTTGGTGGATATGGTGGATCTGGTGGCAGAGGAAACCATGAAGGGAACCAAGGCTCTAGCTCAGGAGGACAAGGGACCCAACCACCCCCTCAAGTCTTCTTTGAGATGTCTTTACATTTTCTTGATTTCCAGAGGTATTGAAGATGATGCAAAATATGTTCACAAGTGTGAACTGCTATGGCATACAAAGGGTATCACAACCCCGGAGTGGAAGGCTAGTCAGTTTCCAATGACATTGCAAGGGTACGCACATAGATTGTATAGGAAATATGACCCTCATCAAATGGTGGTGGATTATACTACTTTAAAGAATGCCTTCTTGGTAGAAATCCACATCCTTGAGTTTGAACAAAAGAGCATCAGCGCCCTGAAGGAGATTCAACAGGGAATGGTAGAGATTATACAGGAGTATGATGCATGGTTCAAGACCCTCCTGTCAAAATTTTCATTTGACATTCACCCTTCACAACATGCTCAATGTTTTTTGGGGGGTTGATAACTCCATTTAGAATATATTTATCTCATAAAAATTTCACAGAGCCACGCAAGGCGTTAGAAGCTGCTCTCCATGCAAAGGTTGCTGGAAGTGTTGATACTAGTGTTAGCCCATTCCTGGAGGCTCAAATTACTGTTATGGCTAAGCAGCTGGAGAAGTTGTCTGTGAACTCATCCCATGAGACTCATAGTGGTACATGGTGTATAGATTGTGAAGTAGAGGGGCATGTCAAGGATAGTTTCCCCCTGGAGGATGGTACGCATCGTAATAGTAGACTGTGAAATTTGTCATGGGGACCATGATGCAAGTAGATGTCCCTTGTTACAGTGTGTAATTTGGAAGAATGTGTCTTGTTACTATAAGATCTGTACCTCTACGACCCATGATACTAAGGATTGTAGGCTTATTGACTAGATCCATGAGGCCATTGATCATGGGGTGCACCAGACCAGCATTACCAGTAGTTCTAAAGGTGATGATCACCGTTATGAGGAGCTTGCAGATAGAGGCACACGTGGAAGAGGATTTTGTGGAGGATTATGTGGTCATGGTAACCACAGAGGAGGAAGAAGTGAGTTCCCATGTGGAACCTATTTTAATTGTGGGTCTATAGAGCATTACAAATGAGAGTGCCCAGACTTGTTGCAGTGCTCATGGTGCGGGAAGAAACACAAGTATGAGGAGTGCCCTAAGTTGTTTGAGCACATGAATCAGCAACACTAGAAAGACAAGGGCATTGCAATGGTAAGCATTAAGAAGATAGACACACAATGGATGCCACAGGTGACACGTGATGTGGGTTTGGAATCTGTTATGGTAACAACAAGAGTAGAGGCCGTGCACGCAAAGGAAATACCAAGGTAGAAGAACCTAGTTTCAAGGGAAGAAGTGGTACATGGGAAGTACCCAGACCCTATGCATCAAAAGGAGGTATATCAAGATACCATGGATGTCATTTGAAGTTTACAGGGAGAAATCTAGTGTCTAAAGGAGCAGTCCAGGAGGGAGGAGAAAAGAAGGAAGGTCGAGGTGCCAAGAGATGACCTGGATGAGGTCAAGGAAGTATGTAAAATGCTAAGGCAAGAGAATATTATTCCCTTGCTAGGAGCATGGTTGAGAGAGAAGGTACCACGTGTCGAAGAAGAGCATGAGAGGAAGGGCTTGTATGTAAACCTTTCCCCTTGTATCCTTGACTATGATAGGGAGATCACGTTAAATGTGGTCATGGATGGATGGCTCCTTAGTAATATCCTCATTGATATAGGTGTGGAGTCAATGTTCTCACCTTAGATTCATGGCATCAAATGGGAAGGCCTACATTACATCCATCTTCGAATGTGTTGTATATGGAAAACAAAATAAAGGCAATTCCCATCGGTGTCTTAAAGGATACAGCTATCACCATTCAGGGATCTAAGTTTACTGGGGACTTTGAAGTCTTGGCATTTGCCGAGGCAGACAATTTCCCAGCACTACTTGGGTGCCCATGGTGTTATAAGAACAATGTAGATCTTTGGTTCAACAAGGGGTACATAAGCTTTGAAAATGAGGAGGAACGGGTCATCATACCCCTAGCTGATGGGAAGTCAACACCCTATACTGAACCTTTGGGAGAAGAGGTCCTAGATAGAATATATGTGCACTCAATCAGGGATCCAGAGATAATCCATCCTACTGACGGAATTATCCAGTTTGAGGATGCTCAGTCAGTAAGTGACACCACTAGTCTAGCATGTGATAATTGGGCGCATGGAACCTATGAGTTGATCAGATGACATTTAAGAGGATCGGTGACAAAGGTGACAAAGGCGTACATAGTCTGGCGCCTAGGAGGAAAGGAGCTACCTAAGTACTCAGGAGGAGCCTCCCCTAAGGTCTTTTTGTAGAAGATGGAAGCTCAGTGGAAGGAGGAAAATAAAAGAAGGGGGATGTTAAGTTACATCCTACTAGGAACTACTGCGCACTAGTGGGAAATGCATCAGGATAATCTCTTGGAATGGCACGAAGTGAGAATTTCCTTCTCTATTCATTTCTCTAGAAGCAATGTGCCCACCACCATCAAGGACTACCATGGTAAGGATCCCACCTCTTTCCACATCCAAGCATGTGAGAGGGTCTAGAGAGGAGGTGCAGAAGCTTTTCCACCATCCCTCTGGGTACACAAATTGTATTCTACACTGTAGGGTTACGTGCACATATGGTACATCCACTCTTAGACACACCTCCAAACAGGGAATTGGCAAGAGCTAGTCGCTGACCTCGTTCAAACATTTTAGTATCAAAGTACCAAGCCATAAGTTGATAAGGCATTGTAGGAGATCAAGTTCCTTACCATGGGGGATAGTGCCATGGCAGAAGATAGGCTACTAGAGTTGTTAGGTGAACCTAGGTTTAGAGGCACTCTTTGAGGAAGAAGACAATAAGAGATATCAGTTTGAGCGCGCATGTGTAGAGAAAGAAAAAGGCAAGATGGTCTATGTCATAGATAGTGAAGAGATGGAAATTTTAGAGGTTAACCATTCTCTAGGCTCGTACGAATTGATGGATAGTGCTGATGAAAGAACGCACACCCATCATGAGCCTTTAAAGACTAAAAAAGGTTAATATTGGGTCAGTAGGAAAACCCAAGGAAGCTATCATTGGAGATTACTGGTTGGAGAAGGAAGTCTCTAAGATCATTGATCTTTTATGTGAATTTGAGGATTTATTCCCACGTGGGTATCATGAACTCAAAGGCATTCACCATTCCTTGGGGGAAATGAAAATTAAGTTGAAGGAAGGTGCACACCTAGTCTAGGAAGAGACCATACCAATGAATCCTAATTTGTGTGTGAAGGTAAAGGAAGAGATAAACAAAATGATAGCATCGGGGATCATTGAAGCTGTTAAAGAATCAGAGTGGATAAGTCCAATGGTAATCAGCATCAAGAAGGATGGGTGGATTAGGATCTGTGTGGATTATAGGGATCTGAATGTAGTTTGTGTCATTGATCCTTTCCCAACCCCCTTCACTGAAGAAATTTTGGAGGGAGTCACTAGGGCATGAAATCTATTCCTTTACGGATGGATTTTTGGGGTACCACCAAGTTCGAATTGTAAAGGAAGACCAAGAGAAGACAAATTTTTCCACCGAATGGGGAATTTTTTCATACACAGTCATGCCCTTTGGGTTGAAGAATATGCCTATTGTTTTCTTGCGCATAGTGGTATAGGCATTCCAGAACTTCATCCATAAATTTCTTCAAATTTATCTAGATGATTAGATGATGTATGGGCTAGTAAAGGACCACTGTGACAATCTAAGGTGTATCTTTGAAAGGTGTTGGCAATTGAGGATCTCCCTCAACTTCAAGAATTGTGTATTTTCTACCCCATTTGGGACCCTGTTAGGACACATCATATGTAAACAAGGCTTGTTGGTGGATCCTACCAAAATTGTAGTGATTGGGGGATTGGGGGAGCCAACTATTCAAAGTGCAGTGCATGGGTTTCTTGGACATGCGGGATACTATCGGAAGTTCATCAAGGGGTATGCCAAGATCGCCATGCCTTTAGAATAGTTTCTCAGACATAAAAGTTCCTTTCATTGGGGAGAGGCGCAGAAGAAGGCATTCGACACATTGAAGGATAGCCTTGTCACCACGCCTATATTACATTTCCCCTCTTAGGATAAGCCATTCCATGTTCATGTGGATGCCTCTAGAATGGCCATTGGGGAAGTGCTTGCATAGCCTGGTGAGGGAATTATTGATCACCCCCTATGCTTTGCAAGCAGGAAGTTGACACCAATAGAACAAAATTACACTACGACTAAGTGCGAAGCATTGTCAATGATCTACATGCTTCACAAGTTTAGACAGTATCTACTGGCAACTCCCTTTGTATTTTACACTGACCACATGGCATTAAAGTATTTGGTGAACAAGCTTATTCTACAAGGGCGCATATGTCGGTGGGTGCTATTATTTCAAGAGTTTGAGTTCACGGTAGTTGTGAAGCCTGGAAAGAGTAATTGTGGACCTGATCATTTGTCAAGAATTGATTCAGGGGAGGATGCGTAGAGCATTAAAGAGACTATGCCAGACATGCAACTATTTAGGTTGTGGCGCGCACCCTCGGATTTGGAGGAAATTGTAGTATTTCTAAAAGAAGGTGTGGCATCGGAAGGGATGAAGGCCTTAGAGAAAAAAATTTAGTTATATGCGTCGCGCCCTACATGTTAATTAATGGATACCTATACAAAATGGGTCGTGATGATGTTCTATGCCAATGTGTGCTATAGCATGAGTGTGTTGCTATAATAGAAGAAGTGCATGGTGGGATTGTAGGATGACACTATGTGGGAAATACAACTACGCGGAAGATTATACTCGTAAATATTTGGTGGGAGACAATTTATCAAGATTGCATAGATTTTTGCAAGGCCTGTGACCATTTCCAGAACCTTGGAAAACCTAGAAAGAGGGATGAAATGCCCTTGTGACCAATACCAAGCATGGAACCATTTGAGAAATGGTCTATTGACTTTGTCGGACCAATCTCACCAACAGCGCGAAGGAATGGTTTGCAGTATATCATTACTTGCACTAATTATTTGATAAGGTGGGCAGAGGCAGCACCCACTAAGGATTGTACCATAGCTACAGCTGCTAGATTTTTATGGGAGATCATAATCAGCAGGTATGGATGCCCATTGAGATTGACAAGTGATAGAGGTATGCACTTTCTCAACAAAATGGTCAAGATTATGTTATCAAAATTCATGGTGGCCCATCACAAGACTACTCCCTATCACCCTCAAGTAAGTGGAACTACTGAGGTATTTAACAAAATACTTAGTCACATGTTAACTAAGATTTGTGATGTCTGTAGGTAGGATTGGGATGATAAAGTAGCATCCATTCTTTGGGCATACAGAACAACCTAGAAAAGGTTGAATAAGGCCACACCATTTCAGTTGGTTTTTTACGTGGAGGATCTCTTACCAGTTGAGCTTATGTTACCTTCACTACATATAGAGCGTGCGGGAGGGTAGGATGATGAACAAGCACTGGAAGAGAGAATTGATGAATTGATGAAGCTAGATGAAAGATGATCACTAGCCAGATGGAGCTAGAAAACTAAAAAAGCAAAATAGAAGGTATGGCATGATTGCCACATTGAGAACAAGAAGTTTGAGGTTAGGTAGATGGTATTACTATATGATTCAAAGTTTTTGCGCCACCTTGGGAAGTTAAAGGTCCATTAGTTAGGTCCCTATGTAATCGCATACATCCTTGATTTGGGTGCATGCCAGTTACAAGCATTGGATGGAATGAAATTTCTTGGACACTTCAACGGTAATAGGTTGAATCCCTACTATAAATAAGGCTTCTTAGTGTTTATAAATAAGGTAGTTTTACCAAATAGTTTACAATTTACTTTATGCATTTCCTTTCTTGTGTTTCCCTTTCGAGTTGTTGTTTTGTTTTGCACCTTGGGTGTCGGTAACCTTGTTACTTTTTTTGGGTTTTGAATGCGTAGAGGACCACGCATCATTTTAATGTGGGGTGGAGTAATGTGAAGGAAAATTTGGGTAAATTACCAGTGAGGATTGTGTTAGAAATCCCAGTCGAATGGCCTTGTTGAAAAAGGTGCATGAAATAAAAGGTGGAAAAGGATGGTTGGTTTCAAGATAAGGCTACTTCCAGATCCCATGTATAAAGGAGGAAGAAGTACAAAACAACACGAGGTAAGAAAAAGCAAAAATCATTACAGAAGAAGTTCCTTCAGCACTGGTGACATGCGCACAAGAGTCTCCTAACAAGATGGATTAGTTATGCGCCATAAGGTTAGAAGATTGTCCACACAGGGTTGGGCACGTGAGTTACGAAGCAAAATTTGGGCTTTGTTTGAAAAAGCCACATTAAACATTAAAAGTATAGTGGTAGGTGAAGTAGCATTTAATTCTTAAAAATTGGAAAAATTATAAATAGAGGTTCAGACATTTCATTATTCACTTTGTGAATACAAAGAGAAGAGATTTTGTGAACTAGGGTTTCCAGAATTGATCCGTGCGAAAAAAAAATTCCAAGAATTTGAGCATGAGTGACTAGTTTGGATTTACAAAATAGAAAGGAAGTGATTCACGGGCATGGGAAGAGTTGTGGAGAAGCATTGTCTGGTGAAAAGATATTCCAGTTAGGGTTTGGTATCTAGGGCACGGGTTGAAAAAAAAAATTCTTTTCCAATTTGAGATCTAAACTTGGAAAGGGGTAGTAAAACAAATAAAGTGAAAGAAGTTAAAGTGTTAACATAAACAATGGAACCCAAGAAACCAGTTGGAACACCAAAGAATGGAAAGGGAAAATGCAAGAGTAAGCAACAAGTAACTATCGTAAGTACAAATGAAGAGTGGTATACATAAACACAATTCCCAGACGGAGTATTTCTTGGGTGAGAATGGGAATCCCATTTAATAAAAATTTCAGTAAATGATTACAATCATTGCTCGAGCATGATCGAGAAGGAAATAGCACTGGAGTTAGTGCGCCTAATGAATAAAAGGACACATAAGGGTTTGCGCATCGATAAAAATGAGGTAAAAGTTAAGTTGGAGAAGTCAGGATTATTGTAACTCTTTGAGTTGCCCTAATTTGGAAAGCCTGAGCACCTATATCAGTGGTTGATGTCACGCGTGCATGAAGATTACTTTTACTTCGCAGGGTGCAAGATGCACATTACCCCTCAGCTTGTTTCACATTTCATAGGCCTCATTTGTGAAGGATAAAGTTTGGAGGATGAACTATGCGACAAGGAGGAAATTAAGGAAACTATCGCTGCTTATGCGTACAAAAAGGGGTCGAGGTACTTTGATAGCACAGACATCAAGGACCCGATAATGAAGATGGTTGTGTACTTTGTGACAAATCTAAATGGCCAGGAGAGATGGACCCAGGTAAACAAGTTCTAGCTAAATGTTTTCAGAAGGCTTTCAGAGGGCACCATCTAAAATTTATCTACATACATCGCAGATAAGATTATCAACAACACACAGGAAGGTGATAAAATAATTTTTGTTAATGTCCTGTTAACTATTGTGTTCTCATAGAGGAGTGTCAGATACAGCGGAAAAATTTGTGTGGGAGTACCCTGCTGAAGACCCTTTTCCCTCGAAGAGGTTTGATAAGTACACCTATGATATTATGACGGTCGTGCACAAGGTGTGCCTGGAGAAGTGGTATACGTGCCTAAGGAACATGTTTGGGGTGGAATGGAGAATCCCTGAATAACTACCAGTGGCCACCAAGGGAGAAGCCAATTTTGTTGTGTATCAAATTTTCTACCTTGGTAGATTTAAATTGATAGATGAGACATGGAGCCCATGGTGTAATCTCCCTTTTTCATTCACAGCTCAACACTTCCAAGCGAGAGTGAACAGGTTCAAAGAGTCTAAGAAGTTGAATTTGGACCTTGGTAATCTAGACCAAGACCACAGAGAAATGTGCAAAGGGTTGTTCTACCCCAACAAGTGCGCGTACGTGGAGAAGTATGTGTCGCATGAGGTCCAAATGGTGAAAACCATGACTTTTCCCATTGCAGGAGGGTCTACGGCGCGAGTATACCTCCACATAAGACCAAAATTTGAGAAGGGTGCATATCTGGAGAAAGAGGTGTCCATACCTGAGGACCCAACTGGCAGGAAGAGACCAGTGCCCAAACAGGTGGAAAAAGTACAAAAAAAGAAAGTACCAAGTGTAGTGGATACACAAGAAATAGGTACCCCTGGGACAAGCACCAAAACAATTATGTATTCATGCAAGAAAAAGTTCATAGTCAAAGAGAAGACTTCGGAGCCAAACAATTTATTAGACAAGGATTCATCAGAAGAAGAAGAGACAAAGTCACCTACACTGGAATCCCCATTTAGGAAGAAGTAGAAGATGACAGAGGAGTCAGATTTTGAGTACACTAAGAGTTTGAGGGCCTACCAGGATGAAAGGGATGGTGATGAGGAAGATGAGCCTAAGGTAAACCAAGAACAACCTATGTTTACTATACATGACTCAAGGGAGGGAGAAGGAGAGAAGAATGAGCACATCTTCATGTAGATAAGGGGCAGCTAGGAGGAGGAAGGCTCCCAGGACAAGGAAGGGAGTGAAGAGGTAAACAATGTGGCAGAAAGAGAGGCTGAGAATATTATTAAGACCTTGGTGGAAGAAGAGTTGGAACGCAACGCTGAGTTAGTGATGAATGAGGATAAGGAAGAGAGCACGAAAAAGGACCATGGCAACATTGGAGGTCCCACTTTAATTGTAAATATTCCTAAGTGCATGTGCACGAGAGGAAAGTACGCGGAGGAGGAGAGGCCAAAGATGGGTTATATTGATAACCCTAACAAAGTGTTACACACACAGTTCTAGCAGAGGAGCTCCTAGCAATTTCATATTTTGATAAGGAGGGTGCATACCTGTAGATAAGGAAGATGTTCTCATGGGCATTTGAGTTCCATCTTGATGAGCCATAATTCAAAGTAAGCCACCGGATAATAATAACATTTATGGAATAAAAATGACACAACCATTTGGTGAATTCCCAGTAGCTCTCAGATGAACAACTATGCAACGTGCTCAACAAGGTCTCCATTGAGGTCGAAGCTAGACTCTTTGGGTGGAATGATAGAGTCAAAGTTTTGGAAGATGAACTGGAGAAGAAAGAGGAAGAGCTATCTGAGAGGACAAAGGAGCTGAGTCAAGAAAATATTATCAGCGCCCAGTTGCAGCGTGAGTTAAAGGATGAGAAGGATAGAGTGCACAAAGTATACAAAAATTTTGATTCCATTATAGATGTAATAGTGTTGAAGCATCCAGACCTAGTGCCTCCCACGCAGAAGTATGGATCCACCCTGGAATGCCTAGAGAACTTAACAAGAATCCTCACCATGGAGAGATAGCTACTAGCCTTGGAATCTGCAGAAGAAGTGGCCACGCATTTAGAAAAGGAGGATAAATTGAAATTCCTGGTGCTCATAGCTGAATAATGCAAGGTCCTTGCTGATGTAAATATTTCTTCCTGGACTACTGAGGCCGCGTACGAAAACTACGTAGATGGATAAAAAGTAGCAAGCATGTTGCTTGCCAATGAAAAAGCATAACTTAAAGAGTTCTAGGAGAATAATAAGGGGAACAGAGTAGAGTGAGAAAATATCCTTGCCAATGTAGAAAATAAATCATAAGCTATAGAGGCCTTATGGGGTTCAATTAAAAACCATCTAACAGAACTATACCCACAGATTACATGAAGGATGGATGCATTGGAGGATATAGGCAAGAAGTTAGAGAAAAATGTTGACACCATGAGCACACAAGGGGACGGGCTGGGTTTTGATCAAGTGAGCACCTTAGTAGGAAATCTTTGCTCGAGAGCACAGAATGAGGTCAATTCCTGGAACAATCTAGAGGTCGAATTACAAAATAAATTTCCTCTCTTATTGCTTTAAGTAGCATCATTCCCCATTCTTCCTTTTTTCCATTCTTTCTCCACTTTATTCTTTTTCCAAGACGCTAAGTCTTTGTGTATTATTTATTCTTAAAGCAAGTTTCCAAGGGTAGAAAATAGGTAAAGTGTGGGGTGATGTTGGGCCCCTCAAATATAAACTAAGTCCAAAAAGGGTGCATAGGCGCACGAGGTTGGAAAAAGTGCATAAGATAAGGCGTGCAGGGAAGGGTTCAATTAGGGTTTTGGTAGAACCTGGGATGCGCGCCCGCAGAGAAAAATATGGGACTTAGCCATTTTTGACCTATCAAACAAGTCGCAAGAAAAATGTAACCCTAGTGGATAAGGTGCCAACCTAGCGACAGGGTGGCCTGGAAGGAATATACTCTGTGATAGAAGCTTCTAGAAGGAAATCATGGCAAGGAGTGGTGAGCTCAGGCCTGGAGGAGCATGCACCCATGGAGGACCACATTTAGACACTTGGTGATAGATCTGAGGCCGCAGAAGAATGAGTTGGCAGTTTAGGAAAGTTATATATACAAGCACCTGCAAAAGTAAAAAGAGGTGAAAAAAAGAGTGGATAGACGGCAGAGCTCTGTAGAAATATTGCAAGGACTCTGCTAGCTTGGGTAAATAAGCGTAGGAAAGTATGTATCAAGGGTTTGGGGGTTATAAATTTTATTTTGAGAGCCTAGATATATGAATCCAGTTATAATGCATGACTGCAGTATGCCCTTCTGTGACATTTTGTAAAGGGCCTAATGAATGTAATGAGGTTACCAGTTTATGTGAATATAAACATTAATGGTTCTTATGCATACATCCTTCTTCATAGATATTTTTCATTTATGTTTACGAACTGAGTATGAATGCTTGTACAACTTCCTTTTTGTTTTCGTGTAAGTTCTATAATCTGTTAAGCACTTTTTTGTCTAGAATGATTACAGGGATCTATAAGCCATTCTGAGCTCTACGGTGCTTATATGTCTTATTTCCTCTCAAATCTCTTAAACTAGGATCATAGATGATGTTTCTCACTAAACTCACATAAAGGAGAGACTCGATTCCCACACATGCCTCAGGTGATCATCTAGTGCCCGCTGGGTGATAGGTTGGTGTGCATGGGGTTTCCTTATTCTTTGATGGGTGTAAAAATGAATATAGATCTCCTTCTATAGTGTAATAAGGTACTAAGTTGTTACCTATTCTCCATACATACCACGGTTGGTTGCTTCTAGGAAATATGATCTTTACTTCACGCCCTACCAACTCATAAGTGTTATGAACCCAATTATCAGAAGAAACACTTATAGTATCACTCATAGACTATGCATCCTCCCACTAAATTATTCCTTCTTTAGTTGGCTCAAACATCTCTGGGTATCGGATGACGTGTACATAAATCCTATTTAGATCTTTCTCACTCAAGGGCTTAACATAGGGTGCATATTTTCCATCTGTTAAAGGGATAATAACTCTTTCCTCCTTGTTCTCAAAACTGATATAACCTTTGTTGAACCAAAGATTAGCATTATTTGCATAGCACCAAGAATGTCCCAATAGAGCTAGGAAACTATCTGACTCTTCCAGTGTTAGAACCTCAAAGTCTCCAGTGAACTTGGCTCCTTGTATGGTAATGGAATGCTTCTTTTAAAACTCTGATGGGAGTGGCCTTAGTCTGATTAGCCATGAATAATACATTAGAAGATGGCTGCAATGGGGATCTCTCCATTTGTACCCATGCATCTTAAGTAAGAACATTAACTTTCACGCCAGTATCAATCAGTATATTACTCAATATCCACCCATCCATAATAGCATTTAGAGTTATTTCCTTGTAATGATCTAGGCTACGAGCAAGAATATTTACATGCAAGATTTATCATCCACTCTCAAAACTTACGCACAGAGTGTTTATTTTTAACCAATTCCCCAAAAATGGAATGATATTCTCCTTGCGCAATAATTTGCACACTTCTCTCAAGCCATCTATATCAGTTTGGACCATCTCTGGTGCTTTATTTTGCTCCATCTTTTGTGATTGCTCTTTTAAATACTATATCTCACCTTGATGATTTCTGAGTACCTCAATGGTTTCTTGGTAAACCTCCTTCTGATGGGCAGGATCTGGGTACCGTACATGAAGAACCTCCTCCTTAGTGATGGTAGGATTTTTCTGTAATGCTTCTTTGGTGTGTGTTTCTTCAACATTGGTTGTGATCTTTACCTGTAATGCCTCAAAGTCTGGTTCCAACTTAGGCATTCACTGATTTTCCACAATGAATTGTATCATAACCATTCCGTCACCTTTGTTTTCCTATTTATGTTACTTGCTAAGATGCTTATATAGGTCAGGGCATTCCTCATAGCTATGATTCTATCCATAGAAAGAACATGTAATATTCTGAGGACATTCATGCCTATAGTGTTCAGGAGATCCACATATATAACAGGTTCCACGAGGGAACTCAATTCTTCCACCACCACGGCCTCATCCTCCAAATCCACCATGGTATCCAAAACATTGGCCACAACTACCTTCAAAACACCTTTCATTCCAATCATAGTGCACCTAATTGTGATCCCAATCCTAATGCTTGTTCTTTCCTTTAGAGTTATCTGAAACTCCTATCTGTCGTACACCAATATCTATAGCATCATAGATCTAAACAATCAATCGACAGTCTTCTGTGTCATGAATCATGGACTTACAAATTTTGCAATAGCATGAAACATTCTTCCTTATCACATGTTGTAGTAATGGGCAGCAGCTAGCATCATGGTTTAGATGGCATAGTCTAACAATAGTGAGCATATTGATCTGCAGGAACAAATATCCTTTGTGTGACCTTCCACTTCACAATATGTGCACCAAATCCCTATGCACATCTCATGTTCTGAATTTGTCGATAGTTTTTCCAACTTCTTTGTCATAGCTACAATTTGTTCTTCTAAAAACGAGCCCACCCTAGTGTCTATACTTCAAACTACCTCATTACATAAGGCTGCTTCAAGTGTTTCACATGGATCAGTGTATGTTTTATGTGATATCATCCTCATAAAAGGTGTAATCAAGCTTCTAATTAACCATTGTGCATGTTGGCTTACATGAATATCATAAGAGACCTTAGATAACAGCATTTTAAAATGGGCATCATATTCTCTGAAACTTTCAGTAGTTCCTTGTTTAATATCCTTGAGTGCACTTATACTCTTCTGTTCAAACTCAGGGATTTGAAACTCTTTAAGGAATGCATCTTTCAAAGTTGTATAGTCTAAACAAGTCTGATCAGGTTTAAAATTTATATACCAGTTGTGTGTGCACCCTTGTAACGTAGTAGAAAATTGGCTTTCCCTACGCTCAGAAGTCATGATTCCTTTTATGAGCCACAATATTTCACACATATGTACGTGTTCAACAGTATCTTCTATGCCCCTGTACTCTTGAAGATGAAGAGACATTTCCATGTAAATATTCTGGGGTTGGTGCAGACCTTTCCCACCTGATCTAGAACCTCTTGTGTTTCCTCTACCTCCAGAACCACCAAATCCACTGGAGCTAGATCCACCAAAGCTAGAGCCACCTATACCTCCTAATCCCAAACCTCTTGTAGCTAGGTTTGGATCAAAGGATGTACTTCCCTGTGTCCCAACCATAGTACTGAACTGCACCCCAATAGTTTGCAAAGTGTTACTTCTCCCAGAAGATAATCCAAAAATCTATGTGCCTAAATTATATGCAAATGATACACTCAAAAAGGTACTCCCATATAACAACAAAGCCATTTACAATGTCAATTTTGTGCCTCTTATAAGACTCACTCCTACTCTTCCATTGCTTGAATTAGCTTTCTGACTATTTTTTATACTATATGCTAGAAAAAAAAGCATAAGGGAAAGGTTTCCATGTGGATTCAGATGTGCGCCAATGGCCTAGGTCGTCTCTACTAGCGCGCTTCTGCGTGAGGCCAAGGATGGTTCCCTGTCATGCTTTCCCAAATGGGGGAGTTCTTGAGGCTTGGGTTCCACATCCTCTGCATGAACTTCAACTCCTTCCCAAACTATATTTCTCCACAACGCCATTTTCTTTACAACCTCTCGCTGCTTCTTTACATCCCTCTCACACACCTCATTATACTTAAGACGCTTTTCCTCTCTCTACCTTTTTTTCACTAGGTCTACTATCTTTCACCAAATATACTCCTACCCCCACACATGGTTGAGTTTAGTTTTCCATTGGTTTACTCTCCAAGTTCAAAGTTACCATCAAAATTTTGATCATCAGTGAGACGCCTTGCAGGTAAGTTCCTCTGGGATATCGTAAAAACTGGAATTTCACTACCTCTAGGCATAAATAAGTGGAAATTGAGTACTCCAAGATATAACTATTCTAAACATCATAGAACCATGTATCCACAACGTGAGTCCAAATTAGATCAGTCTCATAAAGGGTATAAAATTATTCCAACATCCAGACAAGTGTGTGATACCTCAAATTTCATTTAGATGCATAAACAATCATCCACTCATACAATTCTACTAGAAAGATAATGAAGAATCTCTCACATAAATTGTCATACAAATTCTAATCCAGCCATATGTGTGTGTTAAACTCAGATCTGGTGTTGAAACTCTATGTGTAATCTTCTTCCAGGTCGTGTATCCACTCCTCAATGCTTGCTAGGGTCAACTAATATGTCTTCATCGTGAACCATCCTGAAAACAACTGAAAAAGAGGTTCCGGTAATGGAACCAATGATGTAGCCTAGAACTCACCAGTAAAATCCTAGGCATATTGGCACATCACTCAGCCTAGAATGAGTGCCCACCTGAAGTACGTAAAGTCACCAGGACCCTCTTTAGGGTTGCTATTGTAGGAATTTAGAATGATTAAGACTTAATGCATTCATATCCATAACTAATATAACATTCTACAAAACATATTCAGATCTGGATCTTAAAGTATCATCAATCAAACAATAGTCATAGTGAAATCATTCATGCAGTAATAAACTATAACCATGATTAACACATTCATTTAGCCAATAACCTCCATTATATTAAATATGGTAATACACATAAGCTTCCTTACAATAACAGTAGTATACTCTCATGCGTGCATCAGATTTGGTAGCATAACCTCACAATAACTCAATTCTCACATGCCACTCTCATCACCTATACTACGTAGCTCATTACATATTTATAAGGGTGGGGACTTTCCCTTCACCGCTTATCTAATCCCAAAATAGGTCACATGTTATTATTAGCCACGGGTCGTTACAAAAATAGCCACACATGCAAGTACGATAACAATAGACTTCTTCTAGTTAACTTCCTGTAGTAGATATATTCTCATCTTGTATCCATGCAAAGTGCTTCGTAGATGATCCTCCAAAAATAGCCAATGTGTGTCACCAAATTCTCTAACCAATGTGTGTGTTCCGCACGCTATCTCCAAAAATAGATCGCCATCATGGAAATAGCTAAGTCATGAATCTTTCTCTGTCCTCACCAAGTGATTCCTTTCCGATCCTCCCACGCTTTTGAATGTAGTCTGTTCTTCCATGTGAACCTTCTGTGTGTTTTTTTCCAAGTTCCATATTTTGTCTGACCAACAAACAACCTTTGGGTTATTTCCATGATCCCTCCCTTGTTTGCAAGTTAAATAAGTCTCTCTACAGCCTTAGACAAGCCCCTCGGGCTCCATATGCCAAGATGGACTCCATTCTACTTGCATCAAGGTTCACTTTGTGTCATTCTGACCCAAATGTGTATATTCTGTAGAATAATGACTCCATGCTCATCCCTTTCATGTATATTAAAGACTTGTTAATCATGAGTAGCTCTTCCTCTATCATTGATTATGTGAAGATTTCCTTAGCAAACAAGTTCTCCATGTCTAACATTGGCCTTCTTTATTACTTTCTTGGGATCCATATTTAACAATCTCATTCAAGAATTGTAATTTTTCATCCTAAGTGTTCCCTTGATTTTCTAGCTCACTTTCGCATGTCCGGTTGTAAGCCTTCTCCTACTCCTTTCCTTTTCTAGAGTTAAAGTTGGTTTTTTATTTCTCTACTCCTTGGTTGATGGTACCATTTATTGACGATTGGTGGGGAGCTTGATTTACCTGACTCATGTTCATCTAGATTTATCATATGTTGTTGGGATCATGTCCATATTTATGTATGAGCCTCATGAGTTGCATTGAAAAGTGGAAAAGATGATCTTTCACTATGTTCTTAGAACTCGTAGAGATGTCATTCACTACTTAGGAGGGATAGAGATTGACTTGGTTGGATATACATACTTTAATTAGGCCAATGATATAGATCATCATAAATCTACGTCAGGCTACAATTTCTCTCTTGGTCTAGGTCCTATCATTTGGTCTAGCAAGAAGCAGAATTTTATTGCCAAATCATCTATAGAGACAAAGTACATAGGAGTAGTTAATGTTTCCATAGAAGTTATTTGGTTTTAGGGTATCTTGATAGAGTTTAGCATTCACTTTCGGTGGTCAACTATTATCTACTATGAAAATATGAGAACCATCTCAATTTTCCAAAATCTGGTTCAGCATCAGTGGATGAAGCACATTGAGATCCACATGCAATTAATTTAGGAACTATTACATGAAGACATCATTGATTTGCACTATTTTCATGCATCTCATCAGGTTGCAAACATATTCACCAAGCCCTTCACTGAGGTGAAGTTTCTTCATTTTTGGTCTCTTCTTTGGGTGAGGCCTATTGTACACACCCATCTTCTTTGGTTTGTCTACTCCTTCTTTTCTTCTTCTTCTTTCTAAAGATATTTTATTCATACATGGGTACTTTATCAGGAATATAGTTTTCAAGTCAAATTGACACATCTTTCTTAGATTTTTAGAGGATTTATCCTTATTTTCTGACTTTCCATTACCTCTACCTCACCTTTGATGAAGGGAGGTGTTGGTGTGTGTGACTTTCCTCATCATGACTCAGGGTCTCGTCCACAACACATGGTGAGTCATCTCGCTTAGTGAGTTCATAGGTCTTAGGATTTATATGACAAGTGGCATATTCCTTCATATAATCTGTCATTGTTATATCTGTCAATAGCGTCATAGGAGTTACATTCTCTATTTGGAATCATAACTCCTCTTTCCCTCTTATAGGGAATGATTTTCCATGCATGGGAGTTACACAATAGTCCTATATGTACCCTCCTTTTTCAATCTATGAGAATAAGAAAACATTTTTTCCTCATGCATGAATTTCCATTGTTGTGTGATTATTGTTGATTACTTGTAGCATCTCGTAATCACTAAAGTGTAGCCTCTTCGATGTGAAAAAGGTTTCAGATTGATCCTTATCAAACACTCTCATAATAAATATGCTGAGAAATAATTTGAGGAATCTTAAGACCATCCCTAGAAGAATATCAAGATTGAAATTTAAAATTTTGGTTATGCAAGAAAGAGATCATATAATATCCTAGAGAGGAGAGACTAGATGATCCATAGGGATCCAAAATGACTCTACTTCATCAAATCAGCCAGCAACAAAGAAGTAAAATGAAGAAATGGAGGTTTTGTCTATATTTTAACAAAACTGCTACTCTGTTCAGAGTGACGGTGACAAAACCACCACCTAACTAGGGCGGAGGTCGTATAAATACCATACAGCTAGGGCAGCAGTTATGTGACTGTCAGTCTACGTTGGGTAGTGGTCCTATCACTTTTAGACAGAAAATTAAATCCATAAGGAACAGTCCAAGAATTGGAAATGATTTTTGTGTCTCTTCTCATCCATGACCTTTCCCATCCTCCAGTGCACGGGAGGACATGAGAAAGGCTATAAATACATGTAGGAAGAATATTTTTGATCATCGGAAGTAAGAGACTTCATGGGAGTAAGTGTAAGAGTTCTAAAGTGTTGGAATTGAGTTTGTAGAAGAAATATTTTGAGAACAGAGTAGTAAAGTAGTTGGGAGGAAGTGTGAGACATTGTTAATTTCCTTTCTCACTTATTGTAAAGTTTGTATATCTTATATTTTGAATTGGCCAATAAAGAAAAAAGGGAAGAAAGAGTTTTTTTCCTTCCCGACTGGTTTTCCTCCACTTGAGGTTTCCCAGATAAAAATACTTGGTGCATGTGTGTGTGTTAATTCATTTCTCTTTGAAAATTCTAGTTATAAGACATAAACAATTCCATCACTAGCTCAACTGTCATTTTCATTAAAAAATAGTACAATAGTATAATTGTGATTTTGTGAACGATTTCCAAAGTAGATAGTTTACATATCATTTTGTTATTAGAGTTATAAAGTATCAAGAACTATGGTATTCATTCTTGGATTTTTATGACAATGACGAGATCTAAAGGTGAAGAGGATTTACCTTGTGATCCAGATATTTCTACAAGGAAGTGGAAACAGAGAATTTGAGGAAAAATTGAGGAAGAGAACTTGGTTCATAGAATCAGGATTTTAGAGACCATGATGGATAGGATGTTTATAAGACAATAAGAACTTGTAGATTTAAATAAGATGTCTTATGTTAAGCAAGACTCCATGGACTCAGTGGTTTGAGGCTTAGCCGAAAATTTTGGTATAGGGAGGAGCCACCATGAGGAAGAATATGGGGAAGAGCATGAAGAAGAGACTTCAAATGCAAGGGAGAAGGTAAAATCTGATCATGTTCCTTTCAAAGTTGAGACAAAATTTTAAATTAAAAGATTTTAAGGACAAGTAGATGTAGAGTTGTTATATAAATGGTTAAAATAATTAGAAATCTACTTTAGCGTCCATAATGTAACTGAGGCACAGAGGATCACCTTTGCAAGTCTCAAGATGGAGGCATACACTCTGGTTTGGTGGGAAACCCATATAGCCACTTGTGAAAAGAAGAAACACCCTACTATGAAATCTTGGCAAGAATTTAAATAATTACTTAGAGCTAACTTCTATCCTATTGGCCACAAGACTAACCAATTTAGACAAGACAGTGGTCAAAATGTACAGGACTATACTATAGAGTTTTGAAGGCAGACCATGTTGCTCAATATGGACTTGGAGGATGAGGATATTTTGACTAAGTACTTGGGAGGAATTCACACTCACCTTTGAATAAAATTCATATCCACAAAGCCCAAAGATATCAACGAGGCATGTGTGCAGGCATATTATATTGGTTTTTCTAGATTTTACCCTGAAATCTGAGACTACCCCATGTTTAAAAATGTTTTGTTCTTTTAAAATAGCAGATATTTTTGTGTTTTTATTACCAGAAGATGTTTTTATTATGTTAATATATTCCCAGTGAATCATATGAGCCAATTTTGACAAATACCCAGGTGCCGAAACTCATTTTATCCCTCCACCAAGTTTTGTCTGCGGGAAATTTTATTTAATTATTTATTAAATAAATAATGCCCCGTTTAAAGTAAATTGAGCTTCGGTTGAATTCTGTTGAAGTTTTTCATGTCGGTATTCACACATCTCAATAAGGTTTTCACCAGGAATGAATTCAGAGCTTTGTCTGTGACTTCTGGAAACATTTTTCATTTTTATTTATTTCTTTTGCATTTTTTTCTAGTTTTCTGTGTTGTCTTTCTGTTTAATTCCCCTTGGTCCGTTCTTTGTCCTGTATAGTCTTTTTAATTTCCTGGAGCGTCTAGAGATCATTTACGGCTACTGCACCAGAAGGAATCAGCCTCAGAAAGTAAAATTTTGATCAAAAAAGATGAACGCAAGCACAAAAAACCTCTCCAAGGCAAGTCACACTTTTTGGAATGAATGGGTTTAAGTTGTAATGGGAATATTGGTAGTGGTAAGCAGGCAGAAATGTCTTACTTGCCTTGCAGATTAATCTTTCCCATGAAGTCAAAGTCACTTAAGTTGCAATGGGAATATTAGAGGCGACAGGCAGGTGAGAATTTCTTTCATGTCTTGCAGGGTAAAAATTCCAATTATAAAATAAAGAAAAATCACTTAAAGCACCGATGGGAATTTTCTAACTACCTAGTAGGCTAAATTTTCCCACCAAAGAGGTTTATTCACCCATGCAAGTCACACTTTATCAAAGGAAACTATTTTTAATACAAGTCACACTTTTTGGGAAATGTTTTAATTTGCCAGTGAGAATTTTGGTAGTGGCAGGCAGGCAGGAATTTCTTACCTGCCTCACAGGGTAAAAATTACCATTATGAAAGTCAAATAACTTAAGTGGAAGAGGGGATTTTCAGAGCTGCAGTGCAGTGTGTAAATTCCCATCAATTTGACTTCTTATTTTTAGCAATTCTTCTTCCCAAAAAGTGTGATCCACCTTGGGTGAATAACAATGCATTTAATAATATTTATTAATGGTTTATTCACCCAATTTTGGTGCCATAGATAGAAGGAAATTCAATGCAAGTGGAATATATAAGGAGAAATCAAGGATGCATGCTATAAATAAATAAAATAGATTATTTAAAAATCAACTAGGAACATGCATAATATGGTGCCCAATTTGGGTGAATAAACATGATTGTTTATTAGTTAAATTGCCAGAAATATGAAGGGTAATTATTAAATTTAGTATACTAAGGATTATATAAGCATGTGCTTCCATTATAAAGAAGCAATTAATTCTTTTTGCTAAGGATTGTAGCCCAAACAGGTTTTGGCACCAAGGAAAGGAGGTTTTTGCATCAAAAGGTGTTTTTCATTACCAGGGAGCTTCAAGGTTTGGCGCCTAGGGTTGGAATGGCTTGATTCTTGCTATGATAATTATCTAAATATTGGTATAAGTTCTCTGGTGAATTAAATAATATTTTTTCTTTCTTTATATGTAAGCAAAACCTCAAATTTTAAGGCAGCGGGCTTTATATGCAGATTTTGGTGATAAAAATTTGGTATTCATGCCATGGACTACATCTTTTTCTGAATAAATTACAGGTATTCATCACATGTTCTCAAATCCATGTCAGGTATATTGAATATATCTTCTAAATCTGAATAAGCTATCAGATCTGCATAAATTGATCCAATTATAAGGGATTCTGGAAGAATCAAAAAAAAGAGCTCAAACAAAGATTGTTCCATCCATGATGAAGCATGATGAAAGAAAAGGATCAGCAGAATCATGCATAGCTTCAAGATTTTTTGAAGTCAATGATACAAACATAGGCCCTGAACCTATCACTGATTTAATTGACAAATCTAGAACTCATTATTGCAAAGGCTTCTAGAAAAAATTCATCCTCTTGTTTCTAACGCAGCCCGTGTAGAATTCAGTGCATGCATAATTTCTTCCAAGATCTTGTGCATGTGCTCCCAATATTCCAGTTGAATCCTTCATTGAATTTACTTGTAGTTTCCATCATCCGGAGTGCTTTCAAGAATTTTTAATCGCTCATATGCAATTAGAAATAAAAATGATGATTTTTGTCTGAATTATTTACAACAAACATTACACTAGTGCATGTACTGGAGAAGAACTGAAAAAGCTTCAAGGATAAGAGGGAAGACAAATCAAAGGCTATACCCACAAGAAAATCACAATCAGCTGCTTCCAGATCTAGTTTGGTGAGAATCAAAGGCAAAAGAGTCAACCACATGCAGAATATGGAAAAAAAATAAGACTGGAAGTGTTGTAGCTTTCTTCTAATTTCTTTTCCTCTTTCTTCCTCTTTCATTTATTTTCTCCAAAAAATTAATTGAGAAATAAATTAAATTATAAAACTTAAGTGATTGGTTTAAAATAAGTTACTTGAAGAATTCAATTACTTGGAAATAGGTGGCATACTTTCAAAATACAAGGCTCTATTTTTCAGTTATAAATCATGCATGTCATGCAAAGAGGAATTCCAGGAGGAATATTACCAGATGTTTCCCTTTTCATAGCTTCTTCATGCAGGAATTCATTTAAAGCTTCCTATTTTTAATTTCCATTTATACACTATAAATAGAGGAAGAACCTACGGGTTAAAGGATCAAAATTCGTAACCAGCATTCTTGTGTTCCAGAATTTGAGCTGAAACCCTTGATATAGTTCTAAAAGCAGAGGAATAGAGAGGAGGTGGATTTCTAGAGAAATTTGTGTCAACGGTTCATTTGTTTCTTATTTATTTTTAGATATTTTCATAAAAATTTTGTTTTCTTAGATCTAGATCAAAAACTTTCCTTTGCTTCAAATTCTACATTTCAAGATCTAGTTGTTTTGTCAATGTGCATGTGACTAACTCTATCAACTATTGGTTAGGTTGCACACCCCCTTTCCTTCTCATCTTTAATTACTTCCCTTTCCTATACATATTACTTACAGCTGCATACTTGCTGCAAAAATTGTCTAGTTATGGTCCATGAGATACGTAATTAAAGTAAAACCAATAGATAGATGCTAGGAAATATAATTGACAAAATATTACAGATGAGCCTCACCAGTAAATGAGGGATATTTATCTCATGACTGCCTAGGTTTTCAGCTGTACAAAAATTCTAGCCAACATATATAGATGATAAAAAGAAGTAAGGAGAAGTAGAGCCAAGGGAAAATCAGTCGACAAATCAACAAAAGAAATAACATGGGAAAACAAGTAACAAAGGTAAGTGGAAAGGGAAAGGTAGAAAATCTACCACTACTTTAAATACTTGTAAAGATCCAAAGAATTTTTGCAAGAATTATGATATCAATGGTCATATTGATGTTACATGTTGGAAGTTACATCAAGAGTTACATCCGAAGAACCAAACCAAGGACTCAAAGAAGTCCATGATAGTTATAAAGACAGAATGGGAGGTGGAAATCAAAGATGACTCTGATGTAGATGAGAGGCTTAGATGCATAGCCACCAACATGGAGATCCAAGAAGAGGAGATGAGTAGAGTATTCTAGATCAAAATCCAAATCAAGAGAACTAAGTTAAATGCTTTGGTTGATACCAGTTCTCAATCTAACTTGATTTATGAATCAATTATAAAGAAGATTCGTCTTGAGACTTACGAACATCCACACCATTATCCTTTAGATTGGGTGAAGAATGGTGTTGAAATTCAAGTAACAAAAAGATGTAAGGTTAAATTTGGGATAAATTCCCATTATATTGATGTATTGAAAGCTAATGTTATTTCACTTAATGCATTTGATGTTGTTTTCAGAAGTCTTTACTTGTATATCGGGGATGGTATCTTCATGAGAAGGGAGAACCGATATATATGGGTCAAGGATGTTATTAGCTATAACATCTGGGCATACCAACGTAATACATGAGCTACTATGGTGAGTTTTAACCAAGCAAAATGACATATTCAGGAAAATCATAATCAGTTTTGTTTACTTTTGCTAAAGGATAAACAAAATGGGGTAGAAATTTCTGAGATTTCTAACTAGGGAAAACAATATTTAGATAGTATTATTCAGTCTTTTCAGGAATTTTTTCAAGTTCCCATTGGGTTACCACCAAAATGGGAAGTAGAGCATGAGATTCAGTTGTTTCCAGAGTCCCCTCTATCGAACATCAGGTTGTATAGGAAATCCTTTTTGGAGAGTACTGAAGTAAAGAAACAACTCCATGAACTACTAGACCAAGGTGTGATACATCTGAGCACCTCACCATGTGGTTCACCTATTATGTTGGTGCCAAAGAAGGATGGTTCTTGGAGAATGTGCATCGACTACCACGTGCTTTGAACAAGATCACCATAAAGAATAGATATCCACTCCCCTACATAGATGATCTTTTGGACCAGCTTTAGCATGCCAAATTCTTCATGAAGTTGGACCTCAAGTCAATTAATCACCAAGTCAGAATGAAGGAGGATATATGGAAGACTACCTTCAAGATAAAACAAGGTTTGTATGAGTGGTTAGTACTTCCATTTGGTTTATGTAATGCACCAGCTACATTTATAATATTGATGAATGATGTATTGTGGGATTTCATATATTCATGTGGTATTATTTATCTGGATGATATCTTGATTTTCAGTGCCACATAGGAGGAACATCTAACTCATTTGCAACAAGTCTTGCAAGTTCTCAAAGAGAAACAGTTGTTATGCAATATAAAGAAATGTGAGTTTTTCAAAGTCGCTTGTCTATCTTGGGCACATGGTTAGACGAGGATAGCTACAAGTGGATACAAAGAAGGTGGAATCCATCACACACTGGCCAACACCAATAGGACCCAAAGATACTAGGATTTTTATGGGAGTAGTACAGTACATGTGGAATTTCATTATAGGATTCTCCACGATTACACCACCTCTACACACAGTGGCCACAAAGAGTAAGGGTTTTGACTAAGGTAAAGAAAAAGACAAATCCTTTGAGTTGTTGAAATACAATATTAGTCATGTGTTAGTACTTTCTCTTTCAAATTTTCAGCAGCCCTTTGAAGTAGAGACAGATGTCAATGATTATGTTATGGGCACAGTGTTGCTTCAGGGAGGTAAACCCATATGCTATCATTCTGAAACTTTCACTTCAAGAGTTAAATGATATTCAGTATATGATAAGGAAATGTATGCACTAGTTCAAGAAATTAAAAAATGGAAGCATTATTTGTTGGGTAAAGAAATCATTATGCACACTGACCACAATCCTCTCCATTATTTGCAAGCACATTCTAAATTGTAGCATGCAAATAACTACAAATGGATGGAATCCCTTTAGTAGTTCCATCTGGTGATCAAATACAAGAAGGGTAGTACAAACATGGTGACAAACATATTGTCAAGGCCACCTACAGAGGAGAAACTATCCAGTTTGGCTACTATCTCTCAAATTGATCCCTTCACAAAGGAATATTATGGAGAGACATATTCCCAAGACAAATACTTTGGGATGACATTTCAGCAGTTGCAGTCCCAAGGGGATGAAAGGATGGGGATTGAAGATTGTTATCTTGAGGACAGGTTGCTCTACCGATGGGGGAAGCTTTTTGTGCTAAAAGAAGAAAGACTTATATTGATGAGGGAAGCGCATACCTCAAAAGTAGTGGGACATTTCAGTGTTGGTAAGAGCCTATCCCACTTACAAAGGTATGTGTATTGGCCCAATATGCAAGAAGAAGTACCAAAATTTATACATGGATGTAAAATTTGTTCTACCAGCAAGCCTAAGACTATGAAGGAGGGTTTGTATATGCCTTTTTCAGTAACTACTCATCTATGGGAGGACATTTTTATCGACTTTGTAGGAGGATTACCTATGTATAAACATATCCATGATTATATCTATGTTTTTGTTGATATATTTTGTAAGATGTGTATTCTTATGGCATGTAAAAAGATGGTAAAAGCATATGAGGCAGCAAATCTTTTCTTTGTTAATGTATGGGTGCATTTTGGCTTGCCAAAGTATATTATTTCTAATAGGGATTTCAAGTTCTTAGGTAAGTTTTGGACTACTTTGTGGGACAAGATGGATACCAGGTCACAAAGGAGCACATATTTCCATCCATAGATACATGGATAGACATAGGTGGTGACTAGGAGTTTGGTACAACTGATCAGAGGGTATAATAGAAAATACCCAAGTACTTGGGATGAGTCCTTAGCCTACATTCAGCATTCCTACAACTAGGAAGTACACACATCCACTATGAAGTCACCCTTTGAAGCATGCTTTGTATATCTACCTATAAATCTGTTGGACATAGCAGTTGGGTAGTAGGATGAGGAGGAGACACGAGACACAGAGGTGACTAGAGAAAAAAATTCATAGAGACGATCCAAAAAATCCATCTCAGATTCAAAGAGTGGTAAGATAAATCTCAAGCCAAGTACAAGACTAGACACAATCAACACATGACAGAGCATAAGATTCATGTTAGAGATGGATTTTGGATTTACTTGAGAAAAGAGAGACTACAAGGTCAAGCACAGAAGCTCAAGCCACTACGATATGGACCCTTCACCATATTGGAGCAGGTTGGAGAAATTACCTTTTAACTTGATTTGCCACCCTTTATGAGGATGTACTCAGTCTTCAAATGTAAAAAATTTAACCTATATGATCCATCCATGCTAGATGAAGATGAAGATGGAGAATTATAGTTGCTAACTTCCATTGAGAATTGTGCCTTGGACTCATGAAGTGAATTGGAGGAGGATGTAGTGTTGTAATAGAAGGTTAGAGAGACTAAGAGAGGTCTGTAGGAGTCTTAACAGGTTGGATTGAAAGGAAAGACACCAAGTCAGACCTGTTGGTACTCGAAGGAGCAAGTGAGGGAATTATTTCCTCACCTACTCCGCCACTAAGATTTTGTGGGACCAAAGGCCTCCTAAGCAGGGGAGGTGTGATCCATAGGGATCTAAAAATGACTCTACTTCATCAGATCATATAGCAACAAAGAAGGAAAATGAAGAAATGGAGGTTCTGTCTATATGTTAACAGAACCACCGCTCTTTTCAGAGCGGTGGTTATAGAACCACCATCCAGCTAATGCGGCAATGTTGTGACCATTGGTCTATGTTGGGTGGTGGTCCTGCAACTTTCTGATGCATCCTAAAATTCAGAAATGTAAGCCCAGACGTGCTAGCACATCACTCAGCCTAGATTGAGTGCTCACCCAAATCACGTAAAGCTACCAAGCCCCTATTTAGGGTTGTTATTGTAGGAGGTTAGCATGATGAAGACTTTAATCATTCAGATCTATAACTAATATATCTTTCATACAGTGCATATTCAAACCTAGATGTAGAACATAACAAAATTTAACAGATAACCATAATGGAATCAAGCATGTAATACCTAATTATAACCATAAGAACACCTTGTTTCAGTCCATAATCTCCATTATATTAATTGCAGTAAAAATATAGAATCTTTGTTATAATAACAGTAGTATACGCTTATGCGTGTAATAGATCTAGCAGCATAATCTCACTATATTCTAGTTCTCACATGTATATCTATGCTCTCTATCTATCTATCTACTACATAGCTCACTACATATTTATAAGGGTGGGTACTTTCCCTTCACCACTTATCTAATCCCAAAATAGGTCAGATGCTATTATTAGCCACGCGCTGGTACAAAAATAGGCTTATATGCAAGAATGCTAACAATCGATCTCTCTTTTTCAACTATCAATTCACAATTCTATCTTTAGTCTACATCTATGCAAAGCACTTTCTAGTTGATCATCCAAAAATATCTAATGTGTGTCACGCATGTCTCCAATTGGTTTGAGTACTCCACATGCTATTTCCAAAAATAGATCCTCATCATGAAAATGGCAATGGCTAATTCTTGAATTTGTCTCTGTTCTGCATGCGATCCTCTTTGATGTGTCTGTGCCTTTGAATGCACTTTGTTCTCCCACACAAACCTTCTATATTTTCTTCACTAAGTGTCATAGTTTGACAGATCAAACTTACCCCACACTAGTTTCATTGCCACCCCAATAATGGTTATCTCCAAAAATGAATCAAAGAATATGAATAGAAGAATAGAAATAATTTGGATAAATGAAAGAATGCCTTCAACTTGTAGTATCTTCTTCTGCAACCTGAATAATCAATTCTAGATATTCCTCTTTTATCTCTACCTCTAAGGCCTACCATTTATTGAGTGCAGCCTCTTCTTTATCAGGAATATCCACTACAATTGACTCCAATTCATCCCTTGTAATCTCTCCTTTTTAATTCTATAATACCAACACAATGTTGGACATGCCAGTCATTCTCCCTTCTAACAAGTAGATATTTTAAGAAATGAGTTTTCCAAGCTCATCCAGCCTTTCCCTAGGAGGTTCTTGAGTGGTTGTAAGGGCCTTGCACTTCTTCTTAATAAGTGCTAACCATTCTGTGTGGCCCAATGTCTCATCATTCATGGCCTTCGGGACCTCATTGTCTTCTAAAATGGTCCTGGTCCTTATAATAGCCTCTGGCGTTGTATAAATATTCAACACTTGATTTTCCTTTTTTTTCCTCCTGTAATCTCTAAAGCAATCCTTCAGATGATGTAATCTTCCACATCACTAAAGTCTTTTGACACTCTACTTCTTGTGTTGGATCATTTGGCTCAAGCATGCGCAAAGGTTCATCTTCAAGCACTAAGTCCACCAATGTACTCACATAATGGATTACCAAAGGAAACGTCTTAGGTACCTTTGGCTCTAAGTGTGGCCTAGCCTTCATGACATTATCACCAATCTCCTCTGCCATGCTGATAAACATAGTGTTCTTCTTCTGTGCCAAATAATTTTCCATTTTTAGGTGCGTTATCTCCTCATCCTTAGTTTCAAGCTCCTCTCTCAGTGCCCTAATTATCACAGCTTTATCCATATTCCGTTGTGTGACCTCTGTTGAGACCTTCACCAAAGCACTACTCACTTGTTCATCTAACATAACAGTAGACTTTACTGTTATGTGTCTGGTCTGAGGTGTCTTTTTCAACCTCCTTGACATGCATGACTCCTCACATACATCAAATTTTGGTTCATCCATGTGCATGTGCATCGACCATGACAATTTTTTCCTTATGCACACTGTCGCCATATCTTCATCCATTAACTCCCAGCCATATAACTCCTTTTGTGCCATTATGCTCAAGAAACAGGCGTGGAAAATTTTACCTGTGTCCTCGGTATAGCCCATGGCTGGTGGAATATACTCCCCACTTGTTCTTCTTGATCTAGGCTACTTAGGAACTTGGGATTCTAGATTGGGAACTTGTGCTACTATGTTCTGAGCAGTCTCTGTTGTCTCTTCTACCCCTTTTTCTTCCTCTTCTCCATCCTTCATTTCTTCATCTTTTTTTTCCTCTACGTTTTCTAGATTTGTAGGAGAATAAGGTGCGCTTTCCTCTAACTCTTCTGCTTCCTCATTTAACTTTAATTTTCTTCTCCTTTTCTTAGTTATCTCCTTCTGTGGAGATATTCGAGGTGATTTGTGCACTATTTGTCGAGTAGCACCTTGGTTCCTTGTCCTCATGAATAATATCTTGAATCAGTGCTCTCTTTGGACTACATCTAATTCCTCTTCATCTTCTTGTTGTGTCTGAGGTGGAGTAGTCATGCGCTCAGCTTCATCCTTATTAGGAGGTTGTCTTCTACCTCTGTGTTCCAAACCACCACTATCCTCATGCTCTGCCTCTTCATCATCAAATTGAATAGTTTCTCTGGGATTGGGTGTTAGAGAATTTTCCATTGTATGCTTACCCTTTGGTGGCCCTGGGAGTGTGAATTCATTCTCCATATACTTAGTGTTCCCCAAATTGGGTTTGAGTTATAGGTACACAAGCACTGCAAATGTTTCCCCAACTTCCAAGCTCACAGGTTTCATGCTTATAATATCTGAAATAATTCTTTCAATGTATGCATTTTGCCCTAGATATGCATACTTCTTCCTTAGAGTTTGGTAGTCGCAATCTACCTTATCTGCATTGAATGTTAAGTGGCGTGCATATGATAATTGATGGACTAATCTTAGAAATACCTTTTTGTGAAGGAATACAGAAGTTTTCACCATGGGCTCCAAGCCCCGTCCTTCATCACAAATTTTGTGATGCAATAATGATGGTATATGGAAAATTGAACTACCTTACCCACCACTGAAGAAAAATCCTTTGGTATGCACCACTCTTCCTTGAACATTGCGTAGATTCTATCATACCATATCTCCACCCTTGGCTTGAATGGTCCATTCATTAATCCATCACACAAGTACTTTCCAAACCTTTCCACACGTGACTTGTGTTTCATGGGGTACTCCCAAATCTTCTTCTTTGGCCCATCATGCACCCTAATCTCCATGAATACTAAGGACAATAACAAAGCACCAAAAAATATTTTTTCACTTATCCATGCTTCTTTGATGATTTTCTTTACTATGTTATCTGCAATGTTGTAAACCACTCCTTGAGACATCTTCTTGGAAATGTGCAACCACATTATGTTTACCTAACCACCTTCCTTGGTCATTCATCTTTTTCACAAGATGTGCAGCTGCATGCACTACTGAGTACTTCTTCAACTTGCCAATGTACATGTCTTACAGACCCTTGGTATACCCCAGCTCCTTCCTCGTCTCCAGGATTGTGGCTTTATCACTTAAATCATTATATATATCCAACCCTGAGGCCCTTAGTCCTGTCACCATTGAAATCAAAGTAGTTGTGATTATTACCCTCTGTCCGACGAAGTAGAAGAAGTCCTCATGGACTCTACTCATCAACCACCAATATAATGTTTCATACTTTCCAAAATATGGTAGCTCATACATATAGTAGACTCCATTTTGCTTCAGTAACTTCTTACTAGCATCATCGTATATTGGCATATCCTCTACCGTGTACTTTTTTTTTTCATGCTCAACAATGCGTTGAGCTCCTTATTATCTGATGTTTGATGGTTGTAGTCATTGATTTTAAATTGGAAGATATGGGAATCCCATT
Source organism: Taxus chinensis (assembly GCA_019776745.2). NCBI lineage: Eukaryota > Viridiplantae > Streptophyta > Pinopsida > Cupressales > Taxaceae > Taxus > Taxus chinensis. The sequence continues at coordinate 485,911,391 of CM034154.1, forward strand.
CTTGTCCAACAATCACACCATCTAGATACTGCATTTCTAAAAAATTACTCTCAGGAGCAATCTCTTTTTATTCCCTTCATCTCCTATTGCGGGTGCTTTCTTTGGTGCCATTTGAAAATCCCTCTTTTGTTCCCTTTATAGTTAAGAAAATCAAAACCCTATCTTAAATCTCCATACCCTAGTGGAAATCGTTTTCCCTAACTTATTTGTATCACGTCTTCTTCACTCAAACCCTTCATCTATGGGAACGCAAGCTTCTCTAGTGCACAACCCTTCTCCTCATGTCTAGTTTCACACTCTACACACTTTAACATGATTTCTCGAATCGTTCGCACTTAACCGTTTTTAAATTATCTCAATTGCAACAATAAAAATGAACTCGCATCTCATCCTTATATAGAAGTTCAAAAATTTAGCTCATTTATTTCTCCTCCACCTATAGAAAATATTCTCATTAATTGACCATTTTCATTATTTCCACATGGTACATCTTCACACCCAAGTTATAACCTTCTAGTGTACCCTCCTACCTTTTGGATGCATATTTCTTTTCAAAACACTTCCATGTGCTTAAGTACCTCATCATTGCACCTTCCACAGGTAGTATTCCCGACCCCTACTTACCTCACATTATACTTTTTTCTTCACTCCTCTCTATCTATGGTCATTGTGTCTAGAAGAAATATCTTTTTTTTCCAATTTTCCAACCTTGAATAGCACCCATAGATAGTTCCTTTTATGTGGACGTATTTCCATCAGTCATGTACCTGAATATCAACAACCTACCCCACACTAAAGGTATGTGCAGTCCTCTGTGCATAAAAATTCTTCAAATAGTAATTAGCTCTAGTGCGTAAATGTGCTTATTAAAGAAACACACCAACTAAATTGACAAAGCATAGAAACAACAAAGGAAACACATTAAGGGAATGAAAAATTGAAAACCTAATCTAAATCGCAACAATGTCTTATTACAAAAACCATGAATACTTATTTATATTAGGGCTTCAACATACTCCCATCGAAGTATCTGGGTAACCATATTCCATCAAGCACCTCTAATTGAAAAGCACCTATTTTAAGTATGTGAGTGATAACATATGGCCCCAACAAATGTACTTTGAGTTTTCATGGATGTTGCAAAGATTTAGAATCATAAAAGAGTACCATTTATCCTATCTCAAGAATTTTATCCCTGATGTGCCTGTCATGCCATGCTTTCTACCTGGCATTTTTCTTGTTTCTGACTCCAACGTGTTATTGCTCGATGCTCATCCAACTTAATTAACTTTTCAATCCGTTATTATAATGCTTGTTCATCAGCTAGACCTCCAGTATGCGCAATACGTAAAGAAAGTAACATGAATTCCATAGGAATAATTGCTTATGTGCCAAACACTAACTGAAATGGTGTGGCTTTGTGCAACCTTTTATATGTTGTTCGATATTCATAAAGTACTGCAAATACTTTACCATCCTAATCCTTTCTTCCAACATCATAGATTTTTGTCAATGTCTAGCTCAGAATATTGTTGAAAGCCGCAGCAATCCCATTTTCTTGAGGATGATAAGGTGTAGTCTTATAGTGTGCAATCATGAATTCATCCAATAGAATCTTGATTGTCTCGTTAAGAAAATGTGTGCCTCTATCACTGGTCAAACTTAAAGGAAACCATACCTTGTAATAATATTTTCCTAAAGAAACGTGACTGATGTGGCCACTATACAATCCTTTATAGGTGCTACTTCTGCCCACTTTGTCAGATAATTTGTGGAAGTTATGATGTAACGCGGTCCATTTCTGCACGCAGTTGGTAAAATAGGACCCAGAAAATCTATAACCCATTTTGCAAATGATTATGCACTACTAATGGGTCATAGAGGCATTTCATCTCATTGAACTGGTTTCCCAAGGCATTGACAATGATCACAAGCCTTAACAAATTCCTTATAATCTTTATACATGATTTCCCACCATAATCCAGCAAGTAAAATCTTGCACACAGTGGCCACCTGCAAGACCACCATGAGATTCTTCCATAGTATATGTGCACTCATTGTAGTGCTCGTTTAGACAACCACTTGAGACCTAAAAAATAACCTAAGGTTAGCTAGAAAATTATGGAATAATTTTCTTTTGATTGGAAGTATCTACATTCAGGTTGCCAAACATCAGTTTTCACTAACAAGTTCCAGAACAAATCCTATTTATTAAAACACAATTTTCCTTTATTAACTTATATCAAGTTCGCATGGTTCATATTTTAGGGTTACATGTTTTAGTCAGGTTCAGGGAGTAATTTTACCCCCATACCTACTCTCTAACAGGCTCAGATTTTCAACTATATTTTTCTCCTACTTAATGCTTCCAAAATTTTCCTAAACCATTCCCAATGGATAGGAAATTTTCTCACCTTTCCAGTGATATAAAGAATTCCTCCTAACTCCTTATAGAACTCAAGATATTAGTGGGTGGAGTTTCTAGGGCCAATTTTCCCTAGAGGACACGTGTCAAGAGGAGGGGGATGCACTTTGGATAGATTGGCGGGTCGCAGGGTGGCATAGAGAAATTTTCCCATCACATAGCTCAAATTCACAAATCATTCCATGCCTCCGCGGGTCCCCAGGTGGACACATATCGAGCCATAGCGTATTGAGGAGAAGGGGTGAGGAGTTTGGCAGAGTGGCAGGGTATTTTGGCACGCTACGCCAATGGGAGACCAAGAGGAAGAAGGGGAAGTGCAAGCCCACGTGCTCAGGGGAGAAGGAAAGGCCGAGGGAGAAGGTGGAGTTGCGGACTGTGGGGCCAAAATGGAAAATTTTCCCCCCAAAATTTTCAAAAGGATAAAAAGTTAAAACGAACTACACCTCTGCCTCAACCCCTAGAGGACACATATCACCCTCTAATTGGCTGCGGGCCGGTAGAGGGAAAAGGAAAAATTTTCCAAAGTAAAAATTTTAAAGGATAAGTTTAAGTTTGAAAATATTCCGCCAATCCACCGTGTCACGTGGCAGCATGTGATTCGCTGCGGGCCGGCGAGTTGCGGGATAAAATGGGAAAATTTTCCCAAGGCAAAATTTTCAAAATGGCTAAGTTTAAAAATTTGTCTGTCCCTCCTAGGGTGCCACATGGCAGGCCCCAATTGGTTGCAGGATGGCGGGGGCCAGGGACCTTGTTGGGAAATTTTTCCAAAGTAAAATTTTAAATTTTCTATAGTTAGATTAAATCTTATATTTTTTTTTTAATGCCAAATTGAAGTAAAACTTCAAATGGCCATAACTTGATCTAGAAAGCTTGGTTTTGCAAAAATAAGGACTTTTCAGAAATCCCTCGATTCCCTCTTTACACATGCATCATAAAATTAAGAAATTGATGAATTTTGAGAGGTCAGTTTAATGAAAACAATCTGCAGGGTTCTAATTAGTGAACTAGTAGTTTTCAAATTCTCAACTTGGTTAAATTAGAACTCCTCCTTCACTCAATATGTTGAACAGACATGGAGGATTAGTCTAGGGAGGGTTTAGAGTGTTTTAAGAAGGTTAATTTTTCCAATTGATTTCAATTTTTATTTCTCCAACAATAGACAAAAAAATGACTCAAGAAGAAATTGCATTCGAAGTTAGCAATGGTTGGCTTATTTCTTAAGTTTTATTTATCAGGTTGGGTTCAATAATGTCTTAGCATGATAACTTATAATATTTTTAAGTTTATTATTAAGTGCAAGTTTGAACTATTTGTTTTATTAAAATGTGAATTTCCAAAATGAAGTGTATGACAGTGAACTATTTCTTTGAATTGGAATATCAATTTTGTCTTTTAAATGTGCATGTGTTTCCTAATCTTAGTAAATACATTTTATTGAATTTCATCAACCATTCAATAAAAAATTTTCATGTCTTATTTCTATATTCAACTCCTTCAAGAGAATAAAATATTGACTTTTGTTTCATACACATGTTTCTTTTCCAAACAGCAATCTCCAATGTTTAACAATAATTTCAACTTCAATAATAATTCAAATCTAATACACAGTACACTTTTGAGAAAGGAATTAAATCCTTCATTGATCATCAAATACAATTTTACAACTTTCCTTTTTCATTTTATTTCTAAAATACATTTTATAAGATACATAATACAATGCATATAACTTCATTTACATTTCTTTTCCAAAATAGAGGACAATTATGAATCTCCTTTGCATTTCTCAATTAAAATTAAATCTTCCATCTATAATACAATACTTCACATTGCAATTATGATACATATCATCCACTTCTAAGTGGGAAATATTACAACAAACTTGCTCAAAGGATGGGAATATCAAACTATATTCTTCTTGCTCCAAACAGCAGCATGCTAGTTTCTCCATCTTTTCATATTTGATCACAATAAGGAAGGGGGAAAGGAAACACTCTCCATCCAACCAAGACATCCAACAAGAAAGGAGAAGCCATCCTTCCTCATTGGCCCCCAAGCCCCAACCATATTGAAATAGAGAATGAGAATCAACTCATGGTAACAATGGCTTCCATAACAAACATATAGTATTCTTCACATGCATACAACAATAAGAAATACAGTCCAAGAAAAGATAGCAATTCACAGCTGCATTTGAAATCATTCACATAACACATAGGCTTGATCAAGCAATCCAACAATAGCAAGAACTATGGGGGACTACTTATGCCTCCCTATTTGGAATTGGGCATCCACCTAAATCATACCACCAATAAACATATCAAATCCCATAAACCTTATATCTCCCAACCCCTCATTATGCTCCCCCAAAGTTTCTCTCTTATACCCCCCCAAGAGTAAGAAATGCAAGCAGTTTCTTTTCCAAGGTGGATCCTAATCCAAAACTCCCTCCACAATAAAACTGGTGCCATTGGCAATCCCTTATGCCCCCCAATTGGAAATCCCCATAGCCTTCTCCTACACCATATCCTAAGCAGTCTACCCAACCAGCCAAGAACACATAACACAATCACCATTTCAAACATGCATGCAAGAGAAAGAAAGAAAATATTTAAAACAAGCTCAAGATCCTACCTCTCCATACTGGAGTTTGTTCCAATCTCACAAGCTTTCTAACTATCATAGTGTAGTCCAAAAATAACAATGTTCAAGCATGCAAAAGACTCCAAACTTCCTCCATAACAAGCTCCAAAAACAGCAAAAAAAATGTGTCCCCAAGAGGAATGGACAAAGTTTCAACAACCCAAAATAAGCAAGGAGTTTCACTTTTAAGGAGAGGGAAAAGAAAAGGATGATGTGGATCCATGTGGGATGCCACATCATTATTCATCAACCCCAAGAGGAAATCAACATCATCCACCAAATCATAATAAAAAGATACTTCATCATGGAGCGCGAGGAAGATTTTTTGAAACTGTTTGGGAGGGAAAGTGATGGAAGGGAAATCCCGCCCAGACCAGAGGAATAGGATGCAATGCGAGAGGAAGGAGAAATATAAGTTTCAGTTATCAGTGAAAGGAATATAGTTTCGAAACCCAAAGAAACCTGGTCTAATGTTGTCAAAAATGATTATTCATCCTTGAAAAACAAAATGTTTTTTCTTCAAGCATCCAAAGATAGCTCTGGTTACATTCTTGAAATTCCTAACCAGCTTTTGCATTCCACATTAGAAAACTTGAATAAGGCTTTAGTGGGAAAGTTAATGGGAGGGAGGCCTAATATTGACACAATTAGAAGATGGACCAAACTGAAGTGGTCCCATAAAGGGCATCTAGAGGTATGTGCTCTTTCAAATGGTTTTTTCCTTTTTTTGTTTTAACCTTCAAGAAGATATGCAAAAGGATTTAGAAGAAGGGCCCTGGTTTTGGGGAAAGTCAGGCTGGTATTTACGGAAATGGGAACCCTCTTTCAATCCGAAAAAAGAAAATCTGAACCAATTCCCGGTTTGGATCCACCTTCCAAACCTCCCTCTGGAATTCTGGCATGAGGATATTGTGAAAGGTATAGCTAATACGCTAGGTACCTTTGTTAGTATTGATAATGCCACCAGAAAAATGTCCCGCCTTATTTGTGCCCATTTTTGCATCTACACTATTGCGGATAGAGAAATCTCGAGTAGTATTAAACTCAAATCAAAACTTGGGATATGGGATCAAAGGATTGAGATGGAAAGCTCTCCATCTAAATCCTCAAAATACAATGGATGGGGCCACTCCTCTCAGATTTGTAAGTTTAAAGTTTCTAAAGTGTTTATCCCGATCACAGCTAAGGAGGGTAATGAGGAAAAGGGGAAAGGCATTATGCAAAGCGTGGAGGATCACAGGAAAGATTTTTCCAATTCCATGCCAGAAGTTTTCTCTCCTCTTCACATAAAGGAAAAGATGGTGGAAGAAAGCCCTAGTTCAAAAGGAGCAAAGGAAAAGGACGAGGATGGTTTCACTCTGGTAACCAACAGAAGGAAATCTAAATTTTTGTCAAAGTCAGAATCGAAGGTAAAAGAAAAAGAGGAGGAAAATTTGATGGATCTTATGAAAGGCAGGAAGATTGACATTGGTAATTTTAACTTGAAAGAAGGGATTTGTAATGAACCTGTCAAGAATGATCTAATCCCAAAGGCAGTAAAGGAAAAGGAGGTTAATAAGAGCATGGAAATGGCAGAGGACAAAACAGATTTAGATGCTTCCAAGGACCAGAATATGGAAATGAATTTCTCCAAAGGGATGGAGGTTTTTCCCTCTATTGAGGATCTCTTGACCCCAATCAAGGAGCCTGAGGAGAAGAAAGAAGGCCCTAGTTCTGGATTAAAAAACCCCTTTGGGGTAAAATTAATATCCGGAAAAAAGAAATCTGAACCAAAAGGAAAAAAGGGGGATTCTTCATGTTCACTCCTGGAGGAAGAGAACCCTATTAATGTGGAAGCTATAAATATCAAATAGGGCAAACCGAATAAATTGGAATCAAGGAAAAAAACAACCCAAAAGGAGATAGATTCAGGGAAACAGATGTGTTTGGACCAGAAGGTCTTTAGGAAAAATAAACCCAACCTAAGAAAATGAACTGCATATCTTGGAATGGGAGAGGACTGAATAGTCCTGTGAAGTGGAGAATCCTGAAGGATATGATTGAAAGATAGAAAACTGATTTGATTGTTATGCAGGAAACTAAAATGAAAGAAGAATCCTTCCTATCCTCTTGTAAATTATGTTGGAAGAATTCTAAAGCCTTTATTGTGAGCTCGAAAGGAGCTTCCAGAGGTTTAGCTGTGGTTTGGAACCTGAATAAGTTTGAGGGTACTCTATTGGTTAAAAGAGATAATCATATGGCTGTGATGATGAAAGATCTAGAAAATAGAAGTATATGGGTTATTTCAAATATTTATGCTCCTACCCATCACAAAGAAAGGAAACAACTTTGGCACCATCTCCTTTCTTTCAATTACTCTATCAAAGGCTCTGGCTAGATTGTAATGGGGGACTTCAATACCCTAAGGACTCCAGGGGAAAAAAAAGGAGGTTCTAAGGAGTTCTCTGTTGGCATGGAGGATTTTAACATGTTTATTTCTTCTTCCCAACTCCATGACATAGATCTAAAAGGTAGCAGCTTTACTTGGTCAAACAGAAGATTAGGCTCTCAACACATTCAAGTTAGATTGGACAGGGCTATGGTTTCAGAGGAATGGTTAAACCAAGACTTATCCCTTTTTTCACTTCCTCGGATTGGATCCGACCATAACCCCATTCTCCTTCAAATCAAGAATCCTTCTTGAAGAAGAACCCCCTTCCGTTTTGAGAAGATGTGGCTCCAAAATGAGGAGTTGAATGATCTCATCAAAGAATGGTGGAAACTAAAGGTTAAAGGAACAACGATGTTTAGACTTTCTAAAAAACTTCAGAATGTAAAAGTTCACCTTAAAGAATGGAATAAAAAATGCTTTGGGAATATTTTCCAAAAGAAGGCAGAAATCAGAGAGGAACTTCAGCTTATCCAAAGAAGTACTGAAAGTTAGGTCATTGAGGGTGATCACGCTGACTAGGTAAAGGAAATATCTCTCTTGGTGGACTACCATAATATCCTAGGTAAAGAGGAAATCTTTTGGAGGCAAAAATCCAGAATCACTTGGTTAAAGGAAGGAGACAAAAACACTAGATTCTTCCACATATCTACCTTAAAGTGAAGAAGCTCTAACAGAATCAACAAAATTAGAAAGGAGGGAGGTGTCATGATTGAAGAACAAGAAGAAATCAACAAAATGACTATCTCTTTCTTCCAAAATTTACTCTCAAACAATCAGGATCATAATCTCTTGAAAGAACAGGTATTCCTTAATTGTATCCCTAAGTTAGTATCTGCAGAAGATAACGCCATGCTTTTAGAGATTCCTTCAATGGAGGAAGTGGAATTTGCTGTCAAACTCCTCAGCCTAGACAAGGCTCCTGGACCAGATGGTTTTCTCACCTTTTTCTTTCAAATTTTTTGGGACATTATCAAAAAAGAGGTTTTTGATGTAGTAAGGGAATTCTTCAAGATGAAGGTCATGTTAAAGGATATGAATTGCACCTTCCTGACTCTAGTTCTGAAGTGTAGTAATGCTATAGAACTAAAAGACTTCAGACCTATAAGTCTTTGTAACACCTCCTATAAAATTTGTACGAAGATTCTGGCACTCAGGCTTCAGATGATCCTGCCTAACATCATTTTCAGAACAGCAAGGGGGCTTTGTTATAGGTAGACAAATACATGATGGGATAATCACTATCAAAGAGACTATTCATATGGAAAAAATTAGTAAGAAGTCTACTTTATTCTTAAAACTGGATATGGCAAAAGCTTATGACCGGGTTTCGTGGAGTTTTCTAGACAAAATCCTTGAAAGGTTTGGCTTTAACAGTGATTTGAGACAAATGGTTCAGGCTTGCATTTCCAATGTTTGGTTTTCTATTCTCATGAATGGCAGTCCTATTGGGTTCTTTCCTAGCACACAAGGTTTAAGGCAAGGGGATCCCATCTCCCCTTTCCTCTTTATTTTAATGGCAGAAGCTCTCAGTAGAAGACTCAATGTTGAAACAGAAAAGGGTGCTATCAAAGGGATTTCTCCGGCACTTGAGATGGATAAATTTTCTCATCAACACTTTGTTGATGACACTTTTGTGGTGGGGGAAGCTACTGTTCTGGAAGCTATAAAACTCAAATGCATTCTTGATGAATATATGGAGGTCTCGGGATAGCTGATTAATTTCAAAAAAAGTTCTCTTTTTTTCCTGAACACTATGGACAGTCACTGCAAGAAGATAGCTGAAATTTTTGAATGTACCTACAAACCCTTTCCCACCTTATATTTAGGCATTCCTCTTGGAGATAGGAGACCCTCTTGTTCTGAGTGGAACTTTCTAATTGAAAGGTTTGAAAGGAAATTAGCAGGTTGGAAAGCTAATCTTTTATCCCAAGCTAGAAAAATTACTCTTCTGATTAGCTCACTCCAGAGCCTCCCTGTGTATGCCATGTCAATATACCAACTTCCTATCACAATTGGGGAAAGATTGGAAAAGATCCAAAAGAGGTTTTTATGGAGTGGTACAGAAAGTAAGGATAGAATTCCTTTAGTTGCATGGAGCAGAGTGTGCAGACCCAAGAAGCTTGGGGGACTTGGTCTCAGAGATTGGTCCAAAATGAATAAAGCTTTACTTGCCAAGATTGGGTGGAGACTCACTAAGGAAAATGGAGTTTGGGCCAGAATCCTGAAGAGAAAATATTGGTAGGATAATAATGAAAAAAGATGGATGTTTAAACAAGTGACTTTCAATGGCTCATGCATTTGGAAAGCCATTAACTGGGCCAAAGAAATTCTGAACAAGGGCAGTAGATGGAAAATAGGAAGAGGCAATGAGATAGATTTTTGGAAAGACAAATGGGCAGGGGATTTTACCCTCCAAGATAAATTTCCACAAATCTCTGCATTAATGGAAGCTAAATATGGAGTAAAGGTGAACAACTACATGGCTATGGAAGAGAGTTTTCAGACATGGAAAACTTTGGAAATGGATAGTCAGGATCTAAATGATCAAATGAAAGGGATCAATGAGTTCTTACAAAATTATGTATCATATAACAGCAAATACCAAGATAGAATCATCTGGGATAAGGAACCTTGTGGAAATTTTACTGTCAAATCAGCCTATGGCCTCTTCTTTGAGGGTCAAACTGGAGAAGAATATTTAAAGGCAGGGAAGATTTGGAACAAGAATATTACTCCTAAGGTAAATGTGTTCAGCTGGCTCACTTTTGGAAACAAAATTCTCACGGTTGATAATCTGGAAAAAAGAGGCTTCCAATGGGTTAATAGATGTGTGCTATGCAAAAGAAAAATGGAATCTGTAAATCATATGTTCCTGGAATGCACGTATGCACATCAAATGTTCTCCTCAATTTTGAATGGCTTCTCAGTTAATTGGGTTATCCCCAAAGATATAAAGGAAGCTTGGAACCAATGGGTATGCCCTTTTCATAGTCAAGGGCTTAAAAATCTGTGGATCATAAGCTTAAGCCATCTCTGGTGGGAAATCTGGAAGGAGAGAAATAGAAGGATTTTCAAGGACAAGAGTATCCCTATCAAACTATCAATAAAAAATATTTTTCAGGCAGTTAGAAACAATTTCTCAATCCTCCAGAAAAAAGAATTGGAAATTTTGGATTATGAACAACATTTCTTAGAGAATTGGCATGTCTCTGGGATTCCTCAATCTAATAGTCCTAATCCTAGAGTGGGGATTAAGTGGAATCCTCCTTGTGAAGGCTTTCTAAAACTTAACTTTGATGGGGTAGCAAAAGGGAACCCAGGGAAAGCAGGGGGAGGAGGAGTCATAAGAGACTCTTTAGGTCATTTTATTCTTGCTTACTTCTTTGACCTTGGAAAACAATCTAACAATGTGGTGGAGGCAGCTGCCCTGTTCTAGGGGGTGAAGATAGCAAAAGAAAAAGGTTTCAATCTCCTGGAAGTGGAAGGAGACTCGATGTACATCATTTCTTGTATAAGGGGTTCTTCCAATCCTTCCATATCTATTCAAGACTTTATCTATAAAACTAAATCTTTTTAAAATTCTTTTGTGAATATTTCTTTTAACCATGTGTATAGGGAAGGCAATAATGGTGCTGATTTTGTTGCTAATCTCGGGGTTATATCTAAGGGTCTCCATATAGTTGAGCAACTTGTTGGAATGAATGCTAAATTCATTGAAATCATGAAAAGGGAGGGAGCCTTTAATAATGTTGCTAACTCTCCCGCTCGTGCCAGCAACCTCTCATGATTTTATCTTACTTGTGGGAGCTGGATTCTTTTGTTTACACGGGAAGTCGGGCCTTTTTGGTTTTGGAGAAGTTGAAAATTGAAACCACTGATTTTAAGGTAGTTTTGATTTGCAAGAGATTTTCTACACACAGAAGGATGGGAGGAGACTTGGTACGCACGGAACCTTCTAGGTGTCCAGAGATTTCCAAGGAGGCCAAAGTTCTCCTCGAGAAGGTGGGTTTGCTGTCTTTTTTCAAAACTTTCGACGGCTATGATGAAAACCTGAGTGAAGTGGTTGCTAAAATGTGGAACGAGGGAAAAATCTAGGTGGGCAACTGTTCCCTTACTATTTCTCCCAAGTTGATTGCTAAGGTGACTGGTCTAGCGCTTGAAGGTAGAAGCATTTTTAAACCCAAATCTGATTACAGTCTTGAGATTGACTATTTTTTCCAAGGAAAAGGGGAACCTATTTCTCTTCATAATGGCTATGCTAGGTGTAAGCTGCCCTCTCCATATGATGAAATTGCCAAACTGCTCATGTCTTATATTACTTTGGAAGGTAGATATAAAGTCATATATGGTTACCATTTTCCAATGCTAAACCATATTCACAATGCAAAACTGTATAACTTCCCCTTCTACTTATTCTCTTCTCTAGAAAAATCTATAACTTTGGTGAAGAAAGGCACTTTCATTATCCCCTTACACCAGGGTCTGATAAAATCCATCATTCGGCTGAGCACTCCCCTGTTGGGAAAAAATGACAAATTTGGGGCCTCTCCTTCAAAGAGTGCATTGGGTAAAAGTTCTGGGAGTATGGAACCAAAGGAGGATAACAGTGATGAAACTGGTCAAGGGAACCCATTGGCAAAACGCACCAGATCTAGCACGGGAAAAGGGGGATACAGGTCTCAATTCAAGAGAGTTCATTTTTCAGGTTGGGCTAAGGAGGATAATATCACTTTTGTTTTAAGACCTTGGTGAAAACCCTTCTCAGAAGGAATCCTCTCAAGAGAAAGTGAAAGGGGAAGATGCAATCAGTGAGGATGTTGAGAGCTTAAAAGAACAGGAGTCTTCCAAGAATACTAAGGAAGCTATCCACTGTCTTCACAATCTGAAAACGGCCCAGATGGAGCTTTTCTCAGCCCAGGAAACTGCTATCAAAACTCATGCCTTCATGAGAGATTTTGAGAACTACAAATTGAACAATGACATCAACAGGCACAAAATCAGTTTGCTCACCATGGATATTAAGGAGCTGCAAGAAAAAGTTGATAAAATGTCTAACATCATCATCAGTGAAAATTTCAAAAATGCAAATGCCAATAGAATGGAAATGGAGAAAGAGATGCTGAAAATGAAAGGAATCATCATGAAAATAAGAGATTCCCATGTTCTTAATGTAAAGAGTACTATCTTCCATCTCAAACTGTTGGCAGAGATGATACAGTCAATGGAATTGGCTAAAGAAAAAGAGTTGGATGGCACAGGCCCGAAGGTGGTGATCAAAGAACCCAACTACAAATACTGGAAGGAGACCATCACAACCCTGGTCAAAGAATGGAATGGATGCATGGAGATGGTGGACGAGCTGGTTAAAGAGAAATGATATGTTTTGGTTTAGAATCTGCTGCTGGTTAACTTTTTGTTGTTAGTATTTCCCTTGAGACTGCTATATAATGTATATCATATATAATGGTTATCTTATTCTGGTTTTTTGTTTTTGATATTGTGGATCATGACTGGCCTTTGAAGATAAATACTTTGGCCAATATGTAAGTAAATGATAACTCTTTGTAATGGGGTAGGGTCCCCTCAACCCTAACTTTTACCTATTAATCATTTTAAGAGGTGTGGGACAAGTTAACTTGTCCCACAAGCCTTCAAATTTGGCCTCCAAGGACAAATTTGAATTCTTAAGGAGATGAAGTGTTTAACCTTCCAAAATATTTTTTACATTCTCTTACATATCCCTTACACCTTCTTACACATTTCTTACACATTCTTTCAAAATTAACATTTAAAATCAACAACTTCGTTAATTACATTCCATATCCCAATTTAATTTAATTAAATTTTAACTATATGATCTCTCACATTAATCTACCACATTTAAAATTAATTACAAGAAGGAACACATTACTAATAAAATACATTAAACAATAATTACAAGGAACACATAATAAAATACATATCCTGTGGTCACATATAATGAAAATCCCTCCCATGGGAATCCCTAACAAACACACAGACATAAAACAGTTGCCATGGTGACCTTGTTGATTTCACCCAAAATTCAAATATGGTTAGTCTCCAGTCCCCCATCATTGTTGTGTTTTTTTTAACCTGCAAAAATGTAAATACCTCCTTCGGCCTCGTGGCTATATCAAAACATCCAAAATGATATAAACAACATTTCAAGATCATCTAAACACATGAATCACAACAATATCAAGAATTCAATATTATCATTTTTAATTCATAAATCAACTATATCATCATTTATATTATTTCATACTAGGCCTACTCAAAATATCAAATGTCACTAGTCCAAATCAGCATCTATAATATGTCCATGTCAAACAATATATCATCATCCACATAAAATAAATGTAGCTAGTAATCATCATACATACTAACTAAATCTAGATCAATAATAATCCATGATCTAACATCTAACCATCATACTAACACAAAACATAATAGTGTTCATAATATGATCAACAGTATCAGGATCAGTATCTAAAAGTGTCAAAGGGAAGTGGGAACTACATTCCCCTCCCCTTAGACATGACTTCCTCTTGGAAGTCTCTGGAACAAATGTGGAAATTACGCTCATAATACTATGGCATCCTCCCAAGTGGCTGCAGTCTCATCATATTTGTCCCACTGTACCCGTACCTGATAAATCTCTCTACCTTGAAGGCCCACGGTCCTATGATCTATGATACAGACAGGCTCCACTGTCACCTGCCCCTGATCCTGCACCTACAATGATGTCCATTCCAACACATGAGAAGGATCTACAATGTACCTCCTAAGGATAGAAACATGAAACACATCATATATATGAGACAAGCTAGGTGGAAATGCTAGACGGTAGGCCAAAGTGTGGATACGCTCCAAGATCTCAAAAGGACCAACGAATCGAGGAGCTAACTTAGAACCTTTTCCATAATGGATAGGGTTCTTGTGTGTTCTAACATGAAGGAACACCTTCATGCCCACATCAAAGATACGGTCAACCCTGTGTTGATCCACATACTTCTTCTGTATGTCCTTTTCCTCCTACAATCTCTACCTGATCAACACTACCTACTACTCCATGTCCTGTAAAAGAGCTGGCCCAAGAGATACCCTTCATCCAACCTATCCTAGCTAAGGGGTGTCTTGCACTCTCTACCATATAACACCTGAAAATGAGCCATGCCTATAGAACTCTGAAAAATATTATTGTAGGCAAACTCCACTAAGTACAGGTACTCCTCCCACTTAGACTGTTGACCCATCACATACATCCTGAGCATATCCTCAAAAATCTAATTCACTCGCTCAGTCTATCCATCTGTCTTAGGGTGATATGTTGTGTTGAAGTTAATCCTTATCCTAAGAACATACTGCATGGTGGTCCAGAAATGAGAAGTGTACAAAGGATCGCGGTCACAAATGATCTTCCACAGAATCTCATATAACCTGACGATCTCATCCAAATATACTCATGCCACTGCTCTAGCTGTATAAGTGGTCTTCATCGGAGAAAAGTGAACCACTTTTGTCAATTTATCAACTGTGACCATGATGACGTCATGGTGATATCTTGACATAGGTAGCCCCACAATGAAATCCATGGAAATGGTGTCCCACTTCCATTCTAGTATGGCATGAGGATAAAGAAGACCTGTTCGATGCTAATGCTCAGCCTTAATCCTCTGGCATTCTAAACACCGTGACACAAACTGAGCCATGTCTCGATGAAGTCCTCTCCAGTGGTATAACTGTCGTAAGGTAGCATTCATCTTCTTCACCCTAGGATGGGCTGAATAGGGTGCATGATGTGCCTCTACCAAGATGTACAGCCTCAAGCCTCCATCTCTAGGAACATATATCCTACCTTTGTGCCTAAGAAGACTATATGCCTCCAAGGAAAAACCATCAAACTTCCTCTCAAGGGGTCTCTGTGACTCGATCTCTACTCGTACTGCCATGTAGAAGCTGTTGAAGAATCCTGCTCCACAAGTTTGTGCTCACTGAGGTGGCCATAGCCACATGTCTTCATCTATTGAGAGCATCTGCAACCACATTCTCTTTCCCCTTCACATGCTCTATCTCCATGTCATACTCATAAAGTAACTCCATCCAACACCGCTGACGAGCATTTAGATTGGGCTGCATGAAGAGGTTGTGAAGACTCAAATGATCAGTCCTAAGTTTGAATCTCCATCTAACCAAATCATGCACCACTCTCGTAAGCTCAAGATCCTAGGTAGGATAATTAAGCTCGTGATCCTTGAGTTTACGAGACTCAAAAGCTACAACCCTGCCATCTTACAGCAACACACCTCCAAGCCCTGCTAATGAAGCATCTATGCAAACAAAGAACTCACAATGTGGATCCGGCATTAAAAGAATGGGTGCTATAGTGAGGCACTCCTTCAGTTTCCTGAAGGCCTGCTCACATCTATCTATCCAAATAAACTTCTTCCCTTCCCTCTGAAGGGAAGTGATGGGGTGTGTAATCCAAGAGAAGTCCTGAACAAATCTTCAGTAATATCTCGCTAATCCCATGAAGCTGCGCATATCGGTCACTATAGTGGGTGCTCGCTAATCTATAATGGCTCTAATCTTGGAAGGATCGACTGTGATACCTTCCCCAAAAATAATATGACCCAAATATTGCACCTCTGACTGAAAGAAAGCACACTTCTCCAACTTCCCGTAAATCTGCTACTCATGAAGGCACTGGAGAACCTGTCGAAGGTGCCCCTCGTGCTCCTCATGTGTATGTGAGTATATCAAAATTTCATATAGGAAGATGAGCATGAAGTGATCTGAAAAGTTCCTGAATACCCCATTCATCAAAATCATAAACACTGCAGGGGCATTCATCAACCCAAAAGGCACCACTGTGAACTCATAGTGCTCATATCTCGTGCAGAAGGTGGTCTTATGAATGTCCACCTCTAAAATCCCCAATTAATGGTAATCTGACTTAAGACCAATCTTAGAGAACACAGTGGATCCCTTCATCTAATCAAACAATTCATCGATACGAGGAAGAGGATAACGATTCTTGATCGTTACCTTATTCAACTGGCGGTAATCAATACACAACCACAATTATCCATCCTTCTTCTTCACAAAGATCACTGGTGCACCCCAAGGGGATACACTAGGATGGATAAGGCCCTTCTTTAAAAGGCCCTCAATATGTAACTATAGCTCATAGAGCTCCAGGGTGGTCATCTGATAAGGCACTCGTGAGATAGGCTCTGCTCCAGGAACTAGATCTATATAAAAATCAATCTCACGTGGGGGTGGCATCCCCGATAGCTCCCTTGGAAATACATCAAAAAACTCTCTCAAGATGGGATGATCATCTAGCGATGGTCCGCTAGACCCATCCTCTGATCTATTACTGACAGTACAACATACATCTGATAACCTCGTCTCACACACCACTTAAGTGCATAGTGGAAATGGTGCAAATAGAAACAGGTATCCTGACTCCTAAGATCACCGACTCAAATCCTAAATCATCTACACAAGCTTTAGTCTTATGATAACAATCCATCCTAGCCATGTGTGCAGATAACCAATCCATATATAAGATGACTCCATATGAGCCCAAAGGAAGAATACGGAGATCTGAGGTGGTGGTGAAAGGTCCCAAATCCACAACACACTACTTAACTAGGGAATCCACAGAGATCTTGGCTCTAGAAGCCATCTCAACATCCCGACTAAGACCCTTCCTAACTGCCACCAGCCTGCATCACTCTACTAAAGATAGTACAATGAAAGAATCAGAAGATCTAGAATCAAACAATACAGAGGTAGGAATACCACCAATGCTACCTGTGGTCTCAATGACTCTACTCTGGTGCTCTTCCTGGAAGTTCTCAACCACTACATAAATCTTGTGGATATGTCCCATGTCACCAGTTGTCAGCTTAGAAACCTGTGCCTTACCCTTGTTAGGGTTCCGAGGACAATCTCTCTAAAAATGTCCAGCAACTCCACATCCAAAGCAACCACCTGCTCCTCTCTAAGGAGTAGCACCTTCAGTAGGTTCTCTAGAAGCTTATGGTGTGGATCTTGATGACCTGGTTGTGGTCTACTATGGCCTCTACTTGCGAGCTCCTACTAACTAAGCTCTAGGCCCACCCTGTGTCCTGATGGGACCCCTAAGAGGAGGCCCCATGCTCTAACCTCTTTGTGCATCAGCTCTTTGTGGAGGTCTATAAGGTGGACGGGACTACTGCTACTGCTAGGGTCTAAAGGATGACTGTGTTATACCCTAGCCACCATGAGGAAGAGGTACTGAACCTCTCGATCTACCATCCTGCATCTGCTGAATGCGGCTCCTGATTCAATCTCTAGCCTATTGGGTTTTACCTCGAGTCTCCTCCGCAATATAGGCCTTCTCAATGGCCTTCTCTAAATTCTATGGACAGTGAATCCACACTGCACCTCCAATATCCAAATTCAGGCCCCGGATGAACTTGTGAATCCACACCTGCTCATCCTACATATACTCTACATACTGAAGTAGATCTAGAAATCTACTCTCCTACTCTGCCACTGATAGAGAATCCTGACAGAGGTCATGGAACTCGTCAATCCTCTGTTGTATGAACCTTCATGATAGATATCTACTCTTGAATCTCTCCTCAAATAGCTCCTAGGTCACTGTCTCTAAATCTATATGGAGCTTCTGCTCCTCTATCCTCCACCATACTCCTACTCCATCCCTTAGTAGATGGATCACAACACGAGTTTTCGTGTTGCTAGAAAAATGACAAAGCTTGAAGCATCCACTCAAACTCACTAGCCAGACCTCTTCCTGAAATCCACCTATATCACCTGAGTAATGTGAGGACCTAAGCTTCAAGATCTCCCTGATGTGATCCACTGATGTGGTTTGTCGGCCTCTAGGTCTCTCTACATGCTCATCCCTAAGCCTAGGGCTCCAAGACCTCTCTCTATGCTCTGGAACTCTATCACCCTGTCTCCTAGGTGGTGACTCTTCTCTAGTTGACTCCGCATCGGAGTTCTCTTCTCTATACTCCTCACTGAGTAGAGGGGATACATGATCCTCGATAGAAAGAGCTCTATCATGACTAGCTGCTTGTCCTCCACCTAATCCTCCGCGTAGAGCAGCATTAACATCCTTGAGGGTCTGTAGAATCTGAAGTAGAATGGTATCTACACCCTGATCTGGTGGTGGTGAGTCTGAGTCTCCGTGAAGGTTCCTCCCGCTCCATCTGAGCCTCCTACATAGACCAAAGTGAGAGTTAGTTCATTTGCTAAGTTATACACAGCTTCCATGTTTACTAAAAATATTCAAATTCTTGCTAAGTTGTTTTCTAGATTTAAGTGTGCTAGGTTTAAGTTTCCATGTCTCAAGTTTTCTAGTGTGCCCAAGGGTCCAAGTATTTGAACCACTTCTCTGATACCAAAACTATAGTGCCCATTTAAACAACCACTTGAGACCTAAGAAACAACCTAGGGTTAGCTAGAAAATTATGGAATAATTTTTCTTTTGATTGGAAGTATCTACATTCAGGTTGTCAAACATCAGTTTTCACTAACAGGTTCCGAAAAAAATCCTATTTACCAAAACACAAGTTTCCTTTATTAACTTATATCAAGTTCACAGGGTTCAAATTTTAGGGTTACATGTTTTAGTCAGGTTCAGGGAGTAATTTTACCCCCATACCTACTCTCTAACAGGCTCAAAGTTTCAACTAGATTTTCACTACTTAACACTTCCAAAAAAATTCAAAACCATTCCCAACAGATAGCAAATTTTCTCACCTTTACAGTGATATAAGGAAGTCCTCCTAACTCCTTGTAGAACTCAAGATATGAGTGGGTGAAGTTTCTAGGAAACATTTTCCCTAGGGGACACATGTCAAGAGGAGGGGGATACACTTTGGAAGGATTGGTGGGTCATGGGGTGGCATAGGGAAATTTTCCCATCACATGGCTCAAAGTCACAAAGCATTCCACACCCCCGTGGGTCCCCGAGTGGACACGTGTCGAGCCCTGGTACCAAGCGGGAAAGGAGAAGGGAAGGGTGGAGTAGTGGGTGGATTTAGTGCCTTACGCCCAACAAAGGAGGAAAGGAAGAAAAAGGTGCGTGGGTTGCGCGCGGAAGAACAAATTATGCCGAAGGGAGACCAAGAGGGAGAAGAAATTTAGGGATTTTCCCAAGGCCAAACAAACAAACTTGTGGAAGAAGGAAGGGGCCGCCTTCATCCCCAGAAGTGGTGGCATGCTTCATTGGGCCGCGGGGCCAAAATGGAAAAAATTTTCCCAAAAATTTCCAAAAGGATAAAATTTAAAAACGAACCACGCCTCCGCCTCAGCCCCTAGAGGACACATATGGTGCCCTCTGATTGGCTACGGGCCAATGGTGGGAAAAGGAAAAATTTTCCAAAGTCAAAATTTTAAAGGATAAGTTTAAGTTTGAAAAGAGTCCACCCATCCACCGTGCCATGTGGCAGCATGTGATTGGCTGTAGGCCGGCGGGTTGCGGGGTAAAATGGGAAAAATTTCCCAAGGCAAAATTCTTGAAAGGGCTAAGTTTAAAAATTGGTCCTCCCCTCCTAGGGTACCATGTGGCAGGCCCTGATTGGTTGCGGGATAGCGGGGGCCACATACCTTGTTGGGAAATTTTTCCAAAGTAAAATTAAAATTTTTCTATATTTAGATTCAATCTTATCTTTTTTTAATGCCAAATTGAAGTAAAAATTCAAATGGCCATAACTTAAGCTAGAAAAATTGATTTTGATAAAATGAAGACTTTTTGGAAATCCCTCGATGCCCTCTTTACATAGGGATCATCAATTTTGGAAATTGATGAAGTTTGAGAGGTCGGTTTAATGAAAACAATCTGCAGGGTTCTAATTAGTGAACTGGCAGTTTTCAAATCCTCAACTTGGTTAAATTACAACTACTCCTTCACTCAACATGTCGAATAGACATAAAGGATTAGTTTAGGAAGGGTTTAGAGAATTTTAGAAAATTTAATTTGTCCAAGTGATTTCAATTTTTATTTCTTTGACAATAGACAGAAAAATGACCCAAGGAGGAATTGCATTCGAAGTTAGCAATGGTTGGATTATTTATTAAGTTTTCTTTCTCAGGTTGGGTTCAATAATGTCTTAGCATGATAACTTATAACATTTTTAAGTTGATTACTAAGTGCAGGTCTGAACTTTTCATTTTATTAAAATGTGAATTACCAGAATGAAGTGTATGATAATGAACTGTTTCTTTGAATTGGAATATCAATTTTGTCTTTTGAATGTGCATATGTTTCCTAAACTTAGTCAAATACATTTTATTGAATTCCATCAACCATTCAATAACAATTTTACAAGTCTTATTTCTATATTCAACTCCTTCAAGAGAACAAAATATTGTCTTTTGTTTCATACGCATGTTTCTTTTCCAAACAGCAATTTCCAATATTTAATAGCAATTTCAACTTCAATAATAATTCAAATCTAATACACAATACACTTTTGAGAAAGGAATTCAATCCTTCATTGATCATCAAATACAATTTTACAACTTTCCTTTTTCATTTGATTTCCAAAATATAGTTTACAAGATACATAATACAATGCATGTAACTTCATTTACATTTCTTTTCCAAAACAGAGGACAATTATGAATCTCCTTTGCATTTCTCAATTCAAATTCAATCTTCCATATATAATACAATACTTCACATTGCAATTACAATACAACTCATCCATTTCGAAGTGGGAAAGATTACAACAAACTTGCTCAAAGGATGGGACTGTCAAACTGTATTCTTCTTGCTCCAAACAGCAGCATGCTAGTTTCTCCATCTTTTCATCTTTGATCACAACAAGGAAGGGGGAAAGGCAACACTCTCCACCCAGCCAAGACATCTAATGAGAAAGGAGAAGCCATCCTTCCTCATTGGCCCCCGAGCCCCAGCCATATTGAAATAGATAATGAGAATCAACTCATGGTAACAATGGCTTCCATAACAAATATACAGTATTCTTCACATGCATACAACAATAAGAAATACAGTCCAAGCAAAGACAGTAGTTCACAACTGCATTTGAAATCATTCACACAACACATAGGCTTGATCAAGCAAGCCAACAAGAGAAAGAACTATGGGGGACTACTTATGACTCCGTATTTGGAATTGGGCATCCACCTAAATCATACCACCAATAAACATATAAAATCTCATAAACCTTATATCTCCCAACCCCTCCTTATGCCCCCCCAAAGTTTCTCCCTTATTCCCCCCAAGAGTAAGAAATGTAAGCAATTTCTTTTCCAAGGTGGATCCCAATCCAAAACTCCCTCCACAATAAAACTAATGCCATTAGCAATCCCTTATGCCCCCCAATTGGAAATCCCCATAGCCTTCTCCTACACCATATCCTAAGCATTCTACCCAACCAGCCAAGAACACATAACACAGTCACCATTTCAAACATGCATGCAAGAGAAAGAAAGAAAATATTTAAAACAAGCTCAAGATTCTACCTCTCTATACTGGAGTTTGTTCCAAGCTCACAAGCTTTCCAACTGTCAAAGTGCAGTCCAAAACCAGAAATGTTCAAGCATGCAAAAGACTCCAAACTTCCTCCACAACAAGCTCTAAAAACAGAAAAAAGAATGTGCCCCCAAGAGGAATGGACAAAGTTTCAACAACTCAAAATAAGCAAGGAGTTTCACTTTTAAAGGAGAGGGAAGAGAAAATGATGATGTGAATCCATGTGGGATGTCACATCATTCTTCCTTAACCCCAAGAGGAAATCAACATCATCCACCAAATCATAATAAATAAGAATGACAAAATAACTTACACACTCTAAAATGACCCATACTCAAAAAGGACTGAATTAAAAACATGTAAGAGAAGTGCAATTAAAACTAACAAATTGTCATTCCAAAATGCAATAAAAATGCCTAAATTTAACCTCCAAACCATAGGTATGGTTGGTGAATCATTTTAAGAGGTGTGGAACAAGTTTTACTTGTCCCACAAGCCTCCAAATTTGGCCTCTAAGGACAAATTCGAATTCTTAAGGAGGTGAAGTGTTTA
Organism: Taxus chinensis; assembly: GCA_019776745.2. Classification (NCBI taxonomy): domain Eukaryota; kingdom Viridiplantae; phylum Streptophyta; class Pinopsida; order Cupressales; family Taxaceae; genus Taxus; species Taxus chinensis. Next base: position 485,933,984 of record CM034154.1, read on the forward strand.
ACCTTCGAAAATATTTCTTACATATCCCTTACACCTTCTTACACATTTCTTACACTCTTCCAACATTAACATTTAAAATCAACAACGTCATTAATTACATTCCATACCCCAATTTAATTTAATTAAAGTTTAACTATATGATCTCTCACATTAATCTGCCACATTTAAATTAATTACAAGAAGGAACACATTACTAATAAAATACATTCAACAATAATTACAAGGAACACATAATAAAATACATATCCTATGGTCACATATAATGGAAATCCCCCCCATGGGAATCCCTAACAAACACACACATAAAACAGTTGCCATAGTTGCCATGCTGACCTTGTTGATTTCACCCAGAATTCTAACATGATTAGTCTCCAGTCTCCCGACATTATTGTGTTTTTTTTTAACCTGAAAAAATGCAAATACCTCATTCGGCCTCATGGCCATATCAGAACATCCAAAATGATATAGACAACATTTCACGATCATCTAAACACATGAATCACAACAATATCAAGAATTCAATATTATCATTTTTAATTCATAAATCAACTATATCATCATCTATACTATTCCATACTAGGCCTACTCAAAATATCAAATGTCACAAGTCCACATCAACATCTATAATATGTCCATGTCAAACAATATATCATCATCCACATAAAGGAAATGTAGCTAGTAATCATCATGCATACTAACTAAATCTAGATCAACAACAATCCATGATCTAACATCTAACCATCATACTAAGACAAAACATAATAGTGTCCATAATATGATTAATAGTATCAGGATCGGTATCTAAAAGTGTCAAAGGGAAGTGGGCACTACACTCATGTTCCAATACACAACGGGGTAATACTTCATCTCAGCATAATTTTTAAATTTCGCCACTGATTAACATATAGGGTGATGCACATATAGCAAGTTGTTTCTTCTCCATGGATTTCATTCCTTCTGGTGTCATCCATGTTTGTAGAAAGAAAACAATGTCTTCTAGTTCTAATGGTGCTCATTGTAACCTGTATAACTAGGCATCTGGCATGGTATCTTCAATGGCATGTGCTTCTTCTCTTGACTGTATTCTTGATGGATGGTCTGGTCCTGAATTATTTTTCCCTAGTTTTAAAAAAACTATGAAATCAAATTCTTGAAATAAGAGCACCCATTGACATATGTGTCCTTGTAGAAAAAAAAATTTTACCAAATACTTTAATGTCATGTGATCTGTATAAAAGATGAATGGTGTAGCTAGTACGTACTGGCAGAATTTATGTAGCACATAGATCTTTAACAAATCTTTGCACTCTGTAGTTTTGTAATTATGTTCTACAGAAGTTAGCTTTCTACTAGAAAAAAAGATAGGATAATCGACAATACCTTCTCCAAGTTGAACCAACACCACGCCAATGGCCATGCTAGAGGCATCAACATGTACATGAAATGGTTGGTCCCATAAAGGAAAATGCAGAATAGGCGCGGTAGTAAGTTTTTCCTTTAACGTCTTGAATGCATGCTACTTTGGTTCTCCCCAGTAAAACGTAACTTTCCCTTTCAGTAACTCTTCCAACGGTGTGGACACTTTGGCATATCCTTTGATAAAATTCTGGTAATATCTTGTATGACCTAAAAATCCATGTAACTCACTCTGACATGTAGGCTCCCTTAGGCCTATAATGACTGCAACCTTTGCTAGATCAACCAACAAACCTTCCTTGTAAATTATGTGTCCGAGAAATATCCCAAATGGTGTAGCAAATATGTACTTCTTAATGTTCAAGGAGATACTCAACTGTCTACATCTTTTAAACATTAAGCGCAAATTGTCACAATGATCCTTAACTAATCCATACATTGTCCAATCATCTAAATAGACCTGTAAGAAGTTGTGAATAAATTCCTTGAATGCTTGAAAAACTATGCGTGAGAATACACCAGGTCCATTTTTCAAACCAAAAGGCATTACAGTATAGGAGAAGCCACCCCATTCCGTAGTAAACATAGTCATTTCCTGATCCTCCCAGGAAATCCGAACCTGATCATACCTAGATAACCCATCTGTAAATGAATATATTTCTTGCCCTACAACGCCTTCTAGTATTTCCTTGGTGAATGGTGTAGGAAAGGGATCACTCACACATGTAGCATTCAGATCCATGTAGTCCACGCAAATCCTAACCCATCCATCCTTCTTAATAATGATCACCATTGGACTAACCCACTCTGACTCATCAAGGGGCTTGATATGTCTAGACTTCAACTTTTTTCAATCTCTTCTTTGACCTTTTTCACACAAGTTTGGGTTCATCCTTTAGGGTATCTTTCTAAATGGGCATGTACCCTCTTTAATTTTTATCTTCATCTCCCCTAACGATTCATGCATGCCTTTAAGTTCATGGTACCCTCTAGGGAATAAGTCTTAGTAATCCCTTAGAAACTCTATGGTTTTTTCCACTTCAAATTCTAACCAATAGTCCCCAATTACGAATTCCTTACGGTCATCCTATAATCTAATTTTCACCATATTTGTCTTCATAGGTTCATGATAGGTGTGCGTAGTTATATCTACACTTTCCAATAACTCACACCTACCTATTGAATTATTTACATCTAGATTTTCTCCTTCTTCATCATCCACTAAGTAGACCATTTTTCCTTTTTCTTTCTCAAGGCAAGTGCATTGAAGTAATGTTGCATCATCCTATATTTCTTCAACAACACATGCTCTTGAGTCTCCTTCATCCAATAAATCCTACAGGATTTCTTCAGCCTTGGCACTATCTCCCATAGTTAAGCACTCTATGACTTTCAATGCTTCTTCCACTGGAGGCTTTGTAGAGAAGAAGTCAAACATCTAGGTCATTCCTGCAGTTAAATCCTGCCAATTTTTGGTCTCTCTATAAAGTTCTGCATATACATACCAAGCACGCGTGCATCCTTATAAAGTGCAATAAAACTTGTGCACCCATAGCAAAGGTGGTAAAGATTCCTTCCCTTCTATCTAAAGTCTCTCACACTTCTAAACATAGTGTATAATAGGTTGATTACCATAATAAGTACAGATTTGAGTAGGTGCATTGCTCCTGAGGAACCTAGTAACAAGATCACTCCTAATTTCATTCCATCCTACAAGATTAACCTTGTGAGCCATCCACCAGCGTGTTATTATCCCACGTAGTGTATATGCTAACATATTTATTCTTTATTATGGGTCTATCGATTTTTCTTCCATGGTGCGTAGGAATACCATAGGATCTACTTCTCTGGTGTAACAAGGTACTAATTTGTTACCTATTCTCCTGGCATACCATGGTTGGCTTCTTCTAGGAAATATTCTATTTATTTCAAGCTCTACCAACTCATAAGTGATACGAGCCCAATTATCACAGGAAACACGTGTAGTATCGCTCATAGACTGTGCATCCTCCCACTGAATAAGTCCTTCTTTATTTGGCTGAAGCATCTCTGGATCTCCGATGGTGCATACATAAATCCTATTCAAATATTCTTTACTCAAGGGCTCAAGACAGGGCACAAATTTTCCATCTATTAAAGGGATAATAACTCTTTCCTCCTTATTTTCAAAACTGATATAACCTTTTTTGAACCAAAGATCAACATTATTTGCATAACACCAAGGATGCTCCAATAGAGCTAGGAAGCTATCTGACTCTGCCAACGATAAAACCTTCAACTCTCTAATGAACTCGTCCTTTTGTATGGTAATGGATGCATCTTTCAAAACTCCGATGGGAGTGGCCTTAGTTCGATTAGCCATAAACAATACATTAGAGGATGGCTTCAATGGGGGTCTTCCCATTTGTACCCATGCATCTAAGGTAAGAACATTGACTTCCATGCCTATATCAATCAGTATATTACTCAATAACTGCCCATCCATTACAACATTCAAAGTGATTTCCTTGTCATAATCTAGGATATGAGGGGAAATATTTGCATGCAATATCTGTCATCCAGTCTCAACACTTTCACATGGAGTGTGTCCCTTTAACCAATCCCCTAACAGTGGAATGATATTTTCCTGGCACAACATTTTAACACTTCCCTTAAGTCATCTATATCAGTTTGGACCATCTCTGATACTTTCTTTTTCTCCATCTTCCATGATTTCTCTTTTAAGTATTGTATCTCACCTTGAAGATTCCTAAAAACTTCCATGGTTTCCTAAAATACCTCCTTTTGATGGTCAGGATCTGGGTACCATGCATGTAGAACCTCCTCCTTAGTGATGGTGGGCTTCATCTCAAATGCTTCCCTGGCACGTGCCACCTCAACGCAGGTTGTGATCTTAACTTGCAGCTCCTCAAACTCTACATCTAACTTAAGCATCCACTGATTTTCAACATCGCATTGTATCCTAACCATCCATGCACCTTTGTTTTATTGTTTATGTTGTTTACTAAGATGCTCATATAAGTTCAGGCACTCCTCATAGCTATGGTTCTTTCCATAAAAAGAACATGTAATATTCTAAGGACATTCTTGCTTGTAGTGTTTAGGAGATCAGCATGCATAACGTGTTCCATGAGGGAACTCACTTCCTCCACTACCACGGCCTCATCCTCTAAATCCACCATGGTATCCATGATCTCTGCCATAACATTCTTTAAAATGCCCTTCATTCTGATCATAGTGTGTCTGACTATGATCCTAGTCCTGATACTCATTCTTGCCATTAGAGCTATCTGAAACTCCTATCAATCGTACACCAATATCTATAGTGTCATGGATCTAACCAATTAGTCAGCAGTCTTTAATGTCATGAGTCGTGGACCTGCAGATTTTATAGTAGCTTGAAATGTTCTTCCTTATCACGTGTAGTAATAATGGGCAGTGGCTAGCATCATGGCTTAAATGGCATATCTCAAAATCCAACGGCAATGAGCGTACTAATCTGCGAGGACAACTATCCTTTATGTGACCTTCTACTTCACAATCTATACACCAAATCCATGTGTATGTCTCATGTGCTGAATTTGCTAATAGTTTATCCAACTGTTTTGTCATAGCTATGATCTGTGCTTCTAAAAATGGGCTCACCCCAGTATCTATACTTCCAATTTTCTCAGCACGTAAGTCTGCTTCAAGTTCTTTACACAGATTCGTGTATGTCTTATGTGATAATTCCCTTCTTAAAGGGGTAATTAGGCTATCAACGAACCACTGTGCATGTTGGCTTTTGTGTATATCATAAGAAAGCTTACATAACAACATTTTAAAATGGGCATCATACTCTCTAACACTCTTAGTAGTGCCTTGCTTAATATCCTTAAGTGCACTTATACTCTTCTTCTCAAACTTGGTGATGTGAAACTCTTTAAGGAATGCATCTTTTAAAGCTGTATAATCTATGCAAGTCTGATCTGGGTCAAACTTTATATACCAGTTGTGTGCACGCCCTTGTAACATAATAGAAAATTAGCTTTCCCTACTCTCAAAATCCATGATCCTTTTGCATGCCATAGTATTCACACATATGCACATGTTTAGTAGCATCTTCTACGCCCCTATAGTCCAGAAGATGAAGAGACATCTCCATGTAAATATTCTAGAGTTGGTGTGGACATTTCCCCCCATATACACAACCTCATGTGTTTCCCTTGCCTTCAGAACCACCAGGTCCATCGAAACTAGAGCTACATATGCCTCCTGATCCCAAACCTGTAGCTGGGGTCAGACCAGAAGATGTACTTCCTTGTGTCCCGATAGTAGAATTGAATTGTACCCCGAAAGTATACAAAGTGTTACAGCTTCCAGAAGATGGTCCAAAAATTTGTGTGCCTAAGTTTTGTGTAGATGATACACCCAAGAAGGTACTCGCATATAACAAAAAATTCATTTGCACTTCCATTACGGTGCCTTTCATAAGACTCACTCCTACTCTTCCACTTCTTGAATTAACTTGTTGACTATTTTTTATACTAGATGCTGAAAAACCAAGTGCAAGGGCAAGGTTGCCAAGTGGATTCAAAAGCACACCCACGACTCAGGTCGTCTCTACTGGTGTGCTTCTATGTGAGGCTGAGGATGGTTATCTATCATGTTTTCCCAAATAGGGTAGTTCATGAGGCTCGGGTTTCACTTCTTCTTTGTGAACTTCAAATCCTTCCCAAACTATATTTCTCCACAACACCATTTACTCTGCAGCCTCCCATTACTTCTCTACCTCCCTCTCATACCCCTCATTATACTTAAGTCGCCTTTCCACTCTCTGTCTTTATGTCCCTAGGTCTGTCATCTTTCACCAAACCTTATCCTACCCCCGCGCATGGTGGGGTTTAGTTAGCCGTCGGTTTACTCTCCAAATTCAAAGTTACCATCAAGATATTGATCACCAGTGGAATTCCTTGCAAGTAAGTTCCCCTTGGATATTGTAAAAACTAGAATTCAACTACCTCTTGACACAAATAAGTGGAAATTGAGTAATCTAAGATATAACTATTTAAAACACCATGGAACCGTGTATCCACAGCTCCAATTCAAATCGAATCAGCATCATAAAGGGCCTAAAATTCTTCTTGTGTCTAGATAAGTGTAAGATACCTCTAATTCCGCTTAGATGCATAAACAATCAGTCACTCATACAATTCATACATGTTCTATTCCACCCACACACGTGCGTTAAACTCAGAACTAGTGTTGAACCATCGTGCATATTCTTCTTCTAGATCATGCATCCACTCCTCAACACTTTCTAATGATAACTGGTATGTCTTCATCATGAACCATCCTGAAAAATACTAAAAAAAATGTCCCCGCAACGGAACCAATGATGCAGCCTAGAATTAAGAAATAAAAGCCCAGGTGCGCTAGCACATCACTCACCCTAAACAAAGCACTCACCCAAAGCACGTAAAGATACCAGACCCCTCTTTAGGGTTTATGTTACAGGAGGTTAGCATGATGAAGACTTTAATCATTCAGATATATAACTAATATATCTTTCATACAGTGCATATTACGACCTAGATCTAGAACATAATAGACTTTAACATATAACCATAATGGAATCAAGCATGTAATACCGAATTATAACTATGAGAACACCTTGTTTCATTCCATAATCTCCATTATATTAATTATAGTAAATAAACAGAAGCTTCATTACAATAATAGTAGTATATGCTTAGGCGCGTACCAGATCTAGTAGCATAATCTCACTATATCCTAGTTCTCACACGTATATCTATTATCTCTCTCTATCTACTACACAGTTCACTACATATTTATAAGGGTGGGGACTTTCTCTTCACCGCTTATCTAATCCAAAAATAGGTCGCATGACATTATTAGCCACGCGCCGTTACAAAAATAAGTTTATATGCAAGAATGCTAACAATTAATCTCTCTTTATCAACTATCAGTTCACAATTCTATCTTTAGTCTACATCCATGCAAAGTGCTTCGTAGCTGATCATCCAAAATAAGCCAATGTGTGTCATGCAAGTCTTTAATCGGTTTGAGTTCTCCTCATGATATTTCCAAAAATAGATCCTCTTCATGAAAATAGCTAAGTCTTGAATATGTCTCTGTTCTACGTGTGATTCTCTCCAATGCTTCTGAACCTTTCAATGCGCTTTGTTCTCCTGCACAAACCTTCTTTATTTTCTTCACTAAGTGCCAGATTTTTACTATTCAACACTTTTAGATAGAAAATAAAATTCAAAACCAACAATCCCAGAATTGGAAAGGATGTCCATGTCACTTCTCGTCCATGACCTTTCCCATCCTCCAGTACACTGGAGGACATGAGAAAGGCTATAAATACATGTACGAAGGATATTTTTGATCATCGGAAGTAAGATACTTTATGGGAGTAAGTGTAAGATTTATAAAGTGATGGAATTGAGTTTTTAGAAGAAAGAGTTTGAGAATAGAGTAGTCAAGTAGTTGGGAGGAAGTGTGAGACATTGTCAATTTCCTTTCTCACTTATTGTAAAGTTTGTATCTCTTATATTTTGAATTTACCAATAAAGGAAAAAGGGAAGAAACAGTTGTTTTCCCATCCCAACTAATTTTCCTCCTTTGGAGGTTTCCAAGATAAAAATCCTTCGCATATGTGTGTGTGTTAATTCATTTATCCTTGCAAATTCTAGTTCTAAGGCATAAATAATTCAATCACTAGCTCAACTGTCATTTTCATTGAAAATAGTACAGCAGTATGATTGTGATTTTGTGAACGATTTCCAAAGTAGATAGTTTACATATCACTAGAGAGAATGGAGGGATACAAAGTGTGAGAAGAGGAGATGAAGTAAAAGTATGGGAGACTCTACCATTATAGTGTGAGGAGCTTGTTGTTGTAGATCAAGAGCAAACATAGCATGTAGATCGTGCAAGAAATTGTACTTTCTTACCATTTTAATTTAATAATTTCATTATGTTTTTGTGTACTCTTTGAGTACTTCTTAACTAATAGGTTAGGGGCTTCCTTAACCGAAAACCCAGTTCATGCGACTATGTCAAATATCCTCTTTCCTTTCTATAGAAACAACTTATCTTGCATTTTTTCTATTCTTTTTTTCCAATAATATTTTGTGACTTTTTCTCCTCTTAATGGCAATCCTAAATTTGAATAAGAAGGTATTATTTATTAAATCCAATAACTAAATTCTTGACTTAGAGGATTTGAGTTTTTCCTAAAAACATTTTTCATATCTATCTATAATTTCCTTGAGTTACATTGTTTTTTATGGTAGTTATCTTAATAACATTGTATCACCCACAAACTACACATGTGAAATATATTATACATTGTGTTGGATTTAGTACCTTTTAACTCCCCATTTCTAATGGCTAACTTAAAAAATCTTCCTATAGTATTAACTATGATGATAAAAAGGTAAGGGAAAAGAGGATGGCCACTTTCCTTTCCATGCAGATAACTTATGTTGTATTCTTTCAATTATTTGTTTCGAGTGTTCTTTTGTAAATTTTCATCCTATTAATTGCAATCCAAAATATTCACTAGGAAATTACCCTTCATCAAAACCAATAATGATATTTATATTTTAATTTAACCCACATTAATTTATAAATTAAATTCTTAGACTTAGAAAAAATGGCTTTTTGCCAACATCAATTTTAGATTTATCTATGATTTCATTGAGATGCATTACTTACTTTTCTAACATATTAATAACATTGTAACACCTTCTAACAACATATTAATAACATTATAACACCCACAAATTGCATATGTAAAATATTTTCTATAATCATGTTGTCTTTAAGTCCTTTTAACTCCCCGCTCCTAATTGTTGATTTAATAATTCTTACTATAGCCTCACCATCATGATTAAAAGATAGGGGAATAAATAACATCATGCCTTGTACCCATAGAATATTTGAATAATGTCACTAGTGTAGTTTGGCCAAATAGAGAAATATGGGGTAGAAATACAAATCCATATCCATTGTCTTGAATCCTTAGAACCAAATCTACTCTAGGACTAAATCCAAAAAATTCCAATTACCCATGTCATATGTTTTAGAGATATAAAGTTTGATAAGCATGATTTCTATTTTCCTATCATTGGGAGAGTGTATAGTCTCATGCATTGTGAGGATTCCATCTAGATTTTTCCTTCTGGCTACAAATCCACCTCTCTTCACAGATGATTCCCTCTAGATATTCCTTAAGTCTGTTTTTTATATCATTGATGGAACATTGATATAGTGAGTTGTATAGAGAGATATGCCCAAAGTAATTGAAGTATGGTGAAATATTCATTTGCATTAAAAGAAAAAAAGTATTCTTCCATTGTTTGAAAATATTCCTTATCTTTCTAAATTCTTTGAGTGCATAAATTACATCTAATAATGCAATACCCCTAAAGTTTTTAACGAAACCAACTTAGAATCCATCTCGTCCTAGGACTTTATTAGCGTACAAGATAAAAATAACCTTTTGAATTCTTTCTCTATTACTAGAGTAATTATACCAATTAGATTTTGTAATCTAACCAAGATTGATCCATCTTCATATCTACACTTCCTCTATTAGAATATCTTTATAGTAATTTTCAACATTGTTTATGCTCTCATCGGATTCCTCGTTGATCTCCCCTTCACAACTAAAAATCTTGTCAATGTTTTTTATGTTTCTACAAAAAAATGGAAAGGTGGACACAATGGTTTTCTAATCTCCTTACAATTATTTCTCCCTTGATTTCTTCTTCCGAAAAAAATATTCTTTTTTTAGGATCTTTTGTTGCCTTATTTTGACACATATTTCCATATCTAAAAAAATATCATTATATTCCTCTTAACCAATGAATTTTTTAAGATCATGAAGTTTTGATTCAATGAATTTTTTTTCTAAAAATGTTTCTTTCTCCATTCCTTAAAGCCCTATTTAACAACATTTAAATTTTACATGTATTAAGAATTGGGATTCTTTGATTTGATTTTTCATATATTTTATAAGTTTTGTTCAAATAATGGTTCTCGTAACCACATTAACATGAACATAATGCAAATCCCTCAAATTTTTTGTCTCTTTGAATGGAAAATGCAATTGGTAGGTAATTGGATCCCACAAAGTGAATGACTTATGTTGCAAATTTCAAACCTTTGGAAATTAACTCCACATTGATTAAGAATATATATAATATTTCCAAATTTAGTTCATCTCTCATCCTACTATTATATGTAGAATCCAATTCCTTGAGGTTTAAAGTCAATTAACCCTTCCTTTAGATAGAAATCAATAAGGTCAAACATTGTTTGGGACACGTGGGTTAAGCCCCCTTATTTTTCAAAATCTTTCATAATTGCATTAAATCACCACCCAAGACCCATTCCATTGATCCTATTTAACCACTAAACCTACTATGGTCTTTCCAACATGATTTTTTCCCTTCTAAATCAACAGGTCCATATACATTAGATAAGAGAAAATGGGTTTTTAATTCCTTTACCCGGCATGTGCATTGATTACAATCAAATTTTCAAATATTATAATATAATCACAAACTGTTGGGTTCTATAAGATAGATAATTCTCTAGTAAACCCCTCATTTTTAATAATCCTATTGTAATTCTTCCAAATTAATTTCACAAAAGACTCAAAATTAGTCCTTTACTCATTTTTGGTTTCATTGCAACATGAGGAGATGCATTTTTTTCTCCTCACTTAGTCTCCTAGTCTAGGAACATTTCTAAGAGGCATTTAAGGCTCTAACATTCCAACTTATTTCATTTCATATCAGTGGAAATTTTATCTGCTTGACTAAGTATCATATAAATTATTATTTTTATGTTCATTACCTAATTCTATTTATGTTTCTATTTTAATCTTTTTTCTTTCTTGGTTATCTACCACGAGTCCATGTTGGCCCATTAGATAGTTGTGACCTAATTGCTAAAGATCCAAAGAAACAAAGTGAATTTTTAGTGCCTTTTCCCCTTACTCCTATAGCATATTTCTATGTGTTCTTGTGATATGTGGTCTTATTTTTTCTATATTTTAATTTATCACATAAAACCTACTCCTATATGGTTCCTTATTTGAGTTTATTCTGCAATATTATCTCTCTTTGGATTTCCCCTATTCTTGCAAGAGAATTATTTTTTCCTTCAAAAGGATGCCTTTTCTTCATGTTAGATCTAATTTTTCTAGTTTTAAGAAGAAATTATTGATCTCTCAATACTTTGATACCTCATCAAAATCATCCTCTAATGAGTCATTTTCAATCTTGTTGGTTTTCTTGAACATGTTTTCTTGTATAGACTTTTTGGTTCTCATAAACATTGGATTTCATTATATCACACCCTGAATGTATTTTACCATGAATGAAAAACCAATTTTTGTTTTATTTAGTTGACATCTACTTTCCTTTATTTTGATGTCAATTTTGGTAACCATTTCAAAATGAGTTTCATTTTTCTCAATGGGTCATCCCCTTTCACATGTTCCCTTCGATATTAAAGAGTTGAAGATATTTCTCCATATTATATTTACTAATCTACCTAGTTTTGAAATGATTTTATTATAATATCATAAATATAGATCTGTTAATTAAGAAGGATATCTTTGATAACAAGACAAGTGTACCCTTGATCAAAGGATTAAACTTATAAACAGGACTAAAAATTCTTATCACAAATCTTACACACACTAGAGAATTTTTGCTCCTTGATTACTTTGATGTAGTGAATTAATCCCAAACCACCTTTTATAGGAGAGTGAGAGGATTTTCACCAGATAACTTAGATACCAAGAATCGGAAACTCGGGTTGCCAAAATATTCCCACTAAGAGATAGCGGAGGAAAAAAAATGATGAGTACACATCATCTCGGTGCCTTTATAAAAGTAGGGAGGTCCACCATGCTTCATTTGTGACGTAAAATTATGGTCATGCCAAATCTTTATTCAACTCGTAAAGGACCATTAGGATAGATGGAAATAAGTTTTGTCACCATAAACTTTTTACGTTATAAGACTCCCTAAGGACTATAATGAACCCTTAAGGACTATTGTCATTGTTAGATTTTGATGATGACATTGAAAACGTGTCTTTCAGTAGTATATGGATCTCTCTAGTTTTCTTTCCCACCACAATCTTCATGTGTTTGTAATCCCATGTGATTATCTCATTCAAGCCTTTTTGGTAGGAAAGAGGTAAAATACTTGGGAATAGTCTACATTTTTCTTGGAGTTTTGAGGAGGAATATTTGCATGATGAAATATATAAGTCTTTTTTCCACAAACTGATACTCATGATTTTTTTTTATCATGAGAAAACACCCACCTTATTGAATTGTAAAAATAGCATTCCTTCACATACCATGGCATGTTTGCACTGGATTTATAATATTTCAGAAAATATTAGGATGCATTTTGCAACAGAGGATCATTAGACACTTTGTGGGCATATATTTTAGCCAAAAAATATTTAAAGTAGTTTGGAATATAATTCTGAGCCTCGGGTCTAGGTGATTAGTTCCATCCATCCTCTTGCAAAGGATTCTCTTTTAGCCACATTATCTAAATTTCAAATCTCCACATAGTATCTAGAAAAGGAAATAAAATTGTTTAAGCTTAATTCCCATTATTGGAGGTTCTAGACATTTTGGTTCAACAAACCTATAGTTCCTCCATGGCCAATTTAGAGTACATATCATTAATGGATCTTGTATTGTGTGATATGGAACATTTATATCTTCTGGATTAGTGAATTTGATGAAATTTCATGTCATGGCATGTGGAGTAAGAAAAATAATATTTTGATTCAAAATTTTATGTTGAACTTCATATGACATACTTCTATCGTTTTCTTTAAGCACTTGAATAGCTATTTCCATCCCAGCTACAAATAGTATGAACAAACTCAATAGAGACCTGAGTGTAATTTACATATTGTGAACTATTCAATTCTTTTCTAGACAATCCAACTAAAGAATTTTCTTTACCTTTAATATGCTTTGCTTCAAAATTGTAGTTATCAAACTACATTCCTCGTCCTTGTAATCTATTGAAAGCAATTTTATAATAAGGGTCACCATTATTTAGTAAAGCTTTGAAATCCTTGAGATCACATCTCAAGATGAAATGTTTTTTCTGTAGAAAGAATAGGAAATTTTTGATAGATTTCTTTGTTGCTATATTTTTCTTATGCGTTGAATGGTATTTCAGTTCTAATCCTTGAAAAGATCTAGATGCATGCCTACAATTTTTTTCTATTCCATTTTAATTTTTTTCTTTTAGCACATCTCCCTAGAATTCTTTGTCAGCGTCTTCCTAGACAATATTTTTTCAATTTCCTCGCAAATACATAACAAGAAGGCTTTGAACTTATTTTTTATTATGTTTACATCCTGAGTCTCTTCAGGCATCCAACTTGGAGCATTCTTTCTTAATATTTTATTAAGAATAATTATATTAGCACCAATGCCTTTGTAGATCCTATAATATAGTTAATGCATCCAAGAAATATTTTTAATTGTAAGTTATCATTCATTTGATAAGGAAATTCCTGGATCTTTGATACAATATGAGATTGTATCTAGATTGAGCCATATTTTACAGTAATACCTAGAAATTTTATTTCATCTTTGAATACCTCCATTTTTGTTAGAGATAAACACAACCATTTTGGTAAACTATATCATAATTTTTTTGAAGATGCTCAATATGCTCTTTAGGAGATTTGGAAAATATCATATATGTATATAATTGAGAAATCAGACAACTCACCAAAGATATTGTCCATTATTTTTTGGAAAATTTACAGAGTTATCTTTAATCCAAATGAAAGTGCATTCCATTCATATTATCCACCTGGTACAAAAAAATGTTGTCTTGTAGTGCTCTTCAGGTTTCAGGAAGATTTTCCAAAAACCCCTTTAAAGATCAAACTTGCTATATACTTTAGATCCTTTGATTTTGGTCAAAAGATCATCTTTTGTTAGAATTGGATGTTGTACAGACTAGACATATTTATTCAGAGGTTTGTGGTTAGTTGCAATCATTTTCTTTTGCCTAATTTTCTCACTTCTTTTTTTGGCATAGAATGTTGCACAAGCCCAGTGAGAATTAGGTTGTCAAATGAAACCACCTTGGAGTAGTTTCTTTGTTTCTTCATGGCATTATTTTATGTCATCTAGAATCATTACTTTATGATGGGCTTTAAACTTTGGGATAATTTTATTCCCACGAGCATCCTTGGAAAACTGTAAATCAAGTGAGCATAAATGTTTTTTTCTGATTATAAAAGCATGAGGGTTTTCATAACATAGATCCCTTTTATCTTTTCAACTATATCATCAATATTTCCTTTACAAAGAGCTATGGATTTATAAATCCATTCATGGTTAGCTTCTTCTTTTGATCAAGTAAAGGAATTATGGTCTTGAATAAAAAATTTATTGGGATCTGGACATCAATGTTGAATAAATATATGAAATCTTTATTTAAGTTAAAGGTTCCACATTGCTATAGGGACTCCTAGTAGGAAATATTAGGAGAGCATATCATGCTAATAAAACTACAACTGTACTGGAACATAGGTTGTATACCTAAATATGACTTGTTTTTTATCAAAAAATATCTTGAGATAGGTTTATGTCCAGTTGTCTGGAGAAATAACTCTAGTCCTAAGCATAATTATATTGGCACCAATATCTATCATTACATCTATAGAATATAGCTTAATTTTTGGAATTCAGATATTCATTGAGATGAAAGGATTTTGAGCACCCCTGATAGTACATACCTCACAGTTGATTTCTTCTATTGGGACTCCTTGTTCTTCTTCTTAATGTAAAATATCTTGATAAGCTTCTTCTAGGATTTTTTTTGGATTTCCATGTGGTACATCTTCACGCCCAAGCTATAACCTACTAGCGTGCCCTCCTACCTTTTGGATTCATATTTCTCTTCAGAACACTTCCATGTTCTTGAGTACCTCGTTATTGAGCCTTCCACAGGTAGTCTTCTCGGCCCCTACTTACCTCA
Source organism: Taxus chinensis (assembly GCA_019776745.2). Lineage (NCBI taxonomy): Eukaryota > Viridiplantae > Streptophyta > Pinopsida > Cupressales > Taxaceae > Taxus > Taxus chinensis. The sequence goes on from CM034154.1 coordinate 485,949,466, forward strand.
TGTTATACTTGTTTCTTCACTCCTCTCTATCTATGGTCCTTGTGTCTAGAAGAAATCTCTTTTTTTCCAATTTTCCAACCTTGAATAGCACCCGTAGATAGTTCCTTTTATGTGGACGTATTTCCATCAATCCTATACCTTAATATCCATAACCTACCCCACATTAAGGGTATGTGCAGTCCTCTATGCATAAAAATTCTTCAAATAGTAATTAGCTTCTAGCGTGTAAACGCGCTTATTACACAAACACACCAACTAAACTGAAAAAGCATAGCAACAACGAAGGAAAAACATTAAGGGAATGCATAATTGAAAACCTAATCTAAATGGCAACACTTCCTTATTACAAACACCAAGAAGATTTATTTATAGTAGGGCTTTAGCCTACTCCCGTTATAGTATCTAGGTAACCGTATTCCATCAAGTGCCTTTAATTAAAAAGTGTCTATTTCAAGTATGTGAGTGATAACATACGACCCCAACCAATGTACTTTGAGTTTTCCTAGATGGCGAAAAATTTAGAATCATAAAGGAGTTCCATATATCCTATCTCAAGCTTTTTATACTTGAAGTGCATATCATGCCATGCTTTCTGCCTTGCCTTTTTCTTGTTTCTGACTCAAACGTGCTATTGCTCGGTGCTCATCTAGCTTGATTAACTTTTCAATCCATTATTATAATGCTTGCTCATCAGCTAGACCTCCAGAACATGCAATACGTAAAGAAGGTAACATGAATTCCATAGGAAGAACTGCTTCTACGCCAAAAATTAAATGAAATGGTGTGGCTTTGTTCAACCTTTTATATGTTGTTAGATATTCCCAAAGTACTGTAGACACTTTATCATCCCAATCCTTTCTTCCAACATCATAGGATTTTGTCAATTTATGGCTCAGAATTTTTTTGAAATCCTCAGTAGTCCCATTTGCTCGAGGATAATAGGGTGTAGTCTTATGGTGTGCGATCATGAATTCATCCAATAGAATCTTGATTGTCTTGTGAAGAAAAGGTGTTCCTCTATCACTGGCCAAACTTAAAGGACATCCATACCTTGTAATAATATTTTCCCAAAGAAAACTCGATGATGTGGCCATTGTACAATCCTTTGTAGGTGTTTCTTATGCCGACCTTATCAGATAATTTGTGGAAGTTATGATGTAACACGAATCAGTTCTGTACGTAGCTGGTAAAATAAGACCCACAAAATATATAGCCCATTTCGCAAACAATTCTACACTAGTAATGGGTCTTAAGGAAATTTCATCTCATTGACTTGGTTTCCTAAGCTGTTGACAATCATCACAAGCCTTACAAAATTCCTTACAATCTTTATACAGGGTTTCCCACCATAATCCAGCGAGTAAAATCTTGCACGCAATGGCATCACCAACATAGTGGCCACCTACAAGACCATCATTAGCTTCTTCCATAATATATGTCCGCTCATGTTCCAATACACAATGGCGTAATGCTTCATTTCGGCCTAATTTGTAAAGGTCTCCACTTATTAACATAAAGGGTGATGCACATATAACAAGTTGTTTCTTCTCCAAGGATTTCATTCCTTCTGGTGTCATCCCTATTTGTAGAAATACAACAATGTCTTCTATTTATAATGACACTCGTTGTAACCTGTATAACTGGGCATCTGGCATGGTATCTTCAATGGCATGTGCTTCTTCTCTTGACTGTATTATAGATAGATATTCTAGTCCAGAATTACTTTTCCCTATTTTCACCATAACTATGAAATCAAATTCTTGAAATAAGAGCACCCATCGACATATGCGTCCTTTTAGAACAAGTTTGTTTACCAAATACTTTAATGCCATTTGATCTGTATAAAATATGAATGGTGTAGCTAGTAGGTACGAGTGGAATTTATGTAGTGCATAGATCATTAAAAAAACTTTGCGCTCTGTAGTTTTGTAATTATGTTATGCAGGAGTCAACTTTCTACTAGTTAAACAGATAAGATGATTGACAATACCTCCTCCAGGTTGAGCCAACACCACACCAATGGTCGTGCTAGAGGTGTCAACATGTACATGAAATGGTTGGTCCCATGAAGGAAAATATTGAATAGGCGCAGTAGTAAGTTTTTCCTTTAACGTCTTGAATGTGTTCTATTTCGGTTCTCCCCAGTAGAACGTACATTTCCCTTTCAATAACTCTTCCAACGGTGTGGAAAATTTGGCATATCATTTGATAAACTTCTGATAATATCCTGTATGACCTCAAAAATCCACGCACCTCACTCTGACACATAGGCTCCTTTGGGCCTATAATGATTGCAACCTTGGTTGGATCAACCAACAAACCTTCCTTACAAATTATGTGTCCGAGCAATATCCTAAATGGTGTAGCAAATATGTACTTCTTGATGTTCAGGGAGATACTCAACTGTCTACATCTTTCAAACATTAAGAACATATTTTCACAATGATCCTTAACTAATCCATACATTGTCCAATCATCTAAATAGACATGTAATAAGTTGTGAATAAATTCCTTGAATGCATGAAAAACTATGCACGAGAATTCAGCAAGAATATTTTTCAGACCAAAAGGCATTACAGTATAGGTGAAGCTACCCCATTCCATAGTAAACGTAGTCTTTTCCTAATCCTCCCAAGAAATCCGAACCTAATGATACCTAGAGAACCCATCTGTAAATGAATAGATTTCGTGCCCTGCAACGTCTTCTAGTATTTCCTTGGCGAATGGTGTAGAAAAGGGATCACTCACACATGTAGCATTTAGCTCCTTGTAGTCCACACAAATCCTAATTCATCCATCCTTCTTAATACTAATCACCATTGGACTAACCCATTATGAATCATCAATGGGCTTGATATGTCCAGACTTCAACATTTTTCCAATCTCTTTTTTGATCTTTTCACGCAAGTTGGGGTTCATCCTTTAGCGTCTCTTTCTAAATGGGCACTTACCCTCTTTAAGTTTTATCTTTATCTCCCCTCACAATTTAAGTACGCCTTTAAGTTCATGGTACCCCATAGGGAATAAGTCCCGCTAATCCCTTAGAAACTCTATGATTTTTGCCACTTCAGACTCTTACCAATAGTCCCCAATTACAGCTTCCTTAGGCTCAACCACTGATCCAATATTCACCTTCTTTTTCTTATAGGTTCATGATAGCCATGCATAGTTGTATTTGCACTTTCCAATACCTCACGCCTACATATTGAATGATTTACATCCATATTTTCTACTTCTTCATCATCCACTAAGTAGACCATTTTTCCTTTTTCTTTCTCAAGGCAAGTGCATTGAAGTAATGTTGCATCAACCTCTATTTCTTCAAGAAGACACGCTCATGAGTCTCCTTCATCCAATAACTCTTGAAGGAGTTCTTCAACCTTGGCACTACCTCCCATAGTTAAGTGCTTTATGACTTTCAATGCTTCTTCCACTGGAGGCTTTGTAGAGAAGAATTCAAACATCTGGGTCATTCCTGTAGTTAAATCCTGCCAATTTATGGTCTCTCTATGGAGTTCTGCATATACATACCAAGCACATATGCATCCTTGTAAAGTGTAATAAAACTTGTGCACCCATAGCGAAGGTGGTAAAGATTCCTTCCCTTCTATCCAAAGTATCTCACACTTAGGAACATAGTGTTGAACATGTTGATTACCATAATAAGTATAGATTTGAGTAGGTGCATTACTCCTGAGGAACTTAGTAACAAGAGCACTCCTAATTTCATTCCATCCTACAAGATTATCCTTGTGAGCCATCCACCAGCGTGTTGTTGTCCCACGTAGTGTATATGGTAACATATTTCTTATTTTGAATGGGTCTATCCATTTTTCTTCCATGGCGCGAAGGAATACCATAGGTTCTCCTTCTCCAGTGTAATAAGGTACCGATTGTTACCTATTCTCCTGACATACTGCGGTTGGATTCTTCTATGAAATATGCTCTTTACTTCGAGCCCTACTAACTCATAAGTGCTATGAACCAAATTATCACAGGAAACACTTGTAGTATAACTCATAGACTGTGCATCCTCCCACTGAATTGTTCCTTCTTTAGTTTGATCAAGAATCTCTGGATCTCGGATGGTGCATACATAAATCCTATTCAGATATATTTTACTCAAGCGCTCAACATAGGGCACAGATTTTCCATCTGTTAAAGGGATAATAACTCTTTCCTCCTTATTTTCAAAACTGATATAACCTCTTTTAAACCAAAGATCAACATTATTTGCATAGCACCAAGGATTCCCTAATAGAGCTAGGAAGCTATCTGACTCTTCCAGCAATAAAACCTCAAAATCTCCAACGAACTTGGCTTTTTATATGGTAATGGATGCATCTTTCAAAACTCCGATGGGAGTGGCCTTAGTTCGATTATCCATAAAAAATACATTAGAGGATGGCTTCAATGGGGGTCTTCCCATTTGTACCCATGCATCTAACGTAAGAACATTGACTTCCACGCCTGTATCAATCAGTATATTACTCAATAGCTGCCCATCCACAACAACATTCAAAGTGATTTCCTTGTCATAATCTAGGATATGAGGGGAAAGATTCGCATGCAATATCTGTCGTCTAGTCTCAACACTTTCACATGGAGTGTTTCCCTTTAACCAATCCCCTAACAATGGAATTATATTTTCATGGCGCAACATTTTACACACTTCCCTTAAGTCATCTATATTAGTTTGAACCATATCTGATACTTTCTTTTGCTCCATCTTTCGTGATTGCTCTTTTAAGTATTGTATCTCACCTTGAAGATTCCTAGAAACTTCAATGGTTTCCTTAAAGACCTCCTTTTGATGGTCAGGATCTGGGTACCGTGCATGTAGAACCTCCTCCTTAGTGATGGTGGGCTTCTGTTGCATTGCTTCCCTGACGCGTGCTGCCTCAACACGGGTCATGATCTTCACTTGTAGCATCTCGGACTCTACATCTAACTTAAGCATCCACTGATTTTCAACAGCGCATTGTATTCTTGTTTATGTTGTTTACTAAGATGCTCATATAAGTTCAGGCACTCCTCATAGCTATGGTTATTTCCAAAAAAAGAACATGTAATATTCTGAGGACATTCTCACCTGTAGTGTTTAAGAGATCCACATGTATAACATGTTCTACGAGGAAACTCACTTCTTCCACTACCACGGCCTCATCCTCTAAATCCACCATGGTATCCGCAACCTCTACCGCAGCCTCCTTTAAAATTCCCTTCATTCTGATCATAGCATGCCTGAGTGTGATCCCAGTCCTAATGCTCATTCTTTCCCTAAGATTTATCTAAAACTCCTATCTATCATACACCAAAATCTATAGCATCATGGATCTTACCAATCAACCAGTAGTCTTCAATGTCATGAATCGTGGACCTGTATATTTTACAGTAGCTTGAAACGTTCTTCCTTATCACGTGTTGTAATAATGGGAAGCAGTTAGCATCATGGCTTAAATAGCATATCTCACAATCCAACAGCAACGAGTGTACTAATCTGCAAGGACAACTATACTTTGTTTGACCTTCTACTTCACAATCTATACACCAAATCCATGTGTGTGCCTCATGTGCTAAATTTACTAATAGTTTCTCTAACTGTTTTTCCATAGCTACGATCTGTGCTTCTAAAAATGGGCTCACCCCAATATCTATACTTACAACTTCCACAGCATGTAAGGCTGGTTCAAGTTCTTTGCGCAGATCAGTGTAGGTTGTATGTGATAATGCCCTTCTAAAAGGGGTAATTAGGCCCCCAACAAACTAATGTGCATGTTGGCTTGTGTGTATATCATAAGAAATCTTAGATAACATCATTTTAAAATGGGCATCATACTCTCTAACACTCTTAGTAGTGCCTTGCTTAATATCCTTGAGTACACTTATACGGTATCACTTCGTACTAAACCATTGGTGCGTAAAATACCAACAAACCTGCTCCTAACTCATATAGAATTTGAGAATGAGTTTTCTATCCTAGATCACTTTGACAGTGATAGAGTCACTCTCGAATATTTAAACACCTATGCGGAGCTACATCTCGCTCATCACATAGTGGATCTTTCCCTAATTCCGCATTCATCTTCCTATTTTGGAAATCCCATGATAGAATGTCCTCCGCAAAAGGATCTTGATATCTACGAGATAGAGAATAGAGAAAGTTGGGAACTACCTCTGGCCCCGCTTGAATTCGAAGAAGGAAATGCTTCCTTAGTCGAAGAAAAAAAATTGACATAAAACATTGGAATAGAGGAAGAACCAAAAATTTTAAAGTTGGGATCCTCGTTAACCCTAGAGGAGATAGAATTACACACCCAAATCCTCAAGGAACATCAAAAGGCTTTCGCATTTAATTATAAAGAAATGAAAGGAATTGCACCACATATCGTGGTACATAATCTTATCACCAAACCAGATGCAAAGCCAATTAAACAAAATTCAATACCAATGAAGCCGAAAGTGGCTCTCATGGTGAAAGAAGAAGTAATGAAACTTCTCCAAGTGGGATTCATCAAACCAGTTGACTATTCACAATGGGTATCTAATTTCATCCCTGTTCTCAAAAAGAATGGGAAGTTACGCATTTTTATACACTTTCGAGATATTAACAAAGCTTGTCCCAAAGATGACTTCCCGTTACCATCCATTGACGTTATTGTTTATGTAACACCTAGATTTGAACTGTTGTCCCTCATGGATGGGTTCTCAGGGTATAATCAGATTAAAATATTTGAATAGGATCAAGCCAAGACCACATTTATAACTCTTTGGGGAACTTATTGTTACATTGTCATGTCATTCGGTCTTAAGAACATCGGCGCTACATACTAGCGGGAAATGACTTACATATTCCATGACCTTATTCATAAAATTGTGGAATCCTATGTGGATGACTTGTTGGCCAAGGCCAAGAAACGTTGTGATCACCCAGAAGTACTTTGTATCATTCTCTCATGATTAATTGAATCTGGCGTCACCTTGAACCTAGAGAAATGTGTATTTGGTGTGACAAAAGGCAAGCTTCTGGGTTACATTATATCCTCAAGAGGGATTGATGTCGATCCAACCAAAATCTGGGCTATCCTTGAAATGATTCCACCATCAAATGAGTATGGTATCAAATCATTTCTTGGGAAACTCAGTGCAATCTGAAGGTTTATCCCAAATTTAAGTTTTACTGTTCATCCAATCAACATTCTATTAAAGAAAGATTATAGCATTGATTGGACAGAAGAATGTAACCAGGCTTTCGAAGTAGTTAAATGCTTCTTATTGTCTCCTCCCACATTAATGCCTCCTATACCAGATCATCCTTTGATCCTATATTCACGGGATTCTAATGTCTCCCTAGCCTGCATGATGGCTCAAGAAGACAATGATAAACGAGAACATGCAATCTATTTTATTAGTCGGATGTTGCTTGATTATGAAACATGTTATACACAGGCAGAGAGAGAATTCCTTGTCATAGTCTTTGAAACGAAACTTTTAAGACATTACATGTTAAATCAAGAAACAAGGGTCGTTGTAAAGACAAATCATTTATGATCATTCTCGCACAAGGGTATTTATCTAAAAAGGGTGGACGATTCATAACTTTAATGGTCAAATTTGAATTAACATTTTTAAACCAAAAATCCATTAAAGGGAAAAGCATTGCAGACTGGTTAGCTGACAATCCGTTAGACGGAGGCGATATGGTAAATCTGTACTTTCCCGATGAGTGCATATACTTTGTCAAAACTAGACCCCCCATCTCTACATGCCCTTGGTACACTGACATCGTCAATTTTATCATGGACCATACGTACCCAGAAGGTGCCACATCGCAACAAAGAAGGCGGTTACGCATTATCACTGTTAAATATGTTATCTTAGAACAAGTGCTCTACCATAAAGCCTTCGATGGAATGCTTTTAAGATGCATTGACACTAAAGGATCCAAAAATATTCTTTACGAATCCCACAGTGGGATATGCAGAGGCCATTTTGGTGGTCATGCCACTGCTCACAAAATACATCAAATGGGCTATTTCTGGCCCACTCTAGAAAATGATGCAGTAGAGTTTGTGCGTAAATTCCATAAATGCCAAGAATTCTCCCACGAGATTCACATGCCAGCATAGGCTCTGCAACCAATCGCAACCCCATGGCCCTTTTCCACGTGGAACCTATATTTGATATGGAAATTCTCCCCCTCATCAACAGATGGCCATAATTTTATAATCACGGCCACAAAATATTTTACCAGGTGGGTAGAGGTCATGCCTCTCACCACCGTACCAGGTTTTGTAATTGCTAAGTTCATGTTAAATCAAATCATTTGTAAGTACGGTGTCCCGCAAGTCATTATCTCAGATAATGGCACATCCTTTCAGAATGATGAGGTTCATGAATTATGCACTAAATTCAAGTTAAACCATCATACAGCCTCTCTTTATTACCCTCAAGCCAATGGATAATTTGAAGCCAAAAACAAAACATTAAAAGCTATTCTTCTCAAAAAAGTTAAGGAGAATAAACAGGATTGTTATTTAAAATTATACCTAACCTTGTGGGCCCATCAAACCTCTATAAGAACACTGAGGGGGGCAACCCATTTCTCATTAGTATTGGGGGCAGAAGCGGTTCTCCCATTTGAGGTCGAAATACCTAGCCTTTGCATCTCATTAAAAGGGATTTTGGGAGAAGAAGCCTATAGAGAGGAACGTCTTTCTCAAATAGAAAGCCTTGATGAGGCTAGGCTAAACACCGAACAAAGGCACAGAGCCTATGCTAACCAGATGTGCCGGCAATATAATAAAAAATATTACGAACGAGAAATATATGAGGGAGATTTAGTTCTAAGACTAGACAGTCGGATTGATAAGAAACAGGTGAAGGAAGAAAATTTCGGCCCAAGTTGTCGGGTCCATACCGAGTCATGAAAGAGTACGGAAATGGTGTGTATATCTTGTGTACGCTAGAAGGTGAGGAATTCAATGAAACTGTCAATTCCTTACATTTTAAACAATTTTACACATAAGGCATCAGCATCACAATTTGTATATTATATCTACCTACATTGCATTTAGTCACTTAGTTGTTTCATTTTGTTCACTCGTTTCATAACTATTGTGGTCGAGGAACTTATTCTTAAGCAATTCATTACAATCTTCTGAAAATATTGGCAAAAGAATTCAAATCATATCTCTTCAGTTTTCACAATATCATCAAAATGGTTCCAAAATCATTTCATTAAATCGACAGACAAAGTCTTGACAAAAACCATACCAAGACCTGCATACTTGGTCTTACTCTTTCTTTTCTACTTGGTTAAGTTGTTTTTACCTACGTTCTGTTCTAGAAGCTTCTTGGTGTCACATTCATCCTTCTAACATCTCTTTGAAATGAGGATACTCCAAAGTCACAAATCAGAAGTGTCAAGTTAAAACCAAAATGCTAAACCAAATAGAATATTTTATTTTTACACACTTCTTTGCCCCACCAACCTTCGGTGATGAGCCCGCATCTCTTACTGGTGATGTAAGGTTGAGAAAGGAAAGAAGTGCCCTTACTCACCTATGTCTTACCTTTGGTGATGAGCCCATGCTTCCTACCAGTAGCATGAGACAGGGTGTAGGGGGTTCATTCACAAAAATCAGTGAATATTAATATTTTAAAGCAAAGTATACTAAGAGAAGTTAAAAATCCAAATTCCAAAGAGATTAAATCCTTAAAACTATATTTTTTCAACCAAGTTGCCATCCATGGATCTAAGTCTAGATAAACTAAAAAATAAGTTACATTCTGAACTATGTAGTAGTTTCGAGTAAGAGTAAGTATGCAAGTCTGAATTTGATTTCTGTCAAAACCTTGTCTTTCTTTCATCATTTCCATTCATTCAAACTCATATAACTTGCATCCTTCCCAACTCTTGGTGTTGAGCCCTCGCATCTTACTAGTTTCGTGCAGTTAGGAGTGGGGCAAGTTCATCTCGTTATCACTATATATTCATCACCTTTTTCCAAAACAAGAAGAAGCAACGAACATTTCCCAAAGAAGCCAAAAGTTCAGTATTACAATATGTTTACATCATCACATATCAGCATTACAAAAATAAATAAAAGAGAAACATTATGTTATCACTTGTCATCCATTGCATACATTCTAAAAAGCATATAAAAACAAATATTCTAAAAAACATCTAGTATACGCACAAGAAACGAATCACAAAATTCTAGATACAAGAAGATCTAGATCCAAAAGGATATATATATATATATATATATATATATATATATATCATGTTTTATATACAATGCCATCATGCACTGGGCATGGTCAAAACGCTCAATGAGCTCGGAAAATACAAAAACACTCATATAAACATCTGACCAAAACCCACTACAAAAAGACACCGTTATCTCTCAACCCCTGTGGGATCCCTCAGATGGTGCGCGACCGCGTCTAGCACTCTTGCTACGATGAAAACACTCTGAATGAATTGAGGGCTCACGATCATAGCCAGTAGCTCTGGTCTCACTATGAGAACAGCTCCTCCTCATCAAGTACTTAGTAGTCCTATATCTAGCTCCCTCAGCATGGAGAGAGGTCATGATCTTTGCCACCTTCCAAACAAAGGCAAACACATCAGTATGTCTACAAGCTGCTAAAGGCTCTCTCACGTCCACAGTAAGCTCGGCCCGTGTACTCTAAGAAGGGAGTAACACAGTGTCCACGCACACCTAGCGAATCAAGTCTCGCCATCCCTCAGCAGTCGCTGAAAATAAAAAAGAGAAATAAACAAGTTAGAAAATCGAAAAAACAAACAAAACAACAAAAGGGAAATATCAACTAAACAATTCTAGCTAAAACAAAATCAAGAAGAGAGTAGTAACTCACTTAGATCTTCAGGCCTCCAGGTGGGATCTCTAGGATCTGCGCCTACCAATGATGCTGCCTCCGACTGTGGAACCCCCCCCCCAAATCTGGAAAGAACTAACATCCTACCACAAACTCATCATTTCCCCCAATGTCCCAAGAAGGCAACTCCTCTTAGATCAGGGTCACCTTCTCTGCACTCTCCTCCGCCCTCTCGGCCCTCAAGATACTCTGAGTGTCATACCACTTAGAGTCATTATCAACTTCCTCATCTATCCCACCAGCCCTACCTCCTATCTCGCCTCCCTTTGTCTCCTCCTCCATCTCCTCTCCTGTAAACTGCTCAAATTCTGAGTCCAAATCAACGGGCTCATCCTCCCCCTTGCTGAAAGTAGGAGTAGCTACAATCTAAAGTAAAGGTTCTCGAGAAGCACTAGCTACCCCTCGGGCACGAACCACCTGCCTAGCTGTAATGGGAACTCCAGGAGTGATCATGGTCTAACCTCGGCCTCTTGGACCTCCCCTGGCCTCACAAACAAACATGTATACTAGACCTGATTTATTTTATCTATCTACACTTTAGTCCTCTTTTCATCTTGTAGATAGTGGGAATTTGGGTGGCGCCATTTTGACACACGGGCGTGTCAGGTATAGCTTCTAACTCCCCATTTTGGGTACATCATACTTGGACCCACCGTTTTATACCTCTTCATGGCTAAAATGCTTCTCCAAGGGGGAAATATGTATGTACCCAAAAATGTAGGTATTGTACTGCCGGAAAGAGGTTACGGAAACCCCAATGTTGATTTAGATCTCTTCACAAGGTGTTCGGAATCCATAAAATCTTGCCAAGTGTACATTTGCATCCTAGAAATCCTTGTCTAGCTTTTGCATGTCTTGTTCTAAACTCTACCCGCTTTTCCTTGCATTTTTGTCTTTAAGTTACGGAACCGCCGCCATACTTGGGCGGTGGTCCCGTGACCGCCGCCCAGGACAAGACAACGGTCCTGTGCACGTTTTCCAAAACGTTCCAACAATTTCTTCAAACATAAATTTAAAATTTCTATCCACATTCCTCAACCACTAAAGCTTAGATTTAAGTTTTGGCCACCTGGTAAATAGTGTTTTCCCTTTGTTTAATATTAGCAGAGTTCAATTTATATTTACCCTGTGGTAATCCAAATGCTATAAATACCTAGCTTGCTTTTAAACAAATGGCCCCTCTCCTTCTGTGTTTGATTATTCAGTTTGTTTGAAATTCTTGCATGAGTTTGAATAGTTTTATATTTTGCATGAATTATCAGTCTCTGCTTTCTGCTTTAGAGATCATTTGATCTTCTTGATTTCATCTTACTTCATTGTCGTCTCATACAATCAGTTTAGCATAACCAAGTTTCACTTTTAGATTAGAATCCATCTTAGAGTTGCAGGTTTTGTTTGTCACAAGAGATAGATCCCAAAATTCTCGGCGTATTTGTATTGTATCCCCGCAATAAGTCCTGCTAGGAATTGCATAGTCAGGCTCTGTTCACTTACACTATCCCTCTCTTACTTACATTATATTCGATTTATATCCAAAGTTGTCATTGTTCGAATATCTTCTTCTGTTGATGCTATCCCACTCACACTTTTCAATATTCGCGAGAACTTGAAGGAACGAGGAGATCACACTGAGGGAACAAGTCACGACAAAATTGGATTTACCACTGTTCTGTAAACTCCAAGTTTGAGCTATCAAAGTTGTAGTTTCAATATATCAAATAGAGTAGAAAATTATTTCATTTCAGTTAAATCTCACTTTTGATATTACCAGGGAAGTTGTGGGGAATGATAGTTTCTGAGAAACTATGATTCATTCCTCACTTCTGAGGTAGGATTGGAAGTCTTTCGATTAAACTAGTTAGTTATTTAAATATTTAGGATAAATTCACAGCTGCACAGGAAAATAGCTATACCAGGATATCTTGCTTGTTTTAATTATTGTTATTAGATTAATTATCCATTTTCTGAATATATTAGAATAGTTGCTCTTTTAATTTTGTTCAAATACGCATCATTGAAAATACAAAAATAAGAGAAATATAAGCATAGCGTAGATATATCTTTCATGGTTAATTTGTTCATTTCAGTTAAGTTACCTTTTGCATGACAATTATGAGACCCAGAGAGCCTAGGGAATACGTGTTCAAACCGATAGTACCTCAGCCAAATATCTTCACAACATTAACGGATATAAATCAAGGGCTTAGGATTCAAGATCTTTTAAATGACAATAAACCCACAAGCAATTAGTGAATAATTAAGGCAATTGAATATTGAAAACGACAAAGCATACATATTCTGGTCAAATCAACCCAACCATAGATTGCCTTGATAGGATATCCGCATGACCATACAGGAACCTAAAAGAGAACAAATATTTGGCTGTGATCCATTAGTTCCACAGCCAAATACAAGAGACCTTCTCATCGACATAGACACAGGATTACGTATACAAGTTGCCAGAACACATATAAGGTATTCTAAGAAGATCACACAACTCTTGGTGTTAAACATAGAAGCTAAAAAGTCTTATGACCATTCGATAGTCAGAAGAAGAGATTGATTCTTCACATGAGCATAAGAGGTCCACAACAACCACGAACTCGTGATTGTGATCCCCAGGTCCCACAACCCAACGGGCCTGTAAGTCAATTAAGTATTGACACTAGCTTACAAATTTTGGTATTTAGATCCTCGCCACTCCTACCAGATATCATAACGCAGTTCTCCGTATTAAATATAGAATCCAATCACTCCAACATTTTCTGGGCTAGACCAGAAAACCACCCATATTTTATTACAAATCCACTGCACCTCTAACTACCACTTTCCATGACCCTGTCTAGAAATACACATGAAGCACCTACAGGTAAATTTCCACGTATCCAACAGCCAATAGATAGGATCTCAGTAGAGCTCGACATTGATTGGAGCCTCCGAGCAGCTATTATATTTGAACAGTCCTTTACACCAATTCAGGTTAGGAGAGCTTTCTTTTCCTTAGCTTCACATGTTCCATTGTTGCGTGTTGAGGATATAAGATTTCCCAACTAGTTTGTCTATATCCAATTCCCTGAGGTTTAAAGTCAATTAACCCTTCTTTTAGATAGAAATCAATAAGGCCACACATTGTTTGCGACATGTGGGTTAAGCCCTTTAATTTTTCAAAAGCTTTCATAATTGCAATAAATCACCACCCAAGACCCATTCCATTAATCCTATTAGCCATTGATCCTACTATGGTCTTTCAAAAACACTTTTTTCACTTCTAAATCAATGGGTCCATATACATTAGATAAGAGAAAATGGGTTTTTCCGGCATGTGCATTGAAGACTTTCAAATTTTTAAATATTATAATATAATCACAAACTGTTGGGTTCTATAAGATAGCTAATTCTCTAGTAAAACCCTCCTTTTAAACAATCCTATTGTAATTCTTCCAAATAAATTTCACAAAAGAATCAAATTAGTCTTTACTCATTTTGGTTCGTTGCAACATGAGGAGATGCATTTTTTTCTCCTCACTTAGTCTCCTAGTCTAGGAACATTTCTAAGAGGCATTTAAATCTCTAACATTCCAACTTATTTTATTTCATCTCCGTGGAAATTTTCTCACCTTGACCCAGTATCATATAAGTTATTTTTTTATGTTCATCATCTAATTCTACTTATGTTTCTCTTTTAATCTTTTTCTTTCTTGGTTATCTACCATGACTCTGTGTTGGTCCATATGATAGTTGTGACCTAATTACTAAAGATCCAAATAATCAGAGTAATTTTTAGTGTCTTTTCCCCTTACTCCTATAGCATATTTCTATGTGTTCTTGTGATATGTGGTCTTCTTTTTTCAGGATTTTAAGTTATCACATAAAACCTACTCCTTTATGTTTCCTTATTTGAGTTTATTCTGCAATATTATCTCTCTTTGGATTTCCCCTATTCTTGCAAGAGAATTATTTTTGCCTTCAGAAGGATAATTTTCTTCATGTTAGAACCAACTTTTCTAGTTTTAAGAAGAAATTATTGATCTCTCAATACTTTGATACCTCATCAAAATCATACTCTAATGAGTCATTTTCAATATTGTTGGTTTCTTGAACATGTTTCTTGTATAGACTTTTGGTTCTAATAAACATTGGATTTCATTATATCACATCCTAAATGTATTTACCATGAATGAAAAACCAATTTTGGTTTATCTAGTTGACATCTACTTTCCTTTATTTTGATGTAAATTTTGGAAACCATTTCAAAATGAGTTTGATTTTTCTCAATGGGTTATCCCCTTTCACATAATCCCTCTGATATTAAAGAGTTGAAGATATTTCTGCTTATTATATTTGCTAATCTACCTAGTTTTGAAATGATTTTATCATAGTATCATAAAAATAGATCTGTTAATTAAGAAGGATATCTTTGATAACAAGACAAGTGTACCCTTGATTAAAGGATTAAACTTATAAAAGACTAAAATTCTTATCACAAATCTTATACACACTAGAGAATTTTGCTCCTTGATTACTTGATGTAGTGAATGAATCCCAAACCACCTTTTATAGGAGAGTGAGAGGATTTTCACCAGATAACTTAGAGACCGAGAACCGGAAACTCGGGTTACCAAAATATTCCCACTAAGAGATAGCATAGGAAAAAAATGATGAGTACACATCATCTCGGTGCCTTTAGAAAAGTAGGGAGGTCCACCATGCTTCATTGTGACGTAAATTATGTCATGCCAAATCTTTATTCAACTCTTAAAGGACCATTAGGATAGATGGAAATAAGTTTGTCACCATAACTTTTACGTTATAAGACTCCTAAGGACTATAATGAACCCTAAGACTATTGTCATTGTTAGATTTTGATGATGACATTGAAACGTGTCTTTCAGTAGTATATGGATCTCTCTAGTTTCTTTCCCACCACAATCTTCATGTGTTGTATCCCATGTGATTATCTCATTCAAGCCTTTTGGTAGGAAAGAGGTAAATGCTTGGAATAGTCTACATTTTTCTTGGAGTTTGAGGAGGAATATTTGCATAATGAAATATATAAGTCTTTTTCCACAACTGATACTCATGATTTTTTTTATCATGAGAAACACCACCTTATTGAATTGTAAAATAGCATTCCTTCACATACCATGGCATGTTGCACTGGATTATAATATTTCAGAAAATATTAGGATGCATTTGCAACAGAGGATCATTAGACACTTTGTGGGCATATATTTAGCCAAAAAATATTTAAAGTAGTTTGGAATATAATTCTGAGCCTCGGGTCTGGGTGGTTAGTTCCATGCATCCTCTTGCAAAGGATGCTCTTTTGACCACATTCTCTAAATTTCAAATCTCCACATAGTATCTGGAATAGGAATCAATTATCTAAGCTCAATTCCCATTATTGGAGTTTCTAGAAATTTTGGTTCAACAAACATATAGTTCCTCCACGGCCAGTTTAGAGTACATATAATTAATGGATCTTATATTGTGTGATATGGAACATTTATATCTTCTGGATCAATGAATTTTATGAATTTCCATGTCATGGCATGTGGAGTAAGAAAAATAATATTTTGATCCAAAATCTTATGTTGAGCTTCATATGACATGCTTCTATTGTTTTCTTTAAGCACCTGAGTAGCTATTTCCATCCTAGCTCCAAATAGTATGAACAAATTCAGTAGAGACCTGAGTGTAATTTACGTATTTTGAACTATTCAATTATTTGCTGAAAAATCCATCTAAAAAATTTTCTTTACCTTTAATATACTTAGCTTCAAAACTATAGTTATCAAACTACATTCCCCGTCTTCGTAATCTATTGAAAGTAGTTTTATCATTAGGGTCATCATTATTTATTCGAGCTTTGAAATCCTTGAGATCACATCTCAAGATGAAATGTTTTATCCGCAGAAAGAATAGGAAAGTTTTGATAGATTTTTTGTTGCTATAATTTCCTTGTGGGTTGAATGGTATTTCAGTTCTAATCCTTTAAAAGATCTAGATGCATGCCTACATATGTTTTCTATTCCATTTTCATTTTTTTCTTTTAGCACATCTCCCCAGAATTCTTTGTCAGCGTCTGCATCAAAAATATTTTTTCAATTTCATCGCAGATACATAACAAGAAGGTTGTGAACTTGTTTTTTATTCTTTTTCCATCCTGATTCATTTCAGGCATCCAACTTGGAGCATTCTTTCTTGATATTTTATCAAGAATAATTCTATTAGCACCAATGCCTTTGTAGAATCCTACAATATAATTAATGCATCCAAGAAATCTTTGTAATTGTAACTTATCATTCATTTGATTGGAAATTCCTAGATCTTTGATACAATATGAGATTGTATCTCGATTGAGCCATATTTTACAATAATACCTAGAAATTTTATTTCATCTTTAAATACCTCCATTTTTGTTAGAGATAAACACAAACCATTTTGGTAAACTATATCATAAATTTTTTGAAGATGCTCAATATGCTCTTTAGGAAAATATCATCTATGTATATAATCAAGAAATCAGACAACTCACCAAAGATATTGTCCATTATTTTTTGGAAAATTTATAGAATTATCTTTAATCCAAATGAAAGTGCATTCCATTCATATTATCCACCTGGTACAAAAAATGTTGTCTTGTAGTGCTCTTCAGGTTTCAGGAAGATTTTCCAAAAATCCCTTTTAAGATCAAAATTGTTATATACTTTAGATCCTTTGATTTTGGTCAAAATATCATCTTTTGTTAGAATTGGATGTTGTTCAAACTGGACATATTTATTAAGAGGTTTGTCGTCAGCTGCAATCATTTTCTTTTGTCTAATTTTCTCACTTCTTTTTTTGGCATAGAATGTGGCACAAGCCAAGTGAGAATTAGATTGTCAAATGAAACCACCTTGGAGTAGTTTCTTTATTTAATCATGGCATTATTTTATGTCCTCTAGAATCATTACTTTATGATGGGCTTTAAACTTTGGGATAATTTTATTCCCATGAGCATCCTTAGAAAACTGTAAATCAAGTGAGCATAAATGTTTTTTATGATTATAAAAGCATGAGGGTTTTCATAACATAGATCCCTTTTATCTTTTCAACTATATCATCAATATTTCGTTTACAAAGAGCTATGGATTTATAAATCCATTCATTGTTGGATTCTTTCTTTTGATCAGGTAAAGGAATGATGGTCTTGAATGTATATTTTATTGGGATCTAGACATCAATGTTGAATAAATATATGAAATCTTTATTTAAGTTGAAGGTTCCACATTGCTAGAGGGACTCCTACTAGGAAATATTAGGAGAACATATCATGCTGATAAAACTTCTATGTTCTTTAATAACCTTCAATTTGTACTAGAACATAGGTTGTATACCTAAATATGACTTGTTTTTTTATCAATAATTATCTTGAGATAGGTTTATGTCCAGTTGTCTAGAGGAATAGCTCTAGTCCTAAGTAGAACTATATCGGCACTAGTATCTATCATTACATATATAGAATATAGCTTAATTTTTGGAATGTAGATATATATTGAGATGAAAGGATTTTAAGCACCCGTGATAGTACATACATCACAGTTGATTTCTTCTGTTGGGACTCTTGTTCTACTTCTTAATGCAAAATATCTTAATAAGCTTCTTCTAGGATTTTTTTGTTTCGTTTATCTCCTTCTGGTCTAAAGCTTATTTTTCAACTAGTTTCTTGTATTCCTCTATTTATTTTTCTATGACCTTAAGGATAAAATATCTATTGTTCCTTTGCCACGTTATTTTGTATTATGTCTTAGGGAAAACAAATTCTGATTCTAGGTCAACAACTTGAAATTTTTCTTTCGTAATTTGTTCTTCTAGAAATAGAAAAGGGAAATTTCTTCCTCTTCCTCTTCCTCATCCACAACCTCTCACATTTGGTTTTTTTTGACATACTTTCATTTTTATGATAGCTCTGAAAGATGAAAAATATGTTATATGAATTTTTGTTTATTCATTCAACTTTTTCATTTCTTTTTATTTTTGTTGTGCATCTAATTTTTCACATAATTGGGCATTATATTTATCTAGCAGTTCTATGAATTTTTAAAGTAGATATGAATTTTTAGTTCTATTCCATGGGGGACATCCTTGATATTCACTTTTTATGAGCTCTATTATTTCTACAATACTTCAACAGATAGCAGAATAAGAGGATGTGGGAAACTGGAAATCATATTTACAAATGACATAAATTAATCATATCATGATTTTGTGTTGTTAGAATCTGAATCTAACTGATCCACAATATTAACTTGTATATCTTCACATGATGTGTAAGATATATCTGTAGAATAATAAATTGAATCATAGATTAGAAAGTATTCTTGATCATTTATGGCGTTAGATTCTAACATTTTGATCTTTTTTTTTGCCTTCTCATTTTCCTTTTTAGGAAATTCATTAGCATAGTGTTTTCCTTTGCAAATGAAACATGTGGGCACAAATTTCTTCTTTTTACCAAGATATTTCTTCTTCTTAAAATATTTCATTCTTCTGGGAGAATATTCAGAGGAAAAACCTTTTCTGAAATACTTTGTATCTAACTTATATTTACCATATATTTGATCAATACATAAGAACTTGCTATTTTGCATCAGCTCTCTTTCTTTCTATGAATGTTTTTTCACCCACATTTTAATACCCATATTATACTTCATCAAATTAAGGGGAAAAGTTAAAAGAAACCACATACTCTTAATTAATTCCTTTAATGATTTTCATGACGCTGCAATTGGAATCCAACATAATATAATACTTACAATCCATTTGATAACACTTGATAACCATGTGTAGCTGTAAGGGTCATTTAGATCTACCTGATCCCCCTTAACTTCACTCTAACCAAGTGTATAAATTGTATACTATTGGTTAAACCTTTTAACAGGTCTTGAGAACTATGTGCAATTCCCAGTGTCAACCTGAAAAATAGTCAAACAATATTCCATTCGGAAACCAACACATAACATTAGGAAAATGGTGAACTAATAGTGTACCAGTTATTTACACTACTTTGGCCAAAGGTTCAAGCATTACTTTGCAAGCTTAATTCTGTGTTTGCACACTAAACAATGAAACTTGTCTTTGTTACCGCACAACCATCTCATCGCATTTATCTAGATCTCATTTTGTTGTTCAAAGATTTAAGTTTCAGCTTTGAATATTGCAAGGATCATGACTCAATATTCCAGTTGAGAGAATCTTATTGGTTCCATCTTAGGATCCTTATGGGAAAGGTAATAATCACATGATGACTTGCATCATTAAATAATCATTATTTTCTGTGTAGCCATCCTAAACTAGCACAGACAAGATTCAAACAACGCGAATGTTGTTTATTGATATATACACTTCATTACCATTTTGTTATGCTTCCGTCTTAGAGATAAGTTATTTGAATATCATTATGTTATCCATTCTTGATGAGGTGTACAACTCCTCATCGAGTTACCGTCTTTGTTGGGCCTTGAATATTGGCTAAGTACTGGAAGGCGCGTGGATGCATGGAACCAATAAAGAGAAGGGTGTACAGGGAGAAGCGCGCAGGAAAGAGGTTTAAAAAGGGTTTTGGAGAAACCAAGGCATGCGCGGAAGGTAAAACATAAGGTTCATAGCACTTATTCATATTCGGCATTCTGAAAGCACTTGAGGAAAAATGCAATCCGAGTAGGTGTGCTAAGTGGATAAGGTTCCATCCTAGAACCTTGGAGGTCAAGAAAAAGATAGTCCACGTAGGGAATATTCCTAAAAGATATCATTACAGAGAATAAAGGGTTCGAAAGGGATAAGCATTCACCATTGGAGGACCACATTCACACTTTGCATGTGATCTATACAGGAGAGAAGGCATGTTGGTGGATAATTAACCTATAAAGAGAGATGCTCAGAAGCAAAGAAAGACATCAAGTGATAGACAAGAGCAGAATAAAGGATGCATAGAAAGTAAGATGTTGAGTAGTCGAATGTTGCAGTAGTGTTGGGATTTAGAGCACTTAGTATTAAGGGTTCTAGAGGATGTAATAATCCTTTGTATGGCATTAGATTATGCAATAAGGGATGAACTGGGAAGGCATAATTAGAATATCATACTAGGGAGATCTATAAGAGCTGAGTCCTAGTCTTTTGATATGTATAGTCTGTGATGACCTTTTTTTATTGTAATGTGGCTACCAAAATCACTCTAAATGAATATATATCTAAGGGTTTTTTTTACATCATGTTTAAGGGTGTAAACCCTCTTGTTGTGTGACTATCATGACTCATTTCTGATTCATCATGCTTATTACATAGATTCTTAGCTCATTTAATACATTAATATCTGGATCTATAAGTTCCCCTCCCACTTTTATTTTAACTAAGTAAATGTTTTCTCATTCTATAAACCATCCCCCATCAATGGTAGAACCTTCTCATAATGCTCACATAAAGAAGGGGCTCGGCACCCACGCGTGTCTCAGGTGAGCGCCCAGAGCCCACTGGGTGATAGGCCGAAAAGCATGGGGTTAGAAAGTTATACTAAGAGTACATAAAAAACATGACATCTTGGTTCCGTAGCTAGGATCTCTTTTCAAAGCTGTTGTGAGAATGATGCGTGATGACAGATTGCTTGACCTTGGACAATGTCGAAGCACGGTTTAAAATCACGGGAGATGATTTTTCTCAAATATTTAGTATTGGACCTGAGTTTGATGCAAACATATGGGTAGAAGAGCACATGTATCATGAGTTGTATGAGACCTTATTTTATTTCTTTCCAGTGGATTTGTATAAACGGATTTACGCGTATGCATCTAGATCAAGTTGGTATTATAAATCTCGCGTGTGGACCCAAGATGAATATCATGTTAGAGTAGGTATTTACCTTAGCTCATATTCACATAGGTACTCTATTTACCTTTATTGTATTTATCCTCACCCACTTATGTGTGTAGATATTTTTTTATCTTATTTAGATATTAGGAGATATTATCTAGTTGTTAGGTATAGTTCTTTCATTAATCTATGGTATTGACTAGTTCTTAACTTGATCTATGGTATTGACTAGATCCTTAATGTCTTGTTCTCTCCTAATTCTATGGTCTTGACTAGTTCTTTGATGACTAGCTATTTCCTTGATTTATGGTTTAATCTACAACCTTGACTAGTTCTTAGATTGTTATTCCTTGCCTATTTAAGTAAGGCCCATTCTCAATGTATTGCATTGAGTTCCATAATAATATATGATATGTTTGTTCATTCATTTGCAAATGTTTTATGTAAAGTTATTCCGGTGAATTACTTTCATCTTATTGATCATGGTGTTTGATTAGCATCTGTTTTCTTGGCTTGGTACAATCTAGCTATCGTTCCTTTCATGGTATCAGAGCAAGAGATTGTTGCTGACATCCGTCTGTAAGTTTTATTTTACAAATAAAATCTTTGTATATTCATATATTTGGGATTTGATCGTATTTTGTTGTTGTGTCCATTTTTTATGCAAAACAGAGGCTTTCATTGGATCTGGAAGGCGTAAAAACCACCTATTAAAATCCTTAGCCCTTGGACATATGGTATGGTCATATGAGGGCTTAAAGCTTGTGATTCCTACTAGTATGTGCTTAACTTGAGCCCCCTTTAATTTTATTTGTGTGGTGAAGGAAACAACAATTTATTTTGTTTTAGTGACAACTAAAATAAATAACATAACAAAATATTAAAAAACTTGTAACTTTTGATCGGTAACTCGGTTTTGAGTGTCGTTTTTACAAAAGTGCTTGTTTCTTCGTACTCTTTCCATTGGAATATTTATTTTGAGACTTTCACTATAACACACCTTTCTAGCCTACAACATCACCATGATATTGTGGATAGCCATATCCATGTTCCCAGTCCACTTGCAGTTATTGGTCCTATACCCACTAACAATGATCTGTTAGTCTTTGAGCATGTTCCTACTCTTGATGCTTCTAAACCTATGAGGCTTGTTACTACATGCTCTTCCACATCTGTGCCTATTACAATACCACATGTTGTGTATCCTATTTCTGCTCAATTGTATGGCCTTTTTGAGAAGCGTACCACTACCTTCAGTTCTCACATGCTCTATTTTATGGGTTTCACTGGCGGAGGTATTGGCAGACACTCACATGGTATTGTTTCCCCTCTTCCACATGTTAAGTGTAATTCTCGTCATGACATTGGTTTTCATGTAGATACTTCATTGGGATCACACATTGATATAACTCCTTTGTTTGTTCGTTTGACTCTTTTTAAGGATCATGAGCAACACATGAGTTCTACATCTTCACTCAGGGTTGAGAAACACATGATCAACCTAACACACATTCTAATTTTCTTTTGCATGGACCCATTTTACATTTTGCACCAAGTCATATGCAAGCATATTCTTCATCCATCTGTGTTGATTTAGGGTGGACATCTGATCATTCGTGGAGGCGACATAGGCATTCGTTGAGAGGACTCTACAAGCATGACTCCTCCACCTTTTGGCCTCTTGCTCCACTTTCTATACCTTCCACATTGTGATGCTTCCTGTTTTGAAATATTTTTTTTAACAAGTGTAGTGTATCTCTCTTATTTGTTGAGAGATTTTGTATCTGTGTTTTCGACACTTTTGGGATGTTGACAGTATCTCTTGTGGGGGATCTATTCTGGTGAAGTCCAGTGTTATTTTGTCATTGTTCGAGTAGTTTATTTTAGGCAACTCATACAGATTTGTAGCGTCACTCCACCCATTCAGCAGTATGGGAGGGTGTGGTGTAATCCTGCTTCTTCAGGTTTTGCATCCTTGCCTTGTTACCTTGGATTTTTCTTGGATCATTACACACCTATTTGCAACAGTTGATCGAATTATGTTTGGTGTTTTTTTTTTGCACTTTCACCATCACTTCGTTGACAGTCTCCTTGTATAAAGCTATTCTGATCAAACAGTGATTTCAAACCACAGTGCACACCAAAATTCTTCAGCATTGTACAAATTTTTTGAGACGAGCTTCTTAGGATGCCTTGGAGCGGGTTTTTACTCTTTACTTTGTTGTTATTGGTTTTGGGCACCTTGCGGTGTCCTTTTTTTCCCAGTTAATGTACATGAGTACCTCATTAGGCCTAGTTGTCGGGACTCATACTGTGGACATGCCACTTCTATTTTGGCCCCTAGCTTCACTTGAGGAGGGTGTTAGAGTAGGTATTGACATTAGCTCATGTTCACCTAGGTACTTTATTTACCTTTATTATATATATCCTCACCCAGTTATGTGTGTGGATATTTCTTTTATCTCATTTAGATATTAGGAGATATTATCTAGTTGTTAGGTATAGTTCTTTCCTTGATCTATGGTATTGACTAGATCCTTGATGTCTAGTTCTCTCCTAAATCTATGGTCTTTACTAGTTCTTTGATGACTAGTTATTTCCTTGATTTATGGCTTGATCTACGATCTTGATTGGTTCTTATATTATTATTCCTTGCCTATTTAAGCAAGTCCCATTCTCAATGTATTGCATTGAGTTCCATAATAATATATGATATTGTTTCTCATTTGTTTGAAAAAAATTTATGTAAAGTTATTTTGGTGAATTTCTTTCATCTTATTGATCATGGTGTTTGATTAGCATCTGTTTTCTTGTCTTGATACGATCTAGTTATCGATCCTTTCATATCAGAGGCTACAGGATGTTGATCTGACTTGGACACGTGTTGTTGATCACTGGTGGAGAAGAGTGTTGACCAATTATACCCCCAAATATGCTATTTATATGTATTCTTGTCCAGAGGTTGTTAAGTTTGAGTTCCTAAGGGAGCCTAGAGGATCATTTTTATGTGTTATCTCCTTAGCCATAAAGATCCTAATCATTACACTAAGTATGGAAGCATTTCCTATAGTCAGCTAAGCTTCTTCTGAGCACTAGGCAAGGAAGATAGGGTGGAGGAAGATGGCGGACCTTGCGGCGGAAAAGGAGAGGGAAGAGATACGACTCAAGTATAGTGAAGAATATGAAAGGGAGTTGGCTAGACAATGTGAGGTTGCATGAGTGATGGATCTATGGAGGCAGACATTTTGAGAAGGAATTGAGGTTCACGCAGAGTATGTGGAGCCTGAGCAGTCTATGCTACCCCATCTTGAAAAATGTGAGAGAGGAACCGCTTCAACTTCTGATGAGAGTTTATCTCTTAGAGAAAGCAGAGTTGTCGGCGCACATCTGAATCCACCTGGTGACCAACCCATGGTGCTTAGTTTTCCAAATCTAGAGTAGGTATTACTAACCCAATTAGAATTGGTGGAAGTGACCGATCAACACCAAGGAGGTATAACTTTTCAATTGGCACATCCATGGCTACACAATTATTACCTGTGTTTAGAGGAATACTGTCTGGAATGAAATTTGGGAAAATTACGGGTACACAAAGTTTGGGTATCGCATCTGGAAGCAGTGCAACACACACATCTAGTAGCAATGTAATATCACAAATAATGTGTGTAGTTCAGTGGGACGTTGGGGACACTAGGCACGACCACTTCAAGCATGTTACCGTCTAAAGGAGCTAGATCTGGTGTTATAAGAGTTGGAGGACCCGATGGATCTCGGGGATTTGGTGGGTTAGGAGGGACATGACCTAGTGGATCTAGTGGATCTTGTGGTGGAGCTAACACCAGAGGAAATCAAGGTTCTAAATCAGGCAAGCAAGGGCCTCAACCACCTCAGCAATTGTTTTTCAAAATGTCTTTGTATCTACCAAACTACAAAGGTGTTAAGGATGTTGTAGATCATGTACACCAGTGTGAATTGTTATGGCATGAAAAGGGGGTCACTACCCTAGAGCGGAAGGCAATTCAGTTTGTAACAACGTTGCAAGGACTCGTGCAAATTTGGTATTGAAAGTATGACCCACATCAAATAGTGGTGGATTAAACCACATTGTGGAATGTCTTCTTAGCTAAATTTCATATCCCTGAGTCTGAACAGAAGAGCATTAGCATGCTAAAGGATATTCAACAAGGTATGACAGAGTGTGCAGGAGTACAAT
This sequence comes from Taxus chinensis, assembly GCA_019776745.2. Lineage (NCBI taxonomy): Eukaryota > Viridiplantae > Streptophyta > Pinopsida > Cupressales > Taxaceae > Taxus > Taxus chinensis. The sequence continues at coordinate 485,975,435 of CM034154.1, forward strand.
GCGCATTTCAAGACTCTCTTATCAAAACTTTCTTATGATATTCATCCTTCTCAGCATACTCAATGGTTTGTTGGAGGGTTGATAACACCTTTTAGGAGAGCACCTTCGCATAAGACTTTCACAAACCCACGTGAGGCCTTGGAGGCTTCCCTACGTGCTAAGCCTGTTGGAAGTGTGGATACCAGTGTTAGCCCTTTTCTTGAAGCTCAAATTGTTGCAATGGCGAAGCAGCTAGAGAATATTTCTGCGAACTCAGGGCATGTGACTCGTAGTGGCCTATGGTGCATGGATTGTGAGGTAGAGGGGCATACAAAGCACACTTTCCCACGGAGATCTGTACATGCCATGAAGATGGACTGTGAGATTTTCCATGGAGATCATGATGTAATTAGGTACCCACTACTATAGCAAGATATCCGTAAAACTGTGTCTTGTTATTGCAATATTTACACCTCAACTACTCATGAAACCAAGGATTTTAGGTTGATTTACCAAATACATGATGTCATTGATATTGGTGTGCATCAAACCATCCTTATAAATAATTCCAAGGGTCAAGGGCGTGCAGAAGGAGTATCCCGTGGAAGAGGTTTACGAGGAGGATTTTTTGGTCATTATAAATACAATTATGGGTCTATGGAGCACTAGAAGCATGAATTCCTTGATCTGTTACAATGCTCTTGGTGTGGAAAGAAGCACAAATATAAGGAGTGCCCAAATCCATTTGAACATATGAGCCAAAAACACCAAAAGGAAAAAGGCGCCAGAATGGTAAGCGTAAAGAAGGTTGATTCACAATGGATGCCAAGGGTGGCGCGAGTCGGAACTAGAGCACGTACTAGTTATGACGCGAGCTAAGGCTGCACACACAAAGGAAGTACCAAGGTAGAGATTGTTGGTTATTGGAGAATAGGTGGTACATGGAAAGTATGGAGACCCTACTCATCAGAGGGAGGTGTATCAAGAGACCATCGATGTAATTCAAAGTCTACAAGGAGAGATCCAATGCCTAAAGGAGAAATCAAGGCAGTTAGAGCAAAGGAAGAGTGTTGAGGCTCCGTAGAAGGATCTGGATGAGGTCAGGGAAGTATGTAATATGTTAAGGCAAAAGAATATCATTCCTTTATTAGGGGAACGGTTACAAAAAAAAGGTACCACGAGCCAGAGCAAAGAGTGAAAGGAATGTTCTACATGCTAACCTTCCTCCCCACAACCTTGACTATGATAAGGAGATTACTTTGAATGTTGTTGTGGTTGGGTGACTTCTAAGAAATATTCTGATTGACACGGGCACGGAGGTCAGTGTCCTCACTCTATACACATGGCATTAAATGGGAAGGCCCCCATTACAGCCATCCTCAGATTTGTTGTATATGGATAACAAGACAAAGGAAATTCCCATTGGTGTCTTGAAGGATGTTGTTATCACTATCCAAGGGGAAAGGTTCACTGGAGATTTTGAAGTCTTACCACTAGTTGGGGTGGACAACTTTCCAGCATTACTTGGGCGCCCCTGGTCCTATAAGAACAATGTTGACCTACGGTTAAACAAGGGATACATAAGCTTTGAGAAAAAGGAAGAACATGTTATCATCCCCTTAACTGATGGAAAGTTAGCACCCTATACTGAGCCCTTGGGAAAAGAATTTCTTGACAGGATTTATGTGCACTCTATTAGGGACCTTGAAGTGATTCACCCTACAGAAGGAGTTATTTAGTTTGAAGATGCTCAATCCATGAGTGATACAACTAGTGTGGCATGTGACAATTGGGCGCACGAGACTTATGAGTTAATTGGGTGACAATTAAGAGGCTTTTTTATAAGCATGACAAAGGCTCGCTCATTCAAGCGCCTAGGAGGAAAAAAATTTCCAGGTTACTCTAGAGGGGCCAACCCTGATGTTTTCTTACATGAGATGGAGACCCGGTGGAAAAATAAGATCGAGAGAAGAGGGATGCTTAGCTATAACTTTCTTGGGACTGTAGCGCATTGGTGGGAAACACATCGCGATATCCTTCTGGAGTGGCGTGAAGTAAGAATCACATTCTCTGTTTAGTTTTCTCAAAACAATGCACCCACTATCATACAAGACTATCACAGGAAGTAACATGCCTCGTTCCACATTCAAGCATCAGGGAAAGCAAGGATGGGACGCACGGAAACCTTTCCACCTTCTTTATGGGTGCATAAGTTATACTCCACTTAACAAGGTTGTGTGCATGCATGGTATATTCACTCTGAGATGCATCGTTAAATAGGAAATTGGAAGGAGTTGATGGCTAACCTCCTTCAAGATTTCAAATATCATAGTACTAAACCATCAGTGGATAGGGAGTTATAGGTTATCAAGCACCTTAAGATGGGAGATAGTGCAGAGGTGAAGGATAGAATACTAGAGTTATTGGGTAAACATGGTTTGGAACTACACTTTGATGATGAAGATTCATAAGAGGTGCAGCTTGAGCGCACATGCATGGAAAAAGAGCAGGGAAAGATGGTCTATGTGATAAATGGCGAAGAGATGGAGACTTTGGATGTTAACCATACTAAAGGTACGCGTGAATTTATTAATAGTGTTGATGAGAAAGCACACGCCTACCATGAGCACCTCAAAATAAAGAACGTTAAAATCAGTTCAGAAACAGAACCTAAGGAGGCCACTATTGAAGACTATTGGTCAAAGAAGGAGGTTTTGAAGATCATTGATCTATTGCACGAGTTTTAGGACTTATTTCCATGTAGATACCATGAGCTTAAAGGCGTTCACCACTCCTTAGGAGAAATGAAAATCTAATTAAAGGAGGGTGTGTCTCGTATTTGGAAGAGGCCTTATTGAATGAATCTGAATCTTCGCGTCAAAGTCAAGGAGGAGATAGAAAAAATGATCACTTCAGACATCATTGAATCTATGGAGGAATTAGAATGGGTAAGCCTCATGGTCATCAACATTAAAAAGGATGGAAGGATAATGATTTGTATTTGACTATAAGGACTTAAATACGGTATGTGTAATTGATCTTTTTCCAACCCCTTTTACCGAGGAGATCTTGGAAGGAGTGGTTGGGTGCGAAATCTATTCCTTCACGGATGGATTCTTAGGATACCATCAAGTTAGAATTGCTAAAGAAGACTAAAAAAAGACAAATTTTTCCATTGAATGCGGAATTCTTTCCTATACGGTCATGCCTTTTTGGACTAAACAATGCACCTGTTGTGTTTTCACGCATAGTGGTCAAAACATTTCAGGATTTTATCCATAAATTCCTTCAGGTCTACCTTGATGACTAGACAGTGTATGGACTAGTGAAAGACCATTATGACAATTTTTTATTGATGTTTGAAAGATGTCAATAGTTGCACATATCCATCAACATCAAGAAGCGTCTCTTCACTACTCCATTTGGAACCATGTTGGGGCACATCATATGTAAGGAAGGCTTATTGGTGGATCCCACCAAAGTTTTTGTTATTGTGGGATTGGGGGAGCCTACCAGCTAGAGCACAGTGCACAGATTCCTTGAGCATATGGGTACTACCATAAATTTATTAAGGGTTATGCTAAGATCGCCGCATCATTGGAGAAGTTACTAAAACACAGAAGTGCATTTCACTGGGGAGAGGCACAACAAACAGCGTTTGATACATTGAAGAATAGACTTATCACTGCGCCCATATTACTTTTTCCCTCTTGGGATAAGCCATTTCATGTACATGTTGATGCTTCACAGATAAATATTGGGGCATTCTTAGAACATCCTAGAGAAGGGATTGCTGACCACCCCCTTTTTTTTACTAGCAAGAAGTTAACACTAGCATAACATAACTACACTACTACTAAGTGTGAAGTACTATCAATTATCTACGCATTGCACAAATTTAGGGAATATCTTTTGGCAACACCTTTCATATTCTACAGAGACTACATGGCACTCACGTACTTGGTGAATAATCCCGTTTCGCAAGGGCACATATGTTTTTGGGTCATGTTGTTTCAAGAATTTGAGTTTACAATTGTTATGAAACCAGGAAAAAGTAACTCAGTGCCTGACCATTTGTTAAGGATTGACTCAGGTGATGATGCACATAGCATTAAAAATTTTATGCCAGACACGCAATTATTTAGGTTACGGTGCAAGCCCTTTGACTTAGAAGATATTATTGTTTTTCTCAAAATGGGTGTGGCACCGAAAGGAATGAAGACTTTGGAAAGAAAACAGTTAGCCATACGCACTGCGCCCTACATGTTAATCAGTGGAGACTTATGCAAACTAAGTCGTGATGAGGTTTTGCACCAGTGTGTTAGAGCATAAGCGTGTTGCAATCATAGAGGATGCACACAGTGGGATTCCAAGAGGACATTATGCAGGTAATGCCACTGTGTGAAAAATCCACATGGAAATACTTTGGTGGGAAAGCATCTACCAAGATCGCATTGATTTTTGCAAGGCCTATGACCATTGCTAGCCCCTTGGCAAGCCAAGAAGAAGGGATGAAATTCCCTTCATGCCTATAGCTAACGCAAAACCATTTGAAAAGTGGACCATTGATTTTTTAGGACCAATTTCACCTACTGCACAAAGGACTGGTTCACGTTATATCGTCCCTTACACTGACTACTTAACAAGATGGGCAGAGGTGGCACCTACAAGGGACTCCACAACAGCTATAGCAGCTAGGTTCTTGTGGGAAAATATAATCAATAGATATGGATGTCCGTTGAGCTTAACAAGTGATAGGGTTACTCATTTCTTAAATGAGACAGTTAGGATCTTGTTGGCATAATTCATCGTAGCCCACGATAAGACTACCCTATACCACCCACAAGCTAATGGAACTGTTGAAGCGTTTGACAAAATTATGATTCACACTTTAACAAAAAGTTATGATATTGGAAGATAGGATTGGGATGAAAAATTTTCAATTATACTATGAACGTATAGGACTACTTATAACACGTTGAACAAGGCCACACCATTCCAATTGGTGTTTGGCACGGAAGTTTTGTTACCAGTAGAATTCATGCTACCATCCCTGCGGATTGCGTGCATATGAGGATTAACTGATGAAAAATCACTAAAGGAGCAAATGGATAAATTAATACAATTGGACAAAAGGCGATCACTTGATAGGTGGATTCAGAAGTCTAAAAAGGTGCAACAAAAATCATGGCATGATCGTCATATTAAAAATAAACAATTCAAGGTTGGGCAGATGGTCTTGCTTTATGACTCCAAATTTTTGTGCCATCTTGGGAAATTGAAATTCCATTGGTTAGGGCCATATATCATCTCGTACATCCTTGATTTAAGCACATTCTAGTTACAAGCACTAGATGGGACGAAATTACCAGACCATTTCAATGGGAGTAGGATGAAACCCTACTATAAATAAGGCTTTTATGTAATTATAAATAAGGCAATATTTCCATTTAGCCTAGGGTTTCCTTTAATGCATTTTCCTTTCCGTGTGTTTCCCCTTCTCGTTGTTTGTTCCCTTTCTTTTTGTTGTGTGCACATTGTGCATTGGTAGCCACTTATTATTTTCAAAAAAAAACTATGTGTAGAGGACCGCGCATCCATTTTAGTGTAGGGTGGAGTAGTGTGACAAATAATAGAAGCTGGTTGTGAAAGCTATATGTTTTGATGGCCTAGATTGAATAATCAAAAGATATAAGTTTGGAAGAATGTGCGTGGAAAAGGATAACATAAGGAGTTTGGTGTCGGGAGAGCTTTATAAAGACCATGAACAAGGATGAGAAGCGCAGGAACAACATAACAAGGGAAAAAATCATGGTAAGGATGAAAGAAGTGCCTTTAGCACTGCATGCGCACACATGAGGATCTTCAATCAGTTAAGGATTTTTTCACACCAGAAGTTTGTAAAGGTTTTCGCACAAAGTTGGGCGTGGGGGTAAAAGATCTTAAGGCTGGCTTTAGTAGAAAAAACCTCCTTAATTGTAAAGGTATGATGGTAGGTGGCATTGCATTTATCATGGGAGAAGGAGAAAAAGCTATAAGTAGAAGGTTGGGATACATTTTTATTACCTTGCAATTGTTATATTGAAGAGATCTTGCGAACTAGGGCATCCTTGCGAAAAATTATGCGAAAGGAGGTTGTAAATATCTGAGTGCATAGCTAGTTTGAGAAGTGAACCAGTGTGGAAAAATAGTACACAGGCATGAAAGGAGAGGGTTGTTAGAGTTTTAGAAACCCGTAAGTGAATACGTTGTCTTGTGGAAGGAAAGGTTTTTACAGGTTAGGGTTCTAGAGCTAGAGCACACGATTGAAAGGATTTTCGCGTAAAGGAAAAGTCGTAGAGTTGAGCAGAGTCAGGATCAGAAGGAAAAAAGGATTTTTAATAATCCGACAGGAGAGATGGCACCAAGGAAAGTAACCACCATTTCACCGAATAAGGGCAAGGGAAAAGGAAAACAAGTTGTTTCCACTAGCTTTAATGAGGAATGGTACGTAAAAATGCAATACCTAGACGGCGTATTGCTGGGAAAAGAGTGGGTGTCTCACATGAGAAAAATGACTGTAAGTGACTACAACCATCGAACAAGCACCACAGAGAAAGAGATGGCGTTATAAATGGTTATACCTATAGACAAGAGGACACTGGATGAAATTTCCATCTATGACAATGAAGTCAAGGTGAAAATGGAAAAGGTCAGATTATTGCAACTATATGAGTTGCCCTATTTTGGTAAACACAAGCAGTTGTATCAATGGCTTATGTCACGCATACATAAAGACCATTTCTACTTCACAAGGCAAAGGACGGGGATAAATCTCCAACTAATCTCTGAATTTACTAGTATTTCCTACGAGGGAGATTCATTTGATGATGACTTTGAGGACAAGGAGGCCATAAACAAAATTGTGGAGGCCTATGACTATAAGAAGGGATCACAATACTTCAACATTTATTTGATTTTCAACCCTATGATGAGGATGGCCATGTGCTTAGTGACAAAGTTGAATGGACAGGAGAGGTGGACACATATCAACAAGTTTTGGTTAAACGTTTTTTGAAAAATATCAAAAGGAACTATCTACAACCTCTCAGCATTCATAGCGGAGAAGATCATTACTGTTGCGCGCGATGGGGAGAAGATCATATTTCATAATGTCCTCCTTACCATCATGTTTTTAGAAATTGGGATTCCCGATGAGCCAGACAAATTTATATGGGAGTACCCGGATGAGAACCCCTCACCAACCAAGAGATTTGAGGAATATACTTGTGACACCATGACAGCCACCCATAAGGTGCGCCTGGAAAAGTGGTAAAAGTGAATGTGTGACGCGTTCAGGGCTGAGTGGATAATACCCCAACAATTTCCATCTCTAGTGCAAGGAGAAGCTGAGTTTTTTAGTGTACCAACATTTCTGTATTGACAGGATCACTTTAGCAAACAACACCAAGATCCCATGGTGTAAATTACCATTCTCCTCCACTGCACAATACTTCCAAGCCAGGGTCAACCGCTTTAAGGAGGTAAAGAGGTTGAGGTTCGATCTAAGCGCAATGAACCAAGATTACCGCGAGCTGCTAAGGACTCTAATAAATGCAAAGAAGCACACCTATGTTGAGAATTATGTCTCCCATGATGTGCATATGATAAAACCAGTATACCTTGCATGTTTTTGTAAGAACCGCAACAAGATTATATCTGCGCATAAGGCCAAAATATGAAAAGGGAACCTATGTGGAAAATGATGTCTCTATCCCTGAGGACACCACAACAAGGAAAAAGGTCACACCAAGGAAGAGGGAGAGATAGGAAGCACCTGAGAAAAAGGTACCAAGTGCACAAAGTGCGCAATCTATAGGTGCATAGGATTCCAGTGCAAGGCTAAGCACATGTGCATGGAGGAAGAAGTCCCCTGCAAAAGAAAAGGAGAAGACGCCTAAAGAGGAAGTTCCTGAGAAAGAGGTGCCCCCTGCAAAATAAGAGTCTTCAGCAAATAAGGACTCACCTGTGGAATAAGCAGAAGATAGCAGAAAAGGTGGACTCAGAAGAAATGGAGAGCCTGGAGGCTTACAGGGGCAACAGGGATGACGACAAGCGCAAAGAGGCTCAGGACTATCACGTGCATGATGTACACAACTCATAGGGGGAAGAGAATGAGGAGAAGGATGGGGAAGAAGAAGGCACTCAACGCAAGGGGGAGAGTGATGAGGTAAACACCAAGGATCAAAGGACCCCAAGCCTCGCCAAGGAGTAAATAGATGATGTTGCAGAAAAGGAGGTAGCGGGCATAATAAAGGACTTGGTGGAGTAGGAGGTAGAATGCAACGCTAATGAAGTGCTCAAGGAAATAGAGAGGGAAAGCATCGAGAAAGAATATGGAAGCATGGGTGGAGATCCCAGCCTAGCAGTAAGCTTTCCTAAAGCGGCGCGCAAGAGAGGAAAGGGTGTGGTAACGGCACCAGAGAAAGGAATGAGTTATATCAATGATCCTACTAAGGTACTATGCATGCATTTCCAAAGTACCGTGCCTTCTAACCAACTCCTTACATGGTATTCATTAGAAGAAGAAGGTGCATACCTGCGTACGAGAAAGATGGTATCTTGGGTTTTTGAGTCCCATGTTGATGAGCCAGAATTTGAGGTCAACCAAAAGGCGTTGATGAAAATACCAAAGTCAAAGGGAGTAAACCATCCGGTTAATTCTCAGCAGCTATCAAATGAGAAATTTTGTAATGCACTCAACAGGGTGTCACTAGAGGTTGAGGCAAGACTCTTTAGGAGGAACAACAAAGTAAGGGTTTTGGAGGAGGAACTAAAGAAGAAGAATGAAGAAATCATTGAGAACATAAAGGATTTGAAGTAGGAAGAGTTAATTAGCACACAACTAAGGCATGAACTAAGGGAGGAGAAGATGAAGGTACGTGAGGTGTACAAGAAGATAGAGATGATTACAGACACCGTCATCTTGAAACACCCAAAACTGGCCCTGCCTGAGTAGAAATACAAGTAAACCTTGCAATGCTTGGAAGACTTAGCCTACATCCTTACCATGGAGAGGAGGTTTCTTGCATTGGAATCAACAGAAGATGCATTGGCACTCTAGAAGGAGGAATAGAAGTAGAATATCAGGGAGATAGTTGCACGGTATCCCGAGCTCCTTACCATTGTGCAGACCGCCACACGAATGGCTAAGGTCGTGTATGATAATTGTGTTGATAGAGATAGTAGCAAGCATACTAGTTGCTACACATGAAGTGGATCTAAAAGAATTCCAGGAGAATAATAAGGGAAACAGGGCAGAGCGAGATAAAATCCTAGCCGAAGCTAAGAAGATGGAAGTGATCAAAGCCTTACGAGGTTCGGTTAAGAACCAGCTTAAGGAGTTGTATCCCCATATCACCCGTAGAATGGATGCACTAGATGACCTTAGCAAGTAGTTGGAAGGAATTATAGATATGTTGAATGCTAAGGGAGACAAATTGAGATTTGAGGAGGTGAGCGCTCTAGCAGGTGACCTACTTCAATAGGCACAGGGTGAAGTGGATGCTTGGGAGAAGATTGAGGTGAAATTAAGGAAGGGGTTCCCACTCCTCTTGCAGCAGTAGAAAGTTCTTTCGTTCTTCATTCTTCCATTCTTCCATTCTTTAATTCTTCATTCAATTTGTCTGGGTCCCACCATTCTTTATTCTTTGAAGAAGCAGGATGTTTTTGAGGATGAAGAAAGAGCTTAGAGTGGGGTGATGTTGGACCTTAAATATTGGCTAAGTACCGAAATGCTACGCCCTTAATCATATATCTAATATTGGATGTATATAGTCGACTTGTGGCTATCATAACTTCTTATCATTATGTATCTCTTTCATATATGTTATATTTTCATTAGTGGGTCGGCCTTGGTGCTGGCCATAGCATAGGAATAGTATATATAGGGGTTAGTAGGTAATTGTTGATGATCATATTCAGCATTTGAGTCTTATTGTTTGGTTTGGAGGTTGCCCCCTCAAAGTGGCTAAGATATTATTCTTGCACATTGAGATAATTTATCTGAAATATTGTGTTCATTGGTGTTATATTGTTGTTAATAATCATATTTATATAAGTAATTACATTACAAGTGGTATCAGAGCTTGAACTCGGCCAGCACTGCGTTAAACCCTTATTGTGAAGGTTCGTCCATATCTCAAAATAGGTAGCGAATTTTCTGCAAATTTTTCTATGCTATGGCGAAATCAGTCAAGTAACATTCCCTCCATATTTTAAGAATTTTTGACTTGTTTTGCAAAATTTATAGTGGTTTTATTTTTTTTTCAAAATTTAGCTACCTAGGGTGCAATTTGTAGAATTTTTCAAAGTTATTTACATTTCCAGAAAAAAGATTAAAAATTCATTTGAGTTCGTTCTTTGAGTTTTATAAAATTTGGCCAAATTCCTATTGAAATCCCAAACCCTAAAATTTGACCTTGATCCTTAACTCTTACCATTTTGGGGCAACATGGTTGGGCCTTCAACAAGAGGCAAAAAGAATCCCATCACTCCGGGAAAAACCCCTGATAAGGATGAGATAATAGTTGAGGAGTTAAAGTCAAAAGGAGTAACTACATAGTCCTCAGGGTTAGGGTTTACTTCAACTGACCATAAGGTCAGTTATCTTGAGTTAGAGTTGCGAAACCTCAAAGGTAGAGTGGCCAACAAAGATGTAGAAAAGATTGGACAACGATTGGAGGATTTCGTTCACCAATTTAGTTACAATGTCATGGGTCATCATATCCTTCCTAATCAACCACAACTCAATCAAACTCATATTAACCAAAGTGGATCTTTAGGTCAAAGTAATAGACAAACTAGCCAGGGTGGATCTACAAACATGACCAATCCAAATACAAACACTGTACAATTTTGACACATGATTCCAAAATTTGAAATACATAAGTTTGATGGAAAGGATCCACTCAATTGGATTAACCAGATGGAGAATTTCTTTGATCTTCGTCAAATTCCATCGGGACAAAAGGCTACCATGGCATCGTTGTATCTTGAATCTGACCAATTCATTTGGTATAGATGGTTATGTGCTCAAAGGAAAAATAATAGCCTCAATGTTACATGGAAACTATTCACCGAAGAGTTGCAATTGCAATATAGTTCTAGAGTGTCAGAGAATTATTTCAGTCAAGTAGCAAAGCTCAAACAAACAAGAACAGTCAAAGATTACATCCATCAATTCCAAAACCTTTCCTTACATGTGGAAAATATTCCTAAAGATAATTTGAATGACTAATTTCTTGGGGATCTTAAAGAACAAATTGAGATTGAGGTACGTATGTTTAATCCTCATAAGGTTTCAAACTCTATGATCATGGCATGTAGGGCAGAGGAAAAATTTCTTTCCAATAGGAAACAAACTGTCAGTAATATCAGAGATCGTAGCACCCTTCCACCATCATTCCCTCAGCCAATGAGAGTGACACCTCAACGAATTGAAGAAAAGAGAGCTAAAGGGTTATGTTTTAATTGTGACAACAAATTTGGACCAGGACATAAGTGTGCTGAAAAGAAGTTGTTCTACATTGAGGGACCTACTGAAGAAGAAGAAAATGATGAAGACGAAGAGGTAGAGCCAGAGGAGGAATTAGGAGATCCCCAGCCAACAATTTCATGACATGAAATTTCCGGTATTAGCACTCCCCAAACTCTCAAAGTAGTTGGATTCTTAAAAAAACAGAGGGTAACAGTGTTGATTGATTCAGGAAGTACTCACAATTTCATCAATCATAAGTTTATGGTACACATGAACTGCTTTGTTTATCCAACTCCAAAATGTCAAGTCATGATCTGTAATGGGAAAACTGTTAGTTGTTTGGAGAAATGCCCAAGGGTCTGGCATCGAAAAGAGACCATGACCATGCCATCCAGCTAGTACAAGGGAGTCAACCACCCAACATCAGACCTTATAGGTACCCCTATATGCAAAAGATTGAGATTGAGAAGATAGTTCAAGAGATGTCGGAAGCAGAACTTACTTGTCATAGTCAAAGTGCTTACTCTTCTTCTATAGTGATGGTACAGAAAAAAGATGACAATTGGCGCATGTGTCCATATTACAGGGAACTCAATAAGTACACAGCTAAAAATAAGTTTCTTATTCCTGTAAATGATGATTTGTTAGATGAGTTACATGGTGTTGTTTACTTTACAAAACTTGATCTTCATTCTGGATATCATCATATTAGAATCAAGAATGAAGATATTCATAAAATAGCCTTCAGGACACATGAAGGACACTATGAGCTCTTGGTAATGCCTCTTGGACTAACAAATGCACCCTCTACATTTCAAAGCTTGATGAATTCCATATTTAATCCATTTCTTCGAAAGTTTGTTTTAGTGTTCTTTGATGATATATTAATATATAGTAAAACATGGGAGGAACACCTGCATCATGTAAATAAGGTGTTGGAAACTCTTGAACAACATCAAATTTATGCAAATCCTTCTAAGTGTTATTTTGGTGTCAAGGAGGTTGAATATCTGGGTCATATTGTCTCTTATGAAGATGTTAAAGTGGATCTTAACAAGATAAAAGCCATGATTGAATGGAAGGTTCCCAAAATCCTAAAAAATCTCAAAAGATTTTTGGGGTTTACAGGTTATTATCATAGATTTGTAAGGAATTATGGTAAAATTGCAGCACCACTCACAGCGTTATTGAAGGACTCTTTCCATTAGAACGAGCAAGCTACTATGGCCATTGAGAAGTTAAAGGAGGCCATGTGCACCACTCCAGTTCTAGCCACCCCATATTTTTCAAAAACATTCATTGTTAAATGTGATGCTTCAGGGTATGGTATGGGGGCAGTACTAAGGGTGACCCATTGCCTTCGAGAGCCACCAATTCAAAGGTAAGAATATCTCTAAACCAGTTTATGAGAAAGCAATGTTAGCAATACTTCATGCAGTGAAGTAATGGAGACCATATCTAATGGGATGACATTTCAAAGTAAAGACAGATGATGATAGTTTGAAATACTTCTTAGAGTAACGTTTATTATCAGAAGAACAACAGAAATGGGTCTCAAAAATGTTGGGGTATGATTTTGAGATAATATACAAGAAAAGGAAAGAGAATGTAGTTGTTAATGCTTTATCTCGGAAGGATGAATATGCCCGGGCATTGTTGTGTGCCATATCTGTATTACAGGAGGATTGGATAGAGAATGCAAGGTCTGAACAGAAAAATGACCCAGGAACAAAAAATTTCATTCCTAATCTCCAACAAGATCCAAGCATGTCAGAAAAATTTGTATGCAAAGGAGATGTTTTATGGTATAAAGATAGATTATATCTATGTAAGAATTCAATCCTTAAAAATAGGGTTCTATTTGAGCTACATGCTTCTCAAGTAGGGTGTCATTCTGGCTTCTTAAATACTTATCATCAAATCAAGCATGATTTTTTTTTGGGAAGGGCTAAAAGGAGATGTCCAAAATTTTGTGGTAGAATGCATGGTTTGTCAGCAAAATAAGTGTGAAACAATTAAGTCCTCGGGTCTTTTACAACTTCTATCTATTCCTACCCAAAGGTGGGAAGAGGTATCCATGGACTTCATCACATGATTGCCTAAATCAAAAGGTTAAAATGTAATCATGGTGGTGATGGACAGACTCACCAAATATGCCCATTTTTGTTCTTTATCACATCCATGTGTTACGATTACAGTAGCAATAGCCTTCAGGTATACAATTCAGAAGCTACATGGGACACCAAAGATTAAAGGAAGTGATCAAGACCCTATATTTACTAGTAATTTTTGGACTAACTTGTTCTCATCGTTGGGCACACAACTAGCTCGTAGTTCCTCTTATCATCCCCAGTCTAATGGGTAAATAGAGGTTGTAAACAAGTGCTTAGAGGGATATCTTCGTTGTTTTACATCAGATAAGCAAACGAGATGGGTCCAATGGTTACCGCTCGCAGAATGGTGGTATAACACCTCCTTTCATACTTCATCTAAAATGTCTCCTTTCTTGGCATTATATGGGTATCATCCACCATCTATCACTTCATCTTTGAGAGTCCAGCGAAAGGTTCGAGAAGTTGAAGAACATATTTAACACCAACAAGAGGTGCTTTCTAGTCTTAGGTAGAATTTGGCCATGTCACAAAACCACATGAAGCAGCAGGCAAACCAACATCGCAATGAAAGACATTTTGAAGTCGGTGATTAGATTTTTGTGCATTTACAACCATATAAGAAAATGTCCTTAAAACAACAGAAAAAGGATAACACGCTTTCACCTAAGTATTATGGTCCTTATCAAGTGTTACAAAAGATTGGCAATGTTGCATACAAACTGGAACTTCCTCCGGCTACTCGAATTCATCCAGTCCTCCATGTATCTTGCCTAAAGAAGGTAATTAGATAGTATCAACCCTGACAGTATTACCCGAGCTTGATGAAGAGGGCAGAATCATCCTGGAACCAGAATGCATCCTTCAGACATGCACTAAGCGATTGAGGACAAGGGTCATCACTGAGTATTTGATCAAGTGGAAAAATCTAGACAATGAAGACGCAACTTGGGAGGATGTAATTTTCCTATAGCAACATCGAGATCTTCTCAACATTGGGGACAATGTTTCTATGAAGGGGAGGGGCATGTTACGCCCTTAATCATATATCTTATATTGGATGTATATAGTCAACTTGTGGCTATCATAACTTCTCATCATTATGTGTCTCTTTCATATATGTTATATTTTCATTAGTGGGTCAGCGTTAGTGTTGGCCATAGCATAGAAATAGTATATATAGGGGTTAGTAGGTAGTATTTGATGATCATATTCAGCATTCGAGTCTTATTGTTTGGTTTGGAGGTTGCCCCCTCGAAGTGGCTAAGCTATTATTCTTGCACATTGAGATAATTTATCTGAATTAGTGTTCATTGGTGTTATATTGCTTCTAATGATCATATTTATACAAGTAATTACATTACACGAAAGGCACGTGCACATGCAAGACCAATAAAGAAAAGGGTGTGCGGGGAGAAGTGCGCAGGACAGAGGTTTAAGAAGGGTTTTGGACAAACTAGGGTGCGTGCGGAAGGCAAAACATGGGGTTCATAGGACTTAGCCATATTCAACATTCTGAAGACACTTGAGAAAAAATGTGACCCAACTAGGCATGCTGAGTGGATAAGGTGCCAGCTTAGAACCTTGGAGGTCAAGATAAGGATATTCCAAGCAAGGAATATTCCCGAAAGACATCATTACAGAGAGTGGAGGGTTAACAAGGAGATAAATATTCACCATTTGAGAACCACATTAACACTTGGCATGCGATCTGTTCAGGAGAGAAGGCATGACGATGTATGATGAACCCATAAAGAGAGATGTTCAAAAGAAAAGAAAGACATCTGGGGATAGACGAGAGCAAAAATAGAGGATGCATAGAAAGTAAGATGTTGAGTAGCCAAATGTTGCAATAGTGTTGGGATTTAGAGAACTTAGTGCTAAGGGTTCTGAAGGATGTAATAAGCCTTTGTATAGCATTAGATTATGTAATAAGGGACGAACTAGGAAGGCATAGTTAGAATATCATACCAGGGAGATCTGTAAGAGATTAGTCCTAGTCTTTTGATATGTATGGTTTGTGATGACCTTTTTTATTGTAATGTGGCTACCAAAATCACTCTAAATGAATATATATCTAAGGGTTTGTTTTGTATATCATGTTTAAGGGTGTAAACTCTCTTATTGTGTGACCTTCATGACTTAGATCTGATTCATCATGCTTATTACATTGATGTTTAGCTCATTTAATACGTTAATTTGGATATGTAAGTTGCCCTTCCACTTTTATTTTAAGTAAATGTATTCTCATTCTGCAAACCATCCCCCATCAATGGAAAAACCTTCTCACAATGCTCACATAAAAGAGGGGCTCGACGCATGTGCATGCCTCAAGTGAGCGCCTAGCGTCTACTGGGTGATAGGTCGGCTCGCTTAGTGTTAGAAAAGTGTACTAAGGGTACATAAAAATGACTACAATATTTTATTTGTATCTCATATCACACTATTGTAATGAAAATATAACATCATACGATGACTTGTTTAGCTGTGTTACGCATATGATTAATCCAAATAATAACTATAATAATAATACATATGTTCAATTATATTCATTTAGTCATAATAGTACACTTACATTAACTAAGTAAACTATACCATAACTTGCATTTGTTGTAATGTTTCCTTAACGTATTATGATCGTTAATGACATGATTATTTTTTCGCCATGATATTTTCGAATTAGATATGATTTTCTTAATGAATATTAATTATCTTATACATACATTTATTTTTGTTAAAATACATCACTTTGTTCTCCCATAATATGTCTCCTAATATGATACAAAACCTATTTGTTCATACATGGTAAACAAATGGAAACAAATATATCACCATATCATAATAGTGTATTTTTACTCTGTAATTACAATAGTTTATTTCATTGTTTTGTCTAGTTGATTTCATCATCGTATTCATAAACAATACGAACACAACTGATCATTCCATAATGATATTATTAATTAATTAGATTTCATAAAACTTAATTTTTTTTCAATCATAAATTGTTGTAAAACAATATTATACACTTAACACATTTTATAAGTATGATAGCAAAATAATAACATTTATTTAATAATAATAATGATAATATATAAAATAAGAACAAATAATAAAAATAGTACATTAGGCAAATTTCCTTCATACATCATGAGAAGTCAATAATTTCATTTATATAACAAGTACAATAATTAAAATTGGCTAATATGCAATCAATGCATGACGAAATCATGAGTAATAATAAATCCAATCACTTTATAATGACTACTCCATCCTGGATGTTGTAGGAGATAGAAAATGGTATAGATGGCCAGTTCAACAAAATGACATGAATTATCCACTCATTTCATGTTGTTTTAAAATGAAATAAATTAATATGATAAGGTTTACCTAATGATATTCTTAACTTCTTACTTATGACTTTATTCCTTAATCAAATCATTATATTAATTATCAGTAAAGTTTAATGCATATTATAGTCACCTTGATTAACTAATTAAGTCCTTACACTCTTCATATAAAGGTAAGTAAACAATGTTGACTTTTAAAAAACCATTCATTTTGTAATGTTTCATAGTATCTTATCATATTCTTCCAAAGAATAATTAAAAGGAAGAAAAAGAATATTTCCTTTTCAAAAATAATCATTTCTTTGTAACGGATGACCTACTAACTATCTTAAATCAAAATCATCATTAATTATTACTAACTCTTAAACATTGTTCTAGGTTGATACAATGATAAGTCAACATCCTCATCCATTTCAGCAATTTATATTTCACAAATTTGGATCAAATACACAAATTATTATAACTATAACAACTTAATAAGAGTTACTGCAACTATTAATTTAAAAACTCATATTTAATTGAAATAGCAATGCTAGGTGGAAATAACGATACTAAAAAAATAATGCTCTTAATCCACGAAATTTAATCAACAAAATTTTGACAAGGGTCCCAATTTAAACTTGTATTCAAATGGAACAGAGATACGGTTCAATTTACTGATATCGATTCAATAAACATATCAGTCAATGGAAAGATTTTTCCAGCTTGGTTATTCCACATAAACCAACAAACGAGATCGAATCGAGCTGGAACAACATCATAAATTCAATCCCATAATGAGATAAGGAAAACATTCATTTTACTAGCACACTATTTTTTCAAAAGGTAATACAACTCACCCATTAATTAATATTATTCAAAACTCCCATTAAATGAAAGGAAGACCATAATCTAGATCAAATAACTAGAAAACATATATACTGAATATTTCTAGTGAACCCAAAAACCCAATAAATAGCAGATCTTTACAACATCTGTTCTCAAAAACCAAATACATTTCATGAAGGAGAACACGATTTTTAATAATATTGTATTTTATCTTCAAACTTGTTCACATTACAATATATTCAAATATACAACAACATTTTACAACTTCTAATGAGAACCAAATATTTAAAATATCAGTAGATCAACTTCACAAGTAACTTTAAATTTGTGAAGGCATTTAAACACTCACAAGATAATACATCAAGAATTAAGATTAAATACCCACTAACCCAGTAGGTCAAATACCATCCTTAATAGCAAATCAAGAATTAGAATATAAAACATCATGAAAGAAATATTCTCAACACATACCTAGAACCAGAATTCCTCAAGGAAAAACTATTTACTTTATTTTTTAAGAAAACCCATTTGCTCATGCATTTTCCATCCAAGCTTATAACAAAACTTCATGAATAAATCATTCAAAATTTAAAAATAAATAAGTAAACCACATTTTATCCCATTATTTTGAACAATAACAACATGAAAAGAGATAAAAATTCATGCCTTAAACTTCAAATTATTGCTTCATACTTCCCACAAACTTCCTCGCTCAAATATTCCCCAAAATCAACCATCAAAACTTACAAACACATCCCCATATTTAAATAATTTTAATTCCATTATTCTAAAAATAACAAAGTGTTATTATTATTGAATAGTCCCCTTAAAAATCCAACAAAAAATTTCCATCTAAAATCCATGCATAACTCAGGAGAGAGATCAAAATGGTGAAATAAAAAGGTGAAAATGAATTGAGATTTTCATATAATGGATTCCAGATGAAGCTCACATCTCCCAAGGAACCCCAACTGATTCCTAAATAAATAAATATAATAAATGACATTAATTAAACTTTCAGTTGTATATAATTACATGGGATGACTTGCCACCTTATTTCCCTCAAAAACCTTACATGGTGATATAAGCGGTCAAATATAACACTAAACACTAAAAAATTCCAATTTCCTTACCAATTTCCATTTGAGCGATGACTAAGTTTACAACCACAAACAAATTAAATATTACCTTATTAATCACCAAGTTAAATGGTCTCAGAGTCATGGATTTAGATAGCCTTATAAAATTATTCCTAACCATGGTTGATGACCATATAAAAATAAAACAACATATTTACTTTGAGGTTATCAACCCAAATCATACAGACAAAAAATTAAACATTGTTAGGTTTTTATAGTCCATGACCATTTTTATTAATAAAAAACAATAAAAATTCAACCCTTCCAAGTTTATATAGTTTGTGACCATTACACAACAATAACGTTGAATTATGGCCAATATAACAACAATTAAACATTTTCCCCGTTGTTAATCAGAGACCTTTGTCCGAGGAGTGATTGTTGGAAATATTGTCATTGATGTCAAAAGAGGTGTTGAACTGGTAAACGGAAATATGTCAGAAAGTAACGAAATTATTGACGGAAATGGTAGAAAGTAACGGAAATAACCAGCAGTATAGAAGGGTAGAAAACGAAAGTTTAAATACATGAAAAGAAGCGTTTTTGCATGAGGATTATCATGGTATAAGCGAGATATACACAGCTATACATAAGAGAGAGATATCCACATTTTAAGGTGTTCATATGCAATGTTTTATAGCGAAAAAGAAGATTTAATGATAACAGTGATTTGTCTAAGGAGGGGCAGCACTCCTATCAAGTAGTTAACTGCATTGATTAATGTGCATTTAATAATTATGGGCTGCATTAATTATTTTTTGGTTTTAGCCGACTAATGCACTTAATTAAGTTGTGTTAATGGAAAGGTTGTGTTGGTTAGAACGATGTGTCTTTTCGAAAAGGTACGAAATGCTATATAAGAAGATTCATATGAGACTTATTAAGCATGGATTCAAGTTGAATATCTTAAGGAAAAAGAAGAAGAAGAGGAAGCGTAAGGGCAGAATTTTAGAACAGCAAATCTAAAAGTAAGAAGAAGAATTTTCCATTATTCGTTGAGGAAGCAACAAGTTCAAAAGTGGAAAGCAAATTTTGTAAGGAAGGTTGGTGCCTTCATATTCGAAGAGATCGGTGTCTCTTGCTGAGTTGGTGCTTAGCAAAAGGGGTGGGTGCTCCTGTAGGTTGGTGCCTATAAAACTGTAATTTGTGGATTGGTGTCTCTAGTAGGTTGGTGCCTACAAATTTTTTGAGAAATATATATAAAGAAATAATTTTCTCCGTGGTTCTCCCGAAAGGGTTTCTACGTATATTTGTGTCTACTTGCATTAAGTTTTGTGTTCTTTGATTGATTTGATATATTCACATTGCTCGTGATTATAGATCTAAGTTTAAGTATTGAAGTTTAAAATAATATCATAATACTGATTCACCCCCCCCCCCTCTACGTATTATATTGTGCTCAACAATTAGTATCAGAGCAGGTTCCTTCAAGAACAATCTAACAGTTGGAAGGTAGATCTCGGGAGCACATATGGCTAGTCAAATACAAGAAGGTTTTTCCTCAAACAAGGCTCTGTTGTTTGATGAAACAAACTATGCATTTTGGAGCGTAAGAATGAGAACCTATCTGATGGCACTAGGGTTTGATATTTGGCAATCAGTAGCGGTCAGATATATCATTCCATCAACTCCACCAACAGAGCAAGCCGGTAAGAAGGCTTTTGAAAACAATGCCAAGGTGATGAATGCAATCTTGTGTGGTCTGTCAGAGTCCGAATTTGTCAAAGTAATGCAATGTGACACGGAAAAGGACATATGGGATAAACTTCGAACAATATATGAAGGTGATGATAAGGTCAGAAAAGCTAAGCTTCAAACCCATAGGAGAAAATTTGAGAGCCTAAAAATGAAGGATGAGGAAGATGTTGCAGCTTATCTTTTGCGGGTGGATGAAGTTGTTAACGCCATAAGAGGGCTTGGAGAAAAGATTGAGGAACCTGTGGTCGTCCAGAAGGTCTTAAGATCTTTACCATTAAGATTTGATGCTAAGGTGTCTTCCATCGAAGAAATGAAGGATCTTGACAAGCTAAGCATGGACGAACTACATGGAATACTGACGGCGTATGAAATGAGAACCGAGTCTAATAAACCAGCAAAGAAGGAAGCCGCATTCAAAGTCTCGAAGAAAAAGGCAATCAAGGAATTTGAAGCGAATGTTGAATCAAACAGCGAAGAAGATGAAAAGGAAGCTTTATTCATTTGAAAGCTAAAGAAAGGATCCGGGAGATACAAAGGTAAGTTACCATTTAAATGTTTTAACTGTGGTAAAATTGGTCATTTTGTAGCTAAATGCCCAGAGAAGGAAGATAGCGAAGATGAAGAAAGAAAGCCCAAGTTCAAAAGAGAATTAAAGCAAAGCAGAGGAAAGAAAAGATTTGAAAAGAAAAAGAAGAGTCTATATTCAAAAAGAGGAATCAGCTCATCCGAAGAAAGCAGAATAAGTGATTCGGACAATGATGATGAAGAAACATTGTTTATGGCTATAGAAGAAGGTTCATTAACTAGTAAAGTTGATTTGGAAGGAATCGAGGACATAGAAGAAGAAGGTGAAGTAAACCTCGAAGAAGAACTCATTTGTGCGTTGGGTGAAATAAAAGCACTCAAAAAGAGGAATCAGAAGCAAAGACTTCAGCTCCAGAAATATGAAGAACAAAATCAATCTTTCGAAGCTAAGTTAGCACAGAGTCTTGAAGAATCAAAGAATCTAATCATTGACCTGAAGACCTAGATTGAAGAAGCAAAGAGAATTGAGGAAGGGTTGAGAAGTGAGCTCAAGGTGAAACAAGAAGAATGTGAAAAGCGTGAGTCAGAGATTGTTGCGATGAGAAAAGACTTAAAAAGGTAAATACCGAACTAATGAACAACTTGAAATTTGAAAAGAGTACTAAGGTTCTAGATGAGATTCTAGAAAATCAAAGACCACCATCCAAAAAATTAGGACTCGCATATGAAGAAAAACAAGAGAAAGCTTCAAATTCCATTGAGATTCCGGAGAAGAAAGGTTTAGAAAAGGCAAAAAGTTATGCAGAAATTCTAAATGCACCTACGAAGAATAAAATCAGAAAGGAAGAGGAAACTACGAAGACCAGTTCCATCCACAAGCAAGGTGTTAAAGAGATTGACATCAAAAGACCATTTACTGGACACGACATAAGAATATGAACAGGTTCGAAAGTTCCTTTCATGGTTATTGTTTTTATTGCAATATATATGGGCATAAAAAGATAGAGTGTAGAAAGTGAATGAGAGATAATGAAGCCTGGAACAAACCAAAATCTGCTCATAGAGTGTTGAATATGAACTATAATTCGTTCTGTTGGTTTTCAAATAGGACTTTTTAGAAGAACAACAGTCAGGGGACAAGAAGTCCCTCCTCTTTAATGGGAGAGGTTCCCTTATTCTGAAACAAACTTATTTACAAAAGTACAGAACATTATTTTATGGTCGAACTTGGATGTTACGAAAGTGTTTTCCACAAGGATCATCAGTTACGCCAGGACTGAGGAAGGGGAATAAGAAGATGAGTAGAATAGCAACATTCATAATTATAGATAGCAGAATAATTCTTCGTGTATGCGAAGCTTCAAAGGATTTAAGACAAGATCATTTGCATTAGCTGAATGGGATTAAATTTAAAGACACAAAGTTCCGTAAATAACCTTCTTCAGATTTGTTAATCAAGGACACAAAGTTCCTTCTTGGTTGTACAAGATCACTGTACTTGCAAAACTGAACAGTATGCAATCAGAGAGACTAAACGAGTTAGGAACAGAATGATCTTCACAATATTAAAGGAAAACACAAAGACAATGAGAATCAGATAGACAAAGAACGGAAAGCCCTTTTGTATTGATTTCTTTAAGATCTATTTACACTTTCAGCAAATATCCAAGTTCTTCCTCCTCTGTAAAATGGCGTGGAAAGGCCATTATATAGATTACAAATCCGTTACTCCTCGTAACCGTTTCTTTTAACTAAAGAATAGTTAAGGACCGCCAATTGCAATGCCTTAACTAATTACAAGGAATACGAAAAGAAAGGGAAGAAGAGAAAAGAAAGGAGAAGGAGACAGGTGTCCAGTTCTGAGAAGGACCCACTGTCTTCAGAAACCGCTGCTTGAATCTTTCTAACATCTCAGCTCTGCCTCTACCACGTGGAACTGACGTTTCATCTTGAGGATGACAATGAGTGTCTTTGAAAACTGATGCAACCAGCGTCTTGAGAGCTTCGTCCTTCTACCAGCTGTCCTTGAAACTTGATCTTCGGATTGATAGCTTCAGAGCCGCAACTTAAATTCATATTTTGAAAAACAACATATTCGGGTTGAGCGGGAAAAACTAAGTGTGAACGACACTTGGTACGCTTGGGACAGGTGACACGCGAATGCGCGAAACACGCGGCTCGGCCGGTTCGGGCGAAACAGGGAGAAGACGCACAAATGTATTTGGGAAAAATGGAGCGAAAATGTGCGAAGTACACGATTCGGGTGTTTTGGCCGAAATTGGAACAGCGGGCCCGTTTGGACTTGGGACATTCGGGACAAAAAGTTCCGAAGTACGCGACTCGACCGGCTCGGCCGAAATAGGGAAAGCTCACACTTTTTTAAATGAGGCAGTTGGGACAAAATTGCGCGAAGGACGCGGTCCGGGCGAACCGGCCGGAAATGGAACAGAGAGCAATTTGGAACTCGGGACAGTTGGGACAAAATCAGGCGAATCGGCCAAAAATGGAACAACAGGTCCGTTCGAACTTGGGACATTTGGGACGAAAAGTTCCGGAGTACGCAGTTCGGCCGGTTCGGGTGAAAATGGAATGACTCGCACTTTTTACTTGGGACATTCGGGACAGGAAAGTGCGAAGTACGTGGAAAGGATGATTCGGCCGAAATGGAACAGATTGCATTTTTGGCTTTGGGGCACTTGGGACAAAAACTTCCGACAGGCCCGAAAATAGGACAAATTCGGAGGTTTCGGCCGATCGGAGAACAGAAGACACTTTCGTACTTGGGACAGATGGGACAAAAAGTTCTGACAGGCCCGAAAATCACTCAAAACGACCCAGAACACAGATTTTTCGATTTCACGACTTAGGCACCTCAGAGAAAAACACTTAAGACTCAAAATTTTGAAAATTTTACTCTTATCAGAGCGGGAAATTTTGAGTGGACAACAACTAGCTCCTTCTGGGGATGACTTGGTGTAAATTCATAGAATGAGACAAGGCAAGAACTTAGAGAACTCGGTGAAGTAGACCAGTGCCTTATCCATTGGGCGAAGGAGTCAAAAACAAACCAATACAGAGGGCAACACACACAACAGAAGGGAAACACACCAAAAGCAGAAAAAGCAAAAACACTGTACATAATATACAAAGGGACTCCCTAGTCACCTAGGACTTGAACAACTTCAAATACTGCCCACTATAAGGAAGTGGGAGGGGAGAACCATCCATGTAATCAAGATAGAAAGAGTCCTTACCAGCAAAGTGTCTTATCTTGAAAGGTCCAAGCCACAGAGAATCAAATTTTCCATGGCTGCCACGAGGTTCATGTCTTTTGTCCCATAACAGCACGGTATCACCAACTTGGAACTCTCTGGACCTGGCTTTCTTATCGAACAGAACCTTCACCTTCTGCTGGTGAGCAGATATTCTGTCAGCAACCTCCAATCTATCCTCGTTCAGTTTGTGCAGGTACATGATTCTTTTGTCCAGAGCATCACTGAAACTAGTGTCTTCAATGGCTTTCATCAGGTGCAAGGCTGGCAGTTCCACTGTCACTGGCAATTGGGCCTCTACTCCATACGCTACTTGAAAGGGGGACATTCCAATGGCTCTTTTAGGTGTGATCCTGTCTACCCAAAGGGCATCATAAAGCTTCTTATGCCAGTTTCGCTGAGACTCGTTGACCAACTTCCTTATGATAGTCACCAGATTTTTGTTGGTGGATTCTGCTTGCCCATTCCCCTGGGGATAATAATCTGAAGAATGAGCCAGAGAGATGCCATACCCGTAGTAGAAATCCATGATCTCAGTTGAGGAGAATTTCGAAGCATTGTCTGTTACAATCTTGTTAGGTACACCATACCTTACCAACATGTTCTCTTTGAGGAAGTTGCATACAACTTCAGAAGTAGTGCTCTTGACCGGAATAGCTTCCACCCATTTGGTGAAGTAGTCAGTGGCAGTTAGCACATGCGTGTGGCCAGCACTAGAAGCAGGATTCAGTGCACCAATGAAGTCTAGACCCCACTGTTGGAATGGTTCCTCGATCGCAACTGGCTTGAGAGGCAAGGCGGCCAGTTTGGGTCTTCCCACAAAAGTCTGACAGGCCTCGCATTTATCCACCCACTTGGATGCATCTCTGAACAAGGAAGGCCAGTAATACCCTCCCCGGAGTATCTTGTGAGCTGTGACTGTTGACGAATAGTTCCCTCCACACGCCTGATCATGGAAAGCTGAGAGCAACTTTCTCTGTTGTTCCTTATCAACACATTTCAGAAATCTCCCATCTAAGCCACGCTTGAACAAAGCATTTTCCCACAGTACATATTGCGCTAATCTCAATTTAACAGTCCTCTTTTCCTTGGCAGTTAAATGAGATGGGCATTCCCCATAGGTGAGAAAATGGGCGATGTCAGCATACCATTCATCAATTGAACTAAGGAATAGAACAGTAGGAACGTCAGCTTTCTCCTCCAGCAACTCATGTTTGGCTCCTTCAGCAATGAGCTCACAAAGACCCTTTCCACGAACCAGCTTGGTCGGTTTGATATCAATGTCATACTCCTAGACCTTAGCCACCCAGTTGCCCCTCTTGGATCCAAATTCTTGTTGTGTAAGGATTGACTTAACAGTCGTATCTCGAACCAACACCATGGAGTGAGAATTGAGGATATAAAAGTGAAACTGCTTAACAGCCTTGACTACTGCAAAAGCATGCTTCTCCATCATGGTGTACTTTAGCTCATGATCCTTCAGGATATAGCACATGAAGGCAATTGGTAGCTCATGTCCATCAGAATCTTCTTGGGTTAAGACAGCTGCCAGGGTATTGTCTGTAGCGTAGCAATAGATGATGAAATCTTTGCTGAAGTCAGGGCAGGCCAAAACTGGAGTTTTAGCAATGGCTTTCTTGATACCCTCAAAGGATTCCTTTCCTTCAGAAGACCATCCAAATGTTTTCTTCCCTTTCATCATCTGAGAAATATTCAATGTTAATTCAGCAAAATCAGGGATAAATCTTCTTAAGAAATTGATCTTACCGAAGAAGGAATGCACGCCTTTTTTACTAGTAGGGAGAGGAATTTGCTGGATGCCCTGAACTCGTTCAAGATCAATCTTGATGCCGTTCTTTGAGACAATGTGCCCTAATAGCTTTCCTTCTGTAACACAGAAGACAGATTTTTTAGGATTTAAAGAAATCCCATGCTCTCGGCATCTTCTGCAGAACTGTTTCCAGGTGGTCTAAGTGATCTGCTCTTGTCTTTGAAAACACTGTCAGGTCATCAAGGTATATGACTATACATTTCCCTTTCAAGCTTCCAAAATCCAAATCCATAGCTCTCTGGAAAGTGGCACCAGCATTAATCAGCCCAAAAGGCATTCTCTTGTAGGCAAAGGTACCCCAAGGAGTGGTGAAGGCTGTCTTGTGTTGATCTGCAGTGTCAACCTCTACCTGATTGTATCCCGAGAATCCATCAAGCATAGATAACATCTCAGATCCTGTTACTGCTTGCAAAATATGATCCATCATAGGCAGAGGGTAGTTATCTTTCAGAGAGGCCTGATTCAGGTTTCTGAAATCAACACAGATGCGGATCTCTCCATTCTTTTTTCTAACAGGCACAATGTTTGCAATCCATGTTGAATGGTGAATGGGAAAAATAATCTTAGCCTTCAACAACTTCTGGATCTCCTAAAAGATGGTGTCAGCTATTTTTGGATTGTACTGCCTTTGCTTCTGCTTAAAAGGTTTGATTCCTGGTTTGAGAGGAATAGAGTGTTGCATTTCCTTTGGCTTGAAGGCTTTTAGATCTTCATAAGAATATGCAAGAACATCCTTATACTTCCTTAGAAGATCAATTGCTCTTCTCCTCTCTTCTGTTGTGTAACATTTCCCAATATCAATCTTATCATACTCAGCTGATTGCTGAGGTCCGGTAGAAGCTTTAGATCTCACGTATCTGTCGTGTTTATCAAACAACTCCTCCAAACTCACCAAACCTTTGGGAATCTTGTTTCCTTTGAGTTTGATGTACCCTTCCTGATCAGTTTCTTCTCCTTGGGTGACAGCTTGGTCAGAGGACACACTCTCACGAGGCAGGTTGTCACTTCCCTCAAAATACAGTTGCTTGAAATTCCCCTTGAGTTCCAGGAAGGAAAGCAGATGCTGGTCATCGTTGAAAACTTGCCAGTTATTGGTATTGTCAGGGACACTAGGCCGATGGACCATTTCAATAGTGAACTTATCCTGAGAGAATTCAGGATGGGGAATCAGTAGTGACCCCGAGACAGCCAGTGAATCAGCCCTGCTGTTCTTTTCTCTAGGTATTGCTTCAATAGAGAAAGCATCAAGGAATTCAATTGAATCCCAAACCTGATTCCGATAATGCTTCAGCCTTCCATTCTTTACCTGAAAAAGGCTTCTGACTTGCTTCACAATCAGCTCTGCATCACCAAGAGCCAGAAGATTTTTTACACCTTGTTCTTTGGCTACTTGCAGTCCAAGAAGGAGAGCCTCATACTCTGCCGTGTTGTTGGTGTTCTCGAACTGCAACTTAAATGAAAAAGGGTGCAGGCAGCCTTCAGGTGATACTAGCAAGACGCCAGCTCCAGAACCAGCCGAGGAACAACTTCCATCAAATTCCAAAATCCAAACACCATTGGGATCTTTGGGTGATACTTTGGAGGGTTGGATTTCATCAGGGGACAGAATCATGTAATTACCATGACCTATGTCTTCATAGAGTATTTGTGCCTTAGGATCATCTGTTTTCTGCACAATATACTCAGACTGTTTCTCAGGGAGTAACTTCTTCATTTGTCCATTAACAGGTATGAGGGCGTGTGACCAATCCATTTGAATCTCCCCACCCACATCTTTACAGAAGTTCCGACTTAGCAACATTCCGTAAGAAGGAGGAATGTCTGCTACTAGGATGGTGGCCAAGACTTTCTTTTCAGGTAAAGCAACAAAAGCCACTTGTGCATCTTTAATCCTTCCAACCAAAGGTACTTCCTTACTTTCCATGGAGTAGCAAGATCCATAAGTACGAGTAAGGGTCAAGCCTAAAGCATGGGCTACTTTAGCAGGCATTACGTTATTTGAGGCTCCGGAATCTATGACACAGTTACTGAGCCTATGGCCCGCTATAAGGAGTGTTACATAAAAAGGCTTGATTTTGTCTCCAGGTGAGGTGACAGCAGCTACCAGGCTAGGTTGTGGTGTAGAAGGAGGTGTGGGCAAAAGGCCTTTAGAGGTGGTCTTGGAATGGGAATTTACAAATTGGATCATCTTGGCAAAAGCTTTAGGGTGGGTTTGGTAGTATTCAGCTTCTGAAATTTGAACTTTAGTCCTTTTAAGATGATCGACAATATCAAAGGATCCAGAGGTGGATGGGCCATCATCATTTGAAATTCTAGGCTTATCAACTTTGGGAGAAAAAGAAGAAGAAGAAGCAACTTTGGGAGCAGGATTGACAGTACTTACCTTTGGTGCAGATGAGGTAGGGATAGGAGATCCTCTTCTGGAAATTACAGGGATAGTTGTCGGCTGCTCCTTAGATTTCTTTAGGGGCTGTGTCACCTTCTCCTTCTGCCTTGTTTGTTCTCGAGTCATGACAGCAAATGATTCACTGTTCATGTCTGCTACCACTTCATCATAGTCATCTCCATCATTAATGCCTTCAGTGGTAAAGAAATTGACTCGAGATCCTTCGAGTTCTTCTGCCTCATCATTGAATTCCTCCAGGAACTCCTCATAAGCTTCATTATCATCTTCTGGCTCTTCAACCTCACAAGTTGCATTCACCGGAACTTTGACAGGAGGTCCTTCAAGTGCCAGTCTTGTGTGGGGAGCTGGCAAACGGTTTCTGGGTTGAAAATTTCTTCTCGGAACATCTGCATATGGTGCATGCTGGGCTAATTGTTTCTTTATAGCCACTAGATCATTTGCAAGTTTCTAGACTAATGGATCAGTATTGGGTCCAGAGGTGGAAGAGGAAGAAGCAGTAGATTTAGATTTAGGAGGATCTCTTCTCAACTTCCCTGACATGATCAGGTCATCCTCGACACTAACAGCCAGTTCTTGATCTAGAATTAACGTTCCGAGATTAGCCCTTCTTAGAGCATAACTGACTTTAGGCGTTTGGGCATTCAAAAAGAAACATTTCTGAATTTGATCAACCGGTCGAGTATTTACAGGAATTTTGTTGATCAATCTGTTGAACTGAGCCACAAATTCTCTCATAGGTTCTGATGGATCTTTCTTTATCTGAGAAATCTAGGCAAGCAGGGCATGCACATCTTCTGCCGGCTTGAAACGGCTTTCAAATTGAGTTCTCATTGTATTCCAGTCGGTGATGGCACCAGCCGGAAGGTCATAGAACCAGTCAGCAGCATTATCCTGTAACGTCTCAATGAACAGTCTTACTGAGACGTCTTCATGTTCAACCCCCAAGACTCCACAGGCATCTATGAATGCTGCAATATGTTCATCAGGGTGAATTTTGCCATCTCCTTTAAATTTTGGGAAGTTCTTTCGGTTACCTCTAGGTAACTCATGCAAAGGCTGCGCAAGAGCCAGGGGCCCGACACGTTGACCCCATGGTAATTGTGCCATTCTTGGAAATACGGCTTTGAGGGGAACTGTAACACCGGTAAGGATCAAAGCTCGTAGATTAGGACTAGCAGGCTCTGAAGGAATACCACCCGCAGGACTTCTATCTTGGACAAGTGGAGTGCTCGTCGAACGAGTTCTTCTATTGGAAGGGAAAGGAAAACCCTGTTGCTCCAAAAGGTGAAACTGAGGATCTTCGATACCAAGGGCCCTTCTCCCTCTAGTGAAACGTGGAGTCACCAGATCAAAGGATGATCGAAAAATTGCAGTACTGGAATGCGATTTTCCCCAGCGGAGCTGGAAAGCAAATTTCCTCCCCAGCGGAGTCGCCAAAAACTGTTGGTTTTCAAATAGGACTTTTTAGAAGAACAACAGTCAGGGGACAAGAAGTCCCTCCTCTTTAATGGGAGAGGTTCCCTTATTCTGAAACAAACTTATTTACAAAAGTACAGAACATTATTTTATGGTCGAACTTGGATGTTACGAAAGTGTTTTCCACAAGGATCATCAGTTACGCCAGGACTGAGGAAGGGGAATAAGAAGATGAGCAGAATAGCAACATTCAGAATTATAGATAGCAGAATAATTCTTCGTGTATGCGAAGCTTCAAAGGATTTAAGACAAGATCATTTGCATTAGCTGAATGGGATTAAATTTAAAGACACAAAGTTCCGTAAATAACCTTCTTCAGATTTGTTAATCAAGGACACAAAGTTCCTTCTTGGTTGTACAAGATCACTGTACTTGCAAAACTAAACAGTATGCAATCAGAGAGACTAAACGAGTTAGGAACAGAATGATCTTCACAATATTAAAGGAAAACACAGAGACAACGAGAATCAGATAGACAAAGAATGGAAAGCCCTTTTGTATTGATTTCTTTAAGATCTATTTACACTTTCAGCAAATATCCAAGTTCTTCCTCCTCTGTAAAATGGCGTGGAAAGGCCATTATATAGATTACAAATCCGTTACTCCTCGTAACCGTTTCTTTTAACTAAATAATAGTTAAGGACCGCCAATTGCAATGCCTTAACTAATTACAAGGAATACGAAAAGAAAGGGAAGAAGAGAAAAGAAAGGAGAAGGAGACAGGTGTCCAGTTCTGAGAAGGACCCACTGTCTTCAGAAACCGCTGCTTGAATCTTTCTAACATCTTAGCTCTGCCTCTACCACATGGAACTGACGTTTCATCTTGAGGATGACAATGAGTGTCTTTGAAAACTGATGTAACCAGCGTCTTGAGAGCTTCGTCCTTCTGCCAGCTGTCCTTGAAACTTGATCTTCGGATTGATAGCATCAAAGCCGCAACTTAAATTCATATTTTGAAAAACAGCATATTCGGGTTGAGTGGGAAAAACTAAGTGTGAAAGACACTTGGTACACTTGGGATAGGTGAGACGCGAATGCACGAAACACGCGGCCCGGCCGGTTTGGGCGAAACAGGGAGAAGACGCACAAATGTATTTGGGACAAATGGGGCGAAAATGTGCGAAGTACGCGATTCGGGTGTTTCGGCCGAAGTTGGAACAGCGAGCCCGTTTGGACTTGGGACATTCGGGACAAAAAGTTCCGAAGTATGCGACTCGACCGGCTCGGCCGAAATAGGGAAAGCTCGCACTTTTTTAAATGAGGCATGTGGGACAAAATTGGGTGAAGGACGCGGTCCGGGCAAACCGGCCAGAAATGGAACAGAGAGCAATTTGGAACTCGGGACAGTTGGGACAAAATCGGGCGAATCAGCCGAAAATGGAACAACAGGTCCATTCAAACTTGGGACATTTGGGACGAAAAGTTCCGGAGTACGCGGTTCGGCTGGTTCGGGTGAAAATGGAATGACTCGCACTTTTTACTTGGGACATTCGGGACAGGAAAGTGCGAAGTACGCGGGAAGGATGATTCGGCCGAAATGGAACAGATTGCATTTTTGGCTTTGGGGCACTTGGGACAAAAACTTCCGACAGGCCCGAAAATAGGACAAATTCGGAGGTTTCGGCCGATCGGAGAACAGAAGACACTTTCGTACTTGGGACAGATGGGACAAAAAGTTCCGACAGGCCCGAAAATCACTCAAAACGACCCAAAACACAGATTTTTCGATTTCACGACTTAGGCACCTCAGAGAAAAACACTTAAGACTCAAAATTTTGAAAATTTTACTCTTATCAGAGCGGGAAATTTTGCAGCAGTGGTACATTGATAGCGGATGTTCAAAACATATGACTTGTGATAAAAGTAAATTTCTCTCCTTAAAGAAAGTAAATGAAGGTATAGTAAAATTTGGTGATAATGCTACAGCGAAGATCGTTGGCAAAGGTACGCTGAGTCTGGATAATGGAAAAACAAAAACAGAGAATGTTTTGTATGTTGAAGGATTAAAACATAACCTCTTGAGTGTGAGTCAAATTTGTGGTTAGGAACACACTCTTAAGTTCTATGCCGAAGGATGTGAAATAAGGAAAGCAGATACAGGAGAACTAATTGCAAATTGCCACCGAACTGCAAATAATCTATATATCATAGGAGAAATAAAAGAAGAAAAATGTTGCATAAGTCAAGTTGAGGAGAGTTGGCTATGGCATAGAAGGATGGGACATATAAATTTTGATAATCTTGTGAAGATAAACAATAAGCAGGCCGTATGGGACATGCCTAAAATAACAAAGCCTTCGAGTACTCTATGCAAGCAGTGCCAGCTTGGGAAGCAGACCAGAACAAGATTCAAAACAAAGGAGTATTCATCCACCAAACCATTGGAGCTAATTCACACGGATTTGTGTGGACCTACCAGAATGAAAAGTATTCAAGGTGAGAGTTATTTTATGTTACTCATTGATGACTACACTAGAATGACATGGGTAGCATTTTTGAAAGAAAAATCTAAAGCATTTGGAGAGTTCAAAGCTTTCAAGGCATTAGTAGAAAATGAAACAGGGCTGAAGATAAAATGTCTAAGGTCAGATCGGGGAGGTGAATTCATGTCAAATGAATTTATTGAATATTGTGAAGACCATGGAATTAAAAGACAATACTCAGCTGCAACAACTCCACAAGAAAATGGAGTAGTAGAAAGGAAGAACATAACCGTTCAAGAGATGGGCCGAACAATGTTGAATGAATCTAAGCTATCAGATAGATTCTGGAAAGAAGCAGTAAGTACTGCCGTTTATATTTTGGATAGAGTGCAAATCAAAGTTAACCATGACAAAACTCCATATGAATTATGGAAAGGAAGACCAACCTCGGTCAAATATTTTAAGGTATTCGGGAGCAGATGTTTCATTAAAAGAACCGAAGAGGACTTAGGCAAACTTGATTCAAGATCCGATGAAGGGATTTTTCTTGGGTACTCCACTCAAAGTAAAGCCTTCAGATGTTATAACAAGAGGTTGCAGACTATCATAGAAAGTGCAAGTGTCAGAGTGGATGAGGGTCTGGATCTAAAGACAAAAGAAAATTCAGAAGAGTCTTTAGAAATACCAAGTCTTGTGAAAGAAGAACAAGAGGAAGAAGAAGATATTAAAGAGTGGAGTAAATCAGAAAGGCAGCATACCAAGATGCCATCTCGCTTCGTTCAGAAAAATCATGATGAAAGTCAGATTATTGGAGAACTTGATACGGGGTTCAAACCAGAAGAAGAATTACAAATGCTTCTGAGCAAGGGTATTTTTCTCTGCTATCTAAGGTAGAACCTAAGAAATTTTTAGAAGCAAGACATGATAAACATTGGTTGAAGGCAATGGAAGAAGAATTAGATCAAATTGAGAAAAATGAAACTTGGGAACTAGTTCCCAGACCAAAGAGTCAGAATGTGATTGGCACTAAATGGGTATTTCAGAACAAACTAAATGAAGATGGTCAAGTCACTCGAAATAAGGAAAGGTTGGTATGCAAAGGGTATGCTCAAGTGGAAGGTGTTGATTTTGAAGAGACTTGTGCTCCAGTTGCAAGACTAGAAGCAATCAGAATGTTCCTTGCTTTCGCAGTGTTTAAAAATTTCAAAGTCGACCAAATGGATGTCAAATCAGCCTTTTTAAATGGGAATTTAGAAGAGGAGGTTTACATAGAACAGTCTGAAGGGTTCCTATTATCAGAAAATGAAGATTATGTGTGTAGGTTGAAGAAGGCATTGTATGTATTAAAACAAGCCCCCAGAGCATGGTACTCAAGGCTTGATCAACATCTACAGGACCAAGGATTCAAGAGAGGACATGTTGACAATAATCTTTACATCAAAACTGAAGATGAAAAACAATTAATTGTGGTTGTATATGTGGATGACATAATCTTTGGATGAGACAATAAAGAAATGTCTAGAAAATTTGTAGAAGACGTGCAAAAGGAATTTGAAATGTCTATGTTGAGTGAGTTATCCTTTTTCCTTGGATTGCAAATTTCTCAATCTAATAAAGGAATATTTATATCCCAAACCAAGTATGTGAAGGAAATGTTGAAAAATTTTGGTATGGAGGTGTGTGCACCTGTCAGCACACCGATGATCACCGGAACCAAGTCAAGCAAAGATGACGAATCTCCAGATGCTGATCAATCTCTCTATAGATCAATGATTGGGAGTTTATTATATGTGATAGCATCTAGACCAGATATTATGCAGGCAGTGGGTATGGTGGCACGTTTTCAAGCAAGGCCGAAAGAAACACATGTGCAAGTTGTAAAACGCATATTTAGATATCTAAAGGGAACTATGGAATATGGGTTGTGGTATCCAAAAGGAAAAGATTTCACATTGACAACTTATACAGATTCAGATTGGGTAGGATGTGTAGATGACAGAAAAAGTACAAGCGGAGGAGCATTTTTTATTGGAAACAGCCTGGTATCTTGGCTAAGTAAGAAGCAAAATTTTGTATCCCTATCCAAACCAGAAGCAGAGTATATAGCAGCGGTACTATGTTGCACGCAAATTTTATGGATGAAGTAGACCTTGAAGGATATCAAAGTAGAGTATGATCATCCCATCTCCATATTATGTGATAATACTAGTGCAATAAGTATTTCAAAGAATCCGGTTATGCATTTCAGAACAAAGCACATTCCCATAAGATATCACTTCTTAAGAGAGCAGGTGGCAGAGAAACAGGTAAAGTTGGAGTATGTTGCTACATTTGAACAGATAGCCGATATTTTCACTAAGCCACTTCCAAAGGAGACATTTGAATATCTACGGCATAAGGTGGGAGTAATTTCTTTTACATCTTTACATTGAAGAGTCAAGGGTAGCACTGGTTAAGGGGGAGCTAAAACTTTGCAAATTTTTCAGCTCCTAAGATGACCCTTTGCCATTGATGTCAAAGGGGGAGAATGGTAGTAAGGGGGAGCTACGGCAAGAGGAAGCTGCAGAAGAGGAGATTATTTTTTGGGGTTGCCATCAATGACAAAGGGGGAGATTGTTGGAAATATTGTCATTGATGTCAAAAGAGGTGCTAAACTAGTAAACGGAAATCTATCAGAAAGTAACGGAATTATTGACAGAAATGGTAGAAAGTAACGGAAATAACCAGTAGTATAGAAGGGTAGAAAATGAAAGTTTAAATACATGAAAAGAAGTGTTTTTGCATGAGGATTATCATGATATAAGTGAGATATACACAGTTATACATAAGAGAGAGATATCCGCATTTTAAGATGTTCATATGCAATGTTTTATGGTGAAAAGGAAGATTTAATGATGGCTGGCAACGATTTAATGATAACAGTGATTTGTCTAAGGAGGGGCAACGATCCTATCAAGTGGTTAATTGCATTGATTAATGTGCATTTAATAATTATGGGCTGCATTAAATTTTTTTGGTTGTAGCCAACTAATGCACTTAATTAAGTTGTGTTAAGGGAAAGGTTGTGTCGGTTGGAACGATGTGTCTTTTCAAAAAGGTATGAAAGGCTATATAAGAAGATTCATATGAGACTTATTAAGCATGGATTCAAGTTGAATATCTTAAGGAAAAAGAAGAAGAAGAGGAAGCGTAAGGGCAGAATTTTAGAACAACAAATCTGAAAGTAAGAAGAAGAATTTTCCATTATTCGTTGAGGAAGCAACAAGTTCAAAAGTGGAAAGCAAATTTTGTAAGGAAGGTTGGTGCCTTCATATTCGAAGAGATCGATGTCTCTTGTTGAGTTGGTGTTTAGCAAAAGGGGTGGGTGCTCCTGTAGGTTGGTGCCTACAAAACTATAATTTGGGGATTGGTGTCTCCAGTACGTTGGTGCCTACAATTTTTTTGAGAAATATATATAAAGAAAGAAGTTTCTCCGTGGTTTTCTCCCGAAAGGGTTTCCACGTATATCTATGTCTACTTGCATTAAGTTTTGTGTTCTTTGATTGATTTGATATATTCACATTGCTCGTGATTATAGATCTAAGTTTGAAACAATATCATAATATTGATTCACCCCCCCTCTCAGTATTCTCTTGCGCTCAACAGTGATAGTAAAACTTCTTTTTAATGCCTTACGGTCTATGACCGAGTTTGCAATGCCAAGGAGAAATAACATTTTTAAAATAATACATATCACATTACTATTACCTTGCAGAATGGTCTGCAACCAAATCAATCAAGATGTTAGAAACAAACAAATACTTTGCAAAGTGGTCTAAGACCAATTCTGAAACATCTTATCATTTCAAAACAATTGAAATAGTTCACAATAATTTATAACTTGTCAATCATTAATTACAACTAACATTGGTGATGTAGAGCCACCAAAAGCAAATAAGATGTGTGGTGTGACATACTTCCCCATTGAGGAATCATCATCCCGATGATTTAACTCATCAATTGAAAACATAATAATCAAATACAGTCAAAACATTACTATAAGAGGCACAACAGTTCATATTTTCACAAAAAAAATGGAAATTTCTGGACTTGCAGTCAATTATAAGTCATAATTTTTGGTTGTAACAGCATTTTCAATAGCAAAAATTGTAAAGCAGTCATCAACATGGCTAAATTTTGCCATACAGTCAATTAAATTACCAAATAATAATAAATACATCAGTAGTGGATAACCAAATAATCATTTTTATCATTGAAACAAATAAGTAAAAATTGTTTTCATGTCATCAAGATTCTTCCAGGTTGCACTATCTTCATAATATTGGTCTCATTGAAGGTTGCACTACGAAATATCTCTATTTCGGAGAGGCAACCTATGAGTTTCCAGCACTCTAATTGGTTCCACCGCGAGTATTCCAGGGTGATGAACCTATAAAGAGTTCTAATTTAGGACGTGTTACATCTTATACATATTTTTTAAGCAATGAAATATGAAAAACAACATGCATTCTAGACAATGTGGGAGGTAATGCTAGTCGGTATGCCACTGAACTTATGACTTCAAATACTTCAAAAGGTCCCACATATCTAAGTGACAGTATGGTAGACTTGTCAAACGTGATTGAGCTCTTCTTGGGTTTAACCCTTAAGAAAACTTTATCTCCAAGCTCAAATTTTATGTCAACTATTTTCATATTTGCGTAGCTTTTCTACCTATCGACAACTTCCTTAATCGCTCATGAATGAGCTTCACTTGCTTTTCCATTTCTGTCAACATTTCCGGGCCTACCACCTCGTTGTCCTCAATATTATCCCAACTGATAGGAGTTTTACACCTTAATGCTTCAAATTATAACATTTTCAGCGAAGAATGATAAGTGTTATTATTGGCAAATTCCACCAATGGAAGATATTCTTCCCATCTGTATTGTTGATCAATGCAATACATTTTGAGCATATCCTCCATAATCTGGTTAACTCTTTTTGTTTGACCATTTGTTTCTAGATGGTATGTTGAACTGAAGTTCAATTTTGTTCCCAACGATGAGTTTAAATTTGTCAAAATCGAGAGGTCATCCTAGGATCCCTGTCAAAAAATATCAATTCTAGAACTCCGTGCAATTTGAAATTTTCATGCACAAACCATTTAGCAAGTACAGGTGAATCATCCTTTAGATTGCCCAATATGAAATGAGTTGCTTTAGTTAGTTTTTCAACTACAACTAAAATCGTGTCATGCTTTTTTTTAGACATTGACAGTCATTACATGAAATCCATGCTAATCGCTTGTCATTTGTAATGCAAAATGTTGTGAGGGTACAACAGACCATCAGAATGCATGTGCTCTTCATTAATACACTCACATTAAAGACAATGAGAACCATAAGTTGTCATGTCTTTCTTCATTCCTTTCCAGAAATATTGGTGTTTTACATCATCCAACAGTTTCGTCAATCTGGGATGTCTGGAATAACGAGCATCATGAAATTCTTTCATGACTTTCGTTCTTAACTTATTTCCCAAATGAACATAAACTTTGTTATAGTGTCTTAAGAATCCTTTGTTGTCAAATTTAAATCATTCATACCTTTTATCATTCGGCTCTACTAATAACTATTAGGAAAATTAATATTTACATGGTTGTGGGTGATTTACCGTTTGGTAAATCAGTACTTACTAGTTTGGTGGTACATTTACAAGTATATTTGTAACTATTGTATTTAGTGTTATGTTAAGTAATATTGTTGTATATTATAACAATATTATGTACTTAGTGGTTAGTATGTTGTACTCGTGAATATTATTCCGGGATATTAGTTATAATACCTCCCTATTATTTCGGAGGTTGTTTTGCTATGTAAGTGGCTATATAATAGCCATGATTCGTGTAAGTTGAAGGGTGAATAATATAACATATTATATTGAGTGTGTTATCTGTGTGCAAAACTGGTTTATTTTCTAGCTTTGGTATCAGAGAAGAGATGTTGTTACCTGTGAATGTAATGGAGGAATAAAAATATTACAAGGGGCAACTTAACTACAGTTGTTTATTATTGCCCCACATATGAGATCTTTACTTAGTTGCCGGAATGAGGGCTTTGTTATTGTTTTGTAGCAATTTATAGATCAATGTATGGGTAAACGAGATGTGTTTTAATCAAAATCAATAGAAGATAAAGTGCCATTGTTTTGAAAGTTGTGAAGATCTTGTGTTTGCAAGAGCATCCTTACACTTCAGCGAGCACCTATGCATCTCTGACAATCATGCATTGATTTCTACATTGGGAATGACATCAGACTTGTTTGCATGCTAAAAAGTGTGCAGCTTTGGGTGGAATCCAAAATTCATCAGTTCAAGGCATTGATTTGATTGTATCTCTGTCAAACTCTATCGCACAGTCATATTTCCTTTGCTCAAGATTTTGCAAGGCATTTAGACGTATTAGTAGTTGGCCATGTGTAGATGCACTAACCTCACTAGGGAGAAGAAATATCATGATTGGAGTGCAATGTTATATTCGTTTAGCTATTAGTTCTACCTCCTGGGTGACGCGAATATTAGAAAGATATCACGATCATTTTGTCTCATATCAGTCTTGTTGTACAAAAGATTCATATTTATGTTCAATTCTCATATTGGCATATCCATATCCATCCACAGCTTCTCTGTATCTATCACTTCTTGTGTGCATCAAGGCATTGATTTGATTGTGAGTATCTTTGTCAAACTCTAACGCCCAGCCGTATTTCCTTTGTTCTAGATTCTGCAGGGCATTTAGACGTATTAGCAGCTGGCCAATTGTAGATGCACTAACCTCGCTAGGGAGAAGCAATATCATGATTGGAGTGAAGTGTTATATTTGTTTGGCTATTAGTTCTACCTCCTGGGTGACGTGAATATTAGAAAGATATCACGATCATTTTGTCTCATATCAGTCTTGTTGTACAAAAGATTCATATTTATGTTCAATTCTCATATTGGCAGATCCATATCCATCCACAACTTCTTTGTATCTATCACTTCTTGTGTGCATCAAGCCTCCCATCTATTGAATTGCATTGGATAGTTGTTTAGGAATTCTACATCGGATGCTTCACATCACAGGAAGATCGATATTGCATTCAATAGTGAGCACGTAGTTTCAAAAGGTGTATTGTTTGTCTTTATTCATTATATAGTCCTCGTGGTTGTTTTAATAATTTTTCTGATTATATAAAGTTTGTGAAGTTTAAATGGTTAAAGTATGAGTCTCGTGATTCATGATGTTGTTGTATTGTAAGTCCATACCAAGTGTTATTTCAATAAGTGCTCAAAAATAAAAAGTGCCATTCTAAAGCCATTTTGTTTGTAGAGTCCAAATAAAGTATTGTATTGTTTAATTACGAGTCCATAGGAATAGTTTAATGTTTTGGTATTGTCATAGTTAAAGTCATTTTTATTTTAAAAGTAATCTCATTTTATTACTTTTTTTTAAATTTTTAGTTGAATCCTCTTGTCTGGGTCAATAATTGAGTCGTCAAATTTGTGAGTTGTCATCAAAAGTCGTGTCAGTGTAAAATGTCCATAAATTTCTTTTAAAAAAATGTCTTATGGACGCATTTTCAATAGAATCCGATGTCCTGGCAAATATTGATCCTCAAAAGCCAAATTTGTTGAACTAGCAACATGATGATGGAGGACGGAAGCATCGGAGGTTGGAGGACAACCAACGACCTCTCGTCAGTCGCCAACAACGAGGCCGCTTCATTGATTTAGTGGCACATGTGTTTTTGCTTTAAAGCAGTGTCTTATTTTAACTTGAAATGTGTTTGATTTTAGCATTTCAGCTTGGTGTCGATTTCAACGTGGTGTGAAAAATAAGAACAAGCGTGTTATGTTCATGTTCACTTGTGTATGTGAGTATTCCTTGCATAATTACCCAATGTAATAACATAGTGAAGAATAGATAGCACAGTGAAGTACAACATATGAGGCTTGAAGAGGTTAAACAGTCATATGTATTCCTGTTCATACCTAGGTTTGTGGTTAGCCTCTGGAAAACCATTGAAAGTTGTTCAAATGTGTTCCTGCTTGAGTTCCCACATTGCTAAGTCATATGTGTTCCCTAGAGCGACTGGTTAATAAGCAGATGATTCCTGAGCATGTTTTCATCCTCGTCGGTCATATGTGTTCCCGATAGTGCATGGTTGATAAGAAGTTGATGTTTTCCTTCTTCTACCTTCAGTTCGAGTGTTGTACCAAGATCATGAGCAAGCACGGGCAGCAAGTTGCAAAAGATGTGCAATAGTTGTTTGCTACCATGTAAACATTAAGGGTGGGAATGTTAGGAAAATTAATAGTTACATAGTTGTGGGTGATTTACCATTTGGTAAATCAGTACTTCCTAGTTTGGTGGTACAGTTACAAGTATATTTGTAACTATTGTATTTAGTGTTTTGTTAAGTAATATTGTTGTATATTATAACAATATTACGTACTTAGTGGTTAGTATGTTGTACTCGTGAATATTATTCTGGGATATTAGTTGTAACACCTCCCTATTATTTCAGAGGTGGTTTTGCTATGTAAGCGGCTATATAATAGTCATGATTCGTAAGTTGAACGGTGAATAATATAACATATTATATTGAGTGTGTTATCTGTGTGCAAAACAGGTTTATTTTCTAGAATAATGCAGCTTTTACATGTTGATAATACAGATCAGCTTTGCATTTGCTTCTTAGCTTTGTCTTTAAAGTGAGTTTTGAGGGTTACACTAGCGGAAACATGCTTCCTACGAGTGGTAT
Source organism: Taxus chinensis (assembly GCA_019776745.2). Lineage (NCBI taxonomy): Eukaryota > Viridiplantae > Streptophyta > Pinopsida > Cupressales > Taxaceae > Taxus > Taxus chinensis. Next base: position 486,016,776 of record CM034154.1, read on the forward strand.
GTTTCACACACGCCCACCCACCCGTTGAAGGAAGGGAAAGGAAAAAAAATTGGAGCACCTCAAGAAGAGTTGCAAAAGGAAAAAAATACGTAGTTTTTGCGCTTGAAGAGGTGCAAGAGAGGATGTGACTACAAAAGCTTAAGAACATGCTCTCATGAAGAATCAAATGCACATGAAAATAAGACTCTCGGGCCCATTACCTACATCCCCCATACCAAAAAAACTACTTCATCTTGAATCTTGTAGTTTTGGAAATAAGTCAATAGAAGGGAGTTGCAAGACACGCAACTTTAGGGGAAGATACAAAAAATTAAGAGCAAAAACAGTGGATATTTTCTGAAGGGACACACAAGAACCCCTTTTAATGTAAGTAATGGAGAAATGGAAGGCACGGCAATGTAAAGGCATAGGTCATGAGGACCAAGAACCCTAAAGGCTAGAGAGGAGCAAAATGAAGCAGACAATATGAAGATGGAGTAGTCCAAGAGAATAGAAAAGAGAAATCTATGTTTTAAGGGTCACACTCTAACCTGTTCTCGAGCATTTAAAGCTATATCCTCAAAGGGTTGGTCTGTCCAAACACCTCTTAATTTAGTACTATAAACCATCTTACACGAAGATTTATAGACAGAAGAAAATGGAAAACACTTTTTGGTCTTAATACGAATGCAATGTAGACAATGGAATTCTATTGATGTGAATGATGATGTTCAGATCCATATCCATATCCATACTAAATTGTGAATAAATGTTTAGGTTCTACTATATTCCTCTATAGACAAAACAAAGTAAGACTGACAATATGTCATACATATAAGCCAAACTGAGGTAATCTTCTAAATGACTCAAAATATTATTCTTACAACTACAATATGCTAATGAAAAAAGCAACCGGAAGGAACCATTAATATTTCAGTTAACCGTCCATTCATGCATATATATCCAAATGGTATGCAAAGGATAATATCACATTATCTGAAAGTTTTCTTGGATGACTTGAAAATGACCTCAACCTCCATGAATTATTGGGATTCCTAGTGAAACTACCATTTCACATCCACCCACAACCAAACTGTATCCAAATATAACATAAAGTTCAGAAAATCACTGCACGTTTCAATCATAAAATCAGTTCAGATCACATTAAATTTGATTAATACAAATCCAATTTCACAATGCATATTTGCATTATAAAATTAGAAACATTTTTTCAACTGTACGAAACATGAGACTTGTACAATGAGGATGATTTTGACAACTCACCATCAAAATATATGAAATGAAATTTTGAAATTTTGAACAGCTTACACAAGCATCTGTCAGAGCTTGACATAGTGGTAAAATTGGGGCCATTACAGCAGATAGGCAGAGGGTCAAATTCAGCAAGCAGTGCCCCCGCTATTTACATACCGAAAAAGGAAGCAACTTGAAGGACCCATAAACAACAATGCAGGGATGTTGGCAGCGGAAATAAATCAAGTCTTCATGCACTGATAATAACTGGTAGGCCAACTCACAGTAAGGATGAAAAGAAAAGTTCTTGCATAAGCCACTATTAAGTGTATGCTATAACCTGCAGTACAGAGAAGCTAAATAGAACATTACTTCCACTTCCTTAAGAAACCTGTTTACAAACAGAGTTGCAACATTAGCTCTCTACATAAAGGAACGTGCCTAAGCCAGGTCCAATATCTTTTCAACTTTAACATTAGGTCTTACACTTCAAGAAAAATCTAGGTTTCTGCAACATGATCACCAAGTTGACGCCCAGAAGACATCCACCCATATGTGCGTGTCAAGCGAATCTGAAACAAAAGATAAGAATCAGTTTTCAGCTACTATTGTCAATAATCTTGTCTAGCAAGATTAATCCTGTGTATTGCAAATGCCAAAAACTGCATTGCACAAGAAGCTTTTTAATAGAAGGCTGATACCTGAGCAAAGGCGTAAATTGCTCGAACAACTCTAGCATAGTCTGTACCAGATGCTCTGATTACAATATCTGCCAGAAAAGTTCCCCATAACCTGCTCATCAACAGTGATGTCATTCTGATGGAAAAAATTACAGGTAACAACTATCTTTAGTTATGTTCAGTTGTTGTCGGTTTTTTTTAACCCACAACTGTTGAGTTAGGTCATACAAATGGAATATTGCATGTTGGGGTAAGGGCATTGTGTAACAGGCCTTCTCTATACCGAACACTTGTACTCAGCACTACCTTATTATATAAAGATGTTATTGTTCTCAAGTTCTTCTATCCTATGTTGTGGTGTGTATTTACTATTATCATTATGCAAATGATGTTTCTTTGGCAGTGTAGTTTGTATGGCAAAAATTTATGGTGCTGTTAGCTTTATGAAGTTGGATCAAGCTAAAGTTGGCTCAATAATTTGATTGCGGCCAGAGTCTGTCTTATCTTATTCCATAAGAAGATAGATAAACTCTAAAAAAGATAGATCTAAGTTATTACTTTTATTCGATTGAATGAGAATCTTGTATCTCATAAAAATCTGGTGCAATATAATCTTTGCGTAAAGGCCAACCAACAATAATTATTGACGACACCACATATATGATGGAAACGTAATGAAGTGAATGGGTCAACTAATTCAAAAAACAGTTGAAACTAATAAGAGAAGAGCAGACAATCTCATGATACTTGAGGATGTAAAAGAAGAATCCGAGAACACCCAAGCGCCGGAGGATCGTATCTAGGGCAATTGGGCAGTGACAAAAGAAGTGGATCAGCTACTTGATCATTTACCTAGACTCCTTGCCAAGCACCATATTGTTCTGTGAGATCTCCATGCTGAGCATGACTGTGAAGTATAAAAAATCTCGCAATGGTACGAGAAGAGGGGTCATCATGAAGAGACAGCAAGATCCGAAAGCAGATGCCAAGCCGAAAGGGATTAATGCCATTGAGCCAAAACAAATGCAGGTGGAGACAACGCATTAGGGGAATGTAACAATAAATTTGGTAGTCCGGACTCTTGGAGCAACAAGAGCAAAGATAAATGCCACAGGAGGCAGCCACCACTAGATACCCCTTGAGGAAAGTATAGGATATTAGTGAAAGTAGAAGCCAAAGCCGAAACAAAAAGTTCAGCTTGTACCGCAACATTGTACGCCACACTCACAAGGACACAATGGGTGGAGATTGCGAGGCACCTATCCCATCCAGAGGAAGGAAGTGCTGACCTTGTCGACCAAATATGGTTGCTAAGTCCTGCAAAAGAGTCCACAAAAACCAATGAGCATTCGAAGTAAGTGCTGACTTTGTTGACCAAATACGATTGCTAAGTCCTGCAAAAGATTCCACGGAAACCAATGAGCATTCGACAAAGCCCTCTCCTTCTAAGTGAAGTCTTTATTCTGAGATGGAGTTCAATAACTTCTCCACAGAAGAATAAGCCACATATGAGACAAATATATTCTGAATTAAAGATCCTTTGAGGATATAGAGCCAAAAACACCAAGGCAGCCCGAACAAGTTGGAGGGAGTGGGCCAAAAAGGCAGCCTGACAGTGGGCAATATAGTGCATAGTTGGTACTCAATGAGTTGTCGAGCACACGTGTAATTTTGTTAAAAATGAGTACTTTTTGATCATGGGCGAGTCATAGAAAATTTTTGAGACAGTGTTCATCAAGAGTACTCGGTATCCATGCATAATACTCCCTAACATAGAAAAGACACGAGACAAGGGAAAATTGGGATTTTTACACATTTTCTATGTGGTTTTTCTTATTTTTGAATCCCACCACCAACACATTATCATCACACAGAATTTGAGCATCCTTTGCGAAAATTGGAGGGAGTTTATAGTGGATTTGTAGATCAGATTTGAGGAATTTTGAGTTTCAAGATTAGTTCTTTTTTTTCTTTGAAGCATGGAAATTCTTTCTAAAATGTTAATATGAAATTTTTAAACGTGACTTACAATTTTACATGCATTCCATTCAATTCCCATAATTTATTAATGATATTATGCTAGTTTATGAACATAATTTATGAGTTTAAAATTGTGCATTTTAATTCTACTGTTCCATAGGGTTTACAACATATTGCAGATTAATCATTAACATTCAATGGCATCTGATTTCACATCAAGCTCAGGAAGTGAAAGCCATTTCCCTAAAGATCGTCCCTACGGAAGGAATGACCCTATTTAGAAGTATGCCCTATGTGGACCGACCATAGAGAATGTGGTTTACACGCTTTCATCACGGCAAGTAAGCAGTGACACCACTTGCTTCAAGTATGTCAAATCGCATGGACTCATCAGAGCGAGAGTGTTATTGTGTCCCAATGTTTTACTAGAAGAGGCAAAATGAGAGATACAGGTAGTGTTGGCACTATTGGATGAGTACCAGACTAGGGCTTGCATTCGGTTTAAGACAGTCACACCGTGTCCCAATAATCCACAGCCAAGGTAGGGAAAACGAGAGATAGATATGGCATCCTAGATTGTGACCTTTAGTCGTTGTCCATGCATACGAGGAACATCCACCTCATCTTATTGGAGCAAAATCCATTCATACGGTTTTTTGTACCTCGAAACATAACCGGAGCACAACTTTCATTGCAAGGTACAAGGAGGTGCAGCAGAAAGTAGATAAGGCATGTGCAAACTTTTGGTATGTGGCGAAGAGCCCACATTGGGAGTATTTTGGTGACGTCATTGACAATTGTAGGGAAAGGGTAGAAGGCACCCTCTCCAAAAGACTTAAGTGGGAGGTTACTTGAGAATGTTGTTGCAGATGCAAAATTAATTTTGGAAGAATAAAACAATTTGTGGCAAAAAGTTTGGATGCACCATTCTTTCATATGGGTGGACAGATCGAAGGAACTGCACCCTCATCATTGTTTTAGTGGCTTCAAATGGTGAGATGATTTTTTGAAGTCAATTGAGGTCTCTAATATAGTAAAGAATACAAAAGATTTTAGCTTTGTGTTGGAGGAGGTTCTCGTAGAGGTGGGAATCAAGAATGTTGCACAACTTGTCACTGACAATACAACAACATATGTGGCGAATGGGAGACTATTTAAAAACAGGCATCCATTGCTCTTCTAGACCCCTTGCACAGCCCATTGCCTTGACCTTGTTTTGAAGGACATAGGAAAATTGATTGGGTGAAACCAGTTATAGAAGATGTCGGAAATATCATAAAATACATTTATAATCATCCTTGATTTCTCATCTTGATGAGAAATCACATCAAGGGGAAAAAACTTGTGTGAGTCGATGTCACAAGGTTTGCAACTAATTTCATGACTTGCAAAGTATTTTAGTTTATCGAATCATTGAATGCTCCAAATGTTAGTATGCCAACTCGGCGAGTACTCACCAAGTTTTGGCACAAGCGAATATTCACTTGTTTAACTCGCCACTCATGCTCGTCAAGTATTGGCGAATATTTGTCGCGAATATTCACCAATGCTCGACAAGTCTAAGCCAAATACTCGCTTGAAGCGGGACATATGCGGAAAATGTCTAAAATGCAGAAAAAACGTTGTAAAAATGTTGAAATTTGTCTTTTTAACCGGAAACACACTCCCCGAACTTCTAATCAAACCCATTCAGCATCCTTTGCGTGAGTTGAAGAGATTTTATAGGGAATTCGGGAGACGGTAAATTTGAAGTTTTTCATTTGGAGGTAAGTTTTTTTCCCTTCTTTTCAGAGAATGGTAAATTATAAATTCGTTCTATAACATTTATATATTGTATCTAAATATGATTTGCAATTTTGAATGCATTCAATTCAATCCGAATGATTTTAATTGTTAACTTATTTATGGTTGTTTATCATCGTTAATCTCGAAATTGGTAGATGTATTGTTCCTAAATGTGGGCTTTTTAGATTTTTGGGGGAACTGTGGATTCTTGTTCGTAGGATTTACAATTACAAATTTGAAATTACAGTTAGCATAGGGTTATCACAGCTTGGATGTTTTAATTTCACTAAATGGTTTTATAATGAAGTTTTTAATTAATTTACGTTTTTTACTTTTTAAATGTTTTATAAAGTTGTTTTTAATCAAAGTTTGTAAGGTTTTTTAAGCTTTTTAAACTCATACATTGAAGTTGTCAGATTAGAGCTTAGCAATGGCATCCTCAAAAGCAGTAGCAAGAACCTCCCTCAATGCTCGTACCATTACTTGGAAGTATGGTGTACGTGGAGTAGTTCAAAGAACTGTGAATTGCAATTTCTGCAAGAAAACGACTTTTGGAGGTATCAATCGCCTAAAGTATCATCTTGCATGTATCCGTTGCACACCGGAGTCTGTGGTATGTCCCAATGTTACCAAAAGAGGCAAAACAAGAAATGAAGGCAAAGTAGACGTAAGAAGAAACTAAAGAGGGAAAAGGTGCATGCAGCCATAACTCAAGAAGCCATTAGACCTGGAATGCAGAGGATTTAAGGACGATGCAGCAACGATTATGGCTTAACCTACTCATGGTCCACCCATAGTGAAGTGGAAGAGGCACATTTGCTTCATCAAGTTCAAACAAAGGGATACATAACTTTTTTGCACCAAGAAACATAGTAGGCACAAGTTGCCTTCGTCTGCAAGGTACAAGCTGGAACAAGGATAAGCACGAGGAAGCAGATAAAGCATGTGCAGAATTTCTAGTACTACACCAACCTTCCCTTCAATGTGGTGAAGAGTCCATACTAGGAATACTTGGTGACAACATGACAATTGCAAAGAAAGGGTACAAGGCACCCTCTCGGAGTCAAAAGACTTGAGTGGAAAATTGTTCAAAGATGCAGCTGCAGATGCAACGACAATCCCAAAAGATCAAAAGAAGAAATCACAGAAATACGGATGCACCATTCTCTCATACAGGTGGGCAAATAGAAGGAACCACACCCTCATCAATTTTTTAGCGCTTCAAATGGTGAGATGGTATTTTTGAAGTCAATTGATTTCTCTAACATAGTAAAAAAATGCAAAAAATTTGGGCCTTATGTTGGAGGAGGTTGTCGTAAAGGTGGGTATCCAGAATGTTGTGCAAGTTGTCACAGACAATGCAGCAACATATGTGGCAGTTGGGAGACTACTATACAGAAAGGCATCCATCACTCTTTTAGACCCCTTGTTGGCTCATTGGCTTGACCTTCTTTTGGAGGACAGGCAAAATTGATTGGGTGAGGCCAGTTATAGAAGATGCAAGAAATATAACCAAGTACATATATAATCACCCTTGGGTTCTCAACTTGATGAGAGAACACGTAAAGGGGAAAGAGCCTTAAAGCTTGGTGTCACAAGGTTTGCAACTAACTTCTTAACGTTGCAAAGTATTTCTAGTTTGTTGTCATCATTGAATCCAAATGTTTGTGACCCTCAAGCATAGCTAGACTCAACATATTCAAAGAAAGTCAATGGAGAGAGGATTGCAAAGATAGTTTTTGATGATGTCTTTGCAAAGAGAGCTATAGAGATCATCAAGGTAATTTCAAACTTCAATTTAAATTTCAAGTCGATTCCTTTATTTTAATGTGTTAAATGTATTATTATTTGCTTATTTACTTTATTTGTAAGTTTGTAACTTTAAAGTTTAATTTGTGTGTAGGTGTCAAAGTTGTTGGTGAGGGTTTTGCGCTTGGTTGATGGGGAGCAAAACCCAATGGGGTACATTTATGAGGCCATGGATAGGGCCAAAGAGGCCATCCAAAACTATTATAGGGGGGATATCACCAGATTTGGTCCCTTTTGGGAGATAATTGATCGGAGGTGGAACAATCAACTCCACCAACCTATTCATGCAGCGGGGTACTACCTCAACCCCAAGTTTTTTCTTCTCTGATGGCTTCATAGATGTGAACGGGGAGGTTATGGAGAGCCTGTCAACATGCATTGAGAGGACGATACCAGAGTTTGAGGCGAGGGACCTCATTATTTTAGAGATATAGAATTACAAGCATGTTAGGGGGAGGCTCTTTTCTTCAACGTTAGCTATTTGAAGGAGAACCATGCAACAACCGGGTGACAAAAATTAGAATGTTTACTAAGTTACTTATATGTTACAAGTTACAAATTTAATTTTATTAATTACTTATAAACTTTTGATTATCTTGTTTGTAGGTTCTTGGTGGGAGGATTGGGGAGGAAATACCTTGCATCTTCAAAAGCTAGCCCTCAGAATTTTATCTCAACCTTGTAGCGCTTCTGGATGTGAGCACAATTGGAGTTTGTTTGAGGCCATTCACACGAAGAAGCGCAACAAGTTGACTCAAAAATGCCTCAATGACTTGGTTTTTGTGCAATACAATCTTCGGCTTCGCACAAGAAAGGTGGAGGCCACATCGCAGGAGATTATTGATTTGGATGAGATTGATCCATACAACGACTGGACTGGGCAAGAAGAGGAAATCCCTGCATTCACAGAGGACGAGATTGTTGCTTTCAAGAGGGAAGCTATGGAGGGAGAAGCACAAGCAAGAGATATTGGATTGGATGACATCTTTGGAGGTGATGTCGAACATGCAGCAGAGGAGCCACCGCCATCTACTACCAGGTTGGAGCCACAGTCACAACCTTCTAGGAGGAGCGAGGAGACACAACCGAGTGTGGGGACTAGTAGAGGCAATAGACCCTCTCCCCAATATTTCTCTAGAACGGGGAAGAGGAAAATGTAAATTATTGTAAATTGTAACTTGCATAGATATGTAATTTATGATGATAATTTTCAATGACAATCATCATAAATTCATAACACTTATCAGTTGGCTGTTGTATTCGCATGATGATGCGATTTTGTATTGTATTTGTATTCAAATCTAATACAAAACACTTCCCCAACATTTTACACACTCGTTTGATACAATTTGTAGCTATAATTAGCAATAAAATTTAGTTTTCTAAAGAAATTTGCGTATTTTTGAAGTTTTCAAATATTCACCCAATCTTGCCAAGTTTTTACCGAGTCAATTTTTTTTGGGTTTGCCGAAAATGAGTATGTGAACTATGCTTCATATATTAACAAAAAGCAATATTTACAAGGGGTTGTACAAAAGAATGAGTCATGCAATGGTATTTACAAAGAAAATATTTTGTCCTTAAAGCTACAAGGAAAACAATGAAATCTGAATAAGCTTTAGAATAAAAAAATTTAGCTTCCTCGATCAAGAGAAAACCTTTTGCAAGAAATTGCATTCTAACCTCATTTTGCCAAGTGCTACAAAAAGCATCCAAACTGCATACCTCATTTCATAAGACATAATTGCATCTAACTTTCCAGATAATGAATAAAGCACAAATTCACAGACAATCCAAATACTATGAAAAGGAACATGAATGAGTATTGGAATCACGCAACAAAGTTGCCTTCCAACGAAGAGGTCCTTGGAAAATAACTACCATACTCGAATGGACAAACTTCCAATAGGATCTTACAAGCAGAAAGTGCCACAAAAAATATTTAACAATTTCCATTTAGAGAAAGACATAAACCATCAATGAATCCACTCTTGGATAAACAAGTCTTTGTTGGAATTCCCTTGTAGATCATAAGCCAAGCGAAAACTCGAAGTTTATATGAAACCTTGATCATCCACACCATGGAGTCTATGTATCCACAAGGCTTCAGGATCACTAGCCACCCATCTAGTTTTGTGCACTAGTCAAAGGAGTTTGTATTATGTAACAAATGATAAATCCAATGTGCATCATGATGAGATATGGGATGATCAAAAATCCATCACCCATCTCTACAAATGGGACCTTTTATCTCCATACTCAACTTAAACTAGTCCTGAGAAATAAGCTTTTGGAGATCCTTGTTGGAAGACCGATATGCCGAGATATAGAAAACTCATGGCTCAATGATCACCATTATTTCCAACTATGCGTATGGGCATCCCATAAATCTTTAGAAAACAAAATTCCTTTTTTACTGAGTTTGTGTGCCTGAAAATGTGGGATACTAGCTAAAGACTTATCCTATATTTTCCACACCCAAATTGGTCTATTAGTCAAATCCCAGCCAATAAGATTGCTTGAAACTCTCCAAGTGAGTAAAGCTACAATTGTCTTCCACACATTCCAGATACTCCTAAAAAAAATTTATCCTCCAATCTGAAAATTATTTGGATCAACAATAATATCACAAAGCCCATAAGAGTCCCAGACCTTATCAAATAACAGGGTGATAGCAATCTATGTCACAGTAAAAGTTGTCGAGAAGAAGAACCCTCCAAGCATCAAATCACCCATTTGGCTGCAGGAATACAACCCTGAGTGGCAATATCTCTTAATCCCAAACCACCTTCTTCCTCGGGCATAATACACAGTCCATAGCACTATAGGAAGCCCATGAGTACCATTATATTTGGACCACATAAGCTCTCAAGATCTTTTCAAGATAAAGAAATTGAGTTGTATAAGGAAGCCAACACAGTAGACATGAGATGCCCGTAAAATTTTGCCGAACACAATCAATTTACTTGCAAAAGGCAAGTCTTTGTTTTGCTAGAAAAGGAGTTTATTCTATAGCCTTTGAAGCACCCAGTCCCACATACTTACTAGGGAAAGGTCCCAGCCAAAACGGATGCTCAAGTATCTAACAATAACCCCAGACGTAATAAAAGTCCACTTGGATGGAAGCCAGGGAGGTAAAACATCTGATCCAATATAACAAAAGTCACATTTATGGTGGTTGACGATGGCTCTAGACGCAGTGCAAAAAGCATCCAACCAATCTCTAGCTCCCACAATCGAATCTTGATCGGCTTGAATAGAAAGAAGAGAATCAACAGGAAAGTGTTTAGTTTGTTGAAGTAGATATTTTTGAATCAAGCATGGCTAGACTTAACATAATCACATAATGTTAATGGAAAGAGGACCGCAAAGATAATTTTTTATGATACCTTTGCTAAGAGATCTGCAAAGATAATCAAGGTAACTTCAACGTTCAATTGAAATTTCAAGTCAACTCCTTTATTTTCAACTTTTAAAACAAAAGTAATAGTATTTGCTTTAATTGTAAGTTAGTAACTTTAATTTGTTGAAAGGTATTGGAACCTTTGTTGAGGGTTTTGCACTTGGTGGATGGGGAAAAAAACCAATGGGATGCATTTATGAGGCCATGGATATTGCCCAATAGACCATCCAAAACTATTATTGGGGTAAAATAGATTAAATTTGGTCCCATTTGGAAGTTAATTGATTGGAGGTGGAACAATCAACTTCACCAACCCATTCATGTAGTAGGGTACCACCTCAACCCCAAAGTTTTCTTCTCTGATGACTTCATAGATGCTAATTGAGAAGCTATGGAGTGCCTCTCAACATGCATTAAGAAGATGACACGTGAGGTCGAGGTGAAGGACCCCATTATTTTAGAATTGCAGAATTACAAGAGGTTAGGCGGAGATTGTTTTCTTTGCCGTTAGCTATCTGAGAGAGACCCACCTAGAACTTGAGTCTTTACTTATATCTTACAAAAATTGGTGTCTTATTTCTTACAAAAATTCAAAACTATTAATTGCTTATAAACTTTTGAATATATTGTTTGTAGGTTTTTGGTGGAAAGATTGGGGTGGAAACACCCCAATGCTTCAAAAGCTAGCTATTCAAGTTTTCTCTCAAACTGTTAGCGCTTTTGGATGTGAGCACAACTAGAGTTTATTTGAGGCCATCCACACGAAGAAGCACAATAAGTTGACTCAAGGACACCTCAATGACCTAGTTTTTGTACAATACAATCTTCGACTTCACATAAGAAAGGAAACATCAAAAGAAACCTATTGATTTGGATGAGATTAATCCCTACAGCAGACTGGACTATGCGAGAAGAGATCCCACATGTTCACAGAGGTCAAGATTGTTGATTTCGAGAGGGAAGCTACGGAGGGTGCAGGTGCAACACAAGTCAAAGATATTGGATTAGATGATACAATTGTAGATGATGTTGAATATGACGCACAGAAGGCGTCACTGCCATTTCGATACCATGACAGACCCACAAGTGCAATTGTTGCTAAGAGGAGCGGGGAGTCACAACCGAGTGTGAAGACTGCAGGTCACTAAGACCCTCTCCCCAATATTTCTCTAGAATGGGGAAGAGAAAATTGTAAATTCTTGTAATGTGTAACTTGCATGGACATGGAATTTATGATGATGATTTTCAATGACAATCAACATAAATTCACGGGTTAGCAGCTGGTTGTATTCGCATGATGATGTGATTTTGTACTTTATTTGTATTCAAATCTAATATAAAACACTTCCCCAACATTTATAGATAAGATAAGATAAGATAAATATATTAATGTCCAACGAATGACCACAGAAGTAGGTCAATGAGACTGCAGTCCAAACAATATACAAAGTGCAAGTGGGGAAGACTCAAACGAGTTCCCGAGAACAGAAGAGAGAAAAAGAGAAGAACAAGAGAAAAACCCCAAGAAAACAAAACCCCTACAGACGGGGATAATGAGTCAGAGGGGGGAAGGAAAGCGGAGAAGATAATGAAGGAGGGGGCTGATCAGGAGCTGTCTACTCAGAAATGGTAGTCCCATCCCTCCTAACATTCAAAGCTGATAAGAAGTAGCTACTGATGGAATGACTCCTCGAAGAGGGGGGCGAGGGCCCCCTTCCCTGCAAAGAACTAAGATTAGAACGACCGCCAGGGAGGCGAGTAGATCTGGAATGCCCTCTGAGATGTGTACGCTGCCAAGCCGGCTGGTGGCCACTAGGGGAGCTGTGAAGGTCTAGCTGGGAACGAACTGATCTATGCCCTGTAATAGGATCATTTGATACATTTTGTATAGATTTATGCTTTTCAATGAAATTTAAGTGTTTTTTATGTTGTTGAGTATTTGTCGAATCAAAAAAAATTGGTTTGCGGGGTATTTTCTGAGTCAAGTATGTGAACTATGATATAATGTGAAAATGGTTGTTTAAGGGTCGAGTATAGGGACATGTTTGATACCGTTGAGAAAGAAAAGGAACATCCAAAAAGACAAGACCTTCCTAAGGAGGAAAATTGTGCTTGAAGAGCCACGCCAAAAGCAACGAGTTCCCACAACCATGGGCACCCCATCAACTCCATCTCAAGAAAAGCGGAAGCTGCCAAATTTCAATGGTGATGGATTCAAAAATCTGGCATTACACGGCATGTATCACAATCTTGATTGACAATTAGTAGACAAATGAGCATCACTAATTATGGTGCTTTCCACCCACACTTCCGGAAGTGGCTATTGATTGGCACACAAATACACCAGCCACTAATAAGACAACACAGAAGAGACTACAGAAAACATTCAAGAAGGAATTTAAGCTCCCTAGAGATGACATGAGATTGTCATTGAAATCCATATTACCCTATCCTTCATGATGAGGGTATCGGCCCTTCAATGGACCAACACTTCTTCACGCTGTCGGCAATTTCTTTTCAAGTTTTCCAAGAAATTCTTTGAGCCTCCTATTGTAGGTTGGACGTTTTCATGTCTATCTTTTAGGGTAATATGGATTTCAATGACAATCTCATGTCAAAAGGTGGTACCACATTCATCTGACTAAGACATACAAAAGAGTGACGGATATTGATAACGAAAACAAACCATCCTCAAGCTCGAGAAGTGAAGATGACGACTCTGGCTCTACTAATGTTGAAGTAGGATCAGTGCAAGCTCTTTGAAGGGTCATGCTCCAAATGATGAACTAAAAAATGATACCAGAAAGGAAAGCAACTTTGGTGCATGAACTGCAAGAGAGAGGGCCATACCAAAGGCCAATTGTCTGAAGATGTTCTATGAAATCTGTCAAGTTACGCCCCATGTAATCAAAGACTACTTTTACAACTTAAAGACCAAAAGTGCCCGAGAACTCTTCACTCAAGGAAAGCCAACAACACCACCAACCACCTGACAAAGCCTCAAAAGAATAAGGCTCTATCTCCTAGAGCATCCCCTAGAAGGCATCAAAACCAAATAAATAATAACGAAAAGAAGAAAGATATTATATTAATGTCCAAACATGACCAAAAGTAGGTTAATGTGACTCAAGGATACAATAGTTAACAATAGAAAGTTCTAGGAAGAGAGATTCGTAGACGAAAACAAAGGAATGAAAGTACATAAGACAATAAAGCAGTGGGCCACTAGCAGACACCTACACATGGGTGGAAGTAGTAGTTAAATTTAGTATAACGCCCAATTTTGGCCAATTGTAAAGTTAAGTATACTAAGTGGTGCTATTTTGCAAGAGCTGGCCCTACTAGCCAAAACAACACTAGAATTCTCTATAGATGGTGCGGGCCCAGAGACCATAATGATGGCAATCGTCCAAAGCAAGAAATGTCAACATGATTGATGTAGCTGGGGACAACGAGATTATGACATTCACTACAACAAGAGAAAAGAAAGTTAACTACCCAAACCCATGAACAAAGAAGGAAAGATTGACCAAAGTAATGGAAAAAGTCGAGAGGGCAATGGTTGAAGAATGACATCAGTCATATGTACATACAATACTATGGAAAGAAGACTAAAACCATACAAAACTTTTGCAAGACAAGCCTTGAAACCATTGCACTTGTGAAGGTAGTTGTATTGCAAAGCATCCTGCAACTCAAGGATGTTATAACTACTAGACATTAGCGCTGACATGGAGCATATACTAGTGCACTCAGTGTCAGGTGATGTAGTGTTGAGTGAAGGGGAGTGCAAGAAAAAAAATGAACCCATAATTGAACCCCCATTGTCAAGGGATCAAGTGATTGACCATATGTTGCTAACAATGAATCTAGCCCAACAACCGACAATCATGCACATGGAAATCCTAGGGAGGAATTTGACAAATATTATTGTCGATAGTGATTTTGGCATAAACGTTCTTCCATAGGAGACCTTGGGAAGCCCACTAGTTGTCCGTCGACCTTCCAATTGGTGGAAGTAGATTAGTGGTATAAAGGTGCTTCAAGTACGTGTGGCTCCAAAGGTAATTATTGGCACCCAGCCATTGTACTAAATTTCTTATTCATATCATTGAGAAAGAAAGCCTATGATGCATTATCGGATTGGGGCTAGTTGATAGCAGCCAAAGTCAACCGTAAGTGGAAAGAAGAATTCACTTTCCATTGAAAATAAACATAAAAGTTACATAATAGACTTGAAAAACCAAGCAGGCAATGAGTAAGCAACTTCATCATACTTGTCAATCGAACTCTAAAGAATGCTCGATAGACAAAAACCAAGGTACGATGAAGCTAAACAATGAAGGGGCCTTTGAGTTATAATCATGCACCAAGGATGAGGCAAAAATCCCTCGGTATCTTCCATAGGAAAATCAAAGATTATGAGGTGTTCCAACTTGGTTGTAACTTTTTTGACATTGTGGAGATTGAATAAGGCATGGACTTGAAGCAAGATGACTATAAACTGAAGCCAACAATGCTAGGTTCTTCCGAACCAACATTCGTGCAACGTGATGACTGGAAATTGAATTCAGTGATATTAAGTCTTGCAAAACAATCATCCTCACACTCAGCTTACTCTCTAGAGTTCATTAAATATAAAGTGGTTGAGGCAAAGTTAGATAAGAAGCCTTCTCATCATTTGGGAGTGTCAAGGACATGAAATATATGGAGCCTAAAACGTCAAGGTGAATATGGGATCATAAGGAATTCCACAAATGATCCTAATCAGAGATGATTGGGATCCTATGTTGAAGGTTACAACATTCCAAATATTCATGGATTACAAGTATGTGTTTGCATGGACGTACAAAGATTTGAAGGACACACCACTTGAATTGTATGACATAGAATTCCTCTAGTACCAGAAGCACGACGAGAGCGGAGAAAAGCAGACAAACTGAATGAGAATTATGCTGACAAACTCAAGGAAGAGATTGACAAGATACTCAAGGGGGGATAATCTTTGACTTGGAAACAAGTGAATGGGTTTTCCCAATAGTGATCCTCCTAACAAAAGAGCTGAGATAAATAAGAATATGCATTGACATGAGAAGTCTGAACGCAGTTACTATTAAGCACCCATTTCCTATGCCATTTACAAACTCTATACTTGAAGAAGTAACAGGCCATGAAATGTACTGCTTATTGGATGGCTTTTCTGGATTAAATTAGATTAGCATGGCTGAAGAAGAAAAAATGAAGATCAACTTCAAATTGTAAGATATAATTTATGCTTACAATCAGATGCCATTCAAACGCTGGAATGCTCCAGCCACCTTCCAGCAGATTATCCTTCACATTTTTCACAATATGGCTACAGGAAGCTTTAAAGATTTCCTAGAATGATCAGTCCATTTACAGCAGTCAAGATGCCCATCTACTAGCTTTGACAGAGTGCATGTGACGCTGCCAAGAAGAAAAATTGGATTCAACCCTGAAGAAGTGCAGATTAATGGTGCCACAAGGTAAATTCCTTGGCCATATCATGTGTAATGTCAAATTAAAGACTGACCTTGACAAGGTACAAATCGTGGTGGAAATGTAAGCACCTAGAAACATCACAGGGATAATGTCATTTTTGGGCCATGTTGGGTATTACTGAATTTTGCCCAAGTTTCTGTCCCTAAGGACACACTAACAAGAAAAGGAGTTATGTTGATATGGTCCACCGAGTAAGAGAAAGCATTCAAAGAACTAAAGGTACTCCTGATTAGTTCTACTTTGACGCAAGTGGGAACTCAAGGGTTGGATCACCTTGTGTTTCTTTTCCAACCGGTTATTGTCTAATGCCGAGACGGATTACAGCATTAGTGAATGGGAAGCTCTCCGCATGGGCTATGCCATTCAAAAGTTTTGGAATTACTTGTTGGTGACTTTATTCACATTCTATGTGGATCACCAGGTCTTGTTGTTTTTGGTTAACAAGCCTATTATCCAAGGTCAAATAACTAGATGGCTGATGCTGCTGCAAGACTTTACATTTAAGATCTTTTCAGGGATGGAAAGAGTCATGCAATTGATGGCCAGTTTTCAAGGGCAAAGTTGGGTGAACCTCCTGACAGTGTCAATGAAGATTTTCCGGATGCTCACTTATTCTAGACTGCTATTGGTCCATCCTAGTATGAAAATATTAGGGATTATCTATCTATTGCATCCTTTCAAAATGAAATGCAATGTGCCAAGAGGAGGAGATTGTAATGCCACTTTCCTAGCTCTAATTGAAACAAAGGCAAATTGCACAAACCCCAATAGATAGTAAACTAAAAATTATGACAACCAACTGAAACTTATGACAGCAAGATACAACAGTCCGATTTTTTATAACAGCAACAAGGAAAATGCAATATCTCTCCAAAAAAACATCTTTTACACAATCCAAAGCATGTAGGGAACTTTAGAAATATTTTAGAACAAATATCAAACGAGAAATGAGCCTTCAAACCCCATCTGGAATGTATTTAATTAAATATAATAACAGCAGTGAACACTCTTAAAAATATAGCTGGAAATGAACGATTCCGAGCTCCAAATTGAAGTACAAATGTAGATTCCAATTGCTAAACATAGGAGAAACACAATGATGGCTGAATTTGAAGTTGTTATGCCCTAGAAGGCTCCAAACACCACCTTACGACAAGTCACCACCCTAGGAGAGGACTGGAAATGCCTTCAAAACTGAATACAACTCTTTATGAGATCACCTTGTTGCAAGCTTGAGGGGTTTCTTTCTCAAACCAGCCATTATTGAGAAGTTTCGTTCTCAATAGGTTTTCCAAGAGGATTTTCATCCTCAATGGAAGAGAGAGAAAGAAAACATGCTCCAACTCTCTAATGTCCCTTTTTGGGGACTAACAAGAAACTATGCAAAGCTGAAGATAAACAAAACTTTTCCAATTTTTAGTAGGTTGTTAGTGACTGAAGTAAATATATAAAAACCCTTAACTGCTGTCAGCAAACACTCTTCTAGGGCAGTGACCCTTTTCAGGGTTTCAGACCCACTTTTGTGCCCTCAAAACCTTTGAAATCAGCTACCATTAAGTCTCTAAAATTATTGTATATCACTAGTAATCATATCATGCAAGAAAACTGATTTTTATAAGCTTGGAAGTGAGAGATCTGATTTTTATGCTCTCAACTACAGAACTTAATTAAATATTCCAGAACTGTAACTAACTTCAAAGTGCTTGGAAAAATAGCAAATCACTTCCAAAATTAATAAAACTTCAGATCTTGGCCTCTAAAAATATGAAGAACCTAATTCTAGTCTCAAATCAACGAAATTGTTGCAAAAACACACCAAACTATTCCTCAAGCTGGTCACCCCACTTGGAACAGCCAATACATATGTCAAACTGCATCATAAAATTGATCGCTCCACTCTAGGAAGGCCAAATACGCATTAACAATCATAAGTAGTGCAAAGATCTTCAATTAATGACTAAGTGAGCTTCTTAGGGCAATTCACCTAGGCTAGAAATGAAGATTACAGAGCAAAGAGATCCCTCAAGGGGGTGGAGACTCCCATGTTGAAGTCTTTCTTGGTCTTGGTGAAGGGTTTCGTCCTCACACAAGGCTCTCCAAGAGTTTTTGTCCTTAGGAGAGGGAGAGATGCTTCACAAGCAATCTTTCCGAAATAATAGAATCTACATATATTATCAAATGGCCAAGCAACCTCCTTTTATAACCATAAGGGGTGCTACATTTCAAATGATGGCCGACCCAAATAAAAAGTACTTTTTAATTATCTAATTTGTATTTCAAGCCTACATGCTCAAAATACTTTATTTTCTAATTAAATAAGTTTTTTTGTTGGAGCACTAGGCTTCACAATAGGAATACATGATGATAATAAAAATATCTACTTAGATAATAATAAAAAAAGTCATCCAAGTCCTTCCCCTTGCTTCCTTCCTTAAACCCACGGAGAAGGGAAATGGGTTAAGGCCTTCAAATCCGCTAGTCTCCAAAAAAGAACATGACAGTCCCCCCTTCCCAAGATTGTTTGTCCTTAAACAATTACAAGTACCTAGATCCCAAATAAACCTTAGCAGTTGCTCCTTTGATGTACATGCACACAAAGCAAACTCTAATAAAGAAAAAATGTGTTCCCTTCTTCATCCACTCTTGTTTTATGGATATAATGACCAGCTCTTCTTATTTGCTTGCCAAGGCCTCATAATTACCATCCAAACATTAGTTGTTCTTAATTTCTCTCATGTTGTCCCAAACACCAATGTAAACTTGTCTTTCTCCTACAAAAATCAAAATAAAGGTGGCTGAAATTCCACTTTTACTTGCACAAAATAGTACAAGTATGTTAGTGTGTAGTGAATACAACTCCCAACTATTAAGATGTCTCTTTATGCTACAAAACCTTGAGAAGAACAAACTGAAAATGCACCAAACAACAAGACCTCCTCTATGGGACAACCCTCAAATTGACCCTTGGGTCAAAGTATGTGTCATCCCACATTCCCTTTGTGTTCTTTCACGAAACCATAGATTGAAAAATCAAAATTACAATCACTTACCTTGATGACCCAAACACATCAATTGCATGGCATAAAAATGATGCAAACAATCTCCCATGTGAAGATGATCATATTGCTTCTGCTGCCCATAAGATTCATTTGATCTTTCCTTCATCCAGGCACTCGTAATGATAAAATCATAGTAGTGCTGATATTGAAGTCAAAAGTCTCTTCTTTTACAAGCCTCACAAAAACACCCATATCCCATATATGGAAACAAACTTGAAATAGAATCAAAGATGTGCTTCTAACCTCATCATTCTTTGTGGTATGAGATGCATGATGATACCCATACAAAAGTGATATAGGAGCTAGAAATGATCCTATATTCATTGCTCAATAATGCTATGAATTGAAAACCAGCACTTTCATTGATTGTATCCACCTATATCCTTATAAAAATGTCATTGTGCGAGCTGGAAGTACTGTGTGATAGAAGTATTATAATTAACATCTAACTGATTTTTGCCATGATTACTATCTTCACATGTCAAACACCTTGTTATCCTTGCAATGATGAATGAGGTGAGAAGGGACCAATCCCTGAATGGCTGAAAATGATTTGGGGAATTCGGTAACTATCTCCTTTCATTGGTTGTCCTTTTATTGATGACAGGAAACATATTGTATGGACAAAGTAGAAATAGTCGATAACTACAAGTTCTAAATCCCAAAAATCAGTTTTTGCAACCTTCAAAGTCATACCTTCTATGAGGATAAGCTAATTAGAATATCTTATTTGTGCATAGTGCATTCTTCAAGAAACATGTACCATCAATTTCCCATATGTCTGAAATATGTGCAACTGCAATCCCATCATGATTGCTCCTCTTTTCCAAACTTCTCTTCCAATCATTCCATGGAATAATGGGTTACCAATCTGTGGAAAGGATAATCATAATATCCTTAATGCCCAAAACATACCATGATAGAATTGTTCCCCATACTGATTTTGAAATCAGCAATCCATCTTTTTGTAGGGTTCAACGCAACACTTGTGTGAAAACAGTCTTGAGATTAAATCCAAACATCCATACGCTCTTTGCCACAAGAGGTACTTCTTACCTCGCCATCCCTTGACATATGATGCCCTGGGTTGCTAATAACAATCTTGTCACTTAGAGACTCCAAATTAGGTGCAACACTCTTGTAGGGAACATCTTTGGGCTCCTCTCCCAAGCTGAAAATGTCTTTGTTTGTTATTAATCGTTGTTAGGAACGGTTCAGCAAGCTGAATGTTATTAATTTCACCTCCCAATTTTTGTAAACCAAGCTCGTCTCACTTGGTACCCTTCATCTTCACAAATTGGTTTAGAGTATCCTTTATGATGACCAAAACATTGCAAAGACATAGCATGAAGGTGATGTAGCAAATCCTTGCTAAGAAGATGATGAAATTGCTTACCATAGGTTGTTGTCCTGAAATTTCCAACGAATTGAAAGTGATTTTAGGCACCCGGAAAAGCACTCTCTTCATATGTGTGGCTTCCAACAAGGTCACCCAAAGGTCTTGGCCCATCGACCCTTTGCAATTTTGATTTGTCTTCATTCTTAGCATAATGAAGACTACCCATTTCCCATGATTTACTGTGGAGCATCAAACTTGCCCCAAGGTCCTCTTTTTCCATAAATTGCCTATGAGGGTAAATCTAAAATGGCATGATAGAAAGCAACAAATCCGAATTACCCTCATACCTTTGGTTGCTTTCATGAGAAATTGTTGTAGCCTTCTTCTTATCCTTTGGCAATTGAGCTTCTTCAACACCTTGTAAATCTGATTTTTCTTCAAACCCTTGTGTCTTCGTGGTATTGTCCAAATAATCCGTCAAGTGTTCCACTTGGACAAGACTGTTGGGGGTTGTTAGGACTCCCAAGGGATGCTCCATCTTGGTAACCAACCACTGCAATATATCTTCTACCTTCTTTTCCTTAGAAGGATGGCCATCCTCTCCATCATGTAGTTGAATTGCCACATGCTCGTTGACTTGTTTCTTCGTGAAGGAAGGGTGTTTCCCTTATAGGGTTGAGTCTCTTTTGTCGTGGCTCCTTGGTGTGGTTCGGTTCTTAGGCCTTGTGCCAATGCCGACTCTCTTGTTCTTTAAATCCACAAATTCCTCAAAGGAAAGGGCATTGTGCATCCCTTTTGGAAGGGCTTGATACTCTTTTGTCAATTTGTCAACCCTTGAAACCCTTTTCTCCTTGAGCGAACCACCACCCTGCATATTTTGGATGGTTAGGGTAAGCCTCTCCAGTGCCTCAACTATCCCTTCTTATGTTAGGAACACGTTAAAATTTTAGCCGAACCCCGATTATGGTTTAAAAGATAAATGTAAATTAGTAAATTGTTCTAAATAGTTTATACCTAAAAAATTTCATATATTCTATCCGAAAAACAGCTCACAACTTTTAATTTACAATTTAGATTTCTTATATTTCTATTGGGTTTGTTCCCTTATATGTTGGGAAAATCTATCAAATTTATAGCCTAACCCAGATTACTGTTTATAAGATAAAATATCTTTAAAATCATCAAAAAAACGTTTTTATTCATGTTTTTAATGTAATTTTTTTTAGCTTTATTATCTTTAAAAATAAATCATTTGGATTTTTTTGCCCAATTTCTTTTTAAAGGTTTTTTGGAAATATGCATTTTTCAAATTCCAATTATAATCAGTTTTTAAATGTTATTTTTGACATTATTTACTCATTGGTTATTATTGTTTATATATTTTATTACTATTGTATTTAAATTGGCATTAGTTTCAGCTTTTAAAAAACATAAAGCAACAAATTTTATATTGAGATAATGAAATTATTGTTCTTAAATGTTAACTTGAATGTCAAAATAAGATTGTTAATGCATTGCAAAACTCTTTTCATATGAAGTTAGCAGACATGCATAATTTTGTTGACACACTAACTGTTAAGATTGCATCTGTAGAAAAACATGTTTCTAATATTGATATTGGCAGAAATATTTCTTCTCCTTCAAATAATGAAGTTTTATCTATGCAAAATCATATTTCTAACCCTAATAAAAAATAATGAAATCGATGGGTTACAATGGAGGTTATCTTAGTCAAGATGAAAATGGAATTATTGAGGATGTTTCTTTAAACATACTTCTAACTTTAAAGAGCTTGGTTTTAACGAACCTGACACTAATATGAAGTCTTATTGCCCTCATCATAGGAATTTATACTTTGATTCTTCTAGATCTAAAAATCAAAATAAAATTTCTTTTGATACTACCTTGGTTAAAAAAGTTAAAAATTGTGAACATTGTGGTAGAGATGGGCATATGATATTGTTAAATGTTGGAAATTACATCCTTATAAAACTTGTAGTAGAACAAACCATGATTCATTCCACTGTTGGAAAACAACTAAACGCACTAAACTAAAAGTGAAACAAATATGGATCCCTAAAGTTTTTGTATCTTCAAAGGACAATGGTGTGCTTTTTGTTTATAAGTATTTAAGTAAAATACATTAAACATCTTTTGCAAAAGGCCAAACACCATGTCTGTCTAATTTTCTTGGCTAGTGTATGCATTTTTTTGCATTTTTGTAAGCTAACCTTTATTATGTTTTTGCATATATCTATGATGTTTTATAAACTTTTTGCTCCTTAATTATTTGAAGTTTTTGATACATGGCTACAACTATGTCTTCCTTGCTTTTATGCTTACTTATTTTTTATTGTAAGTTGACAAGGAAAAATGTTGTTTTTGGAGCCAAATTAGTAAAGAAGAATTTGTTTTGCATAATCTTGTATTACCTTCTACGCTTCGTGGTGATTCATAAATATTTTGAAGGTAGGATTTGCATATAGTATCTCTTTATTCTAACCAACTTCATTTTAACCACGCATTATCTATAATAGAACTAGCACTTTGTTTTGGAAGTCTTTTTTGCTCCTTATACCTTTTAGTAGATTTACTTTTATTACTTAAAAATGTATGAAGATCTTAATTTTTATAAAATAACATTTTTTAACCAAAAGATCGGTATACATTTTTTGTGTTTTACAGGTTAGGTGGAATTTTTCCTGCTCTCATTTGAAGAGCATTACTGGGAGATTTTCAATGATTTCACCTTCAGCTTTGAAAGTTTTTTGAAGAAATCAACACTCTTATTTCTTTTCCTCCAATCGAATCATTGAAATATTGTAATTTTTTCTTTTCAAGGAAGTTGATATCAAGGGGAAATGTTGTGTAATAATACCTCCCTTCTATGTTTAGGTTTTCTCCTTCTTAAAACCTCCAAATAAATCTTAAGGGGGAATGTTGGAGTTTAATATTTATTTGGGTAATATTAAATATCCCAATATTGTGCATTATTAATATCATGTGAATTATTAATTCACATAATCTGGATGATGTGAGGTGGCATGTAGCTTTCACCCCTTTTGTCTTATTAGAGATATTCCTCTTTATAAAGAATATTGGAGTTATATTTCAAATGTAACTCCTTTGCCACTTTGCACCCACTTCCCTTCACTTCACGGGAAATAGTGACACTAGGCACACACTTGGAAGGTTGGCTAATGCAATGATTGGAGTTACTTTGTAACTTAATACTCTCTCTTCACTCTATTTCAAGAGTGTTTAGGTCTCTTCTTCAACACTTTTTCATTTGTTCAATCTCTTCTTTTAGAGAGTTTCTTAAGACTTTTTAAGTCTTTATCCGGATTTTCTCTCTCCATTCTACTTTTTCTTAGAAGAAATTATATGAACATTGCGCTATCTTGTAAATGTTTTGAGTCATCTTTTAATAATACGTGGGATTTTCTTCCGATGTACTGGTTTCCCCACTTGAAAAATCTTGTCTCAACTTTTTTATGGTATGTTTTCTATTTTCTTTAATTTCATTGCATTTTATTTACTTCTGATTCAATACTTTAGTAGTTGATCTTCGAAATATTTCCCACGTCATCCCTAAGGAGTTTGAAATATTTCTTGATAGATTTCCTAAGTGTTGTCCATGTTGCCTTCTTTAAGTGTGTTGCATCTACGTACCAATCAATAGTCATTCCTCGAAGGGTGGATGGTGAACATCCTAGCCACATATGTTCATTTGTATTCCTATTGGCACTCCATAGGATGATGCACATTTTGTAGTGTCGTAAGGGATCCATCACCAATGAACTTTGGCAACGTTTGGTTTTCTAGAGATGGATTTGATAGGGTAACCATGGCTCTAGAGTGATTTTTAGAAATTAAGACTCCCCCTCAAGAAGGTCACCATTGGATGTTCCTTTACTCAGTTAGCACTATCGGAAACATCCCTACGCTCAACCCTTCCTTCAACAGGGATCCATAGACTATCTTACACGTTGTCAAGTCCCTTTTCGTATGTCGCAACTTGTCGTTCAAGCTGCCCCAAGTTTTCACGTGATTCCCTTGTACTGCATACGCATCAGTCTTCTTCTTCTTGAACTCTTTGTGACGTGCCGTTGTAATATCTTTTGTCGTTTTCACAATTAGGTTCAGAATATAGATCTTATAAGATAATAGGGTGCCTTATCTTGCTTCATTTCTCTTTTAACTTAAGGCAACAATGCCAAAATGTAGAGTGGTTAATGTGATATTAGACTATCAATAACAACGTACACAAAATGGTAGTTGCATACCATACCATTGCATAGCAAAGCATCAAAACAATAGTATTCATAAAAGATAAGTCTTGATACAATAAGCACAATAAGGGAGGACCTGATACAAGACTCCTTTCCCCCATGTATATCCTTCTATTTATAAGACAAATGACTTATCGTTGTTGGTTAACACAACCATCAACACCCGAACATAACCAAAAAGAGTCATTACAAACTAAAATATGCAATTACTTTGATAACCACAACAATACTAATACACCGGTCTACATATATAATCCTCTAAGTCTTCAATAATGTGTTGCATTAAGTGTTCCTCAACTGAAGTCCTTTTGTTTTCCTAAGTGGTTTGGTGAGCCAAAGTTGCAATGCTAGCACAAGAGAAAAGTTCCTGCGTTGATTTTGGAAATAGGCTTAGGGATATGCTATTTATGTGCAATACCACTTTTAAGGCCTATATACCAATCAGGCCAATAGATACAGCCATAGTTGACTATGTGGACTTGAATAATGGGCAAATAGCTAACAATGACATGTTTGTCCATGGTCGGATTTGTAAGCCAAATCCAATCATGGTCAAGAATGTCTTAAGGGATATCTAAGGCAACTAAGGGAGGCTAAGAATCATGAACGTAAATGGTAAATATGATGTACAAGAGAGTCCAAGTGGCAATGGTAGGGACCTAAGATGCACTAAGGGCATTTAATCATGATTACAACGACATGAATGCTCTAGCCTAGCCCAGCCTGATCCCACAATATATCAATGATGGGAGATGCACTCCACCAACAAGCCCCTTGACATGAAAAGTGTTAGTAAAGCGTTTTTAGAGTGTATGCAAAGATATATCGGAGGTATATGTTCAGTTAATTTCTTAATTTTTTATTTTATTTACAATTTTGGCAAGATGTGCGAAGCCATCAATCACAAACCTAACATCTAATATGGGAATGACAATGAAGCAAATGGTGTTGACCATAGAGGAGGCAGCATAGAGGTCATAGCCCTATGGTATAATTGATGTCGTTTCTATCATTTCTTACCCATTTGAGGCCTCATATCTATTCAACCACTAGTAGCCCCATACAACTAGAACAAGATTGCATTGCATGCTAATAATTTGGACAAAGATCTCATCCCCATTTGTCATGTACGGGGAAGACGATTTGTGGCATACCAATCAATTTGAATGTCACCAAGGAAGATTGTCTATTACGAAGGATTTTGCATGATGTTGCCATGTGAAATGGCCTAGCATTGACCCTGTAGAATGCAAAAGTCCCCGATTGGATTCTAAAGCTCGTCCTAAATTGCATCTACTGTTGATAGTTAGAGTTATGTTGATGGAGACAGTGTGCTTGCAAAGCTGCCTTCTTTCTCCTTGAACTCTGTAAGATTTACTATATTTTCTCAAGAAAATTCCAGCATTGTGTGATAAACACATAGTTGTTGGTAGAGGTACTTAACCATGTCTTCACACAAATTCAGTCTTGTGGTACATAACATTTAGGTGTAGCTTCAATATTTTGTGCATACAAGGATGACTTCAACTAAGATTGCTAACATTTGAGATATATGTTCGAAGAATAAACCGAGGCAGCTATCCTACCCCAGTCGATGGATATGTTGCTTCAGTAGATTGCCTGCAAGGACAGAAATTTTCTCTTTCAGTTATAGGGCCCTTTCATTAGGCATTGCATTAGGTCCAGAGGTTAGGCAGTGTCTTTTAAAGGCTGATGACCTCATAGAAAAATGGGGCTCAACCAATCCTCCCTAGACTAAGCCCCCTGAGTACATGTAGCTCTTTCAGCCAAACTGTGATAGATTTTTGTAATAATAAGAGATGTGTCTTTATTCAAAATCATAAGCTTTGCATTTCAGATATGATCCTACATTAAAATTTCTAGAACTAACAGCATAGCAAAGAACATTTGAACTTATATTGAACTTAAATGTTCAATTTATTTCAACTGAAATGCAGTGTAGAAAGTTACATGAAAGACTAATATAAGAGGAAGAAATACATACAATGGGCCAAGGAACATTGTCATACTTTGAAAAGCTATATAACGTGAAGCAGCACCAGAAAACCCCTGGATTCCAAGAGAAAATCAGGCTTAAAAGTTGGATTTGAAAACCACTTGCAAGCTCCACAAAACCAATAGAAGCTACTTGAGATGCCCTAATGGCCTGCATTTACAAATGTCTGTTCAAGGAGACACAGATAAGTTTTACATGTAGTATTGTAGTATATCGTTCAGATGCCAACCATGTATGTATACATATCTGTGCAAAGGACACTATATCAATGAATTCTGAGTAACCAAATACCTGTCTTGCAGCAAGACAGGCTACGTGCATCTCTAACTTTGTAGCTACTGCTTGCCCACCCTGAACATTGAAAAAATGAATCTCAATAATGATTAAATTGATATTCTCTTAGAGCAAATCAATGCCTAGATTCAAAAAGATATCAAACTCAGTTCAAAATAATGATTACAAACGTTCGTTGAAATCAACGTTGCAAAATGCACATACAGTATGCCATGTTGGTGTCTGCAGTCCTTCCAGTCATATAATACCAACATGCATTGATCAATTCCCCTCAGCAGACAAGGAATATTTGACACCCTCAAAATTGAGAAAGATTCATTCCAAAAGATGCTGCTTACCTTTTTCATCATATCCTTTGCAAGCTGACATTTTGCAGCTTCCACTACCATTTTTCTTGATAGGCTCTTTGCTAGCTATCATAAAACAAAGAATTATTGTAGTTAATCAAACGCTACAAAATTGAAACATAACCATAGAGATCTTCCATTTGACTTTTTTGAAAAAATGGCTGTGTTTCTCACCACATCCTGAAGTTTTGAGATAGTCATTGCACCGCCACCCTGGTGAGAAAAAATATAGGTGAACAGTAAACAAAGGTTAAGAAATAAAGCCGCAATAATCAAAACATTGGCGAACATGCATTTCACAAAAACCATTGTAACAAACTTAACCTTCAAAATTACTGAGAGGAGTTCTTCAGCACCAAGCTTAGCTGCAGCAATAATATACCCTTGCCATTGACCAGGTCCCTGCTGTTGATTATCGATGCTATTAATAGGAGCATTTTTTCTCTTCCATGAATAATGCAGCTGCTGTTTAGGTTCACTGCATATTGATGACATGTCAAAAGTAAAACAAGAAACCGTGAAGGCCATGGTCATATACCTTGGCTAGAATCATGCATCTTAACCCTATAAATTATAGATCACAAACATAATAATCCAGTGGTTTCTGTTATATTAGGAGGTCCATGTTCTGAAAGAAAAAATAATACAGAGAAATCCTTTACATGCCCATGAATGATGAAAAAAGGTCATTCAAGTACAGCAAGTTACAATAACAAGTTGGGGTATTTAAATAACTCCACAAACTGAAAAAGTAATAAACACTAAAACAATGAAAAAGCAGAACTAAAGGAGGTGAACCCAACATGTATAAATCCGAGACAAGTCAGAAAAGATAAGCCAGAAAGTATAAAGCCACATGATCCCAGTACAAATGACCATGTGAAAAGAAGGTTCTCAAAATGACCATGTAAGGAGGACAGGTGAGGATTATATGATTTTCAGGAAGTGGCTAAAAGTTGCTCCGAAACAAATTTTAAAAGCATTACAGCCTTTAAATTTATATGAACTGTGTTATAAACATATAACACAGTTATTTTGACAGAGGTGTGTATGTACCATGTAGTTTCTAATGCCAGCTTATTCTCCATTTCAGAAATCCATTAGTTACAAAAAAGGCATCAAGCCTTGGCAAGAATTGTCATGTACCTTCTTGAAGACCAACGTTCTAAAGAGCTTATCCCATTTCTTCCTCATGGGATTAAGGAATGGAGCAAGAGGAACGTCTCTGATGATATCTTGATGCTTGCTTTGTATTCCTATTGGGAAGCCAAGCGCTCCAATAGAGGGACTTAATTAAGTAATTAGTTAGTTAATTTGGTGAGCATGTAGGCCCATGTTATAAAAGATTATTAAAGTATTTTATGAGGCTGGCCATCATTGAATTGTTAGCACCCCTTTTGATATAAAAGGAGGTTGCTTGGCCAATTGATAATTATGTGAATTTTATTATCTCTTTGGAAAGATTGCTTGTGAAGCATCTCTCTCCCTCTCCTAAGGACGAAAACCCTTGGAGAGTCTTGTGTGAGGACAAAACCCTTCACCAAGTGTAGGGAAAACATCAACACGAGAGTCTCCATCCTATTGAGAGATCTTTTGCAGCTGTAATTTTTAGTTCCAGCCCTAGGCGAATTGCCCTAAGGTGCTATTTAGCCAACAATTGAAGGATCTTTTCCCTATTTCTGATTTTGCATGCATAATTGCTTATTTTGAGGTGGAACGACCTACTTTGTGGAGAGTCTTTACATGTTTATTGGCTGTTCTAAGTGGAGCGACCCACCTAGGGGAGCATTTCAGTACTTCCTTGCAATAATTTCATGATTCTAAGCTTTGCATGGTTTCCTAAGAGTCCCCAAAAAGGGACATTACATGAATAAACGAAGAAGCATTTCCTAACTACTTGCTGCAGGTTGACAAGCTCTACATATTATTCTAATTTCTCTGATTCAATGAATTCAGTGTCCGTTAATGTTGCATATTTGTTGTCATCTCACCCAAATGGAAATATTGTGCTTGTCTACAGGATTTTCCTATACCTGCATTTGTTTGTGTATATGCATGCGTGAGTGTGTGTGTGAGAGCATGTGGGCACACAGACAAATGCAGGTATAGGAAAATCTTGTACACAAGCACAGTATTTCCATTAGGTTGTCTCTGTGTATGTGCAAGTGCATACATGAGTGTGCATGCATGCATGCATGCACTTGTGCATATATGCACGCATGTGTGTGTACATGTGCATGAATGTTTGTGGATCCACACTCGGAATGCCCACCAATATGAGGGATATCTGCCAGTCAGAAGCATGAAGGCCGGTATGAGATGAAAAGAAAAGACTATCCCGCGTGAGGTGAAAGTGAGAACATTCTAGGTGCCAAAGGGGGAGGATTTATGTTCACCGAAGAAGGAAAGTTTGAGCACCAAATGCATGTATAGAACATAAGGAACTTGTTTCATGCATCTGTATTATTGATTTCTCTCCCAAAAAAGTGCACAATAGCAGCAGAAATAAAGCTGTTTGAAGGAAGAGTTCTTTATGCACCTTTTAAATGTGGTCTTTGCTCTCATTTCTCATACAGATACATCAAGTTCTTTCTCTTTTCAACCATGTTCTATGGCATTATTCAAAGGCTTCCTCTCATTTCTCATACAAATACATCAAGTTCTCTCTTTTCAACCATGTTCTATGGCATTATTCTAAGGTGTCATCTTAACTTATTCCTTGCTGATTTTCTGTTATCAATCTACTGTAACTAATGAGAGGTCAGAGTTATTTTCAGAAAGGCTGCCTGCATGAACTTTAAGAGCACATAATTAGTTAGATGCTTAAGTTTTTTTATGGCAATTCCCTTTTGATCTGATAGAACATGATGTTGATACCCCAACAATATGAGAAACTCTGTGGGTCACAAGGTACACTGGTTTACAAATGGATGGATAACTAAGAACTCCAGGTTGAAATTTGGACTTGGTAGGTCCCTAGGCATCCGTGGGTTGGGCTGGTGGGTCCACTTAATCTCTTTGGGGTGCAGCAATGGATTTCCAACTGTTAACTAAATGTTCCTAAGATGAAGATGGAGGAGTTACATGGAACCATGAGTTAGCAAACCCAATTCACAACTTGATGCCAGACATGAATGTCAAATGTCAAAATAGGTTTGCTTATGGTGATACTCCCCAATCCTCAATTCCAAGGGTTCACAAGGATAGTCTTTGTACCTTTATCCTCATAATACTCGATTAGGATTGCAATGCATGCTAACCATATGCATAATAGTCTCTTGTTTCCATGTACTTGTGCATACTGGGGATGCAGTCCTTAACACAACCATGGCAATAGGGCTACCCAAAATGGCACATGAAAAGCTGTATATGATATTTCTATAACATAATCCTGAAAATATGTTGGATAAGGCAGTGATCTACAATACAATCCTCTATAAAAAAGGGTAAGATAGCAGACATATACTAGAGACGAAGCAAAATAACTAAATTCGCAACAGATCAGTTTACTTTCTCAATATATGACTGCATATCTCATATTTGATGTTGATACTCACTATCCCATAAAGAATCTTATCCTTAAATTCAGCAGTCTTTCTCAACAGCAATAAAATAACTTGTATTTTTTGTTTTTTTCACTAAATTATCAACATCCTTTCTAACTGAAAGCCTACATGCTAAATAAGTAATTCAAGTAAATGGCACTCAAAATTCATAATGAGACATATCATTGTGTCTTTAATACCCATAATAGATCTCATGCAACCATATAAATGTTATGTTTTCCTCAAGTCATTCCTAAATCTTCAAAATTAATTGTAATTATTTCTGATAGATTACAGAAAAATATCTTCCATTGATGGCTCTAAATGTTGTCACTTCCTTACACGTCAAAATTTATTTATTCACCACCTACTTGCAATTTGTAATGTCCCTTTCGGGCTCAAAACTGAAATAAACAGATATTGCACAAACCCCAATAGATAACGAATTGAAAATGTATGACAACAAGTATAGAAAACTTACTTATTTATAACAGCAATCAGATTTTTGCAATCTCATTGCAAAATACTCAAATACAAATATACCCAGATGGTTCCAAAGTTGTAGGAATATTTTTAGAACACTTAGGAACGAAATGATCATCCAAGCTACCAACTGATTTTATTTAATTAAATATATGACAGCAGCGAGTACACTCACAAAGATGGCCGGAAATAATGATTCCAAGGCCCAAATACATTTCCAGGAAGTACAATCAACCTCCAAAAATATGAAGAATCCAAATACGGGGGGAAAGTGAGTTGTCGTGCCTTAGAAACCAATTAACTCCTCCCAAGGAAGGGTCACTACCCTAGGAGAGCATTTGAAATTGGACAAAACAGCCCTCCAAAGTATGGCGCTTCCACCCAATGGACTGAAAATCTGCCCAAACCCTTGTGCTGATCCAACACGGACGCTTGTGTCTATTCCACACTCAAAACTATAAAAATCTGATCAGCCCTAGCTGAAAATGACTGAAAATAGATAGTACACCAAAAGAAATCTGAATGTAGCCCAATATAATCTCTAAATGAGACCACCTTATGCAGATATTGAGGGTTTCCATCCCCAAATCTAAATGCTATTGAGGGGCTTCATCCTCAATATACCTCCATGGAGGGTTTTCATCCTCAATGGTAGAGAGAGCAATTTTGCTCCAACTCAAAAAAAATGAATTCCAAATGTAAGTGTCCCCTTTTCCAAGCCAAGCAACCCCTTTATATAGCTTAAGGTGGCGCCAAAATCAAAAGGATAATCCCCCCAAAGAGGACCAACCTCCTTGCAGAAATATAAGTTTCTTTTTTTATTTTTCAAGTTGGTATTTGCACTTTTTCGAACCAACTTGACTTTTCTAAGTCATAATTAGAAAGTTACTTGAAAATAATATAAAGCTAAAACAGCAACTAACAATCATGACATTAAAAGCTTCCCTTGCTCTTTCCCTTTAAGCCCCCAATGTTAGAAATATTAATGTTTACATGATAGTGGGATATTTACCGGAAGATAAATAGTATTTGGTTAGTTAATATCTGATAGTAATATTGTTAGAAGCAATAGTATGACATAGATTAGACTATATAGTTGTGATATATTGTTAAAAATATATAGTATTTAGTGGTTTGTTAGATTGTGGGAGATTTATGTGCAATATTGGTGGAGATTGTATCTCCCTAATTATTGCCAAGTCTCTTCCTATAAAATTGTAATCATCATGAATGAATCAACATGGAGAAATATCAGATAATGAAATATATTATTGCGTGATAAATAATTGTGTTATTTGCATGATCAATTGGATTGAGCTCTAGATTTGGTATCAGAGCGAACTATTTGCTCTTGTGCCTGTAATGGAGGAATAATGTCTCTATAGGAAAACTAGTTCATTCTCTGTTGTCCCAGTTATGATATTCATATTTCTACGTGTATCTCAATCTACAGAGATGCATGTATAATCTGCGTAATCTGAAAGCGCTGGCAGATTTGAATTTGAATATAAAGATTTCACTAGGAAGAAATACGGCTCAGTGAAATAGCGTCCAGGAGACTGCATGCATATTAGGATCAAAATGACGTCAAAATAGACTTAACTGGCGTGGGTAAGAAGATTATTAACATTTCCTAGAGCGCTGGAGATTTTATATTGTTTTCCTTCCACATGGATTGGTGGAAAATTACATTGAGCTTAGTCTTTTGATTCCTATGCCTCGTGTTAAGCATTTGGTGGTGTTGGACAAGGCAGATTTATTGTGAGAATCTGTGTGTTTTTTTCTATTTCCTATGAAGTCCTAGCAAGATCTTTGGCAACCATCATCCTCAACATCAGGCCTTAAAAGGTCAGGGAGGCAGCTTGACTGTCTACCTGGTTAAAGCGACTTGCATAGTCGAAAAATTCCACCAAGGGGAAAGGCACTTCAATTGTGAGTATTGGTATGGTCTATGTTATTTTAATCTGTCAGTATCTTCAATAGAGTAAGCCTTAAAAGGGGGTATTAAAATATTGATCCAGCTCTCCCATGAGATATCCTCTCAATCGATGGTACAAGTAATTTAAGTTTTATTAAATAAGGAGATTTTCATTGGAAATTTACTTTACACGGAGGCCTGTATGCTAGCAAATCGCATTTATTTAATTCTCTCGTGGTACACACATTGCATATGAGAACCTGCGTCGCATGATCTCTGACATCATACGTGGCCATCAATTTCCAATCATGCTGCAATCCTGGCAAGATTCTTCGGCAATTAAAAACAACTCCCAAGCCACATAGACTCTGCATCCATTGATGAAGGCTACAAAATTTATTAAGGTGTGCTAATCTTTTCAAGTTGTTGTCATCCACAGTAACTCATTACATTGAAGCATATTGTCAAATATTTTAGTCATGGAGAAATTAAGTCATATTGAAAAGTTTGAGGGCAAAGATTTTCATACTTGGCAAGTTTGGACCCAATTATTTTTAATGCAACAAAGATATTTGGGATATTGTTGATGGAAAAATAAAGAAACCGAAAGATGCAGATGAAGCAGCAAAATGGGAGAGCAAAGACCGAAAATCCACAACAATCATTGGATTGGGACTATCTGATGCTTATTTGCATCATATAGATTTGTCTAAATCCTCTCATACAATTTGGAAAACATTAAACAAATTGTTTGGTTCACAAGCCAAAAGCGCAGTGATAACATTGAAGCAAAGATTGTTCGGTCTCAAAATGGAAGAAGGTGACAGCATGGTAGAGCACATTAGTAAGTTTCGATCCATTTCAAATCAGTTAGCTGGAATTAAAATAGATTTACCTGATGATGATGCAAAAGATAAGTTTTATTGAATAGGCCATGCCAGACTCATTATTCTAATATGGTTTTTACATTAAGAGTTAAAATAAATCCTAGTTTAGAAGATATCATTTCTTCTTTACTTGAAGAAGAAAAAAGAATTAGTATTGTTGAACCAGAGGAAACTGCAATGTACAGTAGAAACAAGAGAGAAAAATCATTTTTGAAGACAAAAATTGAAATATGGTTCAAATTTGAAAGGTACATTTTTAAAGAAACAACTTACCTGCTATTATTGTACACAAATTGGTCATATATCTACAAATTGTAGGAAAAGAGCACAAGACTTACTTGATGGGAAACTGCAAGATAATGTCGTCGCTGGTGATGAAGGAGAGAATGAAGAGGAAGGAAATACAGCTCATACAAAAAATCAAAGTGATGAAATTTTCTCTATTAGATGATTTTGCTATTGGAGGACGGAGACAACAGAGGCTAGGAGGTCAGACAACTGACCTCTCGTCAGTGATCAACGATGGGGCCACACTTTTGGTATGATGACATTTAGTTTCAATTGTGTTTGTAACCGATTTTTTCTTTTTGTGTGGCGTGAAAAATAAGAACAGATGATGTATATACTCTTGTTCACTTGTGTGTATTCCTCATGTAACCCCTTTTAGTAGAAATATTGTAGAATATTGATCAAAATGTACTGTAGCAATCATGATGTGAAGGTTTTTGGTAAACTAGGAAAACCAATTTTGTAAGGTTTTTGGTGAACCTGTAAAACCAATTGTGAAAGGTTATTGGTACGCCTGCAAAACCAATTGGGTAAGGTTATTGGTAGAAGCCGGAGAAAACCATCAGTGGAGGAAGTAATGTGCATTGAGACCACATGTGGGAGTTTTGTGCATGCCCGATGTTGCACAGTTGATAAAGTTGATCACGAGCACACAGAGGTGGCACGCTACAATCAAAGAACGAGATATGTTTTACTATGTAAACATTAAGGGGGGGAATGTTAGGAATATTAATGTTTTCATGATAGTGGGATATTTACCGAAAGGTAAATAGCCTATTTGATTTGCTTAGTATTTATATAGTAATATTGTTAGAAACAATATTACAATATAGATTATACTATATAGTTGTGATATACTTGTTAGAAATATATCATATTTAGTGGTTTGTTAGATTGTGGGAGATTTATGTGCGATATTGGTGGAGATTGACTATCTCCCTAATTATTAGCCAAGTCTCTTCCTATAAAATTGTAATCATCACGAATGAATCAACATGGAGACAATCATTAGAGAATTAAATACTATCCCTTGCATGATAAATAATTCCCTGTTATTTGCCATGATTGAAGTGGAATGAGCTCTAGCTTAAGGTCTTCAAAATGAACTAGCCTGGAGAAGGGGGCATTATGATCCCCCCCTCCCAAAATTGCTTGCCCTCAAGCAATTGCAAATTTGAATGCTCTAATATAGTGACACCTTCCCATGTAGCATCTTCAATTGGTAGATCCTTCCAACGGATCAAATACACGCCTTAATGCTCCGGTTCCTTAACTTCCTTTCTCGAACATTCACTATAGCTTCTGAAACCAAAATTAACTTGCCTTCTTCATCCAAGTGTGGCATCTGAATAGGAGTAATGTGCTGTCCTACTGCCCTTTTTAGAAACAAAACATGAAAGAGATTATGTATCCGACCTTTGCTCCGGTAGCTCTAGCTCACATGTAACCTCTCCAACACTTCCCTTCACTCTGTAAGGCCCATAAAAACGTGGTTTAAGCTTTACCACAATATCAAAGGCTGCAATCTCAAAAATACCATGTCTCCTACCTCAAATGTTCTTTCTACCCGATGTTGGTCCGCATCCATTTTTGTTGGTTTTGTGCACGTTGGAGGTTCTCTTTGAGCACCTTCAAGATGACATGACTATGCTGCACCAAATATTTGGCCCCCGGCACTCTACTATCCATCATAACCAAATCAATAAACGAAAGACCGTCATAACCATATAGAGGTTTGACAGGTGACATACCAATGGACATATGGAATGACGTATTATAGCAAAACTCTGCCGTGTGTTACCATTTTACCCAAGCTAATTGCTGCCCTCCAATATAATTCCTTAGGTAGCCTTCTACGCATTTATTCATTGTTTCCGTTTGTCCATCGGTTTGGGATTGATGGCTAGTGCTAAGAGTAAGATCGGTGCCTATCAAACGAAAGAGTTCTTGCCAAAATATACTCATAAACCCACTGTCTCGATCACTTATGATGTTCTTTGGCAATCCATGAAGTTTCAACACCTCCTTGAAAAAGGTATCAACCACTATAGGTGCATTATACTTGGCTAGAAGTTGATAAAAGTGAGCATATTTCGTGAGTCTATCAACCACAAAATACAAACAATTCTTACCTTTAACCAGGGGCAGCCCCGTGATGAAACCCATGGAAATACTTTCCCGTTTTTGAGTGGGAATAGGAAGGGGCTGCAAGAGTCCGGCTAGATATTCATGCTCCGCCTTGTTTTTTTTTGGCAAACCAAACATTCCCGAATGTATTGAAGAACCTCCCCTTTGAGTCCTTTCCAAAAGAACCTCTCTCTAACTTGTTTGTATGTTTTAAAGTATCCCGGATGGCCAGCCAATGGGGCATCATGAACAGCCCTTGATATCTTATTTTTCACCTTCTATTCCGGAACCAAATAGACCCTATTCTTGTAGAGGATGAGCCCATCCATTATCTTGTACCTCTCATCCACAATTTCTCCTTCAAAAACAACATTAGCGAATTTATTCTTGGCATACTCGGCTGTAATTAAGGCCTTCCAATCCGCTGTTATCTTAGATAAGGAGCAAAAATGTGACTCTTTTGACAAGACATGATAATATTTTGCATTATTCAAAGATGTGAATTTATGAGCTTCCAGCATTAAAGCTCCTACTTTCACCATTTTGATTGAAATGTAAAGTACCACAAATTAACACAATCCACCAAAAAACCAACCCTATGAGGGCTTAAACTGCCTCACACAGTAAAAAAGAATCTTACACAGCAGATTCCAAAAACCTCTACATACCATGCAGCAATTCGAAAACAACCTCAAAGCTTTAAAGAATGTTTTCTTAAGTGAGATTTAAAATAGATGGTTACAAGTTTCCCTGTTCAAATTTGAGCAAATTGTACCATTCAAGAAATCCAAAAAAAAGTGTTGCAAATATAGCAACAGATGCACCTGAATTATGTGACCTTTTACACCAACTCCTAAAGTCATATGAACAAGTAACAAAGAAAGAAAGAAATTATATTAATACTCAGAAGTGACCACAGTAAGTCAATGAGACTGAACAAATACATCTAGCTCCAAAAATCAGATTACGCACCAAGAACTATCCAGAGTACAATAAACCATCTATTGGGGTGAACCCTGATAGTCACCCCTACACATGCTAGGATACATATCAACGTGAATTATAGATAGTAAAAATAATACAAATATTACAATTGGCCATGTGAAAGAAACTTTTGGCACCATAAATGTCAATTAAGAAGAGAGAAAATCGGAACCTTGGTTGGGGCTTTCCCTGATCTACATCAGAATTAGAGTGTGGAATAGAAGAACCAGCACTGTCATCAATCACCATAAAGGAGTCAATACAAGCCTTGATAATGTCGATAGGTGAGTGGCCTCGGCTAAGAGAGTTCGGCTGGGCGGTCTTGGGAGGGAGCATAACACAGCCCCCAAAAACTCTACTACCACCCAAGGTCAATGATCCCCTAGAAGCGCATAGAAAATTAGTAATGCGTGTCTGCCTAGGTCACCTGTATTGTGGGTGAGTTGGGGTGGTGGGACTCTAGACTAACAAACAATGGATCTACCATGCTATCACGAGAATGGGAAGAAGGAACCCCACTAGATGTTTTTGGAAGGAAGCATGTTCATATTTATCTATTAACATCCGTGCAATCCATTGTAGTGTCCAGCAGATGCTTAGCACCCACAACTAGATTAGGGGGAAAGGAGTTGATCAATCTAGTATTTTGGGGCGACCCCTGTAGTGCCTAACAGGACGTTTAATACAAATGCAGAAAAAAATGGCGACTGTTTTTCCCCTTGCACAAGTGTACAAACTTTGACATTTGAGCCACCAAAATACTAAAACATTGATTTTGGCTCTATAAATATTTGGATGCCAAATCTTCAAAATAATTGTTTCAAAACATGCCTATAAAACTAGTTAATCAAGTCGGGCTGATTCAAGCACAGATCTACTCAAAAAATGGATGGTATAATGGTTTGATGTGTCTTTTCATAATGGTTTCAACACGGTTACTTCATAAGTTGGTCAATGTGTATGCATAGCATCATAAATATAGACTTGCGTAAAGTTGGAAAGTTTTTGAAATGTACATTGCAATGATATGTAGTTCAATCTAGTTGTCATGGGGGAACCACTATAATGTCAGACGCATGAGAGTGATCACTTCTCACACACCCACCAAACAAAATAATTGACTTCTTACATGCCCCTTATACCTCCCACAACTAAGAAATACAAAAAATTTATCAACTTGTAGAATTACAGAAGTAGAAAAAAATAGCGACTACTTGCCCCTTTACGCAAGCCAAAAAACTTTTGATATTTGAGCCTCTCTTCAAAATACAAAAACATTGATTCTGATCATATCAAACATTGAATCAAACTCATATCACCAACTCCAAAGTCAAAAACTCTACTAAAAAAAGTACAAAAACATAAATACTGAAGGCCAAATCTTCAAAACTAACTAATTGAGTTAGATGGTATAGCGGTTTGATGTGTCTTAAGTTTTCATAATGGTTTCAAGGTCACACTTTTGACTTCATATGTAGGTCATTGTGTCCACATAGTAATTCATCACAAACATAGACATGTTATGTATAGTTGGAAAAAAATTAAATGTTCATTGCAACAGTATGTAGTTCACCCAATAGATCCAAGATTCCCGACCACTTACAATAACTTTGCTTTCACAACTCCTGTGCTACCTTTGTATGTTCATGTTGGCCTTCAAGCAGAAGTTCATCGTCGGTAAAGGAATCACACAAGCTGGTCTACAAGCACAGGTCTGGTAGCAGTTCTGGGGTCATCCAAACTGACATAGAAGCATAGTTTTCCTTCCAGCTAAGTGGTAATAATAGTGAGGCTATCAGTGATCTGTTAGACCTTCATGCTTAGCTTGAACATAGACTTCTTATATATTACAGGAAGTCTATCTGGATAAACTCTGCAATCAATAATATGATTATATCTCTGTGTTTTCCAAATAATCAAAGGATTGTGTTGTGACTTCATAAGGCAGTTTGCTGGATGCATATAGTGAATCAACTTAAACATAAATTTTCTTGTATATTGTTGGAAAGACATGCACTGTGCTTTCCGATAAATCCATCTTATTATAATGCTTACTATTTATTTTATGTAAAATTTCTAGTGGTGGTCTTAGGATCCATATCTTATAAGATTATGTCG
Organism: Taxus chinensis; assembly: GCA_019776745.2. Classification (NCBI taxonomy): domain Eukaryota; kingdom Viridiplantae; phylum Streptophyta; class Pinopsida; order Cupressales; family Taxaceae; genus Taxus; species Taxus chinensis. The sequence goes on from CM034154.1 coordinate 486,056,887, forward strand.
AACTTAAAGCTGATCTACAAGCACATGTCTGGTAGCAGTTCTGGGGTCATCCAAACTGACATTGAAGCATAGTTTTGCTTCCAGCTAAGTGGTAATAATAGTGAGCCTATCAGTGATTTGTTGGACCTTCATGCTTAGCTTGAACATAGACTTCTTATATATTACAGGAAGTCTCTCTGGATAAACTCTGCAATCAATAATATGATTACATCTCTGTGTTTTCCAAATAGTCAAAGGATTGTGTTGTGACTTCATAAGGCAGTTTGCTGGATGCATATAGTGAATCAACTTAAACATAAATTTTCTTGTATATTGTTGGAAAGACTTGCAATGTGCTTTCCGATAAATCCATCTTATTATAATGCTTACTATTTATTTTATGCAAAATTTCTAGTGGTGGTCTTAGGATCCATATCTTATAAGATTATGTCAAACTCATCTCTCCATTATTAAATTCAAGATCATTGTATCGTATTTGATTTTATGTACATCAAAAATAAGGAGAGAAAAAACTATAACAAGGAAATGCAGGTTACTTTACATCATCTTACAGATTGTGGAAACAATCCTCAAGCAAAAAACATTGCAAAGAAGCAAACATGTCAGATAACAAAATGCCATACCTTGAATATTCTTGCAATAAGTGAAGAAATATCTCTGCCTCCATATCCTCTGTTGATAATTTGGTTGAGCATGGAACATTCAGTTTCTTCCTCACTTGTAGTAACACATTTCGATAAGATGGTCTACGACCACTGTCAGGAATTCCCACAAGAACATCTTGAAATACAAACTACACAGATGAATCAAATAAAGACAAGCTTCAACTACTAGCTACACAAACAATTTAAACTAATAGGTCATTTCAAAATCATGAACTTTGTTCCTTGCTATCACCACTGTTTCTAGTCTGAATATAAAGCATGACCTACAAAAATGACTTTCAAACCTAGAAATAGGAATTGATATGAAATTGGTCTGAGATAACTCACATTATGACAAAAACCACGCAAGTCAAATTTAAACCCTCCTTTCCTATGATCAGGCATGAAGTGTTCCTTCAAACTTCTTTTACAATGCTCTTAAGGGGAAATCCCCTCCCTTACCTTAGTGTGTCTTTGGCATCTGCAGCCAGGAACAAAAATCGAGACTCGAGTTGCTCCATCAATGCTTCTCTTGCTTCTCGATCACCTACTTGTACTAATGCATCTTGAGGGCAATCATTGTATGCAATAGACTTCAACAGTGGGCTTAAAATGCTGCAAACCACAAATAAATGTGTGACATAATTCTCTAAATCATTCAAAGATTGTGATTATTAAAAAAACCGGCCAACATTAATATAATCACCGTGTAATGAAAAACCAGCCAACATTAATATTATTAAAAAAAAACCAATATAATGTTTAATATTTGGATGGTTGTACATATATTTTAACAATAGAAAATGCAGCCATATTCAATACTAAATAATTTTGTCATGTCCCTTTTTTGAAGGCCTTAACCAATTCTTCTCCCCGTGGGTCGAAGGAAGAAAGCAAGGGGAAGATTTAGATTATATTTTTATTCTTGTTTAAGTAGTTATTTTATTTATTATCATGTATCCTATTGAGAAGCCTAGCGCTCCAAGAGGACTTAAGTAGTTAGGAAATAAAAGTATTTTGAGCATGTAGGCTCCAAATACCAATTAAATATATAAAAGCACTTCATCTTAAGGGATCGGCCATCATATTTTTATATTGTAAAGGACTCCTTGTAGTTATAAAAGGAGGTCGCTTGGCCATTATTGAATCATGTTTTGGTAAATTTTCATATCTTAGTTAAGGTTTGCTTGTGAAGCACCTTTTCTACATTTCTCAAGGACAAAACCCCTTGATTGAGGACTTTTCTCAAGGACGAAAACCCTTGATCGAGGACTTCTAGTAGACGGAAACCTTTCCATAAGGATTTATGTATGCAAACTCGTTTGGAAACCAATACATTGTAATTTCCTTGTATGATTTATCTCTTTGGATCAATAATCTATTTATTTGAAGTGGAGCGACCCACTTCGGAGTATTATTTGGTATGTGTTGATGATGATTTGGTCAATCTCAATTTATAATCTTGTCCTCCATATTTTTAAAAGCCAAAATCTTGAGTTTCGTGAATTTTGGAGGTGTTTTACTATTATTCCAAACTTGTTGAAGTTCATTGGATAAGGGTTTCCAAAATTAATTATTTTTAAGCTTAATTCTGATTTCTGACAGCTGATTGTGTTTGCTAAGGGTTTCCTTAATAATTTTGGTATAAGATTTGAAGGATAATCTCAATTCAAGATTTAACTTACAACTTTGATTGTGTTTGACTAAGGGTTTCCTAAGGAATTTTGCTGTACAAGATTTGAAGGGTGATCTTAATTTGCAGATTTCTAATAGTTGATATCAGCCATTTGATGAGCAGCTTCCCTATTAATTTTGGTATAATATTTGAAGGTTTACATCCCAGCCTTTGAGGGGTTTCATGAGCCTCCTCTTAAGGAAGTCCAATTCTGATTTCTTACAACTGATTGTGTTTGCTAAGGGTTTCCTCAATAATTTTGGTACAAGATTTGAAGGGTGATCTTAATTCTGATTTCTAATAGTTTATTAGTAAAAAGATGAGCACTCTCCTAATAATTTTGGTATAATATTTGAAGGTTATAATGTCCACCTTTGAGGGGGACTCGGGAACTGACCTCAAAAGCTGAGATGTCGACTTAAAACTCAGGATTAGGGAGCTAATTTGCAGATTGCAGGATTTATATTAGTAAAATCTACAACAACTTTCCCTAATCTGATTTTTAAGTTTACAATAGTCAACTTTTAGTCATTATCCTTAGTCCCCCTAAAAATGGCTGCACATAGTACAAAAGTACAAATTACTATGCCCTAATCACCACAATTTGTGTGTTTGCAATGGCGGAAATATTGTTTTGATTAGGTGGAAACATCAGATTGAATGCATCTAAATCACGTAATTTTCAAACAGTAAATGCACTAATCGACATAATTTCTGCACTCCTATCTGTCTAGCGAGATCTGTAATATCACACAAATTGCTTGGACGAAGACATGCTAGATAAGGGTGTAAATTTGTAGATTGTATGGTTTATGAAGATCACCATCTATAGCAACTTCCTAGATGTTAGGATTTTTAAGTTTGCATGCTCAACATGTTTGAGTCATTTCGATGGGTCCCCCTAAAAAGGGACATGTTACAAAATACATGTAATGTAAATGCCCTGAATCATGTACGTGAGTTTGTGAATATTGCAACTGGCTAGGAAATATTGTTTTGAATGTAAGTGAGAGAATACCCTTAGCCCATTCAGAGATGTTCCCAACGAGCTAGATGAGAGATTTGAGAAAAAGGGAAACTAAGTCATGACTCCAAATTAATCATAAAGATGCATAATAAAATATTTATCATATATGCCCATTTTATTAATTTATTAATGACAAATGATTGAAAAAATAAGTGATTGTGAATAAAATTGAGCAAAAAGAAAGTCACTTTATTTTATTTTATTTTCCCTAAGGAAAATGCGACCCATGTGGTAGGAGGGAAAAAGGTAATCCTAAAGACTATTAAATGCGTAGTCATTTAGAAATCTGATTGGTGGTTGATGGGTGGCTAAAAGGTCAAGATTTGTTATAGCAAAGCATTAGTCGACTTTCGAGACCGTGTACATTATATTGTGTCGATCTATAGGATTTGGGCATCTATCCAATCATTGCCAATTGGTATGCTCAGTGGGAGATCTCTGATAGTCCTGTTCCATAAAAACTTCAAAGTTGACGAAAACCCTCTCAAGTTCCACTTTAGAGGACAAAAACACCTGGGTATCTAAAATTAGAAAGAAGAACAAAAACTCTTCGTCCCGGTATGGACCTTAAACACTTCTCTCGATCACACTTACTCTCAGATACATCGCTACGTTTAAATTGTCTGATTGCACACACTTTACCATTAGGGCAAGTGCTAGTTCCATTCATCCATCATGGTCATGTCGTGTCAATCTCAGAGCTCAACAGTGGCAATTTAGGCTTCTGCCCTCTTCGTCAGGTTGCCAGTCCATCTATGGAGCTTCTTTAATCGTCAGCCTCTAATGTTAGGAGGGGTATGGCTACCATTCGTGCATTAGACCATCTGGTCGCATATGCATTTGTCAACACCAACCCTAGCATTCCCTTCATATTGCTTCAAATCGTTTTTCTCCCCCACTTGCTCCATTACCCCCGTCCATGTGGGGGTTCCTACTGGCTTCGGGTTTCCAAGTCTGTATGTCTTTTCATTTTCTTTTCTGTTTTTGGCGTCAACGTCATTTTGAGTTGTCCCCGCTCGCACTTTGTATATTGTTTGAGATTAGCAGTCCCAGTTGACCTATTTTTGTGGTCAATTCAGTATGGACATTGAATAGTGAGTTTATCATTGGTCTTTACCCTTTATCTTTGGCTCTTCATTTGTGTAATATCCCCTGCTCGAAAGCAGCTTAGGTCAAGGGTTTTTAGCCTGATTTTCAAGATTCTACTTCAGAATTGCTAGCGATATTTGAGGAGAAAAGGGCAGATTTATATTGTTTCCTAACTAGGGTTTGAATTACACAAGTGTTGGGGCAAATTTCTACCTATCAGCAGTTCAACCAGATCTAGGGTTAGTCTACACCCATGTGGGTGGAGTTTGATACATTACTAGGACAAGGCTATTTTCCCCTAAGAGGAAACATCGCCAACCCATCTTTGTCATGAATTTTTGCAAGGCAAAAATCAGCTAAGTTGCATATTATTTGGGTCTAAGAAATTGGTTGTTTTCAGTGGCTAATAGTCTGAGGCAAGTTGTTCATCTGCAGATTTTACCATGCAAATAGAATTTCATCTTTTGCAGTTGATCACAATTTATGAATATTTGGTCTAATGTTTTTGCATCCTTATAAATATTGTTGATCTGTTTGGGATACTAAAAGACCCTTTGTAGTTTTACTTCAGATTTTGACATGATCCCTCTTCACTCCTATGAAGCAAGAACGAAAACTCTTCTCCCTTTCTGATAGGAAACTCTACTCAAGGATCTGCATCATTTGATTTCTAAGGTTCTAGGGTTTCTAAGATTCATAGCAGTGTTGAAGGGCAGAGTTTCTAGATTTATATTGTTTTCAATCTAGGATCTCTGAAGACTTCAGGTGTTCAGTCAGATCTCTACCGTCAGATTCAGCCAAATCTAGGGTTATCTACACCCTTGTGGGTGGAGTTTGACACATTCTTAGGCATGGCTGTCCCAGATCTCATCACCAACATCTTTGTTATATTTTTAGAGGCCAAAATCAGTTGGTTTATATATATTTTGGGCTTGGGACACTTCATCTTCAGCCAGTTTTGTAAACTATTCATATGCAGATTTATAATAAAACCCCAACCCTCTTATTGATCAAAAAAGTGGTATTTTCTTGATGTTCTTGCATATATAAAATTTTATGATTGATTTGGACAAGTAGTTGTGCTAGTTTAAGTCAAATTTATGGAATAGCAACTTCGAGAGCAAGTTGCATTTTCCTTAAATAATTCAGATCTGCAGTATTTGGTCAAGTATATATTCTATAATTTGTTGTTTTAGATCAGAATTGTTATTCCGCTTGGGGGCATAATTTTCCATTTGGGGACATTACATTTTGATGCCCCAGCACTGTGATAGCAGCATTACCTATTTGACCACAAGTTTCGTGCCCTAACTTGGGAGTTCTTCGTTTCTATAATTTTCATGGCTTTATTGATTCTCTCTAATGCAATCCCAATGCATGATACATTGTTGAGCATAAGATAATACTGAGAGGGGGGGTGAATCAGTATATGAAATTATTTCAAACTTTAATACTTGAACTTAGATCTATAATCATGAGCAATGTGAATATATCAAATCAATCAAAGAACACAAAGCTTATGCAAGTAGACACAGATATACGTGGAAACCCTTTCGAGAGAAAACCACGGAGAAACTTCTTTCTTTATATATATTTCTCAAAAATTTGTAGGCACCAACCTACTAGAGACACCAATCCCCAAATTACAGTTTTGTAGGCACCAACATACAGGAGCACCCACCCCTTTTGCTAAGCACCAACTCAGCAAGCGACACCGATCTCTTCGAATATGAAGGCACCAACCTTCCTTACAAAATTTGCTTTCCACTTTTGAACTTGTTGCTTCCTCAACGAATAATGGAAAATTCTTCTTCTTACTTTCAGATTTGCTGTTCTAAAATTCTGCCCTTACGCTTTCTCTTCTTCTTCTTTTTTCCTTAAGATATTCATCTTGAATACATGCTTAATAAGACTCATATGAATCTTCTTATATAGCCTTTCGTACCTTTTCGAAAAGACACATCGTTCCAACCGACACAACCTTTCCATTAACACAACTTAATTAAGTGCATTAGTCAACTAAAACCAAAAAATAATTAATGTAGCCCATAATTATTAAATGGACATTAATCAATGCAATTAACCACTTGATAGGAGCATTGCCCCTCATTAGACAAATCACTATTATCATTAAATCGCTGCCAGCCATCATTAAATCTTCTTTTTCACCATAAAACATTGCATATGAACACCTTAAAATGCGGATATCTCTCTCTTATGTATAGCTGTGTATATCTCGCTTATACCATGATAATCCTCATGCAAAAACACTTCTTTTCATGTATTTTAACTTTCATTTTCTAGCCTTCTATACTGCTGGTTATTTCCGTTACTTTCTACCATTTCCGTCAATAATTCCGTTACTTTCTGACAGATTTCCGTTTACCAGTTCAGCACCTCTTTTGACATCAATGACAATATTTCCAACAATCTCCCCCTTTGTCATTGATGGCAACCACAAAAAGTAATCTCCTCTTCTGCAGCTTCTTCTTGCCGTAGCTCCCCCTTGCTACCATTCTCCCCCTTTGACATCAATGGCAAAGGGTTATCCTAGGAGCTGAAAAATTTGCAAAGTTTTAGCTCCCCCTTAACCAGTGCTACCCTTGACTCTTCAATGTAAAGATGTAAAAGAAATTACTCCCACCTTATGCTATAGATATTCAAATGTCTCCTTTGGAAGTGGCTTAGTGAAAATATCTGCTATCTATTCGGATGTAGCGACATACTCCAACTTTACCTGTTTCTCTGCCACCTACTCTCTTAAGAAGTGATATCTTATGGGAATGTGCTTTGTTCTGGAATGCATAACCGGATTCTTTGAAATACTTATTGCACTAGTATTATCACATAATATGGAGATGGGATTATCATACTCTACTTTGATATCCTTCAAGGTCTGCTTCATCCATAAAATTTGCGTGCAACATAGTACCGCTGCTATATACTTTGCTTCTGTTGTGGATAGGGATATAGAATTTTGCTTCTTACTTAGCCAAGATACCAGACTGTTTCCAAGAAAAAAATGCTCCTCCGCTTGTACTTTTTCTGTCATCTACACATCCTGCCCAATCTGAATCTGTATAAGCTGTCAATGTGAAATCTTTTCCTTTTGGATACCACAACCCGTATTCCATAGTTCCCTTTAGATATCTGAATATGCGTTTTACAACTTGCACATGTGTTTCTTTCGGCCCTGCTTAAAAGCGTGCCACCATACCCACTACTTGCATGATATCTGGTCTGGATGCTGTCACATATAATGAACTCCCAATCATTGATCTATAGGGAGATTGATCAGCATCTGGAGATTCGTCATCTTTGCTTAACTTGGTTCCGGTGATCATCGGTGTGTTGACAGGTGCACACTCCTCCATACCAAACTTTTTCAACATTTCCTTCACATACTTGGTTTGGGATATAAATATTCCTTTATTAGATTGAGAAATTTGCAATCCAAGGAAAAAGGATAACTCACCCAACATAGACATTTCAAATTCCTTTTGCATGTCTTCTGCAAATTTTCTAGACATTTCTTCATTGTCTCCTCCAAAGATTATGTCATCCACATATACAACCACAATTAACTGGTGTTCATCTTCAGTTTTGATGTAAAGATTACTATCAGCATGTCTTCTCTTGAATCCTTGGTCCTGTAGATGTTGATCAAGCCTTGAGTACCATGCTCTGGGGGCTTGTTTTAATCCATACAATGCCTTTTTCAACCGACACAAATAATCTTCATTTTCTGATAATAGGAACCCTTCAGGCTGTTCTATGTAAACCTCCTCTTCTAAATTCCCATTTAAAAAGACTGATTTGACATCCATTTGGTAGACTTTGAAATTTTTAAACACTGCGAAAGCAAGGAACATTCTGATTGCTTCTAGTCTGGAAACCGGAGCAAAAGTCTCTTCAAAATCAACACCTTCCACTTGAGCATTCCCCTTGCATACCAATCTTGCCTTATTTCGAGTGACTTGACCATCTTCATTTAGTTTGTTCCGAAATACCCACTCAGTGCCAATCACATTCTGACTCTTTGGTCTGGGAACCAGTTCCCAAGTTTCATTTTTCTCAATTTGATCTAATTCTTCTTCCATCGCCTTCAACCAATGTTTATCATGTCTTGCTTCTAAAAAGTTCTTAGGTTCTACCTTATATAGCAGAGAAAAATACCCTTGCTCAGAAGCATTTGTAATTCTTCTTCTGGTTTGAACCCCGGTATCAAGTTCTCCAATAATCTGACTTTCATCATGATTTTTCTGAATGAAGCAAGATGGCATCTTGGTATCCTGCCTTTCTGATTTACTCCACTCTTCAATATCTTCTTCTTCCTCTTGTTCTTCTTTCACAAGACTTGGTATTTCTAAAGACTCTTCTGAATTTTCTTTTGTCTTTAGATCCAGACCCTCATCCACTCTGACACTTGCACTTTCTATGATAGTCCGCAACCTCTTGTTAGAACATCTGAAGGCTTTACTTTTAGTGGAGTACCCAAGAAAAATCCCTTCATCGGATCTTGAATCAAATTTTCCTAAGTCCCCTTCGGTTCTTTTAATGAAACATCTGCTCCCAAATACCTTAAAATATTTGACCGAGGTTGGTCTTCCTTTCCATAATTCATATGGAGTTTTGTCATGGTTAACTCTGATTTGCACTCTATCCAAAATATAAACGGCAGTACTTAACGCTTCTTTCCAAAATCTATCTGATAGCTTAGATTCATTCAGCATTGTTCGGCCCATCTCTTGAATGGTTCTATTCTTCCTTTCTACTACTCCATTTTGTTGTGGAGTTCTTGCAGCTGAGTATTGTCTTTTAATTCCATGGTCTTCACAATATTCAATAAATTCATTTGACATGAATTCACCTCCACGATCTGACCTTAGACATTTTATCTTCAACCCTGTTTCATTTTCTACTAATGCCTTGAAAGCTTTGAACTTTCCAAATGCTTCAAATTTTTCTTTCAAAAATGCTACCCATGTCATTCTAGTGTAGTCATCAATGAGTAACATAAAATAACTCTCACCTTGAATACTTTTCGTTCTGGTAGGTCCACACAAATCCGTGTGAATTAGCTCCAATGGTTTGGTGGATGAATACTCCTTTGTTTTGAATCTTGTTCTGGTCTGCTTCCCAAGCTGGCACTGCTTGCATAGAGTACTCGAAGGCTTTGTTATTTTAGGCATGTCCCGTACGACTTGCTTATTGCTTATCTTCACAAGATTATCAAAATTTATGTCCCATCCTTCTATGCCATAGCCAACTTTCCTCAACCTGACTTAGGCAACATTTTTCTTCTTTTATTTCTCCGAGCATATATAGATTATTTGCAGTTCGGTGGCAATCTGCAATTAGTTCTCCTGTATCTGCTTTCCTTATTTCACATCCTTCGGCATAGAACTTAAGAGTGTGTACCTGATCACACATTTGACTCACACTCAAGAGGTTATGTTTTAATCCTTCAACAACAAAACATTCTCTGTTTTTGTTTTTCCATTATCCAAACTCAGCGTACCTTTGCCAACGATCTTCACTGTAGCATTATCACCAAATTTTACTATACCTTCATTTACTTTCTTTAAGGAGAGAAACTTACTTTTATCACCAGTCATGTCTTGAACATCCGCTATCAATGTACCACTGTTGTCCTTCATCTCGAGCATGAAAAGCTATTTGAACGAGCAGGGATTTTTCTTTGTCTAGCCCATCTTCCTCCTGCTTCCTTGTCCAGGATTTCGTAGCCTCCCTTTTCTTTGTATCTAAAGGCTTTGTCTTTTGATCTTGTCTCGAGTCAAACGCACGTCTACAAAAGCGTGCTATATGTCCATAATTATTGCACTTGTAGCAGATAATGGCTTCCTCGTTATAATAGGATAGTGGAGCAAACGAATTATAGTTCATATTCAACACTCTATGAGCAGATTTTGGTTTGTTCCAGGCTTCATTATCTCTCATTCGCTTTTTACACTCTATCTTTTTATGCCCATATATATTGCAATAAAAACAATAACCATGAAAGGAACTTTCGAACCTGTTCATATTCCTATGTCGTGGAATAAATGGTCTTTTGGTGTCATTCTCTTTAACACCTTCCTTGTGGATGGAACTGGTCTTCGTAGTTTCCTCTTCCTTTCTGCTTTTATTCTTCGTAGGCGTATTTAGAATTTCTGCATAACTTTTTGCCTTTTCTAAACCTTTCTTCTCCGAAAGCTCAATGGATTTTGAAGCTTTCTCTAGTTTTTCTTCATATCTGAGTCCTGATTTGTTGGATGATGATCTTTGACTTTCTAGAATCTCATCTAGAACCTTAGTACTCTTTTCAAATTTCAAGTTGTTCATTAGTTTGGTATTTACCTTTTCTAAGTCTTTTCTCATCGCAACAATCTCTAACTCACGATTTTCACATTCTTCTTGTTTCACCTTGAGCTGACTTCTCAACCCTTCCTCAATTCTCTTTGCTTCTTCAATCTGGGTCTTCAGGTCAATGATTAGATTCTTTGATTCTTCAAGACTCTGGGCTAACTTAGCTTCGAAAGATTGATTTTGTTCTTCATATTTCTGGAGTTGAAGTCTTTGCTTCTGATTCCTCTTTTTGAGTGCTTTTATTTCACCCAACGCACAAATGAGTTCTTCTTCAAGGTTTACCTCAACTTCTTCTTCTATGTCCTCGATTCCTTTCAAATCAACTTTGTTGGTTGATGAACCTTCTTCTATAGCCATAAACAATGTTTCTTCATCATCACTGTCTGAATCACTTATTCCGCTTTCTTCGGATGAGCTGCTACCTCTTTTTGAATATAGACTCTTCTTTTGCTTTTCGAATCTTTTCTTGCCTCTGCTTTGCCTGAATTCTCTTTTGAACTTGGGCTTGCTTTCTTCATCTTCGCTATCTTCCTTCTCTGGGCATTTAGCTGCAAAATGACCAATTTTGCCACAGTTAAAGCATTTAAATGGTAACTTATCTTTGTATCTCCCGATCCTTTCTTTAGCTTTCGAATGAATAAAGCTTCCTTTTCATCTTCTTCGCTGTTTGATTCATCATTCGCTTCAGATTCCTTGATTGCCTTTTTCTTCGAGACTTTGAATGCGGCTTCCTTCTTTGCAGGTCTATTAGACTCGGTTCTCATTTCATAAGCCGTCAGTATTCCATGTAGTTCGTCCATGCTTACCTTGTCAAGATCCTTCATTTCTTCAATGGCAGACACCTTAGCATCAAATCTTAATGGTAAAGATCTTAAGACCTTCTGGATGATCACAGGTTCCTCAATCTTTTCTCCAAGCCCTCTTGTGGCGTTGACAACTTCATCCACCCGTAGAAGATAAGCTGCAACATCTTCCTCATCCTTCATTTTTAGGCTCTCAAATTTTTTCCTATGGGTTTGAAGCTTAGCTTTTCTGACCTTATCATCACCTTCATATATTGTTCGAAGTTTATCCCATATTTCCTTTGTCATGTCACATTGCATTACCTTGACAAATTCGGACTCTGACAGACCACACAAGATTGCATTCATCACCTTGGCATTATTTTCAAAAGCCTTCTTACCAGTTTGGTCTGTTGGCGGAGTTGATAGAATGGTATATCCGACCGCTACTGTTTGCCAAATATCAAACCCTAGTGCCATCAAATAGGTTCTCATCCTTACGCTCCAAAATGCATAGTTTGTTCCGTTAAACAACGGAGCCTTGTTCGAGGAAAATCCTTCTTGTACTTGACTAGCCATATGTGCTCCCGAGATCTACCTTCCAACTATTAGCTGGTTCCTAAAGGAACCTGCTCTGATACCAATTGTTGAGCAGAAGATAATACTGAGAGGGGGGGGTGAATCAGTATTATGAAATTATTTCAAACTTTAATACTTGAACTTAGATCTATAATCATGAGCAATGTGAATATATCAAATCAATCAAAGAACACAAAGCTTAATACAAGTAGACACAGATATACGTGGAAACCCTTTTGGGAGAAAACCACGAAGAAACTTCTTTCTTTATATATATTTCTCAAAAATTTGTAGGCACCAACCTACTAGAGACACCAATCCCCAAATTACAGTTTTGTAGGCACCAACATACAGGAGCACCCACCCCTTTTGCTAAGCACCAACTCAGCAAGCGACACCGATCTCTTCGAATATGAAGGCACCAACCTTCCTTACAAAATTTGCTTTCCACTTTTGAACTTGTTGCTTCCTCAACGAATAATGGAAAATTCTTCTTCTTACTTTCAGATTTGCTGTTCTAAAATTCTGCCCTTACGCTTTCTCTTCTTCTTCTTTTTTCCTTAAGATATTCAACTTGAATACATGCTTAATAAGTCTCATATGAATCTTCTTATATAGCCTTTCGTACCTTTTCGAAAAGACACATCGTTCCAACCGACACAACCTTTCCATTAACACAACTTAATTAAGTGCATTAGTCAACTAAAACCAAAAAATAATTAATGTAGCCCATAATTATTAAATGGACATTAATCAATGCAATTAACCACTTGATAGGAGCATTGCCCCTCATTAGACAAATCACTGTTATCATTAAATCGCTGGCAGTCATCATTAAATCTTCTTTTTCACCATAAAACATTACATATGAACACCTTAAAATGCGTATATCTCTCTCTTATGTATAGCTGTGTATATATCGCTTATACCATGATAATCCTCATGCAAAAACGCTTTTTTTCATGTATTTAAACTTTCGTTTTCTACCCTTCTATACTGCTGGTTATTTCCATTACTTTCTACCATTTCCGTCAATAATTCCGTTACTTTCTAACAGATTTCCGTTTACCAGTTCAGCACCTCTTTTGACATCAATGACAATATTTCCAACATACATATCCGTGCATGTCATCTACACTGAGCACTGTCAAAGTCAAAATCTATGTCAATCATTGTCAAGTCGTGGATTGTGGACCCTGGGGTAACTGTTTTGTGTCTTTAATAGCTAAAAGATATAAAAGTGTGATTGTTTAGTTTAACAATACTATCACATGTTACTAAGTCTTTATAATTAAACAAGTAGTTTTCTTGTTTATATGTTTATATTCGTCACTTAGCTAGTGTGTTAATGAGTTAAGTGTTGTGTTAAGTAAAGCCTCCATAAAAATCATTGTATTAGTCTTGTGTTGGGCTATTGCCTAAGTCAGAGATTATAGTCTTAAATATAAGTATGGGTAGTCGTTCAATTGTTGTATTTTGTTTTTAGAGTGCTATTCAAAAATTAATTATTGATTACTTTTTTAATATTGTTAATCTAATTGCATCCAGTGTTATTAAGTCTTACATTCCAAGTCGATGTATGTTGTCAATTGTGATATTGTCAAAGTTATCTGAATCAAATAAGATTGTCATTTGTTTATTAAAAGCTAATCTTTTATTGGATTTCTTGTTAGTAAGTGTTAAAGTCAAAGTCGGTTTTTTTTTTTTTTGAAGTCGGGTGTCAAAAAGTTCAAAAACTAAAAAAAATAGTCTTACAGAGGCATTTTCGGTCTAATCCAACATTCGTTTTAACATCATCTAGGTTGTTGATTGTCCTAAGCAAATCATCTAGATTATTGGTTGTCCTGAGAAAACCATCTAGATTTTTTGGTTGTCCTATAAAACCTTCTGAGTGTTTTAGTTGTTGGTTAACCACTTGTAAAATCACCATGTTTGGTTGTTGGTAAACCACTTTTAAAACCATCTTTGAGGTTGTTGGTTGTCTTGAAAAAACCATCTAGATCATGAGCAAGGGTCAAAGCAACATGTTGCAGTACGAGATTGATGTTTTCCCCGTGTTTGCACTAAAAGGGGGAATGTTAAGAAAATGGGTTAATGCTCACATGTTTGAGGCTTTGAGTAATTATATTGGTATGTGTAAAATATAATGTAATGTGAGTGTGTAAATTATGTACATGAGTTGTGAATATAACAACTCACTAGTGATATTCTAGGAATGTAAGTGAGAGAATAAAGGAATGAGAGATGTTAGGAGATAGATGAGAGATTTGAGGGGATTAGAGGTAAGTGTTGACTCCACATTTTGCAGGAAATCAAAACACTATTTATTGGAAATTCCCTCTCATGAAATATCATCCCAAATGATTGAATTAATAGATAATTGTGAGTTTATTTTAGCAAATTGCAATATTATTCAATAATAAACTCTAACCAAATTTATAATTGAATAAATCTAAGACAGAAACCAGTAAGTACTTTGATATTTTTATTATTCTAATATTAGGGTCAAACTTAATTGTTTAATTTTTATTTGTATTTAAGAAGATTATCTATACGTGTTTAGCTTTGTTGAAGACTTTTTATATTTTAGTTGATTTATACATGTGTTTAATATTATGTCACGTGGAGTAATTTGTACATAGTAAATAATCACTTTCCATAGTAAATAGAGTTTTTAACGTGTTAGAAGATTGTTTATATGGGTATAATTGTTTATATGTGTTTAGTTTTTTAGAAGACTTTTTGTATAAAAAATATTTTTAATCATTTTATTATTCTAATATTTTCATATAATATTAGGGACAAAGTTTTTTGCCATTTGAGACTATTATCTAAATTCATGTATTTAGTTTTTGAGAATAATTTCCAAGCCTATAAATATTTTCATATAATATTAGGGCTAAAACAATTATTAGGCCTATTGTTTTCATAGAATATTCATGTTTTTATGGATCCTGAAATAGAAAATACATGGGTGAGTCCCGTGATGGAGGATTGTTCTTATATATTTTGTATGTGTGGCTAGATGCTCGAAGATTGGCAAGGCTTGTTAGTTTGTGAATAACAATGAAAATAATGCTCGAAATAAAATGGTCAATGAGAATATCGGGGGCCCCGATATCATGTACAGAAACAATAAAAAATGCTCCGGTGAACAAAGAGAGCGAAACATAGGGAAAACAACGCAATGAACCCTTGTTTAGACAGAGATTATGTATAGACATATCCCCCTGATATATGTGATACTATACGATATATATATAAAAGGGCCAGACTTAAAAATGCATTTGATAAGATGATAACATATTCATGCATTTAACATCTCAAAATGAACAATGTCTATCATAGAACAAGTATTACATATGAAAAATGCATTTCATTAATCTAATATTTTCATATAGAGGTAGATAGGACTAACACTTTTTATTTGACATATAATATTCATTGTGAAGTATCACAAAGAGATAAAAATGCATAAATCTATATATGTTATATATATATATATATATATATATATATATATATATATATGTATCTATATATATACCATATTGTTCTTACATATTTTGTAGGTATGGCTAGACTAAAATTGAATTTTGAAAGTGAAGAACAATGAAGAGAATATCAAAGACAACAACAAAAAGAATATCACATACGAAAACAACAAATGACTGATGAACAAAGAGAGGAACAAAGAAAACGACACAATGATAATGATAGACAAAGATTTGCAGAACATCGAGCTGAATTGTCAACTGAAGAATTAGAAGAAAAGAGAAAACATGCAGATAAGATGATAACATTTCATGCAAAAACATCTCAAGATGATAACATTTCGTGCAAAACCATCTCAAGATGAACAATATGTAGATTACAAAGACAAATGTGTTTAGCAATTAACAGAGGCAAAAAGACAACACAAACAAGAAATTCATCGTCAAGCATCACAAAGGCACCATCATCAATCAATTTCTAATGTTGACATTAATCTGGAAGAAGGAAATTCAATATCCATAAATCGTGTGCTAGAAACACCAAAAAATGTAGCTCAAGATGTAATGAATGTTGATGGTACAAACCATGCACAAAATAATAATATACAAAATGAGTCAACATACCATCTTTGAAGGAGACGAGTACAAAATAATGATTTAGAAGAAGATTTATCATCACAACCTACAAGAAGAATAAAAATGCAAAATTAAGAAACTGAAGGAGAAAAAAATAAAAGTAATCCCAATGGAATGCTTGGGAGAGATTTGAGTACTTTTCAGATGATTTTATGACGTGGTCTAGATAATCTTGTGTCACCAAGCATGTGTTATATTTGTCAAGAATGTTACCTTGGAATAAATGTGTCTCGAACACCCGAAAGCCCTGTATGCAATAGATGTCAACAAGAGAAAGACCATCATCGTTTTTCAACATCTAACAATATGGATCCTAGACCACAACCACCAGAACTTGCAAACTTAACACAAGTTGAAGAAATTTGATAGCATGAATCCTTCAAGTGACACATGCAAATGGAGGTCAATATAAATCTATGTTGTCAGGATACAAATACGGGTACGGGTTCGATATGCAGATACATCAATTTTAAAAAAACCTCGGGTACGATACATCTTGGATATGTCCGTACATATATATTAAAAAATGTGTATATATATGTATATATATACATATATAAATATATATATATACTCATTTTGCTCATTTTTTAGTCCATAAGAAATACATAACTTGACAAATATAATAGGATCAATGCTCAAAACAATCAATGTACTTAAGATTTTACATTTTCATTGATCATGTGGCTGCCATACATATTATATACGAATATCATGTCTACATGAATACAAACAAAACTTGAAAAATATAGTAGGATCAATGTTCAAAACATTCAATATACTTAAGATTTTACATTTCATTGATAATGTGGCTGCCATACATATAATATATGAATATCATGTCAACATGAATACAAACAAATCTAAAATATGTCATCTAGATTTTCCTCAAAATCAAATTCTTGCATGCCACTCGCACTAGCTCTGTAACAAACTGTTACACCAAAACCTCAAGGCATTAGTGAATTCACACACCAGAATCATAACATCCCACCATGCTCCGTAGCGAACACATGCATCATAGATATAAATATAAAGAACATACAATAAGTTTTCCTCAGAAAGTAAAAGAAATCGCAAAGGCTTTGCCACATCAAATAAAAGATTTGTTGATGATTATTGTTCGGAGCAAGGGATCAACACGGAACAAATTACAGCTTTACAGTCAATAGAAAATGAGTATATAAGACACTAAAATACAACATAGAACATGATAAAATCTATTCAGATGTTCAGATTGATGAAAATGCTCTTAGTAAACTTCCACCCAACTCTGATGAAAATATATTCAACCACCTAAACTCTGTCCATATGGAATATGATTCAAATGCGAATGAAATTGAATATGTGGGTCCAGTGATGGAGATAGATGAAGGAAATATCATTAATCACACAACATCAATGGCCTCCAAACCACCCAATGCCCCAAGGGAGATGGAATTAATCCATGAATGGATAAATAATTCTGATATTGATGTTGATCCTAGAGCACTCATTGATTGGCCAAGGATTGTAGCATCCCCTACCAATGAGTATGTAACATTAGGCTAACTTGATATGGCATTCCCTACATTGTTTCATGATGGAAGATGTGATTGGATAGAACCACAGTTGAAACAAGTACATTTGCATGAATTTGTCAAACATTTGTTTCAATATAGGGATCATCAGTTTGGACGACATCCATGTTTCAAATATTTCGTGATAAACATGAGCATAAGACATCATGCACAAAATTCATCTATAGTGTTTGTGAAGAAAAGCCTCCAAGATATGTCAATCAACATCAACAAGTTGCGTGAGCATATGAATAATGTGCCCCATTCACATCTAGTTGATCGCTTGATGCAGTTTAAAACCACCTTAAGGGGTAAAAGGTCCTATTGGGCAAAATGTCGCAGTGAATTGATTGACATGTTGCGTCAAATTGGATCACCAACAATTTTCTTCACTTTGAGTGCACTCAATATGTATTGGTCTGATCTACATGCGCTAATGCCAAGAACACCTCCACAAGATCCACAAGAAGGCCAAAATTGAAGAAGACAAAATATTATTGATTATCCTCGAATAGTAGCACACTACATGCATATACGGCATACACTTTTCCGAAAGGAGATATTGACAAAAGGAATGAGAGTAATAGATTATTGGTCTAGGTATGAATGGCAACATAGAGGCTCACCACATGTGCATGGATTCATATGGTTAGAAGGACCAAATATGGACAACCTTGATTGGACAAATGATTGTGACTGGACAAATGTTGAAAAATACTTCTATTTTATCATCCACACATGGAATCCTCAAGAAGACACACACCAACGAAACATACAGGTATGTTATCAATTCTTACACACTATATGTTTTTTATATAGTATTCTCACTTTCTCAATGTATAATATATATTATGAATTATAGGCATACCAAAATTTTACACATCCATGTCTTCGAAAAACAAGCCAAATTGCACAAGTGGATATGGAACGTGACTATGAAGAGATGCTCAATTGCATAGAATGACATACAATGTGTAGAGAGGGTACATGCCTACGTAAGAAAAGAGGAAGAAATGTTTGTAGGTAAGATGTTGAAACATTGAAATTGTTTTAATGAAATAAACAAAATGTGTGCAAAAAACTAAAATTTAGTTATTATTGCTTATAGGTATAATGTATTGTGGTCATTGAATCTGGAGGGATCGAGATTATATCAGGGCACAGAGATAGGAGATAGAAAGCTTGATCCTACAAGAAATGATGACAGAGTACATACACACAATCCTAACATATTATAGTTGTGGAGAGAAAATATAGATTGGCAGCATGTTCTTTCCAAACATATTGTAATCAACTACATTGCCAAGTAAGCAGCAAAAGCAAAGGAGTTCCAAAACATATCATCAAATGTTGATACGGCTTGCAAACATTGAAAACCCTGACGAATTAGCAGCAAGAGCATATAGGAGGCCTTTGACATAAACAATTGTCGAAAGAGACATTGGGGCACAAGAAACATGTCATATGTTGTTAGAGATTCCTTTGGTAGAGAGTAGCAGAATATTTTTCAATTTGAATGCTTAATGTGAGGTGTTCAAGCCAATAACTAAAATTGATGAAGATGACCATGAAGAACATGTAAAATCATTCATTGATGGGTACAAGAATAGCCCGTATTCCGTGGAAGTGTGAAATATCCCTTTCAAGGGATGAAACTGAAAATTAGGAAATCAGCACAAACCCTCTATATAATCAAATCATATTTTAGGACCAGCAAACTGAAAATGAACCTATATTTGGACAGCGATCATATTTTTGGAACAATAATATGAAAAACTCACAATTTCACCAAAATAGCATCCAACAATGCATCCACAATTTTTATAAACCTTTTAGAGATATTTTAGAACTGTTTTCAACCCAAAAAACATGCTAATGCTCGGCTGAAAATTAATTATAACCAGCAGAAGTACAACTCCAAAATAATTATGAAAGGAAGGTTTAGAAACCCCAAACTTCACAACAAATAGTAGATTCAGGATTTATAAATAGAGGCAAATCTGATTATGAAATAAAATATCAAATTTGTGCCCTTGAAGACACCAAACTTCACTCTAGGGTAAGTCGCTCCACCTAGGAGAGACAAATCAATGCATATAAAAATATGGTTATGACTTCTTCACAAATATGCAATAATCCTTCAAGCCCACACAAGGATGGAGGGTTTCTAGCCCCCAACCAGCCACAAGAAAGGTTTTCGTCCTTCTTGGAAGATGCCACCCAAGAGGGTCTTCGTCCTCAAGTGGAAAGGTAGTGAGCAACTAGCCCAACAAACCAATTGTATATGAAAATGCGCCAAAGATGTATGAGTGCAATGAAGCCTTCACCTCTTTATATACCTCTAACTTTGGCGTCAAGACTTAGAAGAACATGGCCGACCCATATGAGTCATGATAATTTTTTATTATGTCTCTTTAAAAGCACTAAACCCAGCAAACCTGCTAAAACTAAAAGTAAAGACACACTCAAAAGAAACATTAAAATTAGAAAAACAAATGCAAAGGAAGCTCAATCCCTTTTCCCAACTCTTCAACTTCGTTTCCATGGAAAAGGGGATGGCAAGAAGTCCAAATTCAGATTCTTAAGTAAAAAAAGGGACATTGCAGTCTTCCCTTCCCAAAATTGCTTGTCCCCAAGCAATTGCAATTGTGGATGCTCTAATATTGTTGCACTTTCCCATGTAACATCCTCAAGGGGTAATCCCTTCCAACGAACCAAATATTCCTTGATACTTCGATTCCTTAACTTCTTTTCACGAACCTCTAGAATACTTTCCAGAATTAAAACCAACTTGCCTTCTTCATCCAATGGTGGCAACTCATGTGAAGGAGTAAGGTGCTGTCCAAGTGCCTTTTTGAGGCATGAAACATGAAAAACATTATGTATTTTGCTATTTTCCAGAAGCTCAAGTTCATAAACAACCTTTCTTTTTACCTTATAAGGACCATAAAAGCGAGGTTTCAACTTTTCTGTACCCTTTTGTTTGATGGAATATTGTCTTTAGGGCTGCAACCTTAAAAATACCACGTCTCCCACTTCAAATGTCCTCTCTTTCCTATGCTGATTTGCATATAACTTCTACTGATTTTGGGCACGTAGAAGGTTTTCCTTGAGCTCTTTTAAGATATCATGACTTTTTTGAATTAAATCTTGAGCCTTAGGCACTCTACTATTTGTCATAATTAAATCAACAAAAGAAGAAGCATCATACCCATACGAAGCTTTAAAAGGAGACATACCAATGGATGTTTGGAAGGTGGTGTTGTAACAAAACTCAGCCATGTATAGCCACTTCATCCATGCTGATTGTTGTCCATCAATATAGTTTTGTAGGTATCCTTTCACCCATTTATTCACTATTTCAGTTTGCCCATACATTTGGGGATGGTAGCTAGTGCTAGGATTGAGTTGAGTGCACACCAATTGAAACAGCTCTTGCCAAAATATGCTCATGAACATGTTGTCCCTATCACTCACAATATTCTTGGGCAGCCCATGAAGTCTAAATATTTCTTTGAAAAACACATCAGCCACTATAAGAGCATTATATTTATCCGGAAGTGGGCAAAAATGAGCCTACTTAGTGAGTCTATCAACCACTACATATAAGCAATTCTTACCTTGTACCATAGGCAGCCCCGTGATAAAGTCCATAGAGATGCTCTCCCATTTTTTAGTAAGAATGGGAAGAGGTTGTAGGAGACCAGTTGGAAATGTGTGTTCTACCTTGTTTTGTTGGCATGTAAAACATTCCTGAATGTATTGGAGCACTTCTCCTTTAAAACCCTTCCAATAGAATCTTTCCCTCACCTGCTTATATGTCTTAAAGTAACCTAGATAGCCAACTGATGGGTCATCATGAACAACCCTCAAAATTTTATTCTTCACCTTCGATTCGGGCACCAAGTAGACTTGGTTTTTGTAAAGAATAAGCACATCCATCACCTTGTATCTTTCATCACTTATTTCTCTTTCAAAAACAGCATTAGCAAACTTGTTCTTGACAAAATCAGTTGTAATTAATGACTTCCAATCTGTTATAATCTTAGATAAAGAGCAAAAATGTGACTCCCATGACAAACTATCTTCTACCAAATAATTAACTTGAGGCATTTCCGAAAGCATACCTTGAAAAGTAATCTTTATACCTTTGTCCATGTAACTTATTTCCATGTTTTGATAATTGAAAGTGAGTTCTCCCAATGAATGCAACCATTGGACTCCAAGCACGATGCCCATATCAGCCATGTTAATTAAATAGAAATCAGCATATACCTCATATTGCTCTAATGAAATATGGAGTTGGGAACACCTCTTGGTACATGGCATAGTATGACCATCTGCTATCCTTACGGCGAACCCATTGAAGTCTTCAACCTTCAATTTCAAGTTGGCCACCAAGCATGAATCTATGAAGTTGTGACCCACCCATCAATCAAAATGGTGACTTCGTGCCCTTGTAGATTACCCTTCATATGAAATGTGTTGTAACTAGGTGCTCCCTTCAAGGTAGCAAGAGTGCTATCAAGCCTTTTCGGATCCTCTTCTAGTATACTATCATGCTTAGCTTCATCAACATTGTTCTCATCATCATCACAATCAGAAAATACTTCAATGTAATGCACTTTACCTTTTCCCAAACAGCAATGCCCTAGTGTCCATAGATCCTTGCATGAGAAGCAAAAATTCTTCCTTCAAAGCTCTCGTTTCTAGCTTCTTTTTCATTGCTGGTTTTGGGCATCTCCATGTGAGTACTTGGCATATTTTGGGGTCGCCTCCTTGGCTGGTCCAAGGGTGGGTTTCTAGGCTGCCTAGTGGGTTGTTCACCACTTGACTTTCCCTTGTGAAGACTGTTGTTCACTACTGTTTTTGGAGCAGCACCTTCAATACCTAAAGCCTTCTTGATTGCCTCTTGAAGAGACAAGGGATCAAAGGCTCGAACCAAACCCTTGAGGGGCTCAATCAAACCTTCAATGAAAAGCACTACAAGCCTTCTTTCTGAAACATCCGTGATCATGACAAAAATCCTTTGAAACTCAGTCACATATTCCTCTACTGTTCCTTGTTGTCTCAAATGAGCAATCTCATGAAAGTGAACTTCCAGATCAATTCTATCAAATCGATCAATGAGTCTTTGACAAAAATCATCATAGGAATGAATCTCATGATGCCCTTGTGTCACTAACCCATGAAACCGCCATTCATGAGAAATTCCCTCAAGATGCAAGGTAGAAAACTTGATAGCATCCTCCTCTATCATGGGCTTCAAAGACAAATATGTATCCAGCTTCTGAATCCAAGCCCTAGTTGTCCCTTTGGTCGATCCATCAAATTTGGAGGTCATCTTCCCCAACACATTTTGTACCTCCTTCTGTGGCATAGGATGTCTAGGCTCAGGCCTAGGTCTTCCTCTATTCACTCAAATAAATTTGGAAAGTGTAATGGCTTCACCAATCTCTCTTGGGAGAGCCATATACTATTTCATAACTTGAGGCAATGTTTCGTCCAGTAGAGGGCCTTGTTTCAACATCCGGAATAGCTTCTTCCCTTAGAAAAAAAGTGGGCCTTGTGGCTGATTTGCGGGTTGATCCCATAGGTTGTCAGCATTATTAGCTCCGGATGAGCTTCCATCACCATTTTCAACCCTAAGTTCAATTTTCTTTTGAAGTGATAGGGCAAGGAAGTCCATTATAACCGCTTATCTCTCTTGACCTACAATCAACTTTGGCTTCTTGAGGGTCTTGATCAACCATATTGTCTTCTTCCCTTGGCTGGTCCACTTTCCTTCTTCTTTGGTAGTATAGAAAGCCCTTGTTGCCTTCTTCCATTGAAACTCTAGGCCTTTGAAGATTCATGCTCTAAATCTAATACCACTAAAATATTCCTTTCAAGGGCTGAAACTGAAAATTAGGAAATTAGCACAAACCCTCTATATAATCAAATCAAATTTTAGGACCAGCAAACTTGTAATGTCCCTCTTTCTCGAATAATTTTATTGAAGACCTTTGGCCTTTTTTGTCTACCTGACGGCCAAAGGGTGAGCTCAAGGGTGACTTAGGTTTACTAATTTTATTGTATTGTGCTAAAATTAAAATAAAACATAACTAAAGCACATATAATAAATTAATAGACTTAATATTGACATAGACTTAGGAAAGTACATAAAAATAAAATAACTAAAAAACGCTTAATGTACTTCTTAATGGAAAAGTGTGACTTGCTCATGAATTAAAATATATATATATATTTCCCACTTACCCTGGGAAATGTGATTTGGTCTTTTGGGGCCTTTTTTCTCTTTAAAAGAGAAAGTCGACTTGCCGAAGGGGCATTCCAAATTATTTGATATTATTTCCGGCAGTTGAAGCTCAGAGCTTTTGCAGACAAAATCCAAGTACAAAAACCCTCTGGATTTTCCTTCTTATGGACGAAAAACCCTAGGAGAAGTGAGAGGAATTTCTATTCAGGAGATTCCATTGTTATACACAGGTTTTTATTATTCCATAAGTGATTGTAGAGGAAATAAAATTGCAGCAGTAAATTCCAGAGTTCTTCCAATGTGGGGCGACTCATTTTGTGAAGGTTCTAATCTATTTCAAAGGTATTTACAATCAGATTTGTATTGCCCTTTTCAGCTGCTAATATAGAACAAATCGATTCACTATTTATTAATTTCCAGAAGGGTTTCAGCAATATTTCTCAGTCTTTTATATGCAGACTTCTGGTTATTGTTGTAGTCAATATTTAACATTAAGAATCTGAATGTTAATTATGGTTGTGAATGAAATGAAGATTATTTATGAAATATCTATGAAGGGATTTCCAAATAAACCCTAGGCGCATTTCCTTGTTAGCTATCTAGTTCTGCAAGTACTGTTTTTATTAAATTGTGTGAAGTGTGTGGATGGTATTCTATCATCATCTTCTGACAATGTAAGCGAGGATCCAAGCCAAAGAATTATATTAAAAAAAAAGGATAACAGGGTTAGGATCTTTCAAAACTGAACATAAACCTATATTTGGACAGCGATCATATTTTTGGAACAATAGTATGAAAAACTCACAATTTCACCAAAATATCATCCAACAATGCATCCACAATTTTTATAAATCTTTTGGAGGTATTTTAGAATTGTTTTCAGCCCAAAAAACATGTTAATGCTCAGCTGAAAATTAATTATAACCAGAAGAAGTACAACTCCAAAATAATTATGAAAGGAGGGTTTAGAAACCCCAAACTTCACAACAAATAGTAGATTTTGGCTTTATAAATAGCGGAAAATTTGAATATGAAATGAAATATCAAATTTGTGCCCTTGAAGACACCACTTAGGAGAGACCAATCAATGCATATAAAAATATGGTCATGACTTCTTCACAAATCTGCAATAATCCTTCAAGCCCACACAAGGATGGAGGGTTTTCGTCCTTCTTGGAAGATGCCACACAAGAGGGTTTTCGTCCTCGAGTGGAAAGGTAGTGAGCAACTAGCCCAACAAACCAATTGTATATGAAAATGCGCCAAAGATGTATGAGTACAAGTGAAGCCTTCACCTTTTTATATACCTCTAACTTTAGCGCCACGGCTTAGAAGAACATGGCCGACCCATATAAGTCATTATAATCTTTTATTATGCCTCTTTAAAAGCACTAAACCCAGCTGACCTGCTAAAAGCAAAGATACACTCAAAAGAAACATTAAAATTAGAAAAACAAATGCAAAGGAATTTCAATCCCTTTTCCCAACTCTTCAACTTCGCTGCCATGGAAAAGGGGGTGGCAAGGAGTCCAAAGTCAGGTTCTTAAGTAGAAAAAAGGGACATTACAAAGTGTTTCACTTATTGGCGTTGCTAGATCTTGGACACAATCCAAGGAGAAAAAGCAATAATAAATGGGAGGCAAGTACTATGGCAACTATTGTGAGAGTATTCCCAAGGTTTTCCTCCATCCCAACACGTGAATCACAAAAATGGGTTGATTTTTGTTAGTCAAAATTATTACTTTACTAGCCATTTCGTGATATACAAAGAGATATTGGACTTGATTCTGATGCAATAATATCAAATTTGGGAGTCATTCAATTATAATCCTTCACATGTTGTGTGAAGGACTTCCAAAAGATGTTGACGATCATAGTGATTCTGAAGATGAGGGTAATCAATCCATTCAACAAAATACAATTGAACATGAGTGGAAATCATATATAGGCTTCAACGGGGACAAATGATGCAAGTAACTGAAATAGATATGTTGGGAAGAAGAGATCTTGATAGACAAGCACTATGGAATAATGAATATCGAGGTGAAGAATACACGAATAAAGCCTCAAAAATTAATAATGGAAGATTAAGTACCAAACAAAAATGGGCTACTGATATAATAACAACACATTATCATCAATGCCAAAATGTCTTGCCATTATGAAAGATAATTCAAGGAAAAGCAGCAATTGGAAAATCATATGTAATTGGCACCATTCGTCAAGCACTTCTAGATGCATCATTCCCAAAACGTTCCCTTTGATATTAATTGCACCAACTAGAGTTGGTGCATCAACCATCCATCCACAACTTTGAATCCCTATCATGGATTTTGCAGAATTAGATGGAGCAAGGCTTACAATTTTCCAGGAAGAGGTATGTCACATAAAATATATATTGATTGATGAAATGAGCTTCATTGGACAAAATTTGTTAGAAAACATAGTCTCAACTTTGTCAAGCATTTCCTGAAAAAGTAGACATGAGTTTTGGAGGTGTTTCTATGATTTTGGTGGGAGATTTGGGACATCTTCCTCCTGTGAGTGATAGACCACCAAATGATAGTAATAGACATGCAAAGTTATTGTGGGAAGAATTCAAAACAGTGATTACTTTGGATAAGGTTTTTAGACAAGAAGGAGAAAATCAGGACCAAATAAGGTTTCGACAACTGTTCACAAATTTGAGAGATGTGAATCTAACAATTGATGATTGGAACTTATTGATGACTGGAACCAACGTTGGATTAGACAACGCTACCATTGAAGAATTTGACAATAGTATAGTATACATATTTTTGCCACAAAGATTAATGTGGTCAACCACAACAAAAGAAAATTGCATTCATTGAAATGACCTATTGCACATAGCATTGTAACCAAAATAAGAAGTACTAACAAACCATCATGAGAATCAAATGATGAACTTGATGTTCAGTTATTAATTGCTAATGATGCAAGGATCGTGTTAACCTCCATTCTTTGGATAGAAGCAGGTCTTGTAAATGGAGCTCTGGGGTATATTCGAAGCATAATATACAAACCAGGGAGTGCTCCACCAGAACTGCCGACATATATTATCGTTGAATTCGATAATTACTTCAAAATACCTTTTGAAGATCAATCTCCGCATATAATTCCAATTACACCAATACAAAGGGGACACACACACCAATTACCCTTACGGTTGATTTGGGCATCGACCATACACAAATCACAAGGTTAGACTCTTTCGAAAGCTATAGTTGATATAGAACAGAAGGAAAGAATAGGGTTAACATTTGTGGTTATCTCTCATGTAAAGTCGTTGGAAGGACTACGAATATTACCACCATTTAATATGACCACCATGAAAAGATGTAGAATGGAACATTACTTTTGAAACGGAAGGCTGAGGAAGATAGATTAAAGTCCTTAGAAGCCAAATAATGTCATCTAATTATTACAAATTTCATTCTATGAATTTTCCATGTAATGTGATGTACATGGAACATTTTCATTAATAAGAAACAATTCTTTAATTTTCATATTACACACTTTAATTTTAATGAAATGTTTCGTATTGTATGTTCAAGGAAAATGTAGTACCCGCAAATGCTATTGGCATACCTATCTTAGATAAATCTATCTTAGAAATGCCGAGCGGGGTCATTCTCAAGGCTCTTATGTTGTATTTATGACATAAGTGGAATAAGAACCTCAAGAATGATACCTCTCAGCATCTCTTACATAGATTTATCTAAGATAGGAATGTTAGTTATAAAATTTACCTAATATGTACCTGAATAACTTAAATAGGTAAATAGGTCTAGCATACTATTTAATAGGTAATTAGATAGATGAATAGGTAAATAGTTATGACAGAAGTATAACAAATTTAAAGTAAATAGGTACCTTAGATTATCGTGATGTATCACGTGTAAGTTGATATATATGATTTAAATATTGTATGTATATACTTAAATTATAATTATTTAAGATAATTAGATTTCTATAAATAGTTTCACAAAGTACCTAAAAGATCTAACTTATTATCTATAGTATAAATAGGTACATGTACCTAAATTATCTTAAATTAGTTATAAATTTAATTTCCTAATTCTAATAAATTATGTTTGCTTGGATTTTAATCATAAATTTAGATATCTAGATTTACTTAAAATTTAACAACATTTGTATTGGGTTATATTCGGTACTCATAAATAATAAATTAAGATTAAATTTTTCATCAAATGAGAATGCTTGTAAAGTCATAGTAAAAACTACAAGGTAAAAATACCAAATATTAGTATTAACTTTAGAAAATAATGAAAAGAAACAAATTTAAATGTCATGGTGTTAGATTAAATTGTAATGTCCCCTTTTTCAAACTAGCACTAATTGAAGACTTCTTGCCATTTCTCTTCCCGTGGCCAAGGAATTGCATAAGGGAAGTCCTTGGGTTTCATTTTTATTTTTATTTTCTTTTATTGTTATTAATAATTTTCTTAGGTGTTTTACTCCCTACGGCAGGTCGGCTGGGATTATAATGCTCCCAACATGAAATTAAAAGATAAAGTACAGCTCATTAAGAGGTCGGCAAGATTGGGACATTTTCAACATGGAATTAGAAGATAAAGCAAGCTTAAGAGGCCAGTCTACACCTTATGCTTCTTGACGCCAACCAAAGGGTATAAGGGGAGTCTTAGGGGCTCATTTGTGCATCATCTTTTGGCATACACACTTTATACATGGTCTCTAGGGCTGATTGCTCTTAGTCCATTCCACTATACGGTGATATTCCATTAGTGTGGCATCCAAGGAGGATGAAACCCTTCCTTGTGGGAGATTAGAGGACGGAAACCCTTCAATTTGGTGGTGTTGAAGACTTTCATTGAAGAACATCTTGTTGGTTTGCATCTAGGGCATATAGGAGGAGTCATACAAAAGCTTTTGACATTGTTTGGAGCCCCTTCTAAGGAATGACTAGGGTAGAAGAAGATTTGGGTGCCTTCTAAGGCAAAAAACTTCATTATTCTTTGATATTCAAATTTATCATATTTTATAAGGCGGGAATCTACAAATTGGTAATATTTGGACGAGTTTATGTATCATTTTTAGCACTTGTTTGTGGCTGCTCTACTGCTGCCATAAAATTAATTGCAGCTGGGTATAACCGTATAATCTCTTGTTTTCTCCATTTCTTTGATGTAATTCGGATGGATAAATGTTGTCATGCTTTAAATAATTATTTAGGAGCATTTTCAGTTGTTGCATGGTTGTATGGTGAGTTGAAGTCCCTATACAGTTCGCTGCTAGGGTTTCTTGATATTTTTAGATTTCTTGTTATAAAATCCAGAATTTACTTCACTTGGGGTTTGTGTCATTTCCTTGATTTTTAGTTTCAGCCCTAGAAAGGGACATTACATAAATTCCAGTGTTACGCAGGGACGCGTCCCCTAGATTTTGGTGACGTCCTAGACATCCCGATCGTTTTCGGGGCTTGGGACTTGGAGGGGACGTCCCCAATTTTTTAAAATCTTTCAAAAAAATTCTGATGTGTTTACTTTTAAAAAGCTGTTATTTTTACCAAGAACATCAAATTATAATCTTGAAAGTACCTAAAATAAAATTAAATATAGTTTAAATCCCTAAATGTCGTTGAAAAAAGTTAAAATATTGAAATATTAATGTTTATGTATTAATTTAAAAGTCATCCCCTGTCGTCCCCAACAGTTGGGAAGTTTTTTGCCATCCCCCCGTCCCCAAGACTTAGGTAACTATGATAAATTCACAATCACGGAAACCCTAACACAGTAAATCATTTATAATCATTCAAAAGTGTACAAAGGAAGAAGATGCCCTATTTATTTGTGTTTATATAAATTTAATTTCCTAATTCTAATCAATTATGTTTGCTTAGATTTTAATTATAAATTTTAGATATCTAGATTTACCTAAAATTTACCTACATCTATATTGGGTTATATTATGTCCTCATAAATAATAAATAAAGATTAAGTATTTCATCAAATGAGAATGCTTGGAAAGTCATAGTAAAAACAATAAGATAAAAATACCAAATCTTAGCCTTAACTTTAGCAAAAAATAATCAAAAGGAAACAAATCTAAATCCATGGTCAAATTAAATTCACAATCACGGAAACCCTAAAACAAGAAATCATTTGTAATCATCTAAAAGTGCAGCAAGGAAGAAGGTGCCCTATTTAAATGTCGTGGTCAAATTAACTTCACCATTCACGACACCCTATAACAATAAATCATATGTAATCATTTAAAAGAGCAGCAAAGAAGAAGAAGATGTATTTATTTTTGTTAATGTTTATTCAATATTCTCTACTCTTTTATGCTCTTTATTTTTTTGGTTGTTTGTTTTTCTATATTGTTTATTGTTAAAAATATCTATAAATATCTTTTGTTTTAATTTTCAAAAGTTGAGTCATCTAATACAAATCTATAACTTTTACAAATTAAACTATATGTAAAATAATGTCGGCCGTAGTTTTTCTTTCATGAGCATGACATCAGAGTCCACCCCTGCTGCCATTGTAGAATGCCTCTCGGCATGGAAATAGGAAATCTCCAAGTTCCAATGACCACCTACAGAGAGATGTGGCAAGTGGTTACCTCAACTCGTTTAAAAATGTTCTAGAAGTCTATCGGAAGAGCAAATATAGGGAAGTTGGTCAATATTGGCCTTATCAAGCTTATCCCTAAAGATTCTGAAAGGAAATTGGTAGGAGGTTGTCAGCCCATTACCCTCCTCGATGTCACTATGTGAAAGGAAAAGAACACGTCTTCCCTTTCATTCCATTTCCCAGATTCTAGCTAAGACATCTGAAAATGATAGAAAGAGGGACTTCAAGGATTCTATTGACGAGATTGGTTCTCTTATTAAGCTAGTTGTTGTAAACGTTTCTTTTCTCATGGGAACTTTTTTCCCAAAAATTCTCCACAACCTCATAATGAATGTTGAGGGCTTGGAGCAAAGGAATTGGGAGATGTGGATACAGTATGGAATGCAAAACAAGCTTAAGGAGCTTCTGGTCAACACTATTCTAGTTAGAGGTTGCAATGTCAAGTTGCATAACTTACGGATCCTCCTAGCCCTTAGGAGTTGATCTTGTCCAAGAGGCATCATTTAATCACATTGAAGCAAGAAAGAACGGCACAGGGAAATGCTACTAGAGAATGGGCAAGGTAAGTATGGGCTAGGAATAAGCAAGAAAGATTGGAAGGGTACCACGTAATCTAAGCTAATTACAAGAAATAAAACAAACTAATTTATCTGCGCACACACACTTAACTAATGAAATGAAAGTTTCTACTTTCTTAACCACATTACATAATAGAAACAGGAAAATTTGTGATCTTAAACTAATGCTAGATTCATTAACTCTCATAGAAAATACCTTCTCCTAATGTGCAATTGACAAGAAGACATGTATGTGGTGTCTTTATTTTTATTTATGTACAAGCTCACGCAAGTATGTTGCAAGTTACCTTTATACAACTAAACATTTCCTCTAAATGACCACTAAAAGAGACTTTAGTAGAATGTCAAGCAACTTCTTGCAATTTAAGCAAAATGATCTAAGTTATTAAAGACAAAAATAAGATGTAAATGATAGCCTAGATAACCAAGAATGTGCAAAAGCAAGAGTTGAATTGATTAAGCACACTTATCACACGTTGAAATGAGCCCAAATGACCAAGAAACACATTGTAATAACAGAAAACAATCAAGAAAACAGAAGGCAAATACACCATAACAGTTGTCCAAATGTTGCCAAAAATGTGACAGCAAGAAGAATGTTGTAATGAGCAATAAAAACTGAAAACAGAGAGTTATGAGAAAGAAAGAAAGAAAAGAAAGGAATTATATTTATGTCCACGAAAGACCAAAAGTAGGTCAATGGGAATAGTGAATACATCTAATTACAATAGAAAGTGCTAGGGTATAAGGATCCTATGCACAGAGACCGACAAATAAATAAAAAGGATATGAAATGCACTAAAAGTAAATGTGGGGTAAAAACCCAATTTAATAAACTTCCTAACCCATGTGGTTAGGGTAATAATATAAATAGTCATATCCATATCGTTGTGAAAGGCCAATTCAAGATCTGAAAATCCTAAAAAATGCTCCATGGGAAATGTCTAGGGCTGAGGAGGGCAAGGCAAGTAATCCTAGGAGGAATCAAAGCACTTCCCCTAAAATATCTCCTAGCATCCAAGGCATAGAAAGAAACACTCATGGCAGCAAAGAAAGTCATAATGTGTGCTTGCCTCTACAATCTGCGAGGTGGTTGCAAAGAAGCAGAACCAAGGTGTCGAGGAGCAAGTCCACGACTAGGAGCGGATCCTTGTTGCCAAGAGCTAGTGCTTTGGGTACCATAGGAGTAGAACTGTATAGGGATGAGCACCACCTCACTAACCTACCCCACTCAATGTCTAAAGCATCAGTATCCAATGGGTGCTTAGTGCCACCAACGTCTATGAGGGCTAATAGAATGAAGTGGTCAACTTGGGGACTTCGGAGATCCTAAGGTCTCCCTATAGTGATTTGCATCAAAGGGTGACAACATCTCAAAGAAAAAGGGCCAAGCACCATTGATCCAAGTACTAAAAGAAATTCGACAGAGAGTTGCTCAAGTCTCTATAACGACAATGATATCTCCCCGAAATCTCATACTAAACAAGGCATTTGAAAATGAAATGCTCCTCAGTTTCCACCTCATGGAGGGGAAAAGATGACTAATATGGTCCCCACATGGAATATGATGATCACTCTCAACTTGCAATTGGTCTGAGCATACCCTCGATTAGCTAAGAGGAAACCTCAAGTCATGTGACCAATGGCACTAGAGATAGTCAGGGTGACAAATGACATCATCCACCACTTGTAAGATGTCCTGAGCATAAAAGGAAAATTTGGGAGTACGCCGCTAAGAAGGAGAGGTCCGAGTGACCTAGATAAGCTGCCTATAAATATCCTCTCTGACAACTCTAAAGATGGTCTCTTTTAAGGTAAGAAGCTGAGGCAGGGCATCCAAAAGTACTCAAAAGGAGCTAACCTATAAATAGAGATGTAGATAGACTACAAAAGAAAGCTAGTCTCAGAATACTAGCAACATCGATATCTATTGGAGTCCAAAAACGCAATCCTCTCTGAAGAACATAAGGCTAAGTATGGATACCTTGCACGGCTAAAAGTTGAATATCTGAAGACCATGCTTGCCCCTGAGATGGCCTGAATTACAAGACTCTTCCAGTTCAGAAAATCTATGGTTTTGAGTTTGTCAATGTAGAAAGTAATCCTAAAGATAGTCTCAAGGCACAAAGGTTGGGCAGAAAACTCAGCTTGGGCGATGCATTAGGGAACAACCCATTTGCAATGGATCATACACTAAATCATGGGCGCATGGACCCTCTCAATACAAGCTCAATCAACAAAACCTAGACTATTTCCCCAAACCTCGAACCCATATAAAATTGTAGGCTTGATGATTGTATCGAAGAGGTGCATCTTCGAAGGGATATCCTCAAAGTGAATCTAACATCATAGATGTGTCAAGACAGAACGAGAGGCATATCCTTTGCAAAGGCATGTTTCATGCTAAAATATGGTCCGAAAAATTGGACCACCAAGTGTAGGTCGATGGCCAATGTGATCTCCAACATCCCTCTTTGTAAAGGAACTAGAACCAAGAAAGAGAGTTTTTGGAGGTGTTGGATATCATGACTTTAGTTGTGCTAAGGTTGACCACCAGCTGACAAAGTTCGCAGAAACGAGCAAGGACATCAAGTTGTCTTTGTAAACCCTTAGCAGAATGAAAAAAGAGAACAACATCATCAGCTAAAAGGAGTATGGCTATCACCGCATCATACAAAATGCAACCATCATCTACATGTATATGTTGTCAAAGAAAATTCTCTAGCTAATCAATGTAAATGTTGATGAGGGTCAGAGAGAAAGGACATCCCTGCTTGACCCCAATGGTACTCCTCACATGGCTAGAAAAACTGCAAGTATAAAACTGTTCAATAACTACCTCATAGAGCCTCCAAGCAGCAATAATAAGAGAATCTAGAATGCCACTATCACACAACTTTTGGAAGAGCAAATGTCATGGAACCCAGTCAAACGCTCTCCAAAAGTCTACAAAACAACAAAAGGCTTGGGAAGACCGATGGCGAGCCTCCTTACTGATAGCCCCGAGTGTGAAGATGTGGTCAACTATTTGGTGTTCCCTCCTCGAGCCAGCCTACCCTCTGCTCTAAGATTCCTCCTCTCGAAGTGCTCTAGCATTGTGCCAAAAAGTTTGGCAAACAAATGCCCAATCATAATGGCCCTATAGTTGCTAAGGTTGGAGCTATCATCAGGCTTAAGAATGGGATGGCTTATGTCTTGAGCCCAAGAATGAGGGAAACCTGAGTAAACAACCTCGTTGAAAAGGAAAAAGAAAAAAACAAATAAAGTTGATTATACAATCAATGGAAAATAGAAATAATGAAGAACGAATAGCAATGAGATCAAAACTTGAAAAAAGGATGAAAATCTAAAAGTCAAAACAGCAGGTTATAATGAGTAAGTATTTTTTGGATACAACTGCATGACATTGTTAAAGTCCAACACTTTGAATCCCAAATGTGGGTCCATCTTCAGGAAAGAGGAGAAGTGAAGCAAGTTATCATGTTGGAGCTAAGCTTTTGCAAGAAAACGATAACTCAAATAAACTAAAGACAACAAATGACAATGTTAGAGTGACTAAATGAAGGTAAATGAATATTGGTATAGGTCTGAAAATGAGAAGAATAAAATGAGAACAACAATTTGTATGATGGAATAAGACAGCCGACTGTAAGATGAAGAAAGGCCAATCCTAACACCTTCAAATCTATACCAAGAAGCAATATACGATGTTAAAGGTGATCACTATGGGAAAGTGATACCCAATCCTCCAATTGCATGTAGAGATGATGAAGGAAACTTGAAATAAGGAACCAAAAGGAAGTCTGAAATGGATGGTGAACATAACATGCAAACAACACCATAAGGATTGCAAACAAGTATGAGGTGAAGACTATGAACAAGTCAGATCCATGTGCCGCCTCGCAGTCATGCAAGCCTACACAGTCTTCCTTGGGACTTTGCACTCCTCTTCCTTATGGCACGAGCAAATGGAATCACAGTATTTTGCAGCATTGCAGCTCCTCGCAGCATACCGCTCATCTCCATTGTGATTCACAGCACATACTTCATTCTGCACCTTGTGCTCAGCCTGGCAGTGCCTTTGCAATCTACATTTTGCGATACTCACTGCTTCTCACAGTACTGTGCAGCATTGCAGCTTCTCACAATGTCTCCCAGCACTTCACAATATTTCACTGCGCAAGACCTCTAGAACTCAGCATACACGCGTTAGCTTTCCGCCGACACGCAGCATCCCAAGTGACACTCTCCACATACATGCCATGTCAGAGCATTTAGCAACATACCGCATGCTGGAAGTTCAAACCACCACACTTGCAAGATTACCAATCATCAGTCAACCAAGGAGATGAACCATTTTATAACTGTTGTTTGTCATAACTACCTTCTTGTAATGATGTATGTGTGTGTGTGTAAACGCCTCCTCCCAAAGAGTGAACAGATCGACAACAAGCCAGATAGTTGTTAATGCTCACATGCCCCAAGTATCTTGTATCTCTCACGCATGCATATATCTCGTTCCAGTCAAGGAAGTTTCTCCCCCTTGCTGATCACAGGAACCCTCATTCCAAGCATTACTGAAAATTATACACCATTGTACTCCTCCCTGTTATTTCCTTTGAATAGAAGTTGAACAATTCTATAGGAAGACTTCTACATTCAAAAGGGTTCGGTTTTCTATTGTGTTTAGTTCTCCTTGTGCATTCTTTAACCTAATGCTCGTCTCCAACTACAGGGTTGTCCTCTACACCGACATTCTAGGTCCCATGGTGTGGATCATGCACATCATACAATAGCTCCCATATGTCTATAAACAAGCGCACACAACAACAGAAACTAGGACAACCACTCGAATCCTTTCAAAGCATCTGGAAGAGTGTCATAGCAAGAGTAAGATGGCTAACACACTGAGGAATTTCTATGAGACATCCCCAAAAGTCCAAAGGATCATTCGGGATGCTCTAAAGGAATAACACATCAAACTCTTTGGCCGACTCTGTGAGCTCATTGGCAGCTTGTTTCCAGCATCACCTCTTTCTTCAACTCAGCGTATTAAAACGGCAGTTTCGGCAACAAAGCGTTTCAAAATTCAATTCAATTTTGATATCACAATGTTTGAAGGCGAGATTGATGCCCCAACATTGGATTAATGGATTCGACAACTTGAGGCTTACTTCTCAAACAATCGCTTCAATGATGGAGAGGTCACCTTCACAGCACACAATGGGAGTAATGTGACTAGCCCATTGAGACTTAAGATGTGTTTTTCGGTGCTTTGCAAAAGGACTTTTACCCTGTCAAACACTATGAGGATGAGAAAAGGAAGTTCCAGCAATTGTGCAAACATAAGGAGCAGTCAATTGAAGGTTACACAAACGAGTTCCATGATTACACTATGCAACTGTGTGAGGAATTGATGGAGCAACATATGGTGTTACATCAACGGACTCTCACCTTATATTTGCATGAACATGGATTTTTTGACTTCTGACACATTGGGGCAAGAATACCGCTGTGTCACCAAGATTGAAACCAATGCAAAGAAGAAGCATAAGTGTTCACCTTCATTCAGATTTGTGCGCAAGAGCTAACCTGCACGCAACACCCCATCTTACCCCTGCGTAGAAGCAGAACATGCCACACAAGGGAGAACAACTTAAGAAGGCCACACAACACCAAAAGGAACTTGCGCCTTTAGCATCAGATAAAGGCAAGAAGTACCAAGGTGACAAGTGAAGCCACCGACACCACACATGCACCCATGACGATTTTGAATGCTTTGTGTAACAATCCTTGATTGCACAATCAACATTAGCTACTAGTCAAGTGGGTGACATTGATTAAGATGTTACTTATCTAAGCACCAACCCCAATGCCACAAACACTTCAGCAGAGAGGAAGTGTCTCTTCTACACAAAGTTTTGGGTCAAAGGACAACCTCTCCATGTTATCATCAAGTGTAGGACACAGAAGACCGTCATTTCGCAAGGCACATCCTATCACCTAGCCTTACCACTGAAGCACATCCTCAACCATACTCTCTTGGATGGCTCCAGCAAGGGAAAGATATACAAGTTCTGAAACAATACACTTTTGAGTGCAAAGTCAAGCCCATGGAGGACACGGTCACTTGTGACATTGTGCCACAAGAGGTTTGTGACATTTTGCTTGGAACATTGCATGTGTAGTATACCTGAGATGCTACATATCATGCAAGACCACAACGTTGGACTATCCATGTCAAAGATCACTTATTCAATCTCATGAAGTCACCTCTAACAACCAAACTCACTTTGGTCTCTGACAAACAATGATGCAAGCTCATCTCACACAAACAAAAGTTCAAGTTGCTCATGGTCCATCCAAAGACGCTTGCATCAGAGAGTAAAGAATCTTTGGCAGCATGCCAAGCTGCACAAAAATTGTCACAATAACAACAAATTGACAAGTTACTGCAGAAATATGGAGACAGTTTTGTCGAACCAAAAGGCCAACCAACACGCTGCTCAGCAAGGCATCAAATTAATTTAATAATTAGATCCCCTCTTCCAAATAATCCATTGTATCGCAGATCCATTTGGAAGAATGATGATGCCCAGATCCAAATACAAGAGCTTCTTGATCAAGGCAAGATCAAGCCTAGCTCTTCTCCTAGTGGCAGCCAACTAATCCTTGCACCCAAGAAAGATGGAACTTAGCATTTTTACATTCATTATCACATGGTCAACAAGATAACAATGAAGAATCAACACCTACTTCCACGCATTAACAACCTCTTGGACCAGCTCTGAGTTGCGGAATACTTGACCAAGATCAACCCGAAGTCAGGTTTCCTTCAGGTACCAGTCCCTCTTGAAGACATCTAGAAAACAGATTTCAGGACAAAAAGAGGATTGTACAAGTGGTAGGTTATGCCTTTCGGCTTCACCAATGCACTAACAACATTCATGCCCCTGATGAACACCATACTTCGGTCATTTCCCAACTCCTTCATTGTCTACTTGGATGGCATCCTTATCTACAACAAGACTTGGGAGTAGCATGTGGAACATGTCTTGTGCATCTTAGGCACATCGCGCAACCAAAAATTCCAAGCCAGCATAGCCAAGTACACATTTGGATGCAAAGATTCAGTGATTGGGCTACATCATCGATCGTGCAAGCATCCATGTAGATCCATACAAGAGCAAGGGATTCAAAGATTGGCCAACTTCGTGAAATATCACAAAATTGAGGATTTTTCTTGGACTTTTTAACTTCTATAGCACACTCGTGCTTGCATTCTCACACATACCATGTCCTCTTAGGAAGATCATCCCTACCAAAGCAACTTTCCATTAGACTCATGCGCAAAAATGTGCCTTTGAATAGCTCAAAAATGCTGCTTTGAAACACCTATCATGGCAATGCAAGACATTGTCCAACACTTTGAGATCTAGAATGATGCATCTAACTATGCACTCAATGCAGTACTCATACAAGGATATTCGGTTGCATTTCACTCAAAGACATTTCGCGCATGGTTCAACACTACTCCACTTCTGAAAAATAAATATAAACTATCATGCAAGCAATTAAGAAATAGAATCACTACATCTTGGGTAAGGAAACAATCATTCATTCTAATCACGAGACGCTTCAATTCCTGCATACATAGGGAAAGCTAGAGAACGCACACATATGAAATGGATGGTATACTTGCAACAGTTCCATTTGGAGATCACACAGAAGAAGGGAAAAGACATAAAGAGGGAAAAGATTGTTGTAATGTCCCCTTCTCTGGACTAGTTCATTTTGAAGACCTTGGGGCCATTCCACTTCCCGTGGGATTAAAGGGAAAGAGCAAGGGAAGTATTTAATGTCATGATTGTCAGTTGTTTTTGTGACTTTATTGTTTTCAAGCAATTTTCTAATTATGACTTAGAATATTCAAGTTGGTTCGAAAAAGTGCAAATACCAACCTAAAAAATAAAAAATAAACTTATATTTCTACAATGAGGTCGGTCCTCTTTGGGGGGATCATCCTTTTTATTTGGCACCACCTTTAGCTATATAAAGGGGTCGTTTGGCTTGGAAAGGGGGACACTTTGGAATTCATTTTTCTTTGAGTTGGAGCACAAAATTGTTTTCTCCCTCTTCCATTGAGGAAGAAAACCCTCCATGGAGGCCTATTGAGGACGAAGCCCCTCAACAGCATTCAGATTTGGGGATGCAAACCCTCAAAATCTGCATAAGGTGGTCTCATTTAGAGATTACATTGAGCTACATTCAGATTTCTTTGGTGCACTATCTATTTTCAGTCATTTTCAGCTAGGGCAAGTCAGATTTGCATAGTTTTGAGTGTGGAACAGCCACAAGAGTCCGTATTGGATTAGCACAAGGGTTTGGGCAGATTTTCAGTCCATTGGGTGGAAGCGCCATACTTTGGAGGGCTGGTTGGCCGAATTCAGAGCCTCTCCTAGGGTAGCGACCCCTCCTTGGGAAGAGTTCGTCGGTTTCTAGGGCACGGCAACACACTTTCCTCCCGTATTTGGATTCTTCATATTTTTGAAGGCTGATTGTACTTTCCGGAATTGTATTTGAGCCTTGGAATCATCATTTCCGACCATATTTGTGAGTGTACTCACTGCTGTCATAAATTTAATTAAATATAATCAGTTGGTGGCTTG
This sequence comes from Taxus chinensis, assembly GCA_019776745.2. NCBI lineage: Eukaryota > Viridiplantae > Streptophyta > Pinopsida > Cupressales > Taxaceae > Taxus > Taxus chinensis. The sequence goes on from CM034154.1 coordinate 486,096,885, forward strand.
GATGATCATTTCCTTGTTCCGAAGTGTTCTAAAATATCCCTAAAGCTTTGGAACCATCTGGGTATATTTGTATTTGAGTATTTTGGGATGAAAGTGCAAAAAATTGATTGTTGTTATAAATAAATCAGTTTGTTGTACTTGTCATACATTTTCAATTCATTATCTATAGGGGTTTGTGCAATATCCATTTATTCCAGTTTTGAGTCCGAAAGGGACGTTACAATTGCCTCAGTCACCCACCAGTGCAAGCACTCGTCACAGTGTTTGACACGCTCAAAAACAATTTCGTTGACTAGGTAACTCTCTACTCAACAAACAAAGACTTCATAAAAACCTACATCACCCTTACACAAGGTAAAAAGGCTCACATATTCTACATGTTTGACAAGCTTGGAGATGTTCGTGTTCCTAATGGCACACCTCGCCAGACTCGTCTATGAGGCACACTAAGCCAAGACAAAAGGACACTTCCATGTTAGCAAAACACTAACAACATTTCAACAACATTTTTATCAACCTCACATGCACACAAACAATGAGCACCACATCAACACTTGCATTTTGTGTTGCATCGCTAAGCCCACAAACATGAAGTTGAGATTTTTCATACCTCTATCGATTCCATCCAGGGTACAAGAATCTATCGGCATGTATTCAGGACTATACTACCTATGAAAACACCAGAATGAATTGGTGTTCGTTGTAGTGGATAGGTCTTTGAAAATAGTCATCCTAGTTGTTTGCAAGAAGGGCATCAACTCATAGGAAACCACGCACTCGTTCTTCAATTATGTTTGGGTTCACTTTAGACTCCCAACATCCATTTTGTCTAATTATTTTTTGGAAAGCATTTTGGGACAAGATAGATACACAATTAGACAAGTCGACGGAATTTCATCCACAAATAGATGAACAAACAGAAAATGTCAATGCGCGTTTGTCCATTTTCTACGAATGTACAATAATGTGCACCCACACACCTGGGAGGATAATTTGCTATACATTCAACATGCCTATAATAGAGTTCTTCACAATTCTACGATGCATAGTCCATCCCAGATATGTCTTGGATCCCAACTAACAACACCCTTAGAAATCTATTGTGCACTATCCGACACAGAGTGACACACATAAGAATGGGAAACGAACAAGGAATAAAAGTTTCTATGACAAATCCAATCCATTCACCAAGAGGTTTGGTGGATCAACAATGGAAATATAAATAGCACCGTCATGTGCATCACGCCTCATGAGTTCAAAGTCAGCGAAAAAGTTTGACCGGTACCGGAGCATGACTTTGGGAGTGCTACATCATGTTCTCTTTCTTAGTCATGTCCACAATGGACATCATGAGCCTTGGAATTGCTTGATGGTCCTTACAGCTATTTTGGGAGGGAGGACTTGTTAATGTTCCCTTTTCTCCATTAAAATAACATAATAATATTATTTAAGTTGCCTGGTCATTTCTAATCTTTGGGCAACTTAATCATATTATTATAATAAAATAAAAAGTATTTTTAAATACTTAAAAGTAAAAATTAATGATTTAACTAAGTCGGCCAAATGTAAGTTTATGTTATATTATAAGAAAACTTATGTTTTATTATTAAAATAAATGTGACTTCTTAATAAATTCGGCCACCAAAATTGAAAGAAAGAGGAAAGAGAAGTTCTAAAAGAAGGATGAAGGGGTTTATTTGGGGCATCTATCATCTATTTATCATCTTCATTTTATGATGTCGAGTGCTTGTGCTTCTACTTTCAGCGATTGAAAACGAAAACCCTCTTAACATACATCACTTGAGGACGAAAACCCTCATTGTTATTAGATTTGAGGAGGAAAACCCTCAATATCTTCTTCGTGGCTTCACTCAAGGGTCACATTGGAGAGTAACTTCGGATCATCACAACTAGGGCATGATTTGCAGATCATTTCTAGGGCTATCTACACGCCTTTGGATTTCAGATCAGAGTTTAGGACATCAACAACGGACATAATTGGTTGATTTCAGTTTACAACATCTCCTTTGGGTCTCCTCTTATAATCTAGAGCGTCTTTTGCGAGAAAATTGTTGTAATCTAATGCAGGTATTTTTCTTGCTTGGTGTCAAAATAAATAAAAATAAATTCAGACTTTGGTTGGAAAGATTATTTTTCATCTACTTGAACCTAGAGGGTTTTTAGATGATTTGGATCATCTGGGTATTTTTGTATTGTGATTATTTGATAAATAAATGAAGATTTCAAATTGTTGTATTTTTTGTGTTACGGGTTTGCATAAAAATCAGATTGTTGTTATATTTTGTATAAGGGTTTCAGGGAAATTCCAGAATTTCTTAGATATGCCCCATACGGAACATTACAGTGATATCAAAGCACTTGATCTTACCAACCTGTGATTCAGAAGGAGAAGATAAAATGGCGAACATAATTTTGATGATGCTAGGTTTGAGAGGTTTGCCCAAGGGAAACAGAGTTTGGCTAATATGATGGCACAACTAATCCATACCATGCAACATCTGATTGGTGAAGGAAGGTCTTCAAGGGTAAACAATAAAATCTAGCCACCAAGAACCGTAAGTGATTCTTCTTCTATGTCATTCCAGCCTACTTTCATTCCAAAAGAAGAAAAATTCCGATGAGGGAAACTCAGCCCTCCATGGTGGATGACATTGTTGCCAGCTACGATGAATATAGAGCCCTTCCAGTTGAGATCCAGAAAGAACTACCACTTGCCAACTTCATGGGATTGAAGAAAGATCGAGTTGGAATTGGACCAAGACCTAAACCACGAGCTACACAAGGAGACTTGCAACATGTCTTGAGGAAGGAAGAGGAAAAAGATCAATCAGAGCTGTTGGAGATTGAGAAGGAACAACCCATAGAGGAATCCACCATGCAAGTTGAAAAGGAAGAGTCCTCCAAAGAAAAAGGTATGGATTCGAATGAACAAAATGTTGGGGTTAAAGAGAAAAAGGAATTCAGATTTTCAAGTGCAGAGGATGTAATGAAGACCCAACAAAGGTGTGATGAATGGCTAAGAAGAGCTAGGGAAGCTAAGTTGATAGCCGCTCAAGCAAAACAACACCTACGGGAAATTAGGGCAAAGAATTCTCCCTTGACGATGAGGAAAGAGGGAGAAATCATAGAGCATCAGCCAAAAAAACAAAGAAAGCTAGATTAGATTTGCAAGATTGTGGAGAGAATTTTGTGGTTAAAACCCAGTGGTCGGATGATAATAGTGATGTTGAGCTTGCTGGGATTTTTAGAACAAGTATCAATAAGAAGCAAGTTGATGGTGTTCATGACTTTGGCAAGAACCATGAAGATGCTCCATGCATGTGTCAACAAAATATGGATGAAGTCAAGCCGGAAAGGGCTTCACTTGTTGAATGTGAAGAGTCTAAGAGGAAGGAGAATGTTGATCCTAACTCAGAAATTCTGAGTCACAAGGATGGAGGTGTTGAAGATATCTCAATCATTCTTCATCCGGCAAAGGAAGGTGAGCAAGTTGTGGACAACCAAAGGTATGAAAGTGTTGTGGATTTGTTGCTTCCTACTATGTCATTTCAGATGTGTTGTCATCATGGGCAACATGTTGAAAAGAATGATCTTATATCAAGTTTGATGCTTCATGGTATATCACGGCAAATTTGTGGTCATCATGGACAGCATAGTGAAAATGGTGATAGAGTGAAGAACCCTTTGAGGGGCAAAGGGCACATAGATACTTTCATACAAGTTCCAAATTGCTTGTACATGAAAGTTTGGGATCTGGGTGATCTTTGGAGATTCAAGAAGGGTGAGACTTGGGTAAAATGGGATCTTTGGCTTATATGTTATCAACTTAACATAGTGGGTATGGATATGGGAGTTGTCTCAAATTTTTGAACTGTTGTACACCACATTTCTGGTTTCTCCCATATAGATTTTGTTGAGATAGAAGAAGATTTTGTCACAAGAAAGATGCAAAGTCCACCTACAGTCATTGATGTGGTTTTTGCAGGTATTACAAGATGGTTTTCAGCCACCATATGCCTAAGGTTGAGTAAGAAAGTACAATGCTACAGCCAGGGTATGATACTCTTTCTAATTTCATGTGTTGGAATGATAGTACTTTCCTTGGACAGTGGTAGATTGGCAAGTTTGATGAAGTTCTCTTGGTCTAACATGATGTATGAAAGGGGTCGCTTGATGAGATCAGTGAGTGCAAATATTCCAACACCCTTATGGCTGTCTGGGAGGGAATTAAGAGCAGAGGTAGATGATCTACTACCTCCCAAGGAAAAGGAGAACATAATGGGGACAGCCATGGCCCAAACTTTCAGCTTGACGGCAAAAATCATCACTACTTCTAGCTGCTACATTGCATCATTTGCAACCATACAAGTGCTTTCAATCATGAAATTAAATGATTATCTATTTATCGCTACTAATGAAGCATATCATGTCATTGTTTGGTTGTTTCCAACCCCTGCGTTGCTAATATTACTGATTTTTGCAAAGTATTTTTAGTATTGCAACTGCAACACTCATTTCTATTTGTCGCACCCCAAGGTTTCTAATTTTAGTACCGATGTCATCCATCACATACAGCCATAGTACAGCTCCTTCGTTCTTGCAGAAGATTGAGGATATCCTCAAATGGCAAGAAGAAAATGCCATCTAGAAACAAATCAGGAAGAAGCATAATGATAGTTGGTGGCAGCAATTGTTTATTCCCCGTCAAGATTGGAAGGGGGTGATCATAGACTTCATCACAAGCTTTACCAAGGGTCAAAACAACAGTGATATTATCATTCATGAGCTCATTTGGAATGGGGCAACTCAAAATATTTACACCAAGGATCGTCAATGGGATATGAAGGAAGCAAGTGGTGATAGGATCCTACCATCAAAGGGTAGAGGGAACACACTTTGGACAACAATAAGTCTGATTTTTTAGTATTGTTGTCATTACCATTATCAGCCACCACATTACCTCATTTTCCCTAATACAAGTGGGTTTACAGTTGCCTTGAGTTAGAGGAAGGAGTTGTTTTCAATTTGTGATTGTTAATATGAAGGCTTCTTGCTCATATTCCTTTCCGTGGGCAAAAAGAAGTTGAACAAGGGAAGAACTTGAGTTATATAACAGTTTCTTCATTCATATTTATGTTTTTATTTTGTGGTTTGTCTTTCAAGGCAGGTTAGTTGGGTTGTAGTGCTCCCAACATGAAATTAAAATATAAAGTAACCTCCTTATGAGGTCGACAAGCTTGAAGAATTTCCAACATGGAAATAGAAGATAAAACAAGCTTAAGGGGTTGGTCTTTACCCCTTACGACTCTTAGTGCCAACTAAAAGGTATAATAGGAGTCCATTGGCTCATTTGCACATTCATTTTGGCGCATATACACTTACTATTTTGGTTTTTGGGATGATTTCTCAATACCTTTCCACTTGAGGACGAAAACCCACTTGTGTGGCATCCAAGGAGGATGACAACCCTTACTTGTGGCATAATGGAGAACGAAAACTCTCCATATTGGTGAATTGAAGGCATTTATTGAAGGCCCTCTTGCTGATTTGGATCTAGGGCATCAATAAGAAGACCTACAAAGAACTTTGGCATATTCTGGGAGCCCCTCTCCTAGGGAGCGACTAGGGTTTGAGTGTAATTTGGTGTCTTCTAGGGCACATAACTCATTTATTCATTCATATTCATACTTTGCATAATTTATAGGGCTGGAATCTATCATCTTTTGTAATTATTGGGGTCTGGAGACCTCCATTTTGATCATTTCTATTGATTGTACCTCTGTTGTTGATAAATTAATTGTCTAATTGAGTATTTGAGATCAAGTTTTCATTGTGAAAAGTATCCTTAAGTCTTTTTAAAAGTGTTTATCCTATGTTATTGATGAGTTCTTTCGTGATATTTGGGTGATTTCCCACTAATTACAAGCTACTGTTATAAAAATCAGACTATTGATTTACAGTTGTCATAAAAAAACCAATTGGCTGATATTAAATTAGAGTTTAATTATTTAGGATTTGTGTGGTTTCCTTTTTAGTTTCAGCCATAGAAAGGGACATTAGAGTGGTATTAGAGCATCAATCTCCCCATCTTAAGGGTATTCGTGCTAGACAGTGATAAGAATACAAACATGGATTGACAACCTAGGTTTTCACCAAAGAAAAAAGTCATTCTGAAGGTAGAAACACGACATTCAATGGGTCACAACATTGTGGCTAGCTATGAAGAATATAGGGTTCATTTGAATGAGATCCGTGATGCTATTTCGCTTGCCGAATTCATAGGGGGTAAGCAAGGGAAAGTCAAGGTCGGTCGGAGCCTAGACCTCATGCGCCATAGAAAAATTTTCAAAATACTTTGCGGAAGGTGGAACTCTCCACATTTGATGGCTCCAATAAGGGGACAATCGGAACATGGATGAAGATGCTAGGGTTAAACCCTAGACCACAAGAATACGCCAAGGAGCCAAACCCAAAGGGGTTTCTCTTGAAAGAAGAAAAAGGAAAATCAGATCTGCAAGAGGGTTTTGAGGTGGAGTCCCAAGAAGACCACATTGAAGGACATGGAAAGGTGTTGCTAGATGAAGAACCAAAAAAGGTTTTTGATGCAACCGAATCTCCAAAGAAAGAGGAAGAAGTCATGGAGCATGAGCCAAGGAAAAAAGAAAAAATCGATTTGCAAAATTGTGGAGACAATTTGGTGGTTGTACCCAACTTTTTGGCTGATAATGATGATAATCAGCTCGCAGGAATTTTCCGAACAACAATCAATAAGAGGCAAATTGACAGTGTTCTTGACTCTAGCGGGAACCATGATGATATTCCATGTGTCAAAAAAATATGGAAGGAGTCAAGGTGGAAAGATCTTCAGTTATTGAAGGAGCGAAGACAAAAGGAGGGTGAGCTCCTTGTGGGCAGCCCAAGGTATGACCATGATGACCATATTTCTGATTGATTGCTTCTTATCATGCCATTTCAGATTTACACTCATAGGCAATTTGTTGAAAAAGTGGACCTTGGGGAAAATTTGATGCTCCATAGTAAATCACAGAAAATGGGTAGTCTTCATGATGCTAAGAATGGAGACAAGTCTAAATTGCATAGGGTCAATGGGCCAAGACTTTTGGGTGACTTTGTTGACGGCCATATATATGAAGAGAGTGTTTTTCCGGGTGCTTATAATCACTTTTAGTTCATTGGAAATATCAGGACAGTAACCTATGGTAAGCAATTTCATCATCTTCTTAAGGAATTGCTACATCACTTTCATGCTGTCTTTGCAATATTTTGGTCATCATATAGAATACTCTAACCGCATTGTCGAGATGAAGGGTACCAAGTGAGAAGGGTTATGTAATGTCCCCCTTTTTTATAAAAAATTAAAAAGAAGATAAAATCAATTTGCACATGTAATTTTAAAACGAAATTTTAAAATTGCGCAAATCGAATTAAAAGTGGGAGTTCGACTTCACCTTGAGACAATAAATAAATGTTTTTAAAGGTAAACCAAGTGACTAGGCAAGTCGCATTTTCCTAGGAGCATGTAATAATTAATATTTGAGATAAAGTGATTATTCCTAAGCATGGGTCGACCCATATGAGCATCTTTTTAATATCCCTATGCATTTAATATTTGTTGTTGGTGACTTTCAGGCACAATTTTAAATGATATTTCCTCCTAGATGATGGCACCAACGATGCAGAAGAATTTTAGAGGATGTGCAAACAAAAGCTATAAAAGAAGATGTGGTTACTCTTTTTTTGGCATGTTGACGATTTATAAAAACTAATCTTCATGCTTGAAGAAGGAATGTATGCCCACTTATGATCAAAACAAAAGGTGTTTATTGACACCACCATTTGTGAAGTGTGTGTGCCCATACAAACTTGAAATAATAAGTTTTGCAATCATTTCTCTCTATATTTACAAGGCGCCATTTTTAGGAGAAGATTTAAGCTTGCTTTGAGGGTTTGAAATGTGATTTGTGATGAATATCTTTATTTACATGCTGCTAGTTTTTACTCAATGAAGTCGACTTGTTTTGGCATGTGCTAAGAGTGTTTTGGAGTGATTTTGAAGTATTTATAAATCTGTTTAGATTTATTAATTGCAGATCTGGAACTGCATTTATTAACTCTTAAAGTGAAGGAAAAAGCACTGGAATTGTATTGCAGATTTTACCCTAACCCTAGCGCCTAGGTTTAGGATTTTGGGAGCTGTTTTGAGGGATTTCTAGTGTGTGATCTAGTTTTATTTTGGATTGAAGCTCATAATTTTCCCTTTCCGCTGCACTTGGTTTCATTTCAAAAGAGTTAATATTTTCGAAGTTATGGATTTTCAAAGTTTTCGTTTATTTTCAGCAGTTTTATTTATTATTTTACTTCTGCAAAAATATATTGGAAAAAGGAGTATAAATACCAACTATTATTGGATAATCCTTCACAAATATTTCATAAATAATTTCATTTCTCTCTCAGCCATGATTAGAAATCAGATTCTTAATGATAAATATTGACTGCAAAATAACCAGAAATCTGCATATGGAAAGACTTGAAAATACTACCAAAACCCCTCTGGAAAGTAATTAAAACTGAGTTGATTTGCTCTATATTAGCAGCTGGAAAAATGACAATACAAATCTGAATGTAAATACCTCTGGAATAGCATCGAATCTTCACAAAGTGAGTCAAGACAAGCACCAACAAATTTTAGAAGAAACCCGGAATTTGAACTGCTGCAATTTGGTAATGAAATCTTCTACATGAACACTGCTGGATTCAAACTCAAAGATTCTGAAGCATGAATAGACATCATGAGAATCTCCATGAGTATGTGAATATTCCGGTCTCACTTGCTCGCCAATGGGGTCATTTCAAGTATGTTGTCATCATGCACCAGAGGTTAGGAAGGGTGACCATTGTCTCAGGGTTGTTGTATCTGTCCTATGGCACCACTAGTTAGACATGCACCATGATAACGCTCTGAGTGTCGTTATAATGCTTGAGAAAGGGAGAAACATCCACTAATAACTAAGAATCAATCCCTGGGGCAAGCCAACTTTCATCTTGGTAAAGCACCTAAAAAAGGCCCCAAAAAGTCCAAAGTCACATCTTGGGAAAGGCAAGTTCGAGTGGTATCTATTCCCAATAGTTACTCCTTTTAGCCCTCTAGAGCTAAGTCGCATTTGTTACCTTAGGATCATCTACATTAAGGATCACAATTTTTATTATTCTTATTGATTGAGGGCACTGACCCATAGTTCTATGTTTGAGATATTACGTTTAGGAGAATTTAGGGGAATGTGCTTTAGCATACTTGTTTGGGTGCATGACATACATACTTATCAACAATATAATGGGAGAAGGGTCTTAATCAAAACTTAGGGGTCATTATTCCTGTTGGAACTGGCACCCTTTGTACCTTGTGCAGGTAGACAAAATGGGCCAAAGTCGTCACTTCTTTTGGGAAATTATCCGAGGAAAGTGGGGACATTTTACATTATTGAAGTAGCTAATGTTGAAATTGTTCTTGGGGTTCAATGGTTGCAAACATCGGGGAAGTGCATCCTCAACTTTCATAATGAAGAACTAAAGTTTTGTGACAAAAGCTAAAGAAATCAGAATTCATGGCAAGAAGAAACAGCATAGGACAGTCTATTTTGGGGCAGCAAGTAAGGCACTTGCAATTCAAAAATTTTCCACAACGAAGGTTGTTCACACTTGGTAAAAATATTTATTATCATAAAGTGAATTTTGAAGAGGCCTAATGGGTTGAAAAACCACCACTTTCAGTCATAGATATAGAACTGGTTTGAGTCAAGTCCAAGATGTCTATGACATGGAGAATCTGGATGGTCTTTGGAAATGCAAGACGAATCACTTCTTGGAACCAAGCTTCACACTCGAAAACAGAGGTATAAAGGTAGTTGCCGTTTCCGGGGCAGTAAGATGTTAGATGTGGAAAGTGGGTAAGCAATATGATCTTTTTATATTTGTTGTCATACGAGTATTTTCAATCATTGGAGTTAGTAAATGGATGTTCTTGGGCATTTTTGGGGCATATTCCATCAAAGTTGGTCTGTTTCCAAACCCCATGTCATTGATAGTATGGAAATATTTGGAGAGAAGTCATGATTACAGCTGTTGTACCTTCTTTTCAACTGTATGTTCAAAAAATTTCCAGCCACTTTCCTACTTATGAGACACAAAAAAAGAGAGCCTCCAATTATCAAAGTTGAAGAAATTTCAAACTACTATTAACCTTGGCATATTTGTGGCTGATTTAAGGTGGTTTCCAGCTACTAACATTTTGATTTTTGAGAGAAAAATGCAAGGTGACAACTGTTTTTAGGACAACATTACCAGAAGTTTGGGGGAATCCATCAATCGAATGGAAATTATGAGATGATGGCAAGTCAAAGGAAGGGAGCTAGCTATCATGTCCCTATGACATGATGAAGAGATTGTAAAAGTGTTGTTAAACACTCATGTTTTCTTTGATATGTTTGCTTCATGTGTAGGTACATCAAAGAAGGAGCCACATAGAATTATTTGGGATCTAGGAGCTTGCATTTCGCTTGAGGGCAAGCAAATCTGGGAAGGGAAGACTATAATGTCCCCTTTTTCGAAATAATATAAATTGAAGGCTTCTTGCCCATATTCCTTCCTGTGAGCAAGAAAAAGTTGAACAAGGGAAGAACTCGAGTTATATTTCAGTTTCTTTATTCATATTTATGTTTTTATTTTGTGTTTTGCCTCTCAAGGCAGGTCGGTTGGGTTCTAGTGCTCCCAAGATGAAATTAAAAAATAAAGTAAGTTCCTAAAGAGGTCGGCAAGGTTGGAAAGTTTCCAACATGGAAATAGAAGATAAAACAAACTTAAGAGGTCAGTCATTGCCCCTTATGACTCTTGGCGCCAACTAAAGGGCATAAAAGGAGTCGATTGGCTCATTTGCATATCACTTCATATATACTTATCAATTTGGACTTTAGGGCTGATTGATTTCCAACTCCACTAAGGGCAAAAATCCATAGTGTGGCATCTAAGGAGGACAACCACCTTCCTTGTGGCATATTGGAGAACGAAAACTCTCCAAAATTGGTAGTGTGAAGACAAATATTGAATATCCTTTTGTTGGTTTATATCTAGGGTATCAAGAAGAAGACCTATCAAGAGCTTGGCTTGGTTTCGAGTCCCTCTCCTCGGGAGCAGTTAGGGTTGGAGTCAATTTGGGTGCCTTTGAGGGCACGAAACTCACTAATAATTTGATATTCAGATTTGTCATAAGTTATAAAGCTGATATCTTTCATAGTTGGCCATTTTTGGGGTTTGGACACCTCATTTTTTATCATTTATCTTGGTTGTACTTGTGTTGATAAATTAATTGTCAGTTGTGTTTGAGATTCATTTTCATGGTGAAAATTCTCCTAAAGTGTTTCTAAAAGGTTTATAAATATTGTGGATTTGTTTTAGGGTGATATTTGGGTGATATTGTGGATGTTGTTCACAAGTTGTTCCAAAAATCATACTGGTGTACCATACTAATCTAAATTTCCAGTTTGCTGGTCTAAAATCAGATTTAAATCAGTTTGGAATTTGTGTTATTTCCTTGTTTTTCAGTTTCAGCCCTAGAACAGGATATTACAGCATGGTTATTCTCAATCACTACATTGCTCGCATTGTTGATTTTTGCAAAAAGGTTTCAATTTGGTACATGTTGTACATTTTTCGTGTTACCGGTCATAAAATAATAGGTAGACTGTTGTTATCAACTACGGAAAGCTGCGAGCTTGTACAAAAAAGGGAGAAGTCTTTGATGGAAAAACTTAGAGAAAGGGTTTAGCTGAAGAAGATCTTCATGGCAGTCACCAGGGTACCTAGTTGGATGAAAATCCAAGTGATTTGTGGCCGTTATAATTCATCTCCAGCATATCCACTATCTGATTTTTATGAGATATGGGAAGGAACAGCTCGCCAAATTGTGGGAGGAGCCATTGGGACCCAAGCATCCAGTATTCCAAAACCTTTTTTTGCATAGGAGCCAAGTAGATCAGCAGCAACACAATGACATGGGCATATGGCAGCCTTTAGTCTTGCGGGAGTATGTGAATGTTTCCAGATATCTACAAATTTTTGAGGATCAACTTGAGGTAGAATGGTATTCATTATCCATTTGGGATATATATCATACTAAGTTCTTTGGCAAGAGGTATCCCATTTGATAGATACATGGTCCAGGCTCTATGAGCATTACAACATGACTCATCAATTTGGCATAGTAATACTTGCGCATATGAGTTGGCATTTGCTTGATAGCAAGCAAACTTGGAAGGGATGGACAGTAATGTCCCCTTTTCTAGATTAAAATAATTAATAATATTTTTTTAAGTTGGGCCTAGTCATTTCTAATCTTTGGGCAACTTAATAATACTATTATTATTAAAATAAAAAGTATTTTTAAAAACTTAAGTAAATTTAATAAGTTAACTAAGCCAAATGTAACTTTATGTTATATTATAAGGCAACTTATGTTTTATTATTAAAATAAAAGTGACTTTTAAATAAAGTAAGTCGACCACCAAAATTGAAAGAAAGAGGAAAGAGAAGTTATAAAAGGACGATGAAGGGGTTCATTTGGGGCATCTATCATCTTGATTTTATGAAGTCGAGCACTTGTGCTTCTACTTTCAGCTATTGAGGATGGAAACCCTCTTAGCATCCATCACTTGAGGACGAAAAACCCTCATTGTGATCAGATTTGAGGATAAAAACCCTCAATATCTTCTCGGTGGCTTCACTCAGGGGTCACATTTGAGCATAATTTCGTATCATCACAGCTAGGGCATGATTTGCAGCCATTTCTAGGGCTATCTACACTCCTTCGGATTTCAGATCGGCGTTTAGGGCATCAGCAGCAGACGGAATTGGTTGGTTTCCGTTTGCAACGTCTCCTTTGGATCTCCTCTTGTCATCTAGAAAGTCTTTTGTGAGAAAATTGTTGTAATCTTATGCGGGTATTTTCCTTGTTTGATGGTGTGAAAATAAATTGAATTAAATTCAGACTTTGGTTGAAAAAATTATTTTTCATCATCTACTTGTGCCAAGAGGGTTTCTAGATGCTTTGGGCCTTCTAGGTATTTTTGTATTGTGATTATTTAATAAATAAAGGAACATTTCAGATTGTTGTATTTTTTGTCTTACGGGTTTGCATAAAAATCAGATTGTTGTTATATTTTGAATAAGGGTTTCAGCTGAATTCCAAAATTGTGCTAATCTACCCTAAAAGGGATATTATTCAACTAGTGAAAATACCTTTGTTCTTGATCTACCACCATTGTTAGGTCTTCATCCAATATTCAACATGGAGCTCTTTAAGCCTTACTTCCAACCTTTGCTTGAACCAGCAGAGACTCAACATCCTTCTAATTTGGATCCCAAACATACACACCACACCAATGGATCAAATTGAAGTGACAACAACTCACACCCACAAAGGCATGCATCAATTGTTCCAAGTGGTCATGGCAGGCTATACACTGATCAAGCTAAGTGATACAACATTCAACAATTTTGGGTTCAATTTCCACAATTAAAGTTAAACTGAATATGCAATGGGAACCATTGCTCCTCAAGAAAGGGTGAATTATTCATGCACAACCTTACATGCAACCTCACAACACCTTGCAGCCATGCAAGCCTACACAATCTTCCTTGGGACTTTTTGCTCCCTAGCCTCACAATGTCTCACGCCATGCACATGAACTCATGGTACTTCATAGCATTGGCACAACTCCTCGCAACATAGTGTGCAGCTCCATCATGATTCACAACACATCCTTCAATTTGCACCTTGTATGCAGCCTTGCATTGCCTTTGTGGTCTGCATCTCGCAGTACTAGAAGCTTCTCGCAGTACGCCAAAGCATCACGTAGCAATCGTAGCTTCTTGCGAGACCTCATTATGCTTCATTGCACTTTGCATCTACACAAGACCTCCAAAACTTAGCGTCCACACATCAATGCAGCACGCCAAGTGGCACTCTCCACGTACATGCCATGTCAAAGCATCTGTCAACATACCACATGTTGGAAGTTCAACCGCCACACCTACAAGTAGACAAACTGTCACTCAGCCAAGGAGATGAACCGTTTTGTACCATTCCTTCTTGTAACTGTTTTTGTGTAACAGCCTTCTTATAATGATGTATGTATATGTGTGTGTGTGTAAATTATTTTTCCCAAAGGGTGAACAAAACCACCACAAACTACATAGTAATATTGCTTTCATGCCTCTAAGTATCTTGTATCTCTCATACGCATTTATATCTTGTTCCAATCTTGGTAAATAAGTCAAGCAAGTGTTTTTGCCCTTGCTGATCACAAGAATCGTCATTCCAAGCCTTACTAAACATTGTACACCATTGTACTATTCCTTAATCTTTCATTGAATAGAAGTTGCACTATTCTACAAGCAGAGCTCCACATTCAAATGTGTTTGGTTTGCTATTGTGTTTAGTTCTCTTTGCCAATTCTATAACGCATAGCTTGTCTCCAACTATAGAGTTGTCCTTCACACCAACATCTTGGGCCTTGTGGTGCGGATCAAAGTCGCACCTAAACCTTTGCAAAATCCGGTAGAAGACAACCAAGAGTGGGAGTTGTGAAAATAAAACAAACAAAACAAGCACCCGATCAGATCTAAAACTAAGCTAGTCATAAACTAGGAATTAAAACTAAACAAAATAAAACCCATGCCTTGTCAAGCTCAAGATGACAAACCAAAGAGAGATGCAAAGAAGTAGTTGCGCGTCCTCAAGTTGTGACCTCCAAGAAGATAGTGGTGTATCCATCCCAAGAAGCTCCGTTGGCTAGATTTTCTACATAGCACAAAACCTAGGCAGTCATGAAATAAATCTCTCTCATTTACCGTGTCAAATTTGTCAATTTAAGTATGCTAATATCTAAATGGGGTTTTACTTTAACTACTCAGTTCATAAACCATAACTGAACAGTTCTGCAACAAGTAAGCAGTTGTTTAAAGAAAGGAAAAGTTGTAGAAGAAGGTAATTACGTAAACACATAGAAGAAATGGGGAAGATGTGCATCCCAATCAGTAGATGACAGAGCTGATTGCATGCACATAGAAGAATCCAATAGATATAAACATAGAATTCTAAAACAAAGGAAGCTCTAGATCTAGATCTAAAATAACACAGTTTATTAAGAGATCTAAGATTAAAAGCAAGAAACACAGTACACTGTGACACAAAGTTCTCTGGAAACCTACTCCTTTGTATTCCTTTGCTCCAAGTGGCTCTCGGGGGTTCAACACAAAGTCTAGAACACAAGACTGCTACTTACAAATTTTGATTCTTTAACCCGAAGGTTCTTCCTCTACTTATAGAATTTAGAGGGGTAATTACAAGTAGAAAGTTTTGAGTGAACTGGCACATGTAGAAGTCGGAGGAAATAAACAACTGCAAATATCTATCCTGGAATTCTTCTTTGCATGACATGTATGATTTGCAACTAAAAATAAAACCTTCTATTTTGCACGTCTGCCACCTATCTCCAAATAGTTGACTTTTTCAAGTAATGGCTTTTAAACCAATCACTTAAGTTGTATAATTTAATTGATCGCTCAATTACTTTGTCGGAGGAAAGAAGAAAGAAGAGGAAAGATGTAGTCTTGTCATTTTTCATGTATGCATATAGCTGATTCTTTTGCCTTTGATTCTCACCAAAATGGACCTAGGAGTAGTTGGATCTGAAAACAAGCTAGATCTGGAAACAACAAGCTGGATCTGGAAGTGAGCTGGATCTGGAAACAACAAGATGGATCTGGAAACAGCTGGATTTTGCCTTCGCCTTGTCTTCTCTTTTATCCTTGAAGCTTTTGCAGTTCTTCTTCAATACATGCATCAATGCAATATTTACCGTAGATAACTCATCATCCTTATTTTTAATTGCATATGAGCAATTAAAAACTCTGGAAAGCACTCCGGATGAATGAAAATTCAATGAAGGCTTCAACTGGAAGATGGGAGCATTTACACAAGATCTTGGAAGGAATTTTCCATGCATTTACTTCTTCACGAGCTGCATTCGAAACAAGAGGATGAAGCCTTTGTGCCGTAAGCTTTTGCAACTATGAGATTTGGATCTAGATCTGCATATGGATTTGCATCTGCATCTGGATATGGATCTGCACCTACATAACAAACTCCGGCAACTGGGCTGTGCATGGAAAAGTTGCAGCTCGAATAATTCCACTGCTTTTAATCTGCATGCATGAGTGAAGTTTTTCCTGCACGCATGAGTGAAGTCTTTCCTGCTCTAGATCTGTCTATCAATTCAGCAAGAGATTCCGAGCCTAGATCCGTGTCTCCAATATCTACAATTTTAGAAGTGATGCATGACTCCGTTGTGCTTTTTTTTCATCTTTCTTCGTCACAGCTTTGTCTATCTTTGTCTAAACAATTCTTTTTCTTCTTATTTGACTAGAATTCTTCAAAATTGGTGCAGATCTGGATAATTCTTCAGATTCGAAGGATATATTCAATGTATTGGACATTGATTAGAGCTCCTTTTCTTTTGTAAAGCACCTATAATAAATTCCTGCAATTAATTCAGACAAAGATGGCCACCGGAGCATGAATAGTGAATTTTAATTGTAAAAATCTGCACTTTTCAAGCCTGCTGCCCCAAAAATTGATGTTTAATTTGCATGCAAAGAGAGCATGAATTTTTCCAACTTCACCTGAGCCCCTGTATCACTTATGCAAACAATTATGCAAAACACAAATCAACCTCCTTCAATGCATGCGCCAAATTTGGAAGCTTTTAGCCTTGATTTCACCTTTGTCTGAGCAAAAATCTTCTTCAAATGGGGCGCACTTTTCCTCCGGGCTGCACTTCTTTACCTGTGAATTAAATAGTTCATCCGTATGGCAGCCCATGCTTATATAACCCTCATAATTCTATAATTAATAATTGCCCTTCCTATTCCTGGCAATTAATTAATTAAAAATCATGCTCTTCTCTTTAACTGGTGTGCTAAAATTGCATGATTAAAGACAGCCATCCATTAAATTAAATTTAATCAATTTAATCATCCACTCTTCACTTCACTTAAGCTTCACAGTGTGCTTTGACCATAGCCACTGAAAATAGAATTTAATTTAATCAATTAATACTTTAAAAAGTATTATTTCCTTCTCAAAAGGGTCTGCATTAAATAAATTAAATTTATTTAATTTTAGAATTCTATTTTTAAATTCATTTTGTCCACTTCCCTTTGTTGACTTTTCCACAAGCCTGGGTGCCAAAATTGGGTGAATAAATATTAACAAATATTTATTTAATGCATTATTATTCACCCAAGGTGGGTCGCACTTTTTGACATGAAGGATTCTATTTTTAAGAATCACATGACAATGGGAATTTTTACCCTGCAAGGCAGCCGCGGAAATCCCACGATCCACTTAAGTGATTTGACTTTCATAATGGGATTATTTACCCTGCAAGGCAGGCAATAAAATCCCATGATTTCACTTAAGTCACTTTTCTTTTATTCCAGCATGGGAATTTTTACCCTGCAAGGAAGGCAATAAATTCCCGTCTACCTGTTGCCTCTAATTTTCCCACTAGAGCTTAGGTGAATTTTCTATCATGGAAAAAAGTACCCTGCTAGGTAGGCAATAAAATCCCACCTGCCTGCTGCTTCTATTTTTCCCATGATCCACTTAAATCCTTTGTTTTCCAAAAATGCGCCCAACCCCGTAGGGGCTTTCTAGTGCACAACTTCACCTTTTCCCAGTGAACCAGACCTCCGATAGTGACTTCCTCCGGGCATAACGTGCGTATATGTTTTTCAACTGCTCCAGGCCAAGAATCGGGGTAACCAGGCAAAGGAATTGTTTCAGAGAAATTTCACAGAAAACGAAACAGGAAAACACAAAAACACAAAAATTGTCAAAAGTCACAGATAAAGCCCAGAACTTATTCCAAGTTAAAACCCTTCTGGTATATGGGAATAATGATATGTTCGATCATAACAGAGTTAAAATGGAGCGCAAATAGCCTCATACGGGGCTCAAAATAATTAAAAAACAAATTTTCCGCAGACAAATCCCGACGACAGAATATAACAATTTTGGGCATCTAGGTATTTGGCAAAAATGGCTAGTATGGCTCTTTGAGAATATCTTGATGCAATGCAAGAACTTTCAGGCAATAAAAACACAAAATGACCCATTATTTTAAAAGTACGAAATTTTTTCGGACAGGGTAGTCACAGATTTCAGGATGAAATCTGGGGACATCAAGCTCATTCTGCCAAGAACACAAAATTCCTAGAATTTATCTAAAGCTAAGAAACTGATCTAAAGAACATAAGAAATAGGACCGAGTCATGTATCACAAGGAGATTGAACAAGTTGCTCTTACAATTTTTTGATCATATGAGATGACAAGAATGAGTGTATAAATAGGCAAAAGGAGTGTATTTAGGCTTGTTGGAAAAAACAGAAAAGGTTTGTAATGAAAAATAAACTAACAAAAGCAATCCAATTGTTTCACTTTCAAGTTATGCCTCTTTGTTTGCCCCTACAATGAAGCATTGGGAAACCATCACTTTAAGTAGGGTGGTGGTTGCATAACCACAACTTTACACAAGTGGTGGTTTCGCAACCGCCACCTGCGCTAAGCAACAGTTTTAGCCAACGTTGGAAGAAAAAAAGTAGGAAGCCAATTATGAAATGGGGGTGGCTAGGAAGCTAAAAAAGGCCAAATCAAACTAGAAGACCCAATGGATGTTGCAAAGAGCATGTCAAGTTTTTTTCCTCATTTTCCTGAACTGGAAGAGCTCCTTGTTCAAGACGGCTAGGGGCAAGTAGTCTTCAGGAATCACCCCTCGACTTCAGTTTCAAGTCTGATAATACGACCACCAGTGGGACTTGGTCTCCGAAGCTCCTCCCCGCAAAAGATACCGAGCAACATAAACCATTTGGTGATCATATCTAACGATACCAACCCCACCATTTAAGGTTAGAGTCTCCAGGGAATTCTCTTGGTGGAAGTCGTTGTTCTCCACTCAGCCATATGGAGGCCTCACGGCAAGTTCCCCTGTTCCTGAGAACGGGGGCCAAGTGGAGGAGAAACTCTTCCAGCAGCGCGCCTGACAAGAAGGCTTTGCCCTACACGAATGTGCATCGGCTCATTAGTGGTTAGGTATCCCCGATACCCCAAAGGGGCTAACTGCGACACTTCCCCTCATCATCCACCCCGAGGCTTTCTGATAGAGAGGTAATGCCATGGCCAGGAAGTTTGCCACAAGCGCAAAGCTTGTAGTTCCCCCTCTAATGCAAGCAATCACCTAGCCAATACGATAGACGATGTCCACCACACTCCCCACCAAGGAGTATCGAGAGCAATCATTTCTCACTGGCATCCACAGGGGCAAGGCAACAAAGCTCTTGTAGTACATTTTGAAAACCAGCCTGCAATCTTGCCTTTCGCAACCTAACACGTTAGCACTTAACAAAGAGGTGTAAGAGAGAGTCCCCTCCAACATCCCCACACAACGGGCACACATATCCTAAGGCTGGATCCAACAGCCCACTCGTAGCAGCGCGACCACTAAGCGCAAACCCACCTACCCTAGCATTGAGGAGCCAGCAGACAACTTCAACCGACACATTCTCAAACCTCTGTGCCCTCTTGATGAAGCTCCGAGTCTCTCCAAGATTGGACTCCTTATAGAATCTGAGGGAACCCTGGAGTCTAAATTTATTCTCCCAAGCCAACCAAGCTTCTTTACGCACCAGCTGACTATTGCTAGCCCTAGGCACATTCTTCTTAAGCCACTTAGTTGTTCTATGAATCCAAGTCCATATTTCCCCCACTCTGCATGACGGATTATGATTTACGAGGTCCGCAATGACAGTCTTAAGACCACTAAATTTCTCAAGGGCATGGGCCCTCTGGCCTGCATTGAAGACATGAATAGGACAAATGTTGAGCTCACAGTGCATAACTGCTTACCCAAGGTTTGAAGTGGAAGACTTCCCAAACACCCACTTCATCCTCTCTACAACCACCCTTTGCAAGGCATTCTGTTTGGCCACATCAAACATACCTATCACCTTTGCACCAAAAGTGAGCACCGGAAAGACCAACGCCTTGAAGGTAAGAATTTTGGACCAAGTGGGGACTCTCCGAGAGGCCAAGAAGTGGCGAACACCATGGAGGGTTCTACATCCCAACGCAGATCACTCCTTAATGATCCTTTCAATAGACAAATGTGGGTCAGTCTCTATTCTAAGATACTTGCAGCTATCACACACCCCAATCTGTTGTTCCCCAATCCGGAACTCGTGTTGCTTGAGCTCCTTTTGATCCCCAAATATTTTCATAACCTTGCACTTATCAATGTTGTATTCCATACCTCACTTATCACTCCAAACTTGAATCTTATGCAGCATTTCTTGGATACCCTCGACAGACTCTGCATCGCCACCAGATCATCTACGAACATCATCCCAACAATCACTTCGGCAAGGCCAGGAACCGCCACACCCATTCCTTCAAGATCCTTCATGATGTCATTTATGAAGATGTTAAAGAGAGTGGGCGAGGCTAGGCAACCCTGCCTTAAACCTCTTTTAACTGGGATGGGAGACAAAAGAAGCCCTTCATATCTAACCCAAACAGAAGAACCATTGTACAACTCTTGAAAGAAGCGGAGGGCCTTCCCCCCCACTCCTAGCGCCGGAAGCTTGCTAAATAAAGCTTTGTGCGGGACCATATCGTATGCCTTTTTGAAATCGATGAATGCCACATACGTAGGTTTCTTGAGCTTCGCATACGCCTTAAAGCAATCTCATGGAGCACTACAACCTGACCCACACACTCTTCATCCCTCCTAAACCCGGCTTGGCTTTTTGAGAACTTCTTTTCCTCAAGCTCTTTCTCGATTCTCTTAATGATTACAATTGTGAGGATTTTAAGCAACACATTATAAGGGATATACCCCTATAGTTATCATGAAGCGTCAAGTCTCCCTTTTTAGGAATGAAGACCAGGATTGTTGCGTTAAAATCTTTGGGAATCACCCCATACTCCCAAATGCAATTCAAGACCTTTAAGCAAGCCCACACCAGAGCTCTGACATGCCTTATACTTCCGCCACTTGCCATGCCGACCACGCCTCTTTTTCCCAAGAATTGCCTTGAACCACTCTAGGGGAAACCCATCTTCTCCTACTGCCTTATGGTACTCCAAACCTTTCATAACCACTAGGAATTCTTTCCACTCAATGGGGCCATTAAAAGAGGTCAGGGGGGGTGTTCCGCCAAGGGAATATCATCCCAATGATCCCTATCTTTAGCTTCAGGGTTGCGGAGAAGTTTAGTGTAGTGATCTTTCCAGCTCACTAAGACCTTTGAGGGGTTTGTGATGAGATCACCATCATTATTCCTCATTGGTTGGGCATTACACTTCCTGTTGTCCCCTTACCCATAAAAGCTTTCAGCCAATTCTATAATTCCTTTTATCTGTTTTCCACCATAAGCTTCTTCCCTTTCTCTAAGTTCTTCTTGAAAGCCACCCAGTTCTCCCTATTGCACACCTTTCAAACTGCCTCTCCAGCCGCCCTCCAGACCTGCACAACTTCCTGGTGAAGTTGTGAGTCAAATGTCACCTTCAGCATCTTCTTATAACACTTTCTTCGCCTCTTAATAAGCTCTTTGATTTTGGGCTTTGTCCGAGAGCCACAGCGTGGTTTGGGGCCCCTTGTAGTCCTCGTCGCTTCCACATCCTCTGCCACGAAATCTTCTTGAAGTTGTTGATTCTATCCTCCACCAAATTCTCTGCACCTACTTCTGGGTCCAAATCTTCCAAAGCTGCCCACTTATTAGACAACGTTATTTTTTTCCCTTTTAACGACAACTCTATCCTTAAGCAACTTCTTTTTGCCAACGCCACTGCTACTCTGACCCCCCCCTACGAACTTAAGGTCCCTAAACTTCGCTTGCAAGAGTCAGTGGTCTGAGTCGTCCATCTTACGCACCTTACCATGGGTCACAAGTTCACAGGCCCTCTGGTTCACAATAATATGATCCGGTGCACTGATTCCACGACCTAGGCGTGAGTGGAAGGTTCGACGGTCACCGGCTACCGGGAGAACTTGCAAACCAAGTTTACAGGTCCATTTTTCCAATTTGTCAGGGGGGGTGTTCCAATCCCCCAAAATGACCATGGGAGACTGACAGTAGAACCTCTGAAAACTGCACACTGCCTCCTTGATCTTCCCAAAGACTTGCCCCCTGCAATTACCATGCCCACGCTGAGGAACATAGACACTGCCAAAGACCCAGGCCACATTCCCCAACTTTTCATGCAAGACCTGAGCCCACACCTAATACAGATCCACTGCCCCAAAATGAAAGGAACGAAATTGCCTGTTGACGGCCAAAGCTACCCCCCGCTGGCCAATCTCTCTAGCTACCCCCCAAACCTGAAAGACAACCATACCAGGAATCGAGATTGGTCACATGTCCCCCTAAACCCTAGACTCCTGGACCCCAAGGATTCCCCACCCCTCTGACTCGATGCATTGAAAGATCTCATGCTTCTTAGACATGAACCCATTCACGTTCCAAGTCGCAAAGCACAATCCCTTTGTTGCTCGTCCCTGGACAAGGGAATGCTTGGAGGGGAGACGCATAGGGTTTCTATTCTTCGCCCGCTCAAAAAAAGACCTATGCAATCGGACAACCCAAGACGGGTACCATCTCTTAAGCCGAGAGATGATACAAGACGTCAAGCTCAAGGAGACCATGACATCAAAACGGACAGACCCGCCACACCACCCATCCTTGACCCTGGACCACTTAAAGACAGACGGACAGAAAGGCCCTAAGCAGACCTTGAGCTCGAAACTGAACGCACATCTAGACAAGTGCCATGCACCTTACACGACAACCAAAACAAAGGAGCTGGAGAAAAGAGATGGAACACATTTTATTGGTTAGAAGTCAATCAGTCATCAATAGCAGAAAATGTTGCACCATAGCCATTTACCCCCTTGCGATAAGCATCTCGTAATGAACTTAGGAGACTTTTCTAATAAGGCATGGTCTTGACTCCTACATATGGGAGGGATTAGAAGATGTTCCTCAACTTACTTGTAATGCGCAAAACAAAGATGACGCCAGCTAAAGTACTAGACCAATTGCAATAGGAAAGGACACGAAACAAATGCAGAGATATATCAATAATCAACAACATATAGATAAAATATGAAGGACGAGTGATGTTTACTGTGTATGCAGGGGAAAGAGTGTCACTTGTATCAGAGGGGTTTAATGTTAAACCGCCTCATAGAGTGGCTGGCGCTGAAATATGTATGGATGGAAGAATTTGAAAGGCATGGTATAGCCAAGGATGGCTTCTATGAGGATAAAACGGTGAAAGGAGGAAGGATAAAAAGTAAATCGGTATAATGCGAAATAGCCCAAAAATCAAATTCATTTTAGCTTTTTACCATGAAAACATTGAGCTTTGGGTCTTGGAATGACTAACCTGCGAACAATGAGAGGCAACGAGAGAGAGGATGGCAGCAACACCATTAGCAGCAAGTTAAAGCCCATGGCCAAGTAAGATCTAACCTTTTATGTAAAAAAATGTCTGAAACCCTAAGAAAGTAAAAATTGACCATAAATCCATCATAGGGTAGCGTAATTGGGGGAATGAATAAATGAAATGAATAATAGACTACTAGGAATGCAATGTGTAAAATTTTTGCATTTAGGATAGTCGATTTCTTCCCCCTTTTTGGTAAGTTGTCATTACGAAACCTCGATTAATAAACAAATTCACCATTTGGCAACTACTCAACTGTCACTTGACTAAGTGGCAGTTTAACAAGAGCATCAAGCAACAGTTCTGCAATGAATCTTTGTAAAGCAAAAATTAAGGCATGAACTTTTGTCTACGGCTCCAAGGGGAATATGTGGGATGGAGTAGGGCCTAAGATCTAACCTTCTTTGCAAAAAAAGGTCGAAAACCCTATGAAAGTCAAAATTAACCATAAATTCATCATAGGGTAACAGAATTGGGTGAATGAACATAAGAAACGATTAGTAAACTACTAGGAATACATAGGTGTAATTTTTTGCATTTTGAATGTTTAGTTTTTTTATTTTTGCCTTTTTGTAAATTATCATTGCAAAACCAGGGAATAGCAATTAGAACCACAACTTAACGATTACGTAATTGTCACTTAATTAAGTAGCATTTTTATTGTAGCTTAACCAACGGTTTTGTAATAAAGCATTATAGAACAAAAATTAGGTCATGGACTGTTGTCCATGGCTCCAAGAGGAGATGGAGAAGCGCATGATAGTGGGACTGGATTCCTCAGGTTATACCCTTACTTACACAAAGGTAGAGGGTAGCCTAGAGAGGGCTTATACATGGAGACTGGCACGAGTGAGACTAGTGGCATATGTGACTCACATTTTCTCAGACTTACTCGGACACGGACTAGAACACGTTCTAGTTTCCCCAAGCCCAAGGAGAGAGGACCATCAAACTTTGGGTTGTGAAGAAGATTTTGGATGTGATGAGATGGAGGCCTGCAGATGGGCCGCCTATTAGGTGACAGAGGGGTATCAAATGTTGATGCTAAGCATGGTGCCAAGCTAGTAGGTATGGAGGCTTCCCTTATCTTAGTTATCTATAAGTTCATTGATCCATAGGGATCCAAAATGACTCTACTTCATCAGATCAGCCAGTAACAAAGAAGGAAAATGAAGAAACGGAGGTTCTGTCTATATGTTAACAAAACCACCGCTTTGTGCAGAGTGGCGTTTACAGAACCGCCGCCCAGCCAGGGTGGTGGTCCTGTGACCACCGGTCTGCGTTGGGCGGCGGTCCTATCACTTTCGGACAAAAAATAAAATTCGAAACGAACAATCCCAGAATTGGAAAGGATGTCTGTGTCTCTTCTCCTCCATGACCTTTCTCATCCTCCAATGCATAGGAGGACATGACAAAGGCTATAAATACATGTACGAAGGAGATTTTTGATCATCGGAAGTAAGAGACTTCATGGGAGTTAAGTGTAAGAGTTCTAAAGTGTTGGAATTGAGTTTGTAGAAGAAAGAGTTTGAGAACAGAGCAGTCAAGTAGTTGGGAGGAAGTGTGAGACATTGTCAATTTCCTTTCTCACTTATTGTAAAGTTTGTATCTCTTATATTTTGAATTGGCCAATAAAGCAAAAAGGGAAGAAAGAGTTGTTTGCCCTTCGCGACTGGTTTTCCTCTTTTGGAGGTTTCCAGGATAAAAATCCTTGCCGTATGTGTGTGTGTTAATTCATTTCTCTTCGCAAATTCTAGTTCTGAGGCATAAACAATTCAACCACTAACTCAACTGTCATTTTCATTAAAAATAGTACAGCAATATAATTGCAATTTTGTGAACGATTTCCAAAGTAGATAGTTTATAGATCATTTCTGGTATCAAAGCTAACAAGTATCCAGGAGTGTGGTATTCGTTCTTGGATTTGTATGACAATGACGAGATCTAAAGACGAAGAGGCTTTACTTAACGATCCAGATATTTCTACAAGGAAGTGGAAACAGAGAATTAGAGGACAAATGGAGGAAGAGAACTTGGTCTATAGAATCGAGATGCTGGAGACCATGATGGATAGGATGTTTAGAAGACAAGAAGAACTTGCAGATTTGCAGAAGACGGCTTTTGTTCAGCAAGACTCCGTGGACTCAGTGGTTCAAGGCTTAGCCGAAAAGTTTGGCATAGGGAGGAGCCACCATGAGGAAGAATATGGGGAAGAGCGTGAAGAAGAGACTTCCAATGCAAGAGAGAAGGTAAAATTTGATCATGCTCCTTTCAAAGTTGAGACGAAAGTTGAAATTAAAAGCTTTGAAGGACAAGTAGATGCAGAGTTGCTTGATAAATGGTTAAAACAATTAGAAGTCTACTTTAGCGTCCATAATGTCACTGAGGCACAGAGGATCACCTTTGCACATCTCAAGATAGAGGGACACACTCTGGTTTGGTGGGAAACCCATCTAGCCACTTGTGAAAAGAAGAAATTCCCTACTGTGAAATCTTGGCAACAATTTAAAGAATTACTTAGAGCTAACTTCTATCCTATTGGCCACAAGACTGACCAAATGATCAAATGGCAATATTTTAGACAAGGCAATGGTCAAAGTGTGCAAGACTATACTACGGAATTTCGGAGGCAGGCCATGTTGCTGACTATGGACTTGGAGGATGAGGATATTCTGACTAAGTACTTGGGAAGACTTCACACTCACCTTCAAAGAAAAGTCATCTCCACGAAGCCCAAAGATCTCAACGAGGCGTGTGTGCAGGCATACTATATAGATGATGAAAAGAATCAAGGAGAAGCAGAGCCAAGGGCAAAGCAGTCAACAAATCAGCAGAAGAAAGAACATGAGCAAACAAGTAACAAAGGTAAGTGGAAAGGGAAAGGTAAACAAGCTACCACTACTTTAAATAGTTGTAAAGATCCCAAGAATTTTTGCAAGAACTGTGATATCAATGGTCATATTGACGCTACATGTTGGAAGTTACATCCGGAGTTACATCCGAAGAACCGAACCAAGGACTCAAAGAAGTCCATGACAGCTATAAAGACAGAAGGGGAGGTGGAAATCGAAGATGACTCTGATGTAGACAAGAGGCTTGGATGCACGGCCACCAACATGGACAGCCAGGAAGAGGAGATGAGTAGACTATTCCATATCAAAATCCAGATCAAGAGAACTAAGGTAAATGCTTTGGTTGATACCGGTTCTCAGTCTAACTTGATTTCTGAAGCAGTTGTAAAGAAGCTTGATATTGAGACTTACAAACATCCACACCCTTATCCTTTGGGTTGGGTGAAGAAGGGTGTTGAAATTCAGGTAACAAAAAGATGTAAGGTCAAATTTGGAATAAATTCCCAGTATATTGATGTATTGGAAGCTAATGTTATTCCACTTGATGCATTTGATGTTGTTTTCGGAAGTCCTTACTTGTATATCAAGGATGTTATCTTCATGAGAAGGGAGAACCGATACAGATGGGTCAAGGATGGGATCAACTACAACATCCGGGCACACCAGCATAAGACACGAGTTACTATGGTGAGTGCTAACCAAGCAAAATGACTTATTCAGGCAAATCATAATCAATTTTGCTTACTTTTGGTAAAGGATAAACAAGATGGGGTAGAAGTTTCAGAGATTTCTAACCAAGGAAAACAAGATTTGGATAGTATTATTTAGTCTTTTCAAGAAGTTTTTCAGGCTCCCAGTGGGTTACCACCAAAACGGGAAATAGAGCAATAGATTCAGCTGTTGCCAAAGTCCCCTCTACCGAACATCGGGTTGTATATGCAATCCTTGTTGGAGAGTACTGAAGTAAAGAAACAACTCCAAGAACTACTAGACCAGGGTGTGATACATCCAAGCACCTCACCATGTGGTTTGCCTATTGTGCTGGTGCCAAAGAAGGATGGTTCTTGGAGAATGTGTATCGACTACCACGCTTTGAATAAGATCACCATAAAGAACAAATATCCACTCCCCCACTATAGACATAGCTTCAACATGCCAAATCTTCACCAAGTTGGACCTCAAGTCAGGTTATCACCAAATCAAAATGAAGGAGGATATATGGAAGATTGCCTTCAAGACAAAACAGGATTTGTATGAGTGGTTAGTACTTCCATTTGGTTTATGTAATGCACCAACTACATTTATGAGATTGATGAATGATGTATAGCGGGATTTCATAGATTCATGTGTCATTGTTTATCTGGATGATATCTTGATTTTTATTGCCACATGGGAGGAACATCTAACTCATTTGCAACAAGTCTTGCAAGTTCTCAAAGAGAAACAGCTGCCATGCAATATGAAGAAATGTGAGTTTGTCAAACAATCACTTGTCTATCTTGGGCACGTGGTTGGAGGAGGAGAGCTACGAGTCGATCTGAAGAAGGTGGAAGCCATCACCAACTGGCCAACACCAACAGGAGCCACAGAGACTAGGAGTTTTGTGGGAGCAGTGCAATACATGCAGAAGTTCATTCCAGGCTTCTCCGCGATTGCAACAGCTCTAGACACGGTGGCCGCAAAGAGTAAGGATTTTGACTGGGGTAAGGAACAAGACAAATCGTTTGAGTTATTGAAATACAAGATTAGTCATGCGCCAGTACTTGCTCTTCCTAATTTGCAGCAGCCCTTTGAAGTAGAGATAGATGTCAGTGATTATGCTATGGGCGTTGTGTTGCTTCAGGGAGGTAAACCCGTATGCTATCATTTTGAAACTTTTACTTCAGCAATTAAAGGATATTCAGTATATGATAAGGAAATGTATGCACTAGTTCAGGCAATTAAAAAATGGAAGCATTATTTGTGGGTAAAGAAACCATTGTGTACTTTCATTTGTTGGGTTATGGTTGTGATAAACAACTCACAAGTAGTTATAATGGTGGTTGAAACCACTCACGTGAATAGTCTTATGAGATTATTTAGGGATTCATGGTTAGGTTTGACTCCTAGATTAAGGGAGATTGTAAGCCTATACATGTAAAGTAATCTATGGAATATATAACGAAGTCTTATGAATGTAAATCTTTGACCAAATTTACATTACATGTTTATAAGCTTGTAAATGTAGAGACCATTTCTAGGCTCAATACAATGGATGTGGGATGCTAAACAAGCTGACAAGCTTGTTGGTCAATACTGTTCTAACTAGAACCTACAAGGTCAGGTTGCATAACCCGTCCGGCTCAAAGGGGTTGTTCCTGCCCAGGAAGCATCATTTAATTATGAGGAAGCAAGAAAGCACACTATAGGACGATTCTTCAAGAGAATGGACTAGGCAAGGATGGGCTAGGAATAAGCAAGAAATAAATGAAGAGCAACACTAAAGAATAGCAGGTCAAAGCTAATTGCAAGAAATGAAACCAACTGACTCACACTCACAAGCACACCTAACAAATGAAATGAAAACTTCTACTTTCTTAAACAAATTACATAATAAAAACAGAGAAGCTTGTGAAGTTAAAATAATGCTAGATCCATTCTCTCTCACATGCATGCCTACTTCTACTATGGAATTGCCAAAGAAAGCAAGAGACATGTACCTGGTGTTTTACTATTTTATTTTATATGCAAGCTCGCACAAAGATGTTGCAAGTTAGCTTGAGAAAACAATACAAATCCTCTAAATGACCTCTAAATGATGTTTTAGTCGAATTTAAAGCAGCTTCAAACAAGTTGTAACTTGAACAAAATTATCTAAGCTATTAAAGACACAACTAAAATGTAAATGATATCTCACCCCCAAAGGGCTCCCACCTCGTCGCTCATACACAATTCAATATCAAAGGCTATCCCCAAAGGGCTCCAACATCATAGCTCAATCATAATTCAAAAACAGGGGCTTTCCATAACATCCTCATTTCAAAACACCAGAACAAGGGAAATTTTTTTTTTTTTTATAACGTTCACTGTTATGAATTATGAAATTCAAACACACGTTCAAGTTTTAATAATTGTTCTCTGCCCAAACAACACAGTTTGGATCACACAATTTCTTTTTAAAAACGAATGTTCCCTGTTCGCATATTTACAATATGGAACACACATTCAATGCCATTCAATCTTATAACAGATTCTATATGCTGCTGTAAATGACTCGATGAACTGCCGATCTTCCATTTTCATGGCTCGGAGTTTCAACGATCCTTCATTTCATGACTCGGCAACAACCGATCCTTCATGTTCATGACTCGGCAACAACCGATCCTTCATGTTTGTTTATGCATAGTATATTATATATACCTATTCTCATAACCTTTCCCGGTTATCGAAGTGATCCATTTAAGAAGCCTATCTGAATATCTGTTACTGATATTCATCTGACATCCTGCATCTTAAATTAAGTGATAAGGACAACGCAACCAGCAATTGCGATACTTTGGCCAAAGATTTTCACATGCTTTGCATGATCATATTCCTGGATGTGATACACATCTACAGAATACGTCCTTCACTTCACTTCACCTGTTATCTAGAATGGTCTTTCCTGGCTCCTACCAGTCCTCATCGTTTAAGGTCAGTTTTAAACTTTCAATTCCAGCTAGTAATATGAACGGGTATAGGAAGGCACTCCTGGTAACTAAAGATACGCAGACATACGGTGTCGTTACCCCACGACTCCGTGTGTCTATTTATCTTTAGTATTCCGGAGTCACTCCGTATACCAGATCATACCCTATCCCCTGCTAAGATCTACACATTCAGCCTATATATTCTAGATGTTTTAATTCGGGAGGGCATTGCTATATGTCAGCTGCAACATTGTGTCGTCATGAAGACCCCGTCTTCATGAAGACACCTTGCTGTAGCTGGCGTATGCCAATGTCCTGCAGAATCCACCCATCGAGAATACACATCCTGCTCAAGTGACTTAGCCACGAGTTAATAATTAAAATCAACTTTCAGCATTCGTGCTGATCCCTTGATCCTCGTTTCCGTTGCAGTTGTATATAACTAAGAGGGACTAAACCGTCCATTAGTTTGTTATGTATCTTCACCTTCGTATCGAAGGGCTACAATTCCTTACTTGGTTTATTTCTTAATCATTGGATTAAGCAGTCCGTACCGACGGACGTGATAAGTTTAACCTATTAAACTTAGCCAAGATTTTTCCAACTGCAACTAATTTCAGAATATTAACTTATTAGACGTCATTCAAATGAGGTCTAAACTTCGAGAAATGAATTCATTTGTTCTCCTTAACGTTATATAGTTAAGGTCCATTAGTTATGGATATATTTATCCTATAACCTTTATTCTGAATTTTATCAAACGGGATCATTAATGGAGTTCGAAAGCGAAGTTCGATTACTCCGAAGTTGAATTGATATTCCTTAGCTCCTAAGCTAATCCTGAATACCTTCTGATTATGGAATCATACTCTTCTTAATCCTTTTTAATGTCAATTAAAAATTCATCTTTACCCAAGTATGAATTAATTGCATTTTCAACTTAAAAGTTGCATTTAAGTAAGAATAGACATCAGTTTCAATTCAGCATCCATCCAAGGACAATGAAACAATTCCAAATCAAGAAATAACATCATATTCCCAATTTAAACAACAGTATCAAACTGATATAATTATTGAAAATATCACACTTGTAATTGTATTCAATATTTCAAGTCATAATTTGTACATTTGCCAATCCAGCGGGTTGGGCATAGTTTATACAAAACATCCATACAACTCATGGACAGAAGAATATATTTTCTTCTTTTCACAATTCCTCGAAGAGGAATAAAAGCAACAATTACAATTCATTATCAAATCAAAAAGCATCAGAAAACAGCCAAGTCTTCATTCTAATCCAATTCCATCTGCAAAATGAATTGCACGGGTCAGTTCAATGAACTGAGCATATTAAGCACTTATCCTTAAAATAGGGTGCTTCAACTAACTGTTTCAATAAAAGAACCCTGCTTTTATGAAACGACAGTTAAACATTAATCACGAAATAGGCACAGAAGAAAGATCAGCATAACAACTGAACTATCAAAAATATCATCACAATCAGCCAAGGAACTGCTGTCCCGTTTCCACATAATCATTGCAAGTATCAATTCACAATATTTGTAAAGTTAGGAATACAAGTAGCTTGCTGCCTATAGCATACAGTTATCCCTTCCACGCCTTTCATTAATAACAAATGCAAAGGATGAAACTAACTGAAATATAAATTCATTACTTGCCTTTCCGTTCATGAATCATATTAAATTCAAAGCATTCAAGTACAGACAAGAAAGCGAACAGCAATGCATATAGTTGTTCCCATCTAAGCACTATAAAATTCATTATTCACGAATTCCAGGTTTCCAACTAAATGAAAGAAGAAAAGATCATTTTTCCAAGTCATTCATTCATATCTCTATTTCTTTCACATGTCTGTCCTAACAGTGGAATCCAAACGAAAGACAATTCAAGATAACAGTTCAGAGTGAAACTTACAAAATCCATTCGGAATTCACTTTCCGGCAGCAGGGATAATTTCATTTATAATCAGCTTTAAATGAAAACAGGGAAGAATTCATCATCCATATCCATACTTCATTTGAATCAGACTCATATAAAGATCCGAAACAGATTAGTACAACATTAGGTACATCCAAGATCAAACAATATAAGGCTGCATACCATATATTTTCCATAATAAAAGAAACCATATTTCTTTCGCTGCATGCTAAACAGAAACAGTATTTCAATCATGCAGTCAGTTAATCACATGATTATCTAATTCTAGGAACGTATCCCGTTCAGAATAACATTTATTCATTGCTGTTACCTACAGCAAGTCCAATATCCACATGCCTATGAATTTCATCAAGTTAGAACAGCAACAGAAAACGAATTCAATTCCCTTTAATTTCACTAAGAAACAATCATTTGTTCCGAATGAAATAAAAACACTCAATTCG
This sequence comes from Taxus chinensis, assembly GCA_019776745.2. Classification (NCBI taxonomy): domain Eukaryota; kingdom Viridiplantae; phylum Streptophyta; class Pinopsida; order Cupressales; family Taxaceae; genus Taxus; species Taxus chinensis. The sequence goes on from CM034154.1 coordinate 486,129,467, forward strand.
TGTTTATCTTAGCATGACAGCTCAACTTATGAAGATAACAAAACATTTATTCTCATTGAAAAGCAACTCACATGCCTGTACAGTTTCAATCCAACATGCCACAACAATAAATATCCAATTCGAGTTCTATCTCGATCAACCGTTAACTCCAAAACAGCATTCTCCAGATAGTTCAAACAGAAGGTCAAACCTCAACTATAAGACGCAATGGAACCAATTTTTCCATTACAGTAAGAAGAAAATATTTAATCATTCCTTACACAGAATACAAAACCAATTTATAATTGCATCTACAGTCCGAACAAGAAGACCGAGAAGCATCAATGAACACAATGAAACCATCTTATCCTCAAAGTGAGGGAAACACAGTCCATTAATATGTTTAAGAGGAAAACAGTTAACTTTTCCTATTCCACAAATACCCAATACGTATCTGTTTATTTCCTATTCAAGAAAGGCACAGCAAAGAAAATATTGCAATTACTTCATTCAAAACGAAATCAGATACTCATAGAAAACCCAAATACCATTTTCATTAAAATCCGTAACAGTGAAAGGAAGAGGATCTATTTCCTTATAAGTTTTAATAAGAACAGCTTAAACCAGCTATTGCTAAACTGTTAAACGAACAACACGACAGGAAGCAGTTCATTCGTGAATACTAGGACAGTCGAACTCAGCGACCAATAACAATAATTCATATTATTTCCAAAATGACAGCGATATAACACGACTGTAATTCCGTTTCCTCTTTTCATGCCAAGGCAGTTCCAAGCCCAATCAGCGAAGAAAACGTTTACACTATAAGGAAATGCTTAAACAGCTTGTTCCAATTCATACAACATGTACTGAGACGAAAATGTCTATTTCCAACTTGATTCATACAGAAACAAATCAAGACCAAGCAACTAGAAACAATTCTTCATATCATTTTCCAAGCAAAAGAGAAGTAAGAATCGATAAAAACCCAAATCGAACAGACTTGACAACAGTCACGAAATCAAAACCCAAGAGCAGGGTTGTTTTAATGATACACTTAATCAAAGCAAAGATTTTTAAAGAGAAGGGCTTAACATGCCTGTATTCTCTCTTCCAAAACTCGAAGAAAGATCCGTTTGCCGCGTTTTTCCTTCCACAGCGACAGCACAAACTTTCCAACACTTCCTTCCTTCTTCAGGCTTAACAACAGCCTCCAAACTCCAAGAAAAATGTCAAATGCTAAGAGCTGGTTCGACTGAACCAAGTCGGAAAAAAAAAACCAAATGCAGAGCAACTTTGCCAAAACCAAATCGAAACAATGAAAAATCAAATTCCCTCATGCTGTTTCCAAGGCGAGCTGGTCGCGAGGACCGAAACAATTAATGCAATTAAGGCTCTGCCTTTTTCCTTATTTTCCACGCCACCGCCACTTGAGTTGGCGAGCTTCTAATTTTCAAATTTCCATGCAAACTGAATTTGGCTCTATTTCTAAATAGATGCCTCTAATCCCTTACCTGCCCCGCCAAAACTGGCGCTGTCCACGTAGGGACAGTTTATTAAATGCCAATGAATGCCCTTTCCATCCTTATCCCTTTCCTCCCAAGGGTCTGCGTACCCCTTAGTTTAGGATTAGTTTAGGTTGCATAAATCATTCAACCTAGGTCTTAGTTTAGCCTTAGGTTTTAGAACTTAGGTTTATTTCCCCCCTTTTTTTTTGAATTTAAAAATCCACTTAGGATAGTAGTGTAGGATGTATGTTAGGCTTTAGGGTTAGTTTAGGTTTTTAATTCATACTAACCACTAACACTAACAACTTCCATCCAGCCTCCCTACTAACATTCACGTTAATGCAGAGCAGGACGTTCCGTCCTTCAGATTGCGTGCCAAGGCCACTCGTGTCCAGGCATTTCTTGCCTCACGAGGTCCCAAATTCGACAGTACAGGGTTCAAGAATCGAACCCCTGTCGTTGGCTTTTTCGTGCTAGCTGTTCACACCTGCAAACAGGCGCTGCACGCTCATAACAATCTCAGTCCGGTTCAAGTGTGAATCGACACAGAAATCACAAGAGGACCTCAGCATACTTGAATCAATGGAATTGATTCAGGGTATGCTGTCAATCAGCAACAAGAGCTAGCAAGTATACGACAATTTGTCGTCACATCAGCAAACACACAAGTACAATATTTGCTGTCCCATGTAATAAATCACAGTATGCAAGAATCCAAATTAGCAACACATTCTCTTAAGATCAAAACATATCTTAACATGTTTGCTTTCATTTCAGCAGCTATAACAGTACGTAAAACATTCACCAAGTTAACATACAAAATCAGAGTGTTACACCCTTGGAAACACAGGCTATAAGTGAAGAAGTAATAGCCTCTAATTCAAAAAGCAAAAGCTTCTGATAGCAAGGCAATTAACTCCATGGGTGGAGGGATGTTGAAATTGGAAGACTGATTGAAACATGAATAGAGACCAAATTGTGGATGTCTGCACTCTTCAAAACTGTTGAAATTTTTCCACCCTCATGCTTCTGTTCAGATTTTGACAATTGCATTCAGCAGCAAGAATTGCAGGGTGGACATCAGGTAGTTTGACTCTCTACTTCAAACATCATGATAGTCAGCAAGAATTGTTCAACATCCACAGAACAAATGGGCACAACCAGCGAAATATTGTCCAAAGACCATCGATCCAAGGAAGAGGATATGAATTTTATACAACAATTATGGTGAGAACTCTAGTATCCATGTATAGTTACTGCTCGACTTTGTTTTTTAGAACTGGGAAAGTCAAAGAGCCAGGAAAGGGGTTGCTAATTGGTTGCATAGGCCAGTGAGATCCTCAGGACAAAGAACACATTTGTATTGAAATATATAACCTAGGCCAGTGAGGTACTCAGGGACAAGGGACAAGGGGGAGGACAGAAGCCTCGCTTCACTCGGGGGCGCCCCTGAACCTGAAGTGAAGTCCCTGCTTTTGTTTTGAGTGTGTATTGCCTATACGGTCTGGTTTATGTAAGGGTCCGCCCAGGGCTTTGTTTGAGCTGAGCTTAGCAGGGAGGCGGTATATTATAGTAAAGGAGTGGAGTTAGGCAGGTAGCACAGCAACTAAATCTATTTGGTGCTGTTGGGAGTTCAACTCTCCTGCTATCTGAAAGATCTAGATCATACAATAGGCTTGCTCACGAACGCAACTCAATGGTTCGCCTGTCGATAGAAGAAGCGGCATCGAGAGGAGTTGTGAGGCCGAATCCTTCCTCTCAGTGGAAATTGTTTGAGTCATTGTTCTACCTCTACACTTTCTATGGAAACCATTCTATAGATACGCTGATTAGGGAGATGGGATCCTCAGATTATCTCAATAGAGTGCACGATGAACCTCGTAGGAGGAAGGCCCTTAGGCTCCTGAAAAGCATCCAAGTTTGTTTGTTACTGTGTACTGAATATTTTTATAATTCGTTTTTTTTAGCTTGGAGGCAGGTAAATAGCCTAGTAGTGTTGGCATGTTTAGTTGTTGCAATCATAGAGGTGGGGTTATTTGCTGAGGAAGACTTGAATCTATAGATCTTTCTGTCCTTCCATAGTTTGTAGGTGTTAAGGTAGCCATCATCAATGGCATGTGTGTCATGCTAGTATGGTTGGCCAAGGAGGATGTCACAACAATCCATGCACTGGGAATTAAAGATTCAATCTGAAGTGCCTTCTCAGATTAATATATTTTATTATGCAGAGAACAGTACACGGACATTACTTTCAGATGTAGATGCTGGAAGAACTACGGTCATGTGGATTCCTGTTTGCCTTCCCTTCAAGCTGAAAAGGTAAAATGAACACATTAGTATGAAAAGGATGAAGAAACGGAATCCCTGGATTGTGCATCCCCAGAGAGCACTTAAGTTTGAATTCTTCCTTTGGTAGGACGGTCTGAATAAGCATGAAAGAGTGGCTCTAACAGCCACTTATTCTCCCGCAGCGGAGTAGTAGAGGAAAATCTGTCACCTGTTTGAGATCACTCTGAGGAGGTAATTCCTTTATGGAAGATGCAATTATTGAATAGTGACATTAAACGAGCAAGCATCTATAGGCCTTAAGTTCTGGAGTTCCAATTGAAGACGATTCTTTGAAATCTAAGTTGGGAATTGTTATGGGTATCAAACTTAACCTTCACTCAATAATGCACATTTACCTAATGGTAAATGGTCTGCCACAAGTTTCCGCAATCAAGAGATGGAACAATAGGATTCACATAAAGCCTTTCTTATTTAGTTTTTTCTGATAGTGAAAAGAAATAAGGGGCGGCAAAACTGACCTTTGGCCATATAAAATATCATAAATCTCAGAGAGCTCGGCATCACTGGCCAATTCAAGCACCGCTCGAAGCTCTCGGTTAAAAGCAGGTGTTGCTGCGGATACCGACAAAGAATAAAACATCTAACAGCGCAAAAACACATAATACGGATGCGCATTTAAAAAAAGACTACAACAACATACCTGTACATAGTTTTGCAGCCTCCAGCTGTGTTAGTTTCCGAACCCTTGAGGTATGACTATGGACCTGAATCTTGCATGCGCTCCTATGAATTGAAGATGACCCACACAATTTTGGAGTCTGATTCATAAAATTTAAGAGTATTGTGAGAAGCTACTTAGTGTATTGAAGATTTGATGATTAATGGATACAAGGAAGTACCCAAATGCCAAGCTTGTCTCTGCATAGATGACCTATTTGGGTGAATTTGGGAAGAAGAGCGCGGGGAAGAGAGATGCTCAAATCAGTCATTGCAGTGGACTGTTGATGCAATTGCTCAAAAGAATGTCAATACTAACCATTGCGATTGTTTCACTCTTCGATATGACTCATAAAATGGCCATTTGTCTTCAAATGGATAAATATTCGTTATAAAACTAATTATTTGCACGTACTTTTCCGTCCCTCGTTTTCTGAAGAAAAGTAGAAGAAGAAAGAAGAGTATATTTTAACTTCCGTGAGGCTACTAAGCAGTCTATGGGACAAGTGATCTTAAGCAGCCTATGGGACAACCAATCTTGTTAAAAATTACTAAGCAGCCTATGGGACAAGTGATCTTAAGCAGCGTATGAGACAACCAATCTTGCTAAAAAAAATTTTGGCATTTAAATCTCTTGTTAGCGAGTTTAATGATCAACTCTCCTATTTTTCCAACCATATTCTCATTGAAAATATTCCGAAAGGAAACAGTAGCCACCGTGCTAGCAAACTGGGCCTTAATGTCATTATAAGCATTACAATCCAACATGAAATGTTTCTCTGATTCCACTGCACCAGACGTACAAAAGATACAGATTCTTTCTTCCCATGTCTCTTTAGGTCTTTTCCATCTTCTTGTTTCACACCGAAGACGGTGTGAATTAGTTCTCACTTGAGCTATGAAAATATTTGCTTTCCACAGGATATTAGACCCTATAAAAGCCTTTTGTTGATGATCACATGTAGAGTAAAATTCCTCCAAATAGTACCTCTTCTTTCTTCCCAAGGGTTTTCTCCACATAGCTTGACGGAATTTGTCTATAACAAAAGTTTTTATCTCTTGACTATTATTAGGACATACATTCCAATGAATGTTCCATTTTTTAAGCCATTTGTTGTTTTGATTCATCCATGACTTCTTTCTTTTCTCCAAAAATTCATTGAGGACAACCTTAGGCCATCTATTACCTTCCATTTGCTCGATCTTTTCTAGATATGTTATGAGACGAAACATAGCAATAGCTTCTAGAGGTACAGCCCTCGTTTCAGCTAGGAGAATCTCATATTGGACCAAAATCTTTAATTTGAACTTGTTAGTAATCATGTTTTTTTTAATCCTCTCGAATTGTTTCCATCTTGAGTTTGAAATGTTGCTAGCTTAAACCTCACATCCATAAAGTGCCACTGGAGTCACTAAAAGCCCAAACAAAGTCTGCATAGTTTTCCAATCTCATAATTCTGCCTCTCTGCATTTGTTTTGGCAAGCATAAAAATCTCTCCACCCCCCTAAAGTTCTCTTTTTGCTACAAATCTCCCAGCTAAGGTTGTTATTAAAGTCTAACCCAAGATATTTATACTATGTTACTTACTCTAAAATGTTTCCATCGAAATAGAAATCATATTAAGTTCTTTTCTTTCTATTGGAGAAGATCATAATCTTGGTTTTATTGGTGTTGACTTGCATCCCCACTTCTTTGCAAAAGTGCTCAAGTACACATAAATGCTTCTGAAGGCCGTGAGCGGACCTAGCAATCAGGATAAGATCATCCGCATATAGGAGAAGTCTTACAACATACTCTCATAGTCGCACACCATCTTCACTCTGCATATTTAACCATTCCTCAAGTTTGTCAATATATAGGCCAAATAAAGTAAGTGATAAAGGGCATCTTTGTTTAACCCCAATATCACTCCTGAAACTTTCTGAGATACCGGTGTGAGTTCTAATTTTTACTCGTACATTTTCATAAGTCTATAGACAGCTGTTCTGTGATGTGTTGGGATACCAAGCTCCTTCATATTGTCCCATAGCTTACTCTTAGGAACTATGTCAAAAGCCTTCTTAAAGTCAACAAAACAGCAGAATGCTTCCTCTTTAGTAGCCCAAGATTTTTCAATAATGTGCCTTAAAGTGATACCATGATCTATTGTCGAATACTTAGGTCTAAACCCTGTTTGCGCTTTTTCTCTCTTGCCTTTTTCCTCTGCCCACTTATTGATTCAGCATTCCACCATACGATCAAATAACTTTGCAAACAAAGGGTTAATCATGATGGTTCTATAAATAGAAGGATTGTTAACATATTCACTCTTAAAAAGAGGTACCGCAAGACTAGTAGTCCAATCTCCAGGAAAACCTTGTTGAATATGTCAGTAATGTGAGGAGCAAGAAATTCTTTTCCCCATTTTAAATATTCTACCTGAAATTCATCTAAGTCTTTGGCTTTTCCAACCCCCAATTTCATAATACCCTCTTCCACTTCTTGTATAAGAAAAAGTTTTGTTGATGTGTTGATCAAAGGGGGGCCTTCAACTTCTGGACTTGTTCGTAAATTTGTTTTACAAACTCAAAACCACTGACTGGCTATGATATTGTTGTCATCTGTATGTTCTTTCTTCGATTGGAGCTCCTTCCAAAATACTTTTGGGTTATGTTTCCCTAAGTGTATAAGCTCTTCCCTCCTTATGATCATGAATTCATTTTTTCTTCTTTATGATTTATTTGTCCAACTTTGTGCTCAACTTCTCTTTGCCTATTTCTTTAATAGCCCTCCTTGCCGTTTTACAATCCTCATCAAACCATCTATTTATTGGAAAATAATTTGTTTGCTTCTTCTTATTTTTTGTTCTTTTACAACTTGTAAGTGCCTTTTTAATCATGTTTGTTAACTCGTAGCTTTTAAGGCCTTGTGATCTTACTTTCCCCTCTTGCATTAAATGACTCAATGTCATTCTTAATATATTACTATTTTCTTGTGTTACAAGGATCCTTCCTTTTTTCAGAAGATGTTGAGATTGTTCTTTCCTTGTGGGCTGATTCTTGCTCGACCAATCTACCACTATGGAAGTTATATTATGGTCTGACTTTAGGTCCCTGATAAAATTATCAATTTCCACTCCTTTTATCCTGTCGATTAAACCTTGCAAGCAAATTGCATAGTCAACAACACTTTCCCATTATAGGTTTTACAAGTAAAATTTCCAGAGCTATGTCATCTTTCCATACCATTACAAATAATCAAATCAAACAGGCCACACATAGTTAATAATTCTTCACCAAAATGATTAATGTCCCAGTTTTCTTCCAACCATATTACCCACTGCTGATTATTTTCTTCCATGAGCCATATTGGATTATGGTTCTCCTTGCTACACCAAGTGTTAGCTTGCTCATTTGCAGTCTTTGCATTGAAATCACCTAAAAGAAGAAATTCCCCTTGTGAAAACTCTGAAATATCTTTATTTAGGGTTGCATAAGAGTCTTTCCCATCTATCCCACCTTTTTTGTATGTTTTTTAGACCCGAGGCGCAAAGTAACAAACTGTTATTCTAATGTTATTCCCATTTTCTGATATTCTAAACCAAATGAACTGCTTGTTTGTGTCCTCTTTTACCTATTAAATCTTCCTACCCTCCACTTCTCTAACTAAAACCAATTTACCTCCAAAACCTGTCCCATTGCTAGATGCCCCATTCCAGACGGCAAACTTCCTATAGCCTTCAAAAGAAGGAGTCTTGCAACCATCATGCTCATGAGTTTCCGTGAGACGAATTGTAACACTCTGATTTTGCAAATTATCTTGGTGAATGTTTTTCATACTGTTATAACTGCTGGAATGAAAGCAAACATGTTAAGAGAAACTCTGATCTTAAAGGAATGTGTTTCTAACTTGGATTCTTGTATGCTGTGATTTATTGATAGGACAACATTTATTGTACTTGCGTGTTTGTTGATATGACGACAAATTGTCGTATACTTGCTAAACTCTCGTTGCTGATTAACAGCACACTTTGAATCAATTTCATTGATCCAAAGTATACTGAGGTCTTCCTATGATTACTGTGTCAGTTCACACTTGAACCGAACCCGAGATTGTTATGGACGTGCAGCGCCTGATTGCAGGTATGAGCAGCTGGCACGTAAATGCCAACGACAGGGGTTCGATTCTTGAACCCTATATTGTCGAACTTGGGACCTCGTGAGGCAAGAAATGCCTGGACACGGGTGGCCTTGACACGTGATCCAAAGGACTGAACGTCCTGCACAGCATAGATACGGGGTTAGCTAAGAGGTTGGGTTAGGAGTTGATTAGTGTTAGTGGTTAGTATGAATTAAAAACCCTAAACTAATACTAAGTCCTAACATGCATCCTACACTATTATCCTAAGTGGATTTTTAAATTACAAAAAAAGGGGGAGAATAAACCTAAGCCCTAAAACCTAAGGCTAAACTAAGACATAGGTTGAACACTATATGCAACCTAAACTAATCCTAATCTAAAAAGGGCGCGCAGACCCTTGGAAGGAGAGGATAAGGATGGAGGGGAGTATTCATTGGCATTAATTGGAAAGTCCATACGTGGACAGCGCCAGTTTTGGCGGGGCAGGTAAGAAATAGAGGCATCTATTTGGAGATAGAGCCAAATTCAGTTTTGCATGGGAAATTTGAAATTTAGAGTTCGCCAACTCAAGTGGCGGTGGCGTGGAAGTTAGGAAAAAGGTAGAGCCTTAATTGCATTAATTATTCTTGGTCCTCGCGACCAGTTCACCTTGGAAAGTGTATGAGGGAATTTGATTTTTCATTGTTTCGATTTGGCTTTTGCAAAGTTGCTCTGCATTTGGTTTTTTTGGTCTGGTTCAGTTGAACCAGCTCTTGGAATTTGACACTGTGCTTGGAGATTTTTAAGGTTGTTGCTAAGCCTGAAGAAGAAAGGGTGCTGGGAAGTTTGTGCTATCGCTATGGAAGGAAATAACGCAGCAAACGAAGCTTTCTTTGAGCTCTGGAAAAGAGATTTCAGGCATGTTAAGCCCTTCTCTTTAAAAATCTTTGCTTTGATTAAGTGTTTCATTAAAACAACCCTGCTCTTGGGTTTGGATTGTGCGATTGCTATCGAGTCGATTTGAATTGGATTTTGTTGGTTCTTGCTTTCTTTTCTTTGGGAAATGATAAGAAGAATTGCTTCTGGTTGCTCGGCCTTGATGTGTTTTTGCTCAAATCGAGTTGGAATATGAATTACTGTAGTGGTTATTGACAGTATTGTGGAATGAAATAGACATTTTCTTTCTCTGTACATGCTGTATGAATTGGAATAGGCCTTGTGTGATGTTCTCCTTCTGTGTAATCGTCTCCTTGCTGCTGTGTTTGGAACTATCCTTGCATTTTAATGGAGTGGTAACACCTCCATATCATGCTGGTTGTTTGACAGAAATGAGAAATTTGTCTTGTGTATCATGGGTCTGTACATGTTATTCTAGTTCTTCTCACTACTGAAACTATCGTTCTTTTGTTGAAGAACTGGAATGAGGGAAACGATAGTTGTTTGAAGTTGTTTCTTATTGAATTTTTTTTTAAGGAAACAGATTCTCTTCCTTCTACTATTTTGGATTTTGATGGAAGTGGCATTTGGGTTTTCTATGAGTAATTGAACTCGATTTGAATGAAGTAATAGCAATATTTCCATTGCTGTGCCTTTTCTTGTTTAGGAAATGAGCGAATACGCTTTGGTACCCGTGAAAATAGGAAAAAGTTAATTGTTTTTCCTTCTGAGGTTATTGATGGATTGTGTTTCCCTTGCTGTTAGGATAAGATGGTTTTATTGTGTTTTTTTTTTTATGTTGTTCGGTCTTCCTGTTCGGACTGTAGACACGGTTACAAATTGGTTCTGTATTCTGTGCAATGAAAGATTATATTTTCTTCTTGCTATGATGGAAAGTTGATTCCATTGCGTCTTGTAGTTGTGGTTTGACCTTCTGAACTGAACTGTTGTGAATGTGAACTTGACTTGGATTTCTGTACAAATAAATGGAAAATGTGGGAATTAGCTTGTTTTCTGAGTCTGCCCTGACTGTACCAAGCTTATGCAATTAACACCCTATGCGGGTTTGTCTTTATAAAGGTATTGATGTACGAATATTATATTTTGAGTTCTATACCTCATTAAGTAAATGGAGAATGTTGTTTTTGGAGCTAACGGTTGATCGAGATAGAACTCGAATTGGATATTCATTGTTCGTGGTATATTGGATTGAAACTGTACAGGCTATGTGAGTTGCTTTTCAATAAGAACGATTGTTCTGTTATCTTTATAAGTTGAACTGTCATGCTAAGATAAACACGATTTGGATGTTTGATTTCATTCTGAACAAAATGATTGTTTCATTAATGAAATTATAGGGAAATGGATTTTTCTCTTTTTGCTATTTGGACTCTGAAAATAACATTGGAGCTTTACTGTGCATATGAATTCATCTTCTGTCTGCTGTTCTAACTTGTTGAAATTCATAGTCATGTGAATATTGGATTATTGTAGGTAACAGCAATGAATAAAATGTTATTTTGAACGGGATACGTTCATAGGATTAGGAAATCATGTGATTAATTGACTACATGATTGAAATGTTGTTTGTCTGTTTAGCATACAGTGAAAGAAATATGGTTTCTTTTAGTATGGTAAAAATATGGTTTGCATCCTTGTACTATTTGATCCTGGATGATCATAATGAGGTACTAACCTGTTTTGGATTTTCATATGAGCCTGATTCAAATAAAGTATGGATATGGATGATGAATTCTTCCCTATTTTCATTTAAAGCGGATTATAAATGAAATTATTCTTGCTGCCGGAAAGTGAATTCCGAATGGATTTTGTAAGTTTCACTCTGAACTGTTATTTTGATTGTGCCTCGTTTGGATTCCACTTTCAGAACAGCCAATTGGAAAGAAATAGAGATATGAATGAATGACTTGGGAAAAATAATCTTTTCTACTTCATTCAGTTGGAAATCTGTAATTCGTGAATAATGAATTTTATAGTGCTTAGATGGGAGCAACTATATGCATTGCTGTTCACTTTCTTGTCTGTACTTGATTACTTGGATTCTAATATGATGTATGAACTGAAAGGAAAGTAATGGATTTACATTTCAGTTAGTTTCATCCTTTGCATTTATTATTAATGAAATGCGTGGAAAGGATAACTGTATGTTATATCAGCAGTAAGCTACTTGTATTCCTAACTTTACAAATATTGTAAATTGAGACTTGTAACGGTTATGTGGAAAACGGGACAGTAGTTCTTTGGCTGATTGTGATGATATTTTGATAGTTCAGTTGTTTTGTTGATCTTTCTTTTGTGCCTCTTTCGGGATTGATGTTTAACTGTCATTTCATAAAAGCAGGGTTCTTTTATTGAGACAGTTAGTTGAAGCACCTTATTTTAAGGATAAGTGCTTAATATGCTCAGTTCATTGAACTGACCCGTGCAATTCATTTTGCAGATGGAATTTGATTAGTATGAAGACATGGCTGTTTTCTGATGCTTCTTGATTAGCTGAAAGATGAATTGTAATTGTTGCTTTTATTCCTCTTCGAGGAATTGTGAAAAGAAGAAAATATATTCTTCTATCTATGAGTTGTATTGATGTTTTATGTAAACCATGCCCATCTAGTTGGATTGGCAAATGTACAGATTATGACATGGATTGTCGAATACAATTACAAGTGTGATATTTTAATAATTATATCAGTTTGGTATTGTTGACTAAATTGGAAATATAATGTTATTTCTTAATTTGGATTTGTTTCATTGTCCTTGGATGGATGTTAAATGGAAACTGATTTTTATTCTTACCTAAATGCAACTTTTAAGTTGAAAATGCAATTAGTTCATACTTGGGTAAAGATGAAATTTAATTGACATTAAACAAGATTAGGAAGAATATGATTCCATAATCGAAAGGTATTCAGGATTAGGTTAGGAGCTAAGGAATATCAATTAACTTTGGAATAATCGAACTTCGCTTCGAACTCCATTAGTGATCTCGTATGTTGAATTCAGAATAAAGGATATAGGATAAGTATATCCACCACTAATGGACCTTAACTATACAACGTTAAGGAGAACAAATGAATACATTTCTCGGAGTTTAGACCTCGTATGAATGACGTCTAATAAGTTAGAATTCTGAATTTAGTTGCAGTTGGAAAATCTTGGCTAAGTTTAATAGGTTAAACTTATCACGTCCGTCGGTACGGACATTAATCCAATGATTAAGAAGAGAACCAAGTAGGGAAATGCAGCCCTTCGGCACGAAGGAGAAGATGCATAGCAAGCTAATGGACGGATTTAGTCCCTCTTAGCCCTATACAACTGTAACGGAAACAAGGATCAAGGGATCAGCGTGGATGGTGAAAGTTGATTTTAATTATTAAATCGTATCCTAAGCACTTGAGCAGGATGTGTATTCTCGACGGGAGAATTCTGTAGGACATTGGCATACGCCAGCTACAGCAAGGTGTCTCCATGAAGACGGGGTCTTCATGACGACACACTGTTGCAGCTGACATATTGCAATGCCCTCCCGAATTAAAACATCAAGAATACATAGGCTAAATGTGTAACTGTGGACAGGGGATAGGAGTATGATCTGGTATACGGAGTGACTCCGGAATACTAAAGATAACTAGACACACAGGGTCGTGGGGAAACGACACCGTATGTCTGCGTATCTTTAGTTACTGGGAGTGCCTTCCTATATTCGTTCATATTACTAACTGTAATTGGAAGTTTAAAACTGACCTTAAACGAAGAGGACTGGTAGGAACCAGGAAAGACCATTCTAGATAACAGGTGAAGTGAAGTGAAGGACGTATTCCGTTGATGTGTATAACATCCAGGAATATGATCATGCAAAGCATGTGAAAATCTTTGGCCAAAGTATCGCAATTGCTGGTTGCGTTGTCCTTATCACTTAATTTAAGATGCAGGATGTCAGATGAATATCAGTAACAAATATTCAGATAGGCTTCTTAAATGGATCACTTCGATATTCAGAATGTCATTATAAGCATTGCATTCTGTAATAAAGTGTTTTTCTGATTCCACTGCCCCATCCAAACAAAAGATACAAAGTCTCTCTTCCCATTTTTCTTTAGGCCTTTTCTATCTACCTGTTTCGCTTCTAAGCCGATGGGAGTTAGTCCTTAGTTGAGCTATGAGAATCTTAGCTCTCCAAGGGATGAGGGCCCCTATGTAGGCCTTTTGTTGATGGTCACAAGTGTAGTTAAATTCTTCGAGGTAATATCTTTTTTTCTTCCTCTTTTATCCCACATAGCTTTGTGGACCTTATCTATTACAAATGCTTTTATTTCTTTATTGTCTTTAGGCCATGCATTCCATTCAATATTCCATATTTTCATCCACTTGATGTTTTAATTCACCCATGACCTTTTTCTCCTACATACTGGCTCTTTGAAGACTATGTTTGGCTACATGTTTGTTGTCATCTGTTCAATTTTGTTGAGATATCTTAGAAGTCGAATCATAGCAATGGTTTCAATTGGAACTGCACCCGTTTCAACTAAAAGAATCTCGTAAGGGACAAAAAAATCAACTTAAACTTGCTTGTGATCATATGTTTTTGAATTCTCTCAATTTGTTTCCATTTTGATAATGGTATGTTGTTGACCCATATTTCATACCCATAAAGAACAATAGGAGTAACTAATAATTCAAAAAGGGTCTGAGTAATTTTCTAATCCCGTAGCTTTTTTTCTCTGAATTTGTTTTGTAAAGCATAAAGGGCTTTCCACTCTCCTATCATTCTCTTTTTTCTACAAGTCTCCCAAGTAAGTTTTTCGTTGAAGTCAATCCCCAAGTATTTGTAGTCAGTTACTTCTTCTAGAATACTACCCTCAAAGAAAAAGTGTTGTTAATTTCTTTTCCTTTTAGGTGCTTGTGAGAGACCAATAGGTACCTACATTAGAAGGATATATTGGAAGGAATAAATTTCACATAGTTACGATTAATTTTTTAAATTATATATGAAAATGAGCATAATTATAGGTTCAACAGACAATAAAAATACAAAAGACAAACAATATTATAGAAAGTGAATCGAACATACAAAGTTAATGATGGTTTAATTTTTCACACAAATAGCAGAATTTGAATTAGAATGAAATAAAGACAAAAAATAAGGGTGGAGGATAGCCGAGTTGGTGATGAAGGAGTAGTGTTAGGCTTATGATCCCGATGCTACGTCTCTAGTTCGAATCTCACCATGGTTTACCAAAACCTTTCTCTCTCTCTTAAAAATCCCCTCAGCGGTGGCTTAAAAAATTGAACATTTCCAAACAACGCTTCCTCTGGTCTGGCTCGAAAGAGAAGAAAAAAACCTACCTTATGGCCTGGGACTCGGTCTACAAGCCAAAACGATTGTGAGGCCTTGGTCTGAGAAGAATCGATGATATGAATATATTATTGCTTGCAAAGTTGGGTTGGGCCTTGGTTAAGGGTTCACGTGTTCCCTGGGATTCTCTCCTTCGGGATAAGTACTTGAGACTCGACTCCGGATTTCTCTCAGATAACCCACTTTCCCTTGGTTCGACTATCTAGAATTCTATCATCAGTTGTAGGGATCTTATTCGTAAAGGTTCCAAATGGTGTTTGGGAGATGGAAATAAAATTAATTTTTGGAATGACTTGTGGATTTTAGATTAACCGCTTTCAAAGGAACCCACCTAGTTCTCCATCATGCCACACTTGATTCACCTGGTGGACCACCCAGTCGTAAATTACATCGACAGATATTCTTATCCTCCCTGATGGTTGTTACCTAGATTGTAGGGGTATGATCACAATCAAGTTATTTGGCTCTCTGGAGTAGTTCCTCTCTGCTCTGCACATTGGCTCATACCCTTCTGCTTACTCGGTGATGTGGCCTTGCAATTCATCTGGCTCCTTTTCTGTCAACTCAACATATAGCTCCCTTTTTTCATCACAGATGAATTCTCCCTCAAACACTTCTGACCATCTCATGTTACTCCAAATATTTGTATGTTTGTGTGGCTCATTTGAAAGGATGTCATTCTTACTAGTTAGAATCTACAATGAAGAGGTTACTCACTTTGTTCTAGATGAAACTTTTGTTTTAAAATGTCGAAGACTCCTACCATCTTTTTGTTTAGTGCCCTTTCTCTTCTAGAATATGGTCTTACATCTTAAATTACTTTGGGATGTTATGGACTTTCTCGGGTTTTATAAAAGACACTCTTGAACAATGGTTCTCTCCATTTCATAACTTGGGCCTCTCTCTGGCCTGGAAAGCTATTCTCCCCCATGTTATCTGAGGCCTATGGAAAGAACGAAACAGACACATATTTCAAGACTTTTCTTAAAAAGAGGACGTTGTTGCAAAATCTATTGTTATCTCCCTATTCATAGATGTTTTTACCTTTTTACTCAAATTAACGCAGTGAAATAATAAAAACAAAACTGACCTCAAAAGACACGGGGTTTAACGATACCCATAGAGATGGATGTTGAAGCTAATGTTCGATTGAAGTTGATTAAGTCCAAGTTGACACAATTTGGACACATTCAAAGTATTCGTATCAGAAATCCTCGATTTCTTGTTCAATCTCATGAAGGAATTCAAAAAGTGGCCCAAGCGAGGGTAGATGCAATCTGGACACATTTAAAGTAGTCGTACCTGAAAGCATTGGTTTCTTGTTCAATCTCATAAAGGAATTCAAACTGATCCTCGATGTCTTGATCAGTACTAAAAAATCATATTGTGAAAAGTTTAAGCTCTTGCAAGATGTTGTATTGTTCCCAAAAGAAGGGGTGTTGGAGTATCGGAAGGTTGTAAATGGTGGTAATTAGATGTGAGTGATCGACTACTGCCATCTAACAGAGAGCCATGCTTGGATTGATGTGAAGCTAAACGATGCCTCAAACCTTTGTTTGGAGAAGATCTGAGTTGACAAAGAATTTTTTGATGTTGCTTACAAATTGGGTGATGAAATTTGGTCTTCAAAGGACTGAAAAAGACTTGATAATGATTTGATAATGTCTGGTGATAACCTTGATGTCTTTGTGTTGATTGATGGAATGCAAGATACTAGTGCTCGAAACAGAAATTTGAGGCTCAAAGATTAAAAATTGAGGATCTTGGAGAAAGAGCAGAGAATTGATATTTATAATCACTGGCGATTCAACTGAATCATCGATGATCTGGGTTTTTCGGGATTTTGAGTGGTAATGTGGTTAAAACCACTTCTAAACGAATTTATTTGGTTTTTAGAGTTCGGTTAAATGTTGAAGGGATATTGTTATTTGAGATGAAGAGGTTAAATGGTTACAAAATGGTTTGTTTTTTATTTTTTATTTGTCTTTCAATTTTTTAAGTGGTTTTAAGCGGTTAAGTGTAGATTTAAGGGTAGATTTTACAGTTGTGGATAATATTTACACTAGGTAAATATGATGGAGGATTTTAGACTTAGGATATGGGATACATGAATTAAATGATGGGTTTGATTAATGTATTGTGAAGATAATGTAAATGATAAAGGAGTGTGATTTTTAAGTGTTTACATTTGCCCCGTTTTGTAGAGTAGTTTGGTGTAGGCAAAATGCTAGAAAAAAATGATGATAGATTGATTTGTATGGATGATCCCCTCTCAAAATGGGGTAACTACAATGCAATGTAAGGAAAACCAATTTTACATGTTGGTTGGATAATTTTGACATGCATTTCGTAAAAATTTGCCCCAAACTGGGGTATTGAAATGAGGAATTTTGTCATTGAATCAAGGGATATGGGGAACCAAAGGGTTTGTTAACTATGGACACCAAAATTGTTAGGACTTATTATTCTAGTGCTCACATTATGGGTTAACATAATATTATTTATGAGCTAGTATTGTTTAAAATATTGTTATGTGTTAGATTTGGTTGTTAAACCAAACTCACGTAGATAGGAAATTTTAGGAGTGTTGCTAAACAAAATTTGTTTTACTTCTCCCTATATTTAGGATTAATTCATCCTATATATGTGGGCAATAATATTTAAAGGTGTGTAAAATAATATATAAAGAAATAGTATAATTATTATTGTGTTCAAATATGTTGCAACTCTATTAAAAATGACATATGATGTATTGATAAATGAAATTGATGGTTTGATTTGCTTTAGTTGAAGTCAAGGGAATAACTTCGACCCATTTTGTGAAATATTCAGTGGTTGTGATAATTGAATGGTGTTGTTAGGATGATTTTGGATTTACTGTGCTAATGAGGTTTAACTCCCATTACGAGAAAGGCCATAGATCATGAGCAAGTTACAAAGCCTGATTAGGAACATGTATAAGATATTAGTATTTTTGGCATTTAAGGCACTTCTTGACATATGTACAACAATCCTGATTGATACAGTAGTAACCGAGCCTCAAGACACATTTAGCGACGACGTTACCATTGAAATTTCCACCACATATACCGTCATGGACCTCTTAGATTGCTTTGATATATTTTTGAGACTTAAGACACCTTGATAAAAGGCCATCAAAGTTATGCTTATATAAGATACTTCCTATGATGATGTAACAAGAGGCGCATTGAAGAAATGATCATTTAGTGTTTCATGATAAGTCAGAGGGGATTTTAGATTCAGAAAGATAGTCAAATATTTGAGAATACCATAGATTAGTTGGATTATTGTCAATAGTGTCAATAGGAGGGAGTTCATTTTGATGTGAGGGGTGATCTAATATTTGAATGACTACAGATACTTTGGAGTTATCCGTTGATTCTTCAATTTGTAATGGGACGAGGGCTCCTAAAGAAGCCATAGTATCTACAAATTTGTTGGAAGATCGCAGAACTGTTTGGATGGTGTAACGATCGAAGGCTCTAAGGAGAAAACCAACGTTGGCTTTATATTTTTGTAAATTTTCATTTTTACATTGATATTCTCCTTTGACTTGATTGATGATGAGTTACGAGTCTTCGTAGATCTCTAAGATGTGGACACCTAATAAGATAGCAGTTGTGAGACCCATGATTAAAGCTTTGTATTTTTCCATGTTATTAGTACATTTGAAGTTAAGTTTAAATGATAACAGAATAGGAATCCCTTAGGGAGGTATGATAACGACACCGACCCCTCCCCCTTACTGGCATTTAGATCCATCAAAGAAGAGAGTCATTTTGATAAGAATGAATTTGTGTTCATCGATAGTGTGGATGGATTCATTAGGAAATTCTTCGTGAGGAAGATAGGTGTCAGAAAGGGGTGCTTCAACAAGATGGTTTGCGATGGCTTGGCCTTTGATAAACTATTGTGATCTGAATTGAAGGTCAAACTCAGTCATAAGAATGAGCCACCAAGTTATACATTCACTATGGTATGGTTTAGAATGCATGGTTTTAAGTGGGTTAAATTTGGTGAAAACGAAAGTTTTGTGATTGAGTAGGTAGTGGCGTAATTTGGAGGTAACAAAGTATAAAATGAAACATAACTTTTTAGCCTCAGTATAATGGGTTTCATATTCCTAGAGGCTATAACTTATGTAATAAACGGATTTTTCACGACATTGCTCATATCAATGAGCGAGCATAGCTCCTAAAGCATGATTTGTGACAGATATGTAAAGATAAAATAGATCCCCTTCACGAGGAGGTGTGAATACGGGTGGCGATAGAAGATAGTGTTTGATTTCATTGAACTCCTTTTCAAAATTGAGATCCTATCTAAAATCTACATATTAGAGGAGAAGGTGGTGAAATGGTTGATAACGGTATGAGAGTTGAGATATGAAACATCAGATAGACTGCAATTTACCTTGAAGACTACACAATTGTTTGAGATTTGATGGAGGAGATATTTCAATAATTGCTTTAATTTTTGCTATATCTACTTCAATACCTCATATAGACACGATGAACCCTAGGAGTTTACCAGTGAGGAAATCAAAAACACACTTAACGGGGTTAAGATGAAGGAAATATTGAATAAGATGGATAAATATTGATTCAAGGACAATGAGATGATCTTTGCGTTGTTTAGATTTTCATAAGAGATTATCAACGTAGTCTTCTACAGTTTTATGGATAATATCGTGGAAGATATATGTCATGGTGTGTTGATAAGTAGCTCCCACATTTTTTAAGTCCGAAAGGCATAACACGGTAGCAAAAGGTCCCCCAAGGAGTAATGAAGGATGTCTTATGTTGATCGTCAGTGGTGACGAGGACTTGAATGTAACCAGAAAATCCATCCATAAGGGAGAGCATTTCGTGGCCGATTGTTAAGTTGACTAGCTGATCAATATTTGAGAGAGGGAAATCATCTTTAGGGTAGGCAAGATAGAGATCCCTGAAGTCATTGCAAATGTGTAACTTGCATGAGGCTTTGGTTACGAGTACCACATTGGAGACCCATTGTGGATAGTCAATGGGTATGACGAAATTAGTAGAAAAAAGACGTTGTAACTCTTCTTTGATAAGGAGAACCACGCGGGGATGCATCTTATGAAAATTCTGTTTGACAGGTTTAGCCTTAGGATAGGTGACAATATTATGTACGAAAATATTGAGGTCGATACCTGACATATTACTATATGAACAGGTAAAATCTTGACTATATTTGAATAAGAAATCGGTGAAGTCTTTTAATTCTTATGGATTTAGGGATTGAACGAATTTAACTATGTGAGGTTCTTGAGGGGTTCCTAAGTTTACGTCGATGGTGAGTTCATTAAGGAGGGTTAATGTATTAGGTGGTAAGGTTTTTTTAAGGAAATGGTCATTAGATCCCATATGGGATAAGATTTCTTGATCATTGTGGCATTAGAGGGTGTTAATGGTTGGATTTCTTCAATCATTTCTGGCCAAATGAGAGGAAGTTACTTAGTGACATGGTTGGATTGATAAGTTAAAGGACCTAATGAAATAGTATTGACTAAAAAAAAGTTAGGTGGTATGGAGATGGTGTCATCCATGTCCATGGGATCGTCAAGTTCTGCACATGGTGGTGGTTCAAGTTCACTGATGTGTACGTATGTGCTTTGAGAAGATGATTCGATAGAGGGCCTTTCATATCCAAGCTCGTACTTTTCATGTGGTTTTAGGAAATGTAGGGAAATCAAATCATGTATTCCTTATTCGTAGCGTCCAAGTCCAAAACCTTTCCACATGGAGCGATGGAGATTCATTTGAATGAAGGCAAGATTGTATAAAGAGTCAAAATCAGATTTAAAGGGCATGGTGTGGTGTTGATGATTGTATTATGAAGAGGGATAGATAATCCCCCTGTAGACAAGGTTGGTTTTTAGATAGGTGGGGCCATAAGAGTTAATTTCTTCAATGTCAAGCTCATACAATGGTTGTTTGTCTAGTCTTCCGTATATCTTAGGTGTAGTAAGTGAGTTACGCATGAGGAGACGGTACTCCCCCAGCGAAAGACGTTCCATAACGTCCTCAAGAGAGGAGTCATCGGGTATTTTGGATGATGGAATGGATGTGTTGGTTGACGCTTCATTAGAGAATTTTGATTTTGGGATGAAGACATCAGTTGGATGGTATGTCATATTACAATCAGTGAAAGGATTAGGATCTGCAAGGACCATGAATGTCTCACCTTTGTATTCATTTTTAAGACATCAATGAAGCATCTAAGGGACATAATGCATGGTGTGTATATAAGGTTGTCCTAAAAAATTATTATACTGGAACTCTCCTTTTATGATATAGAATATTTCAGGAAGGGTTTAAACACCAACTTTAAGAGGCGGGATAAAAGTACCTAATGTGGGCGCGATTACATTGTTGAAAGCTCAAAGGAGGACTTGTGTTTGAGTGATGATACTATTTGGTAATCAGATTTGGTTGAAGGCAATGAATGAGATTATGTTTATTGCAGGACCCCCATCAATCATGACCCTCTTAACGAGGACATCATTGATTTGAGTGATAATGAAGAGAGATAAGTCATGATCCTTAGGCCGAAGTGATGGTATTTCAGTAGAGTCAAAGGAAATAGCCGAGGATGTTTTGAGAGTGCTTATGAAATCTATAAAAGGGTTAGGATCGTCTGCGGGAGCTGATATGAACTAGAGGGATTTAATCATTGCTTGTTTATGTGAGGGTGATGTTTGAACCAGATCATAAAGTGACATTTTAACAGGAGCATGGTGTAATTGTTTAATGATGAATTTTTGTACTATAGTGGAGGACAGAGGTGCAGATAGAATGGAAATTTTAGTCTTTGATTTTGATGTTTGGTTGGATATTTTAGGGGCCAGAGGTATGGAAACCTTAGGTTTATCTTTGCATGAGGACGAGGTGAGCTCGGGAGGTGGTGGGATAACGATAAAAGTTTTTAGTTTATTTTGTTGTGAAGGATTGGATTCGTGGATATGAGCTCGAATAGTAATGTGAACGTCATCAATTTGATGGGGAAGGATCTTACTAAAGGATTCTTTGATAATAGGGGCAGATGATGTTGCAGGTGTTGGGTGAGGTTTTTTCATGTACGTAACTATTAAGGGAGGATGCATTTATCTTCAAGCTTTGTAATGGATGTGTGAAAGGCTTTACATTCTTCTACAAAGTGTCAAGGTGTCTGATGGTAGCCACATAAGGCTTCAAAATTATACCAGGAAGGATTTCAACCTCGAGTGTTAAATGGTTTAAGAGGAGGTAACACTATGAGTGATTGTTGAAGTAGTTTTCCTAGAATAGTTGCATAGTTTCCTTTTGATGCAGAGGTTGAAGGCAACGATGTTTCTTTTGATTTAATGGTCATAGGAGGTTTTGTTTTTGGTGTGGATTATTTGGTGGTTTGTCAATGAGTATTTTTTGATTTTGTGATGGTGATAGGTGGTACATATGAAGGATGGGGACCTAGGATAAAAGGCTGATGTTTGGTTCTTTGTATAGGAGTGGTGGAATGGTTTATAATGGTGACCTTTTTAGATAGGGGGAAGGAAACTCCGAGGGTCACACAGATGATACTGGGCTGTAAAGTCATCATATAAAATTTTCATAATCTGAATGATGGGTTGTTTTTGAGGTGTTTGCGAAGGATCCCTAGAAGGGTTGGGTGAAGAGGAGGTAGCTACAGATGTAGAAGGTTCACTTTGGACAACAGATTATGGGGATGTTTCTGATTGTTCAGATGTTGATTCAGATGTGTTACTAGAGGTAAATGTGGGTGTGGATTTGGTAACAGGCGATGTTTTATTAATGGTTTTCATGGTATGGTGGGCTTGTACATTTTTTTCTTGGGGTTGACTACTCAATGTGGGATGATTCAGAAATGGCTGTTTGAAGATGTCAAGGTTTTGATTCTAAGGATTATTGGGGTTGTCTAAATGTAACTCTCCTTTATCAATTAGATCTTGAAGGGTGTTGCGGAATGAACGAAACCTTTTGATGTCATGACCATTGACCCTATGGTATTTACAATAGTCATTATCTTTATACCAAGAGGGTTTAGACATGGAACTATCAATAGGAAAAATGGGAAGAAGAGAGATCATATTGGCGGCGAGGAGTTTATCGAAGACCACACTATAAGTCTCTCCAATAGGGGTATAGTTACGTTGAGGGTGGGAGCGTTTAGTGGTCGAACATTCCTTCATAGTAGAACTGACGACTACGACATTGGCTGATGATTTGGGCTTGTTTAGACTAGAAGACAATTTGGATGGGAAATCAGATTTTGGTTTTTTTGGTCTAAGTTTGACTCTACTTTCTTTAAGAGCAAAAAATTCAAGTTTACGGGCAATAACAAAAGCTTCATTGAATGTTTGAAATGATTACATTTGGAGTGTGGAAGAAATATGTTTTGCACATGAACATGAAAATAATTCAATTAATTTTGTTTGTGGGAGAGGGAATGATAATTGATTAATTATACCCCTCCATTGGGATACAAAATTGGCAATGCATTCATCCTTGATTTTTTTAATAGAATACATGTATGTGATGGTGATTTTATGGGTGATATTTATCGAGAAATGTTCGAGGAATAGTTGGGCGATTTGTGTGAATGAAAAGAGGGAATATTGTGGAATGTTATTATACCAATCTAAAGCAAGTCCTGCCAAGGACATCAGGAACATTCTTAGCTTAAGGTCATGGTCATGAGATATAAGGTAAAAAACATGACGAAAGGCTCAGATGTGCTACTGGGGGTCTTCCTTGCTATAGAATATGGGGAATTTGGGAAGCTCCCAGTGAGGAAGGTAAGCCTTATACGGTATGGAGGGGTGAACGGGTTTATTACATATTTATTCATATGATAGTGTATTCTTAGGACCCATGGAGGCAGCTTAAAGGTTGGATATATGGTTCATTAAGTCCCAAAGAGGGTCGATATGTGGTTGTTGCTTTGTGCTAAATGATAATTGATTAGGTTGTTGCTTTGTGCTAAATGATAATTGATTAGGTTGTTGATATGATTGATACTGCTGCAGGATGTTTTGTTGGAAGGGAATAGTTTGTTGAGGGATGTTCACAGGAATGCTATAGGTAGGTTATGAGACTAAAGGTTGTGATGATTGGATATATTGATATTGAGGAGGGATAAATGTATTAAAAGGAGGCAATGATTGTTGTGGTATGTATTGGAAGGGGAAAAATGTGTGGATAAGGGGATGAGAATATTGAGATGCTTGTTGAAAAGGGACAATTTAAAATAAGGGGTTGCGATGATTGTGGGATGCTCTGAAGGGGAGTAGATGCACGGATAAGGGGATGAGATGGTTGTAAGGAGCTTTGGGAAGAAGAAAACAATTATAAATATATAGGTACGTGTTGTGATAAAAGTGGGGTCAAAAACTATTGCGAAGCCGGATGAGTACTAGCAACAACACTAGTATTGATTAAAGGTGCAAATGAGGGGATATACATAGTAATGTTTTAGAGAGGTGGTATGGTTTTTTGAGATGGCAGTGGCTAAGGTATACTAATAGGGACAACGATAGAACTCACATGAGGTATTTGAATGGTAGAGGAAGATAGGGGGTTTGTGTGGGTGAAGAGGTGTTTGTATCGTTTTGAAGTGGTGTAGAACCCGTTGAGGGGTCAGATTGTTGAATTGTTGTGTCTTTTTAAGAAATCATGTTAAGGTTGAAGGTAATCATGGGAACAAAAGACATGATGGTAGATGTTTCTAATTGAATGCTAGTAGGATATGAATATATTTTTTGGATGACAGGTTCGTGGTTCAGATTGATGTTATGGGAAAAACTGTATGAAGCATAAGATGTATACGATAATGGTTTAGGTAACAATGATTGAAGATGAACACCCCTAACATAAAGGTATACATTAAGAGTCACGGGGTTTGAGTTGAGGATTTCTAAGAAGATGGGATCCCAGATGTTGAATAACCGGGGACTAAGGGGATCAAGTATTGTTATCACTAAATCACCTCACCCCCCGAATGGCTTGAGTGTGAATGGGATATTCGGTGTGATTGGGTAACATGGGATCACCTCTCAAGCTGTGGGACTTGCGGGCTTGAGGTGAACCTCCAGAGAAGGCTGACTTCCTCTTCCTAAACTAAGCACTACACTACTCCTAATGCAATAAAAAAACTAACTAGACTTGTACTAATAGTTCCAGGGGATTAATGAGAGAGATTTGCAAGAAATAAAACCTAAATTAGAAGCGGTGATGCATGAAGAAAGGGGTTTGCTAGACAAAATTACGGCTTACCAATGAAGAAAGATGAACATGGGAAGAATGAACTTGCATTACAAACCCAACTGCATACAATACTTCATTCCTTGATAAGCACAATGACCTCCAAAACTTGTAATAGGCACCAGGGTTGCACAATACAGCTACAGACATGAAGAGAGCAAAATGGAAGCAAAAAAAATAATGCGAGGACAAATAATTATCCACAAAACATAATTTTTATTATTCCAAGCACTTTCACAGTGCAACATTATAGCAAGAAGAGGTAAAAGCTACCATTACAATTTTCAGAGGAAAGGCTTAAGAGCCTAAAAATTCACAACTCAACTTTTGAAGAGAGGGGAAGCTTGAAAAAATGTCTAACTCCCTTGGAATAAGCATCCCTTCAAGTTTTATAACATTGTTTGAGCTGGTGAGAGAAAGAAGGAGAAAGTCCTAAAAACTAGTCAAGATTGTAGCAGAACAAGTCAACCATGCTTGCCTCATTAATTGCAACTCCACCTTCCCAAAACTATTCACAGAATGAGGAAATATCACAATTTTGGAACACCAGAAACTCCAAAAATCCATTTTCTAATAATTCCATTGTGTAGCTATCGCTCTCCTGATTCTAATGACTACAATTTTGTGCAAAATGGACAATCGGGGAGTAATTTATGACTTATTGAGAAAAATTTACATTTTGGGTATCCCGCGAATTGTACTCCATCAACTCATCGAGTCACAAAGTGGCTCGAAAAGTTACCTTCTTACTCGGTGAGTTTCATGTTTTATGTTTGCATCGTGAGCTCTGAAACGGATGACATGGCTCGCCATCTTCGTTACCTTTCTCCCTAGCTCCACGTACTACATTGGCCACTTTATGTTCCACAACCACCGCCCTTTTAGGTTTTGCATTGGCGGTTATACGTCCACGAGGGCTCTTCATGTTTTAACCACCCCGAGTCTTATGAATTCCACCAACTGCATCTTTCTCCACATTTCCATCGTGCTCTGAGAATAATTCCGCCAGCTTGGACACTGTCTGACTCGATTTTCATTCATGATCCTCTTGAAACCCTTACATTTCTCAATGTGTTACACGCTAATCGCTCCACATTTTACATTAAATCTAACCTGAACTTCCTCATAAACCACCCAGGCGTTGATCATTTGCAACTCACCACGTACTCACTAGCTCGGGAACTACGTCAAGCCAACCAATCGATTGACTTGGTATCCTATCAATTGGTTGCCGTTGTGCATTCATCAACTCACTTTCAGACCCCGTTCGAGGTCGCCCTTTCGGGCTTTGGAAACCGAACCTCCAACCACCTTAGCACTTCCAAATCCTGAAAATCCAAAACTCTGAATTTTTTGGAGTTTCAGGCTTTGGGCTCTTCTTCAAATATTTTCCAACTCGTCGGGACGAGCCCGAACTGATAATCCACGAAAGCCCAAAATGAGCATTACCGAAACGAGCTCCCCAAAATCTTCTTCCTGCAGCTCGATCACCATTTAGATCTCCACATCATCGACTCGCCCATGCTAACCCAAACTTCATTCTGTATCACGGAACCCTTGAACTTGGTCGACCTCAATGTCTCGCCATGGCTCGCCCTTATACAGGCAGACTCGGCCTTTCCTATTACGATCTGGCCCGCTTTATTCATGTCGAGCTAAACTGCCAGCATGTTGTTTCATTCATCTGTCAAGATAAGCTCGATATTGAGCTCGACGCATCGCCTTCTTGCCAAGCATCCAAGTTTTATCCTAACGCAACTACGGTTTGGCCCGACGATTTCAATTCGTGCCAGTATTGACATGGCTCGGCCAGAGATCTTACCCCCTTGTGTTGCAGAACCCATCCTCGAGTCATGTAAATTTCCATGATCGTGCGAGCTTTTCGTGCATTCCGTTTCTGTGCCAAACACCTTTATATATGCAACTCGTGATGACTGTAACTGACAAAACTAAGCTCGATCTAAGCCACGTGCTTCACTATAGAGAGCACTAGATCGACTTAATTTGAACTCACCTAACACGATGCCCTATGGTCGATGTTTTTTACCATGCGCGAATTTCAAGCCCATTTTATTCATGTCGTTTCAAATCCGAACATTTGAGCCATGCAACCTAGTTTGATCCGAGCTCGTTTACCATTTCCTAGCTCGATTCCTCACCTTATCTTAACTTGTTTTCCTTTGGAATTTCAACCACTGTTTTCCACAAGTGCCTCGAAATCAATCTAACTTGACATGACAGAGCTCGTTTTCTGCCTACCCCGCAACCGAACTACCTTCAACTCTGCATGTGCCACTGATTCCACATTAGTCTTGAGCTCAGGGTTCCACTTAGTGAGCAACTTTCACCATTTAAGGACATAACTCGCCCCATTTAGCTCATGTGAGCTAAAAATGAGACTTGGTACTTCTTTGCATGCGACCAACATTGCAATCAAGCTGGCTCATTCTAGTCTACCTTGCCGAGTCGTCAACTCAGGCCATTAATCGAAGTAAAGCTTGATGTGTCGAGCTATTTATTGACTCGAATCCTTCACTTTCAACTTAACCCATTGCATTCTCCCTGCAAGTAATCTTCCTTCATTGCTCAGTGCCAAGTTACTTCTATGTTCTCTCAAGATACTAGAACAAGGGAATTTTTTATTTTTTTTTATATACAACGTTCTCTGTTATGAATTATATAATTCAAACACACGTTCAAGTTTTAATAATTGTTCTCTACCCAAACAACACAGTTTGGAACACACAATTTCCTTTTAAAACTAATGTTCCCTGTTCACATATTTACAATATGGAACACACATTCAATGCCATTCAATCTTATAACAGATTCTATATGCTGCTGTAAATGACTCGAAGAACTGCCGATCTTCCATTTTCATGGCTCGGAGTTTCAACGATCCTTCATTTCATGACTCGGCAACAACCGATCCTTCATGTTCGTTCATGCATAGTATATTATATATACCAGTTCTCTTAACCGTTTCCGGTTATCGAAGTGATCCATTTAAGAAGCCTATCTGAATATCTGTTACTGATATTCATCTGACATCCTGCATCTTAAATTAAGTGATTAGGACAACGCAACCAGCACTTGCGATACTTTGGCCAAAGATTTTCACATGCTTTGCATGATCATATTCCTAGATGTGATACACATCAATGGAATACGTCCTTCACTTCACTTCACCTGTTATCTAGAATGGTCTTTCCTGGTTCCTACCAGTCCTCTCAATTTAAGGTCAGATTTAAACTTCCGATTTCCAACTAGCAATATGAACGAATATAGGAAGGCACTCCAGGTAACTAAAGATACGCAGACATACGGTGTCGTTCCCCACGACTCCGTGTGTCTAGTTATCTTTAGTCCTCCGGAGTCACTCCGCATACGTGATCATACTCCCATCCCCAGTCAAGAACTTCACATTCAGCCTATGTATTCTTGATGTTTTAATTCGGGAGGGCATTGTAATATGTCAGCTATAACATTGTGTCATCATGAAGACCCCGTCTTCATGAAGACACCTTGTTGTAGCTGGCGTATGTCAATGTCCTACGGAATCCTCTCATCGAGAGTACACATCCTGCTCAAGTGATTTGGATATGATCTTAATATTTAAGATCAACTTTCAGCAACCATGCTGATCCTTTATCCTCGTTCCCGTTACAGTTGTACGTAGCTAAGAAAGACTAAATCCGTCCTTTAGCTTGCTATGCATCTTCTCCTTCGTACCGAAGGGCTGCATTTCTCTACTTGGATTTCTTCTTAATCTTCAGATTAAGCAGCCCGTTACCGACGGACGTGTTAAGTTTAACCTATTAAACTTAACCAGGATTTTTACAACTGTAACTAAATTCAGAATTTCAGCTTACTAGACGTCATTTAAACGAGGTCTAATTCCCAATAAATGTATTCATTTATTCTCCTTAACATTACATAGTTAAGGTCCATTAGTTATGGATATACTTATCCCATATCCTTTCTTTCTGAATTCAACATACGAGGTCATTAATGGAGTTCGAAAGCGAAGTTCGATTACTCCTAAGTTAATTGATATTCCTTAGCTTCCAAGCTAATCCTGAATACCTATCAGTTATGGAATCATATTCTTCCTAATCCTTTTTAATGCCAATTAAAAATTCATCTTTACCCAAGTATGAACTAATTGCACATTTCAACTTAAAAGTTGCATTAAGGTAAGAATAGATATCAATTCCTATTTAGCATCCATCCAAGGACAATTAAATAAACCCAAATCAAGAAATAACATTATATTCCCAATTAATCAACAATATCAAGCTGATATAGTATTTAAAATATCACACTTGTATTTGTATTCATCATCCATCTCATAATCCATACATCTGCCAATCCAACTGACTGGACTTTGTTTAAATAAAACATCATTACAACTCATAAATAGAAGAATGTACTTTCTTCTTTTCACAATTCCTCGAAGAGGAATAATAGTAAACAAATACAATTCATCTTCGGTCAATCAAAAGAAGCATCAGAAAACAGCCATGTCTTTGTTCTAATCAATTCCATCTGCAAAATTTCTTGCACGGGTCAGTTCAATGAACTGAGCATATTAAGCACTTATCATTAAAATGAGGTGCTTCAATTAACTGTCTCAATAAAAGAACCCTGCTTTTATGAAACGACAGTAAGAAAATCAATCAAAAATCAAGCATCAAAGAATGGAAAACCTAACAACTGAACCATCAAATACCATCTCAATCAGCCAAAGAACTGCTGTCCTATTTTCCACATAACCGTTACAAGTTCCAAATTACAATATTTGTAAAGTTTAGGAATACAAGTAGCATACTGCTGATATAACATAACTGTTATCCTTTCCACCCTTTCATTAATAATAAATGCAAAAGGGTAAAACTAACTGAAACGTAAACCAATTACTTTCCTTTCAGTTCATGCATCACATTAGATTCCAAGCAATCAAGCACAGACGAGAAAGCAAACAACAATGCATATAGTTGCTCATATCTAAGCACTACAAGATTCGTTATTAACGATTACAAATTTCCAGCTGAATGAAAGAAGAAAAGATCATTTTTCCAAGTTATCCAACCACATTCCTATCTCTTTCCTCATGACTGTTCTAAAAATTGAATCCAACCGAGACACAAATCAAGATAACAGTTCAGAGTGAAACTTACAAAATCCATTCGAAATTCACTTTCCAGCAGCAAGAGTAATTTCATTCATAATCAGCTTTAAACGAAAACAAGGAAGAATTTATCGTCCTTATCAATACTTCATTTAAATCAGGCTCATATGAATACCCAAAAACAGGTTAGTACAACATCGTATCTATCATAGATCAAATAGTATAAGGATGCATACTATATATTTACTGAACTAGAAGACCCCATACTTCTTTCACTGTATTTTTAACCAAATAAACAGTTATACAATCATGCAATCAATTAATCACGTGACCTTCTATATCCATGATCGCGTACAGTTCAAAATACAATTTACACATTGTTGTTACCTACAGCAAGACTTAATCATAATGCATAATAAGGCTTCCAATGCTATTCCAAAACTCAACAGCAAAAAGAGAAAATTTCATTCCTTTAATCTTTTGCTAAGAAAACAACCATTTTCTTCAGACTCAACAAGAATTGTTCAGGCCGATTTCATTTCTTCTAAATGACAGTGCCAAGATCAGAAGACCACACGAAACAATTAAATATTTCATTTGTACAGAAAGCACAGCACTCAGAAAATAATTTAAATGCCACTGTCCTCTCTACAGACTGAACTTATAAAGTTCAATAAACCACCCGACTACTGATTTTATCAATTCAAACAGCAGAAAGAAGAAGAATTCCTTACCAATAAATGTTTCTACCCGAATCCATTTTTCTATTCACAACGATGTACAGAACCCAAAATGTGATTTTCATGTAATAATACCCTTATTAATAAAAACCCGCATAGGATATCAGATGCACAACAAGGTACAGTCAAGACAGATCCAAACCGCCTACTTATTTCCAAAATTTTCCATATTATACATAAATAAAAAGCCGAGTTCTTGTTCACAACTACAGCCCGAACTAGAAGATCGAACAGTATCAATAAAACACAACAAATCATCCAACCCCCACAGCAAGAATCAACATAATTCATTTAATGCACAGAAATACAAGCCAAGCTCATTTTCACGACTACTGTCCGAGCTGTAAGATCAAGTCGTTTCCATAAAACACAACCAAATCAACCTTTCATTCCAGCAAGAAAGAATGTATTCATTTATAAGTTCAGAAGAAAAACAATTTCTTTTCTAGCTCCCACGAATACCCAAATTGTATTCGTCCATTTATATAAAAGAAGAAGCACAACAATAATTACATTACTATCATTTCCCTCTAACCGAGCTCGTAATGCTCAGATAAAACTCTAATGCCAATTCCTTTAAAATCCAAAAATGCTATTTCCTTTTAATCCCGAAACAGCAGAAGGAAAGGAAAAGTCTTATTTCCTTTAAGAAAAATTTCAGTATAGAAACGACATCAAGCAACTCGTACATCATGTGAAATTTTATCACAAAAGTTCATATAACAAAAGAACAATCGCACAGCAATGAAAACAACCCACACTGCCTGCACCGTTCTTATATAGCATTTAATCAGAGAAAAACCCATTTCGAATTCCCAAATACTGTCAACAACCAACACAACAAGTTCTTATTCCAACTCAATTCATGCAAAGACGGATCAAATCACAATAACAAGAAAACGATTTCACCCCTATCATTCCAAACAATGACAGCAAGAGTCAACTAGCCCAAATCGACTCAATCATGACAACAATCAGATAAATCAAAAACCTAAGAACAGGGTTGTTTTAATGAGACGCTTAAACAAAGCAAGTGTTTTAAAGAGAAGGGCTTAACATGCCTGTAATTTCTTTTCTCAAAACTCGAAGAAAACCACGTCTACCGAAGGTATTTCCTTCCACGGCGACAGCACGAGCTTCCAACAATCACCTTTCCTCTTACAGGCTCAGCAACAACCTCCAAATTTCCAAAGAACAGTGATAAAATCCAAATGAAACTGGTTCGACAAAACCAAGCAAAAAAACCAAATGCAGAGCAACTTCTCAAAATCTGAATCAACACAATAAACAATCAACATTTCCTCCATACACTTTCCAAGGCGGACTGGTCACGAAGACCAAAAAAATTAAATGCATTAAAGACTCAGCCTTTTCCTATTTTCCCACGCCACCGCCGACTTGGGTTGGCGAACTCCCAAGTTCAAATTTTGCATGCAAAACCAAATTTAGCCTCATAACCAACTAGACTACCTCCATCTTTCTCCCTGTCCCCGCCAAACTGGCGCTGTCCACATAAGGACTCCATTAACTGCCATTAATTCCCTTTCATCCTTATCCTCTTCCCCCAAGGGTCTGCGCGTCCCCTTTAGGTTAGGATTAGTTTAGGATTCATTTTAGTGTTCGACCTAGGTCATAGCCTAGTCTTTAGGTTAATAGGACTTAGGTCTATGTTAGTCATTTTAGAATTTAAAAATCCACTTAGGATAGTAGTTTAGGATGTAAGGTAGAACTTAGGATTAGCTTAGGTTCTAATTCCTACTAACATCTAACACTAATCAACCTCCAATCCAGTCTTCCTACTGACATTCAAGTCAATGCACAGTGCAGGACGTTTCGTCCTTTGTTTCACATGCCAGAGCCACTCGTGTCCAGACATTTCCTGCCTCACGAGGTCTTAAGTTACGACAGTGCATGGTTCGAGAATCGAACCTTTGTCGTTGGCATCTATGTGCCAGCTGCTCATACCTGAAATCAGGTGCTGCACATTTATATCAACCTGCAATTCAGTCAAGAGTAAATCGACAAAGCGATTACAAAAAGGCCACAGCATATAGAATTCAGCAAGCATACGACAATTTGTCGTCACATCAGTAACATACAAGCAACAATAACTGTTGTCCCATGCAACTAAATTACAGCATGCAAGAATCCCGATTTGCAACACATTCCCTTAAGATCAAAATATATCTTAACATGTTTGCCTTCATTTCAGCAGATACAACAGTATGAAAAATAATCACCAAGATAACTTACAAAATCAGGGTGTTACATTCCTCCCTCCTTAAAGAATCATCGTCCCGATGATCAGATTAAACAAATCAAGGAGTTTCTAGGACAAAGTTCAGTTATTGTCCTTCCATTCATAAGTTCATACCAAAAACAGATTCACTCTTAAAAACAACGTTTTAAGACAACTGTACAATAGACTAATAATTGTCTAAATTTGGTAGAATTATCAGTTTTTCGAATTTCAAATTCGATTAAACAAATGTGGAAAAGTAGATCTCATTTCTTCGAGATTTTCCCAAGTTGCACTTTCTTCGCTGAACTGGTCCCACTGGACCTTACATTGGTTCACTTCGCGATTTCTCAAGTACAACTGGCGAGTTCCCAGCACTCGAATGGGCTTAACCACGATTATTCCTGGGTCTTGGACCTGCAAGGAATTCCAATTCAGCACATGTGATAAATCTGTCACGTATTTCTTAAGCAAAGAAATATGAAAAACATCATGCATTTGAGACAAAGCAGGAGGTAATGCTAGACGATAAGCTACAGGGTTGATTATTTCAACAATTTCAAAAGGTCCCACGTATCGTGGCGACAACTTGGCAGCCTTGCCAAAAGTTATTGAGCTCTTTTTCGGCTTCACCCGAAGAAAGACCTTCTCTCCCAGTTTATAATTCCTGTCAACCCGCTTTAAGTCTGCATAACTCTTTTGCCTATTGGCAGCCTCCTTTAGATGTTCCCTAATCATTTTGATTTGTTGTTCCATTTCCGTAAGGATTTCTGGCCCAATTACCTCTCTGTCCTCAACGCTGTCCCAGCTGACAGGGGTTCTGCATTTTCTTCCATATAATGCTTCAAAGGGTGCCATTTTTAAAGAGGCATGATAGGTGTTATTGTAAGCAAATTCTACCAGCGGAAGGTATTCCTCCCATTTATACTGCTGGTCCATGCAATACATCCGTAACATGTCCTCTAAAACCTGATTGACTCTCTCAGTCTGTCCATCCGTCTCCGGATGATATGCAGAACTGAAGTTTAATTTAGTTCCCAAGGCTGCATTAAGCGTTTGCCAAAACCTTGATGTCATCCTCGGATCTCTATCCGATATGATTAATTCCGGTATTCCATGCAATCTGAAGATTTCATGTACAAATCTTCTTGCTAGCACTGGTGCATCGTCCTTCAAATTACCAGCAATGAAGTGTGCCACTTTGGTCAATTTGTCGACTACAACCAGGATAATGTCATGCTTATTTCTTGACATAGGCAATCCTTGAACGAAATCCATCGTTATCACTTGCCATTTATACTGCGGAATGCTGTGGGGATACAATAATCCAGCGGGGTGCATATGTTCCGCCTTAACACGCTGACATTCCAAGCAGTGTGTTACAAATTCCGCCACATCCTTTTTCATTCCCTTCCAGAAGTATTGCTGCTTAAGATCAGCAAGCATTTTCGTAATGCCAGGGTGTCCAGAAAAAGGTGAATTATGAAATTCAGTTAACAATTTCCCTCTTAAGTCATTCGCCAAAGGTATATATACCCTATTTTCGAACCTCAAAATTCCTTCATTATCGAAACGGAATCCTTTATACCTGACATCCTTCGGGTCTGCAGCAAGTGTTGTTTTGACTTGCTGGAAATAAGGATATGATTCTAAGGCATCTTTCACCTTATCCTTAAACTGAGTTCTTAACGTTATAAGAGCAGAGATATGTTTCCTTTGACTCAGAGCATCTGCTACTCTATTTTCCTTGCCCTTGATGTAGCTTATATCAAAATCATACTGAGACAGAAATTCTAACCATCTTCGCTGCCTTGCATTCAGATTTGGCTGAGTAAAAATATACTTCAGCCCCAGATGGTCTGTTTTTAACTCGAAAGGCTTGCCTAAAAGGTAATGCCTCCACATTTGAAGTGCATGAACAATGGCAGCGAGCTCTAGATCGTGTGGAGCATAATTCTGTTCATGTAATTTAAGCTTTCTGCTTTCATAAGCTATGACATGGTTATTCTGTAACAGAATACCCCCAAGGCCTTCTCCTGAGGCGTCCGTTACAACCATAAAATTTCCATTTGGATCAGGTACAGTCAAAATAGGTGCTGAAGTTAACTGTTCCTTTAAATTCTTAAAGGCAGATTCACATTTGTCTGTCCAGATGAATTTCTTATCCTTCTTTTGCAGCGAAGTGATTGGGGCAGCAATTTTTGAAAAGTCCTTAACGAACTTTCGATAATATCCAGCCAAGCCCATGAAGCTCCTCACTTCGTGCACGTTCTTAGGCGCAGGCCACTCAGTTATAGCTGTAATCTTTGAAGGGTCAACAGCTATTCCATTCTTGCTTATAACGTGTCCCAAATAATGCACCTCTGCATCATAAAAGGAACATTTGGACAGTTTGCCATACAATTTCCTCTTTCTTAAAATTTCCAGCACTATTCTTAGATGTTCTTGGTGCTCTTCGACATTTTTAGAGTATATAAGAATGTCGTCTAAGAATACAAGTACAAACTTGTCTAAGTATTCTTGAAAAATATTGTTCATCAGATTCATGAAGGCGGCAGGTGCATTAGTCAACCCAAAAGGTAACACCGTGAACTCATAATGCCCGTACCTCGTTCTAAAAGTTGTTTTATGAATATCTTCTTCCTTTATTCTCAGCTGATGATACCCAGATCGAAGATCTATTTTTGAATAAACTGATGCTCCTCGCATCTGATCGAACAGATCATCAATCCTAGGAAGTGGGTATCGATTTTTAATAGTTGCTTTGTTCAGCATTCTGTAATCAATACACAGCCTCAAAGTGCCATCCTTTTTCTTTACAAAAATTACCGGCGCTCCCCAAGGTGAGACGCTCGGTCTTATCAGTCCCTTAGTCAAAAGTTCTTGTAACTGAGCCTTTAGCTCTACCAACTCAATGGTAGTCATTCTATAAGGTGCTTTAGATATGGGTTCAGTTCCCGGTTTGATTTCTATTGCAAAGTCAAACTCACGTTTGGGTGGAAGACCTGGCAATTCCTCCAGAAACACATCACGGAAACCCCTTAACAATGGATATCTTTCCATGAAATCATTATCTTCCTCAGCATTTTCTGTCATTTTTACTACATACAAAGTGCAGCCTCTGTTTTTAGCCCTTTTTAGTTGCATAGCCGTCAGTTTCCTAACTGCAACTTCCCGTTTTACACCTTGAATGACTGCTGCTTTCTGCAGGTCATCGAAGCAACAGATTTGTTTTTCATAACATTCGACCTTTGCCTTATGTTCAGCCAACCAGTTGACTCCAATAATGATATCATATGACCCTAGAGGAGTGACATACAAGTCAACTTCGGTGGAGAAACTAGGCAAGTCAAGAATTGCCCCAAAAAGGCACATTTCGACTGTATGGACAGCATTATTCCCATAATGCACTGTCCATGTTTTATCCATTCTTTCAGCCCTTCTTTTTAATTTCATTGCAAGTTTAGCAGAAATAAAGCATTCAGTAGCTCCAGTATCAAAAAGTATGACTACAGGTGTACCAAATAACTTACCTGAAACTTCTATGGGCGTAACTTGCTTTTCAGCTTGTCTGTTAGCCACTGCAGCGTGTATCCTATGCTGCTGACCGCGATCATCCTTCTTCAGAGGACAGTGATTCACATAGTGGTCCTTTCCACAGTTGAAGCATCCTCCAACTGGCCCTTTTCTAGGCTCAAATTTGTTACCAGCCTTGAAGTTATCATTCTGGCTTCCATAGGACTTCTGTCCAATGCCATTAACTTTTGTGAAGCTATTCTTCACACTATTTATAGGTCTGTTCATCACAGATTTCTTGTTGTTATCTACAACAGTTTTGTTTTTCACACCAAACCTTTTCCAAGGTCCCCTTTTTGGTGCAAGAGATGAAGAAGAATTGGGAATCTTCTTCCTTATCTCTTCCCTGTGAGCAGATATTGCTCTCAATTTCTGTTCCTGTCTGATTGCCTTTTCGACAACTCCATCCATGGTGGTTGGGCTGTGGACATCCACTTTGCCACCAATGATGGGATTCAGCCCCATTATGAATTTCCGTATTCTGAACTTCTCGTCAGCTTGGTACTGCGGCACATACTTAAGGAGTTTAGTAAACCCTTCCCAGTATTCCGTCACTGACAGCCTTCCTTGCGACCAGTTCTGAAATTCAGTCATTTTCCTATCAAAATAGAGTTGAGGCAGCCATCGTTGCCTAAAATAACCCTTAAATTGATCCCAAGTTATGTCTGATTCGACAATATTCAGCTCAACCTTACGGTTGTCCCACCATGATGATGCTTCATGAGAAAGCTGATATGCTCCCCATATCGCTTTAGTCTCTTCAGAGAAGTTTCTTATAGCAAAGTATTTCTCCATTTCACTGAGCCAATTCTCAGCTCCGTCCCCAAGGGTTGTTCCATCAAACTTTGGAGGACTTATTCTCTTTATATCATTTGTAAGTTCAGCTGCTAATCTTGCCCTTTTATTTTCAGGGGGATTAGGAGCAATTACATTATTATTATCAACACCCGGATTCCCTCCGTTGATGTTGTCCATAGGAGGCGGCTGATCATTTATTTCAGCTTCATCTTCCTCCTCTTCATTGCCCATTGACTGTTGTTCCAGCACAGTCAAACGATCTCTCGTATCAAGTAGGGCAGCAAGGATTTCATCCAGCTTTTGAGCAGTAGCTGCTTCTCCACCCTGTAACGGGTTATTCGCAGCATTCCCTCTTGTTCTGACCATTTTCTGTTCAATAAGAAAATGTAAACCTTATTAATATTGTGGACTCATTAGGTCCAAGAGCTGCAACCTTCAGCTCTGATACCAAGATGTAACATCCCCATTTTAAGATACTAGAACAAGGGATTTTTTTTTTTTATATACAACGTTCTCTGTTATGAATTATATAATTCAAACACACGTTCAAGTTTTAATAATTGTTCTCTACCCAAACAACACAGTTTGGAACACACAATTTCCTTTTAAAACTAATGTTCCCTGTTCACATATTTACAATATGGAACACACATTCAATGCCATTCAATCTTATAACAGATTCTATATGCTGCTGTAAATGACTCGAAGAACTGCCGATCTTCCATTTTCATGGCTCGGAGTTTCAACGATCCTTCATTTCATGACTCGGCAACAACCGATCCTTCATGTTCGTTCATGCATAGTATATTATATATACCAGTTCTCTTAACCGTTTCCGGTTATCGAAGTGATCCATTTAAGAAGCCTATCTGAATATCTGTTACTGATATTCATCTGACATCCTGCATCTTAAATTAAGTGATTAGGACAACGCAACCAGCACTTGCGATACTTTGGCCAAAGATTTTCACATGCTTTGCATGATCATATTCCTAGATGTGATACACATCAATGGAATACGTCCTTCACTTCACTTCACCTGTTATCTAGAATGGTCTTTCCTGGTTCCTACCAGTCCTCTCAATTTAAGGTCAGATTTAAACTTCCGATTTCCAACTAGCAATATGAACGAATATAGGAAGGCACTCCTGGTAACTAAAGATACGCAGACATACGGTGTCGTTCCCCACGACTCCGTGTGTCTAGTTATCTTTAGTCCTCCGGAGTCACTCCGCATACGTGATCATACTCCCATCCCCAGTCAAGAACTTCACATTCAGCCTATGTATTCTTGATGTTTTAATTCGGGAGGGCATTGTAATATGTCAGCTATAACATTGTGTCGTCATGAAGACCCCGTCTTCATGAAGACACCTTGCTGTAGCTGGCGTATGTCAATGTCCTACGGAATCCTCTCATCGAGAGTACACATCCTGCTCAAGTGATTTGGATATGATCTTAATATTTAAGATCAACTTTCAGCAACCATGCTGATCCTTTATCCTCGTTCCCGTTACAGTTGTACGTAGCTAAGAAAGACTAAATCCGTCCTTTAGCTTGCTATGCATCTTCTCCTTCGTACCGAAGGCTATGCATTTCTCTACTTGGATTTCTTCTTAATCTTCAGATTAAGCAG
Organism: Taxus chinensis; assembly: GCA_019776745.2. NCBI lineage: Eukaryota > Viridiplantae > Streptophyta > Pinopsida > Cupressales > Taxaceae > Taxus > Taxus chinensis. The sequence goes on from CM034154.1 coordinate 486,168,796, forward strand.
CCCGTTACCGACGGACGTGTTAAGTTTAACCTATTAAACTTAACCAGGATTTTTACAACTGTAACTAAATTCAGAATTTCAGCTTACTAGACGTCATTTAAACGAGGTCTAATTCCCAATAAATGTATTCATTTATTCTCCTTAACATTACATAGTTAAGGTCCATTAGTTATGGATATACTTATCCCATATCCTTTCTTTCTGAATTCAACATACGAGGTCATTAATGGAGTTCGAAAGCGAAGTTCGATTACTCCTAAGTTAATTGATATTCCTTAGCTTCCAAGCTAATCCTGAATACCTATCAGTTATGGAATCATATTCTTCCTAATCCTTTTTAATGTCAATTAAGAATTCATCTTTACCCAAGTATGAACTAATTGCACATTTCAACTTAAAGTTGCATTAAGGTAAGAATAGATATCAATTCCTATTTAGCATCCATCCAAGGACAATTAAATAAACCCAAATCAAGAAATAACATTATATTTCCAATTTAATCAACAATATCGAGCTGATATAGTCATTTAAAATATCACACTTGTATTTGTATTCATCATCCATCTCATAATCTGTACATTTGCCAATCCAACTGACTGGACTTTGTTTAAATAAAACATCATTACAACTCATAAATAGAAGAATGTACTTTCTTCTTTTCACAATTCCTCGAAGAGGAATAATAGTAAAAAAATACAGTTCATCTTTGGTCAATCAAAGAAGCATCAGAAAACAGCCATGTCTTCGTTCTAATCAATTCCATCTGCAAAATTTCTTGCACGGGTCAGTTCAATGAACTGAGCATATTAAGCACTTATCATTAAAATGAGGTGCTTCAATTAACTGTCTCAATAAAAGAACCCTGCTTTTATGAAACGACAGTAAGAACATCAATCAAAAATCAAGCATCAAAGAATGGGCAGCATAACAACTGAACCATCAAATACCATCCCAATCAGCCAAAGAACTGCTGTCCTATTTTCCACATGACCGTTACAAGTCCCAAATTACAATAATTGTAAAGTTTAGGAATACAAGTAGCATACTGCTGATATAACATAACTGTTATCCTTTCCACCCTTTCATTAATAATAAATGCAAAAGGGTAAAACTAACTGAAATGTAAACCAATTACTTTCCTTTCAGCTCATGCATCACATTAGATTCTAAGCAATTAAGCACAAACGAGAAAGCAAACAGTAATGCATATAGTTACTCATATCTAAGCACTACAAGATTCGTTATTAACGATTACAAATTTTCAGCTGAATGAAAGAAGAAAAGATCATTTTTCCAAGTTATCCAACCACATTCCTATCTCTTTCCTCATGACTGTTCTAAAAATTGAATCCAACCGAGACACAAATCAAGATAACAGTTCAGAGTGAAACTTACAAAATCCATTCGAAATTCACTTTCCAGCAGCAAGAGTAATTTCATTCATAATCAGCTTTAAACGAAAACAAGGAAGGATTTATCGTCCTTATCAATACTTCATTTAAATCAAGCTCATATTAATACCCAAAAACAGGATAGTACAACATCGTATTTATCATAGATCAAATAGTATAAGGATGCATACTATATATTTACTGAACTAGAAGACCCCATACTTCTTTCATTGTATTTTTAACCAAATAAACAGCTATACAATCATGCAATCAATTAATCACGTGACCTTCTATATCCAGGATCGCGTACAGTTCAAAATACGATTTACACATTGCTGTTACCTACAACAAGACTTAATCATAATGCATAATAAAGCTTCCAATGCTATTCCAAAACTCAACAGCAAAAGAGAAAATTTCATTCCTTTAATCTTTTGCTAAGAAAACAACCATTTTCTTCAGACTCAACAAGAATTGTTCAGGCCGATTTCATTTCTTCTAAATGACAGTGCCAAGATCAGAAGACCACACGAAACAATTAAATATTTCATTTGTACAGAAAGCACAACACTCAGAAAATAATTTAAATACCATTGTCCTCTCTACAAACTGAACTTATAAAGTTCAATAAACCACCCGACTTTTGATTTTATCAATTCAAACAGCAGAAAGAAGAAGAATTGCTTACAAGTAATGTTTCTACCCGAATCCATTTTTTTATTCACAAAGATGTACAGAACCCAAAATGCTATTTTCATGTAATAATACCCTTATTAATAAAAACCCGCTTAGGATATCAGATGCACAACAAGGTACAGTCAAGACAAATCCAAACCGCCTACTTAGTTCCAAAATTTTCAATATTATACATAAATAAAAAGCCGAGTTCTTGTTCACAACTACAGCCCGAACTAGAAGATCGAACATTATCAATTAAAACACAACAAATCACCCAACCCCCACAGCAAGAATCAACATAATTCATTTAATGCACAAAAATACAAGCCAAGCTCATTTTCACGACTACTGTCCGAGCTGTAAGATCAAGTCGTTTCCATAAAACACAACCAAATCAACCTTTCATTCCAACAAGAAAGAATGTATTCATTTATAAGTTCAGAAGAAAAATAATTTCTTTTCTAGCTCCCACGAATACCCAAATTGTATTCGTCCATTTATATAAAAGAAGAAGCACATCAATAATTACATTACCATCATTTCCCTCTAACCGAGCTCGTAATGCTCAGATAAAACCTTAATGCCAATTCCTTTAAAATCCAAAAATGCTATTTCCTTTTAATCCGGAAACAGCAGAAGGAAAGGAAAAGTCTTATTTCCCTTAAGAAAAATTTCAGTATAGAAACGACATCAAGCAACTCATACATCATGTGAAATTTTATCACAAAAGTTCATATAACAAAAGAATAATCGCACAGCAATGAAAACAACCCACACTGCCTGCACCATTCTTATATAGCATTTAATCAGAGAAAACTCATTCGAATTCCCAAATACTGTCAACAACCAACACAACAAGTTCTTATTCCAACTCAATTCATGCAAAGACGGATAAAATCACAATAACAAGAAAACGATTTCACCCCTACCATTCCAAACAATGACAGCAAGAATCAACTAGCCCAAATCGTCTCAATCATGACAACAATAAGATAAATAAAAAACCCAAGAGCAGGGTTGTTTTAATGAGACGCTTAAACAAAGCAAGTATTTTTAAAGAGAAGGGCTCAACATGCCTGTAAATTCTTCCTCAAAACTCGAAGAAAACCACGTCTACCAAAGGTATTTCCTTCCACGGCGATAGCACGAGCTTCCCAGAATCACCTTTCCTCTTACAGGCTCAGCAACAGCCTCCAATCTTTCCAAAGAAACAGTAATAAAACCCAATGAAAACTGGTTCGACTAAACCAAACAAAAAAACCAAATGCAGAGCAACTTCACAAAATCCGAATCGACACAATAAACAATCAAATTTCCCTCATACACTTTCCAAGGCGAGATGGTCGCGAGGACCGAAAAAAAATTAAATGCATTAAAGACTCAGCCTTCTCCTATTTTCCCACGCCACCGCTGACTTGGGTTGGCGAACTCCCAAGTTCAAATTTTGCATGCAAAACCAAATTTAGCCTCATAACCAACTAACTACCTCCATCTTTCTCCCTGTCCCCGCCAAACTGGCGCTGTCCACATAAGGACTCCTTATTAATGCCATTAAACACCCTTCATCCTTATCCTCTTCCCCCAAGGGTCTGTGTGTCCCCTTTAGGTTAGGATTAGTTTAGGATTCATTTTAGTGTTCGACCTAGGTCATAGCCTAGTCTTTAGGTTGATAGGACTTAGGTTTATGTTAGTCATTTTAGAATTTAAGAATCCACTTAGGATAGTAGTTTAGGATGTAAGGTAGAACTTAGGATTAGCTTAGGTTCTAATTCCTACTAACATCTAACACTAATCAACCTCCAATCCAGTCTTCCTACTGACATTCAAGTCAATGCGGTGCAGGACGTTTTGTCCTTTGTTTCACATGCCAGAGCCACTCGTGTCCAGACATTTCCTACCTGACGAGGTCTTAAGTTACAACAGTGCATGGTTCGAGAATCGAACCTTTGTCATTGGCATCTATGTGCCAACTTCTCATACCTGAAATCAGGTGCTGCACATTTATATCAACCTGCAATTCAGTCAAGAGTAAATTGACAAAGCGATTACAAAAAGGCCACCGTATAAAGAGTTCAGCAAGCATACGACAATTTGTCGTCACATCATTAACATACAGGCAACAATAACTGTTGTCCCATGCAAATAAACTACATCATGCAAAAATCCAGATTTTGCAACACATTCCCTTAAGATCAAAATATATCTTAACATGTTTGCCTTCATTTCAACAGATACAACAGTATGAAAAATAATCACCAAGATAACTTACAAAATCAGGGTGTTACATACGAGCCGGGTTGATTTGTTTTCACGTGTCCAATTAAGCTCATCAATGCAACCTAGCTCATTGATTCAAGCCTAACTCATTGAGCTAGTCTTCCCGATACCTTAGGTAACTCGCCCTTAATCTCACTGAATAAAATCTTGATCATTTTTATCTTCATCATTTTAATAGCTTTGTCTACTATTTTAGAAGAAGATCCCATAAGCATAAAATCACTCCTGATCGAGGATGATGACGACTCACATAAGCTTCTTAGGTAAGGGCTAGTATATGGATATCCATTTTCTCTTATAACTCGAGAGGAAATCCAATTTCATTGCCTCATCATGTGTTCCACATTCTTCCAGTATCGTGTGCACTAAAGTAGATGAAAAACCATGTTCACAAAATGCCTTTTAATTAAGCACCACTTTGATTTAGATTAACATTCTTGATTATTCCTTATGTACTCCAATATTGCATTCATATTTGATGAACCAGTTTCATGAATTGCTTCATGAAGAAATTTTCCAGTCCAAAGTGTAATTTACCATCATTGTCCATTTTTTCCCAAGTGAGCAAAAATGGGTAACAAGTATTTCATATGAAGCGGATTGACTATTGGGAGAATTTGGTTATTCTTGATCTTCGGGTGGGGGTGAAGCAACTTTTTTTAATTCATGAAAGGAATGCTAGACATTACGAAGACGTTGTTGAGTGTTATCAATGGAACATGTAATATCATCTATCATGTTTTCTAGATTTTCAAGTCGGGTAGTTGATAAAAGTTCTTGGCGTTGATCAATGAGTCATTGGGCTTCATCTAGTTGGGTTTGGGCTTGTTGTAAATTTTAGTGGTATTGTGGTGTGGATTGTTAGAATGGACTGGACATGTTTTCTGAAGTATAGATATGAGATTCTCGTCTTGTAAGTACCATATTAACAAACACACAATCACCTAACAAAATGAAGATAAATCTAGATTGGTTGATTACAAACAACAAGAAAAATCACACATAAAGAGTTTAATTATCTTGATTAATTAATAAAAATTAGAATATGTAATGCAACTTATAGGATCCTAGGAAATGGCCATCTATGGATGGATTCAGGTAATGTTTAATTTTGGAGTCCTTTATATATCCAAGGATACGCGAGGCCCAAATATGTGCTGGTGTCAGTATGGGGCCTACCTCCTCACTTCATGGTCCCATAATGATAAGGGAGTTAGGTGCTTAGCCAATATATCGACAACTAGTTGTTTATACTAGGCCAGAACACCAAGTTGGTTTCCCTATTAGGTGATGAAATCCCAATAGTTATCACCTGGGTAAGAGTGTTTGATGCAAGTTTTATGTTTGATGTGGTTTGACTGTGTGTGGGGGAAGAATTAAGTGAATGCAAAAAATCAATTCTTTTAATTAATCTATATGATCAAGCATGATGCAAGGTTTGTTTTAAATCCAAAAGAACAATTGACTTCGATGAGAGTAGACAATGAAATGTAATACAGAAAACAAAAATAAAGGGAAAGGACTCACCTAAAAAATGCTTCCTTTTTAATTTTTCAAATTTTTTGATTTGTTTTTGGCAAAACAAAAGCCTCCAAAGCAGGAACCTAGAAAAATTTGTTAGTAGAAAATAGATTACACCACAAGAAATGATGTTAGAGGATGAATGGCTGAGTAATCAGAAGCAGTCACAGAGATCATTAACGATTGATATAATCATTGGTGATTCACACAATCTCTGGCGATTTCATTGGATCACTATCTATCATAGAGTAAAAGGCCTAAAATATATGGAAATTTGATTTAAATGAAATGAAAACACAAATGAAGAAGGGAATAAAGGTCCCACCAAGCGTGCTAGAATATTCAGAGATGTTTTTACCTTTCTACTCAAATTAATGTAGTGAAATAATATAAATAAAACCAACCTCAAAAGAAGTGGGGTTTAATGATACCTGTAGATATGGATGATGAAGTTGATGTTTGATTGAAGTTGTTTAAGTTTGGATTGATGTAAGTTCTCATTTTCTGCAAAGCAACATGTGCTTAAAGACACTAAACAAAAATGATTAAAGAAATGGATAAATGAGCTTCTTAACAAAGGATGGTTCTAGGATTCCAGAAAGGCTTCCTTGGAGGATGTCATCTCATTTTATAACAATTAAGTGAATTACCAACAATGATGTGGATGAAGAAAAAGATATACAATCAACGTAGATATGTAGATAGAAAATGAGAAGCTCTAGAACTCCAGATGAATAGGCAAGTCCTTAGTAGCTTCAAAAAGTGGTCCAAGCAAGGGTAGATGCAATCTAGACACGTTTAAAGTAGTGATACTAGAAATCCTCAATTTCTTGTTCAATCTCTTGAAGGAATTCAAATTGATCTTCAATGTCTTGATCAGTATCAACAAATCATATTGTGCAAAGTGTGAGCTCGTGTAGGATGTTGCATTATTCCCAGAAGAAGGGGTGTTGGACTATCGAAAGGCTGTAAATGTTGGTAATTAGATGTGAGAAACTAGGTACTACCATCTAATAGAGAGCCATGATTGGATTGATGTGAAGCTAAAATATGCATCAAACCTTTGTTTGGAGAAGATATGAGTTGACAGATTATGTTTTGATGTTGCCTACAACCTGGGTGATGAAATCTGATCTTCAAAGGACTGGAAAATACTTGATAATGATTTGATAATGTTTGGTGATAGCCTTGATGTCTTTTTGTTGACTGATGAAATGCAAGATACTAGTGCTCGAGATAGAAAGTTGGGGCTCGAAGATTCAAAATTGAGGATCCTGGAGAAAGAGCAGGGAACTGATATTTATAATCGTTGGCAATTCAACTGAATCACCAACGATCCAAGTTTTTTAGGATTTTGATTGGTAAAGTGGTTAAAACCACTTCTAAATGAAGTTATTTGATTTTTGGAGTTCGGGTAAATATTGAAGGGGCGTTGTTATTTGAGGTGAAGAGGTTAAATGGTTATGAAATGTTTTTTTTATTTGTTGTATTTGTCTTTTGGTTTTTCAAGTGGTTTTAAGTGGTTAAGTGTATATTTAAGGGTAGATTTTATATCTGTGGATAATATCTACTCTAGGTAAATATGATGGAGGATTTTAGACTTAGGTTAGGGGATATATGAATTAAATTATGGTTTTGATTAATGTATTGTGAAGATAACGTAAGTGATAAAGGAGAGTAATTTTTTAAGTGTTTACACTCCCTTTAAGAAAACCTCAACTCTTCCTAGCGCAGATTAGGCAATTCCAAGATAGATCTCCTTGCTAGTGCAAATTGGCAAAATTATCTCTTCACAGATCCTGCTCTAAATCAGTATGCAGCTGTTAGAGCGGTTATGCAATGGAAATTTGCGCCTGCTAGAAGGAGGAAATTAAATGTGGAAAACACTTCAAGATGTAATTCTGGCCCCTCAGGATGTGACGGTGCTCTGCGAGATCACAAAGGAAATTTTATAGCAACCTTTGCTTCTAACCTGGGTTTCGACAACAACCATAGAGTGAAAGCTTTAGCCATCCTCAAAGGCATGGAATTAGCTAGAAATGCGAGATCTGCCAAGATCATCATTAAGAGTGACTCCCTAAATCTCATCAAAATTATGAAAGATATTGCCCCTCCCTATTGCAACATAACATCATCGTCCAGGATACCAAATCCTTTAAGAAAAATTTAATTGATGTCTCCTTTTAACATATTTATCAGGAAGGGAATGCTTTTGTAGATGCTTTAGCTAACAAATGTATTGACTGCACTGGCCATACTTCTTGGTTTGATTCTTTTCTAGAAGATATCTCCATCATTATAAAAAATGAAGCAACCTTGGAAGATGGTTACCTCCCTATGGCATGCTGAGATGCAACCTTCTTGGATGTTTCACCCTTTTAAAAGACCCCTCCCTAGCTTCATCAGATTTGGGTCCCTCTCTACCAAGTTATGTTGTATCTTCTTCCACCTCAGTGGGCTCAGACTTAGAGGCTTCATCTGATCCATTAATCATCACCACATCACTTTGGATCCCTTGTATCTCCACATGAGCCACCCTTTTTTTGGGAATTATCTCTGGTTTAAATCCCCCCATGTCTATACATGTCTAGGCATATCCCTCTCCTGATTCATATCTCTAGTTTATATCCCCCATTATTCTTAGCTTTTTAAACCAAACTCAGGCCGATCTTTTTTGTAACATTTGTCCCTCCTTCTATGGCTCTAAAATCAAGGGTGGAAAATCATTCATGTTGAACCAAATGACTTCTCTGACATTGAGGAGGATAAAGAATTATGGGATATCTATGTCATGGGTGGGGTCTCGAGTTTTATGGAGTCCATGCTTGTCCACTCCCTCATGATTTCTAATTGCATTCTCACCTCATGGGATGGATGTATAATGTTAAAAGTGATTAGATACATATGCAAACTAGAAACCAAAACCAAATTGATTTCCTAAATCTAATCCTCTTAAACACTACCTCAGATTAAGCAAAGATGAAAGGGAGATAAAAGCAATACCTATAACTTACCAATGAATAACCACCCTTGATGTTGTAGTTTTCTCATGATGATTGGATAGAATTGTTTGCTTCATATTTGTGGAAGTAAATGGGCATCACTTCCCATTTGTGGATTGAAGATTGCTTATGGATGCTTGATAAATATGTAAATGAATATTAGAGAGTTTTTTAGGAATATTAATAGCACTTTGTTATGATTTATATGGATTCACATGATTCTAAGGATTTTAAGTATTTCTAAGGATTCTTATAGATGGCTTTCATGGAGGGTGGCATGCCAATTTATAGTTTTTGGAAGAAGAAATGGAGGGCTAGGATCTTGCCAAGTAGATGGAAGATCAATGGTTAGTATTGAATGAGAAGATAAAAGAGTATAGATAATTCTAGAATTAGAAATTCTAGAGATAAATATCCATTGAATTTAAAATTCAATGGGGAAGAGTAGAAAGTTAGAGAGGCTTCTAGAAATAGAGGAGGTGGGATTAATTCTAGAATTAGAAAATTCTAGAATTATGGAGAAATATCCAATTGAATTTAAAATTCAATGGAGAAAAGTAGAAAGTTAGAGAGGCTTCTAGAATTAGAAGCTTCTAGAAATAGAGGAGGTGGGATTAATTCTAGAATTAGAAAATTCTAGAATTATGGAGAAATATCCATTGAATTTAAAATTCAATGGAGAAGAGTAGAAAGTTAGAGAGGCTTCTAGAATTAGAAGCTTCTAGAAATAGAGGAGGTGGGATTAAATTAGTTTAGGTTTAATTAGGAGTTAATGATGTGATTACATGGAGAGGCTAGTTGTAGGGTAGGTGTAGAGTAGGTGGGTAGGTAGATAGGAATTTTAAATTCCTAGAAATGTTAAATGAGGTTAGTGGGAAGTTAGGAAAGGGGTTAGTAATAATTAATCTTGTGATTAATTATTATAGGGTCAAGATGGGAATTGTGGAATGATGAATTAGTAATAGGGAGGGAAATATATGTTAGGAATTAATAATGTTTAATAGGGATTTTATTTATTTATTAATTATGTCAACATTTTACATGTCTACATTTTCCCCCTCTTTGAAGGGTTATTGCGGAGCAATGATAGTTCAAAGAAAGAGAGATTGCTTGTATAACAAGGGTGATTCCCCCTCGAGAGATATTGTTAAGATAGTGAAGGACCCCTTCGAGAGAGGAGGAAATGAGTCAGGTGACAGATCGAAATGAAGAGAAGGTCATGTTAGTAGAGTCATACGAGAAGTGTTGAGATCAGGAGAGATTGTTGAGTGATAGGATGCCCCAGCCAAGGTGGCCAAATGATAGGATGCCCCGGTGAAGGGGGGTTAGATTGATTGATTGGATGCCCAAGCCAAGAGGATGAGCCTGGATTGATTGATTGAATTGATTTGATTTTTTATATTGATATGTTGATTGGATTGATTGGATTGATAGGATGCCTCATATGGGAAGATCAAGTTGGATGAATATGATTGAATGCCCCAGTCAATGATATATGAAAGGGGTGTGCGTATATTGGTTGTTTGATTAATAGATAGGGGCTATTGAGTAGATGGCCCAGGAAATGATATATGAAAGGGGTTAGGATTGGTTAATTAAAGGATTGGATGTCTGACTAGTCAGGAACACCTCCCAAGTGCTAACGGATTTGGGGATGTGATCTTGGCTCAGTTAGGCCTAATGATTGATTTGATTGGATTTTGGTGCCATCACACCGCACGCCTCTTGTGCTCTTGGTTTGGATTTTAAAGATCAATTAGATGTTGGTTGGGGTGGTCGATTGTTTGGATGGGGATAAGAAGATTTAGAGTGATAAATGTGGATGAATAGATGATCAAATGAGAGGAGGATGATGTTAGACAATTAGTAGTGGATGATGATTAAAGGGGATGGGTGTTGTCATGAACTATCCACATTTTCATCATTAACAATGTTATTGATGTGGCATAGAGAAAAATGCACCAAGGTATAAAGACCATGATGATTGAATTGCCAAATTCCCTTGTCCTCATATCATTGGACAGATTAATACAAAAAATATGGTCCTCATATCATTGGACTGTGCAAAATAAAAAGAAACAAAAGGGGCCTCATATCATCAGCCGAAAAATAAAAGATGTAAGAAATAAAGTAAACATTCACATTCACACATGCAGAAAAAAGAAAAAGTGAGTGAATGAGGTTGGGGTAGATTTATTGGATTGTGGTGATGGGGTGGATTTGTGAATAGTTTGACCAAGTGGATGAGGTTTGACCATTGTTGGGAATTTTGACAATTTTTACAGTTTTTTACAAATTTTTAAGTTTTTTTGATTTTTTAAATTTTTTACAATTTTTTGATTATTTGAAAATTTAATGATTTTTTTGAAAATTTTACTATTTTTTAGTAGGTGATTTGATGTAGTTTCATTGTGATGTGATGATGTTAGATGATTATATTATATGTGATGATGAAATTATTTTGATGTGTTGATGTTGATGAGATGTAGAGATGTATGAATAATGCCAATTTTAATTAATTTGGATGTAAAATGAATGGATATTTATGATGAGGATGTTAGGTGTAGATGGATTATGGTGTTTGATGTAATGATGATTATTTATTGCTATGGTTATGTGGTTAGTTGTTGTATTTTGATGTTTAGATGGATGATATTGATGATGAAATGTTTGTCATGGTTTATTATTTAGTTTGTGAACTAGATTATGAGATGTAGAAATGGTTATGTAATGTTATTATGGATAGCAATGTGTAGTGTTTAGTGTGGTGTTTAATGTTGATGTGGATAGTGTAGATTAAGTATGGATGTGATGATTTACATATCAAGTGGGTATATACATATGGTAAATGTTATGGAATTTTTACAATGCCATTATACAAAGTAAATGTAAAAATTAATCTAACGGTACAAATATTTACAATGTAACCTTTCCATTAAATGAAGCGGAATAACAAAGAGAAAAGGAAAGCAATTGAAAAGAGGACGATATGGTAATGACATGTGAATGGAGGAGATGAAAAGGAATGAAAGCCTTAGGATCTTACAAGGGTTGCATTCTCAACATTGATGTGGAGGCTTGAATCTTCTCAATGTTGTAGTACCAAATTATTGTTGTAGATAACACGACCTTTGCAAGGATCAAGATAACGTTCCCGGTTATGATAGAACTGTTACTTTTAGTTAGGACCAAAATAAGTTTGGACTAGGATAATAGGAGAGGAGTGTGGATAGGGATGGAAAATATGGGTATGGATAAAGGGTATTGCCCCCAGTGTGCTAATGTGTATGCGAGGCACTAGTGGATGTAGGATCTAACTTACCATAGCGTGCAGAAACCTAGTTTTCACCATGGTACTTGCCCAAGGTGCCACCGAAGTGGTTTTCACCATTGACAATTTTTTCTTATTTTTTTGAATAATTGGATGTTTTTGGATGTTTGATAGTGGGAACTTAAGAATAGAAGCATTTAAGATGTATGATGTTCATGGGCTCATCCAAATCATACCTGTCCTAGGTAGTAAGCTTATAAGAACCAGAGCCAAACTTTGCTATGATGACGTAAGGTCTGAGCCAATTTGGTTCAAACTTTCCTTTCTTTTCACTATGTGCATTAGTGTTGTGTTGGTTTTCTTTAAGGACCAGGTCCAACTTCAAATTCACGAGTTTTGATGCATTTTCCATATTGTCTGCAAAGGTGATTTTGGTAAGCTTTGAGATGGTCCAAGGCTTGGAGGCATTTCTCATATAGTATCTCGAGTTCTTAAAGGTGGTGTACATGATAGTATTCATCTTCAATAAGGTTTTGGAGAGAAATATGGAGGGAAGGAAGCTTGATATCAATGGGTAGGATAACTTTGGTGTCGAAGACAAGGGAATATGGAGTGGAGCTAGTGGGGGTACAGATGGATGTATGGTAGGCCCCATAAGGTAGGATAGATTTGTGTATGCCAATTACGTCCTGCTTGATTGACAATTTTACTGAGGATGTGTTTGAGCATTTTGTTGGATGCTTCGGATTGGCCATTGCCTTGTGGGTAGTATGGGGTGGAGAACTTAAGCTTGATGTGGAAGTGATCACAAAGTTCATGGATGTCATGATTTTTGAAGGATTTACCATTTTCTCTGATAATGGCAGATGGAATACCATAACAAAAAATGATATGATTAAGGATGAATTTTGATATTTTCTTCGGTGACATAGGTGAGTGGAATGGATTTGACCCATTTGGTAAAGTATTCCATAGTAGTAATGATGAATTTGTGACCATCAGATGAGGTAGGATTAAGCTTTCCCATGAGATCGAGACCCTAGGTAGAAAATGGCCATGGAGTAGTGATGGGCTGCAAATCTTGAGAAGGCACATGGATGAGGTCAACATGTTTTTGGCATGGGACACATTTATGGACATATGAGCATGCATATTTTTCCATGGTAGGCCAATAGTAGCCAGTGCGTAAAAGTTTCTTGGCGAGTACCACACCACTGGTGTGAGCACCGCAGATGTCATCGTGAATTTCCTTGATTGTTAATTCAGCCTCTTGTGAGTTAAGGCATCGTAACAAGGTTCCATCATATCCTCTATGGTAGAGGGTGCCACCAAGGATGGTGAATCTGGATGCATGTTGGATGAAGGATTTGCGATGGTTGTGAGGAAGGTCAGGTGGAAGGATATGGTCATGGAGATAAGTATAGATGTCATGGTACCATGGGGAGTTGGGACCAACAATCTCACATACCATTTCAAATTCATGGACATCATATGTCAGAACCATGAGTTGTTCAACCAAGAATTGTGAGTTATGGGCATCTGAAGGCATGTTCAAGAGAGAACCAATGGTAGCCATTGCATCTGTTGATTTGTTATTTGTTTGTGGAACCTGCTCGAACTGAATATGTTGAAAGTAAAGCTTGAAGTTGTCCACCATTCACTTGTATGGAACAATTTTTTCATCTTTGGTTGAGTATTCATCATTAACCTATGTGCTTGATTTTGAGTTACGAGTCACCAAATACTTTAATATTTTTGATATTCCACTAGATAGCCATTTTGAGTCCAGCTATAAGTGCCTCATATTCAACTATATTGCTAGTACAGGGGAAAGCAATTAATGTTCGACTTGGGTAATAGATGGCTTGTTATTCTATACATAAATATGCCCCTAGTTTGATATTGAATCTTGGGGTCCTCTTTCAATTTCAATCAAGAGTGCTGTCAAAGAATATTAATATCAATGGTTTCTTCAATTAGTGATGTTGAACTGATCTTGTAGCATTTTAGGAGCTGGAAGGAGTTGATCCATAGTTGGGTCATGATATGGATGTGAGGGATTTTCAAAAAAATTCAATGGTTTCTTCAAGGGGATGCTCCTCATCTAGATGGAAAGAGGATCTAAGGATAGATGTGAGGGGCAACAAGATCCTCCTCTTCTAGGGATGTTGGATTGGGATTGGATAGGTAGGATAGGCTCCTATTCACCAAAATAGGCATCAACATTTAGACATACTTCAAAACCCTTTTTATGGTCGTTGACTGGTATATTGTCCTGAGTTCCCATGAATTCGAGAATTGCTTCATCATTTTGAAATGTGTTGAGAGGGATATGTTCAGACTGTTGGTTCCACTGGATGAGTTGGGGATAGGTGAGAGAAATGTCAATGACAAGGATGGTGGTGTCATGGAAGAGGTTTGTGGTGGAAAACTCTTTGTATTGGCTATAAATGGAGCTTGTTTCGATGACATCTATGGCCTCTTCAGCTATCTTGGTTGTGTCACTTAGATCATCGCAGATACCCTCATCAGGTGGTTGGTACCCTAATCCATGACCATCAATATTGGGGATGAAAATAGGGGGTTTAGGGATGCCTTATTCATTGCAACCTAGTCCTCGACTAGATTAACCCATATGAGTCATCATGCACTTGGGGATTGGATATTCATTACTCAGGTAGTAGGACAATATGGAATCATCTATGAGCCATGTAGTATCATATCGTTCTAGGTACTCATCGGTCAGATACCCAAAGTGGATAAAATTTGAAGAGCCCAATGAATATGTTTTCTTATTATCTTGACACATGTTAGCCTGTCATGCTCTTTAGGTGAAAGTGGGAGTTTCTCAATACTGAAAGTTTGGTATTCTCTGCACCCTGTGGCTTTGAGTTTGAGAGGTGAAGTGGGTAAGATAGGAGTGGATGTGGATGGAGTGGATAAGATAGGATCAGATGATGATGAATTATGTGAAGTGGATGGAATACTGTCAGGTAAATCATATGAAGTGGTGGATGTCATGGATGATGGAGATGGAAATTGTGAAGTGACAGTTTCAGTAATGGGACAATACAGTTCCTCATAAGCTTGTGCTTCAAGTGCTTGGAAAAAATTGAAGGGTTGAGGGTCACCATGGATGGCGACCTCCACACTGGCATGCTTGAACTTAAGATATTGATGTAATTTGTATGGAACAACATGCATTTCATGGATCCAAGGGTGGCTAAGCAGTAAATTGTAGGAGAACTGGATGTCCACAACATGTACCAGGGTGGTAAACGTGACAGACCCCACATTAATTGGAAGGTATAAAGTTCCCACATATTTTATTTCAGTGTTATCATATACTTTGATAGTGATTATATCTTGTCTTAAATCCAATTCATTATACCCTAGGTGTTGAATGAGAGATAAAGTACAAAGGTTGACATTAGACCCATTGTCCACTAGTACTCGCTTAACGTGAGTATTTTCTATATGAACCTCAATGTAAAGAGGAAAATTATGGGTTGGGTCATGTAGTGGCAAGTCTTACTAGGAAAAAAGTAAGTGGGAGTGTTGGATAATGGTAAAGGTGGGAAACTAGGGCTTGAAACTGCATAGGATCGATATCAGTTGGGATGTGAGTCTCTTGAAGAGTGCAGTAAAGGATATATTTATGTGCGGAAGATGTTTTGAGAAGATCCATGATGGAAATTTGTGGGGGTATTTTCAAGTTGTTCAACAATATTGTATTGAGCTTGTGGAGGTGGATTGGAAGAAGAGGGAGCAGCCCCTTGAACCACTACACATATTTGACAAGTAGTAACAGCATATTGAGGGTTTTGGGAAGGTCCCTTGACTTTGATGGTGGATACTTGTCGGGGTGAATGGTGAATATGGTTGATGAGAGATTCATATTGGAAGGGTAGGCATCGATAGTTTATATGGTTAGAATTATTGTTGGATGATTTAGGGGTTTTACCATACTTCCTCTGACCTTGATTTGAAGTGTGGTTTTGACCATGATTAGGGAGTGGATTTTGATAAATCCCTAACTTATGATTTTGAGAAGAGGAGGATGCATTGTCTTTGATTTCGATTTCACCCAATCAATCAAGTATTGAATATAGTTCTTTAGCTTCATACATCTGGTGGTGGCATGACCCTTAATTTTTTGGAACTTGCAATATTCATTTTCCCTAAACCAAGAGGGTTTGGGTCTAGACTCATCAATTGGCTAGGTTTGTGGGAAAACAACCATATTAGTGACAACAAGTTTTTCAAGGATTATTTCAATGGAATCACCAAGAGAGGTGTATGACCTTTTCTTTGATCTTGGTTTGATTGGGGTTGACCCTTAGGAATGGATATGGTAACAAATTTTTGGACATGTTGAACGTGTTTGGTCTCTATCACTCCATCATTGACAACATTCTTATTCTTGTTAAAATACTTGGACTTCTCAGACGTGGAAGGTTGATTGGATTGATTATAGTTGTCTTAGGAATAAAGTTTGATGAGGCCTTTGGAGACAAGAGCTTTTTCCATCTGCATTCTTTTTTCTATGATTTCATCAAATGTGTTTGCAAAATGGACTTAGAGGTGAAAGGATATCTCTTGATGGAGGTTAGAAACAAATATATTAACTAGTTACTTTTTAGGAATGTGCCATAGAATGCGGCTATCAAGAGCTCTCCATTGTTGCAAGAAGGATGAAAAACTTTCACCATTGTGTTGTTTGGTATTGCATAGGTCAATCATTGTGACATCATGCTCCACATTGTACGAGAAGTGTTTGAAAAATGTTTCTGATAAGTCTGTGAAGGTGGTGACAGAGCCCTTGGGAAAGCGAAGGAACCATTCAAGAGCAGGACCTCATGTGAGAAGAGACTGAATAAATAGGATTCATCATAGGCTACTTTATGACACAACATATAGAACTCCTTGACATGTTCATGAGGATCGCCCTTTCCCTTGTATTTTTCAAATTTGGGTGGTTAGAAGTATGGGGGAAAGGGACGTGTACGATATCACAGTCAAATGGATAATTCCAGAGTTCCTCAAACTTATATTGATGTCCTTGTCTACTGAGTTGCAATCCTTGAATTATTTCCTTCACATAATTTACTTCCTGCTCCAAGGTGGATTCTTGAGGGCCAATGGGTGGTAGGTTTAAATTGGAACATTGGGAATGTTCAAAATCATGGTTACCATGGTCATTTGGACATTTTGGATCAAGTTGGGAGGCTAGTTGGGAAATTTGGTTTCTCATTTTTTGTAGTTAGGACAATACAACCTCCTTAGATACATGAGAATTATGGGTATTCTCTCTGTTATCCCATCCACGTGTAGCGCGATGGTTGTTGTGATTTAGGTTGTTTGAATTGTGGTGAAGTGGGGATGGGGATCGTTGCTCAATGTGTTCATTCTCATTAGAGAGAAGATATTATGAAGTTGGTCATGGGTATAGTCACAAGGAAGTTTTGCTCCCATGTTATATAATTGGAGGAGGAGAACATATTATTTTTTATCTACGAAGAAATTAATCATTTCATGTCATCATCCTTCTGTGAAATAGGTGCTTGATTCATCATCGTCTACTGGTATCAACCATTGTTTCTTCATCTCCCCCTCTTTCGTGGTTTTTTTCTGCATTGGCATCAAATTTTTTTATTGAATAAGCCATTTCTGGTTTCTGTATTTAGTTGGTGGCTTGTTTTGTCATCGTTTCCTATTTGAGGTTAGGTAAACCTTTTCTTAGGTGTCATTATATCCGAATGCTTTGATATGTGAGGATGGGATGGATCTGTATTAAGTTTGTGAAGGATGTGTGATTAGTAGATAAAGAGAGGATAAGATTTCTTATTGACTGATGTATAATCCCAACAACTAAACCTTGCTTTAGGACAAGAGGATTGAAGAAGGATGTTCCTCGATGATAGAGGGCTTAAGATGTGCCTCGATGTGTGAGGGATTAGGATGATTGGATATGAGATAAGTATTTTGTGTCTGTATTCAAGGTGTTGACTAAACTCAATTAATCATGCCAATAGGGAATCTTGGATAAGGTGTTTGAGTGTGAAATTGTATGTGTAGGATTTTGTGAGAATGTGAGGATGCTTAATGTGTAGTAAATGTTGTGATTAGGAAGGAATGTGTGATGTGATCTATTATATAATCTGTTAGACCTATGTAAGTGTAGTTATGTCAAAAGGAACTGTTAAACCACTAGGTGGACGCTTTGTGAAAATGAGATGAGTAGATGTTTAGGTGTATGATATGTTGTGGAATAAATTACATATATAAAGTGGGGATGTTTTATGAAGTGTGGGTATTGATAATTTATATACACCATAAGAATTTTGAAGGTAGTAAGAGAGGATGTATGATGTATAGGTGAAGTGTGATGTAGATGCAAAGGTGGCTTATATACAATGTGGTATGGTGTTATATATATTGTAGCAAGTAAGGGATGTGTAAGTGAATTTTATATGTGTTCGTGAAATGGTGGATGTATGTAAATTTTTTTTGAGTTTATAAAGATTATTGATTATGTGGAAATATTTATTGTTGTATTATCTTGTTTATATTAAAAGGAAGGTGTGAAGGATATGAGTCATGTTAAGTGAATGATGTATGGACAATAGTCTGGTCAAATATGTATGGGGATAGTCAAAGTGACAAAAGTATGATAGCTCAAAGGTGATGTGGGTAATAGTCAATTTAAAGTCAAATGGTGTGTTCAAAGGGATAAATGATGGGTGTATATGATGGTATGATGAAAGGTGACTAGTGTGGGGTTGTGTACTTGTATTGACAAACACTCAAACAATCACAATCATGCAAACACAACCTAACCATTTGTTGATGCCCATTTTTATCCTCTATTATATTGCCATCTTTCCCCTTTGTTCTATGTGCTCTAAAACATTTTTCTTCGAATTTGGTGGTCTGCAAGTTTCCCCATCCACATTGAATGCTTTGAAACGCTAAAAAACTTATCATTTTGCCCCAATTTGAAAGAAAAATACATGCAGGCTCTGTTTTATGCCCTAGTTTTCCAAATCCACGGGCCTCTGTCATTTTTTCCACTTTCCCTGGCCTTTGGAGCTCGTGATTGTTCGTTTCATGCATATTTCCCCTAAAAAATCTATCCCCATGGTCGAAAATTGCCTAAAATTACTTCCCATTTGTTTTTTGACCAAAAAAATCCTTCACCCATGAAGAAAAAATCAAATTCGGGCATCTCTGGCAAATTCTATATTTTTGACGGTCACATGG
This sequence comes from Taxus chinensis, assembly GCA_019776745.2. Taxonomy (NCBI): domain Eukaryota; kingdom Viridiplantae; phylum Streptophyta; class Pinopsida; order Cupressales; family Taxaceae; genus Taxus; species Taxus chinensis. The sequence continues at coordinate 486,188,199 of CM034154.1, forward strand.
GCATACTTTGCCCATCAAATTTTATCTCAAATAACATCTCCTACGTGGCCATTTCTGGTTGGATAGGGATCTGTAGGTTTTTTCTAAAAACTTAGTGTTTTTTTATTTTTGGAAAAAAGAGCAACTTTCCCCCGTAACCCCGCAAGTCCCAGAGGAGGACACGTGTCATGCTCTTATTCACAGGTGGGAATGGAAGGCTGGTGGAGGACTTAGGCAAGTTTTGCCTTTTTGGCGAAAGGAAAAAGGTTGAGGAAAGGGCCGTGGGTTTGTATCATTTCATAGGGAGACACATGGCAGGCACAGAGGAGAGTGCGGGCCACCAGGGGCAAAAGTGAAATTGTTCCTTTCTTGCAAAAGGAGTTAGAGTGAAAATTAGAAGCCGCGGGTCCACAATGAACCACAGGGAGACACGTGGTGGGCATAGCGGGTCAGTGGGCCACCGGAAGAAAAAGGGAAAGTTTTCCCTTTTGGTAAAAAGACTTAGAGTAAAAATTTGAGGCGTGGCTCCACGAAAAATCAGAAGGAGACACGTGGTAGAGAAGAAATCGGAGGCACGGGCCCGTAGAGGCAAAGTGAGAAATTTTCCCTTGGTGAAAAAGGGATGTTAAAATGTGAATTGAGCCCGCATGATCCTCAGCGATAGAGAAGGTGACACGTGTCAAGGACAGAGGTGGAGGTGCGGGCCAACGGGGAAAAAAGTGAAAAATTTCCAAATTTCCAAAAAAGGTGGAAATGTGCAGAATTGAACCATGACTTCAATGGGACCCACCATATGCCATGTGTCAGCACCAAATTTCAAGGGCGGAGGGGCGGAGAAAAAAGTCAAAATTTTACATTTTTCCAAAGATGTTAAAAAGTCAAAAAGTGATCCCAAATCCATTCCCAATCGTATTTTGACACGTGGAGGGCTCAGATTGAAGGAAAAAGGGAAAATCAACGGTAACTGTGCATTTTTCATTTTGGCCGCCATTTTTGCTCCAAGAAGCTTGGAAATGTGAATTTTGCATCAATTTTCATCGAATTTTTGGTGAATTTGTGTCGTTTGTGCCTGCAAGGACCAATGCAAGTGGTTTTAAGGATCAATTTGTAGATTTGAGGTGTTTTTGAAATATTTTTTCCCCCAGCCTGTCTAAAACGTGAAATATCAAATCAAGAAGTTGTAGAATCAAATTTTGGAGGGATAAGGATGAAATGATGAAATGAAAGGGTTCTGCATGCTTTGAGGATGAAAAATGTGCCTCCACAATGGATAATGATGAAGGATTTGTAATGATTCACCATTTTTTGAAACACCTGACAACTTTTGTTGCAAATATGTTAAATGTCCCTATCTGTGAATCATGTTGGAATTTTGTAACAAAATTGATGTTGGGCATATTATTTTCTTGGGAAAGAAGGATCAAATGTAATAGAGTGTTATATAATGCATGTTTTTTGACATGTAAAAGGTTGGAGAAACTTAGAATTTCACAGGAAAATCTTGGAAGAAGCCCATTCTCTGAGAAACCACCTGAGAACCATTTCTAATTCCTTTTTGCATCAGATTTGTATCATGTTGAGTTGGTTTCAGTTGTAAAGCCATTAACAAGCTCTGAGATTGTTCTTATAACATTCCCCTGCTGATAAATTTGGTCATTCTGGATTATTTTGTGTTGTCTCTTGGTAAAATTTACATGCACTTATGTTTCAGAATGTTTTCAATTTGTGTTTCTTGCTCCTGTTGTAGTCTTGTATTAAAATCTCTCTTGATCATACATGGTCTCATTTCTTGTTGATAGTTTAGTGGCATTTGCAATCTCACATTCAGAAGAGATTTCATTTGATAAAGAGATAAACAAATTTAAAATCACTTTACCTTCCTTGAATTCTGAGATTGTTTGTAAACCTTTGGGTGCACCTTAGGTCATGATAAAATAGAGGTTTCTGGATGCTTTGTTGGTTCATCTGCTTCAAGATTTTGTGGCAGGTTGTCAAATATTGTGTGGAAGAGTGTAGATCTGGGCCTTCATTTGGTGCACATATCCTGGTTGAAGGAGTACCTTAACCCCTTTGAAGCATTCTGTTGTTTAGGTCTTACAAATTTCTTGTAAAGGTCCTCAAAGAATTTGGCAAATTCTGGTTAGTCTTGTCTAAAATCTCCCACCAAAAAATTCATTTAAACAAACTAATCCTACCCATACTACCCCTGCATTGCATTGTGTGTCAACAAAAGAATACAATCCATCTACAAAAATGCACAAAGCAAATTGGGATCATATAATGTCTTCAGTAACCCTTGCCTTGCATTGAAAATATCTCCATAATCTGGGAGTGACAACTTGTGAAAGTCATATTTGGAGTGTTGATCATATTTTCCCAAGGCCCTTTTCATACTATTTGCACAAATTGAGGGATATCTTCATCTCCTTCACCATTTGAGGGTTACAAAATAGGTCCTCTTACCTTGGTTGAAAGGCACAACCTAAAATAGTTAGGAAAAGATCAAGTCCTATTTGAGTGCTATCCATCTCTCCACAAATCTGAGTGCTAGTTAGATCACATCCCCAACTACAAAACAACACACATCATGATCTATCTGACTTCAAGCTTCATGCCATATCTCTGATGCTACTCAGACTAAAAAGGAGAACAAATTTGGGTACCAACACTTTCTGGCACCACTGCCAGGGACATTATTCAGTATTTTAGATCCCTAGTAATGCTTCTTATGTGATTTATGTGCAATTACAAATATGAGTATCATCTTCTGATCAAATTTATAAGGCTGGAATGAAGAGTAGACTTCTGAGTTTGATATTTTCTTAGTTCAATCTGATCCATGTGCATACACATTTGAGATATTTGAGTGCATATCAAACCCTGGTGATGTCCCTTGCAAATTCTATATGCAAATACATTGTTGAAGCATCATTTTATAATCAGATTTGTAAGGATTAAGTGAAGATATAAGTTCTTCCTGTAATTTTATCAGTTTCTAACAGTTGTTGCACTTCATTTGCATTTGTGGTTGATATATTCAAGAAAAGGAAGGTCTGATCTATAAAGTTTGGCAAGATTTTTAGCGTTGATAGATATTTGACAGAGTATTTTAGTGCATTTACACAACTAGGGTGAAAATCCTTAGTGGCGACTCCATGCTGTTCTGATCTTGATAAATACTAGTGTCTTACCTTTCTGTCATTTATTTTTGTGTTGCTAATCTTTTCAAAACTAGAAGGAAGAAGATCTCTCTTCATTAGATACTCTACTAAGAAGTTGTTTTCAGATTCAAGGAACTCAGAGTTAGAAGGAAGAAGAGTTTGTAAGGTTGTTAAAGGTCAGACATCACACAAAGATATATCCATTGGTGAGAGAGATCAGCCTTTGGTAGAGGATTATCACTCTTCTTCCAGTGATTCTGATTCAAGAAATCCTCTCATAAACTTGTTTTCCTTAGCTAGTGAAGGTCCTTCTGCTGTACCTGGTGAGTTCCTTCTTCAATCTACACCTCTGTGTTTCAATTCAAATAAAACTTCCAAGAAAATTAGCACTTAGAGAATACCAATCTTGTGAACCACATTCTTGAGCCCCAAAGACCTTGCACTCCTCATCAGCTTGTGTCACCCCCAAGATCACCTCCACCAAACAATATGGCTCAGCCTAGACCTCCATTTGTTGTTAACACCTTTGGTCCTATAGACTTTAGAGGAATGGATGGTTACCCAAATGTTGTCCCACAAGATGTCAGAAATAGGTTGCCAAAGTTCCAAGGTAACAATGCTAATAACTGGTGATCAACATCTCAAACTTTTTGTTAACATGATGGAGGATTTTGAAATAGAGTTTGAAGATGTGTATATTAAATTGTTCATTCATACACTAGAAGAGGATGCTAGGGATTGGTACAAGGCTCTGCCTGATAATTCAATTGATTCTTGGACTGAGATGAAGAATGCATTTAGGTTGCAATATGGTGACAAGACTGATCCTAGATTTCTCTTGTCTGAATTTGAGAATATCAAGAATAACCCCAATGAATCAGTTCATGACTTCAACACAAGGTTTAACAAAACTTTGAGAAGGCTGCCTGTTAGTCTGAGGCCTTGTGATGAGTCTTGTTTAATCAAATATGTAGATGCATTTGATAAAAAGGTAGCCTACTACTTAAGAGACAAGAACCCTACTAATCTAAGACAAGCTTTCACCATGGCACTTCAAATTGAAAACAATATCAAAGCAATTGGGAAACCTCTCAAGAGAGATGGTGTAAAGTTGATAAACCCTGAAAAACATCAAGCTCGTGAGGGTGCTGATTTGGAGGAGGTTGTGAAAATTTTGACAGGGGCTGTCAAAGAGATCTCCTACAAGTTGGCAAGAGCTGAAAAGGGAATTGGGTAGACTTCACAAGGTTAGCCAAGAGCACAAAACCATGATAGATTTGCCAATCATCCTAGAGGTGATCAAAGGGTAGATGATAGAGGGAAAGGACCCATGGGGTTTGCAAATAGACATCCTCAAGCACATGAAGGAAGAGTGTTACCTGATCCCCTAACTACTAGGGTTGCTGCTGTTGAGGAAGTTGCTGATATTGATTGGTGTGATAGGTGTTTTCTGCCCCATCCTCCATGTGAAGTGGACCAGAAAGATGGTGAAGCTAATAATGATGATGGTACTGATGATGATATCTACATGATGGGCTGTTCTTCAAGCTCACAAGGAGGAGCAACATCTATTGAAGTGATAAGTGCAAGGACAGCTACAAATTTTTGGGATTGCATCAAACAGGTACAAGTATTTCTTCCCCCTCATACTCTTGAAGTTGATGTAGTGCAAGATTTTGAAATTCCTAACAATGACTTTGAATACTTAAGAGCTTTGATGATTAAGAAGTATGATGGTGGTATCCCTTCGGAGGAAGATAGACAATTGTTGATGAATGTTGTTGTAGCTCAAGAGAAAGACTATAACACTAGAAGTAAAGTTGTTAAGGGAGTTGGGCCTCAAGCCAAACCTAAAACACCCTTGCTCACAAGCATTCCCAAAGAAGCTCCTAGAAGAGAAGCACTGGCCAAAAGCTCTGCTATCCCAAGCAAAAATTACAGTCCTCCTCATGCCCAAGATGCCAAGAATCCCTTACCATCTGATGAATCTATTTGTCTCCCTTCTAATGTTGCTTTGCCAAAGAGTGTTCCCTATGACATAGCCCAAGTATTGAGCCAAATCAAAGTGAGTGTTCCAATCATTGAGTTGCTTAGGATTCCTGAGCATAAGAAGAGAGCATTTGAGTACTTGGGATTGAAGGAGGAGAAGACTACTCTGAGCAGAAATGTAAATGTTATTGAAACTCCTCCTCAGATCATTGCAGACCTTGAAACACCACCAGTAGTAGAGGATATTGGAGAGACACCTGAGGTATATTTGGGGACATCCTTGGTTGATTCCCAATTGAATGTTGATCCATTCTTCACAAATTTGATCATAAAGGATAGACTACTTCACAATTGTATGTTTGATTTCGGTGCATCATGTAATGTCATGCCTCTAGAAGTCATGAATGAGTTGGATATCAAAGTGAAATCAGCCTATGGAAAGTGTACTGCCATGGACTCAAGAGAAGTGCTGGTAGTTGGTTGTGTGAAGGGTTTGGTGGTGCAACTTGCATCTTATCCCGAGAGGAATTTAAAATTGGATGTTGTGATTGTTGATTGCCCTGCCAAATGGGGTATGTTATTGTCAAGAAAGTGGGCTACAAGTGTTGGAGGGAGTGTCCAAATGGATATGTATTTTTCCACCATTCCCATTGAGGGAAGCCTTGTCAAGCTCTATGGAGAAAAGAAAATGTTGCATCTAATTGAGGATCCAAACAATGCTTCCTATAAGGTGTTGTTTGCTGATGTTGATGCTGATAATTTTATTGGTTTTGCTGATGGAAAAGAACACAAGATGTGTCAGTCAAAGTGTCTTGATCAGGTAAGTTATCCTTGGACCCTTGCTATTTGATGGAGCTTGCTCCAAATTTGGAAATGGTGCTGGTATAATTCTGATTTTTCCTAGCTTGGAAGAATTTGTTTTTTCCTTCAAGCTTAATTTTGAATGTACTAACAAAATTGCCGAGTATGAAGCCTTGTTGTTGGGGTATGAGAATTGCATGGAAGTACGGTGTCAAGGACATCATTGTAAAGGGATATTAAGAGCTGGTTGTTAAACAAATAAGAAAATTGTATGCTACAAAAAATCAGTGGATGAAACAATATAAGCATGCAATTTGGGATCTAATTGAGATGTTTGATTCTTTCAATATTGTGCATCATGATAGAAGTTTGAATGTTGATGCTGATAAATTGGCAGTGTTGGGGTCAAGATTTGGAGATTGCACCATTTCACCTTATTGTGAGTACAATGTTGAAGTGTTAACTAGGCCAGCTATCCCTGACAACATCAAGCATTGGCAAGTGTTTGATGATGATGCTCAAGTGAAAAGGTTCTTACAAAATCAAGGTGAGTTTGTAGATCAAAATATTTATTGGGAACCAATGGTATGTATGACTGAAGGAAGAGAGATTTTGTTTGGAAGGGATATTATGCAATTGAAAACTAACACCATTCCTAGAGGTCTTGTTGCTCTTGAGTCAAATTTTAGCAATGCTGATTACATCATCAATAGAAACATATCTACCTCAAGGGATGTGGAAGAGCATAACTTGGGAACTAATGATAAACCAAGAAAAGTTTGGTTGGGCAGCAGTTTAAGCAAGGAAGAAAAACAGTCCTACCTCCAATTGTTAAAACAATATCAAGACTGTCTTGCCTGGTCATATTCAGAGCTGAAAGCATATAGAGAAGACTTATTCCAACATGAGATCCCTCTTGAGAAAAATTCCAAACCATTTAGACAGAAGAAAAGGCCAATTAATCCACTCCTCTCCATGAAAATGCAAGATGAATTGAAGAAACTGAAGGAGGGAGGGATCATTCAGCCCACAAGGTATTCATCTTGGGTTGCAAACCTTGTGCCAGTCAGAAAGAAGAATGGAGATATCAGACTTTGTGTAGACTTCATAAATCTGAATAGAGCTTCATTGAAAGACAATTATCCTTTGCCAAACATGGAGAACATGTTGCAGTTAGTGACTAGATCTGAATTGTTGTCCACCTTGGATGGTTTCTCTGGCTACAATCAGGTTGTTGTCAAGGAGTCAGAAAGATTTAAAACTACCTTTACCACTCCTTGGGGAACATATGTTTATGTGAGAATGCCTTTTGGTCTCATGAATGTTGGAGCTACTTTCCAAAGAGAAATGGATGTTGCTTTTGCTGGTTACATAAATGACTTCATTGCAGTTTATCAGGATGATGTGACTGTGTTTTCAAGGAGCAGAAAAGATCACTTGCAGCACTTGGAAAGAATGTTGATCAGATGTAGAGAATTTGGAATCTCTCTCAATCCAAAGAAGTGTCACTTTGGAGTGCAAAAGGCCAAGTTGCTTGGTCATATTGTTTCAAAGGCTGGTGTCATGATTGACCCTGAGAGAGTAGAAGCAATCAGCAAGGTCCCAATTCCAAGAACAAAGAAGGGTATCCAATCTTTCTTTGGGCAGATCAATTTCATTAGAAGGTTTGTGTCCAATTTTGCTGAGTTGACTCTTCCTATCACATGCATGTTAAAGAAAGATCAAGTTATCAAGTGGGAGGAGGCTGCTATTTAGGCTTTTGAAGGAATCAAAGAGGCATTGAAACATGCACCTATCTTGGCAGCTCCGAATTACAAGAAGCCTTTCCAAATCTTTTCTTTTGCTTCTGAAAATACTATTGCATCTATTTTGCTCCAAAAGGATGAAGATGGGGCTGAGAGGCCTATTGCCTTCTTTAGCAAGGCTTTACAAGCTGCTGAGCTGAAGTATACAATCATGGAGAAACAAGAATTTGCCTTGGTGAAAGCAACAAAGGTTTTCAGGCCTTATATCTTAAGTTCAAAAGTTGTTGCTTATGTTCCCCACACCATGGTAAAAGACATCTTATCAGAGATGGAGATCTCAAGTAAAAGATGTAGATGGGTGAAAAAACTACAGGAGTATGATATGGACATCCAAACCACAAAGCTAGTAAGAGGTTTGGGTCTTGCCAAGCTCATGGCTGAGAGCAACTTGTAGACTGTGGAAGTGAATGAAGTAGAGGAAGAAAGGGTAGATGTTCTTGAGAAATTGGTAAGTTCTGAGTGGTACAAGGATATAATATTTTACCTCAGACACCTATGTTGTCCTGATCATTTAAATAAAAATCAGAAAAGATCCCTCAAGCTGGCTTCTCAAAAATACATCATCACTGACTTTGGGCTGGCTTGGAAGAACCCTGAAGGTGTCCTCTTGAAATGTATAACTGAAGATGAAGCTCCCAAAGTAATTTTTTATTTCCATGGGGGAGTTTGTGGAGGACACTTTTCTGGAAGGGTTACAACACACAAAGTTTTGAGAGCTGGTTATTGGTGGCCTACTCTCTTCAAAGATGCAACCATGCTGATTAGAAAATGTGAAAGCTGTCAGCATTTCTCTGGAAGAATGAAAGCTTCAGGCTCCCTTCCTTTGCAGCCTGTATCAATTGAAGCTCCTTTCAAACAATGGGGGATGGACTTCATTGGTGAGATCTCAGACCCTTCTAGTGCTGGACATAAGTGGATCCTTGTAGCCACATATTACTTCACCAAGTGGGTAGAAGCAATCCCCACCAAGAAAGCAACACACCAAGTTGTTATGGATTTCTTGTTGAATAATATCATATGCAGATTTGGTGTGCTAGTCAAGATTGTGGCTGATAATGCCATGTGTTTCAGAGCTAAACCTTTGATGGCAATGTGCAAGGAGTATGGAACCAATCTGACTTATTCTTCAAACTATAACCCCCAAGGGAATGGACAAGTTGAGTCCAACAATAAGAACTTATTGAAGATCATTAGGAGGACCTTGGAGTTGAACAAGAGAAAATGGGGTGAACAACTGAAATTTGTAGTTTGGGCTGATAGAATCACTACCAAGAGAGCTACTGGTAAGAGCCCATTTGAGTTGGTGTATGGAACTCAAGCTCTTCTGCCCTTACATCTGTAATTATCTTCATTTCAGTTTGTTCAACAACTTGAAGATCAAGAGGTCAGCCCATATGAAGCAAGGATTAATTAGATTATAGAGCTAGATGAAGAGAGAAGAGCATCCCACCAAAGGCATGTAAGATTTAGAGAGAAGTTGAAGAGGTTGTTTGACAAGAAGGTTCACTCCTAGGGCCTTCAATATTGGAGATCTGGTTTTGTTGTGGGACAACAGAAATGAAGATAAGGGAAAACATGGAAAATTTGATGCATTGTGGATGGGCCCTTACTCCATTGATATCAGAATTGGTGAGAATACCTTTTTTCTCAAGGACTTAGATGGGGAATTGCTTGAACTGCCTATTAATGGTAGGCATCTGAAGCATTTCTTGGATTAATCCCCAAATTTGAGGTATGCACCAACTTGTACAGTGTATAGTGTTTGGCTTTTTCTCTGTTTTTGGTGTTTTGGTGGTTCTTGGTTTGCCTTGGTGTGTGGCAGCCATTTTTGTCGGTTTTTCAGCTAGTTTTTGGTGGCTTTGGCTCATGACTCCATTTTCCCAATGGATTATTTTGGCACTTGGTCTACTTATTGTTCTTGTGGCACTCACTGGGAGTGCCCATCCCTGAGCAGGAGCCGATGTTGGTGCCCATTTTGATCCTCTGTTATATTTCCATCTTTCTCCTTTGTTCTGTGTGCTCTAAAACATTTTTCTTTAAATTTGGTGGTCTGCAATTTTCCCCATCCAGATTCAATGCTTTGAAATGCTCACAAACTTATTATTTTTCCCCAATTTGAAAGAAAAATACATGCATGCCCTGTTTTGTGCCCTACTCTTCCAAATCCACGGGCCTCTGTCATTTTTTCCACTTTTCCTAGCCTTTGGAGCTCGTGGTTACTTGTTTTATGCTTATTTTCCCTAAAAAATCTATTCCCATGGTCAAAAATTTCCTAAAATCACTTTCCATTTGTTTTTTGACAAAAAAATCCTTCACCCACGAAGAAAAAATCAAATTCGGGCATCTCTGGAAAATTCTGTATTTTTGACGGTCATACAGGTGTCATTTTGCCAGTCAAAATTAATCTCAAATGACATCTCCTACGTGGCCATTTCTGGTTGGACAAGGATCCGTGGTTTTTTTTCTAAAAACTTAGCATTTTTTGATTTATTGAAAAAAGAGTAACTTTCCCTCGCAACCCCGCAGGTCCCAGAGGAGGACACGTGTCATGCTCTTATTCACATGCGGGAATGGAAGGCCAGCGGGGACTTAGAAGATTTTTTGCCTTTTTGGAAAAAGGGGAAAAGGGTGAGGAAAGGGCCACGGGTCCACATTGCAATCAGGGAGACACGTGGCAGGCATAGAGGAGAGTGCAGGCCACCGGGGGACATAAGTGAAATTGTTCCTTTCTTGCAAAAGGAGTTAGAGTGAAAATTAGAAGCTGCGGGTCTACAATGAACCACAAGGAGACACGTGGCGGGCAGAGCGGGTCGGCGGGCTGCCAGAAGAAAAATGGAAAGTTTTCCCTTTTGGTAAAAAAGACTTAGAGTAAAAATTTGAGGCGTGGCTCCGTGAAAAATCAGAAGGAGACACGTGGCAGAGAAGAAATCGGAGGCGTGGGCCCACAGAGGCAAAGTGGGAAATTTTTCCTTGGCGAAAAAGGGATGTTAAAATGAGAATTGAGCTCGCACGTCCTCAGTGATATAGAAGGTGACACGTGTCAAGGATAAAGGCAGAGGTGTGGGCCTGCGGGGAAAAAAGTGAAAAATTTCCAAATTCCAAAAAAGGGTGGAAATGTGTAGAATTGAACCATGACTTCAATGGGACCCACCATATGCCACGTGTCAGCACCAAATTTCAAGGGCAGAGGGGTGGAGAAAAAAGTCAAAATTTTACATTTTTCCAAAGATGTTAAAAAGTCAAAAAGTGATCCCAAATCCATTCCCAATCATATTTTGACATGTGGAGGGCTCAGATTGAAGGAAAAAGGGAAAATCAATGGTAACTGTGCATTTTTCATTTTGGCCACCATTTTTGCTCTAGGAAGTGTGGAAATGTGAATTTTGCATCAATTTTCATCAAATTTTGGTGGCAAATTCATGTCGTTTGTGCCTGCAAGGACCAATGCAAGTGGTTTTAGGGATCAATTTGTAGATTTGAGGTGTTTTTGAAATAATTTTTGCCCCAGCCTGTCCAAAATGTGAAATATCAAATCAAGAAGTTGCAGAATCAAATTTTGGAGGGATAAGGATGAAATGATGAAATGAAAGGGGTCTGCATGCTTTGAGGATGAAAAATGTGCCTCCAAAATGGATAATGATGAAGGATTTGTAATGATTCACCTTTTTTGAAACACCTGGCAACTTTTGTTGCAAATTTGTTAAATGTCCCTATCTGTGAATCATGTTGGAATTTTGTAACAAAACTTGATGCTGGGCATATTATTTTCTTGGGAAAGAAGGATCAAATGTAATAGAGTGTTATATAATGCATGTTTTTTGACATGCAAAAGGTCAGAGAAACTTAGAATTTCATGGGAAAATCTGGGAAGAATCCCATTCTCTGAGAAACCACCTGAGAACCATTTCTAATTCCTTTCTGCATCAGATTTGTATCATGTTGAGTTGGTTTTAGTTGTAAAGCCATCAAAAAGCTCTGAGATTGTTCTTATAACATTCCCCTACTGATAAATTTGATCATTTCTGGATTATTTTGTGTTGTCTCTTGGCAAAATTTGCATGCACTTATGTTTCAGAATGTTTTCAATTTGTGTTTCTTGCTCCTATTGCAGTCTTGTGTTTAAAATATCTCTTGATCATACATGGTCTCATTTCTTGTTGATAGTTTAGTGGCATTTTCAATCTCACATTCAGAAGATCTTTCATCTGATAAAGAGATAAATAGATTTAAAATCACTTTACCTTCCTTGAATTCTAGAGATTGTTTGTAAACCTTTGGGTGCACCTTAGGTCATGATAAAATAGAGGTTTCTGGATGCTTTGTTGGTTCATCTGCTTCAAGCTTTTGTGGCAGGTTGTCAAAGATTGTGTGGAAGAGTGCAGATCTGGGCCTCCATTTGGTGCACATATCCTAGTTGAAGGAGTACCTTAACCCCTTTGAAGCATTCTGCTGTTTAGGTCTTACAAATTTCTTGCAAAGGTCCTCAAAGAATTTGGAAAATTCTGGTTAGTCTTGTCTAAAATCTCCCACCAAAAAATTCATTCAAAATAACTAATCCTACCCCATACTACCCCTACATTGCATTGTGTGTCAACAAAAGAATATAATCCATCTACAAAAATGCACAAAGAAAATCAGGATCATACAATGTCTTTAGTAACCCTTTCCTTGCATTGAAAATATCTCTATTTTCTGGGAGTGACAACTTGTGAAAGTCAGATTTGGAGTGTTGATCATATTTTCCCAAGGCCTTTTTATATTATTTACACAAATTGAGGGATATCTTCATCTCCTTCACCATTTGAGGGTTACAAATAGGTCCTCTTACCTTGGTTGAAAGGCACAACCTAAAATAGTTAGGACAAGATCAAGTCCTATTTGAGTGCTATCCATCTCTCCACAAATCTGAGTGCCAGTTAGATCACATCCCTGGCTACAAAATGACACACATCATGATCTATCTAACTTCAAGCTTCATGCCATATCTCTGATGCTGCTCAGACTGAAAAGGAGAACAAATTTGGGTACCAACACCATTTAAGTAGGATTACAACCAAACTAGCCCACTTTTAATACCACACACCAACAATGGTGACACAATTTGGCTCTCCACCTATGTGTTAATGTGGGGCTCACTAGCGAGTAGTCTTGGGGGTGCGTCCTCCTTGCACTATAGTTTGATATGCAGCCAAAAGGTTTCTAGGATTAGGATGTACAAGCTTGTTAGGGGTGTCCCTGATATACCTCGTAGTATGTGGGGCCTAATTTTGTGTTGCAAGGATGTTGTCTAAGGCCTAGGTATTGGGATGTGGAAGCCCCTCACTTCACGCTACTCTTAAAACAAGCGAGCACTTAGCCAATAACTACAACTCTCCAAGGATTTATATACCCTACCAAAATATGGGGTGTGTCTACGTGCGTGGAGGTGAAGCCTATGGTCACAAGAATCCTAAGACTATGGTAAGTGCTTGGATGTCACTTCCACGTCACATTACCCCTATAAATGAAAAAATGGGGAAGGTTAGCCACTTTTTATCCTCAATATTGTCCTAAGATGCGAGAGGAAAGCATACATGGTTTTGCCTTTAGGATTTAACAAACACACAAGGGGAGTATATATAAGCAAATGAAAAAAAAGATGATATATACAAAATATCAAATATTCTTGCACATTCTTTGTTACTCAATTTATTTAATTAAAATCAAGTTAAAGATTGGGGCAAGGCCCCACGATGGGCACTAAAATGTAATGTTAAAAAGTGATTGGATACATATGCAAACTAGAAATCAAAAGCAAATTGATTTCCTAAATTTATCTAATCCTCTTAAAAACTACCTCATATTGTGAAAGGGAGATAGAATAAATACCTATAACTTACCAATGAATAACCTCCCTTGTGTTGTAGTTGTGTTCACGATGATTGGATAGAATTTCTTGCTTTAGATTTGTGGATGTAAACAGACACAACTTATTTTTGGATTGAAGATTGCTTATGGATCCTTGATAAGTATGCAAATGGATATTAAAGAGTTTTGTAGGAATTTTAGTTGCACTTTGTTATAATTTCTAAGAATTTATAGGATTTTAAATTTTTTAAGGATTCCTAAAGATTTCTAAGGATTCTTATGGATGGCTTTCATGGAGGGCGGTATTCCAATTTATAGTTTTTGGATGAAGAAATGGAGGGCTAGAATCTTGCCAAGTAAATAGAAGATCAATGGTTAGTATTGAATGAGAAGATAAAAGAGTATAGATAATTCTATAATTAGAAATTCTAGAATTATAGAGAAATATCCATTGAATTTAAAATTCAATGGAGAAGAGTAGAAAGTTAGAGAGGCTTCTAGAATTAGAAGCTTCTAGAAATAGAGGAGGTGGGATTAATTCTAGAATTAGAAAATTGTAGAATTATAGAAAAATATCCATTGAATTTAAAATTTAATGGAGAAGAGTTGAAAATTATAGAGGCTTTTAGAATTATAAGCTTCTAGAAATAGAGGTGGTATTAATTCTAGAATTATGGAGAAATATCCATTGAATTTAAAATTCAATAGAGAAGAGTAGATAGTTAGAGAGACTTCTAAAATTAGAAGCTTATAGAAATAGAGGAGGTGAGATTAATTAGTTTAGGTTTAATTAGGAGTTAATGATGTGATTACATGGAGAGGCTAGTTGTAGGGTGAGTGTATAGTAGGTGGATAGGTAGATAGGAATTTTAAATTCCTATATATGTTAAATGAGGTTAGTGGGAAGTTAGGAAAGGGGTTAGTAATAATTAATCCTATGATTAATTATTATAGGGTCAAGATGGGAATTGTGGAATGATGAATTGGTAATAGAGGAGACAAAAAATTAAAATGCAACAATATGTAAATATATTTCTCTCTATCTCCTGATAAGGGGAGGAAGGAAGAAAAAAAGGTATCCTGGAAACCTCCTCCCAAGGGTTGGATAAAGATGAATTTTGATGGTGCATCAAAATGTAATCCTAGCTTAGCAAGATGTGGTTGTGTTCAGAAAAGATGACTACCAACCCCTTCTAGCTATGGCTTGGGATTGTGGAGTTTTCTCCAAAAATTACGTGGAAGGTATGGCTCTTATTTTTGGTTCAAGGGAAGCTAAGTGCAAGAATTGGCTTTGGTTATGGATTGAAGGGGAATGTTTAGCTATTTTAAATATGGCCCAGGGAAGGCCTCCTAAAGTATGGCAATTGAAATCCATTTGCGTGAATATTAGGTCTATTCTGACTTCTTTTCGGAGGTTATTTTCTCCCACACTCTAAGGGATGTCAATAAGGTGGTGGATTGCTTAGAAAATAGAGGGGTTGGTTTATGTGATCGTCTTCATTTGATGTCCCTTTCTTGGGAGTCAGGATTTCCTACTGACATCTAGGTGATTTTAGTAAGAGTCGCACAAATGACGTTGGTTGGTGTTCAATAATGTTTACAAAGGACACCTTTTTTCATATCCGCATCCATAGGTGTGATTTGGGTGTATTGTAAGATTTGGGTAGTGATTTTGAAGCCTTATTGTGTGTGAAGTTTCAATTGTTTTGTGTGGAGGTGTTGGTTTTAAAGCATACTCGGTGTGAGGGTTGTTTTTTCAAAGAAAGGTTTCTTTTCTGTTGCCGTGTTGGTTCATCTCCCTGGTCTACTCGGTTTCATTCTTATTTGGGTGGTTTCGTCTCATTTTCTTTGGGATTATGGCATTGGAGGGAGGTGTTATAGAGGGGATGAGACATAAGTGGAGGCATGCCCAGACAAGGGATTATTTGGGGGAATCCTTCGCCGAGTGGTTGAATGGAAGAATAAAGAATGTGGCGATGTGTGGTTGGCTTGAGCAAGTCTGGATGGTGGCAGAGAGTGTTGACATGGAGGGAGAGGAGGTTGTCATCTTTGACAAACTGAGGATGCTTATGCTTGACCCCGACTAATCTGTGGGGTGGAGAAATGTCTTCGACGTGGCTCAAGGCTTGAGTGTTGCCAACATTATATAGAATGCATTGGGTCAATTCATCCTGCACAAGGATCTAAAGTATATGGAGGAGATATTGGTGAGCATGCAGTATCATAACATGTTTTGTCTTACGAGATTCAAGCCCTCTCGCATAGTCTAGAGGCGGTGGCAGAGCATCAAGGTGTTTGACTCCCTGTTAAGGCTAGGGTGGAAATGCACGAGTGTTGCGTTGATCATTCTCCCTCTTCTTCTCCTTCTCAGCCGCAAAGCGACTCAGAGGTGGAGATTTTAGTAGAAAATTCATCTGCTTCGTGTATGGAGCTATGATGTTTTCGTGGTACCAGTTTGGTGATTACAACAGTTTTTTGCCTGGTTTTGAGTTATGGTTTCAGGAACTGTGTATATAGGAATCTCAATATACTATAGTATGTAGTTACATTTCTTTTTTGTATATGATTGCATGATAATGTTCCTTGTAACTTTTCTTTGAGTTCGTGATGATTGTTCATATCATGGACTTGTGCAACATTTTTTTTTGAGGCTAGGGCCTTCTCCCTAGGGATCTTAAGTAAAAAACAAATTCTGTATAAATATTACTAGTCTTTATTTGAATTTTAAATGAAGACTTTTACATGGATGGTTACTATTCGTTAGGTATGTGAAAATGCTACTTAATATTAGTATAAAATATTTGAAATTCAATGCAAGCTATTGACCTTCACATCTCACATGCGGCCTCTCAATTGCTTTAATGAAAAAATATTAATAGGAAAACCTTATATATTTGTAACATATGATTATAAAATTAACATAAAATATGAATGTATTTTAGGGATATTTATAAGATGTAAATAAATAAATATTATGATAGAAGTAACAACTAAACACATAAAGTTATTTTCAAAAAAATAAAATAAATTAATTGATATAAAAGATTTGTTTTGTACATTATTTATATGGATTTAAAAATTGCATAAAATAATTTAATCAAATTCAAGCTTCAACTATGTCTTTCAAAAATAATCTAAATTAGGAGTAATATATTAATATTAAAAATGAAAACAATTTCAGCAGATTTAATCACTGCATTGCACATAGGATTGGAGGTAGCATGAGAAAAAAACATGGTAAAATTCTATATATGTAGAACGATTTGTAAGAGACTCTAGGAAAGTCGATTGACATAGGATTTAAAAAATAGAGTGATTCGATGTTTCAATTGTGTATACCATCTTGGGAGGATTATTTGGCATCATTTCCCTATGCTACTCCTCCACAATACACAAATCATCCATCATAAAATATGATTAGGAACACTTCAAAAGTTCTATATAACACACTCTTTTCCGAAAGGATGAAGATGATTTAGAAGACCATTATCAGGAAAATTAACTTAGTAAATGTCTATCAAGAATTTGATTGGGAAACTTTCAAATGGTCAAAGAACGACTTCTAAGTCACCAAGATTTATGTAATTTTTTTATTAAATTCTGAAATGGAACTTAGAATATTTGAGAAAAAAATAAAAATGAAGAGGAAAAATAAATAAATTTAACCTAAATAAGCTCATCCAACTATATATGAGAAACAAGAGGCTAGCCGTTGGTGGAAAGAGTTGAGTGATTGAGACGGTGATAGATAAGCAGTAGATGGGAAGACTCCAATGCAGCAAATAGAATTACAGGTTGCACTTGTGGAAACATATAGAATCACATGTGACAGAAGCACTTCATATAGAGACTTTTTGTGACATATTATGGCATGCATTAACCAGGTGAAAGAAAAATACAGTTAACACCAAGATTGAGTGTAGTGAATACCATGTATCTGTGTGGGAGTAGTGAATCCCTTCTCCTCCTGTCAAAGTTGAATCGCATCATGTGAATGACTCGTATCAATACATGAGGATGTGAATGCATCAATGATCTTTGTCACCGATCAAAATCGTAGTAGATGGATGTTTTGAAGAATGGGCAAGGAGGATCTCTGTGTTACTGTGGTGTGGAGATCGTTGGGTCAGTGTCAAGTGACAATGAAAGCACTGCAATCTCGCCTTTCAAAATTAGTTAGTCGGATTCGAGAGAAATTTGATAGTGTTGTTGCCAGTGGTGAAATTTCCATTGCAAGCCAACTAGTCCATGTGGCAAAGTTAATTGAGTGCGGTGAAACAATAAATTATAATTGTAACTTTAAAAAATTGATCTTGGTCAAAAGAAGTTTATGACACGTAAACCCTATAATTTTATTTTCAATTTTTTTTTAATTGTTTGTTGAATAAATTGATGATAAAATCTCCTATTTTTTCCATCCTCTCTTTGGTTAACATATTTGATTAAGGAGGTTATAAAATTTTTGCATATTTGGTCTACATGTCATTGTAAGCATTATATTTAAAAATAAGTTGTTGTTTAATACCATTGCCTCATCAATACAAAACACACAAACTCTCTTCCCATATTATCTATGTAATTAGAGGCGGTCTCATGCAAAATAAGTTAATTGATTAAAAAATTATAACAATATTAAGAATAGACTTAATAGTAGTATTAAATTGTTTAGCATTGTCACAACTAATAATATAGATTGAGGTGTCATTTGATATGTTTTTTATTTTTTAAATATAGATTGATATATCATCTTGTATAAGTGTTTCATAATTCAAGACATCACAAATACTCTCATAGGAGTTTCTTATAATGAGATTCATTTTGGGTGGGTTTTTAAAACCAATGTCCATTTTACATATAGGTGACACAACCCTTTCTCAATTACTTTTTAAACAAAATGTTAGTTATTTCATGATTGATTTCCATGTTAACTATTGTCTTTTAATTTTATATCACATATTAATATAGTCAATAAATATATTTGTTATTTTGTCTTTAAAGGACATTAGATTATATATATGAGCTTGAATATCCTTACTTTGTGCATGGACGAGAATGAAAAATATTACCTGTGGACTTTGAGAGATGCCCATTTGGAGATTATGAGTGAAAAAAATATTTTTTGCAAAATAATAAAATAATGTTCGCATTATGGTTTGTGGTACGAAAAAAGAGTGAAGGAGGAATTGATTGCAAAGATAGAAAGATATAGAACCTATGTACACTACATGCCACATGCGCCAAGTGGAGAATGATCAAGACATATAGAAGTCACCCTAAACATATCATATTTACAGGGTATAATGTATTTGATAGACTTTTGAATTATTTAAAGGCTAATAACACATCCATTTATACTTTTTTGAATTAATACAATTATTTAAATAAACACTCTAACATTCACTTATTTTTTCCTTAAGTTACTACTTCTTTGTCACAAATAATAACCGATTTAAGATTGTGGATATCTCTATAATATTTGACCTTGAATTTTAGGGGTAACGAGACCATAAAGATTAATGAAAAACCCATTGAAGTATTTTGGGATGTTTGTAACTAGTTGTTTAGTTTAAGCACTGGTTGCGCAAAGTTCATGTTTTAGGCACTATAAAGGATAATGATAAGGACAATAATGTCTTTTGCAGACCTGCAATGGTGTAATGTTGTTGTAAAAGGTTTAAGGAAAATATGTTTTTGAGAAGTGGGTCTTCATTCTTCTCGTAGATCAAGATTCTAGGATGCAGTCGATTGATAACACTAGCTCCAGGGGTATCGAGGAATACATGTGTTGTTCCTTGCTTCACAGTTCATAGCTTTGTTTTGAATGTGAATGAATTTAAAATTGTTAAGACTTCACTTCTACAATCAAATTCTTTGTCCAAAATATTACTATAATAGGTATTACATTTGATACCTAATACTTATTCAATGAATGTTCATTATTATTGCTTCTCCAATAATAGTTAGTTTCATTTCCTTCATCTTCACAACCACAAAATCCACCCCTTGTAATACAAATATTCATTCATTTTTTGTGGTCTCCCAAATTGTATTTTTTTTTTTACATAAGTGGTTCTAAATGTTGATTCTAATGATTTGTACTCAATTATAACCTTTCATAAGTGATCAAAGATAATTCTTAAAGATTCTACAGCTATAACTTCCCTGAGATTCATTTTCATGCTTTTATGTCTTTTATGGAAAATATTTACACCATTTCCTGCATGTTCCAAGAGAAGTTCATATATGTTAATTGGGGATTTCATGTCAATATAAAAATCATGTACTTTAAGTGTAGCAATATAAATGTTTGGAGACTATTTAACAAATTGCCTCCTAGTAAATTGGTTTTTTATTTTAATTTGTTTTTAATAAACCTCTCATTCCGAAGAAGAAAACCATAAAAAATTATCAATTATAATTGTTTGGATTGGTATAAATGATCATCCTCAAGGAACATCACAATTTATGTAGATAGTGGGTCTGCAGTTCAATAATGTGGATAGTAATATTTATAAGGCTTAAATGTGTGTTTTTTAATCCCCCTCCTACTTATAAGGATCTTTCAACATTAAATGAATGTTATGGAGACAATTAGAAATATTGGTCATAGTATGCTAAATCAATTTATTAACAAGGAATTCAAGTGTAATTGATGATGGAAGAGGTTCCTAAATTGTATTCAAACTTTTCAAAGCACCATTTAGTATATGTCCAAAACTCTATATCAAAAACATATTTTCAACTTAGAAATATCTAACTAATACTATGTTTTCCAATATAGAAGTGTTTCACTATTTTCTTTACGTTTTTGAATGACGAAACAAATAAGGATAAGGGCTAGGAGGAATACCTGTTAAATGGGTTGGTTCGAGGTTGATGCACGTGTTCAGAATTCTCGACCTAATGCCGATTGTGAGAGCTTACTTTTGTCTAGGAGGAACTACCTGTAATAGAAAACAAGACCATAAAAGAGAAGTTAAATGATATATGACAGTGGACCGCTTAGCGTATGCTAGTTCCAGGAAGTGTGATACTTCTTAGATGGTTGTCAATCCATTGTTTAAAAAAAATTAATGTGAGAAATAAGTAAAGTCCTACTGTAGTTGATATGATTTAGGTATCTCATTCAAGTACAATAAGCAAATCCAATCACAACAGGTGATGCTATAGTTAGATCTAAAGGATGAGGTATTTGTCAAGGTACTAGGACTGGTCAGGGTCTGATTCTAGGTTGTTTAGGTCAACTGGTAGGAGGTTGTTTGGCTCTGTTCTTGGGCAAGGTATAAAACACAGAGATCGATGTCGGTTGGGTATAACAGACGACGGTTAAGGGAGACCGACGACAGTTATGGGTAACTGGTGTCGGTATAGTTGGGTGACAGTAATTCAATGAAAACCTTATTGTAGAGGCTAGGTGAGGTTGGATGGGGCTAAAGAAGGAGATGACGATGTCTATGGGGATACTGAGAACACTCAGAGAGGTGGAAGGGCCATGATAGGTGATCTAATAAATGGGTGGGTGAGATTTTTGGGTTTGTCAGAAAGAAGACTATGGAAGGATGAGAATGTTAATAGAAGAATAATAACATGAATGATACCAACTCTATGAACAAAATAAGAATGGAAATGATTAATGATAAAACACTTACCAATGTTGCAGGTCCAATGGCTGGGTGGTGGTGATGATCAGTTGATGAAATGGAGCTTGGTGTAGTAGTGATGCTTCCCGAAATGTTATCGTGAGTGCCAATGCTTTTGGATCTGTCTTGGTGCTGGCTATGGATGTCTGGGTATGTGAAAAGACTCTGGTTCTGCTTATATACAGCTCTCATCTCGTCCTTCTTGCTCTCAAAATGTGCCAATCCAAAAATAAGGTTGCTTAGGTTAATAAATGGTAACCAACGACGATTCTGAGTTGATTGATGTTGGTTTAAGGGTGACTGACGTCGGTTAAAGCGGGATTCCCTAGGTTTACTAAAATGGGTAATCTTTCTAATTTCTTGGGCCCAGTTAGTTTTGTTCTCACAGATCAAAATGGAAGCTTCCCTTCTAATGGATGGGAATGTGGTTAGAGAGATTTTAGGGATTGATTTTAGGGTTAGACCAAATCTTAGCTCATTAAGGTAAGTAAGACTTAGTTATTGTTAGTTATGGAAACATGCCAAGAATAGGTCTAAGGTGAGGTGGTTGGATGAGATGTCTAGGTGAGGTGGAAATTAGGTCAATTAAGGTACTAAAATAATGGATATTGTGAGGATGGTAATTAAATTAATTATTAATGTGGGGTGAAAGGCGGCCATGGTTAGGTGCCCATGTTTAAGTTGGTTATCCGATCGGGGGCCAAGGGGAATATGACCCAATTTTGGTGGACCTACATTTTGCCCATTTTTGTTGTGTAGCTTGTATTGGTAAGCGATGATGAAAAAAATAAGATGTGGTTACCCCAAGCATGGGTGAAGGTAACCCCCCTCAAATGAGGAATAGATGAGGTAGAAGACTGAATCTGTGAGTCGTTTGATAAAGTGGATGTGATGAAGAGGAAAGTGGACAATGGGGGTAATGGGGTAAAGGTTCAATCAGGTAATCAAGGTAATGGGCCAGGATCAAAGGTAGCAATAGTCAAACACACACACACACGTATAAACTATGGCATGGTACCATGTTAAAGAGCATGCAAACTCTACATCGTCCAAGGTTAATAAGTTTATCCAAACAAAGTGATGTGATTCCGGTATCCAAGGTATAGGATATGGTTGGGAAGCACAACATAGGTCAGGTGCAGGAACATTTAGGTATGTTCTGGTACACCAAAGGTAATGTCGGAATAAACAACACGATAATAGGAAAAGTAAGGTCATTAAGTCAAATAACACGGGTAATAGTATCGCAAGGTATAATGAGCACATGAGGTCATAGGTTAGTAACAATGTTCTAGGTCTAGGTAGCAAGGTCATGACATGGGTAGGGCCAAGGTATGGGTAAAATATCAAGTCCCAAAATGTAATTAAGGACATGTATAGGGAAGGGAGGTGTGGAGGTTGGTTGCAATAAGGGGGGGTAAGGTCAAACGATGGCTAGATTAGTTAAGAGTTGGTCGGAAATGGGGAAAGGGTATGGGAAAGAGTATGACATGTAACCGATGCCGGTCATACGTAACCGGTGACAGTCTAGGGAAGGTGATCGCGGTTTATTAGGAAAGATGACCAATGTCAGTTTGGGTACAATTGACCATGGTGTGCTAAGGCACATGACCAATGTCAGTTTAGGTATAACCGACGTCGGCCAGGTTGACGTGGGTATCAGGGTTAATTTTAAGACACCTCTAGAAAATACCTGGAAAATATCCTCGGAACCGGTTTCAGTGAAAGGTGAATTTACCATTTTTTCAGAACTAAATTGTTGCCTGTTTTTTGAGCCAGAGAGACCGCAGATTTATAGACATTGACGCCTCGTTGACATGTGTCAACAAGGATTTTTGGCGTGCATCAATAAGCCTCGTCAGCAAGCCTTGCTGACGCCTCGTCAGCAAGCCTTGCTGACGCCTTGTTGATGTGCATCAATGACCCTCGTTGACATGCGTCAATAAGACTCGTTGACGTGCGTCAACAACCCTCCTTGACATGCGTCAACAAGGGTCGTTGACACGCGTTAACGAGTCTTATTGACGCACGTCGACAAAATTCTTTGACCCTAGTTTTGTCCTGTAAATACCCTCCCTCCGGTCATTTTTAGGTTTACACTTTCTGTTTGTCGAATTTTCTTATATACATGAATCCATTATCCAGGTTAGGTACAATCAAGCTCAAGGACAACTACAATGGTGACTACAAGTGCATCCCAAGCTCAAGACAAAAATCAAGAGGAAAATCTAGTTAACCCACAAGCCCTATCCACGGGCAAGATAATCCACAGGAATCCTTTGTGCCCCCACATCAAGATTGTTTTACAAATGACTTCCGAATACAAGGATTTGATTGATGCATGTGAGTTTGGTGGGCTCGTTAAGATGTCCCATTTTGAAAAAGACCAAGATATTTTGAACTACCTTCTCTCCTCTTACAATACAGAGGACGACTTGTGTAATGTTACTATGGACGACGACCAATTGTTTCAATTTGTTATCGACCCAGCTGATATTCATCAGTTTACAGGCCTCCCATTAAGAAATTTACCCTTTGTTACAAAAAAGGCAACACTCATTAAAGACGATAAGAAATATCTTGAATCGACTTTCAGTTTCCATGTTGATTGTAAGTGTAAACTGTTTTCATTAGTCATTTTTTATTCAGTTTTTGATTTTGATACAATTTAAATTTATATTAATTCCCACTATTTTTTGGCATTTGCAGCTCATGTCAATAAATGTAGACGTGGTGTGGATACGCAAGCAATTGCACACCACTTTCTTGCTGCAATGATTTCCTTTTTTCAATCCAGAATAATTTTACAGGGTCAGAAAATAGATATACCAAACTGGGCCATTGCATACATTGTTGCAACTATCGCAAAACAAAAATTTGATTGGTACACCTTTTTATAAAAAAATAAGAACTAACATTACAAATGAAAAGATTTCAGAACAACCTATCATTTACTCCACAAACTATATCCTTGGCCTTTATTACGAGGCTCTTTTAAATTTAAAAGAAAAACCAATTCCCACTTACACAGACGAGGCATTGATGAATTTGTCAATTCCATTTGAAGAACAATAGGTATAAACTATAAAGTTTGTATTTCAACATTACACTATGTACATGTATTAACTATTTACTATTTGTAGAGAAGATTTATGGAGGCCCTTCCCCAAAAAAGGCAACATCAAGAGGAAGAGGCCAACAACACGCTGAGGCATCAGGATATTCACAATCTAAAATGGAAGCTCGCTCATCTCCGAACACCCAACCGTTTGAATCCGTTAAACTCCAGAGAAGTAATACCCTTACATGTATTATTTACAAGTTCCAAATTTGTATTTTCATTTTCCCATTTACATTTTACCCTATTGAATTGACATACAATCGTATGTTGATGACATTGTAGGGACTTTGGACTAGAAGCGTGTTTCTCAAAGTCAACCATCTTCCCTAACTCACTCAGTTCAGTCGCATACATTTGTGTCTTCTTAACAACCACCTCAACAATCCCAGCAACAAACAACTCAAAAACCACCAATTACTACTCCAACACGGCCACCTCAAGCACCATGACAAGCTACCCCTCAACAACAAGGTACAAGTTTTGAATAGTACTTTATTTAATTTCGTAGTTTTTGTATTTTTTCTAGTTTTTCGTATGTTTTTTCTTGAACTTTTCAGCACATTGCAATCCTCCTTCTGTACAAACAGTGGCACCGCCCCCCTCCACCAATAATATTCAAAATGCTAACCAGAGGACCAGGAAAAAAGAACATTGGTAAATGCATGCCAATTGCTCCGACCCCTAGTGGGACACTAAACATTGCCTCCTCGTTTCGAATTCCAACCCTCTCACTTGGTGGCTTGCCCAGCACAACGGGCATATCGGTTTTAAATAATATAAATTTAGATGAAGATTACTTGGGCATTGATAACAATGACCTAACTTGATTTTTCAATACACGTGAGATGATTCAAGACCAGTAGGTATACTTCTATTTCAACATAATTTACCATATTGAATTACATTTCAATTTAGATTTATTTGTTTGAATCTTGATTTATTTGATCACAAATAGGATCAGGCCACTCAAAGGTAGAAACAAGTAGTAGTTGATCAACCTGAAAGCCCCATACCTCTCCAGTAAGATCATCTTCATCAGATACAGATGGTGAACAGTTGCTACCTTTTTCCTTTAGAGACCTTAATTGGTTATGATTGTTAATCCCATGTTGATGAGTTTATTCTACCTCATATCAGTCAGCTCATATAATGGGAGAGAAGGGCTAAAGTACTTATTAATGAGATAATAAGTTATGAAAATTATTGGAAAAGGGATAGTTTATACGCTGCAGTCCAGAATCAACCTACGCAGATGGATTCCTTACTTACCCAAGTAAGAAGTGGGACTATCACGTATAACAACAACTATAAAGATGACATCTTAGATAAGACATTAAACAAATTGGAAAATATTAGCGCTGAGGCCCAGACATATTTTAACATGCATATTTTAACAAATGGTCTAAGGACAAGGATCTGGTAGCAGTTGCAAATGCCGAGAGGGATAGAGCGGTCGTAAGTATTATCAATTTCAAACAATATTTTTTTGTTAATTTAAAGTTTTCTTATTTTAGTAATATGTTGAATTGACATCACTTTTTTTGTGCAGTTGAAATATGAAAATTTGAAGAGTCAAGCAAAGGTCTTCCAAGTTCACTTGGAAACCGTGAAGAACAGTTTATCCGCAACAAAGTATTTGAAGGAAAATATTGTTTTGGTCAACAAACAAAACAATACACTGAAGCAGATAATTAAAGAGCATGACTTCGACCCTGAAATTTTATTCAAAACTAAGGCAGCTGCTGATCCAAATTTGCTGTCCCATGGAGATGCGACAAAGTAAGAAGAATTTTTTAAAAAAAATCTAGACAGTGCTACGGAAGATATCATAAGTTCTGGGATTATTTCTATCATTGGGGAAAGGGGTACAAGCAGAGAAGCCATTGGGGAAAGGAGTACAGAAGTGGAAAGGGGTACAAAAAATTGAGGGTTGAAAATTTTCATTATTGAGTATGGAAACTTGAAAAATTGAATCTATATTTGAAAATTTGAAACATTGAATGTGATGGTCATGACATTTGAATTTTATTATCTAGATTTGAAATTTGATACTTGAATTTGATAGCCTTTGAAAATTTTAAATACTATATAATCTTTAATTTTATAACTTCCTATATATTATGTATAGAATTTCTAGATTGTATATGGCGTTTATGTTTCTTCTCTACTTGTAATGATGATTGCATTAGATGTGGATGATGACATTACAATAGAATCAGTCTCATAGATATGGATTATCATGAATTGTATGTGGATGTAGATTTAGTTTCAAGCACGATCATGGAATCTGGTTGATGATAACGGATAATTATTTTAAGAAAATTTGGAATGTTGTACGACAAAGACATTTAAACATTCTCAAATTATTCTTCTCTATAATTTTAATGATATGATCATGATGACATTAGAATGGATATAGATGATGATGAATGATGATAATGGATAATTGTTTAAAAAAAATGGAATGTGTTAGGACAAAGACGTTTCTGTAAATTTAAAATAGATAAATAATTGTTTTAATAATAATTGGAGTGTCAGGATTATGATAATGATATGATGAATTTAATAATAATTGGAGTGTCAGGATTATGATAGGATATATATGGATGATGATGAATTTTATGTGGATGTAGATTTAGCTTCAATTACGGTCGTGGATGATGAATTGTATAATGGATCGTGGAGTATGAATTGTATAATATGGAAAAATCTTCCTCTGTGTAAAATTTGATTGTATGATTTTATCCCACAAAGTTTAAAAAATATATCAAAGCATTTTTCAAATATAAAAAATAAATTAAATATAATTGTAAAAAATAAAGTAAGGTCATATGAAAGGGTTTAAGTTACCTCTAGTGTTTTAGATGGTTGTGAAATCATCACTCGTAATGTGCTAGATCTTTTTTTTAAGAAAACTCAACACGAGAAATGGATTAGTAGATAGATGGGTGAGTTGCCTGACATTGTCAGTCCTGAGAAGTACCAGCTTCCTTTGATGGATGTCAACCCACGTTTTCAAAAAAAAAGTTGTATTTAAATAAATGTAAATATATATACCTATAACATCTTTAATGATAACAAGAGCTGAAACAAAATTTAAGGTGACAAACAATAAAATTAAGGTGAAGGAGATACCTATTTAAAGTTGAAACAATCCATTATCAATAGCTTCTTCAAACTTGATGTTCTCTTCTGTAGAGTGTGACGATGCACCAATTCCACTCTCAACATTGGGAACAGTTGTACTTGTAGCTGTATTATTCACACCTCTTCTTTCGTAAAGGGAATTCCAATGCGCAATTGCTCTGTTGAAAGGAAAGGTTTCCATGGAGTAGTGAGATACATAACACCTCATGCAACTTTCCAAATTTTTATCCAACCTGTTTCTCAGTTTTGATTTTATAAATGATAATGCATTGAAAACCCTTTCGTCCTCCACATACCCTAAAATCATTGTTTGGCATAACTCATATAATCTGAAATATTCACTGATATCTTCTTGTAAGATAGAACTTTGATAGATTCCTCACCACATCCTTGTAATAGCACCACTTTCAGAAGGTTCGTCTAAATTTTTATATTGGTTCCTCATTGTTGTTGCAATTTTTTTTTATTGAAACTTTAATAAATCAACATTCAGTATACCTTTGATTTCCATACCCTTGAACTCTGAAGTCTTTGTGAAATGTTCCATTATTGTACCCATGGATTTATGGAAATGTTTTCTTACAAATTCTGCATGACCACCTTCAGTATTCCAAAAATTAGGATTCATCACACCCATTGCTTCAAGAATTTTATCTTTGGAGAAACGTTCTCTAATTTCTGATGATAAGGATTCTGAAATTTTTTTAAGCTTTATTCTTGTTTCAACTATAACAGACTCAAAGAGATTACGTGTCATGGGAACATCTTCTCATTCCGATCCTGTAATATCTTGACATTTTGTAAAATGTGTAATGGTATGTCCCTCCCATTAACAGTGATGCAGAGGTGATCATGGATATTAAATCTCAAATAGTTACTGGGATTTTTAAGATCTAATAAAGCTTTCCAATTCTCAAAAATAGGTGTATCAAAACTATCTTGGGAACAATACAAGATATCAAGACTTTGACATACCATTTTTCTCATCCGTATAAAATCCACAATATAGATTAATCTCCCCTGTGCATGCTTCATCAGTGTATTGATCTCCTGCAACATTGGAAGAATACCAACCAATGTAAGCAATGTCTCCAAATCAGTTAAACAGAACAACAAGTCCCTTACCCTATCAACTTCATGACGATATTTGTGCATGAAACCAACCAATAAAGGATACTCCTCACGAACTCTGCATGCAGGTTCATACAAAGAGATCCATTTAGTCTCAACATCTGTCAGAAATTTTTTGCCATCTGTAATTCCAATTGCGAATTTCTGGAACTCAAGAAATCACTTTGGGCTACTTGCCATATAGGCATGAAGTTCTCTTATAAGGTCTTCTAATTTAGCAACATTTTCGTAGTTTCTTACCATTTTATACGCTAAATTCATTCTGTGAGCCATACAATGAATTGGTAGCATATATGGGGCCACTATTGTCTGTAATCTAACACACAGCCTTGTTCAGTGACCCTGCATGATAGATGCACCATCTTCTCCGACTCATACCAACTTCATAGCAATTTCATAATCAGTCATTCCAGCAATATCTTTCAAATGAGAAACAACTATTTTATGTAGGTTTTTGGCATTATAGTTTTCAACCATTTTCATAACACCCAATAGATGAGGTGTCCTTATATGATTTTCTAAAGTATAGACGTGGATACATACCCATGTAGTGTTTTCAACTACTGTCACTTCATCAATTGAAAGAGAGATAAACTTTGATTTTTTTACATTCTCTTTCAAATCTTCCTTCTCTATCATTGAAAGGCATTTTGCCATTTCCCATCCACTACTTTCAGACCAATGAGACTGAGGTACGTTCGGCATTCCATTATATTGATACAAAACTTTGAAATCAAGGAAATCCAAAATCGGTCTTCCTTTCTTTAGTATGTGAAATAAAGTAGAGAATTGTATGAGTTTTGCATGTAGATTTGTTTGATTCATCTTAACAATTTGCGATGTGATCATTCCTCCCTTTTCCATGAGATGTGTGCATTTTTCTTCTCTACTTCATAATCTGCTACGTATTTAACACGCATGCATTCTTTTTCAGTTTTCCAACTATGTGTTTTGAGTTTCTGGCCATCAGCCCCCGTTACAGTCAAATATTGTTTTCCACAATGTTTTTCTATAGTGTCCAAATTCATTTACATTTTTTGTTGCTTTCCCAATTTCCATGTACATATTGTACTTGTACATTCAGATGGGATCTCTTCTGAATTAGATGATTATATAGGTTTAATAAATGGAAATTTGGTAGCCTAATAAAACTTGTATGTCCTGCTAATGGTCCACATACTCTTGTTCGTTTTCAATGTTTTAATTTTTTTAGTAGAATTTTGAGCAATATCACAATCACCTGGTTTCCTCTTTCATGAATCAGAATTTGAATTTGATTTTTGTGTTCTAGTTTGCTGAGTATTTGTATGTGTGATATCTTGATGCACTCCTGGTTACACCCCAACAAGAAGAATATCTTCAAGATCTTACATATTATCATAGGTTTCATTTGTTTGATACTGTGCAAAATGCATGTCCACCTTAATATTACCTTCCAAATAGTCAATATTTTGATTCTTTCTGGTGGTAGCTATATGGTTATTGGTAGTTTCAATATCTGTATCAGTAGAGTTTCCAAAATAATTGAATAAAGAATTCTGATATTTCTTAGTTACTTTTAGGGTCTTCACATTCTGAGGACTAGCACCTTCCATTATTCTAAACAGAGTCCTGCGTCAACAAAAGAACCAAGTAGCGCGTTAGATTAAAAATTCCTATCACGTGTCAACTATCGCAATCCATGTCGTGCATCAACTATCACTGTCGCAGGTCAACAATGCATCAACTATCTCTGTCACACTTCAACAATGCATCAACTGTCTCTATCACATGTCAACAAGGCGTCAACTGTCTCTGTCGTGCGTCATCTCTATCCCTGTCATGCATCAACAGATAACCCCCTTGTTGCACATCTACAATACCTCCTTATCGCATGTCTGTAATACCTCTTTGTCGCGCGTCAACTATATCCCTGTCGCACGTCAACTATATCCTTGTCACGTGTCAACAACTAACCCCCTTGCCAACTATATCTTTGAAAAAATCACCTTTTCAAATTTTCCTAAAATGAAATTTTCACCATATTACCAATATTCGCCACTAAAATTATCCCTGGTGGGTATATGAAAAGAAAAAATCCATATAATATGGATTCATTTGTATGTTTTGGATTTTGGGAAAATGACGACAGCATGAGACTTGTGTGGCTTGGTGAGAGAAAAGTACGTGGGACCATACCAAGGTGAGGTGGAGAGATTCAGGTGGGGAGAGGAGTCAGGTGGACAGGCCCATGAGATCAGGCAGAGTGAGTGGAGTGGTGGAGAAGTTAGAGGGATAATTTGACATGACGGAGGCAGGGGAGGGCTCAGGTGGACCACCAGCAAAAGTGGCTAGACGTGTCCCCACATGGAGGTAACGTTGAGATGAGGTAAAATCTGATCTGTTCATTGTTGTTTTATATAAGAAGAAGGGAATGGGTTAGGTCAGTTTTAAGAAAGGTAGATAATTTGAAATGTTTGGTTAAAATGTTGAGGAACGACTGGGGTGGGAAATGTCATAGGTAGAGGAAATAGGGTTAGAGTAGGGATTTTGGGTAGGTGTGGGTAGGTGTGGAGGGGAAATGGGAAAGAAATGGGGGGAAGAAAATTAGGGTTTTTGAGTACTTGGGCATGGAAACAGTGACCGTTGACATCGGTCAATGTATGGTCGACGTTGGTATGAAAATACCGACATTGGTCAAGTATTGGAAAATGATGCCAGTTTAACATGGACCAGTGTCGATCAAGTGAATTTAGGGTGTAGGTTTGTTAGGGTTGGGGGTTTGGGGTTTGATTTTTAGGTTGGAGGGTTTTATGGTCAGAGTGGGGTAATGTTGGGGTTTGGGATTTAGGTTGGAGGGTTTAGGTGGGGGAATTGAGGGTGTTGGTTGATGGGTTTAGGGTAGGAGGGGTTAGGTGGGGAGTTGAGGGTGTTGGTTGATGGGAAAGTTGAATAATGTTTGTGTTATGGTGGATATAGGCCAGAGAGAAGCTATGGATGCGGGACCGTGTAGCTCCTTTATTGATGTCGGTACGATCAAGTGTCACTACCGATGAGTGGGGGCATGTGACGGATGTCAGCTTGATAGGTGTGAGACGTTACAGGAATATGGTACGGGAGCCTAGTCTTATGGTCACACTCATCGATAGAAGGGGTGCAGTGACCAACACATTCCATTTTCCGATGAGTGAGCTGACAATCACCCTAGAGGATGTCTATCAGATCCTGTGCCTATTGATAGTGGGACAGTAGGTGTATTCTATCTCCTCATGATGCCTTCGAGGAGTTGATGCTAACAGTTTTTGGAGAGGGTATGGTAGATATGAGGTTCTATAGCGCCAGTTTGAGATATGGTGAGATGTATATAACCCATCAAGAGGAGATGAGACTAGTAGTTTTGATTATAGAGGTAGTGTGCTATTTTGCACTGCCAGATGTAGAGGGTGGGAGATTCCCATAGGCACTGATAGGGTTCCTTCACAACATGATGGAGGAGAGGACTCAATTTGCTTGGGCAGCAACATACTTGGTGTAGTTGTACAGGGAGTTATGGGCATACAGGAGATTATGGTGATTTAGCCTATGTTGCACCTTTCTTCTCCATTGTTGGGCATATGATCACATTGTATGTGTGAGGCCCCTAGGTATGCCCCAGGCTGATGCATTCAAGCAGGGTCTTGTTTGAGTGGGTTACAGGCGCTGGGTGCCAGTTATTGGAGTGCGCAGAGTTGTCAGGGATATACACGATGTAGCCTATTACAGGCGCTTGCTAGAGGGGTTGTCCAACGTGGACATTATTTGGAGGCCCTACATGGGGTTTCCATCATATGGGTGGATGGCCACAGAGTTAGACCAGCTACAACTAGTTCAATGGATAGAGGGGCGTCATGTGGGAGAGCATGAGTTGATACCCATAGACAGGGTCAGACAGTAGTTTGGGTTAGTGCAGAATGTACCTCCTCCCTTCCCTTAGTACAGGAGGGATGATGTGGAGAGGTCGATGTCCCCTCCATGACCTATTGTTTCAAAAGAGTGGGAGGAGGCACCATTGGACTGACACATTGATGATGTCGAGTGCACTAAAAGATACAGACCGTGGTGGGAAGCTCAGCTATGAGCAATGCCACCTAGACCAGGACAACCAGATGTGGCCACCCTCACAATCCAGAGGGACATGTTACAGGGATAGGTGGCCACCTTATAGGGCCAGGTTACAGGTTTACAAGGATAGTTGACGGGGTCACAGGTAGAGGTGGCCACGTTACAGGCACAGGTGGTGGCCCTTCAGGCCCAGGTCACATCATTACAGGGGTAGGTACCCACACAGGGTGGGGCTAGAGAGGGGGAGTAGGTGGCCACCCTACAGGCATAGGTGACAGGGTTACAGGGTTAGTTGGCCACTGCATAGGCACAGATTGTGGCCTTATAAGCCTAGAGTGCTACACAGGCACCAACACGCACAGCAGTAGGCAGCAAGAAAAGCTCAGAGACAGGGTCCCATGGTATAGGTACAGGTATAGGGTCAGAGACCCTTGTTAACAGGTCAAAGGACACAAATTATGGTGAGACCCATGACACCTCCTTAGACGGTGCCCATGGCGAGATTCAGGGATGCCCTAGGTGAGGTGAGGTATTATGAGGATCATTTGGTAGTAGCAGGGATAGATATCCCTTCATATGCAGAGTACCGAGCACAACAGGCCTCGAGTGAGAGGACCAATCCCACACTCATAGTGTGGAGAGCACAAGGGGGCTGACAAGCCCAGAGGCAGGAGTAGGGTGAGGCCACCAGTGTACGGAGGCCAGATCTAGGTGAGGGGCCATCGACTGCTAGATTGAGGCCCACAATAGGTGGTGAGGTAGGTGGGGGGCACCACACAAGAGTGGTAGAGGAGTCAGGAGAGACCGACTCAGAGATCTAAAGGGAAGGCAAGGGATATCGCCATTTTGGATAGTATAGGGATTATCTGTGATATGGAGTATAATGAATTTTTGTATATGATACTGGCCTGTGTGCTGATGATGTTTTGTTATATGATATCAGGCCTGCGTGCCAATGATGTTTTGTATATGATGAATTTTTGTATATGATACGGCTTGAGATGTTTTGTATTGGATGTGTATGATGATGTTTTGTATATTACCGGATATCACCGATGATCTTGAGACATTTTATGGAGACATTGTATATTGGAGATATTTGTATATTTGGATATGGCATGATGATGTTTATGGCATGATGTGTAGATGTACTTTCGATAATGATATTGTACATGTGATGGAAACAAGGTAAGTTAGGCATGATAGAGTCAGGTCATAGGCATGGATGGAGTCAGGTCATAGGCATGGATGGATTCAAGAGGCATGGATCGATTCAAGTTATAGGCATGGATTGAGTCAGGTTGGTTTAGGCATGGATCGAGTCAGGTCCTAGGCATGGATCGAGTCAGGTTAGTTTAGGCATGGTTGATTGAATTTCTAATTCATTAATGTGTGGAATTTGTGATGGTATGGATCATGTTAAGATGATTTTTAGGAAAATGTATGATTATGGTAGAGAAATGGTAGATGTGATGAAATGAATGTGTAAATTATGATGGTAAAGATGTTTAGCAATTGTTGCTTGTGTGGTTTAATTTCTAGTTATCGATATAGAAAGGAAACTAACTAGGGTAGAATGTGAATAGGAAAAGGAAAGGGAAAGGGGGAATTGGTTAGGGTAGAGAGTGGCTGAGCTAACCTCCAAGGGCCCCATGCCCTCGAAGTGTTGCCTACATAGTCCCGGTGAAAAGAGACCTCAGGCCAATGTAGTTCTCCCATAAGCTAGGGAAGATTGTGATGAAGGAAAGGAATGGATTGATAGGTGTTTAGGCATGGGTGAATATAGGTCATAGGCATGATTGAGTGTAGGTCACAGGCATGGTTGAATGTAGGTCATAGAGTGAGGAATGGATTGAGTTTAGGTCATATGCATGATTGAGTTTAAGTTGTAGGAATGGTTGAGTTTAGGTCATAGGCATGGTTGAGTGATTTTTAAATATAGGTGTCGAGGATCGGGTCCTGTATAGGATAATCAATAAGTAATGAGGAAGGTGAATGGTAAGAGGTGGTAAAAGATCCACTTAATTTGATAAGAACCCTAATGAGTCAATCCATACCTAAGAGGGGCTTATGAACATAAGACCCTAAAGGCGTACATAATGGACCATTCTAAGGGTGAAGAAAGTCACATGATCATGAAATGTCACATTTGCGGCAAGTCCCTTGAGTAAAGAAGAAATTAGGCTAAAAAGGAAAGGAGGTGAGAATGGGAGGTTAAGCATAACTTAGTGTATGATGGAGTGTCTGTCGGAACAAGAAACTCAGGATCAAGAATAGGCAAGTCCATGATGAAAATTTCATCTTTTTTTTGGCTTTTATTAGACTGATCGATGTGGGAAGTCTATATGGGATGAATATATTATCTCCTTGAGGTCTTCGTGAAGCTGATCGATGCAGGAAGCTTCTGGATATTTATTACATTTTTGTAATGACCTTATATAGCCATCCTTCAAGGGAGAAGTCTATTTATAATGGTGGAATTAGCGTGAAGAGATGTCCCATTTGAGGGAGTCATCTTTTGCTGGAAGTTTGACTCAAGGAGTTGTATCCCTTATTGTTTTTGGATGTTTAAGTCATGGACAAGACTATAAAGGAAAATTAGGTTCTTGTTTAGAAGACAAGACTGTAGCACACAAAGATTAACTATGAAAGAGGTGGTTTCGAGTGATGGATGACCATGGGATTCCATCTTGAAGAAGATGAAAAGTATCCATGAGAATCATGCTATGAGTAGAGCCGTGGTACTCATATTGAAGACAAGGCTAAAAGGTGATGGGTAATCACATGATTCTTGTTTAGTTGTGGATCCTCAAAATGGGTAATATGGAAGGTGAACAATGCTCAAGGGATGAGCGATCAATGATAGAAGGTGATATAGGACTTGATATCAACAATAGAATGGTCAAAGATGCAAGGCATTAAGGGGCTCAGGTTTGGGTTTACCTTCAAGTGAAGACAAATGATAAGCACCTGATCCATAGGCATGGGTAACAATATAGGGTCTGAGCCAATTAGGAGAAAATTTTCCCCGTTTACTTTTCTCCTCTTTGGTTACATGTTGATTTTCCTTCAGGATGAGGTCACTGACCTTGAAAGGTTCGTTCATGGACACGTTTATCATAGGCATGTTTGATACGTTTTTGGTAGATTTGGAGATGGTCGAGAACATTGAGACATCGCTCATCTAATAACTCAAGTTGTGCCAAATGATCCTAGCAAAAGTCATCATCATTGAGCATGTCTTGTAGTGAGATGTGGAGAGATGGAATCTGGACTTTGAGAGGTAAGACAACCTCAGTACCGTAGACTAGAGAAAAGGGGGGTGGCAGCAGTCGAAGTGTGAATACTAGTACGATAAGCCCACAAGGTGAAAGGAATGTGTGTATGCCAATCTTTCCCAGTATTGTTGACTACCTTCATAAGAATTTTGTTTAAGGTTTTATTGGTTGATTCAGCTTGACCATTGGTTTGCGGGTAATAAGGTGATGAGAAACTGAGTTGGATGCCAAAAGCATCACATAGTTTGCGTAGGGTTTTGTTTTTGAATTGTTTTCCATTATCAGTGATAATGCGGTGAGGAACACCAAAATGAAAAATGATGTGATGGTTGATGAATTCACATATCTTCTTGGCTTTGGTAGAAATGAGGGGAATGGATTCTACCCATTTAGTGTAATATTTGGTAGCGGTTATGATCCATTGGTGGCATTGTGAAGAATGGGGTTGATCTCACTGACAAGATCCAAACCCCATTGAGAGAAAGGCCAAAGGTATCGTGTGACCTGTAAGGCATGACTAGGTGTGTGATGGAGATTAGCATGTTGTTGGAATTTCATGCAGTGTTTGACATAATCACAATAGTCACAGTTTAGGGTTGGCCAATAATAGCCTAGGTGAAGAATGTGTTTTGTGACAGTGAGACCACTAAAGTGACCTCCACAAATTCCATCATGGACTTCCTTAATGGTGTAGGGAATTTCAGAACTTGTAAGGCATCGCAAGAGAATGTTGTCAAAACTAAGTTTGTAAAGAAGACCACCCATGATGACATAACAGGAGACACTTTTAAGAAAGGCACGTTGTCCATTACGAGTGAGATCAGTGGGTAGAATGGAAAGGGAAAGATAGTCTGCATATTGCTTATACCAAAGGTCACGTGGGTCAGGGGAAATGGTTCTGATGGAGTAAAATTCATGAGGTAAATAAGAGGGTGATTGTAGCCTTTGTATGGTGACAAATATTTTAGAGTCAGCGGGTGAAGCAGGTATCTAAGAAGCCAAGCAGGCCATGGTATCCACAAATTTATTGGTAGAACGTGGGGTGGTTTGAAGTGCGTAATGGTCAAAGGTGGTCAAAAGTATGTCTACGTGATGCTTATACTTTTGAAGTATCTCATTACGACACTGGTATATACCATTGACTTGGTTTATGACCAACTGAGAATCACCAAAGATGTTGATTGACTTAACATCTAAGGCATAAGCAGCCTGGAGACCCAATATGAGTGCTTCGTATTCAGCAATATTGTTTGTACAATCAAAATTGAGTTTGAAAGACAAAGGCATAGGTTCACCATCAAGTGGAATGAGGATAACACCAGCCCCACCCCCACGCTAACACTTGGAGCCATCAAAGAAGAGTGTCATTTGGTAAGTGGGTTCGTCCAGGGAAAGGGTAGCTATAGACTCGTCTGGGAAGTCAAAGTTAGAGGGTTGATTCCTGGAAATAGGTGCATCAGCCAATTGGTCAGTGATAGCCTGGCCCTTGATGGAATTTTGATGGATGAATTTGAGGTTGAGGTCAGCCAGAAGCATAAGCCAACGTGCGGCACATTGATTTTGATAAGGTTTGGCATACATATAGTGTAATGGGTCAGTATTAGTAATGATGAAGGTTTTGTGGTTGAGTAGGTAATGGCAGAGTTTGGTGGCGATGAAAACTAAGGCTAGGAAAAGTTTTTTTGGCATGGGTATATCTAGTTTTGTAGTCAAGAAGGGTATGAACTTATGTAATAAACCGCTTGCTCTCGGTGTTGGTCATCATGATGAGTGAGCATGGCACCTAGAGAATGGTCAGTGGTGGAAATATATAGGTAGAAGGGCTGGTCATCCTTAGGAGGAATGAGCACTGGTGGTTGAAGGAGGTATTGTTTCAAGGCTTCAAAGGCTTTATGGCATTCAACATCCCATTTGAATGAAATGTCTTTCTTGAGAAGATGATGGAATGGTTGACAACAGTCGGAAAGTTGCGAGATAAAATGACGAATTGATTACAACTTTCCTTGTAGGCTGTGAAGTTGATGGAGATTAGTGGGTGGTGGCATTTCAAGAATAGCCTTGACTTTAGTAGGATCAACTTCTATGCCACGCAAAGAAATGATGAAACCTAGGAGTTTTCTGGAAAGTACCGCAAAGACGCACTTCTTTGGTTGAAGATGAACACAATACTTGATGAGGCAGTCAAAGATGATTTTAAGAATGGGTAGGTGTTCAGTTCGATGCTTGGATTTGGAAAGTAGATCATCGACATAATCTTCCAATATGTGATGCATGATGTCATGGAAGATGTAAGTCATGGCTCACTGATATGTAGCACCAACGTTTTTGAGGCCAAAAGGCATGACTCGATAGCAGAAAGTCCCCCAAGGGGTGATGAAGGTAGTCTTGTGTTGATCCTCTGGAGCTAGTAATATTTGATTGTAGCCCGAGAAACCATCCATGAGTGATAACATTTCATGGCCAGCGGTGAGATCAACTAGTTGGTCAATGCCTGGTAGGGGGAAGTCATCTTTGGGACAA
Organism: Taxus chinensis; assembly: GCA_019776745.2. Classification (NCBI taxonomy): domain Eukaryota; kingdom Viridiplantae; phylum Streptophyta; class Pinopsida; order Cupressales; family Taxaceae; genus Taxus; species Taxus chinensis. The sequence continues at coordinate 486,226,698 of CM034154.1, forward strand.
GTGAGGTTGAGGTCATGGAAGTCTGTGCAAATGTGGAGTCCCCCTGTCGCCTTTGTGACAGGAACGATGTTAGAAATCCATTGGGGATAATCAATGGGTAGAATGAAGGAAACCGAGAGAAGGCACTGAAGCTCTTCTTTGACCAGAAGAGCAATGCGAGGATGCATTTTCTGCAGCTTTTGTTTGATGGGTTTGGCATCAGGAATGGTTACAATATTGTGGACCATGATTTTTGGGTCAATACCAGGCATATCGGCATAGGACCAGGAAAACGTTGCTATGGTCCCGAAGGAAAGAGGTGAAGGCTTCCTGTTCAGTAGCATCTAAGGATTGGCCAATCTTTAGAATGTGTGGGTCATCCATATTGTTAATGTTGATTTCAATGGTTGATTCATTCAACATGGTTTGCATCTCAGAAGGTAACGACCGATGAATATAAGAATCTTCTGCACCAAGGTAGGTGAGGATGGATTCATCATCCTGACATTGAATGAAATTAATAGAAGGTGTATCATCATCGATCATGTCAGGATATAGGAATGGGAGAGAAGAGGGAGCCTCACCATCATGTTGATAGGTCAGCGGTCCCAGGGAAATGGTGTTTACCAAAAAAAAAGTTAGGAGGAATAGATTCAGGATCTATGGACTCCGTGGGTGAAGATGGTAATGTGGGTGAATGAGAGGGGGAATATTTCTCATCCTGGATAAGGTCGACATGAACCTTCTTGGAGGGTGGAGCATCAAAACCAATGCCACTATGGTCATTGTGTTTATGAGAGGTACATGAAATGACAGTATGGTGGCCTTGTTCATAAAAGTGGAAGCCAAATCCTTTCCATGTGCACCAGTGGAGGAAAGTGTGAGTGAAGTGGTGGTTAGTGAGGGAGTGTAGGTCAGATGAAAATGGTTGGGCTTGGGATGGAGGTTTGGGTTTATAGGTGGCAATATCAAGTCCCCCATATGTTAGGTTGGTGTGAAGGTGGGGAGGGCCATAAGGAAAAACATCACCGATGCAGATGTCATAGCTGGGGTGTTGACATATATTCCCATACTCTTGTGGGGTGAGGAAGGTATTGATATTGTATAGGTGGTATTCCCCTAGAGTGAGGCATTGAAAAACACCTTCTAAGGGATCAGTAGTTGGTATGTGGGTAGTGGGTATAGATGGCTCACTAGATGTTGGGGAAACAAGTGCATTAGCGGTGGAGGCTATAGCTGCAGTGGAGATAGCAAGGGTAGATGCCGCAGAAGTAGTGGCAGTTTTGGTGGATGGGCTCATGGGTGAAGGTGAAGTGGTGATAGTGGCAGATGCCTTGACTGGTACAAGCACATCATTGGGCTGATATAGCATGTTACAGGTCTTGAAAGGTGATGGGTTGGCAGGGATGGTGTAATTATGTCCCTCGTGTTCAAATTTGAGGCATCGATGTAAAGTCGAAGGGACACAACCCATGACATGGATCCAAGGTCAATTGAGTAGCAAGTTATATTGGAACTCTCCTTCTAGAACATAGAAAAGTTCTGGGATAGTGCGGGGGCCCATGCGGACATGGAGAACAATGGTACCCAGGGTAGAGGTCATGGCGTCATTGAAGGAGTGCAACATAACAAGGTTACCATGCATGCAATTGGTAGGTATCCACATTTGGTCGTATGCATGGGAGGAGATGATATTAATGCTAGCACCACCATCGATCATAACATGTTGTATGCATATATTATCGATAAAGATGGAGATGAAAAGAGTGGGGTTGGGGTCGTCAGACTGGAAGGGAGAAATCTCTTCATCTGAAAAACTGAGGGTGGCCACTTGGCGAGTAGGTGGAGGTGTAGAGGAAGATGAAGACCTAGTGAGAGAGGCTACGTGGTGAGGGGTAATGATGGAGGTGACAGGTGTGGGGTCATTTGGTAAGACTTCAATAGATTGAAGGACCTCCATGAGGGCTTGACGATGTGACTCTGAGGTTTGGACGAGGTCATATAAAGACATTTTGAGGGGGGATTGGTGTAGTTGTTTTAGCATTGTGCGATGTGTGACCCCATCAGAAATAGGATATGCAGGACCTCGAATGATGACTTTGGGTATGGGTGTGGATGGTATGTTGGGTACAGGGTTGGTTGATGGGCCAGTTGCTTTTTCCTTGCCCTTGTCTTTCTGAGCATGGGTGGTAATGTTGATCATGTTAATCTGAGGGGAGGTGGATGAAGAGGGTGTGTCATGGAAGGTATAGTGGCATGAGGGACAAAACCCTAGTGGGGGATACGATCCTTGTGAAATTAGTAGGGTGCATTGGCATTTTGGTGGTGGTTTGGCCAACTCTCTTATACGAACCATGTTGATCTTGAATCTTGGGGGTGGATCAAAGAGTTGTGGGGGTGGAGATTTTGGTCACTGAGTAGGTAATGGGAGAAGATCTGTGGAAATTGGTGAAGGTGAAATGGGGTCCTCATCAAGAAGATTGTCATCATCAAAATTTTCTTCAGGAGGACACAATTGGACAAGGGCAGTTTTTAAAGCCTTACAGTTCTCTACATCATGTCCTGCACACGATGATAGGTGAAAATTTTGGTTTTGTCAAACCCTTTTGGTTTGGGTTTGAGTGGGTCGTAAGGTCTAAGAGGTGGTAATGTGATGACAAAAGTTTCGAGGAGATTGGTTAAGATTTTGGCGTAGGATCCTGCTAGTGGATCACAATGGGAGGTGAATGTGGGTGTGGGTATAGGTGTGGCTGATTGTGGGGGAAGAGTCTTTACAGGAGGGGGAGTAGGTTGGTCTACTAGTTTGGTGTGTGGTGTGGTCTTAGGTCTTGGTTGTATCTACTCGGGTAGGGGCATGGTAGAAGAGCTGGCGATGGAAGGTTTGGTTGGTTTAACTACCTTATTGGAGGGTAGCAGATTTTTAGCTTTAGGTTGCATCTTTTTGGGAAAATGATGACATGGGTGTATGAGATGTGGAGGGAAAATTGATGGTGGAGGAGGACGGGTTACCCATGGGGGTAACTGAGGTGCTGTGGAGGTGGGTGGTGTAGGTTGGGTAGGAGGTGTGAGTGAAAGAGAAGAAAATGTCATGGGTAGCGAAGCAGTTATGGATGGTAGTGGTGGTATGGGTGGTAAGAAGGTTATGGGTGATGGTGGAAGTTGTGTGGGTCTCTTGGGCATATTAGAAGTCTATGATGAGGAAATGGGTTATTGTGTTCTTGTTTTATCAGTGGATGGGGGTTTCTTGGCCAGGGTCGAGGGGTGAGGTCCTAGGATGGATGGAAGGGGTGAAGGTGATAATGGCGTGGTAGGTGAGGTTGGTGTATGAGGCCTAGGAGGTTGGATCTTCTTTTTAAGGGCCGGGTTAAGTTTAGTGTTAGTTTTGGAAGATGTGGCTAAATCTAATTTGATGGGTGGGTGAGTGAGGCTAGCTGTCGGTATGACCCCTAAGGTAGTGATAGGTTTAGGTAAGGGAGATGATATAGGTGTGGGTAGGTGTTTGGGTGTAGATGTATGTTGGGTTATGGGAAGAGGTGTGAGTTGGGCCATGGGTGGTGACGTGGAAGGTGTTGCAATAATCATGGTTGTGTTTGGTTTGGTCACTCGAAACACTTTTGGATAGATAGTGGAGGTGTCAGCGAGTGACAACTGCATTTGTGTTGAAACATAGGAAGTAGAAGGTGTCCCCAAAGTAAGGCTCTATCGACATAGTCCAGGTGATCAGCCAAGCATGAGAATGGTACTGATGTAGGTGGGGTTGATGTGGATCGAGTGGAAATCCCCGTAAAATGTGTTTGAGATATAGGGAAATGGCTAGCCTTGGACTCTGTGGGTAAGAGAGCTGAAAGTAGACCAACGGGATCTTGAAGGTCTGATGGTGAAGGGTCATCAAAAGACACTGGTACTTCTATAGAATCCTCCATGGGTAGAGGAGAGGATGGGCTAGATGAAGTGGACTCTCCTTGTGTTGGTGTAGGTGGTGGACCTGCATCTTCTATGAGTAGGAGAGGTGCCACTGACAATTGTTCAGAAATTTGAGGGGTCAAAGGTGGCATGCTAATTATAGGATCTTCCATGGGTGAAGGAGAAAATGAAGAGGGTTCCTCTATGGATGAAGGAGTAGATGAAATAGGCTCTTGTGTAGGTAGGGGAGCTTGGGCTAAGATTTCATCTATGGAAGGAACATGAGGCAATTGGGAAGCAACTGGTATGTCATCAAAAATAGCATGGACCTCATGGACATTGCTATCATTGTTTGAGGTATCACCAACTTGGTTGGAAGATGGGGCATGATTAGGGAATGGCTTCTTGAAGATGTGTAGGTTTTGGTTAGTGGGTGCATTCGGGCTATCCAAGACTAGATCTCCATTGTCTAACATTTCTTGGATGATATTCTTGAAGGTGATGTAGTTATTGTCGCTATGACCTTTGACACGATGATAGTTACAAAAATCATGTTCCTTATACCATGCGGGCATGGGTCACTCAGGGTCAAAACCAGTATGTGGTTTTATAGGTGGAAGGGTAATGACACCAGCCTTAACAAGCTTTTCCAAAATAGAAGAGTAAGATTCTCCTATCGAAGTGTACTTTCATTGTTCTCGTCTGAACTGGAAAGCTTGGATGGGAGAGAGATTAGAAGGAGGTTTGGCTGGGCTTGATTGATGAGGGGGACCAACCTTGAGAACTATGGCATTGGTAGACCCTTTGGGTTTTGAATAGTTATTTTGGGGTTTTGAAGATGAAGAAGCATCATTTGATTTGAATGTGATGTTCTTGTTACGAAGTTGAATCTTCTTTTCTTCGATAGCACGAATTTCCAATTTCCATGCCATGGTGAATGCCTCGTCAAAAGTATGAAAGGTCTGCACCTATAGGGTAGGTGAGATGTGTCTAGCACAAGCCTGAGTAAATAACTCTATGAGTTCAGTTTGAGGTAGCTGGAATGTGAGCTGATTAATTAAATTGCGCCAACGAGTGAAAAAGTCAGCGATGGACTCATTGTCATACTGTCGAGTGGAATAAAGATCAGTCATGGTAACCTTCTTGACAATATTAATCGAGAAGTGGTCTAAGAAGGCCTGGGCTAGTTGATTGAATGAGTAGATGGAATGTCTTGGTAGCCCACTGTACCAGTCTAATGCAGGTCCTGTCAGGGACATTGGGAAAGTCCTCAGAAGTAAAGCGTCATCGTGGGCAATCAGGTAACACCCATGTTTAAAGGACCGCAAATGTTGTTGTGGGTCCTCTTTGCTATTGAAGTGGTTGAATTTTGGCATTTCCCAATGTATGGGGTATGGTCGAATAGGAATGGATGGGTGAATAGGCTCATTAAAAATTTCATCATAGGTGAGGGAATTACGTGAGCCGGAAACTGATGCTTCTAGTGTCTGCATCTTTTCCATCATTAACTTGATGAAGTCATTGGTAGGTTGTGGTGGAAGGGCTCCTCCTGTGGCATAAGGGGGCTGGTATTGAACCTGCGACATGGGCAACATTCCATTGTATGGTGATGCCGAATAGGGAGCCGACATAGAGGGTACGTATCTAGAATGGGTAACAAATGAGATAGGGGGTTGTTGATAGTATGTGTATGTAGATGGGATGGTCATCGTGACTCTAGTAGCAATTGGGGGTAGTGTTTGTGGGATGGAGAGGACAAGATTATGGAATGGAGTAGGGGTCACCGACACCATGGGTGGTTGTGTTGTAATGGTATTTATGAGACAATGGGTGTGGATTGGGCTATGGCTTGGGTGGTCGATGAGGGGACAACAGATATGACATAGGTACGAATGATACTGCAGATGCAACGGTCATGATGGGTATGGGTCCTAGCTGTGAAACTACTGGGGGTGAAGCAGGTGAGGGTAATGCCACATTATTAGGGGCTGATGTAGAAGCAGGAATAAGGGTAGGAGAGATGGATACAGGCATGTTGTATATCAACTGACCTGAGGAGTCTTGGGTGGAAGAGTGGGAAAGGTAGAACTGTAAGGCCACGGGATTCTGATCAAGGAGTCGTGCAAATTCTTCATCACCTGCAGCAATGGTGGTAGGTAAGGTTGGATCCATGGGTGAAAGGACAAAGGGTGGTGAAGGACTGGGTGGGAGTGGTTGACAACTCACGTGAAATATAAGAGTGTTGGTCTGGCTGCGAGTCAGCACCATGTGAACAAGTGCTGACCTGGTAAGACTGTATTCTGTAGATGACACAGAAAGCAGTACGACAGAAAATAATGAGGCTAGGAGGGTGAATTTGGTCAAGATTTGGATCTAGAAAACCAACTACAGACACCGATGATGGTCAGTTTGACTGGTGACGGTTGCTAGAGAACCGACATCGGTCACAGAAACTGATGCCGGTTACTGCAGAAAATCCCCAGTTTTAGAAAATGAAACAGGGTTGATAAATAGTACAAGGAAATGTTTTCTGTATGATGGTAATATCAATAGAGAAGAATAGAGTATCAAGGAAAATATGTTAATGCCCAAAGGGCCAAAAAACCAGAATTGAATGATGAATGAAGACTGTCCTAGGATAAAGTACCTAGGAAGTCAGGAGCTGACACCGGTCAGGTATAACCGACAACGGTCAGATGAAAATTGACAGCGGTCGATGGGCCGACACCGGTTACTATGAAATTGAGACAAAAATGAAGAAAATTGGGTTGTGATTTAAATCAAGTGAAGAATCAAACTCAGGAATCTAAGAATGAGAAGATGGGGCTCTAGCACACTTAGATAAAGTTAGAATATTCCAACTATGATGGGGGGTGTGCAAGAAAAAAAAACAAAAATGTGGAATCGTGTCCTCACACCTCAAAATGCAAAGCAAGAAGAACGCTAAGAAAAATACGATCCTAAGAGTGATTTTTCTTTATGTGTGTTCATCTTATGCTATTTAGAACTGACTGTGTGTATTTAGAACATAATTTTGTGGTTAGGAAGGTGTCCTATGAAGAAGGATATCTAAAAGGAGAGGTTTCAGGTATGTTATGGTGGGGGTGGGCTGTCCTCTGAGATGATGACTCGACAGAGGCAACGAGCTGGGGAGTACCTACCAATCTGATCATGTGATCGTGGACATGTGTTCCCAGGTAAGATGTTGTTTAAGAAAGATGTGTATATTTCAAATTTTGTGCAAGTTTGGTAAGACAGAGAGAGAGAGAGAATGTGCTTTCTATGATTCTTTGTGTCAACCATCAGCTGGGCATGACTTCCAGCATATAGGTTGCCCTCATTTTAATGTGAGCTAAATGCAGCAAATCAGAATGTAATGCAACCAATTTTAAGCCCAAATCAAAATATTATGTTCGATGACACAAATGGTGAATAGGGGAGGGTATGCTCTTTCACTAAATGCAAAAAGCAAGAAGAATGGTTCTTTTTAAAGGCACCAAAAGAAAATGTATCCTTTAGAGAAATTAGAAAGAAGAGAAGATTACCAAGGACAAAGATTAATGTGTAAGATTTTTGAAGGGAAACAAACACACAACTTTTTCCTAGGAAAGAAGAAAATGCAATAGAACCCTTGATGGGTCCCACCGGGCATGCCAAAATGTTTCACCATTTTCTTTACCTTTTTGAATGACGAAATAGATAAGGGTAAGGGCTAGGAGGAATACCTGTTAAATGGGTTGGTTGATGGTTGATGCGTGCATTCAGACTTCTCGATCCAATGCCGATTGTGAGAGCTTCCTTTTGGCTAGGAGGAACTACCTGTAATAGAAAACAAGACCACAAAAGAGAAGTTAAATGATATATGACAGTGGACTGCCTAGCGTATGCTAGTTCCGGGAAGTGTGATACTTCGTAGATGGCTGTCAATCCACTGTTTAAAACAAATTAATGTGAGAAATAAGTAAAGTCCTACTGTAGTTGATATGATTTAGGTATCTCATTCAAGTACAATAAGAAAATCCAATCACAACAGGCTAGGCTATAGTTGGATCTAAAAGATGAGGTGTCTGTCAAGGTACTGGGACTGGTCAGGGTCTGATTCTAGGTTGTTTAGGTCAACTGGTAGGAGGTTGTTTGGCTCTGTTCTTGGGTAGGGTATAAAACACAGAGACCGATATCGGTTGGGTATAACTGACGACGGTTAAGGGAGACGACGATGGTTATAGGTAACCGGCATCGGTACAGTAGGGTGACAAGTAATTCAATGAAAACCTTATTGTAGAGGCTAGGTGAGGTTGGATGGGGCTAAAGAAGGAGATGGCGAGGTCTGTGGGGATACTGAGAACACTTAGAGAGGTGGAAGGGCCAGGATAGGTGATCTGATAAACGGGTGGGTGAGATTTTTGGGTTTGTCAGAAAGAAGGCTATGGAGGGATGGGAATGTTAATAGAAGAATAATAACAGGAATGATAACAACTCTATGAATAGAATAAGAATGGAAATGATTAATGATAAAACACTTACCAATGTTGTAGGTCCAATGGTTGGGTGGTGGTGATGATCGGTTGATGGAATGGAGCTTGGTGTAGTAGTGACGCTTCCTGGAATGTTACCGTGAGTGCCAATGCTTCTGGATCTATCCTGGTGCTGGCTATGGATGCCTGGGTGCATGAAAAGACTCTGGTTCTGCTTGCATGCAACTCTCCTCTCGTCCTTCTTACTCTCAGAATGTGCCAACCCAAAAACAAGGTTTCTTAGGTGAATAAATGGTAACCGACGATGGTTCTGGGTTGACCATCGTTGGTTTAGGGGTGACCGACGTCGGTTAAGGAGGGATTCCCTAGGTTTACTAAAATGGGCAGATCTTTCTAATTTCTTGGGCCCAATTAGTTTTGTTCTCGGATCAGAATGGAAGCTTCCCTTCTAATGGGTGGGAATGTGGTTAGAGAGATTTTAGGGATTGATTTTAGGGTTAGACCAAATCTTAGCTCATTAAGGTAAGTAAGACTTAGTTATTGTTAGTTATGGAAACATGCCAAGAATAGGTCTAGGGTGAGGTGGCTGGATGAGATGTCTAGGTGAGGTGGAAATTAGGTCAATTAAGGTAATAAAATAATGGATATTGTGAGGATGGGTATTTAATTTAATTAAATAATTAATTAATTATTAATGTGGGGTGAAAGGGGGCCATGGTTAGGTAACCATGTTTAAGTTGGTTATCCGATCAGGGGCTAAGGGGAATGTGACCGTTTTTATATCACATTATACCGTGTTTTAATTATATATATATATTCAAAATCTTATAATTTAAACCTTGTAACTTTATCTTTCATGAAAATTTTAATTAATTCATAATTCAAGTGAGTGGTTTGTATTTCAAGACGAAAAGTGTTGTTTACGAGTTTGTTTTATGGGAAAGTGGTTTTACACTGAAATGTAATAGATGTATTCATAACTATTACAATTAGGGTTACATAAATTTAATTTGTATTTGTAGATGTGGAGGCACTATATTGTATAAATGCGGGAAAATATATTATAAAGTTCCATTAGTATTATTATTTTTAAAATAAATTATAATTGCATTCTGTATTGAAATATTTTACAACAATGGATACAACTACTAGTTATTAAGATGGGTTGAGGTGTCATTTATTAGTAGTTTTTTAAAAATATAGGTTGATATGTTATTTTGATTTATATTATTAAGTAATTCAATATTGTATGTCACGTCCTAATTATTAATAGAGGTAGAGGCATTATTTGGTAGAAATTTTATTTATTTTTAAATATGTGTTGATATGTCGCATTGTAATAAATTGTTTAGAAATTCTATGTTGTGTGTTACATCATAACTATTAGTATATATGTTGATGTATTTCATGGTAGCATTAATATGTGAATAAGGACGAAGATAACATTCATAACAATGAGGCGAGTGAGACTCCATGTGGGGATTCTAAAGACAAGAGGCATGTTCATAATGTGCAAGACAAATACATTGAGTAGGATAAAGTTTGGGGGAAAGAGCATCAAAATGCCAATACTAATGAGATATTCCAAGATAAAATAAATGCCTTGCAAAATGAATTGTATTTCCATAAAATAATTATGAGTTGAATTAAGAAGTATGTGGAGAGAATGGGAAAGAACTTGGTCAGGGTTAGGGTCAAGTTAGCGTTGGTGACTTTGAGAAGATCAACATTCTGGAAAATAGGGTGGCCCTTCTGGAGGAGAATAATAACAAACTATAAGTAGATAACAAATGCCTTAAAGAGACTCTGAAGAATTTTGGAGTAGGTTCACTATTAAAAATCATGTTACCAGTATTCACATACTTTAGGAGATGTCCACTAAAAAACTAAAGTGCAAGGGGATGCACTAGAGATAGTAAAAGGGTTAAATATCTAGAACAAAGAAAGAAGTGTGATGACAAGGAGGAGGAAATGAATATGCCTAAAGACTTACTTAATTTAGTTGTTGAAGAATGGTAGGCCAGAAAAATCCCTTGGTGACTTGGTTTCCTAAAGCAAGCTTATTTGTTGTTTTCTTGACGTTAGGTTGTTGTCTAGTTGTTGTAGCTTTTAATAAGTTGTTCTATTTGTTATACATTATATGTGGCCTTCATCTTTAGCCCTTTTTTATTTTCATCCTTCATTGAGTCCTCAAGGTTTCTATTTTTTGGTTAAATATATGTTAAAGGGTCATGACCCTTTCAAAACCCCCATTATCTATAATCAATAAAATGAGAAAAAGATAAACATGTTTTTAAATACTGATACATAATAAATTCAACATACAATAAATAACATGGTAAGTGCACCAAGTTGGGGGGCCAACAAGGGGTCTTAAGTGGACACATTTTTCTGAAAAATAAAAAACTTCAACTTGTACAAGTTTTTTGAAATAGTTACACTTAAAATTGTGTTAGAATGTGTTGTATATTTTGTATACTGTTTACTTAGGAGTACTTTACACCTCTTCCACGAGTGTTGTTACTGATGAGTACAATAGCTCTATGGTTCTAGAGGAGAAGAAAGCTTCAGATTCAACTCCTACATCTGGTGTAATGAAGAAAATGTTATGGCATCAAAGTATGGGACACATCGAAGAGATAGGACTTTTTACTTTAAAAGTAAAAGGTATGGTTGAAGGAATTTCCAAGTGTCCTTTAGATTTTGATTTTTGTGAGAATTGTGTGGTTGGAAAGCAAGCTAGAGTAAATTTTCCTATTAATGCTACAAGATCAGAAGGAATTATACATTTGGTACATAGTGATGTTTTTGGACTTGTAAAAGTTCCATAACTAGGAAAAACAATGTTCTATGTTAGTTTCATAGACGATTTCTCAAGAAATACTTGGGTATATTTTATCTGGAATAAGTCTAAGGTTTTCAAAAAATTCAAAGAGTTTAAGGATCTTGTGGAAAATTAGACAGAAAGGAAGATAAAGGTTTTGAGAAGTGACAATAGCGGGGAATATTGCTCTAATGCCTTTAAGCAATTCTATAAAGAGTGTAGAATAGAAAGGAAGAAGACAACTCCATATACACCAAAACAGAATGGAGTTGCAGAAAGGATGAATAGAGTGTTGATGGATAAGTGTAGAAGTATGCTCAGTGGTTTCGGTTTGTGTAGAAAATTTTGGGCGGAAGTAATGGCAACTAGGTGTTATTTGGTTAATAGATCACTGACATCTACACTTGAAGAAAAATCTCCACATGAAACATGGACTGGTAAGAGACCCTCTGTTAGACATTTACGTGTATTTGGTTATATTGCTTATATGTATATTCTCAAAGAGAAAATAACCAAGTTAGATAATAAATCTCCTAAGTGCATATTTATTGGATACTCTAATGGTGTAAAATGATACCGGCTTTGGAATCTAGAATAAAAAAAAGTTGTTTTTAGCTATAATGTAATTTTTAGAGAGCTTAGGGAAATTCCAGAGTAGGAAGAAAAACCAGAGGAAGATCATGTTAAAATTGAGGAAGATGAATCTATGTATAAAATTGATGTGACTACAAAAGATGAACCACAAAGATAGTTGCAAGGGGAAGATTTAGATTAAGTAAATGAGGAACTAGAAGATGTTGAAAAAGAAAATCCTATCTTAAGAAGATTAGATAGACTAAGAAGGGCACCTGGGAGGTATAGTCCTCCTGATTTCCATTCTACTTCTGTTTTATTTGTTTTTTCTGTTACTGATGATGAACCCAAGACTGTGAAGGAGGATTTTAGATATAATGAAAGTAAGTTTTGGAAAAGGGCTATGGAGGAAGAAATGGAGTCCTTATATAAGAATAATACATGGGACTTGGTGAAATTACCTCTTGGAAGAAAACAAGTTGGCTGTAAATGGGTGTTTAAGAAGAAGTATAATGCATATGGGAAAATGGAAAAGTATAAATCTCGCTTAGTGGCAAAGGGTTTCTCTCAAGTGGAGGGACTCGATTTTGGTGAGTTTTTTCCTCCTATTGGTAAGCTATATTCTATTAGATTTCTTTTAGATATTGTTACTACTTTTGTAACGCCTTGATTTTTGCAAGCTATCATGGTAATCTCTTTTCATGATGTTATAACTGCAGAAATGAAGATAATTATGATAATATGTATCTTTTAATCTTAAAAAGAATGTGTTACTGATCTGGACCCTTGTTTAGTGTAATTTGTTTACTTGGGATGGAGGATAATATAGCTTGTGTTTTGCAAAAATGAGACAACAGACTTGTTGTATGTTTGATGAACTCTTATCGTTGATTGATAACACACCTTGAATCAATTCCATTGATCCAAGGTATGTTGTGGCCTTCTTTGAGATCACTTTTTCGATTTATTTTCTATAAGGAACGAATTCTAAACTAGACTGAAGGATTTATATAAATGTTGCAGCACCTAATTTCAAGTATAAATATCTGATACCTAGATGCCAAAGGAAAAGGTTTATTTTTCTAACTATATACAAAAAGTAATGCCGGAGAGCGTAAGGTAGAAAGAGTTTTAATACAAGAGCTCAGTGTATTGATGTATGTGTTTGACAGAATGTCTTGCATCATATTAGTTATGAATGCCAGTCGGTAAGACTTGTTGGAAACTATTAAGTAGATGCTATGGGATTAAATCCTAACCTACAACTATGTTATAACCTATAGCCTAACTATTACCCTACGTGGATTTTAAATAGCATGGGGTGTAAGTTATGGCAAATCCTAATGATTTGCAACCTAGGTGAAAAACCTAAACTAATACTAACCTATAGAAGGGGACCTATGGACCCATGTTGATGGAAAGCGGATAAGATGGAGAGGTTAGAGATTTATTAGGATAGTAAACGATGTCCTTGCAATTCAACGCCAAGTTTGGTGAGAACATGGGAAAAGTTGGAGACATCCAACTAGCTATGAAGCTAAGAAGGAATTACATGCAAAAATTTGAAAAAAAAAAACTCGACAAACCTGAGTAGGTGGTGGCGTGAAAATTTAGGAAAAAGCAATGCATTCAATGCAATAATGATCTTGGCCTTAGCGACCAGCTTGCCTTGGAAAGAGGATAGAGGAAAAATTGTTGGTCATTGTGTTCATTCGAGTTTTAAGTTTTCTCTGTGTTTTCTTCCATGGTTCTTTCGAACCTACTACTATTTTGGTAACTGTTGCTGTTATTTGGAGAAGCCACGGCTATTTTTGAGCCTATGGGACTTAGTGGACTATTGGGTAAGCTTTGTTGTGGACACTGTGGAGAAAAATAGCTCCTATGGATGTGGTTTTCTTCAAACCACAAGAAAAATTAACAGGCATGTTGAGCCCTTCTCTTTAAACTATTTTGCTCTTGTTTAAGCATTTCATTAAAAAAAATCTACTCTTATGATGGGTGTTTAGTTGTATGAAGTTGATGATTTGTGTGAAGTGATTTCTGGGTCGAGTCATTTTTCTTTTGCTGAATACGACTTGAGTGATTCTTTACAAATGGGTAAATAAATGAATCTGTACCTGCTGTATGAGTTTGCTTTGATAGTATTGTGTAATCGTTCTACTACCCATTATAGATTCGACTTGGTAAATGTACCAACGATGTGTGTATTGTTTTCAGAGTTCTGTGCATTCTTATAAAAATGGAAGGATGAGACGATTCTATATGCCCCTGGTTTGAACTGTCATTATAAAAATGAACACGTCTTGGGTATTTCTTTGCAAATGAGTAAAACAAAGGAAGTTGTTCTTGTTGTATGAGTTTGTTTTGACTGTGTTTAGCATTCTCTTCTATTACCATATATGGGTTTGAGTTGATGAATGTATTAGCTATGTGAGTATTGTTTTCTGAGTTTTGTGTGTGAAAACGATTGGGAAAAACAAATTCATGATAATGTTGATGAACTATTGTGTGAGTTATTTCTCCTAGTTGCTTTACATTGCATAGAATATGATCTTACCTGGGACAGAGATTTCATTTCATTGTCTTACCCTTTCCATTTAAAAACGTGTCAATATTTTCTTGTGGAATGAAGGTCCTGACTGGGTTTTTGGAGAAAATAAATTGTTTAAGCACTGAACTTGAATATTTAAGGAGTGAGAAAAAGGTATAGTTATCTTGCTTTGAATCTCTTTTGACAAGTGTGTATATAAATAATAGAGATGCTTATTTGAACTTCAATACATGCGAATGGAACTGAACTTGAATAGATTCTTGTTCTTGTAAAAAAAATAAGGGGTTTCATACTTCTTACAGCAAAATGATAGTAATATATTTGATGTACTTTTACTTGTTTCAGATTAAGCTGGGTATGACTGTTTCTAGAAAATAAGTATGTTTTTATATAAATGTATATATCCAGATTGTAGTCTAAAAACTTCTTGTTGTTGCATTAAAACTAAATTGGAATTAGAATTCTTCCTTGGTGTTTGGGAAATGAGTCCTTTTATTATTATTACGATGAAAAAATGAATTGTTATCTGTTGTACATTTTTACTTGTTGTTTCTAGATTGAGAATTCCTGTTCGGTGAAAAACTAAAGGAAATGAATTTATTTAGAGGGGCCGTTGATATTGAAACTTACGGACCAGATGAAAATGAATGTTGGTAATCCCTCCCCCCTGGAATAGTAGTTAGTAAGTTTTTAAATACTAAATTCTAACTGTTAAAGGAAATCACCCTAGGGGGAATAGGCTGGCACTGAATAAGTTTATATTCAGTTGAGCAAGGAGAAAAGGTAATAGGATGATCTTTCCTTTCACTCGATTATTAACTTTAGTAGCTTTTTCTTTTGGCTGTCATCTTTGATTGATATCATTCTTGTTTAAACTATTCAGTATAGCTAGGAAGAAAAGAAAGAGAATATTAAATGGATAACTTGAAGTAGTGATTATTCTTCTCATATACAGTGGACATTATATATTTGATGTTGAAGGAATTTCTTACCGCCATAGGCGTAAGCATTTTCATCTAATTGCTGTCTATTTTCTTTCTAAATTGGAGGAAGTATTATGTTGTTGTTAAATTTTGAGAATTGACACCAATGAGTTCATGGTGAATGACTACTTTTCTCTTCAGTATTTGATTGTTTGAAATTAGATGAGTAGTATGAAAGGAAAGGAAAGTAGCCCTGTTGGAATTCTTATTTAAAATCTATCTCTTGAATCTCTTTTTTTTAACTATTGTAAGGGAATGGAATTGATAGCATTTGCATTAGAACAATAGTATATGCATAGGTGTATTAGTTCTTATAGATGTTTTAATCTGGAACTGTTTGAAGGAAATTACTTCTTGTAGTAATTATTTGGGAAAACGGGTAGTAATCCTTTTGTCTGATTGGGATGGTAATTAGATGATTGGGTTGTTAAGATGTTCATCCTTATTGGCACTTAATTCTTGGATGATGTTCTTTTTTTTTTTACGTTTCATAAAAGCAGGGTTCTTTTATTGAGACAGTTAATTAAGAGCACCTCATTTTAATGATAAGTGCTTAACATGCTCAGTTCAATGAACTGACCCGTGCAAGTAAATTTTGCAGATTGTTCCTTAAGTAAAAATGAAGACCTGATTGTTTTCTGATGCTTCTTCTGAATAACTAAGGATTGATCGTATTTAATAGTTGTTATTCGTCTACGAGGAAATGGGAAAAGAAGAATTTACATTCTTCTTTCCTTATGTGTTGTAATGTTGTTTGATATCAATGAAATCCAGTTGTTTGGACTGGTAATTGTATAGATTGTAAATCTTATGGATTGAATAAAAGGAAAGGTGTGAAGTTTTAATGGTCATATCACTTTGAAACTATTTGAATAAGATTGAGAATATAATATTATTCTTTGATTTGGAATTAATCAAATGATAATGAATATATTTTAAAAGGACAATATCTATTCTTTACTGGAATACAACTCTTAAGTTGGAATGTGCAATTAATTCATACTTGGGCTAATATGAAATTTAAATTGACATTGAAAAGGGTTTAAATGAATATGAACTATTAATTGAACGATATTGGGGATTAGATATAAGCTAAGGAATATCAAATAAAAAAGAGAGAGGCAGTTGAACCTTGTATTCGGACTTCATTAATATCCTCGAAATATTTAAATTAAGAAAATATTAGATATGGGGAAACTTATCTATTGGTAACAAACCTTAACTGAAGTAAGGTTAAGGAGAATAGCTGAATACATTCATTTAGAATTTGACCTCGTTTAAATGATGTCTAATAAGATGGAATTCTGAATTTGATTACACTTGTGGGTTAAAATTGGTTAAGTTTAATAGGTTGAACTTACTACGTTAATTTGTAGTGGACTATTAGTTTGAAGCTTAAAGAAAAGAGCCAAGATGGAAATATTTGATCCTTCGGTATGGAGGAGTAAACGTATATTAAGCTATAAGACAAATTGAGTCTCTCTTAGCTATATACAGCTATAACTAACAATGAGGTTAAAGGATCAACACGGTTGCTAAAAATTGATCTTAAATATTTAAGATTAAATCCAATCACTCAAGTTGGATGTGTATTCTTTGATGAGAGGATTTTGTAGGACCTTGACACACGTCAGCTGCAATATGGTGTCTTCATGAAGGATGGGTCTTCATGACAACATAATGCTGTAGCTGACATGTTACAACGCCCTCCCGAATCAAATCATCAAGTTTACATAAGCTGGGACTAAGTTACTTAGACGAGGATACGAATGTGATCACGTATATGGAGTGACTCCTAAAAAATAAAGGTAACTAGACACACGCAGTCACCTAGGGATGACACAGTATGTCTGCGTACCTTTATTTACCATGAGTGCCTTCCTATACTCGTTCATATTGCTAGTTGAGGTTAGAGATTGACCTTAGACGGAAGGACTGACCGAGATCAGGAAAGACCATTTTAGATAACAAAAAAAGTGAGGTGAAGGATGTATTCCATTGATGTGTATAACATCTGGGAATATGATCATGCAAAGCATGTGAAAATCTTTGGCCAAAGTATTGCAAGTTGTTAGTTGCGTTGTCCTAATCACCTAGTTTAAGAAGTAGGATGTCAGATGAATATCAGTAACAGATATTCAGATAGGCCTCTTAAATGGATCACTTCGATAACCAGAAACAGTAAGAGAACCCTGTACACTTATTATACAATGCATGGATTAACATGAAGGATCGGTAAGTCGCCGAGTCATGAAATGAGAGATAGCTGAAACTCCGAGCCATAAAGTGGGAGATCGGTAGTTCTTCGAGTCATTTACAGTAGCATATGGTATCTGTTATATGATTGAATGGCATTGAATGTGTGTTCCATATTGTAAATATGTGAACAGACAACATTGGTTTTAAAAAGAAATTGTGTGATCCGAATTACATTAATTGGACAGAGAACAATTATTAAAACTTGAACGTGTGTTTGAATTACATAATTCAGAAGAAAGAACCTTGTATAATTTTTTTTTCCCCTTGTTCTAGTATCTTTAAATGGGGATGTTACATCTTGGTATTAGAGCTGAAGGTTGCAGCTCTTGGACCTAATGAGTCCATAATTTAGTAAGGTTTACATTTTCTTATTGAACAGAAAATGGTCAAAACAAGAGGAAATGCTGCGAACAACCCGTTACCAAGTGGAGAAGTAGCTACGGCTCAAAAGCTAGATGAAATCCTTGCTACCCTACTGGATACGAGAGATCATCTGACTATTTTGGAACAAAAATCAATGGGAAATGAGGAGGAGGAAGAAGAAGCTGATATAAATGATCAGCCGCCTCCTGTGGACAACACCAATGGAGGGAATCTGGGTGTTGATAATAGTAACGCAAATGCTCCTAATCATCCTGGAAATAAAAGGGAAAGATTAGTATCTAAACTTATCAATGATATAAAGAGAATAAGTCCTCCAAAGTTCTATGGAACAACACTTAGGGATAGGGCCAAAAATTGGCTCAGTGAAATGGAGAAGTACTTTGCAATAAGAAACTTCTCTGAGGAGACCAAAGTGATATGGGGAGCATACCAGATTTCTCATGAAGCATCATCATGGTGGGACAACTGTAAGGTTGAGTTGAATATTGTCGAAACAGACATAACTTGGAATCAATTTAAGGGTTACTTTAGGAAATGGTGGCTGCCTCAACTCTATTTTGATAGGAAAATGACTGAATTTCAGAACTGGTCGCAAGGAAGGCTGACGGTGATAGAATACTGGGAATGGTTTACTAAACTCCTTAAGTATGTGCCACAGTACCAAGCTAACGAGAAGTTCAGAATACAAAAGTTCATAATGGGACCGAATCCCATCATTGGTGGCAAAGTGGATGTCCACGGTCCAACCACTATGGAAGGAGTTGTCAAGAAGTGATAAGACAGGAACATAAATTGAGAGCAATCTCTGCTCATAGAGAGGAGATTAGGAAGAATATTCCCAACTCTTCTACATCTCTCGCACCCAAAAAGGGACCCTAGAAAATGTTTGGTATGAGAAAAAATATTGTTGTGGATAGTAACAAGAAATTAGTAATGAACAAACCTGTGAATAGTGTGCGGAGCAGCTTTGCAAAAGTTAGTGGCAATGGACAAAATTCATATGGAAGGCAGAGTGATAACTTCAAGGCTGGTAGAAAATTTGAGCCTAGGAAAGGGCCAGTTGGAGGTTGCTTCAACTGTGGAAAAGACCATTACACGAGTCACTGTCCTTTGAAGAAGGATGATCACGATCAGCAGCATAGGGTACATGTTGTGGTGGCCAACAAACAAGCTGAAAAGCAAGTCACACCCATAGAAGTTCCGGGTAAGTTATTCGGTACACCTGTAGTCATACTTTTTGATACTAGAGATACTGAATGCTTTATTTCTACTAAACTTGCAATGAAATTAAAAAGGAAAGTTGAACAAATGGATAAGACTTGGATAGTGCATTATGGGAATAATGATGTCCATACAGTCGAAATGTGCCTTTTTGGGGCAATTCTTGACTTGCCCAATTTCTCCACCGAAGTTGACTTGTATGTCACTCGTTTAGGGTCATATGATGTCATTATAGGAGTTAATTGGTTGGCGTAACATAAGGCAAAGGTCAACTATTATGAAAAATAGATTTGTTGTTTTGATGACCTATAGAAAGTAGCAGTCATTCAAGGAGTAAAGTGTGAGGTTGTAGTTAGGATGCTAATAGCTATGCAACTGAAAAGGGCTAAAAATAAAGGATACACCTTGTATGCCGTAAAAATTACAGAAAATGCTGAGGAAGATAATGATTTCATGGAAAGGTATCTATTATTAAGGGATTTCAGTGATGTATTTCTGGAATAATTACTAGGTCTTCCGCCCAAACGGGAGTTTGACTTTGCAATAGAGATCAAGCCGGGAACTGAACCCATATCTAAGGCACCCTAAAGAATGACCACCCTCGAGTTAGTGGAGCTTAAGGCTCAATTACAGGAACTTTTGACTAAGGGGATGATAAGACTGAGCGTCTCACCATGGGGAGCACCGATAATTTTTGTAAAGAATAAGGATGGCACACTAATACTGTGCATTGATTACAGAATGTTGAATAAGGAAACTATTAAGAATCGATATCCACTTCCTAGGATTGATGATTTGTTTGGCCAGATGCATGGAGCATCAGTCTATTCAAAAATAGACCTTCGATTTAGATATCATCAGCTGAGAATAAAGGAAGAAGATATCCATAAAACAAATTTTAGAACAAGGTACGGGCATTATGAATTCACGGTGTTACCTTTTGAGTTGACGAATGCACCTGCCGCCTTCATGAATTTGATGAATAATATTTTTCAAGAATACCTAGACAAGTTCGTTCTTGTATTCTTGTATGACATTCTTATATACTCCAAAAATGTCGAAGAGCACCAAGAACATTTAAGGATAGTGCTGGAAGTTCTGAGAAAGAGGAGGTTGTATGGAAAATTATCGAAATGTTCCTTTTATGATGTAGAGGTGCATTATTTGGGGCACATTATAAGCAAGAATGAGATAGCTGTAGACCCTTCAAAGATCGCAGCTATAACTGAATGGCCTGCGTCTAATAACGTGCATGAGGTAAGAAGCTTCATGGGCTTGACAGGATATTATAGAAATTTCGTTAAGGACTTTTCAAAAATTGCTGCCCCAATCACTTCGCTATAAAAGAAAGATAAGAAATTTGTCTGGACTGAAAAATGTGAATCTTCCTTTAAGATTTTAAAGGAACAGTTAATTACAACACCTATTTTGACTGTACTTGACCCAAACAGAAATTTTACAGTCGTAACGGATGCATCTGGAGAGGGCCTCAGAGGCATTCTATTACAAAATAACCATGTCATAGCTTATAAAAGCAGAAAGCTTAAGTTACATGAGTAGAATTATGCTCCACATGACCTAGAGATCGCTGCCATTGTACATGCACTTCAAATGTGGAGGCATTACCTTCTTGGCAAACCCTTCGAGTTAAAAACTAACCATCTAGGGTTGAAGTATATTTTTACTCAACCAAACCTAAATACAAGACAACTTAGATGGTTAGAATTTCTGTCTCAGTATGATTTTGATATAAGCTACATAAAAGGCAAGGAAAATAGAGTGGCAGATGCTCTGAGTCGTAGGAAGCACATCTCTACTCTTATAACATTGAGAACTCAGTTTAAGGATGAGGTGAAAGATGTCATGGAGTCTGACTCTTATTTACAGCAAGTTAAAACAACACTTGCTGCAAATCCAAAGGATGTGAAGTATAAGGGATTTCATTTTGATAATGAAGGAATTATGAGGTTTGAAAATAGGGTATATATACCCTTGGAAAATTATTTAAGAAGGAAATTGTTAACTGAATTTCATAATTCACCTTTTTCTGGACACCCTGGCATTACTAAAATGCTTGCTGATCTCAAGCAGCAATACTTTTGGAAGGGAATGAAAAAGGATGTGGTGGAATTTGTAACACACTGCTTGGAATGTCAGCATGTTAAGGCAGAACATATGCATCCTGCTGGATTACTATATCCCCACGGCATTCCACAGTACAAATGGCAAGTGATAACGATGGATTTCGTTCAAGGATTTCCTATGTCAAGGAATAAACATGATATCATCCTGGTTGTTGTCGACAAATTAACCAAAGTGGCACACTTCATTGCTGGTAATTTAAAAGATGATGCACCAGTGTTAGCAAGAATATTTGTACGTGAAATTTTCAGATTACATGGAATACCTGAATTGATCATATCGGATAGAGATCCTTGGATGATATCAAGGTTTTGGCAAATGCTTAATGTGGCCTTGGGAACTAAATTAAACTTTAGTTTTGCATATCATCCAGAAACGGATGGACAGACCGAAAGAGTCAATCAAGTTTTAGAGGATATGTTAAGAATGTATTGCATGGACCAGCAGTATAAATGGGAGGAATACCTTCCGCTGGTTGAATTTGCCTACAATAATACATACCACGCCTCTTTAAAAATGGCACCTTTTGAAGCATTGTATTGAAGAAAATGCAAAACCCCTGTTAGCTAGGACAACATAGATGACAGAGAGGTAATTGGGCCATAAATCCTTTCGAAAATGGAACAACAAATTAAAATGATTCGAGAACATCTAAAGGAGGCTGCCAATAGGCAAAAGAGTTATGCAGACTTAAAGTGGGTTGATAGGAATTATAAACTCGGTGAGAAGGTCTTTCTTCGGGTTAAGCCAAAAAAGAGCTCAATAACCTTAGGCAAGGCTGCCAAGTTATCACCTCATTATGTGGGACCTTTTGAAATTGTTGAAATAATCAACCCTGTAGCTTATCATCTAGCATTACCTCCTGCTTTATCACAAATGCATGATGTTTTTCATATTTCTTTTCTTAAGAAATACGTAACAGATTTATCACATGTGCTGAATTAGAATTCCTTGCAGGTCCAAGACCCAGGAATAATCGTGGTTAAGCCCATTCGAGTGCTGGGAACTCACTAGTTGTACTTAAGAAATCATGAAGTGAATCAATGTAAGGTTCAATGGGACCAGTTTAGTGAAGAACGTGCAACTTGGAAAAATCTCGAAGAAATGAGATCTGATTTTCCATACTTATCTGATCAAAATTGAATTAAAAAAATTTGATAATTCTACCAAATTTAGACAATTACTGGTCTATTTTACAGTTATCTTAAAACATTGTTTTAATGAGTGAATTTGTTTTTGGTATGAACTTATGAATGGAAGGACGATAATTGAATTTTGTCCTAACTCTTTGAATTGGTTAATTTGATCATCGGGACGATGATTCTTTAAGAAGGGAGGAATGTAACGCCTTGATTTTTGCAAGCTATCATGGTAATCTCTTTTCATGATGTTGTAACTGCAGAAATGAAGATAATTATGATAAGATGTATCTTTTAATCTTAAAAAGAATGTGTTACTAATCTGGACCCTTGTTTACTGTAATTTGTTTACTTGGGACGGAGGAGTAATTATAGCTTGTGTTTTGCAAAAATGAGACATCAGACTTGTTGTATGTTTGGTGAACTCTTATTGTTGATTGACAGCACACCTTGAATCAATTCCATTGATCCAAGGTATGTTGTGGCCTTCTTTGAGATCGCTTTGTCGATTTATTTTCTATAAGGAATGAAGTCTGAACCAGACTGAAGGATTTATATAAATGTTGCAGCACCTAATTTCATGTATAAATATCCGGTACCTAGATGCCAAAGGAAAAGGTTCGATTCCCAAACTATATACAAGTTGTAATGCTAGAGAGTGTAAGACAGATAAGAGCCTTAATACAAGTGACTCAGTGTATGTGATCAAACATGGACGAAACGTCTTGCATCATATTAGAATATGAACGCCAGTCGGTAAGACTTGTTGGAAACTATTAAGTAGATGCTATGAGGATTAAATTCTAACCTACAACTAAGTTTTATCCTATAACCTAACTACTACCCTACGTGGATTTTAAATATATGGGATGTAAATTGTTGCAAGTCCTAATGACTTGCGACCTAGGTGAAAAACCTAAACTAATACTAACCTATAGAAGGGGACCTATGGACCCATGTTGATGGAAAGCGGATAAGATGGAGAGGTTAGAGATTTATTAGGATAGTAAATGATGTCCTTGCAATTCAACGCCAAGTTTGGTGGGAACATGGGAAAAGTTGGAGACATCCAACTAGCTATGAAGCTAAGAAGGAATTACATGCAAAAATTTGAAAAAAAGAACTCGCCAAACCTGAGTCGGCGGTGGCATGAAAATTTAGGAAAAAGCAATGCATTCAATGAATAAATGATCTTGGCCTTAGCAACCAGCTCGCCTTGGAAAGAGGATAGAGGAAAAATTGTTGGTCGTTGTGTTCATTCGGGTTTTAAGTTTGCTCTGTTTTTTCTTCCATGGTTCTTTCGAACCTGCTACTATTTTGGTAACTGTTGCTATTATTTGGAGAAGCCACGGCTATTTTTGAGCCTGTGGGAGTTAGTGGACTGTTGGGTAAGCTTTTTTGTGGATGCTGTGGAGAAAAACAACTCCTGTGGACATGGTTTTCTTCAAACCATAAGAAAAATTAACAAGCATGTTGAGCCCTTCTCTTTAAATCATTTGCTCTTGTTTAAGAATCTCATTAAAAAAACTCTGCTCTTATGATGGGTGTTTAGTTGTATGAAGTTGTTGATTTGTGTGAAGTGATTTCTGGGTCAAGTCGTTTTTCTTTTGTTGAATACGACTTGGGTATTTCTTTGCAAATGGATAAATAAATGAATCTGTACTTGCTGTATGAGTTTGCTTTGATAGTATTGTGTAATTGTTCGACTACCCATTATGGATTCGAGTTGGTAAATGTACCAACGATCTGTGTATTGTTTTCAGAGTTTGTGCATTCTTGTAAAAATGGAAGGATGAGGATTTGTATGCCCCTGGTTTGAACTGTATTAGCTATGCGAGTATGAGTTTGTTTTGACTGTGTTTGAGTTACCCAATATGGGTTTGTTGATGAAAAGCGATTGTTTTTTGGTGAAAACGATTGGGAAAAACAAAGTGATAATGCTGATGAACTGTTGTGTGAGTTGTTTCTCCTAGTTTCTTTACATCACATAGAATATGATTTTATCTGGGACAGAGAATTCATTTCATTGTCTTACCCTTGCTGGTTAAAAACGTTTCAATATTTTCTTGTGGAATGAAGGCCGTGACTGGGTTTTTGGAGAAAATAAATTGTTTAAGAACTGAACTTGAATATTTGAGGAGTGAGTAAAATGTATTGTTATCTTTCTTGAATCCTTTGAAAAGTATATATATATAAGTAACAGAGATGCTTAGTTGAACTCCTTCAATGTATTCCATTGGAACTGATCTTGAATAGATTCTTGTTCTTGTAAAAAAAATAAGGGGTTTCATACTTCTTACAGCAAAATGATAGTAATATATTTGATGTACTTTTACTTGTTTTCAGATTAAGATGGGTATGACTGTTTCTAGCAAACAAGTATGTTTTTATATAAATGTATATATCCAGATTGCAGTCTAAAAACTTCTTGCTGTTGCATTAAAACTGAATCGGAATTGGAATTTTTCCTTGGTGTTTGGGAAATGAGTCCTTTTATTATTATTACGATGAAAACATGAATTGTTATCTGTTGTACATTTTTACTTGTTTGTTTCTGGATTGAAAATGTCTGTTGGGTGAAAAACTAAAGGAAATGAATTTATTTAGAGGGGCCGTTGATATTGAAACTTACGGACCAGATGCAAATGAATGCTGGTAAACCCTCTGGAATAGTAGTTAGTAAGTTTTTAATTACTAAATTCTAACTGTTAAAGGAAATCACCCTAGGGGGAATAGGCTGGCACTGAATAAGTTGATATTCAGCTGAGCAAGGAGAAGAGGTAATAGGATGCTCTTTCCTTTCACTCGATTATTAACTTCAGTAGCTTTTTCTTTTGGCTGTTATCTTTGATTGATATCATTCTTGTTTAAACTATTCAGTACAGCTAGGAAGAAAAGAAAGAGAATATTAAATGGATAACTTGAAGTAGTGATTATTCTTCTCATATACAGTGGACATTCTATATTTGATGTTGAAGGAATTTCTTACCGCCATAGGCGTAAGCATTTGCATCTAATTGCTGTCTATTTTCTTTCTGATTTAGAAGAAGTATTATGTTGTTGTTAAATTTTGAGAATTGACACCAATGAGTTCATGGTGAATGACTACTTTTCTCTTCAGCATTTGATTGTTTGAAATTAGATGAGTAGTATGAAAGGAAAGGAAAGTATCCCTGTTGGAATTCTTATTTAAAATCTATCTCTTGAAATTTTTTAACTATTGTAAGGGAATGGAATTGATAGCATTTGCATTAGAACAATAGTATATACATAGGTGTATTAGTTCTTACAGATGTTTTAATCTGGAACTGTTTGAAGGAAATTACTTCTTGTAGTAATTATTTGGGAAAAAGGGTAGTAATCCTTTTGTCTGATTGGGATGGTAATTAGATGATTGGGTTGTTAAGCTGTTCATCCTTATTGGCACTTAATTCTTGGATGATGTTCTTCTTTTTTTTAACGTTTCATAAAAGTAGGGTTCTTTTATTGAGACAGTTAATTAAGAGCACCTTATTTTAATGATAAGTGCTTAATATGCTCAGTTCAATGAACTGACCCGTGCAAGTAAATTTTGTAGATTATTCCTTGAGTGAAAATGAAGACTTGATTATTTTCTGATGCTTCTTTTGAATAGCTAAGGATGGATCATATTTGATAGCTATTATTCCTCTACGAGGAAATGGGAAAAGAAGAAGTTACATTCTTCTTTCCTTATGTGTTGTAATGTTGTTTGATATAAATGAAGTCCAGTTGTTTGGACTGGTAATTGTATAGATTGTAAATCTTATGGATTGAATACAAGGAAAGGTGTGATATTTTAATGGCTGTATCACTTTGAAACTGTTTGAATAAGATTGAGAATATAATATTATTCTTTGATTTGGAATTAATCAAATGATAGTGAATAGATTTTAAAAGGACATAATATCTATTCTTTACTGGAATACAACTTTTAAGTTGGAATGTGCAATTAATTCATACTTGGGTTAATATGAAATTTAGATTGACATTGAAAAGGGTTTAAATGAATATGAACTCTTAATTGAATGATATTCAGGATTAGATATAAGCTAATGAATGTCAAATAAAAAAAAGAGAGGCAGTTGAACCTTGTATTTGGACTTCGTTAATATCCTTGAAATGTTTAAATTCAGAAAATTATAGATATGGGGAAACATATCTATTGATAACAAACGTTAACTGAAGTAAGGTTATGGAGAATAGCTGAATACATTCATTTAGAATTAGACCTCGTTTAAATGATGTCTAATAAGATGGAATTCTGAATTTGATTACAATTGTGGAAAAAAAACTTGGTTAAGTTTAATAGGTTGAACTTACTACGTTAAGTTGTAGTGGACTATTAGTCTGAAGCTTAAGGAAAAGAACCAAGATGGAAATATGTGATCCTTCGGTATGGAGGAGTAAACGTATATTAAGCTATAAGACAAATTGAGTCTCTCTTAGCTATATACAACTGTAACGAACAATGAGGTTAAAGGATCAGCACGGTTGCTGAAAATTGATCTTAAATATTTAAGATTAAATCCAACTACACTCAAGCTGGATGTGTATTCTTTGAGGAGAGGATTCCGTAGGACCTTGACACACGTCAGCTGCAATATGGTGTCTTCATGAAGGTGAGGCCTTCATGATGACACAATGTTGTAGCTGACATGTTACAACGCCCTCCCGAATCGAATCATCAAGTTTACATAAGCTGGGACTAAGTTACTTAGACAAGGATAGGAATGTGATCGCGTATATGGAGTGAATCCGGAGGGCTAAAGGTAACTAGACACACGTAGTCACCTAGGGACGACACAGTATGTCTACGTACCTTTAGTTACCATGAGTGCCTTCCTATACTCGTTCATATTGCTAGTTGGGGTTAGAGCTTGACCTTGGATGGAAGGACTGACAGAGATCAGGAAAGACCATTCTAGATAACAAATGAAGTGAGGTGAAGGAAGTATTCCATTGATGTGCATAACATCTGGGAATATGATCATGCAAAGCATGTGAAAATATTTGGCCAAAGTATCGCAAGTTGCTGGTTGCGTTGTCCTAATCACCTAGTTTAAGAAGCAGGATATCAGATGAATATCAGTAACAGATATTCAGATAGGCCTCTTAAATGGATCACTTCGATAACCAGAAATGGTAAGAGAACCCTGTATACTTATTATACAATGCATGGATTAACATGAAGGATCGGTAAGTCACCGAGTCATGAAATGAGAGATCGCTGAAACTCCGAGCCATAAAATGGGAAATCGATAGTTCTTCAAGTCATTTACAGCAGCATATGGTATCTGTTATATGATTGAATGGCATTGAATGTGTGTTCCATATTGTAAATATGCGAACAAAGAACATTGGTTTTAAAAAGAAATTGTGTGATCCGAATTACATTAATTGGATAGAGAACAATTATTAAAACTTGAACGTGTGTTTGAATTACATAATTCAGAACAGAGAATGTTGTATAAAAAAAAAAATTCCCTTGTTCTAGTATCTTAAAATGGGGATGTTACATCTTGGTATCAGAGCTGAAGGTTGTAGCTCTTGGACCTAATGAGTCCACAATTTAATAAGGTTTACATTTTCTTATTGAACAGAAAATGCTCAGAACAAGAGGAAATGCTGCGAACAACCCGTTACCGTGGTGGAGAAGCAGCTACAGCTCTAAAGCTGGATGAAATCCTTGCTGCCCTACTGGATACGAGAGATCGTCTGACTGTTTTGGAACATCAATCAATGGGAAATGAGGAGGAGTAAGAAGAATTTGATATAAATGATCAGCCACCTCCTGTGCACAACACCAATGGAGGGAATCCGGGTGTTGATAATAGTAATGTGAATGCTCCTAATCACCCTGAAAATAAAAGGGAAAGATTAGCAGCTGAACTTACAAATGATATAAAGAGAATAAGTCCTCCAAATTTTGATGGAACAACACTTAGGGACGGGGCCGAAAAGTGGCTCAGTGAAATGGAGAAGTACTTTGCAACAAGAAACTTCTCTGAGGAGACCAAAGTGATATGGGGAGCATATCAGCTTTCTCATGAAGCATCATCATGGTGGGATAACCGTAAAGTTGAGTTGAATATTGTCGAAACAGACATAACGTGGGATCAATTTAAGGGTTACTTTAGGCAATGGTGGCTACCTCAACTCTATTTTGATAGGAAAATGACTGAATTTCAGAACTGGTCACAAGGAAGGTTGATGGTGACAGAATACTAGGAAGGGTTTACTAAACTCCTTAAGTATGTGCCGCAATACCAAGCTGACGAGAAGTTCAGAATACGAAAGTTCATATTGGGACCGAATCCCATCATTGGTGGCAAAGTGGATGTCCATGGTCCAACCACTATGGAAGGAGTTGTCGAAAAGGTAATAATATAGGAACATAAATTGAGAGCAATCTCTTCTCATAGAGAGGAGATTAGGAAGAAGATTCCCAACTCTTCTACATCTCTCGCACCCAAAAAGGGACCCTGGAAAAGGTTTGGTATGAGAAACAAGATTGTTGTGGATAGCAACAAGAAATTAGTAATGAACAAACCTGTAAATAGCGTGCGGAGCAGCTTTGCAAAAGTTAGTGGCAATGGACAAAAGTCCTATGGAAGCCAGAGTGATAACTTCAAGGCTGGTAGCAAATTCGAGCCTAAGAAGGGGCTAGTTGGAGGTTGCTTCAACTATGGAAAATACCATTACGCGAGTCACTGTCCTCTGAAAAAGGATGATCGCGATCAGCAGCATAGGATACACGCTGCGGTGGCTAACAAACAAGCTGAAAAGTAAGTTACACCCATAGAAGTTCTGGGTAAGTTATTCGGTACACCTGTAGTCATACTTTTTGATACTGGAGCTACTGAATGCTTTATTTCTACTAAAATTGCAATGAAATTAAAAAGGAAAGCTGAACGAATGGATAAGACTTGGACAGTGCATTATGGGAATAATGTTGTCCATACAGTCGAAATGTGCCTTTTTGGGGCAATTCTTGACTTGCCCAGTTTCTCCACTGAAGTTGACCTGTATGTCACTCCTTTAGGGTCATATGATGTCATTATAGGAGTTAATTGGTTGGCGGAACATAAGGCAAAGGTTGACTATTATGAAAAATAGATTTCTATGTTTTGATGACCTGCAGAAAGCAGCAGTCATTCAAGGAGTAAAGCGTGAGGTTGCAGTTAGGAAGCTAACAGCTATGCAACTGAAAAGGGCTAAAAATAGAGGCTGCACCTTGTATGCCGTAAGAATGACAGAAAATGCTGAGGAAGACAATGATTTCATGGAAAAGTATCCATTATTAAGGGATTTCAGTGATGTATTTCCGGAGGAGTTACCAGGTCTTCCGCCCAAACGGGAGTTTGAATTTGCAATAGAGATCAAGCCAGGAACTGAACCCATATCTAAGGCACCCTACAGAATGACCACCCTCGAGTTGGTGGAGCTTAAGGCTCAATTACAGGAAATTTTGACTAAAGGGCTGATAAGACCGAGTGTCTCACCATGGGGAGCGCTGGTAATTTTTGTAAAGAAGAAGGATGGCACACTGAGACTGTGCATTGATTACAGAATGTTGAATAAGGCAACTATTAAGAATCGATATCCACTTCCTAGGATTGATGATCTGTTCGACCAGATGCATGGAGCATCAGTCTATTCAAAAATAGATCTTCGATCTGGATATCATCAGCTGAGAATAAAGGAAGAAGATATTCATAAAACAACTTTTAGAACAAGGTACGAGCATTATGAATTCACGGTGTTACCTTTTGGGTTAACGAATGCACCTTCCGCCTTCATGAATTTGATGAACAATATTTTTCAAGAATACCTAGACAAGTTCGTGCTTGTATTCTTGGATGACATTCTTATATACTCTAAAAATGTCGAAGAGCACCAAGAGCATTTAAGGATAGTGCTGGAAGTTTTGAGAAAGAGAAGGTTGTATGGTAAATTGTCCAAATGTTCCTTTTATGATGCAGAGGTGCATTATTTGGGGCATGTTATAAGTAAGAATGGGATAGCCGTATACCCTTCAAAGATCGTAGCTATAACCAAGTGGCCTACGCCTAAGAATGTGCATGAGGTAAGAAGCTTCATGGGTTTGGCAGGGTATTAGAGAAAGTTTGTTAAGGAATTTTCAAAAATTGCTGCCCCAATCACTTCCCTGCAAAAGAAAGATAAGAAATTTGTCAAGACTGACAAATGTGAATCTGCCTTTAAAATTTTAAAGGAACAGTTAACTACAGCACCTATTTTGACTGTACCTGACCCAAATGGAAATTTTACGATCGTAACGGATGCATCTAGAGAGGGTCTCGGAGGCATTCTATTACAAAATAACCATGTCATAGCTTATGAAAGCAGAAAGCTTAAGTTACATGAACAGAATTATGCTCCACATGACCTAGAGCTCGCTGCCATTGTACATGCACTTCAAATGTGGAGGCATTACCTTCTTGGCAAACCCTTCAAGTTAAAAACTGACCATATGGGGTTGAAGTATATTTTTACTCAACCAAACCTGAATGCAAGACAACGAAGATGGTTAGAATTTCTATCTCAGTATGATTTTGATATAAGCTACATAAAAGGAAAGGAAAATAGAGTGGCAGATGCTCTGAGTCGTAGGAAGCACATCTCTGCTCTTATAACGTTGAGAACTCAGTTTAAGGATGAGGTGAAAGATGTCATGGGGTCTGACTCTTATTTCCAGCAAGTTAAAACAACACTTGATGCAGATCCAAAGGATGTGAAGTATAAGGGATTTCGTTTTGATAATGAAGGAATTCTGAGGTTTGAAAATAGGGTATATATACCCTTGGCAAATGATTTAAGAAGGAAATTGTTAACTGAATTTCATAATTCACCTTTTTCTGGACACCCTGGCATTACAAAAATGCTTGTTGATCTCAAGCAGCAATACTTCTGGAAGGGAATGAAAAATTATGTGGTGGAATTTCTGACACACTGCTTGGAATGTCAGTGTGTTAAGGTGGAACATATGCATCCCGCTGGATTACTGTATCCCCACAGCATTCCACAGTACAAATGGCAAGTGATAACGATGGATTTCATTCAAGGATTGCCTATGTCAAGGAATAAGCATGATATCATCCTGGTTGTCGTCGACAAATTAACCAAAGTGGCACACTTCATTGCTGGTAATTTAAAAGACGATGCACCAGTGTTAGCAAGAAGATTTGTACATGAAATTTTCAGATTGCATGGAATACCTGAATTGATCATATCGGACTGAGATCCAAGGATGACATCAAGGTTTTGGCAAACACTTAATGCGGCCTTGGGAACTAAATTAAACTTTAGTTCTGCATATCATCCGGAAACGGATGGACAGACCGAAAGAGTCAATCAAGTTTTAGAGGATATGTTAAGAATGTATTGCATGGACCAGCAGTATAAATGGGAGGAATACCTTCCGCTGGTTGAATTTGCCTACAATAATACATATCACGCCTCTTTAAAAATGGCACCTTTTGAAGCATTGTATGGAAGAAAATGTAGAACCCCTGTTAGCTAGGACAGCGTAGAGGACAGAGAGGTAATTGGGCCAGAAATCCTCACGGAAATGGAACAACAAATTAAAATGATTCGGGAACATCTAAAGGAGGCTGCCAATAGGAAAAAGAGTTATACAGACTTAAAGCGGGTTGATAGGAATTATAAACTTGTTGAGAAGGTCTTTCTTCAGGTTAAGCTAAAAAAGAGCTCAATAACCTTTGGCAAGGCTGCCAAGTTATCGCCTCGTTATGTGGGACCTTTTGAAATTGTTGAAATAATCAACCCTGTAGCTTATCGTCTAGCATTACCTCCTGCTTTATCACAAATGCATGATGTTTTTCATATTTCTTTGCTTAAGAAATACGTAACAGATTTATCACATGTGTTGAATTGGAATTCCTTGTAGGTCCAAGACCCAGGAATAATCATGGTTAAGCCCATTCGAGTGCTGGGAACTCGCCAGTTGTACTTAAGAAATCACGAAGTGAATCAATGTAAGGTCCAATGGGACCAGTTTAGCGAAGAAAGTGCAACTTGGGAAAATCTCGAAGAAATGAGATATGCTTTTCCATACTTGTTTGATCGAAATTGAATTAAAAAAAACTGATAATTCTACCAAATTTAGACAATTACTAGTCTATTTTACAGTTATCTTAAAACACTGTTTTAATGATTAAATCTATTTTTGGTATGAACTTATGAATGGAAGGATGATAATTGAATTTTGTCCTAGAAACTCTTTGAATTGGTTAATTTGATCATCGGGACGATGATTCTTTAAGAAGGGAGGAATGTAACGCCTTGATTTTTGCAAGCTATCATGGTAATCTCTTTTCATGATGTTGTAACTGCAGAAATGAAGATAATTATGTTAAGATGTATCTTTTAATCTTAAAAGGAATGTGTTACTGATCTGGACCCTTGTTTACTGTAATTTGTTACTTGGGACGGAAGTTGTTATGACTTGTGTTTTGCAAGAATGAGACGACAGACTTGTTGGTATGTTTGATGAACTCTTATCATTGATTGACAGCACACCTTGAATCAATTCCATTGATCCAAGGTATGCTGTGGCCTTCTTGTGATCGCTTTGTCGATTTACTTCTAAATGGAATGAAGTCTGAAACCAGACTGAAGGTTGTTATAAATGTTACAGCACCAGATTACAAGTATGAATATCTGGTACCTTGATGCCAAAGGAAAAGGTTTGATTCCCAAACCACATACAAGTTGTAACGCTAGACAGTGTAAGACAATAAGAGCCTGGATGCAAGTGACACAGGTATGTGTCGAACATAGGACGAAACGTCCTGCATTGTGTTGAATGTGAACACCAGTCGGTAAGACTTGTTGGAAACTATTAAGTAAATACTATGAGGATTAAATTCTAACCTACAACTAAGTTTTATCCTATAACCTAACTACTACCCTACGTGGATTTTAAATTATATGGGATGCAAATTGTTGCAAGTCCTAATGACTTGCGACCTAGGTGAAAAACCTAAACTAATACTAACCTATAGAAGGGGACCTATGGACCCATGTTGATGGAAAGCGGATAAGATGGAGAGGTTAGAGATTTATTAGGACAGTAAATGATGTCCTTGCAATTCAACGCCAAGTTTGGCGGGAACATGGGAAAAGTTGGAGACATCCAACTAGCTATGAAGCTAAGAAGGAATTACATGCAAAAATTTGAAAAAAGAACTCGCCAAACCTGAGTCGGTGGTGGCGTGAAAATTTAGGAAAAAGTAATGCATTCAATGCATTAATGATCTTGGCCTTAGCGACCAGCTCGCCTTGGAAAGAGGATAGAGGAAAAATTGTTGGTCATTGTGTTCATTCGGGTTTTAAGTTTGCTCTGTGCTTTCTTCCATGGTTCTTTCGAACCTACTACTATTTTGGTAACTGTTGCTGTTATTTGGAGTAGCCACGGCTATTTTTGAGCCTATGGGAGTTAGGAGATTGTTGGGAGATCCTTGCTACTGTCACCGTGGAGAAGAATAGCTCCTGTGGGCGCGGTTTTCTTCAAGCCACAAGAAAAATTAATAGGCATGTTGAGCCCTTCTCTTTAAATCGTTTTGCTCTTGTTTAAGCGTTTCATTAAAACAACCCTGCTCTTTTGATGGGTGTTCTAGTTGAATGAAGTTGTTGATTTGTGTGAAGTGATTTTCTGGGTCGAGTCATTTTTCTTTTGCTGAATGCGACTTGGGTATTTCTTTGCAAATGGGTAAATAAAAGGAGCCTGTTCTTGTTGTATGAGTTTTGTTTTGACAGTGTTGGGTTTCGTTCTACTACCCATTATGGATTTGAGTTGGTAAATGTACCAATGATGTGTGTATTGTTTTCAGATGAATGTGCATTCTTAGCTATGCGAGTATTGATTTTTCTGAGTTCTGTGCATTATGAAAATGATTTGGTTAAAACAAAATGAGTGATAATGTTGATGAACTGTTGTGTGAGTTTTTTTTTACTTATTTCTCATAGTTGCTTTACATTACATAGAATACGATTTTAACTGGGACAAAGAATTCATTTCATTGTCTTACCCTTGCTGGTTAAAAATGTTTCAATATTTTCTTGTGGAATGAAGGCCGTGACTGGGTTTTTGCATAATAAATTTTTTACCTAGGACAATATTTCATTATATATGGTTTATGTATTTTCTTGTGTGTATATAAGTAACAGAGATGCTTAGTTGAACTCCTTCAATGTATTTAGTTGGAACTGATCTTGAATAGATTCTTGTTCTTGTAAAAAAAAGGGGGGTTTCTTACTTCTTACAGCAAAATGATGGTAATATATTTGCTGTACTTTTACTCGTCTCAGATTAAGCTGGGTATGACTGTTTCTAGAAAACAAGTATGTTTTTATATAAATGTATATATCGAATTTGCAGTCTAAAAACTTCTTGTTGTTGCAGTAAAACTGAATCGGAATTGGAATTTTTCCTTGGTGTTTGGGAAATGAGTCCTTTTATTATTATTACGATGAAAACATGAATTGTTATCTGTTGTACATTTTTACTTGTTTGTTTCTGGATTGAAAATTTCTGTTGGGTGAAAAACTAAAGGAAATGAATTTATTTAGAGGGGTCGTTGAAATTGAAACTTACGGACCAGATGCAAATGAATGCTGGCAAACCCTCTGGAATAGTAGTTAGTAAGTTTTTAATTACTAAATTCTAATTGTTAAAGGAAATCACCCTAGGGGGAATAGGCTGGCTTGAATAAGTTGATATTCAGCTAAGCAAGGGGAAGAGGTAATATGATGCTCTTTCCTTTCACTCGATTATTAACTTTAGTCACTTTTTCTTTTGGCTGTTATCTTTGATTGATATCATTCTTGTTTAAACTATTCAGTACAGCTAGGATGAAAAGAAAGTGAATATTGAATGGATAACTTGAAGTAGTGATTATTCTTCTCATATACAGTGGACATTCTATATTTGATGTTGAAGGAATTTCTTACTACCATAGGCGTAAGCATTTGCATCTAATTGTTGTCTATTTTCTTTCTGATTTGGAAGAAGTATTATGCTGTTGTTAAATTTTGGGAATTGACACCAATGAGTTCATGGTGAATGACTACTTTTCTCTTCAGCATTTGATTGTTTGAAATTAGATGAGTAGTATGAAAGGAAAGGAAAGTAGCCCTGTTGGTATTCTTATATAAAATCTATCTCTTGAATCTTTTTTTTTAACTATTGTAAGGGAATGGAATTGATAGCATTTGCATTAGAAAAACAATATATACATAGGTGTATTAGTTCTTACAGATGTTTTAATCTGGAACTATTTGAAGGAAATTACTTCTTGTAGTAATTATTTGGGAAAAAGGGTAGTAATCCTTTTGTCTGATTGGGATGGTAATTAGATGATTGGGTTGTTAAGCTGTTCATCCTTATTGGCACTTAATTCTTGGATGATGTTCTTTTTTTTTTAACGTTTCATAAAAGCAGGGTTCTTTTATTGAGACAGTTAATTAAGAGCACCTCATTTTAATGATAAGTGCTTAATATGCTCAGTTCAATGAACTGACCCATGCAAGTAAATTTTGTAGATTGTTCCTTGAGTAAAAATGAAGACATGGTTGTTTTCTAATACTTTTTCTGAATAGCTAAGGATGGATCGTATTTGATAGCTATTATTCCTCTACAAGGAAATGGGAAAAGAAGAAGTTACATTCTTCTTTCCTTATGTGTTGTAATGTTGTTTGATATAAATGAAGTCCAGTTGTTTGGACTGGTAATTGTATAGATTGTAAATCTTATGGATTGAATACAAGGAAAGGTGTGATATTTTAATGGCTGTATCACTTTGAAACTGTTTGAATAAGATTGAGAATATAATATTATTCTTTGATTTGGAATTAATCAAATGATAGTGAATAGATTTTAAAAGGACATAATATCTATTCTTTACTGAAATACAACTTTTAAGTTGGAATGTGCAATTAATTCATACTTGGGTTAATATGAATTTTAAATTGACATTGAAAAGGGGTTTAAATGAATATGAACTCTTAATTGAATGATATTCAAGATTAGATATAAGCTAAGTAATATCAAATAAAAAAAAAAGAGAGGCAGTTGAACCTTGTATTCAGACTTCGTTAATATCCTTGAAATGTTTAAATTTAGAAAATATTAGATATGGGGAAACATATCTATTGATAAAAAACCTTAACTGAAGTAAGGTTATGGAGAATAAATGAATACATTCATTTAGAATAGACCTCATTTAAATGATGTCTAATAAGATGGAATTCTAAATTTGATTACAGTTGTGGGTAAAACTTGGTTAAGTTTAATAGGTTGAACTTACTACGTTAAGCTGTAGTGGACTATTAGTCCGAAGCTTAAAGAAAAGAACCAAGATGGAAATATGCAATCCTTCGGTATGGAGGAGTAAACGTATATTAAGCTATAAGACAAATTGAGTCTCTCTTAGCTATATACAACTGTAACGAACAATGAGGTTAAAGGATCAGGACAGTTGCTGAAAATTGATCTTAAATATTTAAGATTAAATCCAACTACACTCAAGCTGGATGTGTATTCTTTGAGGAGAGGATTCCGTAGGACCTTGACACACGTCAGCTGCAATATGGTGTCTTCATGAAGGTGAGGTCTTCATGACGACACAATGTTGTAGTTGACATGTTACAATGCCCTCCCGAATCGAATCATCAAGTTTACATAAGCTGGGACTAAGTTACTTAGACGAGGATAGGAATGTGATCACGTATATGGAGTGACTCCAGAGGGCTAAAGGTAACTAGACACACGTAGTCACCTAGGGATGACACAGTATGTCTGCGTACCTTTAGTTACCATGAGTGCCTTCCTATACTCATTCATATTGCTAGTTGGGGTTAGAGCTTGACCTTGGATGGAAGGACTGACAGAGATCAGGAAAGACCATTCTAGATAACAGACAAAGTGAGGTGAAGGACGTATTCCATTGATGTGTATAACATCTGGGAATATGATCATGCAAAGCATGTGAAAATCTTTGGCCAAAGTATCGCAAGTTGTTGGTTGCGTGTCCTAATCACCTAGTTTAAGAAGCAGGATATCAGATGAATATCAGTAATAGATATTCAGATAGGCCTCTTAAATGGATCACTTCAATAATTAGAAACGGTAAGAGAACCCTATATACTTAGTATACAATGCATGGATTAACATGAAGGATTGGTAAGTTACCGAGTCATGAAATGAGAGATCGCTGAAACTCCGAGCCATAAAATGGGAGATCGGTAGTTCTTCGAGTCATTTACAATAGCATATGGTATCTGTTATATGATTGAATGGCATTGAATGTGTGTTCCATATTGTAAATATGTGAATAGAGAACATTGGTTTTAAAAAAGAAATTGTGTGATCCGAATTACATTAATTGGACAGAGAACAATTATTAAAACTTGAACGTGTGTTTGAATTACATAATTCAGAACAGAGAACGTTGTATATAAATTTTTTTCCCCCTTGTTCTAGCATCTTAAAATGGGGATGTTACAACTTTCGATATGGAAATAGAGCAGATGGATGTTAAGACAAAATTTTTGCTTGTTGAGCTTGAGGAGGAAATCTACATTATGCAGCCAGAAAGATTTAAGATTAAAGGAAAGGAAAATTTGGTGTGTAGGCTGAAAAAGTCATTATATGGCTTGAAGCAATCACCAAGATTGTGGAACCAAAATTTTGACAGGTATGTGTTGAGCCTTGGGCTTGAAAGAAGTAAAGCTGACCGCTATGTTTATTTTATACATGAAGGTGAATATTATGTTATCATGTTATTGTATGTTGATGACATGCTATTATTTGGTAACAACACATAATTGGTTAGTCATGTTAAATCTCAACTCTCATCTCATTTTGATATCAAGGATCTCCATGCTGCAAAATTTGTTTTGGGCATGAAAATAAAAAGAGATCATGTAAATAGGAAATTGATGTTATATCAAAGGAAGTATCTTGAGGTGATATTGCAAAGGTTTCAAATGCATGAAAGTAAACTTGTTAGTATTCCTTTTCTTGTTGGTCAAAAGTTGTATTCTCAACAATTTCCTAAAACTGAAGAAGAAATAGAGGACATGTCTTAGGTACCATATGCTAGTGCAGTTGGTAGTTTGATGTATGCAATGGTTTGTAATAGACTTGATATTGCACATGTAGTGGGAGTAGTGAGTAGATTCATTTCAAATCCTAGAAAGGAACATTAAACTGCAGTAAAGATAATCTTTAGGTACCTACTTGGGGAATCTAATTATGCAATTTATTATTAGGGAAAACCTGATGAAAGTAAAACATTAGATCTACATGGTTTTGTGGATTCCAACTGGGGTGGAGACTTGGATATGCACAAGTCTATTAGTGGTTATTTGTTCAACTTGTTTGGAGTGGTAAGTTGGATGAGTAAACGTCAAGCAAGTGTTTTGATATCCACCATAGAGGCTGAGTACATGACAACTACTCATGTAACTGAAGAGGCGTTTTGGCTTCGATGGCTGATCTCCATTGTTGGGTTCACTCTAAATGCTGTAAGGATCGATTGTGACAGTCAAAGTGCAATTTTTCTGGCAAAGAACCCCGAGTATCATTCAAGAATGAAACACATTGATGTTCAATACCATTTTGTAAGAGAAATGGTGGAGGAGAAGAAGATACTAATATATAAGGTGGACATAAAGGATAATGTTGCTGACTCTTTAACTAAGGCTGTGAGTGCAGAGAAATTTTCTTGGTGCAGAAAATTGATGTGCTTGAATGCTCTGAGCTGCTGACTATATGGCAGTGTAGCCCCCTTTTACAAAGTATACAACAAGTGGGAGAATGTTAGAATGTGTTGTATATTTTGTATACTGTATACCCATGAGTACTATACACCTCTTCCACGAGTATAGATATGATATTTTTATCTATACGTATATATGGGTGGTGTCATAATCCATGAATTATAGGGAACAATTATTGGTGTTTATTATCCCATGGTTTTAGTACCCATTGTATTGTAAAACTGATTTGATGGTTTCTTACTGTTTTACTTACAAATAATTGGAGATGTAGTAGGGTAAAGCAGAACTTGGAAGTACAATATTGTATTGTAAACAGTTAAGTTAATGTAATAAGAAAGATAAGTTATTGTGCTGGGTTTTTTCCTGAAAGGGTTTCCTAGGTTAAATCTTGTGTTTTGAAATTTGTTTTCTTTGATTATCTTGAATATTATGTTCATTATAGGTTCTTGTGTATTAGTTATTCAGATTAATTATCTTCATTTTGGAAGATGTTGTATAAACATGAATCATAGCATTTTGAATCTAGTTTCTAAGCTACTAAGTTTTATTGAAAACATATAAGTTTAAGTGGGTAAAATAACTAAAATACCAATAGGTGCTCGTATTTTTGTTAAAAAAAATAATAGAGTGAATTTTGTGCCCCCCACCTTTTTTTAAACACCATTTAGTATTTTTTAAAACCATTTGGTAGAAAGATAACTAGGAGCATCAAGTTTGGGCTCCATTTTTAAAATATTTTTTTAGCGAGTATTTTTTTTTCTTATGATTTTTATAATACAGAAATTTTAAATTTAAAAACATAATGGAGCTCCGACCGTGCCCCCCCTAACTACCTCAAAAATATCAAAAATTAGATTTTTTTTTGAATATGTAGAGAGTTAGGCCTAGTTTGGGATATTATATTTTTTTTTCAATTTCGATGAGCCAAAAAAAGATACACGACAAAAGATAGATATGTTTAAACTTCAAAAAATAGCTATAAAAAGGAAGAGTTAGAAAAAAAAAATATGGAAACCTTATATTAGTCAGAAAATTTTAAAAATTATATTTTTAGAAAGAAGAAACTTTTCTCTACGTCGTGGTATAATTTTTTTTATACGAATCAATCATTTTATGTTGATTTATCATGGCGGAAGTGGATTTTTACATTTTCTTACAAAAACACATTATTTGTTGTGTTTATGTAGGTCCATGCCTCAGGCTTGGGGATCTAAACCAGATCCAAGCCTCGAGGCATGGCTTGGAAAAGTAAAAACACAAAATGTGTACGCGTTATAATGCGTACTCACTATAACGTGTACATACTCTTCATAGTATGAACATTATATGTGCTTTTGACATACTTCTATTTATAATAATAAATGTTTAAGTATAAGTTTTTCATTTATTATTGTTTATATTTTATTATTTATTATTTAAATTTGTTTTAGTAAATATATGAAATTAGGGTCACTCTGCACCTTATGGAACTAGTCTCACAACTCCATTAGTCACGGTTTAGGAGATAGTTTTTTATAGTATAATCTGGTCAGTACATAGGTAATTTTTAGGATTTCAACATTTAGCCATAAGGTTTTAGTGTTTAAATTCGACAATCAAAACTCTAAACTCTAAACCTTAAACCCTAAACCTGAGGCCCTAAACCTAAACCCTAAACCTTAAACCACGATCCCTAAACCCTTAAACCTAAACCCTAAGCCCTAAACCCTAAACCCCAAGCCTTAAGCCCTAAACCCTGAGCCTGAAGCCCTAAATGCTAAACCCTAAAACCTAAATCATGAACCCTAAACCCTAACCCATAAACCCTAAACCCTAAAAATTGAATCCTAAACCCTAAATCCTGATCCCTAAACCATAAAACATAAGCCCTAAATCTTATAAAATAAACCATAAAACCTGAACCCTAAAACCTTAACCCTAAACCCTAAACTATAAACCCTAAACCCTAAACCTTGAGCCTTAAGCCCTAAACCCTAAACACTAAATCATGAGTTGTGAGCTCTAACCCTTAAACCTTAAACCTGTAACACCAAACCACAAACCTTGAACCATACACCATAAACCATGAACACTAAATCCTAATCTATAAACCGTAAACCCTAAACCCTAAGCCTTGAACCCTACACCCTGATCCCTAAGCACTAAACCTTGAGTCCTGAGCCTTATACCCTAAACCCTAAATCTAGAGCCCTGAGCTCTAACCCCTAAACCTTAAATCCGTAGCTTTGAACCCAAACCCTGAGCCATAAACCCTGAACCATGCACCCTAAACCCTAATCACTAAACCCTAAACCCTAAACCCTAAGCCTTGAACCCTACACCTTGATCCCTGATGCCTAAACCATAAATCATGTACATTAAGACCTAAGCCCTAAACCCTAAACCGTAAACCGTAAACCCTGAGCCCTCAACCATAAACCATAAACGTTAATCCCTAAATGGTAGATCCTAAACCCTAAAACCTAAATCTAAACCCTGAACCATGAGCCCTAAATGCTAAACCCTAAATCCAAAACTCTCAACCCTAACCCGTAAACAATAAACCCTAAAATTTAAACATTGAATCCTAAACCCTAAACTTTGAGCCCTAAACCCTAAACCCTAAACCTTAAATCCTAAATCCTGAGTCGTAAACATTAAACCCTAAACCTTGAACTCTATGACCTAAACCCTTCACCCTCAACCCTT
The DNA here is from genome assembly GCA_019776745.2 of Taxus chinensis. Taxonomy (NCBI): domain Eukaryota; kingdom Viridiplantae; phylum Streptophyta; class Pinopsida; order Cupressales; family Taxaceae; genus Taxus; species Taxus chinensis. The sequence continues at coordinate 486,268,664 of CM034154.1, forward strand.
AACCCTGAGACCTAAACCCTAAACCGTGAACACTAAATCTTGAACCCTAAACCCTTAACCCTAATCCCTCAACCCTAAAACCTTAACCATAAACCCTAAAACTGAAACCATAAACCCTACACCCTAAACCCTAAACCTTGAACCCTGAGCCTTGAGCCATAAACCCTAAACACTAAATCCAGAGCCTTAAGATCTAACCCCTAAACTGCATATATTTCCTGTAGGTCTCACGAGTGAGCTCATCTGTTTGAATATTAATATTAGGTTCACATTTCTTAGTCTTGTGCCTAGAACCATCATTGAGTCTTCTTGTACAACTACCTTGTTTATGAGAGATGGGACAAGAAACTAAATGGATATGAAATCTACCTTGTGCCTTGCAATACATATTACACATCTTTTCCAAACCTGTTTCTCCCCACATATACTTGTGCTCTTGAATTTCAATTTCTTCACACTCTGAAACAAATTTCACATTTATCATATTTCAATGTATGGTATTATACAAACCAAGATGACCCATTGGAAGCTGGAAAAAATAACCATCACAACACAAATTAATCTCAAAGGAAGTGGAAGAAACACAAAGAATATACTAACCTGGAGGAGTAGGATCAGGACCAAATTTCCTACAGTATCCTCTCCTTTGGAGAAAGAGAAAGCTCTTTTGATACTGGAATGAATAGAGAATTTGACATAACTTCCTGAAGTGTTCAAAATAAGCATAACAACTAGGGAATGACTAAGAACACAAAGGGGTTATCAATCACCTAGTAAATATTTCTTGTTTAGTTTTGAATGGGAGTCATCTGGCCTACAACTTAGTGACCTTCCATTCATTAATAAGCCCTTCAATGATAAACCCATGGATTCTTTTAAAAACACCTTAAAAAAGATTGGGGTAGTCATCAAGCCTAGTGAAGGGTGTGATGTGATTTCCAAACAACTTGAAATTCATACAGATTTAGAGGTCATAACACGAAATTGAAAATATCTCTATCATTATAAATGCAATCCAAGTAACAATGTCTCCCTATATCTAAGGATCGAGGACTACTGGGGTCTGTCATAGGATTAGACATTCAAGAATCATTGAGTGTCTGATTCAGAATGTCGTTACACCTGGAGAAACATTTTCAAACATTAGAGTAATGCATCTTGGAAAATAAACTTGAACCTCAGAAATCGTCTCAAATTGCCATCTTACACAAGCACTAGACATATCAAGCTTTGTTCTTTAAATGAAACCTTCATTCCTGAAATCTTACAACTAAAATAATTATTCAAAAAAGTGTCAAAAACATTTCTTTGTACTAAATTTTTCTTAGATATCTGACATTTCCCTCCTTCAAATATCAACAGATGAAAGACATCAAATTGTGATGTCTCTTTTTGAATGTTCTACCTAGGAAATAAATGAACCCTTTTTAGTTGAATACTCCGTGTTAATACTAATAAGAATGGGTAAGAAACAAAACATTAAAATAAGTGAAATAATTCCCATGCAATGGGAAAAAGAAGATATATGTATTGAGTAAAATTTATTTGTACCAAATTATTCTTGGATATTTGTAATTTCCCTCCTTCAAAATATCAGTAGATGAAAGACATCAATGATGACTCCCTTTGAATGTTATGCCTATGAACAATACGAGCCCTTTTTAGTTGAATACTCTCGGTCAATACTAATAAGAATGAGTAAGACACATAACCTTATAATAAGTGAATGGGTGATCCAAAACCCTTATCCCTAATTAATGACCCTTAAAACTTAAGCCATAAACCCTAAACCCTAATCCATAAACCCTAAACCCTCAATCCTTAATCCTAAACCTTAAACTATGAGTGCTGAACCCTAAACCTTGAGCCCTAAACCCTAAACCCTAAACCCTAAACCTTGAGCCCTAAACCATAAACACTAATCCCTAAACCCTAAACCCTAATCTATAAACCCTAAACCCTAAACCCTAAACCTTCAAACCTTAACCCTTAACCCTAAAACCTAAACCCTGAGCCCTAAACCCTAAACCTTAAACCTTGAGCCCTAAACCCTAAACCCTTAACCCTAAACCCTCAAATGTGAACCCTTAACTCTAACCCCTAAAAACTAAACCATGAGTCCTAAACCCTAAACCCTAAATGCTAAACGATAAACCCTAAACCCTAAACCCTCAACCCTGAGCACTAAAACCTAAACCCTAAACCATGAGCCCTAAAACCTAAACCATAAACCCTAAACCCTAAACCATGAGCCCTAAACCCTAAACATTGAATCATAAACCCTAAACCCTTAGGCCTAAACCCTAAACCTTAAACCCTGACCCCTGATCCCTAAGGAGAAGGCACATTACAATCACCTCATTTTTTCCATAGGACATGAATCCATTCAGGGAACAATCCTCTATCTACAAAGTGAGGATCTCATTTTAGTAAGAAGTAGAAAAACATCATAGAGCTAATTTGTGGTCACTAAAGTGAATTATGGACCAAATTTCAATATTAGTACTAATTCAAGTAGTGGTAGGGCCAAAATACAATCTAGAAGGTCAAAAAACCTACAAAACAATTATATGTTTTTACAAAAAAAAGACCGACTAAAATATATATGGCCTGAAAGTTTTAGGTCATTGCTGAAATTCTAAAAATGAGTAAGTACTTATTAGATTAGATTTTGAAAAACTATCTTCTAGATTATAACTATTAGAGCTACGAGATTAATTCTAACAGGTGCAGAGTGACCCTAACTTTTTATATTTATTATACTTAACATTTATTTGAGTAAATATGGCTCCTTTAGGCCCTCCTAAACTTCATACAACCAAAAACATGTATGTGTTTCATAGCACCAGAAACATGTACATGTTTGTTATCCTCTAAAATTGACAAGGGCAATTTTATAGGTAGCCATACCAAATTTTCTCTCGGTCCTCCGTTGTGGACCCCTCTGCGTTCGGAACGTTGTAAAATCCCTTTCCGGGAAATCTAGTTTTCCAAAGTAAGCCATTTTTGATCCCTTTTGGACGGGCGCACCTTTTATCTGTGTAACACAGTAAATCTGTGCCCCTTCATTTCCTTTGGCGCACTGTTTTACGTGTCGACACATGTTTTGATGCACCATTCTTGCATGCGCCAAGGCACATGTGTCTTAATGTTGACACCTAAATTGTTGCGCCATATTTTGGTGCGCCAAAGGGCGCATGAAATGGGGTGTTGACAGTCTTAAAATTATGCCAAGGGCACAAGTATCTCTGTGTTGACAAACATTTATCCATGCCAAAGGGCACACCGTTTTACGTGTCAACACGAGTTTTGATGCACCCCTTAAAAAGTGGTTGGCACATTTATTGCACCTTTGCCTATATATATGCGCATCTGCCCTGTCGCTTTCACCAGTCAGAAAAACACGTGATTAACTTTTATTCCTTTGCACCTGTCAGCACGCCCTTTGTCCTCATGTCACGTTCATGGACCCCATTTTGCCTCTCATGTTATATATATTTCGGGTAAGTGGTCCTTGTTACTCTCATGTTTTAGTTTTGTTGTTGGATGTTTGTTGGTGTGGTAGGATAGATGGATCTGTGAAACCATGAAACCCCTCTTGTTGATCCTTGTTTTTCCCTCCCAAGCTCTTCCTCCTCTTTCCAGATCTGCTGGTAAGGAGGGCCCTGCCTCAAATCACTTGGACCTCTTTGCTATGCCACTTCACCATCTATAAACCTTGAAAAGAAGCCTAAACGATTGCGAATCTGTTAAAAAGAAAGAATAACCATTTCCAAAGATGCATTTTTCCTTGGCGCATTCACCACCCTTGCAATAGGAAACATAGTCGCGCCTATGGCACACGAACATTCATTGTAGCACATGAGCTCCCTGTGCTATATGAAAACCAAGTGAAATTCTAATAAGTGGCGCAAGCACATTCCCCATTGCAGCAACACAGTGTTATGTAAACGTTCCCTGCGCCGAACCAAAACTCCCCCTTTTGCATGACTAAAGTCGGTGCTACACACAATAAACCCGCGCCTTTGGCACACCGAGCTCTTGTGTTACAGTGCAAATACTTGTGCCAAGTATATAACTGTGTAAATGGCGTAGGTGCATCCCCTCTTACAGTAAAACAATGTCATGCAAACCTTCCCTGCGACGCACCAAGTTCCCCTTCTGCGCACATAAAGCCTATGTTACACACATCAACCCTGCGCCCTTCTGCGCACCAAAGTTCCATGTAACATGGAAAATATATGCGCCATTGGCGCATCCTGTCCTCATGCAACATGAAAATTATTTGCGTCCAACATAAAACGCATATGAATGGCGCAGGCACACTTCCGAACACAATAACACAATGTCACGTGCAGTGTTCATGCGCCCTGCACCCTTTGGTGCTAATTTTTTCCATGTAACACCCTTCTTTCGTGCACCATACTATTAACCCTACAGCCTGCAGTGTTCATGTGCCCTACGCCCTGAGACCTTAAAATTGCTAACTCCTCACTCTTCCTTCTGTCAATGCTTTAATGGGAGATCTAACAACTGACATGGATTTTCTGCGTTGGGTTTCACTTCTTCTTATAGATCAGCAACTAAATTCAGATCCACATATGTCTACATCAAGCAAGAGACCGACCAAATCAAAGGGCAAAGCTAAACTTACAAAGGAAGAGATGAAGTAAGAAGAATCAGAGGGTTAGAATGCCCGAGTCTCAGGTAGGATGTGACCTAGATATAAGAGACTCAGAGCTCAGTCACATCAATATGGAAGATTTCTGGGCTAGAACCAGGAGGGTCATAGGGAGTCCCTGGATGGACAACTAGTAGGTAGTGGACTACAATTTGCTAGGGGGATCCCCGTCAGTGCAGTAAAATATCAATTCATGATGGTAGTGGCCCGCTGCTACAACAAAGACACAAGGTGTGTCCAAAATGAGAAGGGTGAAGTCATAATCAACCTGACTACCCGACACTTCAAAATCATGCTTGGCATCCCTCACCATCGAAATTTCATGGTCGTAAGCCAAGAAGACTGCACCAAGGCTTGGGAGGACGATGAAGACCAGTGCATGCAGCTAATGAATGAAGTGTATTTAAAGAACAAAAAGGTGGTAACCAGATGGCCACAGGTTATTCACCGAAGCAACTTCTCTGAGGAAATGAGTGATACTATCACATTCCTAAGCCGAGTATTTGGGCTTTCTGATGCCAATTACTTTCATAAGTGGATGCCCAGGTACCTGGAGACCATGAGAAAGAATGTACTTGATCAATGCTTTGAGTGGGTGGAGATAATAAGTAGTACCATATCCGAGAAACTCCAACAACTCACCACAATGGGGAGGTTCTACATGAACTCCTACGTAGTTTATGCTACAACCTCAGAGAGAGATTATCCAACATTGAGTCGATGCAGGGTTTGGCCCCAGGTGAGAATATATGAGTACTACCCAGAGCTGAAGCTCAAGAACATCATCTCTCAGTTCACCAAAATCAACAATACATTTTTCTACGGCTTCGTCTGCCTATTGAGGCCCAACATGACTCACGGTCGAATGACCAAGAGAATTTTCACAGCAATAGAGAAGTGGGGGGCCTTATTCACACAATTCCCAACCTTCACCTATCTTAGGGTAGCTAACTTCCTGGGTGAGCCCACCAAATTGCCGAGATATGCCAGCCCCAAGTTGATCCTGTTAAAGCTGTCCAGACAGCTCATAACATATCATGAGAAGTGCTTGAAAAGGAAGAGGGTGGAACTCCTTTCCCCCTCACAGTGCGCAGATATACCTGTGTGTCTCATCACAAATCTTGGGAAATGGTTGCTGAGCTAGAATTGCTCAATCTGAAGAAAAACTTCATGGCGAGGCCCACTTTCGATCCAAGGAATTGCCTTCCCAGGGAAAAAATTGATCCTATCCACCTTCTATAGATCGAGGACATTTATATCAACCTGTACCATGAGGTTGAGCTTAGAAGAAAGGACCATTCTCGCCTGGCCCTGGCAGAGATCATTCAGTACAACGTGGCCATTGTTCCGAAGGGTTATCAAAATACCGATCAAGAAGTTGATCAGGTATATCTTGACACAGACGGGGACAACTGGCCATTTACTACAATCGACAGAACCAAACTACCCAAACCATTGAAGAAAGGGTCAAGGAGACATTGTGGTGAATAGAGCACTGGTGTAGGATGAATGGCCTCATCTACCTTGGGGTAGATTTCACTACATCTCCATTGGAAAACACACCATCCAGGAAAAAACATCTGCCGAAAGTAAAAGGCAAGGATAAGGAGGGTGAGTCAAGATTCACTTGGGAAGAGGCTCCTAAGAGTCCCCCTTCCACCGCACAAGAACAAGTTGTGAGCCTGTTATCTCCAGAGAAAGAAGCGGCCGAAGATGTTCCGATGGGCACATCCACTCAGGATGTTGCCACTGCTACAACTATTGAGGTCCCTTCTCCCTCTTCTCCTTCTCCTCCTCGTGTGACCCAAATGACTGTTCCTTTAGTCGTATCCTCTCCCCCATCTTCTACTGTTCCCTCCTCCTCGTCATCCATCTTCTCTTCTCTCACGGAGCTGTCCCCCACTATTTCTTCTCTCATCTCTCAGCTCCCTTCCATACCCTCGTCTTCCTCCCCTACAATATCCCTTCCTCTCTTGAGTATTTCACTGGCCTCTCATTCAATGCTCCCACCAAGTGTCTCAACGCATTTTCCCTCCGCTACTGCAGCTGCTCCCCCTTCTACTTCTGGTCCCACTCCCATAAGTCCAGCATGGATCTTCTAGCACCTAAGCCAACAAAAGAGAAAATTTCCTATCGCACAGATGGACTTCTCCATCATCCCATCAAAAGGGGCCAAGAAGCAAAAGCCTATAACCCGCTTCTCTCAGAGTGCATCAAGAGAGAGAGTAATGGAGATAACGTATCCCAATACTTTGAAGGGTAAAAAGGATCTATCTCTGACAGATTATAGAGTAACCCAAGTCACGATGCGAATGTCTTTAGAAATCCTTCAAGGAGAGGCCCTGTCTGCAGTGGATTCCCTTTACAAGAAACTTCAGGAAGAAAAGGAAGAAAAGAGGCTATTAAAGGAGAAAAATAAACATCTTCTCCACGCCTTGTAGAAAATGGGAAGTGCACCTCCTACAACTGCCACCGAAACTCCTGAGCCCCTGAGCTAGGATAAGATAAATGAATACGCCAAAATCGGTGAGCAGGGTATGGCAGTTTCCACCTGGAGAGACCACATCCTCAAGGAAAGGGAGGGAGTAATCATCAAGTTCACCGAGTTGTATCAGAACATCAATCAGGAAAACAAGGCACTCCAGGTGATCACGGGACCCATCTCCGAAGAGTTGTACCATGCTAGGCTCCAGCATGAGACCTTCTAGAAAATGCTCAATTGTTCAGTCGAAGATCGGGTTAAGTTCGGCGTCTTCAATCACCCCAGAGCGCGCAACAAAATCCTTTCTACTTTAGACTACCTAGTTGATTAGTTGGAGTTTGTCCTCAAAAAGATAGATAAAGTCAAAGAGGAAGCTTTGGAGGCTATGCACCAGATGGAGCAAATCATCCTGAGAATTTCCCCAGGTTTGCTCACTCCTTCTTTTTCCCTGAGGAAGGCAGACCAAACTATTGGGATCTTCAAGGAGATCGTCTCGCAAGGGTTAGGGCCAGAAGCCACGTTCGACACCGTATGCATCAATAACCTTCTGGCCCATCGGACTTTATAGGGTTCCTGATAGAGGTAGGAAATGAATATGCGAAGCTCCCAGAAAGGCTCGTGGATGAACGTGAAACTTGCGAAGTTATCAGCGATCGCCACAAGGATCCTGCTCAGGATCAACTTTAGCCCATGATCAGCAAGTTTATGGAATATCGGGCCCAGTATAACATCACTTTGCACGAGCAATAGTAGAAGCAAGACACTCCCTTTTGGCCACGAGATGATGACGAATAGTCTCCTTCCTCTCTTTTTTTTTTTGTAAATATCTAAGAGTATGTTGGCATAAACGATGACACCATCCATGTTGCACCATGGGATGATGTCATTCATCAAGTTACCAAAAGTCAACAATTGACTTTTAGATATTTTGTGGATATTTTGTAATTAGGTGGTTGGTTTGCTTTTGCCTTCTTTCCTTCTCTTCTTCTATAAATACTTGAATACTTGTTGTATTCAAGGGGTGGATACTTTTCAGATGAAAAATAGAAGTAAGAAGAAAAGACTTTGAACTTTTTGTAACAGAAACAAATATTAATACAATATTTAGACTTTGTGCTGAATACTTGTGTTTTACATTAGACCTTTCTTATGTTAGATCTGTATGTTTGTTTTGTTGAATCTACTTCTACTTTATTGTCATTTATTCATCAGTATTGTTTTGTTCGTCTATGTGAGTAAGTTCGGCTCTGTTTACTACCAGCCCAAAACATAGACCCTCTGACCTTTCTGCTTTGGAATTCATTTCTTTTCTCCCTTCAGATCTTTTCTATCTCCCCACCTCATTCCTGCCCCTTCTTCTATAGTTGGAAACACCTCTACTGGGATGAGATCCCAAACCCCGAAGGTAGAATATTGTGAGACTTGCACAGATTCCTGTTGGTAGAATAGCAATAAACCAGTTTCGCTTTGTTGACTCAAAGAGGGGCTATGCCCTGCACACTGTTGGCTCGTCTATCCATAGATCTGTCCACCCGACAGATTTTCAGACCAACAGTTTTTGGTGACTCTACTGGGGATCAAACAGATCTAACAGATCTATGATAGTGGTATGTTAGAAAATTGGTAAAAATCAAAACAAATCACTACCTGTTTGCAAACTTTTAACTTTTTGTCTAAAAATCCAAATTTTTTGCAAAAGTGACCCAAACTGAAAACTTTCTTTAGAGGTCCATAGATCTGGGCTAGTTAGAGATCTTTAGTTCGCTGAGTTTTTACAAAAATCTGTATTTTTCCGTAGATCTGAGTTTTTGACAGTTTACCAAAATTTTCAAACTCTTTAAAAAGTCAACTCTAGATCTGAAAATCAGCTTACTAAGTTTTGTCATCATTTTATCCTTGTTAAACAAACATTAAAACCGCAATCGGTTGTTAAAAGAGGGATAAAATTAAATATTTAGAAAAGTGCATACTGCTGATTTTTGTCAGAAAATTCAAAAAATCAGCAAGTACAACCAAAAAGAGTTTTTAGGATTTGCTCCAAAATATTACAGATCTGGAAGGTACACTGGCAGGTGAACCATTTACTCATAGCAGGAGAGCTCATGGAGAAGTTGATCCTACCTTCAATCTGCTTCAAAGGCACAACTTCAGTGTAACACCAGCACACTTCTCATCGCTAAGTTCAGCTAACCGGTCATCCAGGAGTGTCTCACCTCCGCAAAGGAAGCATCTCTCACAAGGTGCATCCACATCACTTTGCAGTGCTTTGTTGCTCAGCGGGACCATCCTCCCAGCACGCGTTCTCTTTCCAGCTGTTCAAATGGCAGTGCCATGGGGAAATGCTATGGGCCCTTTGGCTCTACCACATCCTGTTCATGTGCTCCCACATGGAAATCGAAAGAATTTTCCTAAATTTGATGGGAGCGGGAACCAAAGCATAGATTCACACATATCCGTGTTCATCATGTCATGCAGTATCCTGGATGTGACCCATGAAGATGTGTCAGTTCACCTCTTTCTGGAAACCTTGCAAGGACCAGCAGCGGAATGGTTTCAGCATTTGCCGGCCGGATCTATTACTAGCTGGGCCACCTTACAGACTGCATTTGAAGAAAGGTATAAGCCTTCCGAGGATGCATTTGCATTGCTGTCAAAGATCACTCACCTGAAGAAGGAGGTCAATGAAACCATGCGTGATTTCATCACCCGTTTCAACTCACTAATCAATCGAGTTCCGCCTACCATGCTGCCAACGCCAGAAAATCAGAAGTGTTTCTTCGTGAACGCCATGAGCTCAAAAGTAAGTTTCTTACTCTTGCAAGAACAAGTCACTACTCTGGTTCTCACCCAAGCTGCTGCCATATGGATTGAAGACAGCTTACTAATATCTGGCGAGTTAAAGTGAGAGCCATCCAAGCTGAAAGTTTTAGCCCCTTCTCTCACCACTTCATCCAATCCGACATTCCAGAAGATGGCAAATGACCTGCTCGCATTAAAAAAGCAGCTAGCTCAGGCTTCTCCTGGCACTTCGTACCGGGATATTCTGCAGAGGAGCTTTACTTCTAACAACATCTCACAAAGGCCCCGCCTACCCACAGCTACTCCACGGTTGGCACTTGAAGCCCCTCCGATCAATGCTTTAGCCGAAATCAAAGAAGAGGAGCAAAATTATGAAGAACCTTCATCGCCAGGTGAAGATGATCAAGATGTCGGTGAACCGACTGACGACTCGACTATCAGGTATATGGAATTTGATGAGGAAGAATCTGACAAAGAGGAAGGTACTCAAGGATATGCAAGCGGGCAGTCATATGCTGTTTTTACCCGCTCGCAAGGAAAAGAAGCAGAAGTGGCCACCAATTTGCAGAAAGAGAAGGCCGTGTCACACACGCCTCCAACCATCGCTAAACGAGGTAGTCCCCTTCCTGCTCAACCTGTTACTAGGTCTTTTTCAAGAAAATATTTTTCCCCTGTGTCTCCTCTGAATCAGTCCTCTCATGTTCCTATCAAGACTGATAATCCTACCCTACCATTGCGAAATGAGGGACTCATTCCTTCATCAACGCAACCCTTGGCCGCATTTGACATAATCGATCACGCTAAAAAGACCAAAATCCAGATGTCTGAAGCTGAATATCTTCAGTCAAATCCTGAGTAGCTTGTAAGGTTGACCAAATACATCCAAAGCCAAGCTGTCATAACTACTCAGGTTTCCCCGAAGGGAATCCTTTCTACTCCTCCTGCATCTCGCATAAATGTGGCCTCAACATCTGCATCAGGCAAGATAGAACCTTTTTATCTCTCCCTCTTAATCAATGGCCACAAACTAAGCAACTGCATAATTGATTCTGGGGCCTCCGATAACGTCATGCCAGCAAAAGTTGCCCATGCCCTGGGCCTCACCCTTACCAAGCCTTTTGGTAGGTGTTATTCTTTGGAAACCAAACAGGTTCCGTTGATTGGTCAAATCAAAGACGCGCAGTTTGCATTTGCAGCATTTCCAGAGAAAAGAGTGAAGATGACCGTCCTTGTTGCTGATATTCCGGTAGCATATGGAATTCTGCTAGGAAGGAGCTTTTGCAGTGAAGTTGGTGGGGAGATTCATATGGACTGGTCTAAGGCTAGAATCCCCGTCAAAGGTGTAATGCAAACATTGGAGCCAGAATCGCAAAAGAAGTACTGGTTACTAACTCCGATGACCCCAAAGCCCAATTTCTCTTCAAATCATCAGGGATGGGAAACTATTTCTTGTCTACCGAGTCTGACAAAATGGATGTCCTCATCCAAGCAGAAGATCTTAACAAGATCTGGACTTTGCAGTTTGATGGCAGCTGTGCAACTAGCGGATGCGGCGCTGGGGCCGTGCTAATATCTCCCGAAGAGGAGATTATTCCTCTCTCTTTCAAGTTACAATTTTTCAACACGAATAATACTGCTGAGTATGAATCTTTGCTACTTGGCATGCAAGCCGCAAAGGAAAGAGGAATCAAGAATCTAAAAGTACAAGGTGATGCAGAGCTGGTCGTAAATCAAGTTAAAAGGATATACCAAGTGAAGAATGAAAGGCTCAGACATTACCGCAACGCGGTATGGGACAACATCGAGGAGTTTGACACTTTTTCAATAAAAGCCATCCCGAGAGCTCAGAATGACATGGCCAATTCATTGGCCATTTCAGCGTCCCTGATGCTCCCTCACCCGGGTTTGAAAATAGACAAATATACCATTGAGGTGGTTTTCCGCCCAAGCGTGCCAGACAATTCTCAGCACTGGCAGGTATTCAACGATGACAATCAACTTATTGCCTTTCTGGAAAAGGTAGAGAATTTTAGCGAGGTTCATTTTGAAGGATCCACTTCCACATGCCGTGAGTCTGTTACTGATCAGAATGGGGAATCTGAAGGAAATGACGACATATGTCAGCTCAAAGGAAATAAAATCCCAAAAGGCCTGGTCTCCCTAGAGTGGTTGTTCGACAGGCATGATCGCTTTGTCAAAAAGAAAAGGCAAGATGATCCTAACTCCTCCCCAGAAACCGAACCGGTCAATTTAGGTTCGGTAGAACATCCGTAGTTTGTGAACATTGGAAAATGTTGCACACCCAAAGAGAAGCGGAAATTCGTCAAGTTGCTGAAGAAATACATGGATGTATTGGCATGGTCTTATGCCGATCTAAAGTCTTTCAGGCCAAAGGACGTCCAACATGACATCCTGTTGAAAGAAGAGGTCAAACCCTTTCGCCAGAAATAGAGGCACTACAATCCTAAGATCTCAGGTACTATCCAGGCTGAAATTCAGAAAATGCTGGATGCACGGATCATTTTTCCTATCCATCACAGTACCTGGGTGGTAAACATTGTACCAGTACGTAAGAAGAATGGTGAGATACGCATCTGCATAGATTTTCACAACCTAAATCAAGCGTCCTTAAAGGACAACTACCCACTTCCCATAATGGATCAGGTTCTGCAAGCAGTGACTGGATCAGAAATGTTGTCCATGCTTGATGGTTTTTCTAGCTACAATCAGATTGAAGTCTCACCCGAAGACCAATTCAAAATGACATTCACTACCCCTTGGGGTACATTCGCTTACAGCAGGATGCCTTTTGGTCTGACCAATGCCGACACCACTTTTCAGCGGGCCATGGACTTCACATTCAAAGGAATGATGGGAAAAGTCATTGTAGTTTACTTGGATGACTTAACTGTGTTCTCTAAGCAGTGAAATGATCATTGTGATCATTTGGAACAAGTATTGATTAGATGCCGAGAGCATGGGATCTCCCTGAATCTGAAAAAGTCCATTTTTGGAGTCACGGAAGGAAAGTTACTGGGACACATTGTAAGCAAGGAAGGAACGAAGATAGATGCCGAAAGGGTTAAGGCTATTCAGAGCCTCACTTTACCTACAAGCAAGACTGGTGTTCACTCTTTTTTCGGAAAGGTGAACTTTCTCAGGTGCTTTGTTCCAGACTTTGCTGAAAAGACTCGCCACATATCGAACATGATGAAAGGATCACCAACTTTCCGGTGGAGCGAAGAAGGAAAGAAGTCGTTCGAAGATATAAAAGCCTCCATCGCTCACGCGCCAGTCCTGGTATGCCCTGATTTCTCCAAGGATTTTATCATGTATAGCTATGCATCCGAGCATACTGTGTCAGCCATCTTAATGCAAAATAATTCTGAGGATGTTGAATCCCCGATTGCGTTTATGAGCTCTCCTCTCAAGCCTCACAAATTAAAGATGTCCCAGTTGGAAAAGCATGCCTTCGCCATGGTCAAAGCAGTTAAGAACTTCAGGTACTACATTCTAAACTCTCATACGGTAGTCCTAGTTCCTGACACGGCAGTCAAGTCCATCTTAACTCAACAGGAGTTAGGGATTTTGCGAGGAAATTGGATTGCAAAGGTCCAAGAGTATGATCTAGATATAAAACCCACCAAGCTGGTAAGGGGTAAGGGCCTATGTCAGCTTATGGCTGAAAACCAAGGTTCAGAAGACCCTGACGGAAAAGATGATTGCACCAATGGAGCACAAAGCCAGCTGGAGAAAGCTGATTCACTGCCTATGGTTCTATTTGTCGCGACCAGCGACGAGTGGTATTCTGATATTGCTTTCTTTCTCACCTATGGTGAATGCCCAGCTCATCTAACTACAAAGGAGAAGTGTGCTATAAAGCTCAGAGCAGCCAGATATGTCATCTGGGATGACGGTTTATACAAACGTGGAATAGATGGCATCTTCTTGTGATGTGTTGACAAGCCACAGCAGGTAAAGTTACTTGAGAGTTTTCATGATTCAGCCTGTGGTGGCCATTTCTCCTCTTCCGTGATGGCACACAAGATCATCCAGGCTAGGTACTATTGGCCAACGCTTTTCCAAGATACAGCCACCTGGGTAGCAAAGTGTGAGCCTTGCCAGCAATTTGTTGGTAAGCCAAAATTGGCTGCTTTTCCCCTCAGGCCGGTCATCATTGATGAACCATTCAAGCAGTGGGGAATCGATTTTATCGGTGCACTCAATCCCCAATCGAGTTCCAGACATAGTTATGTCCTGACAGCGAACAGATTACTTCACCAAATGGGTAGAGGCCATACCTGTCAAGCATGCCACTTCTGAGGTTGTTTGCAGTTTCATCAAAGAAAATATCATTGTCAGGTTTGGCGTTCCAAACAAGATTGTTGCTGATAACGCTTCCAACTTCTCCTCACGAGAAGTTGTTGGTTTTTGCTATGAATATGGGATAACCTTGGCTCACGCCTCGGATTATTACCCCCAGGGAAATGGTCAAGTGGAATATAGTAATAAAAACTTAGTGACCATCATACGGAAGCTAGTGGATGAGAATCAGCGAATGTGGCACAAGTCATTATACGACGCTTTGTGGGCGGACCGCATTACTCCCAAGAGGTCTCTCGGCATGTCACCTTTTCAAGTGTTATATGGAACTGACGCCGAGCTTCCCATTTCTGCGGAACTCCCTGCTCTGCGCTTGGCACGAGCAATCGAAGATGAGACTTTCCAAAATTCCCTTGAAAAGAGGATCATGTATCTAGCAGAGCTCGAAGAAAAGAGAGTAAGAGTGGTCGACAGGATCACCGAACATCAGAATCAGGTCAAGAGACTGTTCGATAAAAAAGCTAAGCAAAGATATTTCCAGATGGGAGACCTCATCCTTTTGTGGGAAAAACGGAGAGAACCGAAGGGCATGCATGGGAAATTTGATTCTCTATGGAGAGGGCCTTTCAAGATCAAACAACTCAATGGAGAAAATAGCTTCTATCTCTCTTATCTGGACGGAACTGAGCTCCCGCTTCCCTATAGTGGGCAGCACCTCAAAATATTCAGGAAGTAGAGCTTGCTCTCTTCTTTGTACAGTTTGCTTTTGTCGTGTGTTTGCTTTCGTCGTGTGTTTGCTTTTGTCATCGCCCTTGTTTTTGACTCTCTGACCCAATGGATAGGCACATGAAAATCTGGGATTCTCTACCCTTGAGTCTCACTCAAAGATAGTCCCCAGAAAGAGCCAGCTGTTATCCTGTAAAATTGACGAGGGAAATTTTATAGGTAACCATACCAAATTTTGTCTCGGTCCCTCGTCGTGGACCCCTCTGCGTTCGGAACGTCGCAAAATCCCTTTCTGAGAAATCTAGTTTTCCGAACTTAGCCATTTTTGATCCCTTTTGGCTGGGCGCACCTTTTATCTATGTGTAACACAGAGTAAATCTGTGCCCCTTCATTTCCTTTGGTGCACTATTTTATGTGTCGACACATGTTTTGATGCACCATTCTTGCGTGCGCCAAGGCGCATGCGTCTTCATGTTGACACATAAATTGTTGCGCCATATTTTGGTGCGCCAAAGGGCGCATGAAATGGGGTATTGATAGTCTTAAAATTATGCCAAGGGCATAAGTATCTCTGTGTTGACATGCATTTATCCGTGCCAAAGGGTGCACCATTTTATGTGTCGACACAAGTTTTGATACGCCCCTTAAAAAGTGGTTGGCGCATTTATTGCACCTTTGCCTATATATAGGCGCATCCGCCCTGTCACTTTCACCAGTCAGAAAAACACGTGATTAACTTTTATTCCTCTGCACCTGTCAGCACGCCCGTCATCCTCGTGTTGCGTTCGTGGACCTCATTTCACCTCTCACGTTATATATATTTTGGGTAAGTGGTCCTTCTTACTCTCATGTTTTAGTTTTGTTGTTGGCTGTTTGTTGGTGTGGTAGGATAGATGGATCTGTGAAACCATGAAACCCCTCTTGTTGATCCTTGTTTTTCTCCTCCCAAGCTCTTCCTCCTCTTTCCAGATCTACTGGTAAGGAGGGCCCTACCTCGAAATCACTTGGACCTCTTTGTTGTGCCCCTTCACCATCTATAAACCCTGAAAAGAAGCCTAAAGATCACGAAGCCTGTTAAAAAGAAAAGAAGAACCATTTCCAAAGCTACATTTTTCCTTGGCGCATTCGCCACCCTTGCATAAAATACAGTCACACCACAAGCTTCCTGCACTATTTCTTAATGCAACACCATAACCCCATGCCTTTGCGCACCGAGCTCCCTGTGCTACATTGAAATATTTGCGCCATTGGCGCACCTTGCCCCCATGTTGACACCAAATTACTTGCACCAAGTATATAACTTTGTGAACGGCATAGGCACATCCCTTCTTACAGCAAAACAATGTCATGCAAACCTTCCCTGCGCCGTGCCAAGTTCCCCTTCTGCGCACATAAAGCCTATGTTACACACATCAACCCTGCGCCCTTCAGCACACCAAAGTTCCATGTAACATGGAAAATATATGCGCCATTGGCGCATCCTGTCCTCACGCAACATGAAAATTATCTGCTCCCAACATAAAATGCATATGAATGGCGCAGGCACACTTCCGCTTACAATAACACAATGTCATGTGCAGTGTTCATGCACCCTGCGCCCTTTGGCGCTAATTTGTTCCATGTAACACCCTTCTTTGTGCACCATACTATTAACCCTGCAGCCTGCAGTGTTCATGCGCCCTGCGCCCTGAGACCTTAAAATTGCTAACTCCTCACTCTTCCTTCTGTCAATGCTTTAATGGGAGATCTAACAGCTGACATGGCTTTTCTGCGTTGGGTTTCACTTCTTCTTCTTGCAGATCAGCAACTGAATTCAAATCCACATATGTCTACATCAAGCAAGAGACCAACCAAATCAAAGGGAAAAGCTAAACTTATAGAGGAAGAGATGAAGTACAAGTACCAAAGGGTCAGAATGCCCGAGTCTCAGGTAGAATGTGACCTGGATATAAGAGACTCAGAGCTCGGTCACATCGATATGGAAGATTTCTGGGCCAGAACCAGGAGGGTCACAGGGAGTCCCTGGATGGACAAACTAGTAGGCAGTGGACTGCACTTTGCTGGGGGGATCCCCGTCAGTGCAGTAAACAATGAATTCATGATGGTAGTGGCCCGCTGCTACAACAAAGACACAAGGTGTGTCCAAAATGAGAAGGGCGAAGTCATAATCAACCTGACTACCTGACACTTCGAAATCATGCTTGGCATCCCTCACCATCGGCATTTCATGGCCGTAAGCCAAGAAGACTGCACCAAGGCTTGGGAGGACAATGAAGACCAGTGCATGCAGCTAATGAATGAAGTGTATTTAAAGAACAAGAAGGTGGTAACCAGATGGCCACAGGTTATTCACCGAAGTGACTTCTCTGAGGAACTGAGTGATACTATCACGTTCCTAAGCCGAGTATTTGGGCTTTCTGATGCCCATTACTTTCATAAGTGGATGCTCAGGTACCTGGAGACCATGAGCAAGAATGTACCTGATCAATGCTTCGAGTGGGTGGAGATAATAAGCAGTACCATATCCGAGCAGCTCCAACAAATCACCACAACGGGGAGGTTCTATATGAACTCCTACGTAGTTTACGCTGCAGCCTTGGAAAGGGATTATCCAGCATTGAACTGATGCGGGGTTTGGCCCCAAGTGAGAATATATGAGTACTACCCAGAACTGAAGCTCGAGAACAACATTTCTTAGTTCACCAAAATCAATGATGCCTTTTTCTACGGCATCGTCTGCCTATTGAGGCCCAACATGACCCACGGTCAAATGACCAAGAGCATTGTCGCAGCAATGGAAAAGTGGGGGGCCTTATTCACACAGTTTCCCACCTTCACCTATCTCAGGGCAGCTAACTTCCTGGGTGAGCCCACCAAATTGCCGAGATATGCCGGCCCCAAGTTGATCCTGTTAGAGCTGTCCAGACAGCTCGTAACGTATCATGAGAAGTGCTTGAAAAGGAAGAAGGGTGGAACTCCTTTCCCCCTCACAGTGGGCAGATATACCTTGCGTGTCTCATCACAAAGCCCGGGAAATGGTTGCTGAGCTAGAATTGCTCAATCTGAAGCACAATTTCCCGGCGAGGCCCACTTTCGATCCAAGGAATTGCCTTCCCAGGGAAAAACTTGATCCTATCCACCTTCCATAGATCGAGGACATTTATATCGACCTGTACCATGAGGTCGAGCTCAGAAGAAAGGACCATTCTCACCTGGCCCTGGCAGAGATCATTCAGTACGGCATGGCCATTGTCCCGAAGGGTTATCAAACTACCGATCAAGAAGTTGATCAGGTATATCTTGACACGGACGGGGACAACTGGCCATTTACTACAATCGACAGAACCAAAGTGCCCCAGACCATTGAAGAAAGGGTCAAAGAAACTCTGCGGTGGACAGAACACTGGTGCAGGATGAATGGCCTCATCTACCTCGGGGTAGATTTCACTACATCTCCATTGGGCAATGCACCATCTAGTCCAAAACATCTACCAAAAGTAAAAGGCAAGGATAAGGAGGGTGAGTCAAGCTCCACTCGGGAAGAGGCTCCTGAGAGTCCCCCTTCTGCCGCACAAGAACAGGTTGTGAGCCTGTTATCTCCAGAGAAAGAAGTGGCCGAAGATGTTCCGATGGGCACATCCACTCAGGATGTTGCCACTGCTACAACTGCTGAGGTCCCTTCTGTCCCTTCTCCCTCTCCTCCTTCTCCTCCTCGTGTGACCCAAGTGACCATTCCTTTGGTCGTATCCTCTCCCCCATCTTCTACTGTTCCCCCCTCCTCGTCATCCATCTTCTCTTCTCTCGCGGAGCTGTCCCCCACTATTTCTTCTCTCATCTCTCAGCTCCCTTCCATATCCTCATCTTCCTCCCCTGCAGTATCCCTTCCTCTCTTGAGTACTTCGCTGGCCTCTCATTCAATGCCGCCACCAAGTGTCTCAACGCATTTTCCCTCCGCTATTGTAGCTACTCCCTCTTCTACTTCTGGTCCCACTCCCATAAGTCCAGCATGGATCTCTCAGCACCTGAGCCAGCAAAAGAGGAAAGTTCCTATCGCACCGATGGACTTCTCCATCATCCCATCAAAAGGGGCCAAGAAGCAAAAGCCTATAACCCGCTTCTCTCAGAGTGCATCAGGAGAGAGAGTAATGGAGATAGCGTATCCCAATCCTTTGAAGGATAAAAAGGATCTGTCTCCGACAGATTATACAGTGACCCAAGTCACGATGGGAACGTCTTCAGAAAGCCTTCAAGGAGAGGCCTTGTCTGCAGTGGATGCCCTTTGCAAGAAACTTCAGGAAGCAAAGGAAGAAAAGAGGCTATTAAAGGAGAAAAATAAACATCTTCTCCACACCTTGCAGAAAATGGGCAGTGCACCTCCTACAACTGCCACCGAAACTCCTGAGCCCCTGAGCCAGGATAAGATAAATGAATACACCAAAATTAGTGAGCAGGGTATGGCAGTGTCCGCCTGGAGAGACCAAATCCTCAAGGAAAGTGAGGGAGTAATCGTCAAGTTCACTGAGTTGTATCAGAACATCAATCAGGTGAACAAGGCACTCCAGGTGATCATGGGACCCATCTCTAAAGAGTTGGACCATGCTAGGCTCCAGCATGAGACCTTCCAGAAAATGCTCGACTGTTCAGTCGAAGATCTGGTTAAGTTCGGCATCTTCAATCACCCCAGAGTGCCAAAAAAAATCCTTTCTACTTTGGACTACCAGGTTGATCAGTTGGAGTTTGTCCTCGAAAAGATAGATAAAGTCAAAGAGGAAGCTTTGGAGGCTATGCACCAGATGGAGCAAATCATCCTGAGAATGTCCCCAGGCTTGCTCACTCCTTCTTTCACCCTGAGGAAGGTAGACCAAACTATTCAGATCTTCAAGGAGATCGTCTCGCAAGGGTTAGGGCCAGAAGCCACGTTCGACACCGAATGCATCAATAACCTTCTGGCCTGTCGTGACTTTATAGGGTTCTTGATAGAGGTGGGAAATGAATATGCCAAGCTCCCAGAAAGGCTCGTGGATGAATGTGAAACTTGCGAAGTTATCAGCGATCGCCACAAGGATTCTGCTCAGGATCAACTTCAGCCCATGATCAGCAAGTTTATGGAATATCGGGCCCAGTTAACATCACTTCTCTCGAGCAACAACAGAAGCAGGACACTCCCTTTCAGCCACGAGACGATGACGAATAGTCTCCTTCCTCTCTTCTTCTTTTTGTAAATATCTAAGAGTATGTTGGCATAAATGATGACATCATCCATGTTGCACCATGGGATGATGTCATCCACCAAGTTGCCAAAAGTCAACAGTTGACTTTTAGATATTTTGTAGATATTTTGTAATTAGGTGGTTGGTTTGCTTTTGCCTTCTTTCCTTCTCTTCTTCTATAAATACTTGAATACTTGTTGTATTCAAGTGGTGGATACTTTTCAGATGAAAAATAGAAGTAAGAAGAAAAGACTTTGAACTTTTTGTAACAGAAACAAATATTAATACAATATTTAGACTTTGTGTTGAATACCTGTGTTTTATATCAGACCTTTCTTATGTTAGATCTGTATGTTTGTTCTATTGAATCTACTTCTACTTTATTGTCATTTATTCATCAGTATTGCTTTGTTCGTCTATGTGAGTAAGTTCAGCTCTGTTTACTACTAACCCAAAACATAGACCCTATGACCTTTCTACTTTGGAATTCTTTTCTTTTCTCCCTTTAGATCTTTTTTATCTCCCCACCTTGTTCCTTCCCCTTCTTCTATAAGTTGGAAATACTTCTACTGGGATGAGATCCCAACCCCCGAAGGTAAAATATTGTGAGACTTGCACAGATTCCTACTGGTAGAATAGCAATAAACCAGTTTCGCTTTGCTGACTCAAAGAGGGGCTATGCCCTGCACACTATTGGCTCGTCTATCCATAGATCTGTCCACCCGACAAATTTTCGGACTAACACGAGTGCACTATAACACGTATGCATTTTAGGTTTTTGAATTATTAACCCTAAGAAAACATAACACAATCACGTTATGTTTTGTGCGATTTCATTTAATTTATTTTTGGGTTTTTGTCCAGTTTTTGGCCACCCAACTTGGTGCACTTACCCGACACTAACTTCTAATAATGTTGAAATTATGAAGTAATAATAAATATTTAAGCTCGATTAAGAAAAATTGATTGCTAACGTCCATGAGATGAAGAGACAGTAGGACCCAAAAGAGAGTATAAAAGCCAAAAAGAGAAGATTAATGTAGTTGGATCCTATTTTATAATTTTATTATTGTTCTACTTTTGAAGATTCCCTTTTTATTGTGGATTTTGGTTAGAGTTATCCAAGTTTTTCAATGTTTCTCCTTTGAATAAGATGGTATAAACACCTCCTATAAGGTATTTAGGTATCTAGCTCGAATGCCATCATAAGTAGGGAATTCCATGATATCATGTCATTCCATCTCAACGAAGTTTCAAAATTGGTCAAGAAATGAATCTACACCATCCTATATACTAATTATTTTAGTTATTTTTGCAGTTATTAATAGGTTGTGATAGTATTTTCAAAGAGTTCACTTGTAAGAAATTTTATTTAGTTAGGTTGATTAAAGAGGTCAAATAATTTACCCTGCATAATTAAGGGGATTCTGATCCACTTGAAATAGAAATTTGTTTTCTTGCTTGAAAATTTTCATTTAGACACCTAATTTTGGTACAAGACTAGTTAATTATAATGGTACTTGTGTATTTATGGATTTATTGATTATTGGTCCATCTTTGATAATTGTTTCTATGTATTCCTTGCATTGTTGACTTTTGACATTTTCCCCTTGTGTTGAATATGACTTCTAACACTTTCCACCTTGCATTATTACTTCTAATTTTATCTTCTACTTTTCAACTCTTTGTTCTTTTATGTTTGACCTTCTTCAATTCAAATTAAGATCATATTGGCATATAAGTTGATACATAATGAGTGAGAAAAAATAATTAAAAAAGGATACAAACTCACGCAATTGAAGTCTAGGTCAAAAAGGGACCATAAAATAAATGATCATTTTTGTATAATATGGAAACAAAAAATGCCCATAATAATTGGAAACATTTTTTTGAGACTTTGGGAGTATTGAGAGTTGTCTAAGGGGAAAATAAATTGTCTTTTGTAGATTTTTGGGTGTTTTGATGTGATTGGTGATATATTCAATGATATAGGATAACCAAAATTTGACATTTCTAAAAATACCAAGGGGAAGAAAAAAGAGAGGTTGAAATGGGTAAATGATAATTTGATAATTTATCATTTAGCAAATAAAACTTTGACTTCATCCTTACACTTTGACTTGTGCATGCATCCTAATCCCAGGTGTCATATTCCTATTTTCATTGCATGACTTGTTCTATTGCACACTCTTCTCAATCATCAATTTACCCAGTCACATTAATATAAAGTAGAACACAACACATAGGCATCTAGCCCAAAAATCCAAATTAATTTCATAAATTTCTTGTATGAAACCTTATGCTCATAGGCCAGGTCATACTATAGCCTGGGTCGACCTGTACGAACAATTATTATTGCATCTAATGGATATTTTCTTAATTTAATATCTTTCTTTGGGTCATTTCCTATCCCCTAGATTATATTTAGTGCTATTTAGTAATCACAAACACACATATAAGAAATTTTAATTCACCATTTAAACTCACTTGGAAATTTGAAGAGACACTCTTGCAAATGTCATTCTAAAGCATTTTCAAGCTCCCCTCTTTCCATCTACAATATCCTCATGAGCAACACATACATAATTTTTGAAGCACTCAATCAGATCAAAGAGTCCATATTCCCTCCCCATGATCCAAGTAGATAGGCCCCACCCCTATCTATATCTGGGGTCTCCCCCGCCCTTAACTAATCTATATCATTTGGATCTATGGAGGGACTCCCCTACCTCCCACGATGGAAGGCCTCCCCCACCCCTCTCTATAGAGATTGGGCAACCCCTATCTATCTATCTATCTATATTGAGCCCTAGTTAAGGCGAAACAAAGGTCTCATTGTGCCAAATATCAAAGGGGTTGAAGAGAATTCACTTTAGGTCTACATATACTAGCACTATAGACATAATCATTTTAGTCCATCCATAGTTACACCCACTCTTTTTGGGTCAATAGGTCTGAGGGAACATTAGGGGGTTGGCTTAGAGTTACATTCACACTCACACTTACACTAGGAGAACTATATGAGGCTTTCTCTCACTCATGGGGATGTAGTGCAACACCTGGATTAGTTCAATGAGGGTTGACTACTAGGGTCAGTCCAACCTCACTACACATAAATTTATCCTTTTATTAGCTAATGATTGTATGAAATTTGTTGTAATTATATAGGGTTTAATATTTTTTGTAGGTCATGACACACATTATCACATTTGTGTGAACCTTAATTTGTGACAATGAAGAACATTTCCATACCTCTGATGACCACCAAAATTTGTAGAACCTTGACACAAATGGGTCCAAAAGTTTATAGAAAGAGACCAGACCATACTCCAATACACTCCCAATCTATACAACCATGTCTTAAGTCATCTTCTATATTTAGTTTCAAGAACAAAGGATTTCCAGGTCTTCATCAATCTCTCCAGTTAGTCTGCACATCCAAATTATCTTTTAGACCTCTATATCAACTAAGTGCAATCCCTTTTTGTCATTTAAAAAATTATGTCTTATCATTTACATCATTTATTTTTTGGATTTATATTTTGATTTGCATGTTGATTTTTTAATATAAATCTTAATATGTAACCTATTACAAACCATCTTTCAACCTATTTCATCAAATTCAATTTAGGTTAAATAATTTGGTGAACCCTTATTTTTACCTTGCAAAACCTTACCCCACCTAAGGTATTAGATTTATCAATCTTCTAGGGTTTACAATCATATTTAATTATGATTTATATCTATTTTCATAACCTGATCTAAATTTTTGTAGGTTTTTATGTTTGGTCCTCTTCTTTGGGCCTCATTCCAGGGTCACTTTTTGGCTAAATCACATTTCATCACATATCTATACTTTAACAAATCTATTTTCAAATTACTCTAACGTTTTTCTTTATTTTGATGATTATTTACAAATTCCTTAGAGGTTTTTGTTCATCATATTAAGATCATAAATACCTATATTTATATTTTCTTAATAAACACTTTTTGGGCCTACTTATCTTATGTGGTTCATGATCTTTCTCCTACCCTTAGACTTTGTTATCATTTGTGCCATCGTGGCCCATGCTAGTAATTCCCAAGTCTCCTTGTTTGAGTTATTTCCCCACTATCCGACATCCAAAGATACCCTCCATGATCTATTACGACAAATACCATTTTATGTTTATTCAAATCCTTCATATGTGACATCCATCCTATGACACATAACATCTAATGGAAATAATTCCCCATATCCTAATCTTTTTTGTAGTGGCAATGAAACTTTCATAAGATTATCCTAGAATATCCAAGCATTGCAAAGTGATTTTCAAATGAAAATTCAAGCTATGATTAGTGATCGCATCAGTTAAGGATGAGATTATATACTCACGAAATTCATTACATAATCATGCCAATTATGTCTATACACATGATAATCAATCTAAATACAAGGTTAAAGCCAAGAAATATGGTATCAATGATATACTTGATACATACTCTAATTCAAGTAAAGTGCAAATCTGAGATAGAGAAAAAAATTTCATGTGCCAATGAATCAATCTCAAAAATCACTTCTTCGATTAAAAAAGAATTATAGACCACATGATATTCTATATACACTATTGGGTAAGTACTCAATGCATTTATTACCTAACCATTATTATCGTTTTCACTATCATATTAAAATCAAAGGTAAACCATTTTATAATTATCATATAATCAATAGACACCGTCATAATGATATTTACACTTCACATTGAAAGATACAAAAACTTGAGCATATGGGCATTATCTCTTTTCATTCTCTACATACATCCACGTATCCTCCTTGAGGTATAGTTTTGTGGAGACTGTGATATCCGAAGATGGTCCTCCCTAGGATCTACTTGTTTCCTGGTCTCCCCTAGTGATGTATCTCCAATAGAACACTCTCTTATTCACCATCCAAGTCTTCTAGATCAACATGGATACCTAAGGCTAACACATATATGTCTGATGAACATGATACATTAATCAATAATGCAAATTCACCTTTCTCTCAAAAGTAAATCATTTATGAAGAAAAGTCAGGGGAAGCGCATAGATTAATTTTGAAGATATCAACAATTTACCATTATAAGTTAATGTAGAACAAAACAATAAATCACTTTTTGAGTACTATGATGATGATTCATTTTATGAACATATACAAAAGGTAAATGTTGATCCCATAATTTGTGGTATTTATCTTTGCAGACCCTACAACACAAAAGCAAGATGCACCTATAAAGGATACCTTATTTTTAAGAAAAATAAAGGGGAAACAATGAAACATGTTATGAGGATATTCTTTATTTTCCATTATTAGTCAACTTAGAAAAAAATATTGGATCATATTCTAATTACTATGATATTGATGACATGTAATTTTATAAATCACACGAGCTTCTATGAATGCTAAAATTCAATCATATATATGATGATTATTATATGTATATCTCTACGAGACCAAGAACATATGATTTTAATCCTAAATTTTGTGCTATAGAGTCTTCTCCCATTATGGATCCTATCTCAGAAGACAAATAAAATATAGTGTAGGACAAGAAAAAAAATATTATCAAGAATGAGATTCTTAATGAGGAAGTGAAAAAGTAAGATATACTCGAAGATGATACTATTTCAAAGGAAACATTACATACTTCTCAACGTCTATCTATTGATAATCAAGCTAACTAAAATGTTAAATATTACATGAAACTAGCTACTCAACCTAGATTTCAAGTGAGTGAGTAAACCCTTGTGCAAAAATTCTTGAGCAATACGTCCTCAACGCGTTCTCCAAATGTTAGGTGACATGTCAATCTTTTCATATCTTTGACTAGCCCATCTATTTATTACCTACTCCTTTTAAGTGGGGGTAATTATCCTATTTTCACTTCTCTTGTGTATTCATGATATTGTCAGCGTAGTTTCTTGTCATTCTTGAATGCTTTCTTAAGTGTAAACATACATATCTCCCTCTCTTTCCAATGTTAATACAAAAAAGCCTTAATTAAGATCATGTGAATCTAAATTCACTTCATGTTCCTAATGCATTCTATAGACATCTAAATTCAACTGTGTAATTTTAATACTAAAACTACACTAATTTATCTTCTTTACCATCATTTTTTATAATTAGTGAATTTCCTACTAATTAGCTTATAATTCCCTTCGTCTCAGTCAATTAATGACACTTCATTAATCAACAAGTATCATCTTCCATTTTGGATGCCAATTAACATCACTTCGTTAGTTATAATCAGCTTTTAATTAATTAATTAACCATTATTAGTTAATTAACTCTTTCAATCTCGTATTTAATCAATAAACCTTCTTATTGGTTAAATCCCCCCCCTCTTCAAGCCCTTTAAATTCTACTAATCTCCCCCCTAACTCATCTATAAATGGATTTTATAAGCTTAAACCTTGGTCTATTAATTAAATCCTAGTTAATTAATTAAACCTTCCCAAACTCCCATGAGTTGTTAATATCTTAATTAATCATCTTCTAATCCATTTCTAATTCTACATTCACTTTATCCCAAATTCACTAGGTTGCAAGCTTCTCCCAGAATTAGAAAGTTATATAGCCTAGTACCTTCCTATCAATTTACACCATTTGACACCATTATACACCGTGTGCTTGACATACATTATACTTGAGAAGAGAATTTCATGTTATTGGAAGGATTATTAACTCTCCCCCCTTTTCTACTTGCTACAGAGTAGTAAGAGAAGACTCAAAAATTGATAATTAAGCCATACTTGATGAGATATCTTCCTCTATTGCTTGAGAAATCATTGATCGTGTTTGGTCTATGTTCGGACTCATTTAAAGAAGTATCAACAATCCAAAGCACATCCAAATATCAAAGGGATGGTTTGCATTTAATGTTAGACTCATGTTTTATGCAAGTTAATTAACTTTACTTTCATGCTTTATCATGATGTATTTGCTTTAAGTTTAACTAAGTTTGGATCTACTTGGTGTGAGGTTCTTTCAATTAGACCTAGTTCAAATTTTTTAGCATGCATACATATGGTACACCTCCAGTGGGACACTCCTTTGTCTCACGTGCACATTCATTTATTTTTATTTTAAAGCTTCATTTTTCCATTTTACATGCAAGTTCTTTCAATTTGTTGAAATTTCTTTGTTTTTGAGCATGTATGTTAGTGTTTGGTAGTGTTGAGTCTTCTTTTCATGTATAAATGAGGAAAAGTGTTGTTAAAATTGAATCTTGATGGTAAAAATACGAGATTTTTTCTATTTTTGGGGTCATTTTTGACAAATTCTTTTGTGTAGGTACAGGTCTTCATGTGCTAGCATGTATCAGTCACATGTTTAGTGTTATCATTGATGTACTTGTATTACATGCTCCTTTCACATAGTATGACGCGCTAGTGTTATCTAATTTGTCTATTGCATGTTTGCGTACCTGTTATGTCAACATTACTTTTTTTACCCATAATTGCGTTAGTGTACTGCTAATTTTTCGTTAGTTGACGTGTTTTCGTGGTAGTCACATGACCTAATGTTACACTATTTTTCTCTTGCACATGCTAGTATAGCTAGTATCCATGTGCACTTATGTTGTTTTGTTTCATTGTTGCACATGCTAGTGTACCTATGCATGCACTTGCATTACACTACTGATTCATAGATGCATATGCGCTAACGTCCTAGTTAACATGCCTACGTTCACCTTCACGTGCTAGTGTGCATTCTGGTCCTTCACATGCTAACATGTATATGTAATTATTTTGCTAACTTTCTACTCAAATTTTATCGAATTTCCCAAAAGTTTTAGCTATGATATTCAATTTCTTGTTGTTTTACATGTACTTATAATTCTAATATATATGTTATTTGCTTAAAACAATGCTAATGCTTGACATATTTGTTTAAAGTTCCATTTGTTTTATTTTATCAACACTACATATGCACTTCTCTTGCACTCTCAAATGACCTTAAGAATCAGAAACAATTAAAATCATTTGTATTTTTATAACATTGTGGGTACATGGAAAATTACTAATCATTTATGTGTAGGACCATTGTGAAAATTGGAAAAAATTTACCACACACATTCAAACAAACCAAACTATTAACAAAGTTTACATACAAGTTCCTTGTTCAAAAGATCAAAATCACACTTTGCTAAATCAGATAAAATGATTAAATTACATTTTATTTGTAGGTTTAGATAAGGGTAAAACCTGTCCGCTTTAACTGTGGGAAGTGCTTGAGCCTAAGCCCTAAAACCTATTTTCAAGGAGTACCATGGGAACCCCAAAGTAGTTGTCACATTAAGGGAATTGACCAACGAAATGGGAAGTGCCCCATCTCCTACTTGACTAGTAAAACCTGATGAGGAATACCAAATATTGTCTGTGGTGACAACCCCATTCGTATAGATTGTTAGGGTATAGTCCATATTCCATGATTTATTCTTGTACAACGTACTTGTTAAGACAAATATGGGTGAGTGAACTATCTAAAAATCCCTACGAAGATATTTAGAATTGGGACCAACCTTCCCTTATATTATTTGTTTGTATCAAACCTTGTACATAAACCAAAACTTTCCCTAAGTTATAACCTTGTTTTGATAGAACAAGGCGGGACTTTTTCCAAGTTGTGCTGCGTATCCTTCATCACAAATTGTACATAACAAAACTTTTTCTGAGTTATAACCTTGTTTTCAAACAAGGTGAAACTCTATCGTAATGAAGTATAATGCACTACTGTTACATAAAGAAACATAGTAACTTTCAAAAATGATGGCTCCCTTTATCATTACCTCGAGATGTGATCCATGGTTTACGCGATAATTATATGGATCCTTTCTGACACTGTATTTTTTTTCAGATGAAATTTGATTAAGTAAGACTAAAAATGATTTTGATTACACTATCTGATTTGGGCGGGGGTTACCTTGACCAAATTTGCAGACCCATTTGAACCTAGGATAATCTTCCTTTGCAAGAGTGGATGTCAACCCATATTTTGCTCAGAAAGAATCCTTGGTAAATTTTCATCAGTACATGTAGATAACATGAAGAAACAATAGTAACACTTTGCAGCCATCTAAAACTGCCCACATTTTGTAGAGTTTCCTTGGTAAACTTTCATCATACATTCAAACCTAGGAAAATTTCTCATCTTTTTTCCATGACTATGTACACTGCTCATTTTTCAATAGAGTGACCTGTTGTAGATTTTCATCATACAGGAAAACCTTGGTAAATGTTATTCACACTGTGGCAAGATCTCAATGTATTTGGAAGGCTGTAGAAAAATGCAGGATTTTTGAGAATCCTAAACTTTGCATAACAGATACGAAGTGAATGAGACTAGGATGACATGTTAATAACATGAGATGTTCATGTACTCCTCCTTTCCGGAACCCTTTAGGACCCATCGGTTGAAGATGACTTGTAGGAAAAAAGAGGTTATCTAGTTGTGGCAAAGAGACTGGGTGAGGAAGAAATACCCCCCAACGAGTATTTAAAAGGCCAATCCCGCAAATGTATCCATGAGGGACTTCCTTGTTTCAAATGGAAAGTACAGGTCTGACATGTTTGAGTACAATAAAGTCGAGTTTGAAAAATTCTAATCAAGGTTGATCCCATCGACTAGCATGATAGGGGAAGATAAAATCAAGTTGAAAGGTAATCCTTTTGCTCTACTTGAGGATGGCCCATAGCTAAACCAATATGAAGATGTTAGTAATCTACCATAAAAATCAAGTTGTTTGTCAGAATCGTCAAGGAGCTTCTGCTGCTAATAGTTCTAAATCTTATGACCGGGTTAGTGTTAAATATAATAGCGCAAAGTGAGCCAAGATACAGATGTTGAAGCTAACTTCCAACATGTAACCCAACCTGAATAAACGAATGGGAGAACAAAAGACCCTTTACTCATTGGATTGGGATTGCATGGAACCCCAAATCAGGTCTGTACAACTTCTGAGGGACTGCTTGCAAGCATAGATGGGAAACATTAAGTCTGACTAGTAAAGTGCATGAGGAATATCCAAATATGTCCAATGATGACCACCATGCATTCATGATGATTTATGGAGTTTGTTAGCAATTACAATGATTTATTTATAGGGTCGATGCATGACTGGGTTGGGACAAAGTTGATTATGAGAGAAACGTTAAAAATCCTCAATTAGAAAGGTCTTTCTACCTTTGATCATGGTTTCTTGATCTTATTTGGTGTATAACCAGAATGCTTGTACAAAGAATAGACACTTAGGTGAGATTACCTTTGTTTCAAACAAGTGAAAATGTCTAGATCCAATTGCTACGCCAGAGATTGGTCATCACAAATCATACATGAGATTTTTTTATTAGTCTAACGATGTGAATATGTCTTTTAGAATAAGGATGGAAACACTATTCAAAATGTAATGGCCTGGTTAGAGCATGATCATAGTTAATTCATTAATTGAAGATAGCTTGATTAAACAGGTTCTAATCTTACAGGTTCTAAACAATTCGAATTAATTAATCCCTTTTAAAGTAATTAAGTCTTGAGCTTTTCTTTAAATAAGTGGGATGAAGTAGTTGAGATATGCATTGTTACACTAGGCGATGAGAATTTGGAGAATAACCAGATTTGGGAAGTGGTTTTCAACCACTAAGAAAACATGGATCTTCGATAGTTATTTTGCCAAAATTGTATCTACCATTTTGAGGTTAGTAAGCTTTAATTGAGTCCCTAAAGGTTAGGGTACAAAAAGGTTCTATGATTGCCGTTAGGTTACACTGTTTTATTTTTAGAAGTTTCCTTAGGGTAAGTATTTCATCAGGTGACATTAAAACCTAGGAAAATCACCCATTTGCATCCATTACGATGCTCACATTTTCTAGAGTTTCATTGGTAATATTTCATTATACATTCAAACCTTGGAAAATATTCACTTTATGTCTATTACATTGCTCATTTTCCCTTAGATTCCTTATATATTTTACACGAGTATCCTAAATCTTTGCAAAACACATACCAATCATGGAACTAGTCACATGTTTAACACACAGGAGGCACAGATCTAACCCCTTCCTTTGGAATCCTTTAGATCCATTTTATGATGAGGAATAAAGAATTATAGACCATAGTGGGGGTGAGGAAGAAATACCCCCTAAAATCTTTGAAAATGATCCCGCTCACATAGATAACTTCTTGTTTCAAAACAAAGACAAAGTCTTGTTGGAAATTTCGTTTGGTAGCATTAGGGGAAAAAATGACCCTTTTGATTTAGATCATGCCTTCTTTACTAGCATGATTTGGGGGGAAGAGAGAATAAAACCTCCTCCTTTTAGAAAAACCAAGGATATATTAAACCATGAACATGCCTCTACATTGGCATAACCTAAGGGTCACAATGAGGAAGCAACAACCTCTAAAACTAGGAATGACTATCATACACCCTTTATTTGAATTACGTGAAGCCAAAATAGAGAGTGAAGAACCCCTACATGAAACCTAACCCAAACTACACAATGAAGATGTCACAGTGTAACAAAAATTACTATCTCTTAGTTACAAATTGACAAATCTAGTTATGCATGTCCACAGAAACACACATAGAGCTACCCACATTGAGAAACCTAACATGACGTATGTTGAACACTGCATGAAAAAACATGACGGTAAGACATCCAAATCAAATTGTACACATATACCTCCCACGCCAACGCGTGGACAAATTTTTGACCAAGAAAGAGAGTCTATGAAAGACACACTTGTTTGGTCTATAAGAAAACAACTTTATGGGACATAATATGAAATATTAGTTCAAAGAAATGAATGTCCTTATCCATTTGATCAAGAGACGTTACATAGTCCCTTTCCGAAAAAATTTGACTTCCCTAAATTCAACCAAATATAAGGGTAAAGGTGATCCTCGCGATCGTGTGAAATACTTCTTCATGGCATGTCAAGAAGTCACTTACAATGATAAATATCTTATTTACTTGTTTCCATGGAGTCTTGGAGGTCAAACACTTGAATGGTTCCTCCATATCCCTAAAGGGTCTATATTTAATTTTGTGGACTTAGCTAAACAATTCATTTTTCACTTTTCATTCATTATGGAGAGTGATATTACCATGTTATACCTTTGTAGTGCCAAACAAATAAATAACAAGAACTTCATTGCTTTATTACATCGATGGTGGGGGCTGGATAGTCGATTCTCTTCCTCCATTATGGAGAAACAATTTGCAAGCATATTTGTGCCGAATCTACACCCTAAAACAACCTTTCATATGTAAATGCATTGTGCAGGAACATTAGGTTAGCCAAATAGAGAAATCTCTAATGGCTAAAGGGGTCTTTAAACCCTTTCAATGAGACACCTACAAATCAAAACCTACCAAAAAATCCAAATTATTTAACAAAAAAACATGTAGTAGGTGATGGAATTAGTGATTCTAAACATGTGCAAGATGTTCAAAACACCCCACACTTAAAACACTCACACATGCCACTAAAATTGGAAGTCAAACACAAGGAATATAATCCACTCATAGAGTCAACATCATTGATCCTTTAACAACTAGACACAACCAATATGATCAAGTTTCCTACCACCACCCTTTTTGCAGATGATGCACATAAACCTTCATGGCACAAAGATAAAAAGTATTGTGAGTATTACCATGTTAAAGGTCATGGAAGGAATTGATGTATGAAATTGAAAAAAATTAGTAAAGATCTCTTGGATCAAGGAGATATTGAATTTGATGTGAAATAATTGAATAAAAAATTCTAATAATTAGTTTGGGATTTATAAGGAACCTTTCCCTAAACATAAAAAATAAAAAAATAATCTAGATCAAGTTCAAACATCTCGAGGTAAAAGTGCTAACCACGTTGTTACCCAAACATCAAATCCATTTGATTCTCTTATTAGCTATGTTAATCCTATCGCCGACCATATCCAAACCATCAAAATAAAATCTCAAAATTGTGTCATTACAACGCAACACACTCATCTTATTGTTTTAGGTCCCCCTCTGTCTACTCCTTCGGATGGTCATTATGATCTTTAAAACAACTTGAGAAGATAACTGTTAAGATCTCTATCTTGGACATTCTTAAGATATCTAATGTTCACAAGAAAATTCTCTATAAGACCCTTCAAGAGTCAAGAGTTCCTATAGACATTGATGCTTTGTGCTTCTAATACTTGGTTGAGCAAACCACCCCATCTGAGTAATTCCTTTTTAGACAAAATGAGATTCCTACGAACAATCAAACACATGACCAAACCTTGTACATAGAAGTGATCATTACCCATAAAAAGGTCAAAAGGGTACTTGTGGACAACGGGTTTGACCTTAATAAATTTACTTTGAAGCTGAAATAATTAGGGCATACAAATACTAAACTAGAGCCTAATGAGATCA
Organism: Taxus chinensis; assembly: GCA_019776745.2. NCBI lineage: Eukaryota > Viridiplantae > Streptophyta > Pinopsida > Cupressales > Taxaceae > Taxus > Taxus chinensis. The sequence goes on from CM034154.1 coordinate 486,302,319, forward strand.
CCATTAAGGATTATGATAATACATAACAACACTCAGTGGGCACAATCACCTTACCCATGGAAGTTGGCCCTATCACGCATGAAATAAAATTCCATGTCATTGACTTGGAACTTCCTAATAATATTATCCTCGGTCACCCATGGATTCATGTCACACAAGCCATTCCCTTCACCTTCCATAAATGAATCAAATTATACCATCAAGGACATGAGATTACAATTCTTGGTGACCCACAACCCTTTTCCCATTGCAAAGCGTTAGGTGGTTTTTAAAAATATTATTATGAATGTCCTTATATAGAGTTGGCTATTGAACTTAAATTAGCTGCCCTCACATATTGTGTCAATCTAGATACACTTCATCCTCACATAAGTGATGTTTTTACCTCCATTTCCCCTTTGCTACATGATAATCCAAGTTAAAAATCCTTCATGCCAGTTTCAAAGAATATAACCTCCAACAGGACCTCCTTGCAACACACCTTCCTATGTCACCCAAAACACATGGTAGGACCAATGTTTTATTGTAAATAACTCATGGGCCTTGTAGTATCAAAAAATTCATCCCTGGTGGTCTCTTGGTAGATGAAAAATTGAGTAGTACTTACACATACTAATACCTTAATGAAAAGATGACATCTTGTTATCAACAGAACATGTCATCCCTAACAAGATGATGTATAATATGAGATACAAAGGATATAGATATGGTCTATGTTGGACCCCTGGAATATTGACCAAGTATAAAGGCACGTAGGTGTGAAAGGTCCCAGTTATGGAATGGCGCGCAAGGTAAAAGCATGTAAGAGAAGGGTATAAGGAAGCATGTAGCATGCATGACACATGAAAGGATCAAGATTTAGTCATTTTGGACGTCCAGAGCAGAACACGTGAAAAGAAAGACCTGTTGCACATGGATAAGATGCCATCCTGGCCACAGATTGGCCTACAATGGAGCATGCCGGCGATGGAATCTTTGAGAAGAACATCATGGAATAAAGTGGAGATCTCAGGCCTGGAGAAGAATGCTCACATGAAGGACCACATTCAGACATTTGGCACTGGATCTGAGGACACTGGAGGATGGATTGGCAGTCTAGGAAAGCTATAAATATGAGCACCTGTAGAGACATAAACACACACAGATACACATACACATAGAGATAGACACCTAGAGAGTGAGCAGAGCTCTACAGAAATGTTGTGAGGACTTTGTCAGTGAATGGTTGTATTCGAGAGAGAATGCATTAGGCTTAGGGGTTGTAAATTTTCTTTTGGGAAGCGTAGTTACATTAAGTCTAGTATAATGCATGACTGTAGTCTACTTCTCTATGACGCTCTGTAATGGTTCCATGGATGTAATAAGGTTACTTGTTATAATATATACATGAATATCAATGGTTCTAATGCATATTTCTCTCTTATTAATTCTCTTTCCTTTCATGCTAAGTATGAATGCTTGTATGTTTCTTTCTGTCACAATATGTGTTATGGATTCTGTTAAACACTCGGTCTGAAGTGACTGCAAGGATTTAGAGGTCGTTATGAGCCCTATGGTTCTTGTATGTCTTAAAATTCCCTTCTGAAATATCTTACACTAATCATAGATGATGTTTCCCACTAAACTCACATAAAAGAGAGACTTGGTACCCACGCGTGCCTCGGGCGAGCACCTAGCTTTTGCTGGGTGATAGGCTGATGTGCATGGTGTTCCTTTTATTTGTGATAGGAGTAAAAATGACTACATCTTAGTTCCATTTCCGGGACCTCTTTTCGAAGTTGTAGTGGTATTTAACATACATCATGATCTGTGTAATGAGTAAAGACAGAGTGGTTAACATTGGAAAATGTTGAATCATGGTTCAAGAGCATGGAGGATGAATTTTCTCAGAGATTCAATATTGTACTTGAGTTTAATGCACATAGATGGGTAGAAGAGAATCTCTACCATGATCTGTACAAAATTTTTTTCTACTATTTCCCTGTGGAATTGTATGAATGGCTCTCAGCCTATGCTTCTAGATCAAGTTGGCATTGTAGATCACATGTGTGGACCCAAGAAGAGTACCAAAGGCTATAAGATGCAAATATGAGGTGAACCTGTGCTGTGGATCATTGGTGGAAAGGAGTATTGGCTAGCTAAACTCTGGAGTATGCCATTTCCACATATTCTTGTTCGGAGGTTACTGAGTTTGAGTTTCTGAGGGAGCCCTGAGGATTGTTTTTATGTGCTGTCCCTCTAGATTTGAATATCTTGATGATTACCATGAGTTTAGAGGCTTTCCCAATGGTTGGCTAAACCACTCTAAGCACTGGGCTAGGAAGCTAGGGTGGAGGAAGATGACAGATGTTGCGGTGGAGAAAGAAAGGGAGGAGAGACGACTCAAGTATGGTGAAGCACATGAAAGGGAGATTGCTAGATGATGTGAGGTTGTAGGTGTGATGGATGTATGGCAACAGATGTTGCGGGAAGGATTTGAGGTTCACATTGAGGACGTGGAGCTTGAGCAGTCTGTGCGACCCCATCTTGGCAAGTGCATGAGAGAAACCCCTTCGGCTTCTGATGAGAGTTCTTCGCATGAAGAAAGAAGAACCATTGGTGCACATCTGAGCCCACCCAGTGACCAGACCCTGGCACTTGGTTTTCTAGATCAGGGGGATAATATTACTAATCCAGTTGATTACATTGGAGGTGATCATTTTATGCCTAGGAGGTATAATTTCTCGTTTGGTACTTCTATGGCTGCAAACACCAACCCAGTGTTAGGAATTTTCAGGAAAGGTATAGGCACACAAGCATTTGGTCTCACATCTAAAAGTGGCACGGGGTATACTATTGGCAGTGGGGCATTGTCATAGACTGTAGGTGTGTAGCTCAGTGGAACTGTGGGAACCCTTGGCACGACCACTTTTAGACCTGGTGGGCCTGGTGGATCTGGTGGTACTGGATGAGTAGGAGCTGGTGGGTCTGGTGGATCTGGTGGTTTAGGACTTGGTGGGCCTGGCGGATCTAGTGGTTCAGGACCTGGTGGACCTGGTGGATCAGGTGGTGGAAGAAACATAGGTGGAAACCAAGGATCTAGCGGAGGAGGATTTGGACCCCAACCACCCCCACAAGTTTTCTTTGAAATGTCTCTACATTTTCCTAATTATAGAGGTATTGAGGATGCTACGGAACATGTTCACAAGTGTGAACTACTATGGCGCATGAAGGGTGTCACAACCCTAGAATGAAAGGCTAGTTAGTTTGCAACCACATTGCAAGGGTGCACACATAGCTGGTATAGGAAGTATGACCCTCATTAGATAGTAGTGGATTATACTGCCTTAAAGAATGCATTCTTGGTAGAGTTCCACATTCCTGAGTTTGAGTAGAAGAGCATCAATGCTTTGAAGGAGATTCAACAAGGAATGGTAGAGAGTGTGCAGGAGTATGATGCATGCTTTAAAACTCTCTTGTCTAAATTATCATATGATATTCACCCTTCACAACATGCACAGTGGTTTGTTGGAGGATTGATCACCCCTTTTTGAAGGGCCTTGTCTCATAAAACTTTTACAGACCCGCGCAAGGCATTGGAGGTTGCCCTATATGCCAAGGTTGTTGGTAGTGTTGATACTGGTGTTAGCCCATTCTTGGAGGCTCAGATTGTTGCTATGGCCAAGTAGTTGGAAAAATTGTCTACGAACTCAGCCCATGAGACTCACAGTGGTTTGTGGTGCACAAATTGTGAGATAGAGGGGCACGTTAAGGATAATTTCCCCTAGAGGATAGTACGTGTTGTGGCAGTAGAGTGTGAGATTTGTAATGGGGACCATGATGCAAGTAGATGTCCCTTGCTACAGTGTGTAATCAGGAAGAATGTATCTTGTTATTGCAAGATTTACACTTCTACAACCCATGATACTAAGGAATATAGGCTCATTGATCAAATCCATGAGGCCATCAATCATGGGGTACACCAAACCAACGTTGTAAGTAGTTCCAAGGGTGATGATCACTGTTATGAGGAACACGCAAATGGAGGCGTGCATGGAAGAGGTTTTCGAGGAGGATTCCATGGTCATGGTAACCACAGAGGGGGAAGGAGTGAGTTCCCTTATGGAACCTGTTTCAACTGTGGATCTACAGAACATTACAAATGGGAATGCCCAAACCTGTTACAGTGCTCGTGGTGTGGAAAGAAGCATAAGTATGAGGAGTGCCTAGAATTGTTTGAGCATATGAATTAGCAATACCGAAGGACAAGGGCACTGCAATGGTCAGTATCAAGAAGAAAGACATACAATAGATGCCTTGGGTAACACGAGATGCAGGTTTGGAGCCTATCTTGGTAAAAATAAGGGTAGAAGCTACATGTGCAAGAGGGATACCAAGACAGAAGAACCTTATTTCAAGGGAGGAGGTCATTCCTGGAAAGTATCCAGACCTTGCGCATCAAAAGGAGATATATCAGGACACCATGGATGTTATTCAAAGCTTACAAGGGGAGATCCAGTGTCTAAAGGAACAATCCAGGAAGGAGGAACAAGGAAGGAGGGTTGAGGCATAAAAGGATGACCTAGATGAGGTCAAGGAGGTGTGTAAAATGCTAAGGCAGGAGAATATCATTCCCTTGCTAGGATCATGGTTGAGAGAGAAGGTACCACACACCGGAGGAGAGCATGAGAGATAGGTATTGCATGCGAACCTTCCCCCTCACAACCTCGACTATGATAAGGAGATTACGTTGAATGTAGTTGTAGATGGATGGCTCCTCAGCAATATCCTCATCGACATAGGCGTAGAGGTTAATGTTCTAATTTTGGATGCATGGCATCAGATGGGAAGACTCACATTACAACCATCTTCAAATGTGCTTTATATGGCAAAAAAGACTAAGGTAATGTCCATCGGTGTCTTAAAGGATGCAACTATTACTATCCAGGGAGCCAAGTTTACTGGGGACTTTGAAGTCTTGGTGCTTGCCGAGGTGGAAAATTTCCCAGCACTACTTGGGTGCCCTTGGTGTTATAAGAACAATGCAGACCTTCAATTCAACAAATGGTACATTAGCTTGGAGAAAAAGGAGGAACAGGTCATTATACCCCTGGATGATGGGAAGTTGACACCCTAGATTGAACTGTTGGGGGAAGAAATTCTGGAAAGGATATATGTGCACTCAATTAGAGACCCTGAGATGATACACCATACTAATGGGGTTATCCAGTTTAAAGATGTTCAGTCAGTAAGTGATACCACCAATCTGGCATGTGACAATTGGGTGCATGGGAATTATGAATTAATGGAATGACAGTTGAGAGGGTTGGTGACCAAGGTAACAAAGACGTGCATGGTTAGGTGCCTTGGAGGAAAAGAACTGCCCAAGTATTCAGGAGGAGCCTTCCCTAAGATATTTCTACAGGAGGTGGAAGCTCAGTGGAAGGATGAGAAGGAATGGAGGGGGATGTTAAGTTATGTCTTGCTCGGCATAGCAGATTAGTGGTGGGCTATGCATTAGGAGAGCCTTTTAGAGTGGCACGAGGTAAGAATTTCTCTCTCTGTTAGATTTTCTAGGAGCAATGTACCCACCATCATCAAGGAGTACCATGGGAAGGAGCCCACCTCTTTCCATATCCAAGAGTGTGAATGGGTCTGGAGAGAAGGCATGGAAGCTTTACCATAATCCCTCTAGGTGCACAAGTTTTATTCTACACTACAGGGTTGCGTGCGCGCATGGTATATTCATTCAGAGACACGCCGCTAGACAAGGAATTGGCAAGAGCTCGCGGCTAACCTTATTCAAACCTTTGAGTATCGGAGTACCAAACCATCAGTTGATAAGGCCTTGTAGGGTATCAAGCACCTTACCATGGGGGATAGTGCCAAGATGGAAGATATGTTGTTGGAATTACTAGGTGAACCAAGATTGGGGGCACGCTTTGAAGAAGAAGTAGAGGAAACAGAAGAGTTACAGCTTGAGTGCACATGTTTGGAAAAAGAAAAAGGAAAGTTAGTGTATGTGATTGATAGAGAGGAATCAGAAAGCTTAGATGTTATCCATTCTATAGGGATGCGCGAGGTAGTAGTTGGTGCAGATACCCACACACGTGCCTACCATGAGCCCTTAAAGAAGAAGAAGGTTAACATCAGTTTAGGAGAAGAACCTAAGGAAGCTATTATTGAAGATTATTGGTTAGAGAAGGAGTTATCTAAGATCATTGATCTTCCACATGAATTTGAGGATTTATTTCCATGTGGGTACCATGAGCTTAAAGGCGTTCACCATTCCTTGGGAGAGATGAAGATAAAGCTGAAGGATGGTATGCACCTGGTTAGGAAAAGACCCTATCGGATGAATCCAAATTTGTGTGTGAAGGTTAAGGAGGAGATAGACAAAATGATAGCTTATGGGATCATTGAGGTAGTGGAAGAATCAGAGTGGATAAGTCCAATGGTAATCATCATCAAGAAGGATGGGCAGATTAGGATTTGTGTGGATTATAGGGAGTTGAATGCAGTTTGTGTCATTGATCCTTTTCCAACCCCCTTCACTGAAGAAATTTTAGGAGTCGTTGGACGAAATATATATTCCTTTATGGATGGATTTTCAGGGTACCACCAAGTCTAGATTGCAAAGGAGGATTAGGAGAAGACAACTTTCACCACTGAGTGGGGAAGTTTTGCATATACGGTCATGCCCTTTGGGTTGAAGAATACACCTGTTGTCTTTTTGCGGATAGTGGTGCAAGCATTCCAGGACTTCATCCATAAGTTTCTTCAGGTCTATTTGGATGATTGGACAATATATTAAAGACCATTGTGACAATTTAAGGTTAATGTTTGAGAGGTGTAGGAAGTCGAGGATATCCCTCAACATTAAGAAATGTGTGTTTGCCACACCCTTTGGGACTTTATTGGGGCATATCATATGTAAGGAGGGCTTGCTGGTAGATCCCAATAAAGTTGTAGTTATTGTGGGGTTAAGGGAGCCTACTAGCCAGAGTGCAGTGCACGGATTCCTTGGGCATATAGGATATTACAGGAAATTTATTAAGGGATATGCCAAGATCATCATGCCTTTAGAGGAGATTCTTAGACATAAAAGTGCCTTCCATTGGGGAGAGGCACAACAGAGGGTGTTTGATACATTAAAAGATAGGCTTATCACCGTGCCTATTTTACATTTTCCCTCTTGGGACAAGCCCTTTCATGTCCATGTAGATGCCTCAGAGACCACCATTGGAGCAATGCTTGAATAGCCTGGTGAAGGGATTGTTGATCATCCTCTATATTTTGAAAAAAAAGAAGCTGACACCAACATAGCATAATTATACCACAACTAAGCATGAGGCATTGTCAATGATCTACGTGCTTTTCAAGTTTAGACAGTATCTGCTGGCAACACCCTTTGTGTTTTACACCGACCACATGGCATTAAAATATTTGGTGAACAAGCCCGTCCTACAAGGGCGTATATGTCGGTGGGTGTTGTTGTTTCAAGAATTTGAATTCACCGTTGTAGTAAAGCCTGGAAAAAGAAATTGTGGGCCTGATCATTTATCAAGAATTTATTCAGGGGAGGACATGCAAAGTAATTAGGAAACAATGCCAGACACGAAACTGTTTAGGTTGCGGCACGCACCCTCGGAATCGAAAGAGATTGCAGTATTTTTGAAGGAAGGTGTGGTGCCGAAAGGAATGAAGAATTTAGAGAAAAATCAGTTGGCCATATGTGCCATGCCCTACATGTTAATCAGTGGATACTTATACAAGTTGGGATGTGATGAAGTTTTGCACAGGTGTGTATTAGAGCATGAGTGCCTGGCCATCATGGAGGAGCCACACAGAGGAAGTACGGGTGGGAATTATACACGTAATGCCACCATATGTAAGATATTAATGGTAGGTTTATGGTGGGAAACTATGTATAAGGATTGTAGAGACTATTGTAAAGCGTGTGACCATTGTCAGCGCATTGGAAAACCATGAAAGAGAGATGAAATGCCTTTGCACCCTATCCCTAGTGCGGAGCCTTTTGAAAAATGGGCAATAGACTTTGTAGGACCTATTGCGCCAGCGACATGTAGGACTGGGTCACGTTATGTCATCACTTGTATGGATTACATGAAAAGGTGGGCAGAGGCAGCTCTGAGTAAATATTTCATAGCAACAACAACTATAAGGTCTTGTGGGAAAACATTATCAAAAGGTATGGATGCCCGTTGAGTTTGACCAACGATAGGGGTATGCATTTCTTGAATGAGACCATGAGGATCCTGTTATCAGAGTTCATGGTAGCTCACCACAAGACTATGTCCTATCACCCATAAGTAAATGGAGCTATGGAAGCATTTAACAAAATACTGAGTCATACCCTCACCAAAATTTGTGATGTCGGAAGACAAGATTGGGATGACAAGGTATCAGTAGTATTGTGGGTTTATAGGAAAACGTATAAAAGGATGAACAAAGCCACACCTTTTCATTTGGTGTTTGGTATGGAAGCTTTTTTTCCAGTTGAATTTATGTTACCTTCTCTGCGAATAGCACACACAAGAGGGTTAGCCGATGAACAAGCGCTGGAAGAGACAGTCACTCGTCAGGTTGAGCCAAACAATAGAAAAAGAAAAGTAGAAGGCTTGACATGATCGCCACATTAGAAACAATAAGTTTGAGGTTGGGCAGATGGTGTTAATATATGATTTTTAGTTTTTGCGCCACCCTGGGAAGTTGAAAGTCCATTTGTTGGGTCCTTACACAATCTTGTACATCCTTGATTCAAGCGCATGCCAGTTACAAGTGCTATATGGGATGAAGTTACCTAGACACTTCAATGGGAGTAGGTTGAAGCCCTACTATAAATAAGTCTTCTTGGTGTTTGTAAATGAGGCAGTTTTTCCAGTTAGTTTAGAAGTTTCCTTTATGAATTTTCCTTTCTTGTGTTTCCCTTTCACGTTGTTGTTTTGTTTTGTGCCTTGGGTGTTGGTTACCTTATTGCTATTTTGAAAAATTTGTGAGTGCACAGAGGACCGCACATTGTTTTAAGTGTGGGGTGGTGAAATGTGAAGGAGCGCATGATTAGAGTGCCAAGAAAGTTGTGTTGAAAATCCCTGTTGAATGGCCTGGTTGAAAGAGGTGTATGAGGAGAAAAGATGGAAGAAGAATGCTTGGTGCCATGATAAAGCTACTTGTAGATCCCACATACTGAGGAGAAAGAACATTTAAGTAACATGAGGTAGGTGACAGAAAGAATCAGGACAGAAGAAGTGCCTTCGGCACGGGTTACACGTGCGTAAGAGTCTCCTATCTTGTTGGATTAGTTGCACACTAGAAGGTTGGAGGAGTTTTCGCATAGGTTGGGTGCATGAGCGAAAGCACCGAAGATAGGTTTTGTTTGAAAAATTTGCATTAAATGAAAAACATATGGTAGTAGGTGAAGTAGCATTTAATGTTCAAAAAGAGAAAAACTATAAGTAAAGGGTCAAGGCACTTTCATTTTCACTTTACGAAATAGAGAAAGGAGTGAGTTTTAGAAACTAGGGTTTCTAGATTCAATCATGCGAAGAAAGATCTGTGAGATCAAAGTGTGAGTAGCCAGTTTGAGTTTGTAAACTAGAAGGAAGGGGTTACACTTGCGTGGAAAAGGTTGTGAGAAGATGCTGTCTTATGGAAATTTAATCCCAGTTAGGGTTCAGAAAACTAGGGCATGGGTTCAATAGATTTATATCATGGATTTGAGATTGGAGGTTGGAAGAAGTAGGACAGAGTAACAATGAGGGAGTGGAGTGATAAAAATACCTTGACAATGGCACCCAAGAAAGGAAAGGGCAAGGGCAAGGTTAAAAAACAAGAACCTGATGTGAACAAAAATGAAGAATGGTATGCGGAGATGTAATACCCATATGGGGTGATGATGGGTAAGGAGTGGGAATCCCACCTGAGAAATGTTCCTATAAGTGATTATAACCACCAAACAAACATGATAGAGAAGGAAATGACACTGGAATTAGTACGCCCCATAAGTAAATGAACACTAGAGGGTTTACCGATCTATGATGATGTCGTGAAGGTCAAAATGGAGAAGGAAGGGTTGCTGCAACTCTATGAGTTGCCTTATTTTGGAAAAATAAAACTCTTGTACCAATGGTTAATGTCACAGGTACACGAAGATTAATTCCACTTTGTAGGGTGCAAGATTCACGTCACTCCCCAACTTATCTCCCAGTTCACAGGCCTCATATGTGAAGGAAACAACTTGGAGGATGACCTGAGTGATAAGGAGGTGATTTAGGAGACCATAAATGAATATGCCTACAAGAAGGGGTCATGGTATTATGACTTTTCAGACATCAAGGACCCCGTGATAAAAATGACCATGCACCTGGTAACAAAGTTGAATGGCCAGGAGAGGTGGACCCAAGTCAACAAGCCTTGGTTACATGTTTGCAAAAAAATTATAGAAGGCACCATATATAATTTTTCTGCTTACATCGCGGAGGATATTTTTAGTTATGCAAAGGAGGGGGACAAAATTCTCTTTGGCAACATCCTCCTGACCATTTTATTTTTGGAGATTAGAGTGCCTAACGCACCAGACAAGTTCATATGGGAGTACCCCGCCAAGGATCCTTCACCCACGAAGAGATTTGAGAAGTATGCATGTGACACAATGACGACACCCCACAAGGTGCAACTGGAGAAATGGTATACGTGCATGAGGAATGCATTGGGGTAGATTGGAGGATCCCTGAACAACTCTCAGTAGCCACTGAAGGGGAAGCTGATTTCACTGTTTATCAACATTTTTATCTGGGTAGGTTTAGGTTAATAGATGAGTCATGGAGCCCTTGGTGAAAAATTCCTTTCGCATTCATTGCTTTATACTTCTAAGTGGGAGTAAATAGATTTAAGGAATCAAAGAAGTTGAGGATGGAACTAGGTATTCTAGACCAAGACCATAGAGAGATGCGGAAAAGATAAAACTACCCCAGCAACAAGCACATGTATGTAGAAAGGTACGTGTCGCACGAGGTCCAGATGAAAAGGCCGATAACACTACCCATTGCAGGAGGATCCATGACATGCGTGTACCTCCGTATAAGGCCAAAGTTTGAAAAGGGCACGTACGTAGAGAACAAAGTCTCCATACCTGAGGATCCCATGGAGAGGAAGAGGCCCACACCCAAGAAGAGGGGAATAGAAGATAAAGCACCAAGTGTGTAGACTGCTCATATAGTGAGAATGCCAACAACAAGCACCAAGTCAAGCACTTACATGTGGAGGAAAAAGTCCCTGGTGAAGGATAAGAAACCAAAAGTGGATGCACATAGGAAACCACTCACCAAGGAAGAGTCACCTGAGGAAGAAGAAGAGGCTGAATCCCCTGTCAAGGAGACACCTCTCAGGAAAAAGCAGAGGGTGGAAGAGGAAGCTGACTCAGAGGAGACCAATAGCTTGGAGAAGTACATGGGGAAAAGAGAAGGTGAGAGTGAAGAAGATGAGAGCAAGGAGGAAGAGCATGAGAAAAATCAGGAGCCACATGTGTTCAGCATGTACAACTCGGGAGAGGAGAGCGGGGAAGAGAAGAAGGAGTTTGTATTCATGCGGCGTAAGAGTACACATGATGAGGAAGGCCCCAGATACATGGAGGGGAATGAGGATGTTTTCAGGGAGAAGCAAGGAGCTATAAGTTTCACAAAAGAGCAGATCACTAAGGTGGCAAAGAGAGAAGAAAAGAGAATGCTCGAGGTCCTGGTAGACCAAGAGTTGGAGCACAGCGCTGACATAGTGCTAGAGGAAGGAGAGGAAAACACTGATAAGGAGTATGGTAGCATGGGAGGTCCAGCTCTAACAGTGATTTTCCCCAAAGGTGCGCGCTCGAGCAGGAGGGCCCTTGATAAAAACCAAAGACAAGTGATGGGCTACATTAATGAATCCAAGAAGGTACTACGCACGTGGTTCCAGAACACGGTACCCATAGAAAAGATTTTAGCCATGGGGTCATTTGAGAAGGAGGGTGCGTACCCCAGAATGAAGAAAATTCTCTCTTAGGCGTTTGAGTCCCACATTGATGAGCCAAACTTTGAAGTCTACCAAGGAGAGATCATCATAGTACCGGAGTCTAAGGGAGCCAATCCCTTGGTGAATGCCTAGGAACTCTCAGATGAGCAATTCTGTAATGCGCTCAATAAGGTCGTGGTCAAGACAGAGGCTAGGATCTTTGCGCTTAATGACAAAATAAGAGTACTGGAGGAGAAACTAGGGAATAAGGAAGAGGAGTTGGCGGAGAAGACCCAGAGCTTGAAGCAGGAAGAACTGATCAGTGCACAGCTAAGGCACGAGTTAAAGGAAGAAAAGATAAAGGTGTAGGAAGTGTACAAGAAGATGGAGTCTATTAAGGGTGCCATCCTTTTAAATCACCCAGACTTAGCACCGCCCGCGTAGAAGTACTCATCCCTTCTGGAATGTATAGAATATATAACAAACATCCTCACTATGGAAAGACAACCTTTGGCCCTGTAGTCTGCAGAAGAAATGGCTATGCGCTTAAAGGAGGAGGATAGGTTAAAGGTGGTAGCACTCGTTGCAGAGTACAACTAGGTGCTCACAGAAGTTAAAGTCACTGCCCAATCCACTTAGGCTGCATATGATACTCCTTGGTTGCCACACTTGAAGTAGAGCTGAGGGAATTCTAGGAGAAGAACAAAGGAAATAGGGTAGAGAGGGATAAGGTTCTTGCCAAAGTGGAAAGTAAATTTGAGGCAATTGAAGCTTTAAAGAGCTCAATTAAGTCCCACCTGAAGGAACTATACCCTTAGATTACTAGGAGGATGGACATGCTCGAATACCTGGGCAAGGATATGGAGAAGATCGTGGAAACTTTGGGTGCCCAGGGAATTGGCCTGAGTTTTTACGAGGTGAGCATCCTGGTCGGTGACCTCTGTGAGAAGGCACAAAGTGAGGTCAACATTTGGAACAAGCTGGAGGCAGACTTATGAAAGGATTTTCCTAGCTTTCTTAAATGATGCCCCCCATTCTTCATTCTTCCCCTATTCTTTCATTCATTTATTCTTTTACAAAATTTAAGAATACACCTTGGTTCTTTAGGGAATCCTATCATCTTGGCTAAGTAGATTATTTCCACAGATGGAGAACATGTATAGTGTGGGGTGATGTTGGACCCCTATAATATTGACCAAGTATGAAGGCATGTAGGTGCACAAGGTCCTAGTTATGGAATGATGCATAAGGAAAAAACACGTAAGAGAAGGGTATAAGGAAGCATGTAGCACGTGCGACGCGTGAAAGGATCGGGACTTAGTCATTTTGCACATCCAGAGTAGAATACGTGAAAAGCATGACCCGGTTGCTCATGGATAAGATGCCAGCTTGGCAACAAGTTGGCATAGGATGGAGCATGCCTGCGATGGAATCTTTGAGAAGAACATCATGGAATAAAGTGGAGATCTCAGGCCTGGAGAATCATGCTCACATGGAGGACCACATTCAGACACTTGGCACTGGATCTGAGGACACTGGAGGATGGGTTTATAGTCTAGGAAAGCTATAAATATGAGCACTTGTAGAGATAGAAACACACATAGATACATATACACATAGAGATAGACACCTAGAGAGTGAGCGGAGCTCTACAGAAATGTTGCGAGGACTCTTTTAGTGAATGGTTGTATTTGGGAGAGAATGCATTAGGCCTAGGGGTTGTAAATTTTCTTTTGGGAAGCGTAGTTACATTAAGTTGAGTGCAATGCATGACTGTGGTCTGCTTCTTTGTGACCTTCTATAATGGTTCCATGGATGTAATAAGGTTACCTGTTATAATATATACATGAATATCAATGGTTCTAATGCATATTTCTCTCTTATGAATTCTCTTTCCTTTCATGTTAAGTATGAATGCTTGTATGTTTCTTTCTGTCAGAATACGTGTTATGGATTCTGTTAAACACTCGGTCTAAAGTGGCTGCAAGGATATAGAGGCTGTTCTAATCCCTATGGTTCATTTATGTCTTAAACTTCCCTTCTGAATTCTCTTACACTAATCATAGATGATGTTTCCTACTAAACTCACATAAAAGAGAGACTCGGTACCCACGCGTGCCTCAGGTGAGTGCTCAGATTTCGATGGGTGATTGGCCGGTACACATGGGGTTCCTTTCTTTTGTGATAGGAGTAAAAATTACTACATTTTACATGAACAAGGTGTGTGGGAACCTCTTCAGGCACATGAAAAGTGGATAGATACGACATTGGTATTCATCTATATGGAGCACAATCTCCAAAAGTTAACACCACCTTTTCTAAAAGTGATGATAGCTCTTCAGATTAGGATAACTAAAGTCCCTTTTTAGTATTTATGAAGATATTTCCTCCATGAACCTATTATATGACAACACTATTTTGATCTTACCCCCCTCCATTTCTTAACTAGACCGTGTACAACCATCCCTCATTGATTGGGACTAACAACAACACATACCAATTGATCAATTTTAGAATGATGAGGCAATTGGAGAGTTCATGGGTTTACACAATGACATTCCTATCAGAGATCATAAGAAAAAATTATCTATTGACCTTGATGCATACATGTGTTTCAGGGAGGAGGCTAAGTTCTATGGTCTGAAAAAAGAGAAAGAGGAAAAAATATCTAAAAATCTTAACGAAAGTAAAAATCTAGGTCCTACAGTGAAAACCTTGTCAAGGGAATTTGTTGAATGGAAAAATTATTTCCTAATTATAAGAGATTCATGAGAATAGGGTATGTAGGAAGGGGGTGTGTAGGCATGTTTGGTAGTTCAGTGGATAAAGGTTACACCTAGAAAAGATAGATTTTGGGACTTAGTTGTGTTACATACACATGCTAAGAATGGATTGGAGTGTGGAGCATGCGTTTGATCAAGAACATGAAGACTTGGAGGACACGCAAGGATATTTTGGGAAAGAGAAGAAGTTCAAGAATAATACAAAGATGAGCTAATAATAAGATGTAGATCTAGTGTTATTAATAGATGAGCTATTTTTAAGTGAATCTTGCATGCTTCCTTAGTTACTTTTGTAGCAACACATGGATATTTTGATCATGCAACCTATTTTGAGAGTGCATGGGTGGTGAAGGGAAGTTCCCCATACCTATATATGTATTGATTTGCATGGATAAGTGTGCTTGGATTGTGATAGAGTTATGATACCGGTATGATTCGCGCATGACTTTGTATCGATACTTTTGATGTATTTAGCTACTATGTTTTGTGGTGGATTAATATGATGTATCATTATGAATGGATACTGGTTATTGATGTCTTTGTTACTGGTTATTAGATGGTGAATATGGTATTAATCTTTATGTGATCTGTATGTTCTTTATTATGCGTGTTTTGAACTTGAGTTCATGGATCTGAGTATTATAATGGAATATTCACTTTGAGATCTATTTATTGTGAATATGCATGCTAACACCTTGGTAAGATAGTAACAAAGAGGGACTTAGTACCTTTGTGCACTTCAGGTGAGAACTCATATCTGTCTGAGTGATGTGTTAACACGTATAGGGATGTTGAGTGGGAAAATAAGACTACATTTTGGTTCCGTTACCAAGATCACTTTTCAAATAGTTTACCATGATGTTGCATGATGATGACATATCGATTGAATCTTGAGTCCATTAAAGATGGGGTGATTGATGGATAAGATTAGTTTTCTCAAAGATATGGTTCTAGAACTAATTTCAATGCACACAAGTGGGTTGAAGAACATATTTATCATGAGATTTATGAGTCATTCTTTTGCTATTTTCTAATAGAGTTATACGAGTGGTTGTCTACATATGCATCAAAGAAAATATAGTATTACAGACCAAGGACTTGGATGCAGGAAGAGTATCAGGCTTTGTTTGACATAGATGAACCTTAGATGCACGTTGTAGATCATTGGTGGGATGGTGTTGTGTGATGTTATACTTTGGAGTATGTTGTGTCTACTTATTCTTTTCCAAAAGTATTTGAGTTTTAATTCTTGTGTGAGCCCAAAGGATCTTACCTTTGTGCTATTCCTTTGTCCATTAAGATCTTGATGGTGGTGCTTAGTTTAGAGTACCTCCATATGGATAGCTAAACATCCCACCATGCACAGGGGCAGGAGAAGGTGTGGAGAAAGATGGTAGACCTTACGGTAGAAAGATAGAGAGAAGAAAGGTGGCTTAAGTATAATGAAGTGTGGGAGAGGGAATTAATGAAGAAGCATGATATTGAGGAGTCTATGGAGTTGCAGAGGATGATGTCTCGTGAAAGATTTGAAGCTCACTTGGAAGACATGGAACTAGAGCATCAAGATCTCCCCCACTTAAGAAAACATGGTAGAGAATCCCCTCTTGCTTTTGATGAGAACGTATTTAATGAAGAAATACTAAGGACTACATGCACGCATCTGATACCACCTGATGACATATCCATTACACTTGGTGTTCAATTTCTAGAATTAACTATTGATAAACATGCGAGTATATGCAATCTAGTGTCTCTATAGATATCATTTTCCGTTGAGTACAAAAGTGCATCAGAAAACATCTATGCCATCACATGTTATAACATCTGTGCTATTTGGAGGAATATTTTCTGGTGCATCATCATGACAGTGTGTGCATGAAAAACATTGGAAACACGTATAGAAGTACTAAAACTTCACAGACTATGGGAGTTCAGTTTAGTACTATGACTGGAATGCAAGGAATTACTTCCATTGGTCTGAAGCCTACTGCAGGAGCTGGGTCAGGTGGATTAGGAGGCTTGAGATCAAGTGGATCACATGGTTCTGGTGGTGGAGGAAATTCTAGTGATGGTTCTAGTTTTGGATTTGAAGGATAAGGCCCACATCCCAAAAAACCCCTATATCAACCTCAACAAGTTTATTACAAGACATCCCTCCACTTTCCATAATATAAGGGTATTGAAGATGCTGCAGAGCATGTGCAAAAGGTGAGTTGCTATGGTGCACTAAAGGAATCACTGCTTTAGAAAGAAAGGAGAGCCATTTTTCTACTACTCTTCAAAGAGGCACACACATAACTAGTATAGAAAGTATGACCCGCACCAGAATGCAGTGGATTATGATGCTTTGTGCTCTACATTTTTAACTGAGTTCCATATCTATGAGTTTGAACAATATAGTATTAGCATGCTTAAGGACATTAAGTAAGGCTTATCAAAAATATTTTGGGAGTATGAAGCGTTTTTTAAAAATTTGTTGTCAAAATTGTCTTATGAAATACATCCTAGTCAACATGCACAATGGTTTATTAGAGGGCCGTTGACTCCTTTCGAAAGGGTGGTATCTCATAAGACCTTTGCTACGTGATGATTTGGAAGAAACTCTACATGTCGAGGCAGTTGGGAGTGTGGACACTAGAGTAAGCCCGTTTCTTGAAGCACATTGCTATGGAAAAATAGTTGGAGAAGCTCTCTGCTAATTCATCTCATGAGATGCGTAGTGGAATATGGTGTATAAATTGCAAGGTTGAGGGACATACTAAGGATAGATGTCCTCACAAGTCAGTGTGTGCCCTGTTTTTGGATTTTAAGATTTGGTCATCTAGACCATGATGTGAGTAGATGTCCTCTTTTTTAGCACATGATCTAGAAGAATGTATCTATGTATTGTAAAATCTGCAGAACTCATACTCATGACACCGTTAACTGTGGAGTGATTGATCATATTCATGAAGCCATTGAAATTGGTGTGCGATAGACTAGTATAGTAATTGGATCTAAGGAAAATGAAGAACATCATAATGAAGGGAACAATAATAGGGATAACATGAATAGAGGCTTCCATGGTGAATATAGAGGTCAAGGTGGCAACGATGGAAGAGGAGGATTTCCTAAAGGTACTTGTTTTACTTGTGTATCTCCTGATCATTATCAGTGTGAATGTCCAAAGAATGTGGTTTTCTCATGGTGTGGAAAACAACATAAATTTGAAGAATTCCCTGAATTGTATGAGCATATGAGTAAGCAACACAAGCAAGATAAGGGAACAACTATGATTAAGATACAACGCAAAGATGGAGAATAGTGGATGCCGAAGGTGGGGATGAATTTTGAATTACTAGTGTCAGTTACAACATGCGCTAAGGTTGTGTGTGCTCGTGAACCTCCAAAATATAAGACGACTATAAAAAAGAAATAAGTAATAAATTCAAAATACCCTGATGCTGAACATCATAAAGAGGTTTACTTGGAGACTATGGATGTTATCAGAAAATTGTAGAGAGAGATTCAAATTTTGAAGGAACAAGCATGCATAATGGAATGAGTAAAGAAGGTTGAAATCCCACAGAAGGATATATATGATTTAAAGGAAGTCTATAGAATGTTCTCCAGGAGAACATAATCCCCTTGCTAGGAGAATGACTGAGAGATAATGTATAAAACATAGGTAATGAGCATGAGAGGAAAATACTCCATACAAATATGCCTCCCCATAATCACGAGTATGATAAAGAGATTACATTAAACACGGTCATTGATGGGTGGCTTCTAAGAAACATTCTGATAGATACATGTGCAAAAGTTAATGTACTCATGTTGGATGCTTGGAATCATATGGGAAGACCACAATTACAACCTTCTTCAAATGTGTTGTATATGACAACCAAAACTATGAACAATCCTATTGGGGTATTAAAATATATGACTATTATGATTCAAGGAACCAATTTTACTGGGGACTTTGAAGTATTGGAGCTCTGGGAGGCAGATAGTTTCCCAATGTTACTTGGGCACCCTTGGTGTTATGTGAATAAAAGAAATTTGCACTTCAAAAAGGGATACATTATCTTTGAAAATAAATAATAACACATCATTATAATTTTGACAGATGAAAAGGTTGTCTCGTATGTTGAGCCTTTGAGAAATGAGGACTTGAACTGGATATACACATGTACAATCAAATATATTGAGGTAGTTGATCTATCTAAGTAAAGAGTGATTTAATGGGATGATGCTCATTTAATTAGTGATAATACAAGTATTTATTGTGACAACTAGGTGTATGGAACGTATGAAGTAGTTGGGTGAGAGATCAAGAATACTATTACTCGTGTGATTAGGTCGTACACTGTTCGATGCTTGATTCATAACTAGGTACCTCGGTACAATGGTCAAGGGAACCCTGATGTATTTTTATGCGCCATGGAAGGCCATTGGAAGGATGAGGGTGACAAAAGAAATATGATGGTTTATACTCTTCGCGGGACAACAAAACACTGGTGGGCTACACATAGGGACAACCTATTAGAATGGTGCGAGGCGAGATCACCTTTTCTACTAGGTTTTTGAGGAGTAATGTACCTTCATAGATATATGAATTCCATGGGAAGGATTATGCTTCACACCACGTTTAGAAGTGTGAGACACTCTTGACAGAGGGGTAGGAGGCCTTGCCACCATCCCTTTAGGTACATAAGTTCTATGCCACCCTAAGTGGTTGCGCATGTGCCTGGTGTGTCTATGACAATTAACATGGAAGATAGTTAATTAGCAATAGATGACCTCATGTATGATCCATACTTTTGATTACTTTTCTACTAAGCCTCTGATCAATGAAGCATTGTAGATTATGAAGCACCTTACTCTGGGAGATAACAAGAAGGCTAAGGAACTTATTTTAGACATATTTGGAGAGATGGATTTGGAGATGCACCTTTAGTTTGAAGAGAATGAAGAAGAATAAATGGTCCATGCCTGAGAATGATGATGAGGAAAATAACCTAAATGTTAACCACACTGAAGGTACGCGTGAGGTGATAGACACAACAGATGAGAAGGCCCATGTGTATCATGATCCTATGAAAACAAAGAATGTTAACATTGGGACAAATGTAGAGCCTAAAGAGGATATCATTGGTGATTATTGGTTTGAGCAAGAGGTGGCTAAGATTATTGAGCTCCTGCGTGAGTTTCAGAACTTATTTCCATGAGGCTATCACAAATTAAAAGGAGTACACCCTTCTTTAGGTGAAATTCGAATCAAACTTAAAAAAGGTGCCCACCCGATTAGGAAGAGGCCTTAAAGGATGAATCCTAATCTACACATTAAGGTGAAGGAATAAATTGATAATCTGGAATCATTGATCCCATTGAGGAATTTGAGTGGGTGATTCCCATGGTAATAAGCATAAAGAAGGATGGGAGGATAAATATCTATGTGGACTACCAAGAATTAAATGCTTCATTTTTTATGGATCCCTTTGCCTACCCCCATTTACTGAGGAGATACTGGAAGGAGTTACAGGGCACGAGATCTACTCTTTTACTGATGTATTTTCAAGACATCATCAAGTGCACATATCAAAGGAAGATCAGGAAAAATAAAATTTCACCACTGAGGGGAAGTTTTACATACATAGTTATGCCCTTTGGACTGAAGAATGCGACTGCAGTCTCTTCACACATTATTGTGTAAGCATTTCAGGACTTCATTCATAAGTTTTTAACAGGTGTATCTCAATGATTGGACCATGTATGGTTTGGTTGAAGGACCATATGTGACAATCTGAGGCTAATTTTTGAGATGTGTAGGTAGTTGAGCATCTCTCTTGAATATTAAGAAATGTATCTTTGTGATACCTTTTGGCACTTTTCTTGGGAATATTATTTGTAATGAAGGATTTTTGGTAGATCCAGCCAAGGTCATTGTGATCTTGGGATTAGAAGAACCTAACAATCAAAGTGAAGTGCATGGATTTATTGGTCATACAGGGTACTATAGGAAATTAATTAAGGGTTATGCATGAAAATTTCCATGCACCCCTATAGGAAATTATGAAGGCCAAGGGAAAAATTCTATTGGGGTGAGGCACAATAACAAGAATTTGAAACATTGAAGGAAAGGATGACCACTACATGTATTTTGCATTTTCATTTATGGGATAAACTGTTTCATGTTCAAGAGGATTCTTTTGGGATGGTGATTGGCACCGTGTTAGCACAACCAAATGAAGGAATTATAGACCACCCTATTTTTTTTTGCACAGAAGGAGGTTGGCACCAAGCTAAACATAACTATACAACCACTGAGCACAAATATTTTTCCATGATTTACGCTTTGCTACAAAAGTTCAGATAATGCTTATTAGCTACACTATTTATCTGCTTTACAAATAATATGATGCTTAAGTATTTAGTCAACAAGCTCATGTTTTATAAGGGAGACATTTGTAGGTGGATACTAATATTTTAGTAGTTTCAATTTACAGAGTGTTTGTGAAACCAATGGAAAAATCAACTCAGGGCCTGATCATTTTTCAAGGATCAATTCTAGTGAGGCGACGTAAAGCATTAAGGAAACTATGTCAAATACATACAACTTATTATATTGAATCATGCCCACCGAGTTGGAAGATATTGTATTATTTTTTTGCACCAGATAGGAGCTGGAGGGAATGGAGAAATTATAGAAGAAACAACTTGTAATACGCGTGACACCTTACGAGTTGATTTGTGGAGATTTGTATAAGTTAGGTCGTGATGAAGTTTTGCACTGGTGTGTACTGGAGCATGAGCGTGAGCCAATAATGGAAGAAACCCATGGTGGAATTACAGGATGTCATTATGTAAGAGATGCCACCATGCGTAAAATTCTGGTGGGAAACCTTATACAAGGATATTAAAGAATATGTCAAGGCGTGTGATCATTGTTAGCACCTCGGGAAGCTTGAATATAGAGATGAGATGCCTCTGAGGCTTATTGCAAGTGCTGAACCTTTTGAGAAATGGGTGTTTGACTCTGTGGGTCCTATTTCCCCACCTGCACGTAAGACTGGAGTGTGCTAGATTATAGCTTGTATAAAATATCTGACAAGGTGGGTAAAAACAACACCTAAAAAGGATTGTATGGTTGCTATAACAACAACATTTTTATAGGAAAACATTATCAGTAGGTATGGATGTCCATTGAGCTTAACAAGTGACAGGGATGCTCATTTTCTTAATGAGACCATCCAAATTCTTTTGGATGAGTTTATGGTGGCACAACACAAAACAACCCCATATCATCCATAGGCCAATGGTACTACTGAGGATTTCAAAATGATATAGGGACATACATTGACATAAATTTTTGTTGTTGGAAAAAAGGACTGAGATGATAAGGTATTTGCTGTACTTTGGGAATACAAGACTACTTACAAAAGATTGAATAAAGCCACACCCTTTCAGTTGGTTTTTAGTGCGGAGGCATTGTTACATGTGGAATTCATGTTGTCATCCCTACGTATTACACGCATAGAAGGATTGGATGCTGAACAAGATGTTGAAGAGAGTATAGAAAAATTAATGTTATTGGATGAGTGGCACATTATTGCTTGGTGGATCCAGAAGATAGAAAAAGAGAGACAAAAAACATGACATGATAGAAATATTTAAAATAAGGAATTTCAGGTTGGAAAGATGGTTCTTCTATATGATTCAAAGTTTGCACGCCACCCTGGAAAGTTAAAAGTTCATTAGTTGGGACCATTTGTTATAACAAAGATATTGGAATCAGGCATTGGATGACACTTTATTGCTTGATTATTGTTATCTAATTTTGCACACATGGCAAGATTGGACAACGGGGTCCTATCACGTTCAAAATGAAATAATAGTCCCAAGAACCCACCTTCGGTTATTAACGAGATGTAATAATTAAAAATAATTCTTAAATTACATATGAAGAGATCACCTAGCATTGAAAGGCACCCAGTTTATCTCAACTCAGTGAAGAGTTCGGGGTCGAGTTGATAGAGAATCCGGTGTCAAATTGATAGTCATCTTGGAAATCATCTCAGTAGAGACTCTCAGTTGTAAGAGCTTGACGAGGTCTTGGTAATGCAAAATATAGCTCATTGAAAATTGACGAATGAAGGGAACTCTATAAGGATCTTGGTAGAGATCGATGCAGGCGGAAGTTAAGGCCGAGTCAGGGAGAGTCAAAGTTTGAGCTATCAATAAAGTCTCAATGAATTGGAAAGGTTCAAACACAGGCAGAAGCGAAGGCAGAGATAAGGAGTTCGACTCATCTTCATGACTCGTTCATTTTGGAGATCATGTGGTGAGCTTCTTTTAGGACACATTCTGCAGAGCTAGGGTGATTCAAACGCAAGCCAAGGCATCAAGAGTTCCATAAAATGAATGGAGATCGTTGCATAAACAGAGATCCATGATGGAGCCCTATCAATGGGACTCATCAAGCATGATAGATAATTCAAGGCAACTTGTTTCGTGTGGATGCATTAAAGATGGTTTCTAGGATACAATTCCAGGGCTCATTGATTAATGTAAAACTGGGAGGCCTACTCGAAATAATTTTTACAATGGTAAGCTTGCAGAGGCAACAAGAATGCCGGGCCAGGGTATTAGTGAATATAGTATATATATTTTCGCTGACGTTGTTCAGAACTTCCTCGGCCGAGCATTTGGTGAATAGGTAGTTGAAATGTTGCAGTATAACAGAAGTTCTATTGAGCACTTCCAACAAGTAGGTCGTCCAACGATGTTTTTTTTTTCTATTCAGCATCCAATGCATCCTCAAATTCAGGATTTTCCTTCAAGATATTTTTATGAAAATCGATTAAGTGACAGTAAGAGTGTTACCAGGAGACTTGATGAAATTTATTACAAAGATTCTCTATCGAGACCTTACTTGTTTTACGATGCAACTCATGGAAAAGAATCTCATAGAGGTGGAATTGTTTCATATCAGAATATTCATGAGGCACAATTTGCTTTGCAATTATATGAGCATCTTCAACGAGTCACTAGGTTGGCAAGCATAAAGGTTTCTGTTGAAATTATCACACCTTATAAGCTACAGCTGAAATGTTTACACTGAGAGTTTAATGTTATCCTCAAATCTGATGAAGGAAAACTCGGCAGGAGAAAAAATCAAGAGCACGATCATGGCAGACTGAGTAGGTAATCCTGCGTATGGGAAATATTTTACTATCTTGCCAAGGTTGCGTGGCGAAGTTGAGGCTGGGGCCCATGGATTAATTTGGCCGAGCCATTATGCAGGGATTCGGAGTTGGAATGCCAAGTGGGTTTTCATGGATGGCAAGCCAAAGAAGAAATTCCATGCGGGGGAGATTCAGGAAAGCACCGCCAAGTGGAAATTTTGGGTTGGTAAACCATGCTGTTCACTCCGCGTAGGGGAGAAATCGGATCAAACTGCCAAGCACGGAAATATTACGATGGCTATCCATCATGAGACTTCTGCACTGGCCATGCAAACAGAATTCTGCGCAGCTTGGAGTGGTCCGAGTCTTTGTGCGAGTCACCGGGAGGATTAATAAGATAGTTGTGAATTGGAGTGGGTCATGGAGAAAACAACGCGATGTGATACCGATTTCAGAGGAGGCTACATGCCGCTCATCTCATTATGTAGATATTTTTCAAATGATATCGAGTAACATGGCGAGTGGGGGTCAGCGCTTGCAGTTTGAATGTGTTGGAAAAGGAGAACATTTCAGAATTTAGCCTAAAGAATCACTCAGTTCACCACTATGAGGAAAGAAAGTGGCTTCGTATCTCACCCAACGAAGGCGATGCGTTAATGGCTCATTCGGGACTCATATGCGAAGAGTTTGACAGGAAAGCAATGCTGAAAACTCCACGACCTTCTCCTCGTCCTCTGTACAATTTTGAACTTGATGTGGTCGCGAGACAAGCTCCCACGCACAGGCAGTAGGCATGTTGTAGTACAGTAGAAGCCTTTTGAACGCTTCCAGCAAGCAGGTTGTCTAACTGTGGCTTATCCTTATTCTGAACTCGGATCTATGGCAGCTGCAGGAAACAAATATTCACTGCCGTGTACGATGGATTGGAGTCACGCTGTTCAAGGCTTCATAAAATTTCCCTGAATCAGGAGATGAAGGTTTATTACGGTGCAGAATGAAATGATTCATATTGCTCAGCATTTTTTCTCCGAGAAATGAATTGAATGTGAAGGTCAACTCTGAAATACCTGGTTGGCCGTTTTGTATGCTACATCCTTGTTACTTGTAAATGGTCTCTTTGAGAAACTCTGAGGGCAATAAGCAATTTATACCCTTCCATTATGTACGTCCAATCAGACAATAAAAAGTATTCTATTACCAGGTTCAGAGAAACTTGTTTTTTACAATGGACGATTATACTGTAGTTAAAGCTAATTTTATCTAGCTTTATTTCTATTAGCTTTGATCCACGACTAAGGAAGAATTCATATCGTTGATACCTGTACATTTTTCCAAGGTTCTCTTGGTTTCCCGAGTTGTTCAATGTATTTTTTTTTGAAGGATCTTTTTAGTTTCTGGAAAAATGAGTATATTGTGTAGCTCATAGCTACCCATGCCATACTAAGATCCCAATAGTGGCATAATTGTTGATTGGAGCCGAGATTGCCAAATGCACTGCCAAAATACCGAAGGGATTTTTGGCCAAAAATAAGTCTCAAGGGTGTCTATCGAACATGTTATGGGCATGAGCCTGGGTCATCATCATGGCAGCATTAGGTCTTTATTGGTAATGGCATTTTCTCATCGTTTGGAAGGTACAAATTGTGCTTATTATGGCAAAGCCAAAACATTCTTACTACAAGTGTTATATGATAAGGAAGAACCATGAGCATTGTGGTAAAACCATTCTTTTTAGAAATATTGGGTTAAGCTCGGTATTCAAGTGAGTTTGAGCCCAGGAAAGGTAAGATCGTTTTTTGGATGAAGAGCTCGGTGACTTCACAGTGAGCTCGTGGTGATGTTTCATGAAGTTTGAATGAGGAATGCATAAATGGCCTCAAGTTAACAGAGGAAAATGATAAGAATCGAGTTTAATAGCTCACCATTCGAAGGACTCAATGCAAAAGAGCTCGATTACCAAAGCAAGGAAAGATATAGTGTGGGGTTCAAAATCGATTGCAACACCGAGTTAGAGGATTCGAAACTCACCGAGTTGAGATTTGTGCAGACTCTATCCACATGGACCCCCCTCCTCTTCAAGTCAAACGGGTCAATGGGGGGGTCCCAACATTATGTTAATTAAATTAATATTTTTATTTAAATATTTTAATAATAATATTTATTATTATTATTTAAGTATTTTATTTAAATATTCTTTTAATTAATTGAGAAGACTCGGTCATCAGGAAATTAATGACCCATAATGGAACCTTCTCAGGTAGTTCAACTAACTGTAATAAATACATCATGGGCCTTCATTTTAGGAATGTAATTATGACCATTTCCTCTTCTTTCTCACATATTCTTCTATAAATGTAAGTTGGAAGCTCATTTCAAAGGGTTCCAACAATTCAGACAAGTTGGACATTTAGATATCTCAGGCAAGTGTATACTTTTCAAGAATCCTCTCTCTTCTGCAAGTTGTTCTTGTGTGTTGAGAGAACTTTCAAGCCTCCTCTTCAAGACTGTAATGGTAACTATTGCCTCTTCTGAATGTATGATGCATTGTGCATGTTATTGAAGCAATAAAAGTGTGTGTTTTGTGACTAATCTCGGTCCTTTCATCCTTCTGTGCTTCTTTGTGCCTTTCTCATACTTGCAGGTACACTGTGCAAATTTAAGTTCTATTGCAGGTTCTTGGAGTTCTGTGCTTATCGAGTGGTGAAGTATTGCATGCAGTTGAGTTGTGGTGTCTGTTCACCCTTCTTGAGTTCATCCTTCTTCACTGGGAAACTGGTATATTTCTCAGTCTGATAAAGTTTAACAATGGGAACGCGTGTCTCTTAGTTTGTGGTATCCTGTACCCTCTCTAAGTTGCAGTAGGTGAAGTTGACCTGTGGTGTACACACCCTCTTCAAATTAACCCTTCCTGAGTCTGAAGACACCCTTTATTTGGTGCATCACCATCCCTAGTATAGTTTCATTTCTGTAAATCTCTTTCCCTAAAACCCCATGAAAATGTTAGCATAGGATTAGATAATCATTTTTGTTACACTAGAGTAGTACAACACTTAGTTTAGGAAGAGGAAGCCGGCCTTCTCCAGAGGTTCACCTCGAGCCCAAGTCCCACAGCTTGAGAGGTGATCGCATGTGTCCCAATCACACCAAACATCCTATTCACATCCTGACCATTCGGAGGGTGTAGTGATTTGGTGACAACAATTACTTTAATGGGAGTAGGATGAAGCCCTACTATAAAATAATTCTTCTTTGTGTTAGTAATGAGGAATTATTTCCATTTAGATTAGATTTCCCTTTAATGAATTTTTATTTATCTTTGTTTCTTTTTATCATTGCTATGCTTTGTCAATTTGGTTTAGTGTTTTGTGTAATAAGCGCGCTTACGCATTGGTTGCTGATTACTATCTAAGTGAACTCATGCGCAAAGGACTATTCATACTTTTAGTGTGGGGTGGAGCAAATACATGTTAAATGGGATAACCTGGAAAGAGATTAAATGTCCTTTGGAAGATGGGTATGCATAGAAGAAATATGGTGCAAGTGCTTGAAGTGCATGTGTAGATCAAGAAAAAAAATTCTCATAAAGGAAGACCATGCGTATATGGATGGTCACACAGTGTAATGTGAGGTAGGAAGCAACATGGGAAACTACTTGTTATTAGGCACATAGGTTTTATACTTTGGCACATAGAGGCATGGGAGAGGAGGTGTGTGGCCGAGAAGTAGTGGGCACGCTAGAAGGTTACAACTGGGAAAAAAAAAAATCAGTGTGGAAAAGTTATTTGTGAAGCATGGAAAAAGGAAAGAAATACTATTTAATGCTGAGTATGGTGGTAGATATGGAGCAACAAATACGGGGAAATTTGTAAATTTTATAAAAGGAAAAGTTGTGATATCATTTTTACCTTGCATTTTGAAGAGTTTAAGCTGCGAAGAGTGAGAAAAGAGTGATTTGAGTGTGAAAGCATGTGGAGATCTATTACAGACATCGAACCAACAAGATTTATGCATGACATTGGTTAGAGCTCCATCAGAGAGGGTTTTTGAGTGAAAGAAGGAATGTGGGGGAGTAAATTTGTGAGCTAGGGTTCAAGGAGAAGCTAGGGCACATGAGTTTTAAGTTCCAGTAATCGAATGAGTCCAAGAGGACATTTTTTATCATTGTAATGGCACCCAAAAGAGCACTTGGAGTAGCTACTTGAGGTAAGAAGCAAAATGAAGTCAAATTAGAGGTTAAGGACACTCCCGAGTCTCATTTTTCAGAGATGTAATATCCTGAAGACTACATAATGGGACTAGATTGGGAGTCACATATTAGATGAAGTAATGCAAGTGACTAAAATCATCGCACTAAGGATAACAAGGATGATTTGGATAAGAGCTTGGTGGTAAAAATGAATTTGTGGATAAAGAATGACATGGTCGTTTATGAAGATGCAATATAGAAGTTGTTGGAAAGTGTTGGAGTTATGCAGATGTACGAGCTGACATATTTTGGAAAACCAGAAAAATTGTATCAGTAGTTGATGTCCCAAATCCACAAACACTTTTTCTATTTTTCTGGGTGGCGAACGTGACTTACTACACCCTTGATTGGAAGGTTGACAGGGTTAAGGAGCTCAAGAACTGAGATTGGAAGTGATCTTGATGATGAAGAGGGTGTAGAAGTAACTTTTACTGCACTGGCTTATGTAAAGGGAGTGCACATGATGGATATTGTCAAGATAAAAAAGAACCCTGTGGTCCAGGAAGCTGTGCACCTCATAACAAAATTGAATAGCCAGGAGCACTTGATATAGGTAAATAAAAGATGGCTCCATATTGCTAAGAAAATGATTGAGGGAATGGTATACAACTTATCTTCTTTCATTACTGAGACTATAATTGAAGAAGCACACCATGGAGACAAGATAAGTTTCAGTGCTATTCTAATTTCTATTGTGTTTGTGGAAATTGGGGTGCCTGATGGGCCAAAGGAGAATATTTGGCAATTCCTCGAGGAGAAAAAGTCCCTTGCATATAAATTTGCAAAATACACATGTGATGGATCTATGAGTGAACCTTATAAGAAAAGGCTTGAACTATGGTATAAAAGCTTGCACAAAGCCTTTGAGTATGAATGGAGAATACCCAAGGACCTTCCTTCAATATTGGATAAGTAGGCCCAGTTTGTGGTCTATTAAATTTTTTGCATAGGTAGGTTTGGAATGAAGGATGGAAAGTGGAGCCCTTAGTGCAAGCTCCCATATTATTTTACCGTGCGTTATTTCTAGGCCTCAGTGCATAGGTTTTCAAATGTGTGCAAGTTGGGTTTTGATGCAGAGAAGGTGGACTATGATTATCATACTCTATGGAAGACATACGTATATATGGGTATGTTTTCTTATATAGAAAAGTTGATCTCAGAGGATATAAATATCAGTTCAATGAGTTTGGTAGTTGGGAAACTTGGTGTGGCCAAGGTATACATCTACCTTAATTTCAAATTCGAAAAAGGTAAATATACTAGGAATGAGTTCATGCTTCATAAATTGCCCAAAGGAAAGCATACATTGGGCACATTGCAGGATGAAGAGACGAACCCTCCCCATACAATTGAAGAAGAGGATGAAGAACTAAAGGAAGAAATTGGTAGCCTAGATTATGACATAATGAGGCAGCCAATTATGGGGAAAAAGAGAATGTGTGAGGTAACCCCTCCATGACAGGAAGAAATTGGAGAGGTGAGAGAGGATATGTGTGTAGTAGGAATGGAGATAGGTGAGGGTGTTTAAGATCAACAATTCAAGAGGGCGTTGAGAAGGAAAAATCCATAAGGCACAAGCGTGGGACTCATATCCACCTAGGAGATCACCCTCAAAATCCCCAGTTAAGATAGAACTAAAGAAGAAGAGGCGTAAGTATATTCCCACTAAGGATAGTGAGGGGGAAAAGTCAGATGACAATGCACATATTATTAAGGAGACTCTTGTAATTAATGTAGATGTAGAAGAGCCTCAAAACAAATAAATGAAACATAATACATGGGCATTTGAAGAGAAAAAAGTGGTGAGTGGTGCCACAGGTGCAGAGCAAGAAAAAGATAAGGGAGAACCATACGATGAGCCTACTAGTGCACATACAGGTGAGACAGGAGAAGGTCCAAAACTTGATACTGAGATGCACATTCCTAAAGGTCACCATTCTAGGAGGAATAAGGATGATGAGATGTACAAGACACCTACACTTGGATACATGGATGATTCCTCTAAAATCATTCATGCCAGATTTCAAAGTACTCTAGAACCTATGAAGCTATATGGGTGGGAGTTAATGGATCCAGAGGAAACAAACCTACGCACAATGAAACAACTATGTTGGAAAATGCAAACCCACATTGATGAACTAGAGTTCGATGTGAAGGAGGACACATGTATAAAGAAAAAAATGAACAAGAAATCCCAAGCCACACACTAGACCATTAGGCCAATAGAGTTTATTGATGAATAGGAAAGTAATGCCCCGATTAAGTTGGCAGTTGTAGTAGCACGCAAGAATATAGATAAATCATCCATGTGAAGAACGATGATAGAGGAGAATAAGAGGATTAAGGAACAAATGGAGCATCTGAATGAGGGTGGAAGAAGGATAAGGAAAAATTAAGGATTATTCTAGATTTTTTGGTAGAGTTGGGGAAGGATATTATCGATTCACATCCAAAAATTGATGAACATACCTATCAATCGTCCTTGCACTTCTTACAGGATTGTGTACACTTATTGATTAAGAAGCAGTTAGGGGAGTGGAAAGATACTAAGGAGTATAAAAAACTAAGAAGGAAAGGACTAAGGCAATAATAACACATAGAATAGTTGGATATGAATCTCTACTCCAAGCATTAAAAGATGAAATGAAGAAGGCAAAATTGGCACTAAATATGTGTTCAGATACAGATCCGATCATTAAAACATGGAAAATGGTAAAAAAAATGAGGTCCTTACTGCAAAGAAGAATGAAACTATGGGACAAGAGGAGAGGCTAACATTACTAGAAAAGAAGCGCAAAGTGCTCACAGCAGCCCGAGATCCTCACAAGGATAAGATAAAGGAACTTGGAAAAATGATAGTAAGAAGAATGGATGGAATGGTTTCTAGTTTAGTCAATGTTCTTAGAGTACTAAAGAATGAGGGTGAAAATATGACCTTAGATGAGATGGATGGAGTGCTTGGGGACGTTCCTAAAAAGTCAAAGAAGGGGCTCAGTGATTGGAATGAGATGGAAGAAAATATTAAGAATGAGTACCCTAAAATTTTGTTGCCTATAGAGGAATAACACCCAGGAGGTGGAAGTATTATTTCATATACAATCATTCTTTAATTCTTTATTCTTTATTCTTTGGAGGGATAAGGCATGACTACCCATTCCCGGGGGTAGAAATGAAGTTAGTGTGGGGTAATATAGACTGGAAAAATTATTTCTTAAGTACCAGAGGTGCATGAGAACAAGACACATAGGAAGGGGGTGTGTAGGCACACATAGAATTTTAGAGGATAAAGGGTGCACCGGGAAAAGATAGAGTTGGGTACTTAGCCATGTTGTATGCACAAGATAAGAGTGGATTGGAGTGCAGAGCACACATTAGATCAAGGACATGAAGTCTTGGAGGACATGCAAGGATATTTTGGGAATGAGAAGAAGTTCAAGCGTCATGTAAAGCTGAGTTAATAATAGGATGCATATCTAGTGTTATTAATAGACGAGCTATTATTAGGTGAACCTTGCATGTTTCCTTAGTTACTATTGTAGCAACGCATGGCTATTTCAAGCATGTAAAATATTTTGAGAGTTCATAAGTGGTGAAGGGAATGTCCCCACCCCCTATATATATGTATTGATTTACACAGATAAGTGGTTGGGTTGTGGTAGATTTATGTTGTTGGTATGATGCACACATGAATTTATATTGATACTTTTGATGTATTCAGCTATTATGTTTTGTGGTGGATTAATATGATGGATCATTTTGAATGGTTACTGGTTATTGATGTCTCTATTACTAGTTATTATATGGCGAATATGGTATTAATATTTATGTAATCTATATGTAATTTATTATGTGTGTTTCCAACTTCAGTTCATGGATTTGAGTGTTAGAATGGAATATGCACTTTGAGATCTAGTTATTATGAATATGCATGCTAGCACCCTGGTAAGAAAATAAAAAAGAGGGACTTGGTACCTTTGTGTGCTTTGGGTGAGTGCTCAGATTTGTTTGAGTGATGTGTCAGCGTGCCTAGGGCTTTTGAGTGGGAAAATAAGACTATAGACTTACAAATAAACAAAATGAAGATTTAAACATAAAAAAATCTAGTGATCATTCTATTTGTGAAAATACCTTTGAGACGCCGATAGAGGAAGAATCCAATCTCCATCCTAACCCTATGCATATGGAGGATGGTTCAAAATTGTCGGTTAAAGAGACTATCAACATCAACATTGGAACAAAAGATTATCCTAAAATTATTAAGCTAGTTGATTCTCTTTCTACACATGAACAAAAGACCTTTACTATGCTCCTTAGAGAGTTTGTGGATGTATTTTCTTGGTCCTATGCAAACATGTTAGGTTTGGATCCTTCTTGGGTTGTGTACAACCTCGTTGTACATGAATCCACAAAGCCAATGAAATAGAAAATACGTAAAATGCATCCAAATGTAGCTCTTTTGGTCAAGGAAGAACTGGAAACATTAATAGCAATGGGTTTTACCAGACCCATCAATTATTTAGAATGGATCTCCAATGTCGTGCCAATTTACAAGAAACTTGTTGGTATCCAGATCTACACAAACTTCAGGGACATCAATAAAGCATGTCCTAAATATTATTTTCCTCTTCCCAACATCGACATGATTTTTGATGCAACCACATGACATGAAATGGTATCCCTCATGGATGGATTCTATGGCTATAATAAAATCAAAATTGTGTAAGAGGATCAACATAAAACCACTTTTACTAACTCTTGGGGAACTTTTTATTATCAGCTCACACCTTTTGGCCTCAAGAAGTCCATTTCTGCATATCAACGTGTAACGCTTTTCATATTTCATGATATGTTGCATGACATTATAGAGGACTATACGGATGATATCCTTGGAAAGTCCCAAACCCACACAAAGTACCCAAAAATCCTTTTTCATATCTTTAAGTGACTAATGGATTATAAGGTCCATTTGAATCCAAATAAATATGTATTTGATGTCATCTCTATAAATATTTTGGGATTCATTGTCTCTATAAGAAGAATTGAAGTCAACCTAACAAATGTAACTGCTATTAATGAGATGCTTCCTCCCAAGAACCTTAAATAATTACGTAGCTTACAAGGAAAAATTCAATCTATTTACAGATTCATCTCCCATCTTACAGAAAAGTTTCATTCCTTTACGCATTTGCTTAAAAAGGATGTTGATTTCCACCGGGATCTTAGTTGTTGATAATCCTTTTCCCAAGTAGAACAATACTTGGATAACCCACATGTTTTGGTACCACTTACCCCAGGTGAACCCCTACTTCTATACATCTCAACCACTCATTTTGATATTGGTACAATTTTGGCACAATATAATTCCCAACACAATGAAAGAGACATCTATTACCTTAACCACACCTTGATATATTATGAGCTCAACTATCTCCAAATCAAGAAATAATGCTTGGTCATTGTCTTCACTTTCTAGAAGTTGCATCACTATCTCCTAAATAATATAACTAAGCTCATATCTAAAGTTGACCCACCCAAGTACATGTTATCAAAACTTACACTCATCAAGAGGATGGCCAACTAGATCATTTTATGAATTGATTGTGACAGTGATTGCATCCATAAAAAATAGTACAAGGATAAGCACTTACTGATCAACTGCCAAAAGAACCCTTACAAAGAATGAAACCCCTAAGTCTGGATCTACCTAATGCTTCCATTTTGTACATTGAAGAATCATCTACATGGGAAATATAATTTGATGGGTCATTCGTATTCAATGGCTCGGGGCTAGGAGTTGTCCTTGTCACCCCAACAGGTGATCTTATTCTGCAAGCTTTCAGACTCATATTTCCATGTACAAACACAAATGCTGAGTATGAAGCTCTCATCGCATGTTTGAAAGTCACTATAAAATGGAATATCAAACAAGCTGAGGTTATAGATGACTCACAACTCATCATCAAAGAAGTGAATGCTGAATATAAAGTCAAATATGAGAAACTTGTAACATATAAATACATGATGGAAAGCCAGAAAGAGTACTTTATTCAAATCACCTTCCAATAGGTCCCTTGAGCACATAACAGGTTAGCGGATGCCATGGATACTATTGGATCATTGTTGAGATTATCACCGAATACGAGATATTTTTAATTCTTCGTCGATCATCTCAGAGTGCTTTCTTACAACACGTCATAATCATGTTTGGTATGTGAAGTTGTTGGTCCTTTCCCTCTTGGTATGTCAATATCTATAATTACCTCCAGTATGGTGCGTTCCCACCCGACATCTCTCATTCCCAAAATATAACCCTTATCCAACGCATCACACATTACACCCTTATTGGGGGAACTCTCTATCATTGAGGCTATAATGGGACTCTGTCACATTATCTTAATTCTAAAGAGGCTATCCAATCTATCAAAGAGGTGCACAAAGACATCTGTGGTGCTCACACTAGTAGCATGGTCCTCGCAAAGAAACTTCTGTGCATCAGATACTAATGGCCTACTATGGAGATATGTTATTGTCAATAAGTGAAGAAATGTGTCCTATGCCAAAAGCATAATAACTTGATCCATACACCAGTCCAATATTTACAACCTATCACTACACCATGACCATTTGTCAAATGGGGGCTTGATCTCATAGGGAATCTTACACCCACCTCATTTGATGGCCAAAAGCACATCATTACTGTGAATAATTTACCAAATGGGTGGAGGTTATTCCTATCACTTATGTCACATGTGATTAGATCTCAAAATTCATCACGATCACGTCATTTGTTATTATGGCATCCCTTCTTCTATTGTAGCTGAAAATGGAAAAACATTCAATAAAAAGTAAGTGAAGGCCCTGTGCCAACACTTTAAAATTTGTCAAAAGTGGTCTACTCCTTATTACCATAAAGGTAATGGGAAATTTGAGGCTATAAATAAAAACCTTGTTTAGATTATGGAGAAATTAGTCAGTAAAATAGGTCACAATTGGAATCTCCAAATCCACACTACCTTATGGGCCTACAAAACTTCTATATACACACCCACATGTGTAACTCCTTACTCCCTCGTGTTTGGCACTGAAGCTATCATCCCTTTAGAGGTCGGTTTTCCCTCTTTGCAAATATTCTTGAGGATGTCTAGACAATGAAGAGGACTAGAGAGTGGATAGACTAACACATCTTGAACTACTTGATGAAAAAAATCCTCTATGCCTTGGACCACCTAAAAATATATCAAAATTTCATTCGTGCTATCTACAACAAGTTCCTTATCTCCCATGAATTTGAGGTTGGAGATATTTTTCTTAAATAAAACTAGTTATATACTACTAGAGAACATGAAAAGAGAGGAAAATTTGAGCCTAACTGGTTAGGACCATACATCGTAGTCACAAAAATTAGCTTAGGGGCCTATCAACTTACATATCCTGATGGTGATGAGCTCTGAGATCCCATGAATTTCATACATCTCAAGTGTTTCTATACTTGAGCTCAGAGGTATTTTAAAACATCAAAAAAATCAAAACTAGTAAAGAGAAATAAATTTTCTTAAATGTGAAAACCACACAATTGTGGCACTTTGGACAGGTCTTGGTGAAAACTTGTTTCTGGCACCTTAGGAGGATTCTACTGTTCAGAAGAACCTTGAACTTGGGGCATGAACGCTTCTTCCTAGATTTTTACTTGACTTATATTCATCTTATTGAACTTATCTCTCTTGGCCTCAATCTAGCTTATTGTATTCTTATGTATATACATAAGATTTACCCTTGTATATTCTCATCTCTCACTAGGGGCATCTTGGCGCTTGGTTCTTCTTGTACATAGTTTTAGAAAACCTCAAAAATCCAAAAACATGTGTAAAACATAAAAAATACAAAACATTTAAACAATCTCAAAATCTAAAAACATGTGAAAAACTAAAAAACACTAAACATTGGAAACTATACTAGAAAACATCCTACTTAAGTGCTTGCTAATTCTAGCACATGAAATGCAGATCATATTGTGATCTTATTTTATCAACAAAGTTTTTTTGTTTTCTATGTCTATCTTCCTGACATATATCATTGTTCAGGGTAGTTTAATAGTGCACATTTGCTTTTCACAGGACTTCTATGTCCTCCATCCAATCCATTACATGTATTCTTTCTTGGGGAATTATTTTAACCCTTGCCTTACAACTAAAACATTTGGGTACTGAAGATGGTTAACAAAAACATTGGTATAATTGTTTTAAGCATTGATTTTTAAGTTTATTTGATTGTGTTTGTTTATCTTCTTGTTTGTTTACTTTCTCATATTACATTGCTTATATATTTTGCTTTGAGTCTTTTCCTTTAACATTGTACAAGAATTGGTATTATGGATTTTTATGAAAATTTTCCCTTTTCTCATATGCTTTCATCAAATAAAAGGGTACTTTCAAGTCATAATGGTGTGTATGCTATGCTATGATATTTTCTTTCACCCTCTTTCATTTTCTTCCATTCTAACTAATTTTTTGTTTTCCTTAACATTCCTTTCCATTATCCATTTTTATTTATTTTAACTTATTGAAACATAGTTCTCATAGTGACATGCTTCTTCCCCCATATCCCCTTATATAATCCTCATCATTTAAGCATTTGAACTAATCTATCTATCAAATCAAACAATGGCCAACCAAGCCAAGTTTGCATCCTTGCTGTTACAATGAGATTATCTACAACCATGGTCATTCTCCTCTTTTTTTTGAGTGTCAATTGACCTCTTCTATCACCCATTGAAACTCGATGGGGACATGCTTCTCATAGTGACATGCTTCTTCTCCCATATCCCCTTATATAATCCTCATTGTGTAAGGGTTTCAACTAATCTATCTATCAAATCAAACAATGGCCAACCGAGACAAGTTTGCATCCTTGCTGCTGCAATGAGATTATCTACAACCATGGTCATTATCCTATTTTTTTTGAGTGTTAATTGACCTCTTCTATCACCCATTGACACTCAATGGGGAATCATCCATCCTTATAATTCTTCTTGTACCCATATAAGATATAATTATCTATTATCTTTGAAGTGGTGCCGCTTGCACTACGCCACATCAAAGAGGGACAAATGTAGACACATAAATTCAACAACACAATTTTAATACTAATATTGCACTAATTTGTCTTCTTTACTGTCATTTTTTTTATAATTAGTGAATTTCATACTAATTAGCTAATATTCCCCTTCGTCTTGTTCAATTAACTACTTTTCATTAATTAAATAGTCTCGTTGCCCATCTTGGATGTCAATTAACATCACTTCATTAGTTATAATCCTCTTTTAATTAATTAATTAACCATTATTAGTTAATTAACCTTTAAATCTTGTATTTAATCAATAAACCTTCTTATTGGTTAAACCCCCCTTTCAAACCCTTCATATTGTATTAGTTCCCCCTAAATCATCTCCAAATGGCTTCTATAAGATTAACTTGGTCTATTAATTAATCCTGGTTGATTAATTAAACCTTCCTAAAATTCCATGAGTTGTTAATCTCTAATTAATATCTTCTAATAATACTTATCCCTTTCTAATTCTACATTCACTTTATCCCACATCCATTGGGTTGCAAGCTTCTCCCAAAATAGAAAGCTATAGGTGAATCCTATTACACCTTGTCCAGTTTACACTTTTGAAACCTGAGACACCATGTCCTTGACAAACATTATACTTGAGAAGATAATTTCATGTTATTAGAAGGCTTGTTAAAATCTCCCCCCCTTCTACTTGTTAAAAGAGTAATAAGAGAAGAATAAAAAATAAGCCATGCTCGATGAGATATCTTCCTCTTTCTTGAGAAATCCTTGATCGTGCGTGGTATAATTTTGACTCATTTAAATAAGTACCTACAATCCAAATCACATCCAAATATCAAAGGGAAGTTTGAATTTATTGTTAGATTCATGTTTTATGCAAGTTAATTATCTTTCCTTTCATGTTTTATCATGATGTATTTGCTAAAGTTTAACTAAGTTAGGATCTACTTGGTGTTAGTTTCTTTCAATCAACTTAGTTTAAAGTTTAGCATGCATGGAAATTCAAGCCAATTTGTATTCCATCTTGAGCTCACAAAATTATATATTATCTCTAGTATGCATAATGAAAATTTGACAAGAAAACCTCTTACACTTGGTTTCATTCCAATCCCTCTTGTGTTTCTCATAGGGTAGACCTTAATTTTTCTTACTTGTACATAACACATCTTCTAATATATAAAACATTCAATTTTTTGCTAAAAATACAAAATTAGGACATGACTTATGACTAGAAATGTTAGCCTTACATTTTGTATATGTGATTTGTCATATTATCTTGATTGATAACATTTTTATATACTCTCTCCACACATGTGTTCAAAATATATGTTGAGCTAGATACAAGACATACACATATTTTATTCATGATGATGATGTCAACCTCGACCATTCTCGGTAAAATGAGGTATGTTCGGGGAATCTTCTACACCTTTGTAGGCGAAATTGTTTCACTATAGTTACTTTTCACTACCTCATTATTTTCCACTACTTTTACTCTATGCATGATATATTTATAAGACTAATATGACTCATGCATGTTTTTTTTTCAACCCTTGTTTATCTAGATCTATGTTACTTATCACTTGCTTAGTATATGTTTGATCACTTATTTATTACTGTTTATATTACTTAATTTTTCCTCACATGTTTGTATCTTGTATGCGACCTAGATGCCTTTGATATGTATATGTGACACTATGATATTCCTTGTTTGTGGATATGATAGCCTATTGATCATATTTACTTGTGTGTGTGACACTTTTACATTTCATGTCTTTCTCTTCTTATGCGCTTATGTGACTAACACCCATGTCATTACTTGTGTAATTTTATGTTGTATTACTTGTATGATTGTTTATCTCCATACCTTCTTGATTTCTCACTCAATTACATGAGTGTTCACTTATATACTAGATTATTTATATACGTTGGTTTCATTTCATGATTTCTTACTTGTATGATTTTTTTCCTCTTAGATTGTTTGATTACTATTATTTCTTGTTACATGTTTCACTTGTCTTGTGTACCATGGTTTATATCATGAAAAACCCTTTCGTTTTGTAGATACATGATTTACACAATGACCATCACCCTGATTTCAATTTTTAAGTGATTAATCTTAACCTTTTAAAGGTTTATAATGTTCCTAAATAACATGCATAAAAAGGAAAAATTACTATTACAGTAAGATAATTTTATTTAATCAACTTCCAACATTAATTGTACAAATTAGAATAATACTATACAAAGTGACTATTGATCTATAAAATATCAAAATACAAAGAAGGAATTTCAATTAGCTGATTCTATGTGAATTTGGAAGAGTTTGAGTGATCTAAATGCTAGAACAAGCTAATATACAAATCTAAATGGTTCATTACTGGAACTAGCACCTGAGACTGGATCTAGGCAAAACCATATAAATAGGTCAAGATCGTTTGTAAAGTTCTAACCCTACTATATGGTATTGTTCCTACTTAGAATCTAGGCATGAAAATTTCTGAGTGATTTTTATACCTAGAAATTATTATTGTTATATGTTGGTCTTCTTCACTCACCTTTGAAATGGCTATGTAAAATCTTCTCAAACCCTCAAAACCTTTGTAGTGTAAGATGGAGTTCTTGTAAAAAAAATTAGGAGAGTTGTGGGAACCTCTATACATCACCAATGTTGCTACTACTATGAAGAGGGATCAAACCACACACCATTCTCCTAGCATGTGATATCTACCATAGTGTAATCAAGATTTAACAACCATGCTTTGCCAATGTCTTGCTTGAGTTTTACACTTGTGAAAATACTTGGCAAGGGTCACTTTATTTTCTTGTGGAAAGAAGATGGAGACTTGGGATGATACTTTATACCTATGGATATTGTTTCCCTAATGTATTTACATCAGTTACTTTATTGTCTACAGAGTAGTAAGTGCCTTTTGTGCCTAATATACCTAAGTGTGTATCTACAGAGTAATAAGTGCCTAAGTGTGTAGATACACTTTGTATTTTCTCAAAATAACTTTGTTTTATAGTATTCCATTATTTTGGTCTTAACACACTCCAAAATGAAACCTGCAAGACAAAGTTTACTCAATGCCCAAAATAGGAAAGTAAAATTTAACTCAAAATGTAATGAGAATAATATAAAGAAGAGTGTAAGAAATGCTAAAAGATATGTAAAAAATGGAAGGAATACACATGTTAGATTTATGAAGGACATGTGATCCCATTCTTGTGCCTTGGAGATTATGGATTTGTTAAATATTAATGAAGAATTGGGGGTGATCAATCCCTAATCATGGCAAGGAGAGGTCAACGTGTTAGCTATACCAACCCAAAACATGAATTCTGAAGAGAAGAACCAAAGAGAGGAGTTGAAGAATACCTTATGAGGAGGGATATCATGTATCAAATCAATTCAACAACTCTAATACCTTCCTCTTAACTCGAAAGAGAATAGGAAATCTTGTCCACAAAGAAATTAGATACTTTGTTACCTTCCATAACCCCATAGACCATACTGCTAGAGATGGTTATGAGACCAATTTTGTAACTTAAGGAAAACCTTAGATAAGAGAAATAAGTGTGTCCATGCTCTTCTCATGCGCCATACAAATAAATAGAAATTGAGTAGAATTGATTGCATGTTAAAATTTGAGTGGAAAAATGAGACCCATGTCCCCAATGTGTCCAATTTGTAAATTTTTCATTGATGTTAAGGTAAGGATGTCATGTTGTTCTCATTGATGTCAAATCATGGTATGCATGAGGTAATTTTTGATGTGTCATTGATGTCAAAATGTGTGAAGGTTGATTGGTAATGTAGACAATGTGAAGATAAAAGTTAATGTGAAGATGTTTTTATTCTTCTTCTCTACAAAAATGGTAATCCTATTTTGGCCAAGGACATGACGCCTAGCTTGGAGGACTCAGATGAAAATTCCAACTTGGCCGAATGAATGAATATACTGAAAAAGAAGAAGGGTATCGACACTCATGGGGAAGGGAAGGTGTGTATAATAGTTACGGTTACTTTATCTGGCATGAAAGGGGAGCCTTCCAAAGGAAAATATAGGTTGGATTTTGATTGGGGTTTGACTCTTGAGAAAATTACCCTCCTGGTATAGTAGGTGGAAAAATGATGTTGAATCTCTTGGCAAGGTAGGGACTAATTTGGGGGATAGTGTGAAAAATTGTATTGAGGATTCAAAGAGAATCTGTAATTTTTAAAATACTTTTAGGGAGGATCTTGCTAGGTTAAAGAATATGGTTATGGATATGTAGGGGAGGTTGGAAAATTTGGATTTGGGCCCTAAAAATCAAAGGTTAAAGTTATATTTCAATAGCTCTGATGAGGACAAGAGGATGAAGGATGACACCCAGACCCTGACCAAACTAGTTAACAAACATAAATGTCAAGTTATTCACCACACTAGTTCATTCAAGAGCTTGAAGGCCAAACAATTTTAGTCTCTTCAATATTTTGGTAGACTATTTTTGGAATTTTCTATTGGGAGGGATTCTCTCTCCATTTTTTGTTGGTTTCGGCATGTATTTCCTCTTCCTAGTGAAAATATTGTTTTGTATCAGTTTCTAAGCTTTGGTATGGTTTAAGCTTGTTTATCCCTTTTTGTGCCATGTTCCTCTTTTTCTCTTTTTTTTACTGTCAACGATGTATTTGATGTAAGGCCTCTTGGAGCCTTAATCCATGTTCTTACCTTATCTAGTAAAGAAAATGTTCTTGAGAAGGTAGGTCATGATAGCTTGGTGAATGAAGTGAAAATATCTATGAAATATTATATGACATTGTTTAGGCATGAAAACATGGTTTAGCATTCATGAGTAGAGGTGTGAAGGTCTATCTCAAGGCCTTGTGAAGCAAGAAGACCAAGATGTTGAGAGAAAAGTG
Source organism: Taxus chinensis (assembly GCA_019776745.2). Classification (NCBI taxonomy): domain Eukaryota; kingdom Viridiplantae; phylum Streptophyta; class Pinopsida; order Cupressales; family Taxaceae; genus Taxus; species Taxus chinensis. Next base: position 486,344,478 of record CM034154.1, read on the forward strand.
AAGAAAACAAGTATAAGGTTTAGTTTTCTAGGCATATATGCACATGCAAGTATTTTTAAAGGTGTGACAAGTTGTCTTAGGAATATTGAAGATAGGAATTAGAGGAAATTGCATACAAAGTGTCTTCTAGGTCCACACCTAGACCACTTCTTGAGCTCTTCCTGACATAATGAGGTAGGTTGATCATTTTTCAATGCAAGTATGAAAATTTGAGCATGGACAATATGTTGGCATTTTGTTTCAAATGTGTGGGAAATGTTTCAAGTCAAGGTTTGAAGGATTTTGTAAGATATTGAGTTTTTTGCCTTACCAAGCTCTTAGAATGGAAATTTATTTCCTGATAAGCATTTTATTATGCTCATTGGCACATGTAAAATCTAAATGGGAGTTTGAGCTCTTCAAGATAGATGGGAAAGGGTTCTAACTAAGAACTCGTGGCATTAGTTTGGAGATTAAGGTCCTATACTTTATTAATGATCGCTAACACTAAAACATGTCAAAAACCCTTCTTAAACATTAAAATGAACTTGATATGAGAGATGTGACTCAAAATGGATCAAAATGTATTTTTTGATCAATTTTGATGATTGGGGCATGTAGAGGACTCTCCCAACTATCTCCAGGTGACAATATGTGATCATGTAAGTGTGTGGAACCTTTAATAAAATATTTTTTAATGAATAAATTGATATATCCATGGTTTTGGGACTTTTACTTCATATCCTTGAAGGTTTATGAAAAATTTCAAGGGATTAACTTCTTAAAATTGGTGTTTCAAGTCAACTAGTCGCTAGTATCCCTAATAGATAAACCAGACAGACTTGAGAAGTTAGATGTGTAAGTGTTTGCATGATAAAATGATGAAACAAGAACATAGAGTTGTTGTTTTGTAATTTTATGTCTTGTTCATGCTTGATAAAGGCTTTGAATGTGCTCATACAGGTGTTGGAAGTCAAGTTCTTCTTGATTGGTTTTTGAGGTGTGTTGATAATTTTGGTGACCAAGTTCCAAAGTTGTTCTTGAGAACTTATGCTCTATTTCATGGTATTAAAATAATGTTGTGATGTTGTTGAGGTTATGTTGTATTTTTCTACATATTTATTTTTTCATGGTTGAGTTGATCAAGGTGCTTCAAACTTCATCTTGTAAGACAAACATTTTGGGTATGCTGGCCTACCAGGACAATTTTGTTCTCAAGGTGTTTTCATGGTATGAATGGATGAAATAGAGCTATCCAAGCATGGATAAGGTTTGAATAGTACATTAGAAAATAATTTTAAGAGGTATTTTTATTTTAATATGTTCATGAGGGATCAAGAAGATCAAGAGTCAAACGTTAGAGCAGATCTAATTGAATTAGGTCTTCTTGAGTCCTAATGGAGGTTTGGGTCTATCTTGATGACATGAAAAACTAATTAATTGTGGATTCATGTTTATTTCATGTTATTATAGTTTTTTATCATCTTCCATGGCCAACCTATGGTTTTTGAGTTCCTATGACTAGTATATATGTAAATCCAATTAGGTCTTTTTGAGGTAATGGAGTATATAGAGAAAAGAACAAGCTAAGTGCTACATGATTGGATGGAATAATGTATTATAGAAGATATAAGGAGTGCAACGATTTTGTGTTAATAATCATATAATATGTTTTCATGATTAGGTCAATGCCTATGTGACCTAAGTGAAGGTGAAGGAGCATGCTAAACGAGTAAACAAACCAAACAATGTTATGAGTCTTCAAGAACATTAGAGTAGGTGTATGGATGTTTGAGGATCAGAGTATGTTCAAAGAATCTTGAAAGCATGATGATACATCAGAGATAGAGATCAGATCACTAAAAATATAGAATAATATAGAGAAGATAAAATAACTCCATCATTTGTTGAGATAGTAATAAGAAGGTTAAAAACATCAAGAGGTGGCTGAGTTGCTACCTAGTCTTCCTTACATGTTGGTGCTTATTAAAACCTAGGGGTTGGTGACTGTACAATGGAAAAGTGAAAAGTGAGCACGGGAATCTACAAGTAACTCTTCCTCACACCTGACCTCTTGAGGTCGTGCCGAGACAGCCGGTGGGGATGGAATATACGTGGGTTATGGACAAACTAATTGGGCAATCTTATGTCTTCGACACGTACTAATGGAATATACAAATCTAAGGAAAAGAAGGCCCTCCTAACCTGAACTAGCGTGATAGATCGGTTGGCGAGGATGACTGCTCAAAGGTTCTAATCAATATTGAGCTTTGGTGTGATCCAATCTATAGGTTGTGGAACATGGGGAAAATTCCCCGGAATTGTTTCGTTTATATCTCCATATAGGGTCATAAGATAGATGATGGATATGGTGGATTCTATGGGTGATTATTTGGTCTGGTCCAGAAATCTTTAGCTTCATTAGTTGTTATGTCTAACAAGGATAACTGTGTGATAATGGTTGGTGGAAGTGTAGATCAAGAATTTCGCGCTTGTTACCTGTCCAAGTTAATGCACCAAACTAAACACAAAAACCCTGAAAAACTCCAATAAAATCGATACCTGATGAAGATGTAGATGGATGAGGAAGTCGATGTAGATAAGACGGGCGCACACGAGCAATTCGCACAATGGATCCGAGTAACCTGTAAGACACCGATTGCTTGACAGAAAAAGACCACGTTAAAAGGTATTTAGGTGGACTGCCCGAGAAGCGGGTCCGGGAAGCGATAAGCTTCCTCGGTGGATGTCAGTCCACGTTTTCAATTAAGAAAAGAAGCATACATGATAAAAGATGTAAGTAAAAAGCTAGATTTTCTGATTGCAGTGATAAGACAGAATCTAAACAGCAGACAGAAAGTACAGAAAACAGGGAACTAGGAAATAATGCAGGATTTGTGTTACCTGTGTCCTTTTACCTATCTACAGGGAAATCAGCGTCGACTGGGTAGAATCGGCGTCGATTGAGATTGCTCGGCGTCGACTGACTAAGATCGGCATCGATTGAGACGGATCGGCGTCGACTGGGTAGAATCGGCGTCGACTGGAGGTAGATCGATCAATCAGGGACTATGCGATAAGATTCGGGAATTGGAAGGTGAATGTGGTCTGCTGGATGTGCCGAAGTTGGCGAGACACTGGAACAGAGTCACCAGATGATAGATGGTGGTGTGCGATGCTGATGTGACAGGGACAGAGTAACGGTGCTCCTCTCAGGGATTGATTCGGACAGGATCTGCCCTAATTTGATACAATTGATGCTAAAAAGATCTCTCTTTCTCACAACCTGTATCTTCTCGCTCTCTGTTCGTGCGTAAGTGCTTCCTTTTTTCGTCTGTTCACTTTTTCGCTCGTTCGTGGTCTCTTTTTCGGTCCCTAGAACTGAGCTCTGGGCTTGCTTTTATAATCGGCGCCGCTCCTAGAAAATCGGCGCCGACCATATGGGTCGGCGCCGATCGCGGAAAAGACTCCCGAGGTGGCCAAAAATGATCGATTTCGAGAAAGATAAGACTTATCCCGACTACGGGAAATATCCCGCTTAGGGAAGAGCAAATATGGATGTGATACATACATAGAATAAATTTGGGGTGGATAAGTGATTAAGATGCATGGGAAGAAGCGTAATTAAATATTTAATATTTAATCACTCATGGGTAAGATGTGATGGGATGAACTAAATTTGGAGTAAGTGATTAAATCACAAATTGGATAATATCCCAAGGGGATAGTTGGTGACGTAAAACGTGCCCCAGGTTACCTAAGCAAGTAAATGGATGAGAGGGACACTAAATTGAGTAACCAATTTTAAGTGTCTACATTTTGCCCCTTTTTGTCAAGTAACTTGCGATAAGCAAGGTTATGAGACAAAAACAAGGAAATGGAAGAAGAGAAGAATTTGTGGTGATGTGATCCCCCTCAAACTAGGGATGGGATGGATGATAGAACAGACGATCCCGAGTTTGAAAGAGGTAGATGAAAAATGCAGGATGCCCCAGTCGGATGTCTGGAGTAGATCTGATCATTGATGACGCATTAAAAATAAGTAAAAAGGCAGCAACCTAAGGAACTCACATTGGTAGGGCAAACTAGCCGGTCTCCTCATGAGACGACGTTAGTGCCTACAGACCCATGAGTGTAAGGAGAACTGCAAAAGAGTCAGCCTCTAAAGAGAGACACATTGGTAGGGACAACTAGACGGTCCATAAATCAGACGACGTTAGTGCCTACAGACCCACGTAACTCTAAGCTGCCAAACAAAGCGAGTGCTCCACGCAAAGGGAACAAACTCGAAATAGATGGTGATATCGAAAATATGTGCCAAAAGGCAAAATTCAGCACACAACAATGATTAGATAGATAAGTAAGCCAAGCATCAACACTATGGCAAACAGACATGAAAAATCGGCGGCGACCAAAACAATCGGCGACGACTAAAACAAACGGCGTCGACCCAAAAAATCGGCGCCGACCAATCCAGGCACATATAAATATGCGAACGGAAAACGTAAACGATTTATTTGCAACGTGACGATTGATTCAGAGAAAGTCAGAATTTGATTTTGAACACTATGGAAGCCTCTGGGAGCGGACAGAAGCGCAGGAGGACACGACCTGGGGTAAGTGGTCATTCTTGAACCCACTTTTCTTATTATTTTTTTGTTTTTTTTTTTTTGTTTGATTTTTTGTGCATGGGAGGCCAGGGTCTGGTTTACGTCCGGCCAGGCAGTCGGCGCCGATTGGTTTAATCGGCGTCGATTGTTTTTGGATCGGCGTCGATTGGTATAATCGGCGCCGACTGAAATAAACGACGCCGATTTTAACAAATCGACGCCGACTGATAGATGTTCAACATTGCTTTTTTATTTTTGATGTTATTGTTTTGGAGGATGCGATTTATGAAAATAAGAGACTAATTATGCTTTTGATGTCGTGGATGCAGGCACGAGAGGCTCTTCATATGAGGGATGCCATTCCTGAGCTATTGGAGATGATTCTCCCTGATGTGACAGATGCAGACTGGCAGCATTTAGAGCTAGCCGGGCTCGGGGGTTTCCGATATTATAGACGAGTGCCACGAGATGTAGAGCTCATGCGGGCACTAGTGCGACGGTGGGACAGCCACACGTGCACATTTTGGTTCAGGACGGGTGAGATGACGATCACCCATGAGGATGTATTCAGGATCCTCAGATTACCGATTACTGGGGACCCGATCGAGATCACACCCCGGGGAGCAGCAGCAGAGGGCCCTGGTGCGATTATACAGAGATAGAGCAGATGACTCGGAGATAGTATCTGGGGCAGTGAGGATAGCCTCACAGTACAGGCAGGATAGCCCTCGGAGCAGGCGGATAGCCTTGATTCAGATGGCTATCTCCTACTTTGCCCTGCCAGACTCAGGAGGTGGGAGATTCCCATTGTTACTATTAGACTGTGTGTGCGACATCTTGCAGTACAGACAGGTTTTTGCCTTCGCCGATGCCCTGATAGCTCAGATTTACCATGAGCTATGGATGTACACCACTGGCCGGAGGACAGGGATTGACGTCAGCTTTGTGCTCCATTGCTGGGCATATGAGCACATAGCGGTGATCAGGCCATCCGGGCTTCCTTGGATGCCAGCAGCAGTGGGAGGTGTTAACTATGGATTTCGGAGATGGCGGGCTGACATGGCCGCAGGAGATACAGGTAGATCAGCCAAGTGGTACTCTGAGCGTTTCAGGAGGCTGACACCAGATCAGGTCCTCTGGAGACCATATCAGGCATTCCCGACATGGGTTGGTCAGGATGCCCACTTGGTAGCACTGAGACGGAGCCGGGGTGGTCAGGGGCCGTAGGCCGGATATGTGGGAGTGAGTCCCGTTTATGTGGATACTGAGACAGTTTGGCCTAGTACAGACAGTACCGGCCACCTACACGCCATATAGGCGGGATAGCAGAGAGACGGATTTGCCGATTTTGATCCCGGCAGACCCATTGAGAGAGGCCCCACCCTCCACAGACAGTGATGATGACGCGGGGGGTGGATGAGGGCTACGCAGCATGGTACGACACAGAGCTTCCACGACATCTCCCGCCCTCTATAGATGCTGATGAGGAGGATATAGCTGCTACGCTGGACAGATTAGAGGGAGAGCATGCCACCCTCACACAGACACATCAGGTAGCTCTGGAGGAGATCAGGGCTTTGACGGAGGAGAGGGATGCCCTGATTGTGGAGAGAGACACCGCTCGCCAGGAGCGAGATACAGCGATCCAGCAGAGGGATCGTTACTTTCGGCACAGGGAGGCCCTCAGGGCCAAGTATGGGGAGACAGGTGCCACATCAGAGTCTGGTACACAGGGTACGACCCTAGGAGGGGCACCACCAGCAGCGGCAGCAGCCCCAGCAGCACCGGCAGCATCGTTACGAGCACCGGGTACTGTGAGCCTGAGCACATACCAGTCTCTCCTCGCTGAGGTGAGATACTACGAGGATGCCCTAGCGCAGCATGCCCCAGATGTGCCTCGATACGGGGCGAGGAGGAGAGCAGCGACGGTTACGGCAAGCGGAGCCTCAGGTGGAGGGAGTACTGGGAGAGATCGAGGTGGGCCGAGACCTCCAGCAGCAGGTGCATCGAGCTCGATAGGCGGCGGCCAGGAGAGACAGCCAGGTGCAGAGGAGGGTGGAGGGGATAGTGTCCTCCACGCTTCAGATTTTACTATATAGAGATTTGATAGATTTTGTATCTGTATAGTGATGTAGCCTCGATTGGAAGGCATTGTATAGATGGCTTGATTAGAAGCCATCCATTTTTGTACAGACACACATGTATATATAGATATAGATTCATTATTTGTCATATAATTGTACTCATGCTTTTAATTTTGGATATACATGGATAGATGGATATAGATATAGACTGATAGAGGATAAAATAGATGTGATTGGATAGGTATAGACTGAAAGATGATAGAAATAGATGTGATTAGATAGATTGATATGTGGATATAACTTTGATAGATGGATGTGATGTAACTTGGATGTACATGTGTTTGATGTTCGGATGGATAGATGGATATATATAATGTACCTTGGATGTACATTTTGGTGGATAGATTGATGGATGTGATTGATATATAGATTAGATATAATGTACCTTAGATGTACATATTTTAAATATTTTGATGGATAAATAGATAGATGTGTTTGATGTATAGATAGATGTAATTTTAATGAGAAATGAATAAAGATAGATGTTTTGATAGATAAGAGGAATTTTGATAGAAGATAAATTTTGATTGAATTAACATATGAAATGTCAATTTAACAGGATGCAAGACAAAGAAATGGGGAATACTCCTTGCAAGAGCCAAAGATGTAAGTGGAAACAACCGTGACTTAGAAGAGAAGACACTCGGAAAAGAAGGGAAATGATAAGTTGGACTTCCAACCGACCATAGATAAAATCCAGATAAGAAACCGAAAGACCAAGCATACAAGGCCCTATATAAGATTAAAATAAACCTGACACTAACTAGTCGCAAACCAGATCTAGGATAGAAATGGAAAGAAAAGTAAGTATCTTGTCAGAATTTACAAGGGACAGGATACATGTCCATGATAGGAAAATAGGATTCTCCATATGATCGACAAAAGGTCTTAAATCTCAGCTTCATGACTTTGACAGAAAAGCAAACTGATCAATGCGGGAAGTTTGCTTGATATGGAAAGACTGATCGATGCGGGAAGTCTTTCAGTGATGCTAAAGAGTGTATAAACTGACTGGAAGGCTGATTAATTACAAGAAGCCTTGAATTTTTCTTTGAGAAACAGCCGTCCTTCAAGGGAGCGGTCTGTATTTTGAATTTTAATGATAGCCATCCTTCGAGGGTATGGTCTATTTTCTTTTTGATTCACTTGATAATGTATGGATAGCTGTCCTTCAAGGGATCAGTCTATCTTTTGGATAGCATCTTCTTCTTCTTCTTTTTCTTTTTTTTTTTGAAACTCTTTGGAAGAAGCTGAGTTTAGACCTAGATAGATCAGATGGAGGGGAAGAGAGCATAGAAGAACATGTACTCATGCCCCGAGTAGATCCAATTAAGATAAGTACTTGGGACAGATGAAGTGGTGATTAAGGTATTCCTACCATGAGGAGGAACATATCCAAAAGAAACGTGCAATGAGTAGAGCCGCGATACTCATATTTAAGGTAGACGAGGCAATAGGCGGAGAACCACACAATTTCAAATCACCACGAAAGTAGATGACTGGTTATTAGGACGGATGGAAGATCTGAGTTGCGACTAGATTTGTGTAAGATAGATTTTAACAATAGAAGGGCCGTAGATGCAAGGCATTGAGAGGTTCCGCCTCAGGGATACCATCCATGGAAGATAAACGATAAGCCCCAGACCCATATTTATGAGTGATAATGTAGGGGCCCATCCAGTTGGGAGCAAACTTACCACGTTGACTTCTTTCGAGTGTGGTGACATTTTGATTTTCCTTAAGAACAAGGTCACCAATTTTGAAGTCACGGTGTTGCAAGTGCTTGTTGTAAGCACGTTTGACACGCTCAAGATAGACCTGATGATGCTCAAGAGCGTTGAGACGCCGCTCATCTAATAATTCAAGTTGTGCTAGACGATTTTGACGATAATCCTCATCGGAGACAAATTCTCTGAGAGAAACACGGAGAGATGGGATTTGGACTTCCAAAGGAAGGACAGCCTCAGACCCATAGACGAGAGAGAAGGGAGTAGCACCAGTAGGAGTACGAATGCTAGTCCGATAAGCCCAGAGAGCGAAAGGGATATGTAAATGCCAATCCCTACCGGCTCGACTAGTTACCTTTGCGAGGATACTACGCAAAGTTTTATTGGACGCTTCGGCTTGACCATTAGCTTGAGGATAGTATGGAGAAGAAAAACTGAGCTTGATATTGAAAGCGTTGCAGAGATTCTGCAAATCAGCGTTCTTGAAAGACTTACCATTATCTGTGATGAGCTTGTGTGGAACACCGAAGCGACAAATGATGTGTTGATAGACGAAATCAACTATGGGTTTAGCCTTTGTTGAAGAAAGAGGGATAGCTTCTACCCACTTAGTAAAGTACTCAGTGGCAGTAATGATAGAATGATGACGCTGTGAAGAACGGGGATTGATGAGACCAATAAGATCAAGACCCCACTGCGAAAAAGGCCACAAATCCGCCGCAGGTTGCAAAGCCTGACTAGGGATGTGCGTGAGATTGGAATGTTGCTGACACTTGACGCACTTCTTAGTGTATTCACAACAATCTTGATTAAGAGAAGGCCAATAATATCCCAAACGTAAAATGCGCTTGGCTACAGCTAAGCCACTAAAATGTCCACCACAGATACCGTCATGGACCTCCTGAATAGCTTTAGATGATTCATGGGTTTTGAGGCATCGAAGCAAAATACCATCAAAGCCACGTTTGTAAAGAATCCCGCCTAGGATAGTATAGCGATTGGCGCGTTGGACAAAAGACCTTCTACCATTGGAAGTCAGATCTGGAGGAAGGATCGAATGAGATAGATAATCAACAATCTGTTGATACCACTCATCCTGAGTATGGGTTGTGACAACATTGATCGAAGTTAGTTGTTGAAGATAAGATGGTTGATCTAATCGTTGCACAGCCACATAAAGACGCGAGTCTTCGGTAAAAGGCGGGATAAGTGAGGCTAATGAGGACATGGTATCCGCGAATCGATTTGCAGTGCGAGGAATGGCTTGGATGGTGAACTTATCAAAAGATTGGAGTTGAGCGAGAACGATATCACGATATTTTTGAAGGATATCATTCTTGCATTGATAGACACCCATGACCTGATTAACGATGAGTTCAGAATCACCGAAGATGTCAATATGACGAGCGCCGAGATTAATGGCATTTTGAAGACCTAAGACAAGAGCTTCATACTCAGCCACATTATTGGTGCACTCAAAGTTTAATTTGTGTGCAACTGGGATAGGCGTACCCCAAGGAGGAATCATCACGAAACCCGCACCTCCCCCTTGCTGGCATTTGGATCCATCAAAGAAGAGCTTTACTTTAAATGGAGATAGACCAAAATCAATTTGTTGGATATATTCATCGGGGAATTGAGCAAGGGGGTCTTGAGTGTCCGGAAGAGGAGCATCAGCTAATTGATCTGCAATAACCTGACCCTTGATAGCCTTTTGCGGGATAAACTCGAGGTCAAATTCTGTCATAAGCATGAGCCAACGAGTGATACGATCATTGTGATAAGGCTTTGCATGAATTGTCTTAAGTGGATTGACACTTGTGACAATATAAGTTTTATGATTAAGGAGATAATGACGAAGCTTAGAAGTTGCAAAGAAGAGAGCGCAACATAGTTTTTCAGCTTCGGAGTAACGTGTCTCATACTCATGGAGGGTGCGACTGATGTAATAGACAGCTTGTTCTTTACCACAAGTGTCCCGATGCGAGATCATGGCTCCCAGAGCATGGTCAGTCACAGAGATATAAAGATAGAAAGGCTCCCCCTCGCGTGGAGGTGTAAGCACGGGTGGAGAAAGAAGATAAGCTTTGAGATCATCAAAGGCCTTTTGGCAATGCTCATCCCATTCAAAATGAACATTCTTACGGAGGAGATGGTGAAAAGGTTGACAACGGTCCGACAATTGGGAGATAAAACGGCGCACCGATTGAAGACGTCCTTGGAGACTGCGGAGTTGCTTCAAGTTAGACGGGGGAGGCATCTCAAGGATGGCTTTTATTTTTGCGGGGTCCACTTCAATACCCCTAATGGAAATGATAAAACCTAAAAGTTTACCAGTGAGAACGCCAAACACGCACTTAGCTGGATTTAGACGAAGACAGAAGCGGATAAGCCTCTCAAAGAGAGGTGCAAGGATGAAAAGATGATCCTGACGACGCTTGGACTTGCCGAGGAGATCGTCAACATAATCCTCCACAGTTTTGTGCAAGAGATCATGGAAGATGTAGGTCATTGCTCGTTGATAGGTTGCTCCTGCGTTCTTAAGACCAAAAGGCATGACACGATAGCAAAAGGTCCCCCAAGGAGTTATGAAGGAAGTCTTATGTTGGTCTTCTGGTGCGATGAGGATTTGATTATACCCAGAGAAACCATCCATAAGAGAAAGCATCTCATGACCCGCAGTTAAATCTACGAGTTGGTCGATATTAGGTAGAGGAAAATCATCTTTTGGACAGGCAAGATTAAGATCCCGGAAGTCGGTACAAATTCAAATTTTCCCAGTAGCCTTAGTTACTGGTACTATATTGGAGACCCATTGTGGATAATCGATGGGTTGGATGAAGTTAGCCGAGAGCAAGCGCTGTAACTCTTCTTTGACAAGAAGGGCTACTCTAGGGTGCATTTTACGCAATTTTTGCTTAACTGGTTTGATATTGGGAAGGGTAACGATATTGTGGACCACAATATCGGGATCGAGTCCTGGCATATCCTCATATGACCAAGCAAAGGCTTGACAATGGTTGGAAAGAAAAGTGGTAAAGTCCCCTAATTCCTGTGGATTAAGGGATTGGCCAACCTTAATGATGAGAGGGTCTTCAGAAGTCCCTATATTAAGGTCGATAGTGGCTTCGTTGAGAAGGGTAGACGTGTCAGAAGGAATAGTTTTGGGGAGATATGAATCCTCTGCCCCCAGATAGGTGAGGACAGAATCATCATCCGCACAGTGGATAGTGTTGATAGTAGGAGAGTCGTCTCCAACTATTTCAGGGAAGATTAATGGTATAGAAGCGGACCGATTGTTAGTCTCATAGGCTAACGGACCCTAAGGAAATGGTATTGATAAAAAAAAAAAGTTATGTGGGATGGAAATGTCATCGTCCACATCGAGTGATGCTTCTGATTTAGTGGGGGAAGATGGTTCTTCGGTAGGAAGAGGCTCATCAAGAATAGTGACGGTGGCTTTTGAAAGGGGTTTAAACCCTAAACCAAATTTCTGATGTGGCATGAGAGTAGGAATGGACTTGAGGTCATGTATACCTTGTTCATATTTTCCCAGGCCAAAACCTTTCCACGCGCATCGATATAGATAAGTTTTTGCAAACGTGGGATTCTGTAGATAATCAAACCCTGTTAAGTAAGGTTTGGTCTTAGGAGGAGAATCTGGGTGATAGTGAGGCGTATCAAGACCACCGTAGATGAAATTAGTCTGTTGATTGGGCAGACCAATGGTGACGATGCGACCGAGACCTGGTTGATATTCAGGTTGTTTGTCTGGTCTACCATACTCATTAGGTTTGAGATGGGCATCGAAAGAAAAGAGAGGAAGCTCTCCTAGTGAGAAACGCTGCAATGTCTCTTCTAGATTTTGTAAATCCGGTAGTTTGGTTGCAGGTATGGAAGAAGATGAGGCCCCGTCAGGAGAACATGCATTTTCTTTTAAAGGGGCAGATCTTGTGGTCATGTCGCATTGTGCGGAAGGAAAAGGATCTCCTGGATGAGTATATATTTTGCCCTCATATTGATATTTTAAGCATCGATGGAGGGTGGATGGGACACAATGCATTGCGCGAATCCAGGAGCGTCCGAGGATCATATTATAGTGAAATTTTCCTTCGACAATGTAGAAGAGTTCATGAAGCAGCTTCTTACCTACTCGAATGGGTAAGACCACAGTTCCTAAAGTAACTGCTAGCTGATCGTTAAATGATCGAAGGGTGAAAGGTGGGGGTGACACCACATTCTTTGGTAACTTAAGTTGTTCGAATGTGTGCGAGGAGATGACGTTGAGTGCAGCTCCACTATCGATCATAACACGTTTTAAGGTAGTGTTATTGATTTGGACTGTGATGAAGAGGGGAGCCTCCAAATCCTCGGAAGAAAGAGAAGGAATTTCTGAATCTTCAAAAGAAATGGTGGTTGATGGACCATTCAATCCAACAACCAACTCGTAGGGCTGGGGCTCATCTGAATTCACTGCGATGCGACGCAGATTATCGATTAGAGCCTGGCGATGTTGTGGAGAGGATTGGATGAGGTCAAAAAGAGACATTTTGACCGGAGCTTGGGTGAGTTGTTTCATAACACTCTCCTCAACAGACACGGGAACTTGAGCCCGAGGTGCAGCATGAATAGAGACCTTAGGTCGTGGGGCTGATGAGGAAGGAGAAACGCCTTTAGGGGCTGCAGAAATGACAACCCGTGGTCGAGATGCTGAAGATGAAGATGGGTTATCATAGTGTTGGGTTCTAGTGGCGATATGGATTGTGTCAATTTGAGAAGGTGGAAGATCAAGTGGAGCGGAGTCACCAGAGGTCTGAGTGGATCGTTGGGGCTTAGATGGGGCTAAGATGATAGGAGGTACTTGTTCCTCCTCCTCCAGCAAAAGGTCACTATCTTCCAGAAGGTTCTTGACAACAGCTTGAAGTGCTTTACATCCCTCAGTATCATGACCCGGGGTACGGTGGTAAGCACAAATCAGATCAGAGTTAAACCAGGTAGGTTTAACTCCTTTAGGGTTATAAGGTTTAATCGGAGGAAGGGTTATGGATGAAGATTGGATAAGTTGATGAAGGATTTCGGTGTAGAATCCGGTAGACGAAGAGGAGGATAGAGATGATGAAGGTGGTTCTTTTACATTAACCGACTGCCGAGGTAAAAGAACTTGCATGTTAGGTTTAACAGTCTTTTTAGGGATCCTCTTATTTGTTTGGACATTTGGAGGAGCAGTCTTGGGCACTTGAGATGGGAGTAAGTGAGACATGATTGACTTTGGTGGAGGAGGAGCCCCTAAAATAGATTTTGAAGATGATGGAGATGTGACAAATTTTGCGGGTCTTTGGAGACAAAGGGGGGTTGCTTGGTCGAATGTAATGATGATTTAGATAATGTCGGTTTAGAAGAGGAAGAAGCTCCCAAAGTAGGTGAAATTGGAGGAAGATAGGGTGCCTTGGTTTTTGGTAATGAAGATGATGATCCTGATAGAAGAGGTGACGTCTTTTTAGTAGGTAAGTCTACTTTTTGGGGTATTGGCGAAGAATGTGTTGTAGAAGAAGATGATGGCTTTGATAAGTGTGTAGAAGAAGACGCCTTCTCAGCGGGAAAATCCAATCATTTATGAGGCGTAGAGAGAGATTTTTGTGGAAGAGCACCAAGAGTCTTGATGGTCCGAAATATGGGCTTTCCTTTTTCAGGGATGGTGACAACTTCAACGGCATAAGGTGATTGTAACCTTTTCAGGGGGAGCAAATGGGGAGATACTGATGGTGTAATGTTAGATTTTGGTTGTCTCGGTTTAGGTTCCGGAACCAAGTGTATAGGTGTTGGTGCTACTTCTTTTGATTTTTCCTTAATAGGCGAAGTAACATTGGTGATGGAAGAAGGGGGTGATGAAGAAGCAGTTCCTTGCGAAGGGACTACTTCTGATGCAGTAATCATGGGTGAAACCACTGTAGGAAAAGAGATAGGAAGGGTCAAAATCGAAGACGCTTCCGTCGAAGTCGGCACAATTATAGGTACATTTACCAAGGACATAGTTGCAGCGGGAATGGGAGCAACAGAAGTGGATGTGCCTGTAGTGGAAACTCGAAGGGACGTAATCGCCTCGAGTATTGAAAGAATGTCTGAAGATGAGACAGATGAGGATGACACTGTCTCGGGTATGGATGGTAGGTCAGACAAAGGAGCGGAAAAAGAAGATTCTGTGCTTAGTAATGTAGGAATATTCAAAGACGGGCTATCTGAAGATGGTGGAACTCCAGTGATTGATGAAGTGGAAGGAGGTTCTGATTCGATTGATGCGTTTGCAGATGGCTGGGTTTCAGAAGAAGATTCTTCGGTAGAGATGAAGTTGATGGTATGAGTGTTTGGTTTTTGAGACTCTGAAGCATTATGGTTCGGGGCATGATTGGGAAAAGGTTGTTTAAAAACATCGAGTGCCTGATTTGGGGGAGCATTTGGGTTATCCAGAATGAGCTCGCCTTTATCAATGAATTTTTGGACAAGATTTTTGAAAGTCTGACATCGTTCGATGTCATGACCCTTGGTTCTATGATAAGGACAGAAATCATTTTCCCTATACCAGAATGGACGCTCTCGGCTTTCATCAACATCCCTAATGGGGGGAAGTTCGATCATGCGAACTTCCAACATTTTTTCTAAGATAGAGGCATATGATTCCCCCAATGGAGCGAAGGATCGAGATGATGAAGTCCCTTTTCGAGAAGATGAGGGGTCTCTTCGTGGTGTTTGATTAGAAGTATTGTCGGCTCGTGATGCTTTTAGTACGATAGCGTTGGTGGATCCTTGATTTTTGTCTTTAGAAGGGGAAGAATTTGGTTTGGTAAACCGAGAAAAATCTGGTTTAGATTTAGAGCGAAGTTTTAGCTTCCCTTGCTCAATGGCGCGAGATTCAAGTTTGCGTGCCATCGTGAAGGCTTCTTCAAAGGTATGAAAAGTTTGGATCCTTAAAGTAGAAGAAATGTGATTAGCACAAGATCGAGTAAACAACTCGATCTGTTGGGATTGAGGAAGGGAGAAAGACAATTGGTTGATTATCCCTCTCCAACGAGTGACAAAGTCTGCAATAGACTCATCATCGAATTGGTGAATGTTATAAAGATCTGTGATCGAGATCTTATGCGCGATATTTATTGAAAAGTTTTCAACAAACATCTGGGCCAATTGAGAGAAAGAAAACAAGGAATGTTGAGGAATGTTATTGTACCAGTCTAAAGCAGGACCTGCTAGAGACATAGGAAAGGTACGGAGCATAAGCTCCTGATCCTGGACTATGAGGTAGCAAGCATGTTTGAATGCTCGCAAATGTTGTTGAGGGTCTTCCCGACTATGAAATTTTGAAAATTTAGGAAGTTCCCATTGGGGAGGATAAGGCTTGAAAGCTACTGAGGGGTGAATGGGTTCATTACACACTTCTTCAAAGGAGTATGAAGGACGAGCCCCTTTTGTGGAGGCTTCCAAGTCTGTGATTTTCTTGAAGAGAATTTGAACCACGTCAGATTGAGGAGGAGGTACATTGGTATGTCCTACATAAGAAGCAAGGGGTGGATGTTGTTGAGGTGTCAATGGGGGATTCATCTGTTGTTGGATAGGATGATAAGAGGAATAACCAGGTGTTCTGGGTGACACCGGGTGGGGTATTTGCTGTGAGATAGCTTGCGTATAAGCAGGCTGTGAGATAATAAGTGGTTGAGAAAATAAAGGTTGGGTGACGGATGGAGCCTGTGATTGGTGGACTCCGATGTTTGTTAATTGGATCGGGACAGATTGAGGAACATGAGTGCAGACTTGATTGGACATATTGGGGAACAAGACTTGAAAGGGGCCTTCTACTGCCGGATTAGGTATTAAGGGTTCCGATGTTAGAGGATGGGCGAAGGTCACAGTTGCTAGAACATTGGAAGAAAGATACCCTAGAGGACGAGAAGTAGGAGCCAACTGACTATTCGGAGGGGGTTGGCTCATGAAGAGGTACTGACCTTGGGACACGATGGAGGGCATAGATGAATTAACAGTAATATGCGGGTGTGTAGACGCATTCATTATAGCCAGGGCAGAAGGCCTCTCAGAAGTAGGTTGTGGAATATTCGAGGTAACTGCGGTGTTAGGAATAGGTAAGACTATTTGAGAACTAGTCGATATGGTAGGTGGAAGAGAAAAGGGAGGCATAGGGGCCTCGCCCTTCTCCGTGACTCGAGGCAAGAGAGATGATGCAAACTGCTCTACAAAGGCCTGGGGTGATCCACGAGGATAATTGTACACTTGTTGGATTAGTGGTCCTTGATCAGATATTTGAATAGACTTGTGTACTAGGTAGTCCATGAGGGCCATCGGATTGCGGTCGAGGAATGCCTGGAATTCAGGATCCCCACGGGGAACATACTCCAAGCCAGATGATATTTCCGAAGGACTAGGGGAAGCTAGACGTGATGGGATTGCTTTGGCTTGATAGAAAGGATTATATGACCAGGATGGGGAACCAACTAACAGCGGTCCCGAGGAAGATTGGGGGGGTGCCGAAACCTCCACACTAGTGGTGATCTCAGAGGAAGAAGGAACCAGTTGAGCCATCTTCTAGATTGTGACCGAGTGATAACCGTCATAAACACGCAGAAAAGAAGATTGACCTAACTAATGCACAGACAATTCAGCAGCGCAAGTGATTATCTCTTTTAAAATTTTATGCTTTTAAGAAAGAAAATGTTTAGGAAGGCTTTTTAGAACAGGAACTACTCAGATAGCCAAACTAAGGATGGTTTGGGTAATGTTTGGTGAGGAGTCCCGAAGGCACTTCAGTAAAAGACCGGTACGTGGCTTGATATAGGGGCCTACCCCCGCACTTCACACACTGCTGCGATAAGGGAGTCGGGTGCTTTGCCAATATATACCAAATCTTCCGTGAATTTATAGCAGCGCGGCCCGAGTACCGCGTAGGCTCTTCCTCTTGGATATCACTTCCAAGTAGGCGAGGCTAGGGAAGGAATTTTTGTTTAAATGCTTTATACCTAGTGATTTTGGCTTTGTGTGCAAGGGTGAAAAATAAAAATCAAATAGTGTCACTACCGATTTGATCAATTTTCTAGCCTAATTAAAACTAGATGAAAAACATGCAGCAATGACAAAGAAAAAGTTCTTTTTTAAGCACTTAAAAACGAAGTGTTTGATTCGATGAAGGCAAGTCAAACAGATTCTTTCCCAAATGTGATTAAGTTCTTTTTTAAGCACCAAAAATTGAAGTGTTTGGATGTGATAGGCAACCGACAAAGAAATCCTAAAAAAGAGAAAACACCGTAAAAGAGGAATACCTGTAGATTTAGCTCTCCAAGGTGTGTGGACTTCAAAAAGCGCGTGTTGTGAGCTCTTCCCCTCGAACAATGCCATGAACAGCAAAGTGCTCCGCAAGAAGAGGTTAAGCAAATAGTAACAAAACCCAGAAAGATATATCCAGATACGTGCAACATAAATCTCTCTGTCAGTACTAGGAAATTCCACGGAACAAGAAAATTTCAAAAAGACAAGACTAAAATGATGAAAAATGCTCAAACAGAACTGATTAGAATCAGTGAAGAAAAAGAACAAAGCCTAAAACAGAAAAGAATGAACTTACCAATTAAAGACTTTGGTTGTGTCCCACCGAGCGTGCCATAATGTAGATCAAGAATTTCACGCTTGTTACCGTCCAAGTTAATGCATGCACCAACTAAACACAAAAACCCTGAAAAAAAAACTCCAATAAATCGATACCTTATGAAGATGTAGATGGATAGGAAGTCGTGTAGATAGAATGGTGGGCGGCACACGGCATTCAACACAAAGATTCCGGTATCCCTGAAAACACTGACTTGCCAGAAAAAAGACCCACGTTATAAAGAATTTTTATTTAGTTGGACTGCCCGAGAAACGGGTCCGGGAAGCGATACGCTTCCTCGGCGGGATGTCCAGTCCATGTTTTTCAATTAAGAAAAGAGCATACATGATAAACGAGTAAGTCAACAAGCTAGATCTTCTGATTGGCAGTAATAAGACCGATCTAACAGCAGACCAGAAGTAACAAGAAAATAGGAACTAGGAAATAAATGCCCGGATTTGTGTTACTTGTGTCCTGAGTAAAAATCCCATTTGTTAGGGAAATCATCGTCGATTCCAAGAGATTGATCGCGTCGACTTCTCAGAATCGGTGTCGATTGAGATGGATCGGCGCGACTGGGTATACAGCGTCGACTGGAGGCAGATCGATCAATCGGGACTGTGCGATAAGATTCGGGAATTGGAGGGGAATGTGTCCCTTTGATGTGCTGAAGTTGGCGAACACTGGAACATATAGTCACCAGATGATAGATTGTGGTGTGCGATGCTGATGTGCAGGGACTAGTAACTGTGCTTCCTCTCATGGATGGATTCGGACACGGGATCTGCCTAATTTGCTACATGGATGCTAAAACTATCTCTCTTTCCTCACAACTGTATCTTTCCCTCTTTCTCTCTCGTCTCTCTGTTCATAGCGCAGTGCTTCCTTTTTTCGTCTGTTCACTTTTTCGCCTCGTCTCGTGGTCTCTTTTTTTTCGGTCCCTAGGGAAGAGGAAAAATAGATGTGATACATAGATAGAATAAATTTGGGGTATATAAGTGATTAAGATGCATGGGAAGAAGTGTAATTAAATATTTAATATTTAATCACTCATGGGTAAGATATGATGGGGTGAATTAAATTTAGAGTAAGTGATTAAATCACAAATTGGATAATATCCCAAGGGGATAGTTGGTGACGTAAACGTGCCCCAGGTTACCTAAGCAAGTAAATGGATGAGAGGGACACTAAATTGAGTAACCAATTTTAAGTGTCTACACGCGTAGGATAAAATATCTTCTACCATTGGAATTCAGATCTGGAGGAAGCACTAAATGAGATAGATAATCAACATGATCTGTTGATACCAGTCATCTTAAGTATTGGTTGAGACAGACATTGATTGAAGTTAGTTTTCCTGAAGATGAGATGGTTGGTCTAATCGCTACACAGCCACATAAAGTCGTGAGTCCTCAGTGAAAGGTGGGATAAGTGAGGATAATGAAGCCATTGTATTTGTGAATCAATTTATAGTGTGAGGAATAGCGTGGATAGTGAACTTATCAAAATATTGGAGTTGAAAGAGAACGATATCACGATATTTTTGAAGGATATCATTCTTGCATTGATAGACACCCGTGACTTGATTAACGATGAGTTCAGAGTCACCAAAGATGTCAATATGGACGAGCGCCGAGATTAATGGCGTTTTAAAGACCTAAAACAATAGCTTCATATTCAGCCATATTATTGGTACACTCAAAGTTTAAGTTTGTGTGGGATTGGGATAGGTGCATACCCCAAGGAGGAATCATAATGAAACCTGCACTTCCCCCTTGCTGGCATTTGGATCCATCAAAGAAGAGTTTTACTTTAAATGGAGAAAGACCAAAATCAATTTGTTGGATATATTCATCGAGGAATTGAGCAAGGGGGGACTTGAGTGTCCGGAAGAGGAGCATCAGCTAATTGATCTGCAATGACCTGACCCTTGATAGATTTTTGCGGAATAAACTCGAGATCAAATTCTGTCACGAGCATGAGCCAACGAGTGATACGATCATTGTGATAGGGCTTCGCATGCATTGCCTTGAGTGGATTAAAACTTGTGACAATGTAAGTTTTGTGATTAAGGAGGTAGTGACGAAGCTTAGAAGTTGCAAATAAGAGAGCACAACATAGATTTTCAGCTTCGGAATAACATGTTTCATACTCATGGAGAGTGTGACTGATGTAATAGACAGCCTGTTCTTTACTGTTAGCATCCCTGATGTGAGATCATGGCTCCCAAAGCATGGTCAGTCACAGAAATATAAAGATAGAATGGCTCCCCCTCACGTGGAGGTGTAAGCATAGGTGGGGAAAGAAGATAAGCTTTGAGATCATCAAAGGCCTTTTGACAATGCTCATCCCATTCAAAATGAACATTCTTATGGAGGAAGATGATGAAAAGGTTGACAACGGTCCGATATTTGTGAGATAAAATGACGTACTAATTGAAGTCATCCTTGAAGACCTGCGGAGTTTCTTCAAGTTAGAAGGGGGAGGCATCTCAAGGATAGCTTTTATTTTTGTGGGGTCCACTTCAATACCCCTAATAGAAATGATAAAGCCTAAGAGTTTACTAGTGAGAACGTCCAAAAGCGCACTTAGATGGATTTAGGTGAAGACAAAAGTGAATGAGCCTCTCAAAGAGAGGTGTAAGAGTGAAAATATGATCCTGACGGTGTTTGGATTTACCGAGGAGATCATCGACGTAATCTTCCACGGTTTTGTGTAAGAGATCATGGAAGATGTAGGTCATTACTCGCTGATAGGTTGCTCCTATGTTCTTAAGACCGAAAGGCATGACACGATAACAAAAAGTCCCCGAAGGAGTTATGAAGGAAGTCTTATGTTGGTCCTCTGGTGTGGTGAGAATTTGATTATACCCAGAGAAACCATCCATAAGAGAAAGCATCTCGTGACCTTCCGTTAAATCCACAAGTTGGTCGATATTAGGTAGAGGAAAATTATCTTTTGGACAAGCAAGATTAAGATCCCAGAAGTCGGTACAAATTCGAATCTTCCCAGTAGCTTTGGTTACTAGTAATATATTGGAGACCCATTGTGGATAATCGATGGGTTGGATGAAGTTAGCCGAGAGCAAGTGCTGTAACTCTTCTTTGACAAGAAGGGCTACTCTAGGGTGCATTTTACGCAATTTTTGCTTAACTGGTTTGATATTGGGAAGGGTAACGATATTGTGGACCACAATATCGGGATCGAGTCCTGGCATATCCTCATATGACCAAGCAAAGGCTTGACGATGTTTGGAAAGAAAAGCGATAAAGTCCCCTAATTCCTGTGGATTAAGGGATTGGCCGACCTTAATGATATGAGGGTCTTTAGAAGTCCCTATATTAAGGTCGATAGTGGCTTCGTTGAGAAGGGTAGACGTGTCAGAAGGAATAGTTTTGGGGAGATATGAATCCTTTGCCCCCAGATAGGTGAGGACAGAATCATCATCCACACAGTGGATAGTGTTGATAGTAGGAGAGTCATCTCCAACTATTTCAGGGAAGATTAATGGTATAGAAGCGGACCGATTGTTAGTCTCATAGGATAACGGCCCTAAGGAAATGGTATTGATAAAAAAAAAAAGTTAGGTGGGATGGAAATGTCATCGTCCACATCGAGTGATGCTTCTGATTTAGTGGGGGAAGATGGTTCTTCGGTAGGAAGAGGCTCATCAAGAATAGTGACGGTGGCTTTTGAAAGGGCTTTAAACCCTAAACCAAATTTCTGATGTGGCATGAGAGTAGGAATGGACTTGAGGTCATGTATACCTTGTTCATATTTTCCCAGGCCAAAACCTTTCCACGCGCATCGATATAGATAAGTTTTTGCAAACGTGGGATTCTGTAGATAATCAAACCCTGTTGAGTAAGGTTTGGTCTTAGGAGGAGAATCTGGGCGATAGTGAGGCATATCAAGACCACCGTAGATGAAATTAGTCTGTTGATTGGGCAGACCAATGGTGACGATTCAACCGAGACCTGGTTGATATTCAGGTTGTTTGTCTGGTCTACCATACTCATTAGGTTTGAGATGGGCATCGAAAGAAAAAAGAGGAAGCTCTCCTAGTGAGAAACGCTGCAATGTCTCTTCTAGATTTTGTAAATCTGGTAGTTTAGTTGCAGGTATGGAAGAAGATGAGGCCCCGTCAGGAGAACATGCATTTTCTTTTAAAGGGGCAGATCTTGTGGTCATGTCACACTGTGCGGAAGGAAAAGGATCTCCTGGATGGGTATATATTTTGCCCTCATATTGATATTTTAAGCATCAATGGAGGGTGGATGGGACACAATGCATTGCGCGAATCCAGGAGCGTCTGAGGATCATATTATAGTGAAATTTTCCTTCGATAATGTAGAAAAGTTTGTGAAGCAGCTTCTTACCTACTCGAATGGGTAAGACCACAGTTCCTAAAGTAACTGCTAGCTGATCGTTAAATGATCGAAGGGCAAAGGGTGGGGGTGACACCACATTCTTTGGTAACTTAAGTTGTTCGAATGTGTGTGAGGAGATGACGTTGAGTGCAGCCCCACTATCGATCATAACACGTTTTAAGGTAGTGTTATTGATTTGGACTGTGATGAAGAGGGGAGCCTCCAAATCCTCGGAAGAAAGAGAAGGAATTTCTGAATCTTCAAAAGAAATGGTGGTTGATAGTCTATTTAATCCAACAACCAACTCGTAGGGCTGGGGCTCATCTGAATTCACTGCGATGCGACACAGATTATTGATTAGAGCCTGGTGATGTTGTGGAGAGGATTGGATGAGGTCAAAAAGAGACATTTTGACCGGAGCCTGGGTGAGTTGTTTCATAACACTCTCCTCAACAGACACGGGAACTTGAGCCCGAGGTGCAGCACGAATAGAGACCTTAGGTCATGGGGCTGATGAGGAAGGAGACACGCCTTCAGGGGCTGCAGAAATGACAACCCGTGGTCGAGATGCTGAGGATGAATATGGGTTATCATAGTGTTGGGTTCTGGTGGTGATATGGATTGTGTCAATTTGAGAAGGAGGAAGATCAAGTGGAGCAGAATCACCAGAGGTCCGAATGGATGGTTGAGGCTTAGATGGGGCTAAGATGACAGGAGGTACTCGTTCCTCCTCCTCCAGCAAAAGGTCACTATCTTCCAGAAGGTTCTTGACAACAGCTTGAAGTGCTTTACATCCCTCAGTATCATGACCCGGGGTACGGTGGTAAGCACAAATCAGATCAGAGTTAAACCAGGTAGGTTTAACTCCTTTAGGGTTATAAGGTTTAATCGGAGGAAGGGTTATGGATGAAGATTGGATAAGTTGATGAAGGATTTCAGTATAGAATCCGGTAGACGAAGAGGAGGATAGAGATGATGAAGGTGGTTCTTTTACATTAACGGACTGCCGAGGTAAAAGAACTTGCATGTTAGGTTTAACAGTCTTTTTAGGAATCCTCTTATTTGTTTGGATATTTGGAGGAGCAGTCTTGGGCACTTGAGATGGAGTAAGTGAGACATGATTGACTTTGGTGGAGGAGGAGCCCCTAAAATAGATTTTGAAGATGATGGAGATGTGACAAATTTTGCGGTCTTTGGAGACAAAGGGGGTTGCTTGGTCGAATGTACTGATGATTTAGATAATGTCGGTTTAGAAGAGGAAGAAGCTCCCAAAGTAGGTGAAATTGGAGGAAGATAGGGTGCCTTGGTTTTTGGTAATGAAGATGATGATCCTGATAGAAGAGGTGACGTCTTTTTAGTAGGTAAGTCTATTTTCTGAGGTATTGGTGAAGAAGGTGTTGTAGAAGAAGACGATGGCTTTGATAAGTGTGTAGAAGAAAACGCCTTCTCAGTTGGCAAATCCAATCGTTTATGAGGCGTAGAGAGAGATTTTTGTGGAAGAGCACCAAGAGTCTTGATGGTCCGAAATATGGGCTTTCCTTTTTCAGGGATGGTGACAACTTCAACGGCATAAGGTGATTGTAACCTTTTCGGAGGAAGCAGGTGGGAGGTATTGATGGTGTAATGTTAGATTTTGGTTGTCTCGGTTTAGGTTCCAGAACCAAGTGTATAGGTGTTGGTGCTACTTCTTTTGATTTTCCCTTAATAGGCGAAGTAACATTGGTGATGGAAGAAGGGGTGATGAAGAAGCAGTTCCTTGCGAAGGGACTACTTCTGATGCAGTAATCATGGGTGAAACCACTGTAGGAAAAGAGATAGGAAGGGTCAAAATCGAAGACGCTTCCGTCGAAGTTGGCACAATTATAGGTACATTTACCAAGGACATAGTTGTAGCGGGAATGGGAGCAACAGAAGTGGATGTGTCTATAGTGGAAACTCGAAGGGACGTAATCGCCTTGAGTATTGAAAGAATGTCTGAAGATGAGACAGATGAGGATGACACTATCTCGGGTATGGATGGTAGGTCATACAAAGGAGCGGAAAAAGAAGATTCCGTGCTTAGTAATGTAGGAATATTCAAAGACGGGCTATCTGAAGATGGTGGAACTCTAGTGATTGATGAAGTGGAAGGAGGTTCTGATTCGATTGATGCGTTTGCAGATGGCTGGGTTTCAGAAGAAGATTCTTCGGTAGAGATGAAGTTGATGGTATGAGTGTTTTTTTTTTGAGACTCTGAAGCATTATGGTTCGGGGCATGATTGGAAAAAGATTGTTTAAAAACATCGAGTGCCTGATTTGGGGGAGCATTTGGGTTATCCAGAATGAGCTCGCCTTTATCAATGAATTTTGGACAAGATTTTTGAAAGTTTGACATCGTTCGATGTCATGACCCTTGGTTCTATGATAAGGACAGAAATCATTTTCCCTATACCAGAATGGACATCATCTTGGCTTTCATCAACATCCCTAATGGGGGGAAGTTTGATCATGCAGAACTTCCAACATTTTCTCTAAGATAGAGGCATATGATTCCCCCAATGGAGCGAAGGATCGAGATGATGAAGTCCCTTTTCGAGAAGATGAGGGGTCTCTTCGTGGTGTTTGATTAGAAGTATTGTCGGCTCGTGATGCTTTTAGTACGATAGCCTTGGTGGATCCTTGATTTTTGTCTTTAGAAGGGGAAGAATTTGGTTTGGTAAACCAAGAAAAATCTGGTTTAGATTTAGAGCGAAGTTTTAGCTTCCCTTGCTCAATGGCACGAGATTCAAGTTTGCGTGCCATCGTGAAGGCTTCTTCAAAGGTATGAAAAGTTTGGATCCTTAAAGTAGAAGAAATGTGATTAGCACAAGATCGAGTAAACAACTCGATCTGTTGGGATTGAGGAAGGGAGAAAGACAATTGGTTGATTATCCCTCTCCAACGAGCGACAAAGTCTGCAATAGACTCATCATCGAATTGGCGAATGTTATAAAGATCTGTAATCGAGATCTTATGTGCGATATTTATTGAAAAGTTTTCAACAAACATTTGGGCCAATTGAGAGAAAGAAAATAGGGAATGTTGAGGAATGTTATTGTACCAGTCTAAAGCAGGTGCTGCTAGAGACATAGGAAAGGTACGGAGCATAAGCTCCTGATCCTGGACTATGAGGTAGCAAGCATGTTTGAATGCTCGCAAATGTTGTTGAGGGTCTTCCCGACTATGAAATTTTGAAAATTTAGGAAGTTCCCATTGGGGAGGATAAGGCTTAAAAGCCATTGAAGGGTGAATGGGTTCATTACACACTTCTTCAAAGGAGTATGAAGGACGAGCCCCTTTTGTGGAGGCTTCCAAGTCTGCGATTTTCTTGAAGAGAATTTGAACCATGTCAGATTAAGGAGGAGGTACATTGGTATGTCCTACATAAGAAGTAAGTGGTGGATGTTGTTGAGGTGTCAATGGGGGATTCATCTGTTGTTGGATAGGATGATAAGAGGAATAACCAGGTGTTCTGGGTGACACCGGGTGGGGTATTTACTGTGAGATAGCTTGCGTATAAGCAGGCTGTGAGATAATAAGTGGTTGAGAAAATAAAGGTTGGGTGACGGATGGAGCCTGTGATTGGTGGACTCCGATGTTTGTTGATTGGATCGGGACAGATTGAGGAACATGGGTGTTGGTTGGATTTGACATGTTGGGGAACAAGACCTGAAAGGGGCCTTCTACTGCCGGATTAGGTATTAAGGGTGCCGATGTTAGAGGATGGGCGAAGGACACAGTTGTTGGAATATTGGAAGAAAGACCCCCTAGAGGACGAGAAGTAGGAGCCAACTGACTATTCGGAGGGGGTTGGCTCATGAAGAGGTATTGACCTTGGGACACGATGGAGGGCATAGATGAATTAACAGCAATATGCGGGTGTGCAGACGCATTCATTATAGCCAGGGTAGAAGACTTCTCAGAAGTAGGTTGTGGAATACTCGAGGTAACTGCGGTGTTAGGAATAGGTAAGACTATTTGAGAACTAGTCGATATGGTAGGTGGAAGAGAAAAGGGGGGCATAGGGGCCTCACCCTTCTCCGCGGCTTGAGACAAGAGAGATGATGCAAACTGCTCTACAAAGGCTTGGGATGATCCATGAGGATAATCGTACACTTGTTGGATTGGTGGTCCTTGATCAGATATTTGAATAGATTTGTGTACTAGGTAGTCCATGAGGGCTATCGGATTGCGGTCGAGGAATGCCTGGAATTCAGGATCCCCGCGGGGAACATACTCTGAGCCAGATGATATTTCTGAAGGACTAGGGGAAGCTGGATGTGATGGGATTTCTTTGGCTTGATAGAAAGGATTATATGACCAGGATGGGGAACCAACTAACAGCGGTCCTGAGGAAGATTGGGGGGGTGCTGTAACCTCCACACTAGTGGTGATCTCGGAGGAAGAAGGAACCAGTTGAGCCATTCTTCTAGTTTGTAACCGAGTGACGACCGTCATAAACACGCAGAAAAGAAGATTGACCTAACTAATGCACAGACAATTCAAGCAGCGCAAGTGATTATCTCCTTTAAATTTTGATGCTTTTAAGAAAAGAAAATGTTAAGGAAGGCTTTTTAGAACAGGAACTACTCAGATAGCCAAACTAAGGATGGTTTGGGTTAATGTTTGGTGAGGAGTCCCGAAGGCACTTCAGTAAAAGACCGGTACGTGGCTTGATATAGGGGCCTACCCCAGCACTTCACACACCGCTGCGATAAGGGAGTCGGGTGCTTTTCCAATATATACCAAAATCTTCCGTGAATTTATAGCGCGGCCCGAGTACCGCGTAGGCTCTTCCTCTTGGATATCACTTCCAAGTAGGCGAGGCCAGGGAAGGAATTTTTGTTTAAATGCTTTATACCTAGTGATTTTGGCTTTGTGAGCAAGGGTGAAAAATAAAAAATCAAATAGTGTTCACTACCGATTTTGATCAATTTTCTAGCCTAATTAAAACTAGATGAAAAACATGCAGCAATGACAAAGAAAAAGTTCTTTTTAAGCACTTAAAAACGAAGTGTTTGATTTCGATGAAGGCAAGTCAAACAGATTCTTTCCCAAATGTGATTAAGTTCTTTTTAAGCACCAAAAATTGAAGTGTTTGGATGTGATAGGCAACCGACAAAGAAATCCTAAAAAGGAGAAAACACCGTAAAAGAGGAATACCTGTAGATTTAGCTCTCCAAGGTGTGTGGACTTCAAAAAGCGCGTTGTTGAGCTCTTCCCCTCGAACAATGCCATGAACAAGCAAAGTGCTCCGCAAGAAGAGGTTAAGCAAATAGTAAACAAAACCCAGAAAGATATATCCAGATAACGGTGAAACAGAAATCTCTATTTCAAGGAACTAGGAAAATTCCAAGGAAACAAGAAAATTTCACAAAAAGAGCAAGACTAAAATGATGAAAGGAAATGCTCAAGCAGAACTGATAGGAATCAGTGAAGAAAAAGAACAAAGCTAAAAACTAGAAAAGAAATGAACTTACCAATAAAGGACTTTGGTTGGGTCCCACCGAGCGTGCCAGAATGTAGATCAAGAATTTCACGCTTGTTACCTGTCCAAGTTAATGCACCAAACTAAACACAAAAACCCTGAAAAACTCCAATAAAATCGATACCTGATGAAGATGTAGATGGATGAGGAAGTCGATGTAGATAAGATGGGCGCACACGAGCAATTCACACAATAGATCCGTGTATCCTGAAAAACACTGATGCTTGACAGAAAAAGACCACGTTAAAAGATATTTAGGTGGACTGCCCGAGAAACGGGTCCGGGAAGCGATAAGCTTCCTCGGCGGATGTCAGTCCATGTTTTCAATTAAGAAAAGAAGCATACATGATAAAAGATGTAAGTAAAAAGCTAGATCTTCTGATTGCAGTAATAAGACCGAATCTAAACAGCAGACAGAAAGTACAGAAAATAGGGAACTAGGAAATAATGCCGGATTTGTGTTACTTGTGTCCTTTTACCTATTTGTAGGGAAATCAGCGTCGATTGAGATTGATCGGCGTCGACTGACTAAGATCGGTGTCGATTGAGATGGATCGGCGTCGACTGGGTAGAATCAGCGTCGACTGGAGGCAGATCGATCAATCAGGGACTGTGCGATAAGATTCGGGAATTGGAAGGTGAATGTGGTCTGTTGGATGTGCTGAAGTTGGCGAGACACTGGAACAGAGTCACCAGATGATAGATTGTGGTGTGCGATGCTGATGAGTACAGAGGACAGAGTAACGGTGCTCCTCTCAGGAATTGATTCGGACAGGATCTGCCCTAATTTGATACAATTGATGCTAAAAAGATCTCTCTTTCTCACAACATGTATCTTTCTCGCTCTCTGTTCATGCGCAAGTGCTTCCTTTTTGTCTGTCTGTTCACTTTTTCGCTCGTTCGTGGTCTCTTTTTCGGTCCCTAGAACTGAGCTCTGGGCTTGCTTTTATAATCGGCGCCGCTCCTAGAAAATCGGCGCCGACCATATGGGTCGGCGCCGATCGCGGAAAAGACTCTCGAGGTGGCCAAAAATGATCGATTTCGAGAAAGATAAGACTTATTCCGACTATGGGAAATATCCCGCTTAGGGAAGAGCAAATATGGATGTGATACATAGATAGAATAAATTTGGGGTGGATAAGTGATTAAGATGCATGGGAAGAAGCGTAATTAAATATTTAATATTTAATCACTCATGGGTAAGATGTGATGGGATGAACTAAATTATGGAGTAAGTGATTAAATCACAAATTGGATAATATCCCAAGGGGATAGTTGGTGACGTAAAACTTGCCCCAGGTTACCTAAGCAAGTAAATGGATGAGAGGGACACTAAATTGAGTAACCAATTTTAAGTGTCTACAGGAAGTGGAGTGGATCTAAATACCAATGTGTGTAAACCGACATCTACGTCTGATTGACTTGTGGACTCGTTGGGTTGTGAGATCTGTGGATCACAACCATAGATTCGTGGTTGTTATGGACCTTCTCTGGTCATACGTGGAATCAATTCCTAATTCCTAATATCCAGTAGTCGTATGCCTTTTCGGCCGCTATATTTAGAACTAAAAGTTGTGCAACTTTCTCAGAGTACCTTACAGGCGTTCTAGCAACCTGAATTCGTAAACTAGTGTCTATGTCAGTGAGAATGTCTCATGCGTCTGGCTATGGGACCAAAGGATCACAACCAAACCTTTGCTCCTTTCAAGCCCTTCTAAGTCATGTGGATAGTTATCTAGGGTAACCTGTAGTTTGGCTGGTTTGAAAAAAACGTATGCGTTTTGTCGTCTTCTATGTTTAGTCCTCTTAGTTGTGCACTAATTTCTTGTAGGTCTATTGTTACTTGGAAGACCTGAATTCTAAGATTTTGGTCTATATCAGTTATTGCTGCAACAAGATTGGGCTGAGGCACTATTGGCTTGAACACGTATTCTCTGGGATCCCTAGGTCTCGTGATTGTCATGCAAAAGGAAATGATATAAATCTAACTAATGACAGAATAATCTAACTATGCAAGATATATCTATGTATATTCTTCTATTTTGTATGTTTGATAAACTATTGAACATAATTGAAAGAGCAATTATTTAATATATCTAGAAATTGACAACTAAACTAATAACAAATTTAAAACAAACAAAAGCAATCGAGTGTAGCTACTTGTCTTTGCAGTTGTGAATCTATTCTAAATAACTAGATAACTAATCTAATCTATTTGAAAGACTCTTGATCCTACCTCAGAAGTGAGGAGTGAATCATAGTTTCTCAGAAACTATCAATCGCCACAGCTTCCCCAGCAATATCAAAAGTGAGATTAACTAAAATAATATGATTGACTACTCTATTTGATATGTTTTAACTAGAACTTTGAAATCTTGAACCTGGATTTTAAAGAACAGTGGCGAATCCGGTTATGTGTGGCTTTGTCCCCTCAGTGTGATCTCCTCATTCCTTTGTGCTCACGTAGATCCAAAAAAGCATGTAATGCTAGCATCAACAGAAGTAGGTATTGGGACAGTGGCATTTTATGATGTAGACTGAATACAATATGAGTAGGAGAGGGATAGCGCAAGAGAACAGAGCTTGGCTTATGTAATTCCTAGCGGGATTTATTGTGAGTCATACAACATAAAACATCCAGAACCTGAAACTATCCTGTTTGACAAACAAAACCTACAACTTTAATGGCTTCCTACTAAAAATTAAACTTTCCTACTCAATGAGTTTCATGAAATAGTAACAACACTAGCACAAGAAGATTATGTGGCTTCCTAACAACAAAACAACACTAACCATGCATGCAATAAATAAAACTATGAATTCCTAAGCAGAACAGGAAGACTAAGCTATTGAAATGAGAAATTGGGAGGTAAATTAGAGGGGACATTCACTTGAGCACAAGCCAACTATTTATAGAATTCCCATTTACCCAAAGGTGAATACCAAATTGAACTCTTTAACCATAAACAATGCAAAAACACTATTCCAGGGAACCAAAATCATAAATACAAGCAAAGGTGGTGAAAAAAGCTGGTAAATGTTGAAATTTACACGAGTCAAGTTAAAAAGATCATTCTGGAAAATGTGTGAAGAACCGCCACCTTGAGTAGGGTGGTGGTTACAGGACCGCCGCCCTGACTGGGCAGTGGTCACGAGACCACCACCCAAGCAGGTCGGCAGTTTCATAACTGAAGACCAAAACGCAAAGAAAAAGAGGGGAGAAGAGAAAAACAAAGCATGCAGGGGCTAAGTGGGACATGTGGGATGTTAATGCATACTTGGAGAGATTTTTCGGATCCTGAACACCTTGCGAGGAGACCTGTATCATCATTGGGGCACATGTAACGTTCTTCCGGCGGTGCAACACCATACAATTTTTGGTACGTACATATTGCCCCCTCAGAGAAGAGTTTTAGCCATGAAGAGGCGTAAAACAGTGGGTCCAAGTATGGTAGTCCTAAAATGGGAAGTTAGAAATTATAACTGATATGCCCACGTGTCAAAATAACGCCCTCTAAAATTCCCGCTACCTATAAAATGAAAAGAGGACTCAAGTGCAGATAGATAAAATAGATAAAAAAATAAATACTAAAATAATATGAAATGAGGACGTACCATTTGCGTGGGGATAAGAACTTACCTCCATTGGCGTTCCAAACTTGCAGAAAGGGCATTCAAAACAAGTCAGGATGCTATATATGTAAAAGTGGGCCCATTTTCCTATTCATTTGTGCGTGTTGATTTGATTGATTTTGAGCTCTAGGACCCACGGTGACGGTTTCTGATGAGAGTATAGTCAAAATGTTTAGGACAAGATTGTGATCATGCCTCCGCGAGTGGAACACCGACCCGCGAGATCACAGGTGAGTTTTTCTCGATTTACCATTTTTATCCCCAAAATGTTAAAATGGTGAAATCTTCATCATGGGGGGATTATTTTTGAAAATGTCAGTTTTAATAGGGTCACTTAGGGGGGGACGCTAATGGGTAGGCTTTTTTTTTAATTCAAAATGGTCTTTGTTTGTGTTTTTAGGTGTCATTTAGGGCACGTGACCCGCATGGAAATTTGGGACACGACCGCCACCTTGAGCAGGGTGGCAGTTACACGACCACCGCCTTGATTAGGGCAGCGATTACAAGACCACCACCTTTAAGGTAGTGATTACAGAACCGCCACCCTGCTTAGGGCGGCGGTCCTTCACAGAATGCCTAAATAATACTTATTTGAATTCATTTTTGCATTTCTAGCATTCTTATATTTTTTAATGATTTTTTCAATGTCATTTTGAATACTAACTTACTCCTTTTTATGTGTTTTTGGGTGTATGCAGGCGAAGGAGGAGTATATCAGATGGATCCGAGAGAGAGAGTGTGACTAGCTTCCAGCAGTATTGGATGCACTTTCTCAGGATGAGCAGGACACTCTTTAGAGGGCTGGCATATTGTGTATATCATGGGTCCCGCATGTTACACCTTCTAGTCACATACTTTGTGACTTGTTTTCATATTAGGATGCTGATAAGAACACTTTCTGATTTCTAGGAGTCAGGGGTGAGTGGACCATTACTTTGGAGGGTGTTTACCACATCTTGGGGGTCTTGATCATTGAGAGACGACTCACACTTGAGATAGCAGGTTCACAGGCTCAGATAGCACAGTGAGCTTTATATATGAGAGATGCAGTTATCTCCACTGGTTCGAAGAAGGGGGTGAGGGTCCGATCTATTCCTAGCCTACCTATCCCCTTTATTCATCAGGACATTATGGGGATCCTTGCCTTGAGATTGATTGGGGAAAAGGGAGGAGACACCTTACTTTATTGTTGGTCCCCCATCATTGTACAGATTGAGGGACATGGCCGGATTTATGCCTGGGGAGCTGACATACTTGGGACCACCTATCATGATTTGTACCGGGTGGTTCGTTTATAGGGGCAGTCCTTGATCTATCTGACCCTAGTTATGATCTAGTTCTATGAGTGTTTCATCCCTTATGGGAGAGGTGTAGAGGTGGCAAATCTTAGAGCATTGAGGGTAGCCAGATGGACAGATATGTCGGTGCTCAGAGCATCCCACCAGCTAGTCGCCTCCTTGACTACTGATGATATGGAGGCCACACCCTCTCAGGCCATGGTAGGGTTATGGGGTGAGGAGGCTCTCACTTTTATCTCTTTCTCTACCACAAGGCAGCTTGTGGATAGGACGGGGAAGGTGGAGACATACCATTTTTGTCGAGTGCCTCAACAGTTTGGCCTTCCTTACATCGATATGCTCCCTCTAGTGGTGCCAGTGTTTAGATCAGTCTAGGAGGCTAGAGCAGGTCCTAGAGGTCGGGGTTGTACTGTTGTTACTCCTGACATTCCTATTATAGCTAGGTGAGTGGTACATGCTTGAGGGAGAGCCGGTGCTCCTCAAGCACCCTTACTTCAGATTGCCACCGGTCCCGCCCATAGCAGTGACAACCCCATTGATATAGACTCTGAGTCTGAGGAGTTCATAGGGGGAGAGACAGAGGAGGATACCGAGGCTGAGGTCAGTGAGTCAGGTGGAGAGGAGGATAGTGTTCCTGAGTGGCATGACATTCAGGATATCTTACAGGCGGAGAGGGTAGAGTAGAGTGCGGAGAGGGTGACCCTAGCTTTAGAGTAGCCACTTTTTTAGGGTTTGGGCGGAGAGGATAAGTACATAGTAGGATGTTATGTGGCTCTAGGCATAGGAGGAGTGCATTAGTCAGTGGCGGAATCTGTGGCAGGTACTGACCCTAGGGATCCATCTTGGAGGCCCAGAGATCTGAGTGAGTTATCATCCTTCTCTTTAATGTTTGTTTAGGATTTCCTTAGTTGCTATCTCTCCTTTTGTTTACTTTTGTTTTTATCTTTTGATCATTTCTAATTTTGTTTTTCTCCTTTGCTTGCAGAGATGGCTGATGAGTGGTGAGACCTGATTCACTGGGTATGTACTAATACCTTGATGATCCCCATGGAGAAGACCCGTGTGGAGTTATCCATGGATGCAGGGGAGCCCTTAGTAGCTAGCAGGCATACCGATGTGTTTGCCCCTGTCTAGCATGTGGCTAGGATGGTGACTACCCTTTGCACTGAGTTGGTAGGATACATGACAGCAGAGCACCTGATGAGGAGTCACTCTCATGGTGAGGCCATGGCGACTCCTCGAGACCGTGAGCCCTCCGTGTACTCAGAGCGCTAGCGTAGCCAGAGTCCTAGATGTGGGTGTGCACCTTTAGAGGGATCTTATAGGGGTTGAGAGGCCGCATGGCTCTCTTAGATTGTTTGTATGATGTATTTTGTATTTCCCGGGCTCTTTGAGCATTTTGACCATGCTTAACGCATGATGGCATTGTACAAGAAATTTGATTATATATATATATATATATATATATATATATATATAATTTTTGGATTAGACTCTTGGTATCTATGATTTTGTGATTCATTTCCACATATAAACTATAATGTTGTTTTTGTATGATTTTCAAAATGTATGCAATGGAGGAGAAATGATACAAATGCTTGTCTTCTTTTTGTATTTCATGATGCTGATATATGATAATGTAGACACAATGTGATCTTGAAATTTAGTTTCTATAAGAAATTTTTCGGTACTTCATATGTGTTTTGACAAAATGAGATGATAAATCGGTATGATGAGCAGATGAACTTGCCCCGCTCCTAACTCCACGCAACTAGTAAGATGCGATGGCTCATCACTGAGAGCTAGAAAAGGCACAAGCTATGAAATTTTTTGAATGGTAGTGATGAGAGATAGACAAATATTTGGTGGAACCAAATTAGAATGCTACAAACCTACTCTACTTGGGTGACTCCATAGTTTAGAATGCTACTTGCTTTGTGGTTTATCTAGACTTAGATCCGTAGATGGCCACATGGTAGATAAAATCTAGTTTTCTGGGTTTTGAGCTCTCTTGGAATTTTTGACATGTGATTCATTTGTTTTTGACTTAAGATTGCAAAGGTTTATTTGCACCATTTTCTTATGACCTTCAACATTTATTTATCAAGAGGACCCCCTACACCTTGCCCCATGCTACTAGTAAGAAGCGTGTGCTTATCACCATGGACAAGGTATAGGCGAGTAAGGGCATTCCCATCCTTTCCCAACCCTACGTCACTAGTAAGAGATGAAAGCTCATCATTGAAGGTTGGTAGGGAAAGAAAATGTGTAAAAATAAAATATTCTGTTTGATCTATATTTGACTTGTTTATTTGAGAAAAATATCAGTATGTTCTTACTTCCAAAGAGATATACATATGGGATAGATGTGACACTATGAATCTTCTATAAAAGACCATAGGCAAGACACCTATCCTAGGAAGAAACCAAAATTGAGAATAAGCATGCAGACCTTGGTATGGTTACCGTTAAGACTTTTTCATATCTAGCTTTATTTGATGAAATGATTCTGAAATGGTTGATGATGTTATGAAAATGAAGAAGTATGATTGGAAGGGTTATGCCAATACCATTAGAAGTTTGTAATGAATTGCTTTGAGAATAAGTTCCTTGATCACAAAATTGTATGAAACGAGTGGACAAAATGAACCTAACTACATGAAGATGTAATATAGATATAATTATACAAACAGTGTGGGTTGCTTATGCATAGAATCATTTAAGATGCAAGGAATTGTCTGTTTCATTGAATTCCTCAGCTTCCAGTGTACATAAGAGATATGCACCATTTCCATAGTCTTTTGTGACTTGGTATGGGCCCAACCATTTGGGCCAAAATTTCCTTCCTTCACTGGTCTTCTTGTCAATCTGGCTGTCTAGTCTTAGAACTAGATATCCTTCATATATATCTCGTTCATAGACCTTTTTGTTATACTGACAACACATCCAGTCAACATAAATTCTATGCCACTGTTCAACATCTAACCTGGCCTCATCTAGGTTTTATAGTTGGGAGAGACATGCTTCTCTATAAGCATCTTCATCCAGAATCCCTTGTAATGAGATGCGGAGACTGGGTATTTTAACCTCAAGTGGGAGAACTGCTTCTGCTCCGAATACCAATGAGAAAGGAGTTGCTCCTGTGGGTGTTCTTATTGAGGTTCAGTGGGCCCACAAGGCTGGGTATAACTTTAAATTCCAATACATTTATTTTATTTTACCGTTTTAAGGAGAATAGCTTTTAATGTCTTGTTTGTTGCTTCAGCCTACCCGTTGGCTTAAGGGTAATATAGGGAGGCTGTATGATGATTTATTTTAAATTTATTGTATAGCTCACGGACCTCGTCATTCTTAAAAGAAGTGAGATTATCTGAGATAATGATTTGTGGGAAACCGTACCTACAAATGATTTGGTTCAAAATGAACTTGGCGATCACGGCACTTGGTACAGTGGTAAGAGGCATAGCCTCTACCCATTTAGTAAAATACTTAGTGGCCGTGATTATGAAGTTATGGCCATCTGCAGACAAGGGAGATAATTTCCCTATCAAATATAGGCCCCATGTAAAAAAGGGCCATGGAGTAGCGATTGGTTATAGAGCTTATGCCGGCATGTGAATCTCATGGGAAAATTCTTGACATTTTTGGCACTTGAGTGCAAACTCTACTGCATCGTGTTCTAGAGTGGGCTAGAAATAGCCCATTCGATGTATTTTGTGAGTGGTGGTGTGACCTCCAAAGTGGCCGCCACATATTCCACTGTGAGATTTGTAAAGAATTTTCTTGGATTCTTCTATGTCAAACACCTTAGAAGCATTCCATCGAAGGCCTTACGATAGAGCACTTGTTCTAGAATAACGTATTTGGCTACGATAATGCGTAACCACCTTCTTTGTTGCAGTGTAACACCTTCTAGATATGTATGGTCCATGCTATAATTAATAATATCAGTATACCAAGGAAATTCAAAGATAGGAGGTTTAGTTTCGATGTAATATATGCATTCATCGAGAAAATCTAGATCTACTAGATTGCCTCCATCTAACAGGTTATCAGATAACCAATCTGCAATGATTTGTCCATTAACAGACTTTTGGTTTACAAAAGTTAATTCAAATTCACCCATTAAGGTTATAAAGCATCCAACCTTTTTAGACAAATACCCTTATGTGAGGAAAGTTAGTAAATGATCTGTTTTCAAAATGACCCTTGTTTCTTGATTGAGCATGTAATGTCTTAAGCGTTTGGTTATGAAGACTATGGCAAGGCACTCTTGTTCTGCTTGCGTATAACATGTTTCATAATCGAGCAACATGCAGATAATAAAATAGATCACACGTTCTCATTTTTCATTGTCTTCTTTGGCCAGCATACAGGCTAGTGAGACATTGGTAGCTCATGAATATAAGATTAATGGGTGGTCGGGCTTAGGAGGCATTAACGTAGGTGGTGATAACAAGAAACGCTTAACTGCTTCGAAAGCCTCATTGTAGTCTTTGGTCCAATCGATACTGTAATCTTTCTTAAGTAGATTGTTGATTGGATGAATGGCAAAGCTTAAATCTGGGATGAATCTTCGGATTGCACCGAGTTTCCCAAGAAATGACCTGATTCCAGATTCATCCGACCATGGGATCATTTCAAGAACAGCCTGGATTTTGGCTGGGTCTACATCGATCCCTCATGATGATATGATGTAACCCAGGAGTTTCCCTCCTGTCACACCAAATATGCATTTTTCTAGGTTTAGTGTGACTCCGTATTCTATCAAACGTGAAAGGATGATGCAGAGCACTTCCAGGTGATCACAGCGCTTCCTGGCTTTAGCTAATAAGTCATCTACATAGGATTCCATGATTTTAAGAATAAGATCATGAAATATGTACGTCATTGCCCGTTGGTATGTAGCACCGGTGTTCTTGAGACCGAATGGCATAACAACATAGAAATAGGTTCCCCAAGGAGTTATAAACATGGTTTTGGCTTGGTCTTGTTTAGATATTCTAATTTGGTTGTATCCTGAGAATCCATCCATGAGAGACAAAAGCTCAAACCTAACTGTTGCATCAATGATGACGTCAATGGATGGTAACAGGAAGTTTTCCTTGGAACACACCTTGTTAATGTCTCGGAAGTCTATGAAGATGCGTATCTTCCCATTTTTTTTAGAACGGGAACGATATTAGATACCCACTAAGATTAATCGACCGGTTTGATGAATCCTGCTTGGAGAAGCTTCATTACCTCTTCCTTCACCATGAGAGCTACCTTGGGTTTCATTGGTCTCA
Source organism: Taxus chinensis (assembly GCA_019776745.2). NCBI lineage: Eukaryota > Viridiplantae > Streptophyta > Pinopsida > Cupressales > Taxaceae > Taxus > Taxus chinensis. The sequence goes on from CM034154.1 coordinate 486,382,676, forward strand.
ATTTTTGTTTAATTGGCTTTGCATCTGATTTGGTGATGAGGTTATGTACCGCAATGTGTGGTGCAACCCCTGTCATTTCTTTATAATTAAATGTAAAAGCCTTCTGATGTTCTTTGAGGATTCAAATGTGTATTTCTATTTCTTCTGGAGTTAACGAAGATCCTAGTTTCAAGATCTTTGGTTCTTCCTCTGTTCCAATGTTAATATCAATCGTTTCCTTGATTAAAGAAGCGTTACCTTATTCAAACTTAGGCAGAGCTAGAGGTAGTTCCAGATCTTCTCCATGCTCTACCACGTATGTATCGAATTCCTTTTGTGGGGGAAGCTCTATCATGGGATTTCTGAAGTAAGAAGACGAATGTGGGATTAAGGAAAAATCTACCACGTGATGGGTGAGATGTAACGTTGCATAGGTGTTTAGGTGATCAAGAGTGGCTCTATCACTATCAACATGATCTAAGATATTAAATTTATTCTCAGCTATGTTTGCTAAGAGAGGAATTGACATTTTATTTACTAATGGTTCAGTACGAAGGGACACCATGAAATAGGTATCCTCCAACTCACTGCTTGGAGTGAAACATGAAGCTGAGGTTGCTATCGAATCTGTGAGAATATTTTGTTCTCACGGGATGGCTTTAATTGATATGAAGTCAAAATATTTGCTTAAGTCTAATACTGTTATTTTGTAGAGCTGTAAGTGTTAAGCTCTAGTCTCATACACCTCAGAGACTTGGTTTTCTAGTAATTGTGAGTCTCCTAACACCCTGATATTATCAACCCCAAGCCTCTAAGCTAGGATGAGGCCAAGGAGGAGGGCTTCATACTCAGTGCCATTGTTTGTAGATTTGAAATTTAGTTTAAAGGTGAATGGTAGGATTTTTCCTTTGGGTGAAGGAAAGATCACACCTGCCCCAGCCCCATAACGACATATAGCTCCATCGAAATGAAGAGTCCAATATTTAATTGGGAAGATGGTCATTGGGACATTCATTCCATCTATTTCATCTGCTTCGGTTACTTCTACCATGCAGAGTTCTTTTGCTAGCAAAGAACCAACTCCTATGGTATATCCCATACCTATAGAATCAAATGACAGGAAGATTGGTAGATCATGTTCTAGCAATTTGAAAATATTTGCAATAGTTCCTAATGATACTATTTTGACGATGTTAGCCTCATCCTTGAGGGCTGGGATAGTCTTGATTAGGTTCGTAACTTCTAACTTGGTTGTAGGTATCAACTTTTCTTCCAGTTTTATGTCGGTTGGTTTATTAAGTTGGTTTTTTGGGAGTTCAAACTTAGAGTGAATTCCTGGCCTTTTCTTCAGGTCTGCTAGGTGTATATCAAATGGTTTTAGATCTCCCTTTACTATGAATACCTTTCCCAATATTAGGAATCTTATTTCCTGAAATAACGTAGAAGGGATTGCTTTTATACGGTGTATCCATGGTCGGCTGAGGATCATATTATAGTTGGTTTCCCAATCTATAATATAAAAATCGGTGAGGATTGTTTTGGGTCCTAAGGTGACTGATAATATTATAGTCCCAATCAACATGGATTTAAGGTTATCATAGCCTCTTAGTGTATTCCAAGTCGTGGAACAATTTGTTTCTCCATACCCTAGCTTTTGAAGGAAAGAAAAGGGGACTATGTTAACTACTGCCCCATCGTCAACCATTACGCGTTTAACATAATTGTTATAAACCCACACTTGTAAATATAAGGTTGGATCACCTTTGTGTGTAATCTCAGCGTCTTTTGGCATTTTGTTTATTTCAAATATAAATTTGGCATCCCTATCCAGCTGCCCTGGAGGGTGGATATCAAAGTCTATATGATTTACCTATGTTTTGGTAGGTGGAGTGATGTTAATTAAATGACCTAAACCTAATGCTTCTAAAAGAGCAGCCCTGTGGGTAGGAGAGTTCTTCAGTAATTCCAAAAAGGAGATGTGAGAGAAGGTTTTTGTTAGGTCATTAATTATATCATAGGCACGTACATGTTTTACTAATATTTGTTGGATGCTATCAGTCTCTAGCGGATAACTTGGATTTGGCTGAGAGGAATACTCTCATCTCCTTGTTACAGCTTCTACATGTAGTTTGGTGTCTAAATCCACTAAACCGACTATCTTGGGTTGCGACTGACTTCCTAATTGTGGTGCAACTAGTGGATTTAGTGAAGTTGAGGCTTCATGATCATTGTTTCCTATCATTACACCCTTGTTCGTCCCATTTGGATTTAATTTGTTGTTATTGTGATTTGGGAGTGGATCGTTGAAGATCTTGAGGGGAGCATTTTGAGGGGAGACTACTCCCATGAAAGTATTTGGTGCAAGTGTTGTAGGATCTACCAAGAACATATCTATGAAAAGTTGTCTTTGTTCCTATGGCAAACGTTGTATGAATTTATTGTAATCGCATCAAGTCCTAGTGTCGTGGCCTCAAATTTTGTGGAAACCACAATACAAGTTGGGATTGTAATTCCTTGATTGTTGGTTTGGCACATATTGTGGTCCAAAATTTTGATTAAACCATTGCCTATTAAAGTTTTGCATTTTTTGTCTTTGGTTTTGGTTTTGGTTTTGGTTTCCAGTTGCGTTTTGTCTTGGACCCTGTGTTTGGACCTGTCATTTTTGTTGTTGTTGTGGATGATTAAATTCCACCGAGTTGATTGTTGGGGTAAAGTTGTTGTTTCGTTGATTATTCATCGGCGGTGGAGTATTTACAACATTTGTTTTCTTTGTTTGGTCAGTTACTCCATCTGTTGTTACGCCATGATTTTTTTTAAGGATTTTAGGTCCTTGATTGACGTTTGCGGTAGTAGGATAAGTCGTAGTATTCTAGCTAGGGGTGATTAACATCCCATTTATTCCATACATCTTACAACCGTTATCTATTGCTGCTTGATCTATTCAGAGAGTGGTCTCAAGTACTTCATTGTAAGTCCTTAGTGGGAACTTCTGGACTTCTTCCTTTACCTCTTTGCTGAGAGAATGAAGGAATAAATCACATAGTTCCATTTGGTCCATATTTGGAACACTTGCTGAAGAATAAAGGACTGTATGCCATCTTTGGATGAAGTGAGCAATAGATTCATTGTGTTCTTGTTTAATGTGCAAGAACTCCCCGATTCCTATTCTCAACAGTTTATTCATGTCAAATGCCTTGATGAACTCTGAAACGAGTTGTTTAAATGAATGTATGGAAGCTTCAAGTATTCTGTAATACCAATTGAGGGCAATGCCCTCTAATGTTTTGGGAAATATTTTAGCAACAACCCCATCCCAAGGGAGTAGTTTTTGAATAGCTATGGCATAGGCCTTGATATGTGCATTCGGGTCTCCTTCTCCTTTGTATTTGGGAAAATCGAGAAGAGGTCTTGGAAGCATGATGCTTCGTATAATGAAGTCTAAGGGTTCTTTCAAATATTTTGAATAAGTCCTTATCACATAGGTTTCGACCATCGATGGTTCTTGTTGAGGGGGTGGAGGTGGGATGGGTTGTTGGTGTGGCATGGCATATGCATTTGCAGGGACATAAGGAAATCCCTGTGGTTGAGTGAACATTCCGGGAGAAGAGAACATATCTCCTTGTGGTGATTTGGAATACATGTTCAAGTATGGAGGAGTATTGCCCAGGAATCTATTATTTTGTACTAGATTGGGATGTATCATATTTTCCACCGGAACAGTGTTAGAAATGGCGGTTCTAGTTGGCGTTTGTTGTGAATACTGAGGAGGCATGCCTAACATGCCTATTCTTGTGAGGATGTCTACTTGGCCAGGATTATGTGGAGGATTGGAATTTCCTACCTGCATGAATTGAGAATTTTGACTTGCTTGAGCAAGTTCTAACCCTCTAAATTTTTGTACTAAAGTTGAGATGACTTCATTTGGCGAAGTCATAGTATTTTGCCTTAGTGGCATTTTTCGTATATCCTGAGGTTGTATGGGCATGTGGTACCCTGATATGAACTGATCGTTACCTTGCCAAGTTTCACCAAGGGAATTTCCCATAGGTAGCGGCATGGAGGTGTTTTCTTGAAATGAGACCTCGGGTCATGTTTGTAAACTTCCTATAGGTGGGCACATACTCCGAGAGCATTGTTCATTCTCAGCATAACGTACTAAATGTTCATCATCTAAAAATAGGTATGGATCTGATTGTCTTCTAATTTGCGGTCTAAGCAATACCTGAGGAGACGAACCAGATTCTCCCATAAACGTCATGTTGTTCGAGCCTGAAGGCTATGAGTGTTGCATTTGAGTGAGCTGATCCAAATCATATATTGTGAAAGAATAACTATATCTAGCCCTCTAAGGTGGAGTTTTTGTTAACGATCGGTCAGCTGAATAGTTGTCACCCCATGCTGAGAGTGAGGGTGATGGCTGTCTATTGAGTTGATCGTAGTATGCTTCAAGACCTAGGAGAGTTCTGCCATATGCATCGGATCCTGACATATTTGGGGGGTATATGAATACCCATAGAATAATGGGAAAGAGCGAAGGTGGATGAAAGAAAGAAAACTAAAAGAGGAAGAACTGTTTCATTCACGTCAGGTTCACCAATTTTGTACAATGGAAAAGTGACAAGTGAGCATGGGAATCTACAAGTAACTCTTCCTCACACCCGACCTCCTGCGGTTTTGCTGAGACAACCGATGGGGATGGAATATACGTGGGTTATGGACAAACTAATTGGGCAATATTATGTCTTCGACATGTACTAATGGAATCTGTGAATCTAAGGCAAAGAAGGCCCTCCCAACCTAAACTGACGTGATAGATTGGTTGGCGAGGATGACTGGTGAAAGGCTCCAATCAATATCGAGCTTTGGAGTGATCTGATCTATAGGTTATGGAACACGGGGAAAATGCCCTGGAATTGTTTCATGTATATCTCTAGATAGGGTCATAAGATAGATGATGGATATGGTGGATTCTATGGGTGATTATCTGGTCTGGTCCAGAAATCTATAGCTTCATTAGCTGTTATGTCTAATAAGGATAACTATGTGATAATGGTTGGTGGAAGTGGAGTGGATCTAAATACCAATTTGTGTAAACCGACATCTACGTCTGATTGACTTGTGGACTCGTTGGGTTATGAGACTTGTGTATCACAACCATAGATTTGTGGTTGTTTTGGACCTTCTATGGTCATATGTGGAATCAATTCCTAATTCCTAATATCCAGTAGTTGTATGCCTTTTCGGCCTCTATATTTAGAACTAAAAGTTGTGCAACTTTCTCATAGTACCTTACAGGCGTTCTAGCAACCTAAATTTGTAAGCTAGTGTCTATGTCAATGAGAATGTCTCCTGCATCTGGTTGTGGGACCAAAGGATCACAACCAAATGTTTTCTCTCTTTCAGGCCCTTCTACAGTCATGCAGATAGTTATCTAGGGTAACTTGTAGTTTGGCCGGTTTGACCAAAATGTATGCACTTTATCATCTTCTATGTTTAGTCCTCTTTGTTGTGCACTAATTTCTTGTAGGTCTATTGTTACTTGGAAGACCTGAATTCTGAGATTTTGGTCTATATCAGTTATTGCTGCAACAAGATTGGGCTAAGGCACTATTGGCTCAAACACGTATTCTCTAGGCTCCCTAGGTCCCGTGATTGTCATGTAAAAGGAAATGATATAAATCTAACTAATGACAGAATAATCTAACTATGCAAGATATATCTATGTATATTCTTCTATTTTGTATGTTTGATAAACTATTGAACATAATTGAAAGAGCAATTATTTAATATATCTAGAAATTGACAACTAAACTAATAACGAAATTAAAACAAAAAAAGTAGCCGAGTGTAGCTACTTGTCTGTGCAGTTGTGAATCTATTCTAAATAACCAGATAACTAATCTAATATATTTGAAAGACTCTCGATCCTACCTTAGAAGTGAGGAGTGAATCATAGTTTCTCAAAAACTATTAATCCCCACAACTTCCCCGGCAATATCGAAAGTGAGATTAACTAAAATGAAATGATTGACTACTTTATTTGATATGTTTAAACTAGAACTTTGAAATCTTGAACCTAGATTTTACATAACAGTGGCGAATCTGGTTATGTTTGGCTTTGTCCCCTCAGTGTGATCTCATCGTTCCTTCATGCTCACGTGGATCTAGAAAAGTGTGTAATGCTAGCATCAACAAAAGTAGGTATTGGGACAATGGCAGCTTAGGATGCATATTGAATACAATGCGAGTAGGAGAGGGATAGTGCAAGAGAACAGAGCTTGGCTTATGCAATTCCTAGCGGGATTTATTGCGAGTCATACAACATAAAACGTCAATAACCTGAAACTATCCTGTTTAACAAACAAAACCTGTAACCTTAATGGCTTCCTACTAAAAATTAAACTGTCATACTCAATGAATTACATGAAATAGTAACAACACTAGCACAAGAAGATTATGTGGCTTCGTAACAACAAAACAACACTAATCATGCATGCAATAAATAAAACTATGAATTCCTAAGTAGAACTGGAAGAATAAGCTATTGAAATGAGAAATTGGGAGGCAAATTTGAGGGGCCATTTGCTTGAGCACAAGCCATCTATTTAGAGAATTCCCATTTACCCAAATGTGAAAACCAAATTGAACTCTTTAACCATAAACAATGCAAAAACACTAGTCTAGGGAACCAGAATCATAAATACAAGAAAAGGCGGTGAAAAAAGTTGGTAAACGTTGAAATTTTACATGAGATGCGTTGAAAAGATCATTTTTAAAAATGCGTGAAGAACCGTTGCCCTGAGTAGGGCGGCAGTTACTGGGCCGCCGCCCTGACTGGGCGGCGGTCACGAGACCGCCGCCTAGGCAGGGTGGAGGTTTCATAACTGAAAACCAAAACACAAAGAAAAAGAGGGGAGAAGAGAAAAACAAAGCATGCAGGGGCTAAGCAGGACATGTGGGATGTTAATGCATACTTGGAGAGCTTTTCCAGATCCCGAACACCTTGCGAGGAGACCTGTATCATCATTGGGGCACGTGTAACGTTATTCCGGTGGTGCAACACCCTACAATTTTGGGTACGTACAGTGACTCTTGTAGAGTTTGTGCTTCGCTAAGTATTAGGGGATTGTATCCTCCTTGTAAGTGGGTTCTTGCTAAAGTCAATTTGGTGCTTGATAAATTAGGGGTTGGTGCTCTTTATGGAGTAGGTTCTTCACTTAGTCATGTTTTTTTTTTTATTAATACAAAGATAAGTGGGTTTCTTACCCTTGATGGTTTCCCACATATATGATGTGTTAATGTGTGTTATCTATTTTTTCATGCTCATGTGGATGGTTGTTATGTTGCTTTGATGGTTTGAAATTGCTTATATAAATATGGCTTATTAAATGGTTCATATAAGTTAAGTAAAAGTAAAGATAATTGAAGTAAAAAAATTTAAGGTCACTAATTCACCCCCCACAGTGATTGTACTTCTAATAATTAGTATCATAGAATTTTCTTTGGAATAAGCTTAACAACTTGAAGGTGATCCTTGAAGCACATGTATGGTGAGCAATCAGGTTCAAGGAGGTTTTTCTACCAATAAAGATATTGTTTTTAATGGGACAAATTATGCATTTTGGAGCATTAAGATGAAGAAATATCTAATGTAATTATGCTATGACATATGGAAATCAATGGTTACTGGATACACTATACCCCCTACACCACCAACTAATGCAATAGGAAAGAAGGCTTGTGAAAGTAATTCTAAAGCAATGAATGTTATCTTATGTGGTCTTTCAAAGGATAAGTTTGTGAAGGTCATGCATTATGATACAACCAAAGGAATTTGGGATAAGTTACAGATCATATATGAAGGAGACTCCAAAGTCAAGTTGGCAAAATTGCAGACCTATAGAAGACAATTTGAAAGCCTGAAAATGAAGGAAAATGAGAACATTATTGCTTATCTTTTGAGAGTTGATGAGGTGGTTAATATCATCATAGAATTATGAAAAAATATGGAAGAGTCAACAGTTTTCCAAAAGGTATTGAGGTCTTTGAAACCCAATTTTGACTCTAAGGTATCTATTGTAGAAGAAGCCACAACTTTAAGCACTTTGCAGATGGATGAGATTCATAGGATCTTGACTGCCTATGAGATGAGGATAGATGATGGAATATATTCAAATAAGGATGTTTATTTCAAGGCTGAAAAGAAGGCACAAAGTAAGAAGGGAAAGGATAATTCTGAGTTAAATATTGATGATGAGAAGTTAGAATCCATGTTTGTTAGAAATCTAAGGAGAGGCTCAGGTAAGTACAAAGGTAAGTTACCATTTAAGTGTTTTAATTTTTGATATGATTGGTCATTTTACATCTAAATGTCCTAACAAGAAAAAGTATGAGCATGAATAACCAGATGAACATCATAACAAGGACAATATGTCTCATAAGCATGACAATAGAAGTTTCAAGAAGCATGATGGAAATAAAGGATCATTCAAGAACAAGAAGAATTTAAACACCAAAGAAGATTAAAACTCCTCTATTGTTAGTGACAACAATTCATGTAATAGTTAAGATGATAATGATAAACATAACAATGATTACAATTAATTCCTATTCATGGACAAAGAAATAAGAGGAGAGTGTTTGAATAGTTTCAAAGAAGAATTATAAGACGAAGAGGCAGAAGTGAACCTAGAAGTAGAAAGATAAGTTCTCTAGATGAGCTAAAGAATCAAAGAAAGAAGAACCAAAAATTGAAGTCCTTAATAAGAGAATATGAAGAAAAAACTAGTAACATGAGTGATGAACATGGAGAGATCATTAAGGAGCTATAAACTCAGGTTGAGTTGGTGATAACTTGTCTCAAGACCAAGGAAGAAGAATGTATCAAATTCAAAAAAGAGATGGAAGCTTTGAAGGTAGATTTAGATCAAGAAACCAACAAATTAAAGTCCCATGAGAAGTTTGAGAAGAACACCGAGGATTTAAATGACATGATGAGTAGAAAAAAGTTTGCAAATGATAAGGTAGGTCTTGGTTTCATTGGATACCACAAGAAGAGCAATGAAATTGACAATACAAGTCCTAGTTTCAAAGAAGTTCAAAAGGAGAACAAGGAGGATGCTAATGCTAACAAGAAGGTCAATCTAAAGAATAACATGAAGAAAATTTTTGTTAGATAGCCAAATTCCACGAGGTATGCAAGTTCATTCAATGGTTATTTTTATACATGTAGTTAGTTTGGTCATAAAGCAAGAGAATGTAAGAGACCCTCAAAGAATGAGTATTCATGGGATTATGAAAGTTCTTTCAAAGGATATTGTTTTTCATGCAATTAATATGAACATAGGGATGTATATACTAGAGTTAATCCATCATGGAGCTATGGAATGAATTTCAATTCATATCAATCAAGAGGTAATAATGGTATTGTTTGCTATAACTGTCATCAAAGTGGTCACATTGCAAGATTCTATCATCATGAATCTATAAGACAAAATAAGAAGGTTGAAGCTCATAAATTTTAAGACAAGAAGACATACATCAAGAAGTAAAATATTGTAGATGAAGTAAAGAAAAAACAAATGACAGCCAAATTAAGTCCTAATGAGCCTACATGCAAAGGTGGATTGTTTGCTATGGAAGAGCATAGATTAGATGTTGAAGAGTTCCAAGAGCGTATGGAGGAAAATAAATATATTTTGAATTAAATCAAGATTATTTTCTATTAGCTTAGATAGAGGAGAAGAAGGATGATATTAAGATCAAGCCAAAATTTCTAATCAAGACCAAGAGGATCTTAAAGAAGGACTATCAACCTCATGATTACAAAGTGATGGAGATATAGGAATCTTCTGAATTCTTAGTGTTTTAGAGTTTTGTACAAAGGGGTGTCTTCATAGGATTCATTAAGACAATCATCAGTTAGTAAAATCATGGGTGTGTTTTGCTTCTCTATTAAAGATGCTTGGGAGATTAGTAAATCTGAGAAATTGTTAGGAATTTATTTTGATCATATAATTGTTTGATATTGCTATAATATTATTTACAAATTGTTCAGTAGGTTGTTTAAAAAACCTACTTAGTATTGTGAGTCGTTTTCTATATTATAGGAAACTTATTCCTATATACTTGTAAATCTAGGATGAATTAATTTAATCAAATCTGAACCAAACTTAAGATTTGGTATCAGAGTAGCTATGAAACCCTGATAATTGAGCGAGGCGATGTTATTGCTGGTGTAGTTTACCATGTATGCTACTAATTGAGATGAGAAAGAGTCCAATTTAATTTAGTGGATATTTAAATTAGATATTTATAATGCTCAAAATTATGTCTCTATAAAATAATCCCAACTTTATCATTTCTCAATAAAATTTAGAATTTCAAAATGTTATGAAAATCTTGTGACATGAGGAATAAAACCCATAAATCATTTTAGAAAATTTGTTTTGATAAGTGAGAAGTTATATGCAGAAATGTTATGGGTTTTGTGCCTGTGTTTTTTCTTTACAGGATACGTGTTTCATATTTGGGCATCAAATTGCATGGACATCGGAACTATCTTATTACATGGGACCAAACAAAGATTTATGTAGGTGATACGATTATTAGTTGGACGCCATCACGAGAGCATTCTATTCATTTCTAGTTACATGGGCTTTCATAGAAGTATGGATTGTGTGCTTTATTGACGTGGACTTGTTCTATGGTGGAAATCTCCAATTTGAATTCAAAGTCAAGGCAATATATGCTTGAGATCAAGTTAGATCAGGAGATATTATTGTTGAAATTAAAGACCATAATTTGAATGGATTCATGCATCTGGAGACCATAATGTGCCTTTCCAACTGTTCTCTTTCATGCACTCATTTTGAATTCTGCGCTAATGAATCGGTAACGTGATTTCTGTATGGTCATCACTATAAAATTTTATCAGTCCATGCAATTATTTTTATCCCATAAAACAAAATGATTCTGGGCCACTTTTGTTTGTCTCACGTCCTTTTTTTAGTGTTAATTCTTACAAAAATGGAGAAGTTAAGTTTTGTTGAGAAGTTCAAAGGAAAATATTTTCATATGTGGAGAATCCAGATATAGCTAACTTTGATTGACAAGGATATGTGGGATGTTGTTAAACCTAATACTATAATACCAAAAAATGTAACCAATCTTGTAAATTGGACTGTCAGGGATCAAAAGGCCTTAGGAACCATTGGTCTCGATCTGTCTAAAGCTTACCTGCACTATGTGGACTTCACAAAGTCTGTAAAGGAGATTTGGGAGACATTAAACAATATTTTGGGATCTGAAGTAGATAGTGACAAGACGAATTTGAAGAAGAGATTATATGGATTAAAGATGGAAAAAGGTGTAAAAATGGAAGATCATATCAAAAAATTCCACTCTCTACTTAATGAACGTGCACACATTATTGAAAAGGTAAACGATGATGATGCCAAATTAATTCTTTGAATAGTTTTCCTATAAAAATGTCTCATATGGTTTTTATTCTAAGCAAGCTTAACATTGGTTTAGAAGGAGTAATTTATGCTCTTATTAATTGTAATGAACCTTCCGAGCCAAAATAGGAGGTTTTATATGTGCACAATAAATCTGGCACGTTGTAGAAAAAGGGAAAGTATACTTCAAATCATGTTCCTTCACGAGGAAAGGTTAAATTTTTTTATTGCAAATAATTAGTACATGTGATTTTGAATTGTAAAAAAAGAGCACAAGATCTTCTTGAGGATAAAATAGATCTAAAGACTTACTTAGTTGAAGAAATTAACTAGGATGAATATTCCAATGATGAAGAAATCTCTTTCCCTAGTGATGAAGAATTATTATGGTAAATCAAAACTGGATGTTAGAGGTAACGAAGGATGGAGGACGATCAATGCCTCTCGTCAGTCACCAATGATGGGATCGTGTATAACACTGGTGGCACATTTTTATAATATTTTTGGTTGTTTTATTTGAGTGGTGTGTGCGGAAATAAAACATGCTATACATTCCTTGTCAAATATCGAAGTGAGGAGGATGTGCATTTTAGATGCTGAGAAAAATTGTATAGGAGGGAAGTTGAACTGGAGTGATCCTCTGATTGCTGTGATTCTTCGACTATTGTACTTCTAACATCAATCGGCCGGTGAAAGAGTGTTCACTGGAAATGAAATTGGGAATTGTTGAGTTCCCGCATGTAGGTGAATAAGTGCAAGTGTGATCATCCGGTATGGGATTCATTGTGGTGAAGCAGATTGGTCATAAGCAACAAGATCCAAGCCAACAATAAGCCAACCTAAAAGTATGCGGAGGCATATGATTTTGTTTCTAGTTCTTAAGATGTGCTTTCTTCTCATGTTCACACTAGGGGGGTATGTTAGGAATTTAGTGTCATCATATAAATGTTTGATATTGCTCTAATATTATTTACGGATTATTCAGTAGGTTGTTTAAATAACCTACTTAATATTGTGAGTCATTTCCTATATTTTAGGAAACATATTCCTATGTATTTGTAAATCCAGGATAAATTAAATTAATCAAATATGAACTGAACTTTAGAGAAACCTGGTTAGATTTCAGTAAAAGTAACTGTATATTTTAAGTTTTGAAATAGTCACTTGGTAGCAACAAAAGATGAAGGAATCTGAGGTGAAGATCACAAGGTATGAAGGTTCTACGGAAAATAATAATTTCATGATCTACATGAAAGATGAGTGATATATTTTTGTAATCAGATATAGAGAAAAGAAAGGTGTATTCAAAGATGTGTTACCAATTATTTTTTTATGATGGCTTGATTAGACAATTCAAATGCATGGCATTATGTTGATAGTTAATGAGCATTAAGGTGTGTGAAGACCCAACATATAGATAGAAAAATAAAAGAGTGTTGTGTGCATGACTGAGCATAAGTTTGTGTTTTTTGGCCTAATATAAGTCTGTGACATATGAGAATAGGTGATTGGTCTGCAAGACCAATATGGTTTATTGAGTTATATATCATATATGGTTATGAGTGACTTGAAGGACTATATTGATCTATATAAGTGCTTTTTAGGTCAAGTTCAAAATGTTGAAGGAAGGATAACAAGACATATAAATCTTGGTATGTATGTACATGTGAAATCATGAAAAACAAAGTAAGTATAGGAAAAGTATGCAAATTATTCTTTGAGGTTCTAACATGAAAATTGGAGTGTCTATTTGCTCAAGAGGATCAAGGCATATGATTTTACAGTCTTATCTTGTATTTCATGAAGTAAATAGGTATGACAGAGGTCTGTCCTAGTAAAGCATGAAGTGAATACTTTGTTGATAGTGTGATGCTGATGCAAGGAAGATATCAAGATGAGATTTGTGTTTTGGTGACTTGTAGAAGGAAAATTTATCTAAACAATGTATGAATGATTCTTAACATAAAAGAATAGTTTGGTTCCTTAGAACAACATCTTTAGTAAATGTTTGATCTAGCCAAGTTTGATCTCCTTAGAGGCCTAATATAGATTGAAAAGTGCATGAAGGCTTCTTTCTCTTGCATGGTGGTCTAGATTTTCCCTTGGAACAATATTCTTGGTTGTAGAGCTGATCTAGTTGACTGAACAAGAGATTGATTTCTTTGTGAGGCTCAAGAGGAGAATATGAACATAGGTGATCTTGTCTATTTTGTGAGATCATGGATCAAGGTATGCAAGTTTTTTTTTATATTTTTGGTATGTTCATTCTATATAATGTCTATGGTAAATTTTATGAGCAAAAAGAAGGGGTCCATGTAATCTTCTTGAGAAGGTCCATATCAGTTGCATGAAAAGAAAAAAATTTAGTGAGGTTTTCATAAACCCAATTGGTATCAATATGTTAGTAAGTGAAAGAGTCAATAACTAAGGGGGAGTTGTGCAGGAGGATCTCTAGCTCTATGAGAAAGTATAAAGTGTAAATAAGTTATGAAGGTCATGAAGACATGCTGAAATATGATGATAAATCTAGGAGTGTTGTTGATGTATGAAAGGTAAGAAAAATCTATTCACTACTTATAACAATTGGCAGTAGTGGTAGTTGATCCTGATTTGTGTTAAAGATGTAATATTGGTTTCAATTGGTATCAATAATATGGTAGTTGAGATTTTCATGAGATGAGAAGTTACATTGGTATTAGTCATGTGTTGAGCAACATGATCAAGGTTTGAGTGATATGTCATGTTAAAGGTGAGTGGTATTGAGTTGATTTGAAGAAGGTATGCATTGAGTAAGGGGGACTTCACTTGTATTATGTGTTGAGACTTTGTTATAAGAAGAAATGATTTCAGATGTTTCAGTATGGTATGTTATTGGTATGATGTGAAAATAGGAGAATCAATATGTTATAGGTATCTCCTTTAATGTCAAAGGGGGAGAATGATAAAAAAGGGAGAGTATGTTCCTATAATGCTTCATATTCTATGTGTTGAGATTTTGGAACATGTATGATCATGTAAGAGTAGTTTTGGTAGAATGATCAGAAAGGGGGAGCATGTTTTATTTCCAAAATTTGGTATCATGTAGATCCATGTTTTGAAGTTGTTTACAACAACTTCCCATGGTCTTAAGGTGAGCATTTTGGTCAACTATTGGTATCAAACAATTGGTGTCAATAGTTCATCATTGAAGATTAGTTTAAGATGGGAATTTATTGAAGATCCTTCGCCATTTATGTAAAAAGGGGAAGAATGAGCAGATGAAAAAAGTACCATTTTGAGGAAGAATGATTTGAAAGAGGAAGAATAAGCAGATGAAAAATTAAGTATCCTTTTGAAGTGTTTTCAGTTTGTACTATGTTGGCCATCAATGAAAAAGGGGGAGATTGTTGAAAAGTTGTCATTGATGTCAACGTAAGGATGTCATGTTGTTCTCATTGATGTTAAAACATGGTATGCATGAGGTAATTTTTGATGTTTCATTGATGTAAAAATGTGTGAAGGTTGATTAACAATGTAGACAATGTGAAGACAAAGGTTCTTGTGAAGATGTTCATAATAAGGTAGGTCATGATAGCTTAGTGAATGAAGTGCAAACATGTATAAAATATTTTATGAAATTTTTTAGGCATGAGAACATGGTTTAAAATTCATGAGAAGAGGTGTGAATGTCTGTTTCAAGGTCTTATGAAGCAAGAAGACCAAGATGTTGAGAGTAAAGTAAAGAAAATAGGTATGAGGTTTAGTTTTCTAGGCATGTATGTACATGTGAGTATTTCCAGAGGTGTGACAAGTTGTCTTAGGAATATTGAAGATAGGACTTAGAGGAAATTGCATACAAAGTGTTTTCTAGGTCTACACCTAGACCACTTATTGAGCTCTTCCTGGCATAATGAGGTAGTTTGATAATTTTTCAGTGCAAGTATGCAAATTTGAGCATGGAAAATATGTTGGCATGTTGTTTCAAATGTGTGGAAAATGTTTCAAGTCAAGGTTTATAGGATTTTGTAAGATATTGAGTTTTTGGCCTTACCGAGCTCTTAGAATGGAAATTTCTTTTCGATAAGCATTTTATTGTGCTTGGAATAAACTTTGCATGGGAGTCTAAGCTCTTCAAGATGGATGGGATATGGTTCATTTCTTAATCACCATACTTACAAAGTACATAAGTGAGATTAGAAGAAAGATGAGAAAAGGAAAAGGAATAATGTAGCTTTCATTTCTTATGTAGTGATGAATATAAAGCACTAATCAATATACAACAATTCACAATTGCTACCAAGAGCTAAAATTCATAGTTTTTAGGATCACTTGGAATGGAGAAGCTATGTTAATTTATAGCCTTGTGAATTGATCTTTCGTCTCCCCATACATGACTCTTTTTGTTCCCATTCCACTTGTGACCTTTCAATTTCCCCTAGAAGAGACAAATTTAGTATCTCTCTTAGAATTTTGAGAGAATACTTTTACAAATTACAAATATTGCCACTTAAGTGAATAGGAAAAAATACCATGATTACGTGTAATGAATAATTAGAAGAAAGCGAGAGAAAAGAATAAGGGAAAGGGATTGATTGAACTTATTGATGAAGATCCTTTTGATGAAGAACTTGCTTACGATGATCACAATTTCCTCATTTTGCATGATGCACAAATACCCTAGACTGTTGAATGAGTGTTTAGAAACATTGTTTCAAGACTTCCCAATGTGAGCTCAAGATGAACAAAAAGCTCACCCATGATGATGCATTCATGATCTCAAAATGAGAGTGAGGATCAATCTCTTGTTCTTTAGGATTTCTCAATTTTCCTTCACGATGCTCAAACCTCTTGAAACTTGCATACCTGTTATGCACATTGTGCTGCAAGATTATAAACTTTTCCTTTACTTCTATGAGATATGTGAGATTTATAGATACCCTAAATTACACACATATTCTTAGTATTGTCCTAGTACATCATGTTATTCACCCCTTTCATGATTGATTAATTAAATTGATTAATCATGCACATTGTACCCATTTGGATTAATTAAATTAATCCTTAGTACACCATTTAGCTAGCTTAATTATCATTTATTAATTAAATGATTAATTAATTAAGTGTGCACATCATAGAAAATTAAATTAGGTATCTAGTTAGGAAAATACACCTATTTTCCTAGTCAACAACCACTTAGATTCCTATTTGGACTCCACATCCTCATCCCAGTCAACTCCACTTCACGAGTCCAATCAATTACACTTATAGAATCCTAGAAAGGTGGGGGCAATTGAATTACACGTACAACCACCTTTCCAGATGCAACTTCTACAATTGATTCCATTACTGCCCCAAAACTTCTTGGAATTGTTGCAACCTCCTCAAATTTTAGTTTTAGCATGTGAATTGACCTGTTTGCAAAAAATTTCCAACTACTTCTTCCTCTCTAAAATATAGGCCTACTCTCTATCAAATCCTCTTGGATTCATAGCACAATAACTCTGCTAAATTTCTAAGCCAAATATCTGTTACTGCGTAGACCCTATATGTACACCTTTCACGTATTGGAGGTCATTCAAGAGCACCCACAAATCAACCATTTTGCAAGGTTACACAACTTCTAATCTCTCAAAACCTACTAAGGTTTGCATTTGAAGGTCACGAGAAGGTTTACAAGATTGTTTGTTTACTTTCCCTTTACTGTTACTTATTCTAGAGCTTATCAAAAATATCCATTTGGAGTGAATAGCTAAATTTAGAGGTAGCATTGTTTGCAATCTCCGGTTTTAATCAGCATCTTTTAATTGTATCAGAGCTGAGATCGGGTAAATTTTTAAAAAATATTTGGACACGTCTGCAATCCCTACTCTTTCCTGGTTTGCATTTCTGATTACTCATGCATGCTATTTATCTTTCCCTCCTGCCATATTAGCCGAGCCCTTGCAGAGCTTAGAGAGCTCCTTGGCAAGTCGTTTCTCCTACCCCATCTCGTGTGGTTGAGTTGCTGGCCAAGTCAGTTTATATTATTGTATTGGTTGTCTCGTTGCAATATTTTAATCGAGGATTTTATTCCACCTTTCTGTATTGCTTGTTGGGGGGTCGATCCAAAATTGAGCATTTTCCTCGTTTGAGTTTCCATTTTTACATGTTGACTCAAGATATTTTTTAGATGTTTATTGTCTGGTGTCTTGGTCGAGTTCATTATTGCATTGAACTTGTAGGATATTTGTGTATTGTGCTGTAGTTCATTGTAGGGTAGCCTTGTTCCTGCATGGCATATTCGAGATAAATTCGAAGATTACATTGAGAGATGCCATATTGGGTTTGTGTTGAAATTATGTGTTCTTCTTGAGCCAAGAACTTGTTCGTATGTCTGGGTCGAGTCCTGCTATGCTGCATTTCAAGGTATTGAATCAGGCATGCTTTGTGCTTTTCCTTTTCTTCTCCCTACATAACATCTGCTATGCTTTCCTCCCTGCATTGTGCTGTGCCCCATCCTGTTGTTATCCTCTTGGCGTAGTTTGTTGTCCTCTCGTTGAGTTGAGCCATTTCCATTCTTGTCCTCCAAGTCCCATCCACCACTGCTTTATGGTTTCACCATGCCACGACCTGCAACAACCCTATCATGGTCTGTCCTTAATCTATTCTGTTGCAGTTGTACCACTAGCCACCGAGCATGCTTCCTTAACCTTATCCCCTCATTTGTCTTGGGTTGCTTGCCACTCCCAACCAAATCACTCGATCCTTCCAACGTATCGAGCCCCAATCTCTTTAAACCTACCCATGTGTAGGCTGTTCCGCATTGCCTGCCGAGTTGGCCGTCTGCATCGTTGTGCTAGCCACTCCCACCGTCTTTGACCCTGTGTTGACTCACTCTTTGCATTCTCCTGCTTCCCTTTTTGGCTCGAAGCTCATTCAATTTATTAAGTGGGTGTTTTTTTATATTTTTCAAAGATTTTAAATTATTAAGAGTGGGATATTTAATTGAAGGGTCGGGTTTGTGGGGTTCTAAAACATATTCACATGTGGGCTTGATTTTGGATATAAGTGGCATTTTTTTTTTTTATAAAGAGGTACAGGTGTTTATTTAAAGGGGTTTAATCTTAATATATTAAGATTTTAAGATTTCTATATTGTTAGATCCTAATTAGTTTAGGATCTGATATTTATCCTTTAAAGGTAGATTAATTCAATTAATATTATTTTTAGGAACCTTTTTTTAATCAAGCATTTTATTATTCATTTAGGCCTTTAATTAAATCTCAGATTAGTAGTTAATTTAAAATTGTTCAATTAAACATTAGAATGTCACCTTATCGATTTATGTATCTTAATCTTCCTAAAATTAGACCTAATTGGGACGTTTCTAAAAGTGTTGATTTTTTTAGCTTTATTAGACTAATGTTTTCTACTGATCATTTGTTGCGCTCAAGTGTGCAGTAACACGTGTTCTAGCATTATTTTTCCTTCCGGGAGCATTTTCAACATCCTAGAGGTCCTTGGGACTTGTCTTGATCCCATTTTCTGCATTGTAATAGCCCTTATTATTTTTTGCACACTAGTGAGTATTTCCACAATAGTCTTGCAAAGCAAGGGGGTTTTTACTTGCAACGCGAGACACATTTTCTCACCACCATAGGACTTGGCTTTCGCCTCCTTCTCTTGTTTTTTTGCTCGTTGTGCTTATTTACGGTGTCCAATTTTTTGTGATCAATGAAACACTGATTGTGGTCTAAACTCTTGTGTGTTATTACTACTGATTGAAAGGTGAGGTGCCTAGTTGTTTCACAACCGCAAGCATTCACACTTGATTTGTATTCAATGCACTAAACTATAAAGTGCCGAAAATTGGGGGGATTATAATATTGTCCTGAGTACTTGCGTTGCTTATTTTTCTTTTCTCCATTCCTTCTTTCTCTCTCTCTCACATAATGGATGCACTTTCAATTCATTTACTTACAATGTTAAAAATTTTCAAATGGATATAAAAAATGGTAATGAAACTAATGGGTAAAGGGTTATTTCACATCACCATGGGAGTTGAGACTAAACCTGATGATGAACTCTGAAAAGTATAAATGGTTGAAGCTGAAGTGATGAAGCCTTAGGTATTCTCTGTATGTCTATTTCTCCTAACTTGGTCTTCCACAATGAGTCATCCAAAAAAACCTAAATCTTTGCATGGAAAACGACTGGATGCATATCTTCAGATAACAAGATGACATGAGAGCGCATGAGTTAGAAAATAAACTACCAGGATTAAATTTTAATGACTTTGAAAACCTACAAGAATTCTAATCAAAATTCATCCACACTAGATTGTTGTTTAAAGGAATGTAAAGTGGAGAAGAAATGATTCCCAGTTGATCTTGTTAATTCTTTCTAAGTTAGGTCCCATAATACTCTGTCTTCGCGTTAACGTTTCTACGCTACGAAATTCTATTTTGGGTAGATACTTTCAAAAACACCCTCATTTGACTAGTTTTTCATCCCAACTCATTCGAGAACAGGAAAAACTCATTCAAATGGGGTCTCTCAAGTCCAAGTCAAATACGCATTGTAGAAAGTACTGGTAAGGGAAAGAATACTTAAAAGAAGAAAGAGAACAAATGACCAACATAAGAAGGAAACCAAGATCAACCAAGCCAAAACCAAACCTAACACAAATGCTTCAACTTCTGAGCCTAAAGAAAAGAAAGAGCAAGTGTAAGTGTTCCTATTGAAAGAAGACTGGTCACGATGAGCAAAATTAATGTATGAGAAAAAAATTGATCACTTATCTCATTTACTTGAGAAGAATAAAATAAGTGTTCCTGAATCTATAAAACAAAGTGCTCCAAAAGACCAAGTCTTCTACTGCAAAAGGTGCTAAAAATGATAAGAAGAAAGGAAAGGTCCTTATAGCTAGAGTTTCTCCTTCATTGACATGGATTATAGATTCTGGTGCCTCGCACCACATGGGTTCTTCACATGTTAAGTTTTAAAACATCGAACCATGTGGAATGTCCCAAATCATGATGGGTAATGACACGACAGTGTCAGTTTTCAGTAGTGGATCAGTAGAGATGGATGGAGGAACATTTAACCAAGTGTTGAGTAATCCTGATCTCTCTACCAATCTCCTATCGGTTTACCAAATTACTCACCTTGGTGAAGGAATGTGAGTGGAATTTGGTCCTAACTCGGTGATTATTCGTGAGCTTAACAATGACACTATAGTGGTTGAGGGAAAGGCTGATCACCGTTCATGGTTATATACCTTTTCCCACTTTACTTCTGATTCTACACCCACTACCCTTCCTCACTCATGCAAATGAGGTTAGTAAGCTATGACATGAGCATTTTAGACATCTAAATTATTGCTACCTTGAACAATTGAGCCAAAATGAAATGGTCAATGGGTTGCTTTGCACGTCAAGTTTTGTAAGGGTCTTTGTGAGGGTTGTACCCTTGGAAAGCATCCTAAAAAGAAATTTGACAAAGGAAAATCCTGGAGAGCCACTCGTCCTTTGGATCTTGTTCACAATGATGTTTTTGGTCCATTTCCTTCTCCTTCGTTTACTAGAGCTCTTTATGTGCTAACCTTCATTGATGACTATTTGTGATATACTTGGGTATATTTTCTTAAGCTTAAGTCTGAAGTCTTTGAACATTTTCAGGACTTTAAGGATCTTGCTGAGAAACAGGTGGAACGGTCTATGAAGGTTCTTTCAAACTGACAATGGAGGTGAATATGTAAACAATAGGTTCATGGATTTCTATACTTCTGAAGGGATCTCTTTATAGCATACAGTTTCTTATAGCCATTCACAGAATGGAGTTGCAGAA
Source organism: Taxus chinensis (assembly GCA_019776745.2). Taxonomy (NCBI): domain Eukaryota; kingdom Viridiplantae; phylum Streptophyta; class Pinopsida; order Cupressales; family Taxaceae; genus Taxus; species Taxus chinensis. The sequence continues at coordinate 486,403,921 of CM034154.1, forward strand.
AGAAAGAACCGTACTCTTAAGGAGATGGCCACTTGTATGATTCACTCGAAGTCTCTTCCTCCGCAGTATTGGGTCGAAGCAGTGAATTGTGTAAATTACATTCAGAACCGTGTTCCACACAAGGCAGTAAGAGGGATGACACCCTTTGAAGCCTGGTTTGGATGCAAGCCTGATGTTGAGCACTTTCGAGTCTTTAGATCCAAGGCTATGGATTAGATTCCCAAGAAGAAATGCAAGGCCTTGGAACCATAATCCAAACCTTGTATCTTTGTAGGGTATCCTGATGGCATGAAGGGATATCGATTGATGAATCCTACTTCTCATGAGCTATATATTAAGAGAAGTGTTAAGTTTGATGAGTCTTCTTTAACTTCTACTTCTCCACCTATTGAGGTTCTTCAGCTCGCTGATTTGGATTTTGACTCATCAGATGATGATATTGTTGAGCGTACTCCTCTTCCTAATCCTCCTGACCATCAGACCTTTGAGTCTTCTAATTTTGATAGTAGTGATGATGAGGACTATGTCCCTTCTCACTCAAGTGAAGAATCTTCCGAATCTGAGCTTGATCCTCCTGGTCCCCTTTGGGTCAGGAAAACTTTGCAAAGTGTTGGAGATTTAGTTAGAGATACTTTAGATATGAGACGTACTCACTCAGATTTTGTTGAACCCCACTCTTTCTTTACCTCTGCCTCTAATCCACAGTCTTTCTGGGAGGCTTCTGGTATTCTTGAGTGGGATTCTGCCATGGATGATGAGTATTTCTCACTCATGAAGAATGATACTTGGGATCTCACCCCTCTTCGAAAGGAAGAAAAACCGTTTGGTGTAAGTGGGTGTTCTGAACAAAGTATGGAGTAGATGGAGACGTCAAAAAGTTTAAAGCATGATTAGTAGAAAAGGGTTTCTCCCAGATAGCTAGGGTTGATTATACAGAAACCTTTGCTTTGGTTGTGAAGATGACTTCTATTCGACTGACCCTCTAGCCATTTCCACAGCAAACAGATGGAAAGTCCATTAAATGGACGTTAAGAGTGCCTTCCTTCATGGTGACCTAGAGGAAGAGATCTATATGGAACAACCTTCGGGTTATGTCCAAGATCCCTCCCTTGTTTGTAAGTTAACTAAGTCTCTTTATGGCCTTAAACAAGCCCCTCGAACTTGGTATGCCAAGATGGACTCCTTTTTACTTACATAAGGGTTTACTAGGTGTCATTCTGATCCAAATGTTTATATTCTACGGCAAGACGACTCCATACTCATTCTTGTTCTGTATGCTGATGACTTGTTGATCACATACTATTCCTCTATTATTGATTCTGTGAAAATCACCTTGGCGAACAAGTTTTCCATGACTTACTTAGGTCTGCTTCATTACTTCCTTGGGATCTAGATTTCACAATCTGACTCAGGAATCTTGATTTCGCAACCTAAGTATGCTCTTGATTTGCTAGCTCATTTTCAGATGTCTGATTGCAAGTCTTCTCCTACTCCTTTTCTTTCTGGGGTTAAGTTGGTTTCAGATTTCTCTACTCCCTTGGTTGATGGTACTCTTTATCGACAGTTGGTGGGGAGCTTGATTTACTTGACTCACACTCGACTGGATTTATCGTATGCTGTTGGGATCGTGTCTAGATTCATGCAAGGAGCCACATGAGCTACATTGGAAAGCAATAAATGGATCCTTCATTATGTTTGTGGCACTTATGTTGATGGCATTCACTATCATGGAGGGGTAGACATTTTGATTTTGATTGGGTTCAGATATCCTGATTGGGCTGGTGACTTAGATCATTGAGAAATCTACTTCTGGCTACAATTTCTCTCTTGTTTCAGGTCTTATTAGTTGGTCTAGCAAGAAGCAAGAATGCAATTGTGATATCATCTACAGAGGTAGAATACAGAGGAGTAGTTAACACTACCACAGAAACTATTTGGCTACAGAGTATTCTGACAGAGTTTGGCATCCACTTTTGGCGGCCTACCATTATCTACTGTGATAACATGAGCACAATCTCTATTTGTAGAAAATCCAGTTTAGCATCAGCAGACGAAGCACATTGAGATCCATACACACTTCATATGAGAGCTTATTCATGATGACATCATCGACATTCAATACATTTAGATAGCTGATTAAATTGCAGATTTATTTACCAAGCCCTTCACTGAGATGAAGTTTCTTCACTTACGATCTCTTCTTGGGGTGAGGTCTTCTGTAGATACTCATCTTCTTCAAGCTATGTAGTCCTTTTTTTCTTCTTCATCTAGGAAGATTGTGTTTTTATATGGGAACCTTATCAGGCCTTTAGTTGTCAGGCCCCATTGACACATCTTTCTTAGTTGTTTAAGAGTGTCTTCTCTTTTCTGTCTAACTCATCATAGCCACTACCCCAACTTCGATGAAAGGGGGGGTGTTAGTGTGAGTTATCCTATGTGTCCTCCTCTCATGTTGGAGGGTCATCTCACATGGTTTAGGTTTAGGGTCAGGTTTAGGGTTTACATGTGTGTCTTGCACTAGTGTCACTCAACCACCCTATATGTACTCTCTTTCCCTTCATTTATGAACATGCCAAGACACTCAGTTGTCTTTCCTCTATGTACAAGCTTTATTTCTATTGAGAAAGTTCTTCCATTATTGATTGATTCTACCTTAAAATTACACTGGAGCTATCACGATTTCGTTGGAGTGCAACTACTTCGTGGTGCATCATTTTCGATTTGATTCTCACAAACTCTTTTTAGAATGTTCCACACATAGCCTATCAAAGCATGCCAACAGGGGTGCCAAAACCTTCTAATAAATTAATGAGTGACACATGGTAGAAGTAACATAACATATGCATAGTTGGCCATCATTTCAGCCAATCTATGCGTGCCACGTGTCTTGCGTGTGCTGAAGGCTCTGAAAAAATTCTGACAGACGTATCTTTTGCCACAGAGCTCTGATTGACGTGCTTTTGGAGTTTTTAGAAATCTATTGACATTAGCTACAATGCTAGACATTCAAATTCAAATTCTTGGTGGATCTGATAGGTAAGAAATGGGAAAATATTTCTTAGAGCATTGATGAGTAGATCTAATTGCTCAAAACCACCCGATTTAATCTGATTCGCTCTACTTCCTTCTTCAACATGCCAAACAGGCTTGGGGAAGTGCATTTGATAGACTAGTAGGTAGATTTATAGGCATTTAATGCCTCTTATTGGTGTTTGTATTTCAAAATTGATCTTTTCCCTCCTCTTCTTATTCCATGATTTCATCTATAAATATAAGAGCTCGACTCATTTGTTGTGGTTGGACACTCTAGATCCTTTCACATTTTGCTAAGGACTCCATACTTTCTGTATTTTGAGTTGTAGACCTCTAGATCTAGCTCTTGCATTTGGATATTGGCCTCCTTCACCATTGTAACAGCTTTGTGCATTTCTAGAAGTAATAAAAGCATCATTTGGTGACTAGTCTCTATCCTAACATGTTTGTATTCCTTTTTCTTGCCTTTTCTTTTGTATTGTGTGTTGGGTGTGCCATTTTATGTCCCTTGTAGCTCCTTATTTAGTGTTCCATGAAACTGATTTTTTGAATACATTTTAAGTCATGTTACATGTGCCTAGCCTTCTTTTACGCATTTCCTCTCATTTTCGCTCATAACAGATAGTGTTCATCCCTCTTTTTTGGTGCTATCACCTTTAAGTATAGGGTTCCTTTCATGTTATCCTTCTATCCCTAATCCCTTGGAATTATTATCTTAGTTTTCCCTTCTAGCACTAGGAGTAGCAGTAGTAGTAGAAATAGATAGAGGAACCGACCTTCTATAGAGATCCGTCCCAAGCGTGCAAGTTCCCACAACTTAGGGATGGTTCAATTGTTGTCTCAAACAACTCGATCCTTCCAGATCCAAGACGTGGGTATAGGTTTGAATGAAAAACAATTTCTGGCACGATCGGTGGGACCAACATTAAATGCTTAAATTTTACATCTCTTAGTTCTGTTGTGTGGACTTAGTGTTTCAAGCTTGGAGGCTTATTTCAACACATTTGGCAGTTCCCAACACTTCAAAATCTATGTTTTAGTAGTCCTCAATACCTTTCATGAGAAGAGTGCACATAAGAAAAAGTGCAGTAGTTGAAGATTATTTTGATTACCTCCAGTTACCCCCGAGGAGATTTCACTCCAGAAAGCCTGCATGCGCATCTCTATCTTCAACGCACTGCGTCTATTTCAACTTCTCAAAGCAGACAACCTGCATGCCCTCAAATGACACATCATCCACCTCATCCACTTAGGAAATTTGCTAAGTTTATTGGAGGAAGTACCCTTGTTCTAGCTATGAAACATGACATGCCAAATGACACGCTCAAGATTATTCCATACTTTACTCGTGAGAATCAAGTCAACCCTCAAGAGCATATCTAGGATGTAGCAAGTGTGTGCTCACTCTACCCGATCACAAATGATGACGTAGTAGTTAGGCTACTTGCAACCTCTTTCAAAGGTAAAGCACTTCAATGGTACCGAGGTTTGAGACTTAGACCTATCACCACCTGGGATGAGATGGGAACAACTCTATGTAATTATTTTGAAGACAAATCAGATCACCTATCTTTGGTGGAGCAACTGACAATGACAAGGAGGGCGCCCAACAAGAAAATAACTGATTTCACCATCAAATTTCAAAAGACTTGGGATAGAATCCCTCTTGTGGTAAGGCCTACACCCCAACATGATTTTATGTATTACTTGAAGGTACTCAACAATGATATCTTAGTCATGATCCAATCCATGGGAGGTAGGACTTTACCAACTGCTTATAACATTCTAGAAAGGGTAGAAAATAGTCTCATATAGGTGGGAAAGATAGCTCCTAGACTGCCTATGCCCTTGTTCCTAGAAATGTTACAAGTGCCCTAACCTTTTATTTCCCTTATTCCTATTCTTGATCAAGGCGCGCAACCAGTTGATCAACATCCTATTCTCCATCGTAGTAGAAAGAATATGAAGAATTGAAGGCCCTGATTCAAAGTTTATCAAACTAAGTCATATCATTATGAAAACAACAGGCACAAGCCTATAGAGGTAATTCTAATTAGGTGCATAGCCAAAGCAACCAACCTTGGCATAATCAATATGGAAACCAAAGATACGCACCCAAATAGAAAAATGATAGATGGTATGCTAATACACATCTACCCTTGTAAGTTGTTCCTCCCACGTGCTCTCTTTTAGTACCCAAGTGTGAGTCAGGCACTTGTTCCAGTTCAGAACAATTTGGCACAAGAGTTAGAGTGGTGCTTCCCTTACAACATACCTCATAGTCAATATTACTATGCCAATGATGCGCACAGCATAAGCCTTCATGATCTAGAATGCTTCAAGTTGTGAGCCTTCAACAAGTGCCCCCTGAAGCAGATGACCAAGGGAGGCCAGAAGCTCCTCTAGAGGTAAATTTGATGTTCTTTAATGCCGAGGACTTGTGTGTAATTAACCAAGCTATAGATGATACAAATAAACCACGTGCCTAAGTTGCAGACAACACAAGATATAAGAAGAGAATACTAGAGTTAGGAACACACGTCATAATTCCAACAACACAAATAGATCCTTAGAAGTAGAAAGATTCAACTAAGGCATCCAGTAGAAAAAGCACTCAAGTACCTACACAAGAGGCCCCACACAAAGCTCCTTCTGAAGTGCCACGCACCCCTCCTTTGGTAGGTTAAGCCTCTATGCCAACTAAAGTTCTTACTTCCATGCCTAAACAGTTAAGAAGGGATATTGTGCCCCAAATGCACAAGTCAGTGGGTCTTCCATTTAGCATTGTGGACTAGATGAAGAGAAAAAACATAAATGTCACAATGTGGGATGCCCTGACCATTCCATCTTAACGAGATCTACTACACGAGGCACTATCCCAACTTCCATGTGCTGATCCAACTATATAGAAGCTGCACACTTCTATCAAAATCTGCAAAGAAGAGGATAAGTAAGTAAGTAGAGTTTTTAAAACCCCACCCTTCTGCATATCCTTGATCATAGGAAAACACCTAGTGTATAACTGCATGATTAGACTCGGGCACTAGTTCCTCTATTATGCGCTAAGAAAGATAGCTAATGTCCTAGGTCTTAAGTACACTCCCATGTCTAAAGGAGCATTATAGCTTGATGGATAACCTCTCACAACTATATGAGTCATCAAGGATCTTGAGTTAACCCTTCATGCATTTCCAAGCCTCACCATAACTCAATATGTGTCAATCATTGACCTACCGCCCTTGTTTTCCTTGTGTCTATCAAGATATTTCACTGCTAAAGTGGGTGGTTACTTGTCTTTTGATTAGTCTCGTACGTTACTAAGAATAAGGTATGGTACTTGGTTTGCCATACAAGTTGAGCCAATATTTTCCTATCATATTGGGTGATATGACCCATCCCCTCTCCAAGCCAATTGCATAATCCAAGAAGGCCAATAATAAGTTTTAGTTTATGAAGAGAAGCCTATTCCTCATCCTCTACCTAATTTAGTGATAGATGAGTTGGTAGAAAGGCACCAAAAATTTGATCCATATGCTGAAGAGATTGAATCCTTTGAAACTGGACTTGGAGCTTACTATATCCTTGAAGAAGAACTTGAACTTATGTGCGTGCTCAAGTTGTTGGTACCTAGATTTAATCTCCTTCACAATTTGAGTTACATCATGGATTTTACAAGACACTGAGAGGCAGACAAATGGTTTATATGTCATTTTGTAGCTGAGGAAGCAATTTATCTGACTTGTTAGAACTCAGGATTTGAAGGAGTGGGTAGCACCTTGGAATGATTTGATCTAATCCTCCCTATTTTAGGTTGTGCCTATCAACCAAGGTAAGAGAACTTATATTGTAGCCTCTGTTTTGTGAAGGAGGTGAAAATATCCTTGTACTGTGTAGATTGTATATAGATGGCCTTGAGAAAACATGATCAATTTCCCATTATTCAAACTTAATAGAGCTGTCACTACTAAATGATGGAAATGCTTTCAAGACAAGGCTAAGGCTACTAAAGACATGGTATGATCCTGATTTGCTTTGTGCTTTTTTGTAAATGGATTGTATTCTTTTGCTGACACAAAATACAAAGTAGGGGTATTATAGGTAGGATGAGTTAATTTTAAATGAATTTTGGGGTGGGAGATATTCAGACAAGATTAACCAGAATTTGCCAACTTCTTTGAGGAACTTGGAAAAACTTGAAAGACTCTGACAACAGAAATTCTTCAAAGAGGTTAAGGTGTTCCTTCAACCAGGATATGTGCATCAAATGGAAGCCTAGATCTGCACTCTTCCACACAATCTCTAATGATTTATCACAAAATATTGAGTTAAATGAATCAGAAAAGCATTTAGAAATTTCTATTCTATTAGACCTAAGGTACCCCCAAAGGTTTACAATCAAATCTATATAAAGGAAAGCAGAGTGAATTTAAATTTGTTTATCCCTTCATCAGATGAAATCTCTTCTGATTTTGGAATTACAAATGCCACTAAGTTGTTACCAAAATTAGATCTACATGATCAAAAAGAAATTCCAAACACCAGATTGAAATAGGAGCAAGAAACACAAATTGAAAACATTTTGAAACATAAGTAAATGCAAATTTTACCAAGAGACAATAACAAAATAATATAGAATGACCAAATTTATCAGAAGGGGAATGTTATAAGAACAATCTCAGAGCTTGTTAGTGGTTATACATCTGTAACCAACCTAACATAATACAAATTTGATGTAAAAGGGAATTAAAATGGTTCCCAGGTGGTTTCTTAGAGATTAGGATTCTTCCCAGATTTTCCCATGAAAATTTTAAGTTTCTCCAACTATTTTCATGAAAAATTAATGCAATATATAACTTTCACTTACTCACTCACTTTGCCCCTCAAATCTTCCCTCCAAAAGTGGAATATTCGAAGCACCTTTACTTTACAATATTTATGGAAAATGACATTTAAAAAACTCACAAAAAATTTCCAGTTCTTTCAAAAGGTGAATCATTACAAAACTTTCATCATTCTTCAAAGTGGAAGCACATTTTTCATTTCCCACACATGTAGATTCCTTTCATTTCATCATTTCAACTTTTCCCTTCCTAATTTTTACTCTGTAACTTTGGATCTAGTAATTCATGTTTTTCATGAACCAGAGTAAAAATTTATTTGAAAAATGCCTTGGATTCACAAATTGAGCCCCTAATTCGATCAATTCGGACCCTGCAGGCCAAGACGACACGAATTGGAAATTTTTTTGATGAAAATTGATGCAAAAAATGCATCTCCAAACTTCCTAGAGCTCAAATGGTGGCCACATTAGTGAAATGCATAGCTACTATCGATCTATTCCTCAAATTCAAATTTGAGCCCTCCACGTGGTAGATCCGGGTAAAAACGGGCCTTGAGATTTATTTTTACCTTTTTACTACTTTTGGAAAATTTACACAATTTCTTGATTTCCTCTACTGCTCAGCGATGAGATTTGGGCCTGACATGTGGCGCAATATGACTAGATATAGATTGGTGACTCAATTTTACACATTTTGCATCTTTCTATAAAAAGGAAAATTTTTCATTTTTCCTCTGCGGCTCTGCCCTCCCACAGGACACGTGTCCTCATATGATTGGCTGAGGGGAAACTCACTCATTTCATATTTTAATCATATTTCACAAAAGAAATTTTTTAACATTTCCTCTGCCAGCCCACACCTCTGCTTAGATAAATTTTGGCTTTTTACCCTCGGGCTCGTGGGTTAGTTTGATACTTTGAGTCATTTGAATACAAGAGGAAAAATTTCCTGAATGGTCCACCTTGGACTTTTCAAACCCTCACCGGGCTCGTCCCAAAAATTTGATACCTTGAACCAGTGCGGAGCTCACCATGTCCTTTCTTGAATTTGATCTGAATGCTTGAAGCAGAAGGCACCACGTGTCATACTTCAAGGTAGTCTCCTTTTGTCTGTTAAAAATTCTAAGTAAAAATCAAAGCAAGCAGAGGCCTCCACGTGTCATCCTGGTGCTTTTTAAGATGGTGCCCAAAGCGGAGACCCCGAATGAGCACAAGCTCGCTACGTCTCCTTTTCCACCAAACTACTCCAGCTGCATAAAAAAATTGTCCAAGTCTAGGCAAAGCAACGGAAGCCTCCACGTGTCCTCCTGACACTACTCTAAGGTCAAACCAAAAAGTAAATCTTCAAAGGAGTGTCGTTCACCCACATGGATAGATTTCTGAGTTGAGGCTTTTTATAGGATTTTTGAAGTGTTTAGCTAAGCCACATCCAACTGAAAGGTTCCACACCCCCTGTAGATGTAAGGATGTAAATTTGACTAGGAGAAACGCCCGTCAAATTGTAAAATAAAGAAAAATGACCATTTGAGCCTGGAAATGAAATTTCCTTCAAGAACAAATAGTTTAGAAAGTTACAAGGCTCAAATACGTTCCTCAGGGACATATCAACTCATTCTTCTTCAAGTATTTAAGGTAGAAATGAAAAGAACGATAAATTGTGACTGTGGCAATAGAGGGAACGGGAAAATGTGAGTTTTTGAAAGGACAAAGCATGGGAGACTCAAAATACAGACCTTTTCTAAAGGAAAAAAGAAACTAGGAGAAAAATATGGACCCATACATGATCTTTGACCCAGGGGCAGACTAAAAATGGAAACAAAGAACAACCAAGCACAACATGGGAAGGATAAAAAGACAGAGGCCGTAAATCAATAAATTTTCAAGGGTACAAATGGGGTGAGACAATTTTTAGCACTAACATAGGCTCCGACTCAGGGATGGAACTCCTTGCAAGTGCCACAAGAACAAAATTATACCAAGTGGCAAAATATTATCCATTGGGAAGTGGATTCACAAGATAAAACACCCAAAAACCAACCGCTAAACCAACAAAAAGGGCTGCCACACACAAAGGAAAACCAAAAACTGACCAAAACAACAAAAAATAGAGCAAAAACAAAAAATTGTACACTATACAAGTGATATGTAAACTTCATTTTTGGGGATCAATCCAAGAAATGCTTCAAATGTCTGCCATTAACAGGCAGCTCAAACAATTCCCCGTCTAGGTCCTTGAGGAAAAAAGTATTCTCACCAATTCTTATGTCAATTGAATATGGGCCATCCACAAAGCATCAAATTTACCATGCTTGCCCTTATCTTCATGCCTACTATCCCATAATAGCACAAGATCTCTAATACTGAAAGCTCTTGGGGTCACCTTCTTATCAAACAACTTCTTCATTCTCTCTCTAAATTTGACATGCCTATGATGGGATGCTCTTCTTGCTTCATCAAGTTCAACAATCTAATTAAACCTTACTTCTTATGAATTGATTTCTTGATCTTCAAGTTGTTGAACAAACTGAAATGAAGACAACTGTAGATGCAAGGGTAGTAAAGCTTGTGTTCAATATACCAATTCAAACGGGATTTTACCAGTATCTCTTTTAGCAGTGATCCTATCAGCCCAAACAACAAAATTTAGTTGTTCACCCCACTTCTTCTTGTTTAATTCCAAAGTCCTTTTAATAATTTTCATCAAGTTTTTATTGCTGGACTCAGCTTGTCCATTTCCTTATGGATTGTAGTTAGAAGCATATGTCAACTTTATTCCATATTCTTTGCACATTGCCACTAAAGGTACATTCCTGAAACTCATGGCATTATCAGCAACAATCTTGACTGGAACTCAAAATCTGTAGATGATATGATTCAATATGAAGTCAATTACAACTTGATGCGTTGCCTTCCTATTGGGGATTGCTTTCACCCATTTGTGAAGAAATCATTAGCTACCAAAATCCATTTGTGTCCAGCACTTAATAAATCAGAGATTTCAGCAATGAATTCTAACCCCCATTGTTTGAAATGAGCTTTAATTGATACATGCTACAAAGGGAGGGAGCCTGAAGCTTTCATTGAGAAATGCTGAAAACTCTCACATCTTCTAACCAACTAAGTTGAATATTTAAAAAGAGTTGGCCACCAATAACCAGCCCTCAAAATCTTGTGTACAGTAACCCTCCCAACAAAATTTCCTCCACAGACTCCCCCATGGAAATCAACAATTATTTTGGGAGCTTCATCTTCTGTCACACATCTCAAGAGGATTCCTTCAGGGTTCTTCCAAGCCAACCTAAAGTTTGTAATGATATATTTTTGAGAAGCCATCTTGAGAGTTCTTTTCTGATTTTTATTCAAATTTCCAGGGTAGCATAGGTGTCTGAGATAATAGATTACATCCTTGTACAACTCAGAGTTCAACAATTTTTCAAGAACATTTTCCCTCTCTTCTTCTACTTCATTTACTTCAGCATTCTACAAATTTCTTTAAGCCACGAGATTGGCAAGACCCAAACATCTTACTAACTTTGTGGTCTGAATGTCCATATCATACTCCTATAATTTGTTAACCCACCTGCATATTTTCCTTGAAATCTCCATCTCTGATAAGACATATTTTACCATTGTGTGAGGAACATAAGAAACAACTTTGGAACTCAAAATATAAGGTCTGAAAACCTTAGTTGCTTTCACCAATGCAAAGGCCTGCTTCTCTATGATTGTGTATTTTAACTCAGCTACTTACAATGCCTTACTAAAGAAGGAAATAGTTCTTTTAGCTCCATCATCATCCTTTTGCAACAAAATAGATGCAATGGTGTGCTCAGAAGCAAAGGAGAAGATTTGGAAAGGTTTCTTGTAATTTGGGGCTGCTAGAACAAGAGCATGCTTCAATGCTTCCTTGATTCCATCAAAATATTTAGGGGCAACCTCTTCCCACCTGATATTCTAGTCCTTCTTCAACATGGAAGTAATGGGGAGAGTTAACTCAACAAAATTAGACATAAACCTTCTAATGAAATTGATTTGACCAAAGAAGGATTGGATTCCTTTCTTATTTTTTGGAATCAGGATCTTGCTGATAGCTTCTATCCTTTGTGGATCAATCATAACTCTTTCTTTAGACACAATGTGATCAAGTAGTTTTTCTCTTTGCACTCCAAAATGTCACTTCTTTGGATTGAGTGAAATGCCATATTCTCTACATCTGATCAACATTCTTTCCAAATGCTACAAGTGGTCAATTCTTTTGCTAGAAAAAATAGTAATATCATCTTGATAAACAACAATAAAATCATTGATATAACCAGCAAAAGTAACATCCATGGCCCTTTGAAAAGTAGCTCCAACATTCATTAAACCAAAGGGAATGCTAACAAAAACATATGTTCCCCATGGAGTAGTAAAGGTAGTTTTAATCCTCTCCGCTTCTTTGACAAGAACTTGGTTATAATCGGAGAAACCATCCAAAGTAGAAAGCATTTCAGAACTAGTCACTAATTACAACATGTTTTCCATGTTTGGTAAATGATAGTTTTACTTTATTGATGCTCTATTTAGATTTCTGAAATCCACACAAAGTTTGATATCTCCATTCTTCTTTCTGATCGACACCAAGTTTGCAACCCAAGAAGAATACCTTGTGGGCTGAATGATTCCTCCATCCTTCAACTTTTTCAATTCCTCTTGCATTTTGACAGAAAGGAGTGGGTTAATTGGACTTTGCTTCTGTCTAAATGGTTTGACATATTTCTCAAGAGGGATCTCATGTTGGAATAAGTCTTCTCTATATGCTTTCAGCTCGGAATAAGACCAAGCTAAACAGTCTTGATATTGTTTCAACAATTAGAGGTAGGACTGTTTTTATTCCTTGTTTAAACCACTCCCTAACCAAATATTCCTTGGTTTTTCCTTTGTTCCCAAGTCATTCTCTTCAACATATCTAGATGCAAACATGTTTCTATTGATTACACAATCAACATTGTTAAAATTTGACTCAAGAGCAACCAACCCTCTAGGGATGGTGTTAGTCTTCAATTGAATGATATCCTTGCCAAACAAGGTTTCTTTTCCATCAACATTACACACCAATGGTTCTAAATCAATATGTTGATCCAAAAACTCACCTTGGTTCTACAAAAACCTCTAAACCTGAGCATCATCATCAAATACTTGCCAATGTTTGATGTTATCAGGGATTGCAAGCCTAGTGAGTATTTCTACATCATATTCACAATATGGAGAAATGGTACAATTGTCAAATATAGACCCCAACACTACTAGCTTATCAGCAATCATATTTAAACTTCTATCATGATGAACAATGTTGAAGGAATCAAACATCTCAATCAGATCCCAAACTGTGTGTTTGTATTGTTTCATCCGCTGATTTTTTGTTGCATACAATTTTCTAACTTGTTTGACAACCAACTCAGAATCTCCCTTTACAACAACATATTTTATGCCATACTTCCAAGAAATCCTCAGCCCTAACAGTAATGCCTCATACTCAGCTATGTTATTGGTGCATTCAAAGTTAAGTTTGAAGGAGAAAAAAAATTCCTCATTGCTTGGAGAGATTAAAACAACACCAACACCATTACCAAATTTGGAGCAAGCTCCATGGTGAGCTTACCTCTTCAAGACACTTAGATTGATCCATCTTGTTCTCCTTACAATTATAAAATCAATAAAATTATCAACATCGACATCAACAAATAATACTTCATAAGAAGCATTGTTTGGATCCTCAATTAGATGCAACATCTTCTTCTCTCCATATAATTTTACAAGGCTGCCTTCAATGGGAATGGTGGAAAAATACATATCCATTTGGACACTCCCTCCAACACTATCAGCCCACTTTCTTGACAATAACATACCCCATTTGGTAGGGCAATCAATAATTACAACATCAAGTTTCAAATTCTTACCCAGATAGGCTGCAAGTTGCACCACCAAACCTTTGACACACCCAACAACTGGCACTTCCCTGGAATCCATGACAATACACTTGCCATATGCTGCTATTACTTTGATATCTAACTCATTCATGACTTCCAAAGGCATGACATTACATGACGCCCCAGAGTCAAACATACAATTGTGTAGTAACCGGTCCTTGATAATCAAATTTGTGAAGAAAGGGTCAACACTCAGCTGAGACTCAACCAAGGATGTTCCCAAATATACCTCCAGTGGTTCACCAAATTCTTCCAATGCTGATGTCTTTCCTACCTCTACAATATCAAGTGGAGCCTCTACAACATTCACATTTCTTTTCACGACAGCTTTCTCCTCTTTCAATCCCAAATACTCAAGTGCTCTCTTCTTGTGCTTAGGAATTCTAAGCAGCTCAAAAATTGGAACACTAACCTTGATTTGGCTCAGAACTTGAGCGATGTCATAGGGAATGTATTTAGGCAAAACAACAGTAGAAGGAGGGCTGGAAATTTCATCAGATGGCACAAGGTTTTTAACATTTTGAGCATGGGGTGAAGCATAAATTTTACTTGGGACAACAGGGCTCTTAGCAGATGTTTCTTTCTTAGGAACATATTTTGGGATATTAGAAAGCAATGGGGTTTTATTTTTGGCCTGAAGCCCAGCTCCCTTGACAACCTTACTTCTTGTGTTATACTCCTTCTCTTGGGAAACCACAACATTCATAAGCAACTGCCTATCTTCTTCCGAGGGTATACCTCCATCATACTTCTTGATCATCAATGCCCTCAAGTACTCAAAATCATTATTGGGAAGCTCAAAGGCTTGTACATTATCAATTTCTAAAACATGAGAAGGAGGAAGAATATGTACCCATTGGATGCAATCCCAAAAGCTAGTAGTATTATATGTACTTATCATTTTAGTAGATGTTGGTCCTTGACATGAGTGTGTAGGGTAGTCCATCATACAAGCATCATCATCCGTATTATAATCATCATCTTCCTCTTCAATTTTCTGATCTATTCTACATGGAGGATGGGGTAATAAACATCTGTCACACCAGTCAATCTGATTTGCATCATCAACAACAACCACTCTAGCATTTAATGGATCAGGCACAACCTTACTTTCTTTGGCTTGAGATTGTCTATTTCCAAATCCCATAGGTCCTTTACCTTTGTCATCAAATATCTGCTCATTCCTATGGTGATTGCCAAATCTATCTTGTGTTTGTTGCCTAGGCTAACCTTGTGAAGTTTGTCTAATTCCTTTCTCAGCTCTTTCCAACTTGTAGGAAATATCTTTGACAACCCCTACCAAATTTTTCACCACTTCCTCCAAGTCTACACTCTTGTTTGCTTGAGGCTTGTCAGGGTTTACCAATTTAACTCCATCTCTCTTAGGAGGTTTCCCAACAGCCTTGATATTGTTCTCAATTTGAAGTGCCATGGTGAAGGCCTGCCTTAAATTTCCAGGATTTTTTTCCTTCAAGTAATATGTAGCCTTCTTGTCAAATGTATCAAAATATTTTATCAAACAAGATTCATCACACGGTCTTAAATTTACCGGTGATCTCCTCAAAGTTTTATTGAACCTTGTGTTGAAGTCATGGACCATTTCATTTGGGTTTTTATTGATATTCTAAAACTCTGATAAGAGGAATCTGGGATTAGTTTTGTCACCATATTGTAATCTGAATGCATTCTACATTTCAGTCCATGAATCAATTGAATTATTTGGCAAGGCCTTGTACCAATCCCTAGCATCCTCCTCTAAAATGTGGACAAACAATTTAATGTAGACATCCTCAAATCCAATTTCAAAATCCTCCATCATATTAATAAAGAGTTTCAAATGTTGATCACTTGTTATGGCATTGTTCCCTTGGAACTTTGGAAATCTACTTCTAACATCCTGAGGCACAACATTAGGATAACCAACCATTCCCCTAAAATTTATTTGGCCAAAGGTATTGACCACAAATGGAGGCCTAGGTGGAGGCTGAGCCATGTTGTCTGGTGGAGGTGATCTTGGGGGTGACACAAGATGATGAGGAGTGCGAGGTCTTTGGGGCTCAAGAATGTGGTTCACAAGATTGGTATTCTCTAGGTGCTGATTTTCTTGGAAAGTTTTACTAGAATTGAAACACATAGGTGCAGATTGAAGAAGGAACTCACCAGGTACAACAGAAGGACCTTCACTAGTTGAAGTAAACAAGTTTATGAGAATATTTCTTAAATCAAAATCATTGGAAGAAGATTGATAATCCTCTATTAAAGGCTGATCTCTCTCACCAATGGATATACCTTTGCTTGATGTCTGTCCTTCAACAACCTTCCAAACTTTTCTCTCCTCTAAAACTATCTTTCCAAATTCTTGAAATAGCTTTCTACTTGGGTCCCTCCTAAAGAGAGATCTTCTTCCTTCTAGGTTTGTAGATTTATATGACACACTTCACTTAATGTATGATAAGGTACTGGTATTTATCAAAATATAATAGCCAGGAGTCACCACTAAGGAATTTCACCCTATTTTTTGCAAATGCACTATGAAGATCTATCAAATGACTACAAATATTAGCACTATGCAAAGCTTGAACATATCTGATTTTCTTTCACTCAATTTATCAACTATTGTGCAAAGTTTGAAACAAAAAATTGGAGACACTTGAACATATCAAACTCAGAATTCTACTCTCATTCCTTAGTATAAATCTGATCAAAAACTGATGCTCAACAATGTAGTTACACATAAAATACGTGAGAAGTATTATGATGGATTTTGAAAAATTGAAATACTAAAAAATGTCCCTGGTAATGATGCCAGAAGCATGTTGATGGGCTTGAAAGAATATGAACTAGAAACAAATTAAAAAATTAGTCTGGATATTGCATTCTTCATCCTCGACAATGGCACCATAAGTGTGTTAATGGGCTCAAAAGAATATGAACTGGAAGTAGATTAACAAATTATTTTGGATATTACATTCTTCATCCCCGGTAATGGCACTATAAGCATGTTGGCGGGCTCAAAAGAATATGAACTGGAAGCAGATTAAAAAATTATTTTGGATATTACATTCTTCATCCCCAGCAACGGCATCAGAAGCATGGTGATGGGATCAAAAGAATATGAACTGGAAGCAAATTAACAAATTAGTCTGGCTATTACATTCTTCATCCCCGACAACGGTGCCAGAAGCGTGTTGACAGGCTCAAAAGAATATGAACTAGAAGCTAATTAACAAATAAGTCTAAATATTGAATTCTTCGTCCCCGACAATGGTGCCAGAAGCATGTTGGTACCTAGATTTAATTTCCTTCATAGCTTGAGCTGCATCATGGATTTTACAAGACACTGAGAGGTAGATAAATGGTTTATATTTCATTTTGTAGCCGGGGAAGCAATTTATCTGACTTGTTAGAACTCAGAATTTGAAAGAGTGGGTAGCACCTTGGAAGGATTTGATCTAATCCTCTCTATTTTAGGTTGTTCTTATCAACCAAGGTAAGAGAAACTATATTGTAGCCTCTATTTTGTGAAGGAGGTGAAAATATCCTTGTACTGTGTAGATTGTATAGAGATGGCCTTGAGAAAACATGATCAATTTCCCATTATTCAAACTCAAATGAGCCATCACTACTAAATGATGGAAATGCTTTCAAGACAAGGCTAAGGCTACTAAAGACATGGTATGATCCTGATTTGCTTTGTGCATTTTTGTAAATGGATTGTATTCTTTTGCTAACACACAATACAATGCAGGGGTATTATAGGTAGGACAAGTTAATTTGAAATGAATTTTGGGGTGGGAGATATTCTGATAAGACTAACCAGAATTTGCCAACTTATTTGAGGACCTTTGCAAAACTTGAAAGAATCTAACAACAGAAATGCTTCAAAGAGGTTAAGGTGTTTCTTCAATCCAGATATGTGCATCAAATGGAAGCCTAGATCTACACTCTTCCACACAATCTCTGATGATTTATCACAAAATCTTGAGTTAAATGAATCAGCAAAGCATTTAGAAATTTCTATTCTATCAGACCTAAGGTACCCCCAAAGGTTTACAATCAAATCTATATCAAGGAAAGCAGAATGAATTTAAATTTGTTTATCCCTTTATCAGATGAAAGCTCTTCTGATTCTGGAATTACAAATGCACTAAGTTGTTACCAGAATTAGATCTACATGATCAAAAGGAAATTCCAAACACCAGATTGTGAATAGGAGCAAGAAACACAAATTGAAAACATTCTGAAACATAAGTAAATGCAAATTTTACCAAGAGACAACACAAAATAATATAGAATGACCAAATTTATCAGAAGGGGAATGTTATAAGAACAATATCAAATCTTGTTAGTGGTTATACATCTGTAACCAACCTAACATGATACAAATTTGATGCAAAAAGGAATTAAAATAATTCCTAGGTGGTTTCTTAAAGAATGGGTTTCTTCCCATATTTTCCTGTGAAAATTTTAAGTTTCTCTGACCATTCGCATGAAAAATTCATGTAATATATAACTTTCACTTACTCACTCACTTTGCCCCTCAAATCTTCCCTCCAAAAGTGGAATATTTGAAGCACCTTTACTTTACAATATTTATGGAAAATGACATTTAACAAACTCACAAAAAGTTGCCAGTTATTCTTTCAAAAGGTGAATCATTACAAAAATTTCATCATTCTTTAAAGTGGAAGCACGTTTTTCATTTCCCATGCATGTAGATCCCTTCTATTTCATCATTTCAAATTTTCCCTTCCCAATTTTTACTCTATAACCTTGGATTTGGTAATTCACATTTTTCATGAACCAGAGTAAAAATTTATTTGAAAAATGCCTTTGATTCACAAATTGAGCCCCCAATTCGATCAATTCGGACCCTGCAGGCCAAAATGACACGAATTAGCAAAAAGTTTGATGAAAATTGATGAAAAAAACACATCTCCAAACTTCTTGGAGCTCAAATGGTGGCCAAATTGGTGAAATGCATAGCTACCATCGATCTGTTCCTCAACTTCAAATTTGAGCCCTCCACGTGGCAGATCCAGGTAAAAACAGGCCCCGGGACGTCTTTTTACCTTTTTACTACTTTTGGAAAATTTACACAATTTCTTGATTTCCTCCGCCACTCCACCGATGAGATTTGGGCATGACATGTGGCACAATATGACTGGATATGGAGTCATGGCTCAATTTTACACATTTTTCTTCCTTTTGGAAAAAGGAAAACTTTTCATTTTTTCTCTATGGCTCCGCCCTCCCGCAGGACACGTGTCCTCACATTATTGGTAGAGGGGTAGTGCTCTTATTTCATATTTTAATCATATTTCACAAAAGAAATTTTTTAACATTTCCTCCGCCAGCCCACACCTCCACTATTGACTTCTTAGATGAATTCATTTGAATACAAGAGGAAAATTTTTTTTCCCTTGATGGCTCACCTCTTTGTCTTTTTAAAATGTGTCACCTGGCGCAGCTTGAGGCGGTCCCATTTGATACCTTGAATGAGTGCGGGATATCCTATTCTAAGATGCTTGAAGCTCAGCAGAAGGCACCACGTGTCATACTCCGAGATAGTCTCCTTTTGGATGTTGAAAAGTCTAAGTAAAATGTAAAGCAAGCGGAGGCCTCCATGTGTCATCTTGGAAATTTTTTAAGATGGTGCCCAAAGCGGAGACCCTGAATGAGTGTGAGCTCACCATGTGTCCTATTCCACCAAACTGCTCCAACTGTATAAAAAATTTGTCCAAGTCTGGGCCAAGCAGCGGAAGCCTTCACATGTGTCCTCTGGTAGTACTCCAAGGCCAAACCAAAAACTAAATCTTCAAACGAGCGTCGTTCACCCACGTGGACATATTTATGAGTTGAGGCTTTTTATAGAATTTTTGAAGTGTTTAGTCAAGCCACGTCCAACCAAAAGGTGCCACATCCCCTGTAGATGCAAGGATGTAAATTTGACCGAGAAAATGCTTGTCAAATCGTAAAATATAGAAAAATGACCATTTGAGCTTGGAAATGATATTTCCTTCAAGGACAGAGAGTTTAGAAAGTTACAAGGCTCAAATACGTTCCTCAGGGACATATCAACTCATTCTTCTTTAATTATTTAAGGCAAAAATGACAAATTATGACTGTGGCAATAGAGGGAAAGGGAAAACGCAAGTTTTTGAAAGGGACAGAGCCCAGGGAACCCAAAATACAGACCTTTTCCAGAGGAACAAAGAAACTAGGAGACAAATATGGACCCATACATGATCTTTGACCCAGGGGCAGACTAAAAATGGCAACAAAGACCAGCCAAGCACAACATGGGGAAGGATAAAAATACAGAGGCCGTAAATCAATAAATTTTCAAGGGCAAAAATGGGGTGAGACAATTTTGAGCACCAACACAAGCAAACTGAAGAAAATCCTAGTTTGTGGAAGTTTTACTTTGACAGCTCCAGAAGCAGAAATGGCTCAAGCACATGTGTTGTTCTCATTTCTCGTAAGGATGAGAAATTATTCTTCATGCACATGTTGCAGTTTGCATGCTCCAATAATGTAGCAGAGTGTGACAAATTTAGGCACTACATATTTTTGGGGATATGGAATTGGTAATCCACCAAGTCATAAACAAGTGCAAAAAAAAAAAAAT
The DNA here is from genome assembly GCA_019776745.2 of Taxus chinensis. Classification (NCBI taxonomy): domain Eukaryota; kingdom Viridiplantae; phylum Streptophyta; class Pinopsida; order Cupressales; family Taxaceae; genus Taxus; species Taxus chinensis. The sequence goes on from CM034154.1 coordinate 486,424,394, forward strand.
CTTACTAAAGCTTATAAGCACAGAGTTTGGTACCTCCTTGAGGGATTTGATGCGCTGAATCTATAGGTGGTACTAAGAAAAATGAACAAAGAAGCAGATCATATGGTTGCGCTTGGTTCGTAGTTTTCACTTGTAGAGGATAGGAAACACCCAACATGTCAAAATGGTGATTAGGCCATCTATCCTAGATAACAATACTATCTAGCAAGTTTTTTATGCTGACGCACAAATTTTCCAGTTAATTCATAATGGAGATTAGTTCTCTTCAAGCATGTAAGTTGATTTGCATGAAACCTGTGGTAATGAAGTGATTTAACTTAAGACAAATAAGTTTCCTAAAGGGATGGTCACCTTAGAGAAAATGTTCAGCCCTGATGATGAGTTAAAGCGCGAAGAAAATTATATGCACATGGTGTAAGAATATTGTTCCCTAGTCACTATTGTGCGTGACAAGGAGTTACTGCTGAGTAAATCTTGCGCACGTGATGAAAATTAGGCATTCATCTCCCTCTATCAAAAATATAGTGACATCTTCTTATGGTATTATGAGGACCTGAAAGGGTTTGATCCAAGTGTTTCTTAACACTCCATTGACCTTGCTCCTAGCATCAGGCCCATCAGACAAAAGTAGAGACTAGTCAATCCAAAGATAGAATCCCTCATGAGGAAAGATTTGTCTAAAATCATTGAGGTGAAGATAGTATTCCCCATAAAGTAATCTATTTGGGTTGTGAATCTTATTCCAATGCACAAGAAGAATGGTGAAATTAGACTCTACATCGATTTTAGATATTTAAATAAGGTATCCTTGAAGGATCACTATCATTTTCCTTCTATGGAATAGATTCTGCAAACTGTGGCTGGCACGTAGAGATTTTCCATGTTTGATGGGTATTATGGATTCAATCAGATCATGGTCACGAAAGAGGATCAAGTCAAAACAACATTTACAACCAAATGGGGAACATATGTATATCAAAATATTCCCTTTGGTTTGTCAAATGTAGGCGTAACCTTTCAGCGTGCCGTGGACATTGCCTTTAATGGATATATCAATGATTTCTTCCTAGTCTACTTAGATGACATAACTGTCTTCTCAAAGAAAAGCACATATCATATATCACACATGGAAAAATTATTTGAGAGATACAAAGAATTTAGGGTTTCTCTTAACCCCAAAAAGTGTAATTTTGCTATGGTGCAGGGCAAGCTTTTAGGCCGTATAGTCTCCAAGGATTGTATTGTCATTAATCCTGAACACGTTTCTTTCATTCTTACTCTCTCCTTGTCAGCGCACAATAAAGCCTTACAGTCATTCCTAGGAAAGATCAACATTTTTATGCACTTCATTCCTAATTTTTTAGGACTAGTAAGGCCCATCACCCTTATTCTCAAGAAATATATAGCCTTTAGATGGACAACAGAAGGAAAAGAAAGCTTCAAAAAAATTAAGCAAGAAATTTCTTACACACCAACACTCATCAATTTGGATTAATCCAAGGATTTCATCCTATATGCTTATGGCGCTGATGTGAGTGTTGTTGTTGTCTTGACACAATAAAATGGACAAGGGGTGGAGCAGCCAATGGCTTTCTTCAGTAAAACACTAAATTATTATGAATTTAAATACAATCACATAGAGAAACAAGTCTACACTATCATGTGTGCACTTAAGAAACTCAAAAGTATGCTCACCAAAAATAATGTCAAGGTGCTACTTTCACACTCAGGTGTGAGAGCATTCATTATGGGGGCAGAAATTAGAGAGAAGAGAGAAATACGGGTGGCCAAAATCATCAAGTATGATGTGATTGTAAAATCCATAAGGCTAGTAAGAGGCAACACGATCTACAAACAAATTGCTGAGGATGCACAGAAAGAACCTGAGACTTCATTATTTTTGGATGAAGATCTCCCGCACATAGAACTTGAACAGAAAAAATATCCTAATGTGCACAACTGAATAGAAGTGATGGTAACATCCTTTATTCTCGTTGATACCTTCCTGGTCTGAACAAAGCAAAGAGGTGACATATAAGGCTACAATATATCCCATATGTGTTGTTTGATGGTGTTCTCTTAAAAATAAATATTGATGGTGTGTTGGTGAGGTGTAATGATGGTGCACAAATTGAACAAGTGTTAGCATAATTTCACGATGGGTTCTCTGGAGGACACTTATTTTCCAAGGTGACAGTGATGAAGATCATCAAGGCATGATACTTATGGCCTACCCTGTTCGCGGATGCGCATAAGTGGGTCATGAAATGAAAATAATGTTATTTCTTTGTAGGAAAGAAGAAATTGGAAAATCTTCCCCTCCGACCAATCCAAGTGGATCAAACTTTTGCATAATTGGGTATCAAATTCATAGACATGATCAATCCTCCTTGAAGCACTCTGCACAAATGGGTGTTGATGGCTACATATTAATTCACTAGATGGATAGAAGTTGTCGCACTCAAGGAATCAACCGAACCAGTCATCCTTGAATTTCTTGAAGGCATTGTAACAAGTTTTGGCATTCCTCAAACCATTATCTTTGATAATGCAAAATACTTCCTTATAACTAATATTTCTGATTGGGTGCCAAGCCTTGGAATCGACTTGAAGAATTCTTCTAATTATTACCCCCAAGGTAATGGCTTAGATGAGTCCACTAAAAAGAACCTGATTAGAATCATGAAGTGAAAAATGAATATCAACTAGAGGTAGTTACACACAAAGGTCTCGTGTGTGTTGTGGTCAGACAAAATTACAGTAAAGAAGGTAATAGGAACTTTGCCTTATAAACTGGTATATGGAACAGAATCCAAACTTCCTTTATCTCTTGAGTTTCCTTCATTAAAGCTTGCCCAACAGCTGGAGTTTGAGGGTGTGGATCAGAGAGAAATCCGAATTATAGAGTTGGTTGAACTTGAAGAATTGAGAAATTCTATCATGATCAATCTAGAACAACATCAACAATAAACAAAGAATTGGTTTGACAGAAAGGCTAGGCCTCAAGCTTTCAAGTTTGGTGACTTAGTTTTAAAATGGGATGATGACAGAGCCAAAACAAGGTGCCATTCAAAGTTTGATGCACTTTGGAGTGGCCCATACATCATCAGTTCATGCAAGGAGGCTAACTCTTTCAAGTTTTCTCATCTTGATGGAGACACGCTATCAACCCTAGTCAATGGGATTTATCTCAAACCCTTTCATTAATTTTTATGTATCATTGTATATATTAGTGTAGTTTCAATTCCTTCAAGTGTACCCCATGTACATTGTCTCATTTGTATAGTTCCTTCTTCTCACGTTTTCCACATGTGTGCTATTTTGTTGCTTTCAAGATGTTAGTTACCTTCCTATAGTTTGCAATAGTTTTTTAGGATTCAGAATAGAGCTCAGAAAGTGCTTCAAGTGACTTCAAGGGGTGGTTCTTCAAAATTACAGATCAGAATTTCATGTTTCTAAGTAGACTCCATGCCCAATGGACACTCTAGGCTAATGATCTCCTTCATCTAGCAAGAAGATGGCCCTGAAAATTGCCAAATTGTTTTCCAAAATAACTCTCCTAGTTATTTTGGTAACTTGCATCCCCATTCTAATTCTGAAGTTCCCTGTTGCAGGCTACACACACTTTTATTTTCCTCTTGGCACTATTCCTTGGCTGCAATTCCTTATGTGCTTATGCATGCTTCTCCTTTATGTGCATTCCATCTTCCCTTCCTTTTACTTTATCTGTTTGATTTTTCCTTACGCCCACTCTCTACACATTTTCCTTCCTCCTAGCAACTCATGCACCCTGCGTGCACACCTTGGACTTGCTTTCCCATATTTTGATAAGTCCTTTACACATTACCCATGCCCCTTTCCTTTCCTATTGCCGTGCATTATTATTTTGATGTTTGTGCCTCACTTTCATACTTTTATCCTACAAGTATGTATCCATTTCTACCATGCATGTTACTTTTGTGCAAACTTCCTTTGCTTTCCTTCCGTGCCTCTCTGTCGCACCCTCTTCTGTGTCAGTTATTGTGCCACATGACATATGTTAGACATTGAGTGAGATACATGCAACTAATAAATGTGTGAAAACTGGGCACCAAATCCATATAATGAACCACTGTGTGAAACTTAGAAGAAATGACAAAACAAATGTACATTTATTTTCCCTTCAACTATTCTACGCGCGCTATGAGTCACTATGTGTCATAGCAGTTTGTAGACATTAGAGCGTTATAATTTTTGCTATAGTGATCAGATTATGGCACAATTTGTCTTATTCAAAAGTTATTGACATGGAATATAGTATAAAGAATTCAAATTTAAATGTTGGCGGGACTGGGCAAGTGAGAAACAGGGAAAAGATATTCATCCATTAATGCAAACTCAACCATCATATTTTTTTCAGATCTTGTCTCCTTCTTCCACAAGCTAGATCAGACATGGGGAGGTGTATTTTTCAACTCTACAGGTGGATTTATAGGAATTCAATGCTGTTGTTAGTGGTTAAGATTCAAAATCTGAGTTCCCTCCTCTTTCTCTCTCTCTTCTCTCGTTCATTCTTCTATAAATGTAAGAGCATTGCTTATTGTAAAGGGTTAGAATCTTTTAGTTTGCATACAAATTGCCTTACATTTTGAGTTATAGACCTTTAGATCTTGTTTTTACATGTAGACATCAACCTCATATGCCATTGTAACAGATTATACATCTCTAGAAGTAGTAGAAGCATTGTTTTGATGGATACCTTCTGCCTGAACATGTTTTTATTCTTCTTTCTTGCCTTTCTCTTACGTTGTGTGTTTTTTGTGTCTTCTCACATCCATTGCATCTCCTTTTTTGACTATTTCCTATGGAAATGATTGTGTGACTACATTCTTATCTGTGCTACATGTGTATAGACTTCCTCTGCACACTATACTTTGTGTTCGCTCAAAGATGATCATGTTCATCCCCTTTTCTTTCTTGTGCTATCGCCTACCTTAGATTAGTTTTACCTTTCCTCACATCCATCTATCCATGGTCCCTTTCCACATTTAACTTAGGATTCCCATTTTAGCATTAGGAGTAGCTATAACATTATAAATAGGTAGAAGAACTGGACTTCTCTACAGGTCTGTCTCAAGCACACAAGGTCCCACAACTTGGAGATAGTCCCATTGTTGTCTCAACGACCCAATTTAACCTAATCTGGGATGGGTGCAAGTTTGATCTCCAACACTTACATCGATGTTTACTATGGAAATATACAAGAAGGTTTGCATTGTCTTGTTTGTCTTCCATTTTTAATTAGTTTTTCAATGCTTTCATTTTGACACGTCTAGTGAGAGCACACCCAACTTCATTTTTTTAATTTGTATTGTTTTATTTTTTCATAGTGAATTTTTGATTTGTGTAGTTTCATAGGAAGTGGTGGTGCTTGGAGGTGTTCTAGATATTTAAAATGAAATTGTTCTCCTTTTTTGCTTGTTCAATAGTTTGAATTTGTTTGAAGGTGGTTATGAGAGTATAAATATGCTTTATATATATATATAATTTTTATTTTAGTTCATTTTCATATAATTTAATTGATTGTTTCATTGCATTTAGTTTTAGCTGTGTGTAAAATTTGGGGGGAGGTTTGTTTTCTAATTTCTAGTTCTGCAATAACAATTTTTTTGTTAAATTTTGGTTTGTTACTTTCTATGTTTCTTGTTAAAAAACCTTTAGCACAAAAGACAAAATTTTAGAAAATAATTTAAAAACAAAATTAGAAAAAAAAATAATAAGAAAAAAAGAAAAAACCCTGATGTTAGAGATGGCTACCCCTCACCACTCTCCACAGACCTAACTCCCTACCCCCCTAACTCCCTACTTCCTCGACAACCTAATAACTCTCTGGACTGGTGAGTTGGCTCGATGATCCAACTCCCCATCCCCCTCCCCTGCATCCCCCACCAACGACCTACTACCTCCCTGACTCAACGAGTTTGCATTGTCTTGTTTTTCTTCCATTTTCAATTAGTTTTTCACCACTTTCATTTTAGCATTCATTTTGTGGGTTGAATTTTATATTTCACCTCTTATTGTTCCTCCCCTATTTTAAGAATGATGGGAACAAAACATCATGATTATATTCCGTTTCAATGGGAGGAAAGAAATCCTTTCCATATCTCCGATGAAGAAGATGAAGACTAACTTTAAAACCTTTCCATATATGCCACTTTACGACAAAATAAAGACCAATTCATTCTTCATCTCCTTGTAATGGAAGAAATATTTCCCTCGGAATTTGATGATGATGAATTAAAATCCTTAAAAGGGTAGCCTAAATCCCCTAAGGGTCCACCACTTGAGTCAAAAAAACATGAAAACAAAGGACCAAGTAAAACAAATACTGATAATAAAGGTAAATCTAATGTTTTTTTATGATCCTAAAAAATCCTTACTCGATCAAATCAATGCAATGGAAAAATAATTGGCTCTCCTATCCTCTAAAATCACTAAAAATGATACCAAAGGTATCAAACACATGAAGAAAATTGATGACACCTTTAAAACTCATTTTGAGACCAGTAACGAGAACAACAATCATAACAATGATAAATCACCATTCATCCCACAAACTAATTCACCATTTACTCAAGAGTAGAAAATGATGAAGGAAACCATTTCGGGCATGCAAAAAAATACAAACAATTCAATTTTAATGAATTACATCCATATTATTTTGACATAGAAATATTACACATACCCTTCCCACGCTCTTTCGAGACACCCAAATTTGAAAAATACAAGGGAAAAACCGATCCTAAAGAGCATGTCAAATAATTCTTCATGGCATGCCAAGAGGTGTCTTATATCGATATATTTCTCTTGCACCTCTTTCCTAAAAGTCTAGTAGGAAAAGCTTTGGACTAGTTCTAACAAATTCCAAAGGGATCGATCACTACCTTCATGAACCTCTTTGAGAAGTTTTTCAAACATTTTTCTTTCAACTTTGACCCTGAAATCACAATGATGGATTTAAGCAATGCCAAACAAAGATAAAATGAGATATTTGCACAATTTTTGCAACGATGGCAAGGAATCACAAGTCGATTCCCATGTTCAATCACTTAAAAGTAGATGGTTAGAATCTTCCTCCCAAACCTTAATGATGTGTTTTCCTTTCACATGCAGATGCACTACCTCAACAGTTTTGAGGAAGTTAGTGAAAAGGGAACTCAAGTTAAAAAATACTTCATTTCTAAAGGCTTGATTAAGCCTCATTATAAAGACAATGGGCATAATCCTCACAATAAACACAACCCTATAAATTCTCATGATAAACCTAGGTACATCAACTGTAATCGTAACATTGTCAATGATGGTGTCACAAATAATCGCAACGTGCACAACTTATAGAACAACCAATTAAAACAAATAAATTATAAACTATTTGTCACCATTCCAAAAAGAGAAACTTTTCCTCTTTCTCGTGATTACAACCAAAGACAATATACGCCTTTGGGGGAATCTCTTTCAAGCATATTAAAATATCTAACAAGTGCCAATATGGTCACTTTCCCTATCACACAACACTTCCCTGAAGGATAACCTAAGCCAGGTTAGTATAGACCTAACTCATATTGTGATTTTCATCGCATTGATGGTCATCAAACAGAAAAATGCAAACAACTTCACAACTACATCCAATACCTCATTGACAACAGAGATATAGTGGCTGAAGACCTACCACCTAACCATAATGCAAAGGGCACATATCCTGAATATGGTGACTCCTAGAAAAATGTTGAATATAAATCCATCATATCCTGTATCTTCAACACTACTTCACACAAAGTTGAACGTCAATTTACACCTCTCGGAGAAATTCTATCTAGTGCCTTTAAACAATTATTATAAACATAATCGAATATCCACCTACAAGATCCTTTTCTAATGGGGAACCTAATCCTACGTTGTATAATGCATATGAATATTGTGAATACCATCACATGGATGTCCATTCTAATGATAACTGTACACCTCATTGTCATTATTTTTTAGACTTAATTGATGATGGAACCATTTCCATAGAGCTCGATGACGAAGATCTCATAACCGATGACACATCAACTTCCATAACTTGTCATGAAGAGTTAACTATTGTACCTACTTCTATACATACTGATATTCAAATAAATCATGAAGAAGGTCAAGTATATCTCCCTCCAAACCAATCTATTTCTTCTCCATATTTTCTCCCATTCGTTCAAATAGACATTGGGCATGTTTCAGACAACAACCTCCTACCAAAAAATGAGAGCTTAAACATGCTTCAAGACTCCCTTTCAACCCTTGATATAATTGAAGACAATATAGAAGAGGGTTTATCATCAAGCCCCATTGAGCTTTATTATATTCTTTCCATTCTAACTCCTACACCTAACATATCTAGTCTTATTTTTGAAACATAACCACAACAAGCTTGGACACTTGTAACAACACAACCTTCTATGTTCATTATACCTCACATGATCAATCTTGTAGGAATATCATCAATGATGAATCCTACCTATCAAAACATTCACATGCATACATTATATGAGGTACATATACCCAGGAATATCCTTATATAACCTTTTCAGACTTTAATTACAAATATTTTGTCAAATCAATTACTCCCTAACCTAGAAGGAGAAACATTGATTATTTACTCTCTACAGCCTATAAGAAACCTGAGATACACATCTAGAGATCAATCCTTGTTTCCTCATAATATTTCACTCACATATAAATATGAATCTCAACATATTCCATGCATCAAAAATCTTCCTCTAACATAACATAAGTATTTCAATTCCATCAAAGACTTATCTAATCACACATCCTTTGACTTGAATATTGTCCACCCAAGTCTTGTAGTTCAGGACTCATTAAATCCTTTGATTCACTCCTTTGACTTGGAATATATCCACCCAAGTCTCGTATTACAAGACTTATCAAATCTTCAGATTTTATCCTTTGAATTGGACCTTGTCTTCCCAAGTCTCATATTTAAGGAATTATCTAATCTTTCAATTCCCCCTCTTGACTTGGATTTCATCTACACAAGTATCGTATTTAAGGACCATTAAAATTTAATAAAAATAGAAATATTTCTATATGAGTTATGTTGTCCAAAATAACCACCCTAGTTATTTAGACAACTTACCATTCCATTTTGGCTATGGCATAAAATTTTCATGCGCAACTTACCATTCCATTTTGGCTATGGCATCAAATTTTTAGGTTTTGTGCACTTTGGTTTCCTTCCTAGGTACAGTTGCTTGGCTACAGTTCTTCACTCATGCCCTTTCAGGTAATATCTTATGCTTTCTCTTCCCTTTTCTCCCTTCTATGTGACTTCCAAATTCTTACGCTCTTCTTATTTATTCTTCTATCTCATTTTATTTCCACTCTATGCGCACTCCTTGCAAAATACTTACGTGCGCCCATGGAATTTCTATGTAATTTTGATAAGTCCCTATCATACCTTATGCACATACCCTTTCTTTCCTGAGTTGCACACATTTCCCTATGTGCACTCATTCCTCTTCCAATTTCTACCTTCGGGAACTCATCTCGATAAATTGATTTTGTGCATCCTCATTTTGGGACTCCCTTCCTCTCTCATGGTTGCATACCTTTACAGATATGTAACTTTTCTTCTCACTCCTTATGCACCATCTTGCATGTGTATGCATATATCTACATTCTTCCATCTCACGCCTCCTTTCCTATTTTACATGCACAAAGTATAATCTTTTGCGCTAGTCATTTAGCACCACGTGTCAAAACATGCAACCTATAAGAGCATGTCAACTACGTGATGAATCCTTATGGAAAATCAATGCATGAAACATGGTAGAAAATATAAAACAAACATATAGTCATCTAATTAGAGCACGCCATGATTTTTGCATTTTCATCATGTACGATGATCTTCAAATCACCATAACTTCTTCTACAGAGCTCATATTTTGGCGTGCCTAGTATTGTTGGAAATAAAATAATGTGGGCTACACACTATAATTTTAAGTATTCGATGTTGGGAAATATTTAGTAGGTGAAATAGGAAAACATGATTTTAGTCATTAATTCATAGATTCGGTTGAATCAACCACCCATTGGATATTTCATATTTCCTTCTTCTACAAGCTAAGTTGACATGGGGAGATAGATCATATTGTGCTACAGATGGGTTTGAAGGAATTAATTACTTGTTGTTGGTTGTTCGATTTGAAAATTTGAGTTTCCTCTACTTTCCTCCTCTTCTCTTCCCATTTCTTTTATAAATTGATGAACATTGATCATTTGTAAATGTTGGACTCTTTTGGTTTGCTAAGAGTATTGTTACTTTCAATTTTGAATTTCAAGACTTAGATCTAAGCCATTACATGTATATCCTTACTCTTTCATCATTGTAGTTGATTGTGCATCACTTGAAAGCAATAGAATTCTTATTTTGTGGTTATTCTCTTCCCTAGCCCGTATTTTATTACATCTACTTGCCTTCTTTTTCATTGTTGATTTGTTATGTATACTTCATATCTCTTGTAGGGATTTTTGTTGTTGTGCTCCATAAAAATGAGCATGTGAATGTTGTTGTATACTATGGCACCTACGCCTGCCCTCACTATGTGCGTTTTCCATTGTTTTCACTAACTAAGACTATTCATCACCCTCTGTCTGGTCCTATCACCTCTCCCTAGCTTAGGTTTCATTTTCATGCATCTCCTTCTCACCTTGGTCTCTTAGAATCCTAAATTAATGATAAATAGCTTCATTTCTCTTCCTACATGTATTTTAGTAGTAGAAATAGGTAGAGGAATTTGTCCTTCTCCAAAGGTCTGTCTTAATTTGAAGTCCCTTAACTTAGATACCTCCCCATATTGCCTCAAAACCTCATTTCATACTTGGTATAAATCTAGGAAGGGTGTAATTTTGAGATCCAATAGTTTATAGGACACGTAGTGGGAAAAGTATTGAAATCTTATATTTAATTATTACTAAGTTATGGTTTGTGACTTAGTGATTTCCAACTTTTGGAGGCTTTTTTTAACACTTCTAGAAACTCCCAACAATCCTGATCTACTAATTTTAGCAGTCAATGTTCCATTTTCATGAGAATGATACATACTAGATAAAGCACATGAGTTAAAGAATCCTTTGAATATCTTGAGTTGTCTCCTAGAAGAAGTAACAAAAATATCGTGGGTGCATCATCATCTCCATTGTGCATGGCACAATCTACCCCTCCTCTTGGTGGACCTTATATGTGCTCTAACAGGGTACTCTGACCCTTTCTAGCCTGACATAGAGAAATATTCCCTATGTTATCTTCAATGGTAGAATTCCTTTGGCTCTTTCCATGCAACATAATATACCACTGACTACACTTAAGAATATTCCATTTTTCACTGGTGAAAATCAAGTTACGCCTTTTGAGCACATTCAAGATGTTGTAAATGTATGCTCTATTCACCTAGTTATAGAAGATGATGTAAATGTAAGGATACTTGCTTCTTCACCTAAATTTAAATAACTTTAGTGGTACAAAAAATTAAGACCTGTCTCTATCACTAACTGGGATGGAATTAATAATGAAATTTGTAACTAATTTGAGGAGAAAGATGAAAACATATCCTTGCTAGAACAACTCATAATGATCAAGAGACCTCCCTATGATCTCATGGCTATCTTAAACTTAAGATTTCAAAATAAATGGGACAAAATTCCATTCCTTTTAAGACCAACCCATCAAGGTGCTTTTATTTACTTCTTAAGATCATTTAATTCTGACATTGCAGTGATGATACAGTCTATAGGTTCTGTGTAACTTCCTGACGCCTATCCTATGGAAATTAGGGAAGAAAAATGTCTTATCCAAGTTGGCAAGATATCCCCTAGACTAACAATACCCTTGTTTCCTGAACTTCCTCAAGAACCTCAACAATTTTGTTACTCACATTCTCAAGAAGAGCTCCCAACCCATTTCCTCCACATCATACTATACCCATCATAAAAAGGAGGATGAAGAAATGAAGGCCTTGATTAGAAATCTATCAAATAAATTCATATCCTTTGAAAAACAACAGTCATAAGCCTTCAGAAGTAACTCTAATAAGGGATTTAATCAAATCCATCATCCCTTTATAAATAATTATCTAAATTAGAGATATGGGTGGAATCAACAAAATGATAGATGACATGCTAATGCGCACATTTCTCTTCAGATAGTTTCCCTTGTGCAACCCCTTCTAGTGCCCAACATAAGAAAATAACTAGTTCCAATACATAACAACATGGTCTAAGATAAAAAATGGTGCTTTCCTTGCAACTTTCCACATAGCTAGTAAAATTGTGCAAATGCATTGCACGTGATCTAGAACACTTCAAGTTATGATCCCTCCACTAGCACATGTGAACTGAAAAATGAAGAAGTGTTGTAAGTTGTTCCTGAGACTAACTTTATGTTCTTTGGGGTTGAAGAATTCTATGTAATAAACCAAGATATGGACAACTCAAACAAACCCCATGTGAAATTTGGTGATAACAGAATGTCCAAGAAGAGAATGCTAGAGTCTGGTGCACAACCTTTTATTCCTTCCAACCAAGATGATCCTCAAAAGAAAAGTAATGCAACTCTTCAGCCCAACATTTCTCTGCGCAATAGTTCAACAGAAGTAGCACACAGCCATCCTTTAGTAGGTCAAGCCTCTATGCAAGCTAGGGACCTTGTCTCTGCACCTAAATAATAAATAAAATTTGTTATTGTGCCTCAAATGCACAAGTACATGGGAATTCCATTTAACATTGTGGACCAGATGAAGAAGAAAAATGTGTATGTCACAATGTTGGATACCTTGGCTATAACATCTCAACAGGACATGTTGCATGAAGCTCTGACACAACTCCCACTTATTGATCCAGTTATCCTAAGACATCATGCTCATGTCAAATTATGTCAAGAAGAGGAGAAGAAAGTAAGAAAAACCATCAAAACCCGACCCTTGTATATGTCCTTGATAGTGAGAAAACATCTTGTTCACAATTATATGATTGACTCAGGGGCTAGTACTTCTGTTATGCCAAATAAAATTGTTCATGTTCTAGGTGTTAATTATAACCCTATGTCTAAAGGAATCCTACAACTTGATGGCTCTACTGTCACTAATCTAGGAGTAATCAAGGATATTGAGTTAACTATCCATGCATGTCTAAGTCTGAATATAACTCAATATTTATCGATCATTGATCAACCTCCCTTGTTTAACATCTACCGATCAAGGTATTTCATTGCCAAGGTTGGTGGTTACTTGTCTTATGGTTGGTCTCATATGTTACCAAGAACAAGCTATGGTACCCAGTTTACCATACAATACAAGCCTATATTTTCTTATCATGTTGAGTTATATGACCCATCTCCTCTCCAAGCTAATTGCCTCATCCAAGAAGGCCAAGAATAAGATTCAGTTTTGAAAGAGAAACCCATTCCTCCTTCCATACTTGATCTATTATTAGATGAGTGGGAAAAAGAGTGCTATGAAATTGATCCCTATGATATATCTCTTGAAAATGGTCTTGGTACATACTAAATTATTTAAGAAGAGTGTGTGCTGCCTACCATGCTCAATCAAAAGGAAGAAAATTTTGGACTATGGAAAATGTACTTTGATTGTTCTAGAATAAGAAATAGTGTAGGTGTAGGTGTTGTTCATATCTCCCTTAGAGATGAGAAGTTATTATTCATGCATAGGATGAAATTTGCACACTCTAATAATGTAGTAGAATATGAAGCATTGGTGCATGGTATTATTTTTACTGAGAAGAGGAAGATCAAGGTGTAGTAGATCTTTGGGGACACTGAATTGCTTATCCACTACGTCATAAACAAGCACATGCCAGGGAATAAGGTTTTGAATTCTTTTAAAAATATAGTTTGAGATCTCCTGGAGAGATTTTATGATCTCAGACTATAGGTGGGTCTAAGAGAATTTAACAAAGAAGTAGATCAGATGGCCACACTTGGCTCATAGTTATCACCTACTAAGAATTTTTTCAAATGCCACATGTAACACGTCAAGGTGGTGGTTAGAAAATCCATCCTAGACAATGAAACTAGATGGAAAGTGTTTGATAATGATGTGCATATTCTCCAATTTATTCAAAATGAAATTGAGTTCTCTTCAAAATTACAAGATGATTTGTATGACAACTATGGTGACCAAGTGATTTAACTAAAGACATTCAAGTTTCCTAAAGGGCTAGTCACCTTAGAACACATGTTCAACCCTGATGATGAGTTTAAGGGTGAAGAAAAGTATATGCACACAATGCAAGAAGACTGTATCCCAGTCATTATTGCATATAGAAAAGAGTTGCTGCTAAGTAAAGAATGCACGTAAGATGAAAAGTAGGCCTTCATTTCTCTGTGTCAGAAATATGTTGATGTATTTTCATGGGAATATGAATACCTAAAATTATTTGATTCAAGTTTTTCTCAACAATCCATTGACCTTGATCCTAGCATCAATCCCACCAGATAAAAGAAAAGACCTGTCAATCCTAAAATAGAGCCCTTAATGAGGAAGGATTTATCCAAACTCATTGAGGTAAAGATTATTTTTCCTATTAAGTACTCTACTTGGGTGGTGAATATTGTTCCAGTGTATAAGAAGAATGGTAAAATTAGACTTTGCATTGATTTTAGAAATTTCAATAAGGCATCTTTGAAGGATCACTATCCTTTTCCTTCTATGGAACAGATTCTACAGACAGTGGCTGGTGTGTAAAGATTTTCCATGTGGGATGGGTACTTTTGTTTCAATCAAATTATGGTCAAAGAAGAGGATCAATTCAAAACAACATTTACAACTAAATGGGGTACATGAGCTTATTATAAAATTACTTTTGGTCTGTTGAATGTCAGCGCAACATTTTAGAGATCCATAGACATTGCATTCAAAGGATATATCACTGAGTTCATCCTAGTTTACTTGAATGACATAAGTGTTTTATCAAAGTAGAGTGTAGATCACATGATGCTTATGGAGAAAATATTTGAGAGATGCAGATAATTTGGGGTATCCCTTAACCCCAAGAAGTGAAACTTTGCTATCACGCAAGGTAATATTTTGAGCCATGTGATATTAAAACATGGTATTTCTATTGATTTCGAGTCTATCTTAGTCATCCTCTCTCTCTCTTTTCCAAAGCACAAAAATGCCTTACAATCATTCCTATATAATATCAAAAAAATTAGGAGATTCATTCATAACTTTGTAGGATTGGTTAGGCCCATCACCCTCATGCTCAAGAAAGACATAGTCTCTAAGTTGAGAACAAAAGGAAAAGAAAACTTCAAAAAAATTAAGCAAGAAATTGTTTGCACCCTAACACTCATCAATTTGGATTATTCCAAGGATTTCATCCTTTATAATTATAGAGCTGATGTTAATGTTGTTGTTTTCTTGACACAAGAAAATGAACAAGGAATGGAATATATAGTGGCTTTCTTTAATGAAAAAGTGAAGGATTATGAATTGAAATATAGTCACATGGAAAAATAGGTATTTTCCATCATGCACACTCCAAGGATATTTTTAGCGGCGAATATTCTTAATTTGGTGAATATTCCATTTTTGGAAAATTTGAAAAGGTAATTTTTTTAGAGTAGGTCAGTGTATTGTTCACCTAAAATTTCTAGTATAATTGTTTTAGGGGTCAGCTTTGCCTACTGTTGAAATCTAATCCTATATAAAACTAGGTAATTCACATAGTATTATACTAGAAACTTATTAAGGTACCATCCTAATTACTTGTAAATTACAAGAAGAAAAAGTGTGGATCAGAGTCTTAGACTATTTTTTGTAGACTTGCAATAGGAAATTGTCACTGACGCGCGAGAAGGAAGATTTTCATTTCTAAACGAGTGACAATATAGTGTTGCTGACGAGCGATAAGAGAAGGTGTTGACACGTGTCCAAAGGGTTGTTGATGTGTGACAAGATGGTTGTTAATGCATGACTAGATGGTTGTTGACGTGTAACCAGAGCATTGTTGACGCATGACCAGAGTGTTGTTGATGAGCGACCAAGGGGTTACAAACGGTCGAAAAAATGAATCATTTTTTAGGGACAAGAAACCCTGTTATTGCACGAAAACAAGGCTTTTTGTTGTGTGACAACAAGGATTACTGTCATGTGACAAAAAAACTTGTTGTCACCTGACACCAAAAAAATGTTGAGTTCTCCCCCTTAAGAAAATGACAGGTGAAAATTTGAATCTAAAATCCTAGAAAATTCACCTTTCGATGAAAGTGGTTTGAGGTATATTCTCTGAGGATTTTCCACCTCTAATTTACTAGAGGCCTCTTAAAAATAACCCTGACACGCTCTGAAAAAATTCAAAAGTATTCTCACCAAAATCATGTCAAGGTGCTAGTTTCACACTCTGGTGTGAGATAATTCATCACGAGAGAAAAAATCAACAAGAAAATAGCTAGATGGGTGACCAAAATGATGGAGTATGATGTGAATATTAAATCCACGAAGCTGGTTAGAGGCAATGCACTCTACAAACAACTTGCTAAGGATGCACATAATGATTAAGACACTTGTTTATTCTTGGATGAAGGACCTCTGCACGTTGAACCTGAGAAAAATGATAATCCTGGTGTGCACAACTAGATGGAAGTCATGACAAAATTCCTCTCATCTGGCACATAGCCTCCTGGTTTGAACAAAGCAAAGAGAACACATCTGATCCTACAATTTATTACATATGCTCTAATTGATGGTGTTCTATTAAAAATAAATTTATATGACATGCTACTGAGATGTATTGATGGCACACAAGTTGACAAAGTGTTAGCATAATTTCATGATGGATTCTCTATTGGAAAATTCTCTGCCAAAGAAACAATAATAAATATATTAAAGGAAGGATACTTCAGGCCAACCCTATTTTTATATGCATACAAGTGGGTTAGAAAATGCAAAGAATGTGCTTTATTTGTAGGAAAGAAGAATTTGGTAGTGCCCTCTAAGCAATCCACGTAGATCAACCTTTTGCACAATGGAGTATTGACTTCATAGGCATGATCAAAATTCCTTTGAGCATTGGCCACAAGTGGGTACTGTCACCTACAAACTACATCACTAGATGGAAAAAAAATTCGTTCTCAAGGAATCAACCAATTCAGTCATCCTTGACTTCCTTGAGACCATTGTAATAAGGTTCGGTGTCCCTTAGACCATTGTATCTGATAATGTAAAAAAAATCCTTGGTACATGAATTTATGTTTGGGATCTATTTTTGGTATCTATTTGAAGACATATTCCAACTACTACCCTCAAGGTAATGGCTTAGCAAAGTTTATGAACAAGAACCTGATTAGAATCATGAAACGAATAATGAATATTAACCAAAGGAAGTGGCACACAATGCTCTCTCACACTCTCTAGGAAGACAGAATCATGATGAAGAAGGCAATACCTACTTCAACTTAAAAAATTGTTTATGGAAAAGAAGCAAGGTTTAATTTATACCTTGAGTTGCTTACATTAGAGCTAGCCCAACAACTACAGTTTTAGGACATAGATTAAAGAGAAATTAGAATGACATAGAGTTGGTTGAATTTGAAGAATTGAGAAAATATACCATGACAAGGTTAGAGCAACATCAATGATCAACTAGGGAGTGGTTTGACAAAAATTGTAAACCTTAGACCTTCTAGGTGGGTGCTATTCAAAGTCTAAACCTCAGGCATTGACAAAGCTAAACTAGGGTGCTATTCAAAGTCTAATGCACTTTGCAGTGGCATATATATCATCAATTCTTGCAATGAGGCTAACTCTTTCAAGTTGTCTCACCTTGATGGAGATACACTATCAATTGCATTCAATGGGATTTATCTCAAATAGTTCTATTAAGTCTTCCACATCATATGAATATTAGACTGGTTTCAATTCCTCTAAGTGCGTGCTATGCACATTGTTGTGTTTGTAAATAGTTCTTTCCTCACATGCACTCCGTGGCATGTGATATTTTACTTCTTCTAGAATGGTATTTCAGTTGAGGGTATTCCAAATTTTAGGAAGTATTCAACAATTTTCCACTCTCATAAAATTCAAATCACAACATCTTGATATGAGAGAAACAGTTCAAAGTAGAGTCTAGATAGTCTTTTCAAGAGACTTCAGGGGTGTTCTTCAAGTTATAGATCATAAATTCATGTTTTCAGGAAGATTCCATTCTCAATGGATGCTTCAAGGCTAATGATCTCCTTCATCTAGCAGGCAGATGGCCCCGAAAGTCACCAAACTATTTTCTAGAATAACCACCTTGGTTATTTAGACAACTTACAGTTCCACCTTGGCTCTAAGGTTAAGTTTTTGGGTTACGTGCACTCTTAGTTTTATACCTTGGAACTTTAGCATGACTAAAATTCTTTACACGTGCCCACCCTCACATGCTCTTCCTACTTCTTCCTTGTGTTTTTTCCTTCTCTTCACTTCCTTCCACACGATTCCACCTTTCCTATTGTATTCTTCTATCTCCTTTCATTTCCCTTCTATGAGCATTCCTTACGCACGTTCACATAATTGCATCATATTTTTTCTAAGTCCCTGACGTGCTTTCCTTGCATATGCCCTTCCTTCCTGAGTCTCGCACACACTCATTTCCCTTTCACATCCTTTCCTTGCACATTTACCTTGTGTAATTAATTTTTTGCATCCTTTTCTCGTGCTCCCCTTCTTCCTTGTGTATACATACAAACCTTTATAGATATGCACCTTTTCTTCCCATTTTTGGTGCACCCTATTGTGCACAATCATGAAACTCTACATTCCTCCTTCTTGTGCATCTTTCTCATGCACACACACCAAGTGTAATCTTCTACGCAAGTCATTTAGTGTCATGTGTTAACTTGTCAGTAAAGTGCACAACATGCAACCTATAAGAACTTACCAACCACATGTTGAATCCTCACATCAAATGAATGTATGACACGTGGTAGAAAAGATAAAATAAATAGATAGTCAACTGAATCCTTTAGCCAATTAGGTCATGACATGTGTCTTGTGTGTTCAGCTTGTACTACATATCTTCAAATCAACATACCTTCTGCTACAAATCTCAAATTCATGCGTTCCTCATATTTTTGGAAAGCTACTAATGTGGGCTATACATTGGGATTTTCAAAATCATATTTTTGGCATGATTGGGTAGGTGAAATGGGGAAACATGAATTCATACATTAATGGACACATCCAATCAGCCTAACCACCCATATTTGATCAGATTTGGTCTCCTTCCTTCTTCCACAAGATAGGCTAACACAAGGAGACAAATCTGATAGTGTTATAGGTGCATTTATAGGCATGTATTACAAGGAGACAAATTTTATTGTATCTTCTTTCCTTCTTTTGCATTTTTGATCTGTTGTGCACATCATATATCTTTTGTAAGTATTTTATTTGTTGAGCTCCATGAAAAAAGTGAGTGTGGTTTTTTAGATTGAGGCATATTTTCCTGCCCTCCCAGTGTGCGTTTTCCCTTGTTTTCACTCAGCTGAAAATGTTCATCTATATATTTTGGGTACTATCACCTCCCCTTAGTTTAGGTTTCCCTTTCATGCATCTCCTTCTCATCTTGGTCCCTTGGAATTATATAGTGGTGCTAAGTTGTTGCATTTCCCTTCGTAGGAGTAGTTTTAGCAATAGAAAAAGGTAGAGGAAGTCGGCCTTCTCCGGAGGTATGTCTCAAGTGTAAGTCCCACAACTTAGAGACAATACCATGTTGCCTCAAAGCCCCAGTTCATCCTAATCTAGGATGGGTGCAATTTTGAGATCCAACATATCCATTTCAAATCCTCCATCATTCAAAAAACTTAAAAATAATAAAAAGAGAATAAAAATTTGTATTAAAACATTCTTTAAAGCACTACTTGTGAATCAAAAATGAAAAAATGAGTACAAATAATATTAAGCATTCCATTGGTAGATATCTTAATCATAACAATATTATATTTTCACATTCTTTACCTATTGAAACATAACTTAACCTTTTCATATTGAGCATTGTGTGTCCCATCTTTGTTATGGTTTCTACCATTTCAAAAATTTTTACCTACGGTTTTGTCTTGAAGCTTATTTATGGAAAATTTTCATTTCAAATAAGCTCTCTCTTTAACATAAATCTCAAACTTCTTTACCCAGTCATTTTTGAACACCCATTTCAATATACGGTGTTGAACTCTTGTGTCCTACTAGTCACATGAGGTTGATATTTGGGGAAGAATGGTCCTTCCTAATAAGCACACTATCAACATACAAGGAATATTAAATCACTCTAAAAAAATATAAAAACATATAAAATCATTACACCGTTCATCCTTCACAATATTTAGTGATAAGCCCATACTTCTCACTAGTAGTATGATACTGGGAATGGAGGAAGTCCTTACTCACCTACATTCTATCTTCAGTTTTAAGCCCTTACCACAACTGGTGGTATGGGGAAACATGTAGGGGGTACCTTTAAAAAAAACAAAACAATTAACCAAATAAAGCCTTTATAAATCTTAATAAAAGTGCTTAATCAAAAACATCCCAAGAAGTAATTTAGTTGTTCATGTTAAAGAGAGACAACAATTCCTTCAACCAGATCTTGTCAATTAGTAGGCCATCTTCAGATTTAAGTCATGCCAAAAACTATAAATTGGAATCATCTTGGAATTGTTTAGATAATATTGACTGGAGATGAGTTACATTTTCTCACATGGATCATTATTAAACCTTGTGTCATCACATACATCATCTTCACTTTCATATCACTATTCACCTCATTTTCACGTATTTCTTGGCTCTCGGTGATGAGTCGTTGCATCTTCCTAGTTATGTGCACTAACGAGTGAAGTGAAACACCCTATCATTTTACCATCTACATTTTTTCCAATGGAATGGAATGCATCTAATTATTTGCAATTGATATCAAGCAGTGTACCCCTTTACGGAGTTATAAAATACCAAAAACATTAAAAAATGTTTCAAAAAAATCTAAAAAATATTCAAAAATGTTTCTTAAAATTCCAAAAACAATATAAAATTGTTCAAAAATTAAAAAAACAATATAAAATTATTTAAAAACTTCATAAAATAGTATAAAACTATCAAAATAAAAACATTCAAATAATGTTTGACCAACTTTTAGAAATTGGATAACACAATTTAACAATTTCACCATTTAATGACACTCATCATGATTGTTCCAGATCATCTTTAGATAATCATTTTTCTTTCCCATGGTGTATATCTATGCTTGAGACAAGAAATCATTTACCCTTTCGCAATATAACTTTACTTGGGGCACACTTGGATTTCAGCTTTTAATCTAATACAGAAATTCAATGGGATCTGATAAGAGTACATTTTGGAGTATCTAAGCATCACTGGGATCTTCGACCCGATCCAATCCTCTCATGTTCTAATTTTTCACTTAGGGGAATTCAAATTTGTTCAGTTCTTCAATGTGGAACACATTCAGAGTATCATTAGATGTTTTTTTTACCAATTGAGTTTTCAACATTGTGACACTATTTTTTCTTCTTTTAATTTTTTATTTTTTTGTACCTTTTTTCCTTTGCTATAGACCAATTACAAAAAAATCTTGGCATTTGTACACCTAAAAATCAACACATGATTTCAGACGCACTCAACTTCTTGAGGTCGTGTTGAGAAATCCAGAATGTGTAAAAATTGAGGGGGTGTTGATGGGTAGCTAAAGGATAATTAGGGACTCAATACGAGTAGTGTGAATTCCTAATAGTTGGGTTGGAAAGAAGGGAAATAGAGGTTATGAATGGGTAATGTAAATTCCCTAAAGTTTGATTTCTTTGATTTTGATTTTAATACTAAACTATGTTGAAACTTCATTTTAAATAAATAAAGGAAGTAAATTTAGTTTTAATAAAATACAAGTGTGTTTGATCTTTTAATTCACTAGATTCATTCCCAATTAATTAAATAAAACAAAGTAAACCATCTATTCTATTTGTTTGAACAAGAAATGAATTGAAATAAACTAATTAAACAACTAACATCTTTTTGTATTTTTTAGAATTTATATAAAATAAATAAATAATCTATTCTACAGATATAATAAATTAATTAAAAATAAAATATTACTACTTCTAATAAAATAAACTAAAACAAGGAGTATCCATATGTGACTAATTCTCTGTTGCAGGGTTATCTGACAATGTTATTCTAAAATAATGTATTCAAAAAGTTATTAATCTAAATTAAATAAAATAAACCTCTTCTGGAAAAGATTCTACCTCAATTTTTCTGGAAAGGGAAAGCTTCTCAGAAGAAATTTCCTCTTTTTCATATGAAATTTCCCTGATAGAAGTAAATCTAAATTAATCCAAAGAAATAAATGATGTGCAAAGATTTCTTCACTTCTTCTTCCAACTAATTTCCCAAGAAGATCCACAGGGATAAGCCAAGAAGAAGTTATCAAGGGAAGATATAAGAAATATTTTGAAAATAAATACTAGAAATAGAATAAATACATTCAGGAAGTGATGAAATATTCTGCTTCTACAATTCTACCAACTTAAAACAAATGCATTCTTTCTATTCTAACAAATATAAATTAGTTAAAGATTCAATAATTTAAGTATAACCCAAACCTAGTTACTACTATACTTTGGTAGCTTCTCAAAGGTGAGATGTACTTGTTGTCTCCTCATCTTTGTATCCTATTCCAAATATGAAGTCCAATTGATCCAGGAATGTACAGATGTTGGCTAGTAACAAAGAAAATAAAGAACTATCTATGGTTGGCTTGGTGTAAGAAATGACTGAAAGAAAATGGTATAAAAGAACAAAGCAATGAGTTGGTTGTTTGTGTGGTTCCTCTAAAAAATTCAGCAGCATAACTTTACCTCAAGAATGTGAAATATCCAACCCATCGCATGCGTGAAAGTTTTCCTTTTATAAAAATATGGAAAGAAGAAGTCAATTACATGTGTTGATCAAGAAATGACAGATCAGTAAAAGCAGAGTTAGTCAAAATTATATACATATCCAAACAAGAAGAGAAAATAAATACGATTCCAATGAGTCTAAAAATAGGAAAAAATGTTAAGAAATGCGTGAGAAAATCACTCTCAATATCCAAACACGTATTGAAAAAAATGTGTTTAAAACTCTCTGATTTTAAGTGACATGACCACTGGTGTAGACAGACTGTAGGTTACGCAACCCTTGGGGTGGTTACATAAATATTGGGGAAGTTACATAATCTTACATGATTACACAACTACCACTATGATGATTACGCAACCACTCTCAAAACAATGCCAAAAGTTAAAAAGTAGTCTTGTAAGAAAAATAAAAGTTTGGAGATAAAAAATAAGGGTTGATTTGAGTCAAATGAAGGATGAAAAGGAGAGAGGGAAGAATCTAGACCTCATTTTTACCTTAGAAGAATTTTTTTATCATTATTAGAGACATTGCACGTTTCTCCGTGTCACACCATGTAATTTTTGGGTGCATACATATTCCCCCCCTTAGAAGAATCATTTTAGCCATGAATTGGCATAAAATGTGAATTTCTAAGTATGGATCTCCCAAATGGAAGAGTTATAAAATTTATGCATCCTTAATCGCTGTTGATTTGAAACCAGGATCAATCCAATGTTCCCACCACTTGCAAAAGAGAGACGAGAATCAAGTGTAGATATAAAACATGATTAGAAAAATACTCTGAAATAAAATGAGAAGATTACTTACCATATCCTCGAGGGTAAGAAATATACGTACTCCATCATGCCAACCCTACATACACCAACTCGAAGCAACATTAGAAAATGAAACACTGCACTATATATATGTTAATTTTTACTATTTTAAGAAATCAATTGTGTTTTGAAAGTTTTCTGAATTTAGAGCTCATGAATTTCTAGTGAATATTTCATTTGTGAGTATGGTTGAATTAGACAGGGATTTATAAATGATGGTGACAAACCCAATGAAAGTGGATGGGGCTCGGGAACAGGTTAGAAGCAAGAGATTTGTATTTTGTTAGGATTTTCATTTTTACTTTTTGAATGCATTTGAGAAGAAATTTTGGGTAATTCGTACCTGAAGCGGTCGTAAGGGGTCTCAAATAGATGGATAGGAAGAGTTCCTTTATTTCTTAGTCTCATTTTTGTGTATTTATTGATTTATTTGTATTTTTGGCTCATAGTTGAGAATTTTGACCACACTTGTCCTATGATGTGATGAAATTATATACGATACATGTTACAGATGACAACACAAAATACATATATGTATTGACATCTTCTTTTTTTTGTTTGGCATTCATTTTCAAGAGTTGATTTCATTGAGGTTCATCTCATCTGTGTACTCTTATATGGTTTAGAATTTCTGATGTTTTTTTATGTTTTTGAATGATGATGCAATGCGATGAAAAAATGACATACAATACACACACACACATGAACAAAATGATATATATATATGATTATGATATGCTAACAAATTGTAATTAGGAAACTTTATTTTTCAAGTAATGTTTAGCAATTCTATTTCATTGGAAAAATGTGTTGAATGTAGTATGATGATAAGATGACCCTCACTTGATTCTCAACTCCACATAACTAGTAAGATGTAAGGGCTCACCACTGAAATTCAAGAAGAATGTGAGATATATGTTTTGAAGAATGTGAATGAGGATGATGACCAAGAGACAAGAATTTTGACAAGGATTTACCAAGAAACTTACAACCCAACCCTAATAAAAATTAACTCATCAATTTGAAATGAATTTCTTGTAAGTTTTGACTAGACTTATATCCATGGATGGCCTATTAATTGATAAGATCTGGTTTAAAGGATGGTTTTCTTTCCTAACATAGGCATTTAAGTCATTTTCTTAGGATTTTTTAATCTTTTCAAGAACTTTTATTTCCTTATTTATTTGAAACCTTCTGATTTATTTATGCGACCCGTGATGCCTTGCCCTATGCTACTAGTAGGAAGCATATGTTCATCACCGAGGACAAGACATATGTGAGTAAGGGAATTTCCCTCCTTTCCTAACCTCATGCTACTAGTAAGAAGCATGGGCTCATCACCGAATATTGGTAGGGATGAAAAGTGTAGTTATTTGTAAATAAAAGTATATGTGTTTATTGTTTATATCTATATTTTTTTATTTATTTTTGAATTTGAATTTTTCTTGTTGGGAAGAAGCATTTTCCCCTAATCTCAACCCCACAAAACTAGTAGGATGTGAGGGCTCATCACCAAAGGTTTAAATAGGAAAAAATAATATCCAGGTGAAATGTTTAGAATGTTTTTGTTACAGAGAGATATTTTAATTCATCATCAAGAAGCTTTCAGAGAAAACTATGGGCAAGAAACATCCAAATCAAAATAAACCGTGAAGAAGATTGGGCATGCAAGTCCTCATAAAGTAATGTTAAAATTCATCTCTTGAATGAAAGTGATGATAAATATTAGATAATTTGAATGTATGAGCATAATGTAGAACACATATGATTAAGAGATTTGCCAATGTTTGAAAGCCAAAGAATCACTTGAACAATAAGTTTCCATTTTAAAAATTTAGAAAAGTCATAATCAAGTAACAAGACAATGTGAATGCAATGAATGGTAGTGTGAAAATGCAATGAATATATATAGAAATGTCTCAGGTGATGTGATTTGATGGTTTCTTTAAACTCCTCACCTTCCAAGGTACACAAATGATAAGAAGGATTCTTGAAATTTCTATTTTCTTGACAAGGGCCTAATACCTTGGGTTTAAACTTACAACCCTTTCCTACTATCATATTCATCCAAACATATAACCTTGGTGTAATACTATCCCTTTACACGAGGCATTTGTAAACCTATTCGTTGTGCTTTGGACATATCATGTTCATATGAACGTGATGGTGTTATTCAACTTTGCTTTTTTACATTTGGAGAACTGATCATGTTTTGAATTTTTTGCACTATTGGATCATGTCTCGTGGAAACTATGATATTATTTTATGACATGTTTGTATCTAGACCAAGGTTAAGAATGGGAGAAGCCCTAGAGATGGCTTTGGTGAGCATCCAACCTATCTCAAAATTGTATTTCTCTCTTGATACCTTTATCATATGTATATCTAGACCAATATCATTAGTAGGAAGGGAGGATAAAATGATAAACTTACTAACTCCTTGCGGTTTGAATGGGAGGAGGATTGATGAATCACCCTCTAATATTTTCACAATTTCTATTGTGGTTTTTGTGGACAAAATTTCCACAAATAACACCTTACTCTTATATGATTTTTCCACCTCGAATGTCTTTGGGTCATTGACATCAAACTTTGGAACACTCTGTGTAGTTGTGACCAATTCCTTTGATGGAATCAGTTTGTTTAGATGGTTCGCAGGGAGCTCATACTATGAATGAATATAGGGTTTCTTCTTGATATTCTCTAGCTGTATATCAAAGGGCTTGGGATCCCCTTGAGAAATGAAGAATTTCCCAAATGGAAGAACCTAACCTCTTGGAAAAAATGGAAGGAATGGCCTTCATCTAGTGAATCAATGGTATACCAAGGATCATGTTATAATTCTCTTCCATTTCAATGATGTAAAACTCAGTTAGAATAGTTTTCTACCCGAGGGAGATATGAATAACTATATTTCCAATTGAGGCATCTTTAAGACTGTCATACCCTTGGAACATATTTCTAGTAGAGGATAAATTAGTCTCCTCATATCCCAACTCATGCAAGAAAGAGAAGCAAATTACATTTACAACAGCCCCATGATCGATCATAGCTCTCTTGATGCAATTGTTATAGACCAAGACTTGCAAATATAAAGCATGATCTCCTCTTCGGGCTATTTCAACATCGGATGGCATATTGTTTATAAATAAGACAACCCCTATATCCCTATCACTGTGTTGTGGAGGATGTATTTCAAAGTCAATATGATTGATTTGAGCCTCAGGTAGAGGCATTACATGAATTATGTGATCAAGACCTAATGTATCTAGCAATGCAGAATGATGCACATGGGAATTCTTTAACAAATCTAGAAACGAAATATGAGAAAAGATCTTGTTTTATTATGAAATCAAATCATAATATCCTAGATTTTTGATACTATAGGAGCATCATCCTATAAGAGAGAATGAGTGGGAAGATTTTGTGAAGTTTTCTTCCTTGTCCGAGTTGTTACGTTAATTTTTGGTTCAACCACTAACTCAACTAATTCCAAAATCTTTGTATTGTTGTTTGAGCGTAGGTTAGGGAAAACTTGAGAGTTTTCAGAAGTTGAGGCCTCATGGTAATTATTCCCAATGGGAATAACCTTGTTTATGTTTGGAGGCCCTAATTTAACATCTTTAGGATGTTTAGGTACTTGGTCCCGATATATGACTAGTTTTTCATTCTAAGGCGCAACAGGCCCTGTACAACTAGGTTGTGTGTTTCCTTCAGGATTCACTAGAAACATATCCCCAAAGGGTTTCCTTTTATTTTTGGGGCTTATTTGTATGAACTTGTTTTAATCCCTACAAGACCTAGTGTCATGACCCATAACATGGTAAAAATCATATAATACATTTGGGTCGTAATCTCTTGGCCTTTGATTCAAGTTTTTTTGTTGATTGTAACCTTGGTTATAGTTTTGAAACTAGTTGTTGTATCTATAATTCGTTATCCCTTGGCTAGAATTTTGGTATTGGTTTGGGCCTTAGGTTTGAGCTTGTCAAGGAGGAGTATGTTTGAAATCAATCGTATTGATAAAGGGGATAAAATTAGAACCTCTTTGATTCCCCATGTTGTTATTATTGTTGTTAGTGTTACCATTATTTGTAAAACTAGTATTCTTTTCTTGATCAGTAACACCATCCATGGTAGCACCGTGATTATAATTCAAGACCTTGGCTCCTTGGTTATTGGCTATGTTGTTTTGATGATTCACATTGTTTTGATTGGGGGATACCAACTTCCCATCTATATCTTAAGTCTTATGCCCATTGTTTATAACGGCTTGGTCAATTCAAATTGCACCTTCCAAAACTTCCTCATAGCTATAGATAGGAAACTTCTGGACTTCCTCCTTGGTCTCTCAATTGAGAAAGTGAAGGAAAAGGTTGCAAAGTTTCATTTGGTCCATGTTAGGTGCAATTATAGAGGAGCAAAGAACTTGACACCATTTCTGAATGAAATGGGAGGTAGATTTGTTTTGTTCCTTCCTGATATGTAAAAACTCCCTAATCCTCATTCATAACAACTTGTTCATGTAGAAATATCTGATGAATTCAGAAATTTTTTGTTTAAAGGAATGTATGGAATCTTTAGGAATCTGATAATACCATTATAAAGTGATTACTTGGAGATTATTTGGAAATATCTTGGCTACTATAACATCCCAAGGAAGTAATTCTCTGATGGAAGTGACATAGGCCTTGATATGAGCATTTATATCTCCTTCTGCTTTAAATTTAGGTAGATTAGGAAACATTCATGGATGCATGATACCCCGTATGGTGAATTCAAGGGGTTCCTTCAAGTACTCAACATAAGTGACCATCGCGTAAGATTATAACATTGAGGATCCATGGTGAGGGGGAAGAGGAGGAGAAGTTGGATAAGCTACAGTTTAGACATTGGTCGATAGGTACAAATCTTCTTGATACCACGTTTAAGCACCAAGAAAATTAAATGTGTCCATTTGAGGGGACTTTGAATACATGTACAAGTAAGGAGGAACGATACTAAAATATGGGCTAGTGGGCATAAAACCAAGGACCATCACTTTGCTTAGTGGAATAAAATTTGAGAACACACTTTTGGCCAGCCCTTGTGTAGGATAAGAGCGAGATGGATTAGGACACATCCCTAATGTGTCATATCCCATGAGAAGATCAATAGAGTTTTATTGAATTGGATAACCTTAATGCACATGATGTTACATTGGTAGGGGTGTATCCCTTGTTGTCTATGAGATAACCCATGTTCTTCCCTATTGTATAAGTTAGTTTTGAAGGTTGGGCACTCTCTAGTTCTCTAATCCTCCCGACTAGGTTAGAAATGACATCATTGGGTGAGGATTGAGTCCCTTATTTAGATTCCTACTGTGTAGGGTTTGGTTGGGAGGACACTTGATACCCCATTATAAAAAAATTTAGAGTTGGTATCTTTAATTTCCTTGAAAATAGGGGTTTTGGGGTTTGTGGCCGATACATTTCGTTGAACATATCAGAGGTATGAGTCTTCATCCTTTCCATGGACTTGTCAATTGTGCCAAGTGGGTTATAATTTTTTGTAAAAATGTCATCATTTGTTGATTTCATGCTAATGTGAGGTCTTAACAAGACTCTAGTGTAAGGTCAAGTTTCACTCGTAAAGCTCATGTTTTTTGAATTGGATTGACCATACTGCATGTTTAAAGGTTGATCAACCTCCTCTATTCTCACATGAATAGTGGGATTTTAGGTGTAGCTAGGGGAGGTTTGCACATTGTTTGTATAGTTATCAACCCATCCTAAAAGAGAAGGCGATTATTGTGGTTGAACATTGGAATAGTACCTATCAAAGCCAAATGGCCCACCAAACTCTCTACTAGACATATTTAGGAAGGTATAAAATACCTACAGAATAGGGGAAGAGATAGAAAGGCGCACTAATGAAAATGAAACTAAAAGGAAACAAGAAGGAACTAGTCCTTTACATCATGTTCACTAATTTTGTATGCCTGAAAATCAACACGCGATTTCAGATGCACTTAGCTTCTCGAGGTCATGTCGAGGAAACTGAAATGTGTAAATAATGAGGGTATGTTAATGGGAGGCTGAAGGATAATAAATGACTAAGGATGGGTAGTATGAGTTCCTAATAGTTGGGTTGGAAAGAAGGGAAATAAAGGCTATGAACGGGTAGCACAAATTCCCTATGGCTTGATTGCTTTGATTTTTATTTTAATACTAAACTATTTTGAAACTTCGTTTTAAATAAATAAAGGAAGTAAATTTAGTTTTAATAAAATACAAGTGCATTTGATATTTTAATTTGCTAAATTCATTCCAAATTAATTAAATAAAACAAAGTAAACCATCTATTCTATTTGTTTGAACAAGAAATGAATTGAAAGAAAATAATTAAAAAACTAACATCTTTTTGTATTTTTCAGAATTTATAAAAAATAAACTACTACTACTTCTAATAAAATAAATTAAAACAGGGAGAAGCTGGATGTGGCTACTCTTCTATTGTAGGGTTGTATGACGATGTTATTCTAAGAGAATGTATTCAAAAATTATTAATCTAAATAAAATAAAATAAACCTCATCTGGCAAAGATTTTGCCTCAAGTTTTCCATAAAGGGGAAATATTCTCAAAATCAATTTCCTCTTTTCCGTATGAACTTTCCACAATAGAAGTAAATCTAAATTAATCGAAAGAAATAAATGATGTGAAAGGGTTTTTGGTTTTTCTTTCTCCAACTAATTTCCCAATCAGATCCATAGGGATAAGCCAAGAAGAATTATCAAGGGAAGAGTAAGTAATATTTTGAAAATAAATACTATAAATAAAATAAATACATTTTACATAAGTGATGAAATATTCCGCTTCTACAATTCTACCAACTTAAAACAATGCAATCTTTCTATTCTAAAAAATTTAAATTAATTAAAGCTTCAAAGAATTTAAGTACAACCTCGACTTGGTTACTACTATACTTTGGTATCTTCCTAAAGGTGATATGTGCTTGTTATCTCCTCAACTCTATATCCTCTTCCAAGGATAAAGTCCAATTGATCTAGGAATTTGCAGATGCTGGCTAGTAACAAAGAAAAGAAAGAACTGGCTATGGTTGTCTTGTTGTAAGAAATTACTTAAAGAAAATGGTAGGAGAAAATAAAGCAATGAACTGGTTGTGTGTGTGGTTACTCTAAAAAAATTAAATAGCATAACTTTACCTCAAGTATGTGAAAAATCCAACCCATCATACGGGTAAAATTTTGGCTTTTATAAAAATATGGGAAAGAAGAAGTCAATTATGTGTGTTGATCAAGAAGTGAAAAATCATCAAAAGAAGAGGTAGTAAACATTCTAGACATATCCAAACAAGAAGAGAAAATAAATACAATTCTAATCAGTCCAAAAATAGGAAAAATAGTTGAGAAATGAGTGAGAAAATCACTCCTGAAATCCAAACACGTGTTGAAAAATATGTGTTTTAACTCTCTAATTTAAGGTGAAAAGAATTCCAATGTAGATAGACTGGTGGTTATGCAACTAACACTTATGCAATTGCTGAGCTAGTTGCATAACTACCTCTTAAAACAACGCCAAAAGTTAAAAAAAATGGTCTTGCAACAAAAATTAAAGTTTGGAGACAAAACAAAAGGGTTTATTTGAGCCAAAGGAGGGATGCAAAGGGGATAGAGAAGGATCTGGACCTCATTTTCACCTTGGAATAATTTTCCATGTCACACCATGTATTTTTTGGGTGCATATAACATCTTAGTTCACATATAACTTTGATGTCGTACATTCTTGGTCATATTGGGTTTATTTGCAATGTGTGTTTCATGTCTTTTGCTCACTTGCATGTGTTGTGTTTTTCCTCAAAGTTTATTAAATAAGCCATGGAGTGTTTTCCCTTTTCCGTGTATTTCAAATTCTGTGCATTTGTATTTCAATTTTTTCTAAAAACTCACAAAAATCTACAAAAATGAAAAATTACCAAATTTTTTAACAAAGATTCACTCATCATTGAAATATTATACTTGGAAAACCCATAAAGCAAATCTTTCAACATCTCAACATAATCTTGATAAATTCGTACCTTTATCTACTACCCTAGTTATCATTCCTATCTTACGAATATCACCTTCTTCCCTTTGCATGATAGGATAACTATGCTTGGGGCAAGTCTCAAAATTGTTTTCCCTTCACAATATAACTTTTCTGTGGGTAATTTCAACTTCGATCATTTTCACAACATATCCAACAAGAGTGTCATAAGGATTTTCTTGACTCTGCTCTTCTAGTATGATATTATTCCCACATTAGGAGCATTTTCATCTACTTAATCATCATTATCACACGCATTAGGGGTATAGCTGATAGTCTTCTTTTTCAACTTTGTGTTGTATTATTGATGTTTAATTTTTGGACCACTTACAAGTAGTGTGATTACATCTTGGCTCTTTTATAACCCTGATACCTACATCTACTCTATATATTGGTTTTGTTTTCCTTTTTATCTTTTTTTTGGTGTGTGTGTGTTTGCTTACGCGCATCTGGGTTAACCATCTTGATTATTTCATAATCATGGAGACAACTATATTGTGTAACAACAAAAATTAGGTTTCTCTAAAATTATTCTCCAAATGATGTTTACGCTATGAGCACATTCCTCCCCATCCTTGTTCAAATCCCTTGTCTTCTTCCTATCAAGCGGTCGTCCACCACCTTACTACATCATCCACCCACTTGAGGGGGCACTCCTCTACTATCCTACTTGATAGGGCATTCTAATGCTTCATTTTTTTTCTTTTTGTTACTCTGCATGTGTCTATTATCTTTAAAGCACTATTACTTCACAATAACACTTTAAATAGGGGAAAATGTAGACACCCTAAATTACATACCTATTCCCAATACTGTCCTAGTACATCCAATTATTCACCCCTTTCATGATCAATTAATTAAAGTGATTAATCATGTGCATTGTACCCCTTTAGATTAATTAAATTAATCCTTAGTACCTTTCTAGCTAGATTAATTACCATTTATTGATTAAACAATTAATTAATTGTGTACATCATAGTTAATTAAATTAGTTATCTAATTAGGAAAATACATCTATTTTCTTAGTCAACTACCACTTAGATTCCTACTTGGAATATACTTTTACTCCACTTACTCATCCTAGTCAACTCAACTTTGACTCCACTTCACCAATCCAATCAACTACACTTATAGAATGCTAGAAAGGTGGAGGAAATTCAATTTCCCGTAAAACCACCTTTCTGGATGCAAATTTTGCTAACTAAATTCATTTACTGCCCCTCAATGGAATTTATCTTCCCATAACTATTGCAAATTACTCAAATGCTATTTTTATCATGTGCATTCAACCAATTTCAACCAACTTCCAACTAGCTTAGCCTCTATAAAATACAAGCTTACCCTCTTACAAACATTCCTAGATTATTTGCAAGAAAATAATGTTAATTTACATATTGAAGCTTTCCAAGACAACATATGCTCATAGCAATATGCATCCCCATTTGGAGGTCATTATATAGCACCCACAAATTTGTGTTCCACAGTCTTCCAAAAGGTTACACAAGCTAAGCTTCACACAACCTTACATCGAGGTTTTCTCTGGAAAGCTATAGGAAGGTTTGCATTGTCTTATTTATCTTCCATTTTCAGTTAGTTTTCACCACTTTCAAGATATTTCCTAGCTCAGTCTTAATCAACTTAAACATTTCAAACCACCCATCTCTCCGACTCACCCAAATCACCAAATTCAAATCAACTCACTGAGCTCAAATCACTTAGCTCATTGAGCTAACTCCAACTAGCTCACTAAGAGATGATAATGGATCCAAATTGACTAATGAGATATGTTGACCTCTTATCTTATGAACTAATTGAGTTCTTGACATATTTTGAATCTCTTCTGACCACACAATGCCCCTAAATTTCTCCCATTGCGTACCGAGATGATCTACCATGCTTCTGGAAATAACTAAACTCAAGATGATGTTTCCAAGACCTATATGGAGGTTTTATTTCTCTGTTTGAGCTATGAGATCATCCCGTAATAGTGTGAAGAGTCCAAAAAGTGGAAATATGAGTGAAAATGGAGCCATCTATAAATTTTTGCACCCAAAATAAAGACTTCATATTTTTAGCACATAAGACTAGGTCCTCCCATTTTGAGACATATCACCTATTTTGCTCAAATATGACCTCTTGAACCTTATGTAACATTCCAATTTCCCTCTATTAATTATTTATTTCTATTTTTATCCACTTTCTATTTTTAGCAGGTGTTTTTTCCAAACCTACTATTTTGGGAAATTTGCCAATTTTTCGCTACCTTCCATTTTTCACTATTCTGGGTGATCCGAACTTGCAATTTAGGGGAATTACTATTTTTAAAATGTAGAGGGGAATAAAATATGATTTTTTTATTAAGTGAAAAAAATATCTTGGTTTGTAATGGAAACATTATTTTTTAGATTCGGCTCTTCATTATGATCTCGTGCTTCAAATTTCAGCATGTTTTGCCCACTAGAATGCTTGGAAATCAAAAAATAAAAATTCTCTAGTGAGGGTTTTAGGTATAAAGATGCCATTGGAAGCCATTAATGGATTCAATGAGCTTTATATAACATATATATTCTTTGGAGAGAAAAATCAGCTCAAACCTTGGTACAATCAATTCCTTCGTTCGTTGGCAGTGAAAAAATCTTCATTCTGGCAACCATGGATGATTGAGAGAAATTTGACATGGGGTATGAATAATTTATACGTTTAATTGAGGTTTTGCAGCAGAATTCATAGAATTTTTGAGGAAATATTAAGGGTCAATGAGTTGTATTCTCTTTTATAAATTCTTCTGATAACACCTCTCTCGAATGCACATGGACGAAAGAAGCACAATAGTTACAAATTTTACAAATTTTGTTTTTTACATATTCTTGGGAGGGAGAAATTTTTTGTGTGCCAACGGTCCTATGAGGAAAATACATATGGGGTATAAATTTTTTCCATCCTCTCAACTTGATAAGTGGCGATAAGTGATTTCCCGATGGAGGAGAGAGAAAATAAGTAGTTAACACCAAGGAGCTAAAACTGGGTCACATGAGGAATTTGGGAAAGGGATGGACATGGGAATTTTTTTGTCCCAAATTTCCCAAGGGGATGGGGTAGATGGGGTAAAAAAATTCACCCTCACCTAGTAGTGATAAGTGGCGGAACCTGATTTGGTGATATGGGGAGGAGAGGGGGCTAAAAAATGCCTTGCGGAGCCTTCCCAGGGTCACATGGTGAATCAAGAGCTAACATGGGCATGGGGTGAATTTTTGTGTCCCAAATTTCCCATGGGGGTGAGACATATGGGATAAGAATTTTTTCCCTCACCTAGGAGTGACAAGTGTCACTTCATGATTGTGCATTGGAAAGGGCTAGGATTTGATGAGAAGGGATTTATCTTGTAACTTT
Source organism: Taxus chinensis (assembly GCA_019776745.2). Taxonomy (NCBI): domain Eukaryota; kingdom Viridiplantae; phylum Streptophyta; class Pinopsida; order Cupressales; family Taxaceae; genus Taxus; species Taxus chinensis. Next base: position 486,459,681 of record CM034154.1, read on the forward strand.
GGGCTTCGTCGGGGTCACATGATGATCAAGCAGGATTAACTAGGAATGAATTTTTTGTTGCATTCCAAATATCCTAAGGGGATGGTACATATGGGACCTAGTGATGACATGTGTCCACCCTTGAAATTAGAAGTCCTGAAAGCTTACCTTGGAGAGAGACATGTCAACAAATTTTCTGGAGCATCCGGAGGTCTTTTTTGGAACTTATTTATATGAATTTGACTCCAAAAAACATTTTTAGAAGAATGGGATGGGTCCCATGATTTTATTGTATCTTAAAATCCTTCAAAATTTCCCTTTTCTATGGACTGTAGGTTGTGCTTGTTGAAAACATATTGTGGGAAGAAGCACCCATGTCTTGTAAAAAATCTAAAAATACCATAATTTAGAGGACGGAATCATATTTTCAATGGTATATTGTTTAACCTCAAACTCATTACAGAGCTCCTAGAATCACTTCCTGAAGCTCAGGTGTTATTTTGAACTACAAGCTCCTTCACCTTTGTAAACCCACTTTCACTGAATTTGTTCCCAAACCTTCAAATATTTCCTAAATATTCCTAAACCACTTACAAAATGTTATTAGATCCTTAATACAAATTCTAGATGAATTTAGGCCTTCAAACATCTCTCGTAGGATGCACGCTTGTCCCAAAAATGTTAAAAATATCCTTTCTAGGTTCCCTGAAGAACCTACCTTGAGAAGCGTTGCATCGGAAGAAATCCATGATCTTGTTTTCACAATTCAAACACATGGGAAAGGTTAATAAAATACATATGAGCACTTTAAAGGATTGGGTATGTTTGACATAGAGGGAAAACTGATCCAGAGGGATGCTTAAGAGGGCTTATAACAAAAAATTTTGACACTAGGATAAAGTTGTCATGTTTTCATTTTGAATTTTTCCCTTGCAAAAACACATGACAATAGCTGGTTCTAGCTTGGGTACATGTTCTAGATAAATTTCAATAAGGATAAAGAAAGTATGAATCCCAAAGTCTCAATACACAATGTGGATCGGTACTTATCCATTGGGCTATAGAGTCACCAGAATGATATACAACACAGCTTCCTTTATTGAACACACATATGAAAAGAGACAAACACACAGGATGAGAAAGGAAGCACACAACTCCAAGGGAAACATGAAATTAGAAAGGAAACATGTAACATAAATAGGGAAAAAACCTAATTCACCTATGTACAAGTGGGTAACAACCCACTTTCAATTAAGCACAAATTTGAATTGAGTGCTTACCCATAAATGGGTATCACCGGATTCCTTTCTTCCACAAATCCACTGACAAGTTCACTAAAGTATGGACCTATCCTCAGCTTCTTGGTAGATCTAGCATGATTTCTACTATAATTAATGATCAATTAATTCATTCCACTGCCTTTGATGCTTAGACATGTAGTTTTCATTTTCTTATTGATTTTCAAGTTTTTTCTATTTGTTGACTTTCCATTGCTACCGTGAAGGTGATTATTGATTATACTTGACTTATCGAATTTCTTTGATGTGCATCTACTTCACAACCACCAATTCTATGGGTTGATTCTTAGAAGATGTATTATAAAATTTGGCATCATCATCCACCTCTTGCTTTTCTCGGTTTCTCAAGTGGGTGAAGAAACCATCTTTCTTGGACTCTTATTTTCCGTAATATGCTTCTCTATACATTGTGACATGCACATTGCATCATTCTCTTGGAAAGAGAATGAGCTCAATATTGGATATGAAACATGGAAATTTTCATTCTCTTTTTTTTGTTCATTTTGTGATTAGTTATCCATTTTTATGTTGAGAGCATCCTTCTCTTTAATAAGGTGAGCAATGAAAGGTTGAAGTCCATTAATAATGTTTCCATTTTAAAAAAACCAGCCGTAGGATGAAGTAATATTCCATTTCTCCATTTTTCCTTGAGAATATTTTCATCCTCATGAAAAGGAAATGAGCACAACCTTAGAGCTAATTTTTTTTCATTATCATTTTCCCATTCTCGGTCACCTAGAATCAAGAAATCCATTTCCGTGATAAAATCATCATATCCTTGAGTATTTTCAAGTTCAAGAAGTGAAAACATCATGTTATTCTTGCATTTCTTGTCATCTTCTTCAAATGACAAAGAGAATATCTCGAGTTCACAAACATACTCATTACATGGAAACTCATATTGAGCCTCAATAACATGATCGGAAATATTGAAGTTACATGTCAAGAAATTATTGAGCATCATTCCTTCTTCTTAATCCACATTGCTCTTTACTTCAATATTAATTTATTGCAAGTCAATGCTCTCATCACCATCATTAGAATCTAGTGGAGAAAATTTTTTATACTCTCATTCCATGAAAAGTACACCTTTTCAAACTTTTATTTCATCAACTCATCATTATGCTCTTTGACCAGCTCTGTGATGCTTGGGCATTCTTCTACCAACATGGGAAGCTAGAGATCATCCTAAAAGGTCATGAAAAAGTTTCCAGATTTAGAATATTGACATGGGATATCCATTGTTAAGTCATTTGGCCTTTGAACAATATACTTCATCTTCCTAATAAGAAGAAGTTTATTTGTCTTACCATTGACTAGAATGGTGGCATGTGACCAATCCAACTACATATCTCCTCCAACATCTCAACAGAAGCTTTGGACCAACAACATACCATATGAGGCAGGCATGTCTACTATAAGGATTCTCATTGTGATTTTCTTGTCAAGGAAATCCTCTAATGATATCTCATAATATTTTATCTGACCCATAAGAGGAATTTGTTTCATTTCCATGGAGAGATACTAGCTAGAGGTAGAAGAAAGGGAGAGGTCGAGGGCTTTAACAACTTTTGCAGGCATGAATTTTTCTGAGGAACTGGATTCAATGATGTAATTTTTTAGCTTATACCCATTGATGAACATGCATATGTAGAAAGGTTCTACCTTCCTAGAGGTGGAGAGTTTAGAGCCAAGACAATTCATATATGAAGTGGATTGAGATGTATGAGGTGGTTCTTTAGTGGTGGCATATTTAGGACATGAGACATGGATATTTCCCTTGATATGCTAAACAACTTTCTCAAGTTTCTTAGGATGAGTTCTCAAGTACTCAAATTCAAAAATTTGGACTTTGGATATTTTGAAATGGTCAATGATATCAAAGGATGAAGAGGTGGTGGGAACATCATGGGTTATGACAGCTTTGACATGGACATTCTTAGGACTTGCAGAAATTGATTTTTTAAAAGAGGTTGAAGGAGAATTACTTGAAAAGGTAGAATATTCTTGGTTGAAATAGCCTCATGCTTCTTCTCAGTTCGCCCTGTGGAAACACTTTTCTCTGATCCTCCCTTCATTGTTATTTTTATCACAGTCTCCATTTGAGGATTCAATTTCTTAGTTTTGGAAATAGAAGAAGAGTCTTCTTTATCCTTTTGTGATCATTTGAATACCACATATGAGAAAATATATAGGGGTTCTTCATAATCAAGCGTGTATTCATAAAAAAAAATGATCTAAGCACATTATATTTCTCCTTCATCTTCAAATTCTGATTCAAATTTTTGTTCTTCTTCATGTGTATTTCTCTCGCACATTGCATTGAATGATGGAGCCTCGAAGGGAATATTTTAGGGTGATACTTCAATCTCATTTCTATTTTGGTTTGGATGAGGTGTTTGTTAAGCAACCTCCCTTTTTAGCATTTTCAATTCATTTTCCAAATTCTGTAATATCGGATTAGTTCTTTCATCTTTGGATTTTTTTGGTTTTGTCTTTCATCGAAGGATTCTTGATCTTACCTGAAAAGATGAGGTCATCTTCCACCTTGAAAAATATTTCTTAAGTGTTGTCCAAATATCTTGGTTGAACTCTCTGCAGTATGAAGCTTACTTTAGGAAATTGATCATTCACAAAGAACATCTTCATATTATTTGTAGTGGGAAGAGCAATGGAGGGAATCTTGTTGATCAACTTGTTGAATTTTTCCATGAAGTCTCTCATTGACTCTTGTGGATATTTATTTATTTGAGTAAGCTGAGAAAGGAGGGAATTAGATTCTTCAGAGGTCTTGAATATTTCATCATAATCATTTTTTAAACCATTTCAATCAGTAATTGAGTGTGAAGGAAAATAGTATAACCAATCCACCGCAACCTCTTGCAATGTTTCCATGAACAACTGCACTGTAACATATTCATGATGCACTCTGAGGATGCCGTAGGATGTGATGAATCTTGTGATATGATCGTTAGGGTGTTGTTTGACATATCTATATATCTTAGGGAAGTTCTTTATTGACCCTTTTGGAAGTTCATGGAGTGGTGGGGCCAAAGCCAATAAACCAATGTTATGTCCCTATGGTACAAGTGTTTGTGTTGTCATTTCTTCCTCCTCTCTTTCTTCTTCCATTTCTTCCTCTCTTTCTTCTTCTCCTCTTGGGACTTCAAAATTCAAAGGTGGGTTAAAGGTAGGATAATTTTTAGAATTGAATAGGGTTACCGGGGGTACCAATCAATGAATCAGATGGGGATGAAGCTTGAGATGAAGAGTATGAATTATCTTTAACTTGATATTGCTGATTTTTCAAAGCTTCAAAAGTAGGGTCAATGATTCCTCTCAAGATATTCAATTTGGTATATCTTATTTCAACCAGGTTTTCTCAAGGAGTTTGCAAAAATGATTTTTGATCATTAAAGTACTTTATTTATTTATTTTTGGATTATTTGATTTTTTGTATTTTACAGAGATCTTTTTGGGTGCATGAGGGTAGATCTCTCCCCAAAAGAGTCTCCATAAAATTTTGGTGAAATAATTTGTTGATATGGAAAATTAGGTGTTTCCATCGATGCTCATGGGACTAGGTCCCACTGTATTAAATGCGGAAGCTCCCATTTATTTAATGTAAACTAGTATATTTCTATCTAAGTGTTATGGGTTGACCAAATAGGTTGGGGATCACACAAGAACACTTCCTTGAACTTGTGGAAAAGTGTTGGTATGAGGTATAAGGGAGGAAATTACAGCAATGATGGGTGAAGGAGAGAAATTAGGAAATGAAAGTTATTGTTGTGAGTAGGCCAATTGTAGAGCTCACACCCAATATCTAGAGTAGTTTAACATTGAATTTGAAGAAAACAAAATGAAGTCATTTAGTGAGTAGAACAAACCTAGACACATAGTTCTTAGATTTATTTATTCAAGATATAAATATCTTTCTTGATCACCATACTTACAAAGTGAATAAGAGAGAATAGAGGAGACATGAGAAAAGGAAAAGGAAGAATGTATATTTCATTTATTATGTAGTGATGAATACAAAGCATAAATAAATATACAACAATTCACAGTTTCTATCAAGAGATAAAATTCAAAATTTTCAATATCCCTTGGAATGGAGAAGCATCCCATTTTATAGCCTTGTGAATTGACCTTTCATCTCCCCCTACATGACTCTTCATGTTCCTATTCCACTTGTGACCGTTCAATTTACCCTAGAAGAGACAAATTTAGTATTTCTCTTATAATTTTGAGAGAATAATTTTACAAATTACAAATATTAACACTTAAGTGAATAGGATGAAATACCATGATTGTGTACAACAAAGAATTAGAAGAAAGGGAGAGAAGAGAATAAGGGAAGGGGATTGATTCAACTTGTTGAAGAATCTCCTTTTAATGAAGAGCAATATGATCATAGTTTCCTCCTCTTACATGATGCACAAACATCCTGGACCACTGAATGAGTGTTTAGAATTTTTTTTCAAGACCTCCCAATGTGAGCTCAAGATGAACATGAACCTCACCCATGACGATGCAATATTGATCTCATAATGAGAGTGAGGGTCACTCTCTTGTTCCTTAGGCTTTCACAATGCTCATTCAAAATACTCAAACCTCTTGATACTTACATCCCTATACTTCACATTGTGTTACAAGATTGTAAAATTTTCCTTTACTTCTATAAGAGATGTGAGCTCTTTCCTAGCTCAATCTTAGCCAACTTAAAAATTTCAAACCACCCATCTCACCGGCTCACAACTCACTGAGCTTAAATCAACTCATGGATCTCACTCTATAGACAGTGTTAGCATATGGATTTTCATGCATGCAAATGACATGCAATAGTGTGGGAATGAAGTCCCTCCTCAATGAAGGTGAGGATGCCTTTATTGGAAACCAAAATTATATTTACACCTGTACATTCAAAATTGTATGGGGGGGGGGGGTGTTTTGGAACATCAATGCAAATAAAAGTGAATGAGGAAGATGGAATGGAATGAAGGAAAGGAATGGAAAGGAAGGAATGGAAGGTACATGCAAGATTTAGGTAAAATCAAAGCCTAATATTTCATGGAGAAGAACAAACAATAACTAACAAAAATAAAATAGAGTTTTCATAAGCTAAATGAGAATGAGTAAAAGGGAAGACACATGAGTAAGTAAATAGAAGAGATTGATCGTTTTGAACTAGAACAATATATTAATAACATTAACAATAAGATCAAAGACAATATTTACATGCAAGATTCAAACACTAACATCTAATGAACATAAGAACATCAAATTCTATAAGAGACAATGAATGGGACACAAAGTTCATATTTCATTAACTCCAGAATGTCTTCTCAAAAGAACACAAAGTTTCTTTCTTTGAAGTAAAGCTTGCATACAAAGGTATTTTCTTCTCCTCTCTCAAAGTCACCCTCTGCAAATGATCCCCTCACTTCCTTTTATAACCCAAAAGTTGGTTATAAAGTAGTTAGGGTTTTACATGAACATTAAATAGGAAACTTAAGTGACCTTTGAATTTTTCAACCAAATTTATTAAAAGCAACTAAAAATAGAAATCACTTAAGTCATACACAATTTTCTAAAAGCAAACTAAATAACATCTTTTTCTTAAAATCTCATTTTTAAAACAGAAAATAATAACCAGTGCCTTATCCACTGAAATGGGGTCCACCTATCTCAAACGTATGAGAAATAGACTCTCCCACTTCATTAGATACCAAGTAAACTATCTCCTTGAACCGTCAGTGAAATTATAATCTGTCACTTTCACCAATTGAAAGGATCTAAACCTTCCCAATGTTTTGAACATCTTTTCTTCTTCTGGAGGTTCATTTAGTCGAAGAATAGCCTCACAAATTACTTACAATTCCAAAATCCTACTTGGCATATCATTTAAATTAACCATATTTGATTGAGCATTCTCAAACAAGTTCTTTAATTTGATGCAACGCTCCATTGAATCTGAAGATAAATTAGTGGTAGAAGTATACATGTCCTTAAACAATTGTGAAAATTTCTCTTCCACATGTTCTGATGAACACCTTTGATTATGCTCATTTACAAGGTTGCAAGGGATCTCAGCTATGAATTCTTGAATAAAGGAAATTGAAGAAGGATACATTGCATATGCTCTCATAATGGATCATAGAATCCTTGAGAATCCTCTTCCTTGATTTGAGATGCAGACACCAAAGAAAATGTGTCCCTTGATGTTCAAATTCGAAAATTTCTTCAATGGCTAAAACTGAGGATTCCATACTTGTCATCTCCTATAAATTGGGCAATATCTCATCCAAATTTGATATGTTAGAAACAAAAGTTTCCTTGAAATAAAGAATTGGATCAAGATACATAATGACATCTTCATAGAGCTTAACCATTGTTTTGATCGTCTCTTGGCCTAAAACGAGAATATCTGAAAGCCAAATTTTAGTGACATGGCCCAATGTGTTTATTTATTTTGATAAATTGAGAGTTTCTTCATTAGGGGCAGCCACTGCATCAGGTACTGGGAAAGTGGATGATATGGGATTTATTAGATGTTGAACATATTCCACTAACTAATTCTTTTCAGCCTTGAGCTAAGAGTTCTGAGACTTATATTTCTCAAGTCTCTTAAGTAATATATCAATTGAATCTAGAGCCATCGCCATGTCACTTTCCAATGTGGACCTCCCAAGTCCCAGTCTGGAAAATTCATAATCAACATATGTCATGGCATCATGCTCCTTGTTAACTTGTGGGATGGAAAGATCCACAAATATATTTCCATCACTATCCACCATTATTCGAGAAAGCACTTTAGACTTCTTGTGAATGACATCATTTGAAAGTTTGAAAAGTGAGTCAAAACCAATTTTTATTGCCTTGACAACCCTCTTCCTTTTCTTGACTTTGCAATCAACCCAGGAAGCAGTATCATTCACTATTTATGCATACAAAATCCTGGAGCTTGAAGTAACATTTTCATTGTTCTTGACATCATGAGATTATACAAGAATCATTTCCACAACCTTGATTTCAGGAGAAATAACCTTGATATCCACCTCCTGATCATTTGGGAGATTTTTGGAAATCTCTTCGTGAATTGTAGGTTCTGAAATGTTTGATATTTGTACTACCTACACCTGAGTGGATGCTTGTGCAAAGCATGGGTGAGGATAATTTGTCACTAGCTTCTGAGAACTATTAACAATGTGAGTATAAGAATCTCTACTTGAAATAGAAAATCCTGATACACGCTCTCTTCCTTCAGTGGGGCTAGGAACCTTAGGATTTTCTCCTCGTGACACATTATTCAGTGAAGTGGATTTTGGAAACCATTCCTTTCTTGCTGGTTGTGTATGATTGGATGGCACAAAGCTCGATTGAGAAGGGGCTTTGGTTGAATGAAGACCTCCTTGAGTTGGAAATTTGTGTTCCTGAAGTATGATCTTGAATTGACTGTAACTTGGCAAGTTCTCTTTCATGAAAGTAACTGCATCATATGAAGGATCAATAAAATCTTCATCATCATTTACGAATGAATCGGGAGGGTTCTTGATGTGAAAGGATTTGATTTGAGAAAGGGTAGGTGAGAAAACTCTCACCTTCTTACTTCATGCTTGTCTGAAAAGGCAGCCCAGAAATCTTCCATGGTAGGGTTATGTTGATACTTTTCTCCAAGAATTTTTTGCATATATCCATTGATATCAAATTGGGCTCTCTTCACATATGGATGAATTGTGATGAGAGAAAACTCTTTTTCCATGAGTTGTGTACTGAAGAGATTTGGACATTGGTATTCCCCAATTTGGATTGGAAAATGAATTCCTAAGCGATGCTTGTCACTGAGAAGACAATGAACTTGGAATAGTTGTCACGCAAGCTCCATCAATGTCCATTTGTCACTGACGTACTTGGGAAGATTCCATCGAGTACCCGCACACTTGCTTACGCGAATGTAGGAAAAAGATGAAAATTGAATAAACCACGTTCCCCATTGGGAAATGAAATTCATCGCTTCTTTAGAAAATCTCTCCTCTATATTTCAATTCAGATTCTGAATCATGCAGAAGGTGAATGCATCATTGACTCTTATGAAATGGTGAGAGATATTTTTGAAACTTAGTTACGGATAGTAATGGAAGACACTATTTGATGGACCCATGACTCCTCATGTTTTCAAGTCCCGAAAACAAATTTCTTCTTGCCACTGTGTAAGTCAAATACGATGTGACGTAGAAGCATCCAGTCATCTTTACTTCGATCAATTGTTTGTGAAGGGTATTGCTGATGATGGTGGCCCAATCCACAATCTCTCTCTTGGCAAGGATGATATAGATAAACTTATACATTCATTGGTGGAAAATATTAGTAGAAGGTAAACTGAAGACTTGAATTAAGAGAGTAATCATGTCCCCAATTTATTCTACAAACTCAATGCGGTACAATTCTTTAGGAAGTCGGTCAATTCGAGGCCTCTTGGCACTAACCATTTATTATTTACCATCTTGCTCCACCTAAGGGGCTCTTCGTCCCAAAATTATTATGCTGAATTTCTAGTGATATCCACATTCTCAGGGAAGTCAAGTATGTTGAGAAATTCCTCAATGTGCTCTGGTGTGATTAGGAGGAAAGGCTCACGGTTATCTTTAAAACTTCCTCGTCTCTCAAGATCATAATGCTTCGCACAAGTGATAACCAACTTCAGACATTGCACCTAGACAAGAAATATTGCTTCTTGGGGTAAACCACTATGGTAAAGCCTATCTGAGAATATGGTTTTACCTTAAGTTTTCACCCAATTGCAGAATTATTGCACATTGATGTGACCCAGATTCATATCAGTGATATTGTCATATGCTGACTTAATGGAAATGGGAGGGATGATTCCTTGGAATTCGTACTTGAGCATGGATTTGTTTGATTTCTCCACTGGCTTCCTCGATCTTCCTACAGATTTATTAGATTTTTCAGCCATTATGAATTTTATAGAAAAATTACTTAGGCACACAAAACAATGCAAGCAGGCCTGGGTCTCAGTCTCTGAAACCCCCTTCAATGCAAGAATAATATGACTTGTTTTATTATTATTATTATTTCTATTTTTAAAATAATAATAATAATATTCTGATCCCGTTACAATTTTTTATTCCGGTGACAATAATTTATTTATTTATTTTTATTTAAAATAAACAAAATCACCCGATTTCTAATATCCCAATTTTTTATTTAATTTGCCAAAGAAAATTCTCCTTCGTATGTGTGAAAATTGCTTGATTTTAATGACCGTGTACTTTGAGATTTACTTCTTCCTTGTGATATTCTGATCAATGCATGACTATACTTGTTGAATCCTCTTGCAAATGCGTTGATACACTTGGAGAATGCATGGTTTCTTGTTTACTACTGGAGATGCTGAGGAATACATGATGAAAACTATTTTACCCAGCATGGGAGACTGAAAACTATTTTAATTTCCTTTGCTTTCTATTGCTAGGTGTGTGGATATGAATTTTGGACTATTATACTATTTTTTATCTCCTTGGGTGTTAAAATTGACTTCTTCCTTCCCCTGCTGCGTGGACTTCCTAGTTTGCTCTAGATGCTTGGTCTTTTGGCCTATGTTTTACCTCTTGCATGGCCTTTCTTTATTTCTTTCCTTCAAGATGTGTGGAGATGCTCATCAAAACAAAACAAAATGTCCCTTTTTTTGGACTGTTCTCCTTCTTTCCTTCCACGTGGAAACTGGACTATTCTTTTGGCTGTGTGGAAGAATGTTTTATTACTTTTGTGTGGACTATTTTATTCTTTCCCCCTTCTCTAATGTGTGGGATTCTAAAACTAATTCCTTTTCCCCCTTTCTATGTGGATTGTTTTGGAAAATGCGTGGAAACTTATCTTACTATATTTTGTTTTGCAGGCATAAAACAATGCTTGGTATTTGTTATCACCGAATCACAGCACCCTTGTGTTTATACAAGTGCATATACTTGAACTCACAGTGTGATTAGATAACATGGGTACTATCTCCAAGTTGTGGGACTTGCTACTTGAGATAGACCTCCAGAGAAAGCTGGTTCTTGCTCCTAAACTACCTGCCACAATCTACTCTAATGTAGGGGAAACTAACTATTCTAATCTAAATTTCTAAGGGACCAGGGAAAGAGAATGCATGAAATGAAAGCCTACACTAAAGTGGTGATACACCAGAAAAGGAGGGTGTGAGAGCAGTCTCCAAATGTGTGAAATACAGAGGCAAAGTACACACTAGAAGAGGTGATGAAAGTTCTCCATAATCTAGCAAAATGCATTCACAACAATATTCCAAGCATACACAATGATAATGGATCCCTGCAAGAACATAATAATAGACACAATATTCTTGTAGAAAGATTAAAGGGGCAAGAAGAATGCAAGAAAACACAGCAGGGGAAGATACATCCACAAACTGATATTTTATTACTTCATGATATGCACAGTTCAGTCTATTACAAGATAAGGGCCTGGATCACCTTGCAAGGGGTCCACTACAAGGGCCTGCAACACATTGGCTTCACAAAGCAATTTTGATAGAGCTTTTCTATCTAAAAACTCTCCCCCTTACAATGATCCCAACACTCCAATTTATAGAAAAAATGAGAAGGGAAAGAGAAGGGAAAATGGAAATCCCGAAATCTGTCCTTCAACCACCTATAAGAGGCATTAAATGGAGTAAAATGATTATATATTACTTGAAAAAGGCTCCCCATACTATCCCATGTGCTGCAGCAGAGAAAGAATGATGACCATGCCTCTTAATTGCACTCCCAACTACCAAATAAAACACTGTTATGAACCCGGCCACGTTTTCTCAAAAATATCAATCAATCTCTCATCAAATCTGGAATTTCTTGATTGCTGTGTGTTGGGCTTGGAGCCATGATTCCAATGGTACAAATTTTGTGTGATTTCGTTGAGAAATGCAAAAGTTATGGCCTTCTGAGTGCGGGCAGCTATTTTTGGGTTTGGCAGGCATTTTTTGTCATTTGACAGGAATGAGAATTAACTAATTGGAGCCAAACATGTTTCTCTTATTTAAATAGAGGACGTTGTGCTCGTTCCAGAAAGTCAAATTTTGTGAAAATCGGAGCTCGGAGTCAAAAGTTATGGCCGTTTGAAGTTTCACAGGTCAAATGTTGACTTTTCTTCTTTGCCTTCGGCCGCTTCGGCTTTCCGTGTCCCTCGCATCCCGCGCGTACTTTTGTCCCAACTATCCTAGATGAAAATCTCCTCCTTCAGCTGATTCGGGCTTCCTTGATCCTGTTTGCGGCGATGACACGTGGCAAGATTCCATTCGCTCTCGGCTCCTTCAGCTTTCCGCGTCCTTCGCGTACCTTTGGCCCAACTGTCCCGGACTGTAGTTCCCTGTTTCGGCTGATTCAGGTGGTTCACGTACTTCGCGTACCTTTGTCCCAACTTTCTCAGACTGTAGTTCCCTATTTCAGCCGATTCAGGTGGTTCACGTACTTCGCGTACCTTCGGCCCAACTGTTCTGGGCTACCTTAAGTCTTTTCAGCCGACTCGCATCCTTCGCGTACTAACTGCCCAGATGTCCCAGACTGTCTGTTTCAACAGTTATTCAATTTTTTCCACTTTTCAGCTAGTTCAGATTTCCGCGTCCCGCGCGTCCCGACGTCCCGGATGTCCCTTTGCTCTGTAGACTGCCTGGCGGCCTTTCAGCCGATTTGCGCCCAGATGTCCCTCATGTCCCAACTGTTGCAAGGACTAAGACTTAGCCATTTTTTATGATTTTTCCTGGCCCAAGCTTGTTTTCTGCAACTTTTTCACATTTTTAAAACTTGCTGGGTTTTCTTCTTGGACAGGAGAGTTAGAAAGAAGCCGAGGGGACCCCAGAAACATGATTTTTTGCTTTGAATAAATATAATTGCTTGGGACTAAAGAATTTGATGCATGTTATCGAAATTACCTTGAGGGGTGAATTTTAGATAACAGTATTTTGGTGGAAATTTACCTTCCTTTAATGAATGCGTGGAAATTTTTTTTGCTTTCACCTTGCTGCCCATATGCTGATTTCCCTCTCCTTCCACATGGCCTACCTAGAAACTCTTCTTGGTACTTCCTCTCCCTACTGCATTGAAAAAATGTACTGCTCTTTTGGCTTATTTTCTTTGCTTTGAATGCATAGAAACTACAATTTCTATGGTGTGGGTTGTATCTATCTTGAAAAATGCATGGAAATTATAGCTTTGAAATGCATAACTCAAGTGTATTAACTAATGAGTGTGGATCTTAAAGTTGTGGCTTTGTTTATCCATTTGTTTTTGCCTTGGACTGGCTATTACTTTGGCTATGCGTGGGAAGTTTATTTGGTAAAACCTGCATTGAATACTGCCTCGGAGTGTTCTTTGGCCTCCTTCCTTGATGAATCTGTGATGATCTTCTTCGGTCTCACATCTTCTCTTTTTTGGAATGTATATTCTTTGAAAAAATTTCATGGGAACTATCTCCTTGTAAATCCGTGGCTTTTTACAATCTTGGCTATGTGGAAATTTATTGAGGGATGTGATAAAAGATTACTCTGAGATGTTCCTTCAAAAGAAATCAGAAAGCTTCACATGACTTCTTGTAATGAGTTTGATGGAAGGATTTTATGAGGATTTAGTAAGCTTCCTCGTAATTGTTTCTTATTCATCTCGTTAAAACAACTTCCCTCTTTCCCGGGTAATGGCATTAATTTCCAGGGGGAAGTGGGGAAATAAACAGCCATTTGCCAGTGAAAATGGCAAGGTGAGCTGGCAATCCCCATTTTATTTCCCCATGTGGGAAATCGGGATATTATTTTCCCATTTTCTAATTTATAGATTTGGCAATCGGGGGAAGAAATCCCACAAGCGGGGAATTAAAACAAATTTTCTAGGAAAGGGGAAATCCGGGTCCAAGAAGCCAATTTGGCATCCCCAGCAATGGGAAGAGGAAGCTTATTTTCCCCTGAAAATAAATAAAAATTTGTCAAATGAATTTTAGTTAATATTTATTTTATTAACAACCCCAAAGTTATTAAAAATCAATTTTATCAAACAAAGATTAATTAATTAATTAAATATTAATTAATTAATATTTAACACATTTTAAGACCTGGCGGGAGGAGTTCTTGCCTGAAATGGAAAAAATGAAGACCAGAACTATCACAAAAAAAGAGACGATCGCGATGAGAGAGATAAATCATGCAAAGTAACACTTTTGAGAAATTTCAAAATTTCCATTTTTATTAATTTTGTGGAGTCAAAATTAGCTGATAACAACTAGCTCTTATTGGGGACAAGGACTTTATGGACGCAATAATGGATCCAGACCAAAATATTAATGAACATGATCCCAAAGATGATGGGGCACAAAAATGGGATGATATAAGAGAGGAGACCAAAAAATGGGGAAAAGAAACAAACCAAAATCCTAATTACCTATGTACATACGGGGGAAACCCATTTTCAATGTTGATAATGTTTGAGATATTGCCTGATGTAGGGCAAAGGAAAATGAGTTCCTTTAGGATACACCAAGTAATAGGTGTTATCCCCATAGAAATGTCTGATCTTTGAAGGACCTAGCCACAACGAATCAAAATTCCCATGTTTTCCTTTCGATTCGTGTCTCTTATCCCAAAGAAGAACTAAGTCCATGATTTGGAATTGCCTCTCCTTAGTTTTCCTGTCAAAAAATCTCTTCACTTTGGACTGATGTTCCTTGATCCTATTTTCCACTTGACTTCTTTATTCTTCAAGCTTGCTTAGGAACATGATCCTTTTATCTAATGCATTGGTGAAGCATTCATCATCAACTACTTGAGCTAATTGTAATGTTGGTAACTCCAATGTGATGGGAATTTGAGCATCAGTTCCATACAAGAGTTGGAATGGAGACATCATGATTTCTCTTTTGGGAGTTATGTGGTCAACCCACAATGCATCATATAACTTCTTATGCCAAGTTATTTTATTTTCTTTGACTAACTTGCGCATGATAGTAATGATGTTTTTGTTACTAGATTCTACTTGACTATTTCCTTGAGGGTAGTAATCTAAAAAATGAGACAAATATATCCCATACCCATAACATAAACCTATCATCTCTGCAGAAGAGAAGTTGGAGGAATTTTCCATCACAATCTTGTGTGGAATCCTGTAACAAACCAATATATTCTCTTTGATGAAGTCATAGATTACTGCAGCGGATGTTTGTTTTACTGTAATAGCTTCTACCCATTTTGTAAAGTATTCAGTTGCAATGAGCATGTGAGTATGACCAGCACTGGAGTTTGGGTTCAGGACCCTTGATGAAATCCAATCCCCTTGTTGAAAGGGTTCTTCAATGACAACTAACTTCAAAGGAAAAAATACCAATTTAGGTCTTCCAATAAATTGCTGAAAAGCTTCACATTTTGTTACCCATTTCTGAGCATCAAAAAACAAAGTGGGCCAATAATAATGTGCTCACAAAATTTTATGATTTATCACTGGGTCAATGAAACGATTACCACAAGCATGATTATCAAAGGATTCCAACAACCCAGGTTATTTTTCCTTATCAACAAATCTTAGGAACATGTCATTGATCCCTTTCTTGAACAAAGTGTTGTCCCAAATGACGTACCTAACAGATCTTAATTTGATAGTTCTCTTTTCCTTAACTATCATATTTTTAGGACATTTACCATACGTGAGAAAGTAGGCTATATCAGAATACCATTCATCTATGGTTTAGATGAAAACTATCAGTGGTAAACCTTCTTCAACTGGTTATTCATCGGAGTCATCTTGTGGTTCATTCTCTATGATGAGTTAGCAGGGTCCTCTTCCTTGAACCAACTTGGTAAGCTTGATATCCAAATCATATTCTTGGATCTTGGAGACCCAGTTACCTCTTTTGGATCCTAGTTCTTGTTGTGTCAACATTGATTTAACTGTGGTGTCTGGTACTAATACTTTGGTGTGAGAATTCAACACATAGTACATGAAATTTTTCAAGGCTCTTACTACCACGTACAGATGCCTCTCAAGGAGAGTGTAATTGAGTTCATGTTTCTTGAATCCATAACTCATGAATGCTATAGGAGATTCGATTCCATCTTTATTGTGTTGAGTTAAGATGGCAGAGATCATGTGAGGTGAAGCATAATAATAGATTATAAAATCCTTTTTAAAATCGGGACACACCAATGTTGGAGATTTTTCAATAACACCTTTGATTTGTTCTAATACTTCTCTACTTTCCTTTGAAAATTTGAAAGATTCTTTTCCTTTCATCATATCAGAAATTTCTTTGGTAAGCTCCGTAAAATATGGCATGAAACTTCTCAAAATTTTCACCTTCCTAAAGAATGAGTGAACTTTAGGCTTCTTTGTAGGAAAGGAAAGATTCTTGATAGCTCGAACGTGCTCACGATCGATTTTAGTTCCTTCTTTAGAAAAAATATGACCTAGGTGTTTACCTTCCATAACTCTGAACATGGAATTATTTGGATTGAGGGAGATCTTATGAAGTATGCACCTTTGCAATATTTTCTCCAAATCTCTTAGGTGATCTTCTAATTTCTTTGAGAACAATGTCAAGTCATCTAGGTATATCACAATGATATTGTATTTATAATTTGTAAATTTCATATCCATGGCCCTTTGAAAAGTTACACCAATATTGATCAACCTAAAAGGAATTATCCTATATGTGAACGTACGCCAGGGGGTGGTGAACACGGTTTTATGTTGATCTTCTCTAGCCACTTCAATATGATTATAACCAAAGAAATCATCTAGCATGGATAACATTTCTGATCTAGTTACTTCCTGTAGAATATGGTCCATGACTGGCAGTGGATAATTATCCTTTAAGGAATCTTGATTAATATTATGAAAATTCACGCAAATCCTAATTTCTCCATTTTTCTTCTGAATGGGTACAATATTAGCTATCCAAGTCAAATTTTGAATAGGAAACACTATCCGTGCATTTAACATATTTTGAACCTCATGGAATATTTTCCCTGCAAGCTTGGGATAATACTATCTTTTCTTCTGCCTGAATGCAACTGCACCAGGTTTCAAGGGTATGGCATGTGCCATTTCCCTAGGTTGGAAAGACTTCAAGTCTTCATATGAGTAAGCCAAGACATCAGTATATTTGGTAAGGAGGCTTATGAATTTCTTGCACTCCTCAGGTGAGAAAAACTTACCAATGTTGACCAGGAAAGGTTTGTCCTTGGTACCAATGTTAACTTGCTCATAGTCATCATAATTCACAGGTCCTGCCTGCTCTTTCTCTTTAATAAACCTGTCATGTTTATCAAAAATTTCTTCAAGTGAAACCAATCCTTTTGGAATTTTATTTCCTTCGAGTTGAATGATGTCATCACTAGGATATTTGTTCTCAACTCCTTGAATGGGAGAGGTTTTTGATTCATGAAATGCAAAATCACTTCCTTCAAAATACAATTGTTCAAAATGATCTCTTTTTACCAAGAAGGAAATAATTTGTTGATCGTCGTTGAATACTTACCAATTTTCTAAATTTTCAAGAACGCTTGGCCTAAAAACCATCTCAATGGTGTATTTGTCTTGATCAAAATTTTAATGAGGAATCATTAATGAAGCTGAGACTGCTAGAGAATCTAATTTTTCATTCTTTTCATGAGGGATAGATTTTATGGAAAAAGCATCAAACACTTCTATTGTATCCCACACTTTATTTTTGTAGTGTCTTAAACGATCATTCTTTACTTGGAACTGATTTTTAACTTGTTTCACGATCAACTCCACATCTAGAAAGAATTTCAAACTTTTTATCCCTTTCTCTTTTGCAACTTGGAGGCCAAGGATTAATTCCTCATATTCTGTAGTGTTATTAGTATTTGAAAATTAGAGTTTGTAATAAAAATGAAATATTTTACCATTCGGAGATATGAGCACCACTCCTGCATTGGAACCTGTTGAGTAAAAAATTACATTGAAATCAAGATTCAATATCTAAATAGAGTCTTAGAAAGTGACCTCAATTGCATGAACCTCTATAGTCATCATATAATTACCCATACTTGAGTTTTGAAACAAGACCTGTGCACGGTGATCATCAGTTTTTGTCACCGTGAATTTTTCCTGAGTTTCTAGCATTAGCTTCTTCATTTCTCCACTAATAGGGATCATAGCATGAGACCAGTCCATTTGAATCTCACCACCCAAATCTATGTGAAATTTCCTACTCAACAACATACCATATGAAGAAGGAATGTTAGTAACTAGAATGGTTACCTTAACTCGCTTATGAGGAAATTGGGCTAAAACCATATGAGCATCTTTAATCTACCCAATTAGAGGAACTTGTATCATCTCCATGGAGTTACAAGATCTGAATGTTCTCATACACATGTCAATCCAAGAGCATGTGCTACTTTCATAGGCATCACATTATCTGAGGCTCCATAGAATCTATAATGCAATTACTTAATTTGCATCCGTTGATCAGAAAGGAAACAAAGAAAGGTTCAATCTTTTCATTCGAAGGTGTAGTGGCTGCCACAATATTTTGAGTCTTCCCATCTTTGGGAGTTTTTAGAATTCTTTTGGAGGAATGAATAGTAGAGTCATCTTTGATAAACTAGACCAATTTCTCGAGTTAATCCTTGTTGGACTTAAATTACTCTACCTGTGACATGGATATTTTTGTTTTATTGATATAATCAATGATATAAATTTTTTGGCAAAGTAACAATACTTGATGTCTCAGATTCTAGCTCTTTCAAACTTGATGATGGCACACTTTTGACCTTTGCTTTGGGCTTGGTTGATACTGATGTGGAAGAAGAAAATTTCTTTGTAGTTGATTTATCAACTGATTGACTTGACAAAGGACCTCATTTCCTTAAGATAGTTTTGACCTTGGAAACCTCAGTCACCTTGGAGTCTTTAGGAGAATAATTTTTCTTGGATTCTTTGGAAGTTTACTTAGTCCTAGATTCTTTAGGAACTTCCTTGGAGCTCTTTTTATCTTCCACCTTAGTGGTACTCTGATCCTTTTCTGAGAGCGTGTGAAGACAACGAAAGATTGACTATTCATATCTTCTATAATTTCTTTGTATTCATCTTCTTCTTCTTCAATGTTACTCGAAGAAATGATTATTAATTTCTCCTTCAGGATATTCAACTTCAGGTTCAGATGCTCCAGAATCTTACTCTTCTTCGTCATCCTTGACGACATCAAATTCATCATCACTTTCTTCAATGACATCACACTTTGAGTTAGTCATGGGAGCTGCTTCAATAGCAAGCCTTGTCAGAGCACCTACAATTTTGGATTTGTTGGAAACATAGCCTTTTCTTGGGATGTCTTTGTAAGGAGTAGGTTTTCTACTTTGAGCAACTTAATTTTTCAAAGCTAGCACATCATTAGCCAACTTAGTGAGTATACCTTCTGAAGCATTGGGGATTTCTTGACTATTTCCCTTGAGGGAAGTTTCTTGTATTTTCCCACCATGATTAAGTCATCCTCAATTTCTATGGCCAAGGATTGAGCAAGTTTCAAAGTAGCCACTCTAGCCCTTCTCAATTGATAACACACTTCTATTTTTTGTGCATTAATAAAGAAAAATTTTTGTCTGTCAGGGTATGGATGAATCCTAGCAGGAACTTTGTTCACCATTTTGTTGAACTTAGCCAAAAATTCTTCATGGGCTCTGTTGGATCTTTCTTTTCTTGAGATAGTTGGACAAGAAGAGCATGTTTATCCTTTTTTGTCTTGAATCGATCTTCAAACTTAGTTTTCATATCATTCTAGTTTGTAATGCATCCATTTGGCAGATGATGAAACCAATCTATGGCTACATCATGTAATGTTTCAACAAAGAGGTGAATAGCAACATCCTCATATTCCATTGAAAAAACTACACATCTAGCAAAGAAAGCGGAAATGTGTTCATTTGGTGACGTCTTCCCATCTCTATCAAACTTGGGAAGAATATTTCTTGATCCTCATGGGAGGTCATGTCAAGTTGGTAAGGCCAATGGCCCTATGGCATTTCCCCATGGTACATTAACTATCATCTTAGGAAAGGTAGTATGCGAAGGAAAACTGATGTGAGCAAGGATAAGTGCTTGACTTGTAGTGATTCCTTGATTTATCTTTCAGGACTTGATGCAAGGATTATAGATCTATGAGGAGTGTTCTTCTTTGGAGGAGATAAATTAAAACCAAACTTTCCTTGGAAATAAAAAATGGGATCAGATCGACCTTTAGATTTTTCTCCTTACGTAAACATCTTTCCTTCTAGTTTGAAATCTTTACTGTGAGGAGATCACTGGCATGTTCTGATCAGCTCTAGCCTTTTCTCTTCGCTCTCTTTCTTGAGCTATTTGTGCCTGAATAACTCCATCAACTCTCATGGCTTGATCTTCTTCATTATCTAGTGCTGATGCAACTAGATGAAAATGATATTTTTTGATGCGCTTTTCCCAAATAGATTTCCTTAGATCTGATGATATATCTTCTTGAGTATCTGCAAAAAGAAGATTCAGTTGCAAAATAGGTGGGTTACCTGTGATAATCATACAAATTATTACCCTGGTGGAAGAGGGCCGCGCCAGTAAACAATGATCAACATGTGTCTAAGAGGTCTTCTGGCCGCAAGTGTGGGTGCTCTTCTTCTAAGGTATTCAATGTAGATTTCTCTATCAATGGCTCTATCAACAGACACAATTTGTTGCAAAATTTCATGGTTTTCCCAAGATACTATTCAAAGGTTGGAAGCAATGTCTCCTTGAAAATATTCTTTGGTAACAAGGTTCGGTTGAAGAATTGGAGCTTATGCAGAGGGGATAGTCATAAAGATTTAACCAAGCAGTGGTTAATGATTCCTGAATCCCCAACGAAGTCACCAAAAACTTTTAGCATATGGATTTGCACACATGTAAATGACATGCAACAGTGTGGGAATGAATTCCCTCCTTAATGAAGGTGAGGGTTCCTTTATTGAAAACTAAAACTGTATTTACACCTGGAAATTCAAAATTGTGTGGGGGGTGTTTTGGAACATTAATGAAAAGAAACGTGAATGAGGAAGATGGAATGGGATGAAGGAAAGGAATGGAAAGGAATGAATGGAAGGAACATGCAAGAGTTAGGTAAAAGAAGAGCCTAATATTGCATAGATAAAAACAAACAATAACTCAGACAAATAAAATAGAGTTTGCATCAGCTAAACAAGAATGAGTAAAAGGGAACACACATGAGAAAGTAAATAGCGGAGCTTGATCATTATTAACTAGAACAACAAATTAATAATGTTGACAATAATATCAAATAAAATATTTACATGCAAGATTCAAACAATGAACATAATAACATCAAATGCTATAAGAGACCATGAATGGGACACAAAGTTCATATTTCATTAACTCCAAAATGTCTTCTCAAAATAACACAAAGTTTCTTTCTTTGAAGTAAAGCTTGCATACAAAAGTATTTTCTTCTCCTCTCTCAAAGTCACCCTCTACAAATGAGCCCATCACTTCATTTTATAACCCAAAAGTTGGTTACAAAGTAGTTAGGGTTTTACATGAACATTAAATAGGGAACTTAAGTGACCTTTGACTTTTTCAACCAACTTCATTAAAAGAAACTAAAAATAGAAATCACTTAAGTCATCCACAGTTTTTTGAAAGAAAACTAAATAACAACATCCTTTTCTTAAAATCCCATTTTTAAAACATACAATAATAACTAGTGCCTTATCCATTGAAATGGGGTCTACTTATCTCAAACGTATGAGAAATGGACTCTCCCACTTTGTTAGATACCAAGAAAACTATATCCTTGAACGGTCGGTGAAATTTGGATCTTCCACTTTCACCAATTGAAAGGATTTGAACCTTCCCAATGTTTCAAACATCATTTATTCTTCTGGAGGTTCATTTGGTCAAAGAATAGCCTCAAAAAATACCTATAATTCCAAAATCCTACTTGGCATATCATTTAAATTAACCATCTTTGATTGAGCGTTCTCAAACAAGTTCTTTAATTTGATGCAACGCTCCATTAAAGCGGAAGCAAAATTATTGGCAGGAGTATACGTGTCCTTTAAAAATTGTGAAAATCTCTCTTCCACATGTTCCGATGAACACCTTTTATGATGCTCATTTACGAGGTTACAAGGGATCTCATCTATGAATTCTTGAATCAAGGTGAGTGAAGTGAAGGATTCATTGCATATGCTCTCATAATGGATCATAGAATCCTTGAGAAACGTCTTCCTTGATTTGATATGCAGACACCAAAGAAAATGTGTCCCTCGAAGTTCAAATTCAAGAATTCCTTCAATGGATAAAACTGAGGATTCCATACTCGTCATATCCTATAAAATAGGAAATATCTCATCCAAATTTGATATGTTAGAAACAAGAAGTTTCCTTGAAATAAATAATTGGATCAAGATATGCACTGACATCTTCATGGAGCTTAACCATTGTTTTGATCGTCTCTTGGCCTAAAACGAGAAGCTCTGAAAGCCAAGTTTTAGTGAGATGGCCCAATGTGTTTATTTATTTTGATAAATTGAGAGTTTCTTCATCAGGGACAGCCACTTCATCAGGTACTAGGAAAGTGGATGATATGGGATTTATCAAATGTTGAACATATTCCACCAATTGATTCTTTTCAGCCTTGAGCTAAGAGTTCTGAGACTTATATTTCTCAAGTCTCTTAAACATTATATCAACTGAATCTTGAGCCATCACAATGTCACTTTCCAATGTGGACCTCCCAAGTCCCAGTCTCGAAACTTCATAATCATTAGGTGTCATGGCATCACGCTCCTTATCAACTTGTGGGATGATAAGATTCACAAATCTATTTCTATCACTTTCCACCATTATTTGAGAAAGAACTTTAGGCTTCTTGGGAATGACATCATTTGAAAGTTTGAAAAGGGCGTCAAAATCAATGTCTATTGCCTGGACAACCCTCTTCCTTTTCTTGACCTCAAAATCAACCCAGGAATAAGTATCATTCACTATTTCTGCATACACAAGCCTGGAGCTCGAAGCAACATTCTCATTGTTCTCGATATCATGAGATTCGAAACAAATCCTTTCCATGACCACGATTTCAGGAGAAATAACCTCAATATCCACCTCCTTTTCATTTGGGAGATTTTGGGAAATCTCTTCGTGAATTGTAGGTTCCAAAGTGTTTGATATTTGGACTACCTGCACCTGAGTGGATGCTTGTGCAAGGCATGGCTGAGGATCATTTTTCACTAGCTTCTGAGAACTATCAACAATGTGAGTAGAAGAATCTCTACTTGAAGTAGAAAATCGTAATACATGCTCTCTTCCTTCACTGGGGCTAGGACCCTTAGGTTTTTCTCCTCATGACACATTATTCAGCAAAGTGGATTTTGGAAACCACTCCTTTCTTACTTGGTTACATATGATTGGATGGCACGGAGGTCGTTTGAGAAGGGGATTTGGTTGAATGAAGACCTCCTCGAGTTGGTAATTTTTGTGATCATGAAGTATGATCTTGAATTGACTATAACTTGGCAAGTTCTCTTTCGTACCAAGATATACTTCTTTCAAGAATCGGTTGATTCTTGCTATCAAGAGAAAATTCATCTCTTTTATTCCAATCAATTTGGGGCAACATGGTAAAAGCAAATGCATCATATGAAGCATCAATAACAACTTCATCATCATTTAAGAATGAATCTAGAGGGCTCTTGATGCGAAAGGCCTTGATCTGAGAAAGGGTTAGGTGAGAAAATTCTCATCTTACCACTTCATGCTCGTCTGAACAAGCAGCCCATAAATCTTCCATGGTAGGGTTATGTTGATACTTTGCTCCAAGAATTTTCTACATATATCCATTGATATCAAACTGGGATCTCTTCACATATGGATGAATTGTGATGAGGGAAAACTATTTTTCCATGAGTTATACACTGAAGAGATTTGGACATTGGTATTCCCTGATTTGGATTGGGAAATGAATTACTGAGCGATGCTTGTCACTAAGAAGACAATGAACTTGGAATAGTTATCACGCAAGCTCGATCAATTCCCATTATGTCATTGACATACTTGGGAAGTTTCCATGGATTATCCATGCAAATCTGCTTACGTGAATGTAGGAAAAAGATGAAAATTGAATAAACCATGTTACCCATTGGGAAATGACATTTCATGGATTCTTTAGAAAATCTTCCCTCTGTATTCCGATTCAGATTCTGAATCACACGAGAAGGTGAATGCATCATTGAATATTCTAAAATGGTGAGAGATATTTTTGAAACTTAGTTGCGGATAGTAATGCAAGACACTATTTGATGGACCCATGACTCCTCTTGTTTCGAGTCCCGAAAATAGCTTTCTTCTTGCCACTGCGTAAGTCAGATACGATGTCATGTAGAAGCATCCAATCATCTTTAACTTTGATCAATTATTTGTGAAGGGTATCACTGATGATGGTGGCCCAATCCACAAACTCTCTCTTGGTAAGGATGATACAGATGAACTAATACATCCATTAGTGGAAAATTTTCACAAAGGTAAACCAAAGAATCAACTCAAGAGATTAATCATGTCCCCGATTTCTTCTACAAACTCAACGTGGTACAATTCTTTTGGAAGTCGGTCAATTCGAGGCCTTTTGGTCACTAACCAGTTGTTATTTACCATCTTGCTCCACCTGAGGGTCTCTTCATCCCAAAATTATTGTGCTGAATTTCTAGTGATATTTGCATTCTCAGGGAAGTCAGGTATGTTGATAAATTCCTCAATGTGCTCTGGTGTGATTATGAGGAAAGGCTCCTGATTATCTTTAAAAATTCCTCATCTCTCAGGATCATAATGCTCCGTGTAAGTGATAACTAGCTCCAGACACTGTACCAAGATAGGAAATGCTACTGCTTAGGGTAAACCACCATGGTAAAGCCTATCCGAGAATATGGTTTTGCCTTCAGTTTTCACCCGATCACAGAATTATTACACATTGATGTGACCCATAATTCGTATTAGTGATATTGTCATATACCAGCTTAATGGAACTGGGAGGAATGATTCCTTGGAATTTTTACTTGAATATGGATTTGTTCGATTTCTCCACTAGCTTCCTTGATCTTCATGCATTTATTTTTTTTGGCCATTATGAATTTTGTAGAAAAATGACTCAAGCACGCAAAACAATGTAAGTAGGGTCCGGTCTCAGTCTCCAAAACCCCTATCAATGCAAGAATAATATGACTTGTTTTAATATTATTATTATTATTTAATAATAATAATAATAACCTGATCTGGTTACAATTTTTGATTCCAGTAACAATAATTTATTTATTTATTTAAAATAAACAAACTCACCTGATTTCTAATATCATGACTTTTTTTATTTAATTTGCCAGAGAAAATTATCCTTGGTATGCGTGAAAATCACCTAATTTTAATGACTGCATACTTTGAGATTTACTTCTTCCTTGTGATTTTCTGATCGATGCGTGACTATAGTTGTTGAATCTTCTTACGAATGTGTTGATACACCTGGAGAATGCGTGGTTTCTTGTTTACTGCTGGAGATGTTGAGGAATGCATGATGAAGCTTGCTTTCATTTTAGCTGTTTTACCCAGCATGGGAGACTAAAAATATTTTAATTTCCCTTGCTTGATTTTTCTAGGCGTGTGGATATGAAGTTTGGACTATTATGCTATTTTTTATCTCCTTGGGCATTAAAACCAACTTCTTCCTTCCCCTGTTGCATGGAATTCCTAGTTTTCTCTGGCTGCTTGGTATTTTGGCATGTGTTTTACCTCTTGCATAACCTTTATTTATTTCTTTCCTTCAGGTTGTGTGGAGATGCTCATCAAAACAAAATAAAATATCCTTTTTTTTGGACTTTTCTCCTTCCTTCCACGTGGAAACTGGACTATTCTTTTGGCTGAGTGGAAGAATGTTTTATTACTTTTGTGTGGACTGTTTTATTCTTGCTCCCTTCTCCAATGTGTGGGCTTCTAAAACTAATTCCTTTTCCCCCTTGCTGCATGGAATTTTCTAGAAAATGCGTGGAAACTTATCTTATTTTTTTATTTTGCAGGCATAAAACAATGCTTGGTATTTTTGTGGAAATTTACCTTCCTTTAATGAATGCGTGGAAATTGTTTTTGCTTTCACCTTGCTTCCTGTATATTGATTTCCCTCTCCTTCCATGCATCCTTCCTAGAAACTCTTCTTGGGACTTCCTCTCCCTGCCGCGTTGAAAAAATGGACTACTCTTTTGGTTTATTTTCTTTTCTTTGACTGCATAGAAACTATAATTTCTTTGGTGTGGGTTGTATCTTTCTTGAAAAATGCATGGAAATTTTAGCTTTGAAATGCATAACTCAAGTGTATTAACTAATGTGTGTGGATCTTACAGCTGTGGCTTTGTTTATCCGTTTATTTTTGCCTTGGATTGGCTTTTACTTTGGCTGTGTGTCGGAAGTTTCTTTGGTAAAAATTATGTTGAATACTGCCTTGGAGTGTTCTTTGAACTCCTTCCTTAATGAATGCGTGATGATCTTCTTTTGTCTCACCTCTTCTTTTTGCTGGAATGTATATTCTTTGAAAAACTTTTATGGGAACTATCTCCTAGTAAATGCGTGGCTTTTTGCAATCTTGAATATGTGGAAATTTATTGAGGGATGTGATAAAATATTACTCTGAGACGTTCCTTCAAAAAAAAAGAAGAAGAAATTGGAAAGATTCTGATGACTTATTGTAACGATTTTGACTGAAGGATTTTATGAGGATTTAGGAAGCTTCCTTGCAATCGTTTCTTATTCGTCCTGTTAAAAAAACTTCCCACTTTCTCAGGTAATGACATTAATTTCCATGGGGAAGTGGGGAAATAAATAGCCATTTGCTAGAGGAAATGGCAAGGTGGGCTAACAATCCCCATTTTATTTCCCCATGTGGAAATCGGGAGATTTTTTTTTCCTGTTTGTTTATTCATAGATTTGGAAATCGGGGGAAGAAATCCCACAAGCGGGGAATTAACACAAATTTTCTAGGAAAGGGGAAATTCAGGTCTGGGAAGCCAATTCGGCATCCTCAGCAATGGGAAGCGGAAGATTATTTTCTCCCAGAAATAAATAAATTGTTTCAAATGAATATTAATTAATATTTATTTAATTAAAAACCCCAAAGTTATAAACAATTGATTTTATCAAATAAAGAGTAATTAATTAATTAATATTTAATGTAGTTTAAGACCTGGCAGGAGGAGTCCTCACCCGAAATGGATGAAACAAAGACCAGAATGATCACAAAAATGAGACGATCGCGATGAGAGTGATAAATCATGCAAAGTAACACTTTTGAACAATTTCAAAATTTCCATTTTTATTAATTTTGTGCAGTAAAAATTAGCTGATAACAGACACTAAATCACACACTTGGGTATATTTCTAGGTCCTATTCACATTATACTATTCATATGATTCCTAAGTGAGAAAAATAGTAATTGACATATATTTTTTCCCTCTTTTATGTCTTTTTGGTTTCCTCTTTGGCCTTCCACACCCCACTGCCCAATTTGATATTCATTACTTTATATTTCTTGACTCAGGACCACCAATGCCTAGCCAGGATGTCAGCACCTAGGTGCTCTCATCCCCTCGACCTCTTTGTATCTTACCCTCCCCTTTTGGTCATCTTGTTTTCTTATGGGTCAACCTTTTAGTTTTCAATTATGAAATTCAAACAAGGGAAACATATAAATATAAAGCTATGTGACCATAATAAAGGACCAAGCTCTAAGCATCCATTATCATCACCTAAGGTTGCATCCAAAGGCATTCTAAGAGCATTAAGTCATGCATATAGCACCCACTCAAGGGACTATATTTTTTGCATACATGCATAGGAGGGGAAGTTTATTCTTCCATAAACACATCTATCTACATTGTGTAGACATAAAATCATGAACTTTGGGTAATTATCTAGTCTTGATTACATACTATTATTCATATGATTCCTAAGTAATAAAATTAGTAATTAACCCATGTCTTTTGCAACCTTTCTTTGCTTTATGTTGCTACTTTCAGTCTTACACCCTTATTTGCTCAGTATACATTTTTATTCTTTGAATTTTTTCATCCTATACACCAGCGCCCAGCCAGGATGCTAGCGCCAAGTGCCCTCATCCCCTCTAGGCATCCTTGTCCTCTTTGTACTTTACTCAAACTTTTTTGGTCCTTTCTAGCTATTTGAGTATCTTATCTCTTTGATAGTCAACCTTTTTGGGGTTAATTATGAAATTCAAGCAAGGGAATCTTATAAATATAAAGTTATGTGATCATAATAAATGACCAAACACTAAGCATTATCTATCACCACCTAAGGTTGCATCCATAAAGGCATATAAAAGATCCATTGCATCCATCTAGCTCCATCACAAGGGACACAAAGGATATTTTTTTGCATCACACTTCATAGGAGGGAAGTTCATTTTATTCCATGCACACATTTACCACATTCTACATCTAGCTACTTTATCATTATCCAAGTACGATTGGAACAAGAGAAACCTAGGGCATATATCTACACACACACAGATCACTACATTGGGTCTGAGATGTAGTGTAGTGCTCAGTCGTAATTTCACCATTGTGATAGCTAAGCACAATCTGACCCCTCATTCTACATATTTATTTAATTGGGATTTGATGTCTATTTGAGGGTTTTATAGGTTCATTCTTTATTGTAGGTTTACAATGACCTCAGGAATCTTGGTGTGACCTCGGAGTTATCAAAGGTGACTAAATTTGAACACCTTGCGACAACTCAGAGGAGGTTTTATGAGCATTTCTGCAAACCCAGGCACCTAGAAATAGGTCTAGAGTTCCCCTATCTCTCTCCATAAACCCCAGTCTAGCATGTTTCTCTCGTTTTGCATTTTTCTATGCTCCAATGAGATAGTCAATGCTTCACATTTTCTTGTTCTCCAAATTTGTGCATTCTCGAGAACTCTGTGAATCAAATAATCCCTTCTTCCCTCTCCTTGCAATTAGGGTTTCATAATTTATTGCTTAGTTGTTTGGGTGTAATTTATGTACTTAATTTCATTTTTTTACTGCTACAATAGCATCAGATTAGCCTCATTATTTACATTTTAGTTTAATCATTTTGGTGAACATGAACTTGATCTTCAAGCTCCTAGGATCCTCACACTTTTATTATTCATATTCCTAGAATTTTATCATCATGAGTATCTCTATTAATGAGTTCTTAATCATCAACCTTGAAATAAGAGAAATAGTCAAAAATCTCCTAGCTACCACTCGCATTCCTGCTAATATGCATCCAACTTTAGTATATCAAAAATTTGTAGAGGCATTCTCTTAGTATATTGTTTTCCCATCTAATCCTCAAGTTGATCTCACTATTTTTTACAATGACCCAATGTTACACATCATGATTCACATTTACAATGTAGGTGTCAAGCGTACTTTAATTGATAATGGTTCTAGGCTCAATCTTTGTCCTATGTCATTCCTTAAAAAGATTGGTCTTTCATTGGCTAATGTTGGTTCATCATGTCTTTCTCTTTGTGCATATGATGCCTCTATTCGTCCCTACTTAGGTTACATTACTCTACCTATTACGGTTGGACCAAAAACTGTTAACACAATTTTCTTTGTCATTGACTTCCCCATTTCATACAACTATTTACTTGGTAGGCTATGGCTTCATTCCATGCAAATGCTTCCCTATACCATTCATCACTATGTTAAAATCCTACATGAAGGTATCGAATATAATGTTTTTCGTGACCATCACCCATACAAATATTGCAACCATGATCCAAATACTACACTTCCTACTCCAAGAACTAATATTATTGATGAACCATATCCGATGGATACTCCAGATCATTTACCACAACTTGAAGGTGTTATTTAGATGATAGATATTGTCTCATCTATTAGGGGTCTATCCAGTCTGTGCATGTCGATCCATCCCCTACACCTTCACATGAGCCATCTCCATTAACATGCCCACCATTTACATGTACACTTTTTATGAATGAATCGTATTGGGAACATATTCCATTTGATCCCACTTTATGTAAAATTGTATTCACATATTGTGGGTTGACCTAGCTAGGCTTTAAATTTGACAACATATTTCCTCCGCCTCATGATCATCATCTCTACTATGGGTTTGTTCGCATCACTCCTGCTTATGTACTTCAAGTATTCTATCTCATGGTATTTCTTACACATGCTCCAGGTACTTCTCCACTCATGTTGGGACAGTATTTTCTTGACTACATTGGGGCACGTTAGATCCGGATCATACTGATATAACATTCCCCATGCCATTTGGTCATGTCTTCATTTGAAATGACTCATTCCTTAGTTATTCAAAAAAAATCACTAGTTGATACACACATGGTTGTTCACTACCCCCATTCACTGATGAGGAGTATGTTATGGAAATGTACATATTACACTTATACGGTACTTTACGTGACTAACCTAAAACTATTTTTTATCAAGTATCCAATCCTAGCACATGTTGATTTTGACTATGAAAATGATGATCTTTTTTATGAAATTACTTGATTTTTCTCATCCTTCACACACTAGGGGGAATGAAGCTTATTCCCCCCATAACATCAACATATGTTTTATATTTTCCTTATTACAAAGCTTACTTATATCATATGCATCTTGACCCACACTCATATCGTCATTTCCTTATGATGCACTCTCTTGTTATGGTTCACACTTGACTATATAGGGCATCCTATATACATGAACCTCACATATCACATAATTGCCAATATACATCACATATTCACACATCATACACTTTTCTACACATACAATTTTCCATTTATTCTGCATCATCCACATTATGTGCTTCATACACCCATACATCATACACATTCAACACACTACATTATTATACACTTTACATTTTTCAAATCTTCGACATCACATGCCCTTTTACATTTCCACACTTATATAATCTACACATCTTGTGTTACATACTACACATTCCACATTACATATTACACCCTTTGCACATCACACACCTACGACATCTACTATACATATTGCACATTTTACTCATCATCCTCTACATGTTCAATACATTACCTGATGACACACTCTAGATTCATGGTCCATACTCGATTGTTGAGGGTATCAATATCAAATGGACCTCATCAAACTAACACTTTCAATCATTTAATCCTCTTACCATGAGATATTCCTAGCTAGTGCCGTATACACATATATTTTTCTTTACACTTTATGCTAGATTTCCTCTTCATTCATATCCTGATATACACTTTATGCTAAATCATCACCCCTTTCTAGCTTTCATATTCATTCATCTCATGATATATGCTTTATGCTACATCATCATGCTTTCTGAAATCCTACTCACGCACCTCATGATATACGCTTTAGGATAAATCATCACACATCCTAGAACTGAATTCTACAACTTTAAGATGAAAGTGTCCCTATGTCACATTCAATATCATCTACACATCATAATTCTACAATCAACCTTATGTGCTTAATTCACTAACTTTTTCTACAAATGACACATCATTCACACTGTTTCCTGATGACGCACTCTCATTTACCATTCATTCTTGACTACCGAGGGGGCATAAACAAATGAACCTCATTACATACTGTAGACACCAAAATTGGGTCACACTCCCCTTGGTCCCTCGATAAATAAACACTTTCATCACATTCACCTAGCCATGGCCCCCTTCACCCCACTATAATATTAATTTAAGTATTAAAATTAAATTAATTCATTATCCTCACCATATTTATTATTTAAATATCCTAATTGGGATAATGCCCACATATCCACCTCACCTAGACACCTTATCAAGCCACCTCACCCTAAGACTTATTTTTAGTAAGTTGCCATAACTAACTAAGACTTACCCAAACCCTAAAAATAAATACATACATTCCCTCTAACCACATTCCTGCATGCTTAAAATAAGCTTCAAGTCTAATCCATGAGTGAATGACATGAGATCCCAAAAAATTAAGGGAATCTACCTAGTTTGGTAAAGCTAGGAAATCCCACCCTAACCAACGCCGATTACCCTTAACCACTACCAGTTAAGCTGAAACCATCATTTGGTCACTTTTTAATCCCCAAAATAACCTTATTTTTAAGGTTGGAAAAATTTGGTAGATCCCTGAAAGATATCACATCTTTTGAGAACAAGTTTCCATGAGAACATGCATGCAAGGAAGGAGATCGAGCATTTTCTCTTGCACAGACATCCAACGGTCACCCAACAACCATCCAGTAACCACCTAGCATAGATTTGATCCAATAAAACAAAAAGGAATGCACATGCAGCCCAAACAGGAGCTCTCTAATGTTTGGTGATCCTTCGTAGCATTCAACCTCTTACCAACACCTTCATTCATCACTCACAGGCATCCAAAACCAGATTTCAAGTAAGTAGAATAGTTTACTCCTCTGATTCATATATTTAATCATTGTATCTTCATCCTTTGTTCTCCTAGCCACCCATTGACCTCCTTCAATACTTTCACCCCTCCATATCCCTGTTAAACCCCTTCCAAATCCCATCCAAACAACTTAATACCTCATTTCGACCAACCTAGTCCTTTGTGCAATCATAAGGGAGATCCAAAGCTCATTCTGTGGGATTCCCAGTTTTCCATAGTAACTAGCACCGGTTCTCCCCAACCGGAATCGGTCACCCTTAACTGGCATTGGTCTCTATATTTACCAATACAGCACCTAGAACAGTAAGCCTACCTACCTATTCCCATATCACCCTTAATCACCTGTGACCCACCTAAGACCTTTTTCATACCTATAGAGACCCAGAACTAGTTACTTGACCTTCGGATCTTATTTTAACCTAGCCTGTTAGATTAGATATTTCTTATTGTGTTTTAAATGAGATACCTAAATCATTTTAATTACAATAGGATTTACTTTATTACCAACATTAAATTGTTTTAAATAGTGGATTGACAGCCGTCTAGGAAGTATCACACTTCCTGGATCTAGCACATGCTAGGCAATCCATTGCATATACTGTTTAACTCTTTCTGGTGGTCTTGTGTTCCATTTCAGGTAGTTCCTCCTAGCCAAAAGGAAGCTCTCACGATCAGCTGTGGATTTAAAAGTCATACGCGTGCAACAACCTATCAACCAATATTTCAACAGGTATTCCTCCTACACCCATTACCCTATCTGTTTCGTCACTTTCAAAGAAACGTCTAAGAATCAAGTGAAACATTTTGGCACATCCGGTGGGACCCATCCAAGGTTCCTTGCATTTTATTCATTCCTAGGAAAATTTGTGTGTTTGTTTCCCTTCTGAAAAGCATACACATTAATTTTCTTCCTTGGTAACCTTCTTTTTCTTTCTATTTTCTCTACAAGAAACCTTTCTTTTGGTGTACTTAAAAAGAACCATTTCTTCTTGTTTTCTGCATTTTAGTGAAAGAGCATCCCTCTCCCTCTTCATCTACTTGTGTCATCGAATTCCATATTTCGATTTGGGCTTAAAATAATTGCATTTCATTCTGATTTTTTGCATTATCTCACATTAATTGAGGGCAACCTATACGCTGGAAGTCATTCCCAATTGATGGTTGATAAAGGAATCATAGAAATCACATATCTCTCTCTCTCTGAGTCTTACCAAATTACACAAATTAAAAACAATTAT
Source organism: Taxus chinensis (assembly GCA_019776745.2). Classification (NCBI taxonomy): domain Eukaryota; kingdom Viridiplantae; phylum Streptophyta; class Pinopsida; order Cupressales; family Taxaceae; genus Taxus; species Taxus chinensis. The sequence continues at coordinate 486,493,731 of CM034154.1, forward strand.
ACATTCTTAAACAACATCTTTCCTGGGAATGCCTGTCAACGATCACACTGATATGAGGATTGGTAGGTACTCCCCAACTCGCTGCTCTATTGAGTCATACTTCAGAGCAAAGCCCGCCCCCACCATAACATACCTGAAACCTCACCTTTTAGATCTCCTTCTTCATAGGAAGCCATCCTCACCAAAAAATTCTATTCTACAGTTCATGAGTCAGTCCTTAAATAGCATAAGGTAAACAAACATAATAGAAAAGGCACTCTTAGGATTGCATTTTTCTTAGTGTTTCTTCTTGGCTTATGTTTTGAGGTGAGAGGTCATGTTCTTCATTTTTCTTGTTTCTCCTTGCACGCTCCTCATCATAGTTGGTGTATTCCGGCTTCATCTGAGTGTGCCTGGACCATATTCTCATCATTCTCAGAATTTTGGGTCTGATTCCACATCAAATTTTAATTCACAACCATATTTTCTTTCATCATTATTTCAATTTCATAGTAACTAGTGTCAGTCCAGCGATTGTCATCGGGTTACCCCCCTGTCATGACCTTACTGTCATCAGTTATACCCAACCGGCATCGGTTCAGTGTCATTTTGGTTAACCTACCCAAAAAGACACCTATTCATTTTCTTCGACTATCCAGAGTTCCTGTCACTTTCATTACATACATTGACCTTGGTAAATCACTCATCAGTATTTGGCATACCTGTCAAATTTGGCCTTATACCTTGTTTTTGACCCACTATCCACTTTCCATAGTGACCAACCTTGGTTACCTATGACTGGTGTCGGTTTACCCTAACTAGCATCGATTATCCTGTGTCATTTTCCAACTAACATTTTAACCCTAATTCACCTACCACCACCTATTTCTTCCTATTCTACGTGTTGTATTTCTGTGTCACTTATAGAAAGCAGTCTTACCATGATTAGTACCTGTTCACATGGTATTGACGTGTCGACAAGCTAGCACCCTCATATTCCATGCTAGTTCTCAACCACTCCCACATATCTCTTTGTCACCTTTCATTTTATCACCCACCATGGATCTTATCCAACCTATCACTATCGCTACTGGAGATGAGGAGTTCACACGACTCCTTGACCAAAACCCTGTTGCCTTGTAGTTTTATCTTTCCCACTCATCCACTCAAGATGCCTCGGGTCAGTTGATATACAACATGCCCATATCTATCCCCTTGACACTCATTCCTACTCCTGCGTCCAACCCCTATCTGGCCCCATGTTGCCCACATCTACCTTACCCCTAGTTGTTTCATAGCTAGGTCCTATACCCGCTATAACTTCAGCATCATATGCTACATCCATTGCACCCACCACATCCACCATACCTTTGACAACCACTTCAAAACATAACCTCATCTTCCCCTATTGTCTCACATATACCCATAGCTACATAACCACCTCCATGTATCAGTGACCCCTACCCCTTTTCAAAATTTGTTGGTCCTTTCTATTCCAAATCATTAGCCCCCATTGCCACTAGGGTCACCACAACCCTTCCACCTCCATATACGTACTATCAGCAGCCTCCCTGTTTCATCTGTTTATTCATTCTGGGTATGTACCCCCTATTTCATTACCTTCTTCTCAATCTACCTATATGGCAACACCATACGCTAGAATGTCACACCCATTACATGCCCAACACCAACCCTCTTATGCTACAGGAGGCACCCAACCATCACAACCTACCAACGACCTAATCAAATTAATGATGGACAAGATGTAGACATTGGAGGCATCGGTTTCTGGCTCCCAAACACTCTCACCTATGATGAGATTTGTAACGAGCCTATCCACCCATCCATTCCTATCCATCCATACCCCATGCATTGGGAAATGCCTAAATTCAACCATTTCAATAGCAAGGAAGACCCACAACAACATTTGTGGTCTTTCAAACATGGGTGCTACCTAATCACCCATGATGATGCTTTGCTCTTGAGGACCTTTCCCATGTCTCTGACTGGACCTGTGTTAGATTGGTATAGTGGGTTACCTAGACACTCTATATTTTCATTTAATCAGGTATCCCAAGCCTTCTTGGATCACTTCTCCATCAATATTGTTAAGAAGGTTACCATGACTGACCTATACTCCATGTGTCAGTATGATGACGAATCTATCACAGATTTTGTCACTCGCTGGCGTAGCCTGATCAATCAACTCACCTTCCAACTACCACAAATAGAACTCATCGAGCTCTTCATGCAGGCTTGTGCTAGACATATCTCACCAACCCTGTAGGTCCAAACTTTCTAAACATTTGATGAAGCATTCACCATGGCACGAAAGCTAGAGATTCGGGCCATTGAAGAGAAGAAAATCCAATTACGCAATAAGAATTCAACATTCAAGTTGAATGATACCTCTTCTTCTTCCAAACCACAGAACAATTATTCAAAGGCCAAGGGCACCACTAATGCAGTGGTACTCAAAGCCAACCCAGCTCATCCATCAAATCAGGCTAGCCCCTCATCTAATCTCTCACCCATTCAGACTTTTCAATTCAGATGAGAACAATGGAAATACACCCCAATTGGGGAGCCTTACTCTTCTATCTTAGAAAATCTCATCAAAGCTAGGGCCATCACCCTTCCACCTATAAAACCACACACTGGTTTTGACCCTGCCTCATGCCCGCATGGTATAAAGAACATGACTTCTGTAACTATCATCGAGTAAAGGGTCATAGTGACGGCAATTACATCACTTTCAAAAACATTGTCCAAGAAATGCTTGAGAAAGGTGAGTTAACCATGGATAATCCTAATGCACCTGCTAATCAAAACCTACATATCTTCAAGAAACCCTTTCCCAATCATGCCCCTTCATCTGATCAAACTGGTGAGACCTCAACTCATGATAGCCATACCCGCGAGGTCCACGCTATTTTCAACGATGCACCCATTGCTTCCCAATTACCTCATATTCCTTCCATAGAGGAAATTCTAGCTCGAAATCCTCCTTCTGCATTGGAACCTACCTCACCTATTCCTCCACCCATAGAGGAACACCTTTCACCTCCTTCTTCACCTGTGGAGGAGTCCTTCGCTAATATCAAGACCATTTCACCTTTGGCTTCTCCACCTAGGGAACCATCACCTACAGTACTTCTTCAATCCATGGAGGAGCACCCATCATCTCCTCCACCCATAGAGGAGCACCTATCATCTCCTCCACCTACAGAGGAACACCCATTTTCTCCTCCACCTATCAAAGATCCAGTAGAGATACCTTTGCCTCTAGGTGAACATTCTCCATCAGCTACCCAAGATCCTGTAGACCTACTTTTAGCTCTCTTACCCATAGAAGTTGAAGCTAATGAATTTCCCATCTCTAAGACACATTTTATGGGAATAGCCACTGGGTCCTCATCAACTTCACCTATAGACGTGTCATTCTCACGTTTGGCCAATCACTTAGATTATGTGGATAGAGCCTTATTGTGGGGTTCTGCTTCCTGTCTCAACACAAATGTAGATGTCACTTGTTGATACTTCCACTATCTACCCAAAAATATTCTAGCCAGTTGAACCGAGCACAACCACCTCTATCACTACTTCTTCCATAACCCTCAGCACCACTCAACATACACCCTTACCCATAACCCAACATACATCTAAATCCAAACCCACACCTACATCATCTTCCTCGACTAAACCTATTACTACCTTAGGGGTCACCCCAACCACTAGCCTTACTCATCCACCTATCAAACTAGATTTAGCTACATCCTCCAAAGTCAACACCACACCTACTTTGGCACCCAAATAGAAGAACCAAACCCATAGAACTCATACCCCAGCTGCACCAATCATACCTGCATCACCTTCACCCTTTCTGTCTGTTTTAGGACCTCAACCTCCCAACACGATCAAGAAACCTCCACCCATCAATAAACCAAAAACACAATAGCCCATTCCTTCCTCACAAACCTCTAACATACCTCGGTGCCTGACATAACTTACACCTACACCTGCAGCATCTTTACCACCTATACCTCCAATACCCTCTACAACTTCTTCACTACCCATTACACTTCAATCTTTGTCCCTCACACCTCCTGCATGACCCACATCATCTACCTTCACAGCACCTCCGTTATCCCCTGGGTAACTCACCCTCTTCCCCCATTTGACTTTTCCCTCTAGATCTCGTACACCCATATCACCTTTACCCAAGAAGGTGCAACCCAAAAAAAAAATCCACTACCCTCCAATAAGGTAGTCAAAACAACCATACACCCTCCTGCCCATTCATCTACCATACCCCTACCCAAACAAACATGACCAACACCCAAGACCACTCCAGCACCCAAAACCATGGCTTAACCCACTCCACCTCTACAAGGACCATTCCTCAACAATCAGATGCACCTACACCCAAACCCACTTTCACTTCCCATTGCGATCCACTAGCAGGGTCCTATGCCAAAATTTTAACCAACCTCCTTGAGACTTTTGTCATCACATTACCACCACTCAGACCTTATGACCCCCTCAAACCCAAGCCAAAAGGGTTTGATGACACTAAAATTTGTGCCTACCATCGTGTGTCAGGGCATGATGTGGAGAACTGCAAGGCTTTGAAAACCATCCTTATCCAGTTGTGTCCTCCTGAAGCCAACTTTGACGATGATGACCTTCTTGATGAGGACCCTACTTCACCAACACCCATTCCCACAGTCCTTCCCTCATTGCCTACTCAACAACCATGACCTCCACCCCCACAGCTCTTAGAGCCACCCCCAAGATTCGAAATTAACATGGTTCACATCAGAGAACTTGCCACACCATTACCTAAATGTCGTTGTGCCCAGCTCACCTCACAAGGTTTTTCTCCTCCGGTAGGTTTTTTCCCATCATGTCATTATACCACTCACCCTACACCTTCTCCATTTACCAACTCCCCTCAAATCAACATGATCCACATTACTACCCATGCTCAGAAGGACAAAGGCAAGGAAAAGGAAACTCACCCACCAACCAATCCTATACCCAACATACCATCTGCACCCACACCTAAAATCACTATCTGTGGCCCCACATACCCTATTTCTAATGGGGTCACACATCACACCATGCTCAAACAACTACACCAATCCCCCCTCAAAATGTCCTTATATGACCTCATCCAAACCTCAGAATCCCATCGTCAAGCTCTCATGGAGGTTCTTCAATCTATTGAGGTTTTACCCAATGACCCTACACCCGTAGCCTCCATTATCACACCCCATCATGTAGCCTCTCTCACCAAATTGCCACCTTTATCCACACCTCACCCTACTCACCAAATAGCCTCCCTTAGCTTCTCAGAGGAAGAGATCACACCACACCAAACCGATGACCCAGACCCAACCCTCTTCATCTCTGTCCACATCGATGATATACATGTATGACATGTAATGATTGATGGGGGTGCTAGCATTAATATCATTTCATCCCATGCATTCACTCAAATGTGCATACCTGACAATTACATGCATAAACATCCCGTCATGTTGCGTTCATTCAATGACGCTATCACCTCTACACTAGGCACCGTCATCCTCCATGTTCACGTGGGCCCCCGCACTATTCCAGAGCTATTTTACATCTTGGAGGGGGAATTTCAATATAACCTATTGCTTGGCAGACCCTAGATTCATGTCATGGGTTGTGTTCCTTCCACTTTGCATCATTGTGTAAAGTTTGAGCATGAAGGGCACACCTATACTATTCCAGCTGATCCATCACCTTTCAAAACATGCAACATGCTCTACCGACCCAATGACGTGCTTATACCCTTTAAAGCATCTCTATGACCACTACCACTTCACCTACACCTCCACTTACTAGTGCTGCCACTACCTCGACTGCACCTACATCCTCCATTCCTACCACTACCACAACCTCCATGGCTGACCCATCAGCCTCCCAATCTGTTAGCTCTACCTCCGCATCGACCACCAACACATCATCTATTCCAGCTACCCACATACCAACCACCGATCCCTTGGAAGGCATTTTTCAACGCCTCACTCTGGGAGAGTATCACTTATATAGTGTCAACACATTCCTTACTCCACAAGAGTATGGAAGTCTTCACCAACACCCTTGCTACGATCACCGCATAGGAGAACGCCTCCTTTATGGTCCTCTTCATCTCCGTACTAGTCTCACCTATGGGGGACTTGATACTACCACTTACACACCCGAACCACCATCACAAACCCACCCATTTTCCACTGACTTCCAATCTCTCACCAATTGTCATTTCACCCACACCTTCCTGCACCGATGTGTGTGGAAGGGTTTTGGTTTTGGCTTTTATGAGCAAGGCTGCCATACTGTCATTCCATGTACCACCCGCAAACATAATGACCATAGTGGTATTGGCTTTCTTGAACCACCTACCAAACAAGCCCACATTGAACTCATCAAGAACATCAGCCCTTCTCCACCTTCTTCACCCACTCTGCCTTCATCACCACCTTCACCGATGGAGTCGATGGATCCTGAATCTATCCCTCCTAACTTTTTTTTTTCATAAACACCATTTCCTTGGGGCCTTTGACTTATCAACGCGAGGGTGAGGCCCCTTCCTCTCTTCCCTTCCTGTATCCTAAAATGATCGATGACGATACACCTTCAATTAACATCATTCAATGTCAGGATGATGAATCTATACTCACCTACCTTGGTGCAGAAGACTCATATATTCATCAGTCGTTACCCCTTGAGACACAAACCATGTTGAATGAATCGACTATCGAGATCAACATTCATACTCAGGATGACCCGCACATCCTAAAGATTGGTCAATCTTTAGATGCTACTGAACAGGAAGCCATCACTTCTTTTCTCAAAGATCATAACCACACTTTCACTTGGTCTTATGCAGACATGCCTGGTATTGACCCCACCATAGTGGTCCACAATATCATAACCATTCCTGATGCCAAACCCATCAAACAAAAACTGAGGAAAATGCACCCTCACATTGCCCTTCTAGTCAAAGAAGAACTTTAGCATCTTCTTTTCTGTTTCCTTCATATTACCCATTGATTATCCTCGTTGGATTTCTAACATTGTCCCTGTCACCAAGGTGACAGGGGGACTCCACATTTTCATGGACTTCCGTGACCTTAACCTCACCTTCCCAAAGGATGACTTCCCTCTACCTGGTATTGACCAACTGGTTGACCTTACCACTGGTCATGAGATGCTATCACTCATGGATGGCTTCTCGGGTTATAACCAAATCTTGCTTGCCCTAGAGGATCAACACAAAACCTCATTCATCACCCCTTGGGGGACCTTCTACTACCGAGTCATGCCTTTTGGCCTTAAAAATGTTGGTGCCACATATCAGTGGGCTATGACTTATATCTTCCATGACATCATGCATCGTATATTGGAAGATTACGTGGATGATCTCCTGGCCAAATCTAAACACCGCTCCGAGCACCTTTCCATCCTCAAAACCATTTTTGACCGCCTCATTAAATATTGCATTTGCCTTCAGCCAAAGAAGTGTGTCTTCATGGTTCTCTCAGGAAAGCTCCTAGGATTTATCATTTCCTTACGTGGTATAGAAGTTGACCCTGCTAAAGTCAAGGCCATTCTGGAAATGCCTCCACCCACTAACCTTAGACAACTCCGTAGCCTACAAGGTAAGTTGCAGTCTATTCACTGTTTCATTTCACAATTATCTGATCGGTGTCAACCATTTCATCATCTGCTCAAGAAGGATGTCTCCTTTAAATGGGATGATGACTACCATAAAGCTTTTGAGGCCTTAAAACAATACCTTCTCCAACCACCTGTACTTATTCCACCTAAAGACGATCAACCTTTCTACCTATACATCTCAGCTACCGATCATTCCTTGGGAGCCATGCTCGCTCATCGCGATGAACAACACAGAGAGCATGTGGTTTATTACATAAGCCATACTCTTTTGGACTATGAAACCCAATACACCCATCCTGAAAAACTTTTCTTAGCCTTAGTTTTCATTGCCACAAAACTCCACCATTACCTACTCAACCACAAAACCTATGTTGTGACCAACACTGACCCCTTACACTTCATGTATGCCAAACCTTATCAAAATCAGCATGCCACATGATGGCTTATGCTTTTAGCTGACCTCAACCTTGAATTCATTCATCAAAATTCCATCAAGGGCCAAGCCATCACCAACCAATTGGCCTGATGCACCTATTTCTGGGGATCAACCCTCTAATTTTGACTTTCCAGATGAGTCAATTGCTACCCTTTCCTTGGATGAACCCACTTACCAAATGACACTCTTCTTCGATGGTTCCAAGTGTTAGCGTGGGGGTGGGGCTGGTGTTATCCTCATTCCTCTTGATGGTGAACCCATGCCTTTGTCTTTCAAACTCAATTTTGATTGTACAAACAATATTTTCAAATACGAAGCACTCGTATTAGGTCTCCAAGCTGCCTATGCCCTAGATGTCAAATCAATCAACATCTTTGGTGATTCCTCAATTGGTCATAAACCAAGTCAATGGTATATACCAATGTTGTAATGAGATACTTCAAAAGTATAAACATCATGTAGACATAATTTTGACCACCTTTGACCGTTATGCCCTTCAAACCATCCCCCGTTCAACTAACAAATTTTCTGATACCATGGCCTTCTTGGCTTCTCAAATACCCGCTTCTCCCACAGATTCTAAAATCTTTGTCACCATACAATGTCTCCAATCACCCTCCTATTTACCTCGCGATGTTTACTCTATCAAACCGCTACCCCTGACCCGAGTGACCTTTGGTATAACAATACTCTGATTATCTTTCTCTCTCCATCTTACCTCCTGATCTCACCCGTAATGGACAACGTGCCTTCCTTAAAAAGGTCTCTTGTTACGTCATCATGGGGGGCCTTCTCTATAAGCATGGCTTTGATGGTATTCTCTTATGATGCCTCATGAGTTCTGAAATTCCTTATACCATTAAGGAGGTTCATGATGGCATATGTGGAGGTCACTTCAGTGGCCTTGCTGTTGCTAAGTGTATTCTTTGCCTAGGCTATTACTAGCCGACCCTTAACCATGATTGTTGTGACTACGTCAAATGTTGTGTAAAATTCCAACAACATGCCAACCTTCATCATACACCCAGTCATGCCTTACAGGTCACTCGTGACCTTTGGCCCTTCTCTCAATGGGGTTTGGATCTTGTCAGAGAGATCAACCCCCATTCTTCCCAATGACATCAATGGATCATTACCGCTACCGAATACTACACAAAATGGGTAGAGGCTATACCACTCATCTCCACAAAAGCTGAGAAAATATGTGAGTTCATCAATCACCACATCATTTTTCACTTTGGTGTTCCTCATCACCTCATCACTGATAATGGAAAACAATTCAAAAACAAAACATTACAAAAACTTTGCGATGCCTTCGGCATTCAGCTAAGTTTCTCATCACCTTATTACCCATAGACCAATGGCCAAGCCAAATCCACTAACAAAACCCTAAACAAAATTCTCATGAAAGTGGTTAACGATACTGGGAAGGATTGGCATACACACATTCCTTTATCACTATGGGCATACCGCACTAGTATCTGTACTTCCACAGCCACTACAGTTTTCTCTCTGGTCTACAGAACAGAGGATGTTCTACCCCTTGAAGTCTAGATTCCCTCACTCTGCATTTCTCTCCATGACATGCTCAATGATGATGACTTTTGTCAAGACCATTTAGCACAACTTGAGTTATTAGATGAACGTCGTCTTAACGCTCTTGACCACCTTCAAGTTTACCAAAAATGTATCAAACGTGCCTACGACAAACGTGTCCATGAACATACCTTCCAAGTTGGTGACCTTGTCCTAAAAGAAAATCAACATGTAACCAAATCAAAAAAAAAGTAAAAGGGGAAAATTTTCTCCTAATTGGCTTGGACCATACATCGTGACTCATACTTATGGATCAGGTGCTTATCGTTTATCTTCCCTCGATGGTAAACCCGAACCTGAGCCCCTTAATGCCTTGCATCTTTGACCGTTCTATTGTTGAATTTTAGTCCTACATCACTTTTTGCCTCTTTCCATGCTCATCCCTTGAGCACTCTCCACTTCTTACACCTCACCAATGATTAAACAAGAATCATGTGAGTACCCATCACTTGTTATCTTCTCTTGAATATGTGTACCACGGCACTGCACATAGCATGATTCTCATGGATACTTTTCCCATGGTCATTTCACCCTGCTTTCTGAACAAGAATCTTTTTCCTCACCTTGGTCTTGTCCATGACTTCAAATCCCTCACATGGGACCCAACTCCTTGAGTCAAACTTCTAATAAAAATATGACTCCCTCAAAAGGACATCTTCCTCTCTGCAATCACTGCTATAAATAGACTGCTCCCTCGAAGGACAGCTATGTAAAGCTCTTTCAAAAAAAATAAAAATGAGAGAAACTGAAGCTTCCCGCATCGATCAGCTTCATGAAGACCTCAAGGAGTTAATTTCCTCATCCCATATAGACTTCCCACATCGATCAGTCTATCTCAAATACAAGTCAAAACAAAGGACTTTTAGTCATGGATTTTCCCATTGTGACCTCAGATCTCTTGCCCAAAGAGCATGCTACCTCATACCATATAAAACTTAACCACCTTTCACCCCTCTCACCATTTGTACTCCCATTTCCTACTACCTCAAGGGACCTCTTGGAACCATGACATTTGGTGATCATGTGACTATTTTCACCCTTTGAACACTCAATCATGTAATTCCTTTAGGGACTCACGTTCATCGCCTCCTCCAAGGTATGATCTACTCGGTATGATCCTAACCAATCAGGTGGATTTATTTCCCCATCGTATCTTTTACCCATCTTTATTTACATTTTGATTACCTTATACAGGACTTGGTCCTCGAAGCTTACCTTTAGGGTAATCTTCTTCTTTTACCACAATCGACATCACCTATACCATTTTTCCTATGGCCCACTCACACCTAACAGACCTAAACCCATCATGCCTAAAACCTACCAACTCATTTTCATACCTCCTCATATTCTTCCCTAGCTTATGGGAGAACTACATCGGCCTGAGGTCCCTTTTCACTGGGACTATGTAGGCAGCACTCTGAGGGCATGGGGCCCTTGGAGGTTAGCTCGGCCACTCTCTACCCTAACCAATTCATCTTTCATTTTCTTAAATCACATTTTACCCCTACATAGTTTCCTTTTTATATCACAGAATTGGAAATTAAACCAAATAAACAACAAGTTGCTTAACATTATTATCGTCATCACAACATACATTTATTATAAATTCCATTTCTCTACCATCATCATGCATATATTATAAAACATTTTAAACATGACCCATATCATTATTCATTGTTCAAATTCATGAATCACAACTTCAACTAATTTAAACACAACCATGCCTAACCAAACCTGACTCAACCATGCCTAACCAAACCTGACTCAAACCATGCCTAAACTGACCTGACTCGATCCATGCCTAACCAAACCTGACTCAACCATGCCTAACTAAACCTGACTCAACCATGCCTAAGACCTGACTCGATCCATGCCTAAACCAACCTGACTCGATGCCTAACCAACCTAACTCACCTATGCCTTCCATCCCTAATCATCCACAAAAAACCTAAAATAGTCTCATAAAACACCAACAAATCAAGCATCTCATGTATCTCATCATATAAATAAATATGTGTGTCTCAATACAATATACATCAATATCCCATCATGTCCATATCAAAAAATCATCAGCACGTAGGCTGATACTCGATACAAAATGTCATCAGCATGCAGGCTGGTCTCATATACAATAAAATAATAAACCAATACAAAATATCTTTGGCACGCAGGCCAGTATATGCTCAAAATATACAAAAACTCTTGTACATCCTCACTCTCTTCGGCACGTAGGCTGGTATGTGATAAAAAATATAACAACCTCTCAGCACGCAGGCCGGTATATATCAAAAACTCAAAACTATGTCAAAAATCAGGAGCCATATATCAGGCACCCTCTCGGTGGACATCCTCCATATCGGTATCACCTGTCCCCTCTGCCTCCTCAGCCCCTATCTAGCGACCTGCTAACATCTCCCCACCCATCATAGGTGGTGGCTGGGTCCCTACTGGCACATCACCTAGAGCTGGTCTCCGTGAGCTGGTGGCCTCTCCCTGATCCTGTCTAGAGCTCGATGGCCCCCCTGTGCTCTCTACACTATGAGTGTGGGATCTCATCCTCTCACTCGAGGCCTGTTATGCCCTGTACTCTCCATAGGATAGAAATTCTATCCCGGCCACCATCAACTGGTCCTGGTAGTATCTGGCCTCACCTAGGGCATCCTGTAACCTAGATATGGGCACGGTTTGTGGTGGCCCCATAGGCCTCGGCCCCTGTACCTATCCTGCGGGACCCTGTCCCACCCCTACCTATGAACTGGGACCCTGTCCTGGTGCCTGTGGTGGTGCCATCAGCCCCTACCCCTGTGCCTGTATCTGGGCCTGTAAGGCCCCAATCTGTGCCTGTGTTGTGGCCAACTGGCCCTGCAACCCTATCACCTATGCCTATAGGGCAGCCACCTAACCATCATCTCCATCTCCATCTCCATCCCCACCCTGGGCCATCTGGGCCTGAAGACTGGCCACCTGTACATGTAACTCGGCCACCTCCACCTCTGAGCTGGCAAGATGTGTCTACACCATACCCAACTGGGTAATCAGAGTCGCCACCTACCCCTGTAGGGTATCCCTCTACACCATGATGGTGGCTAGATCTGGCTGCCCCGGCCTGGGTGGTACTACTCATAAATGAGCCACCCACCACTGTCTATATCTGTCTATGACCCCAGCATCATCAATCCATTTGTCCACTACCTATTCCTCCTACCCTGTGGGCACTGTCAGCTGTGGTAGAGGTAAGGGCCTCTCCATGTCATCTCTCCTGTACTGTGGGAAGGGCAGAGGTATGTCCTGTAGTAGCCCAAACTGCCACCTAACTCTGTCAACCGGGATCATCTCGTGCTCCCCGACACGGTGACCCTATATCCATCTCAATAGTTGGAGCTCAGCTAGCTCATCACGCATATGCCTATATGATGGGAAGCCCACATACGGCCTCCATATGATGTCCACTCCAGACAACCCCTCCAATAAATGCCTGTAATAGGCCACATCATGTGTGGGCCTGTCTGATCTCTACTCTCCAATAGTAGGCACCCATCACCTATACCCCACTCGTACAAAGCCTGGTGGAAAGGCATCGGCCTGGGGCATACCCACTAGACACACACAGACAATGTGCTCATATGCCCAGCAGTGAAGTAGAAAGGTACAACATAGGCTGAACCTGCGCAGATGCCCATATGCCCACAACTCTCTGTATAGCTACACCAGGAATGTTGGCACCTAGGAAAAGTGGGTCTGGTCTATCATCATGTCATGTAATACCCCCATCAATGATCAGGGAAACCACCCACCCTCTGCATCTGGCAGTGCAAAGTAGCACACTACCTCCATCAATAGAACTACTAGCCTTGTCTCCTCCAGATGGGCTAGGTACATCTCTCCATAGTGCATGCTGGCACTATGGAATGTCAGCTCAACCATCCCCTCTCCAAACACTGTCAGCATCAGCTCCTCTGAGGCCTCGAAGGAGATTGAATAGACCTATGTACCCAATATGGGTAGCCACAGAATCCTGAACATGTCCTCCAGGGTGACCGTAATCTCACCCGTCGGTAGGTGGAACATGTTGGTCACGGAATCCCATCTATCGATGAGAGTGACCATCAAACTTGGCTACCAGACTACATGCTGGTAGCGTCGGACCCCACTCAGGCCCACCTCCTCCACATATCGCAGCTCCTCAGGGGTCGATGCGCCGTGAACTATCATAAGTAGGGGTGGAACCTTGTCCCACATGTGTAGCTGATCTCTCCCCTACATCCAATACAAACAACGAATTAATCTACATCTATCACAACCATACTCGCCACTATCCTTTTCCCACACCCTATTTTACCCCTACCCATCTCAACCACCCAACCTGTGGCACTTTTGGCCCCTTGCTCCCCAAAATCCGACTGGTGCCAGTTCTCTCTAACCGACCCCCGTCACCCCTAAACTGGCATCGGTCACCTATTTCGTGACCAATACTAGTTTAACCCAACCGACGCCGGCTCAACCTGACTGACACCGGTCACTGTCGCGGTGAAAACCCATGACCCCCAAACCCTCCCTTCTCAAAACATTTACCTCTTCTGACACTTCTACCCACCCAATCTTACCTACAAATCCCCTACACCTCATCCACTCCCCTAGTCTCCCACTTATCTCTCTCACCACTCCTATTTTACCCAATTTATCCTCCCATTTCCAAATTTTATTTTCCCCCACCCAAAATAAAAAAACAAAAACCCAATTTGACAAATCACCTAATCTATCTAACAAAATACAAACAAGAGTTGGATGCTTACCTCATCATGTTGCCATCATCATGGTGGCACATCTGGCCGCTGCACCGGTGGCCCGCCTGATCCCTCTCTGGCCTCTACCATCACCAAATCGCTACCCGTGACTCCAACCAATCAAATCACCCACACTGATCCCGTGGACCCACCTCTCACCAACCAATCACCCACCGTTCGGCTTGCCAACTCAACTCTCCATTCCGTCTGGATGCTTTTCACCTTTTTCTCTCTCTCACGTCATTTTCCCAATTCACAAGAAGACAAATGAATAACAAAAAATGTGGATTTTTTGTTTTTATAATAAACCCGACCTAACCGATGCTAGTTTTACTTCACCGGCATCGGTCTTGTGCCCTACCTTACCATGGTCAGTTACACTCTACCGGCATCAGTTACCCTTGACCGGCATCAGTCACCCTCTCTTACACATTGCCCTAAATTTTACCCTATTACCCTACCCATCACTCTTTTTTCCCCACCCAACCTTTACCCTGACCATTTACCCTCACCCTAAACCTTTACCCAAAAACCCCTCATCATCATTATTTACTACCTAACCTCATCCTCATTTGGAGACTCATTATTTTACCCATACCTCGGCCCTACCCGTGTCGTGACCTAGATACTTGGACCTAGAACATCGCTAGTGACCTTTGACCCCATGTGTTTGTTATACCTTGCGACACTATTACCTATGTTGATTGACCTAATGACCTTACCTTGCCTCTTGTCATGACCATTTATCCTGACCCTACCTTTGGTGTACCGGAACACACCTAAATGTTCCTACACCTGACCTGTGTTGTGTTTCCTGACCATATCCTATACCTTGGATACCGGAATCACTTCAACCTTGTTTGGATAAACCTATCGACCTTAGACAATGTAGAGTTTTCCTGCTCTTCAACCTGGTAGCGTGCTGCAGTTTATACATGTGTGTGTGTTTGACTGTTACTACCTTTGACCCTGACCCATTACCTAGATTACCCGAGTAGACCTTGCTCCTTTTTCCCCTATTACCCACCTTCCTTTTCATCACATTTACCTTTTATCAAACCACTCACCGATTCTACCTTCTACCTTGTCAGTTCCTGGTTTGAGGGGGATCACCTCCATCCACACATGGGGCAACCACATCTTATTTTTTTCAGCGTCGCTTACCAATACAAGCTACACAACAAAAAGGGGAAAAATGTAGACACCAAAATTGGGTCACACTCCCCTTGGTCCCTCGATAAATAAACACTTTCATCACATTCACCTAGCCATGGCCCCCTTCACCCCACTATAATATTAATTTAATTATTTAAATTAAATTAATTCATTATCCTCACCATATTTATTATTTAAATATCCTAATTGGGATAATGCCCACATATCCACCTCACCTAGACACCTCATCAAGCCACCTCACCCTAAGACCTATTCTTAGTAAGTTGCCATAACTAACTAAGACTTACCCAAACCCTAAAAATCAATGCCTACATTCCCTCTAACCACATTCCCATGCTTAAAAGAAGCTTCCATCCTAATCCATGAGTTAATGACATGAGATCCCAGAAAATCAAGGGGATCTGCCTAGTTTAGTAAACCTAGGAAATCCTACCCTAACCGATGTCGGTTACCCTTAATCGCCACCGGTTAAGCCAGAACCACCATCGGTCACCTTTTAATCCCCAAAACAACCTTATTTTTGAGGTTGGAAAAAGGTTGGCAGATTCCTGAGAGATATCACATCTTTTGAGAACAAGTTTCCATGAGAACACACATGCAAGGAAGGAGATCAAGCATTTTCTCTTGCACAAACATCTAACATTCATCCAGAAACCACCCAACACAGATTTGATCCAATCAGGCAAGAAGGAGAGCACATGCAGCCCATGCAAGAGCTCCCCAATGTTTGGTGATCCTCTGCAGCATTCAACCTCTTATCAACACCTTCATTCCTCACTCACAGATGTCCAAAACCAGATTCCAAGTAAGTGAAACATTTTACTCCTCTGGTTCATTCATTTAATCATTGTATCTTCATCCTTTGTTCTCCTAGCCACCCATTGACCTCCTTCAATACTCACCCCTCCATATCCCCATTAAACCCTCACCAAATCCCATCCAAACAGCTTAATACCTCATTTCGACCAGCCTAGTCCTTTGTGTAATCATAAGGGAGATCTAAAGTTCATTCTGTGACATTCCCAGTATTCCATAGTAACTGGCACCAGTTCTCCCAACCGACACCGTCGGTCACCCTTAACCGGCATCGGTCTCTGTATTTACCAATACAGCCCTAGAACAGTAACCTACCTACCTATTCCCACATCACCCTTATCACCTGTGACCTACCTAAGACCTCTGTCAGACCTGCAGAGACCCAGAACCAGTTACTTGACCTTCGGATCTTATTTTAACCTAGCCTGTTAGATTAGATCTTTCTTATTGTGTTTTAAATGAGATACCTAAATCATTTTAACTACAATAGGATTTACTTTATTACCAACATTAAATTGTTTTAAATAGTGGACTGACAGCCATCTAGGAAGTATCACACTTCCCGGATCTAGCACACGCTAGGCAGTTCACTACATATATTGTTTAACTCTTTCTGGTGGTCTTGTGTTCCATTTCAGGTAGTTCCTCCTAGCCAAAAGGAATCTCTCATGATCAGCTGTGGATTCAGAAGTCATACACAACAACCTATCAACCAACATTTCAATAGGTATTCCTCCTATGCCCATTACCCTATCTGTTTCTTCATTTTCAAAGAAACATCTAAGAATCAGGTGAAACATTCCTAGGGGCATCCAATTTTGTAAACTATAGGTGTTATTATTTCAGTTTGTTTCATAACACACTACTTTATCAGATTATACATTCTTTGACATACTTTTTATCTTTCTAACATGCTAACGGGTGCTTCATGTGTAACATTTGTTATGTAGGATTATTTTCTTCCATGGTTGTCTGATACATTGTTTGATTTTTCTTGTCATTGTTTTTGTGCCTTGCCATATGTCTTGCTTGTTATCTGATTACTTGCAACCATTATGGCCTTGATTGTATTATGACATTGTGAGTGGTGTCCCATGTATGCAACCCATTTTTCGTGGTATAAATTGTCTTTTACTTGCATCTTAGCTTACACATTATTTTCTTAGCTTGAATGTTATACATGTTTGTCTTTTCTTATACTAACACTTGTCTCCTAGAAACTTGTTTGCATGCGCCTTAGTTTCTATCAAGCACATTCCCTCCCCTTGCGTGGCATAATTTTAGCACAATGGTTAGTCCTCCTTTGGGTTGCATACTCTTTTAGCGATGTCTCCTGCACCCCAAATGAGGGGGGCATCATTTTGGTGAGTCACTCACCCTATATAGTGTTATACACAACACAACATGGTCCTGTACAACAAATTTTTTTAGTTTTAAACAAGGCTCAGAATCAAACTTGGGTCCTTTGAACAACAACCTTTCCTGGATGCTTGAAACTAGGGAGAAATCACACAACGATTGCTATTTTAGCACAAACTACAGAACTCCCTACATGACGAATTTTACAAGACATGGTTTTTAGCACATGTTTTTATACACACCATTTGCAGTGGTGTTATACATTGTGGGAAGTAGTTAAAGGATTGGAGGATGACACCAGACTATTCTCCCTACACTTCTTCTATTTCACTGGTGTGAGATCGTCTAAAAAACTCACACGTCAAAATTATCTACAGGATCATTTTCTACACCTTTTCCTCATCACGGATCACGTGAAATGTTCATTTTTCACACTTTTAACATTTTTACATACTTTCCCTACACACTTTTTTTACATATTCATGCGTATTTGACTACTTGTCAGCTTCTCTTTTGTAGGTCCTTCTGTATGGGAATCAGTATTCAACATTAATAACGACAAAATCAGACACACTTACAATGACATTGACATCAACATTGACAATAGGTACATCGTGACATTTACACATGCATTTTTTTTCCTAGGTTCATTTTCACCATCACTTTTTACACTTTCTCCTCCTTAGCATCCACGCTTCACATTTTTCTATCACTCTAGTATTTTTCTTGTCCCTCGGCATGATTTCATCATCAAT
The DNA here is from genome assembly GCA_019776745.2 of Taxus chinensis. Lineage (NCBI taxonomy): Eukaryota > Viridiplantae > Streptophyta > Pinopsida > Cupressales > Taxaceae > Taxus > Taxus chinensis. The sequence goes on from CM034154.1 coordinate 486,512,348, forward strand.
CTTCATCGTTATTAGGTACGTATCTCTATCTACTTTATGTTACTAATCTTTCCACTCACCAACATAAAGTGGGGGCAAATGTAGACACAAAATCTTGCACTTTGGGTAATTATCTAGTCCTAATTACATACTACTATTCATATTATTGATAAGTAAGAAAAGTACTGACTAACCCATGTATTTGGCCACCTTTCTTTTCTTTCTGTTACTACTTTCAATATTAGACCCTTACTTTCTCAGTCTACATTTTTACTCTTCGACATTTTTCACCATATACACTAGTTCCCAGCTAGGACGTCAACATCAGGCGCCCTCATTCCCTCTGGGAACCCTCGTCCTCTTTGTACTCTACTCACACTTTTTGGGTCCTTTCTATCTATTTGAGTATCTTATCTTTTTGGTAGTCATTATTTTTTGGGTTTATTACAAAATTCAAGCAAGGGAATCATATAAATATAAAGTTATGTGATCATAATAAAGGACAAAACACTCAGTATTAGCTATCACCACCTAAAGTTTCATCCATCAAGGCATATAAGAGCTCCATTGCATCCATCTAGATCCATCACAATGAACACAAGGGCTATTTTTTTGTATCACACTTCATAGGAGGGAAGTTCATTCTATTCCATGCACACATTTATTACATTCTACATCTAGCTACTTACTTGATATCCAAGTGCAACTAGCACAAGAGTAACCTAGGGAACAATTTTGCACACACACCCACACATAAAACTACATTAGGTCTGAGATGTAGTGCAAAGATTAGTCGCAAGTTCACCATTATGACATTTGAGGACAGTCTAACCCCTCATTTTACATCTTTCCTTTTTTGGGATTTAATGTCTACTTGAGGGTTTTACAGGCTCATTCTTCATTGCAGGTTTACGTTGACCTCGGAAATCTTTGTACAAACTCAAAGCACTCAAAGGTGACTAAAGGAGAACACCTTGTAACACCTCAGAGGAAATTTCCTGAGCATTTAGGCAGACCTAGGTGCCCAGAAACAGGTCTAGGATGCCCACTGTGCCCCTATCCCTCTCCAAGTGCTCCGGTCCAGTCTGTTCCTCTCATTTTTATTTTTCTGAGCTCCAATGTGATGGTTAGTGCTTCACATTTTCTTGTTCTCCAAGTCTTTACATTATCTATAACTTTACACATCAGCTAAGCCCTTTTGCCCTCTCCTTGCAATTAGGGTTTCATAATTTATTGTTTAGTTGTTTATGTGTAATTTTGGTACTTAATTGCATATTTATTTTACTACTATAATAGCATACGATTAGGCTCATTATTTACATTTTATGTTAATCACATTTCTACATCTATCTATTATTGTTATTCAAGTGCATATTTCACAAGATCTTCCTAGGGCACAATTCTACACACACAAAAAAAACTACATGGATTCTGATATGTAGTGCAACAATCAGTCGTAATTTTACTTTGTCGGGTGATTTTTGAGGTCAATCTGACTTTCCATTTTCATCTTTTTGTTTTTAGGAGTTGATGTGTCTTTGGTTTTTTCAGGAGATCATTTTTTTTAGGTTACAGGTGAATTCTGAGGACATCCAATGACATACAGGAGACCAAAAATGAAGGATAGTGACCAACTTGTGACACAAGAAAAACTAGGTTCATAATGAGACCTCTCCAACAAGACCAATTTTGCAAGCTTTGTAGTTTATGAAAGAAATATATGGTCATGTAAATTTACAAGGAACATGAAAAACTAGATAGGTACACTACTGTCATGACAGATCACTTCAAATGTTTTTGCAAAGGGGTGAATGAACTGGTTTGTTGGAAAAATGGATGAAATGTGAAACTATGCACTTTTTAGCATACAGACCCAAATTAATCGATTTTCCGCACTCTCCTCTTCCTTGTCAATTATGTCAGCCCTGTCAAACTGTTCCCTGCGTGTTTGATAGACATGACCTGGCTAGGACACTACCCCACCTTCCCCAATATGTCCCATCGGCTGACTCACTTATGTGGCACACATAAGGAACATAGGAATAGTTCCTTGTGTTCCCATTTTGACCTATCCAGTAGATTTAGAGAATATTTTTCCTAATTTTTCCAAAGTATGAAAATGGATGGGCTTGGAAAGGAGGAGAGGAATGTCCCCAACACTGGTTTTGCCTTTTTGGATCAATTTTTGTTCCCAAGTCCAAGATGCAATTATTAGTTATCAAAATAGTCCAGGAGGGAATATTTTGGATAACAATGTATTTTATGTATTAAATTCTAGAAACTAACGACAAAGAGGTGTGCAAAGATAAAAAATTACATAAAGTGCTATCAGGGTGTGTTAAGCAATAGTAAGGAGAGTGCATTTGTCCATATATGTGTGTAATTTCAAGATCAACAATGTTAAAGGATATATTACCAAATTTGAGTGTCTACAAGTGTTTCTAATTTAGCTAAGGATGAAATTCCTTCCATACACACCCTCATTGATGATATCCCTTACTATTCTAAATTAATATAGGTCCTTTTAGTGATGATTGAATTAGTGATAAATTTATTTGTAATATATTTGTTATGATGAATGATGTAACTTGTGTTTTTATTCTTCCTCTTGAATGAAAAAGTAATGATGCCACTTGTGATCCTCATGTGCATACTAGGATTATGTCACTTGTATTGAGAATAGTGATCCTATTATTATTTCTTCTATACCATTTGTAAATGATAATGTGAATATTGATACCAAAAGCGCACATGTAGATTTTCCTCTTATTGTTTCTAATACAAATAGTCATGTTTTTTCTCCTAGTATGGATGTTTTGGCTTAAACTAATAGTGTTCTTCCTTTATCACCCCCATGTGATCCCACATCTATAGAGCCTCATGATATACCTAGAAAAATTCCACAAGATACCACTTCCCATATTGTTTCTAAACATAACAGTGTTCTCATGGCTATAATTAATGATAAAATACAACCCTTGAATGAACCTTTAGGTCTCTATGCCTGAGATTATCTCCCTTATGCATGCATTTTCTGATTTTCAACGTAAATTATAAACCTTAAATCTAGAAAGTAAGGCGTAATATTCCATCCTCAATTGAAATACTATTTATGGAAATCCAATTCACTACTATGAGTGTCCCATGGCTTCATATAATAATGATAGGTTACTTCTTAAATCATTTTATATGAGTCTCATAGGTTATACCAGGTCTTAGTTTAATCATCTTTGTAGTGGATCATTGAGTAATTTTCTTGATCTTGAAGACACTTATCTTTCCTGATTTATCCATCTTAGAGGCCCCAGAGCTACATATGAGTGTTTACCATCCTTACATCAAGGTGAGACTGAGCCTATATTTGATTATATTTTATAATTTAAATAAAATATACACCTTTTATTATATGAATCCATTTATATAGAAATGTAATACATATTTTTTATGGCTTCATATTTCCTCTCAAAGAGAAATTACTTTATGATACACGCCCTTCATTTATAGAGATTTGTCTTCATGTCCTATGTTTAGAACAATACCTCCTTACATAGCTACCCACACATGAATATGAGGATGTTTCAGTTGTTTCTACCATACCTACTTATGATATGGATCTGGATTTACCACTTAAATATGATCAAGTAAAATTCTTACATCATGGTAACACGTCTTATCGCCCTAAACCCAAATCCACTATACTATCTCCTCTAGTAAATATCCCCAAGAATTTATATTTTTAAAAATATATCAATCAATCACATGACATGATTCTCACTTTGATGGATAAAAAACTATTTATATTACCTCCCAATAATCATCACCCTACTCACTAACTTAAACTAGAAAAGGTTTGAACTTTTTGTAACTTTCATCATATCAATGGAAACCATGATAATGATTACTATGAATTGGATCAAAAGATTAAACTAATTGAAGAAAATGCATCATAACTTTTATCACATGACATTCAGATAGATCTTATTCTCCCCCTCTGTAACTTCATCCTTTAGAAAGTGTGACTATTAATGATCATCCTTCTACTAAGGCATTAACTCCTCAATCTCCTATGAGAAAGCTTCCTCGTGATGGAATCTCTACTACACAACCATCTACAATGGTTAAATACAAATGGATTGATAAATATAAAATTTTTATGCCATAATTTTCACATGTTAAGCATACAACACCTTTGGCTCCAACTGTGACATGTTTTCATGATTATTTCATCACGCATGATTCATCTTAGTGTATTTTCAGAATCTCGATTGATTAATCATTTTCCATTCACCCAATCTCATCATCACATTCTAATCAATTAGCCCATCACCTACCCTACTTCTAACCCTCACAAGTAGCCTTACAACATATGAATATCACCCTTACTTCTCTTGTAGAGAAAAATTTTCCTCACCTATCATGCTTTTAAGAACTCATATGAGGATCATACACATGCCCACCATTACATTTTTACTCTATATTGTGTCAAATTGTGATATATTTCATTACGATCACATCTAAAATATATTTCCAAAACATCAACTATATAATCACATAGCTCATATATTTCCACTTATACTACATTCATCCATAACAAGTCATTGCATCATATAAAATATTTACTCATCAACACCTTTCTAGAAGATCATCATACACTATCACACAATAACATATATATAATTATTTTTCTATGCATGATGGGGATGCCATATAGATATAAAGGCATTTATTTAAAAATAAATATATTTGATTAGAGGAAGTACTAGTTTAAAATGATTGTTGAAATTGTTCCACTATGAGAGATAAGAGATTGTTATTCTCCCATATCTATACATAAGGAGTTAAGATTCAAACCACATAGAAGGGTTTAGATTATATTGATGTCCATCATGATACCAACTCAAGCCCTAGTATTATTTTTCATAGCCAACTCTATTGTTTTGTTTCTCCATCCTCCAACCTCTCTTGTTTGATCGGTGTTACATACATCTCACATACTCTCTATGATATATATAGATTATATAGCTCATCAAGAGCATTGAGAGAAATTATCTATCTAATCTACATAGGGTATATTACCCACCCACCTACCAACCCCCACCCCCACCTATATATCTCGCTTGGATTATATATTTATGTGTGTATGTATGTATGTGTGTGTATATATAACAAAATTTTGGTTATGTAAAATACAATATATAGAGGGCATCACTCTTCATGGATCTACTAATCATCATCCTCACTTAGTATAGCCATAGGAACTATAGAACCTGATGTTTCTTATTTATCCCTATGGTATATCGGTCATTATATTACACGATAGTGGGATAAGAACTTTTACAATGTTACATTCTTCTCTAGCACATGTACATACTATATTTATGACATTATTAGTCTTGCTACCAAATCCTGATCTAAATAACTCCCTAGAGTATGTTGTGGCTGTCAAAGTATCTCTACTCATCTCCCATCCCTCTCACTATACAAAAATATTCAAGTGACAACATCTACAACCACATAATCAAATAAGTAGGCATGCCCGCCCATAATGTCATCCACTATCTCAAACACGGAACCTATAATATCACTTAGAATGTTTTAATTCAGTGTCCTAATTGACACATCTATAGTCATCCAATATACATCTCTTGCAATCATCAAATCACATTTTTCAATTAGTTATTTAATCACAATAATTCTCTTCTTTCATTAGATTACTAAGTCAAACATAAATATACTTACGTTGTACCACCATTGATGCCACTGCATCCTCATTGAGGGAACTATAATATCTAGTATCCTCTTCACCATCTCCTCTTATAGTATCCACACCACCTTTAGGATCACCAACTACCACAAGAAACATTAGTACCCACTAAGTCTCTACCTATCATTGAGTGTACGTGGTAGTACATCCTGCATCATCTACATCTCCTACTATGATCAATGGATCCACATTTTTGGTGGTTGGTAGTAATAGTTGCATTAGTTTCAATCTTGGATGACTCTCATTACTCACTCCTTCATGAGTAGATCTCTTCCATACATATGGTACTTAGGGAGCATCTTGCATAACTCTAAACTAGTGTGTTGCACACTCCCTATGATATAGATCTTATATGCTTAGGAATTGATCCTCTAGCCACATGGTGCATCACACCATGTGAAACTCCATAACATTATCTACCCAACCAATATACTCTTTGTAAGGTCTCCATACTATGTTTCCTAGGGCCTACCTATCCAATAAGGCACAATTGAAGGTTATACCTAGACATTGTCTCCTCAGTAACACCCACCATGATGCAAATATCTCAGGATGGACCCTATCATCCCTAGTACCCTCCATATTCCAAATAACAACTATGTTCTCATATGCCCATATGTGTAACAAACTAACATCCATTACACCACCTATGTGGCTGTCTAGAATAAATTTGTATAGATCCATATATAAGTGGGCCAAAACATAATGATACAAGGAATATCTCAATCCATCCTCCTCTATGGACTCATATATATATAATAAATGGTAGGAAATTGACACCACTAACATGAACCACTAAAAATGAAGCCAACAATACTGCGATAAACTTCCACAAATGTGGAATCCTTGTTGTCATAATCGATCATGATTGAATGGTTAGTTTTACAAGGCCACATGTTCCCAACTAAAATATATGTGCCTTGCACATATGCAATGGAACATATTCTGGGAGGACCTATACTCTCTCCCCCATAAGTGGTAATCATAGGATGTGATATACATCCTCTAAAATAATTTTCATATCCCCTATTTGGATCCAAAAGGTACAAGTGTATGGATTCCACTGCTCACACAATGCAGTGATCATATACATCTTTTGGGGGAACCTCCCCCAATATCGCTACATGTAGTAACCCAAATATTTCCAAAAAAATTCAACCATCATTATCTAAGCCCAATACAAGGAGAATTTTCATGTGACAAACTAGATAAATCTCACTCGAATTAACATCTCTTTACACAACAATAGACACACAATCATACGATATATCAGTCCAATTGTTATGTCAAAATCCATCAACATATCTGACACATTATTTTTAACCTAGATCAGAATTGTATGGAATAAGTTAGACTCATACATCACCTTATTAGGAATGTATAGAACCATAAAGTTCTTCCCCAAAGGTAAAAAATGTACAATTTGGCATTATATGCTCTAGTAGCCACAAAATGATCAAATTTTTCATTTTTTACAAAATTGCTAAAATCACTTCTATTTCTCAAAAAAGAGTTTTCAACACTTACTAACTCATAAAATTTCTAATCATAAATTACATCCACCACGTGGTAAAATATCAAACACAAGGCCCCCCTAGCACATGGCATCTTCTCTAGCTAAGAACTCTCACTATCAAGATCAATTACAAATAAAAAGTACTTTTGACTTTACAAACTTACTATTTATGGTAAATCACCTTTTTACATTATTACAATTCTTTTTCCACCAACCTCTTTTTCTCAATTAATGTCTCCAACCGATATGGACCATATCTTGGTCCTTGCTTATCCGCTTTACATGACATATGTGGCATCATGATAGGTACTTATCTGTCTATAATATCAACATGTATACTCTATATGGTAATTTTTACTGAATTTTGTGCAAGCATTCACTCACTCCCATATCTCATTCTCTATTACAATTATATCACACCAATATTTCTTACTATTACTCTATCTCTACTTTTACAATTCCTATTCTTGGAATTCCATATTTTCATTTATATAATCTATGCAATACCCATATCTCTATCTATTTTCTTAATCGATAGTGTTTTGCACTCTCTCTTTTTTGAAAGGAGGAAACCATATAGGGATGACTATGCAAATTCATAATCTCCTTTATTTTTATTCACAAATTAATAAGCAAATTTAGTGGACTAGTTATGCGAGGTTATCCTCCCTCATGTGTACCAAATAAGTTGGGTACACAAGACCACTCTTTCCCATATAATATGACATAATCCCAACACTCAAATGGTCACTCTTGATTATAAAAGATGCACAAGTTACTGGATAAACATAGTCAAAAATACAAAATGCCATTGTATTTATTATAAATGTAGGGGGAAATAAAATACTCAAGTATACAAAATATTCAATACTACAGTTACTAACAATAAACCCATATAGTACATAGTTGGGGCAATAAGATGTTATTTCCCTTCCAACTTATAGGAGTTTTCTAGATTTCTAAGACCTAGATACATAAATAATGGTGTGGTCTTATATGTGGGAAGAATTATTGGGGGTAGCTGAAAAGTTATGTGACACTCTTCCCTTAATGACCAAGAAATAAATTTCCCACTTAGCTTTAAAAATTACTTGTTGAGGATTTGATCATACCCAACTCTCCAAATACACCAAGTTTAATCTCCAAAAAACTATTCACCACCTATAACATCTCTTAACTCCTATAATACACTTATTTCTTATATCCAAATGGATCATTCAATGAATCATATTGTTTAACACACATACTTACTATTCTCAACACACCTATAGCAGTTATTACTTCAACATTTTCCTCCAAAAATGGTTAAATTAACAAATATTGAGATATAAAAGTTAAATTCTAATTAAGTAACATCATAGTGATTATAGCAATAAAATACATATTTAACCCAAGCAAGTAAGCTAATAAATTTTAAACCCTAAGTGCAAGAGAGAGGATAAAACACTTAGTTGATTTGTAATAATGTCAAGGTTGTGCTGAGCTAGAAAACTAGTGAAACATGAAAGTAGATTATTGTAACCAAGCCCAGAAAAATGTAGAACTGCTGGGAATAACGAGACTAGGGCACCTTCCTCTAGACACCTATGACTGCTCAAAACATTAGAAACTCAATTTCACAGGATTGCGAGATGTTCATTAGATGTCGCCTTTAGTCTCCTGCACTTTTCTTTCTAATCACTGAGTTTTCCTAAAAACTGATAAAGAGAAAGAGCACCTGTAAAACCCCAAAACACATCAAATCCTAAAAATAAAAAAGATGTAAATGGGGATTCAGACTGACCCTGATGGCACTTGACCGAGTGAACTTATGATCTAAGTGCTCCAATACATTTTAGACTCCATATAGTTCTACATGTGTGTTTAGAATCATGCCCTAGGTGGCTCTTGTGCCAAATGCACTTGAATAACAAGCAATAGCTAGATGTATAAAAAATAGATAGATGTGTGCATGGAAAAATAAACTTCCCCTCCTATGAAGTGTATGCAAAAGAATGCAGTCCATTGTCCCTTGAATGTATGCTAGATGGATGTTTTGATGTTCTTGTAATGCCTTTGGATACAACCTTAGGTGATGATAGTAGATGCTTAGTGCTTGGTCTGTTATTATGATCACATATATTTATATTTATATGATTCCCTTGTTTGAATTTTGTAATTAACCACTAAAAGGCTGAACACTAAGAAAATAAGATGCCCAACATCTGGAAAGGACCCAAAAGATGCGAGTAAGATAAAAATAGGTTGGGGACACCAAGAGGGGATGGGAGGACCTAGGAATTGGCATCTTGGCTAGGTGTTGGTGTCTAGACTCAGAAAAATTGACATGTCAAAATTCAGATTAGGAAAGAAGGTGTGTAAGACCAAGAAGGAAAATATTTTGAAAGCAAACAGGTCAAAGACAATGGTCAATTAGTACTTTTCTCAATTTGGAATCACATGAATAGTGGTATGTGATCAGGACTAGAAATATACCCAAAGTGAGTGATTTAGTGTCTACATTTTCCCCCATTTATGTTGTTGAGAAAATACTCGATAACATAAAGTAGATAAGAGATGCGTATGTAATAACCGTGTAGATTGATGGCAAAAAGTGTGTCAAGGAGACAAGAAAAAGAGTGGAGTGATAAAAGTGAAGCATTGAATCTAGAGAAGAGGAAGTGAAAATAACCCTAGGGGTGAAAGTGTATGTGTGATTTCAGGTTGTACCTATTATTTATGTCACCTGATGCCTGATTATGTGATTGTTGATTCCCATAAGGGTGGACCTGCAAAATATAAGAGCAAATAAGTAGTCAAATATGTGTATATGAAAAATTTGATCAAAACACGTAAAAAGTGTGTGAAAGTATGTAAAAATGTGAAAAAGGAACATGTGCACTTGATCCATGATGAGTGAAAAGAGTAGAAAGGATCCTAAAAATGCTGAAGAAGAACAAGTTTTTTGGGTGATCTCACACCAGTTGCGCCAAGTGCAAGTTTTTTAGGTGATCTCATGCCAAGTCCAGAAGAAGTGTAGGGAGAAAGGTATAGTGTTATTATCTAACCTTTGACTTCTTCTCAAAGTGTAAACATCACTGTAGATGGTGTGTTTAAATATGATCCATTTCAATCCAGTTTGATCCAGTGTAAAAATAGAAAAGAGGTGAAAACATGCATGCTGAGTGTTGAAGGACTGTGCTTGTCTTGTAAAATCCACTATGTAAACTTCTGTAAATTTTATTGATCTTAGAAGAACTGTGTAACTACCCCCTGGTCATAGGCATTCAGGAAGGTTCAGGGGTGCCTAAGGGGTATTTTCTGTGTCTGGGTGTTGGTGTCTCTATTGTGTTAAGGACCCAAGTTATATTTTGGTTCGTTGTTATGACTAAAGACTATGTTGTATCAATACTAAATTGTGTTATACTGTGACTATGAACTACTGAAGGGTTGACTATTTCACCCAATGATCCCCCCTCATTTGGGGTGCATATGATGTCGTAAGGAGTATGTGGCCCAAAGGAGGACTAGATCGTTGATGCTGAAATTGATGCCCTGCAGGGGGAGGGAATGTGCTTGGTAGAAACCAAGGCACATGCAAACAAAGTGGCTGAAAACAAGTGTTAGCACAAACAAGATAAACATGCATATAGAAGACAATATGTAAGCTAACAATAAAGAAGACAATGTAGACCGTGAAAAGTGGGTTGCAAACATGGGACATCACTCACAATGTCACAAGACAATCGAGGCCAAAGTGGCCAAAAGCATATATTGTGCACACAAGACAAAGGGAAAATCCCGCAAACAATGACATACAATAGCAAATAATGAAAAACATTGACAAGAAAGATATCAGACAACCATGGTATTAAAGAGTTCCTATAAAGAAAATGTTGCACATGAAGTACCCGTTAGCATGTTAGAAAGATAGAAAGTATGTCATAATGTATATGATTCGATATAGTAGAGTGCTAGTATGAATAGGTAGTAGTATAAGATGAAACAATAACACATATGATGTATATGAAATTATATGCACCCAAGAACCTGCTATGAGACTAGTAAGAGGTACAGTGCCAATCACCCATGTTATGTGTAATGATATGTGTAAATTTTGTGATCACAACTAGAAGGAAAGTGAACATGCATGTGTGTATAGAAAATATAATGACATACAAATGTATCTAGCTAACATAGTAAGCAAAGTGTACATGTGAGTATAAGTAAGCAAAAACAATGTGCAACCAAGATATGCAGTATGATGTGGATGAATGAGATGGAATGGAATGCAAGTGTTTGAATTTGATAGGAGCAACATGCCCCTTGAGAAAATGTGAATGAGTATGACATGAGATGAGATTCATTTATAAAATACCCCTCAGTAGTCAAGAATGAACCATAGAACAAGAGTGCATCATCGGGAAATGGTTTGAATTGTGCGCTAGAAAGATATGATCGATAAAGCATAGAGCATAGAGAGTGAGTGAGTTTGGTGAGGTTCATTTCAGATTTAGACCCTCAGTAGTCAAGTATGAACCATGGAACTAGAGTTCATCATAGGGTAATATGTTGTGAGAATGAAATGCTAGAAATATGTGTCGTGAATGCGTCGAGTGTGAAATGTGTAGTGTGATGTGATGTGAGGTTCATGAATGTAGTATGCCCTCAACAGTCAAGTGTGAACCATAGCAAAGAGTGTGTCATCAGGTAATGATGATACATAAGTGTATCAAGATGTGCAAGATGATGTGTGAAAGACTAGATGCAAAGTAAGAGTGAATAAATAAAATGTAAGACACCTGATAATGCTAGAGGGGGGAAGAATAAGCATGATTCCCCCCAAGTGTATAGTTATGAGTATGTTATCTGATAAAATTGAAAGATGAGGGTCCTCCACCTGATGCTTGTGGAGATAAAGGTGTGTGACCATGCTCTAAGAATGGATGTATGAGACTAACAATGATGTATAAGTGAATGAGACCTATGTGCATGAAACCTAGGAGGTGATGGACACCTATGTGAAAGAGAACATGGAGGTGATGAACACCTATATGAAGGAGAGTGTGGAGGTGATGAACACTTATATGAATGAGAGTGCGGAGGAGATGAACACATATGTGAAGGAAACCGAGGAGGTGATGTATACCTATGAATGAAGGATACGTATATTTGAGTGATGATGGACCTAGACTAATGAGATGGACTAGTAGACCTATGAGAACGAGTAGGTGTGTGAACGAGTAGGATGAGATAGGAGACAGATTTTTCTTTATATTTGAGAGGTCATAAGGGACCTAGATGCTCTAGCGAGTGCAATGAAACCTCAATAGGAGGTTGTGGCCATGGTGTGCATGGATGGGAACACCATTGATAGTAAAACTTGCCTTGTTATGAATGAACTTTAGACACAAGGTGATTCATGGAGAATGATTTCTTGAGTTGTATGGAGCCATGGAAGACCTAAGAGCATGTCAAACCATTTGATGCTGAAGGTGCCACAAAGAAAAGGACAAGCATGGTAAGAGGACTGAATGGTGACTGGAAGCTTGACATAACCATATGATTTAGGAACTGGATATGAAATTTCTGAGAGTGGATAACCAATAGAAACAAGAAGTACAATAGAACATGCACTTACGTGAAATGATGGATCAACATATAGTGTTATTAATAAAAATAGATCCAATAGAAGCACTGATGTGCAAGTGATTAGAAGATAATGTAGCATGATAGTCATGATCAGAGAAATGTAATGATTGGTGGAGATCTTATCAATATGAGTAACTAAGAAAATCAAGAGCCCCTGATGCAGAGGAGGATTGCCTGATATGTATGATCTACTGAAGATTCAGACACTTTCTTGTCATGTTTAGGAAGAGGATTATTGAAGATCTTGAGATTGTGATTTTCATTGAAAGGTGCACAAATGTCGTAGGACCTCAGGAAGATCAATTGCATTATTATCGATAAGATATTCAATAATATTTTAAATTTTGAAGCATCGATCTGTAGAATGCTCCATGCATTGATGATAGTCACATCTAAAATTTTCATTGTAATTGTGACCTTTTGGATGAGATGGGTCCAAGATTGAGCAGAGGAGGAAGCGTAATAATATTTCTCTCAACAAGTTATGGCAATATAAAGATGCGGAGCACAATGGACAATTTAGTAAATGTATGCTTAGGTGGTTTCCATTGAAGCTTTTCAGGATTAGATACAACATTTGACAGTAGCTTTAGCTTCAAGTAAGTAGACTTGAAAGTTGATTTTCCTTGAAAGTGTGCCAAAGATGAAGCTTTCTTGTGATACTTAATATTTCTTATAGATAAGAGTTTAGTTTCATCTAGCTTAAGAGTATGACATAAGTGATCAAATGATGGAGATGTCTAAAAAATAACACTCTTCTAGAGAGGTGGTAATAGACTTTGGACAAATAGATCTTGAATTTCAGATTCCGCAAGCACATTAGACATCTTAGCTAAGTTTATTCTTATACCAAAAGACATAATCCACTAGATGTTTGTTAGATCCTTGTTTAAGTTGTGCAAGTTGAGCATAGGATATCTTAGAGACGATATTGATAGAGAAATGAGTGAGAAAATCATCGACTAAATGTGTAAAATATGTTACTGAGTGGATAGGTAGATCATAGAACCAACACATTGCATAATCATTGAAGAACTTTGAGGAAAGAGCTTATCTAAGTAAGAGTATGATCATCCACAAAATCTAGACATGCCACATGAAATGCTCAGAGATTCTCTTGAGGGTCATCATGGCCATTGAAAATGGGGAGCTTTGGAGTGACGAAATTAAGAGGAAGCATATAAACTAGATATGGTGAGTGTGAAAGGAGTATGAAGTAACAAAGTGGAATCTAAATATGGAGACACGTGAGAAGTAACCTATTGTAATTGAAAAATTTGAACTTGAAGATCTTGATAAAGAGAGCCCAAATCTTGAGTTCCAGTGGATGGAAAATTGTCATACGTATGAGAAAAAAGAGGTGGAGTGAAATGGTTGGTGGGGGTAGGAATAGCCAAACAGGAATAGTAGAAGTAGGTGGAGATGGTGGAAGCAAAAGTGGTTGAGTAATAAATGGAAGTAGAGTAATGTATACAATGGAATCATTTGTGAGTTTTTAAGCTCTACAAGATTGGTAACCTCCTCATGAGAAACAAATAAAAATAGGTCTAGATCCTGAGGATGTGCTCAACAATATTCATCATTAAACTCTCTAAAAGTGGATTCAATAAATCTAGACCCAAAAGGACCATAATGAGAAGCCATGATAAAAGAAAAACCTAGAAGCAAAGGTTGGGTTCAAAGTGATGGGTTAACCAAATGATTTAACAAATATTGAAATGTAAATGTTAAATTCTAATTCAGTACAACCATAATGATATAGTAATAAAGTATAGAATTTGAAACAAGCAAGTAAGCTAGATAAATTTGAAACCCTATTTGCAAGAGAGAGGATAAAATACTTAGCTGATTTGAAATAAATCTAGAAGTTTGTCCCGAAGCTAGAAAATTGATGGAACTAGAAACAGATGTCACAATAAAACCCATAAAAATGTAGAAATGTCAAAAGGTTGGGAAAAGGGTACCTGGACTGTTCAAGGGGCACCTAGGCACTAGCAGACCTCCTCTGGGTGCCTGTGACTGCTCATAAACCTCAGAAACTTTTTTACAGGGTCACTGAAGATGTTCACTAGACCTTCATCCTTTAGTCACTTGTGTGTCACGCTAAGTTCATCGAGTTCACCTGAAACCTGCAAAGAGAAAGAGCACCTGTAAAACCCAAAAACACATCAAATCCTAAAAAGAAAAAGATGCAAATGGGGAGTTGAACTGACCCTAGCGGTCACCCAACTAAGTGAACTTATGATCTGAGCATTGCACTACATTTCAGACTCCATGTAGTTCTATGTGTGTGTGTAGAATCATGCCCTAGGTAGCTCTTGTGTCAGACACACTTGAATAATGAGCAATAACTAGATGTAGAAAATGTAGATAGATGTGTGCATGGAAAAATGAACTTCCCCTCCTATGAAGTGTATGCAGAATAATGCAGTCCCTTGTCCCTTGAATGGATGCTAGATGGATGCTTTGATGCTCTTATAATGCCTTTGGATGTAACCTTAGGTGATGATAGTAGATGCTTAGTGCTTGGTCCTTTATTATGATCACATAGATTTGTATTTATATGATTCCCTTGTTTGAATTTCTTAATTAACCACTAAAAGGTCTGACCACTAAGAAAATAAGATGCCCAACAACTAGAAAAGACCCAAAATATGTGAGAAAGATACAAAGATACAAAGATGTTGGGGGCATCTGGGCAGATGGTGTCCTAGCTGGGCGCTAGTGTCCATACTCAGAAAAATTGAAGTATCAAATTTTAGATTGGGCAAGAAGGTGTGTGAGGCCAAGAAGGAAAATAGAAAGAAAGCAACGAAGGTCCAAAGAGATAGTGGTCAGTTAATACTTTTCTCACTTATGAATCATATGAATAGTGGTATGTGATCAGGACTATAAATATACCCAAAGTGTGTGATTTAGTGTCTACAATGGTAATCTTCTCCTTTAAACTAATAAATTTCATTCACTAGCATAACAGGGGAAATGTATACACTAAAATTTGTAAAAAATCATTGTTACATTATGCTTTTTATTATACGTATATGTATGTGAGTTCTAAACTATGGAACCATGTCTTAGTGACACGATTCTTTTGTTGCTTTACTCTTTATTGACAGTTTTGACCATTTGTCTCATTGTTTTACCTTTTGGATTTTATTTTAAGCCATTTTAAAAATATCTCTAGCAATATCCACTATTCATTAATTTATATCTAAACTTGGTACAAGACTGTATAACAGGTTCTTGACCGTACTACTAGCTTGACCTTTTTGTATTGTCTTAGCCCATATTACCTTTTGATTCTTTTCTCTTTATAAGCCCATTTTTTTCTTTTTTCTTTTGGATTATATGTTTTGGGTTCACCTTGTCTACCACTAAGGTCTGAATTTGAAAGTAATAACTTGTATATATACAAGTTCATTATAAGAATTTATCACCTAGAAAACACCTATCTACCACCTATTGAATTTAAGAAGAAAGAGATAAATTTACATACTACATATACAAAATATGAGGGCATGAATATGAATTATTCATTTACACACAAGGGTTTCTATTGGGATTAAGGATATCGTTCTATCGGTGTTGAGGCAAAAAGGCCAACCTAGGTTAAGGGATAGTTGCATGCACCTTTATAGAAAGCACTAAGAGAACTACATTGAGTATGAAATGTAGTGTATTTCTTGGTGAATCATAAATGGTGTGACATTCATGGTCAATCCAGCTCAAAAATTTGCATATTTTATTTATATACCTAATGAATTGAGTGTGTTATAGGATATATAGGTTTTTTTTAGGTACATGTGTGAAATCTAGGGCTACATGTGGATCTGAACACACAAAAGTGTGAAAGAAGTGACAGTAAAGGAACCCAAAAATTTTCAAATTTTAAAGAGATATCAATCTAAGAAATTAGGGAAGGGTTAATTTGTATGATATAGTCCCGACCCATCTGTACATTATTTTCCACATACAAGATTTTTGAAGAACAATCGATCATGGTTTGTCCAAAATCTTGCATGGTTCCTAATTTTGGTAGTAACATAGTCCAAAACATATTTGATAACATCCAAGTCTTTCTTTTTACCTCTTTTATAATTTCAATTTATATATTATTTTTCTATGCTTGCAAATAAACTAGTTTTTAGCAGAGGTTCCTGGATCATGGCACCACAACATGAAACATGTTGTGGTATAGACTTACACATAGCAAACTCAGGAAAACAAAAGTATTAAGATTTAAAAATGGAGCAAAAATCAACATGATGAGATCAAGAATGAGAGATCATAAAGAAATTCAAATAACTTGAAATTTCAATTTGAACATATAAAATGGAAAGATCCTGAAATAGCTTACTATTGGGATCAAAGATCAAAATTTTGTGTAATGTGCTTATATAGTTTTATACAAAATAACATGACTATTTAGTTATCAGTCCTTTCAATTTATTCTCGTTTATCAAGAGGCTTTTAGTATTTTTCTATCTATCTATGTTATAAAATCTATAATTTGTTTTATTTGAAAATATACTTATACAAGAGGTTTGTGCAAACTATATCCATGTCAGATAACTAAGTCATTTTTCATTCCAACACTTTCCTAGACTTAAATAGTTGTCTTGTCCTGAGATAAAATTTTATTCAATGAACTATAAAATTACCTTTACGATATCCTTTGGATTTTGAATGTTAATTGCATTGTACTTCGTGATACTTTGTTCGAAATCAACACAGAGGACGTCATTTGTTGGTTTTCATCCTCTACGCACTAATTAATTGTCCTTTTGTGTTTTTAATTAAGTATAATTTCCAAAAGAATTCCCTTTCAGGTTTCAAATCTAAGGAAAATCCCTCATAGACCTCCCTTTACAAGTTTTTAATCTATGGGGGCCTACTTACAAATATCCAAAAATTTATGCATTGTCTTCATCAATCAAAATTTATATTACTTGATGTAAAATTGTGGAACTTCGCCTTCTCATGGTTGTTGTTATAGTTATTTGGGATGCTCTATATACTTTGGATGACTGTGAGGTGTCTACTTTTATTTTGCAAAGGAACATGTACAGGAGAATAAATCTTGGTGTATTCTTCATTGTTTACACAATTGATAAGATGGCTTCTATGTCTACCTTATATATGTTATAATTTGTGAATGCTTCATTTATTCTCCCAAATCATATATGTAATTATATTAATGCTTGCATGAATTCATATAATTCATCCTCCTTGGATTTTTCAGAAGCTTGATCATGGAGAGGAATGATGGTTTGGATTTCCTGAATCAATAGTTCCAACATATCCCACATTTGTTGTTCTTGAACTCCTACTAATGTGTTGTGTGATGCCTCACATTCCCGTTCTCACATTATCTTAAGCTTTCAAGGATGTATGTATTATGTTCTCCATTTGTTAGTCATTTGTCCTTGATTTAAACTGATCTTGCATTGTTGTTCCAATTTATAAGTTTGAATGTTAGTTGTTTGGATTAAGATTTGGCATGTTGTAGCATTTAGACATATTCTTATAGTATTAGCACTACATCTTTAACTTTTGTATTTATCTCTACTACTTGTGTCGTTATCTTCTTTTATGCTTTATTTTCCTTCTAATTTTCCACTAATTTGTCTACCAACATTGTTAGTTGCATTTTCTCATGCATCTCTTGTTTTCCTATGGTATTAGTAACAAGTTGTGGATAACTATTATCAATGTAAGAACATATATCACACAATCCATTTTCCATGTTTTTTTTTCATAGGCCATATGTAGTGTGACTACTCCAATGTTCACTTACAATGAGTGCATTCCTTCAATCTATGTCTGCAATGGTAACTTCTCTAAATCAGCTTCGAGTGTGATGACTATAGCATGTGATGTGATTGGTTGCATAGTGGTCTAGATGAGTTGGGGAGATATTGTAAAAATATGGGTTGAACATAAGATCAACTTATTTTTTCATGTTGGCACAGTTGATTTCACTACCTACTAAAATGTTTGTGTATCCCCTTGTTCAAATACTTCTTCTTATAATTTCCCCATAGTGGATGTTCTTGTTGTTATTTTCATTTACATTATTTTCAGCTATTATGGAGTAGTATCTACTTGTCCTTCAATATTTGTAATGAATTACATAATGTATTTATTTTACTTTATGCTTTTATGAGCCTCTACTAATGATATCACACTAGTCTCTACATTGTGTTATTTTACCTGAACTGTCTTAATTTTCTCCAGCTTAATTTCTTCATCTTTTTATAGCTCTAATTTTTTTGTTCTTATTCTATTATTCTTGTTTTATTTTCTCTTCCTCTCCCTTTTTTTTATTTTTTTCTTGTTTTTCCTTCTCTTCTACTTCCTTCTTGTCTTTAACTTCGACCTCTACTCTTTTTTCTCCTCGTATTGCTTCTTTGTTTTTTCTTCTTATCTCCTTGTTTCTTCGATGGCCTCATGTGCCTTGGTCTTCTCCATTATAGATTTTTATTGTTATTCCTCATATTTTTGGTGCTTTTTGTTGAGCCTAGAAAATGACTAAGTCATAAAGCAGAGGATGAGCATGCATAGAAGGCACTATGGAGAAAAATCCGTGACTGAACGCGCACGAGGAGATATAGTTTTACGCATAGAAAAAGGAAATGGTTTAAGGGTTTAAGGACTTAGCCTCATTTTGGTTAAAGAATGGCATCACATGTAAAACACGTTAATTTACAAGTAGGTGTAATAATGACAAGGTTGTTACATGGAAACTTGAAGATCAAGAAAAGAATATTCCAAGGAATCATTATGGTTACGGGATGTAAAGTGAAGGTTGTTATATTTAGCACCTGCATGGCTTGGAAACTTGATTATAACATAATATGATGACATTTGGCATGCGATCTTGCTTCTAGAATGATGATTTGGTGAGCTCCTATTCTATTTAAGGAGGTATTTGGATCTAGACAAAAAGGTGTTAGAGGTTAGAGGTTAAAGGAAGTGTGAATGCATGTGTAATGGTGTATGCGTGGTGAAGAATATGTAATGGTTATAGGGGTTAATATAGAGTTTATGGATCAAAGCCATGGGGAGCGTAGGATGTTAAGGGTAGAATAATGTAACTGATCTTTTGTTGAACCCTTTTTGATGTAATTTGGCTATTGTAATCATTTTTTAATCAATATATAAAGGGTTGTTCTAAATATTTTTCTTTATGGGTTCTAACCCTAATGTTCTTCATTTTACTCATGGTTCATATCTAACTCCTACATATTTTCAATAATGCTTATGTTCTTTTAATGGCGAATCTATGCTTAGATCTAGTGTTGTTACTTATGTGCTAGAATAAATGCATGCATTACTGTTTCTTTAAATGTTCCTTCATTAATGGTGAACATTCTCACAAGGCTCACATAAAAGAGGGGCATGACACCTGTGCGTACCTTAGGTGAGTGCCCAGAAAATGTTCGGTGATAGGCTGATGTGCTTGGGATTTAAAGGGAGTACAAAAATGAGACTACATTTTGGTTTCATTATCGGGGCCTCTTTTGAAGTTGTTGTAAGAATGGCGTGTGATGACGGAACGCTTAACCTTGGATAATGTTGAGAATTGGCTTAAAGTCATGGAGGATGCGTTTTCACAGAGATTCAATACTAGATATAGGTTTAATGCACATAAATGGGTAGACGAGCACCTATATCATGAGCTCTATAAGACATACGTTTGATGTTTCCCAGTAGAGTTGTATGAATTGTTGTCAGCATATGCATCAAGGAAGATTTGGTATTATAGACCTCATTATTGAACCCAAAAATAGTATCAAAGGTTCTTTGATGTTGATCTAACCTGGACTCATGTTGTTGATAAATGGTGGAGTGGAGCGTTGATGAGTTATACATTGGAATACGTGATTTCTATGTATTATTTCCCAGAGGTTGTTGAGTTCAAGTTCTTGCGAGAGACAAGAGGATCATTCTTGCATGATCTACCATTAGTCATTAATATCTTGAATATCACTCTGAGTATGTAGGCATTTCCTATGGTTGGCTAAATTCCCACTAGGTGTGGGGTGTGAAAGCTAGTGTGGTGAAAGATGGTGGACCCTACGGCAGAAGAAAAGAGAGAAGAGATGTGGCTCAAGTATAATGAAGCATAAAAGAGGGAGTTGGCAAGGTAGCATGAGGTTACAAGAGTCATGGAATTATGGAGATAGATGTTACGGGAAGGATTTGAGGTTCACACAGAAAAAGGGGGACTTGAGTAGTCTGTGTTACCCCATCTTAGAAAGTGCAGGAGAGAAACCCCCTAGGATTTTGGTGAGAGATCACCTTATGGAGAAAGGAGAAGAGTCATAGGTGCGCATCTTAGCCCACCTAGTGACCAGACCCTGGCGCTTAGTTTTCCATTTCTTAATATGATTTTTGTTAATCCAGTTGGTATTAGTATTGGTCTTGGTAGTCAGGAAACACCTAATAGATATAATTTTTCATTTAATACATCTATTGCCACACAATTTTTTGGTGTTTGGAGGTATTTTTCTGTAAAATTATTTGGGAAAAGTGTGGGTACATAGAGTTTGGGTATTACATCTGGAAGTGATTCAACATCATAGACTGTTGACACACAATTTAGTATGATGGTGGGTACACAGAGCGCAATTGTGCTAGACCCCTTACCTATGATGGGAGGAGGATTTTATCAATCAGGAGGAATACGAGCTAGTGGATGTAGTGGATCTAGTGATGGAGGCAATACAAGAGGGAATCAAGGTCTTAGATATGGTGGGTAAGGGTCACAACACCATTTGTAGGTGTTTTATGAGATGTCTCTTCACTTTCTTGATTTCAAGGGTATTGAGGATACTGCAGAGCATACACAAAAATGTGAATCACTATGGTACACTAAGGGTATCACTGCCCTAGAGTGGAAAGAAAATCTAGTTTTACAACTACATTACAGGGGCATGCACATAGTTGGTAAAATAAGTATGACCCACATCATATGGTGGTGGATTATGTAGCACTGCATGATGCATTTTTGGTGTAATTTCATATTCCTTAGTTTGAGCAAAAAAGCATCAGTGTGCTCAAGGAGATTCAAAAAGGTATGGCAGAAAATGTGTAGGAGTATGATGCAAGCTTTAAGACTCTTCTGTCAAATTTATCTTATGATATCCATCCTTCGCAACATGCTCAATGGTTTTTTGGAGGTTTGATAACACCTTTCAAATGAGTGCTTTCACATAAGACTTTCACAGATTTGTGCGAGGCCTTGGAGGTTACTCTACCCGTTAAAGCCGTAAGAAGATTTGACACTAGAGTAAGCCCATTTTTAGAAGCACAAATAGTTTCCATGGAAAAATAGCTAGAAACATTATTTGCAAACTCATCTCATGAGACTCGTAGTGGACTATAGTGCATGGATTATGAGGTATAAGGACACACAAAGGATAGTTTCCCATGAAATTTAGTGTGCATTGTGTCATTGGATTGTGAAATCTATCACGGAGATCATGATCCAAGTAGATTCTCATTGTTATAGCGTGCACTCCACAAGAATTTTTCTTCTTATTATAATATTTACTCATCTATGACTCATGATATAAAGGACTACTGATTGATAGACCAAATCCATGATGCCATTGATATTGGTGTGTGCTAGACTAGCATTGGAAGTAGTTCTAAGAATGAAGGTCATTCAGTATGAGGGGCACAAAGATGGAGGAAATCAAGGAAGGGGTTTTTGTGGAGGACTCAGATGTCGTGATGGGAAAGGAGGTAGCAGTGGATTTCCCCATCAAACTTGTTACAATTGTGGATCTACTGAACACTACAAGCATGAATGTCTAGATTTTCTACAGTGCTCATGGTGCAGGAAGAAGCATAAGTATGAGGAGTTCCCTAAGTTGTATGAGCACATGAGCTAGAACTAGAGGAAGGAAAAGGGTGTAGGGATGGTGAGTTTGAAGTGAGCTGATCCATAGTGGATGCCTAGGGTAGCACATAACCCTGAATTAGAACATGTCTTGGTGACTACGTTGAATGTTGAAGGCTACGTGCGCCAGGGAAGAACCAAAGAAAAGGCCTCTCATTACAAGAGAAGAGGTATTACATGGGAAATATCCTGATCCAACTCATTAGAAAGAGGTCTACCAAGAGACCATGGAGGTGATTAGAAACCTACAAGGAGAGATTCATTATTGGAAAGAATAGTCGTGAAAGTTGGAATAGGAAAAGAATGTTGAGGTCCCTCAGAAGGACATGGATGAGGTCAGAGAAGTGTGTAGGATGTTGCACTAGGAGAATATTATCCCTCTGTTAGGAGAGTGGCTAAGAGAAAAAGTATTGTGCACTGGAGGTGAGTGTGAGAGGAAGGTCTTGCATGCTAATCTGCCCCCTCACAGTATTGATTATGAAAAAGAAATCACATTGAATGTAGTTGTGGATGGATGGATCTTGAGCAACATTCTGATTGACATGGGTGTAAAGGTCAATGTTCTCACTTTAGATGCATGGAATCAGATGGGGAGATCCCCCATTACATCCATCTTCAAATGTGTTGTATATGGTGAATAGGACAAAGGCTATGCCCATCAGAGTATTGAAGGATGCATCCATAACCATTCAAGGGGAAAAGTTTACTTGAGATTTTGAAGTCTTAGCGCTTGCTGAGGAAGATGAATTTCTAACCTTAATTTGATGCCCCTAGTGTTATAAGAATAATGTTGACTTCTGTCTTTAACAAAGGGTACATAAGTTTCGAGAACAAAGAGGAGCGCGTTGTTATTCCACCGATAGATGGGAAGTTTGCGCCTTATGTAGAACCTTTGGGAGAAGAGGACCCAGATAGAATATATGCGTGCACCATTAGAGACCTAGAGATTGTCCATCCATCAAGAGAAGGATTCATTCAATAGGAATATGCTTAGTCCATGAGTGATATAACTAGCCTTACATGTGATAATTGGGTACATAGGACCTATGAGTTTGTCGAAAGAAAATTGTAGAGAATTGTGACTCACATCACAAGGACGCACTCATTTAAGCACCTAGGAGGAAGGCAGTTGACCAGTTACATTGAAGAGGGTAACCTTGATGTCTTTTTTAATGTGATGGAGGTAGAATGGACATGTCAAAAAAAAAGGAGGAATATACTTACTTATACCTTACATGTAATAGCAGCACGTTGGTGGGTGACCCATCAAGACAATATTCTAGAGTGGCGTGAAGTGAGAATCATGTTCTCTGTTAGGTTTCTTAGGCGTAATGCACCTTCTATAATACATGACTATCATGGGAAGGATTCTACCTCATTCCACATCCAAGAATGTGAGAGATCCTGGATGGTAGGCTCGGAAGCCTTACCTCCCTCACTATGGGTGCATAAGTTCTATTCCACCTTATAGGTATGTGCACGCATGGTATATCCATTTAGATTTTCATCACGGGTAATTGACAAGAGTTAACGATGGATATTATCCAGACTTTTGAGTATCAATCTCCTAAGCCATCAGTGAATGAGGTGTTGTAGGTATTCAAGTGCCTTACCATGGGGGATAGTGCCATGACTGAGGACCAAATCCTGGATTTTTTAGGGGAACTTGAGTTAGGGGGCATGCTTCGTAGAAGAAGAGCCAAAAAGGAGAGATGGAATAAATACAGTTTGAGCACACCTTACTGGAGAAGGAAAAGGGAAAGTTAGTCTAACTGATAGATGATGAGGAGGTAGAAAATTTGGATGTTTCTCATACATAAGGTACGCGTGAAGTATTGTAAAAAGTAGATGAAAAAGTGTGTGCCTACCATGAGCCCTTTCAAAAAAATAAGGTTAACATTGGTACAGAAGCAGAGCCTAAAGAAGATGTCATTGGAGATTACTGGATGGATTAGGAGGTTTCAAAAATAGTTGAGCTTGCTACGTGACAAATTCCAAGATTTGTTCCCACATAGGTACCATGAATTGAAAGGGAGTTCATCACTCATACTAGGGTAAATGCAGATTAAGTTAAAAGGAGGTGTGCATGCCCGGTCAGGAAGAGACCTTATAGGATGAATCCAAATTTGTGCATAAAGGTTAAGGAGGAAATTGATAAGATGATAGAATCATAGTATCATTGAGGAAATTGAAGAAATCTGAGTGGGTGAGCCCGATGGTGATTAGTATCAAGAAGGATGGGAGGATAAGGATTTGTGTTGATTATAGAGATTTAAATTCTTCATGTGTGATAGATCCTTTTCCAACCCCATTTACTGAGGATATTTTGGAAGGTGTCGTAGGGCAAGAAATCTATTCTTTCACAGATGGATTCTTCAGATATCATCAGGTAAGAATCACAAAGGAATACCAGGAGAAGACTAATTTCATAACTAAGTGGGGAATTTTTTCTTACATGGTTATTCCCTTTGGGCTTAAGAATGTGCCTATTGTATTTTCGTGCATCGTGGTACAAGCCTTTCAAGACTTCATCCAAAAATTTCTGCAAGTCTACCTAGATGATTGGATGATGTATGGGTTAGTAAGGGACCATTGTGACAATTTGAGATTGATGTTTGAGAGGTGCAGGAAGTTAAGTATCTCTCTAAACATTAAGAAATGTGTGTTTTCTACCCCATTTGGCACATTACTAGGTCACATTATATGCAAAGAAGGCTTAGTGGTATACCATGCCAAAGTTGCTGTTATTTTAGGGTTGGAGGAGCCTACCAGTCAAAGTATGGTGCATGGATTTTTAGGGCATACAAGTTACTATAGAAAGTTCATCAAGGGCTGTGCCAAGATTTCCATGCCATTGGAAGAGTTATTAAAACATAAAAGTAAGTTTCATTAGGGAGAGGTGCAACAAGTGGCTTTTGACACATTGAAGGAGAAACTTACTATTGTGCCCATTTTGTGCTTTCCCTCTTGGGATAAGCCCTTTCATGTGCATGTGGATGCATTAGGTATGGAAATAGGGGCAATGTTAACATATCCTGGAGAGGGGATTGTTGATCACCCTTTATGTTTGAAAATATAAAATTAACACCAGCTAAGTAGAATTATATAACAATAGAGTGTAAAGCATTGTCCATGATTTATGCACTGCATAAGTTTAGGCAATACCTATTGGATACTCTATTTATCTTTTACATGGATCATATGGCACTTAAGTACTTGGTGAACAAGCATGTCTTGCAAGGGCGCATATGTCGATGGATCTTGTTGTTTCAGGAGTTTGATTTCTTGGTCATCATGAAATCAGGTAAAATAAATTTAGGACCTAACCATCTATCAAGGATTAACTCAAGCGAGGATGTGCAGAGCATTGAGGGCACAATGCCAGATGCACAGTTTTTTAGAATACAACATGTGACCTCTAACTTGGAGGATATTGTTGTTTTCTTGTGAATGGGTGTGGCACTAGAGGGAATGAAGGCTTTGGAGAAGAAGTAGTTGGCTATATGCACCGAATGCATCATATTGTTAATTAGCGAAGACCTATATAAACTATGCCAAGATGAGGTTTTTCATCGGTGTGTGTTAGAACATGAGCATATTGTAATCATGGAAGAAGCTCATGGTGGCATTGCAGGAGGACACTATGTAGGGAATGCGACACGTGTGAAAGATCTTATATGGTAAGGCCTTTGATGGGAGACAATTTATAAGGATTGTATAGAGTATTGCAAGGCCTATGACCATTTCCAGCACCTTGGTAAGCTAGGACGGAGAGATGAAATTCCATTAAGACCTATTGCTAGTGTAGAGCCATTTGAAAAATGGGTAATTGACTTTGTGGGACCTATTTCCCTAGCAGTGTGCAGGACATGTTCGAGTTATATTATCACTTGTATAGATTACCTTACAAGATGGGTAGAAGTAGCACCTATGACGGATTACACAGTGGCTACAATAGCTAGGTTCTTATGGGAGAATATAATCAGCAGGTATGGATGCCCATTGAGTTTAACAAGTGATAGGGGTACTCACTTTTTGAATGAAACTGTTAGAATCTTATTGGCAGAGTTTATGGTGGCCCATCACAAAACTACACCCTATCACCCTCAAGCTAATGGAACTACTGAGGCATTTAACAAGATATTGAGCCACACATTAACTAAGATTTACGATGTCAGAAGGAGGGACTGGGATGAAAAAGTCTCTGCAGTGCTATGGGCATATCACACAACTTATAAATGATTGAACAAGGCCACACCTTTTCAATTGGTGTTTGACGTAACGGAAGTTGTTCTTCCCAATGAATTTATGTTACCATCCCTGTGTATTGCGCACACAGAAGGATTGGCTAATGAGAAATCATTAGAAGAGCATTAAAAAACTTATGAGTTGGATGAAAGGTGATGTTATAGCCTGATGGAGTCAGAAGATAGAAAAAACATGGAAGAAGGCATGGCATGATTGGCATATTAAAAACAAGAATTTTGAGGTTGGGCAGATGGTTCTTCTGTACAATTCTAAGTTTATGTGCCACCCTGGGAAACTCAAAGTACATTGGTTGGGATTGTATTTTATATCGTATATACTTGGTCCATGCGTTTATCAGTTACAAGCACTAGATGGAACATGGTTTCCTGGTTATTTTAACGGGAGTAGGTTGAAGCCCTACTATAAATAATTCTTCAGTGTGTTTGTAAATAAGGCAGTGTTGCCATTTAGCTTAGGATTTCCCTTAATGCATTTTAATTTATATGTGTTTCATTTCATCGTCACTATGATTTTTCTTTTAGTTTCAATTTTTTGTGGGTGCACTTGCGCGTTGGTAGCCAGTTACTATCTAAAGGGGTTTTATGCACAGAGGACCACGCATCTATTTAGTGTGGGGTGGAGAGTGTAAAGAAGAGTTTCATTGAATAGTGCAGTATGAAGAAAGTGTTGGGAGTGATGTTGATTGGTGGTCTGAATGAGGAAATCAATTACGCGTGGGTTCAGAGGAGCATGTGTAGTAGAAGTGATCATGGGTGGAGATTCGTGTCAAAATCTTTATAAAAACCATGTACATGGATAAAAGCACAGAGAAAAATGAGGTAGGTTGTAACAAGAAATTGGTATAAGATGTAGGGAAAACATACTTTGGTGCGGGAAGTGCACGTAAGGAAGTCTATAGTCGGTGAATTTTTTCATGCCAGAAGGTTGAGGATGTTACGCATAAGTTTGGTGTGGAGGAAAATGCTAGACAAACAATGTGCGAGATGAAAGCATTGGAAAAGGCCATGACTTTAATGATAGTATGGTGGTAGGTGGTATGGGATTAAATGTAGGAAAAAGTAAAAATCTATAAATAGAAGGTTTGGGGTAAGTTATTCTTTTTACCTTGTGTTTGTTTGTTGAAGAGCTCTTGCGAACTAGGGCATCCTTGTGAGAGAATTTGTGAAAAGTTACATGTGAAGTTAGAGAATTTGGCATATTTGTGAACCAGAGTGGAATAGATTACATGGACATGTGCAGAGGAGATTGTTTGGTGGATTCCGTGAAGTATTTACGATTGTCTTGTGGAAGGAGAGTTTTCCAGGTTAGGGTTTACAGAGCTAGGGCAATGGGTTTTGAAGAAATTTATGCAGAGGGAGTGGATCGAAGGAAAGAGTAAGAAACAAGACACAAGGAAAATTTACAAGGACTTGACAAGGAAAAATGGCACGAAGGAAAGGATCAAACACTTCACCAAATAAGAAGGGCAAGGGAAAAGGAAAACCAGTTGTATCAACCAATTTTAACAAAGAGTGGTATGCGGAGATGCAGTACCTAGATGGCATTTTAATGGGGATGAAATGGGTCTCTCATGTGCACAAGATGGTTATAAGTGATTATAACCATAGGAAAATACCACTGAGAAGGATATGGCATTGGAGCTCATTGTTCACCCTACAAGAGAGAGAACAAAGGATGAAAAACTAGTGTATGATGACTCTGTGAAGACAAAAACTTAGGAGAAGGTTAGACTTTTGCAACTTTTTGAGTTATCATTTTTTGGAAAACCTGAGATATTATACCAATGGCTCATGTCACACATGCATGAAGATCACTTCTACTTCATAGGGAGGAGAATGTGCATAACCCCACATTTGATCTCTAGATACACTGGACTTATCTGCATAGGTGAGTCATTGGACGATGACTTGGATGGTAAGGAGGCTATCGTGGAGATAGACAAGGAGTATGAATATAAGAAGGGCAGGCACTATTTCTATATTGCCAAGATCACTGACCCAGTCATGAAGATGGTCTGTGCACACTTGCTCACCAAGTTAAATGGGTAGGAACAATGGATGCAAGTGAACAAGAGATGGTTGAACATTTACAGAAAGATTTCAGAAGGGACAATCTAAAACCTCTCGGCCTTCATTGTGGAGGATATCATAGATGCCACATGACAGGGAAAAAATTATCTATGGTAATATTCTCCTTACCATTGTGTTTTATGAGATTAGAGTTCCTGATGGGCCGAATAACAACATTTGGGAGTACCCTGATGAGAACCCCTCCCCAGCTAAGATATTCGAAGCATACACTTGTGAAATGATAACAACTGCATACAAGGCACACTTGGATAAGTGGTACAAGTAGATGCATGATGAATTTGGGGAAGAGTGGAGGATTCCAGAGCAACTTCCATCCTTGGTAAATGATGAGGTTGAGTTTACATTGTACCAGTACTTCTGCATTGGTAGGTTCATTTTAACTGATGGCACTAAAGGCCCATGGTGTAAACTACCTTTTGCATTCACATCGTAGTATTTTCAAAACATGGTTAACAAGTTCAAGGAGGAAAAGAAACTTAGATTTGATCTAAGTGAGGTAGATCAAGATCACCACACGTTGCACTGAACATTAGTGTATCCTAAGAAGCACGCATATGTGGAGAAGTATGTCTCTCATGACATACATATGCTAAGGCCCATAACACTACCACTTGTAGGAAACACGACGACAAGGGTGTACATATGCCTAAGGCCCAAGTTTGAGAAGGGTGCATATGTCGAGGATGATGTCTCCATCCTTAAAGACCCCACCTGGAGAAAGAAGATAGCGTCGAAGAAGAGATAAAGAGAGGATACCCCAGCAAAGTAGGGTGCCGAGTGTGCGAGTAGTTCAAACCATAGGGGCACAAGATTCCGGTGTGGGCATGAGTACACATACTCAGTGGAAGAGGTCACCAGTAAAGGATAAATCCCCCATGAATGATAAATCCCTAGTAGTTGACTCTCTTGTGAGGAAGAAGCCAAGGGTAGTGTAGAGTTCAGACTCTGAGAAGACGAAGAGTGAAGAAGGAGATGAGACTAGAGGAGAGGGTGAAGAGCGCGAGCAAGGAAATGACCCCCTGGTGTTTGATGTACATGAATCTGATGAAGAGTGGGATGATTTTTAGAAGGAACTCGGGAGAAAGAAGTGAAGAGGAAGTGGTGAGGAATGTGCATAGGACC
Source organism: Taxus chinensis (assembly GCA_019776745.2). Taxonomy (NCBI): domain Eukaryota; kingdom Viridiplantae; phylum Streptophyta; class Pinopsida; order Cupressales; family Taxaceae; genus Taxus; species Taxus chinensis. The sequence continues at coordinate 486,542,629 of CM034154.1, forward strand.
CCACACCTGTCTGATGAGTAGTTGGAAGATACAATGGAGAAGGTAGTAACAGGTATCACCAAGGATTTGGTAGAGCATGAGGTGGATTGCAACATAGAAGAAGTGGAGAAAGAGTATGGGAGTATGGGAAGATATCCCAGTTTAACAGTTATCTTCCCAACAGGAGGGCACATAGGTGGTAAGGGCATGGAAGCAACAAAAGAAACAAGGTCTTGCATACACATTTCCAGAGCACGGTGCATACGGACCAACTCTTCTGTTGGTCATAATTTGAGAAAGATAGTGCGTACATGTGCACAAAGAAGATGTTGTCATGGACTTTTGAGTCCCATGTTGATGAACCAAAGTTTGAATTCGATGCAAGAGAATTGGTAACCACATATAACATCAATGAAATAAATCCTATTATGGATTCGCGACATCTAACTAATGAGCAAGCATGTAACACACTAAATAACTTGTCAGTGGAAGTGGAGGAAATGTTATTCGGGAGGAATAACAAGATCAGGGCCTTAGAAAGATAATTGGATGAAAATAACAGTGAGATTATAGAAAGAGAAAAGGAGATAAAAGGGAAGGATTCTATAATTATGCAACTGAAGGATAAGTTGAGAGAGGAAAATACAAGAGTGTGTGAAGCCTATAAGAAAGTGAAGACTATCTTAGACTCTAGTATTTTGAAGTTTCTAGACTTAGCCCCTGGACAGAATTATGATTCAACTTTCCACTACCTAGAGAATTTGATGCACTTAATCACGATGGACAAGAAACCACTTGCATTGGATTCAATAGAGGAAGTTTTGACCTGAAAAAGAGAACATGAGAAGTTGAAAATTGAAGAGACAATAACTCAATACTCCAAGCTCCTTTCCTTTGTAAAACCGTAGTGCACATGGCTGAAGTTGTCTATGACAACTGTGGAGGCATGGACAGAGTGGCAAGTGTATTGGTTACTACCCATGAGGTGGACCTAAAGGAGTTCCAGGAAAAGAACAAGAATAATAGGGCAGAATGAGATAAGATCATAACAGAAGTTAAGGAGAAGTATGAGGCAATTGGAGGCTTAAGGGACTTGATTTAAAATAAAGTCAAGGAATTATATCCCCAAGTTACACAAAGGATATACGCATTAAACGACCTTAGCAAGCAAATGGAAAATTTTATGGATACATTGAGGGCTAAGGATGAAGAGTTATCATTTGAGGAAGTCAGCACATTGATAGGGGATTTATTTCAACAAGCAAAGAGTGAGGTAGATGATTGGAATAAGATTGAAGCATCCTTGAATAAAGAATTCTCAATCCTTGTACAATAGTAGCAAAATTCTTTTTTCTTTGTCACAAGCTAAATACAGTTTATTATTTCCCTCCATTATTTATTATGTTTTGGAGATCAGATTATTTTCTAAGGTTGGAAAACACGTTTAGTGTGGGGTGACATTGAGCCCAAAAAATGACTAAGTCCTAAAGGAGAGGATGAGCGCACACGAAAGGCACTGTGAATAAAAATGTGTGAGTGAACGCGTGCGAGGAGATATAGGTTTGTGTGCAAAAGAAGGAAATGGTTTAAGGGTTTAAGGAATTAGCCAAATTTCAGTTAAATAAGGGCATAACATGTAAAACATGTGAAGTTATGGGTAGGTGTAATAATAAAAAGGTTGTTACGTGGAGACTTGAAGCTCAAGAAAATAATATTCCAAGAAATCATTATGGTTATGAGATGTAAAGTGAAGGTTGTTATGGCTAGCTGGCACCTACATGGCTTGGAAACTCGAGTATGATATAATATGATGAAATTTGGCATGCGGGATTGCTTTTGGAATGATGATTAGGTGAGCTCCTATACTATTTAAGGAGGCTTTAGATCTAGACAAAAAGGTGTTAGAGGTTAGAGGTTAGAGGAAGTGTGAGTGCATATGTAATGGTGTATGAATGGTGAAGAATATGTAATGGTTCTAGGGGGTAATATAGAGATTTTGGATCAGAGCCATGGGGAGGGTAGGATGTTAATGGTATAATGATGTAGCTGATCTATTATTTAACCCTTTTTGATGTAATCTGGCTACTGTAAACATAAATGTTAATCAATATATAAAGTTTTGTTCTGAATATTTGTGTTTATGGGTTCAACCCCCAATGCTCTTCATTTTTCTTATGGTTCATATTTGAATCCTATGTATTTTCAATAATGCTTATGTTCTTTTCATGGTGCATCTATGCTTAGATCTAGTGCTGTTACTTTTTTTCTATAATGAATGCATGAATAATTATTTCTCAAAATGTTCCTCCATTAATGGAAAACATTCTCACAATGCTCACATAAAAGAGTGGCTCAGCACCTCTGCATGCATCAGGTGAGCACCCAACTAATGTTGAGTAATAGGCTGGCGTGCTTGGGATTTAATGAGAGTAGGGTAATGAGACTACACTTATTTTCTTCCTACTCTTGTTGTGCTTTGGAAGTTTTGACTTCATGTAATTACACTTCTTATGCACTTCCTTATGCTTTAACTGAGTGTTTTATTACATCTAGTTCTTGTGTAGTTGGTTTTTCACTAGTAAGTATGGGATCTTCCTCCACTTGAATTTTTTGTTCAATTGTTTTATCTCTTATTCTTTTGTTTTCAGAAGTAATTACATCTTGTGAGGATAGAAGATGAGACAATGAACTTAATATATATTGGGGTTGTCAGTGTGCCTTTGTATTTTGCCTCTTCTTAGCTATTTGCTCTTTTTTGTTTGTTCCTTTCTCTACTATTTTGTATGCTCTTTATTGAGGTTATTTTATTTCATTATGTAGTAGTGATGCCCTTATTCTTGTAATAACTCCCCACCCTAGGAGTACACTTTCTTCTTGTACGAGTAGACACACTACTTTGAATGGAATCACCTCAGTCCTTCTTCTCTTGTGTGGAAAGGCTAGACTTTCTTCTCCTAACAAAGAGATATCTAATCCTTATTCTTGTAGTCCTTAATTGATGTGTTGAATGAGTTTTTCCTATGTCACATTCTCTCATGTTGAGATGATCATAAGGGATTTTGACATTGGTGGTAGTTGAAATCTATTTTCTACCTTGATTTATTGGTTTGTAGCTTGTTCAATCACAATTTCCTTCTAAGTGTACCACTCACATTCATCTGGGAGATACATCTTGGTGTCCATTTATGTTATTTCAGTTGCATTAATTCTTTCTCTATCCACCTTCATTTCTTCAAAATATATCTTGGAAAACCAACTGGGAAATCTAGGATGTATTTTTACCTTTGGTGAAGATCTTCGTGGTTGCACAGTAGTAGTTTTCTTGCATTTTCCCTATTGATGGGTGCACTATTTTATGTGTTGATGGTTGTGTTGTAGTTTGGTCTTATGTGGCTTATTCATATTTTGATCCTACAACAAATGGTTTATCTATCCTTTTCATACACAATGATCAATTGTGTATGGTAATCATCCCATGTCTTCTAAACTCTTCCTTTTCCATATCGATTGTGAGAAAGAAAAAAAGAGGCTTTAGATGATTTTATTTTACAACTTCTAACAGTAATATGACCCTGTCATGTAGCAAAGTGATTTTGGTATATGGAGTCATGTATGCTCATACTTCCCTTAGTACCTAATGGTTTTTGTTGAGTGTTTACCTGATTAGGAACAACCAATTTCCAAGTTCTTGGTTTTCTTCGTATGTGGTATATGGATTTTTTAGGATGTATTGCATAAAGTGTTCATCTGGAGAGCACACATCTAGTACCCCAATGATTCCTTTAGGTGAATTCTAATGTGTGAATCAAATGAGTGTTATAAGGCATTGATACATAAATAAATTTCCTCCTACTTGTATTACATTATGTGGATTGGCATTGGCTTTATGTAAGTGAAATTTTTCTCAGTTGAACTCAACACCATTGTCCCACATGTATTATATCCATTGATCCCAAATATGCTTGCTTGCTCCCTTGATTCTCTTGCTAATATTTCTCAACAATAATTTCTTCCAGAATTCACACTACTATAACTATTGGTTTCATAGGTGGTCTCATGGTTTTATATGGAAATATTAATAGCCCTCTATTTGGTAATATGGTGTCTCGAGTGACTATGAAATTGTTGATAGGGACTATATCTTATAGAGAGAACTAGATTTTATCTTAATGGTAGTGTCTCATGATGGTTTTCATGAATTTGGTGTTATCTCTCATGTAGGGCAATTTGGCAAGGTGATATGCCATTGTGCCTCACATTAGATATTTTTTAAATAACTTCCCTTGAGCGTCTATAGATTGAATTGATTGCATTTTTACCTACCAAATTTACTCTACTCTTTCTTCCATTTCATGATGTGGTGGGTTGCTCCACTTTGTCTACCTAAGAATTGTGAAAATTCCCATATCCTCCTTTTCAATTCAGATGGCGATAGGAATCTTATGCCTTACTCCACCATCATGCCCTGAACCATTGGTCTGATTTATCAATTAGTGGATCCACCATTACCTCTTTTGTAATTTTTGTCATAATTAGGGGATAGAAATTTGATTTTTATCACTTTTTCACTTGTTTTATCTCTTCTCAATTTTTTGTATTCTCATCTTTGTTAGGATTTTTATGAGCTTGATCTATTTTTTATACTTGTTTGTGAATGTGAGGTGTATGTTTTTGAGTCATTTATTTCTTGAGTTGTCACTTAATTACTCATATCAATTGGAGATTTGACTTGATGTGGTGTCAACTTACTTTTAATTTCACTTTCCATGTAATATGGTGGTTTAATACGTTGTTTGTACACTATCTGGAGTTAGAATTATTGCATCATTTCATTTTTCCCTTTTTGTCTTGTCTTACTTTTCTTTCTTGTTACTTGTGCAGGTTTCTTGGAATTATTTAATTTCATCCTTGTATTTTTTATAGTTTTCATGCTTTCTTTTTCCATAAAATTACAGTTTATCTTTCAATCTCACTCTACTCTACACATACTCGAACACAAATTGATTAATTTCAAAAACTTCTAACTACTACAAATTTTTAAAACTTCCTACTCTAACTCTTGTGCCAAAGGCACTTATTGTCACTTTTATGTCTTTTTGTAGGCTTTCATCCTACACCCATTTATCCTACATGGAATTATATTTCATTGTAAGTCCCGTGATAAAATATTTCCTTGTTTGGTGATACTATAGATTATGTACTTGTCGTTCCACCTCATGCCCAATTTACCTGGGTGCACTTTAAATCTTATTTCATACACCAAAATATTTTGTTTTGTTTAAAATTATTTTTTATGCAAATTATTAGCATGCCCTCCTTTCTGACTCTTCTTGTTAGCCTCTTGGTTCCATTTTGCATTTTCCCTATTTTCTTCCATCTTCGTCCAATCAAACATCATGTTTTCTATTGATAACCTTGTCTCCTAATCATGTAACCATTATGATGTGAAGACTTGGTAGAATGTATTCCATTAGCATAATTGCTTCAATTTCATAAACCAATTCGAATGGTGTATTGCTTGTACTTATTTTGTAGTTTGTCATGTATGCCCAAAGTACTATAGATATTGTCACATCCCAAAACTGAGGATTTATTATTTTGGGATATTTTTAGAACTAGGTAATGGTGGTCAATAAAGAGAAAAATTTATATTATTGATTAGCTTTGTTTTATTCAGTATTACAAATTATTTTGGTTGAAAACATTTATTTTCAATAGTTGAATAATCACTAGATGGTTACCAAATATTGAATTATAGTAATGGACTACTGCTTATAGTAACATGTTGCTTCTGATTAATTGAAATTTGATTTTCTATATTAGACATATAATGCACTAGGTATTATTTTTTATGCATGTTCATATATTCTTAGAATATGAGAAATGGAATCATCAAATAGAGAAGAAAATATGCAATAATGGGTATTGAGATAGAGATGGTATGTGTATGAAAGTGCTCAGAAAATGGGTCAAACTATAAGTTGGTCAACCAAACCCTTTTTTATTTATTTCAGTTTTATTTTGAATATGTATCTATATGTGATGACATTATTTAAATGTAATGTGATAATATGATGTCAATAATTGGTCTCATTTCGAGTAGCACAATGTCATTTGCATTTTTACATGAGACATATGTTCTCATTACACAAAAAAATAATACTTACAACTTCATCACTCAAACTTATTTAATAATTAAGATAACACATATAATTTATTTTTTGATTGATAAAGCAGGTTGAAGGGACATGTTCCCTATTTACAAAATAGAGGCTAAACCTCAAGTGTTTAAGAAGACACAAAAACCAGGTCACACTGGCGTACTAAAAAAAACTAGATTTATTCTATAGCCTACTACTAGCACCTACTAGATTTTAATTTTCAATATCCATTGAAATATTGAGTCCCTCTATAGACATACTGTGATCCATCCCAAGCTCTTTATCAGAGTCCCCAACAACACCGTTTTCTTTGAGCCAGTCCCTCTAAAGATACTTGAAGGCATCCCCTACAGAGGCTTGTAGCTCCATCCACTAGCTCGGCACCAACTCCAAAGGAAGACCAAGGGCTTTCACATTAGGGAGTTTAATACGAGCCCAACTAGAGTTCTTCTCCCTCGCAAAGGCCACCAAATTATTAGAAAACTCTAAAAATACCTTGAACCACTTCTCTAAGTCAATGAAAGCCCCATCATTAAAATATGAAGAACCCGAATACCTGTCATTCACCGACCAAGACAAAAGATTGAAATTGGAAACCTTAGAGGCCAAATTCCCACGGAAAGAGGGCCATATCTAGTAAGCAACGATATTAAAAACCTCTTCTTTCAAGGGATGAAGGACAAGAAAACTCTCCATGAAGATAGATGCAATGTCCTTTTTGATCCTTGGTCACCCTTCCGCATTTAGAAATTCCTCCCCCAGGATCAATTTAACCTCCTCCAAATCATCAGCACAATCGATACGAAAAATATTTTTCAACCTACAATCAGAGACCTTATTACGGAAATCCATCTTCCTCATATCGCACAATAGAGCAAGCTTGGGAACCTAAGGAGGATACATAGCAGAAGCCAAATGAAAATAGGAAAAGGTGCTCCACACAAATTGCCTTAAGTAGAATCCCCACCCCTCGCAAGTGGGAGAGAACTGCTGTCATTTCCATGACAAGGTGAATCCTTCAAGATAATCATATCAAGGCCCTCCCACACAGAGCAATTAAATTCCACTTTATCCCAAATATCTTGCTCAATCCCTTTATTAGCTAGCCAGTTAACACACTGATTACCCTCCCTATACACATGCGTGATACTCTAGTTATCGAGCTTGGATAATTACCATAATACTATTTGAATACCCAAATCAAACCTCCACGATAAGGCTCTTTTTTTTATTATGGCATTGATAATGACCAAGAAATATCCTTCAATCTCCATATTCTTGATTTTAAGAGAGGCATCTAAGATTAGACCGTTGCTAAGAATGCTGTACAGCTCAGTAGAATTGCACATGTGCCATCTTTGAGCTTATAGGAAGCCGCTCCCACCACCTTATCTGACGAGTTGCGAACCATGCAACCTGCACCAGAAGCCCTAGGATTACCTCTAATGGCCCCATCAAAATTAAGCTTAAAGAAGCCAGGGGGAGGGTGAAGACCATTTAGAATTCCTCCTATCCAAAGAGGAAGGTAGAGAAGATTTCAAAGTGTCATCCCTAGGTTTGATAATCTTAGGCCAACTCTTTTCTAGCTCTCAGTCACGAGAATTAAAAGGAAAAGATCTAGACCAATTCGAGGACACTACTTCAAAGATAGCTCCTTCTAGCCAAAAAAGGACCATTTCCACTGAGCTACTTTCCTCCATGAAGAACCTTTTATTCATTTCCCACCAGATGTGCCAAAGGATAAGCATAAGTCTACAAATCCAAATGGAAGAAAGAGCTCCAAAGTGTAATTTAACACTCCAAGCCAAGATGGCTTCAGGAAGGGAATTTGGCTGAACCCAAGGGAGGTTGAGTTTAGCACATAGCCAATTCAAGCATTGCATTGTAAAGGGGTAGTGAAATAATAGATGATCCCTATCTTCCTCTTTCCTCTCATAGAAATCACCTAGTGAGACCTTGAAACCCAATTTTTTCCCTCCTTTCCTAAGTAAGAATTTTTCTTTGGAAATCCATCCAGGTGAAAAGACCACCCTTCAGGGGAAAGAGGGTTCCCAACAATCCTTCCAAATTTTTTCTCAGCAGTAACCTCTGAATGTAACAAAATATAACCAAGATACGGGGACTAATAACCTGAGGAAGTAGCAATCCAAAAAATTTCATCTTGCTTATTAGATAATAGTACTTTTCTCTCATGTGGAGTAGACATAAAATTAATCTTAATTTCATTCAGAAAATCAAAATGATCCAGGATTTTCCATTGGAGCACAGAGGGGAGAGGGTTAATAATCTGTCCGTAGTTAGAGGCAACAAGACCCCATTCTTCTAGCAACCTTGTATTAATCCCTTCAAACTTTGGTATGTCACAAAGAGGAGGAAAACTATTCCAATGGTCATCCCAAAAAATGATTTTTTCACCATTCCCCAGCCTCCACTCAACATTATACAAAAACAAAGATCTACAATCAAGCATAAAATTCTAGATATGGGAGCCCCTAGGAGAATTCACAATACAGAGGATAGATTCTGGAAGAGGGGCTCCTAAATATTTCTTCTCAAACACCTGACTGAGATGACTGCTAGGTTTGGAAATCAAGTTCCAGACCATCTTGGCACCAAGTGCCAAATTTTGTAAACCAAGATTAAGAATCCCTACACCACCAATCACTTTGGGTTTAGCAAGAGTATCCCACTGATCAATGGATTTTTTTTCTCCAGAGAGGCCTTGCTAAAGAAACTTTCTCAAAATAACCTTTAACTTCTCCAAAACACCCTTGGGAATTTTGAGGACAGAGAGAAAATACATGGAAGAAGCACAGAGAACTGACTTAATGAGAATCAATCTCCTAGCCAGGGAGAGCCATCTCCCTTTCCAAGAGTTTAATTTAGCCTCCATAGGGGAGAGAAAATATTTCCACAAAGAAGCCTTCCTAGAACCTTTAAACAAGGGGATACCAAGATATTTGACTGGAAATAAAACCTTTTTGAATATGAAGACATTCAGAATTCGAGCTTCAAGTTGTAGGGAGATATTGAAAAAGAATATGCAGGATTTAAGAAGACTAACCTCTTGACCAGTTGCTATCGAGTATCCATCCAATGTAGATTTTAGCTCCTCAGATTCATGAATACTAGCCTTTCCAAACAAAAAAGTATCATATGTGAATTGTTGGTAGGAAAGAGGAGAAACTCCATTAGTAACTTTCAATCCCATAATTTTACCTTCCTCCATCTTTTTCCTAATAGACCTTCTAAGAGATTTAGCAACCAAGATATAAAGAAAGGAGGACAGAGGGTCCCCCTGTCTAATTCCTCTGTTGTTGACAAAGAAACCTTCAACACTCCCATTTATCAAAACAAAGAAAGAAGGGCCAAATATACAACTGAAGATCTAGTCACACATAAGCTTGGAGAAGCCAAACTTTCTAAGAGTTCTAATGAGAAACCTACAGTTAATCTTATTATAAGCCTTGCTGATATTAAGCTTCAAAAGCATACCCAAAGCATTATTTAGATAAAGGGAGTGAGTTAGCTCTTGGGACATGATTACTCCCTCAAAAATTTACCTGTCAGGCATAAAACCCATTTGTTCCTGGGAAATAAGAGGATTCAAAACTGATTTTAATCTAAGATAAATGGCCTTCGAAATAATTTTATATGAAGTATTACAAAGGGAGACCGACCTAAAATCTCTAAAGGAGGAGCGCTGATGTTGTTTGGGGAAAGAGGCAGATAAAGGTGCTATTCAACATTTTAAGAACAAAATGAGATCTCCTCAAATTTTCCATTGCCACCCATACATTATATCCTAGAATTTTCCAAAATTTCTGAAAAAAAATCAGCGGGGAAACCATTCTGGCCAGGATATTTATTCTTTTCCATAGAGAAGACCAATTTTTCAATCTCAAAGAAGGAGTATGGCTTCAAAAGGGCAACATTTTGGTCTTCTAAAATAACAAAAGGAATATAATTCAGAAGGGAAGACTGAACATCATCAAAGGAGGCCACATCTCCTGTCAGTAGGGAAGAGAAATATTTGATGCCTTCATTACTAATGTCCTTCTTCTCAACTAGAAAATCCCTAATGCTATTCTTAATTTCTGAAATGAAATTCGAATTCCTTTTCGATTTCAATGATGCATGGAAAAATTTTGTGTTTCTGTCCCCATCTTTAAGCCAAAGTTCCCTTGATTTTTTCTTCCAATATATTTCCTCTCTAAGGAGCAACTCACCCAGTTCACCGAGGAGAGATTTCTCCAAAACAAATTCCTCTTGGCCCATACCTAAGTTGAACACTTTTAGATTAAGATATTTCAGCTCAGATTCCACACGAGCTTTTTCCTAAAAAATATTTTTAAAAATCTTACCATTCCACTCCAAAAAATCCTTTTTCAACCTCTTCATCTTTTGTGCTAGTGCAAACATATTGAAACCATCAACTTGATAAGAATTCCACTAGAGTTTAATCCACCCTTCAAGGAAAGCATCTATGAGCCACATAAGTTCAAACTTGAAAGGGGATTTATGGGGAGCTTCATCAAATCTGACCACGAGGGACACCGGAAAATTATCCGACCCAAACCAAGGAAGAAAAAAAATCTCCAGAACAATGTCTTTAAGAGACCAATTAGGGAAAGAAATAAATATATCTAGCCATTCTGCAATATTACTAAAACCCTTCCTCATGTTACTCCAGGTGAACCAACCCTACTTAGGTTCCAAATCTAGTAGAGCATTGTCCCTAATAAAGGAACAAAAGTCTAATTGAGACTGAAGGTTTATAATAATTTCCCCTTTCTTATCCTTACAAGTGGATATGGCTTTAGAATACCCTCCCAAGATAAAAAATTGATCACCCATAGAAGAGGCATGGATTGAAGAAGATCCGCCCATATATTTTTTTTTTCAAGGATACTATTAGGGGCATACACATTAAAGAGAAAGAAACTTAGCTGAGAGCGTTGAAGGCTAACACTTACTATTTTCCAATTGGGGATCTAAGCTTGCAGCTCCACCTTAACAAAGACTTCTATCCAAAGAATTCTCAGACCCCTAGAAGCACCACTCGATCTCTGAGAAAACCCCTTTCCAACCTTTACCAGTTCTGGTCCACACATTATTAGCTTCAGCGATGGATAACTTTGTTTCCTACAACAAACCAAACATGCCTTCGAGGAGAGGATATAATGCTTTAGAAAGCATTTCTTGTTCACAGGTGTTGAGACCTATGAAATTCTAGAAAAACAACTTCATTGATGGCAAGGAAGGATTTTCACCTTCCCTTACTTAGATACATCAAATTTTAGGGTACTCTACTATTTCTTGAATCAACTTCTAATTGAGAAACCTCCTATTTAAACTTTCAACCTCTCTTGCCAGAAGAACCACATAAGGCTGACACCATACCTTCCTAACCAACAACTAATTTAGAAGGAGCTAGATCAGAAGCTAAGCCCTCTGGTTCAAGTTCCCCATTCTCCAAGTCACCATCAGAGGTGATGGAAAGATCTAATACTAGAGGCCCATTATTTTAAATCCACCTGTTAAGAGTTTCTAATGAAGATCCTTTCCCCTTTTCCATACCTTCCTTGATTAAGGAAGAAAGAGCCCCTGAATCCCTATAGAAATCCTCATTTTCCTTCAAAAAAGAACAAGGAGTCAAATCCTGTGGAAATCCAGAATTGGCTAAGACTAAAAAGGGCTGGCCCACAAGAATACCATCCTTAGATAAGGTCAAAGAGAGGGAGGGATCAGAGGAGAGAACCATAGAAATCTATAAATTAATAGCAAGGGGGGAGGGAGATTGACCAACCTCTTAATTTTATCTGGGTAGACTTTCCTCAGATGCCCCAATTTTCCACAATAGAAGCAATTAACATTCAATCCCTCATAATCAATCTTCTGAGACCATGGTCCCCTATCAGAATTCAAATTAATTGATCTTGGGAGAGGGGAGGATAGATCCATTTTGACATAAACCCTACCCAAAGAATTCCTCTAGGCCAAGAGTGAAGGATTAAAAATCAGCACCTATGATCCAAGGGAATTAGCAATAGCCTTTATAGTGGGTTGATTCTTGAAATCAAAGGGAATTTTATGAAAAATCAACCAGATCGAGGTTCGAAGTATTTTTTCTGAGTGCGGGTTAAATTCTGGAGACCAAGGATGAATATACATACTAGAGGAATTTAGAAACCAGGGTCCACCCTTATAGAATTTTTCCAAAATAGCCGTTGAATGAAACAGTACTTGGAAAAATCCATTCGTAAGAAAATTTACCTTGGGTTTCCACTCCTTTCCCCAAAACCAAAAAACCCAATTCAGAAATTTTCTTTTGGAAAACCTATCTCCCACGAATTTATAGCAAAATACCCTTTTAACACAGACATCCACAAACTCTTGTCCCGAGCTAGAAGAAAGATCCACATTCACCATTTCTATGGATATTTTGAATTCAATCCCACTAACCTTGATTTCCTCCAGTTCCAACGAACCAAAAATGCTACTCTCAATTAGATTAGAAGGGACCTCCTTCATCGCCACAAGGGAAGAATTACCATTCTCCTGACGCAACAAAGCTTTAGCCACCAAATTTTCCAAGGCTAAATTCCCTAACAATGAGGCCAGGGATTTGATCACTGCACCATGACCAAATTTCTAAACCAAGGAATAAATTTATTCCTTCACTTGAGCATCCAACACTTTTCCCTCCTACTCCACACTGTTGCCATTTCCAAGTGGAATCATGTTTTCTCTTGAGGTGATCACCCGTGAGTAAGGAATTTTTACCGAGCCATCCTTCACTCCAATGGTCACCTTTGCATGTGAAAAATTAAATTTTTGTGGGTTTCGCATAATTGGCATTCTAGAAAAATTTTCTCACAATGTTAGATTTCATTCAATAGTAAAGTTTTAGTAATGAATCGTACCTACAGATAACACATATAATTTATAATATATATGGGAGAGAATTAAGTATAATTTAAAATATGTGGGCTAGGCTTGGATCTCAGTGTGAAAGCTCACTTTATTTTATGTCGATTTTACTCTTTTTCTTATGAGTTGAGTTATATATTAACACATTATAACTTGCAATTTTTTTATGGTGTAAGTCACATTGAGTCTAGCTTGCATCTAGTCAAGACATTTTAAACAATCATATGATAATTCGGAAAGCAATAAAGTCTCAACCCTGTAAAATGCCATGTTAAAGTCAAGTTTGAAAATAAGTTGGAAATTATTTAAACATGTCTCACACTTTAACCGTGGGAATTTAGGATTTTGAAGGAAGGTTTGCAAAATGATAACTACCTTTAAAAATAGAGAAAGAGAGAGAGACATAAATCATCTTGTTTGGCACCTAAATCTATGTAACCCAGTCCACTAGATCTACATTACCGCTATCCATGTGTAAGAAAAGAATTTGCATGGAAATATAAGTAGTTTTGACACCAATGATAGGAAGTGGAAGTTACATTAAACAAAGAGAATTTGGAGTTAAACTCCACACCCATGCCCCAAAAAATTGAAATATATAACTAAGTAAAACCATACCACTAACAAGGTTGTACATAGGGGGATTAAGGGCTAGGAAAACTAGGCAACTGTCTAGGGTGCTAACATTTAGGGGGGCTAATTTTTTTATTTTACTATGGTTTTTATGAAGATTAGGTCAATTTATTAGTTCCATATATGCTAGTAGAAGTTAGTGTCCACCCTTACATACTAATTCAATTCAATTCATTCAAAATAAAATTACATAATCTGTATTACAAATATGATATTTAAGAGCCCTCAAATATTTATGCAAGTGACTTTGTTGAAGGATTTTTAAATTTAATTCATACTCATGTATTTTTCATACTTTGTATTGTTTTGAAGTCTTGGAAGTTATTTTTTATGAGAGATCAAGAAAGGTGAATATGTAAAGAACACGGGAAAAATAGTTAGAAAATATATGAGAAAATGAGGATTATGAAAGCCTATATTTTAGAGAATTAACTATGAATTTTAGACAGTATTAGATACTAAAAAAAAATATTACGAAGTTTTTCTCGGATGGTAGAGGCATAACATATTAAATAGTATGATATTTGGTAACGATAAATTATTTTTCTACTATAGATTTTATTTATTTATAAAAGGTGTTAGCTCTAATATTGCGTAGGGTGCCCATAACCCTTAATTTGGCCATGGCCATACAGGGACTCCATGTGGTGAAAGGAGAATTAAATACAACTATTTTTTAAGCAAAAGAGGAGAAGATTTCCATAGGAGAGATTAAGAGAAAACACATGGCTAACTAAAAGGGTACATATAATCTTAAGTATCGTATATGTCCAAGTATCTCTAAGCTTTTTTAAATATTACATTAACAGTGAAATAATACATAAATCTAGGTGTTATCTATTTGTGTCAATAAGAAATTATATGGTTTTCAAAACTTGAAGGATGCACATGGTGCTCCTAAGTTTTGTGCTAAGGTTGTTAAGATATATTTTAATTTGATAAGTACCACGAAAAATCCTTTTTTATTCCTACATACATTAAAAAAGATAAAATGAAATCGATATCGGTAGGCTTGATGGAATTTTTGGTCCGGGATAACACTTTTAATGTGGTAGGGTAGATGTATTGGTTGTATATGTGAAGTGATGTGAATAGACATGTAAACAAACTTGAAATTTCAATTCATTCTGAGAGTTGTGTAAATTACATGTTTATATGAGCCAATATTTCCACCATCACATCCTTGAATTGATATCACTAAGGATTTACTAGGATCTAAGAATAAATTCGAATACGAGTGCACTCATATGTCATTTTTTTTCTCAGTTTGGTAAAATTTTGCCTCGAAAATTTGTAATTTTGGAGTTAGTATTTAATTTAGAAATCTAGGGTGAATCATTTGAGGGATTAGGTGGGTACCTACTGATATCAATAGACTTTTGGCTAAAATCAAAATCATCAGGTTATGATTATAGGATGTATATTATTCCTACCTTGTTAAGGTCTACCAGTTGATTGGGTAACTACTTACTCATAAGACTCTCTCTTTCCCCATCAATTACCACATATTCCTTATCGTGAAGGGTAAGGCCACTCTCAAGTATTATGAGGTGTTTATGGATCCATATGGCTCATGGTTAGATGTAAAGCAGTTCGATGATATTCTTTCTCTCGTTGTATATGGACACTAGATCAAAGCTTTATGGCTTGTGGCATGGTGTTGTTGGGTAAAATTGAGTCATTGTAATACTATTGAGATTTATGTAAATGATACAAGAATGGAATTTGTAAACCTTATGAACTGAAAGTTGATGTTTACATTGTATAAACTATCTAAAGATCCTATGTTTGTATTGTATATGAAAAATTATTTTCTTAAGAATTTTTTAACAAAATGGTGAAGACATTAGATCATATCCAATAATGGTTAAGTAAGTTGTAACTGATAAAATGATTTTATGATTATGGATGTTAAATCTATTGTAGTAGAGCACCAACAAATGAAGTCAAATCATATGGCTAAAAATTAGTGTGATGGATTTGCATTATTTGGTATATTGTAAATAGATAGGAAAAGGAATACATTAATGAACTTAATTAATAAAATCGACACTCAAATTATGCTTGATTTTTATCGATGGTGTTATTGAAATAGAATTACATAGTTACTTGCTTGGAGTTAAACGAAATGATTTATCTATTAATTGATGATAAAATAAATGGGAACTCACTTAAAATAATACCTAGAGATCGTATGTTTATTTTACCTATTTCATTTAGAGTTAAATTATGCAAGTTAATGAGGTACTCATTATGGTTTATTTAGACAAAAATGATATTTGTATATATGTAGGTCAATATTGTAATTTATATGCCTCTTAATGTGAATATATGATTAAGTAGTTCTACAAAAATAGGAGTATCATTTTCCCTTCATTTGATGAAAGGTGATTATGGAGTCTAGATTCTATTAATGTACATCATAAAAATAAATTTAGATGTGTTTTTATGGTTGCCCGTAAAGCTTCCATCTTTGTCCAATCAAACATCCTATTTTCTATTGGTTCCATGTCTCATAATCGTGTAACCATTGTGATGTGAAGACTTGGTAGAATGTATTCCATCAGCATAGTTTCTTAATTCAATAAACCAATTAGAATGGTGTTTTCCATGTACTTCTTTTGTAGTTTATCATGTATGCCCAAAGTATTGCAGGTATTATGTCTTCCCAGTCATCTCTTTGCATATTAAATTTTTTTGTAAATATATTTTCTAATACTTTGTATGTATCCTTTGCTTTTCCTTTTTTTTGCAAGTGATATGTTATACTTCTATGATGTACAATCATAAATTCTTTTGTGAGGATTTTGATGTTAATATTTGGGAAGTTTTTTCCCTTAATAATGACTAATTTTTGTGGGAAACTATATCTAGTTATGATATTTTCATATCAAAATTTAGTGGTGTCTCTTGCTGTGTAATTTGGTGTAGCTAAGACTTATACACCTTTTGTGAAATAATATTTGGTTGTAATAATATACCAGGATCTAGACATTTCTTATGGTAGATGAATTGGCCCAATGAAATTGATCCATCATTTTTCAAATGGTTGTGTGGCTAAAATTGGTTGAAGAGGCATTCCATCCCTTTGATAGGTTTTCCCCACTCTTTGGAAAATATCACAATGTTTCATAATGTGGTGTGCATCCTAGAACAGAGGTGGCCACCAAATTTCATTATGTAAAATATTATTTGTAGTTGATTCCACTGTAAAATTTCTCCTTACTATTCCTTTGTGTGCTTCTTACAATATTGAATCCCTTTCATGTCCCAATGCAACTCTTCGTAATATCTCATCCTTTCCTATTTTATACAAAAATCCGTTTATAATGATGTTTAAGCCAATAATTTAGTAACCAATTACTTTTCTCTTTTACTATGTAATGATCCAATAGGAGGCCGTGTGTTGTGCCCCAGAATATGGGCTAAGTATGAGAAGGTGTGTGGGTGCGTGAAACCTATTTTAAGAAGGGTGCGTAGGGAAAGGTTCTAGTAGGGTTTAGCAGAACACACAATGCACACGTAAGACAAGATGGTTTTAGGACTTAGCCACATTCAGAGTTCTAGATAGCACATGAGAAAAATGTGACCCGTCTAGCATGCGGAGTGGATAAGGTGCCATCCTGACAGTTGTAGGATCAAAAAGGGAATATTCCATACATGCGATGGAAGGGTCTAGAAGAACATCATTGCACAGAGTGGAGAGATCAGATCAAAGGAGGCCTGCTCCATTAGAGGACCACTTGGACACTTAGCAGTCAATTTGTTACCTCAGAAGGCATGGTGGTGAAGGCAGAAAAGCTATATATATATATATAGGTGTGCAGATAGTAGAATGAGATGATTCAAAGAGAGTAGAGGTGAAGATCTATATAAATATCATGGAGGATTCTATGGGTTGGGATTAGAGAAAACATATGAGTGATAGCACATTTAGAGGGAATGGTCTATATTTATCCTTGAAATGTGAAAGACATAGTATAGATTTTGATGCATGATCTTGCTCTACACTGTTATATAGGTCTGTTATGGCCCCAAGGAATGTAATGTGGTTATTAAACTCATTAATATGAATGGAAGGTCCTACTATAAAGTATATAGGTGTTTATGAGCTTATGTCTAATGCATTTCCTTTATGTTTCAGTTCTATATGTTGTTTGTTATTTCTTTGTTATGGATGCATTGATATGATAACTCATCCTAGGTTCTCATAATGAACGCATGGGTACTTCCCATTATTTTACACTTAATTATCTGTCATAGATGATGTATTCTCACAAGACTCACATAAATAAGGGACTCAACACCTACACATGCCTCCGATGAGCGCTCAGCACCCGCTGGGTGATAGGCCGGCGCGCATGGGATTAGACTGTTTTTCTAGGGGTATAAAAATTGACTACATCTTGGTTCTATTACGGGGACATATTTTCGAAGTTGTTGTGAGAAATGGCATGCATCTTGGTCCTTTTTATGTGTGATGATAGAATGTCTAACCTTGGAAAGTGTTGAAGGATGTTCAAGAGCACGGAGGATGAATTTTCTCAAAGATTCAAGAATGGACCTAAGTTCAATGCACGTAGATGGGTAGAAGATAACTTATACCATGAGTTGTATGAGACATTATTCTATTGTTTTCCAGTAGAACTATATGAATGGATTTCATCATATGCATCTGAATCAAGCTGGTACTACAGATCACGTGTATGGACCCAAGATGATAATCAGATGTTATAGGATGCAGATATGCCTTAGAAACATGTTGTTGATCACTGGTGGAAAGGGGTGATGACCAATTATACCCTAGAATACACCATTTCTATTGGTTGTGGATCCTGATAGCGACGAGGGTTATAAGGGGGGCTTCGCCCCCCTTGCATGGTTTGGGGGGGATGGCCCCCCTGGTGGGGGGTTCGAGGGCCATGCGCCTTAGCAGGGGTTTGGGGGCAGCACCCCCGTAAGCCACATTTTATATGTATTTATGCATTTTGAAATTTGGATTGTTCCTTATTAGGTCAATAATCTAACAGGTGGTTTTTCTATGTTTCCCCGAAATGATAAATAAACCCTAATATCTATAAAGGTAAGTAATGTAAGAGGCTCATTGTATCAGTAGTGGCAATGTGTGAGAGAGTTTTAGCTGGATGGAATAAAAAGATTGGTTATTTCTGGTGGAAGTAGCCCATTTTTTGGGTGAACCAAATTAAATTTGTGTCTCTATTTTATTGCATTTATTTCTATTTTGTGTTTTCTTCATTATTCATTACATGCTTGTTTATCTGTATAACTAGTATAATCCTTAAAAAATTTACGTATTATTTCCTAGAATTTTTTGAGTTTGAGTTTCTGAGGGAGCCCAGAATATAATTTGTGTGTTATTCCTTTGGCTATGAATATCTTGATCATTACCTTAAGTTTAGAGGCATTTCCCATGGTCGGATAAGCTTCTCTAAGCGTTGGGATAGGAAGCTAGGGTGGAGGAAGATGGCGTACATTACGGCTGAAAAAGAAAGGGAGGAGAGATGACTCAAGTATAGTGAAATTCATAAAAGGGAGATGACTAGACAACACGAGGTTGCAAGTGTGATGGATCTATAGAGGCAGGTGTTGTGGGAAGGAGTTGAGGTTCACGTAGAGGACATGGAACCTAAGCAGTCTATGTTACCCCATCTTGGCAAGCGCAAAAGAGAAGCCCCTTCAACTTCTAATGAGACTTTGTCACATGGAGAAAGGAGATTCATTGACGCACATCTAAACTCACCTGGCAACTAACCCCTGGCACTTATTTTTCCAAATCAAGTGAGAAGTATTGTCAACCCACTTGTTATCAGTGGGAGTAACCGATCTGTGCCCATGAGATATAATTTCTCATTTGGAACATCCATGGTTGCGCAAACCATTCTTCTATTTAGAGTAATTTTGGACAAGGTGTAAGTATGCAAGGTTTGGGTATCGCATCTAGGAGTGGCACAAGACACACAACTGGAAGTGGGACAATATCAACAACCATCAGTGCGCAGTTCAGTGGGATGTTAGGAACACTAGGCGTGACCACTTCAGGCCATTTTTTGGCTGTAGGAGGTGGATCTAGTGGTATAGCGGCTGGACGACCTGGTGGATCTAGTGGATCTAGAGGATCTAATGGGTTAGAAGGAACAAGACCTGGTGGATCCAATGGATCTGGTGGAGGAAACACCAAAGGGAACCAAGGCTCTGGATCAAGAGGAAAAGGGCCTCAACCACCTCCACAAGTATTTTTTGAGATGTCATTGCACTTATCAGACTATATGGGTATTGAAGATGTTGTAGAGCATGTCCACAAGTGTGAATTACTATGGCGCGCGAAAGGGATCACTACCCTGGAGTGGAAGGCAAGTCAGTTTGCAACAACATAGCAAGGGCATGCGCATAGTTGGTATCAGAAATATGACCCTCATCAAATGGTGGTAGACTACACTGCATTGAAAAACACTTTTCTAGAAGACTTCCATATCCTAGAATTTGAGTAGAAGAGCACCAACACCCTGAAGGAGATCTAACAAGGAGTGGCAGAGAGTGTTCAAGAGTACAACACGTGGTTCAAGACTCTTTGTCTAAACTATCCTATGAAATTCACCCTTCTCAACATGCTCAATGGTTTTTTAGAGGACTGATAACATTGTTTAGAAGGGATCTATCACATAAGACTTTCACAGACCCGTGTGAGACCTTAGAAGCTACCTTGCACACTGAGGTTGTTGGGAGTGTTGATACTAGTATTATCCCCTTTCTGAAAGCTCAAATTATTGTAATGGCCAAGCAGTTGGAGAAGTTATCTGCAAACTTAGTGCATGAGGTTCATAGTGGGCTTTGTATACATATTGTGAAGTGGAAAGGCATGCAGAGGATAGTTTTCCTCAGAATTAGGTACGCGTTATAGCGGTAGACTATGAAATTTACCATGGGGATCATGATGTAAGTAGGTTTCCTCTACTACAGCATGTAATCTGTAAGAATGTTTCTTACTATTACAAGAATTGTACCTCTATGACCCATAATACCAAGGATTGTAGACTGATTGATCAGACTCGTGATGTTATTGATCTTAGTGTGTGCCAAAATAGTCTTACAAGTAGTTCCAAGGATGATGATCGTCGTTATGAAGGGCATGCATATGGAGGAGCATGTGGAAGAGGTTTTCACAAAGGATTTCTTGGTCGTAGTAGCCACGGCGGAGGATGAAGTGAATTACCACAAGAATCTTATTATAATTGTGGATCTACAGAGCATTACAAATGTGAGTGTCTTTATTTGTTACAATACTCATGGTGCGGGAAGAAACATAAGTATGAAGAGTGTCCAGAGCTTTATGAGCATATGAACCAGTAACACTAGAAGGACAAAGGCGTTGGGATGGTAAGCATAAAGAAAGTTGATTAACAGTGGATGCCAAGAGTTTCACATGAATTAGGGCTAAAATCTACACTAGTGATGACGTGAGTAGAGGTTGTGCATGCCAGGGAGATTTCAAGACAAAGGACACTGGTTTCAAGAGAATAATTTGTACATGGGAAGTATCAAGACCTTGTTCATCAGAAGGATGTGTATCAAGAGACTATGGATGTGATTTGGAGTTTACAAGGGGAGATCCAATGTCTAAAGGAGCAATCAAAGTAGTTTGAGCAAGGGGAGAATGTTGAAGCTCTAAAGGATGACCTGGATGAGGTCAGGGAAGTATGTAGGATGTTAAGATAAAAGAATATTATTCCCTTGCAAGGATAATGGCTGGGGGAGAAGGTACCACGCATCGGAGTAAAGCGCGAAAGGTAGGTTTTACATGCAAACCATCCTCCTCACATCCTTGACTATGATAAAGAAATTACATTAAATTTATTTATTGATGGATGAATTCTAAGTAATATCCTCATCAACACGAGAGTGGATGTCAATTTTCTTAACTTGGATGCCTGGCATCAAATGTGAAGACCCACATTACAACCATCTTCGAATGTTTTGCATATGGAAAACAAAACAAAGGAAATTCCCATTGGAGTCTTGAAGGATACGATTATCATTATTCAAGGGGATAAGTTCACTAGGGACTTTGAAGTCTTGACACTCACCAAGGTGGATAATTTCCCAGCATTACTTGGGTACCCTTGGTGTTATAAGAATAATACCGACCTACGGTTTAATAAGGGGTATATTAGCTTTGAGAACAAGGAAGAAAGGGTGATTATCCCTTTAACATAGGGGAATTCATTTCCCTATATTGAGCCCTTAGGAGAGGAATTCCTTGAAAGAATCTATGTGTGCTCTATCAGAGATCCGGAGATAATTCATCCCACGGAGGGAGTTATCTAGTTTGAAGATGCTTAGTCCTTGAGTGATACAAGTAGCATGGCATGTGAAAATTGGGTGCATGGGACTTATGAGTTGATTGGGAGATAGTTGAGAGCATCTGTAACAAGGGTAATGAAGGTGCACTTAGTCAAGCACATGGGAGGAAATAAGTTTCCAAGTTACTCTGGAGGAGCATACCCTGAAATTTTCTTGTGAGAAATGGAGGCTGAGTGGAATAATGAGAATGAGAGAAGGGGGATGCTCAATCATAACCTTCTCGAAACTGCAATGTGCTAGTGGGATACACATTGGGAGAGCCTCCTAGAATGGTGTGAGGTAATAATCACATTTTCTGTAAGGTTTTGCAGGAGCAATGTGCCCACTGTCATACAAGACTACCATGGTAAAAAGATTGCCTCATTTCATGTCCAAGCATGTGAGAAGGCCTGGATGGGAAGCGCAGAAGCTTTATTGCCTTTGTTATGGGTGCATAATTTATATTGCACCTTACAAGGTTGTGCGCGCACATGGTATATTCATTCAGAGATGCTTCGTCAAAAAGGTAATTGGCAGGAGTTGGCGTCTAATATCATTCAAGATTTTGAATATAGGAGTACAAAGCCATCAGTTGATAAGGTGTTGTAAGTAATCAAGTGCCTTATGATGGGAGATAGTGCTATAGAAGAAGATAGGCTACTAGTGTTACTGGGTGAGCCTTATTTGGAGACGCACCTCAATTAAGAAGAATCAGAGGAAGTACAGCTTGAGTGTGTGTGCATGGAAAAGGAAAAAGGAAAAATAGTCTATGTAGTATACAAAAAAGAGATGGAAACTTTAGATGTTAACCATTCTAAAGGTACGTGTAAAGTCATAGATAGTGCTGATGAGTGAGCGCGCACCTACCATGAGCCCTTGAAAATAAATAAGGTTAACATTGGGATAGAGACGGAACCTAAAGAAGCTATCATTGGGGACTATTGGTCAGAAAAATAATTTTCAAAGATGATTGATCTATTGCACGAGTTCCAGGATTTGTTCCCTCATGGGTACCATGAACTCAAAGGTGTCCACCATTCCTTAGGGAAGATGAATATAAAGTTAAAGGAAGGTGCGCTCCCAATTCAGAAGAGGCCTTATCGGATGAATCTGAATTTACACATACGGGTCAAGGAAGAAATAGGCAAGATGATAACATCTGGTATCATTGAGGTAGTAGAAGAATTAGAATGGATAATCCCAATGGTCATCGGTATCAAGAAGAATGGGAGGATAAGGATCTGTGTGGACTACAGGGATCTAAATGCAGTATGTGTCATCGATCCTTGTCTAACCCCCTTTATTGATGATATTTTAGAGGGAGTAGCCAGGTGTGAAGTCTACTTTTTCATGGATGGGTTCTCAGTGTACCACCAAGTTAGGATTGCAAAGGAAGACCAGAGAAAGACAACTTTCACTATTGAATGGGGAATTTTTTCCTACACGGTTATGCCTTTTGGATTGAATAATGCACCTGTTGTGTTCTCATGCATCATGGTACAAGCATTTTGGGACTTTGTACATAAATGTCTTCAAGTGTACCTAGATGACTAGACTATGTATGGATTGGTAAAAGACCATTGTGATAATTTGAGGCTGATGTTTGAGAGATGACAACAATTAAGGATATCCCTCAACATTAAGAAATGTGTCTTTACTACTCCATTTGGGACCATGTTAGGACATATTATATGCAAAGAAGGCTTACCAGTGGATCAACCCAAAGTTATAGTTATTGTGGGATTAGGGGAGCCTACTAGTCAAAGCGCAGTACACGGATTCCTTGGCCATACAGGGTACTACAGGAAATTCATTAAGGGGTATGGAAATATCGCCACACCCTTGGAAGAATTGATAAAACACAAAGTGTCTTTCATTGGGGAGAGGTGTAACAAAGGGAATTTGACACTTTGAAGGATAGGCTTGTCACGATGCTCATACTACATTTTCCTTCTTGGGATAAGTGTTTCCATGTGTATGTTCATGCCTCAAAGACAGCTATGGGAGCAGTGCTAGCACAACCTGGTGAGGGAATTTTTTTATCATCCCTTGTGTTTTTCCAGTAGAAATTTGACACTAGTAGAACATAATTACATAACTACTGAGCGCAAAGCATTTTCTATTATCTACGCACTACATAAGTTCAGATAGTAGTTGTTAGCAACATTGTTTATATTTAACACGGACCACGTGGCATTGAAGTACTTAGTTGAAAAGTCTATTTTACAGGGGCACATATGTCGTTGGGTCCTATTATTTCAAGAGTTTTAGTTCAAAGTGGTTGTAAACCCAGGGAAAAGTAATTCAAGACATGACCACTTATCAATCATTAACTCAGGGGAGGATGCACAAAGCGTTAAGGATACCATGACGGATGCACAACTGTTTAGGTTATGACGTGCACCATCATACTTGGAAGATATCACAATTTTCTTAAAAATAGGTGTGGCACCAGAAGTGATGAAGGATCTGGAGAATAAACACTTATCAATACGTGTTGCACCCTACATGTTGATTAGTGGAGATCTATATAAGCTAGGATGTGATGAAGTTCTGTGTCGATGCATATTAGAACATGAGTGCATGGGAATTATGGAGGAAGTGTATGGTGGGATTGTAGGAGGATGCTATGTAGGAAATGTTACCGTGCGGAAGATTTTACTAGCAGGGATTTGGTGGGAAACCATCTACCAGGATTGTATTGAGTTTTGCAAGGCCTGTGACCATTGCCAACACCTTAACAAACCTGGGAAGAGGGATGAAATGACCTTGTGACTAATAACCAGCATTGAACCATTTCAAAATTGGGAAATTGAATTTGTAGGGACAATTTTTCCAACTGCACAAAGGACTAGTTCACGGTATATCATTACTTGAAACTGATTACTTGACATGATGGGAAGAGGTAGCGCTTACGAAGGAATGCACCACAACAACAACTGCTATATTTTTATGGGAAAACATAATCAACAGGTATGGTTGTCCTTTAATCTTAACAAGTGATATAGGTACACATTTCCTCAATGAAATGGTCAGGATTATGTTATTAGAATTTATGGTGGCCCATCACAAGACTACCCCCTATCACCCATAGGTGAATGGAACTGCTGAGGCATTTAACAAAATACTAAATCACACATTGACTAAGATCTATGATGTTAGAAGACAAGATTGGGATGACAAAGTATCAGTCATTCTATGGGCATACAGGAAAACCTACAAGAGGTTGAACAAGGCCACACCATTTCAATTGGTGTTTGGCATGGAGGCTTTTTTTCCAGTTGAATTCATGTTACCATCATTGCATATAACGTGTGTAGGAGGGTTGGATGATGAATAAGCACTGGAAGAGAGGATTGATAAGTTGATGCAGTTAGATGAAAGGTGATCACTTGTTAGATGAAAGGTGATCACTAGATGGAGTCAGAAGACAGAAAAATCAAGACAAAAGACATGGCATGATCGTCATATCAAGAACAAACAGTTTGAGGTTGGGAAGATGGTGTTGTTATATGATTCCAAGTATCTGTGCCATCCTAGGAAGTTGAAATTCCATTGGTTGGGACCCTACATCATCTCGTACATCCTTGATTCAGGCACTTTCCAGTTACAAGCACTAGATGGGATGAGATTACCAAGTCATTTTAATGGGAGTAGGCTGAAGCCCTATTATAAATAAGTCTTCTTAGTGTTTGTAAATAAGTATGTATTTCTAGTTAGCTTAGAATTTCCCTTTATTGCTTTTCCTTTTCTTGTGTTTCCCTTTCTCATTGCTTGTTCCTTTCTTTTGTGTTGTTTTGCGCCTTGTGCTCCAGTAACCACATTATTTTTCTAAGGTTGTGTATGCACAGAGGACCATGCATTTGTTTTAGTGTGGGGTGGATTAATGCAAAGAAAAGTAAAGGCCAGTAATACAAGTTGAGTGGCTCAGCAGAAGGAAGCGCAATGGGGAAATGGTGGATAATGAATTATGGTGTCAACAAGGATGTGACAAAGACCATGTACAAAGGATGAAGAGCGCAGGAACAACATGAGGTAGGTGAGGGAAAAACTAAAGGACAGAAGAAGTTCCTTTGACATTATAGACATGTGCATAAGAGTCTTCCGTCAAATTGGATTTTTGAGTGCTAGAAGGTTGTAGAAGGTTTTTTGCGTAGGATTAGGTGCATGGGTAAGGGCACTTAAAGTTGGCCTAGTGGAAAAATCCACATTTAATGTTAAAGTATGTTGGTAGGTGGTATAGCATTTATTATTGGAGGGAAGTAAAAACTATAAATATGAGGTCAAGAAAGCCATTATTCTACCTTGATACTACAAATTTGAAGCACTCTTGCAAACTAGGGCATCCAGAGAGATTTTTGTGAAGGAAGAAGAATCCTAGAAATCTAAGTGTGTGACTAGAGTGGATCTACAAACCAGAGAGGAAGGAATACATAGGTGTAAGAAAAGGTTGTTTGAAGTGGTTTAGCAGCTAGGGCACGGAGATAGAAGGATTTCTTCCAAGAGTTGAGTTTCGAGATTGAGCAGAGTAGTAAAGCATATCAAGGAACTTTAAATTCTTAAACGGATAGAAATAATGTCACCAAAGAAGGTGATCATTTCACCAATGAAACAACCGATACCATCAGGGAAAGGGAAGGAAATCAAACTACTACCTTCACGAGCTCCAATGAGGAATGGTATGGAGAAATGCAGTAACCATATGGAGTGTTGCTAGGAAAAAAGTGGGTGTCACACTTTAGATAGATGACCATGAGCGATTATAACCATCGCATGAGCAGGAAGAAACAGAGAAAGAAATGGTGTTGGAGGTGGTTCTTTCAACTAAGAATAGGACACCTGATAGAATGCCAATATACAACAACAAGGTAAAGGTAAATCTATAAAATCTAGGGCTATTGCAACTGTATGAGTTGCCTTACTTTGGAAATCCTGAGCACCTTTATGAATGGTTGATGTCTGCATACATGAAGATATAGGATCCATATTCTATGCATTTTTATGGGCCGTAAGATGCGTATAACATAATTTAGCTGATATCCAAGTTCACTAGCCTATTGTGAAGGGGAATGATCATAGATGGTGATCACTTGAGTGTATTGACTATAAAAGGATTTGGATATCCATGGAGATCCATTCCCATTATGTTGCTTGTGATTTCTCTGTTATGGATGCATTTTTATGATAACTCATCCTAGGTTCTCATAATGAATGTGTGGGTCCTTCCCATTATTTTACACTTAAGTATCTACCATAGATGATGTATTCTCACATGACTCACATAAAGGAGGGACTTGGCGTGTACGCATGCCTTGGGTGAGCACTCAGCGCCCGCTGGGTGATAGGTTAGTGTGCATGAGATTAGACTATTGTTCTAGGGGTATTAAAATTGACTACATCTTGGTTCCGTTATTAGGGCCTCTTTTCAAAGTTGTTGTGAGAAATGGCATGCATCTTGGTCCTTGTGATGCATGATGATATAACATCTGACCTTAGAAAGTGTTGAAGGATGTTCAAGTGCACGGAGGATGAATTTTCTCAAAGATTTAGCACTTGACCTGAGTTCGATGCATGTAGATGGGTAGAAGATAACCTATACCATGAGTTGTATGAGACATTCTTCTATTGTTTTCCAGTAGAACTATATGAATGGCTTTCACCATATGCATCCAGATCAAGATGGTACTATAAATCGCATATGGACCCAAGATGGTTATCAAAAGCTGTAGGATGTAGATCTGACTTGGATGTGTGTTGTTGATCACTGGTGGAAAGGAGTGCTGACCAGTTATACTCTAGAATATGCCATTTCTACGTATTCTTTACCAAAAGTTTTTAAATTTGAGTTTCTGAGGGAGCCCATAAGATCATTTTTGCATGTTATTCCTTTGGCTATGAATATCTTGATCATTACCTTAAGTTTAGAGGCATTTCCCATGACTGGTTAAGATTCTCTAAGCGTTGGGAGATGAAGCTAGGGTGGAGGAAGATGATGGACATTGCGGCTGAAATGGAAAGGGAGCAGAGACAACTTAATTATACTGAAACTCATGAAAGGGAGATGACTAAACAATGTGAGGTTGCAAGTGTGATGGATCTATAGAGGCAGGCATTGTGAGAAGGAGTTGAGGTTCACAGAGAGGATGTGGAACCTGAGCAGTTTGTGCTACCCCATCTTGGAAAGTGTGGGAGAGAAGCCCCTTCAGCTTCTGATGAGATTTCATTGCATGGAGAAAGGAGAGCCATCGGTGTGCATCTGAACCCACCTGGCGACCAACCCCTGGTACTTGGTTTTCCAAATCAAGGGAGAAGTATTGTTAACCCAATTGGTAAAGGTGGGAGTAACCGATCTATACCTAGGAGATATAATTTCTCATTCGGAACATCCATGGCTATGCAACCCATTCTGGTATTTGGAGGAAATTTTGGACAAGGTGCAAGTACGCAAGGTTTGGGTATCACATCTGGGAGTGGCATGGGACACACAACTAGTAGTGGGATAATATCACAAACCATTCGCGCATAGTTCAATGGGACGTTGGGAACACTAGGCGTAACCACTTCAGGTAATTTTCTGGATGGAGGAGGTGGATCTGGTGGTATAGGGGCTAGAGGACTTGGTGGATCTAGTAGATCTGTAGGATCTTATGGGTCAGGAGGAACGGGACCTAATGGATCTAGTGGATCTGGTGGAGGAGGGAACCAAGGCTCTGGATCAGGAGGACAAGGGCCTCAACCACCTCCACAAGTATTTTTTGAGATGTCTTTACACTTACCAGACTATATGGGTATTGAAGATGTTGCATAGCATGTGCACAAGTGTGAATTACTATGGCGTGCAAAAGGGATCACTACCCTAGAGTGGAAGGAAAGTTTGTTAGCAACAACATTGCAAGGGTGCGCGCATAGTTGGTATCAAAAATATTACCCTCATCAAACAATGGTAGACTACACTACATTAAAAAATGGTTTCCTAGCAGAGTTCCATATCCCAAAATTTGAGAAAAAGAGCATCAACACCCTAAAGGAGATCCAACAAGGAATGACAAAGAGTGTGCAGGAGTATGATAGGTGGTTCAAGACTCTCTTCTCTAAACTATCCTATGAAATTCACCCTTCTCAACATGCTCAATGGTTTTTTGGAGGATTAATAACACCATTTAGAAGGGATCTATCACACAAGACTTTCACAGAGCCATGCGAGGAATTAGAAGCTTCCCTATGTGTTTAGGCTATTGGGAGTGTTGATACTAGTGTTAGTCCTTTTCTGGAGGCTCAAATTGCTGTAATGGCCAAGTAATTGGAGAAGATGTCTACAAACTCAGCACATGAGGTTCATAGTGGGATTTGGTGTACAGATTGTGAAGTGGAAGGGCATGCAAGGGATAGTTTCCCTCGGAATTTGGTATGCGCTATCATGCTAGACTGTGAAATTTACGATGGGGATCGTGATGCAAGTAGGTGTCCTCTACTACAACACGTAATCCATAAAAATATTTCTTGATATTACAAGATTTGTACCTCTACGACCCATAACACTAAGGATTACAGACTGATTGATCAGATTCATGATGCTATTGATCTTTGTGTATGCCAAACTAGTCTTGTAAGTAGTTCCAAGGATGATGATTTTCGCTATGAAGGGAATGTAGATGGAGGAGCGTGTGGAAGAGGTTTTCATGGAGGATTTCATGGTCGCAGTAACCATGGTGGAGGATGAAGTGAGTTCCCGTGAGGAACCTATTATAACTATGGATCTATAGAGCATTACAAACGTGAGTTTCTTGATCTATTACAATGCTCATGGTGTGGAAAAGAAACATAAGTACGAAGAGTTTCCAGAGCTCTATGAGCATATGAACCAGCAACACTAGAAGGAAAAAGGCACTGGGATGGTGAGCATCAAGAAAGATGATTCACAGTGGATGCTAAGAGTGGTGTCGTGAGTCAAGGACTAGAACCTATACTAGTGATAGATGTGAGAAGAGGCCACATGCATGTCAGGGAGATGCCAAGACAAAGGACACTAGTTTCAAGAGAAGAAGTGGTACATGGGAAGTATCCAAACCTTTCTCATCAAAAGGAGGTGTATCAAGATACTATGGATGTGATTAAGAGTTTGTAAGGGGAGATCCAATGTCTAAAGGAGAAATCAAAGTAGTTAGAGTAAAGGAAGAATGTTGAGGCTCTAAAGGATGACCTAGATGAGGTCAAGGAAGTATGTAGGATGTTAAGGCAAGAGAATATTATTCCCTTTCTAGGAGAATGGCTAAGGGAGAAGGTACCACATGTCGGAGTAGAGCGTAAAAGGCAGGTTTTGCATGCAAACCTTCCTCCTCACAACCTTGACTATGATAAGGAAATTACATTGAATGTAGTTGTTGATGGATGGATTCTAAGTAATATCCTCATCGACATGGGAGCGGAGGTCAATGTTTTTACCTTGGATGCCTGGAATCAAATGGGAAGGCCCACATTATAACCATCTTTGAATGTTTTGTATGTGGAAAACAAGACTAAGGAAATGCCCATTAGAGTCTTGAAGGATTTATTTATCACCATTCAAGGGGCCAAGTTCACTAGAGACTTTGAAGTCTTGTCACTTGTTGAGGCAAACAACTTTCCAACATTACTTGGACACCCTTGGTGTTATAAGAACAATGCCAACCTGTGGTTTAACAAGGGGTATATCAGCTTTGAGAACAAGGAAGAAAGGGTGATTATCCCTTTAACATATGGGAATTCAACACCCTATACTGAGCCCTTAAGAGAGGAATTCCTTGACAAAATCTATGTGCGCTCCATCAGAGATCTGGAGATAATTCATCCCACAGAGGGAGTTATCTAGTTTGAAGATGCTCAATCCTTGAGTGATACCACTAGCATGACATGTGACAATTGGGCACATGGGACTTATGAGTTGATTGGGTGACAGTTCAGAGGATCTGTAATAAGGGTAACGAAGGTGCACTCAGTCAAGCACCTAAGAGGAAATAAGTTGCCAAGTTACTCTAAAGGACCATACCCTGAAATTTTCTTACAAGAAATGGAGGCTCAGTGGAAGAATGAGGACAAGAGAAGGGGGATGCTCAGTTATGACCTACTCAAAACTACAGTGCGCTGGTGGGCTACACATCGGGAGAACCTCCTAGAATGGCGTGAGGTAAGAATCACATTTTCTATAAGTTCTCTAGGAGAAATACACCCACTATCATATAAGACTACCATGGTAAAGAGACCGCCTCATTTCATATCCAAGCATGTGAGAAGGCATTGGATGGGAAGCATGCAGAAGCTTTACCTCCTTTTTTATGGGTGCATAAGTTATATTCCACTCATACAAGGCTATACTTCTCACATGGTATATTCATTCAGAGATGCGTCATCAAATAGGTAATTGGATAGGAGTTGGCAGCTGATCTCATTCAAAATCTTTCAAGTATAGGAGTACCAAATCCATCAATGGATAAGGCATTGCAAGTAATTAAATGTCTTACAATGGGAGATAGTGCTATGAAATAAGATAGGCTACTGGAGTTATTGGGTGAGCCTTATTTGGAGATGCACCTCAATGAAGAAGAATCATAGGAAGTACAACTTAAGCATGCGTGCATGGAAAAAGAAAAAGGTAAAATGGTCTATGTAGTAGATGGTGAAGAGATGGAAACTTTGGATGTTAACCATTCTAAAGGTACATGCAAAGTCATAGATAGCACTGATGAGCAAGAACACCTACCATGAGCCCTTGAAAACAAAGAAGGTTAACATTGGGATAGAGCCATAACCTAAAGAAGCTATCATTGGGGACTATTGGTCAGAAAAAGAAGTTTCAAACGTCATTGATCTATTGTATGTGAGTTCTAGGATTTGTTCCCTCATGGGTACCATGAAATCAAAGGTGTCCACCATTCCTTAGGGGAGATGAAGATCAAGTTAAAGGAAGGTGTGCACCTGATTCAGAAGAGACCTTATCAGATGAATCCAAATTTGTGCATATGGGTCAAGGAAGAAATAAATAAAGATATAGCATCTGGTATCATTGAGGTAGTGGAAGAATCAAAATGGATAAGCCCAATGGTCATCAGTATCAAGAAGGATGGGAGGATAAGAATATGTGTTGACTACAGGGATTTGAATGTCAGTATGTGTCATCGATCCTTTTCCAATCCCCCTTTACTAAAGAAATTTTAGAGGGAGTAGCCGGGTATGAAGTCTACTCTTTCATGGATGGGTTCTTAGGGTATCACCAAGTTAGGATTGCAAAGGAAGACCAGAGAAAGAAAACTTTCACCATTGAATGGGGAATTTTTGCCTACATAGTTATGCATTTTGGATTGAATAATGCACTTGTTGTGTTCTCATGCATCGTGGTGCAAGCATTTTGGGACTTCATCCATAAATGTCTTCAAGTGTACCTAGATGACTGGACTGATGTATGGGTTGGTGAAAGACCATTGTGACAATTTGAGGCTGATGTTTGAGAGATGTCAGCAATTAAGGATATCCCTCAACATTAAGAAATGTGTCTTTGCTACTCCATTTGGAACCCTGTTAGGACATATTATATGTAAAGAAGGCTTACTAGTGGATCCCGCCAAAGTTGCAGTTATTGTGGGATTAGGGGAGCCTACTAGTCAAAGTGCAATGTGCAGATTCCTTGGCCATACAGGATACTACAGGAAATTCATCAAGGGGTATGCCAAGATTTCCACACCCTTGGAATAATTGCTAAAATACAAGAGTGACTTTCATTGGGGAGAGGCGCAGCAGAAGGCATTTAACACTTTAAAGGATAGGCTTGTCACATAACCCATAGTACATTTTCCTTCTTAGGATAAGCCTTTCCATGTGCATGTTGATTCCTCAGGAATAGCTATGTGAGAAGTAATAACACAACCTGGTGAGGGAATTTTTGATCATCCCTTATGCTTTTTAAGTAGAAAGTTGACACTAGCAGAACAAAATTACACAACTACTGAGCGTGAAGCATTGTCTATGATGTAAGTGCTACAAAATTTTAGATAGTATCTATTGGCAACACCATTTATATTCTACATGGACCACAAGGTATTGAAATATTTAGTCAACAAGCCTGTTCTGTACAAGGGCACATATGTCATTTGGTCCTATTATTTCTAGAGTTTGAGTTCACAATGGTTGTGATAACTAGGGAAAAGTAATTTAGAAACCTGACCACTTATTAAGGATTAACACAAGGGAGGACATGCAAAGCATTGAGGATACCATGTCAGATGTACAAATGTTTAGGTTGTGACGCACACCCTCAGACTTGGAAGATATCATAATGTTCTTAAAAAATAGTGTGGCATCGGAAGGGATGAAGTTTCACTGAGAGAAAGCAGTTACAAATACGTGCACCCTACATGTTGATTAGTGGAGACATATAAGTTAGGTGTGATGAGGGTTTTGCACCATTGTGTATGGAACATGAGTGTGTGGAATTATGGAGGAAGCACATGGTGGGATTGTAGGAGGACACTATGTAGAGAACGCTACCACGTGGAAGATTTTACTAACATGGATTTGGTGGGAAACCATCTACCAGGATTGTATTGAGTTTTACAAGGCCTGTGACCATTGTTGACGCCTTAGCAAACGTAGGAAGAGGGATGAAATGATCTTGCGACTAATAACCAGCGCTTAACCGTTTGAAAAATGGGAAATCAACTTTGTAGGGCCAATTTTTCTAGTCACGTGAAGGAATTTTTCACGGTATATCATTACTTGACACTAATTACTTGGCACGATGAGCAAAGGTAGCTCCTACGAAGGATTGCACCGCAGTAAAAACTGCTATATTTTTATGGGAGAACATAATCAGCATGTATGGTTGTCCTTTAAACTTAACAAGTGATAAAGGTACACATTTCCTCAATGAAATGGTCAAGATTATGCTATCCGAATTTATGGTGGCCCATCACAAGACTACCCCCTATCACCCTCAATCTGAATGGAACTGATGAGGCATTTAAAAAAATACTAAGTCACACATTGACTAAGATTTGTGACATTGGAAGAGAAGATTGGGATGATAAAGTATCATCTATTCTATGGGCATACAGGACAACCTACAAGAGGTTAAACAAGGCCACACCATTTTAAATTGGTATTTGGTGCGAAGGCTATTTTTCCAGATGAATTCATGTTACCATCACTGCGTATAGCGTGCGCAGGAGGGTTGGATGATGAAAAATTGTTGGAAGAGATGATTGATAAGTTGATGCAGTTAGACAAAAGGTGATCACTTGCTAGATGAAGTCAGAAGATAGAAAAATCAAGATAAAAGGCATGATATGATCCTCATATAATAGCAACAAGCAGTTTGAGGTTAGGTAGATGGTGTTGTATGATTCCAAGTATCTGCGCCATCCTAGGAAGTTGAAATTCCATTGGTTGGGACCCTACATCATCTCATACATTCTTGATTTAGGCACTTTCCAGTTACAAGTGCTAGATGGGATGAGATTACCAGGTCATTTCAATGGGAGTAGGCTAAAGCCCTACTATAAATAAGTCTTCTTGGTGTTTGTAATAAGGTAGTATTATCAGTTAGCTTAGAATTTCCCTTTATGCTTTTCCTTTTCTTGTGTTTCCCTTTCTTATTTCTTGTTCTGATCTTTTTTTTTTCTTTTGTGCCTTGTGCGCTGGTAACCACATTATTTTTTTCCAAGGTTGTGTATGTGCAGAGGACCACACATCTATTTTAGTGTGGGGTGGAGTAATGTAGTGAGAAAAGCTAAGTATAGCCATGTAATACAAGTTGAGTGGCCCAGTACAAGGAAGCACGTAAGGTTGAGAAAGCATGTGAGGAAATGATGGATAATGAATTATGGTGTCAAGAAGGTTGTAACAAATACCATGTATAGGATGAAGAGCACATGAACAACATGAGGTAGGCGAGGGCAAAAATCAAGTAAAGGACATTAAGAAGTGCCTTCGGTGCTGTAGACATGCGCGATAAGAGTCTTCAGATCAAGATTGGATTTTTGCATGCATCAAAAGGTTGTAGAGGGTTTTTTGTGCAGGATTTGGTGCATGGGTAAAGGCACTTAAAGTCAGCTTAGTGGAAAAAGCCACATTTAATGTTAAATTATGATGGTAGGTGGCATAACATTTATTGTTGGAGGGAAGAAAAAACTAGAAAT
Organism: Taxus chinensis; assembly: GCA_019776745.2. NCBI lineage: Eukaryota > Viridiplantae > Streptophyta > Pinopsida > Cupressales > Taxaceae > Taxus > Taxus chinensis. Next base: position 486,577,859 of record CM034154.1, read on the forward strand.
ATAAGGTCGGGTAAGTCATTATTCTACCTTGTTATTGTGAAGTTGAAGCGCTCTTGCAAACTAGGGCATCCAAAGAGAGATTTATGTGAAGGAAGAAGAATCCTAGAAATCTAAGTGTGTGAATAGAGTGGATATGTAAACTAGGAGGAAGGAGTACACTGGCGTGAGAAAATTTTTTTTGTAGTGTGTTGTCTTATGGAAGGTTTCCTAGTTAGGGTTTGGAAGCTAGGGCATGGAGATAAAAGGATTTCTTGTAGGCAGTTGAGCTTTGTAGTTGAGTTTGGAGTTCAATAGAGTAGTAGAGTAGAGTCAAGGAGTTCTTAGTTTATCCTGATAGAAAGCATGACAGACCTAAGAAGGTGACCATTTCACCAAATAAGCATAAAAGGGAAATGGAAAAGGAAATCAAACCGCTATTGTTGCGATCTCCAATGAGGAATGGTATGTAGAAATGTAGTACCCATATGGAGTGTTGCTGGGAAAAGAGTAGGTGTCGTACTTAAGATAGATGACCGTGAGCAATTATAACCATCACAGGAGAACTACATAGAAAGAAATGGCATTGGAGTTGGTTCTTCTAACTAACAAGAGGACACTAGAAGGAATGACAATATATAATGACAAGGTAAAGGTAAAGCTGGAAAAGGCAAAGCTATTACAACTGTATGAATTGCCTTACTTTGGAAAGCCCGAGCACTTTATGAATGGTTGATGTCGCGTGTACATGAAGACCATTTCTAATTTACAAGATGCAAGATGCACATAACACCACAGCTGATATCCAAGTTCAATGGCCTAAATTGTGAAGGGGAATCCATAGATGATAATCTGAGCGATAAGGAGGCTATCAAGGAGACAGTAGCAGCTTATTTCTCTGTTATGTATGCATTGATATGATAACTCATCCTAGGTTCTCATAATGAATGTGTGGGTCCTTCCCCTTATTTTACACTTAATTATTTGTCATAGATGATGTATTCTCACAAGACTCACATAAAGGAGGGGCTCGGCACCCGTGCATGCCTAGGATGAGCACCTAGCACCTACTAGGTGATAGGTCAGTGCGCATGGGATTAGACTATTGTTCTAAGGGTATAAAAATTGACTACATCTTGGTTCCATTTTTGGGACCTCTTTTCAAAGTTGTTGTGAGAAATGACATGCATCTTGGTCCTTGTGATGTGTGATGATATAACATCTAACCTTGGAAAGTGTTAAAGGATGTTCAAGTGCATGGAGGATGATTTTTCTCAAAGATTCAGCACTGGACCTAAGTTCGATGCACGTATATGGGTAGAAGAGAACCTATACCACGAGTTGTATGAGACATTATTCTATTGTTTTCTATTAGAACTATATGAGTGGCTTTCACCATATGCATCCAGATCAAGCTGGTACTACAGATTGTGTGTATGGACCCATGATGATTATCAGAGGTTGTAGGATGTAGATATGAATTAGACGTGTGTTGTTGATCACTGATGGAAAGGGGTGATGACCAGTTATACCCTAGAATACACCATTTCTACGTATTCTTTCCTAGAATTTTTTGAGTTTGAGTTTCTGAGGGAGCCCATAAGATCATTTTTGCATGTTATTCCTTTGGCTATGAAGATCTTGATCATTACCTTACGTTTAGAGGCATTTCCCATTACCGGATAAGCTTCTCTGAGCGTTGAGAGAGGAAGCTAGGGTGGAGTAAGATGGCATACATTATGGCTGAAAAGGAAATGGAGGAGAGATGACTCAAGTATAGTGAAGCTCGTGAAAGGGAGATGACTAGATATTGTGAGGTTACAAGTGTGATGGATCTATGGAGGAAGACATTATGGGAAGGAATTTAGGTTCAAGGAGAGGACCTAGAATCTGGGTAGTCTATGCTACCCCATCTTGGCAAGCACAGGAGAGAAGCCCCTTTAGCTTCTGATGAGCATTTTTTGCATGGAGAAAGGAGAGTCGTCGGTGTGCATCTAAACCCACTTGGCGACCAACCCCGTGCACTTGGTTTTCCAAATAAAGGGAGAAATATTGTTAACCCACTTGGTATCGGTGGGAGTAATCTATCTACACCTAGGAAATATAATTTCTCGTTTGGAGCATCCATGGTTGTACAAACCATTCTGGTATTTGGAGGAATTTTTGGACAAGGTGTAAGTAGGTAAGGTTTGGGTATCACATCTGGTAGTGGCGCAGGAAACAATCACTAATCCTAGCACTTATGCATGCAGAAATAAGTCCCCGGTCAAGGAAAAGACCCCAGAAGAAGAAGTGTTGGAGCATGAAGAGCCTCTCACCCATGAATAATCACCAATGGATAGGTAGCCTATCAAGGAGAAGGAGAAAGAAGAATCTCCTATACTAGAATCACAGTTAGGAAGAAGCAGAAGGTGGAAGAAGAGGCAAACTCGGAGGAGATAGAAAGCCTAGATTCCTACATTAGTGATAAGGATGATGACAAGCTTGAAGTAGGAGAAGACCATCATCCAATTTATGATATACATGATTCTAAGGAGGAGGGAAATTGAGAGAAGAATGATGAGAAAGATGAGGAGAATGATGAGGAAGAAGTAGAGGATCAAGGCAAGGGGGTGAGCAAAGAGGTGAGCACCAAAAACCTTGGAACCACAACCCTCACCATGGAACAAGTAGAGAAAGCTATGGAGAGAGAAGTGGTGGGCATCATGAAGGATTTGGTGGAACAGGAGTTAGAGACGAGACAGGAAAAACTTCTAAAGGATATGGAAGAAGAAAGCGTTGGGAATGAGTATGGCAACATGGGTGGGGATCCCAAATTGGCAGTAAGCTTCCCAAAATTTACGCAAATAGGTGGCAAATGCGTAGTGGTGGAACAAGAGTATGGGATGGGATGCATTAATGATCCTATCAAGGTGCTACGTACAGACTTCTAAAGCACCATACCAATGAAGAAACTACTAGCTATGTCATCATTTGATGAAGAAGTCACATATCCCCGAACTAGGAAGATGTTATCTTGGGCATTTGAGTCTCACGCAGATAAACCTAAGTTTGAAGTAATTCAGAGAGCGTTGATGAAGGTTCCGGAAATAAAAGGAGTAAATTCCTTGGTAAACACTCAACAATTATCAGATGAGTAGGTATGCAACTTGCTCAACAAAGTTTCATTTTGGTTGAGGCTAAACTATTTAGAAGGAACGATAGAGTGAGATTCCTAGAGGAATTAGAGAAGAAGAAGAAGGATCTCACTAAGAAGAACAAGGACCTAAACCAGGAAATAACTTATCAGCGCGTAGTTAAGGCATGAATTAAAATAGGAGAAAGAAAGGGTGTGTGAGATGTAAAATAAGATTGAGATGGTTACATGTGCTACTGTTTTGAATCACCTTGACCTAGCATCACCTGAGCAAAAATATGAATCAACTTTGCAATTTCTTGAGGATTTGAAATGCATCCTCACGATGGAAAGGTAGCTACTTGCCTTAGAATATACATAAGAAGTTTTAGTGCTCCAAGAGAATGAATAGAAGCTGAAAGTTGTCGATATTTTTGCTCAATATAATAAACTCCTTGTAGAGGTAAAGACTGCCACGCAAGTTGCAAAAGCCGCATATGACAATTGCACTAATAGGGATAGAGTGGCAAGCATCCTGATCACCACGCATGAGATGGAACACAAGGAGTTTCAAGTAAATAATAAGGGGAATAGGGTAGAAAGAGATAAAAAACTAGCTAAGGTAGAGAAAAAATTCAAAATCTATCGAGACCTTATAAGGCTCGATCAAAAGTTGGTTAAAGGAGTTGTACCTCCAGATTACCCGCAGGATGGATGTGCTTGAGGACTTGCGAAAACAATTAGAAAGTATTGTTGATACCATGAGCACCAAAGGGGGGAAATTAAGTTTTGAGGAGGTGAGTGCCTTAGTCGGAGACCTTTGTCAGCAAGCATAGAACGAGGTTAATGCTTGGGAGAAGCTAGTGGCAGAAATAGGGAAGGATTTCCCTCTCCTCCTTCAAAAATAAGCATTTGTTCTTTATTCTCCCCATTCTTTCATTCTTTCTCCTAATTCTTCATTCCTTCATTCTTTTTTCCCCATTTCAGAGCCTGTTATTCTTTATTCTTTGAAGATAAGTGTTTTTAAGGACAGAGAACAGGCATAGTGTGGAGTGATGTTGGGCCCCATAATATTGGCTAAGTACAAGAAGGCGCATGGGTGCATGGGACCTATTTGAAGAAGGGTGCGCTAGTTGAAGGTGCATAGGGAAAGGTTCTAGTAGGGTTTAGCAGAACACATGGTACACGTGTAAGACAAGATAGTTTTAGGACTTATCCATATTAAGAGTTCCAGATAGTACACGAGAAAAGTGTGACCCATCTAACATGCGGAGTATCTAAAGTGCCATCCTGGCAACTATAGGATCAAAAGGGGAATATCTTATGCATGCGATGGAAGGGTCCAGAAGAACATCATTACATAGAGTGGAGAGCTTGGATCAAAGGAGGCATGCTCCATTGTAGAACCACTTGGACACTTGGTAGCTGATATATTACCTTAGAAGGCATGGTGGTAAAGGTAGAAAATCTATATATAGAGGTGTGATGATAGTAGAATGAGATGATTCGGAGAGAGTAGAGGTGCTGGAAAAGAGGTGAAGTTTTGCAGAAATATCATGGAGTATTCTATGGGTTGGGATTAGAGAAAACATAGGAGTGGTAGCATATTTAGAGGGATGGGTCTGTATTTTTCCTTGTAATGTGAAAGACATAGTATAGCTTTTGATGCATGATCTTGTTCTGCATTGTTATATGGGTTTGTTATGGCCCCATGGAATTTAATGTGGTTACTAAGCTCATTAATATGAATGGAAGGTCCTATTATAAATTATATAGGTTTTTATGAGCTTAATTCTAATGCATTTCCTTTGTGTTTCAGTTCTATATGTTTTTTTTTATTTCTCGATTATAGATGTATTGATATGATAACTCATCCTAGGTTCTTAGAATGAATGTGTGGGTCCTGCCCATTATTTTTCACTTAAGTATCTAACATAGATGGTGTATTCTCACAAAACTCACATAAAGGAGGGGCTTGGTGCCCACATGTGCCTCGGGTGAGCACCCAGTGCTCGCTAGGTGATAGGCTAGTGCACATGGGATTAGACTGTTGTCCTAGGGGTATAAAAATTGACTACATCGTGTTGCAAGAAATATGTAATCTCTTTTGATTTCTTTGGGATTGTGAAAATGTTGAATAGAAGGGTGTCAAGATCATTTTCATCCTATTCCTTTGGTTCTTCCCTTGTATTTATGCAACTTAAATGATTTGGTCCTACATTTTCCTTTCTAGGCTTCACATTTATTTTAAACTTATAATCCTAGAATAACATTAGTCATTTTGATATTCTTCCCCATAATAATGGATTATTCACTAAGTATCACAGCACCTGATGGTTCGTAAAAAATATAAAATATTTTATTTGAGCTTTTGAAGCATAAACACCATTGTTAGAGCTTCTTTTTCATTTGCCATGTAGTTTTTTTGGTAGCAAAAATTTCCTACTTACAAAGTGTTCATAGGAAGATGAATTTCTCCTTCTCCCAACTTTGCATTAAGATTTCTCTTATTGCACTTCCTAATGGGTAAACATGTAATAAAAATATTTGTCCAATCTGGGAATACTAGTATTGGGGTAGTGACCAATTTCTGCTTCAGCTTTGGGAATGCATTTGACAATTTGTTTTCCATTCAAACTCTACAAATTTCAATAGTAGTTTCTCCATTGATTGTACAATACTAGCATATCTCCTAATAAATTTCATGTAATACCTAATATTCCCCAGAAATGCATAGACTTCTAAAGGAGTTGTGGAAGGTTTGAGGCCAATCATGGCTATAATTTTTTCTTAATCTAATAAAATTCCTTCTTTGCATACAACATGACCAAGTAATATTCCAAAAGGTGTAAAGAAATAACATATATTTAAATTTAAAGCAAGCGTAATGCTCTATATCATTATAACATTAATCGTACCTTGGATATATGCTCTTCAAGAAGATAGAATACTACCCAATTGTCCATATATACTTCTAGGAAATCATGAATGAAATCCTTAAATGTATTCACAACGACTCTAAAAAATATTATGGGTGTGTTATTTAATCCAAATGGCATCACCCTGTATGCGAAGCTAACCCATTCAGTTGTGAAGGTTGTTTAAGCCTGATCTTCTTGTGTAATTGGAATTTGGTGATATCCACTTAATCCATTTATGAAGGAATACACCTCATGTCATGCCACTACTTATAAGATCTCATCTATAAATGGTATGGGAAATGGGTCATTGACGCAAGTGTCATTCAGAGCTCTGTAATCTCTACAGATTCTAATTTCCCCTATTTTCTTTGGTTGCATGACGATTGGAATCACCCCATTTGATTTTTCTATTGGGTATATTAGACCTGCTTCTACCATATGATCCAATTATTCCTTCACCCTTTCTTTCATATTTGGATTTAATCTACATGGTCTTTTCCTTATGGGTTTTACCCGGTCTTTCAATCCAATGTGCATTTCTCCCAGTGATGGATCTAATCCCTTAATTTCATTGAATTTAGTGGGAAACACATCTTCGTAATCCTACTATAGTTATAGGATTTCTAACATCTTTTTTGTTATCTAGTAGTCTCCAATAGTAGCTAGCTTTACTATTCCATCTAGTTTGATGTGTTCTACTATTTTGCACACTGGTTCATCATATACTATGGCATTTCTTATACTATGGGAATCCACTACCGATGAGCGTCATTGGTACTCACACTTTAGTTCTTTTATGTTTTTCAATCCAAAGCAGTGTCCATGGATATTCGCAACAAAGGGGAACATTTGAAATTTTTCTTAGTACTTACTTAATAATGAAATTGAAAAAATGTTATACTAAGTGTCATAAACAAATGAAGTTAGTTGGTAACAAAAGATTACTGAATGTAGAATTAAAGGTACTCAAAATAATGCAATGCTGATAATTCAAATTAATGTGAAATCATATAAAGGAAATAAATAGTAAATTATCCCTTCTCATTGGGGAGGAGTGGCCCTTGCTCCTTCCCTTCGATCTGGTTCAATGTTGCAAGTCACACAAGTAGATTTTCCCCTGAATCCACACTTTATTGATTGAAAGAAATTCCTTTTACAATGATCAATCGAGCTAAATTTTTAATCCTACAAAACTTGCTCTTTTATATTCAGAGCAGACCTAGTCTCCTTTAAAGAGGATTAGTTATTTGAAATAAATGAAAACTACTTAACTAGAAGATACCTATAATAACACTAAAAATTTAAGAAATTAGAATCATGGAAGGATTAATCTATGTTGTGTTTCAGATTGAGTTCATTTTGTTAACTACAGATAAGGCCCATAATTAACTTTGTTGAGATAATCAATCAACGCCCAGAGGATATTGTAGATCTTAAATTGATTCCTTATAATCATGATGATTATAAGTCCATGAGTTTTTTGTCTACATCATGTCTTCAAGCAACTGGAGTTAAGTTGGGATTGCATGGACCTCATAATTTATATGAAGGTTGATGTAGTAGTACACATTTCATCTCTTATAATTGTGTAAACTGGTGTGCCAACTACATCAACTCATTATTCAGCCATCACAAGTTATTTGTCTCTTTTGTGTGAGTTCCTCATTTCAAGTGAGTCTGAATTAGTGATCTGGGTGAGTCATGTGCTCCATAGTGAGTCTTGCACTAATGCAAAGGTGAGTCCTACGATGCTATAAGGTGAAGTCATATGCTAGTGCATAAGTGAGTCCTATGCTAGTCTGTAGTTAACTCTTGTGATGACTCAAAAAATACTTTTTCCAAATATATTGTTAATACTCATAAAGGTTCATTCAATCCATATTTGAAGAAGCAATAAAAAGATGAAAATAACAAGAATATGCACAATATTTCCTTCCAAAACATCGTAAAGTATTAATTATAAAACATTAATATTATCATAGTGTAAAATGATATCATGACAACATAGGGTTTCACATAGGATAAAACATGGTAAAACATGGGTTCATCACTCCTCGACACTTAAGATCTAACAAGTCCTCTTGCTACCTATTCAATCTCTACATGATCCTTGAACAATTGTATTCATTGGAAAAGATCTGCCAAGTCTCGTCTAACTCAGTGTTACAAAAACCAAAGAACTTAATGACTACGTTCCTCCAGTTTGTGTAGCTATATTCAGGATGATCATCAGTATAACTCCATCATAGAACAAGGGTTATTACCAATGAATGCCTATACCTTATTCCAACCCATTTTTCCTGCATGTTTAGAATAATATTACAGAGGTATTTAACCCTCTTTAATGACCAACATAGGTTTATGGGTGAAATCACCTCCTTTTTATAGTGCTCTGCGAGAAGTTCATATCTCAGCTAGTAAGCAAGGAAATTAACATTAAACATTGGGAGTATTTTCTCCTTGAAATCCTTTACACAAGTCCTCAGAATTTCCTTATACCTATCCACTGTAAACAATATACCTTAGACTAAAATCTTGTGAAAAATCAGATGGGGATAGGGAGATCATGCCTCATTTAGAGGCCTATATTAGCTTCTTCTCAGACATATGTTCCTCTCTGCTCCTTCCATTCAGACTGATGCCTCAAAGTAGAGATGAATACCCTAAGTTGTACCTCTCCCACATATAAATTAATTGGAATCTCAATCTGTTTAGGGATAAGGAACTTATAAACATAAAATTCACAGAGTATATTCTTAGTGACATCATTTCATGTTGTGTATGCTCCAAAAAACTACTTATCATCATCAAATTCTATATCTTGCATAGAACAAAATCTAGAAATCTTCCACTCTAAGAATTGTTCATTTAAGAACAATACACATAAATTAGATGGGGGCCTACTTGAGAGGACCTGATCATATAACCGACAGAAATTAAGCACATTATCTTGAAGCATCTTGTTCTCTTCCTTTAAAACCTTATTTCCATCATCAACTCCCCTGAGCCTATAAGTACTCCTACACCCACTTAGCCATTCCTCTCAAGACAATAATTTTAGGAAACACAAAGTCTATTTGGATTATTTATTCTGTGGTGGCCACAAGCTCTGTTTCATTTTTGTTCTCTTGTAAAATTGCAAGCTATGCGTTTAGCTCCTCTGTCTTGGTTTGAAGGGAATGAATTTGTTGTTATTTTCCCTCTAGAGCATGTTGAAGTTGAAGAGTGGCCTATTCTTGTTGTTATATGGTCTGATGGAGTTATACAATTTTTTGGTGCTTTTCAGAGTCCCTCTGAGAGAGACTAGACTCTATAGCTTGAAGGAGGAGTTGTAGGTGTGTAATTTTCTCTTGGTCCTATTGGAGTTCATACTGAGCTTTGGAAAGGGATAAGACTTGTGGAAAATTTGTATTAGAATTTAGAGGGGAACTAGGTTTTCCCTCTATCATGGGTTATTTACCTTTGACCACAATGGGAGAGTTAGTAACAGTGGTTGAGGTTTGATAAACTTATTTTTCAGAAACTGGGACAAAGGGTGATACATAATGAGGGGGAGACATAGGTGGTGCCTGGAGTAGGGTTTGCATAATAATAACTACCTCTTATTCTTCTTGGGAAGGAACAATTTATGTTTGGGGATCATTGAGGGTATGATAAATCCTAGATGTCCTAGGGCATTTCTTAGGTTGTTTCAAAGTTGAAGGTCCCGGTTCTAGAACCAATTTAGGTTCTAGAGCATACTTTTTTTGGAATTTCATCCACTTCTTGAGGCCATGTATGTTCTTAACAAAATGATGATTGTAAATTAGATGTATTAGACCTTTGAATTTCAAGTAAGAGGTGCCCGAACATAAATTTTTAGTGGTAGAGGAGACAAACTCAAATAAGAACTGTGGTAAATTTACTTTGTTATGGGATTTAACTTGGCCATGGAAAATGTGGATAATAATTATCAAAAATAATCTCGTATTGACCTTCATAGGTGAAATATTTGATTATCCACTCAGCTACTTTGGCCCAAGGCTTAGGGAGAGTACTTCTTTTTAGACCTTTGGCCTTTCCCTTATTGTCCACAACATGTTCTAATTTTCCCTTTTTCCCACATAGATTTGTTTAAATAATTTTAGATTAGACTCTCCTATAATTAACTGATTGAACCTCTTTCGGTATCCTTGAAATATGGCTAATTATAGTGGGACCGAACAAAATTTTCTTACCTCTTACAATAACATATCCATCCTCCATGTTCTTGGAGAAATCCTTTGAGATTTTTGAGTCAAAATCCTCATATGCAAGCATGAAATCAATCCATCCCACCTTTTCAAAGATTTCCACTGACCTTACATCAGCTAATAGTTTAGTTGAATGTGTTGGTTCATGTCTAAGTATGCACCCCATAACTGGTGCGCTACGCAGAGTAGGTAATTATGCATAGTTGGAAAATAACAGAGTACAAGACTAGAGATACAATGTTGTAGAGATGGAAATAAGCACAAGAATGGAGCTGGTACTAGTGCATGAATGCAATGGCGTAAGTGAAAATTGGGAAAAATATAGAGAAGACAAAACAAATATATATTAAGCACCACAAATTGGGAAAGTTCTAGCAAATCCCAAGGTGATAGCGATTAAAGGATGGAGTAATTGGTTATGTGTGGGATATTAATAAGGGGATGGATGTAAGATTTTTTGGGTTATGTGATGCATGGAAATACATTGCGAATGTGGGAAGTTATCAATTCACACAAGTACAAACGAGCATTCCATGAATTAAAATTTACAACATTTAAGAAGGGAATAATCATGCATACTTGATTAATTTCACTTGTCACATCATTTTACATCATTTAAATGTTGCTTTTATCCTCCCTCCATGTATTGTTCTTTACTTATTGTCAGCATGATTCAGGGGTGGTGACCACCATTGCTTGGTTTTTAACCACTTGCACTTATTATTTTTTTCAAAATTTTCTTCTCTCTCTCTCTCTCTCTCTTTTTAGAAGTTGCCACCATTGATGGCCAATACCTTAGAGGATGATGGCCACCATTTTTGGTTTTTAACCATATCCTCATTATTATTACTGAGAAATAACTTAGCTTTGATTTGAATTGGACAAAGATACTTTGTCCAAATAATTCAGAGCTGAATCTCCTTGAAGCATATTCTGGAATTTTTCTTTAGATGTTGGATTGTGGTACAACCTCAATCTATGTCCATTACATAACATCACTTTCTTCAAACCATCAATTGGAATTAACTGAATTGTTCCATTGTTGAAGACTCCTTCAATTTGGTATGGGCCCATCAATCTTGTTTGTAATTTTCCTTTGAAATCCCATATATTTTGAATCAAACATTAGGGCCCAATATCCATTTTGAAACTTCCTTTGCTTGATATGTTTGTCATGCCATACTTGCATTTGATGCTGAATAATCTTGGTTTCATGTAGTGCATGTAGTCTCATTTCATTCAGTTCATTTAGTTAAAGAATCCTTTCTTGTTGTGATTTTGATAAATCAATCCCTACTCCAGCAGTTGTTCTCAAGGCTTGAATTTCAAAATCTATAGGAAGAATGGGATCCTTCCCATAAACCAACTCATAAGGAGTGAATCATGTGGTCATTTTCCAAGTGGTATTGTAGGTCCATACTGCTTCAGGTAACTTTTGAACCCAATTTTTTCTTGAGTTATCCATTATTTTTGTTAGGATATTCTTCAATTCCTTATTAGTAACTTCTATTTGACCATTTGAATGTGGATGGTATGGTGATTACTTCTTATGCTTTAGCTGGTATGTCTCTACAAAGGAACTAATTACACCTGACATAAACTGTGCCCCCTGGTTTGAAATAATGGATTTTGGTGCCCCAAATCTTTAAAACATATGTTCATATAAAAAGTCTAAAACTTTTTTATCCCTTGCTTATTGTAGAGCTTGCACCTCAACCCATTTGGTGACATAATATATATAAACCAAAATTTACTCATTCCCTTGATAATTTGGATAAATTGGTCCAGTAAAATCTAATCCCCACTTCTTAAATTGTTGTAAAACAACTTGAGGTTAGAGTGGCATCTCATATGTAAATTTTAGCTTCCCATCCTTTGACATTGATCACACTGTCACACATATTTTTTACATATTTGTATAAGGAAGGCCAATAGTAACCATATTCCAAGACTTTGCAAATAGTCCTTTTGACTAAATAGTGTCCTCCTGATGGCTCACCATGACATGCTCTAAGTATGTTAAATATCTCATTTTCAGCTACACACTGCATAAAACATGGTTAGGTCCACATTTAAAAAGAATTCCATTTAACCATGTATACATCACACTTTGTTAAATCAATTACTTTCTTTTCTTATGTGTGAAAAAGGTTGGGAACATCCATGCAACAAATAGTTAGCCATATCTGCAAACCAAGGAGAGACAATAGAAATTGCAAACAATGTTCATCTGGAAAATCATCATTAACCTACTCCTCCTTTCTTGAAATGGTTAACCTTGAAATAAAATCAACCACTGTATTTGATTTCCCCGATTTTTCAATAATTTTAATATTTAATTTTTGTAATAATAGTAATCACCTTACAATCATGCCATGCACTAAAGGTTTATTTATTAGATACTTAATAGCAGAGTGGTCAGTGTGAACAATCACTTCATATCCTGTGATATAGTGGCGAAAATTGTTAATTGCATAAGAAACTACAAGAAATTCCTTCTCTGTGGTGGTGTAGTTCCTTTCAAATGGAGAGATATTTTTATTGATATAGTATATAACATGCATCGCTTCTCCTTCTTCTTGCTGACCAAGTACAACCCCTACTGCTTCATTGGAAGCATTTGTTTGTATATGGAAGGGAAGCTTCAAATTTGGGCCTCTTAATACTGGGGTATTTATCAATTTGTCTTTGATAATATCAAAGGATTGTTGACATGCCTTTGTCCATTCAAATTCATGTTCTTTAGTTAGGAGAGAAAACAATGGAGAAGCTATCTTACTAAAATATAGAATAAACCTTCTATAGTAGTCCACATGTCCAAGGAAAATTCTTACCTCTATTTGATTTGTAGGAGATTGGAGTTTTACAATGATTTTGACCTTGTCAAGGTCTACCTTGATTCCTTCAGTTAAAACACGATGGCTTAAGACTATCCCCTGCTCCATCATAAATAAGAATTTTCATGATTTATGGATAATTGATGTTTTTCACACCTAGAAAGGACTTTTTCTAAATTATCAATTGCCTCTTGGAATGTTTCCCCATAAACAATGAAGTCATCCATGTAAATTTCAAAACAATCATGAGTGAGATCATTAAATATTGCTAACATGAATCTTTGAAAAGTGGTAGGAGCATTGCATAAACCAAAAGGTAATACCCTACAAGCAAATGTTCCCCAGGGGCAAGTAAAAGTTGTTTTATCTTGATCCTCTGGTGCTACTATTATTTGATTGTACCCGCTGAACCCATCAAGGAATGAAAAATACCTTTTCCCAGATAAATTATCTAAGACTTGATCAATTAAAGGTAATGGAAAATAATCTCAATGAGTTTCCTTATTTAACTCCCTATAATCCACACAAACCCTCAATTTCCCATTATTTTTAGTAACTATAACTGATGGGGAAACCCACTGGCTATATGAGATTGGATAAATGAATCCTACTCTAAGAAGTTTTTGAATTTCAGGTTTTATAATGTCTCTTAATGCAGGGTGTATCCTTATTTTTGGTTGTTTAACTGGCCTAGAATCAGCTGTGTAGATGTGGTGTGTACAAATATTGGGGTGAATATCCTTTATGTCACTATATTCCCAAGCAAAATATTGAGAATGAGAGCATAAGAGTTCAAACAGGGTATTGTCTTCCTCACTAGTCAACAAACTATTGACTGCCAATGTTTTCCCTAGGAAAATAGGTAGTTGTTTGATATTCATTCTCAATAAATTCAATGGGCACATGTGGGGAAGTAGTCTGTGAATATCAATGCTATTTTGAAAGACAAACTCGGTCAAGTCTATATTTCATGATAAAGGCCAGATGATAGTCTGATTATTTTCATCCATCATATCATCTCTTATTTCCACTAGTGGCGGCACAAGACTAGTAATAAATCCAACGCAGGATTCATGCATACGAACAAGAATTATACTCTATAAAGTGCAAGAATAATGGTCACCATCCTGAATCTGATCTAAATGTTCTTGAATTATGACGATGGACAAAGATGAATTGATGTCCTCTGATTCATCTATATTATCCTTCCACCATTTTTCATTTTCTGTAGCAGAATGTTTTGCAGTTGAGAAGATGGATAATTTTTTAGAATCATGTCCATTTATAATCACCATATTCCCTATTTTGCAATCAATGAGGGTGTCAGTGGTGGCTAACCAATGGCATACTAGGATTAGAGGGTATCCAATATTTCTATTCTTCATTTTGATAACCATAAATGTCTACCGTATAGTCCTATGACTCAATGGTGATTGTATCATCTTCTATAATCCCTTTTGGCATGTTTATAGATTGGTATGCCATTTGTATAACTATTGAGGTCGATTGTGGTTCTGGAGAGAGACAATGTGGAAAAGATATTAGTAGTCATCACATTGATAGTAGCTCCTAAATCAATTAGAATGTTTGGGATCTGAACAAATCCTATGCAAACTTTAACAATAGGAATTCTAGGGTCTCCATATTTAGGAGGGATCATATTCCCTTCCTAGTATCCATCAATATCAACATGGATGGTTTTAATTTGATTATTTCTTCTTCTTAGAGTTCTTAAAACAAATAGCTCTTTGATGGTTTTTTTTAATTCAAGAATTTCCTTAAGATCTTGTAACAAAGGAATCCCAATACTTAATTTCCTTAGTCCCTAAATCAATTCTGACTCTGTTCATTCATTAATTACAATGTTATGTTTCTCCAAGAGTCTGAATGGAAAAGGGATATCCGCATTTGGTTGGGGTATTTCTTAAACATCATGACTGGGATGCATTTCTTATGGCTTTTCCTTATCTTCAAGGATTTCCTCTATAACATGGGATGAAGGTTTTGAGGTAACCTTCCCTAAACGTAGTAGGATGTTTCTACAATTCATAGAGTTCACTGTGGAATTTTTATTTGATTCCACAGTGTATGTTGGGTTACCTTGCCTCACATTTTTTGGGTTTACCACATTTTGAGCTAGAATATATGGTTGGGTAGGTTGTTTGGATGGGGTAGCATTTGTAGGCCCAATCAACAAATATTATTGACCTTGGGGCCTTTTTTGGTTATAATATCACTTCCCTGATCCTTGAGGTACAATATAAACTTGTTGGAATTGAGGATGAAACTATTGAAACCGTGGAATGTTTAGGTTTGGAGTCCAAGAATGCTTATAATAACTTGGTGGTGAATTCCATTGAGGACTCCATTCCTATGGGACTTGTTGAGCCCATGGCTGGGGGTATAGCCATGGTGCATTCCATTGATTTGGAACCCATTGTGGTTTTGGTACATAGGACTGATTTTTATTGGATTAAAAATTTTCTCCTTGCCTCTGAGCCATATAGTTTAATCTCAACTTCATCTTGTGTGTTTTGTTTTATATAGTTATTCGGATCAAGGGAAGAAATCCACACTGGTTTGTGGGATGCTTCATATCACAGACAAGACAATATTTCTATCTTGTTCTAAGGGGTAGTCCTTAAGCCCATGCTTGTTCCTACATTTTGTATAGTAGATGGAAAAAGGATCTATGTTCTTGGCTTTCTTCCTATCCATACTTGTGCTAAGTTGAACTGAGAGGTCTATTCTAAAATTTGTAATCTCTTCTCTTAGTTTGGATATATCACAATTGGCCATTTTTCCTTTTTGTCTATGAAGGTTGGGGTGAGTTTGGGAGTAATTCCTACAAAGGTAATTGATATCTATAAACTATAATTTTTCATGGCTCTTTTCCCCATAATATTGAAGGCTTCCTTCATGTCTTCATCCAATCCGTCGAGGAATAAAGTTTTGAGCAGATTAATATCCAAACCAGTACCACACCACATATGAAGGAAGAGGAACCGATTGAGATAATAGTCCACACTCTCATCCTCCTTTTTTTGAATTCTAAAGAGCTCTTCCTTCTTGTCCTTGACTCTATAGTAGTCTTGTTATTTATCCAAGAAAATTGTTTCCATCACCTTATAACTATGGATGGAGTTAGGGGTCAAGCCCACGAACCATATCATAGTTGTATATTTTAAGGTCAAGGGAAATAATTTGAAATTCTCGGTATCTAAGTTATAATGATAGGTTTGTCACATGCCTTTGAATTCAAATAGGAATTGATCAGGATCTTCTAAGACTAATCCCTGTAGTCATAAAATTATGCAATTTAGACATCATTTATCTCGGTCTCATACTACTATTTAGAAGGTTCTTAAGTGAAGAAAGTACTAATTAACCCTCATACTTTGACAATCTTATTTTATTTTATTTTTTCATTACCGACCTCTTACACCCATGTGCCTAGTCAGATTATGTCATCCCACATTATTTTAGCATCGACTAGGGTGCCCAGATTAGTACTGGGGTGGGTGTGGGAACCTAGGACCCACCATGGGCACCTCGATCCTTTTAGAGATTTCTCACCAATTTTTGGGCTCTTTTTAACCATTTGAGATCTTTATCTTTTTGGTGGTCAGCCATTTCAGGGTTAATTACAAAATTAGACCAAGAGAACATTATAAATACAAAGTTATGAGACTATAATGAGGGACCTAGCATCACTTACTACTATCACTCCATCTAGAGTTGCATTCATCTTTGCATTGGAGATCATTTGTATCCAAATAGCTCCATCATCAAGGCATAAGGCTAAGAAATCTGCATCACACTTCCTAGGGGGAGGGATTCTATTCTATTCCATGCACACCTTCTATTACATTTTCTACACAGTTATTTCTCGCTACTTCAAAAAGTGTGACTGACACAAGAGAAACCTAGGGCATGTTCACACACACTTGCACATAGAACTACATCGGGTCTGAGATGTAGTGTAGCGCTCAGTTAGTAATTCCGCCATTGTGGCAGTTGAGGTCAGTTTGACCCCTTCATATGCATTTTTATTTTTTCAGGGTTTGATGCTTGTTTTAGGGTCTTGTAGGTATTTCTTCCATCTTGAGTTATTGGTGACATCTGAGGTAGTACGATGAAGTTGATGTGACAGAAAATGCGGGTTTTAGATCACCTTTCAACCATGTGATGATCAAATTCAGAGATTTTACAAATACCAAGATGCCTAGGTTGCATAATAGAGTGCCCACAGGTGCCCTAATCCCTCTCCAAGTGCTCTAGTCTAGCTAAATCCTATAGCTCCATCCTTTTTAGGACTCTTGCACAGTCATTCCTAATTTTTTATTCTTCAATCATCACCATAACACTATCCTACAGGCATATGTTATTCAAATGAGTTCTTTCCTCTTCCTTCTTGCACATTAGGGATATTATTTCCATTTACATAGTTACTTAGATTATTTACACACTTCTTTTACTACATTTACTTACTTTATTACAATTTTTCATAGCTTAGATTAACTATCCCCCATACTACATTAGTTAGTCCAATTTTAGTTAATCATTTTGGTGAACTCGAAGTCTTTCACGCTTAGGATCATCATTTTTCCTCTATCATTGGTTAAGTTTCTTTATCTGCATTACTTAAGAGATATCCTCATTGCTGGGTTATTTTGTAAAAATAGATAGACTACATGTATCTAGATGACAATACACTGCCAAGCGAAATAATTTATATATTTGATCATTTATCTGATGACTATGATCCTAGTGGTCCTCCATCTAATCAACCCTTATTGGATTGAATTCAAGATCTACATGCTTTATTTCAAGAAAAATTTAAGGCTATGGAATCAACCATTACATCTCTCATATCTGAAATTCAACAGCTTAAGGATGTTTCTCCATCACATGTTTTTTCTCCTTTACATCCTCTATGCAATCTATGACCACTACATGTCATCTAGTTGAACCTCAAGACATGTCGTTTCCTAAGGCTCTCATATTTGAGCATAATACTACCCCACATGACATTCTTATTCAGCTCCTTAGTCATCAGTTACTTACCCTACCGCTTACTCATTGCTATTCTCCCCATCGGTTGGTGAAATATCAAGGTCGCCCATATTGCAATCATCATTAAATCAATGTACATAATGATAATGATTTCCATACTTGGTATCGCATAATCAAAATTCTTAAACTTCAAGGTCTTATTTCATTTAATGCACGACATTCTTTTACAAAGGTTACACCCACATAGGATCATAAGGATACTCCTTCTTTGATTAGTCACAATCCACCTAAGCAATCACCTATGGTATCTCCAAGTCAACAAAGTCAGCCACCTATTAAAATTAGTTCACAAAACACTCCTACTAAGTCATCTACTAGATTACCAAGTCAACCTAAGAAGTATCTATTGAGACTTAATGCAACTTGGCCTCCTCTCAAATCTAAGCTCCAACCAATTAATTTCCTCCCAACAACTAAATCTCCTACTAGTGATCACGGTATATTTTAAATTTCACCACCATTACATAGTGCTCCTATTTACTTTATTAACATGATTCCACCGCACACATACTTGGTATTTGGTAGGTGACTCTTATTACTCTACCCTCCTAATGACACACTCATATGCTTATGGTTCTTATATGACTGTTAAGGGGTCTTTTACCATAAATAACCTTGTTTCCTCTTACATTACCATATTTTGCCATTACATCACCATCTATACATACACACATCTACCATGCTTTAACACTCCTTACGCATCATAAATTAAATGAAATATATGATGCTTCATCACCCTCATACATCATTTATCACATAATACATGCGTTATCATACACTTGGGGGGGGCATAACATCTCACACCCCCCCTAATCTTGGAATTTACGCATATCTCACTTTTACATTCTCATACATCAATCTCATAGCATACACATACTCCATTACAAACTTTAGTGTTGTTATTACCCGATGACACACTCTTGTCCCTCGATTCACACTTGATTGTCGAGGGATTACTAAACATGAACCACACACACTACACTAGAGGCATTTCATCACACACTACATATCATACACCATACATTATACATCTCATCTATAACATTTTGACATTTGTGTATTTACACCTCATATATCATGATAGTCATCATTAGGCATACACCAACGTCCACACGTTTTACATCCTACATATTGCATTATTCACTTATCTATATATCATACATATTACACCATGCATTTTCATACATATTCTGCATACTATGCTAGTCTTCATCACATATGAGTCTAGCATTACATCATTCGAAATACTACATTACTAGTCTATTTACATACATTACATGTCACTTTATGCATTATACACATTTCAATTTTACATTATACATATAATGTACTTATACATTCCACTCATCATATGGTCATCTCTCATCCTTACATATACTACTTTGTCTTTTACATGCTACACTCACTACCTGATGACACACTTTAGTTCCTTGGTTTATACTCAACAGCCGAGGGTTTACAAATCAAATAGACCTTACACTCATCACAACATTATCATTCGACCTTTCATCATGAAATTTTTTTAACTTAGCAACATACGCTTTACAATAAAT
This sequence comes from Taxus chinensis, assembly GCA_019776745.2. Lineage (NCBI taxonomy): Eukaryota > Viridiplantae > Streptophyta > Pinopsida > Cupressales > Taxaceae > Taxus > Taxus chinensis. Next base: position 486,597,569 of record CM034154.1, read on the forward strand.
CATCATCTATTTTTTCATTTTGTAGTGGTATACACCTTAGGTTATATCACCACTCCCTCCTTACATTTTGTAGTGATATACGCTTAGGGCTGAATCATCACTCATCCATGCATCTTATAGTGATATTTGCTTAGGATAAATTATCACTTATACATTCATCTAGTCATGATATATGCTTCAGCTACAGAGTTCATGTACACATCATCGTTAGGTCATATCTCATCACTACACCTACACATCCCTCACAATGCATTAGACACAACACACACTACTCGACCATTTCCTGATGATGCAATCTCGTTTATGGTTCATTCTTGATTGTTGAGGGGGAAAACAAAATGAACCTCACTTCATACATTTTCCATTCACTCGGGGGGAACGTGGATCCTATCACTCCATCTTGCATTTCATTCCATTCATCAACAACATGTTGCATATATGGTTGCTTTTATTCTTATGTACTCTTGTTTGTTCATGATCACATTATTACACATGCTAGTTAGCTTACTTGTATGCCATTTATCTATATCATCCACACATGCGCGTTCACAACTTTTTCTAGTTGTGATCACAGATATAGGTCTCTTACATGCAGCACAGATGCTCGCCTTCTAGCATTCCTACACCGGTCATTAGGGGCATCCACATTCATCTCTTCCAGGTGTTATTGTTTCATTTTGTACTTTACACCTTACATTACTTAGTTATACACACTTTTGACATACTAGTTATCTTTTTAATATGCTAACAGGTGCTTCATGTGCAACATTTGTTATGCAGGGGTGTAGACATCAAAATAAGGTCACGCTCCCCTTGGTCCCTTTTCGAATAGCCAACTAAAACATATTGACCTAACCATGACCTCCCTAGCCCACATTAAAATTAATTTAATTATTTACAATCAAATTAATACTCATCCTCACAATCATTCATTATTTAATTACCCTAATTAAACTAATTTCCACCTCACCTAGACACCTCATCACAAACCTATTCGTAGTATGTTTCCCTTTTACTAGGACTCAATATTCACTCACCATAACTAACTAAGACTTAATCCTACTTACCTTAATGAACTAAGAATTAGTGTAACCCTAAAAATCATATGCCTATTCTCCCTCTAACCACATTGCCATCATTAAAATAGAATATTTCATTTTGATCCGTGAAGATAGACAGAGCTAGCCCAAAAGATTTCCAAAATCTAGCATTTTTAGTAAACCTAGGATTTCCAGCCTTAACCGACACTAGTCACCTTGAACCGTCATCAGTTACCATATGTCCATTTTGGTAACCTCGTCTAGCAGGTTGTCCATATTCTCAATTTTTGGAATGAAGGAGATATTTATGCAAGCATGAACCAAATCCCTTTCGCATGTCTAGACAACCATAACTAGCACCAAGACAGATCAGAAGGATTTTTCATTCACAAAAGCATTCCGAGAAGCATTATCGTAGCACTGAGCACCATTCCACAGATCAACCGTCACCAACATCTCTAATCATCTATCCACCACTAGAGGAATTTATAATACATTTGAACTCCAAGTAAGTTTGTTTCTCCTTTGTTACTGGAAGTTGTTTTCTTTATTTGTTTTCACCTTTTCACTATTCTTACTTAGATCTATCCCTCAACTTCCTCTCTATCAACCACCCCATCACACCCCACCTACACTTCACAAAATCCTATCCAAAAACTGCCTTCCCCCCGTAGAACTTATAAACATCCTCCAAAATTTCTATGCAATCATAGAGAGGACCTAAAAATCATTCTCCAACACCTTCTAGTTCCCCACAATCACTGACACCAGTTAACCCTAACCTTAGTCGATTTGTCCTACACCGATATCGGTCTACTTAATCGATATTGTTCACTATGACTGTTAACCCAACGTAACAACTCAACCCATAACCTACCCCAAAACCTCACTCAGAATGTTACAACACCTATTTTGGACCTATCACCTCACCCTCCCCAACAGAGACCTTTCAAACTCTCTATTCCAAGACAAAAGAGATTCCAAACATCCTCCACCTGAATTCATGTCACTTTTCCATCGTTACCGATATCAGTCTTCCTAAACCGATAGCGGTCCTACCTAAACCGACATCGATCACCTTAACCGGAGTCGGTCTCTGTGTCTAATAATATTGTTCCAGACTAGCAACCTAAGTATCACACCTAAAACAACCCAAAATCTCACCCAACCTTACCAAGACTCTGTCTGTGACCTTTAGACCACCTGCACTACCTACAACCCAATCCAAACCTTTTACCTCAATAGCATTTTAGTATTTAATCGGATCGATGTTGATAGTAATCTGAGGCACCCAAATCAAAATGCTAGCACTAGATTCTTTTATTTACATGTTCAAGTTATTTTATATTGATTTATAAACAGTGGATTGACGGCCTTCCAAGAAGTATCATACTTCTTGGATCTAGCATATGCTAGGAAGTCCACTGTCATATGCTATTTAATCCTCTTTTTATGGTCTTGTTGTGTATTTTAGGTAGTTCCTCCTAGCCAAAAGGAAGCTCTCACAGTCAGCATCAGATCAAGAAGTCAGAACGCATGCAATGACCTTCAAACTGACCATCACAATAGGTATTCCTCCTTGGCCCACACCCTTATCTGTTTCATCTAAAAACTTAAAGAAAATGGTGAAACATTTTGGCACACTCGGTGGGACCCATCCAGGGTTCCTTGCATTTTATTCATTCCTAGGTAAAAGTGGTGTGTTTGTTTCCCTTTTGAAAATCCTACACATTAATTTTCTTCTCTGGAATCTTCCCTTCTTTCTATTATCTAAAAGCAATTGTTTTTTTGGTGCTATAAAAAGAATACTTCTTTTCTCTCATTAGTATTGCATTAGTGAAAGAGCATCCCTCTCCTATTCATTACTTGCTACATCGAATATCACACTTCGATTTGGGATTTAAACACTTGCATAAGCATTCTGATTTGTTACATTATAGCTCACATTAAAAATGAGGGCAACCTATACACTGGAAGTCATGCCCAACTGATGGTTGACACAATTGAACCGTAGAAAGCACTTGCTTCTCTCTCTCTCTTTTCCTAAACTGCACAAATTTGAAATTTATACATCTTCTTAAACAACATCCCACCCGGAAGAAGGTTGTCAATGATCACACAATCAAAGGATTGAATAGTGGGCACCCAACTGGTTATCTCTTTATGGTACCCCATCAGAGGATGACCCACCCCCGCCATAACATAACCTGAAACCTCACCTTTAGAATTTCCTTCTTCATAGGAAGCCTTCCCAACCAAAAAATCTACTCTAAATTCACGAGTTCAGTCTTTTGAAATAGCATAAGCTAAACACACTAAATTCACTTGTTGGATTACATATTTTTCTTAGCTTTGTGCTTGACTTGCATTTTGAGGTGTGAGGATTTGATTCTTCATTTTTAATTTTTTCCTTTCACACTCCACCATCACAGTTGGAGTATTATGACTTTCTCATAGTGTGTCAGGGCCTCATCTTATCATCCCTAGACTTCTAGGTTGATTATTCATCCAATCCAAATTCAAAAAAAATCATTTTTTCTTCATTCTTTAGATTTCACAGTAACCAACATCGGTCCAACGATCGTCATCAATTTATATCTGACTGTCATTGGTTTACCTAACTAGTGTTGATTCTTTGTTCTTTTGGGTATTTACCCAAAAGATACTTATCTCATCTTCTCTTATGTATAGATTTTATGTGTATCATTGTATTCTATGTACTCTGGTAACAGTCATCAAATACAAATTTCCTGTCTAACAGTCATCATTTTTTGCCTCATTTGCTGAAACTAATATTTTCTCACAGTAACCAGTATCAGTTCCTGTAACCATCATCGTTCACCCTTAACCATTGGTCACCTCGTAACAGACATCGGTTAGTTCAATCGGTGTCAGTCACTCTGTTTTGATTTTAATCAAAACATTTACCAACTTTCCCTCCCATAATCTATTTTTGTCCCATCTTTGTTGTTTTGTGTCATTTACAGAGCACACTTCACTTGATATACGCTGATTCACATGGTGTTGACTTGTATCCAAACTAATGCCCTCCTATTTCACGCCAACCGTCATCCACTCTCACCTAGTCCATAACCTCCATCCATCATGTCACCTATGGATCTAACTCAGCTCATCCCCATTGCTACCGGTGATGAGGAGTTTGCGAGACTCTCAACCATAATCCCACTGCCCTCCAATACTACCTTGCTCATTCTTCCACTCAGGATTCCTCAGGACAGTTAATATACAACATGCCCGTATCTATCCCTCCTACTCTAGCCCCCACTTCTGTGTCAACTAGCACCAGCTCAGCACTTTCGTCATCCACTTTACCACCTGTGGTATCTCAACTAGATCCCACATAGTCATTATAACTGCAGCATCTACATCATTTGTTGCACCTATGACATCAATTTCCCCCCCGACAGCCCCTATAAGTATAGCCCCATCTACACCCAACACTTCACATATACCCATTGCATTGCAACCACCTCCTAGTGTTGGCAACTTACACCCCTTTTCAAAACCTCATCCTTTCTATCCCACAATCCTTACCCCCAATCACCACTAGAGTTGTTACGACTACCCCACCCACTTACACATACTACCAACAACCCCCGACCTCATCCATCACTTATGTTGGTTGTGTACCACCTACATCTATTCCTCCCGTGCAATTTCTCATACTCAGTGCCACCCTACACTAGCATACCACCCACCTCATACATTCAACATCAACCCCCTTTTTCTGCGGGGGTCACCCATTCATCCCAACCTAACTAATGACCTCACTAAAATGATGATGGAGAAGATGTAGTCCTTAGAAGCATCTATTTCTAGCTCCCATAATTCTTTAACGAATGATAAAATATGTAACGAGCCTATCCATCCATCTATTCCCATTCGTCCTTACCCAATGCATTCAGAAATTCCTAAATTCAATCACTTAAATAGTAAAGAAGACCCGCAGCAACACTTGCGGTCGTTCAAACATGGGTGTTACCTAATCGCCCATGATGACGCTTTTCTCCTACGAACTTTCCCAATGTCCTTGATAGGACCAACATTGGATTGGTATAGTGGACTACCTTGACATTCTATTTATTCCTTTAATCAAGTAGCCCAAAATTTCTTAGATCATTTTTCAATCAATGTTACTAAGAAAATCACCATGACCGATCTCTATTCAACCCTAACAGTATGAAGACGAATCTATTGCAGATTTCATTTCCCGCTGGCAAAGTCTTATTAACCAATTGACGTTCCAACTACCTTAGACTGAACTTATTGATTTGTTCACTAGAGCTTGTGCCAGACACATCTCACCAACTCTACAAGTCTAAACCTTCCAAACCTTTGATGAAGCATTCACCATGGCCCAAAAACTGGAAATTTGTGCCATTGAAGAAAAGAAGATCCAATTATGGAACAAGAACACCCCATTCAAATCAAACGATTCTTCTTCATCTTCAAAACCTCAAAATAACTATCCAAAGCCCAAAGGATTGGCCAACGTGGTAGTCCTCAAGGCAGGTCCACCTCATCCTTCTAATCAGGCCCAACCTTCTTCCAATCTTTCTCTTGTCTAGGCCTTTCAGCTCTGACGGGAACAACAGAAGTACACTTCGATTGGAGAGCCCTATTCATCAGTCTTGGAAAAGATTCTTAAAGCTGGAGCCATTACACTTCCTCCCATAAAACCTCATATAGGTTTCAATCCCGCTCATCCTATGCCCGCATGGTATAATGAACATGACTACTATAATTATCATCACGTTAAAGGACATAGTGATGGTAACTACATAACTTTTAAAAACATTATTCAAGAGATGATAGATAATGGAGACCTTGTCATGGACAACCCAAATGCGCCAGCAAATCAGAATTTACACATCTTTAAAAAAAATTCCCTAATCATAAACCATCATCTAATCAAAATAGCAAACCTTCATCCAAGCGACAACAATGTCCATGAAGTTCACACAATTTTTGATATCGTACCAATTGTTCCTCAAAACCTACCTACTTCATCTATTAAGGAAATCTTGGCATGAGATCCTCTACCCACAGAGGAGCATACCTCTTCTACTCCTCCACCCACAAAGGAGCACCCCTCATCTCCCCTTTCTCTCACAAAGGAACCCACACTTTCTATCGATGTCATTTCATCATCTGCTTCCTAGCCTATTGAACCGTCAACACTTGTTATTCTCCCATCCACAGGAGAATCATCATCGCCTTCTCCTCCACTAAGAGAGAAGTCTACCTCACCCAACCTATTATCTCTCCTACCCATGGGAGATTCTTTAGACATGTCACTACATGTCGGGGACAATTTTCCCCAAGCATCCTAGGACCCTATTGACATGATCTTGGCTCTTTTACCTACAGAATCCAAGGCTAGCCAATTCCCTGTCTCATAGACATATTTTATAGGGATTTCCACCCAACCCATACCATCCTCTTCTTCAGTAGTCCCATTTTCATGGTTGGTTGATCATTTGGATTACGTTGATCATTCCATGCTCTGGGGACATCTTCGGCTCCCCATTTCAACCCAAATGAAAATGTTTCCTGAAGATACTTCCACGATCTACCCAAAGGTATTTTTGGAAACCAAAACTACATTGACCATCCCATTTGAAATGGATTCTTCTTCGTCATCTCTACCTACATCCAAACCTTTACCCATGACCAAAACCATTTCAAAATTGGAAATGCTACCCACACCTATCTCCTCACCCGTATCTAAACCCATCACTACTTTGGGTTTCATGCTGACATCAAGCCTTACTCACCCACCTGTCAGACTAGACTTAACCATGTCATCTTCAACCCACAAAAACATTATCCCTCTGCCTAAAAGGAAAACCCAACCTTCTAGGTTGCATACACCGATCTTTCCTACCACACCTTTGTCACCTTCCCCCTTCCATCCATTCTAGGGCCTCATCCATGAACCTTGAACAAACAGTCTCATACACAAGGCTAGTCAAAAGATAAACAACCCACTCATGCCTTAAAAGCCTTTGTTACACCTCATTCACCTAGAAACCAAACTCCCTCACCCTCACCTGCGCACTTCTTGCCACCTATACCTCCGCCAGTTATCATAACCCCAACCTTGCCTATACAAATGCAACCAATGTCGTCTACCCAAACTCTACCAACCACCACCACTACAACCAGGTTTCCCCCATGGGTAACCCGTCCTCTTCCACCATCTAATTTCTCTTCTGCATCCCATACCCCCATGTCACCTTTACCCAAGAAGGTGCAACCCAAAGATAAGAACCCACTACCCTCCAATAAAGTAGTCAAACAAACAAAACCTTCCAGTGTTAGCTCTTCTACCCCACCTTTACCCAAGCAGATGCCATCAAAACATAAGACCCTACCACTCATCAAATCATTAGACCAACCTATTCCCCCTCTTATCAAACCTCTTCCCTCATAATCATCCACACATATACCCAAACCTATGCTCACGTCCCATTGTGATCCATTAGCGGGGTCTTGCGCTAAAATTTTAACCAATCTCTTATATACTTATGTCATTACATTACCACCACTTCAACCTTACAATCCTCTTAAACCCAAACCAAAAGGGTTTGATGAAACCAATATTTGTGCCTACCATCGTGTGTCAGGACATGATGTCGAAAATTATAAGGCTCTAAAGACCGTTCTTATTCAACTTTGTCCTCCTAAAAATATTTTTGATGATGATGACATTCTTGATGAGGACCATGCTCCACCTTCACCAATCACCATACATCATCGTCCTTTACCCATTAAACGATCAATATCTCCACCGCCATAACCATTTTTCCCACCTCCAAAATTCAAGATCAACATGGTTTGTATTAGAGGGTTGGCCAAACCACCACCAAAATGTCAGTGCACCCTACTCATTTCACAAGGCTCTTATCCACCACTAGTATTTTTCCCCTCATGGCGTTATACCTTTCATGACACACCCTCTCCATCCACCTCCCCTCATATTAACATGGTTCACATTGCTAGACACGCTCAGAAAGATAAAGGAAAAGAAAAATCAACTAGCCCATCAACTAGCCCCGTGCCCAATATACCATCTGTACCTACTCCCAAAATCACCATCTATGGACCTACATACCCTATCTCTGATGGGGTAACCCATCGTGCAATGGTAAAACAATTACGTCAATCTCCTCTAAAGATGTCTTTGTATGATCTTGTCTAAACCTCTGAATCCCATAGACAAGCCCTTATTGAGATTTTACAATCCATTGAATTTCTACCCAATGACCCCACACTAGTGGCCTCGATTATCACCCCTCACCATGTGGCCTCACTCACCAAATCATATCCTTCTTCTACCCCTATGCCCACTCCTCACATCAACACCCTCAACTTCTCAGACGAGGAGATTATACCTCTCCAGTCAAATGACCCTGATCCTGTCCTATTCATTTCCATCTATATTGATAACATACATGTATGACGCATCATGATCGATGGTGGTGCTAGCATTAACATCATCTCCTCCCGTGCAAATAATCAAATGTGTATCCCTTCTAACTATATGCATAATAACCTAGTTATGTTGCGCTCCTTCAACGATGCCATCACCTTCACCCTTGGCACTATTATCCTTCACGTTCGCGTAGGCCCTCACATTGTCCCTGAATTATTCTATCTTAGAGGGGGAGTTCTGGTACAACATATTACCTAGCAGACCCTAGATTTGCATCATGGGTTGTGACCCTTCAAATTTACACTGTTGTGTAAAATTCAAGCATGAAGGACATAACTACACAATCTCTACCAACCTATCACCATTCAAAACCTATAACATGTTGTACCGACCTAATGATGTACTTATACCATTCAAGGCATCTGCCACTACCCTCAATTCTCCTTCACCTACAAACCCATCCACCAGTGTTGTCACCACCTCTCCTACATCTAATTCTTCTATTCCTACTACCGTTGCAGCTTCCATAACTAACTACCCTGCTTCCCAACCAACCGATACCCCTCCTTCCCAATCATCTAATGATTTTTTATCCCTTCCACCCACATATCGACTACCGATCCCTTAGAAGGTGTTTCTCAATGCCTTACTCTGGGGGAGTACTGCCTATACAATATCGACACATTCCTTGATCCGCAAGAGTATGGGAGCCTGCCCCAACACCCTAGTTATGACTACAATGTAGGTGAGGTTTTTCCTTACGGTCCTCCCCACCTTCACACTAATCTAATGTATGGGAGACTCAACACTACTACCTATTCATCCAAACCTCCATCGAAAACATGACAGTTTTCATCTGACCTACAATCCCTTACTAACCGTCACTTATCCCACACTTTTCTTCACCGTTGCGCATGGAAATGTTTTGGCTTCTAGTTTTACAAACAAGGCCACCATATTGTCATTTCATGTACCACCCGTAAACACAATGATCGTAGTGACATTGTCTTTGTCACATCACCTTCTAAGAAGGCACGCGTTGACCTCATTGAGGAAGACAAACCTTCTTTACCCCATTCACCAACATCACCACCTTCACCCACAGGGTCCATAGATCCTGAATCTATCCCTCCTAAAAAAAAATTAAACACAATTTCCTTGGGACCTCTAACCTATCAACGAGATGGTGAGGTTCCTTCTTCTCTTCCCTTCCTATATCTTGACACGATTGAGGACGATACACCTTATATTAATTTCATTCAATGTCAGGACGATGAGTCTATCCTCACCTATATGGGTTTGGAAGATTCTTATATTCACCGGTCATTACCCTCTAAGACACAAACCATGTTGAACTAATCGACTATTAAAATCAACATTAACACTCAGGAAGACACACACATCTTAAAGATAGGTCAGTCTTTAGATGTTACCAAACAAGAAGCTTTTACCTCTTTCCTTCAGAACCGTAACAATGTTTTTTCTTGGTCCTATGTCGATATGCCTGGTATTGACCCAAAAATTGTGGTCCATAATATCATAACCATTCCTAATGCCAAACCCATCAAAAATAAGTTGCGGAAAATGCATCCTCACAATGCTCTTCTAGTCAAAGAAGAACTTCAGCGCCTTCTCTTAGTTTCCTTCATCCTACCCATTGACTATCCCCAATAGATTTCTAACATTGTTCCTATCACAAAATCAATAGGGAGACTCCGCATTTACACAGACTTCCGTGATCTCAACCTAGCTTATCCCAAAGACAATTTTCCCCTACCAGGAATTGACCAACTAGTTAATCTCATCACTGGGCATGAAATGCTATCTATCATGGGTGGTTTCTCGAGTTATAATAAAATATTACTCACTCCATAAGATCAACACAAAACTACCTTCATCACTCCTTGGGGGACCTTCTGCTATCGAGTCATGCCTTTTGGACTTAAAAACGCTGGTGATACATATCAGTGAGCCATGACTTATATCTTCCATGACATTATGCATCACATATTGGAAGATTACATAGATGACCTCCTTGACAAATCCAAACATCAGGTCAAGCATTTGACTGTCCTTAAGGTCATATTTGACCGCCTCATCAAGTATTGTGTTTGTCTTCAACCAAAGAAGTGCATATTTACGGTACTTTCAGGAAAACTCCTTGGTTTCATCATTTCTTTATGTGGTATAGAAGTTGACCCTACTAAAGTAAAGGTTATTCTAGAAATGCCTCTGCCTACTAATCTCTAAAAACTTCGAAGCTTGCAAGGTAAGTTACAATCAATTCATCATTTTATCTCATAGCTTTCTGACTGTTGTCAACCATTTCATCATCTCCTTAAGAAGGACGTCTCATTCAAATGATATGATGAATACTGCAAAGCCTTTGACACCTTAAAACAATACCTTCTTTAACCACCAGTGCTCATTCCTCTTAAGGATGACTAACCCTTTTACCTATACATTTCCATCACTTACCATTCTCTAGGTGTCATGCTTGCTCATCTCGACAAGCAACATAGAGAGCGGGTGGTTTATTACATAATTTGTACCCTTTTGGACTTCGAAACTAGATACACCCATGCTGAAAAACTATGTTTATCCTTAGTTTTCATCACCACCAAAATCCACCATTACCTACTCAACCACAAAACCTTCATTGTTACCAATATTGACCCCCTACGCTACATGTACGCCAAACCCTATCAACATCAACGTGTCGCACATTGGCTTATGCTTCTTGCTGACCTCGACCTTGAATTCACTCATCAAAAATCCAACAAGGGCCAAACCATCATTGACCAACTAATAGACGCACCTTTTTCTAGGAATCAACCCTCTAACTTTGATTTCCCAGACAAATCCATAGCTACCCTCTCCTTAGACAATACTGCTTACCAAATGAAACTCTTCTTTGATGGCTCCAAGTGTCAGCGTGGAGGTGGGGCTGGTGTTATTCTCATTCCTCTTGATGGTGAACCTATGCCTTTATCTTTCAAACTAGATTTTGATTATACAAAAAATATTGTCGACTACGAAGCACACGTATTGGGTCTCTAGGATGCTTATGCCTTATATCTTAAGTCAATCAATATCTTTGGTGATTCACAGGTGGTCATAAACCAAGTCAATGGTATATACCAGTGTCATAATGAAATACTTCAAAACTATAAACATCACGTAGACATACTTTTGACCACCTTTAACCGTTACGAAATTCAAACCCCCCCATTCTACCAATAAGTTTGTGGATACCATGGGCTGCTTGGCTTCTCAGATGCCTGCTTCACCTACCGAATCTAAAATATTTGTCACAGTACAAAGGTTACAATCACCCTATTATTTACCTCATTAGGTATACTCCTTCAGAATTGTTGCACCTGACCCACGTGACCTTTGGTATTAGTAGTTTGCAGACTATCTTTCCCTTTCCATTCTACCTTTTGATCTCACTCGTAATGGACAATGTGTCTTTCTTAAAAGTTTCTCTCATTATGTCATCATGGGTGGTCTTCTTTATAAGCGTGGCTTCGATGGTATTCTCTTACAATGCCTTAAAAGTTTTGAAATTCCCTACACCATCAAGGAAGTTCATGATGGAATTTTTGGAGGCCACTTTAGTGGTTTAGCTATCGCAAAATGCATTCTTCTCCTTGGCTATTATTGGCCAACCCTAACCACAACTGTTGTGACTATGTCAAACATTGTGTAAAATTCCAGCAACATGTTAATCTTCATCACATGCCTAGTCATGTCTTACAGGTCACACAATACCTTTGTCCTTTCTCTCAATGGGGCTTGGATTTAGGCAGAGAGATCAATCCCCATTTTTCATAATGCCATCAATGGATTATAACCGCTACTAAATATTACACTAAATGGGTAGAATCCATCCCTCTCATTTCTACAAAAGCCAAGAAAATATGTGAATTCATCAACCATCACATCATTTCTCACTTTGGCATCCCTCACCGTCTCATCACTGATAATAGAAATCAATTCAAAAATAAAACCCTACATAAGTTGTGCAACGCTTTTGGCATTCACCTAAGTTTCTCGTCACCTTATTACCCACAAATAAATGGCCAAGTAGAACCAACCGATAAAACTTTAAAATTAATTCTTATGAGAGTAATTGATGATACTAGGAAGGATTGGTATACGAACATTCTCTTTACCTTGTGGGATTACTGCACTAGTATTTTCACCTCAACTGCCACCACACATTTTTCTCTGGTCTACGGTACTAAGGTTGTCTTACCTCTCGAAGTCTAGATTCCATCTCTTTGCATATCACTACAAGACATGCTCATCGAGGCCTGTTGTGCTTTGTGCTCTACATAGGATGGGACATTTATCACTGTAGCCATTAGGTGATCCTGATAGTATTGTGCCTCACCCAGGGCATCCCTAAACTACACCATCAATACCATTTCTGGAGGTAACATGGGCCTCGCTACCACCTGTATACTAAGACCTGTTGCTGGCCTCGATCCCTGTGACTATAACTCCTGTCCCTGACCCTGTGTAGGTATATGTACGACAACTATCCCTGGATAGTATCCATCTACCCTTGTAATGTAGTCACTTGGCCTTGTAAGGTGGCTACCTATGCATGTGATGCCACTAGCTAGCTCTGCAAACCCGTCACTTGTGCCTGTAGAGTGGTAATATATGCCCCATCATGTCCTAGCCCATGTGCCTATACCTATGCCAACTGTCCCTATAAAATAGTCACCTACCCTGTCAAGGTAACTACATGTGCATGTGCAACGGCTAATTGGACTCCCAATATTGTTACTTGTCCTTGTAGTGCATCTCTCTACATTGTAACTGTAGCCAAATCTGGTTGCCCCATCCGTGGAGGTGCCTCCTGTAACTCTATAGCCCACCATTATCTGTACCCATCGGGCACCCCTGTGTCATTAATATGGCCATCCACCAACATCTTCGACTGTCATGCTAGATCTGTAGGGTGAGGTAGTGGCAAAGGCCTCTCTACATCCTCTCAAAGATATCGTACAACCAGCAAGGGCACATCCTGTACTAATCCAAAATATCATCAGAATCTATCCACCTGAATCATCTCGTGCTCACCAGCATGTCTACCATGTATCCACCGTACTAGCGATAACCCCCTAGCTCCTGCCTCATACCTCTAAATATTGGGTAGCCCATATATGGCCGCCACATGATATCCAACACATATAGCCCCTCCAACCTCTACGTATAATGCACAACATCATAGCTCACTTCTTTGCCTCGTCAGAAGTCCCCAACTACCACCTACCTCCTGTAGCCTGCTTTCTGTCCACCTCTATGCCAATATACTATTGGCAATCACAATATGCTCATAAGCCCAACAATGCAACAATAAGGTACAACATACGCCATAGTGGTGCATCTTCTGGTATCCCCAGAACTCTTTCTACAACTGTACCAAATAGGCAGGTGCCCAAGAAAACCAGACATGATCCTCCATCATCTCCCGTAAAACCCCCATTAAACCTCGGGGAAACCAACCACCCTCTGAATCAAGTAGAGCATAACACCCTACCGCCACCATCATCAATACTACCAACTGCATCTCCTCTAGGTGTGCTACATACATTGCCCCATATACAAGGCTCACACTATGCTCAGTCAACTCTATCGCCATCTCCCCGAACACATTGATCATCTCCTCGAAGGCCACATCGGTTAACACTGTATACACTAGCTCACAAGCAATTAGCAACCGTAATATCCAATAGACATCCTCTAGTGTGATCATCATCTCATAGGTAGGTAAGAAGAAAATGTTGGTTGCGGTATCCCATCTATCGATGAGCACAACCATGAGGTTATTATCCCCTCGGATCCACCTATACCACCTAATGCCAACTAGGCCAACCATGCGACTATGTCCCCACTCCTCTGTGGTGACACGAGGTCGTATCTCTCCCAACAGTGGTGGGAATCTATCCCACATCGACAGTTGATTTCATGCCTGCACCGATACAACTCAACCATGTCAACAATGCCACACACCTATCTATTATGTCCCTAATTCCTTGACCTATCATCTACCCTGCATCCGTTTACCCCAACCCCATATTACTTTACCTAGGACATCACCTACCTACCTACTCCCTTTCCTCCTTCCTCTCCTCTAGTCCCTCTTATACCCCATTTCTACCCATTCCTACTTTCCACCCACTTTTTACCCTCCCACCCTAGCCTTGCCCCAATTATGTTGACCGATATCGGTCATGCCTGACCGCTATCGGTCACACATGACCGACATCGTTCAACTAACCTGTGCCTGATGTTGGCTTATCCCGACTGATGCTAGTCACCCCTGAATGATGTTAGTCTCTGTTTCAACTCCATAGCTAAAACCCCATGCCCCCAATTTTTCAAAACTTTGAAAACATACCCCAAAACCTACCCCAACACCCAACCAACCCACCCACAATTATTTTTATTACCTTAATCCCCTGTGTGGCCTCTCCCCATACCAAAATCCACTCATTCTACTCACATTTTCATAAAAATTGACACTCCCCCATTCTTTCCATTTTACCTAAAAAAATTAATTCAAAACTACACATGGATCGACTCCTACCTCTACACGTAGGCACCTCCTCACTGGGATGTCCGGTCTCCCCACTACTGGATCTCCCGCACCTCCACCCATTGATGCCATATCTCTAATCGAACTCTTAGTCTTCTGACCAATCCAATCACTTGGAATGATCTCGTGGCCCCATCCACCCACCTCCTGCACCCACTCAAATACCTCCAACTCAATGTAGTACCACAGCTTGTCATTTTCTTCAAAAAAAAATGCTTAAACTAATTTGTTTTGTCATTTTCTATAAAGTAGACAAGTTAAAATGAATCCATAATATACAGATTTTTACTTTTTACCCTACCCCTGACTTGACTGATGTCAATTTAACTTCACAGAAATCTATCGTGTGCCCTAGTCAACCGCGGTTGATTTCCCTAGACCGGCATTGGTTTACCATAACCGGTGTCGGTTATCATTTTTTGACCCCCTCGCTCCATAATGCACCACATCTACTTGCTCGTAATCTTTTTCCACCTAACCAGCCGTTGACCCTGACCTTACACCTTCCCCCCATGACTTTATTACTTATCACCCAACCTCACCATTAGTTGGGGAATTTTTTAGCCCCTCACGTGGCCCTACCTACAACCTACACTACCCCCTCCTACTTACACAACCGTCAATTATGTGGACACTCCAATTCACTCACTCATTGCATCTTGTGATGACGATACTTGTATTGTTCCACCTAGTAATGATAACTAAAACCTCATACATGTACCTCTTTGGCCTTGTTCAGCTTTCTTTTTCCTATAACCATTGGTACCAACGCACCTTTTATCATTACGGCCACCCATTGAACCATACCTACAAGCTCAACCTACCCCTACCATTCCTTTGTTGTGTCTTAGGAATTGGTATTTTACCTATACCTTGGCCTTACCCGTGCTATGACCTATTTTCCTAATCTCGACCTACTTGGTATGACCATTGACCTTATGCACTCGTTATACCTTGTGATGTTGTTACCTATGTTGTTTTAGCCTACCAACCATACCTTGCCTGTTGTTGTGCCATTTATCCTGACAAAACCTTTGGTGTACCAGAAAATATCAAAATGTTCTTGCACCTGACCTATGTTGTGTTTATAGACCATATTCTATACCATATATACCTGACTCACTTCACCCTTGTTTGGATAAACCTATCGACCTTGGACGATGTAGAGTTTGCAAGCTCTTCAACCTGGTACCATGTTGTAATATATATGTGTGTGTGCATTTGATTGTCATTACCCATGACCCGATTTTGACCACAATCCACTCTGCATTAGTCAAGTTGACCATCACTTGGTCCCATAGTACTCATCCCCTTCCCCACCTATCTTCACTAGCTACACCTTTATCAAGCCACTCACCGATTTCGTCTTACACCTCATCAGTGCCCGGTTTGAGGGAGATCACCCTCACCCACATGTGGGGCAATCACTTCCTATTTTTTTCAACGTCACTTACTAATACAAGCTACGCAACAAAAAGGGGCAAAATGTAGATATCAAAATTAGGTCACACTCCCCTTAGTCCCTTTTCAAATAGCCAACTTAAACATATTCACCTAACCATGACCTCCCTAGCCCAAATTAGAATTAATTTAATTATTTACAATTAAATTAATACTCATCCTAACTTCATTCATTATTTAACACTAATTTCCACCTCACCCCACCACGTCACCTAGACACCTCACCAAAAAACTATTTTTAGCATATTTCCCCCTTTTTACTTACCATAACTAACCACATGCCCGCTCATTAAAATGTAAGATTTTGATCCACAAGAATAGACTAAGCTGGCCCAAGAGGATCACCAAGATTTGGCATTTTTAGTAAACCTAGGATTTCCCACTGTAACTAATGTCGATAAACCCTAAACCATCATTGGCTACCTTATATTCCTTTTGGTAACCTTGTTTGAGAGGTTGGCCACATTCTCAAGTTTTGGGAATGAAGGAGATTTGCATGCAAGCAAGAACCATAGCCCTTTCACACATCCAGACAACCATAGCTAGCACCAAGAGTGATCCAAAGGTATTTTGCATTCACAACAACATTCTGTGAAGCAATGTCGGAGCACTGAGCACCATTCCATAGATCAACTGTCACTAGCATCTCCAACCACCTCTCCACCACTACAGGCATTTAGAATTCTTCTGAACTCCAAGTAAGTTTGTTTCTCCTCTGTCACATGTAGTTGTACTCTCTATTTTCCTTTATTTGTTTACTATTTTTACTAAGATTCATCCCTCAGCTTTCTATCTATCAACAACCCCATCACACCCCACCTAAACTTCACAAAATCCTATCCCAAAACCGCCTCCCTCCCGTAGACCTTACAAACATTATCCAAAATCTCTGTGCAATCATAAAGAGGACCCAAAACTCGTTCTACAACATCTTCTAGTTCCTCACACTCACCGACACTAGTTAACCCTAACCGCGGTCATTCTTTCCTACACCGATATCAGTCTACTTAATTGATATCGGTCGCTATGATTGTTAACCCAACCTAACAACTCAACCCATAACCTACCCCAAACCTCACTCATAATATTACCACACCTATTTTGGACCTATCACCTCACCCTCCCCAACATAGACCTTTCCAACTCTATGTTCCAAGACAGAAGAGAGTCCAAACATCCTCCACCTGACTTCCTGTCACTTTTCCACAGTTACCAATATTGGTCATCCTAAACCAGTAGTGGTCCTACTTAAACCAACATCGGTCACCTTAACCGAAGTCGGTCTCTGTGTCTGATAATACTATTCTAGATCAGCAACCTAAGTATCACACCCAAAACAACCCAAAATCTCACCTAACCTTATAAAGACTCTATCTATGACTTGTAGACCACCTACACTACCTACAACCCAGTCTAAAACCTTTTACCTGCATAGCATTTTAGTATTTAATCGGATCGACACTGATAGTAATCTGAGGCACCCAAATTAGAATGCTAGCACTAGATTCTTTCATTCACATGTTCAATTTATTTTATATTGATTTACAAATAGTGGATTGACGACCTTCCAGGATGTACCATACTTCTCAGATCTAGCATACGCTAGGCAGTCCACTGTCATATGTTATTTAATCCTCTTTTTATGGTCTTGTTGTGTATTTCAAGTAGTTCCTCCTAGCCAAAAGGAAGCTCTCACAATCATCAATGGATCAAGAAGTCAGAACACGTGCAACGACCTTCAAACTGACCATCGCAACAGGTATTCCTCCTTGGCCCACACCCTTATTTTTTTCGTCTAAAAACTTAAAGAAAACGGTGAAACAAGGGGTATTGGTTTTCGTACTTGTTTGTTATAATATCTGATATTGTTTGTGAGCCTTTCCCTTTGTTTTTTGTGCACACTTGTTTCTTTTTTGTGGCTATGACGGCCTTGCGTGTCTTGTGACATCGTGAGTGATGTCCCATTTTGCAGCCCACTTTTTACGGCTTACTTGTCTTCTTACGTGTTTACATTACTTTTCTTAGTAGCTTACACACTATTTGTATAGATTATGCATTGTTTTCTATATACATACATGTTTAGACTTGTTTTTGGCTAGCCTTCTTATTTTTGTGTGCCTTGGTTTTTACTAAACACTTTTCAGGGTTACAATGTACATGTGGTTGGTCCTCTTTTGGGATCACATTTCTCCTATCAACGATGTCGCATGCACCCCTAAAGAGGAGGCCATAATTTGGGGGTTTTTTACATACTAACACAAAAATTTTACACCAATTTGGTTCAATATATTCAATGAGTGGGTTCAGACTAGTCTACGAACCCCATACACAACGAATTTTACAGGACATGGTGTCCTTAGCATTTTGGGAAGCAGTTGCATGCTTAGAGGTTACAATGGGTGTGCATCTCTACAC
Organism: Taxus chinensis; assembly: GCA_019776745.2. Lineage (NCBI taxonomy): Eukaryota > Viridiplantae > Streptophyta > Pinopsida > Cupressales > Taxaceae > Taxus > Taxus chinensis. Next base: position 486,616,560 of record CM034154.1, read on the forward strand.
TGCTTGAGCTAGTGGTGTCAGATTTCCCAAAAAATAGGATGATACAAATATCTCTACACTCATTCAGGGAAATAGCAAGAGCTTGAAGGACACAGAGCATTTCCTCCCTACTCTTCTTTTGCCTATAGCGCGAGATCGCTAAAAAAACTTGCAGTATAGGATATCCTTCTACACTCTCTTTCTTGACATGGATCGTGTGCACATGTTCCATTTACATTTGCTTATTTTACATTTACATGCTTTCATATACATGTGTATTTTAACTTGCATTTTTACACTTACATACATACATATTTGACTACTTGATCATTTTCTCCTTACAGGTCCGGTCGTATGAGAAATAAGTAGTAAAATGGGTGAAATAACAAAAACAACTTCAACAACAACACTCTGCAACAACATACATGTTTTACTAACCATGTAGGTACACTACACACCGCAGCAGCTACACATGTGTTCCACCCTAGGTTCACCCCCATCACTTTTTCTTTGCGCATTTTTCATCTTTAGTTTCCACGTTCCTCCATTTTTTTTTTCATTCCACATTTTTTCTAGTCCTTCAACACATCTTATTTATCACTCCACATCAGTATCAGGTATGCATCTCTATCTACTTTATATTACTGAGGTTTCCACTCACCAACATAAAGTGGGGGGAAAATGTAGTTACAAAATCATGCACTTTATACATTATTTATCCTGTTCTCATACTACTATTTAGAAGGTTCTTAAGTGAAGAAAGTACTAATTAACCCTTGTCCTTTGGCCATCTTATTTTATTTAATTTTGTCATTACCAACCTTTTACACCTATATGCCTAGTCAAATTATGTCATCCCACGTTATTTTTGCCTTGATTAGGGCACCCATATTAGTACTGGGGTGCCCGTGGGTGCCCTAGTCCCACCATGGGCATCCCAATACTTCTAAAGCTTTCCTGCCACTTTTTGGACTCTTTCTAGCCATTTGAGATCTTTACCTTTTTGGTGGTTGGCCATTTAGGGGTCAATTACAAAATTAGACCAAGCTAACCCTATAAATATAAAGTTATGAGACCATAATGAGGAACCTAGCACTACTTACTACTATCACTCCATCTAGAGTTGCATTCATCTATTGCTTTAGAGATCACTTGCATCCACATAGCTCCATCATCAAGGCACAAGGCTAGGACATTTGCATCACACTTCATAGGGGGGTGGATTCTATTCTATTCTATGTACACATTCTATTACATTTTCTACATGTAGTTATTGCTTTCTACTTCACAAAGTGCGATTGGCACAAGAGCAACCTAGGGCATGTTCACACACACTTGCACATAGAACTATATCAAGTCTGAGATGTAGTGCAACGCTCAGTTAGTAAGTCCACCATTATGGTAGTTGAGGTCAGTCTGACCCCTTCATATGCGTTTTTATTTTTTTTGGGTTTGATGTTTGTTTTGAGGTCTTGTAGGTCTTTCTTCCATCTTGAATTATTGGCGACATCTGAGGTAGTATGACAAAATTGATGTGACAGACAGTAGGGGTTTTGGATCACCTTTCGACCATGTGAAGATTAGATTCAGAGCTTATACATAAACTAGGGCGCACAGATTGCAGAAAAAAGTGCCTGCAGGTGCCCCAGTCCCTCTCCAAGCGATCTAGTCCAACTAGATCCTCCAACTCAGTCCTTTTTGGGACTCTTGCATACTCATTTCTGTTTCTATATTCTCCAGTAATCACTGCGACATTGTCCAACATGCATCTGTTATTCAGTGGATTTCTTTCCTCTTCCTTCTTGCACATTAGGGTTATTATTTCCATTTGTATAGTTAATTAGATTATTTTCACACTTCCTTTATTATATTTACTTACTTTATTACATTTGTTCATAGCTTAGATTAACTATCCCCCACACTACATTAGTTAGTCCATTTTTAGTTAATCAATCCCTTGAAGGTTGGTAAAATTAAAGGGGATATATTCTTCATGGGGGTTTGATCATTGGGTTCCAATTGTATGGTATAGGTGAATGTCCTTCCAAGTAGAGGATTACCATTATCTGCACCATTGGGGTTATACACTTCATCAGCCATCCTTTCTTAGTAAACAAGGTGTTCCACAGGTTGGTTTTGAGGGGGGTTTTGCCAAATAATTCTAATAAATCTACCTCTATGGTCTCTATGTCTAAACATAAAATACTATCATACTGAGGACACTTCCCTAACTACCAATACTTATTAATTTTTTGTGTTCCACATACTCCAAAGCACAAAATATTCTTGTTGTCACTACAAGGTCATCTTACTTCAAAAGAAAGAGTTATGGAAATAAAATTTCTAAATGAAACTTACCAAGCAATTAGACATCACTTCTAGTTAGCACCTTAATCTTTTATAACACCTTGCAAATCCCTGGAAGCGGTGCCAAAAAGTGAAGAGTGTCATTGGTACTTGCACTTTAGTTATGTTATGTTTTTTCAGTCTAAGGCAATGTCCATGGTTATTTGCAACAAAGGGGAACAATCATAATTATTCTTAGTACTTATTTAATAATGAAATTGACAAAATTATATACTAAGTGTCATAAAAAAATGAATTTGGATGGTAAAAAAAATTATTGAATGCAGAATTAAAGGTATAAGAAACAATGCAATGCTGATAATTCAAATTAAATGAAAAATCTCAAAAAGGAAGTAAACCGTAAATTATCCCTTATCATTGGGGAGGAGTGGCCCTTGCTCCTTCCCTTCGATCTGGTTCAACATTGCAAGTCACACAAGTATATTTTCCCCCTAAAACCATACTTTATTGATTGAAAGAAAATCCTTTTACAGTGATCAATCAAACTAACTTTTTAATCCTACAACACTTTCTCTTTTATATTCAAAGAAGACCTAGTCTCCTTGAAAGAGGGCTAGTTATTTGAAATAAATGACAACTACTTAACTAGAAGATACCTACAACAACATTAACTGCTTAAGAAGTTACAACTATGGAAGGATTAATATATGTCGTGTTTGGATTGAGTTCATCCTGTTAACTACAAATGAGGTCTGTAATTGATTTTATTAAGATACTCAATTAGCGCCAAAAGATATTACAGATCTTGAAGTAATTCCTTATAATCTTGACGATTATAAGTCCATGAGTGTTTTTCTACATCATGCCTTCAAGAAATTGGAGTTAAGTTGGGATTGCATGGACCTCGTAATCTACATGAAGGTTGAGGTAGTAGTACATGTTTGATGCTCATATCATTGTGTTAGCTACATCAACTCATTTTTAAGCCATAAAATCCTTTTTTTTGTGTGTGAGCTCCTCATTTCAAGTGATTTTGAATTAGTGATCTAGATGAGTCCTGTGCTCCACATCGAGTCATGTGCTAATGCAAAGGTGAGTCTTGTGCTATAAGGTGGGTCCTACACTAGTGCATAGGCGAGTCCTACGCTAGACTAAAATTAACTCCTTCGATGACTCAAAATATAATTTTCCAAATACATTATTAATACTCATAAAGGTTCATTCAACCATATTTGAAGAAGAAATAACAAGAATATGCACAACATTTCCTTCTAAAACATAGTAAAGTATTAATTTTAAAACATCCATATTATACATAGTGTAAAATGATATCATGGTAACACATGGTTTCACATGGGATAAAACATGGAAAAACAAGGTTTCATCAACTATAAATATGGTGCCTTATTTTTCTTTTATATGTAAATTTCATAGATGATTTTCTTCTTTCTCACACAGTTCTTTCTTTGCGGGTATCTGTTCTAGTCATTCGGGCTCAAACATTCCCACTAGCTCCATATCTTTTCCATCCTCAGGATCATCGTTTTCCTCCTTATATTCCCATACTATGTGACACATCTTTACCCTATTTTTTTTTGTGGCTACTTCTTCACCCCTCATGTTATCTTTTACACCATCATTTTGTTTCGTATCTTTGAGGTTTAGAAATTCAACTCCTCCATCTAGTTTAGTAGTTCCATCTAGTTTTGATCCTTTGAAGGGATGCCTCTACCATAGGATAATTATCTTCGAAATTAAATGTTTAAATACAATCATGTTGAACTCACCCCCAATTTTGTGTTTCTCTCATGTTTTCTTAATGAAAATACGAAGCCTTTGGTAGTTACATTAGTGTTTCTGGAAAGATATGCACCCACCATTTTTGATCTATTTATTGTACCTTACCGATCTCATTACACTCTTAAATGTGTAGGTTTGTACATGTTCTACGCAATACTACAACCAATTCTTCATTCAATTAGTATCGAATGCAAATCATGCTTACATCATATTTACTACTTCGATCCATTTCATCTTATTTGACCTGTGCATGGCCTACCATGATGATGCAATTCCTTTCAGGGCATAATTCAATGCACTGATCCTCATCTCCTCTCAAGGTACATGTTTTTCAATTATTCTAAAATACACCTAGATCAGAAGTCCCAAAAATATGGGGTTTATTTTTCTTCTATCTACACCATTCTCATTAGTTTGACTTCATGTTCTATACACATTCAATGATTTAGGCCTTCATCCGATTTTGCACCATGGAGAATACAATTTCCCAAGGTATATGAGTTTCTTCATTTGGTTCAGTTTGATCTTGATCATGAATTCCAAATTCATATAGTTGTGATATTTTTTACTAAGTCAGGGACCGAATGTTATATTGGGATTCCTCATCTACGAAGGGATTTTTGGTTTGGATTTCCCCACATGTTGCCTTGTTTGTGAACTCCTATATTTGTATCTTTGTTTTATATTATGGAGTTGTATAAATTTCTCTATGTCCTACTTTAAACCATATTTCCACATCATTCACATATGGTGATGTTGGTTCTTTTGGGATTATGTAAGGCTTCGATTTGGCCTTATTCATTAGGATGAAAATGATAGAGTCGTTGAGTTGTGCTTATGTATCATTAGTTATTATATTAATTTTCATGTTGTCATCATATACCCACTTCTTTCTTATCAACATTAGGTAGTGTGCTTCATTTAATTTCATATTAATAACTTCAAAATATCCCTTCAAACTTAAATCTCCTACTTGTATTTTAATGTCCTCCAATCAACCAATTGGATCTACTCTACCATAGTCTGCGAGCATGAAAGTAATAGGGATATGTCCTAAGGTGCGAGCTCCCATAACTTCCCATGTGGATCTCGACATCATGTTTATGGAACTTCCAAAGTTAAAAACTACATATTTTATCTCATAACCTCTTAAAATTATATTCATTCGTGTGTCCACATCCCATGGATTCTTAGTATTTACATAACATATTGGATTCTATATTTGCATTGGTCCACCGAAGGCACTTTCCAATAGAGTTTTGAGCGAGTTAGATATGTTTTGGGAAATGTCCTCATTTTGGAGGACATTTACTATGTTCAAGAGATCCTATAAGACTACAACCACTCCTTGATGTCTTAATATTCTAATCATCTGCTTGTAAATATGTACTTCAACTTCCCTCATATTTTATATATTGATATCTCTGTTATGGATCGACTATAGCAATCATTTATCTTCTTTGAGTGATACTTTTCTATTTTAGGGGTCTAGATAAGTGTCCTTATATACTAATTGGATTTGGGGATCCATAGGGATCTCCACATGCTCTAAGACTTGTTCCTTCCTTTTTGTTCTAGTAACGACTTGTAAATTTCCAATTTCTCATGGCACTGTATTCATCATCTTGACATTGCATAGTTGTATTTCCTTTCTGTACTTCTTCAATGTAGGAAAATATTCTATATTATGCTACATCTGCACCCTACAGTATGTGCAAAATAATTCCCACTAAGGATTTGATAGAAAATTTTGTGCAATGTGATTTGACTCTCTAGAAAGATAATAAATTACTCCTTGTCTTTGTGTCTTAGGTCTCATCCTCATTTTCTAGTAACCTTCATGATATATTCTTTATTACGCACCATAAGGTATTTGTGGGACATTCCATCATCGATTTTAACCTTGATAACTTCCATAGGGTGTTTTTGGTGGTGGTGGATTCCATCCTGGTAATTATTATGGCGAAGGAGGTGCCCATCCCATGTTATTTTGTAGAGATGGCAGAGCCCAAGTTGGACTGGCTTGTGGGGATTGTATTATCCATTGAAGTTTTTTCTATGGTGAAGGGAAGCCTACGGCACACTCGATGATAATGAGGTAGACAACTATACTTTTGTAATAACTAATGGTACCTTGGTAGCCAATTGAGTTTGTATTGTGAACACATTCCTTGTAACTTCTTCACTTAAATCCACCAATGCCCTGTAATTTTTAACTTCATGGGTTATAGCCTTACATATATTACACATGACATTTTGTGTTTGTCTAACATAATGTTGTAACATGTGACAATTGGAAAGAAAATGGCCCCATAATCAGCAAAAATTGCAATATTCCGGTTGTCCTCCAAGTATTTTCCTAGTACAATCATTCTTATAATGTCCCTCATCTCTAAAATTAGTGCACCATATGGAGAGCTTAAGTTTCTTTCCTTCTTGTAATTCCTCCAATCTACGCATGACTACATCTAATAGTATTTTTGTTTTATAGTTGGAGATACTACTTTCACTATAATCATCAATTTTCTCTACCTAGATAGCCTCTCCAATGGCATTTATTTTAGTTTGGAACTTTGTTTGCATAATTACAAACCGACTCTTACTATGCAATCCTTCCACAAACTAGGAAACTTTTCTTGGTTCATCAAAATTAAAATAGTATTTGTTCATTACATTAAACAACCTCATATCATATTCCATGATTGTTTCTCTTAGCTTCTACTTTATCTCTTTTAAGTCTTGTATAGTTTCTCCTACACATTTCTTCCTTTTGAATTCCTAAGTTAAAGCATTGCATACATGATGCAAAAATTGTGCACTCAATTTTCTTGAATATATAAACTTTAGGGCTCTTCCATGTAATGATCCTATTAGTTCATACTTCATTGTGTTTTCATTTGTAACTCATTTTTCCCCAACACATATCACAAGTTGGGAGGTAATGTTTGAGGGCAGTAGTCCCATCATGAGGCTGTAAATTTACCGAAGGATTAGGAAATTGAGCCATTCTTCTTCCTAATCTCAGTTTAGTCCCTGATTGACCTTGCATAGTGTTATAACTTGGGATCTCTCCTAGTTTCAATTGTATCCTTAGCTGACTGGTATTCACACCAGTACTTGTGCCAACCTCACAGGATTTTGAGCTTTTTTCTTTAGAATCTCCAGATTCTGGAAATATAACCCTGTATTTTAGACTTACAGAGCTATGGCTACTATATTCCCCACTATTTCCCCAATTCTCTCTTAATGTGATCTTACACAAAGGAGGACTGCGTAAAGAAAATTTGTACCCTATATAATTTCTTCTATTCCTATTTCTGGAGCTTTTGGTTATGACCTAACTTGTGTTGTATATAGTTGTATTAATCTTCTTCATATTCCTAACAAGATTTCAAATTATACTAAATTTTTTCAATAATCCCATGTAATCAATTCCCTATATGGTTGTGGGGACATATATCCTAGAAGAGGGGTATTGTCATTCTCTATGGGCCTTGGTGGATTCTTTTCCATTTTTTATTTGCAGAATATATCTCTGAGTTTTCACAATACCATGGTCTCCATGATGGTTCTTCAAGTTCTAGTGCCAACTTATTTATAAAATTACTCCTAACTACTTATATTCATCCTTCTTTGGCTTCTGTCTCCGTTCCCTCAGTTCTTGTTATCCAAAATAAACCCCAAGTTATTTTGATAACTTGCATGATTGTTTTGGACTTGGACATGAAAAGTTGATCAAAAAAGGGCAGAATCAGTATAGGGACACTCCATTTTTATCTTACACCCCCTCATTTCCATACTTATTCAAAAATCATAAAATTGGGCTAACTATCCCAGTCAGGTAAATCAGGTATTTGGGGCACACAAGGAATTGTTCCTTTATTCTTCCTATTCTTCGCATTGTCACATCATCCGTAGGAGGAGAAGGTGCCAATTTGGAAAATGGGTCGGGTCTTTCAGGCACCAACGGAACATTTTGATGGGTTAGCAGTTCACCAAAAGGTCGACATGAAAAATAAGAGAAAAGGGGCACTTCAATGTGGAAAAGATGGGGAAAATGAGCACTGTGAGAATAGATGGAACTTTCCTACATTCCAACAGTTCACTGATCAAGCGGCTTAGGAGATAGGGTAGAAAATTCAGTGAAATCAGGTAAGTCGGGTCCCAAAAGCACATCAAGAATAGTCCCACCCTTCCCTCAGTTCTCTGATCGGCCAATCCATTTGCCCTAGTGCAAAAAAGTGTTTAAAGTGGTATGTTATAGCCCGCAAGGTACCCCGCGTATGTTTCTCCCAAGCTCCTGAACTTCTGAAAGCCATAACTTTTGCCCTACAACTCCAAATTTCACAAAATTAGACCTTTTAGAAAGGTATCATCATGAGCTTCACCATGAAAATTAAGTTTGATGAGGTTAGGTAGGTGAAAAGGGGGAAATATAGTCCCAACATTGAAAGAACAGTTCTAGATATCTCAACCACTAGATTTGATGAGGTATGATACCCATTCCTTCTCCTACAAGCAAAGTATCATGGGGAAATGGTCTTGGCAGGGTGCCCTTGCCTATTTTTAGACATTTAATGCATGTTGTTGGTGCTTGAGTGTGGAAATTTGTGTTTCTCTCTCTTTTCCCTCCTCTATCTTTCCCATTTTCTATATATTGTAAAATGATGCCCATTTGTAAAGGTTGGACCCTTTTGAAATGTTGTTGTATAATCCTACAAGTGTTGCATGTGTATTTTGAGTTGTAAGCCTCAAATATGGACCTATGTAGGGTGACTCTTTCCTTCTTCCTTCGTTGTAATGGACTATGTATCTCTTTAAAGCAATAAAATTCATGTTTTGTGGCTATTCTCTACCCTAGCATGTGTTTATTTGTAATATCCCTTGTGGGATACCATTTTTAAAAATGCACAAAATATTGAAAGCTTGTAGCCAAATAAAATATTGATTTATGCAAATTTTTACAGTAAGAACAACAACTAAATAAAATCAATATCTCCCAAGATATCCACTCGAATCACTTGAAAATTTAAAGAGAGCTTGATATTATTATAGAGGACATAATAAAACTATTTTTGGGAATTTTACACAAATCAAACTGTTGCCAGAAAATTACAGAATGCCCTAGGCAACTGGAAAATTTCAGAGGTTCGTGACCCTCTAAATATAAGAGCAAAAATAAGGATCATTGGAAATAACAATGACATATATAGCAAATATTATTTCCACCTTCAGATATGCAAACGACTAGCTAGAAGACCCCCAAATAAGGGCTGCAAGTCGCCTCGCTTAGAATGGGCTCATAAATGATGGAGGTGCCTCTAACATGTTGCCACTCCCAGCCCAAATGGTTGTCGTAAGTCTGATATGGAATCCCTCTGATTATCTTCCCCAAATGCCCCCAAAAATCCTCTAAACCCTCTAGAAATATATTTGTAGCACGGTCCAGAAAGCGGCTCCAAAATGACAGACTAGGGTAGATCTCTCACTATCGAAGAATGCCCTGCTAGCTAGGGACATGTCTCTCACCACCGAAGCTAGGGTCCCTATGGGATTTGACTCTACAAGCCAAAAATATGCAACAACAACAGCTGCATAAGAAAGAGGCTAAAAGTATGTGACAAAAGTGCCTTTTCTTCCTTCCCCATCTCCTTATATACTTTTCCTTGGCAAACAAGCCCCCATAACCTTAGGTGCATTTCATTCCATGGAGGAGCCACTAACACAAAAGTAACTATAGTTACTTTTTTTTTCCTTTTTGAGTCGCCATATCCAAAAGTGACCCCCAAATGCAAAACTAGGATATTAAAACCACGGGGCTCCTTTCGAAAAGCTTCCAGTGTCAACATCCCCTGGGTCTGACCACGTTTTGGACTTGACTTGGCCCTTGGGCCATTTGGCGTAGGAAAAAGGGGACATTACATTATTGCATTTGTGGTGTGTTGTGTATATCTATTTTCCTTTTATGGGGTTTATTTCTGTTATGCTCCATGGAAATCAGAGTTTGAATGTTGTTTTGGACTACCACTCATGTCTTCCCTCTCCTCCTTTAATTTTCCTCCCATTTTCACTCATCTGAGAGTATCTTTCCCCCTCTTCTTGGTGCTATCACCTCTCTATTAGTTAAAATTTCCTCCTTTTATAAACTTCTCTCTTCCCCTAGTCCCTTAGATTGTTAGAATAGGATTAGGTAGTTACATTTCTAGTTGTAGGATTAGTTTAGCATTGGGATTAGGTGAAGGAACCAACCTTCTCTGGAGGTCTTTCTCAAGTAGCAAGTCCCGCAACTTGAGAGATAGACCCATGTTACCCAAAAACACTGATTGCTCATCCATCCATTCATGACAAATCAGAGGGTGCTATTTTTGGTGATAACAGTTCCCTTTTTGACTTTGCAATCGATGTTTTTGTCTTGTTGTGCATAACTTCAGCTTCTTCATTCATCAATACTCTTAGTTTCTTTAGGAGGATCCTTCCCTCCTTCCACGAAAACTTTCCCTACCTTATTCCTACTCCCAATTGGCTTTATCTTCCCTACAATATTAATATTAGTTTCCCCATTTATTATGTTGTCTGGCTTATCTCTGCAATCATTCCACCTTTCTCTTTTCTTCTCTTTTTTCCTTCCCAAACCCTTCCAAATTCCTCTTTAATTCTAGCCCCTTCCCCTTCATCTTCCCCTTATAGGATTACATCCCCTTAACACCTATCTGACCACTCTATATTGCGTGGAATTAACACCATGGCCTTTTCCATAGCTAGCATCTTAACTAAAAATGGTACTTATTTCACAAAATTTCCTCTTAATTCCACTAGAAAATGTGCTTCTGCAAAATTGAAAGAGCAAAAGTTCTGATAAAAAATTTCAGTTACGTACCTATCAATAATAGTTTTCATCCAATGGTCAACAACATGGGTCTAAGGAACATCCAATTTACGTAATTCTTCAACTTTGTCTATCAACCACTCATATTCCTCTTTAAGATCATGTCTAAAGAAGTAGAACTCTAACCGAGATAACCAAATAGCTAGTTGTTTAGTGAGCTCGCACAAAAAATTTCATGAATATCACCATAAATATGACCAAGACAAACCTTTTCAGTAGGGATTCCCATCGAATTCTCTTTGGATTCTACAAACTGTTTCATCTTCTCTCACAACCACCTTTCCACATCTCTTTGCCCTGGTAGCCATATCAAAATTTTGGGGTCCCATAAATGGAACCATTGTTAGCAGAGGTTCTTGGATCATGACGTTAGAACATGCAATATGTTGTAGTCTAGAATAATTCACAGCAAACTCGAGAAAACACAAAGTATTATGACTTCACAATGGATAAAAAATCAATACAATTAGATCAAGAACGGGAAAACATAAAGTGATTGAAAGGACTTGTAATTTCAATTTGAACACAAAATAGAAAGAACCTAAAATAGCTTTCTATATGATCAAAGATCAAACTTCCACACAATGCGCTTACATAATTTTATACAACAGAACATGAATGTTGAGTTACTAGTCCTTTCAACTTCTTCTCATTCAACAAGAGGATTTTCCTATTCTTCTATCTATCTATGTTCTATATTCTATAATTTGTCTTATCTAAAAATATGCTTATACAAGAGGTTTGTACGAATTATATCCATGTCGGATAACTAAATCATTTTTCACTCCAACACTAGTTTTCATTGTAAATATGTTAAAGATTTTATATATATGTAATCTATAATACATAGTATTCAAATTTATTTATAACCAATTGCATGCATTATCATATTTAAACTTAATAAAAAGTTTAATTAAGCTTGATGTAACACACACTTGCACTCTTCCTTTTCCCATCATCCTTTTACAAACACTCTACACTTCATGTCCCACTTCTCCACACTTAAAACATGTGCCACTAAATCTTTTCTCCAACTTTTACCTCTTGTAGACATAGTCCTTTCCCTATTTTTTGATTCCTATACATTGCCTTGCACATTTCCTATGCACTCCTTGCCTTTATAGTCTTGTGTCATTAGTTCTTTTCCATCATTGAGCTTCCCCTTGTTCTTTTGTACACTCTTTTTGTGTGCCAACTTATTTTTTACTCTCAAGGCATATTGATACACCTATTTTACTATCTACACATATATCGATCTAATCTCATCTTGTATTGACCATTGCAGTCCAATGAGGTATTGTGCTACCTTCTCTTTATCTGTTTCATTATGACTAGATCGAATTATGACCTTGTAAAATTATTTCATGTACTCCTTCACACTTAGCTCATTTTTTCATAGGATCTACAAATTCTTCAACAAATCCAAATGATAATTTCCAAGAAAAAAATTCCCTTTCATCTTTGTAACAGTGCACTCCCATCTGGTGATCTTGTTTTTGCACTTACTATTGTGCTTCAGCTAAGCTTCCTTCCATCACAACATCGTGCTGGATTACCCTTCAACTCGGTCTGCATTATTCTCACTTTATGCTTTTTCAAAGCCTCGTCAAACTCAAAATAATCTTCCATCTCAATGATCCAATCAATAAGTTCATATGTGTTCAATGCCCTTTAAAAATAAGAAACCTCCATTTGCACTCCTGTACTAATCCTCAACAAAACTTTCATAAACCTACCTTCTGTATTATCTATGTTTCCCAGTGCTTGACTTGCCCCATCCACACCACCCCCAAGTGTTTCTTGTGTTTCTACCTCTTCTTCCACGTCACTTACATCATCTTTCGAGATGAATCTTTTTTTGCATTGTTCTTCTACTGTAATCAATCTGACTTGCATTGTCTGCTACATCTCTATAATATTTTCAAGCCTTCTGCATATATCGTTTACCACCACATTCGCTTGCCTCAGTCTTTTAGGAAACATCTTTCTTCCCAAAGCCTAGATCTACTATCACACTCTCTTGCAAACTTATGTAAAGCTTTTAATAGGTATCCCCTATTCTCTACCCACCCCACATGATGGAGAACTCAAAACTTCACTTCCCAAAGTTGTGCCTTACTTTGATAACAATGACATATACGTAGTTATGATGCAACTATAAGAAACCACCAAATCAACACTGCTACAAAATTACATAGTGAAATCACACTAACAACAATGATTCAACAACTCATAAATTACATTCAACCAATAAATTACGCAATGAATGAGACCAATTGCCAACAATGTAGTCTTACACCTCACACCATTCCCTAAAGGTTAACATCCATTAAAAAACATAGTGTCACTCACAATTAATTTATACTTGAGCACAAGTCTTTGCATGGAAGTAAATTCCAACTTTAAGTCACACCACGTCAAGCCTTAAGCTAACATCAACACTCTATTTTTATGAGCTAATCTACCTCTTTCAAACTGACTCTTTAAGAAAATTGGGCTTTGTTTATATAACCAACTAATGCCACAAACTTGATTCATAAAATGAATATGAAGATATGGTTGGAAGAACCCATTATAGACTAAATAGGCCTTTTTGAGCTTTTATCGCTTCCAATCAATTTTGTAGTATTTCACAACTCTGGACATTAAATCACAACTTCAAATGCAAACTTGTAGTACTGCACAACTTTCCTTAGGTTTGTGTGGTTCCCTTAGCGTTCTACAACATCCAATAGACTTGCATGACTTCCTTAGCGTTTCGTGGCATCTGCTAATGCTCCCAGGACCTCCCACAACTTGTGTGGCTTATACAAAGACTCCCTAAACTTGTGGGGACTGCGCAACATACTAGACATTACGAAATGGGATTGCACACAACACTGGTATTTTACAATGGACTTGCATGCAAATCAAAAAATGTAGAAATACAACACTAACACTCCGTGGTCCACCAACAACACAAATGCATAATAAAATGTAAATAATTGACTTGAAACTGTTCAAACCATTTTTTTTTTTGATACATGATTACTTGTGAACCCCGATACTCCTCCATCAATATGTAATCATATCAATACAAGAAAAATAAAGATGGAGACTCTATATAGAAAAATGTTTCAAGAAAAAAATTCTTCACATTTGTGAAAAAGTTTGTTCAATGTGCAGAAAAGCAAGTTGGTTAGAATCACTTGGAGGATAGGAAAGCATAATCAATAAATCGAAGGTCCTCTAGATTTTTGCCTTTTTGGAAAAGTCAAATAAATGTTTAATTTTTTTTTTAAAGAAATCTATATACTAAACACATCAAATGTCACCTAGAGCTATGCGATTGGCTTTTCTGAAAGGAGATTAGGAATAAAAAAAATAGAGCAAACTTTGATTGACGTTGGGCCCAATTCTTCGAATGAAAGGCTCATGCATCCCACCTACATTTCACTAGAAACAAAATGCATGTATGTTCATGTCCTCTTTTCTTTTACCTCCCGTGACCCTCCTCTCTCCTCATTTCTGTTTCTATATTCACGTGCACACCTCCATAAATATTGCAATGCCACCTCTCCTCTCTTTGCCAATTCCCATCCTGATACCAGAGTGCAGAGTGCAGAGTGCAGAGAAAAATCTGGCAGCATCCGATTTTGTGGCCCTGAGCATTGCGTGTTTATTTGGTATGACTGTGCATGTTCATGTTCATCTTTGATCTTTTTGTTTTTTTTCATCTTTTGCTGTCATCGAGCCTGATAACGCTCTGTTCTGCACCCTTGACTTTCCACAGATACCCCCTGTTTTGTAAAATGCAACACCCCAAACGTTATTCAAATCCACCAATTTTCTTCCATCCTCGTCTTCTGTGTTGTTTTAAAACAAGGATACATATGCTTGCAACAATGGTTTCTTCATCTATTTGAAAGCGGAGCTGTCATTAAATTTGCAATTGAATTATGTTTGGTCCAATATCAACCGAAAATGGAGAAGTATTTTATGGTTTGGCACCTCGGAAATCTTGTTGACAAATGTCTGATGGTTGTTGATGATGATGATGCTGTTGCTGCAGTTCGTTGAAGAAAGAGGACCGAAAGTTTAGGTGAGGGCTCAACCATGGTAGTCTGTATGTGCCACAAGGTGGGATGTTTTTCCTCTAGGATTTTTCCATAAGGGAAACATGAGAATTTCGTATTTCAATTCATTACTATTTCCAGGGATGTCTGAATTGGAGTTTATTTTGGTCCCCGCTTACTCTTGAAGGAAGAGGTAGAAGTTGATGATGTTTGATTTGTTGTCTTTTTTATATCAGTGGTAAAGGGTAAGACTCTTTTTTCTGAACAATCAGCTCCACGATCCAGAATTTCTATGGTAATTTTTTAGAGAATTGCAGCCATTTGTTAAATGTTGGAGAATTTGTATGGCTTATGTGGGACATTTGGGTGTTGTCATATAATTGGGTTTTGGGAATTATTCATCTCCCTTTCCTGCTATAAAGTTATGCCAATTGGTCCTTACATTTTTGATATTCATCATTGTTTTCCATTAGATGCTCAAAACATTGTTTTCTTTTGTAAGTCTTTATTCCACTAAATTTTCTACTCGCCTCTGGAAGTGTGGAATTTGCAAAGCTGAATTAACGGTTAGGAGTGCCCTAAGCAATAGAAGTGCATTGTTTTCTTCTTAAAGTCTTTATTCCACTAAATTTGCTACTCACCTCTGGAAGTCTGGAACTTGCAGAGCCGAATTAAAGGTTAGGAGCGCCCTTCTTACAATTTTAGCTAATAATTTTTTCCCACCAAATAAATAAATAAAAGCTACGTGCATTATCACATTTTAAAATTTGTTTAAGGATCATAATAAATCACTAATTTAGAGAAATTGGTATACAAAAGGAATACAAATATCCTATTAAATTTTCAGGTAAGGACAAGTAATAATCCATGAATGGAGAGAATTAATCACACGAAGTGTTCAGAATGCAACAAATACAATTTTTTATACAAGGTTGGTGACTTGTCTTATTTACCAATATCAAGTAGGTGATGGGACTCAAAATTGAACAAAGCACCATTTTTTTGCAATTCAATAAAAATTCCAAAGTAACTCCCATAGTTTTGTGAAGAGTGGTATCTCAACCAAGCCCACTGATTCCTCCTTTAAGAAGAGACCTTTCCTCCCAAAACATTAGGAATAGAGAACTAAATAATTATTTCATTCGATTATACTTGTCTCTACTAGCTACACTAGTGACATTATAAAAAATACATGAACCATTTTTGAGAAAAAATTACACACCTGAATTATCTAGAGCTACATTAGAGAATGGGCAAAAATACCAAAAAATCATTTGAACTTAAAAATATGCATATTTACTTTTACTTGCAAAAATATTATAGTACATTTTTATGTGTATGTGTGAAATTTATGTTACTATATAATAATATCAATAAAAGAATCAATTAATAGTGACTTCAAGTAAAAAATAGTAATGTTAAGTTCTAATAATAGCCAAAAATAATGAAATTCTTTAGATTTAGGCGCCCCCTAATTGCTGGCACCCTAGGCAGTTGCCTAGTCTGCCTGGGGCTTAATCCCCCCCTTGTCTAGAATCCCACCCCCACAAAATGCTTTTAATTAGAATGCTTCAACTGATTCCTTGCTTCATTTGGCTGAAATCCAGGCATGTGATGTCTAAGAGAGTCACACAAATAAACAAGAATTAGGAATCTATGCCTTACATTCTTCTTGTTTAAAGACTTTCACTAGAACATACAGAAATGTGTGCAGGAAACACAGCTATATTGCTGTACACATAAGGTTCCTGTCTGTGGAGATTGCATTTACCTTCCTCATCACAGCTCTTGCGAGGTAAAGTGGCTTTGTATGTTTTTTTTGTAGTGGCATTTTGTAATTTTCCCAGTTAATCAACTCTGAAAACTTTATGAGATTTCTTGCCATGGAAAATAAACACGTTATGTAAATAGAAAGAAGAGATAGATTTGCACTCATTGTTCTCTATTACCACTGGTACCTAAATTTGAGATTTGCCAAATATAACCAAAAGTACAAGCAGATACTATTGAATATTTGGTGATGTGGGCCTGTTTCTGGCTTTCTCAAGGAGACATTTTTAAGGTGTAAGTATTCGTGTATATGGATGGATAGCAGGTACGGACATATGCAGAATGGATGGTTGATGCCAGTTGCAGTTTCCTACCAAAATGTAGCTTTTGCTTACAGATATTGACTCATACAAGCGACTCTGTGACTCGGCTTAGCTGCTTACGTATGTTTTTCCTTGAACTTTACTAACATTGATTTTACACACATTATATAATTTATTAGGCTAGGACAATGCTAATCATGGAGGGATTGTGTTCAGATGTTTTGCATACTTCATGCTTGCTTCTACTTTTGAAAGGACCCTCATCTCCAAGAGGGTACACATGTCCATCATGCAAATCACAAGTAAGTCTGTGTATGCTTGCATCTTTCACTGTTGATATATCAGCTTCATAGTTCTGTTTTGTATAGGAGCAGATGATCTAGTTCTCTGGTTTGGTATGAATTCTTGTGAGGAAGTACATTTTCTATTTTAGCTCGACACTTAAACAATTCCAATAAAGTGCATGCTACTGTCTTTAGTTTTGTCATAGTTAAGCTAGACATTTAGTAAGACATGTTTGTCATCTAGACACTAAAACATTCTTTTGGATACTATAGTTAATAGAAAAAATGAGCGAGCCAAGACAAAAAAACTGTAGATGCTATAGACTTGCATATGCTATGAATTTTTGGGATCTAAATTGGTAACTGCATTTTGAGGTTAACTCAACTACTGCTTTACAGTTTACACTAGATTTTCATTCAACTGTAGAAATTGTGCAAAGCTTTACATCTAACACAAACTATGCTATTTTACTGATGGTTTGAAATTTTCTTTATAGATATTGCCTGCAAAGCAGCAGTTTGTTAGTTCTGGTTCTACCCTAACCAATCAGATGGAGGAATTATTTGCAAAGGTACTAATTGTGCACACCAATCTAACATATGTATTTTACCTCATGTTCTATTATCTCTGATCTGGAGATGTTCGGTTTTATGGTTTTTGATTGCATGAAAATGTTTCTGAACCAAACTATTCAGATTCATGTATTTAAGTATTTAAATTTCCAGGTTTTACAGACCATATTATCATATCACACAGAAAGATAAGTCAGCATAAATATGCATTGCAATTGCATCTGACATAATCACATGTCCTAATCAAACATGAGTCTTTCTTGCAGAGCCATATTTTTACGTTGGACAAGAATGCTCTATTACCATTAGCTTCTGAGCTCTTATCAAATCTATCAAATTTTTCTGAACAAGGATTCTTGCAGCCACATTCTGCAACTCGGTCAACAGTTTTTAGTTTATCATCACCTCTTACTGAAATGTACAAGGATCCGAAGAGCCAAAAGGCACAGATGAACTACATTCCTAGTGATCAAAATGTGATAAAGAGTGGAGAAACACTTCCTGCACCAAACACAATGAAAAATATTGAAGCTCCAAAGTCTTGTTCACCTGAGATTGTGACTGCAGAGCCTGTGGGAAGTCCAAAGAATGCTGTAAGAGTTTTTCTACCTAATAAATTTCAGTTAATTCTTCATTTTCGCATAATCAAGGGCCAGGATTTTTTTTTTCAGGGATTTCACTGCCTAATTTTGAAAATAAAATATGTTTCCGGATTATAATTGCAGATGGTGTTCTCAAGAAATTGTTCTTTTCGAGGTGATAAGAAAAGTACTGACTGCCCCGGTGAGGATTGTGGAAAGGGTTCCATGCACATACCAAGTGGTCAGTCATCTTTTCAATGCCTTTTAGCAAGTTCCATAAAACTCATTACATTTTTCCTTTTCTTAATATTTCAAACTTTTAACTGGAAAATGCATTGCTCTGGATTCCTATTAAGAAGGGAAATGAAATATAAGTGCATACACATTGTGATCCATGGTCATCCCGGGCATAAAATTTCTTCTTGCATAGTACAATACATCTTTTGTTTGGCAGATTTTTCAATTGTAGTCTTCATGTGACCAGCCTGGGATATGTACATTTTAAAAGGTGGCAATTTAAGAATATGGCTAAACAGGGAGTTACTTTGTATATTCAGAACAGATAATATTTACAAACTTGACACCCTTTATTCTGTATACATCTCAACAAATTGGATTTTATGGGTTTCAACTTAAAACCAGTATTCATGGTTCCAATCCTATGTAGCCGTTATACTTGTTCACAACATGCAATGAAGGTGAACATGCTTCATGGGGGTACCATGGATCTCTATGTTAATAGCAGAGGTTCCATTTATAGTCTCACCAAAAATTTGGGCTGAGCCTAGGTCTCTATACAGCTGGTCATGGCAATATTTGTTAATGCTCTTGAAGTATTTATACATCTGCAAGGGAATCCCTCAAAAATTTCATATACAGTGATTAGTTTCAGAGGAAACTTTAAACTGCTCCCCATATTGTGAACAATTGGTCTAGACTTTTTGCTTCTCATCCCAAGGTTTCTTAAAATCAATACAGCTGGCAGACCTCTTCTTGTTATGGGATATGCCATTTATCGATTCTTCTTCTTCTTTTTTGTTGTCTTTTGGTCACAAACTAATTAAATATATTGAGAGAATATTTTCTGAGTTCAACTGTGATTTTTTTATGCTCTACATGTTTTGAATCACAGCCTGTGATTCATCATCAGGAGGAAATCAAAGATAATGAGAAATACAGACCAAGCTTCACTTAAATAGAATGACTCTCTCTCCTCAAAAGGTCAAAATTAATCCTATTCACAGCAATATAACCATTGCAGAAAAAGCATATAAAAACCATGGTGAGATGGAAGCGGAGGAAGGATTCACGATAGAAATTATTATTTATTTATAAGTTCTACAAATTTTAAGTTTAAAAATATTGAGATTCGGCTCATTGCTTGGATGCTAACTACTATTTGTAAACTTGTGATTCATATCATATAATGTAGAACTGATTCACCATCACGAATAGAGCCTAAATGTAATATCCTTTATTAGATAGCATAATGTTTTTATGGGTTGTTGCTTAACCAACAAAAGTTAGCTCTTCTGAATGAGGCATCCAAGCATTTTCATGGTCAAATGTGTTAACCTGTCTATTGAATTTGATATTCCATTTAATAAATTTTGTTGAAGATGATTGGAGTTGTAACAATAGTCTCTTACAAGATTTACAGTCCACCTCTACCACCTTTTGACCTGATCTAGATCAATGTGACGTACAAACATAAATGGGAAAAGGAAAAAAGAAAACCATAAGATAGTAGAGGCAGAGGAGTAGAATGTTATAATCCAAACTGAAATCTGAAATTGAAACTGGACATAAATTTGAACTGAAAAAAAAAAGAATCTGATTTATGCTTTTAAGCTTGAAATCTGATTTTCCTTTTCTAGAAGAGATCCGAGTAATGACATGAAAGGAAACACCATAAATCGGAAACAAACTAAATTTAACTTTGCTGTATTTTAAAGAACAATTGCAGACAATACATGTAACTAAGAACACTTTCTTGAAAAGGTATAATTACCAACCCTCGTGCACTTTACTTGGCCAAGAAAGTCTCTAAGAAACTACCTTGTAAAACAGAATTCTCCAAAATCTCTCAAACCTTAGTCCAAGTGTGTAAATAATTCTGATCTCCGCTTTAACTTCTAATGAAATCTTTAGCTTTTGCTTTATTCTTCTAAAACAATCTTTAGTCTTTTCTTGGCTTAATTTTTTTGTATTTTACGCTTTATTCTTCCAAAGCAATCTTTCGCCTTTACTTTCATTTATATGCTTCATTCTATCTTTCCTAAAACAGACTTATGCTTTGCTCTCTACTTATTTCCCTAGAATATGCTTATGCTTTATTCTGTACATTTAGTATGCTTTACTGGAAAAATCACATAGTTCTCAAGTGTCATAACTTAGAATGCAATGTTTCTAGAGGCAGCCTATTATACAGTGTGTTACCATATTGTTACCGCAGGAAGACCATCTCGTTCTACTAAGCCGTGAATAGGGAGTCCCTATCTCTATATGGGTTATTGGCGAGAAGACGGGTCTTTCCCCATATATAAATAGGCGCCATAGAGCCCTTGAGCCGGTCTATCTCGAGTTTTATCCACAAAAAGGAGTTCACCCACATAAAAGCATTATAGAAATTGTGTTAAATCCCATGCAGGAACAAGGCAAGAGATCACTAGTTAGATGGAGAGAAGTTATGACAAGGTTTCTAGAAAGGGGTACATGATCTACAGGAGTTGCACGGGCCTCTATAGAGGGGTTTATACTAAAGTTGAATGTCAACTTGGTAAGAATTATGAAACAACAGTTAAAGTTGGACCAATAGTCAAGAAGATCCCTAAAAACCCCTAAAACGTTCCCAAGTCTATCATTACGAAACATTTTCAATTCATTACCTTATGTTCATCCTGGACTAAGATTTCCTGAATTGTCTTTGTGATAAATGGGACTGATACGATAGAACAATAGGCCCCAAAGAAAGTGTTTCTAGCCATCCACAAGTAAAGCAAGCTGAATTTTTAGTTTTTGATTTGGTTTCTTCATAGAGTAACAATGAATAATGTTCTTCTGGTTTCATTTGTGTCAATAATTTTTTGTCCGATGTTTTGGATCTCATTACTGGATCCATATCAAGGGAAAGAAGAGTGAAGCCAATGCCTGGAAAGAAGAAGTGAGTAGCCCCCCTTAAATAATATATTGTGATATATGGAAAAAGGTCAGCTAAAAATATATAATATTAAATAAAGCTATATTTTTGTTTTGATTCGTAAACAAGGGTTGACAGGTTCCTTTCCTGTTATAATGCATATACCAAAAAAATACACAGGCATCAATTACAATTCGAGGAGATTAGCCTTTGAGATTGGTTCTGTGAACATTGCACTTCAAGAGGCTAAATCCAAAACATAGCTATATTGCAGAAGGGCGAGCAAGTCAAACCCTCTGCATACCATTACAAAAAGACAAAACATTACCGCCAGGGGGAAGCAACAACATGATAGAGCTGAACACCAAAAACCAGAGCATGAAAGACATTACAGATTATACAGGGGCAGCGTCCTCTGACCCCATTCCATCCCTGCCAGTTGACAGGCCATCCGCATTCCAAAGACGAGCAGAGGGCAGCGGGTTCATGCAACTGCCCAAGGAGACTTCACTCTGAGAAAGTTTAGCCATGCGAGCAAGGAACTTGTGATCCCTTGCAGCTTTGTTCTTTAAAACCACAATCCTAGGAGCCACTAGAATGATGGGAGAGCGTAGGAAATCCAAATCAATATGTGGTAGAATGTAGCCTGTGGAAGCCCGACTGTGGCAGTGGTTTACCACCTTCTCAGCGAAGTTTTCTAGCAGGTTGAAATGCATCTCTAATTCCTTTAAGGTTTCACGAGCCACCACCGCATCTGCTGGATTACAGGCCCCAATGAGAATCCATGAGGAATGCAAGACAAAATCTTCAACTGTCGTCCTGAGCCCGACCTTGTGTAGAGGGCGAATAAAGTGCATTGCAATGCCCATTGCAACCTGTTTATCGGGTGAGATGTGAAGCAAATTATCAACAAAGATGAAGGCAATCTCAGATTTGTTTCATGGACGATTGGAGAGCTCAACATACTCTACAGATAAAACAACTTTGATGGGGCTCATCATTGGCTCAGATTGTATCATGAAGATACGATGCATCCGTTTGTCACATAGGGTGAAAGAGAAGGCCATTTCCCTTTTAAAGTCAGCCAAATGGAAGTGAGGAAGCATCGAGTGGCTCATTGTTGGTAGCAAGACGTGAAAACAGAGCAGTAACAAATCTGCTGAGAGGATTATAAAAGCTGAGTGGTAAAAATGGAATCGAATACCAACATTAAGAGGGATCAAGCATGTGTGAGATGGCATAAAGCCTCAATCACCAAAGAAGTGATGCCTGTGTGAGAGATAATGTTATCAAACTGCTGTCGCTTAATGATTAATTGAGATGGTGATGGAGCAGATGTTTTTAAATGATGGTTCAGTTAGGTGGAGGGTAAATCATGAAGTAATAGATCCCAAAGTCCATGCCAAGGTTCCGCCACGTTATCAACCAAATCCTCCATATTTTGAGAGATGCCATGATTAGATTGGTAATCCACCACCCTAGTAGCCGCTCAATAACAATGTTGAATGCTCCACTCGGTGAAGAGGGAGAGAAGATGACGCGCTTGTCCTAGGATATTATCAATTCACTATGCTTTGGATTTCCTAGACTTGACTGTGTTGGTGATGACCATGGAATCCCCTTCAATACTTATTCTTTTGATACCACCATTGCACGAACCATCCTGGAGGTGGAAAGAACCAACATGTATCAAGGAGCTAGAACAATCCTTGATAACACATCCAACCCCTAAAGTCCCTGGATTACCCTTTGATGCCCCATCGTAATTTAGCTTTAAAAATCCTGAGGTAGGGGAAGCCATTTGGCATTAATCCTTCTTAATCAGTTCCTTGATGGAACCAATATGCCAGACCCCTTAACGGGAGTATAATGAAGATAGATTAAAAAACACTATCAAAAATCAAAAGTATTAGAGGGCTAAAATCAATATTAAACTATATTATGATTATGAAAGAATAATGAGAAAAAGGTTAATTCACTACTTAATTGATCAAAAATTAAATTTCTTTACATAATAAATTAATCTTATCAAATAATTCAATTTAACAAAGGTAACTGCATTATTTTATTAAATTAATGTACTGGATTAATTTAGAAATTAAATAATCAACTAGTTAGATTAAAATATATATTAGATTAGTCACTTTAGATTGAATTTTGTAATTTTAATTTAATATGCCTCGATTGAATACAATATGGATTAGCTAATTGGAAATAAGATGCCATTAAATGAATTAAAAGAAATAAAAAGAAAATGTGATATAATTGAATAGATTAATAAGATTAATTAGAAAAGAAAGATGGAAAACTAGAAAAACACTAATTACGACTTTGACATACCTAACTTGGGGGTGAGTTGGTGGATGAGGGGTTTCATGTGTGGCTGAGTTTGAAACCGTCATCCTTGTTTAGATTCTATGGTCTCTTCTCTATCTCGATCAATTCTTTGATTCACCTATTTTTCCAATAACCTTCTAGGGGTAATAGCTTGGCATAACCAATGAACGCGACATGAATGGTCTTGCATTCATGTTCTACCAACACCAACCTCGTAATGTTACATTGCTGTAAATCTTGGGCACGTTCTTTGAATCTAGTTTGAAATGATCTCCCGGTATCCCCTATATAGGGTCTGCCACAAGAGCAAAGAATTTCATATACGCCTTTCTTCAACTTAGGTTCATGACTACCTTTTACTCTTCGAGGGCAATTTCTAATAGTCTCAATATGTTTGAACTAGATTTTAACCCCAATTCTTCCAAGAATTTTCGGTAGTTGTTATGTGGTGCCTTGAACAAAAGGTAAGAAGGGTTTTTGTTTTCTATGTTTTTAATAGGTTTGGGGCGATTATGGCTTCTTTTGGCCTTGCAGAATGCTTTCTTGATTTTTCAGTCCCTGTACCCCTTCTTTCTAAGGGCCTTATGAAGGTGCCTCTCTTCATTCTTTAGGTTCTTTGGATCAGAGATCCTCAGGGACCTAGTGTATTAAGTCTTCAAAACTCCATCTTTTTGGGAAGGATGACGGTGGAAATCTTCTTTAATATAGACATTTGTATTCAAGTTTTCTTCCTATACCCCAGATGGGAGAGAGAACCATCATCCCTCCTAGTGATAAGAACATGAAGGATAGGGAGACCGGTTTTCCTTGATTGTCATTGTAAACTCTATGTGATCTGATTGGGAGTTGAGATGAGTCAGAAAGTCATAAAGTATGTCTAAACATTAGTGTTACTTCCGTGATCACTTCAACTACCTCATCAAGAGGGAATTTTAATAAAGAGGGAAAACTTACTAGAATGTATTTGTCATCTAGTCTAGTGTTAGCTATAGTATTAACACTTTTTTTTGAGTCACTGATAAAGAAAACGGTTATAAACTTATACCTACCAGTGGCTGCAATCTATTTTCTAAATAAAATTGTTCGAATCTTTGATAAAGGAAGAAGTTTTATGATTTATCTATCAGTGGCTGCATTTTCTTTGCTGAATAACTTGGCAACTTGGAGGTGAGAGAATCAATAGTGTCGACAATTGGTCATAGAGGAATATCAGGTTTGTGAATCTTAGGTGAACCATAGATGTGGAACATGATGGGATCTTGGGGGATCAACTTTCCTTTTATATTTCTGCTCATTCACGAAGCATTTATTAGATTATTGATTTTTCTGTGGGATTTTTACTCGTGTGTTTTTAGTCTAATTAAAATTAGTAAAAATCCCTCAACTAAATCAATAATCTAGATAAATTGCTCATGGAAGACTTTGATTCAAAAAAATACATTTATTAGATGTTTAACATCTCTGGTTACCTTCTTTAAAGGGCCCTTTTGAACGCGTCTATAGCTACCGCTGTTGATCAAGTGGTCTCTCATTTTATTTAGGTAGCTTTCCACATCCAAAACAATTGTTACATTGCCTTTTTCTTCCTTTAAAATGATAATGTATTTGTCCACATTATTCTAATTGACAACAATTTTATCTTTTTTTTGTACTTCTGTTTTTGGACGGTTTCTATTTACGGAGGAACAAAAAGCGGTATTTTTTATTTCCTCGGCCAAATGTAGGAAAATTCCCAATTGTACCTACAATGCTAATCATGAAATTTTCACGAGGGATATGTTGAGGTGCAATGCCAAACCTGGGCGATAGAAGGAAATATACTATAAACATCAACCTAAAGAAGCATTATGTAGATCCCAATACAGCATGAGAAAGATGAATTATCTGCAAAGTGGCAGCCAGGGTCCAAAAAATGTGCAACAATCATATGTTTAACATGAACTAAACACAAATCTGATAATTTAAGAGTCATTGGTGGATAACAAGGTACTGTTTGAGGTAACAATCCAAAAGGTAGCAACAACGGGGGAAAGGCAAATGACTATCCTTTCGTATGAAAAGATGATATGTGAGTTTCTTCATAGAAATGAAAGGGCTATATCAGTTACGAATATTGAGGTCAAGAAAATTAGTATTGTCTTTCTTTTCATTTTTGGGAAAATGCAAATTAGCATGGACGAGCATGGCAGGTCTATGCAAGTCTTCCCTATGTTATGGCCTCTCTTCAATATGAGTGATAGCTATTCAAACATAGGATAAATGGAAGATGGCCACATGATTTATTTATCCACCAACGAGCTTGTACAATGTGATAAAAGCTCCGTTACTGATTCATTACATACACAACTTTAACAAGCTTTGTCTTCACTGAACTCATATGGGACCCAACTAATTACTTTATAGGCTCAACCACCTATGACTTAACTAACTTCTCTGACATATAGGTAATTAATGATACCCATTATTACCTAATATAACATTTATAATCTAAATGGGGTGTCTCACTAGGAGATGCATGCCTCGTCAAGTACTAACAAACTAACATTAATATTATTTGGATCATAAACTCAACTCACCCCCCTTCATTCAAAGGGGTCTAGGAGATGATATGGAGCATATGACTATGAAGCTATTCAATAGTCTCTTCAGCACCCTACAAATTGACACATTTTACATCTCTAGTACTAATAAACCAGTGTTGCTCCGCAGAGCCTATGATCCTTAGACCGTGACACGAATGATGAACATCTTGCTAGGCATGTCCATCCGCTCTAACCATCTATACCCGTACTGCAGTATAAGCGCCATCATGAGGTGTCTCAACTACATCAACCCTTGTCTCAATGACTATTCAATACCTTTATATGGCACATCTACTTTGATACTCAACAACGACGACCTCCCTCTGCTTAACACAAACTGATGCTAGCAAATTTGTCATCTTGTACAATCATTGACAATTTATTGAAGACCAATACAACATCTTCCCCCCATCAGACGGGAGTTGAGAAGTCCTTGCAACAAACAACATATCCAAACAACTCAATTTGCTCCTCATCAATTACTAAAAAACTCACAAATCAATTATCTAGCCAAAATTGCTACTATAGCGATCTCAATGTCAGTAGTTCACTCAAGATGGGTGGGTCTTTGGCTTTGTCATCCTATTTGATCTTAAGAGACCTATAAACTATCAAGTGCAAGATGGGTGTCTCTGACACCAGAAATGGTGGGAAATATTGTTACATCCATGGTTTTTAAGAACAAACTTCTCATTTTCCATATTGGAGCAAAAACAAGGTGTGTTTCAACTGGGGAATTGCACCTTCTACATTACTCCCCTTATCTCTTCCCTTTTTTAATAACAGATCTGAAAAAACTCATACATGTGAGACCTTGAAAACACATCAAATGATGCTCTAAGGATTTGGAATGGTAAAACAACTCGTCAAATGACTGGTTACACCCCTAGCCTTTGGCAAAAAAATAAAAATTCTGAAAAAGATTAGCTTGTGCATACGTTTAGACTAAAAAAAAACTATGTAATTAAATTTTTTGTTACACTTTCGAGGAATGGAGCATTTGACCTCTTACAAATTCAAGGTTTTTAGAAGCTCCTTTTCACCATCTCCTCTTAACTACCACACGCATTGTATTGTTTCAATCATGCACTTGACTTGCATTTACATGCTATTTCTGGAAATGGTATACTGCGTGTAAAAATAAATAGGTGAGACTTGAAACCGCGAGCATCTTTCAATGCCTTAATCCCAACCTTCAAACCAACTCCACTACACATGCTATGAAGACATAAAACTAGGCCTGTTTTTATAAACCTCTTAGAGAGGTCTATTAAAATAAAAAATTAAAAGAAAAGAAAACACAAGTTTTCTCTTACCCCATGAAGCGCTCATCAAATTCTTTGCAAAGCAATAAATTTACTCACACAAAGTGAAACCTCCAGCAAACCAAATATGGGACCCGCAAGCCTTTTATTAGGCCAAACAAGACAAAAACCAGCTTTTTACCAAATTTTCAATGCCCAACACCTCATTTTGACCACTGTTGTTTTATTCCAATGCCATATTCAGCCAAGACTGGTTTTTCAAAGCTTCAAGCTGATTTGGAATGCCTTCACACCTCTATGCAACCAAAAACTACCATGCCTAGCAGATTCAAATGCCTTTTTAGGAAAATTTTAGTGCATTTATGCCAGTTTAAATGGCATCCAAATGCCATCCAAGGGAATGTACAGAAGTAAGGTAATGCTGTTAGTGCCACATCAGCAAATAAATAATTTTCATTGAGTTTTTTTAGCTATAATCAACCAAGAAAATCATGCCCAGTCAAGAATATTTCTCCTTTTTGTCATGCTCTGACATATCTTCAATCCTTTCAGGTACAATGAAACCTTTGAACAATTGGAACAGAAATTTAATCTTTGTTTGTATTGTCTTGTAAATTGTATGATATATTCACTTATGTTATATTTTCCAAGAAGATGTTAGGATTTCCAAGCAATTAAAAGTAAATCTCCATACAGGAAATACCATTCGATGCTTTTCAGTAAGTTTTCTTAGACCTCCTCATGTTCCAAGATCAAATAAATGAGATTCACTTCCCGGAAGTAACTAAAAGCTTCAAAATCAGACAAATATATTAGAAAAATTGCAGAATAAAAACTTCACCGAACTGAAATTCTTCAGGAAATCTTCACTGCTTCATGCTTCGTGGGTCTTCCATGGTTTTGTCCTAGATTCATTTTCCACCATTGTCTCTCATACCATTGATAGCTATTCAAACACAAGAGAAATGGAAGATGACTACATGATTTACTTATTCAACAACAAGCTTCTGCAATGTGATAAAGCTCTGTTAATAATTCATTACATCATACAAAACTTTAGTAAGCTTTGTCTTCACTGAACTCATATGGGATCCAATTAATTACCTTGTGGGCTCAACCGCTAGTGACTCAACTAACTTCTATAAGATATAATTAATTAATGGTACGTATCATTGCCTAAAATGAATTTTATAATCTAAAGGGTGTATCTCACTAGGAGATGTATGCCCCAACAAGCACTAGCAAACGAACATTAATGTTATTTGGATCATAAACCCAACATTCTGGTTTATGTTGAATTCCTTGGAACTAAGAATGTGCAATGGTCATTGTTTCCTTTTTACAAAATTCGAAATGCTTTAAGATAGTATAAAAAAAATCATATTAAGTATATAAGAAAATATTTTCAAAGTTGTTGGCCTTGCAACCTTGACAAATAATAGAAATAATTAGCTTGAAACTAATAACAAATAAATGCAGTGATTGAAACAATTAACTTGAAGCCACCTTATAAGCTACATTGGATTGATTTGATCCTATTAAAAAAGTAGCATGAGTAAACCATTCTAACTCTAGCGCGAAGACAACTTGATTAAGCACTAGCCTCCTCAAACAGCCACATGGACAACGTATGTGGTTGTCCTCCCCTACCTCCCTACACATGTGATTGGCCCAAAAAATGCCTAAAAGATATAAATTCAAAAGGGTATTTTCCATCACCATTTCTCATCCTTTATGCTCATCTTTTGTAGAAGATTGAGGACAACCCTCATAGAGATGTGTTGAAGGGGTCGGAGTCTGACTAGTGAGGGCAATGGCGAAATTGGCCACCCACCAAGATTTGATTCCCTAGAGGCAGAGTTGGGGCCAAGTGAAAGCTCTACGTGACTTTGATGGAGTAGCACCCTTTGTCGTGGCATCTTAGCTGAATGTTAGAACTATTGGTGCGTGGACATGAACACGGGATTTCTTGGTTTACAGAGTGTGCCACTCAAGGCACGCCAGATTTTGTATTTGGAAAGCGATAATATACCTCTTGTCATGGTAGCATAGCCAAACGTGAGAATCGCTAGTATAAGGACATGGATGTGTGGATCTTTTGGTTTTTGGAGTGTTGTTTGTGGCATGCTGATTCGTGTTAAGCAAGTCGATTGGCCCATTAAAGACTCTTCCATTAAGGGGTTGTGAGCATGCTTGTAGGACAAGTTGGCATACAAATATTAGATGTAGTGTTGTAGGTTGTAATCTATAACCCATTGTTTGTAGAAGGATTCCTTGTTGTCTACGCTTGATGATGAGATCTCTTATGGAATCCAATTGTAATAAAAGCTTCTCACCAAGAAAAAATATAATAGAGAGGTGATTTTGCAATTTAGATGGGGACAACTTGGTAAATTTTCTTATCCCTAGAGTTCATCCCTAGGAGCAAGTTTGAGGATTAAATTTAGCAATTATAGGTTGAAATAATCCCCAACATGCATTCTATTACAGAAAATTTAGAATTGTGAAATCGGACAACATGTTATGTATCTTGAATAGATTCCATACATAAGATTTGATAGTTCATAACTTTCTCAAAATTTCAGCCAAATAATGATTTACTACCTATCAAAAGAACAAACCTGATTTGGTATTTTCAAAAAAATAGACAAAATTGAATTTTAAGTTGCAAGTAAGAAGTATGGCTCTTTGAATGATGCATGCTCTAGATGTGGATATACCAATGCTGTGAAACTGACTTATAAAATGTGCAAAGTCAGTGCTTCTAAGCACAAAAAAGAAGTCACCATCTCCTAAAAGCCAAGTCAAGCTTCCCTTATCTCTTTTCCAAGAATATGTTGAGGAACCTTTTACCCAATTGGGTATTTCTCACATACATAATATGATTGAGATCGACCCATCATGAAAAAATCTGATTGATTTGTATTGAAATCTCCATCACCCATGTTGGGTGATCTCTACCCATACGGTACCTGTTATCCAAAATGTGCTCCTTGCTCATTTTGTGGCTAACTCCTCCCATTCTTCCCTCTCTTGTGCTTCAGTCACAAAATTTTGATTTTTCGGGAACTCAAAACCTTCTAGAAATGACACCATTGGATAGAGCTCTTTCTCAGCTTTCCAGAAAGGTAAAGTTTTCCTCCTAACTCCATGTATTTTTGAAGTTATGGCTTGGCGGAGTTTTTTGGAAAAAAATTTCCCCTGAAAGGCCCGTGCGGCCAATGAGATGCCGCCACATGGCACCTAGAGTGGCGGAGTGACGGGGAAATTTTGGAAAATTTTCCAAATGACCAAAAAGGTGCAAAAATTCGAATTTTTGCCCACCAACCCGATTTGGCCCTGTTTTGCCCTAAAACTTCAAGTTGCCATATCTTTCGATCCAGAGCTCGGTTTTTCACGTTCTTTATATCAATGAAAAGCTGGTAAAATTATCTACAAGATTTCAGGGTCATTTTTGCATTTTGGTGGAGTTTAGAGAGAGAAAATAAAGAAATTCCTCTAGCACGTGGTCATGGACAGAAATGACATTTCAACCACCGTTTTTAATGAAGAATGGCTCGCATTCTCTCCCAGCATGGTTAAAAATGTCAGAGGAATGGGTCTGTCAGGGCGCCCATGCTGTTTTGATGGCATTTTGGTCAATGGTTGAACCCCTTGAACTTTTTTCCGCGTTTCTCTCTCCTGGGGTCGTGGTTTGCACTGTAAAAGCCAGAATGAGTTCATTTTGCAAAAGGAGAGACACTTTTTCAGCTCCGCAACTTCCTTTTTCTTCCTCCTTGGAAAAATTTGTGAAAAAATTTTACCTTTCCATGTAATGCAACACCTTTTCTTGCCTCTGGATCACTGTAATGTACTGTATTGGATCTGAGATGTTGATATATGTTCTGTGATTAAAATCCCTCAATCCTTTCATATATCTATCATTGCTTTCTTGATCTTTCATTACATTTTGAGCATTTGTGCATGTTTTGTGTTGTGTTTCCTTATGGATTGTGTATTTCATGCAGCATCAGGTGTCTACAACTCCTTTGGTGCATCACCTATTAGCATTAGTTCTTTCTTTTTGCATTTTCTATCTCTGTCTCCTTGGAATTTAGAGTAGATTTAGGAGTTTAAACCTCTGCAATTGTGTAAGTAAAATAGCTGATCAAAGGAGTTGAGGAACCAACCTCTAATCTGGAGATTCCTCTTCCATTTTTGCAAGTCCCACACTTGGGAAGAGGATTCAATGTTGTGCAATCACACTGGATGCTAGTATGATCAAACTAGAAATCTGATCAACATCCAGGGGGTGCTGCTGATTTGCAACAACAGTTTTGGCACGCCCGGTGGGACCTTAGAGATCTTCCACTTTATCTTTGATAGGTTGGTGTGTTCCTGTTAAAGATTCATTCTTTTGGAGGCACTTTCAAAAGCACATCTGGTGACTCCATCTGGTAAACAACTCATTCTCTAAGTTGCAGACCTGTTTTCCATTCATTTCCATCCATTCTTCTTTCCATCATTTTCATTCTTTTCCATTCCATGAAGTTGTGCAATCATGACTTCATTTCCATCATGGAATTCACATTTACAACAGCAGTATATCACACCTCCAACATGTTTTACAAATCCTCCAAATCAGCATTTTGATCAAATTCAAAATCAGCATGTCTACCCATATGAGCAGCAGTGCCAAAGTCAGTTTGGATATGAAGCATGTCAAGCACAAGGGTATGCTGGTTGTGAGGGCAGTCAAAAAGAAAATGCAGATCTGCTGGAACAAATCCAAAAGATGGAGGTAAACATGGTGCAATCCAGGGCTCAAGCACAAATGAAAGCATTTAGAATCGGTTGTAGAGCACCTTGTCCATGGGTGGGACCTTTTCCAAGGCATTACAGCCCTCAAGAGAAGCTAGACTTCATGATTACAACACTACCATTGATTGCAAAGTGGACTGAAGGAATAAAGGTGTATGAGAGGAGTATTCAACAACCTTGTCAACAGGTAAGCACACCATCTCATGCCTCTTCTCTCCTTCTTTCCCAATCTATTTTATCTCAGCAGTGTCAAGTTTTAAACTCTCCATCTGCTGTCCCAAGTGTTGAATCCATTTCTCCATTCCCTAGTCTTCCACCCCATCTCAATTCTTCTGTCCTTTTCCCTTCCAAACAGCCATTCCCTCCAAAGAAACAAGAGTTCCTACCTCCTCCACCACCACAAAAAATTGCAAAATCAATTGAGTTACAATCCACTTCTCCTCTTGCATTCCCAAATCCATGTTGGGAGGATAAAAATCAGAATGCCAATCAAGGAAAACAGCAGCAGAAAGAAGAGCCAAACAAGGATGAAGAAATTCAAAGTCTGAAGAGTTGGGCTCTTAAATTTGGGATTACAAAAATCCCCTTGATGGTGAAACCAATAGAGGATGTTGAAGTTGGAGAACAAGTGGAAAACAAGGCTGATTTTATAACAGCAGTGAAGCGAGAAAAACAGCAGTTTGTTGGTGATGAGTTGGGTGTCCATGTTGGCACTTTGCCCAAAGAAAATGCTGATCCAGTTTGCACTGCAAAATCAGCCATCGAGAAGGAAGGAAAACCATCTCAAAACCCCATCTTTGAGGAGCAAATGGATGAGGTCAAGTCAGTTTTTACAACAGTAGAAGAAGGAAGCATTATTGATACATTTTTGCTTTCATTTGAAGGGGCTGATTTGATTGATGAAGCCATTATGGAGGTGAACAAAACAGGTCCAAATTGTGAGCAAAAGGCACAAGAAATTTCATGCTTCTCTCCCACTTCATCTCTCCAACAATCTGATTTTTGGGATGAGTTTGGATTGACAAGTTTCATGTTTGAAAATGAAGTTATACAGGGTGAAGAAAATGCAGATTTGGAGGCCACCATACAAGAGGGAGAGACTTTGCTGCAGCAAGACATTCAAGAGTTTGATTTTCCATCAGACTTAGAAGAATGTTTAGATGAAGAGCTAGCTGAAATTACCATGTTTCCTTCTTCACCATTCGTTCTCCAACAACAAGAACTTGCTGCCATGGACAAAAGAGTTCAAGGACAACAGCCTACAGTTTTGCAACATGCCTCTTGAATCAAAGCTGGAAGAATTTGATCTTCCAAAAGCTACAATGGAGGAGCCCCAAAGCCAACAATGTATTGCAGCAGGTAACAACAATGCAAAAGCAACTTCATTGGATGTTGCAATCAATAACAAGGAGTTGCACACTATTGAAGAGTTCCATGTTGCCATGAAGGAAGAGAAAGGGCAGAAAAGTCCTACCATTGCTTCCACATCACCCACCCAAGAAGGTCTACAAGAAGACTCCATTTTTGGAATTGAAAATCAGAGCTATGGGCATATCAAATGGATCATACCTTGCCCAATAAGGTATTTGACTTCATTGGAGTCAAAGGAGAAGTCACAACCAATCATGCTTGCTTCTAAGCATGAGGGTGAGCTACAAAGTACCAAGGATCAGCTGTCATACCTCTTCAATCCAAATGCAGAGCAACTAAAAGAGGTATTGGATTTGTTTTCAGTTGACACCTTGATGATTTGGGTAGAAGACCAACTTCTTGTTGATTTTCCACTCATCCAATCAGCCATGTTCAGTGCCAAATCAGTTGCATGGTTGCAACTTTTGAGAAAGGGAAGCTATTTCTCCCAACCAGTTGCAGGGTTTGTTTAGCCCACTTTTGCTTCCAGTTAGAGTAGGATAGGTAGTTTTTCTTTCAGTAAAAGAAGTTCTTGTGCACACTCTGCATGTTCCATTTTGGAGCATGTATGACTTTTAGTTTTGTACATAGTTTTTGTGGTGCTGGTTTTGCTCTTGCACAGTCCATTTCAGTGGGTTTCCAAGTGGCTCAGAGAGGAGGTTTTCAAAGTTCAGATCAGTTTGCAGGCTACAACTCATGACTCCATGCCCAATGGATGCTTCAGGCAACTGGTAACTTCATCCAGCAGGCAGATGACCCCTCTGAGTCGCCAAAATTGTTATCCAAAATGTGCCCCCTGCTCATTTTGTGGCTAACTCCTCCCATTCTTCCCTCTCTTGTGCTTCAGTCACAAAATTTTGTTTTTCAGGCACTCAAAACCTTCTGGAAATGGCACCATTGGATAGAGCTCTTTCTCAGCTTTCCAGAAAGGTAAAGTTTTCCTCCTAACTCCATGTATTTTTGAAGTTATGGCTCGGCGGAGTTTTTTGGGAAAAGTTTCCCCTGAAAGGCCCGCGGCCAATGAGATGCCGCCACGTGGCACCTAGAGTGGTGGAGCATGGGGAAATTTTGGAAAATTTTCCAAATGACCAAAAAGGTGCAAAAATTTGAATTTTTTCCCACCGACCCGATTTGGCCCTGTTTTGCCCTAAAACTTCAAATCGCCATATCTTTCGATCCAGAGCTCGGTTTTTCACGTTCTTTATATCAATGGAAAGCTGGTGAAATTATCTACAAGATTCCAAGGTCATTTTTGCATTTTGATGGAGTTTGGAGAGATAAAATCAAAAAACACCTCTGGCACGTGGTCATGGACAGAAATGACGTTTCAACCACCGTTTTTAATGAAGAATGGCTCGCATTCTCTCCCAGCATGGTTAAAAATGTCAGGGAATGGGTCTGTCAGGGCGCCCATGCTGTTTTGATGGCATTTTGGTCAATGGTTGAACCCCTTGCACTTTTTCCCACGTTTCTCTCTCCTGGGGTCGTGGTTTGCACTGTAAAAGCCAGAATGAGTTCATTTTGCAAAAGGAGAGACACTTTTCAGCTCTGCAACTTCCTTTTTCTTCCTCCTTGGCAGAATTTGTGAAGAAATTTTACCTTTCCATGTAATGCAGCACCTTTTCTTGCCTCTGGATCACTTTAATGTACTGTATTGGATCTGAGATGTTGATATATGTTCTGTGATTAAAATCCCTCAATCCTTTCATATATCTATCATTGCTTTCTTGATCTTTCATTACATTTTGAGCATTTGTGCATGTTTTGTGCTGTGTTTCCTTGTGGATTGTGTATTTCATGCAGCATCAGGTGTCTACAACTCCTTTGGTGCATCACCTATTAGCATTAGTTCTTTCTTTTTGCATTCCCTATCTCTGTCTCCTTGGAATTTAGAGTAGATTTAGGAGTTTAAACCTCTGCAATTGTGCAAGTAAAATAGTTGATCAGAGGAGTTGAGGAACCAGCCTCTAATCTGGAGATGCCTCTTCCATTTTTGCGAGTCCCACACTTGGGAAGAGGATTCAATATTGTGCAATCACATTGGATGCTAGTATGATCAAACTAGAAATCTGATCAACATCCAGGGGGTGCTGCTGATTTGCCACAACAATACCATTACACATTATGGTAAGGAAGTGCGGAGACATCACCCTCCTTTTACTTGGGCCTAATTTCCGATCAATTCTCTATCACTCACTCCTTCCTCAATAGAAATATCGCCCATCAAATTTGAATAAGGATCATGCATTCTGTAAACAAAGGAGTGGAAGAATTCAAACCTTTGCATGTTGTGATGACAGCCACTCAAATATGAAAATGGAGAACCACTCTTGATTTAAGAGGAAAATGAATGGTGTTGCTTTTGTCCTTGATTATTAAACCATTCGGAATGAGAATTATGTTTCAAATGAGGATATGATTTTCCTCATTCTCACAATTGAGATGTTGTCATCGATGACATGATTCTTATAAAATATTGATAGAAAATATAATTACTTGATATGTGCATAATTCACGATTGGATGAATATAGGCACTTGCATCAGTCCTAGAAGTCTCATCCTTGGGGAAATGACTAAGGCTTGTCATGAGTATGAGGAGACGTATGAATGATATGCATAAATTAGAATTTTGGTCAAATCAATATCAATATCAATAATTTTAATTGGAGCACTAAAGTTACCTTGTGACTTCACTAAATGAATTTGACACTAGAATCGTGTCATGTCCCTTTTTGGAAATTAGCGGAATTGAAGACCTTAACCCATTCTTCCTCTCCGCAGGTTTAATGAAAGAAGCAAGGGGGAAGACTTGGATAACATTCTCTAAGTAGATATTTTCATTATTATCTTGTATTTGTTGAGCATAAGATAATACTGAGAGGGGGGGTGAATCAGTATTATGATATTATTTCGAACTTTAATACTTGAACTTAGATCTATAATCACGAGCAATGTGAATATATCAAATCAATCAAAGAACACAAAACTTAATGCAAGTAGACACAGATATACGTGAAAACCCTTTTGGGAGAAAACCATGGAGAAACTTCTTTCTTTATATATATTTCTCAAAATTTGTAGGCACCAACCTACTAGAGACATCGATCCCCAAATTACAGTTTTGTAGGCACCAACCTACAGGAGCACCAACTCCTTTCGCTAAGCACCAACTTAGCAAGAGACACCGATCTCTTCGATTGTGAAGGCACCCACCTTCCTTGAAAAATGGCTTTCCACACTTCTACTTGTTGCTTATTCAACAAATATTGGAGCACTTTATTTTCTCTCTTTCCAATCTACTGCTCATAAAATTCTGCTCTTCTCTTATGGACTGCTGCTCCAAATTCTACACTTTCACAAAATTACTCTTTTATCCTCTAAATCTGCTCTTCTCTTACCACTCACCTCTCTTCTCTTA
Organism: Taxus chinensis; assembly: GCA_019776745.2. Lineage (NCBI taxonomy): Eukaryota > Viridiplantae > Streptophyta > Pinopsida > Cupressales > Taxaceae > Taxus > Taxus chinensis. The sequence continues at coordinate 486,654,070 of CM034154.1, forward strand.
TCACTCACCTCTCTTCTCTTATCACCCACCTCTCTTTTCAAATTCATACTTTTCTCAATTGAATGTCTTTCCTTTTATACCCATTTAATGACTCTTCGAATGGATGTGTCTTTAAAAGACACGTCTTCTCATACCAAGGAGCTCGGCCTTTTCTCAATAATTTAATTTATTAAATATATGTATAATGCTTTTAAGCAAAGCGCCCCTTTCCTAATGCAGGTCGGCCTGTTAATTAGTTTAGTGCTGGGCGTCCACCTTTTAACCCTCTAAACAAGGCATTTTTATTTGTTAGTGCAGGTCGGCCTTATCTTTTAATTCTCCCCCTTTAATTTATGCACTGCCCTTTGATGAAATTAATGGCGCTGGTCTTTTATTTGCTGCTGTCATACTGAAATTGAATGCTGCCCTTATCAAATTGCTGTCTATTTCTCTAATTGATGTGGTCGCAGCCCCTCTATACATAAACGTTGCCTCTAATCTTAATCATTGGTTAACATGCTGCCCTCTAGGAAATTCGCTGCTTCCTTGTTAATTAATTTAATATTTATTTTTGACACTGTTGTGACACTGCTGTCTATAATCAAATCGCTGGTCTTTCTTAATGATGGCGTTGCCCTTTTATTTTGGACTGCTGTGGATGCTTTGACATCAATGACAATATTTCTAACAATATTCCTATTGGGAAGCCAGGCACTCCAATAGAAGAACTTATTTAATTAGAATATAAAGTATTTTGAGCATGTAGGCTCCAAATACAAATTAGATAATTAAAAGGTGCTTATTATAAGGTCGGCCATAAGTTGTGATGTAGCACCCCTTATGTTATAAAAGGAGGATGCTTGGCCATTTGATGGATATGTTGAATCTTATTATTTTCTTTTGGGTAAAGGTAGTACCTTTCCTCTCTCTCATCAAGGACGAAAACCCTTGTTTGAGACCACTTCAAGGACAAAAACCCTTGATAGTGGAACTTGTCTTCGGGACGAAAGCCCCCAAGCAAGGATATTTGGAACTATTGAATATCTCGAGGAATTTCGAGCTGATATTTTTCTATCTAGCCCTTGGCGACTTGCATCTTGAGCATTTTGGATGTGTTTTGATGGATGTATGGTATGATTCTTGCATGGATGGACTTGTACTAATTTTTAAAGGTGAATGCAATCATTTCCTTGCATGGTTGAGCCAGTAATTCATTATTTCCAAAAGGGGCGAATTGCTTGTAAGTCAGGTTTGGCATGTTTGGGCAAGTTGATTCAATATTTGCATTCTTTATATATTTAAACCCCAAGATTCTAGGTTTCATGAATTTTGGAGCTTCCTAGGTAAAGTTATGAATTTGTAAAGTAACTCCGAGACAAGGGTTTATAGAAAATTCATATCTTCATTTCTAGGGCACTAAAAATCAGTTTTCCTTCATATTTTAATTGTTGGTAATTAATCAAAATCTTTGAGCTTCATTGGGCACATTTTCAGCGAATTCAGGGCATCCAAAAGTGAGTGAAAGCTCTCAAAACAGGTTGCTTCCCTAGGAAGAGGAAAATTGCAGGTTTCAAGGTGCATTTTCAGTCATATCCAACCCTCGGAAATCTGATTACAGCCATCTAAAAATTAATTTCAGTCATCTCTCATTCAGACCTAGCTATTTTCCAAAAGTTCCCCAAAAAGGGACATTACAAACTACTACAAAAAAATGCAGGAATTGCATCGTGACCTTTATAAAGAGAGAGTTACATCTTATGTCAGGTTCTATATGGAATGACATGACTTTGACTTGAAAGATAGTGATTTAAAATGTGTCTCTTGTAATATGTTATCAACCCTTATGTTGCAGTGTTCTTTTGGTGCAACAAGCATGTGTTTTTATCAAATAATATGTAAATGCAATTAAATGGAATATCAAAATTTCATGCCCAACTTAATGACTAGAGTAACAAGTTTTTTAATTTTCATTTTAGTCTCGTTGCTCCTGTATAAACTCAAACCTTCTGAATATTTGATTTAATTTGTAGCGAGAATGTATTTGATCTTGATTACCTCTAATTTTGCAGGTGCAGAGACTGAACACTTTGGGTCTTTTCTTCCACATAGTTCACTCGAGAAACCAATTCTTCCATTAACATCACCAACATATAATACTACAAGCAAATTGCACAGCATACAAGATGCAACTGATGGAAGATGGAGAAGATATAGACGCGCTGCATCGACTGATCCAAGGAAGATTCTTTTATTGTTTGCAACACTGTAAGAAACATATTCTGTTGCTCTTTTTGATATCATTGAACTTCATATTAAGATAGCCCATGAGAAACCTAATTAATGGTATTCAATTATGCTCTTTCACAATCTAACCTTCCAAGTCTCAAATGCACGCAGTTGAAATTTGAGAAATATATTGATCTCAAATTTGGTGACAGTGCCAATTGCAACATTAGCCTTCCTTAGGCAGTTCATAAGGCTGTCTCTAATTAGCTGCATGAACCTAGTAGTAAATAATGAATCTGGTGGGAAAATCCATTCAGAAATTAACATCTCCATCTATGATGGAACTACAATAGAAGTATTTGACATAGGGAGGCTACCTAAGGAAACCATTGCAAAATATAAATTAATTTTTTATTAGATTACTGACCAACTGATGAATTGCATCTTCTAATAGTTATAAATATATCTTACCTTGTTCTTTGTAGTTTAAGTCATAAAACCTCATGCTATCCACAGAAAATGATCAAGAAAACATAGGTATTTGACAATATTCATTTTTTGCTCAATATTTTTTAGTTTAGAGATGAAAGGTTTTACATTGCACTACATTGAGTTGTATCCTATTAAGTTTTGGAATGGATCTCAGCCATCCCTCCAGACCTTTGGCAAATACAAATGAGCACAGATCCAATGGATCTTGTTGGGTTACAATGGGCTTATACAACACTTATAGATCAGCATATCTGTATGGTGATACAACAAGAAATCTAATAGTCATATCTTCCCACCATAGATATGACAGTTATCTACTGGTATGATGGTTTCCTTGATAGAAATATTGGCTGCACACTGTCATTAATTGGTCAACGACCTACTAACCGCATGCCAATAAGCATTAAGTTATTAACTTTTCCAACGTCCCTCTTAGTTGTTTATTGTGTAGAGTTGGATTGGAAAATAATCTTATATGAGTCCCGACTTAACATAGCCTGATCATGTACCCACTTATGATTGCTTTTGCTTGGGGATTTAAGTCTTACAGAAATGGGTAAAGCGTACATGCTTGTGTACCCATTCAAACTTGGGAACTTTCTTGAATGATCATTTACTTTCATTAATGCTACTATTCTCTTCCCTTGCATGATCATTGATCACTTGGTGCTCCTATGGTCATCATATGATAAATTCCAGGTGTTCCTGCAGTCACCATTCCATCTTACTGGACTGCATATATAAATAGCCTCTACAATTGCTGGATAAGTGGTGCATGAAATTGAGTTCACTTTGCAAGTAAGCAAGTATATTCATTGTGAAACACTAAAGTCTGCTCCTCCTGACTAAAATAGTCAAATAAACTATGGATCTCTTTTTTGCAACTTAATAGGTACCCATTCACATCCGCCTTTGCAATTATACATAGGAGACAACATCCGATTCAACGGACATACAAAAATCAAATACTTTTTCCTTTTATGCCATATCATTCTCATCACTAACAAACTTAAAAGCCTAGCCATCACACTTGAATGACCATAGTTCCTATAACTCTCCTAGACAACATGCAAGCCTTTAACCTTTTGTTATAACGCAAAATTAAATATTCATCAACATTGGCCCTTTTGTTTCAATGATAGGACCATATGAAATTTCAACAATATTATCATACATCTCAAAAATGAGGTTCAAATTTAGGATTCAATCTATCATGCTAAATGGATTTACTAACTAGCAGATATGTCATCTCGGTAATAAATATATTAAAGTCACTTTCGATGGCCTACACCATTTATTTTTCTTTCTTTCAATGCCATAAATGAAGTGTACCATTCCTTGCATTTCAACTCTTGTTTTATAAAAACACCGCACTTTCATACTTACCTTCTCCCCATCATTATGCGCTTGTGTGGGTTGGATAACTTTTGCACAGCACATCATCTTTGAAATCCACTCTTCTCTCACCATCTCTAAAACATGCGCTTTGCATTTATTTTTCACACCAGTGGGCTTGGTGTTCACAATCAACGCACAACTTTTGAAATCCATAATTTGGTCTTCAAGAAAGATTCTTGTGACACGATTCTTCCCTTTGTGGCCCTACATAGTTGAACACAATAGTAGCTGCTTGACAAGCTCTCATAACTAATATTTGGGTTTTCCCATTGTTTGTGGCCTGCTCAAAACCTCTTTGTGGCATGTTTGCTTAACATTTCTTTATCTTCATGGCATAACAATATTTCAATAGCATTCCAATGGGTTTTCTAGGGTTGTGATTGTCTCCAACAAATGTGATCTAGGAGGATCTATATATAGCGGTTCTTGTGATACCACCAAGCCTATTCTCATAGCTTGCAGCTCCTCTTTCAAGGTCTGCAGTGCTCGAGAGAAACCCTTAGAGGTTTGTGGTACCCCCATAACCATCTATTTGTCTCCAAGAGATGCTGCACACATACTCCTATAGTGGTGCACTGCAATATGTGTAGATCAAACCTAGTGACATCCACACATGCGCCAAAATTTCTGCGGTATTCACCATCGAATTCAGTAGGGCCCGACACACCTCCATGCCAAACCCCAAAGGACAACTAACATTGCCCAATACCGTCAAGTGTTGAGACTTGTTGCCTCTATCTATAAAGGTGCAAAGTGCATGCTCTTCAAAAGCTAGTTGGTGCAAGATCGAGGGGTAGTGCTAATGCCCTATTCCAATTTTTTGATCATCACAGTGATGTTGTTCATCGCAACTCTACGCCATGCCACGTGGCACTTCCTAGTCTATTATCATGCCAAAGCATTTGCCAGTATATCACACACCTATCAATCAAACCACTCAATAGTCGAAAGGTGAAGAATCACACATGGAAGCCCATAATGGTTCTTTATGCCTTTGTAATGTCCCCTTTTCCTATGTGAGAGCATGATTTTGGACTTCTTGCCATTCCCTTTTCGTGGCAACGAAGTTGGATGGGCTAGAAAAGGAATTGGGTTCTCATTGCATCTTTCTTTTCTGATTTTTAATGTTTCTTTTTAGTGTTTTCTTTATTTTATCAGGTCAGCTAAGTTTGGTGGCTTTTAAAAGAAACTTAAAGGTTAAATAAGCTTTATAAGGGGTCGGCCTTGCCTTTTTGGCCTTTGGTGCCAAAATGAGGATATAAAGGGAGATTATGGACTTCATTTGGAGCATCTACTTCTGGCGAATTTTATCTAAGTTGGACTTGTGGGCTGTTTGCTCATTGTTTTTCCACTCTTGGGCAAAAATCCAAGTGAGTGGCATCTTCCAAGAAGGATGGAAACCCTTCTTGTGGTTGGTTGGGGGAAGGAAACCCTCCTTCCTTGTTTGGCTTGAAGGAATATTGCATATTTGAGAAGTCATAATCAGATTTTTATATGCATTATTGAGCCTCTCCTTTGTGGGGCAACTAGCATTAGTGTATGGTTTGGTGCAATCTAGGGCACGACAATCAGATTTGAATTCATATTTAGCTTCTTTATTATTTAAAAGGATGGAATCAATATTTACTTGTGGAGTTTGGGGTTTCTAAACCTTCATTTCATAATTTTTATTGCAGCTGTACTTCACTGGTTTTTAATTAATTTCCAGCAGTGTTTTGGATCATATTTCATATTGAATATTGGTTTTGTATATGCCTAAAATACTTATAACTATTTTGGCAAAGTTGTTTGAAGAGTTTCACGTGTTTTGCATGCATTTTTGTACCGCTGTCCTAAAAATCTGATCACTGTTCAAATCTGGGTTTTATTTTCAGTTTGCTAGTTTAGAAATCCGATTTGATAATATTGGGTTTGTGCTAATTTCCTACTTCTCAGTTTCAGCCCTTGAAAGGGATATTACAGCCTTTGCAGCTTCGTAATATGTGTACACATCTATAGCACTAGATAACAATCAGAGTCAAGGATAGAAAACCATACATCTTTCTTAAGAGTGTGCCATGTACAAAACATACAGATAAATGAACATATTTATTGTTCTAGTTCTATTATATTTCTCTTTGTTCCAGGCATGTCATCTAAATAGATTCCATATATACATATAACACATCTAAATCTTCATTTTGTGCGTTGTCCACCGGGTCACCTTGTGGACCCTATATCGGTGGTATCAAAGTGGTTTGTCTAGCATGTCCCATCAAATGAGGTCAGAGTATCTGAAGTTTGATGTCAAACCAAAATCCTCTTAGCTTATCTAAAATGTCGGTTTAACAAAGTTCAGAAGGCGAGAGATAACGAAGCACAAAAAGAACGAAATTGCAAAAGCACTCATGAAACAACAATTGTTTTTGTTCAACTAGTTCATAGAATTCCTTAAACAAGTTGTTTCCTTGAGCCATTCAACAAGTAAAGGTGATCCCCCTAGGTTTCGATTAAATGTAGATGTTCTTGTGTTTGAAGTAAAAATAATTGTAGACGTAGTAGGTAACTGGTTAGATTAGTTAGATTCGTATGTTTCTCTGGATGAATTTTCCGATGAAAGAAAATCAAGATTGCACTTATGAAAGTTTCTTCATCCATCAATAAGTGGTGGCAAGAACATACTCTGTGGGAAGAAGATCAGAAAGAAGGAAAGTATGAGCCAACCTAGGAAATATTCACGGAAGCCTTCAAGAATGAATATTATCCTGAAGGTGTTTATGAAGACTGCTACATTTGGTGGAAACAAATAAGGAAATGAAATGATCAGTAAATTCAAGCCTACACCCATGCCTTCCATGACCTATTTGCAAAACCGATGCTATGCCCTTAACCTATAAGATGTATAGGGATATGTACGAATGACTTCCGGCTAACTTTATCTCTTTCCTTGTCATATAATCATTTCTAATGCTTCATATTGGTAGCAGGGTCAACCTAGATGGTTTCCATAGCATAAGCAAGGCATATATAGGAGGTAGTGTATGCAAATAATGAATTCCCAATAAAAGATCCTCTTTGTCTCTCTATAAAGGGTAATATAGACTAGGATAATAAGGGGGTCATATTAAAGATGCACACCTTGATGTATAGTGAATAAATAGGGTGTAGAAAGAGTTACTATGGGAACCTATGTAATACACATCTAAAAAGAAACACTAGAAGAGAATTTAGATAAATACGCAATAAAGCCTAAGCTAAGGGGGGAGCTCAATGAAGGGTGAGAGGATAAGCGACGAGGGCTAGAGTCAGGTAGCCATCCTTACACACAATCTGTTGAGATTAGGTGATATGGACCCCATATGTGGGATTAGTTGATAGATGGCCTTCATGACCCACATTGCAGGTGACATAGGAAGTAGTAGAGATCACAGGTAACCACCACCAGTGGGTAGAGATATCTTATGGAAAAAGTGTTGGGGTAGTTTGGGAGGCTGCATCCTATTATTCCATTGCGAGTTCCACTGTACCAGTTGTAGTATGCCAGGGAGCCACGAGGCCGAGCACAAGTATCCAACGCTCAAAGTGTGAACTTCAAAGAAGACAAATAAGACTAACTTCACGACCTCTAAGGCTTTAAGGGCAAATTGATGAGTGCGAGTAGAACGAATGAGTAATGAAGATGTATTGGAATGAGCACTCAATGTTGAGTATATATAACAATCACGATAGCATTTACAGGTTATGCTGGTCGACTGTGGTCAATACTGTCAGTTGTGAAAAACGCTCGCCTAATAGTATTGACCATGGTCGATATTGTTAAGTAAGGAAAATGCAAGATCATGGGGAGGTCAAACAAGCAAATCAAATTGATGGAGGGAAACTCAGAGGTGTTAAGAGGGGTGACATGACGAAGATTTGTGTATGCTAAAAGTAGGTATGAGGATGACCCTAAGAGGATGGTGAGGTGATGTTGCAAGGAGGTTGTAAAAGACTGTAGGGGTATGAAAACATGTTAGGTGTGATATTATTGGGCTACACATCAAAGATCTCTCATAAGTACCACTACTAATTAGCCCAATGCAACCAATGAAAGATGCACATAACCATTTATGGTTACCCCCTACTCCTGACAGTATCCTTGAGGACACCGCTCTGTGGAAGCCAATGATGTTTGTGAAGAACAAAAGTCAGTAAAGTGAAAAATTAGATGTATGTGGTTGGTAGTCAGTAGTTGATCATCATATTGTGCATTTGCTTCTTGTTGTAAGGTCGTGGAGGTTGCCCCCTCGAAGTGGCTAAGTCATTTTATACTTGAATATTCCCCTCTTATTTGCTTCATTTGGTGTTTTTTATATCATTTTGATTATCTATCCAAGTAATTTCATTACAAGTGGTATTAGAGTTTCGATTTGGGAAAAATTGTGTCGAAACCTTAATTTTGAAGATTTGCCTATATCTCACAAGCCATTGTGGTGTTTTCCATAATTTTTTATTGCAGTTGCGAAACCATCCAAACTTCAGCGTTTTTTGATCTGTTGTGCAAGAGTTATTGCCATTATAGGGTTTTGCACAAATTTGCTTCATATACCACAAATTTTGGAGTTTTTCTAATTTCTTTACATTTTATGAAAGCTCGCAAAAAATTAGCTTGGGTTTGTTCTCTGTACGATTGACATCATCCTAAACCCTAAACCAACCTAAATAGTGAACCCTGAATCCCTAAACCCTAACAGGACCACAAACTAGAGGAAAAGGAAAAGGTAACTTCACCCTAAGAAAAATACTCATGATATGGATTTGGAAATAGGACTCACTAAATCCTTGGTCCTAGGGTTTTCTTTGATAGATCACAAATTTGTGCAACATACAATAAAAAATGGTGAAAAAACAAATTGTATTTGGCTTGCTTCAAATTTAGCAACAACTTGAACACAATTAAAACAAAACTAAAGACATCCTTGGCTAGTCTAGAATGACAACCATAGTCCAACAATTCCCAGTTTGGGCACACAGAATCTCCAAGCAATCCAAATTCAAATCTGGTGCAGCTTGAACACTCACCTTGCTCCAATATGGGGGTTCAGAAAATGCTACCAAAAGTGGAGATGCACAAGTTCGATGGTGTTGTCATGCTAAATGTCTAACATGCAAAATTTAAAATTTTGGTCATTATAATCAAACCACCACTTGAAATTCCCTTTTCCGGTCAATGTAAATCTTTCCTCCAGCCAACATTTCAACTATGTCACCCTCATTCTGGTTGAGAGGAACGTGTTAACATGATTTTCAAGAGTAGAGAAGTGTACCCAGCTTGATTAAGAAAGAATAGTGCTCCTAGAGGCTTCAAAAGGGCTATTTTTGGTCTTCTTGTCACAAGAGGATATCCCTCAGAAGATAATTGCAAGGGCACAACCCATCTGGAGGTTGTGTGAGAGAGTAATAAGATGATTCAAGGCAGTTTAGGAAGTTTCTGTGGAGCCATGAGAGGTCGGTAAACTTTCAAGCAAAACCGGATCTTTTTAGGGAAGGCAGTGGGAAATACATGTTTCAAAGGAGCTAGTCACCTTGTTTGAAGGGTTTCAAAAGCCTCAGGAGGTCTTGGGAATCCAAATCATAGGAATTGGAAAGTTGACAAAGCTTCCTTCATGGTGCAATAATCAAGATAGAATTCTAGGAGTATAAAAATGTGGAATCCTGCCCATTAGTACAGCACAAGAGTTTTTCTACTAGGTGGAACTTACTCAAATGGTTTCGGACACCTCAGGAAGAGTTAGGAGCCTAAACAAAGGTCATAGTGGAGTACATTGGACCTTCCTCATGGTCCATGCATTGGATTTTATCATACTCATTCTGGACCCCAGTGACAACTCAACTTACTAGCGCACTTGCATAGGCAAAAGTGGAAAGCGGACTAAAAAGGCAAATTGTAAGCTGAATCAGGTCTTAAATGGTGGGAATGGACTCAGTGGGTTCTTTGGAGGCAAAACCATAAAAGGTTGGGCCTCCGAGCTCCATGTCTTGCTCCCATACACGAAAAACCACTCCTTAGTCTATTTTCACATTGAGTTTGATGACATCAGCATTCCAAGAAGCTTTGGTGGAGTTTTAGAGGCTTGGTGTCCTTTGACCCTTGGTGTAAGGGGACACCAAAATGCACTCTCCCTATGGAGGAGTTGGTTGCGCCACTTAAAGTGACAACTTAAGTGGTTAGAAAGTGTTATAAACTCACCATAACTTGAATTTTGACCACTTTTTCATGACAGATAGACCCATGGTGGCCTTTTGGAGGTCTGATGTCCCTTTGTCGCTTTGTCCCAACAGATAAGGGGACATGGGGGACAAAAAAGTCTGCTCCCCCTATGGAGGCAACTTTTCATCACTTAAAAGCAACAACTTGGGTGTTAGAAACATGTTATAAACTCACCATTTTTGCAAAATTTGGCCCCATCCTCATGAAGCAAGCACCCATGGCACACTTTGGAGGGGGTGATGTCCATTTGTTCCTTTTTTTTAGGGTGCAACCACACCTCTAACCTCCACCTGCCTGGGTTGATCTTGTTTAGGTTTAATGTGAGTTAAGTTGTGCAAATGAGAGGGAAAATACATTTGAAAGAAGGAAAATCATTCAAATGCAACACTTAGCCATTTTGAGCCTCATTTGTGTTATTTTCTCTCCTCCATTGCTGCTGGTATGTTACTATGATGCCAAAATTTCTTTAGACATCCTCTATGCCAAAACCCTTTTTGCTTATATCTCCCAAACGCCATGTCCATTTGCCATGAGATTTTATCTGTAGCTTCCTTGCAAAAATGCCTTTAAGAAGTGTATTTGCATGCCTCCATTGACGCTCTGTATCATTTTCTACAACCATTTAAAATATTCAGCCATAAAAAATTCATTTTTTAGATCTACAAAAACTAGCGATTGAAATCCTATGAAATTTGGAGGAAAGCCTTACATTGCAAAACGGAAACTTTTGAGACCATTTTCGTTCCATTCCAACATCGAGAAGACCCATTTCTAAAAATCGTAAGCCTTCTTAAGCCTCAATGTCTATAAATAGTAAGTGTTGCAAACAATTTATTCTCAGAGTTGTCATTTCCCCTTGCACATCAGGGAAACTCAAAAGTTCCAAATTAAGCAACTGACAATTAAAATGGACTCCTCAAAATAAGGTTTACTAAAAACAGTAAGTGTTGAGATATTGGTCAAGAAACAAGGATCTTGAGCTTCTCATGCTGAAGAAAGAGCACCTAGATAAGTTTGAAACAGTGCAAAACACCTAAGTGATCTGGCGGATTCATGATTTCACACTATGCATTTTAGTTGAATGAAGGAGCAATTCTTCTGTTTGGAGGAGAGGACATTTTCCAATGAATAACAGATGAGCAAGAAAGTTCTTGAGAATCATGGAGTTGATTCCATTCAAAAAGGAAACCCCTGTGTCACGGAGGTGAATTTTGAAGCCAAGAAGAGCAAGGTGATGTTCTCTATGCTCTAACTCCAACCTTGTGTTCAAAAAGGATCATTGTGTTTCCATATTAGTGCAAGTCTTGCAACAGTGTTTTTAAACACCAATTCAATGCCTTGGAGTGTGTTCGCATCTCACAGGAGGACAAATTTGCAATCACAGTGTTCCAACTCAATAGGAGGTCAAAGGTAGGGAACTTCATTCATGGAGCATTCACTCAAGATCCATTGGAAGCAAGTTCTTCGTCAACAAAATGCTTTTTCATCTCCGGATTTTCACTTCTCTCTCTTATTCTCTCTCCTCCAATCTCTTTTTACATTATATTTCTTCATTGAGAAATGAGAATGTACTTTTTCACCCTTTCGTCTTATTCACTTAAGTGACTTAATGTTATAAGTCCCTTTTCAATTAATAAGAAAGGGGCTTATTTTACATTCCTTGAGGAATGTAAAAAGTCACAAGTGGTGGGACTATGAAAGGTCATGTGGGGGTTAGATGAGAGACATTGTACAGCTATAAATTGGAATGGATTTTCCATTCCAAAGGGTTATATTTTCTTGGTGGATAGCTCCCGTTGTCTTACTACTAGCAAGAAACTACAATTCTTATATCTCCTTGTCTTATGTTTTCCTCTCCATCTCAACTTTGCTCCATGAAGAAGGTTACTTGTGCACTATTATGTAAATAAACTTTGTTTTACTTGTGTTTTGTTCCTCTTTCCTTGACATGGTGTCTTCTTATTGTTAACTTGGAAATATTCAGGTTTTATGTCAATAAACTCAGCTTGCTATTTATTGAGTAAAACCCCCTTCTCACTTTCTCCCCTATCTCCATACACACACCTTTCCTCCACCTCCTTTTTGCACATGAGTTTAATGGCGCATTTCTATGTGATCCTCGGTCGCCATGATGGTTAGAGTAGTGTATATATTTCCTATTTTCAATAAATGGAGCTGCCCCATTCCTAAGCAGAGGGACCTAGTCCCAGAGCGTTGGTGAAAACCCCTAATTTTCCCTTGTGAAAAATTATTTCGCCAACAAATGGAAAGGATCTTGTCAAATGGATCAATCGAATGGAGAATTTCTTTGATTTACATCAAACCCCTAGTGCACAGAATGTGTTCATGGTGTCTTTGTATTTAGAATTATAGTAGTTCATTTGGCATAGATGGTTGTGTGCTCAAAATAAGAAGGGCCTTACTATTGCCTAGTCAACATTTACTGATGAAATGCAGATGTACTACAACCACAGTGTGACAGAGAACTACTTGAGCTAGTTACCAAAATTTCTACAAACAAGATCTGTTAAGGACTATATTCAACAATTCCAAAAGCTATTGCTATGCATGGAAAACATCATAGAGGAAAACTTGAATGACATGTTCCTAGGGGGCTCAAGGATATATTCCAACAATGTTTCTGCATGTTTAGGCGAAGTTCGGTATTTGAGTTCATGATATTTGCTGGTAGGGCAGATGAAAGAGACGAGGTCAACACCAATGGTCACACATTCATTAGTATCAAAGACAATAGCTCCTTTGTGCCATTGTTCCCTTAGTCGACCAGGTCAATGCATCAACAGATTGAAGAGAAGAAGGAAAAAGGGTTATGTTTTAGCCATAGTTACCATGTTCGAAAAGTTCAGATAGTTCGAGAGGGGCAAAAGTTCAGACGTTCGAAATTTTTCAATAGGTTCGGTTGGGGCTCTGAAAATTTACAAATAAAAATGTATATAAATAATAAATACTATACATATATGATGATATTTGAAAAGAAAAACCAATTATACATAATAATAAACAAATATATTATCTACAACGTTTTTCCTTTACGTGCTTAGGTATTAGTGTTTCTTGTTTCATTTTTGTTGTGTTGAAGTTGTTTTAATTTAAACGCTTTAATTTTTTAATTAAAAAATAAAATTAATAATGTTCGACTGAACTCGTTCGGTAAGTTCGGTAAGACCAAAAAGTACGATTTGAACAAAATTTTCTTAGTTCATAAGAACATGGTAACTATGATTTAAACTATGAAAACAATTATAGTCATAGATGTAAATGTGCAAAAAAAAGTTTTTCTACATTGAGGGCATCACTGAAGAAGAAGAGAACAAAGACACAACAATAGGGGTTTGTGGAGCTTATATCAAAAGATTCCCAACAAATTATATCTTTCCATGCGCTTGCAAATGTTAGCACCCCAATGTTTACATCCTAGTTAAATTATGTCACGGAAAGTGCACAACAATAAATAGGATGTAAGGGTCTATTACAGGGGATTATTCTAATTTGATCAAATTACAATCAACCGTACATAATCAAAATAATGCATTAATACTTGCAACAATGATAATCGATAAAACGATAGCTCAAGTACATAAGAGAAGATCAAGACTTAGCTGTACAGGTCAAGGCAGAGGATATCTGAATGTGCAAATAGGTGGAAAAGGGAAGATCGGAAATTGGTGATGCTTCATTATCAGTGTTGGAATTGGAAATCGAGCAAGTGTAGGACCATAAGTAATATGTACGGTTGAGCCCTGGAACTGTACGACCCTGAGTGAAGATGTACGGTCTTGGACCCTTCTATAGTTAGGCTTTGTAATTTCCTATGTGCTTCGCTTGTTTGGAAATGTGCTTCGTTGTATGTCGCTCTTGTTTGCTCAACCTTGAGATGACCTGTAAAAACCTGCAATAACGTAGAAACCCTAGAAACTTGCAAGACTACCCCTGGTAGTTGACCCCGCCAAACCAATCCAAGAGTTGCACTACATGCCCTTGTGCAGGATCAAGCCTCACAAGTGCTTAGATCATACTCACACTTGAACACCTAGAATAGTAGGCTAACTGTAGAATAGAGAGTGTACCCAACATGGTAGCAATGTGGTGTGGTTTGCTTCAACTATGTGCCCTAACCCTTTGTTCCTTGAAACCCTTTGACAATGCTTGGAGTGACTTTTCTCTTGCCAAGACATGGCTCTATGACATTTGCATGCTTGGAAATGGAGGAAGCTAGACTCTTTGACCTGATTGAGTGCTTTAAACCTGTAGTAGTGGCTGCTCTAAATGATGTGCAACTGATTTAGGAAGATCTAGGAGAGCCTTGAGTGCTTTTGGAATGATATTTGCAATAGTATCTTGTAAGAGTGCTAGGTGAGTTATAAAGTGATATTGACTTGCTTATATAGCCTTCCATAGGTGAAATATTATAATAAGGCTGACCCTAGGAAGATGAAATGACACAATAAAGATATTCAAAATGAAAAAACCGAGTTGGAAGATCAAATAGAGCATGACCATATAACACATCCTGATCAAACTGTACAGTTCTAGACAAGGAGCATGTGATGTAAAATAGAAAGTTCTAGAATGATGCTCAAGGATGATTTATTGCTTTGATTAATTAATATTTCTTGAATTTATGACAAAGTAGAGTGTGGAGATGAACAAGTCACGAAAGAGCTAGAGAGATACACTAATTGGATTCCGGATGTGAGCATTTGTCTTAGTAAGGGATCATAGCCAAACTTGTCATTGCCAAAGGATAAGTTACCAAATTTTAGTGTCTACATTTGCTCCCCCATTAAGTGTGTAATTGAAAATTGCATGCTTAAAGGAAAAACATACCTGAGTGTGCACACACACTTTGTCTTCACTCAATTGTCTTTCAATATGTGGTTGTTGGCACATTCCAATGGTTGAAACTTGCAACACGAAGTTAGTCAATGTCTATGATAGAAATTGAACTGTAACTCAAAGTATAGATTGCTTGTAACTTAAAACTTGCATAAAGTAAAAAGAAGAGATGCAAAACATGGAAGGAATACACTTCTTCATTTTGTGGAGGGAGGAGCTCCCATTCTTGTTGTGGTTTAGAGATTTAAAATTTGCTGAGATGTCTGAAGGATTGAGGGTGATCAATTCCCAATTGTGCGAAGGAGAAATTAGAGTGTTGAGTGCATACAACCCAACACCGAAAGAGAGAGAGGAACTGAAGTACCTCATTAAGAGAGAAGACTCGCGTATCAAAATGTTTTTGTGAGAGAAGATGAATGACAACCTATGAAGAACTTTAGTCGCTTTGATACCTTCCACAACCCCACAGACACACACCACTACAGGATCAATCTTGGTCCAGTTTTTGATAATTGTTGAGTAAGATAAAACCACATAGTTAAAAAGGAATGGATATACCATGCCCCCACCATGTGTTGTACTGTTGAGATTGAGTGTATAGATTCTGGAATAATGTAGAGGAGATGAAGGCCCATGCCCCCAAACCCTATTCTTGCAACTGTATCTGAGTAGTGTAGAGGAGAAGGAATGAAGTACTCATGCCCCCTGTATAATGCTCTTAATTGAGTAATTTGTGTCTGAAAAGTGTATAAAGAAACCTGTTAATAGTTGATAGAAACTGATAATACTAAAAATTTATGAGAATGTTCCCTTGTTAGGAACGTATAAAGTGGTAAGTACCGTACCACTGCCTTGACTATAGTGTATGGTTTTGCATGTATTGAATTCTGCCACATTTTAGTATCTATACCTATTTCCGAGGATTTGACTCTTATAAAAACCTATTCTATGTAATTTGTCTATAGATGCATAATATATCTCAATGAATGCCCTCTTTTGGGACGTGTGTGATAAAGTGTTTGAGTGTGTGGCCCAAAAGAAAAGATGTGTACCCATGTATGATAAGTTTGATAATCTATGTAGGATCACATAGAAGACTGGAATAATGGCCATTGTTGGGAACCTGTACTTGTAAAAGGGGTTGTGCATGGTGGAGACCATGGTGCATAGAGAAAGCAACATGCAACAAGCAATAGTACATGTGTATAGAAGTAGTAACAACAATGTAGAAAAGTTAATCAGTCTAACAATTGTATACAATAGAAACATCATGTCGTAATATGCAATATATCTAATAAACAATAGTAGAAATAGAACCAACATATAATAGAAGAGTATCCCAATAGTAGTGACAAGTAGAGTCAATCAATGTATAGAAACATAGTCATATGAAGGCATAATGTTGCAAACATGAGACACCCATGGTGTCACAAGACAATCACAATAGAAGGCATTGTAGGCTACATATAGGGAAGCAAGTGTATATACACAAGATAGGTATAGAGCCACAAACATGGGACACCCATGATGTCACAAGACAATCAAGACACTTAGGACATATAGAGTAAGAAATCATAAAATGGCAATCAAACAATCAATAGTCAATCATAAACAAGGAGTCAAACAACACAATAGTCAAGCAAGGAAGTAACCCACTGAAGGAAGTAATAACAATAATGTAATAAGCCATTATAGCAAATAGTGAAAGTAAAAGCATAGATAACAAGATAGGTTAGTGTTGCAAAAGACACATATGTTAGTCCTATTAGCTCAAAAGATAACATAGACACTATGTATGTAATCAAGTGTGATGAGGAAGTGTAAAGTACTTGTACTAAAACAAAAACACTTGTATAGTGTAGGAGATGCCCCCAAAGAGTAGTGTCAATGGGAAGGAACCAAAATGACACCTATCATCGTGTATCAACCTATGTGTGTGTCCACATCACACTCAATATACCTTGTGAACGCATGTGTGTAAAGAGTATATAGAAAATATATGCTATCTATCAAACCAACATGACAAACAACATGTATAAAGTGACAAGCTAACCAATCAAACTATAAATATGTCCTGATTATGTATTTTTTTTACAAATATGTGATTTTTTTTGTATTATGTGATTATTTGAATGTTTTTGAATTGTTTTGAAAATAACTATGTACAGGAAAGGGGGTAGCACAAGAGCTACCCAATAAGAGCCCCATAAAGAGGCACATTGAACTCAGAAGATGGAGGAGGCTCGAGCCCCACAAGTGTCAGAAGAGACAAAGGATACACATGTATAATCTATGTAGAAGCCATGGAATGTGCCGTATAAGACCTAGGGTGGGAAGACCCATGATGAGTAGTATGTGTGGGAAGTGATCTAGTTAGAGGCCTAGGAGAAAGTATTCTACGAGTAGTAGTATGTGACCTGAATGACTGGGTAGAGTGCCGAGGAGAGTGTGACCCGCTAGAAGTAGCATGTGAACTCGAAGACCTATGCATCAATACACTAGGAGGCAGTATCCGACTAGACGTAGCAGGAGACCTAGAATGCCTAAATGTAGGTGCATTAAGACTGGGAGTAATAATTGTATGTTTTGGGCCAAGCTATTGAGGTATAGGGTCCTCAAATGGGCATACCCCTAATTGTAACCACTTGTTTATTATGAATGAACTTAACACATTGATGTAGTAGCGAAGGGATAGTTGTCAAAGTACGTAGCTAAGGGAAACCTAAACTCATGTCACATAAGCTAAGAGAAGATGCCACTAAGAATGGAATATCAAAAGTAGCAAAACCAACCGTGAGAGGGAGAACAATATGCCCTATGTTTGTCTTAGGATCAAATGCTATTTGCTTTTTAGTATATTCGAGAGAATGTAGTAACTTAAGAGTGCACATATTGTTTGGAGCAGTATTATCAACCAAAACATTACATATAGGAGTTGATCAACAAAAGCACAAATGTAAAGTGTATCAAAAACAAAGTTGTGAGCCATATCAATATCATCAAAAGTAATAATTGGAAAAGAATGTGTAGTAGTAATAGTACCAATCATAACATCAAATGTGTGATCATAAGAAGGTGGAGGTGGTACGACACAATAAGCATGGTGCACCTCCAAAGTAGATTTAGTAGTATTATGCTCAGGAAGTGGGTCACTAAATATTTTGAGCTTTGGATTATCATTAGTAGGCTTAGATTCAATGGGAGCATCCCATTCAATAACACCAACATCGAGAAGATCTTGTATAACATGGTGAAGCTTAATACAATGATTAGTCGTATGACCAACACATCGATGATAGTCACAATGGGCATTAGTATCAAAACGTTTACCATGAGGCGTGTTTGTATTGACCTCAAGGTGTGGAGGGAGAGATACAAGGTTGCAATTAAGTAATTGTTTAAGCACTACATGTGGTGCACAAGGCAAACATGTGAATTGTGGCCGAGGAGTTTGCAATTGTAGCTTTTTGGGTTGAGATACAACATTAACAATGGCTTTAACTTTGATTTTGTCATCATTAGGTTTTCTCTTAAAAGTAGTTTTACCTTGAAACTTGTGATTAGAGGTGTTAGGAGGATTAACAACATATTTGAGCTTATTCATGTTGAGGAGCTTAGCTTCACATTCTTTCAGAGTATGGCATAGATGATCAAATGAGTGGAATTTGTCAAAGATAATCGATTCTTGTAAAGGAGTAAGAAGATTTTGTGTAAACAAATCTTGTAGTTCACTATTTGCTAAAATATTGTTCATCTTAGTTATTGTAGAACATAATCACTAATGGGATCATTGGAACCTTGTCGCATTTTAGCCATTTGAGCATAGGAAACTTTGTCTCAAATATTGATAGAGAATTGTGCAAGAAATTGATTAGCTAAAGGAGTGAAATTCCAAACAGAATGCATAGGGAGATCATAAAACTAGTGTAAAGCAAAATCTTTGAGACTTTGAGGAAAGAGATTGGTAAGTAATGTGTCATTTGAAGAATAACTCAAGCAAGCAACATGGAATGTACGCAAAGGTGCTCTTCATGATCACCCTTTTCATCATAGATAGGCAACTTAGGAGCAACAAAATTGATAGGAAAATGGTAGGAGGCCATTTCTGGTGCAAGTGGGTTATGAAGCAATTGAGTAGAATCTATAGCATGAGAAGAAGCAGATGCGCCTTGTTTTAACTGTAAAATTTGAGCTTGCAAAGTATGAACAAGGAATTCAAGAGCTTGCGTGCTAGAAGAAGAAAAATGCAAAGCACTATGAGTATAAATAGGAGAAGTAACAACAATAGTGGTCATAGGAATAGACATAACAAACACTAATGGAAGGAATATTAGGTTCCCCAATGAGATAGGACCATTGTATGTATGCAGGAATAATGGATGTACGCACATTAGATGATGGAGGATTAAGATCAACTATGGAGGATATGAGAATATTCTTAGGTTGGTCTTGGATGGCATAGAGAAGAATATCAATATTATCAAAATAATTCTTGCAAGAAGCGTGTAAAATGGTTTGCCACATCATCGGATAGAGCTTGAATGTTAGATGTGTTATGAGAACCCTTGCCTATATAGTATTAGTGAAAATTGTGAAGACAAAATGAGCAAAAAGGTTGGCAATAGAATAGCACGCTTGTAAGAGTTAGAGATGGTCATTATAGTGGGCATCACCGCAAGTAGGATCAGCATATGATTCGTCACTTGCACATGAAGGAGGGGCATGGACCTAATTAAAGGGATAGTAGCTCTTACTAGAACAAGGTCGGGAACCCTTTGGCTTGAGATAGAGATGATGATAATAATAATGATCCATGATTTTTTGAATTACAACACACGAACATCAGAAAGAAAAACCTTAGGGCCACTAGGGTTTGAGTAATAAATTTAATTCAAAATTCGGGTTCACCAAATGTTTACACCCTAATTAAATTATGTTAAATATGGAAAGTGCACAATAATAAATAGGATGTAAGGGTTTGTTACATACGATTATTAGAATCTAATCAATTCACAATTAACCATACATAATCAAAATAATGCATTAATACTTGCAACAATGATAAACGATAGCTCAAATACACAAGAGGAGATGAAGACTTAGTTGTATAAAGGTCAAAACATAGAGGATATTTGGATGTGCAGACATAGGTGGAAAAGGAAGATCAGAAACTTAGAGATGCTTCGTTATCAGTGTTGGAACTAGAAATTGAGTGGGTGCAGGACCATATGAAATTATGTATGGTCCAACCCTTAGAATTGTATGGTCCTGACTGAAGATGTATGGTCTTGGACCCTTTGCAGTAGGCTCTGAAACTTCTATGTGCTTCACTTGTCTGGAAATGTGCTTTGTTGTATATGTCTCTTGTTTCTCGCACAACCTCAAGATGACCTGTAATCACCTGCAACAAAGTGGAAACCCTAGAAACTTGTAATAACCTTCATCAAAGCATTAGATAACCAAAAGGAGAAATCATGTGTGTGGTGAGGTTGGACTACCCTTGGTGGTTGACCCTACTGAACCAATCCAAGTGTTGCACTACATGCCCTCATGCGAGATCAAGCCTCATGTAGTTCTCCTAGGTGCTTGTGCAAGTGTGAGTGTGATCTAAGCCAACCCCCTATGGGTGCCCTTGTGTCTCTTGACACAAAGATAGTGGGCTAACTATAGAATATAGAATGTACCCATTGCAGTAGTAGTGTGGTGTAGTGTGCTTCAGCTGTGTGACCTAACCCTTTGTTCCTTGAAACCCTTTGACAATGCTTGGAGTGAATTCACTCTTGCTAAGACATGGCTCTATGACCTTTGCATGCTTGGAAATGGAGGAAGCTAGACTCTTTGACTTGGTTGAGTGCTTTAGACTTGTAGTAGTGGCTGCTCTAAATGATGTGCAATTGATTTAGGAAGATCTAGGAGATCCTTGAGTGCTTTTGGAGTGATATTTACAATAGTAGCTTGTAAGAGTGTCAGGTGAGTTATAAAGTGATATTGACTTGCTTATATAGCCTTCCATAGGTGAAATATTACAATAAGGATGAACTTAGGAAGATGAAATGACACAATAAAGATATTCAAATTGAAAACAGATTCGGAAGATCAAAGAGGGCAGGACCGTACAAGTTAGCCAAGACCATATAACACATCCTAACCAAACTGTACGAACTTGGATAAGGAGCATGTGATGTAAAACTAGATGTTCTAGAATGATTCTATTGCTTTATTGATTAATATTTCCGTTATTTTGTCTTATGTACTTTTATTATTTTGCTTCTAGGATTCTCTCTTGCTAGAGCTTTCTATTGTTGGTTGTTGTATTCGCAAGTCCCATTGACCTACTTTTGGCCATCTATGGACATTATTTTTTTTTCTTTCTTTCTTTGTTTCTATTAGCCTTTCATAGCATTCTTCAACCAAGACAAAATCTTCTAAACACGTTTCCATGGATGTAGGTATTTACCATCAATATACTTTTTCTTCAACAAGATATTGTCTTTTGCAGACTTGCTCTTTGCAATTTTCCTTCACAGCTCTTCGTTTCTCTTTGCAAAGACTATTACAAAAACCGACATTTGAAAAACATGCATTTTTCTTTGCAGCTCATTCTTTTGCATATTTTCATGGCTGCAGACAGACCTCTCAATAAATCTACACTAATTTTCTATTTATGAGCATATTTTTGTCATATACAAATGGATCTCAACAACCTCTATGGGTATTTCCAAGAGTTAACAACCTCGTTATATGCATCTCACTTACTGCAACAAATTTCTGACCTTTCAACTTTGATTGTTTGGAGATCATTAGCTGCAAAAATTAACGTATTGCTCCCATTGTAGCTTCTAAAAGAGAGTTATATAGACAAACCTTAAGCTTATTACAACCTTTCCATGGCTATTTTGTTGAGATGTGGCTTATATATATCTGGTGCCACATGAAAACCCTCTTTTGGGGATAAGATTTCTAGGGCTCGTAAAGCTTCTGCTCTGATATAAGATTTATCACAGATTGTAATGTCCCCTTAGGGCATAATATAAAGAGTTTGGATTTCCTAGAGAACCCTTATAAAAAAATGACAACAATTTGATTTTTATTTAAAACCCTTGCATTAAAAAATACAACAATACGAAATTTCACTTTATTTATCAAAATATCCACAACCCGCAATACCCAAAAGGCTTAAAATATCTAGGAGACCTCTAGTAGCATCAACATGGAAGAAAATATTTTTTCTAACAAGGATATGAATTTATTTCAGACCTGGAAATAGATGAAACTTCAAAATTTCATATCTACCGGAATACTTGGAGTGACAATGCAAAGGATAGCTCAAAATAATCACAAAAAAACAGCTATAAATTAAAAGCAAACCTTAGATTTTTCACCCATGGAAAGACCCCCAAAACTGATCTCGAAATCTTCAAATGTGTAGATCAAACTGGAAATGGATGTGACAGCCATGAAAATGGTTGCCAAACACAACCCAAAACTGTCACAAGTGAATCTCAACTGATTGTTGGCTTATCCAACACAAAAAACCCTGAAAATCAGACTTGCAGATGATGCCCTAGCTGTAATAAATATGAAAACAACCCCAAAACGTGCCCTAGATCTGAAAAACAATTTTCCAATAACTGAAATTCTGAACTGTAGCACAATAGTGAATCCCGGGTGGATCCACCTCACAAAATCGAGAAGTTTTCGTTCCCCAACCTTAAAACCTTGGGGTTTTTCGTCCCCAAAACTCCTTCTCCTTAAGGGTTTTCGTCCTTAGAAGATTTGATGCAAGCAAATAGCTTAACATGTAATGATAGAAAATAGATTGGCAAAAGATGATCTCAAATGAATACTCAAACCTCCTTCTATAACCTCTCTTTGCCTTTTTCCAAGTTGGGTGCTCCATGTGGGACTAAAAGTGATTTTTAATTTATAAAGTGACTTCCTTATTTCTATTTTATCTTTATGAATACTCTTTATCATAAAGTCACTTTAATAATAGAAAGTCCCCTTCTAATTCATCGTTATAACTTAAAGTTGTTTTTTCTATAAATATTACAAGGCTTAATAAAGCAACTTAAAAATATAACAATAAACTACTTCCCTTGCATTTCCGTTTAAGCCCCCGGGAAATCATCTAGGGCAGAAAGGGTCTCATGGTAAGCTCGTGTTAAAGAGGGGACATTACCCGGATCTCAACAATTCCTCTAGAACCTCTAGAAGACACAATTGAAACGAGATCCAATGGATCTGGCTGATTTTAAATGGAAGTAAAAAAGTCTTATAATCTGGATTCTTGTATCCTGATAGAACTAGAAACTAATAGTTACATGTTATTATTATAAATTTGGTGGCTATCTACTGTATATATGATGGATACACCATGCCAACTGTTGGTCAGCCTCCTACCAACCACCTATCAATAAGCGTTTACTTTTCCGAAGTGTGCATTTGCAGAAGCTATAATCAAGGAGTCCGAATATTAATTACTACTAGTTCACGATAATCAAGGGAAATTAATTATTTGCTGGCCTTAAAGGTTGATTCTTTAGAGCATGGTTCTCCCTTGACATACTAACAAAAGAAAGGGCATCTTAAGAGAACGCCCCTAAAAGGCTGGAGAGTTTGGGAGCCTGCTCTGCAAAGGACAGTTCCATGTTAGAAGCTCAAATGACAGACGCATCCCAGATTCAAATACTGGTATGTTTCCAGCTGTAAGGATCTAGAAAAAATCAAAGATGGGAGGAGAGAATCACTTGTGGAAACAGACTGATTCAAAAGTTGTGTACATGTAAAAGGTTGCCTTTTTTAACTGGTCTATACAGCATCAAAAAGTCTTGGTCCAAATGCTTCCAAGATGCTGATATGGAAGTTAACTGAGTAAAGGTTGTAGAATATTGTGATGGCATGTCGAAGGTCAAGGAAGATTTCTTGTACAGTGAGCTGCAACATATGAGGCTGAGAGCCAATTAAAATATTGTTAATTCAAATAGTTTTGTTCTCTTTTCTAGAAAAATGAAATAGATTCAAGTTGATGACAAATGAATTTGGGAAAGCTAGTTCTTTTGAAATCACATTAGTCTTTGATCTGAAAAGAATGAGCTGATTAAAAGATGGTTTACATATCTGACATCATACCTCCTCAATGGAAGACTTCAAGATTGACACTACTATGTCACATTGTGTTCACCTAGTCCATGACAAGAGGATTAGGAAGATGTATTAGAAATAGTACCCAGACACTTGGAGATGCCATAAACCATACATGGTTCGAATCTAGATGATGTCAGTATGATGTGTGAACTGGCAGAACTAGGAAAAAGTTGAGAACGGCAGATTTTCCTACATGGGGTTGAGTCTGTCAAAAAGTGATCAAAAGCCAATGAAATTTTTGTACGGAGGTCTACATAGGATTAGAATCATGGTTTAATTGAAAAAATTCAGGAAAAATTATTCATGGCAAATTTCCTTCCAAAGATATGAATCCATAAAAAACTGAATTATGGGATGAAACTTCATGAGCATGAGTCACAGGTTTCCAAGAATTCACTTATCAGTTAAAATGTGGACCTTTAATTGTTTGGTAGGTGAAGTGAAAGTGTGAAACATTTATTGATATTATTGAAGATGGCGTAAAACAGCTATTCAAGAGTTTTTTTTTTCACTCCTTAGTAAGTAGAGAAGAGAGGATGCATGGAAGAATATTGGAGAGTTGAGAGAAGTACAGTAGCAGGGCCCTTGCAAAGGCTGCATAGTGTCTCATGTTCCAAAGGGAGCCAAATATCCATTTACAATTGTAAATTCCTTGAATTCTTGAACGAGGAAGCACAAAATCCTTTCCATAGCTCAAAGGAATAGCCTACTATCAACAGTGGGAAAATATGAGGAGGTTACATCATTTTCCATAGTTGAGAGAAATTTAGCTAGGTTCCATGCTCCAAGAGATCTTCTTTGTTGTATCATCATTGATGAAAAATGCTAGTCTTCTGCTGGAGTTTTCCGCACACAGGGTTTCTGCACGGTATAACTTTCTCTCTTATGTGAATGCCTTTGTTGTGTTGTTCTTTACAACCTTTCACATTTTCCATTGTTGCACATTGAGGTGCATCGGTGATTGGAAAGGTATCTGCAACCTGATTATCCGTACAGTAGTAACATAAGTCCATGTGTATCTTAATTAGGTTGCGAGCAATATGGGTGGAACCTTGGTTGTTGCAACAAAGAGTCATGGGATGCTCTTGTTGGAAATCAAACTCAAATAGAATATGTCATTACCCAAATGGTCTCTACGGTTGTGTTGACTGCTCCACAGTACTCTGCCTTCGTCAATGAAAGGAAAATGGTTTCCTGTTTCTTGCCAGCCCAAATGATAGGTTCTAAACCAAGATGGTTTACATACCCTCATGTAGACCTGCGGTCATTAATATCGCTTGCCTAATCAAAGTAAAGGAAGCCCACTAAAGCTACTGTGCTCCTTGTAGTTTATTGAGTGTCATATTGATAAGTACCCTGTGTTAAAATTTGTAGTAGGACAAAGATGCACCTCAACGACCTAACTATTGCAATGAACCAAGAGCAATACATGCATAACCCCATATAGATCATAAGTCAAATTGACAAAAAATCATTAGTATTACTAAATAATGATTGTACAATGATCTCTCTCATGAGCTCTCGTGTGGTCTCTCATGGTTCACTCACACAATTCTGGAACTCTTGTGTCCGAAATGTGCCTCCTTTTCTCATGTGAACAAATGGGTCAGGACAGCCCTTCTTTTATAAAAACAAATGACCCTCATAAATGCAAGTATTTAGTCTACCTTATTGAATGAAGATGGTTGGCCAAAACCCATGTGGTCAAATAGGACCTTTTAGAAGTTCATATTTTTCAAACTATGCAACTTGCACATTTGTCCTCAGATGCGAGTGGAGAATCCCATGTGAATCAAGATGTGCATCTAAAAGATGCATATATCCACGTTATTATCTAATTTAGGGAAAATAGATTCACCTAGGTAACCCACCAACTTAACCCAATGTGTATATTTACACTAATAGCCTGAATATGTCAAAGTATCACTTGCTTCTTACAAATGGCTCTCATGCGACTCTTGCATGTATCGAAACACTAAGACAACAAAAAAGGCTATGTATGGATGATTGTGAGTTAGGTACCAAACGATTCCTACCAATCGACAATACAAGGTTGGAGATCAACTGTCGGTGTGGTGTGCTTGGTAGTTAGCTTGACTCAATAAGCAAAGTTTAGAACTTGATTCCATCATGACCGAGTCCTAGTGAGAGTTTTCAAGATCACCTACTAAAGGACTTGCAACCCTTTTGAGTGTTTTGAACCTAGTTAGGAATTGTACAAGTTGTACATGTGTCATCTCCCTTTTTGGAAACTAGCGGAATTGAAGACCTTAACCCATTCTTCCTCCCCTTGGGTTCAAGGAAAGAAGCAAGGGGAAGACTTGGATAACATTCTCTAAATAGATATTTTCATTATTATCATTATATTCTAATTCTCTAATTAGAATATAAAGTATTTTGAGCATGTAGACGTCAAATACAAATTAGATAATTAAAAGATACTTATTATAAGGTCGGCCATAAGTTATGATGTAGCACCCCTTATGTTATAAAAGGAGGATGCTTGGCCAATATGTGATATGTTGAATCTTATTATTTCTTTTGGGTAAAGGTTGTACCTTTCCTCTCTCTCATCAAGGACGAAAACCCTTGATTGTGGAACTTGTTTTGTGGATGAAAACCCTCGAGCAAGGATAATTGGAATTATTGAATATCTCAAGAAATTTGGAGCTGATATCTTTCTATCTAGCCCTAGGTGACTTGTATCATGAGCATGTTGGATATGTTTTGATGGATGTATGGTATGATTTCTTGCATGTATGGACTTATACTAATTATTAAAGGTGAAGCAATCATTTCCTTGCATGTTTGAGCTACTAATTCATTATTTCTAAGAGGGGTGAATTGCTTGTACGTCAGATTTGGTATGTTTGAGTGGAATTTTGGGAAAGCTGATTTGATATTTGCATTCTTCATATTTTTAAACCCCAAGATCCCAAGTTTCATGAATTTTGGGGCTTCCTGGGTAAAGTTATGAATTTTTAAAATAACTTTGCAAACAAGGGTTTATCGAAATTTTGCATCTTCAATTTTGGGGCACTAAAAATCCGTTTTCTTGCATGATATGATTGTTGGTGATACATAATAATTTTAGAGACTTATATGCTGATTTGAAAGGTTTTGAAGGGTCAAAAGTGGGTTTGAAACTCCAAAAAGGGTCGCTACCCTAGAAGGGTCCTTGCTGGCAGCAGTTAAGGGTTTTACATATTTATTTCAGTCACTAACAACCTACTATAAATCTGAAAAGTGTTGTTTATGTTCAGTTTTGCATAGTTTCCTGTGAGTCCCCAACAAGGGACATTACAACATGAGGCTATTGGAAGGACTTCATTAAGTTGTTCCATGTCATCGTCATCATCAAAAAACTAACTGGAACAAGAACATGCTTCAATGGAGGGACTTGTCAAGGAAACAATTGGAACAACAGAAGCCTGACTAGCCAAGGGGCCTTCTCCAAATTGAACACTGCACCAAATTATGAGTTTATGACTGTTAGGTGTGAGAAGGTGATATCCTTTGACAACTTTTGAATAAACAACATATATGCATTGTAGGGTTCCATTACCTTGCACTTATATTTTGGGATGTACGCCCAAGCATCACACCCAAACACTTCAAAGTGGATAACCCTGGATTATTCTTGCTCCAAGCATGTTCATGACTTGCCCCTTGATTTGCACTATGAGGGGTTCTGTGCTGAATGTAGTTGGCACAATTGATGGCCTTACGCCAAATTTGAGGGGCCATATTCCTAAATTGATTCATTCAATTTTCCATCTCTTTGAGAGTGTATTTTTTCCTTTCGGAAACATCATTCTATTGTGGTATATAGGGAAATATATGTTGCAATTGTATGCCATGTTATGTGCAAAATTCCTCAAACTAATGGTTGACATGCAATGCCATTGTCTTTTCTCAAAGGCTGAATCTGATTGTGAGACTGTTTCTCAAAAAAAGCCTTAAAATTAGAACATTTGGTGAATTCTTCACTTTTGTGATTGAGAAAATAGACCCAAATCGTCCTAGTAAAATTATCTACAAAAGTGAACATAAACTTATGCCTGTAGATGTTTAGTGAAAGAGAGCATTGATGTCATTATGCGCAAATTCAAGTGGCGTGATCGCTCTCCAATCCTTTCCTATCTCAAACTTGTTTTCATGATGCTTAGTCATTACACAACCTTTGCATACACCATCCTCAAAAGAGACAAGTGGGAGACTTGTGGCCATTTGTTTTGTATTCAATTATCTCATGGAAGGACAAGTCAAGTGGCCAAACCCTTCATGCCACAACATACTTAAGATATATGAGCGAGGAAGCAACACATTTGATGGTGGTTTGGGTGCAAAGGAGTCAAACTTGTACAACCTTGTAACATGATCAACCCTGTCAATGGCAATAATCTGCGATTGGTCCTTTGAATCTATAATAATAACTTGGGAAAGTGGAAGAACTTGAGAACCAACAAGGGCATGTTGGGAAGAAATGAAATTTTGAGAAGGAGAAGCATGTGGAAGGATATAAGTAACATTATAAGCAATAGAAACATGCATAAGAAGAGGATGAACATTAGGAACAATGGAAACTTGAGCATTGGCAGGTCGAGAAGAAATTTGAGTAATGACTACATAAGAATGTATAGGTTGTAACTTTGAATGACATTGTTTAAAATAGAAACATTATTAGCACTCGTATATCCATTATCCACCTTATAGGGCACATCTTCAATTCTATGCCTAACTTGGTTTTCCAAAGGAGGCTCTTGACCTATGGTTTTGTTTGTAACTTCTTTCAATGCATTCATCAATTAGCTATTTTATTAGGATTTTCCATGATATATTTTTTAAAATGTGCAATGTTGTCAGCACTAGCTTGTTCCTCTAAGTGAGATTGGTTATTATAATTTATTTTACATGCATTATCAAAATAAGTCCAATCCACAACATCATCATTCACAAATATGGCATTCATATCATTTGTAAGAGAAAGTACAATTTGTGGAACAACACTATCCATCATTTTTCGGATTCCATTTTCCTTTTGAAACCAGATCTAGTACTAACTGAAGGAATTTGCACAAAATCAATAGGTTCTCGATTAATCCTATCACTAGTTTCTAATTGCAATAATAGATCTAAACAATTTAGGTGGCATAAAATGAAGACATGAAAAACACAGATTATACGCTAGGGTTTGAAAACATTTTCAAAAAAATATTCTATGGTGTGAAATCAAATACAATAGAGCTAGGATTATTGGATCTAACACAATTAACCGTCTAAAAATTTGGAATTTCAGATCTAGAACACAATATCAACAATATTTAATCCTAGTAAGGGTGTAAGAGAGCACACGTTCACCAAAATGTTTTATGGATAACTGGATTTCGATTAAATGCAACACCAATATCCATAACCACCTAATTAGGTCTAAACACAACTAAAACAATGAATTGGACTTAATTAATAATTCCAAAACCAATGAACAAAGAGGCGCCATGCAAGGATTAGGCTCATTTAGTTAGATCTTAAGATCTAATGATTGTTAGAATTTGACAACGAAGACGAGGGATTTGTGGCTAAAAATCGAGAACCTAGAAAACATGAGACAAACAAAGGACTTTGTCCAAATGGTCAACAACCAATCCTAGAAAATGCCCAAACCATCAAGCAATGTTCCTACAATATTCATATAGCTGAAACTTATTTTGATGACTTTGTTCATTTGATCTAGAGCTCGAAAAACCTTGCTTTGTTTTTTGAAACTTGTGTCGATTATTGGGAAAACATAATTCTTTTCCCACCCCTAATCAAGTAGCTGACCCTACAAGTGTAAGGAAACTGATGTATGTTTTGTTAGGAATTAGTACTCACATGTGCTAATTTTTAGGTTAGAGATATTGTGGTGTGAGAATAACATATTGGTATTATTGTATGAATAATGAGTTGTGAGTTGTGGTTATAAACAACTCATTATGTGTGAATTGTGGTTATCTAAGTTGTTAGAACAACCATGCTAGATTAGTGAGAGTGGTTCTAGGAGTTAGAGTAGACCTCCTATTCTATAGGAAAAACATGGTTTATATATTTGTATTGTGGATTATTGAATGTTTATTGATTGGATCATTTTTTAGCGTAAGCATTCCAAATATGGGGAAAACCGAGATTTGGTATTATTAGAGCAGGTTTCCCGTGAGACCTCTCTGACCTTCACCCCACTCATGCTTGTTTATGTGAAGTAGGCAATGACAATAGGTAAGTAGAGAAAACCATAGTTACCTAAGTCTCGGGGACAGGGGGACGAGATTTTCAAGACAATTAAAAATTTCCCAAATTTTGGGGACGACAGGAGGACAACTATTAAAATAGTATATAAAAATTAATATTTGAATATTTTATTTGTATTCAATGAAATTTAGGGAGTTAAATTGTGTTTAATGTATTTTAGGTGCTTTCAAGATCATATTTGAATGTTCTTGGTAAAAATAACAACATTTTAAAAGTAAAAACATCAGAAAACTTTTGAAAGATTTTTTAAAAATAGGGGATGTCCCTTCTAAGTCCCCAAGTCCCCGAAACATTGGTGACGTCCGGGATGTCACCAAAATCTAGGGGACGTGTCCCCGCGTAAAACTTAGAAAACCTCATGCAATCCCGCTATCTTTGTTTGTATCTATCCATTGGTTTTAATGTTAAAACATACTGAAAAAGGCTTGCAGGATACCATAGACCTCGTGCAACCCCTTTGTTTGTATGTCCATCCTTGCATTCTGTTTACAGTCTGGCAGTGCGGACCATGTGCAAACCTGGTGACATTTGTCACTCACTTGCATCACCTTACTCTGTCCACTTTGTTCTCTCTATTCACGTTTTCACTTCATTTTGTTCATAGTTGCATACCTAGAAATCAGGAAAAAAATATGAAAAATTATTAGTTTTTTTTTTAATTCCGGAAGGGTAAGGAGCATATTTGTGTTTATTTATGGTTGAGGGTTTTGCAAGAAAATCCGTTTCAAGTCTTCCATACATTCCACTATAGAAAATTTGGAAGCATTGCAATTGTCATTTGAATTTGAAGAAGATGTATTGAGGGAATAATACGAGTCCATTCATCTATTTATTTGATCTAGGCCGTATCTCTATATATCCTGTTTATACCATTGTTTGATTTGAGCTAGTTTCGATTCATATTTGAATCGACATCTAATTAATATTTGACATTGTTTTGGTTCGATATTGCATGGGATCTGTATGTTCAAAGAATTTGCATTTATCCTGGCCTTAGCATTGGACACTCGAGCTTTTTGGAATGGCTCAGCTATAACCTGCTTTGGCTATGACAAACCCCAACATCTTCTCTTTCGACATGGTCTTCAA
This sequence comes from Taxus chinensis, assembly GCA_019776745.2. NCBI lineage: Eukaryota > Viridiplantae > Streptophyta > Pinopsida > Cupressales > Taxaceae > Taxus > Taxus chinensis. The sequence continues at coordinate 486,685,775 of CM034154.1, forward strand.
CTTCACCTCTTTCATGTTTGTATTTTCCTTAGCACAACATACTTTGATCGATCCAAATCCTCGGTGATTAGACCGACTTCCATATTTCGCTTGACTCAGCCCTCAAGCTCCTTCCATCCGACCTTGGCGATTGGCAAGTTATCTTAGCTGATCTCTATTCTGAGTTATACGAGCTCCTGCGTTTAACACAAGCTCAATCTACCAATTCCCTCATGGAGACCAACTTTCAACGGTGACCTCAAACAACATAAGCTGGAGACTGCAGTGAAATCCTGGATCATGTTTGGTGAAACGATGACAAGAAAACTTTGTGCAGCAAACTGGCAGATGTCTCCTCGGTCATTTGCAGCGGCGGTGTAGAAACTTAAGCATTTATCCAACAATGGAAACTCAAATCTACACAGCTGCTCAACACAGATTACCCAAACAAAACGTTCTCCACATCGGAGAGTTAAACAAACCCTGTCCATGCTGGACCTAATTTATCTTCCTTAAACTCTGTTGTGCATTGATCTGACCTGCGGCAGATCGATGATCACTCCCCTGCTCGGTGAAATCCTTGGCAGCATAACACAACCCACAGCGAAATGGATTTGGCGAAACATACTTGCCCAAACCACATCAAAGCCTCAAACCTAATGTTTAACGACGCCCTAGATTGGTGAGTATATAGTTTAAAACATTGTCAAATATTTAAGCCTTTAAAAAGGCGTTTGTGTGTGAATATTATCAATCATTTTGATAGACCGATTGGTAAGAATGCTCTTGAGAGAATGCAACTTTTGAGGGTGGGTGTAGGGGTCGACCCCCCTCTCAAACCCATCAGTATACATTTTTTTATCAAACTCCTTTGTAAAGGTGTATTTTAAAAGCGGGTTGCTTCTTTTTTGAGACAATATTTTTTTGTAAAGTGAGGGTGTTTTCAAACAATTTGTAGAACAGGGGAATTATTATTTAGAGGGGGAATTTTTTTCGACACTTATAATTGAATGCGCTAACGGTGGAAACTGATATCCATCTTTTTAGCATTGTGAGAGAGGAGATGTAACACATTGCTAAACACGTGTAGTACCTACACAAGATGGAGGCAACATAAGAAAGAAGTTGAACACACGTTGTAGCTCCAAAGTGATGGTTTCTCCCATATTCATTCTAAGGGGGGGCGGGGGGGGGGGGGGGGGGGGTTGAGGGGGCAGAGGATGTTAGGAATCAATACTCACACGTGCTAATGTGTAGGTTAGAAATATTTTGGTGAGAGAATAAAACATTGGTGTATTATTGTATGAATAATATTTTTGTTGTGAAACAACTCTTTATTAATAATAAGAATCTATTTGGTTATATGTGAGTCGTAGTTATAAACAACTCAGTAGTTATTATAAGAGTGAATCTAGGTGGTTAAAACAACCATCCTAGATTAGTGAGAGTGGTTTTAAGAGTTAGAGTAGTAGGCCTACTATTCTATAGGAAAATCATAGCCTATATATTTGTACAATGGATTATTGAATTTATGTTGATTGAATCATTTTTAGGCGTAAGCTCGTTCCAAATATGGGGAAAACCCCATATGTTTTAGGACCTCTACTACACCAAAAATTAGTTAAGATTTCTAGATATTTACTAGGGCCCTCAACGATGTGCAATAGTGAAAACAACAAACTAATAGTTGTAATAATTCTTCAACAAGAAAAACCAATGTGATGCAATATATGACATTTTCCTTTCCAATACAACTTTTATGTTTGCTTGATGTAGAATGCTTAAAAAATGTTCATTATGTTGATTGAATTTTTTTCTCAGTTGCAAGATTTGTAAAGATGAGAGATGATCAAATGACTTAGAAGGCATGTGTATTTCTAGACAAATTGAATCCAAATGAAGACCCTATTGGCACCCAAACAAACAAGGAGGGAACAAAGAATGAAGACGATGAGGCCAAATTGGACCACTCAAAAAGATGTTAAGGCATTCTAGACAAGGAGGTCAAAATGGCCAGAAACTGGATGAGAGAATATGATAGTTGAAGGGGAGCCAACAGAAGGGTCAAGCACCATTAGCAATTGATAAATGCACCAATAACATCTAATTGGAAGGACAATCCACAAATACACAAACATACTCAAATCATGCAATTTAACAAGTAATAAGTGCATGTGTACCATTTTTAGGGGTCTACAATTTTATATCGAAATAATATTATTAATATTTAAAAATTATTTAATTATATCATATTTAAAATATATTTATGGGTATTGACTAGCGAATATAAATGGAGTCAACTTCCATAATAATATTTACTAGCAATCGTATGTGTACAATGCAATGTGAACGCCGAACGGTATATGTTATTTGTTTTAAAGGGATAGTTATTACTTTTGTAGTTGATGTTGATAATGGGTGTGATTGATTTTGTAAGTGTAGATATATATATGAACCACTTCATTTAAAGGTTTCATCTCTACATTTCAAACTTGTTACAAATTCGTACATATACATTTGCAAATCTCATATCATGAGTGGTAGCGTTTTCTGACTATTTTATTTGAACTAAACATGTTACATGAAGACTTCCGTACATGTGTAAATTTTATATCATTTTTATTATTATTGGTAAATAGTTTTTTGAAAGGGACTATACCCTTGTACAAAAAGGCTCAAAAGCCAGGATAGAATCATGGAAGCCCAACAGCAGAAAATAGTCTGCTCAGAAAAGTACCAACACCCAGCAACAATCCAGCAAAAAAAAGCTGAAAAACACGACCAGTCTGCAACAGCACCGTAGCACCATGGCAGATCCAAAAACCACCATTTGGCAAAGACCATAGCCGAACAACAAAAGAGAAACAATTTTTTGAGGCGGAGAAGTGGTATTCTTTAAAATAAACTTTTTCTTTTTACGAACTATTACCCAACCTGATGATGCCTCCACTAATGGAGGGTTAGAAAAAGGAGTATTTTCCATAGTTGCAATAATTCCAACTAACTTAACATCATTGTTTTCTTGAGATAATTTTTCCTTGCTGTCAACAACTAAATGAGATAAATTTGTTGCATTTTCCTTGCTGTCGGCAATAGGATTTTCCGATAAAGGGGTTTCAGGGACTAAATCAAATTCAACCTCTGCATTTGAATTTGATTCTAGGTCCTCTTTTGCACCGAAAACCAAGTGTTCCAGGAGGGCATCTTTCCACCAGCTGCGTTTCTCATGTTGGTGCTTTTCCATCCCACAATTAGTAGAGGTGTGACCTGAACCAAAACATCTTCTGCATCGGAATGGAAGACCTTCATAATCTAAAGGTTGTGACCAAGTTTTGTTTTGCACTCTGAGATCAATGGTTGCAGGAAGGTTTTTACCCGTGTCTAGTTTCACCAAGATCCGAGCGTAGGTAGTATGGGTGTAATCAAATGTTTGAGAATCTATATAAATTGTAGTTCCCAAGGTGTTTCCAATAGATTTCAAACATTCACCACTCCAGAATTGGAGGGGTAAATGGGGTAATCAAATCCAAACAGGTTTGCATGAAAAAGACTCAGTGAGCGGGTTAAAAGAGGGGAACCAGGATTTAATGACCAGGGGCTTAGATTGGCAAACCCAAAGCTTGGAAGCAATGGAGTTTTTGTCAGCTATTGAAGAAAAAGTTACTATGAAAATACCTTTAGCACACGGGTATAAGTCTAACCTCCCAGCGATCAATGGAGTCCAATGCTTGGAGATCCATGCGTGTAGATCAGGAAGGCTCGGCCAAAGTCCTCCGAATCTGCAGATCAGAGCATGTTCCTTATAATAATTTTCAATTGAAATGACCTCCTCCCCAAATGTAATGCATGGGGTACAATCTGCAGGCTTCATAGGAGAATCCTTACCCCTTAATGCATCTTTGAATGAGGTTATAGTGGGGCCGTGAATAGGTGCGCCATGGCTAGTCCCGTCAAGAATAGAGGGAGCGTGACCGGTGAATGTGCCGCCGTCCTCAGAAGAAGGAATAATGGAGCCTTCGCGGGTATTGAAAGCAAGATTGATCTAGGTTGTCTCGATGTATCCTGATGCACATTGTTGGATCGTGCCTGGAGGTCGTCGCCGTCGCCATGGAGATGGACAGTATCCGTGCCCTATTTAGGGTTCGCGCAGGGACAATTAGGGCTCACGGATTTCTGCATAGAATGGGCACGCGTAACAACCATGGTAGGGTTATATAGTATCTTCACTTTCCTATTAGCTTAATGTAGGGTTATTAAATTTTATACCATGAGTGGTAGCCTTTGTGGCCAATTTTTTTCCCACTAAACATGAATACATTTGATACCGTTTTGGATAGTTAATTACGTTTGTAATTTATGTGGTTTGTAATTATTTCGGGGAAATCGTGTTAGTGTTGTATCACTTAATTGGTTGGTCTTTTGTTGAAAAAACATTTTTTTGTACAGTTGATAAGAGGTGGGATTGATAGTGGTAGTGTAGGAATATAGATGAAACATTATATTGATTTGTTCTAGGTATACAATTAAATTTGCTACAAATTCATACATATATAGTTGCAAATCTTATATCACGACATCTAAACTAAACATGTATACATTAAGACCTTTGTACATTTGCAGATTTTATATCATGAATTGTAGCCTTTTGTGGGCAATTTTATTTTCACTAAACATGAATACATTTGATACCCCTTGAACAACACTGTCGTGTTGGTGATTGTTCCTATAACACCATTTACGAGGCCTACGTCAACACATAAATTAGCAATAAGCATGTTTTTTTTTTGTTTGCATAGCAGAAATTTTTGTTCCAATTGATCATCATCAAGATCTCATGTTGAGGCTCACCTGTTACTTTCAGCAATGGATTGGGTGATTGGAACATTCAATGCTTTCAACATCTGAAGGTTGTGGGACTTTATGAGATCGTTTTTTGCAAACAAATGTGGTACATCCTTTAAAATGTTGAGCTCCTACTGAGTTAGGTGTGAGTCAGTGCGAGACATTAGGAGTTCCCAGTCCTCAATGAGAGGAGTTGAATCTCACATGTGGAGGAGTAAATTTCAGGATGAAACTTTTGCATTGGTTGTTCCTTGTTGCCGAAATATTGTTTTCAATGTAATGGAAGAATGGAATCCCTTCCAAAGGCTAGCTCCATAGGGATTACTTGCATAAAGAGGACTGTCCAAAACTGGTGGTTATTGGCCGAGATCGCCAAGGAGGATGACAGATGTGATCCCAAATTCATATTTTTTTGAATGTGGGAAAGCTTTGCATAGTCTGCTGTCAATTTTTCTTAGCAACTTTGGGCCAATGAAACTCATTCCATCAATAAGAATATATTCTATATGTTTTAGTGACTCTTGAAAAGATGACAATGCATGGCCTTTAAGGGGTTTCAGTTCTTTGATTGGAATATAGAGGGCTACATGGATTGTGGATGCGAAGATGTTGAATGTTGAAACACTGGTAGTGGCGAGCAGAAGGAGAGGTGAGGGAGATGTGGTTGTTGCTGGTGTGAATGAATTCCGGATTTTATTTATCAGAAATAATTTTCTTGTGCCAATTGTTCCTTGAATTATCAATCTTAGTGGAGGCAGAAGGGTTTTGTTTATTGAATGGTGTAGTATGGTATCAAGAGCTAGTTGTTGTTTTGAAGACAAAGGAAGTGTGGAAGATGGTGGTGTGGCATGCATGTTGGTGGTTAATTATGTCTACCTTTTCTCTCTCGATGAATGATGAACTAGTTATCTGCAAATCATTGGTAATGTTGTGTATGTTCCAATTATTTTGTATATTGAAATCTCGTTTCCCCAACATTTCAAGACTGTCAAGACCCGTGTTGTTTCCCAGATGAAGTTGTGCGAAGCCCTGCCATTCATGCAATGGTTTGTGTTGAATACTACATTCGACCTCAGAGTCAGAACTAACATCTGTAGCATGACATGTATCTGTGGTAGTGTGTAAAACATGCCACGGTTTGTAGTTGTGCTTGAGTAGGTTACAAGCAGATGTTTTAATGATTTGCTTTTTTGTAGATGTTTTAACCAATTTTTTTTTACACATGTTTTAACCAATTATTTTTTTGCCTAGATTAACTACACACACAATATGAAAAATTACAAATCCAACAGAGTACAATAAAAGAGTTTGATAGTTTATTAGTGAAAAATATCAAATATCAAAAATTTAGTAAAGCACGGTTTGAATATTACCTCTGTTCAGATTAATAATGAAGAATGAAGGGGAAAAAATCCCTTTTAGGTTTAAGGGGGTGTAACAAAAAAGAGGAATCACAGGGTAAAAGAAGAACAAGTCTGGTCTTTCACAATTGGCACTTGCAAATATGCCCAGAGAAAATTTGAAATACCTACCCAAGAAGAGAGTCTCAAAGAGTAACTTGACTATGCCCAATCATGTATTCTTATTGGATTCAATATAAAGGGAGCTAGTGGAAATTGCAAATGGAAAATTTATTCTCAACCGAAAATGGTCAAGGAGAGTGGATATATTAAATAAAGGATAAATCTTACTACTCTCTACTTTTAAATGATCTTTTTTCATAATTTATACAAACAAATGATTCCAAGCCTAAAAATTGACAAGATTTAAGGCAAAATGAGGGAAGTACTTGTTGTATATGCGGTGGCTGATATTCTTGGGGTGAATCTCCATTTTTACTCTGAAGAAGACCCAGACGTCACGCCTCTGCGAAGGCAATCGCATTAACTATTTAAATATCCATGAATACCTAAGTAAAGAAAAGAAAATGTTTTGGTTTGGAAAGGATATGCGTTCGAAGTCGAATAGCCGTAATTCGCAAAAAAAATAAAACGATTCATCGACACTCGGACCCTATGTCGTCCCCACTTGTGTAGCAGAGCAAAGCCAAAATCATAGAGATTTGTAGGGTTTAGCCCTGTAATTTTTTTTTGGTTGTTCCAATGGCCGATTTGCCCTGTGATAGAGATGCGGTTTGCATGCTTTGCAAGGTGGTCCTGCCAAATTTTGATGTTTTTACTATGAATAGTTGTGTGAGCACCTAGCATATGCAATGTCTAAGGACCCCATTGACGGTTGTACCCACTAGCGATCGGTTCTGTCCCAACTATTCAATCACCAATGAGGAACACCCAAATGATGTTCAATCTTTTTGTGTTTGGTAGGTTAAAATATATGCATTATGCCGGAATCATCAGAAAACACGTTTGTTGTGGAGGCGATCGGATGTAAAGCTTTCCTCCACCAAAACACTAGACGCGAGATTACGAGAACGAACCAAAACAGTGTTGAAGAATGTGTTGGATGCGTGTATTTAAAGGTTATTGCATGCAAAAGCTAAAAAACAAAACTTAAAAATAGCAAACCCTCCAAAGCATGCAAAATTGGAAAAATTAAAATAGCAAATCTGTAAAAATAGCAGAAAAAAACTCAAAACCATCATTTAGGCCATCAAATTTAACACAGTCCCATGAATGTCCACAAAGTCCTTTTCCACAGGGGAAATGCCTTTGGCATAATTACTTAGGGACTCCAATCTTAAGGGTTATTATAACCGCACTTTAGAACTAGAAAGAGCAATTATATAGATTAATATATAAAAAGTTGATGATAATGAAACGTCATCACCCGACCCAGTCCAAAATCCTAACTAGGGGCCAAGTGACGTTTGAGCCGAGATAATCAAGGGATCATATTGCTAGGATTTGTTGATGTTGCATTTAGAGAGCAAGGCATATTTTCAAGGTTGTGATTCTCATGTGGAGGGGTGCTCTCTTTTAATTTTGGTTGAAGCACCAAGGATGGTACTCGTGGAATGACAAGATTAGGAGAGGTGAGAGTTGAGATTCATCACACGTGTCATATGCTTTATAGAAAACAAAGTAAAAGGGGTCAGGAGAAGAGTTGTTTCTCATTTAAAAGTCAAGATAGTTTCTTCTTGCTGCATCGTCAAACTTAAGCTTCTTGAAACCAAACCAAACTTAAGTTTGTTGGGCAACCCACCAACCTTCTTTTCCTATGCTTGTTTTACTAGTCTCCCGTTGTCTCTGTATGTTAATGTCATATTGTTATTTTAACTTCTTCTGATAAACAATTTGGAAAACGATTGATCTTTTCCATAAAGACTTGAGAGTTTCCTTACAAAGACCACAACTTTACTACATGAATTTTAATCATGTTATTTTCTTGGCCACTTACTATCCAGAAATCAATCTTGCTATTAGTACTGTATGATTAACCTTGTCTTTGAAAATAACTTATATTAATAACTTTTTGTTTCTTAATATTTATTTCAATAATAATGTAATGGACTCAAATCAATGAGTTGTGTATGTCGATGTGAAGGATGGAGTGAAAAATATTCTTAAATTCTATTTGGGATTTTTGGCAGGTCCAGCATGGGAACAATGATACTCATATATTTCACTCTGCAATCAGAAAAATTGGTGAAGGTCTTGTATGCATAAAGCTTCATTGGAAGTGTTCTTTTCAGTGGAATTTGTTTTTGGAGAAGGGATATCGTCCATTGTATTTTGTTTGATCTCTATAACACTAGATGTAAGCAAAAAATAATTATGTACAATCAAACCTATTTGGCATACTTCTCAATTTGTTATTCAATCTACCGGTTTTATTCTTCTCATTTGTTAACAGTGAGTCAACAAGTGTATATTTCTTGATTGAGAGATCCTTCTATGTTACCCATTTCCTTATGAGATGGATTGTAATTATTTCCTTGTTCTGCTATAGATACACAATTTCTTCACCTTCTATCGAATGTTTAGCTTTGTTTGATGGTGATCTACAACATTGTTTTTTCGCATGCTTTTTCTCTAACACAAGACTACTTGTAAACACTTGATTTTGGGTAAAAGACTAGTTATTTGCTATAATTTTGCATTGTTTTAGTGTATTTGTGTGTTTATTGATTATTGATCCAAGGTATGTTTTTCTTAGAACATGTTTTGCTTTTAGGTCATCTTCTGACATGTTCTTATTCTGCCTTTATTTTCTCTATTTTCCTCTTTCCTCTCATGTTTTCTCTCCCCTCTTGTTAGTTTTTTGACTCTGTGTTTAAAAATGTACCTTCGGTTTTGGTCATGACCAATGTATAAACCTTATTTTCACTTATAATTTCTCTTTGCAAGTTGTTGGTGTATTAACTCCCTCGAGTGCATGTCTTAAGAGGTGCATTGGAAAAGGGTTGGCGTCACTTCATAACACCTCGTGAGAGGTTGTTATGGTGATTGTTCTTGCCTTCCTACTATTACCACGCCACCACTAAATACTACCCGCTTTTAGCACCTTTAAATCACATTCTTACTTGCTCAAGTGTTTGTTTCATGCTTCCTTATTTCTCCTCTCCCTCACTTTTTATTAGATCAAATACAATCGACATCAACAACCATGGTCGATGAAGTCTGGTAGAAAGTTATGTCTAGCCAATGTCACCGGCCAAGGCTAATGGTGCCAACTAAGTTGAGTTTTGGCGTTAGGTCATGCTCCCCTATGTATGCGTCATTATAGTCATTTCTCAAATATATCATCGAATAGCCTGCTCTATCGCACTCGCAAACATATCCTTAAAGGTTTAAGAGGATTTAGTGCTTAGTGGAGTTTACACTTGGAGGTCATCATTGGAGCATTGTCTTACTAGGAACATCAAGAAAAATTGTTGATCCAACGAGGTCTACTTTAGTCTTTGGTGTCCCCAACTTGGATGGACTTAGGTCTCCTATTATCTTTCTAGTGATCCACACACAACAATTTATTACAAGGCACTAAAACAAAGGAGGTGGATTGATGTGTTGACATTGTCCACACAAATGTAGGTATCCATAATGATATCATCTTTTGTTAATGTTGGTTTGATTGATTATTTTGATGTATCATGTATCAAACAGAGATAGTGTGGCATACCTTTGTCTATTACATTATTGCCCACTTTGTTGCACATGCTTACTGTCTAATGTCATTATAACCCTTAGTTTAGGATTACCTCTTGATTAATACTACAACTCTTTCTTATAACCATTATGGTTCTAGTTAGATCTCGTATCCATCGTATAGGCTTTGGAATCTTATACTCAATATATGTGTGGATTACTCTTTACCAAATCCTTTTATAAGCATCACATATTCACATTGGATATATTGCTTGTGCATTGGCTCTAGCATGATCTTCGAGAGGGGATCATTATATTGACTATCTCAGCTTACTTACATTATGGTGAACTTGAGTGAATCTTCCTCCACCCTTCATTGAGTCATATTCACGTTTTCTTTTCTTCTCCTAGCTGCTTAATTTTATCAATTTGTCAAATATAATTTGTTTTCCAAATTTTTCTTCTCCCTTTAGAATCCTAAAAGCTACCTTTCTATTACAAAAAAACTATGAATGGGTGCCCTTCCAATTCCAACCCTACATAGATTGCAATATGGCCGCTTCTAACTCGAAATTGAAAATTGTGCCTAATGTATCTTCTAGGGTTGCCACTAGATCTCGACTTAATTTGAACCCAATTCCTAAGGAGTTGGAGCAAGAGGATGAACACAATGATTATGTTGATTACACACCAACAATGCAACAATTCATCAAAAAAAAAAAATCCTCACTATGCGAGAGAAGCTCTTGAATCCATTCGTAAATGCATGGATGAACTTACTAACACCTACCATCCTCTGAGTAAAAATATTTTCAACCATCGAGGAAAAGCATACCTCAACTTTCCCAATCTTTTCATCATGTACACTTCATTTGCTTCAACCATGTCGAGTTCCATCTTGTCAACACTTTCCCAAACCCAACAATACTAATCAAAACCCACCTCTTAATCATACACAAATGATCATGCAAGTGGTGTATTGAATGGCCAACATGCAAACATCTTAACAACCACTAATTCATGCAAATGCAAGCTAACTTAGCTTAAATGACTAGTAAACCACATAATATTCAACATGGTGTACTAAATCAATGAACTCCTTGACCCCATTATCAATAATCATGGGAACCCAATCTCAAACTACCCACTCATAATAAGGTGTTTCAAACATTACGAAATGACATTTTAGCACTATATTGCTGCCATTCACATTGGGGGAATAACCCCAACCATGACCTCAATTGATCCCACTCTACACCTTAAGACTTTTGGGAACGTCTACGTGGCTACCAAACTCTTGGCCAAAACCCTTATGGGTGATGCTTTAGATAGGTACAATCTATATAAGCATAACTTAATCATAAACTAGAAGGCTTCGATTAATGCCTTAGTTCAAGAATTTTAATATACAACTTATCCAAGAATTTTTTTTAGTAACTTTAGAAATTGCAAACGATTAAAAAATGAGATGGCCCGAGAATTCATCAAGTGATGGAAATCATTGGCTAACAAATCAGAACATAACATGACTAACAATAACATTTCCAGATGCTTTACCATCAGTTTACAACCTCATCTTCAATACAAAGTTAGGTCCTCTAAAAAAACTTTAGAAAAAGCCCTTGAGCAAGCAAAAAAAACTAGACTATCTCACAAGAGAATTTGAAATACTTCAACCTAAGCAAAAAAACCCTTTAAATGCTAATGTGACCTCAAAACCACAATGTCACTAATGATGGAGTTATATACACTCACGATCATGACCTTGCATCTAAAACAACCATTCATAATATTGATACTCATAAAGTTATAACCCCTTCCCAACCTAAGTGAGGCCCCTTTCCTCCCCTTCAATAACAAAGGAACACTAATCAACCTTTCACCAAGAAAGAACTCAAACAATGTCTACCTAAACCTCAACCAAGGTCTACGGACCCTTCTTGACTTGTTCCCTAACGGGACAAAAAAGAACACATTTTTTTGGTTCCATGTTGATTGGGGTCATTCCCATGACAATTGTTTATTGCTTAGAAGCCTTGCCTACTCTTTCCTTGGTCACAACTTCGGTCATGAGGTTGTGTTAATGGAAAAATATAATAAGGCCATTAATGTAAGATACAATGTAGAAAATCATGATAAATGTGATGTGATTCATAAGTCATTTCTCATTTAGGTATATACACCAATCCTCTGTATCCAATCACCCCAAAAGTAATAAACTACACAAGTCCACCAATGACAATAATCAAAATTCAATCCCTTCAACCAATGTTATTGAAACCAATTTCAACCCTAGCTTTGCTGACAAATAAGACATGGCACATGTCATAAATGAATCAAGTAATTTCATTTCATTGATTCCACATAAACACAACATCTCCCAAGGCTTATATGGTTGTTTAGGCATATCCTACGTGTCAAACTTCTTCACGAAATACCAAAACTTGAAAATCTTCCAAAATAATGCCACCGATCAACATGAGACTATAGATCCAATGAAATTACCTAAGAACTCTGTCAAAACAAATGTCATTAATAAGATTACTTCATAAAGGTCAATGTCATATTGTTTGAATCAACACAACTCATTGGCTTAGTCGATGACGTAGAACAAAACCCAAAATAAAAATCAGGCCCAACCTGATTACTTAGTCGTTTTTGAGATTATTTTGATAGAGACTCCACATGTTCACAACAACACATAGCACAACCTACCTTGGAAGAATGAATCTAATCAAATTTCCAAGTCGAATCCCCCTTTTTGAATTCATGAGAATTTCTCCTAAACACTGTAATAATTTGATTAAGGTACTCTTTGACATGAATATCCTTCAACCGCAAGCTTTGGGGAAAGTACTTCTTTTGCATAGATAGGATAAGACCATTCTACAACACGCAAAGAGTTATGTAATCAAATCAATCAAATTTTGATCAACCCTTATCCCTTAGATTTCCAATGAGAGAAAATATTGTTTCGTACCAATGACCCTCCTCTTCTCATTTCAATCAAGATCGATAATGTGTAAATCAAAAGGAATCTTGTTGAAGAAGGGTTTGACACTTCTATGTCTCTTTAGGTTGTCAAATCCTTAGGTTATTCATTCCATAACTTAAAATCAACCCGTAACAAGTGTCAAGGGCATGATCGAAGGAAAATATGTCGATCGGGATGTATTTGGCTTCCCATCATTGTGCATCCTCAAACTATCAAGACAAAGGTTATGCAGTTTAACTTTACCCTATCTTACAACATCCTTCTTCGTTGACCACAGAAACATTGAATGTGATATGTCCCATCATCTAGATGTCAATGTGTCGAATTGCCTTTACCTAGGCACTATCCATAAAATTCAAGGTGACACGAACCTATGGAAATTTGAAAATTTTAACCAAAGAGGTATCTTCAAAATTCCTTCCCTTGAGGAACTCCTTTGTGTTCCCTTTTAAGTGTAATAACACTATATCATTGAGGCGATACCATCTAAGGATAGAGTGGAAATCCCTCACTAGTTAGGAGAATTCTATTGAATCTCCTCGATTCAGATGAAGATAGACGTGATGAAATCAACTTAAAAATCAAGACTTTTGACCTCCTTGAGGCTATCATTTCTCATTTACCCCTCTCCCTACGACCCAAATCTTGCAAGAGGACAAGTGACACAATTCCTATTGCAATGTCCTCAATAAGACCTCCTCTTAAGGAAATCTTTCTCTTCCCAATGAAACCAATTGAGTCACTTAACGTCGATCTCACCTCTCCTAACTATGATAAAAGGTATTCATTAGATGATCTATTCTTGTTTGTTTTTTCCTAAGGTAATAACTTGAAGATCCTACGATATCAATAATCTTTACAAACCAACTATAACTCTCATATCAACACAATCAAACTCAAACTTGAATTCAACCAAGAGGAAGAGGATTTGATGGGGGTGATCCTATCACTCTTCTTTAGCTAAATCCTAAACATAACACAACTTTGGCTCCATTGGTTAAGTCTTTAATCACATAATAGACACTTGTTATCATCAATTCAACTTTAATATATTTTAATATTCTTTTTGTTAATTTTCATTGACTCGGATATGGATCCTACATGAATACAAAAGTAACAAATTTAAAAAAGGATTAGTAATGGTAAGATAAATTAAATTTCCAATAAGTTGCTCATATAATGTAAGACTTTATTTGGCACATTCAAGCTTTGGATCAAATTTTATACCCACTTCAATGTAAATGGAGACAGTTGACAATCAATCATGCTAAATCTTGTAAGCAAGTTATTAACATATTGAGATTGAGAAACTACTATCTAGCCCTTACCTTGAACTATATCCATGCCTAAAAAGTAATGAAGCAGGCCTAGATCAATTATCTAAAAATATTATTTTTGTTTAGACTCAATTTGATGATTTAAGCTAGTCTAACTACTCGTTGTGAGAAGATAATCAACATATAAAACACTAGTAATAATTTGATTATCTTCAATTTTCATAAATAAATCATTATAAAAAAACAAAAATATTAATTTTAGAGTACAAAGCTCTAGGAGCTTGTTTCAAACCATACAACGATTTCTTTAATCTACAAAGAGTTCTTTACCATGTGTTTCAAAATATGTGGGTTGAATCATATAAATTTATTATTTGAGATCACCATTCATAAACGTGTTTTTAACATTCATTTGGTGTATTTCTTAACCATATTGAGCTAGAAGAATCCTAATTGTGCTCAATTTTGTTACAAAAGCAAATGTTATTCTGGATTTTTGAGTAAACCCACAAACCACTAACCTTGCCTTAAATTTGTTAATTCCACCTTTATAATTACATTTGATTTTATAAAGTCATCAAGTTTCCGTGTTTGATTTTTAATAAGAGTATTGTACTCAAATTTTAATGGCTTCCCTCCATCTTTTTTCTTGGTTAGTTTCTTTAAAAAATTAGGATTAATATTCATATAAGGTCATTAATGCATGGTAAGTGTGCCGACTTCTAGTCATTTTTTATAGAATTATCAAGGTAATAATTTTGAATTAATAATTGAATTCATTTAGGTATTTTGGATTGATATGTACACTTTGTGACATCTCTCCCTGAAACTTAGTATTCATAATGTATGTATTTCGATCGTCTTCCTCTAGGACATAAATTTCTTTATCAAAAGAAACAACAAAGGGTTCACAAGTGGACACAAAATGTTTTTTCAAGGATTTGAACAATCTTATTTTCAATGATCGTGTTTATATGGATCATAAACCCTTAATCCTTTTTTTCTTCCTCTGTAACCAATAAAAATGCAAGGACAAGGTGTAGGATCAAGTTTCTTCCTTTTTATTTTAGGAATGAAATTAGAAACAAAGCTACCGAATATTATGAGATGAGAGACTTTTGGTTTCTTCTTCGTCCACATTTCTAGAGGTGTAGTTTGATGCAAAGCTTTTGTAGGGACTTTATTTAGGATATGACTAACAATGTTCATGGCCTCTTCCCATAGAAATTTGGGAACTTTGACAAAGTGAATATAGTCTTAGTCATTTCTAGAATGGCTTAGTATTTCTTTTCTGCAATCTTGTTTTTCCATGGAGAATCTAAAGTGGTTAACTGTCTTTGGGTTATATAGGAAGTCTAGAATGCATCAAACTTTTTACTTACATATCCACCTCCATTGTAAGTTTTTAATCTCTTGATTTTTAGGTTAGATGAGTTTTTTGTTAGGGATTTGAATTCTTTAATCATAGATAAAACATGTACATTTTTCTTATGCAATAGGTCTAGGTCATGCTAGTGTGAGCATCAATAAATGTAACAATATATAGAGTACCACTAAGAGAGGAAACCTTAAATGATTTCTCAACATCATTGTGAACGAGCTCTAAACAATGAGAAGAGTTGGCATCATGATGTTTGTGAAAGGGTTTAATGTACTACATGCCACACAAGCATCTCTCACAAGTTTCATGACAAGCTTTGATTTTATTAGACCTACTACAAGGTTTTAACAAGACATATCAACAAGACTCCTAAACTTTAGATGACCAATCTTTCATACTACAACTAAGTTTCATTTTTAATCTAGGAGGAAAGGCAAGTCTAATTAGAAAATTCATTAAAGGTAAGGATACCATTCTTTTGAATGCCTTTGATAATAACACAATTATATTGATATTTTATAAACCACTTATCTTTAAATAAGGTGACACTTAAGTTATCTTGAGTTAATTGGGAACATGATAAGGGATTATTTTCAAGTTTAGGGACAAATAAAACGTTACCAAAGAAACCATGAATGATTTTCAATTTACCTTGACTTTTAGCTCTATGACAGAGTTATCACTAGATAAAAAAATTCAGAACATTCTTTAACATCTATGATGATATCACACATGTAAGTCACGTGTCTTAAGAAACCACTATCTAGGATCCATTCACTATCATCATATCTAAAAAAAGTGTAGTGTAACGTGCAAAGGTTTTATTTATGTTTTGAGGTTCATTTAAATTTTGGTTTTAATTTTGAATGTCGAATCTCTTCCCTTTGTCTTTTAAAAAGTTTTTTTTATCAAAATTTTTCTTGGTCTAGTAATTTAGATACTCAAATTTATAATTTATCATTTTGACACTGTTGGTTATGACTGTGCTTCTTGGCTAAGACAAACACCTACATCTTATTCCCACTTAGTACATCTTGTTATCTCTCTTCCAACTTACTTGTTCCTACACACTAATGTGTCGACACTTTTTGAACAATGAATTCATGTAGTTAGTTCTTAACCTCTTCCCATCATGATGAAACTTTTGGATTTCACCTGCCATCTCCATGTCTAAAATCACACAATAGGGTTAAGATGTGGAATCTGATCTTGACCACCATGTACGGTCTTGGATTAACAAATCTTCCAACTTTTCTTTTAATTCCACTATCTTTGTTGACTCTTTTCATTTTCCTAGGTCGATCTTTACGTGAAAAATTACCTTTGGAGCTATATACAAACATGTTTATATCACCTCATTAGCACACCTAGCAAGAACATATCAATCACTTGACACACTCATTACAAATACATACAAAAGGCATCCAAGGCTCCCTGAATCTTCCCAAAGATGATGTACATCCACTAGGGTAGCCACTACTACAGTTCTAAACACTCAATCGAGTAAATGAGCTCAAATTCCCTCATTTCCAAGATTTTAAAGAGCGCTACTCAATATCTTAGCAAGAGCACAACCATCTCAAGCATGTTTAAAATGAATCAAGTTGTCAACTAAATTCATTCATCTAGATATCACATGCTAGGTGGATAACTACGTGTGGTTTGAGGCCTCTTCAAAGTAGTGCCAACGTAGGCGGTGCACAGATTGCACTTTAATCCAAACACTAACCTTCTTACAAGGTCTTCCACTCAGGGTTAGGGTTTGAGTTTCATTCAACTGATTTCATACGGTTTATGGATTGTGTGACACTTAGGGTTTAAGAACAAAACATATTTCAAGACCATCGAAGGGCACAACAAGTTGTATAAATTCACTCCCAGTAGGTCCAAGACCATACAAATGGTCCAGGACCGTACAAATGTTCATAGTAGACCCACACAGTTTTGTACCAATGCAATATCTAGTCACATTTTTTTAGAACAAAGCATCTACATGTTCATTTATCCCAACTTGTCCAGTCTGTGCATCCAGATCTCTCATGTACCACTCTGTGTAGCTAAGTACACCTCTTCTCTTGTGTTTTTATGCTTGTAGCATATTGTAAACCTTAAGTACAAGTACCAATATGTTATTATGACATTATGTGCTTAATGTTGGAAGTTAATTAATCATAACAACTCATAGTATTCTAATCTTACATTTCTTTTTAGTTGTACATTATATAAGAATATAATCTTAACTTAATCTTGAAACGGGTGTAAACATTTGGTGAAACCGACTTCTGAATCAAATATTTTGGATCAAACCTTAGTTTCCCTAGGGTTTCTGCTATCCTCTTAGTGTATGATTTTGTTCATCTTTTTTCTAGGCCTTCTTCTACATTTTTGTAACTTCATGGCCTCATCTACTAATTCTACCATATCCTTTTGTCGCACCATGTTCGGTGGTAGGTCCAAAATGTCCAAAAGATAACAATGGTAATATGTGAACAATCTTATAATAATAAAAACGGTAATTTTTTAAAAAGCAGTACGATCAATTAGTGTTACGATACTAACATTCCATATGCGACTAATTCACAATTACGATGAAACGACACCAAATCACTTTAGCGGATAAGACAAAAGTTTGAGTTATATATAAATCACACCAATGCGACCACATCACAATCATGATGCTATAAGTTGGCGTTTAGTCACTTACACGAGTTTATTAAATTATTTTAAATGATGACGAGAAAATAATCACTACGGGGATATTTTAGTTACTTTATTCAACGATGTTTAAAATAATCGCAACGAAATAATTTGAATTGTTTATTAAATCTTTAGTGATTTAAACGTTTTAAAAATAAAAACAAAGGTGAAGGAACTCCGCCATATTCTCAGGTTGGTCATGGTTCCACTTTAGTTCCCTAAATAGACCCATACCTAATAATCAATTAAAACACTTAACATTAAGGGTTCAAAACATTTGATTAAATATATGGTTATATAACATTATACGTATATATTACAATAGTTAATATAATGTATAATATATAGAATATACTATGTTATATATTACGATTAAACATAATATATTACATTATATAATAATAATATTCATTAAAAGATAAAAGACCTAACCATACAATATACCTACCCACATTGTATTCTTGTTTGGTTTAGTTTTAGGTATCTTTTTTAAAAACAATTGTGGCGGGGGGGAAGCGGCGGTGAATGGAGGAGAAGAGAGGGAAGAAGACATGCGTAGTAGTGGAGTGTGGGTGCGACTGTGGCCGTCGGGGCTTAATCTTCAACCTGCATTCTCATGAAGAATGGACAAGGTTTTATTCCCACTTTCTAAAAGAATTATTCTTTTTTTCTAAGCATTTGGATATTTAGACCATGCTCTAGACTTCATAAAATCAGTGTATAGTCTGCAATGTGCACTACTGCCGGTATAAAATGATGGGGTATTTATTAAGGCCTTGTTTCATAATATCATGGAAATGCTTTAACATTGAACTGTTTTTGAGAAACTTGTGCATATTTATAATGGGTTCAACCTCATGCCCGATAAACAATATATTACTTCAAATATATAACATTGAAAAGTTAGATGAATCCACCCTTTACGCAAAACTTCTACAATATGATAGAATACTATTTTTTTAAATGATGTTTTGAAGGAACATGTTTATAAGGTCTTATTACATTATTTGTGGCATTCTTTGATAATGTTAATTCTGATAGGTCCGCAGCATTAGCAATGACAGAAAAATCAGAATGAAATTGTTTAAACACTTTAAGTTCATAGTCCAAGCAAAGAAATCTTCACTACACACTAAAAATGACATTGATTCAACATGGATAATTTTACTATTGCAGATTTATTTGCCTTCCTAAGCTAATTTTTTTTCCATTTTCTAATATTATGCCAAAAGGAATACAACAACAATGTTACAAATTTCCGATGATATAAAACAACAAGGAGAGAAGATCTAAAATGGTGCATCATGGATATGATCACCCTTTTATGCATTTCTAAATGAAAGGATGACCATACCCATGTGTATCCCACCTATTATTTGTCCGCTTCACCATAAAAGTGCACATATACTAGTTGAGATGCACCATCTTTGAGATTTAATACTTTGACATATTTATAAACACCATAGCATTCTAAATCTTTCCAATTAACCATGATCATATACACAAATTTCCCAAAATCAGTTTACAACACCCATCACATTTCCAAATAAAAAGGTATTACATTGCTAGATTTAACATTAGTTTCCACTTCAAAATATTACAACAAGATCTCCAATACAACTTCCCTTTACAAATTTAAAACAATACTCCTCAATTCTGAAAACTAGTTGTTTACACAACATTTATCTCACAATACATCTCTTTTCAAGATTACAAACTTGAGACAAGACACCAACAACAAGGATAATGAAATTTATTCTAATGATTCTTCAATAATTTGTCCAAAACACACAAGGGGAGCCAATCAACACTCACCGCCCAACCATTTCAAATAGAGAAGGGCAGCACTTCCCAATTGGCCCCCAAGCCCCAACACACGAACCATACAATCACCAAAACCAATTGAGTAACACAAAATAAACGACTTTTCTCTAATAGGCTCAAAACAAATCACAATCAAACAATAATTCAACAAAACATAAGCAAACAACAAAATAGAGTGAATTCAAGCCAAGTGGGAGAGGGAGGGTTGAAAGCTGGTCTCTTTTCTCTCCACATGGGTAGTGAATTAGACCTTGAAACCTACATAAAACCATCCCTCCTTATTCATACACTATACCTTATACCTCCAATAACCACCCCTTTTCACTCCATCAGAGGCTTAATTCTAACTACCCCATCTCCCTCTAAACAAAATCAACAATATGTAATGACATTCATAAACAAGAATCCTAATTTCATTTTCCCTCCACCAAACCAACCTTTCAATCTCCCCTCCAACACCCATCCTATGGATTTCTCCCATTCCCAAACATAAAAAAAAATTCAACAAGAAAAATAGCCATAAGAGGGCTAAACATACAAGCCCAAAAACACCATTTATCAAAGAATAATACAATACAAGATACAAGATAATAAAACCAACAATGCACTAACAAAGAAAGTTCAAGACCCCACCTTGGAGTCATTGCAAAATCTTCACTTGCTCCTCCAAATTCTCAAACTTCCCCAAGTTTTATCCTCCAAGCCCAAAGCTCTCCCGTTAATGAAATTGTGTGTGTAATCAACCCTTTTTCTCATGCACACTTTTATATTTATAGATTTTACAAAAGAGAGGGTGAGTTGGCTCCATATGGATGTGCAACTAGATGTCTTCTCTCGACCTCAATCAAGGAGTACATACCAATATCCAAGGTAATTAATTTCTTCAAAATATTAGTCAAACATCCATTACCCTACCAAACCCATGAGTACACAACAATATCCAAGGTAATAAATTTTCTAAAAAAGATTAGTCAAGTAAAAAAACTCGAGTTCCATCACTCAAATATTTCACATCAATATTTAAGGTAATAAATTCTCTAATAAGATTATTCAAGCAAGAAAACTCAATTGAAATAAAGATCAATAAAAAGGGACAATAAAATCTCAAAATCATGATACAAACTTTGAAAACATACTACCCCATGATGGGTTTGGGTTATGGGTTCATTTAAAATGATGAGGACAATGTTAGGTGGTCCTTTGACTGTTCAAATTTTGTCCAAAGTCGAAATCCGACCCTGAGTCATTTATTGAATTTAGGGACCAATAAATATGATATTCACCCACCCAAAGCTTTTCAAACTAGTACCAAAACAAGACATGATAAAAGAGAATAAATAAACTACAATTTATAAAATTTAAGGGTAATTTATAAATGAGCCTGACAACATAGGAAAGTGAAATAATTCAAACTGCAAAAATAAAAAAGGGCTTAGCCACTTTCCTAACCCCAAACAATGTTGCTCAAGGTGGCCATAGTTTTTGCCCCATGCATCCTTCGTGTGTTGGTCCCTTGGTCCCCATATGTGTGTTAATTTTATTTAATAGAATATGTTCATCATTGTACACTCCACACACACATTGCATCCATCCAAGAAAATATTGTGAAACCATACATTCACACATTTAAATAACATTGTAACTCAATATATTAATTACATAACAACCATAATCACAACTAACATCCATATCCATAATTAAGCACAATTTTGTTAGTATTAAAACTCATTATCTAATAATTTCACAAAGGGTTCAAATATTACAAATATCATCATCATTATATAAACACATCAATATCTAACTATAACAATTGAATGATATAATCCCTGCATCACAAAAGTTAGCATGATCAACATATACATATATATACATCAATATCATCCAAAATGATCATGTCATAAAGTGCCAAATAAATATTATCCAAATGTCAAAATAACAAGTATCATAATCCCTGTCAAAATATCCTAGGAGATAGATATTATGTCCTAAGCAGCTAATCTAGTGCAATGAAAATGGTCCAAGGGAAGTGGGCATTAAAAAACAATGCAATACACTAAAATATAAGTCGATATATATATATATGGTCTAACACAAAGGTATATTTTTTTGGTAACATCTTTATTTGAACAACAATTTAAGAAATGATCTATATATCTGCGCACACACACACACACACACATCTTTATTTTAACAACAATTTAAGAAATGATCTATATATCTGCACAATTTAAGAAATGATCTATATATTTGCACAGCTAATCTAGTGCAATGAAAATGGTCGAAGGGAAGCGGGCATTAAAAAACAATGCAGTGCACTAAAATATAAGTCGATATATATATATGGTCTGACACAAAGGTATAATTTTCTGGTAACATCTTTACTTGAACAACAATTTAAGAAATGATCTATATATCTGCGTTGTTCGATGCACACACACACACACACACACACACACACACACACACACACACACACACACACACACACACACACACACACACACACACGGTCTGACACAAAGGTATAATTTTCTGGTAACATCTTTACTTGAACAACAATTTAAGAAATGATCTATATATCTGCGTTGTTCGATGCACGCACACGCGCGTGCGCGCGCGCACACACACACACACACACACACACTTGAACAACAATTTAATTTCAATACGTAACGAAATACTTAAGAGTTATAAATTCTTAAACATGAGAAATTTTCAATGGATTCAATATGAGAAACATGAGAAATTTTCAATGGATTCAATATGAGAAACACACACACACACACACACACACACAAAATTTTCTGGTAGCCTCTTTATTTAAACAAAAATTTAATTTCAATATGTAATGAAAAACGTAAGAGTTATAAATTCTTAAACATGAGAAATTTTCAATGAATTTAATATGGGACACACACAAACACACACGCACGCGCACGCGCACGCGCACACGCACACACGATAGTGGTTGTTCTAAGCATGCAAAGGTCAATACAATAAATTTATATGATTTCTAGGATAAGTAAAAAATTCATGTTTCAATAAGAATAAGTCTTAAGATATTTTTAGATAAATCAAAGTATGTATAGACTTATACTTGTAATACCAAGTTGAAAAAATGAAATATTAAGGAGTTAAGTCTAAAACGACAAGTATCATTCTGATCTTAACATAATTACACAACCATTTTTTTTGAAATAAAATAATTTCTTTTCTGGGAGCAAACAAATTGCAAACTGAATAAAAATAGACCATCTTTTTCTCAATTCCTTTATAAGGAATTTTAAGTGAAATAATTCCAGATTTTGTTCAGAGAAGGAAAGAAATCAATTCCCTCTTGATATATATGTCTTTCTTGATTTAACTAACTTTCCTAAACTCATGATGACTCTTACATACCCAATCCACACTTAGGAGAAAGTTTACATTATTTAATCACTTTGGACTCGCAAAATGCATTTAATGACTCTTTGTTTACATGACTAATCCCTCCATGCTTGAATGCATCAATACACCTCCACAACTTAACCTTAACTCTCACCTAAATATCTTTAAAAGTTCAAATCTAGAATTGGAGGGAAACTTGCAATTTTAAAGTAGTGACTCCTTTGCCTTGTTATCACCTCATAAACACCTTAATAGCTTATAAACATGAAAAGGGGGGAGAATTCAAAACTTTCATGCTTCATTGAATGATGCCCCTACATCATACTCCCAAGGTGGAGAAAATTGTTGTTGCATTTGCATAGCTGATTCTTCGTCACTTTTGTTTGTTTTTTCCCCTTCTTCATTCAAACTAACCTCTCTTTCCTTAAGACCACTTGGGTCCCACACTTTGCTCTTTGTCATTGCATTTTCCTTGTCTTCCTTGCTTCTTGATTTCTTGTTTGTTTTGTTCTTTGACTCCCTCTTTCATCTTCATCTTCTCTTCAATGTTATTCCTTTCTTTGTCTAACAAACCTGCACAAACATAGTCAAACACAACATTAGATGAAAAATTTGAAGACCATTTGGTCTCATTCATCACTTCTTGCCTCGTGTCTTCTTCCTTTTCTTGATTCATTTGCATTTCTTCTTCAATTTATGCACCTTCAATCACTATCTCAGCCTCTTCCTCATCACACGCCCATCTTTCACCATATAAAGCTTCTTTGAGAGCTTTCATTTCCCTTTCTAATTTTTCTTTATCCTCATAAACAAATATGTACTCTGATTTTTATTCTTCTCCATCCATTTCCATTCCTTCAAAGTAGCTCTCAAATTGTCCTTCCTTTTCTATTTCTTCTTTCACTCTCTCATTTTCAACTTCTTCACTCATTTCTTCTTCTTTTTAAAGTCCTTGTTCTTTTATGGAAGCTAAGAATCTTCCTATCACTTCTTCTTCACCCTCTATTTGCAGGCTTTCTTCAAAAATGACTTCATTTTTTACCTTCTTTGTCTTCTTTCTTAACATCTTCTTTTCTTTTCTTTCATATTTCTTGAGCATTCTTTCTATTGCTCTCAATTGCACCTTCACCTACATTTTCTTTCTCTTCTTTATAAGTTCTCTAATTGACCATCTTGCTTTCCTTTTCAAGACAAACTCATACCTCGTTCCTTGGTTTTGCTATCTTTCTTTCAAGAGTACCACTAGCTGCTCTATATCTTGCTTCAACATTGTGACCTACTGTTGGAACCATTCCTCTCTTTTCTTCATCTTTTCTTCTTTCATTTTCCTGTCTCTCTCTTTTTGTTCTCTTTTCTTGTGGCTAATCACCTTGACCAATTCTCTTATCAACTCCTCTCTATCCATCTCTTCTCTTTTCTTCTTCTCATTCGCGCTCTCTCTACACCTCACCTAGGATTAGCACTTGGTCTGTTAGTGTCTACTCACACTCTTCTTAGCCTCTTTTCACTTCACTTATTCTATTAACATGTCACTGTATTCACACACTCACAACTTCATTTATCAGCTACAAAATACTTCAAATTCCATTTATCAAAACAGATTTACAATAGCCCACACTTTGACACAAAAAACGATGTAGTCAAGACCACCAATTCATCATTCTTTAAGGTTATACAAGAGGACTAATCAGATACCTTCTCAAACTCTGCAATGTGAAGATCGTGAACAAAGCCTAAAATGGCTTATAAATGCAAGAATTTGAACAAACATCACCTTTAATGGCTTCTCAAGCAATGAATTGTTCTATTAACTTCGTTCCATCTTTCTACAACATGTACACATGCATAATCAGCTATCAACATGAGCCACAGCCCTATAAGAACTCAATTTACCATGTCTCACCTGCAAGCACCATCCACTAGCTTATGTGTTCTTAGCTTCAAATGTATCAACTCTTGACCTTTGCTTTCATATTTCCACCAATACTATGGTCCTTGATTCATGTACTCAGTTCAAGGTGAGAGAGAATATCATAGTTGTTAAGACAATAGTCTTTTTCCAATTTCCTTACTTGGCTTGAACTAATATTAGTAGCTTTATGCAACTATGCTTTTGCATACAATATAGCTTGGAGATTTCATATAACCTCGTAACAAGGTAATTTCCTTCACCCACTCCCTTATTCTTACCTTTAGAATCACTCAACAAGTTCTTTTAGAGTGTCCAAGACTTCAAATTTCCTTTGCTTGGTCAAAACTTTCATCTTAGTTCTCAAGACAAGTTTGTTGCTATCACTAGAGAAACCAAGGATCTAACTATGCCCACAAAGTTTTAACACCTCCAAAAAATGCAATTCCATTCCCTAAACATGCCTACAAAGTTTAAGGACTCCATTCTTTGTGCAACTCCTTTTATCACACTTTTTGCAATCTTGCTCCTAAAAGCCTCTCTATGTCTTTCTCAAGAAACTGTCACAAATATCTTCCATCCTCAAAGGTTTTAAGACACAAACTATATATTTTAGAGCACCCTTTATGCTCTTTTTTACTTCCTACAAGTTTCAATTCTTTGTTCCAAGTATAAGGCCTTGTTCCTTTGTTAAATGGCCTCTAAAATCGGGCTTCCAGCTATGTTTAACAGTTTAACAACTCCTTTAACGCCTAACTTTGTCCCTTCCCTGCGACGACCTTTCCCATTCTCCAGTGCACGGGAGTACATGGGAGAGGATATTAATACCTAGGAGGATCAAAGGAATGGATCATCAAAAGCATGAGAGTAAGTGAGCAAGAGTTCTTAGTGCTGAAATTGAGTTGGTAGAAGAAAGGAGCTTGAAGGCAAAACAAACAGGTAATTGAGAGGAAGTGTGAGATATTATCTACTTCACTTTCATACTTATTGTAATTATGTAACTTATTATTTTAAATTGCCCAATAAAAGTGGGAAGAAAGAGTGTTTTTCCCTTCTGGTTTTCCTCATCTGGAGATTTCCAGGATAAAATTGTTAGTGTCCATGAGCTTTTAATTGTTTTCTTTCTCTGCAATAATTGGTTCTAAAGCACGAGCAATCTATTCACTAGCTCCAAACTGTCATTTTCAAATAGAAAGTAGAACAACAACATAATTGTGATTTTGTAGACAATTCCAAAGTAAAGAGTTTACAGATCATGGAATATGTTTTGTCTCATATGCATTTCTTAAGTTTTTGTAGTTAAGTTTCATTTTTACATACTAACCTATTTTTCGCACATGTTGTTATAACTTGTATTTCTTAACATATTTTTTTGAGTTTGCTTGTGTTAAATGTTCTTTGTAGGTTTGAAGGAGGTAAAGTGCTGCCAAATTTTAATCTTATCAACAAAAATTTGAGGTTTTTGACATTTGTTTGGTCATTTTTCGTGTCTTCTTAAAGAGACATGTGCTCCCTATACTATTGTTAATACTCTCTGCGACTGTGTTTCTCTTCATGCACTAACATTGTTATATGTGCATTAACATTGATCATCTCTGCGTCTACATAGCTATCTATGCGCTAGCGTTGCTCTTATACACGCTACCGTCCTCTGTCTGTGTGATATTGTTCTCTGGAAGTGTGCTACTGTTGGTATGTAATTTTCACCTCTGTGGAAGTGTGTTTACGTTCACTGTCTGTGTGCTAACATGGCTACTCTTTGTGCTACTGTTATCTGGAAGTGTGTTACCATTTGTTTATGTCTTTTATCTCTACGAAAGTGTGTTTGCATTATCCTCTTTGCATCTATATTGATCGTACTTGTGTTTGTGTGCCTGTCTATGTGCTAGCGTTACTATCCTTTGTGCCACCTTCATCCCTTCACGTGCTAGTATTAGCCTTCATGCGCTAGCATTCTATTTCTTTACTAGCATTATGTGTGGATTTTTGGGCTCAAATTTCAATTTTTCTAGAATATTATTTTTAATATTTTTTATTGTTTTACAGGTTTTCTAACTTCTATTTTGCAGATTTTACTTTTTGAAATAATTTTCTAACACATTTGAATGCTTCAAAGAATGTTGTTTTTTTCATTTTATTTAAGTTAGATCAAAGCTTGTGTATTCTCTTCTCTTGCTCCTTTTGGCGATCTTGAGAATCAAAAGCAACTTTGGTCTTCATTTCTAACATGTGTGTTACTTAGAAATTTCATCATTTAATTTTCTTAAAGGAATTAATCTTTTGAAACATTTAAAATGATCATCGATCTAAGTCTTTCCCTTTCTAAATAGTTGGATCAATCATTATGTATGCTCTTCTCTTGCGTCTTTTAGTGATCTTGAGAATAAAAAAAACCTTGATCCTCTTTAAACATTAGGGTTTATATAGAAAACTACTAATCTTTTGAGTGTAGGACCTTTCGCTTGTCAAAGATCAAATCGAAACAAATACTAATGACGTTGTGTGCAGGTTACCAAAGGTGTGCAAAACCACATTAAGATCAAAAGATTAAAAAAACACATCATTCATTCACACTGTATTTACAGGTTCAAATAAGGGCTTAAACCCATCCGCTTTAAACTATGGGAAGTGCCTTGACATAAGCCATAAAAATCATTATGAGGATTACCACATGAACCCCAAAGTAGTCAACACATTGAGGGAATCAGTTGATGAAACAGGAAGTGCCCCATTACCTACTTGACTAGAAATTCATGTGAGAAGTGCTAAATGTTGTGTATGAGGCCTCATTCATTAAATTGATTGTAGGGTAATTGTCCTTTATCTAGGATTTATTCTAGAAAAATGTACCTCTCTTAGACAATTTATTGCCGAGTGTTGAGACCAAAATCCTAGGGATCCATTTGGCATTGGGGCCAACTTGACCATTATCCAATCGAGTTTTAAAGAGCCATTACAAAGCAAGACTTCCTCGGAGTCAAAACCTTGTTTTTCGAACAAAGCAAGAGTCCATTGAAGTTATGTCGTGTATCTTTCATCACGAATCTTACAATGTAAAACTTTGTCCTAGTTTCTACCTTGTTATCAAACAAGGTGAAACTCTGCCAAAAGTTCCGCTGTGTATTTTTCATCACCAATAATAAAATCCCTTGTTCTATTTTTTGGCATTATTGGTCAAAATAAATCAAATCAAAGTGCTGCCAAAATTTTGTCCACCATTTTACACCCACTTAAATCTATTCCTCCTTGCAAATCTTGATTTAAGTGTTGAAAGTGTGTTGGTACGTCTTCATATTTTGGTAGTTTGTATTAAAACTAACATTGAGATGTTTCAATTGTAGAAGGTATCTCCCCTTGATCTCCTTTTGCGTCATTACGTTACTCACATTATTTCAATCCCTTTTTTATACTTTATCTTGTTTTCTTAAACTTGATATAAGTGTCCAAATTGTATTGTTACGTTGCTCACATTGTATCGAGCCATTGCTATACTTAAACCTTGTTTTGCTTAAAACTTGATTTAAGTGTTGAAGGTGCATTGTTACGCTGCCCGCCTTGTGCCCATCCCTTTTTAATACTTACATATTGTTTTCATAAACTTGATATAAGTATTGAAATTGTATTGTTACACTTCTCGCATTTGTATCATCCATTTTTAGGACTTAAAACTTGTCTGTATTAAACTTGTTTTAAGTGTATACTTTGCGTTATTACACTGTCAAAATCACTTCAACCCCTTTTTAATACTTAAATATTATTTTCTCAAAACTTAATTTAAATATATAAATTGTGTTGTTATATTATCAAACAACTTTTGAGACAAATTTGAACATAGGAAACAATTTCCTTTGTGGTAGTTTCTTTCTGCAAGAATTCATAGATTTTACTTGGTGACCTTTCAACATACACTTCCACATCCTTGGAAATATTTCCAGTAGCCATTACACTTGTCAAATTTTACATCGACCATTTTGACTCTCACACTTGTAACTTGTTTTCCAAACCTTGCTTGACTGTTAAAATTGTGTCATTACGATGTGTATTTTCGTTATATTGCCTTCGGAAAATCACATGAGCATCCCCATATTTGTAAAATGTCTATTTGATCGTTGTTACGTTGTCCGAATTGACATGGAACTTCCTTCCATTTGAAGGAGTTCAATCATACAATCTAGGTCTAGGCATTTGGTCCCAATAATGCCAACCATGACTAACTATCACATGGTTCCTCACACTTACGACAATATGGAACCTAGGTTTTTGCATTCACATCAAAAGATTCCCATCATGACTAAACCTTGATTGGTTCTTCACACGTTAGGGAACCCGTTACTGTTACCCCCTTTCCCCACCTTCATCTCATAGTGATGCTTCCAGTGGTATGATTCTGATACTCTAATCATTCATATTCTTATAATAGTCCATGTTAGCCCTATTCTCCTAATTATTATAATCCTTAGGCTATTCTTATGATTCCCCTCAATCTCCAGAGCCTCATCTAATCGACTTTCTTCTAAGGAATAATCAATCCACCTCAATTACGTTTTCCTCCTTTTAAGGATTTATGTCAACATAAATTATCTCCAATCATTCCTCTAATTATAACTCTCAATTCACAGTCTTCCCTTTCTCTCATAGGACCCCCTTTATTAGTTTCCTAAACAACATTTTCCTCCTTTGAAGGATATGTGTCGACTCAAAAATTCTTCCAATCATTCATCTAATTCGACTCCTGAGTTGTGGTCCTCCCTTTCTCTCACAAGACCCCCTTTATCAGTCCCCTCAATGATGTCTTCCTCCTTTGAAGATATGTGAACAACTCAAAATTCCTCTAATCAATCATCCAAGTTAACCCATACGTCGCAATCCACTGACTTTCTACACAATCCACTTTGTCTACCCGCACTATACCATCTTCTAGGAAAACCACTACTAAAAAATTCCAAATCCACATCTTCTTCAACTCGTGAGACATCCAAATCCAAATCTACTTCGTCTCTTTAGTCATCTTTTTCTATCAATCAAAATCCAATCCCTCTTTGCCCCTGGGTCATTTCGATCATTCCTTATTCTATCTTCATCAATATTCTAAAGATCGATGTTTGCATCCATGTCAAATCATTGAAAAGAAATGATGTGCTCAGATATATTTTTGACACACTATCTAATTCTTTTGTGGACACAATAAGGTAAAACCTTTCCATTATATCCATCATCAAACATCTTCTAAGTCTTCCACACTTGTTATATCCCTTTCTTCCAATCAACCTTTTATCATCAACCAACAACGACCCATTTATGAGATTTCTTTTAGAATAATGAAAATCATCAAAAATATTCATGAGGCTACTATGATGACATTCCTCTAGAGGATCATGAGCAGGGATTATCTTTTGACCTAGATGCATTCACTTATTGTGGGGAAGAGGTTGATTCCTTTTGTCATAAAACAGAGGATGATCTGAAGATCATCAAACTTTATGCTCCTCTTGTTCTTCCATCTTCACATTCCTCATTGCATGATGAAACAAACCTGGGTACTTCCTTGATCCATCTGAGCCTATCCTATCTCATCACCGCAAGTCATTCTTTACATATCAAGATTCCTCAATCAAAATCTCTCATTGGGTCACATCTGGGTAGCTCTTAATTTTCTTCTATATGTGGGCAGATACTCCTAGAGATGCACTTGGCCTCCATTTGTGGGTCACCTCCGGGTAGCCCATATAGATCTTTATTCTTGAGCCAGGTTGCAAAAGATAGCCCTTCATATGTTAGTATTCACATCCTAGGATCTATCTTATATTTATGGGACAACTCCATGTAGTCCTTAGTCTTCCAATGGGACACCTTTTATCCTCAGATTCTTTTGGTCAAGCCCTATGTAGAGCCCTTCCATGGGACACCTCCTAGTACCCATTGTCTTCCGATCCTTGGGTACATATATTAGCATCCATTCATTTTCTATCTATGGATCATCTCCTAGTAGCCTATTCTCTTCAATCCTTGGACCATATCCTGTTCATCCAACATATCATCCTCCTATCAATAACCGTGGCAAGCCCACCGTCATCCTTAACATTCCTCTCATCAATCCTAAACATACCATTTATTCTCCCACTTCTCAACGGATCAACAAAATCATGACATTATCTTCGGTATGAAACATCAAATAATTTCTTCATCAAGATAAGATCAAAAATATAGAAGATGCTCTAAAATCTCAAAGTAAAATCCAACACCCACAAATCAGAAAAATCAAATGTGATTCAATAATGCACACCAACGCATAACCATCATTCGTGTGGAAAAAAGTGCAAAAATATATGGATAGGGACCTCAAACCCCCACATAAAAAATCCATGTTTCAAGATAAGTTGTAGTCACTTATTGAGTATGATCTCACCATAGTCATCAAGATTGGATATAATATCACTCTTGATAAGCAACAACTCCTAGTATCCCTCATCAAAGAAATCAAAAACATTGTTGTTGGATCCTATCACGCGAAGTGACATTTTTGGTCCCAACTTTCCAATAATTCATCTTCATCATCTTCTCCCTTCTTGGTTTTTACTTCGTCGATCAACCCATCCTATAAAATCTTTTTAAAAATACAAAAAAATCTTGAAAACATTACATCAAAAATGTTCAAATGTACAAAGATCAAATAATTGTCAAATACAGGTATTGTCCATACACATAGATGTTATTTTCTTCTTGTCCTTCACATTCCTCTGCAACTCACTCCACCATTTACCATATATTCGGTGATCTTTTAATGTTGGTCTATACGCATGCTCATTTATAGAATTTATTATGTATGGTATATGTTTGACCTTGGTCTTTCATCACCTTGGTAAATTAAATAAATACTGGCCTCATTAGAGATCATCTAGCACTATAATTCATTTAATAAAACTTTTGTGAAGACCTTTTGGCAGTTGTATTTGTTGATAGTTCTAGCCAATGTCATCATCTACAATCACTTCCACATCCTTCCATCATGCCATTTGATTTTTCTTTGACCCTCATATATCAAAACCATAGAGAAATGATCTAACTTTTTTAGAAAGCACTAGAGGTTACCTTAGGGCACACGTCAATACACAACTCTCTCATGGGGTATTTCCAGTATCTCTATCGGAGCTATGGACGGTTCATCTGGCAGTAGAATATTCGTAAACAAGACTAAATAAGGTTAAATGCATCTCCATTGGGGCTATGGACACCTGGGTGGTAGCAAAGCAGTGTATGGATCTCAATATTCAACACTCTATTTACAACCCATTTCTTCAAAATAAACCTACTATTGTTGACCAACACCGACCCAGTTTGTCTTCAATTGATTTCCTATTAAAAATATAGAAGCAATCAAGAAGTAATTCATGGGTCTACATGATGACATTCCTCTAGAGGATCTCTACGAGCAAACGAGATTAGTCTTTTGACCTTGATGTCGATCTACGGTATTATGGGGAAGAGGTTGATCTATCTTGAAGACAAAAAGAGCAATAGATCCTAAGATCATCAAACTCAGTATCCTCATTTTTTTCTAGGATACCCGCGGTGTGGATTGTGTTATATCACGCACCGTCAAAGAAAGTGAAATAAAGGCTCCTTTTCTTGCAATCAAGCCTACAAATCAAAACATCTAAAGAAAATAATATTAGTAGATAAAAGGGCATTAAGTTGTCTATTGATAAAATCCAATCCCAGAAGCCCAATGATCTTCCTTTAAAGGATAACCACCTCTCAAGAAACAATTAAGTCTTTTATTGATAACAAGATTGTGATACAATATGATAAAAGTGGAAAATATGACTATCTGTGTCATTTATTTAGGTGGACATATACATAATAATGACAAGATTAAAGCTACATATCATATTCTTGATCTGTGTACAAATTGTTAGAAATGTTACAGGCCACATAGTCAACTAGGCCTTCCTCTTTAGTGAATTCAGATTCAAGTAGAAAAATGAAGTCCTCCTTATCAAAGATATCTGATACTTCCTCCAGAGTTTCGTAGAAATAGACGAATGTGGTGTCAATATTAGCGGTGCTAGTGTGACTTTCGGTATCAAATTTAGGTGCAGTATGGTAGTCTTCTAATAGGTTTAGACCAACCTCATAATTGTGCTCGTATTGTGCAAGGTCTTCATGGAGCCTTTGAGCCTTGTAATACGCATCACAAAATGCTTTAGTTTCCTCTCGGATACCTTGTGTTGATGCAAAGATATATTCTAAATGGTCAAAGGGTGCGGAACGAATTGCACAAAGCTCTAGATCGTGAAGCAACTTGTACTTCTCCTAGTAAAGAGGATGATGAATAACATGAAAAAACCCAATGTCAGCAGCAAGGTAATTATTACCTTCTAAAGCCATTTGGAATCACCATGTTGGGAAAAAAAGTCAGAAAACAATAGGAAACAAAATAAGAAAGATTATGCAGATTGTAAGAAATATGCAAAAGTAAACTATTGCACATGAATCGTTGGTGATTCGGAAAATCATTGGCGATTGTTGTAAATTTTCTTAGTTTACAGAAAACAGAGTAAGATTCAATTTAAACTATGATCTAAAGTGAATTTTCAAAACATATATGACATGTTAAATGTAATACAAATAATATTACCTAATATGAATGACCGAAACAGACAATAATGACGATGGTTACCTTACATAGCGTGATCTGATGATCTGACAATAGAGACTAAATGCAAATAAAACAATCGAGGATGATTTGATGATGAAAACAGATGATACGACGATCAATTTGATGATTTTAGAGTAGTGTAACGTTCATGGAGCTTGGTTAAAGATGAATGACCTATGAAATGCCTGAGAAAGATCAAATTTTTCATGCAAAATAACCAAATCCCTTCACAAAGGATGGCAGAAAACACACTTATATAGATCATCAGCGATCACGCTAATCATCAGTGATTGTGGGAAATATTAGTTAGGTGTCCAAAATGAGTGATTTTCCTTCTATTTCTAACTCAATTTTTGAGGATTTCAAAGAGGTTAGGATCAAAGATGGGGGGGACTTCGAGCTAAACTAAATTGGTTAGGATGGGTGAGAGCATTTTTTTAGAAAATTTTCTTAGTTATAGTTAGTTAAGTGGGGAGAAGTGGTTAGGGTTAAGTTAGGGATGGTCTAGTTATATTTATGGAAGGTTAGTAAGTTAATTTAATTATAGCTAGTGAGGTGTCCAAGTTAACGTAATGAAGTGTGAGGGAGAGGTGTGAGGATATTCATTCTATTTTATTATTCTAATTAATTAGATTTTATGGATGTTTTTGATGTGTATATTAATCTAATTAAAGGGGACCTAATGGGTAACCTTACGTTATGGAGTGTTACAAATTGGTCATCTATGGTTGTGAATGATCCTAGGACAGGGAGTGTAGAATTTTGGTGTCTACACCAGGTGTTGTTTGGACCTTGTTCAGACTCTTACTTTATTCCTTATATTGTCCCATCATTTGTGCCTTTGGATCACCACCTTTTCATTATGAGTCATCTAGTTACATTTTCCATATCCATCCAAAGCATCCACGCCATTCTTCTTCTTTGTTCAAAACATCCATGTGTATAAGGTTTCCTTTTTACCATGTTTGAGGGAAACTTTGTCCCTTATTTCAATAAAACAATCTTCTACTTCTTTATATCATGTGTTTCTTGGCCATCTTACACTGGGGGCATGCTCGCTCCTTTTTAGCTCTTCATTGGTTTGAGTTCATCATCTTGTTGAACCTAACTCATACTAGGATTTGATTTAGCTTATATTCTTCTTGTATATATGTCTGAAGATTTACCCTTGTATATTCTAACCTCTTGTTGGGGGCATATTTACATCTTTTTTTTCCTATACATAGCTTCAGAAAACCAATCAAAAAATCCAAAAACATTGGTAAAAATTCAAAACTCCAAAAACATTAGTAAAATACTGGTCAAAAATCCAAAAACATTAGTAAAACCATCAAAAATCTCAAAAACATTGGTGTAAACCTTAAAAATCCAATAAACATTGGTAAAGCATTCAAAACATCCTAAACATTCACAAGACACAAACATCCTCACACATTGAAAACTATCCTACAAAATATCTTACTTTAGTGCTTGCTTGTTATCGCGCACGACATGTGGATCATCTTGATCTTCCCTTCATTAAAAAGGTTGGTTTTTTTGCTATGCATGTCTTTCCTTGTATATATCATTGTTTGTAGGAAGTGTTCATAAGTGCACGATTGATTTTCCATCGCGGGAAATTTTACATCCTCCATCTATTCACATTGCATGTATCCTTGTCTTGGGGGTCACTATTTTAACCCTTATCATATAACTAAAACATGTGGGAACTGATGCTAGATAACAAAAAACATTGGTGAAACTTTCTTGAACATTGTTTGTTTGTGCGTGTTTGTTTGTTTTTTTTCTCATTTACTTTATTGTATTTCATTACTTCATGTATTTTTCTTTGAGTCAATCCTTTAGCAATGCACAAAAATCAATATTATGGCTCTTCATGTCATTTTACACATTTTTTGTATGCTTATATTAAATAAATAGTTTCTCCTGAGCTCTATGGTTTCTGACTTCGTTGTCCCCTTACTCTTTCTGTGAATATTATCCTTGCTTTGAGGCTAATGAGACTCAATACCAATTATTTTAGGGCATAATCATATTCTAAGCAATGGCCAACTAGGCCCAATTTGAATCTCCTTCCATTGCTTGGCGATGAGGTTTTTCTTCCACATTCATCTGGGGTAATAGGGATGCATTTTCATGACCCCCACCCTCCCTTGTTTCTTTGAAAACAAATTGAAACCTAGGATGCTTGTTTTCCAATCAATATAATTGAAACAAGGCCTACTAACCTGAGTTTGTAAAGTCTTGATCACTAAATGTTGTAGTTACTTCGTATGTTGTGATATTGATCCTTTCTTCATTTTGAGCATCAATCGACCTATTCTATCACCCCATGTGACACTCAAGGGGGAATCAACCATCCTACTAATTTTTCTCTAACCTTACTAAATTTAATTGTTTGTAAAATTGTCTACTATCTTTGAACTGGTATTGCTTGCGTTCCACCACACCAAAGAGGGGAAAATGTAGACACCTGAAATTTTACAGGTACACAGGTTTTAATACTAAAATTACAC
The DNA here is from genome assembly GCA_019776745.2 of Taxus chinensis. Lineage (NCBI taxonomy): Eukaryota > Viridiplantae > Streptophyta > Pinopsida > Cupressales > Taxaceae > Taxus > Taxus chinensis. The sequence goes on from CM034154.1 coordinate 486,722,286, forward strand.
TTCTTATCCTATTTAGAACCCTTCCACCAATATTTTTTGATTCTTCCCACTAATTAGCTAGGATATGACCATCATGTTAGAGTCAATGTAATGACACTCAGTTAATTAACCAGACTTCCCTCAGTCCTGGATGTCAATCAATGCCATTTCATTAGTTATCATCCAATGAGGAGAGGGTTGACATCATGCAAAGGTTATATGGAGGGGATGCCCAGGAAGGGCATTTGATTATCATGAACTTTATGATGCTGGGAGAGCTGTTTGTTTGCAAATGACCATCATGATGTTAGGTATTTCATGTTTTGCACTACCAGATTCAAGGCTTGGATAAGTTCAACATGGTCTATTAGATGATCCTAGGTGATTAGTGGTAGAGATGACCTGGAGGACTCCCATAAGTTTTTGAGTGGGCTCCTACTTTATCTCTGCTAAACATGTTTATCCCTTGTAGAGAGTCTACTGGGACCTTGGATTGCCCACGAGTGTTATGGGATGGATGTCGAGTTTCTCCCAAATTGGACAGTGTATAAAGAACCGAGTACACATTGGGCATATTACTATTACTTGTCCTTTAGAGCTACCTAGTGTTATTGATGTGAGGCATCCCGACTTTATGAGATGGAGTGTGAGTCTTGGTCGGGCCAGGAAGGCCAAGGGGCACACTTATTACAGGGACTTGATATATGGGTTTCAGGTAGGGGATGTGATTTGGAGGCATTATGTGGATCTTCATGATTGGCCTGAGTTTCCTCGAGACTTATTATGTTTACAGTAGGATATCTAGATTCAGGGTTGCAGGACCAACGAGGATGAATTGCTACATTTTAGTCAGGTCAGAAGATAGTTTGGGCTTGTTCAGAGTATACATACAGATCTAGTTTTCTATAGATGGGAGGACGGGGATACTGAGACCCCACATGGTTTTTGTAGTGAGGTCATGTAGTCATTGATGAGAAAATTGGTGTAATGGGTCTAGAAAAGTATGGGCAGATGGTTCCTATTGATGATGTGGGGGTGACCCCAGATTTTGTTGCATGGTGGGCTTGATCATTGAGGATTTTTGGGAGGATGAGGGAAATAAAAAGGGTTGTATAGGTGGTTAGACGAGTGCATTCTCAAGTAGAGGGAGGAGCACAGAAGCCAAAAGTAGAGGAGAGAGGTGAGGGTGATGATATTGTAGCTACAAATGTTGTAGTAGTGATGATCAGGAAGGCCGTAGTGGAGGCAGAGAAGGATGCTTCTCGGAGAGAGCACGGTGATCTTGTGGGAGTTTGGGACACACTTATTGGGGAGTTTGATGGTTTTATTTTAGCTTGAGATGGCTTATAGGCACAACATATACATGTATTTTCTGATAGAAACAAGTACAATGGACAGAGGGATACATTGAGGAAGGACTTGGGGATCACAGGGCATTCTATTTCTGGCACGAAGTTATCAGCGTTGGCTTGACATGGTAGGTAGAGGGGAGCATTTGCAACACCTCCTGGCATGGTCTTACTAGCGTATTATGATATTGTGTGGGCTAAGAGAGACTATTATGGTGATATGATCATCAAGAAATACCCTGATGCATTTTTATGCAGACTACCTAGATGAGAAAGGGCTAGCTCATGCGGGGGCGAGACCTAGTGTGAGCGTAGAGAGTTTGATGTAGCCAATTTGGAGGCTAGAGGGTGGTGATGGAGGATCGACAAGCACACTTGCTCCTAGAGGAGAGGGTGGAGGTAGTACAATATTAGGATGTGTTAGTTTTACTACTTAATTGTATATGATGTCATAGGCTCAGAGAAGCTTGTTTTCTTTATGTGATACGATTATTATGAGACTTTGGTGTGTGTGTGTGTGTGTGTGTGTGTGTGTGTGTGTGTGTGTGTGTGTGTGTGTGTGTGTGTGTGTGTGATGGTTTTTTAGAATTACATTTGTGTTTGTAGGCTCATAAAATCCTATGATGTTATTTTAATTATATAGATAGTTGTATACAAGACATTTTATATGTGATGATGATTATAGTGATGACAATATTGCTTATGTTATTGTGTTTTTTAATACATTTATGTTAATAAATGGATTTGAATGTTTTGATTAGATGTGTTTTGAAAATGTGACAAGTTTAAGTCCAAGAATACACTTAAATGAAGTAAAAGTGGAAAGACTACCCCACTATAAATTTTATATGCAAACACAATGGGTTTAAGATAATACTTTGCACTAGTAGCCTTTCAAGATGTTAAATAAGACCATCAATGGAAAGTTCATACAAATCCCAATGGAAAAGGTATTTTTGCTATGATAATGGATGAAAGAGGCCTTGCGGTTGTATATCATTATGGGGAAAAAAGGGTTCTCCTCTTTAATGGGTTTATAGAGAATTTATGCCCCATATTTTGTAATTTTTAAAGCAAATTGATCAATGCGGGAAGTTTTCTTACGATGGGAAAGTTGATCGATGTGGGAAGCTTTCTAGGATGCTTTTGATTTTGTTGCATTTTTTAACGTTGATCAAAGCAAGAAGCCCTATATGAGTAGCCATCCTTTGAGGGTATGGTCTATGTATTTATTAATTTTTTTACTTTGAATAACCATCCTTCATGGGATCAGTCCATGATTTTGATAGGTAGTTGTCTGAGAGAACACTCTACTTTTTGATCATTTATATTTTATAAATAGTTGTCCTTTGAGGGATCAATCTATTTAAGCATCAAATGAGTTTTATTTAATTTTGTTACGCCGAGGACAACAAACTCGGATAAACCATTTTTTGAGGAGGGGATAGACATATATCTGACCTATACCTAGGTGCCCCAAGTTGCAACATTGATAAATAGTTGTAGTGATTTTGAGGAACTTGTGCGAAGGAAGCTATTATTTAATGATAGAAGGATAGGACTTGATTTAAAACTGGCGTCACGATGATTAATCATTTAGCATTATAAATGCCACAAGTGCAAAGAATTTGAGGGTTCTACCTCAGGTTCCCCATTGAGAGAAGCGAGATGATACACCCCTGACCCATACTTGTGTGTGATAAAGTAGGGACCAATCCAATTGGAGGCAAACTTCCCATGTTTACTCTATTCTAATGTAGTAACATTTTGATTTTTCTTTAAGTATGAGATCACCAAATTTAAAATCACGTTATTTGACATGCTTATTATATCCTCTGCTAATACTTTATTGATAAACTTGACGATATTCAAGGGTTGTTAGACGTTTCTCATCTAACAATTCTAGTTGTGCTAAGCGTTTTTGGCGATATTCGTCATCTGGGATAAATTTTTTGAGAGATACGTGAAGTGATGGAATTTGAATTTCAAGAGGCATAATGGCTTTAAAGCCATAGAAAAGTGAGTAGGGCGTAGCGCCCACAAGTGTGTGGATGCTTATTCAATAATCCCAAAGAGCAAATGGGATCTAAAGATGTCAGTTCCTACCTGCATTGTCTACTTTTTTCATGAGAATTTTGTTAAGTGTTTTGTTAGAAGCCTCGGTCTGTCCATTTGCTTGAGGATAGTTTGGTGATAAAAAACTAAGTTTGATGTTAAATGTGTTGCAAAGTTGTTTAACTTTCTTTTTTTTAAGGTTTTCCCATTATCTGTGATAAACTTGTGTGGGATGCCAAAACGACATATGATATGTTGATATATGAAGTTAATGATAGGTCCAAAAAAATTTGAGGTCAAAATAATAACTTTAACCCACTTAGTGAAGTATTCAGTTGCTATGAATATGGAATGATATTTTTGAGATTATTTTGGATTCATTACACCAATAAGGTCCAACCCACATTGAGAGAAAGGCCATAGGTCCAGGGCAGGTTGCAATGCTTGATTAGGGACCTGAATAAGATCTAAATGGAGTTGACATTTGAAACACTTTTTTACATATGCATAGCATTCTTTAGCAATAGTAGGCCAGTAATACCCTAGCCGTGTGATGCATTTAGCAATGGCATACCACTTAAGTGACCTGCACATATGCCATTGTGGACCTCTTCAATTTCTTTTCTTGATTCAAGTGATTTGAGACAGCGTAATAATATACCGTTGAAACTGTGTTTATAGAGGGTACCTCCTATGATAACAAAGTTTGTGGCACATTGAAGAAAACATCGGTTGGTAGATTGTGATAGATCGGATGGGATTTAACATTCACAGAGATATTCATATATCTGTGTGTACCATAGATCCGGTGGATTGTTGTTAATGATATTGATGTAAGGCATCTCATTTTGATGTGAAGGATGATCTAAGTATTGAATTACTACTAACATTTTAGTGTCATCTTTCGATTTTTCTCCTTCAAGGGGGACAAAAGACCCAAGGGATGTCATGGTGTCTATGAATCTATTGGAAGATTGTGGAATGGCTTGGATGGTGTAATTATCAAATGCGCAAGGAGAAATTTGATGACGGATTTATATTTTTGAAGGATCTCATTTTTACATTGATATTCTCACTTGACTTGATTGATGACAAGTTGTGAATATCTATACATTTCTAGGATGTGGACCCCTAAGAGAATGGTGGTATTCATACCCATGATTAAGGCTTCATATTCTTCCATGTTATTGGTACACTCGAAGTTAATTTTAAATGATAGCGTAAGCGGAATGTTCCAGGGTGTTATAATGACAACTCCTACTCCTCCTCCTTCTTGACACTTGGCATCATCAAAGAAGAGGGTCGTTTTAATAGGGATGAAATAAAATTCACCATTATCAGAGTTGTCGATACTGTTGATGGATTCATCGAGAAAAAGTTCATGAGGTTTTTGTATTATTTGGGAGGGGTGCGTCAGTGAGCTGATATGCAATGGCCTACCCTTTGATAGCTTTCTGAGACATGATTTCGAGATCAAATTATGTCATGAGCATAATTCATCGAGATATGAGATCATTTTGATAAGGTTTATCATGCATGGCTTTGAGTGCATTAAAATTGGTGATGACATATGTCTTATGATTAAGGAGGTAATGTAGTAGTTTGGTGGTAGCAAAGTATAACGCACAACACAGTTTTTTGGCTTCAGTATATCATGTCTCATATTCATGAAGTGTGTGACTACTGTAGTACACCACCTATTCATGTCCTTGAATATCATGGTGGGTGAGCATTACTCCTAAGGAATGTTCAGAAGTGGATATGTAAAGGAAAAATGGCTCCCCTTCACACAGTGGGGTAAGCACGGGTGGTGACAATAAGTATCGTTTGATTTCGTTGAAGGATTTCTAGCAATCACATTCCCAATAAAAACCTATATTTTTGTAAATAAGATGGTGAAATGGTTGGTAACGATCAGAGAGTTGTGATAGGAACCGTTAAATGGACTACAATTTACCCCAAAGATACGTAGTTGCTTAATATTGAATGGAGGAGGCATTTCAAGAATTGCTCTAAATTTTGCTAGATCAACCACGATACCCCAGAGGGATCTGATGAACCCTAAAAACTTTCCAGTGAGGACACCGAAAACACATTTTACGGGATTAAGATGAAGATATAACTGGATGAGATGAGAAAATATTTATTCAAGGACGTCCAAGTGGTCTTTTCATGACTTGGATTTTCCTAAGAGATCATCAACATAGTATTTGATAATTTTTTGGATGAGATCATGGAAAATGTATGTCATAGCACGTTGGTATGTGGACCCCCGCATTTTTAAGACCGAAAGGCATGCCATGGTAACAAAAGGTTCCCCACGGGGTGATAAACATAGTATCGTGTTGATCCTCGGTAGCGATGAGAACTTGGTTATAACCAAAAAATCCATCCATGAGAGAAATCATTTCATGGCCAGATATTATGTCGACAAGTTGATCTATGTTCGGAAGAGGGAAATCATCCTTTGGAAAAGCAAGATTGAGATCCCTGAAGTCCATGCAAATACCTATTTTTCCTGAGGCTTTGGTTACGGGGATGACATTGGAAACCCTTTGTGGATAATCAATGGGTATGATAAAGTTAGTAGATAAAAGGCATTGCAATTCTTCCTTGACAAGGAGAGATATACGTGGATGCATTTTATGAAGCTTTTTTTAATTGGCTTGGCATTGGGGTACGTGACAATGTTGTGTATGACAATGTTAGAGTCAATCCTAGGCATATCACAGTATGACCATGCGAAAGCTTGATGATATTTTGTTAAGAATGTTGTGAAATGAATCCAATTCTTGTGAACTCAAAGATTGACATACCTTAACAACACAGGGATCCTATGGGGTTCCTAAGTTAACATCAATGGTTGATTCGTTGAGAAGAGTTGGTGTATCGGAGGGTAGGGATTTTTGAAGAAAATGATCCTAAGCTCCCATATGAGAAAGAATATCCCTGGTCATTCTGACACTGAAGGATATCTATAGTGGTCGAATATTCGTCAACCATTTCTGGCCAAACAAGTGGTAGTGATTTGGTGGAGTGGCTAGATTGAGAAGCGAGTGGTCCTAAATATACGATATTGATTAAAAAAAGCTAGGCAAGATGGGTACAATGTCGTCTATGTCCACGGGATCTGTCAGGATTCGTTGATGGTGATAGTTTTGGTTCTGAAATAGTTAGGGATTTAGCAAGATTGGACATAGTGGCTTCACACATGTTGGCGGTGAGTCTTTTATAGCCTAGTCTTCTTCTCTCGTGAGATTTAAGGGAATGTAGATTAGGTTGATCGTGGGTTCCTTATTTGTAGCATTCTGAGGCCAAAACCTCTCCACGTAGAACAATGAAGATACATGCAGGTGAATTTTAGATTATTGAGAGATTCAAAATTTGATGTGAATGGCATAGCATGGTGTGTATTTATGACGTGGGATGGAGGATTATCAAATCCCCCATAAATGAGGCTTGTTTTGAGATAAGAGGGACCATAGGAAATTACATCTCCTACGTTTGGGTCATACATGGGTTGCTTTTCAGGGCGACAATATATTTTGGGTGAAGGGATATAATTGAGCATGAGGAGATGATATTCCCCAAGCGTAAGATGCTTTACAGCCTCACCAAGAGAAGAATCTTCTGGTAATCCAAAAGAGGGGATAGATGTACTGGTAGATGCTTGGTCAGATGATTTGGGTGTAGATTTTGGCACAAGGATGTTCTTTGGATAATACATCATATAGTAGTCAACAAATGGATTTGGATCAGCGGGAACAGTATAGGTTCGACCTTCATGTTCATACTTAAGACAATAATGTAGAGTAGAAGGAACACATTACATGGTGCCTATCTAAGGGTGGCCTAATAACATATTGTATTGGAACTATCCTTTTATAATATAGAAGAGTTCGGGTAAGGTTTTGACACTGACTTTGAGTGCCAGGATAACGGTACCTAATGTGGGTGTGATAGTGTCATTAAAGGATCGCAAAAGGACTAGGGTTTGAGCAACAACCATGTCGGGAAACTTAAGTTGTTTAAAGGTGAGAGAGGATATGATATTAACGGTTGCACCATTATCAATCATGAACCTTTTGATAGAGATGTCATTGATCTGAGCAGTGATGAAGAGTGGCAAGTCGTGGTCTTTGGGTCTGAGGGAAGGAATTTCAAATGGTTCAAATGATATGGAGGTAGATGATTTAAGATCCCCTATGAAGTTTGTAAACGGGATTGGGTTGTTAATTGGTACAGTGATAGATTGAAGGGCATATATCATGGCATGTTTATGACTAGGTGATGTTTAAACAAGCTCGTAAAGTGACATCCGGACAGGAGATTGATGCAGTTATTTGACGACCACTTTTTGAATTACAGTGGAAGGTGGTGTTGTTTGTATAGAAATTTTGGCTTTCGATGACGATGTTTGATTGGATTCTTCAGGAGCTAAGGAAATGGACACCTTAGGATTATTAGGTAGAGCCGATAGCTCAGGAGGTGGAGGTATGGTGACGGAGGCCTTATCTTTCTTAGACTCAGATGATCCTTTGTCATATTCCTGCAAGTGAGTGGTGATGTGGATGACAACGACTTGGTGAATTAATGTTTTAGGGATGGATTCTTCTGGTGATGTTGATGTTGATGTTGATGTTGTACTTGATTGAGAAGGAAGGAAGAGTGAACTTCCAATCTTCTAAATTTTTGATGAAAGGCTCTGCAATCTTCTATGGAGTGGCCTCATGTTCTATGGTAATCACAAAAGGCATTAAAGTCATACAAGGCACAGGTTTCCATCCATGATGGTCTGATGGCTTGGGGGGTGGTAATGTGATGAGTGAATTTTATAATAAGTCATCCAAGATGGTGGTGTAACATCCTTTAGGCCTGAATGTGGATGGTAATAAGGTTGAGCTTTCATCCTTCCCGGGAGGAGGTGAGATGGGTTGTTTAGCAATAGGTTGTTTATTTGTTGGCCATGGAGGCTTTCTAGCTGTTAGAGAATAGTAATGGAGGAATATGAGGATCCTGTGTGGGTAATGACTATTGGAGAATAGCATGACTATGTAGGAGATGGAGGGTGAGGGTCTGATGTGGACGCCCTTTGTGGAATGATAGATGTGGGGTATGGAATCACTGCGGAAGTTTGGTAGATGGGATTTGGCCCTGTAATAATAGCATGATTAACTGGTATGAGAGAGTGAGGACCTATGTAGGGATTTTTGATCTGGAGGGACATAATAAAGACCCTCAAATTCTCAAATAGTGTCTAATTTGGAAGGTCTTCATAGGCCTTGGTCTTGACATGATCTTCTTTTAAGAGGGTCTCCAAAAGTGGGGATGCCCCTTAATAGGAGGAGGTGAAAAAAAAGGTGGAGGACCACGGAAATGATATGTTTCATCATAATAAGGAATTTTAAAGACCTGAATAACACCTTGTTTATTAGGCCCTATAGAGGTTTTGGATGAACTAGGTGTATTTGTTGAAGTTGATGTAGTGAAGGAAGAGGAGTTTAGATGAGGTGATTAATGTAGTCTAAATGATTTGTGGGTTTCAGATCGTTTATTTTTGTGGATTGGGGTCGACTACAACCTATGGTTGGATTAAGCAGAGGTGGTTGTGCTAAGAACATTTCAAGAGGTATCATAGCTATATTTGCAAAGCCAGATGTAGGTGTAGGTATAGTTGTACTAGAGGATGTGGGTATAGGTTCGGTGGTGGTGTGTGAGGAGAGCATAGGGATGGTTTTAGTAACAAGTGGTGGTTCAACAGCTTTGAGTTTTTTGGATTCTGGTGTTGATTCTGCGGGTGTTGATTCATTAAGTGACAAGGATGTAGGAAGGGTTTGAGTGATGGTTTCAATAGAAGGAGGCTCAGTAGTCATAATTTTAGGCTTTTCAATTATTAGTGTTAATTATGTGGATTTTGTTTCGTTAGGTGCGAGGGTGGACTGAGGAATAGGCTCAATTTTCATTATTGCATTAATGATATGGACAACATTCATTTGTGGTTGGTCGGAAGACAAAGGATGGTTTGAAAAAGGTTGCTTAAATATGTCGAGGTTTTGATTCGGAGGTGTATTTGGATTGTCCAAATGAAGGTCACCTTTTTTGATTAAATCTTGGAGCAACATTGCGGAATGTATGACATCTTTCGATGTCATGACCATTGACCCTATGGTACTTACAATAGTCATCATCCTAGTACCAAATGGGCTTGGATACTGATATGTCGATAGGTCGAATGGGAGGGAGAGATATCATGTTGGAAGCAAACAGTTTGTCAAAAATTTCACTATAAGTCTCTCCTATAGTTGTGTAGTTACGTTGTTGACGGGGCTGCTTAACGATAGGTTTTGCCTTGGGAGAAGATCTGACTATGATGGCATTAGTAGATGTTTTTTAAGTTTCATTGTTGGATGGTGATTTAGGTGGGAATTCAAATTTTGGTTTCTTGGGATGAAGCTTTACCCATCCATCTTCTAGAGCTCAATTCCAGTTTATAGGCCATGATAAAAGCTTCATCAAAATTTTGAAATGATTAGATTTGTAATGTGGATGAGATGTGTTTAGCGCATGCATGGTAAAGAACTCGATTAACTATATTTACGGTAATGTAAATGACAGTTGATTGGTGATGACCCTCCAATGGGTGATGAAATCAGTGATGGAATCATCTTCAAAATTTCTAATGGCATACATGTCATTGATGGTGACTTTACGGGCTATGTTGATAGAAAAGTGGTCTAGGAAAAGTTGTGCAAGTTGTGCGAAGGAAAATAGGGAGTGTTGTGGAATGTTGTTGTACCAGTCTAAGGCGGGACCGACGAGGGACATGGGGAAGGTCCTCAACATCAAATCTTGATCATGAGCTATTAAATAGCATGCATGATGGAAGGCATGGATGTGTTGTTGGGGATCTTATTTGTTGTATAATTTGAAAAGTTTAGGAAGTTCCCAGTGAGGTGGATACGGTTTGAATGGTACTGATGGGTGAATGGGATCATTGCAAATTTGATCATAGGAGAGTGTATTCTTAGATGAAGATGAAGCAGCTTCAAGACTGGATATGCAACTTAAAAGGGCCTGGAGGGAATCTGATTGTGTTTGTTGCTGTGAGGATGAGCCAGGTTGGAAATAGGATGAATGTGCTTGGTTTTGCTGAGGGATGTTTTGCTGGTAGAGAGTGTTTTGTTGATACGAAGCATTGTGTTGATATGAGTTGTTCTGTTGAGGGATATGGTATTGTGGAATGTTTTTTTGAGGTGTGTTTTGTTGAGGGACTCCATATTGAGGAATGTTTTGTTGTGATACATTATGTTGATAAGGAATGTTTTGTTGAGGGATGTTATGATGATAAGGGATGTTTTTCTATGGGGTGTTTTGATAGGATGGGAAATTTTTTTAGGAAGCTATAGGTTGTGAAGCTAGAATATACTAATATTGCAATGACATTGTCATATACATGAGTGGTTGTGAATATATGGATGTTTACTAGGAATACATAACAAAGGAAGTAGAGGATGGTGCCTGTTGTGGAATGCTTTGTTGTGGGATACTGTATTGTGGAATGTTTTATTGATGTTTTGATTGAGGCATGGAAATCAATGGTTGTGAAAGTTGTGGTATGTATTGTAAAACAAAATGTGTACTAGCAATGGCACTAGTATTGACCAGTGGCGTAGTTGTGGGAATAGACATAGTGATGTTCTAGATAGGAGCAGTAACTGTTGGGAAGGCATAACTGTAGAAGGGGCGATGAAACCCAATGGAGGTGTTTGTACCTATGAGGAGGTTGGAGGAGTGGATGAGGAAGCATTGGTACTACTTAGAGGAGATGTGGATCCTATAGAAGGACTCGATGAAGATGTGGGTTGCTGAGAAAATGTATTTTGTGACGAGATCATGTGAAGGTCATAAACGGGAGCTGAGGAGACGTTGGGTGCTTTGGGTTGACTAGTGAAAGATTGTTCATTCGATGTTTCAAAGGGGTTAGTAGAACTGGTAGAGATATGGGGTTGACTATTGTTTAGTGTTTCAGGTTGATTTGAAGTGTATGGATATAACTATTGGATAACAGGGTCTTGGTTTTGATTAATGAGTTTTGCAATGACAGATGAAGGGTTATGAGTGTATGGAATAGATTGGGGTGTGAATGGTTGCATTTGGACATTTCTTGCTGCCAAATAAGCATTGAGAGCAATGGGATTTGAGTCTAGCATTTCTTCAAAAATAGGGTCTCCTCTATTGTAGAAAGGAGGCTCGGATGTTCTAGGAGAGAATGGATGTTCTGATTCCAGTGTATGAGGAATCTGGCCATGGTAGTCCTATGGAGAATAGAAATATTCTTGTTCTATTTCATTTTTATAGTTGACTTCTAATTCATTCCAAGTTTTTTGGGTGTCAGAGAAGGGATTGGATGTGTTTGTTTGATAATAAGGGATTTGTTGTTGTATTGGTGTTGAAAGTGTTGTGGTGTAAAATGGGGCATGTTGTTGGAATGTAGGGGGTGGAGTAGACATGTCTTCAGAGGAATGGTTGTGAAGTTGTTTGTCTAGTAAATATCATGTTAAGAAAACAAACAAACACCTGGGAAATAAAAGTTAACTAGATGGGTTGATTTACAAACAATAAGCACAATCATGCAAAATATTGTTTTGTATTAATCTTTATTAATTATATAAAAAGTGAAATGTGTAAGATGATTATCAAGGGTCCTAGGAAATGGTAAGCTATAGATGGTTTCAGGTATGTTAAGGGTGGAGTCCTGTGATATACCTAAAGGTACGTGAGGCCCAAATTTGTACTGTTGTGGTATGGGCGTGGTATTGGGGCCCACCCCCTCACTTCATAGTCCTGTTGTGATAAGGGAGTCAGGTGTTGAGCCAATATATAAAGACAGATAGGAGATTATACTCAGCCAGAACACTGAGTCAGTTTCCCTCTTGGGTGATGAAATCCCAATCAATTTCACCTAGGTGGGAGTGTTTGAATGTGTTTTTTATGTTAAAGTGATTTGGTTGTGTGTGGGGGAAGAAGAAGTGAAATGCAACAAATTTACTTCCCTAATTAGAACTAGATGATCAAGAAGTATGAAAGAGTTCATTTTAAAACTCCAAAATGAAATATTGATTTTGATGAGGACCAGGGAACAAGAATGCAAAATGGAAAGTAAAAGGTTGGTTTAACTTGCCGTGAGAGCACTCCTTTTTTTTCTTTATTTAAATTTTAGCAATTTTTTCAAAGCACGTGTTTAGCAATTCCAGAAAGTAAGACTCTCAGGAAAAGAAATCTGCAATCAGATTAGCAGAAGCAGAAAATAGAAAATAATAGATACCAAACTGATTATAAGTTGATAAGAAAATAACACAGGGGAATCGCTGACGATTGGGAAAATCACCAGCAATTAAGTGAATCATTGGTGATTGGAAGTCAATGAATATAGTGATCAAATTAATGATTAAATGAAGCAGTTAAAAGGCATAAGGGTCCCACTGAGCATGCCAGAATGTCGAGCACAGTTTTTACCTTTGTTTTTCTTGATGTCTCAAGGGGTAATAACCTGACTCAACCTCAGTATGGCGGGGTTTCTGAGGATACCAGTGGTGTGGATTGTGTTATATTGCGCACTGTGAAAGAAAGTGAAATAAAGGCTCCTTTTCTTGCAATCGAACCTACAAATAAAAACATCTAAACAAAATAATATTAGTAAGATAAAAGGGCAGGTTATCTGGAAAAATCTAGTCCCCAGAAGCCCAATGACTTCCTTTGAAGGATAACAACCTGCTCAAGAAATAATTAAGTCTTTTATTGATAATAAGATTGTGATACAATATGATAAAAGTGAAAATATGACTATCTTTGTCACTTATTTACGTGGACATATACATAACAATGATAAGCTTAAAACCACATATCAGATTCTTGATCATATTACAAATTATCAGAAAGGTTAGACCCTACAGAGTCAACTAGGCCTTCCTCTTTAGTGAATTCATATTCAAGTACAGAAATGAATTCCTCCACTAAGAAATCATATTCTTCCTCTGGAGTTTCATAGAGATGGGATAGTGTGGTGTCAGTATCAGGGATGCTAATGTGACTATCAGTATCAAATTCAGGTGCAGTATGGTAGTCTTCTGATAGGTATAAACCAACCTCGTACTTGTGCTCATATTGTGTAAAGTCTTCATGGATCCTTCGAGCCTCATAACATGTGTCCCAAAATGCTTCAGTTGCCTCCCAAATACGTTGTGTTGATGTGAAGATAGATTCTAAACATTCAAAGGGTACGGATTGAATTGGATAAAGCTCTAGATCGTAAAGTAGCTCATACTGCTCCCAGCATAGAGGATGACGAATAACAAGAAAAAAACCAATGTCAGTAGCAGGGTAATTGTTACCTTCTAAAGCCATCTGGAATCACCATGATGGGAAAGAAGTTAGAAAACAACAGGAAAAAAGGCAAGAAATATTAGGCAAGATTGTGAGAAATAAGAAAAAGTAAAATATTACACATGAATCATTGGCGATTGGGAAAATTGCTGGAAATTGTTGTAAATTTTCATAGTTTACAGAAAACAGAGACAAATTCAATTTAAACTATGATCTAAAGTAAATTTTCAGAGCATATACGACATGTTAAATGTAATACAAATAATATTACCTAATATGAATGATCGAAACAAACAAAAATGACGATGGTTACCTTGTGTGAGTGACTAAATGCAATTCAAACAGCCGAGGATGATCGATGATGAAAAACAAATGATACGACGATCAATTTGATAATTTTGGAGCAATGTAACCTTGATGGAGCTTGATTGATGATGAATGACCTGTGGAATTCCTGAGAAAGATCAAATTTTTCCTGTAAAACCATAAAAATTTGTCCCAAAAGAAGGAAGAAAACACACTTATATAGATCACTGGTGATTGGGAAAATTTTAGGGATTGCGGGAAATCTTAGTTAGGTGTCCAAAACAAGTGATTTTCCTTTCATTTCAAACTCAATTTTGAAGGATTTCAAAATGGTTAACATAAGATATGGGGAGGGACTTCAAGCTAAACTAAATTGGTTAGGATGGGGGTGAGAGATTTTTTTAGAAAGTTGTCTTAGTTATGGTTAGTTAAGTGGGGAGAACGTGGTTAGGGATAAGTTAGGGGTAGTCTAGTTATATTTATGGAAAGTTAGTAAGTTAGTTGTAGCTAGTGATGTGTCTGAGTTAATATAACAAAGTGTGAGGGTGAGGTGTGAGGTTATTCATTCTATTTATTTATTTTAATTAATTAATTAATTTAGACTTTAGGGATGTGGGGAGGGTGAGTATATTAAATTAATTAAAGGGGCCAATGGATTATTTTAATGTTGTGGAATGCCGCAAATGGGTCATCTATTTCCCTTGTAAATTCTCACCTCTTGTTTGGGCCATCTTTGTATCTTCATTTTCATGTACATAGCTTCGGAAAATTTTCAAAAAAACCTAAAAATTTTGAAAAATCCTTCAAAAATCCAAAAACATTCGTAACCCATCAAAATCCAAAAACATTGGTAAAACCTTAAAAATCTAATAAACATTGGTAAAACATTCAAAACATCCTAAACATTCACAGGACACAACATCCTCACACATTGAAAACTATCATACAAAATATCTTACTTCAGTGCTTGCTTGTTCTCGCGCACGACATGCAAATTATTTTGATTTTCCCTCATTAACAAAGATGGTTTTCTTACTATGTCTTCCTTCCCTTGCATATATCATTTTTTGGAGCAGTTGCATAGTGCACGATTACTTTTTCATGGGAATTCTATGTCCTACATTTATTCACCTTGCATGTATCCTTGCTTGGGGTGTCATTTTTAACCCTTGTCGTATAACTCAAACATGTGGGAACTGACACTAGATAATGAAAACATTGGTGCAACTTTCTTGAACATTATTTGTTTGCGCTTGTTTGTTTGTTTATTTTTCTCTTTTATTTTATCGTACTGCATTGCTTCATGTATTTTGCTTTCAGTCAATCCTTTAGCAATGAACAAAAATCAATATTATGGCTCTTCATGTCATTTTACACTTTTTTTGTATTCTTATATCAAATAAATAGTTTCTCTTGAGCTAGATGGTTCATCGACTACATTGTGATCTTACTATTCTCTATGCATATTCTCCCCGCTTCCAATCTAATTAATTCTCTACCAATCATTTTCCAATTTTAATTGATTCTAACAATGGCCAACCAAGCCCAGTTTGAATCCCTTCCATTCTTATCAACATTTTCTTCCACAAAATTTGGGGCAATAGGGATCATATTTATCCCCCCTCCCCCTTTGATTTTTCCATCTGTTGAAACCCAATACTTAATTTCCAATCAATCTAATTGAACAACAACTAACTGAGCCAAGTTTGACTCTCAATTATTGTAGTATACTTCTATTGTGATATCTCCTTTCTTCATTCCAAGCGTCAATCAACCTCTTCTATCACCCCATTGACACTCAAGAGGGCATCAACCATCCTACTAGTTTTTCTTCTACTCATTTAAATTTTCTAAAATTCTCTACTATCTTTGAAATGACATCACTTGCGCTACACCACATCAAAGAGGGGGAATGTAGACACCTAAATCTTAATAGGTAGTTTTAATACTAAAATTTTTCTTCTTATCCTATTTTCTATCATTGCATTATAATTAGTGATTTCCCACTAATTAGCTATCATTCCCCTTCATTTCAGTCAATTAATGACACTTTGTTAATTAACTAGCCTTCCCCCATCCTGGATGCCAATTAATGACACTTTGTTAGTTATAATCCTCTTTTAATTAATTAAATAACTATTATTATTTAATTAAGACTTTTAATCTTCTATTTAATCAATAAATCCTCTTATTGGTTAAATCCCCCTTTTTAAACCCTTCAAATTCTACTAATTTCCTTATAAATCATCTCCAAATTGCTTCTATAAGCTTAACTTGGTCTATTAATTAATCCTAGTTGATTAATTAAATCACTTCTAACTCCCATAAGTTGCTAATCACTAATTAATCTCTTCTAAACATGTTTATCCCTTTCTAGTTCTACTTTATCGTTAACCCAAATTCACTAGATTGCAAGTTTCTTCCAAATTGGAAAACTATATAAAGAACCTAGTACACATTATCCAAATTTACACAATGTCCTTGTAATACATTAGCATATCATAAGAGCATTTCAATTTTGAAAATCTTATTGATTGGGCCAGGAAGGCCAAGAGGCACACTTATTATAGGGACTTGATATTTGGGTTACAGGTAGGGGATGTGATTTTGGAGGCCTTATGTGGATCTTCACGATAGGCCTGAGTTTCCTTAGGACTTATTATGTTTACAATAGGATATTTGGATTCAGGGCCACGGGAATGGGGAGGATGAGTTTCTACGTTTTAGTTAGCTCAGGAGACAGTTTGGGCTTGTTCAGAGTATACCCTCATATCTAGTTTTGTACAAACAAGAGGATGGGGATACTAAGACCCCATAGGTCATTATAGTGAGACTTGTAGTCATTGATGAGCAGCCTGGTTCCATGGGTCCAGACAAGGATGGGAAGATGGTTCCTACTGATGATGCAAGGGTGACTCTAGATTTTTCTACGTGGTGGGCTCGATCATTGAGGATTTTTTAGAGGACGAGGGCAGTGGAGAGGGATGCACAGGCGGTTAGATGAGTGCATGCTCAATCGGGGAGAGGAGCACAGGAGCTAGAGGTAGAGGAGGAGAGAGGTGAGGGTGATGATACTGTAGCTGCAGTTTTTGCAATAGTGACGACTGAGAAGGCCATAGTGGAGGTAGAGAGGGATGTTACTCGTAGAGAGCACGATGATCTTACGGGAGTTTAGGACACACTTATTAGGGATCGTGATGGTTTAATTGTAGAGTGTGTTAGCTTACAGGAGCATCTTGTACAGGTCTCTTCTGATAGAGACAAGTACAAGGGACAGAGGGATACATTGAGGAAGGCCTTGGGGACCACACTGTCTTCTATTTCTGGCGCAAATTTCTCATTCATAGCTCGATAGGGTAGACAATGGGGAGCATTCGCAGCACCTCCTAGCCTACTCTCATCAATAAATGAAGTAAAATTGGAAAGACTACCCCACTATAAATGTGTATTGATGGTCTTATTTATGATATTGGTAGCCTTTCAAGATGTTAAATAAGACCATCAATGGACAGTTCATGCGAATCCCAATGGAAAAGGTATTTTTTCTATGATAATGGACGAAAGAGGCCTTACGGGTGTATACCGTTATGGGGAAAAAAAGTTCTCATCTTGAATGGGTTTATAGAGAATTGATACCCCAAATTTTGTAATTTTTGAAGTGAATTGATCAATGCGAGAAGTTTGGTTATGATGGGAAAGTTGATCGATGCATGAAGCTTTCCAGGATGCTTTTGATTTTGTTGCATTTTTGAAGGCTGATCAAATCAAGAAACCCTATATGAGTAGCCATCCTTTGAGGGTATGAGTAGCCATCCTTGGTGGGATTAGTCCATGATTTTGACAAGTAGTTTTCTGAGAGAGCAATCTACTTTTTGATAATTTATATTTTATAAATAATTGTCCTTCGAGGGATTAGTCTATTTAAGCATCCAAACAGTTTTATTTAATTTTGTTAAGCCAAGGACAACAAAACCCATATAAACAATTTTTTGAGGAGGGGATAGACGCATATCTGACATACACCCATGTTCCTTAGGTTACAACACTGATAAATAGTTGTAGTGATTTTGAGGAACTTGTGCGAAGGAAGATGTTATTTAATGATAGAAGGATAGGATTTGGTTTAAAACTAGCGTCGTGATTATTAAGCATTTAGCACTAGAAAGGATGAAAGTGCAAAGCATTTAACGGTTGTGCCTCAAGTTCCCCATCGAGATAAATGAGACTATATGCCACTGACCCATACTTGTGTGTGATAACGTAGGGACCAATCCAATTGGGGGCAAACTTCTCACGTTTACTCTGTTCTAATGTAGTAACATTTTGACTTTCTTTAAGTACAAGATCACCAATTTTAAAATCATGTTCTTTTACATGCTTATTAAATGCTCTGTTAATACATTGTTGATAAACTTGATGATGTTCAAGGGCTACTAGACATTTCTCGTTTAACAATTCTAGTTGCGCTAAGCGGTCTTGGCGACATTCATCATCTGGGATAAAATCCTTGAGAGATACACGAAGTGATGGAATTTGGATTTCAAGAGGCACAATGGCTTCAGAGCCATAGAAAAGTGAGTAGGGCATAGCGCCCATATGTGTGTGGATGCTTGTTCGATAAGGCCAAAGAGCAAGTGTGATATGGAGATGCCAATTCCTACCTGCATCGTCTATTGTTTTCATGAGAATTTTGTTAGAGGCCTCAGCATGTCCACTTGCTTGAGGATAATATGGTGATGAAAAACTACATTTGATGTTAAATGTGTCGCAGAGCTATTTAACTTCCTTGTTTTTAAAGGATTTCCCATTATCTGTGATAAGATTGTGTAGGATCCAAAATGATATATGATATATTGATATATGAAGTTAATGATAGGTCTAGATTTTTTTGAGGTCAATGGAATAGCTTCAACCCACTTAGTGAATTATTCAGTTGCTGTGATTATGCAATGATGTTGTTGAGATGATTTTGGATTGATTTCACCAATGAGGTCCAACCCCCATTGAAAGAAAGTTCATAAGTCTTGGGCAGGTTGTAATGCTTGACTGGGGAAGTGAATAAAATCTTAATGGAGTTATCATTTGACAAACTTTTGTACATATGCATATCAGTCTGTAGAGATAGTAGGCTAGTAATACCCTAGCCATATGATGTGTTTAGCAATGGCATTACCACTAAAGTGACCTTCACAGATGCCATCGTGGACATCTTCAATTGCTTTGCTTGATTCGAGTGATTTGAGACAACGTAATAATAGACCGTCGAAACAACGTTTATAGAGGGTACCTCCTATGATAACAAAGCGGGTGGCATGTTGAAGAAAATATCATTTAGCAGATTTTGATAGATTGGATGGGATTTTTCATTCGGAGAGATATTCATATATCTACATGTACTATAGATATGGTGGATTTTTGTTAATGGTATTGATGGAAGGCAACTCATTTTGATGTGAAGGATGATCTAAGCATTACTACGGACATTTTACTGTCATCTTTCAATTTTTATGCTTCAAGAGGGATAAGGGACCCGAGGGATTTCATGGTGTCTACGAATCTATTGGAAGATCGTGGGATGGCTTGGATGGTGTAATGATCGAATGTGCCAAGGAGAAAGTTGACGACAACTTTATATTTTTGAATGATCTCATTTTTACATTGATATTCTCCCTTGAGTTGACTGATGACAAGTTGTGAAACTTTGTATATTTCTAAGATTTGGACTCCTAAGAGAATGGCGGTATGCAAACCCATGATTAAGGCTTCGTATTCGTCCATGTTATTGGTACACTTGAAGTTAAGTTTAAATGATAGCAGAAGCGGAATGTTCCAGGGTGGTATAATGACAACTCCTACTCCTCCTTCTTCTTGGCACTTAGCACCATCAATGAAGAGTGTATTTTTAATATGGATGAAATGGAATTCATTGTTATCAGACTCATCAATAGTGTTGATGGATTTGTCAAGAAAAATTTCATGAGGTTTTTTATTATCTGGGAGGGGTACGTCAGCGAGCTGATTTGCAATGGCCTAACCTTTGATAGATTTCTGAGACATGATTTCGAGATCAAATTCATTCATGAGCATAAGCCATTGAGTTATCTGATCATTGTGATAAGGTTTAATGTGCATGGCTTTGAGCGAATTAAAACTAGTGACAATATATGTCTTATGATTAAGGAGGTAATGTCGTAGTTTGGTGGTAGCGAAGTATAACGCACAACACAATTTTTTGGCTTCAGTATATCATTTCTCATATTCATGAAGTGTGTGACTAATGTAGTATACCATCTGTTCACGACCTTGAATATCACAGTAGGAGAGCATTACTCCTAAGGCATTCTCAGAAGTGGATATGTAAAGGAAAAAAAGCTCCCCTTCACGCGGTGGGGTAAGCACAGGTGGTGATAATAAGTATCATTTAATTTCATCAAAGGCTTTATGGAAATCAAAATCCCAATAAAAATCTATATTTTTGTAAAGAAGATGGTGAAATGGTTGGAAACAATCAAAGAGATGTGATATAAACCATCAAATGGACTGTAATTTACCCTGAAGGCTACATAGTTGCTTAAGATTGAATGGAGGAGGCATTTCAAGAATTGCTCTAACTTTCATGTGATCGACCTCGATACCCTAGAGGGATATGATGAACTCAAAAATCTTTCTAGTGAGGACATCAAAAATATGTTTCATGGGATTAAGATGAAGACAAAACTAGATGAGACGAGAAAATATTGATTCAAGGACATCTAGGTGGTCTTTTCGTGACTTGGATTTTCCTAAGAGATCATCAACGTAGTCTTTGACGATTTTGTATATGAGATCATGGAAAATATATGTTATGGCACATTGGTATGTGGCCCATGCGTTCTTAAGACTGAAATGCATGACATGGTAACAAAAGGTTCCCCACATGGTGATAAACGTAGTCTTATGTTGATCCTTAGTAGTGATGATAATTTGGTTATAACCAGAAAATATATCCATGAGGGAAAGTGTTCAGTGGCTGGTTGTTAGGTCGACAAGCTAATCTATGTTCAGAAGAGGGAATTCATCCTTTGGACAAGCAAAATTGAGATCCTTGAAGTCTATGCAGATGCGTATTTTACCTGAGGTGTTTATTACAGGGACGACATTGGAAACCCATTACAGATAATCAATGGGTATGTGAGGTTCATTTCATAAGTAGGCCCTCAACAGTCGAGTATGAACTGTGGATCTAGAGTGTGTCATTAGGTAATGAAGTTATAATGTGTGTACCAAAGAGTGTATAAGTGCTTAGAAAAATTAGGCTTCAACAACATGTATTAGATAATATCCATCATTTTCAAATGTTATCTCATCATTATTTTTTCATGCAGAAGTAGAGGCGTGACCTGGATTTAAAATTTCATTTACAGTACGATGAGGTCAGTATACTTCCTCTTCTCCACGAATCATTCTGAAAATAAGAGAAGGGTCCACTGTGGGAGGTAACTTAGCTCCTAATTCCATAACACACATAAGAACCTCATGTTTGTTTTAGAAAATGTAATCATCAAAGTTGGCAGGATGATGCTCTAGATTCATACGAGGAGATTCCTCTTCTCCACCACTCTGGCCAACCATGAGATTATCGTCTAAAGATGGTTGTCACCTCCAAATATATCGGCCTCTAATATTTGGGATTCCATTCTCATTATAGGCATACTCGTTAGAACAAAAAGTTCAAGCTCTCACTCACCAATTGGCAAGTTTGGCTTCACATATACAAAAGGAACAACCAAAAGTTTTGAAACAAGCCATACCAAAGGCAAAACCTAAGGCTTCATTTCACAAGTTCCTAATAAACACTCCTTGACATGAGGCACAAAGATATCCTTATGAAGAGAATCTCACAGAAAATAGGGGTGGGAATACACCTATATTTAATCCTATTTATAGACCTACACCACCCACGCAAGACCAATTAATCCACCAAGAATGGTTTGTTATGAAGAACGCCCTTCAAGCATTACAAGAGGGCTAAACCGGTAATAATAACAAGAAGTATCGGTTCGATGAGTTATGTCCCTACCCATTTGACAAATCCATGCTATAGGTACCTTTCCCAAGACACTTTGATTTTCCAAAATTTGACAAGTATAAAGGAAAAGGTGACCCTCGTGACCATATTAAATATTTTTGTATGCCATGTCAAGAGGTTGCATTCAGCGACAATTATCTTAAGTGCCTCTTTCCGCAAATTTTAGGAGCAACAGCGCTAGAATGGTTTGTACACATTCCTAAGGGATCCATATATACATGGTCAGAACTAGCATAAGGTTTCGTACAACACTTCTCTTTTAATATAGAAAACGATGTCACCATGTTCGATCTCTGCAATGCCAAGCAACGGAATAAAAAAAAATCGCTGCATTTTTACAATGATGGAGAGGATTAGCTAGCTTTTTTCCTTACTCCATACCCAAAAAGCATTTAATCAGTATATTTGTTCCCAACCTCCATCTAGACATTACATTCCTTTTGTAAATGCATTTTGGAAACATGTTTGAAGGGCTCATCAAAAAAAGGATTCAAATTGAAAAAGTGTTATTAGCCAGGGGAACTCTAAAACCTTTCTCCCACAATCATAATGATTCTAAATCTAATGAAAAAGTAAATTTTTTCCCTAATAGGAATAAAAATGTTGTTAGTGATGGGATAGTAGACTCTAAATGAGTACAAGTCGTTCAAAACAACAATCCTTTGAAGCTTGCAAAGGGATCTCCTCTTATGGAGTATATGCATTGTACTTTCACTACTATATCTAACTCAATGTCATCAATACTAAAATAGCTAGAGGTGGTTAATATGGTTAGATATCCTAAAACTACGCATTTTGAGGATGACGCGCCTAAACCATCATGGTTTAGTGAATCCAGGACATAATCAAAAGTGGAGATGTGGAGATGGATTCATCCACTCCTAAAAAATCCCCCAATATGAAGAATTTTCCTAAACATAATCAAGACAAGAATGCTAATTATGTATCTAATGAGGAGAATCATTTTGATGCTCTCATTAGCTGTGTAGATACACTTGTTGAACATGTCAACACAATAACCCCTCTGATATCCCTTGACTATTTATGTTTATACATGTGCCAACAAATACTGATTATCATGCAATTCCACATACTTATGATAGTAAGGAAGTTGGTTTTCAACATTCCCATTAAAGGATGTCTATCACAACTAGACCTCATTTGATTCTTCACACTAAAGAACCCGTTCACTTACCTCTTCCCTCATCTTCAACTCATGGTAAGTGGTATGATTCTGATTCTTCCAAGGATTCCAATCCTAATGATTCTAAGTCTTCTTATTCTTCTGAAGATTCCAATCTAAATTATTCCTCTAATACGACTCCCAAGTCACGGTCCTCCTTGTCTTCACAGGACCCCATTTCTCAGTCGCCTCGACGACCCCTTCTTCCTTTGAAGAGCTCTCTGACTCAAAGTCCCTATAATCAATTATCTAAGTAGACTCCCGTGTCACATTCATCTAATCAACTTCTTGTGGTAGAAAAACTACCCACGCCGATTGATTCATTTAAGAATGAAGAAGCCATTACAGAATTTATGAGGGTAAATGAAGAATTTCCTCTAGAATTTTTTGAGCAAGAAACCTCTTTAAACCTCGATGCGTTCGCATATTTGGAAGAAGATATTGATGTCGTTTATTAGAAAAATAGAAAAAGACCCTAAGATTGTGTTCACATATTGGGAGGAAGAGATTGATGCCTTTTGTCAGAAAACAGAAGAAGACCCTATGATCACATTCACGTAGTGGGAGGAAGAGATTGATGTCATTTTCCAGAAAATAGAGGAAGACCCTAAGATCATCGAACATGATCCTCCTCTTATTTTTCCATCTTCACATTCTTCATTGGATGATGAAATGCCTAGGTCTAGCATTGATCCATGGCCTATCTTCTCATTACCTAATCATTCTTTATCTATCAGGATTCCTCCATCATAATCTTACTTTGGGTCATCACCTAGTAGCCCATCATCTTTTTCTATATGTGGACCACCTCTAAGTATCCCCACATCATCTATATGTAGCTCGCCTCCTGGCAGCCCACCTTCATCTATACTAGGGGCACATCCTAAAACCCCCTCATCTTTGATTCCTGGGCCACGTCCTAATAACCCATCATCTTCTATCTATGGGACGCCATCAGGCAGTCCTTCATCTTTAATCTTAGGGCCACATCCTTGTAGAATTTTATCTTTAGGCTATGGGACACCTCCTGGTAGCCCATCCTCTTCAATTCTTGGAGCATATCCTTCACGTCCATCATATTGTTCTTCTATTAATGATTGTGGCAAACCCACCGTCATTTCTCACATCAATTCTATTCGTCTACTTTCTTCTCCCACTTCTGGGGATTAGAAACGTCACATATTAGATTATAGGAAACCAAAACAATTCCTTCATCAGACTTAGATCAATAATTCTAAGAGCTCCAAAGCTCACAACAATTTAAACAATCCTAAAGTTCAGAATCAAACACACTTCAAAAATGCACATCAACACACCCATCAAGTATGGTGTAAAGTGCAGAAACCTCTGGAGAGGGACCTCAAGCTCCCACACACAAAATCCACGTTCAATAATAAAATGCAGTCATCTATTGAGTATGAGCTCGCCATGATCATTGAGATCAAGGATAATATGACTCTTGATAAGCAAACACGCCTAGTCTTCCTTATCAAGTAAATTGCTAACATTGTTTTTGGATATTTTCACACCAAGTGACCTTGTTGGTCCCACCTTTCAAAAAAGACAAAATACAAAAAAAGGAGAAAACATTTCAAAAAAATATATCAAAGGTACAAAGATCACACATTGTAATAAGGTATTGCATACACATGGATTTTCTTTCTTCCCTTTCTTTCTCTTCTTCTACAAGTCTTCCTACCATTTTCATCCCTTCGATGATATTTTGGTTAGCTAATTTGCATGTATTTTGTGACATTTATCTCTATGGTATCAGTTTGGCCTTGGTCTTTCATCACCTTGGTAAATTAAAGAAATACTAACCTTATAGAGATCCTATCACAATCAACATCTAAAAAACTTGTTGTGAAGAAATTTTGGAGGTATTTGTTGACACTGACCAATGTCGTCATCGCAATCACTTCCACCTTCTTCCATCAAGCCATTAGTGGTTCTTAACCCCTTGTCAAACAAGAGATCTGAAATAAGTTTTCAGAATGTAAAAGAATTAATCAAATCAAAAGGCAAAAAGTTGAAAGCAAATGCTAAAAGTAAAAGAAAATTGATATATAACTCTCTCTTGGGGTATTTCCAATAATCTCTACTAGGGCTATGGAAGCCTGACTAGCAGTAGAGAAACATTGTGATTAGAATCAAATGCATCTCCGTCAAGGCTATGAACATCTGCTTGGAAGTGGAGAAATGTACGACTCTCCTTCTGCAATCCATTCATAAAAAATCAACTTTGAAAAATAAATCATTCCTACACATTGACTAGGGTTTCTTCACTTGTTGCTATCAAATCTTCGCTCCAAGAGGTAATAAATTTCCACATGCACAAACAGGATATTTATGAGAAAATAGGATTAGTATGTTACCAAGTGTTTTTTTTGGACCTTGTTTAGACTCTTACTCTAGTCCGTATCTTGTCTCATGATTTGTGCCTTTAGCTAATCATTTCTTCATTGTGAGGCTTCTAAGCTACATTC
This sequence comes from Taxus chinensis, assembly GCA_019776745.2. Taxonomy (NCBI): domain Eukaryota; kingdom Viridiplantae; phylum Streptophyta; class Pinopsida; order Cupressales; family Taxaceae; genus Taxus; species Taxus chinensis. The sequence goes on from CM034154.1 coordinate 486,748,095, forward strand.
ACAACATTCATGTTGTTCTTCTACTTCATTCAGAACATCCATGCATTATAAGATTTCCTTTTTGTCATGTTTTTGGTCACCTTTGTTCCCTTTATAAAAACAATCTTCCACTTCTTTCTATCATGTGCTTCTTGGCTAGCTTACGCTGGGGGAATCCTTTCTCCTTCCTAGCATGTCATTGGGTTACATTCATGATCATGTTGAACCTATCTATATTGGCCTTGATCCATATTTTGTGTGTGAAGATTTTTTCTTTGTATATTCACAGCTAACGTTGGGGGCATTTTCACATCTTCACTTTCTTGCGCATGCGCGTGGCGTTCTACCCTTATACATCCGGTTTGTCATTGGGGCATCCATGTTTCTTCATTTCCTCTACATAGCTTCAGAAAACTTCTCAAAAAATAAAAACATTCAAATATGTTAGTTGGAAAATTCAAAAAATTCAAATAAACATCAAATACCCAAACAAATTGGAATAGAAAATTCAAATACCCAAAAAAATAGTAAAACAAATCCAAAACCACAAATTTATCTTACCATTGCGTAGTTCATTTCAATACCTTTCCAAAGTAAAAAAATGGAGTCGTTTCGAGGTCGGGAGAAAAATTTATGGCCTCCGGAAGATATGTAGTGCATTCAGTGTTGCACAGGCACCTAGGGACCCATGCTGAACACTACAAACACAGGCGCACAAGCGTCTATGTTGAACACTACCAACATAGGAACCTAGGTTCCCATGCTGAGCACTACCAACATATGTGCTCAAGCACCCATGCCACAGTCAAAAAATCAAAAAATGCAAAATGCAAGCCAACACAAGCACTCAAGCACCCATGTTGCAGTCAAAAAATACAAAAATATGCAAAAATATGCCAACACATGCACTCAAGCACCCATGTTGCAGTTAAAAAATCAAAAAAATGTAAAATGCATGCCAACATAGGCCCTCAAACACCCATGTTGTAGTCAAAAATTCAAAAAAGAGCAAAACACTGCCAACACAGGCGCCCATGCACCCATACTATAATCAAAAATTCAAAAAAAGAGAAAAAAACTACCAACATAAGCGCCCATGTGCCGATGCTACAATCAAAAATTCAAAAAAAGAGAAAAACATTGGCAACACAGGCACCCATGCTGCAGTCAAAATTTAAAAAATGTGAAAATGCATGCCAACACAGGCACCCAAGCGTCGGTGTTGTAGTCAAAAAATCAAAAAAATGCAAAATACATGCTAACACAGGCGTCATGCTACAAGAAAAATTGCAAAATGCACAAATTTTTTCCAACATAGGCACCTAGGCATCCATGTTACACCAGCATAGGCACGCCCCCCCCCATTTTTGCCCTAATTTAGCCCAAAAATGTGTCGTTTATCCCATGTGAGCTCCTTTTCCTTCCGCGGTGTTTTTTTTGCCCTCGAAGTGCCCTGAAATTGCCGTATTATTTCTAAAACTCTTCTAACACTTGCCGCAATGATTATTTTTAATAAATAAATTTTTTTGTGCCAATTTTAGTACGTTGGGGCATGTTTTTGCTTCCCGACAGCCTTTTCTACTACCTGGGGCATTTTTTCCTAACAGTCACTTTTAACATTGTCTAAATGACTTTGTTATTTCCTTTATAATATTTTCTTCCATAAATATAAAAACCAAAAAAATGGTAAAATCATTCAAAATTGTACAAAATTTAAAAAAATTTAAAAATTGGTAAACAACGTACATACAGCTAAAGCATGTATCACTTGCATCGTCCTCGAACATCGAAATTGGTCCTATAAAACCATATTTCTGACGTTCTTTCTTATTCTTGTCTCAAACGACATGTGGATCATTGTGATCTACCTCCATTAACAAAAGCTTGATTGCATGCTATGTCAGTACTCCCGTGTAACAATGAGTTACTAAAGACTGTGTCATAGAGCACGAAATTTTTTCCATGGGACTACTTGTGTCCTTCGTTATTCCTCTTGCATGTGTTATTGCTTGGGGCATCATTTTTAACCCTTGTCGTTACAACAAAAACATTCGGGAACTGCAGCTTGATAACAAAAACATTGGTGAAATTGTCTTAAATGTTATTTGTTTGAGTGTGTGTGATTTATTGGTTTCTCTGTTAAGTTAGTTGGTTTATTTTCTCATATTGCATTACATTATGTATGTTGCATTTGAGTTAGATATTGTTTTACTTTCTTGTATTACATTGCATTATGTATGTTGCAAAGAGTTACGTAACAATGGAAAAATGTTAAGTAATTTAATTTTTCATGTTATCTTAAAATTTTGTTCATTTCAATAAAGTCCTATGAGGTAGACCTAGGGGAAAAATGATATAAACAATTTACTTATAGAAAGGTTCGATGCAAAGATTGGGCTTGTCCTATATTTCTCCATCAATCATTTCTTCTCCATTATCATTTATTACCATTACTAATTTTTCTCGTAAAAAATCACTCGAGGTAGTAAACAACCATGTTTATCCCTATCCTTATTCTTTCTCAATACCTAAGGGTTTCGTGTCCATTCTGACCCACTTTCTTCTATCCATTTCAAATCATATTTTCAATCTTTGATTGACTTCTCCTATCACCCCATCGACACTCAAGGGGGCATCCTTCATTCCACTAATTTTTCTTCAAAATTTTACTTGTTTAAGTTTGTCTACTATATTTGAAGTGAATTCACTTACTTCACCTCAAACATGGGCAAATGTAGACACCTAAAATCCACTTTTGCAATCTTATTACCAAAACACATGCAAATCACTCTCATTCTCACCAATTCTGTTATAATTAGTTATCTTTGCTAATTAACTAAGGTTTCTTACCACTTTAGCTAATTAATAGTGCTTTGTTGATTGTGTAACCCATTTCACATTTAGGATGCCACTTTACAGCAAATCGTAAGTCAAAATCCTCTTCAAAACAAAAAATTAGCGATTATAAGCTAATTAAGCCTATTTTGCCCTTGATTTGGTCAATATGCCCTAATATTCAATCAAACCCCTCTTCCAACCACTCAAAATCACCCGATTCACCTCTAGAATGTCTCAGCAAACTTCAAAAGCTTATCCTAGCCTCCTAGTTGACCCTAAGTGATCGATTAAGGCTCCATACCTCTTAATCACTTGGTAATTCACTAATTGTGATTAATAAGGCTTAATCATGATTTACAATTCTAATATAATTTGGAGTTTTTAGTCACACATGCACAAAAATACAAGTTTCTCCCAAAATGAAAACTATAAAAAGAGTTCACCTCTTACCTTAATACTTTACACCATGCTTTGATTTGCATTTCATATAATACATATGATTCATAGTCAAGTTCAAACCCTTACTTAAAACCTTCAACAATGTTAGTAGATGAATAATCTAAAGTGATTTTACAAGTCATTTGGAGTGTTCATTTCACCATTGTTTGGAGTAGCAACCATAACCATTTGATTGCCCTCTTAGGTCTATTTAGGCCCATGTTAGGTAATTCAAGCATATTAGTAGGTATGTTTAATTATATCTTGCAAGAAAATCCTTATCTTTTAGGTGGAAATGGGTGTTAATGTTAATTGTTACAAGAAATCCTATTAGAATGTGTGTTTATTTTGTATCTCTATATACCCAAGAGTAATATGGCTATTTTTATCTATATGTATATATGGGTGGTGTCATAATCTATGAATTATGGGGAACCATTATGGGTGTTTATTAGCCCATGGTTTTGGTACCCATTGTATTGTAAAACCGGTTTGATGGTTTCTTACTGTTTTGCTTACAAATAGATAGAGATGTAGTAGGGTAAAGCAGGACTTGGAAGTACACTGTTGTATTGTAAATGGTTAAGTTAATGCAATAAGGAGAGAATTTATTGTGCTAGGTTTTTTCCCGAAAGGATTTCCCAAGTAAAATCTTGTGTTTTGTCATTTGTTTTCTTTGATTATGCTTGAATCTTTTTTTCAGTATAGCTTATTGTTTATTAGGTTTATCAGATTGATTCTCTTCATTTGGTATTAGAGCTGGTTAGCTTTTATGGGAAGAATTAGGGTTCTAACCTGTGATAAATGTTTTTTGAGGGGAGCGACTGCAGGTGATTTTTTCAAGTACAGAATAAATACAGACGCACAAGGATCGAAATCAAAAATTTAATGGGCATATTTTTAGTTATGGAGCTCAATATTGGAATCTCTTTTGGATTGAGTCAGTGGATTTTTGTATCGGAAGTCATGCCTATAGTTAATGAAGGTTGATGAACTGGGAAAGAGCGATGGAATGCCCTGAATTCAATCAGATTGTGTATTTTAAGATTCACTTTTTGTTTGAATTTGTTGAATGAGAAATCGCGATCAGTGTTATGGAGAAGTTGGGGGGGACTTTGTATCAACAAAGTCTAGGCGAAACAAATTTTTTTCTCCAAAAGAAGCTATATATTCATCATTGAGAATGAATGCGTAGACTCGTTGCAGAACAATTTGAACGTCCTTTAATACTATGTAAGTCAGTCGATTTTTTTTATATTAAAATGGAAAAGAGGATACTTATTACTCTTTTGTGTTCTTTACCTGCGTCTTAGGATAATCTAGTTATTGCTATTTATTAACTAGTGCTTACGACAAATTAATTGGAGAGTATGTATTGTTGCCTTACTAATCAAGAACTGAAGGGCGGAAAATACATTAAGGATTCATCCCCAGGATGCTTATATGTAAGAGGTCCGTTTACCCATAACCCGAAGGACAAGCTAACGAAGAGCAAGTACAATTCAAATTCCATAATTAAATCGAAGACTACATAAAAGATAAGAGGAAAATGTTGGAACTATGGTAAAATAGGCATTTCAAAAATACTGTAATCTGAGAAGGGTAGAAAATGGGAAGTCCTTTGATGATGGTAGATTTTAGATACAAAACCCTCTAATGAAGACGGGGAAATTTTGTTTTTTTGGCGGTTCCAAATTGGCATGCATGTGACAGTGCATGGTTGATTGACTCGGCTGCTCCTTTCATATAACACCCACAAGAAGTGGTTGATAGAATATGAAGTGTATGGAGGTGATTATATCGGGGAGACAATCACTTGCAAAATCATTGGTCTGGGAGAATCAAGATGAGGTTTAAAGAGAAGGAATTAAAACCCTCCGGGTTGTTTTGCACATTCCCGGTTTGACCAAAACCTAATAATATTTAAGTAAGATGAATAATGAGTGTTAAGGTAGCATTTAAGTAAAATACAATTGCAAGTGGTTTAGGTGTATGGTATTGCAAGCATTTGTACTGGAACCTATTTAGCCTTGAGCAAGCGTTGTACTGATGGTGTATAGCTTGTGTTCTAGAGGATAATAAAGCTGTCGATCACCTACATTTGTTGCAAGGAATATGATGTTATGGCATCAAAGGATGGGGACACCATCGGAGAGAAAGGACTTTTGTCCTTTAAAGTAAAAGGTATGGTTGAAGGAATTTTTGAGTGTCCTTTAGATTTGATTTTTGTGAGCATTGTTTGTTTGGAAGTAAACTAGAGGAATTTTCCATAATGCTACAAGATCATAAGGAATTCTACATTTGATACATATTGAATGTTTTTTGACCTATAAAAGTGCCATCATTAGGAAATCCATGCTCTAGTTGTTGTTTTCATAGAATTATTTCTCAAGAAAGAACCTGGGTATCTTTTTATTCAGAATCAGTCTTAGGTTTAATAAATCAAGAGTTTTAAGGCTTCTTGTGAAAATTAGGGACAAAAGGCAGATAAGGTTTTGAGAAGTAATACTGCGAGGAATATTGCTCTAATCCCTAATGCCTTTTGAGTAATTTCTCTAAAGAGTGTGGAATCAGAAAGGCAGAGCGACAATCCATATACGCGACAGCAAAATAGAGTTGTAAACAGGATAACAGAATGTTTGAAAGTGGGATAAGTGTAGAAGTTGCCCGTGAATGCCAGGTTGGCAGAAAATATTGAAAATAGAGGCAATTGTCTGCTATTTGGTTAACAATCACCGACATCTGCACTTAAGGGAAACTCCATAGGACGTAGGACTGGTTAGAAAACCTCTGTTAGACATTTAGCATGTATTTAGTTGATTGCTTATATGTATTTCCAAAAAGAAAAGAACCAAGTTAGATATAATCTCTAAGTGCAATATTTATTAGATACTCAATGGCATACAAGGAATACAAGCTTTGAATCTAGAATCATAGAATTTGCTTTTAGCTGTAATGTGATTTTTAGAGAGCTTAAGGAATTCAGAGAAAGAAGTGAACCATAGGAAGATATGTTAAAATTGAGGAAGATGCATCTAGTGTCTAAATTTGACGTCGAATACAAAGATGACACAAATAGAGTTGCAGGGGCAGATTTAAAGATGAAGTATATGAGGAACCTAAGATGTTTGAACCAAAGTCCTATCCTACGAAGATCAGATCGGCTGAGAAGAGGCACCTGGAGGTATAGTCCTCCTGATTTCCGTTTTGGCTTCTATTTTGTCAGTTTTATCTATTACTATGATTTAACCCAAAGACTGTGAAGAGGCTTTTTGGATAAATAAAGCAAGTGTTTGGAAAAGGCTATGAGGAAGAATGGAGTCTCCTTATAATAAGAATAATACATGGACTTGGTGAAATTAACCCATCTTGGAGAAAACATCTTGGTGTTAATGGTGTTTAAGAAGAAGTACATGCATTGGGAAAATATAAAGTATAAATCTGCACCTTGTGGCAAGGGTTTTTCTCTCAGTCGAGGGACTCGACTTGGGTGAGATATTTTCTCCTATTGCTAATTTACATTCTATTAGCTTTATTTTAGCTAATTTTGTTGTTTTCTTCAATCTAAAATAGACAAATGAGCTAAGACAACATTTTTGATGGTGACTTTAGAGAAATCTACATGACCGCAGCCAGAAAGCTTAAGATCAAAGGAAGAATATTTTGGTGTGTGGATGAAAAAGTCATTATATGGCTTAAGCAATCCACAAGAATGTGGAACCAGAATTTGACCAGTATGGTTGAGACTGTGGGCTCGAAGAAGTAAGCTAACCCTTGGGTTTTAGGTTAAACATGAAGGTGAATATTAGTTTATCATTGTATTATATGGTGATGACTTTTGTTAAATTTAAATAGTAAAGAAATTGTTCATTATGTTAAATCTCACTCTCATCTTATTTTGATATGAATGAATCTCGATGCTGTAAAATTTATTTTGCAAATGGAAATAAAAGAGATCTGATAAATAGGACACTAAGTGTTGAACACGAGGGGGAAGACTGGGGGAGAAGAGGTGAGACTTAGGATGTAGTGGAGGTGAGGGTGGAGGAGGGATTCAAATAAGTATCTTTGAGGTGTATTGAAAAGGTTTCAAATTGCATGAAGTCCACCTGTTGTATTCCTTTTCCTGTTGGTACAAATCTATTTTTTTGAACCAATGTCCTAAACCTAAAGAGAAATAGAGGACAATGTCTCAATTACAGATGCCGAGTACACTTGGTATTTTGAATGTATCATGGTTTTTAATAAACCTAATATTACATGTGTAATTGGAGAGTGATAAAATTCATGTCAAATCCTGGAACGGAACATTGGACTGCGGTAAGGATAATCTTCAAGTACCTGCGTGGGACATCTAATTATGCAATTCATTATCAGGGAAAACATAATGAAAGTAAAAACATTATATCTCCATGGTTTGTGGATTCTGATATGGGGTAGAGACTTAATATGCACAGGTCTACCATGGTTGTGTTTAAACATTTTGGTGAGTGGTAAGTTGGATGAACGCAACAAGTGTTTGTTATATCCACCACGAGGTTGGTACATGGCAGCTACTCATGCAATTAAAGAAGCGGTTTGGCTTCAGCGACTAATCTCCACTATTGGGTTCACTCAAAATTTCGTAAGGATCGATTGTGATAGTCATAGTACAATTTGTCTAGTAAAGAACCCTGAGTATCATTCAAGAATAAAACACATTAATGTCCAATACCATTTTGTAAGAGAAATGGTGAGAGACGAAATACTACCAAGTAAGGTCGTATACCATGATATTTGTTGACTCTTTAACTAAGGTTGTTAGTGCTAGAAAATTTTCTTGGTGACTAAAATTAATGGCTTGAATGCCCCTGGAGTTCTACTATATGGAATTGTAGGCGGCCCTTTGAAAGTATACACCAGTGGGAGAATGTAGAAGTGTTGTATATTTTAATATACTATATCCACAGATGACCCAGGAGTACTGTACACCTCTTCCACGAGCGTTGGCAGGGGTCTGGGGATGGCCCCGGCTGGGGGGTTTGAGGGCTGGCCCCCGAGAAATTTTTTCAAAATCCCTATTTTTCCAAGAGTATAGATATGTTCTTTTTATCTGTACGTATATATGGGTGGTGTCATAATCCTGAATTAGGGGGAACCATTTATGCTGTTTATTATCCCCATGGTTTAGTTACCCATTTATTGTAAAACCACATTGACGGTTTCTTACCTGTTTTACTACAAAGATCTAAAGAGCAGTAGGTAAAGCAGACTTGAAAGTACATTATTGTATTGTAAACGGTTAAGTCATTCAATAAGGAGAGAAGTTATTGTCTGGGTTTTTTCTTGAAAGGGTTTCCCATGTTAAATCTTATGTTTTGTCAATTTGTTTCTTTGTTATCTTGAATATTCTTTGAGTATAAACTTCTTGTTTATCTAGTTTATCGGCTTGATCTCGCTTCAATGCCCATGATGTACAAGAAACTAGAGCTTGAACTCATGATCTGACAGCACACAAACTAGGTTTGAACAAAAGCATACACCTCCAACACAAAAAATATATGCCAAAATGAAATGCATTTTAGGGGGTTCAACCATAATCAGGAGGTGGACCAATGGGATTTTAAAACCCATGGTCATTTTGACCTTGTTAAAGCCCTTGTTAAAACTCTAATTATTTTTTCCAAGTGCCCATACCTTCGGGTTTTACTAATAATTTTAATTATTGTGAAACAATTTCAATTTTTTGGGGGGGACATTTCTTCACCCAAGTCAAATTGTCAATAATTACCAACTCATTTGTCCCAAGGCCAAAAAGAGACCGAAGATAGTTTCCTTAAAATTTTTGCAACGAGGGGATGCAAAGACAACAGAGATGTAACAGCATAGAAACGAATTTTATCTCGTTTAATCATGTTCGTGGTAAACTTAACAATTTATTATTACTAAAAGTGAATTTATTGTAAGGGTTCAAATTAATCAAAGGAGAGCTAGAACTGGGATTTGTCTCCAACTAGTCCCTAACTGAAGTTTCAAACTCAAGATTAAAGTGTTCCATTGAGAGAGGGAGTTGAGTCACTCTTGAGTTATAGGATAAAATTGAGATGAACTGGGGATAACTAGAGCAGAATGAATTGTTGAGCAGTTCCAGCTCCACTTCTCTTCTTCTTACTTTTCCCTTCTCTATTTCATATGTACCCATGCTTTTTAGCATTAGAGGGGGCTTATGATTTTATCATTGTAAGGGTATGCTAAATTTTGTACTCCATCACCTATTTGATGAAATAAAATACCTAATTCCTTCATTTACAAGTTGAATTAAAGTGTGTTATATGAGTTCATTAATGTGATTAAGTGAATGTCTTGTTTCCTTTTCCATGTTTATGAATCTCATCACCTTCATTAAGATGTTTTGAAGCTTTTACAAGTCATTTTAAGTGAATGTCTTGTTGTGTCTTTTATAGGTGGTAGTCCCTTACAACTTGCTATATTCAACAACATACCACCCATTGTTTTGAAAAGTCTCCCTTATTTCAATGGCAAGAATCAAACCTCCCCCATTGAGAATATTATAGATATAGTTGCCCTATGTTTTGTTCATAATGTTACTAAGGAAAATGTAACTTTGAGACTATTTACTGCTCCTTCAAAGTCAAGCCCTCTAAATGTATAGAATTTTTTCCCTTATATCTAATTACCCTTGATGCCAATTAGGTGCGCCATTTTTAAATAATTTGAAGATAAATAGGTTCACCTATCACTTGTAGAGCAGTTTACCACTATTAAGAGAGCACCTCAGGAGTTTATGAGAAACTTTAACCTGTGATTTACAAGAACATGGGAAAGAATATCGTAAGTCATTAAACCATCTTTTGATCATGCATTTGTTTATTACTTACGGGCATTGAATAGTGACATTGTAGTGATGATCCAATCTATGAGAGGTGTCACACTCCCTATTGCCTTTGATATAGCAATAAAGGCTAAAAATAGCCTTATTCAAGCAGGAAATTGCCCCTAGACCTTTTATGCCTATCTTTCTAGAGCTAACTCCTATCCTACCTCCTTTAAACATCCACAACCTTCCACAGTCAACCCAATGGAATGATATCTAAAAGGGACTTTGTAACCATTGGAAATGGTTAGTGCAATTGAAAATGTAGCAATTCCAAACTGATAGACCTTATCAACACCCCTCTCAAGCTCCTTATGTGTCCCAATACCAGTCATATAATTATCAAAGACCTCCTTCTCAAGGTTATAAACCTCCTTATCAAGCTCAAGGAGCTCATACGAGGCAAAGGCCACATGCTACTACTATCCAATGTTCCTTCAACATCGAAGGCCTGTTCCAGTGCAACCCCAAAAATTATGAGCAAAGATCAAATTTGCAGATAATGCTCTAAATAAACATTGGAATGGTACACAAAAGATTCTTTTGTGTCATAAATGACTCAAGGAACGAAGCCATTCTATCATGCTCAGTAAGTGGATGTTTAAGGCACCACAAGGTGATCCAAATTTATGCAGGGGCATCCTGTACAACCATGTTATTGGGAGGCTAGTGATCATAGTGGCACTTAGTCAGAGGTTTGGATCCAAATGGAAAAAAATGATTTTTTGTAGTTGTGACAAGATCAAATAGGTGGGCCATTGATGACTCACTCACTTTGAGGTATAAATTTCTAAAATCTGTCCAATATCAAATTCTGTAGTTTCTAATGGTCAAATTGTTGCTCCTATCTTCAGCAAATAAAAATCATGTTGGTAGAACTCACCTTTACCTTAGACACAAGAGACTGGTGTTTGCTCCAAAAGTATAAGTTTTAAGGGTGGGGGTTGCTCCTTCAATATTGTTGATCATCTGAAGAAAGGCACATGTTTTATACTATGTAGGATTTGTTTCTTGCCAGATAAAAGATATATGTTAAAGAGATTTCAGGCCCATTATCAGGCAAAACCAGAGAAGTTTGAAGCAAGTAATTCGATATGGTTTTACACTACCAAACCATAATTTAAGTATCCCAACCACAATAGACAAGAGGAAGGCTACATTTGGTGAGGTAAATTGATTCAAACACCTCCTTTTTATCTCTCCTTGATAATTGTGATTCTTTGGTACATACTCTATGGTACATAGTGGGGACAAGTAGCACCGTCATTCCTCAAAAAGATGTAAATAAGTTGGGATTGACATATGAACCAAGTGCTAAAGGTGTGTTGCAATTTGATGGCTCTCCAACTAAGACAACATGAGTGATTAAGAATTTGAAACTCACCTTGCATGTTTTCCCAGGTGTAACAATTTTGTAGGATGTAATGTTTATGGATTTACCTCCTTATTTCCCATGTATCTTTTAAGGGACTTCACCTCCAAGATAGGAGGATATCTTTTAGTTTATTTCTCTTACATTTTATTCAAAACCAAAGGCAACAATCAACTCTGATCCTTTGTCTCATTTACATATAGAACTTCATATTCCTAGCATGGAAAATTCCAATTATGTTATCACTGATGAGCACTGGAGAGATTGACCATGTGAGACCCACTTCATACATTAGGGGTGTTCCTGATTTTTTAAAGATGAAAGGATAACAAATTAATATTTATGAGCATGATCTATAAGATCACTGAGGAACAAGGCCTGTGGTATTTGTTTGCATTCGAGGAATGCAAGATCCAACATGAAGAACAATACTTGAAGATGGATTTTGGAAATTATTCTTTTATGGATCAAAAAATCACTGCCTTCATGAGTTGGTCCCGATCTTCTTCCCCAACCATCAAAGGTATTTTACGCTATTAAGTTTAGTTGGGTGTTCTAAGATGTTTCCAGGTATGGCACTCCTTCATGCCTAGATTGGGGGCAAGACTAAAGAATTAAACAATTACAGTATTCGTGATAGTGAGTTGGTTTACTCTAGGTAATAGGCTCCAATCTTGTAAACTCCTTGAATGAGACCGATAGACATGGTTTGGGATATATTGTGATTCCTTGTATTTAACATTCAATTTTCTTCAGACAAAAATACTGTTATCGCTGTATCTATTGGTTCATAGTTTGATATACTTTTTGATATCAAAAATAAAAGTTTGTGGCCTCATATTATATTTTTGGTGAGGCCATTCATCCCGATAAATAACCTCACCACGAGTCGCCAATTTTTTTGATTTATGAGCTCACAGTGAGATTATTACAGGAAGAACTGATTGCTTATAGAATCATAAAAACTTCAACAAAGTAAGGACCAATTGTTAAGTTAAAACAAATAATAATCCTAATGCTTACCTTGAATCATTTTTTGGAGAAATGATGAAATGAATCGAGATAGAGTTGTTTTGACTACCAGTGAAGATCATCATGAAATTATTAATATTCTTGAAAGCAGATGCATTAATCTTGGTAAGGTATGTTTTAAATCAGAAAAGGATTAATTTATTGAGTTGTGTAGAAATTATGTTGATGTATTTACATGAAAATAGAGTGATTTGAAAGGGTTTTATCCCTCATCATCCCAACATACCATTGAATTGGAAGCATATGCAAAACCAGTGAGGAAAAGACAAAGACCAATCAAACCAAAGTTAAACCTTTCTAGAGGAAGCCTAAAAAGATGATTGAATCATCTATTCTGATTTCTCCATCAAACATTCTAACTTAGGTAGCCAACCTTTGCCAGTATGGTAAAGATGGTGAAATCAGATTGTGTTGACTTCCATGATTTAAAAAAAGCCTCACTTAAGGATCATTACCCTTTGCCATCTATAGAACAAATACTTTAGTTGGTTACTGATTCGGAGAGGTATTATTTGCTTGATGGGTATAGTGGATACAACCAGATACTCGTCAAGGAGGAATACCAATACAAAACAACATTCACAACCAATTGGGGTAGTTTAATGCATATAAGATTGTCATTTGGAGTTCTAATATAGGAGCAAAAGCTCAGAGGTCCTGATATGCATTTAAAAGGTATTATCATCAATTTGTTCTTGCGTATTTGATTGAAAGCACTTTTTTCCAAGTGGAAGTGATCATTTGTCTCACTCAAAGAGGTATTTTGACAGATGTACAGGTATGGAGTGTCACTCAACCCAAAAATTTGTTTTTTTTATACTGAGAAAGTTTTTTGTGTTAGGAATATAGAGATAAATATGTGAATAATCCCTTACGAATCGCGCAGTAGAAACTAATATGCAGAAAATAATTCCAGATCTCAAATAGTGTAGAATAATAACACAACCACGAGACTATATTTAACGTGGTTCACCCAATTGGGCTATGTCTCCCCAAGATCACTTGCTCCGATTTTAATTTACAGACAAGCCTCCACTCTCTCAATATAATACCCAGATTCGTTTGGAGCTATGCTCACAAACTCTATAGAATCATTCACACCCGAATCTCAAAGACCTCGGCAATGCCTTGCTTTGTATATGTACAAATGCATACGATCATATAAATTAGACAATTGCATCTAGTATTTGATACAAAACCGGGGGTATCAAAACCATGGGCAAAAACCGTGGGTAATCAAAACCTGGGAAAAAAATAGTGGGTATCAAAACTGGGTACCGAAAACGCATGGGCCCACAAACACCATAACGGTTACCCATACCATGGGTTTAATAACCACCCATGATTTGCTTGGGTTTGGGGCTTTCACCCTCACCCCAGCCATCGGGGGGGCTTCACCCCCCCCTCGAACCTCCGGACCCCTCAACCGCGAGTGGCCGCCGTAAAATCCCCCGAGTGAACACATAAAAGGTGTACCACACTCTAACATGAAATAGGCTCCACAAACATACAATCTCCCACTTGGAGACTGATTTTCACTGAGCAAGCTTCTCAACCCTTCATTGTCATCTGCAAAGGCCACCAAAGCTAAACATAGCTTTAGTTTATCCTTGTGACCACCTTGGTCATCATGTCTGTAGATTCTGACTGTATGAATCTTCTCCAACTTCAACTTATCTTCCTCCAAAGGTGTCTTGATGAAGTGATATCTCACTGTATATGCTTCGTCCTGGAGTGGAAAGCAAAGTTCTTGCTAGGTGTATAGCACTCTGACTATCACTATGCAGCTTACATTCCTCCTGCTTATGCCCCAACTCCTCAAGCAATTGTTATAAACCAAATCAATCTCTTTGCTTGCCTTTGTGGCAGTAACATACCAGCCTCCGTGGTTGAAAAATCCACCAGCTTCTGTAGTCAATGAAATCTAGCTTACTACTATCCCACCTATAGAGTAAATATAACCTATCATGCTCCTCCTACTTCCTACATCTCCAGCCATGTTGGAATCTACATAACCATGTAAAGTGGTGTCTGATCCACTGTAGCATAAAATTGTCCCCATAGTCCCTCTTAAATACCGAAGGATCCACTTTACTGCTTGTCAATGCTCTTTACCTGGGATCACTCATAAATCTACTCATCACAGCTCCCACTGCATGGGCAATATTAGGCCTAATGTATACCATAGCATACATCAAACTGCCAACCGCTTATGAGTAAGGTACCTTGGACATATGGTTTCTTTCCTACTCTGTCTTGGGACACTGCTCCTTTGATAACTTAAAATGGCCTGCCAAAGGAGTCCCAACTAGTTTAGCATCCTGCATGTTAAACCTATCCAATACCTTCTTAATGTACTCTTCCTGAGATAAAGTCAGCTTCCATTCCTTCCTATCCTGAGTTATCCTCATACCAAGGATTTTCTGGCAGCCCCCAAATCCTTCATATCAACGAAATTCACTTAGCTATTTCTTGAGTACTTTCATTTCCTGCATGTTTTTACTGCAACCAACATGTCAGCAACATACAAACACAGGATATATAACTTCCATCCTCAAATTTCTTTGTGTACACGCAATGGTCAAAATGACATGTGATATAACCTTGCTCCATCATGAAGCTATCAAACTTTTTATACCATTAACGTGGAGCTTGTTTCAGGCCATACAAGGTCTCTTTAGTTTGCACACCATCTCCTCTTTACCTTTGATTTCATAATCTTCGGGCTGCTGCATATATAGCTCCCCCAAATCACCATGGAGAAATGCAGTCTTTACATCTAACTGTTATAAGTCTTTGTTGCCACTATTCCAAGAAAAATTCTAATAGAAGTCATTTTACTACAGGAGAAAAGATATCATCAAAATCTATACCTTGTTCTATGTAAACCCCTTGACCACCAACCGAGCCTAATATATTTTCTTTCCTCCTTCATCTTTAACTCTGTACACCCACTTGTTCTGTAATGCTCTTTACCTTCCAGTAGCTTCACCAAATCCCAAGTCTGGTTCTCCATGAGAGACTTATGCTCCTCATCCATGGCTTGCTCCCACTTCTTACTGGCATCTACCTGCATTGCTTCATCAAAAGCTCTCTAGCTCTCCACTATCAGTGAGTAATAAATAATAAAGAGAAGGATAAAAAATTTAGGTTCTTTTCTTACCCTAGAAGATCTCCTCACTGTAGGAGTTTGGTGTTCCTATTGAGTAGGTTCCTGAACTGATTCATGGGTCACTGTCCCATCCGAAAGATCCTCTACCACTACATATTCTTTTTGGATTCTTCCCTGTTTTCCTACAACTGTTGCTTATACATGACTTTCTCATTAAAGACCACATCCCTAGACCGAATGATTTTCTTGTCCTTAATACTCCAACATTTAAATCTAAAGTCATCACCACAATAACCAATAAAAGTGCATTTTCTAATTTAGCCTCTAGCTTGGTCATATCATCCTTGTCAATATGAACAAACACCTCACATCCAAAGACTCTAAGAAATGAGTAATCGAATTTCTTACCATACTAAGCCTCCTCAGGTATGCCTCCATCCAAGGCACTTGAGGGTCCTCTATTTATTAAGTACACAGTTGTGCTTACCACTTCTACCCAAAAATAAAGAGGCAGTCCTGCATGTATCCTCATGCTCCTAGCATGTTCCATTATTGTTTTGTTCATCCTTTCTGACACCCCATTCTTTTGTAGGGTTCCTAGAACCATCTTTTTCCTGTGGATTCCATTCTTAGAACAATAATCATCAAATTTCATTGTTGCAATACTCCCCTCCATTATCTGACCTGAGACATTTTAACTTAAGACCTGTTTTGTTCTCTACCAAGGCTTTCCATTTAACAAAAGTATCAAATACATCATATTTGTTTCTAATACAATAAACCTAAACTTTCCTTGTTGCATCATCAATAAAAGTACCAGCTCTAACTTACTCTCTTTCTTTGTAGGTCCAACCTTGAGAAACCTTACTCACTTCTATTTCCCATATATGCAGTTCTCACAGAAATCCAAACCTGTTTCTGTATATCCAGGAAAATTCTTCTGTATGATGTTCATGCCCTTATGACTCATATGACCGAGCCTATAGTGCCATAATGTTGTATCTGTATTGAAGCCACAAGATTACAATCATTAGTACTATCAGTGGATAAATACAAGGTTCCAACCTTCTTACCTCTTGTCACCACAAGAGCACCCTTGGTAACCTTCCAAGAGTCACTGTAAATATCACAATACAACCATCACTTCCCAATTGCCCCGCTGATATCAAATTTCTCCTTAATGTAGGCACATGTCTGACATCCTTTAATAGCCATGTATTCCCATTCTACATCTTAACCTGAATAGAACATTTTCCAACTATACTACAAGGTTCATCATCACCAAGAAAAACATGCCCAAAATCCCCTTGAACATAATCAACAAAATAATGCCTATGTGGAGTAGCATGAAAAGAAGCCCCTGAATCTAAAAACCCAAGATTCAGTAATATTATACAAAGAAAGAATCAAAGCATCCTCACATACATTAGCCGATGCCACATTTGCCTCCTTGTTTTCTTTCTGTTGTTTCTTCTTGTCCTGAAGCTCCCAACAGTCCTTCTTTGCATGCCCAGACTTTCCACAGGTCCAACATACAATCTTGCTCTTGAATTTTGACCTTGCCCGATCTTTCTATTTTCCACGGTTTTCCTCTATTCTTTTGTCTCCCTCTAGTTTCCACTGTCAAAGCATTCCCTGAAGTATAAGATTCCCCAGAGATTTTTCTTCACATTTCCTCACTTAGAATCACCCCTACAACATCTCAAACTTCAACTTCGAGTTAGTTGGAACCGAGTTGCTTACCCGACATTACCCAGTTATTCCAACTTTCAGGTAAAGAGCACAGAATTAATAAAGCCCTAACTTCTTCATCAAATTCTATTGTAACCGAAGCTAGCATATTCATAACCGTATTGAAATCATTTAAATGATTTGCTATTGAACTATTCTCAGACATCTTCATATCAAACAACTTTTTCATTAAAAATATCTTGTTAGAGGCAGAGGGTTTTTCATACAACTTCCCTAATGCATCCATTAGATCTTTGTAGTCTTTTCCTTTGAAACATTAAATATACTGAAGATGCAAGACACAACTGGATCGTTCCAAGTGCCTTCTGATCGAACAAATCCCATTCCACATTTGTCATACTCGAGGGTTTGTTCACCTTCTCAGACAACGGAGTATAAAGATCCTTCTGATAAAGGTAATCTTCCATCTACATCTTCCAAAGACTGAAATTCTGCCCGTTGAATTTATCAACCCTAGATCTTCCATCATCTACCATAGCTCCCACTCAAGCTAAAAACTTTCCCTGCAATTCAACACTTTAGCAAACCAAACCAGGCTCTGATTCCAATTGATAGGAAATAAGAGATAAATATGTGGAATAATCCCTTACAGAATCGCAACAGTAGAAAATAATATGCAGAAAATATTACAGATCTCAAATAAAAGTGGCAGAATAAATAACACAACACAAAGAGACAATATTTAACGTGGTTCACCAATTTGGGCTACGTCCACCAAGAATCACTTGCTCAGATTTTATTACAAGCCTTCACTCTCTCAATATAATACCCAGATCCGTTTGGAGCTATGCTCAACAAACTCTACAGAATTCACACCCAAATTCAAAGCACATCTGCAATGCCTTTGCTTGTATATGTATCATATGCATAAGATCATATAAATAGACAATTGCTTAAGTAGTTTGATACAAAACCGTGGGTATCAAAACCATGGGCAAAAACCGTGGGTATCAAAACCACAGGAAAAAAATAGTGGGTATAAAAACAATGGGTACCGAAAAACCATGGGCCCAAAAACAGCCCATAACGGTTACCCAGGGGTTAATAAACCACCCATGAAAATTTTCTTCAGGGGCTTCACCCCCGAACCCCCTTGACCCGCTCACTGGCGAGCGGGACCGCCGTAAAAAATACCCGAGTGTAACACATAGAAGGTGTACCACACTCTAACATGAAAATAGGCTCCACAAACATAACATTTTGGTCATGTTATCTCCAAGCATGGTATGAGTATTGATCCTAAAAGGGAAAGTTCCATTCTTACACTCTCCTTACCAAAACATAAAAAAGGCATTGCAATGATTTCTTGGGAAGATTAACTTCATAAGGAGGTATATTTTTTATTTTGCCTCATTTTCAAGGCCACTAACCAATATGTTGAAGAAAAATTAGGCTTTTACATGGACTAAATAAGGAGTGAGTAACTTTGAAGTTATTAAGCAAGCCATAGCTTCAGCTCCCATACTTACCAATCCTAATTTTGTAAAGGATTTTATGTTATATGATTATGCTAACATTGATACAATATCAGGGATGTTGACTCAACACAACCAAGATGGTTTAGAGTAGCCAATAGTAATTTTTAGTCAGATCTTGTTGGAATACGAGACAAGGTATTCATTTATTGAAAATCATGTCCTTTCTATTGTCAAATCTCTTTAAAAGTTTAGGCATATACTCTCTAACAAAAATATCTAGTTAATGGTTGCTCACCCTAGCAATGAGGGGTTTTTTTAACAAGGATGTAAGTGAATAGAGGGAAAGATGGATAACAAGAGTCATGGAGTATGACATTAAGATTAAAGTCATAAATTGATCAGAGGAAGTGTTTTGTGTGAACTTTGACCAAATATACAAGAATAACGAGGTTTTCTTTTTGCAACTTTCCCGCCTTCTTCAGGTAGGCTATAAGCATTGCATGTAATCTTCTGAATGGTATCTTCCCCTTAATTAAACAACTCCAAAAGGAGATATTTCAGATTGAATCAGATCCCTTTTTGTTGTTAATGTGTCTTGTTTGGAAGAGGTCTTTAATGGTTTACCTCTTGAGTGCATTAAACCAGCCAGTTGAAAAGGAGACTGAAGATTTCCTGATGGACCAGGTGGGAGCCACTTTCTCAGAGAACAGAACCCGTACGAGCATGAGGTGGATATTATTGCCAAAATTTTGACATATTGTCATGCATGGTAGGAAATGTCAAAAATGTGGTGCATTTTTTACAGGCAAGGAGAAGCTTTTTTCCTTACCTATTCAAAAAAAAATTTAATTGCAGATCATTAAGCCCTTTGTCCATGGGGATTGGAAATTCATAGGCCATTAACCCAGACCTTCCAATTTGGGTCACCGATGGATCCTACTGTAAAGCAATTGCTTTCACAAGGTGAACTGAAGAAGTTGGCCTTGAAAGAGAAAATGATCACGTGTTTTTAGATTTTTTATGAGGTTTATACAAGTGCATTTTTCTAATTTAGCCTCTGCTTGGTCATATCAATCCCTTGATCAATAGGGGGGGGGGGGGTCGGGAGGCAGGGGGCACAGGGAAGGGGACCTCACATCCAAAGACTTCTAAGAAATGAGTAATCGATTTCTTACATACTAAGCCTCCTCAGGTATGCCTCCCCAGCAACGTGCGTCCTCTATTTATTAAGTACAATTTGTGCTTACCACTTCTACCCAAAATAAAGAGGCATTTCCTGCTGTATCCTCATGCCCTAGCATGTTCCATTATTTTTTGTTCATCTTTCTGACCCCCGCCCCATTCTTTTGTAGGGTTCCTAGAACCATCTTTTTCCTGTGGATTCCGAATTCTTAGAACAATAATCATCAAATTCATTGTTGCAATACTCCCCTCCATTATCTGACCTGAGACATTTTAACTTAAGACCTGTTTTGTTCTCTACCAAGGCTTTCCATTTAACAAAAGTATCAAATACATCATATTTGTTTCTAATACAATAAACCTAAACTTTCCTTGTTGCATCATCAATAAAAGTACCAGCTCTAACTTACTCTCTTTCTTTGTAGGTCCAACCTTGAGAAACCTTACTCACTTCTATTTCCCATATATGCAGTTCTCACAGAAATCCAAACCTGTTTCTGTATATCCAGGAAAATTCTTCTGTATGATGTTCATGCCCTTATGACTCATATGACCGAGCCTATAGTGCCATAATGTTGTATCTGTATTTGAAGCCACAAGATTACAATCATTAGTACTATCAGTGGATAAATACAAGGTTCCAACCTTCTTACCTCTTGTCACCACAAGAGCACCCTTGGTAACCTTCCAAGAGTCAACTGTAAATATCACAGTACAACCATCACTTCCCAATTGCCCCGCTGATATCAAATTTCTCCTTAATGTAGGCACATGTCTGACATCCTTTAATAGCCATGTATTCCCATTCTACATCTTAACCTGAATAGAACATTTTCCAACTATACTACAAGGTTCATCATCACCAAGAAAAACATGCCCAAAATCCCCTTGAACATAATCAACAAAATAATGCCTATGTGGAGTAGCATGAAAAGAAGCCCCTGAATCTAAAACCCAAGATTCAGTAATATTATACAAAGAAAGAATCAAAGCATCCTCACATACATTAGCCGATGCCACATTTGCCTCCTTGTTTTCTTTCTGTTGTTTCTTCTTGTCCTGAAGCTCCCAACAGTCCTTCTTTGCATGCCCAGACTTTCCACAGTTCCAACATACAATCTTGCTCTTGAATTTTGACCTTGCCCGATCTTTCTATTTTCCACGGTTTCCTCTATTCTTTTGTCTCCCTCTAGTTTCCACTGTCAAAGCATTCCCTGAAGTATAAGATTCCCCAGAGATTTTTCTTCACATTTCCTCACTTAGAATCACCCCTACAACATCCTCAAACTTCAACTTCGAGTTAGTTGGAACCGAGTTGCTTACCGACATTACCCAGTTATTCCAACTTTCAGGTAAAGAGCACAGAATTAATAAAGCCCTAACTTCTTCATCAAATTCTATTGTAACCGAAGCTAGCATATTCATAACCGTATTGAAATCATTTAAATGATTTGCTATTGAACTATTCTCAGACATCTTCATATCAAACAACTTTTTCATTAAAAATATCTTGTTAGAGGCAGAGGGTTTTTCATACAACTTCCCTAATGCATCCATTAGATCTTTTGTAGTCTTTTCCTTTGAAACATTAAATAATACTGAAGATGCAAGACACAACTGGATCGTTCCAAGTGCCTTCTGATCGAACAAATCCCATTCCACATTTGTCATACTCGAGGGTTTGTTCACCTTCTCAGACAACGGAGTATAAAGATCCTTCTGATAAAGGTAATCTTCCATCTACATCTTCCAAAGACTGAAATTCTGCCCGTTGAATTTATCAACCCTAGATCTTCCATCATCTACCATAGCTCCCACTCAAGCTAAAAACTTTCCCTGCAATTCAACACTTTAGCAAACCAAACCAGGCTCTGATTCCAATTGATAGGAAATAAGAGATAAAATATGTGGAATAATCCCTTACAGAATCGCAACAGTAGAAAATAATATGCAGAAAATATTACAGATCTCAAATAAAAGTGCAGAATAAATAACACAACACAAAGAGACAATATTTAACGTGGTTCACCCAATTTGGGCTACGTCCACCAAGAATCACTTGCTCAGATTTTATTACAAGCCTTCACTCTCTCAATATAATACCCAGATCCGTTTGGAGCTATGCTCAACAAACTCTACAGAATTCACACCCAAATTCAAAGCACATCTGCAATGCCTTTGCTTGTATATGTATCATATGCATAAGATCATATAAATAGACAATTGCTTAAGTAGTTTGATACAAAACCGTGGGTATCAAAACCATGGGCAAAAACCGTGGGTATCAAAACCACAGGAAAAAAATAGTGGGTATAAAACAATGGGTACCGAAAAACCATGGGCCCAAAAACAGCCCATAACGGTTACCCAGGGGTTAATAAACCACCCATGAAAATTTTCTTCAGGGGCTTCACCCCCGAACCCCCTTGACCCGCTCACTGGCGAGCGGGACCGCCGTAAAAATACCCGAGTGTAACACATAGAAGGTGTACCACACTCTAACATGAAAATAGGCTCCACAAACATAACATTTTGGTCATGTTATCTCCAAGCATGGTATGAGTATTGATCCTAAAAGGGAAAGTTCCATTCTTACACTCTCCTTACCAAAACATAAAAAAGGCATTGCAATGATTTCTTGGGAAGATTAACTTCATAAGGAGGTATATTTTTTATTTTGCCTCATTTTCAAGGCCACTAACCAATATGTTGAAGAAAAATTAGGCTTTTACATGGACTAAATAAGGAGTGAGTAACTTTGAAGTTATTAAGCAAGCCATAGCTTCAGCTCCCATACTTACCAATCCTAATTTTGTAAAGGATTTTATGTTATATGATTATGCTAACAATGATACAATATCAAGGATGTTGACTCAACACAACCAAGATGGTTTAGAGTAGCCAATAGTAATTTTTAGTCAGATCTTGTTGGAATACGAGACAAGGTATTCATTTATTGAAAATCATGTCCTTTCTATTGTCAAATCTCTTTAAAAGTTTAGGCATATACTCTCTAACAAAAATATCTAGTTAATGGTTGCTCACCCTAGCAATGAGGGGTTTTTTTTAACAAGGATGTAAGTGAATAGAGGGAAAGATGGATAACAAGAGTCATGGAGTATGACATTAAGATTAAAGTCATAAAATTGATAAGAGGAAAGTGTTTGTGTGAACATTTGACTCAAGATATACAAGAGAATAAAGAGGTTGTCTTATTTATGCAACTTTCCAGCCTTCTTCAAGTAGGCTATAAGACATGGCAATGTATCTTCAGCATGGTATATATCCCCTTAATTTAAACAACTCCAAAAGGAGATATTTCAGATTGTAATCAGATCCCTTTTTGTTGGTTAATGGTGTCTTGTTTGGAAGAGGTCTTAATGGTGTACTCTTGAGATGCATTAAACCAAGCCGAGTTGAAAGGATACTTGAAGAATTTCATGATGGACAAGGTGGGAGACACTTTTCTGCAAGAACAAGAACCCTTAAGATCATGAGGGGTGGATATTATTGGCCAAATATTTTGAAATATTGTCATGCATGGGTAAGGAAATGTCAAAAATGTGCATTTTTTACAGGCAAGGAGAAGCTTATTGCCTTACCTATTCAAAAAAATTTAATTGTTAAGCCCTTTGTCCAATGGGGATTGGAATTCATAGGCCTCATTAACCCACCTTCAAGTTTGGGTCACAGATGGATCCTTACTGTAGCAAATTGCTTTACAAGGTGAACTGAAGAAGTGGCCTTGAAGGAAGAAAATGAGTCAAGTGTTTTAGATTTTTATGAAGGTTTATTAACAAGATTTGGTGTTCCCTCAACCATTATTTCAGATAATGCTAAGGATTTCGCAGGTGGAAAATTTTTTGCATGGGTTGTAAAGAATGGAATTTTCCTCAGCACTTCCTCTAATTACTATCCACAAGGTAGCGACCTTATTGAATCTACTAATAAGAATATTTTAAGGATTATTAGGAGGACTATTGATGAGAACCAAAGAGCATGGCATGCCAAATTGAAAGCAACTCTATGGGCTAATAGGATCACATACAAGAGGTCCATTGTCAACTCCCCATTCAAGCTTGTGTATGGCCTTGAAGCCAAGCTCCCTATTTCATTGGAGCTTCCATCTTTGGAATTAATGCACCAAGGGGATTTAATGGATAATGAACCTATGGGGGTGAGGTATGCTCAGCTTATGGATCTTGAAGAGGTGAGAAATCAGGAAATGAGATCCATGGAGATGAACCAAGCACAAGTGAAAAGGACTTTTAATAATAATACCACTTCAAGGAGCTTTAATGAAGGTGATCTAGTGCTCAAGTGGGATGAGGATAGAGCCTAACCAAAAGGTCACACAAAATTTGACTCTTTAGGGAGTGGACCCTACATGATTTTCAGCAGCAAGCCTCCTAATGCTTTCTAACTTTCTAGGATGGATAGTGGAGAGATCCCAATCCTAGTCAATGGTATCCATTTGAAGCATTATTTCTAGAGATAAATTGATATTTTACATATTTTTTTATGCTTTCTATGCTTTCAACACATATTTCTATTTTGTTTTCAATAAGTGGCTAGCCTTGGTAGGCATTTTATCTTTCCTCTAGGTGCATTTTTGCACATCTTGTTAGTGTTGTTTTTTAGTAGGTGTGGAGGATTTTCAGTCTTGAGGAGAACTTATTGGCCTTAGGCATTCTTGGTTAATCTTATGTAGGTTTCAAATTGGTTTTCATGGCTAAGAGGGAATAAATAAGAGGGTTGTTATTGATTAGCATGCAATAAGTCCAGCAAATATGCCAAATATGTTGACCATTTTTAGGTCACCAAAGTGGAGGGAAGTAAAATTTTTCTTCAGATTCCTTTTTTTTAGTGAATGGGAAAATGATCAGACATGGAACAAACAGGGAATCAAGTTACCAAATTCTCAGTCTCCATATAGGATTTTATTCTAGTTTTCTCATCTTCACTAGAATCATGCATCATCCCTTATGAACTATTGTAGAGTCCTTATGAAGATGGGAATGGCATCATACATCAGAAACAAACATACTAGAACAAGCAGGGAATTAAGTTTCAGATTTGAAAATTATTAAGTGTGGAAGCTGGCTGTAGTTTTAGGATTGATCATTCATTCATTATCACAATTTTTAGTTCAAGTGATCAAAAAGGGTAGAAATAGTTCATTATTAAGTTCCTTATGACTATATGCAAGTATTTTAAGCAATTGATTTTCAAATTTTCATTCAATTATACAAATTAAGAGCATTATAAAGAATAGAAACAACAAACAATTAAGTGCATAAATAATTACTTATATTCATAAATAAATGTGTACAAGATCCCACACAAGTTGTGGGGTTTAGCTTTTCAAGTGAGAGAGTAAAATGAATTAGAAACTAAAAAATACAAGAAGAAAAAGGGATCCGTCCTTGCCTAGAAACGAGCCCCCTTGTCATTTCTCCTCTTAGCTCTCCATTTGTTGGTTCAGTGCACCTGTAGAAGAGGGAAAAAAAATTTAGAGATTGGGACATCCTTAATCTTCTTGTATTTCAAGCTTCAAATGCATTTTCATTCTATCACTAATTAAGGATTACCAGAAAATAAATTAATGAAAGAAGAAAACATTTGTTTCAGTACTCTTAAAAAATACATATATAGGAAAAATTGTAGAATATGATTACAATGTCCCTTTAACAGTTTGTGCATGTGAATTATTACATCAAGATGTTAACATACAGAGTACAAATCAGAGTAAAGTATCAAGCATTTTTCAGTTGTGTATGTATCATTTGAGAGTATTGGTTCAGATTAATCAAGCATGATGAACAAGTATTTGCAATGAATGAAGACTTGTCACATTCCAAAAAATAAAAAATGAAAGGAAACATAGTTCATAATTATTATTAAAAATTAGAGTTTCTTATTTCCATTCTTTCATTCATATGAAACAATAAGAAAACAGAGTGTCGAGGTCCTATTAGAATTAAGAACATTTGAGTTTTTCTTTCTTATTTTCCATGAAATGGACTAAAAAACAAAACTGTAGAGTTATTTTCTAAATCAGAAATGTGAAGAACAAATTATAGACTTTTCTTCTAACAAAGGAGCATATGTCATGTCATCATAAAGTTGGTAAATCTTTTTCAACTAAACCCATGATTACAAAATCTAAATGTGAAATACTACAGAGGAGTGAAACATCACTTGCCACATTTCCATAGCTCAAACTCATGCTAGGTGTTGAGCCAGAGAGTAGAAGTAAGCTACAACAAATAGAAATCATGACGGTCGAGCTGGAGAAGACCACATCTGAGCTCACCAAGAGATCGAAGAAGGAACAAAGCTCACCAAGATGAGGGCCAAGCTCAGAAACCATGATGATCTCACCAAGGGATTGAAATAAAACACAGCTAAGCTCTTAAGAATGAGAGAAAATCATTGCAGAGCTCAAACTGGTAAACAATGGCCACCAAGCTCAAGAAAACATGCCACCAAACAAAGAAAATTGTAGCAACAAAGAAAGTTATGGCAAGATATAATAGAAATGAACAGGGTCGAGAAAGTGAGAAACCATGGCATAGCTTGAACTGATAAAAATGGTTACCTACAGAGCAAGAGGAATGAAGTGCCACAGAGTATGAAAAATGTAGAGCTATATCAAGAAAATTGTGGTGTTCCAACAAGATGCAATCTCCAAAGAGAAATGGTGTGCCATGGTCAATAAATGCCATGGTGTCCTAAAAAAAACCAGAGCTCGAGCACATGAATCATGAGAGCAACAACAATAACTAG
The DNA here is from genome assembly GCA_019776745.2 of Taxus chinensis. Taxonomy (NCBI): domain Eukaryota; kingdom Viridiplantae; phylum Streptophyta; class Pinopsida; order Cupressales; family Taxaceae; genus Taxus; species Taxus chinensis. The sequence continues at coordinate 486,774,881 of CM034154.1, forward strand.
GGTTTGAACACAAGAAACACCTCCAACAAAAAATAGATGCCAAAATGAAATGCATTTTAGGGTTTCAACCCTAAACATGCGAGGGCGACCAAGTGGGTTTTAACCATGGTTAATTTTGACCATGGTTAAATCCACTTGTTGTTTAAAAACTCTAATTATTTTGACCAAGTGCCCATTCCTTTGGGTTTTCCTAATAATTTTAATTATTGTGAAACATTTCAATGTGATGGGTGGGAATAATTCTTCGCCCAAGTCAAATTGATCAAATAATCACCTCATTTTTTCCCAAGGCCAAAAAGAGACCCAAGATAGTTTCCTTAATTTTTGCAAAAGGGGAGGTTGACTAAAGACAATAGGAGATGTAACACCATAATAAATCGTAATTTTGTCTCTTGTAAATTATGTGCATGGTAAAAATCTTACAATTATTATTAATAAAGTGAAATTTAATTGTAAGGGTCGAATTATGCAAAGGAGAGCTAGAATTGGATTTGTCTCCAACTAGTCCCTAACTGAAGTTTCAAACTCAAGATTAAATTTTTCCATTGAGAGAGGGAGTTGAGTCACTCTTGAGCTATAGGAGAAAATTGAGGTGAACTGGGGATAACTGGATCAGAATGAAGTGTTGAGCAGTTTAAGCTCCACTTCTTTTCTTCTTACTTTTCCCTTCTTTGCTCTATATGTACTCATGCTTTTGAGCATTAGAGTGAGGCTTATGGTTTTGGCATGCCAACGCTATGCCAAATTTTTTACTCCAACACCTATTTGATGCAATAAAAAACTGAATTCCTCTATTTGCAAGTTGAATTGAAGTGTGTTATATGAGTTCATTGGTGTGATTAAGTAAATGTCTTGTTTCCTTTGCCATGTTTATGATTTGCATCAGCTTCATTAAGATGCTTTAAAGATCTTACAGGTCATTTTAAGTGCATGTATAATTTTTTATTAGTTTTGAAGTGGAAAAGACCTCAGATCTGCCCTCTCATGCTATATTGATAGCTTGGTCATGCCTTTTGTGAAATTCTTGCTTGAAAGTCAATCAAACAACAAATGAAGTGTTATTTTTAGGTCTTGAATGGTATAATAGTGTGTTTTTTGTAGTCATAAGTGTCACAAACATTGGTATATCACCTTACTTTACATGTTTTTTTTGTGAGTTTATGTTATTTCTCTCCTTTATCCCCACCAAGAAAGTATTTTAGGTGATTGATCCAAGGAACCATTTCTCTCTGGAGGTTATTTTCAACTTGAGTCACCCACACTCTGAGATGATCCCATTGTATCAGCTAAAGAGAAGGATTACTCGCACTCCTTCAATTCATGGTGCTCTTCAGATTTGATAATAGTTACTCCATCACTGACTTTAGATCCTTCTTACACTTTTGTTGTTTCCAAAATCTTTGTGCATGCACCTATGTGATTAAAACCCTAATTCTCTTGCACTAGCACTTCAAGCACAAAGGGATTTATGTGTTGTGGACTTGGAATTCCCTTGATGGCCAACTCCCTTGTTGACTTTTACCAAGAGATACACCATATTTCCCAAATAAGGGGCTCAAAATCCATGTAGTTATTATGTAGTGTTCATGCAAGTGTGTATGTAATCTAGAAATCCATTTGATATGTTTTCTCTCATTCCTCAAAAATATCAGGCATAATTATAAAGAGAACTCCATGATAGATAAAGTGTTTAAGTAAAGTGCCTAAGTAGAGTGCCTGTAAATAAAAACCCTTGAAGTTCCCTTTAGTGTATAATTGTTTGCTAGCACTTGCTAAGACTTTGGAGTTCTTTTGACTTGGCATGGGATGCTTTTGGAAGAGAGTGGAGTGCTTCAAACCTACTTAAGGCTTGTTTTTTATGTCTACTCTTGATTTAGGGAAGTTTTAGGGGAAATTTTCTAGAGATTTGGAGATGAATATTAAGTGTGCCTTGTTATTTCCAACTAGGAGCTCGATGATTTCTAATGTTTCCAAGTTAGTAAAATCATAGTGTTTGATTTAGTTTTATACCTTTCCATGAGATATAATTTTGTATTAATACCAACCTAGAAAGGGGAATCAAAATAAAGTAAATAAGTTTAGCCATTGAGAAGTAAAAGAAACTAGCACCTAGTTCTGAACATTAACATTTAGTGCTAGTATCCTACTAGATAATAGTGTCTAAAAGAAAGAATTTAAATTGAAATTCCTAGGAGAGGCCTGATAGAAGGTAATAAATGTTTATAAGCATTTAGATTAGTCATGTAGGATTCTTAGTAGTTGGATGAGAGGACGAGGAGTATTTGCAAGCCTTACGAGATAAGTAATGTATTTAAGTTATGTTTATACGTGCAGGATGTAATTAAGGGTTATAGGCCCAATTAGTGATCATCAAGCACCTTATTACCGTATTTAGGTGTCTATGTTTCCCCCTTTAATCTAGCAAATGAAATTCACCAGGTTAAAGGAAATGTGTACCTAGTTGTGTGAACACACTTTGTCTTTGCTCAATTTTCTTGAGTGTTTGTAATGATTCAAGATACCTCCAAGAGTGAAACCTACAACACAAAAGCTCAGTTAATGTCCATATAATGAAAAATAAATCTCTAACTCTGAAAACATTGAAATTAACATTTCTAAAAGTAGAGAGAAGTGAGGAAGGAGTACACATGTATGTGTGGATCCTACTTTACTCTACATATGGAGAAGACCATAACTCCTTACCAATGGTGTGGGGAGATGGATATTGTAACAACAACGATGCAGAATATGGGGTGATCAAGTCCCCAATTTGAAAATTTAAAATCAATAGTAAAATAAATTAGGAGGTTAGTACATTAAATATCCAAAACTCAGAGAGGAGTGAAATCACATGGGCCCACAAATTATAATGCCTTGGAACATTAGGTGTCACAATCCTTATACACCTACTCTAATAAATCATACCACTACAAACAAATCTAGGTTTGTAAATTCTTAAACGTCTTGAATTTATTTAATATTCTTGAAATAAAAAATAACATTATGTAAGGTGTTTACACTCTTACATCTGTAATAAAAGCAACAAATCTATAACCTGTATTAGTCATAATAATCACGCCCCCTGCATTTGTATTAAATGCACTGAATTTGTAACATGCATGTGCCGTAATAATCATGCCCCATGTATTTGTAATAAATAAAGTGAACCTATAATGTAACCTAGAGTATATCCCTATAATTTTGTTCATGTTTATTTCATTGATATTTTGAAATAACCCTACTAAATGACCCATCTTTTGAGTTAAGTGATGTGTCATGTAGATCACTCGACTCAAAATAATAGAAGTATAACCAATAATCATCATATAAAATGTGGTTATAGGTGGCCAAAATGTAGAAGCCGCTTGGATAAAGAGTGGATGATATAAATCATGACACATAGAAGATAGAAAACCCAACCAACATACAAGCACACAAGATCACACACAATCATGCATAATGTCACAGGTATACCACATAAAAAGGCCATATGGGTGCACACAAGGGACATTAAATTGTCACATACACATAGTAGACAAAGGGTCATGCAAGAAAAATTTTATGAGGATGCAAACAATGGACACTAAAGTTTTGCACACACATAATAGGCCAAGGCTACACATAAAATCCAAGCATTGAACAATCCAATGTGTAAAGAAGTAATAAACAATAACCAAAGCTCACATAAAACAAGATATACTAGTCTTGTACCATCCACATGTGTTAGTCCCAAAAGTCATTATAAATAACATATATCACCATATAATACATGAACATAACTAGGAGGCGCGAAGTATAGAACAATAACACATGATAGTGTAGAAAATGCCCCTAAATAGCAAGGTGACTAGGTGAAAGGTAAGTCCAACATGTGTAATCATGTAGAGCCTCATGTATCCATAAATATACTCATACCTTGTGAAATGCATGTGTATAAAATATAGAAAACATTATCAATCAAACCATGTGACAAACAACATTTACACAATAGAAACTAGTAAAACAAATCATGCTCAGATCCAAATTTTGTATTTTTGGAATGTTTGTATATTTTTGAAATATTCTATTTTTTTGTATTTTTGAAATACTTTGGTTTCATATTGGTCTTTGAAGAGTGATGTTATATGAGAAATTCAAATGGAGGAGGAGGTTCAAGAACCATGCCTAAGTAACAATATATGTTAGATGTATGTGTGTGATATCCTTGAATAAGATCATGTGCCATGGTATAAGGATTTCTAAACACAAAATATTTCATGAAATGAACCACTACATGAGGCTTGTGCCTCAATTAAGTACTAGATATAGAAGAGGATTGCATTGTTTTAAGATTAGGATGCATGACGTATTAATTTATCTTAAATGCTCTAGGAAAAGCCATTGGTATAGATTTTCCTAGTTTTGATTATGGCTTATGTTGAAGGGACAACAATATAGAAGTGATAACCACCATATTAGAAGATATTTGTGTAGGTGGAGTAGTGTAGGTAGCTTGAAATTTTCCACATAAGGAGTAGAATCAATAGCAGTAGTCATGAGCAACAAAGGAGACTCATAAGGAACGCCCTAAACTTTGACAAGTTCATTGTAATAAATATAATTTACACAATTATGTAAAATAGAAGTAATAGCGTTGAGCTTATGAAGCCAAGGGAAACCTAATAACATGTTTCATGTCCCAATACTTTGGCGAATGAGGAAAATTTTAATGGAATAACTTCCCCCACTTGAAGGGATAACATAATATATCTGATATATCCACAAGTTGCTCAAAAACTAGGTTTTAAATATTGCTCATTATATTCTAAAGATTTAAGGTATGTGATACATAGATTGTCACAATGATCATTTTCAATTGTAACACAAAATATAACCTATTTATTGATATAAGCTTAACTATATAGTGCATTGTTATCTATAACTTTATCTACACTCTTACTTTCATTAAATGTAATAATAGGTCATGGAGCAATATTGATAGTGATAGCTCCAACGGGGGCATGTAATGAATGATTTTAGGATGTTGGAGGATGCATTTTGTATGTACGATGAACCTTGTGATTAATTTTAGGATCTATTGTATGTTGTAGTTTTGTATTCTTGTTGATTTTTAGCCTAAGCTCTCTTTGATTTGTGTCAATTTCAAATGTTTGATTATTGATAAGATTTAGAATTATATGTTTGAGCTTGAAACATTGAGTCGTAGAATGACATATACAATAATGATAGGCATAATACACATTTACATCAAATGATTTTGATTGGGGCCTACTCGCATCAACCTCCATAGGTAGAGGTAAAGATACGAGGTTACACTCGAAAGTAATTGTTTGAGTACAAAATGTAGAGGTGATGATAGCCATGAAAATTTTTTCTTGGGAGGGGTTTGCAATTGAAGCTTAGTTGGCTGAAATATAACATCGACTGTTAAATTTTCTTCATTCTTATTATCATTATATATACCTTTGAAACCTTGTTCACTTTAAAGATTGGTATTGGGCGCAAATCAGACATTGGCACATATGAAATCTTGTTTATTGTTATAAGCTTGTCCTCATGGTTTTTGAGAATGTGACATAGATAATCAAATAACGAAACCCATCAAACACGGTAGCCTCTTGTAAAGGTGCTACCATAATTTATGTGAATATATCTTAAAGTTAATATCCATAAGTGGATTATTCATCTTAATAAGAATCGTATTATAATGTAATACATAAGCACTAACAATGTCATTGGATTCTTGTTTATGTTTTGTCATGTGAGCATAAGAGATTTTCTCGCTAATATTAATTGAAATTTGGGCTAAGAATTGATCGTCAATGGATTAAAGTCCCTAGCAAATTGGAGAGGAAGATCATAAAACCATCATAGAGCATAATCCTTTAGACTTCATGGAAATATCTTTGCAAGTAGTGTACCATTTTAGGTATATCCTATACAAGATATGTGAAAGGAGAAAATATGTTCCAGATCTCCTTTACCTTCATATATAGGAAACTTGGGAGCAAAATAGAGACAAAGGATATGAGGCCACCTTAGGATCCAGTGGATTATAGAGTAAAGTGTGTTAATCCATAAAATGTAAAATCCCAGTCACACCTTACTCTAACTATAACACCTTGGTTTGTGAATCAAAAATTATTAGCATGAGGGAGTATGAAGCAAATGAGGAATGTGAGGGTCCGTGTGGAGATGTAAAAGTAGTAGAAGTGGGTGGAATAGACAAGAATTTGATGAATGAATAAGGGTGTCCCTATACCAATGATAAATGTAGTATTGGGAACTTGCCACAGAGCTTCCACATAAGATGTATAAGTTTCTTCGATGCCATCTCAAGTGATGTATAATATAACATATACTTGATAAATTTGAAGATTAATAGATTCTATGAATTTATGCTCATCAACTTTATCAAAGGTGTTGGAATCGTGGGTTTGATTGACCTCTTCTTAATAAGTTCAAATATGATAGCCATGATAAAGTCAAAAAAAAGGTGGTTGATATAAAAATACTTATACATGTCATGATTATATAACATATCATACTCATGTCCCTCATGAAGGAATTCGATGAATCTATGTAATGTAGAGGGTATAACTTCTATATCATGAATCCATGCTCTTATTAATAAGAGAATACAAGAGATATGAATGTCCATGATGTGAAAGTGGTAGGCATTGTATTAGGTCAAAATGGTATCTCTAAGGTGGTATTACCTATTGTAGGCCAAACAATATTATCAAATATTCTAAGAAAAATATTTAACTGATGTAAAACTTCATAGAGACACCAGATTCTTGAAGCAAAAATGAACTTGGAAATATATTCAATGCTAAGCCATTATCAATGAAAAGTCTCTTGATTAGAAAAATTTGAATGTGGGCCATAGTAAGCAATGGTTGATATGGGCCCTTAATAGCCTTATGTGATAAATTATTGTTGGCGAGAAAATTTTTGGGTAACATATTGATGGGTTTCTAGCCAATGCTTTGGGAATCTAGGTCCTTCTACTTGGGTGGTGCAACTCCACTTTATTGTGAATGAAAAAAAATAAAAATTTGTTGTTGGCTAGAAGGTCGAGGATCCAAGGAGCACACTCCACTGCACCCATGGAAAATGCTTCAAATGAATTGTAAGGGAAGAATTTTCTGGAAGATAGGGGAGGGGAGTCAAAGAATTTAGACAAGGAAAATCAACCCTACGAGTAGAAAATCATATTCCTGCCAAATCCAATTAGAACGTTCACATCCACAATTTGTTAGAAATAAACAATAAGATTATTATGTCAATGGAAAAAGGAAACTATGCACGCAAATTTGCACACATTCATGAGCCATGAAAAGAAACAATCCCTTTCTTTATTGCCATTTTCATTAAGTTGTACAATGTAGGAAATAGAAGAAAAATGGTGAAGGAAAGTGGAAGAATGTTATCTCTCTTATATTGCTCAATAGATCTCTCTCTTAAGTGCACAAAATTGACAACACTTAAGAATGAGGGTGTCATTACATTATATAGAATCAAAAATGACCTTTCATCTACCCCCCACATGACTCTTCATTGCCTCATTCATCTCATGACTTTTCATCTTCCTAGGACTTAGGAAATTAAGTTCCCTTTTTATAAAACAAAGGGACTTTTACAATTCAACTTTATAAAGTCACTTTAATGAATAAGATGAAATGTCATGATTAGACATAGAGAAAAAATTAGAAGAGGGGGGAGAAAAAGGTGAGAGAATAAAATGAAGAAGAAGAGAGGAAGTATTATTCTGAAGATGAGCATGCAATTGATGAACTTTCATGAAGCAATGTCAATGGAATCTCCTCGCCCTTAAATGCCTTTCTGAATCTTGCTACCGCTGGTATCACTTTATGTTCCCGAGGGAGTTGGAAAAAACTAAGTGACTTGATGCAATTCTTCACAAGGGATTTTATGTACTTACATTCTAAGTACCAAGTCTGATAGTTCTCCATAGTGATAGCGATGATTTCATGTATCTCTAACAGAGATTCGAAGGTGTTTTTTATGAATGAGAATTCATCTCCTATCTCTGTCTTGACTCGATTCTCAAATTCTTTCAGTAGGTCATCTGTTAAAGTATCCAAGTTCACTGTTGGCACTCCAAGCTTCTAAATCTAAGCATTTTCATCTTTATGTGTCTTCTCAACATTCTCTTCATATGATTTTAGCTCGTCGATGGCACGCTTGATCAATTCATATCGAGTGAACAACACTTGGGCCCAAACTTGAGATAAATCCTCTTCTGCAAATGAGAAGATGCCTTTAGTCACTAGAAGAGATGACTTGACCCTACCCATCTCCATAACCAATGATTACACCTGGTCCTAGTGGTTCTTTTCTGCCTCGATCATCTCCCTAGTTGTGAGCACTTTCATTTTCGTGTTGTCCATGTATTTGTTTAAGGTTATCATTTCTAGGAGCAGTGTCTTTCCTTTCTCAAGAATCATGTCCACCCATTTTTCATTAGCTTTTCCCTATATGGTGAATGTTTGGGTCTTCATGATGGACTCGGGATCAATACTGCTAACCAGCGTAACTTCTTTCGAAGGGATAACATTGGCAGTACTAGGGTCAAGAATTACTTGTACATATGAAGTGAGAGTGCGAATGTGATCATCTACTTGATCCAAATTTTCCTTGTACTCTTTGATCCTTGTGACTGGGCAAGTGGAAGACTCTTAATATAGGTGCAGGTCACCCTCGTATGTCACCAGTTCCATGGAAATGGTGCTCATCTCAAATTCAGCCAGAGTCATCTCTTTCACAAGTTTAATGACCTTTGGCTTGACTATCTCCATGTATTGATTACCTGAGGCACCACTGTAAAATATGGAAGCTGCCTAATCTAGTTTTCCCTTATTTGATTTGACCATTGAAGTAACGGTTAAGAAGTCAAGGACAATTGTTTGACGAACCGTGTGAGTTTCCATCGTGATTATCTCCTGCATCTAGGGGAAGATATCACCTGAATCTAGCTCGATAGTGGGCATGATTACAGCTTCTTGTTCTTCTTCAGGAGGTGGGTCCCATATAGGTGAGGTTGGTGCAATAGTAGGGAGTCAGAGATCCAAAAGTTGTTGTGAGGTAGATGATTTGGTTGGATCAATTTCCCCTTGTTTGAGGTCCACCACATGTATCTCGCTTGTTCTTTCTCTCTTTCGTAATCTCTTATAGCGAGGGGTTTCATGTTTATATGCCTTTCTCCTCGAGATTTATCCTGAGTGAACTAAGCTCATGAATTGTTCCCTAGTTTTGGAAATTGAGTGGTATGATGCTTGCCTTTGGAGTGAGGGAAATTTTCCTGATGCGATGAGATCAGCCCTCTTCTTCTTGAACTATTTTTTTGACCTCTTGATGATGGTCGTGGTGTGTTCCTTGATATCACCGGATTCATGCATGCTCCATTGTGCTTGAGGGAGGGGGGTAGTTTTGACCATAGGGATTTAGGATCAAAAATTTTGGAACCATCATCAGGGACACCATCCTTATACCACTCAAACCTAAATATCTTCATCTTCTCTATAGTCATCCTCATATAGTTACGCTCACAAACCTCATACTCATCAATGCAGTTGGCCCAGAAATCTTCAATCTAATGTATGTGGCACAAGTCTAGAAAGTGGAAGGATTTTGGATTCTCCCTGAGATCGAAATCCTCCCTGGAAATATATGAGTGCATGTTGATTGGGGTGAGGGTAGCCTCAATTTTCGTGGCATCATGAGAATTCTTACATGTCAAAATCCCCAGTGAGATGGGAAAGGAGATTTGCTTCTTCTTTCGGCTCTTCAGTTTGTCATTCACGTGTAGAAATTATTGGCACAACTCCATCAGTAACATCTTGTCACTTGGGTATCATGGAAATATCCATGGATTTAGCTTGAAACCATCCACCCTGAGGTAGGAGAACGTGCATAATTGGATGAAACTCAACCCATACTTTCTAACTAAAGTGGTGGCCTGAGATGACACTCTCATGTGTTGACTCCCTTCCAGCAATTTGATTATGAACATCGTGAACGTGTCATTCACCCAAACGTAGTGTTGATTACTTTCCTTCAGGGAAGGGATCAAACCTTTCAAACATCTTGAGCTCATAAGAGCGTACACAAGATATGAAGTTATGTAAAATCTCTTGGAAGTGTGGACTTGAAGAAGATAAATGCAAGTTGTCTTTAATGAGTTATCCCTAACCGATCATTTTCTTTCCCTTAATGATGGTGGTGATAAAAAGTGCCATCCAATCATGAAAATACTTCGTAGTCTCTTCACCCATGACTTGACTCAGTGGGACAATCATATCAGAGAAGTTGTTGTGAAACTCGCTGCGAGAGAGAACTTTTGGGATGTCACTAGGCTTCCTCTCATGTTTCATCCAATAGCCTAGAGAAATACCTTGGAGGTATGAGTCATTTAACCATTATGATGTTGTGAAATCCTTTGTGATTACAACCATCTCCTTCTCTATTGGAATGGACAATCTTTGTGAAATAGTCCTTGGGTCACTGTCACAATGGAATTGTCGTCTGCCCTGATTGTTCTAGAATCTGGCTCATAGTGTTAGGCACAAGCCAAAACTAGCTCGATGTTTTGCAAGGACTGAGGATGGCCACCAGCTGCATACAAACCACTAGAAAATATATTTTCTTCCATTGGTTCCCTTGGCCCACCGAACATCATGTGTTTAAGTTCCTCCAAGTCCATGTGTGTGACATTGCTATCACCCGCATTCAGGTACTCTGATGTGAGAGCCGAAATAGGCTCTAGGAAAATGAATTTAATATTCATGGTAGCAAAAAGTAGTGATATGATTCACTATGGAGATGGTAGCAACTTTCTATAACTGGAGCAAAAAATTGTTATTTTTGGAAATCAGGACCTAGGGGCTTCTATTTTGGGTAGTGTGTTTTTTCGATCTTGTTGCTTTCGCCACAATTTTTCTTTCAAGTTTCAAATTTTCCATAGGTGTCTTGGGGTCAATTTTAAAAACTTTCCATTTTTTGAAATTTTCTTTTTTTCTTTTTTTTTGTGATTTTTGCCCACGTGCCCTAGTTTTTTGCTCTGTATGATTTTCAGTGTCTGCTCTTCTATAGGAGTTTTTCTTTTCTGGAAACTTACTAAAATGGCAAGTGTGATATACCATAACTTTATATTTTTAGAATCTAAAAATCATTGGGTCGGATATCTGAGAAAATTGTGGATTCTTTCATGGTTTTCCCTTCAGATGGCTTGTTCAAGTTTTCAGGTCAGTCTGCTGCACGGTTTGGTGACAAATGGAGAAAGAGTGTTTTAGGGCAGAAATTTTTGGATCGGTGATGTAAAAAATATATAAAATATTTGGTTTTTTTTTCTTCTCCAATATTCCTAGGTGAGGGATATCTTTCCAAAATTTCACAGAGATCGGGCACACGGTTTGGAAGATATGAGGGTTTTCTCGTTTTCGTGCCCTATGGTTTCTGACAACTCTTGATCATGGAATTTTCTTGAAAAACATTTGTTTCTTTTTTGCATAAACATGATATGATGGATAAATTATGGAGAGTATGTTGTAGAAGGCGTGGCAGGAGTAGAAATGTAGGATTGTAGGGAGAATCCAGCAGTTGAAAGAAATTTGTGCATGCGTGAAAGAGGAAGCTGGTGACAACACGAAAGCACAAAAAACTTACATATTTTTTTTTGTTTTGGAATGATTCACACTTTTTTGCAAAACTTGAATCAAATTATTGGTGTACTTGGTGCAAAAAAAAATTCCCCATCCCCATTGGGCCACTTGTCACTGCGTGGTTGGTAGTTGAGCTTGAGCGGAGGGCTGAAAAATAACACTTTTTGGATCCGATGGGGTCACATGTTGAACTGGGGGATTAGGAAGATGGGGGGTGAATTTTATTGCACCAAGTTTTGGTTAATTTGGTGCAAAAAAGTACACCCTATGTTGATTGGGCCACGTGTCAGAGCCTGGTTGGTCGGAGCGGGGGCTACGAAATGAAGCCTAGGGGGCTTATTTTAAAAGGAGTTGAAACTTGGTCATCTAGAGGTCCAAGGGCTCAAATTGGGTAGGGTAATATATTATTACACCTGTTGTACTAAATATTTGGTGAACTTGGTGCAAAAAAATACGCCACATTCTAATTGGTTGGGTTTTTAACTTAGAAATTGGCTAACTGTTGGAGATTTACCTTGGGGAATGGCTTGTCAGGATCATATATGGAGCTTCTAGTTGATTTTTTAGATGAAATTTTATATGATATTAACTGAAAAATTCCTTTTGAATCTAATTTTTGGGTTATGAGAGCTTGATTCCTTCATTTACCCCTTGAAATTTAGGATTTTTGGTCAACCTCTAAGGATGTGCATGAAAAAAATGGATGTGGACATAGTGTGCCTAGGTATTTTGTAGAATCTAATTTCACCATCATCTAGGGATCTGAAATACCTTTCCAAAGATATTTTTTTGTATCCTAAATCCTTTTGGAGCTCCCAGAATCACTTCCTAAAGCTCAGTAGCTTTTTTGGCACCGTGCACTACTTAAGCCTCCAAGACCCACTTTTGTTGAACTTACTCCAAAACTTGTGAAAGTTTCCAAAAATGATTGTACAATGTTCCTAGCTCTTAGGTACACCTTCATGATGTATTTGGTCCTTTTTTCCATTCTTAAGGGATTTACCAACTTCGAGAAGATCATAACATGGCCTTTCTCAGGCTTGTTAAAAGGTTTGTCTTGATGAATCTTGCTTTGAAATAACTTGGGATGACTAGGTAATCCTAAATAACCTATGGATATACTGACATGACACTTTGAACTACTTCAGAGAGAAGGGATAGGACTGACTCGGGGATTGGGGTGATAGGAAGGAGGGCTCAAAATTACCTTCAAGTAAAATTTTCAGGTAGGGTATGGTTGTCATGCTTAAAAATTGAGAATTTTCCTATTTCACGTTCACATGGCAACAAGTATCTTGATTAAAAAACGATGACCACAATAACCTTTAATTTATAGAAAGAAATAATAGAGTTGAATATATGAGCTATGTATCAAAAGAAAATCGTAATAGAATTTACGGTTTATAATAGGAATCCCACTGTGACCCTAATAAGTAATAAGGATATGCAAACCCTAGGGTAAATATGTGAATTGATATTTAGGAGGATGGGGGTGCATTTAATTGCACTTATTACACCAAGGTTTGGTGCATTTGGTGCAAAAAAGTGTGCCTTATGCTGATTGGGCCAAGTGGCGGAGCCTGGTTGGTCGGAGTGAGGGCTGGGAAATGAAGCCCAGGGGGCTTATTTTACAAGGAGTTGAAACTTGGTCATCTGGAGGTACAGGGGCTCAAATTGGGTAGCAACACATTTTCTTGCACCAAATATTTGGTTCTCTTGGTGCAAAAAAGTGTGCCAAATTCTCAATGGTTGGGTTTTCAACTCAGAAATTGGTTGATTGTTGGAGATTTACCGTGTGGAGTGGCTTGTTGGGATCATATCTAGAGCTTCCAGTGGATTTTTTTGATGAAATTGTATATGATCATACCTAAAAAGGAACAAGATCCTCTTATCAATTGAATCTTGATACTATTTATATTCTATTCCCTAGAGAAACCTAAGAGATGATATCTCAACCATGATGGGTATTTCAGCTTCGATCCCGTAGAGATGACATGCCAATTGATTTTTTTAGTGTTATCTTGTCTGCCCATAGGGCATCATAAGGCTTCTTGTGTCAATTCCTCTTATTTTCATCCACAATCTTTCAAACAATGGTCACAAGGTTCTTGTTGCTTAAGTTAGTCTAATCATTTCCTTGTGGGTAATAGTATGATGAATGAGATAGGGAGATACCATAGCCATAGCAAAAATCAATTGATTCTCTTGAAGAAAAATACGTGGTGTTATCTACCACGATACGGAACTTTGAAACATAGCATGATGTTCTCCTTAACAAAATTACATACTAGTTTGGTATTAGCTTTCTTGACAGGGATGGCTTTTACCCACTTTGTGAAGTAGTCTATTGTTATGCATACACACATATGAATTGCACTTGAGTGGGGGTTCAAAATGCCAATGAAGTCAACCCCATTGCTGAAATGGTTCTTTGATGACAACTGACCTAAGAGGAAGTGCAATGAGATGTGGTCCCCTGATGAATTACTGACACGTTTGGCATTTGGAAACCCATTCTTGAGTATCTGTAAAGAGAATAAGCCAATAATATCTTACTCGTAGGATCTTGTGAGCGGTGACCATTGCTGAAAAGTGCCTTCCACAGGATTGATAAGGATATGCTTTCAACAGTTTCACTTGTCTTTGTCCACACACCTAAGAAAACATCCATTGAGACCTCTCTTGTAGAGTGCATGGTTCCAAATTACAAAAATGATTGCCCTTAGCTTGAGTGTTCTCCTCTAATTGTAGTCAAGGTGAGCAAGGCACTCACTATATGTCAAGTAATAAGCAATATCTGCATATCATTCATCGGTCATATGTACAAAGAGAATTTACAACCTGTCTTCAAAACACTTGGAAGAAAGACAATTGTCACCACTATTTTTAGCTTTGAGAGCTTTGTATTCAGCAATTAATTTGCACAAACCATTCCCCTTATCCAAGTTGGAAGTTCGGATGTCTAGATCATACTCTTGAATTTTTGCAACCCAATTTCCTCTCTTGGCTCCAAGGTCTTGTTGAGTTATGATAGACTTGATTGATGTACCTAGGACCATCATTATGGTGTGAGAATTGAGTATGTAGAACCTGAAATTCTTCACCACTTTGACTACTACATAGGCGTGTTTTTCTGGTTGGTTGTAGTTTAGCTCATGTTTCTTTAATGGGAAAATCATGAAGGAAATAGGTGATTCCACACCTTCATCATTTTTTTGGAGAATAACAACAAAGAGGGTATGCTCCGAAGCATAACAATACATGATGAATTATTTACTAAAGTATGGAGACACCAGAGTTGGGGATTTAGCAATGGATTTCTTGATTTCTTCAAAAGTGGCCTTTCCATCATCATTCCACTTGAAGTTGGCTTGAGGTTTCATCATGGTTGTGATGTGCTTAGTTAATTTTGTGAACTCCAGAACGAAGTGTCGAAGAAAATTGACTTTTCCAAAGAAGGACTGAACTCCCTTCTTACTCGTGAGAAAGGATAAGGCTTGAATGGCCCTCACGTTTTCGGGGTCAATGTGAGCTCCTTGTTTGTTTATAATGTGCCCTAGCAGCTTACCTTTGGTAACTCTGAAGATGCACTTTTGGGATTTAGAGATATTTCATGCTTTCTGCACCTCATGAGAACCTACTCCAAATGCTCAACATGATCCCTTTGCCTCTTTAAGAATATTGTCAAGTCATCAAGATAGATGATGATGAAATGTTTTAAATATTTGAACGCTAAGTCCATTTCTCTCTGGAATGTTGCCCCAACATTGATCAGACTAAAAGGCATTTTGTTGTATGGAGTAGTGAAGGTTGTCTTGCTCCTATCTTATTCCACCACTTCAATCTGATTGTATCTTGAGAAACCATCAAGTAGTGACAACATCTCTGATCAGGTGATTGCTTATAGAATGTGGTCCATGATTGGAAGTGGGTATTGTCCTTGAGGGAAGCTGGTTCAAATTGTGGAAGTCCACACAAATTATTATCTCTTTGTTCTTCTTCCGCACAGGGAGAATATTCACTACCTACGTGGAGTGGTGGATAGGGAAGATTATTCTTGCATTCAACATCTTCAAAACCTCCTCTTTGATGGTGTCTGTAATTTTTGGATTATACGGCCTTTAATTTTTCCTGGAAGGTTTAGCATTCGACTTCAAAGGAATTGAGTGATGCATTTCCTTCGATTGGAAGGACTTAAACTCATCGTAAGAATAAGACATAACATCTTAATAATTTTTCAACAAAGAAACAAAACTTATTTTTTCCTCAGGTGAACAACATTTTTCGATATTGACCATTCTCAGTTGCTTTGTGGTGCCAATATTTTCCTTCTCAAAATCAGCTGCACACCTTGAAGACTTTTTTACTTTCTCTTAGATGAATCTATCATGCTTATTGAATAAGTCTTCCAAAGAGACAAGACCTTTTGGGATTTTATTTCCTTTAAGCTTGATTAGACCCTCTTCATCAATTCCTTCAATTCCTTTTAAGTATTACTCAGGCATTGACTCCCTATGTGGGTTCGAAGAGGTTGTTGAAATTATCTCTTTGTTATAAGAAGGCTAAGAGTTGGTTGTCATCATTGAAAACTTTCCAGTGGTTCACATTATCAGGCACACTGGGTCTAAAAACCATCTCTATGGTCACTTTATCTTTGCAAAAGGAAGGATGGGGTATCACTAAACAAGCTGACACTGTAAGAGAGTCTGCCCTCTCATTCTATTCTCGAGGGATGGATTAGATAGAAAAAGTATCAAATGATTCAATGCAGTCCCATACCTTGTTTCTATAATTTTTGAGCCTTGGATTTTTTACTTGATATTGTTTCCTTACTTGTTTGACTATTACCTCAGCATCGCCCAGACATCTCAACTACTTGATTCTCATTTCTTTGGGAGGAGGGATTCATACTCCATCATGTTATTTATATTATCAAATTGCAACTTATAGGCTAATGGGTATACTTCAGCTGACAGGGAAGTTAACACGACACCTGCACCAAATCTTGACTAGAATGGCTACCATCGAACTTCATTGTCCATAATCGGTTCTCTTCATCCTTCATGAGAAGAGGAAAATTCTCATCTCTCTCTGAAGTGAAGAAGTAATTGCCTATCCCACTATCTTGGAACAAGATGTTTGCTATTGGGTATTTTGATTTCTGAACTGTGTATTTCATCTTCCACACTGGTAATAACTTCTTCATCTCTCCCTTCACTGGGATAACAGTAGAGGACAAATATCTCTTGATTTCACCACGCAAGTCTCTATAAAAAATTCTACTCAAAAGCAGCCCAAAAGATGTTGGAATTTATGTTACTCGAATGATGAGCAACACTTTCTTCTCAGGAAAATCAGCTAAGGCCACTTGAGCATCTTTTATTCTCCCTACCAATGGCACTTCTTTGGATTCCATGGAGTAGCAAGAGCCATTGGCATGGGTCAAGGTAAGACCTAAGGTATTTTCTACCTTGACAAGAATAACATTGTCAGATGCTCCAGAATCTATGGTACAATTGTTCAGTTGATAACCTTTGACAAGAAGGGACAGGTACAAAGTTTTTTCTTTGTTGGTATTTTATGCACTAAGGGCTAGAATGTTTTGTGAGGAAGGTGTAAATGGCGTAGGGAACAGACCTTTATCACTAGGGTTTGTAACTTTAGGATTTGGGGTACCATTTCGAACGGTATTAACAACCCTCTCAATCTAAGCTAGGTGTGCTTGTAAATACTCCATCTCCATGATCTGAACTTTGGTTTTGTTTGTGTGTTCAACATAATCAAACAGAGACATGGAGAGTGAAGGTGAGGTTCTAGAGATGGAAGAGGTTTTACATGGTGTGGGCGATGCTACTTTAGGAGCTTGGGTCCCTTTGGTAGATGTGGTAGAAAGTTTGGAAGGAGATGGGGAAGTAGGATTTGTTGAGGTTTTGGATGATTTTGTAGGAGTATCATTTGAAGAAAAATTATTCTTAGAAATTTTAGCACTAGGAGGGGAACTAGAGGATTTACTTGATGTGGAAATAGGCTTTTTGCTTGCTAACGAGTCTAGATTTTCTTTGGCTGAATCCATAGATGATGGGAGTGGTGATCCTTTGCTACTAATCTTGTTATGTGGGATTTTAGGAGGATTTTATTTCTTCTTCTTTACAATGGTTTCCGAAGACTAAGCTCCTTTCTTTGACTATGCATGAGTGAAAACCGCACATGAGAATCTTGGTGCTTCTTCATCGTCATCATCTTCACTTATTAAAACATATTCAATAAGACCATTTTGGGTGTCGCCATCAACTTATTCAACTTCGAGGTAGTTTCCATCATCACCCTCTTCTTCTTCTTCTAGTTCTTCAGTTTGACAGGTAGCATTGACCAGTAGAGCTTCGAGGGAAAGCCGGTGAGGATGTGGAGTGATTCTTTGTTGGTTTGGAGGATTAGGCTTCCTTGGAGTATTTTTCATGGTGATTTGAGATAGTTGTTTCTTCAAGGCAATCATGTCATTGGCCATCTTATAGATCATGGGATCAGTATGGGCGGAGCTTGAGCTTTGGCCTTTTTGTTTTACATTATGGCCCTTCACCTTACCATCCAAGATTAAATCATCTTCAGTTTCGATCATGTAATCTTGTGTTTCTCTTAGATCAGTTAGTTCAAACCTTTTAAGGATGAAACCAACTTCCAATGTCAGGGAACTGATGAAGAACCTTTTTAGATTGTTATCAAGAGGCACGAAATCTTCAGGGATCCTCCTAATTATCCTATTATATTTGGCCACAAAATCTCTCATTGACTTCAATTGTTCCTTCTTCATTTTCACCAATTGAACCATGAGATCTTGGTAGTCCTCTATAGACTTGAACTTGTGCTCAAATATGCTCCTTATATCCTCCCAGTGAGTGATAGATATTTTTGGCATCATGTAGAACCATTCAATGGTCTTCTCTTTCAAATATTCTATGAAAAAATTGATTGATACATCTTCATGTGCCACACCTAGTATGCCACAAGAAGTAATGAACAATGCTACATGCTCCTTGGGAAGTTGAGAACCATCTCCTTTGAAATTTGGGAAAAAAATTCTCAAACCCTTTAGTAGCTCATGGATTGGTTATGGAAGATCAAGTGGGACAATGTTTCCACCCCATGGTACATTTGGCCTGCATTCTTCATGATCCGCCATCACATTTTTTATTCTGGCTTCCAACCTTTCTAAGGTTGTTGCTCTTGTGTATGCTTCAGCTTGAGCTCTTTCGATCTCTTTAATTTGACCGCTTATCTCTGCTTCAGCTCTTGCTTCTCTTTCTTGAGCTTCTTCTTCTGTCTCCATGTCAGTGAAGTCTTCAATGTTCTCATTGATATTTGGAAAATCCACATCCAATGGGATGATGAATCTTGGACTTCCAACAAAACCAGTTGCTTGACAAAGGGGAGACCTTGGAGTTTTTAGCAACTCTTGTCTTATTTGAAGATAAGATCAGTTTTTCCTCCTTGCCTTTATTACCAAGTGTACCTTCTATCCACCAACTTGAAAATTCAAAAATGATTTAAAGCTCATCTTTGAGGTGTTTGGACTTGTCTTTGTCTCTCTAGTTCAACACCAAATTCTTCTTCAAGGTCCAAGGCTCTCGTGGAAATGAAGTATTGTGTGAAGCTTTGTCTATTATGCCAAATGGCTTCCCTCAAGTTAGAAGTGATCTCTTCTTGGATATGAAACAACAATTTAAGTCTTTCAACGTGAGGGTTTTTGGGTATAGCCATTTATGGAAGGCATAAGACTCTTAGTTTTCTCAAATTCCAGAAATTTTAATTTTTTGGATATCTATTTATTTTGTATTTTTATGATCATATGTTGGGTGTAGATTTTTGCCAAGTATGCCCCAAGGTGGGTGCCAAAAACTGTTGGTGAGAAAAAAATTTTGGGGACAAATTGATGGGTTTCTAGCCAACACTCTAGGAATATAGGTCCCTCTACTTGGGTGGTGCAACTCCACTTTATTGTGAATGAACAGAAATAGGAAATTTGTTGTTGGCCAAAAGGTCACGGATCTAATGAGTGCACTCCATTGCACCTGTGGAAAATGCTTACAATGAATTATAAGGGAGGGAATTTGCTGGAAGATGGGGGAGGGGAATTAGGGAATTTAGACAAGGAAAATTAACCTTGCGAGTAGAAAATCTGATTCTCACCAGAGTTAATTAAAAATTTCACATCCATAATTTTTTAGAAAGAAACAACAAGCCCATTGTGCCAATGACCAGAGGAATACACTTGGTCACAAATTGTGCACGCATTGCATCGA
Source organism: Taxus chinensis (assembly GCA_019776745.2). NCBI lineage: Eukaryota > Viridiplantae > Streptophyta > Pinopsida > Cupressales > Taxaceae > Taxus > Taxus chinensis. The sequence continues at coordinate 486,794,865 of CM034154.1, forward strand.
GCCCTCGAATTGAATCAATCTCATTCTTGATTGTCACTTTCATCAAGTTGTACAATGTAGGAAATCCATGAAATTTAGTGAAGGAAATTGGAAGAATGATATATCTCTTGTATTGCTCAATAGATCTCTCTCTTAAGTGCAAAAAATTGACAAACCTTGAGAATGAGGGTGTCATTACATTATAAAGAATCATAAATGACCTTTCCTCCACCCCCCACATGACTCTTCATTGCCTCATTGATCTTATGACTTTGGGTATTCCTGATGGACTCAGGAAATTAATGTTCCCTTTTTTATAAAACAAGGAGTGACTTTTACAATTCGAACTTTATAGGATCACTTTAGCGGCATAAGATGGGATGTCAAGATTACACCTAACGAAAAATGTAGAAAAGGGTGAGAAAAAGTGTGAGATGAAGATCATATACTTGATCCAGAGGATTTTCCTATGTACTGAAGATGATCCTGCACCATTGAGGCAGGTGGATGACTCCTAGATACAAATGTAGATCCACTCACCCTTGAATTTCACATGTCCAAGCTTGTTACCACTGGTCTCACTTTCTGCTCCTGAGGGAGCTGGATGAAACTAAGAAACTTGATGTAATTATCCACAAGGGAGTTGATGTTCTTGCATTTTGAGTACCAAGTCTGATAGTTCTCCACAGTGATAGAGATTATTGCACGTATATTTGACATAAATTCCAAGGTGTTTTCCACCTGAGCCAATTTTCCCTTCTTTGATTTGACCATTGAAGGAATGGTTGAGAAGTTAGGGATGGTTGTTTGACAAACCGTGCGAGTTTCCATCATGATTATCTCCTACATCTAGGGGAAGATCTCACCTAGAATCTAGTTTAGTGGTGGGCATTATTATAGCTTCCTAATCCTCCTAAGAAGGATGAGTCCTGTACGGGTGAGGCCGATGCAACAGTAGAGGAGTGGAAGATCCAAAGGTTGTTGTGAGGAAGATAGTTTCAGTTGGATCAATTTCCCCCCTGTTCGATGTATCCACCACAAGTATCTCACCTGGTCTTACTCTCTTTTGCAATCTCCTGTAGTGATGGGGGTATAGGTTCATATGTTTTTCTCTTTGAGCTATCTTCATGAGTGAATTGATCTCGTGGCCTGCTCCTTGGTTTTGGAAGTTGAGTGGTATGATGTACTTACCTTTGACAGAGATGGGAAAGTTGCTTGATGCAAGGAGATCATCCCTCTTCCTCTTGAACCACTCCTTTGACCTCTTGATGACAACTACGGTGTGTTCCCTGATATCACCAGATTCATACACACTCCATTGCACTTGAGGAGAGGGGCAACTTTAACCACAGGGTATTCAAGATCGACACATTTTAGAACCATCTTCAGGAACACCATCCTTATACCACTTGAACCTGAATTTCTTCATCTGCTCTACAATCATCCTCATATAGTCACACTCATAAACCTCATACTCAATTGATGTAGTTATCCCAGATGTCTTCAATACGAGGTATGTGGTACAAGTCTAGAAAGTGGAAGGATTATAGATTCTCCCGGAGATCGAAATCCATGCTGGAAATATATGAGTGCATGTTGGTTGGGGCGAGGGGCAACCTCGATGTTCATAGTGCATCGTGAGAGATCTTACACATGAAAATCCCCAATGATATGAGGAAAGGAGATTTGTCTTCTTCTTCTGGGTCTTCAGTTTGTTATTCACGTGTAGCAATTGCCAACACAACTCCTTTAGTACCATATCTTGTCACTCAGGTATTGCGGACAACCTCCATGGCGTGAGCTCTGAAACCAGCCACCCCATGAGGTAGGAGAAGGGTGGAGAATTGGATGACGCTTGAACCATACTTTCTGATCAAGGTAGTGGCTTGAGATGACATTCTCATGTGTTGATTCCCTTCTCAGTAGCTTAATTACAAACATCAGTGAACATGTCACTCACCCTGAGCATAGTGTTGATTGCTTTCCCTCAGGGGTAGTTGAGGATATATTTCGAATGAAAGAGCCTTTTGAGGATACATTTTGTGTGGGGGTTAAACCTTTGAATGATCTTTTGCTCACCAAGAGCATACACAAGATATGAAGTCATGTAAAATTTTCTTAGAAGTGCATGGACTTGAAGCAACTGGAAATGTAAGCCATGTCACTAATGAGTTATCCCCAATTGATCATTTTATTTACCATCAATGATGGTAGTGATGAAGAGTCGCCATCCAATTGTGAAAATAATTTGTACTCTCTTAACCCATGACTTGACTCAACGTGATAATCATATCGAAGAAGGTGTTGTGAAACTCGCTTCAAGAGAGAACTTTGGGGATGTGACAAGAAGAATTCCTCTCGTGTTTCAACTGAGAGCCTATAGCGATAACTATGGAGGTATGAGTTAGGCTTGAACTATTATGAGGTTGTGAAGTCCTTCTGTGATTACGACCATCTCCTTCTTTATTAGAATGTGTGAAACTCTGTGATATAGCCCTTGGGTTGAGCATTGCCATGATGGAATTATCCATCTGCCCTATATTGTTCTGGTATCTAGTTCATAGTGCTAAGGGCATAGAAAAACACTAGCTTGATGCTTTGTCAGGGATTGGGGATGGCCATCAGATGTGTACAAACACCACTGATAAAATATATTCTTCTTCCATTGGTTCCCTTGGCCCACCGAACATCTTGTGTTTGAGTTCCTCCAGGTCCACGTGCATGACATTGTTATCACCCACATTCAGGTACTCTGATGTGAGAGCCAAAATAGGATGTAGGCTAGTGAATTTGATCTTGTAGCAAAAATCAGTGATATGAGTCGCTACGAAGATGGTAGCAACTTTCTGCAACTGGAGCCAAAAACTGCTATTTTTGGAAATCATGACCCAAGGGTTGTTATTTTGGGAAATGTGCTTTCATGAAAGTGTTTCTTTCATGTTCTAGATTTTCCACATGTGTCTTGGGGTCAATTTAAAGCACTTTCCATTTTTGGAAAGTTGTGCTTTTTTGCCCTTGTGCCCTATTTTTTGCTTTCTATGATTTTCAGTGTCTATTCTTCTGGAGGAGTTTGTCGTTTCTGGAAACTTACTAAAAATGGAAAGTGTGAAGTAGTGGCACTTGATATTTTTAGAATTTTAAAATCACTTGGTCAGATTTCCAAGAAAATTGTGGATTCTTTCTGGGTTTTCTCTTCAGATGTTCTGTTCAAATTTTCAGGTCAGTTCGTTACACGGTTTGGTGGCAAATGGAGAAATAACATTCTAGGGAATACATTTTTGGATGGATGATGTAAAAAATATAGACCAAATTTTGGATTTTTTTTTCTTCTCCAAGGAACTTGGGTGAGGGATATTTTCCCAAAATTTCACAAAGATCGGGCGCACTGTTTGGAAGATATGAGTGTTTTCTCATTTTCATGCCCTAGGGTTTCTGACAATTCTTGATCATTGAATTTGCTTGAAAAACCTATGTTTATTTATTGAATAAATGTGGGATGATGGATAAATGATGGATAAGATGTTTTAGAAGATGTGGTAGTAGCGGAAATGCAATATTGGAGGGAGAATCTGATAGTTGAAGGAAAATTGTGCATGTCTGAAGGAGGAAGCTAGTAACAACACGACAACACAAAAAACTTGCATAGTTATTTTTTTTGGAATGAATATAAATTTTGTGCACCACTTAAACCAAAGTCTTGGTGCACTTGGTGCAAAAAAAATTCCCCATCCCCATTGGGCCACTTGTCACTGCGTGATTGGCAATTGAGCTTGAGCGGAGGGCTTAAAAAAAACACTTTTTTGGTTCGTCGGGGTCACATGTTGAATTGGGGGCTTAGGAGGATGGGGGGTGCATTTCCTTACACTTATTGCACCAATTTTTGGTGTATTTTGTGTAAAAAAGTGTGCCCTATGCTGATTGGGCCATGTGATGGAGCTTGGTTGGTCAGAGCGGGGGCTGGGAAATGAAACTTGGGGGCTTATTTTGCAAGGAGTTGAAACTTGGTCATATGAAGGTTCAGGGGCTCAAATTGGGTAGGGGAAATTTTCTTTCACCTTTTGCACCAAATATTTGGTGCAATTTATGTAAAAAAGTGCGCAACATTCTGATTGGTTGGGTTTTCAACTCAGAAATTGACAAACTGCTGGAGATTTACCCTAGGGAGCGTCTTGTTGGGATCATATCTTGAGCTTCTAATGGAGTTTTTTGATGAAATTTTATATGATATTAAATTAAAATTTCCTTATTAATCCAATGGTGGGGTTATGAGAGCTTTATTCCAACATTTACCCCCTGAAATTGAGGATTTTTGTCAAGATCCAAGGTTGTGCATGAAAAAATTGGATGTGGACATAGTGCGCCTAGGTGTTGTGTAGAATATGATTTCACCATCATCTAGGTATCTAAAATACCTTTTTATGATATTTTTTGACTCCAAACTCCTTCCAGAGCTCCTATAATTACTTCCTGAAGCTCAATAGATTTTTGGGCGTCATGCACTGCTTAGGCCTCCAAGACCCATTTTTGTTGAACTTACTCCAAAACTTGTGAAACTTTCCAAAACCTTCCAAAACTGATTGCACAATGTTCCTAGCTCTCAAGTACATCTTCACTATGTATTTGGTCCTTTTTTTCCACTATGAGGGGATGTACTAGCTTTGAGAAGATCATAACATGGCCTTTCCTAGGCTTGTTAAAAGTTCTATCTTGATGAATCTTTCTTTAAAATAACTTGGGATGACTAGGTAACCCTAAATAACCTATGGAAATTGTAATGTGACGATTTGACCTGCTTAGGAGAGAAGGGATAGGACTGACTCGGGGATTAGGGTGATAGGAAGGAGGGCTTGGAATGACCTTTGAGTAACATTTTTAGGTAGGGTATGGTTGTCATGCTTGAAAATTGAGAATTTTCCTGTTACACATTCACAAGACAACATGTATCTTGATAAAAAATTATTGCCACAATAACCTTTACTTTATAGAAAGAAATAATAGAGTGGAATATATGAGTTATGTAGCAAAAGAAAATCATAATAGAATTTACGGTTTGTAATAAGAAGCCCATTGTGACCCTAATAAGCAACAAGGTTATGTAAACCCTAGGGTAAATATGTGAAATCATATTTAGGATACGTAAATCAAAATGTAAGTGTGAACTTTGAAATCTTAAAATATGAAAATTGGAACCCTAAAGTGCAAAGGAAGTTAGATTCGATCAGTGAATTGGTTCATTAAATGATTCAACCCAAGTTAGAATATAGACTAATGAGTAATATCCTAATTACTTTAGAAATCTAAACATTAATGGTCAATCAAACTTTATGAATAAATACAATGATATTAAGATTTATCAAAACATGTAAATGCAATAAAGAAAGATTATTCGATTAAGCACATGTTATAATATAGTACTACACAAGAAGATACATTGACTTAGCTTTCTAGATGTCTCATATATGCTATGGATATGGAATTATGGAAAACAAATTATAACTAGGATAAACTTTCCTTGTATTGGATTTTGGACCTTAAAACCTCGTTAGAAACTAGTGTAGGCTCAAACACATGTGTCAAGGGTTACTATCTTATTTGGTGGTATTTTTCAACTTCTAGTCAAACTAGGTTTCTTTGTCACTACTTGTAGATATTTCTTGCACTTTTGCTACTTTTAGAATATTTGTGCATGCTCCTATGTGATTAAACCCCTCGTTCTTTTATGCTAGCATCTCAAGCACATGATTAGATAATAAAAAAGGTTTTGTGTGTGGTGGAGTTAGATTGCCCTTGGTGGTCAACCCCCCTTGTTTTTTGATCAAGGTTGTACTACATTTCCCCAATAAATGACTCAAACTCCATGCAATGTTTTTAGTGCTCATGCAAGTGTGAATGCAACTAGAAAGTCATCTACCTATGTTTGTTCTTGTGCCCAAACACAAAAAGTGGGCATAACTATAAATATAATGCACCCTTCGTGATAGATAAGGTTTTGCAATAGAGTGCTAAAGTAAAGTGCCTAAGTGGAGTTCTTGTAGATATAAAATCTTGAAGTGCCCTTTGGTGTATGTAATGCCCACTATTTTACCAATAAAAACATCATCGAAAAGTTGGAAAAAAATAATTTAATGCGACACTTAAAGACAGTAGCCCAACTCACCAAACACAAATGACACTAACATTTTAATTTGCAATAAATCAATATACCCAAGGTTTACCATCATAATTTTATATGCATCACATGTTATTAGTTCAAGAGTAATATCCTTAAGAAACATGGTTACAACCATTATGACTCTCAATACCTCACGAAAAAGAAAGTTTATTTTTCTCTAGAGTTTGATCATGTATTACATTCCATAATTTGTTCGTGTTACCTCTTTCAAATTAGATTCATAACACAAAGGTCGGGTCCAAGTTTGTAATTTAATCTTATGAGACCCAGAATTCACACTATACTTACACTAAGTAAGAAATAGTCCACCAATGCCATGAAGAAACCAAGACAATCCTCCATAAGAGATCATTCACATAAGCATAACACACGTGCAAAGGTTGAAGAGAGGATGAATTATATACCACAAGGATTCGTATAGGAAGTCCTCTTGGGGTGAGACCAAGATTGGTTTACATTACCTTTCTCACATAAAATTCTAGGCCATTCCACAACATATTTCACAAATAAAACTCATGTAATAACATAAGCGCGTGTTTTAATTGTTTGAAGTGTGCGATAACATGGTTCACATAAATTTTGAAAGGATATTTATTCCACAAAATATTGATAAGAAGGCTTAACTCCCTACTTAGGAGTATGAATGTACTATCCCTTAATCCTTGAGGTGTCATCATCACCCAAAATTCATTTCAACTTCACAAGCTTTACCTTGTTTGATCCCTTCCTAAATGTGGCATAACGATTCCCTTAAGATGGTAGACATATCATGTATCTACAACCATTTTCCACTACGATCACAATTAGATCCATTAGTTAGATTTCTCAATTGAGCAAGTTCCGCTAGCACCTATGCATTTCATACATTCATGGAACTCAAGTGAAGGCAATAAGCACAACCTCAAAAAAGAGGGAGATGATGTATTCCAGCCATAACTATGCACCTATTTCACAAATAACATTTTATTATTCTAATCCATTGGGAAATAACGGGGTTATTGATAACCAAGGTTCATGAGCTCATTCATTCCATGAATAAGGTGACCTTATCAACCCTAAATCACTCATACGAGCGTAGTATAATACAAGTAAAATGGACTACAAGAAGGAAAGATCGAGTCTTAACAATGGAAACAGGCCAACAGTGTGTAGGGCATAGCCCCTCTTTGAGACAGCAAAGTGAAACTAGTTTATTGCTAATCTATCAAGCAGGAATCTGTGCAAATCTACACTATTCTAACTTCAGGGGGTTTGGGATCTCATCCCAGTAGAGGTAGTTCCAACAATGAACAGAAAGGTAGGAAGGAAGGAATGGAGGAGGGTAGATCTGAAGGAAGAAAAGAAATGAATTCCAAGACAGAAAGGTCAGAAGGTTTATGCTTTGAGCTGGTAGTAAACAGAGCCAAACTTACTTGCATAAACAATTAAAGTGATATTGATGAACATATGACAATAGTAGGAATGAATCTAACAGAATAAAAACATAGATCTAACTTAAGAAAGATCTGATGCAAATAACACATTCATTAAGCACAAAGTCTGAATATATGTATTAATATTTCTTCTGTTACAAGAAAACACAAAGTCTTTCTCTCCTCACTTCTCTTTTCATACAAAAATGTCCACACCCAATACAACAAGTATTCTAGTATTTATAGAAGGAGAGGAGGGAATAAGACAAAAGCAAACCAACAACTTACAAAATATCTTACAAGATATTTACAAAATATCTAAAAAGTCAACAATAGTTGACTTGGGCAAGTTTTTGGATGGCAACATCCCATGGTGCAACATGGATGAGGTCATCATGTATGCCAACATGCTTTTTAAATATTTTACAAAAATGATCAATGGATCCCAGAAAGAAGAAACAACTCTGCACACTTTTCTGCATGTGACAAAAATTCCCCTTTGGGTGCACTTTTCTGCACATCAACACGACAAAAATTCCCCTTTGTAAAATGGCGTAACTTTCTGCATGTCAACACGACAAAAATTCCCCTTTGTAAAATGGCACAACTTTTCACGTCGACACAGACAAAAATTCCCCTTTGTAAAATGGCGCAACTTTCTGCACGTCGACACGAAAAAAATTCCCCTTTGTAAAATGGCGCAACTTTCTGCACGTCGACACAGACAAAATTTTTCCCCTTTGTAAAATCGGTCATGTCAACTTTTCTGCATGTCGACACGACATTTTTGTCCCTTTGTAAATGGGCTAAAAATGGCTAAGTCCTGAAACAACTTGATTTTTCAAAGGGAGTTTTGGGCTATTTCAAACGTTGTCAAACTTCCTTGGGGCCAAAACAAACTTTTTGGTATGGTTACCTGCAAATTGCCCTTGTCAATTTTGCAGGATAATAGCTGGCTCTTTCTGGGGACTATCTTTGAGTGAAACTTAAGGGTAGAGAATCCCAGATTTTCATGTGCCTATCCATTGGGTTACAGAGAGTCAAAAACAAGGGCGACTAGAGGGCGAAACAAAAGGAAAAGAAAGGGAACACACAACAACAGAAAGCAAACACACAACGAAAGAAAACTGTACAAAGAAGAGAGCAAGCTCTACTTCCTGAAGATCTTCAGGTGTTTCCTGCTATAGGGAAGTGGGAGCTCAGTTCTGTCTAGATATGAGAGATAGAAACTATTCCCTCTATTGAGCTGCTTGATTTTGTATGGCCCTCTCCAAAGAGAGTCAAACTTCCCGTGCATACCTTTCGGTTCTCTTCGTTTGTCCCATAGAAGAACAAGATCTCCCACTTGGAAATCTCTCTGCTTAGCTTTCTTGTCGAACAACCTCTTAACTTGATTCTGATGTTCAGTGATCTTGTCGACCACTTTCACTCACTTTTCTTCAAGTTCCGTCAGGTACATAATCCTCTTTTCAAGAGAATTCTGAAAAGTTTCATCTTCAATTGCTCGAACCAAGCGCAGAGCAGGAAGTTCCACGGAGATAGGGATTTCGGCATCTATTCCATATAACACCTGGAAAGGTGACATGTCGAGAGACCTCTTTGGAGTGATACGATCTTCCCACAAAGCATCGTATAATGATTTGTGCCAGGACCATTGGTTTTCATCAACTAGCTTCCGTATGATAGTTACCAGGTTCTTGTTGCTGGATTCTGCCTGACCATTTCCTTGAGGATAATAATCAGAGGCATGAGCCAAGGTTATTCCATATCCATAACAAAAACCAATAACTTCCCATGAAGAGAAGTTGGAAGCATTGTCAGCAACGATTTTGTGTGGAATGCCAAATCTCACAATAATATTCTCTTTGATGAAGTTGCAAACAACTTCAGAAGTGGCATGCTTGACAGGTATGGCCTCCACCCATTTTGTGAAGTAATCCATTATTGTTAGGACATAACTATGTCCAGCACTCGATTGAGGATTGAGTGCTCCAATGAAATCAATTCCCCATTGTCTGAATGGTTCATCAATGATGACGGGCCTGAGGGGAAACACAACCAGCTTTGGTTTGCCAACGAACTGTTGGCAAAGTTCACATTTTGCTACCCAGGTGGCTGTATCTTGAAATAGCATTGGCCAGTAGTACCTAGCCCAAATGATTTTATGTGTTGTCACGGATGAGGAGAAGTGACCACCGCAGGCTGAGTCGTGAAAACTCTCCAACAATTTTACCTGTTGCGGCTTATCAACACATCGTAGAAAAATGTCGTCAATTCCACGTTTGTACAATCCATCATCCCATATGACATATCTTGCGGCTCTGAGCTTCACCGTTCACTTTTCCTTTGTGGTTAGGTGAGTTGGGCACTCGCCATAGGTGAGAAAGAATGTGATGTCAGAATACCATTCATCGTTGGTTGCGACAAATAGAACCATGGGCAAAGAATCCACTTTCTCCAGTTCATTTTGTTCTCCATCAACATGATCACTTTTTCTTCAGGTACCTCTGAGTCTTTATTTTCAGCCATTAGCTGACACAGGCCCTTACCTCTTACCAACTTGGTTGGTTTGATGTCTAGGTCATATTCTTGGACCTTTGTGATCCAATTCCCTCGTAAGCTCCCTAACTCCTGTTGAGTCAGGATAGACTTAACAGCCGTGTCAGGAACCAACACTACTGTATGAGAATTCAGAATATAGTAGCAGAAACTTTTGACTGCTTTTACCATGGCAAAGGCATGCTTTTCCAATTGTGACATCTTCAGTTCATGAGGCTTAAGAGGAGAGCTCATGAAAGCAATTGGGGATTCAATATCCTCAGAGTTCTTTTGCATCAAGATAGCTGATACAGTATGCGCAGACGCATAACTGTACATGATGAAGTCTTTGCTGAAGTCAGGACACACCAGAACAGGAGCGTGAGCGATGGAGGTTTTTATGTCTTTGAATGATGTCCTGCCTTCCTCACTCCATCGGAATGTTTGGGACCCTTTCATCATATTAGATACATGATGAGTCTTCTCAGTAAAATCAGGAACAAAGTGTCTAAGAAAATTTACCTTTCCGAAGAAAGAGTGAACACCAGTCTTGCTTGTAGGCAAAGTAAGGCTCTGAATAGCCTTGACCCTTTTGACATCTATCTTAGTTCCTTCTCTGCTGATGACATGTCCTAGCAGCTTTCCTTCGGTGACCCCAAAAACTGACTTCTTGGGATTTAGCGAAATCCCGTGCTCTCGGCATCTGATCAAGACTTGTTCCAAATGATCGCAGTGATCACTTCGTCTTTTGGAGAACACGGTCAGGTCATCTAGGTAAACTACGATGACTTTTCCCATCATACCTTTGAATGCAAAGTCCATTGCTCGTTGAAAGGTGGCACCAGTGTTGATCAAACCGAACGACATTCTGTTGTAGGTGAAGGTACCCCAAGGAGTGGTGAACGTTGTTTTGAACTGATCTTCAGGCGTGACTTGAATTTGATTGTAACCTAAAAAACCGTCAAGCATAGACAACATTTCTGAACTGGTTACTGCCTGTAGCACTTGATCCATTATCAGCAGTGGATAGTTATCTTTTAAGGATGACTGGTTCAAGTTGCAAAAGTCCACGCATATGCGTATCTCACCATTCTTCTTCTGCACAGGCACAATATTTGCAACCCAGGTACTGTGATGAATTGGAAAAATAATTCTTGCATCCAGCATCTTCTAAATTTCAGCCTGGATGGTACCTGAGATTTTGGGGTTGTAATGCCTTTGCTTTTGATGGAAAGGCTTGACATCGTCCTTGAGCAGAATGTCATGCCGAATGTCCTTTGGCTTGAAAGATTTCAGATCAACATAAGACCATGCTAATACATCCATGTACTTTTTTAGCAACTTAACAAATTTTTCACTTTTCCTCGGGTGTACAACACTTCCTGATATTCATGGAACGAGGATGTTCCGTAATACCCAGATTGACGGATTCAGTTTCTAGAGAAGAGGAAGGATCATCCTGTCACTTTTTCTTGACAAAACGGTCATGATTATCAAATAATCGTTCTAAGGAAACCAAACCTTTAGGAATCTTATTTCCTTTGAGCTGTATCACTGTGTCTTTTTCAGATTCATGTGCTTGACCGGTGAGAGACTCACGACACGTAGAAGTTGATCCATCGAAATGAAGTTCTTTGAAATTGTCAGCTTTCTCCAAAAAGGTGATAAGTTGGTTGTCATCATTGAACACTTGCCAGTGTTGTGAATTATCTGGCACACTTGGGAAAAAAACCACCTCAATGGTATATGTATCCATTTTTAACCCTGGGTGAGGGAGCATGAGAGAGGCTGAGATGGCCAATGAATCAGCCATGTCATTTTGGCTTCGTGGAACTGCTTTGATTGAGAAAGTGTCAAACTCTTTGATGTTATCCCATATTACATTGCGGTAGTGTCTGAGTCGGTCATTCTTTACTTGATATATCCCTTTTACCTGATTGACAATTAGCTCAGCATCACCTTGCACTCTTAGATTCTTGATTCCCTTCTCTTTTGTAGCTTGCATGCCAAGTAACAAGGATTCATACTCGGCAGTATTATTCGTATTGAAGAACTGCAACTTGAAAGAAAAAGGGAAAATCTCCTCTTCAGGAGATATTAGAACAGCCCCAGCACCGCATCCACTTGTTGCGCAACTGCCATCAAACTGCAATGTCCACACTTTGTTGAGATCCTCTTTTTGGATGAGAACGTCCATTCTATCTGAGTTGGTGGACAGAAAGTAGTTCCCCATCCCTGATGATTCGAAAAGAATCTGAGCCTTAGGGTCATCAGAGTTGGTGACTAGATATTTCTTTTGTGACTCTGGTTCCAATGTCTGCATCACCCCTTTGACAGGAATCTTGGCTTTGGACCAGTCCATATGAATTTCCCCACCAACTTCTTTACAAAATCTCCTCCCTAGCAATATCATGTATGTTGCTGGAATATCAGCTACGAGAATAGTCATTTTTACCCTTTTCTCAGGAAATGCCGCGAATGCAAACTATGCATCCTTGATCTGACCAATCAATGGTACCTATTTGGTTTCCATGGAGTAGCATCTGCCAAAAGGTTTAGTAAGTGTGAGGCCCAAAGCATGGGTGACCTTTGCTGGCATGACATTATCAGAAGCTCCAAAATCAATTATACAGTTGCTTAGTTTATGACCATTGATCAGGAGAGATAGGTAAAAAGGTTCAATTTTTCCCTGATGTGGAAGTCAAGGCAACATTTACGTGAGACGTAGGAGGAATGGGAAGAATTCCTTTTGGGGAAATGGGAGGAGGGATGGTAGCCTGGCTTTGGATATACTTAGTTAATCTTATAAGCTGCTCTGGGTTGGACTGAAGGTACTCAACTTCAGACATTTGGATCTTGGTCTTTTTGGCATGATCAATTATATCGAATGCGACCAAGGGTTGCGCTAACGAAGGAATGAGTCCTTCATTTCATGCGTTTGTGGAGGAGGATTACTAGTCTTTATGGGACTGGAGGAAGGCTGAATTGGAGGAGAAACAGGAGGAAAATATTTCTTCACAAAAGGTTTAATAGGAGGTTGAGTAGGAAGGGGATTACCTCTTTTAGCGATCGTTGGAGGTGGAGTTACCACAACCTTTTCCTTTTGTTTTTCAGCAGCAACCTTTGCTTCTTTTCCTTGTGAGCGAGTGAAAACTGTGTATGATTATTTGCTTGCATACCCTTGGGTACCCTCTTCTTCATCAGATTCCTCGTCTTCAAATTCCATATACCCAATAGTAGAGTCACTAGTTGGTTCACCGACATCTTTATCATCTTCATCTTCTTCGTAATTTGGATCATCTTCTTCGATTTCAACCAAAGCATTAACTGAAGAGGCTTCAATTGCCAACCTTGGAGAAGTAGCAGGTAAACACATCCTTTTGGGGGGCATTATTAGGAGTGAAGTTCCTCCATGGGATATCCCGGTACGAAGTGGTAGACGATGTTTGAGTCAATTACTTCTTTAATGAGAGCAAGTCATTTGCCATCTTCTGGAATGCTGGATCTGATGAGGTAGCCTGAGAAGAAGTTGAAGCCTTTGATTTTGACGGCTCTCATCTTAACTCACCAGATATAAGAAGGTTGTCTTCTATCTGAATGGCCATAGCTTGAGCAAGGGCCAAGGTGGGTATTTGTTCCTGTAAAAGTAAGAAACTTACTTTCAAACTCATGGCGTTCAAGAAGAAACACTTTTGATTCTCTAATGTTAGCATCATGTCAAGTAGCACACGGTTGATCAGTGAATTGAATCGGGTGATAAAATCACGCATGGTTTCATTGGTCTCCTTCTTCATGTGAGTGATTTGTGACAATAACGCAAATGCATCTTCTGAAGGTTTGTATCTGTCTTCAAATGCAGTCCGCAATGTGGCCCAATTGGTGATGGATCCGGCTGGTAAATGCTGGAACCATTCTACTGCAAGCCCTTGCAAGGTCTCCAGAAAGAGACGTACCGATACGTCCTCATGAGTTACGTCCAGAATGTTGCATGACATAATAAACACAGCTATATGCATGTCTGTGCTTTGATTTCCGCTCCCATCAAATTTTAGGAAATTTTTGTGATTTCCGTGAGGGAGGGGGTTGACTGGATGCAGCAGTGCTAGAGGGCCCATGGCATTTCCCCATGGTATAGGTAGATTTGCTGCCATTTGAAAAGCAGGAAAAAGAACACGAGCAGGGAGTGTGGTTCCACTTAGCAAAAGAGCACTGCAAGTTGATGTCGAGGCACCCTGTGAAATCCGATTCTTTTGTGGAGGCGAGGCACTTCTGGATGATCGATCCACTAAGCTCAGTGATGTGAATCGTGCTAGAGTGATATTGAAATTGTGCCTTCGAAGTAGATCAAAAATTGGATCAAATTCCCCACGAGCTCTTCTGCTACGAGTAAATGGTTCACCCGCCAGCGTACCCATTCAGATCTGCAACAATTAGGAGCAGATTTACAACAATCTTTTTGTTTATACTTGCTGATTTTCTGATTTTTCTGGAAAAAATCAGCAGCATGTACTTTTTTCAATATTTAATTTACCCTTTTTAAATAATCACCGATTGCGGTTTTCTGACAAAGATTAATAAGGGTAAAAGTGGGTCAATTTAGTAGGCTGATTTTCGGATCTTTGACCTGAATTTTGCAAGGTTTTGAAAATATCATAAAATGTCAGAATCTCAGATCTACTAAAATATACAAGTTTTTGTAAAAACTCAGTGAACTAAAAGTTTCTATCTGGTCCAGATCTATGGATTTTCCTAAGGAAATTTTCAGTTTTGATCACTTTTGCAAAAATTTGATTTTCAACAAAGGGTTAAAATTTGCAATCTGGTAGTGATTTTTATAGTTTTATAGTTATTTCCTTAGTTCGATCCCCAGTGGAGTTGCCAAAAACTATTGGTCCGAAAAACTGTTGGTTAGGCAGGTCATGGGGAAACAGGCCAACAGTGTGCAGGGCAGAGCCCCTCTTTGAGACAGCGAAGCGAAACTAGTTTATTGCTAATCTATCAAGCAGGAATCTGTGCAAATCTACACTATTCTAACTTCAGGGGGTTTGGGATCTCATCCCAGTAGAGGTAGTTCCAACAACGAACAGAAAGGTGGGAAGGAAGGAATGGAGGAGGATAGATCTGAAGGAAGAAAAGAAATGAATTCCAAGATAGAAAGGTTAGAAGGTTTATGCTTTGAGCCGGTAGTAAACAGAGCCAAACTTACTTGCATAAACAATTAAAGCAATACTGATGAACATATGACAATAGTAGGAATGAATCCAACAGAATAAAAACATAGATCTAACTTAAGAAAGATCTGATGCAAATAACACATACATTAAGCACAAAGTCTGAACATATGTATTAATATTTCTTCTGTTACAAGAAAACACAAAGTCTTTCTCTCCTCACTTCTCTTTTCATACAAAAAATGTCCACCACCTTGAATACAACAAGTATTCTAGTATTTATAGAAGGAGAGGAGGGAAGAAGACAAAAGCAAACCAACAACTACAAAATATCTTATAAGATATTTACAAAATATCTAAAAAGTCAACAATTGACTTGGGCAAGTTTTTGGATGGCAACATCCCATGGTGCAACATGGATGAGGTCATCGTGTATGCCAACATGCTTTTTAAATATTTTACAAAAATGATCAATGGATCCCAGAAAGAAGAAACAACTCCCCTTTGTAAAATGGCACAACTTTTTACATGTCGACATGACAAAAATTCCCCTTTGTAAAATGACACACTTTTCTGCATGTCGACACAAAAAAAATTCCCCTTTGTAAAATGGTGCACTTTTCTACACGTCGACACAACAAAAATTCCCCTTTGTAAAATGGTGCACTTTTCTGCATGTCGACACAACAAAAATTCCCCTTTGTAAAATGGCGCAACTTTCTGCATGTCGACACGACAAAAATTCCCCTTTGTAAAATGGCGCACTTTTCTGCATGTCGACACGACAAAAATTCCCCTTTGTAAAATGGCGCAACTTTCTGCACGTCAACACGACAAAAATTCCCCTTTATAAAATGGCACAACTTTCTGCACGTCGACACGAAAAAAATTCCCCTTTGTAAAATGGCGCAACTTTCTGCACGTTGACATGACAAAAATTCCCCTTTGTAAAATGGCGCACTTTTCTGCATGTCGACACGACATTTTCGCCCCTTTGTAAATGGGCTAAAAGTGGCTAAGTCTTAAAACAACTTGATTTCTGAAAAGGGAGTTTTGGGCTATTTCTAACATTGTCAAACTTCCTTAGGGGCCAAAATGGAATTTTTGGTATGGTTACCCGCAAATTGCCCTTGTCAATTTTGTAGGATAACAAGTTGTAATAGTTTTATTAGTGAGTTGTGAGAACAACTCAGGTAGTTATTTTAGTGTGAGAGATATCCTAGAGATTAACTAGAGATATATTAGGAGATAATGTTGAGAGATCGCAGGGATTGAAGATGAGTGTTGACTCCACCATTATAGGAGATCAAACACTATATATGTAACCTCTATCAATATCAATTATTATCCCGAATAAATTCAATTTCTATATTATTATCATTCAGTGTTTTATTATGCAGTTTTTATCAGTGGTATAAAGCAAGTTACCTGTGTAGAAAATATATAATTTATTTGAGTGTTCCTTTGCGAGTCATCCATGAGTGGCTCGGCATTTTCTTTATGATGTACTCCTGCATATATGTGTATGTGGATCGATTCACATTACAAGTATTCACTTGACTGTATAAAATAAGGCATATGGTATTCGTATTTATCTATATTTGTTTGGTTACATCTCAAAGTAGATCTCAGTTGTTATATCAGCTGAGTTTGATGATATTGGTTTTGTATTAGTTATGAGAATCAACCTATGAATTAGATCTTGCATTAGATCGGACTATCCCCTCAGTGTTCAAATCCCGTGAATTGTAGAAATTTTTGCAGTGCATTTCATTGAAGGATTCAGTCAATTCAAAGGAGTCATGTCAAAAATTACTATCATGAGAGCTTGTTAAGGTGTCTGGATATGAAGACTCATCATAGTGAAGCTAGATCAAACACATCCCCAACACAGCCACACGTGGAAGGAGACAGTCAATGTTGAAGACTCTATAGTTTTGATATACATATCTGTCTGCGTGTATTGTTTGTGGAACAATATAATCATATTTGTTCTTCTTGTATATATTGTGTGCCCCTGCCCATGCAATTCAATCTTCTCTCCATTGTTCAGTCCTGCGTGAGCTGTCATACACCATATCTCTTCGGTATATCAACAGTCTAAGAATTTGATTTTGAATAGAACCACTGTGATGATTTTTTCCTAAACATGAGCTCTCCAAATGCATACACCTCTTACACGTGCATCATCTAAGATTGAATTACCAAATTCACTACAAACTCATATACCTCTTGTACGTGCTCACATCTCCTTGATTTGATGGATCCACTTTTGGGACCAATAACCCATCGTACGTGTCATTTTTCATTCCATTCAAAGTGTCGTATAATGATATTACTTGGGTATTTTTAAAGATAGAGTTATCTCCCTATTAGAAGTTCAGTTTTGTTTATTATATTCACTTAGAAAGTCTTTTAAGCTTCAAGTTCATTCATTATTTTAGGTCTTTTAATAGTAATAAACATTTGTCTTGTTCAAGGTTTTGTAGTTTATATAGTCTTCTTTTTCAATAACTCGGTGGTTATGTATTTGTAATTGTTTGTTACAACACCATCTATCCTAAATCAATTAATTCCCCTTCCTCATTTCCCACAAAAATACACTTCGAATTAATCAAATATAACTTGATTAATTATCCATTTCAAAATCTAAAAAACAACCCAATCCTCACCACATGTCATTATTCTCCATGTTTTTCCACTATTGAATTAAAAATTCAAATTCAAATCCTCACCCACTCTTCGTGGTCCCCACTCACCTAAAATCCTCCACTTATGAATTAAAAATATAATTCAAATCCTCACCCATTCTTCGTGGTCCCCACTCACCTAATCTTGCCCACATTTTCAAACCATGATTACTTAAATTACTCTAAGTTAATCACTCCCCCAGGCTATAAATACAACCTTACCCCTCCCCTCTAAACACACGAAGAATAAGCTTGAATGCCCTATCTAAGTTCTTGCGTCCTTTGAGCAAAGAACATCCTTCTGCCTCGTCCTAATGCCCAAATAGCCTCATCTTCAAATCCATAATCCTTTTTCCCATCTGGTGCAAAGTAAGAGGATCATTGTTGCAGGAAGGTCTTGCTCCGTCTTGAAGAAAAGCACCTACATATCACACAATCAGGGCTCAATCCAAGTTTCCTAGCCCATTATGAGGTTTTCTATGGAACGCGAAGGAGGAGGTATGATTATTGGTATTTTACTTCCTTGTTAGTAGTGTATTTTTCCTAGCTTACATTCTGGCACGCCCGGTTACTTTTGATCTGTTACCATTAATTTCCCAATTAGTGGTTTTATCTGTTCTTTGTTTATTATTGTTCGTTATTATTTCCTTTTCCGTGCCTTATGGCCTTCTTTGGTTAACCTTCACGTTGTGGGTAGCGTTTCTATTGTGCGGTATCTTGTGGTGTATCTATAGGTTGTAGTAACAATGACATCACGATGCTCGTCCTCTCTTTGATCTCCTTGGCTCATTGATTCGAAGAAAGAACATTCATCACCTGCTCTAGCTACTCATGGGTCGCCGCGGATGACAACTTTTGGTATGGGAAACCAATCCGGAAAATTAATTTTTTTAATCTATTTATTTGTTTTTGCTACCATAATTGTTTTGTGGGCACTCGATCTTCTTTACTCATCCATTTAAAAAAAAAAAATCTTAGTTTTAAATCCCTATCTATTTTGATTTCCTAACACTCATACTTTTCGATATTTGCTTTAAAAAAAACCCAAAACCACAATAAATATATATTAATTTCTTTCGTCCCTCCTCTAGATCTTAATTTCACAACTCTAATCACTCTTATTTATTTCAAAAAATAAAAAAAAATACATATAAATATTAGTTTATTTAATGTTTTATTAATGTTTAGCTCTTGCATATATAACTCTTAGTTTTATATATAGGTTTATTTATTTAGATAAATAAAAACTAAAATAAAATATCTATCCTAAATTAAAACCATCCTATTCCCCACGTCTACCCCTCACTCCCAACTCCTAACTATCCTTCCATGCCAACCCATTCCATCCCACCCATCTTGTCTTTCACCCCACAACTCACCCTAATTCCACCCTTTCTCCGATCCCCAACTCCTCGGCCAAGCCATTCGGCAACACACAACTCCCAGTCCACCCATCCCATCTCCTCCCCACTCCCAAGTCAACCCTTACTCCCCTGTCCTTCCTCATTTCCATGCAGACTTCCTCCCCAACTTCCACGTCAAGCCCAACTCTCCCCACCTGAACCCTCACTCATTCTTTCATCCCCACATCCCCAACCTCCCCCCATCCCCACTCCTTCCACCAGCCTCCATCCTTCCCACGTCCACAACCACCCCATCCCTGTCACTTCCTTCCCACATCCCACGCCCCTGTCCTTCCTCCCTCTGCCGACTCCACCCTCAACCCTTCCACGGTTGACCCATTCTCCCTTTCTCCCATCTCCCATCACCATCCCCATTCCCCTCCACGTAGACTTGCATCTCTGTTCCCGTGCCACCTCCTAATCCCCACCCATTTCCCCATCCTATCTCCTCTCAGCCATTCTCCATGTATTCACGTCCCTGAACTCCCTCACCACCTCTCCTCTTGATCCGTCCACCACCCATCTTCCTTCCACGTAAACTCCCAACTCTCTCCACGTCCATCCCCTTCCCCTTTAGCGACCGATCCCACATGTTGTAAATGTTTTACCACTCTCACATGTTGCCAATGGTACAAGTTCAAGACTGGTTATTGTCAAAATTGTTGACCAATTCATTCATGTTGAAATGCAATACTTCTTCGTTTAGCCAAAAGCTTTGATTTCAAATGTGCCCTCCATTTTTATTTTTTATTTTCCACGGTGAGGAAGATTAAGTATCTTGTATCTGCTTTTTCTCCTTGCATGGTGTCTGTCATCACGGTTTAGCTATGTATTATGATTCAAAGATTTATATTATTCAATTCATCTCTCCGTACTTTGGGCTATACCAACCACGTGATAGTTGTTTTGACTTC
Source organism: Taxus chinensis (assembly GCA_019776745.2). NCBI lineage: Eukaryota > Viridiplantae > Streptophyta > Pinopsida > Cupressales > Taxaceae > Taxus > Taxus chinensis. Next base: position 486,815,144 of record CM034154.1, read on the forward strand.
ACAACTCAGCCTTCTCTAATAATCATCTTTGAATATTTCTTTCTTGTTTATTTTGAAAAAATCCAAGTCGTAAACACATACCTCTCATTGCACATGCTACCCGTTGATATGGAATTGAAATCTAGAATTACGCTGGTCCACACAGAAAGATTTAATCCATTACCACGTGGAAAGTTTTTCAAAATCTAAGACTTGTTATTTTTCTTACTCGTTCACCATCATTTATCTGATCATGATCTTTTGCAAATGATCTCCGAATTCTAGTGGCACTTTTGAAACGTCCAATAATCCGACCTTCTACGTAACACATTTCCAATCTCTTTTTGGTCTCCTCCACATCTCTATCGTACATTCATTTTCCTCCTCCATTTAGCTTTTAGACATTCGTTGGTACATTCCATAATTCCAATTGCCTGATTAGTTAATAGGTCTTTGTCTTCCTCCAAAATCTGTCCACCTTTTCATCATATCGATCCACATTTTTATCCCCCTATTTGTTCATATAAGTCCATGTTTTTAGTCTTTGTTCCTTAAGTGCTTATTCAAACCCACTCACAAGTTCACACTGTCATATTATTCCTTGACGTTATTCCTCTTTATCACGATTTTCTTCACACTCTTATTTCATTAAGTCCACTTAACATCGTTAAGTCCATCATTTCGAATCGCTTCCCTTGGTTAGCACTTGGGTCACTTGTTAATTTTTTGGATTTCCCACCATTTATTTTTAAATTTGATGTTGTAATTTCTTTGAAAACCTTTACGATCTTTTAAGAAAACTTTCTTAAATTTTTCAGATTCATTTTCCAACTTATCGTGCGATATTTATCGATTTGCACTTTTTCAATCATTCTTTTTCAAGATCATTTGTAACTACATCTTTTATCTTATGACTTTTTTGTGGTTTTTCACTATCTGATTAACATTTTATCATTAACATTGTGTGCAGGTACAAACTACTAATCATTTTCTTGTAGGACCTTTTTGACACCTATTCACACCTCAACATTATTAGGTCTACATTCCCAGTCATCTTTTGCAAGCTGTAGGCCCCCCCAGGCCCGTAAAACAATTTTTTTTTACCTTACATTCCAATTTTCCACGACACCACTTCTAGGTCACGTTTTCACACTCTTCTTTTGTCGTTTTTCTTTTTCGTGAAAATAATCATTATCGCTATGTCACAATCATGATTAATCGTAATATTTATTAACATTTTTAAAAAAATAAAACCTATTCCAATTATATCCACATATGGTCTTTTCTTGCGCCTTCGAGCAATTTGGAAAATCAGAAACAGTCACAATTTGTTAGTTTCTTGTTCTAACATTGCAGGATCCTTTAGCTTTGTTTTCTAACTATCATTTCAATCATTATTTTCCTTCATCATATTATTAATATTTGTTTGGTTGTTGGTTGTGTATGCTCTTTTCCTGCACCTTCGAGCGATCTGGAAAATCAAAAACAACCACGATCACTTTTCTAACATTTCGTTTGCAGGATAACTACTAATTTGTTTTCTGTAGGACCGCGTCGCTGGAATATTGTCAAAAAAAAACACAAAAAAACAACAAAAATCCCGCAAAAATACCACCATTCAAAGAAAATTGCTGAAACCAAAAAAAAAGCACGCTCAGGTACGTAATTATTTTCTGCTAGTGATTTATTTCAAGTTGGAAAGAACCTTGTGTTTAATCACTTTATCATTTTGTTTTTACACGTAGACGAGGTGGATTTCATCACCACCAAAGCTACACCAGTGACGTGGACTTGACTACCACGCACCAACAACATTTACATCTGCATTACACTTTGAGACCTAGTCTCATCACAGCGTTCGGTATTTACCTCGCCCCTGCTCTTCACTTACAGGTAATGTTGTCATGTAGCGCATGCGAGTCATGCCTAAATAGTTGTAACAACGAAGCCTGGGCATCGTCCCTGTAAATCTTCGGGGAGTTATAAGGACACCATACACATTCATCCCTCCATCACCTTCCACCTTTTCACAAAACCTATTCTGGACGTGGTGATTCACTCCGAAACAGGCAAGTAAGAATTGGTGAGTCTCCTCCAGTGCTCTAAGGGTTCCCCGTACCAATTCTGTCCCCGTACAGAATTAGGTATATCAGGACTAGGGTATATCGGAGGACACATCTTCTTGGAGTAATAAGAGCCTGCATCCACCATTTCACAGCATACTTGTATGATTGCATGAAACAATGATCATTCCTGAAGAATTTACCTCATAAGCCAAAACAATTGGATCCACATGATTGCTTGCTGTTTGAAAACAAAATAGTTTAGCATTGTTTTATCATAAAACTTGGCTGATATCAATGTGTTCATTGTAAAAGTTCAAACCCTAGTTGTGTTCCACAAAAAAATCATTTCTCGACCAATTCAATACCAAGCGAAAACATCTAAACAATCCAACAACACAGACCAAAACATCGCACCAATTTCATTAGCTTGCTTCATCCAACAATACATCTGTCATAGCTTGTCTTCGGCTATATCCAACTGATATTGAGTGACTGTCATTCACTCCCCATATTGTCAATTGTCAAAACATCCTTCATAGCTTGTTTCAAGCTATATCAAACTAATATTGGGTGACTTGTTTGAGTTCACTCATTATTTTGTCAACCATCACGTTTATCCAAATCACAGCCAACACAAATCCTTTCATAACTCATTTTGAGTTATATCACAACCATGTTATAACTTGTTCAGGTTACTTTTCCTGTCAACAACAGAGCTTGTTTAAGGGTTCACATAGCTTATTTGAGCTATATCCACTTGTATCGAGTACCTTGTTTGAGTGTACTCCTTACATTGTCTTCTGTAAGCTTGTTTAAGCCAAATCTAAACCATTTTCATTATAGCTTGTTTGAGCTATCACATATTTCTCCTGAGTAGCTTGTTTAAGCTTACTCCTTATAGCCTTACTTGTTAAAACTCGATTGAGCCAAAACAAAGATCACAATCAATAGGTTGAGTTCTTCATCACACCTTTATATGTTCTCCCTCTCTTTCAAACATGATGAATTCACGAAAAACATCACACAATGAGCTATTAGAACAAATTAATAAGATGACAACACAACTCTCTCATATGGCTACCCAAATCAGTGAACGATCACCCAAAAGGCCAATCATACAACCTAATGAAGACATCAGTTCGCATAAAGTCCAACGTCAGTTTACCCCCCTTGGAGAAAGTCTCTCTAGTGTTTTTCATCAACTAAAAGAGGCTAAACTGATAAGATATCCAATTACAAAACCCTTTGTCAAAGGGGAAGCTAAGCCATGTTGGTACAAACCTAACACATACTGTGACTTTCATCGCATTGATGGTCATCACACAGATAAATGTGTGCGATTTAAGAATTACGTCCAAGACTTAATTGACGACGATGTCATCTCTGTAGAGCTTGATGACAATGCTCTTGCAACCAATGACACATCCAATACCACAACTTTCCATGAAGATTTGACTACTGTCAAAACTCCTATATATACTGAAATTCCATGAGATCATGATGACAACAGTCAAGACTCTCTAATTCCAAACCAATCCATATCTTCTTCAAATTTTCTTCCATTAGTTCAAACATACATTGAACCTGTTTTGGACAACAACATTCTTCCAACATCTACTGAACCCAAACATACTTGAACCTTATTTCAAGACTCTCTTTCAACCCAAACATACATTGAACCTGCTTTGGGCAACAATATTCTTCCAACATCTAATGAGATATTGACCTCACTTCAAGACTCCCTTTCAACCTTGATATTACTGTAGACACTACAGAAGAGGTTCCATCAACAAGTACCATTAAGCTTGATTCTATTATTCCAATATTGGCTCTTATGCCTAACATCTCTAGCCTTGTTGTCGAAACACAACCACATCAAGTTTGGACACTTGCAACAATGCAACCTGTCATGTCCATCATGCTTTCAATGATCGATCTTGCAGGCATCTCATCACTAATGATTCTCACCTATCAAGACTTCTACGTGCATACATTCTACGAGGTACGTATACCCAGGAATATCCTTATGCAACCTTTTCCATCTTTAATTGTGAATCTATCCTCAAATCAATCAATTAATGGACAAACAAAAGCAACAAACCAAATAATACAAACCATCATTGTCAACACACATGGAAGCTATTGGCTTAACCAAATCTATCCCACTCTTTGGGCTTACCACACATCTTATCACACACCTACTAGAGCCACTCCCTTCTCCTTTGTTTATGGTTGGGAAGCTATTTTACATGTCAAGGTTGAATTTCCATCCTTCAGAATATCCCTCAAAGATGTAATCAATCAAGATTATTATCGACACTCAAGCCTTAATGAACTTGAGCTTCTTGATGAAAAACAACTTAATGCCCTAGATCATCTTCCATTCTATCAAAATCGGCTATGGCGTAGCTACCATAAAAAATTCAAACCTAGAAAATTTAAGGTCAATGATCTCATTCTCAAAGAAAATCGAAAGAACACACCCAAAGAACGAGACAAACAAGACAAATTTGAGCCCAATGAAATCATAGATAATTTTGGGTTTGGAGCTTATAAATTGGCCATTGACACAGGCCAAGTCCTTGAAAAACCCATGAATGCATTCCATTTAAAGAAATTCTATTCTTGAAAGCACTCTCTATTCTGGGAAACAACAATGTGTACATTGTTCCTTCTGTCTTGCTTATCTCCGAATAATTTAAATTTATTCATTTCCATTGGCAGATATTTTCATTATCAAAATCACATCTTCATATTTATCATCATGAGACAAGTGCTAATATAAATCCTATTAAGTTTGTGAGTATCGTGTCATACTTCTTCCATTTTCAGTCGCTTTCCTCTATGGTCATACCTAGAAGCTTACTGATGGTAATATATTCCCTTCAAATACATTCTCTCTTTCATAACAAAGCTCTAAACTTCGTTACCCAGTTCGTTTGGTCGTCCATCTCAGTCTTCGGTGTTGAACCCTCGCGTCCTACTAGTCATGTGGGGCTGAGATTGGGGGCAGACGTTTCTTCCCAAATACAAAGCACTATTGTAAAAAAATCCATCAATTCAATAACTTATGAATAATTCATTGTCACATCTTTCATCCTTCATAGTCTTTGGTGTTGAGCCCACACTTCTTACTGGTAGTGTGAGACTGGGAATGGAGGAAGGTGCCCTTACTCGTCTACGTCTTGTCTTCGGTGATAAACCCTTGCCTCTTACAAGTGGCATGGGGCAAAGCGTAGAGGGTCATTCTCATAAAAGCATAAAAATATTGCAAAATATTAAAAAAAAAAAAAAACAAAACAAAAAAAAAAAAGACAAAAAGGGAATTCACTCGCCTATATTTTGCCTTCGGTGATGAGCCCTTGCTTCTCACTAGTAGCATGGGGCAAGGCATAGGGAGTCATTTCAAAAATACAAAATCTTATAGTGCTTACAAATTATAGAATCCCCAAACAAGTAATTTAGATGCCTAAGTGAAGAGAGAACTATCCCTTAACCTCATATCTTACCAATCAGCAGGCCACATAACTGTCTAAGTCTAGCATGTGACTCATAAAGTGAAAGCCATTTTTGAAACTGGTTCAGTACCATTTTATGAAGAATGGAGTCACAATTTCCCAAAGGGATTGTTGTTAGCATTTGTCTCTATATTCATTATCTACCTCCTGCGTCCTTCTTGATTCTCGGTGATGAGCCCACACATCTTACTAGTTGTGTGGAGTCAAGAATGGAGCTGGAATTCTTTTCATCATATCATCACCACCATATCCTGCCAATGGAAAGAGAATTTGTGTTATTCTGAGCATAAGTTACCAACACGGAACATGGTACATATGGATAATATCCATGTTTATCACCTCTCAAAAATAAGTTTGCACTCTGGTCCATAAATTGCCAATCACAATGTAAAAATACAAAAATATTTGAAAATCGTCAAAAATCCAAAAACAATGTAAAAATCTAAAAATCCAAAAACATTTGAAAATCGTCAAAAATCTAAAAACAGTGTAAAAATCCAAAAACATTAGAAAAATCGTCAAAAATCTAAAAATTATGTAAAAATCCAAAAACATTAGAAAATCGTCAAAAATCTAAAAACAATGTAAAAATCTAAATTCAAAAACATTTGAAAATCGTCAAAAATCCAAAAACATTAGAAAAATCCAAAATCCAAAAACAAAAATATTTAAAATTGTCAAAAATCCAAAAACATTAGAAAATCGTCAAAAATCCCAAAAAAATTATCCAAAAAACATTAGCAAAAATCGTCAAAAATCAAAAACATTTAAAATCGTCAAAAAAGTCAAAAACATTTGAAAATCGTCAAAAATCCTAAAAAACATTAGAATAAATATAATAAAAATATATAAATATTGTAAAATCCACAAAATCGCTTTAATAAAAAAAAAAAAAAAACTCTAAAATAACGAACACAATTCAACCTTTGAACTATGATCCCCAACGAATGATCCAATCACCTTATGACTACCAAATTCAAACCACTTCTCCTCGCGTGAATCCTCGCTTGGGGCAAATCTGGCTCTCATTGTTTCCTTGTTTGAGGACAATGACCCAATACTTTACTATGTCCTTGTACCCCTGCTTGGGGGCACATCCAATCAATCCTCACTGTGGAACACGTTAGGGACATGTTTATTGGTTCTTGTGTTGCATTATTAGTTGTAAATTATTAATTGCTTTCTTGTATCTTGATATATTACAGGGGGCATCTTGATTTTATGTATCCTGGTGTTCTCTCTAATATTCTTATGTTATCTGATTACATGTCGTACTGGGGCATCATACTTTCTTGATGGCCTCTGTCTATGCTCTCTTCCATTTGCATATCGTACTGGGGCATCAAACCTTTTTGATGGCCCCTGTCTATGCTATCACGCATATTACAGTCTAGTCATCCTGATCTTTTATATCACGATGCATCCTGTTATGTGCTATATTAAAATTAAGATGCTTTTCGTCACGTGAGTATCTTCCTACATGATCAACATCTTACTTTGCACCCCATCCATTCACCCATACTAATACATTCCCCAGTTTGGGAATCCTACTTGATCACCGTTGCAGTTTGCGAATCCTACTTGACGATCTTTCTCAAGTAGCATTCACTATCCAGCAGCTCCTCCTCCCCCACCATGATCACCATGTATTTGATCCATTCATCCTCACTCCTCATTTTTACTCCTCCGCCACTTATCCCCATATTACCCTTCTCACCATTCATGTCCCCTCTCACCCATTTGTATTCTTTCCTTTCACCCTTTTGCTTCCCACTTGACAATCTTACTTAATAACCCCTTCTATATGGGATCCTCGGTGGAGGTTTACCCTCTCCCTAAGATCTTCCCGCTGTAGAAGCTTCTTCACCACCTCCCCTCTCATCAAACAACAATCACCACCACACACATCTTCCCATTCCACCTCTTCTGCTTCTCATTCTCGCATCATTACTCTCACCACGCGGGCATCCCAATTAAGGATTCCCCTCACACTCTCCGCCCTCCACTACATATATTCCTTCATCCATTCATGTTACACTCCTTTGTTTCCTTTCTTTCTTATTATCACCTCATCTCATATCATATACCACTCAGGCATACCTCACTCACTCTTTTCTCATCCTTCCCCAAATCCGTCTTATGCCTGGTCATCCTACTTACACGCTCTCGTAGTATGGAAAATTCACTTGAGGGTTCCCCTTCAGTCCATTTTGTCATACCCTATTCCCACCAACTCTAACATCATCCTTCTTCTTCCTCAGCTTGGCGATCTTACTTAACCATTCTGGCTGCATGGCAATCTTACTTAAGACTTCCACTTAAGGTTGATCTGCCCTATGGCCTTCCCCCATCCCATCATATTTCCCCCATCTTATTTCTCCCACCTCTCATCGCGATCATCTTCTTCAACCTACCATTCCACCCCTATCCCCAATATCATTTTGTCTTTCTCCTTGCATATCATCCCTGTCGGTTGGGTGATCCTTACGAAACCTCTCCAGCAGCATGACGATCTTACTTAAGAGATTCTCTTAAGCATGACATGTCATCTTACACTCGCCCATCACTCTACAATCTCACCATCCATCTTTCCTCTTCATTCCCCATCATCACATATTTTTACCACCACTATCACCCTCCTCTGCTTGGCAATCTTACTTAACCACTCACCCGGCATGGCGATCTCACTTAAGAGTCCCTCTTAAGGATGATCTGTCTCCTTGCCTTTCCCCATCACTACACACCCTTCACCCTTCATTTTTTCTCGGCATTCCCCATTATCACATCCTTTCACCTCCTTTTCGATTCTCGCAAACACCACTTCTCGCTTGACCACTTGTCATCTCCAGTTTGCTCACATGGCAATCTTACTTAACCACTTCCGTCACATGACAATCTTATGTCAGGGTCCTCCCTACACTTAACTTGTCATCGTGAACTTCTCCCCGCCTCATTCTTTGTTCACTTTGTTGATCGCTTCTTCCACCTGGTATCTCCTACTACCCACTTTTTCCTCCTACTATTATCCTTTCTCCACATATCCTCTTACAACATACATCTAATCTCTTCCGCCTACAATCACATTCTTTTTCCTGCATTTTCCCCTTCTCGAGCCATCATCCTTCATACCGTTTCTTCCCATTCTTTTCATGTCTTGGTTCTTCATCCTCACCTCATTCATCCTCATCACCTGCATCCTCTCCTCACTTTCACCTAGTCCCAACTCATCATTTTCTTCACTCTTTCCACTTCATCTTCTCAAATCCCCCCACATTTCTACCCACACACGCATTCACCATTATTGTTAACACTCCTATATCATTCTTTCATCATCATCTTCTCTTCCCGTGCTAATAATTGTAAGTGGGTTTTCCCTAAAAATCATCAATCCTCATTCCACATGACCTCATTCACTCCCTTGGACCTTCTAGAGTTTCCCTTCATTCCTTCCCTCCTCTAAGCCCACCACTCATTGTAAAAGGGTTTTCCCTAACGTCCCTTTGTTGGCGTTACCCTTTCCAATCCTCATTACCTTTCTCCTTTTCTTCATTTTTTCTCTCACCCTTCCCCACCACTCATTGTAAAAGGGATTTCCCTAACATCCCCTCATTGGCATTGCCTCTTCTATCCCCCATTCTCTTTTCTCTCCTATTCTTTTCCCTCACTCCCACCCTTTCTTGTCGCTTCTTACCCATCTCTCCATCTCCTCTTTGCCCTCTTCAATATCTTTACTGTCTTCATCATACATCCTTTTTCTATTTTCTCGTCATCCTAGTATCCTCATTTCATGCATCTCCACATCTTTTCCAATCGATGTCATTCCTCCCCTCTTTCTTCTCTGAACATTCCTTATATTGTTCCCTTTCCACTTATTACCCCCTTTCTGTATTCCCTTCCTTCTACATCATTTTCTTTGTTATCCTCTTCTCTCTCCCACCCCTCGTCTTATTTCCCTTCCCCTGTATCATCTTCTTCCCCTTTTTCCATCACGTTTCCTCCTTACTTCCCCATCGATAACCTGGTTGTTCAGCGTTGTCCTGTCTTTTTTATCATACCACCCTCCACATGCATCTCCATACGGTCTGTTCCATATTCTTTGCCTTGGTCTTCCTCGCAATGACACGATTCCTTCAATCTTCTCCTTGTATTCGTTCTATCTTCCTTTCCTCTCCCCTAATTTTCACGTTTCTTCTGACCACTTCTCCTTTTCTCTACCACCCCTACCTTTTCGTTCATTCTGTATCTGTTTCTCTTCCTTTCTCTCCTCTTTTTCACACTTTCCTCGCCCCTCATAGTTTCTTTTTTTTCTCCGTTCTACTTCTTCTTTCGTCCTCTTTCCATTTTCCTCCATTTCACCCCCTACTCCCACCTCGTTTTCTCCTTCTTATTTATCCTTTCCCGTTTCCTTGCTTTTCTCAGCTCTATCATTTATTTCACTTCCATGCATCCCTCTTTACTATCTCTGTTGCTTCCTTCATTTTGCACATCTCTCTATTTCATCCCTTCACCCTCTACTCTGTCATTTTCCTATTTTTCCTTGTTTGTCCTTCATCATTCCCTTCTTCCCCTATCATCCCTCTCTCTTATTTCTACCTCTTTCATTCTTTTTTTTTCCCCTCCCCTATCTCCCTTACTCTTCTCGTAATCAACCCCCAATCCTATCCATTCCCTTTTCTCTTTCCCACACACCCTCACACCTAGCATTCAAGGTCAATTGAATCCTTTCTCCATTTGCGTCATGCGGTCATTCCAGTCTCTTCCACTCCATTATCATCCTCTTCTCCGCAGAATTCATTTCTCTTCTTTTCGAGAGTTCTGTCGTATATTCCATTCTCGTCAGTCCTCTCGAGGGGGCATCACCACATCTATCCATAATCACATCTTCTCATGACATTTTTGTCTTGGAGGATACTATGACATCTGTCACTCACCACTTTCTATTCTCCCCAACAAACATTCGCTCTACCTTTTGCTTAAGAAAAGTAGATTGAATTCTTCCCCCATCCCGTCTACTTTCTTTGAAAGGACACTACTTTCATAGTACCCTTCCAAAGAGGGGCAAATGTAGACACCCCAATTTCACATCTATCCTAAATCAATTAATTCCCCTTCCTCATTTCCCACAAAAATACACTTCGAATTAATCAAATATAATTTGATTAATTATCCATTTCAAAATCTAAAAAATAACCCAATCCTCACCACATGTCATTATTCTCCATGTTTTTCTACTATTGAATTAAAAATTCAAATTCAAATCCTCACCCACCCTTCGTGGTCCCCACTCACCTAAAATCCTCCACTTATGAATTAAAAATATAATTCAAATCCTCACCCATTCTTCGTGGCCCCCACTCACCTAATCTTGCCCACATTTTCAAACCACTCACCTAATCTTGCCCACATTTTCAAACCACCCACTTAATCTTGCCCACATTTTCAAACCATGATTACTTAAATTACTCTAAGTTAATCACTCCCCAGGCTATAAATACAACATTACCCCTCCCCTCTAAACACACGGAGAATAAGCTTGAATGCCATATCTAAGTTCTTGCATCCTTTGAGCAAAGAACATCCTTTTGCCTCGTCCTAATGCCCAAATAGCCTCAAAATCCTTTTTCCCATCTGGTGCAAAGTAAGAGGATCGTTGTTGCAAGAAGATTTTGCTCCGTCTTGAAGAAAAGCACCTACATATCACACAATCAGGGCTCAATCCAAGTTTCCTAGCCCATTCCGAGGTTTGATACGGAACACAAAAGAGGAGGTTTGATTATTGATATTTTACTTCCTTGGTAGTAGTGTATTGCTCCTTGACCCCACTAGGGGTTGCCGCCCCCAGATCCCTGCTTTGGAATTTCAGAACCAAAGCGAAGATTTGTGGGGAAGATGCATCAACAAAAAGTGGTGCAAATTTGAGCTCCATGGTCCAAGTTACTGAGTAAGTAGTGACACAATGGAGGATAGAGGCAACAGAGGCTAGAGGTCAATCAACGACCTCTCGTCAATCACTAATGATGGGGTCGCACGAAGTTGTGGTGGCAGTGTGTGTATGTGTGTTTTCTTTTATTTCAAATTTTCAGTATGATTTTAGAGTTCCTATTTGAATAAGTGAAATGTTCACATTGAGCGGGGAAACTAGAACATGGTCTCAATGTTCAATTTTCCCTCTATTCAGTTTGTATACAATAAGAAGTGGTTCCTACATGATTCCTTGAAGGAAAGACATAGTGGACAAACAAAAACACAAAGGAAAAGCAACATTGTGATATTTGGGTTGTTGGTTGTCCTGTAAAACCATCCTTTGTTTTAGGTTGTTGGTTGTCCTATAAAACCATCCTTGTTGAGGTTGTTGGCTGTCCTACAAAACCATCCACATCATGAGCACGTATGGGCGAAAAACTACATAAGGAAGTGTGATTATTTTTTCTACCTTGTCGACATTAGGGGAGTGTATATTAGGAATTAATAATGTTAACAATAGGGGGTGAATGCTACCAAAATATTGTGTAACATTATTAAATAAATTGTAATATTATTAATAATGAGTTTATAGAACTCATATTAATAATGTAGTTGTAATAGTTTTATTGGTGAGTTGTGAGAACAACTCACGTAGTTATTTTAGTGTGAGAGATATCCTAGAGATTAACTAGAGATATATTCAGGATAATAATTGATATTGATAAAGGTTACATATATTCTACCTTTACATTGTGTAGTTAAGTCACCCATTAACATTGTTGAAAAGACAGGTGCAAAGTGATGAAGCTTTAGTTTCCCATTGGATATTTAGGAGCTCCAAAGGGCATAGTCCCACATAATAATTTTGTTTCATTAGTATTTGACCACCCAATTGTTAGAATCCATATTACAAGAGAGAAAACACATCCACGTATAGGGATCTAAGTTTTTCCTAGGGTACCATTCCAAGTGGTAGGAAATATACATTGAGTTTTCATTCATTGAAATCTTATTAAGTGGTCTTAAGACTAATTTATCTTGATTCGAAAGAAACATGACTCTTCATGGTAAACATAAAGGCATAAATGGGATTCTAACCTCATGAAATTTTCACACCTCATGGTTTTCCTTTATTACTTATTTGAAGAGACAAGAGGCCCTTAGGATTAACTCTTTGCCCATTGGTTCTTGTGGTGAAATTTATATGACTATTCACTTTTTGATCACAACACCTATAACCTGCCACTATCTTTCTCTAGAGTTGAAAATGGTTTATTTTGTGAAGGTTGGGATTCGTTTATGGTCATGGTGGGTAGGGAATGTTGTTTTTTTTAAATTGGAAATTAAGATAACCAAACACTCTCACAGCTCAAATGGAGTTATAACACCCTTCAATGGAATAACCACTTTCCCTATTGTGACTTTTCTGTCTCGTGTACCACCAAGATGCCCAAATAACCTAGAGGTAACATATTTTACCTTGGGAAGAGGAAGGGTTGACCATATCTATTTTATCAAGGAAACACAATTTGAGTGCATTAGAAGACAACCACGACAACTACATATCTAATGTCATTGCAGCATCGATCAATAAAATATTAGCTGTTGGAAACACATGATTTCTTATTCAAGACAGGGAAGGGTGTAAAAAGGTTTCAAAGAACCATCACAATTATTAGTATCAATGACCAACCTTTTTCTTTACATGCTTACGACAAAAATAATTTTCAAGTTTTAGATCACTACCATGCAACTATACAAAATTACGAAAATATGTCACAATTAACTAAATACACTATTTTACCATATAGTTGAATTGCAAAGTTTTAAGATGAAATTTCACCATTTCTTTATTTAACATACATGCACAATGAAAGGATTTCTTCTTTCTTTAATAATACAACATGTATGATTGTTAAAATAATATACATTTATATTCCCACACTAATTACACATTTTCAGTAAGGAACATTAAACTTAGATTTCCATCATCCATTTTAATCCTGCTTACGCTACCTGTAACCTACCACATTAGTGTAAACATGGTCAATGAAAAAGACGTTGACATGGCTTTCCCCTTAAGTCTATCATTTTTCACATATATGATTTCCCATTTACAAATAAACTAAAACACTTGTACGAAACAACAAAGAGTAAAAATCACATATGTAGTTTCTTTTTGTTAACAAACCAAAGAGAGAAGAAGGAAAAAGGGAGAGAGAAAACACCATATTACCCACAAGCTAGTTTGACTAAACAAGAAACATAAAGGAGTTCTACAGGGTCATGTAATAGTGTTGATAGATTTTCCAATAGTTAGTCGGCTAGGAGAAAGTTTTGTGACAATTTTCTAATATTGCGGCAAGTTTATAATATCGTCCAATTTAGCCAAATGACCTTGAAACTGGGTTTGAAAAAAAAAAATCCAAACTCAAGCACACCATGAGTATAGTTTCCTCTATTCTCCTATCTACAAGGAGGGCCAATAAGTTAATGAAACTTAAATCTGCTGACCAGGGTTCAAATGACGACCACTTTTCCGGAGCTACTTGTCATAATCACACCAATTCAACTTGTCATTGAGTGACCAAAGGCCTATAAAACCCCCTTACAACACAAGCTTCAAAGATGATTGATCTTAACTAATGTTTGACTATGATTGTCCTCCATAAATACTAGAGGTATAAATTGACGAAGCTTCATTTCTCGATGCGGTGCCAAAACTGTGATCCAAAACCAAATGGAATTCTTAACTTTGAGCAATTGTCAAACATTGAAATATTGACAAATGAGCTCCTAGATGCGTGAAAAAAAATTGGCAAACAAATTTCTAAAATCATTCTAGGGGTTGAAGTGGTATCCCACATCACCAGTGAACTTATTCAAAGCTTCATTTCCTGCCATAAGGTTTGGAGGGGAATTTCAAGTGTCTAAGAAAATGTGTGGTTTATTTATTTTTAGTAAGGTGAACAAGCAACGTGATTAAATGGAAGGCCAAGTTTAATTTTCCAATCTAGGGCTATGGTTAACTGGTTCTATCATCCAATATTTCTAAGTTTCACATGGCATGGTTTAAGAGTGTAGCTTGCACAAAAGAGGTCGTAACCATTGTACCAGATGTAAAGTAAAAATATCCATTTTGCGCAACAAAACATTTCATTAACCATAACCCTACTTCCTTAAATAAAAAAATTCACTAGCTTTGTGAAGGGAAAACTATAAATATGAAAGCATACAAAAATTTAAACCATGTTTGGTCATTTGAACTGGTGAGTGACCAATGATCAAAAAGTGCTCATTTTGTGGTCGTCCAAACATTTGATCATATCATTCTCGTGCCACTCAGTACATTCCACATTATCGTTATTTTCCAAGTAGCTCACTTAGCTAGAAGGCTAGTTATGAATCGAGCTACAAACCAAGATGAGATGGGGTTGAGATAGGAGAGCTCGTGATTGAGCTAAGGTAAATTTATCCAACTCACTTACCAACTAGTTTCTATGGCCGAGTTATCCACTAGCTCCCCCACTAAGCATTCACATATACGCTAAACAGGCCACGTGGATCATGAAATGTGGATGAGCCATGCTCCATTAAAAAAACTCACCAACATCCTCCAAATATAGCCTCACCACCATATAATCAAAGTGTCAAACCCAACTAATGCCGCAAAGTGATGATTAAAGCAAAGAATAAGCGGTCCCCATGACCACTGTATTACACCCCTTTCTCCACAGGGTAAAGAAACCAAACATGGAGCGGCCACATTACCATGCCCAGCGGTCCATTGACCAATAAAGAAACTAAAGCCATATTGGACTAGCCAGCTAAGTCTATCATCTGCCACCTATTCCCATCAACTCACTTGCCCAACAACCCACGTGGCCCCAAACATGGAATAACCAGATTGCATACTAAAACATGACAAAATATCCCTTTTACCTCTTACTTTGAGATGTCCATAATATGTTTCAATGCTCCCGTTATGCACGGAAATGGATAATATTGACAATAAAAAAATATTGTGGGATCTTTGTTTAATGTCTTTCTTTGACATTTGCTTGAACGTTTTTGGAACCGTTTCAACAAAAAGGCATTTTGTGTGCACCTTGAAAACACTTCATTCCATGAAAGCACTTTTTTTGAGGTTTTTTTGTCAAACATTTCACATGTCTTGTATTTTTTCATGTTTTGCATACCTATCTCCCAGAGCACTTAACCACACATAAACTATTTTTTGTTTTCCTGTCCTATCCTCTAACACATGCACGCCCAACAACAATATTAAACAAAAATGGAGATTACATGCTATGGGTGCATCCTAGGATCCCATATAAGTTATATTGGCATGAGTCAAATAATCTTTATGGGTGTTTTCCCAAACTTCCCTCTCAACCAGAGCATTGACATGTTTTCACCAAATACAACCATAGGTGCCCAGCCGAGTAGAGATCTGCTCAAAGCTACTGCATGTAATCCTCAAAATTGCTGGAAAATATGAGGGGTTTTGGCTTTATGCCTGCCAAAGCATTTGTTTGAAAGTTCCCATGCGCCCTCTCCATGGCGTTGTCACCCCAAACCTTCCAAAATGAAATATAAAGAAATCCCAAGAAATGAGATAACACTTCTTCCCAAAACGTAAATCATTTTTGCACCCAAAACTATGATAGAGCCTACACAACATGGGGAAGGTGACTAGGATGGTTTTTAGATTGTACTTGTCAGAGCATTCACATGTTTGCATTGGTTGAAGATATGCAGGCAAGTACCAGGTGTGTCATAGTAGGGCACTACAGTGTACAAGTTTTTGATAACCTTGATAAGACTTTGGAGTGCTTTTGACTTGGCTTGGGATGCTCTTGGAAGAGTGTGGAATGCTTCAAACCTACTTAGGGCTTTGTTGCTTAATGTTTTCCCCTGATTTAGGGAAGTTTAGGGAAACTTTGCTAGAGATTTAGAGATGAAGATCAAGTGCGCCTTGTCATTTACATCTCCAAGTCAGAGTTAGATGATTGCTAAGTTAATAAATGGGAGCGTTTGATTCACTTTTATATCTTTCCAAGGGATATAATTTCACATTAAGGCCAAATTAGAAAGTAGAATTAGGATAAACTTAATAAATTTGATCATTGAGAAGTAGAGGACACTAGAGCCCAACTTTGAATACTAGCATTTGGCGTTAATGTGCTACTAAACAATAGTGTCCCAAAAACAGAAACTGTAATGAGAGTCGTAGGAAAGGCTTGATAAGAGATAAGAGGCGTTTTTAAGAATTTAGACCAGTCTTGTATATTTTTTAGCAACAAAATGACAGAATGAGGAATACTTGTAAGACTTAGGAGATAATTAGGATAATACATTTATGTCATGTTTATGCACCCAAGTTGTAGTTAAAGGATACAAGCCAAACCAAAAATCATTAAAAACCTAATTACTAGATTAAGTGTTTACAATGATTTATAGGGATCTTTACCTCTTGGCTTTCATTGACTGACATTCTGTTATGTATAGGACAAGTTTATATGTCTTGAACATGTTTTTCCTTTGAAACTATCTCAGGCCTACAAATCTATCTTCTAATCACTTTGCCTTTAATAAACAATTCTCGTTTGAGTCAACTTTTTGGTACTTTTGAATTTGAATTTTTGTGGGTTGTACAACAAAAGGTTAATAATTTAAGGTCAATGACTATATAAGAGAATTGACTAAAGACATTTGGGGGTATATTATATGATCTTTTCAAGAGCTGATTTATCAAGGGAATTACACACATCTACTTTAAGGGTTGATCTAATTCATTACAAAAACCAAAGTACCATTTGCATGTTTGTGTCACTTGCATTTAAGGAAATGTCATGTAGATTTACATGCTTTATTCACATGTTCTCATATACCTACTGGGAGGGAGACTTGTACGAGTCCAAGGCCTCTTCAGATTAGTGTTATGTAGGTAATGCTCAATCATCATTGGTATGTGTTGAGGTCAACCCAACTTAGACAATATTTACTAACCCCTTTTTAGGAACCAAGTGAAGAGCTAAGGTTTAATGACAAAGAGAAGCAATATTTAGTTACAATTCAATCATTGTAATATTTTAGACACATATTCCGTACCTAAGGATATAGGTCAAGCAAACACAATCAAATCCCCATAGGACATATTCTTAGATCCATGGCTATGGTCAACCAAGAACCTATCCTTTTCACAATGAACTTGTCCTCCACACATTTCCATAATCCTAGATTTTATAAACATCTCGATGACAATTTGCATAACCTCCTCATCTAATTTCAGCCATTCAAAGCACAATATCACTATCCATTTATGAAACCATAATTTTCCTTTGTTAGGTTATTATTTGTGTATCGATGAATTGTCTTATGACACAACATTCTTGCGTAATTTAGGACCGTTGATTTATAGTTTTTTGTTTGAATAATCTCATACAATTAAATAATTGGTATTAGGTTATAACCCCAGTTTCCCAAGTAACAACCCTCGTTCCCTACTTCTATGGTGAATGAAATATTTTTAATCACATCCATGAAATCTAATGGTTTATAAGACTATGCATTAAAGGTGCCTCAACCACCTAAAGATAATGATACTGCTAGTTGAGTTGTTTCTTTAAGAAAGTTATTGTTTCCCTTAGAATCTAAAACATTTACTTTTCTTTTTACACGCAACATAACACTATGATATGATGTATATCAAAGAGATAATCTAACACTCTTATTTGAGTTGTTTCGTGGACTACAATCATTGTTATGTATGTGCAAAATGGGCTTTTTTGAAAAGGTCTTTGAAATTTTAAAGTAAACAATTAACACTTGTAGATTTGAACTCATCAATCGTTGTCATCATGCTCACAACGTGTGTTAGAATGTGAGCTTTGGGACATAACATGGAGATCCCTAAAAAAAAAATTAAAGGTAAATTTTCTTTAAATATTTTTGTCACAATTACCTTGATAGACATACACGACACATGAAATCATACACAAAAACATATTATACGACCAAATGCCCTCACTAAATGTGATGTTATGAAACATTATGATTGTCAGCTTTGCACCAAACAAAATCATTGTTAAATCCTTAGAGAATTAAATGAAAATGCACTTGGGAGATTTCAAGTTGAACGTTGCGACTTTTTCTAACATACCAACTTGTGTCAAAACAAGAGATATGAAATAGGGTATAGTGAGGCATACAAAATTAGTTTTGTCATATGTTGTTGTTAAACATGTATGTGAAATGTGGAATGATATAGAAGACACTGTTAGAGTAGGTATTTACCTTAGCTTATGTTCACCTAGGTACTTTATTTACCTTTATTGTATTTATCCTCACCCACTTATGTGTGTGGATATTTCTTTTTATTTATTTAGATATTAGGGGGATATTATCTAGTTGTTAGGTATAGTTATTTCTTTGATCTATGGTATTGACTAGTTCTTTCATTGATCTATGGTGTTGACTAGATCCTTGATGTCTAATTCTTTCCTAAATCTATGGTCTTGACTAGTTCTTTGATGACTAATTCTTTCCTTGATTTATGGCTTGATCTACGACCTTGATTGATTCTTAGATTGTTATTCCTTGCCTATATAAGCAAGGCCCATTCTCATTGTATTTCATTGAGTTCCATAATAATATATGTTATTGCTGCTCATTTGTTTGTAAATATTTTATGTAAAATTATTTTGACGAATTGCTTTCATCTTATTAATCGTGGTGTTTAATTAGCATATGAGTTTTTGGCTTAGTACGATCTGGTTATCGTTCCTTTTAGGCACATGCATTGTCTAACAAAATATCATAACATAGCTTCCATATAAACAAAACTAACAAATTAAACACTGACATCCCTCACGCGGTACTTTACAATTTGGTACTTTACAATTTACATGTAATTGCTAGTAATACAACTAGTTGGGTTTTTCTTTAAGAAAGTTGTTCCTTATCTTAGAACCCTAAACATTTGTTTTTCTTTCTCAGGAGAAAAATCTTAAGTAATGGTCCCATGCAGGGGGCAACAACAACAATTTTAAGGGACAAGTGGTCCAGTGCAATAATGACTTTTCACAAACAACAAAAAAAAAATCTTTCCCAGAAAAAATAGAGTGTTGGTTGCATAAGAAGGCCATTTCCTGCAACTGGAATAGGTGGGGGGCTGAACTTTTTTATTGTAATCAAATTTTTATGGTCACATGTCAATCTATCATTGGTTGGAAAATTTCTTCCACTCCCCAAACTGCTTCCCTCCAAATCTACCACCACATGATTTACTAAAGAAAATGAAAGAACATGGAACCAGAGAGTGCTAACTTTTCTTATAAATTCTTTGAAGTACATGATAAAAAATTATGCCTTGCCATGTTCATGAGACTCTTCTATTATATGCAAATACACAAAACCCCTCTCCTCATAAGGGCAATTATTTTCCTTTTCCAATAAAGAAATTAAAAAAAGTGCCGTTTTACGATTGCAATAAATTCATACGAAGGTTAATATCGATAGAAAGTCAAAACCCTATAAACACCAGTCATATATAACTATTTAGGGTTTGGCTTAAAACCTTCACTGGAGAGGAGACTACCGAGAGCGGCGGGCGAAGCAGAGTGTGTCGAAAACAAATCAGAAGCAATGGTATTTATCATCTTTTTTTCCTTTTCTGTTTTTGTTTCGGGTTTTTGCGGAGGGTGTTAAGATTCAAATGTACCTGGCCGTTTATTTATTTTTGTTGATTAGGGTTTTTAGAATTCAGGAAACTGCTTAAATCTGTTCGATTCTGTTTACTCTTTTTAGTTTTCATTGTAATAATCCAATTTTGTTCACTGATTTAGGTTTATTAGATTCTCCAGAGGTTTTGGAATCGAGTGTTTAAACACACAGTACGATTAAAATAAAGATTTATGTAGGATTTGGTATTTAGATCAGACAATCTTACGTTTCCAATTAAAATTATACGATTGCTAAGGAATTAAAGGACGCCACACTCCATAATGATTGAGAAGGACATTTCCCGAAACACTTACAAGAATTATAAATTTTGATGTTTCGGATCACACCGCCAGGATGAAAGATGTTAAAGGGACGATATCATAAAGGTCACTTCAAAATTCCTAGCTTCTCTCGGTGATGTGAATAGACACTTCTCTCTTGCATTTCTTAGTACTTTATTATAGGCATTCTCAGGCACTCCACGGTTCATAAGATACAGGGTTTTAGGTTTAATACTTTGGGAGTTGGTTTTGGGTATCCCGATTCTTTCTGGAGTGTAGAAAGTTTAGGGTTTTATGTTTAATATGTCAGGAGTTAGCTGCATGTTTTGATTCCCGTTCGAAATAGTTTAGTCAATGGTTTTGAATGACTGAGTTTGGTAGCCAATTCAATTATTTGAGCGGGTTTGATAGCTGAAGGCAAATTAGTCTAGTAAAGGTTTTCTTATAAGTGTATTTGACATAACAATGAGTAACTAGTAGAAGGAATTGCATTTGACGTAATGATGTGTTATTACAAGGAAATGTTTTTGACATAATTATGTGTTATTATAAGGAAGTGTTTTTGACATAACTATGTGTTATTATTAAAATACATATTTGACAGCAAGCATAGGCAACAACTCAAGCTCACGTGTTAATTGGAAGGATTGTTTGGTCAAATTAGGATGTCTTCTGTTCAAACATTTTTTTTGATGAATAAAAAATGATTATTATATCCCTAAAAAAATTGTAGTTTACTATGAGTTTCATATTCAGGTGGTGCTTTGAGTTGAAAATTAGTGATATTAGAATAGTCTGCAGAAATTACAAAATAGCCACAGAAAAGCCCCCATTAACAGAACACAAATATCAGAGTATTGTATTGGAATATGGGTGTGGGATTGTTGGTCTGCTCATAAAGGCTATAACGTCTGAACACATGGTTTACATGGCTTGCATAGGGCAAATTCCTGTGGCAATGTTGTAATCTTATTTGACATTGCAAATCATGTCATCATGTTGAATAGACATCTATTCTATGTAGCTGATGTGGGAGGTTAACTCCCCTGGTATTGGTATGCTATGCATATGTCACGAAAATGTGCTCGGGAACAGTCAAGGTACGGCCGAGACCCCTGTATACGGCTGGGTATGTTTGTAGACATACCTGGTCATACCCGGGGGGTCTTGGATGTACCCTGGCCACTTCAGGGCATGTTTCCAGGTTAAAAGTATTTTAAAAAATTTTCTCACTCTTTTTAAAACATAAAGTCTTAAAGTAGCTAAAAACATAATATTTTATGATCTGAAACCCCTATATAAGTGAACTAGAATGAATTAAACAAAAGCAGAACAACTAACCTCTCATTCCCTCATTGCATACTTGCTTGTTAGCTTTCATTTTGCTCATTTAGGTTTGATACTTCATCAACAAGCATTGCAATCATTGTGTTTAATTTATAATTTTAAGCCTTTAACAAATTAAAAGTTGTCTTTTGTGGTTTTTTAGCTTATAACATTCAAGTTATTTTGTCTTTTATATGCATAATTTGTGGTTTATTCCTATTTAGTAGGCTGGAATTTATACCATGAATGGATGGCATCATCAGTCATATTTCTCAGCATGTAGCATTTGTAATAGATGGGGGATGGAGACGGATCTCAAATCAATATAGAGAGCCTGCATTTATTTGATTATATGTGTGATATGTTTGGTTAAAAACTTAAATACTGGGTGTGGCTCCCTGCAATGGCCCTATAGTTCAGAATAGAATTGCCACCCCTCCCTATTTGTAATTTTATGTATTATTTGCATGGCTATACCCAACACCGTATCTGGGGCAATTTTTTTTTTTGTTGTATCCATGTATTGGCTACTCTGTACCCGTAACTGTATCCAAAATGTATTGGCAACTTAGGAATAACGTTGCTACTAATTTGTTTATAGCTTTGTTTTTGCAACAAACTTTCTCAAATCTACATAACCGGGTCTGCTGGTACAGGCCTTGGGTACGGGTACATATTGTACCGCGTATGGTATGCTTGGGGTATGCCTAGGGTACGTTTGGGTAGGAGCTACTTGGGTATTGCAGGATGTACCTTGGCCATACCCATGACATACCTCATGTACGGGTACATATTGTACCCTGTATGTAGTATGGGTATGGTATGCTTGGGGTATGCCTAGGGTATATCTGGCAGTACTCGGGTACGTTTGGGTACATTTTGGGTCGTACCCAGAGTTACTTGGGTATTGCAGGGTATAATGTTAATAATTGACCACTTAGGGCAACTTAGGTAATTAAAAAATTGTGTACCGGAGTACGAGATTGGTTAATAACTTAATAGTTTCTTCTGCAACACTGTGACTACGCCATTGCCAAGGTCTGTATGTAACATCAACAATTGAAGATGTTAAGAAACTCATTGTCTGTTTACCTGTAGAAAATCGCACTGGAGCCCTTAATTGATGATGTTGAGAAGAGCAGATGGTAAGCATGGATTTGATATTATGCATCAGTTATCACAGAAATGTTCAGGAGTTCCAGCCATAATAGCAGCTATGTTGCATGGAAATGGAAACGAGTACGAAATGCAGAAACGACAAATGATAAAGGAAACAACAAATGGACCCCTTAGGCGTTTCCGTGCAACATAGAATAGCAGTAATCAAACTGAATCTTCTAGCTCTAATCAAACTATGTACAGATTTATAAGTTCCAGGCTGCTGAAACTGTAGGGGTTTGCCTTCGACATCCCAAGACAGGCAAAACGAACTGAATGAAATGGGGGTGCCACTGCTGCTGCCATGTTGTGGAAGCTTGAGTCCTGGGTCTTTCTGGGCATGCCTGGACATTTTTGGTTCTTTTTGAACAGTGACATATTCAAGATTTTTGAACTCTCTTGTGCTATGTCCAGGGAAGGTTTACTTCAGTGGCACAAGTGTTGGTTCAAATATCCAATTGTCTTTTTATCTTCTTCATTCAGGTTGAGCTGTATTGCTGCTCATATGGGGGTGTCTAACTGAAACTGTTTTTAATTAATGGCTTAAAACTGTGCAAAGTCATGCACATATTGACAGATTAATACAATGGGTTACCTAGGGAGAGGGATCTAGCTCATTGTGGCATCACCAGCCCACACTGGCCATGGTCCATGGAACCGTCTAAGGATGGAAGGTTTAAGTTCTCGGCTAGCCCACGGATTAAACCACATTATCATGGTGCCCTATCATCAGGGTATCCAAACCGTCGGTAGTAGGCCGCCTTAACACGGAGCCGAGATTTGAATCGTTGACCTCCCAAATATTAAGAAACCCAAGAACTGTTACACCACTACCCGTTGGATAATAAAATGTAATTCCTTGTTGAACCAAAGTAGCAGAGATTTCAAATTGGTTGCCATGGGTGATTTGCAACTAGAACTCACCTGCATGATACAGCTTGCCCACATTTAAGAAACCCAAGAACTGTTACACCACTACCCGTTGGATAATAAAATGTAATTCCTTGTTGAACCAAAGTAGCAGAGATTTCAAATTGGTTGCCATGGATGATTTGCAACTAGAACTCACCTGCATGATACAGCTTGCCCACATTTAAGGTTATTTGTTTTCCATTTCCATATATCTTTTATTTGTTTTCCTGATATTTAATTCATCACGTAAAGTATGGGGTATCTACCTTATTATTCTGGACTGTTATCTTGTGCACTAGGAGAATTAATATCACAAGGTCTGAGGTACTCTAGGTGTAGGGCAAACAAAAATTGAACAATCTCTCTCCCTCCCTCTCTATATATATATTCCGTGTACTAAGAAAATTAATATCACAA
Organism: Taxus chinensis; assembly: GCA_019776745.2. Lineage (NCBI taxonomy): Eukaryota > Viridiplantae > Streptophyta > Pinopsida > Cupressales > Taxaceae > Taxus > Taxus chinensis. The sequence continues at coordinate 486,839,492 of CM034154.1, forward strand.
GGTGTGGGGTATTCTAGGTTTAGGGCAAACAAAAGTTGAACAATATCTCTCTCTATATTATGCATATATCTCATGTACTAAGAGAATTAATATCACAAGGTCTGGGGTACTCTAGGTGTAGGGTGTACAAAATTTGAACAATCTCTCTCTCTCTCTATATATATATATATAATGTTCAAGGGAAGAAATCCTTCTGCGGTCTTCCACAAGGTGGAGTCACATGCATCATATGCTCATGACTTGGCTGTGACCTTGACTTTCCATACTTCGCAAATGACCTTTACTTTCTATATTTTGCAAATAAATTTAATAAAACTGGTGTATATACAGTCAATGTTGTATTTTCATATGATATTGCAGTTCGACATTTTTTTTAAAAATTTGATATAACATGTTTAGTATCTACATTCAGAATGAGCCTCAGGTTAATATTGTTGTTTTAAGATTCAACTCTTTTTTAGCATTACTACAGCTTGCTTTTTCATATTGGAAGGCATACATGCTTCTCTAACCTTTTATCTGCTTATGCTGATAGGTGAACGTTCCAAAAACAAAGAAAACTTTTTGCAGAAATAAAGCATGCAAAAAGCACACTTTGCACAAGGTTACTCAGTACAAGAAAGGAAAGGACAGTCTTGCTGTCCAAGGTGAGTTCTATTTTGTCTTTTGAGAGCTTGAAAGCCTAAGAAATTCAGTATGTTGAACTTGCATTGCTAAATCAGGTCACTGATTTTGTTCCATTTACCAGGAAAACGACGGTATGATCGAAAACAATCAGGTTATGGAGGTCAAACAAAACCTGTCTTTCACAAGAAGGTAAGCAAAATATCATAGGTACTCATGGTTTGCTTCATGTTGAGAAATTATATTTGGCTACGTATTCTTTATTCTAAATCTGCAAACAAGCTGATGCAAGAATATGTCATTATCACTTGTAGGCAAAGACAACAAAGAAGATTGTGTTGAGGCTGCAATGCCAGTCTTGCAAACATGTTTCACAGCATCCAATCAAGGTGAATTATATGCAGTCAATTCTTTGGTATTTATGTCCTATTTGTTCTGCCTTTTTATGGCAGAGTATTACCACGTTGTCTTTCCTTATTGGTAATGCCTCTGTGCAACCAACCACATCTTTTCATAATGGTAAAATACATTGTGCAACCTTTTTGATTTTGCAGCGTTGCAAACATTTTGAGATTGGTGGAGATAAGAAGGGGAAGGGAACATCCCTTTTCTAGAGATGCAGTTTTGTTCTGGCTGTGCTCAAAACATTTTATATTGTTTGTATTTAAGACTACCTATCTTTCTGAGACAACAGATCTGTTTTGAAAATGAATGTTACCATTTAGATACCTATGGAAGCCATCTATTTAAGATACCATTCATTTTTTGATTTTAATGTAGGCAACCTTGGATTTTTATTTGCTTTGACAGAGGAGGGATGAATTTTTTGAGAGGCCTCCTTTTGGCTTATTAAATATTTTTGGTGGTTAAGAACGGTGCTTTTTGAATGTTTGCATCATCGAGTTTCCTTGATCTGTTATATTTATCATATATGTTTGCCTCGACTTGGAAGGTGCCCCTCTTAAGGGTGCCATGGTAAGTGGAACCATACTTACCAATGAGAATCCAAAAAAATTCTCCATACAAGTTAATGCTTCAAATATTATTGACCCTCGAAATGCATGTTGCCACATCTAGGCGGCTAAATTTTTCATAGCCTAGCATTGTTGGTCACTTTAGACCTTATAGCCATAGGACGTGGCTTAGTTGTTTTATTAATGGCATGATCTGATAGTACGAGAGCTTGTAAGTACACAGCAGTCTGCTCCTGGGAGTTTTGCTCACTATATTTTTTCACTATATCTAGATAGATAGTTTGAGCAAACAATGGCTTCATATTGTTGCTGTTAATATATTTCATTTGTTTTTTTACTTATTGCTTCTTAGAAAAAAAGAGCATGATTAATTTTGTTTTGAGGAAGTTGTCTATTATCTATCTAATAACCTACCTTGGCCCTCTACAGAAAATTCAACTTTTCTTTTGGCGATTTGTTTGCGAGGGATTTTATGCTGTTTTCCTATGTGATCACCATGTTTTTTAAAGTGAATATATATATATATATATATATATATATAGTGTGTGTGTGTGTGTGTGTGTGTGTATTTTACATTTGAGGGGTTTAGGTGTACTTTCTTGATTACTTTTAGTGTCTTTTACTTAAAGCTTAATTAACTTATGAATGATGATCTAATTATACACCCTACACCCTGCAATTTCTTTCAAATGTGGCATATGTTAGCACTTAAAAGCCCAACTATAATATATGCCAATAATATGTTATGCCAATAGTTCATTACGATGGCAAAACATACACTGACACCTACTTTTGAGGCAAACATGGTGACAACACCATATCTTTAAAGTTAATTAAGTTGGAGGTTCCCCATTGTGTGTTAACGTTTTCTGTGATCTCTAGCCATATGATGTAAGAAATTTTATTGCAAGGCACCCATGGCTGATGTTTGATTCTTGTCAATGCCAAATTAATCTTGGTTTGTGAGGGGTTGGGTTTAGATTTGTTATCATGGTGGAGAAGATGCAATGTAACAAGGATGTGGTAGAGAGGTTCGTAGAGATTTTGCATAGAGGAAGTTGGGGTTGAAGGATCTAGTTGGTGCTAGGAAATTCACGATGAAGGCATTGGAACTCTACTCTCCCTTGCCCACCCTCTCCTAGCTCATTCCAATTATAGACAGTCTTGTTAATGGTAAGATAGACTGGTTCATTATTCTCCAAATTGATCATATGAATGTTATGATAACTTCGTTGTCAAAAAAAAGCATAGGATAATGGAATTGTTAAATCTTGACAAGAATTAAGTTTTTTGCTTTTGAGTCTGCCTTGTAGGTCGTTGAGGCTTGAGTTATATTAATTGATAAGATTAGGAGGGCCATTTATGACTAGAGAAAAATCCAATCTCCACTTCAATTTTTTTTCTCAAAATCCTTAAAAAAGTCAAATGTCATTGATGTTGCTAACTCCATATAGGAAATTGTGGACGCGAGCTTCAAAAATTTTGTAGGCTTTGAATACCACCACATTGACAAGAGTTGTAAATGAAAAATTATATGTGGAAGCAAAGATAATTAATGCCATGGAGTTTCATTTTAGTACGAATGATAAAGATTTGAATAAATTGTGTTGAGGTTGTTGACAACGAAACTAATATAAAATAACCTAAATAGATTTGTTATTATGGCTGCCTTATAAGGGGTGTAAAGCATATATCACCATTATTATATAAAAGCTCAATCAATAAAATATTCTTATTTTTTTTGATACCTTGTAAACTTGTGAAATGAAATTTTGTTTTGGCTATCATAACTACACTTGAGAAGATCACATCTTCCATCTTGGAATGGAATGTAATGAGTAATGGGAAAGAGAGATGGGATAAGGTTTTTGGCATATGTAGATGTTAGTGCTTTGGTAAATATGCATGCAAAATGTGGAAACATGTCCTTGGACATGTAAATTGTTCAATGAAATGCATGGTAGAAATGAAGCATCATGGATTGTAGTGATTGAAAGATTGGAAAAAAAATGGGACATTAAATGCAAAACAAATGTGGGAGTTGATTTTGCCTTGAGGCATATCAAATTTGTGTTATGTGTGAGCTCCTTCCCAATTGTGTTTGCAACACAAAAAAAGATGGTGGATTTCCTTTCATCCTCGTAGCTTAGCACATGTAGGAGTTCCAAGGCATGGTATGGACATCGGTTAATACATAATGGATGTATTGGATGTTTATATGGTTAATATAGTGAAAAATAACAAATTGTAAGAGCCATATTTTGGCAAAACTCTCTTGGCATTGCAAATGGGCTATTGTTATGGTTATGGTTGTGTGTGGAAAGAATAACATTAACCACAATGGCCTATTAGAGAGGAAAAGTTCTTGTTTCATACTTGTAGTTGCATTGCTCATATTTTACCTTATACATTTGTCAGTTTTTATTACAAAACATACTTATCAATATGCATTCAACAAAATGTGTAAGATTATTGTATGCTTGCAAAGTGTTTGTGAAAATGACTATCCTTGAATGTTTTTTCATGGAAAATGCTAATAAAAGCTTTTTAAAAGATATCAACTTCCTTGACATTGACACCACTTTATTGAATGCAACAAGTTGAAATCCTACTCAATCACTTCACCTATGTCATTATTCTTTTAGATTTGGCCAAACATGGAACATTGAGACAATGGACAAGTCCATAAAAAATTAATTGAAATCATGTTTTGGTTAGATGTTGTAGTTGTAATGGCCCTAAAACATGTATTAAAAATGTGGAAGCATTCTTAAGCAACATCAATTATAAATCAAAATGCATAGTTCAAGGGAGGCATCACGAACTCGAGTAGTTACTTGATATGCTCACAATATTGCTCTTGACAAGGTTCAAAGCATTTCAAAGAAATGCCTCAACCAAACTTGGTGCTCTAGCATGTGATATTTGTATCATATATATACAAATTGGTGTTCTCAACAAAGTTCAAAAAATTCCTTCATAGGGATATGCATAAAATGAGCTTGTTGAAAAGGGCATGGAGATTTATAGACAATTGGAGTTAGCAGGTGGATTCCAATTCTACCCATGTAAGCTTTGATTGTGTTTTATTTGCATGTAGATATGTAGGCCAAACGGATACACGTTTCAAATACTTCTCCTAGGAGTGATTCTTATTGCATTATTGTTACATGAATCATTATGTGTTGTTGACGAGGGAGTGATATATTTAATCATAAAGCTATGGAGTGAAAATTTGGGATGAGAGGTAGAAGAGAAATGCAAATCATTTCATAGTGAAATTTGATCTCTTCCAAATTTTAACCCCAAGAGAAAAGGGATATCTAAACATTGACATGTTTTGATTATGGGATGGTTAAACATTGTAATCCCTCCCAACATAATTTGCGATTCATGTGCAATTGCTAGTGATTAAGATGGGGTAGTTCTTGTTAGGCAAGGTCCACATACTAATTCAAACACGTGACACAACTATAACCATTTTCAAAATTTGAAAATGTAATGTATTTATGGATGAAATAAAAAATAATGTGAAAATTTAAAGACATTTTTAGAGGGAAGATCCAAAGACTAGTGTTACAACCAAGGTCTTCTATAGGCCAAGAGACAAGTCTACATGATTGTGAGAGCGATGTATGGTGAAAATTAATCGAATACTTGTATTAGTACCTAAACATTGCTTGATGTCAGAGATGTAGTTAAAAGTATAACCAAAACAACCAATTGAAGAGGATGAGAATAACGAAGGAGATAGCATTTTGGTTGTTTGTTCCTTTCCCACAAGAAACAAATTGGGACCATGGTAAATAGGGACCCATTTGATTAATGAAGTGTCATCATGCTCATGAATATTAGTACAAATAGGAGGCTTGGGACAAAGGAATAATCTTGAAGGTCAGTTGACTCTAGACTTTGTGATTTGATGTACATATGAATGAATCATGAGGGGTTTGAGACATTCTTTTAAATGAAAATTGGAGTTTTCTTATTTGGTTTATTGGACAAATCCCTAAAGAGATTTGAAAGCCTATTTTGATGAAAAATATCTTTTATGTTGGAGCTGCCATTTTTGAGTAGGGTTAAAGGCAATTTCTATTATAGATTGAAGGATGAATGGCCATTCTTGTGTAGGGTTAGAGACAATATCTATTTATAGATTGAAGGATGCATGACACTTACAATTGTAGTTCACCCACACAATGCGGTTTTATTGTTATTTTATTTGATGTACTTGAACATTGCCCCTCTCTAACTTGAGACCATTTCATATATTTGAATGAAGATGTCTGATTTTTTATATATAAGACCAATCTATGCAAAGAAACTAGACATCCTGCATTTGGATTAAGCTAACGAGGAAGTCGACCCAACAACTTTTCTGCTCTAACATACTTGTAAGGAATGCAGGAAAGAAAGCCTTGGATAAAGGAAAAAGGATGACTGTATCGAGAAAATTGTTAAAAGGCACCTTTTATGCCCAAGACACCAATATATAAAACAATATTAGAGTGAAAAGGTAATGTTAAAAACATTTCCATCATTAAAATTTGAAGCATTGAAAGTGGAAAAATGTGCAATATTTTACAATATTTATATTGTAGGAAAATTTAAAGTATTTGAAGTGAAAACACTTATATTTTACAATGTTTGTATTGTTGGAAAATTCAAAGGATAGTGAGTGCAAAATATTACTATATTTTACATGTTTGTATAGAAGAGTTTTATCTTAAATTATCTCAAATTGTGCTATATTTTACAATGTTTGTATTTTAGGAAAATTTAAAGCATTGGGAGTGGAAAAAATTGTTATGTTTTACCATGTTTCTATTAAAGTGTTTGATCTCAAATTACATAGCTCTTTGATAAAATGGGAAGACTCTCTAATGACCCTCTTTAGAAGAATGGAAAGACTTTTGTTTCTAGTGACTAGAAGCAAACTACTAACAAAAATACTTGGGGTGCACGAGCTAAAATGTAATATGGATATATTAATTATACCTAAATGATGGAACTTAAATACGACACCTATATGGAGTGCATCTTATTGATGAAATTTAAATGTGACCCTTATATTGATTACACCTAAATTGATGGAACTTAATTAATAAACATAGAACTTAAATAACACTCTTAAATGATGGAACTTAACTAATCTAATTATTTTCAATCAATCGTAATGCGATCAAAATAGTAATTGCTTAGGGAAAAGTTAATTTCTTGTAGTTAGCCAACCAAGTTATGAGGTGTGTGTGTTCCAATGGGTACTTGCAATACAAGCAAACTTTAGGCAATTGTGTAGGAATATGAGGAGAATATTATGTTCTTGTAAAAAGAATTAGCTACTCAATAAAGGACAAATAATACACAAGACATGAGTCAAGACCCTACTTTGGGATTGTGCGACCAACTTCATGATGAAGGGACGTTTCTCTAAATCCTAGGATGAATGCCAACTCAACAAAAACCATACAACCTAGTAAAATAGGAAAAACAATTAAACAAATATTCACATGACAATTGGTTCAACCAATTTGTCATGAGAATTTTATAAATAACTCATTTATTTGAATATGTATAACATTTGTAATTTTTAAGAGAAATGTTAATTGAGAATTGGTTAGTGAACATCTTGCAGAAATCTATAATTACTCTCTAAAGGTTTGCAAGGAAAATTGGTCAATTCTAAAGGTTTCATGGGCATATATTGATAGATCACACACATTTGGTGCATAATTGATGTAATTCATAGTTATATTGATAAGTTGTGTTGCAAGTTCTTTGTGAAGATTAATGGAAGATACATTTTTATGTGTAGATTATAGTGATATTTATGTGTTTTAAACATGACTTGTATAAGATCCTATGTTGAGGGATTTTTGTGCGTGTATTGTGTGTTGTTGAAGCTAAGGTTTGATTTATATATTTTAAAGCAAATGTCAATACATTTGTCTAGCTCTTATGTGACTCTTATAACAATGGATCTCAGATTTCTTTATTGCTCTTTTAGTGAAATGATCATGCACAAGTGTGAGTGAAACTCCTAGTGCAAATAAAGCTCTTTATTCTTCAATGTATGTTAGGGCTTATTGCGAGTATCTTAGAAGTGCATAAAAGATCTTAAACTAGAATTTACTAATTGATAGTTTTCAAATATAAAAGTAATTCGATAACATAAGGTTTTGATATTTAACTTAAATCTATTCCAATCTTAAGACAATCGACATTATCTCTAAAGTAATAGGAATCTTTCCTAGAAATGCTCAACTAATCTAGGTAGTAGACTAGAAACATCACATTTATGTATGTTATTTGAAGTATGTACGCTTATGACAGTTATGAAATGATTTTATGAACTTGTTCAATTGGCCCACACATTTTGCTCCTTTGCTTTGATCCATGCCTTGGGACACATGAAACATACAAAGCAAAATTCTTCTTCTTTTTTAAGGTAAAGACACTCCTACAATATTGAGGGCCAATGTTTAGGGTTAACTTGGGTATTAAAATGCCATCTAATTATTACACCCCTAGATGGTGGAAACCACTCAATAAAGTATGCCAAAATAAGTAAAATGTATAAATAAAAGAATTCAAGTGTTATGAAAACATGGTTTGTGTGCCAAAATTTCATAGAAAATCCTTGTTTTAGAAACTAATAAATGTCCTAACGATTATTGTGTGTATGTGTATTAGGGTACAAAATGAGCTACAATGCTTGTATATTTATACATGATTTATTGATGTTTGAAATTCAATATCAAACCACCAAGAAGTGAAAAAAATGAGATAAAGGAATGGGTGCAACCTTAAAAGAAAAACTTTTTTCTTCTCATCAAAGGATCTTTGATTGTCCTTGATGTTGACAATATGGTTGGTGACCCTGTCAAGATGGAGCCCTCTTCTTGTGAATTTATGAAGAAAAGTAAGACTGTTTGGCATATCTTGTGTAAGGGTAGCCTTGCCAATTTTGTGGAGAGTTAAAGGCCATGACCTTATGCTTTTGGAAATGTTTGCGAAGGCTTAAAAAACTAAGATGACACCCTTGAAAGGCCTATACTTGGAAATCTGAAAGGAAAACATTGCTAGAGTTACCAATAATTGGATTAAAGGAATGCATGTTTTTAAGGACAAACACACCAAGGATGGAGAGTTAAAATTGTTTCTCTAGGGTAAATACTGACAAAATACAAGATTTCCAAGAGGGTATCCCAAGGGTCTTTGCTAGACCCAAAAAGTGAAGTAGCACTACATATCATCAAATATATCACATTAGAGGGAAGGTTTAAAAGGGTGTTCTCCTACCACTTGACATTGTTAATGAAATTTGGTACAAAGTTTTGCACAATAATATAGTATTCTTCCTTCAGAATTCATTCAGGAACATTTTCAAATTATATAAGCCAAGTATCTTCTATATCTTAGGTGTTTGGCTCAACTACTCAACCACCCAAAATTCCATATCAAGAGTGATTGTTATTCACATAATAATACACAATCTAAATAACAAATCATTTACATCCAAACGAAAACAGTAGTGAATAATTACTTATGTAATTATTCATATTGCAACTTATAATATATTACATTATCCAAGATAATATAATTGTTTATGCTAATGTGAACACTAACCGACGATTTCCTAACATCCCCCCTTAATGTGAACATGGTATAAAACATAATCAATTGTTTTTTCATCCACGTGGGTTCATCTACAATACAAATTCGAAAATCCCAAATTCCAATCATTATGCATTGATAATTTTGAAGAATGTATCAAATCTAGTAGCATGTATCCTTTAGAGACATCTGCTCACTTCTATGTATCTTTCTTAATGGTGTGAACCAAGTCTACCAACAGTCATTTGAATTTTTGTATTTGTAGAATGGATTGAATGCGGTCAGATGCTTGTATATGATCATACAACTGATATCATTGACACACTTGACTGTATTGCCTAACACCACAAAAAAACATTGGTTGTGGATTTCAAAAGGTGTCTATTATCCAAAATAAGCTCCTACTTATTTTTGGCTAACTCCTCCTTTTCCTTTGCTGGCACTTAAATGAATTTTTGGCATGCTTCAGGGACTCAAAATTTTCTGGAAATGGCTTCATTAGATAGATAATTTTCTCACCTTTCCAGAAAGGTAAAATTTTCCTCCTAACTCCTTGTAAATCTCAAGTTATGGCTCAGCGGAGTTTTTTGGGGAAAATTTCCCTAGATAGGCCCATAGCCAATGAGAAGGTGCCACGTGGTAGGGTAGAGCAGTGGACGTCGGAAAAAAGTTTAAGTTTTTGGTGCTTTGGTCAAAGGGCGCAAAGGAAAATTTTGGCCCGCAGGCCCGATGAGGGAAAGGAATGGGTTGGCGCGGGCCCGCGGAGGAAAACTTGGCATTTAGCCCTTTGGGGGTTAAAATGCCCAAGTCAAATTTTGGCCTGAAGGCCTGCCGAGCGATGAGGAGCTAACACGTGTCATGGCGGAAGAGAGGAGGCGCGGAGCTATTTGGAAAATTTTTCAAAATCTAAAAAAGGTACAAAGGAAAAATTTGAAGCGCGCCCCTGGCGAGCGAACCAGGAGGTGACATGTGTCATCGGGAGAATGGAGCACGAGGAAAATTTGGGAAATTTTCCCAATGAAAAAATCAAAGGAGAAAAGCGCAGTTTGGGCCCGCGTTTCCATCAATGAATGGGGAACCGCCACATGGCAGCAGAGCGGTGGGGTGTGGGGAATTTTTGGGAAATTTTCCCAAATTCAAAAAATGGGAAAATTTTAAAGTTTCGGCCCGCCGACCTGATTTTTGCCCCAATTTCGCCCTAAATCTTCAGAGGGCCATATCTTTTGATCCATAGCTTGGGTTTTCGCGTTCTTTATATCAATGGAAAGCTGTTGAAATTATTTACACGATGGAGGGTTCAATTTTGGATTTTGATGGAGATTTGTGGGAGAAAATGGAAAAACGTCTCTGGCATGCAAAAACCTAGAAAATGACTCCAACCACCAAAATTAATGAAGTATGGGCCTATGTACTTGTGCAATGTACTTTAAAGTATGGGATTTTTTATGGAAACCCATCATTTTGTAGGCCCATTAGATGATTTTTTTCGGTGGTTGAAGTCCCAAATCAATTTGCCCGCATTTTTTTGCTTTCCCTTCATTCTGCTTTGCCATTAAAAGCCAGATTTGGCTCATTTGTAAAAGGTTGGATGTTCTTGCTTCTGCAAGCTCTTCTTTTCCCCTTAGCAGGTGGATTTGAAGGAGTTTCAGACCTCCCATGGAGATTGTAACACATTTTTTTCCTCTTTGTTATTGCAATGTATTGTATCAAATTTGGGCATGATAATGTATGTTCTGTGATCAATTTTCAATCCTCTCATGCAACTATTATTGTCTTCTAATCCTTCATTGCATTCTGGTAATTTGTGCATGTTTTGTTGCTGCAATATTTATGATTTGTGTCTATTTTTGCAAAGCAAGGAGTTCAACACTCCTTTGGTGTATCACCTCTCTGTTTTTGCTTAGTTTTGTTTCCATTTCCATGTTTCTCTCAACCATGTCTCCTTGGTAGTTTTAGAGTAGGAATTTTGAACCAGAACCTCTATAAAATTACATGCATACACCTAAACAAAGGAGTAAGAACTAGCTTCAATCTGGAGAGTTTTCTCACCTTGCAAGGCCCCACACCTTGGAGAAAACTCAATGTTGTGCATTCACACCAGATGAGTTTGCCTTAGAAAATCATATCTATAACTCATTTGGGGGTGCTGTGAATTTGCACTAACAATGTCTATTTTTTATTTTCCTTGTTGTGTCTATTCTAGCTACTTTGTGTTTTTTATCGTTCCACTAACGTTTTATTCATGTCTACATAGTTTGAGTCTTTTATTTTATATGGTCAACATTATTTTTGTTAAGGTCCTTATTATTGTCAAATATAGGTTTTTAGTCAATAGGATTAAACTTATTGTCATTCAGATTTATAGTAAACCATTCTTAGTCATGGTCAATATTTATAGTTGGTGTTCAAATTCAGTGTTTTATATTTTTGTCTAAAATCCAAAAATATCATTGTGTAAAGTGAGTCAAAAGTTAAGAGTTTTCTCTATGTCAATAGTATTTTATTTGTTAAAATCCAATCTTTAATTGGATTTTGTGTTGCCAAAATTGTCAAAGTGTCATATTTTGTGTCGTAAAATTTGGTGATCAATAGAGTCATTGTCATTTTGTGTCAAAATGTCAAAAAATAAATAAAAAATTTCTTGTAATTCAAACAGACACATTATCATCAGAGCGCGGTGTCCAATACATAAAGTACGAGGAAAATAAAATTTGGGAAAATTGAAAAGTTATATATGACGCAAATGATGAACCCAGGGAAGCTCGACCTTGCTGATTTAATATAATTTGAATTAAATCTATATTTCAAAGTAATTATTGTAGTGTATGATATACAAGTAATAAAATATAGTAAATGGACAAGTAAAAAACAAGCAATAATATGAAACCATAAAAAATGAGAAAGATAGATGACTTAGTTGGTTTCCGATTGACAAGGAAGCATTATGGATTGAGGAACTACTGAAAAATAATGAGAAGAGTTTTGTCATGTCTCACTGGAGGTTCTATAACCTAGAAATGTGCATGACATAAGTTCCCACGGGAGGACGGGAGTGCTCGGGTGCTAATGACTGGATCTGGGCGCTAGTGTCCACCTAGATGCTCATAATCTAATATTTTCTGTGCAAAAAAAGGTTTTCTTTTGATCTTTGTTTGTCGCACAGGTCTCGCTTCATTGTTGTCAATTGTATATGTAACCTGCAAAACAAATGTCTAGTTGCACATACCCACAAACCACATCAAATCCTAAAAATAAAGATGCAGTATGTGGAGTCGGATTGACCTCGATGGTCACCCGAAGAGTGATTAATACCGAGTGTTGTATTACATTTCAGACTCCATGTAGTTCTATGTGTAAGTGTGCGTAATGATGCCCTAGGATTCCCTTGTGCAAGTTGTACAATGATAGTGGGCTAGATCTAGAATGTAACAAATGTATAGAATGTGTGAGATGAAATAGAATAAACTTCCCCCTATGATGTGTATGCGGAAGAATGCAACCCTTGTCCCTTGAGTGAATGTGCTAGATGAATGCTTTGTAATGCTTTTGTGCCTTTAGATGCAAACATAGGTTATAATATGTAATGCTTAGTGCTTTGCCCTTCATTTGAGAGTTATAAATATGTACATATATAATTACCTTGTTTAAATTTCGTAATTAACATCTAAAAGGCCAACCCAAAGTTATAAAAATATGACTTAAAAATAAAAGAGACCCAAAAGAGTAAGAAGAAAATAAAGAGGGTCAAAAGTGTCCAGAAGGGACAGAAGCACCTGGGTGCTTCTGTCATAAATGAGCGCTAATGTCTGAAGCCATGAAAGATAAATCAATCAAATACCGATAGGTCTGTAGGGTGTGTAAGGTCAATAAAAGTATAAAAGACAAAGCAAATGACCCAAAATACATTGTCAATTACTGGTTTTCTTACTTAGGAATCATGTATATATTAGTATGCTCTAGGACCTAGAAATGTACCCAAGTGCATAGATTTTGTCTCTACATTTTGCCCCCACTTTATGTTGTTGAGTGAATACTCGATAACATAAAGTAGATAGAAGATGCGTACATGTAGAGAAGAGTGTAGGCGATAGCGTGTCGAGTGGACAAGCGAAGCGTGAAGTGATCGTAATGTGAAGCGTGCAGACTAAGAAAGGGAAGTGGACCATAAGGGTGAAGCGTATGCGTAATAGTGTGTTGTTAGAGCTTATTTTGCTGATGTGAGCTGCTTCTTGTTGTGTATTAAGGACATACATGTAAAAGTAGAGCGAGAAAAGTTGTCAAAGTTCCGTCTATGAAAAATCAAAGTAATATATATATATAAGTAAGTAAAGAGTGTAAAAGTGTGTAAAAGGAAAGTGTAAACCTAGTATGTAAGAGAGTATGAGATAGAAAATTGTCATGTTTGCTTGGAGTTGTTGGATTTTTTGCTGAATGGTGAGATTTTTGGGCGATCTCACACCAAGAGAAGAGTGTTGGGGAGAGAGGTATAGTTTTTCTCTCCGTCCATGGCACTTCCCGAATAAGCACCACTATAGATGATACATCCCTAATTTTTTACTTTTGTTTTGATTATAATTGATAGACTGTATTTTATAACTGAAGGCAAGTGTCTGCTACAAAAGAACTATTGTAACTGTGTTGAATTAAGAAAATGGGTTCTTTTCCCCCCAGGAAAAAAGTGCCGAGCTGGGACACGAGCATCCACTGCTACTGTCCATGACTGGGTGCTAGTGTTTGCTCTATATTTTAGGCTCAAGTATGATTCTGAGCGAATCTATAACTGTGTTCATGTGTTGATTTTGTATTAGAATGTGTTGTACTAAAGCTCTAAGTTGTTGTAGGGGTGATTTTTTCACCCAATAGATGACCCCCTCGTTTGGGGTGTATGTGGCAACTGTAGGAGAATATGACCCAAAGGAGAGGACTTAAAGTTGATATGTGTATCTGAACTAGGATACCTGCACGGGGTAGGGGATGTGCATGGTAGAAACCAAGGCACATGAAAACAAAGTAGGCTAGAAGTAAGTGTTAGTGTAAACAAAGCTAACATGCAATAAAAGACAATGTAATAATCAACTAGGAAGACAAGATAAACCACGAAAAGTGGATTTCATACATGGGACATCACTCACAATGTCACAATATAATCAAGGCCAAAGTGGCCAAAAGCATACAATGATCAAACAAGACATAGGGCAAAGCCTGTAAACAATAACATGCAATAGGAAATAAGCAGTGAAAAATAACTATGGTTGTATATATCCTGCAAAGTAAATGCTACACATGAAACACCTGTTAGTATGTTAGAGTTTCTCTAAGGAGAAGACACATGAAGGATGCATGTGCATGGGAACAAGGTGCATTTGAAGGCACAGGAAGATAGGAAAGGAAACACACGCCATAACACTTTGGATCAGGACTTAGCCATTTTTGTGGATAAGGACTATTTTTGGAGATAACGTGCGGAGCACACATAGAGATGAAGACTTGTGCTCCACGCAATGGTATTTTGGGAACAAGTGGCAGATAAGCACCATGCATAGTTTAAGCTAATAATAGGATTTCTACTTGGAGTTAACTATAGGACATCTATTATTAGAGCACTTGCATGTTGTGCATACTATTGTAAAGGTGCATGGCTATTATCAACATGTGACCTATTTTGAGAAGTGCATGGGTGGTGAAGGGAAAGTCCCCACCCCTATAAATATGTATTGATTTGTGTAGTTTAGTGTGGTGAATTATTGTAGAGTTGTGCTGCTGGTTTTGACACGCACATGACTCATGGAGATACTGATATAGTGTAAGAAGCTTATGTATTTTACAATATTTAATGCAATGGAGTATATTGGTTGGATAATGACATTAGACATAACTAAATTTGGCTCTTGTATGGTTAATCTTATCATAGTTATTGTTTAGTTCATCTTTCATAAAATCTAAGATCTAGATCTGGTTTATGAACTATGGGTTGTTTACTACTAATTATGAATCTAAATATGTTTAAACATCATCATGCTAACATTTTGTACAAGCAACTCTAAAGAGGGACCTGGTGCCTTTGCAAGCTTCAGGTGAGCGCTCAACTTAGGTTGAGTGATGTGTCAACATGCTTGGGTTGTTCACAGTAAATTCTAGGTTGCATCATTGGTTCCATTTTCAGGACCTCTTTTTTAGTTGTTTTCTTGATGTTTCATGATGAAGATGTATTGGTTGACCTTATCAAGTGTTGAGGAGTGGATAGTAGATCTGGAAGAAGAATACACTCAGAGATTCAACACTGGATCTGAGTTTGATGCGCGCACATGGGTGGAGTAGAACTTGTATGACTGTTTATATGAGATTTTCTTTGCTATCTTTCTGATAGAGTTGTACGAGTGGCTGGTTGCTTATGCATCTAAAAGGAATTGGAGGTTTCACACACTTGTCTAGATGCAGGAAGAATTTTAGGCCCTCTATGATGCTGATCTGATTTGGATGTGCATTGTGGACACTTGGTTTTGTGGTGTTCTGAATAGCTATATTTTGGAGTACTCAATTTCCACTTATTCTTTCCTGGAGGTAGCTGAGTTCCAATTTTTACGTTATCCCAGGGGAACCTATCTGCAAGGCATTCCACTGGTGATCAAAATCTTGATGGTAACCCTAAATTTGGAAGAGAAGTTGATGGCTAGCTAAACCCCACCATGCGTGGGGGCAGGAGCAAGTTTGGTGAAAGATGGCAGGACCTAGTGGAAAAGAGAGGAAAAGAGAATAAAGGTGGCTTAAGTACAATGAGGAATGCGAGAGGGAGTTAGGGAAGTAACGTGAGATTGCAGAATGGATGCCGTTGAGGAGAGAGATGGCTCGTGAAGGATTTGGAGCTCACGCAGAGGGTGTGGAGCCAGAGCATTTAGAACTCCCCATTTGGGAAAGCATGACAGGGAACCCTCATCAGCCTCTTATGAGAGCATGCCAGCAGAGACAACATGGGTCGGGTGCGCATCTGAATCTACCTGGTGACCTAGCCCTTGTGCTTGGTTTTCTAGTTTCTAGTATAGCAGTAGTCAACAAGCTAGTTTGGGTAGTAAAATAACATAGGAGTGAATCAAATAGCAAGTATATATCTATATGGGGTAGACATCTTCCTTGTTATTTGGAGGTACCTTTTTAGGTGTGTCATCGGCACAAAACTCAGGTGCACACAGAATTTTGGACTCACCTTGGGAATAGTACCACCTTCAAAGACCGTAGGAGTTCAGTTTAGTACCATTGTTGGGACACAAGGCATTACATCCTTTGGTTCACTTCCTGCTACAGGTGGAGGATAAGGGGGCATAGGTGGCTTTGGTTCAGGTGGATCTGGTGGATCTAAGGGAAGAGGTAACACAAGAGGTTCTGGATCTAGTGGGCATGGTCCTCACCAACCCCAAAATATTTACATGGAGATGTCACTTCATCTTCCAGAGTATAGGGGAATAGAAGATGTTGTTGAGCATGTGCACATGTGTGAGATATTGTGGCACGCAAAAGGGATCATGACTTCTGAGTGCAAGGCAAGTCAGTTTGCAACTATGTTGTAGGGACGTGCACACAATTGGTACATGAAGTTTGACCCTGATCAGACTTGCATAGATTATACAATGTTATGGGATGCTTTCCTTAAGGAATTTTATATCCCTGAGTTCGAGCAGAAAAGTATAAGTGCGCTCAAGGATATTAAGTAGGGCACTACTGAGAGTGTTCGAGAATATGATGCCCATTTCAAAATGCTTTTGTCTAAACTTTCTTATGATATCCATGCAAGCCAACATGCACAGTGGTTCGTCAGAGGCTTGATCACACCTTTTAGGAGGGCATTGTCACATAAGACATATACGGATCCATGTGAAGCACTTGAAGTAGTGTTACATGCTAAGGCAGTCAGAAGTATAGACACTGGAGTGAGCCCATTCCTGGAAGCTCAAATTACAGCTATGGAAAAGTAGTTGGAGAAACTATCGGCCAATTCCATGCGCACGAGACATGCACTGGGATTTGGTGTACAAATTGTGAAGTGGAGGGGCACACTAAGGATAGTTGTCCCCATAGATCAGTGCGCTCATTGTTGCTAGACTGTGAGATATATCATTTAGACCATGATGTAAACCAATTCCTATTGTTACAATGCACAATTAGGAAGAATGTATCTTGGTACTGTAAGATTTTCTGGTCCATGACTCACAATACAGAAGATTACAGGTTGATTGATCAGATCCATGATGTCATTGATATTGGCATATGACAGACAGGAGTTTCAAATAACTCTAAAGGTAAAAGTGAGCACCATGATCATGATCACACTCAAGGGCGCTACGATCAAAATGAAGGGCACTTTGAAGGAGGTCGTGGTAGAGGTCGAGGATATCATGGTGGATTCAGGGGATGAGGCCATGGTGGTGGATGAGGTGAGTTTCCTCATGGAACATGTTATACATGTGGATCTCCTGACCACTACAGGCATGAATGTCCTCAAAATATTACTTGTTCTTTTTGTGGAAAGAATCATAACTATGAAGAGTTCCCAGACTTATATGAGCATCTTAGCAAGCAACATAAATAGGAGAACAAGGGTGCAAGGATGGTTAGAATACAACATGCCATGGAAAACCAATGGATGCCAAAGTTGGCACTGGATCCTGAGGTAGTACCTGTGAAAATTACTACATGCACTGAAGCTGTGCGTGCCAGAGAAGCATTGCAACAAAATCCTACCATTACTAGGGAGGAGGTCTTACATGTAAGATACCCAGATCCTACACATCAGAAGGAGGTTTATCAGGAAACCATGGAGGTGCTCAGAAATATTTAGGGTGAAATACAATGTTTAAAGGAACAATCATGGAAGCTGGAGCAAAAGAAGGCAGCAGAGATGGTCCAGTCAGATGTTGATGATCTGAAAGAGGTATGCAAGATGTTGCGCCAAGAGAATATTATTCCATTACTAGGGAATTGGTTAAAGGGAAACACTCCACACGTAGGTATTGAGAATGGATGACAAATCCTGCACACTAATCTCCCTCCTCATAGCTTGGATTATGACAAGGAGATCACCCTAAATGTTGTTGTGGATGGGTGGCTTTTGAGAAATATATTGATTGACACATGCACGAAAGTTAATGTGCTTACTTTAGATGCATGGGTGCAGATGGGAAGACCTCCATTACAACCATCCTCTAATGTACTGTTTATGGAAAATCGAACTAAGGCCACTCCAATAGGAGTTTTAAAGGATGCATCCATTACTATACAAGGGGCCAAGTTCACTAGGGACTTTGAGGTTTTAGCGCTTGCAGAAGTAGACAACTTCCCATCTCTACTTGGGTGCCCTTGGTGTTATGCAAATAATGTTGATCTATGGTTCAACAAGGGGTATATAAGTTTTGAGAACAAGGAAGAATGAGTTATTATCCCTTTGACAGATGGGAAATCTGCACCTTATGTTGAACCTTTGAGTGAGGAAGACTTGAACAAAATTTATGTGTGCACCATTCGAGATCCAGAAGTACTTGAGCCATCTAAGGAAGGAATCCTCCAGCGGGATGATGCACAGTCCATTAATGATACTACAAGTATTTCCTATGATAATTTGGCACATGGCACTTGCAAGATGGTTGGTGCAAAGTAAGGAGCGCATCTGCACAAGGAGGAAAACCTTGCTGTATTAGGAGGATAAGTAACAACCTTGTACCCCGGTACACTGGAGAAGGAGACCCTGAGGTATTCCTGTGTGCCATGGAAGAACAGTGGAAGGATCAAGTGGATAGAAGAAATATGTTAGTGTATACCCTACGTGGGACAATAACACACTGGTGGATGGTTCACAGGGATAATCTCATAGAATGGAATGAAGTGAGAATTTCTCTAACAACCTGGTTTCTCAGGAGCAATGCACCTACTCAAATCTGCACATATCATGGTAATCATCCTATTCAGCACCACGTTCAATAGTGTGAGAGACTTTAGACAGAGGGGCAAGAAGCTTTACCACCTTTTTGTGGGTGCACAAACTCTATTTCACTTTACGTGGTTGCGCACGCGCTTGGTATGTTTATGCGGAGCTGCATAGGGAGACTGGAAATTGGCAAGACTTGACTACAGGAATGATCCAGAATTTTGACTACTTCTCCACTAAACCTCCAGTGAAAGAGGCATTACAAGTTATGGAGTGATTGACTATGGGAGATAGTGCAAAGGATGAAGAACTCATTCAGGATTTATTTGGTGAGGCAGACCCAGGAGTGTGTTTTGATGAAGTAGATGAGACAGATGCCAAACTACTTGAGTGTGCTTTCCTTGAGAAGGAGAAAGGAAAGATGGTCTACATAGTGGATGAGGAAGAAGTAGAAAATTTGGACATAGATCATTCAGAGGGTATGCGTGAGGTTTTAGACAGTGTGGATAAGAAGGTGTGTGCCTATCATGAACCTATGAAGACCAAGAAAGTGAACATTGGCATAGATGTTGAACCTAAGGAGGCCATAATTGGAGACTATTGGTCTGATTCTGAAGTGGCTAAGATAATTGAGTTACTACGTGATTTCTAGGACTTATTTCCTAGGGGCTACCATGAGTTAAAGGGAGTGCATGAGTCTTTGGGTGAGATGAAGATTAAGTTAAAGGAAGGTGTGTGCCCGGTTAGGAAGAGACCTTACAGGATGAACCCTAACCTGTGTGTAAAAGTTAAAGAAGAAATTGACAAGATGTTGAAATTTGGCATCATTAAGCCCCTAGAAGAATCAGAGTGGGTTAGCCCCATGGTAATCAGTATAAAGAAATATGTCAGGATTAGGATTTGTGTGGACTACAAGGAGCTGAATGTTGCATGTGTGATTGATCCTTTTCCTACACCTTTCACCGAGGAAATATTAGAAGGTGTTACAGGACGTGAAATTTACTCTTTTACAGATGGATTCTCTGGGTATCATCAGGTAAGAATTGCAAAGGAGGATCAAGAGAAAACAAATTTCACCACTGAATGGGGAATTTTTGCATACACGGTGATGCCCTTTGGACTGAAGAATGCACCTGCAGTATTTTCATGCATTGTGGTTCAAGCATTCCAGGATTTTATTCACAAATTCTTGCAGGTTTACTTAGATGATTGGACAGTATATGGGCTTGTCAAGGATCATTGTGACAACTTATGATTAATGTTTGAGAGGTGTAGATAGTTAAAAATCTCTTTAAACATCAAGAAGTGTGTATTTGCTACACCTTTTGGAACTCTGCTAGGGCATATCATCTGCAAGGAGGGTTTGTTAGTAGATCCAGCCAAGGTTGCAGTTATCTTAGGCCTAGAGGAGCCTACCAGTCAGAGTGAGGTGTGTGGATTCTTGGGCCACACAGGGTATTACAGAAAATTTATCAAAGGATATGCTAAGATTTCCATGCCCTTAGAGGAGTTATTAAAAGGTAAAGGGACATTCTATTGGGGAGAACCGCAACAACACACATTTGAAGCATTGAAGGAGAGGCTTACTATGATGCCTATTTTGTGCTTTCCCTCATGGAACCAACCTTTTCACGTACATGTGGATGCCTCTGGCATGGCCATTGGCACAGTATTAGCTCAGCCTAGAGAAGGTATTATAGATCATCCTATCTATTTTGCTAGTAGAAAGTTGACTCCTGCAGAACAGAATTATACAACTACAGAGCGTGAGGCCTTGTCAATGATCTATGTGCTACATAAGTTTAGACAGTACTTGCTAGCAACACCTTTTGTGTTCTATACAGATCACATGACATTGAAATACTTGGTAAATAAGCCCATTTTATAGGGGCACATATGCTGATGGGTTCTATTATTCCAAGAGTTTGATTTTACAGTCATGGTAAAGCTAGGAAAAAGTAATTCTGGCCCAGACCACTTATCAAGAATTCAATCAGGAGAGGATGTGAAAACAATTGAAGATACAATGTCAGATGCACAGTTGTACAGGTTAAACCATGCGCCTTCAGAATTGGAGGATATTGTTGTCTTTTTATGCACAGGTATGGTGCTAGAAGGAATGAAAGCCTTGGAGAAGAAACAACTTGCAATTCATGCCACACCTTTCATGTTGATCAGTGGTGACCTATACAAACTAGGATGAGATGAAGTATTACATTGGTGTGTACTGGAGCATGAGTGCATGACAATCATGGAAGAGGCTCATGGTGGTATTACAGGTGGACACTATGCAGGTGACACCACCGCGTGCAAGATTCTACTCTCTGGTTTATGGTGGGAAACCTTGTACAAGGATTGCAAGGAGTATTGTAAGGCATGTGATCACTGTCAGCACCTTGGAAAACCTGGGAAAAGAGATGAAATGCCTTTAAGGCCTATTACTAGTGCAGAGCCATTTGAAAAATGGGCAATAGACTTTGTGGGTCCTATTTCCCCAGCCGCGTGTAGAACTGGATCACGCTACATCATCACTTGTACAGATTATCTTACAAGGTGGGTAGAAGCAACACCTACAAAGGATTGTACAATGGCTACAGCAGCAAGGTTCTTATGGGAAAATATTCTTACTAGGTATGGATGTCTGTTGAGTTTGACAAGTGATAGGGGCACACATTTCTTGAATGAGACAATCAGGATATTATTGGATGAATTTATGGTCATGCACCACAAGACCACACCCTATCACCCTCAAGAAAATGGGACTGTTGAGGCCTTCAACAAGATATTGAGCCAGACCTTGACAAAAAATTGTGATGTTGGAAGGAAAGATTGGGATGATAAAGTTTTTGTTGTACTTTGGGCATATAGAACAACCTACAAAAGGTTGAATAAGGCCACACCCTTTCAGTTGGTGTTTGGCACAGAAGTAGTTCTTCCCATAGAATTTATGTTACCTTCTTTATGTATTGCACGTGGCAAGAGGTATAGCTGATGAGAAAGCATTAGAAGAAAGAATTGACAAATTAATACAGCTGGATGAGAGGTGCGCCATAGCATGTTGGAGTCAGAAGTAGGAAAAGGCCAGACAGAAGGCATGGCATGACAGACACATCAAGGACAAGAAGCTTGAGGTTGGGAAGATGGTGCTTCTTTATGATTCAAAGTTTCTGTGCCACCCAGGAAAGCTTAAGGTGCATTGGTTGGGACCGTATGTTATCACTCACATACTTGAATCAGGTGCTTTCTAGTTAGAGGTGCTTGATGGAACATGGTTACCCAGTTACTTCAATGGGAGTAGGCTGAAGCCCTACTATAAATAAGCCTTCTTGGTGTTTGTAATAAGGTAGTATTTCCATTTAGTATAGATTTCCCTTACTGTATTTCATTTAATGTGTTTCCTTCTTTGTCGCTATGCTTTGTCAATTTAGTTCAGTGTTTTGTGTAATAAGCGTGTTTGTACGCCAGAAGCTGATCACAATCTGAAGTGTTTTTATGTGCAGAGGACTGCACATACCCTTGGTGTGGGGTGGTTTTCATTCAAACATGGGTACACATAAGAAAATATTGTTACAGGTGATTTCTCTTGTTAAAAAGTGCAGATAGTATGGAAAGGTGCTGCTAGAAAGAAAATTGCTCCTAAAGAAGACCATAGCTAGAAATGAATGAATGCACAGTATAACGTGAGGTAAGTTGTGGCCATAAAAAATACTAGAGGAAGGCACAATGGTGAGGTACTTTGGTGCATGGAAGCACACAGAAGGAGGTCTATAGCCAAAAGGTAGGAAGGCACGCTTGAAGGTTATAGTTGTGGTGCGTAGGTGTATCACGTAGAAATTGGGAAAATGGTCAATTAATGAGAGGATCAGTGGTAGGTAAAGGAGCAATAAATGTGATAAATTTCCCCAACTCTATATAAAGACGTGATGCGGGTTCATTTCTACCTTTGTGATCATGAGTATTTGAGTGAGCTAGTTGCGACCAAACTGAGAAAAACACGTTGAGGTGCAGAGAGCTGTGAAACTAGGCGAGGAGAGTAGATTTGTGCACATAATTGGCTTGTGTCCCCATTTGAGAAGGGTTTGAGTGAAGCAGAAGCGTGCAGAGAGAAGAAATAAAGCACCAAGGTTGAGAAGGATCTAGGGCATGTGGTTTCGAGCTAGGGCATGGGAGCTTGCTCGACAGAGGTAAAAAGGTGCAACTTTGTCTTATCATGGCACCGAGGAAAGCACCTGGAGTAGGAACAAAGGGGAAGAAGAAGGTAGAAACTGAGGTCGAGGATGCTCTTGAAAGAAATTTCTTGGAAATGCAGTATCCAGAAGAAGTAATTATCAGATGGGATTGGGATTCCCATATCCACAGGTGCAAGGTGTGTGACTACAAACATCGCACCACCGAGAACAAGGAGGAATTAGATGCATTGTTGAATAGAAAGACCAACAAGCAAACGGTTGATGACATGCCAGTTTATGATGATGCTGGAGAGAAGTTGTTGAAGAAGGTAGGGGTGTACCAGCTATACAAACTCCTGTACTTTGGAAAACCAGAGAATCTATACCGGTGGCTGATGAGCAGAGTCCATGAGGACTTCTTCTACTTTTCTAGGTGGTGGGTGAGGATCACAATGCCCTTAATTGCTATGTTGAAAGGATTAAAGGGCACATGGATAGAGGTTAGCAGTGATCTAACTCATAAGGCAACTATTGTGGCCATCATCAAGGAGTTGGGATATACGAAGGGTCCACGGGATGGATATTTACAAGTTGAGGAAGTACCCTGTGATACAGGTGGCCACCGCACACTTACTCACCAAGTTGAATGATCAGGAAAGGTGGTCACAAGTGAACACCATGTGGCTACACATTGCTAAGAAGATTTCACAAGGAGAAGTTTACAACTTAGCAGGATACATAACAAATACAATCATTGAGGAAGCGTGCACAGGTGAGAAGATAAGTTTTGGTGTTGTCCTATTATCACTTGTGTTTGTAGAAATTGGAGTGCTCGATGGGCCAAACAACAAAATCTGGGAATACCCCGTTGAAAAGAAGTCCCTCAGAGAGGTTTGAAAAGTATTTATGTGAAGGATCAATGAGTGGTCCATTCAAGAAAAGGGTGGAGTTATGGTATGACTGACTTCGTGCGGCCTTCGAGGAGGAATGGTGTATTCCAAAGGAGCTACCCTCAGTGGTGGGAAAGGCCGTGTAATTTGTGGTATATCAACATTTTTGCATCATGGTTCATAATGAAGGATGGGACATGGAGTCCCTGGTGCAAACTACCATATGCCTTCACAACGTGATTCTTCCAGGTAGTAGTACACAGGTTTACTGATGCGCGTCGGTTAAGCTACAATGCAGACAAGGTAGACTGTGACTACCATACCTTAAGAAAAACTTATGTTTATCCAGGTAAATATGCCTACATTGAGAGGCTTATTTCTGATGTTATAAGTATGAAGCCAGTAATTTTGGCCATTGGGGATAGTGGGGCCATGCTTATCTATCTCCAGCTTAAGCCTAGATTGGAAAAGGGCCAATACGTGGAGAATGAGTTCATGCTCCCAGGCCCACCTAAAGGCAAGCATACAGTTGAAAATGTGGCAGCTCCAAATCCTACCTTGACCTTAGAGGAAGATGAGGAAGGAGAACTCAATGAGGATAGTGGAGGCTTGGACCACAGAGGCTAGAGGCAGCCCACTGACAAAGCAGAAAGTGAGTGCACAGATACTCCTCCACAACAGCAAGGAGAAGAGGAAGACTTGGACGTAAACACATTCCATGAGGAACACCAGTTCAAGAGGGTGTTCAGAAGAACCAGAACCCAAGGTGTAGGGACATCCCAACCTTTACAAAGGTCACCTCAACTCTCCCCTAAAAAATAAACACCTGAGAAAAAGAAGAGAAGAAAGTTGAAGCTTAAAGATAACGAGGAGGAGGAGTTAGGGGAGAGCGTGCCAGGAACCCTGGTTCAACCTGAAGATGCAGAAGATCCCTGGGATGAGGAGATGAGAGATGATGAGGAAGGGGTGAAAGAAGTAGAGGAAGCTGTGGGTGAGCCACCCAGTGCGCCCATTACTACTCAGGAAGGAGAAGGGCCAACTCCAGACCCTGACGCCTAGGTTCCTAAGGGGCCAAGGAAAAAAAGAGAGGACAAGTGAAGAATATGTTGTCCCTAATATGGGCTATGCTGAAGACATGAGAAAAATCATGTGCACGCCCATTTTTAGAGCACTGTGGGCCTGAAAGAGTTATATGGGTGGGAGCTGATGGATCCAGATATGGCTACTACATGCACAAGGAAGCAATTATCCTGGTCCATGCAGACTCATATGGATGAACCAGATTTTGATGTGTGTGAAGAGTCTTGTGTCTCACGTAGAGTGAAGAAGGCACCACAAAGTAGCACATGACAATAAAACCTACTATAGTGTCTGATGAGTAGGTCAACAATGCCTTGGTCAAGGTATTTGCTGAGGTGGCATGGAGGAACATTGATAAGGCCACCACCATTTGAGTGCTACTTGAAGATAACAAGGATAAGACTACAGAGATAAAGCACTTAAAAGAAGAGAAGGAATGAGAAGAGGAAAAGAATGAGGCCTTCGTTAACATGGCTGAGGAGCTTGGTGATCACATTCTTAAAGCAAGGCCTCATCTAGAATCTCAGGTTCCTAAAAAATTTCCTTCTGTTATGCATTATTTGTGCACTTTGGTCAATTTGGTATTAGATGACGGGCCAATTCGAATGCCCACACCAAAATATTCTGCACAAGAAGCAGCAAGAGCAAGGGCCAATATTGTTAGAAAAGTTTCAACTTACGAGGATTTGCTCCAAACCTTGAAAGATGAGCTAAAGAAATCTGACCAAGCTCTCAATTTATGTGTGGCGCCAGATGCCATAATAAGGATCAGAACTATAGTAGAGGACAATGAAGTTTTGAAGGAAATGAAAGATGAAACACTTGGGAATGTAGAAAGGTTAGCACTGGTAAAACAAAAGTGTGAGGCCCTCGCAGTAGCCCAGGATCCACACAAGGATAGAATTGATGAGATTGGGAAACTCATAGTGCAGAAGATGGATCTCATGGAAGGAATGCTGTCAGGTATGGCCAATGTTGTCTGGGTGCTACAAAATGAGAAAGAGAAGATCACTCAGGATGAATTGGATGCCATAGCCACCGATATTCTAGAGAAAACAAGGAATGCGCTAAGTGACTGGCAGACCTTGGAGGCTGAACTCAAAACTGAATATCCAGAGTTAATCCTTCCAGTCGAAGAAGAGGGTGTTGCAGAGTAAACTTCATTCTTTTGTATAGTGTTTCATTCATTCTTTCATTACTTATTCTTTATTGTTGGAGACATCAGAAATAATTCCCATTTCTGGGATGATAATGTACTTTAGTGTGGGGTAATGTTGAGCAGACAGAATGTTGCTCTAAGGAGAAGACACACAAAGGATGTGCATGCGGGAACAAGGCACATTTGAAGGCACGGGAAGATAGGAAAGGAAACGCATGCCAGAACACTTTGGATCAAGGACTTAGCCATTTTTGTGGATAAGGACTATTTTTGGAGATAACGTGTGGAGCACACATAGAGATGAAGACTTGCACTCCATGCAATGGTATTTTGGGAACAAGCGGCAGATAAGCACCATGCATAGTTTAAGCTAATAATAGGATTTCTACTTGGAGTTAACTATAGGAAATCTATTATTAGAGCACTTGCATGTTGTGCATACTATTGTAAAGGTGCATGGCTATTATCAGCATGTGACCTATTTTGAGAAGTGCATGGGTGGTGAAGGGAAAGTCCCCACCCCTATAAATATGTATTGATTTGCATAGTTTAGTGTGGTGAATTATTGTAGAGTTGTGCTGCTGGTTTTGACATGCACATGACTCATGGAGATACTGATATAGTGTAAGAAGCTTATGTGTTTTACAATATTTAATGCAATGGAGTATATTGGTTGGATAATGGCATTAGACATAACTGAATCTGGTTCTTGTATGGTTAATCTTATCATAGTTATTGTTTAGTTCATCTTATTATGATAATCTAAGATATAAATCTGGATTATGCACTGTGGTTGTTTATGACTAGTTATGAATCTGAATATGTTTAAACATCATCATGCTAACATCATGTACAAGAAACTCTAAAGAGGGACCTGGTGCCTTTGCACACTTTGGGTGAGCACTCAGCTTAGGCTGAGTGATGTGCCAGTGCACCTGGGTTATTCACAGTAAATTCTAGGCTGCATCCCCCTACATGTGAAACTGGTAAATGATCTAGGATCAGTATCATACCTTGGTGCTTTAACCTCTTTTAAGTATGGTAGTTGTAAACCCCTTTAACAAATAACAAGTTAAGTTGGAGAGTATTAATTACCCCTTGGACACATGAATTGTTGAATTCAAACAAGTGATTTGATTTAATTTTTCTATATATTATAGGTACATTGGATCCATTAGGATTTCCTATTGTGGTGTTAGAAATGTAATTTTTTAAGTAGATGCATAGCTTCTATATAATTACATTCTATCTCATTAGTGAGGTTTTATAGCATTTTAGTTGTGAGCTCGTGGTGGGTTGGATTAGCTTCAAAGATTGTGTTGTGAATTGATTTTGTCTTACTAGGGTTTCACATAAGTCATACTTGGAAGGTTCATTTATCATACACAACTGGTTGGTGTAGAGTAGGTGATAGGCTAAATGAATCCTAGAAGGTTAGTTAATATTTGGTAAAGGAGGCTTAAGTGCATATTAGAAATATGTTAAGTCGATAAGATGGAACATAGTTGAGTTAAATGAAAGTATTGAAGGTGTCTATATTAGATCACCCTTTGGAGTCTGTTATATGTATTTGTCTTGTTACTAGATCCTTAAATAAGGTATATTTGGCTTTATACATCAGTTCAAGTTAATACAATTATAAATGGGTTTGCGAGCATCTCGAGTTTATGTACCTAAAAGGTCTTATGTCACTCAGAATAAATCATTGTGTCAATATTAGAAAATTCATGTGTTTAACACATTTAGATCTACTTATTTTAAGATAAACTCACTCGTAAAGTTTATTATACTGTATAGAAATCATGGCGAATATGGTCAGAACCAACATGTCGTATCAGAGGTTTGGTTGAATTGATCTATAGATTTTCACACATTTTCTTGGCAACGGTTGTGATGAAGTATATGATCTAGGTGAATAAAATATTAGGATGTCAAGTAGCATAAGAAATGAGATAACTTAACATAGTTCGTGTGAAGGGAGGAATATTCTTTGCAAGTCTAAGAAATAGGTCTATACATTATGAAAGGAGACACCAGATTATGAAGACCCCACTAGATTTGTAATGAAGACTCCACCAAACATTTCTAGGAAATAGTGTAATATGGACAAAAGACGTGTCAGGTCATTCCCGAGATCTCCTATAGTTTGAATAAGAATAAGCAATTAGTGGATCAAAAAGTGTACGAAATAATCCATATGAGTGCACATATATGCACTTCTAGGTCATAGTTTTTTGGGGTCAAAAACATTGTATGGTCACCTGATAATCTTGTAGGATACGCGAGTTTGAATCATGGTTATATAGGAAATACACTTGGTGCAAATATAGAGAGCATCAAAATTACTTCAAAACGTGTGGGAATTAAATGGCCCTCTATCGAAGTGATTGGGAAAGTCTAGAGAGTGAACTAGTTTCTACAATTTAGATCTATGTGTGTACATATGTACGGAAAAGTCATAGGATCAACTTAGCAAAAAATTTAGATCCATGTGTGACTTAGTTTTTACATTGGTATAATTCTCACTGTCGTGAGAATTGGAAAATCTACCTATTGGGAGGTAGTGAAACCTTAGGAAGATCTATGTGTATATAAATGAACATATACTTGATAAGTTTAAACAAGGTTCACGTTAAAATCTTGCATAACTAAAAAACAAGTGAGCTTTAGGAATGTGGAAAGGGTGGGTACATTGAAGTACTTGTGGGAGTGAGATTATGTTTAGGTACTATGGTTTTTGGTGTTGTTGTAGTACTCGTTGGAGTGATATCTAAGTAAAATGTAGTGCTCACTCAAAATTTGTAAATGAGTTTATCCTTCTAATGAGTACTCCTAAGTTGTGACCAGTGATGATTGGGATTTAAGACAAACATCCATGGGTCCTATTCACCACTTAGTAAACGATCTAAGTAGGTGTCTCTCTCCCATACTTTGCTTATTCACTACACATTGACGTGTCATAAAATTATGAATGAAAATGCATAAGTGATTAGTTGTACATGTTGTTAATGTGTGTATGAAACTTCTAGATCTTCACTCACTTTTATCCTATGTTGTTTATCTTCATCATAGTAGGCTTACTTGTGGATGCTTAATTTACAGTCGTAGATTGACATGTATGGTATTTTAATGACACATCGGTGAGCTCAACTTTGATCTTACACACCTTTAATTATCTTGTGTTGTGAATCTGATTTCGTATCCTCCTAGGTTGGCCTTATGATAAAAAATTATCTTTTATTTAATATAAATGGAATTAAATATTAATTGTAGAGTAACTATTCTAACTGGTATGATTTACAAAGTGATAATATACAATAAATGGACAAGTAATAAAGCAAGTAACAATATAAAACCCTAATAAAGTGAGAGGGAGATAGGTGACTTAGGTGTTTTTTTGAGTGCATCAGCCTAGAGATGTTCTGGGCTGAGGTCAACTACTAAAACATAGACTATGAACAACGTCATCTTCAGGCCAACTGTTAGAGGTTCTGTAGGATCTAGAAATGTGTAAGACAAGAAGTTTCCACAGGAGCATAGGAACACCCAGGCACTAGCATCTGTTCTGGGCACTAGTGTCTATGTGGATGATCATGATCTACTTTCTTCAGGGCAAGAGGATGTTCGACTGTTGATCCTCTGATTTGTCACTCTGGCTTTAGATTAAATGTTATCCAATTGTATCTGTAACGTAAGTAAAAGAGATACCTAAGTAGCACAAACCCAAAAACACACTTCAAATCCTAATAAATAAATATGCAGAATGGGGAATCGGAATGACCTTGGCGACGGTCACCTAAAAAGTGAAATTAATACTTAAGCACTACACTACATTTCAGACTTCATGTTGTTATATGTGTGTAAGTATTTGTAATGATGCCTTAGGATACCCTTGTGCAAGTTGTAGATAGTGATACCGGGATATATATAGAATGTATAAAATGTATAGACATATGTGGGATGGAATAGAATAAACTTCCCCTCCTATGTTGTGTGTGTAGAGTGATGCAACCCTTGTCCCTTGAGTGAGTGTGCTATATGGATGCTTTTGATGCTCTTGTGCCTTTAGATGCAAGCTTAGGTGATAATATGTAATGCTTAGTGCTTGGCCCCTTATTTGAGAGCATATATATATGATTCCCTTGTTTGAATTTAGTAATTGAAAACTGGAAGGCTGACCCAAAAGTATAAAATATGCCCATGAAGTAAACGAGACCAAAAAGATTGAGAAAAGGGGAGCAAGGGTCAAGAGCGCCTAGGAGAGATAGGAGCTCCTGGGAGCTAGTGTCCTAACTAGGCACTAGTCTCCGAGGTCATAAAATATAAATTAGTCAAATACCGACAAGGATGTAGGGTGTGTAAGGTAAATAAACATATAAAAGACAAAACAAATGACCCAAAAAACATGATCAATTACTAGTTTTCTTACTTAGGAATCATGTATATATTAGTATGCTCTAGGACCTAGAAATGTACCCAAGTGCATAGATTTTGTGTCTACATTTTACCCCCACGTTATGCTGTTGAGTGAATACTCGATATCATAAAGCATATAAAAGATGCACACCTATAAAGAAGAGTGGAGGTGATATCATTCCGAGTGGACACATGAAGCGTGAAGTGATCGTAATGCAAAGCACAGAGACTAGGAAAGGGAAGTACACCCTAAGGGTGAAGCGTATGCATAATAGTGTGTTGTTGGAGCTTGTGTTTGCTGATGTGAGCTGCTTCTTGTTGTGTATTAAGGACATACATGTAAAAGAAGAGCGATAAAATTAATCAAAATTCCATGTATGAAAAATCAATGTATATATAAGTAAGTAAAGAGTGTAAAAGTGTGTAAAAGGAAAGTGTGCACTTGATATGTAAGAGAGTATGAGATAAAAAATTGTCCTGTTTTCTTGGAGTTACTTGGTTTTTTGCCAAATGGTTGTTAGTGAATTAATGAGAATGTATAATTCACAAATTATAAATCAACAATATAATTGCCGAAGATTATAGATTATGATGTGTAGTTAAATTAACCGTACATTTAGATGTTACTATATATTGCAGATTACAAGATGTAATAACAAGATCTAAAAGAAAATAACACTAAATTAGATGAGACAGAGAACATGAGATTTATAGTGGGGAAACCTGAAGGAAAAAAACCCACTGAAATAAAGCATTACCTGTATTAAGAATTTCATCAAACACTTTTACCCATCACTTCCACTTCACTCCTCGGTCTCACAGAGATAATTGCATAACAATTATATTCTAATATTACATTTAATTATCACAAATAATAATGATAAATATTTGTCAAAAATCATACCAATCCCATGAGGGATCATCATATTTATATAGAGTGGGTGAATTGGTCACACTGTTTCACTCTAAAACTGTGGAAGACCGACATAATAAAATTTATTAAACAATTTTTTAAAATAACATGGGGTGGTGAAGTGGTGGTCCACCTAAATGGTATCCCCACTTGACATTATTACCCCAACACTCCCCTGTTAATGTTAAGTGGGAAAAAAATAGAACATGCCAAATTACATTTTTCTACAAAAAGATTTACAGATCCATAAATCATCAATGATGATTCATGATAGCATGTAAACAAGGACGAAATCATATAGATCTTCCCATATAAGAATAAACAAGGGGAATTATATATATCTTCCCATAAATAAATTATTATGAAAAGTACTTTATATATGAAGACTTATATCAGATTATGGGGCCTTTTATAAAACAAGGAATTCCCATAACTAATGCTTCACTAGGATTTACAAGTAAGTTCACATAATGTGAACATTTACTTATACAAAAATGGAGGAAGTAGTGCAAGTTTACAACAGGCCATTAAGAGGTGGAATTTTCATGCACACTCCCCCTCAATGGAAAATCTGATAAGCCCAACAAGGCATGAAAATTGAAAAAATTCACAACATGCAATGGCTTGGTGAAGATATATGCAGCTTGATCTTCAGTCGAACAAAACTTGAGATCAATATCACCATTCAGGAATTTCTCTCAAATAAAGTGCATATGAACTTCGATATGCTTGGTCCTTTGATGTTGAACTGGATTCTTTGCAAGAGAAATGCAACTCTAGATGTCACATAGAAGAGTAGTGCTTCCTTTTATGCCCATATGGATTTCATCCAATAGTATTTTCAGCCACATAGCTTCCTTTGTTGCTTCCATAGCACTTTTATACTCTGCTTCAGTAGAAGAGATAGAAATTGTTGGTTGCTTCTTGCTACTCCAAGTGATGGGAACCTA
Source organism: Taxus chinensis (assembly GCA_019776745.2). NCBI lineage: Eukaryota > Viridiplantae > Streptophyta > Pinopsida > Cupressales > Taxaceae > Taxus > Taxus chinensis. The sequence continues at coordinate 486,872,197 of CM034154.1, forward strand.
CACCCAACTTGAAAACATATCCATAAGTATATTTTCTATCTATACATCACCAGCATGGTCAGAATCACAATATCCAAATAATTTTACATCATCACAAGAAGAATAAAACATACCATAATTAATTGTTCCTTTAACATATTTCAAAATTCTTTTTTCCATTTTCCAATGATCTTCATAAGGATCCTGCATAAATATAGAAACAACTCCTATTGCATATGAAATATCAGGTCTAGTAATAGTCAAATAAATTAGACTACCAACTAGTTGTCTATACAGAGTAGGATCAAATTTAGCACATGTAGGTTTAGGATCTAATTTAACACCAACTTCAATAGGAATGAAAATAGGTTTATGGTCAATCATGTTAAATCTTTTAAGTAAATTAGTAACATACTGAGATTGAGATGCAACAATAGATTTATGATCTTGAAATATAACCATGCCTAAAAAATGATTTAGTAGACCTAAATCAATCATTTCAAAACGTTGTTTTAATCTTTCTTTGATTCTAACAATTAAATTTTTATCACTACTAGTAATCAAAAGATCATCAACATATATAAAAATAATGATAATATGATTATTTTCAAACTTAACAAATAAATCATTATCAGAACAACAGTTAGTGAAACCAAGATCCTGAAAGAAAGTATTAATTTTAGCATACCAAGCTCTAGGAGCTTGTTTAAGACCATACAGAAGATTTTTTCAAGCTTACATACATATAGTTCCTTACTAGGTTCTCCAAAACTTTTAGGTTGACGCATGTATATTTATTCTTTTAGGTCACCATTTAGAAATGCATTTTTAACATCAATTTGGTGAATCTCCCAACTATATTGGGCAACCAAAGAAAGAATAATCCTAACATTGCTCATTTTAGCTATAGGAGAAAAAGTTTCAACATAATAAAGACCATGTTTCTGAGTGAAACCAAGATCTACTAACCTTTCCTTGAATTTATCTATTTCTCCTACAAATTTATACTTGATTGTATACAACCACATTGATCCTCAAATGCTTCATTTAGGAGGGACTAGTTCCCAAGTGTTATTTTTAATTAAAGCATTGTCTTCATATTTCATAGCTTCAATCCATCTTTCATCTTGACATGGGATTCTTTGAAAATTTGTGGTTCAACCTCATAGAGGGTCATCAAGGCATGATAATAATGTTTACTACAAGTTACCTTTCTAAGACTAATAGGATGAGAATCCTTAACAAGATTTTGATCCCATTTAATAATCTTGGGATGTAATACATTTTGAGATGACTCCCCATTAATCTCCATCATATATAGATTAGGATAATCATCCTCTTGAACTTTTGTTTCCATATTGTTAGGAGAAGGATTATCAGGCTCTATTTCAGGAGAAACAAAGGAGGGTTCATAAGAAGCATCACATAATGTTTTTTCTAAGACATGAACATTCCTATTTTCAACTATGTCATGCTTGAAAGGGTCATAGACTCTTAATTCTTTTGTTTTAAACCATATCCAAAAAAATACAGGAATAGGAGGTTGGATCAAGCTTCTTCCTTTTAACTTTTGGAAAAAAAATAAAAGTAGGACTACCGAATATTCTATAGTGAGAGATATCCAATTTTTGTTTTGTCCATAATTCATGAGGTGTAGTTTGATGTAAAGCTTTTATAGGAACTCAATTTAGGATATAGAATATAGTATTCATTGTTTCTATCCATATAAACTTAGGCACATTCGACGCATGAATCATATTCCTAGACATTTCTAAAATGGTCCTATTTTTCCTTTCTGCAATGTCATTTTGCTGTGGAGAATAGGGAGTTGTCAAATCTCTTTGAATCCCACATGACACACAAAACTCATCAAAAATTTTGCTAACATACTCACCTCCATTATCAGTTCTAATTATTTTTATTTTCATATTAGAAGCATTTTCAACAAAGGATTTAAATTCTTGAAATTTAGACAAGACATCAAAATTTTCTTAATGAAATAAGACCAGGTCATCCTATAGAAATCATCAATAAAACACAACATACAAGGCCTCCACTGAGAGAAGGAACTTCAAGTGGACCTCTTACATCACTGTGAATCAACTCTAATAAATGAGAAGAATTTGGATCATGATGTTTGTGAAATGGTTCAACATGTTGCTTACCATGCAAACAACTTTCACATGTTTCATGATCAAATTTCATCTTAGGGAGACCAATTACAAGATTTAGGTGAGACATTTCATTCAAAATTATGAAATTCACATGTCCTAATATTTCATGCCAAAGTTGAAGATCATTTCTAGAAGAAGAAGAAAAACAAGATTCAGAAATAAATCCATCAAAAATATATAAACCATTTTTCTATATACCAGAAGAAATAACATTACTAAGTTCATCTTTTACATACCATTTATCTTGCAACAATACAAATTTATAGTTTTCTTTAGTTAACTGACAGCAAGATAAAAGGTTCTTTTTCAACTGAGGAACATATAAGACATTCCTAATTATTCCATTTTTCAATTTAACATTTCCACAACCTACAAATCTAATGATGGAATTATCACCTAGATATATATTTTCCTCACATTTAATAACATCTAAGAGGATATCAGAAATACAGGTCATGTGCCTAGAGGCACCACTATCTAGGATCCATTCATTTTCATTTGAAGTTGAGAGAGTAGTATAAAGGGCAATAGATTTGTCAACAATATTTAGATGATTATGCTTCTGATATTTCTTATGACTATTAAATTTACTATTTTTAGTACTTTTAACAAATTTATTACTTTTTACATGACAATCAGATTATTTATGACCAAATTTTCCACATTTGTTACATGTGCCATTAAATTTTACTTTAAATTTCTGACTGTTTCTAACAGAATTAGATTTAGGATTGGGTTTAAATTTTGATATGATGTTAGATTTTTGATTGATATTATTATTATTTTGAGAAGGTTTATGATTATGAGAGAACAATTCCTGAGAGGCAGTCTCTTTTGAATCAAAATTCTCCATTACATGTTCTTCTTGAATTAGCAGAGAAGACAAAGTATCCAAATCAGGTAAATCATTCTCATTCTGATATTTAGAATTAAGGATGAAGATATAGTTTCTAAATTTTTCATGGATATTTATCAGAATGAAAGAATACCAAATTTTATCTTGAAACAATTCAGAATTACATCCATCCAATTGAGCTTTAATATTTTTAATTTTAGCCAGGTAATTAACAATTTTCTCATCCCCCTTCATGGGAGTTGTAAACAATTCCATAATTATCTTAATTATTTTTGACAAAGACAATTACCTTCATGCATAGTTTCTAATTGTTTCCATGCATCAACATGAGAATCCATATGACCTATATGCATTAAAAATTCATCTCTTATGCTATGCAATAGGATTGATAGAGATTCATGTGATCTTTGAGAGAAGGAGCTAAGGTTTTCAAGGTTTGCATGTCTTCTAGTGGGTCATTTTTCCACACCAGTTACAAGATCCCATATTTTCTAGCCATAAAACAAGATTTTAACCTAACTCTCCAAATACTGTAATTCGTTCCATTTAATAACTGATATTTATCCATTGTGAAACTATCATTACTGGACTTTTTTTTATAAATGCTCACACAACTATGAAATGAATTCAACTTAAACATGAACAAACTCCTTGCAGGAGATCCAAATAGAGAACAATAGATTAAGAACTATCCAAACAAGGTTCAAGAACCAAGGAGGAAGCCTGAAAAATACAAAAAAAACAAGTCGTGGAAGGCCGCAGAGCAAAGGAGAGAGAGATAAATTTTTCAAATTTTGAAACCCACGGTACAAAGGAAATTTTGAAACCCGCGGTCCAAAGAGAATAGAAACCTGTGGTACTAAGAAATTAAAACCCATGGTAAAAATAAATTTTGAAAGGACACATGGCCAAAGTTAGAGATGACACATGGCATAGATCGAGACAATCAAGTGGACACGTGTCGGATTTTCAAAAACTTGACAAACAGATTAGACCAGTGGATGTGACGTCTACAAAATTAAATAAAAAGAAAGATTTTCGGCATGCAGAGCAATAGAAGGTATAAACACATGGCTGAAGAAAGTAAAGATACCTGGAAAAAATTAAAATAAATAGATAATATGTGAAAAAAGTAGGGGTGAAATGCATTGCAAATCAAAGCAACACAGGAGGGAACATGTCTACCTTCTGGAAAATTCTAATGCAGATACCCCCGGTGGATGTGAAGTCCTCATAATTTAATCAAAACAAATAGATTATTGGGTCCACAACAAGGGTTGACAAGTCAACTGAAATACTTGGTGAACAAACAAAGAACCACAAGGAAAAATATTTTAAGAAAATCTGACACTGGAAAAAACAATATATACTTGGTGATTTGCTATTAGTTCACACTTCACAGTGCAACATATAAGTCCAAAGACCAATTAATATTAAAAATGTTAAACGTCTAAAATGATAACATGAAATGCGAAGAGACTGAAGAGTAATAAAAAAGCACCACTTGGTGACGATCTAATGAATGAAGTGGACAAATGGAAAAAATTTGTCAAACGTTTGAGAAATGGCTCTAGGTGGACGTGAAGTCCCCAGAATGAGCCAAAATAAAGTGAATTTCAAGTCCATGCTTCCCTTCACAATCAAATAAAAATAAAACACATGGCATAAATTTAATAACGAGTCAATGAAGACAAGTGTAACAATTTCTACATTTTTAAAGGAAAAGGGAATTACGGATTTAAAAAAATAATAAGCCTATGATGCTCCAATGGTTGATGTTGACCTAAAATTCATGGAGAAAAAAGAAAAGCCCACAAATCATTTGTTGTGCAAATAAGGTTGTCTAAAAAAAATAGGGTTTAAATTCAAATAAAAAAGTTATAAAGATTGGATAGAAAATAAGCTTGAAAGGGATTAAAAATGAGGTGCAGAAGACATGGAAAAGTAGAGAAAGATATTATAACAAGGTCACAGAGGTAGAAGTGACTCAAATCATTAATTCTATGCAATTAAATACAAACAAGATCTAATCAATGAAGGAACCAATATTTATTATAATTTTTTGTAGAATTATATTTTTTCACTTGATTAACTTGAAGTTAAGAGGCACATAACAACTAGGGTTTCACAGATTTGAAAAACTTCAAGTTCTTTACTCCTGCAAATTAAAAACATCTAGATCTATCCTGCACAATCATAACAACCAATTCTGATACCATGTTATGGAATTAATGGGAATGTATATTTAACGAATTATAAATCCACAATATAATTGTCCTAAATCATTATAGATTATGATGTGCAGTAAAAAATTCTCCATAGATTCTAGATGTTTATATATTCCACATTACAAAATTATTGAACAAAAATAAATAATACGTAAAGTAAATGAGTTTATGAGAACACTACATTTATAGTGGGGAAACCTAAAGGAAAAAACCACACTTAGAAATAAAGCACTGCCTTTATTAATAATTTCATAAATAATTTAACCCAACACTTCCACTTCACTCCTCGGTCTCACAGAATAATTACAGAGCAATTTCTCACATTTTTACAATATAATGATCTTCCAATGATCATTGATGTTCGTAATGGATGCAATCCCGTTGAGGGATCACCTTATATATATAGGATGGATGAACCGGTCGCGTTGTTTCACTCTAAAACTATGGAATACTGGCACAATAAGTTTAATAAATAAACTTTAAAATAACATGGGGTGCGAATTGGTGGTCCACCTACACGATATCCCCACTTGACATTATTACCCCAACATGTGTGTGTATAGGTTATCCTTGCGTTGATTTCACACGTTATTTGAAAGTAGTTTGTTTGGGCTCTATTATGTTGATAGACGATTCTTATGGTGAGAGGTCGAGTTTTTCTCTGTCTAAGACACTTCCTGACTAAGCACCATTACAAATGGTACGTCCCTGATGTTTTTCATTTCATTTCCACATTGTTACTAACATATAGCTGGTGGATGTGTTATTATTTATTCAATTTTAGTCAAGTGCATTTACTATTCTACAACTGATTCTTAGATCTAAATGTGAAAATAAACCACAATTGCAGAGTAACTGGTTGTAATGAATTATGTCCCCAGAATAATAAAATGCCCAGTAAATGGACATAAGTAACAAGCACTGCAATCCAGTGACTGAAACCCTAGTGTCTGCTCTGTATTTATGGGCCCAAGTTTGATGATGAACTACATATGTAGACGGGAAAATAGTTTGTGGATTCTATGAGGGTAAAGGGATATATCCATTGAAGCTCTATAATCCTTGTAGGGGTGATTAAAAACTATTATGCTAATAGATGCCTACTATTAGTTTGGGGTGCATGTGACAACTGTAGGAGAATGCAACCCAAATGAGAGGACCTGAAGCTGAAATGCCTATCTGAGCTAGGATACCTGTAGTGGGTAGGGGATGTGCATGGTAGAAACCAAGGCACATGTAAAAAAAGTAGGCTAGAAGTAAGTGTTAGTGTAAAATTTCATAAGCTAATAATATGAAAAGAAGAAAATGTAACAAGAAACTAGGAAGAAAAGATAGACCACGAAAAATGGATTTCAAACATGGGACATCACTTATAATATCACAAGAAAATCAAGGCTAAAGTGGCCAAAAACATACAATCATCAAATAAGACAAGGACGATTCTTATGCAAACAATAATTTGTAATAGCAAAGTAAATTTATGTGTAGGTAATTATGGTTATATATATCCTACAAAGTAAATACTACACATGAAATCCCTATTAGTATGTTAGAAAGATAATTATTATGTCAAAGTGTGTATTTATCAGTGAAAAGGAAGTTACAGTAACGAGAAGTAGTAAATAATGTGACAATAGAACATGTGATGCAGGAAGTATAAGAGTATCAAAAGTAGATGCCCCTAGGAGCCTCAGTGGGACTGGAAAAGAGCTGCATCGAGCATCATGCATTGTGTAATGAATAACTGATTAGGTCCTAATCCACCTCAAGACTATCAAGTGTTTGAACACATGTGTATATAGAAAAAGTTCAATGTGTATACTAAGAATCCATCTAGCATAGTAAGCAAAGTGAAACATGTAAATAGAATATTCTAAGAAGAGTAAATGCAATCAAGTTATCCAAATGTTGTGTGAAAGTGATGGTGTACTGCAGTGTGCAATATGTGAAGGGAGGAGGAGCCACATTTCCCCCTAGTGGATGTGTATGAGATGAGGCTCATTTAGAAATTCCCCCTCAGCAGTCAAGAATAAACCATAGAACAAGATTGCGTCATCGGGAAATGAAGGTGTTGTATGCGATTGAGAGTAGATGCTAGGAAATATGTATCATGAAGCACAAAGTGTGAAGTGTAAAGATGATGTGAGGTTTATTGATGAAGTGTGCCCTCAACAGTCAAGTGTAAACCAAAGCCACCTAGAGTTTCATCGTAGGCAAATGATTTTGTATTTGTGTGAGAGTAGATGCTAGAAAGATGTATTGTGAAGCACTAAGTGTGAAGTGAAGATGTTATAAGTAGATACTAGAGACAACCAATAGTGATGGAGATTATGAGATGAAGTAAGAGGGAACACACCATGGTGAGATGGTTAGAAATGTATAATAAGAAATTATATTATCATCACAACGAGAGGGAGAAGCAAGAGTAGGACCAATGTTGGATTTTGGGTTGATAGGAGGAAGTTTAAAGAGGTCAGATATTACATGGTGAATTAGTTGGTCTTGCTTGGTTGGTGGATTATTATTTGGAATTAATAACATTGTAAAGGACTTAATAGGAGGAGGTAACATGGTAAGTATTTTTAAAGGTGGTTTCTTAGTTGGAATTGGTAACATTGTAGAGGACTTGATAGGAGGAGGGGATGGGGTACAATTTTTTAAAGGTGGTTGCTTAGTTGGAATTGGTAACGCTATAGATGACTTGATAGGAGGAGGTGATGCGGTACAAATTTGTAAAGGTGGTATGACATTGGGTTGGATAGGAAGCTCTTAACTGACTGGAGAAGGAACATTAGTGCTTATGGCATGATGCTCATTAAATATAGAGGGAGCAGATTTGGGAGCCCAGTGGGATTTAGAAATTGGAGATGAACATGTAGAAAAATGTTGTGTAGTGAATGAAATAAAACTCGATGCTCAAGGTGCCTAACTATTCATTTTAAACCATAGCAGTCATTTTCATGATATCCATTGATTATGTGATAATTGTAAAATGGGAGACATTTGTATTTTACAATCTGATAAGGAGGGTAGTAATGGGTAGGTGGCAAGTTAATCAATAGGTAATTAAGGAACTCAGGAAGAATATCATGTTTCTTAGCATTTAGATCAAACTTGAGAGGTGTTGGCAGTGAAAAGACTTGGGTTTCACTTATATGAGCACATGTAGAAGACATATGATTAGGATGATGTGTAGAAGAAGAACTGATATGGACCTGAGAAACATCCTTAAGATGTTGGATTTCAGCTTTAAGGGATGTAATTGTTGTTTCTATAGCTTTAAATTTATATTGAAAAGCATGGTGTAAAGCTTGAATTGACTCTAACATGGGTTGATTAGATGTGGAATTAGGACTGATAGCTTTCATCAAAGAGACGATCGAAAATGGCACTTACTTGTGTAGGTGGTATATTGCTAGGAAGGTACATAATGTCTAGGGATTTTTGGAGAACATATTTGCAAGGTGGGTGGTTTTGAAACAATTTATACAAGGAGATTGGAGTATTTTTAGGAGCCATGAAATATGATTATATGGAGTAGGAAAAATAAGGATCCAAGTGTTTGATCACGAGAGGGTTTCACCAAATGATTTGATATAAATTTGAATTAAATATATATTTCAAAGTAACTATTGTAGTGTATGATATAAAAGTAATAAAATACAGTAAATTGACAATAAAAAAACAAGAAATAATATGAAACCATAAGAAAATGAGAAAGATAGATGACATAGTTGGTTTCTGAGTGATTAGGAAGTGTTTTGTAACAAGGAAATGCTGAAATAAAATGAGAAGGGTTTCATCAGGTCTCACTGGAGGTTTTGTAACCCATAAATGTGCATGACAGAAGCACCCATGGGAGGATGGGAGTGTCTGGGTGCTAGAATGGATCTATATCTAGTTTCCACCCTGGATCTATAGGTGATCTGGAATAGTATCTTTTGTGCAGGAGGAGCTTCGTTGTTGATCTTTATTTGTCATTTTGATTTCACTTCAATCATCATTGATTATACCAGTAACCTAAAATAAAAAATTTCTAGTTGCACATACCCACAAACCACATCAAATCCTAGAAATAAAGATACAATATGTGGATTTAGACTGACTCCAAAAATCACACAGAGAGTGAACTTAGTACCAAGTGTTGCACTACATTTCAGAATCTTTGTAGTTCTATGTGTAAATGTGTGTAATGATGCCTCAAGATGCCCTTGTGTAAGTTGCACAATGATAGTGGGCTAGATCTAGAATGTAGGAAATGTATAGAATGTGTTAGATGAAATATAATAAACTTCCCCTCCTATGTTGTGTATGTAGAAGAATGCAACCTTTGTCCCTTGAGTGAATGTGCTAGATGGATGATTTGTAATTCTATTATGCCTTTAGATGCAAGATTAGGTGATAATATGTAATGCTTAGTGCTTGGTCCTTCATTTGAGATCTATAACTATGTATATATTTGATTCCCTTGTTTGAATTGCTTAATTGACAACTAAAAGGCTGAATCGAAGTTATAAAAGATGACCCAAAAGTAAAAAATACCTAAAAGAGTAAGAAGAAAACAAAGAGAGGTCAAGAGCACCCATGAAGGACAACATGAGCCTTGTGCTTCTGTCCTAAATGGGTGCTGGTGTCAAAGCCATAAAAGATAAATTAGTCAAATACCAACAGGTATGTCGGGTGTGTAAGGTCAATAAAAATATAAAAGAAAAAGAAAATGACCTAAAAGACATTGTGAATTACTAGTTTTCTTACTTAGGAATCATGTATATATTAGTATGCTCTAGGACCTAGAAATGTACCCAAGTGATAGATTTTTTGTGTCTACATTTTTCCCTCACTTTATACATCTTCCAGTGGCAGTGCTAATTTCTCGTGGCTATAATTAAGACCATTTTGTTATCATGATTGTAATGTGAATACTTTTCATGTTTTTGTGTGAGTAGATTCCTATATAAACTCCTTATGTAAAAATGTTGTAGGGAATAAAATCACTAGTGTAAGAGAGTTCATGGATCTTGAAAAGGTTTGTGGTAGATTCAAAAAACCACCACGAGGTGGATAGTTGATGGGACCTATTCACATCAAGGTTTATGATAAAAATGTTTAAAACCATAAAAGGTTAAACATTGCTCCTTTCATTTGTATCAAGGCCATGAGCAATGAAAATGGGTATGCCATAGAGGTGAGCATAGTTGAGTGTGTGAAATTTTTTTACTAGTACCAAATATTTGCATGATATGCACACATAGAGTAAAAAAATACTGGCTTGTTACAAAGCCTATGGGTTTATTAGATGTAACTTAGTGCATGCTCAGGTCTGTAGTGCACACAATTAGTGACCATGATCTAGGAAAAAAAATTAATGATGAAGATTCAACTCGTAGGAAGATAGATCCATTCTCAAAGAATACCTCTTCTTGATGTATAAAAAATTTCAAACTCCTATCACATATGTATGAATCTACGATTGTTAGGATGTACCATATATTTTTCAGATCTTGAATATATGTTTAACTTTCACACAGTCTGTAATGTCCCATTTCTCAAATACATCACTCATAAAGCCTCATACTTGTGCAAAAAGTATTATTAAATACTTTTATATGCTTAGAGGTCGGTCATGGAATTATTTGGGAATTTGTGTTCTAATTTCTCATTGGGGAGAGGTCGGTCTTGTATGTGGAACATTCTATTCTTCCATTATAGGTTAGTCCTCTTAGAAGCTTCTAATTTAGCATTGAGAGGTTATAAAGAGGATTTCGCTACACTTAGAGGAGCATATTGGATGTTTGTTATTCTTCTTGTATTGTGCATGGTGTGCATCTTACTTCTCCACCTTGGATGAAACCCCAAAGGTGTGGCAATATCTCTTGGGGACAAAAACCCTCAAGGGATCCATTGGATGCTTCATTTAGGAGTCTCATGTGAGATGATTTGGCACTACTAGTGCATTCACTATTCTTCCCATCCCTAGGTGAGTTGCTTAAGGGACTGATTTGGTATCATAGAGAGCTGATAATTGTGATTTGAGTTCATATTTATATTTATCATTATATTTGGAGATAAAGACTATGATTTAGTATTTTTTTGAGTAGGGTTTCATATATATCTAATCACTTGCAGATTTTAGTTGCATATTCAGGCATGATTTCGTGGTTAGAAAATTTTGAGATTACTTTTTTTGGATAGCTTGTCTTCTCATGATCATTTTGAGCTATCTTATGTGTTATAATTTCTATTTTCCATGGAGTTATGAATTTTAGAAGTTTTAGCTGTGTTATTTCGAATTAATTCATTTCCATCTATTCTAGTGGTTCTAAATTCAATTTTATTGTATAAATAATATCTACAAGTGTTTCTGTGCATGTGGTATTTATTTTATGAAGATTGGATATGTTTTGACTAGGTTTTGAGACTCCCAAAGTTTCATATCAGTTTGAAGCCCTTGATAATGCATTTCTTTGTGTGAAGTTCAATTGTGGTTGATCTATTTCCATGTTCAGTGTGATTTGTTATTGGTTTTGTTATTGATTTGGGTCAGATTTGCGGAAAAACCCCCATTCATCCCTATTCATCCCCAAAAGGGAAATTTCAGTGGTATCAGAGCTCAGATCTTCAAAGGACCTAGGGTTTCAATGGAAGATTTAAAGTTTTAAGAATTGATGGCATGACTGAACCCTATCACACCAAGAGGAAGCAACAACAGTGCATGGAAGGGTAAGATATCTATTTTTGATGGTACTAAAAAACTTTCAGTGAGATAATGGTTGTTAGAATTGGAGGCATACTTGCAAACAAACCCTATGTGTGTGGAGTATTCCCTCGAATTCATCCCAATGTCATTTGGAAAGGATATCAAGAGATTGGTGATACCATGTGATAGAAACCCAAGGAGAAAAATTGGTTTTCTTCTTTGATGATTTCAGTCAAAATATCATAGGAAAGTAAAATTTTATTGGTGTTTGATGATATTCCTTTGGTTCCTAATGAGTGTATGTGGCAAAGTGTTGAAGAAAACCCAAAATTGTTGGGTATGATTAGGGAGTAGCCCTTAAAAGTAATAGAGGCTTCCGTCACTCTTACCAAATATGAGTCATTGAATGATATTCAGAACAACAGTACAAAAGATCATGTTTTTGAGGAGAAAACCATGGAGCATGAGCCAAAAGAAGGGGAAAAATCAGATTTGCATATGGCTGAAAAAAAGTTTGCGATGAAGGACCAATTTGCAAGTGAGAATGCAGATAATGAGCTTGTTGGCATTTCCAAAGTAGCAGCTCATTGGAGGAAAAGTGATGATATACATGACCATGATAAGAACCATGAAGAGGTTCCATACATGGAAAACACAAGGTATGGTATGAATAGTCACATTTCATATTATTTGTCTCCTTCTATGTCGCTACCATACTTGTTTCATCATGGGAAGCTTGTTGAAAGGGATAAACACATGTAAATTTTGACACTTCATGATGGCCATTATGGAGAACACTCTAAAAAGGAAGGATTCAATAGGGTTGCGGATAATGAGTGTTTTTTTCCATGCATATGGGTAGAAGAAATATCTATGGAGGATGTTATGCATTCACACCAATTGGTGAAGAATGAGATGACTTAAACTAACTTCATCACCAAGAGGCACCAATCATTCAAGCTAACATTGGGAAGGAATAAGGTAAGCTCCAAATTTCCATTTTTTGTTCAGAAGTCATTTGATATGGATTTTCAGTTCCTCGTCAATGCACATACTCATAAGAAGATTTCCCTAATTGTAATACAAGTCGTGTGCATGAGATTGGTGTTTGAATTGAAGTGGAATGAGTGTTATTTATTTGATTCAGACATTGTAACTCAGTTGGAATTGAGAAGTACAATTGGAAGTGATATGAGGGTTAATTTGTGGTGTTTTAAGTTTTCCATTGCAAGTTTCCATGTCATTATTTTGGAACAATAGTCACATTACAAAGTAATTCAACTCCTTTTATCGATGATCCATGATGAGAGGAAATATTTGCACCCTATGTTTCTATAATATTTTCTCAAGGAGGTAATTCCATCATTTATAGTGTTTGGATATGATGTGAATCATCCTCTACACTCATATTTATTACAAAATCCCTATCTTGAAGTAATTCCATTATTTTCATGGATGATATGTCATGAAAACAATATCCTTCATTCCATTTTTGAACAACAGTCATATCAGGGAATAATTCCTCTCTTACCTTGGTCAAAGTGTGTAAGTAAGGTCCCTATACTCACTATTTTTATCAACAATATCATCTAAAGAAAGTTTCACTTGTTTTATGGTTGACACATGCTAACAACTCTCCATTTCTAATTGAGTTAGTGCAACAATAATTAAGGAGTATATTTCTGCTATGTTATCATGTCAAAGAAGCTAAGAAAGACCCAAGAAAGGAGGATAACAAAGGGCCTATAAATGAGGGCATTGAAGTTGAGGTTGGTGGAATCCTCTCCGCCATCACAAGAATTCCATACCAGCTGGATATCCATAAAGAAAAGGTATGTGGGATGAATGATCTATATGTTGTTGAGTATGATAGAAACACTAATACTTCCCATATTTGTTTTTCCCCCTTTTTGTTTGAATATTTACAAGTTGGAGATGTTATGGGAAGGGTTCCAACTCATAATTTTCAGATGTCTTGGAATTTTATGAATACTTTCCATGATTTTTATGAAAAAAATGATTGGTATTTAATGAAATATTTTTGGCATGAAGGAACTTGTGTGTTCATATTGGAAATTAGAGCCAAAAGAGGGACCCTTGAAAGGGGGAAAATCCGCTAGAATTGGTTTTGTGGAGGTAGCTCAAATCCTCCCAAATGCAACTCCAAATCACTCATGATAAGGGCTCTAAAGTGTTACTACAACCAAGTAACAATGAAGATTTGTTTTTAGATCAGTTCTACAAATGTGATAGAAGTATTTTCCAAACTTCCCTCATGGTACATAGAAGCATGAGTAATGAAGGATAAGCAGTAGAGGGAAATTCAAGTATGAATGAGCATATTTTTATGACAACAATGAGCTCAAGAACCAAATTTGACACCGCTGCCCCTATCATTTTCAGTTTCCTTTACATACTTTGGGTTAAGAAAGAGGAATGTTGGGTCACAAAAATGATGCTCTTGGATGTTTCTAAGGCATGGGAAGCTGTTTGGAAACATGTTCTAACCACTTTCAGGCTGAACCATGAGGAGGAAATGCATAGCTACAACCATGTATAGGGAAGCCATCAAATATATGAAGATTGTGGAGCTTCCACAAGTAAGAATGGGGAAACAACTTCCATAATTGTAGGACCTAAGGGAGTGTTTTTAAACAATAATGTTTTCTCTAATGGGTTTGTTTCTTGTGTAGGTACAAAAATGAAGCCTAAAAATATCATTTGGGATTTGGGTACTTACAATTGCTTGAGGATAAGAAATTTTTGGAAAGGGAGGACATTAATGTCCCTTTTTTAAAGACATCACTCATAAAACCTCATACTTGTATGAAAACTATTGTTAAGTACTTTTGTATACTTGGAGGTTGGTCATGGAATTATTTGGGCATTTTTGTTCTAATTTCTCATTGGGGAGAGGTCGGTCTTGCATGTGGAGCATTCTATTCTTCCATTATGGGTTGGTCCTCTTGGAAGCTTCTAAATTAGCATTGGGAAGCTATAAAGAGGATTTTGCTACACTTGGAGGAGCATATTGGATGTTTGTTATTCTTATTGGATTTTGCATGGGGTGCATCTTCTTTATCCACCTTGGATGAAACCCCAAAGGTGTGGAAATATCTCTTGGGGATGAAAACCCTCAAGGGATTCATTGGAGGCTTCATCTAGGAGTCTCATGTGAGATAATTTTGCACTACTAGTGATTTCAATGTTCTTCCTAACCCTAGGTGAGTTGCTTAAGGGACTGATTTGGTATCATAGAGAGCTGATAATTGTGATTTGAGTTCATATTCATATTTATCATTATATTTGGAGATAAAGACTATGATTTGGTGATTTTTGGAGTAGGGTTTCATATTTATCTACTCACTTACAAATTTTGGATGCATATTTGGGCATGATTTCATGGTTAGAAAATTATGAGATTAATTTTGTTGGATAGCTTGTCTTCTCATGATAATTTTGAGATATCATATGAGTTTTAATTCCTATTTTCCACGAAGTAATGAATTTTAAAAGTTTCATTTTTGTTATTCCAAATTAATTCATTTCCAACTATTCTAGTGGTTGTAAATTCAATTTTATTGCATAAATAATATCTACAAGTGTCGTCGTGCATGTGGTATTCATTTTATGAAGATTGGAGATGTTTTGACTAGGGTTTGAGACTCCCAAAGTTTCATATCAGTTCACTGCCCTAGAGAAGGGCATTTATTTGTGTGAAGTTCAATTATGGTTGATCTATTTCCATGTTTAGTGTGATGTGTTGCTAGTTCTGTTGTTGATTTGGATTAGATTTGAGGAAAAACCCTCATTCATCCCTATCCAACCCCAAAAGGGAAATTTCACAGTCCTAAATATTTGATTTATTGACTCTCCAATGTCTTTTGATAGATCATAAAAATTGATAGCTTCATTGTAATAACCAATCCACAATGAATGAATACACTATACACAAGGGCATGGAATAATTACAAAAAAATACATGAAAAACTTCTAAGTAGATAAATATCGATCCCCATCAATAGAGAAATAGGTCCTTATAACGATCTCAGACAAAATAATCCCACTATCAATGTAGGCAACCTCACTGTGATACCAAAAGAATTTTTTTACAGGGTTTTTCACTATAAAATATAATGTTCTTCCTTCAAAATTCATTCAGGAACATTTAAAAATTATATAGGCCAAGTATCTCCTATATTTTAGGAGTTTGGCTCAACTACTCAACAGCCCAAAACTCCATATCAAGAGTGATTCTTACTCACATAATAACACACACTTTAAATAACATGAGTTTTTAATAACAACTCATTTACATCCAAACCAAAATGTTAGTGAATAATTACTTATGTAATTATTCATATTACAACTTATAATATATTATATTATCCAAAAAATAATAATTTTCTATGCTAATGTGAACACTAACCAATGATTTCCTAATAGTTAAACCACTTCAGACATACCGAACTAGTAAGTCTCATTTTCTTCCTTCTCATGTCATTGGAAAACCTAACAATCAAAATTCA
Organism: Taxus chinensis; assembly: GCA_019776745.2. Taxonomy (NCBI): domain Eukaryota; kingdom Viridiplantae; phylum Streptophyta; class Pinopsida; order Cupressales; family Taxaceae; genus Taxus; species Taxus chinensis. The sequence continues at coordinate 486,888,660 of CM034154.1, forward strand.
ATTACATAGAGGAGATATTCCTCTCGACCAAACTTTAATTTACCTCCTTTTTCAAGAAGCAAAACCTAAATTTCTTTGGTCAAGATGTACCCCTCAAGGGATGGTTATGGAAAGGAAGTTGGGGGTAAAAAGAACCCTCCTAATCCTATGACCACAAAAGGAATTAAGGTTGGGAATAAAATATGAAAAGGTTCCAATTCAATTAAAAGAAGCCAAAACTAAATTTCGTTGGTTGAGATAAACCCCTCAAGGGATGGTTATGGAAGGGAAGTTAGGGGTAAAGATAACCCTCCTAATACTATGGCCATAAAAGGAATTAAGGTTGAGAATAAAGGATGAAAAGGCTCCAATTTAATTAAAATAAAAATCCCAATGGCTAAAATGTATGGAAAGGAAAATTTGAAGGAGACGACATCACAGAATAAGGTCAAGGTGGAGATACCTACTGTTACAAAGTAAGTTGTGACCAAAAAATGTACCTCTAGTTCAAAGTCTGAACCTAACAAGGAGAATGCCAAGAAGATTGAAGGTCTCAAGAGGTAGGAATCTAAGAAGTTGGTGCTTATATATGAAGATGAGGACCCTCCCAATACTGAGAGAAATATTTATACATGTACTCACAAATTCCCTTCATGTGGAAGCCATGAAATTGAACCAACTATTGTTTCAGAGTTGAGAGGTAAGATTGAGACTCTTACAAATGATTCCAACTTGTAACTTAATATACTAAAATGGGTTTAAAACACCCTTTATCAATGGATTAATGGGGATAATCACTTTGATCATGAACAATGGAACACATTTGCTAAATTTTGCAAAGTTACATAAGACATTTCCAAACTGAAGATAAAAAAAACTAGGAAGTCTCCTTTGTTAAAGAAATGATAATTTTGAGTAGAATCACCATGAAGAATGAGCCAAAGCAAGAGAACTAGAATACAAATCAGGGACAAGGGTGTTTGAGTACGAGGTCTGGGAAGATGAACAAGCTGTTGAAAAACTGTACTACTTGAGGGATAAATGGGAGGCTTCTATAACCCTAAATCATCTCACATTACCAAAAATGTAATTTTTTTGTATGATGTTTTATGGCAGTAGGTTTTCTATCAATTTTCTATTTTTATGTGACTTGGGTCTGTGCCCTTTCTATACGATGTTTATGTTTTGTGGGAGATTTCAATGTTATTTGTGTATCTCATAATGTAACATGGGTTGGGCCTTATAAAAAATCCCACTAATAAAAAAATGTTGTTCTTGATTCTTAATGTTGATGTAGAGGCTATCTTTCATATCCTTTGTACAAAAAAATTCAATGAAATACAAAGGTCTCTCAAATATTTCACTTGATAAATCATTGTGAATGGTATACCTTGAGGATCTATATTTCCAATATTGATAGTTTTTTGATTCAATATCAAACCTTGAAATTTAAATATCGTTAAAACCCATGCCACTTTTAAAGGTATAGTTTTACAACTCCCTCTTATTGTAGATGCCATGATTTTTTGACATTCCATAAAGGACTTATGTACCTGGTAAAAATGAAAATTAAAAAACATTGAAAAGATAGGTGACTTTAGAGCATTGTGCATATTATATCATTGACACGCCCAAGAGAATAATTGATCAATCCATCTGCCACCCATAAATTGGATGTTAATATGAATTTTTGAACAACGCACAACAAAAATTAATTCTAACTACTAATCACCATGTCTGGAAGGAGAATTATGTCTTCCTTATTTCATAATTCACCTTATGATTGTGACAACAACTTGCATCTAAAGTGATTGTTTCACTAAATCTACCCACACTAAGACCATGCACACAAGCTCAAATTACCACAACAAGAAAAATATGAATGCAAAACCCCACACTAGCATATCAAATAAGGGACATGCCTTGTGCACTCACTCGAGGCACAAAATTAGACCAAACTTTTTCAGTTTTGGTTGCTTCATGATGTCTTACAAGGTTTGCAATTATTTGGATTTTATATAATAAATCACACATTCATTCATATACATGCATAAAGACATAGATTAATAGATAATAACCTAATATCTCAAGAGTATAATAAAAAATCACCATGAATATTCCTTGCATTAATTAAAATAATGGATTAAAATGTTTCTCTACTACTATAATAACCAACTCACTATATCTAGAGTCAACCAACAATAATTATAACTAATAAAAAACCACATCATACTAATACCTCAAGGGGGTGTATATACTGATGGGGTCTCATGTTTCATAAATTCATTTAATAGTTATATTGGCACTTAAATACTAAATTAAATGAGTTATATGGTAATAAACCATTGGTGTGCATGCTAGATGGCATACATCCTTATCTCAAGGTTTTGCATGTCAGCCTTAACTCCTTAGTAACTCCACTCCATCTATGAATTGTATCTAACTAGTTATCACACTCCAAAGATTCATATTCCTCATGCAATTGGACCTTAAATGGAAGTTAACAATTCCTTCGTTCCATGATTACTACTCATCATCCTCTCGCAAATAGGACATGCGTAGTATCATTCCTAAGCTTATGCACATGCACAGGATAACGGTATTCAAAAAGTGTGTGTGCGGACTATCTGCTAATCCTGAATTTAAATAAGGGTGCACATGCTCTAACCCAAAAAATGCCTTATGCTCTAAAAGAAAGAATACTTAGCCAAAAAAGGGTTTATACTTTGAAAAAATATGGGCTCAACCTTACACCACACTAACTTGATTTCCTTCCTTTAGGCAACCCTTTATCGAATTCTTGAAAAATGATCCATAGGGATCCAAAATGAATCTACTTCATCAAAACAATCAACACAAAGAAGGAAAAATGATACACAAAGGTTCTATCTTTTTAGTAGCATGACCACTGCTCTGTGCAGAGTGGCGGTTACAGAACCGCTGCCCAACCAAGGTGGCGGTCTTGGCTCTTTCAGACAGAAAATTAAAAATATGAAATGAATAGCCCAGAATTTGGACAGTTTCTCGTATCTCTTCTCCTCCATGACCTTTCCCATTCTCCAGTGCATGAGAGGACACGAGAAAGGATATAAATACATGTCTGTAGAAGAGAATAGATGATCGAAGCATGAAAGCAAGTGAGCAAGAAGTTCTTAGTGTTGGAATTGTGTTTTGTAGAAGAAAGGAGTGTTGAGAGAGAGCAAACAAGTATTTGAGAGGAAGTGTGAGATATTATCTACTTCTCTTTCATACTTATTGTAACTTTTGTACTTGTTTATTTTGAATTAGCCAATAAAAGTGGGAAGAAAGAGCAATTTCTCTTCCTAATTGGTTTTTCCTCCTCTAGAGGTTTCCATGATAAAATTTGTTGGCGTTTATGAGCTTAAATTCTTTCCTTTCCTGCAATTGTGGATTCTAAGCATAAGCATAATTCATTCACTAGCTATCTCTGTCATTTTCTAATAGAAAGTATAACAATAATGTTTATTTATGTTTCTGTGGATAATTCCAAGGTTGAAGAGTTTATAGATCATTTAAGAAAGAGCAATTTCCCTTCTCGACTAGTTTTTCCTCCTCTGGAGGTTTCCAGGATAAAATTTGTTAGCGTTTATGAGCTTAAATTCTTTCCTTTCCTACAATTGTGGATTCTAAGCATAAGCATAATTCATTCACTAGCTATCTCTGTCATTTTCTAATAGAAAGTATAACATCAACGTTTATTTTTGTTTCTGTGGATAATTCCAAGGTTGAAGAGTTTATAGATCAAAAAATTTCTTGGGCCTCTTGGCGCAACTGATCTTGAAATTTTTTGCACTTGGTGAGTTCAACATGTATGAGTGGACTTGGCTTGTCCATTCATGTGCCCAAGTCATTCAATGCCTTAGCTTATTTCTGGGAGTGTTTTTTTTGCGGTGTTAGGCTCCATTTGTTCCTAAAAGAACAATTATGTATCATTATTTACTTTTGGAATCGAGCACATAGATTTTCTATAATATCTTCTACACTTAAACGCTTGTCATACTTATTCTCTTGTTTTTTTTCTTTCCTCTTTCCTTTCACATGTGTGCCCTCTTCTTGTCTCTCTTCATTATTATCTTCCCCTTCATCCAAGTTGAAAAACATGGGGGCTCCCTTAAGAGGTGAGATTTTCCTTGCACTTGAGTCTATTGTTCCTTATTATGCAGTCCCCTTAGTTCTATTGCATACCAAGATATTTGGTGGGTTTTTTATTGGGGTGGGGTCATGAATGACCATTCCTCCTACCCTTCACTCTTTTATTTGCGTGCCATATGCATGAATTATTCACTTTCTCCTCCTTGACATTGCATAGACTATTCCACTGGTTCACACCCACGAATAGAAAAAGGTTGGTGTTCCTCGTCTAACAACTATTATGAATGAGATACCGCATGCTCTTCAAAAGTTGGTTCCTCGAGGATTCAAAATTCTTGGTTGTTATTTGAATTTATTTGTTCACCATATTTTGAGTGGTACAACATCATACTCTTCTTCTTCTTCAAATCTCTTAAGTATTTTGGGAGGATTGTCATCAAAATATTCTTCTTCTTCTTCTTAGGGGCACAAAAAACTTTGTCTCCTTCTTCGGTGTGCTATTCTCTGCCCTTAAATTTCTTCCCAAGTTTTAATTAGTAACAAGGCCTTGATATGAAAAATACTTCCAAATATGATGATATGTAGGATGTGAAGATGAAAATTATATGTGCAAAACATTTAAAGAAATAAAAAAGGAAATTTATTTTTAAAAATTTTGGTTTGTGTTCGAATCGATATATATGAAACATCCAAAATCATAAAATTGGAATGTGAACTATTTTAATATGTGTTCCAACTATGGGGTTTAGTATCGATATTGTTTTTTGTAATTATTTTGATTGGTTTGTGGAAAAAACATTCTATAAGATAATGTTTCATCATGACTACTAGACTATTTCTTTGAACATAGATGCCACCCTAAATTCAATCATGCAAGTGTAACAAAATAAAGCATGTCAAGTGAATGGAAAAGATTGATAGTGGAGCCTTTTGGAAGGCATGGGAAATATTCAGAAGAATGTTGAGATTGTGTTCTCTTGGACTATGGTAATTGCAAGACATATAAGAAATGGATACATTGAAAAGGCCTTTGAAACTTTCAAGGAAATTCAATTCAAAACAAATCCAATCAAAATGTACAAAAAAAAGAAAGAACAACAACACAATTATTTCAACTGTTAAAATACCATATTTTCATACAACTTGAACTCTTTATACTCCATGCAAGTTGTTATAGTTGTTTATTATTTACATTCACAAAAAATGAGATCATATATTTTTGTAATGATACATGAAAATATCCATATTGTTTTTCTTATCTTACATAAATATATAAATTTTAGTTAGAAATGTAATGGTTGTGCTAAGACAGAACCGGAAAATAATTGGGTTAAATAATTTGTGATTATATTTTTTAGGTTCCAATGGTTGTGTGAGAAAGGGATTCTCAAATTAACACATGAAAGAGAGTAGGATTGTAATTTTGGTATTTCCTCCATCTATCCTCTATTTCTTAATGATTATTGCTGGCACCCACATCATTTGCCTTTGGGATTATTTGTTTTGCAATGGATGAAGGAAAAAATGAACTCTACTAAATTTTCAATCTCGTCACCAGAGAATGGAGAACATTCTGTCTACCTTTTGAAAAGGTGGATCCCTCAACTCCAAGCATGTATTATATGCCCAAAAATTTGCTGTAAAATAATTGTGGGGCAGGCCGGTTAAGAGCCAAACAATCTGACAAGGATTTTCCCTATGATGGAAAGAGATACCCTATTTACATAATTGGTATGTGAAAGCCCCTCCCCCAGTTTTGATCAGATGGCTAAAGAGGCCAATGTATGGGGGTCAAGCCAATGGTGGGTGCTTTATAGAGTCTTCCAAACATCCAACTTTTACATGAGGCGGGATGATGGTTGCAAATATTGTTGAGTTGATATTTCACCACCTAGATCTCTGTAGAAGCTTCTACTTAAAAGCATACCAAAGGATGTTGGGATGTCTGCCAACAAGATGGTGAGGAAAACCTTCTTGTTTGTAAATTCCACCAAGGCCACTTGTGCATCTTTAATCCTTCTTACCAATGACACTTCCTTGGAATCCATAGAATAACAAGAGCCATTTTCACGTGTCATAGTAAGTCATAAGGCATTGGCTTCTTTGATTAGCATGACATTATCAGAGGCTTCAGAGTCTATAACAAAATATTATTTAACTGGTAGCCTTTGATTAGGAGGGATAGGTAGAATGGTTCTACCTCATTAGTTTTGGATGTACTGAGTGCCATCATGTTCTGTGAAGGGGGCGTAGCTGGTGTTGGGAGTAGAACCTTTGGATTTAGATTCATGGTGTTGGATTTTGGTATGTTATTTTGGACAACATTGACGAACCTCTTGAATTGGTCCTAATGTGTTTGCAAGTATTCAATTTTGGTAATCTAAAATTTAGTTTTGCTTTCATGTTCAACATAATTGAATGGAACCAATGTGGGTGAACTCGATGTTCCAGGGATAAAGAAGGTTTTTCATTGCAGAGATAGTGCCACCTTGGGAGCTTGAGTATCTTTAGTGGATGAGGTAATAGGTTTAGAAGGAGAAAGGGTTGTAGACTTTGATTGAACTTTAGGGAATTTTACAGAACTAGCATTAGGTGAAGAATTATTCTTAGAAGTAGATTTTGAGTTAGGGGAAACACCAGAGGACTTACTTGTTACAAAAATTGGATTCTTTCTTACTATCGGGTCTAGTTTCTCCTTTGCTAAATCCATTGATGATGAAAGTGGAGACCCTATACCGATGATTTTTTTCTATGAAAATTCTGCTGAAGGATATTCCTTCTTATTCTTGTCCATGACTATCAGGGGAAGCTCTCTTTTTAGACTGGGAGTGGATGAACACAACACATGAGAAGCTTGGATCTTATTCGTCGTCGTCATCCTCACTTGCTGAGTGATATTTAATAGACCATTCTGAGCATCACCATCAACCTCTTAAATCTCTAGAATATTTCCATCTTCGTTTTCTTCTTCTTCTTCCAACTCTTCCACTTTTACTTCATCCTTTGTTTCTTCTGCATCACATGTTGCGTTGATCGGAAATGTTTCAAGAGTGAATCTGTAAGGATGTGGAGCTATCCTTGACATGTTTGGGAGATTTTTCTTCTTTGGCACATTCCTCATGGTCGTTTATGAGATTTTATTCTTGAGAGAAATGATATCATTGGCCATTTTCTGAATCATGGGGTTTGTGGGAGTGCAGTTAGAACTCTAGCCTTTTGCTTTCCATTGGGGTTTTTCTCCTAGCTAGATAAAATCATATCATCCTCTGTTTCAATGGCGTAGTATTGTGCTTCCTTCAAAATTCTAGGCCAATACCTTCTAATAATAAACCCAACTTCAGGAAGTTGAGCACTTATAAATAATATCTTCAGATTATTTTCTAAGGGCATGGATTCAAAAGGCATCCTCTTGAGCACTCTATTTTATCTCGTTATGAAATCCCTCATGCCTTCATTAGATTCTTTCTTCCTATGTACTAGTTGCACCAAGAGGTCTTGACAATATTTTGTAGACTTGAATCTATCTTCAAAGCATGTTCTTATATCATCCCAACAAGTGGTTGATCTTGTTGTTAGAAGGTAAAACATTTAGCCTCTTTTTCTTGCAAGGACTCCACAAACAATCTGACAGATACATCTTCGTGTTCAACACCCAATACACCACAGGTGGTGATGAAGGTTGTTAGAAGCACACTGGACTAAGAGGGTGGGGGTGAATCAATCCTTATAAAATTTCAAGTTAAACTTTAGATATGAAACTAAAAATAGCATAAGAATTCAATCACAATAACCACTTATTCAACTTAAAGAGATTGCACACTATAAACCATTATCAAAGCATATAACCATAAAAGCAAAGGAACACCATAAGAACACAAGATATAAGTGGGAAACCCTCAAGGGGAATAATATCCATTGAAACAATATCTTATATTGATATGTTTCTAAATTTAGTGAGGCACCAACCCCATAAGGAGCACCAACCCCTAGTTTAGTAGAGCACCGACCCTACAAGGAACACCAACCCCTAATTTTGTGAAGCACCAACTCCAAAATGAGGATACAACACCCCAAGATGATCAAGCACCCACTCAACCAAATTATTATTTGTAGATCTTATATTTTTTTTTTCTGCCACAACTACTAGAGATCCAATATTCAGCTCACACTTCTTCACTCAAACCCTAGGTGATCAATCTTCACAAAATAAGCTCATCAAATTGTTTAAAAATCATCAAACACTTGCTATCATGTCCTCTAATTTTTATAAACCTGAATCACACTTGAATCAGCTCCAAATCATGCTCAAACATCTACAATAAAATCTCACCTAGGTCGCTCCACTTTCACACACTCAATTAGTTCCAAAAAGCACCCAAAAACATGCTTTTATATGCTTCTCCACCTTTCAAACTTAGGAACAACATTTTACCTCCATTTGGATCAAAAAATTCATCAAGGAAACATTCAAAATTTTAAATATAACAGTCACAAGTGACCCTTAGTTCTGCGTAGCCAAAAAACTCATTACATGTGCCAAAAATGGCTCAAAACCCCATATGCACATTCTTAAAAATGCCCTAACATTAGTAACATAATTTTTCATGACCCAAAATCCTTTACATATGAATTAAATATCATAAAAAATTCATACATGGTTACAATTAATATCAACCAATAAAATTATTTCATTCACTGGGCCTAGTTTCCTTTACAAATCTCAAAACAATTGTTTCCTTCACCCTTTAGCACCCTTGAAAATTCATATGATCACCATATTACTTATAATAAACCAAAAAATTACATGTGAACACTAAAAATAAATTTAAGAACATATATAACACTTCTAAGCAAGTTATAAGTCATGAAACATCCTTTACTGCAAACCACAACTACTTTTGCCTTCATCAAATCAACCTGCCAAAAAAGTATGTTTCCAAAGGTTGGCTCATAAAATAACTTATAAATATATTCAAGACCTCAAAATTGATTCATTGGATGAAAAATTCATCCCTCTTCACATTCCAAGTAATATTAATCATTAACCAATCCATCTCATGCTTTAAATAACATCAAAATTGCACAAAAATAGATGTTGTCTTGAACTGCCAAAAATATTATTGCTTAGACCTGGAAACCATATATAGTGACCTCATCATAAGTAAATAATTATATAAATGGAAATATATATGAATATAATTTCCAAAACAGCTTGAATCATCTCAAAATTCCACTTGTAGCTTAAGTTATCACCATTTTACTGGACCCTACTATTTGAGACCCCAAAATTACCCTTTGACCAGCCAACCTGTTTAGACCTCAAAACATCATCAAAATTTATGAACATGTACTAAAAACTCAATTTAAATCAATAAAAACTTCCAATCATCATGCACCATCAATTTTCAATGTTACCCCTTTGGACCATCTTGTCCTAAAACCTTCTTCTCCAAAAACTAATATTTTTAGGTGGGGCACACATATCACCATGACCTCAACCATACATTTCTGGAAATACTGAGGAGACCTCTAAAACATAAAATCATTAATTTTTATGTATCAATCAAAAATGGGTTACAAATCTTCACTTTTTGTCAATTTCTCCTAGCTAGGGTTTAATTAGGGTTTTAGACCTCTTTATCTTTTTAACATTCGTTCATAAAAATGTGATGATAAAATAACATCATTATTTTTTTGAAACCTTATAAACTCACATTATAATCATACTTGAAATCCATAAGGTTCCATGAAAATCACACTATTCACAATGAGCATCAAAAATTCAAATTCAAGCTTGATTTTTACCTGTTCTTGACCCTCTCTCACAAAATCAATCATATTTGGAAAAATACACAACATGGTAACCTAATTTTTTTTTAGAGCATAATCACTCATCCCTATAGCATATCAAATAATCATAATGTAAATTCCATGGCTCAATATCTCTAGTCATTAAGACTTACCTATGCTTACATGTTAGATCCTCATAGTAACAACTAGGGTCAACTGAAATAATGCAATAACTCAACATGAAACCTCTAAAAATAACCCAAACATATCTCATATGCCATGATAAACTTTTATCATGAATCCATGAGCTCAAATGGCTCCAATACACTCTGTCATAACTCCAAGCTACTATACCTGCTCCGAATGAGCACCTGTAACATGGTGAACCGCATATACCTGTACCATACCACTATTGTGAGTGCTCAAATACCCTCAAATCATGTTATTCATTATGCCAACATGATTCCCAATCAACCAAGAAACTCACATTTCCAAGAAACACCTCCTAGGAACCTGTATGGGCTTGCTAGAGCAAGCATGCATCACTAAACCCCACTGTAGTAGCTGATAAACATCTGAACCAGTATGTTAGCATCATATACAACATCATGACATCATCATACAAAATTCACTTTGTCATTAATGTGGTTTTTCATCAATAACAACACTTATTAGTACACCTTGCCAACAAATGCTGCTATATGTCCCTTTGAGAGTTATGAACCATCTCCCTAAACTTTGGAAAGATTTTTCTTGAACCTCGTGGCAGCTCATGAAGAGGTTGTGGTAGTGCTAGTGGGATTATATTCCTACCCCATGGTATGATAGGTTGTAGTCTCTCTTCATCACCCATTACGTCTTCGGCTTCTGCTTCGATTCTTGCTTTTGTTTCCGCTCTAGTTACAGATCTTGCTTCTGCTCTTTCTCGAGCTCTTTCTCCTGCTTTGAGTTTCACTATGGCTTCAGCTTCTGATATTTATTCCATTTCCATTCTTGCTTTAAATTAAGCTTCAGTTTCCATGTTTGTAAAGTTTTCAAAATCTTCACCAAGATTTGGAAATTTTACGTCCAATGGGTTGACACCACTTAGACCACCAGTGAGAGCAATTTTGGGATGAAGGTAGGGCCTTGAATTTATGATTATTTCTTTCCTTCACTGAAGTTATTACAATATTGGGTCAGTATTTCCTCCTTTTCATTGTGACCTGGTATATCTTCTATCAACCAACTTGTGAAATTTGAGATTGGCTCGGGCTTTTCTTTGTTATGCTTGGACTTTTCTCTCTCTTTCTCATTCTTCAACACATTACTCTTTAGTATCTAACACTCTAGTAGATATGAATTAATGCGCAAAATTTTCTCTGTTATGCTAGAAAACTTCCCTCAAGTCAAATACAATATCTTCTTGAATGTGGAAAAGCAATTTAGGTCTTTAGACAAGAGGGTTACCGGGAATATCCATGAATATGAGACATAAGGCTCTGTGACTCTTCAACTTACAATTTTTTTTTGGATATTTGATTTTTTTAATATTTTCTTGTGATTCATATTTTAGGTGCAGGTTTCTGCCAAATCTACCCCATGGTGGGTGCCAAAAAATGTTGGCAAGAAAATTTGTTAGGTGGAAAAATTGATGGGTATCTGCTAACACTCCGAGAATCTAGGTCCCTCTACTTGAATGGTGCAACTCCATATTATTATGCGTGAATGAAATGAAAATATGTGGTGGAATTAGAGGCTGGGGATCCAACAGGGATACTCCACTGAACCTACGAAAAAATATTGCAAGGGAGGACTTTGTTGAGAGAGTAGGAAAGGGAGTGGGAAAAAGAGAGGGAGGATTAATATTGTAGGTAGAAAATTAGATGCCTACAACCATTAATCAGAATACTTCAACACACATAGATGGAAAGAACACAACTTTTATATTGACAACAAGATAAAATAAGATTAAGAACACAAAGTTTCAATAATTTTCTCATCAAAAAAGGAAAGAAACTCCTTTCTCTTTTATTGAAGTTGTCAACAAAGCTGTACATAGTAGGAGAATAGAATAACATATAAAGATTATGGAAAATAGAATAAATTCTATCTCTTTTACTTCTTCACAAGTAGTAATCTCTCATGAGCATACCAAATTAACAACCCTTAAGAATGAGGGTGTCATTACATTACATAGACTAAGAAATGACTCTTCGCCTACCCCCCATATGTCTTTTCACTTGTCCATTTACCACTTGTGACTCTTCAAATTCCTAGGAATAGAACATTAAGCCCCCTTTTATAAAAATAAGGGTGAATTATTACATTTTTAGACCTATAGTCACATTTATAAGAATAAGACAAAATAGGAATAAGAAAAAGTGGAAAAGTACAACCCATTGAAGAATTAGAACATGTGAAGGAAAAAAGGGGGGAAGAGAGAATTAGAGGAAGGAGAAAGAGATAAAACTATTATGATGAAGATCTTACCCCCAAATGGAATCTTGGAGAGCTCCACAGGTGAAATCTCAACGCCTTTGAATTGTTTACTAAACCTTGCTATCCGTAGGTGCCACTTTTTCAGCTTGAGGAACATAAAGAAAATCTAGTGATTTGATCCAACTTTTTATGAGAGAGTTGATGTTCCTGCATTTCAAGTACCAAGATTGATGATCTTTTGCAGTGTTAGAAATGACCGCACTTATCACCGCCAAAGACTCCAATGTGTCTTCATTGAATGAGAATGGATCTTCGACCTCCCTTTTGACTAAATATTTGAAAGGACTTCAATATATCATCTATTGAAGTGTCTAAATTTAGGGATGGAAATCCAATATCTTATGTACTTGAGCATTAGAATCCTTCTGCATATTTTCAACCTCTTCCTCATATGAATCAAGCTCGTCAATGGCTTGTTTTATCATTTCATAGCGAGAAACCAGAGTTTGAGCCCAAACTTGAGACAAGTCATCTAACACCATAGAGAACACACCTTTGCTTATTAGGAGGGATGATTTGGCCTTTCCCATCTCCATGACCAACAAGATACACCTAATCCCAATGATCCTTCTCCACATCAATTCCTTCTTGTGTTACATGATTATTTTTATGACTATGACATCCGTGTGCTTATACAATGTCAACATCTCTAGTAGCAACACCTTCCCATTCTCTCAAGATCATGTTCACCCACTTGGGTAAGTGCAGCTTTGTCTTACATGGACAACCCCTTGTGTTTTTCATAAGTGGACGTCATATTGTCAAAGTTAATTATTCGAGTAACTATCAACTTGTAGGGATGGGATTAGCAATGGGATACACTCAAAATCTAAAAAAACTTATATTAATATGAAGTGAGGGTATTGAAATTGGAATCTAGTTTGGTCTAAAATACTCCTTATATTCTTGTATTCTTGCGACGAGGAGAGTGGAAGAATATTGAAACAAGTGAACATCACCGTCATGTATTTCTGGGACTAGGGGAATTGTGCTCATTTCATAGTCAGCCAGAGTCAAAAATTGATATCATATGGGTTTGACAACCTTCATGGTGACTAAGTCTAGATGCCACTGGTCTATCTAATGGGACTGCTATTTTATTTTGTATTTTCTTGAGCAAGATCTTCCTTTCTTTATGTTTGACCATCGAGTGAAAGTAGGTGATGAAAACATAAATGGTAACACTATTGCACCATGTTCCATTCTGCCCGCCATCAACTTCATGTAAAAATATTGAAAGATCAAATAATTTGTTTTTAAACATGTATATAATTGGCACCATGGTTGGGATGTTATAATTTTTATCACATTCTGATAAGTGAAACAAAATCCTGCAGTCTTAAACGTGAGACTAGTAAAAGGCCTATCTCTGGAGGTAAGGGAAGTTTCTTAGAAGACCTGACTATTAGCCCTCTTTCTCTTATAAAATGATATTTATCCTATTCTATTCACTTTAAAATCAGTATTTCTACAAAGCTAACAGTCTCCCCTATGCAATGGTACCATCTTTTTATGACATATTTTTTACTTTTCGGCATGGTTCAAGTCTTCAGAAGACTAAATTTGATAACATTTTGTTGAATTTTTAATGTAAAATTCAGGATTTTATGTCCACTTAATTATCCCCCAACTTGGTGCACTTACCCTACTCACCCACCTGTTTTTCACTTTACCCTACATGGTGAATCCTTATGTTTTCTTAATGGACTCAGGGTTAAAGATTATTATTGGAGTAAACCTATTCGGATGGGAGATAAGTCGCTAAATTCGGGTCTAAGAGAACTTACACATATAAAGTGAGAGTTTGAATATGATCTTCTGCTTGATCTAACTTCTCCTTGTATTTTTGAATTCTCATGATGAGGAGAGTGGAAGACTCTTGAAACAAGTGAACATCACCCTACTGTGTTTCTGGGCCCAAGGGAATTGTGCTCATCTTGTAATCATCTAGGGTTATTTCTTCAATGGGATTAATGAACTTCGGCTTGACTACCTCTATATACTGGTTACTCAAGGCACCACTAAAAAATTAAGAAGCTTCTTGGGCCAATTTTACTTTCTAACTTTTTGACCTTTGAGGTGATACCCGAGAAATCACGGATGGTCACGTATTGCAATGTGTGAGATTCTATTGTGATCATATCCTATACTCAAGGAAATATCTCATTTGTTTTGTCTCAGAACTTGGTAAGATTGTAGCCTCTTGCTCCAAATGGGAAGGAATATTCTGAGCAGGTGAGGCTGATGCAATAGCAAGAGATGAGAAAATTGGATATTGTTATGGGGCAGAGATTTAAGCTAGGTTTATTTCCCCTTGTTATAGATGTAACTATAGGTTCTTCCACCGTTATTGATTTCTTATGTAGTCTCTTGTAGTGAGGGGCCTATGGTTTTACCACTTTCATCTTATATATTTCTCTTGAATGAGCTGAGCTGGAAAACTTTGTCCTTGCATCTGGAAGAAGAATGATAGGTTCTGGTCTCTAAAGGGGAGGAAATTATTTAGCGGATGATATGAGAGCAATACTATTTATCTTATACCATTCCTTTGAACTTTTGATTACTGCCTTCATGTGTTCCTTGATGTCTCAAGACTCACGAACAATACAAACAACCCGAGGAAGGGGAGATGCCTTCACAACTAGATATTCAGGATCATACATTTCTGAGCCATCTTATTGAACACTTTCTTCATACCATTCAAATATGAATTTCCTAATTTTTATCAATTTTCATCCTCTTTTGATCACGCTCTTAGACTTTAAAATCATTAACACATTTTTCCCAATAGTCCTCCACCTATGGGTTATGACACAAATGAGGGAGGTGAAAGGTCTTGGGATCACCTCGGATGTCAAAATATGCCCTTGGAGTGTAGGAATGCATGTTTATAGGGGCAAGGGATGATTCCATGTTGGAAGCATCATGATAACTTTTGCAAGTGAAAACCCCTAGAGAGGTAGGGAAGTAAATCAACTTCTTCTAATTCCTCAACTTGATGTTGACGTGCACTAGTTGATATTACACAATTCTATAAAACTATTCTTGTCACTCAAGTAGCGAGGAAATATTCTTAGATCAAGTTCAAAATGCAACACTCTAATATAGGACTAATGTTGAAAATTTAATGATGTATGATCCATACCTCTTGATTAGGGAAACAACTTGTGAAGACACCTTCAAATGCAAATTTCCCTCTAATAACTTGAAAACATACATTGTGAATACATCATTCACCCTAGAAAAGTGATGATTACTCTCCTTTCAAGACTAAGTGCAAGTATTTATTGAATGAAATATCCCTTTGAGAACCATTTTGAGCAGGTTTTGGGCCCTTCAAAGGTCTTGTGTTTTCCAAGGAATTGACTAGGTATGAAGTCATGAATAACTTCTTGGAAGCAGGTACTTGGAGAAATTAGTAGTGCAAGTTGTCACTGATGAGTTGCCCTTAATCAACCACCTATTTTCCTTTGAGGATTTTAAGAATGAAAATTTCCATCCAGTCATGGAAATATCTTGTGTAAGTCCTCTTCTCCCATTATGGGGATTAGGAGAATGATGACATTAGAGAAGCCCACATGGAATTCATTGCTAGAAAGAATCTTTGACACACGAGAGGGATTTATACCTTACCTCAACCAGAATCTAAGAGTGATTACTTAAAGATAGTTCAAATTATTCTTGGAAAACTCCTTGGTGATCACGACCATGATGTTCTTGGTGGGGTTCTATGTGGGAATATGCATACCTTGAGATATAAATTTCAGGGTGAGGACTACTAAGACTGAGTTGTCATTAAATCTTATGGTTCAAGTGTCTAGTTCATAGTGCTAGGAGAATACCAACACAAACTCAATGATTTTCAAGGACAATTGATGGTCACCCACTAAAAATAATCCAATTGTGAAGATCTTTTCCTTGATAGGTTCTCTTGGTCCACCCAACATTTTGTTTTTGAGATACTCTAGGTCCATGTGAGCAACGTCAGCTATCACCCACACTCAAGAAATCTGATGTGAGATCCAAAATGGGCTCAAGACAAGTGAATTTGAACTTCATGATGTCAAAAAGCAAGAATATGAGCCAAAACTACACGATAACAACTTTTTGCACTCAAAGCTGAAACTTTCTATTTTTAGACCCTGGGAACCAAGAGCTGCTATTTTGGGAAATGCTATTTTTGGGCTCATAATAAATTTGGTGCAATATTTATCTTGTTTATAATGATTTCCTATCTTTCTTTTCCATTTTTAAGCACATTCTATTTTTAATAGGTTGTTTATTTCTTTTTGCTTTTTTTCCACTTTTTTACTTTTTTGGCCTGCATTCCCTAGTTTTCCATTTTGGAGTTTGCTTGCTTTGAATAGTTTTGATTTTCTAGGAAATTTTATATTTATAGTAATTATGAACTAGAGGTACTTAATATTTTTATAATATAGTTTTTTCCTCCTTGGTTTGACAAAAAATCATCATTTTTGATCTAGGTTTTTTCTCTAGATGCTTGTGGTCAAATTTTGGCTTCAAACTGGTCTCTGAATCATTGGGAAACTAAAGAAAAATAATGGAGGGAATATTTTTAGGGTTTTATGCTATAAATAATTAGGGACTCCATTTAATTTTCTATTTTTTTGGCTTGAAGGCGTTTGGGAGAGGAAGAGATGGCCAAAGTTTCAGTAGCATCTGATTTATGGTTTGTGAGATATGAATGATTCAAGGTTTTTGGCCATAGAGTTCCTTTAAAGAAAAATGGGCATGGTGGCTGCTGAAAAAGAAAAGGTTTTTGAGGCTGTTATTAGTGTAGAAATGGGAATATATGTTATAATGATGGCAATGAATAAATGGAGTGGACGAAGCAATGGATATGGAGTTTATATAGCTTCTTTTGGCAATGGGTTTCACGGGCGCACGAGGAAGAAATAACAAAAGCAGTTAGAAATTTGTAAAAAATGGATTTTCAAATCTTCCTTGGCTTGAGATTTTTTTTTTCCCATGTGTCCCAAGTGTTTGGGACATATGGTGCACAAAAATTCACCTCAACCTCCTTGTGACAAGTGGTGCTGATTACGATGAGGGTGAGAGCCAAGGGTGAAACTGGGATGAGTCCCAGAAAACAGGTATTTGGTGCAAGAAAATACGGCCTCACTTGGGCTTGACAAGTGGCAGATGGTCATTGACTGAGGCAAAGAGGAGAGGGATCTAAAAGCAAGCTCGCGGAGCACCTTTTGTGGTCATGTGAGTGACCAGGGGTTTTTTGGACACATTTTGTGTCCCAAATATCCCAAAGGTTTGGGATAGTTGGTGCAAGAAAATGCACCCTAATCTAGTAAGGACAAGTGGCACTCCAAAATTTGATGATGGAAGGTGCTAGAAATTGGTGCACGGGGGATAAAATGGCTTGCTTGAGCTAAACTGAGATCACATCATGGTCCAGGGGATATCTAGGGGCTGGTGAATTTTTGTGTCCAAAATTTCCAAAAGGTTTTGGATATTTGGGGAAATAAATTTCTCTCAGACCTGGGAGTGACATGTGTCCACCAAGAAAAATGACTAACTCTTAGAGTGTACCTTGGAGAACAACTTGTCGGCAAGGCATAACTTGAGCATGTCTAGAGGTATTTTTATGAAATTATTTATATGAATTTTAATGAAAATGGAATTTTGAGAAGAATGGAAGGGGTCCCATTCCTTGATTCTTCCTGAAACCTCCTAAAAAATAATATTTTTCTTCGGGATCATAGGTTGTGCATGCTAAAAATAACATGTGGGAATGAATTTCTTATGTCTTGTGAAAAATGTGAAACCACCATCACTTAGATCTTTGAAAAAACTTTCCAATGGTGTTTTGTTTGACCTAAAAATCCTTACGGAGCTCTCAAAATCACTTCCCAAAGCTCAGGGGTTGTTTTTGTACTGCAAGTTGCTTCACCCTCCAAGACCCGCTTTTGCTGAACTCGTCCTAGAACCTTTGAAACTTTCAAAAATATCCCTAAATTAGCTGCAAAACATTCTTAGCTCCATAATAATTATCCTTATGAATTTGGGCTTGAAAATTCACTTCAGGGGGGTGTGAACCATGTCTTAGAAATGTTAGAAATAGCTATTCCTTAGTCTCTTGAAAAACATGTCTTGAAAGTTATCATCTCCAGAGCAACTTGAATGAATTTATTTTCCCTAAATCACCCATGGAAAAGGTTAACACAACAAATATGACTACTTAAAAGGGTAGGATAGGTATGGTATAGGGAATAGAACTAACCTGGAGGGGTGTTATGGAAGGATTGACAGTGAATTTTTTTTGACACTAGGGCAAAGTTTGTCCAATGCTTTCAAGTTGAATTTTTCCCTTGCAAAAACATAGGACAATAACTAGATCTTATATTGGGGCACTCATTTTGGATCGAGCACAACATGAGGACATAACATGAAGGAATCTCCATACTCTCAATTTAGTTCGTGGACTAGTGCCTTATCCATTGGGATTTATAGAATCACTTTGTAGAATAAGAGATAGACAGAGAGGAGTACACACACACACACATATAGAAAGGAAACACACCACACTGAAAAGGAAATACACAAACAACAGGGAAAGGGAAACACACACCTACATAACATATGGTACAATACAGGGGGAAACCCACTTTTACTTCTTTTATAACTTGAGATATTTCCCACTGCGGGGTAACTCTAAATGTGTTCCATCCAGATAAGAAATGTAGAAATTTTTTTCTCCACATATCTTGTGGATCAGCAATGGATGAAGCCAAAAAGAGTTCAATTTCCCATGACTTACCTTTGGTTCTCTTTGATTATCCTAAAGTAGAAAAAAGGTCTCCAACTTTGAATTATCTTACTTTGGTCTTATTTTCAAACAATATATTGACCTTTAATTGATGAGATTTGATTCGGTCCACACCTTGAACATGTCTTCTTCCAATTTCTCAAGAAATAAGATCATTTTGTTAATGACATCACGATATTTCTCATCTTCTACTTCTTGAAGCAATTTGAGCACCAACATCTCCACTGGGACTAGAATTTTCACCTTGATCTCGTAGAACAATTACAATGGAGACATACCAACTAATTTCTTTGGAGTTATTATGTCTACCCACAATGCACCATACAAATTTTTGTGTCATTCCCTTTTATTTTCATCCACTAACTTGCGGACTATGGTCACAATGTTTTTATTTCTTGATTCCTCCTAACCATTCCCTTGCTGGTAATAGTACGGTGTGTGTGATAGAGAGATTCCATAACTATAAAAAACCTTAGTTAGATTCTTGGAGGAGAAATTTGTGGCATTGTCCACCACGATCTTTTGTGGGGTACTAAAATGAATGATGATATTCTCCTTGAGGAATATGCATACTATTTTGGTATTGGCTTGTTTTGCAGGGATGATCTCTACCCACTTTGTGAAATAGTCGGTTACGGTGAGCACATAGGTATGGCCTGTGCTTGAGTGAGGATTTAAAACTCCAATGAAGTCTAGACCCCACTGTTGAAATGGTTCTTCAATCACCTATAGTCTAAGAGGAATCACAACAAGTTGTATCCGAATGAACTATTGACATGCCTCACATTTGGAGACCCATTCTTGGGAATATTCAAACAAAGTAGGCTAGTATTACTGGCCACAGAGGATATTCTGAGCTATTACCATCGTAGATAAGTGCCCTCCACATGCTTGATCGTGATATGCCTTTAACAACTGCTCTTGTTTCTCCTTATCTACACAGCTCAAAAGAAACCATTGAATCCCCTCTTGTAGAGTACATGGTTCCATATGAAAAAATTAGCTACCCTGAGCTTGAGAGTTATTTTTGTTTATGGTCAAGATGAGGAGGGAACTCACCGTAAGTTAGGAAGTAAGAAATTTTTATATAGCATTCATTTTTTGTGCTAACAAAGAGTACTTGAAGAAAGTCTTTGCCTATGCATTCACAACACAAGTGTTCTTCTTTATCATATTTATTTTACAATGTTTCATCTTCAAATATCATCCTGCATATCCCATTTCCTCTAACTAGGTTTGAAGGTATGATTTCCATGTCA
Source organism: Taxus chinensis (assembly GCA_019776745.2). Classification (NCBI taxonomy): domain Eukaryota; kingdom Viridiplantae; phylum Streptophyta; class Pinopsida; order Cupressales; family Taxaceae; genus Taxus; species Taxus chinensis. The sequence goes on from CM034154.1 coordinate 486,909,084, forward strand.
TAATCTTGAATACTCACCACCCACTTTCCTCTTTTTGTTCCTGGATCTTGTTGAGTGAGAATGGAGTTGATAGCTGATCCTAGCACCATTACCACATTGTGGGAGTTGAGAATGTAGAACCAAAAGTTCTTTACCACTTTAACCATGACATAGGTATGTTTCTCCAACTAGTTATATTTCATCTCGTGATCCTTCAGAGGTGAACTCATGAAGGAAATGGGATCTTCTAGACCTTATTCATTCTTCTACACTAAGATGCCAGAGATCACGTGCTTAGAAGCATAATAGTACAAGATGAATTCATTGTCAAAATATAGGCACACTAAGGTAGGAGCCCTTGTTATTTTTTCTTGCTTCAAATTTAATTTTTCCTTCTTTGTTCCATTTGAAACTATCCCATGGCTTCATCATGATGGTTATGTGTTTAGAAAACTCAGAGAAGTTTGGGACGAAGCACCGAATGAAGTTGACCTTTCCAAAGAAAGAATGTACTCCCTTTTTTCTCGTCAGAAATGACAGTTCTTGAATGGATTTTATTCTTTCACTACTTGTACATCTTATGAGTACCTATTCAAGATAGTATATATGGTCTTCCCATTTTCTTAAGAAGAGTGTGAGGTCATCTAGGTAGATTACTATGCAATGCTTGAGATCTTTGAACACCAAATCCATTTCCCCTTTAATGGTTTCTCCCACATTGATCAAACTGAAAGGCATTCTATTGTATGCAAAAGTACCCCAGGGTGTTGTGAAGGTTGTTTTGGTTCTATCTTCTTTGGCCACTTCAATCTAATTATATCTTAAGAATCCATCAATAAACAAGAGCATTTCAGACCCCATAACCATTTACAATATGTGATCCACTATTAGTAGCGTGTATTTTTCCTTTAGGGAGGCTTAGTTCAGGTTATGAAAGTCCATAAAAATCCTTATTTCTCCATTTTTCTTTCACACCGGAATAATATTCACTACCCACATGGAGTGGTGGATAGGAAATATGATTCTCACATTTAACATATTTAATTCTTCCTGCTTGATTGTATATACTATCTTTGGATTATATGGTCATTTCTTTTTCCTAAAAGGCTTGGCATCCGGCTTCAGAGGAATAGAATGATTCATTTATTTTGGTTGAAAATACTTGAGTTCATCGTATGAATAGGCCAAGCAATCAAAATATTTCTTCAAAAGTGGGACAAACCTTATTTTTTCCTCTAGAGAGAAACATTTGTTGATATTCACCATCTTGGGATGCTATGGATTGCCAATGTTTTCCTTCTCAAACTTAGTTGTGCACCTTGATGATTATTTTGATATTTCCTTGATGAATTAGTCATGCTTGTCAAACAAGTCTTCCAACGATACCAAGCCTTTTAGGATCTTGTTTCCTTTGAGATTTATTACTCCCTCTAAATAAAATCCTTCGATTACTTCCTTGTCCTCTTCTTCCACTGAATCGCTATGCATATTTTCCCTTCCTTCATAGAAGAGACTATTTAAATTATCTTTCTGCTCCAAGAAGGTGAGAAGTTTAATTTTGTCATTGAATATTTTCCAATGATTAGCATTTTCTTGTACACTCTGTTTGAAGATAATTTCAACAATCACCTTGTCCTTATCAAAGGATGGATGTGGAGTTACCAACGAAGTTGAGACAACGAGAGATTCAACCTTTTCATTCTATTCTCAAGGAATGGATTGGATGGAGAAAACATCAAAAAATTCAATTCAGTCCCATACCCTATTTCTATACTGCATGAGCCTTGGGTTTTTGACCTGATATTGGTGTCTCACTTTCTTAACTATCACTTTAGCATCTCTAAGACACTTAATATTTTTTATTCCCATAGACTCGGCAACGTCCATTCCAAGTAGGAGAGCCTCGTATTCTGAAATTTTGTTAGTATTTTCAAATTACAACTTGTAGGAAAATGGGAAGAATTCACCTAAGGGAGAAGTCAAGACAATGTCAGCTCCAAACCCTATGCTTGAATGACTTCCATCAAATTCCATGGTCCAAAGATGATCTTATTCTTCTTCCATAGAGAAGAGTAGATTTTTATCTCTCTCGGAGGTGAGGAAATAATTCCCCATCCCTCTATCCTAAAACAAGATGTTTTCTCTTAGATCTTTTGACTTATGGAATGTATATTTCATTTTTCACATAGGAAACAACTTCTTCATTTCCCCTTTCACTGAAATGGTTACGGAGGACCGATCCATCCAAATTTCACAACCCATATCTCTACAAAATCTTCTACTTAAGAGCATACTGAAGGATGTTGGGATGTCCACCAACAAGATGGTGAACAACACCTTCTTCTCTGGAAAGTACACCAAGACCACTTGTGAATCTTTAATCCTTCCTACCAATGGCGCTTATTTGGACTCCATAGAATAACAAGAGCAATTTACATGTGTTAGAGTAAGTCCTAAGGCATTGGATACTTTGATGGGAATGACATTATCATAGGCTTCAAAGTCTAATATAATTATTTAATTGGTATCCTTTAATTAGGAGGGATAGGTAGAATGGTTCTACCTTAATATTTTTGGATGTATTGAGTGTCAACATGTTTTGTGAATGGGGTGTATGTGGTGTTAGCAGTAGAACCTTAGGATTTGGATTCACGGTGTTGGATTTTTGGCTGCCATTCTGAACAACATTGACGAACCTATTGAATTGGTCCAGATATGTTTTCAAGTATTTAATTTCATTAATATGAACTTTAGTTTTTCTTTCATGTTCAACATAATTGATTGGAACCAAGGTGGGTGAAATCAATGCTCCAAGGATAACAAAGGTTTTACATTATAAAGATGGTGCTACCTTGGGAGCTTGAGTATCTTTGGTGGATGAGGTGACAGGTTTAAAAGGAGAAGGGGTGGTAGAATTTGGTTGAAATTTAGGGTATTTTGTAGTACTAGCATTAGGTGAAGGATTATTCTTATAATCATATTTTGAGTTAGGAGAGACACCATAGGACTTACTTGTTATGGAATTTAGATTCTTTCTTGCTATCGGGTCCATTTTCTCCTTTGATGAATCCATTGACGGCGGAAGTGAAGACCATATAATGATTATTTTGTAATGTGGCACTTCTTCCAGAGGATCTTACTTCTTATTCTTTGCCATGGCTACTATGGGGGAAGTTCCCTTTTTATACTAGAAGTGGGTGAACACAACACACGAGAATCTTGGTGCTTCTTCCTCATCATTATCCTCACTTGCTGAGTGATATTCAAGGAGACCATTATGAGCATCATCATCGACCTCTTCAATCTCTTGAAAATTTCCATCTTCATTTTATTCTTATTCTAAATATATTTTCTTGTCATGTCAAGACCCTTCATTCCAAATTGCACAACATTTCATCCATAAAAAACTCAATTTATAGCCTTTTTCTTCAAACCCTAAGCTAGGGTTTTTACAAATCTCGAGAAGGATATTTTGGATATATCTTAAGAAATTAATGGTTTTAAAACTTCAAGCTTGTTTTAAAATCTCTACCTAGACCTTTTCCAACTTTCTTCTTTATATTTCTACACATGAAAACATTCATACCACTCCCAACTATAAAATTTGCTTCATACTTAACATAAGAAAAACTTGTTTTAGGGTACAGTCCTCTTACTCCTCATTCAATCTCATGTTATTGACATGTTACCTAGTTGAAAATCACTATCATCCTTATAGAAGCTTATTACAACTTACTATGCACTTGCATTCATTCAAGACAAGAAGATACAACTTCCTTACCCTTACCTCAATGAAAACAATTTTATGACCGCTTCCTCATCTTTTCCACCTTCAAAGACTCATTTTTACACTCCTTGTGACTAATCCAACTTCACACACCTATAAAAAAGTTCCAGCAACGTATTCCAATGGATTTTATTGATAATTTCAAAAAATTCAATCAAATATGGAAGAAAAAACATCCATACAAAATTTGCATTCTCTAAGACGCTCTTTAAAGATATATAACACACTTCTACATAGTTTCTTGAGTCATTAGGCTCTGATACAAAGTTTCTCTCTAAAAATACTACCTAATCCACACACCTCTCTCCTCCATTCAAATACCTCCTTCTCTTAATGATCATAAAGGTGAAAGATAACCAAATTTCAACCCTAACTAGGGTGATAACAAAGAACTCATGGTTAAACAAGACTAGAGGTGGTGTAACTTTATATACTGCACAATAATAGTGGAATAATACTTAAACAAGACTAGAGGTTGTGGAAATTTTAATATTGTTATGGTTCAAAGGGTTGGGGTGATTACAACTGAGCATTGAACTTGGGCATCCTAATAAGCTCATGATGGAATTTGAGCCACTAGCCTTGCCAAATCCAACTCAGGCATGTATGCACTTACCTGACTGTGGAAGGCCTCTGCGGTCCTCATTATAGATAATTAAAGGCATCCAATTTTGGCCCAGTTTGTGCCATGAAATCCATGGTGTTAAATTATGGTCTGGAAACAATTATTTAGGAGAATCCTGTATATAAGTGTAGCTTTGAGGTGGCGTTTAATCAGGTAGCGAACCCCTCTTATCACATGTGCAAAGTTAAGATAACTAGATTTTATAGTTTTTTCAGTTGGAGTGATTCTTATTTGAAACATGCCTGATCCATAGGTAATATTCAACAACTAGTGGGAGAGTATTCATGGATCTTAACTTTGAACATATACACCCTAATAAACATGGGTTCGTGTTTTAGCCCTCACAATCACCAGCTCAAAATAATTTAAAATTCTAAAAATGCTATGATAACAATAAACACAGTTTATGGCTATGATTTTATCCATTGGTACAAGGGACCTTAAGGTCACTACTTCAAAATGGAGAGAAATGAGATAAAGGATGTAAAATAAAAAAAAGGAAAAAATACTTAATTTTGATAAGTTCTTCCTGCCGATGCCCCCACCCCATAAAACAATATTAACCAATGCAAAATTGGCTTGGGAAATAACTTATTTCCCGATAAAATTTCTAAGTAAAAAAATTTGTATGATCTTCAGATCTAAAAAATATTAACTCAATTTACTTGTTCTAGAATTGGTTTTTTGAAGTGGTGGTAATGGACTTCAATGTTTATGAAATACAAGATTCTTTGTAAATAGGAATATATTATCATCATCAAGAGATGTGTGGCTTTAAATTAAAGAAAAGTTGCCAAAGAATTTTTCTAATCCATATGCTTCATAGATTGAAATGATTCATGATTTATACTTTGCTTCAGTGAAAGATATATAATATGCTCATCAAACCTTGCATACCCATATTCTAAGATCCTACTTCAAAATTTAGATCATAAAATGAATTTTTGAGCTTGTATAAAAGATGATTGTTTCCCTTATTTGCGTATCCTCTTATTTGAGCCACATGCACAAATCTAATTATATTCACCTTTGCTGCATGTGCATAAGTTTCTATGAGATGAATAACTTCTCATTATGGAAAACTGGTAACTACAAACCTAGTCTTATTCTTGTTAATGGAACTGTCTTATTTGTTTTTTTAATGAACCTATTTGCCACATGTAGTATTATTAAATTGAAGCAATTCAATTCGATAATAAGTTTTGTTCTTCGTTACTGCATTATGTTATTCCAATATTGCTTTCCCTAGCTCATGTGATCCTTGTGATAGTTTTTCCTTCTAAAATCATCTATAATGTCAAGAATCCCTTTACTCCTATAAATGGAGTCCCACAAGACTGGAAAGATCACTATGGGCCAATTCCCATTGCTTACCTTTCATGCAACTTTTGTTTCAAATTTTTCTTTGTGTTGGTTGTGATAAGTGGAAGCTTCTTACACATGTTTTTGTTGTTGATGTTCATTACTCTGATGCTCCATAGCTCACCTATGGAACTGTTATTAACCACTAATATTTGTCATATTTCTGTAGTCGTAAATAATTGAAGGCTACCTTCTTGAACACCTCAAACAACCATCTTGAATTGTTCATCTCTAAGACACAATTTTCTTTATCAAAATCAATATTGAATGTTGTTTTTCAATTTAGTTATCTAACAAAGGCTTCTTCTTAAAACCTAGTACTTACACATATCATAAATGTTTTTGATGCCTTCTTCCAGTGGAGTTTGAGAAATTTTTTTATCACCATGAAGCCTAACATAAAACTTAGCAATTAAATGTTTGAACTGATTTGCTTGCGATTATATATCATTTTTTCATAAATAACGGTGTATATTACATCTAATTATTAAAATTGCACTTTTTAGATAACAATATATTTCTTAATTTAACTTACAATTTTAAAAATAGTTACAAATAATTTAAATTATATTAAAATAAATATATATCTATATTGAATTATGGCCAAATGGTATATCTATTTTTAATTGTGTCATTTTTTTTAATATCTCTAAATCAATTTACGTTATCACTTCAAAAACAATATCATAAAATATTACAATAACAAATTGGATATTTTGTAGACAAATTAATATGTCTTATTAATTCTAAATTTAATATGATTATTATCTTTATTTATTATATATTGGTGATGGATTGTCTCTAGATATAGTAGATACATCTCACATATTGATATTAAATATTTAAAATTAAAAAAATTCAACTTTCAACCATTTTGTTTTTTTAATAAATATATTATTTGTTTGTAAATAGTGTGTCTTCCTGATGGATTGTGCAGATTGTTTTTTACAAAAAGTGTCGAAAAACACAATGTGTTTTTTAACAACAAAATTTACTAAAAAACACTAATTGTTGGGCACACCCACCATGTGGCAGCGGATGGACATAAATGGATGCATGGAAGTTTTTATATAAATGAAATTTCATTTTTATTATTAAATTTTATGAAAAAAAATTTACACCCAATTTTGAGCAAAGGTTTTATGATATTTCTCTTACACTAAATTTTGATTGAATGTTTAATGATAATTTATAATTATAAAATGTGTTTTATTATGTTGATAAGGTATAATTTATAATGATATTTAGGGATGGTATAATTCAGACACTAGTTTTTTAATTACGATAATTCAATAGAAAATTTATAATATCTTAAGCATGGGGTGAAGTTTAGAGGTTGTTTGTTAGATTAGACAAATTACAAAGAAGATAGTCAAGTCATTAATTAGTGTGGTAGATGAAATATCTACGATATCAATTTTAAAGAGAAAATAATAATCATTATCTATTGTAGTGTATGAAAAATTAAAAAAATGAAATCTAAAATGAATATTTAATATAGATAAATAAATTTGAAATGTATATGTTAATTGTAAACAAATAAAAATATATATCTTCCTATTTAAATTGCATATTTACAATTAATATATTAAATATAATAATTTATTATTATAATCACAAAAATAATTCCTACTAATATTAATTTTTACAAACTTGTGTCAATGGTTTTTTTCTATTTGAAAATGAATCTTTCAAACTTTTACAAACTTGTGTCTAGTTTTATGGCTTCACCCCTTATCCATTTGAAAATTAATCTTTTACATTGTACCCAAAAACTCTATTATTTTCCTCGTAATTAGGTTTTCCACCTCTATTACTTATAGACATAGTGAGTCTGTTTTGATTCCTTTCATGCATGTTAAATTCATGTTAAGAAAAAAAATTTCCTCGAAATTTCCTTAGCTCCAAGCACCCAAACAATTGACTTATGATTCCTTAATTAATTTTATATGGCTGGTAACTATGTAGTACTGAACACTTTATAACATTACATACATTTGTTATATTTTTCTTTATTTAATATATATGTTTAGACTCAAGAATGGGTGTCTCATAGTTATATAAAATATTCCTATCATTTAATATGATAGATTAAATTGTTACACTATATATTTAACAAGCAATATGAAGGTGTGTATTTCGATTGAAGATATTGTAGTTGAAATTAAATATATTTAATTGTATAAGTAGACGGTTTAGCAATTTCCATGTAAAAGAGTGAAATACAAAGTAAGTAATGTAAAATATTGTTTTGAATATAAAATATTATTATATTTAAAAAATTTGGTAAGGGTAGCAAGTAGATAATAGGGAATTTTTATTTTTTTGATATTAACTTTTTTGAATAAACTAATCATTATTATATAATGAAAAAACATTGATCATCACTATGATTTTAATTGATTGTTCATGGCTAAGATTTAGTGATTGTGGAAAGGAATGCAAAAAGTGTCCAGATAAGAAATGTAATCAAATATTTCATTTAGTCTATAAATATTTCGTTAATTACTATTATATTATTTTATTTAATTTTTTATATTATAAAGTATGATATGATAAATACAATATTTATAGTAAAAATAATATTGTTAGTCAATGTTTTGAATCTAATATATAATACAGATAGATATGTGGGTTGATGTGATAAAACCAACATTTAATATATGAAAAACAATGTTTTTATATATGAATTTGAATATGTTCTTTGTTTGCAGTATTATTTTAATATATGAATATGGAAATCTATTTATATATATGAATACAGTGTTTGTATGAATTTTTTGTTAAATATTATGCATATGGATGATTGGAAACGGTGAATGTGGATGCCCTTATGCAACATCCCAACAATGGAAGATGATCAGCTTCACAATGCGTGCATAACTTTCACAAATTATGCAATGCCATCACCGCCATTCTTTATTGCACCAAATAGTGCAAAAAATTGACATTTCAAATCTTAAATGGAGAATGGTCATGTAAAAATATGGAGGTGGCAAATATGTTGGTTATGTCTGGCATGGTTGTTTTTTTATCATGGACTCACGGCTCAGTAAGAGAGATGTTGTCACCAGAAGATGGATTGATGAAAATCTCCCTACAATTTGATGGAGAGACTACTTTGGGCAGTACTACGAGTTCACCCTTGTCATACACCCACCTCTAGATGGAAATGGGCTTGGTTTATCCAAAAAATTCCTTGCATGGTGGGATGGTGTTGACCGCAAGCTAGAAAAACTTGAACAACAGAGGTATGAACAGTGGAAAAAAACTTGAAAAACAGAGGATGCATGTACCGACCTTTGTTACCTACCCTAAGTCCTTTATATATTTTGTAAAAGTTGAATACAATGATTTTGATAATGTATTTCCCAATTTTGTTTGATATACTATATCACTTTGTATTACATAATCATGTTATGAACAAGAAAACACATAATATAATTATATGGGTTTATACTGGCAAGTTCAATCTTATTTTCATAATATACTCTTATTGTTTTGATGTGTTATTTCGATATTATTTTGTATCACACTTACAATGAAAATTTTAGATAATAAAACTAAAGGCATGTTAAGATTTGGAAACAACTATACTTTATTATCTAGTCTTGAATAACACAATGTTTTTTGACATGTTGAAAAACAATGTGTAAAATTAACTCTATCAAAAATATTTTATTGTGCATAATTCTCTCAATTTGAATGTAAAATAAAAATAAAATAGTTTTTGTACCATATGTTTCATATTTTCTTATATTAGAATGTGTATCTCTGGGGAAATGTATGGCAATTCACCTAGACCGGACATAGGGAAGTTTGAAAATTTCCTACCCATGTTCAATATCCATTCTTATGCATTGGGAGAATGCAAAAATTTTGAGACGGTAATATAATAATTTGTGAACATTAATTGTATTTCATATCATAATACATAATATTTTTTGTTTGGCTAATAATTTTGTATTTATTTTCATTTCATACATGGAACTTCACATCCCAGGACACGTAGGCATTCGACACACTTCACAGTGGAGGTAACCATGCCATCAATAAGTAGTTTGTATTATGTGAGCTATTTTTTTGTTTCTTCAAAGTTATTATAAACAAGCGTCAAATGAAATGTTATAATTTAATGTCATATGGAGATGCTTTTCTAGGGAGTGATGGTCCTCATAGTGATACGTTTTTCGGTCCTTCCAAGCACGTTGAATCATATTTTACAGAGTCTACAACGAAGGTAAAGAATTGTAAAACTTAAGTTTTTTTTTTCTTTTTGATTAGTGTTATTCAATTTCATAAGAGTTGTATAAATTATCTAACAACGTCTTTCAATTAACCACCGCTTGACTATAGAACTAATGGGTGGGCAGTCACCTTCGGTATTTTTATGAGCACAAAGCACATGGTGTTAGTGGGAGTGTTGAGTATTGGGAGTTCCAAAAACTTAACGTCCATCATGTGGTGTCACATAGTATTCCCTTTACACAACCACATAAGCGCGACTATAAGCATATGGGTAAACAACCACCTCTCCATCATGATAGAATGAGTCCAAATACATAGAGAGGAGAGAGAGTGATGTGGAATATGTCTTAAGGCAGAGGTACAACTTGCAATGGAGGCAGGTTGTTAATCAAGTTTGAAAAAGGGAATGCAAAAATCAATTCGAGGAGTTAAGCCGGGGTGTAAGGATATTGCTTGTATAAATCAAAACATATATAGCAGAATAACATGAGAGAACACAAAAATATAGATAAATGATGACAATATGCTCATATAATAGCTTTGCCACTTTGAGGGGGCAACCTCCAATACCACTTCGAGGGGGTAACCTCCAAACCATACAATAACACTCCAATACTCAATATGATGATCAACTACAACCTTCTAACCCCTATATATACCATTCTAACCTATGGCCAACACTGAGGCCGACCTCCTAAGCATAATAAATCATAAATGAATGATATAATAAGATAAGGGGATGTGTGTCACATGTCGGCATCTACATCATAACATTATATCCCATGTGAACCCATACATATAACTAAGGGGATGTGTGCCACATGTCGGAATCTCCATCAACCCATATACATTATAATATCATATCCCAAGGTACATAGCATTGCCTCCCTCTTTGACATGTTTCGTCCCCGAAACATAAGAAGAAGCCATATAATGAGTGTGCTTTAAATTATTGCACACTTTTCGCCAAGCTCGATCATCCAACCATCCATATGAAATCCTATCCTGTGTAGCAGCTTCATCATCAACATCTTCTTCTTCTTCTTCTTCTTCTTCTTTTGATGTTGCTTCTGCTTCTAATTCTTCTTCTTCTACTTCTTCTTTTTATTTTTCTTCTTCTTCTTCTACTTCGTCTTCTTCTTCTTTTGTTGCCCATCTGTCCATGAAAACTTGATCCAGTTCCTGCAAAGACCAATTAGACTTTTCCTTTTCTAACTTAGAAAAGCAAATTTGTGTAGGGCCACTAATCCACAACTTGAATAACCAAATATCTGATGGTTTAGAGAATTTATCCCTAAATTTGTTCCACCATTCTCTAGCATCAATCCCGCCATCTCCAAAAAAAGCTACCATCCCCATGATCCACAAAACTAGGGTTTTAGGAATTCTAAAAATGTTTCGGAAGATGGATAAAAACACAAAGAACAAACCCTAACTGCAATTTCAAGAGCTTTTCGAAAATATAAATTTTTCTAAAAAATACCACAATTTGCTTCCTAAAAAGTGAATTTATGAAAAAACCTAAAACACCAATAACATTCGTAAAACAAATCCAATGGAGTTGAGTTTTTCAAATCTTCTGACTTAGAGTGTTTCCAAATTATGATGCAAAAATTGGGAAAAAATTCGATACCCTCTTCAAGATATACTCAAATCAAAAAATTAGGGTTTTTGCCCTAATTTTGGCCGAAATCACTGCTCTGATACCACTTGTAAGGATATTACTTGTATAAATCAGAACATATACAGCAGAATAACATGAGAGAACACAAAAATATAGATAAATGATGACAATATGCTCATATAATAGCTTTTCCACTTCGAGGGGGTAACCTCCAAACCATACAATAACACTCCAATACTCAATATGATGATCAACTACAACCTTCTAACCCCTATATATACCATTCTAACCTATGGCCAATACTGAGGCCGACCTCCTAAGCATAATAAATCATAAATGAATGATATAATAAGATAAGGGGATGTGTGTCACATGTCGGCATCTCCATCAATACATATACATCATAACATTATATCCCATGTGAACCCATACATATAACTAAGGGGATGTGTGCCACATGTTGACATCTCCATCAACCCATATACATTATAATAATATATCCCAGGGTATAAGGTACATATCACGGGGTGGAAAGAGGGTGGTGGAAAATGAAATGCGCGTAAATGATTTAGAGGAGAGGCGAGAGGTGCAAAAGGAGAGGTGGTTAAGAGAAAAAGAAATAAAGGACCAGTTAAATCTTGAAAATGAGGTAAATTTATGGTTAGTAGAATATATTATGTATTATGTATGGTTGGAAATCACTAACTTAATATTATTTCATAAGCAAGAAGAGAGAGAGAGAAGAGGGAGATGCAACTAGCAGGAATTTTTACTGTTAGTGTGAGTTATCCTATGTGTCCTCCTTTCATATTGGAGGGTCATCTCACATGGGTTAGGTTTAGGGTTAGGTTTAGGGTTTCACGTGTGTCATGCAATAGGGTTACTCAGCACCCTATATGTACCCCTTTACTATTCATTTATGAGCATGCCAAGACACTCTGGTGTCTTTCCCCTATATGCAAGCTTTGTTTCTGTTGAGCAAGTTCTTCCATTACTAATCAATTCTTTCTTGTGAACACTGGAGCTATCACGATTCTGTTGGAGTGCAACTATTTCGTGGTGACTCGTTTCTGATTCGATTCTCGTAAAATCTTTTCATGGTATCATAGCCGAGATCGGGTAAACGTGCACTCGTTATTTTTTAGTTGCGATTACTCTTTCTTGGTTTCGTTCTTTTACTCTGCATGTAAGTTTTTGGATCACTATTTTCTAGATTTATTTTGCTTATCTCTCTATCAAGATTTCTCAGAAAGTTGTGTCAGTTTTTGTTCCTGTTTTCTGTACTTGTGCAGGTATTCTTGAAGGTTTCAGGGTATTTATAACCACATTTAGCTATCTATAGCTAGATGTAGCTTTTCAACCAAAATAGAGATTAATTTCATTTCTTCTTTTTAATAAATTATTAAAATGGAAGTGAATTTTTTTTAAGATTTCTATTTTTTTGTAGTGCCAGAATTTTTTTTGGGTTCTCTGCGTTTTTTTGTTTTTTTTTTTGTAGGTTCAGGTCAAAATTTGTGTTCCTCTCTCGCTTGTGTTTTTTTTTACTGCTTGTGTTGGTGGAAAAATTCATTTACTGTTACACCTACTGCCATCCTGTGCTCTCTGCTCATGGCGTGAAAGTCGTGTAACCTGGTCTGCCCTCCACAAGAAAAAAACCTAACCTGTAGAGGCTATTACCAAGGTACCAGACCAGTGAGAAAAAGGCATAGGTTTCTGTCTGATCTGCCACACAGCTCCTCCAATGAACAAAACTCGGCCGCTCCAACCAAAAATGCCTCTGCAAACAAAAACATGGTTGTGTTTTCTGGTATTTTTTTAGTAATATCTCTCAAATGTTTTTTTTTTTAAACTTTACTTTCTTCCTTTTAAAAATATGAATGCTTTTTTTAATCTACGGTAAAGTTTTTTGGTTTTAAAAAAAAAGTTTGATCGCCGTTTTTTAAAAAGCTTTATGTTTTTTTTTTGGTAAAGTTTTTTTAAATCCATCTTTTTTAAGGAAACTCTAAAATCGTTTAAATCCACAAAAAGCTCCTTCTTAAAAATTCGCGCTTAGCTTCCATGGTAAGTTTTTGGTAAGTTTTTTTCAAAAGCTACAAATCTTTTGTTTTTAGTAAGTTTGTTTTAAAATAATCCTTGATTAGCTTTAAACAAAAAAATCTATCTTTCCCTTTTAGAAAGTTTATTTCACTTTTCACACACTTTTTTTTGAAATTCTTCAAAGGAAAAATTTAATACATAGGGAAGTATTTTAAGATTTAATAATTTTAGATCTTAATTAAAGTTTTTTTTATAAATTCATTAGATTTAATTAATTTAAATCTAATTTCATTGCATTAACAATTATTTACAATTATCGTTTTTTAAACCTAACGTGTTTTCTCGTTCCTTTGAAAACTCCAAATGCTCCACATTTAGCAAACTTGGACGTTTCCGAACGTTAATTTATTACATGTTATTGTTTTTTTTCTAATTGTGCGTTCAAGTGTGTAGCGCCATTTTAGGCCTTCTTTTGTCTTCCAGGAGCATTTTTTTCCCCTTCTGAAGATCATCAGGATTCCTTATTTACAAACCTTCTATTCCACCCTTATTATTGCTTACAACTAGTGAGTGCATCCGCCACATTCTGTAGTAAGGGGGTTTCCTTTTACGACGTGAGACATTTTTTCTCACCACCAAGGTTGGCTTTCACCTCCTTTCTTATTTTTTGCTTGTGCTTGTTTACGATGTCCTATTTGTTGCACTTTGCGGAACATTGTTGTGTTCTCCTCTCTTACGCGTTATTACGCTGATTGCAAGATGAGTTACCAAGTGTTTCACACCACACACACGGACCCGATTGTAATCAATGCACTAAACTATAAAGTGCCGAAAACAGGGGGGTTGTTATTGTCCTAGGTGGTTGTGTTTCTTTTCTGCATTTCTTTCTCTCTCTCTCTCTCTCTCTCTCTCTCTCTCTCTCTCTCACTATGGATGCACTTTCAATTCTTTTTCTTACGTTGTTCAACTTTTTCAAATGGAGATCTAAAATACTAATGAAACTAAGAGGCAAAGGGTTATTTCGCATCACCATGGGAATTGAGACTGAACCAGATGACGAACCTGAAAAATCTAAGTGGTTAAACCATAGTGAAGAAGCTTTAGGTCTTCTTTGCATGTCTATTTCTCCTGACTCGCTCTTCCACATTGAGGCGTATGAAACACCTAAGTCTGTGTGGACAACGTTAGATGAAATGTTCGGACAAAACAATGACATGAGAGCGTGTGCGTTGGAAAATGAACTACTAGGGTTAAATCCTAGTGATTTTGAAAACCTACAAGCATTCTTCTCAAAGTTTTTCCACACTATATCATTGTTAAAGGGATGTCAAGTAGAGAAGAAAGATTCTCAACTGATCTTGTCGATTCTCTTTAAGTTAGGTCCTGAATATTCTTTCTTTGTGTCAACTTTTTACGCTACAAAATCTGCCTTGGGCAAGGATTGGAATATGCCCTCCTTTGAATGTTTTTCATCCCAACTCATTCGAGAACAGTAAAAACTCATTCAAATGGGGTATCTCAAGTCCAAGTCACATGCCCTTGTAGCAAGTACTAGTAAGGAAAAGAAGACTGATAATGAGATAGAGAAAAAGGATCAACCTAAGAAAGAAACCAAGACCAAAACTAAAATTAACACGAAAACTTCGACTTCTGAGCCTAGAGCATAGAAAGAAAGGTATTTGTGTTCCTATTGCAAGAAGTTTGGTCACAACGAGCAACACTATTTTTGGAAATAGATTGATCACTTGTCTCATTTACTTGAGAAGAATAAAATAAGGGTTCCTTAATCCATAAAACAAAATGCTCTGAAGGTCGAGTCTTCCACTGCAAAAGGTTCTAAATCTGATAAGAAGAAAGGAAAGACCCTCGTAGTTCGAGTTACTCCTTCATTGATGTGGATAATAGACTCTGGTTCCTCGTACCACATGGCTTCTTCGCATGTTGAGTTCTCCAACATCGAACCTTGTGATATGTCCCAAATCACATTGGGTGATAACACGAAAGTGTTGGTTTCTGGTAGTGGATCAGTAGAGATAGATGGGGGAACATTCAACCAAGTGTTGAGTGTTCCTGATCTCTCTACCAATCTCCTATCGGTTTACCAAATTACTCACCTTGGTGAAGGAATGTGAGTGGAATTTGGTCCTAACTCGGTGATTATTCGTGACCTTAACAATGACACTACAGTGGCTGAGGGAAAGGAAAATCACTATTCATGGTTGTACACCTTTTCCCACTTTACTTCTGATTCGACTTCTACTTCTCTACCTACTGAGGTTCTTCAACTCTCTGATTCAGACTCTGACTCCTCAGATGATGATGTTGTTGAGCGTGCTCCTCTTCATGACTCTCAAACTTTTGATTCTTCCAATCCTGACAGTAGTGATGATGAGGACTATGTCCCTTCTAACTTGAGTGAAGAATCTTCTGACTCTGAGCTAGATTCTCTAGGTCCTCTTTGGGCTAGGAAAACTTTGCAAAGTGATGGAGATTTAGTTGGAGATACTTTGGATATGAGACATACTCGCTTAGATTTCATTGGGCCCCACTCTTTCTTCACCTCTACTTCTGATTCAGTTGTCTCCTCTATTTCTTTGTGTGATGATAGTTCCACTGATATAGACTCAATTGGTTCTACTTCTGATGATGAGGATTGTGCACCCAGTTCTGATGTCAAGAGTAATACAAAGGACTCTTCTCCTCCTTCTCTCACTATTCCAAAGAGTATTGACACATCCCACATCTCATTAGATATTGAGCAGTCTCCTATACAGTACACTTGTGATGTACTACAGGTTCTTCATCCATCTACAAGTATTTCAGAGGAGTTCATCATCTCCGTTGTTGGGAGTCCCCCTTCTAGGACTCTTGCCACTTCCACTTTACTGGAGACTTTCATTAATCCACCCTTGTTTGTGGATCCATTTTCTATCGTTGGGGATGTTTATTACCTTCACATCAGTTGGAAATCCTTTCTACAGGTGTTCACCCTTCATACTCTGACAATTCTGCACTCGTGACATTACCCTCGGCTCCTTTGCACTTGCTTGCTAGACCTATGTCCCACTTTCATGGACCAGACTCAGAGTTCTTCATGCTACTGCCTTCAGTTTCCTTCATGGAGTGGGCAGATTTCTAGCACATATTTTCTGTCCTTCCTAAGGTCAAACACACAGTACAGTGCAGATGGCTCTTCTTCAGTCCAGAGGCAGAGGATCTCATCATTGACATTCTTTTAGGAGACTTCTTTGAGTTTCAGAGTTCAGATCCATCCATGGCATCTTCCGCATCCATCTCATCTCCCTCATCTTCTCTCTTTTTCATCTTTCTGAGAGGTTTCCCCTTTGTACATGGGTACCTCATCAGGCTTTATGCCGGGACTTTTTTTTCTTCTTCTTCTTCTAGGAAGATTGTGTTTGTATACGGGCACCTTATAAGGCCTTTAGTTGTCAGGCCCCAGTGACACATCTTTCTTAGTTGTTTAGGAGTGTCTTCTCTTTCCATTTGACTCATAGCCACTACCCCAGCTTCAATGAAGGGGGGGGTGTTAGCGTGAGTTATCTTATGTGTCATCCTCTCATATTAGAGGGTCATCTCACATGGGTTACGTTTAGGTTTAGGTTTATGGTTTCATGTGTGTCATGTACTAGGGTTACTCAACACCCTATATGTACCCCTTTACTATTCATTTATGAGCATGCCAAGACACTTTGTTGTCTTTCCTCTATATGCAAGCTTTGTTTCTATTGAGCAAGTTCTTCCATTACTGATCAATTCTTTCTTACAATCTCTGGAGCTATGACGATTCTGTTGGAGTGCAACTACTTCGTGGTGCCTCGTTTCTAATTCGATTCTCACAAACTCTTTTCATTTACCTCCCTACGGAGGATCTCGTATGTATTCATTGGAATTTAATTCTTATATTTAATTTAGTTTGTGTTTAATTGTGTGTATATTAACTCTTTACTTTGAAAGTGTTTGTGGGATGATGACATTCACTTGAGTCAAATTCTACAAAGACAGAGAGACTCGTTGGGTAGAAGGAAACAAGAAAAAGTAAAAAAAACTTGGAATTAGTTTGACAATTGTATGTTGTTTTATTTAGTTCCCATTTCACTTGACATTTTGTATCATTTGTTTCAAGTCAACATTACTGACGAGACATTCCCTTCTTTTTTCTTCAGTCTCGATATTATTAGAGAGAGATAGTTGTACGCAAGGTAAGAGAGGCCGAGTAGAAGAGTGATGGAGATGCATATTTATCAGTAGTTGAGGAGAGAGAGGGTAACAATGAGAGGCCTAAGGAGAGGGGCATGGGTGAGTGCAGTGAGGAGATTAGGAAGGATGTGGATAGAGACATGAGAGAGGGTGTTAAGGAGAGGAGAGATAAGGAAACTGCACTAGTAATTCAACTCTTTCTCTCATTCACCTTTCAACATTCTTTGTTAGTAAAATTAAGATATAATTATCTATGCAGTTGAGATTTTTTTTATTCTAGGTTTTTTCTATTGGGGTTGAAGTGTGGCTTATGTCAGATGATATAGTCATTGGGAGATGAGTTGTTTTTTATGTTGGTCCTCATGCGCATTGTCATGGCATGCAACTCCCCCCCAAAGATTTTCAAAGTCAAAATTTACGAGGCCATTGTTCCCACTGCTCCATTACCCTACCCTACCACATTTGCAGATAGTTTGATAGATTGTGTCAAAGGGTTTGCGATATGGGATGTTTTAGAAAGGAAACTTGACACTCCTCCACAAGAGGCAAGTAAATGTATTGGATCATTTATTTAACTGATTGATTAATGTACATTGACTTATTTACTATACAGTTGGATTTCAGGATAATATGGAACAGGTTATAGTTGCACTATGCATTGATGAGAGAGTACACCATACTTGGAAGCAGACATCTCACGTCCCCAACCCTTGGGATCACACCACATTCCATTCACAAAAATACAAAGAGGCATGCTAGATTTTATGAGTCGTTAAGTTCTCTTGCCTATAATAGATAGCAAAGGAGATGGTGTCATTTATCATATACCATTTCTTATTATGAGGACCTTGCCTACTTTAGATGTATATATGATGACGATGTTACTATTTAATGTGTTTATGTATTTGTGTTTTATGTTTATGGTTTAATATTGCATTCTTGATATATTGATTATGGTTTGTAGTTTATATTAATCAATGAAATGTTATGTGGTTATGGATTATATAGAGTCATCCATTTATGCTTTGTTTATAATGCATAAAAAAATTATTCTTATTATGTGACATTCCATTTATTGTATAGAATTGCTTATTATGAGGACCCGTATTACTCAAGATGTAGATATGATGATGTTGTCACTATGTAATGGGTTAATGTATTAAAGAATGAGATTTTATGTGATTATGGATTATGGTTTATGATTTATAGTTTAATAATTGTATGCTTCATCCATGTATGTTTTTTTTGGGTTTTACGTGCATTAAACTTTCATATATCTTCCATCTATGAAATAATTTTGTTGATTATGACTTAAGTTCATTATTTTGTTTGAAATTATGAATGAATGCTGATGGATATGAATTAGGTGTATAATTTTAGGTGTAATTGGATGGCCAGAGAAAAGAATATTGGAAAATGTAAGGCTACAAATGTAGAGGAGCCGAAATGCTATGAAACATTTAATAGTGACAGTTTTGGGTTCAAAAGTATGCAAGGAGGCCTACACCCAAAGATTGGTGTGTTGAAAAAGAAGATGAGACTTCCCCACCATTGGGCATCCAATTAGAAATATAAATTTTTACAAAGAAGGTAAACTTATACAAAACCGAGTGTGAGAGACTTACATTGGATAATTTACTTTTGGAGCAAAAGGTCAAGGAATTGTTGGATAGGGTTAGAGAACTTTCCTTGAAGACTATGGAGTTGGAGGTTGATGTCCAAGGATTGGAACTGGAAAATAAGAATTGGGAGACCATGTGTGAATCAAACAAGATAATGACTGCTAATCAAGTAGAAATCTTTGCTTTTGTTCTTAAAATACTTGAACATCACAAGGAAGAATGGAAGAAGTTGTATATGGAGGCCAAGGGGGTACATGTTGAAAATGTACCAGTCACTCCCACCAAAGGAAAAGATGATAAAAGAGTAGACAACTTTGTAATAAAATTTCCATCTCCATGTATTTGTTATTCTCAATTTCATATACCATTTTTATCAACTTAATTGTGTTGTTTCCTATGATCTATTGGATCATATACTTTTACTTCACTTAACTTTGATACAAAAATAAGGAAAATAAATGTAATACCCAAGACCTCGAAGATTTAAATGAGAATGAAGTGTTGCTTAAAAATGAATAAATGGAGAAAGAAATATAATGAACACATCCTTCACATACCAAAAAAATCATTATTCTAAATGGATGATTTATCTTAATTAGCCTTATAAGGATTTTATATTCATTTGAGTGAAAAACATAGAAATTTTTTATCTATTTATGTAAATGTTCCCTAAGACATTCAAACCATCTAGGAAACATCCACATATTTTATCATCACTTGGAGGTCTTATGTTGTAGATACAAAATCATGCACTTTGGGTAATTATCTAGTCTTGATTACATACTACTATTCGTATGATTCCTAAGTAATAAAAGTACTAATTAATCCATGTCTTTGGTCATCTTTGTTTTCTTTCTGTTGATACTCTTGGTCTTACACTCTTTCTAGCTCAATATGTATTTTCACACCTTGGCATTTTTCATCTTAGACACCAACGCCCATACAGGGCACCAATGCTAAGCACCCCTGACATATTTGTATATTATTCACATCTTTTAGGTCCTTTCTAGCCGTTTGAGCATCTTATATTTTTAGTAGTTGGAATTTTTAGTGTTAGTTATGAAATTAAAGAAAGGGAATCATATAAATATAAATTTATGTGACCATAATAAAGGACCAAGCACTAAGCACTAGCTATTACCACCTAAGGTTACATCCAAAGGCTATTTAAGAGCATTCAAACATCCATTCTAGAATCCATTCAAGGGAAAGGGATTGCATTATTCTACATACACTTCATAAGAGGAGAGTATACTCTATTCCATTCACACATCTATTACATTTCTTTACATCTAGCTACTTTGCTCGCTATCAAGTGTGACACGCACAAAATCCACATATGGCACAATTCCGAACACACATGCATAAAACTACATTGGGTCTGAAATGTAGTACAATGCTTAGTCATAAGATCACTTGCTTGACAACTGAGGATAATCTAACACCTCATTTTTAATCTTTCTCTTTTAGGATTTGATGTATTTTTTAGGGTTTTACATGTCGTTATTTCATTACAGGTTTCTAGTGACCTCGGAAAACATTGTGTGACATACTAATGATCAAAGGCAAGGGAAAACAAACACCTTGTGACTAGTTAAAGAAGGTTTCTGAGTATTTTCATAGTCACATGCACCCCACTTCTAGTCTTTGATGCCCATAGGTTCCCCTACCCATTTCTAGGTGCCCTTGTCTAGCGTGGTCATTCAAATATACATTTTTCTTAGATTTGTTGCAACAGTATGTGCTTTGGATTTTCCAATTTTCCAGCTCTATGCACTTTCAAGATTTCTGTGAATCAGCTAAGTTTTTCTATCTCCTCTTTACACTTAGGGATTCATATTTTCTAGTTTAGCTTGCTTGGTTTAATTTCTGTACTTAATTGATTATTCATTTACTGCTACAATAACAATCAGATTACGCATTTTCATAACATATTTATTCATATTTTGCTTAATCATTTTGGTGAGCCCAAACCCTTCGAACACACTTAGGATATTTATTTTGTTACTTCATACATATTTATGAGATCCCCTCATCATTGATATTTCTATTCATGATTTCTTGCTCCTCCATCCTGAGCTAAGGGCTAAGATAATCACTCTCTTGACTACTTGTCACGTTCCTTCTAACATTCATCCATACTTAGTCTATAACACATTCACAGATGAATTTTCTCAACACATTGATTTTTTAGCTAATCCTAATGCCAATCTTGATTATTTTGACAATGATCCTCCTTTATACATCATGATGTGCATCCATAATATTGGTGTTAAGGGATTTATAGTCGATAAAGGACCTAACTTAACTTGTGCACTCTAACATTCCTTAAGTCTTTAGGTATTTTAATTGCTAATATCAGTCCTTCATTCCTTTCTCTTTGCGCATACGATGGTTCTGTTCATCCATGCATAGGACATATTACTTTACCCATTATTGTCAGGCCAAAAACCCTTCATATAGTTTTCTTTATCATTGACTTCCCAGTTTCCTATAACTGGTTACTTTGTAGTCAATGGCTTCATGCCATGGAAACAATTCCTTCTACAGTACATCACTACTTCAAATTCTTACATGAAGGCATATAATATACAGTTCCTAGTGATCCTCACCCGTTCCAATATTGTGAATGTGATCCCAACACTACACTTCCTACTCCAACATCTACTATCTCCAATGAACAACAACCTATAGATACTCTAGCTCATTTTCCACCACTCAAAGGTGTTATCTATATGTTGGATATTGTATCATCCACACCATTTCCCCTTCACGCTACTAATGCTATGGTACTTTATTGGGGGTATGTCCAAACATCCAATGCCATACCACCTTTAGTGTCTTCTCATACATATTCGATAGCCATACTTCCTCCTTTCACATGTACCCTTTTCATGAATGACTTTTATTGGGAACACATTCCATTTGATCCTACTTCATCTAACATTGTTTTCACACATAAAAAATTGACTCGACTAGGATATACTTTTCACTTTTCATGAATGATGATATCCTCGATGAAATTACTTGATCACTTTAGTTATCATCACACACTTGGGGGGGCATCACACCTATTCCCCTAGTATTGACACATGTCTTATCTTCACATAATTTCACATCTATTCTATCACTTACAACATACACATCTTGATACATGATCATATCGTCATTACCCGATGGCACACTCTTGTGCTTTGGGTCACACTTGATTGTTGAGGGCATATTATATACATGAACCTCACACACTGCACACTATACACTACACACTACATTGTTTCACACACTTGACACTTTCACACCACATCCTTCTCATCACTTGGACACATTACACATTTTACACTTTGCGCATTTACAACACCTATCTAACATTACTTAGTCATACCACATGTTACACATTTCACACATGCCATATTCTCTCACAACATCTACTACACACTTTGCATCTTATTCACTTTATACATTCACATTACATCTTCCTCACCTCTACTTCTACATGTTGTGGTCATTACCCTATGACACATTCTAGTCTCATGGTTTATACTCGAATACTGAGGGTCTACATCTCCAATGGACCTCACCACACTCACGTGTTCAATCACACATTCAATCACTCATTCACTCACCCACTTATACTCTACACTCTGCTCTTTGATGATCACATCTTTCTAATACACACAATTCAAACTATTTCCTGATGACACACTCTTGCTCTATGGTTTGTTCTTGATTGCTGAGGGGGAATTTATAAATGATCCTCATCTCATACCACCACATCAACTTGGTGGGAACATTTATCTTATCATTCACTATGCATTTCATTCCATCTCATCCACAACATGATGCATATCTGGGTTGTATTTACTCTTGCTTACTCATGCTTATATGTTCACTTTATTACACATGCTAGATAGATATCTTATATGTCATTATCTTTATCATACACACATGCACGTTCACTTGATTTCTAGTTGTGATCACATATTCTATAAATCCATAAACACATTATAGATGTTTGGTGCAGTACCTATTACCAGTCCCACAACGGCTCTTGGGGCATCCAATTTCGTACACTACAAGTTTTATTGTTTCATATTGTTTCATATCACATTATTATTGGATTATACACATCTTGACATACCTTCTATCTTTTTAACATGCTAACGGGCACTTCATGTGCAACATTTTTCTTACAGGTCTATTTTCCACCATGGTTAATGTTACATTAGTTGTTCTCACTTTTCATTGTTTGCCAGTGTTTGTAGGATTTTCCCTTTGTCTTTTGTGCACACTTGTATACTTTTGACCTAGTCAGCCTAGATTATCTTACGACATCATGGGTGATGTCTCATGCTTAAAACCCACTTTTTGAGGTCTAAATTATCTTCTTGCATTTTAGCTTACACATTGTTTTCTTTCTTGATAGCTTATATTTTGTCTTCTACATGCATGCTTTTCTTTGCTTTCATTAACACTTGTCTCCTAGCCACTTTTTTTGTGTGCCTTGGTTTTTACCAAGCACACTTCCTCCCCTGTAGGGCACATTTTCAGCACAATGTCTGGTCCTCCTTTGGGACACATACTCCTTGGAGACATCGTATACACCCCAAATGAGGGGGCCATCATTTGGGTGAATCAGTCACCTTATAAAATAGTATACACACATAGTTCACCACAACACAATGTAGACACATAATTATGCACTTTGGGTAATTATCTAGTCCTGATCACATACTACTATTCATGTGATTCCTAAGTAAGAAAAGTACTAATCAACCCATGTCTTTGACCACCTTTCTTTGATTTATGTTGCTACTTTTAGTCTTGCACTCTTAATTTCTTATTCTTCCTTTTTAAGCCTTGGAATTTGTCATCTTAGACACTAGCACCTAGCCAGGTTACCAGCACCAAGCACCCTCGTCCCCTCTGGGTGCTCATGTCCCCTTTGTACTTTACTCTCACTTTTTGGGTCCTTTCTATCCATTTGAGTATCTTATCTTTTTGGTAGTTAGCCTTTTCGGGGTTAATTATGAAATTCAAGTGAAGGAATCATATAAATATAAAGCTATGCGATCATAATAAAGGACCAAACACCAAACACTAAATATTATCTATCACCACCTAAGGTTGCATCCATCAAGACATCTAAGAGTTCCATTGCATCAATCTAGCTCCATTACAAGGGACACAAGGGTTGGTTTTCTGCATCACACTTTATAAGAGGGAAGTTCATTCTATTCCATGCACACATTTACTATATTCTACATCTAGCTACTTGTTAGCTATCCACATGCAACTAGCACAAGAGAAACCTAGGGAACAATTCCACACACACATAGAAAACTACATTGGGTCTAAGATGTATTGTAATACTTAGTTGTAATTCCATCATTGTAGCAGCTGAGGACACTCTGACTCCTCATTTTACATCTTTATTTTTAGGATTTTATGTCTATTTAAGGGTTTTGTAGTTCTATTCTTTATTGTAGGTTTCTAAAGACTCCTACAATCATTATACAAATCTGTGGTGATGAAAGGAGACTAAATATGAACACATTGCGACACCTCGAATGAGGTTTTCTAAGCATTTACGCATACTCGGGTGCCTAGAAATAGACCTAGGGTGCCCGCGGGATCCTCTATCCCTCTCCAGACACCCATTCTAGCATCCTTCTCTAGATCTATAATTTTTTGAGCTCCAGTGCGAAGATCAGTGCTTCACATTTCTCTGTTTTCCATCTTTGTGCACTTTTGAGAACTCGATGAATCAACTAAGCCCTTATATCTCTCTCCTTGTAATTAGGGTTTTCATTATTCATTGTTTAATTACTTAGATTTGTTTCATTATTTAAGTATTCATTTATTTACTGCAATATTGCATTCAGAGTAGACATAATATTTCATATTTTCAATAATCACATAGTACCAATACAACACAATCGTCAGCATTGGACAAGGCTTAGATTCAGACTTGGGTCCTTATTACAACACAAACACCATCTCCTAAACCTGAAAAGTAGCATCTGGACACCCATGACCCTTCCTATATGCTTATGACTAGGGGGAAGTTACAAAAAATTATTCAGTGCACCACAGTCTACAACACTCCACACAACAGATTTTACAATGTAAATAGTCCTTAGCACACAATATACAACATTTTATTTTTTGGCATTGGGTCGAAAATGGTCGAACCGGATTATATTTTTACATACCATCTACAATGTTATTCTACATTACAGGGAGAATTTAAAGGTTGGAGGATGACATCGGAATTCTCTCCCTACACTTCTTCTCGATCATTTGTGCGAGATCGCCCAAAAAAACTCGCAGCCAACATAGTTGGCGTGAGATCGCCCAAAAAAATCAGTCTTGTACAACATCTACATGATCCTTTCTACACTCTTTCCTCATCATGGATCATGTGTACATGTTCCTTTTTTTCTATTTTTTTCATTTTACATACTTCTTTACATGCTTTTTACATATATACATGCGTATTTGACTACTTGTTCATTCTTCTCTTTTGTAGGTCCGTCCGTATGGGAAGCGGTAGTCAACATCATTCATCATCATCCTCCATAACAAAAACATAAAACACACAAGAATCGACATCTAAAATATGTGCTTTTTCCCTAGGATCATTATCTCATCACTTTTTGCACTTTCTCATCTTTAGTCTCCACGATCCACCTTTTTATCACTCTATGGTGTTCCTTGTCTCTCGGAACGCTTCTCGCCATCAATCTCATGGTTATTAGGTATGAATCTCTTATCTACTTTATGTTATCAAAATTTATATCAACAAAATAAAGTGAGGGAAAATGTAGACACAAAATCATGCACTTTGGGTAATGTTCTAGTCTTGATTACATACTACTATTCATATGATTTCTAAGTAATAAAATTACTAATTAACATATGTCTTTGGTCATATTTACTTTATTTTTATTGATACTCTTGGTCTTACACTCTTTCTATCTCAATCTAAATTTTCACACCTCGACATTTATTATCCTGGACACCAACGCCCAGCTACGACACTAGCGTCAGACGCCCCCGTCCCCTCTGGGCACCCCTGACCTCTTTGTACTTTTTTCACATCTTTTGGGTCCTTTCTAGCCATTTGAGCATTTTATCTTTTTGGTAGTCGACCTTTTTGGGGTTAGTTACAAAATTCAAATAAGGGAATCATATAAATATAAATTTATGTTACCATAATAAAGGACCAAGCACTAAGCATTAGCTATCGCCGCCTAAGGTTAGATCCAAAGGCTATTCAAGAGTATTCAAGCATCCATTATAGCATCCATTCAAGGGTAAGGGAATGCATTATTCTGCATACAATTCATATGAGGGGAGTTTATTATATTCCATGTACACATCTATTACATTTCTTTACATCTAGTTACTTTGCTCACTATCAAGTGGGACACGCACAAGAGCCACCTTGAGCACGATTTTGTACACACACACATAACTACATTAGGACTAAAATGTAGTGCAACACTAAGTCGTAAGATCACTTGTTTAAAAACTGAGGATAGTTAGAACCCTAATTTTACATATTTATTTTTTAGGATTTGATGTCTCTTTGAGGGTTTTGTAGGTCATTATTTCATTGCAGGTTTCCAGTGACCTCAGAAAACATTGTGTGACATACTAGCAATCAAAGGCAAGGGACAATGAACACCTTACAACCAGTCAAAGATGGTTTTCTGAGTATTTTCATAGTCACAGTTTTCCCAATGCCAGTATATGGTGCACATAGGCACCCCTACCCCTTTATGGGCACCCTTGTCCAACATGTTCCTTCAGATCTGCATTTTGTTTAGCTTTCATTGTGACATTATGTGCTTCGGATTTTCTAATTTTCTAGCTCTATGAACTTTCAAGATTTTTACGAATCAACTAAGCATTTATATCTCCTATTTGCACTTAGGGTTTCATATTTTCTATCTTAGTTTCCTTGGTTTAATTTTTGTACTTAATTGATTATTCATTTACTGCTATATTAGCAATCACATTAAGCATTTTCATAGCATATTTATTCATATTTTTCTCAATCACATGCAAAATATCAATTTATTACAAGAGTGGTCCTAAATTGGCCAAGGAAAAAAATACATAATTTAAATATCCTTAGAATCCTCTAAAGGAATATATTTGTATGGGTTGAAACCAACCCCTAGAGAATGGTATGAAAATCTAATTAAGATCCTCATATACATGAATTTTAAATGTTTTGAATTTGAAGATAAAAATTTATTTGTCAAAATAGTTAACAACTTGACAACATGACAATGTGTGTAATGAATTTTTTGTTAATATAAAATTATTATGCACTTTATCCTCAAGAATATTGTTTAACTTGTAACGTACCTAGAATTACACTCATTACCCACACATCTTAGTGTATAATGCCTTGTAAAAGACATATACCACACACATTTGTTAGAGGTGTTCAAAGATGTTTTTACCTTTCTACTCAAACTAATGCAATGAAATAATTAAAAAAAACCAACCTCGAAAGACGTGGGGTTTATTGATACCCATAGAGATGGATGTTGATGTTGATGTTTGATATAAGTTGACAAATTATAGATGTATATGTAAGTCCTCATGTCCTACAAAGTAACATGTACTCAAATACACTAAACAAAAAGGATTAGATAAATGGATAGGCAAGTTGCTCGGTAAAGGCCAATTCCAGGATTCCAAAGGGACTTCCTTGGAGGATGTAGATATAGATATATAATCAATATTGGTATGTAGATAGAAGATGAGAAGACCTAGAACTCCAGATGAATGGGAAGGTACTGTGTGGCTTTAAAAGTGGCCCAAGCAAGGGTAGATGCAATCTGGACACGTTCAAAGTAGTCGTACCAGAAATCCTTGGTCTCTTATTTGATCTCGTGAAGGAATTCAAATTTATCTTTGATGTCTTGTTCAGTTTTAGCAAATCAAATTGCACAAAGTGTGAACTCGTGCAAGATATTGTATTGTTCCCAGAAGAAGGGGTATTGGACTATCAGGAGGCTGTAAATACTGGTAATATCATGTGGTTGACCGGGTATTTCCATCTAATAGAGAACCATTCTGAAATACATGTTAGAAGAAACAAATATGATGAAAAGTGATGAAGAAAGTTGACAAAAATATGATAAATTTAATAAAAGAAATATTTGATAGGAATCGCTGGAAATTAGGCCAACCGCTGACAATTGAGGGGAATTTCTGGCAATTTTAGTGAATTTTGACAGATTAATAAAAACAAGTGTCTGATGATTTAGAATGATGTTTCAGGCTAATTAAAATCTAAATGTGATTAATAAAGACAAATGAAGGTTTCAAGAATACCTTGAAAATGTAGTAAAGCTAAAAGATGCCTCAAACCTTGCTTGGGGATGAGGAATTGATCTCTAGATTGCTTGAATATTTTTTATGATTATGTACAATGACCCCTATTGATAGCCTTGATATCTTTGTGTTGACCAATGGAATGCAAGATGTTAGTTCTTAGGACAGAAAATTGGGGTTCAGAGATTCAAAATTGAGGATCCTTGAGAAAGAGAAGAGAACCGCTATTTATAATCATTGGCGATTCAACTGAATCGTCGACGATCCAGGTTTTTTAGGATTTTGAGTGGTAAAGTGGTTAAAACCACTTCTAAACAAATTTATTTGGTTTTGGAGTTTAGGTAAATGTTGAAGGGATGTTATTATTCAAGGTGAAGAGGTTAAATGGTTATGAAATGATTTGTTTCTTATTTGTTTTATTTGTCTTTTGGTTTTTAAGTGGTTTTAAGCGGTTAAGTTTAGATTTAAAGGTAGATTTTACAATTGTTGATAATATTTACTCTAAGTAAATATGATGGAGGATTTTAGATTTAGGATAGGGAATATATGAATGAGATAGTGAATTGTAATAATGAATATAATGTAGGTGATGGAGGAGAATGAGGGGTGCGAATTTTGAGTGTCTACAAGAGGCTTTCTTTTTCACTTCACCTTTGACACTCTAATTTTATATTAAAAACTTAGTTCTTAAATTAGTTTCTAAGTTTTCAAATTTTATATATAAACTTTAACATTAATTATGTTATACACATTTATATTGTTATATATTTATTGAAATTTTCATTATCAAAAGCTATATGAATTACGAAAATGTAAAAAATGTATTTTCCAATGTTTTAAATCCACGTCCACATTTATACTTAAAGTCTAAATTAAGTTGAGGTGTCTAATAAAAATTGAGTTAAGCTTGATATAGTTATTTACCTTATGCTCCAACATTCATTATAGTAGCTAGAATAACAATGGATAACCCATAAATAACTATTGGATAAGTAGTTTCATGCTTATTGATTATTATAAAATCTGGCTATTTTATTAAAATCTAATTCCATAAATTGCTACAGTGATATACAATAAGACACAAATTATTTAACACTTTTATATATGTAAATATATAAGTAAATGAAAGTGGTAAGGCACTTATCCAAAAGTGTATATGAACTGGAAAAACTGATGAAAAGGATGGGCAAAATGCTAGAACTACTCGATATAAATTCTAGAACCTGCAGACTAGTTGGGACACATGCGTCTTGGAAGGTGCGAGGGCGCCTAGTGCACCAGAGACATCTCTAGGGCATTTGAGTCTATAGAAAAGATCATAACTTGATTCCTTCAGTATCACTTGGGTTTTGCACTTGTTTGCTAGTGATCGCCTGTAGGTTGCTAGAAGATCAGTGAATTGACAACCTACAAAACAAATAATATATTGCAAAACCCCCAAATTACATCAAATCCTAAAAAATAAAGATGCAAATAAGGATTCAGACTGTCCTCAGTTTTCACCCAATAGAGTGAACTTGCGACCGAACACTGCAATACATCTCAGACTCTATGTAGTTATATTTGCTTGTGTGTGCTAGAGTGCTCCTAGGTTTCCCTCTCGCCGATGATGCTAATATAGTGGGATGTAGATAGATAGAATGCAAATGTGTGGATGGAAAAATGAACTTACCCTTCCTATGGAGTGTGTATGCATAATAATATGCCCAAAATGCAGTCCCTTTGATATGTAGATAGACAGCTCTTGACAAAAAAAATTCTACCATTATAATGGTATGTATGTTGTGTTTATATAGGCATATCTTCCTTGAATTTTGACACTATTGACACGACATGACGACTAGGACCTTGGGATAATAGTAATCAAACTAAAAGGGCCGACCAAAATTTTCAAAAATGTGAACAAAAACAAAGAGGACAGGAGCACCTAGGTTGGACCATAGTTCCTGGGTGCTAGTTTCCTGAGACATCTGGTGACAAATGTGAGAAGACTGATAGACAAGGATGCCTATAACCTAACTAGAAATGGGTGTATGAGTGATAGATGTGAGAGATAAAAACAATAGAAAAAATCAAAGCAAGCGGATGGACTAGTAAGTGTGTCACTAGTGAAAAAATTTATTACTCAAGATCCATACATAAAACAACATAATTGGCGATATAGTAGAATAGTAGTATGTGTGTGATTTTGTGTCTATATTTCCCCACATTTATGCTATTTGAATTAAATTCAAGTAGTGTAAAGGAATTAAGGAACATACTTGTGAGAGGTCCGAAGAAACCCTGTTGCAGAAGTACGCGCAAAATATGAGAACATATAGCATGGCAAACCATGGATCAATGTGTAAATCCACGTGGTTTAAATAGAGACATGAATCATTATAAGGAGAACTTGGATAAATTGACGATTATATTTTCGAGTGATTTGGAGATTTTGATTTGTCATTGATGGAGATTTGATGGGGTAGGGTGTGATCAGTTCCTAACCTAATTTTGTATGTGTGAAAAAATGAAGGATTTGGGTGTCTTCCTGCTAGAGGAAGAGTGTTAGGGAGAGAGGTCTTGTTTTACCCTCCAACTACGACTACATCCTTAAAATTTCCAGCCGCTGCAAATAAACAAAGACTAAATTGTTCATTTCGATTTATTTCAATTGAACATGAATAACCCTTATAGGAGCGGTATAGGAAAGGAAATGACGTCTCATTGACCCCACTCTATGGGTGTCATGATATGTGTAATACTATATGGATTCCATGTTAGTTAATATGGAAGCAATGTAAAAATGTTACTCCTACGTTAGGTCATTTGGGAGGAATAATGAAGTGATGCTTGTATCAATTGATTGACTTGATTTGGATATTGAGCACTTGTTTTGAGATTGAATGCATATGATAGATTACTCATAGATATATTTTTCACTTGTTTCCCCCAGATTAGGTCATTAGGGGGAGTCGATAGACGGTGATAGAAAATGTCACATGTTGTATGAGATTTTTTTTTTATAATGATGTATTATAAAGGTGTAATGATTATATAGTAGGCTGAGAGGAATCATAGGGCGATCTCAATTGTATGCCCCATTTTCGTCAAAAGGGAGAGAGGTAAAGAGAATGAATGTTGAGAAAAAAGTAGATGTGCAATGATGTAGTAGCGAGAAAAATCAAGTGTAGTAGATTTCGCAAGGTTGTGTGAATATCAAGTTGAAAATATGGAAGATTGGAATATATCATTATGGAAGGTAAATAATACAATAGTAAGACGAATTCGGAATTGAATGACGCATACAAGGGATAAAATGGAGTAGCATTTAGCTCAAGATATGCGTAAAAAATTGTATCATGTATTAGTTGGGAGAATGAGCGCAAATAGTGATTATAATAATATAGTAATTACAAAAAGTGTTATATATAGTAATGACAAAAAATGAAGTGACCTCATTTGAACTTTGATTAAGTGTGAGTTTGAGCTCTGAGCTTGTCAAGATGCCACAAATTAGATTAGTAAGATTGAGTGGATTCGAGATGGTGACGGCGGTCGTGGCGTCGCACACAACAATTGAGTTGGTAAGCATGATTAGTTCCGCCAAATGTGTTGAAATGAGTTCATTTTTGTGTTTTTTTGTAAAATTTGAGTTTTTGAATTTTTGTATGTTTCTAACCTGGGCAAGAGATACAAAGGAACTAAATTCCTTTAAGATGC
Organism: Taxus chinensis; assembly: GCA_019776745.2. Lineage (NCBI taxonomy): Eukaryota > Viridiplantae > Streptophyta > Pinopsida > Cupressales > Taxaceae > Taxus > Taxus chinensis. The sequence continues at coordinate 486,941,645 of CM034154.1, forward strand.
CAACACCCAGATATAGGCGCTGGTGACCTTCTCCTGGGCACCTAAGTCTGGCTCCTAGGAGATGGTGACCCAGGAAGTTGTTTTGACCCCAGAACATGATGAATGTGAAATTTGATGTATTTTGGTATTGTGAATAATTGTTTTTGCATGCATATGAGGTGTTAATGTCATTTTTTTGCTGATGTTTTGTGTTGTGCTAAGGGATATCCATTCAAGGGAGTTCTATGGAGGTCAACACTTGAGTATGTTATTATGATTGGGCTTATCTGACCCAGAGTGGGATATACTAGACTGTGTCGGCCTACGACACATAGCGAGATTGGGGGAGATACCCCATAATATGTCAATGATCACTAAATTATGCAAGAGGTGGAGTGTAGATACTTGCACTCTTTCACTATTTTTAAGTTCGTTCAATAAATTGTGAAAAAATTATAACATTAAATTGTTTTACAATATATCACCCATAAAATATAAAAATATATATATATTGAAAAAAATAGTACATTGATTAAATTTAGTTGTAGACAATATATAATATATAATTTATTTCATGATATTATCACAGAATGTAAAATATATGTATTTTGGAAAATACGCATGATTTTAGTTGTGGATAATCTTAATACTATAATGTATCACGATTTCAATTTTATACTATCTATAAGATTCAAACAAAAATTGTGAAAATTCTACATTACTAAGACTTTACTTGTGTGTTGTGCTAAAAAAAGTAAAATAAATATTTCAATGCACCACAAAGCATTCGCTGATGGTAATCTACTCTAATAAGATTTCCACTAAATTTTAATTAAACATCACAAAGAAGTTGATTGTGTATTATCCACAAAATGGAAAATATATGTATTATTAATATTCATTACACAACATATAACTCTAATTTATGTAATGAGGCTGAAGGCGTGGCTACCCTTCCTTTGCATCTTTACGATGACCATGTGTTGTTTGCGCCGTACTGGCAGTACCGACAGTTGTATGAGGATGACAACGTATGGTTTCTCTTCAATTGTGATTTAAGAGCCTCCCTCCAGTTTGATCGCATGCCTAACTGACGAATTGTGCATGAGCTAGTCAACTGCATTGCGCACAAAGTTTCTGGACTCGCGGTTTGAGTTATGGACAATCTCAGGCTCTAAAAAATCTTTAGAGAAAGGTTTCTAACATGTTAGATCCACCACTCCACATCGCAAATCTATATTAAATTTGAATCGGACCTCGCGTAGTCGTCAAAACCTGTACCTATCTTGTTCGCTTCCTAAAATGGCATTATGGCAGTATTTGTTTTCCCTGTATTTAATCTTATAGCTCATGTAATGAAGTTATGAAGTTAGAGAAACCAAAGTCCATCCACGTTAAGGGCCAAAGCATGGACTAAGTTGGGAACATTAATATCACTAAACGGTTGCAAATATTGTACCATTAAGAAAATTAACGGTGGAGGCCTCACAAGATCCACAAAAATTCCTAACAAAAAGATTTTCGTTTATGTCTACCACGACTCCACGAGTCCCCAAATTTCTCCATGATGTTATAAAGTAGACCAAAAATTTGGACAATTCAAGAAATGAAATATCAAGTGGAATTTTTATTTTTATTTTATTGAAAAGCATATCCATATATTAATGATGAAATGTACAATGCTAATCATACAAAATCGGGTGGAAAAGATCACACCCCAAAAGCAGAGTAAAAGTAGTCATTAAAAGCTACGAGAGGCACATATTACATAATCATTTCGAGATAAGCTTATCAATAAAAAAAAAAAAGGTCGAGCAAAATTTGCAAAAACCAACAGAAAAAAACCAGGCATGGAGCTAGGCGGAGGCGGTGGCGGCGAAAATGGAGGCAAGAGTCGATTGCGGGGGGCTCTTCGGACGGTCACCCCACCCACCAGGAGGGTTGGCAGGGGTGTCAGTAATCGGCTCCCAGTCGTCAGTCTGCGGTTGCTCCTCCTCATTGCCCCGCTGGTTGGGCGATATGGCTAAGGAGAGCCGAGGAAACTTGGAGTGATCAGGTGCCTACCACCCAGAACCGCCACCGCCCAGCCGGCCAAACACCCCTGGTGCGGGAGGAGCCCATGATGGAGGCGAAGAAGGACCCCGCCGATGAGGAGAGGCGCTCCGCCACCCACGAGCCGAACCCCGATCAAAATTGTGCCACCCACGGCAACGAGAGCGGTGACCTTGTGAACAGGAGTGACGATGAGGAGAATCAGGCAGAACACAACTGACAGTGCAGGGGGCGCTCCCCCAGTGATCCAGCAGGGTCTGCAGGTGTTCCACCTCAATGCAAACTTTCTCCGCTTGAACTTGGATCTGAAGCGAGACATTGGAGATAACAGCAAGTTTGTTAGAAATAACAAAAATTCTATCCACTGTCTCCTTGTTAAAAATAGTTGAATTTCTAGTTTTCCATATGTGATATAAAATAGTAGCTCTAAAAGAATGCCAAATGTTGTAAAATTTTGCAGGAACAAAGGTCGAGTCCCCCATAAGAACCATTTTCCACGTAAAGAACGTGGGCAAAAAAGGTTGAAAAAGGGTATGAATCCAGCGCCAGGCAGACTGAGCATGGGGGCAGAACCAAAAGAGATGAAGAAGAGTCTCAATGTGGTTGCAGAAAGGGCAGCGCAATGGAGGAGCTCCCATAAGAATGAGACGTTTGCCCGTAGGAAGCTGTTGGTGGAGACTACACCAAAGGAAGTGAGCAACTTTGGGCTCTATAGGAATGGCCCGAACAACCTGAAAGTGTTGCTTCCAACCAAAACGGGTGGAATGCAAGCTCCAACGAGCATTGAGCTTATTGAAAGGGAGCTGCTTCTTAGCAAGAAGCTTGTAGCCCACTCGAGGTTTGTAATTTCTGAAGGGGGTGGCAGTGGGCCAATGCCAGTCAAACCACCACAGGCGCTGTGTATAAACACCAATTTTATGCAAATAATCACCAGGTATGAGCTCTTGAATTAGAGAAATGGCTTGTTTATCATTGTCATGAAGAGCAAATTTACCTTTCAGGCTGATCCATGGAAGCTAATCCCTGGTGGCAGGACAAAAAAGGTCCTAAATAAACTTAACTCTTTTTCTGAAAAGATGCATACCCTTAAACTGTACTGAAAGAGCAAGAGGTTTGTCCTGATATTGAAAAACTGGATTCCACCATAAGCTAAGAGAGTTGAGAGAGAGCCCATTTCGGAAACCATCACCCTGCCAAAGCAGGTGGGGTTTGAGGAGCTCCCAGGCTTTCCAAATACTTTTAGCCACAAAAGAACCACCAATTTTAATAAGAACAGGGCAAAGCAATAAAGAATAGTAGTTCAGACCCTGTCATGCCTTCCGATTAAGAGAAGACCCTTGAGATATACAATGCCTGAGCAGAATTTTCCAAGATTCCTCACCTTCAAGGCTGCGAATTATCCATTTGGCGGTAAGAGAAAACCCTTGCAATTGTATGTTGATAAGGCCAAGAATGCCAGTGACTTTGGGCGTACAACAAACATCCCAAGCAACCCTATGAAAACCATGGTTCCCCTCAGAGTTGGCCCAAAGAAATTCACACAGAATTTTTTCCAACCGATGGTAAGTAGCCTTAGAAGGATCCCAACAGGAGGAATAGTAGACATAAGTGGTAGCTAGAACCTTGGAACAAACTTGAAATTTGCCAGCAAGAGATAGATGCTTAGTGAGCCAAAAGGAGATTTTTTTTTCAACTCGTTGAATCACATAGTTCCAAAGGTCAGCAGGGGAAGCCATGAAGGTAAAGGGGATGCCAAGAAATTTAAATTGAATGCCAGGTTCAATCTAGAGCCATTGAAATCCCTCTAGCCAAGGAGGTTTGGGACCCACTGCCTGCCTGTAGCACTGAGTTTTTTTCCATTGAATGGCAGAACCCGAAGCAAGACAAAAGGTATCAAGACATTGCATAGCATTAGAAAGAGAAGCCTCAGACTCAGCCAGGGTGAGAAAAGAATCGTCAGCGAAATGACCATTAATCAGCTGCTAAGGAGAAGAAGGCAATTGAATGCCTTGAACTAAACCAGTATGAGCAACATTAGTAAGAAAATAGCTGAGACCTTCAGCAGCAATGACATAAAGAGAAGGAGTAAGAGGGAAACCTTGTCGGATGGAATGATGAAGAGAAACCACTCAGACTGTTGACCATTGAGAGTAATATAGGCACCCGCATCTTGGAAGAGCATATTAACAGAGTGGATGAACCGACGTCCAAAGCCAATAGCCTGCAGCATGGCTAGAATGAAAGGCCACTCAACTCTGTCATAGGATTTCTCAAAATCAATTTTGAAAAACAGAGCTGGCTAAGAAGTCTGGTGCGCATATTCCATGCCCTCCCAAACTGCAATAATGTTGTCCAAGATATATATGTTTTTAATAAAGTCGGTTTGTTCACTCCTGATGATCAAAGACAATAGGTTTGTAAGCCTATTAGCAAGAGCTTTGGCAATAATATTGTATGAGACATTGAGCAAAGTGATTGGCCGCCAGTTAGTGATAAGCTCTGGATCACCAGTCTTAGGTATGAATTTGATGTTGCCTTGGTTAATCAGAGCTCCCAGAGTGTTGGAGGACATAGCGTCCAGATAAACCTGGAAGAGATCCAAACCAACATTAGGCCACAAAGCCTGGTAGAACTCACAAGGAAAACCATCAACTTCAAGGGCTTTATCAGAAGCCATCTAAAGAGTAGCTTCCTTCAAATCATCAAGTGTGAGAGGCCGATCACAGGCAACACGTTGGCTTTTAGAAATCTTGAGGGAACAACCTCAATGCATTGGAGGAGAGCAGCATCATGAGCCGGAGTAGCAGGCTGAGCAGCAAACACAGCATGGTAGTGATGCAAAAAAGCTTGCAAAATGTCAGGTAAAAGGGTAAGCCTTTGATTACCTTCTTTGATTGCTTTGATTTTGGTGAGAGTTTGATTAGATTTAAGAGAAGCAAAAAACTCCTTAGTAACTCTATCACCAATTCTGAGTCAGTGAAGTCTGGCACGAACTTGAGCTCCTCTAGTCTTATAGTGCTCCTAAATATGAATTTTATGCTTCCAATGAGCAGCTTGCACTTGAATATGAGTGTTAAAGGGAGACAGATTAAGCTCTTGAATAGCTCTCAAGTATTCAATATGAGAGGCTTCATGAGCATTTTTTCGAAAAAAAAACAGCCTGCTTCCCATAAAGCCGAAGAAAAGCAGTGGTGCGAGTGATGGCATGAGACCACCAATCAATCCAGCCAATCCCATCAACAAGTCTTGGGTCTAGATTCCAAATACGTCTGATGTAATCCATCTTTCTTCTGCTATCTATACCATCTGGCATGGTTCTCTCTGCCAGATGTCAAACATATCATGGGGCTCTGACCCCACCCATTGGGTGGTCATATTCTTGGGCTGGCAAACATTTATGCTTCTAAAGTGGAATTTTTACTGTAATGTGGTATACTGTTAACGCCCCAGTGTCCATATTTTCTAATGTGTCTTCATGTTGGACGTGTTTGTAGGCTGAATATTTTAAAATAAAATGCTTTTTATAGTTATTGTTCACATAGTGTAGTGTGGCTTGTCGTCATATATCATCACATCAATTTAAATTGTTTATATTTTGATAGGGTATGGGTGTAACTAGCACGCATAAATTGTTGGTCAATTGTCCATGGTCAAAAGTTAACAACCAAAAGTATATGTAGTTTCACAGCCAGGATTCGATCCTCACACCTGCCCATTTCGACTACCCTATCGCCACCACTCCCCCTACACGTGTTATGTGCATGTTTACCAACCACAGTTTAATTTAAATTGAATATTTTTTACCAAATTGCCTAAAAAAAATTATCGGTTTTGCCTAGGAAACTGTTTTTATATGTTGGTTAAAGCTCTCCCTTGATAGGTACATTAGAAATGACAACAACGTGAATTGGAAAATTATTACACCTAATTAATATAGAAAACGATCCACTCATTCCTAATAAGAATATGTAATAAGAATTTCATATCTTGTATCTTAAAATAACATATTCAAGTTTTTATGTTGTTACTAAGTGCAACATAAATATAAGAACCGCTTCTTCAATCCACTTCAATTTTGGTACATGTAAATATTAAGATATTAGTTTTATGTTTGCTAAATACAAATTCTAGCTTCTAATTTGCTAATTCAATATATGCCACATACTCATATTATCCTTAAAATTTATTGTACATTATTTATATAATTAGTTCTTTGAGCCCGAAAAAAATTCACACTTTAATACCCCATGTCAGTATATAAATACATCTATAATTAACTTCTCCAAATTTTTAACACCATACAATTGTATAGATTCTAAATTTCAATGACCAATAATTGTATTTAGTAAGAATACGAAATAATAAATACAAAATGCATCTACTTATTTCCTAATTCAGTATACATGTAGCACCTACAAAGCTTTCAAGCCTTTATTTAAACTATAATTTTTTTAATGTACAATCATTTATTGACCATTCTCAAATAAAACTTTCCTATACCTAATTAATACAAAAAAAAAGGGCTAACTCTAAATAAAAATACCAACTATTATATTATTACATATAACACAAAGCAACAACTACTATTACAAGCATTTAACAAAACATAACCTTTTATTCCCAATCGTACAGGTATAATTGTTTACAAAATTTTATCACTCAAATATTATTTGTATGTGGTTTTATACACTTTTAACCACTTCATTTCTTACAGAATATAAATTACCAAAAATCATAACATCTAAAACATACCCTACCCCAAAATTATTTTTGCCACAAACTTACAACTACCCTTCCTGTTTCACCTACATGTTACATGGAGCAACTACTTCACCTTCCTGTCACATGGTGCAACACTCTCATGATATCTCCTCACCACCTGGGGTGTTTTTGGCTTTTATTCTATCCAAATCATTCTTAAAGAAACTTTGAAGCCCTCTTTTACTCTATTTGAGTGCATAGTGACACATCTTATTATGCTAAAAAAACACTAACACATATACCATTTTACTTTTATTTTTCCCTTACTCGTATTTTAATACCATAAAACATACATATCTAATAGAATTATGGCTTTGGAAAAGCCTAAGTACCTAAAGAAAAGGGAACGAACGTAACATAATTTTGTCATGAATCTTTGATTTATTGCAAAAGCACATCTACCAGTTGTTTAACCAAATAGTAGTCGCAGTTGTGAATAGAAGCTTCCCAACTACATAGCACATAACACGTAGTAACGTAGGTCTCACTCTGCCAACAACGACCCTTCCACCAATGACCCTACCGGCGTAGACTTGCTCCTCTAGGAGCAACCACTAGTATACAATTTAAGATAAACTCATATGGTAGATACTAGATTTGGAGCACACTTTCTTTTTACTCCAATAATATTCTTTCAAGCATTACACATTAATGTAATTAAATTAGAACCATTTATCACCATTCAATAATTTAAAGACAAATATCTTTAAAATATTTAGAGTAAATAGAAATTATCTACACATTGACATTATTTTAAAATATAATGAATGATAAAACATTCTTCTAAACATGACAAGTTTCAAAATAAATTTGTAAAATATAAATGTTTACATTCCATATTCCTAGAATAAATATTACATAAAACATATTTTAATTTTTCTAAAAGCTGAAATAATATTAAATTTCAATATAAATATAAATAATATAGATATTAATTCTAATTAATAGAAAATTATAAATAAACATTTTATAATCCTCTTTAAAAATAAAACACGTTATTATTAATTAGAAATAGAAACATAAATTATTTTATAATCAACAAATTCATATTTTGTGTATGTTGTGTAACCTCCATAATACAAATATAATATTCAAATATTTATTAAATATTAATTCTTTAAAAACAACATCAAAAATGAAAAAGTCTTAATGTTTGTATATTGTGATTTTTTGTTTATAATTTTTTTATTGAGCATTTTATAATGTTTTTTTATTTTTATTCCCATTAATTTTGATCATATTATTGAATGATTTGGAGAATTATGAATATTCTTGTTTAAAATACTTTTTAAAAAATAAAAATTAAACTTTAAAATTTTGAATATAATTTTAATTAATGTTTTAATCTAAATTCAATATTTTATTAAATTGAAATGGGAATATTACTCCTAAATTTAAAATATTTATATAATTTAGTATAACTTTTGAATTTTATATATTGTCAATAATAATAAAATTGTTTCAATTTTAATAATAAATGAATATGTAAATTTTTTTATATTTGTATAAATTTTTCAGAATTTTTTTATAGTGAATTTTTTTGTGTTGTTATTGTTCTCTCTTCTTCAAATGTTGAAAAACACGGTTTATTTTATTATTATTATTAGTAAATAGTTTTGAAAGGGATTGTACCCAAGTATAAAGAGGCTCAAGAACCAAATGTAACAATTGCACCCATACAAAGAGTGATCAAAATCCAGATTTTACAATGAAGCCCAAAAGCAGAAAAACATTTTGCCAAGAAAAGTACCAAAATCACTAGCATACAGCAACAGAATAGCTAGCAAGCAGCAATAATACAGTGATTTAGCAGTTGGTTTCTGTGTGAATAGTTTTCTTCCTGTTACGGACCATAATCGATTCATTAGAAGCTTGTTGTAAAGGAATACAAACTTCAAGATCTGCGATTGGCTTATATGTATTGTTTGAGAAAGGAGGAACATTATCCTTATCCGCTACTGACGCTTTTGGCTCAGTGTTTCTGGTCCTTTGAGTTACATCCCCAGATGGCTTCATGTTTACCTGATCTGTAATATCTCTCAAAGGGTTTTTAGGGACCGTTTCAATCATGTCTTCCTCCTTAGCATCAAAAACTGGGATATCTTTAGGTTCAAATGTTAGATGTTCCAGGAGGGTGTTTTTCCACTAGTTAGCATTCTCATTTTTTCATTTTATCATCTCACAATGAGTAGTTGAATTCCCTGAAGAGAAACATATCATGCATCTAAAAGGCAGACCCTCATAGTCCAAAGGTTGGGTTCAAGTTTGATTTTGCACCTTTAGCTCAATGTGAGCTAGAAGATCCTTTGAAGTATCAACCTCAACAAGAATTCTTGCATACATTGTATGTGTGAAACCAGAGGTTTGGGAGTCTATGTTAATGTTGCTACCCAAGGTATTTCCAATGGCTATCAAACAATTTTGATCCCAAAATTGAAGGGGTGTGTGGGGTAATCTGATCCATATTAGTTTGCAGGAGAAATATTCAATGAGAGGGTTGAATGATGGTAACCAAAGTTTTAAAATGAGGTATTTTTGTTGGCATACCCACAACTATTTAGCAATGATATCCTTATCAGCTATAGATTCAAAATCAACACTGAAAATTCCTTTAGCATAGGGGTAGAAATCTAACCTTCCTTATAGAAGCGAGATCCAATGCTTGGAGATCCATTCGTGTAGAACAAGTAAGCTAGGCCAGAGTCAGATGAATCTGCAAATCAAGGCATGAGCTTGATAAAATGACTTTGTCTCGATAACTTCATCTCCAAAATTTACACATGGGTTGCTCTCTGTAGGCCTCATGGTTTTGAACTCTGGCTTCTTTTGTAAAGCCTCCATGAATGAGTGAGCTTCTGCCATTGCAACAGGGGAGGAAACCCTAGTGACAGGGGTTTCTGGCTTCTTTTTATCTTCCAGCAGATGTTTCCTTCTATCCCTACTTGTATGAGACTGAATTAATCCCCCAAAAGGAATTGAAGCCCAAAACTTCTCTGCCCTAGAGATTTCAGGGAAAACAAGTTCGATCCAGGAAAAGTCCTTGGATCCCTGTGTGTTAGTTCCCTTATCAAGCCTCGTTCCCCTTACATTCTCACAGCTCATAGTCTTCGGGTCTAATATGGAGCCGGTCAGAAACAGGGGAGGGCCTCCACTGGGGGAAGGGGTGTCGTCGCCCATGATTTTGGGGGTTCCAGAACAAATCGGTGGAGATTGCCTGGCGCCATCACCCGTATCACAGTTGTTAAGCACGCTGCCACCTCCTTGAGCAGGAGACACATGGCTCTCATGGCGCTTAGGGTTCAAGGACTTCTTCGCAGGAGCCATGTTAGGGTTCGAGGACTTCTTCAGGAAATTTCTAAATTTCCTAATAATGTAAATATTATGTTCTTTTTTAGCATGTGGAAAACACATTGTTTTTAATTCAAGATGTGGAAAACACGCTATTTTGAAAATTAGTGTGTTTTCCACATGTTGAAAAACTAAATTCAAAATAATTCTAATTAATTAAAAAAGTATCAATAAATATTTTATAATTCTCTTCAAAAATAAAACATATTATTATTAATTAAAAATAGAAACATAAATTATTTTATAATCAACCAATTCATATTTTGTGTAAGTTGTGTAACTTCTGCACTATAAATATAATATTCAAAAATTTATTAAATATTAATTCTTTAAAAACAACATCAAAAAAGAAAAAGTCTTAATGTTTGTTTATTGTGATTTTTTGTTTATAATTTTTTTATAATCATTTTATAATATCTTTTTATTGTTATTCACATTAATTTTGATCGTATTATTGAATGATTTGGAAATTTATGAATATCATTGTTTAAAATATTTTTAAAAATCTAAAAATATACTTTAAATTTTGAATATAATTGTAATTAATGTTTTAATATAAATTCAGTACTTTATTAAATTGAAATGGGAATATTAGTCATATATTTAAGATATGTATCTAATTTAGTATAACTTTTGAATTTTATATATATATATATATATATATATATATATATATATATATATATATATATTCCATAATAATAAAATTGTTTAAATTTTAATAATAAATGAATATGCAATTTTTTTATAATCATATAAATTTTTATAATTTTTTATGAAAAACACAGTGTGTTTTTCAACATGTGGAAAACACATTATGTTCAACATTTTCAAAAACACAATTTTTTTTCAACACTATGTTTTTCAAGAGTGTTTTTCAAGACTTCCCTACTTTTGTTACCTATAGAGATGACTCTAGATATTGTTTAATGAATTTTATGTATTCCAATTCCAATCTACAAACATTTCCTAATAGATAAAATAATCAGGTACTAAGATTTATATATTAAAAATTCCTTTCCACCAATTAAGACTTCAACAAGTGTGTCCTCTTCTATATTTACAAAATGAATAATTTCATCAAACAAATATCCTAATATAATTTACTTAAAAGAAGAAGGGAGATAATTTATGTTCAACAAAATTTTCACACAAAACCCATTATTGGCCAATTCAAATTTTGAGGATGAATAATCCAAGAAGAACGCTCAACTTGAAATTTAATAACGGGGAGTAGAATATATAATAAGATGATTAATTAGATGCAAGAAAAATATATATATAATGTATTCTGAGAATAGGTAGTGAGAAATACCCTTTAGAAATAGGTAATTGAGTAATCCATCAGATCAACCAGATAAATGGTTCCTAGCAGTGAGGATGCATTTGAAGATTCTTGTGATAATGAAGTTGATGGACAAATAAATGGCAGTCACAACCTATGGATGTTGATGTAGTACAAAAGGGTGTCAAAAATAAAAGAGAATGTGAGAAGATGCCAAGTTGGGCTAGTACAGAACTCTCTCAATACATAGAAGTAAACAAGGCTACTCATATTAGGCTTGCAGTAATTTATGTACACATGGTTGTGCGAGGAGGATTGGGAAAGCTCAAAATTCAAGGAAATTATCCATTTTGAGGGATGAGTGATTTGGGGCTTAATGTTTTTAGCTTTGTATGTCCAACACATAGAATTTAGTTAATCTTAATTACAGGTCATCAGGCATTCTTGCAAGACTTTGATTGAGTTAATACTTGTGAATCTTCAAAATGTTATAGAGACGGTATTCTATTCTATAGAAAATGAATTAGACATTCAAATCCATAAATATTCTATCATTTACCTCTTGTCAATGATTTACAGACCTGAGTTTAGTGGCAAATAGACAACAAAAAATGATTTCATTGTGCATTTAGGTTTCCCTATTTTGTTTTCTATTTTTCTCCAAGTGTTTAAATAACAGATTGTGTTTTTCCTCCAAGCATTGAAAAATAGAGTGTGTTTTTCAACACTTTGAGGAAAAACACAATTTGTTTTTTAAACAATTGAAATCCTCCTTTGGTATCCACGTAGGAACTGGGAGAAAATAGATATACTTTGAATTTTAAACATAATGAAATAAACCTGGAACTAGTGAACTTTGCAAACCAACTTTCTGTCACGGAAATGGCATTCTCTAGTGCTACGAACCACTTTTCGTTTACAGTCTAACTCAGAGGAAGTTGTTTTTGTCAAAAGTGTTGTGAAAGTGAAAAGTAAATGCAGACTGGTGTTAGTTTTAAAAGGAGGAATTCCATTCACACCAAACCTCATTAATTACATGGTGAAGTGTGATTTAGAGGTGGTCTGAAACATCTATGTTCACTTTCGTTGGGATGTCCACATCGTCTAGATAGTCTATAACATTAAAATTTCCCCATACACAGGGATATGACGATGACAAGTTGAAAAGACTATAAATTTCTAGTGCCATGAAAATTAAGACACGTCATGCCTAGTATGGGGGATGTGTTATGTAATATGGCGCACTCTATGGTATATTTTATGGGTTTTTTAATATATGGTGGTGCATTATGTAGGGAGAATAACCTCTTCCCTTCAATATGTCGTCTATGTCACCTACTAGAAATGTCATAAGGTTGTAAGCATGCCAAATAGGACAAAACACGCCCAAGACTACAAATACACCAAAATGGAGAAGGGTCTGTGATAACGCTTTTGAGGTTTTCAACCAAACACACCAAATGTAGATCTAGAATTTAAATTGCAGCATGTTGAAAGAGTAAAATCAGTAGCTTGAACTATCACCAAAAATGCCAAAAATCACTACAAAACACCACAAACCAACTCATCAATATTTTTATATATTTTATGGAATATTAGAAGCCAAAATAACAAATAAATGTTGAAGAATACATAGCTAGAAATTAAATATGAACTAGAAAGTGCAGACATAATAAAAATATGAAATATGGGTCTATGAAACCTCTAAATTCATCAAACTTCAAATTCTGACATTTAAAAATATTACAAATCAGATTATGAAACCAAATTTCTCATATTCTTCACCAATAGTTCTAAACCCTACCCAAGGTAGGTTGCTCCACCCTAAATAATTGCAATACCATCTGGAAATTATAAATATATCTTCAAATCATCTCTTCACTTCAAGATAAAACAAGGATGAAGGGTTTTCATCCTTCAATCAAGCCACATGAAGGGTTTTCATCCTTCAATGAAGCCTCACCAGAGGGTTTTTTTCCTCAAGTGGATGAACAAGGACCAACAAGCTCACAATGCCCAAGTATAATAAAATGCACCAAGTCTAGATTCAAATGATGTATCTAATCTTCTTTTATATCATCCTTTTGGCGCCGATGTACAAATAGAAAAGGCTGACCTCTTAAATATTTTCTTTTCCTTCATTAGCTTCCATTAATTAATTAAAACCTAGCCAACCTGTCATAAGAAAGAAAACACTAGAAGAAAATATTAAAAATTAGTAAAAACATATCAAATGGAAGCTCAATGTTCTCCTCCATCTTCTTCTCTTCTTTACTATGGAGAAGGAATGACAAGAATACCAATTAATAGATCTCAAATTTAAAAAGGGGACATTACAGTCCTCCCTTCCCAAAATTGCTTGTCCTCAAGAAATTTCCAATGCCCATATCCCAAACAAGTTTTAGCTACTCCCTTTTTTTAAAATAACCATCCAAACATTGGTGATCCACCATCTCTTTCCCATTGTCCCAATCACCAATATAGTCTTTCTCTCTTTCTTCAAAATTCAGGATGAGGGGAACTAGAATTGCACCATTAAATGTATAATATAGTACAAGTGTGTCATGGTATAGAAAATACAATCTTCAACTATAAAAATGTCTTTCTATGAACCAAGACTTCAAGAGGAACAAACTGAAAATGAAGAAATCAATAGACCCCTTTAGTGGAACCATCGTCAATTTGACTCTTGGGTCAAAGTATTTATCATCCCATATTTTTCCCATGTTTAGACCTTTGATTCCTTGGGAGAAATAACATCATAGTGACTGAATCAGGGTTGAAAAGTGACTACAACATCCATGAAGTGTTTGGTACCTCTTCAACCATGAGTTTAGAAGCTCCTTCTTTGGTACCTTATAAGTAAACGAATGGCTAGAAAAATTTTGATGAGCAGTAGAAAGGAGAGTATAGTATATGTAATCATGACATACCTTTAAATTTTCCTCTTCAATCTATGCTAGGGGAGCTGGACAGAAGATTATAGCTGATAAAAACTTGGAGAAAGGGCTTTAAATGCTTAGAAAGCTGAGGGTGGTGTACTTGGAAACCACAAATATGATAGAATTACTACCTTCCTTTGAACCAACAACCTCAAGACCTTTTCCCCATGATTTAGTAGCTTCAAAAGGGACATTCTTATCGTTGTTCAGAATTGTAAATAATTCATAATTTGACTACAACCAAACCAACATCTCAATTTTTCTTCTAAACTCATGTGGTTGTTGGATTTGTACATGCCCAACCAAACAAAAGTTTTCCCAAAGGGCTGATATGTGAAGAAGAGTATCATAGTGAAATTTTCCCAAAAAATGGAGCCATTACATTCCCCAAGCAATATTAACTTCAATTGGGTTAATTTCAAGAAAAACATTACATACCTTGTACCTTTTGCTACACCCTTCACATTTTATCTTCCTTCTTCTTGGCATAGGTTGATCATTAGAATGAATACCCAACAAGAACTTGGAGTAGAGAAATGAAATATAGTCATCATACCTTTCTAAAAATTTGAATTGTTTTGGCATGTTGGGGAGCAATGAATTTGAAACCTTCTTGAGCCATGAGTCACCCTTAACCCTCCTTAAACTTAGAATTTTTGAGTTAGAACTAGCACTTAGAATATATATTTCAAAAGCACCTTACCTTCATGATATTTTACTTTCTGGGTGTCCTTCTTGAGGCTTCCTTGCAAATTTTGTTGGCCTTACGGATGGTAAAGGTGAGAACATGGAAGCCACCTAAGAAAGAGTACATAGGCCTCATTTCTCCCCCTCTTCTCATGAGGTCCATCATTTTGGTGTAGTATCATGCTAGACACAAAATCTAAGTTGTTTCTAGATCCCGGGTTGCTTACCTTCCATATATCTTTTAGCCTCTTCACGCTAGCAATAGTACTTATACATGAAGCCTTTTCAACATCCTCTTCATTCTCTAGTTCCTCATGCTTCTTTCCTTATTTTTGCTTATGCCTCCAAAATCCTTTTGTATCTTGCCACATGCACCCATTAAAAAATGAAGGAATATCAAGAACAACCAAAAAAAATTTACCTTCTTCTTTTCTTAATGCCTGCTTGAAAATTCTCCCATGTCCTTAGCTTTCATAGGGCTAATATTTCCCTCAAATGACCTTATTTTTTATTGTTTTTATGTACAGGTCAGCATTTCCATCTATTGTGATCCTCGATATATCATGGAGAAATTATTTCTCTCTCCTTTCCCTTATATATTTGTAACACCCCCATAGTTTTAATATTTTTTTTATAACAGTGTTAGATTTTGGGCATGTTTCTACAGTAAGCCTACATTTTGTTTTGATTATTGTGCATGGTATAAATTTAATTACATTGTTGTAGCATGCTTAAGACAATGCGATTATTACACAAGCACTGAATATGAATGTGCATCATGGTTACGTTAACTCTATTTCCATACTTTATTATTAAATCGTTAGATTAATCTTGGAAGGTTCATTCGATCCAACTCCTACCTACTTAAGTGTTGGAAATATGTTGTTGTATCAGATTTTATAGGTGACTGTGAATAAGTATGCTATCAAACATCATATACTGAGGTATGTTGATCGTGATCATGTGACTGTTATTATTTACCTTGGGTTTGGATGGTCACAATTGATAAGATTGGACTTCTTGTGCTTGGGAAATATGACCCTGATGCATGAGCTAAATAATAATGACATTAGTATAAGGTGCATATAATTAAAAAGTGCATGAGATGGAATGAAGAAATGATTTGATGCAAGTTTAAAAAATGAATAAATTTGGTTTATAATTTGTGATGTTGGGTCGTTTATATTTTGGGCCTAAACTAAGGATAAGATAAATTTGATGTCATTAAAATATTTGATTTCCTAATACTATGTTAAGTTCTAATGTTGATAAAGCTTATAAATACCTAATCTATAATATATATTCATTCGAAGATATAGTAATGGGGACTTGTGTTTGTAAAGGCATAACATGATTTTTAAAGGGGTCTAGAAGGATGTTAAGCGAGTGTAATGTTAAACAAACCGTATCTTACTCTAAAGCCTATTTGATCCAAATGTGCAGTTAGGAACTCCTCTCGACTTAATAGCTTAAAAATTTCAAATATTACATTGAAGTGGTGCATTTATCAAACACCTGCCACCGGTTTCGTTGTAGAGATAAGTTTAGTGGGGAGGATCAGTTATCTATGTGACTAAACCAAACTTAGTGATTTGTTTCCAAAGGAAGTAAACACTGCTAAACTAAAATGAATTAGAAAATAGATAAGCATGAATAAAGGAGGTAAATTTACTTTTCCCTTTCATACATTGAATTCCTCGAAAGGTTTTCTCCACTGCCTCGGGGAAACCATGAGGTGGTATTGGGAAAAATTAGAAGATTGGTTGTTTTTTTTTGTTTTGCATGGATAGAGGGTTGTTTCAATCTCTGCATGATTGATATTATCCCTATTCTTGGGGTTTCTGTCTAGGTTTATTTGGTATGCATTATTCTAAACTGATGAATTGGTGATATTCATAGGGTTGCAAATCAATGATTTCTGATTTAATAAATAATAATGAAGGATCTAGGAGGTCTGGGATTTTCTGTGGAATCAATTTTTGGAAATGTGTTTGCGAAGGAAAGCTTGGAGGAAGTGAAGGATAAAGAGGAGTTTTATTGATTTTAGGCATGTTTTTTTCTTTTTCCTTCTTAAGAACTTGTCTCATTTAGTATTTGTTTAATGAAGATCCCTGCAATAGTTCCTTGGCTGAAGTTGTTGTTCATGGGTGTTTATGATATTATATCTTTGGTTAATGATCTTTGTTTGTTATTCAACTATGTGTATGGTTATGTGCTTGGAATATTGTTGTGAGGACTAAGTTGTTATTAGATTGCTTACATTATATATTTAATAACATATGTAAATCTCTGATGACTCCCTAAGATTGTATTATTTGGGATACCCTGAAAATCTAGAGTTTTATTAATTTTATCATGAAAGCCTCATGTTTGAACCTGGATTTCTTTAAGGCTTGATTTTAAATATCTTGGGTTATTATTTGTCTATTTTCTTAGGGACGACTCATCTCTTTGTATTGATGAGTGAAGAGTATGGAATGACTATGTATCTTCTCTTATATTTATATACCTAACCTATTTGAATCCTTATGTGTTGAAATGGAGAAATATTCTTAAATATGATTTTTGGGATCATTTTCCCCACTATGATGTTAATCCTTTTGTTTATACTCACTAGTTTTTACCTTCGTGGAGAAGTCCTGGAATTAATGAGGGCCTTTTTTTTATTTTGTGAATAGTCATTACAATTTCTTTGTTTACAATAATGGGTATACAAGGATGGATCGATTTCCATGGTATTAATGGACACCCTGATAATGGGGCTCATGTTTATCATTACTATGAATGTTGTAAAGGATGGTGGTTACAAGTTTAGTGGATCTATGATTTGTAAGGTAAATAAGGTTTACCTTATCATATTTTATCTGATATTTGTTTATTAGAGTATGTATACATGTCCTTGTGATTATGGAATTTTATCACTAGGGGAATGGATTTGTATTAATACTCCCACTATTCCATAGAGATCTTAGAGCCTCATTCATGTTTGTGGTGTCTGCTCCCTTTGATTGATATCATGGTATGTAGAAGGAATTTTGGGTCCAATTGACTGAGTTTTGGGTTAGACTATCTTAGGGCCTTATGAAGTATAAGTTAAATCACATTTACCTTAAGGAATTTGAATGACCATTCATTACTTTTAAAACTAAACATGGTTGGTAATTATTGGGTTATCAGGATAAGAACTATATACATATGCAATCTGGAAGGTTATGTGAAATTATGGAATTAAGATTAGCATGTGTTGACTGTATCCTCTTAATTATGAATATTTGTTGTTGTATGGCTAACAAATTTGTGGTGAAGGTGATCATAATAATATTTTATTTTTTTCTCTAGGAAGTAGTAGATACTATTTCGAGGCAACATTAAGAGAAGATGTTTCCATTTAATTATTTATATTGATTATAGGAAGCTCATATAATGTCATTATCATTATTACATTTAGGTTGTTATGTGGAAAATGAAATTATTCTACTGTAATATTGTAAGTGGTTCCTTATGTAAGTTGTACTGAATACATTAGGATTGGAAACAATAATCAATTCTTATGATGCACGGTTATGGTCTTAATATGATTTCATTGATTTATGTTAAACTTGGATTGTTGTATAAGGTTTTGATATTACAGTAGTTTGCTTACACAAATATTAAATGGGACAAATAGTTAACATGGAAACAATGACTTATCATGTCAGTTATTTCAAAATAATAGTTTCTAACATTTTACAAATTGAATACTATAAGTCTGAAAGGTGAATGAAGTTGAAAGAATTTATTTGTTCGATTTAAATGATAAATTTTTTATTGTATTAAATAGTGAATTTTTAATCAAGTGAAATATCATTGTACTGTTTAAATGATTAAGAGGAAAAAATTAGGATATTCTGTTTATATATGTTTCTAAAAGGAAATGAATAAGATGTATTCATTATTTGAATCGAGTCTTGATTGTATCATAAATTTATATAAAATATTTATTTATCTTAATTGATTATATGATTAGAAACTTATGTTGAATTATAGTGTGTATTATTAAGTGAATGAATATGATGTTCTTAAAGAATGATTTAAGCATAATTGCATTATTAATGATTTTAATGGGTTATTAATATATCTTTATGCCTATTAATTGAATATTGTAACTATATGAAAGGGGTAGATGAGTAACTACAATTACATATGAATGAATTAGATTTATTATGTATTACTACTTAATAATTGATATGGATCATATAAAGTACTATTCTAGACCTAGTACTACTAGTACAAATGGATTAAATAAGATCTATGGATTTTAATTCAGTAGGTTGATTTAAATATGCAACTAGAAAGTGAAATAATTATAAAGGGAATGAACTAAAAACCTGTAATTGATATTTGTGAAATCCTAGTTTAGATCCTTAGGTATGAATTCTATCGCTGATGAGAGTATCGTCTGAAATCTAGGAGTTGATCATATCATAGCTTAATTAAATTACCTTAACTCAATAAGATACGTGATGTTCCAATTAGCGGAACTCAGTGAAAGCCAACTCACTATGGCTTGCTATTACATAATATACATTTAATGATTAGGGTCATTATTTGGCTACTATGTAGACAGATGCTAAAATGTCAAGTTATCCCATCAAGTTCTTTTAATTACAACGGTCGTAAATGCTTAATGAATCAAGTACATGTTATAGATATAGACACAAATTGTACCACATGATGAAGTACCTGATGTCATCTTATGATGACTACTAGAAAGGGAGAGGATCCATAATGATGCAAATCATTGCAGAGACACTCACTTCCTCTTAGTCATTCTAAGTGGAAATTGTGGACACTTACCCATGCAAGTTGATCCAACTTGATACCTTTTACGCAACTTGTAAATTGTTATAAATCGAATATCTAATCCTAATCTAGATAAAAAAATTAAGTGATATGGTGAAAGGAAAGTTCTAATTAATGAGCGTGTTTTCATCGAACTGAGCATGGCATACATGTCTCTGAAACTGTGGCTAAAGTAGTGAAAGATGATGATTACACTATCCTAATTTTGCCAAGATCTAAGCTATAGGATATCGGATGGGTTTCAGAAATTAATACCCATGTATACACTTAGAAAATGTCACTTGATTATCAATGCCTAAAAAGGAAACCAATAGTATACCTTGCATACACACTCGCAATGAGTAATACATGAGGGATCGAAACTAATCCAACTCATACAACTGCACATGGTTAACTATTATAGGATGGATTGACTAAGATGATGTTGGTTATAAATTAAGTTAATTTATAACAAGGAAACATTGTGATCTGATATAAAAAAAATCCCTTGTATTGAAGTCCTAAAAGTGTTTGTTACACAAGTTGGGTGAGTGATCTCTAATGCATTCATCATTGTGATCCAGAAATTCCTTTTTAGGCACGTACATAATAGTTGATATATGAATCAAATGGAAAAAGGATTTGGTTACCTCTACAAACATACCATAGTCCTTGGAAGGAGGAAATATTATCCCCGCTCCACCTTTAGGATCACCCAGCTCCCATTCCTTCATATGCATGCCATTGGGAACTTGCAAGCTTAGCATTTTCTTAAGTATCCTCTTGTCACTACTCAAGACATGTCCCATTGAATTCAAAGATGGAGACAATAATCCGGAAGTTTACATACCAATCCATGGGCTATCCACCTCTATTATGTTATTCTCTTCTGGTAAGTGAGCTCCAATCATCAAATCTTGTGGTCATATACTTGAAAACTCTTCGCAACTTCCCTCCATGGTGTGAACTTCCTCAGTCAGCTCATCATAAAATTTTGTTTGGGAATGATTAGTGAATTGATCATGATCAAGAGAAACCAGAAGTGTAATTTTTTTCAAAACAAACTTGTCCCCTACATCATCCTTATCAACTTAATGCAAAGTTGAGTTTTCTTTGACACTTTTCCACATACAATCATTAGAAACCAAAGGAATATCATTAAATACCAATGAAATTTTACCTTGGTCATCCTTGTAAGTTTGCACCTCGAACCTTTTCATGATCTTTTGACTGAAATCATCAAAGAGGCAAACCAAATCTTCTACTTGGGTTTCTAACACATGGTACCACCAGTCTCTTATTATCCCTTCCAAATGATAAGGGATGAATTCTAGGGAATCCTCCACACACATAAGGTTTAATTTTAAGTATGTCTCCATTCTGACAACCATGATCTCACTGAAATTTTGTTAGTGCCATCAAAATTAGATATCTTACCCTTTCATGCCATCAACTATTCAAACTCGGAATATTCCATTGAAACCCTAGGTATTTTGAAGATCCGTGCTCTGATATCAATGTAATAACCCTCTTGAGGATTTCAACCAAACACACCAAATGTAGATCTAGAATTTAAATTACAGCAAACTGAAAGAGTAAAATCAGTAACTTGAATTATCGCCAAAATGCCAAAAATCACCACAAAACACCACAAACCATCTCGCCAATATATATTTTTATATTTTATGGAATATTAGAAGCGAAAACAAAAAATAAATGTTGAATAATACACTATTGGAAATTAAATATGAACTAGAAATTGCAGCCATAATAAAAATATGAAATATGGGTCTAGGAACCCTCTAAATTCATCAAACTTCAAATTTTGGCATTTAAAAATATTACAAATTAGATTATAAAACCAGATTTCTCAAATTTTTCACCAATAGCTCCAAACCCTACCCAAGGTAGGTCACTCCACCCTAAATAATTCAAATACTAGCTGGAAATTATAAATATATCTTCAAATCATCTCTTCACTTCAAGATCAAACAATGATGAAGGGTTTGTGTCCTTCACCCAAGCCACATGAAGGGATTTCATCCTTTAATGAAGCCTCAGAAGAGGGTTTTCATTCTCAAGTGGATGAAAAAGGAGCGATAAGCTCACAATGCCCAAGTAGAATAAAATGTGCCAAGTCTAGATGCAAATGATGCCTCTAATCTTATTTTATATCCTCCTTTTGCCGCCAATGCATAAATAGAAAAGGCCAACCTCTTAAATATGTTATTTTCCTTCATTAGCTTCCATTAATTAATTAACATCCATCCGAACTATTATAATAAATAAAACACTAAAAGAACATATTAAAAATTAGTAAAAACATATATAATGGAAGCTCAATGTTCTCCTCCATCATCTTCTCTTCTTTGCCACAAAGAAGGAATGGAAAGAATACCAATTAATAGATATCAAATGGAAAATGGGACATTACAGGGTCTAACTAGTATAACCTATGCTTTGGGGATTGATCCATACACCTCAACTTTTGGCCTTTCACATCATCGAGCACCGCACAAATAAAAAATTGTGATTTCTTTTTTCCAAGTTAGGAATTTCCCTAAAAATATGGATCTTGTTAAATATCTAGAGGCATATTTCCATCACTCCTTATTTTCAATATTATGTGGCACATAAATCAAGACTTGCACCATAAAACTTTGTAATTTTTTATCAAAAATATAGTCTCAAGTAAAAATAATGGAATATTCTTGAATAAAAGGTAGAAGAAAATTATGGGAAAAATTACATGCAAATTTTTACAAAATATAGAAAATATTACAAGTGGCATACTATCATTGGTTAGTGGAAAAATTAATGATCTTGGTGGAGACAATTTAATTGCTTTCGGTAGTATAATAAAGTTGACAAGATTTATTGTTCAAAAGAATGGTTTGATGCATAGTTATATCACAAATATCAAATTCCCGCCTTTCAACATATACATTATTCTATAGGTATAAATTTTTTATGTGTAATAGATGATTGTCCACATATATGTGCATTACATATAGTTTTATCTTTATAACATTTATGGCCCGATTAATGAATTCTGTAAAGCACTCTATTGTTAACCCATAAGGAATTTTATCCCAAGATGATACACTTTTTTCATCTAATAGAATGCACGCGAGGGAGTGTAGTCACTAAATCATGTACTTACTATGTACATCTAGCCTCTAAATGCTTCATTTATATGCATGATTCCTAAGTGTGAGAACTAGTCATTAACAACCCCTTTTACTTTGCTTTGGCATTACTTTTATCTTTATTGCTTGTTATTTTTGAGTTGTAACTTATAGTTTCGCATACCAACTGACATCCTACTCATCTTTGATTTCACTATATGAACTTTTTTAGCACATAGTAAAATACCACCCATTAGGGACCCTGAGCTATTTTGTAGACATTGATGCCTAGAATAGACACTAACACCTAGGTGGGCCCGTCCCATTCCAGGAAGTTTTGTCCCGTCAGTTTCTAGATCACAGTTTCAGACACAGAGCTTACACAGTCCAGGATTAGTTGTTCCATATCATTAACCAACCAAAAAATTAGTCCAAACCTACAGTTGTAAGATGATTCATTCTCTAAACCCTATCTTTCACTTTTTCTTGCATTTTCTTTGCTTGATATCGATTATTTATTATTTTATCTATATGATCAACATTGTCCTTATCTTAGGTTTAATTTTATTAAATTAGGGAGTAGTGTTGCATTATTGAAAACTAAACTTGACTTTTCACTAAGTCTAGAAGGATTCTTATCACATGATATTCATCTTCAAAGGCCTCTTTCAAGTTCCTTAATTAGATATGCAATATATTATTGCATGCCTTTGAAATATTTTCAAGAAGATATATTCCTTGTAGCATGCGAATGGAGACTTGTCCTCTAAGGGGAACTTCCACATTATTTTCCCATCGCTTTATGGAGCACCAATTTTGGTAAATACTATAAGGATTAGAATCATGCCCTATATGTACTTGCCCCCTGCAACATGCACCAACTTTGCATTTTTTACCATACACTCAACAATATATTGAATGATGTTATAACATGTTCCCTTTTCCATCTTACACACTATATGAAGGAAAATATTTTTCACTTTAACCCATCATTCAGATCCTACCAATTTGTAATTGATTAGACGTGTGCCAACCCAAAAAATGCATTATACTCTGAAGGAAAGAATATTAGCCAAAAGGGGGTTTATACTTCGATAAAACAAGTGTTTAACAATGATCAATGTACTAAAGCTTTTTTAAAGTATGTTTGAAGATGAATTCAGATGTGGTAACTAGGTAAGTTCATAAAAAATAATGATTAAGAAACCCCCAAATGGTATGTTGTTTTTATTATCGAAAGCATCACACAATCATTGGTTTATGCAAGAAAATAATTTATTTCCAAAGTAGCTCATTTCATCAATGAGGACATAACATATATGTTTCATATCTTCTTGGACAATTTTTCATGCTTGAAATTCAATTTAATACATCTTGGTGATTGTAATTCTAAGGGATGCATGTTTATTTGTTTCTTATATATTGATCGCTGCAACATTTTTTGGTGCAAGTAAAAGTAATGGGTTTTTCCTAATTGACACTTTGGAGGAAAAACTATGTCTTATAATTTCAGTCAAGAAGGATTCTCCTGTTTGAGATATACCTTACACAATGAGTCTCAAGGGAGGGATACATGCATTATGTTGTGAATGAGAATGGTGGAAAACACAATTTGTTGTTTAGTGGACAAAGAATGTAGATATGGGAATATTGAAGGTTCAACATATAACACTTGTTAGGTAGTCTATTTTAATTCTATTAATTATGATGAATGATTTCAGAGGCAAAGTGGACTACTTCTAGTCATGGTTGATGTGAAAGTCATGATGATCAAACATGTAAAGGTTTATCCCATAAAAAAATGAAGAATAATGCTTAATTATAAATTTTTTAGTTTATTATTTCTAATTTGACATTTAACTGAATGTCTTATTTCATGCAATGAATAGAATTTTTAAATTTTAAAAATATGAAATTTTGACTAGTTTAGTTTTTTTTTTAAATACAAATAAAGAGAGGGGATTTCAAGACACAATTCAATGCCATAATTTTATAATACAATTAAATTTAGAAATTAAAGTCTAAAACTGGAAAATTAACATAGGAGAAAAAGATGGGTGTTTTTTTAACATGTAATATAAACACGTAACACATTTCAAAACTATTTTTTTCATGATACATAAAGAAATAAAAAAAGAAATTGGAAACATAAATATTATATTTACATCCAACATCATATTCAGCTATAGTTTGATTTCAAATCTGAATAATATCGTGATAATATCCATATTATAATCTAACAACTTATACATTTGCTAATATTGACAACCTGCAAAAAAATCATTGATAAAAACATGGATGAGAAATTAAGAAATTAATATAAATAGAAAGGCCTAAAATTTAGCTTTCTAAAGTGGTTCTACAATTTCCACCTACCAAAAAAACTTATAAATTATTTTTATGAATGTAAGAAACATATAAAGTTAAAATAAAACACTTATTAACACAAAATTATTAAAATATATAATTAACCTCCATCCTCCTTCATTATGTTTATGAATGGCCACCTCTAGTGTTGATGTTTTACACTACTTTGATTGATTGTATAATGCTTCATTTATCATGTCGATTAAACACATTTATTTCCTTTAAGAAATAAATGTTTACAAAAAGGGAACTAGATAAGTGAATTTTTTCTTCTTACCCTAAAATGAACTATCTAATCTTTCATAAAAACAAATTTGCTAAATTCAACTATGTTATTGTGCACCATTAATCGTATATAAACCCATATCTTAAAGTTATTATCTCTCATTTTAGCTTTAAGAAAATTCCCTACAAATGAAATTCTAAAAATGTCTTGTTAGCTCAAATAAATTACACCTAATAAGGCATCTTAAAATGTTTATTCAACTTTAAAACAACTTTAATAAATGGCATTATGTTATCATTCACCATTGATATTACATAAAACCATGTCTTAAAGTTATTATCTCTCATGCTAACTTAAGAAAATATCCTAACAATAAACTTCTAAAAATGTCTTGTTATCTCAAATAATTTATGCTTAATAATGCATATTAGAATCATTTATACGACATGTCGTAGTGTTAAACACTCTCACACCATGATATATATATTAAAACAACCATTACCATAACCTTAAATCATACACAGATAACCATTGTAGTATAAACTAATTGGATAAAAAATGTCTCCATATTATTGACTTATCATACTTACATTGCAAACTAATCATACAAGAAGGGAGCACCTATTAAATAGGCCAAATAGGTAGTTTCACAACAACTTTAAATAGTTTTTGTGGTCACCTTGAATCATGGAAAATCCACTATATTTGTGAACTCCACAATTTGTACATGCACACTATAGTTTCATATCAATAATATATTAAAAAACTCCCCTTCCCCTTTATGAGTGTAAACATGGTTCAAATTGAGGTAATTCGGAAATAACCCTAACTACCCACAACAATTTTTTAAAAATATATTAAACAATTAATAAAATTAAATCTAATTTATCATATTGTATTTATTTAAGTTTGATTACAGTGTTTTTAGGTTAGTTTAATGCACTTAATAATGCAAAACTATTATTCGCATCTACACAACTAAAAATAATCCAATGGTTCTGCATCAATACTCTCATGTGATTCATATCCGCATATGTTGAAGATATTGTTCCTTATAATAATTCTATATTTACATTTTTCTCAAATAAAATTGAGAGAAAAGCATTTGAAAATTAAAGATTATAACAACTGTAACCCCAAACTTATTAAGAAAAGAACTAAAATTAAAACCTATAACTATTAAAAATCACAATAAGTCATAAATTTTTAAGTTCCTTTCTAAGAACCTTGGTTTGGTGTTTTGGTGTGGACTTACATTTACAAGTTAATTGACTTGAGCTCAGGCTTGCCAAAAATAAAAACATTAAAAAGGGGAATAAACACTTAGCTCATGTTACTAAGGGTTAAACACCACACTTTAGTATGTAGTGCCCACTTCCCTTTGACACCTTTTGATACTGATCTTGATACCGTTGATTACATTATGAACATTATTATGGTTTTGATTTAGTAAGATGTTAGATGTTGGACCATGGATTATTGTTGATCTTGATTTATTTATGATGCGTGATGATTATTAGAGACACTTCATATGTGGATGATGATATACTATTTGACATGGATATATTATGAATGTTATTCGGACATGTGATTTTTTGATATTGTGAGTAGACCTAGAAAATGGACATTATATGATGATGATATAGTTGTTGATATAAATTGTAAGTGATATTGTTGATTGCCTTGATGTTGTTGTGATTCATATGTATAGATGATTTTTTGATTATATTTATATCATGTTGGATGTTCTGATATGGCCATGAGGCCGAAGGAGGTATTTGTGTTTTGCAAGTTAAACTATCACAACAAACATCGGGGGATTGGAGACCAACCACATTGGAATTCTATATGAATTCAACAAGGTCACCATGACAACATGTTTTGTGTGTGTGTGTGTTGTTTTTGTTAGGGATTCCCATGGGGGGGATTACCTTTGAATGTGACCAAGGGGTTTTATGTATTTTATTAATGTGGTTTCTTTTATTAACGTTTGCATGTGTTTATTTTGTGGTGCTTTTACCCTTTTTCATTAGTTATTAAATTTTGTGTTAATGTTGTGAATAATCATGTTGTTAAAGTAAACAAATCAACATGTCATAAGAAAGTAATTAGTGAATTGGTTGGATTTTGTATTAAATGTTGTAAGTATGTGTAAGTGACCTTGTAAGTGATGTGTAAGTTTACTTATGAGTGTGAAACACTCCACCTTCTTGGAAATTCGAATTTGTCCTTGGAGGCTGATTTTGGAGGCTTGTGGGACAAGTAAAACTTGTCTCATACCTCTTAATTTTATTTACCAACCATACATATGGTTGGAGGGTTGAATTTAGACCTTCTTTATGCATTTTGATATGACTAATTGTAAGTTTTAATTGCACTCTTCTTACATTTTATTAAATTCAGTCCTTGTGGGGTGTGGGCTTTTTGGAGTGTGTAAGTTTATTGTCATATTATTCACCCACCTCTTAATTGTGCATTAGAGAATGAATTTGACTTTTGTGTTGGAGTTGAGGATGTGTGATGTGGCATCCTACATGGATCCATCTCATCCTCTTCTCTTCCCTCTTCTATAAAATTAGACCTCCTTGCTTTGTTTTGGGTTGTTGAACATTTTGCATACTTCCTTTTGGGTGAAATTTTGCTGTGTGGAGCTCTTGCTTTTGGAGAGAGATTGGAGACCTTTGCATGCTTGCTGGTTTTTTATTTTAGACTATATTTTGGCATTGGAAATCTTGCTATTTTTTAACTTAGACAACTCTTTCATGGAGAGGTAAGAGCTTGGCTCTTGAAATACTCTTTTTCTTTATGAATTTACATATTATTGTGTGAATGTTTTAGCAAGTTTGTGGGTTGTTTTGGTAGACTGCCTAGGAATGGTGTAGGAGAAGGCTATGGGGAATCCATGTGGGGCATAAGGGAATTTCAGTGGCATCATAATTCTTGTGGAGGGAGTTCAGATTGGGTTTCTACCTTGGAAAAGAAATGGCTTTGCATTTCTTAGTTGTGGGGGGCATAAGGAAATTTTGTGGGGGGCATAAGGAGGGATTATGGGGGGGCATAAGGATATATGGGAGATGTTTTATATTTGCGGTTTATTACATGTGGATACCTAATTCCCATTGGGAGGCATAAGTAGCTTCCCCCATAGATCCTTGCTTCTTTGGCTTGCTTGATGAAACCTTAGTCGTGTTTGTATGTTTTAAATGTAGTTGTAAACTACATTCTATTTGAACTGTATTTTTTATTGTGAAATCCTGCATGTGTGTTGTGGAAGCCTTGTTGCCATGGGTTGAATCACATCTTCTATTGCATTATGGTTAGGGATCGGGGGCCAATGAAGAAGGATGGCTTCTCCTCTTCATTGGATGTCTTGGTTGGGTAGAGAGTGTTGAAAGATGTAAAGTTGTATTGTTTTTTGAAATCAATAAAGGATTGCAATAATTTTCTTCAATTTCCATTATTGAATTGAAATTTATCATCAAATTGTGATTTGAAACCTTTGTTTGGGAAAATTAAAAGAGGAATACGTATGAGGGAAATATATGGAACTCTGTTCTTTTGAAATATGTTAGTTGGAAATCAGACCTTGCATTTTATCTGTTAAATAGTTTGTTTGTATCACTCAAATGTATTAGAATGGAATGGAAATGAATCTCCATACTTGGAAGGTGAAAAATGATAAATAAATTCTTTAAAAATTGATCTTTGTTTTGTATTTCATCCTGGCAAATAATTTATTCAAAATGAATAGTTTGAACCTGCAATTAGATAAATAAAAATGAAACATTAAAATTGAACATGATATGATGTAAATGAATTCAATTTGACAAAAAAACACTTAAGGAAATATTTGAAAACTTAGCAAAATTGGGCTCAGACCGTTTTGTAGTCATTTTCTGTCAATAAACAGAAATGTTCAAATTACAAATCATTTAGACAAATTGAACCTTGAATCCTCCCTTAAATCCATTTAGGAACAATCCTCTGTGTCTATTTGACATGTTGAGAGAGGAGGAAGATCAAATTGAATAGATCAAACAAGTTAAAATTTACCAACTTGCATTATATAAGCCTGTAAGCCATTTTCCTAAAATTGACCCCTTAAAATTTATCAAAATATAAAATTAATGATTTCTATGCAAAGAGGATGTTGAGAGATTTCTAGAAAGTCCTCGTTTTCATAAAATTGAGCTCTCTATCAAAAGTTATGGCCTTCTGAAGTTTTCTTCACTTGGCGTTAAATGTTGGGAAAATTTTCCTTGGCGGGCCCGCTGCCTGAATTTTTCCCTTGGGACTTAGGAAAAGTTTTGGGAAAATTTTCCAACTTTTCCCCACCGCTCTATCATTCTACAACCAATCAAAATCAGCCACATGGCCTTGTGAGGCAATGACAAAGGCATGAAATCCATTTTGACCTTAGCGTTTTAGAAAAAAAAAATTGGGAACATTTTCTAATTTTCCTCCACCGCCCGTAACCAATGGTAGGCTGACATGCAGCAACCTTAGGCATTGGTGGAGGCATGGAACATTTTGCAACTTTGAAACTTTAACTTTTTACTTTGGCAAAAATCCCAAAGTTTCCAAGCCGCCCCATGACCTGTAACCAAGGGAAGGCTGACAGGTGGCAGCCTCATGCATCAGCGGAGGCGCAGAATTTTTTGTACCTTTGAACTTTTTACCCTTAAAATCTTAAATTCAAAAATCTCTCTGATGGTCTGACTTACCGCCAATGCTTTCTCAAGCCGACACGTGTCCTCTTCGGGCCCGTGAGCGCACAGAGACAAATCACACTTTTTCCCCAAAAAGGGAAAAAATGCCAAAACTCTTCCCCACTCCGCCGACCCGCGCAAGGGAAAATTTTCTCCCCTAGGCCCACAGGCTCACCCTTGGGAAAATTTTCCTCCCAAGGTCCATCGGCCCATAACTTGATTTTTATGAGGAGGTAGGAGGACTTCTTTATATCAATGGAAAGGTGAGGAAATTTCCCATCCAATGGGAGTGATTTAGGAAAATTTTGAATGCTTTAAGTATGAGAAAAATCAAGTTGAAACTTTAATCCTGTTAAAGAATGGGTATGGTGAGGAATTTTTCCCTCTGAATCTAATTGGAACTTCTAACCCTAAATTTTGGACCTTATGACCTCTAGTAATTATTAATAAAAGAAAAGTATACTCTAGTAGATTTGAATTGTTCTAGAACCTGTTAGTGACAATTGTTCTCTTATAACATGGTTGTATATTCTTTTAATCAAAATATATATATTCCATAATTTTCCTAACTAATCCTAGTTTGTTCTTGTGTCTCAAGTAGGTTGTTTTAACGGGCATCACATAGTAATTCTTTTCCTCCATGGATTCATATATTTTCCATTTTAATTTCAAATTATCATGATCATATTGTGGTCTTGCAGTTATATAGGGAGTGTAGGGTTTGGACATGGAGGGGTAAAGGTGGAGATAAGAATTATGAAATATATTTTTGAGGGGGTCTTTTAATAGTTTATTTTTGGGGGGGCTTGACATTTGAACTGATATAAAATAAACATTTTTTAGGGCTAATGCATTGTTTTTTTGAATGATTGTTGATAACTCTTGTGTTATGTCACAAGGAACATTGGAATTTATTTTTAAAAGTTCAAAATATGTTAAATTTTATTTTTGTTGAAGATGAACACGAAATTTATCCTTTATTTTTTCATAAAAAGTTTTTGACATAATTTTTAATTATTTTATAAATATGTGTATTTAAACATCCATCAACTGAAAGAAGCAGATAAAAATATCTCTCGACTTTGTCCCTTTGACATATTTATACATTTTTAAGAAAGTAAATATGATAATTTGTGTAGAAACATTCAAGTTCACAAGTAGTCCTGTGTCACAGAAAAACATTTAGAGTTAAAAAATAAAAATATGCACAATGTCGAGCAACTGCTAAGCAATTCATGCAAGGAGTATTTTCTTTTTATATTTGTAGAGGCTGAAAATTCCTATCAAAATTTGTGCAACACTATGAGTGGCACAAAATCTTACCCAAAATGCATAACAGTATGAATTCTGCATAAGCATACCCAAACTGCATAACACTAAAAATTCCATAGAAGCTTTCTTGATTCTACAATACATTGCAAAAGCCTCAAAACACTACCAATGCCACAAAATACTACATTCCTATGGGAACACTCCCATTTTCTTCTATGATGAGATCTATGTCATTTATGATCACTTGTCAACATTTATATAATTATAAGAGAATAGACAGAGTTCGTGATCTACCTATTTTGGCTAAGGACTAACAAAATGATTGGATCAAGATTGATCCAATGGATGAGAAATTCTAGATTTAATCAATTTCCTTGAGTGGAAAATCGAGGAATATTCTATCAAAGAACCTTTTCTTTTTGAAGGTGTCTTATTCTCCCTCCAAAGCCTCATGAATTCTATAAATAAAAGCGACTCACAAACATAAAAGAGGGCGCATAAAAAAACCATCAAGAGAGAGGTTGAATTCCAAATTTGGAAATCATATGGTTATCCTTGAGAGTGTGAATGAAGTGCAATTTTATAGAAGCTTCGCAGAGTTTGAGAGCTTAAGATAGATTTAGGATTAAAATTCTCAGTGAATTCTCACAAAGTCTTTTCATCAAAATATAATTGGAGTGTTGAGTTATTTTTCCTAAGTTTGTTTTATTTCCTTACATTAATAGAGAAGCTTTGTTAATTTTTTCTTGTTAATAGATGTTCTTGAGATCTTGCTTCAATGATAGTGGTTGCACGGTGTAAGGAATCCCTTCACTAGGAACCCTAACTATGACTACATCAATTATGGTATCAAAGCATAAGATTCCAAAGTCTTGTTGAAGAGGTTAGTATATACATCAATCTAGGTATTGAGAGTGATATTGATATTTTTTTCTTTCCATACTAGGGGTGTGGGTAGAAATTAGTGTAGACATGTACATCACTTTAGGTTGTTGGGTAAAAGGTTTGATTTTTCATGATCTTACTGTTGAGATATTGTGAGGAAAATATGGCACACAAAGTAATTTTTTAGAGAAAATAGAGTGTTAAAAATTTTTAATTTGGTTGATGTGATTATAGGAATGCAAGCTTGTTTGGAGGCTATAGAAACCACAAAATGTAGAGGAGTTTTGTTTCATGAAGATGAACAAGAAGCATGACAACCTACAAATTAGGAAGGTATGATGGAACATGTAGATGAGAAATAAGATTGATTCTTGCATGTAATCACAAGAATTGGAAGCAAGCCAATGATAGAAGCTCCATACTATTTTGGTAACTTGGATCCATAATAACCTATTAATTAGATCATATAATAAATACTTCAAGTATGAAGGTGTATAAGATAACAAGGTGTTGAGATTTTTGACTACCTAGTTTAAGAGACATGTATCCTTTTACTAGGATCATGTGTAGACCAAGAGAGTTCAAAGAGGGAAATATAAGCTTAAGAAGATGCATAAAATGGTGAAAAAATGTAAGGATAAGTTCATCTTAGTGGATCACTAGTCCCATTTTTTCAATTAGTTGTAAAATTTATGTAAGATGTAACTGAGTGTGAAGAAGTACATCGAGGCATTCTATCGAATCAACATCTAAGCTAGACATATAAAGGATGAAATAGGAAAAATATTTATCTATGTTAATGGATTACACATTTCCACTCAAGATGAACTTAGTATGATTATGATGAGATACCTGAAGGAATATTATCAGTTTGCATTGAAGGTGAAGGATTAGTTGTCCCAAATATAATAGAACAACCCATATGGAAAGGAAACATTAACACACAAGGGTGTATTTTACATAGCGATGAAAAAAATCATGGACATGAGGGAGAAACAAAAAACTCACACAATAAAATTCATGCACGTAGTGGTGGAGTTTTATCTTAGTCTCGAGGAAGAGGATGCATAAGAGGGAGAGTATTTAGTAAAACCTATTTCCATTAAGGAGAGATTGGAAATCACACATTTGAATGTCTACAAGCTACCAAAAATAGTGGAAGTATAATAAATTATTTTTATAATGTAGATGTATAAATCCATGTGTCAATGAGTAGCAGAGAAGAACCATAACATAGAAAAGTGCTAGATGAAAAGGTTATTATTGAAGCCAACAAAGAAAGAGAATGTGCTCGCGCAGAGAAAGAATATGTTTAGAACCATTTGAAAATTGGGAGGTAAGTGTTGTAAGGTCATTGTTGATAGTGGTATAAATAATAAAATTATTTCTAATGATAAGGTTAATAAACTTAGTTTAAGTAGAACTCAACACTCGAACCCATATAAGGTATCATGGTTTTTAAAGGGGCGTCAATTCATTGTAAATGAAAAATGAAAACATTACATCACACATGACATCATCTTCATATGCGTCAATATTTAAGAGACCTTGGTAGTGTGATATAAAAGTGTTTCATTATGGATATGAAAATACCTACACATTGGTGAACTATAGATGAAAGTAAACTCAAATCTAGAGGTTGAGAGGAGTCCACAAATATTGTTAGTTTTAGGGAAATAATTCTTGAGTATGGTGAAGGTTGGATGTTTTGTGTTCATTCCATGTCTCATGTATAAAATAGAAGAAGATGAAGCTACAAAAAACATAATATATCCCATGAAAAGTGAAAGAGATGATAGGTGAGCATGCAAATATCATTAAAAATGATATTTTGGATGGTTTACCACCTACGCACACTATTTGTCATCAGATGGACTTGATGCTAAGGACTTGTCTACCAGAAAATGCCACATACAGGTTAACACCTATGGATAATGATGAAATGAGGAAGTAAGTACAAGTTTTTTTTTACAAAGGGTTGATATGAGAATCTTTAATCCCATGCGTGACACCCATGATATTAGCTCCAAATAAAGGAGGAGAGTGGAGAATGTTCAATGATTCTAGCCCAAAAATTATAAGATTATTATCAAGTAATATTTTTCCATTTTTGCACGTTGATGATTTGATGGACTATTTGAGTGTAGCGAAGTACTTCACAAAAATTGATTTAAAAAGTGAGTGTCACCAAATCATAATCAAGAAAGGAGATGGGTGGAAGATTGATTTAAAAATTCAAGATGGATTATATGAGTGATTGGTCATGCCATTTAGGCTAACCAACACACTGAGCATGTTCATGTGGTTAATAACCAAATTGTTAAAGCCTTTAATATGTAATTTTTTATTATTTATCTAGAAGACATTCTATTTTTTTAGAAAAACAATAAAAGTACTTAGTCCATTTGTGGAGAGATTTAGATCATTTACGAGAGGATAAGTTACTAGTGAATATGATGAAATGTAGTTTCATGTAGGAGTTATTATACTTGGGATTTGTAATATCTAAAGAAGGGTTGAAGATGGATCATGAGAAGGTATGAGCTATTTTAGATTGTTTGTCACCCCAGAATGTCATGGAGGGTTGAAGCTTCCATAAACTTGTAAGCTTATATAGGAAGTTCATTAGAGGATTAAATGAGATTTGTGAACCAATAATATAAGTGATGTGGAAGGAAAAAATGAATTTCTATGGACCATAGATGTAGAGTATGCATTCTTGAAGTTGAAATTGAAGGTCATAGAGCATCCAATGTTGTAATTTTCTTATTCAAATAAGGCATTTCAGGTTAATTGCAATGTTATTGGAGTAGCCATTAGAGTTGTGATGGGTCAAGGGGGAAGACTCGTCAATTATTTTAGTAAGAAAATGAATGATGTATGAATAATATATCCAATTCATGACAAGGATTTTTATGCCATTGTGAAATATTTGATTAAGTGGAGGCATTATTTTTTCCCCAAGGAGTTTGTGTTGTATAAGGACCACCAATCACTAAAATTCATCAACAACTAGGGGAAGTTGAACCAAAGACACATGAAATGGGTTGATTTCTTACATAGTTACTCATTTTTCTTGAAGTAAATAAGTGGGAAATAAAACAAAGTTGTGGATGCACTATGTAGGAGATGTGTCTTATTGATTGAGATGTAAGTGTAGGATGGTTCGAAGTGATGAAGGAGATCTACACAAAAGATGAATATTTTGCAAATGGAAGGCATGTACCTAACTAGTGAGATCAATCCCCATGCCATGGTTGGAATATTTCTTATAAGGAGGATTATTTTTCAAAGGTACATAATTGTGCATACCATAGGGATCAATGATAGAAAATTTGATCCATGAGAAACATTGCACAGGAAATTCAGGTCAATTTTTAATGGATAAGACTTTGGAATGATTGGGAGATTTTTTTTAGATATGGATGGATGGCTAAAAAAGTGCAAATATATGTGAAAATATGTAGATTATGCCAATTAAAAAGGGGGAAGATTTATAATACAGGGTTATATTAACCAATGCCATTACCTGAGAAACATTGGAAACATATGAGTATGGATTTTTTTGGGACTACCCAAAATGCAAAGGGGTCATGATTCATTTTTTCCTTGTGTGTAGATTATGAAAAATGGCTCATTTTATTTATTTTAATAAGATAAATGATTTTACGCATACCAATAAACTATTTTTATGGCAATTTTTCAGATTGTGTGTATTTTTACACATGGTTGTATTTGAGAGGGATACAAAATTTGTGTGACACTTTTAGTGCATGTTATGGAATAAAATAAACACGAGATTGTAGTTTTCTTTGTGTATCACACATAGATGGATGAACAAACAAATGTTTTAGCAAGATTCTTAGAATTGTTTTGAGTTTTTTGGTAGGAGAGAAGGTAGGAACATAATATTCAACCCTTGTGTAGGAAAAATTTACATATAACAACATTGTCATTATAATCACTAGGAAGTCACATTTCTAAATTATGTGTTGAATAATTGCATGAGGAATTACAGAGATGATGGAGTTTCTGTGAGAAGAAGGGTGAAGTGAAAAAGGATAAGAATGTACAAAATACATGAAGGAAGTGTGTGAACAAGTGCAAACACAATTGGAAAAGATTAATTCACAATACAAGTAATGTAAAAAATTTGAATTTCATCATCGATAACATTAATGTTTTCTTATAGCTAATATTTTTTATTGAATATGTTTTTAATGATAGGTTATTCTATTCCTTGATGCAAATTTTTAGAAATTTTAGCTTCACCATAAATAAAAATACTTTAGCTCCTTTAATATTGGGTGTTTGATTCCACCACTTCTCTACAAGGTTTAAAAACTATTGATCT
This sequence comes from Taxus chinensis, assembly GCA_019776745.2. NCBI lineage: Eukaryota > Viridiplantae > Streptophyta > Pinopsida > Cupressales > Taxaceae > Taxus > Taxus chinensis. The sequence continues at coordinate 486,978,461 of CM034154.1, forward strand.
TGAAACTATATCTATTAATATTTAAAGGGAATTTTATTGGGGTTATCAAATTTTTCAATATCTATCGAGATATTTGCATTATTGGATGAAAAATATAAAAATAATTCTAGTTTCTAACTTCTAGGAATCAAGGAGCCAAATTTTGGAAATGATAAATCTATCAAGCCTTTTCAAAATGTTGTAAAAGCTTAGTCTTCATTAGTCCATGAAAATACACCCTAATTTGGTAGTATATCCAACAACTGGCAATATTTCATTAAAGATATAAGGTCTTTTGGGAGTTGGATTGCTTGGAACACCTTCCTTTTTAATCTAGATACAATAGAATTACATTATAATCCACTTCGTTGATAATTATATCATGATAGTTTTCCTACAAGAAGCCCCTTATTTAATCCAGTGTTGACATATAATAAATAGGAATATGGGTCTATATATGTCAATGAAGAGAGCATGAAAGTCCTCACCATAAGCTTAAATGTCACAACCATCTAATTTTTCCCTTTCTTGATGTTACATTTAATTGATTTGAGATTCCACTATATTAAAGGGAAACTCAAGGCCTCTCTTGCATCAAATCCATACGCCTTCCAATATGGCCATTTACATGGTGTCAAATCTAAAAATTAATCAAATTTCATTTTAGTTATTTGTAAGAGGATGATGTCTAGTTTGTAAAGTTGAAGTTGGTTTTATACCACACTCTTCTTGTTAGGGTACATTAACTGACATAAAAATCTATGATATATATGTCATTATACCTTGTGGAAGAAATTACATTATGTTACTTTCATGTGAATATTCATGAAAGATAAACCTTCCTTGATCCTAATGAAAACCTATATGTCTGGAATAGTACAATATTATATGATCATGAAATGATTATGAGTATGTAATAAAGATACTGATATAGGATCCTAAAGATAATATAGTATTTTCCACGTGTATCGATACAATAGAGACTTGGCAATATTGCTGAAGTTGATTACTTATCATAAATAGATAACTATTTTATTGATCTGTAAACTTCCACTTTGGAACTCTACGAAATCACACAATTATGTTGTTCTACTTTTAACTTTGGAAAATGATAGATTGATTAAATATTAGAGCTTTAGTGACTAATTATTTAGTGTTATAGAAAGGAAATTATAGAGAATAGGAAAGAATTCAAACTCTAAACACCGATAATTTTATCCTGGAAACCTCCAATGGAGGAAAACTAGTTGGGTAGGGAAAAATATTATTTCTTCCCACTTTTATTGGTCAATTATAGACAATTACAAACTATAAGAAGTATAAAATGGAGACAACAATGTAAACATCTCCCTTCCTATGCTTTCTTTATCTGTTTCTACACCTTGCTCCTATAATTCCACTCCAGCACTGAAGGTCTTGCACACTTGCTCTCATATAATTAATAATTTTCTTTTTGAGCTCTTGGGATCTTTGAATAATCAATTCTCTTACTGCTCCTTGTATTTATATCCTTCTCCCATGTGCTCTCATGCACTTGAGAATTGAAAAGGTCAGAGAGGGAAGAGACACAGTCAGGTGCTTCAAATTTGTGTCCATTCATGCTCCATTTTTATTTTCTATTCAAAAGTGTCAGGACCACCACCCTGAGTAGACCGGTAGTTTCAGGACCACCACCTTGGATGGGCGGCAGTTATAGAACCGCCACCCTGCAGGGTAGTGGTTCTACAACCATCGCTCTACACATAGTGTCGGTTATGTCCAGAACCTCTATTTACCTCACTTTCCTTCAATTATCCTTCTTGGTGGTGATGGAACTGATGAAGTGATGTGTTTTTATGGATCCCTATAGATCATACCTCCCCTGTTTAGGAGGATTTTTATCCCAAAAAATCTTAGTGGGGGAGTGGTAGAGGAATCAACTCCCTTTCTTACTCCTTCGAGTACCATTGGGTCTACCTTGGTGTCTTCTCTCATCCAGCCTGCCAAGACTCCTGTTGATCTCTGGTTTGCTACTCCAGTGCTACATCCTCCTCTGAGTTTCCTTGAGTACAATCTTCTTTGGAAGATATCTTTTGTATGTTTCCTTCTTTGTCATGCATAGATGGCTTTAGTAGGTGTTATCTCTTACAACTTGCTATCACATTCATCTACATGAAGTATTTCCTGAAGGTTCCTTTTCCAACCTACTCAAGTATGGTGAAGGTCCCATAATATAGTGGTTTAGTCCTTCTTGCTTGTCTTTGTCTCTTGAGATGGATTGGCGGAATCATCTCCATGTACGTTATTGTTATAGTCACCATTGTTCCTTGTATCTCCTCTTCTCTTGTCCCACTATCAGGTCCAGTGAATCCGTAGGTAGATACAGTGACTACATAGTGGAAGTTTGTTTTGTTCCTTGAATGAGAAATTCTTGTGGTGGCTTCTTCATAGCCTCCTTTGATTTTCTCTGGTGTGCCCGGATGTTGAAACTGAATCCATCCTTGACCCATCTATATCATTTCTCCCTCCTTGTGAACACCACATCCCTAGCATACAAGTAAGGACTTCTGAAGACAACATAAAACGCATCAAGTGGAATGATATCAGCCTCTAATAGATCAATATATTGGGTATTTATCCCAAACTGAAACTTACACTTTATTGTAACTTGTATTTCTACACCCATCCCAATGGGTATGGATGTGGATGCACATAAGTCTCTGGGCCAAGTTATTCTATAACCACATCAGAAATTAGATTTGACTGAGAACCAGAATCTACTAAAGCATTTCCCTTAGTCTTCTTGATCTGGATTCTAATTTGAAATAGCTTACTCATCTCTTCTTCTTCAGCTCCCCCATACATGTTAGTGGCCATGCATCCCAGCCTCTTTTCTACATCTAAATCATCCTCAATCTCCACCTCTCCTTCTATCTTCATGGTGGCCATGGATTTCTTGGAATTCTTGGTTCAGTTCTTTGGGTGTAATTCTGGATGCAACTTCCAACATGTGGCATCAGAATGCCCATTTATATCACAATTCTTATATAAAATCTTAGGATCTTTACAAGTATGAAAATCAGTAGCGGCATGTTTACCTTTTCATTTACCTTTGCTACTTATCTTCCCTTATTATTTTTCCTATTGATCTATTGACCGGTCTCCCTTTAGCTCTATTTCTCCTTACTTATTCTCATCATCAATGTAGTATGCTTGTATACAAGCTTCATTGAGATCCTTGGGCTTCGTGGAGATTACCTTCCTATGAAGGTCAATGTGAAGTCCTCCCAAATACTTTTTCAGATTCTCCTCATCCTCCAAGTCCATATTAAGAAACATGGCTTGTCTCTAAAATTTTGTAGTGTAGTCTTACACGCTTTGACCGTTTCCTTATCTAAAGTACTGCCACTTAATCATCATGTTAGTATTATGGCCAATGGGATAGGAGTTAGCTCTAAGAAATTCTTTAGAACCTTTCCAAATACTGATAATAGGACATTTCTTCCTTTCACAAGTGGCTAAGTAGGTTTCCCACCAAACCAGAGCATGACCTTCCATTTTGAGACGTGCAAAGGTAATCCTTTGTGCCTCAATAACATTATGCACACTAAAATAGACTTCCAACTATTTTAGCCATTTATCCAATAATTCTGAATCTACTTTTCCTTCAAATTTCTTTATTTCCACTTTCATTTCAACTTTAAAAGGTGTATGAGAATATCTTACCTTCTCGCTTACAATTGGCATCTCTTCTTTACACTCTTCCCATTCTTCCTCGTCGTGGATCTTTCCGATACCAAATTTTTGTCCATTGCTCAAACTACTGAGTCCATGGAATCTTGCTTAACCAAATCCGTCTTTTGCAAATTCGAAAGGTCTTCTTTTTTTCTATGCAACCTATCCATCATGGTCTCTAGCATTTTGACTCTACAGACCAAGTTCTCTTCGTCCATTTGAGCTTGAATTCTTTGTTTCCACTTCTTCATAAAAATATCTGGTTCGCAAAGTAAAACTTCTTCACCTTTAGACCTTATCATTATCATACAAATCACAAGAAAGAATTGAATACCACAGTCCTAGATATTTAATTAGCTTTGATACCAAAATGATCTGTAAACTTCTACTTTGGAACTCTACGAAATCACACAATTATGTTGTTCTACTTTCGACTTTGGAAAATGACGTATCACTTAAAGATTAGAGCTTTAGTGACTGGTTATCTAGTGTTATAGAAAGGAAATTGCAAATAATAGGAAATAATTCAAACTACAAACACCAAAAAAATTATCTTGAAAACCTCTAATGGAGTAAAAGCAGTTGGGAAGGGAAAAATGCTCTTTCTTCTCACTTTTATTGGTTAATTATAGACAATTACAGATTACAAGAAGTAGAAAATGGAGACAACAATGTAAACCTCTCCTTTCCTATGCTTGTTTGCTTTGTTTCTACACCTTGCTACTACAATTACACTCTAACACTGAAGATCTTGCTCACTTGCTCTCATATAATTAATACGTTGCTTCTTGATCTCTCTAGATCTTTGAATACCAATTCTCTTACTCCTCCTTGTATTTATAGCCTTCTCCCATGTCCTCTTATGCAATGGATAATGGGAAAGGTCAGAGAGGGAATAGACACATTCGTGCGCTTCAAATTCACATCCATTTGTGCTCCATTTATCTTTTCTGTTCAAAAATTTTAGGACCGCCGCCCTGAGCAGACCGTCAGTTTTAGGATCATCACCTTGTAGGGCGGTGGTTCTATAACCACCACTCTACACAGAGTGGCAGTTTTGTCTAGAACCTTCGTTTAAATCATTTTCCTTCAATTCTCCTTCTTGATGCTGATGGAGCTGATGAAGTGGTGTGTTTTTCTAGATCCCTATGGATTAGCCAAGGATTCCAGGGATAAAACAATCTTTTCTAGCAAGTGCGATACTTGAATTCCCTCATCTAGTTTATTTTGGGAAGCCATAATATTTTTTTCCTTATCATGTTAGGGTAATATTTGTGGAATTATCCATATAACATTTAGAAATATTATGGCATGGGAGAGGTAGAGGGGTATTAGTGTGAGGAGGTAAGATAAGGGAAATAAGACATGAGGGAAGAAGGGGCTCAGTTCAAGGGTGGAGGGAAGAATGAGAAGGGGGAGGATGAAAGGGGGAATGGAGATCTTAATGAAAAGAGAATATATGGGAAGAATGATAAGAGGTAAGGGAGGATGAGGAAAAATACACAAGAAATGAGGAAGGGGAAAATAAGTCAAGGTATTAAGACTGACTTCCAAAAGGGGAATGAAGGCCAAAAATGGAGGGAAAAGTCTTTGAATGAGAAGAATAAACATAAATTGATGGCATATAGAGATATGGTTAGCCTAAATAAGATGATATTAGTTCTCAAATTTTAAATGAAAGAAATCTTAGGACATCAGGGGAATGGAAGGCTTTAATAAGGTTTGAAATATCAATCTGTAATGGTGAGCCTATTAAAATTTTAGAGGATGGGTCAAGAGATGGAGTATATGGTCTCAAAAAAGAGGGAATATAATATAGTACCATGGAACTAATAATCAACCATTTTACATCATTCCTCTTTGAGTAGTGAATTTGAAATAAGAAAATTTCCCTCATTTTGATACCCATTACTTTGAAATTTGACCAATTCTTGTTGAGCCAATTACAGACTAAAGTGAATGGGGGGATGTACTATAAAATGTACCAATTGGGGATTTTCCTTAATGAATATGTATTCCTTTCTTAGATTCATAATATTTTTAGTAAATAGTATAAAACTCCTCTTCTCCCGGCCAACTTGGAAAAGGATGGAAAGAAATCCTATTTGAGGAAATAAAAAGGAGTTTTCTTTGAGTTGTTGCAATGATACTTTCAGAGAAAATATTATATGGGCATATCCTCCTCAATCTTACCCCCATTATAGTTCTATTTTTTATAAATATATTCAATGGATGTTGCAAGGTTGGCACCATGTGCTTTGGACCAAACCCCGATATTGGTTCCTTTTGAATCCAAAAGTTCCTGCCTTTTTTTAATTTAAAATATCTCTTTATTTCTCCCCTTTAAGACCCAATCAAATTAAAAAACTCTATGGTGTATATATTTAAATCTCGGTACCACTTATTTTTATGGAGTATTGGCATTGCATGACCTTATAGACACCTAGATTTGGAAATCAATCACTTGATAATGTCAATATTGTCTTAACCCCTAAATCATGACTTATGCACCCATTCTGAGCCTAATTACTACATCCTTAGTCCTATTTCAAGACTTGATCTATCCATTACACTCCTAAGTCATCCACATAATAGTTCATACCAGTATAAAGTATTCAATCAATAACAATCCCCATACTCATAACTTTCTAGCACTACTCACTGTTAGAAATATCTTGTCAGTGTTCACATGTTAGTGTGTTATTGTATGTGGTGTAATGAGTTATAATAATAACTCATATTTTTATTATGTGTTGTAATAGTTGGTTAAAATAATGAGGAATGAGTGATATTATTAGGTAAGTTAAATTATATAGTTATAATGTAACAACTCATGATATTATCAGGGATGAGTGGTTGAAAGTGTCGACTCCTTTCTGGGAGATTATTACACTATATATGTATGCTTTTATCATTGTGAATAACTAATCAACATATCAAGATTATTTTTTGTCTCAAAATTTTTTATTGAGTATATTGTGAGTTTATTTATATATAATTAATCTTTAGCATTCACACCCCTTCTGGATAGAACCGTCAAAAGAGACAAACTGCCAAACAAGACAAACCATTAAACAATTTTGTCTGAAATTGGAAGTTTTGCCCCAACCCTTCCAACCATATTTTAAAAATTTGATTTCTTTTATGGGTCAAAGTCAATGTGATATTATATCTATATAACCCTTTATAGGTAATTTACGCACAATTATTTACTCACCTCACAATCACCTAATACCTTCAAGTACTAATCATGTAAATATATCTCAAAAGGCACTCAAAACTCTCATAAATCTCTTTAAAGTAGAAAAAACATTAGGATAAACACCTACATAGTTATAAATCACTCTGAATTAGGTTCTAGATTCAATATTTTGAAGCTAAATATCATCAAATTTCAATCAAGCGCTAAACAAAAAAATTCATTGAAAACATTATCAAGTGATTAGATTTTAAAATATAATTGCATCCATACATATATCATATTTCTATGTGGATAAATAAGTGTGGTTTAAGGCCTATTCAAAGTAGTGCTAATCTAGGCATGGTATGGATCACACTTTACCTCAAACACAAACCATTTTTTCAGTGTGTCACCCATGGTTAGGGTTTCATTTCATTTCTATTGATTTAAAGGGTTTCACACATTTGTGAAACCTAATTTCTTACAAGAATCATATCTTAGTAAATTAGAAGGGAACCTTTTCTAAAGAGTGTCTCAATCTCCTTGGATGGAACTAATAGTTATAGATGGAAGTGTCATGAAAATTTGGATGGTTTGGTTCAATTTTTACAGTTTGTTCCCTACACGGTACACTCCCATAAATAGAAACAAAGCATTGACATGACATTTCTAACTCGTTGATTATTTTTCCACACCAAGATCAAGTTCCATATAATTTAAAGCACCAAGTACACTCGCTATCTAATGCTTTACTCTATTTACACATGTTCTAATTACTCAGTCTTGAAAATTTCTATTAAATGTATATTCTAGTTTTCATGCTTAAAATTGATCTAAATATACATCCTTTAATAACCCTAATCTTAAATTGAACTAAGTAAAATGAATTAACCCCCTTTCCTCACAATTATATCATTCTAGGTCAAGTCATTTGTTGAACCCGCTTATAGATCAAATCCTTGTCCTATTTTTCCCAAGTTACCCTACTCCAATTCATGCATTCTCTTATAAATCCCAAGGGTTTCATTTTATATTTTTGCATGTTATTATTATATTCTCTTCTAATGAAGTAATTGGAATATTCATACATTAATTGAGCATATACAGCCACCATACACATTTATAAATAAAATTCATCTTATAGATTCTTCTCCTCTTCCTATTGAAGGTATACCTTTTATTTTTGAGCATATCCCTATTGATGAGCAATATTTGAATGCTAACCTAAATCCTCTTGGAAATCATGTTGACGTTGACCCTCTTATTATAACAAATGAAATTGTTTCTAATGAGCTCAATTATGTTGATCATGATTTACTTAACCTCCTATCTAATTTTCATAAGGAAATTCTCTAACATCCACACAACATGATATAATCCTTAATGTGTTTATTGGCTCTAAATTTTCCCATGACACTAAATATCATACATATAAAGAAGAGTATATTTTCCATATGATCAATTATACAACTACTATTTCTATGCATAGTGTGCATATATCTCTAGGGGCATCCATTTTCATCCTTCATAATATTACAATATATATCCTTCTTTTCACTTCTATTCCTAAATTTTTTGGGTACAATCATGAGGCTTCACACTCTTCTTCTACTACACATGCCCTTGAGCATATTAAACATGATTTGAAAGTTGAGGTTTCCAAATTAAAGTAAGGGACATATAGACATCATAATGTCATGAACTATATTGACTTACTTGACAATCCTCTTACACATGAATTGGCCTCCTTGATCTAGATTGAGGTGCAACCTGGTGGACAACACACTAACGATGGTGGTTAATGTTTTATAACAATCAATTCACAATGAAATATATGTTTTAAAAACTTATTTTATTATAATTTCAAATGTATACAAACTGGAAAACTCCATAAAAGATATTTATGCTTGAAGATTTATCTCTTTATTCAAAACAGGTTGCTTTATAGCTATATATAGACAAAAAACTATGCACTTCGGTAAATTTATAGGTCCTAAAGAATACTAAGGTATACATGATTCCTAAGTAAGAAAACTAGTGGTTGAAAACTCCTTTTGTCCCTTTTGTTTTATCTCTTATATTCTTATTGTTCTTACACATCTTACAACCTTGTCAATACTTAACTGATTTATCTTTTATGGCCTCAGACATTAGTTCTCAGTTAGGACAGCAGCGCCTAGGCGCTCATGTCTCTCCTTGGCACTCCTGACTATATTTATCCTCTTTTTACTCTTTTGGGTCTCTTTTACTTCTTGGGAACCTTTTAGTACTTTGGGTTGGCCTTTCAGTTGTCAATTACGAAATTCAAACACGAGAATCATATATATACTTAGTTACTTCTACTAAATCAAGGGCTAAGCAATATAAGCATTATCGATCATCACCTAAGCTTTCATTAAGGCACAAGATCATTTCAAAAGCATTCATCTAACACATCTATACAAGGGACAAGGGTTGCATCACTCTGCATACATAGCATGTGATTGGAAGTTTTTTTATTCCATCACATATATTTGCATACTTGGAGCATTCTGTATCTAGCCTGTTATCATAGTGCAACTTGCACAAGGGAAACCTAGGGCATCATTACACACATATATACATGGAACTACATGAAGTCTAAGATGTATTGCAGTGCTTGGTCATAAGATCACTCTTCGAGTGACCATCAGGGTCAGTCTGACTCCCCATTATACATCTTCTTTATTAGGTTTGATGTGGTTTGTAGGAATTTGAAGCTAGTTATCTATTTTACAGGTTATAGGTACGACCGACGACATTACAACAAAATTAGAGCAACAAAGAGAGATTGGCAATGAAGCTCCTCCAGCCTAAAAATGACCAAAATCTAAGCATCTAAGCAATCACTAACGCTCATAAACTCTTTTCATCCCATGAGTGCTTCTATCAAGTGCATTTCTAAGTCCCATAACTCTCATTGAGTCTTGAAGACACTTTTCCCAGTTTGTTCTAGTAGTGTCTCAGTCTAAATAATCTCTAGGTCTCATGAAAACATCTAAGTTTCCCTCTCTCTCTCTTTCTTAGGGTTTCATATTATTGTATGTTTATTACTCATGTATTACTATAGTTTGTAACTTGTATAGCATAAGCTACAGTACAGTTACTCTAAAATTAATTTTTAATTCAATTTAAATTAAATCATTTGGAAAACCCTAACTCTTTATCAAACACTCAGATCCTTATATTGCATGCTTTATTGGTTGTGTTCATCTCCAAACCCAAACCGTAGTTACATCATGACCCCTAAGGTTCTTAAAGTCTTCTTGTATCAATTAATTCAAATTCACCCACCTTGCAGATATGTTCTCCAAAAATCCATACACACTATATACCTCCCTCGCGATATGCTAGCCTCACAAGTAAGTTCCATTTTTAATCGTCTCTCTAACCCGCCTATTAGTCCTGATAACACATCCTATCAAGCTATCTTAGAGTCAATTCAATCTTTACACAATGCTTTTTAAGATAAATTTCAAGTTATGGAAACCATGATTACATCCCTCAAAGTTGAAATACAACATCTCAAGGATGTTTTTCATGCCCATGCTAGTTCTTCTTCTACACCTCATCCTAATCCCATGTCTACTACATGTGCTCATACAAGCACAGTCTAGGTCTTACCACAACAAGCACCTCTCAATATTGATCAAAATGATAGACAACATGATATTCTCTCTAATCTCCTCAATCAACAATTGATCACCTTGCAACCTACTCATTACTACCCTCTTTATTGGCTTACAAAGTAAAAAGGTCACCTGTTTTGTAATTATCATCGAATTAATGAACATCGTGACAATGATTGCTATGAGATTTAGAGAAAAGAATCAGGAAACTTTAGTATCAATACTTTGTTTCATTTGTTACACAACATTCTGCTACTCACTCATCCTCAATTACTACACCCCAATGGGCTCCCAAATTTGATCATTCTATATCTGGCGAACATCTTTAGACACTAAATCACGCACTTTAGGTATCTATCTAGTCCTGATCATATACTACTATTTGTATCATTCCTAAGTAAGAGAAGTACTAATTTTGCCATGGCATTGGCCATCTTTTTTTGTTTTATATTTCCTCTATTGATCTTACACTCGTTCTAACCCAATATGTCTTTTCATACTTTGGCATTTCTCACTCTACACACTAGTTCCTAGTCAAGACGCCAGCACCAGGTGCCAGTGACCTCATTGTACATTTTTCACATATTTTGGATCCTTTCTAGCCATTTAGGCATCTTATATTTTTGGTAGTAAGACTTTTTGGGGTTAGTTACAAAATTAAATCAAGTGAATCATATAAATATAAATTTATGTGATCATAATAAAGGACCAAACACTAAGCATTAGCTATCACCACCTAAGGTTGCATCTAAAGGAATTATCAAGAGCATTCAAGAATTCATCTAGCATCCACATAAGGGAAAGGGATTGCATTATTTTGCATACACTTCATAGGAGGGGAAGTTCATTATTTCATGCACACATCTATTTACATATTTTACATCTAGTTGCTTATTATCAAGTGCTACATGCATAAGAGCCACCTAGGGCACAATCTCTTCACATACACACATAGAACTACATTGGGTCTAAAATGTAGTGCAGTGCTCAGTTGTAAGATCACCCATTTGACAGCAGAGGATAGTTCGACCCCTCATTTGCATTTTTTTTTGGAATTTGATGCACTTTTGAGGGTTTTATAGGTCACTTCTTTATCACAGGTTATCAATGACATCAATGATCATTATGTGACATATTAGCGACAAGTAACGAAGGATAGCAAACACCTCGCGACCCTCAAAATGTTGGATTTATAAGGTTTTGAACAGTCATATGCACCCAGGGAAAGTCTATAGCACCTACAGATGCCCCTAATCCAGTCTAAGCACCCTAGTTCAAGAAGATCTTGCGGTTGTACATTTTTCTGAGGCTCGATGTGAAATCTCTCCCTCTCTGTTCACCAGTTCATCACTTCGGCACAGTCTAGGATAAATTTCGAATCAACTAAATTATCTTATCTCCTTTTTGCAACTAGGGTTTCATACTTATTAGCTTATTTTTCTTAGATCAATTTTTGTACTTTATTACATATATTCAACATTGTTACATAATTAGTATTAGGCATTTATTTGTTTTAATATTTGCTTAATCATTTGGTGAACCTGGCATATATTTCTAACACACATTGATCATGACACGCTTCCCTATTATGCACTCTAGTTCCACGGTTTATACTCAACTCCTGAGGGTCTAAATTTAAAAATGAACTTCACCATGCTCACTCACTCACTCACTCTCTACGCTTTATGCTTTGACGATCATATCTTTTTAGCGTACTATTTAAACCATTTTCCGATGACGCACTCTTGTTCTATGGTTCATCCTCAACTATTAAGGGGGCATTTATCAATGAACCTCATTGCATACATACTCATCCTCATTCACTCAAGGGCCACGCATCTCCTATCACACTCAAACTGCATTCCATTCTATCTCATCCACAACATATTACATATCTTGTTCGCATTTAGTCTTGCTTGCATTTACTAGTCATATATTTTGAATGTTATTATCTTTCTATACACACATGCACATTCACTTGCCTTCTAGTTGTGATCATAGGATTTACACATATATTTACACATAACATGAATGCTTGGTGGTATACCTCATACAGTCCCACATCGGATCCTGGGACATCCACTTTCGTACACACTACAAGTGTTATTGTTTCATTTTTCATAGTATAATATTATATCAGATTATACACGATTAGACATAAACTTTATCTTTCTAACATTATAATGGGTGCTTCATGTGTAAAATTTGTCTTGCAGGTCTATTTGCTTCAATAGTTGTCTCTTACATTGTTTGCTCTTGTCTGTCATTAGTTATCATTGTTTGCAATCTTTACCATATGTCTTGCTTGTTCTCTAATTGCATGTATGTTTGTGGCCACTAAGATCTTGGTTGTCTTGCGACATCATGAGTGATGCCCCATGTTTGAAACCTAATTTCCATTGTCTACTTTTTCTTCTTACGTGTTTACACTACCTTTTTCCATTTTTAGCTTACACAATATCCTTTACATGCGTGTTTATCTTGCTTGTACTAAAACTTGTCTCCTAGCCATTTTGTTTTTGTTTGCCTTGGTTTCTACCAAGCACACTCCCTTCCCCTTGCAGGGAATCAATTTCAACATAGTGGTCGATCCTCCTTTGGGCTACATACTCCTCAACAATTTCATATGCACCCCAAACAAGGGGCATCATTTAGGTGAATCACTCACCCCACACAGTAGTTCACAGTCATCACAGAGCACAATTTAGTACCGGTACAACAGAGTCATCACTCACAACAATGGCCAAGAACCTGACTTGGGTCATTAGCATAGTATAGACACTAGCACCCAACACCAAAAACTAGCATCTAGGTGTTCCTGACCCTTAGTGGATGCCTATAACCAGGGGAAGTTACACAACATTTGTCAATTTAGCACATTTCTTAGCACTTCACACAAAATCTTTTACAGGGCACACAATCCTCAGCACTTGGCATGCATGCACTACATTCTCTTTTCTACTTGTGTGTTGGATCAAAACTATTTAAAATAGATCAGATTTTTACACACCATCTATAGTGGTGTTTTGAATTCCAGGAAGCAGTTAAAGGTTAGATGACAACACCATAATTTTTTACCTACACTTCTTCCACGTCTTACCATGAGATCGCCCAAAAAACTCACACATAATGCAATTAGCGTGAGATTTCCCAAAAAACTCGTTCTTCTAGATCATATAAAGGATCCTTTCTACACTTTTCACTCATCATAGATTAGGTGAACATGTTCCTCTTTGCATTTTCATATATTTCTTTACATATTTTGTACTCATTTTGATCATATACTCACGTATTTGACTACTTGTTTGTTCTTCTCTTTTGCATGTTCGTCCTTATGGGAAGTGGTAGTCACATCACACAACATTAAGTGCAACATTAATCACATCAAAATCGACATCAACAATAGATACACACATGATATCTACACATATGCTTCCACCCTAGGGTCATCATCATCACTTTTTTCTTCCTCTTCTCTAGCTTCCATGCTTCACATTTTTTATTGCTCCACATTTTTCCTTATCTCTCGGCACACTTTTTTTGAATCTGTGTACGTGGTTATCAGGTACACATCTTCTATCTACTTTATGTTATCAATATTTCTCTCAACAAGATAAAGTGGGGGCAAATGTAGACACTAAATCACACACTTTGGCTATCTATCTAGTCTTGATCACATATTACTATTTGTATGATTCCTAAGTAAGAGAAGTCCTAATTGATCCCTATTTTTGGCCATATTTACTTGCTTTCTATTGCCTCTGTTGATTTTACAATTTTTCTATCCCAGTATATCTTTTCATACTTTGACATTTCTCACTTTACACACCAGTGCCTAGCTAGGATGTCAGCACCAGGAACCCCTGTCCCCTTTAGGTGCCCCCGACCTCGTTGTATTTGGTTCACATATTTTAGTTCCTTTCTATTAGTTTGGGCATCTTATCTTTTCAGAAGTCATTATTTTTGGGGTTAGTTATGAAATTCAAGTAAGAGAATCATATAAATGTAAAGTTATGTGATCATAAAAAAGGACCAAGCATTAAGCATTAGCTATCATCACCTAAGGTTACATCCAAAGGCATTATCAAGAGCATTCAAGCATCCACACAAGGACAAGTGACTGCATTATTCTACATACACTTAATAGGAGGAAAATTTCAATCTTTCATGCACACATCTATTTACATTTTTTACATCTAGCTACTTGTTCATTATCAAGTGTTACACGCACAAGATCCACCTAGGGTACAATCTCTTCACAGACACACACATATAACTACATTGGGTTTGAAATATAGTGTAGCTCTCAGTCATAAAATCACTCATTTGACACTTGAGGATAGTCTGACCCCTCATTTTCATGATTTCCTTTTTGGGATTTGATGCAATTTTAAGGGTTTTGCAGGTCACTTCTTTATTGCAAGTTATTAACGACATCAGCAATCATTGTGTGACATACTAGTGATAAGAAGTGAAGGATAGAGAACACCTCGTCACACTCCAAAGTTGGGTTTCTAAGGTTCTGAGGAGTCACAGGCACCCAGAGAAGGTCTGTAGTGCTTACAACCACCCCTGGCCTAGTCTAGGCATTCCAATCCAGGAAGATCTTGCGGTCGCACAATTTTCTGAGGCTTGGTGCAACACTTTTCCCTCTCTTTTCAGTAGTTTTTCACTTCGGCACAGTCCAAGATAAATTTTGAATCAACTAAGTTATCTTATCTCCTCTGTGCAACTAGGGTTTCATACTTGTTAGCTTATTTTGCTTGGGTCAATTTATATACTTTATTACATGTATTCGGTGTTATTACATAATTAGTATTTGAAATCTATTTATTTCAATATTTTCTTAATCAACAACACTGAATATTCAATCATCTTCCTTCTATAGTCACGTAAAAAATACCACAATGCCTACCTAATACTAAACCATCAAAGGAAGAACAACCAATTCACTCGACACAAGATGTGATTCGTCACCTACTTACATTTCCTCCGTTAGACCAAATTTTGATGTTGGTCATACCCTTACTTTTACCTACTATTATGATGACCATATATTTTCTTATGACACATTTCAACCTCCGCCACCATCGCATGGTATCTCTCACATCATCACATAGATCTCAATCACTTGCACACTTGGTGGCCATATAACTCCCCCCTTATAGTCACGCATTATAATTAGAAATTTCCTATCCATACTACTCATCTACACATCTTTTGCTCTGTAATTCACGATCAACATTTCTACGCACTTTCACATCTTTGGTACACACATTATACTGACATTACCTAATGACACACTCTAGTTCCACGGTTCATACGTGAATGTTGAGGGTCCAATTCTTAAATGAACCTCACATCATATACTCTTATTGAAATTCATAGTCAATGCTTCACAATACATATTTTCTAACATATACTCCCAATCACATACAACACCTTCATTACCTTATGACACACTATTGTTCTATGGTTCATACTTGACTGTTGAGGGAGCATTCCTAAATTAACCTCATCTCACACACATTCGTTGGGGGGTAACTCAGATCCTCCTATATTCAAATCTTACATATCACAACACATTATCACTTGCACACATTATCTTGCATATCTTGGTTGCATTTAATCTTGTTAGCTTATACTATTTACATGTTGCACTTTGTTTCCTATGCTAGTTAGATACTTAGTTTGTTGCTATCTTTTTTCTATACACACATTCACGTTCACATGGTATCTTGAGGTGAATATAGGACTTTCATAGATTCTTAAATGATGCATGATGCTCAATATTGTTCTTTATCAGCCCTACCAAGGCTCTTGGGGGCATCTACCTTTTGTCACTCTTATACTCTACACAAAACAAGTCCTATCGTTTCAATACCTCATACTTATAGTCATTATCACTTACTTTTTCCACTGATTTATACATGCTTTAACATACTATTTATCTTTCTAACATACTAGTGGGTGCTTTATGTGTAGCATTTTCCTTACAGGTTCAATACAATCATGGTTATATGTGACTTTTTGCTTATTACTATTTTTCATTGTTTGCATGTTATGCCCTATATTATGCTTGATCACTGTTTGTTTATGACCACTTCATCCCTGATTGTCTTGTGCCATTATGTGATATGTCCCATATATGCAGCCCACTTTTTGCGGTACCCCTTGTTTTTATAGTTACTTGTCACATTGTATTTTATTGCATGTTAGCTCTCTTATACTAGCACTTGTTACTAGCCTATCTTGTTCACATCTTCCTTGGTTTTTATCATGTGCATCCCCTCCCCCTACAAGTATCCACTCTCAAATATGCATATCAGTTTTGGGTTCTCTCCTTTAGACCACATTCTCCTAGAGTTGTCACATGCTGAACAAACGAGTGGAGTATCTATTGGGTGAACAAATCACCCTTACAATAGCTCAGAGATCCAGAGCAGCACAACACGGTACATAATTGGCACAGAAACACAGTTATAGAGTGGTACAGAATCAGACTTGGATCATAAACACAGATCAAACAATAGCTCCCAGTCTTGGATAGTAGTAGTGGGCATTTGTGTTCCCGCTGGGTGCTTGTGTCATGAGGGAAAAAACACTCAATTTCTCAATTCAACAAACTTCCAGTAGTTTACAGTATAGTTCTCGAGTCTCGGGCACTTGCCTCCAGTTATAAAATGCATTCTATTACTTACAATTTAGTTGCAACAGGTTATAAATCAAGGACGTGCCATCTACAGTGGCACTTATTTGGGAAGTGTCATGGAAGGAGAGAAAAACATACCTCTCTCCCCAACACTCTTCTTTTGGCGTGAGATCACCCGAAAAACTCGTTCTTGGCATGAGATCGCCCAAAAAACTCACTCTTGGTGTGAGATCACCCAAAAACCTCACCATCAGCAGCAGGATGCTCAAATCCTCAACATCTCCAAAGCACGGTAGGACAATTTTCTACCTCATACTCTCTTACACATCATGAGTACTATTTCCTTTACACACTTGTTACTTACTTATACATACATTACTCTGATTTTTCACATATAGAACATTGACTACTCTCTTGATCTTATTTTTGAGGTATGTCCTTAGATGTAATAAGAAGTAACTCACTTTAGCAAGCACAAGCTCCAGTAGGATGCTACTACGCATAAACTTCACCCCTAGGGTCTACTTTCTTCTACTAGTTTCAATGCTTCACATTACAATCACTTCAAGCTTCATTTGTCCACTCGACACACTATTGGCTACACTCTTCTCTGTAATATTATAAGGTACAAATATTCTATTTACTTTATGTTATCGAGTATTCACTCAACAACATAAAGTGGGGGAAAATGTAGACAAAAAATCTATACACTTCTGTACATTTCGAGGTCCTAAAGCATATTAATGTATACATGATTCCTAAGAAAGAAAACTAGTGGTTGACAACACCTTTTGGAATTTTTGGTTTTTCTCTTACATTTTTACTGGTCTTACACATCTTATAGCCTTTCTAGTACTTGACAGATTTATTTTTTATGGCCTCAGACACTAGCGCCTAGTTAGGAAGTAATCACCCAGGCACTCCTGTGCCTCCTAGGTGCTCCTGACCCTCTGCATCCTCTTTTTATTCATTTGGGTTTCTTTTACTTCTTAGACACCATTTAATTATTTGGACCGGCCTTTCAGTTGTTAATTATGAAATTCAAAAAAAGGTAATCATATATATACTTTGTTACTTCTTCTAAATCAGGGATCAAGCAACGTAAGCATTATTTATCATCACCTAATCTTACATCAAGGCACATGAGCATTTTAAAGGCATCCATCTAGCACATCCATACAAAGGACAAGGGTTGCATCACTATGCATACACAACATAGGAGGGGAATTTTTTTTATTCCATCACACACATTTGCATACTTTGAGCATTCTAGATCTAGCACGCTATCATAGTCCAACTTGCACAAGGGAAACCTAGGGCATCATTACAGACACATACACATAGAACTACATGGAGTCTGAGATGTAGAGCAATGCTCGGTTGTAAGATCACTCTTTGAGTGATCGTACGAGTTAGTCTAACTCCCTATTCTACATATTCTTTAAAAGGTTTGGATTTTTTTGGGCATGTGCAGCTAGTTATCTATTTTCTAGGTTACAAGTACGACCGACGACATTACAGTGAAATCAGAACAATAAAGAGAGATCACAACAAAGCTCATCCATCCTAAAAATACTAGAATTGAATCATCTAAGCAGTCACTAACACTCATGCGCTCTTTTCCTCCTGTGAGCACTTGACAACACTTTTCCCAGTATGTTCCACCAGTCTCTCTCTCTCTCTCATTAAATTCTTATTATTAAATGCTTATTTTTGTGTCTTATTGTATTTTATCACATCTATATCATTGGTTATTGTAAAATTACTCTAAAATTAAGGTTTAATTCAATTTAAATTAAATCACTATACAGTGGAGAATATGAAAATTTACTAAAAATAAATATGAATGGTTACATATGGGAACCAAATGGTAATACTATATGGATACCATTCGTATCTACCTTAGGTATGGATTCAAAAACACATAAATCAAAAAAATTTAAATCTAACCTATTATTACTATTACTTTATTTAGTGTTGCTTGCTAGGGTCATATCTCCTAGCTCATTGAACGTATTTACTAACTACTGAATTTGTTGGAAAGATGAAAGAATGATATTGGAAAAAATAACTACAATAATAGAAATTTGGCTATTGTTATACAATTTGAAGCCCAAAAATTTTCCTAAGAACCCAAAAAATGCAAAATACTAGATGCTGCCAAAAACTATTAAAAATATTTTTTTAGAAATCTTGTTCTTGATAATTCGTTCCTCATTAATAACAAATAGGCCTCATTGATCCTTAATTTTTGACCAAGTGTGGAAATCACTTCTCAATCTAACTCTTGGAGAACCACTTCCCTTGGTGTGTCATATACTCTGACTTCAGTACTTAGTAGAGTCTGATTTGTTGATGTTCCATGTCCTTGACCACCCTGCGAATGATTTGATTAGAGTTCACTAGTGTTGCATAGTTTGGGTTCAAATTTTTACCATGTAGTTATTCACCAATGTTTGATGTATCCAAGAGTGGAGGAGATTATGAGTAGAGAAACTCAACATTGAAAAATGGATGCAACCCAAGGTAGGGTGGAAGATTGAGCTTAAATGCATTCACCGATTTTTTAAATTATTTTATATGACCCATATCTCAAAGGTTTAATTTTTTTGTATGGATCATTGAGTCACTCTTTTTGCAAATATAGCTCGACTTTATCCCCCGCTGAGAATTGACAAGGAACTCGATTGACATCATGACATAGCTTCTACTTTTAGATGGTTGTTCCATAATCTTGTGAACTTGTTGTTGGATTTTTCAAATTCGTTCCACAAATTTGGTTGGCTTATCCACTTATTTTTTCATATAGGAAGACTCTTCTTTTATGATAAAGGGAAATACTACATCAATGGAAGCCAATGGATGGAATCTAAGACATGCCTAAAATGGGCTATATTTCATGGAGCTATGAAGAGATACGTTGTAGCTATGTTGGACATACACATGAATTTCATCCCATGTATGTGGATGTTTGGAGTGATACACATGAAGAAGATGCACAATTATACAACTGACTACCTATATTTTCCCATCAATCAAAGGGTGAAAATGCAGTGGAATTTTCCATTTTTGTGTCCAACATAAACCATAGTACATACCATAAGATCCCAACAATATAGAATCCATATCTAACTTGATAATTTTTGGAAGGCCAAAAATAACCCAAATGTTCTCAAATAATTACTTTGTAGCCTCCTTTGCCAAGACTGTTTTCTTTCAAGGTGCAAAGATTTCCATTTTGAGAACATGTCAACCATCACAAAATCATAGTCATAGTAATCCTTGGTGGAAGGGATATCTAAAATGAAATCCATCAAGATAGACTCTCATGGTGTTCTTGGAATTGCTAGAGGGGTGTAGGGGCCTTAGTTTTGAATAGATGGCTTGGAAAACACATGTTGTGCAGGACCTGATGTATCTAGTAACATCATGATGGAGCTTTGGCCAATATAAATACTTCTATAAGACTGTCACTATTTTTTATACTACAAAATAACCTACAAACCAACTATAGTAAGCCTCCCAAATAAATTTATGATACTCCCTTACAGGAATACAGAGGTGTCCCATGTGGCATAGAACCCATTCCTATAAATGATAGTATAAAAAAATTATAGTCGTTAGCCCTTGATATGTGTTAAAAACTTAGGGTCATGTTCATACATTTAAGGCTACTATGATGTCTCGTGCCCACATGATATAAGGATTGTTGTCAGAGAAATGATCAGGGGCCTAATCTAACAATCAGTAACTCAGTTAGAACTCCCTTTTTTATACAAGATGTTGAGAAGGAACTACTACAGATAGGTGTACCACCTCTGATGATGATATTTTATAAATTACCTCAGATCTACATGAATTGTAAAGTCTTATGATCTGTGTGTACAATAATCTCTTTTCCTACAATGTAGTGCTTCCACTATTTGTGGGTTTCCATAATGGAATACAAATCATTATCATATGTTGGGTATTTACACATTGTGTTAGAGAATGTATCACTTTGGTATGCCACCAAATTCCCATGTTGGGTGAAGATTGCACCAAGTGTGTATTCTAAAGCATATGTGTCTATATCAAATGATTTTTGTAGATATGGAAATACTAGAATTGGTGTTGGGAAGAGTCTCTCCTTCATTCATGAAAATGCCTTTTGTTGTGCCTCTTTCCATTTGAACTTTTATTTCACTCTTGTGTGTGTGTGTGTGTGTCACTAGATTCAAAGGACATGCAATTCAAGAAAAAAACCAAGTACAAACCTATGATAAAAGTTGGTTAATACCAAGTAACTTCAGAGTTCAGTGAAAGTATTTTGTGTCAACCAATCTCAGATGACCTGGATCTTTTTTAGGTCCACATGCATCTCATCCATGTTGATGATGCATCTCAACTAGTGGATACCCTCCATGAAAAAGGAACACTTCTCTATATTGGCATAGAGCTTGTGTTAATGCAAGGTTTTAAGAACCTATTAAACATGTTGAACATGCTCCTCCCATGACTTACTAAATATAATAATGTCATCTAGGTACATGACCAAAAATGAATTAATGAATGGTCGTAGGATATCATTCATCGTCCTCATGAATGTTGTAGGTTCATTTTTCATCCCAAAAGGCATGAAAACCCATTCGAAAAATCCCTCCTTGGATTTGAATACAGTTTTCTGAGCATATATGGAATCAATGGGAATTTAGTGGTACCATGACTGCATATTGATATTAGTAAAGAACTTAGCTCCGTTAAGATGGTCCGGGAGGTCATCAATTCATGGAAGTGGGTATATATTTTTTAACATGATTTTTTTCAAGGCTCTATAGTCACTAAAAATCCACCACATCCCATATTTATTTCACGAAAGAACAATTGGGATCCCATACGGTGATGCACTTGGTCAAATATACCCTTATAAATTAGCTCCTTAATCTAACACTTGATCTCTTCATTCTCAAGTATTGAGTGCATATACAAGGGCCTATTCAAGAGTGGTGTTCCAGGGACTAAGCCAATTATATGCTTCACTTAATAATTAAAGGCACACCAGTTGGTGGTATGAATACATCTGTCTATATAGATATCACCTGCTCCATCTACTCATGTTGCACACTTTGGCCTAGTGGGACCACTCTTGTGGTTATTGTAATCTTTTATTTATCCTCGGGCCTATTCATGAGCTAGAAAAATCTCCTACTTTGATAAATCAATCCATGAAAATTATTTTCAATGATCAAGGCCACTAATTTAGTAGGGGCTACCTCTGGAATGTAATAACACTTACGACCTAGAGTGATGATGGAACTCTTAGGCCTAGCCTCATAAAGACCATTTAGATCCCACATATATGGGTAAAATACATCACAAACATTCAATGGTGCAACACCACATACCACCACATCTTTGAATGGTTTGATTTAATTGGGAAGGAGACACTGTTAATTCACACATATGTCTCTTTCTTAACTGATCTAACCAATAGAGTATGGTTACTAGTGAGGATTTATTACCGTGTTTATCCTCTTTAATATTGTTTCTACATATATTTGGTTCTTTTAACTACCGCTATCTAGAAACACATACTAGCATTCATGTGATTCCTAAGAAAGAAAACTAGTAATTGATGACTATGTTTTGGCCTCTTCTCATTGTTTCTTGAATTCTATTTTGTCTTACATACCCCACAACCCAGTCAGTATTTTACCTATTTATCTTTTATGGCTCCAAACACCAAATCTTAGCCAGGACAAGAGTGCCCATGTGCCCTTGTCCCCTTTGGGTGCCCCTGACCCTTTTTCACCTTACTCATCTTCTTTTGGGTCTCTTTTATATTTTAGGCACCTTTTTCACTTATGGGTTGGCCTTCTAGTTGTCAATTAAAAATTCAAACAAGGGAATCATATAAATACATAGTTATGTGTTCAAAATCAAGGACCAAGCACTAAGCATATACTATCATCACCTAAGCTTGCATCCAAAGGCACCTAAAGCACTTCAAGGAATCCATCTAGCATCCATTCAAGGATAAGGGACTACATTTTCTTGCATACACAAGCATAGGAAGGGAAGTTTATTTATTCCATCCACACATCTATCTACATTCTTACATCTAGCTACAACCCACTATCAAGTGCACCAACACAAGGGCATCCTAGGGCACGATTCTTACACACACTCACAAGAACTACATGGAGTCTGAGATGTAGTGCAACACTCAGTTGTAAGTTCACTCTCAGGGTGACTGTCGGGGTCAGTCTGACTCCCCATATTGCATATTTTCTTTTTGGATTTGATGTGGTATTTTGTGGTTTTATAGGTTACAAGTACCCTCAATGATCAAATAGTGACACACAGGTGATCAACAAGGAATATTTATGACACTTGTTTGACACACTAAATAATCATATTTTGACCATCTACACAGTCTCTAACACCCAACAGAAGTCTCCAATGCCCAAGCCCCTGTCCAGCCATGGGCGCCCATGTATAGCCTTATTCTTGTAGTCCAAAATTTATCATGAGCATTGACGACATTTTTCACTTCATGTTCAACAGTTTTCCCATTCCAAGCACTCCCAGATCAAGCATTAATCGGTTAAGTCATTCTTTCTATACCTCTTGCTTAGGGTTTCATAGTTACTTGTTTATTTTCTTGTGTCATATTATACTTAGCAGTTGTATATCATTGTTTACAATCAGTTACTCTGTAATTAGGGTTTAATAAAACTATATTTTTGTTAAATCATTTGGTGAACCCACTCATTCAAACCCTACCTTCTAAGAATGTATAAAAATATATCTCTTTCTTCCAAATTCATGGATCATTCTTCTTATCCTTCTTTTACTCCAACTAAGGTTTCTAGCATGGATACTATTGCTTCTGATTTTATGCAAGTTCATACTCAACATCCTCCTCTCTTTGTTACTCTGATAGTCGATATGACCATCAATGTAGTCACCACCCACCACACTCATCCTCCTACATCTCCACCCATTTATGTCCCACCGCCTATCACTTATGCAGTTCCTTTCCACTACCTCTAAGGGTTATGACATCATATATCAGCTTAAGAATACACCTAGTAAAAATATCTCTTTATGATCGATTACACAATGCACCCAATTTTCGTCACACATTAGAGGCCATCCTTTGTTTCCATTCACATTGAAAGCAATAATTCACCTATTGCATTTTCTCACCTCATTCAATCTCTCAAAAATTTACCACATGTTATATCTTTTAGTGATGAGGATATCCCTCCTTCTACTGGTGACAATCCATTTCTCACCTTTTCTTATCACCACTACTATTGGTGCCATCTATATTAAGCATGTACTCATTGACAATGGCTCTGCTATAAATCTATGTTCTCTCTCTCCTAAAGAAAATAGGCATTACTGATAATATAATTAACAAATATTCTAAAGTCATTCATAGCTATGATTCCACCACTCGTACATACATGGGCACCATCACCCTACCTTTACAAGTTGGGCCTAAAATGGTTCCTACTATATTCTTTGTCATTAATGCCACATTTCAATACAATTTCTTACTTGGCAGACCCTGGATTCATGTTATGCATGTTGTTCCATCTACATTTCATCGATGCGTTAAATTATTACATGATGGTTATGAACATACTATTATTGTGGACCCATAGCCATTCAATTTTTTCTATATAGATCCTATCACTGCCATGCCCATTCCTCCATCTCAGCCAATTCCATATCACAAAGTTAGTACATATGATGTTGGTCAATCTAGCACTCCTACTTATTCTATTGCTTCTCCATGCACTATGTCCATTCCTACTCATACTACTGATATCCTATCACCCACTATGTCCACCCCCATGGCTACTACTTCTCCACCTATCATGACTCCTCCTAATTCTACATTTGACTCCACTCCTACCAATATTCTTGATAATGCTATACAACAAGATAATGTTAGCACTGATGATTCTGATGATGAGGCTGATGTTGTAGAGCTTAATGATGACACATTACATAATATTTACTTTACTCCTATTGAATTTGATGACTCCTATTTCCAAGATACTTTTTTTTCTATTGGCCCTGGTGAATATCAATTCAAAAATATTCCTCCATCTACTAATTCCATGATACCTTTTCAAGGGACTGTACATACATTAGATATTCTTTCACCTGCTACATCTCCCCAAGTTCATTATGCTCCATGCTTGGATCCCTTCACATGCACTCTCTTCATTTGTAATTATTATTGGCCTCATGTTCCATTCGACCCTACTTGTTCTGAGACTATTTGCACACATGATGGCTTGGCTTGGCTAGGATTCACAATCATTGATCTTCTTCCTCCACCTCACTCTACTCACTTATACCATGGATGTGTATTCATTACCACTATTTATGGCCTCCGCATCTTCCATTTGACAGTATTCCTTTCACATGCACTCCTCATTCTTCTCCACTCACACTTGGGAAATCTTGGCTTGATTACATTGGTGGCACACTAGATCCAAATCATACTGATATCACATTTCATATGCCTTTTGGCAACATTTCTATTTGTAATGACTCCTTCTTGGGATATTCTCAAAATCTCACTCAATGGTATGCACATAATTTTCCACAACCACCTTTCACTAATGAATAATATGCAATGGGCATGTACAATTTATGCCACAAGGGCTCTTTATATGATCAACCTCACACTATTGCTTACCAAGTCTCTGATCCAACTCCAATCGGTTATGATCCTGACAATGATGATCTTCTAGATGATTTTACTTGATTCTTTTCCACATCACACACTTGGGGCAACATGTTTTCTTTTCCCCCTTCAATCATTTCCTATTATTTCTAGTCTCTATACATACACATTATGCTCTGTGCTTTATCTATCTTTCTCATCTCTCTTATACATATTGATACACACACTTGTATCATCATTACCCTATGATGCACTCTAGTTCCATAGTTCATGATCAGACTGTTGAGGGTCTAAATATGAAATAAACCTCACCACATTCACTCTTCATGCTCTATGCTTTATTATCTATTCTATCTAGCACACATTTTCAAACCATTTCCCGATGATGCACTCTTGTTCTATGGTTCATTCTTGATTGTTGAGGGGTATTTTATAAATGAACCTCATCTCATACTCATCCACATCACTGGGGGGCATGCTTCTCCTATCACATTCATATTGCATATCATCATCACTCATACATTGTATATTACATATCTTGGTTACACTAACTCTTGCTTTCTTATACTTACATGTACACTTTGTTTCCCATACTAGACAAATACTTAGTATGTCAATATATTTTCTATAAATACACATGTGTTCACTTGGTATTTTGGAGTGAATGTAGATCTCTTACAGGTCCTTTACTGTAATGATTTGGCATTGTACCTCTTACCTGTCCCACCGAGGCTCCTGGGGGCATATACTTTCTCACACATTATAGGTGTTATCATTCTATTATATATTACTTCTTATTCTTACTAGCACACTACTTTCCATTAATACATACATGTCTTAACATATTTTTTATCTTTCTAACATGCTAACAGTGCTTCATGTGCAACATTTTCCTTGCAAGACTATATGCCACCATGGTTGTCTGTTACATCTTGTTTGACATTGTTTGTTATTGTATGTTATTATTTGCGGGTTATGCCCTATGTCTTGTTTGTTCACTTATTGTATGATTTTGGCCGCTTCGGCCCTAATTTTCTTGTGACATTGTGAGCGATGTCCCATGTTTGAAATCCACTTTTTGTGGTCTATCTTGTATGCACATTTTGCTTGTTACATTGTTTTTCTATGACATACTTCCTATTTTTCTACTAACACATGTATCTAGCCAATTTGTTTGCATGTGCCTTGGTTTCTACCATGCACATTCCCTCCCCCTGCAGGGATACAATTTAATCAGCATCAAGGCCTCTCTTTTGGGCCACATTCTCCTATTGATGTCACATGCACCCCAAACGAGGGGACATACATTGGGTGAACAAATCACCCCATACAATATCTCAAAGCTATAACACAGTACAGTACAACATAAAATCAAAACAGGAACACAGTTATAGAATGACCCAAAATCTGACTTGGGTCCTCAGCACAACACAGACACCAACACCTGGGCTCAGATAGGAGCGCTTGGGAACCTGTGTCCTCCCCTGGGAGATCATGTCCTGGGGGCACACATAATCAGTTTCTCATATCAACATAGTTTACATGTCTTCATATCAATTTAATAGTATCATGCACATTCCTCAAGCAAACAGGATATAGTTTATCTCCTACATTCAGTTCAATTGGTACATTTCAGACCAAATCAGGGACAACAAGAAAAAAAACAAGGACACGCCATCTATAGTGGTGTTTATTGGGTAGAGTCATGGAATGAGATGAACACTATACCTCTCTCTGGCATGAGATCACCCAAAAAACTCACACTTGACATGAGATCGCCAAAAAATTTTGTACTTGCTGTGAGATTCCCCAAAAAACTCTCTTGGCATGAGACCGCCCAAAAACTGGCGCTCTTCACAGCATGAGATCACACAAAAACCTTTGGCATGAGATCTACATAGCATTTTCAGGACACTTTTCTATCCCTTTACACTCTTCTACATTAGTGCACACTTTCCTTTTACACACTTTTATATACTTTTACATATTTATGCACATTTTTCTCTAATTTATCATATACGAGACTTTGACTACATTATTGCTCTTCTTTTTGTAGGTTTGTCCTTACAAGAAGCAGCAATCAACAACCACAAAAATAGGTACAACATGGTATAATGCATACACTTCACCCCTAGGGTCACTTTCTCTTCCTAGTTTCCATGCTTCATTTTTGCATCATTCACATTTCACTTGTCCACTCAGCACATTCTTTGTCGCACACTCTATATGTTTATTAGGTATGCATCTCTTATCTACTTTATGTTATCAAGTATTCACTCAACAACATAAAGTGGGAGAAAATGTAGACACTAAATCATGCACTTGGGTACATTTCTAGGTCCTAAATACATACTAGCATTCATATGATTCCTAAGCAAGAAAACTAGTAATTGATGACTGTCCTTTACCTCTTTTCTGAGTTTCTTGTTTTCTATTTGGTCTTACACACCCTACATCCCAGTTAGTATTTTACTTATTTATCTTTTATGGCTCCAGACACCAATGCCCATCCAGGACAGGAGTGCTCAGGCACCCCTATCCCCTCTGGGTGCCCCTGACCCTTTTCCACCTTACTCACTTATTTTGGGTCTCTTTTATCTTTTGGGCATATTTTTCACTTATGGGTTAGCCTTCCAGTTGTCAATTACAAAATTCAAACAAGGGAATCATATAAATACATAGTTATGTGTTCAAAATAAGGGACAAATCACTAAGCATATACTATCATCACCTAAGCTTGCATCCAAAGGCACCTAAAGCACTTCAAGGCATCCATCTAGCATCTATTCAAAGGACAAGGGACTACATTTTCTACATACACAACATAGGAAGGGGAAGTTTATTTATTCCATCCACACATTCTATTACATTGTTACATCTAGCTACAACCCGCTATCAAGTGCACTTGCACAAGGGCATCCTAGGGCACAATTCTTACACACACTCACAAGAACTACATGGAGTTTGAGATGTAGTGCAACACTTGGTCATAAGTTCACTCTCAGTGTGACTTATGGGGTCATTCCGACTCCCGATATTACATATTTATTTTTTGGATTTGATGTGGTATTGTGGGTTTTTGCAAGGTGATATTCTATTTTACAGGTTATAGGTAACCTCGGCGATCAAAGAGCCACACACACGTGATCAATAGGGAATATTTGCGACACTTGTTAATCAACTAAGTCATTCTTTATGTAATCACAAAATCATGCACTTTAGACATTTAATGATCCCAATTTCATACTACTATTGAGAAGGTTCTTGAGTGAATAAATTATTAATTAAGCCCCATCTTTTAGCCATCTTATTTTATTTTATTTCGTCATTACCGACCTCTTGCACCCACATGCCCAGTTTGTTTCGATCATTTCCTATCATTTTAGCCTTGACTATGGTGCACATGATAGTGTTGGGGCACCTATGGGTGCACTAGTCCCACCAAGTGTGTTTTCCCAGTCTAGAGCACTCCCGAATAAAGTGTTAATAAACTAAGTCATTATTTATGTAATCACAAAATCATGCACTTTAGACATTTATTTATCCCAGTTTCATACTACTATTTAGAAGGTTCTTGAGTTAAGAAATTACTAATTAACCTTCGTCTTTTTGCCATCTTATTTTATTTTGTTTCGTCATTACCGACCTCTTGCACCCACATGCTCAGTTTGTTTGATCATTTCCCATAATTTTAGCCTTGACTGTGGTGCCCAGGCCAGTACTGGAGCACCTATGGGCGTACTGGTCCCACCAGGGTGCCCCGATCCTCTTCATACTTTCCTACCAATTTTTGGGATCTTTCTAGTAGTTTGACATCTTTATTTTTCTTGTGGTCGGCCTTTTCGAGGTTAATTACGAAATTAGATCAAGAGAACCCTATAAGTATAAAGTTATGAGACTATAATGAGGACCTAGCTTCACTTACTACTATCACTCTATATAGAGTTGCATCCATCTATTGCATTGGAGATCACTTACATCCACATAGCTCCATCATCAAGGCACATGGCTAAGACATCTACATCACACTTCATAGGGGGGGGATTATATTCTAGTCCATGCACACATTCTATTACATTTTCTACACATAGTTATTGCTCGTTACTTCACAAAGTGTGACTGGCATAAGAAAAACCTAGAGCAAGTTCACACACACTTACACATAGAACTACATCGGGTCTGAGATGTAGTGCAACAATCAGTTAGTAAGTCCACCATTGTGGCAGCTGACATCAGTTTGACCCCTTCATATACATTATTGATTTAAAAGGTTTGATGTTTGTTTTGGGGTCTTACAGGTCTTTCATTCATCTTGGATTATTGGCAACATTCAACATAGAACAGTGAAGTTGATGCAACACTCAATGAAAGTTTCAAGTCATCTTCCATCTTTGCAAGAACCATTTTTAGATATTTTGCATAGACCAGGGCACCTAGATTACAGACCAAAGTTCTTGTAGGTTCCCCAGTCCTCCTTTAAGCACTCCAGTCCAGAGAAATAGTCCATATCCACTCTTTTTAGAATTTCTGCACAGTTATTCCTACTCCTGATTTTTCCAGTCACCTCTATAACACTCTCTAAAAAACATCTATTATCAACTGAGTTCTTTCCTCACCCTCTCTCTCATGCATATCAGGGTTAGAATTTCCTTTTGCATAGTTGTTTATCTCATTTACATTCGTATTTACTTTATTATAGTTGTTCATAGCTTAGATTAAATATTTATATACTATTTAGTTAGTCTATTTTTAATTAATCGTTTTGGTGAACCCGATGTTTCAACACTTCCTTCTCACTCATGTCATCTCCTTATCAAGTTATGGCTCAATATTTTTATCCTACCTATGTGCCCACTAAGGTCTTAGGCATAGTTACTATTGTTGTTAATTTCATGTGTGTGCGTACCCAACATCATCCTTACTTTGTCACACCTAGGGCTGATCCAACCATTAATATCGTTGCTACTCGTCCTAATCCATGAATGAATCCACTTGCATCTATTCAACCACCCATTACATCGGAATCTCCCCCCACCACCTCTAAGGGCTATGACATTATTGAACAACTTTAAAAATACACCCGCTAAGATCTCTCTCTATGACTTATTGCGTAATGCACCAGATTGTCATAACACATTAGAAGCTTCCCTTTGTGTTATTCATATTGAACATGATAACTCCACGGAGGCCTTTCCACATCTCATACAGTCTCTTCACAATTTACCACGTGTTATCTCTTTCATTAATGAGGATATGTCTCCTTTTCCTAAAAGCAATCTATGTGCTCCTTATCTCACTACTGCCATTGTCAATACTATTTGCATCAAGCGAGTTCTCATTTATAATGGATCCATTGTTAATATTTGTGCTCATTCTCTCTTATGGAAATTGGGTATAAGCAATAATCTCATTTCTCATAATTCCACTCTCATTCGTGGTTACGATTCTACCACTCACACATGCTTAGGGACTATC
The DNA here is from genome assembly GCA_019776745.2 of Taxus chinensis. Taxonomy (NCBI): domain Eukaryota; kingdom Viridiplantae; phylum Streptophyta; class Pinopsida; order Cupressales; family Taxaceae; genus Taxus; species Taxus chinensis. The sequence goes on from CM034154.1 coordinate 487,009,801, forward strand.
TCATTACATATTTGGGTTGGGCCTAAGACTGTTCTCACTGAGTTCTATGTCATAGATACCTCCTTTCAATTCAATCTCTTGTTAGGAAGGTCTTGGATCAACGTAATGCAAGAAAATCCATCTACTATTCACCAACGTGTCAAATTTTTACATGATGGCTATGAACATACTATTACCGCCAATCCAGAGTTATTCAATTATTGTCGCATAGATTTGATTACTATTATTCCCATAATGCCTTTGCAACATATTGCATATGCCAGTCTTGAAACATATGACATTGGTTAGTCTAGCGTTTCACAACCCACTACTACTACTATCAGTGATCCTGTCATATCTACCCACACTTCGGTTATTATCTCACCTACAATATTCATCCCTACTAGTGTTCCATCTCCACTAGCTTCCGCACCTTTTATCCCTCTGACTACGGTGTCGCCTACTAACATACTCAATGGTGCCACACAGCACGATGATGCTCACACTGATGATTCCCAAGATTCTGATGACAAGGTGGACTTTATCGAACAACTCGATTTCACTCCTTTGGGTGTTGATGCTTCTTATTTTGAAGAAATATTTGTAGCTGATGGCCCAGGTGAATATCAATTCAAGAATCTTCCCTCCACTAATGCTATGGTATTGTATAAGGGATATGTCCACAGTGTCAACACTATTACATCTCCTCCTCCAATTGTGGCAAATCCACGAGCTCCTTTTACATGCACATTATTTATCAACAGGTCCTTTTGACAACACATCACTATTAATTCCACTTGCTTAGATACTAGTTGTACACGTGACACTTTTTCTAGGTTTGGTATGATACTTAATGATAACTTAACCCTCTTCATTCACCACATCTTTATCATGGTTATTTTCACATCACTGCAACTTATAGCTTGCAGGTTTTTCATTTAACAATATTTGTTGCGCGTTCCTCTCATGACTCTCCACTCACGCTTAGGCAGTCTTGGCTCACATATATTGGTGGTATAATAGATTTTATTCACTCTTTGCTCAAGTTTCTTATGCCTTTCAGTACTATCCGTATTCCTAATGATTCTTCTCCCACTTACGTTCCAAATATCTCTTGTTGGCACGCTCATGGTTGTCCACCGATTGCATTCACTGATGAAGAATATACAATGAATGTATACAAACTCTGTTGTAATGGGTCCTTATACGACCCTCCTCATTCTATAACATACCAAGTTTCTGATGCTTCTCCAATAGATTTTAATCCTAACAGTGATGATCTCATTAATAGCATCCCCTAGTTACCTTCTCTAGCACACACGTGGGGGGCATAACACCTAATACACTTCCCCCGCCCTCACTCATCATAGTATTTATACATCTATCATCTTTGCATTTTCAACTAGGCACATTTTCATCACATGTGTTAGCATCGTCATTACCCGATGACGCACTCTTGTGCTTCGGTTCAGACTTGACTATTGAGGGATTAATACTACACTGAACCCCACACACTACACTATAGGCATTACACATTGCATTTCAGCACACATCGCACATCATACACCATACATCCAAGATTTACTCTACAAACGTTTTCACATTTGCACATTCATACATTGTACATCATATTAATCTTCGTTTTACATATACCATACTTATATCATCCACATGTTTACAATCATACACTATTCATCTTATGCATTACATACACTATTAGGATATCTACGCATATTATCCTGCATAGTCACATATACATCACCTCATACACCATACATGTTTCTATATCATTACATTTATTACATACTATACTAGTCTTCATTACACTCATTGGGTCTAGCCTTATATTCCATTCTTACACACCACATTTACTAATCTATACACATATAGTACATTCCACATTATTCATTACATTTTACACATTTCTACACACCTTACATTGCCTTCTACACACCACGTATGTACATATTCTACTCATCACATGGTCATCACCAATACTACATTGTCTTCTACACGCTGCACTCAAAACCCTATGACACACTTTTTGTTCCTCGGTCCATACTCAATTGCTAAGGGTTTACCAATAAAATGGACCTTACACTCATTAGCATGCGACAATCCTAGATTTGTGACATACACTTTAGGCTAAATCGTCACCTGTTCTGTCATTTCATAGTGGTATACACCATAGGTTACATCACCACTCCCTCCTTTTATCTTGAAGTGACATATGCTTTAGGCTAAATTGTCACCTATTCTGTCATTTCATAGGTTGTATACACCATAGGTTACATCACCACTCCCTCCTTTTACCTTGAAGTGACATATGTTTTAGGCTAAATTGTCACATATTCCATCATTTTGTAGTGGTATACACTTTAGGTTACATCACCTCTCTCATCCATTCATCTTATAGTGATATATGCTTAGGCTAAATCATACTTATACATTCATCTAGTTGTGATATATGCTTCGGCTATAGGGTTCACTCAAATATCCTTTCTAGGTTGCATCTCATCACTACAATTACACATTCATCACAACGCGTTAGACACAACATACACCTCGACCATTTCCCGATGACGCACTCTCATTTACGGTTCATTCTTGACTGTTGAGGGGGTAAACAAATGAACCTCATTACATACACTTCCATTCACTTGGGGGGGCACATGGATCCTATCATTCCATCTTGCATTCCATTCCATCCATCCACAACATATTGTGTTGTCTTAGGGGCATTTACTCTTGTTTACTAGTGTTTTACATGATCACTTTACTACACATGCTAGATTGATTTCTTATATGTCATTATCTATACCATTCACACATGCGCGTTCACACCTTTTTCTAGTTGTGATCGTAGATATAGATCCTTCACACGTAACATGGTTTCTCACCTTCTACCTTTCCTACACTAGTCGCCAGGGCCATCCACATTGGTTTCTCACATATGTTATTGTTTCTTTTTGTACTTAGCACTTTACATTACTTGGTTATTCACGCTTTGACATATTGGTTATTTCTCTAACATGCTAACGAATGTTCCATGTGCAACACTTGTTTTGCAAGATTAAATGTTTCCATGACTACTTCTTTTACTTGTTTGTTACATTGTTTGTCATTATTTGTTTTTGTATGCGGGCCTTGCCCTATGTTTGGTGTGCACACTTGTTTATTTTTTACGGCCATGATTGCCTTACGTGTCTTGTGACATCGTGAGTAATATCCCATGTTTGCAACCCACTTTGTGTGACTTACTTGTCTTCTTATGTGTTTACAATACTGTGCTTAGTAGTTTTTGCATTGTCTGCGTACTTTACACTTGATTTCTACATGCATGTGTTTTCATACTAACACTTGTTTTGGCTAGTCATCCTTGTTTGTGTGTTTTGTGGTTTCTACCAAGCGCATTCCATTCCCCCTGCAAGGAAGAGTTACATAGTACATGTGGTCGGTCCTCTTCTAGGGCTGCATTCTCCTTTAAATGACATCGCATGCGCCCCTAAAGAGGGCGGGCATCATTTGGGGTTTTACATACTAACACACCGTGTTTACACTGGTTCAGTTTAGTGCACTTTTCGCCCTTGACATTGTGGGTTTACATACAACGAGTGGGTTCAGACCAGTCTATGAAACTCCATACACAGTGGATTTTATAGGACATGGTGTCCTTAGCATTTCTGGGAAGTAGTTACAGGCTTGGAGGGTTACAGTGGGTGTGCCCTCTCTACACTAGTTCAGCCTAATGGCGTTGGATCTCCCAAAAAACTAAGATAGTGCAAATATCTCTTCACACACATTTAGGGAATTAGTTAGAGCTTAGAGGACACAGAGCATTTCCTCCCTACACTTCTTCATCTAGGGTGGAATGAGATAACCCAAAAAACTTGCAGTACAGGATATCCTTCTACACTCTCTTTCTTGACATGGATCATGTGCACTTGTTCCATTTACATTTACATATTTTACATATATGTGTGTCTTTTACATTGCATTTTTACACATACATACATACATACATATTTGACTACTTGATCCTTTTCTCCTTGCAGGTTCGGCCGTATGAGAAACAAGTAGTCAAATGGGGGGCAACAACAACAACAATGTCAACAACAACACTTTGCGACAACACACACTTTACTAACCATGCAGGTACATTACACAAAGCAACAACTACACACGTGTTCCGCCCTAGGTTCACTCTCATCACTTTTTCTTTGTGCATTTTTCATCTTTCGTTTCCACGCTCCTCCATCTTTTTGTCATTCCACGCTTTGTTTAGTCCTTCGACACATTTTTACTACACTCTTTATGGACATTAGGTATGCATCTCTATCTACTTTATGTTAACGAGATTTCTGCTCACCAACATAAAGTGGGGGCAAAATGTAGTCACAAAATCATGCACTTTAGACATTTATTTATCCTGGTTTCATACTTCTTTTTAGAAGGTTCTTAAGCACAAAGAAAGTACTAATTAACCCCCATCTTTTGGCCATCTTGTTTTATTTTATTTCGTCATTACTGACCTCTTGCACCCACATGCCCAATCTATTTCAGCCATAAGCCATCAGTTTGTAGCCTCGGTTGGGGTGCACCTGAGCTAGTAACTGGGGCGCCCGTGGGTGACCTTGGTCCCACCAGGAGTGAACCCCGGTCCTTTTTGCACTTTCCCGCCACTTTTTGGGCTCTTTCTAGCCATTTGGCATCTTTATTTTTCTTGTGGTCGGCCTTTTCAGGGTTAATTATGAAATTAGATCAAGAGAACCCTATAAATATAAAGTTATGAGACCATAATGAGGGACCTAGAATCACTTACTATTATCACTCCATCTAGAGTTGCATCCATATATTGCATTAGAGATCACTTGCATCCACTTAGCTCCATCATCAAGGCACAAGGCTAGGACATCTGCATCACACTTCATAGGGGGAGGGATTTTATTCTATTCCATACACACATTCTATTACATTTTCTACATATAGTTATTGCTCGCTACTTCACAAAGTGCGACTGACAAAAGAGCAACCTAGGGCATGTTCACACACACTTGCACATAGAACTACATCGATTCTAAGATGTAGTGCAATGCTCAGTTAGTAAGTCCACCATTGTGGCAGTTGAGGTCAATTCGACCCCTTCATATGCATTATTCTTTTTTAGGGTTTGATGTTTGTTTTGGGGTCTTGTAGGTCTTTTATTTAGCTTGGAGTATTGACGACATTCAACACAGGACAACGAAGTTGATGCGGCACACACCGAGGGTTTTGGACCACCTTCTGACCCTGTAAAAACCAGTTTCAGAGCTTTCGCATAGACCATGGCACCCAGATTACAGGCAAAAGCAACCGCAGGTGCCCCAATCCTCCTCCAGGTGCCCCAGTCTAAAGAAATAGTCCAGATCCACTCTTTTCGGGACTTCTGCATAGTCGTTCTTGTTCCTAATTTTTCTAGTTACCTCTGTGACACTCTCTGACAGTCATCTGTTATCAGCTGAGTTCTTTCCTCACTCTCTTTAGCACATTAGGGTTAGCATTTCCTTTTGCATAGTTTTTTATCTTGTTTACATTCTTCTTTACTACATTTATTTACTTTATTACAGTGTTTCATACTTTCGATTAGCTATCTATATAGTACTTAGTCCATTTTTAGTTAATCACTTTATATACCTCTTGCTTAGGGTTTCATACTCACTTGTTTATTTGTTTGTGTCATATTATACTTAATAGTTGTATATCATTGTTTACAATTAGTTACTCTGTAATTAGGGTTTAATAAAACTATATTTTTTCAAATCAATCCTCTTTTGGTGGGGACACTATTCGTGTGGTGGAAACAATGGTGTGTGGATCTATATCCATAATTGGATCCCCCTCTTCATGTGCACCCCTATTCTCTGTAGAGGCTTCTCGTGCATTTGGCTCCCATGACTTTGTTATCAAAGTTTTGTTGACAACTTGACAATCTTTTGTGTCATGGTACCTTCTCTTATTCTTCTCATACCACATGTCTATGTTTTTTCATGGATTTTCTTTCCATGTCTACTTCTTATCCTATTTATGTGGTGGTGCATCATTTCCTTATTGTTTGGTGTCATCTTTCCCTTTCTTAGAATATGAAGGATCTCTACTTTCCCTATGTTTGGATCTTTATTTAATCTTGATTACATATTGGTAGGCTTCCTCAAGAGTATTGATATCTACACAATCCATCTCTTCCTAGACGTAATATTGTAACCTGATGTAGAATTTGAGAACCTGATGCTTTTATGTGTCCGTACACCCAATTTTTTGATAAGGCATGAAACTCATTAGTGTATTCCTACATTGACTGATCAAGACCTTGATGCAATTGGTGCAATTTATTACACTAGTCATCATAGTTATTTATTGGATAATATTCCTACCCAATGGCCTCTACTAAAATTACCCATGTTTATGGGGGTTTCACATTGACCATTACATAATCATTGTCATCCTATTATAGGGAGTATGATTCCCACCATTTTTGACATGAATAGATGCTTTCATAAGTGTAAATTATTGAAAGAGAACTATGATTCTAGTTGATCGAGCCATTTATCCAAACCATCATCATAAATTTTTCCTTCAAACTAAAAAATGCCAGAATTTACTTGTACCTTGAATGGTGTTGGGCCCCCGAAGGGTTTGCATGATCTGAGTGCAGTTGTATAGGTGGGGCTAGTTATAGGGATTACCCAAGAGAGGACATCAAAAAATGTGCCATCATCTCCGTCCTTTTCCTCTCAAGGGTTTCATCAAGTAATTGTATGAAGGTATCTCTCATTTATTCTTACATTACTTGAGGTAATTTGAAGCGAAAAGAAAGTTAATCCTAAAAATTATGGGTCTATACACTATGCTTCTAGTATTTTGACCTTGTGTTTTATGGCATGCAATAGTGGAACAAAATTTCTCTGATACCATTGATCGGGATTGAGGTATAACCTTGTGGACAACACACTAATGATGGTGCTTAATGTGTTATAACAATTAATTCATGATGAGAGAGATGTAAAAATTAACTAATTTTATTCAAATTCCAAATGTATACAAACTGGAAAACTCCATAAGAGAGATGCATGCCTAGAGATCTATCTCTTTATTCAAAACAAGATGCTTTATAGCTATATAATGGAGTATGAAAATTTGATAAAAATAGAATACAAATGGATGTATAGGGGAACCAAAATGTCATCCTACATAGATAACATTCTTATCCACCTTAGAGATGGATTCAAAAAGATAGAAATAAAAAAAATTTGAAATCTATCCTATTATTACTATTATTATTTTTAGTTCTCCTTATTGGGGTTATAACCCCTAACCCGTTGACCCAATTTTCTGAGATAGTATCCATTTTAAATATGATAGAAAAAAATTTAAAAACATCTCTACTATGATAGCTACACTACAGCTATCGTTGTTTAGTCCGAAGCCCAAAAATGCTTCGAAGACCCCCAAAAATGCAAAATACTAAAAAACTGCTAAAATAGATTTTTAAGACCTTCCAAAAATAAATTTTTAGAAATCATATTCTCAATCAATCCTTTACTTTCCCCCTAAATTTTGTGTCTCCTAAGCTTCCTATCTATGATGGTGAATGGGATCCTAAACAACATTTTTGCTCTTTTATGTTGTTTGTTTAGACTATGATTATAATAACATACTTCTCACTACTTGATTTTTCCTAGAAGTATTAAGGATTATGCTTTAAAATCATTCTTTTATCTACCTATTCAACCTATAAGGGATTTAAATCTATTAGATATTCAGTTTATTTCCAATTTCTCCATTAATATTAGTGACAAGGTTTCCTATGCTCAAATGGATAAAATACAACAACACTTTAATAAACAATTCGTTGACTTTCTTTCTCTATAAAACAATGCTTACTAAAATACAACATACTTGTAGATAATGAGATTCAATATATGTTTACTCAAAGTCTCCTATCTCCTTTGCAATATGATATATTATGCTTGACAAGTTTTGAACCTTTGATGAACTGTGTCATGCTTTGAAAGAAGAGATGTTAGAATCCTATAATTGAATAATCTCAAGTATGGGCCTACCCAACCTAACTCCTCTACATATAAATTCTATGGAAAATATAATTAAAAAGGCAAAAGTAATGTTTCAGTTCAGATAGTTTCCATCTCCTTTATATATGATCTTACAAAGTTTTCTTAAGTGTAAACTTGTATCTGTTCCTCCCTTTGTTAATGTTGATATAAGAAAGAAAAAAGGAAAACATTTCAACTATGCCTATTGTGACTACCATAGATGTACTGGGCACTCTATTAATAAATGCTTCAATATTTGACATGTTATACAAGATCTAATTTATACCGATGTTATTAAATTTGAATTTCCTCCTAAGCAATATAAGACACAAGTTAGTTAAAATTCTAAGATTAATATATTTAGTGATCCACTACCTAACCATCATACTTCATAATCTAAGAGAAACTTAGAGGTATATCATGTATATAATGCAAAACCTACTCCTGATACACATGATCATTTGCTTGATTCTCTCACTGGTATAATTATTTCTTCTTTGTCTCCTAAGACTACTATTACATTTGATGATAATGACATAATTGATGAATATTCTAGTTATAAGTTACTTTATATTTTACCTTTGTCAATAAGGAAGCTATTTATAGTGTCTTCTTTGATAGTGGTGCTAGGAAAAACACACACACTCGTACATTACTTACTTCTTTGGGCTATACCAAGGAATGTATCCATTTCAATGTAAATTATCCTAATATATCTATTGGGTACATTGCTCTTCCCCATCAAGAGGGGATAAATATCCTACATATAAATTTCTTTGTAATTTATGTTATTGGGACATGTGAGATGCTTCTAGGATACCCTTAGATTCACAAGCTTGGGACTATTCATTTTATTCTCTATGAGTGCATAACATACACTTATGGAAATCATTTTTTTACAGCTCAAAAAATCCCTTATGATTACCTATTACCCTTATAAGAAAATAAAAATAGTTTCTAAGCCCATGCATATCAGGCCTAATCATGTTATATATTTATGCCTTATCTCTCAAAAACCTTCTCTTAGGTCTCCTCCTACATATGAGACATATCCTAAGCATGTCCCAAATCTTAAGATTAAAGTGATGCATCTTACTCCTATTGTGCATAATGGTATTTTTAGGGCCTAACTATCCTACATTTGTGAACCCTTGATTCAATAAAATATAATTATTTTAATAAAATCTGAAATGTACAACTATGATAAATGACATATAATGGAATATAGATGCTAAGTAATTTAGTTAATGTTATAAATGAAATGAAATGAAAAGGGGAAAGGGACTTACTTGAATTTGATTTACCTCATAGTGATCTAGGACCGGGCAGAGTGATGGAACAATGGAATGGAGTGTTGCAACAAACCTCAAAAAATTACAGTGGAGGTAAATCTAACCATACTTGGGTACCTAGGGAAGGATGAGGGTGCCTGGGGAGCCTTGGTCTGAAATTTGGGCACCCTGGTTTGTGGAACATCTCGGAATCTAATTATGATATGGTCACTAGGTCTTCACAATACTTCACCTTTGGTCATGTGAATATCACAATTCGTTTGTTGATGTCATCGTAAACCTGCAATGAAGAATAACTTGCAAAACCCCACACAAAACATCAAACCCTAAAAAAGAAAGATGTAGAATGAGGGGTTAGACTGTCCTTAGTTACCACAAAGGTGGACTTACAACTGAGTGTTGCACTACATCTCAGATCTAATGTAGTTTTGTGTGCTTGTGTGTGCAATATTGTGCCTAGGTTTCCTAGTGCCAGTGACATAGAGATAGCAGGTCGTAACTAGATAAAATGTAAAATGGTGGATGAAATAGAATTAACTACCCTTCCTATGTAGTGTGTGATGCAAAATAATTCCCAAATGTAGTCTTTTTCTCTATGCAGATAACTATCCCTTGATAGAAATAGTCCACCCATAAGGTAGTATGTATGTTGTGTTTATATAGGGATCTCTTGTTCAAATTTCAACACTAATGACTCGACATGCTCGACTAGTACCTCGAGAGATGAGAGGGAAAAACCGAAAAGGAACGACCTTACAAGTACGAAAATAAATACAACCAAGTGACAACGGGGACTAAGGGCGCCTAGAATCAGAACCAGGGACACCCTGAGGCAATCGAATCTCTCTCTAGGTGCCCTATTGTTCAGAGTCTAGTGACGACAACTGAGTGAGTACTGATAGATAGGAATCCTTAAGACCTGATCGAGAACTATGTGAGTGAGTGACAGATGTACAAGACCAACAATGGTAAAGACCAACAAGACATATGATTGGACTATGGAATGGGTCATTAGTGAATAATTTTCTTACACAAGATCCATATATAAAACAACATACTTGGTGGTATAATAATAATAGTAAGTGTATGATTTTATGACTACATTTACCCCCACTTTATTTTGGTGAGTGAAATCTCGGTAACATAAAGTAGTTAAAGATGCATACCTAAGAGAAGTTCTGGAGAAGCCCATACTGTAGAAGAACATGCATAGATGTGGTAGAAGAGCATGTACCAACTGAAAACATATAGCAGTGTGATGAACCATGGATCAACGTGTTGATCCATGTGGCACAATTAGAGATGTAAGACTATGATGAAGTACACTAAACAAGAGTGATGATTATGATGTTGAATGATTGACGATTTTGAATTTTGTATGATGACAATGTGATGGGGTAGGGAGTGATTAGTTCCCAACCCGATTGCATGGATGTATGAAAAACCAGAGGATTTAGGCATCTTTCTGCCAAAGGAAGAGTGTAGGGAGAAAGGTGCGTTATTCTCCAACCTTTAACTAAATCCTCAAAATATATAGCCACTGTAGACGATACATAGATCAAATTTTCAGTGATTTTGGATCTAAAGATTTTGATCAAATGCGTTGACCCATGTAGGAGCAGTATAGGAAATGTAAATGATGTCTCATATGCCCCCACTCCAAGGGTTTCGCTACAATTTGTGTGTGATGGATCCCAAGTTAGGTCATTTGGAAGTAAACGCAAAATGTAGAATAACTTCCCATGTTAGGTCATCTTGGAAAGTAGCAAATGTAACTCCCAAGTTAGGTCATCTGGGAGGCTGATTGTAACTCCCAAGTTAGGTCCTCTGGGAGGCCGAATGTAATTCCCAAGTTAGGTCATCTGGGAGGCCCAAATGTGTTGTATTGTATTGATTGAATGGTATGATTTCAATTGTTAGAGACTTGAACATATCTAATTAATTGATTGATTGATTGTGTTGTTTTGTATTGTTTTACTCATAGAGAGATTTTATGCTTGTTGCCCCCAAGTTAGGTCATTAGGGGGAATCAATAGAAAATGATGAAATGTCGCATGGTGTATTAGTAAATGTTCAAAAATGACAAATTAGAAGTGTAGAACTATCACATAGTGGTGCCAAGGGGAACTGTATAGAATGACCCCAATTGTGTACCCTCCCTTTCGGTGAAAGGTGAAGTGATGGTGATAACGAACATTCCAAGTTGAAAGTAAAGCATGTAATAAATAGTGTATGATGGATATTGCAAAAAAATATGTGTAGATTAAGTGAAAAATAATATCAAGGAGAACTAGTGTGTGTGTGTGTGACATGTGTACGATACGATGGTTGGTGGAATTCTGAAGAGAATTCTGCACAACATGGGATAGAAATTGGAAGTAAAAATACTCACGATATGAGAAAAATCATGCGACGTGTATTAGTTGAGAAAATGATTGCAAAATAATGACCATAGTAGAGTGTGTAATGAAAATTAACTATAAATAGTAATGTGATAAAGTGATTATTCGACTCATTTATATTTTGTGTGAGTGTGATAATAAGCTCTGAGTGTGTAAGGATTCCGCAAGTTAGAGCACCACAACCGGGTCGATTTGAGATTGTGGCAACTGCAGTGGCGTCACGTATGATGGTGAAGTTGGTAAGTGTAATTTTTTTTCAAAAAATCTGTGTGTAGTAGTCAGTTTTGGTGATTTTTTTGTGAAATTGTTATTTGTGCTTTTCTTGGAGTTTGGTACCTGGACAAGAGTGATGAAGGCACTAGTGACCTTCAGAACATAAGCATTCAGACATAGGCGCAAGTGTCCTGCTCCTGGGTACCCTAGTCTTTCTTCTGGGCGCCCATGTCCAGAAAGTGTGAATTCAGTCCAGAGTGGTGTAAATGTGAAATTTGATGTGTAGTGATGTCGTAAGTAAGCATCTTTGTATTTTTATGGTGTTCTAACGATGTGTTTGGCGTTGTTTTGTGTTGTGCAGAGGGATATCCATTCGAGGGAGTTCTACGGTGGCTGCCACTTGAGTACATTACTTAGGTTGGGTTTATCAAATGATGATTGGGAGGTTATGGACTGTGTCAGACTATGAGACATGATGAGGATGGGGGATGTGCCCCATAATATGCCTATGTTGATAGCTTTGTATGAGATATGGTGTGTAGACACTTGTACGTTTTGGCTACCTACAGGTGAGATGACAGTCACATTAGATGATGTATATCGGATATTGTGATTACCAATTATTGGCAGGAGGGTATTGGTCATGGCTGTGGAGGATATGGAGCAACAAATGAGGGTCGTTAGGCAGTATTTTGTGGGGACTCGAGTGTCAGCCAAGGCCTATATTATATTAGATGCGATTTTGAGATCAGGGGTTCCACATTTGCATAAGTATATAGCCTTGGTTATTATGTCATCGATTGTAGTAGAGGGAGGTCATGTGGGCATCTTATATAATATGCATGATATTTTCTATCAGATAGAGGAGGAGATTACTAAGTATGCATGGGTAGGATGTGTGTTGGCCCACCTATATAGAGATCTTTACAAATTTACACAGGAGGAGCATGGAGGTGGGATTGAAGTGATGACTTTGCTGCATGTATGGGCCTATGAGCATATAGCAATACTGAGGCCAGTTGGTGGTCCATGAGTAGATTGGGCTAGGCCAACCATATTTTTTAGGAGATGGATTGGTGTGAGTGGGAAGAAGATGGATACTGACACCTGTAGAGCTTTGATAGATCGGATGGGACCAGACGCAGTGATATGAAGGCCATACCAGGACTATGGAGGATAACTGGAGGATGCGGTAGAGTTACTATGCATACGAAGGATGATGTGGTTGGAGGATAGATTTCTCGAGGTGACCAAGTAGTTCTAGGTGGAGCAGGTATCTCAATAGCTTGGTATAGCCCGGGATGTGCCCCCATAGTCATATGTGTGGGTTAGATAACCGAAGAGGGTCAAAGCTAGACCGAGGCCCACATGAGAGTAGCTAGTACCTCCCGGGCTAGACAAGGCCAATGCAACGACAGGGCCGATAGATGTAAATGATGTGGGGTGTACGGAGGCATATCATGCATGGTGGGTGGTGTATGGATGGGTGTTTTTTGTTTCCAGTGTTTGTGGATCTAGTGGGATCACCACAGGGAAGAGGAGTGGAGGGGAAAGCACATGCCCCCGACAATATAGCGGTGATGATCGCAGAGCATGAGTATCTATATAGTTATGTTGTATGATTTTTCACTTGCTTATGTGATAATTATGGTTGTCTAATGTGTTGTTCTATTAGTTGTAGGTGACGTGTATTACTCCTTGATTGTGGACACATCCATCCGCATATTGACATGGATCGAACCCGCTGACATACTTGTGGGTGGAGGGATGTTAGAGCATGTGGATGACATCGCGAGTGAGAATACTCATTTGTTTGAGCTAGTGATGATAGTAGTAGCAACATGTACTATACTGCTGAGCAAGAGGGATGAGGCATGCAAGTAGACACTATGAGCTAGAGAGGTGGCAAGTAGTGGTCCCTCAGCACAGGATGTGTTAACACATTTTATCGAGTTACAGAGTTGCTTTGTGGAGAATTCTATAGAGGTTACACTACTACAGAGGTAGGTGGAGAGATATCGAGGTCGTGATTAGCGGCGTAGAGTTAGTGGCGAGGCGTCGAGTTCTAAAGCTCTTGTAGTACCAGACAGTGAAAATGATGATGAGATATGATTTGTATTGATGTATTCGATGTAGGGGAATTTCCCCTAGTGATGAGATGTTTTGTAGCTATGATTGTAACTGATATGTGTATATATATATATATATATATATATATATATGGATTTATTGGCATATGATGATTACATTTAATGTTTATTGATTTTATAATGTGATAATGATGTATGATTTATTTAATTGTCATGTATGATACTTTGATGCATTGAGTATTGTTCATGTTTGTTGAGTTGAATTGTAATGCGTAGTTAATGTGTGATGATAATATAATGTGTGATTGAAAAATAACCTTTTGTGATGAATGTTTGGTGATGTGTAAAAGTTTGATGTGGTCGTAATATGTTAGTATGATCAGTTTAGGGGGGAGAATATTAGCGATGCCCTCAGCGTATAGATGATGAGGTTCATTTAGATAAGACCCCTCAGCAATCAAGAATGAACCATAAAGCAAGTGTGCATCATCAGGAAATGATTCGATCGAGTGCACTAGATTGGACTAAGCATGTGAAGAGAGGTTCTTATTGTAAAGGATCCCTCAACAGTCATGTAAGAATAGTAAGAACACGAGTGCGTCATCGAAGGGGTAGGGTGATAGAAATCACCTACTAGAGACCAAGCCGGTGCAAAGCGGTGGAAGTATGTGGGATGAAAGCAACATGAGCGTATGAGAAAAAGTGAATGTCATGTGGAATGGTGGAAATGATGGATGTATAGGTGGTGGGAAGTGCAAATGACAAGCACTGTGGAAGCCAATGTGAAGCAGTAACATGATGTGGTGTGCAGACACCTATAATTTGGTCTACATGATCTTATTACTAAGACCATACTAACTATCCTAGTCTCGTGTTAATTTACTACACTATGCTAGTAAAACATCCTTTCGAACCTCTTCTAAACCTCCTAAATATGTGAATCCCCCTCTAACCAACTTTTATAAGCTTGTTTCCCTTTAATTAACCGTGTTTAGGTTAATTAACCCTCTTATTGACTTTCTAAAGAGATTTTGACTTTTTAAACAAATATCTCACCTTCCAAATAACCACTTAGCCTTCCAAATCTAGTTCACACCTCCCTATGTGCTTTTCTAAAAATCACCTTTTTGACTCCTTTTTAGTCCCACATCCATCCAAAACATCCTTTTCTCAAAACCAAAAATTATAAATAGAAGGGTACCCCTCCCATTTTTTCCTAAGAACTCTCTCTCTCTCTCTCATCTCATTTCTGATTTAGGTCATGCTTAAGTCTTTTTAGATTAATTTCATAGTTTATTTGAGTTATTTACTTGTTATTTTTCAATCCTTTCAAATCTTTAGGTAAATCAAAGAAGCCATTAATGGTGAGCTTCCATTCTTAAGCTTTTAAAACATCAATAAACACATAATTGATTGCTAGAGCTCTAATAGGTTCACTTATAGATAACTTTCATGGAGTAGAGAACTAATATAGTCATGTTTAGAGATTAATTGATTATTTCAATCTTTATATATGCATGCAAATAGGTAACTCTTGTTTATCTCTAATATGATGGTCATTTGAGTCGTTTGTTTCAAAGCTTTTGGGGTTTCTTTAGATATTCTTACCCCATGTTCATAGCTTTAACAAACTTTTCATTACACACATTTGGCACGCCTGGTAGGAAATACTCCATTGTCCTTTAGGAGCCTTTTCCAAGCTTTTTAAGTTCACTTTCATGCTTTCTAAGATAAACAACTTGTTATTTACTTGATTTAAATTATTAAGTAAGCTAAATCATCCTTGTTCATGCATATTTTTTGGGTTTAAACTTGAAATAGGTTTCTTTGACTAACAACTAACTTGTTTGGCTGTTGAAATTTTTCATTTATGTGACTTTTACAGGTTTTTCAGGGGATACGTGTAGGATTCCTAGAGGGGAGCGTCTCCATTGAAACCCTATCACAGCCGTCAAATTGGTTGTGCATCCATCTAGTCATATTTTCCACTGACAAGTCATTTACAAAGGGTCAGGTACCTGTCGAACTGTAGGTGTCTCTATTGACTGTTAGGTGTACCCATCATTCTGGATGCGTAGGTGTATTTTGGCATACTGTGTTGATTTACATTTTGGCTTACAAACGTATCCGTTGAACTGTATGCATCTCCGTTGAAACCCTAGCTTACTTGTCTTTAGGACCTTATAGGTGTTAAACCTCACTATCAAAAAAAAATTCCACACGTCCGCGTTGGTTTGGGTGCATATCCGTTGGTTGGGATGCCCATGCGTCATTCTAGATGCACAGGTGTCTGAGTTAAAAAATATTTTTTTTCTCTTCGAGCTGTAAAATCATATTTTTTTTAGTTTTTTGGTTGTTCACAGGCTCTATCAAGTGATTACAGGTTTCTTTTGGGTTATTTAACGAAATTAATTTAAGTGTTTCATTTTTCTTAGTTAGAAAGGGCTTTTTCAAAGTGTGTATGCTCTTCCCTCGCACCTTCTAGGTGATCTTGGGGATCAAAAACACTTCTAAAAACCTTTTTATTACTTTCAAAAACACTTAATTTACACCTCTTAATTGGATTGATCTTTCAAAATTAGTTAAAATGAAATCTATCTTTTGCAAACATGCTTGAAGTATTTTCCATAAGGCTTGTTTTAGTGGAGTTTCCACATTGTGTATGCTCTTCCTTCATGCCTTTTGGTGATCTTAGGAATCAAAAGCAACACACAAACTCTTTTTCTTGATATCATTATCTGTGGTGGAAAATTACTAACTCCTTACATGTAGGGCCTAACATTTGTCAAAGAAAGGAATTACAAAAAATGAAACCTTCTAACACGTGTTTTCATACAGTTTGTCAAACGGTGTGCTACTTAAACCACATTAAGTTAAACAAGATAAAAAACACACCACTCCATATCACATTGTATTGCAGGTTTTGGAAAAGGGTATGTCCCTATCCACTCAACTAGAACATAACCCCTTTGGCATAATTCCTTAAGCTACGAAAATGGGGATGGTTCTAGGAACCCTAAAGTAATCCACCGCTAAGTAACCTTGTGGATGAAACAAGAAGCGCTCTACTTACCCACTTGAATATATTTTACATTGCAAGTTAGATTCAAAGTTGTCTATATTGCGACCCTAGTGAGAATACACATGAACGCATTTATTGCTCATCATATTTGAAGGGGGTAAAGTAAATATGAGATACTCCCAAACTAGTCAGTGTGACTCTTTGGGTAAATCGACCTCATATTTAGACAAATTGTTGACACCTAGTTAGTGATCTTATTAGGAAAGCCATTTTGTCTTGGAGCCCACTTTACTAGTCCATTGTCGCGTCTTGTCGAGCCATCACGAAGTGACGACTTACTTGGAGTCTGAACCTTGTTTTTTGAACAAGGAAAAGAGTCCACTTGAGTTATATCTGTCTTTCATCACAAAATTAAACGACGTATCACTTAGCTTGGTTTCTTTATCGCCTTCGGACGAGGTGAAACTCTGCCCAAAGTGGTGCTTAGTTTATTTTCATATTTTGATCTATACCCTTGCATTCTCGCTTCCCATTTGGGGTGAGAAAGAATCATACCCCACGAGTCTTATCAAGGACAATATTCGCCACTTTTTTGTCCATTTACGCCCATCCATGTTTGCGGCTGGGTTGTTAAATGTCTAAAGTGTGCAAGTACATTTTTCGTGTCTTTGATAGCCCTTTGATCTTGACTTCAAGATCATCTTCATTACCATGATCTCGGTTCATCATTATATCTCCTTAAGTTTTTATTTTTGCTCACATTTTAGCCATACAATTTCAGTACTTACATCATATTTTCAATTTTGTGAGAACTTGGTATAAGTCCCTTTATTATACAGTTACACTGCTTGCACAACTAAATAACTTCTTGCTATACTTTTTCTTAGTTTCAGTTCCAACGTCATCTAAGTCCTTTGAGAGTGTCAATATTGCCTTGTGTATACTACAATAACATCATCTTGATATTAACACCTTGCTTGCTAGGTTAACATGTCAAGATAGTGTTGTTACGTTATTTGCATTCACAACTTCCATGTTTCAAAAAACTTAGGTTTCATCGACATTTAAACTGGTCTTAGTATATCTTGTGAAGATATCGCAGCAATATCACATTGATATTTAGGCCTTGTTAGTACTCTAACTCGACCTATGTATTAATAGGGTATTATCACTATCTGCTTTGAAACCTTTGTTGGAATCATAGTTTAGGGTATAGTCTTGATAAACAATAGTTTGAGTGATTGTTTGATTTGTTAGAATTTTCATATGATTTTTCTTTGAACGATAATGGTTGCATAGCAATAAATATAGAACACACTAGGATATTTTGACTGCCAGACGACTTACATAACATACTCCTAGGTTACATACAACTTTGATAGCATTTAGAAAAAACCTAGTATATCTTTGACTAGTAATGCCTTAAATTATGAAAATGGCATCCAAACCAAACAAGCGTGACTTAGAAGGAAATATTTTTCAATCCTAACCATTCAGTGGCAATAACTTAGCACCTATCTTTTCACAGGTCAAAGACACTTAAACCGTTGATTGATCATAGCGGAGAGGAATCTAATTCTTCTGAGGAACAACATAAGTTAGACCTAGGTCGATTTGACAAGCTCCTTTACTATAACATAGATCAAGTAATCGCAAGAGTCCTATAATTAGGGGCTAAGCTTCCACAAGAACGCAAAGTAGAGACTAAGATCATTAATCATAAAATAGAAGAATGACTATCCCTCTTAGACATGGATAACCCCTTTGATGTAGGGTATGCCTCTACTTCCTGACAACATCACAAAACTGTTGAAGAAGACCCATCAAAACCAGTTGGTGATTCGTGGAGGCCTTATAAGGATTCACGTAAAGTAAAAATTGATCATGAGTGCAAGGCTCACCGCCTCCTAAGTTTGACGAGGAATATGATCCCTTAGTTGAAGAAGAGATACTTCAAAAAAAATTAAAACTAAGTCAAAAATTAGCTAACTTAGGTTCTTCGAGTAGGAACGTACATAAAGACAAACTCAAAACCAAATCTAGTGAGTTCCACTTTGATCCGTACGATGACATAAATTTTAAAGTTGCTAATGTAAATAGACCAATATCACCTACAAAAGAGAAACTCATTCAACGGGAATTACAATCAATGAAGGACATGCTTACGATGCTACAAGAAGGAAACATAGGACATAGTAGGAAGTACCTATATGAATAATTATGGCCTTACCCATTCGATAAGGACATGTTGCGACAACCCTTCCCAAAGCATTTTTCCATTCCTAAGTTTGATAAATATAAAAGCAAAGGTGATCCTCGCGATCGCATCAAGGACTTTTATATCGCTTGCCAGGAGGTTACGTACATCGATAATTTCTTAATACGACTCTTCCCTCGCAGCCTAGGAGCACTGGCATTAGAATGTTTCTTTAGTATACCCAAGGGATCCATTACAACATGGCTTGCCCTAGTGGAAAAAATTATGCGGCATTATTCCTTCAATATGGAGAATGATATCAAGATGAACAACCTTTATAACGCAAAGTAGAAGCCCAACGAGACCTTTACGAGTTTCTTACAATGGTGGTGAGGGGTTGTAAGCCATTTCCTATGTGCCTTGCCAGAAAAACAGCTAGTAAGAATATTCGTTCCTAACCTAAACCCGAAGATAGCCTTCCATTTACAAATGCACTGTGGCTCTAACTTCGAAGAATTTATAAAGAAGGATAGTCAAATTGAAAAGGATCTCATTGCAAAGGGTACACTCAAACTGGTCATCAAGGACAAACATGAATCAAAACCCTCAGATAAACAAAAATTCTTCAACAAAAACAAACATATCGTTGGTAACAGCATTACAGACTCCAAAAGAGTCCAAACTGTACAGACTGGTCCACTTTCAAAGCTCTCACAAAGACCTCTCCCAAAGGCACCCAACAAATGCACGTTTACATCTCTAACCGAATCATTTTCAGCTATACTTAAATAGTTAGACGTCATGAACATAGTGTAGAACCCAACCACGACAGACAGTACCATATCCCGAAGATGCTCCAAAACCCGGTTGGTTCAAAGAGCATGAGTACTGTGATTTCCATCGTGTTAAAGGACACAAAACAAATAGGTACTTGAGACTTTGTCATTATATACAAGATCTCATTGAAGAGGGAAAAATTTTCGTAGACTCCCCCCCCTGACTCAGGACAAGGTCCAATTGAGAAAATGGGTATCTTCAAAGAGCCCTTTCCTAACCCTATAGATAAGAAGAACATGAAGCCAGATCACGGACAAACTTCTAATGACTATAGGATTGTTGTTTATGCTTATCCAACTAATGATAGAGCCTTTAATTCCCTTATAGGATGCATCCGTTCATCTGATGAATAGGTTAATACTATTATAATCTTAGAAAAAAATTGTGCAGTAGGGACACGTCGTGCTCATTTGATCATGCCTGATCCCTTACCTATCCCTCAAGAAGGTCAGTATAACCTAATAGAACAGTTAAGGAAGACACCCGCCAAGATATCAATTTTAGATCTCCTCAAGATCTATACTGCTCATAAAAACATGTTGTATAAAACATTGCAGAGTTCGGGAGTCTCCACAAATGTAGATCCCACGCACCTTTAAGCCATGATTACACACGTCGACTCCAATGATCATATCACTTTTGATCGTGTTGCAATCCCGCATAATGACTCATAACACAAATTACCCCTATACCTAGAAGTAGTTGTTACCCATCGTAAGAACAAGATAGTACTTATAAACGGTGGATCCAGTCTAAATATTTGCACTTTGAACCTGGTTAAGTAGCTAGCCCATTCAGAAATGGATTTAGGGGCCAAACCTATTACAATCATAGATTATGATAATGAGGAGAGAAAGTCAGCATGTACTATAGTAGCTCCAATGGAAGTAGGGTCGACTTATCATGATACAACATTCCATGTCCTTGACTTGGATCTCATGTACAACATGCTTTTAAGACGCCCCTGGATCCATGCCATGCAGGCCATTCTTTCAACTTTCCATCAGTGTATCAAGATGTGCCATAAAGGACAGATAATTACCATTCAAGGTGATCCATAACCATTCAAGTATTGTAGAGAATTCCACAGTTTTTCTCGTGCAGCTTATGAATGTCCTTATGTAGATATTGTTATCTACTTAAAAATAGAAGCTATCAAGGAATGTATGGATCTAGATTCACTCACCCCTTGTAATCAAGACTTTCCTTCGTTGGTCAACCCTTTCACGTCATGGGAGGCAACATCTGCAAAGTATGGCCCAGGTGAGCAATTCACTCTTCAATGAGCCTTATTAATATCAGATCTATTAGTGTCACCCAAGACATGTGGTAAACCCTACTTTCAATTAAATAGCACTCAAGATAAATGCCCCAAACCACTGGATAATTTCATTCCTAATGGTCTCTTATCTAAGGAAAAGATGTTAGAAGATCCCATTAGCAGAGTACCCGAGGGTACCATGGCTTCATGCCATTAGTCCCTGTAGTATATCAAGGGCCACCGTATGATGTACGTCATGGGTTACAATGGGTTTGGATGTGGTATCAATGCACAAGGATGGTTATAACCCATTCTTATCCCTCATTTCAAATCTAACAGACATGGTCTTGGAATAAAACCTCATGACGATCCACCCTTTGAGATTGATGCCACTTCTTCAAAACGTGAGGATGACTCATCTCATTCAGATAGTGACACAAATTCCCAATGTAACCTCTACGAGGATCTTTCCTCCATTAACCTATTCCCTGATTCAGATATTTTTACCTTATCTGGATCTAATTCTCAAACCAATTGCCAAGTAACCCTTGTATATCCCAAACTTGTAGATTGGGATCAACAATCTCACGTGTCAATTGATTTCTTTGAGAATGACAAGGAATTCACAAAATTCATGGGACTTAGGGATTCTATTCTGACTGGGGATCACAAGAAAGGTTTTGCTATCAAACTACATGTTTGCGCATACTTTGGAGAAGAGGCAAAGATGTGTGGATGCTTGAATAGGAAGGTCATAAACAAGAGTAAGAATGCTTTAGAGAAACCTTGTGGAAAGAACAAATGTAAGTCTCATAGCGACAAAAAATTTGAAGCACCAGTAGATAAACAATTTTTTTAGGAAATAAGGGTTAAAATATGTGGAATAATCCCTCATAGAATCACGACATTAGAAACTAATATGTAGAAAATATTACAGATCTCAAATAAAAGTGCAGAATAAAATAACACAACACAAAGAGATCATATTTAACGTGGTTCACCCAATTTGGGCTACGTCCACCAAGAATGACTTGCTCAGATTTTATTACAGGCCACCACTCGCTCAATACAATACCCATATCTATTTGGAGCTATGCTTAACAAAATCTACAGAATTCACACTCGAATTCAAAACATATCTACAATGTTACATTAACCCTATCATATGCACAAAACCACATAAGTAGACAACTGCTTAAGCAATTTTACCCCAAATGAGTCGTCAGATCTACTTTTCTAAGGCAGATTCATTTGGTGTGATTCACATAACATTGAGTTTTCCCCAAAGTGTGGGACTTTGCAAATGGGAAAACTCTCCAGATTAAAGGTTGGTTCCTATTCCTCTGTTTAGGTGCATGTGTGGAAACTTGCAGAGGACCTATTCCTAAACCTAATCTAAGTTTTACCAAGGAGACAGGGATAAAAGGAATACAAGAAATCAAAACTAAGCTACAAGGTGATGCACCAAAGGAATGATGAACATTAGTTTTGCTGATAGACACAAACCAACAAAATGCATACAATAATCAAGCACAGATAACCAGATTTATAATGAAAGACCAGATGAGAGAAAAGGAGACAAGAAAGGATCTAAAATCAATCACAAACGTGTTTTATTGCTCTGCAGATTGATACAATGCATTACAAATGGCCAGAAGGTAGGAAACGTATTGCAATTTAAATGGAAGGTCTGAACTCCATGAATTCCTTTGCCAGAAGGAAAGGGGAGCCTGCAAAAACAAAAGAATGTCCAACCCTTTACAATGAGTTTCGACCCTGCTTTTATAGATTCAACATAGAGGGGAGAAAGAGAGAGAAGCGGGAAAAATAGTTCCAAGCTCAACCACCGCTATTAATGCCTCCCATAAAATCTACCCCCAAATCTGTCTTGACTGCATCAATTTCTTATTCGGCGCCTCGAAGGAGGAGGAAATGGTGGATCAGATCGAATCTGATCTGGTTGTTGGGGCAAAATAGATCCTGCATTAATGGCCCTGAAGATGTTTCTCCATTTTTCTCCCACCTAACCTCCCCAAACTTAAAGTTTCAGATCTCCATGGCATAGACGAGGCCGAGATCTTTCCAACGGTGTCAGATTTGCTGGATTTTGAGCCCTGAGTCGAAAGATATGCCCCTTCAAAATTTGTATCGGGTCCGTACAAAAAGGTGGGAAAACTGGTTTGAAAAATGGGCCCCTTTTTAATATGGGACACGTGGAGGGCTGGCGCTTTTTTGAGGGCGGCCTCTGTATTTTTCTCTTGGAATGGCATGGGGCTGACACGTGGCTTCTTCCATGACCTACTCAATTTCTATGTTTTTTGGCTAAGTCCTTTGCTCGGCGGGGTCATATTTCTTGACCAGGGACACGCGGCGGTCTGGCGCTTGTCTGGAAACCCTCTCTTTATTTGACCCTTGAGTTAGCACTGTTTGGACACTTGGCACTCTCCGTCGGCCTGCCACCATGCATTGACTATTCAACCTGACTTTGTCCCCTTTTTGAGACTGGACGCGTGGAGGCTCCGCGCTCACTTAAAAGCCCGATCAAGATTTGCCTTTGAAGGAGCGTCGAGTTGACACTTGGAAGCCTCCGCAGGTCTTTGGACTTTTCAACGACCTCCCTCTTACCTTTTCAGACCTTGGACTACGTGGCGAACTGGCGCTTGTTTGAGCCTCCACTTTTGGATTTACCCTTGGAGATGTGCCGCTTGGACACATGGCAGTCCCCGCCAGCACTTCTATACTTAGCCTTTTTTGAGGCCCACCCTGTCCACCTTTTGACCTCTGTTGACCATTTGCTACATGGAGGGCTGGCGCAAGTTTGAGTCTCTGCCTTGGGCTCCCATTTTGGAATTGCGTTGAGCCGACACCTGGCCCTTTCCGCCTAGTCAGAGACTTTTTCAATGGCCGTGCAACTTTTTGGGGCTCTGGATGCGTGGAAGCCTGGCACTCGTTTGAGCTTCCCTTTTTGGATTCAACTTTGGAGAAGCGTCATGCTGACACGTGGCTCTCTCCGCTGTCTCCTCCATACTTAGTCAATTTTTGGACTCGTTCTGAACTGTTTTGAGCCCGAAGACTTCAGATCTTCACCGTTTCTTCTTTTTCTTGCTCCTGGCTTCTCTGTGACACTGCTCCTCCTTCTCTGACCCTACTATTCTATTTCTGAGCCCACCTGTAACCTGTTAAATAGATTTAAGACACGGATTCACTTGACAGAGCCGTTTCTTCTCTTTCTTCTTGCATAGGGTCGTTTAGTCTTTCGCAGGCCCTGCCACTCCATTGTTGAGTCCTTCTGTGACCTGTTTGCAAGATTTAAACATGTTTTCTCTGGTTCTTTCTGTGCGGGGTCATGGCTGATCCAATACTTTTCCCGGGGGTGAAATATGGATAACAATTTGGTGACTCACAGGGGTATCTACCTGCTAGATGAAAAGACCAATTGCCTTGTCATATCCATTGGGCATGGAGTCGAGAATGATAGTATAATACTTATCCTTCCTCTAATTCATGAGCATGACTGTTTGCACTCTCAATTTTCATAAGAAATCTTGAAATGATGGTTTTTGAGAGTAGAAAATTGCTTTGACCCTGGGGCTTCATTTTTCTCTGAATGGGTTATGCAATAACAACAAAACAACACCACAACTATATACAAAATTTGAAATCATACATGCTCCAAGTAGAACATGCAGAGCATGCAAAGCACTTAGGAGAAAAGCAACCTAAACTACAACAAGACAATGTGCACAAGCACTTAGAGGAATGAGAAACTAAACTAGTATGTACAAGGTGAGAACTTTCCTTCTAGTAGCAGTGTTTAAGATAGATTCCATTCACTGGAATCTGTAACTCTTCACCATCCAATGTAGACAATTGGAAAGCATTGCTACTTTTACATTTTGTGACCATGTAAGGGCCACTCCAAATGGCATCAAACTTGGAATGCCTTCCTGGTTTTTCCCGATTTGCATCCTATTTCAAAACCAGGTCTCCTTCCTGGAAGGTCCTTGTTCTTGCCTTCTTGTCAAAGCATCTCTTGATTGAGACCTGATCCTTCTCCATTGTTTGAAGTGCATGTTCTCTAGTTTCTTCCAACTCCATCAGCTCTGCATACCTGGCCTCCATTGGTTCAAACTCAGACATCTCCAGCTGCTTCATGAGTTCCAATGCTAGCAACTCAAGTGATATAGGCAACACTGCCTCTTTCCCATAGACAAGTTTGAATGGAGAGCTTCCTGTAGACCTCTTGGGTGTTGTCCTATCAGCCCATAAGGCTGATTTGAGTTTCGTGTGCCAAGTTCTCTGATTTTCATCCAGAGTTCTTCTGACAATCTTTAGCAGGTTCTTGTTTGTGGACTCAGCTTGGCCATTACCTTGAGGGTAATAGTTTGATGAAGTGCTCAAGTAAATCCCATTCCTAATGGCCCATTATGTGATTTTGGAACCTATGAATGCCAATGCATTGTCTGATATAATGGTGGCTGGCACTCCAAACCTGGTCACTATCCCTTCATAGAAATCTAGTATGCTAGACTCATTAGCTTCTTTGAGTGCCACTGCCTCGGTCCACTTGGTGAAATAGTTTGTTGCCATCAGAATCCATTTGTGGCCTTGGCTTGAATTTGGATTGATGACCCCGATGAAATCCAATCCCCATTGCATGAATGGTTGGTCAACTGAAATTGGGTGCAATGGAAGTGCTGCTAGCCTTTCTTTGCCTTTGAAGAATGCACAATTTTTGCACTTTTTGATCCATGCATAGCAGTCACTAAACACCCTGGGCCAATAATAACCTGCCTTCATGATCTTGAGTGTTGTCACCCATGGAGAAAAATGGCCTCCAGCTGCTTCATCATGGAACTCTTGTAACACTCTCTCAATCTGATTTGTCCCAATGCATCTTAACAGAATGCCATTGATGTCCCTTTTGAACAAGATGCCATCAATAAGCACATATGGGATGGCTTGTAGTCTGAAATGTCTCCTTTTTGTTTTACTCATTTCTGGAGGACACAGGCCTATTTGTAGGAAGTGCATAATGCTTTGAGTCCAACAAGGAGTGGGTACATCATCATTTTCTTCCTCTTGACTATTTTGCAGAACAAAAACAGCTTCCTTTTCACCACTTGCTTCATCTTGTTGACTCGAGGCTAGCTGTTCACACAATCCCTTCCCACGGACCAGCTTAGTAACCTTGATCTCAATGTCATACTCCATGACACGAGTGATCCATCCTGCATGTTTTTCATTCAGATCCTTGCTGAGAAGGAAGTCTTTAACTCCTGCATGGGAGACTAACAGTTGGATTTTATTGTTTGAAACCAGATGTTTAAACTTCTTTAACCCTCTGATCACTGCCAGGACTTGCTTTTCGATGAAGGAGTATCTCACTTCATAATCTTCCAGACCCTGGCTGAAGAAGGCAATTGGCTGCTTTGTACCCTCTTTGTTCTGTTGTACTAAGATTGCAGAAATTGTGTCACTGCCACCAAAGGCATATAGTATGAAGTCCTTAGAAAAATATGGATTCATGAGAGTTGGGGCTTGTGATATAGCTTCTTTGATGGCCTCAAAACTTTCTTTTCCTTCAGCTGTCCACCTAAATGCAAAGCTCTTCTTCAACATCAACGTTATTGGTTTGACAAGGGCAACAAAGTTTGGTACAAACCTGTGGACAAAATTGATTTTTCCTAAGAAGCTTTGAAGAGCTTTCTTATGGCTTGGCAATGGCAATGCTCTTATTGCTTCAACTCTCTCTGGGTCAATTGCCAAACCTTCCTTTAACACAATATGGCCTAGAAGCCTGCCCTCATGGGCCAAGAATATGCATTTTTTAGGGTTCAATGATACCCCAAATCTCCTACACCTTTGAAACACCTGTCTTAGGTGAAAAAGGTGGTCTGCTGCATTTTTGGAGAACACAGTAATGTCATCCAGATAGATCAGTACTATTTTGTTGATCAGCCCTTTGAATGCCATATCCATTTCCCTTTGGAAAGTGGCTCCAACATTAGACAATCCAAATGGCATTTTTCTATAGGCATAGGTGCCCCATTTGGTGGTGAAAGTTGTTTTGAACTGATCATCTTCTTTCACCATTATCTGGTTGTACCCTGAGTAGCCATCTAAGAGAGAGAATCTCTCTGATCCAGACACCACTTGCAAGATCTGCTCCATTGAGGGGAGTGGGTAGTGGTCTTTGAGGGATGCTCTGTTCAAGTCTCGAAAGTCTACACACAACCTAATCTCTCCATTCTTCTTCCTGACTGGGACCAAGTTTGCAACCCAGCTTGAGTGTTTGATTGGAAATATGATACTTGCCTCTATCAGCTTGTTTAGCTCTTTCTTCATCAGAGGTTCAATGTGTGGATTGACTGGTCTCTGC
The DNA here is from genome assembly GCA_019776745.2 of Taxus chinensis. Classification (NCBI taxonomy): domain Eukaryota; kingdom Viridiplantae; phylum Streptophyta; class Pinopsida; order Cupressales; family Taxaceae; genus Taxus; species Taxus chinensis. The sequence continues at coordinate 487,037,566 of CM034154.1, forward strand.
TTTTTCCTGATGGGCTTAGCAGCTGGATCTAGTTTGATTGTGTGTTGTGCTAACTTTGGATTGAACCCTCTTAGGTCTTCATAGCTCCAAGAAAATACATCTGGAAACTCTTGGAAAAGTTTGCATGAATTCATACCTTTCTTGCTCGGTGGCCACTTTGCCAATTTGAAGTGTTTTGCCTTCTCCAACTAGAATTGACTCTGAATCTTCTCCTTTGATCTGTATGTTAGCCTTCTCTTTTCAAAACTGATCATTAGGATTGAAGATAGATTCTAATGTCACCAAACCTTTGGGAAGCTTGTTTGTATGCAGCTGCACTACTTGATCTCCATATTGTTGCTCTAATTTGTTTTGATTCCTAGCTGAGAATTCAGCTTCCTCTTGCAAAAAATTGATGATCTGTTGATCATTCTCGAACACCTGCCAGCATGTGTTGTTATCTGGCACTGTTGGCCTCACAATCACATGGATATGTGGCTGTCCTTTGTCCCTCTTGATGTTGTCAACCACATCAAATGTTGCTCCAACTGCTGCAAGCCTATCAGCAGCTTCGTTCTCCTTCCTGGGTATGGACACAATGTTGAAGGCTTCGAAATCCTCAATGAGATCCCATACCCTATTCTTGTAGCTTTTGAGCAGGTCATTCTTGACAGCATTTTGTCCTTTGACTTGATTGGCAACCAGTTCACTGTCACCAAACACTTGCAGGTTCTTGATTCCTCATCTTCTAGCCCAATGCAATCCATGAACCAAAGCCTCATATTCTGTTGTATTGTTTGAACAGGAAAATTGGAAATGGAAAGCTGAGTAATATTTCATACCTTGGGGTGACACAATCATAGCCCCTCCTCTGGCTCCTTGCCTACTTCTCGAGCCATCAAAGAACAATTTCCATACTTCATTGTCATCTTTGTGTTCTGGCTTAATGATGTCAGGAAGAGGATGATTCTCCTCATGCAGGCAGTAGACTCCTAGCTCAGATTCTTCCATCTCCTTATAGGGATCAAAAGCATGTCTTTTGACCACCCATTCATCGAGAGTCAGGTCCAGGATACACCCCACCTTGGTATCTACTTCACAAGTGTTTAGGAGGTCCTCCTGATCAAAAGCTGAACAATTTGCATTGATTGGGCTAGGCACATAAGACTCAATGTGATAATCCACTATGGGCTCAGATCTGATTGTGGCCTTCACTCCATACCTTGTTCTAAAGAGCATATGCGACCAGTCAGCAGACAAATAGCCTCCAATTTTGGCAGTGAAGTCCCTGGACAAACACAATGCAAAATGTGGTGGCAAGTCTATGACTGATACGTTCTGCAATACAGTCACATTGGGGTAGGCATGCAGAGTGAGGCTCAGATCCTTGATGATTCCAACAGTTGTCACTGTTGTCCCATCCAATTGTACTACCCCTCTAGAGATGACTTCATACTGGAGACCCAGTTGATCAGCTATTTGTTTGGGCATTACAGAACTACTTGCCCCCGAATCAATCATGCAATTATGCACCAATTTATCCCCAATGATTAATGAAACATAGAATGGAGGAGGTCTCAGGTTCTTACCTTGTTGCTCTCGATGGTTTCCCCCAGGTTGAGTTGTATTGGTAAGCACTTTCTCTTGTTGGTTAGGGGGTTGATTTGAGCTTGACCAATTGGCCATAGCAGTCTGCAATAGATCCCTCTGCCCTGGAATGGCCAGTGACTCCCATAGTGAAATGTTCACACTTGTCTTCTTCATTTTCTCAATGATATTAAATGAGCTATCCTTCTGCTGCCCCTTCCCTGGCACATTTTTCTCTTGCACATGGGTTGTTACAACCGGTGCCTGAGTGGATTTGGAAGGTGGCTTGGATTGGATCTGCATATTGGGAGTTGTATTTTGAATGCCAATACCTTGTGGAGCAATGGAGGATTGAGGATCACCTGAGTTTGGTGAATGTCCTTCTCCAATATTTCTCTTCTTGGACCGTGTATTGGTAGCTATACTTTGAGAAGGAGCCTGATTCATTCCACATAAGTCTTCAGCTTGCCAATTGACAAGCATAGTTTCACTTGGAGGTCCCTCTTGCTGAGCTCCTTGCTGCTGATTTTCTTCTTGGCTAGGTTCTTGTGACACACCAATGGTTTGCACCATCAAAGCCTGATTTAGTGCACCATTGAAGCACATCGATTGATTATGTGGCTGATTGCATGGGAAACACCAATCATATTCTTGTGCCATGTTATTTTGTGCTGGAACCAATGCCCTTGATGTTGAAGTTGTGTTTGGATCATATGACCTAAAAGGTCTAGCAGCTTGAGGTTGTCCTTGGTGTTGACTCTGATTTACAGCCTGAGTTGGTGGTCTATTTTGCTGATACGAGGGTCTAGCCTGATACTGAGCTTGAGGCTGATATGGCCTAGAACTCTGAGTCTGCTGTCTTTTGATGGTTACTAACTCATTCCACAGGTTTTGAAGTTGTTTCATAACTTCCTGAAGCTCCTTTGAGGTGTTAGATGATGAGGTGGAGGCTTCAGCTGAACTTTGACTCCTGGGAGTAGGTATAGGAGCTAATGTGGGTGTTTGGCTGGTACTTGGGTTTCCTAATTTGGGGTATAGAGGCATGGATGGCCTAGGAGCAAGTTTTCTAGCCTGAATTAAATGATTCTCAGCTCCTATGGAAAGGCTATAGGCTGCAGGTAAGGTTGTGCCCCCCATTGACTGAATCATTAAAGCAATATCAGAATTTAAAGCTCTAAGAAAGTATAAGAAGGCACCTTCTTTAGTGGGCTTTACTGCTGTTGGAATCCTGTCCTAGGTCCGTTGAAATCTGAGGTTGAAATCCGTCAACTGCTCGTTCGGAGCTCTCTTGATTGTTGTCAGTTGCTCCAACAAGGATAGGTTATCTCCCTTTTCTCCAAACTGGTCATGAAGAGCTCTGCACAGATGGTCCCAAGTTTGAATAGAGCCTGCTGCTAGGCTCCTGAACCATTGTGAAGCTTTACCCTTGAGTGAAGAGGCTAGCAACTTGACTACAATGTCCATCTCAGTGATCTCATGGATTGTACAGACATTTGCAATGTCTTGAACGTGGTCACCAGGAGAAGTCTGGTTTTCTCCAGTGAAATATGGGATGCTCTTTAATGCTGCCACCGGGACTGGATTTTGTGCATTCAGAGCGAGTGGGTTGCTGCCAGTGAAATTGACATAAGGATTTGGCTGTGCCATCCTGATCGGCCTGAGCACCCTTCTTGATTGAAAGAATGACCTACTAGGAGGAGGTGTTGATAAGGCTCTGTTTGGTGGAGATAGAGACCTCTGGGCTCTTCTTCCTCTTCTCCTTCTATCTGGAGACAAGTGTAGGTGTACAAACTGTCCTTCTTCTCTTGTTCTTGACCTTGTTTGTATCCTTCTCATGAACTTGGGAAACTTGGACTGCTGAAACCAGTGGATTCTGTCCCTTTTGGAGTCGCCAGATGTGTAGTTCTTAAAAGCTTCTTAAAAGCTAGAATCACAACAAGTGCACATCAATCTTACTGTAATAAAGATGGAGACTTCTTGGTCCCACCGGGCGTGCCAAAACTGTTAGTGCAAAATCACAGCACCCCCAAATGAGTCATCAGATCTACTTTTCTAAGGCAGATTCATTTGGTGTGATTCACATAACATTGAGTTTTCCCCAAAGTGTGGGACTTTGCAAATGGGAAAACTCTCCAGATTAAAGGTTGGTTCCTATTCCTCTGTTTAGGTGCATGCATGGAAACTTGCAGAGGACCTATTCCTAAACCTAATCTAAGTTTTACCAAGGAGACAGGGATAAAAGGAATACAAGAAATCAAAACTAAGCTACAAGGTGATGCACCGAAGGAATGATGAACATTAGTTTTGCTGATAGACACAAACCAACAAAATGCATACAATAATCAAGCACAGATAACCAGATTTATAATGAAAGACCAGATGAGAGAAAAGGAGACAAGAAAGGATCTAAAATCAATCACAAATGTGTTTTATTGCTCTACAGATTGATACAATGCATTACAAATGGCCAGAAGGAAGGAAACATATTGCAATTTAAATGGAAGGTCTGAACTCCATGAATTCCTTTGCCAGAAGGAAAGGGGAGCCTGCAAAAACAAAAGAATGTCCAACCCTTTACAATGAGTTTCGACCCTACTTTTATAGATTCAACATAGAGGGGAGAAAGAGAGAGAAGTGAGAAAAATAGTTCAAAGCTCAACCACCACTATTAATGCCTCCCATAAAATCTTCCCCCAAATTTTTCTTGACTGCATCAATTTCTTATTCGGCACCTCAAAGAAGGAGGAAATGACGGATCAGATCGAATCTGATCTGGTTGTTGGGACAAAATAGATCCTGCATTAATGGCCTGAAGATGTTTCTCCATTTTTCTCCCACCTAACCTCCCCAAACTTAAAGTTTCAGATCTCCATGGCGTAGATGAGGCCGAGATCTTTCCAACGGTGTCAGATTTGCTAGATTTCAAGCCTCAAGTCGAAAGATATGCCCCTTCGAAATTTGTATCGGGTCTGTACAAAAAGGCGGGAAAACCAGTTCGAAAATGGGCCCCCTTTTAAAATGGGACACATGGAGGGCTGGTGCTTACTTGAGGGTAGCCTTTGTATTTCACTCTTGGAATAGCGTGGGGCTGACACGTGGCTTCTTTCGTGACTTGCTCAATTTTCTTATGTTTTTTGCCTAAGTCCTTTGTTCGGCGGGGTCATATATCTTGACTGGGGACATGTGGCAGTGTGGCGCATGTCTAGAAATCCTCTCTTTATTCGACCCTTGAGTTAGCACCATTTGGAAACTTGGCACTCTCCGTCGGTCTGCAACGATGCAGTGACTATTCAACTCGACTCTATCCCCCTTTTGAGACTAGACACGTGGAGGCTCCGCGCTCGCTTGAAATCCTGATCAAGATTTTCCTTTGAAGGAGCGTAGGGTTAACACTTAGGAAGCCTCCACAGGTCTTTGGAATTTTCAACGACCTCCCTCTTACCTTTTCAGACCTTGGAGTACGTGGCAAACTGGCGCTTGTTTGAGCCTCCACTTTTGGATTCACCCTTGGAGATGCGTCGCTTGGACACATGGCAGTTTCCGCCAGCACTTCTATACTTAGCCTTTTTTTAGGCCCACCCTGTCCTCCTTTTGATCTCTATTGACCATTTTCTATGTGGAGGGATGGCGCAAGTTTGAGTCTCCGCCTTGGGCTCCCATTTTGGAATTGCGCTGAGATGACACCTAGCACCTTTCGCCGAGTCAAAGAATTTTTCAACGACCGTGTAACTTTTTAGGGCTCTGGACGCATGGAAGCCTGTGCTCATTTGAGCTTCCCTTTTTGGATTCAACTTTGGAGAAGCATCGTTCCGACACATGGCTCTCTCTGTTGTCTCCTCCATACTTAGTCAATTTTTGGACTCATTCTCAACTATTTTGAGCCTGAAGACTTCAGATCTTCACCGTTTCTTCTCTTTCTACTTTTGGCCTCTCTGTGACATCGCTCCTTCTCTGACCTTGTTATTCTATTTTCGAGCCCACTTGTTACCTGTTAAATAGATTTAAGACACAGATTCACCCGACAGAGCTGTTTTCTGAATTTCTCCTGCACTTCACAGGCCCCACCACTTCTATTGTAGAGTCTCCCTATAACCTGTTTGCATGATTAGAATCATAATTTCTTTGGTTCTTTTTGTGTGGGGTTGTGGCTGATCCAATACTTTTCTCGGGGGGTAAATATGGATAGCAGAGTGTAGTAGAAATGCACCAAAAAGACTAGACAAAGCATGGAATGACAAAAAGATGGAGGAGCATGGAAACTAAAGATGAAAAATGCACAAAGAAAAAGTGATGAGAGTGAACTTAGGGCAGAACGTGTGTGTAGTTGTTACGGTGTGTAATGTACTTGCATGATTAGTAAAGTGTGTGTTATCGCAGAGTGTTGTTTTTGACGTTTTTGTTGTTGTTGTTGTTGCCCCCATTTGACTGTTTGTTTCTCATTCGACCGGACCTGTAAGGAGAAACTGATCAAGCAGTCAAATATGTATGTATGTATGTATGTATGTGTAAAAACGTAATGTAAAAGACACATGTATGTGAATGTAAATGGAACATGTAAATGGAACATGTGCAACTGATCCATGTCAAGAAAAAAGAGTGTAGAAGGATATCATGTACTACCAAGGTTTTTTGGGTGATCTGACATTATAGGCCAAAGAAGTGTAGAGAGGAAATGCTTTGTGTCCTCCAACCGTTAACTGCTTCCCTGAAATGTGTGTGAAGAGATATCTATATCATCGTGGTTTTTTGGGTGATCCAACGCCACTGGATGAAGTAGTGTAGAGAGGCACACCCAATGTAACCTCTAAGCCTATAACTGCTTCCTAGAATGCTAAGGATACCATGTCCTATAAAAGATGCTATGTATGGGGTTCATAGATTGGTCTGAACCCACTCGATGTATATAACTGAAGCAAACCAATGTCGAATCTATGTGTTAGTATATAAAAACCCCAATGCCCCCCTCTTTGGGGACACATGCAATGTCGCTTATAGGAGATTTCGGCCCCAAAAGAGGACCCACCACATGTAGTCTAAAACTCTGCACTGCATGGGGAAAGGAATGCGTTTGGTAGAAGTAAAGTTGTTCACAAACAAGGATGGCTAGCTAAAGAAAAGTGTTAGTATGATCAAGTATGCATGTAAAAAGGCAATGTGTAATCTACGCAAACAATATAAAAGCTACCAAGTAAAGTAGTGTATACACATAAGAAGACAAGTAAGCTGCACAAAGTGGGTCGCAAACATGGGACATCACTCATGATGTCGCAAGACATGCAAGGCCATCATGGCTATAAAAAACAAACAAGTGTGCACACCAAACATAGGGAAAAGCCCACAAACAAGAGCAAATAATAACAAATAATGTAACAAACAAGTATGGAAGTAAATATCCTTGCATAACAAATGTCGCACATGAAGCACCCGTTAGCATGTTAGAAAGATAACTAGTATGTCAAAAGCATGTAGAACCAAGTAATGTAAAGTGTTAAGTACAAAATGAAACAATAACACCTGGAATATACGAATGTAGATGCCCCCAACAACCAGTGTAGGAAGGGTAGAAGGAGAGCATCCATGCTGTATGTAAGAGACATGTATATACAATCACAACTAGAAAAATATGTGAATCTACATGTGTGGATGATATAGATAAATGACATATAAGCAATCTAACTAGCATGTGTAATAAAGTGACCATGAACAAGCGAAAGTAAACAAGAGTAAGAACAACTTGTTATCCAAAATGTGCCCCTGCTCATTTTTTGTGGCTAACTCCTCTCATTTTTTCCTCTCTTGTGCCTCAGTCATAATATTTTGCTTTTCAGGCACTCAAAACCTTCTAGAAATGACACCATTGGATAGAGCTCTTTCTCAGCTTTCCAGAAAGGTAAAGTTTTCCTCCTAACTCCATGTATTTTTGAAGTTATGGCTCGGCAGAGTTTTTTGGAAAAATTTTCCCCTGAAAGGCCCGCGGCCAATGAGATGCCGCCACGTGGCACCTAGAGTGGCGGAGTGCGGGGAAATTTTGGAAAATTTTCCAAATGACCAAAAAGGTGCAAAAATTCAAATTTTTGCCCGCCAACCCGATTTGGCCCTGTTTTGCCCTAAAACTTCAAATGGCCATATCTTTCGATCCAGAGCTCGGTTTTTCGCGTTCTTTATATCAATGGAAAGCTAGTGAAATTATCTACAAGATTCTAGGGTCATTTTTTCATTTTGATGGAGTTTGGAGAGAGAAAATTGAAAAACACCTCTGGCACGTGGTCATGGACAGAAATGACGTTTCAACCACCGTTTTTAATGAAGAATGGCTCGCATTCTCTCCCAGCATGGCTAAAAATGTTAGGGGATGGGTCTGTAAGGATGCCCATGCTGTTTTGAATGTGTTTTGGTCAATGGTTGAATCCCTTCCATGTTTTCCCACGTTTCTCTCTCCTGGGCTCGTCCCTTGCACTGTAAAAGCCATATTTGGCTCATTTTCAAAGGGTTGAACATTTTTTGTGTATTGCAGGTCCCCTTTCTCACCTTGGAAGTGATTTTGGTGGAATATCAGACCTTTTCTAAGAGCTGCAACTTTATTTTTCCTCTCAGGTGTTGTAATGCAAGTGATTTTGATGATTAAAATAACAATACAGCCTCTGTGATTAGTTTTCATCCTCTGCCTGTGTTGTTTGGTTAATTTATGATCCTTCATTACAATTATCAGTTTGTGCATGAGGTTCTTTGTTGCATTTTTATGGACTGTGTCAATCTGCAGAAGTAAAAAATGCTCACCACTCCTTTGGTGCATCACCTATTAGCATTAGTTTTAGCTTTTTTGCATTCTCTATCTCTGTCTCCTTTGGAATTTAGGGTAGGGTTAGGAATATAGACCTCTGCAACTTGTAAGTGATAAATTTGACCAGAGGAACTGAGGAACCAGCCTCTAAACTGGAGATTCCTTTCTCATTTTGCAAGTCCCACACTTGGGGAAAGGATTCAATGTTGTGCAATCACACTGGATGCTAGTATGATCAAACTAGAAATCTGATCAACATCCAGGGGTGCTGCTGATTTGCAACAACAGTTTTGGCACGCCCGGTGGGACGTTAGAGGTCTTCATCTTCATTGCAACAAAATTGATGTGCATTTGTTGCAAGTTTCTTGCTTTAAAAGAGCTATAAATTGCACATCTGGCGACTCCAAGGAAGAAGAATCAGCTGGTTTTAGCAGTGCAGACCTGAAAACTCATGAGAAGAATCAACACAAGGTCAAGAGCTGGAGAGGAAGAGGTGTTGTTTGAATATCTGCAGTTATCTCCAAGAATAAGGCAAAGTGGGAGGAGAATCCAAAGGTCTCCATCTCCACCAAACAGAACTCTCTCAACTCCTCCACCTGGTAGGCCTTTCATTCAATCAACAAGGGTTCTAAGGCCAATCAGAATGGCACAAAACAACCCCTATGTCAATTTCACTGGCAGCAGCCCACTTGCTCTCAATGCACAAAATCCAATCCCAGTTGCAGCATTGAAGAACATTCCATACTTCACTGGAGAAAATCAGACCTCACCTAGTGATCATGTTAAGGATATTGCTAACATTTGTGCAATCCATGAGATCAATGAGATGCAAGTTACTGTCAAACTGCTGGCATCTTCATTCAAAGGGAAAGCTTTGCAATGGTTCAGGAGTCTTGCCTCAGGTTCTATTCAAAATTGGAATCAGCTATGTATAGCCCTCCATGAGCAGTTTGGGGAAAAGGGAGACAACTTGTCCCTTTTGGAGCAGCTGACAACTATCAAAAGAGCTCCCAATGAGCAGCTGACTGATTTTAATTTCAGATTTCAAAGGACTTGGGAGAGAATTCCAGTGGCAGTCAGGCCAACAGCAGAAGGTGCTTTTCTTTATTACCTTAAAGCTTTAAATTCTGATATTTCTATGTTAATTCAGTCCATGGGAGGCACAACTATCCCCATTGCTTATAGCATTGCCATTAGAGCTGAAAATTGTTTGATTCAAGCTGGCAAGCTGGCTCCTAGGCCTCCAATGCCATTATTTCCAAGTTTAGAGAGCCCAAGTACTAGCCAAGTGCCTAATTTAGCTTCTATTCCCACTCCTAGAAATCAAAATTCAAGTGAAGCTTCCACTTCATCTTCTAGTGCCTCAAATGAACTTCAAGAAGTCATGAAGCAATTGCAAAATCTAGGTAATGAGCTGGTTACACTCAAAAGGCAGCAAGCTCAAGGTTTTAGACCTTCCTTCCAGCCTCAAGCTCAGCCTAACAGGCAGCCATATCAACCTCATAGACCACCCAATCTAGCTGCAAATCTAAATCAAGCAAGGCCTCCTGCCAACAGACCATTTCAGCCCTATAATCCCAATGCTACATCTGCATCTAAAGCATTAGTGCCAGTACAAAACAATATAGCTCAAGAGTATGATTGGTGTTTCCCATGCAATGAACCTCATAACCAGTCCATGTGCTTCAACGGTGCCTTGAATCAAGCATTAATGGTGATAGCAACTGGTGTGGAGGGTGAAGGTAGTCAAGGAAATAACCAGCAACAAGAAACATTCCAGCAGCAATCAGCTCCAAATGATACCACACTTGTAAACTGGCAGGCAGAAGATTTTTGTGGCATGAATCAAATGATTTCCCAAAGTGTTGCAGCCAACACAAGGTCAAAGAGAAGAAATTTGGGTGAAGAACAACCATTGGCCCCAAGTAATTCACGACCTTCTGTCACTCCACAAACTATTGGCAAACAAAATGCAATCCCAAGCACGCAAGGATTGCCTAAAACAACCCCTAGGCCAACCCAAATGCCAGTTGTTGCTGCCCATGTGCAAGGAATGAATGTGCAGGCCAAGGGACAGCAGAGGGATACTTCATCTCCATTCAGTATCATTGATCAGATGAAGAAGACAAATGTAAACATATCAATGTGGGAATCACTATCTATCCCAGGCCAAAGAGATTTGCTACAAGCTGCCATGAAGGACTGGTCAACTTCAAATCAGCAAGTCCAAATGCAAGAGAAGGTGCTCACAAATGCTGCCCAGCCTGAGGGGAATCATGGAGGACAGCAAGGTAAAATATTGAAGCCCCCTCCATTCTATGTTTCATTGATCATTGGGAAATCAATTAGTACCCAATTGCATGATTGATTCCGGGGCAAGTAGTTCAGTAATGCCCAAGAAAATAGCTGATCAGTTGGGAATTCAGTATGAAACCATATCCAAAGGGGTGGTACAGTTGGATGGGACAGCAGTAACAATAGTCGGGGTGATTAAAAACTTGAGTCTTACTTTGCATGCCTGTCCCAACATGGTTGTTTTGCAAGATGTCTCAGTAATAGACCTTCCACCACTCTTTGCCCTATGTTTGTCAAGGGATTTCACAGCTAAGATTGGAGGTTACTTGTCTGCTGATTGGTCACACATGCTGTTCAGAACAAGATATGGAACCAAAGCCACAATCAGGTCTGAACCTATTGCAAACTTTCACATTGAGCCTTACACTCCAAGTCAGATTAATGCCAATTGTTCAGCGTTTGATCAAGAGGATTATCCAAGCACTGATGAAGCTGACACCAAGGTAGGAAGCATCCCAGATCTAACTCTTGATGAATGGGCAAGCAAGGTGCATGCTTTTGATCCTTATCAAGAAATAGAAGAATCTGAGCTGGGAGTCTATTGCATACATGAAGAAAATCAGCCTATTCCTAGCATCACCAAGCCAAACCACAAAGATGACAATGAGGTATGGCAGTTGTTTTTTGATGGATCAAGGAGTAGACAAGGTGCAGGAGGGGGATCCATGCTGGTTTCACCTCAAGGAGTTAAGTATTATTCAGCTTTTAGATTTCAGTTTGCATGCTCTAATAACACTGCTGAATATGAAGCCTTGGTGCAAGGACTGCATTGGGCAATCAAGAGAGGAATAAAGAACTTGCAAGTCTTTGGTGACAGTGAGTTGATTGTCAACCAAGTCAAGGGGCAGCATGCTGTCAAGAATGATCTACTCAAGTGCTACAAGAACAGGGTGTGGGACCTCATTGAAGATTTTGAGGGTTTTGGCATCAAATCCATTCCTAGGAAAGAGAACCAAGCCACTGACAGGCTTGCAGCAGTTGGGGCAGCCTTTGACGTTGTGGAGAGCATTCAAAAAGACAAGGTACAGCCAAACATCCATGTGATTGTGAGGCCTTCAGTGCCAGATAACAATGTAAGTTGGCAAGTGTTTGAAAATGATCAGCAAATCATCCATTTCTTGCAAGAAGAGGCTGAATTCTCAGCCAAAAATCAGGAAAAGTTAGAGCAGCAGTATGGTGACCAAGTGGTGCAGCTGAGAACCAACAAACTACCAAAGGGACTTATTACTTTGGAGTCCATTTTCAATCCTAATGATCAGTTTAGGAAGGAGAAAGCAAACATCCAAGTGAAGGGAGAAGATTCAGTGTCCATCTCAGTAGAAAGAGGCAAATCACTCCAAATTGGTAAGATGACAACTGAGCAAGAAAGGTATGAGTTCATACAACTTTGTCAAGAATTCCCTGATGTGTTTGCTTGGAGCTATGAAGATTTGAAAGGTTTCAATCCTGAGTTAGCTCAACACACCATTGAATTGGATCCAAATACTAAGCCCATCAGGCAGAAACAAAGGCCAGTCAACCCCCACATGGAGCCTCTCATGAGAAAAGAATTGAATAAGTTGATAGAATCAAGAATCATATTCCCTATCAAGCATTCTAGTTGGGTTGCCAACTTGGTTCCAGTCAGAAAGAAGAGTGGGGAAATCAGATTGTGTGTTGACTTCAGAGATTTGAATAGAGCATCTCTCAAGGATCATTATCCACTTCCTTCCATGGAGCAGATTTTACAAGTTGTTGCTGGCTCCGAGAGGTTTTCACTACTTGATGGCTATTCAGGGTATAATCAGATTATGGTGAAGGAAGAAGATCAGTTCAAGACAGCCTTTACAACTAAATGGGGAACTTATGCATACAGGAAAATGCCATTTGGGCTGTCCAACACTGGAGCTACCTTCCAAAGAGCAATGGACATGGCGTTCAAAGGTTTGATTAACAACATTGTACTGATATATCTTGATGATATCACTGTTTTTTCAAAAAATACAGCAGACCACCTCTTTCATTTGAGACAAGTGTTCCAAAGGTGTAGAAGATTTGGAGTCTCCTTGAATCCTAAAAAGTGTGTTTTTCTAGCCCATGAAGGAAAGCTCCTTGGCCACATTGTCTCCAAAGAAGGATTAGCAATTGATCCAGAAAGAGTCGAAGCCATAAGAGCACTACCATTGCCAAGCCACAAGAAGGCCCTTCAAAGTTTCTTGGGAAGAATAAATTTTGTTCGGAGGTTTGTCCCAAATTTTGCAGCCCTTGTCAAACCTATCACCAAGATGCTAAAGAAAAGCATGGCTTTCAAATGGACAGCAGAAGGAAAGGAAAGTTTTGAAGCAATCAAAGAAGCCATCTCTCAAGCCCCAACTCTCATCAACCCGGATTTCTCCAAGGATTTCATCCTCTATGCGTTTGGAGGTGATGATACTATTTCTGCAATTTTGGTACAGCAGAATAAAGACAATGATGAGCAGCCAATTGCTTTCTTCAGCCAAAGCCTGGAGGACTATGAGGTGAGATATTCTTTCATTGAGAAGCATGTTCTTACAGTAATCAGGAGCTTGAAGAAATTCAAGCATCTAGTTTCAAACAATAAGGTCCAATTGTTGGTTTCTCATGCGGGGGGTTAAAGACTTCCTCCTCAACAAATACTTGAATGAAAAAAGGGCAGGCTGGATTACTCATGTTATGGAGTATGACATTGAGATCAAAGTCACCAAGTTGGTAAGCAGAAAAAGATTATGTGAGCAGCTGATCTTGAGCAAACAAGAGGAATCATGCAACGAGAAGGAGGTTGTTTTGGCGTTGCAAGACAGCCATGAGCAAGGAAGCACTCAAGAGGAGAATGATGGTGTCCCCACTCCTTGCTGGACCCAAGGTATAATGCACTTCCTAAGCACAGGTCTATGTCCTCCAGAGATGAACAAGACCCAAAGAAGACACTTCAGGTTGCAAGCTGTCCCATATGCCCTTGTTGATGGTGTTTTATTCAAAAGAGATGTGAATGGAGTACTGCTGAGATGCATTGGTACAAATCAGATTCATAAGGTGCTGGAAGAGTTCCATGGTGGACCAGCTAGTGGCCATTTTGCACCAAGAGTGACAGCTCTAAAGATCATGAGGGCTGGTTATTATTGGCCCAAGATTTTCAATGATTGTTATGCATGGATCAAGAGGTGCAAGAATTGTGCATTTTTCACAGGTAAAGAGAGGCTAGCTGGCCTCCCATTGCATCCAATTTCAGTTGACCAGCCATTCATGCAATGGGGTTTAGACTTCATTGGAGTTATTAATCCCAATTCGAGCCAAGGGCACAAGTGGATTTTAACAGCCACAGATTACTTCACCAAATGGACTGAAGCAGTAGCACTCAAGGAAGCAAATGAATCTAGCATCCTAGACTTCTATGAGGGAATAGTAACCAGATTTGGCATACCAGCTACAATAATATCAGATAATGCATTGGCATTCATTGGATCCAAGGTGACTGAATGGGCTGTCAAGAATGGGATCTACCTAAGTACTTCATCAAACTATTACCCCCAGGGTAATGGCCAGGCTGAATCTACAAACAAGAACTTGTTGAGGATCATTAGGAGGACTCTTGATGAGAATCAGAGGTCTTGGCATACCAAATTGAAATCAGCCTTATGGGCTGATAGGATAACTCCTAAAAGATCTACAGGTAACTCTCCATTCAAGCTTGTTTATGGAAGAGAGGCAATTTTGCCCATATCACTTGAGTTGCCAACATTGGAACTCATGAAACAGTTGGAGTTGTTGGAGTTTGAGCCCATGGAAGTCAGATATGCAGAATTGATGGAGCTCCAAGAAATCAGAAATCAGGCATCCCAAGCAATGGAGAAGGATCAAGCTTTGATAAAGAAGACCTTTGATAGAAAGGCCAAGAACAGATCCTTCCAAGTTGGAGATCTAGTGTTAAAATGGGATGCGGATAGAGAAAAACCGGGAAGGCATTCAAAATTTGATGCCATTTGGAGTGGCCCATACATGGTCACAAAGTGTAAGGACAACAATGCTTTCCAGTTGTCTTCATTGGATGGCGAAGAACTGCAGATTCCAGTCAATGGAATCCATCTGAAGCATTGCTACTGAAGGAAATGCTTCACCCTGTACATATTAGTTTAGGTTTTTCATTCCTCCAAGTGCTTGTGCACATTGTTTTGCTGTAGATTAGTTTTTCTTTCCCTAAGTGCTTTGGCACAAGCTTGCTGTTCCTGGAGATGTGTTTGCAGGCCTTGCTCCATCAGGTGATATTCCATCTTCCTCCTTGCAGTGTTCTAGTCAGTTGGGGTATCAAACAGAGAATTCAATGACTCCATACCCAATGGATTGCTTCAGGCAACTGGTAACTTCATCCAGCAGGCAGATGACCCCTCTGAGTTGCCAAAATTGTTATCCAAAATGTGCCCCTGCTCATTTTTTGTGGCTAACTCCTCTCATTTTTTCCTCTCTTGTGCCTCAGTCATAATATTTTGCTTTTCAAGCACTCAAAACCTTCTAGAAATGACACCATTGGATAGAGCTCTTTCTCAGCTTTCCAGAAAGGTAAAGTTTTCCTCCTAACTCCATGTATTTTTGAAGTTATGGCTCGGCGGAGTTTTTTGGAAAAAATTTCCCCTGAAAGGCCCGCGGCCAATGAGATGCCGCCACGTGGCACCTAGAGTGGCGGAGTGCGGGGAAATTTTGGAAAATTTTCCAAATGACCAAAAAGGTGCAAAAATTCAAATTTTTGCCCGCCAACCCGATTTGGCCCTGTTTTGCCCTAAAACTTCAAATGGCCATATCTTTCGATCTAGAGCTCAGTTTTTCACGTTCTTTATATCAATGGAAAGATGGTGAAATTATCTACAAGATTCGGGGTCATTTTTGCATTTTGATGGAGTTTGGAGAGATAAAATTGAAAAACACCTCTGGCACGTGGTCATGGACAGAAATGACGTTTCAACCACCGTTTTTAATGAAGAATGGCTCGCATTCTCTCCCAGCATGGCTAAAAATGTCAGGGGATGGGTCTGTAAGGATGCCCATGCTGTTTTGAATGCATTTTGGTCAATGGTTGAATCCCTTCCATGTTTTCCCGTGTTTCTCTCTCCTGGGCTCGTCCCTTGCACTGTAAAAGCCAGATTTGGCTCATTTTCAAAGGGTTGAACATTTTTTGTGTATTGCAGGTCCCCTTTCTCACCTTGGAAGTGATTTTGGTGGAATATCAGACCTTTTCTAAGAGCTGCAACTTTATTTTTACCTCTCAGGTGTTGTAATGCAAGTGATTTTGATGATTAAAATAACAATACAGCCTCTGTGATTAGTTTTCATCCTCTGCCTGTGTTGTTTGGTTAATTTATGATCCTTCATTACAATTATCAGTTTGTGCATGAGGTTCTTTGTTGCATTTTTATGGACTGTGTCAATCTGCAGAAGTAAAAAATGCTCACCACTCCTTTGGTGCATCACCTATTAGCATTAGTTTTAGCTTTTTTGCATTCTCTATCTCTGTCTCCTTTGGAATTTAGGGTAGGGTTAGGAATATAGACCTCTGCAACTTGTAAGTGATAAATCTGACCAGAGGAATTGAGGAACCAGCCTCTAAACTGGAGATTCTTTTCTCATTTTACAAGTCCCACACTTGGGGAAAGGATTCAATGTTGTGCAATCACACTGGATGTCTAAAATATCAAACTAGAAATCTGATCAACATCCAGGGGTGTTGGAAATGTATGTAGTGAGGTTCATTTTGTTTTCCCCCTAAGCAGTCAAGAATGAACCATAAACGAGAGTGGGTCATCAGGAAATGGTCGAAGTGTATGTTGTGTCTAATGCGCTGTGATGAGTATGTATGTGTAGTGATGTGATGTGACATATACAATAAACATGCATGAACCTTATAGCCTAAGCATATATCATGATATGATGAAAGGATGAGCGATGATTTAGCCTAATTGTATATCACTATAAGATGAATGGACGAGTGATGATTTATCCCTAAGCCTATATCACTATAAGATGAATGGAGGGAATGGTGATGTAACCTAAGGTGTATACCACTACAACATAATAAAATATGTCATGATTTAGCCTAAAACCTATGTCATTAGCCTAGGATTGTCGCATGATGAAAGGTCAAAAATGTGTGATGAAGGTAAGGTTTATTTGATTTGTAAACCCTCGGCAATTGAGTACGGACCAAGGAACTAAAGTACGTCATCGAGTAGTGAGTGTAGCACATGGATGAATATGTAGTATATGTGATGAGTAGAAGACCATATGATGTAGAAATATGTGATGTAAAAATGTAATGTAGGATGTGTAGGATGTGTAATATATGGATAGGTGCAATGTGCAGTGTGTGGGGTTCATCTGTCGTAAGCCCTCAACAGTCAAGTGTGAACTGAAGCACGAGAGTGCGTCATCGGGAAGTGGTCGATGCTAGAATGTGTGATGAAAATGCCTATATGAAAATGTAAGGAGGATAATTGATGTGGTGAGTGGGGGGGGTAGATGCAATGCCCCCCAAATGTATGATAGAGAAGATGAGTAAGGGCCGCTATCAAGAAGATCATCGTTTTCATGATTGAAACCTACTGGAGTAGCGTCAGAAACTTGATAAGCTATTGAATGAGGAGGGTCATACAGGGAATGATTGCGGTGGAGTGTGTACACATTCATTGCATATTCTTCATTAGTAAAGGATATTGGTGGGCAATTATGAGCATGCCAAAAAGAGATGTTTGGAACGTAAGCGAAAGAAGAATCATTGTGAAGAGAGATACGACCAAAAGGCATAGGAAATGTTAGTAACGAGTGATGATCATTGATTGTACCGCTAATGTAATCAAGCCAAGATTGTCCAAGTGTGAGTGGAGAGTCATGAGGGGTGTGCACAACAGAGACCGTTAGATGAAAGACACACAAGGTATAAGATGTCGTAGTGTGAAAATAGCCATGATAAAGATGTGGTGAATGAAGAGGTGGTAAAATGTCATCGAGGGTTATGTTGAATCTAGCCAAACTATCATGTGTACAAATAGTTTCTAAGTACGTAGAGTCGACAAGGATGTGTTTCCAAAAGGACCTATTGATGCATAATGTGCATGTAAAAGGAGGCAGTGGAGCTACGACCCGTGGAGGAGAAGAGGAAATAGTGTCGACACTATGGACGGATCCTCGATACAATACCATAACATCAATAGATGGAGGGGTATTGAACCTATAATCTCCTAGACCATCGACCACAAAGGTTTCTTCAAAATAAGAATCGTCTACACCAAGTAAAATTGAGTTTCCTTAATGATTCATCAGTAAGTTCTATAGCGTCAACTTCGTCATCAAAATCCTTGAAATCATCAGTGTGAGCATCATCTTGTTGTGTGGCACTATCAAGTATGTTAGTAGGTGACACCGTAGTCAGAGGAGTAGAAGCTGCTGCAACTGGTGGAGATGGAACTCTAATAGGGATGAATATTGTAGGTGAAATAATGGTCATAGTGTGAGTAGAAATAACAGGAGCAGTAACAGTAGTACCAACGGTTTGTAAAGTGCTAGACTGACCAATGTCATATGTGTCAAGACTGGCATATGGAATATGCTGCGAAGGCAGTATGGGTATAACAATAACATGGTCTATATGACAATATTTGAATGGCTCGGGATCTGCTGTGATAGTATGTTCATAACGATCATGTAAAAGCTTGACACATTAGTGGATAATAGATGGGACTGCTTGCATTGTGTGAATCCAAGGCCTTCCTAACAAGAGATTGAATTGAAAGGAGGCATCAATGACATAGAACTCAGTGAGAACAGTCATAGGTCCAACCTGTATATGTAATAAGATAGTCCCTAAGCATGTGTGAGTGGTAGAAATGTAACCGCAAATGAGAGGGGAACTATTAGAAATTAGATTATCATTGATACCTAATCGTCCTAAGAGAGAATGAGCACAAAGATTAACAATTGATCCAATATCAATGAGGACTCGTTTAATGCAAGTAGTACTGATAACGACAGTAATGAACAAAGGAGCACACAAATTGTTTTTAGTAAAAGATGACATATATTCATTAGTGAAAGATATAACATGTGGTAAATTACGAAGGGATTGTATAAGATGTGTAAAGGCCACCGTGGGATTATCACTTTCGACATGGATGGCCCGAAGGGCGGCTTCGAGCGTGTTACGAAAATCTAGCGCATTACGCAATAATTCATAAAGAGAGATCTTAACGGGCGTATTTTTAAGTTGTTCAATGATGTCATAGCCCTTAGAAGTGGTAGGAGGAGCTTCCAGAGCGATATGTGGTGGAATAGACATGGGGGGAGCCATAGGTGGATTACGACAAGTACGAAGAGTAGTAACGACATTAATAGATGAATTAACCCTAGGCATGATAAAGCGAGGAGTATGTTTGGTACACACGCACATGAAATCAATGACGATAGTAACTAAAATGATTAACTAAAATTGACTAAATATATTGTATGTGGGGATAGTTAATCTAAACTATTAACATCTATAATAAATTAAATAAATGAAGTAAAAAAAGTTTGTAAATGATCTAAATAACTATGTAAAAAGGAAATGCTAACCCTAATGTGAAAGAAGGAAGAGGAAAGAACTCACCTGAATAATAGATGCTTGCATGACAATGTTGCAGTGATGACTGAAAAATCAAGAAGTAGGAACGATTATGCAAAAGTCCCAAAAAGGATGGAGTTGGAGGATCTAACTGGGCTGGAGCACCTGGGAAGGGACTGGGGCGCATGCGGTCACTCTGGTTTGTAGTCTGTGCACCTTGGTCTATGCAAAATTTCTGAAACTGATCTATACAGGGTCAAAAGGTGATTTGGAACCTTTGCTTTGTGTCGTATCAGATTCTCCGTGCTCCTTTAGATGTCGCCAATAATCCAAGATGAGAAGAAGACCTGCAAGACCCAAAAACAAACATCAAACCCTAAAAAATAAAAATGCATATGAAGGGGTCAGACTGACCTCAGCTGCCATAATGGTGGACTTACTAACTGAGCGCCACACTGCATCTTAGACCCAATGTAGTTCTATGTGCAAGTGTCTGTGAACATGCCCTAGGTTGATCTTGTGTCAATAAAACTTTGTGAAGTAGCAAGTAATAACTATGTGTAGAAAATGTAATAGAATGTGTGCATGAAATAAAATGGAATCCCTCCCCTATGATGTTTGGTGCAGATGTCCTAGCCTCGTGCCTTAATGATGGAGCTTTGTGGATGCAAGTGATATCCAATGCAATAAATGGATGTAACTCTAGATGAGTGATAGTAGTAAGTGATGCTAGGTCCCTCATTATGGTCTCATAACTTTATATTTATAGGGTTCTCTTGATCTAATTTCGTAATTAACCTCGAAAAGGCCGACCACAAGAAATATAAAGATCTCAAATGGCTAGAAGGAGTCCAAAAAGAGGCGAAAAAGTACAAAAAGGACCAGGGCACCCCAATATTAATTTGGGTGCCCCAGTCGAGGCTAAAATAACCCGAGATGGCATAAGTTGACTGGGAATATGGGTGCAAGAGGTTGGTAATGACGAAATAAAATAAAAAAAGATGGCCAAAAGACGGGGGTTAGTTAGTACTTTCTTCACTCAAGAACCTTCTAAATAGTAGTATGAGACCGGGATAAATAATGTCTAAAGTGCATGATTTTGTGACTACACAGGGGTGTATGGCACTCTTGTCCACGCCTGGGTGCTATTGTTCGTAGATTAATGACAACAACTGAGTGAGAACTGAGAGATAGGGATCCCTAAGACTTGACTAGAACTGTGTGAGTGAGTTACAAATGTGCAAGACAAACATCGATAAAGACCAACAAGGTAGACTAATGGACTATAGAATGGGTCATCAGTGAATACTTTTCTTACGCAAGATCCATATATAAAACAACATACTTGGTGGTATAATAATAGTAGTAAGTGCGTGATTTTGTGACTACAAGCCCTCTCCTCACCCTTTTGATCATCTAATTGGGTAGCCTTGCTACACATAATATATTATAAAAATATAAAAAACATTAAAATATGCTAAAACTCTAAAAACATGAAAATATTTCAAAAATAAAAAATTAGGACCTGAACATAATTTAATTTACTAGCTTCTTTACTTTACATATGTTGTTTTTCACATGGTTTGATAGATAACCTATTTTATACTCATTACACGTGTTTCATGAGGTATATGAGCATGATGTAGGACACACCAAAATCTATAATGCTTATGGATACTAAAACTCTCCTCTTAACTCGTGGCCATGCAAATCTGGGGGCGTTTCTATGCACTGCTAGTATAAATGGTCTAAAGCTGTTTATATAAATGGCCGAGAGCTACTAGTATAAATGGTTCAGAGCTGCTGGTATAAATGGTCCAAAGTTGCTAATAGAAATGGTCTGGAGTTGCTTGTATAAATGGTCTAGAGTTGCTTGTATAAATAAAATAATTGGAAAAAATTATAGTTGCATTTAGGCCATTAAAATTTAAGGATCCAAAAAGTTTTTCATTAATAGAATAACCTATACACATTACAAAACATTACACAAAAATAATAATAACAATAGCTTCTATGATAAGTGACTAAACAACCTTACAAATTTTCATTAATATAATAACTATACAATCACAATAAAATAATAATTATAGTACATTATGTGATTACTGACTAAACATGACTATAGATTGGTCCCAAAGCTTGATATATAAAATACGTAGTCTTCACTAAAGGTTGGCCATTAAACAAGTAAGTACATATAAATAGTAGCAGTATTTCTTTAATACAAAAGAGGTATACTCTCTAACAATTCCTCACAATATGAGAAATTGTCGAAACTGTCCTTAGTTTACAACAGTCAGTGATTTTATAGAAATTGTTTAAAATGAAATAAATATAGCACATGAATGAACTTTATACCTATGCAAATAATATTTAAAAGCACAATGGTATTCAAATTGTCATATTATAGTAAATAGGACATTACTTATAAAATTTCTCACAAAATCCTAATATTGAATTCTTCCATTTAAAGTAAATTTGTAAAAAGCAGAGCATAATCAAAGTACATTTAAAGACCCAAATCTTTTTGAACTTAAGGAGAAATGTTTCTTTGTGATACTTTGAAGTGGTTTTGGAATAATAAAATGGAATTGCATTTAAATATTAAAGCTATCATTTGCAGGAAGCTCCCCATTAACATTCCAAAGTGAACAAAATGTAAATTGTTTTGTTATGCAAAATTGCCAAGGCCGTAAAATGACTTCTACCACAAGAATTTAGTTGTATGGATGGCTATAGCAATAAATTTCGCACCAATATTATAGTATTTAAGAATGGAAATGGTAGCGCATGACTTGCATAATAGCTTTAATACAAAAAACAAAAATTCCTCGTTTATGGTATACAAAAAGAATATTTAAAACATGTAGGTGTGGGTGATTACTGGTATGCAAAATAAAATATACTAAACATATTTTGTGACCTTCTCCATGGTTGTTTGCTCTAATAACTATCTCCGCATCTACCCTTACCGTCTAACTATTTAAAATTTTTCCTCACGGTTTTATCTATTATTAAAATTTATTATGTACATTTGTTCATAGATTGCTATTTCATAGACTACTATTTCATTCATTGTCTATTGAATCAAAATATGATAGTCGCCGTGTCTTTCAGATATCCCTGTATTTAAGAAACTGCCAGCAAGTATAGAAATGTAAGAAAATACATCTATTACTACATAAAAACCCTAGATAGCAAAATATTGAGTCAAATCCATACAATGGAATAATGGTTTCAATGCACGAACCCTTTTTTGCTTGTATTATCTTCAACCTGTCTCCAATGCGAATTATCCCGTGGAAAACCTATCACACAAATGCAAGTGAAAGAAAAAAAATTAAACGTAAACAAAACACAATAAAATGATTGAACTGTTTGTCTTATTTTTCTTATTATTATTAATTAATTAACAATTTATGTGATGGTGCCAAATGTCATGCAATGTATGGAAAAGCGCTACATGACACGTGTCAGGAAATAAATTTATTAAAATAATGTCGGTTGTTTTTCTTTCATGAACAAGACAAGAGACTCTTTCACTCCATACTATCAATGTAGAATGCCTTTGGGCATAATTAAGGCTTCGCAACTCTAAGTCACTAAGTATTCATTGATACCTATGAAAAACAAGAGAAGTCGTTGGAAAATATGAACCTAGGCCTTCCGCATGGCATTAAACTATTCATTTTTCAGTTAGGGGCCGTGGGAATGAGGTTTTGTTGTCCATCTATATTTAATGCTATCATGTTTTGAGAGTCCCTTCTCTTCTTCTTGGAAATGATGACAAATAAACAACCCATAAAAGGTGATTTTATTCTCAATTAATGGGTTGCCTTAAATTCCTTTGTATTCAAAAATACTTATTTTAAATCCATTAAAAAGATATTCTCCACATTCTCAATTTTTTTGAAAGAACATGTATATTAAAAAAATCATGCTCTCTAAAAAGATATTTTTTAATTTTTTTTTATGAATTGTTAAGTGGCTCTAACAACCTCCCTCATTATGATTCACCATAACTTGCTCTTTCCCCCAACCTAGACGCTACAGATCACCTCTTTTTGTTTCCTTCAAACCATTAATTGTAATTACCTTCTTCTAATGAATAATTTGTTAATGGCGTTTAATGGAGGCTTTCCCACGCAATTACGTGAGAGGTATTTCATATTTGACCGTTCGATAAACAACACATTATGGCGGAATGCTCTTTTTTCAATCAGCGAGAATTAAAAAGTCAAGCAGCTCAACAACAGTATTGGTTTTGTAGCAGCCATCTGATTCTCGACTATTCCAGAGCATTTCTCTGCAGGGCTTATCTGTGAAATGGGTCAGGACATAGAAGTGATCAGAGATAAAAATGCCATGAGAAATTGGTCACGAAACAGAAGAGTGCAAGGAGAAAAAATAAGCCTGGTGCCCACAATGGGTTACCTTCACAGTGGTCACCTGGCACTTGTAAAGGCGGCCAAGACACGAGCCCCAAGAGTAGTGGTTTCTATTTACATCAACCCTGCTCAATTTGCGGCTGGAGAGGATTTTTCCACCTACCCATCAAATTTTGAAGGGGATTTAAATAAGCTGAGGGCTCTGGGTGTGGATGCTGTATTCATCCCCGCTGATCTCTATGTTAGGGAAGATAATGCAAAAGGAGAAGGAAAGGTGGAAGATAAGAATGTAGGTGAGTGTACTTCTTTTTTGGAGGAAAAGAGTGGAAATGGGCACGAAACATGGATTAGGGTTGACAAGATGGAGAAACCACTCTGTGGAAAGTCCAGGCCTATATTCTTCAGAGGAGTTGCAACAGTTGTTGCCAAGCTGTTCAATATAGTGGAACCTGATTTTGCTGTTTTTGGGAAGAAGGATTATCAGCAATGGCGCCTCATCTGTCGAATGGTAAGATATGATGCTAGGATCAATTTGTATTTTATTTTATTTATATTTTTCGATTTTTATAGTGTGATCGATATGTTTTGGGATGTTGGGGACCTGGGGTATAGCATTAGGCATGTTTTTTTTTAAGATAGGGCTTTTTGGGATGTTGTGGTTTAATATTAGGCATGATTTAATGCATGTTGGGTTTTACGACACTTAAAGAAACTCAACAGTAGGCTCCAATTTGAAGCTTTTAACAAATATAGCAATATGATACTTAAACATGTGAGGCTGTTCAGATGGTAATTCTCGTAGCTACTGATTTCTCAAGTGGACACATGGAGCACAAACATAAATAAGTTAATAACCCTAAGCTACGCCCCCTCTCAAAGCATTTTGAAACTCTTAAAAGTTGGGAATCATCATGTTGATTTTTTTTGTAAGATTGGCCATGATATTGGAAATCCTTTCCCTTATCTTTTTCATTGGAGAATGCTATTCTGTTTCATCATGTAGGGTTAATCGTACATAGAATAGACTAGACATGGAATAGATTAGTGTCCCCGCAATGATAGCTGTTTTCCACTAAGGAGAACCAAGTCGTAGCTAGACCAGATAGTATTCTGGAAACTGGGCTACTAGCTATGCATGCCATAGGCCAAGCAAGCCTATCTGAATAAAAGACAAGAAACACATTCAATATCCTATATCTTATAAAAAAAATTTGCATACATAAAATACAGTAACTAAAGAGAGGTTTCACAGATAAAAACTCCAAATCCAAAGTACTACATGGGGTGAGGGCAGATTATACGAAATCATAACCGTATATATATATAAATGTAGAGTTTAAGTTAGGATATTTGAATTCCAGAGGAAAAAGTTTGTATTGCTAAACGAGAACTATCTTTAAACATCTTGGGAAGGCACAACATACTCACACTAAGTACAATTTGCTTTAGCATGTTTATTTACGAAAGGTTATAAATTATAAGTTATAAGTTATAACTAACAATCTTGGAATCTAACTATCACCTGGTTGCCATTTAGTTAGAGGTTTTCAACTCTAAACAGTTCATGGGGCTGAATCCTTCCAGTCTACTACCTTCCAAAAGCCATGGTAAATTCAATCAACCAGGAACTCGGAGTTTAAGTGAGGCAATGGTAAAAGATCTTCTTAAGTGGAGCAGGGTAGTTGTTTCAACTCAAGCCCTATAAACTATTTCTGTTGCCTTTTAGAGAACAAATTTCAATCTGCTCACACTAGTAAAATACTAAAATGCTAAAAACTAAAAGCATCTAGTGAGCTGTTGATGTTACTGATGTTTGTCTTAGGCTATTATATCATGGCTGCTGTGGTCTTCTTCTTGGCCTATCTCTGTGTTTTAAGCTATATGTAAATACGAAAAACCAAGATAGCCTTTCCAACCTTTGATGTTTAGAGTCACATAGTGACACATCTAAAGGACAATCTCTCACAATACAGTTCAAGTCATTTCCAGCTAATTGATTTTTAGCTCTGATCAAGAGTTTCATAATCCTACAAGACATTGTCTTAGAGGTGCATATCATGTCAGAACAGTTCAACATTTGTAAAAGGGATGATAGACTTTAAACAAGATTGATCAATTGGCATACAAAAACATTCTCATTACACCATCAGCACTCCCACAATTGGGTTCAGGAGCTACATTCAATTTTCGAAACAAGCATTACATCCTAAGCAGAACTGCCCCAAGGTTATTTATCCATCTAACATCTCCCTATAACAACATCATACTATTCTTTTATCATAAAGTAAGGAAAATCTTCAGGATGCTGAAGGAGTTTTCAATAGGAGACCGGACAAACAAATGAATGCATTTTCATTTGCCAATACGTTTCAAGGGTGGAGATAATAGAGGTAACTTCTTTGTAGATTAGGAATACGACGGATATGTTAGGGGCAGGGTGCCATTTCAAACGAGCATTGATTGTGTAGCTAAAACAACAGATTCTTTTAACTAAATTCATTGAGTTTCTTCAGAAGACAAATCTCCAAAAGAGAAGGACATTCATATTCTGTTATCATGAAGGGTTGTCGAGACCATCCATTATCAGTTTTTTTGATTAATCATTATCCTGCACAGTTCATGGAGAGCTGTGCTCTACTAACTATAAGACACCACGACTTTGGAATAGTTTTCATTTCAATATGAAGGCTTCAATTTATCAAGATCTTACAATTACTTCAACGGGAAAGGTTATATGGTAAGATTCAAGGGCTGACACATCAGAGACACTTGTGGGGAACATTATTACGGTGGAGACAAATCTAACTACTATTTGTAAATTATTGAATTCTGAAATTGTATTAATTGTTAAATCTCTCTTTACTCTCTCTCTATATGCCAGCACTGATTGTCTCTCTGAAGATTGCAACAAAAATTGTCCTACAACTCGAGTACAGCTTTGAGTATGTTCTTAAGTTCTTAAGTGACGTGGACCCATCTGCTTTACAACCTGTTAACTACGGAACAAGGTAATGCTGGAAAACAGGGTCTATAATTCTCAAGTATGGTTCCTCTCAAGATATTTCTTATTGATCTCAGGGAATCGATTACCAAAAATGGTAAATGTTATGTAGCCCTTCCAAGGAATACTGACATGTCTAAACTGTACATTCACTTATTCTGTTATCCGCATCATAAGAATGTGGTTGCCAAGAATACGTAAGGCCATGACAAACTCTACTGATAGTATCCTGTTAGTAAGGGGTTTGCTCAACGTTCCGAAGTTTTGAATAAGGTTCCTTCGGCAGCTAACAAAGAAGTCTTTCAACACAGACTGTTCTGATCCCCAACTATACCGTATTCCAAATATCGCCGAAGCTAAGAGCTTACTGCTGTAGAACTACTTAGAGTAAGAAGAACTTTAACAAATTGCCAAGTGGTGGGTCAGGATTGATACCAGACCCCAGTCAGGCTGCTTAAGAGAAGGGCGGTCTGGTTCAAAAGCTGTGAGGGTGCTTATAATCTATAACGTATAACAAATTAAAGTAGTTCAACAATGTTCTATCAACATATTTTAGCTGTTCATAAATGTTGACCTGTCATGTAAATCAAATCTTGCCTGCTAAACCTAGCCGTTTCCAGTTCAATTTTACGTGCTTATGAAATGAATTACTTATTTTCCAATTCCATTATCTACATCTCTACGCAACTGATGCATGAGCATCCCTTAATCTCTAAGCTATCCCGCACTTGAGCAGGCATTGAATATTCTTTTGAATTTGAAGAGCTAAGCACCATGAAGTGAATTTTCTGCAACAAGGTGCAAGAATTTGCTCTTTGCAGAGCTTATGTCAAGCTCTGCAATCTTGGTAGTTCATTTTGGAGCTGCATAACTGGAGGAGCTTCACAAGCCCAGAAGGCTTTGCAAGCTCCCAAAAGCTTTGCAAGCGTAAGATAGCTGCACCAGACTATAGAGCTTTGCAAGTCTAACCAAAGTTTTACAAGCTTAAACTGAGCTTTGCATAACCAAGGGCACTTAGCAAGGCCTGGAAAGGCTTCTAGTAGCTTCGGAAATCACTAAGGACATGACGCTGAAAGGCCCATTCTCATGGTCTGAGATTAGTGCAGTTTTATTCTGTGGTCTATGGTCCTTTAGAACCACCTGTTGAGGTTCGTGGTACTCCTGAGATCATTGATCTATCTTCACCCGAAGCCGCATTAGCATCTACAGTGGCACAATGCCACCTGGGCAGTCCAGACATGGGGCCCTCCTTGTGCCTGCCATCCCTTATGTGGTTTCTCTTGTGGCTTCCTCAGGGTCCCAAAGAACTGTCAACCACTCCGCTAAGATCAACTCATCTGACATCAATCCTACCAAGCTAAGTGTTCGCACCAAAAAGAATCTTCCAGGTTTGCGTTCTACATCACGAGTAATCTGAGAAATAATGCCATTAATCGCTTGTTGGACGCTTTCACTGTAAGAAGGTGAGATCAACTGTTTGTCAAGAACGTTTAACCTGTATCTGCAGAGCATGTTAGAACCTTCCAAAATAGCAGAAATCTAATGCCATGCAACATGCTTCGCCACAGTTGATCAATTGCTCCCGAACTGTTCTTGTAGTGCGAGTTTTCAGTGTTTGTGGCAATCTGTGCTCCTTAACATCAGTGGTTTCTTGTAGTGCCTCTTGGCCAATATAAAGCAAAGGAAAGACCATGTAAAGGGGTTCCACCCAAGAGAAACAAAAGGCTTCATTTTTGGGAAAAGATGTCGTCTGGAAGAGTCTTCCAGAAAAGCGGCTAGTTCTAGAAGAGTAGGGTATCTAAAATAAGAGCCTGTAGCTCATAGTGTCTACAAAAAAAGGGGTTACTGTGCATATGAGTGCACATGAAGGAAGGCTGAGATGGCCAAGTGGTGTAGTAAGACGGTATGCAAGCTTTGCAAAACATAGTTTGTTAGCGCAAATGTAATGTCTCGGTGTTGTATTGAGGAATGAAAGAGTGAAATGGGGACATGGTCCTATCTTCTGGTGCAATTGTGAGCTCCGTACTTTGATCTGGCCATGAGATATCTTTTATTCATTTGACCTGCAATCCACCTCGACATCAATAACCCACAGAAAATAGCTTGGCACAAATGGAACCATTAATATTTTTCAGAAATTTTCAAATTCCTCAGAATTTCCATCACCACACAACATAATAACTCATTAATGAAAATTTTCACTTTGGATATATTTTCCATATCTCCACTCTATGTTACCATTTGAATCTTTAGAAGACTAGATCAAGTGGGTGTTAGTGACAGTTATAAATTCACAGACCACCAGATAAGGAAATCAGCATAAGTGCAATATTATTTATATCAATTTCCTGTTCTTTTCTGCATGACAACATTGTTACAATATCGCACAGAAGGATAACTAACAGAATTTTGTCAAACTTTTTTAATGCACCCATCCAAACAAATGAAATATGCTAATCATGATTTTGCTGGCTGGTCCAACTGCCATCTGATGGTCCGTTGAGATTTTCTTTGGGAAGGTGGATGGTATCTTGATTCCCATCCATGGTGGCCCAGCCCCACCCTAGCCTTCATACAAATTTGCTGGTCGGCCTTTCCAAGGAACACCATTATTACAACTACTTTGAGAACATCCACTGCATATGTAACACTAAATGAAAGATGATAGTGGAGGAGAGGATGGAAAATGAAGGATGGGACTGAAGGTGGTATTTAATGTATTACCCAAGACCCCACGCGCACAAATGGGGAGCATGGACTTTTACTAATGGCCATTTTGTTCAACTCTCCAGAGGTCTGAAGTGGTGGAATATTATACCATGCTCCTCTTTTCCACTCATAATTCCCTGGTGCGACACCAATAAACAACTGGGTATTGTCCCACCTCAGTGTGGGTCTATAATCCCCTTGCATGGAATGAAAGCTCATAGCCAATAGAGATCATTATGATTCAGAGATATAGCAGCAAGGAAAAATGCTAGAATGTCACGAAACAAGCAAGCCCATTGAACCTTATTAACTCTACATATCGCACCAACAAACCTCATGACATGATAAATCCAGAAACACAAATAACCAAGTTATTCAGAAATTTCAAATGCAAGTTTCTATAACAAGAATCAGCCAGTAATATCATTACCCATGGTGAGGTTTCCTACCTACCGTAAGCTTTTCTAGGTTTCATGCCTCTTTAATTCATCCGTGGAGACAGTCCTAGCCTTTTGTATTGGCTGCAGTGTATATTTCCTGCAAAATACCAACTCTCCTACCTGCTCTTCGTGCTCTTTCCAGTTCTCCCAATCGTGAACTCTTCCTCTTACTTGTAAACTGTCCTGCAAGTTGATATCCACTGTCCCATCCCTTCTTCCTTTCTCCCTCTTCATATCTTTCATCCATGCGCAACTGGTTCATCCATGCCATTTGAAATCTGGTGTTCATTAATGAATCCATAATGTGGGAGACATTCTTTGTACATGTTAAAATATTGTTTCTTTCACGTAGGAAGTCTACATTGAATTCTAATTGATCAACAATCACTTCCAAACCCCCCTCTATACCCTCCACTTGTAGAGATTATCGATGTTTTCTCCGATGAAAGAAACACGAGTTTCTTACATCTAGACGACTTGCTCTCCTTCCTGCCCTTTACCATTCCCCTAAGACTGTTGGGGTCTTTTGACATTGACACCCCAGGAATGGGTTCCCTATGCTAGCTCTCTTTACGACATCCAAAGCAACCTATTGTCATTGTCTCCATTCAACCACCATCTTATAATGTTTTCTCTACCAATAGAGTTAGAAGGGCTATTCATAATTTATGTACCAGCAAAGCTTTTTAATGAGGTTGTTTGCTTGGGTTTTCATCTTTCTTGGTCCCAACATATAAATCCATCCCATTCATAAGTTTGAGGAAAGCTCCAACCCTAGAAACTACAAGACCATTATGATTGGGATACATTTGCCAAACTTTATGCCATGGTGTTAGACATGTAGCTTTCAAAGCACTTGGAGAGAGGTAATATTAGAGTACGGGTGAGGCCAGCTTTAGGAGAGAATACCAAACTATTGACCACATCTTTACACTTTGGGTTATCATTGAGGAGGCTCATCAGTGGTCTTCCAAAGTCTTTTGTTGTTTTGTAGACTTTATGATGGCCTTTGACTCGGTTCAGAGACATCCACTTTTCCAAAAGTTGCATGATGTAGGCATTCCAGATTCTCTCATTACTGCCCCTTGGGGGCTTTATGAGATAGTTGTTGGGCAGTTTTGCACTTCTTACAGTCTTTCTAGCTTTGTGGAGAGTGCCATTGGGGTCAAGTAGGTATGCCCTCTCCCACCAACCCTCTTAAGCATTTACATTGACGAGCAAGAGGATTTTCTTTGACAACATAACTGTGTAAGTGATGGTTGCATGTTACATGATGTGGTGATAGCCATACTTCTTCTTTGTCGATGATGTTGTTCTCCTCTCTCACTTTGGCGATGGTTTAAGGACACAACTTGATGCCCTTGCTTATTTTTGAGAGCTTTGTCAATTGGTGGTTAACCTTAGCAAAACTAAAGGTCATTTTATTCAACATTTCCAAACCTTCTATCCCTCGGTTCCAGTTCCTCCACAACAGGGAACCTTTGGAGATCACATTGGCCTTAACATACTTGGGGGTTTAGTTTTCCCAACCATCTTTTAGTACGAAGTTTGCCTCTCTGTCACACCTTTGCAAGGGTTATGCCTCCCTTTTTGTCTTGGAGTGCCAAGATATCCGTTCGAAGATGTGCCTCTTTAATACAATCACCAAGCCTATCGTTTTGTATGGGATTGAGGTTTAAGACCTAGTGCGGTCTTTGTTGATTGGGTTTGTATTGAGAGGATCTAGAGACTCATGGTTCAGTGTGTGATTTGTTGCAAACTGATTGTTCCTTAGTGCATTGTCGAAGCAGAGTTTGCCTCCCAACCTTTGCGCATTGAGTCTATCTTTAGAATTGCTATTTACATTCACAAAATTAGAACCATAGGGGATTCAACTTTAGGCTATGGGAGGTATCCATACTTTGCCCAATGTTCTTTAGAGAGGATTGCATCATTGGGCCCCAATATGTGTTGACTTTGCTAGCATTCCGAGACTAGGTTTCTCAGTAAGTCTATTGTCATCTCTATTGGTAGGTTACCTCCTTTTAGGTACTCTTTCGATGCCCTTCATCCGCTTCTTCCCTTAAAGGAGGTCATCATTAGAACTATCTGGGAGGATATCTACAAGTAGGTCATCCATTTCTCTTGGGCCCCTTCTTCTTATCTACTCAGCCCCAAGCATTCTTTTTATGTTGAGCATTTCTTGCAAGTGGTGGACGGTGTCATTCATCGCCCTAACTACCTCCACCATCATTCATCTCATGGCTTGAGGTTTCCCTACGGCTAGTTAAGGGTGTGCTCGCAGTAGTTGTGAGTTGAGACTGATAATCATATTCCATGTGGGGACTAGATCTATTACCTTTTCTCCCTCTAGGAGGTGGAGACAATGTAGCACTTCATTTTGAGATGCCCTATTTATTATGGGATCCCGGGGAGATACAATTGCCTTTACAAAGACTTGGGCAACTCTCTATCAACTTTCTTTTGGTACCCGAGCCAATGGTGATTGGCCCTTTTTCTTTTGGAGGTTGTCATCCTTCAATGCTAGTTCGTTCAAGGAGCCCCAGGTTAGTCACCTCTTTCTTTTAGCCCTTCATAGAGGTTGGTGACACTAAGCACCCTATGGATGTTATTTAACACATCGAGGGCGTAAGTCAATGAGGTAGCACTCATCTTTGCACAACAATACGGGTATGTCAATGAGGTGGTGCTCATCTTTGCACAACACTGCTATTAAAGTGCCCCAACGCTCTAGCTCTCAGTGACGGGGTTTTGCCCCTATTTAGCGTCATGGATTTGCTTTTTCACATCTTGGATTTGCTCCTTCGTAACAGATTCTTAGACCGTGGGGACAAGCACACATTATGAGCTTGTTCGTTGCTATAGGAGTTTCTTCGCCGCCATAGGAGTTTCTTTGGCCTTGGATTTTAGGAGGGATTCTAGCTTTGTTTTCTCTTAGGATTACCCATCCCGGTCCCCTTAACTGTAGACATTTCTTGATGAGCATTATCATATCTTGCATCGACCCTTTCACATTGATAGATGAAGATACAAATGACCCATTTACCCTTAGCATAGTCAAAGATGTTTAATGGGATCACCATCTAGTCTTTTTGACCTTCATCAACCGATTCTCTTTTGGGGTTCTTCCTTCTCCCACATGGCTATTTGTATTGGTACATTAACCACATGGCTTTAGGGCTTCACTGCGTTGGGTGTACGCTTGTTTATTTTCAATGCTTTTGTTCTTCATTTATTTAATTAGTTGTTGATCTTAGGGTCCTTTTAACCTAACACATTTTATTGTAATTGGATGTATTCGTGAGTCCCATTGACCTACTTTGGTCATTTGTGTGGACATAAATATAATTTCTTTCTTCCTTTCTTTCTTTTTTATAATTAAACGCGTGCCCTTATGCCCCATGTTTTTGTATGCTATCTTTCTAAAAATATGCAGTTTAATCTTAAGACATGAATGCAACTTACACCTAAAGGTTCAGTCAAGATTAAACAATTTCAAGAATGCTAAAAACATCAAGGATGAAACATTTATAAGGAAAATCAAAGGAAAATACAAAGCATTTAAGAAAAGGAATCCCATGAATGTTTGAGCTTTGTCTCAGAGTTGTGGATATCCTTGTTGAACCAAATGCAAGACAAGCGCGATTGTTTAAAGAAGGGGTTTTGGTGAAACAAGAGGTCCATTCAAAATGACGTGAACCATGATTGGGTCTCCTCTTTGTTCTTCAACCAAAGGGGGTTTGACTCACTTTTGCCTTGAGATTTCCACAAGTAAAAATGCTTGGCATGGGAAGTGGGTGTGTTTTGGGAAGGGGGGAGAGGGTTACTTCTATAGCTTTCCTTTTTGGGAAAAGTGCAACTTGTAGTGAATGTGAGATGATGGAGATGTAGGATTAGACTTAGTTAATAAGGATGAGGAGTAATTAAGTGGGATTAATACTCTATTACTCTTGGGAAGCAAGGGAGCTTAATTAATCAATTGGGGATTTAATAATATGCCTAGCTTAGCTTGTAAAAGCTATTTGGTGGGGAATTTAGAGGAAATTGATGAGATTTAGAGACGATTTGAAACACGATTTAATCAATGAAGGGTCATTAATTAATAGATGAAAGGAGGAATTTAATTAATTAATAACGGGTTATTATTTAATAAGCAAAGATGATTGTAATTAACAAAAGTTGGTAATTTGTATTTGAGAGGGGAAAATTAATTAATTAACGAAGGTTTGTTAATTAATAAATAAAGGAGGTTAAGATGATTTGAGCGCCTTTAGACTAAATCTAATGTGGCGGATTTAGGGTGTCTACATTTGCCCCTCTTTGGGAGGATGTCATGGAAGCGGTGGCCTTTAAAAAAAAAATAGTAAACACGATGGGACATAGGAGGAATGAGAAGATTGATAGGAGGATGCCGCCTCGAGAGACCATGTGGTGATTGAAGAAGGGGATGGACTCTTGAAAGGAGGAGAAAATGATGCGGTGGTAGGAGGTGTTCCTAGTGGCATGGCTGATAGGAATAGATAAGGACTTGAAAATGTTGACTGATAGGCCACTTCAATGGTTTTAGTGAAGTGATTGATTGGCTGATTTTGCAAGATAGATAACACGTAATATCCTCTTTTTAATTTGAATCACATAAAACTGGAAACTCCACAAAGATGATTTCTAAAATAATATCAAACTGTTAATAAAATGCAACAATGAACAACAAACTGAAAATGGTTTTTATTTATTCAAATAATCACTTTCCAAGATACTCACAAGGCCCAAAATGGCGACTTGGGGTCTAAGAACAACTCGCAAGTGAAATCTGAATTTTCCTACACTTATATGAATTTACAAAAAAATTGAAGGGCTGGAATAGTGTAGAAAATAACAACATTGATTTTCATTGAAAATGTACCAATAGAGCTGGAAAATGATGCAAAAATTGCCTTCAATCACTTACAGTTTGTACAACAGTGAAAGGCCATTCCAAAGGGGTCACACCACTCTCTTAGGTGGTCGTTTTTAGCCAAATAGAGCCCATAAATTCCCAGCGACAAAATTACTTGGAAACCACAATGGTTTGGCTGATCCAAACCCCACGAAATTCACAAATTCAGATCTGAAGTGTAGCCCAACTGATATGGAGTGAAAACAGCCCCAAAACGTGCCCTAGATCTGAAACACAACCTTCCAATGACTGAAAATCTGAAGTGTAGCACAATAGTGAACCCCAGGTGGATCCACCTCACAAAGTTAAGGAGTTTTCGTTCCCCAACCTTCAAACCCCGGAGGTTTTCGTCCCCAAAGCTTCTTTTCCTTACGGGTTTTCGTCTTCAGAAGAATTGATGCAAGCGAAATAGCTTAACATGCAATAAGAGAAAATAGATTGGCAAAAAATGAGCCCCACAGCTCCCCACACCTCTATTTATCTTTTTTTTTTGTCACAAATCCCGAAGAAAGGTACCCATATGCTTTGCCCCCTTCCTTTGGGCCTTATGACTTGCCAACTCTATTTCTTTTTTGACTTTTACCTTTTTCCCTCCTTAACCACTTTAAGTGACATTATTATAATTTGCTTTATAAAATAAACATAAGAAATGACTTTATCAACTTAAAATAAAAGTCACCACCTTCTTCCTCTTTTCACACCCCTTAAGCCCCTGGGAAGAGAATTGGGCTAAGGGTCTTCATAGGATTAGTGTCGAGAAGGGGACATTACATAACACTTGAAAATGTTGATTGATGGACCACTTCAACAGATTCAGGGAAGGGATTGATGGACTGACTTTGCAAGTTGGATGACTATTTTAAATAGGGACGTTCATAGGATGGATGGTTGATAGTTAAGAAGAATATGATGAAGACAAGAATATTGGTAAGAGGAGAGAAGATGTTAGTTAGAATATGGAGGGTTGGGGGAAATGGTACAAGGGGGATGCTGCTTGTCTTGCACACTGATATGGTTTTAGATAACATTTATTTGGTATTAGCATACAATAATAAGTACTATGATATGAAAAACCATAATACCATTGTTTATAATATGCTATAGGACCGACTCAAAAACAAAGTACAATGCAATGCGATTAAGCAAACAAACAAACAAGTACAAGAAAACACACTCAAACAAACAATTGTTTGATGAATGCACTTTGATTTTTGTCCTATTTAATACCCAAGTGATGTAGGATTGAGACAAGGGAAACAATTTCTGCAAGTGAGGATACACGCAAGGGAGATGGACGGGGGATCGATATGTTCTGATAGATGACAAAACAAGCCATGCTTTGCCCTAGGCAACGATATATGTTGGGGAGACTTGGATGGCAAACGATGTCATTGTTGGTGAGATGTTGATGGTGTTTCCCCTACTTAACCACATGGTTGAGGACTAGCTAGGAGTTTAGATTTTTTTAGGTTTTGTTAGATTTTGGGTTATTTCATGTGTTTGGATTTTGTGATTTATTATTGCTTTTGGGTTTTTTCGATTTCTAGATGTTTTTGGATTTTTGTGATTTTTAGATGTTTTTGGATTTTTGGATTTGCTAGATGTTTTTTGGATTTTTTGATGTTTTTAGATTTGTGGATTTGTTAGATGCTTTTTGATTTTATAGATGTTTTTGGATAATCAAAAAGGTTTTAGCCCCACTTGTTTAATATAATCCCTCAAAATATTTTATTCTTAAGGACCAAATTTCATGTATGATTTTTACAATGAGAATCACTAGGCTAACACCTACCCCGCCAACTAGACTTGAGCAACCTGATTCTAGTGCCTTTGAATCATTACTTTTCGTGGGGCCGTTGGATCACAAATTATTGCTGAAGAAATTGCATCTTGTATGGGTGCGGTTGCCAATTTTGGTGCTTGAACTATGGGAATTGAGGACTCACCACCTATGAGCTAGATGCTTGTCCGCCACTCCCCAACATCACTAACAATATCCACTGCAATGCCTTGTCCCTATCATATAAGGCCTTTATGTACCTGCTGAATCAAACATGTTCCTTGATCAACCTTTATTGCGCTCGTCCTTCCATTTCTTTTTCTTGGTCGTGTACTCTTTTCTATGTCTTTGTGACTGCAATGGTGTTGCTCAAAGTTTATTTGTTTCATTAAGTTCTATTTGCATTGTCTCTCACTTGCTCTTGATTCCACTAGCAATATGTTCTTTTTCTCTAGTTCCGTCTCTAAATATGCAAAACATTTCTTCTTTTCATCCACCTTAATCTCTTAAGTCACTAGTTCTAGACCTCAATATGACTCCATTTTCTATCCTAAATCAGGTTAGATTCAACATCACAGTTGAAAATTACCCATTTTGTATATTCTTCCTTAATGGTTGTTTGTGTATGCATCTGAAAGTAAACACCAAGTAAATCCTAACTTAGTTCATTTAAACAAATACATCAAGATTGAGCTAAAAAGGAGAAGCTTAATTAAATTGCACAAAATGGAAATCTAACAAAGAATGCAAACCTCCCTTTTGATGTTTGGATGTGCTCTGATATGTAGATACTCGTTTATGTGAACCGAACGCAAGTTACGTGCAATCAAAGGGGTTTTACTAAACTGGAAAAGATCTCATTAATATGGCTTAAATGCCATTTTTGACTCTTCTACTACTAACTTTAGCAAAGAGGTTTCTCAATTTATGCAAGCTTTCTTGTGAGGGAAATGCTCTCTTGAGATATATGATGTCTTACAAGGACAAAGTGTAAGGTGTGAGAAGGTGTACTAGGTTTCTTATATAGCTTTCTAATTTGGGAGAAGCTTGCAACCTAGTGAATGCGGGATAAAGGGAATGTAGAATTAGAAAAGGATAAACATGAGTAGAAGAGATTAATTAGAGATTAATGACCCATGAGAGTTTGTGAATGTTTAATTAATCAATTGAGATTTATTAATAGGCCAATTTTTAGCTTAAAGAAGTCATTTGGAGGGAAAATAATAGAATTTGAGGGGTTTGAGAGGGGGATTTAACTAATAAGAGGGTTTATTAATTAAATACAAGATTGTGGAAGAGTAATTAATTAATAATGGTTAATTAATTAATGAAAAGAGGATTTTAACTAACAAAATGACATTAATTGGTATCCGGGATGAGGGACAAGGCCAATTAATTAACGAAATGTCGTTAATTGATCGAGAAGATGGGGAATATTAACTAATTAACAGAAAATCACTAATTCTAATGAAATGACAGGAAAGAAGACAATTAGTGCAATTTTAGTATTAAAATTGCGTGGTCAAAATTAGATGTCTACATTTGCTCCTCTTTGATGTGGTGGAGCGTGAGCGACAATATTTCAAAGATAGTAGACAATTTTATTTTGTATCGGTAGAAGAAAAATTAGTAGCATGGACGATGCCCCCTCAAGCGTCGATGGGGTGATAAAAGAAGTCGATAGACACTCGAAAAGAAGAGAAAAAATGATCACAATGGAAGAAAAGTCCATCGCAACGGCCGTTAGGCCATTTGCGGCGGTCGAAACCATCACGACGAGGGTTATAAGTACGAAGGGAGGGGTAGAAACAAGTCATTGTTACAACTGTGTTTCGGTGGGTTAGAAGAAAAGGAAAAGGTTAGTTAGAGGGAATGTTATTTAGAATGAGAAGTAAGATAGATGATGGATTGGATATGATGAGGTATGAGAAGATCATAACGTAACTTGCGTACCGTCATGACTCGAAAGTACCTTTTTATTTGATGTAAGCATATAACAAAAACGTAAAATGACATGAAAAACCATAATAACAATATTTGTGCAATGCTTCAGAACTGACTCAAAGCAAAATACAGAGGCAATGAAATACGAGAAAGTAAACAAAACAAACAAATAAACACAATAAAACAAACTCAAATAAACAACGTTCAAGAGAATTGTACCAATGTTTTTGTTATCCAACTTCAGTACCCAAATGTTTGAGTTATACGACAAAAGGGTTAAAATGGTGCCCTAAGCAAGGATACTTGCAAGGGATTGGATGGGGGACATAAAAATCCCGAGAAAAGAAAACAATTACTATGAAACTGCCCCGAGCAACGATATATGTTGGGAAGACAGACATAACCAACAAACAAGCTTTGTTGATGAAAGAAGATCACAAGATGATCCGCATGTCGTGTGTTAGAAGTAGCAAGCGCTGGAGTAGGATGTTTTATGATATAGTTTCCAATGTTTAGTGTTTTTGAATTTTTCACTTTTTTTCGGTTTTCAACTTTTGTGAATGTTTTTAGATTTTCAGATTTTGTGAATGTTTAGGATTTTCTAAGAATTTGTGAATGTTTTAGGATTTTCTAAGATTTTGTGAATGTTTTGGATTTTCTAAGATTTTGTGAACGTTTGAGGATTTTCACATGTTTTGGAATTTTAAAATGTTTTGAATATTTTGGAATTTTTAAGATTTTGTGAATGTTTAGGATTTTCTAAGATTTTGTGAATGTTTTGAATTTTCTAGGATTTTGTGAATGCTTAGGATTTTCTAAGATTTTGTGAATGTTTTTGGATTTTCAAATATTTTGAATGTTTTGGATTTTCTAAGATTTTGTGAATGTTTAGGATTTTCTAAGATTTTATGAAACTATGTGTAGGAAAACGAAGTGCTAAAATGCCCACAGCAAGAGATGAGAATATACAAGGGTAAATCCCTCGCATATATACAAGAATAGGACAAGTTGGATCAAGGCCAAGAGGGATAAGTTCAACAGGATTACAGATGCAAGCCAATGAAAAACTAGGAAGGAGCGATCATATCCCCAAGTGCGAGGTGTTTGTGAACAACGGTATCCTCCTATGGCGTCGGAAACCGGTTTTCACCAAAGGGCCTTTCCAAAGTGCCGCAATTGCGTGGTTTTCACATTTGGATGGATTTATTTATCTTTACTATTTTTTTGTGGATTTTTGAGTTTTTTTGTTTTTTTTGTTTTTTGGAATGCCTCTAAGCTTAGGTACATAAACGTTTGAGATGCATGATGTTCATGGGATCCTGGAGTTCTGAATGATCAGGATAGACAAGTTTTATAGGCTCCGAAACCAAATTTTGCGACCACAATGTATGGCCCTGACCAATTAGGCTCAAATTTTGCTTTCTTTTCACGTTCCTTCGTGGTATTGAAGTTTTGAACTGGTTTTATTTAAGGACAAGATCTCCAACCTCAAATTTACGAGAGATAATGCGCTTGTTATAGCTAGCGCGGATTCGATTTTCATACACTTTGAGGGATCAACAACTTCATATACCAAACATGATTCCGGCATGTCGAAAGCAAGTACTATTAGATGATCAATAAGGAACAGGAAATCTCTGGTGTTTGGCGATAATCATAGCAAAGATCCAATGGTAGCCATAACATCTGCTGATTTGTTCTGTGTTTGTGGGACCTGTTGAAAGGTAATTTGAACAAAGTACTCTTTTAGGTTATCTACCATGTGTTTGTATCGAATAAGCTTCTCATCTTTGAATCTGTACTCATCATTCACTTGTCTGATGATTGGCTATGAGTCGCCTATAATCTCAACCCGTTTGATATTCCACTTGCTAACGAATTTTAAACCAGCAATGAGGGCTTCATACTCAACAATATTGTTTGTACAAGGAAACCCGAGTTTGAAAACTTGTGGGATAAGAACAACTTTGTGCGCAAGCCATTAAATGTGAACAACCAATTAAAGTAGATTTTCCATGTAGAAGATTCTTCAATGTATAAAATAGAAGCATCTGGCAGATCCAGACTTAGTGGTACAGTACCTGGTAATGGTGCTTCCGGCATTTGATCGGCAAGCACTTGTCCTTTCATTGCTTTTTGATTAACATATTCAATGTCAAACTCACCAAGTAATATGATCTAGTTGGCCATCCTTCTTATAAGTGCGGGTTTGGATAAGAGGTATTTGAGCGGGTCAACTTTGGATATAAGCTTGGTTTTGTTGTTAAGCAAGTAATGGCGATGCTTTTGGAAAGCGAAAACTGCGGCCAAACACACGCTTTTTTAATCTGTGGATAATTGAGCTCATAAGAGATCAAGGTACGACTAAGATAATAAATGACTCTTTCTTTGTGTTGGTTATCATATTGTGCTAAGAATGCACTGATAGTAAATTGAGTAGTAGAGATATACAACAAGGGTTCACCTGGGGTAGGTGGTACTAGAACAAGCGGATTGGCCAAGTACTGCTTCAGTAGGGCAAAGACTTGCTGGTAGTCAGGACTCCAATGGAAATCGACATTCTTTTTGAGATGGGTGAATGAATGGCATTTATTTGCGAGTTGGGAGATGAACTTGCGAATGGCTTGAATTTTGCCTTGCAAGTTCCAAAGCAACTTAAGGTTTTTAGGAGGCATCTCAGTAATAACAGTGACTTTTGCCGGATCCACTTCAATTTTTCATCTAGACACAGTGAAGCCCAATAGTTTTCCTGAAATAACACCGAACACACTTTTTCGAGTTCAATTTGACCTTATAATCCCGTAGTTACTCAAAGATTCAATGAAGGATTGCTGGGTGCTCTGCTCTGGTTTTGGACTTATGGAGGATATCATCCGCAATCCTCTACAATATCATGCAACATATAGTGCAATATGACAGTCATGACACACTGATATGTGGTGCCTGCGTTCTTAAGGCCAAAAGGCATGACTTGATAACAAAAGGTACCCCAAGGAGTAGTAAAAGTAGTTTTATGTTGATCCTCTTCAATGATTTTGATTGGTTGTAGCCAGAAAATCCATGCATAAGGGATAGCATTTCGTTACCTGTTGTAGAACTGATAATCATGTCAATATTAGGAAGAGGAAAATCATCTTGTCCTGAAGTCTGTGCAGATCCTGATTCCAACTGGTTTCTTGCGAACATGCGCAATATTGGAGATCCACTCTGAATAATCAACGAGTCTGATAAAACCTACTGCCAATAACTTCTCAAGTTCTTCTTTGACCAAGAGAATTACATGTGGATGCATTTTACGCTATTTCTATTTGATAGGCTTTACTGATTCATGTACAACTAGGTTGTGCACAACCAAAGAAGGATCTAATCCTGGCATGTCCGCATAGGACCAAGAAAACACATCAGCGAACTCTATAAGAAGTATAGTAAACGTCTTTTGTTCATGCGGAGAAAGAGAAACTCACAACTTGACAATTTTAGGCTCTTCTTCTGTACCAATTTTAACATTCATAGTCTCTTTAACCAGTAACTTTGAACCATCCTCCATACGCCGTAGGATCAAGAGGGAGATTGAGCTCTTCCTCTATGGGCGTCTCAATGAGATTTTCACCAATAAAATGATCACTTATATTATCCGTTTTTGATTTTTCATTTTGTTTGTCTGCAAGTGCCTCAAAGAGATTTTCACTATGGGACTTGGATTTTTTATTTTTAGGCTTTTTAGAAGATACTTTGGCCTCTTTTTTTTTTTGCTGACCATAGAACTCAGCCTCCTCCCCAAAATATACGTATGCATCGAGGTTAATAGTGAATCCTTTATTATGATCTCTTATAGGAATGTCATCATGTAGCCCCATGAACTCTCCAATTGCTTCTTCATTCTGAAATAGATCAATCAATATGTGTCGTCGTTGGTCCCAATCAATGTACAAGATCTAGTTCAGTCGTGGAGGGGGAAAAGGTGAAAATAGTAGTGTCGGAAAATAGGTTTATGGAGGCAAGGTTTTTGTAGAGACTACAAGGGGACTCTAGCTCGGTGTCATAATTAGAAGAGCTATCCTTACGTTCAGAAGAGGTGGCATCAACTTCTGTAGGTTGTGCCCCATAAGGCTGAATACCAACACCATGTTTATCCATCTTTTCATGTGCTGGAAGAGGTTCCCGCACACCCTGTTCATGTACTCCACATCCATATCCTTGGTATCCCATGGCATACATCATCTTGTTAGGGATAACATAGTCTGGGGATTGATAGCAAGGGGCCATCTTCTCAGCAGGTGATTGGGAGGTATGGGTGTTATCCAAGTGTTCATTTGCCAGGAGACAACCAGGGATGAACTTGTTGAGACTGCAAGGCTCTTGAGTTCTTTGCTCCCGAAAGTTGGGTCTACCACGTGTTTTGGGTGACAAGGGAAGGTTAGATACAAGGAGGGCCTGTTGGAGGTCGTATTCCCCACAACTGACATGGAGGATTTTCAATTTGGATTCCCATGTAGCAAAAGAGGAGATGGAGGTAGAAGCACCACTTTCATGAGGATGAAGTGTATCGGGATTGACACGAGAGGCAAAGGCCTCTGATTTCAGTTCAAAAGCCAATTCTGTAGAAGGACATTCATAAGTTGTGGGGTAATGGCCAGCCAACGCTCAAAAGGCCGGGGGTCACTTGGAATTGTAAGCTCTCGTCCTTGGTAATAGAGTTTAATACATTGGTGAAAGATGGAGGGAACAACCTTCATGTCATGGATCCAAGGGTGACCGAGGAGAATATTATAAGGAAGTTCCAAGTCAATGACATGGAATCTTGTTTCGTGCATGACAAGCCTAACTTTCAGAGGTAAAGTGATTGTTCCTGCTGATTATCGCTCTGCATTGCCATAAGCCTTAATGGTGATCACATTAGGCTCCAGTTCAACATCAGGATGTACCATTGTTTCAAAGACCAAATCCATTGTCCACAAACACCCTTTTAATCTTTTTACGAGTAATGATCACTTCTATATACAAGGGTAAGTTGTGTGTAAAATTGTCCGCAGGAATCTCGTTTTGGCTAAAAACGATTTGGTCGGATGGGGTGATCTACGCAGCCAAGGCTTGGAAGCGCGAAGCGTCAATGTCTGTGGGAACTCTCGACTCCTGGAGGGTCTTATAGATGATTTCCTTGTGAAC
Source organism: Taxus chinensis (assembly GCA_019776745.2). NCBI lineage: Eukaryota > Viridiplantae > Streptophyta > Pinopsida > Cupressales > Taxaceae > Taxus > Taxus chinensis. The sequence continues at coordinate 487,081,213 of CM034154.1, forward strand.
AAGATCCAAGATAAAAATCTTGGCTGTCTTCTCAAGCTATTCTAGGAGATTGTAATGACTATCTGAAGGAGTAGATAGAAGGGGTCCTGGGACAACAAGGCAAGACCGTCGTGTTGTAACGATACACTCTTGGGATTTGATTTTGATGGTGTTGATGTGGTCGGCGATAGGATGAATATAGCCAATAAGAGAATCAAATTGATGGGATGTTTGAGCAACAACATGGTTGGTACTTTTACCCTAAGAGGATTGACCTCGATCCGACTTTGTTTCCGCTTGTTTATGTTTTGAGAAAGGTTTTGTGTAGATTCCAAACTGATTATTGGACAATTTTTTGGGTTCTTGTGTGTCAAGTTCAATATCTCCTCGATCTAAGACATCTTGAATGGAGTTCTTCAATTTCATACATTGATACATGCCGTGACCTTTGACACGATGATACTCACAATATTCGTGGCCTTTGTACCACGATGGTTTAGATGTATCATCCGCGAAAGGCGTGGTGTTTTGAAATTTCACCATGTAGGCTGAATCAAGTTAGTTGAGGATTGATGACAGGGACTTTATGATCAGAGTGTATTCCCTGTGTTTGACTTCTGATTTAAGTGGTCCACTTGCGAGTTTTAAATGTGGAGTATTTTGAATTGCTTGGATATGTTTCGAATCAATGATTCCATCACCTACGACATTCTTATTTTTGTTGAAGAATTTTGAATTGTCCATAGGTTTTGTTTCATACTCTCGTTGACAAGGTTTTAGGACTCCTTTTGCTAATAAGGCCTTTTCTATTTGGCTGCCCTTTTTAATGACTTCTTCAAAGGTACCTACACAATGCTTGCAAATGGAAGGCAATTTCAGGGTGTAAGTTTGGCACAAAGATGCTCGCAAGTTGTTTCTCAGGGATGGAACTAGGCAAGAGGCTAGCCAACCCCCGCCATCGCTATAGGAAAGCAACGAAGTTCTCATTATTTCGTTTTTTAGTGCTACATAGGTCTAACATTGTGATATCACTCTACATATTGAATGAAAAGTGGCGAATAAACTTTTTAGCTAAGTCTGCAAAAGTGAAAATAGACCCTTTGGGGAGATGGAGAAACCATTCAAGTGCTTGGTCCACAAGACTCCGTGGAAACAAGCGAATAAGATAATTGTTGCTATAAGCAACTTCCTGTCAGGCCATGAAGAAGTATTTTATGTGATCGTGAGGATCACCTTCACCCCTGTATTTGTCAAATTTAGGGTGATTTAACAAAAATAGATTTATTAAACCCTATTGCAGAGTAACTATTGTAACAAATGATGTATAAATGCTAACATACAATTTGACACACGCAAATAAGCAAGTGAAGTATGAAACCCTAAGCAAAGAGGAGAGATAAGATGACTTAGCTTATTTACGCGCAATCTGGAAGTGATATGGACTGGGAAAAGTGCTGAACAGGAGGTAAACGGTGGTGTAATTGGTCTCTGTAAATTTAGGTTCTCACAGACAATGCTGGACAAGGGTGCCCACGCTAGGGCAAGGGTGTTGCCAGAGACTATTATTGGGCATCTGTGACTGCACAAATGGTCAGAATCTTGGTTTTACTGTGTCTCAAATATTCCTTGTTGGTCGCCTGATAGTCACTCCTTGATTGTCGAAGGTACTTGTAACTTGCAAAAGAGAAGTTCACCTGCGCAAGCCCACAAACTGCATCAAATCCAACAAAAAAGTCAGACTGACCCCGACGATCTCCCCAAGTGAACTTACGACTGATTGCTGCACTACATCTCATACTCCATGTAGTTCTTGTGTGTGTGTGGAGAAATGGTGCCCTAGGATGCCCTTGTGTAAGATACACTAGATAACGGGCTATATTTGCTAGAAAATGCAAATGTGTGGATGCAATAGAATAAACTTCCCATCGTATGTTGTGTATGCAGAGTTACAGTTCCTTGTTCCTTGAATGGATGCTAGATGAATGCTTTGGATTGCTTTAGGTGCCTTTTGAATGCAAGCTTAGGTGATAATAGTAATGCTTAGATCTTAGTCCCTCATTTTGAATACATATCTATGTATTTATAAGGTTGCCTTGTTTGAATTTCGTAATTGACAACTGGAAGGCCGACCCATAAGTGAAAAAGATGCCCAAAAGATAAAAGAGACCCAAAAGGTGCGAGTAAGATAGAAAAGGGTTAGGGGTGCCCAGAGGGGACATGAGCGCTGGGGAGCTGTTGTCTTGGCTGGGCGTTGGTGTTTGAAGTCATGAAAGATAAACAAGTAAAGTTCCGACTGGGCTGTAGGGTGTGTAAGACCAAAGAGAAAATAACAAACACAGAAAAGAGGCCGAAGATAGTTGCCAATTATTAGTTTTCTTGCTTAGAAATCATGTAAATACTAGTATGCTTTTAGGACCTAGAAACGTACCCAAGTGCGTGATTTTGTGTTTACATTTACCCCTACTTTATGTTGTTGAATGAGTACTCGATAACATAAAGTGGTTAAAAGATGCATACCTTTTGATCTTGTAGAGTGTGATGGCGATAACGTGCAAAAGAGACAAGTGAAGCGCGAAATGAGTGCAAAATGAAGCGTGAGGACTAGGAAAGGAATGTGACCCTAGGGGTGAAGCGTATGTGTTGTTTGTACTTGTTGTTGTGCTTGTATTTGCTGTTGTAGGCTGCTTTTTGTTGCGTATTAAGGACGGACCGACAAAAGAACAAAAGAGTAGTCAAAGTAGTGTGTATGAAAAATTTGCATAAGTATGTAAAAGTGTGTAAAAGTAATAGTAAAGGATAGTGTGCACTTGATGTAAAAGAGTATTAAGGATAGGAAAGTGTCCTAAAATGTAGTTAAGAGCAAGTTTTTCCGGCGATCTCACCCTAAGAGTGAGTTTTTTAGGCGATCTCACGCCAATGGCGAATTTTTTGGGCGATCTCACGCCAAGAGCAAGTGTTGGGGAGAGGGGTCTAGTGTTACTCTCCTTCCATGACTTTGCCCCATAAGCACCACGACAGACGACACATCCCGATTTAGTTCTAATTGTTCCGAATTAGTTCCGATTGAAATTGGTTGTTCCGATTGAAATGATTTTAGGAGATTGCATGCATTTTGTAACTGTAGACCTCTGTGCCTGTAATTGTAGAATTGCTTTGAAGACTTTTGTAGATTGTGCTGATCTGAGAAAATGATTGTATGTGCCCCTAGGACATAGGCGCCCAGGGGAGGACACAAGCGCCCAGGCGCTTCTGTCTGATTCTGGGAACTAGTGTTTGTGTTGTAATTTTGAGCCAATTCTGCAACTCTTACGTGTGCTGTTTCTATTGTGTGCAAATCTATACTATAGCTCTGAGTTGTAGGGGTGATTTTTTCACCCAATGTATGCCCCCCTCGTTTAGGGTGCATGCGATGAATGTAGGAGCATGCGGCCCAAAGGAGACGACCTGAAACAAAGTTGAAATGGATCCCTGCAGGGGGTATGTGCATGGTAGAAACCAAGGCACATGCAAACAAAGTAGGCTAGTAACATGTGTTAGTGCAAACAAAGCATGTGATAGAAAACAATGTAACAAGTAGGTGTGCAAATAAGATAGACTGCGAAGAGCGGGTTTCAAACATGGGACATCACTCACAATGTTGCAAGACAAGCAGGGCCAAAGCGGCCTAAAGCATAGAGTGAGCAAACAAGACATAAGGCATAGCGCGCAAACAATGGCATGCAATAGTGAACAAGATCAAGCAAAATGTATAAGATAACCATGGTTGTACATAGGCCTACAAGGCAAATGCTACACATGAAGCACCCGTTAGCATGTTAAAAAGTTAAATAATATGTCATACCATGTATATATCAGTGAAAAAGTGAAATGATAGTAGTAAAAAGTAGTGAAAAATGTAGCAATAGAACTTGTGTAGTATGTGATAGTAGTAAAAGGTAGATGCCCCCAGGAACCTTGGTGGTGCTGGTAAAATGTATAGTGCTAAGCATCATTGCAGCGTGTGAAGATCTGTAAGAAATCTGCATTCACTCCAAAAGACCAAGTGAAAGCGCATGTGTATATAGAAAAGATATTGACATACTAAGTATCTGACTAGCATAATAAGTAAAGTGCAACATGTAAGTAGTATAAGCAAGCAAGAGTAAGCGCAACCAAGATATGCAAATGATGTATGAGTGTGATGGTGTGAAATGCAAGGTGTGAAGATGGTAGGAGCATCGTGCCCCCCAACAAATGTGTATGGGATGAGGTTCATTTATAAAAGTCCCCTCAATAGTCAAGAATGAACCATAGAACAAGAGTGTGTCATCGGGAAATGGTTTGTGCGAGAATAGATGCTAGAAAGATGAATCATGAAGCACTGAGCGTGAAGTGGGAAAAGAGGTGACGCTCATTTCAGATTGAGATCCTCAGCAGTCGAGTATGAACTGTGGAACTAGAGTGCGTCATAGGGTAATGACGATACAATGTGTGTATCAAGGTGTATAAGAGTGCTTAGAAATAGCAAATATGCAACACAGAGCATAGTAGTAGAAATGATAGATAACTTATGATAATAGGATGGGGGGTGTAAGCATGATGCCCCCAAATGTGTGATGAAGAGTTGGCTATCCGATAATAGTGAAGGGTAAGGGTCCTCCACCCGATGTCCAAGGAGATAAAGGCGTGTGACTATGCTCTAAGATCGGTGGTGTGTGACTATGTAAAGGAGGCTTATGTGATGAAAGAGGTGGGGAAGACCTATGTGAAAGGGTTGCCCGAGTAGGGGACTTAGACCGACGAGGTGGACTAGTGGTCTGACGAGGACGACAAGGTAGTGAAGTAGGTCATTTGCAGATAGGAGAACTAGGTGCAGAATGTGCCGTAGACTTGAGAGGCCTAGGAGACCTAGATGCTGAATTTGGTGGAAGGATGTCATTGGTCCATAAACTTCTACTTTGGAACTCTACGAATCACACAATTATGCTGTTCTACTTTCTACTTTGGAAAATGACAGTTTCAAGCTTTAGTGACTGATTAACTAGTGCTTAGGACAAAATTGTAAAGAAATGCTAAAGGAATTCCACACACAACACAAGAATTTTATCCTGGAAACCCCCAATTGGAGGGAAACCAGTCGGGAAGGGCATCTGCTCTTTCTTCCCACTTGTATTGGCCAATAATCAAATTTTACAGATTACAATAAGTATGAAAAGAAGCAACAATGTAAACCTTCTCTCCAATTACTTGCTTGCTCTGTTTTCTTACACCTTGCTCCTACAATTCCACTCCAGCACTGAAGAATCTCTGCTCACTTGCTCTCATATAATTAATACTTTGCTTCTTGATCTCTCTGGATCTTCGAATGCCTCAATTCTCTTGCTCCTCCTTGTATTTATAGCCTTCTCCCATGTCCTCCTGTGCATTGTAGAATGGGAAAGGTCAGGGAGGGAAGAGACACAGTTGGGCGCTTCAAATTCACGTCCATTCGTGCTCCATTTCTCTTTTCTGTTCGAAAGTGTTAGGACCGCCCCCCTGAGCAAACTAGTGGTTTCAGGACTGCCGCCTAGTAAGTTTGCGGCGGTTTTGCAACCGCCACTCTGCATAAAGCGGCGGTTCTTTCTAGAACCTCCGTTTACCTCATTTTTCTTCATTTTCTTCAATTCTCCTTCTTGGTGCTGATGGAATTGATGAAGTGGTGTGTTTTTCTGGATCCCTATGGATCATACCTCCCCTGCTTAGGAGGCTTTTGGTCCCACAAAAGCTTAGTGGGAGAGTGGTAGAGGAATCAACTCCCTCTCTTGCTCCTTCGAGTACCATCGGGTCTACCTTGGTGTCTTCTCTCGTCCAATTTGCCAAGGCTCCTGTGGATCTCTGGTTTGTTGCTCCAGTGCTACATCCTCCTCCAGGTTGCCTCGAGTACAATCCTCTTTGGAAGGCAACTTCTGTATGTTTCCTTCTTTGTCATGCATAGATGGCTTTAGTAGGTGCGAGCTCTTGCAACTTACTATCGCGTGCATTTGCATGAAGTGTGGCAGACTTTGTCTCTTGAGATGGATTTGCCGGATCCTCCCCATGTGCGCTGCTGCTATAGTGAGCACTATTCCCTACATCTCCTCTTCTCCTTGCTGCCCCCACGGTCAGGTCCAGTGAATCAGTAGGTAGATACGGTGACTGCATAGTGGAAGTTTGTATTGCTCCTTGAATGAGTAGTTCCCGTGGTGGCTTCTTCTGCAAAAAATGACAAGTGCTATCCAAAATATCCGTGCTCTCAAGTCCATTTTACTTTTCTTCCAATGAAAGTAAACAAAACTGATGATTTTCCTGAATAAGTCTTTGTGCTTGGTTGACACTTACCATAGCCTTCTTTGATTTGCTCTGGTGTGCCCAGATGTTGAAACTGACTCCGTCCTTGACCCATCTGTATCGGTTCTCCCTCCTTGTGAACACAACATCCCTGGCATACAAGTAAGGACTTCCGAAGACAACATTCAAATGCATCAAGTGGAATGATATCAACCTCTAATACATCAATATATTGGGTATTTATCCCAAATTGAAACTTACACTTTCTTGTAACTTGTATTTCTACACCCCTCTTCACCCATCCCAATGGGTATGGATGTGGATGTGGATGTGTGTAAGTCTCTAGACCAAGCTGTTCTACAACCACATCAGAAATCAGATTTGACTGAGAACTAGAATCTACTAAAGCGTTTACCTTAGTCTTCTTGATTTGGATTCTGATTTGAAATAGCTTACTCATATTTTCTTCTTCTTTTCCCCCGTACATGTTAGTGGCCGTGCATCCCAGCCTCTCGTCTACATCCGAATCATCCTCAATCTCCACCTCTTCTTTTGTTTTCACAGTGGCCATGGATTTCTTGGAATCCTTGGTTTGGTGCTTTGGGTGCAATTCCAGATGCAACTTCCAACATGTGCCGTCAGTATGCCCATTTATATCACATTTCTTACAGAAGTTTTTAGGATCTTTACAAGTATGCAAAGTAGTGGCAGCCTGTTTACCTTTCGATTTACCTTTGTAACTTGTTAATCCCTTGTTCTTTTTGCTGCTGATCTTGTTGACTGGTCTCCCTTTGGCTCTGCTTCTCCTTGCTTCTTCTCATCATCAATATAGTATGCTTGCATGCAAGCTTCGTTGAGATCCTTGGGATTCGTGGAGATTACCTTCCTCCGAAGGTGAGTGTGAAGTCCTCCCAAATATCTGGTCAGAATGTCCTCATCGTCCAAGTCCATATTAAGCAACATGGCTTGTCTTTGAAACTCCGTAGTATAGTTCTGCTCGCTTTGACCACTGCCTTGGCTAAAGTATTGCCACTTAATCATCTGGTCAGTCTTATGGCCAATAGGATAGAAGTTAGCTCTAAGCAATTCTTTGAAACCTTTCCAAGTACTGACAATAAGACGTTTCTTCCTTTCACAAGTGGCTAGAGTGGGTTTCCCACCAAACCAGAGCATGATCTTCTATTTTGAGACGTGCAAAGGTAATCCTTTGTGCCTCAGTGACACTATGCACACTAAAATAGACTTCCAACTGTTTAAGCCACTTATCAAGTAATTCTGCATCTACTTGTCCTTCAAAATTCTTTATTTCAACTTTCGTTTCGACTTTAAAAGGTGTATGAGCAGATTTTACCTTTTCGCTTACAATTGTAGCCTCTTCTTCACGCCCTTCCAAATCTTCCTCAATGTGGCTCCCTTTGATACCGAATTTTTTGGCCAGTGCTCGAACCACTGAGTCCATGGAATCTTGCTTAACTGAAGTCGTCTTTTGCAGATCTGAAAGCTCTTCTTGTTTTCTATGCAACCTATCCATCATGGTCTCTAGCATTTCGACTCTACGGACCAAGTTCTCTTCCTCCATTTGAGCTCGAATTCTCTGTTTCCACTTCTTTGTAGAAATATCTGGTTTGCAAGGTAAAACTTCTTCGCCTTTGGACCTTGTCACTATCATACAAATCACAAGAAAGAATCGAATTCCATAGTCCTAGATATATAATCAGCTCTGATACCAAAATGATCCGTAAACTTCTACTTTGGAACTCTACGAATCACACAATTATGTTGTTCTAGCTTTAGTATTGGAAAATTAAGTTTAGTGCTTATGACTGACTTAGTAATTGTAAATTGAGAATGCTAAAGGAATTCCACACACAACACAAGAATTTTATCCTGGAAACCCCCAATTGGAGGGAAACCAGTCGGGAAGGGAAACTGCGCTTTCTTCCCACTTGTATTGGCCAATAATCAAATTTTACAGATTACAATAAGTATGAAAAGAAGCAACAATGTAAACCTTCTCTCCAATTACTTGCTTGCTCTGTTTTCTTACACCTTGTTCCTACAATTCCACTATAGCACTGAAGGATCTCTGCTCACTTGCTCTCATATAATTAATACTTTGCTTCTTGATCTCTCTGGATCTTCGAATGCCTCAATTCTCTTGCTCCTCCTTGTATTTATAGCCTTCTCCCATGTCCTCCTGTGCACTGTAGAATGGGAAAGGTCAGGGAGGGAAGAGACACAAGTTGGGCATTTCAAATTCACGTCCATTCGTGCTCCATTTCTCTTTTCTGTTCGAAAGTGTCAGGACCGCCCGCCCCCTGAGCAGATTGGCGGTTTCAGGATTGCCGCCCTGGCTAGGCAGCGGTTACAGGACTGCCGCCCTGCAGGACGACGGTTCTGCAACTGCCACTCTGCACAAAGTGGCGGTTCTTTTGAGAACCTCATTTTTCTTCATTTTCTTCAATTCTCCTTCTTGGTGCTGATAGAACTGATGAAGTGGTGTGTTTTTCCGGATCCCTATGGATCAATCATCAAGAGGAGTGAGTGTTGGGCCCCAGAATACTTTGTCTTTTTTTGTGTTTCCCTTTCTCGTTGCTTGTTCCTTTCTTTTGTTTCGTTTTGCATCTTATGCGCCGGTAACCACATTATTTTTCCAAGGTTGTGTATGTGCAGAGGACCGCGCATTTGTTTTAGTGTGGGGTGGAGTAATGCAAAGCAAAGTATAAGCCAGTAGTAAAAGTTGAGTGGCCCAGTAGAAGGAAGCGCGTAAGATTGAGAAAGCACGTGGGGAAACAGTGGATAATGAACTATGGTGTCAAGAGGGCTGTAACAAAGACCACATAGAAGGATGAAGAGCGCAGGAACAACATGAGGTAGGCGAGGGCAAAAATCAGGTAAAGGACAGAAGAAGTGCCTTTGACGCTATAGACGTGCGCGTAAGAGTCTTCGGCCAGATTGGATTTTTGCACGGCAGAAGGTTGTAGAAGGTTTTTCGTGCAGGATTGGGCGTGTGGGTAAGGGCGCTTAAAGTCGGCCTAGTGGAAAAAGCCGCATTTAATGTTAAGTATGTTGATAGGAGGTATAACATTTATTGCTGGAGAGGAGCAAAAACTATAAATATGAGGTCGGGCAAGTCATTATTCTACCTTGCTATTACGTAGTTAAAGCGCTCTTGCGAACTAGGGCATCCAAAGAAATTTGTGCAAAGGAAGAAAAATCCTAGAAATCTAAGTGGGTGACTAGAGTGGATCTGCAAACCAGGAGGAAGGAGTACACGGGCGTGAGAAAAGGTTGTTTGAAGTGCGCCGTCTGGTGGAAGGTTTTCCTAGTTAGGGTTTGATAGCTAGGGCACAGAGATAGAAGGATTTCTTCCAGGAGTTGAGTTTCGAGATTGAGCAGAGTAGTAGAGCAGAGCAAGGAGTTTTAAATTTTTAAACCGACAGAAAGAATGGCACCAAAAAAGGCGACCGTTTCACCAAAGAAACATAAGGGCAAGGGCAAAGGAAAATAAACTGCTACTATCGCGAGCTCCAATGAGGAATGGTATGCAAAAATGCAGTATCCAGATGGAATGTTGCTAGGAAACGAGTGGGTGTTGCCCTTAAGACAAATGACTGTGAGCGATTACAACCATTGCACGAGCACTACAGAGAAAGAGATGGCACTAGATCTGGTTTGTCCAACTAACAAAAGGACACCAAATGGAATGCCAATATACAACGATGAGGTGAACGTAAAGTTGGAAAAGGCAGGGCTATTGCAACTATATGAGTTGCCTTATTTTGGCAAGCCCGAGCGCCTTTATCAATGGTTGATGTTGTGTGTGCATGAAGACCATTTCTACTTTGCAGGCCACAAGATGCGCATAACACCGCAGTTGATATCCAAGTTCACTGGCCTAAATTGTGAAGGGGAATCTATAGATGATGATTTGAGTGATAAGGAGGCTATCAAAGAAACAGTAGCAACTTATGACTACAAAAAGGGTTGGCGATACTTTGACATCGCAGAAATTCTAGACCCTGTTATGAGGATGGCCGCGCGCTTTGTCAACAAGCTTAATGATCAAGAAAGATGGACGCAAGTGAACATGGCATGGCTAAATGTATGTCGGAAGATATCAGAAGGGACCATCTATAACTTGTCCGCCTTTATTGCAGATGAAATCATAAGCAGCGCGCAGGAAGGAGAGAAGATACTATTTGGCAACGTCCTCCTCACCATCGTCTTCTCGGAGATTGGAGGTAACAGATGGGCCGGAAAAGTTTGTTTGGGAGTATCTAGAAGAGAACTCCTTGCCCACGAAAAGGTTCGAAAAGTATACTTGTGATACCATGACAGTCACTCACAAGGCGCGCCTAGAGAAGTGGTATAAACGAATGCGTGACGCATTCGGGGCAGAGTGGAGGATCCCAGAGCAGTTACCTGCGCTCGTGGATGGAGAGGCAAAGTTTGCGGTTTATCAACACTTATGCATTGGTAGGTTTACTTTGACCAATGGGACTAAGAGCCCATGGTACAAGCTGCCCTTCTTCTTCACCACGCAATACTTCCAAGTAGGGGTAAACAGGTTCGAGGAGGCCAAAAGGCTAAGGTTCGACCTTAATGAAGTCGACCAAGACCACCGTGAGCTGCGCCGAAAGCTCATGTACCCTAAGAAGCGCGCATACGTGGAGAAGTATGTCTTCCATGAGGTACAAATGATGAAGCTAATTACGCTGCCGATCACTGGAAGGGCTGCAGCGAGGGTGTATCTTCGCATAAGACCTAAGTTTGAGAAAGGTGCCTATCTAGAGAGTGATGTCTTCATTCCAGAAAACCCCACAGGTCAGAAAAAGGCCGCATTGAAGAACAGGGAAAGAGAAGAGGTGGAGGAGAAGAAGGCACCGAGTGTGCAAACTGCATAATCGGTGGGCGCGCCGGAAGTAGTCGCGAATCCTAACACTTATGCATGCAGAAAGAAGTCCCCAATCAAGGCGAAGACCCCAGAAGAAGAGGCGCCGAAGCTTGAAGAGCCCCTCACCCATGAAGAATCACCAAAGAAGACGTTGCCTATTAAGGAGAAGGAAGAATCTTCTATACTGGAATCACCAGTTAGGAAGAAGCAGAAGGTGATAGAAGAGGCAGACCCAGAGGAGACAGAAAGCTTAGATGCCTACATTGGCGACAAGGACAACGAAGAGCCTGAAGGAGGTGAAGACCATCTAGTGTATGATATACATGACTTTGAGGAGGAAGGCGAAGAAAAGTATAACAAGGAGGATGAAGAGGAGAATGACGAGGAAGAAATAGAGGATCAAGGCAAGGGGGGTGAGCGAATAGGTGAGCACCAAAAACCAAGGAACCCCAAGCCTCACTAAGGAGCAAGTGGAGAAAGCCGCGGAGAGAGAAGTGGTGGGAATCATGAAGGAGTTGGTGGAACAAGAGTTGGAGCAGAGTGCGGATGAAATCTTGAAGGAGATGGAAGAAGAAAGCGTTGGGAAAGAGTATGGCAGCATGGGTGGGAATTCCAATTTGGCGGTAAGCTTCCCAAAAGCCGTGCGAACAGGTGGGAAAGGCGTAGTGGTGGCACAAGAGCAAGGAATGGGATACATTAATGATCTTAGAAAGGTGCTACGCGCGTGCTTCCAAAGCACCGTACCAACAGAACAACTCCTGGCTATGTCTTCGTTTGATGAAGAGGACGCCTATCCCCGAACTAGGAAGATTCTATCTTGGGCATTCGAGTCTCACGTAGATGAACTCGAGTTCGAAGTAAGTCAGAGAGCACAGATGAAGGTGCCAAAGACAAAAGGAGTAAATCCTTGGTGAACGCTCAACAATTATCAGATGAGCAGGTTTGCAACGCGCTCAACAAAGTTTCAGTTGAGATCGGGGCCAGACTGTTCGGAAGGAATGACAGAGTGAGATTCCTGGAGGAGGAATTGGAGAAGGGGAAGAAGGAGCTCGTTGAGAAGAGCAAGGACTCGAAGCAGGAAGAACTTATCAGCGCGCAGTTAAGGTGTGAACTGAAAGAAGAGAAGGCAAGGGTGTGCGAGCTACACAAGAAGATTGAAATGATTATGGGTGCTATTGTTTCAAAGCATCCTGACCTAGTGCCGCCCGAGCAAAAATATGAATCAACCTTGGAGTGTTTGGAGGATTTGACACGTATCCTCACGATGGAAAGGCCGCCACTTGCCCTAGAATCTACAGAAGAAGCATTGGTGCGTCAAGAGAAAGAAGAAAAGCTGAAAGTTGTCGAGATTGTTGCTCGATATACTAAAGTCCTTGCAGAGGTAAAGACTGCCGTGCAAGTTGCAGAAGCTGCATATGACAATTGCGCCGATAGAGATAGAGTGGCAAGCATCCTAGTCGCCACTCATGAAATGGAGGCTCGATCAAAAGCCGACTAAAGGAATTGTACCCTTAGATCACCCGCAGGACGGATGTGCTTGAGGACTTGGGCAAACAATTGGAAAGTATTGTTGAGACCATGAGCGCAAAAGGGGAGGAATTAAGTTTTGAGGAGGTGAGCGCCTTAGTCGGAGACCTCTGTCAGCAAGTGCAGAACGAGGTTGACGCTTGGGAAAAGCTAGAGGCAGAAATAGGGAAGGACTTCCCTCTCCTCCTTAAAAAATAAGCATTGTTTTCATTCATTCTCCCCAATTCTTTCATTCTTTCTCCCAATTCTTCATTTTCTCATTCTTTCTCCCCTATTCGGAGCCTGCCATTCTTTATTCATTGAAGAGAAGTGTTTCCGAGGACAGAGAATAGGCGTAGTGTGGGGTGATGTTGTGCCCCAGAATATCGGCTAAGTACAAGAAGGCGTGTGGGCGCGCGGGACCTATTTGAAGAAGGGCGCGTGGGTTGAAGGCGCTCAGGGCAGGGTTCTAGTAGGGTTTAGCAGAACACATGGCACGCGCGCATAAGACAAGATGGGTTTTGGGACTTAGCCATATTCGGAGTTCCAGACAACACACAAGGAGAGCGTGACCCGTCTAGCATGCAGAGTGGATAAGGTGCCAGCCTGGCAGCTATAGGATCAAGAATGGAATATTTCATGCATGCGATGGAAGGTTCTAGAAGAACATCATTACAAATAGTGGAGAGCTCGATCAAAGGAGGCATGCTCCATTGGAGGGCCATTTAGACACTTGGCAACCGATCTGTTACCTCAGAAGGCATGGCGGTGAAGGCAGAAAGCTATATATAGGGATGCACAGGTAGTAGAAGGGTGTGATGAGAGGAGATTCAGAGAGAGTAGTGCGCTGGAAAAGAGGCGAAGCTCTGCAAAAATATCATAGAGGATTCTATGGGTTGGGATTAGAGGAAATATAAGAGTGATGACATATTTAGAGGGATGGGTATGTGTTGATCCTTGTAAGAGGAAGAACATAGTGTAGTTCTGATGCATGACCTTGCTTTGCATTATTATGTTAGTCTGTTATGGCCCTAAGGGAATGTAATGTGGTTACTGAACTCATTAATATGAATGGAAGGTTTTGTTCTAACGCATATATGTGTCATGAGCTTAAGTCTAATGCATTTCCTTTGTGTTATGTATCACTTCTATATGCTGTGTGTTATTTCTCTTTTATGGATACATTGATATGATAACTCATCCTAGGTTCTCAGAATGAATGCATGGTTCCTTTCCATTCTTTTGCACTTAAGTATCTATCATAGATGATGTATTCTCACAAGACTCACATAAAGGAGGGGCTCGGCGCCCGCGCATGCCTCGGGTGAGCGCCTAGCACCCACTGGGTGATAGGGCGACTCGCATGGGATTAGACTGTTGTTCTAAGGGTATAAAAATGACTACAGTGAGAGGCAATGATGTGCATGGTGAAACGCCTTTAAGAGTGACAACTTGTTTATTGTGACTGAATTTGAGACAGATGATTCATGGAAGGGATGGCTTGGGTGGCGTGGAGCCAAGAAAGACCTAGGAGCATGTCACAGTCTATGATTGAACATGCCACAACAAATTGCACAAACATGGTGAGAGGTCCAACAGTAACTGGAAGCCTGATGTAGCCAAAAGAATGAGGAACTGGATATGAGATATGTGATATTGGACATTCGATAGCCATGAGGAGTGCAATAGAGCACACATTGATAGGAGCCGATGGATAGATCATAGTGTTATCGACGGTATATGAATCAATAGAGGCATTGATATGCAATGAATCAGAAGTAAATGTAGCATGATAATCATGATCCGAGATTGTAATGAGTGGTGGTGATGCATTAGTAGTAGCAACAAGAAAATCAAGAGGCCCTGCGGAAGGAGGATGCACAACGCAATATGTAGGATTAGCATAAGAATTAGTAGCTTGCTTATCATGCTTAGGCAATGGGTCATTAAAGATTTTTGGCTTTTTGTTACCATTGACCGGTTTAGCAAAAGATGGCTCGGGGAGCTCGATTGCATTGTTGTCAATAAGATCTTGAATGAGATGTCTAAGCTTGAAACAATGATTAGTAGAGTGCCCAACATATTGGTGATGATCACATCTAGCATTTTCGTCCTAATTGTGGCCACGGGGGCGAGAAGGATCAAGATTGAGTGTTGGAGTAAGAGTGATAAGTTTGCTCTCAATAAGTTGTGGGAATAAGAAGCGAGGCATATAAGGCAACTTTGTAAATGTACGCTTTGGTGGTTGCAATTGAAGTTTTTCTGGTGTAGATTCAACATTAACAATAACTTTTGCTTCAATGGGCTTAGGAGATGGCTTGAAATTAGATTTGCCTTGAAACTAATTGGAGGATGATGACGAAGCATTTTCATAATATTTCGATTTGCCCAAAGATAAGAGTTTGCTTTTGTGCATTTTGAGAGTATGGTATAATTGATTGAAAGATGGACAGGTCTCAAAGATAACACTTTCTTGTAATGGAGGTAATAAACTTTGAACAAAAAGATATTACAATTCAGAATCAACGAGTACATTAGTCATCTTAGCTAGGTTGTTCTTATAACGCAACACACAATCCGCTAGACGCTCATTAGATCCTTGTTTGATTTGTGCAAGTTTAGCATAGGATATTTTAGTGCCAATGTTGATTGAAAAATGTGCAAGAAAAACATCGATTAACTATGTAAGGGATGTTACCGAGTGGACAAGTAGATCATAAAACCAACGCATGGTGTAATTTTGGAGACTTCTAGGAAATAGCTTAGCTAGCAAAGTATGATTCTCCGCATAATCAAGACATGCCACATGAAAAGATCTAAATGCTCTTGACGATCACCATGGCCATTGAAGGTGGGTAATTTAGGGGTGACAAAATTGGGAGGAAGTTGATAAGTGAAAATGGTGGGTGCAAAAGGGGTATGAAGGAGCAAGGAGGAGTTAAGAGATGGAGAGGAGCATGAAGTAGCTTGCTGAAGTTGACGGATTTGAACTTAAAGATCCTGATATAGAAAAGTTAGGTCTTGAGTGCCGGAAGAAGAGACTTGCCATGTGTGGGAAGTAATAGGTGGAGTAAAATGGTTGGTAGGAGTAGGCATAGAAACAAGAACAATGGTAGTAAGTGGAATGGTAGAATTAGAAGGTTGGGTAGTAATAGGAATGAAGTGGTATTAGATGTAGGAGCGTTGAGCTTAGCTAGGTTGGTGGCCTCCTCACTAGCAAGGAATAAGAGCAGATCTAATTCTTGAGGATGTGCAACAAGATGAGCATTGAGATCATGAAGGTCTTCATCAATAAATGCTTCATAAGTTTTAGCCATGATAGAAAGATTGCAAGAATGCCTAGAAGGAAGGTTGGGTCTGAATGGATGGGTTCACCAAATGATTTAACAAAAATAGATTTCTTAAACCCTATTGCAGAGTAACTACTGTAACAAATGATGTATAAATGCTAACATACAGTGTGACACAAGCAAGTAAGCAAGTAAAGTATGAAACCCTAAGCAAAGAGGAGAGATAAGATGACTTAGTTGATTTATGTGCAATCTGGAAGTGATATGGATTGGGAGAAGTGTTGAACAGGAGGTAAACGATGTTGTAACTGGTCTCTATAAATTCAGGAGCTCACGGACAATGCTAGACAAGGGCGTTGATGCTAGGGCAAGGGCGCTGGGCGTCGAAGACTGCTATTGGGTGCCTGTGACATCTGGTTTTTACTGTGTCACAAATATTCCCTGTTGGTCGCTTGGTAATCGCTCTTTGATTGCTGAAGGTACTTGTAACTTGCAAAAGAGAAGTTCACTTGCACGAGCCCACAAACCACATCAAATCTAACAAAAAAGATACAAAATGGGGAGTCGAACTGACCCCGACGGTCACCCTGAGAGTGAACTTACGACCAAGCGCTACACTACATCTCAAACTCTATGTAGTTCTTATGTGTGTGTGTGTGTAGAAATGGTGCCCTAGGAAGCCCTTGTGCAAGATGCACTAGATAACGGGCTAGATTTGCTAGAAAATGCAAATGTGTTGATGGAATAGAATAAACTTCCCCATCCTATGCTGTGTATGCAGAGTTGTAGTCCCTTGTCCCTTGAATGGATGCTAGATGAATGTTTTGGAGTTCTTTAGGTGCCTTTTGAATGCAAGCTTAGGTGATAATAATAATGCTTAGAGCTTGGTCCCTCATTTTGAACACGTAACTATGTATTTATATGATTCCCTTGTTTGAATTTTGTAATTGACAACTGGAAGGCCGATCCATAAGTGAAAAAGATGACCAAAAGATAAAAGAGACCCAAAAGGCACGAGTAAGATAGAGAAGGGTTAGGGGTGCCCAGAGGGAATAGGAGCACTTGGGCACTGTTGTCCTGGCTGGGCGTTGGTATTTGAAGTCATGAAAGATAAACAAATAATGTTCCGATTGGGCTGTAGGGTGTGTAGGACCAAAGAGAAAATAAGAAACATAGAAAAGAGGCCAAAGATAGTTGTCAATTACTAGTTTTCTTGCTTAGGAATCATGTAAATACTAATATGCTTTTAGGACGTAGAAATGTACCCTAGTGTGTGATTTTGTGTCTACATAGGGCAATCAAAGCTTGGTGGAGTACGCAACATCTCCCGATCAAAGGGGTAGAGACAGTTCTTCAAATGGATACTTTTTATTGTGTCTAGTATTGATTTCTTGTAGGCCAAGAAGCGCGTCTTGCATAGACTGCCATTCTTGGTCGAAAGTTTGACTGCTAGACGACATGGTGGGTATATGTGTCCGATTAGATTAGGAGGCTTCCCCAACACGGTTTCAGTATAGTGTGTAGCATATGTTAGTTTAGGTTTTTCTGTGTGAGCAACTCTATGTGTATCCCTATTGACATGGGAAGCCAGATTCGCCAATTGGCGACTAAGAGCTTGAAGTTGTTGCACAATGACATCTTCATTTTGTGGTTTAGGTTGGAGTTCATCACCCTCTGTTCTGGCTTCATGATTTATTCTAACGAAAGATATACGAGCGCCAATTTTAGTTTTGGATGCTGCCGCTTCCTTGTTTTGAGCTTCAGGTTGTGTGGACGTAGAGGCACGTTCATGGTGTAATATGTCTTTGACAGTTCTGAAAGGAAGAGGCTCTGTTCATTCTTCTGCTTGAATCATGCTAGTGAGGAAGGCTAGATTGAAATTAGAGTGTAATGTAGCCCTTACTTCTACTAGGCGCGACAAGACTTGGTCTTTGTTTTGAAATAAGGAGTTGTCTATGTGGGTGGGATTGTTTTCAAAGACGTTACGGGGGATCTTTTCCCCGTCCGCATTATGATCAACAAGTCCTTGTTCTTCATCAGAGGACGGTTCTAGAGGGTTTCAAAGGAAGGGATTAGATGCGCACCTTTTGTATCCTAAACGTGTTACATGTGACATGATGGAGTGTGTGTTGTATAGAGGTTGTCTAAGTTGATATGGACAGAGTAACGACTGTAAACAAAACGTTTTGCAAAAGATTTTGACTATGGTCCACCAAGTTTCTGTGAAGGGGATGACAGGGGACTGGGGGATGTGTTTCTAGGACGAATTTTTTTGGAGGCTTTTTTTAGGGGACGACAAGGGATGACTATTAAAAAATAAGGGAAAATTTAATTTTTTTAGGAAATTTCAAATATTCCTATGATAACATTGATAAAACATTCATCACACACATTATAAAACCTTAATACATAAAATTGGAGCTGAAGTGAGATTTCACATAAGATTCAGGCTATTAAAATATAAGGGATTTTTTTAAAAATATAGGAAATTTCAAATATTCATATGATAACATTGATAAACTTAAAGTATTCATCATACACATCATAGAACCTTAATACATAGAATTGGAGTTGAATTGAGATTTCACATAAGATTCAAGTTTCAATCACAATAGTAATTACAATGAAATGCCCAAGGGCCAAAAAATGTCTGAAACATAGAAAATCAAACTTAAAAAAAAATTTGCTGCCCCTAATCCAAATCTGCTAAAATGGCATCAAAATCAGATCGAGTCCGAGTCACTAAAACTATGAGGGATTGCCTCATCCAATGGAACCCCAACCAATCCCACATATGCCTCCTCATCAATCTGTGCGACATCTTCAAGATCAACATCCCAACGTGCAGCTAGAGTTTGACGATACTCAGGAGTTTGTCGATCTTGAAGTCGCAAGGCACTATGCACGGCTACTAACTTCTCTGCTCGTCGAGAGGTAAGTGGGTTCCTCTTAATTGTGTGGATGAGGCCATATGTGGACCAAATCCTCTCTGCAGCAGAGGAATTAACAACCTGTGAAAGGACATGAGTGGCAAGAATTCTCAACTCTGGTGCATCGTTGTTATGCCATGTCCGCCTTCCACTAGGGTCTACTTGAGCTAATATAGCTCTATCTGTCCTCGCCTCTGGTTTGCTAAATGTTGGACCATAGAGATTAACAAAGGATAGCCATTGTGTCCACAATAAAGTTGACTCTTCATTAGTGTACATCTTTCGAAAGGCCTTCATGAGCCCTTCTTTCTCCTAGGCTGTGCTGTAACCATTTGGGATTTAGAGCATAGGGTGCCATATGAAGCGGGGTGTTCATTGTGTTCCACCGCCGTTTCACAATGGGCATGATATGCTCCTTATAAAATCCCAAAGTAGGATCCCTGCTACAAATGGCTTGCTTTGCCCAAGCAAGCTGTCAAATGTCTCATAAATCTCTTCAAGACTTGGAGAGTCTGTATCAACATATCTTATGACCCCCACTACAGGTGAGATTATGGAGCAAACATATCTGCAAACAAGTTACAAAAAAAATCAGAAATTATTAAGAATGAAAAACTAAAATAATTTACCAGTGATAAACATGGATAAAATATTTAAAAATTAAAAATTAAAATATAAATATTAATTTTTAAATATATAAAATCAGCAATTGCTTACGTCACTGTCGACCACCAATCATCGTCGATGATCTTTTGTTTCACACTTTTTCCTTCAGAAGTGTTTGTCTCTAGCCATCTACCCCACTCTTGATTAGTCGTCATTAATTGTAGAACCTCCTACACCTCAAGCATCCTCTCGAAGAAAATGAAATAGCTGGCATATCTAGTGTCCATGGGCTTGAGGAATTCTTTCCTCGAAAAAGACCTGAATAGAGAAAGTGAGGTATGATGGTTGCA
The DNA here is from genome assembly GCA_019776745.2 of Taxus chinensis. Classification (NCBI taxonomy): domain Eukaryota; kingdom Viridiplantae; phylum Streptophyta; class Pinopsida; order Cupressales; family Taxaceae; genus Taxus; species Taxus chinensis. The sequence continues at coordinate 487,101,056 of CM034154.1, forward strand.
AATGAACATCTGTATGTGTCTAGCCTCTGTCACCACTGTCTTCAACCAATCTATCTTTCCAATGTCTTTCAATGCGTTCTTCAACGCATGAACACAACATGGAGTCCAGAAAATGTGTTTGTAAGCACTCTCAACAATCAAGCCAGCTAACTTACATACACGGGCTAAATCAATCACTACTTGTACAACATTAGAGGGCCCAATCCCCTTTATGGCATCCTTCAAAATTTGAAATTGGAAGGTTACATCCTTCCTCTTCCTTGTACAATCAATAACTCTAAGAAAATAAGGGCCAACAGGACATGTGACAACGATATCGATGAGTGGCCGATTTTTAATATCGGTCCACCCATCCATGATGATAGAGCAACCCACTCGTATCCAAGTTTGCCTCATCTCCTCTATCACCACACTCACCTTAGAATATTCTTTATCAAGGAGGCTGGTCCATAGTTTGTGTTCTCCAAGAGGGACATACGAGGAGCTTACAACAATTACATCTTTGAACATTTGTTTGAAGGGGAACGTGACACATGAAATAGTATTGCATTGACAAAGAAGAATTTGACAATAGAAGAGTCAGTTACTTCCTGTGATTGCACATTGAACATCCCCGCAATAGTAGTAGCTTTTCTCTTTCCCTTGGTAGAATCCTCTCCCCTTTGACTTTCAACATCCACGGATTGGGTAGGCAATTGTGTACCATGCATAGTTGTCAATGACATCCCTTTTTTTCTTGCCTCACCCTCCATGTGCAACCTAGTCACTTCGGCCTTCTCAGCTAATGTTATTTTTTTACAACCTTTTACCCCCTGTTCAACTATGCCCAAAAGATGACAATAAACCCATGTGTAGCTGCCCCTAAAATGTTTGTTGCAAATATGACATAACCACACTCTACTCCCCCCTGAGTTTTTTTTCTTTGTCAATGGCTGTTGTAAATTGTGAAAGAGGCTTTTTAGGATAGAATGGGCCCGTTGCATAGATTTTGAGGAGTTGAGAAGGGCATTCAAATGAATTATTTGAACCCACAGCTGCTGCTACACTCTCATTCCCTGAAGAAACCTTATTTCTAGTTCTACCTCTATGTTTTATTTGAATCTCTTCACCCTCACTACCCTCACTACCCTCACTGCTGCTCATTGATATTTATTGAAAATGCAACACCCAACTGCAACTAAAGTGAAAACAAAAACCAAACAAAAAATAAAACTTCCCTAAGTCTTTGAAGTTCAAAACTTTGAAACAAAACAAAAACAAGTGAAAAATAATTTGTGCAAATTTGTAAAATGAACAAAGGATGTGAAACATACCTCAAATGGTGTAGAATATTGCTCTCTTGGCTTCTTCACACTGCTGTTCTATTTTCTTCTCTATGTTGTTTTCTTTCTTTGTCTTTTCCTTCACAAGACCTGAAATAACAGAAATGAGCTTCTTTTTTGTTTTAATTGTCAGAGAGGTTGTTTTAGGTTTAGGTTAGTTAGGAATGAATGTGGGGGTCCTTGTGGGCCCCCACATTCCGTTTTTTTATTAACTGTGTTTTTTTTATGTTTCAATATTGGTGGGACGTAGGGGATGCCTAGACGTCCCCGATATAGTTGGGGGACTTGTACAAGTCCCCTGGGCATATCGGGGACTTCTGGACCTAACGTCCCCTCCATCCCCTGCTCCAATTTTGACGTCCCCTCGACGTCCTCGATTTTTTTAGCAGATTGGGGACGGGTAGGGGACTTTTCCTACAAGTCCCTGAGTTTCCAAAACGTCCCTAGTATGAGGACGAGCCTAAAAAGTCACGGGACGCGTCCCAGTGGAACATAGGATTTTGAATGTTTGTATGAATATCACAAGGGATCTAAGAAAAAACGGGCAGCGTAACGACTGTAAAGTGAATATTTCCCAAGTTTTCAGATGTGTGATGAGGATTACCAAGGAAATCTAAGAAATTTTGGCAGCATAGTGGCTGCAAATGGTTGTTTTCCAAAATTTGAATGTTGCTAAAGAAAACTACAAAATTTCGGCAGTGTAACGAATGCGAATGGTTGTTTTCCTAGATTTGGTTGTCTAAATTTTGGCAGGGTAATGAATAGCAACAAGGTTGTAGATGAGAAGGGTCTCTAGGCGGAATTCTTCAAGTACAGTTTGGACACTCTAAACAACTATCTTGTGGACCTCTTCAATCAGGTGGTCTGTACGGGTTTTCCGAAGTCGTGGTCCCACCATATCATTCACCCCATCCACAAGTTGAGCCCCACTTCTGACCCGAACAACTACAGGATGATCATGGTGGGCCACATGTTCTCTAAGTTATATGCCACGATTCTCCACATGCAACTTTCTCAATTTCTGGAGCAACATCCTTGCAGAGCCAGGGGGCAAGCTGGGTTCCGACCTGCGTACTAGACCATTGACCATATCCTTACCCTTCGTGCCATTATTGAAGAGGCACGACACCGCTCTAAGGTTTTCTGCTACTTTGTGGATTTTCGAAAAGCATTTGACTCGGTCCCACGGGAAGCTCTTTTTCGTAGACTTTGAGACATTGGTATTTTTGAAACTCTTCTTGTTGCCATTATGCGCCTGTATGAGGAGGTTTTGGGCCGCCTTCACACTGCTGCCGGTTTCTCGAATTTTATCAGGAGCACCATCGGGGTTAAACAGGGCTGCCCCCTCTCACCTACCTTGTTCGGTATTTACATTGATGCATTGGAGGATTTTCTCAAGGACCATATTCAGGTTGATGATTATCTTCTTCACCAGGTGCTGATCTACATTCTTCTTTTCGCGGATGATGTGGTCCTCCTTGTCTCTTTCGTGGAGGGACTTCAAAGACAGCTGGACGCCTTAGCCCTCTTTTACGACCATAGACAATTGACAGTTAACCTTGGTAAAACCAAGGTCATAATCTTCAACGGGTTGAAGACTTCTGATTTCCACTTCTTCCACTGAGGGGAAGAGATTGAGATCACTGGTTTCTACACTTGGGAGTTTTATTTACGAGGCCTTGTTTCAGTCTCCGACCTGCCCTTCAGCCTCGCGTCAACAAGGGATATGGCTCTTTGGCGATCTTGGAGAGACAATGCTTCCACCACCACTTCCAAGACATCTTGTCGAAGATGTCTCTTTTGGATTCTCTTGTGAGGCCCACAGTTCTCTATGGCTCTGAGGTTTGGGGGCCATCTCTGCTTGATTCTGATTGGGCCACTGTTGAGCGAGTCCAAATTCTCATGCTCAGATGTATCATCAGGTGCAAAGAAACAATTCTACACATTATCCTCCTAGCTAAGTTCAGGGCTCGCCCCTTTAGACTGGAGACCATCTTTAGCCTTGTTTCACTTTTGCATCGCATTCGGGGACTTTTAGCTTCCTCTGCAGACAAGGATAGGTATCTCTACCTTGCTTACCGTTCCTCCAAGGCTATTGCTTTGTCGGATCACAGTGGCCGTTCTTGCTGCTGGTATGTCAGAGTCTCACGACTTTTGGCTCGTTCAGGATTCAGGTGGACCGCCTCCCACCTTACAGATACTCCATGGACGGTCTCGCCCATCTTCTACCCGGTAAGCAGGATTTGCACAAAATTATCAGAGACGACATTTACAGGCAGTTTATCCAGGACACATAGATATGCCCTCCAGAGGGTTTACGTCTCAAGATGACTTTCCAGGTTGCACATTTCCTTGTGATCAATGATGGGCTTATTAGCCGGCCCACACATATATCCTGACACTGGTTGCAGGCACTCCACATACCTCTAGGCTAGTTCAGAGTGGGCTCTCATAGACTTCGGGTTGAGGACCACTAGTTGGACTGTTCGGAGAGGATTTGCCAGCTTTGTTCTCTCTAGGAGGTCGAGACAGAGGAACACTTCATTTTCAGGTGCCCCATGTACTATGAGATCAGAAGGAGATTTCATTGCCTTCTCCGAGAGCATCCGTCTTTTGCGGCTTTCTTTAGGTATCGTGATCAGTGGTGTATTGCCCTTTATCTACAAGAGGCTCTCAGACTTAAGTATGAGTCCCTTCAGTCCCCTCCCAGACAGGCTGCTACTTGACAGATCGCATCTTCCTTTATGGTGCTCTCACTGGAGAGGGGCACTAAGCGGCACCTTGACACCAGTATGGACTCTCAGACCAAATCTGTTAGGACCCGATATGCCACCTCCCAGTCTAGGGGCTTTCATGTTCGGTTAGGCCCCCCCTTTGTGAACTCGGTCAACCAGGAGGATACAAAGCACTTGTACTGCTCGCCCTTCTTCCAGACCCTCCATGGTCTCAGCTACAGGGCACAATCCTATCGCCAACTACTTTCACTCGGCCTCGGTTGTTAGGTGACAACGTCGGAGTTGGGGCTCTTCTTCAGTTCCCCCCATTTGCACTCTTGTAGCCATTGTGGCCCTTGCTTCTCATTCTTCTTTCCTTTCTCTTCTCTTTTCTTGTTGTTCGGTTGACCCTTTCGGGCTTCTCTACTGGATATTTTAGCATTATATAGTGCAGTCCCATTGACCTACTTTTGTGGTCATTTGTTGTACATTAATATAATTATCTTATCTTATCTATAGCAAGTAGGAAAAATTCGATATGATAACAACACAATTTTCACAATCAAGGAAGTTTTGGAAAACAAGTTTCAAGTGTGAGTGTCAAAATGGTTGATGTAATTTTGGCAAAGTTTCGGGTTCTCTTTGATAAATGAAGCCAAAATTATGGTTTGAAATATAGTTTGTGATGAAATGCACGTAGTGCAACTCAGATAGAGTTTCACCTTGTTTTATCACTAAAACAAGGTTTTAACTTGGACAAAGTTTTACTTTGTAAAGTTTTGGTGTATACAAACAAGTTTTGAAATTGGCAGAGTAACACATTTTGTTGTTTTGATATGTGAAGTCAAAAATATGGACCAAGTCCGTGACTTAAGCAAAAACACATTTGGTTCAACTTGACTAAAGCATTACCCTCTTTTCTTGTCAGAATTAAGTCCCTAACTTGGTCAAAGTCTCGCCTTATGAGTTTTTGATGAGTCAAAGTTTTGATATAGGAAAAAACCTTTGGTCTAACTTGGCCAAGGCATCAACTTCTTCTCTTGCCAGAATTAGGTCCCTAGCTTTGGTCAACGTCTCGCCGCATGAGATTTTGTAAATCAAGGCTTTTGGACTAAGGACCGCTCTATGGTTTAAATTGTTTACACACAGTTTTTGGGAGAAAACAAGCAATCACAACCTATTCCCTAAGAATTGGCCATTCTAGCTAGGATAGACAAGTTGCTAAGATGTCCTCGATATACCTTTCAGTTCGTGAGGCACAAGTCCGTGAAATTAGGAAAGGTTGTCTAAGATGTGGTTTGAAGGATCAAATTCCCCCGCCCTTTCACTCCAGCCGATTCAGTGGAGCTTGGTCTTAAGTTTGACAACAGTTCCTGTGGGATCCAGTCTAGGGCCTGGGCATTGGAGGCAACTGCATTGCTCACTTCATAGGAGCCACGTAAAAGTGAACCCCTACTTAACCAAAAACGACTGATCTTCGCACAAATTTATATAACCCATCGACACGTGGGCTTTGTCCAAATGATTAGGTATTGAAGTCCTGACCACCGAACCTTATTAAATAGAAAAAACGTCAAAATTGTTTCTGATTTCCAAGATCACCTTTTGGCGTGTGGAAAGAGCATACGTAGCTAGGACGAGGTACAATCAAGAAGCAAAAGATACCGAAGGGAAACAAACCCTTGAAAGTGGTTAAGACAATGATGAATGCGATATATAACGTTGTACAAGCAACCTAGATGTGTTAAGGTGACAAATTAATCCAATATCTCTAACCAAACAACCTATGTGTTTAACAACAAGATTTATCCAACAATGTTATGCCAATCTCGAAGGGAAAAATCCGATATCGTAAGCAAAGTGTGAAGTGAAATGATTAAAGACTAATGTTCACATAACTTGGTTTTTTTGTTTAATTGGTTTGTTTGTTTTTTTGAGCATTTTGTCTTTTGCAAGTGAATATGGTAACCTTCGCACAAGATTTAGTAGTTTGGAGCAATAAAAACAAATCTAATGTGCAAAGAAAATGACAAGTTTTAAGAGAAAAGAAAACTTGAATTTTTTGCAAGGTGAAATCCCAAATTTATATATTCATTGCATAGTTCGTCTCGAGGCCTTTTCGTAAAAAAAACGGAGCCGTTTCGAGTTCGGGATCAAAAGTTATGGCCTCTGGAAGATAGGTCATGCAGATGCATGCACAGTCATAGAAACACACTTAAAGTTACAGAAACACATGCACAATCACAGAAACACACTTAAAGTCACAGAAACGCACTTAAAGTGACGCAAATGCACTTGAGGTCACACAAACGAATTTAAAGTCATGCAGACACAGTTTTGAGCACGGAGATGTAGGTTCTAGCACGGTAGCACAAATAAAATGACAGAAACATAGTTTCTGTCATGCAGACGCATGCATAGGAACGGAAACACAAGTTTAAGCACGGTGACACATTTATAGTAACGGAAATGCACTTTACCTGTACTTGCACAAAAATGTCAAAACACAGCCAAAAAACAACCTAAAGCTTGAATTTTTCCCGTCAAGATCCAATTTTGACATCACTTCGCCTCCTTTATACCTGCAAAGAAGATTCAACACTACCAAATACCAACATACATGCTCAAAAACATAGAAATTTCAACAAATTGAAAGAACTTGCAGGAAAGCGGGAAATGAAGCTAAACTAATAAAAAAGAAAATGCACATGAGACAAAGGGGTGTCCCACCGGGTGTGCCATATGTATGCATGTGAAAGTAAACTAAGCTAATGAAATGGATTTTACACCAAGCAAATCCTAACTTAGTTCATTTAAACAAAAACATCAAGATTGAGCTAAAAAGGAGAAGCTTAATTAAATTGCACAAAATGCAAATCTAACAAAGAATGTAAACCTCCCTTTTGATGTTTGGATGTGCTCCGATATGTAGATACTCCTTTATGTGAACTGAACGCAAGTTACGTGCAATCAAAGGGGTTTTACTAAAGTGGAAGAGATCTCATAAATATGGCTTAAATGCCATTTTTGACTCTTCTCCTACTAACTTTAACAAAGAGGTTTCTCAATTTATGCAAAGCTTTCTTGTGAGAGAAATGCTCTCTTGTGATATATGATGTTTCACAAAGACAAGGTGTAAGGTGTGAGAAGGTGTACTAGGTTTCTTATATAGCTTTCTAATTTGGGAGAAGCTTGCAACCTAGTGAGTGTGGGATAAAGGGAATGTAGAATTAGAAAAGGATAAACATGATTAGAAGAGATTAATTAGAGATCAGTGACCCATGAGAGTTTGGGAAGGTTTAATTAATCAATTGAGATTAATTAATAGGCCAAGTTTAGTTTATAGAAGCCATTTGAAGATGATTTGGAGGGAAATTAGTAGAATTTGAGGGGTTTGAGAGGGAGATTTAACTAATAAGAGGGTTTATTAATTAAATATAAGATTGTGGAAGGGTAATTAATTAATTAAAAGAGGATTTAAAATGACAAAGCAACGTTAATTGGCATCCAGGATGAGGGACAAGGCCAGTTAATTAACAAAATGCCATTAATTGACTAAGAAGATGGGGAATATTAGCTAATTAGCGGAAAATAACTAATTATAACAAAATGATGGGAAAGAAGACAATTAATGCAATTTTAGTATTAAAATTGTGTGATCGAAATTAGGTGTCTACGGTTGTATACCAATTTACTATCAAATCACTTGTTTTCTACACTAGTTTCCTCAAGGATCAAAGAGATTATCAAAATCTTTCCCCCTAAAGAAAGCTCAATAAACAAAACAATCAGTTGGATTAGTGACATCTCCTGATTTTTTTATGAATCATGGTTTCATGGTTTCTCATACTCCAATGCCATTTGTGGTCCAATGGTCGAATTTCAACTTCTTTCAACATGTTTTGAAACATATCCCCTTCATCCTGTAAAAAATCATGCCACCATTTTCCCTCTTTAGATGGAGAGCATTTGGGAGGCATCTTTTACCTTCTTTGCATTCTCTATGTTCTTCCCCTATTCCATAGAGCATTACACCTCCTCAAAACATTGTTCTTGCTTTGATTCCTCTATTTGTCACCCTCGTTTGCATTCATTTACTACTTTGATGCATCAACAACCATTATTTTGTTCCTACACAATGTTTTCTCCTTCCTTAGGCTTAATTGCAAAGATATCTCTCTTTTCTATCTTCAAGATTACTAACAGGTTGAGGTCAATATCTATAGGTTCATCGTCTCTGAATAGTGTTTTCTATATTGTGATCATTCACCCTATTCATAAGTCCGGGATCTCTCTATCCTTGACAACTATAGGACCATTATGATTGGGCATACATTTGCAAAACTTTATGCCATAATGCTAGACATGCAATTGTCAGAGCTTTTGGAAAGGAATAATATTAGAGCTAGGGGTAGGCTGGCTTTGAGAGGGACTACTAGACTATTGACCACGTCTTTACACTTTGAGCTATCATTGAGGAGGCTTGTCACAGGTCTTCCAAAGTCTTTTGTTGTTCTTTTGGCTTCAAGAGGGCCTTTGACTCAGTTCAATGACACTTGCTTTTCCAGAAGTCGAGAGATATCAGCATCCTAGATTCTTTGATGACCTCTGCTTGGAGGCCTTATGAGACATTTATTGTTATTTTCATACTCGTGGTTTCTCTAACTTTGTGAAGAGTACCATTGTGGTCAAACAAGGACGTTCTCTCTCTTTGATCCTATTCAACATTTACATTGATGAGTTAGAGGAGTTTCTTCGACAACATACATGGATGATGATTGTATTTTGTATGAGATGGTTATAACCATCCTTCTTTTTGTCGACGATGTCACCCTCTTCTTACACTCTACCAAGGGCTTATAGTGACAACTTGAAGCCCTTGTTCGTTTCTGTGAACTTCGACAACTTGTGGTCAACCTTAATAAAACTAAGGCCGTGATTTTCAATATCTCCAAGCGTTCGCTCTAGATTTCAGTTTTTCTATAAAGGGGAACTTCTAGAGATCACATTGGCCTACACATATTTAGGGTCCAATTCTCTGGTCCATCCTTTAATGTGAAGTTTGCTTCACACTCGTGCCTTTGCAAGGCATATGCCTCTCTTTATATCTTGGAAGGTCAATGTTTCTAGATCCATTTCTAGGACATCCCTTCCAAGTTATGTCTTTTTGATACAATCATCGAGCCTACAGTTTTATATGGTACAAAGGTTTGGGGACCTAGTTAGGCAGCCATTGACTAGGCCCCTATTGATAGGGTCAAGATGCTCATGTATTGAGAGGGTCCAAATGCTCTTGTATTGAGAGGGTCCAGACGCTCATGCTACGATGCATGATCTGTTGCAAGCAGAGAATTTTTCAGTGTATCATCCAAGCCGAATTTTTGGCCTAGCCGCTACGCCTTGAGACTATCTTCAGGCTTACTTTCTACATCCACAGACTCAACTCCTTGGGAGACTTAACTTCTGGTCATGAGAGATATCCATACATGGGACTTCTCTCTTTAGAGAGGATTGCTCCATTGGTTCCCACTAAATGCTAGCACTGTTGGTACCTTGAGACTATGTTGCTTCTCCTTTTTATTGGCATTTCCATTGATAGGCTACCTCCTTTCATGTACTCCCTAGACGCCCCCCCTCGGCTCCTTCCCACAAAGGGCGCCATCACTAGAGCTGCTTGAGAGGACATCTACAAACATTATATCCAAGCCTCTTGGATCTCCCCCGTGAGCTGCTTAGCCCCAAGCTTGCTTTTTATGTTGAGCACTTCTTACAAGTGGTGGATGTTATTATTTGTTGCCCTTACTATTTCCAACGCCATTGGTCCGACAACTTGAGATTTCCCCTTGGCCAGAGGAGATTCCGTTCTCACCAATTACGGGTCGAAATTGATCATCACGTTCTTCATCAAGACTGGATCTGCCGTCTTTGCTCCCTTTAAGAAGTGGAGCCTGAAGAACACTTCATTTTCAGATGCTCCATTTATTATGAGATCTGGGGACGTTATCACCGCCTCTAAAGGGACTCAGACAACACTGTATCTACTTTCTTCATATATCCAAACCAATGGTGCCTAGTTCTTTATTTTCGCAAGGCCATCTCCCTCCGGCATAGATCACTGCAGGAGATCCTAGAGGCTTTAGATCCCCCATGCTGATCACCTCTTTGTTCCATGCCATCTAGGCAATTGACAACACTAAGCACCCTTTGGACACTAGTACTTCACAAATCATAGTTGATAGCTCAGTTAGATAGTGTTTTTCCCAGCACATCATTACTACTCGGTTTTCTTAGATCCACCAATCTGCTCTCCTTTTACATCATGGCTCTGCTGCTTCCTGTTGGTGTGGCTCTACCCTTTTCTGACGACATGGATCTACTACTTACTGGATGCTCCCAGATCATAAGGGCAGACTCATATTACGAGTTTCTTTTCTACTGCCGGCCTTGGAAATTAAGGAAGATTCCGGAGGATGTGCTTGCCTTCCTCGTCCCACCCTGGCCCCTTCGACCTTGGGGACTCCCCAACAAGCATTATTAGATCTTGTATTGGTCTCTTAATAGTGATCGATGATGGTTTACACGAATCCTCCACTTCAAGCATGCAAGGATATTTGATGAGATTTACTTAAAGTCTTTATCAGCACATGCTTTTGGGGGCTCTTGTTTACCCTTCTTGCTATTTGTATTGATTTCATTACCAGCTGTGTTAGTGGCCCATTACTTTTTGTCTTATATACTTTTATTCCTCTATTTTGCTTCTAGGATTCTTTAGCGCTTAATCTTCCATTGTTAACTGCTGTATCCTTGAGTTCCATTGACCTGCTTTTGGTCATCCATGGACATTAATATAATTTCTTATCTTCTTTTCAAATGCCTTCATTGTTTCTCCTTCCTCATGTTCACTATTCACGGAGGAAGATGAATGCTGATAGGCTAGTCAAAGCCAGACTTTATATCTTAAATGAAGACGGGCATGTACTTCCTGCACCAATACTTCAATGCATTTACAGCCATCATCCTGTTCCCTCATTATGTTTTCTCCTTTCTTTGGCTCCACTGCAGATGGTCCACCCTCTGCTATCTTTGGAAATACTATAAGTTTAAGGTCAATGACTATGGGTTCATCATCTCTGAATAGCTTTCTTCCAATTGCTTAGCCTTGAGTGCCTTGATTCTCTTTCCTCATGTTCACTATTCATGGATGAAGATGAATGATGATAGACTAGTCAAAACCAGATATATGTCTTAAATGAAGATGGGGCTTGATGTGCTTGTATTTTCTGCACTTTCTTTACCCTTGGCTTTGGTAGGGGGATGTCCACTCACCATTTCTTTGCTATACCTATAAACTTGAAAATGCTTGGGAAAGAAGGCAAATTCTTCTACCTGAACAGAAATCCCAGCAAGTAGTAAGCAAGATTAAATCTTGCCAATTTCTTCCACTTCACTCTATTCAAATAAGAGTTTATCTTTGATAGAAACAAAGCCCAGTCACATGATATATCTCATCCCATTCATCAGTCCTTATATTTATAGTCAGATCCACATAGAAATGTCCATGCAACTCTGTACTTCACCAATTTGCACATTACAAGGGAGGTTACCAACCTCACATTAGATTTTGGTTAAGGTGGTTTCTATGCTTTGTCCTTCCCATTGTTGAATGCAGGATCAAAAGGCTTGCCTATCCTCAATTTCCATTTTCTGCTTCCACTTTTTCCGGAACTTGGGAATCTGGGGAATTGGGCAAAACAACCCCAAATCATTTTTTTGCCCTGTTTGATTTTAGCAATTCCCTAACAATGCGAAACAGACACGAATTGGTGGAATGCCAATCTTCTTATTAACTTTTTCCACAACTCATGAAGTTTGCATTGGAGAAGCAAAAGTCATTGTGAGGGAGACTCACGTCACTGAATGCCATCTTTGGGAAGTGAACTAACAGCATGTACAGGGATGATGCTTCTTGGAGACCAGTGGTACACAGTCTCAGAGAGGGTTTGAGCATTGATTTCTAATAATTATCATTTATTTGTATGCTCTTATTAAATGTATTTCTCACCACCACTGGGGCAGTGTGTTGTCATTATCAATTCCACTCACATTGCTAGTGGATCTGGGCGGGTCTGTATTTAATCAATGCTTCTGGAACATGAAAATCTATCTTTCATGCACTTGTAACAGAGTTATCTGTATAAGGAGCTCCGGATTTTTAATCTTCCATCATTCTCATCTTGATGATGGGTCTTTAAGGAGATTCAAAATGTCCATGTTATTTCTTTCCACACATTTGATTCCAAAAACTCTTTTTCTACAATATATATAGTTTTCTAAATCCAAATACATGAATTATGTTTTTTTAATTGCAGGTTCGAGATTTAGACTTTGCTGTGGAGATAGTTGGCTCTGAAATTGTACGAGATTCTGATGGCCTTGCATTGAGCTCCCGTAATGTGCATCTCTCCCCAAAGGAGAGACGAGAAGTATGTTTTTCATTTCAAGGTTGCCATGATGTCTCTACTCGTCATTTTTGATAAACACCTAGGTGATGATTTGTACAGGGAAGACAATATATAATGAAAGATATACTCATTTTAATGCTGCTTTGATGGATCGAGTGTGACAAGATTACAGCTGAATGTAAATATAAGAATGGGGGAAAGTACAAAAAGATGACTGTAGTTACTCTTAACTTAGTTTATCAAAAATATCTTCGAGGGGGAGTTGTTTGGTTCCTGTCATTCTGAATATTTCTTGTGCCATAATATAAGATGTTCTTTAATTGCTTTCACTTGGCAAATATATTGGGATCAAACTATTTAATTTTTTTAATATGGCTGTGAACATAGATGAATCTCTTCTTTTAGCAATCATTTTATTATGTATGCATTTGAGGCTGTATATGAAATAATGTTTTATCATGGGCCCACACCAGTTTTACTCGAGAAGGCGAAATTATAGGGATATGCAACGACCCTTCTTTTGTACCCTTAAACTTGTGTAGGAATCTTTAGTTTTCGTTGCGTTTACTTTACTCATGAATACATGAAAGCAGACGAGGCATGTAATAGTTTCTAGGGTGAATGTAGAAAAAACCCATACAGTGCACTTTGCACACGTGCCTGTGAAAAGATGAACTAGCAAACATGTGATTTGGCACGTGAAGACATGGGGAGAACCAAGCAACAGTGACATACTGACAAATAGGAAGACTAACCAAGAGGTGCATCATGATGCAAATAAACAACAAAAAAAAACGCAAGGGTGAATTGTCAACCCATAAAGGCAATCGAGAGGCAACCTGGACCTGATACTTTTAAGTTTTAACACATTCAATAATCCAATATAAAGAATCCTTAAGTCGCAACAAAAAAATCTGCGTCTTGAGAACATTCTACAAAGTCTCCCCTCTCCAATCATGTCTTTCTGAAAATATGTCTCTGCATGTGAGCTTTGAGGCCCATAAAACATATTGCAGTTGTGAGAAATAAATTAAAAGAATAGAAACAGCGAACTCATCAAAGAACCATGTACCTTGCACACATATCCCATGCCATTTAAGCAATGACCACATGGCAACACAATGCTTTGTCAAGGCTTGCCACTCAAGTGGAAATATAGGATGCTTAGCTCAAACCCAGACTGCCTGGAAACACCAAGTACCCTCCCGTACCATGCCTGATACGTACCGGGTACGGTTATGGGCATCGTTCAGGTACACTGTGGGTACGTACCCACAGCGTACCCACATGGTTTTTTTTTAAGTGCAAAAAATAAAATAAAACTTGAGGGCTTTGACTGTAATTGAACCTTGGAAAGTTTGTCTGAGATTCAATATTGCCAATAGGCTCCGAAGGGTCAACAGAGATGAAAAGGACTTCATTTGGTTGACTTACTATTTGGGGGCTTTCTTGTTGCTCCTCATGGGTTCTTTATTCTTCAGTCAATTTGGAAGGCATGGGAACAAGTGAAGCACTTGGTGGTTGGGCAGCCTTTCTTCTCTTCCTTTGACACTAGGTGCCAAGCCTACAAATCGATTTTGTCGAATCTGAAATATAATGACAAGATCCTTGCCTTGACAAGAGGCTGCTCTGCCCTCCTTCGGTTTGAAAAAGGAATTAACATATTTCATGACTTGTACAGATTTGGGAAGTGGATGGAACGGACAGACCTTAAGCTTTCTATAAGCTTCCTCAATCTCAGTTCAGAATGTATAGAATGCTTAGAAATACTTTCTCAGCTCCCACTACTGGACTAATAATGGAGGATGAGAATGACTTTGGGATACTATGAGGTGGCTCAAAGGTCCCCTTCTCCAAGAGGCTACCTCCAAACAACTCTATGAAAAGATTGCCTTCTCCTCAAACCTTTCCCTGGGCCTTAACAATAAGTGGAATATTTGTGAGCCCATTAGTAAATTGCTAAATGGACTTATAGATTTAATGATTTGTGGTCTTCTTGTATTCAGTCAAAGAATTCTTGCTTTAGATAGCTTCTGTTTCATGATAAGCTTGTTGATAGCTTCTAATATTTTATATGTTGCTGAGACTGTAAGCTTGTTGTTTTCTTTAAATTTTAATATATATTCATATTTTTTACTCTTTAAAAATATATTGTATGAACGTACCCACAATGTACTGTACCCGAGGTTTTTTAAAATTTCCCGTTTCAGTGTACCATATCGGTAGTAGGTACCAGTACTGAAACAGGCTAGGCTCAAACACATTATACAAATGGACTCATAAAGATAAGGACAAGAAGCATTGCCAACCAATTGACCTACAATTAATTCTTAAACACCATTACTCTGTGTGTTCATCAACAACGATCAATCAAGAATATGCCCTTTCTTACCTTGAGATCACCTGTTTATACACAGATTTTACATGCTAGTGGACCCATCAAGAAAAATCAACCACGACTATGACATTTCTTACCTTGAGATTGCATGTTTATATACAGAATGTACTTGCTATTAGGCTATAGCCTTTAATAAATATGTTTCAGTTATCTGTTCCGTATGATTTTAAGCTGTCTCATAAAGGTACAATTATCAAAAGGGTAGAAATTACTACCACATAGATGCATCTTAAGCTACAACAATATAAATGCAACCATCTTATGGAAATAAACTTCATGGTCATTGCATCTTTCATGTAAACATCTCTATCATTTCCTTTTTATTATTTATATTTACTCTTTCTCATGTATTAGGTTCGTTCTTTCATTCACAAGGATACTTAAAATAACTGAACGTCCTCACGCATATGCACTTTGATGCAGTTGGGGTTAGGGGTCTCAGTTAAGAGATGCCCTTATACGATGCAGCCTTCAGAATACTCAAAGAAATCATGTATAAAGTGCAACACAACTCAACACATGGATGGAATAGAAATTCAGATTCTATGTAGCTTCAACAGAAAGTGAAATACAACTGCTACACACAATGATCTCACAAATCGAGATGTTCAAATCACATACAATAGATCTGGAGATCTCAACTTGCTAACCTAAAATCTTTGCAAGTATAACTTACAACACACTGAACTGACTAGTCCAGACTATAGCTCTAGCTCATGAGGGAATCATCCCTAACACAGATATGATGGCGTGCTTATATAGACACCAGAAACCACCTTATTATATTTTCCTTAGAAACATCTTAGCCACAAGACATTAGATGTGTCCCAATCCTCTATGCAAGAATAGGGCCTAAGCGATAACAAAACATAATGTACGATGAGTCGACTCAACGGTGACACATATTAGTTAGGTGAACTTATGTTTGCTTCATTGACCTATGTTGAACTTTTGAAATTCCAAAATTTATGTGCGACATTACACCCTTGTGCATGAAACTACACACTAGATCCTCTAATGAATCCTTGTGTGCCATCACAATTCAGTTCCAATGATCTTCTGGTTTCAGCACTAGATGTGTAACATTGAGATGAACTTGTACTGATAACACAAGACTTTGAAAAGGACTCCTTGTGAAGTTGCACAAACAAATGGTGATTTTTTGTGCACAAACTAACTTTGTTGGAAACGTTTATGCTTGCGCCATCTCCTGAAAGATATTCTAGGCTCAAGAAGATACCACAAACTTTGCTTAACTCCTCAAGACTCGCCGCAATCATAAAGCAACGATCAACTATTACATGATACTAGCATGTGTCTATAAACTGCATGGAACAATTATAGACATAAGCACACTACAAGGTAGACACAAAACATTAACAAAAACATTTGCATGCTAACAAATGGCATAAAACATTACAAGTGACTCTTGCACACTCGCAAGTTGTGCACCCATTACTTAGGGACATCAAAACTTGCACAAAACATAACAAACAAAGAATTGGTGCAAAACAAATCTTGCGCATTGCTAGACTTAGCTTATTTTCCTAAAAAACATGTTCTGGGTGATGCAAGTTTTCAAGTGAACCCTGATGCTCTTGCATTACACAGTCATAAAATAACTGTCAATTGAGTAGTCTTTGTTGTTAGCTCACCGGTTCATCTTCTTACAAGAAGGAAGCTTATGCAAATCATGTTCCTAGTTGGTGGGGAAACAAGTGGGATCAATTGTTTACCACCTTGCCATAAGTGTCACCTAGGTGGATAATAAGGCGCAATATGTATTCCTTTATTTTGCAAGTCAATCTAGTACTATGAAGTACTTAACATTGGTATCAAATTTAGCACTTTTGTTTATTAACTAGTAAAATGTCAGGTATAAAGGATTTACAAATTCTATCATTTCACAAAGGCTCATATAATTTTTTTTAGAAGTTAAGCCTTGGCATCTACTTTTTTTTTGATCGGTAAATGCTTTTGACTAGAGCTATGAACTGGATATATTAATCACTTGAAGATCAGAGTTACAAGTAGGGTAGCAAGCATACCAAAAGCTAGACTTCTTAAAAGCTTTACCACCTTGTCGTAAGTGCCAACTAGGTAGATAATAAGACACAATAAGTATTTCTTTATTTTGCAAGTCAATCTAGTACTACGAAGCATAGTTCGCATACTCGTATTTAGTAAATACTCGTATTCAGTAAATACTCGATAGGCCCAAAAACATTTGACTCGGCAAAACTCAGCGAATATTTGGCAATTCTCAGCAACTTAAAAAATACGCAAATTTCTTTTGAAAACATAATTTTTAAGCAAAATTAAAGAAAACTCTCTAAAAACTCGTGAATATTTGCAAATATTCGCCAAAAACTCACGAGTATTCGCCAGAGACTCGCGAGTATTCGTCAAAAACTTGGCTGTGTAGGTTTTGGTGAGTTTTTCGTGCAAATACTCGGCCAAGGGAAAAAATAGCGAGTACTCGCCAAGTATGCATACTATGCTATGAAATACTTAACATTGGTATCTAATTTAGCTCCTTTGGTTATTAATTAGTAAAATGTCAATGTGATAGGTATAGAGTATTTACAAATTCTATCATTTCACAAAGGCTCATATAAATTTTTTAGAAGTTAAGCCTTTGCATCACTTTTTTTTTTATTGGTAAATGCTTTTGACCGGATCTATGAACTGGATATATTTACTATTAATCACTACAAGATCAGAGTTACAAGTAGGGTAGCAAGCATACTAAAAACTAGGCTTCTTAAAAGCTTTACAAAACAAATACCCAAAAGCCAGGACTTCCTAATAACCTCATTCAAAATCAAAAGTTAAAAAACTCCACACTAGATTTAGCAAAAATAATATGCTGCCAAAAACATGTCTTCTGCAGCAGAAACAATCATCCACAAAAAAAGTTCAACAACTTTTGCAGCCAAAAGTCAGCCACTTCCGTAGCCTTTGCTCCAAATTCTGCAGTGCTGCCTAGAAGCATACATCAACCTCCAAACCTCTTGCTATGAGACCTTAGCACCATTTTATAGGAAGCCTTTACATTCTAAGAAGCTTTCCTTTCTTATCCAGAATCTGTTCGTTAGATTTGGCCAAAGAAGAAGAGATACCATTCAAGGAAGGAGCCTGAAGCAAATCATGATCAAGAAGAAAAGGAGGTTTGCTGCCCGCAAGTGAGAAAGCTTGGGGAGACCCAACACCAATTTAAGGGGCAAAACCAAGATTGCTAGAAGATGAATCCTCTGAAGAACTTTCATCCACCTCCATCGGTGTCACATCCCTTTTATTTGGATTTTAAAATTGATACTTGTTTAATCATGACGATTAAAATCTCATGGTTAAATTGGATAATTATTCATTACGATCATTTTCTAATGTGGAAATGAGCATGTTTATTATCATTATGCTGGATTTTAATGATTTGGACTAACTACCGTTTCGGTGACATGAGGTGGATATAGGAGTAGGTACACCCTCGTGAGATGATGAGGGAGGGCATCATCGAAGAGAGGTGGTCAGATTAAGGTATTGAACTAAAAGTATCGAAAGTAATGAGAACTGACACACA
Organism: Taxus chinensis; assembly: GCA_019776745.2. Classification (NCBI taxonomy): domain Eukaryota; kingdom Viridiplantae; phylum Streptophyta; class Pinopsida; order Cupressales; family Taxaceae; genus Taxus; species Taxus chinensis. The sequence goes on from CM034154.1 coordinate 487,119,532, forward strand.
CCATAGGATCGGGTATCATTTAGTTTATGTGTGATGTGTGATTTCTTTATGTTTTATTTTATTTTATTTTATTCGGTTAATTGACATTATAAATATTCATTATATTGGTGACCATGGAATGGTTATTAAAATAATATAAAATGATATTTTTTATATTTAAATTATTGTCTATGGTTGTCATCCATATAGACTTGACCGCTTTGCATGAAACTTAAGTTGTGTTAAGTGGAGATAAGTGTTTTAAATAAAAATATGCACCAATAATTAATTAATGGGCATTTTGGTTTAATAGGGGAAAGGATGCATTTGGGAGTGAGAGTTAATAAGGAATATTGCATTTTAATTGTTTTTAATTAAAGCATGTAGCAAAGTGGAAGAAGGAAAATATGTGGGAAGTGAGAGTAATGGGAAGTGTTTTGATATTAATTGATTTGTGATGCGTGTATTTTTTGGGAGCAAGAAAAATGGGAAGAAGTTGAATTGGAGTTTTTAATGAGAGAATGGAGGACTGTTGGGGCAAATCTATTTCATTGTGTTTGTTTTTTTATTTTTTTGGGAAGATTCAGAGGTTTTTGTTGGGAGCTTGGAGGATGGAATATTGGAAGAATTTGGAGAGAGATCAACTGGTTTTAACAGGCATGGGTTTTCTTCTTATTCTATTTACTTTGGAAAAAATGTTGTTAAGCCATGGAGATGTGTTGCTGATTTATATCTATTTTCTCTGTCTGCAAAATTGAAGAAACATTGTTGTTAATTCATGGAATTGTTTTGCTGATTTACACCCATTTGGGTTTGTGTATTTGAAAGATTAATTGTTTGAAATATGAAATTGTTGATTGAAAAGACACCCATTTGGGGTCTTCATTTTTGAAAGACAAATTACTGTTTTAAATCTGTAAATGATGGTTAAAAAAATATACCTTTTTGGTCTGCGTTTTTGAAGAAAAAATTGTGGTTAAAATGTAAATACTTTGTTAGATTTTCATTCTTTTCAGGGCCTGCATGTTTGTGCATTATCTTGGTGTGTGAAAACACATTTTGTTGGGTCATTATGGGAACCCATTTTTGGATCTATGAATTGATTATTTATATAAAAATTTATACCTTCTTCATTGGGTTGATTCATACCCATTTCTAGATCTGCATTTTTGTATTTTTATATCACTCTGTTTTAGGTCAGTTTCACTTATTGGAGTCAATGCAAATTGGTTATTTTATCAAACCCGTATTGGGCTTACATCTTGGAAAGAAACAAGAAAGAACAAATGCGTAAAATAGGCAGTTATGCCATTGTTTTTGTTGTGTGAAATAACTTATTGATTTTTAACAAACCTATACCTTGCTGTAATTGATATGTGATCCTATCTTACTTATCTTTGTTTGCTATTTGGGCATGATATCATGTCCCCTTTTCAAGCTAAATTCCAATTGAAGACCTTGGCCCATTTCCCTTCCTCACGGGACCAAGCGAACAAGCTAGAGGAAGCTAGCAATGTCATCATGTGCTTCATTTCATGTTCATTTCTTAATTGGCATTGTAATTGTTGGTGAGCCTAGCGCCCAACCATAAATTAGAAATAAAAAGGTATTGGTGAGCATGTAGGCTCCAAAAATACCAATTAGAAAGTACTTTTCTTAAGAGGTCGGCCATCATTAACATTATAAACCCCCTTATGGTTATAAAAGGGAGGTCACTTGGCCATTAGAGGATTATGTTATGTGGATTTCTCATTTTCGGTAAAGGATTGCTTGTTACACATCTTTTCCTCTCTCTCAAGGATGAAAACCCTTGATTGAGGCACTCCTAAGGACGAAAACCCTTGTGGAGAAGTGATGTGGACGAAACCCCACACTACCCTTTTTGTGGATATCTTTCTATTGCTGGTTATAACAGATTTCTGCCCTAAGCAACTTGCTTGGAGGTGTGTTTTCAAGGATATTGCTGGTTTCTATGGGATCTCTTTGTATGGTTGAGCTCCCAGTGCTTTATAAAGGTGAAATCTTCCATTTTATCAGTTGTTTTCTGCAAATTATATTTAATTTCAAGAGGGGCGACCTATATTGGAGTGATGTTTTGGTATGTGCAGTGACATTTTGGCAAATCTGGAATTATCATCTTATTCTCTATATTTTGAAAGGCCAATATCTCAAGTTTCATGATTTTTGGTGCTGTCTGAGTTGAGTTATGATTTTTAAAAAAAATAACACTGTAAACAAGGGTTTCATGACATTGTCTATGTTATGTGAGTCACGTGCTTGGCTGAGTCTTGTGTTGGTTGAAAAGCAATCTAGAAAATAATGTTATTTTTGTGCAAAAGTATTGTTTTGCTTTATGTTAAACTAGTTATGATTATTAGCATATGATTATGAGGAATTGTTTTCTTTATGATTATAAAATCCGAAATTATGGATTTAAAATTGGAATAAATGTTTGTTCTACCTTTTTGATTAATGAATCGAAACATTGCTTTAAATGTTGGTATAGATTGCCTCTTGACGAGGATTTTTGATTATGGAAGTGGTGTACGAGATAGTTGTGTTGTGAAGGATGACAAATTTGATTTGTTTGTGCAAACTATAAGATTAGCTTGCATTAGCATAACTGAAAAACTTTGGCCAAAATAATGTATCTAGCTGTATGTATTGTCAGTTCACTTATCCTTATTATGTAATCATATGATGGTATTGGTTGCCGTTGTCGTGATCTTATGATGGACTGTATTTTTAGAATTTGGGTATTTTACACATGGTTCTCAATTACTATTCTTTGTTGATAGTTGAATATCTCTATCTGCCTTCCTTGTGAAGGGTCGGGCCCCTCTTGCTTGCAAGAGCTGTGCGGGGCAATCGAAAGGTTCTGTGGTTGGAGAAGTAACGTTCCAATGATGCTCTCCCTCTATACAGTTGCACAAAGAGATATACATGTACACAAGAACTTCTAATGATTTGATAGTAAAATCTTGTATTAAGACATATCGGCATATTGTTATACTTGGCTAGGGACAGCCTGTCGTTTCCTATATTTGATTTAGAATATGAATTAAATTTGATATTAATCATTCTATTATGAAATGATTGTTGATCATAGTTTTGTACGGAAAATTGTGGGAAACAATGTATAAAGTTTAAATGACATTTATTTGATCAACTCTTGTTTGACAATTGGAAATATGGTAACGAAAGGATGTTTTCGACCTTGGTTTTATTTAGAGTTATTGCTGCGATAATTGTTTATATACATGGTTATATCTAAGTTACCTAATAAGACCTTAAACTTAATTATTAATTTGTTTTTCCCACTTTTTAGTTCGTGATAACGAAAGGTCGTTACAATCGGAGAACCACAATTAGAAGAATAAGAGTTGGATTTAGGCCGTGCCTTACCGTGCCTTTCAAAATCTTATTCACAACTTTTGTTTGTTGCACTTTTCATAGCTTAACTTCTTTCACAATCAGATCCGCAGCCTTTACCTCAGCAGCTTCCGCAATCAGATTTGCTGCCTCTACCGTTGCCTCTACCCCTGATATGCTCACAACAACTTCTATGCCCTCAACTAGATATCCATATACCTGTTGATGGTGAAATGCAGCTCCTTTCCATTAAGTTTCTTGTTTGACAGTTTCAACCTTTTTTTGTGGGAAAGAAGCCCCCAAATGGCCTTGCACATAACAAGATCTGCACCTAAAAGCCATCCGTTCATAGTCTAGTTGTTTTCAAATGTGTCTCCCTACCTTAAGATTAATCTCTTCGGGTAAGCCATCCGACAGATCAAGCTCAACACAAATTCGTGCAAAAGTAGGATGAGAGTGACAAGTAGTTTCCTCTAGAATATAAATAAGCTTTCCTAAAGTATTTACCAATAGCCGTCAAAATGGGCATGTCCCAACATTACAAGGGAAGGTTTGGCATCCTAATATAGAGAAAAATTGATCCCCAAGACCAAGGCTTGGACTACAAAATCAAATCTCTATTTTCATTTGTATCTAAAATAGTAATAAAAATCCTTAGCACAAGGGTAAATGCCCACAAATTACATACCAAGATCCAAGCTAAAACTAGGCACTATTTTTACCACTTAGGAGCATTTATTGCAACACAACAATGCCCAAACACTTATTCATGAACCCACTCGTGCAATGATTTAACTTTTACTTGCAACAAGAGAGAAGAGATGACATTACACTAAGAGAGAAGAGACGACATTATCTAAATGGGTCATGAAATGGCCTCCAAAAAAGGCTGAAAAGTACCGTGAAATGAGGAACAATCATTTCTAACCTCTTGTCCTACATGGTGAGAACACCGAGGAGCTGATGGAAGCGTGATACGATAAGAGACGCTCATTTCAGAGACACCGTTCCAAAGCAAATTGGTGAAGTTTGACAATTTGATCTTGGACATGGTAAGCCAAAGTGGCTCCGAAATTGGTGTAGAAAGTGCGCTTTCCAAGGAGATAAGGTGAAACTAATTACGACCTGCTATTCTTAATGCGGGAGAAAAGGGGTTTGAGGTGGTGGGACTCAATTTCTCGGCTTGCAGGCCTTTTTTCGCAGTGTGATTCTAAATCGATTTAGTAACATGAAAAATTGGGTCATCAAGACTTAATCACATAGCATTTAATAAAGTTCAAACAACCATGGAATGGCCTCGGAAAATGATCATTAGGTATCCAAACAAGGATTCTATCACTTCGATGCCGTCCTTATATATAGTGAGAATGTAGGGAAATTGACGGGGCTAGAATTTGACAAACAATACTCATTTTTAAGGCTCCATTCCGGAGGGAATTTTAGACAATTGCAAGTTTACAGTTGCACCCCGTAAGCCAAAGTGGCTCCAAAACCAACGTAGAATAACACCTCCCAAACAATCATAAAGAAACCAATTGCAGGAATCCAATCCCAATACGGAAATAAACAAGTTAGAGTTGATAAGTGACAGTTTCTTGGCTCACAAGCAATTTATATCAAGTGATTCCAAACTGATTTTATAACCTTAGCATGGTTGTTTTCAAGAGGCTAAGGTTTCCTCTTACAACACTCATGTGAGCTAAGTTCCACACTAGAGACCTACTTCATGTCATATGAGTTAAGTGTGTTTTCAGGGTGGTTTATGTATTCAGAGGGATCATTTTCCAAGGTCAGTTTTCACTAATAAGCAAGCGTTTACCACGCTACATTTAAAAAGATGAAAATTTATCATTAATCATTTATACAACTCACACATGTTAAAAAAATAAAACAATTTCAATCGTAATGGAAATGAAAGTGCAAAGACATTGCTAGCACAAGAGAGAGAGAGATCCATGCCTGTTTACTCTTGCAGCAACAATAAAAAGTCACGTGAGTTAAGATTATGCTGCCACCACTGTGCAAATTTAAATCACTCCTTAGCCATCAATTTAAGGGCATTTTGTCAACGAGTTCATGTGCCTTATGTGTGTTTTCATGTTTACATACATGACAACTAGGGCATTGATGACTACAACATCTGAAAAATCTCCTTTCCATAATGATTTGGTGCATGTTCTTACCTTGTCCAAGGTTCCCACATTGTAGAGTTGTAATGTCCCCAATTTTTGAAGACCCTTACTCTATCATTCCCCATGGGCTTTAGGGATGTTGCAAGGGGAAAAATATATTAAATAATTAGATAATATTGCCTGGAGAGTGATTTTAATCATTTGACATTATAAAACAATATTTATTTAATTATTTAATATTTATTGAGCAAGTAATGTATTTAATTATTTAATTAAATTAAAAAGGGGAATTAATTAAATAATAATTAGGTGGCTTTTAAATATTAAAATCACCCTTTTTAAAAAGGGGAAGCCACACCTAGGGGAAATAAACTTCTTTTATTTAATAATTTTCCTTTCCTAGGGATTTCGAATTTTGTGCCTCCTTGCTTATAAAAGGAGTGCTAGGATCATTGTTAGACTCATGTTATGATGATATTTATTTTATGCTCCATGCTTGGAGTTGGGATGTATGCCCATTGATGCTTTCTCTCTCTCTCTCTTGCGTGGGAAGTTAGTGAGCTGGTTTTGATATTCAATTGAAGTATTTTCATTAGATTTGCAAATCTACTTGTGGTGATTCTCTTTCTAGCTTTGATGCCTTTAATTGAGAGTAAAATCTGCATGTTATTGAATATGATGAAGGGTTTTATGGTGTTTTAGATCTGTTGGTTATTGTTGGTTTTATTCTAACTATGGCGACTTGAATAGGGCATCTTTTAGCATGTTTTAAGGGTGAACAAGCTTTATTCAAAATCTGATCTGTGTTGGCTTATTTTTGCTGAGTTTGGGCAGCTGTTTTAAGTGCATTGAAGGGCTATTGAGTGCCGGAAATCATTTATGCCATTTACTCAAACCCTAGCGACTGGTTTGGGGACTTTGGGGGCTGTTTTGGAGGGATTTCGGTTATCATACAATTCAGATCTGTATTTATGTGGAAAGATCTTAATTTATAGAACTATTTGTATTTTATTTGAAGAGAAAACATGGAATATTGAAGGAGTTATCAATTTTAGAAGATTTCAGCTGTTTGCATGCTTCCCGGTTGTTATAAATTAGTATTTATTTCAGATCTACAGTTTTGGGGTTAATTTAATATTGAATGTGATTGTAGAAATTAGGAGGAATAAGGAGAGGGTGATTTCATAATTTTTGGAGTAGTTTTTGTGCCCTAAAAGTGCTAGACGACCTAACTTTTAGGTCAAAATTAGGGTTTCGGATTGGCTTTGAAAAATCTGATTTTTGCATATTGTTCCTCATATTTTTATGGTCCATTATCCAAAATTTCAGCTCATTTGTACTTCCCTAGCCAAAGATATGAATTTTTGAAATTTGCAGCAGTTAGGGTTTGAAAATTAATTATTTTCAGCCGTGTGTGATCAGATTTGTATTAATTCCTAACTTGTCCTAAAAGGGGATATTACAAGAGTAGGTTGGGAGAATGTAGCAAAGGTTGTTATGTCTATCTCTACACTTGTCATTGTGATAGAGTAGATTGAATAACATACACATTTCCACTTTGCGCTAATAGCCATACAATGGCAACACCGTCCACTGCCAATTTCAATTCAATCTCATAGCATATTGTAGAGAGGGGTTAGCTGCAGGGAGTGCTATACATTCTACTCACTACACCCCATTAATGCCCTTCCTAGCACGTAGGATGAGAAGATCTTGGACAAGTTGTGGAGTTTGGCTTAACATCTTCCAAATGCATTTGCTTGAACTCCGAGGCCTTTCACCTCATTTACATACATATCAAATAGGGCGCCCGCCACTACAACATTTGAAAAAAAATTCCTAAATATGCCTCGAGGGACGTTCATACCCTGCTGTAAGGCTCCTATTATGGCACGACTGTGTGAGAATGCTGACAAAGGTCGCAAAGTTTGGCTTTAGACCTGCAAAGGGCATTTGCTTGAACGTTTCAAGGGCCTTTTCAATAGACTCATTTTGTGCATACTTGCAATCATCATGATCTATAAGACCAATTTTCTTTGAGGCATTTTGACAAACAGTTCACATGCCTCGTGCATGCTGGCCAAGATGGCGACATTAGATTTATACCCGCTAATGGCATCTGCCTAAATGCCATGGCCTTTTAACAAGCCCATTTCGTGCATATGTTGCCAAAGGTGGACTGATTGGGTTGGGCACCGGTTTGTTGCATTGGTGAAGCCACGCCCACGGCTCCCATCCATGGCAGCGTTGATTTGACTTGCTCTCGAAACCACACACCCTCGATCCAAAAGAAACCCTAAAACTTCCTTTTGTTTTATTTTGTTTTGCCTTATTATTTTTTTGGAAAAGGGTAAATGTGGGGCTTTTGAAAGGACCCCCATCCTTGAACAACCAACCCTAAAGGCAAGATACAACAATGAAGTAGAGAAAAGAAGAAGCCCGCAGGAAAAAGGAATAAACGGCCGCGAAGGAGCAAACCGAACAAAGAAAAGGGAAAAGAACCAACAACTAAAACTAGGAGAAGCTGCTGCTGCCCTAGTTGTAGCAGCAATGCAACAAACATAGAGAAGAGAAGAAACAACCCCACACGCCGCTGCAAAAGGAAGAAGATGAAGGTGAGGAGATGTAGCTTCGAGCAAGTTACAAAGCCGGAAAGAGGATGTGACAGAAGAGGTAACCAAAGAAGGAGGAAAGGAAGGAGAAGGAAGCCCAATATCAGTGTTTTCCCTTCTTTCCTTTTTTCGAACGTACTACCTGCCACTTTTCATGCGGAATCACCTATGAATCAAGAGGTTTGGATTCTGATAAGTCCAAGGGGATGGAGATTTGTAACTCCTTATCTAGAGGATGGGGACCACCCTTTTCCGAGTCTGCGTGATCGGATTCATGGGGCCGCTTTATCCCTGGGGTAGTCCGTTCGAAAGAGGGAGGAATAACCATTGACTACCGCAACTCCTTAGCTACAACATGATCTGATTGTGGTTCAGTCGATGGAGCTGCATCTCCTGCTTTGAGATCTTTTGAGGCAATATCATCTTCGTCCTCAAGATTTGGTGGGCTCCATCGTTTGGGACCAACCCCTTTTTTCTTTGGGGCTTGGGCTTTCTTATGAGGGAAGGAAGCCAGGAGGTGACCTGAAGTCTTGCAATTCCAACATCTGAAGGCCGTGTTTTCATAGTCAAGAGTCTAGATGTGAGTAGTATCTCCCATCTTGAGAGTCCTTTTATCCGATAGTCCTTTTACTGAGATCTACTTCTACACAAATCCTGACAAAAGTATGAAGTCCACTCCGGATTCTCTTGCTATCCACTTTTATGAACCGCCCAAGAAGATTCTCGATATCCTCTGAAGCAAAGAAAAAGTGAAGGGGAAGATTAGGCAATCTCACCCAGACTGGACCACGAGATATGGAAAAGGAATTCAGATCAAACTGGGAGAACCATGGGGTAGTGAAAAGGCCCGCCAATCCCCATAACCAAGGACCCTCTTCAATAACCCTCTGATACTCTTTCAGATCATTGAAGTAGACTATGAAGGAGCCTATGGCACATAACAAATACTTACAATCTTCCGTCCATGAGGACTGAATCCATTGGATCAACGCATTAGACGATGGCCACGCACCATTAAATTTGTAGATAAGGGCCTTAGATTGCAGCTCATGTAAAAAATCCAGAGATTCTTCGTCGTTGATCTCCAAAGTAGGGGATTTGGAAGCTCGTTCCACAATGTAGGCAGGGGGAGGAGCAGTAACAACCTTTGTGGAAGAGGCATTTTTAAAAAGTGCCTCTTTGAAGGGTGTAGAGTTTTGCTCTTTGGCTCCCCCCATTAAACGACCCGTCATGGAAATCATGGAATCTCGCCCAATCCCATAGGAGGAAAGTAGAGAATCGCTTTTCAAGGATTTTCCAGCAAAAACAAGGTCAAAGTGATCTACCCTACAACTTAATTTATGAGAAAGAAAAAATTTAAGATCCTTCCCTAGAGCATGCTGTTGAATTTAAATGCAAAGGGTAGTACCCTGCAGAGTGCGAACTAGCACCTGAGATGTGAACATTTCATGGCTAGGGGTAGAGATCAGAGAATACGCGCCGAGCTCACTTATCGGGCTATCCCAAGTCCTCTTAATTTTGTTGCCGTTGAAATCTGTTCTAGCCATCAATGAAATGGCGGTGTTTTTGTAGCGTAGAGCCGCAGACGAAAGGCCAAGATCTTTGTTATCCCTTTGCGCATAACCATTGCGGAAACCAGTACCACCAATAGCAGTTCATAATCCCCTATCGCCTCCATCCTGCAACCAAGCACCGCCGCTTGCAACCTTGCCCACAATGTTGGGGCTAGGGCACATGGAAATGCTCGAGCTCGCCATTGTCTCTTAACAAAGATTACTTATCTTTCAATTTTGTTTTTGCCTTATTATTATAATTTTTATAATTTATTTTTTTAGGCCCCTTTTTCTCTTTTAAACTCTTGAATTTCATTAATGTTTTGTTTTATTTGACTTCTAAGAACACTCCGATTACACATCTTACGTGAAGCCACTTAGGTCGATGCGGTTAAAATTCGGTTCGAGCTACTTAATGGATGAAGCTTGAAATCGAGATCACGTTTGACAGGCATAAGGTTTGGAAGGAGCCTATGTTAGCTCTAAGCCAGGGTACTATGCCAAGCACATACAAAGCTGGACTTATCGAATTCTCTTGACCATCGACAAGAAAAAACGTTGATACAAAAACACAATCTCGTCTTGACTCGTCAAGTCAATAAGGGCCAAATACTGGCAGAGGAACAACCCTAAAATGGGTGGGGCACTAAAATAGGGATAAATGAAAAGATTAGATAAAAATTGTTTCCAATTTTTCTCAATCCAACAATGTGAATTTGGAAGAAAGGGTGAAAGATTATGAAATCTGCAAATCAGACCTAAATCAACATTGTATTCTTCCTTTGTTAAAAACACTCCAAAGTATCCAAATTCAAAGATCAAAACCAGAGAGGACTTTGATTTTGGAAATGGGACAAAGGTTCCCACTTTGTCTTTCACATTGCCCTTGTCAGATTTGGAATTGTTAGGCCTCAAGGATGGAGGAGATTCATAAAAACTCCCAGAAATCAAGGGTTGGGGAACTACTTTAGGAGCATAAGTCGATCCCTCATACTTTATGAAGACAAAAGGAGAGATTTTGGCTCTCCAAGATCCCGACCACGTGTAATAAAACACAGATCTCAAAAGGATTTTGATGGTGAAAGTGGGTAAACTATGTAAGTTTGAGGCAAACTTGACCCCAAAGAACCCAAAACCAACCCCTATACGCGAGCAAAAATTTTAGGGTTAGATCAAGGACCCACAAATCCATTCAGAAATTTTGATGTATTCAAAGTGGCATTAGTAGAAACTAGTGAAAACACCTCACAAGCCGTGTTGGCCACAAGAAAAGGAGGATGGCAGACAACTAAAATTGCTAAAAGAGGAAAAGCATCTAGAGGCTCAAGAGATCTAGGAGTAGAAAACCCACTGGACGAACCTAGTATGAGTGGCTAAAGTGATTGTTATGTCCGTCGAAGCCATATAAGATCCAACAATGCGATTGATAGCTGGGTTAACAAAGCTCGTGGCCTGTTTGGGCATTTTTGCTTGATTTGTAGTGGAAGCGACAAGAGGAATAGGAGAGGCACACATCCATGCCAAAAAGAAATAGAAGGATCCATTGTCTCAACCATATTACATTGAATGGCTGGGGTAGATTGATTTTTTTCCCCTTCATTTTTGTACTAGAGACTTTTCATAATTATAATAATTATAATGATTGTTATGTCCTTCGAAGCCGTATAAGATCCAACAATGCGATTGATAGCCGGGTTAACAAAGCTCGCGGCCTGTTTGGGCATTTTGCTTGAGTTGTAGTAGAAGCGACAAGAGGAATAGGAGAGGCACGCATCCATGCCAAAAAGAAATAGAAGGATCCATTATCTCAACCATATTACATTGAATGGCTGGGGTAGATTGATTTTTTTCCCCTTCATTTTTGTACTAGAGACTTTTCATAAGTATAATAATGGGTTTATGTTTTGTTTTCTTGTAAGTCTCACACTGTGAAGATTCTTCTCACCGTGAAGGTTATGCATACAAATCTTTGTATTTGATATTATAACTTTGCAAACAAACCTATAGTCCTAGTTACTTTATCCTGGTTATTTGTATTTGGGATTCACACATTGGAAGTCAAGTACTCACACTTAGAGAACATCAATAAGTTCAAAATTGGAACCAATATTTCTGTACAAATTCAAGATTTTTAAGTTTTAGCTTCTTTCATTTCGAATATAATGAGAGTTATTTTTTGCTATATAAATGGGGGACGGATTTCGGGCTTCCATCCCGAAGTACTAGACAAGGCAATCCTTGTACATTACTAAGGCATAATATATTACTGTAGAGAGCTTTTTATGTAAGTCAAAATGATTGGGAAAAGCCACAACAACAAAACACGAACCTACTAACCAAAATAAGATTTTTTATCAAACATAGATAATGAACTCACTAGTTAGAATAGAACCCAAACATGCTAATAGACAACTATGAGGACCAACTGACAACAAATCTTTTTCTTTTATTATAGAGGAATTAGTAACACTTCTGATTGAGTGGGGCTAATACACTGGGTCAAATCTGGGCATTGCTACTATAACCTCCTGTAAATTACTAGACACAGTCAATAGGGCCCCAAACCCCCAAGGGAAGCAAACCGTGGACACAAACTGGCGAACACTCAGACCACATCCAATTGGTTTATCCCGAGGGATGAAAATGCAACTTTTAAGCATAACAAAAAAGAGAAGATCACAAAAATTTAAGCCTAATCAAATAAGGGTTTCAAAGTTCCACTTGAACCCTATTTGCTGCCTATCGCAGCCAAAGCATGATCCTTTCCTCTCAGCTCCTCTTAATTCTTGCGTGGAGACATGAGTCATCATCTCCACTAGAGCAACATTCACTTGGACCTTCCATAGAGTTGTCGTAGTCTTGGTAGAATGATCTCTCCCATGCTTGTCTGGATATATAAGGGATAGAGGGGGGCCACATTCTCGCACCATTTAGGTCAAGCGTGAGGAAAGAGGGAGCTTGGGCCCAGTAGTACTGATGAGATCTTCAACAATCTTCTTCCACACCTTTATCTTGGTATCAAGAGAAATCACTGTCTTTCAAAAAGCGACTACAGTTGTGGTACTCGTAGCCTCATCCCTTTGCATTTATGCCCTGGTCAAAGAGAAAAACATGAAACAAGATATTGTTGGTGTTTACTTTTTTCACCCTATGGCTTAGGCACCTTTTAAATAGAGTATACAACTCATCAATTGAGCATTTCGAATCCAATGTTTCCTCCCTCAAATCAAAATGAATGAATTGCAAGGCATACATTTCAAACACATTAAAGGCCCCTCACAATTATTTCACCATCACTTTTGCAACACCATCCAATCTATTTGTTTATGTCATGGCAGATAATCTCCTTAACAAGCTACAATGTATCACTGGAACTAAAAGAAAGAAGAGTAGTAAACCTCAATAAATAGCCTTAGGAAAAGATGAATGAATGCGGAGAGACACATTGGCCATCTTTAAAAACTAGGGGAGGAGCCGCCAATCACACAAACCAAAGAAATAGTGATTGGGTGAGGGAGTTATTGTCACCCAGAAGTTGCACCCTGATAGAGAATGGTGTGTGTAGTCTCTCTCCTGCTGACAAAATTGGAACACCTCAAGGCTGTGGGGGACTTATGGCTGAGGTGAACCTCCAGAGAGGGATGGTTCCTTTGTGAATCACCTAAAAAATGAAAACTTGACAAGGAAAAGGGAAAATGAATGCGGAAAGTGGGAAATAGGGGTGATACATCAGTAGTTTGATACTTGCATGTAACTCTGCACACCGAGAATTTAAAGATTCACACACTTGCACAACCTTGAACTATTTTGGAAAATTAAATTCAAAGGTTTAGGAAGAATGACACTGATAGGGATTGAATTCCACACTAAAGCAACACAATATCCTATCAAACACGATGAACAATCTGAAAACAACGATATGAGAGGGCAAAACGAAGCTTTATTTTATTTAGAGGTGCAAGTACAATGGCTGAAGATGCCAGAGCAAATCAACACTCAAGTATCTATCTTGATTATAATAAAAACCACCCTATATAAACTGCTTCCAACAAGAATAGACTGCTGCCATCAATAATAGACTGCTGTCCAACAAGAATAGATTGCTGTGTTTTATTTTATTTCTCCATGCACCCTTGACGCCAATTATAGGTCTGCAGTTGCTAAATTTATTCAAAAGCACTTCTTTTTTAGCTAATTTCTATTTGGAGCAACATTTGCTAAATTTAATAAAAGCTATCTTTATCCATCCACTCATGCACTCCCTTCAACTCCACCTTCAGCTTCGCTTCGCCTTCACACATTCTCTCCATACATTCCCATCTTTCAAGTCCGACTACCGTCGTCTCCTTCGCCACAAGAAACACACCTTTATATCTTGTCACCGCTTTGAGCTCCGTGCCTCTCTCATGCACTCTCCTAAGTGTTTCTGGCATACCATCCTTCCCCGCCATTCCTCCTTACCCCAGGACCTACTTCCCACCTCCATGTTCACTCGTACTTCCACCTTTTATGATATTCCTGGCCATCCCCAGATCCAGGTGGTTTCCCCTCCCCCTACCTGCCATATCTTCACCTACACAAATGTTAAGAAAGCCATTTTTTCCATGAATAGTAGCAAGGCAGCTGATGAGGAGGGATTCTAGGCGGAATTCTTCAAGCACAACTTAGACACTCTAAACAACTACCTCGTTGATCTCTTCAATCAGGTGGTTTGTACAAGTTTTCCGAAGTCTTGGTCCCATCATATCATTCACCCCATCCACAAGTCGGATCCCACTTTTGACCCGAACAACTATAGGATGATCATGGTTGGCCACATGTTCTCCAAGCTCTATGTCATGGTCCTCCACATGCGGCTTTCTGAGTTCCTGGAACAACACCATTGTAGAGCCAAGGGGCAAGCAGGGTTCCGGCCTACTTCCCAAACCATCGACCACATCCTCACCCTTCGAGCTGTCATTGAGGAGGCTCGTCACCGATCTTCTAAGGTCTTCTACTTCTTCGTTTATTTTCGGAAGTATTTTGATTCTGTGCCACGAGAAGCTCTTTTCCGCAGACTTAGAGACATTGGTATCTTTGAAACTCTTCTTGCTGCCATTATGCGCCTGTATGAGGATGTTCTTGGCTGCCTTCACATTGCTGCCGGTTTTTCAGATTTCATTAGTACCATCGGGGTTAAGTAGGGCTGCTCCCTCTCACCCACTTTGTTTGGTATATACATCGATGAGTTGGAATCCTTTCTTAGAGACCATATTCAGGAAGGGGATGGTTGTCTTCTTCACCATGTGTTTATCTATATCCTCCTCTTTGCAGACGACGTAGTCCTTGCTTCTTCTAAGGAGGGGCTGCGGAGACAGCTGAACGCCTTAGCCCTTATTTACGACCATAGACAGTTTACAATTAACCTTGGTAAAACCAAGGTCATGATCTTCAATGGGTTGAAGACTTCGAACTTTCATTTCTTCTACAGAGGAGAGGAGAGGAGATTGAGATTACTAGCTCCTACACTTACCTGGGCATTTTATTTACTGCTCCCCGCTTTAGTCTTCGACTTGCCCTTCAGCCCCATGTCAACAAGGGTTATGGTTCTCTGGCAATCTTGGAGAGACAGTGCTTCCACCACCATATCTAGGACATCTTGTCGAAGATGTCTCTCTTGGATTCTCTTGTGCGGCCCAAGGTCCTTTATGGTTCCAAGGTTTGGGGACCTTCCTTGCTCAACTCTGATTGGGCTACAGTCGAGTGTGTCTAGATCCTCATGCTCAGACGCCTCATCCGGTGCAGAGAGACGGTTCCACATAATATCATCTTGGCCGAGTTTGGGGCTTATCCCTTTAGATTGGAGACTATTTTTGGCCTAGTTTCACTTTTGCACCGCATTCAGAGGTTTACTGATTCTTTCGCAGGAAGAGATAGGTATCTCTACCTCGTCTACTGTTCCTCCGAGACTATTGCTCTTTTTGACCATTGTAGCCGCTCTTGCTGCTGGTATGCAGGAGTATCACATCTTCTCGGCTCTCTCGGGATTTAGATGGACCGTCTCCCACATGATAGACACTCCTTAGATGCCCTTGCCCACCTCCCATCGGGCAAGCAGGATCTACACATAATTATCAGAGAAGACATTTATAGGTAGTTCATATTAGTCACCCAGACGGGCTTCGTCCTAAGATGGCTTTCTATGCTGCATATTTTCTTGAGATCATAGACGGGCTTATCAGTTGGCCTGCGTATATCTCTCAGCATTGGCTACAGGCACTCCGCATTTCTCTAGGCCAGTTCAAAGTGGGCTCTCATAGGCTTCGTGTGGAGGACCATCAGCTAGACCGTTTCGAGAGGATTTTCCATCTCTGCTCTCTTCATGAGATTGAAACGAAAGACCACTTCATTTTCAGGTGCTCTATCCACTACGAGATCAGAGGGAGATTCCATTGTTTATTCTGGGAGCACCCGTCTCTTGCACCATTCTTCAAATACCGTGATCAACGGTGTCTTGCTCTATACCTTTAGGAGGCGCTCAGGCTCCGGAATGAGACCCTTTAGTCTCCTCCCAGACATGCTACTACTCTACAGATTACCTCCTTTTCGGTGCTTCCCTCGGTGAGGGGCACCAAGCAGCACCTTGACTCCAACTCGGATTCCCAGACCAGATCTGTCCGGCCCCAGGGGGCTGCCTCCCTGTCCAGAGATTTTTGTGACGGCACTCGGTTTAGGGCCCGTTCTTAGAGGTTGCGTCTGACCAGCCAAACACAGAGAGCTCGTCTTGCTCGTCCTTCCGTTTACTGGTATTCCAGTCTTCTCACGACTTCAAATACAGGACATAGACATATTACCAACTACTTTCAGTCGACCTCGGATGCTAGGTGACAGGGTGAGTGGTGGGTATCTCCCGCCCTCCTCTTCGTCTCCACCCATCTGCACTCTTGTGGAGATAAATAAAATTATCTTATCTTATCTATTTTTAGCACTTCGTTATTTTTAGCCAAACGCCATTTTTAGCCAATGCTATTTTTAGCACTTCTAAAAATAGAATTGAACTCCTTGGCGTGGAAAATATGGTAACATTTTGGCGACATCACGAGATTGTTTGCTTGCTTAACAAGGAGATTAGTAGCCTTCTGCATCCATTGGGCTATAGAGTCACATACCTCTGTCAACAAACATGTGCATGCAAGCACTTATTATGCAAGAAACAAACCTAGCCTACTCCGAATCTAAACAAAGAGAAAGTAAAGCTAAACAAAACCACATACTGATTTGGAGAAATAACTTCCTTTTCTCAAAAAGTGCGGCCATGAGATCAATTTGGCAACTAGATCACATGGTAAAAGTGCAAACGTGGCATGCACCGTTGATTTACTCGAAATATCAGCCCAGAAAAGAATGAACACCTCTTTAGGATCCACACTCTGTCTATGTAGATGTTGGGGCTGATTTTTGGCAACTTGAAGCTCTTTCTTATGCTCTGGAGTGAGCACAACTGATGACAACTCCTTCTGTGGCTCTAAACTAGCCAAATACCTGATTGGACATGGTTTTCTCAGAGTTGATAAACTGATTTTTCTGATCAGCCTCTCTTCTTTGTGTGCAAATTCAACACGTGGAGTACTTGAGGCCCTTCCTTGATCATATTAGATGCTCAGAGACTAAGCTAAAACATTTTCTACTTCATCTTTTGTGAACAACTTGATATTTGGCTCCTTCTCATGCTTGAAAGATGTAATAACAAGAGGGTCTTTATTGAAGAAGATAGATGATGGAGGTGGAATACTTACAATTTCAATTGGCACTTCCTCATCATCAGAATCTTCTAAGTCTGATAAAACCTCACCCTCTTTATTGTTCATGAGGAAAACTCGTTTTGAATTTGAATTTCTTTGTTGATTTCCTCTTTTTATGATTGTTTGCAAGCTGATCTAAAGGCGATAAAGGCTCAAGATTTCTGATTTGATCCTTAGAAACATTTATACGCTCCTTCAAAACATTATCTTTACTTGGTATCTCAAGAAATTTGAGAAAACTTTGTCTAACCTTTGCTTGTTGGTGATATTCCTCCTGCTGCTTTGGAATTTCAACCACTTTCTTGCACTCCTCTATTGTAGGCTTAGCCAATTGTGGAATTTGTTTTCCCTCAAACTGTAAGCTCCATTTTGTTAGATTTTTCCTAAGAACTTCATTTTGCTCTTTAGTTGGCTGCTCTTCCAAACTGATTTGCTGATTAGTTTCATTCCAAAACGGATTTGGGAATATGAGAGGAGGGTTGGGTTGGGTTGCTAACTAATTTTGCAATGGTTGAGATGATTGGAGAGGTGTAAGATCTTGTGGAGGAGAAGCTATAAGAAATCTAGGAATTTGGGACTTGGGCTCCAATTGAAGTGGTTGAAAAGTAGAAATAGGAGGGTTGCATGATGATAGTGAAGAATTACCCCATTGATAGGGTTTCTCAACACTATATTGGTAAGCTTCCATCTCTTCATTCCACTCTAATATTTGTGGTATCAATTTAGAAACAAAGTCTTATCTTCTCTCGAGGGCTATGCCAGTTTGGCATAGGACCGGCCCATGGGTAAGGTACCCTGAATCCAAGCTTGGCTGCCTTGATGGAACTTGTTGCCCTCATTTGTACCATTTTTATCTCCAAGTGTCGTACTTGCATCTGCAAATAATCATTAAGCATGGAATTGTTTCCATAATTTGCATATTCCTGCTCCTGAAGAACACCTTGATTATTAGGATAACCATACAAATTGTTTGGATCATGTGCATATTCATTATGATAGGGCTTATAATACTGATTTGGAGGAAGATTTTGGGGAAAGAGAGGTGGAGGGGAGTAATAATTCTCTTGAAACTAGGATTTCCAATGAGGAATTGAAGTCATGATTGCACAACCTCATAAAAATATGGAAGGATGGAGGAAATGGTCTATTGATTGAGGAGAAGGGATCTTTGGGTCGATGGAGCCACCAGATGCCAAATATTTGTGTCTGAAACACTGATATTTGCTAAGAACAACACCAACTTCTTTAGCAAATTTTGGTACTCTCCCACCGGGCATGCCAAAAATTGTTGTCACCCAGAAGTTGCACCCTGATAGAGAATGGTGTGTGTGTTCTCTTTCATGTTGACAAAATTGGAACGCCTCAAGGATGTGGGTGACCTATGGTTGAGGTGAACCTCCAGAGAGGGCTAGTTCCCTTGTGAATCACCTAAAAAATGAAAACTTGACAAGGAAAAGTGAAAATGAATGCGGAAAGTGGGAAATAGGGGTGATACACCAATAGTTTGATACTTGCATGTAACTCTACACAGAGAATTTAAAGATTCACACACTTGCACAACCCTGAACTATTTTGCAAAATTAAATTCAAAGGTTTAGAAAGAATGACAACGGTAGAGGGATTGCATTCTACACTAAAACAACACAATATCCTATCAAACACGATGAACCATCTGAAAACAACGATATGAGAGCGAAAAACAAAGCTTTATTTTATTTAGAGGTGTAATGCCCCGTTCGACGTTACCCTAACTCTTGCCCCGACAACCTTGTTAATAAGTGTGGGAAGGTTGTGTGTGTGCTCCCGTTGATTGTTAGTTGACTTTGTCCTTGTCGCAGTGAAGAATTAACAGCCCCCTCCATCTTGCCTTCTCGAGTCGTAGTCGACACCTCTAGCTGTGGACCTTGTAGCGTCTTGTACGATTATCCTATTAAAGGAAAATCTTGTTCTCACTTCGTCGAGGTTGCTTGTTTGTCGTCATTAATATGACTAATAATTATATTTTTTTTAAGTCATAAAATCATAAAAATAATGATAATAATAATATTATAATTTAAATTGTAAATTGCCAATTATTTGTTTTAGTGTCAATTTTTATCAATATTGTTATTAATTACCTTTAAGCTATTTTATTTTAATGTTGATCGCTCTCGTGCCCGAGCCTCAATTCTCGCAAAAGAGGAGGAGCTTGTTCATTGGTGGTGCCTTTGTTTAGGAAGTGGTATTCATGCTTAACGTTTAGCATTTTCTCCTTCACCGACTAGGCGTCCTTGCATGGTTTGTATTTATAACATTTTGTTGGTAAAACATTTTGTTTGTGTGGAGGCATCCACCCACCCCCACCCTCTTTTCTTCCCTGCCAGCCACATACTCTAGTTTTGTTTAATTTCTTGGTCATTAGTGAAATGTGTTGGAGGAGGAGCACCTACCACTCCATTAATATTTTGTAAGACAAGACGTGTTGGTCCTTGCTTTGGTCTTAATGCCAAGTGGGGGGTTGGCCGCCTGTCTTCCTAGCTGTTTTTCAAATGAATTCTGGCCTGCACTACCTTATTGCCTTTCTCACGCCATGTTTTTGCCCGCGTTTTGAGGGAAGGGAACGCCGGATTTGGGAGTCTAGTCGATTGGTTTATAACTGGTTTTATTCAATCATGCTCTAGTTTTTATTGTGATTGAAAATGTTTTTGCTTGGCTGCGTGGGCTTCTTTGGTGAAGGATTTGCAGTTGGGGGTTGTGGAAAAAATGTTGAAACTTCAGATGTTGCTGGGCGCCTGGTTCATTGCAATTTTTTTATGTCTGCCCTGGATTTTGTTCAGTGGCTTGCATACGCCAGTGTTGGGACTGTTGTCTCCTTGTTACTTTGCTCTGACTCTTGTTACAGGCTTGCAAACGTCCTCCTGGTGCTGACTGCATGCCTGCTGGAAGAGGGTGAACTGAGCAGACTGGGCACATGTTGGTTGCTTAGGATGAAGAAAGATTGTTTTAGAAGATCCCTGGTTGTGTAGATCCTGAAATCATGGCATGTCCTGGAGACCACATCTCTTTGAGGCATTTGTCAGTAGTTTCCATGCCTTGTGTATCCCTCCACATTTGCATTCACAACTCCTGAGAAGCCTGCGACTTCAACTGGCAAAAGTGTGTGTTTCCCTTGTGCTTTGATGGATGTTCTTGCCCTGCTCTTACTGCCCCACTTTGATGCAGGTTGGGAGTATGTTTGTAAGGTTGTGGAGGTCTGGATTTTTCCCCTATCCCTCATGTGTTCCTGGGCCTTTCCACTAAATCCGTTTTGTGTATTAACTACTATCATGGTAGTCCATGAGACCTCAGTCCTTTCAATCAAATGCCATTGGTGAAATGGAGCTCCCTGCCTATGCCTAACATGGATGTGAATGAGGTTTGGGCGCTCACCTAGCAGATTTGGGGAAGAATGTCGGATTTGCCTTTGCATGCGCCTGGTAGAAATTGTTTGCAAGTGCTGGAGCTCATTACAGGCATGATAAATACTACCACTTGAATTTTATGCTACCTTTAACCATACCATGAAATGAATTACTTTTACTTGCTGAAATGGTAGTTTTCTTAGAACTCTATGGTTGTTATGTTGTTGATTTCAGCCTTTTGGCTATACTTCTAGTTTCTCCATGTTCCCTTTGATGGTTTTAAACAAGTTTCCTTGACATTTATGGATTGCATACTAATTTGTACCTGAGATTTTGTTTATTTCTGCTTTTGGTTGTGTTCCATTGGTTGCTGGGTATTCTTTGGAGTGGGAAAGGGAAGATACGGGATTTTAGTTTTGTTCCCTTGCATTAGTGATCTGGGTGTTGGTGGCTGATAGACAAAACTTTGACTCGAATAGTGTGTTTCCTGAACTCTAGAGTTATGCTATTATTTTTGACTAAGGAAAATTTACCCTCTTCTGGGTGTCAATGTTTCGTTATTATGATTAACCATTCAAAATCTTGGCTTCTTTGTCGGCGATACTTCGAGCTCTTGGTCCAAACCTGGTTTGATTTTAGCTATTGGTAGAGCAATTACTTGTATTTACCATGTAATGTGTATGCTTCTGGTTTACAAACTGAAATGAGCAATCCCTAGCTCCCTCATTAGCTTCGATTGTTGTAGTTTCGTTCTCTGACCTTGTGGTCATTTGGAAGTAGGGGATTAGCTTATGATTGTTTTAATTAAATAAATAAATAAAAAGATGACCCTTATCCGTTTGTAGGGCTAAATTACTTTTAATGAATGGTTCACACTAAGTTATCCTCGTTCAGTAAAAAGGGATTTTTACAGAATTATTCCAAGATTTAGATCTGGAATGTAGTGGATTGCAAAGGGGAGTGTGTTTTATGTTGACTCCTAGTTTCCACTGTAAAAAAGATTACATCCGTGGTAATGTGGTAGTTGGAATGTCAGGTCCCTTGTGCTTAACAGACTAGTGATGAGACGTAAAATAAAACAGTGTTTTTTTTGAGATATGGCTCAGTAATCTTGTAGAAGTCCTAGCACCTTCGCCCGTGTCATTATGTAGTCTTAGATAGTTTTGCTAGTTCTTGTGGGATGTAGTTGGGTTGTAACTGATTCATATGGAACCCTTGTTTAATCTTGGTACCATGTAGATAAGTTGTATTAAACCCAATGTAACCTTTTTGATAGCAACTTAGTAAGACCACGACATTAGATTGGATTCAATTATTGACTTCTGAATACGGGTTACTTCTTTTATTGTTTAGTATGACTATTGTGCTTGGCATGGCGGGATAATCAAATGTTTTGAACTGGTCTTTTAAAACTTAATCCGTATGCTTTTTTCTTGTGATAAAATGTTGGGTTGTGGTGGGGTTATTTTTGAATATGATAAATGGTGGTTAAGTGCATGATGTTGGAATTGTAACTTTCATTCTATTGGATCCTATGACTTAGTTAAGGAGATGTTGATTGATGTTCGAGTAGTAGATTTCAATCATATAATCTATGCGATTATATGACTGAAATCTCAATACACCCGACACTTTTTTGTGAACTTATCTGGTCATTGACCCTACTTGAGTGTTGGTTAATTTTTTTTTTCCTTGAAAGCACGTTCATAACGGGATTCTTTTGGTTTCCTTCTAAACCTTGATATGGTATAAATTTCTAGCTTGGTTAGTGGTGTTAGTATTTTAGAGCTTGGCTCCTTTTTTTTTGGAATAAAATGTTATTTTTATGATATTGTTAATGGTAATATTCTATTCCTATGTGTATTCCTTATCATGCTCAATTCTCGCGAACTGACTCAGGCTATAAATGTGTAGATGGTCTTCGTGAGTAGAAAAGGGAGAGTTGCGTCGGTGTTGCTTTGAAGCTCGTTTGTTTGTGTGTGCTTAAATTTGTTGAGAGACTCTAAAATTTTGTTTGTTTGGAAAGTTGAAGGGCCCAATTTGTACTTATGGGTAATGCGGTCGTAAGTGTCTGAAAACGGAACTTGTAAATAATATTGTGAACAATATAACCAGATCACAACTTGTTTTGAGTAATTTATTGTATTATAGCAAATTTGAAAGATAGCTTAGCTTGGATTTGACCAATATTGTTACCTTTTTGTTTCCAAGTCAAATTTCATTAGAATCTTTCGCCACCTTTGGGTTTGTGTGTCGTGTTGGATTAAATGTGTAACCATGCATAGTTTCACAAAAAGGGTATTGGTAAACATATCTTTGAGTTAAAAATTTTGTGTAGTAACTCCCTCTAGGTCATGGCATAAATGTAAACCTAGGCAAAATAAAGTGGGTTAGTAATCCTTATAAAAGTTATTCAGAAAAAAAAAAAGAATAATGTAGTTGTGATCTACTTGATGATAGTTGAGCTATTAAGTTTTCAAAGAAGAAACTTTCTTAAACAAATGAACATTATTCTCCCTCTTGGTGAGTTCTTAAACAACCTTAAGGTGAAATCAATATTAAGTTTTTGGAAGGTAATAAAGTTATAATAAGTAGGAGGAGACTGATTAAAAACCATTCAATCTAGCTCACCCTTTGAAAACGTATTTTGTCTACCTATGTCAATCTCATCGGGAGAAGCCTAAATGAAATCTCTAATCATTATGGTTATATCCTTAGCCATTAAAATCCAGACTAATAACTAATGAGGCCTTAAAGATGAACCCATTTCGATCTTCTTCCCCTAACTCCTTGTAGAAGTGCTTTGTAATCTTCTCTTTAGTGTGGATAAACGTTTAACCCTTACACAAGGAGGTTATAATTCTGAATCTAAACGGTACTTTCCCTCAGCTAGAGCTTGCGCTCGTCACCTTGTGCATTGGAGGTAGGAAACAAGATTCAGTATCTTGAGTATGAATTAATAACCTGTTGAGGAATGGGAAATGTTTTTTTTTTTAAATCAAATGAATTAAGCAAGTTCTGACATATTATGAATGATCCTCTTTTCGAAAACTTGATCTTAAGCAAATTAGTCCATAAGTATAAAAGAAAGAGGTTCACCTTTGTAAGAAGAATTGTTTGAATCATAACATGAATCTTCTATCCGTAAGTCAAGTTTTGAAAGACTTCTTAGTAAATAAATAACTTTAAAAAGATTTTACACCGTGGGATGTTCTTAACTCTAACTATGTATTGTGGTTGGACTAGTACGTTATGACTTGTCGAAGAGAAAAGTGAATTGTTCGGGATGGGTGTTGTATAATTCCATCTTGCCCATGTGGTCAATGTCATGTTAAGCTTTTCAGAGTTGGATGTAGCCCTTTCCGATCACTTGAGTTGTCGTGTAAACTCCAAGAAAGTCAGAAAAAAAATTATCCGAGTTTTTCGGTGTTGTATTTTCGTGTGTTTTAGCGGGCATTACAAGAGGTGCAAGTACAATGGCTGAAGATGCCAGAGAAAATCAACGCTCAAGTATCTATCTTGATTACGATAAAAATCAACCTATATAGACTACTTCCAACATGAATAGACTGTTGCCATCAATAATAGACTGTTGTCCAACAAGAATGTGCCTCACCTATCACTATGTCTTCTAAATGTACTTAAATTGATGGGCCTTGATCAACTTTTAAGCCCAGAAAATCAACCCCATGTTTGCTCAAGTTGTTTGCTGCTTTGTTCTCTTTGTGGTAGTAGTGCATTCACCTGAGGATGTCAAAGTCACTTAACAAGGCCTTAGCTTCACTTTGAATACTATTTAGTGACCAATTCAAACAATCACCATTGAGCATGGTTTTAATAAACACTTGAGAATTTCCTTCACTTATCAACATCGAGCCCTCAATACTTAGTTGCTTGCCTTCCACTATCCCGAATGCCTCCACTCTATTAGTTGAATTGGTACCTAAAGAAAGGGAGAAAGCCCTAATACAAGAACCTAAGTTGCGTCTTGTGATACCACCAATGCATTTGGGACTACGGTTGCCTTTGGAAGCTCCATCAAAATTCAAATTTCTAAAGCTCGGGGGGAGAACCATTTTAGTGAAGATTGATAAACACCATTACAATGAATCTCTTTATTGGGAGATTGGTTAAAAGTTGACACGTATTTCAGTAGATATATGTCACGCGTTTTTTTAATAGTTTATTATAGATTGAGACTATCAAGCATTTCTATGAATCTATAAATCAATATTGGGAATAAAAATGTTAGTAGTTATTGAACCTACCAATATCGATATTGGCACAACCCCCCTAGAAAGAGAAATCAGGGGAGGTGCCCTATCTACCTATCTATATATGGCATGGCATAGATTTCTCCGCCCCACTCAGATATAAAGCAGAGCAGAGAAGGGGGGTCCTATCATTTCCATTTCATTTATGCGCAGGTCATTTCGAATATCAATTAACGCGGGAGGCCGAGGGCCTGCCAGTTCTAGTTTCTGGTGGGTCTATATAGAGTATAGGTGGGGAGCTAGATGAGAGTTTTTTTTTTAGCATTTGACCAAAGAGTTTGATAATGATCAAATTATATCCTCATTTATGTTTGGGAAATGAAGTTCTGTTTATATGATTGTCGGGGCCTCCATATTTACATAATATCTGTCATTAAAGGAAGATTTTATTTTAGGGATTTCAAAAACACTTTACAAATGCAAGATTTTTTAGTGTACGGCATGCAATTAATGAACATCAATAAAATATTCTTCCTTACAGATTCTTAGTGAACTACAGAGACGAAACATCCCCTGCATAGTGAAGAACAATGGGGCATCCTCTAATTGTCAAATGTCCCCTAGGCCCCCTTCCCGTTCCCAAGACCTCATGTAGAAATCTAGATGTCCTCGCATGTCCCTAGGTGTCATTCATTTACAAAAAGGCAGCAAGAAAAAGAGACATGGAAAAAAACAACTAAACCTATAGGCACATCTGTTGGACCCCGTGTTGTGTGCGTATAATGAACAATGCACTAAAGGACATTTGGGAAACTGAATGGGTCAAAGAGGTCGTGGCAGGTGGAAGGAAGGTGCAAATGTTCATATCCTATCACCACATCTCATTGGCATTGTTTCAATCTCTTTCAAGAGGAAATTTCTCAACCTAGTTTAGACCTGTTGCATCCTATTTCTTTTTATTGGAGAGGATGATTGAGTTATAGGAGCCCTTGCAATGAATGCTTATGACACGAAAGTTGACTAAGTGTGGGAGTCCAAGATATATCAACACAAGAGGGTGAAGGATGTGGTGGTCATAGATTCTTTTTGGTTAGATACATTGTATCCTTCGTATTCCTTGCTTGTATTGTATCCTTTGTATCCTTTGTATCTTTGAGTGCTTTGATAGAATGCTTGGCCAGTTGAAAGTTGTGATTCGTTATAGAGACCCCATCTTGGTATTCTATCATGACAATATTCAGCCCGTCATTCATCGGAGATGGGAGAAATTAAATGCCATTTTACATATGCCTGCATATACAGTGTGAATATTAGATGATTTGTGGAAAGACCTAAGAGAGTTGTTCCTATCGCCGATGAGGAGGTGAAGGGCTTCATGAAGGCCCTCAAGAAAATGTATAATTTGGAGAATGTTACAGCAATCAGGTCATCGTGGACCTTATTTACTAAACCCAAAGGCCACAAGAATTTGGTTAAGATTGATTTACACACCATGGCACATGAAAATACAGTAAGTTGGTGGCGGTTCCATGGGCCTTCATCATTGCTAAAAACACTTGTTATTCACCTCCTTTTATAAGTTTCTAGTTTGTTTGTTGAGTAGAATTAGTCAACATATAGCTGTATCCACTCTGTTAAGAGGAACATGCTTACCTCTAGTAGAGCACAAAAGTTTGTTTTTGTACGTAGTTCCTTGTGTCTCATTGATCGCAAGATAAACTCTACTGTGTTAAGAGGAAGAGGCCTTGCATCTTACTGATCACAAAATATGTGCAAGGAGAGTCCCACAACATGGTGGGATGTAGAGCTCAAGGATCTGAGGTAGGTTGATAAAGAGCAGAATGTGCAACCACGATTGTTTGGTGTTCAATGTAGAAGTCAAATTAGTCCAATATTTCTAGTGACGAGGATCAATTCACGAATTTGTTTACTGATGACTTTGACTGTTAAATTTCAATTTGGCATTTTGATATTCATTGTGTCAATGTCTAGTCTGTAACTTCATAGTTAATACTTGTAGTTGATGATGGATTTCCATTGTAGCTTCAACTCTTTGTAACCAATGCTAATCATTAATGAGTACTATGAAAATGCCATTCAATGTTTGATCATGGATGTCTCATATTATTTTATTTTAGCTTCTTACATTTTGTTTATATTTTTTTATAGGTAAAAATGAGGGATTTTATTAGGGCCCTTGGTTTATAGTAAGATAATAGAGCACAAAATAGTTAAAAAAGAGCAATAACATGTCAGATGTTGCATCCATATGGCCATAACCAAATTAAGTAAAATACCATCAAACATAAAACTTCAAAGTCTACGAAGGCGGACACAAAAGAGGAGAGAAGGGAGAGGCGAAAGACCATGCACGTTCTGGTAGTGACCCTTCAATTGATGCACATGACTAGATTGAAAGTCCCCAACCATTTAACTTGCAAACCACCATTAAAAATGTCATAGTAGGATAAACAATTGACACAACCCTACTCAACACAACATACCCATGAACACCAAAACTGGGACTGCCTTGCCACCAAAATCTGCCTCACTAACACAAACCAGCAGAACAACGAGAGCCTACTAGACGAAGCACCAAAACCACCAAAAACAACCAAGCTCCAACATAACTCAGTCCCACAAAAAATTGTGGGCCTCCAAACATAGGAGCCAATCTTTGAAGGTGGGCAAGATAAACCCACCCTCCCTACAACTCACTAGAGCCACCAGGGGGATTAGCATCCCCCACAACAAAAGAGCTACCCGCCACCATATTCTCGAAAGATGCCCGCTAATGTTTGACACAACTAACATTCTTTCTGCAAAGTTGAATAAAATCTGAAATCACGATTTTATGAATAGGTTTTGGAAGGTAAGCTTTACGCAAAGAAAATTTAGACCTTTCAAAATATCCTCAATACCATAATTCCCTTGGTTCTCTTGAAGCCACCACTCCACATTCAAGCCTACATACTTTCGAGGGTGCTTAACTCCCCTTTGAGTAGGCTTCTCTAAAGAGGGTAAAGACAGATTTGAGGGACGGGGTGGAGGTGGAGAGGAAATGCATTGAAATTCTTCGGCAACATCAACATCACTTACTAGAAAAATAAATTCCTTAGTCAACTGGATTCAAAGAGAAGAAGCAAATTCAAAGAGAATCTTACATTGTGCTTTACAATTAACTAGGTTGCCAGGAAACGGGCACGGGTACGGGTTCGGGTACAGATTTGAAACACGGAAACGCCAATTTTCAAAAAACCCTTGGGTACGAAATAACACGGAAATTCCCGTACAATATATATATATATATATATATATATATATATATATATAATCTAGATTCTAGAATATATCATCTAGATTCTCCTGAAGTAGTGCTGAAACAGAAGTAACTACTTTTGATATTTTTATTTTGGCATTTAAAAAACAAAAGCATAGCTGAAACAGTATAGAAAATGCCCCTTGTACAACCTAAAATGGTACAGAAACGTCCCGGCTACGGCAGAGCTGTATGCAGGACTATTTTGGAGTTTCAGAAATGTTTCAGGCAAGTACCAGGACTAGTGCCAGTACCCGGTCCGTCAATACGCGGGTACATTGCTTTGGTTGGAGTTTCTGGGTAACATAGACAATTAGCAATATCGTTCTCCACCGACCCTACCTTAATTGCCAACGAATTATATTCTCCAAATTGAACTTTCTTGTGTCTCGACACACCTTCAATAGGACACTATTCTGATATAGATCGTGCAAAAGCTTGCAAAGGCATTAGTTCTTGATCTCTTGTTACCTTTCCCCCTTCAATAGGTGGACAATTTTCTTCCCAAATAGCTCGCAACTCATACAAGGGAGGAAAAGAGGAAGGAGGGAGTAGCATCTTTGTTAGGAATTGGAACGTATAGAATGTTGGAGTTGATGCAACAAGTTTGAATAGGAAGTTTTCCCAGAGAGATGATACTATGCATTTTACACAAGCTATGTCTCCACAACCCTTAACTCCCAACACCATTGTCACAAAATCTTCCCCCATTCATTTATCTGATATCATTATTAAGACAATAAATTGCTCCCTAAGAGCATTAGAATCCCCCAGATCGAGAAGACGCCATGTAAGGTTTTGCAGTGCAATGAGTAAATATTGTAAAGAAGATATAGTGATTGGTCAAAGAAAAAACAATTTGTGCCTTGAAAAATTCTTCCACATGAAAAGCAATAAATTCTTATGTGAGAATAGGTGGTGCAAAAGAGAAGAGTCTTGTCACTGCCAGGCCATTGATCCTCGAATACAACTACCATATCTCCATATAATTAAAATTGATGTTTACAAAGCGGTGAAAAGTTTTAAAAAGAATGCCAATAATTTTCCTTTCTTTTTAAACCCAATTATGACTAATTGGGGCAAGGAAGGTCCATATAATAAAGAGATAGATGGTCAATCATGTGTGGCCATTTAGAGGGATCAAAGCTTTCAATTTTCGAAAAATAGCAAGGGTCAACCCCAACATTGGCTACTAAGTCTTCCAGTCCATTAGCCTCTTGGAAACAATGCATGAAAGAAATGGCTTGAAACTTGTCTCCTATCTCTTTTTTATTTTTGATCCAATTTGCATATGGCCTTCCAACATAACCTTGATAATAATTTGCAAGTGGCCTTCCACAGCTAGCTAATCAATCCCTTATGAACAAGCAAGCTGAAGGCCATCCACAAGAGCCCAGGATCTTGCTTTATTATTAGTGCCAAAAGATTGAGAGGAAGCTGGGGCAGTTATAAAACTCCATCTTGGGATTAGAGAAGGGCTCCTCTTCCTACAAGACCAAGGTTGCCCTTAGAGGCCCCATCGAAGTTCATCTTTGTCCATCCATCCATAAGGACATTTTGTTTATATTTTCATTTTATAATGTTATTAAATTTTTTTCATATATATATATATATATATATCAGTGGTCATTCCTCAACCATCCCTTTGCCGACCCCAAAATCTGGGAATTTATTTTTCTGTCCCCAAAATGCAGAGGAATATTGTAGATGCTTTACTTCATTTAATAAAATTCATATCTTTGCCTAACTCCTCTCTTTCTTATGTGAATTCCTATAAATCCATTTGAAACAATACATAACACACAAGTAGTACAATGCTGTCTAATTCTAAATTAGCAACCTATTTGCATGTCCAACTGGACTTCCCTTCTTCTAACAACCTAACGCTTGTTATGCTTGGCGATAAAGTCTTTGGCATGCTTCTGATTAGACAAATTCATGCAATGTTGATGTTTCACTGAGAGACACTTCTTGCCACCTAGACCAGTCACCACTCTTTTGAGAAATTGTAGTTTCTATGTGGCAAGTTGGGAAACTAAGTGTGGATATTTCTTCTCAACTTGTGCCCTAGCGAACCATTTTCCTTGGTGGGATATCTGACTTGTTATGACAACTTAGTAGATAGTTGTAGCATGGTGTGTTGTATGCATGATTTTCATATCCATGATTTGGTCCATCATTGCAATTACGCTACAATCATGATTCATAACCTCTGGTTGGAACTGTTCTACTTTAACTAGTATGACCAATGAAGGTGGGAATATAGATGACGAAGCTTTAACATTGAACATTGGATGTAGACTAAGTAAGATGGAAAGTTAAGTTCAAGCACACTATCTCCAACCTATTTGGTAATGGTATATGGTCGAAACTAGGCTTGATATTTCCCTATAGACATAGAGGTCTTTCTTCATGCAGATGAAACCTACTGCTATCACCAACCTTGTATTGTTGTGACATTTGATGCCAATTGTGACATTGCTTATAATTGGCGTAAGTTTTCTATAGTTAATTTTGAACTTCCCTCTATAGGTAATTTTCAACTTCTTAATGAATATTTTGAATTTGCTCAATGGATTTCACACCTTTTTTCATCTTATTTTCAGTTGAAAAGGTTGTGATGTAGGTGCTAATATCTAAAAACCAAAGTAGACCTAAAAAGTATTGTAATTGTAGATACGTAAATTTGGGACAAGGCATGTGGCAACAACAATTTTGGCCACCTTTTAGGACACTTGGACCATAGTGCACATTAGTCTCCTCTTCGCATACTTTTTCCCCTTTTAGTTGATCTTGCATTGCTTTTGACGCCACCAATTGCCCTTAGACAATTTCAGATTCATTTCCAGTTTGCCTAAACATCGATTGCACCTTTGCAGGCTTATACACTTCTATTCTAAGCCTTTTACCCCTTTAGTTGTCATAAGTGACAGAGGGACACTAGTATCAACAATTGCTAGTTACCCAAGACACTAATGGTGGCCGATAGTGACCCCATTTGTCAAATGGTCATTTTTATCATTTGGACTCTTTTCTGTGGTCGACCTATACTAGAATTTGGGGTCCGCTTGCAGGGGAAATCATCCTAGAAATGCCCATCTAAACAAACACCCTAGAAGTCATTTGGAGAGAATCCTAAAACAGTACACATCTATCACCTTGGAGATCATTCTACCTACACGAGATATCAAGAGATCAGTGCAAGAACACTCGTTGTCACTCAAGCCTATCCAACATCCAATTATTCTTGTCATATTCTTTGTGCCAAATAAGGATTCATTTGTTTGCATTAATTGAGCATATGGGGAGAGATATGGATAAGTCTTCTGTCATGTGGGAATACTATTCTGCATAGAAGAACATGAGGCCTGATTCCACTTTGATATATAGTGCAACACTTCCAGTTGGAGGTAGTCCGGGCAAATTCTATTGCTTTCTCTTCATGCGTATTTGAGTGAATTGCTAGGGTTTGGAGCTGAATCAAAGGAGAAGCCATATCAGGAGCAGAAGAAGGTGCACAAAAAAATTGAGATCAGTCTGAGCAGTGCAAGGCACTAATAGCGAGTAAGTGCAGATATGGTGTCTGCTACTGTCCCAGGACTCTATTGGTCGTCGTGACTGTCCCCATTTTCACTACTGCCCCAGGCACCTTGGAGCACAGTTAAACTTCCCGAGTCTGTTTCTGAGCCTGTTATGAGTATCCACAGTCCAATGTTAGCAGTCAGGTATGCAATTTAAGGTTGGGACTTTACTCATGCTCTTGTCCATTTCAATTATTGAATAATCAAAATTTTTAGGGCACTTTCAGATTATGTATTTTCTGTCTTATTTTTGAATCTAATCTGTACTGTTGTTTTAACACATTTAGGTCATTGTGCTTAAATTAATTAAAACAGTAACCAAGAGAGTTATGAAAAGCTCTGTTGTGGCTGTTATACAGAATGTAAGATGAACTCTCATCCCAAGTGCATTGATGCTTAGAATTGTTCATCCAATTTACCTTGCATGTGGACCTACATACCCTTTTAGGTGGTGTATCTACCAACCAAACCACCTGTTTGGTCAATGTGCACATTCAATATATTTGTTTGGTAGGACATGGTAGGCATGTAAATTGTAATTGCACCACATGCACAAAGCGAGTAAATAATGAAGGGGAAGTAGTTATTAGGCCCATAGGCTTTAGAAGCATCATTATGTTTTGTGAAAGAAGTTCCCGTGCACAAGTTTTTTGTTTTGGCCAATTCAATGTTCATACTGTCCTGGAATTGGCCCTGAGTCGGCATCCACACCCTCTTACGAAAGTGATTCTGTTCTCTTATGCAACGTTCGTCTATTTTCAGTAATATTGTTGCTTTATTTTATTTTCCAGTTCTTTAAGAAAAAGTTCAGTTTTGATTTTTGAGTAGCTACAAATTTGGGTTAGGTTTCCAGCCGTTCTCTATTTCAAGTTGTATAATAAGCTTTTTGTTAGATTTTAGTTCAGCTCTTAGCTTAGCTTTGATGTTTCAGAACTAGGGCTTGCAGTAATTTAAGAATTTCCCAGAGCTTAAGTATTTTGTATTTCATATCTTGAATGGTAAGCAGCTATAGGTTGGAATCTTAACAGCATTCTTGAATCACTGCTCTATTGTTAGGATCAACATGAATTTCATGTTCTCCAACAATAATACTGCAGGTATTTTTTCTTCTTTATTGCGAACAAACACTTCTCAAAGTTGGCATGCAACTTATGTTGACAGAGAGTTTGGAGAACTTGGTGAAAATGATTCACTATGATTTTGTGGACGCAACAATATTTCTGAATATCATGTTGCGTTACAGTTTGAGCCTCTGGATTGCATCTAAAAATATAAAATTCTTCAAACTTCTATTGTCAACAACAAAATTGTCAGCAAAATGCAAAGGCTGATCTTGACGTCATATTTAAGAATGAAAAGATATTCTACTTCTTTGGAGTTAGGATCTGAAGATGTTACCTGGTCATTTCAACTGTGGCATTATGTTTTGATTCCATAATCTCCTTGCTTTATCTTGTGCTAGAGCAGGTGGGGCTGATGCTTGCATTTGGGCAAGCTAAGCTTTCCAGGAATGACTGTCATCATCAGAATGGCTAATGGAATTATGAATGTTAAACCACTTGCCAGTCTTTGATGCTTCTTTTGCTAATTAAACATCGTCCTCTATCCCGCTGGCTTTATGTCTGACATTGACGCTGAGGTTCTTTCCCTTGACACTTGCCATCAAATTTATAACCATACTTATCTTTCTTACCCTAGGACTTGTCAAAAGACAGAACCATCATTCTTGGATTTTCGTGTAAGCTTTGCTTTTATTTATACAACATATCTGTAGGTATCATCCAATGATAAAATTTGAAGGAAAGCTTTTGAGTATTTCTACTTTGTCAATTTCTATGTGATTGCTATTTTAAGAGTATAATCTGGCTTAAGTGCTTTCTGTGCACATTGAAATGTATTCTTAATCTTAAAAACTTTTCTCATTCTTTTTTATTATGCCAAAGTACCTACCTATGATTGATCAAGTAGATCACAAGACTCTACAGGCAGGAGTTCTGATCACATATAATGTGCTGCGTTTGTCTAGTAAATCTGGCACACATTTAATAAAGAACTGAACATAAATGATAATATGTAATATTGAGGCCCCATTATTATTACGCCGAAGGCGTTTTTCAAGTTATAGTTATAGGGGACCGAAGAAGCTTCCTTTGACACAATGTAGACACAAAATCACGCACTTTGGGCATCTATCTAGTCCTGATCACATTCTACTATTCATATGATTCCTCAGTAAGAAAATTACTAATCAACCATATCTTTGGTCATCTTTGTTTGCTTTCTGTTGCTACTTTTGGCCTTACACACCTTTTTGCCCAGTCTGACCTTCGATTCTTTAGTTTTTCTGAGTCTGGACACCAGCACCCAGCTAGGACGCTAACACCCAACCAGGACGCCAGCGCCAGGTGCCCATGTCCCCTCTGGGCGCCCCTGACCTCTTTGTACTTTGCTCACATCTTTTGGGTCTTTTCTAGCCGTTTGGGCATCTTATCTTTTTTGTAGTCGGCCTTTTCGGTGTTAATTACGAAATTCAAGCAAGAGAATCATATCAATATAAAGTTATGTGACCATAATAAAGGACTGAGCACTAAGCATTAGCTATCACCACCTAAGGTTGCATCCAAAGGCTATTCAAGAGCATTCAAGCATCCATTCTAGCATCCATTCAAGGGCAAGGGACTACATTATTCTACATAATTTCATAGGAGGGGAAGTTCATTCTATTCCATGCACACATCTACTTAATCTTTTACATTTAGCTACTTGCTCGCTATCAAGTGCGACACGCACACGAGCCACCTAGGGCACGATTCCGCACACACACCTAGAACTACATTGGGTCTGAAATGTAGTGCAACGCTCAATCTTAAGCTCACATGTTTGACAATTGAGGACAGTCCGATCCCTCATTTTGCATCTTTCTTTTTTAGGATTTGATGTCTTTTTGAGGGTTTTGTAGGTCAATCTTTCATTGCAGGTTATCAACAACCTCGACGATTATCACGCGGCCTACTAGCGACCAAAGACGAAGGACAACGAACATCTTGCGACTAGTCGAAGATAGGTTCTTGAGCTTTTTGGCATTCACAGGCACCCAGTATAGGTCTGTGGTGCCCGTAGGTGCCCCTCACCCATTCCAGGTGCCCCAGTCCAGTCTATTCCTCCATCTCTGCATTTATTTTAGCTTCGTTGTGACAGTCTGTGCTTTGGATTAACCATCTTTCCAGCTCTGTGCATCTTCGGGATCTCCACAAAACAGCTAAGTCATTCTATCCCTTCCTTGCAACTAGGGTTTCACATTTTCTAGCGTAGTTTATCTTGGGTTACTTTCTGTACTTAATTGTTTAATCATTTTACTGCTACAATAGCAATCGGAATTAGACATTTTCCATATTTGCTTAATCACATAGCCATATCAACGCCCAACATCAGACGGTTGTGGTGTTGACATAGAAATTAGATGACTCGATTCTTTTCTCCACGAATTCCATGGCTACAATTGGGTGCTTCAACCTAGAGTAAGTACATAAACCTTCACCATCCACGTGTCGTGTCATGTGCAGATGACAAATTGTTGACTAGAGCACAATGTCTGCAAACTAAAATTAAAATCGTTTGACGGTTTATCGGGGGAGTCATAATCAAACATTGATGTTCGACCTACTGGATAACATATTCTGATAATTAATATTCTATGTAGTCATATAAGAAATTACAATATATCATAAAAATAAGCAAATGCCTGGTTGAATCTCCAACAACTCGAATACAAAGAAAAGAAATAGAACAATTTACCATCATTTAATAGGCCATGAATCTTGTGGGTGGCAATGATTTTCTTTGCCTCATTGTAAAGAAGCTTGGATACTTAAGCGGATGGGTACATGGCTTGCTGTAGGAGTCTGAGATAGCTGATTCTTTTCTCTTCGTAAGGAAGAGCGAAGGAAGAGGTCTAGGGACAGGGCTCAGGTCAAATTTCTATTGCACTGTTAATTTCATCCATGTATTTCCTTGTGCCTGGGCATCGAGCCGCGCGCTCTCCCATTCGCATGAGAGGATGTATTGTTCATCTACTCGTTATGTGGTTTATGCCTCATCCCCATCTTTAATACATGATCATTTATAATGGTTTGTACTTTGGACTTTGGCCTTGAAAAAACATGATCATTTTTTGCTTTAACATGTCAACATTTACTATATTACCACGTCAACATCTGCTTTTTCTGAACGACTCTTATCATTTGCTTTTTCTGAACGAATTTTTGTATTACGCCAAAGGTGTTTTCCAAGTTATAGTTACGTTGAAGGCGTTTGTATAATTTAGAATCGCCTTTCTGATTCTGACATTGTCCGTTCAACAACATATTGTTTTTTAATTTTTATGTTTTATTCGGCCACGACGAGGGTGACTCATGGAATGTGCGGGACGATCACATGATGAACACGTGGGTAACCCTGTTGGACCGCTCTTTGGACCACAAAAATTCATTGTGTGGGCCCACAACACCCACATCGGCGACTACAGGGCCATGTCGATGGTTGACTGGAGCCACGTTAACCTGGATGGTTTGGCGTGCCAGCGACATGACATGGATGGCGTGGGACTCATGGGTTTCGACACGTATGAGGGGACAATTTTGGAGGTGCACCAGTGCATTGGTGTTGTGGAGAGGATGTTGGTGCCCATCGCTTGGGCGAGGAGTAACGACGATATTTTTCACAGGGAGGTGACAACCAAGGAGTATTGCGGGCAATTTTATGTTATTTTGAGGTAAATGAATGAAGCAGAGGGGATTTGAACGCTGGTGGAGGTGAGTGGGCATAGGGCCATTGGCGTGGCATATTATCCGACATGAGAAAAGAGAAGTATGCGGAACTATGTGCCCACAAGGATGTCGAGGAGACACGATGCATTTGGCCTGCGGGAAGTTAATCCTTTTCTAACATAGATAAATGTATAGAAGGTTAAATAGAGACTCTAAGCATCCTTGAACATGTGCAAAAGTGAAAGTGGATATTGTTGTAAAATTCCTTGAACAATTTTGTTTCATATTTTTTCAATTTTTCAATATAAATATCATATCTATGTTTATGTATTTTAATTACCTGGTGCCTATTGGATTTTTTTCCTTTTTTTATTTTGGCCCTTTTAAGTGCAAATTGCATTCACATGAATAGTGCAAACACAATCAAAACTATAAATTAGAGCACAAATAACAAATATTATTTGGGATGGAACAATCTAAGCCGTGGCATAGGGGCGGGGCATGAAGGTATTTAATTTTCATCATTTGACTTGCAACTTTCTAATGGACTACCTTAAATCTGTAAAAAAAAAAAAAGAAAACAACAAAAATCGAGCGACAAATAATGTCGTTCATATGATAAACCATTGGACGGGCTCAATTATCGATGATTGTTTGCACATCACCCACTTCCCTACAATTACTCAAGATTAAAAATGAAATGGGGGCTTTACAAAGTGCTACAAGAAGCAAGTAGTGTGGTTGGGTTTTGAACCTTTAACCTATTGGATTTTCCCCTTTTTTTATTTTTGCCCGTTTAAGTGCCAATTGCACTCACATGAATCATGCAAGTGAGATTGAGATGCCAAAGTGGAGCATAAATAGCATATATTATTTTGGTAGGAACAATCTGAGCCATGGAATAGGTGTGGGGCATACAGGTATTTAAATTCCCACATTTTAATTTCCAAATTTCCATTCATGTCTTTGTCTTATCTAACAAATTAAACGTCGTCCAATCCAAAGGCTTGATGGTGAAAAAAATAGCAAAGCCTATTTTATGGAAGTCATTGTGCTGCCACTACCAGACAACCTCTGGCGCATGCCGACCATAGTTGTCCTTTCTGCTATTCAAAGTATAGACAATGCCCATAGATGGGAGGAAGTGGGCAACATTTCTTCCGTGGCTGCAAACAAGGAACAAGGTCTGTTGCATTAAGTTCATGGAACTAGTCTGTCAAAGTGTGGAGGATGTTGGATTTCAAATGTGTGGAGTCCATTCAAGCTTGACATGCTGTCGTCATTTTTGGTGCCATCTGCTTGACAATTTGTTTTTCATTGTTTTCACCAATTGTGTGGTTAAAGTGTGGAGGAGGCTCAAGACTACTCTATACCATGTTGTCACATTCCTACGTCCATTGGGGCAAAGATTCGTAAGTTTTAATTAGAGATGGTTGGTTGCACATCTCC
The DNA here is from genome assembly GCA_019776745.2 of Taxus chinensis. NCBI lineage: Eukaryota > Viridiplantae > Streptophyta > Pinopsida > Cupressales > Taxaceae > Taxus > Taxus chinensis. The sequence continues at coordinate 487,157,670 of CM034154.1, forward strand.
TTCTTTCCTGTAATTACTCAAGCTTAAAAGTGAAAAGGGGGGCTACAAAATGCTACAAGGAAAAGGCATTGCGGTTGGGTTTCAAATCTAGAACCTATTGAATTTTCCCCATTTTTTATTTTGTCCCCTTTACGTAAAAATCACACTCAAATGAATAATGCAAGCAAGATGGAGATAATAATGTCGAGCACAAATAACAGATATTATTTTGCCAAGAACAATCTGAGGCATGGAATAGGTGTGGGACATGGAGGTATTTAATTCCCACCTTTTTATTTATAACTTTGTATTCATGTCTACGTCTTATTTAAAAAATTAAATGCCGCCCAATCGAAGGGCTTGACGCTAATGGCCATTGACGGATGACACCATCAGGACTGTTGATGAGGGGAACCCTAATCATTACCCTGATAGCTAAAGAGAAACCCTAATCGCAAATGTGCATGAAATTGCTATTTTAGGATGCCAGGTCCACTCCACATCTCCCTGTATCTAAAGTGTCCCATGAGACACATGTATGAATTCCCCTTACATTTATGTGTGTTCTAACTACCCAAAAAATGCAAGGTCTTAAATTGCAAACAACTATTCACTTTGGTAGTATTGACGACCAATCCTTACGTTTTGAGAAATCTTTGTAAAACGTTGCCTTGACAACTTGCACAACACGCCTTTTCTCCTGCAAACAATTGACAAAAATGTCATGTGATTGTAGGAGAGTAGAGTTTCACATTGGTTCCCCTTACCACTTTTCCTCCCTTGAACCCCTTCTTCATCGGCCCTCTTGCTCTACTGCAGTTTCACTTCCTCCAATTTTACTTCTTCGATGCACCCCGTTTGGCGTTTCCATTGTACATTTCACGTGTGTTTGCTAGTTTTTTATATACTATCAGTGCATATATATATATATATATATATATATATATATATATATATATATATGATCAATCAAAGAAGGTTAGATGGGGTTCCTAACTCGATATATTAACTTCACAAAAAAATGAGATTACAACTTAAAATTCTGCTAGCCAACTTATAGCAATTGGCAGCCCAACTATTACCAGTATAGCAGGTATGAGCCTTCTAAGGCTATTTGCAGCAAATCACCTTAAGAGCCTCCTTCTATAGACTTTGAGAAATGCCCATAATAAGCTGAAGAAAACCATTTGCCGAGCTTCTTGAAAGTAGCCATAGAGACCAGCCCTACAATCTGCACCTGAAATAGGTAACGGCCATGGAATAAGAACATTAGCGATCTCCAATGCCTCATCAAGATCACCTCTGAAATCCCTCCCAGCATAATGCTCCGCTACATTCCACACAACCACTTTGTCAGAGATTAAAAAGCAGTAGATAGTTTATAAATTTAGTAGCAATCTTCAAATTTAATCGGCTTGGCATCTCTGTATCCAAATAATATGAGCTCAAGACTGCCTTAATAGCCTGCAAAAGTTCTCCTGATTGAATGATGAAGATGGTTTTGAGGCACTCCTCTGAAACAGGCAAATGGAAAGTCATCTCCCTCTTCTCACATTAAATATAAAAATGAAACTCCATTGGAATTTACAGCAAGATGGGAGGAACAAAGAGTCGACGGGAGAGAACGAGAACAGAGTAGACTAAACATTGGTGTGAGAGAGATGGCAGTACACTGTACATTTACAAATCCAAGGAGGTCACCCTCCTATGTCATCATGAAGCATATAGGCACCCCCAAACATTTATCAAAAAGACTGCTGGCGGTGATAATGTGAACGTGCCACCCCAACTCACCTCCCCAAATCATGAGATATAAGTTGCGTGCAAAAAATTAAAAAATAAATGCCACACCACTACATTAATGCTCGCATAATCTCAACAGAAATTTGGAGATTATCCCGAATTTGAATTTCCAATCTTTATATTCCCTCCATACATAGTCATCAACTTTTAATTTTGTAGTTCTCATTGGGATGTTGGGTGGAAAAGGTCCCCCAGCCGACACACCCTTAAGCCGTTCTGTGAATCCACCAAAATAATCATGATTCAAGTCCCAAAGAAGATGAAGAAAGATTAGAGATTAGGATGTTTGATGGGGTAGGACCGCTATCTAAGCATCCTTTAAATCCTTCTAAGAATCAACTGAGTTATCAACCACCAAAGCCTCCAGCTGGGTAACTCTGATATTGGCTAGCTGATGAATTTGCTTCGCCAAACTAATGTTGACTCAACCAAGAGTCCAAGCCAATCATCATGATGCAGTTAATCTATGGATTGTTTCTCTCAACCATTGTACATATTACATATATCAGATGACTGCATTCTATATGATTTTCTTGGTATAATATCTGAAGATGTTTATCAGACATATGAAGGCAAAACTGTATGGGGAGGCCATGTGCATTACCAGTTTAATCTTATATTTCAAATCTGTGTGCAATGTCTTCTTATGTAGATAAGTGCTGCTTTCTTTTGTGTATCAAATTGTTTGTTTGTGTCCATGATAGAAGCAGCATAAAATTGTGTTAGGCATCTAGTAAGACCATAGATCCTTACTACCAAGTATTGTATACTCAAAACATAGTTTAGAGAATATACATGACTTCTTGATATCAAGATGAAAAATGAAGATTAAATTGAATTGGTATTAACGTGCAGGGCAGAAATATTGGACTGTAAATTCTCTCATGTTTTTGTAATGAATTTGCTAACACAACTTAGTTGGATATTGAGAATGCTATGCATATCTTCATGATCTAGTTAGAGGAATGGGACAATGGGCTAAATTAGATATATTTGCATCAAAAACCTTTAATGGTGAGGATTTTTAGAAGTCCTTTTCACTTAAAATAGATGTCATAAATTTACGTAATGATCATTTTTTACCAAAAGGAATGATTCCAAAAATAATGTTCTTATTCTTAGCAGTTCAAACGAATGTTTTGCAATATTATTTCGATTCAGGACTAATGAAACTGAAAAACTTCTTATATATACGGAAAATTCTTTATAAATGTGATGCTTCAAATCGGTTGAAGTTTTTAATAAAAGTCATTGTAAACTGTGTTGCCGTTACCAGGTTATCCATATTTTATGGACTGGAACAATATTGTTTGTGTTCTGTAGTAGACAACATAGAAAACACGCACACATCCAAGTAAGCCCAGATTATTGACCCCTGTAGAAGAAAAATTTGGAAATTGCTTTTGTTCGAGATAGGATCTGAGAAAATTCTAGGTGCAATGTCTTACTAGATTGCTGTTTCTGTTTATAATATTATATATATATATAGTATGGATGTATGTATGTAGATATATGTATATATACTCACTTATGTGTGTGTGTGTACTCTCACACACACATGTATGTATGTATATATTATATAATTTTTGAATAATATCTTACGCTCAAATTGACTAGTTGGAGATTTTTATTTTCTTTTGTAAGTCACACTGAACATGTTTGGATAGATTTCCTGTAGCCGCTTTTCCCTGATGGCTTGTATTTACTTTCACAGCCTTTCATTGAGTTATTGAATGATTTTATTTGATGATATGAGAGTTACACAAAAGATAAATTATAATATCTATTACGGTGCTGCAGGCGTTATCTATTTGTAGATCTCTAACAAAAGTTAGAAATGCTGTTTGCAATGGAGAGATTTCTTCAGGAATACTGCGGCATTTGGTTGTAGAGAATATTCTCAAAGCTGGTGGCAAGATTGATTATGTGGAGGTTAATCCTGAACATTCAGAAAATCTTGTTTTTTAGTTATCACAAATTCCTTAAGTATGATAAATTCCAAACTTTTTCTGACAATGGTAAGTTAAAAAGAGTAAAGAGTGCTGATATTTTCCAAGTTGTGTGCGCATCTTTTTTTTCTTAAGTATCAACCATTCTGTAATGTTTTATCTCTGACCACAACTGATTTTACTCTTTCAAGTTTTAGCTAATTTGATCTTGTGAACAAAAAAAAGACTCACTGATTCCTTTGGGTATTACTTTTCCGTTGAAAAAGATATGTTTGATGAAAAGCCATGAAAAATGCGAGGGGTTAAGAGTCGAATAAGCAATGGACAGTTGGTTAGGATCAATGTAGAGAATTTCATAGGGAAGATTGTTGAAAATGTTGGATCTATAGTGCATATTTTAGAACACGTGTCTAGTCAGATGCAGTGTTTTAAAAACCGGTCAAACCGGAACCGGAACTGGCCAGTTTGACCGGTTTAACAATTAAAAGCATGAACCGTTTTGTAAACCGGATCGGTCGACCGGTTTTAGCCCAAACCAGCCGGTTCCATACGGAATCGGCCGGTTTGGGCTAAAACTGGTCAAACCGGTCCGGTTTCGTCCTAAACTGGCCGGTTTGGGCCTGTTTTGCCTTATATGGCGGCCAACTTAAAAAAACTTTTTCTAAATTGTTTTCTTTTATTTTTTTTGGTCTCTAAACCCTAATTTGGTGTTATAAATACGCCCCCCCCTCTATTCACTTCACACCTCTCTCATTGAGCATTTGTGAGCATTTGTGAGCAAAAGCATTTGTGAGCATAAGATTGAAGAGTTTATTTTTTTGTAGTGAGCTTGGAAGTTGGAGGCTTGGAGCTTGTTTGGCATTGCTTGTGGGCTCTTTGTGGTGATATTGGCATCCATTTGTGAGCACCTCACCTCTATTTGTGAGCACCTCTCTTATTTGCAAGGATTTGGAGGATTGGGGCAGCCTTGAACAGTGTTCATTTAGAGTTGTTTGGCATCAAGTGTGGGCTCTTTGTGGTGGCATTTACATCTACATTTGGAGTGTGGGCTCTTTTTGGTGCCATATACAAGCTTGGAGCATTTCTTCACCTCATTTGTGTGCACATTGAAAGGTATGTTACATTTTAAACTTGCCCCTTATTTGTAAATTTTATTAAAAAAGAAATAGGAAATTTATTTTATTTTTATTTGCATTTTCAGATTTGTTTGCATTTGCAATGGCCCCCAAATCAAAAGACCCTACACGGGCCCATGCAGACACAATTGATGATCAAGTTTTTTGTAAATATTGTAAGAAACACATCAAGGGGGGGTATTCATAGGTTGAAACAACACTTGGCTGGTCAAAAAGGCCAAGTTACCCCATGTGAGGCACCTGATATTGATGACATTAGGTTGGAAATGAAAACCATGCTTGAAAAACATAGAGAAGAGAAGGCTAGGCAAAAAGAGATGGAAGCTGAAATAGGGAGGAGGGAACATGCCTTGAGTGTTAAAGGATCTTGCTCTGACCCTTCTGTGACTGTTAGAGACCCCTTTCAGGTTATGCCTCCCCCATCCACTCATAGTCAAGAAGATTGGCCTAAAAAAAGAAAGACCATTCAAAGTTTTTTTCCATCTTCCACACCTGCTACTGCTAGTGCCTCCATGCCAACACAAAATCAGCCTACCTTGGATAACCATTGAAAGAAGCAATACAAAGAAGCAACTTTTGAGTACATTGTTAGATGGTGGTATGATGCAGATATCCCTTTCAATGCTGCCCGCTCACCTTATTACCAGCCGATGTTTGATTCCATTGTTGCTGCTGATAAGGGCTTTAAAGGCCCTAGTATGCATGACTTGAGAGGATCACTTTTGAAGAAAGAAGTTGCATCCATAGATGAATATTTGAAAGGTTGCAAAGCTTCATGGGCCAAAACAGGATGCACTATCATGTCAGATGGGTGGAGTGATGGCAAGACCCGCACAATAATAAATTTTCTTGCCTCTTGTCCACAAGGTACAATGTTTTTGAAATAGTAGATGCATCTGATAGGGTGAAAGATGCAAATTTATTGTTTGAGCTTTTGGATGAGATTGTTTTAGAGGTGGGGGTGGAAAATGTTGTACAAATCATAACAGATAATGCATCTATGTTCTTGCTGGTAAGATGTTAGAGGCTAAACACAAAACACTATTTTGGACTCCACGTGTTGCACATTGCATAGACCTCATGCTTGAGGATATAGGGAAAAAAGATTGGATCAAGAACACTGTAGAGCATGGCAAGAACATCACCAAATACATCTATAATCACTCATGGGTATTGAACCTAATGAGGAAGAACACTGATGGTAGAGAACTTGTTAGGCCAGCCATCACGAGATTTGCAACAAACTTCCTCACGTTGCAATCTCTTATTTCCCAATAACAGAACTTGAAAAAGATGTTTTCAAGTGATGAATGGAATGCATCAAAGTGGAGCCGGAAACAGGATGGGAAAGACACAAAGAAGAAACTTTTTGATGATTTATTTTGAAAAAAAACAGAGATAGTGAAAGTTGCTGAGCCTCTTGTTAAGGTGTTGCGGTTGGTGGATGGGGAAAAATTAGCCATGGGCTATATTTATGAGGCTATGGATCAGGCAAAGGAGCAGATAAGGGCAACATACAAAGACAGGGTAACTAAATATGGGCCTATATGGGAGATCATAGATAATAGATGGAACAATCAACTCCATCGGCCTATACATGCAGCTGGGTATTTCTTGAACCCGAAATATCATTACAGAGCTCAGCTTGGAGAAGATCAAACAGGAGAAGTAAAAAAGGGTTTGTACGAGTGCCTAGAGCGCATGGTCCTTGATGAGATGCAACAACTTGAGGTTCACCGACAGATCAACTTCTTCAACAGAGCCACAGGTACCTTTGGGAAAAACCTTGCAAAGATTACAAGGAATGTGGACTAACCAGGTAATAAATTCTAAGTATTTTGAAGTTCATTTGATTAAATTTTTTAATGAATAATCATGAATTTTAAGCATAAGACAATCTTTATCTAATTTGTTGAATTACGCTTTAACCTTTAAGTTATAAGTTTATGTTTTATTTTAATTTTTAACTTTTTTTTAACTTTTTATCGTCATTGTTTACTAATTAAACATTTACACTTTTTATCGTAGCACATTGGTGGGATTCGTTTGGTAGTCAATGTCCTCAATTGCAAAAGTTTGCAATTAGGATCCTGAGCTAAAATTGCAGTGCTTTTGGGTGCGAGCGCATCTAGTCCGTCTTTGAGCGGATTCACACGAAGAAGTGAAACCGTTTGGAACAACAACGGTTGAATGTTCTTGTCTTTGTGCATTACAACCTTCAGTTAAGGCGCAACCAGTTGTTGAACCAAAGACTTGATACTGATCCCATTGTCTTGGATGATATAGATCCAACCTCAGAATGGGTAGAGGAGAGTGAGCCAGCAGAGTTTGATCCCGATGACTTGGGGTGGATGGGTTTGGATCAAGAATCTGATGAGCCATTAGCAGCACTGCCGCCATCGTCACGAGACACAACAGACACTAGTTGCACTCGTGCTACTCCCCGATCCCGTGCAACTTCAGTTGTTGCAGATGTACCTGAGGATTTGGATGAGTCCGAGTCAGAGCCAGAGGTCGGTGATGATATTGATGAGGATGACCTTGAGGATCCCATTTCCAGCAGCAGTGCAGAGTGTGATGATTGATCATTGATGTCATCTAGTTTATTTAAGAGTTTTGTAACTTGTAGTATTTGTAATGTATCAATGATCATATCATGTTGCTTTTTTGGAGTCTTGAGCTATGGAGGCCATTTAGAGCCTCATTGTTTATGTATTTTGTTTCGGAATCTCATCTATGATATATGTATTGTGTATTAGACTTGGAGTTCGTGCCATTTTGCTATAAACACCTTTCTTGCATATATATAAGAGAAAAATTTGCATATTCTGTGTGTAATTGTTGGAATTATGGTTTTTAACCTTTCAAATATATTATTTTCATTAAAAATATTAAATTTTATGTATTTTTTAGTAAACCGGTTCATTAAGTTTGAACCGGTCTCGTTCCGGTCCAGACCTCGGCTGGTTCCGAGTCCGGTTCCGATTTTTAAAACATTGGGACTCATATGACTGTTTTAGTTTGAGCAGGAAAAAGGTTCATAATTTTTTGTTATTAACATACAAAATGTAGATACACAATGGTCGGCTATAAGATGGCAGAATATAGCCTGCATGTCATTATCCTTGCATGTCAGTTGTATCAATATACTCTCAACCAAATATCTACAATTTGTTGTATCTACCAAGTGAAAATTAACTTATATGATTTATCTTATCATTGTACAATTTGTACTTGCACACACACACACACACACACACACACACACATATATATATTCCTTTGGCTTATTTGTCAGACCTTACTCACAGATTCATGAATAGAAATGTTGGTAGCTGTTTCAGACTCATACATCTGAGATCCTAAATTAAAGGGCATGACTACAGGAGTGGGGGAGAATTTTAGGCAGGTACAAAAGGTTAAATTTAGGTTTTGAGATTTCTTATATACAAGCTTACCTATATACAGGCTTAAATGTAGGGTCCTTTATTCTTTGAAAACTTGTAACTTGTATGCCTTTCTCTTTCATCTATTTTTCCAAATTGAATAGTGAAGTAGATCCACACGTTTTAATATAGGAGGATTCGGGAGTTTGATCATGGCACACCAATCCAGTGCTTCACCAAATGATGCATGCCATCCACCATGGATTCATCAGCTCCTCAACTAACCATGGACGAAACTACGAAATATAATTTTCATCCTAGCTTGAAGCAGGGTGCCAACAGTCCCAACAGAAACTTAGACACTTGTCTAAAATTGTTGCTTGAAACGGAAAAGACTGACGATCAAACAACAAAAGATAATGGTTGCCCATCTTGTAACCAACCCAACTACTTCTTTACCTCTCACACTTATATTACTATGCAATATAAACATTCGACGAGGAAAGTGCCTATAGCTTTGGAGTTAGTTTCCAGTTTTCTTGAGTCAAACATCTAACCTCTCACATTCTGTAGAGAATTTGTAGATTCATGAATTTGATAAAATTTGTCATCACAGTTCTCACATTTTATTTTGAAGTTTTCTTCACAAGTGTTTTTTATTCTTTTTCTTCATCATGATTCTCTAGTTATTTTTCAAAGAATTAATATAAATCACTTCTGCTCATAGCACATTGAAACCCTTGTTTTGGTGTTGTACCCCATATTACCCCTAGGCACCAGACTAGTGGTGTTGGAGCAAGAATCTTGTGTCTCATCATTCCTAGTCACTCTTTCGTCTTTGTGTGCCCGATAGTACATCATGGAGCTCTAATTTTTTTTCAAAGAATCAATAGAAATCAGTTCAGCTGATAGCACATTGAAACTCTTGTTTTGATGTTGTACCCCGTGTTTACCCCTAGGTCCCAGACTAGTGGCGTTGGAGCAAGAATCTTGTCTCTCATTATTCCTAAGGGAGAGGAGCCAATCATGGAGCATGGACCAATAATGGTGAGGGTAGATTTAAAATCAAGGACTAGTACATGTCAATTTCTCTCTTAAAATTTGAAAAAAAGTAGCCAATAAAATGAGTCACATCAAATCACATCAAACAATCACCCAATCAAATGATGCCACATAAGTGGAAAAAAATGCATGACATAATACCCTACAAATGGTCCACCCTAAATTTCTTTGTATGGAACACTACTTGATTTAAATACCTCAAAAAACCACTTTCCATACAATATAAATGCTCAAAAGAAAATATTTAGATTAAAAATAACAAAATCTATTAAGGGTATTTTTTTTCAAATTTTATGGTATTTATATGGCTGTTGTATAGCCCTCAACTTAGGTGCACAACCACTGGCTCCTCTCCCTTAGCCACTCTTATGTCTTTGTGTGCCCAATCATACAATGCCTGATTACAGGAAGATGTCTTTAAACTCATGACCCTTCGTCTTATCCATAGTTTGCATACTCGTATTCGGCAAATACTCCGTAGGCCCCAAAAAAATTGACTTGGCAAGACTTTGTAGATATTCGACAACTTAAAAAATACGAAAATTTCCATAAAAACATAAATTTTAAGCAAAATATTTTAAAAAAAGTCTCTCCAAAAAATCGCGAGTATTCACTAAAAACTCGCAAGTATTTGCCAGAAACTCGCGAGTATTTGTGAATATTTGCCAAAGACTCGCGAGTATTTGCCAAAAGCTTCGCTGTGCAGGTTTTGGCAAGTTTTTTGAGCGGATACTCAGCTAGGGGAAAAATGGCGAGTACTCGCCGACTTGGCTTGATTTGGAGGAAATCCAACTCAATTTGGATATATGCTCTCAAGCCTAACCTATACTTCAAGATTTGATTTTTCTCAGTATTTTTGGTAGCTAGAGTATTGAAAGTATTACTATACCCTTTGACAGACTAATCATGACCTTGGCAAAGTTAAATGAATCGATCCTTAAAATTCCCAGCATGATAATACGATTCTTTCAAGGCATCAACAACACTAGACCAAGTTTCTACAGGAATAGTATCATGCTTATGGACATTGCAATAGTTTTCCCAAGACAACTTTGATCATTGCAATACCTTTACCACTAGTTTTTCACCTGCATGGAAACTTCCAAAAAAGGAAATGTAAACTCTTCTAAGTCAGAGAAATAATTTACAGAAAAAATAGAATTTACTTTATTAAGCTTGTTGTCTAAAGCATCAACATCTATCTTCCCTTCAACAGTGAATATATTATAGTTGGCTTGGAAGCTTATATAGTGTTTGGCCTCCAAACAATTTCTTGTTTAATGCAAATGGTTGTTTAGGAGAACACAACACATGTTGCAAGAGTTGTTCGAAAGAGTCAATCATCTCGATATTTTCCGATTCAGATTGTTCTGCAATATTGACTCCTTGTCACTGCAAATCATCTTCCAACACCATGTTGGATCTAGTATCTCAAGATTCCACTTGTATTTGTTGGACTCGTGGGAAACTGCAACGTAGGTAAGACCATAGTATGAATACTCGGCGATCATCTTCCAACACCATGTTGGATCTAGTATCTCAAGATTCTTCCAACACCATGTTGGATCTAGTATCTCATCTTCCAACACCATGTTGGATCTAGTATCTCAAGATTCTTCCAACACCATGTTGGATCTAGTATCTCAAGATTCCCACTATTCATACTATGGTCTTACCTACGTTGCAGTTTCCCACGAGTCCAACAAATACAAGTGGAATCTTGAGATACTAGATCCAACATGGTGTTGGAAGATGATTTGCAGTGACAAGGAGTCAATATTGCAGAACACTCCGAATCGGAAAATATCGAGATGATTGACTCTTTCGAACAACTCTTGCAACAAGTGCTGTGTTCTCCTAAACAACCATTTGCATTAAACAAGAAATTGTTTGGAGGTCAAACACCATATAAGCTTCCAAGTCAACTATAATATATTCACTGTTGAAGGGAAGATAGATGTTGATGCTTTAGACAACAAGCTTAATAAAGCGAATTCTATTTTTTCTGTAAATTATTTCTCTGAGTTAGAAGAGTTCACATTTCCTTTTTTGGAAGTTTCCATGCGGGTGAAAAACTAGTGGTAAAGGTATTACAATGATCAAAGTTGTCTTGGGAAAACTATTGCAATGTCCATAAACATGATACTATTCCTGTAGAAACTTGGTCTGGTGTTGTTGATGCCTTGAAAGAATCGTATTACCATGCTGGGAATTTTAAGGATCGATTCATTTAACTTTGCCAAGGTCATGATTAGTCTGTCAAAGGATATAGTAATACTTTCAATACTCTAGCTACCAAAAATACTGAGAAAAATCAAATCTTGAAGTATAGGTTAGGCTTGAGAGCATATATCCAAATTGAGTTGGGTTTCCTCCAAATCAATTGTTTAGCAGATGCCTAAAGGTTTGCATGTAAACTTGCAAAAAATCAAGAACAAGTCCAAGAATGATGGTTCGAAGTCATTTGACAAAACCACAAACAAGTCTCTGAACTAGCACGTCAAATTGGGAATGAAGTCAAATCTCAAGTAAGAGGAATGACCACCATGTCAATTCTAGAAGAACATAGTACCAAAGCAGCAAAAGAAGCAATCCGAGACCGTTAAGCTAGACTGCCAGGATATGGGTATGGGTACGGGTTCAGTACGCTTAAACACAATTTTTTTTTTAACCCCTGGGTACGATATGCTGCAGGTACGTTCGTACAATATTTTTAAAAAAATTAAAAAAATATAAATATATATAAAAATATAAAGAAAACAACAAGCTTATAGTCTCAACAACTTATAAAATATTAGAAGCCAACAACAAGCTTATTATGAATCAGAATCCATCTAAAGCAAGATTCCTTTGACCGAATACAAGAAGACCACAAAACATTAAATCTATCAGTCCATATACTAATGGGCTCACAACCATTCCATTTATTGTTAAGGCCTAGGGAAAGGTTTGGGGAGAAGGCAATCTTTTCATAGAGCTGTTTGGAGGTAGTGTCTTGGAGAGGGGGCTGGGGCCCTTTGAGCCACCTCATAGTATCCCAAAAGTCATTCTTATCCTCCATAATTAGTCCAGTTGAGGGAGCTGTGAAAGCATTTCTGAGCATTGTATACATTCTGAACTGAGATTAAGGAAGCTTATAGAAAGCTTTAAGGTCTGTCCATTCCATCCACTTCCCAAATCTGTACAAGTCATGAAATATTTTAACTCCTTTCTCAAACCAAAGGAGGGCAGAGCAGCCTCTTGTCAAGGCAAGGATCTTGTCATTATACTTCAGTTCCCACCAAATTGATTTTTAGGCTTGGCACCCAACCACCAAGTGCTTCACTTGGTCCCATGCCTTCCAAATTGCATGAAGAATAAAGGACCCATGAGGAGCAACAAGAAAGCCCCCAAATAGTAAGTCAATCAAATGAAGTCCTTTTCATCTCTCTTGACCCTTGGGAGCCTATTGGCAATATCGAATCTAACATGACCTTTCCAAGGTTCAATTCCAGTCAAAACCCTCAAGTTTTTTTTTTTTTTTTGCACTAAAAAAAAACCATGTGGGTATGCTGTGGGTATGTAACCACAGGCTCTGGGTATGTACTGGGTATGGTTTTCCGTACGCGGAACGTACCCAGGGCTTGTGGGTATGTAGTCACAGAGTACCAGTACCGGTTTCTGTACCAGGTACATTTCAGACCTGGTACGGGCCGCTACTGGACGTTTCAGTGCAGTCTAGACATTAAGTGGTGTAGCACACACAACTTCAATACTTATTTTGATGAGCTGTGTACGCAAAAAACCACTGTAGACAAAAATGATCGAAATCCTTTTGATGACCTTTGTAGGGAAAAAATGACCACCACGCCCATTAAAGAACACAATGCTAAAGGAGCAAAAGAAACAGGTGTAGCATACACCACTCTAATACTCATTTTAACAACTTTTGTATGCAAAATAATGATTGTACACAACTCCAATTTTTTTTTAAAGAAAACCTTTGTGCACAAAAACCTTTCAAAGCTTTTACTTGATTTCTTTCTTGCTGCTCAATTTATAATCATTATAGATTGTGGAAGCTTGAAGGCTAATGTGTTATTTGTTTATTTTAATATATTTCTGTTCAAACTGATCCATGTTGTATCCTGTATGGGTACCATAAAATCCCCATATACCCATGCCCGTATTTGACTCCATATCTGTCTAACGGTTAAATTTTTTTCTCCTATTTGTACAATAAGTTATTAATTACCCCCCCACCACTAATGCAAGGGCTGCTAATAAATTACTGAAAAAAAAAGAGTATAATTAGCAATACAAAAAATTGTGTGGATACACACACTCTAAAATCACTCCTGAAAAAGTTCAAGAAAACAATGTCCAAGGAGTAAATAGTCCATGTGGCGCAAGACCAACTAGCAAGTGAAGCAACCAATACATTATAAAAACAATGGAGAGCATGAACATAATCACTGTGCATAAAATTATGCTATCGGTGCCACCAGACCGTGGCAAGAAGATGCGGAAAGATATCTGGCTTTTCACCCCAACTATGCCCTCTCGCAGGGGGATCTGCATCTTTAGGTAAGGGTTTCCACCCTCTCTGTGGGCAAATCCACATCTTCAGGTAAGAAATGCCAACTTCTTTGAATATCTTCTTCACCTCGTGTTTTCTGCTCTTGATCTTCTCCCTATATGCGAGCTAGAGAGTAAGCCAATGCGAAATGTGGAAACCTGTCATGGGGTTGTCTTAGGCAGTCTTAGTGCATGAATCCCCCAAGGGATGTTTCTTTGGACAGTATAGATTAAGATATGGTCTCGAAGGCCTCAATAGTCATGTTCCCAAGGTGAGTCACGAGTTCTCCATTTTGTCATGAGTAGGGAGAGAGAATCTTGAAAACTAATTTTTATTATTGTCTTCATTCCATCTACCTTTCTTATTCACCCACCCGTGGTCCTTTACAATGCCTAGAATTTGTGAAGTGAGTCTCCCTTGATTGTGTAGACAGAGTTTGCTGAGATGTGCAGAGTTAAGTGCCCTCTTTGTTGATCAAAATGGATTTTCCAATAAAAGAAAGGTTGTGTGAATGGAAAAAATAACCTTTAGTAAGCTACCACCGTTGCATGGTAAGTGTACTCTCTTTTATAATAAAAAGGGTTTTCTTATAAAAGAATGGTTGCATGAATTGAAAAAATAGTCTTGGGTATGCTACCAACTGTTCATGTTTCAGTGAACTTTTGTATGCTTTTTGTAATGGTCTTTCCCTTGAAATATTTTTAATCAAACTTGAAAACTCTATTCAAGAAGCGTTTCGAGGTAAGGTTATAAGACTTGAAAGACACATTCTTATAAAATGGAACCTCCTTTGTCAAGCCGGAAATTTGACGACTCCCTCTGAGGATCTAAGAAAGAATGCTAAATGGAAAGCTCCTCTGAGTGGTTTTTCTATTTTGAATTTTGATGGCACCTCCAAAGAAAACCCGGGGAGTTTGGGTACTGGAGGTAGTATTCAAAATGTGAAGGGGAATGCTCTAAATTGTTTTCCTAATAATATCCCTTGGGGCCACTAATAACACTGCTGATGCCCGGGCCTTACGTCAAGCCCTTAAAATGGCCATTGGAATGGCTATTAAAAAGCTGATATTGGAAGGTGAGTCCTGATTGATTATCAATGCCATAAACCATAATAGGCTTATCAAGTTTCGGCTGAAGAAGTTGATCGATGACATCAAGCTATTAAACAATAAGGTTGTGTCTATATCCTTTAGAATTGCTTTAGAGAAATCAATAAGCCTGCTGACTTTATGACAATCAGGAGGCTTCAATTTTAAAAAATGGTGAGGCAATGTCATCTAATTATCTGACCCCATCCCCAATGCTTATAGTTTTAAACATTTCTAATGTTTAATAATAATTCTCTCTAGACATTTTGGCTTGTGGCATTGGGTAATGGTTTCAAAACCATTCATGTCTACCCATATGGAGATGTACAACCATGCATTGGGTTTGAGCGCTGCTTGTCACTTCCACACTTTTTTTTTGTTTGAGGCTTGCATCATTATTATACCTTGGCATTCAAGAGGTCAGTGGCTGAAGCTTTTCCTCATTCCTATTGCCTTGTTTCCTGTCTTGCTTCCTCTTCCCTTATGCAATCAATTCTATAATTCCACAATGGCTAAACGAGGAAGGAAAGCTAAAAGAAAAATGAGGGAGATGGGTCAGTCCTCTAGCACAAAGAAAAACGCTATGACAAAGAGGGGTTTCATTAGGTCTGAAGTGGATTGTGACCAAAAAGGCCTGGTGAAGAATGATTATATTCCGGCTGTGTTCAATCCATCATCTTTGTTTACCAGGGAATTTATCAGGAGTGTGATTGGGGAGAAACCCTGAACGTGACGGAGAAACACTGGAATCCATATGAACTTAGGTCTCTATTAAGATTGAAGAATGCAGAGAAAGACCGGACTGTAGATGAACTTGGGTCTCTTTTCAGATTGAAGATTGCAGACATAAACTAAACAAATTAATCATTCTCTCTGCCCAGAGCCAACACAAGCATACTTCTAAGGAGGTCCCAAATGTTTTGGTAAGTGAATTTTGCTCAAATTTTAATTCAATGGATGGAAAGCTCAATTCTATTCTTTAATTGTTGAAATCATCATTGTTTACCTGTTTTGGATCTCCCCGTGGTCTTGTAAATGTAGATTTAAGGATGTCTGCAGGCCCTTCCAACTTGTTCCAAATCCTGGTAATTCTGATGGCCCTTCTGTTCTTGTTCCTAAACCTCGAAATGCTACTAGAACCTCTACCCCCATTCTAGACAGTGTGGCCCCTGCTTCTCTGGCAGAGCCTTTAATTAAGGAATACCGGCCTAGTTTTGTTGCTCTCCCAAATGATGTTCCTCTTTTTGCTGTTGATAATGGCTGCATGGCACTGTTTTTAGCTGCTGTGATAATTTGGTATGGCATCGACACGCAAAATATTTCATTCGTTCTATTAGTCAATAATATTGAACACATATTTATATAGGCATATGATCTCTTTGTAATTAGGATGTCTGCAGGCCCTTCCAACTTTGTTCCAAATCCTGGTAATTCTGATGGCCCTTCCGTTCTTGTTCCTAAACCTCGAAATGCTACTAGAACCTCTACCCCCATTCTAGACAGTGTGGCCCCTGCTTCTCTGGCAGAGCCTTTGGATAAGGAATACCGGCCTAGTTTTCTTGCTCTCCCAAATGATGTTCCTCTTTTTGCTGTCGATAATGGCTGCATGGCACTGTTTTTAGCTGCTGTGATAATTTGGTATGGCATTGACACGCAAAATATTTCATTCGTTCTATTATTCAATAATATTGAACACATTTATATAGGCGTATGATCTCCTTGTAATAAGGACTCACACTTTATTCCACAAAACTCTCACTCATGTTAAAACAATGCACTATATACAACATATTACAACTACAACAATGTACACACTGAATAAACTTCACAACTTATATTTTACTAAGCCATGATGAAGCACTAAACGTTACTGTCCTAACCTCTCCCCCCCGACCCTAGTGCGAACATGGGAGAATAGAATCATATTCTACAGAAGCTTCTCTCCGAAAACATTGCTTAGACGAGGTACAACCCCATCAAGCTGTCATGTAACCCTCATAAACGCGTTACTCCCAAGCTGAATTCGTTGGGTTAGTTCTAGGGCGTGTTAAAAAAAACGATGTTAATGAGCCGAGCTCACAGGCAGATTAATGAATAATATGCAACGCGAAGAATGCATCACAGGCCTAGTCAATCTCAATGCATCAAACCGATCCCTTTTATATTGATCTCCAAATGCCGATGATACCAATGCAGGGGTGGATTTGACGTGAAGAACGGATAGGACTGCTCTGAGAATGACACAAGGAGTATCGGCTTGAGTGCCTACGAAAACGTTCAGCTGATTAGGAAGCACCCATGTTGACGACGTGCCCCGGGAAGAAGATAAAAGAGTAGGTATTGCTCACTCAGGATCCTCGAAGGAACACAAATCTGGAAGGTCTGTTTTAGAATATGATCGCAACTTAGAGATCTCAACAGACGTGTTTGGAGCACGTGGCAGGATGAATGCACACAAAAATACCTGATCTGCACATGGCTCTGGCAAACACCAATAATCATAATGAATACAATGTGGCTATACGCTTCAGTTGAATGACCAAAAAAAGCAGCACTACATGAATGGTGGTATGAAATTGCAACATGATCCACATGAAACTACACTGAGGTTGACAGTAAGATGCATACGATACAAATACCTTAAAACGAAAACTAACTTTTACAATATGAAATCCTATTAACCAATAGTCAAAATTCTCATTGACCTGTCAATAAATTTCATCGGTAGAAGTATACCATGAGAGTGCTGCCCCTTAATATTTATATTAATTTTCCATCGCAGAATACCTACTCTGATAAACTCCCAAAATATTTCATTTATTCTATTATTCAATAATATTGAATACTCTCACACAAGTGTATATCTCCTTGTAATAAGGATTCATACCTTATTCAAATCCCACAAAACTCTCACTCAGTCCTATATTAGTGCTTTGTTAAAACAATGCACTATATACAACATATTACAAATAAATAAAGCTCACAACTTATTTTACTAAGCCATGATGAAACATTAAACATTATTTTCCTAAGACTGTTTAACACCCAAGACTTGGACGATGTTGCCAAACTTAAAGGTCCCTATTGTCAAATAGGTTATGTTCAAGAAATCCGTGCTACATGGAATGAAGATTACTTAAGAGTTGTGAGTATTTGAAGGAGCCTTTTGTGATGCTGCGAACGAGCATGAAGAATCCAACTCTTTTAAAAATAACTGATATGACAAGGTTGCTGGCGGAACACCTCCCGAAAGAGGCAACTTGGAAGGATTTTGAACATATCATTTCCTAGGTGGTTGTTCTTGTGGTGTTGGCTATTTTCCTTTTAACTATTATGTGGTTTATAATTGACTTTGGTACTTGGCCTATTAGAGTAGGCTGTTTTTGCTATGTTTGATTTGGTGGAATTGAATGTCACAATTTTTTCGTTTGTGCTTTGTGTTGTCTTATCAAGAGGGCCACTTATCCATATTGTTTAATCGATAAAAACATATTTATTGATCATTAATAAAATCTCTTAAATGCTATGCTTGATGTAGTACGAAGGAATGAATGATGGTACTTAATTAAATATTCAAAAATTACTAATCACATTATTATTTTTAAGGTTTATTTTCATGTTTTTAAGTTCTCAAATGTCTTTTATTTTATTTTTTTAATAATTTATATGTTTTAATATTTTTAGGATTAGGGACAATTACTTGTGGGGATATGGGGGAACTCTTCCAAACCATTCTCTTCGAAATTGACAATTTAGGGACTTTTCTAACCATAGTTGCATGCATTTATTAGAGAATCAACTGTTGAGGATTCATACTTATGGAACACAAAAAATAATTTAATCAAATTTATTACATGAATGTGATATATTTAATTTTAAAAACTAGAGTACTATGTAACAAGATCATCATACCAGTAACTTTTTATTTATCTAAGACCATATAATTTAAAAGATTGGGTGCTGGTTATTCTTGTATATTTGGATTGGAGAGTGGATCAACATGTTGGCTATTCCAAATAAATTTGGAAAGTTATGTGGAATTTTAAATTAAGCAAACCTATTCCAAATAAATTTGGGATTTTACTTGGAATTTTAATTAAGGCAAACAAGGTGTAATTTCGTTTAATTTTTAAAAAGTATTTTAAGAAATTAGTCATTATTAAATCAGTAAATTTTGTTTAAATGTTGGACAATATTACTAAATAAGTGGTGATTCCTTAATATGGTCTTTGTGCAGGATGGAGTGACATACTAAAAAATATTTTTACAAATCATTGATGCCATCATTATATGAAAATCACAAAAAAAATTAGAGTCAATTAGAGTCTTTCTCTTCATGTCAATATAATTAACTAAATACATTAAGTACAATTAAAGTTTAATATAATTAACTAAATACATTAAGTACAATTAAAGTTTAATGTAGTGTGTATAATATTTATTTTTGACTTGAACAATAATAAAATATAATCTATTTATTGTTTAGAATATGCACAAAGAAGAAAATAAGTATTTATAACCTTTGAATGGATTAATTTCCAAAGATCCTTATATGTATCCTTTGGAAGTAAGGGCACAATTTTATTTATTTACTAAGGATTGGTAATGAGTCTTATATTCAATTGGGCCTAATGACTCTTTGGCAACATGTACATGAGAAAAGTTTCAACTTCACGGTTTAACCTTTTTAATAAAGAAAGAGCAAGATAATTAGATTTAAGAAAGGGACAATTATGAGAATTGCTCCAAATAAATTAATGTTTTCTCCTACATAACAGGTCTGTGGAAGTGTATCTATCATATTTATAATTTTTCTTTATATGAAATTAAATTTAGATGTTTGACTTAATTGCAGATAGTTGACCACGAAACATTGCAACCTGTGGAGAGAATAGACTTCCCAATTGTTCTATGTATTGCAGCATGGTTTGGAAGAGTTAGGTTAATTGATAATATTGAACTTGAACCTCTGATTCATTGAGACTATCAAAAATGGTTAATTAATGCTACGATTTCCATGGAAGAAATAAAGTACTTGAACCTTCGATTCATCGAGGCTAGTGACAATGGTTAGTTAATGCTATGATTTCCATGGAAGAAATAAAACACTTGAACCTTCAACTAATTGAGGCTATTGACAATGGTTGATCAATGTTATGATTTCCATGGAAGAAATAAAGCCTGATTTTTTTGGTTAGTTTTTTTTCTAATAAATCTTTGTTTTAAGATCAGAACTTTTTTTTTGGTTTCTCGTACTTAATTTTTCATTCTTTTAACAGAACACTAATATTACGGATATCATAGTAATTAGAATGTGATATCACATTAATTAAAATCAATCTCACCACATGATAAGTGTGATGTCACTCTCATTACAATTAAAAATTATTGAGATTAATTGTTTTGGGTTAACATTTTGCCTATGAACTACAAAGTTATTGCTAAATGAGTTTAGTCTTTGTTTCATACTGCAAGGAATTTCCTACTTGTGGCTAATAATATACGATTGTTTTTTCTATCTTTTCTATGCTTTTAATTTGCCTTTAGATTAAGTTTAGATTAAGTTAAGTGACATATTAATGCTATTTAATAAATGTAATATGGATGGATATTTATTTAAATAAAAATAAACTTTAGGCCTGAAAAAAGAAAGAAAGAAACTTAATACACGGATTTATAAAGTGACACTACCTTCTAATGTTGAAGAAACATGAAACATTATTGGCTGCTTTTGAAGATGTTTACATTGGTAAACAATAATGGTTTGCACTTGACCTACAAAATCAACACTTGAGTTTGTTATTAGATGACTTTTATCTTTGTGATGATCTTAGCGGTCTCAATGGAGTGTTGTGTTCATTTAGTATTTTAATTGTGGTATTTGCAATGGTTAGTTTATATGTTCCTTAACTAGAATTTAATTTTTGTGGTTATGTTTGTTTTGTATCATAAAGTTTAAAATGCGAGTCTAAATTAAATATTGTTTTACATTTAGGTATAAAAATAAGTTGTATGTCATCGAATATGTAGATTGAATACATTAATGGTGTGTTCTATAAATAATTCAGATGGGTGGCCATTGGATATGCACTGTATGATGTGGATGGGAGGGTGATAAAACATGTGGGAAATGTTGTTGGCCAACATAATAATACAACTCTAAATGATGTTGAATACGGTACATTTAATTATGGAGCTTACAACAAGATACAATATCAAACAAATAAAGATTCACTCACATGGCAAATTGGTTATGGAGTAAATGTGTGGCCCTTGGGGTGTTATTGTAAAGCTTATAATTTAGCACCTCTACGTAGTTAAGTAAAAGGCACTTCAACATGTTTTTGAAGTGTACAAATTTAATCACCTAAGGTCTGTTCACCTAAAATGAGAGTGTCACAAACTTGCTTGTCATCCAATACCCAAACATGTAACCAAAGACACTTCAAAAGGATCAAAAATTCAAAATAGGATCAAGTTCTTCTAAATGAGAATGGAAAGACAACAAAACAAAACATGTTTTAATTTTGTTACTTTTATATTTTCAAAACATAATAACATGTGCCAGTTTTTGTGCAATACACAAAATCTCATACATATAATTTTTTTTTTATTCCAAACATTATTTCACCGTACAATATGATACATTTTTGGTTTTCCAAGTCACTCGAAGCACAAGAAAAGAGTGGACTCCAAATCTTTAACAAGACTTAAGATTATTTAATTCTTGTTTTTCAAATGATCGTGGAGGCCTTTATAAATGATACAAGATGGTATCTTCAATAGTGTTTTGAAAAAGACAAATGTGAACACACGAATACAAGATAAGAAGAAAGTCATGAATAGACTTTGAACTGACACTAGTGGTGTATAATGTGAGATAGTGGTAGGGTCCACTATGTTTTCTTCATCCCAAGTTCTTACTTTTTCACAACTTATTGACACATGGTAAAGGTCTTCTATTTGAAGTTTTATTTATCGCAACACTAGCGATACAAGCTAAATGGTCTTCATCATCACTCTCTGCCATAGTTACTAGGTTCGGCCGGATTTGGTCTAGTTCGATCCGAACTGAATTTTTGGAGGCAGTCAGATAAATTTGATCTGGTCTGCCTCAATTTGATTTTTTTATTAATGGTAAAAGGTTTTTTGATTAGGATCCTACCCAGATTACAAGAGGCCCAAGTCCAGATATCGCTGTAGACACCCAAAATCCGCTTACACAGTATTAATACTGAAATTGCACCGATTATCCTCTTTCATGTCATTTTTGTAGTAATTAGTGTTTTTCCGCTAATTAGCTAACATTCTCTTTATTCATTAATTAACGATCTTTTGTTAATTAAATATCTTCCCTCATTCTAGATGTCAGTTAACGACCTTTTGTTAGTTATAATCCACTTCTAAGTGATTAATTAAACATTATTAGTTAATTATGCCTTTTATTTTAATCAATAAACCTCTTTTATTGGTCGAATTCCCCTCTTACATCCCCCGAATCAAACTAATTTCCCTCTAATCCCCTTTAGATAGCTTCCCTCTAATCCCCTTTAAATAACTTCCCTCTAATCCCCTCTAAATAGCTTCTACAAGCTTATCCCTGCCTATTAATTAATCACATTTGATTAATTAAACCCCTTTCAACTCCCATAAAGTGCACATCCTTTATTAAATATGCATATCCTTTGCATTTCTTCTTTGGGATTTATCCCACATCCACCAAATTAAAATCCTGACCCAAACATGCAAGCTATATAGGGAACACTCCTCATTCCTTCTCTTCACACCACACTTTGATTAGTGAAACCTATAGGCATTTTGATTTGAGCATTCTCCATTGTTTTGGAATAGCTTCTTCATCTCTTGCATCCATTCTCTCAAATTGAGTAGTATGGGAAGATCCAAATATGGCTTTGTAGCCATTTCTTGGTGAGATCTCATCCTCATTCTTGAGGCAAACAACAATAAAATTTGATTGCTTAATGATCTAATTAGGTTCATATTTTGATTAGAAATCATTAAAGAGTAGGAATGACTTAGCATTAGGTGATTATTTTCATGTTTATGCATTGAAGAGTAGTTATTTCCCATAAGCTCTTATCATGATGTTAATAGTAGATTAATTTTGCTTTGAAGCTACTTGGTGTTAAGTTTCATTTAAATTAGCTTAATTAGTTTAGCATGCATACATTTGGCACACTTGGCAGGACTTACTCCATTGTCATAAGCTTTTAATTTTAAGTTTTGTTAGTTTTATCTCAATTTTGGCTAACCCTTATTATGCACATGTTAAATAACTTGAATTCCTTGATGTATTTTGTTAACTTTACATGTGTTGAGTCTCTCTTGTAGGTGTAAAGGAGATGGGTTGTTGCTAATTTTGGGTTATGATGGAATTTTTTTGACCTTTTTGAGTTTGTCTATGTCAGAATCACGTATTCATGACGTCATTCCAGAACCCATGCTAGTGTTATGCTATCCCACGCTACTATCATAAGCCAAACGTTACTTGTTGGAGGGGCCGTGCTGGTGTCACTAGGGCCACACTACTATTATGCTTGGTTGCGTTACTATGTGATGCTTTTGTCGTATCAGTTTATTCTCTGTATCGGCCCATGCTAGTGTGAACCCCCTACGCTATTGCTCATTCTGGCCCGTTGCTGTTATCTATCTGTTGTTTCAGAACCATGCTTTGTCTTAGACCCACGTTAGTGTCACTAGGGGTGTGTATATATCTCTCTGCCCGCGCTAGTGTCGGTCTGTCTGTTGCCAATATGTGTTTTGTATCAGACCCACGTTACTATTGTTGTTTTGGTATGTGTTATCACTAGGGTGCTATGTTGTTAGGGCTGTCCGCGCTACTATTGAGAGGCCCACATTGGTGTGATTTGTTCAAATTTGAGACCTGTTTTTGAGGTTTTGCAGGATTTGGTCTTTGATATTTATAACGTTTTGCAGGTTTTTTAATACTAACTTTTGTTTGCAGGGTGTTTCTTATCATTTGTTTACTAACTTGTTTGATGATCTTTAAATGAATGTCGTCCTTTCATGTCTTAGGATAGAGTTGCATATGCTCTTCCTTCGCACCTTTTAAGTGATCTTGGGAATTAGAAACAACTCTAGGCCTTCCTGCATTTACTAACACTTCATTAAATTCATGGTTAAGGGAATGAACAATAAATGGTTAAAATAATTGCCTAGTCATTTGATTTACAAGCTTTTCCATTTTCAATATAGTTGGGTTACTTGTTGTGTATGCTCTTCTCTTGATTCTTAGGACGATCTTGATGATCAAAAACAACATTTAATCCTCTTTCATGATGTTTTGATCTTATGGAAAACTATTAACCTTCACGTGTAGGACCAATACTCACTTGTCAAAGAATCAAGATCTAAACAAATACTAATATAGTTTGTTGCAGGTTGCCAACGGTGTACAAAACCAATGTAAGACAAAAGAAAAAAAACACACCATTATTTAAAACACTGTATTTGCAGGTTCGGATAAGAGCTACGGCTCGTCTGCTTTAACTGGGGGAAGTATCTTGACATAAGCCATAAAACTCATTGTTAGGATTACCCCAGGAACCCCAAAGTACTCTACACCTTGAGGGAACTGGTGGACAAAACGAGAAGCGCCTCACTTACCTACTTAACTAGTGAAAAACCATTGTGAGATAAGCTTCAAGCTACCCAAATGAGGTCTCGTTCATTAATTTGATTGTGGGGTTATGGTCCACCTCTCTAGAAACAATTCTAGATGTGTGTACCTCCTTTAGGTAGGAATTGGTGAGTGTTGCAGAAAAAATCCTAGGAAACCATTTTGCACAGGAGCCAACTTTACAAAAACCAATTATGTTTCAAAGAGCTCTCTCGAAGAAAGAAATTTTTTGGAGTCAAAACCTTGTTAGTCAAACAAGGGGAGAGTCCATTGAAGTTTGAGCCTAGTGTTATTCATCATGAAATTTGTGAAGTGTTAGTTTTTCCTAGTTTTCCACTTGTCATAAGACACGGTGAAACTTTGCCAAAGTTATGCCAAGTATTTTTCATCACCACTTGGTCTACTCCTTTGTTTTTTGTTTCCCTTTTGGGAAAAAATAAAGCATACATATGAAGTGTTACTCAAGATTGTGTCCACCACTTTTGCACCCACTTACATCCTTCCTTGTTGTGACTGTGATAGTAAGCGTTGAAAGTGTGTTAGTATGTCCTCAAATCTTGAGTAGCCTTGTCATGATGCCCACATCAAGACGTTTCATCGTAGTTAGGATTGCTTCATCATCAATCTTCCCTTGAGGTGTTATGCTTCTTGCATCACCTCGATACAATTTCGATACTTACATCTTGTTTCTCATAAACTCGGTTTAAGTTTCTAGATTGTACTGTTAGACTGCCCGTACCTTAACAACTTCTTGATATACTTTGACCTTGTTTCCTGCCAAACATTGCTTTAACCTTGAAAAGTGTTTTTGTTACATTGTTCACGTCATATCAATATTATTTTGATACTAATATCTTGCTTTTCCACAAAGCTTGATTAATGTATCTAAGTGGTATTGTTGTGTTGCTCACATTTGTAACTTCCACTTTTTGGGATTTAGGCCTTGTTTGTATCTAGACTGGTTATAGTATACATTGAATCGGAAGTCACTTCAACCCCTTGTTAATATTTTTACTTGATTTAAGTGTTGGCCTTGTTTATTTTAAACTTGACTTAAGTGTTGACATTGTGTTGATCATCTTGCGTCAACCAACCATTAAGACACATTTTGAATAGGGAGTAGTTTCTTATAGATTGGATTTATTTTTCGAACTTGTGTGATTGTTCCTTGTGATCGTTCATCTTGTAGACTTGTTTCCTAGGACAATCCTTTTGATCCTTTTTGATCCGTTGATCCTTTGGTTCTTTATTCTTTGCCTTTAGATATTCTTTAGCCATTGGTGGACATTCTTTGTGGCGTTTGCAATTGTCACACAACTTGATTTTTTCCTAGGTTTATTGTAGTCCTTGCACACATTTTTCAAACCTTGGCAAAAAGATTTCCAATCAAGTAACTCTTGAATCAATTTTAGCATTAGGATTTTTTCCTTTGTATCCTTTATGTTTCTAAATTTTGATCAACCATTTTGACATTTACACTTGCAACTTGTTGTCCAAACCTTGTTAGATTGTCAAAATTGTGTCATCAATATGTTTGTTTTCCTTAGATCCCCTTTGGAAAATCACACAAGCATCCCTATTTGTTTGCAAAATGTCTAATTGGTCGTCATTATGCTGCTCAAATTGACATGAAACTTCCTTTGCCATGAAGGAGTTCAATCATACAATCTAGGTCTAGGCATTTGGACCCAACAATGCCAACCATGATTGACTATCACATGGTTCCTCACACTTACGACAATAGGGAACCTAGGTTTAGGAATTCACATCAAAATACGCCCATCACGACTAAACCTCAATTGGTTCTTAGCACTAAAGAACCCGTTCGGCTACCCCTTTCCCCACCTTCATCTCATAGTTAGTGGTATGATTATGATGATTCTAATCCATGCTATTCTTCTGATTCTCCTCAGTCTTCTGATGATTCTAATCCATGTTATTCTTCTGATTCCCCCCAGTCTCTTGATTATTCTGATCCATACTATTATTTATATTCCCCTTAGTCTTCTGAGCCTCATTCGATCGGATTTCTTCTAAGGAATAACCAGTCACCTAAATGACGTTTTCCTCTAAGGATTTGTGTTGCCACAAATTCTCCCCATCATTCCTCTAATTTGACTCCTGATTCGCGGTCCTCCCTTTCTTCGCAGGACCCCCTTTATAAGTCACCTCAATGATGTCTTCCTCCTTTGAAGATACATGCGACTCCAAGTTCCTCCAATCAAACTTCTAATTCGACTCTTGAGTTGTGGTCCTCCCTTTCTTCACAGGACCCCCTTTATCAGTCACCTCAATGAACATTTTCCTCCTTTGAAGATCTATGTAACTCAAAATTCCTCTAATAAATCATCCAAGTCGACCCCTACATCGCAATCTACTTATTTTCTACGTGATCCTCTTTGTCTACCTACACTATGTCATCTTATAGGCAAACCTATACCAAGATATTACAAATCCACATCTTCTTCAACTCGTGAGATGTCCAAATCCAAATCAACTTCGTCTCTTGAGTCATCTTCTTTATCAATCAAAATCCAATCCCTCTTTGGCCCTTGAGCCCTTTCAACTTTATCTTACCATATCCTTATGAATCTTCTAAAGACTGATGTTTGCGTCTGCGTCTAACAATTAAGAAGAAAAAATGTGCTAAGATATATTTTCTAAGCACTATAAAATACCTTTGTGGGAGCAATAAGGTCAAACCTTCCCCTCATCTACATCAAACATCTTTTAAATCTTCCACACTTGTTGGACCTCTTTCTTCCAATCAACCTACTATCATCGACCAACAACGACCCATACCGATCGATTTATTTCAAAATGAAGAAGCAATCAGAGAATTCATGGGGCTACATGATGACATTCCTCTAGAGGATCATGAGAAAGGATTCTCTTTTGACCTTGATGCGTTCGCGTATTGTGGGAAGAAGTTGATTCCTTTTGTTAGAAAATAGAGGAAGATCCTAAGATCATTAAACTTGATCCTCTTCTTGTTCTTCCATTTTCACATTCCCCATTACATGGAGAAACACCTGGGTATGTCATTGATCCTTGGCCTATCTTCTCATCACCCAATCATTCCTTACATATCACAATTCCTCAATCACAATCTCTCCTTGGGTCACCTCTTGGTAGCCCTTCATCTTCTTCTATATGTGGGCCACCTCCTGGTAGCCCATCTTTGTCTTCCCTTGGGTCACATCCTAGTAGCCCATTATCTTCTATATGTGGCTCACCTCCTGGTAGCCCATTATCTTCTATACTTTGGCCACGTCCTAGTAGCCCATTGTCATCTATTTTTGAGCCACGTCTTAGTAGCCCTTCATCTTCTATACATGGGCCACGTCCTAGTAGCCGTCCATCTTCTATGTATGGGACACCTCCAGGTAGCCCATCGTCTTCCATTCAATGGGACACCTTGGTAGCCCATCTTCTATACTTGGGCCACATCCTAGTCGCCCTTCATCTTATATCTTTGGCTCACCTTTTGGTAGCCCATTTTCTTCCATCTTGGGGCCACATCCTACCAACCCTTGATCATCTATTTATGGCTCACCTCCCGGTAGCCCATCCTCTTCAATTTTTGGACCATATCTTCTTCGCCCATATTATCATCCTTCTATCAACAAATTCAAAATTGTATGTGGGGGGTGTTTTGAAACATCAATGGAAGAAAAGTGAATGAAGGAGATAGAATGAAATGAAGGAAAGGAGTGGAATGGAATGGACTGAAAGAACATGCAAGAGTTAGGTAAAAACAGAGCCTAATGTTGCATGAAGAGGAAAGCTGAATAACCAACACAAATAAAACGGAGTTTGAGTTAGTTAAACAAGAACATGTAAAAGGGAACACATATGAGCAAGTAGACAATCATAGCTTGATCACTGTGAACTAGAACAACTGATTACTAATGTTGACAATAAGATCAAAGATAATATTTGCATGCAAGATTTAAACACCTAACATCTAATGAACATAAGAACACCAAATGTTACCAGAGACAATGAATGAGACACAAAGTTCTTATTCCATTAACTCCAAAATGTTTTTCACAAAAGAACACAAAGTTTATTCTTGAAACAAAGCTTGCACAAAAGTATTCTCTTCTCCTCTCTCAAAGTCACTTTACAAATGAATCCCTCACTTCCTTTTATAGCCTGAAAGTTGGTTACAAAGTAGTTGGGGTTTTAAATGCACATTAAATAGGGCGCTTAAGTGACTTTGACTTTTTCAACCAACTTTTAAAAAGTGACTAAAACTAGAAACCACTTAAGTTAAAAAGTCATTTAAGGAAAAATACATAAATAAAAGAAATGGGTACATGTGGACCCCACTTAAATGACTTGTTTGCACACGTAGACATCCTAGTCAGCAATGTGCCACCCAGATCAAGACACCTAGGATCAGTGCCTTATCCATTGGGCCAAGAGTCCGCCTATCCCGATCGTACGGGAATGAACTCATTGACTGTGCTCTGCAATCCTCCAAATGACAAGAGTGCTGAGCTTGAAACTTGAGAAATTCATCCACATGCTCCGAGTGCCTTTCCATGGTGAATTATTCATTTGTCGCGAGACCGTAGTCATTACCAATAAAGACCTAATGCTGCCATGATGATGACTCGTTGAAGATGCTCATATAATTGCAAAGCAAATTGTGCTTCATGAATATTTTGATATGAAATAGATCCACCTCTATGAGATTCACTTCCATGAGTTACATCGTAAAACAAGTAAGGTCTCAATAGAGAATGTTTGTAATAATCTTCATCAGGTCTCCTGGTAACACTCTCACTGTCACTTAATTGATTGTGATAAAAATATCTTGAAGGAAAATCCCAAATTTGAGGATGCATTCGATTCTGAGCAGATAACAACATAGTTGGACGACCTGCTTGTTGGAAGCGCTAAAAAAGGCTTCTACTATATTTTGCAACATGCCTGCTGCCTGGCTAATAGCTGTTGCAGGCAGTTAGCTATGGATCCTCGACAAGAACACGCCTTGCAGCACCCAATGAAAGTGGAGGTAACACGCCTACTTCACTAGCTTGTAGCTTCATCTATAACCACCATATCAAACCCATGGGCTAGGCACTGGAATAACTTACGGCCACTACTAGAAACAATAGTGAACACAATCTCAGCCTCATTTGCAAAACTTGCCTCAAGATTTGATCGAGCTTCTTCCATGGGAGTGACTTTCCAAATTGAAAAGGCGAGACAAATCAACTAAAACTTTATCTCGTTCTTCTACTACAGCTGCAAGATTTTGCAACAACTAATCACGACTATGGTCGCGTTTTCTTTGTTCCTCTGGCTGGTGCGTGGCCTTTGTTTGGCGTGGGAAATTTTAATTCTCTTGTTTTAAAGACTGTTGTCTTTTCTTTGCCAGGCATGTACTTCTTAATACCTGCGCACCTTTTGAGAACTTGTTCTTATTTCCTTTTCAGGTTGGGCGCGGGTTTCTTCTTTTAATCTTCTTTCTTTAAAAACTGCTCTTTTCTTTCTTATTTTCTTTGCTTAAAAACTTCTTCTTTCAGACTAATGCGTGGTCTTTACCCTCTTGGCTGGGCGTGGGAGCTAGTTTTCACCTCCATCGTGGTCTTTTAGACAAAAATAGAAGCTTTTATTTGTCTTTTCCCTGGTTGTGCGTGGCCTGTGTGGACAGGTGCGTGGAAGACTGTTCTCTTCCTCCCACGTGGTATCTTCAATGCTGGGCGCATGGACAACTGTTCCTTTCCTTTTTTTATATTAAAAACTGTTCTTTTAATGTGTGGAATTTCTCATGGGCTGGGCGGCTTGCCTTCTTGAAACTGTTCCTCTCTCCCTTCTCCATGCGTGGGAGATTGTTGTCCTTACTCTGGCTAGTATTTTGATAAAACCTCCTTTCTTTGCTGTTATTTTCTTCTTCTTATGCAATGCGTGGAGCTGTTGGAAACAAAACCAAAAACTTTCTTGTATTTCTTCTTCACAATGGCGTTAGTTTCTCTTGCATAATGCTAACAAAATATTATGTCTTCTTGAAGAAAGAAGCAATTGAAAGCTTCGCACGAATTTTTCAACGGGTTTGATGGAGGAAGTTATGGGAATTAATCTAACTTCCTCTCTTCCCGGGTAGTGGCTTAAGTGCCAGGGGGAAATGGGAAAAGCAACGGGCAATTGCCAACGGGAATGGCAAAATGGGTTGGCAATCCCCGTCCAATTTCCCCATGTGGGAAATTGGGGAATTTTATGCCCGTTTGCCAATTCATGATTTGGCAATTGGCAAAGGAAAAGCCACGTACGTGAAACTTCAAGGAAATTGCCAGGAAAGTGGAAAACCGGGCTGGAAACGAAAGCTTACTTCCCCGGAACTAAAACTTGTCGAATGAACTTTAATTTATATTTATTTAATTAAATACTCCTTAAGTGATTTTTAAAAAATTAATTTAATCAAACAAGGAGCAATTAATTAATTAAATATTAATTAAATATTTTAATGTATTTTAACGCGTTTTAAAGCCTTGCGGGAAGAGTTCTCTCCCGAAAATCATGAAACGAAGACCGAAATGATCACAAAAATAAGACGATCGCGATGAGTCCAATGAACCATGCAAAGTAACACTTTTCAAAATTTTCTAATTTTTCATTTTTAAATTATTTTTTAACAATTTTACGAAGTCAAAATTGGCTGATAACAGCTAGCTCTAATTGGGGACAAGGACTTCATGGACACAACAATGGACCTAGACCAAAATAGTCATGAACATGATCACAGAATGATGGGGCACAAAAATGGGGCGACACAAGAGAAGAGACCGAAAAACAGGGAAATAAACAAACCAAAATCCTAATTACCTATGTACATATGGGGAACAACCCATTTTCAATTCTGGTAATACTTGAGATACTGCCCACTGTAGGGCAAAGGAAAATGAGTTCCATCAGGATATGCCAAGTAGTAGGTACTATCTCCACAGAAGTGTCTTATTTTGAACGGTCCCAGCCATAGTGAGTGAAAGTTCCCATGCTTTCCCTTCGGCTCACGTCTTTTATCCCAGAGAAGAACTAAGTCATTGATTTGAAACTGTCTCTCTCTTGTTTTCCTGTCAAACAACTTCTTTACCTTAGATTGATGTTCCTCAATCCTGTTGGCCACTTGAATTCTTTGTTCCTCGAGCTTGCTTAGGAACATGACCCTTTTATCTAATGCATTGGTGAAACATTCATCATCAACTGCCTGAGCTAATTTTAACGCTAGTAGCTCCAATGTGACGGGAATTTGAGTATCAGTTCCATACAGAAGTTGAAATGGAGACATCCCAATTGCCCTTTTGGGAGTTATGCGGTCAGCCCACAATGCATCATATAACTTTTTGTGCCAAGTTCTTTGATTTTCTTCGACTAACTTGCGCACAATAGTAATGAGGTTTTTGTTGCTGGATTCAGCCTGACCGTTTCCCTGCGGGTAGTAATCTGATGAATGAGACAAAGATATCCCATATCCATAACAAAAACCTATCATCTCTGTAGAAATTTTTTTTGAGGCATTGTCAGTCACGATCTTGTGAGGAATTCCATAACAAACCAATATGTTTTCTTTGATGAAATCACATATTACTGCAGTAGATGTTTGTTTCACCGGTATACCTTCTACCCACTTTGTAAAGTAATCAGTGGCGGTGAGCACGTGGGTATGACCAGCGCTAGAATTAGGATTCAAGACCCCGATGAAATCTAAACCCCATTGTTGAAAGGGTTCTTCAATGACAACTGGCTTCAAAGGCAGTGCTGCCAACTTTGCTCTTCCAACAAATTTTTGACACGCTTCACATTTGGTCACCCATTTCTGAGTGTTAGAAAACATAGTGGGCCATTAATAATGTGCTCTCAGAATTTTATGCGCTGTTACTGGGCCAGAAAAATGACCTCCGCAAGCATGATTATGGAAGGCTTCCAACAACCTAGGCTGTTGTTCTTTATCAACACATCTGAGGAACATGCCGTCAATTCCTTTCTTGAACAACGTGTTATCCCAAATGACGTATCTGACAGCTCTTAGTTTGATAGCTCGTTTCTCTTTAGCTGTCAGATTCTTTGGACACTCGCCGTATGTGAGGAAGTAAGCAATATTAGAATACCATTCATCCGTGGTACTGACAAAAACTACCAATGGTAAATTTTCTTCAACTAGTTCTTCTTCAGAGTTATCTCGTGGTTCATTCTCTACAATGAGTTGGTAGAGTCCTCTCCCTCAAACCAACTTGGTAGGGTTGATGTCCAGATCATATTCTTGGATCTTGGAGACCCAATTACCTCTTTTAGATCCTGGTTCCTGTTGTGTCAACATTGATTTCACTGCGGTGTCCAAAACTAAGACTTTGGTGTGAGAATTCAACACGTAATACCTGAAGTGTTTCAGGGCTCTTACCACCGCGTATGCATGTCTCTTAAGAGGAGTGTAATTAAGTTCATGTTTCTTGAATCCTGAACTCATGAATGCAATAGGAGATTCAATCCCCTCTTGATTGAGCCGAGTCAAAATGGCAGAGATTGTGTGTGGCGAAGCATAGCAAAAAATTATAAAATCCTTCTTAAAATCGGGACACACCAATGTAGGAGCTTTTGCAATAACACCCTTGATTTGTTCAAATGCCTCTCTACCTTCCTTTGACCATTTGAAGGTTTCTTTTCCTTTCATCATATCAGCGATTTCTTTAGTCCGCTCGGCGAAATCTGGCACGAACCTTCTCAAAAAGTTCACCTTTCCAAAGAAGGAGTGGACTTCAGGTTTACTTGTAGGCAGGGAAAGATTCTTTATAGCTTGAACGCGTTCAGGATCGATCTTAGTTCCTTCCTTAGAAACAATATGACCTAGGAGTTTACCTTATGTAACTCTAAACACAGATTTTTTTTGATTCAAAGAAATCTTATGAAGTTTACACCTTTGCAAATTTTTTTCTAAATCTCTTAAGTGATCTTCTCGCTTCTTTGAGAACACTGTCAAGTCATCTAGGTATATCACAATGATCTTGTCTTTATAATTTGCAAACGCCATATCCATGGCCCTTTGAAAAGTTTCGCCGGCATTGATCAAACCAAAGGGCATTCTTCTATATGCGAACGTACCCCAGGGGGTAGTGAATGCGGTTTTATGTTGATCTTCTCTAGCCACTTCAATCTGATTATAGCCAGAGAAACCATCTAGCATAGATAGCATTTCCGATCGAGTTACTGCCTGCAGAATATGGTCCATGACTGGCAGTGGGTAGTTATCCTTCAAGGAAGCCTGATTAAGATTGCGGAAATCCACGCAAATCATAATTTCTCCATTTTTATTGCGAACCGGTATAATATTAGCTATCGAGGTTGAATGTCGAATAGGAAAAACTATTCGTGCATCTAGCATCTTTTGAACTTCATGAAATATTGTCCCTGCAATCTTGGGATTATATTGTCTTTGCTTCTTCCTGAATGGAACTGTGCTAGGCTTCAAGGGTATAGCATACTCCATTTCCCTGGGTTGGAAATATTTCAAGTCTTCGTATGAATATGCCAAGACGTTAGAGTATTTGGTAAGGAGATTTATGAATTTCCTGCACTCCTTAGGCGAGCAACATTTACCAATATTGATCAGGCGAGGTTTATCCTTGGTGCCGATATTAATTTGCTCATAGTCAGCAAAATTTACAGGTCCTGGCTGCTCTTTCTCTTTAATAAACCTGTCATGTTTGTCAAAAAGTTCTTCAAGTGAAACCAATCCTTTGGGAATTTTATTTCCTTTGAGTTGAATGATGCCATCACCAGGATCTGCATTCTCAACTCCTTCCTGAATGGGTGAGGTAGTTGATTTGCAAATGCCGAATCACTTCCTTCAAAGTACAACTGTTCAAAATTTTCTCTCTTTTCCAAGAAGGCAACAATTTGTTGATCATCATTAAATACTTGCCAATTTTCTACATTTTCAGGAACACTTGGCCTAAAAACCAGTTCAATGGTGTATTTGTCTTGATCAAATTCTGAATGAGGAATCATTAATGACGCTGAGACTGCTAGAGAATCCGCTTTGTCATTCTTTTCATGAGGGACGGATTTAATGGAAAAAGCATTGAAAACTTCTATTGTGTCCCAAAATTTATTTCTGTAGTGTCTCAGACGATCATTCTTTACTTAGAACTGATTTCTTACTTGTTTCATGATCAACTCCACATCTCCAAAGACTTCCAGATTTTTTATCCCTTTCTCCTCTGCAACTTGGAGGCCAAGGATTAATGCCTCATACTCTGCAGTGTTATTAATATTTGAAAATTCGAGTTTATAGGAAAAAGGAAAAATTTTACCATTCAAAGATATGAGCACCACTCCTGCACCAGAGCCCATTGAGCAACAACTTCCATCGAACTCAAGAGTCTAGATCTCAATGGAATCTTGGCAAGTGATCTCAGGGGTATGAACTTCTGCAGTCATCATATAATTACCCATACTTGAGCCTTGGAAGAGGATTTGTGCGCAAGGATCTTCAGTTTTAGTTACTGTGAACTTTGCCTGAGCTTCTGGCATAAGCTTCTTCATTTCTCCATTGATAGGAATCATGGCATGAGACCAGTCCATTTGAATCTCACCACCCAAATCCCTACAAAATTTCTTGCTCAACAACATCCCATACGAGGTGGGAATATCGACAACTAAAATAGTTACCTTAACTCTCTTTTGAGGGAATTGGGCTAAAACCATTTGGGCGTCCTTAATCTGCCCGATCAGAGGAACTTGCTTGGTTTCCATAGAGTAACATGATCCGAATGTTCTCGTACAAGTCAAACCAAGGGCATGTGCTACTTTTGCCGGCATCACATTGTTTGAGGCTCCAGAGTCTATAATGCAATTACTTAACTTGCATCCATTGATCAGAAAAGACACAAAGAAAGGTTCGATCTTTTTATTTGAAGGTGTAGTGGCTGCTTCAATATTTTGAGTTTTCCCATCTTTGGGAGTTTTTATAATTCCTTTAGAGGAATGAACAGTAGAGTCGCCTTTGATAAACTGGACCAACTTCTCGAGTTTATCCTTGTTGGACTTCAAGTACTCTGCTTGTGACATGGAAATTTTTGTTTTATTGAAATGATCAATGATATCAAATTCAGGCAAAGTAATTGCACTTGAAGTCTCAAATATGAGTTCTTTCAAACTTGATGATGGCACACTTTTGACCTTGGTCTCGGGCTTGGTTGATACGGATGTGGAAGAAGAAGTTTTCTTCGTAATGGGTTTAGTAACTGATTGATCTAGCAAAGGCTCTCCTTTCTTTAAGATAGTCTTGACCTTTGAAAACCTCAGTATCTTTGAACTCTTTAGGAGCCTCCTTTATCTTGGATCCTTTGAGAGTTTCCTTGGAAACCTCTTTATCTCCCGCCTTGGTGGTATCTTGGTCCTTTTTCTGAGAGCGTGTGAAGATGGCAAAGGATTGACTATTCATATCTTCTATAATTTCTTCATATTCATCTTCCTCATCAGAACGGTACTCAAATAAATGATTATTACTTTCTTCCTCCAGATCTTCAACTGCAGTTTCAGATGTCTCAGAATCAGGATCTTCCTCATCAATCTCAACGACTTCAATCTCATCATCACTTTCTTCAATGACATCACATTTGGAATTAGTTGCGGGAGCTGCTTCAATAGCAAGCCTCGTTGGAGCACCTGTAATCCTGGCTTTGTTGGGAACGTATCCTTTTCACGGGATGTCTTTGTAAGGAGCAAGTTTACTACTTTGAGCAACTTGCTTTTTCAAAGCTAGCACATCATTAACCAACTTAGTGAGTATAGTTTCTAAAGCGTTGAGAGTTTCTTGACTCTTCCCTTTGAGGGAATTTTTCTTGAATTTTCCTGCCATGATTAAGTCATCTTCGATTTCTATGGCCAAAGATTGAGCAAGTTCCAAAGTAGCAACACTGGCCCTTCTTAGCTGATAGCACACTTCTGGTTGATGTGCTTTAATAAAGAAATATTTTTGTCCATCAAGGTTGGGATGAATCCCAGCGAGAACTTTGTTCACCATCTTGTTGAATTTGGCCACGAAATTCCTCATGGGTTCTGTAGGCTCTTTCTTTGCCTGAGATACTTGGGCAAGAAGAGCATGTTCATCTTCCGCCGTTTTGAATCGATTTTCAAACTTAGTTTTCATATCATCCCAACTTGTAATACATCCATTGGGCAGATAATGAAACCAATCTGTAATAATATCATGTAATGTCTCGATGAAGAGACGAATAGCAACATCTTCATATTCTACCAACAAAACAACACATGCAGTGAAGAAGGCAGAAATATGATCATCTAGTGACGTCTTCCCATCTCCGTTGAACTTGGAAAGAATTTTTATTGATCCTCGTGATAGTTCATGTCGAGCAGGTAAGGCCAATGGGCCTATGGCATTTCCCCATGGTACATTGGCTGCCATTGGAGAACAGGTGGTATGCGAAGGTAAAACAACATGAGCAAGGACAAGTGCTTGACTGGTAGTGATTCTTTCCTTGCTTGTTCTTTCAGGACTTGATGCAAGGCTTACATATCTACGAGGTGTGTTCTTCTTGGGAGGAGATAACTTGAAACCAAATTTTCCTTGAAAGTCAAAAGTGGGGTTAGATCGACCTTTAGCTTTTTATCCTTGCATAAACCTCTTTCCTTCCAGTTTGGAATATATATGGTGAAGAGATCACTGGCATGTTCCGACCAGATCTAGCATTTTCTCTTTGCTCTCTTTATCGAGCTATTTGCGCCTAAATAACTCTAACAACTCTCGTGGCTTTCTCTTCTTCGTTATCTAGTACTGATGCGGCAAGATGAAAATGATGGTTACTTGTGCGCTTTTCCCAAATAGCTTGCCTCAAATATCATGATATGTCTTCTTGAGTATCTGCAAAAACAAGATTTGGTTGCAAGATAGGTGGGTTACTTATAACAGTCATACAACTTATTACCTGGGTGGAAGAGGACAGCGTCGGTGAACAACTATCAACACGTGCCCAAGAGGTCTTCTGGCCACAAGTGTGGGTGCTCTTCTTCTAAGATCTTTGATGTAGATTTCTCTGTCAATGGCTCTATCAACAACCACAAATTGCTGCAAGCTTTCATGGTTTTCCCAAGCTACTGTTTAAAGGTTGGCAGCAATGTCTCCTTGGAAATCCTCGTTGGGCACAAGGTTCGATTGAAGAACTGGAGCTTGTACAGAGGGGATAGTCATAAAGATTTAACCAGGCACTGGTTAACGATTCTTGAATCCCTAGTAGAGTCGCCAAAAACTGTTAGCATATGGATTTGTATGCATGCAAATGACATGCAACAGTGTGGGAATGAAGTCCCTCCTCAATGAAGGTGAGGTTGCCTTTATTGAAAACCAAAACTGTATTTACATCTGTACATTCAAAATTGTATGTGGGCGGTGTTTTGGAACATCAATGGAAGAAAAGTGAATGCAGGAGATAGAATGAAATGAAGGAAAGGAGTGGAATGGAATGAACTGAAATAACATGCAAGAGTTAGGTAAAAATAGAGCCTAATATTGCATGAAGAGGAAAGTTGAATAACCAACACAAATAAAATGGAGTTTGAGTTAGCCAAACAAGAACATGCAAAATGGAACACACATGAGCAAGTAGATAGTCAGAGCTTGATCACTGTGAACTAGAACAGCTGATTAATAATGTTGACAATAAGATCAAAGATAATATTTGCATGCAAGATTCAAACACCTAACATCTAATGAACATAAGAACATCAAATGTTAGAAGAGACAATGAATGAGACACAAAGTTTGTATTTCATTAACTCCAAAATGTCTTTCACAAAGGAACACAAAGTTTCTTCTTGAAATAAAGCTTGCACAAAAGTATTTTCTTCTCCTCTCTCAAAGTCCCCTTTACAAATGAGCCCCTCACTTCCTTTTATAACCCAAAAGTTGGTTACAAATTAGTTAGGGTTTTAAATGCACATTAAATAGGGCACTTAAGTGACTTTGACTTTTTCTAACCAATTTTTAAAAAAGTGACTAAAAATAGAAACCACTTAAGTTAAAAGGTCAGTTAAGGAAAAATACATAAATAAAAGAAATGGGTACAGGAGGTCCCCACTTAAATGACTTGTATGCACACGTAGACATCCTAGTCAGCAATATGCCACCCAGATCAAGACACCTAGGATCAGTGCCTTATCCATTGGGCCAAGAGTCTGCCTATCCCCATCGTACAGAAATGAACTCATTGACTGTGCTCTGCAATCCTCCATATGACAAGAGTGCTGAGCTTGAAACTTGAGCAATTCATCCACCCCTCTATCTGAGCAATATCCTGGTGTGAGAAGATTTGTCTTCATTCGTATTCATATTCACAATTCTCCACATTCTCTGAGTACCTTTCCATGGTGAATTATTCATTTTTCACGAGACCGTAGTTGTTACGCCACCTTGGTTTATCAGAATCCAGCATTTGGTCTTTCGCCATAATAAGCACAATTGTACCTTCCAAACGATGAGAAAATGCTATTACCAATAAAGACGTGATGCTGCCATGATGATGACTCATTGAAGATGCTCATATAATTGCAAAGCAAATTGTGCTTCATGAATATTCTGATATGAAATAGATCCACCTCTATGAGATTCTCTTCCATGAGTTACATCGTAAAACAAGTAAGGTCTCAATAGAGAATCTTTGTAATAAACTTCATCAGGTCTCCTGGTAACACTCTCACTGTCACTTAATTGATTTTGATAAAAATATCTTGAAGGAAAATCCCGAATTTGAGGATGCATTCGATTCTGAGCAGATAACAACATAGTTGGACGACCTGTTTGTTGGAAGCGCTCAAAAAGGCTTCTGCTATACTACAACATGTTTGCTTCCTGGCTAATTACTATTGTAGGTAGTTGCTATGGATCCCCAACAACAACACACCTTGCAGCACCCAATGAAAGTGGAGGTAACACACCTACTTCACTATCTTGTAGCTTCATCTATAACCACCATATCAAACCCATGGGCTAGGCGTTGGAATAACTTTCGGCCACTACTAGAAACAGTAGTGAACACAATCTCAGCCTCATTTGCAAAACTTGCCTCAAGATTTGATTGAGCTTCTTCCATGGGAGCGACTTTCCAAAATGAAAAGGCGAGACAACTCAACTAAAACTTTATCTCGTTCTTCTACTACAGCTGCAAGATTTTGCAACAACTAATCATGACTGTGGTCGCGTTTTCTTTCTTCCTCTGGCTGGTGCATGGCCTTTCTTTGGCGTGGGAAATTTTAATTCTCTTATTTTAAAGATTGCTGTCTTTTCTTTTCCAGGCGTGTACTTCTTAATACCTGTGCACCTTTTGAGAACTTGTTCTTATTTCCTTTTCAGGCTGGGCGTGGGTTTCTTCTTTTAATCTTCTTTCTTTAAAAACCGCTCTTTTCTTTCTTATTTTATTTGCTTAAAAACTTATTCTTTCAGACCAATGCGTGGTCTTTACCCTCTTGGCTAGGCATGGGAGCTAGTTTTCACCTCCATCGTGGTCTTTTAGACAAAAATAGAAGCTTTTATTTGTCTTTTTCCTGGTTGTGCGTGGCCTGTGTGGACAGGTGTGTGGAAGACTGTTCTCTTCCTCCCACGTGGTATCTTCAATGTTGGGTGCATGGACAACTGTTCCTTTCCTTTTTTTTAGATTAAAAACTGTTCTTTTAATGTGTGGAATTTCTCATGCGCTGGGCGGCTTGCCTTCTTGAAACTGTTCCTCTCTCCCTTCTCCATGCATGGGAGATTGCTGTCCTTCCTCTGGCTAGTATTTTGATAAAACCTCCTTTCTTTTTTGTTATTTTCTTCTTCTTATGCAATGCGTGGAGCTATTGGAAACAAAACCAAAAACTTTCTTGTATTTCTTCTTCACAATGGCGTTAGTTTCTCTTGCATAATGCTGAAAAAATATTATGTCTTCTTGAAGAAAGAAGCAATTGAAAGCTTCGCACGAATTTTTCAACGGGTTTGATGGAGGAAGTTACGGGAATTAATCTAACTTCCTCTCTTCTCGGGTAGTGGCTTAAGTGCCAGGGGGAAATGGGAAAAGCAACAGGCAATTGCCAACGGGAATGGCAAAATGGGTTGGCAATCCCCGTCCAATTTACCCATGTGGGAAATTGGGGAATTTTATGCCCGTTTGCCAATCCATGATTTGGTAATTGGCAAAGGAAAACCCACGTACGGGAAATTTGAAGGAAATTGCCAGGAAAGTGGAAAACCGGGTTGGAAACGAAAGCTTACTTCCCTGGCACTAAAACTTGTCGAATGAACTTTAATTTATATTTATTTAATTAAATACTCCTTAAGTGATTTTTTAAAAATTAATTTAATCAAACAAGGAGCAATTAATTAATTAAATATTAATTAATTACTTTAATGTATTTTAACGTGTTTTAAAGCCTGGCGGGAAGAGTTCTCACCTGAAAATCATGAAACGAAGACTAAAACAATCACAAAAATAAGACGATCGCGATGAGTCCAATGAACCACACAAAGTAACACTTTTCAAAATTTTCTAATTTTTCATTTTTTAATTATTTTTTAACAATTTTGCGAAGTCAAAATTGGTTGATAACACTATCATCAATATCAAACATCTACTTTCTTCTCCCACTTCTCGGGATTAGCTAAATCACACATTAGCTTGTAGGAAACACCAATAGTTTCTTCATCAAGCTAAGATAAAAAATATGAAGATCTCTAAAGATCTAAGCAAATCCAACACTCACAAATATAAAAATCAAATTCGATTCAAGAATGCACACCAATGCAAATGCTTGGTAATGAAAAAAGTGCAAAAACATATGGTTAGGGAACTCAAGATCCCACATACAAAATCCATGTTGAAAGATAAGTCATAGTCACTTATCGAATATGATCTCACTATGGTTATCAAGATTGGAGATAATATTACTCTTGATAAGCAAAAAATCCTAGTCTCCCTTATTAAATAAATCACAAAAAATCCTAGTCTCTCTTAATATTACTCTTGATAAGCCAAAAATCCCAAAAATTAAAAAAAAATATACAAAAAATAAAAAATAAAAAATGAGAAAAACATTAAAATATTACAAAAAATCAAAGGTACAAAGATCAACCATTGCAATCAGGTATTACATACACATGTATGTTCTTTAATTTCTTTCTTCATATTCTTCTGTAAACCACCAACCATTTTCATCCCTTTGGTGATCTTTTGGTTAGTCTATTAGCACTCATTGTGTGACATTTATATCTATAGTACCCATTTGACCTTGGTCTTTTATCACCTTGGTAAATTAAAGAGTGACCAACCTCTTAGAGATCCTATCATTATCTACATATAATAAACTTGTTGCAAAGAACTTTTGGGCGTATTTGTTGACACTAGCCAATGTCATCATCACAATCACTTCCACATCCTTCCATCAAGCCATCATTGGTTATTACCCCCTAATAAAAACAACCGAGAGAGCTAGATTAATTTTATGAAAGCAAACAAAATCAATCAAAACATCAAAAATTAAAAGAAAAGCAAGATAACTCTCTTCTAGGGCATTTCCAATATCTCTATCGGGGCTATGGATGCCTGACTGGTAGTAGAACAATGTTGTTAATAGAATCAAATACATCGTCGTCAGGGCTATGGATGCCTGGATGACAATGGTGCAATGTACAACTCTCCTTCCACCCTCCATTCATAAATCCTTTCAAAATCAATCATTCCTACATATTGGCTAGTTTTTCTTCACTTATTTCTTATCAAATCTTAACTGCAAAAGGTAATTAATTTCCACGTGCACACACTGGATCTCGATGAGATAACATGATCAATATTTTACCAAGTGTTGTTTGGACCTTGTTCAAACTCTTACTTTAGTCCTTATTTTGTCTTATGATTTTTTCCTTTGACTCATCACCTTTTCATCGCAAGGCTTTTAGCTACATTTTCCATATCCTTTCATAACATTTGTTTCTCTTCTGCTTCATTCAGAACATCCATGTGTCTAAGATTTCCTTTTTCCCATGTTTGAGGGAATATTTGTCCCTTCTTTTAATAAAAAAATCTTGTCGTTCTTTCTATCTTTTTTTCTCGGCCAGCTTGCACTAGGGGCGCATGCTCGCTCCTACCTAACACTTCATTGGTTTGAGTTCATCATCACATCGAACCTATCTATCTCGGCCTTGATCCATATTATCTTCTTCTTGTATATATGCACAAGATTTGTCCTTGTATATTCCCATCTATCGCTGGGGGCATCTTTGCATCTTTTTCTTGTACATAGCTTCAGAAAAACTCGAAAAACTCAAAACATTGGTGAAATTTTCAAAAAAAGAAAAAAAAATCTCAAAAACCATTAAAAATCCAAAACATTGGTAAAAAATCACCCATCTTTGAATTTGGCTTTGAGTGGGAAACAGAGAAGGATCCTGGTGCAGGGTTTCATAGGGTGAATCTACAAGATGATAGGAAGGAGGCATAATTTACCACAAAAAGGGACAAGGTGGAGCCGAACAAGGGTCCCCCTATCACATGGGCGCGACAAGTGGGTGGTAAACCAACCAAACATGTACATTCCATTGATCTCAGCCTTATCTGTAATGAAAATGATGTTTTCTTGGAAATACGAGAACCTTTTGCCAACCAGGGGCGATCTTCAATGTGCAACACCATTCTTGCCAAGATTCTCAAAAGAAGACCCAATATCAAAGAGTTTAGAAAGTGGGCTTATAGAAAATGGATGCCCAAGGGATTGATGGAAATTTCTGCTTATGCTAATGCCTTTTTTGTGATCAATCTATTCTTGGAGGAGGATTTCTTAAGAATCCTAGCTGGGGGACCTTGGTTCATGGGGCAGGCTGTGGTTCTGGTTCAAAAATGGCGACCAAGTTTCAACCCTTTAGAGACTGTTATCAAAGAATATCCTGTTTGGGTTTGGCTGCGTAGGCTTCCATTAGAATATTGGAACTTGGATATCCTCCAAGGGATTGCTAAGGCTATTAGAGCCTTGGTAATTATTGATCCAATTACTTGTGTTAGAACAAGGCTCTTATTTACCCGTTTCTGTGTCAACGTGGCCCTTGAAATTTCATTACCTAGAAGCATTGAGATCAAGGCACCTTGGGGAGTTCACACCCAAAAGATTGACTATGAGTTTGCCCCTTTCATGTGTTTCTCCTTCTTTAAAGTGGACCATAAT
This sequence comes from Taxus chinensis, assembly GCA_019776745.2. Lineage (NCBI taxonomy): Eukaryota > Viridiplantae > Streptophyta > Pinopsida > Cupressales > Taxaceae > Taxus > Taxus chinensis. The sequence continues at coordinate 487,201,501 of CM034154.1, forward strand.
ATTAAATCATGTCCCAAAGCTAAAGAGGAGGCTTCTTAGAAATCCTTGCTTAAGAAGAATAAGGGTAATAGTAAAGACTATTTGAAGGGAAAGGGACCTATGCAACCAAATGGTAGTGGACCATCGAAGGTCAATCCTTCATGGAGAGATAAATAAGCATATCAAGCTTAAGGATCAAGTTACAAAAGTTCATAATCCAGAAGATAGATTAGATGTTGAGGGTCAGGATAAGGAAAACAAGAGGGAAGTGTGCACATTCCAAGATCTTGTTAAAGATGATGATACTGTGATTTTTGTGGACTGCCAAGAAGATAGTATCGTTGGATCAATAGTTCCAAATTCTCTAGATGCAAGCTTCTTTGCCTAGATACCAAAAGAAGCATTATTGGTAAGCAACATGTAAAAAATGCTTGATGTCAATTTGGAGGACATCTCTACAGTGGAGGAGGATGTCCTATGTGCTCAGGAGGCCTTAGAGAAGATGTCAATGAGAATCACAGATGAAAGTAAGGAGGTTAGGGAAGTCGTTAAAGAGAGTCTAGCTAAGGGGTTCCCAAATTTGTAAATTCCAGAGACTAGGCCATCTCTAAATTGTATTCAAACACCAAGAACTAGATTAAAGGCAGATGCAGGGGCTAACAAGACATCCTAGGAAGACTGTTAGAGAAGGAAAAAGGGATAAAGTGATAAAGAAAGACATTATGGAAGGTCGCCAAAAACCATTAATGATAGGTAAAAAATCCTCCCATTCCAAATGATTTGTTTATCTTGGAATATAAGGGGCTTAAATCAGCCTAGTAAGCATAGGATTTTGTCTGATTTAAAAATTAAGGAGAAACCTGATGTGATAATGTTAAAAGAGACTAAGATGAATAAGAATAGGATGAGATATTTTTAGTCCTCTTTTTGGAAAGAAGCCGAATTTCATTGCCGACCTTCTACTGGAGCCTCTAGAGAGTTGTTGTGTTTGTGGCTTAAAGATAATCTGGAAGGCTTCCCCCTCATCAATAGTCAACACCATATAACAATTTGTTTCATGGAAATCAGATCTAGAAAACAATTTATTCTGTTTAATATTTATGCTCCCAATACTACAGTGGGTAGAAGGGAGCTATGGGAGCAGCTGACCAATTTCATAAGATTGTTTAGTGACATAAATTGGATTATTGGTGGAGACTTTAATACCCTCCTTATATCGTCTGAGAAGAAATGTGGGATTAATGTCTTTACTGAAAGCATGGAGGACTTGTGTAATTTTTTGGGATGTAATGCTTTAGTTGATCTGATACTTAGTGGTTCTAAATACACCTGGTCCAATCAGAGGGAGGGGGACAACTTAATTCAAATAAGATTAGACTGCTTCCTTGTTAACAACTAGTGGATATAGGAGAAACAATACACATTATCCTCCCTTACACGGATCGGATTGGATCATAGTCCTCTGATTCTCAATACTAGTACTAGAGAGCTTCATATGGGAAGAACCTTTAGGTTTGAAAATATGTGGACATATCATCCGGAATTGGAACAGAGAATTGAGGAATGGTGGAGCTTAGAGGTTAGAGGTAATAATATGTTTAGAGTGGCTGCCAAGCTAAAAAATATTAAAGCCAATCTTAAAGTTTGGAATAGGGAAATTTTTGGTAATATATATCTCTAAAAAAATTAGAATAGCGAAGGATCTTAAGGCTCTACAAGAAAAAATGGAACAAGGAGGCTGGAGTACTGAGGATAAAGAAAAAGAGAAGATTCTTCTACTTGATTACCACAATATTTTACACAGGGAAGAGGTTTACTGGAAATAGAAATTGAGAATCACTTGGCTTAAGGAGGTGGATTGAAATACCAAAATTTTCCATATCTCTAGTACTATTAAGGTCAATAAACTTCAAATCCAAGAAATCAAGAAAGTCAACGGGGATTTGGCTATTGAGGATAAAGAAATTGCTTCCACCATTGTCTCCTTCTTCAAACACCTGTTTGCTGAATATCTTCACTCTAATGAGGTGTCTAGGGAAGAGATTTTTAATATTTTTGAACCAGTTATCAGTTACGCTGAGAATAGTGAACTTATAACTATTCCTTTTGAAGAGGAGATAAAAGCTATTGAAGGTGAAAAAAGTCCTGGTCCTGACGGTTTTCTGGCCTTTTTTTCCAACTTTATTGGGATACTCTAAAGTCTAAGGTGGTCTCTGTTGTTCAATATTTCTTTCAAACTGGTTGTTTTCTTAAACAAATTAACCATACCTTCATTTATCTCATTCCCAAAAAGACTAGAGCTAAGGATCTGGGTGACTTTAGACCCATTAGTTTGTGCAATACCATTTACAAGTTCATCTTTAAACTGTTAGCCTTCAGATTAAGGGAAACTCTCAGCAACTTCATATCCCCCAACTAAGGATCCTTTGTCCCTGGTAGACAAATTCTAGACAACATCATCACAATTCATGAAACCATCCACTTTGTGGATCTTTTAGGTAGGGAAGCTATGATTCTGAAGTTGGACATGTAAAAAGCTTATGATAGAATCTCTTGGGATTTCTTGTACTCCCTTCTCGCAAGGTTTGGTTATCATCCTCACTTTATCAAAATGATCCAAGCATGCACCAAAGAGCCAAGTTTCTCTATCATCATTAATGGGAAACCTAATGGCTTCTTCAAATCCGAAGGGGGGTTGAGACAATGGGATCCCCTCTCCCCTTTCATGTATATAATTGTTGCTGAAACTTTGAGCAGATTATGTTATAAAGCTCAAAGAGAGGGAAGCATGAAAGGGATCAAAGTGGCCAATGGAGTTGAAAATCAATTCCTACAGCAATTTGTTGATGACACGGTCCTGCTGGGTCAAGCCGCTGTTCAAGAAGCCAGAACCATCAAAGGCATTACCAAGAAGTATGAAAGATATACAGGGCAGAAATTAAACTTTAGAAAAATCTCTTGTTTCTTCATTAATTTTGAGGAGGAACAACAAAAAAGACTAGCCACCATCCTAGAATGTAATATGAAAAGCCTCCCAGATTTTTATTTGGGAATGTTTCTCTGTGGGAAAAATCTTGATGAAGGAGGCTAAAAAAAATTAATAGAGAGATTCCATAAAAATTTGGCATCTTGGAAAGGCTCTTTTCTCTCTCAAGTTGGGAAGGTTCAACTCCTTCAGATTTGTTTACAAGGCATCTCGGTCTATATCATGTCCATATTTATTCTTCCAAGAAGAGTCAAGAAAGATATTGAAGGAATTCAGATGTGATTTCTTTGGACTGGTTCGGAGGAGAAAAAAAGAATCCCTCTGGTAGGGTGGGAAAAATTTACTCAACCTAAGGACAGGCATGGATTAGGTTTAAAGAACATTTAGTTTATGAACCATGCCCTCATAGGCAAGGTGGGGTGGAGACTATACAGAGACGAAGAAATCTGGGTCAAAATTCTGAATGCGAAATACTTGCTGCCCTTTGGAGGAACTTTTGCTTTTTTCAAAGACATGGTGTTTCCTAGAGGAGCTATATTCTGGAACAACCTGTGTAAAAATAGAAAGTTTCTAATTAAAGGGTGTAAATGGAACCTTGGAGATTAATAAAAACTTAAGTTCTAGGAGGATCCCTTGGTCGAGGATGTTTCTCTCAAGTTGAATGGTCCGTGGAACGAGATATGGCATTTCTTCACTCTCGAACAGGGAGTTCTGGTTTGCGATTATTGGGATGAAGAGAGGAGATGGATTCCCATCCTCCCTTCCCCTCACTATCATGGGGATATACAACCTTTTCATGATTTAAACAGGAAACTCAAGGATCTCCATATTCCTCTTAATAGAGTTTAGGATGAGTTAATATGGAGAAACACTAACACAAGGGAATATGAGTTCAAGTCAGGCTATTTGTTAAATTTCAATAAATTGGAACCAAATATCATTTGGAGGAAGGTCTGTAATAAGAATCTTATCCCCAAGATCAATATTTTCTTGTGGGAAGTCATCAAAGGTAAGATTCTTACTGTGGATAGACTTAGAAGAAGAGGAATGCTCATTATTAATATATGTGGGTTTTGTAAAGACAATGAAGAATCCATCCTGTAATTATTCTTGAAATTTCCCTTCTCTTTTCAAGTCTTTGTTGAGGCTCTTAGCATCTTCAAAGAGCATATGGTCCTTCCGGGGGATGTGGCCCTTCTACCTAAACAATAGGGCTTTAATTTTTAGAATACTATGGTAAAAAATATGTGGAAACTAGCTCCACCTCATGTTCTGTGGGGAATATCGATTGAACGCAACAAAAAGATATTCAGGAACAAGTTGGCTAGGTTGTGTAGGGTGGTTGAAAAAGTGAAACAAGTCTTGAAGGATAATATGTGGATTTTAAAACCCAAACATGTTAGAGAATTCCCGGAGTGGGAGAAGGATATCCTTAAATTTTTTGATATGGTTCCTACTAGTCCTATTAAGAAGAGATTGAAACATAATATTAAATGGTCTAAACCGCCAGATGGTAGTTTCAAGCTTAATTTTGACAACTCGGCCCATTTGGATGATAAAGTGGATGGAGGAGAAGGTTTGGTTCGAGATAATAGTGATAGATGCATTGGAGTCTATGTGGGCCCCATAGGATACCACTCTAACAACATGGTTAAGGCCAAAGCTATGATTTGGGGTGTCAGGATGTGTAGAGACCTCGGTCTAAAAAATATGATTATTGAAGGTGATTCATTGCATGTTATAAATTCTCTCAAGGATGGAAGAAAATGCGGCTAGAAGCTTAACAATTTGATCATGGAAGCATGTGGCATTCTTGCTTCATTTGATCAAGTGGTCATTCAACACACTTACCATGCTAGGAACAAACCAGTTGATGCATTGGTTGATAAAGGCATGCTCATTGTGGAGATGGTGACGTGGATAGGGACATGTATTCCTTAAGGTCAGATAAATTATCTCATTAATGAAAACAAAAAATAGGAGGCAATGTTATGATGATCCCTATAACTCTCACGTTTGGGTTTTCAAAAGGACTTTTCCTTTTTGGAATACTGGCTCTTTCCAATTCATTTGTTTTTTTTCCAATTTCTTCTAGTTGAGCTCTGGGGTTTTTGAGTGTGAAGAAGATAATACTGAAGGCTATGCAGGGGAGAAAGGGTGCGTACCAAACCCACTACTTTTCTTCACCTCAAAAATGACAATGCAATGTGGAAGCTGTTGCGTAAAGGAGGTTTTAATAGGTACAATCATCAGTTAAAAGGTAATGACCTTGTCCTTTCTGTGGATTTTACAAATTCATAAATTGATGGGGGTTTTGTTTTTAGAGGGGTTCAAATTGATGCTTCAGAGGAATCCATTGCTGAGATTACTGGGTTTAAAATTGACGGGCTTAAAATTTTCAAAGATAAAACTCGGAAAAAACACAAAATTGCTACCTTTTTTGAAGTTGGGGAAAACATTATAGCCTATGAAGATGGTATTGCTCACACTTGCTTTCCAGATAGATGGGACGATTTTTGTATGGTGGTCATGAAATATCTAACCCTCAAAGGAAAATTTCAAAAATTCTTTACTCACAATCTGTCTATCCTCAATTTTTTCCGCCATGGTCAGACCATGAGTTTATCCTTTTTCCTTTATAGGCCGTTTCTCTCGACTATTGAGGATTTTAAGAAAAATAAGGAAGATATCTCTCTTCCCCAATGCCTCATACTTCTGTTGGTTCAAATAAGCAAGCCTGTCATTCCTAGTCAAATTAAAGCCAATGATCCCGACTCCGACCAGAAGACCCTTACGTCTTGCCTCAACATAATTAGGAAAATGAAAGCTAATGATCCTTCCGATGGTATTTTGGATGCCTTATGTAATTTGAAGAAGGGGATTTAGAATTTGGGTGAAAGTTCCACAAAAAGGGATCAAGATTTTAATGATTGGGAGGCCAGAGTGATGAGGGATGAGTCTACAACTGACACTATCCTCACCATCAACAAAAACCTCATACAAGAGCTGAAAGACTACCATCACAGAATTAAAACTCAAAACATGACTATAAGGGGTATCCATGCGGATTATGTAATGCAAGAATATAGGATTTCCCTTCTACAGGATCAAGTTGTGACTAAGGAGGGAAAAAACATGAAGCTTATGTTGAGTTCTTCTGATAGTGAAGCTTCGGATACTGGTGACACTTCGGGAATGGTTATGGCATCCACTCAAGTCAAGGATAAGGAGGACGTGGATTTGGAGACCCATACTGAGAAAAATGAAGGCAAACGCCCTATGAGGGTCATCATTAAAGTGGTTGACAGGAGAGATGGAGGTCTGAGTACTAGAGCTAGTAGCAAAGTGATGGAGAACTATTAGTGGGATTTTGGAGGTCCTTTTCTTCCTGTTTCTATTGCTTTTTCTTCTATGGTTTCATGCAAAAAATACTATTTTAGTATGCAAACTCATGTAGTTTGTCACTGTTATGTGGGGTTCTGTTGTCAAGTTTTTTTGGCTTTGTCTTCATGGATCTGTGGTAGTTTTTTTAATCTAAAAAATCGTTTCATTTTTTATGGGGTTTTTTGGTCCCCGATTTAAAACCAAAATTTTTTATCTTATCTAAAAAAAATCCAAAAAAGTTGTAAAATTTCAAAAAAAAATATAAATATTGGTAAAAAGCATGCATGCAACTGAAGCATTTATTGAACACATCGTCCTCAAATGTCAAAAATTTTCCTCCAAACCATCTTTCTTTGGTCCTAAATTTTTATCGCAAACAAGTCACAGATCATATAGATCTACCTCCATTAAAAAAGATGGTTTGCTTACTATGTTTGTACTCCCTTGCAGAATGAGTTGCTTGGTACTATTTTATAGTGCATGATTACTTTTTCATAGGACCCATGTGTCCTCCATAGATTCACCTCGCATGTATCCTTTCTTGGGGTGTCATTTTAACCCTTGTCGTTAACTCAAACATTTGGGAACTAAAGATTGATAACAAAAATATTGGTGCAACTGCTATGAATGTTATTTGTTTGAGTATGTGTGTTTATACTTATTTCCCTATCAGGTTAGCTTGTTTACTTTCTCGTATTGCATTACCTTGTGTATGTTGCATTGAGTTAGTGTTTTGGAAATGAACAAATGTTAGTATTATAATTTTTCATGTTATTTTACACTTTTGTTGTATGCTTATATTATAATAAAGGGTCGATGACGTAGATCATAAAGAAAAATGATGAAACAAAGTTGTTCTTATGCTAAGATGGATGAAAGATATTTCCATTCTCTTCGTCTTCATTATCATTTTCTTCAACAACACTTGGGGCAATAGGGATTATATTTATCCACCTCCCCATCCTTGTTTCTTCTATCCATTTCCTTCATATTTTCGAGTGTTGATCGACCTCTTTCCTCACCTGATCAAAACTTGAGGGGGAATCCTTCATTCTACTAAATTTTCTTCCACTCCTTCAAAATTTATTTGTATGTACTTCTCTACCATATTTCAAGTGGAGTCGTTTACGCCACCCCAAAGAGGGGAAAATCTAGAAACCTAAAATCCATTTTTGGAGTTTTAATACTAAAATTGCATTGATTATCCTCTTTCCCATAATTTCTGTAATAATTAGCGCTTTTCCGCTAATTAACTAACATTCCCCTTCTTATTCGTTATTTAACGACCTTTCGTTAATTAAATAACTCTTCCCCCATTCTGGATGCTAGTTAACGACCTTTTATTAGTTATAATCCACTTCTAAGTGATTAATTAAAAATTATTAGTTAATTAAGCCTTCTAATTTAATCAATAAACCTCTTTTATTGGTCAAATCCCCCTCTTACATCCCCCAAATCAAGCTCATTTTCCTCTAATCCCCTCTAAATAGATTCTAAAAGCTTATCCTTGGCTATTAATTAATCACATTTGATTAATTAAACCTCTCTCAAGTCCCATAAAGTGCACATCCTTTATTAAACATGCATATCCTTTACATTTCTTCTTTGGGATTTATCCCACATCCACAAAATTTCAAGTATGGCCTAAACAGGCAAGCTATATAAGGAACCCTCCTCCTTCCCTTTCTTCTTACACCACACTTTGATTAGTGAAACCTATAGGCATTTGTATTTGAGCATTCTCCATTGTTTTAGAATAAATTCTTCATCTCTTGTATCCATTCTCTCAAATTGAGTAGTATGAGAAGATCCAAATATGGCTTTGTAGCCATTTCTTGGTGAGATTTCATCCTCATTCTTGAGACAAACACTTTTTTTTTTATTGCTTAATGATCTAATTAGGTTCATATTTTGAGTAGTAATCACAAAAGAGTAGGAATGGCTTAGTATTAGGTGATTATTTTCATGTTTATACATTAGAAGTAGTTATTTACTTTAATCTCTTATCATGATCTTAATGGTAGATTAAATTTACTTTGAAGCTACTTGGTGTTAGTTTCATTTAGATTAGCTTAATTAGTTTAGCATGTATACAATATAAAAAAACACAAAAAAGACTACAAAGGAAGAGCACCACCAGGAAACAACAAGTATTGCAACAAAACCACAAATAAACAACAACCAAACCACAAAAAAATAACACCAGTACCAAAGAAAAACATCATCCCAGGTCCAAAGAGGTGATAGTCAATAATAAACATTGAAAATGGACAAAACCCAGGGGCTATTTAATGGGTTTTGAGAAGGTCTTCTTGAAACTCTCCAGTTTTCCTTTGATATATTTGTAGATGGAGTTACTCTTGGATTTTCCTTGCCTTTGTTAGCCTCTAGAAGAAGAGTGATATTAGAAAGGATGTCCATGTTTCCCTTGAGAATGGAGATGATGTCACATTTTTTTCCTATGATTTTTCCCTTTTCTTTTTCAATGGAAGATATCATTTTTTCCAGGTCTTCGATCAAATTATCATCCTTTTTTCCACTCTCAATGGAAATTTTGCAACCTTTGAATTTTTATTTTAGCTCCCGACATTCCTTTCTGAGCCAAGTGATCATATCATTGTGTAGCTCAACTTCATTTGTCAGGTTCCCCGACATGGTCTTATTATAGCAGTACTCTTTTCCCCATGGCCAGCATTCTAAGGGCATCATCACCCTCACCCAAAAGAGAGAGAGGTGGGGTGGGAACATTGATAGGGTTCACCTTGACCTTCTTTCTGTGAAGGGATCTATCAGAAATATGGGGTGCATGACGCTTATCAGGGGTAGAGGGTGGAGGAAGAGGCGAGAGGAACAACATGAGTGGAATTCGAAATGATCAGGTCAAAGTTCTTATAAATCAAGGGGATAACAACATGATGGAAGGGCTGGGATCTTTTCCCATGAGAGACCATATTCATAGAAGTTTCCAAGGAATGCAATAGATAGGAAGGGAAGCTAATAGAAACATTCCTACGAAAATGGTTGAGAAACACTAAATGGAAATATGGTGTAACTTTGAAATGCCCTTTTAGGGTTAGATATTTCATCAATACAAGACTAAAATTATCATAAGGATTTGACAAGGATTCCCATAGAAATCCTCTCTTGACATGCGAAAGGCTCTCTTCAGGCTCAAGGAACTTTGATTCTTCCTCCTTCCTGCCATATTTGTTTTTGAAGAACTTAATACCTTTTGGATGGAGACCTGTTATGATGGATATTAGTTCCTCTACGATTGTGAAATCTCTATTGTTGTAGCTAACCTTCCTTCCCTTCCAATTCTTAAATAACTCTTGAGAAAGATGAAAATCATGCCCTTGAATGAATTCATAACGTGATTAAAGCCCCCCTTATTCAAAATTTCCCAAAGCTCAGTGTCATCCTTCTACTAGGCATTGTTAACAGGTTTCACCTTACAAATATCTCCACCCATTATACTCTTATAAACCCTTAGTTTGTTGCAGTAGAGAGTGTTGAGTGTGAAATGAAGAAGAACGAGTGAATGAGAGTCAAAAGAGATGAAAATATTCCACACAAAATGTCCCCAATTCCCAAGTTTAGTCATGTGAAGCACAATGATGGTCTTTCTCTAAAATAATAATGGAGTGGACATTAGGAGGAAGAGTATTAATTTGAAACCAAGTAGTGTAATTACTAGCATGGACCCCTATGTTAGCTAGGGAATCGACTAAATTATTCCCTTCTCTAAAGGTATAAATAAAGGAGCAAGTAGAAAAGGTGTTGGCTAATTGGATAAACTCCTCGATGAAATTTTTAATGGACCAACTAGATTTTACAGAACCTTTAAGACAATTTATGATATTCATAGAATATCCCTCAATGATAATTTTCTACAAATTAAGAGAAATGACTAGTCTAATTCCCCATAAAGCAGTCATGGCTTATGAGAAATGATTGGTATTGATCCCCTTAGGACCAGCAAAAGAAGCTATGAAATTACCCTCTTCCCCATGAATACACCCCCCACCCCCAAATTTTCTAGGTTTTCCCTTAGAGGCACTGTCAAATTTTAATTTGAAAAAGCCAAGATTAGAAGGGGACCAAACAGTAAGAGTTCTATCAACTCTAGAGGGAGGAAAACTATTGATAAAACGTGGAGCATTCCATTTACCTAGTAGTTTTGTTTTGTCCTCATTTTGAGAAAGATTCTTTTTGGGCATGAACCTAGAGATATCCTTCTTGATGCCTTCCAGAAGGTGATCGAAAAGCGTGCTCAGAGAAGTTTTTTTGTCATTGAAAATACTAGCATTCCAACCCGTACCAAATAAGATGTGGAAAGGATATTGTCCAAATTCTTTTGATGATCAAATGTTTAAAAGAAGGATGTCATTGTTGACATGCCGAAATAATGTTATCCGAAAAGACCCAATTGATCCCCATGAATCTGAAGAAAGCATTCCAAACCTCAGTAGCATAGGATCAATGCAAAAAGATGTGGTTGACTGATTCCTATGATTTTATGCAGAGGCTACACCTGTTAGGGATCTATTTTCCCCTCTTAATCCAATTATCCGTAGTTAAAATCTTATTCTGAACACCAAGAAATTTTTTTATTTTTGAAAATAAAATAAATAAATAAATAAACCAAAGATAAAAACACTACAAACTTTAGTGCTAGCAAAAACACACATAACAAAAGTAAGAATGCAAAGCGGTGACATTCATTTGTCTCTCAAATTGATGTGAAATCTTCATTCTAATTTTGCAATGTTGGGTGGCAAAGGTCCCTGACGATGGTGTACGAGAGACCACTTTTATGTTTTATTTTTTGGGTTCAAAATTTGACATATGTTTTATGTTCTATTGTGTTTATGTTATGTCTTATGTTTTATTGTGTTTATGTTATGCCTTCAACTTTACATAATTTTATAATATATTATTAACTTAATAACTAATATATAGTTATTCACATAACAATTAATAACTAAATATTATTTGTTAAGCTATTAATATATGTGAAATAAAATATTTTTATTTTCTATTTATAATAGAATAAAATTTGTTTTTTAATTACATATAAATTATAATTAAATTAAATTTTATAATTATTTATGAATTATAATAAATAATATTATTTTATTTTTATCCATGAATAAAAAAATGTTTTTAGTTTATTATTTATAATTATATAGTAATTTTAATAGCTAATATTAATGTATTAATAATAAAATAAATAAGAGTTAGAACTACAAAATCAATGTATGCATTTATTAATTTGCAGTGTGTATATATATTGAACCAAATTTTTAAAACTTTTTTTGAGAACTCTGGATTTTCAGATTTTTTAGCCCTTCCAAACTGATTCAGATATTTTAACATGGTAACTATGCAATTTCTACAATAAGATGATCTCAATTATCTTCTCCACTTTATTTGTTGTCCATTTATTTAGCTCGATAGTGATGGATGATTCTTCTAAGATGTCTCATGTTTATCAAATCCCACTCATGTCTCTTGGAGACTTCTGTGTTAGATAATATGGATATTTAGTCTAGGATTTGGGCATGACTTATTGCTTTTACCTTGTTATAGAATTCAAATCTTGGTAGTTCATATTCTAACATGCTCATTTGGACAATGTTTACAAATCCTAGTTTAAATTTATAAACAAATTCTATCATATTTGGCTCGATGACTCCACCAGTCTCTCCACCATGTTCTTCAAAGCATAATCTTGTAATTTGTATATTACTTACTATTCCAAGGGAGAACAATTCTAACTTGTATATTACCTAGTATTCCAAGGGAGAACAATCTCAATGGCCTTTGTTCTTTGGTTGTCCACTCACATGATTTGAAATATGCTATGGTGATTTTGACTGTATAATAAGAGACTACATAAATTCTAATAGAAGTCATTATTTGTAGTGATTTGGATGTAAACCTATCTTCTTATCTTTAGAGAACCCATTTATAAGAGTTATAAACATTTTTTTTTATAAAAACTAACCATCTACGTGCATACCAAGAATGTACAAGGACTCTAATAGTAGAAGCCAAAAGAGCTTCCCAATTTACATTATTAGAAGATCTAGAAGAGTACTCACCAATCATGCTAAACACTTCGATAATATTTGTAGCATTATTTTTTAAGTCATAGGTTAGTGCATTAGTAACATAATGTATCTCCCTTTATCCATTCAATAGTGAAGTCATCCAGATAACCGTAAATGCTAACATGCAATTCTTCTTTATACAAGTTCTAGATCTATTTTTTTCCATATTAGACTTACCATTTCCTTACTATCTATCTTAATTATAAAATATATAGGTTTTAGGAATATTTTGAACATCTCAATCCCCTTATTGATGGCCAAAATTTCTCTTTCATGTACATGATATATTTTTTGGGTGTCTGTAAAGGTTCCTGACATGCATCCACACAATTATTCTTTATCAGGATATATTTACAACAATGTAGCATTCCATGTATCTAAGGAAGCATCTATGTAGAGTACTGGGGGAATTCCTTGCTTTGGAAAATTGATTGTAGGAAGGTCTTTACATTTTTCTTTTATTACTTAAACTGCTTTTGTAGCCTAATGGTTCCAAATGAATCCATATTTTCTTAATTGTTTTTGTAGTATAGTTCTCCATTGAAGGAGACTATTGAAGAAAGGAAATACATAATTTAAACAACATAGAAATATTTTAAGTTTCTTTTGATATTTCATTTTATCTAGGAATTTTCGTATCTTCTCAATAATATGCGACTACAATTGACTTTACACTTTTCAAAATGTAATCGCAATAAGTTAATATTTTTTGTATTGATTCTCATTTTATTTACTTACAAAAAGATACCATTCTTCTTGACAGCTTCCAAAAGCATATTTATATGTTGGCCATGCTCACCAATATTGTTAGAGAAAATAATAATGTTATCTATATACATACAACAAAATTACGTTAAATGTTTGAGAGCGTTATCAATCTTTTTCTTGAAATATGTTGGAGTTGTACTGAGTCTAAAAGGAATTATGTTCAACTCATATATACGTTGTGGTACTCTAAAAATTGTCTTGTACCTATTTTTTCTTGAATATTTACTTGATAAAAAATAGATTTATTGTCAAGCTTAGAATATATTTTGTTCCTTGATTAAAGGTAGAAGGAAGTGGAAGGGCATAATAATATCATTTAGAGGAGCTTATAAATTATATCCAGTCTCTTCTTCCCTATGACTTGTTCAATTTTTTTGTTCACAAAAATGCAATGTAGGAAAATCCATTCTTATTGGGCTTGATGAAATATCCATCAAGCAATTCATTTAACTACACATCCTATTCTTTTCTTTATGATTAACTAAAAATGTAATATAGGTACTAGTTAATCTAAGCTATTAACATTTGTAAATAAAGTAAATAGATGCTATAGATAAATGTAAAGATGACCCAAACAACTATGAAAAAGGAAAAAAATCAGTTGAATAGAAGATGCTCGCAAGACTGTTGCAAAGGTGAATGGAGAATCTAGAATAAGGAATGACGGTGTAGGAGCCTGAAAAAGGATGGATCTGGGTTTATTCTCTAGACTGGGGCTCCTACGGGTGCTCTAGTTTGCAGAATGAGCACCATGGTATGTGCAAAAGCTTCAGAACTAATCTTCATAGGTTTGGCACATGGTTCGAAACCCTCACTGTGTGTCACATAAAATATTCTATTTTACACCAGGTGTCACTGTTAATCCGAGTTGAAAGGAAGACATGTAAAACCCTAAACAAGCATCAATCCCTAAATAATAAAAATGCATATGATAGGGTCAGATTGACCTCAATTGCCATAATAGTGGTCTTACTAACTGAGAATTTCACTACATTCTAGACCCAAATCTAGTTCTCTATGTGTGTGTGTGTGTGTGAAACATGCCCTAGGTTGATCTTGTTCCAGTCACACTTTGTGATGTAACGAGCTACATATGTGTAGAAAAATATAATATATGGTGCATGAAATGGAATAGAATCCTTCCCCTACGCTGTGTGTGATGCAGATGTCCTAGCCTTGTGACTTGTGATGGAGCTATGTGGATGCAAGTGATTTCCAAAGCAATGGATGGATGCAACTCTAGGTGGATGATAGTAGTGACTAGTGCTTGGTACCTCATTATGGTCTCATAAATTTCTATTTATAGGGTTCTCTTGATGTAATTTCATAATTAACCCTGAAATGGATGACCACCAAAAAGTTAAAGACCTCAAAAAGCTAGAAAGAGCCCAAAGAGTGGTGGTAAAGTTCAAGAAGGATTGAGGTGCCCATGGTGGGACCATGACGCCCATGAGCGCCCTAGTACTAGCCTGGGTGCCCTAGTTAGGGCTAAAATGATGGAAAATGATGAAAATTGACTGGGCATGTGTGTGGCGGTGGTCAGGAATGCTGATAGAAATCAAATAAAAATGGCCAAGAGACGAGGGTTAATCAGTACTTTATTCACTGAAAAACCTTCTAAATAGTAGTATGAGACCGGGACTAAATAATGTCTAAAGTGCATGATGTTATGTCTACATTTGCTCCCACTTTACGCTAGTGAGCGGAAATATTTGTAACATAAAGTAGATAGAGATACGTACCTAGTTTTGATGTAGAGTAACAAAGAAGGCGTGTCGAAGGACTAGAAAAAGTGTGGAATGACAAAAAGATAATGGAGCATAGAAACTAAAGATAAAAATGCACAAAAAATTGATGAGAGTGAACCTAGGGTAGAATGCATGTGGTGATTATGATGTGTGTAGTGTACATGCATGGTTATTATGTGAAGTGTGCTATTGTGAAGTATTGTTGTTGATGTCATCGTAGTTGTTGTAACCCCCATTTGACTGCTTGTTTCTCATACAACCGAAGCTGCAAGGAGAAAATGATCAAGTAGTTAAATAGGTATGTATGTATGTGTAAAAACGTAATGTAAAAGATGCATATAAAAGTAAAGTACACAAAATGAAAAGTGTAAATGGAAGATGTGCACCTGATCCATGTTGAGAGAAAGATTATAGAAGGATATCTTGTACTTTCGGGTTTTTTTGGGTGATCCAACATTATAGGCCAAATAAGTATAGGGAGGAATTGATTTGTTTCCTTCAGCCTTTAACTACTTCCCTGAATGTGTGTGAATATATCTCCATACTGTCCTAGTTTTTTGGGCGATTCGACGCCGGAGGTAGAAGTATTGGGAGGAATTCTGTTGTATCCTCCAACCAGTAAATTCTTCCTTGAATGCTAAGGAATCCATGTCTTGTAAAAGCCATTGTGTATGGAGTTTGTAGACTGGTCTGAATGTACTCACTGTATGTAACCCACAATTCCAAGGGTTGAAAGTGCACTGAACTAAACCGATGTAAATGCGTTGTGTATACTGTAAAAACCCAAATGATGCCCCCTTCTTTGGGGGTACATGTGAAATCACTGATAAGAGAATGTGTCCCCAAAAGAGGTCCAATTACATAAAATATGTGCCCTGTAAGGGGAAGGGAATGCGTTTGGTAGAAACCAAGGTGCGCACAAATAAGGATGGCTAGTAAAAGACAAGTGTTATTGTGAAAAAACATGCATGTAAAAAGACAATGTGTAATCTACAAAAATAATTTAAAAGCTACTAAGCAAAGTAGTATAAACATGTAAGAAAACAAGGAATCCACACAAAGTGAGTCAAAAACACGGGACCTTACTCATGATGTCGTAAGACACACAAGGCCATCATGGCCTCAAACAAAAAACAAGTGTGCACACTAAACATAGGGTAAAGCCAACATACAAGAACAAAATAATAGTAGACAATACAACAAATAAGTATGTAAGAAAATATCCCTGTATAACAAATTCTACACATGAAACACCCGTTATCATGTTAGAAAGATAACCAATATGTCAAAAGCGTGTATAAGAAAGGAATGTAAAGTGATAAGTATAAAATGAAACAATAACACCTATGAGCGACGAATGTGGATGCCCCCATTGACCAGTGTAGGAAGGATAGAAGGTGAGCATTCATGATGTGTGTAAGAGACCTGTATCTATGATCATCACTAGAAAAATATGTGAACACACATGTGTGGATGATATAGATAAATGACATACAAGTAAGCTAACTAGCATGTTTAATAAAGTGACCATAAACAGGCACAAGTAAGTGAGAGTAAAAGTAACCATAATACGCAGTATGTTGTGGATGGATGGAATGCAATACAAAATGGAGTGATAGGAGCCATGTGCCCCCCCGAGTGAATGGAAATGTATGTAATGAGGTTTATTTGGTTTCCCCCCAGTAGTCAAGAATGAACCGTAAACAAGAGTGCATCATTGGGAAATGGTCGAAGTGTGTGTTGTGTCTAACGCACTGTGATGAATGTGTAGGTGTATTCATGAGATGTGACCTAGCAACAATGTGTACGTTAGCCCTATAGCCAAAGAATATATCACGACCTGATGAATGTCTAAGTGATGATTTATCCTAAGCATATATCACTATAAGATGAATGGATGAGTGATGATTTATCCCTAAGCGTATATCACTACAAGATAAAAAGAGGGAGTGATGATGTAACCTAAGGTGTATACCACTTAAAAATGATAGAATAGGTGAATATTTAGCCTAAAGTGTATTTCAATAGCCGAGGAATGTCATATTATGAAAGTTTGAATAGTAAATGTGTGATGAGTGTAAGGTCTATTTGATTTGTAAACCCTTGGCAGTCGAGTATGGACCAAGGAACTAAAGTGCATCATAGGGTAGTGAGTGCAACATGTAGTATGTGTGATAATAATAGATGACCATATGATGTGTGATATGTGATGTATAATATGTAATGCAATATGTGCAGAGAGACCAAATGCACGCTATGTAATATGTAAGATGAATAGGATGTAATTCAAGTTGCATAGCTAATAGAAGTGTACAATAAAGAATAGTATGATGTATGATGTATAATTATGCAATGATCGAAGTGTTGTAGAATGTATGATGTAGGATGTGAGATGTGCGATGAAACACAATGTGTAATGCCTATAGTGCAATGTGTTGGGTTCATGTGTAGTAATCCCTCAACAGTCAAGTGTGAACCGAAGCATAAGAGTGTTTCATCGAGTAATGACGATGCTAGAATGTGTGATGAAGATTCCTATATAAAAAGGAAAAGATAATAAATTTTAAGGTGAGTGTGGGGAATGTATTAGATGTAATGCCCCCAAGTATTTATGAATGGGTAAACTCACCAATGATAGTGAAGGATGAAGGTCCTCCATTGGATGCATGTGGTAGTGAAAGCATATGACCATGATCTAATAGTGGTGTTATGGTAGAGAAATGTTGTGTTGGTGCATGAAGTCTAAATGTGTGCAAGGGATTAATATATGATGAATTCCATGGTGTCAAGAAATGTGTCGGTGATGGAGATGATGAATGTAAAGGTGATGAGAATCTGAGTGGAATAAACCAAGGTGGGTACCTACATCGTGATGTAGTGACTGTCCTAGGAATGGGCCTAAGCTAATGTGTAGGATTAGAGAAATGATGTGGTTGGGTAGATGCTCGAGTAGGTGAACTTGGCGTAAAATGCACTTTGAGTAACATAGAGTGCGGCATGCTAGATAAAGTAGGTGGTGTGCTAGCTACTGCGTGAGGAAATGATGATCACAGAGTAGATGGAGGGAAACCGTCAAAAGAAATAACTTGATTTTTGTGAATAAATTTGAGTCGCAAATGATTCATAGAAATGATAGATTGAGAGTGGCGAATCCAATTACGATTGAGAAGCATATAAAAATTTTCAATTGTGTTTCTAATAAAGAAATGCACAAAAAATGTAAGAGGAATGACTATAACATGTAGTTTGACAACACCGAAGGGTTTTTTGAAAGGGAATTCAATTTATGATGGAGGATGACCGATAGCCTTGAGAAGTGTGATAGAGCATGCACTAACGGGCCAGAATGGGTCAACCTTAGTATTATTGATGGAGGTTGAGCTAACAGATGCCTTGATATGCAAATGATTAGATGTAAAATTTACATGATATTCAATGATGGAGAAAGAAATGATTGGTGACGAAGCGTCAAAATTTGCAACTAAGAAATCAAGAGCCCCTAATGTAGGAGAAGGAACTGTATGACATGCATTATTATTAGAGGAATCGGTTCTTTTTGTATTATGTTTTGGTAAGGGGTTATTAAAAATATTAAGTTTATGATTTTCATTAATAGGCGTAGATGCTGTACGTTCTGGAAGCTCATTTTGACCATTGTCAAGCAAATCTTGAATGATATGTCGTAACTAGAAACAATGATAATTGGAATGTCCTATGTATTGATGATAATCACAATAATAATTGCTGTTGAAATTATGCCCTTTTGGTTGAGATGGATCAAGTTGTAGAAGCGAGGGTAAAGTAATAATATTACTATCGATGAGTTATGGTAGCGAAACGCTCGGAGGTGTACTAAAATTAGTAAAATTACACTTGTATGGTTATGGTCAGAGCTCCCTAGGAGTAGACACTATGTTGACAATGGTTTTTCCATCCATGGGTTTAGTTATAGAAGGCTTAAAGGTTGGCATATTCTGAAAATGTGTGGATGATGATGTTTGTTCTTGATATTTAAGTTTACATATTGCTAGGAGTTTAGTGTCACGAAGCTTGAGAGTTTGAAAAAGTTGATCGAAATAGGAAGATGTATCAAAGAGAACATTCTCTTGAAGTGGTGGTAATAGAATTGGAATTGATAAGTCTTGAAGCACAGAATCCACAAGTATGTTAGTCATATTAGTTAAATTGCTTTTGTATTGCAAAACATATTCAGATAAGTTTTTGCTGGATCCTTGCTTGATCTGTGCCAGTTGAGCATAGGAGATCTTAGAGCCAATGTTGATAGAGACATGTGTGAGAAAGGCGTAAGACATATGCTTGAAAGAGACTACCGAATGGACAGGTAGGTCATAAAATCAGTGCATAGTGTAGTCTTGTACACTACGAGGAAAAATATCAGTGAGAATGGTGTGATTATCCACATAGTCGAGACATGATACATGGAAAGCACGTAGATGCTCTTGTGGGTAACCATGTCCTTCAAAAACAGGCAATTTGGGAAAGATGAATTTGGGTGGAAATGAATAAGTGAAGATAGATGGCAAAAAATTGGTATACAACAATAAAGTAGCATCTAAAGATGGAAATCCTCGAGAAGTAGTAAATTGGAGCTGACGAATTTGATTTTGTAAATAATGATATAATGATGTTAAATCAGGAGTATTTGAGGAAGAGGCACACTGCATATTAGGAGTGCCAGGGTGGGTAATGGGAGCGAAAGTTGTAATAATAGGAGAAGAAATATAAATGGGTGGAACATAGACCATGGGAGCCGAAGAAGCCACGCCAAAATTAGAAGCATCACAATTTCTCTTAGCGGAAATTAAAGCATGCAAGACATGAGGAATATGAGTATGGTTTTCATACAAAACTTTCTGAAATTCAGTAATAACGTTGAGTTGATCTTGGTCAACATTGGTGTCTTCATCATAGGACTCTCACTATTAGATGACTCTATTTTGTGAAGAGATACATTATTTGAATTATCCAAAGGATTTTCAGTGGGAGCTACAAAATCAGGTGTATCAACCATTGGTTTGGAAACCTTATGGGTGATGGAAGGCAACTCAAAATATTGAAAATTCCCAAAATGACCACTACGGGTGATGGGCATACGAAGAAGAAGCCCAAGGAATAAGTGTATTTGAAGATCGGGTTCACCAAAATGATTAACTAAAAATGTAATATAGGTACTAGTTAATCTAAGCTATGAAAAATTGTAAATAAAGTAAATAGATGCTGTAAATAAATGTAAATATGACCCAAACAACTATGAAAAAGGAAATGCTAGCCCTATGTACAAGAGAGAAGAGGAAAAAATTCATATGAATAGAAGATACTTGCAGGAATGTGTCGTAGAGGTGAGTGGATAATCTGGAAGTAGAAACGAAGGTGCAAGATTCCCAAAAAGGATGGATCTAGGTTGATTCTCTAGACTGGGGTGCCTAGAGAAGGACTAGGGTACCTACCGGCGCTCTAGTTTGTAGAATGGGCACCCTGGTCTGTATAAAAGCTTCAGAACAAATCTTCACAGGTTTGATAGGTGGTCTTAAACCCTCACTGTGTGTCACATAAAATCCTCTGTATTGCGCCAAGTGTCGTTGCTAATCCGAGATGAAAGGAAGAGCTGTAAAACCCTAAACAAGAATCAATCCCTAAAATAGAAAAATGCATATGATAGGGTTGGACTGACCTCAACCACCACAATGGTGGTTTTACTAACTAAACACTGTACTACATTCTTGACCCAAATTTAGTTCTGTGTGTGTGTGTGTGTGAAACATGCCCTAGGTTTCTCTTGTGTCAGTCACACTTTGTGACGTAATGAGATACCTATGTGTTGAAAAATGTAATAGATGGTGCATGGAATATAATAGAATCCCCCCTTATGTTGTGTGTGATGTAGATGTCGTAGCCTTGTGCCTTGTGATGGAGCTATGTGGATGCAAGTGATCTCTAGTGCAATAGATGGATGAAACTCTAGGTGGATGATTGTAGTGACTAATGCTTAATCCCTCATTATGGTCTCATAACTTTATATTTATAAGGTTCTCTTGATCTAATTTCATAATTAACTCTGAAATGGCTGACCACCACAAAGATAAAGACCTCAAACGGCTAGAAAGATCCCAAAGAGTGGCAAAGAAAGTTCAAGAAGGATCGAGGTGCCCCTGGTGGGACAAGAGTGCCCATGAGCACCCTAGTACTAGCCTGGGCACCCCAGTCAGGGCTAAAATGATGCAAGATGATGAAAAATGACTATGCATGTGTGTGGTGTAGGTCAAGAATGACGATAGAAATCAAATAAAAATTGGCCAAGAGACGGGGGTTAATTAGTACTATCTTCACTCAAAAACCCTTTAAATAGTAGTACTAGATCAGGACTAAATAATGTATAAAGTGCATGATTTCGTGTCTACACTTTCTAATAGATAGATGAAATACCTATTTTAATGAGGGATCTTACTTGCACATTCTGGCTTGATTCTAATCTCACATTCGTGATGACTTGTTGACTAAAATTGTAACGGGTTCTTTGCAATATTCCCTTTCAAATATTTCCTTTATTTGTTATAGTTCTTTTTTTGACAACATCAATACCAACATGTTTAACTGTTCCCCCTTTATGAATCTAACATTTCTTCTTGCTTGTTGTTTTTCAATTTATGATAGTATTTTCTAACCTCATCCTGCCAATCATCCTTAAGTAATTTTGATTTTTTTCTGTTATTGAACCAATACCACTTTCTGCTATGGACATGGAACATGCTGGCTTGCTATTATTGTGTAGTATATATATTTTTTCGTTTGCATAAATGGTTCATATTTTATCAAAAATATGTTTTCTATCATAATATTTGCACCTTGCTTATTGAATTCAATTAAATCAATAAAAAATAACACACCTCGTATAAATATTGTGAAATTGAGAGCATATATGTCGAATTCATAATTGTTCTCTTGAGATTGTAGCTCACGCTCGGTCTTTTTCCAAAACTTCTCAGGAATCGCAAGAATTTAAATTTTGTGGTAATATTTATTTTGTATCATAAAGTTTCAAATGTGAGTCTAAGTTAAATATTGTTTTTCAGTTATGTACAAAAATAATTTGTATGACATTGAATATGTAGATTGAATACATTAATGGTGTGTTCTATAAGAATTTAAATGGGTGGCCATTGGATACATGATGTGATGTGGATGGGAGGGTGATAAAGAATGTCAGAAATGATGTTAGCCAACATAATGAAAACCCTAAATGATGTTAAATACAACACATTTAGTTATGGAGCTTGCAACAAGATATAATATCAAACAAATAAATATTCACTCAGATGGCAAATTGGTTATGGAGTAAATGTGTGACCCTAGGGGTATTAGTGTAAAGATTCTAATCCAGCGCCTCTACGTAGTTAAGTAAAGACACTTCAAATTATTTTTGAAGTCTACAAATTTAATCACCTTAGGTCTGTTCACCTAAAGTGAGAGTGTCACGAACTCGCTTGTCATCAAATACCCTAACATGAAACCAAGGAGATTTCAAAAGGATGAAAAATTGAAAATAGGATTGAGTTCTTTTAAATGAAAATGTAAAGATAACAAAACAAAACATGTTTTAATTTTGTTTCTTTTATATTTTCAAAGCATAATAGCATGTGCCACTTTTTGTGCAATACACACAATCTCATACATATATTGAAAAATTATTCCAAACATTATTTCACCATATAATATGATACATTTATGGTTTTCAAAGTCACTCGAAGTGCATGAAAAGAACGTACTTCAACTCTCTAACAAGACTTAAGATTCTTCAATTCTTGTTGTTCAAAGAATCGCAAAGGCCTTTATTTTATGATACAAGATGGAATATTCAATAGTGTTTTGAAAAAGGCAAATGAGAACACACAAATACAAGTTAAGAAGAAAGTCATGAATAGATTTTGAATTTACACAAGTGGTGTATAATGTAATATAATGGTACATTCCACTATGTTTTCTGCATCTCAAGTTCTTACCTTTTCACAAATTTATCAACACACGGTGGAGGTCTCCTATCTAAGGTCTTATTTGTCACAATAGTAGCGATACACACTAAATGGTCTTTGTCATCACTTTTTGCCATAGTTAATAGGTTTGACCGAATCTGGTGCAGATCTGATCTGAACTAGATTTTTGGAGGAATCCAAATAAATACGATCCAGTCCGCCTCAATTTGATTTCTAAAAATAAATAAATTTAAAAAAAAAACCCAAAAAAACACTACAAACCCTAGTGGATACAAAAAAATTCATAACACAAAGAAGAATGCAAAGCGGCGACATTCATTTTTTTCTCAAATCGCTGTGACATCTCCATTCCAATTTTGTAATGTTGGACGGAAAAAGTCCTTTGTTTTCTTTGTTGTTCTGTCTTTCGTCCCGAAGGGACTACAGA
Organism: Taxus chinensis; assembly: GCA_019776745.2. Lineage (NCBI taxonomy): Eukaryota > Viridiplantae > Streptophyta > Pinopsida > Cupressales > Taxaceae > Taxus > Taxus chinensis. Next base: position 487,224,918 of record CM034154.1, read on the forward strand.
CGAGATAACAAAGAGGCTCTTTTATTAGTTTTGTTTTTGTTGTCTTGTCTTTCGTCCCTTCGGGACTTCAGACGAGACAACACAAACTAAACTAAGCTGGGGTCTAGGCATAGGTCCCTGATGGTGGTGTGCGAGAGACCACTTTTATATTTTATTTTTTAGGTTTAAATTTTTTATATATGTTTAAATTATTATTGTGTTTGCCTTATGTCTTATGTTTTATAATTAATTTCCTTCCCCTTACTGCTCGGGGGATGCCTTCAACTTTACATAATTTAATAATATATTATTAACTTAATAACTAATATATTTTTAATCACGTAACAATTAATAACTAAATATTATTTGTTAAGTTATTAATATATGTAAAATAGAATATTTTGTATTTTTATTTATAATAGAATATATATTAATTATATATAAATTATAATTAAATTTATTTTTAATAATTATTTATGAATTATAATTAGATATTAATTATAATAATTAATATTCTTTTATTTTTATCTATAAATAAAAAATTCTTTTTACTATATTATTTATAATTATATATTAATTTTAATAACTAATATTAATAATAAAATAAATAAGAGTTAGAAGTACAAAATCAATATATGCATTTATTGATTTGTAGTGTGTGTGTGTGTGTGTGTGTGTGTGTGTGTGTGTGTGTGTGTGTGTACTGAACCATTTTTTTTTGAATTTTTTTGAGAACTCCAGATTTTTGTATTTTTTATCCCTTCTGAATGGATTCAGATTTCCGAACCTGGTAACAATGCAGTTTTTGAAATAAGGTGATCTCCATTATCTTCTCCACTTTCTTTGTTGTCCATTTCTTTAGCTCAGTAGTGATGGTTGATTCTTCTAAGACGTCTCAAGTTAATCAAATCCCACTCGTGTCTCTTGGAGACCTTTGCGTTAAATATTATGGCTCTTTGATTAAGTATTTGGACATGACTTATTACTTTTACCCTATTATAGAATTCAACTTTTGGTAGTTCATATTTTGACATGCTCATTTAGACAATGTTTCCAAATCCTAGTTTAAATTTATAAACAAATTATATCATATTTGGCTCAATGACTCCACTAGTCTCTCCACCATGTTCTTCAAAGCATAATCTTCTAACTTGTATCTTACTTACTATTCTAAGGGAGCACAATCTTCTAAATTTTATACTACCTACTATTCCAAGGGAGCACAATCTCAATGGCCTTTGTTCTTTTGTTGTCCAATCACATGATTTGAAATATGGTATGGTGTTTTTGAGTGTATAATGAGAGACTACATCAATTCTAATAGAAGTAGTAATTATTTGTAGTGCTTCAGATGTAAAATTGTCTTCTTCTCTTTAGAGAACCCATTCATAAGAGTTATGAATAATTATTTTTATAAGAACTAACCATCTACGCGCATACCAAAAATGTACAATGACTTTAATAGTAGAATACAAAAGAGCTTCCCAATTTACAAGATTAGAATATCTAGAAGAGTACTCACCAATCATGCCAAACACGTAGATCATATTTGTAGTATTATTTTTTTAAGTCACAGGTAAGTGCATTAGTAACATAATTTTCTCTCCCTTTATCCATTCAATAGTGAATTCATCTAGATAACCATAAATGCCAACATGCAATTCTTCCTTATTCAAGTTCTGGATCTGGTTTCCTCCACATTAGACTTACCATTGCCTTACTATTTGTCCTAATTATAAAATCTATAGGTTTTAAAAATATTTTGAATATCTCAATGCCCTTAACAATGGAAAATATTTATTTTTCATGTACATGATATCTTTTTTGGGTGTCTGTAAAGTTTCATGACCTGTGAATAACTAAAAAATGTGGAATATGTGTAGTAAACCTAACTAGGAACAATAGTAAATAACAATATTAAAATGATGTAAATAAAAACTAAATAAATATAAAAAGTGACCCAATCAACTAGGCTAATGAAAATAGAAACCCTAATATGCAAAAAAGGGTTGGAAGGAGCTTAACTGATCTATAGGGTGATCTAGACCGCGTTGTAAAATAGGCTCAAATATTCTGGAAGAAGGAACAAACATGCATAGGTCTTGAAAAGGCCATATCTAAATTGTTTGGCTATACTGGGGCACCTGGGAGAGGATCAAGGTGCCTATGGGTGCCCTAGTCTGCATTATGGGCACCTTGGTCTGTGAAGGAGGTCCAAAATCCAAACTTGTAGGGTCACAAGATGATCTGAAGCCCTCTTTGTCTTTCACACTAATTTTGCTATACTCGGCTATATGTCACTAGTAGTTAATGATGAAAATGAGACCTGTAAAACTCTAAAACAAACATCAAATCCTAAAAAAGAAAAATGCATATGAAGGGGTCAGAATGTCCTCAATTGCCATAATGACAGACTTAATAATTCAGTGCTACACTACACATCATACCTGATGTAGTTTTATGTGCAAGTGTGTGCAATCATGCTCTAGGTGCTCTTATTCTAGTCGTACTTTGTGAAAGTAGTGAGCAATAACTATGTGTTGAAAATGTAATAGAATGATGAATGGAATAGAATAAACTTTCCTCCTATGCTTGTGTGATGTAGACGAACCAACCCTGTGCCTTGTGATGGACTAGTACTTTCTTCACTCAAGAACCATATGAATAGTAGTATGAGACCGAGACTAAATAATGTCTAAATTTCATGATTTTATTTCTACATTTTCCCCCGCTTTATGTTGGTGAGCAGAAAGCTCGGTAACATAAAGTAGATAAAGATGCGTACCTGATGTCCATGAAGATTGTAGTAGAAAACACGTCGAAGGATTAAACAAAGTGTGGAATGATAAAAATATGATGGAGCATGGAAAATAAAGATGCAAAAGTGCAAAAAATTGATAAGAGTGAACCTAGGGCAGAAACACATGTGTAGCTGCCGATGTGTGTAATGTACCTGCATGGTTAGTATAGTGTGTGCTGCCGTAAAATGTTGTTGTTTTTACCTCTATTGTTGTGGCTATTGTTATTGTTGACTACTTATTTCTCATACAGATGGACTTGCAAGGAGAAAATGATCAAGTAGTCAAATACACATGTATATATGTGCAAAAACGCATGTAAAAAGATGCATGTATGTGTATGTAAATGTTAAAGTATGTAAAATGCAAAATATGCAAATGAAAAATGGAACATGTGCACCTAATCGATGTCGAGAGAAAGAGTGTAGAAGAGGATATCGTGTCTTGGGTTTTTTGGGCCATAAGAGTCATAGGACAAAGAACTATAAGGAGGAAGTTGCATTATTCTCCAACTTGTAACTTCTTCCTTGAATATGTTTGAAAATATTTATGTACTACCTATTTTTTTGGGTGATCTGACGCCACTCACTAAAGTAGTGTAGAGAGGAATTCCGCTGTATCCTCTAATCTGTAACTGTACCCCATAATTCTAAGGACAACCATGTCCTGTAAAAGCTGAAGGTGTACATGGTTCATAGAATAGTTTGAACCCACTCGCTGTATAACCCACAATGCCAAGTGCAGAAAATAAACTGAACTGAATCAGTGTAGAAGCGTTGTATAGTATGTAAACCCCAAATGGTGCCCCCCCTCATTAGGGGAGCATGTGATGTCGTTGATGGGAGAATGCGGCCCCAAAAGAGGACCAACTGCATGAATTCTGTAACTTTTCCCTGCAGGGGGAAGGAAAAGTGCTTGGTAGAAACCAAGCTGCACACAAACAAGAGGCTAGCTAAAGACAAGTGTTAGTATGAACAAACATGTATGTATAAGATAATGTGTAATCTAAGAAAACAATGTATAAGCAATAGAGTAGTGTAAACATGTAAGAAGAAAAATTAAGTTGCACCAAACAGACTGCAAACATGGGACATCACTAACAATGTCACAAAACACGTAAGGCCATCATAACCACATACAAAAAACAAGTGTGCACATTAAACATAGGGCAAGGCCTGTTATCCAAAATTCACCCCCCTAGGGTAAATTTTGATAACATGCATCAGAAGATTCAAATCCCAAGCAAATTGATTGATTCAGAGCAAAATCAGGTTTCTAGGGTCCCTTCAAGTATTTTTCTAACTCCCCTGGCCGAAGAAACAGGGAGCAAGCTCTGAGGAAATGCAAAAAAGTTGCAGAAAGGCAAATAGGTTGATCCAGGAAAGAGTGAAAATCGGCTAAGTCCTGCTCAAGGTAGCATTTGGGACAAGTGGGACAAATGGAAGCGGATCGGCCGAAAAGCCTCTAGGCGGCCCAAATTGCATTTGGGACAATCGGGCCAGAAGTACGCGGCGGACGTGAAAAGCCGATAAGGCCGAAAGAGGAAGAAAAATTGGCTAAGTGTTGCTCGGGACGTTTGGGACAAAAAGGCCCGAACCGGCCGGTTCGGCTGAAATGAGCACAGGCAGTCCAAAAGAAAATGGGACAAATGGGACGAAAGTACGCGGCGGGCGCGAAATGCCGGTTCGACTGAGAGAAAATTGACTAACTGCTAAGAGGGATAGTTTGGGACAATCGGGCCAAAAAGGCGCGAACCGGCCGAAATCAGTCAAGTCAGTCCGAAGCAAAGTGGGACAAGCGGGCCAAAAATGCCCGAACCGGCCGAATCGGCTGAAATGAGCACAAAGGGCCCAAAATCAAATGGGACATCCGGGACAAATGGAGGTGAAGTACGCGAAAAAGCCGGCAGGGCCGAGAACCAATCAGAAGCCGCCACGTGTCTCAGGGAAAAAGGGTCAAAAAGGTCAAAGGGCAAGTTTTAAAAGAGTCAGCCCGAACCAATGAAATAGCGCCACGTGTCCAGTTAAGGGCCCCACAAGTGAATTTCAAAATGAAAGCCCGTGAAAGATGGAGGAGAGAGAATTGCTCGTCCAATCAGCACGTGCCACGTGTCGTCCAGGTGGCAGAGCGCGGGAAAGGATTTCAAAACACGCTTTCGCCTGTTTTGTGCCCTAGATCTTCAGATCGCCATAATTTTTGATCCAGAGCTCGGATTTGCACGTTCTTTATATCAACGGAAAGCTGGTGAAATTCTCTACACGATTCTGGGGTCAATCTTGTGTTTTGGAGCAGTCTGGAGGGAGAAAAATTGAGAAACGCTCTGACGCGTATTCATGGCCGGAAATGACATTCCAGCGACCAGAGTTAATGCAGAATGGGTCGCATTCTCCTGCAATCCAGTCAAAATGACAGGGTATGGGTTTGTAAGGTCCTCCATGCTGTTTTAATACACCTGCAGTCAAGAAAGAATGGGCTCCCATGCCTTTGTACGTCTCCTGTTCCCTGGGTTCGACCCTTGCATTTTTAAAAGCCAGTTTTGGGCTCATTTCAAACTGAGGAACATTTTTTGGGCATATCAGACTTCTTCTTTCACCTTCTTCAAGGGATTGATGAAGTATCAGACCTCTCCAAGGATTGTAACAGTTTTCTTTACCTCTCTGAGGGTGTAATGCGTATTTTGATATTAAATTGATAATGCAAGCTCTGTGAATGGGTTTCAATCCTCTGTTTGTATTATTTGCTTGATTTCAGATGCTAAATTATACATTATCAGTCTGTGTATGTTTTTATGTTGTGAACCTTGGTCTGTGTCTATTTGCATGACTAATATGTTTCACCACTCCTTTTGGTGCATCACCATCTTTAGTTAGTTTCAATTTTTTGCACTTCTACCCCTGTCTCCTTGCAAGTTAGAATAGGATTAGGATCTAAACCTCTGTAGTTTTGCAAAATATAGATCTAAATCAGAGGAGTTTGAGGAACCAGCCTCTAATCTGGAGATTCCTCTCTCAGTTTCCAAGTCCCACACTTGGAGAGAGGTTTCCATGTTGTGCAATTACACTGGATGCAAGAGTGATCAACCTAGAAATCTGATCAGCGTCCAGGGGTGCTGTAATTTTGCACTAACAGTTTTGGCACGCCCGGTGGGACCAGAGGTCTCAATTTTATTGCAGCAAAGTTGATGTGCATCTGCTGCAAGTTTCTTGCTTGAAAAGAGCTATTATTTGCATATCTGGCGACTCCAAGGGGAAGAATCAATAGAATTTCAGCAGTCAGGCCTGAAAGCTTATGAGAAGAATCACAAGGTCAAGGGTTGGAGAAGAAGAAGTGCTGTTTGAATACCTGCAATTATCTCCAAGAAGAAGGCAAAGAGGAAGAAGGATTCAAAGGTCTCCATCTCCACCAAACAGAACTCTTTCAACTCCTCCACCTGAGCGGCCTTTCTTTCAGTATACAAGGGTTTTAAGACCAATCAGAATGGCGCAACCAGTGAACCCCTATGTCAACTTCACAGGCAGCAGCCCACTTGCTCTCAATGCACAAAATCCAATCCCAGTTGCAGCACTGAAGAACATTCCATACTTTACTGGGGAAAATCAGACCACTCCTGGTGATCATGTCAAGGACATTGCTAACATTTGTGCAATCCATGAGATTAATGAGATGCAAGTAGCTGTCAAATTGCTGGCGTCTTCATTCAAGGGAAAAGCATTGCAATGGTTTAGGAGCCTTGAAGCTGGCTCTATCACAAACTGGAATCAGCTGTGTATTGCACTTCACAATCAATTTGGAGAGAAGGGAGACAACTTGTCTCTTTTGGAGCAGCTAACAACCATCAAGAGAGCTTCCAATGAGCAGCTAACTGACTTCAACTTCAGATTTCAAAGGTCTTGGGATAGAATTCCAGTGGCAGTCAGGCCAACAGCAGAAGGTGCTTTTCTATATTACCTTAAAGCTTTAAATTCTGATATTTCTGTGTTGATTCAATCTATGGGAGGCACAACTATCCCTGCTGCTTATAGTATTGCCATTAGAGCTGAAAATTGTCTGATTCAAGCCGGCAAGCTAGCTCCTAGGCCTCCAATGCCATTATATCCAAGTTTAGAGAGCCCAAGTACTAGTCAAGCACCTGTCTTAGCTCCTATTCCCACTCCTAGGAATCAGAGTTCAAATGAAGCTTCCACTTCATCTCCAAGTGCCCCAAATGAGCTTCAAGAAGTCATGAAGCAACTGCAAAATTTAGGTAATGAGCTGGTCACACTTAAGAGACAGCAAACTCAAGGTTTTAGACCTTCGTATCAGCCTCAAGCTCAACCTAATAGGCAGCCATATCAGCCTCAAAGGCCACCCAATCCAGCTGCAAATATGAATCAAACAAGGCCTCCTGCCAATAAACCATTCCAGCCCTATAATCCAAATGCCATATCTGCCTCTAAGGCATTAGTACCAGCACAAAACAACACTGCCCAGGAGTATGATTGGTGTTTTCCATGTAATGAGCCTCATAATCAATCCATGTGCTTCAATGGTGCTTTGACCCAAGCTTTAATGGTAACAAGTGCTGGTGTGGAGGGTGAGAGTAGTCAAGAAAACAGCCAACAACAAGAAACATTCCAACAGCAACCTGCCCCAAATGACACCACATTGGTAAATTGGCAAGCAGAGGATTTCTGTGGCATGAATCAGGCAGTTTCTCAAGGTGTTGCTGCCAACACAAGGTCAAAAAGGAGAAATTTGGGTGAAGAACAGCCGTTAGCCCCAGCCAATCCACAACCTTCCACAGCTCCACAAATGATTGGCAAGCAAAACCCAGTTTCAAATGCACAAGGGCAGTCAAGAACAGCCCCTAGGCCAACTCAAATGCCAGCTGTTGCTGCCCACATACAAGGAGCAAATGTGCAGACCAAGGGACAACAGAGAGATCCTTCATCACCATTCAGTATCATTGATCAGATGAAGAAGACAAACGTCAATATATCTATGTGGGAATCGCTATCCATCCCAGGCCAAAGAAATCTGCTGCAAGCTGCCATAAAGGATTGGCCAACTTCGAATCAGCAGGTCCAAATGCAGGAGAAGGTACTCACAAATGCTGCCCACCCTCAAGGAAATCATGGAGCACAACAAGGTAGAATGCTGAAGCCTCCCCCTTTCTATGTTTTGTTAATCATTGGAAATCAGCTAGTGCATAATTGCATGATAGATTCCGGGGCAAGTAGCTCAGTTATGCCTAAACAGATAGCTGATCAGTTAGGGCTCCAGTATGAAATAACATCTAAGGGAGTAGTGCAGCTGGATGGGACAGCAATAGCAACAGTTGGAGTGATTAGAAATTTGAGTCTTACCTTGCATGCATGTCCAAATGTTGTTGTCTTACAAGATATATCAGTCATAGACCTTCCACCACTCTTTGCCCTTTGCTTGTCAAGAGATTTCACTGCCAAAATTGGGGGATATTTGTCCGCTGATTGGTCTCACATGCTATTCAGAACGAGATATGGGACTAAGGCCACAATTAGGTCAGAACCTATTGCAGACTTCCACATTGAGCCCTATACTCCAAGTCAGATTAATGCCAATTGCTCAGCATTTGATCAAGAAGATCACCCTGGCACTGATGAAGCCGACACTAAGGTTGGAAGTATTCCAGATTTGACTCTTGATGAATGGGCAAACAAGGTACATGCTTTTGATCCTTATCAAGAAGTAGAAGAATCTGAGCTAGGGGTCTATTGCATACACGAAGAAAGTCAACCTATTCCTAGCATCACCAAGCCAAACCACAAGGATGACAATGAAGTATGGCAGCTGTTTTTCGATGGATCAAGGAGTAGACAAGGTGCAGGAGGTGGAGCCATGCTTGTTTCACCTCAAGGAATAAAGCATTATTCAGCTTTTAGATTTCAATTTGCATGCTCCAATAACACTGCTGAATATGAAGCCTTGGTGCAAGGGATGCATTGGGCAATCAAGAGAAAGATAAAGAACTTGCAAGTTTTTGGGGACAGTGAGCTGATTGTAAATCAGGTCAAGGGACAACATGCTGCCAAAAATGATCTACTCAGATGCTACAAGAACAGGGTGTGGGACCTCATGGAAGATTTTGAGGGCTTTGGCATCAAATCCATCCCTAGGAAAGAGAATCAAGCTGCTGACAGGCTTGCAGCAGTAGGGGCAGCCTTTGACATTATAGAAAACATTCAACAAGACAAGGTACAGCCAAACATCCACGTGATTGTGAGGCCTTCAGTGCCGGATAACGATGTCAGTTGGCAAGTATTTGAGAATGATCAGCAAATCATCCACTTCTTGCAAGAAGAAGCTGAGTTCTCAGCTAAGAATCAAGAGAAGTTGGAACAGCAATATGGTGACCAGGTGATACAGCTGAGAACTGACAAGCTGCCCAAGGGACTTATCACCTTGGAGTCCATTTTTAATCCCAATGATCAGTTTAGAAAGGAGAAAGCAAACATTCAGGTTAAGAGAGAAGATTCGGTATCCATCTTGGTAGAAGAGAACAAGCCATTGCAAATTGGAAAGATGACAACTGAACAGGAAAGGTATGAGTTCATACAGCTATGTCAAGAATTCCCTGACGTGTTTGCTTGGAGTTATGAAGATTTGAAAGGGTTCAATCCCAACTTAGCTCAGCATACCATTGAATTGGACCCAAATACTAAGCCTATCAGGCAGAAACAGAGACCAGTCAATCCACACATGGAGCCTCTCATGAGGAAAGAATTGGACAAGCTGATTGAGTCAGCAATTATATTCCCAATCAAGCATTCTAGTTGGGTTGCCAACTTAGTTCCAGTCAGAAAGAAGAGTGGAGAGATCAGGCTGTGTGTTGACTTCAGAGATTTGAATAGAGCCTCTCTCAAGGACCATTATCCACTCCCTTCCATGGAGCAAATATTGCAGGTCGTAGCTGGTTCAGAAAGGTTTTCACTACTTGATGGTTACTCAGGCTTCAATCAGATTATGGTAAAGGGGGAAGACCAGTTCAAGACAGCCTTCACAACCAAATGGGGCACATATGCTTACAAGAAGATGCCATTTGGACTGTCGAACGCCGGAGCAACATTCCAGCGAGCTATGGATATGGCATTCAAAGGCTTGATCAACAAGATAGTGCTGATATACTTAGATGATATTACTGTCTTCTCAAAGAATGCTGCAGACCATCTCTTTCACCTCAGGCAAGTGTTTCAGAGGTGTAGAAAGTTCGGTGTGTCTTTGAATCCTAAGAAGTGCATCTTTCTTGCACATGAAGGGAAGCTCCTTGGCCATATTGTCTCCAAGGAGGGATTAGCAATTGATCCAGAGAGGGTCGAAGCCATAAGGGCTCTACCATTGCCAAGCCACAAGAAGGCCCTTCAGAGTTTCCTGGGAAGGATAAACTTTGTTCGGAGGTTTGTCCCAAATTTTGCAGCCCTTGTCAAGCCCATCACTAAAATGTTAAGAAAAAGCATGGCTTTCAAATGGACGGCAGAAGGCAAGGAGAGTTTTGAAGCAATCAAAGAAGCCATCTCCCAGGCACCCACTCTCATCAACCCAGACTTTTCCAAGGATTTCATCCTCTATGCATTTGGAGGTGATGACACTATTTCTGCCATTCTGGTACAGCAGAACAAAGATAATGATGAGCAGCCGATTGCCTTCTTCAGCCAGAGCCTAGGTGACTGCGAAATGAGGTACTCTTTTATTGAAAAGCATGTCCTTGCAGTAATCAGAAGCTTGAAGAAATTCAAGCATTTAGTCTCAAACAACAAGATACAGTTGCTAGTCTCGCATGCTGGGGTTAAGGATTTCCTCCTCAACAAGGATTTGAATGAGAAAAGGGCAGGTTGGATCACCCGTGTCATGGAGTATGACATTGAGATCAAGATCACCAAGCTGGTAAGAGGCAAAGGTTTGTGTGAGCAGCTCGCTTCCAAACAACCAGACAACCCAGAAGATGAAGAAGACGCTGTCCTGCTATTACAAGATGATCAAAAACAGGAAAATGATGATGTGTCCACTCCCTGTTGGACTCAGAATATGATACATTTCCTACAGACGGGCATGTGCCCTCTAAAAATGAGCAAAGAAAAAAGAAGATACTTCAGGTTGCAGGCAATTCCATATACCATCATTGATGGAGTTTTGTTCAAGAAGGACGTCAATGGAGTGCTGCTGAGATGCATTAACACAGGTCAGATTCAAAGGGTGTTAAAAGAATTTCATAATGGACCAGCTGGTGGCCATTTTGCACCAAGAGTGACAGCTCTGAAAATCATGAAGGCTGGTTATTATTGGCCTAAAATCTTCAGTGATTGCTATGCATGGATCAAGAGGTGTAAGAATTGTGCATTCTTCACAGGAAAAGAGAGACTCGCTGCCCTTCCATTGCATCCAATTACAGTAGATCAGCCATTCATGCAGTGGGGTTTGGACTTCATTGGAGTCATCAATCCCAATTCGAGCCAAGGGCACAAATGGATTCTGACAGCCACAGACTACTTCACCAGATGGACAGAAGCAGTAGCACTCAAAGAGGTGAATGAGTCTAGCATCTTGGACTTTTACGAAGGGATAACTACCAGATTTGGTGTACCTGCTACAATAGTCTCTGATAATGCATTGGCATTCATCGGATCTAAAGTGACTGAGTGGGCTGTCAAGAACGGGATTTACCTGAGCACTTCATCAAATTATTACCCTCAAGGTAATGGCCAGGCCAAGTCTACAAACAAAAACTTGCTGAGGATCATTAGGAGGACTCTTGATGAGAATCAGAAGGCTTGGCATACCAAACTGAAATCAGCCTTATGGGCTGATAGGATAACTCCCAAAAGATCCACGGGTAACTCTCCATTTAGGCTTGTCTACGGAAGAGAGGCAATCTTGCCCATGTCACTTGAGTTGCCAACGTTGGAACTCATGAAACAGCTGGAGTTGCTAGAGTTTGAGCCCATGGAGGTGAGGTATGCAGAGTTGATGGAGCTGCAAGAGATCAGAGATCAGGCATCCCAAGCAATGGAAAAGGATCAAGCTTTGATCAAAAAGACCTTTGATAGGAAGGCCAAAGACAGATCTTTTCAAGTAGGAGATCTAGTGCTGAAATGGGATGTGGACAGAGCAAAACCAGGAAGGCATTCAAAATTTGATGCCATTTGGAGTGGCCCATACATGGTCACAAAGTGCAAGAGCAACAATGCTTTCCAATTGGCCTCATTGGATGGTGAAGAACTGCAGATTCCAGTAAATGGAATCTATCTCAAGCGTTGCTTCTAGAGGGAGGTTCACTACACCTGTAGATATTAGATTAGATTTTCTTTCCTCCAAGTGCTTGTGCACATTGTTTTGCTGTAGGTTAGTTTTGTTTTCCCTAAGTGCCTTGGCACAGCTTGCTGTCCATGGAGATGTTTAGCATGTCTTTGCTTTCATCAGGTCACATTCCATCTTCCCCCTTGCACATTCTGAGTCAGTTTGGATTCTAACAGAATATTTGATGACTCCATGCCCAATGGATTGCTTCAGGCAACTGGTCTTTCCATCTAGCAGGCAGATGATCCCGCTGAGTCGCCAAATTGTTATCCAAAATTCACCCCCCTAGGGTAAATTTTGATAACATGCATCAGAAGATTCAAATCCCAAGCAAATTGATTGATTCAGAGAAAAATCAGGTTTCTAGGGTCCCTTCAGGTATTTTTCTAACTCCCCTGGCTGAAGAAACAGGGAGCAAGCTCTGAGAAAATGCAAAAAAGTTGCAGAAAGGCAAATAGGTTGATCCAGGAAAGAGTGTGAAAATTGGCTAAGTCCTGCTCAAGGTAGCATTTGGGACAAGTGGGACAAATGGAAGCGGATCGGCCGAAAAGCCTCTAGGCGGCCCAAATTGCATTTGGGACAATCGGGCCAGAAGTACGCGGCGGGCGTGAAAAGCCGATAAGGCCGAAAGAGGAAGAAAAATTGGCTAAGTGTTGCTCGGGACGTTTGGGACAAAAAGGCCCGAACCGGCCGGTTCGGCCGAAATGAGCACAGGCAGTCCAAAAGAAAATGGGACAAATGGGACGAAAGTACGCGGTGGGCGCGAAATGCCGGTTTGACTGAGAGAAAATTGACTAACTGCTGAGAGGGACAGTTTGGGACAATCGGGCCAAAAAGGCGCGAACCGGCCGAAATCAGTCAAGTCAGTCCGAAGCAAAGTGGGACAAGCGGGCCAAAAATGCCCGAACCGGCCGAATCGGCCGAAATGAGCACAAAGGGCCCAAAATCAAATGGGACATCTGGGACAAATGGAGGCGAAGTACGCGAAAAAGCCGGCAGGGCCGAGAACCAATCAGAAGCCACCACGTGTCTCAGGGAAAAAGGGTCAAAAAGGTCAAAGGGCAAGTTTTAAAAGAGTCAGCCCGAACCAATGAAATAGCGCCACGTGTCCAGTTAAGGGCCCCACAAGTGAATTTCAAAATGAAAGCCCACGAAAGATGGAGGAGAGAGAATTACTCGTCCAATCAGCACGTGCCACGTGTCGTCCAGGTGGCAGAGCGCGGGAAAGGATTTCAAAACACGCTTTCGCCTGTTTTGTGCCCTAGATCTTCAGATCGCCATAACTTTTGATCCAGAGCTCGGATTTGCACGTTCTTTATATCAACGGAAAGCTGGTGAAATTATCTACACAATTCCAGGGTCAATCTTGTGTTTTGGAGCAGTCTGGAGGGAGAAAAATTGAGAAACGGCTCTGACGCGTATTCATGGCCGGAAATGACATTCCAGCGACCAGAGTTAATGCAGAATGGGTCGCATTCTCCTGCAATCCAGTCAAAATGACAGGGTATGGGTTTGTAAGGTCCTCCATGCCATTTTAATACACCTGCAGTCAAGAAAGAATGGGCTCCCATGCCTTTGTACGTCTCCTGTTCCCTGGGTTCGACCCTTGCATTTTTAAAAGCCAGTTTTGGGCTCATTTCAAACTGAGGAACATTTTTTGGGCATATCAGACTTCTTCTTTCACCTTCTTCAAGGGATTGATGAAGTATCAGACCTCTCCAAGGATTGTAACAGTTTTCTTTACCTCTCTGAGGGTGTAATGCGTATTTTGATATTAAATTGATAATGCAAGCTCTGTGAATGGGTTTCAATCCTTTGTTTGTATTATTTGCTTGATTTCAGATGCTAAATTATACATTATCAGTCTGTGTATGTTTTTATGTTGTGAACCTTGGTCTGTGTCTATTTGCATGACTAATATGTTTCACCACTCCTTTTGGTGCATCACCATCTTTAGTTAGTTTCAATTTTTTGCACTTCTACCCCTGTCTCCTTGCAAGTTAGAATAGGATTAGGATCTAAACCTCTGTAGTTTTGCAAAATATAGATCTAAATCAGAGGAGTTTGAGGAACCAGCCTCTAATCTGGAGATTCCTCTCGCAGTTTCCAAGTCCCACACTTGGAGAGAGGTTTCCATGTTGTGGAATTACACTGGATGCAAGAGTGGTCAACCTAGAAATCTGATCAGCGTCCAGGGGTGCTGTAATTTTGCACTAACAAGGCCCACATACAATAACAAACAAACAAGCAAGTAAAAACAATAGACAACCATGGAAGCAAATAATCTTGCAAAACAAATGCTAAACATGAAGCACCCATTAGCATGTTAGAAAGATAACCATTATGTCAAAATATGTATAACCCTGTAATATAGAGTGCTAAGTACAAAATGAAACAATAACACATGTGAGAGATGAATGTGGATGCCCCCAACAACCAATGTAGGATGGTAGAAGGAAAGCATCCATGCTGCATGTAAGAGACATGTGTATGCGATCACAAATAGAAAAATACGTGAACACGCATGTGTGGATGGCACAGATAAATTACATATAAGAGATCTAACTAGAATGTGTAATGAAGTGACCATATACAAGCGAATGCAAGCAAGAGTAAAAGCAACCAAGATATGCAATATGCTGTGGATGGATGGAATGGAATGCAAGATGGATTATAGGATCTATGTGCCCCCCAAGTGAATGGAAATGTATGCAACAAGGTTCATTTGGTTTTCCCGCTCACTATTCAAGAATGAACCATAAATGAGAGTGCGTCATTGGGAAATGATCGAAATGCATGTTGTGTCTGTCATGCTATGATGATTGTGTATGTGTATTGAGGATATGCAATCTAAATATGATGTATGCGTGCCCCTTAAATCTGAAGTGTTTATCATGAAAAGATGATTGAAAGAGTGATGATGTAGTCTAAAGCATAGATCACTATAAAATGAATAGAGGGATTGGTGATGTAGCGTAAAGCGTATACCAATACAAGATGAAGGGATAGGTGACCATTTAGCCTAAAGCGTATGTCACTAACCTAGTAAATTCACATGATAGAAGGTCGAATGATGAATGTGTAAGTATGATTTAAGGTCCATTTTATTTGTAAACCCTCGAAAATTGATTATGGACCGAGGAACTAAAGTACCTCATAGGTTAGTGAGTGCAGCGCATAGATGTGTGATGAGGATAAACGACCATGTGATGAGTATGTGATGTGTGATTAGAAATAGTGTGCAATATATGTATTTCATGTGTATTATGCCCTCAACAGTTGAGTGTGAACCAAAGCACAAGAGTTTATCATTGGGTAGTGATGATACTGGTATAAGTGTGATGAGTGTGCAATGTGATGAGGATGTGAGATGCGTATATTAGAAGTATGTTTTGTTATGATGTACGATGTTACTAGGTTGGGGGGAGTGTGTGTATGCGATGCCCCCAAGTGTGCATGAATGAATGAACTATCCAATGATAGTGATGAATGAATGTCCTCCATCTGATGCATGTGGTGCATAAAGCGTATGACCTTGATCTAAGAGTGGAAGTATACGAGAAAGACGCTGCGCTGGTGAATGAAGTCTATGTGCATATAATGGGTGAATATATGATGAATACCGTGGTGGAGAAAAATGTATCGGTGATGGAGATATACGTGATTTCGAGCGTGAAGGTGATGAATACCCACATGGAATAAACCAAGGTGGTGATCTACATCGAGATGTAGTAACGATCCTAGAAATGGGCTGATACCTATGTGTAGGATTAGTGGAGCGGTGAGGCCATGTAGACAATGCACGAGAAGGTGAAATAAGAGTAGATTGTGCTTTTGATAATTTAGAGTGTGATGTGGTAGATGAAATAGGTTGCATGCTTACTAATGTGTGAGGAGATGCCGACCATGGAGCAGAGGGAGGTACACTATCAATAGAGATAACTTGATTGTTGTTAATGAATTTAATTCACAAATGATTCATAGAGATGATATATTGAGATCGACAAATCCAATTGAGACCGAGAAGTATGTCAAAACCATGAAATGTGTTGTCAGTAAGGAAAGACACAAACATAGTAAGAGGACCAACTATAACATGTATTTGGACGAAAACAAAGGGTTTGTTCCTAGGGTATTCAATTTGCAATAGAGGATACCTGATAGCCTTAAGGAGTGGCATGGAACATGCACTAATGGGCCATGATGGGTCAACCTTAGTGTTATTGATAGGGACCGAATTGACAGATGCCTTAATATATAAGTGATTAGATGTGAAATTTGCATGACAATCCTGGTTAGAGAAAAAAATGATCAATGGCGAAGCTTTAGTATGTGCAAATAAGAAATAAAGAGCCCCTGATGCAGGAGAAGGCACCATGTGATATATATGATTAAAAAAATATTTGGATGCTTTATTGTCGTGCTGTTGGGATTGGTTATTAAATAATTTGATTTTACCCCTATCATTGACTGGTGTAGAATCTGTGGGTTCCATGAATTCAAGATTGTTATTATCAATAAGATCTTGGATGATTGTGCGGAGCTTGAAACATCGATTTGTAGAATGTTCCACACATCTATGATAATCACATTGAAAGTTTTTGCTATAATTCCTACATTTTGGTTGTGATGGATCTAATTCGAGTGGTGGAGGGAGCATGATAAGGTTGCTCTCAAGAATTTGTTGCAGTATGAGATGTGGAACCATAGGAAAGTTAGTAAATTTTTTCCTAGGTAGTTGTGATTGAGCTTCTTTAGGAGTAGTGAGTGCATTGACAATAACTTTGGCGTCAGCAGGTTTATTTGTAGATGGTTTGAATGGTGCCTTATTTAAAAAATGAGTGGATGAGGAAGCTTGATCCTGATACTTAAGTTTGCCTATGGACAAGAGTTTTGTGTCACGAAGCTTGAGAATGTGACAAATTTGATAGAATGAAGGAGAGGTTTTAAAGAGAACACTTTCCTGAAGTGGTGGCAAAAGACTATGAATAAAAAAATCCTGAAGGTTGGAGTCCGCTAGCACATTAGAAATATTAGCTAAATTAATTTTGTATCTCAGAACATAGTTGACTAGGTGTTCATTTAGTCCCTGTTTCAGTTTTGCTAATTAAGTGTAAGAGATCTTGGAGCCGATATTAATAGAAAAATGAGTAAGAAAAGCATCAGATAGATGTGTAAATGAAGTTACTAAGTGAATAGATAGGTCATAAAACCAACACATTACATAATCATGGAGTCTATGGGGAAATATTTTAGCCAAAAGAATATGATCATCAACAAAATCAAGACAAACGACATGAAATGCTCGAAGATGTTCTTGCGGGTCACCATGTCCATTGAAAATGGGAAGCTTGGGGGTGAAAAAATTAGGAGGAAGCAGATAAGTGGAGATGGCAGGTGCGAATGGAGTATGCAATAACAATGTGGAATCTAGAGATGGTGACACATGCGAAGTGGCCTGTAGTGACTTATGAATTTGAGCTTTAAGGTCATGATATAGAGAAGTTAAGTCTTGGGTACCAATAAATGAAAATTTTCATACATGAGAAACTAAATGTGGTGTAAAGTTATTGGTAGGAGTAGTGAAAAAAGGGGAATGGTAGAAATAGGTGGAAGAGTAGAAGTGAGCGATTGAGTAGTAATAGAGGTTGGTATGACCACGAAAGTAGTGAGCTCTGCCAAATTAGTGGCTTATTCACGAGGAACATGTAAAATTAAATCTAGATCTTGGGGATGTTAAAAAATATGATCATTAATGGCCTTAAGATGACCTTTCATAAAATATTCATGAGATTGAGCCATGGCAAAAGGAGAATAAACCCTACACAAAAAGTGGATTTGAACATGGGATTCACCAAAATGATTAACTAAAAATGTGGAATATATGTAGTTAACCTAACTAGGGACAAAAATAAATAACATTACTAAAATGATGTAAACAACTTCTAAATAAATATAAAAAGTGACCCAAGCAATTAGGCTAATGAAAATAAAAACCCTAATATGCAAATAAGCGTTGGAAGGATATTATATGATTCATAGGCTGATTTGGAATATGTCTTAAAATGGACTGAATATTTTGAAATAAGGAACAAACATACAAAGGTATCGAAAAGGCTTTATCTAAACTGTTTGGTTGTATTGGGGCACCTAGGAGAGGATAAAGGCACTTATGGGTGCCCTAATCTACGTTTTGGGCACCCTGGTCTGTGAAGGAGGTCCAAAAACCAAACTTGTAGGGTCGTAAGATGATCTGAATCCCTTACTATCTATCTCAATAACTTTTTTGTACTCCACTGTATGTCGCTAGTAGTCAATGATGAAGAGGAAACCTGCAAAACCACAAAACAAGCATCAAACCCTAAAAAAAGAAAAATGCATATGAAGGGGTCAGACTGTCATCAACTGTCACAATGGTGGACTTACTAACTGAGAATTGTACTGCATCTCAGACTCAATGTAGTTCTATGTGTAAGTGTGTGCAATATGCCCTAGGTACTCTTGTGCCAGTCGCACTTTGTAAAAGTAGCGAGCAATAATTATGTTTATAAAATGTAATAAAATGGTGGATGGAATAGAATAAAATTCCCTTATATGTTTGTGTGATACAAATGAGCCAACTTTGTGTCTTGTGATGGAGCTAAATGGATGCAAATGGAGCCTTTGATGGATGTAACCTTAGGTGATGATAGTAGTCACTAGTGCTTGGTCCCTCATTATGGTTTCATAACTTTATATTTATATGGTTATCTTGTTCTAATTTCGTAATTGACCCTGAAAAGGCCGATGAAAAGAAAGAAAAAGTGTTCAAATGGCTAAAAACATCCCAAAAAGTGGCAGGAAAGTAGGAAAAGTATCAGAGCACCCTAACTGAGACTAGGGTGCCCGTTGGTGCCCCAGTACTAGCCTGAGCACCCCAGTTAAGGCTAAAATGATGGGAAACAACAAAAACATATTGGAAAAGTATGTGCAGGATGTCAACAATGATGAAAAAAGAAAAGAAAAATGGCCATAATATGGGGGTTAATTAGTATTTTCTTCACTCAAAAACCATATGAATAGTAGTATGAGACTGGGACTAAATAGTGTCTAAAGTGTATGATTTTGTATCTAGAACATGTATCCACACAATTCTTCTTTATCAGGATATATTTACAACAATGTAACACTCTATGTATCTAAGGAAGCATTTGTGTAGAGTAACAAGATAATTCCTTTCTTTGGAAAATTGATTATAGGAAGCTCTTTACACTTTTATTTTATTACTTTGATTGCTTTTGTAGTCTAATGGTTCCAATTGAATCCATATTTTATTAATTGCTATTGTAGTGTGGTTTTCTATTCAATGGGACTATTGAAGAAAGAATAGACATAATTTAAACAACATAAACACCTTTGAAGTTGCTTTTTATCTTTCATTTTATTTGGGAATTCTTTTATCTTCTCAATAATATGTAACTGTAGTGTGATTTTACAATTTTCCAAATGAAAGCCCAATAAGTTTAGATTTGTTGTATTGATTCTCATTTTTTTTACTTACAAAAAGATACCAATTCTCTTTTTATCTACTTACAAAAAGATACCAATTCTCTTTTTATCTACTTACAAAAAGATACCATTCTTCTTGAGGCTTAGAAGCATATTGAGATGTTGGACATGCTCACCAACAATGCTAGAGAAAAAAATAATGTTATCTATATACATACAACAAAATTATGCTATATGCTTGAGAGCGTTATCCATATTGCACTTGAAATATGTTGGAGTTTTGCTGAGACCAAAAGACATTACGTTCCACTCATATATACATTGTGGTACTATAAAAGTTGTCTTGTACCTATTTTGTTCTTGAATCTTTACTTGAAAAAAACTAGATGTATTGTCAAACTTAGAATAGATTTTGTTTCTTGATGCTCTATTCATCAAATTACCAATTAATGGCAGAAGGTAGTGGAAGGGCATAATAATCTCATTTAGAGGCTTATAAATTATCCCCAATAAGTTGCAAGTCTTTGAATGATATGAATATGCCAATTCCCGAAACCTCTACCCATTAATCATGCTTGTGATGATAGAGCTCCGGAGCAAAACCTATTTAAGTTGATCGTAATCTGATTTTTTGTAAAGTAAGGTTTACAAAAAAAAAGATACCAGACAAATTGAGTATCACATGGTTATTGGTGGCACTTCGTCGCCTTTTGGGTCTCACACACTCCAAAAGATTTCCAATGAGGCATAAGATTGGCTAATGCTCTCAAACATTTAACACACTTTCATTGTGGTGTATTATATATGCGAAGTTGGTTTGCTTTAAAACCATGGTGAGCATGTGTACATTCAATATGCCCTTTTGGAAGCCATCAATAGAATGGTATTTGTTTGTATTGAATAAAATGATGTTGGTACAACAAAGAGTATGTATTGGGCTTATATTGTGCCACAATGAAAGGCAACCTCAAACCCATGGTTTCGAGTAATAATGTAGATGTAGAGATAAGAAAGATCAAATCCACTTCCAATGTTCAAGTACTGAAAATATGTCTCTCCTTTCTTCAAAATACTTTTTTTGAATGAGAACTATCTCCACAACAGTAAGAAAAGAGGTATTCAACTAGACCATTACGCTACAAAAGCAGTTAAAACCATAAAATAATAATTAAAAAAACGTCCTCCGGTTGATTTTCCAAGCAAGAATTCCCTTGGTACACCAATAGATGCTTCCTCCATACATGGAGTGCATAACAAAATTTCAAATCTATCTGAGCATGCGGATCATCCATTACATGATAGAACCCCAAAAATGATCAGTATTGATAAGAAAGTGGCCACCTCAATAAGGGGATTTATAATTCACAATATTCCTAAAACCTATAATTTTGTTAGGGACAATATAAATTAATTCACCAGTATATAACGTGGAAGAATAGAGCAAAACTCACAAGGAAGAGTTTTTTTTTTAACCTATTGAAAACCCCAAAAAACACCTTTTATACCTCTCTGGACTATGGATTGCACTATTGAATGGTATTACAGGGGCAGACAATTGGTGTGTGTTATGCCACTAATCTAATCGATTTTCAAATAATACTACTGCAAATATATTGATTTTTTGACATGGTTCGTTTGTTCTTTCCAAGCCTGTAAATTTGGAGAATCTTCTGAAGTCTATTATTAGAGTCCTTGTACATTCTGGTATGCACATCAATATGTTAGATCTTGGTTAAACTGATGGTTTCTACTCTTATGAATGAATTAGCCAAGGAGAAAACATTATATTTTGATCATATAGATACGGACTTCTTCTATCAGAAATCGTGCAATCTCTCATCATACAGTGTCATAAACCATTTCATATTTCCAAATCATGTTTAGTGCACCTGCATAACCAGATGACATGAGATTTCTCTCTCTGGAAAGTAAGTTATATAACTTCGTAGAATATCTTTAACCACACATTGGAGAGTAAAATGGTGGAAGTCCATAGAGCTAGATAGACATTATTTTTGTATCTTAATATCACGTAAGTAATATTATAGAGCTTTCCTCATTTCAAATTTTGACCTAGAGTTATTGAATATTTCTGTACTCATTTTTGTATGTAGTTGTGCATTCATTGTCTGAAGTTGATCCTTACATATTTTCAACACTGGATCTTCTTCTTCTTCACTAGAATATTCTTTAGTTTCATATTTTGGGTCGAACATCCTTTCCATTAGTATCCTCTCACGTATCCTACAATAATTATCAACATGAGATTATATCAATTCATTATATATTTCTTATGGATGTTGAAGGGATATAATTACAATTGAAGAAATAGTTCAACATACAAAATAAACATATTATGAATTGATAGAAATTATTCTTGATAATTATTCTATGATACGTGGCAAGATACTAAGAGAATGGATACTCAGAACAAAATTGTTGTTAAAGAATCATCTACTTATGAAGAAGATCCAATGTTGAAAACATTGAAGGATCAACTTCAGATAGTGAATACAAAATTGCAGTAAAAAATGAGTAAAGAAATATTCGGAAACTCTAGGTCCAAAGATGAAATGAGGAAAACTTTGTAACAACACTCACATGATATTGAGAAACTTGAAGAAAATGAGAAAGTTAAAAAAGAAAATTCAAAAATATAAATAAACTCAAGGATCCAACAAGAGGTGCTAAAGAGGCTTAGGAAAGTAGGCAACTCATGGTTATAAGGTCTCTAAATTCATAAAGAAAGATAATTGGGAATACGAAGACTATGATGAGTTAGAAGACTATAGTCATCAAGATGATTCCCTAGAAGAAGGTTTAGACACCAAGCCTATGAAGGATTTTTTCAAGAAAGAGAAAGGCAATAAACAAGAATAGTAAAAATTAGAGCCTAATCTAATAAAAAACAAGATCTACGAGATATCCAATAAAATATTTTACTAGTTTTATGATTCAACATAATAGGTTGTAAAATATAAATTTTTGAATCTAGAAGAGATGCTTTTAGGAGCTAGTAGTAGGCAACTGGAACTTGAGTAACTAACAAGTTTGTTTTTGGTAAATAATGCTACATATATTCCTATAGACATCTATATAAAAGGTTATAAACATAATCTCTGCATGCCTTTATTGGTACAAGATCACCCAAATCATTTGATATAACACTTGTAATTCCTTTTTTTTTTTTTTGAAAAAATAATCCACTAAATATAACAGGAGCTAAAATCTTAGGAGAATAGTTGGAATTTGGTAGATATGCTCCTAATTTCCCAATATTTATACATGCTGTGTTATTTTTTTATTGATTTGATTGAATTCAATAAACAAGATGTATATATTTTGATAGGAAACATAATTTTGTTAAATTATGAGTAATTGGTGAAAACAAAAAATAAAATTATACTATACAATACAGGCAAGTCAATACATGTTCGTATCCTATCCACAATAGAAAGTGTTATTGGTTTAATAGCAATTTTTTTAGAATTGTAGAAGGATGATCAAATAGGTGAGGTTAGAAAATACTATCAAAAATTACAAAATGACAAGAAAGGGAGAAATGCTATATTCATGAAGGGAGAACAGTTAAACATGTTAGCACAGACATTGTGAGAAGAACATCTGCATCGAATAAAGGAAAGATTTGAAAGGGAATGTTGTAACATGAACCCGTCATAGTTATGGCCAGTAGATCATGAAGGAAGTGAGATAAAAATTAGTCTAGAATGTGCATGTAATATTCCTCTTGAAAAAATTATTTCTTCACTCCAACAAAAAGGAAATAATTGGATTTATATTTAAAAGGAATTGCTTGATGGAGGTTTCCTTAGGTACAATAATAGTACATTATCTTGTGTTGCATTTTTTGTGAACAAAACAGATAAATATAGAGGGAAGAATAAACTTTCTATAAGTTGCAAGTCTTTGAATGATATTAATATGCCATTCCACTAACCTCTACCATTAATCAATGATTTGATGAATAGAGAATCAAGAAGCAAAACCTATTTAAGTTTGATCGTAAATCTTATTTTTGGAAAGTAAAGGTTTAACAAAAAAAAAAGATACAAGACAAATTTTAAAGTATCACAATGGTTATATGAGTGGAATGTAATGCCTTTTGGTCTCAACACAACTCCAACATATTTCCAATGAGCATAAGATGGATAATGCTCTCAAACATTTAACAAAATTTCATTGTGTGTATATAGATGAGATTATTGTTTTCTTTAAAACCATTGGTGAGCATGTGTAACATTTCAATATGCATTTTGGAAGCCATCAATAAGAATGGTATTTGTTTGTATGTGAATAAAATGATAATTGGTACAACAAATATTAATTTATTGGGCTTATATTTGGCAAAAGGAAAGGTCAAAATCAAAACACATGTTATCGAGAAGATAGGAGAATTTATAGATAAAATGAAAGATCAAATACAACTTCCAAGGTTTCTAAGTAGCTTAAATTATGTCTCTCCTTTCTTCAATACTTTTTTGAATGGAGAACTATACTACAAAAATTAAGAAAAGATGTATTCAACTAGAACCATTACGCTACAAAAGCAGTTAAAACAATAAAATAAAAATGTAAAAACGTCCTACGGTTAATTTTCCAAAGCAAGGAATTCCCTTGGTACACCAAATAGATGCTTCCTCAAATACATGGAGTGCTACATTGTCACATATCTATCTTGATAAGTGCGGATACATGCCATGAACCATTATAGAAACCCCAAAAATATATCATGTATATGATAAAGAAAATTTGGCCATCATTAAGGGGATTGATAAATTCAAAATATTCCTAAAACCTATAGAGTTTATGGTTAGGACAAATAGTAAAGTAATTCAAAGTATAACGTGGAAGAAATGAGATCCAAAACTAACACAAGGAAGAATTACCTATTGACATTTATACCTATCTGGATATGAATTCACTATTGAATGGATAAAAGGGGAAGACAATTGTGTTGTTGATGCACTAATCTACGATTTCAAAAATAATACTGCAAATATGATTGAAGTTTTTGACATGGTTAGTTAGTTCTTCCAATCCTGTAAATTGGGGAGATCTTCTGAATTCTATTATTAGAGTCCTTGTACATTCTTGGTATGCACATAAATGGTTAGATCTTGTTAAAATGATTGTTTATAACTCTTATGAATGAATTATCCAAGGAGAAGACAATTTTATAGTTGATGCAATATAGATACTGACTTCTTCTATCAGAATCGATGCAATCTCTCATCATACAGTTGACATAACCATTGCATGTTCCAAATCATGTTAGTGGACACCTGAATAACGAAGGATGACATTGAGATTTCTCTCTCTTGGAATAGTAAGTAATATATAACTTAGTAGAATATGCTTTTAACAACACATTGGAGAGTATGGTGGAGTCATAGAGCTAGATATGACATATATTTTTGATAAATTTAAACTAGGATTTGGAAACATTATCCAAATTAGTATATTAGAATATATGTAGAGCCCATGCTATTATGTACTCCCAAGAGTTGAATTCTATAGTAAGTTAAATTCATGAAGAAGTCATGTCCATATCCTAGACCAAATAGCCATAATATCTAACAAAAAAGTGTCCAAGAGGCATGAGCGGGATTTGGTCCACAAAATCTAGCACCTAGATATATATTTTGTGTGTGTGTATTGTTGATTTTTTATTGAATACTATATTCAATTTTAATGCATGTCTTCCCATAATAAAAATTCTCAAGATATATGTCCCAATTGATTTTTTTCCATCAATAAAATAAGACATTGAAACTCTCACATGCCTATAATTCTTAAAAATATTTTGGACATGTTTTCATGCTTTTCCCAATGTCCCAAAATATGGTACACAATTATATAAAATACCCGATTTGAGTAACAATTAGAAAAATAAATAACAAAAATATATTAATTTTTTATTTATTTAAAATTTCATAAAAGAAC
This sequence comes from Taxus chinensis, assembly GCA_019776745.2. Lineage (NCBI taxonomy): Eukaryota > Viridiplantae > Streptophyta > Pinopsida > Cupressales > Taxaceae > Taxus > Taxus chinensis. The sequence continues at coordinate 487,250,456 of CM034154.1, forward strand.
AATTTAAATGTGAAATATCATAATTTCATTCATTAATTTGACCCGACATTGTAGCTTTTAAAGTGGCACTTCAAAGCCAATTATAAGTCTCCACATGATTTGCATGAGATAAGAGACCATGTTGTTGCCACCTAGGAGCCACACAATGAGGTTCAACCTAAGGGGGTCAAGATAAAATTTTCTTAGTGTGAACCCCTCTAATTTGCACTTTCCAACACCCATAAGCCTTCATATCTAAAGGGGGTCAGGGCGAGTCCCACTAAAATGACGCAAGTGAAATATACAATTTCACAATTTTAGCCTACAAGTGGGACACACCTTGGTATTTTAATAATATAAATAAATATATTTCAATTTTTTTTATTAAAGGTGAAAAAAGGGTTGAGGGGACCCTACCTTGAACAAAGATTTACATAAGAGCATTGAAGGGTCAAGGGGATAGCCATTGGAAGCCTCTCAAAGCAATACGAGCATACCAAAATCCACCATAAAGGAAACATAACCAAAAGACAAAAAAAATAACTAACAACAAAGAACAAAGAAACTAACAACAACCGAGAAATAGAGGGAAAGAAAAAACAGGATAGGAAGCCTCCTTCATTAATTGATCAGATCACCCACCGTCTGCATACAACCATTCCATTCTTTAACCAGGATAACTATAGTGGATTTCCAGTATTTATAGTTAGGTTCTGCAATCTCTACCTTAGGGCCAGACCCATCTTTTTCCTTGTTTTTTGCTATTTCCATTGATTGGATCATCTCAACAAGGATCTTGAGATGGTGAATAGTACTTTTGACATTTAGGATGTGTACATCTCTAATATGAAGGATAATACCCTTCATCTTCAACATGTCATTCTCCATAGAGATACACCTTTCATTGGCATTTTTAGTTGTTCATTCAACACAATAGAGGAGAGCTTCTCCACTTTCTCCTATAACTCCCTCAAGTCAATTGTCACCATACTTATCTTGTGTCTATTGATATCGGTATCAAGCCTACAATTCTCAAACTCCCTCATGAAAACATTGGACTTAACCACATTATCCTGGGCATTAAACAAATTCTTCTGGGCAGTTTTGAGTTTATGTAAAATTTCAGTGGCATCCTCCATATTTTTAGATATTTTATCCTCAGAAGACTTATGGTTAAGCTCGAAATTCTTCTCCTCACTGCTGTCATCGTGGACGGCCTCTAATTCTTGATTACCCCCAACCTCTACCTAACCCAAAACATCAGTCCGCTACTCCTCAGAGTCCGAGCTAACCTCCAGATTCTCACAGGGGATAGAGGCCCCTTTCTCCCAAATTTTTTTTTTAATGCTGATCTTAGCCAAGTGAGATTTGGTTCTTTTGGCCACAGAATTCCCCACTTCCACCCTGTTTGCACTGCCCTCCACTGATTCTAGAATCACATGCTTCTCACCAAAATTAGCAGAAGTCCATTTGGCCAAATCCCCAATTCTTTCATTTTTCCCAATAAGGGGCATTCCTAGCTTTATCATGGCCTTGATTAGGCCTTGATGCAATGGTAGGGATAAAGTACCCTTCTCGACTTGAGTGAAAAAATTGCAAGAGAAAGGAACATAAAATTTGGGAAGTTATAGGGTTTGTCATTTCGAATGTGATTTAACATTGGAAAATGATACCCATATATAACTTTATAATGTCCCTCAAGTGTAATATAATCCATAAGAAGCTGAGAAATTTCATTGTAAGGATGGGGTAGATCCTCTCTTACATAACCATTGTGGAGAATTTTAGGGGACCCCTTACCAAACATGAAGCAGTTGATCTCCTGGCTGTAATCTGATTTGGGTTTAATATATTTCAATTTCTATATGTGTTCTTTCGGTCATTATTTTATGAGTGAATGTCATTATTTAATGTATTTCACTAAAATGGGTGACAATCATAAGTTTAAGGAAACAAGGGGTTGGATCAATTAATTATTTCAATTTAGCACGCAAATGGGGTTCAATAGAGCCCAAATAAAACTGAAGGCAACAATCTAATTCAATATAAAATCATGAGGTAAACATAAGAGTTGAAACACACATAATTGGCCACTTTCACACTTTTTTTATTAAACTTTATGTACAACTCAATTTCTATAAAAATTGCTAAAAAGGTGGAAATTTGATCATCATTATCATCATTTACATCACAATACTAACATCATGATCATCATGTCTAATGTGAAACAAATAAGAAGCTGATGCAATATTTTCATTCAATTCTTTAACCTCATTATCCTCATGATCATTGTAGTCTTCATTATAACCAACACATTGTTGATCTTTCGCATCATATGACACATTTGAGGGGTTGGAGTCTACATGAAAGGAATGATAAAAAATGTCTTCTACTTCTACTTATACGGTCATTCATGTTGAATAAATATTGAGTCGTAAACTAGTGAACTCACTACTACACAAAGTGTGAATAATGCCATTTTCGTGCTCAATTTTGTGTTAGAAATTGTGGTTTTTTAGTGTTTTTATTCGCGTTTCTTTGATAAAATTACGTTGTGAAGCATGCCGCAAAAGTGACAAAAATTAGATGCGACTAGACATTTTTGATTAAATCAAATTAGCACCACTTTAGTGTCAATTTTACGTCACTTTAACACCTAATTTACACCACCATTTAGCGATGTTAATACCACAACATCATTACAAGGAGTGACACAAATGTGATGTAAAAATTGTTCCATAATTTTTTATAAATAATATAATTAATTGTAATTAGGAATAATTATATTATACATTTTAAATTATGTACAAATATTAAATATTATATATATTAAGATATATATATTTTTAGATTATCCAAGTGGGTTGAAGGGATCCGTACCCTGTTACAACAAGAAAAAAACAACCAGAAACAGAAAAACTAACGCTAGACAGGGGCTACCGTGAAACCTCGGTATTACAAAAAACTGGTATACAAAAACCACCTTCACGACTCAATCAACAGGACCAAAGCAATTTAACCAACTGAGTTTAGAATAACATTCAGCTCCTTTGGTTTCCCTTGAGCATTTGGGTCCAGATTTGAGTCAGAGTCAATTGAAATCAGGTTGGAGCGCATCCACTCCCGAAGCAGATAGTTGAAAGTTCCAGCAGCCAAATCTCGCAGATGCTCCCACCAAGGTGGAATAGGGGCCAGAGGTTGATACAAAGCTTTGAAATTGGGGAGAACAAACTGTGCCTGGGTAGAGATTTTATCCCTGGCAACGAAAGCCATACTCTCCTCGAACTTGAGTAGTTTATGATATCGATTTTCCAACTCAATAAAGGATCCCAATTGAAGATGCTACGATTCCTCCTTGCCAAAACAAGCTACCCAAGACAGAAAATTGAAATTAGATACCTCCTCGACAAGATTTCCGTAGAACACAGGCTTAAGCTAGAACACAGCTAATTTGATAACTTGGGCTTTCACAGGATGGAGGACCAAGATATTTTCAATGAAGACCGATGCCACACCACTGTTGACTCGGGGCCAACCCTCTATGACCAAAAAATATTCCCCCAACACCACTTTGATGGAAACCAGATTCTAATCACACGATATTTTGAAAATTTTCCATAGCCTACCATCAGTGACACCATTGTGGAAGGACATTTCGCGCATCTTACTGTTAAGGGCGATCCAGGGAGCACGAGGGGATGCCATATTTACAAGCAAAAAGATGTAGACAAGGGCTACCATCGACAGGAAATAAATAACAACGCTGGAGTGTGTGAGAGTTAATGAGAATCCGAGAGGTGAGAGGGGAGATCTAAAGAAACCATCATGTCCAAGGCATGTCAGGATTGCCCATTAAGAGAGATAATTTTGGTTTTTGTTTGCTCCACACTATGATTGGAAAGCCATTCCACACACTGATTTCCTTCTCGAAGAGTGTGACAAATATTCCAAGAGGAAAATTTGGATAATTGCCACAAGATCTTTTGAATGCCAATATCCAGTTTCCATGAGAGGGCCTTTCTTTTAATAATTACGTTGATAATAATTTGAGAATCTCCTTCAATCATGAGATTATCAATCCCCAACTTGAAGGCTAGATTGAGGCCATTACTTAAGGCGGAAAATTCAGCTTCGTTACAGGTCCCCTAAGGGAGATTATAGGATGCAGCCCCCAAAACTTGACCCAAGTCATTTCTAAGAACACACCCAACACCAGAAGCCCTCAGATTCCCTTGCGAAGCTCCATTGAAGTTGAGCTTCATCCAGTTAAGAGGGGGGGGATCCACCGAGTGGCTTTCCGGGATTTTGCAGAGGAGGGCTTCATTGCCCCATCATATGGCTTAACAATTTTAGGCCAGTTCTTATTCAACATACTATCGATAGAGGAGAAAGGATGAGATCTGGACCGATAAGATGCCACCGCTTCCGAGATGGCAATTTATAACATGGTTGTAAAAGATTCGACCAAATTATGCTCTCCTTTAAATATCCACTTATTCCTTTCCCACCAAAGGTGCCAGAGCCGTAGAACGAGGTTGCAGAGCCAAATGGAAGAGAGAGCACCCTCATGAAGAGAGTAGGGCCAAGCCAAAATGACCTTCGGCAAAGAGGCTGGTTGTACCCAGGGCAAGTTTAATTTGGCACAAAGCCAGTTCCAACATCTTACTGCATAGGGGAAAAGTAGAAGAAGGTGATCCTTGTCTTCACAAGCATTAAAACACAAGAAGTATATGGTAGGACCATTAAAACCATTTTTTTCCTTATTTCCTAAGTTAGAATTCTTCCCTAAAAAGCCAACCAGGAAAAAATGCCCGCTTTAGGGGGACAGTGAGGGAGCCAACAACCTTTCCAAATATGATCATCCGAGACACACTCAGAATGAAGAAGCTTGTAACCAAGATGAACCACATAGGAACTAGAGGAGGAAGCCATCCAAATGATCTCATCTAAAGCATTGGTGATAAGGATTTGTCTCTTGTTAATTTTAGACAGATACGCCTCTTTCCCCAAAACAGGGAGATTAAAGGGCTCCACAGATTTCCATTCAGCCAAAGTGGGAGAATTGGTGATAGGAATGAAATAGTCAGAAACAGACATTCCCCAAGTAATAGACAAGTGATCCTTAATCTCTTTAAGCACCGGGGGGAGCCCGATGACTTCGAAGTTATTCCAAGGATCATCCCAAAAAAGGGCCCGATTCCCATTACCAATTTTCCAACCAAAATGATCCCAAATCAAATGCCTACAACATAGAATGAAATTCCATGTATGAGAACCTTTAGGGATGTTCTCGATACACAGAAGGGAATCAGGGAGAGGGGCTCCCAAATATTTCTTCTCTAGCATCTGACTAAGGAAGTAGGAGGGATTGGAAATAAGGTTCCAAACCAGCTTGGCCCCCAGTGCCTCGTTCTACAATTCCAGATTCAGGATACCAGCTCCTCCCAGGTCTTGCAGTTTAGAAAGGGATTCCCAATGAACCAAAGGGATTTTTCGATCATCGGAGACCCCATTCTAGAGAAAAATTCCTCATCAGAGAGGTTAGATTCCCTAGAACACTTTTAGGAATCTTTAGAATAGAATCCATGAAAAGAGGGGAGGCACTAAGCACACACTTGACCAGGATCATTCTCCCAACGAGAGAAATCCAATTTCCTTTCCAAGATTGTAATTTTGAAGCTATAGAGGAAAGAAGATCCCTCCAGAGTGAGGCCTTACCAGACCCTTTAAATAGCAGAATATTCAGATATTTCACCTGCAAGGATCCCTTTTTGAAATGGAAGATATTAAGAATGCAAAGATCCAGAACATGCGAAACATTAAAAAAGAAGATACTATATTTGAGAAGACTTACATCTTGTCTAGCCACGAGGGAGAAATATTTAAGAGAGGAAGTAAGAGCCCTGGCTTCATGAACGCTGGCTTTACCAAAGAGAAAAATATCATCGGCAAATTGTTGATGGGAGACAGGGGGAAACTATTAGAAACTTTCCAACCCCGGAGGATGCCCAAATTCATCTTCTGTTTAAGAGAGAGTCCCAAAACTTTGGCAGCCAAAATGTAAAGAAAAGAGGATAAAGTATCCCCTTGTCTAATTCCCCTATTGATTTTTAAAAAACCTTCTGCATTCCTGTTAATTAACACTAAAAAAGAGGGACCTGAAATGTAGCTAAAAATCCATTTGCACCATGCATGAGATAATCCAAATTTATTTAGGCATTGCATTAGAAATCTCCAATTCAATTTGTCAAAGGCTTTAATGATGTCAAGCTTCAGCATCATACCGGGGGCTTTACTGATAGAGAGGGAATGCACCAGCTCTTGAGCTAAAATAATTCCATAAAAAATAGAACAGCTCACCATAAAACTAGTTTGTTCTTAAGATATTAGAGGATCAAGAGTACCTTTAAGACGGGAGGAAATAGCTTTGGAAATGATTTTATAAGAAGAGTTACACAGAGAGACCGGATGAAAGTCCCCAAAAGAGCCATGTTGGTTAGATTTAGGGAAGAGACAAAGGAAGGTATTATTAAGGGGTTTAAAAACTGACCTCAATCTTCTAGAGTCCTCCACAGTGGCCCAAATATCAAGCCCCAATATATTCCAAAACTTCTGAAAGAAATCAATAGGAAAACCATTTGGACTAGGGGCTCTATTTTTTTCCATGGAGAAAATGGTCTTCCTAATTTCCTCAAGGGAGAAAGGTTTAAGGAGGGCAACATTTTGCTTGTCAGAGATGATATTAGGAATGATCTCCAAAAGGCAATTCTAGGTGGAAGCATAGGATGCTGCATCTCCATTCAAAAGGGAGGAAAAGAAAAGAACTCCTTTGAAAATATCTTTCTCAGAGACCAAAATCTTGCCACCCTCATTTTTAATCTCAGAAATGAAAGAGGAAGATCTTTTAGCCTTAATGGAGGCATGAAAAAAAGAAGAGTTTCTATCTCCATCCTTAAGCCATGATTCACAAGATTTTTGTTTCCAAAAAATTTCCTCCCTAAGGAGAAGCTCTCCCAATTCACTGAGGAGATTTTTCAGATCTGTATTCCTCCTGACCCATGCCATGGGAGAGAATATGTTGATTGAGATCTGACAGAGCTTTTTCGACTCTGGTTTTCTCAACAAAAATATTTTTGAAGACCTTCCTATTCCAAACCAGAAGATCCTTCTTCAAAAGATTCAATTTGTAGAACAACATCGCCATCCTAGAGCCCCGTGAAGGATAAGAGTGCCACTAGTTCTTAATTAAACCACTGAGGGAAGGGTCACGAAACCACATCAACTCAAATTTGAATGGGGATTTACGAGGAGCTTCGTATCTAAGCACGGAAAGAGAAACAAGGAAGTGATCCAATCTAGACAAGGGCAGGATCAAGCTTTCAAGGATGAAATTCTTAAGACCCCAGGAGGGGCACACTAGAAACTTGTCAAGTCTCTCTGCAATATTACTAAGGCCCTTTCTCCTATTGCTCTAGGTGAACCAACCAGATTTAGGCTCAAGATCAATCAAGGCACTATCTTGAATGAAGGAGTAGAAGCCCACCTTGGATTGCATGTTACAAATATTACCTCCTTTCTTATCCCTGTTAGAGGAAATGGCATTGAAATCACCCCTAGAAGGAAAAGGTTATCCCCTATATCTGAGATATCCTTTTGGAGCGATAGCCAGATAATTTTTTTACCTTGAATACTAAAAGGTGCATAAATGTTGAACAAGAAGAAAGATAGATGAGAATGACAAAGAGAGACACTAACTAATTGCCAATGAAAGTTTTGAGCTACAAGATCTACCTTCACATCTCTTTCTTTCCAAAGAAGACCTAAACCACCAGAAGCCCCCAACGATCTTGAAAAAAATCCCTTCCAACCCTTGACACCACTGCCCCAAATAATTGCTGCCTCATCTGAAGATAATTTCATTTCCTAAAGGAGAACCAAACCAGCCTTTGAAGAAAATAAATATCTCTTCAATAGGCGTTGTTTGTCAGAGGTATTAATACCTCTAACATTCTAGGAGGGGAGATTAATGGATGAGTGGGAAGGATTTTCACCTTCCCAACTTCAGAATTTTCAAATTTCAAAATACTTTGCTTTCCTGCATCAATTTCCATAAGAGATTTTTCATGTTTTTACTTCTTGCCTTTTTTAAGAGAAGATCCGCAATCAGCAGACCCCAAACCCTCCATAGAAAAATCTAAAGTAGACTCAAACCGAGGAGAAAGAAGACACTCCAAACTAAATTCCCCATCCTCCAACACCCCTTGCTAAAGAGCCAGTGAACTGTTTGGAATGCTATCCTTTACGGTGAGCCAGCTGTTGAGGGAAGCCAAAGAGGCAGCCTGCCCATTATCCATACCATCTTTGATCAAAGAAATCAAAATACCAGAGTCCCTATGAAAAACTTCTGATTCCTTAAGCAAGGTACCAAGGGAAAGAGAAACTAGGAGAGGCACAACCACATCAGAAGAAAGCTGGATCTCACCCCCTGGCATCCCAAGAACAGAGCTCTTTTTGGTTTTCTCTGAGAAAAGTTTACTTAAATGACCCATTTTACCACAATAAAAATAGTTGATATTTAAACCTTCAAAATAAACCCGTTGTTTCCAGGGACCTTTAAGAGAGGGCAGCAAGATAATTATCAGGAGGGGGGAGGAGAGATCCATGTCGACGCAAACCCAGGCCGAAGATTTTTTCCAAGATGATAGGGTAGGATTCGAGATTGGAACAAAAGAACCTAGAGCATTAGCAATCTCTTTAAGCACAACAAGAGTTTGAAACTCAATCAGAAGATGAGGAAGATTAATCCCGAGGGGGGCCCTATTCACGATCTCTGTTAGAAGGACTAAAATCTTCATGCCAGGGGAGAACATAAAGACTGGAGGAATTTAAGAACTAGGAACCTTCTTTAAAGACCCAATCTATGTCCTCCATAGAAGGAAACAAGACTTGGAAGAAGCCTTTGGCTAAAAAGAAGACTTTGGGCCGGGATCTCCAACTCCAGAAACGGGAAATCCAATTTCAAATTTTAAATCTGGAGAATCTAGAACCCACAATTTATAGCAAACTACCCTACGGATCCTAACTTCCACAAAATTCTTTTCCAGTTATGAGAAATATTAATCTTAACTGGGTCATTAGAGATTTAAAAACCAATCCCTCTTACCTTAATCAATTCCTGAGAAGAAACTCCAGGCTCCACAGGTGAAGAAGATGATGAACCAACAAAGCCCTCAACAGGGGGAGAAGGGGGAACGAGAGACGACTGATCCTGCTATGGAAGAGCCAGACCTGCCACCAAGTTTTTCAAGGTCGAGGCCCTTAAGATTTTAGAAAGGGACTGAACCACTGGGCCCGCTACAGCTTGAAGAATCAGGGTTCTAAGATCCTGAGAAATGTGGAGTTTTCTTTTTAGTTTTTCAACCCAAAGGGACCCATAACCTCTCCCAAGCGGGACCCGATTCACATCTGAAGCCATCCTAGAAGAACCAGGAAACACATGCTAAACCTACAAATCCTCCTTGGGATTGCTGCCCAAATCATACTCATTTGAAAATTTGAAAATGTCTCAGGAACTGGATCCGGCTGTTTCCTCCATCGATCCACCTCAAGTCTCACATCATATATATTAAGATATTATTTACATTGTATTGTATAAATTATTTTAATATTTTTCATATATATATATATATATAATCATATTGATGTACACTTAAATTTTTTAAAAATCAAAATACTAATAATAATAAATAAGATAGTTTTAATTCAAATTGTATTTCACAATAATATTTAACAATTTAATTCTAAGGGAGGACTAAAATTTCCCTTTCAAATTATAGTAACAAATAGATATAAGCCTACACCCTAAATATCCTAGTGATTAGTCTCTTCCTCCTCCCCTTGATCATCACAATCTTCTTGCTCTTCTTGATTCTGATTTCAATCCTTTTCATCATCCTCATCATCCTCTTCCTTCTCACCATCCTCTTCTTCCTCCCATTGTTTACCATGAAAAAAAATATAAATATAAATTTTAAAAAGTGTTTAATTTAATTTTATAATTTGCGCATACAACAAATTAAATACTACATGTCTTATCGACATAAACCGATTATCTCATGCCCACGAATTAAGTAACTTTTTTCTCCATCCTAAGTCTTTTATTGTTGCACACACTTTCTTTGTTGTGTGATTCTTATAACACTCGTCCTACGAACACAATTATATGATAAAATTACAAATATTAATGATTTTTAATTGTTTTGTATAAAAACAAAACACCATAACTCTATAAATAGATTATATATAACTAAAAAATTTATTGACCTCTTTTAAGCATTTCCAACCCAAACGATGAGTCACCAACCTTTTTTGGACTATGGTTTTGTACCCCTTGAGTGCATTACTTTTGATACTTGCATCAATTACAATATGTATTGAATATTTAATCAATCACCATGTTATAAATTATCATTATATTGTGGTTGTAGGCTATATTTTTAGGTTATAAGACTTGAATGGTGACCAAACAACATAAAATTTCAAATTAAAGAAATCATGTTTATCAACCAAAGTGCAATGCTCTAAATAGTCCTCTCTATAATATGAAGGTCAACATATATCATTACTTTTGTTAACTAACCCACAACCCTATTAGTGTCTTATGGTATCCATTTGTCACACTAACTAAGCCAAGTGTTTTTCTCTATTTTAGGAGGCTGAAGGTGTCTCCTCTTGTCATTTGTGTTTCATTACTAGTGAACTAATTAATTATAAATATAAATAATTTTTTTTACTGAAGATTCCTAGGGAGAATGCCCTAGCCTAAAAAAATAGTTCTTATTACAGTCCATGATTAATCTACAAATCACTAGACTTAACATGGAGAGTAAAATGCACTTTATCATGCTACAGAAAACAAAAAACTAGTTCGTATACGATAGTATATATGACCAAACTGTACATTCCTAGATTGTAAACAAAAAGAGTGATATCCACTCCATACTGAACAAGCTCAAATCAAAGAACCCCGAATTCAATCTTCCATGGCACAACTTAGAGGACACCTTTGATTCACTTGAAGATGAAGGAGACGAAGAAGAGATGGCAAAATAATCTAACAAATCAACTTTGGCCTTCTTTGAGAGGTAGAGTACCTAGTTTTCCACCACTGTCACCAAGCCGTGAGAGAGAGCTTTCACTCCATAAGTCAAGGCATGAATATGAAATCATACACTGACCACCCTCGCTTCTAGGTCCTTCATCTCCTTGAGGAGAAATTGGCCTGCTGAATTAGAGATAATGTTGGCCGTGCTCAACCCTTGTGCCACATCAAACACATTCCTTAGATCCACAGATTGACTAGGGTCCAGAATTAACCTCCTCAATTTATTGCAAGAAACCAATTCTTCTTCATCATCTTCAGTGCTCTCGGCCACTGACCAAACTTTCTCTAGCTAACCCCTCATGGCCACATTTTTAATTCTCCCACTAAGCCACTCCAAAAAGGAATCACCCAAATTAGGCCTAGTCTGAGCACAACACCGCTTCCTCCCAGAGCCACCCATAGAGTCTCCACTAGACACCATGAGAGAAGGATAAACAAACCGATGAAATTCTACTTACCAGACCCACATTGAAGGAAAACCAACTAAATTACAGAAGAAGGAGCCAAAAAGATAGCCCAAAGACAACCAAAACACAGCTTAAAATCCAAACTCCTTCCCCAAAGCCAAGGAATGCTAGGTACATGCCACACTTCAAATCCAAAACCAAATCCTTCCCTTAAATAAACATCATTACCGGGAGGGGGGAAAACAACGACTCTATAGAGTAAAAGTCCCCTCTGCACGAGCCAAACACAAATCATTAACCAAAAGGGCTTGAATGTCGTTGGGGGAAAAAATCTCCCATGATTGAGCTGTCACCCAACTCTTATTCCAAAGCATGACACCAATAATAGCTAAACCATTTACCACCTTATTGCCTTCTTGATAAATATAAGAACAAATCACCTCCTCAAAATCAGGTAAAAATGCTTGAATGTTAACACAAATGGATTGTAATTGTCATGCATGAGAAGAGTTTCCTTACACTATCATAATGATAGCCAAAGAGTCACCTTCAACCCAAATTCTAGACCATTTCCTGAATTTAGCTTTAGGCAGACCCAACCACAAGGCCATGCCTTTTGCGAAATTATTGGAAGCTACACCACAATCAAAAGCCATAGCAAGGACAAACTAACAATCAACATTACGAAACACATACCCACAACTAGTGGCTCCAGGTTTTCCTTTAGAGGCACCATTAAAATTTAGTTTGATCCAACCTACTGAAGGAGTAATACAATGTGTCAACCTCTTATCCTTACTCCCCTTATCAGGAGAATATAAATAATTATTTAAAAACTATACAAATTTTTAAAATTGTATTTATGCAACATAATTACCATCAAATCCCTTTTTATTTTCTTAAACCATTTTGATACAAATTTCCCAATAAGATTTAGGTCTTAATGGGTCTTCCCAAACTCACTGAAAGTTATATCGACTAGCCTTCTTTGTATCACAACTGGGATTTACAATCACTCTAGATGACAAGATGAATGGATCAATTTTCATCTTTGGTCAACTATTCTTTTTTTAAAATCCCTGAAACAAAAAAAAATGACATAAATAAATTGAAACTAACTTAAACTAATACAATGATAAACTGAAATAACTTTTATTATCTTGGATTGAATAAAATATATTAAAATACCTACTTTCCATAAATATCCATCAATATCCTCATTTCATCATTTACATAGAGGTTCATTTTGAAGTCCCCTTGCACTTGGTGTTTATAATTACTAAAAACAAGATGAGATGTTCTATCAATGTTTACTATTTGAGGGGCCAAGATTGTGTTATCAACCCCCCTTATCCACTCGGGAGTAGGTCATTCATACTATTTGGGGAAGTCCTTTACTGGATGATTTTTTTAATTACTAACAGGTTGAGAGATAAATGCCTTTGATGAAGATCTGTAAGAAATATCCACTCATTATGATAAATTAATTAAAATTGGTTAGTAAGAAATAAAAACTTTATACCTTAGTGCAGATAAATCCCTCATCATATGAATTCCCTTATCCTCATGCTAGTTCAAGTCATAATCAATCTATATTAGAATTATTCAATCACAAGAAAAAATATATTAAAAAATAAATTGTAAATTTATACCTCTGCGCAAGGGGTTCCCTGGGATAAAATGAATGAAGTAAACTCATTCCAACATTTTCATCCTTTTATCAGTATATGAGAAGTAGATATGTGATACACAAGTTGTATTACAATGTTAATGAAATTAAATAATTTTTAAAATATAAATTTATACCTCTATGTCAAGTCCCTAGAGGTTGAGGGAAATCCACTCATACAATCATAGAGGTATTTGTTAGAGGTTTCCTATAGGTCTTTATAAGTAGAAGATCTACCATTATCAAGATGTATAAACATAAATTTTAAATGTAAAAAAATATTTCTAAATTGTTGGGGTGATAATATTGAATGTGGACACCATTAGGTGGGCCACCACTTTACACCCCTTTAAATTATTTATTATAAACATTATTTAAGCCTATTTAAAATATGTTATTGGGTTCCTTTCTCCACTTGATGTTGAGGTTGTTATTGAATTAATTAAATTAAAGTGAGATGTGAAATGATGCACTTGGATGCAACCAATTTTCAATCACCCTATAAAAAGGGGTGAAAATCGTATGAGAGTATGTATGTTGCTTTTTCTAAAATGTAATTTGCAGGACATGATGAGACAAGTGGAAATGTTGGTTTAAATTTATAAATTCTCAATAAAGGAAAGTGCTTATTTTGTAGGGTTTTTTACTGCGAGGTTTCCCCCATGTAAATCTAGCATTGTTCATTTGCTTTTACAAATCTAGATTTTGTGAAGTTATATCATTTATTTTCTTGTACACCTAAACTATAGTCCTTAGCGTATTTAGTGGATATTTGATTAATTCTTTTAACTCATTAATTATCCTAAATTTAACACGGTATCAAAGATATTGTTTTGTCAACATTATTTTATTAATTTTGATCTGGATTATGCTTTTGATTCTTCTTTTGATTGTTAAATTTATTGTTTCTAGCATTTTTGAAAAAATTGTTTGTTTTCACATGACAATTTGATTCCTTATGAACAAATTCACCACATTTATTACATGTTCCATTAAAATTCACTTTAAATTTTTAACTATTCTTGTTAGGGTTATTGTTGGGATTAGCTTTTGATTTGAATTGCTATTGTTTTTATTTTGAAATGTTTTTCGATTCTGTTGGAATAATACTTAAGAGACATTCCCTTTTGAATGAAAATTGGCCATTACTCGTTCTTCCCGAATTAGGAGAGAGGACATGGTATTAAAGTCAGGTAAGTCAAAATCATTTTGATATTTTGATTTCATAATCAAGATAGAGTTCCTAAATTTATCATTTATGTTGATTTAAATTATGAAGTACAAAAATTTGTCTTGCAACAATTGAAAATCATAGCCATCTAATTAGGATTTTATGTTCTTAATTACTCATTCTTACCGAATTAGGAGAGAGGACATGGTATTAAAGTTAGGTAAGTCAAAATCATTTTAATATTTTGATTTCATAATCAAGATAGAGTTCCTAAATTTATCATTTATGTTGATTTAAATTATGAAGTACAAAAATTTGTCTTGTAACAGTTGAAAATCATGGCCATCTAATTGGGATTTTATGTTCTTAATTTTGGCAAAATAGTTAATGAGTTTTTCATCCCCCTTCATGGGAGTTCTGAAAATTTTCATGATAAATTTTATGATTTTTGAGAGGTGAATTCCCTCGTTCATCATTTCCAATTATTTCTAGGTGTCTGTGGGAGAGATCATGTGTCATATGTGTAGTGAGAACTTATCTTGTATAATTTGCAATAAGATTGACATGCCCTCTTGGGATTTTTGGGAGAAGGAACTTAGGTTTTTGGGGTTTACTTTTCTTTTGGTTAGTATTTTCTCCACACTGGTGATGAGATCCCATAGTTTTCCTGCCAAAAAAATGGATTTTAACCTAACTCGTCAAATTCTATAATTAGTCTCATTAAGTAGTTGTGATTTATCCATTGAAAATTTTCCATTCCGACCAGTTGCAATGATAAATACAAACAACTACATCAACAAAAAATATACATTAAATTAAATAAAAAAATTAAATTCCAAAAAGTATTTTATTTTACTATTTTTTTCTATTGATCCCTAGGGAGAAGGCCCTAGCTTGCAAAAAATACATTTCCATACCAGTCCATGATATACACAATCATCGATGGACTCCCACAATAAGTTTTTGCACCTTATTATGCATCATAAATAATATAAATACAAAATATATAGTAACTACTATGAGGGATATAAAAAAGCTGCCCATGAAACTATACATTTATTAAAAAACTAGGCTCATAGGCCCGAAAAAAGAACCATATCCAACCACGACCCCATCAAAAGAATGTCCCAAGCATGAGCAGACCAAACCTTCGACTCCATCTTATTATTGGAAGACATTTAAGCTAAAATATCCATGTCAGAGTCACTCTTGCACGACAAGGAAGAAGGAGAACTGTCAATGCATCTTTTTAGAATCTTTTCCTTGACATAATCTGGGAGCCACACGCCTTGATTTTCTGCTATAGTTTCCAAACCCCTATAAATGGCATGAAATGCTCAAGCCAAAGCATGAATGTGGTACTGAATGCTCACCAACCCATAATCCAAGCCCTCATGCTCTCTATGGAGGAAGAACTGGCTTGAAGAATTTGAGAGGCTATTAGTTGCGCTGAAACCCTAAGAAACCTCAAAGACATTTTGATGGCCAACAGACTGATTTGGATCCAACATGAGCTTTGAAATTTTTTCAGAGATTTTAGTATCCTCCATCTCCTCGATATTCTCTTCCATTGAACAGACCTGTGCCAACTAGGTTCTCATTGAGGCATTTGTTATCTTCCCCTCCATCCAATCCAAAAATGATTCTCCCAAGGCCTCCCCCGTCTGAGCTCGGCATTTCTTTCGGCTAGGACCAGCGCTCAAATATTATGCATTCCCCATGCTAACTAGGATGGAAACCCAGGTAGAACTGGCAGAGCACCAACAATGCCGGCGAGAGAGGAAGGAAATATTGAAGAGATAAAAGAAACCAACCTCATCCTTCTATAAATATACACACCTTCACACCAATTCTCAAAATAATTCCACACGCGCCAGTACCCAAAATATTCATCCAAATCCACCACTTTAATCATGATCAAACCACATGAAATGTAATAAATATTTGGTGGCATTCTCAATCAATTCCCCCCTTATTCCCACACCATCTGTGCGTCCCTAGCCACAAGGGACAAAATATCATTGGGAAAGAATGCCTCCTAGATTTGGGACATTGTATGATGATTGCCCCATAATTCAGAACCTCGATTAGCTAGTTTATCTACCATGTTATTTCCTTCCCTTTTTATGTGAGAGAATTTTACCTCAACAAAGGAAGGAGGAATTGATTTGATTTTCCCCCAAATAGGTTTCAAAGACCATGCCTTAGGGGAATTCCGCTTCGCCAAACCAATGATAATTCTCAAATCATCTTCAATCCAAAGGAGGCTCCAATTTCTCTTCTTAGCTTTGAACAAGCCAAAGAGAAGGGTCATTCCTTTAGCATAATTATTTGTAGAAAGATCGAAATCGACTGCCATAGCCAAAATTGGTTGACTAAAGGAGTCCCTAAAAATGTAACCTCATCCCTCAAATCTAGGGTTTCCTTTGGAAGCACCATAAAAATTTAACTTAATCCATTCCACGTATGGGGTCTCCACTCGCCCAAATTACTTTCCTCACTCCCCTTATCAAGATAAAGTGGTTTTGTTACCTCTTGTGTCGCAACCTATGTCGTATTGAAAACACAACTGACTTGGCACCACGTCGAGAGCCACCTTAGCCACTGAAGCATCTGACCTTCCTAGAACTTTCTAGCCAAGTAACGATGACATATATAGGTTTCTAGCCTGAGGGAATGGTCCTCGAGACCTCCAACATATAACCCACATTCCCCACCACTAGGGTAAACCAGATAGGCTAAAAGTGGTTTCGTTACCTCTCGTGTTGTAATACTAGGACATGCCATGTCACATTGAACACATGATTCATGCCTATCCCTGACCTCTCTCACATAGAACACCAAGCCAACTTGGCACCACGTCGAGAGCCACCTCCTCCATAGAAGCAACTAACCTTCATGACACTGCTTAGCTGAGCAACAACGAGCTATAGAGGTGGCTAGTCTGGGGGAATGGTCCTTGAGATCTCCCAAATATAACCCACATTCCCCACCACTAGGGTAAACAAGACGGGCTACCATTTTATTTCACTATTTAAAAAATGATAATTTATCTAATTATTTGCCTTTCAAAAATTAAGGTCATACCACAATCTTTCAAAAAAGCTAGTTAAGACGAAATATGGCAAAATATATGAAAGCTTAATATGATTCTCTTATAAAAAATAACACTTGTGAATGAGTCCCCCATCTTTAAAAAAGAAGCATTGTAGGATCTGGGTGGTTATATAAAATTATGTATAACTCTGTAAGAGAAATCGATAAATTTAAGGCTTGATTAGTAGCTCATGGGTTTACTTAGAAACCTAGTATTGATTATGTTGAAACCTTTTCTCCCGTAGCCAAAATGAGCACTGTTAGAATTCTCCTAGCATTAGATGCTCACTATCATTGGGATATTCACAAAATGGATGTGAAAATTACTTTTTTTCTAAATGGTGATATGAAGGAAGAAATATATATGCGACAACCTAAAGGTTTTGTAGAACTTGGAAAATAAATGCATATTTAAAGACTTAAAAAAATATTTGTATAGTCTTAAACAAGCTCTTAGAGCTTGGAACACTAAGTTAAATGAATTATTTCATGATCTTGGTTTTAGTAGATGTTGTTATGATAAATATTTATTTATAATTGAAAATGATAATATTATCATTATTATTTTATATGTGGACGATGTTATGTTTGTGGAGCCTATTTTCATGTTAGAGTGTGGTACACCTTCTATGTGTTACACTCGGGTATTTTTATGGTGGATAAATTTTCATGGGTGGTTTATTAACCCATGGGTAATGGGTAACCGTTATGGGCTATTTTTGGGCCAATGGTTTTTTGGTACCCATTGTTTTGATACCCATGGTTTTTTGCGCATGGTTTTGATACCCACAGTTTTTGCCCATGGTTTTGATACCCACGGTTTTGTATCAAACTGCTTAAGCAATTATATATTTATATGGTCTTATGCATATGATACATAGATAAGAAAATGTATTATAGATGTGTTTTGAATTTAGGTGTGAATTCTATAGAGTTTGTTGAGCATAGCTCCAAACGGATCTGGGTATTGTATTGAGAGAGTGGAGACTTGTAATAAAATCTAAGCAAGTGATTCTTGGTGGATGTAGCCCAAATTGGATGAACCACGTTAAATCTTATCTCTCTGTGTTGTGTTATTTATTCTGCACTTTTATTTGAGATCTGTAATATTTTCTACATATTAGTTTCTACTGTTACGATTCTGTAAGGGATTATTCCGCATATTTTATCTCTTATTTCCTAACAATTGGTATCAGAGCCTAGTTTGGTTTGCTGAAGTGTTGAATCACCAGGAAAGTTTTATCTTGAGTGGGAGCTATGGTAGATGATGGAAGATCTAGGGTTGATAAATTCAATGGATAGAATTTTAGTCTTTGGAAGATGCAGATGGAAGATTACCTTTATCAGAAGGATCTTTATACTCCACTATCTGAGAAGGTGAACAAACCCTTGAGTATGACAGATGTGGAATGGGATTTGTTGGATTGGAAGGCACTTGGAATGATCCAGTTGTGTCTTGCATCTTCGGTATTATTTAATGTTTCAAAGGAAAAGACTACAAAAGAACTGATGGATGCATTAGGGAAGTTGTATGAAAAACCCTCTTCCTCTAATAAGATATTTTTATTGAAAAAGTTGTTTAATATGAAGATGTCTGAGAATAGTTTAGTAGCAGATCATTTAAATGATTTCAATATGGTTGTGAATATGCTAGCTTCGGTTATAATAGAATTTGATGAAGAAGTTAGGGATTTTATAGTTCTATGCTCTTTACCTGAAAGTTAGAATAGCCTGGTAATGGCGGTAAGCAACTTGGTTCTAGCTAACTTGAAGTTGAAGTTTGAGGATGTTGTAGGGGTGATTCTAAGCGAGGAAATGCAAAGAAAAAGCTCCAGGGAATCTTATAATTTAGGGAATGCTTTGACAATGGAAACTAGAGGGAGATAGAAGAATAAAGGAAACCATGGAAAATCGAAAGATCGAGTAAGCTTAAAATCCAAGAGCAAGATTGTATGTTGAAACTGTGGAAAGTCTGGGCATGCAAAGAAGGACTGTTGGGAGCTTTGGGACAAGAAGAAACAACATGAAGAAAACAAGGAGGCAAATGTGGCATCAGGTAATGTATGCCAGGATGCTTTGATTCTTTCTTTACATAATATTACTGAATCTTGGGTTTTAGATTCAGGGGCTTATTTTCATGCTACTCCACATAGGCATTATTTTGTTGATTACGTTCATGGGGATTTTGGGCATGTTTTTCTTGGTGATGATGAGCCTTGTAGTATAGTTGGAAAAGGTTCTGTTCAGGTTAAGATGCAAAATGGGAATACATGGCTATTGAAGGATGTCAGACAAGTGCCTACATTAAGGAGAAGTTTGATATTGGCGGGGCAATTGGGAAGTGATAGTTGTATTGTGATATTTATAGCTGACTCTTGGAAGGTTACCAAGGGTGCTCTTGTGGTGGCAAGAGGTAAGAAGGTTGGAACAAGTATTTATCCACTGATAGTACTAATGATTGTAATATTGTGGCTTCAGATGCATATACAACATTATGGCATTATAGGCTCGGTCATATGAGCCATAAGGGCATGGACATCATAAAGAAGAATTTTCCTAGATATACAGAAACATGTTTGGAGTTATGTGAGGACTGCATATATGGGAAACAAAAGCGAGTAAGGTTTCTCAAGGTTAGACCTACAAAGAAAGAGAGTAAGTTAGAGCTGATGCATTCTGATGTGTGGGGGCCAACTCAGGTATCATCTCTTGGGGGTTCAAGTTATTATGTTACTTTTATTAATGATGCAATAAGGAAATTTTGGGTTTATTGTAGTAGAAAAAAATATGATGTATTTGACACTTTTTTTAACTGGAAAGCCTTGGTAGAGAATGAAATAGGTCTTAAGCTAAAATGTCTCAAGTTAGATAATGGAGGGGAGTATTGCAGCAATGAATTTAATGATTACTATTCTAAGAATGGAATGCATGGGGAAAATACAGTTCTAGGAACTTTGAAGCAGAATGGGGTATCAGAAAGGATGAACAAAATAATAATGGAACGTGCTAGGAGCATGAGGTTACATGCAAGACTACCTCTTTCTTTTTGGGTAGAAGTGGTGAGCACAGCTGTGTACTTGATAAACAGAGGACCCTCAAGTGCCTTGGATGGAGCCATACCTGATGAGGCTTGGTATGGTAAGAAAGTTGATTAGTCATTTCTTAGAGTCTTTGGATGTGAAGTGTTTGTTCATATAGACAAGGATGATAGGACCAAGCTATAGGCTAAATCAGAAAAATGTACTTTCATTGGTTATGGTGGCGATGACTTTGGATTTAAATGTTGGAGTATTAAGGACAAGAAAATCATTTGGTCTAGGGATGTGGTCTTTAATGAGAAAGTCATTTATAAGCAATAGTTGTAGGAAAACAGGGAAGAATCCAATAAAAAATATGCAGTGGTAGAGGATCTTCCGGATGGGACAGTGACCCATAAATCAGTTCAGGAACCAACTCAACAGGAACCCCAAACTCCTACAATGAGGAGGTCTTATAGGGTAAGAAAAGAACCTGAACGTTTTTCTCCTTCTCTTTATTATTTATTACTCACTGATAGTGGAGAGCCAGAGAGATTTGATGAAGCAATACAGGTAGATGTCAGTAAGAAGTGGGAGCAAGCCATGGATGAGGAGCATAAGTCTCTCATGGAGAACCAGAATTGGGATTTGGTGAAGCTACCAAAAGGTAAAAGAGCATTGTAGAACAAGTGGGTGTACAAAGTTAAAGACGAAGAAGGAGGAAAGAAAAGATATAAGGCCCGGTTGGTGGTCAAGGGGTTTGCACAAAAACAAGGTTTAGATTTTGATGAGATCTTTTCTCCTGTAGTAAAAATGAATTCTATTAGAACTGTTCTTGGAATAGTGGCAACAGAAGACTTTCACTTAGAACAGTTAGATGTAACGACTGCATTTCTCCATGGTGATTTGGAGGAGGAACTATATATGCAACAACTAGAGGGATATGAGGTCAAAGGTAAAGAGGAGATGGTGTGTAAACTGAAGAAGATCTTGTATGGCTTGAAACAAGCTCCACGTTAATGGTATAAGAATTTTGATAGCTTCATGATGGAGCAAGGTTATATTAGATGTCATTCTGACCATTGCGTGTATACAAAGAAATTTGAGGATGGAAGTTATATTATCCTGTGTTTGTATGTTGACGACATGTTGGTTGCAGGTAAAAACATGCAGGAAATAAAAGTACTCAAGAAACAACTAAGTAAATCCTTTGATATGAAGGATTTGGGGGCAACTAGACAAATCCTTGGTATTAGGATAACTCGGGATAGGAAGGAACGGAAGATGACTTTATCTCAGGAAGAGTACATTAAGAAGGTATTGGATAGGTTTAACATGCAGGATGCTAAACCGGTTGGGACTCCTTTGGCAGGCCATTTTACGTTATCAAAGGAGCAGTGTCCCAAGACAGAGAAGGAAAGAAACCAGAAGTCCAAGGTACCTTACTCATCAACAATTGGAAGTTTGATGTATGCTATAGTGAGCACTAGGCCTGATATTTCCCATGCAGTGGGAGCTATGAGTAGATTTATGAGTGATCCAGGTAACGACCATTGACAAGTAGTAAAGTGGATGCTTTGGTATTTGAGAGGGACCATGGGGAAAATTTTGTGCTACAGTGGATCAGACACCACTTTACGTTGTTATGTAGATTCTGACATGGCTGGAGATGTAGACAACATGATGAGCATGACAGGTTATATTTACACTGTAGGTGGGACAGCAGTGAGTTGGATTTCACGACTACAGAAACTGGTGGCTTTGTCAACCATGAAGGCTGAGTATGTTGCTACCATAGAGGCAAGCAAAGAGATGATTTGGTTACAACAATTGCTTGAGGAGTTAGGGCATAAGCAGGAGGAATGTAAGATGCATAGTGATAGTTAGAGTGCTATACACCTAGCTAAGAACTCTGCTTTCCACTCCAGGACGAAGCATATACATTTGAGATATCACTTCATTAGAACAACTTTGGAGGAAGATAAGTTGAAGTTGGAGAAGATTCATACCAGTCAGAATCCTATAGACATGATGACCTAGGTGGTCACAAGGGATAAACTAAAGCTATGTTCAGCTTTGGTTGGCATTCGCGGATGACAGTGAAGGGTTGAGAAGCTTGCTCAGTGGAAACAAGTCTCCAAGTGGGAGATTGTTATGTTTGTGGAGCCTATTTTCATGTTAGAGTGTGGTACACCTTCTATGTGTTACACTCAGGTATTTTTACGGTGGTCTCGCTCGTCAGTGAGCGGGTCAGGGGGGTTTGGGGGTGAAGCTCCCGAACCAAATTTTCATGGGTGGTTTATTAACCCATGGGTAATGGGTAACCATTATGGGCTGTTTTTAGGCCCATGGTTTTTTGGTACCCATTGTTTTGATACCTATAGTTTTTTGCCCATGGTTTTGATACCCACATTTTTTGCCCATGGTTTTGATACCCACGGTTTTGTATCAAACTACTTAAGCAATTGTCTATTTATATGGTCTTATGCATATGATATATAGACAAGAAAATGTATTGCAGATGTGTTTTGAATTCAGGTGTGAAAACTGTAGAGTTTGTTGAGCATAGCTCCAAACAGATATGGGTATTGTATTGAGAGAGTGGAGGCTTGTAATAAAATCTGAGCAAGTGATTCTTGGTGGACGTAGCCCAAATTGGGTGAACCACGTTAAATCTTGTCTCTCTGTGTTGTGTTATTTATTCTGCACTTTTATTTGAGATCTGTAATATTTTCTGCATATTAGTTTCTACTGTTGCCACTCTGTAAGGGATTATTCCATATATTTTATCTCTTATTTCCTAATAGATGATCTATTAGTTACTATCCATGATCATAGTTTAATTTAAAAATTGAAGCTAAATTAAATCAATATTTTGAAATGTTTGATCTAGGTCTATTAAATCATTTTTTAGGGATGGTTATTTATCAAGATCAGAATTCGACTGTTACATCTCAATCATAATATGCTAATAATTTTATTAAAATATTTAACATGATTAATTTTAAATTTTTGTCATTCCCATTAAATTTGGTGTTAAATTAGATCCTAAACATTCATGTTCGAAAGCCAACCCTACTTTGTATAGAAAACTAGTTAGTAGTTTGATTTATTTGACTATTACTAGGCCTGATATTTCATATGCAGTGGGTCTTGTTTTTAGATTTATGCATGATCCTTATGAGGATCATTAGAAAATGGATAAAAAGATTTTACAATATATTAAAGGAACAATTATTTATGGTTTCTATTATTCTTCTAGTAATGATGAAAAATTATTTGGTTATTGTGATTCTGACCATGCTGATGATGTTATAAATAAAAAATCTACTATTGGATATGTTTTCAAGTTTGGTACAAGTGTCATCACTTAGAGTAACAAGAAACAACCTACAATTTCTATTCATACCAAAGATGAGTATATAAGTTCCATGAAAACAACAAAGGAAACCATGTGGCTAAAAATACTACTAGATGAACTCCATATCGGTTTCAAAGGAAGCATTCTTCTTCTATGTGACAGCCGGAGTTGCATTGCTCTTACAAGAAATCTGGTTAACATAAGAGAATGAGACATATACATATTGATATGCACTCCATTTGAGAGAATTCCTAAATGGATATATTGATATCCAATTTTATCCTACAGAGGATCAATTTGCAAATATTTTCATGAAGCCACTATGTGCTATAAAGTATTACAAGTTTCGTGATTTGTTAGGAATTTTAGAGTTTCCATTGAGGGGGAGTGTGCATGAAAATTCCACCTATCAACGACCTTTTTTAAAAAACTTCCTATACTTTCTCCATTTTGTAAAAGATCATTATATGTGAGTCTTAAATAAACGATCACATTACATGAATTTACTTGTAGTTCCCAACAAAGCATTAGTTATGGGAGATCCTTTCTTTATAAAAGGGTTCATAAGCTTATGTAAGTCTTCATATGTAATTATCGTGAAATGTTTTAGGGATTATTTATACGATTTCTCTCATTTTTATGCTATCATAAATCATCATTGATGATTTATGGATTGTAAATCCTTTTGTATAAAAAGGTAATTTGGCATGTTTCCTTACTTAACATTAAGGGGAAGTGTTGGATGATAAAATTAAGTGGGGACACCATTCGGTGGGCCACTACTTTACACCCCTTTAAATGTTTTATTATAAACATTATTTAAACCTATTTAAAATAGGTTGTCGAGTTCACCTCTCCACTTAATGTGGATGTTATAATTAAATTAATTAAATTAAAGTGAGATGTGAAATAATCCACACGAGTACAACCAATTTTCATTTAACCTATAAAAATGGGTAAAACTCTTACGAGAGTATGTATGTTAGAAAAATTATTATTATTTTTCTAAAGTGTAATTTTTAGGACGTGAGGAGGCAAGTGGAAGTGCTGAGTAAAAGTTATAAATTATCAATAAAGGAAAGTTCCTATTTTGTGGGGTTTTTTACCCCGAGGTTTTCCCCATGTAAATATGGTAATGTGCATTTACTTTTAATCATTTACATTTTGTGAAGTTATTTCATTTATTTATTTGTACACCTAAACTATAGTCCCCAACATATTTATTAGATATTTGACTACTTGTTTTAACTCATTAATTATCCTAAATCTAACATAAATTACAAAATACACTTCATTTATTTTTGTGTACACCTAAACTATACTTCTTAACAAATTTATTGGATATTTGAATAATTTTTTTAAATCATTAATTATCCTAAATCTAACATAAATTAAAAAATACACTATATTTTTATACCTTTGTACCTGACGCATAAAGGTCGGTGAACATATACTCAATCAAGAATGTCAAAACAACTCATGGGCCTCATATAAATCCCCATACATGTCACAATGTGTCAAAGCATGATTTCTAGAGCCACCATTTGTGAACACATAAAATTTATTTATGAATATATTATTTCCTTTGCAATATAAAAATAAAATTATAAACTGCATTGATTTTATGATATGTACAAGTTTTTCTGCAAAAAAATAACACAAATGGATTTGATAGAAAAATGTGATTTCAAAAATTATTATGTTACTAGGAATATAACATAGAGATGATGTTGTATTTAATATAATTCAATTTAATACCCATTTTAATGAATTTTGCTGAAGAGCCTCTTATATGTTTCCCACTCTTTAGTAGCTTTTATGTGTGGGCTTATATTTTTTTTATAGATTTGTCAAATAATAAAGCCTCTTTAAGGAAACTTAGTATTTTTTGACATGATATTGAAGTTCTATTATTACCTAGAAAGGAACCTTTACTTTACAAATGCTTGCATTGTTCTTGTGTAATATTACATTCAAGGTCGATGGGTTGATTGTGTACTAGTAGGTATATATTACATTAAAAAAATGTAATATGTAAATGTATGTGGTTATGCCTAATTAGCCCGAAGTTCATGCTAGCAGTAGAATTAACTTCTTTACATCCAAATGATGGTGAGTTCTTTAGGACGTTTTATCTTTGAATTTTTTGGGCTCTTAAAAGTAGCATTTAAGTTTGATAGTCACTTATGTCTATTAAATTTTTTTTTAATGCCATATAATTTTGACTACCGGCCTTCAAATTGATAGTCACACTTCAAATATGCAAGTTGAAGGATATATGATCTCATAATTTTGTAAGTATTTTACAACTAAAAACACTTAAAACGTGCAAGCAATTGTCAAATTTAAAGCATGCTCAAGGGGGTTATTCCTTCAATACTAGGACATGCATGATAATCAATGAAACACTATTCCACAATAATAGGACCATGGTTCATATAACTTCAAGGATGTAATTTTATAATCACATACTTATCCAAGGAAAAAATTGTTGAGACAATCCTATACGGTATGTGGTTTCCCTTTATAAAAACATATTATCCAAATTCTCCTAAAAATATTTTTGTTATTAGTTTTAAATTTTTCTACTAAGAGTATTTTTGAGTTGAAAATAACTTCCATCTATAGTTCTGACATAACATAAACATATACTCTTACTCTTGTAATTAAAATTTCATAATTATTTTCTTGAGTTATTATACTATTCATGTTTATACGATGTTGCCTTATTTAGAGAAACTTATAAACCAGAAAATCCCCAAAATTCATAATAACATATAAATTTCAAAATTAAGATTTATTGTTTTCCTCCTATATTGAATTTTTATAGTTACGATGCTTGGTTTTATAATCTAGCACTTCATCAAACTGCCTGTGATGTAATGGATACTTAGTAAATCTAATAAGCATGTGAATTGAAATCAACTATATGGCCTTGCATATATTTATTCTAATACAATTCCCCTTATCTATCAACTCAAATTTATTTTCCCCCAAACATGCTTACTTGTCCCTATCGACATGAAATTTTCACCCAATGGTGCAATTTCTAGCTCATTGGGTAGCTCCAGTTCATATGGAAATATTTTCCTCATTTTAAGAATTATCTCAATTATTGGAGGTTCCTAAGGTTTAAAAAAATTACCCTAGGTCTTACAAATTTGTTCCTATGGTTTTCATAATTTATCCCAAAGGGTTTTAGAATATATGTAAGGTTTAAATAATTTCCCTTAAAATTTATCCTAGGGCTTACACAATTATCCTAAGATTTACATTTTAATTCATAGGGTTCACATATATTATTAATCAAATTTAGATGAAAATCTACAAACGTGATCTAGAATATGTCATATACTCTTCTAATTCCAGTAGAGGGTTTTCTTTCCTTTAAGATTTTAATTTTTCTCCATGTCTATGTCGGTATGCCATTTTTTCTTTGTTGTCCTATGTGCTATATTTTTTCCTTTATCATCTTCCTTTCGGTTGGCATTTTTCTTTTCCCTCTCCCTTATTTACGTCATAGGAATCCAATTCCGAGGAGATAACTTTCAGTGAGCATCCATGTTTTCTGGCTATTTTTATGATAACCTTTTCATGACAACTTTTCTAACTCCATCAATATGTATTCTGACAGTAGCATGACCCGTGGTTGGAGAAATTTAGTTACCTCAAAACATAGAGAATGTTTCACCAAATGTAACCACCTGGTGCCTAATGTGATCATTTCACTTTTTCTACCATACTAAGAACCTTTTCCCAAATAGGAGAATTGAAACAAGGTATGTACATAATGGAGAAGGGAATATTATTAGATGTTATAGTTTCAATTACTTTGGTAGATATGCATGAAAATTGTGATAAAATTAAGAAGACATGTGAATTTTTGGAAATAACACCTAAAATAAATGAGGTAAAATTGAAATAAATTATTGTAGGATATGCACAAAATGAGTTTGTTGAAAAGGCCTCAAAATATTTCCAACAATGAAATTGACAACATAAAGCCAAACCCCATAAGATTTTTCACAAGCCTTCTGAGTTGTTTCATAATGGGAACTTTAGAATATTGCATAAACATTCATCATAATTATTATTTCAGAATCACAACACCCCTGAGTGCCTGCAACTAGATGGGTTGAGACTCTTAGTGTGATTGCACAACATGGAGCATCTCTCAAAGTGTGGGACCTTGCGAGTTGAGAGAGCTCTCCGGATTAAGGCTGGTTCCTATTCCTCTGTTCAGGTGCACACAAATAAATTGTAGAAGATCTATTCTAAACCTACTCTATCTTACCAAGGAGACATGGTTGAGAAGATGCAAGAAAATAAACCTAAGCTAACGAGGTGATGCACCAAAGGAATGTTAGACACTCATTTTGCAAATTTAACACAGACCACAGAGATGCAATACAAACACCATGCACAGGTAACCAAACTACAATAAGAGATTAGAAAGAAAACAATGAACACATGAGAGGGTTGAGAATCATCCACAAACATATATATTATTGCTCAGGAGTCGATACAGTACATTGCAGTGGCCAAGAGGCAAAAAACTTGCATTACAACCCGTATGGGAGGTTTGAAAGCTCCAAAAATTATCTTGCAAGCAAGGGAAGAAGGGAGGATGCAAAACAAAACTGTCCAACCCTTTACAAAGAGCCTAGCTTCTTCTTTTATAGATGCTGCTCAGAGAGAAGGAAGAGAGAGGTAGGAAAACTAATTTGAAGCTCAGATACCAGCCATCAACACCCCTGCAAATCCACCCATAATTTTTCAAGTCTTTCACCCTATGTCTACTCAACGTGTTGAAGAAATAATAACGGTGGATCAAATCCAATTTGATCTAGTTGTTGGAGAAATCAGATCTTGTATTAATGGTATGAAGATTTTTCCCATTTTTCACCCAAGTAACCTTGCCAACATTAAAGTTTTAGGTTTCCATGGCTAAATGAGGTTGAGACCTTTCCAATGGTGCCAAACTTTGTTGAATTTCAGGCACTGGGTCGAAAGATATGTCCATTTGAATGTTTGAGTCGGGCCCGTACAAAAATGGTGAAAACCAGTTAGCAGAATGGGTCCATGGGCCCGAAACTCACTTTGTGCCCTTTTGCACAAAAAACAAAAATGTAAAATTTGCCCACAGCCCCGCAATACCCTTTTGTCAAAAAACCATCTTCAGGCCCACCGGTCCACATCTTTCACTTGGGAAAAAGTCACTCCAAGGCCCGCCGGCTCGCATGTAATTGAGGTTTGCCACGTGGCTCCTTGGGCATCAGCAGAGGTGATGCGGCTCATTTTTTCACTTTACGCCTTCTCAGGGAAAAAATTTCAAACTACCTCTGATGACCCGCCTTCCTGCTTTGACTTTTCAACATGGCCATGTGTCCCTTTGTGGGCCTTAGGAATTTTTTTCATTTGGCTTTAAGATCCCCCCATGGGCTTGCGGACCCAAAATTTACTTTGCGCCCTATTTACAAATAGTACAAAAGTTCCAAAACTCCCCGCAGACCCACTAGCCCAAAATTTACTTGGGAAAATTTTCCTTGTGACCCCGCAACTGCAATTTTCCACTTGGCGAAAAGTCTTCCCCAAGTCCGCTGGCCCGCCTTTGGCAAAAAATCCTTCCAAGGCCCGTTGGCCCGTAACTTGCAAAATATGAGGAGTTAGAAGGACTTTTTTATATTTTTGGAAAGGGGAAGAAATTTTCCACCTGATGAAGATGCTTTCAAGAAGCCTTAAGTGCTTAGAATATTTGAAATATTGAATTGAAGCACTAAAAGAGGAAAAATGGGTGCAGTTAACCAAAAGTAAGCATGAGCTTATTTTGGATAACAATTTGGTGACTCATAGGGGACATCTGCCTGCTAGATGAAAAGATCAGTTGCCTTGTTGTATCCATTGGGCATAGAGTGGTGGGTGGTGACCCGACGTTGATCCTGTTCTTCTGGAAGTGGACCTTTTGGGGCCCAATTTTAGTTGCTCTGTATTTGTTCTATTAGAAAACGGGAAACTGTCATGGCAACTATGGGTCTCCCTGTTGCAACCGCTGAAAGGCCTGACGCATTCACCTAGAGGTACGCGGAATTGTATAACGATGCAAACCTGGAGCAATAAAAAAACTTGTGCCACAACACTTAGGGAAACAAAACTATGCTACAACAAAACAATGTGCATACGCACTTAGGGAAATTAAAAACCTAGGCTAATATTTTACAAGGGTGAGGAATTTTTCCTTTTAGTAGCAGTGTTTGAGGTAGATCCCATTGACTGGGATCTGCAATTCTTCGCCATCCAACTTAGCCAGCCAGAAGGCATTGCTACTTGTGCACCTTATGATCATGTAAGGGCCACTCCAAATGGCATCAAATTTGGAATGCTTTCCTGGTTTTTCCCGATCTGCATCCCACTTTAGAACTAAGTCCCCTTCTTGAAAGGTCCTTGCTCTTGCTTTCTTATCAAAGGTCTTCTTGATCGATGCTTGATCTTTCTCCATGACCTGCATTGCATGCTCTCTTGCCTCTCCTACTTCCATCAACTCTTCATACCTGATTGCCATAGGTTCAAACTCTGCCAGTTCTAACTGTTTCATGAGCTCCAGAGTGGGCAACTCCAATGATATGGGCAATACTTCCTCTTTTCCATATACAAGCTTGTATGGGGAGTTACCTGTGGACCTCTTTGATGTGATCCTATCATCCCATAGAGCTGATTTGATATTTGTATGCCAAGTTCTCTGATTTTCATCAAGATTCCTTCTGATAATCCTTAGCAGGTTCTTATTTGTGGACTCTGCTTGGCCATTACCTTGAGGGTAATAGTTTGATGAAGAGTTGAGGTATACACCATTCCTGAAATCCCATTTAGTGATCCTTGTGCCAAGGAATGCCAATGCATTATCTGATATAATAGTGGCAGGGACTCTAAACCTGGTGGCTATTCCTTCATAGAAATCCAAGATATTAGATTCATTTGCTTCCTTAAGTGCCACTACTTCAGTCCACTTGGTGAAATAATCTGTTGCTGTAAGTATCCACTTGTGGCCCTGGCTTGAATTTGGGTTAATCACCCCAATAAAGTCTAGTCCCCATTGCATGAATGGCTGATCCACTGAAATTGGGTAAAGGGGCAAGGCTGCTAACTTCTCCTTTCCTATGAAGAATGCACAGTTATTGAACTTCTTAATCCATGAGTAGCAGTCCCTGAACACTATAGGCCAATAATAACCAAATTTCATGATATTGAGAGCTGTTACTCGAGGAGAAAAGTGACCTCCTACCTCTCCATCATGGAACTCATGCAACACTCTCTCAATTTGGTCATTCCCAATGCACCTCAATAGGACACTATTGATATCCTTCTTAAACAAGACACCACCAACAAGCACATATGGGATGGCTTGTAACCTAAAGAATCTCCTCTTTGCTTTGTTCCATTTTGAAGGGCATAAACTGGTTTGGAGATAATGCACTAAGGGTTGAGTCCAACATGAAACTAGTGCATCATTAGTTGGTTGCTCTTGATCATTCTGCAATAGCAAGATAAACTATTTTTCATCCACTGAATCATCCTGTTGCTTGGAAGCAAGCTGCTCACATAAGCCCTTGCCATGAACAAGTTTGGTCACCTTGATCTCAATGTCATATTCCATTACCGAGTGATCTAACCTTCTCTCTTCTCATTCAAGTCCTTGTTTAGGAGAAAATATTTGACACCATGCATGGGACACTAGCAGTTGAATCTTATTGTTTGAGACAAGTGTCTGAACTTCTTTAAGATCCTAATAACAACAAGGACATGTTTTTGAATGAAAGAGTATTTTACCTTGTAATCCTCCAACCTTTGACTAAAGAAGGATATTGGTTGTTATGAACCTTACTTTTTTGGGCTCGACCAAGATGGATGAGATGGTGTCTGACCCTCCAAAAGCATATAGCAAGAAGTCTTTTGAGAAGTCTGGGTTAATAAGAGTTGGAGCCTGTGATATTATGAGCTTGATGGCCTCAAAAATATATTTTCCTTCTCTTTTCCATTTAAATGCAAGACTCTTCTTTAACATCATTGTTAAAGGATTCACAAGAGTGGAAAAATCAGGTACAAACTTGTGACCAAAGTTTATCCTCCCTAAGAATCTTTGGAGTGATTTTTGTGTTGTGGCAATGGAAGTGTCCGATGGCTTCAACCCTTTCAGGATCAATTGTCAACCCTTCTCTTGAGACAATGTGTCCCAACAATTTTCCCTCATGGGCCAAGAACACACACTTATTTGGGTTCAATGATACTCCAAACCTTCTACACCTTTAAAACACCTACCTGAGGTGGAAGAGATGGTCTGCAGCATTCTTTGAGAAGACAGAGATATCATCTAGATACACCAGGATAATATTATTGATTAGGTCTTTGAATGCCATTTCCATAGATCAATGAAATGTTGCTCCGGCATTTAATAGTCCAAATGGCATCTTCTTATAAGCATATGTACCCCATTTGGTGGTGAAGGCTGTCTTGAATTGATCTTCTTATTTCACCATTATTTGGTTATAGCCTGAGTATCCATCTAGCAATGAAAACCTATCAGATATAGCTATAACCTATAAGATCTATTCCATTGGTGGAAGTGGGTAGTGATCTTTGAGTGATGCTCTGTTTAGATCACGAAAGTCTACACACAACCTAATTTCTCCACTTCTTTTCCTCACAGGCACCAAGTTTGCAACCCAACTTGAATGCTTGATAGGGAAGATGATGTTGGCCTCAATTAGCTTGTTCAATTATTTTCTCATAAGAGGCTCAATGTGAGGATTTACTGGCCTTTGCTTCTGTCTGAAAGGCTTAGATCCTAGATCCAGCTCGATAGTGTGTTGTGCCAGCTTTGGGTTTAAACCTCTTAAATATTTGTAAGTCCAGGCAAAGACATCTAGGAATTCTTGACAAAGTTAAATAAACTCAGATTTTTCTTATTGAGTGCTTACCTTGCCAATCTGTAATGTTTTTCCTTCTTCTATGAAAATGGGCTCTGAATCTTCACCCTTTACTTGAATATTCAACTTCTCCTTTCAAAATTGTTCATTTGGGTTGAATATTGATTCCAAAGTGACAAGACCCTTTGGTAGTTTTTTGGTCCTTAGTTGCACCACTTGATCGCCATACTACTGCTCCAATTTGTCTTGATTTCTGGAGGAGAACTCAACTTCTTCTTCTAGAAAGTTGAAAATTTTATTATCATTTTTGAAGACTTGCCAACTCGTGTTGTTATCAAGGACAACTAGCCTCACAACCAACTTGATATGGGGCTGAGATTTATCACTCTTGATACTCTCCACAACATCAAAGGCTGCCCCAATCGCTTGTTAATCATTCTGTTGTTTCATTCTTCTTCCTTGGGATGGAATTGATGTTGAATGCTTCAAAATCCTCGATGAGGTCCCATACCTAGTTCTTGTAGCTCTTTAACAGGTCATTTTTGGCAGGATTTTGTCCTTGAACATGATTAACAACTAGCTCATTGTCTCCAAACACTTGCAAGTTCTTAATCCCTCTTTTTCTTGCCGAATGCAGTCCATGGACCAAAGCCTCATACTCTGTTGTGTTGTTTGAACAGGAAAATTGGAAATGGAAAGATGAGTAGTATTTCATACCTTGAGGTGAAACAATCATAGCTCCTCCTCCGACTCCTTGTCTACTTCTTGAGCCATCAAAGAATAATTTTCATACCTCATTATCATCTTTGTGGTCTGGCTTAATGATGTCAGGAAGAGGATGATTCTCCTCATGTAAACAGTAGAATCCTAGTTTAGATTCCTCCATATCCTTATAGGGTTCAAAAGCATGCCTCTTGTTAGCCCACTCATCAAGGGTCAATTCTGGAATACACCCAACCTTGGTATCTACTTCACAATTGCTTGGGAGGTCCTCCTGATCAAAGGCTAAACAATTGGCATTGATCAGGCTAGGTACATAAGGTTCAATATGGTAATCCGTAATGGTATTGGATCTAATCGTGGCCTTAGCTCCATACCTTGTTCTAAAAATCATGTGTGACCAATCAGTAGAAAAATAGCCTCTAATTTTAGCAGTGAAGTCCCTCGACCAACACAATGCAAAATGTGGTGGCAAGTCTATAACTGATACGTTCTGTACAATACAATCAAATTCGGGTAGATGTGTAGTGTGAGGCTCAAATCCTTGATGACTCCAACCGTTGTTACCATTGTCCCATCCAATTGCACTACCCCCTTGGAGATGACTTCGTATTGAAGACCCAGCTGATCAGCTATTTGTTTTGGCATTATGGAGCTACTTGATCCCCCGAATCAATCATTCAATCATGTACCAATTTGTCCCCAATGATCAATGAAACATAGAATGGATGGGGCTTCAGATTCTTACCTTTTTTTCCTCCATGATTTCCCCCAGTCTGAGCTGCATTGGTAAACACTTTCTCTTGTTTGTTAGGGGGCTGATTTGAGCTTGACCAATTGGCCATAGCATTCTACAGCAACATATCTCTATCCTAGGATAGCCAATGAATCCCACATTGAAATGTTCACATTTGTCTTCTTCATTTGTTCAATGATGTTAAATGAGCTATCCCTTTTCTGCCCCTTTCTTGGTACATTTTTCTCTTGCACATGGGTCATTGCAACTAGTGCTTAAGTGGGTTTGGAAGGTGGCTTGGGCTGACTCTGCATATTGGGAGTTGCACTTTGAGTGCCAATACCTTGTGGAGTAAAGGAGGGTTGAGGATTACCTAATTTTGGTGACTGTCCCTCTCCAATATTCCTTTCCTTGGACCATGTATTGGTGACTACACTTTGAGAAGGTGTCTGATTCATCCCATAAAAATATTCAGCCTACCAATTGACAAGCATAGTCTCACTTGGAGGTGCCTCTTGTTGAGCTCCTTGCTACTGATTTTCTTCTTGGCTGGACTCTTGTGACACACCAATGGTCTATACCATCAAGGCCTGGTTTAGTGCACCATTAAAACACATTGATTGGTTATGGGGCTGATTGCATGGGAAACACCAATCATATTCTTGTGCCATATTGTTTTGTGTTGGAACCAAGGCCCTTGATGTTGAAGTTGTGTTTGGATCATATGACTGGAAGGGCCTAACAACTTGAGGATTGTCCTTTGTTTTGGTTCTTATTTGCAGCCTGAGATGGTGGCCTATTTTTTTGATATGGGGTCTAGCCTGATACTGAGCTTGAGGATGATATGGCCTAGAACTCTGAGATTATTACCTTTTGATGGTCACTAGCTCATTCCCTAGGTTTTGTAGTTGTTTTATAACTTCTTGAAGCTCTTTTGAGGTGTTAGAAGATGAGGTGGAGGCTTTAGCTGAACTCTGATTCCTAGGAGTAGGTATAGGAGCTAATGTGGGTGTCTGACTAGTACTTGGATCTCCTAGTTCTAGGTATAGAGGCATGGGTGGCCTAGGAGCAAGTTTTCCAGCCTGAATTAAATAATTTTCAGCTCTTATGGAAATGTTATAGGCTTCAGGTAAGGTGGTACCTCCCATTGATTGAATCATTAAATCAATATCAGAATTTAGAGCTCTAAGAAAGTATAAGAAAGAACCTTCATCTGTGGGCCTTACAGCCAATGGAATCTTGTCCCATGTCCTTTGAAATCTGAGGTTGAAATATTTCAATTACTCATTAGGGGCCCTCTTGATTGTTGTCAATTTCTCCAACAAGGATAAATTATCTCCCTTCTTTTCAAATTGATTATGAAGAGCCCTGCATAGATGGTTCCAAGTTTGAATAGATCCTACTGTTAGACTCCTGAACCATTGTGAAGCTTTACCCTTGATTGAAGAGGCTAGTAATTTGACTGCAATGTCCATCTCAGTGATCTCATGAATTACGCAAACATTTGCAATGTCTTGAATGTGGTCACTAGGAGAAGTTTGGTTCTCTCCAATGAAATATGGGATGTTCTTTAATGCTGCAACTAGGACTATATTTTGTGTATTGAGAGTGAGTGGGTTGCTGCTAATGAAGTCGACATAGGGGTTGGGTGGTTGTGCCATTATGATTGGCCTGAGAACCCTTGTTAATTGAATGAACCTACCAGGAGGAGGTGTTGACAAGGTTCTGTTTGGTGGAGATGGAGACCTTTGGGATCTTATCCCCCTTCCCCTTCTATCTGGGGACAAGTGTAGATAGACAAATAGTCCCTCCTCTCTTGTTCTTGACCTTGTTTGTATTCTTCTCATGAACTTAACAAGCTTGGACTATTGAAACTAGTGGATTCTGATTCTTTTGGAGTCGCCAGATGTGTAATTTTAGATCTTCTTAAAAGCAAAAAAATTACAAAAAGTGCACATCAATCTTGCTGCAATAAAGATGGAGACTTTTTTCTGTCCCACTGGGTGTGCCAAAACTTTTAGTGTATAATCACAGCACCCCTGAGCACCTGTAACTAGATGGGTTGAGACTCTCAGTGTGATTGCACAACATGGATCATCTCTCAAAGTGTCAGACCTTGTGAGTTAAGAGAGCTCTCCGGATTGTGGATGGTTCTTATTCCTCTATTCGGGTGCACACAAATAAATAGCAGAAGATCTATTCTAAACCTACTCTATCTTACCAAGGAGATAGGGTTGAGAAGATGTAAGAAAATAAACCTAAGCTAACAAGGTGATGCACCAAAGGAATGTTAGACACTCATTTTGCAAATTTAACACAAACCACAGAGATGCAATACAAACACCATGCATAGGTAACCAAACTGCAATAAGAGATCAGAAAGACAACAATGAACACATGAGAGGGTTGAGAATCATCCACAAACATATATATTATTTCTTAGGAGTCGATACAGTACATTGCAATGGCCAAGAGGCAAAAAAATTGCATTAAAACCTGTATGGGAGGTTTGAAACCTCCAAAAATTCTCTTGCAAGCAAGGGAAGAAGGGAGGATGCAAAACAAAACCGTCCAACCCTTTACAAAGAGCCTAGCTCCTTATTTTATAGATGTTGGTCAGAGAGAAGAAGGAGAGAGGTGGGAAAACTAATTTGAAGCTTAGCTATTGGCCATCAATGCCCCTATAAATCCACCCATAATCTATCGAGTCCATCCACTCAGTGTCTACTTAGCATGTCGAAGAAAGAAGAAAGATGGATCAAATCCAATTTGATCTGGTTGTTGGAGCAATCAGATCACGTATTAATGGTACAAAGACATTTTCCCATTTTTCACCCACCTAACCTCGCCAACATTAAAGTTTCAGGTTTCCATGGTGTAGACGAGGTTGAGACCTTTCCAATGGTGCCAAACTTTGTTGAATTTCATGCACTGGCTCAAAAGATATGTCCATTTGAATGTTTGAGTCGGGCCCAAACAAAAATGGTGAAAACTAGTTTACAGAACGGGTCTGTGGGCTCGAAACTCACTTTGTGCCCTTTTGCACAGAAAACAAAAATGCAAAATTTGCCCTGCAGCCCCATAATACCCTTTTGTCAAAAAACCATCTTTGGGCCTGCCGGTCCGCATTTTTCACTTGGGAAAAAAGTCACTCCAAGGCCCACCAGCCTACATGTAATTGAGGTTTGACACGTGACTCCTTGGGAATTAGCGGAGGTGCAGCTGATTTTTTCACTTTATTCTTGCGTGGGACAAAAATTTCAAATTGCCTCTGACAACCCTCCTTCCCACTTTGACTTTTCATCATGGCCATGTGTCCCTTTGTGGGCCTTAGACATTTTTCTTCATTTGGCTTTAAGATCCCCCCATGAGCTTGCGGGCCCGAAATTTACTTTGCGTCATATTTGTAAAAATCTCAAAAGTTCCAAAACTCCCTGTAGACCCACTGACCCAAAATTTACTTGGGAAAATTTTTCTCTACAGCCCCACAACTGTAATTTTCCTTTTGGAAAAAATTCTTCCCCAGGTCCGTCAGCCTACCTTTGGCAAAAAATCCTTCCAAGGCCCACCGACCCATAACTTCCAAAATATGAGGAGTTAGAAGGACTTTTTTATATTTTTGGAAAGGGGAAGAAATTTACCACCTGATGAAGATGCTTTTAGGAAGCCTTAAGTGCTTAGAATATCTGAGAGATTGGATTGAAGCACTAAAAGAGGAAACATTTGTGCAGTTAACCAAAAGTAAGCATGAGCTTATTTTGGATGACAATAATATAATGGGAATATGATTTTTGTTTGTTGTAGTTTTAAGTGCCCTTGTACAAATTTATGTAAAATGTGGAAGCATACATAAGGCACAAATGTACAAAATCCTGAAACTTTTTTTAGTCTCATAGAATGAAATGATTACATGATATGCACAAAATTATTTTGTTCAAATACCTTCCCCACTCTTAGGCAATCAAATTTGGGGGATTTAAAACTAGACTCCACAACATTGTTTAACATACTCCCAACATGTGTGAAAATTGAAGCTTTAGAATGGCGTACAGACATCCATCAAAGCATATTGGAAAGTGAATATTTTTAAAATGTTTTTTGTTATAGTTTCTTAATAGATTAAATAGTGTAGACACAAAATCACACACTTGGGTACATTTCTAGGTCCTAAAATCATACTAGCATTTTCATTATTCTTAAGAAAGAAAACTAGTAATTGACAAGTATCTTTGGCCTCTTTCTTCTATCTTTTACTTTCTCTTTGGTATTACACACCCTACATCCCAATAATAAATTTAATTTTTTTATGTTTATGGCTTTAGACACCAACACCTAGCCAAGATAGTAGCGCCCAGGCACTCCTGTCCCCTTTGGGTGGCCCGAATGTTTTTAATCTTACTCGTTTATTTTGGGTCTATATTTTTTTACTTATGGGTTTGCCTTCTAGTTTTCAATTATGAAATTAAAACAAGGGAATCATATAAATATATAGCCATGTGATCAAAATAAATCCTGACCAAGATCTAAGCATTATTACTATCACCTAACCTTGCACTCAAAATGCACCTAAAACACTTCAAAACATCCATTTGACATTCATTCAAGGGACAAGGGACTAAATTTTATGCATATAATGCATAGGAAGGAGAAGTTAATTCTATTCCATACACACATTTGTATATTTTAGAAAATCTAGCTCGCTATCTAGTGCATCTTGCACAAGGGCTTCCTATGGCATAATTTTTGCACACAATCACAAGAACTACATGGAGTCTGAGATGTAATGTAACACTCAGTCATAAGTTCACTTTGTCAGGTGACCGTCAAGGTTAGTATGAATCCCTAGATTGAATCTCTCTTTTTTATATTTGATGCGGTTTTGTGGGTTTTGCAGGTGAACTTCTATTTTACAGGTTATAAGTACACTCAGCGATCAAGGAGCGACATCAAAGTGATCAACATCAAACATCTATGACACTTGTATAACACTATGAATATCAAATTTAGACCATCTGCATAGTCACAGGTGCCTAGTAGTATTATTTAACACCCATACACCCTCACTCTAGTCTAGTTGCACTAGTCTAGCCTTATCTGTGAACTCCAGAATTTATAT
Organism: Taxus chinensis; assembly: GCA_019776745.2. Lineage (NCBI taxonomy): Eukaryota > Viridiplantae > Streptophyta > Pinopsida > Cupressales > Taxaceae > Taxus > Taxus chinensis. The sequence goes on from CM034154.1 coordinate 487,289,813, forward strand.
TAAGCATTTATGACACATTTCACTTCCCGTTCAACAATTTTCCCAGTTTAGAACACTTTGGAATTAACCAAAAATTAGCTAATTCATTCTTCCTACATATATTGCTTAGGTTTTCATATTTTAATTGCTTATTAATTCTTTCATATTTTACTTAGCTATTGTATATCATTGTTTACATTCAGTTACTTTGTAATTTCGGGTTTAATAAAAATCTATTTTTGTTAAATCATTTGGTGAGACCCTATCATTCGAACACTCTTATATCCTCATTTCTTCCTAGCATAAATATCCTAGGATCCTCCCCACCATGGATGTCTCCATCCATCCCTTTTTGTAGGCTAATCCTGATTGTAATACTATAATCAATACTTTCTTAGATAATGCCCACATTCCTTCTAATACTCCTTAGGACAATGTATATCACCAGTTTGTAGCCACATTTTCTGCACAAATTACTTTCCCATTTCATGTAGCCAACATTCTTTTCGTTTATGACAATGATCCTCCCCTTTATATCCAAGCTCGCATCTATAACATAGGTATTAAGCGAACACTAGTTGACAATGGATCTGAGATCAATCTTTGTAATTTAACATTCCTTCAAAAACTTGGCCTTTCCTCAGCCGATGTTATCCCCTCATCCATTTCTCTCAGTGCATATGATTCTTATACATGTCCTTGCATGGGTACTATCACTTTAACTCTCACAGTCAGTCTCAAAACCATTCCTACTATATTTTTTGGTATCGACGCCATAATTTAGGCCATGGCTTCACACTATACAAGAAATACCTTCTACAGTTCATTGGTGCGTTAAATTCCTACATGATGGCTATGAACATACAACCCCATTCAAATATTTCCACCTCGACCCACTCACTGGACTACCTACTCCAATTCCATATCATGATGTTGGTCATCCCCATAATCCTCCTACTTTCGTCACCCTTACAACTACCTCTACTACTTTTACACATCTCACTGATGATTACCAACTCGTAGAACATCCTCCCTCTACCACCAACATACTTCCTTTGTAAGGAACTATTTATGCATTGGAAATCATACTACATCCTCCTTTCATAGACACTCTTTTTATAAATAACTCTTATTGGCCTCATATTCCATTTGATCCCACTTGCTCTGATACTATTTTCATACACAATGGCTTATCCCAAATTGGATTCACACTTGATAATATATGCCCACCGCATCATTATCCTCACCTTTATCATGGATGTGTCTTTGGTACTAATACTTATGGCCTCTATGTCTACCGTTTATCAGTCTTTCTTACATGTACTTATCGTTCTTCTCCATTCACACTTGGGCAGTATTGACTCGACTAAATTTGTTGCACTTTGGATCCGTATCACACTAATATCACATTTCTTGTGCCTTTTGGCTGTATTTCTATTTACAATGATTCATTTAACAACTATACTAAAAAACTCACCTGCTTGTATACACATGATTTTCCACAACCACCTTTCACTAATGAAGAATATGCAATGGGCATGTACAATCTGCACCACAATGGCTCTTATTATGATCAAGCCCACACTATTGCTTATCAAGTTTCCAACCTAGATCTAATAAGATATGATCCTGACATTGATGATTTTAGATGACTTCATTTGATCTTTCTACAATCACACTTGGGGGGCATCATTCCTGCTTCCCTCTCCTAACATCATCAAGTGTCTATAATTTCTACTATTACGATCCGTCCTTCATACTTCCTATTTCTAAGTAATATTACATAACATGATACACATATTGTATTGTTACTACCCTATGACGCACTCTAGTTCCATGGTTCATATTAGAATTCTAAGGGTCTAAATTTGAATTGAACCTCACCTCATTCACACTTCATGCTCCACGCTTCATGTTAAATATTTCTAGCATCTCTCTTTCAAACCATTACCCTATGAATCACTGTAGTTCCATGGTTCATACTCAAATGTTGAGGGTATAAATTTGAGATGAACCTCACACCATTCACTCTTCATGTTATATGATTCATGATACATATTTCTATCATATCTGTTTCAAATGATTTCCCGATGACACAGTCTTTTTCTATGGTTCATTCTTTCCTGTTGAGTGGGATTTTATAAATGAATCTCATCTCATTCACATCCACTGGGGGGCATGCTTCTCTTATCACATCCACATATTGTATACCATCACATCACTCATACATCACTTTCATATCTTGGTTCCACATACTCTTGCTTGTTTATTCTACTTACATGTACACTTTGTTTTGTATGCTAGACATATACTTAGTATGTCACTATATTTTTATATACACATGCACATTTACTTGGTATTTTGGAGTGAATGAAAATCTCTTACAACTTCTTACATGCTACGATGATGCTTATAACTACACCTTTTACCAGTTCCACTGAGGCTCCTAAGGGCATCTACATTTACTAATCTTACACATCATAGGTGCTATCATTTTATTATCTACTACTTCTAATTTCTATCACATTATCTTCCATTGATCTATACACAATTTGACATACTTTTTATCTTTCTAAAATTGTTTGCTATTGTATGCTATTACACTTTTCTTGACATTGTTTGCTATTGTATGCTATTGTTTACAGGCTATGACCTATGTCTTGTAAGAAAATTGTATGCTTTTGGACGCTTCGGCCCTGATTTTCTTGTGACATTGTGAGAAATGTCCCTTGTTTGAAACCTAATTTTTATGGCCTCTCTTGTTTGCACACTTGATTGTTACATTTTATTCTTCTTTCATACTAGCTTTAATTGTACTAACACATGTTACTAGCCACTTGGTTTGCATGTGCCTTGGTTTCTACCATGCACATCCCCTCCCACCTGTAGGGATCGATTTCAGCACATCATTAGGTCATCTCTTTTGGGCTATACACTCCTACAATTGTCACATGCACCCCAAATGAGGGAGGGCATACATTGGGTGAAAAAAATAACCCCATACAATAGCTTAGAGTTTTAATACAGACCTACATAGTATAGGAACATAGTCACAGAACGGCCCAAAATTTGACTTGGGTCCTTAGTACAACATAAACACCACTGTCCAATATAAGACAAAGACATCTAGGAACTCGTGTCTTTCCATGTGAACCTATGTCCTAGGGGTACACACAGTCACTTTCTCATATTAGAACAATCTATAAAAATCACATAGCAGTTTCATAATTACAGGCACAATCCTTTATTTACAAAATGCATGTAATCTCCTAAAATCAGTAACAATAGGTACATTTGGAACTAATTTGGGACACCAAGAAAAAAATAGGGACATACCATCTATAGTGGTGCTCATTGGGTAGAGTCATGAAAGGAGAGTAACACTAGACCTCTCTCCCCAACACTTTCTCATTGGTGTGAGATCACCCAAAAAACTCACACTTGGCGTTAGATCACCCAAAAAACTTGCACTTGGCATGTGATCACCCAAAAAAACATCTCTTGGTGTGATATCACCCATAATTCTCAATCTACATATAATTTTAAAGACATCCTTCTATCATTTTACAATCATGTTCATTAGGTGCACACTTTACTTTTACACACCCTTACATACTTTTACATAATTTTACATAGTTTTCATAATACATGACTTTGACTACCCTTTTTCTCTTCTTTTCCAGGTCTTTCCTTAATACGCAACAAGAAGCGTCCATACATAAAAAATACAAGAACAACAATAGGTACTAATCAACAACATACACTTCACCCCTAGGGTCACTTTCCCTTCTTAGCTTTCACGCTTCATTTTGTACTCATTCCATGTTTCACTTCTCTCTTCGGCACGCTATCACCATCACACTCTACAGGAAAAAAGGTAGACATATTCTAACTACCTTATGTTATCAAGTATTCACTCAACACCATAATGTGGGGGAAAATGTAGACATAAAATCATGCACTTGGGTACATTTCTAGCTCCTAAAAGCATACTAGCATTTACATGATTCCTTAACAAGAAAACTAGTAATTGACAACTATCTTTAGCCTCTTTCTTCTATATTTTAATTTCTCTTTGGTCTTACACACCCTACAATATATTCATAACTTTAATTTTTTATACTTTATGGCTTCATACACCAATGCCCAACCATGATAGTAGCGCCCAAGCTATCCTATCTTCTCTAGGTGCCCCTGACCCTTTTCTATCTTACTCTCTTCTTTTGGGTATCTTTTATCTTTTGGGCATTTTTTTACTTATGGGTCAGCCTTACAAGTTTCAATTACAAAATTAAAACAAGGGAATAATATAAATACATAACTATGTGATCAAAATAAAGGACCAAGGTCTAAGCATTATTACTATCACCTAAGTTTGCACTCAAAAGGAACCTAAAGCATTTCAAAACATCCATTTGGAATTGATTCAAGGGAATAAATTTTCTTCATACACTGCATAGGAAGGGGAAGTTCATTCTATTCCATACACACATTTGCATATTTTAGAAAATATGGCCCGTTATCTAGTGCTTCTTGTACAAGGGATTCTCAAGGCACAATTTTTACTCACACTCATAAGAACTGCATGGAGCTTGAGATGTAGTGAAGTGCTCAATAGTAAGTTTAATTTTTCAAGTGGCCTTCGGGTCAGTATGAATCCCCATACTGCATCTTTATTTTTTGAATTTGATGCAGTTTTATGGGTTTTCAAGGTGAAATTCTATTTTGTAAGTTACAAGTACACTCGGAGATCAAGGAATAACATACAAAAAATAAATAACAAATATCTTTGACACTGTGAAAATCAGATTTTGACCATCTACATAGTCACGGTGCCTAGTATTAGTCTCTGGTTCTTAGGCACCCTCACCCTAGTCTAGGTGCCATAGTCTAACCTTATTTGTGAGATCCACAATTTACCTTGAGAATTTATGACATAGTTCACTTCCTGTTCAACAATCTTCCTAGTTTAGAACACTTTAGGATCAAACACAAATCAGCTATGGCATTCTTCTTACATCTCTTTCTTATGGTTTTGTATTTTACTTGCTTATTGCTTGTGTCGTATTATACTTAGTAGTTATATATCATTGTTTAGATTCAGTTAATCTATAATTTAAGGTTTGATAAAAATATAATTTTATTAAATCAAAGAGATATAATACTAGATTATTATAATTTATAAGTAATAAATTGATATATTTCCATTTGGATATAATCAAATGAAGAAATAACCTGGATATTAAAATCACTAGAATTGGGGATTCAATATGATATTAAAGTTCTCCCTATATTTTTTTGAATAACCAACCATATTGCATTCCAGTGAGATTTTGAATGATGCAGTGGAAGTTGGGCAAGCTAGTTTTTATAATCTTTGGTGGAGAAAGGTTCACAATTAGTATGGTGGGAGTGATTCTATTTCTCTGTTGTATTATTGGACCAAATTTGTTTAATGTAATGTCAAATGAATTTATCAAGGAATCAATTGGGTTAAAGATGGAAAATTGGTTATGGGAAGCATGCCCAAGGAATAAGAACTATTTGATGCACTACATTGAGGGAAATTATACTGGGTGTTTTTTTCTTATCTTAAATTGTATAATTTTTCTTCGACAATTCTTGGGAGAGTATCACTGCATATGAGAAAAGTGTAGAAACTAAAATATGATAATTTAATCTTTTAAACTAATGCTTTTTGACAATTCACTCTTGATAAGATACACACAACCTTTCCATTCCCGCTTACAAAATTCCAAGGTCTCTTGTCTATCTTTTTTATCCCTACACACTAATATGCCAACACACTTTAGAATACAAAATAGAAAATCCATATAGTAAGTCATCATGATAGGATGCAAACTTCATTTGACATGTTTTTCATCTATGGCCATTTTTACCAACCTATCTATATGATTTTGTAAGGGCATATCATCAATCTATTTTTTCAATTTTGAATTATACAATGGGTTATTTACTCCCTTTGGGTTGGAATTTAATTGATAATTCATATTTAGAACCCTAGACAAGAAAGCTATAACTACCTCATATGCTAACCTAGAAATTATATGGTATGACAGTGATATACTCACTTCATACACTTGGAAAATGAACCCAAGGCTCCATAAATATCACAAAATAAAATCTACACTCATTCGAGAAGTAACCTTTAAAAGTTTGAAGCTTCTTCCTAGGTCTAGAAATCTATCTTTCTCATCCACAAGAACTAAAACATCCCTCCTCAAATTATTTTAAAAAGATCCAAAATCAACTCAAGAATTGTCGAAGAGGTTTTCAAATCTAGTTGCATTGATTCAGATAACACATATTAGGTGGAGATTGACATCTAGTTTGAGGCCTCTTCGGAGTAGTGTCAACATCAGTGGTGCCCAAAACATAACTAATTTTTGTTTTGTAGGGTTTCCCATCTATGGATTGGGTTTGAAATCATGTTGAGAATATTTAGATAACTTCACAACATGACCAACAACTAAGGTTTGAGAGAAAAAAAATTATAGACAATTGATAATCTTAGGAAGTCAAATATTTACTAACCAAGTAGGTTAAATTCCATACAGAAGGGTCAAAACCATACATATGGTCATGGAAAAGTGTACGATCATAGCCCATATTAATTTATAGTCACAATTCATAGAAAAAAGCATCACCAGAATTAGATCTCATTGTTTCACCAGTGTACACTCCCAAAACCTCCCAAATCCATATGTATTTACATAAGTGCATTCATTCCCTTGTGTTTTAAAGTTTGTAGCATATTGTTTAACCATCAAATGCTTTTTTTTATATTGTTTGGTTAATTTTGGAAGTTATTTAATCAAAATAACCCCTATAGGTTCCCTTACATCCTTTAGTGTACTTAATTTTCTAATTCTTATATTTAACTTAATCTAATAAGGGTGTAAAAATTTTGGTGAGCCCAACATTTTATATTACACCTTATTTAAAACCCTAATTTCCCTAGTGTTCTCTATATACATTCAATAATTAGACTTGACCCTAATTTTCATCTATCAGTTTCCCTAAATTTTTTGTACTCACTTTTCCATAGGGTCTCATGGTCAATTTTACCATTTGGCTCTCTTTACAGCGTTCCTGATTACCTAATCACCATTCATTACATATATTAATCATAAAAACTCTATTTTCAAATTCCTTTGAGGTTATTGTTATTTTTTTATATGTTTAATGAAAAATTCTCTTTTTTCCCTTAGTTTTTATCACACTTCACAAATTCTAAATTATAATTTTTTACTAATTAGGGCATAATAGAAACAATATACACTTTTGGGAAAATTCCTTAGAGGGTTTTCTTCCAAATAATTATATTAAAAAATAAATATATTAGTTTTTTCCAAATTCAATTTCTATTTTCATATATGGTCATCTTCTTAATTTGATGAAGGTAGTGTTTTTCTTAGCATCACTTTTAGGTCTTATGATCTCTTCACCATCAAAACTTCATGTGTTGATTCTTATAATTTATTAACACCTTGGAATTTATTCTATCATTTTTTATACCATCATTACGCATGATACATTTTCTCAAGTCTCATTGTATAATTTAATTTAATGTCACCGAGCATGTAAAATTACACTCACAAAACTAGTGCAAGAAAAAATGATCCCCGATAATACAACACCTTCCCATGTGAATTCAATTTTGAGTTGTATTTTATATCCTTCTACTAGTAATGATTACACCTTTCATTAGACTATCTTAGTCTAATATATTCAAGATATGAATACTGGGATCACATCTATCAAGTGTGAGCTTACACATCTAATAGAATCTTCCAATGCCATTATCCATGTTGTCTCTACACATCATGCTTAATCTAGCTCTGACCCCATTATGAGGAAACATGATACAAACATCATGCATAATACACGTGACCATACAAGTGAATTCAAATTCCTCTAACAAAAAATACCTCTTCAGTTTGAAAATAATGTTAGACAACATGATATTCTATCTGAGCTACTCGATAATCACTTAATAAAATTTTCCCCTAAAAATTACTATCCCCAAACATCTTTAAAAAAATAAAATATTAATCATTTTACAATTATCATGGAATTAATGGACATTTGAAAATGATTTCTATTCTTTACAACAAAAAATCCAACAACTTGAGCATAAGGGATTTATATCCTTTGATACACACCATTAGCCTATGCCATTATCTCAAGTTCTAAAACCTAAATGGATACAAAAAGATATAACACCAATATTGGATGAGAATTCTACAATACTAAATGATACACTTTACAAAAAGATTCATCTAATCACAAAGAGGATAAAAATGCAATACCTCCTTTTGATGAGCCAACCATAATGAAAAAATTACATCCTATTGTTGTGTAACCAAAGATGGAAAAAACACCCACTGGGTAGGACAATTTCACATGGCCTCATAGAATGCAAAGAATACAAAGGAACATATCAAGGATCATACCAAGTTACTAATATAGATCAATTTGGAAACAAATGATAGCCAAGTCGATGATTGGGATTATGATAGTAGTGATGATGAAAAAATTGAAACACCAAGAGAACATTCTATAGATGTCTATACTTCTCCACCAAAATCTCAAATAGATTCTAATTCAACGTATGATATTAGTTGTAATTCCTATGCAAATTATCATATTCATGCACAAGTTACTAATAAGGTGACACCTATTATGTATGCATAAAATTATCCAAATACATTTACCAATGATGATGATGATATGTTTGTCTCTACATGAAAAAGAACATGCAAGCTAAATCCTAAGTTTGTTTTAAAAAATGAATATGCCACAACAAATCCCAACCTGATTAAGCTAAAATGTGGATTTATGAGCCTAATTTTATGTTATTGTAGTAGTAAAATAAATATGTAATTAAGTACAAAAATTACACCCAAGTAACTAAGTAATACAATATGAAACCCTAATTGCAAGGAGGAAAAAGAAGTACTTAGTTGATTCACAATAAAATATGTAGTGCACCAAAGTGCTGACTAGGTGAGTAGAGAAGAAGGATCATCACATAGAGACCCAAAAAAAGTAGATCTGGAAGGATAGGCTGGATTGGGGCACTTAGAGAGGGACAGGGGCACTCGTGGGTGCCCTAGGCCTGTTTCTAGGCACTTGGGTTTGTAAAAAATCTAAGGAAACCTCCTATGTGTGGTTGTAAGGTGTTTTTTGTTAGTCACCTTTTATCACTCTAAGGTCACACCAAGATCGCCGAGGTCATTGGAAACCTACGATGAAATATGAACTTGCAAAACCATCAAATAGACATCAAATCCTAAAAAAGAAAGATGTAGAATGAGGGGTTAAAGTGTCCTCATCTGTCACAATGGTGAACTTACGAATGACCATCACACTACATCTCAGACCCAATGTAGTTATATGTGTGTGTGTATAGAATCATGCCCCAGGTGGCTCTTGTGTGATTCACACTTGATAATGAGAAAATAAGCTAAATGTAAAGAAATGTAATAGATGTGTGCATGACATAGAATAAAAATCCATCCTATGAAGTGTGTATGCAGAAAAACCAGCCCTTGTGTACCTTGTGATGACACTAGATGGATGTAATGGAGGTCTTAGATGTTTGATAGATGCAATCTTAGGTGGTGATAGCTAATGCTTAGTGTTTGGTCCTTTATTATGATCACATAACTTTATATTTATATATATCCTTTTCTTGAATTTCATAATTTACCTTGAAAAGTATGACTACAAAAAACATAAGATGCTCAAACGGATAGAAATGACCCAAAAAGTGTGAGTAAAGTATAAAGGGTTCAAGGGCACTCAAAGGGGATGAGTGTGCCTGACGCTGACATCCTGGGAGGGTGCTAGTGTCTAGGATGATAAATGCCAAAGTATAAAAAGGAAGACTGAGAAAGTAAGGGTTTAAGACCACCAGTGGTAACAAAAAAGAAAAAAAAGGTGGCCAAAGACATGGTTTAATTAGTACTTTTCTTACTTAGGAATCATATGAATAGTAGTATGTAATCAAGACTAAATAGTTACCCAAAGTGTGTGATTTTGTGTCTACATTTGTCCCCACTTTATGTTGGTGAGCGAAAATGTTGGTAACATAAAATGGATAGAGATTTATACCTAATAATCATGTATTGATGATGAAAGCATGTCAAGGGACTAGAAAAAGCGTGGAGTGATAGAAAGTGTGAAGTGTGGATGCTAAGGAGGAGAAAGTGCAAAAAGTGATGATGAAAATGAACCTAGGGAAGAAATGCAAGTGTAGATGTCATTTGATGTTGTGAACGATGTCGATGATGTTAACTACCACTTCCCATACAAATGGACCTGCAACAGAGAAGAACAAACACGTAGTCAAATACACATGTATGTGTGTAAAAAGTATAAAAATAAGTATTTAAAAATGGTGTAAATGTGAAAAAGGAACATGTGCACTTGATCTATGATGAGAAAAAGGTGTAGAAAGAACCCTAAAGATGTTGTAGAAGACCAAGTTTTTTGGGTGATCTCACTCCAGTTGTGTCGGCTGTGAGTTTTTTGGTCAATATCACGTCAAGCCATGGAAGAAGTTTAGGGAGAAAAGTCTGGTGTCATCCTCCAACCTTTAACTACTTCTTGTAATGTGGAACACCACTGTAAATGGTGTGCATAAACATAAGTGCTAAAGATTGTGTGCCCTGTAAAAGTCACTGTGTGGAGTTCTATAGACTATTTTGAACTACCAATCATTGTGTAACTTCCCCTGGTTACAAGAATATATGAAGGACATCACTTTGCTAAATACCCAAGTATGATTCTGAGATCTTTTTGAAATTCAAAACTGTGTTGTACCGGTATTGTTTTGTGATGTGCATAACATTTTATGGGGTGATTGATTCACCCAAATGATTCCCCCCTTGTTTGGGGTGCATGCAATGTTGCTGAATGAGTATGCAACCCAAAAGAGGACCACCCATTGTGTCGAAATTTTTCCATGTAGGGGGAAAGGGAATGTGATTGGTAGAAACTAAGGCACACACAGACAAAGTGGATATTATACAAGTGTTAGTACAAGAAAAGACAAACATGCATGTATAGGAAAAAATGTAAGGTAAAAAGACAATGTGTAAGCTAAGATGTATGTAAACACACAAGAAGACAATGTAGACCATGAAAAGTGTGTTGTAAACATGAGACATCACTCAAAATTTTACAAGACAATAAAGGCCGTAGTGATTCCAAGAAGATAAGTGTGCACACAAGACAAACGGAAAATCTTATAAATAAGAGCATACAAAGAGCAAATAATGTAACAAATAACCATAGAAACAAATAGTCTTGCATAAAAAATGTTGCACATGAAGCACCCATTGGCATGTTAGAAATATTAATAGTATCTCAAAGTGTGTATAATCCGATAAAGTAATGTGCTATGAAAAAATGAAACAATAACACCTGTAGTGTACGAAAGTGGATTCCCCCAAGATCCTCTATAGGATTGGTAGTAGGTACTCTACCAAGCATCTATGCTACATGTAATAGATCTGTAGAAACTGTGATCATAAATATAAAAGGAAGTGAATGTGCATGTGTTTATGATAAAGATAATGACATACAAGATATCTATCTAGCATGTGTAATAAAGTAAACATGTAAGCAGAAGTAAGCAAGAGTAAATGCAACCAAGATATGAGGTATAGTGTGGATGAGGTGGATTCAAATTCCATGTGAATGATAGGAGAAGCATGCCCCCCGAGTGGATGTGTATGCATGTAATGAGGTTCATTTATTTATTCCCCCTCAGTAGTCAAGAATGAACCAAAAAATGAGAACGCATCATCAGGAAATGGTTTGAATGCGTGGGATAGAAAGATGTGATCGATAAAGTGAAAAATTTAGAGTGTAAACACATGAGTGAATGAGCGAGTTGATTAAATTTTAAGGTACTGCACCTCCAAAAAGATGTTACACAAACCCCAATGATGATACAGGTCTCCTAACAAGGTGTTCAGAATCTAGAAAAGCTCGCCAAGTATATGTTTATATCTTGCATGCGTCACTCGGCCTCCGCGCACTTTATTCTACCCTTTGCCCCTTTTTTTCTTACATTTTGGTCTTAAGTGATGAGACCGCCTCCTTGCCTAGGCAGTGGTCTCATGACCGCCACCTAGGATAGGGCGGCAGTCCCATAACCACCCTGCATAGGGTGGCGGTCTTGTTCACATTTTCCATAAAATTCTGACGATCGTGTCAAATGTAAATTTTCAAATTCTATCTGCATTTTTAGCTACTTTGCTTTGCATTTATGTTTTCGCCGCCCTGTAAATAGTGTTTTCACTTTGTTTAATGGTAAAAGAGTTCCATTCCAAGTTACCTTCTAGTGAATGCATTTGTTATAATTAGCCAACTTGTTTTCAAACAAATGGCCCCTCTCCTTCTCTATTTAATCATTCAGTATTTGAGTTTCTTGCTTAGAATTCCAATAGTTTCATGTTTTTCATCCATTTTTGGTCTTCCTTTGCTGTTTAGAGGTCATTCAATCTTCTTGTTTCATTTTTGCTTCATTGCAGTTCCATGTAAGTCAGTTTAAAATAAAGATAGTTTAATTCTTAGATTGGAATCCATTTATAGTTACAGGTTTTGTTTAGTCACATAAGATAGCTTCTAAAAACTCTTTGCGTATTCGTGTTATATTCCCGCAATAAATCCCACTAGGAATTGCATAGTCAAGCTCTGTTCACTTGCATTATCTCTCTCTTACTCGCATTGTATTCGGTCTATGTCCAAAAGCTACCATTGTTCAAGTTCCTTATTGCACTGATACTATCATATACACGTTTTTCTAGATTCAAGAGAACACGAAGGAACGGGGAGATCACACTGAGGGGAAAAAGTCACGCACAACTGGATTTACCACTGTTCTGTAAATGCCAGGTTTGAGCTATCAAAGTTCTAGTTACAATGTATCAAATAGAGTAGTGAATTATTTTATTTCAAAAGCTCACTCTCGATATCGCCAGGGAAGCTGTGGGGATTGATTGTTTATGAGAAACTGTGATTCATTCCTCATTTCTGAGGTAGAATCGAGAGTCTTTCAATTTAACACAATTAGTTTCTTAGATATTTAGGATAAATTCACAACTGCATAGGCAAATAGCCACACCAAGTTGTTTTGTTTGTTTTAATTCTATTACTAGATTAGTTGTCCATTTTTTAAATATATTAGAATAGCTGCTCTTTGATTTTGTTAAAATAATTCATCGAAAATACAAAAATAAAAGAATACATGAATAGTGTAGATACATCTTTCATAATTAGTTTATTAATTTTAGTTAAAATTTGAATCATTTTACACGACAATCATGAGACCTAGAGAGCCCAGAGAATACATATTTGAACCAATAGTGCATCAACCAAATCTACCCACAACATTAGCTGATATAGATCAAGACCTTAGGATACAAGTCTTTTGAGCAACGGAAAACCTACAACCAATTAGTGAACAACTGATATGGTTAAATATCGAAGACGACAAGGCATACACATTTTGGTCAAATCATCCTAACTATAGACTGCCTTGATAGAATATCTGTATGATTATACAAGGACTCAAAAGAGAATAAGTATTTGGTTGTGATCCTTTAGTTCCACAACCTAACACATGAGACCTCCTCATTGACATAGATACTATCTTATGCATTCAAGTTGCCATAACACCTATAAGGTATTCTGAGAAAATTACACAACTTCTAGTTCTAAACATAGAGGCTAAAAATGCGTATGATTACTTGATAGTCAGAAGGAGAGATTGATTCTTCATATGATCATAGGAGGTCCGCCACAACCACGAACTTACAGTTGTGATCCACAGGTCCCACACCCAACAGGCCTACTAATCAATTAGACATTGATATTGGTTTACGAACATTAGTATTTACATCCTCGCCACTTCCACCGGATATTATTACACAATTCTCCTTATTAAACATAGCAGCCAATCAAGCTAAAGATTCTTGGAATAGACCAGAGAATCATCCATAAAACCCCGAAGAATCTACTACACTTCCTATCACCATTTTCATGACCTTTTCTGGAAATATATAGGAAGCTCCCATAGGTCACTTCCCACGTATCCAACAGCCAATAAACAGTATCTTGGTAGAGCTTAACATTGATTAGAGCCTCTGAACAACTACTATATCTGAACAAACCATTACACCAATTCAGGTTATGAGGGCCTTCTTCGCCTTAGATTTGTAGATTCCATTATTGCGTATTGAGGATATAAGATTACCCAATTAGTTTGTCTACATCCACATATATTACACATTCACCGGCCATCTCGACATGACCTAGGGAGGTCGGGTGCGAGGGAGAGTTACTTGTAGGTTCCCATGTTTGCATGTCACTTTTCCATCGTACAAAACTGGTGAACTTGACATGAAACAAACAAATATTACCCTTTTATTTTCATTTCTTTCATCCACCTTCGCTCTTTCCCATTATTCTGCGGGTATTCATATACCCCCCAAATATGTTGGGATACGACACATATGGTAGACCTCTCTCAAGTCTTGAGGTATTTATAGTCAAACAAGTAGACAACCATCACCCTCGCTTTCCGCATGGGCTGATAACTATTCAAGTAACTACTTGTGTAACGACCCAAAAATTTCACACACAAACAACACAGTAAAAGACAGGATAATTTTTTTTTTGACTTGCTTCCACACATAACACGACACAACATGTCGTCACAAAGTTACAACCAACTCTAGGAACCACTTGTTACGGGGATGACCACAAGGTCAGCACGGAAACTTTCACACCCAAAAGGATAATACACTTTTTCTTTTTGACATGACAACATAGAAGTCCAATCACAGAACACACTTACAGTTGGGGCCAACCACAATGAGATATTCTTGAGGGTTATTTATTTTAAAAAGACATCTTGCAATTCTTAGCTTACGTTTTCAAGGAGGCTCAAGATATGATTCATACAATTCATCTTACCAAGCTAAGTTTATTCTTTTTACATTGAGTAATCATCTTTAAATCTTCTCTATTATGAAATTTATTTGCTTAATTCGTTTATTTGGAGAAAGGGGTAATTTAATTCCACAAGGCCATCTATTTACACTTACGCTACTAGAACTTGTTCATGCCCATATGACAACATGGGTTCGCTTTCAACATACTTAAGAGAAAAATTTACCAAGCACCTTGTAAAAAGGTTAGGGGGAGAAGGTTGAGTTGAAATAATCTTTAAGACCTCATTTGTTATTACCAAGATTTAATTGAAACTTGAGAACTTAACCAGAATTATTAAAGATTTTACTTAGGCTTTACTAAATGAGTTTTATAAACATAAAACAATTTACCATCCAATGGCTAAGAGATAGATTGCGTGGTTTCTAAAGTGTTATCTCCTGCTTATTAAATCTTATTATCTTCTAGAACTAACCATATATTTCCCTTAAGTTCATTTAAGAATTTCACCAAGAAAGGGATAGTGTTCATTAGTGTAGCTAGGGATATCAAGTTATATAATGTTACTTAACAAAGGATAGTTTCATCTTTGATCACTTATGGAATTACATGCTCTCAAGTTGGTCACCTCTACACTAATTTATTTGCAATATAAATTTTATTTTAACTTCTATAAGTATTAAACAACCCATTTTATTTTACTTATAACACACTATTACTAAGTCTTAGAAAGATTTAACTCAACATTTAATCGTAGGGGTAAAGTTTAACAATATTCATTTACGAAAACGAAATAAGGTTACATCAACTCTTAGAATACCGATAATCCATTAAGGTCACTCAACAAGCGGTAAACAAATTTTCTTATATTTTCCAAGATAGACAGACAATTCAAGGTTCCAAAGTTAAGATGACATAATCCACGATACAAAATACTACGACATTGATCCTCTTCTAAAATTTTCCCCTAGATGTTATCAATAGTTGAACAATATAAAAATGATTCATGCAAAAGAAATTCTCAACTGAGGTTGATGTAAAAATCTACAAGTATATCCCTCATCTACTCGCAAAATCCATTTGCAACAAATTTTTCCACAAGAGTTAGTTCGCGAGAACTGAGCAAGATAAGGCTACACAAAACCACCATAACTATTATCTAACAATACCACAAAAGGAAGCACTTTATTACAAGAAATTGGGTCAAACCTCTAAATACTATCAACACATCAAGTTATAATAAAGTCTCCATCATGCCAATCAAAGAAGGAGAAGACCTTGTACTTCAGTTAGGAGTAAAAGCAACGAAAGTATAGCAATCGTATGAGAATGGCCCTTGGCCCTATAAGGAGAAATAAACAATCTAGCAAAAACAGAATTCCCATCAAGTAAATAATTAAATAATAATTACAAGATTGAGATTTGATATATAGACCAACCATCCAAAAATTTATCAAAGGTACCAAACGCATAGGCTAAAATAATATATTTCTAAAAGAACAAGAGTTGATCGGCCCAAGAAAGGGGAACCACGGGTTTCAAAAATTAACACAAAAAGCCATGTATAATTGAGTTTCAAACCAGAAATCAAATAGAGTATACACACAACATAAGTTTCAAAGTGAAGGCAAAGTATACTAGTTTTGACCATTAACTCCAAGAGATTTTCCAATCATTCAAGAAGGGCCAATGCCTTACAGGCTAGTAGCAAACACGCGAGAGAAGAAGGGAGTTCAGTCAAACAAGAGTATACAATAATGTCATCAAATTTTTTTATAACACTAAAGATTTGTAAACCTCCACAACAATTCTAATGTTTGGTTAATTTAAAATAAATTACTTATTTCCCAAAACAACCTTATTTTAAGGCAACCCTTAGTAACACAGTCAACTGTCACACATAGATACAAACATAATTTCTAAGTGACATTATCAAAACAAAACCTTCCGCTATGAATCCATAAGACTATCAAATGAAAGATGAGTTTTTTTTTCCTGAAGATTAATCACATTTAAGAAAATTTCCATCACAAAATATTAAGGTAATTACGTGCATAAAAACCGACCAATATTAATTAATAGCGTTAACATTACAAAGGAGAAATATTGCAAGTTAGGAAAAATAGAAGAGCGCCATCAACAATAATTCTGAGGGGGGGATTAGACCAAAACTATTCTAGTGTTAATGAGGTACTGGATTTGCACAATGAAACCTCGAGCTTAGTTGATCCGAAAAGCTAGTTATGGTTCAAGTTGATAGGGATGGTTAAGGTACTTCTTGAGGATGGCCTTAAAAGCCTAGAAACAAGATGAAAGATAATATAAGAGTCTAAACACACAAGACGGAAAACAAATTACACACAAACCTTTTCATTCCAATAGTTTTAATACCAAAACTCTAAGCTGGCTAGCCCAAGCATTGATCACACTAATCCTACAACCTTCCTTTCTCGATGCCAAAAGGTTATCAAAGGGGACTTGTGAAGGAGCTAACAAAAAACGTCAAAGACAAACTTGGGTGCTAGGGAGGGGCTTCATAGTTATCGTAAACTTACTTCCATGATATCAAAAATACTAGATTGATCAACATAATAACTTGCAACTCAATCGCAGAGAAGAATAAATACATAAACAATAGATGAAGGTCTATCACTCGAGCAAGAGAAACATAACACCTAGAGGAGAGGGCACACGCATCCTTTCGACCAACATACTGACAACGATAAAAGCTAAAACAAGAAGAAACCAACAGAAAGGGGAAATCTCCCATCATGACATCCAACTGACAAATCAATGCAAGGAAAAAGTGGTTCGATTTCACAATAATTTTAAATAAAATAACAGTAGAAAAGTGTAGAAATATCTTGCATTTTTCTCTAGATTCAAAAGGTTTCATGGACACCGCTCAGACCAGCAACAACAATCCTCATGTCGAATCTCCCCTTTTTTATAGGCTGGGCACTCAAGCTCCATTCTCATCTATGCTTATCCTGGGCAGAGAGCTCCATTTTATAAGAAACGTCGAACGGAAAGAATAGTGGTCTCAGGTGCTGTCAAGACTACGGTATGCACAATATGGTTTTAATGAAAGAATGTCCAACACAAACTTAAAAGAAAGGGACATGGCCAGACTGTACAACCCTCTAAACAACCTTCCAGCCTGCGTTAAAGATGGGGCACCAGAGAAGGACAGAGGCATCGAAAAAGCACAAGGAACAAGGATAATATAAATTTGAAGAAGAAATATGCCTCCAAAAAATGTATGCAAGGAGAGAGAGAATCCACGCAGCATGTAAAACGTGATAGAATGCCACAAATCAATTGGGGGGTATCAATAGAGAATCTTTGTAAATAAATTTCATCAGGTCTCCTGGTAACACTCTCACTGTCACATAGTCGATTTTGATAAAAATAGCTTGAAGGAGAAACCTGAATCAGAGGATGCATTTGATACTGAACAGATAACAACATAGTTGGACAACTTGCTTGCTGGAAGCACTCAAAAAGGCTTGTACTATACTGTAACATGCCTGCTGCCACATTTCTTCCATACTCGACTGCAACGGTATCGTCCATCCGATGAGGAGGATCCGTGACATGCCATGGGGTGTCTGCATTCACAAAGCGCGGGGAAAACCAAGTGATAGAGGGAGAAGAAGAGCTTGCGACTGGAACAGAGAACGTCCTTCCCGTGTTTCGATCCCACGCACTCTTGAAGGGAGAGTTAAATAGGTTGAATCCTCTCTTTAACCCAATAACCCGCAGAATAGAATAGACTGCAAGTTGAAACCACAATGTTCTGCTATCTTTCCTGCTGCCTAGCTAAATGTTGTTGCGGGTTGCTGCTATGGATCCCTGATAAGAACATACCTCGTAGCACTCAATGAAAGTGGAGGTAACACGCCTGCTTCACTAGCTTGAAGCTCCATCTAAAACCACTCGTGCAGGGAGGAACCAGGAAGAAAAATGCCATGACAGAAAGATTTTGCTGGCCTCTCTGCCCATACAACCAGGAAGAAAACGCCTCTCACACGCCTACTTCACTAGCTTGAAGCTTCATCTAGCCATCATGTCAGACCATACTGTGCCCATACGCATTGAATAAAAGAATCAAAAAGAGATCCAGGTGAAGAAAAATAGGCCTCCACCGACTCCCATCTCCCTCACACAAGGTAGAGACGTGATGGCCATTACAGTCTATAGGTTGGGTGGTTGGGAGGAGACTAATGTCATCCACTTGCAACAAGACCTGCGAATGGACCTGGTCGGCCAAGGTGGCAGTGGAGGGTAGGTGCAAGCAAATTAATAGATTTTAAAAACTGTGCAGTCCTCACCACGACCTATTAATTCAATGGTAGAGGTTAACATATTTTTGCGGGTTTTTCCAATGAATTCTTAGCATTTAGAAATTAGTTAGCCTAAAGTTTGTGATTTCAAGACCATTATAAGATAGGACTTGAAAATCAATTGGAAACATGAAAATTAAAGAAGTTCGATGTTGCATCAATTCTAGAAAATTGTAATGTGTATGTTACTTCAATTCTGAATTCAAGAAGAATCAATTAGAATAAATCAATGAATGTATTTAGAGGAAGCTACTAAGTGTCTTACAGAATAGCATTTGAATTTTTATACATATTCTAATAATCAAGATTTTTAATGAGATTCTTTAAATATATTTGAAATCACACTTCCTCCCCATCGCTAGGCATCCCCATGAGCCCCTCCTTCAGTAAAGATACGGGATAACAAAATCTCTACTAACTAAGGTAAGCTCACAAAGCATACGAAAGAAGATATATTAATACAAATGCAAAGGAGTTACAAGATTACCTGAACAATTCCCATAAGCTAAAAAGGTATACGAATTTGTATGATTACTATTCAACCCGAGAAGATTAAATCGCAAACAGATGAGCAAGCGAGAGGAAGTAAGAATCGAATTGCCCATTACTCACAATGATTAAAACAACATGTGAATAGGCCTAAGCAACCAAGGGGAAAAACTAGATGTTAACGTTCAAAGGTGAACACAAAGCAAAGACCGACCATGGGGCCAAGACATCAGAATTACACACAGCCATTTGACGCTCCACAAGAGCGTCATTACGACAAGAACTAGGGTAAACACTGAACGGGGCATTACAACTTGTCATCTCAAACTCCCCCTTAAAGCTCCAGTTCTTCGTTCCAAATTGAGGAGTTGGAAAAGCTTGCGCAAACACAACAACCAGAGCCCTCATGCTCTAACAATATGACATTTACTAGAGAATCCACTTCATCTCCTTGGGTCTTTTTCAGACCAGAAATAAGTAGATAGTCAGATCCACTCCCATTTTTGGATGAGTAGTACTTAGCACGCTATGCTAGAAGTGAACAACACTTCCAAAACATGTATCCACCTATAGGGAGTTTATAAATACAATCTGATACCCTATTCCAAGAAAACACCCCCATTCCTCCACCTATGGGAAATGCCCGCAGTGAAGCTTGGCAGGGTAATGATCAATTCATAGTAAGTTATCATACCCCTTTACAACCTCAAGGTATACAACAAATTCCATTAAGGAAAAACACTATGTCTTCACCAATAGAGGTCATTTCAGCCTTAGTTGAGAAAGTTAGAGGGCTGGAACTTGCTCAAGCAAACCAAAATTCATATTTTGGGCAAGCAGGAATCCCCAACCCTCCACATCACCCCAGTCAGGTTGACCTCCTTACAGGAATAGGCACGTTAGGCATGCCTCGTCAAAATCCGTATAGTTATCCACAACAAACACCAACTAGGACCGCATTTTCAAATGTCGCTCCAGTTGAAAACATGATAACTCTTGGCTTGGCACCAAACAACCCATACCAAAACAATGGTCCTCCCTACTTAAACATTTATTCAAAATCACCACAAGGAGACATGTTATCTTCTCTGGGGATGTTCATTCAACCACAGGGATTCCCTTATGTCCCTAGAAATACATATGCTATGCCATATCAACAACCCATTCCACCTCCGCCCCCTCAGCAAGCACCATCGATGGTTGAGGCCTATGCGGTAGGGACTTATTTAGAATATTTAAAAGATCCCCTAGACTTCACCATACGAAGTGTTATGCTTCTAAGACCTCTTCCTGATTTACCCAAATATAAAGGGGAAGGGGATCCAAATGCACACATTAAGGCCTATGCCACAGCCATATGAGAATTACTCCCTTGGGATGGGGTTGTTGCTAAGATATTCCCTAAAACCTTAGAGGGTATTGCCCTTGATTGGTATTACAGAATACCTAAAGCCTCGATACACTCATTTAAACAACTCGTGTAAGATTTTATTAAAGATTTTGATATGAACAAATTGTTAAGAACAAGAATCAGGGAATTCTTACATATTAAACAAGAACATAATGAATCCATTGCTCATTTTATTCAAAGATGGCGTACGGTTCTCTACTTATCAACAAGTGCTCCAAACATGGATCAAATGGAACTATGCGATTTATTCCTTAATTCTCTCAATAGAGAGATAAAGGAAGAAGGCCAGAAGTTCCCACTAAGAACTTATGATGAATTACTTGATAGTACTCTCTAAATCAACCAAGCAACCATAGATAGTGGTCATAAGACATATGGAACAAACCAGAAATTAACCACTCCCAATCAAAACACCACGGCCTATCCTAATGCCATGAATGATAATCAAGGACCTAAGATCCTTAACAAGAACCGTGGAGTTACAACATATGGAGTAAGTGACCAAACTAAAAGAGAAAACATTGTAAACATTTTTGCCACCTGTTAATAATCAGCGAAATAACAATTTTACTCCAATAATCAACATGGTGGATTTTAATCATCCACTACCACAACAACAACAACAACAACAAAAAATCCAAACACAAGTTCCAAATCAAAATCCAAATGGATATCAGAGTCAAAACCAAAGGCAACAACTTCAAAATTTTAACTCTAACAACCAACAACCTTATCAAAATTTTGGGCTAAGACAGGGTTTAAATCCACAGCCTCAAAATTATAATCCCAATTTGTATTGTGGTTTCTACAAAATTCAAGGCCACGATACTAGGACTTGCCGTGACTACGATAAATTCATGCAACATTTTCCAGAAGATCAAAAACAACTCTTTATAGATATGTTTTTAGCAAATTCTGAAGTACCCACATCAAACGCTTATACATGGGCAGTTTCCTCTCAAAATTCACCCCTCAAGATCTTTAATGATCCACTCCGAAACCATTCTAACAATAACAGGATAAATCCTAATGGAACAAACAAGGGTGTTATAATAGAAAACAATGATCATGAAGCCTCAACTTCATTAAATCCACCAGTCGTACCCCAACTAGGAACTCGACCCCAAACTAAAATAGTCGGTCTAGTGGAGTTAGACACCAAGCTACACATAGAAACCATAACAAGAACACGTGATTATTCTTCTCAACTAACTTCAAGTTATCCATTGGAACCAGACAACATTCAACAAACATTGGTAAAACCCATAGGTGCCTATGATTTAATTAATGACTTAACTAAAACCTTCTCTCACATCTCCTTTTTGGATTTGTTGAAAAACTCTCTTGCCGACAAGGCTGCCCTCTTAGAAGCATTAGGCCTTGGTCATTTAATCAAAATCACTCCTCCTCTAGAAACGCAAGTAAACCACATAGATTTTGACGTCTATCCTCTAGGGCATCCAGATAGGGATACTGAGTTTATATTTGATATAAGAAAGATGCCAACAGATGTCGAGATTGCATGAAGAGGTGACCCAACTCTACATTTACAAGTATAGGTTTACAATAATTATGTTAAACACGTAATGATTGATGATGGGGCAATAGTTAATAAAGTTAGGATACAAAGAGACAAACTGTTCCACAACATGAAATACACTAAGAGGTTATGATAACCTTAAAGCCACTTCAATTGGAACCATAATTTTACCAGTTACTTTAGTACCCAAGACGGTCCTCACAAAATTTTATATTATAGATCGGGAAACCAACTATAATATGATCCTCAGTTGGTCATGGATACACTGCATGAAGGCAATCCCTTCCATGTTATTCCAAGAAATAATATTTCTACACTTAGGAAAAATATTTGTGGCACAAGGTGACCCAAAGCCCTTCGATATACACCTAACTGATTTGAAGAAAAGACCAGGCATTCACTCCGATTTTGAACTCCCAACAAATCAACTCATCAAACTAATTAATTCAAAACCAAAAGAGAAGTTGATACCCACCATAGAATTGGAAATTACAAATCTAGCTGAAGACGTTCCAGCACTCAAAAATGAGACCAACATCATAGAAATAGTGTCGCTAGGGACTACCACAAAAATTATCGAGTTGCTAGAGAAAGACCTACCTATTTTCCTACCATTTGATTCTATGGGTATTGGATGCACCCTGAGAATTGTTTCCCTTCCATCAGACAAAATTTTTTATGGTAGAAGTAACCGAAGAAAAAGAAATAGATACAAAAAATACCCCAACATCCATTTTTCCAAGCAAATATTGGACTCTCCACTTCGATGGAGCTAGATGTCGCTTTGGAGCTAGGGCAGGAGTGATCTTTACTTCACCTGAGGGAAAGATCCTACCTTTCACCTTTAAATTAAAATTTGAATGTACAAACAATGGGTCTGAGTACGAAGCTCACCTTCTTGGCCTCATTCTAGCCAAAATAATGGGTGTCGATAACATTAGAGTGCTCAAAGACTCGCAACCAGTTGCAAACCAAGTCTCTGAGGTATATGAAACTAGGGCTGAACATTTACAACTCTACAAAACAACGGTGTTAGATCTAAGAAAGGGATTTAACTTCATATCAATTGAAGCAATCCCATGAGAGTAGAACCTTCTCGCATACTCAATAACAACCTCAACTTCCTGTTTAACTCCAAACAGTGAGTTGGAAGATACAAATTTCACAGTATCACTTTGTACCGAACCATTAGTACATAAAATACCAACAAAATCTCATGGAGAAGTTGAGGATGATTTTTCTATCATGGATCACTTTGACAATGAGAGAATCACTCTCGAATATCTAAACGCCTATGCGGAGCTATACCTTGCTTACTGCATAGTGGATCTCTCCCTAATACCACATTCCTCTTCCTATTTTGGAAATCCCATGGTAGAGTCTCCTCCACAAAAGGATCTCGATATCTATGAGATAGAAGATGGAGAAAACTTGGAACTACCTCCAACCCCACCTGAATTTGAAGAAGGTAACACTTCTTTAATAGAAGAAACCATTGACATAAACATTGGAACTAAGGAAGAACAAAAAATTTTGAAGTTGGGATCTTCGTTAACTTCGGAGGAGATATAAATACACACCCAAATCTTCAAATAACATCAAAATGATTTCGCATTCAACTATAAAGAAATGACGGGCATTGCACCACATATCACAGTACATAATCTTGTCACTAAACTAGATGCAAAACCAATTAAACAAAAATCAAGGCCGATGAAGCCAAAAGTGGCTCTCATGGTAAAAGATTAAGTAATAAAACTTCTCCAAGTGGGATTCATCAAGCCTGTTGACTATTCACAATGGGTATCTAATATCATCCCTGTTCTAAAAAAGAATGGGAAGATACGCATTTACATAGATTTTCGGGATATTAACAAAGCTTGTCCTAAGGATGACTTCCCGCTACCATCCATTGACGTTATTGTTGATGCAACAGATGGATTTGAACTATTGTCCCTCATGGATGGGTTCTCAGGGTATAATCAGATTAAAATATCTGAGTAGGATCAAGCCAAAACTACATTCATAACTCCCTAGGGAACTTATTGCTATGTTTTCATGCCATTTGGTGTTAAGAATGCTGGTGTTAGGTATCAGCAGGAAATGACATACATATTTCATGATCTTATCCATAAAATTGTGGAATCCTATGTGGATGACTTATTGGCCAAGGCCAAGAAGCGTTGTGATCATCCAGAAGTACTCTGTATCATCCTCTCACGATTAATTGAATATGGCATCACATTAAACCTAGAGAAGTGCGTGTTTGGTGTGGCAGGAGGCAAACTTTTGGGCTACATTATATCTTCATGAGGGATTGATGTCGATCCAAACAAAATATGGGTTATTCTCAAAATTATCCCACCATCGGATGAGTCTGGAATTAGGTTATTTCTTGGGAAACTCAGTGTAATCCGAAGGTTCATCCCAGATTTAAGTTTTACCATTCGTCCAATCAATAATCTATTAAAAAAGATTATAGCATTGATTGGACTGAAGAATGCAATGAGGCCTTCGAAGTAGTTAAACACTCCTTGTTGTCTCCACCCACACTAACACCTCCTAAACCAGACCACCCCTTGATCATATACTCACGAGCCACTCATGTCTCGCTAGCCTGCATGCTGGCTCAAGAAGATGATGATAAATGAGAACGTGTGGTTTATTTCATTAGCTGAACATTTCTCGATTATGAAACACGTTATACACAGGTAGAGATAAAATGCCTTTCCATAGTCTTTGCAACAAAATGTTTAAGACATTACATATTGAACCAAGAAACAAGGGTCATTGTAAAGACAGATCATTTACAAACATTCCTCACGCAAGGGTCTTTATCTAAAAGAGCTAGGAATTTCCTAACCTTAATGGGCGAGTTTGAGTTAACATTTGTAAACCAAAAATCCGTTAAGGGAAAAATCATTGTAGATTGCTTAGCTGACAATCCACTAGATTGAGGTGATCTGATGAGTGTATATAATTCGTCGAAACCAAGCCCCCAATCTCTACATGCCCCTGGTACACTGATATCATCAATTTTATCATAAACCACACATACCCGGAAAGTGCCACATCACAAAAAAGAAGGCGGTTACGTATTATCACCACTAAATATGTTAATTTAGAACAGGTACTCTATCCTAAAGCCTTCGATGGCATGTTTCTAAGATGCGTCGACACAGAAGAATCTAAGAAGATTCATTATGAATCCCACAGTGGGATATGTGGAGGCCACTTCAGTGGACATGCCACTGCTCGCAAAATACATTGGATGGGCTATTTTTGGCCCACTCTCAAACATGACGTAGTAGAGTTTGTACGTAAGTGCCACAAATGCCAAGAATTCTCTCACGAGATTCACATGTCAGCACAATGCTTACAACCAATAGCAACCCCATAGCCCTTCTCCACGTCGGGGTTCTAGACTTGATAGGGAAAATCTCTCTCCCTCATCAACCGATGGCCATAATTTTTATAATTACAGCCACGAAATATTTTACCAAATGGGTAGAGGCCATGCCCCTCACCACCGTACCAGGTTCGGTAATTGCCAAATTCATTCTAAACCAAATCATTTGTAGATATGGTGTCCCACAAGTCATTATCTCATATAATGGTACATCCTTTAAAAATGATGAGGTCTGTGAGTTATGGAGAAAATTCAAAATAAACCATCACACGGCCTCTCTTTACTACCCTCAAGCCAATGTGCAAGCCAAAGCAATCGATAAAACATTAAAGGCTATTCTCCTCAAAACAGTCAAGGAGAACAAGTGAGATTGGCATTTAAAGCTATATCCAGCCTTGTGGGCCCATCGAACCTCAATAAGAACATCAACAAGAGCAACCCATTTCTCGCTATAATTCGGGGTAGAAGCAGTTCTCCCACTTGAGTTTGAAATATCCAGTCTCCGCATCTCATTACAAGGGATTTTGGATGAAGAAGATTATAGGGATACACGCCTCTCTCAACTGGAAAGCCTTGATGAGGCCAGGCTAAATGTCAAACCATGGCACAGAGTCTATGTTGACCGGATGTGTGCCAGAAGTATAACAAAAAAGTCTATGAGCGAGAAATATATGAGGGAGATCTAGTCCTAAGACTAGACAGCCAGATCAATAAGAAAACTGGTGAAGGAAGGAAGTTCTGGCCCAAGTGGTTAGGCCCATACCAAGTCATGAAAGACTACGGGAATGGTGTGTATTTCTTGTGCACACTAGAAGGTAAGGAATTCAATGAAACTATCAATTCCTTGCATCTTAAATGGTTTTATGCATGAGACATCAGAATCACCACTTGTACATTATGGCTACCTACATTGCATTAGTCATCATACTGTTTCATTTTGTCTGCTCATTTCGTAAAAATTATAGTCAAGGAACTTAATCTTAAGAAATCTATTACAAATTTCTGAAATTATTGGCAAAAGCATTCAAACCACATCTCCTCAAACATCATCAAGTAATTTCAAATCTTCTCATCAAGTTTGACAGATAAGTATTGATGAAAACCATACCAAGGCCTGCATACTTGGTTTTGCTCTTTCTTTCTACTAGGTGAAGTTTTCCTTACCTACGGTCTATTCTAGAAGCTTCTTGGTGTCACATCTATCCCTCTTAAATCTCTTTGAAAGAAAGGATATCCCAAAGTCATAGATCAAAAATGTCAAAATCAAATGGAATCAAAAGTGCCAAGCAAATAGGATATTTTATTTTACACACTTCTTTTCCCTACCAACCTTCAGTGATAAGCCCGCATCTCTTACTAGTGGTGTGAGGTTGGGAAAGGAAAGAAGTTCCCTTACTCACCTATATCTCACCTTTGGTGACAAACCTATGCTTCTTACTAGTGGCATGATGTAGGGTGTGGTGGGTCCATTCACACAAATTAACAAATCTTGGTATGCTAGAAGTAAACATCAAATTATATTAAGAGAAAACAAATATCCAAATTCCAAAGAGATCAAATCCTCAAAACCATATTTTTGTCAACCGGGTTGCCATTTATGAATCTAAGTATAGATAAACTAGAAAGTAAGTGACCTGCTGAGCTTGGTGGTAGTTTTGAGTAGGATAAGTGTGTAGGTCTAAGTTTTGTTTCTGATACTGGTTTATCTATCTCTTATCATTCTATTCAGTTAAAATCATACAATTTGTGCCCTTCCCAACTCTTGGTGTAGAGCCCTCACATCTTACTAGTTGCATGGAGTTGGGAATGGGGCAAGTTCATCTCTTTATCACTATACATTCATCACGTTTTGCCAACATAAGAAGAAATCATGAACATTTCCCAAAGAATTCAAAAGTTCAGTACTACAATATGTTTGTATCATCTCATATTAGCATTACAAAAACATACAAAGTAAAACATTCTGTTTAATATCATTTTTCATCCATCACATACATTTTGAAAAGCATGAAAACAAATACTCTAAAAACATCTAGTATACATGTGGAAACAAGTCACAAAATTCTAGGCACCAAAAGTCTAGATAAAATAAAAAATAAAAATAATAAAATATATATATATATATAAATCAAGTTTTATATATAATGCCATCATCCACTAGGCATGATCAAAATGCTCAATGAGCCTGAAAAGTACAAAGACACTCATATAAATATCTGGAAAAACACTACAAAATAGCCTCTCAACCCCTATGGGATCCCTCAAAGGGCGTACGACCATGTCTAGGACTCTGGCTACGCCGGCGTTCCGAATGCACTAAGGGCTCGTGGTCACGGCTAGTAGCTACCGTCTCACTATGAGAATGACTCCTCATCAAGCACTTGACCGTTCTATATCCAGCTACCTCAGCATGAAGAGAAGTCATTATCCTTGCCACCTGCCAGACAGGGGAAAAACATTGGTATGCCTACTGGATGCTGAAGGCTCTCCCACATCCTCAGAAAGCTCAGCACAAGTCTTCTCCAAGGGGAACAACAAGGTATCTATACATACTCAGTGAATCAAGTCTTTCCACTCATCTGTAGTTGCTGCTAATAAAGGAGAAAACAAGTTAAAAAAATTAAAAAAATAAAACCAAGAATAAACGAAACAACAAAATTAAATAACAACTAAACAATTCTAACTAAAGAAAAGTCAAGAGAAGATTGGTAACTCACTCAGATCTCTAGGCCTCCAGGAAGGGTCTCTAGGATTTGCGCCTACCACTAATGTTTCCACTGACTGGCATCCCTCTACCACATTTGGAGCAATGTGATGGCCTGCGACGGACTCACCATGTCCCCCTAAATCTTGAGAAGGTAACTCCTCTGAAATCAAAGTCACCCTCTCTGTGCTCCACTCTACCCTCTCAGCCTGTAAGATATCCTGAGTGTCATGCCACTCAGAATCACTATCATCCTCCTCACCTGTCCCACCAGCTCCGGTTTTCGTCTCCTCTATCTCCTCCTCTTTCTCTCCCCCAGAGAACTCCTTAGACTCGGAGTCCACGTCAATGGGCTCATCTATGATATGGGAAAGACCGGTGGCAATCCGAAGTAAAGGTTCCCAAGAAGCACTAGCTACCCCTCGAGCACGAACCACTCTCCTAGCTATGATAGGAACACCAGGAGTAACAATAGTCCAACCTCAGCCTCTATGACCTCCCTAAGCCTCACGAACAAATATATACACTGGCCCCAATGGAGGAAACATGTTGATGTATGGGAGGCCAAAATGTTGTGGTACTCTATCAAAGGGGTGGATCTCCAACTTCCTCGTCCTGTCTACCAGCTGATTGGTAGTGTGGTAAGCAATCAATGTAATAGTATCCTCTCCCCATAGCCCTGCCATGGCCTGATAAGGAGTAGCCTCCATGTCTGCAATGGTCAAATAGGCCACTGGCTTATGAGGTGCTCTAAGAACAGTCATCCCTATCCACCCCACTGCCCTGATGGCCTCGCGATCCTCTACCTCTACACCTCTCCCATACGGAGTGATGTGCTCATACACCCAACTCATGACAAGAGTGGGGTGGCTCAGCGACTGTCCCTGTAGTCTGACCACCCTATATAAATCATGGTAGGTGGTCCCGAGGATGTCTACTCCCCAAGCGTAAACATGTCCATTGCCCTCAATCTATGTAATGATGGGAGCCCAGCAATATAAGAGAGTGTCCCCTCCCTTGTCCCCAATCAATCTCAAAGCAAGGATACCCATGATAGCCTTGTGGAGCACAGGAATGTCAGACTCAACAATGGAGTGGACCCTCACCCCCTTCTTCGACCCCATAGAAACAATTACGTCCCCCATATAAGTGGCCCACTGAACCACTTGAGATATCGACACTGTTGTCTTAAGAGACAACCACATCCCAAGGATTGGAACCCCCAGCATACAATAAACATCCTCTAGGGTAATGGTCCACTCACCCCTAACTCCTAAAAATTGGAAAGTTTTCCGATCCGCATTCCAGTATGAAAATAAGTCACATAATATGTGACTAGCAGGTGCAACATGAGGGACCTGTGCAATCCTCCAAATACCAGCCCTATGAAGTGTATCTCGCTTTTCCTGAGTGAGTGCCTCTAACACTGCTGGGAGCCAATCACACTCCCTCTCTCAGATCCATCTAATGTACTCCTCCTACTGCATACACCCAAAAACACATAAAATGAGTAAGTTAGTGACAAAATCCGACTGGAAAAGATATTAAAAACATGTAAAAGTGCTAAAAATGCAAAAACAAGTAAGTAAAGCATCTTTTTTTGCTTTCTGTTGTGAACCATCACCCTGTGCAAAGCAGTGGTTTCATAACCACCACCTTCTAAGGCAACGGTCCTGTAACCGCCACCCTGTGCAGGGTGACGGTCCTGTCCCAAACCCGCAAATGGCTTGGAAGCCCTAAAAATGCCTAAAAACAAGCAAAATACACCATTTTAACTAAAATAAGGACCTACCCTATGGGCGCCCCCCCTAGAGACTCATTTAAAACTAATATTTTCAAAAATAACCCCCCCAAGACAAATATTTTATCATTTCTACATTTTAGGTCCAAAAACAATAATTTGAGAAGCACTAACCTGAGACTTCGCGGGTCGATGTTCCGCTCTCAGAGGCATGATCACTATCTCACCACGAACATTTTGAATATACTCTCATCAAAAGCTATCACCGTGGGTCCTAGAGCTCAAAAACTATCAAAGCAATCCACATAAATGAATAGTAAAGTGAGTTCATTATATATATATATATATATATATATATATATATATATATAACTTTCTAAAAAATAATTTTGAATGTCTTTCGCAGGGTTGGAGCGTCAACGGAGGTAAGTTCTAAACCCTACACAAATGGTGAGTCCTCATTTCATATCAATTTAGTTTTATTCCTCAATTTATTTTATCTATGTGCACTTGAGTCCCCTTTGTCATTTTGCAGATAGCGGGATTTTGGATGATGAATTTCCGACACACGGGCATGTCAGGTATAAATCCTAAACTCCCCATTTTAGGACCGCCATACTTAGATCCACTGTTTTACACCTCTTCATGACTAATACGTTTCTCCGAGGGGGAAATATGTACGTATCCAAAATTGTAAGGTACTACACCACCAGAAAGATGTTACACATACCCCAATGATGATACAGGTCTCCTCGCAAGGTGTTCGGAATCCAGAAAAGCTTGCCAAGTATACGTTTGTATCCTGCATGCATCACTTGGCCTCCGTGTACTTTATTCTTCCCTCTGCCCCTTGTTTTCTTACATTTTGGTCTTAAGTGACGAGACCACATCCTTTCCTGGGTGGCGGTCCCGTGACCGCCGCCTAGGATAGGGTGGCAGTCCTGTAAACGCCACCTTGCATAGGGTGGAAGTCCTGTTAGCATTTTCCAGAATATTCTGACGATCGCGTCAAACGTAAATTTTTAAATTATATCCACAGTTTTCAGCAAATTTTCTTTGCATTTATGTTTTGGCCACCTTGTGAATAGTATTTTCACTTTGTTTAATGGTAAAAGAGTTCCATTCCAAGTTACCTTCTAGTGAATGCATTTGCTATAAATAGCCAACTTGTTTTTCAAACAAATGGCCCCTCTTCTTCTCTGTTTAATCATTCAGTATTTGAGTTTCTTTCTTAGAATTCCAATAGTTTCATGTTTTGCATCCATTGTTGGTCTTCCTTTGCTGTTTAGAGGTCATTCAATCTTCTTGTTTCATTTTGCTTCATTGCAGTTCCATGCAAGTCAGTTTAAAATAAAGATAGTTTCATTCTTAGATTGGAATCCATTTATAGTTACAGGTTTTGTTTAGTCACATAAGATAGATTCTAAAAAATATCAGCACATTTGTGTTATATTCCCATAATAAATCCCACTAGGAATTGTAGAGTCAAGCTCTGTTCACTTGCACTATCTCTCTCTTACTCGCATTGTATTCGGTCTATGTCCAAAAGCTGCCATTGTTCAAGTTCCTTATTCTGCTGATACTATCATATACACACTTTTCTGGATTCAAGAGAACACGAAGGAATGAGGAGATCACACTGAGGGGACAAAGTCACACACAACTAGATTTACCACTGTTCTGTAAATTCTAGGTTTGAGCTATCAAAGTTCTAGTTACAACGTATCAAATAGAGTAGTGAATTATTTTATTTCAAAAGCTCACTCTCGATATCACTAGGGAAGCTGTGTGGATTGATAGTTTATGAGAAACTGTGATTCATTCCTCAGTTCTGAGGTAGAATCGAGAGTCTTTCAAATTAAAAACAATTAGGCGCTGAGATATTTAGGATAAATTCACAACTGCACAGGCAAGTAGCCACACCAGGTTGTTTTGTTTGTTTTAATTCTGTTACTAGATTAGTTGTCCATTTTCTAAATATATTAGAGTAGCCGCTCTTTAATTTTGTTAAAATACTTCATCGAAAATATAAAAATAAAAGAATACATGCATAGTGTAGATACATCTTTCATAATTAGTTAATTAATTTTAGTTAAAAGTTGAATCGTTTTGCATGACAATCACGGGACCTAGAGAGCCCAGAGAATACATATTTGAACCAATAGTGCCTAAACTAAACTACCCAAAACATTAGCTGATATAGATCAAGACCTTAGGATACAGGTCTTTCGAGCAATGGCAAACCTATAAGCAATTAGTGAACAACTGAGAGGGTTAAATATCGAAGACAACAAGGCATACACATTTTGGTCAAATCAACCTAACTATAGACTGCCTTGATAAAATATCTGTATGACTGTACAAGGATTCGAAAGAGAACAAGTATTTGGTTGCAATCCTTTAGTTCCACAACCTATCAGAGGAGACCTCCTCGTTGACATAGATACTAGATTACGCATTCAAGTTGCTAGAACACTTGTAAGGTATTTTGAGAAGATTATACAACTTCTATTTCTAAACATAGAGGCTAAAAAGGTGTATGATTACTGGATAGTCGAATGGAGAGATTGACTCTTCATATGACCATAGGAGGTCCGCCACAACCACGAACTTACGGTTGTGATCCATAGGCCCCACAACCCAATGTGCCTACTAATCAATCAGACATTGATGCTAGTTTACGAACACTAGTATTTACGTCCTCACCACTTCCATCAGACATTATTACACAATTATCATTACTAAACATAGCAGCTAGTCAAGCTAAGGATTTCTAGACTAGACCAGATAATCGTTCATAAAACCCCAAAGAAATCCACTACACCTCCTATCACCATTTTTCTTGACCTTGTCTGGAAATATATACGAAGCTCCCACAGGTCACTTCCCACATATCCAACAGACAATAAACAGAATCTCGACAGAGATCGACATTGATTGGATCCTTCAAAAAGATATTATATCTGAACAAACCATTACACCAATTCAGGTTATGAGGGCCTTCTTCTCCTTAGATTTGCAGATTCCATTATTGCATATTGAGGATATATGATTACCCAACTAGTTTGTCTACATCCACATATATTCCACATTCACCGGCCATCTCGACATGACCTCGGGAGGTCAGGTGTGAGGGAGAGTTACTTGTAGATTCCCATGCTCGCATGTCACTTTTCCATTGTACATGTATCAACCAAACTGAATACCCACTACGACGATGCCAATGATGGGTGATACAGTGGTGGGAAGCACAGATGTCGATGTCTTAGGAAGCTAATGTGTAGTAGGATCATGACGCAACAAAAGAAATGGTACAACGATGGATGGATGAATAGTGACCAGAGGAGTAGGTTTAGGAGATAAGTGGACTGAACTAGAAGCACACTGGAGTGGAATTGAAGATATAGACCTATCGCGAGAGCGAGAACCAAAGGTGATGAAACCCTTATCTTCTAAGTGTTGTAATTGATCATGAAGGGAAATACATAGATTATCATGATGGCCATTAATGTGAAAATAATTGTAATATGGTATATCATGCTTCTAGTGCGAATGATGAGGTGGATGATGTTGATTAAAAGGTAAGTGAATCATGCGCTTGTTAAGAAAAAAAATCAGCACATCACAAGGCCTAACATCATGAGAAAAGTGTAATGGTTCCCATGGAGGGGGTGGAGATGCCTTATGCTATGAAGAAGATTGGTTTTTCTAGCAAGGTAGAGGAGATGGAGACCTAGAAGGATGCTTAATAGATAGAAGAGGAGAAGAGCTAGATGATGCAACAATAGGAGAATGAGGAGGAGGATCTACGATAAGTGTAGAAATGAGATCCTGTTATAAATTGATGACCTTATAACATAAGAGTGTGAATGAATCACATGTATCATATTACAAGCATGTTTTAAAGGAGGATTTAAGCCATGAAAAAATATGAATTTATTTTCTAAGTCAATGGGATGGAAAACTAACTGATGCATGCAAGTATTAAAATGTAAAATGTAATCAATAATGGGCTATTTTGTGCCTTGATGCAAGCTAGGTAAATGATCATATGTGACTCTAGGGCTATTGTTAAGTATAAAGTGCTGGAGGAATCTCTCTTACATATCCCAATAGGTACTAATAAATTCAAAGGGTAGATGTGTATACCATTAGAGAGAGTTGTCAATAAGACTATGGATAAATGCTTTGAGAAACAAACAATCAGTAGAGTAGGGAGACATAACTAGACCATAATGCTTAAGATGTGTTGGTCCGAAAATCTATCGCTTGGGCAGATCTATGGATAAACAAGCCAACAGTGTGCAGGGCATAGCCCCTCTTTGAGTCAGCAAAGTGAAACTAGTTTATTGCTATTCTACCAGCAGGAATATGTGCAAGTCTCACAAATTTTGCCTTCGGGGGTTTGGGATCTCATCCTAGTAGGGGTGTTTCCGACTGCGAAAAGAAAGGAAAGGAAGAGGGGATGAAGAAAGAGCAGGTCCGAAGGGAGAAAAGAAATGAATTCCAAAGCAGAAAGGTCAGAAGGTTTATGTTTTGGGATTGGTAGTAAACAGAGCCAAACCTATTTGCATAAACGAGCAAAGCAATACTGATGATAAATAAATGACAATAAAATAGAGGCAGATCCAACAGAATAAACACACAAATCTAACGTAAGAAAGATCTAATCCACATAACACATGTATTCATCACAAAGTCTAAATATTGTATTAATATTTTCCTTCTGTTACAAAAATCTCAAAGTCTTTTCTCCTCACTTCTATTTTTCATCTGAAAGATATTCATCCATCCATAATACAACAAGTATTGGGGTCTTTATAGAAGAAGGAGGGAAAAGAAGGCAAAAAGGAGCCAACAACTTATTTACAAAGATATCTACAAAATATCTAAAAGTCATGTTGACTTTTTACAACTTGATGGATGACATCATCCCATGATGCAACATGGATGATGTCATCATTTGTATCAACATACCCCAGATATTCTAGAAAAGAAAGTCGAAGAATAGAGAGAGAGAGAGAAGAAGAAGAAGAAGAAGCTACTCATCGTCGTCATCCTACGGCCGAAAGGGGGTGGACTGCTTTTGTTGTTGCTTAGGTGACGAGATATGGAATTGAGAGTAGTATTCCATAAAATTGTTGATCATTGGCCCTAGCTGATCCTGGGAAGGATCCTTGTGCCGATCACTGATTGCCTCACAAGTCTCCCGCTCATCTATGAGTTTCTCGGGGAGCTTGGAATAGTCTTTTTCCGCTTCAATGAGTAACCCAATGAAGTCTCGACAGGCCAGCAGGTAGTAACCCTGGCGACATGTTAAGAATGATCCATTCCATTTGATGCATTGCGTCCAGGGCTTCTTCCTTCACTTTGTAAATCTTTTCTAGGACAAATTCCAGTTGATCCACCCGGTAGTCCAGAGTGGACATGACTCTGTTGAGGGCCCTGGGATGGCCGAAGACGCCGAACTTGACCAGATCTTTGACTGAACAATCAAACATTTGTTGGAAGGTCTCGTGCTACAGTCTAGCATGTTCCAGCTCTTTCGATATGGGTCCCGCTAACGCTTGGAGCTCTTTATTTACCTTATTGATGCTTAGATATAAGTTGGAGAACTCAGCGATTAATTTTTCACTATCTTTGAGGATTTGGCTCCTCCAAGCGGAAACGGCCATACCTTGCTCACTGATCTTTGCGTACTCATTAATTTTCTCCTGGCTGAGAAGCTCAGAAGTCTCGGCAGTAGTTGTGGGAGGCGCACTACCCATCTTCTGTAAGGCTTGGAGCAGATATTTGTTTTGCTCTTTCAATTGCCTTTTTTCTTCTTTCGTTTCCTGAAGCTTCTTGCAGAGGGCGTCAACTATAGAAAGGGCCTCCTCCTGAAGGCTTTCAGAAGATGTCCCCATTGTGACCTGGGTCACAGTAAAATCTGTTGGAGACAGATCCTCCTTCTCCTTAAGGGGATTGGGGTACGCGATCTCCATAACCCTCTCTCCTGCAGCACTTTGAGAGAAGCGTGTGACGGGCTTCTGCTTCTTTTCCCCCTTAGATGGGATTACAAAAAAGTCCATCGGAGTGATGGGAAATTTCCTCTTTTGCTGACTTAGCTACTGGGAGATTCAGGCTGGACCTATGGGAGAAGGGCCGGAAACGGAAAAGGGGGCAGCTACAGTAGTGGGGGTGAAAAACGTGGAGACACGTGGAGGCGGCATGGAGAGAATAGCTGAAGAAGTGCCCACGGGAGGAAGGGAAACTGCAGCTACAGAAGACATAGGAAGGGAAGGGAGCTCAGAGATGAGGGAAGAAATGGAGGAGGAAAGATCCGCAAGGGAAGAGAAGATAGATGAAGAAGCGGGGGGAGGAGTAGAACAAGGGGGAGAGGACACGACCAAAGGAATGGCCGCTTGAGTCACTCGAGGAGGGGAAGGAAAGGGAAGAAGAAGGGATAGAAGGGACCTCGGTTGTGCTGTAGTAATGCCGACATCCTGAGTGGATGGGCCTATTGGAACATCCTCTTCTGCTTCTATCTCTGGCGAAGCCAAAGTTATAACCTGTTCGGTGTGCAGCGGAAGGAGGACTTGCTGGAGCTTCTTCCTGAGTGGTGTTGGATTCACCCTCTATGCCTTTGCCTTTGCCTTTAGGATGCTGTTTGGATCGAGGAGGTGCGTTACCCAATGGGGAGGTTGTGAAATCAACCCCGTGGTAGATCAACCTGTTCATCTGGCACCAATGCTCTGTTCTGCGTAGAGTTTCCTTGACCCTCTCCTAAATCGGTCTAAGGTGCCTTAGTTCTATCAATGGCTGGGAAAAGGCCAATTGTCCCCCATCTGTGTTAATATATACTTGGTCTATTTCATCTTCCGTAGTCTGGAAGCCTTTGGGGACAATTGCTTCCCCATATTGGATGATTTCTGCCAAGGGCTAAGCGAGAATGATCCTTTCTCCTGAGCTCAACCTCATGGATGATGTCGATGTAGATGTCCTCGATCTAGGGGACGTGGATTGGATCAAGTTTCGCCCTTGGCAGACAATTCCTTGGGTCGAAGGTAGGCCTGGCCAGGAAATCATGTCTCAAATTAAGCAGCTCCAGCTCTGCGAACATGTCCTTTGCCTTGTGGTGGGTAAGGCATGTATACCGGGCCTGACTGTGAGGGGGAAAGGAGTTCCACCCTTCTTTCTTTTGAGGGCACTTCTCGTGATATGTAATCAGCTGTCTTGACAGCTCCAGCAAAATCAGCTTGGGCCTAGCATACCTCGGCAGTCTGGTCGGCTCTCCCAAGAAGCTGGCCCGCCCTCAGATAGGTGAATGTGGGAAATTGAGTGAACAAGGCCCCCCATTTCTCAGTGGTTGCCACTATGCTTTTGGTCGTATGACCGGAAGTCATATTCGGCCTCAATAGGCAGATGATGTGGTAGAAAAACACATCATTGATTTTTGTGAATTGAGAGATGCTATTCTCCAGCCTCAATTCTGGGGTAGTACTCATATATTTTGACCTGAGGCCAAACCCCACTTCGCATCAGGCCTGGGTAGTCTCTCTCTGACGCTT
Organism: Taxus chinensis; assembly: GCA_019776745.2. Lineage (NCBI taxonomy): Eukaryota > Viridiplantae > Streptophyta > Pinopsida > Cupressales > Taxaceae > Taxus > Taxus chinensis. The sequence continues at coordinate 487,327,973 of CM034154.1, forward strand.
CAGCAATATAGACAACATAGGAGTTCATATAGAATCTCCCTGTTGTATTGAATTATTGAAACTGCTCGGAGATTGTGCTGTTTATTATTTCTCCCCAGTAAAAGCACTGATCGGGCACATTCTTGTTCATGGTCTCTAAGTATCGCAGCATCCATTTATTGAAAAAGTAGGCGCTCAGGAAGCCCAAACACCTTGCTTAGGAATGTGATAGTGTCGCTGAACTCCTCTGAGAAGTCGTTAGCGGTGGATGATTTGAGGCCATCGGGTCACCACCTTTTTATTCTTTAAATAGACCTCGTTCATCAGCTGCATGCACTGATCTTCGTTATCATCCCAGGCCTTAATACAATCCTCTCGGATGACGGCCACAAAGGTGCCGGTGATGAGGGATGCCGATTATTATTTCGAAGTGGCGGGCAGTGAGGTTAATGAAGACCTCGCCCTTGTCATTTACGACACACCTTGTGTCCTTGTTGTAGCACCGGGCGACCACCATCGTGAATTCATTGTTGATGGTGCTGACTAGGATTCCTCCAGCGAAGTGTAGGGCACTGCCCATTAGTTTTTTCCATCCATGGACTTCTAGTTATCTTCTGAGTTCTGACCCAGAATTCCTCCATATCAATGTGACCCAATTCTGAGTCTCTGATGTCTAGGTTGCATTCGGCTTGGGAGTCAGGCATTCTGACTCTCTGATACTTGTATTTCATCTCTTCCTCTGTAAGTTTTTCCTTGCCTTTGGATTTGGTAGGTCTCCTGCTTGATGTAGACATATGTTCTTTCGAGCTTAGTTGTTGATCTGCACAAAGAAGAAGCGAGACCCAATCCAAAAAGGTTGTATTAGCCATTTGATCTTCCATTGAAATGTTAACAGAAGAAAGAGTTAGTGATTTTGAGGCTCAGGGCGCAGGGCACATGAAAGCTGCAGCTTACAGGGCTAAATAGGTAAGGCGCACAGAAAAGAGATGTTGCAAAGGTTAAATCAGTGCCAAAGGTACATGGCACATAGATATTGCAGGGTACATTTTGTAAAGGGCGCATGGAGACATCGTGTTACATAGAGACAGGATGCGCTAAAGGCGCATAGATTTTTCATGTTGCATGGGGATTTGGTGCACCCTTTAGCGCATGTATGGTTTGTGTAACAGGAACTTCTCATGTGCCAAAGGCAACTTGGCACAGTGCACGTAGGGTTTACACAACATGATGTTCTTTCGCAATGAGGAAAGCGCTTGCGCCTTCCAAGTTTTGCACTTGGTGCAGATTAAGCTGATGTTACGCAGATGCTTGGTGTGCACTAAGGGAGGGCGCATGTTTATGTGATGCATCCAAGGGAGGTTGGTGCACTAAAGGGAGGGCGCATTGGCTATCGCTTGCAGCATGTGAAGAGAGGCGCACCTTGAGGGCACGCAAAGTTCTGTGATGCGACAGGCGGCGACTGGGTGCGCCATAGGCACAACTATTTTTAATGTTACTTGTCACAGGGTTGACAGATGCGCCAAAGGTGAAAAATGGTTTTTCTTCTCTCTCTGAGGGGTTTCCACATGAGGTCAGCTTAATCAAGGTTTATTTAAGGATATGAAGGAGTGTAATAGCAAGCAAGATTTTCAAGTCAATAATCATTTTTAGAACAGAGCATCCTCTTCCAGCTGATCTGGAAAGAGGGGGTAGGAAAATGGAAAGACAACAAGGGGAGGCCAGTTGATATCTTCATTTCCAAAACCAAACCAACAAGCATTCAAAGAACCAAAAACGTAAAACACATGAAAGAGATAAGAACCTCTTACCCGGATAAATAGTGAAAAACATGCAACGGGTCCACAACGTGTTTGAAAATGACAGGGCAGACTTGTTGACAGGCTCAGAGAATACAATAGAAAAACTTGATTACTCTGGTGATAATGACATTTACAGGCGCGCAAATATATATATGTGTGTGTGTGTGTGTGTGTGTGTGTGTGTGTGTGTGTGTGAGTTAGTAATAAATGTGCCACCAACTTTGTAAAGGGCGCATGAAAGCTGCTGTCGACATAGGAAAGCATGTGCCCTTTGGTGCATGAAAGCATTTGCCAGCATGGAATTAAGTGTGCCTTTGGCGCACCAAAAGTGGTGTCGACATGAGATTATGTGCGCCTGTGGCGCACCAAAAAGTGGCGCAACAAAAGGGTTGCTAACACGAAGGCGCATGCGCCTTGGCGCACGCAGGGAAGACTCAACATATCAAGGCGCACCAAAAGGTGTGTTGACACAGGAAAATATGTGCCAAAGGTTTTAAAGGGGGAACACCAAAAGGTGATGTTACATAGCAATTCCATGCGCCCAACTAAAAGACCAAAAATGACTAAGTTCGGAAAACCAGATTTCCCAGAAAAGGGATTTTGCAACGTTCCGAATGCAAGGGATCCCTAATGAGGGATTGGAACAAAATTTTCGGTATGGTTATCGGTAAAATTGCCCTTGTCAATTTTACGGGATAACAAGATGTAAGTATGGATATCCAGTACCATCAAAGCATGAAAATGTAGGCATGATAAAATCCTTAGGGAATGATGAATTGTGAATCGTTTTTTGAATATGGTTTCCATGTAAAATTTTTTATCTATAGAAGCATAATAGGATTTTCTTTCAAGCGTGAGAGATTGAAACTGATATTGTAATTAGCTCACAACATGCATGAGAAATAAGATATCCTATGAGGGAATAGTAGGAGATGTATATGGTGTATTGAGTTGTTATATCTTTCCAGTATGAGTGATCATAGGTTTGTGAAGAGAAGAAATAAAATATACCAATGCTAAGGGCACACTAGATACAAGTTCCAAAGAAGTAATCAGAATTGAAGTAGTAGGACTAGTATCGAAAGTGTTATTAGGAGATGATGTAATAGAAGGAGATGAATCATACATGTTACGAGAGACAATATCAGAAGAAGATGAAAGTGGAGTAGAAAATTCACATTCAATAGTATGAAAATAAGTATAATCATTACTATTATGTGCCTCATCAATATCAGACAAATATTTAGATGCAAGGATGTCATTAAGCTTATCATCAACATAGAATGAATGAGGTGGATAACTAGTATGCGATGCATTAGCAAAAACATTTTCAGAGATGGAAGAAGTATGAGATGTAACTATAGAATCACGCTGAATAGTATGATAATTAACATCATGTGCATGTACACTCTCATCATGTTTTTGTCTATACTATCACAATCAAGACCAAGTAAATAATCAATAATAACCTCATCTAGAGTTTCAACATAAATAGTGGAAGGTGGAGGGGGCCTATTACCTACAAGATAGAAAGGAGTACAACCATAAAAACTTGTTGGATCAGAAACAATGCTAATGGTAGAATGGTCAAAGGTAGTAGGAATATTGCATTCATTAGCTAAAAATTGCATTTGAGTATCATTTGGGAGATTAGTGTTGCGATAGAGAGTGCTAATTTAAGTTATGGATGCGTCATCATAAATAGGATCAATGTTGACATGAGACGTGGCTAGCCTAGGAGAAGAAGATCTATGTTTAACCATGATGGATGCAGTGGATCTTAGAGAAAGGAATCCTTGGGTTCACTAATTTTATTAAGATAAAATGTGGACTTATATGCTTAATCTGATGTTATTGTAGTAGTAAAATAAATATGTAATTAAGCACAAAAATTACACCCAAGAAACTAAGCAATAAATTATGAAACCCTAATTAAAAGGAGGAGAAAGAGGTACTTAGTTGATTCATAATTAATTATGAAGTGTACCAAAGTGCTAGTCAGGTGAACAGAGTAGGAGTGTTCCAAAGAGACCCAGAAAAATACAGATATGGAAAAATAGGTTGGACTAGGGTTCCTGGAGAGGGACATGTGTGGCTAGATCTACGAAAGATCTCAAAAAACTTCCTCCGAGTGGTTACAAGGTGTTCACTGTTATTTTCCTTTGGTCACTCTGAGGTCACACCAAGATCTTCGAGGTACTAGAAAACCTTGAATGAAATATGAACCTGCAAAACCTTCAAATAGACATAAAATCCCAAAAAATAAAGATGTAAAATTAGGGGTTAGACTGTGTTCAGTTGTCACAATGGTGAACTTACGACTGAGTGTTGCACTATATTTCAGACCCAATGTAGTTCTATGTGTGTGCGTAATCATTCCCTATGTGGCTCTTGTGTGAGTCGCACTTGAAAACAAGAAAATAAGTTAGATATAAAGAAATGTAATAGATGTGTGTATGTAATAGAATGAACTTCCCTCCTATGAAGTGTATGCAAAATAACCAACCCTTGTGTCCCTTGGATGATGCTAGATAGATGTAATAGAGCTCGTAGATACTTGATGGATGCAACCTTAGGTGATGATAACTAATGCTTAGTGCTTGGTCCTTTATTATGATCACATAACTTTATATTTATATGATTCCTTTGCTTGAATTTAGTAATTAACCCCGAAAAGGTCAACTACCAAAAATATAAGATACTCAATCAAATAGAAAGGACCCAAAAAGTGTGAGTAAATTACAAAGGGGCCAAAGGCACCTAGAGGGGATGAGGACACCTGACGCTGGTGTCCTGACTGGGTGTTGGTGTCCAAGATGATAAAATTTAGAGTTTAAAAGGCAAAATGAACAAGTAAGGGTGAAAGACCAAAAGTTATAACAGAAAGAAAAGAAAGGTGGCCAAAGACATGGGTTATTTAGTACTTTCCTTATTTAGGAATCATATGAATAGTAGTATGTAATCTGACTAGATAATTACCCAAAGTGCATGATTTTGTGTCTATGCAACCCTATTGGGGAATCATGCAAAATAATCTCATGGAAAACATTGATTTATCACTAGTATTCAAGTTTGATGATAGATATGAATGTGATTGTACTTAATCTTATGAAGACTATAAGCACCCCGATGAGAATTTTCAAAGTATCAATCCTATTTATCAAGAAGAGGAGACTATTTCATTATATGTATTATATATTTCTTGACATCTTCTTAGCATAAAGATGTAAAAATGGAAAAATATAGTACACTGGTGAATCCACCTCATTATACTCTTGATAAGTTCTTATGGTAGAATTTGTGTGTCCCTATTTCTAAAAATTCAACATAGAAACCATTCATGCATCCCACATTACATTCTCACTCATAACATATTATTCCTATTTGGCCTATCAATTTCCACCTCAATCTTAAATCTTGGGCTACATGCACCAATGTGTCATCCCTTCTCAATTACATATGGGCATATGTGGATCTCCCTTCCTTATTTTCCAAAAATAGGTTTCCTTTCTCTATATATTCTTGTACATAATTTTGTAAGGGTCATATTTCCAATATGTTTTCTATTCCTGTTATGTCATATCTCTTCTATCAAAATGGGTTTCACACATCAACCAAAATCAATATATAACAATTGCAATTTATTCAAGACACGGTACCTAATCACATATCTTAATTAGAATTATTCTACTTCACACACCATTTCTAGATCTACTTCACCTAATTAGTCTCCTAGACCTTTAGAAACATTAATACTACTGTATCACTTGCATTTGAGTCACAATTGATGCATAATCCTCCATCATCCTCTACAATTTCTCTTCCTCTTCATGATATCCTCATCAAATAGATTTGATGCTACCCCTCTTTCTTGTACATAGTGAAGCAGTTCATAAATGCAAAAAATTAGCATAGTTTAAAAATACAAAAACATTCATATATTTGTAAAAATAAAAAAAATCAAGATTTGTATAATTAGCTTGAGTTGTTTTCATTTTATATTACACATGTTATTTGTTACTATGGAATTGATAGATAAAATATATCTTTACTCTTTACAAATATGCATTCACATGGTGTATCAATCTTAATTCATGACACAAAAAGTGGTACACAATGACATGTGCTATCTGACCCTTTACCCAAACTTACTATACATATGGGGGCATCTATTATGCACTGCACACATATAAGATAACTTGGAAACATAAGAAATACTCTTTATACATTCAAATTATTCCTTCCAAACTAAGGATAGTGAAATAAAAAACAATGGTATTTCAAAACTATCACAACCCATCATACATTTCTCTTTTCATACAATTTACAAGAAAGACAAAACTCTCTAAAATTCAAGAGGACAAGCATCCCACTAAGTGGGAACAACATGTAAAATTTTTTGAGTGAAAACTCCATATCTCCAAGCAATGAACAATCTATGCAAGGCTCTTGAATCATGCTCCATCTTCAAATAGAAGGTATCCAAAATACAAGAGAAGTGTCTTGGTTGTCTACCCAACTAAATGGAAATATTACATGCCATATCCAAGTGAGGAGGAAATACTATCCTCCCTCCAAGCCCATGGGAGAGAGAGGATGCATGAATACAAGATGAATAAGGGGAATGAGGAAGAAGATACCAACAACATACAGTCAAACAAACAAGTGTAAGACAATTCCATGCACAAGAAGCTCCATATTTCTCAAGAGGGTAAAAACACATAACCACATAATATAATACCAATAAATTAAAGAACCAACCACATACAATATTTCTCAAGAGGGAAAGAGGGACAAAAATACCCATTTATTCAAAAATTTCATATAACCAATAGACTTTTCAAATTTGACAAGAAATCTGAAGCCTCCCAAACTCCTTATTTCTCTAATAGAGCATATCACTCCATGCCTTATCCTTGCTAAGGTTTTTCAAACCTTGGAGGTTTTCTTGGAAAGGAAGGGATATGGTTTCCAAACCATATGGAAAACCATCTCCCACATAAACCACATTAGGGGAGGATAAAATAAATCCCAACATGACTCTCCCATCAAGCCATGTGGGAGAAAGAGGTATTATTACCTCTTCCCCAACACTCCAAATTCCATACCCAAAGGTGATGGATGGATAAAAAATATAAAGATTCAAATAAAATCATAAATACAACATACATTACCATACTAAAAAACAAGCAAATAAAACATCAAATATAATTGAAACAAAAAAAAAAAAACTAAGAGGATTGAGGCTTATCTCATAAGAAAGTGATGACCAACACTCAAATTAAATCCAATACTCAAAATCTCCTTCCTCTAAAACCTCCCCAAAATCTCCAAGTAAGAAATGAACAAAGAATTTCCAACCCTCTCCAAAATGGAGGGTTAAGTAAGAGAAGGATTAGAAACATCAACCAATGGGATGGTGAAATGTTTACCCATATCCTTCCCAAATAAATTTCACCCAAGTCCCTTTATATAATAAGACAAGAATCATAATGGAGGACAATTTCAACAAAATAAATAAAATTAAATAAAATTGCACTCCCAAAATCCAAATCATAAATGAAGATGGGGACGAGAGAGGGTCAAAAGGGACGAAAAATACTTGTTGAACCTTTTAAAGATTCCACCTACCCATAGGTAGGGTCTAAGGGGTTAATTTTGATGTAATAATGACCAAAAAATTTCAAAGCACCCTTCAAAAATTCTACTTATAGCCCAAATTTTGGATTTGGGAAAAGTGGCACATTAAGAGAGGTGGTGGGGCTCACCTAGTCCATGATTAGGTGGCCTAAACATTCTAAATCAAATATAAACATAATTAACACATCCCTAATCAAGTAGGATATTGGGTAAAAGAGGGTTGAGGGAACCCTACCCCATACAGTAGCAAACTCCTAGATAGAGAAAATATTCAATGACATAACATCAAAAACAACAATATAGTTCCACAAAAGTAAAATCAAACTAACAAGTAAACTAAACCAACAACAATTTTTTATTAAACCAACACCCATAAACCAACAACAACTAACAACTCCAGTCAAGTTATCCTTTTCTCAAAATTAGCCAGCAAAGTGGCCCATTCTTTAGCCAAGTCCTCGATAGAAGTTCCCAGGGTAGCCAAATCCAACTCAGGATAGCCCAACCTTCCATTTCTTCAAAGTCTCTTGTTCATCGCACTACCTGTAGGTGTTGGAAAGTTGGGCCAAGATATGAAGGTGTTGGATTGTTGTCTTGACATTCAAAATTCTCCAATTAGTGTAATTTTGAATCATGACCTTCAGCTTCTCCACTTCAATTTCCAAACCCTTACACTTCTCCTTAAGAACCTTAACACTGTCACTACTAAGAATTTGTGCCATGTCTTCCACTTTCATTTTCATTGAGTGTCAGACATTGAGAATAAATTGTGTGGTACTCTTAGTGAGGTGGGTATCACATTTTACATTCTTCAGGTCTTCAAACATTTTGGCCAGAACAATATCCTTAACCACATTCTCATTACACTGAGTGTCAATTTGGGTGTTGTTTCCCTGCATTTCCATACTAACCTGTCTCACCTGCTGGTTAGTTTCACCCTTAACAAAATTCTCCACAACCATATCCTTAACCTCCTATTGTTTAAGGTCTTTCAAACCCTGCACCGCTTCCACTTCCTCAACATCTTCCTCTTCCCCTTCAATGGATGTAGGGTTTTCACTAGATTCAGCCTCCTCTTCCGAGTTTAGTCTTTATCAATGTTGTAATCAGCAAGGGCTTGTGAAAGAACACTCACCCCCTTAATATTTTTGTCCATGTCATTGCATGGATTTTCTCAAGATTTCCATCATAAACCTTTGATGTAAGGGCACACTAATTTTCTTATTCTTAAATTGGTTCAAGATGTATAGAGGGAACAAAGCATAAAATTAGGAAAGTATGTAACTATGGTCGTGCCTAAGGAATTTCAGCATTGGAAGAAGATAAGAAAAAATACATGTTTGATGAACTTCCAATGTAGCATACTTAATTAAATTGAGGGCAACTTAATTAAATGGGATAGGTAGAGAGTTCCTTAAAAAACCACCAAAGTGATTTATAAGTTTTTCCTTACCTCTAAGAAATTTTTTCAACTCTTCCATATGGTATTTATTTGGCTTGTAGACTTCCCACCCTTATTTTTGCATCCCCATAACATATAGGCCATTGTGTCTATGGATATTTTAATCTTCACCACATAATAAAACATTGCCCCAGATCCATTTTTTTAGGAGGCTCCCACGCAACGCCAAAATATTTGCTAATATTTTCACTATGGCCCCTAAAAATCCTAAAAAAGGAGCCAAACCCAATCTTTCAAATATTTCCATGGCTTCAGTTTGATACTATTGATGTCCCATGATTCTGTTCTCAGAAGATCCCCTTCCTTTTTCTTTATAGCAGTAGAGCTCACCCGAATGGTACCGAACTTTGTTTGAGAGAGGTTCCACAATTTGTGAGCCAAGATATAAAATCTTATCTCACAAATAATTGTAGTAGATATTGTACTTAAATGGAATGAATGAGATTTTTCCTCATCATTATTTTTCCTTATACAAATTACCATGATTCAAAAATATCTTGCTAATCATAACACTAAATTTCGTCTGTGAACTCCCTAGTCTTATCAGTAGTATCAATTAATGATTTTTTGATCTCCATGATATTTTTCACTTTGGGTCCTCAACAAAGGGTCTAGATCAACATAATTGGTAACCAATTTCATCCCATCACTAATAACCCCTTTGTTGGTAAAGGAATCAACAATGCTATTAGCTTCACGGTAGACGTGTTTGAAGTTAATACCTTCAAATTTCTTAGCCATTTCCCTAATGCTAGCAATAGAATCTTGTATTGTTATAGAAGTAGCTCCCTTATTTAAAATGTTATTTATGATATTAAGTGAGTCACCTTCTACCTACAATCTTTGAAATTTCCTTTTCTTTCACAATTGTAACCCCCTAGAAAGAAGCAACAACCTCAATGTTGTGGTTTGTTTGAATCCCCAGGTTGCAATAATACCCAAGAATGAAAGTACCAACATGGTCTCTAAACCCCCCCATAACCAATTTACCAAGGTTCCCTTTTTATGACCCATCAAAATTCAACTTAATCCACTCCAATTCAGTTTTTTTTCCATCCCTTCAGTATGGGATTCTATTTAGGGGGGTTTTTCTGGACATTCACCACACCTAATTTCTTGAAATTTTACTCTCTTTTTCTAGGAAAATTTTCTTATTGTTATGAAGGATGGAGAAATTAGCATTTATTGAATTACAACATCAAGCCACAATTCTTTTCTCTGATTCCTTCTTCCCTTAAAGATGTGTTTATTCCTCTCCTTCCATATTTCCTAGCATAGGTGCAAAAGTGTGAAGATCCATAAATTCTTAAGACCCTGACTCCTAAAAGGAAACACCATTGGCTCCAGAACATTTTTAAAGAGGACGGGAAAATCCAATTTATCTCAAAAAGTGTTAGTAAAGTGCTCCTCACTTTTTCCAAAAAAGGACATTCAAGGAAAAGGTGGGTAGAGTTTTCAACTTCATTTTCACACAACACACACCTATTAACCATATGGAAGTTCCTTTTATTTAGATTGGCCACCGTTAGAATTTTGTTATGTAGGACCAACCACCAAAACATATTAACTTTCAGAATAACTTCTTTAATCCAAACACCCTCCCATTTGAAGTTGTCAGCCTCTATCTCATTTTAAAAGTATGTGTTGCAGGAAATCCTAACAGAAAAGGTACTATTTACCTCTTTAGACCAATATATGCTGTTTGGTTCAATTTTCTTGGCCACAATCACCCCATAAAGTAGATTGTTAAGAGAGTTTAGATCATTACTATTATGTCCCTCCAATTGGATGTTTTTCAAAATCTGAATGGGTCCTCTAAGTTAAAGTAGTTTTTCACCTGTGTACCATACTTTTTCAGTGGAAACCACTTGAAGATTAGGAAAAGATTCTTTGAGTAGATGGTCCACTAACCATTTGTATTCCTAGAATTTAACACCATTCCCATCTCCAATTTTCCATTTATTACCTTTTGAGATTATATTCTTGGCCCAATTAAATAATTTCCAAAAGGTAGACCCTTCAAAATCAGGTATACTCAAACACCATTCAGAAACACTTTGGTTCCTCCAGTATTTGTTTCTGACTATAGAGGTCCAAACACTCTCCTCCTTCACCATTCTCCATGCCATTTTGGATAGAGTGCTTTGTTCATTTTTTCCCAATCTCTTATTCCAAGACCCCCAACCTTCTTAGGTGTACATATATTTTCCCAAGCAATAAAAGGTAGCCTGGATCTATCCTCAGTCCCACTCCATAGAAACCTTTTTTGGATACTTTCCATTTTCTTTGCAACAACACTTGGGATTCTGTACACATACATAGTATAAAATGGAAGATTTTTAATGGAGCAATTAATGAGAATGACCTTACCAGCTTGGGATAGAAGAGATCCTTTCCAACCTTCCAAGTTTTTGATGAATCTGTCAATCAGGAAGTTCCATTAAGAATTCATAGGCCTATCAGTCCCAATGAGCATCCCTAAATACCTGGCTGGAATGGATTTCATTTCACACCCCAATATATGGGAAATATTCAAACATCTCTTCTCTAGGGTGTTAACAAAGAAAACATAACTTTTTTTAAAATTGATGAGTTGATCAGAGACTTCTTCATAATTCAGCAGGAATACTTTTAAATTCTTTATCTTCTGGGACCATGACCTCACCAACCAATATGGTGTCATCTAAAAACTATTGGTGAACCACATGTTCACTATTAACAACAGGAACTATCCCTTTGATTCTTCCCTCAATATTAGCCTGATTTAAAGATCTACTTAGAGATTCTTCCATTACTATGAATAGGAATGGTGAGATGGGATATCCTTTTCTTAATCCTCTATTGTTGTTGAAAAAACCACATAGGGAGCGCCATTAACCAAAATGAGATAATCAAACAATGGAGATGCAAGTTTGGATTATGCTCCTAAAATCCTCACTAAAACTAAATATCTCCAACACTTTGTGAAGAAATTTCCATGAAACTCTGTCATATGCTTTTTCCATATCAAGCTTTATAACCATAGTTTCTTGCTTATTGTGCTTTATAGTTTGCACAGTCTCCTAAATTGTCACTATACTATCTTGAATTGTTCTCCACATCACAAAGCCCCTTGCGGATCAGAAATAAGGGATGTTAGGAGAAGTTGAATTCTAAGTCCAATAATCTTAGAGCACATCTTATGGATGCAGTTACATAAATTGATGGGCTTGAAGTTTCTAAAGTCTTTAGCATTGTGATTCTTAGGAATGAGAGCCAAAAAAGTGCAGTTCATATCCTTAAGCATTTTTTTGTTCCTAAAGAATTCTTGGATGGAAAGACATACATCACTTTTTATTGTTTCCCAAAAGAATTGAAAAAAATGGGCCGAGAAACCATCAGGGCCATGAGATTTATCTAGACTCATGGTCTTCATCATGAATTCAATTTCTTCAATAGATGGAATCCTCACCAACATGTTGTTATCACTATCCGTAACAGGCTGTGGAATGTAGTCTAGAAAAAGACTTTCTTTAGAGTTGTTAGAAGCAAAATATGAGGATATCAATATGCTATAGAAAGAAACAACAACCTTGTGGATGTCACCTGAGTCAGTTAAGGTAGAACCTCCTTCCTCTATAATGCTAGAGATCTTGTTGGATCATCTTCTTTTAAGAATTGTAATATGAAAGAACTTAGTGTTATTGTCCCCTTCATTGAGACATTGCACTCTAGATTTCTGTTTCTAGTATGTTTCTTCTTTTGAAACAATGTTATGGTACTCAGCTAGCAACACTTTCTCTCTCTTTTTTTTACTTTCCTCCAGGATTTCTATGCTACAATATTCCAATGATGATTGTAATCATGTTATTTCACTCTCCAAGGAAGTCTTAGATTCAAAGATGTTTCCAAAGCATGTTTTGTTCCAAACCTTCAACTTATTCTTCACTTGGGCTAGTTTTTTGGAGACTCTAAACATTATAGTGCCTTGAATCTTGATATCCCACCATTCTTTGACAAGATATTTTATGTTCCCGTGCTGAAGCCACATATTTTCAAATATGAATGGGGTTCTTCTCCTTTCCTTATCTTTCACTTGAAACAAAATGGGGTTATTATTATAACCTATTCTCGGGAGGGAGGATAGATAGGACTCCTTTCTCAACCATCCCCAAGAGGTAAGAGCTCTATCCAGTTTAAATTGAATCAACTGATCACCACTTCTTTGATTAGACCAAGTATATTTACCACCTCTTAGCTCAATATCAATGAATTTATTTGTCACAATGAAGTCCTGCAAGTCTTCCATACTTTCTGTGAGATTAGTATTACCACCTTTCTTTTCACCAGGTATTAAGGGAGTGTTAAATTCACCCATAACAATCCATTCTGATTCAAATATGATTATATGGAATTTAGACATGTCATTCCAAAAGATTTTCCTCTCTCCTTTATGGTTGGGTGCATATATATTAGACATAACCCATAAATCATTATTTTTATTGTCTTTAAAGAGCATAACAACATGATTAATATTTCTTAACAAATTCATACCTTTGAACCTTTCAGGATCCCAAAGGATAGCTATTCCACCCACTGCACCCATGGAACTAACAACAACTGCATCAACTTTACTCCAACAATCATTTTTGGCTATCATAAACTACTCCTCATCCATATTAGTTTCCTGAATAGCTATGATATCAACTTTGTGTTTAGATTTAAGATCCTTAATTATCCTACATTTGGAAGGGTTGTTTAAACCCTTGCATTATAAGAGATAAAATTCATTTGGATACTTGGTTATTTGTCCTTATAAAGCTTCTTGGATAGAGTTTAGATTGGGTTCCATCATTTATATCCTTTTGACTGATATGTTTTCTAGTAGCTTGTTTTTTCGGTCTCCCTGATCCACTTTTCTTTTCCTTGTTAGTGGCAAGTTTTTTTTCCTCAGACATTTCCCCTATCTTTACAGGTGTTTTATAAAAATATTTATAAGGTTTCCCCCCTCCTTCCTTTCCAGCCAATATTTTTGAACTTGTTATGACATTTTTTTGGATTTTATTCAGAGAGTTCACATTGCTAATGATACTTTTGATTCTGCTGAGATTCTAACTCTTCACTTGTACCATCATCGGAAACAACCCCAACCTCTTCATAACCCATTAGCTTATCAAAGATGTTTGACACATGTGATAGTTCTTCTTCAATGTTGATATCCTCTTTTTGATCCCTTTTTAGAATGTGTATTTTGTTATCCTTTGTCAATACATCCAACAACAATGGTTCTAATTTTTTTGATGCTATCAATCTATCCACATGGATGTGTGTCTTGGCTGACTAGAAATGTGGTTCTAAAACAACCTTTCTATGATTATTCTTGTATTTGACTTCTATGAAGCCTTCATTATCCATAACTGGAGAGTTGTTAAACAAAGGTATATCAACATCTCAAACCTTAGGAGGTCATGAATATCCCTAATTCCCATTAATAAAAACACCCTTATTTTAAAAAAGAGCTCTGACAGTTTTGGTTTGATCAGAAGTTTCTATTTCTTTTCCTTTGTCCATATTTTTTCCAGATTTGGGTACCTCTTTGAACACATTTTATATAACCATCTTGCATTGTTGTTTCACATGTCCCCACCCTTGACACTTTTCAAATCTCTGTGGGAAGTTCTCAAAATCAATCTTCTAATCCCACATACTAAATCGAGATTTCAAAGCTATATATTTAGGTAAGGAAGTTCCCATTAGAGAATAAATATAAAATATGGCACACACAACCCTTGTTTTAGTTGAAAGGAACGATAAGAAGATTGTTCCAAGCCGCGATCTCAGATGATAATAGCACACCACATTAGATTTGTAAAGTAGAAGAGCTAAAATACCATATATGGAAATCCATCATAATCCATAATGCTCAATACATTACAATAGAATGACTTGAATTATTTAATAAGAAAGATGTACATATAGGAGGAGGGAAGTGCAACTACTACCTAAATCAGTGGTGAAGAACTCTCACTAACTGATACTGGTAGTTAAGTTAACTCCAAAATACTAGTAAGCTAACTTCACCTAACTGAGAAGATAACTCAACACAACTAGTAAGCTAACTCCACACAACTAGTACACATAAGCAAGCTAACCCAACAAGTGTAGGGCTAACACAAGTGTAATAATTATCCTAATAAATAAATAAAAGGATAAATAATAACCTACACTAACATTAGTGAGAGTGGAATTTTTCACATCAAAAAAGGTGCCAAGGGTGCTATCAATCCATTCGAATACGTCAACATCCCATGGCTACATTGGTAATCCTGGCAGCCTCACCCACATAGGGAACTGATTGATGTTTTCATTTTTAGGATTAAACATTGGAGTCCATTTTTGAAGGAAGAGACCCAATATTCCAAGGAAATAATGGCCATAATTCAAGACCCTTTGGGGATCCTCAGGGTTATTGAAGTTGAATAAAAATAAACTATCAAACATAGCTTTGACTTCCAGATCTCCTCTGGGTTTCCACGTTTGAATAGAACATGACCTTATAAATTCAATGTTTGGTCTCCCCCCAACAAGCTTTTCAATTAGATCATTCTCCATTCTACCAATTTTTTGATCAATAATAAAATCAGGGATCTCAAGGTATGTACTTATGTTATCCTTATTAAGTTGAGGAATGATCCCCAAACTTTATTCATTTCTATTTCTCAAAATTTTGGCAAAACTTAGTGGTGCTTTGGGAGGCCCATCTGCTCTAGACTTCCTAGGTGAGGGTCCAGTCTTCCCAATAATGGGCCCAGTTGCTCCTGTTGTTGATGGAACATATCACTCTACCTCCTCCACATGTGGAATATGCATCCCATCTTGTTCCTGCACTTCCTTGTTTGATCCCATCCTCCTTCCTAACTTTTATAGATTGTACTTAGTTATATAGACTGGATTATTTCATAATATATCAACATATAATGCATCTAAATTTCAGTCTCAATAACATCCATAACATCACTAAATAAAGTAATATTGATAAAAATAGTAAATTGGTATTGTGTGCCTCATACAACATCATGTCATAATAATTTAGCATCAAAACAATAATATATGACAAAAAATAATAATAATGTCCCAAAATAGTGTTGTATCTATGTCTTCATGCAAATGATATAATGAGTCAACATGAAAATAAAGTAGTAAACTGGTGGGCACTACAAATTAATACAAGCACATGCACCATCATGATCCCCATTTCTATGTCCAATCTCAAAATAATTCCACAAGTGGAATATATTATGCTTAAGATACACATGAAATAACCAATTGAATGTTTTTGATGACTTGAATTGGATTGCACAATCGTCTAACCACACCTAATTGTAATTTAAATTGATATTATGGTTTTGAAGAAACTTGAAGAACATTTCAAAAAAATGATCTAAATAAAATCTATCATGTCTCATGTCATCATTGATATAAATATGAACTTGTTTTTTAATCACTCAATTGTCAATTGTAATTTGAATCTGACCATCAATATCTTGTTGTGTCTTCCTATAAGACACATGCATCATCATGGAAACTTGGTTTGAATGATAGTACTAAAGTTGTATCTCTTTTTGTGTGCTAAAAGTATAATTTGAGCCACAAATGCAACCATTGATAAGATACAACCAATATGAAAACAATTTTTAGATTTACAAAATTATTATTCTTTCCACCTTGAATTATGGCTATGTTTTATATATGGATATTATTTTCTAGAACTTGGCCATGAAATCACAAACTGGAATTTCACATTTTATTAGGGAAACTATCCTTGATTCCTTTCTCGAATTTGTAGTAAAAATATCATACTCAAACCTATTCCACACAAATTTGTGGTCTATTTATTGATCATACATGCTTTTCGATAGATTTAATAAATTTCAACATTCTATGCAATCCCATTTGATACAATCAACGTTAAAGTCACTTGTATCATAAATTTTCTAAAAAATAATAGAGCTAACAAATTGACTTGTACGCGGAGTAGGCATATCATCTATTACCATTTTCTCCCTAAAGTTTTTAAATGTGGCATGATGTAGAATAAAATCTATATGAGTACGACAACAATTTATGTCACAAATTGTATTTATCCTTACATAATGTTACTTGAAATTCTTAAATGTGTGTTTCCTAATTTGTTTATGTCTGCATGGTTTTCTCTCAAATTTCTATAAACAACACTCTGTGTCATATCTAAAAAAGTGTTTTGGATTTTCTTTCTTTAAACCACCTAGACCAACCCTAATTTTTAAAGTGTCCTAAAAATTGGAAGAAACATGACTATGATTTTTCCAATAATCAATAACAATATATTTTATATAATTAGAATTTTTGTTTCTTCAAGGATCCCTACATATCATTGTTTGATTCCATTCCATACCATCATACCTTGTTATAGTTCTTCTACCTTTACCAAGAGCATTTACAATTGCTTTTAGTTGTCTTCAGACCCACTAAGGTAATCAAGATAGACCTATGTGTTATAAAAATGCCTTTAATACGAGAGAAACTACCAATAACATTGAGGGCGTCATGTAATTTTTTTACAATGGAATCTTTCATGGTATTGGAATTTTTTGAATATATACATAATAACTCAAAAACAAGGACCATATATCTATGTCTAAAATGTCTTACTACTAACTGATCCTTACCAATAAGAGATTTGTGGGGAAAATATTGTTTTTATATCTCTATTGATTGGGCCTTAATTGCATTTATGGGTATGAGATCACTTTTTTCAATGTTAGAAAAGATAATATTCGTGTATATCCTCCATATAATGTAAGTTTCATAATCCTTCACATGGAGATAATCCTTCTTCTTCTTCCTCTTCTACCTCCATATATTATTATTCTTCAAATACTACTGTTATCACTGAATCACAACACCCTCCGATTTCTTAGTGCATGGATGTGTCATGGCAAGCAGTGTGACTGGGTAACATGGGTACTATCTCCAAGTGTGGGACTTGCTGTTTGAGATGAACCTCCAAAGAAAGTTGGTTCTTCTTCCTACTCCTGGTGTAAAATAATCCTAATGAAATAAAAATATTGACTATCTCTATCCTACAATTTCCAAGGAACTAGGGAGAGAGAAAGAGCATGAAAGTGAAAGAAAACTACACTACAGAGGTGATGCACCAAAAGAAGGGTATGAGAATAACTCTCCAATGTGTGGAAATAGAGTAAAAAATGAAGATTATAAAGGGTGATAATAGTTCTCCACAATCTAACAAAAATATTCACAATAACATTTCCATGCACACACAATAATAATGAATCCCTCCAAGAGAATAGAATATACACGATAAACCTGCAATGAGATTAAAGAGGAAAGAAGAATGAAAATAAACACAAGGGAAGATATATCCACAAACTTGCATCTATTGCTTCAGAAGTATGCATAGTTCAACCTCTTACAAAGGAAAGGCCTGGATCACCATGCAAGTATTCTACTACAAAGTCATGCAACACATTGGCTTGACAAAACAAAATGGGTAGAGTTTTGCTACTCAAGTCATCCTCTCTTTACAATGAGACAACTCCTTAATTTATAGAGAATGAAGAGGAGAGAGAGTGAAATTAGATTTTCCCTTTGCATTAATTACAAGGTACCCGAAGTGGGTGGAAATCATGATAGAAAATCTTAAAAAGCTATCCTTGATTGATATGCACCCTGTAGTGAGAGAAAATTGCTTCCCATGTCCATTAATTGCTCTCTCAACCACTATCCAATCACCAATCTAAACTAGGTTTGTTTTCCATAAAATTTGCATCAATTTATTGATTTCATGATTTCTGTATGAAGATATCAAAATCAAAATTCCAACAAGACCAATTTTGCGTGATTTCGTTAAGGGATGCAAAATTTATGGCTTCTTGATTACATGCAGCGGTTTTGAGAATCACCAGGGTTTCTTGCAATACATGGGTTTGTGCAATTAAATCTTTGGTTGGAAATGATTTTTTAATTATTTTATCTCCTCCTTCAATGTTTCTTCATATCTTAAAAATGATTTTGCATTTAATTTAGTGGGGCCCTCATTTGATTTTCCCTCTCTTACATTAGGATTATTTTTTTATAATGTTGCATGTTGTGCCAGCTCGGCCAGCTCGGCGGAGCCGGAAATTTCTTTTTACTACCAAACATTCTCTTCAATGAGATATTTTAGCTCCACGTGAGAGAATCTTCTCTTTAATATGGCATCAAGATTCCTTTCATTGAATGGCCCAATGACCCATTTCCAATGTATGTCGATTTGTGCTTATCCCTGTTTTACCTTGGTATTTTCCTTGACCACTACTCATATCTTATACGTGCTCCACGTTTCCTTGCTTGGCCTGCGCACAATGCATTGATTCCACCTTCGCCTGTGCTCCCACGATGAGTTTTTTTACCTCGTCCAACCTTTGTTTTCCCAATGTGTTAAGTGCCAAATCCCCCATTTCAACTTGCTCATCGCGGTTTGATTCTTCATGCCATGACTCCATACTTGTTAGGTCGCTGAGGGATCTTTATTCACGGTTAAATGTAATCATCTCAGTGGATTGATGTGTTGTTCCCTCACCAACGCTGCATCCCTTTGGTACGAGCGCGACATCTTTATCTGTGGTTCACTCGGGAGTTAGTCGATGTAGACTGAGCCCGTGAATCCACCATTCTCCATCTGGGTTTTATTATCCCGAACACACAATTCGCTTGGATCTTCTCAATGCTACGTTTACTTATGGGCTTGATCCCTCCACCCTTTTTACCATGTCTCACCGATTAATTTCATAGCTCATCCTCTATTTCGAATGGTTTCCAATCGCTGACTTTGACTCATCCCCCTCCTTGTGGCATGACTTGTGTTTCCACCAATCCTCATTGCACTAGGGCCCAAACATGTCCCTTCCCAAGACATTGGATAATGGCTCGGTTCCTTCAACGAATTTCCGTGATTACTTGAATAGCTCAATTCGGTATGTACCAAGAGCTCAATGTATAATTCCAATAGCTCACCCAAACTTCGAGTGGCTTGGTAAATAAGTGGATAGCTTGGTGTGTGACTTGGAGAACCCGGTTCCATAATGTAGCTTATTGATGTAAAACAGACCCTGACAATGGAAAATAGCTCAATCCATAATTTCTTGAGCTTGGCTTTCTAGAGAAACAACTCGGTGTACAATGGTTGAGCTCGGTATCTAGTTTGACCAATATGGCTTGATGGGGGGTTTGCATAGCATAATATTATAAACGGCTCGGCCATGACTATTAGCTCGGTTATGAGCTCGAGGAGCTCAATTTGGAGCGAAGGCTATTTCACAAGTTCTTCACCATCCATATGCATTTCCTGCAACCTTTTGGATCTTTAGTGCTTTCAGGCCTTTAAGAAGATGTTTGAGACGTTCATGGAGCAATGTACCTAAATTTTTCCATTTTGTTGATTGTGAACCCACCTGCTACTACTTTTCCACTTAACAATTTTGAACCTGGGGCTCACCAAGAAGCATCAATGAGCTCCAGTAGCAAGGCGAGCTTGTTTAGTTGTTCAATTTTCACCCGGGGAGTGTAAATTGATAACTACCTCCATTTATTCTTCTTCTTCTTCATCTTATTCTTACTTTGTTATTTAAATTTCTTCCTCTTCTTCCTCTACTACCTCCCTTTCTTTTTCTTATTTGTTTAGTATCTCTTACAACTATCAATAGAATATCAATTGGTGTGGGGACTGATACCTTGTCAAGATCACATGGGTGTGGGGACTGATACCTTGTCAAGATCACATGGGTGTGGGGACTGATACAGGCGTCAACTTTTGGTCCCAATAAGTGGTAGCCGGTAGGAATAAAAACCTTAGATTAACCAGGTCAACTTTTCCTTTTTATAATTTGGTAGTTGATATAAAAAATCATTTGCAGATTGTTTGTCAACGTTTTATTGGGGATTTCTTTCTTACATTTTTCCATTTTAATTTGGCACCGCCTTTAAGATAACACTCATTCCATTGATCAAAATGTACTATTAATGTAATCAATGATGTTTCTCAAAATACCAGCTTTGTTGGCTAATCTAGATGTGAAAATCCATATTACTTTTCTTAATCTATGTCTCCAGATCTCCAATTCTTAGAAGGAAAGCTTCTTTTATTATGTATATGTTGACATTGTTTTTTCATAGTATTGAATATCTTTTCACCCCGAATATTATATTTAAATCTCTAATAAGAGTCAAAATGGTTCACTTAGATTTAATTGTATATTAAAACAAAAATCCCATGTTTGTGAGGTTAACTTATCCCTTTGTTAAAAAAATATGAATTACAAGGTCCACACTTTTATTAACTAATCCAAAGCCTAATAGAATAATATTCCAATGGATTTGAACTGAGAATGAAAGACTATGGGTGGAAAGAGTCACATTTTAGATATTGTCATAATTTTTTCCTTTAGGTCTCCGGGTGCCAATGACATGGTTCACCTCTAAGAAGTGCAAGAAAAGTGAAAAATAAAAAAAACAAAAAAAACAACAAAGTTGTCATGAGGAGGTGACCTCACATGTTGAGTTTTTTCACATTTCTTTTCGACCATAGCCCAACCCCAAGAGGAGGTCTTGCGATAATCACTTATGTTTTAGTTGTGCGTATTGATTAAGGGTTGATCTTTATCAGGCTACAAAAAACACACCATAATGAGAAAAGTTCATGAAACAATTCTTCATTCCCTTCTAAACCAAAGCTTCATGTAAGTCTCACTTTTCAACTATTCTTGTAGCAAGGATCCTCCACAAACATTTAACTTCTTCATAGCTTAATGATTATATCTTCATTTCCAATAATATTGTGTAGTTTCTTTTTCTTTTTCTCTACAAAAATCACGAGTTCCTGTAAATATTTTAGTAATTCTTACAGTATTTTGTGTTTCAGATACACTAGGAGGCTCATATGGTTGTCATCTTTTTAGGTTTGACAAGTTGGGGGTCCCTCGTTAGGTTCCTTTTAGGAAGCCTTTTGTAGTTCAAGGATCTAAAGATCCAACTTAGGAAGTACTAGGAGATGCTTCTTACGAGGAAATAGTCCGACATCTGACATGTTGTATTTTCATAATACCAAACACGACACTTTGGAACCATTTGAAGTTCCCTATTTTTGAAACATATCCTATATATGCGCCCAATGACCCTTACTAAGGTCAATCTCCACACATATTGAAGCACTAAAATAATATATTCTATATAGTCTAAACTCTTCATCTAGCTTATGAAACAACTGTGTGCAAAATAATTCCGATATCCTAACAGGACCGATTATTGATTCTTGTTTCAAAAACAAATAGGAACATCTTTTATCTAATCTGAAAGTATTTCATACCTAAACTGACATTTTGGAAACTTACCAGTGAGTTCTAAGGGGTTAAAATCTGAGAAACTAAAGACTATGTGAGGATGATTGGCTTTAAATATTCCCATACATTGCCTCAAAACTAGTGGCCCTTCCTAAAATACTTTTGTGTATGTCTTCATCCACATGGATCTAATACTGAATAACAAAAAATTTGAAACATAACAAAATATCGCAACTTTTGCATTTTATTTGTTTCACATAACTTGTCCACGTAGGAGTGTCAAGTGGTTTTGGGAGGCTTACTTGAATCCTAGTCATCATATCAATATAAACCGATGCATATTAAAACTACAAGACTTAAGGGATGCAAAGAATTCATTTACCACTCTATGAATTTGATCTAAAAAGAAGCAGGCACCTTGTATTAATTTCCCTAGATATATATGAGCTTGAAACAAAGATTTCATTTGTGAACTAAGATGAAGGAAGATATCAATTGACTCAGGTAGTATCCTTGGACGGACTATGAAGCTGCCCCTGACCTTACAAATCACAATACTTGACCCTGAGTGAGATGCATTCCATTGAAAGTATAAATCCCAGAGCTTCCAAATCGTGGGTGTTGATTATATCCTTTTAGGGGTTCATACATCTACATGTGCTTTGCATCCCTGCTCTATCACTTACAATAGTTCAAGGATTCAACCCCTGGGACCAACTAGGAGATCTTGTGTAGATGTGAAATGCCATGCTTTAGGGATTTTGTTCTTGCATCGTATGATACCCAAATGTAAGAAAATATTTGATTTCGTGGAACTATAACATTATTTAAAATCATGTTTTTTTATGGCTGATTTGAGAGAGTCCATAAAACTCATGTCAAATGTAGGACTTCAGTAGAACCATCAAGATACTCTTTTGAGACCAAAATTTTATGGTTAGGATAATATGGTGTAGAGGAAGCCAAATATGACGACCCTATTCTTCAATTTCAATGCTTTGAAAATCCTTGTGCACTTCTAAAATTCCTTGGAGATCTCTAGAAAATTACTCTCCTTACTGTAAACCCTAACAAACAAACTATGCTTACAAAATAAATGAGGAAATTTTATTTTTTTGAATGTGCTAAATCAAATAAGGGAAAATGTTCCTTCATATTTATCACACCCCTCAACAATGTACAATACCCAAAATAACACATTAAGTACAACACGTGGATGGAAATGGGGGACTAAAAAGTGGCTAAAAATGCATTTGATTGGAATTTTTAACATAAAAGTTCTTGAATTATGGCTCAGTCATGATATAATGCAATTGAGACATAACATGATAACATTATGGCTTGATAATTCTAAGCCAGAACGTGCTTAGGTTATAATATGAGCTTGGATTTTGCTATGTAGATTTGATTTTTGATTGAGAATTTAATGTCATTAAAATTTGTTTCTTTGGCTTGGAAACCACCTACCCTTTGGCTTGAATATTTAGACTTAAGGGTTGGAATTTCAATTCCACAATTAAATCCATGTTTTGCAAGGAAACATGAGAATCTTAAGTATGCACTCCATTTAATCTCACGAGTAAATAAGAAAATATTTGAATAAAAATACATGACTACAATGTCAAGCCCTATCTTAGATTCGTGTAGATGTATTTCTTTCTAAAATAAGAATAGTTTAATGTTTTAATCCTTATATTTCTTCTAGTAATGTCTTCATTTTTCACCAAAACACATGTATTATTTTTCTACACAAATTTTGATTTACTCATCCAAATTTCAAAAAAATTACATTGACACAATTAACACTCCATTCTACACACATTCAAAATAATAAAAAATGATTTTCAATTATTTTTCTCAAAATTAAGGGGTGTACACATGATTGTTTTGTTTTGTGGATGTGTTTTACTTTGAAAATTAGTAAAAAATAATATAATCATTGAAAAAGTTAGGACAAACATAATAGGCACCTAATACATGATCTATAGGTAATTTTCTACCGAAAGGGATTTGTAAAATATTTTACTTAACACTAGAAACTATAGTGGGTGCACATATGCGACACTATGTTATGTTTTTGACACAAAATAGAACCACTTTGTGTGTGCACTACATTTCACCTTCTTAATCTCCACCATTTTAAGCTGAAAACAACATCTATAGGTGCTCTTGAAAGACTGATAGGAACTTTTAGCATATTAAGTATATTTCTTATGAAAGATGTGCACTCTGAATTAGTTGGAAGTTTAATATTATTGAAATACGTAATTACCTAATGTGATATGTGCGTGAAACAAAAAAAATCACTTCCTTTTCTAAAATAAAATTTAAACTTTTAAACTTCCAAAAATGTTATATGAAAATTAAAAAATAAATATACATGCAACTCTATGATCTATAGTAAAATATAACTTTCTTCATTCCACATGTCATGGGGATAGACCTTGGTTGTCGGGGTTGCTATTTTTTTGTATGTATTATTATACAAAATAGTTGGGTAGAATACAAAAACTTGGAAATGGTTGGCAAGCGATACAATTCATTTTTGAATTCAACCATGGCATTAAAAGTATTCATCTTAGTTACATCACTAAATTTGATTTTCATATGTTAATTAAAAATTTAAGTTCTTTTAATAAAAGAGTTATCACCAAAAAAATTGTGTAGCTAATACATATTATATCTATAGTCAATCCTATTGGATAAAATGTTTAATCATGTTACTTCCTTAGCTATAAATATGCTACACAAGTTAAAATAAATTCCATATAACCCGGTAGCTATATAAGCCAAATAGAAAAATAGTATATTGAATAAATTAATAATGAAAAATACATATTTCTAATGACTTATGTGCTCATGCGTGGCTCAAATTAATAATGTAACATTATGGATATATTATTTTTACATAAACATGAATTTTCTTTTTCCATGTTTTGATAATGTATTTGACATATAAAAAACATTGAATATTACATATTCAATAATTTGAACCATTAAAAAATACTTCCTAAAAAGTATTTCACAATTCTATTATATATTATCCTAAAAAGAAATACAAAGAAACTAAATAACAATAAGAACTAGATATCCCCTTCTTCATGCAAACTGGTCATTTTCCCAAGTATCCTTCAACCTATATAAGATTTTCTTATTCATTTTAATGATTTATTATTTTCTTATATATTCCCCTAAAATGAAAGGTAATAAATAATGTACTTTGTTACTATTTTCCTCCATTTTTTTTTTCAAGCACTAATTTTTTTTATAAGTCCATAAATAATACTTTCATTAGTCGTTAATTTTAAAACACACAAAATATTTTCAAAGACTATAAGATAATTATACAAAGTAAGTTGTATTTGTTTAATTAAGGTGAAATATTGTAAGTACTACCACCATCTCAATACAATTAATAGTGAATACTTTTATTGAATTGAAAAATCGGTCAAAATTTACACAATTTTGAATTGATATCATATTTGTAAATATTTTCTTTGTTTTTCGTGACATTAAATATGCAAGAAAATTTTTAAAAAAAAAAAAAAAATTTGAGAAAGGATGACAAAAATGTTTTTTTTTTTTTTCAAAATATCACTTTGTTTGCTATAAATAATTTCCACTAATTTACGATAGAACATAAATATCATAATAAGAAATATTAAAATGCAAATCTCAAATATAAAAGATGCAATAGTTAATATTCAAAAATGCAATAATTGATAATATTTAGAAAGAGTTCCGATCATTTGAATTGGAGTTATTTAGGCAGAAGGTACACAATAATTTTTTAAAGGGGATGCTTAAAGACTAAAACATTATTTAATATGAGGTGACTAGGGGGATAATGCAAGGAATATATAGTTAAATAAAATTTATACCCAATAGAGATGAGTCTAATGGAGATGATACTGCACTTAATGGAGTGTATTCCTTTTGAGGGAGAAAACACCGCTAAATTTTATATTGTAATAAGAAATATATACTAGCAATTGTATGAGTTTCAAACTATACTGGTGAGGATAATAATGTTAAGTTTGTTGGTGTTGTAATTTGTGGTGAAATATAGGCTATATGGAATTGTTTTTTATTTTGTGTGATGGGGAGGGGCAAACAATGTAGTACAACTACAACACTTGACAAAAAATAAACTTCCTATTATTCCTTGATGGATGCCCATACCTTACTGTAAAGCTCTTATTTTTCTATTGCTTGCGAGTGATATGGAAAAGGTGAGTTGATCGACTTGAATTAGGATTACTGTAATACATGGTCCTTCATAGAGGGTGTGCCTTTAATTCCTGCCCCTTGGTTGTGAATGCATGCATGCCAATTATTTATGAAGTTTTTAAGGCTTAGACTGTAGATGTGGAAAGCCAATTATCGCCTAAATGTTGCAAGACAAGCCATGCAAGGGGAAAGGTCAAAGAAAACAACCATTCATATATTTAACTAAATTTTACCAATCTATAATCCTCAACCACCTTTATCCTCCTTTGCTTGGTATCCATGTCCCTTTATATAATCCATTGAAAAAATCCCCATTCCATAAGGAGGCCAAATTAATCTTTCTTTAAAATTATCTTGATAAGAAAATTAAAATTGTTAGGCATTTAGTTGAAATTTTCAAATCCTAGTGTAGGCAAAAATTTCATTCAAGCATTCAGTTGAACAATTCAGAAGCCAAGTGCAAGAATGAATTTTTTTTTTTCAAAACCTATGAATATAAATTAAAAAACTAAAAATAGAAATAAAACCGAAGACATAGTTACAAATTTGGGGAAATTGTCCATATTAAGTGTCAAAGGCCTCTGTTGAAATTCCTCATAGATATTTAAGAAGGTTAATTTTAATATAAAAAATGAGCACTTACAGAGTTTTTTATGCATAGGAAGGGTAGAGAACGACAATTATGGAAGGGAATTATGCATCTGATTTACACATTAAAATTTTATGGTTTTACACATTTTGTAGACATATTTACTAAAAAAATTGCAACTTATACATTTATTGAAAGTCCATTCTTCACAATGATTTGGTGGATGATCATACCCTATTTCTAGTGAAACAATTTGCATTTCCTTAGGAATATAGTCAAACATTAAAATGCCATTTAGACAATTAACATTTAGCAAGAGTTTATTAAGTCGATTCATATTTTGTAATGATGGTTGAATGGTGTGGGTGAGATTTTTATTTGAAACATCAACCACCTGTAAAATGGTTAATAATGCTAGGGTAACAGATAAAGATCCTGATACCCGATTGTAATGAAAATCCATCATTTAAAGCATCATGTAATCAAATTATGTCCTATCTTCATCCATTATGCCTACATGACTTCATTAAGAGAGAACACTTACAAAGGTAATATGATCTAGCCTAATTCTAGTATATTACATTTGTTCAAAAATTTGGATGGAATCCCTACCCTCCCCATGAAAATCATAACTTGCAATCATTGTAGTGCAAGAAAGCACACTGGGCTCAAACAATTTTTCAACAACGTGTGCCTCTAATATGCAACATTTGGCATACATTGTAATAAGGGAGATACCTAAAGAGGTAGCTAACTAAAATCCTATTTTGATGGTTTGAGAATGGAGTTGTCTACCCTAATTGATAATATCTAGGTCTACGCATACCCCTAAAACACTAGTGAAATTGACTGTATTCAGAGCTACACATGACTGAAACATTAGGAGAAAAATATCTAGATCCTACTCACTATGCCTGCCATGGGCATATCATGTAATCATTGCAATCCATGTTAGTACATCATGCCTCCAAAATTTCATCAAACAATGTGCACGCATTCTCTATGGAATTGTATTTTGCATACATGGTGATGAGGTCACTCTCCAAAATAATGTATGAATCAAATTCACTTTTTCTTGAGTGGACAAACTTTCCTTATTCCAATCCTTTTAGAATGCTAGAAAAACATATCGGAAGGGAAAATATGTACTCATTAGATTTGATCCCTTCTCATTACATACGTGAAATATCATTTGGGATTTATCTCTATGTCCCTTTTGAGCACACCTTACAATTATTGTAAGCTAAGAAATGAAATCTCATTTAGGAATTATGTCAAACACTTTGTAAGCATTGTCTATGATGTTGCATTTTTGAATGTAGAAGTTCAAATTTAAGTCATGGTTAATAGAAGACTACACATGTATTGATTAATAAGATTCAACCTTCACCCATTGCATACATGAAAAGAGCATTTATACTTTAGCTCCATGTCCATTATGACCACACCTTGCAATTTTGTAGACCAAGAAATGACATCTCATTCAGAATTTTTTTCAAACATTGTGTAGCCATTGTCTACATTATCACATTTTTGAAAATGAAAGTCCTTGACAACATATGACTATATATTTTCTGATCAATTCATATAGTCCAAATTTAAGTATTTAAATAATCATAAATAAATAGAAATAAAAATTAATTTACATAGAGAAATGAAAAAAGTTCAAAGATGAGACAAAAAAAAAGGTGCTTGATCATGAAGGAAGTTAATATAAATTCTTGAAAACATAACATTATTCAAATAAATATGGCAACCATTGGAATTATTTTTTTCTTCTATTCTTTGCAAACAACTGAAAAAAGTTGTAAACTACACAGGAAAAAAACAATATTTACACCTAATAATTTTAAATGTATAGGAGTAAAATATAATTCCTTTAATTCGTCACAAAATAAAGTAGATAAGAATAATTTAACCTCTCATATCTAGTAAGATAGTGGAATTTTATTAGGTCAATAGCCTCTAACTTTCAATTACCCCAACCATTCGTCATATATTTTCCACATTTAAAATAATATATTTGAAATTGTGAATGTTTATTAATGCAATCCACATTCCACATCTAAAGTAACCCACTTCCAACCAAGTTAATTTATCTTTTTTTAATGGTAAAGTGACATGCATGACACTCTTTTCTAAATACTAGAGTGAAATCCATCACTTTTAGAGTAAAGGCATATCCCTTTAAGAATAAGTCACCAAAACTTTAATAGGGCCATATAAAATTTATACAACAATACTTTGTATTCATTCTTCTCCATTTCCCTAGTCCCCTTTGATAGAAAGAAAACCATAAAATTTAACTAAAATATGAACTCATGTTTTTGATGAAATATCTGAACTTGAAATGACATTGCCTATTTTCCATTCATATTTTTCGTGTGTAAAGCTAGTGTGTCTTAATACTATTGGTGTGAGGATTTATTTTTTCATTTTATTAGTTTGTTGGGAATTTTCCACCTCACTCATGGTGATTCATAGGTTTTTAGCCGTTATATGACATAAGAAAAATTACTTCACAAAATCTATCATTGTCATATGTGTCATAGTTTTCATACAAGAGTTATATTCTATTTGTGAATTGTAACTCCTTTATCCCTCATGGATGTATGATTGTCTAGGCATGGTAGTTACACAACACCCCCAATTTATACCCTCTTTTTGATCTATGAGAATGAGTAAAACCTTTCTCTTTTTCATGATCAATTATTGTGGTTAATTTACTTACCGATTACTTAGAGTTTTATCATGTCTTAGTTAGAGTGAAACTACCTTGATGTGCACACATTCCGTTGGTCCTCATGCTCAAAATATCTCATATGGTATCAAAGATACATTTTGGTAAATGTGTCACTCGGTTTTTTGCTAATTACTCTTAATTTTGTGTTTCATTAGCTCTTTGTACGACTTAGGAGTGTCAAGTTGTATTGGAAGTCTTAATTAACTCCTATTGATCATACTAATATATAACTGCAAAAAACACACCACAATGAGAAAACTTATGAAACAATTATAAATTCCCTTTTTAAAAGCATGTATAAGTCTCAATTTTCAATATTTTTGTACAAGAAACAAATATTTCATTTGTGAAAGCATATGATTATGTCTAACATTTTAGAATATTTGTACAAACAATAAATATGTCCAATAAAAAGAACAATTCTTGATTTTTAGTAAGACACACTTTGTTGAGGTACAAATAATGCTAAAAAGGGGTACCCAATTATACATTGGGGGTACCTCATTATGTTACTTAAAAAAAATTTGTATACATAGTCTAACGTCTAACTAGGGATGTTCTCGGAGAGATTCTTAGGGAAATAATCTCATCCACAAATCCTAGATCCTGTTACCAAACAAGGCACTTGAATCCCTTTCAATAGAGTTGGAAAAATATCCATATATGCCCCACTATGAACTTATATGATAATTTTATGTTTTTAACACTAAATAAAATTAGAAGCTATAAAATCATATTATTATAAAACAAATTTACAAAAATAAATAACACGAGAGTATTTATTATAACACAAGAGAACATAATTCACTCGTGTTATGGCTCGGTCATGTTATAATGCGATCGAGCCATAACATGAACACGGTTTTTACTATGTAAAATTGAATTTTCACTAAGAAAATAATGTGAACACATATTTTTTCTTTGGCTTGGAAACTACCCACCCATTTTTTTTAATATCTAATCCTAAGGGTTGGACAATATATTCCGTGAGTGAATATGTGTTTTACAAAAACATAAGAATATCAAGTGTACTCCTCATTTTATCACGTATTTTAAGAAAATATTCCAAAAAACACAAATATGATGTCAATCCCTATCTTAGATTCTTATTGATGTATTTATTTCTAAAATCTGAATAGTTTAAATTTTCCATCTTTAATTTATTTTAGTAGTATCTTCATTTCTCACCAAAACACATGTATTGCTTTTTCTACACAAATTTTGATTTTCTTATCCAAATTTTAGAAAAATTACATCTACACGATTTACACTCCATTCTACACACATTCAAAAAAAGAATAATTATTATTTTTATTTTTCTCAAAATTAGGGGGTGTAGACATGATTGTTTCATTTTTGGGATGTGTCCTCTTTGAAAATTAGTAAAAAATTAATCTACTCATTCAAAAATTGGGACAAAATAGTGACACATAATACATTGTATTAG
This sequence comes from Taxus chinensis, assembly GCA_019776745.2. Classification (NCBI taxonomy): domain Eukaryota; kingdom Viridiplantae; phylum Streptophyta; class Pinopsida; order Cupressales; family Taxaceae; genus Taxus; species Taxus chinensis. Next base: position 487,359,220 of record CM034154.1, read on the forward strand.
ATAACTTTCTACATAAGGGATTTACTAAATAATTTATGGAACTAAAAAAATGGAGGCACACACATGTGGCACTATGTTATGTTTTTAACACAAAAATAGGACCACTTTGTGTGGCACCACATTTCACCCTCTTAATCTCCACCATTTTGTACTAGCAACAAAATTTCACCCTCTTAATATGTGCACTCCGAATCAATTGGAAGTTTAAGATTATTTATAGGGAAGCGAAACAATAAAAATCTATAGGGATGTTCCACAAAATGACCGGTGATATATAATTTATTTTCAATGCAGTTGATGGCAGGGAGTTTGTATCTCAAAGGGAGAAATTTTTGGACCCTCTTCCATAGACTCCCATGTGTGTATATATATATATATATATATATATATATATAACGTATACAAATTTCTTCATTCCACGTGTCACAGGGATATACCGTGGTTGTGGGGATTGCTATTTTTTTGCATGTTACATGATACAAAATAGCTAGGTAGAGGATACAAACTTGGAAATGGTTGGAAAGGGATCTAATTCATTTTTTAATTCAACCATGACATTAAAATTATTCATCTTAGTTACTACACTAACTTCGATTATCATAGGTTAATTAAAAATTTAAGAATTTCTTTCAATAAAAGAATTATCACTAGAAATTTTGTGTAGCTGATACATATTCTATCTATAGTCAATCTTATTGGATAAAATGTTTAATCATGCTACTTCCTTAGCTATTTCTATACTACAAAAGCTAAAATAAGTTCCATATAATGAAAATGATATAACAGATTTGCAGATAATAAACACAACAAACTTCTTCTATTGTTCTTCATCAAACGTGATTAAAAATATATAGGAATCATACTTCCTAAAAACTAGGAGGTTTCTCAACAACACTCTCATAAAAAAAACTTCCTCAACAACTTACTCATTTGCGTACACTAATATATTATTGTTACATAACAATAATATATTACTAACTAGCACATAATTACTAGTGAATAATTATTGACATAATTATTCACATTACAATTTTAATCTGTATATTAATAATGGGAACACTAACATTATTTTCCTAACACTCACCCAGTTAGTGTGAACATTATTAATAGCTAATATTCACCCCCTTAATGTGAACATGACGAAGAACCATATTTCAAAGAAGTTGAACCACCTCCTGAAAGCACTTCTTAGACCAGGTACAAACTCCATAGATTATCTCTTTACCCTTGTAAAGGCATAGTGACGAGCTGAATTATGAAAGAATACTCCCTACCTCTTTGGGTTAATGTGGGAATTTCCCTTACTCCTAGGGCCCCAAATTCTGGATCTTAAAGATCCAAAAGCTTGGTACTAACTGGATAGCCATACCCGAGTCTACCTCGTAATATTCTCTTGCTCCCCAAAAGTGAGTTTTCTGAAAACATGAATCTTCCCCAAAATTATGGAAATGTGTTTCTTTAGAAAACCAACACACTAAATAAAAAACTCTGAAAACACACAAAACTCAAAAAAATGCCACCAAACCATCTGTGTGGCCCCATCATTAGTTACTGATGAGAGGTCGATGATTAACCTCTAACCTCCATTTTCCTCCATCCACCAATAGAAATCTACTAACTCAGGCATATTTGATCATGGAGTTCAATTTCACATACCTCGATCAAACAACGGATTCCACCGAAAATGCGTCTGTAAGGAAAAAATTTATATATTTTATTTTTCAATTTTTTTGACAAGACATCATTTGACAATGAAACTGACTTAGACACGATGACTCTAAATTGAGATGGACTTGACATGGATAACTAAATTTTGTTGGTGATAAATTTAATGAAAATAAACAACTGTATTATAAATGAAAAAAATTAAATGAATACTTCAATTTGGTGGATGAAGGTAATGATAAAAAATACATATATTGAATGGGTGGAAATTTAAAAAAACTAAGACTTTGAATCTTAACACCCAAACTATGAAAAATTAATTGAAAAATATATGTAATAGATTTAACCATACACCACTTCGAACGTATATACTAACATATTTACTTACCAATCATTCATTAATATAAGATCCGACTATTCTAAACTATTCAACTTGAATGCACAAGTGGAATATGTAGACACCTAAAAATTGGTCAAGAAATTTTAATACTTAAATTGCAATAACTATCTTCTTTCCCATAAATTGACAACACTTCGTCAATGAACCACCATTTTCCCTCTATCATCGTTATTTAATTACATTTTGCTAATTAATTATCCCTCCTATCATTCAGGATGTCGATTAACAACCTTTCGTTAATTAACGTTCGCATCTACCTAGGTTAATTAATTATTCTTAATTAATTAATATCACTAATCTAAATCAATAAATCACCATTTATTGAACCATTTCCTCTCTTAAAATCTCTTGAATCATATTAAATTTCTTCTAAAAGATTCTATAAGCATACCCCCTTCTTTTAATTAATCACCTTTGATTAATTAAACCCCCTTTGAACTCCCACAAAGTGCACACACTTTATTAAACATACATGGCCTTTGTATTTCCTCTTTAGGGTTTATCCCACATCCATTAATTTACTAGCCTTGCCTAAACTGGAAAGCTATTTAACAAACCCTCCTCCTTACCTTTCTTCTTACACCTTATTTTCCCTGAGATAAACTATATGCATTTTGATCTTGATCCATTATCCATTGAAGGAAATAACTTCTCCATATTGCATCCATTCTCTCAAATTAAAGAGCATGAGAAGATCCAAAAAATGGACTTGTAGCCATTTCTTGGTGAGATATCATCTTCAAATATTGAGGAAACCACTCCATTTTGATTTCTAAAGTGATCTAAATAGGTTAATTTGTTAGCTAGAAATCTAAAGAGTAAGAAATAACTTAGCATTTTGATTTGAGGTTGTTCATGCATTGAAGAAGTAGTTTCTCATAAGCTCTTATCTTGATGGTTATATGGTAGGTTTGATTATTCTTAGAAGATAATAGGTGTTAACTTTGTTTATCTAGTATGCAAAATTCTATATGAGCACATTTAGCACGTCCGCTGGGATGGATCCTTAGTCCTTTGAAGTTTTTTTAAGCTTTGTTTTATTTATCTCAATTTGGACTAACCCTAATCATGCACATATTAAATATTTTGAATTCCTTAGGGTATTTTACTAACTTTACATGTGTTGAGTTTCTCTTATAGGTTTAATTGTTATGGGTTGTTAATTTTGGGCTCAAAGATAAAAATTTTAACCTTTTTAAAGTTTCTTGTGTCAGTCTATTATATTTTTGACGTCATTGTAAGTACACACACAGGTGTGAGGCTACCTAGCACAGGAATCTTTAAGGTCACGTGTCTTCTGAATAGGGTGTGCTACTTTTGTAAGTTTCATGCATGTGCATTCTATTTCACATAGGTTTCCCTCTGTCCACGCATACATTACATTATTGCTTAACCCTTTGTGTTGCTTTATCAAATAGGCACATATGCTTGTAGGTTCACGTAGGTGCTTCCCTGACCATGCATGTGTTATTTTGAGTCTCTGCACTCTAATTGCTTATCAGACCCATGTATACGCTTTTAGGTCCATGTTTATATCTCTCTGGTTGTACATGTGTACTGATATCTGTGTATTTTCTCAAAGCCGCACATATTTTGTTTAGTTTGTGCTATTATTGTTGGGGGTACGTTGGTTCTCTAAAGTCCATGAGGGTGTAACCAGGTTCGTGTGGGTGTGATCAGTTGAATTTTGGCCACTATTTTCAAAGTTTCCAAAATTTAATCTATGTTATTGCTAACATCTTGTAGGTTTTTGAAGATAACTATTGTTTGTAGGATATATTGATTCATGTTTTTGCTAACTTGTTTGAATGAGTTTAATGGATGTCTTTTTTTCATTTTCTAGGATGGAGTTGCGTATGCTCTTCCCACACACCTTCTAGGTGATCTTGGGAATCAGAAACAACTCTAGGAATTTTTCACGCTTTTAAATCACTTAATTAAAGTTCATGGTTAAGGGAATGGATAAATTTTTTGTTAAAATGAATTTACTTGCACTTTGATTTCACAAGTATTCTCCATTTTTCGTAATAGTTGGGTTTTTTTATTAGTATGCTCTTCCCTCGCACCTTTTAGGTGATCTTGGGAATCAAAAACAACACTTGAATCCTCTTTTTATAATGATTTGATATTTTAGGAGAACTACTAATCTTTCATGTATATGACCTAATTTGTAAGTCAAATAATCAAGATCTAAACCCAATACTAATACAGTTTGTTGCAGGTTTCCAATGGTTTATAAAACCAAACTAAATTAAAAGATTAAAAACATCATATTCAAAACAATATATTTAGAGGTTTGGTTAAGAGCTATGGCTTGTCTGCTTGAAACTGGGGGAAGTGCCTTGGAATAAGCCATCATAACCCATGAGGATGCCCCCAAGAACCCCAAAGTAGTCCACTCAAGAGGGAACCTTGTGGATGAAACGGGAAGCACTCTGCTTACCTACTTGTCTAGTATACACTTCTGAGATTTAGTGTCAAAATTATCTTCACTCGACCCCAATGAAAATACAACTAAACATATTTATTTCTCATTTTATCAAAGGGGGTAAAGTAAAGCCAGGATACTCCAAGGTTTAGTCAATGTGACTTCCTTGGAAAACCACACTCGCAGAGGTAATTTGTGACACCTAGTTAAGAGAAAAAATTAGGAAGCCATTTCGTCTTGGAGCTAACTTGAACGACTCAAAGAAAGTAGTGTTTCAAAGATATTTCGCAAAGAATTTTTTTTTTTGGAGTCAAAACCTTGTTGGAAAACAAGGGGAGAGTCCATGAAAGTTTTAGCCAAGCGTTATTCATCACGATTTTTTTCAAGCGTTACTTTGTCTTAGGTTTTCACTCACCATAAGGCGAGGTGAAACTTTTTCTAAGTGAAGCCAAGTATTTTTAAACCCCACTTGATCTACTCCTTTTATTTAATGTTGATATTCTAGATCAAAAGAAGAGCAACATATGTGTGATATTGATTGATTATGTCCACCACTTTTGCTCCCATTTACATTTGTCCTTGATTGAGACTAGATGGTAAATGTTGAAAGTGTGTTAGTATGTCTTCTCATCTTGATAGCCATTTAATATTGACACCCACGTTAAGATCTTCATCGTAGTTAGGCTTGATTCATCATTTACGTTCCTTTGAATTTTGACGTTGCTTGCATCGCCTTGATACAATTTCTATACTTACACCTTGTTTCTTGTAAACTTGATCTAAGTGTCTAGATTGTGCCATTACACTGTTCACATCTTAACAAATCCTTTGTATTCTTTGGATTTGTTTTTTTCAAACATTACATCAAACCTTGAAAGGTTTTTTTGTTACTTTTTTAGCATCGTATCAATAATATTTCAATATTAATATCTTGCTTTTCCACAAATCTTGGTTAACTTATCTAAGTGGTATTGTTGCATTTCTCACACTTGTAACTTCCACTTTTTGGGATTTAGGCCCTATTTGTGTCTAAAAATGGTTAAAATATACTTTTATCAGAAGTCACATCATCCCCTTGTTAATAATTACACCTTGTTTATCTTCTGTCAAAATACCATTGAAAAACATCTGCATAGGGAGTATTTCCTTGTACATTAGATTGGTTGACCGAACTTGCGTGATTATTCCTTGTGATTATCCATATTTTAGACTTGTTTTCTATAACAATCATTTGATCCATTGATTCATTATTCTTTGACCATTGTTGACATTATTTTGTGACCTTGACAATTAGCATACATTTTACTTAGGTTTATTGAATCCTTAATCACATTAGACAAAACCTTTTGTAAAACAATTCACCTATTACAAGAATGACATCCAATACACTAGGGTCTTAACCTTAGCAAAAACATTTCCTATCAAGAAACACTTGAATCAAATTGAACATTAGGAACTTTTAATTTGTATCCTTTGTGTTGCTAAATTTTGATCAACCATTTTGACATTTACACTTGCAACTTGTTATCTAAACCTTGTTGGATTATCAGAATTATGTCATTACAATGTTTATTTTCCTTATATTCCCTTTGGAAAATCACACAAGTATATCCTATTTTTCTTTAAAATGTCTAGTTGGTTGTCATTATGTTTCCTAAATCAACAGGGAACTTCCTTCCATTTAAAGGAATTCAATCATACTATATAGATCTAGGAATTTGGACCCAACAATTTCAACAATGAATAATTATCACATGGTTCCTTATACTTACAAAAATAGGGAACCAAGGTTTAGGAATTTACATAGAAATATAACCATCACAACTAAACCTCATTTGGGTTCTTCATGCTAGAGAACCCATTTGGTTACCATTTTCCCCACCTTCATCTCATAGTAGGTGGTATGATTCTTATACTTCTAATCAAAACTATTATTTTGATTCCCCTCGGTATTCTAATGATTCTGATCCAAACTATTATTTAGATTCCTTTAAATTGACTTATGAGTCGCGGGTCCTATCTTTCTTCGTAGGACCTCCTTTATCAGTCACCTCAACGAAGTCTTCCACCTTTGAAGATTTGTGTGACTCAAAGTCCTTCTAGTCAATTGTCCAAGTCAAATTTTATGTTACAATCCACTGATTGGATACATAATCCTTTTTTTTCTATCTTTATTATATCATCTTATAGGAAAACCTATACCAACCAATTCCAAATCCACATCTTCTTCCAATCGCGAGACATCAAAATCTAAATTTACTTCATCTCTTGATTCATCTTCTTCTATCAATCAAAATCTAATTCCTCCTTAGCCCCTAGGTCATTTCAATCATATCTTATTCTATCTTCATCATTCTTCTAAATATCAATGTTTACATCCATGTAGAAAAATTCACAATAAATAATGTGCTAAGATATATTTTTGACACAATATATAATTAATTTGGGGACACAATAAGGTCAAATGTTCTCCTCATCTACATCATCAAACATCTTCTAAATATTCCACACTTTTTGGATTTTTTTCTTCCCAATCAACCTACTATGGTCAACCATCAATGACCCATACCAATTGATTTATTTTAGAGTGAAGACGTAATTGGAAATTTCATGGGGTTACACAATGACATTCCTCTAGAGGATCATGAGAAAGGATTCACTTTTGAACTCGATGTGTTCATGTATTGGGAAGAATAAATTTATTCCTTTTGTCAGAAAATAGAGGAAGATCATAATACCATTGAACTTGATCCTCTTCTCATTCTTCCATCTTAACATTCCTCATTGCATGAAGAAATTCCTAGTTCTAACATTGATCCATGGCCTATCTTCTCATCACCCAATCATTCTTTACACATCAATATTCCTCAATCTCAATATCTTCTATTCTTGGGCCACATCTTAGTAGCCCATTTTCTTCTATACTTAGGCCACATCCTAAAATCCCTTTTTCTTATATACTTGGGTCACATCCTAGTATCCCTTTTTCTTATATTTTTGGCTCACCTTCTGGTAGCCCTCATTCTTCCATCTTTGGGCCACATCCTAGTAGCCTTCCATCTTCTATATGCGGCTCACCTCCTGGTATCCTTTCCTCTTCAATTCTTGGACCGTATCCTTTTTTTTATATCATATCATTCTTCTATCAATAATGGTGGAAATCCCACCATAATCTCTACCATTCCTCTCATCAATCCTAAGCGTTCAATTTTTTTTTCCCACTTCTCGGGATCAAGATAATCATGCCTTACTTAGCATGGAACATAAACGGTGTCTTCATCAAGCTAAGATCAAACATCTGAATATCTCAAAAGCTCCAAGAAAATACAACATTTATAAGTCTAAAAAATAAAATGAGATTCAAAAATACACACCAACACAACCATCAAGTATGGTGCAAAGTAAAAAAAACCTATGGATAGGGAACTCAATCTTCCACATACAAAATCCATGTTGAAAGATAATTCATCGTCACTTATCGAATATGATCTCACCACACTCATCGAGATTGGAGATAATATGAATCTTGGTAAACAAACACGTTTAGTCTCTCTTATCAAAGAAATCACAAAAAAAAATTTGGATCTTTTCATGCCGAGTGACATTATTGGTCCCAAAATTTTCAAAAATACAAAAGAAAAGAGAAAATGTTAAAACATTACAAATAAATCAAAGGTACAAAGATCAAATATTTTAACTAGGTACTACATACACATGGATGTTCTTTCTTCCCTTTCTTTTCATTCCTCTATAATTCATCCACCATGTTCATCCCTTTAATGATATTTTTGTTAATCTATTCACACTCATTCTGTGACATTTATCTCTATAGTATCTGTTTGACCTTGCTATTTCATCACCATGGTAAATTAAACAACGACTGACCTCTTAGAGATATTGTCATTCTCTTCATCTAATAAAATTGTTTCGAATAAATTTTAGGACATATTTGTTGACACTAGCCAATGTCGTCATCGTAATCACTTCCACATCCTTCCATCAAGACATCAGTGGTTCTTAACCCCTCATCAAAAAAATTAAGAGAGCTGAAATACTTTGCAAAAGCAAAAGAATAAAAAAAATCAAAAACTAATTAATATCTAACTCTCTCTTTAGGTATTTCCAATATATCTATCGAGGCTATGGACGTCTAACTGGTAGTAGAGCAATGTTGTGACTAGAATCAAATACACCTATGTCATGGCTATGGATTCTTGGCTAGTAGCGGAGAAACCTACAGCTCTCCTTCCACCTTTCATTTACAAATCACTTATCAAAATCAATCATTCCTACACATTGGCTAGTTTTTCCTCATTTTCTACCTATTAAATATTCACTTCGAGAGGTAATTCATTTCCACATGCACACACTATATATCTATGAGAAAGAAAGATTAGTATGTTACTAAGTGTTGTTTAGAACTTGTTCAGACTCTTTCTTTACATTGTATCTTGTCTCACAATTTTTGCCTTTGCCTAATCACTTTTTCATCGCAAATCTTATAGCTACATTTTACATATCCTTCCATAGTATTCATGTTTTTATTCTTCTTCTTCCAAAACATCCATGTGTACAATATGTCCTTTTTATCATGTTTGATAGAAATGACCCCTTCTTTCAATAAATAATATTGTCCTTCTCTCTATCATTTTTTTCTTGGCAAGCTTGCACTAGGGACATGCTTACTCCTTCTTGGAATGCATTGGTTTGATTTCATCATCACGTTAAAATTATCTATCTTGGCCTTGATCTATATTATCTTCCTCTTGTATATACATGTGGAATTTTCCTTTGTACATTCCCATCTAACATTGGGAGCATCTTCGCCTCTTCCCTTTCGTTAACATACACATGGCATTCAGCTCTTGTACATTCCCATCTATCACTGGGGGTACCCACATTTATTTTTTTCCTATACATAGCTTTGGAAAAATCTCAAAAAACCCTAATGATTCACAAAATCATTAAAAATACAAAAAACATTTGTAAAAAATCAAAAATTCTTAAAAATTCCTAAAAAAATTGTAAATTAAAAAAAATTAAAAAATGGTAACAACATGCATGTAGGTGAATCTTGTTTCAAATGCATTATACTCAATCATTGTATTTATTATGTCCTCACTTTTTCTTATCGGAACGACTCACGGATCATTTGGATCTACCCCCATTAAAAAAGTTGGTTTGTTAGCTATATATGTACCACCTCAACATAATGAGTTACCTGGTACTATTTAGTAGCGCATGAATGATTTTCATTGAACCCCTGAGTCCTCCATTATTCCCCTTGTATGTATCCTTTTTTGGGGAAATTTTTTTAACCCTTCTCGTTAATCAAGAACATTTGGGAACTGAATCTTGATAATAACAAAACATTGTGCAACTATCTTGAACATTGTTTGTTTGAGTATGTGTGTTTGTACTTATTTCCCTCTCAGGTTAGATTGTTTACATTATCGTATTGTGTTGCATTATATATGTTACATTGTGTATGTTACATGGAGTTAGTCATTATTAGCAATGAACAAATGTTCGTATTATGGATTTTCATGTCATTATACACCATTGTTGTCTGCTTATACATAAATAAGGATCGATGATGTAGATCACTTGCAATATGATGAAATAAAGTGTATTTGAATGACATCAGCTAAATGCAATGTTATTTCCATCCCCTTCATCTGCATTTTTATTGTATTATCATTCTCTTCTATCAACACTATTCTTCCAACTCGTTTTAGGAAATAGGGATCACCTTTTTTCTCCCCCCTCCCTCTCCTTATTCTTCTATCCATTTCCTTCATATTTTTTATCGTCAATCGACCTCTTTCATCACTCCATCGACACTCAAGGGGGAATTCTTCACTCTACTAGTTTTTCTTCTATCTCTTCAAAAAAATTGACTTGTTTGTAATTTTCTACTATCTTTGAAGTGGATGTTGCTTACACCACCCCAAATAGGGGGAAATGTAGACACTTCGAATTTGACTAAGGAATTTTAATATTTAAATTGCACTAACTATTCTCTTTTTTGTAAATCGATGACACTCCATCAATAAACCACCATTTTCCCTCTATCATCATTAATTAATGGAATTTTTCTAATTACTTAACCCTCTTATCATTTAGGATGTTGATTAATGACCTTCTGTTAATCAATGTTTGCTTCTACCTTAGTTAATTAATTAATACCACTAATCTAAATCAATAAATCACCATTTATTGAACCATTTCCTCTCTTAAAATCTCCCGAATCATACTAACTTTCTTCTAAAAAATTCTATAAGAATACCCCCTTTTATTAATTACTCACCTTTGATTAATTAAACCCCCTTAAACTCCTATAAAGTTCAAACACTTTATTAAACATACATGGCCTTTGTATTTCCTCTTTAGGGTTTATCCCACATCCATTAATTTGCTAGCCTTTCTTGAACTAGAAAACTATATAACAAAACCTCCTCCTTACCTTTATTCTTACACTTTATTTTCCCTTGGATAAACTATAGGCATTTTGATCTTAAGCCATTCTCCATTGAAGGAAATAACTTCTCCATCTTGCATTCATTCTCTCAAATTGAAGAGCATAGGAAGATATAAAAAAGTCCTTATAGTCATTTCTTGGTGAGATATCATCTTAAAATATTGAGGAAACCACTTCATTTTGATTGCTAAAGTGATCTAAATAGGTTCATTTTTTAGCTAGCAATATAGAGAGTAAAAAATAGCTTAGCAGTTTGAATTGAGGTTGTTCATGCATTGAAGAAGTTGTTTCTCATAAGCTCTTATCTTGATGGTTCTATGGTAGGTTTTATTATGCTTAGAAGCTACTAGGTGTTAGCTTTGTTTATCTAGCATGTAAAATTCTATATGAGAACAAAAGACATATGGTGAAGACTTATTGAAATTATTTCCCAAGCTCTAAGAATTGACATTAAAGACCCAAACTATTTAACATATGAAAGGAGATAGAAAAAAAAATGATGTACCTATTTATGTGAACATTGAGATAATAAAACAAATAGATGGTTTTGGTATGAAAGGTATAACAAACTCTCAAACTCAACCCAAATCATGTAGAGTAAAACAACCAACTGAGATGAATGAGAAGTAGAAATTGGATCCAACACTTAGAATGTATATGTATCTAGGAATGCCATGTTTGTATGCAAGCTTGAGATCATGTAAAAAATAATTCATTTTCATTAACGAAAATGAGTATTTTTCAAATTCCACAGGAGATTTACATAGTATATCCTCAGAAGGTGGGTGCAAATAGATACAAATTCAAACATGCTATGCAATATGCCAATAGATCCTAAATACTTGATCAACCACTTTGATCTATGCTTCACTCCAAGAAAAACACACAGAATTTATGTGAGGAATTGGGAGGAGATATGATATGAGTTCAAATGATTCCAAATGAACTCAAAACTTAGTCACAAATAATATACGCATGTAACCACCAGAATATAGAAACTTTTTTCAGAGTAACATGTTCACACCCTCAAGCATAGCTCTTAGCTCCTCATATTACTAATTTGATTTTCCTTGTTCCAACTAGTCACCATGATTAATTTGCAGGCAGATTATAGATGAAAAATGGGCAAGGAAACAAATCTAATTACATTCGTGTAGTAGTAGAGAACACCTTGCAGGCTCAAGAATGTAGCTTAATAGATTTACTAAGTCCCTGGAATTCCCGTAACTCACAATGGAGGGATACATGATTGGTATAATTGGACGACTCAACTCCAAGGGAAGGCACAAAATTCATGGTCAATAGAACTTGGTCAGATAATAGTACTTCTAGATCTTGGAAATAGTAAAGAAGCACACATATTCAATGCATTTCCCTATGAAGAGATACTCACATTTGATGAAAATAACAGATACACATGATAACCGAGAGAGATAAGCACACGAATAATCACAGGAATTACTCAAAAGATTTATTTCACACAACTAATCTATCAACAAAAAAAAAAAACTATTATTCTTCCAGTTATAGATTAACATCCATGCAATTAGAATATATTTGATAAGCTAACATCTGAAAAATATTTCTCATGGATCCTCATGCAAACATAACTCCAAATACTCTCATATCTTGGGGCAAGAGACATGAATAATCTCCCCTACTGATTCTTACGATTCCATCACTCTAGTACCAAATGAAAATGATATAATAGATTTAAAGATAATAAACACAACAAACTTCTTTTATTGTTTTTCATAAAATGTGATTACAAATATATAGAAATCATACTTCCTATAAACTAGGAGGTTGTTAAATAACACTCCCGTAAAAAAATTCCTCAACAACTTACTCATTTAGGTACACTAATATATTATTGTTACATAACAATAATATATTATTAACTAACACATAATTACTAGTGAATAACTATTCACATTACAGTTTTAACCCGTATATTAATAATGGGAACACTAACATTATTTTCCTAACATATTAACCCGTAGCCATATAAACCAATTATAAAAATAGTATATTGGATAAATTCATCATGAACACTACATGTTTCTAATGACTTATGTGTGGCTCAAATTAATAATGCAACATTATGAATATATTGTTTTTACATAAACATGAATTTGTAACAAACTAAATTTCATTCTTTTTCCATGTTTTTTTGATGTATTTTTTATTAATGGAAAATAGTTTTAATGGGACTATACCCAATTACAAGGAAGGCTCAACATCCAGATTAAACATGAAATCAACATAAAAAAGGATTAAAATCTAGATAAAATATAAAGTCCAACAGTAACCCAAACAATAGTTGCTAGGAAAAAGCAAAACATAGAAACAACTGCAATTAAGCAGTTAGAAAACAACATACTATCTGAAACAGAGCAACAACTAAAATGCCACCAGTCAGACCAAGAGGTGTTATTTATTAGAGGCCCTTTCAATCCTTGTTTTGATTTTTCTCAAAGAAGTGAACAACACCAGAGTGGTAGTGTGTGTTGGATCATTCACGTTCAAGTTTGAGATAGGCTGGTTTCTTTCCTTCTCAGTCCCACAAATGGCTTCAGGGATCCCGCTTAACATAGAAATGCTTCTAATCTGCTTCTCCAAAAACTCACTAATGGCGTTTAAAATGACCATATTATGTTCATGCATGTCCTTGGCCCTCCCCAATCTATTGTCTAAAGAGTTCAACTTTTTGTAAATATCCTCAGTCTGATCAATTTCAATATCCACATCATCCCTTCACTTTATTTTCCCCTTCTGCTTGGCTAAATGATGCAACTCTTTCTTGATATTCTAAATCTCTTTTTCTAATAAGTCCAGTATGAGAGGAGTATTATCCCTCTCATACTGCAAGGTACTATCCTGACCAACATTGCTAATGTGTAAAATATTTTGAACAACTAGCATTTCTTTGTTGCTTCTTAGAACACGGGAAGAGGGAGGAGAGGACACTCTGTTGAATTTGGGGTTCTTAGATTTGGTGACTCTGAACTTGGAAGAGTTGGACAGGTTGTGAGAGGGATCAGAGTGGATGGGAATGAGCGGGTTGCTAGGAGATGGAGGAATGGCCGGGAATTTGGAGAGACATAGTTTGTGCAGGAGGAAAATGAGACCCTGGTGAAGGGGAATGGCCCTGGTATGTTTTTGGAATTCAAGAATGGAATGTTAAAGTCAATTCAAGAGGTAATGCGGGAAACAAACTGCAAAGTTTCTCCTAAAGTGGTTGAGGAAGACCAAGTGCTTGGTAGGAACATTGACATACCACCCTTCCAGGGAAATGAATCGAACCATCATTTTAGTAACATCGTCGTAGGGTTTCAGAATGGAGCTTACCTTAATGCCTGCTGCAATAAAGACAATCTCCTCCCCTTCTTTAGAGAACTTATTAGCTTCTGCATTTTTTTCGACCTGTTTACTAAAGAACCGGAAGCCATTAAAATCGAGACCAGTCACCTCAGTAATCAACTCCTCATTTAATAGCACACGATGAACCCCATACTTTACCTTCCTATCCTTCAAATCCATGGAAAAATGCACAGAAATGTTTTGGCATGGCCCTGGATTTTTTCGATGAAGTTGGAAATAACCCCCTTTTTTAGAAGATTCCAAAGCTCCATATTTTCCTTTCACGCAGGATCGCAGCTAGGTTCCAATTGGCATGGAGCACCCCCCATATTCTTCTCTCTACAGATTCTACGACTTCCCTGCATAAAACCACCCTTAGAAGCTCTGTTTGTGATATGACTAGCCTGATTTTTTAAAATCCAGTCACAAGTTCGAGAATCATGAAAAATTTTATGACTGTGATTAGTATTACTTTTCTCACATGTGTGATCTATCTTGTACTTTGAAGCCCACACAATCTCATTATGGATCCTACACAATGTGTGAGTGTCCATGTTTATCTTTATTAATACCATTTTGTACCTCCTTGGGGGTGCATTTCTCATTATCCTAATAGGTGATATTGTTGTTGGTGCCATAATTAGCCATGGTGTCCACCACCTTGTTTCCCTCCCTATAAGTATGCTCAATTTTGATATTTTTGAAAGTGTGGTAGATATTAATGGATTCCTCAATGAAATATTTGATGGTCCAACTAGGGGGATGAATCTTATTAAGATGATTGATAATATTTAAGGATACCCCTTCCACAATAATGTTTTGGATGTTATAATCCTTAGCAAGCCTCAACCCCCAAAGAGATGCTAGGGCTTCTACATAATGATTAGTCTAATTACCCATTTTACCAACATAAGCAACAACTAAGAAACCTTTCTAATGTATTTGACATATCAAAAACATTGAATATTTTATATTCAAATATTTGAACCATTAAAAAATTACCTCCTAAAAAGTATCTAGCAATTCTATTATATATTATCCTAAAAAAATACAAAGAAAATAAATAAAAATAAGAACTTGATATCCCCCTCTTCATGCAAATTGGTCATTTTTTTAGTATCCTTCAACCTATACAAGATTTTACTATTCATTTTATTAATTTATTATTGGGATTATATATTCGCCTGAAAGGAAAGGTAATAAATAATGTATTTTCCTATTATTTTTTTCAAGCACTAAATTTTATTTCAAGTCCACAAAATAATACTTCCCAAGGACGAAAGAATATTTTTAAATACTATAAGATAACTAGATAAAATAAGTTGTATATGTTTAATTAAGGTGAATGCTTTCATTGAATTGAACAATTGGTCAAAATTTACACAATTCAGAAATGATATCATATTTGTAAATATTTTCATTATTTTTCGTGACATTAAAAATGTAGGACAATAAAAATATTATTTTTGAGAAAGGATGACAAGAAAGTTTTTTTTTTCAAAATAGTTCACTTTTTTTTGCTAGAAATAATTTCCACTTATTTACGGAAGAACTTAAATCTCATAATAAAAAATATTAAAATACAAATCCCAAACACAAGAGATGCAATAGATAATATTTAGAAATGTAATAATTCATAATTCATAAAGAGTTCAGACTAGTTGAATTAGAGTTATTCAAACAAAAGGTACAAAATACATTTTTAAGGGGATGTTTATAGACTATAACATTATCTTAATGCAGGGAATAAATAGTTAAATAAAATATACACCCAATAAATATATGCCTAATGGAAATGCTAATGCATTGAGGGGAGTGTCTTTCTCTTGAGGGAGAAAACACCGCTAAAATTTATATTGGATTAAGAAATATATACTAGAAATTGTATACGAGTTTCAAACTATACCGGTGAGGATAATAATGTTGAGTTTGTTGGAGTTGTAATTTGTGGTGAAATATATGCTATCTAGAATTTTTTTTATTTTATGTGATGGGGAGGAGAGAACAATGTAGTACAACTACAACACTCAACAAAAAAACTTCATATTATTATTTGATGGATGCCTATACCTTGTTGCAAGGCTATTATTTTTCTATCGCTCATGAGAGATTTGGAAAAGGTGAGATAATCAAGTTGAATTAGGAATACTGTAATACATGGTGCTTCATAAAGGGTGTGCCTCTAAATTCATGCCCCTTGATTTTGAAATCATGCATGTAAATTATTTATGAAGGTTTATAGGCTTAGACTGTAGCTCCAAGGAAGCCAATTATTGCTGAAATGTTGTAAGACAAGCCATGTAAGGGGAAAGGTCCAAGAAAAACACCATCCATAGGTCTATTCCAATATGCAATCTTCAACCACATTTATCCTCATTTTCTCAGTATCCATATCCCTTTACAGAATCCATCAAAAAAATCCTCATTCCATAGGGAAGCCAAATTAATCTAGCTTTAAAATTGTCATGATAAGAAAAGTAAAATTGTCAGACATTTAGTTGAACAACTCAAATCCTAGTGCAAGAAAAAACTTCATTCAAGCATTCAGTTGTACAACTCACAAGCCAAGTGCCATAATGATTTTATTTTTCAAAACCTCTGAATATAAATAAAGAAAATAAAAATAGAAACAAAACCAAAGACATACTTGTAAATTTGGGGAAATTGTCCATAGTACATGTCAGAAGGCCTTTGTTAATCGTAAAGATCAACCACTTGTAAGCTATGTCAATGATCTTTTTAGTTGACACATCAACCACATGTAAATTGGTTAATAATGTTGGGGTAACATATAAAGATATTGATATTCAATTGTAATGAAAATCCATCATTTAAAGCATCATACAACCAAAGTATGTCCTATCTTCATCCACTATGCCTATGTGACTGCATGCAAAGAGAACACCTATAAAGGTAATTTTGTTTTATTATTGGTAAATGTTTTTGAAGGAGACTATATACACCCAAATTTACACGTTCTACTATTATCCAAATGTGCCCCCTACTAATTTTGTGGCTAACTCCCTTTCATTCTTTCCTTCTATTGTGCCTTAGTCATAAATTATTACTTTTTAGGCACTCAAAACCTTCTCGAAATGACACCATTGGATAGAGCTCTTTCTCAGCTTTCCAGAAAGGTAAAGTTTTCCTCCCAACTCCTCATATTTTTCAAGTTATGGCTCGGCGGAGTTTTTGTGGGAAATTTTCCCCTAGAAGGCCCGCAGCCAATCAGAACTCGCCATGTGTCCAGGCCAAAAATATCAAAGCGATCCGATTTGGCCCTGTTTTGCCCTAAAACTTCAAATCACCATATATTTCGATCCAGAGCTTGATTTTTCACGTTCTTTATATTAATGGAAAGCTAGTGAAATTCTATATAAGATTCCATGGTCAATTTTGAATTTTGGTTCAGTTTGGAGGGAGAAAATCAAAAAACACTTCTGGTATGCGCCCATGGACAGAACTGACGTTTCAACAACCAATTTTAATGCAAAATGGGTCGCATTCTTCTCCAGCATGGTCAAAAATGTCAGGGCATAGGTTTGTAAGGACCTCCATGATGTTTTTAATGCATTTTGGTCAATGGGGAATGGTTCCCATGTTTTTTCACATTTTCTCTCTCCTGGGCTCGACCCATGCATTGTAAAATCTAGATTTGGCTCATTTTTCAAGGGTTGAACACCTTTTGCACAACAAGCTTCTGTTTTCACCTTCAACAAGTGATTTTGGAAGTATCATACCTTCTAGGGATTGTAACAGGTTTTTGTGCCTCTTTGGTGTTGGAATACAAGGATTTTGATGTTGAAAATCACAATGCAGGCTCTATGAATGCTTTCAGTCCTTTGTATGTGTTGTTTGCTTCATTTCAAACCCTTGATTACAGCTTATCAACATGTGCATGATGTTTTATGTTGCAATTTCTGATTTGTGTCAATTTTCATGAACAAGAAGTGCTCACCACTCCTTTAGTGTATCACCCTTATCAGTTTAGTTTCAATTTTTACATTTCTTATCCCTGTCTCTTTGCAAATTAGGATAAAATTAGGATTTGAACCTCTGCAGTTGTGAAAATATAGATCTAATCAGAGGAGTTTGAGGAACCAGCCTCTAATCTGGAGATTCCTCTCTCATTTTACAAGTCCCACACTTGGATAGAGGTTTCAATGTTGTGCAATCACACTGGATGCCTGAAACATCAACTTAGAAACCTAGTCAACATCCAGGGGTGCTGGTGATTTGCAACAATAGTTTTGGGATGCTCGGTGGGACCTTAGAGGTCTTCTACTTCATATTTTACAGGTTGGTGTGTTCCTATGAAGATTTTAGCCTTTGGAGGCACTTGCAAACACATCTGGTGACTCCATCTGATCAGCAACCCATTTCTGAAGTTGCAGACCTGTTTTTCATCCATTTCCATCCTTTATTCTTTCCATCTCTTTCATTCTTTTCCATTCCATGAAGTTGTGAAATCATGACTTCATTTCCATCATGGAACTCACATTTACAACAGCGGCAATGTTTCCCACCTCCAACATGTTTTTTAAATCCTCCAAATCAGCATTTTGAACAAATTCAAAATCAGCATACATACCCATATGAGCAGCAATGCCAAAATTAGTTTGGCTATGGAGCTTTCCAAGAGCAAGGGTGTGCATACAATGAAGACAATCAGATGCAAGATGCTGGTCTATTAGAGAAAATCCAAAAGATGGAGGTAAACATGGTGCAATCCAGGGCTCAAGCATAAATGAAAGCATTTGGAATCGGTTGTGGAGCACCCTGTCCATGGGTGGGACCTTTCACAAGGCATTACAGCCCTCAAGAGAAGCTTGACTTCATGATTGCAACGTTGCCATTGCTTGTAAAGTGGATTGAAGGAATATAGGTGTATGAGAGAAGTATTCAGCAACCTTGTCAACGGGTAAGCACACCATCTCATGCCTTTTCTTTTCCTTTTTCCCAATCTATTTTATCTCAGCAGTGTCAAGTTTTAAACTCTCCATCTACTGTCCCAAGTGTTGAATCCGTTTCTCCACCCCCTAGTCTTCCACCTCATTTAAATTCTTCTGTCACTTTTCCCTTCCAAACAGTCATCCCCTCCACAAGAGCTAAATGAAACACCCTCTCCTCTAAAGAAACAAGAGGTTTTACCTCCTCCACCACCACAAAAAATTGCAAAAATCAGTCATGAAGGACAGCAAAAAGAGAAGCCAAACAAGGATGAAGAAATTCAAATTTTGAAGAGTTGGGCTCTTAAATTTGGGATGAAGAAGATCCCTTTGCTGATGAAACCTTCAGAAGAGGTTGGAGTTAAAGAACAAATGGTGGTCAGGACTGATTTTGGTTGCAGCAGAAGAAGAGAAAAAAGGAGTTGCAGATCAACAATCAATTTGTTCAGAATATAGTGTCCATGTTGGCACCCTATTTGAAGGAAATGCTGATCCAATTCAAATTGCAAAAATTAGTCATGAGGGACAGCAAGAGGAAAGAGAAGCTACTCCAAATCCAAAAGAAGAGGAGCACATTCCAGCTGTGGGGGAGAAAAGTGTAGATCCAAAGGCTTTGAGTACAAAGTAGGTTATAGAAGAACTTTCAGTTCTTCTCTCTACTTCATCTCTCTCAAGTTCTAGTACTGAAGAAGAGTTTGATCCCTCAAACTCAATGCTGGAGGATGAAAGAAACCATGGTGATCAAGTTGCAGATCAAGAGAACGCTATGGGAGAGGTTGAACATTTGTAGTAGAACAGCAATGAGGTAGTTTACCTGTCTGATTTGGAGGGCTGTTTTGATGAAGAAGAACCGGTTGAGTTTCCACCATTCTCTCTTTCATCATCCATCTTCCAAACACAAGAGCCTGCTGTCATGGAGGAGAGTATTCATTTGCAGCAGCCTGCATCTTATAGAAGCTCTTTGGAACCAAGATTGGAAGATTTTAATCTTTCATGTCCTTCATTGGAGGAAGAGAAAGGGCAGAAGGGTTCTACCATTGCTTTCACACCATCCATTCAAGGTCTACAAGAGAACTCCATTATTGGAATTGAAAATCAGAATTATGGGCATACTCAACAGATCAGACCTTGCCCAATCAGGTATTTGGCTTCATTGGAGCCAAAGGAGAAGCCACAACCAGTCATGCTTGCTTCTAAGCATGAGGATGAGCTGCAAAGTTCCAAGGATCAGCTGTCATACCTCTCCAATCCAAATGCAGAGCAACTAAAAGAGGTATTGGATTTGTTTTTAGTTGACACCTTGCTAATTTGGGTAGAAGACCAGCTTCTTGTTGATTTTCCACTCATCCAATCAGCCATACTCAGCTCCAAATCATTTGCATGGTTGCCAATTTTGAAGAAAGGAAGCTATTTTACACAACCAGTTGCAGGGTTCATTTAGCTCACCTTTGCTTCCAGTTAGAGTAGAGTAGGTAGGTTTACTTTCAGTAGAAGAAGTGCTTGTGCACACTCTGCATGTTCCATTTGGAGCATGTATGATTTTCAGTTTGTACATAGTTTTGGTGCTACTGGTTTCACTCTTGCACAGTTTGTTTTGATGGCATTTTGGTGGGAACAACTCCATGTCCAGTGGGATTCAAGTGGTTCAGAGGGAAGTTTTCAAAGTTTAGATCAGTTTTCAGGCTACTACTCATGACTCCATGCCCAATGGATTGCTTCAGGCTACTGATCATTCATCCAGCAGGCAGATGACCCCTTTGAGTCACCAAAATTGTTATCCAAATGTGCCTCCTACTCATTTTGTGGCTAACTCCCTTTCATTCTTTCCTTCTATTGTGCCTCAGTCATAAATTATTACTTTTTAGGCACTCAAAACCTTCTGGAAATGACACCATTGGATAGATCTCTTTCTCAGCTTTCTAGAAAGGTAAAGTTTTCCTCCCAACTCCTCATATTTTTCAAGTTATGGCTCGGCGGAGTTTTTGTGGGAAATTTTCCCCTAGAAGGCCCGCAGCCAATCAGAACTCGCCACGTGTCCAGGCCAAAAATATAAAAGCGATCCGATTTGGCCCTGTTTTGCCCTAAAACTTCAAATCACCATACCTTTCGATCCAGAGCTCATTTTTTCACGTTCTTTATATCAATGGAAAGATGGTGAAATTCTATACAAGATTCCATGGTCAATTTTGAATTTTGGTTTAGTTTGGAGGGAGAAAATTAAAAAATTCTTCTAGTATGCGCCCATGGACAGAACTGACATTTCAACAACCAATTTTAATGCAAAATGGGTCTCATTCTTCTCCAGCATGGTCAAAAATGTCAGGGCATGGGTTTGTAAGGACCTACATGCTGTTTTTAATGCATTTTGGTTAATGGGGAATGACTCCCATGTTTTTTCATGTTTTCTCTCTCCTGGGCTCGACCCATGCACTGTAAAAGCCAGATTTGGCTCATTTTTCAAGGTTTGAACACCTTTTACACAAAAAGCTTCTGTTTTCACCTTCAACAAGTGATTTTGGAAGTATCATACCTTCCAAGGATTGTAACAGGTTTTTCTGCCTCTTTGGTGTTGGAATACAAGGATTTTGATGTTGAATATCACAATGCAGGATCTATGAATGCTTTCAGTCCTTTGTATGTGTTGTTTGCTTCATTTCAAACCCTTGATTACAGCTTATCAACCTGTACATGATGTTTTATGTTGTAATTTCTGATTTGTGTCAATTTGCATGAACAAGAAGTGTTCACCACTCCTTTGGTGTATCACCCTTATCAGTGTAGTTTTAATTTTTGCATTTCTTATCCCTATCTCCTTGCAAATTAGGATACAATTAGGATCTGAACCTCTGCAGTTGTCCAAATATAGATCTAATCAGAGGAGTTTGAGGAACCAGCCTCTAGTCTAGAGATTCCTCTCTCATTTTACAAGTTCCACACTTGGAGAGAGGTTTCAATGTTGTGCAATCACACTGGATGCTTGAAACATCAACTTAGAAACCTGATCAACATCTAGGGGTGCTGCTGATTTGCAACAATAGCTACATTTTCAGAAAATGGTTACAAAAGGTCCCCAATGATGATTCATATTTTTTCCAAAGGCGTTCGAGCTCCTAAACCTCATTACAACTTATATTTGTAGCCTAGTTTGCCTTAGCCATTTACTACTTTAATGCAGCTTCCCACTTCATTTTAGCCATGTTTAGAC
Source organism: Taxus chinensis (assembly GCA_019776745.2). NCBI lineage: Eukaryota > Viridiplantae > Streptophyta > Pinopsida > Cupressales > Taxaceae > Taxus > Taxus chinensis. The sequence continues at coordinate 487,381,711 of CM034154.1, forward strand.
CTTTAGTGTCAAAACCTCCGCCCTGTTTGGGTAGTGGTTTTGTAACCGCCACCTTGAGAAAGGCGGTGGTCCTGTAATCATTGTTCTACACAAGATGGTGGTACTGTGTAAAATTTCCAGAATCTTCTAATGTGATTTAAGACACGTCTTGTTTCACTTAACTTCACTTTGAACACATGTTTCTTACCCATTTTAGTTGATTTCAAGCTAGACTACCTTGTGGCATTCTCTTCTTCACTTGTAATTTGTAATTGATTTTGATTGATTGTTCAAAACTCCCCTTCATTTTTGATGTGGCACTCCATGGCTACCAAGTGTTGTATTTCATATGCCAGCCAACCTTCTATAAATTGATTACTTGTTCTCAAGAAAATGACCAGAGCTCATTTGAGTATTCTTGCATTGTTGAGCTGCCTCTTTCTTACTGGAAATTGCATATCCAAGATCTACTCACTTGGGCTATCCCTCTTCCACTTGCATTCTTACTAGATGACCATCCAAGTTGTCATTGATCTAACTCCTTCTCACTATTGCTTCTCTGCATTCCCAATCCCTTGGACTCATGTGAACATAGGAGAATTGGAAAGACATGCTGAGGGGAAAAAGAACAAAACAACTAGATTTTCCATTACTCTATGCTTCCACATTAGATTTGATATTGGTTTTGTCATTGCTTCAAATTGTTATTTTTGAATCATACGCATACATTTATATCAAATAGAGTAGAAAAGAAGAATTTCATTGTTGTAATTATTTAATAATCGTAGTAGATCAATTCATTTAGGAAATATTCAATAAAATTATTCTTTACTGTTGTCAGGGAAGTTATAGGAAAATAAAGCTTATGAGAAGCTTTGATTTATTTCCCTGCTTCTGAGGAAAAGTGGGAAGTTATATTTGCATCAATAGTTTAAAGTAATTTCTTCATCATTTAGAATAGAATAGATTTCTTCTGCACAGATAAACAACGACATTTGGTTATTTATTTGTTTTAGATTTGTTAAATTATATTAGAAGCTTTTATTTCCATAATTTCTTCTTAAAATATAGAAAAGAACAAAAATATTTATTTCATTAGATTAGCATCTTTTAATTGTTTTATTGCACTTATACCTTGCAAAATTCTAAAAACATAGGATAGTTTCAATTCAATTAGATTAGTTTTTTTTCTTAATTAATTATATCTTTTGTAATTCATGACCATCAACGGTCCCGAATAAGAATGTATATATGGAAGTGATCCATGGGTACCACAATCGAATGGTCCCGAGTTATTCACAGAAATAGAACAGGACTTTGTCTTCTTGTCCTTAGAATATAGGTTTGATATGCTGAGAAGATTCAACAGTTAAAAATCCTAAACATCGCAATTGATAATTCCTATGAGTTATAGAATGATCTTGACAATAGGGATTAGACATTCACATGATCATATAAGGACCCCAATAACCAAGAATATATGGTAGCAATCCTAGAGTCCCACAACCAAACACATTTGAATTACTCACCAATATCGACACAAGTTTGTGCACGTTGGTTTTCTATACATCACCACTACCTCCTGACATCATGTCATAATTAAAAGTTTTGAAGGAGGAAGATCACTCAGCCCTCACATTTTGGACCGCTCCCACCAACCAGATCTGATTTTGTGAAACGAATCCTCCTTCACTCATTCCATGACCCTACATGGACATATTTACAAGGCTCCCATTGTTTTTTCATGAATTCTGCAACTGGTAGAAATGATATTCATGGATCTCGATATTTACTGGAGTATCCGTGTAGCTATCCTTTCAGATCCATCTATTAGACTTGTCCACATTAAATATGTTAGAGTAGGTATTTACCTTAACTCATGTTCACCTAGGTACTTTATTTACCTTTATTGTATTTATCCTCACCCACTTATGTGTGTGGATATTTATTTTATCTTATTTAGATATTAGGAGATATTATCTATTTGTTAGGTATAGTTCTTTCCTTGATCTATGGTATTGACTAGATCCTTGATGTCTAGTTCTCTCCTAAATCTATGGTCTTGACTAGCTCTTTGATGACTAGTTATTTCCTTGATTTATGGCTTGATCTACGAACTTGAATGGTTCTTAGATTGTTATTCCTTGCCTATTTAAGCAAGGCCCATTCTCAATGTATTGCATTGAGTTCCATAATAATATATGATATTGCTACTCATTTGTTTGCAAAGGTTTTATGTAAAGATATTCTAGAAAATTGCTTTCATCTTATTGATCGTGGTGTTTGATTAGCATTTGTGTTCTTGGCTTGGTACGATCTAGTTATCATTCCTTTCAAAAGAGGATTTCATTGTGCTTGATGAGAAGATCCCATTATTACGAGTTGAAGACATTTTATTGCCTTGATAACTTATCCATATCATTTATCCATCCACATTTCTACATTGGTTTCCTCGGCACAACCTTGGGAAGTCGAATGTGGTTGAAGGTCGCATGTCGAATTTCATCCTTACAAATTAGTGAACCTGACATGAAGAGATAGTATCTTTTTGTTTCCATTTCTCTCATCCACCTTCTCTCTCTCCCATTATTCTGTGGGTATTCATATACCTCCCGAATATGTCAGGACAAGACAGATACGGCTGACCCATTTTGGGTCTATAGGCATATTACTATCAAATGGGTAGGCAACAAGAGTTGCCCTCACTTTCTGCATGGGAAGATAACTACTTAACCCATCTTCATGCCTATAAAATCCTCCTCCTCAGGGGACAAACAATGGCTCCTTGGTTAGGATTGAGGAAATTGATCAACTCACACAAATGCAACAACCTGAAATTTCAAGCTCTAATAATATGAATTTCACCGGAGAGTCGGGCTCCTCTCCTTGGGTTTGTGTAGACCACAAATCAGTATGTAGTCTGATAAAATCTCATTATTAGATGAGGATTACCTAGCACATTACGCCAGATGTGAGCAACGCTTCCAAAACATGAGTCAACCTTTAGATAGGGTGTAAGGACATGTAGATGTCTTGATTCAAAACAAAACCAATACCCCTCCTATAACAAAAAACATTTCTGATGAGGGGTGGCAAAATAATGAACAATTTATAAAAGGATATCACACACCTTTTCCACCTACCAAGGTTCAACAATGTATGCTAAAGCAAAACACCATGCCATCATCAGGTGAAGTCATCTTGACGTTGGTGGACAGGGTTAGAGAATTAGAATTTACCCAAGATGCTCATGCTTCATCCACTTCTGGGAAAGAGAATATTCTCCATCATTCGCAGAACTATGGCCAAATGCCTACTACACCAAATCCTCTAGTTTACATGAGTGTTCCTAGCCCCAGGGATCTTCTCACTTGGACAGGAACCTTGGGTATACCCCCTCATGTTTTGTACAAGTACCCATAATAGGCACTAGCTGGAAGTGCATTCTAAAATGCCATACCAACTAGAAATGCAATGTTCCCTAGCTTTGTGCCCCAACTCTGTACCAAAGTAATGTTCCCCCATATATACACATGTATTCTAAGTCACCACAAACAAACATGTACTCTTACCCTAGCCCATATGGTCAGCCACATGGGATGCCTTATGCCCCAACAAATATATATATTGTACCATATCAAAAGCTAATTCTACCTCCACCTCCCCAACGAGGATTATCAATGGTCGAGTCTTACGCAGTAGGGACCTACTCTGAATATCTCAAGGAGACTCTCGACTTCTCCATATAGAGTGTCATGCTCCCAAGGCCTCTGCTAGACCTTCCAAAATTTAAAGGGGAGGGAGATCCAAATGTGCACATAAAGGTGTATGCAACTTCCATTTGAGAGTTGTTCCCATGTGATGTAGTTGCTGCAAAGATCTTGCCTAAGAATTTAGAAGGTATTCCTCTCGATTGGTATTATAGGATACCTGAGGCTTCGATACACTCTTTTAAACAACTCATGTTTGATTTAGGAAGAATCAGAATATTTTTAGTAAGTATGACCATTTCTCCCTAACCAGTGCCGGTTATCCCTTGGCTGACGCTGGTCACCTAACTACTGTCGGTTTCCTTAAATAAGATTTCCAAACTCTTTGCTCAGGTTCTGAATCTAATTTTCTAACTCTCGCGACATTGCATACTGATTCACAAGCTTCTTAGTTATCTTACCACATACTAGAGACCTTAACAATGTTCAGACACCACATAGTTCATCAAGAGATTGATCCAGATCTCCAGTGCACTCACCGGGAAGCACTGTGTCCTCCTAATGTGTTGCATTCGTTTGAGATCACCTTATCCTGCAACCATCACCATCATTTGATTTCAACCTGCATTCCACAAGTATTATTTATTCCTTTTCATTTTTAGAAGATTAATTATTTTATTAGCTATCTATTTCATTCCATATTCTACCTTCCCTGGATCTCTCCCCATAACACCTATATTTGACCATTTTCCCACATAACCTCCATATCTTTCCCAAATACCATTCTTATGATCTCTAAGTCTTTCTAATAATCCCACAACCTCACCCAAACCTTCCCAAATCTCTATGCAATCACAGAGAGCTCCCAAAACCTTTATTTTAATATCCTTACCAAATTACCCCTACTGAAACTGGTCACCTAACCAACATCGGTTCATTACTAGTATCGACATCAGTCACATAACTGATATTGGTCTCTTTGAATAGTAAAATACCCAAAACTAGCAATCTCATAACTTCTCCCAAACAGCTCAGAACCTTACTACAATTCACATGGACCTCACCTACAACCTCTTTTAGACTTGCAAACCAAGAACAACCTACCAGCCCTCAAGATCTAATCGTAACTTTGTCGGTTAAATGATATTTACTTATTATATTAGCATGAGACACCTAAATCATACAACTACAATAGTCTTTCCTTATTTCATGTTAATTGTTGCATTAAATTGTATTTGAAAGTGGATTGACATCCTTCTAGAAAGCACTTCGCTTCTCAGATCTAGCCCTCACTAGGAATTCCACTAACCTATATTGTTAATTCTATTTTTTGGTCTTGTTGTGTTTCTTACAAGTTGTTCCTCCTAGCCAAAGGGAAGCTCTCATAATTAGCTTTGTCAACATTCTACATGCACAAACCATCTACATAATCACATGTATTCCTCCTTGACATTACCCTTATCTTTTTTATCTTTATATTTGTGGTGAAACATTTTGGCCCGCCCGGTAGAACCCTATATTTTTGGTTCTTTGCATTGTTCATTTTAGAGAATATTTTTGTGTTTGTTTCTTTTCAGAAAATTTCACATCAAACTTCTCCCTGTAAACCTTCTCTTCTTTCTATTTTTCTGAACATAATTTTTTCTTTGGTTCTTAAAAAGAAAATTTCTTCTTCTTCTTTTGTATTGCGTCTAGTGAAAGAGCATTCCTCTTCTTGTTCTCCACTTTCTATATCGAATTGCATTGTCATTTTGGGTTTTAAAAATATGTGCATTTCATCCTTGTGATTTTTACATCAGATCACCTAAATTTTATTTGCAATATATATTCTAGAGGTCATGACCACTTGACGATTGAAGAGAATAAATCATAGTTTCCACTTTGTGCACACACACCCCTGTCTAAATCACTTTAAAAATTTACTCATTTCTTAAACATCTTCCTTCCCAATAGTTTCCATCAAAGATTAATAACCTGTTGATGGTGGATCCAACTAGTGTTCTGGCCAATCATCATATCAAATTTTGGACCTCATGTACTTTGAAGTATATATTGGGGACACTTTAACCAAAACACACCTAATACCAACCATAGATTGATTATAGGGAACTTTCATTGACCAATAACTCTACTCTATTTACAGTTAATTTAAAAAGGCATAAGCCACATAACATAAAAATCTCATACCTAGGATTTTTCATGTTTGCTAGTTTTTGTCTGAATTTTGTTTCGAGTTGTAAGAACGATTCATCTCTTTTTCTTTTATTTCACACTCCACAATCATAGTTGGTGTATTTCAACTTTTTCTGAGTGTGGTAGAACATCATTTTTCCATACTCAACTTCTAGGTTGGCCTTTATTTGACTTAATTCACTCCAAATTTTAAAATTTCTTCATTTTCTAAAATTTCTCAGTGACTGAGCATCGTTCTAATGACCGCAACTGGAGTCGTTTCCATTATCATACTGCCACTGAGTTAGCTTGACCAGACATTGGTTTCTATGTGTGTTTTATTAATCCTATCAAAAATAGCTTCCATTTGGAAACATTTTCGTTTTTTGTAACTTCCTATGTTCTGATTTCTTGCTAACATCACTCTTTTCTAAGTCTCTATCACCAGTAACAAAACTCGGTTTGACCTGTTTCATACCTTTCTTATCTAGATTTCTAAAATTATCTTAGTTATCCACAATAACTTGATACCATTCCAGTTACCACCATTGTCAGTTTCCTCTTTCCTACCAGCACTAGTTACTCAGATCGATGTCAGTTTCTATGTTTTGATTTTCCTGTCAAAATCAGTAACTTATCATCATTTTCCTATATTCTTCATAACTCTCCTGTTTCTATGTCTTTTTACAGTTCTTAATAGTTAATACCACATGTTATCTCATTATTTGTATGGTTCTGACTCTTTGGCAAGCCAACACCCTAGTCTTTTACACCAATCATCAACCATTACCTCCTAGTCCATCACCTCACATTCTATCTCATCACCAATGGACCCCCTAATGCTCCTTCCATTAATGGTACCTACAAGTAATGAGGAATTCATGAAATTCCTTTATCATAATATTGTATCCTTGTACTATTACCTTTCCCATTATTCTACTCATGACTTCGTCAAGTTCAATCCCTTATAAAAAATTACTACCTCCATGGCTGCCTGCTCTCATCCCCCACGTTCCGCATTAGCCAAAACCAGTGTAATATTACCTGTTAATCCACCTCACCACTCTGTCACCTCTTAGATCATCCCTACATATTGGATATTTTTCACACCTACAACATCTATCACACCTTTTACGTCTGTCACTCCTTTGACTTTCACCCCACCATCATCTACAGTCTCTTAGTGGATAGGTATTCCCACATCACTGAGTCGGTATTACTTCACAACCTCCAAATGGTGTCAACCCCTTTTCATAGTTTAGTCATGTATATACCTAAAAAATATGCCACCTATCACTACGAGGGTCTCGATGTATGATCCCTCCCACCTATACCCTATCTCAACCACCACTTGTCTCATACACCTCTCATTCAAGGTGTATGCCATCATCATGTTCTATTTCTACTTGTATTCACCCCTTCTTAGTTTGTTTACTTGGACACCTCCATGCACTAGTTGTGCCTTTTACTTCCTACGCACCGTATCCACATCTCCTTATATTGCGGGAGACATGCATCCTTAATCTAATCCGACCAAATGAATTTGATCAAAATGATGATTAAAAATATTCAGACCCTCAAAGAATCTATTTTTGGATCTTGTAATACATTTGAATTATGTCTAAAATCTATAATGAGCTTATTCATATTTTCATAACCATTCATCCTTATCCCACACATTGGGAAATGCCTAAGTTTCAATTAATTTGATACCAAGGAAAATCCACTAATAGCATTTTTGATCATTCAAACATGTATATTATCTAATGTCCCATTATGAAACCTTGTTTGTTAGGACCTTCCCCATGTCCTTGTCAAGAGCATTCCCTCAACTATTATAGTGTTTTACCTAAGAACTCAATATTTTTGTTAAATTAATTAGGCCAAGACCTTCTTAAACTAATTATCAATCATCATCATCTAAGAAATTCACCATGATTGATATTTTTTTTGTTTGTCAATATGAAGATGAATTTATCATAGATTTCGACGCTCATTGGGGTAGCCTTATTAATCAACTCAACTTTTAAATTCCACAAACTGAGTTGATAGAGTTGTTCACTAGGGCGTGTGCCAGGAACATCTCCCTAAATCTTTAAGTAAAAACATTCTAAACATTTGATGAGGTGTTCACCATGGCTTGGAAGCTAGAAATCCATGCTTTGGAAGATAAGGAACTTCAGCTACACAACAAGACTGCGCTCCATTTAAATTAAATGACACCCATCTTCTTATTCTAAATCAAAAAACAATCATTCTAAATAAAAAGGATCCGCCAACATAGTGGTTCTGATAGTACGGTCCTTCCCATTCTGTCAAACCAAAATGAAACCTTCTTCTAATATTATCCCTTATTCAGAATTTCTAGTATAAGTATGAAATAAAGACATTATGCTCCCATAGGATAACCTTTCCCCTCTATATTGGAAAAATTATTAAAAGCAAGGTGCTATTACCCTTCCACCCATTAAAACTCATATTAGTTTTTACCCTTTCTACATCTTGTACTAACATGGTATAAGGAGAATGACTACTGTAAATATCACTGCATTAGGGGCCATAGCGATGGAAACTATAACAAAATTTTTAATAATATTGTTCGAGGAAATGTTAGATAATGGAGATCTCATCCTCGACAACCCCAACATGCACTATCAAATCAAAAACTTTGTATCTTTAATAAGTACCTTTTCTGAACCACACTCAATCATCAAACCAGATGAGATGAAACCTCTAACAACAATGTTCTATGAGGTTTACGCCATCTTCGATACCATACCTATCCTCTTCTACCTAGTTACCTTCCCATCTCATCTATTGAAAGAAATTCTTGCTGCGTGATCATTTACCCACAAAGGAACCTATTCTCACCCTACTCCCCTACCCAATGGAGGAACCTACCTTGCTTAATCCTCTACCCACAGAGGATCCAACCTTACCCACCATTTTACCTACCAAGTAGACCATGTCACCTACTCCATCTACAAATGAGCTTACCTTTCTTATCCTTCCACCTATTGAGGAGCTTGTATCTATCCGTTCTCCTACCCATTGAAGGACCTACCTCATATTCTTCTCCACCTAATAAAGAGCCTACAATACCTACCTTTCTCACTCCTCGACCCATAGAGGAGCCACTTCTTGTGTCTCTCCACCTTTAAGTGAAACATCTCCTATAGTCTTACCAAGATCCTATTAACCTTATTACATCATCTTCTACCTATAGAATTCAGAAAGCAAAAACTTCCCGTATCTCACAAACATCTATAATTTCTTCACAAGGATTAGTACTAAGTTCGTCGCCATCCTCCTTTACCTCTCTATCATAATCTCTTGTTTGGAAGATCATCTTAGAGTATGTTAACCACACCACACTCTGAAGGACACCTTCGCATCTCTCTCATATCTACATAAATGCAAATGTTGACCCCAGATACCTCCACCATTTATAAAAATTATATTCCAAACCATTAATACCACGATGCCCAAACCAGTCATATCTAACATCTTTTTTATTAGTCTCGCCTTCACCTCAACCTTCACCTACACAAAAACCTTCATCAATGCACCTAAAACTTCACATGCACCTAAGCCCAGTGCTATATTGGGGGTCTATCCTATGCCTATTCTATTGCACCCCATACTTCCAAATGAGAACTGAATACTAAGTCAACCAACCCATCACAAAACCAATTCCCTGCGCCTACGAATAAGAAAAAATCTCCTAGGATTTACTCACCCCCACACTCTACCTTCCCTCTTAAGACCCACACCCATCTACCTTGGTCAAGGATCCAAGTTCAACATCAAGGTGAGTTCATATGCCTTTACCTATGTCACATCCTCAACCTGACACTATGCCTTCCCCTTCATCACATCCTTTGCACGCACCCATGCCTTTACCTTCATTACATTTTCAACCCACAGGTGACATATTCATTACTATTTTTGCATACATCTTCTCTATTACCTAACACAGATCACTATTTCTGAACACCACCACTCTCACCCTTAGGATATTTGGATTAGCCTTATCTTCTACGTCCCATTCAACCTCACATATCCTACCTAAAACTTTACCAATGAAGGTGAAACCCAAACCAAAAACAAACAAAAAATCCTTCGCTACCTACCAGAAAGGTAGCCACACCATATGCCACCACATCTACCAACGTCTCTTCCAATGACCATCACATATGCCTTCACCCAAACCCAATTTGACTGTCACATTTTGATCCCTTAGTGTAGGATTGTATGCTAATATCCTTTGCTAGGTTGGTAAAAACCTCTACTATCAAATTAACCCCCGTCAAGCCTTACAATCCACTCAAACCTAAATCAAGAAGGGTTTGAAAACACTAAGATTTGTGCACATCAACATTCTCTAAGGACATGAATATCGAGGGTTTTAAGGACACTTAGAAACATTCTCCTTCAGCTTTGTAATTCCAGAGAGTCTCTTGGAAGAGCAGATGACCTATTGGAGGTGAATTTAATTACCCATTCACCGGTCGTACCACACGGACCCACTCATATATATCTATCCAGTCAGTCATTACCTCCATATTGACAACCCCCTCTTCTGCCTCTAGTATTTCAAAATCGATATGGTTCGAGTAGTCACTCTATCAAAAAATTAAAAAGGAAAAGAGAAAGTTGGCAACCCATCTAGCGCACCCGCACATACTATTCCATCTACACCTACTCCCAAGGTAACCATCCACAGGCCAGCTTATCCAATTTATGATGGTGTCACACATCACTATCCATTATCAAACAACTTTATCAATCTCCTCTAAAAATGTATGTATTTGACCTCATCCAAACCTCTGAGTCTCATCACCAGGACCTCCTCAGGATCCTAAAAACTATTGAGGTTTTACTGAATGACCCTACACTTGTTACCACCATATTCACCCCTCATCATGTGGCTACTCTCACTGCTTCGCCTAAAACTTCTATTTCCACTACCACTCACCAAGTTTTTTCCATCAGTTTCTTTGACTTGGATATTTCTCCTCACCATTTAGAGGATCCTGATCCCACCCTCTTCATCTTTGTCTACATTGAGGATACTCATATTCGACACATTATGATCGATGGAGGTGCAAGCATTAACATTATTTATCCCATGTGTATGAACAAATACACATACCTACCAATTACATGCATAATAACCTAGTTATGCTATGTTATTTCAAATGATGCTTTGAATTCTACTCTCGGTACCATCATTCTCCATATCTACATGGGTACCCACACCATTCATGAACTATTTTTTGTTCTGGAAGGGGAATTCCAATACAACATGATGTTTGGATGACCCTAGATTCATGTCATGGGGTGTGTACCTTTGACCCTTCACCGCTACATCAATTTTGAATATGAAGGACACCCTTACACTATTTAATAAAATCCTTCACCTTTCAAAACCTACAACATGTTATATTGACCCAATGATGTCCTTATTCCATAGTTAATCTGCATCTACTACTGGTATCTACTACGCATTCATCTCAATTACTAACAGTTGTCACTCTCATCTTCTACCAGTCGTTGCCTCTACCACTTTTGCTACTACAACTTCCTCAACGCACCCCATCTATCCCTACTGCTCATGCGCAACTTCCAAACTTAACCCATCTACCAACCCCTTTTCTCAAACTTTGAATAACACATCCATTCCCGCCACCCAAGTACCAACTTTCAACCCTTTGGTAGGTTTTTTCAATGCCTTACCATGAGGGAGTACTACTTGTATAATATCGACACTTTCCAAACTCCTCAAGAGTACAGAAACCTTCATCATCACCCACATTATGACCATCGTATAGGAATTTTTTTTCCATATGGTCATCCCTAATTTCACACAAACCTGACATTCGAGGGACTTGATACTTCTTATTACTCTCCCAAACCACCCACTCAAACATGAAATTTTTCCTCTAACTTCTATTATCTTACCAACCTCCACTTCACCCATACCTTTATTCATCATTGTACTTGGAAGGGCTTTGGATTTTGTCTTTATGAACAAGGCCATCACATGGTCATACCTTGCACAACCTGTAAACATAAATACCTTCATGGTATCGAGTTTTATGAACCACCTAGTCCTAAGAAGATTAGATTTAACCTCGTCGAGGAATATCAACCTTCTACACCTTCATCACCTATTATATAGCCTTCTCAACCCTCTTCACCTATTGCACCACCTTCACCCACGAAGTCCATGGATCCAGAATCCATCCCTCCTAATTTTTTTTTTGTAAACACCATTTCTTTAGGACCTCTAACCTATTATCATGATGAAAAGGCACCCTATTCCCTTCCTCTTCTTTATCCTAACATGTTGGAAGAAGTCACACCTTCTATCAACATCGTTCAATGTCAGGATGATGATTCATTCTCACCTATTTAGGTGTAGAAGATTCTTATATTCACCATTCGTTACCTTTCGAGACACAAACCATGTTGAATGAATCGACCATAGAGATCAACATTCACACTTAGGATGACCAACACATTCTAAAGATAGGCCAATCTTTAGATTCTTCCTAGGAATAAGCCTTCACCTCTTTCCTCCAAGATCATAGCAATGCTTTTTCTTGGTCTTACGTTGATATGCCCACTATTGACCCTAATATCGTGGTCCACAATATCCTGACTATCGCTGATGCCAAACCTATGAAAAATAAGCTATAAAAAATATATCCACACATTTCCCTTCTTGTTAAAGAAGAACTCCAATACCTTCTTTGTATTTCTATCATTCTACCTATCGATTATCCGCAATGGATTTCTAACATTGTTCATGTCACCAAGGCGACAAGGGGACTCCGCATCTGCATGGAATTCCTCAACCTTAACCTCACCTGTCCTAAGGATGACTTTCCTCTACCTAGAATTAAACAAATTTTTGATCTTACAACTGGTCCATGAGATGTTATCTCTTATGGACCAGTTCCTGGGTTATAATAAAATATTACTCACATCGGAAGGATCAACACAAAACCACCTTCATCACCCCTTGGGGGACCTTCTGTTATCACATCATGCCCTTTAGCTTGAAAAACACTGGCACCACTTATCATCACGCTATGACCTATATCTTCCATGACATCATGCATGAAATACTAGAATATTACGTCGATGACCTTCTTGGTAAGTCCAAAAGTCGTGTTGAACACCTTCCTATTCTCAAAATCATCTTTGAATCGTCTCATCAAATACTACATTCACCTTCAACCAAAGAAGTGTGTCTTTACATTTCTCTCTAGACAACTCCTTGGTATCATCATCTCCTTGCAGGGCATTAAAGTCAATCCTGTAAAAAATCAAGGCTATTCTTGAGATGCCCCCATCTACTAACCTTCGACAACTTCGTAGTTTGTAAGGAAAATTGCAATCCTATTTGAGTAGCTTTCTTCCCCAGGTACAGTGGGCCAACCAATGTCACCCCTTTCATCATCTTCTTACAACCATCTAGGTATCTATCCAATCTAGCTTTGATGAGTGCCAAAAATCCTTTAATTCACTGAAGAAATCACCTTCATCCAACCACCCGTGCTGATGCCTGAGGTGAGGTGAGGTGAGGTGATACCTATAGAGCCGTGATACCTTCCCTCTCAATGACCATTCGGTGGGTGGCTATTCTATATACCCCACCCTATAGCTATGAGAAATATAGGGAGCATTCTATTAATAACTTATATTAAGTCATATGGTTTTAGACCATGAGACTAGATATACCCAACTTTGAAACCAGATTTGGCTAGCCTTTGTATTCATGACCACCAAACTTTACCCCTGGGTTAATTAACCATAAAACCTTCATCATAAATAGGATTTAGCCATTATATTCATTGGATGTGTGAACAAAACCTTATCAACAGTTTAATGCACCTCGCATTAGAAGCTTAAATTCATCACCACGCTTTGGATCAGCTGCTTTGAATCTAATTACATCATGGTCTAGCAAGGGCCAAGCCATTGCGGATCAACTGTTTGAGTGGTCTGGTCGGTTGGGTTGGTCGGGTCAGGTCTGGTCGAATGGGTTGATTAGGTAGGTTGGTCAGCTGGGTCTGGTCACCACCCATTCGGTTGATGATTTTCAGCTAGGTTGAATCAGACAGGTTAGTCAAAGACACTAGCTGGTTGGAAAGGTTCCTTGGATGGGTTAGTCAGACAGGTTGGTCAGCCAGGCTGGTCAGGTCACTAATTTGGTCAATTCACCAGGTTGGAAATCGGGTCACTGGGTTGGTATCCTTCCAGGTTGAGTGGACTGGGTCAGATGGGTGACCAACATCATACGAATGAAGGTATGGATTGTCAAATTGGTCGGTTGGGTATGGTCAAAGGTCACCTAGCCTTGGACATGTTAATGAAGCATTAATATCTTTGGCAATTATCGTCGGGTTAGTCGGGTTACCAGGTTAGACGGTGTCCATACCCCCAGGGTTGTAATTAGGTCAAATTCAAAAGTGACACATGGCTAGATGGGTAACTGAGGTTGGACCACCTGGGTGGTGGTACGACACAGTTGGACGGGTGACATGGTTGGGCTAGCTCCACGAGTCCACTAGGAAATTTGAAGGAAGGTGACCATGGAATGACTCACCTCAACAATACCTACCTCACCTTAATGCAATATAGCACCCATGTCTTTTTCTGAAAAAATTATCCTTGAGAAGTGAGCTTTTTATGGGTGCCAATACCAACTTTAATTAGGGTGGGTAAAAAATGGCTATATAATGCAATCCATAACCCCTCATTTTTTAAAAAGAGACATTTCTGGGAGCTGGCTAAACTCTTGCAAAATTCTACCACTAGAACTCCACTCGCAATAGTTGTCGAGCCTTACTCCATTGGGCCTGAAAATGTACATCATCATGCCTAGTTGTGCATCTACAATATGATGGCTTTGATGCATATCCTACTGAAGTGCCTAAAAATTGTATTTTTTGGTGTTTCTTCAACCATTAAGGTCATCCATTATTGTATTTTCTTTCCTCTCCATTATCATTGTTGCCATGTTTGTTGCCATGTGAATCCTTTCACTTGCAAATTTATGATGTTGTGTTCCACTGGATGTTTTAATGGTGACAAGCGAGCGTGGGAATCTACACAGTAACTCTTCCACGTACCCGAACCTCTTGAGGTCATGCCGAGACAAGCAGTGGGGATGGAATATGCGTGTTATATAGATAGACTAGTTAGGCAGTCTGATGTCTTCGACACGCACTAATGGAATCTACAAATCTAAGGAAAAGAAGGCCCTTCTAACCTAGACTAGTGTGATAGATCGGTCAGCAAGGATGAATGCTCAAAGGCTCCAATCAATATCGAGCTCTGGCGTGATTCGATCTATGGGTTGTGTAATACGTGGAAAATGACCCAGTATAGTTTCGTATATTTCTTTGGCTAAGGTCATATGGTGGATGGTAAATATAGTCAACTCTATGGATGGTTCTCTGGCCTAGTCCATAATTCTCTAGCTTTGTTAGCTGCTGTATCCAACAAGGATAATTGTTCGATGATAATAGGTGGAAGTGGAGTAGACTGAAATACTAGTGTGCGTAGGCCAGTATCTATGTCTAATTCTCTTATGGATTCATTGGGCTGCGGGATCTGTGGGTCACAACCATAGGTTCGTGGTTGTCGTGGAACAGCTATGGTCATGCGTGGAATCAAGTCCTGATCCCTAGTATCCAATAATCATACGCTTTCTCAGTTTCTATTTTTAGAATCAACAGTTGTGTGATCTTCTCAGAATACCTCACAGGTGTTCTTGCAACCTAGATTCTTAGGCCGGTATCTATGTCTGTGAGGGTGTCTCCTACATCTGGTTGTGGAACTAAAGGGTCACACCCAAATGTTTGTTCTCTTTCAAACCCTTCTACAGTCATGTAGATGTTTTTCTAGGGTACTCTGTAGTTTGGCTGATTTGACCAAAACGTATGTGCTTGGTTGTCTTCTATATTTAATCCTCTTAACTGAGATCTGATCTGCTGGAAGTCTGTTGTTGTTTGGAAGACTTGGATTCTAAGATTCTGGTCAATATCAGTTATTGCTGTTATGAGATTGGGCTGAGACACGATTGGCTCGAAAACGTATTCTCTGGGCTCCCTAGGTCCCGTAATTGTCATACAAACGCAATAATATAAAGAAACTGTAATAAAGTGAACTCTAAGTATACGAAATGTATTTATAACATATATGACTTCTTTTTGTATTTTTTTGATGATTTATAAGAATTTAAGAAGGCAGCTATTTAAAATATTTAGAATTGACAACTAAACTAATAATTTAAAACAAACAAAATGACCGAGTGTAGCTATTTGTCTGTGTAATTTGTATATCTATTCTAAACAATGAAATAACTAATCTATTTGCAAGATTCTCGATCCTACCTCAGAAGTGAGGAGTGAATCATAGTTTCTCAGAAACTATCAAACCCCACAGCTTCCCTGGCAATATCGAGAATAGAATTTACTGAAATAAAGCGATTAACTACTCTATTTGATATGATTCTAACTAAAACTTTGAAAGCTAGAACCTGGACTCTGCAGAACAGTGGCGAATCTGATGGTGTGTGCGTGATCTTGTCCCCTCAGTATGATCTCTTCGTTCTTTGTGCTCACGTAGATCCAGAAAAGCATGTAATGCTTGCATCAACAGGAGTAGGTGTTGGAACAAGGGACAACCTTTAGAATACAAACTGAATAGAACACGAATAGGAGAGGGATAGCGCAAGAGTACAGAGCTTGGCTTATGCAGTTCCTAGTGGGATCTATTGCGAATCATGCAACATAATGCATCCAGAACCTGAAACTATCTGTTTGAGGAGCAAAACCTGCAACTTTAATGGCTTCCTAAGCTATTCTACTTCTAATGGATTAGATAGAACAACAACACTGTTTGCACAAGCTGGATATGTGGCTTACCAATAGCCGGACAATGCTAACTAAGCATGCAAAGAATTAAAACTATGGCTTCTAAACAAAATAACAGACTAAGCTATGAAAAAGAGAGCATGAAAGTGAAATCAGGGGCATACCATTTGTTTGAGCACAAGCCATGCATTTATAGGAATTCAATCACCCAAAGATCAAAACCAAACTGAACTCCTAAACAATAAACAAAGGAAAAACACTATTCCAGGGGACCAAAAACATAAATGCAAGCTTAAGTCGGCAAGGAAAGCTGGTGAAATGTTGATATTTCACATGAGTCACGTCAAAAGAACATTCTAGAAAACACGTAAAGGACTGCCACCCTGCTCAGGGCGGCGGTTACAGGACCGCCGCCTTGTTCAGGGCGGCGGTTACAAGACCACCACCTAGTCAAGGCGGCAGTTTTGTTACTAAAGAGAAAAGGGGCAAGAAAAGAGGGGAAAAGGAAAAAAAAAAGCACATGGGGGCTAAGCGGGGTATGCAGGATGTTAACGCATATTCAGAGAGCTTTTCTGGACCCCGAACACCTTACGAAGAGACCTGTATCATCATTGGGGCACTTATTATGCTGTTCCGCAGTACAGTACCTTGCAATTTTGGGTACGTATAACAACCCTTAAAAAATATTGTTGTGAATACGTAAAACATTGTGTGAAATGTCAACAACATGGTAACCTTCACTATACTCATAGTCATGCCTTATAATTCGCTATGGAATTTTGGCCCTTCTCTTAATGGGGTTTGGATCTCGTTGGAGAAATTAACCCTCATTCTTCTTAACGCCATCAATGAATTATCACATCAACCAAATATTATACTAAATGGGTAGAATACATCCCTCTCATTTCAACTAAAGTTGAGAAAATATGTGAATTCATCAACCACAAAATCCTTTTTCGCTTTAGTGTTCCTCATAGCCTCATCACTGAAAATGGAAAACAATTCAAAAACAAAACCCTCCGTAAAGTGTGTGATAACTTTGGCATTCAACTAAGTTTCTCATCACCCTATTACCCATAGACCAATGGCTAAGCCAAATCTTCCAAAAAAACCCTAAACAAAATTATTATGAAAGTCATAAAAGATAGTGGAAGGGATTAGCACAAGCACATTCTTTTTTCCTTTTGGGATTACCATACTAGAATTCGTACCTCTACTAATGCTACACATTTTTCTTTGGTCTACAACACAGACAGTTTTGCCTCTCAAAGTCAAAATTCCCTCTCTTCGTATCTCACTTAAAGATATGTTGTCTAATGATGATTTTCACTAAGAACATTTGGCACAACTTGAGCTATTAGATGAACTCCATTTAAATTCTCTAGACCACTTATGGTAATTAGTCTATCCAACAAGAAGACTACTCTATATTTCTCAAATAAAATAACCTTGAAGCTTCCCGCATTGATTAGCTTTGTGAAGAGCTCAAGGATAAACTATTTATCCCAATATATACTTCATGCATTGATCAGTGTATAAAAAGCAAAAAGAAAAGAAAGAATACAAATTTTTTGTCATGGACTTGCCTTTTTTAGTTTTGGGTATCTTGCAGAAGGGGCATGTTATCTCACAATAAGGTTACGCTTAACAAGCTCTTCCTCCTTACTTTATTTTTATTATCTTCTAAATCAACTCAATGGATGTGGCATGTATCCTACACATTGTTGCCATGCAACTTATTTTAACTCTCGACCCATAGCTCATGCAGTGTACCTAGGGACTTCTATTCACTAAGTCTAGTGGTATGAAATTAATGGTATTTTCCAACTTGGGGCATTTCGCTTCTCTTCAGTTCATCTTTTTCCTACTTTTTTCTTCTTCCCACAAGAAAATAACATCAAAATTAAAACCACCTTGATAACTTAATCTATGCCTATGCGTAATTCACCTTGCCTATTTTCAAAACATGCCTTACCTACTCAATTTACCTAATCCAATCTCATTCTTCCCTGATTTCTGGGAGAACTACATCGGTCTAAGGCCCCTTTCATAAGGGCTATAAAGGCAAAACTCTTAGGGCATGGGGCCTCTGAGGTTAGCTCAACTACTCTTTTCCCCCACCATTCTTTCCCCATAACCAAAACCTAGTTACTTCGTTCCATAAAAAAATAACTTGGGAATTATCTAAAAAAAAAACATACATCACCCATACACATTATCATTTACTTTCCATAATACCAATAACACGGAAATTAGATCAAAACAAACACAACCAAACCATGCCTAAACATCTAATTTCCATACCATCAATAACTTGGAAATTAAACCCAATCATACCTAAGCTTTATTACCTAACCCTTGACCTCAATGTACTTTAGGGCATATTTTTTGTTACACTTCGGCCTTAACCATGGCCTTGCCTATACACCCACACCAACCTTGCCCATTTGAAACTCAAATTTTCTTCCTCGATTTACTTGGTGACGTGGCTACTCGTGTTGTTTAGCCTACCGACCTTGCCTTACCTTATTTTGTGATGTTTATCTTGACCATCCCAAAGCTATTGGTCCTATGGAACAAACCTAATACCCATTCTTACACCTAGCCTTGTTTTGTTTCAAGACCATATCCTATACCTTGGATACCTAGATCACATCAACCTTGTTTGGATAAAATATTGACTTTTGACAATGATAGAGTTTGTGAGCTCTTCAACCAAGTGCCTTGTCACATTCTATATGTGTTTGTGTGTTTGAATGACCCCACTTATACCTTCACCCAAAATAACCATTACCAATGCCCGCACCTTATCTCATTTTTATTCTTCATTTACCATTTCATCAAAGTCATCATCGATTCCACCTGATCCTTCATCAACTCTAAATTTGAGGGGAATCATATCAACCCATAACTAGGGAAACCACTCCTATTTTTGTCAATGTTGCTTACCAATACAAGCTACACAAAAAAGGGGCAAATGTAGACACCAAATTTAGGTCACAAGCCCTCTAACCCTTTTTGAATCATCATTTCGACACATATACCTAGCCATGGTCCCCTTCCCCACATTGGTATTAATTTAATCACCTATAATTAAATTAATCCTTAAACTATTATTAATTTAATTACTTTAATTAGATTACTATCCACCTCACCTAGCTACCTCACCCTAGGGCTATATCAACCTCATTAATGGCTAAGATCAAGTCTCAACACTCCCTAAGCAACTAGGACTTGTTCTAACCTTAACCATTATGACTTATGATCTCTCCAACCTCTCTCTCTCTCTCTCTCTATTTAATGTTAGCTCCCACTTCTAACCCAGGACTGAAACTTGAAGCATGCCAAATATTGGAGTAATCAAGCCATTTTTAGCATATTTGAACATTTCCCCCTAACTGATGCTGGTTTTCTCCCGGTTGGTGCCGGTTCCCTAGCCACCATCGGTTACCCTTAAATAAGAGTTTCTAAATATTTTCATGGGTTCTCCAATTCATTGGTTCACCTTATCTTTGGTAGTCTAACTCTCGAGCATTCAAGATACCAAATGATAAACCAGAGCCCATCAGGTCTTGACCAACATTCAGTCATCTCATCCAAAACTTTGGATTATCATAACATAATACACAAGCTCCATTGCCATGGAACTAGACCTATTCCCGTATCTCCTACAAACACTCATCAACAAATAACCTTCAGATATACAAATTACTAGATAATTAATTAATTATTATTTGTTAAGATTTTGTTTTGATCTTAATTCTATCATTTACTTCTTGCATCTGATCCCTCTCTATCTTGAATACCACATTTCACGTGTTTACCACCTATCCCATCAACCTAAACCATTTCACCTATCCTAGCACTTATACCACTCTTGTTGAGCTCTAACAAAAATCACATCATCCTTCCTAAACCACCTCAACTCTCTATGCAACCACAAAAGACCTAAAACACCCATTTTTTATATTTCCACTATATTTCCCCTACCAACACCGATTACCCAACCAGTATCGATCATTTTACAATACCAAAATTGGTTTCCTAAATGATACCGGTCTCTGTGACTGGTAGCTTTTCTTATAACAATGAGCTCATAACTTCTCCCCATTATCCCAAAACCTTATTAAACTTCACCCAGACCTCACCTATAACCTCTCTCAAAACTTGTAGACCCAAAACAAACTACCACCCCTCCAGATTTAAACATAACTTTTTCTATTAGATTAAATTTACTTATTGTACTAGCACGAGACACCTATATCATACCATTATAATAGGATTTACTTATTTCATGTTATTTGTTGCATTAAATTGTATCTGAAAGTGGATTGACCACCTTCTAGGAAGTACCCCACTTCCCAAATCTATCTCTTGGTAGGTCATCTACCAACCTATATTTTTAATGCTAGTTTATGGTCTTATTATGTTTCTTACAGGTAGTTCCTCCTAGCCAAAAGGAATCTCTCTATAATCTACTTGATCAAAGTTCTACGATGTGCGCAATGCCTTCTTCCATCTACATAATCATAGGTATTCCTCCTACACTCGTTACCTTTATCTATTTTATCGCATTACTTTGAGGTGAAACAATACCCTTAGATTTCAGAGGTAGATAGTATGAGTACGAAAATTCCATCAAGTTAAGGATGACTACTTCTGGAGGATGCATTATTAAACTCCATGGTAAGCCCCAAAGACAAATTTGGCAAGTATATTTATGATTTAGATTCAAAAATTTATAATATGTTACCAATACATGATACATATACCCATGGAGCTACATATGTTAATAGGCTAATATAGATTCTTTAGAAAAATGTTGGGGGTAAACTGGACTCTTCTTAAAATTTTAGTTTTGTTTCAATTAAAAAAAAATTCTCATTTAGAAAGAAGTATAAGAAGATATTCTAAGATGGTAAATAAGACCAAAATCCATTTCTATTGAGTTTGACAATGTTTTACCATGTTTTTTAGAACAATATTTTTGACACTTTACTCAAAATAATTTCATCGTGCCTGAGTAACTTATCATTAATATGTTTAAAGGATTGGATGCTTACACCTGGAAAATTTGGAAGAAGATGATAAAGGGGATTCAATCAGCTTGGATCATGTGTAGTTTCTCACTCATTTTTCCATTCCTTTATTATCTACTTGTTCCATTCTTTGTATTCATTCAAAGGAATGAAAAAATGTCCAATGATTGCATAAGTAATAGATTCTTGAGATAATACAAAACAAATGATAACCTAGAAGTGACATCCACTTTTTAGTTGACTTATAAACAAGAGATTTTTTTTTATATATATAATGTTCTCTATTCTAAATTCATAAAATTCAAAACACACATTCCATTTCCAATCCATCACATAATAGAAAACCATATGCAACTGTAATTCCTTGGTGAAACACCAATCTCTCATTTCATGACTCGGTATTAAACTGATCTCTCATGATTAACTTGATCACATGTCACTCCTCTAAATATTTGTTACTCTATTTTGCGATCAAATACCCATCATAGGGTCAAATTGATGTCTATCCTCCTAAGAAGCCTATCTAAGATATGTTGTTACTAATATTCGATATCACTAAGATACCCACATAGACTAGGTGACATAACCATCGCAACCAATAGTTTGCAATACTTTGGCCAAAATTTTAACAGGTTTACCATTTTTACATTCCAAGATAGCATACTCGTCGAAAGGAATGTCTTTTACCCCACTCAATTTTTTATCTAGATTGGTCTTCCTTGACTCCTACTCAACCAAACCCGAGTCAAAGTTTCACACTAAATAGGGGCAGCTCGCATACACTAGTGTGGAAGACTACTCATGGTGACTAAGGATAAATAGACATACTCAATCAAATTTCATCAATTGGGTGTGTTTAGCTACCCCTAAGTAAACATAAGTTAACCACTACACTATGATCCATGTGTTTGTCTCTGTAGATACAATCGCATGAACTATGATTCCATCTAATTTATACTTCATGAAAATTAAGGTTAACTGACACTTGAGGAAGGAATTTTTTAGACATGGTGACCCAAAACCCTTTTACATACACCTAGATAACCCGAAGAAGAAACCAGGGGTGCATTCTAAGTTTGAGCTCCCTGTAAACTAGTTAAATAAAGTAACATACTCTAAGAAACATTAGATTATTAACCCTCAAATTGTTATCTTGTTTAATGGAATCATTAAACTAATGCACTAATCGAGGGGGTTACTGCGGTCAAGTATGATTGACCCAAATAAAGGATTCATGGATGTACAGTTTACACCAATTGAAGGTATGCAGATAAAATCTGTCAAGTTCATGGAGAATGATTCACTTTATTCTCAAATCCATTTAATTCCATGTATCGATAGGACATGCTATGGGGATTGGATCTATATCCAGCTAAGTAAGATTTACATGGTTGAAGTGTTAGAAGACTAGGAAGTTTATACAATGTAAAAATTATTGACATGAAAGCTTCCCATAGCAATTAGACTTGGAATTTTCACTTTAATATCTAAATCTTCTTATTAATTCCTTTAAGCTTTCCCATTTCCATTTAGGGAAGATTATTCATTAAGGATTACATACAAGCCAGATCATCATTGAATGGTTATACATTGGTTACAGTATAGAGGATAACATACATTAAAGTTCTGATTGAAAGATAAATGTAAGTATCCTCTTATTAATAATTAAGGATTATTGTCCAATTAAAAAATCACAAAACATAAGGTTTATATTCATAAAAGAAATTCCACATTCATCTATATATAACTATCCTTATTCCCTTTTCTGAGTAAGGATCTATCAATCATAATCATCATAGTTATATTGTTTCCCAAAATTAAATGAGTTGGAAGTATGTATATATAGTTACTTATCCAAGAATTATTCTATACCTTATAATCCATTAATCCATGCATGTCAATATTTAGGAATATAACTAAAATCTAAGTCATATAAGATCCTAGAATAAATTATTATTTAACAACCTTTACACAACAATTCCTTTATTAAAAAGATAGTGTTTACATCACTCCAAACTCAATAATATTCCATAATTTTATAAGAAATCATGCGATTTCATTTCCATTACACAACTAATTTAATACATCTTCATAGTTTTTTCCAACAAGTATCATTTCGAAGGAGAATTTCAATACCATAAGCATCCGAATATGGAAAATGACTTTGTTAATAAAACAATTGTAACTTTCTATAAGTCTTTATCCTTTCACTTTTCACGAATTCCATCTATAAAATTGTTAGCATGAGTCAATTCACAAGAACTGAGCATGATAAACGTTATAACATTAAGAAAACATGCTTTTATTTAAATGTTTCAGAAATGGAACCCTTTGATTTACTGAAAAGGTTCCAAGTACACAAAAATAAGATCAATGAAATAAACTGCCCAAAAAGTCACAATGTCATAATAGACAAGAAGTCAATAATCTATTAAGAATCATTGGCTCATTTAAAAATTTAAATAATCCAACATAAATTTAATTCTATATATGTTATAGTATTGATAATCATTTCAACATGATAAAATTTCAAACCAAAACCGATATATAAGAAGAATTTTAGGATATCAATTTCAAAGCATGTCCCAAGGATAATCTTCCCACTGGCTTTCCATCGATTTAAATCACTGATGCCAACAGTTCCAATAAGTCACAACCCATTCCCTAGTAATCAATCAAAAGTTATTTAGGAACAAATTCAAATAAATTCACATGAACAGTACGTTGTCTCCATGGATCATCTATTCAAATCTCTATCACTACCCATAAAAGAATGAAAACAAAATAGAGAAAAAATTTGACAGAACTTAGGTACTCACTATACATTCCTACAGAAGATTTTCACTAGCCATTGATAAGGCAAAATGATTCAAACACAAGGTATAGAAATCAAAGAGGCCTATCCAAAAAAAAGAATTGGTTCAGAAACCCATATGATCAAAATGTGTCTATTCAACCAATATTAAATAGAGAGAGAGAGAGATATCATAACATAACATGAATCTCAAGTAATCAAATAACTTCCAATTCAAAGCTACAGGATGAAGATATTTGAACTGTTTAAGAAACAAAAAATCACATAGTACAACTTTCATTCACACTCAAAATGAATTCACAATAAGAGAAATAGTCTTCATTTCAACATTCTCAAACAACCCAAACAAAGATGTGAGTACAATCTCTAAGAGACACTTTGTAAGAACATGCACATTCAACATAACATGTTATAGTTTAAAGAAAGCATCCTTTAATAAAAATGATGATCCAAACCACTAAAACTTCATCAAAGTAAAGATAGATCGATAAGATATAAATCATGATGCTCACAAGTAACAAAGCTCAAAGGTAAAAGATAGTGTTGAATAATAACAAAATACTAGGGGACGAACAACGTCCTAAAGATATCATTATACGGACCAACCCATAATGGGTGAAAATTTTTAACAAAACTCAATGAACAAGAAGGGACAAAATTTACCCAGTTTCTCCCCTCATCTCCATACACGCTGACCCAAGATGGGTATACATGCAATGAAAATCAAATCCCATAAAAGAGAGAGAGAGAGACATGATATTATGAGTCCTTATTTCTCAAACATGTCCACCCGAAAAGGGTATTTAAGAAGTGAAACAAAACTTAAGATGATAGATACAGAAAAATCCATTACTCACCTACACAACATGCACTTACAGTGCTCAAAATCCAACTTCATGAATACCCAGTATGGGTCCATCAATATCTATTTAAAATAACAAAAATATCAGTTACTAATCTTAAGTCGAAATGAAGGTCTATAAACCGAAACAAGAATCCAAAAATATCCTCTTTGAGTCCCATAACGGTGTTTTTAGAGGTCACTTTGAAGGTCATGCTACCATCAGAAAGATAAATTGAATGGGATATTTTTTTCCTACATTAGGACATGATGTAATAGAGTATGTGCGCAAGTGTCACAACTGTCAAGAGTTCTCTCATGAGATCCACATACCTACCCAGGCTCTGCAACCACTTGCTACACCATGGCCCTTCTCCAAGTGGGGCCTAGATCTGATAGGGAAATTCCATCCCTCATTAAGAGATGACCATAATTTCATAATCATGTCCATTGAATAATTCACCAAATGGGTAGAGGAAATGCCTCTTACCACCATACCAGGCTGTGTAATTACAAAGTCCATTTTGAACCAAATTATCTATAGGTATAAGGTCTCATAAGTCATTATCTTTGAAAATGCTACATCTTTTAATAATGAGGAAGTGTATGAATTATGTGAAAAGTTAAAAAAAAATCACCATGTGGCTTCTCTCTATTACCCCCAGGCCAATGGATATGCTGAGGTAAAAAACATGACATTAAAGTCCATTCTCCTGAAAACTGTAAAGGAGAATAAGCGTGACTGAAACTTAAAGTTAATTCCAGCCTTCTGGGCCTATATGACATCAGTAAGAACACCAATGGGGGCAGCCCCCTATTCTTTAGTATTTGGTTTGAAATTGGTTTTACCACTTAAGGTTGAAATACTCAGTCTCTGGATTTCAATACAAGGAATTATATGAGAATAAGCTTATTGGGAGGCATGACTCTCTCAGTTGGAAATCCTCGATGAAGGTCATCTTAATTATGAGTAGAGACATAGAGCTAACGCTAACCAGATGTGCTGACAATATAACAAGAAATTATATGAAATTGAAATATGTGAGGGAGTCTTGGTATTAAGACTTGAAAGCCAGATAAACAAAAAAAATAGTGAAGGAAGAAAGTTCAGGTCCAATTGGTTAGGCCTATAAAAAGTCATAGAGGATTATAAGAATGGGGTGTATCGCCTGTGTACACTAGAAGGTGAGGAATTTGGTGAATCCATCGATTTTCTTCACCTTAAAAGATACTACGTATGATCCATCTGCATCTCCATATGTATACTACTGCATTCTCATTATTTTATCATCTGCTAGCTCATTTTGTGAAATACATAACATAAGGAACTTATTTTCAAGTAAACGCTCAAAAATTTCTGAAAATGTTGGCAATTATTCAAATCACATCTCTCCAAACATTCATATTATTATCATCAATATTTCTTATCACTTCATCATTTTCAAAAAGACAAGATAAAGTTTTGACACTAATACTACCAAAGATTGCATACTTGGTTCTACCTGTAGCTTCCTTCTAGCATAGTTGTCTTTACCCATTATCATATTTGTAAGCTTCATGATGTCATATCTTTCCCCAGAAAAACCTTTTTGGTAGAAAAATAATTCTAAACATTTTCACCTGGGATGCTTGTTGGTTTATCTCAACCTTCAGTGTTGAGCCCTCACATCTTACTAGTTATATGGGGTTGAGGCAAGAGGCAAGCTCTCCTTCCCAAAAGCACAACTAATTTTTTTTATAAATATCAAGTCAAAATCAATCAATTTTTTCACTTAGACACTTCTTTTCCTGACCAACCTTCGATGTTGAGCCCATGCCTCTTACAAGTGGCATGAGGTTGGTAAAGGAGGGAAGTGTCCTTACTCACCTATGCCTTGTCCTTAGTGATTAGACCATGATTCCTATTGGTAGCGTGGGGCAAGGTATAGGAGGTCTTAGAAAATAAATTAATAAGTAAAAGAAATTTCATTCAATAAAATTTCTTTAAAAATCTTAAAATCACAAGAAAAGTGAATTAGGTGTGTATGTTCCAAGAAGGTTAAAAAATTAAAACTAGATTTTGTAAATCAAGAGGCCATCTATGAATCTAAGTCTAGATAAACTTGTAAGTAATCACATTATATGATATGTAGTGAACTGTATCCAAAGTTAAGTTGTAGGTTCCTAATTAGGTTTATGTTAGAATATTTTCTTTCTCTCACCATTTCCATCTATGTCAAAACCATACAATTCATGTCCCTCCTAACTCTCGGTGTTGAGCCCTCACATCTTACTAGTTGTTTGGGGTTAGAAGTGGAGTGAGTTCATTTTATTATCATGTCATTATTCATTACACATTTCCAATACAAAAATAAGTACCAAACATTACTTGAAAATATAAATTTTAGTATTACATTGTGTTTGCATAATCATCACATATTAGCATTACAAAAACAACAAAAAGAATCATTCTGTCAACATTCATTATCCACTATATAAATTATGAAAAGCATAGAAACTAGGAAATTCTAAACATATAGAGTACACATGTGAAGAAAACCAAAAATGAAGTCAACTCTAATGCAAAGGAAATTTGAACAATATATATATATATATATATATATATATGAGTTCATTTTATTATCATGTCATTATTCATTACACATTTCCAATACAAAAATAAGTACCAAACATTACTTGAAAATATAAATTTTAGTATTACATTGTGTTTGCATAATCATCACATATTAGCATTACAAAAACAACAAAAAGAATCATTTTGTCAACATTCATTATCCACTATATAAATTATGAAAAGCATAGAAACTAGGAAATTCTAAACATATAGAGTACACATGTGAAGAAAACCAAAAATGAAGTCAACTCTAATGCAAAGGAAATTTGAACAAAATATATATATATATATATATATATATATATATGAGTTCATTTTATTATCATGTCATTATTCATTACACATTTCCAATACAAAAATAAGTACCAAACATTACTTGAAAATATAAATTTTAGTATTACATTGTGTTTGCATAATCATCACATATTAGCATTACAAAAACAACAAAAAGAATCATTCTGTCAACATTCATTATCCACTATATAAATTATGAAAAGCATAGAAACTAGGAAATTCTAAACATATAGAGTACACATGTGAAGAAAACCAAAAATGAAGTCAACTCTAATGCAAAGGAAATTTGAACAAAATATATATATATATATATATGAGTTCATTTTATTATCATGTCATTAAAATATAAATATATATATATATTTTAGTATTACATTGTGTTTGCATAATCATCACATATTAGCATTACAAAAACAACAAAAAGAATCATTCTGTCAACATTCATTATCCACTATATAAATTATGAAAAGCATAGAAACTAGGAAATTCTAAACATATAGAGTACACATGTGAAGAAAACCAAAAATGAAGTCAACTCTAATGCAAAGGAAATTTGAACAAAATATATATATATATATATATATATATATGAGTTCATTTTATTATCATGTCATTATTCATTACACATTTCCAATACAAAAATAAGTACCAAACATTACTTGAAAATATAAATTTTAGTATTACAGGCATAATCATCACATATTGCATTACAAAAAACAACAAAAAGAATCATTCTGTCAACATTCATTATCCACTATATAAATTATGAAAAGCATAGAAACTAGGAAATTCTAAACATATAGAGTACACATGTGAAGAAAACCAAAAATGAAGTCAACTCTAATGCAAAGGAAATTTGAACAAAATATATATATATATATATATATAATAAGTCAAGTTTTTTTACAATTCCATCACATGCTAGGTGTGGTCAAAACACTTGCAATGAGAAAAAAATGTAAAAACATCATATATGCCTCACAAAATGGCAACTAAGCAATAAAGGCTCAACAATCAAGCCCTCTCTCTAGGAACCTGAAGATGGTGCATGGCTGCGGTCGGGGCTTCTGTTGTGGCTATGGTGGCATGAATGCACTGAGTGATGTGAGTGACCATGAGAATGGCCACTGACCATGGCCTCACTACATGAATGACTCTACATTTCCAATCTCTCTACAATCTCATATGTGGTGATCTTCTTGTCATGCGCAACTAATATCTCCCCTACCTTCCAAAGAGGCACAAAAACATCAGTATGTCGACCAACATGCAATGATTTTCCCATGTCTACTAGGATATCCTCTTGAGTCTTCCCCATAGGGATGAGAAATGTATAAATGCAAATACGCAGAATAAGATCTCTCCAACCATCAATGGTGGCTCTAAGACAAGAAAAAGATGATGAGTTAGAAAACCAAGAAAAAAATCAGAAGTACCATGCATAGTTATTAACATTTCTAGTTAACAAGGCTAAAAAAAAGTGTTCACATACTTGGATCTCCAAGAATCCATGTAGAAATGGATAGCACGGATGTTGCAGGAACTTGTTGTGCCTCCCCTACTCCTGAAGTAGAATGCTACCCCATGACAAAATTTTCATCCTTACCTCCCTCATGAGGAAGTGGCTCCTTAGCTTCTAATGTCTCCATCTCTACTTCTGCCTCCTCTCTCTCGGCCATGGATCTCTCCTAAGTATCATTCCACTTCACATCACTATCCTCCTCATCATCACCATCCCTCTCCACGTGAGTCTCCTCACCTACCTCCTCATCATTTTCCTCCCCCATCTCCGCCTCAGTCTTAATATCCACATCAATGGTAACGTCCTACTCCTCCTCCCCACTATGATCGGGTACGACCTCAATCAAAAGAAGTGGTGTGGGTATAGGTATTTGTCAAGCACATACAACTCATCTCAATGTGATGGGAATCCCTAGAATCATAATAGTCCAACCATGGTCACTTGTAGGTCCACCTCAAGACTCCCTAATGCTTCTATAAAAAAATGTAATTGGAGGAAGGATATCAATATAGGGAAAAATGAACTGTTGGGGAACTCTATCAAATGGGTGAATCTCCACCTTTCCCGACCTATCCACTAACTACCCAATGGTAGCACAATCAACCACAGTAGTCTAGTCCTATCCCCATACTCCTTCCATATTCTGGTAGGGTGTACCAACAAAATCTGTTGTAGTCAAGGTATCCACTAGATGATGTGGTACTCTCAACACTAACATGTCAGTCCATCTCGCGGCCCTGACAACCCTCGTGTCTTGTTCCCCTACTCCCCTATGATAGGGGTGATCCTCTCATATACCCAACTCATATCAAGTGTGGGATGTCTCAATGATTTTCCTTATAGCCTCACCACCTGGTATAAATCGTGGTATGTGGTCCCTAAAATATCCACCCCATGTGTAATTTTTCCCATACTTCTCAATTTGCATCGGGGACCAACAATAAAATAACCGATCCCCTCCCTTATCCTCTATCAATCGTGAATCCAAAATACCCATGATGGCCTTGTAGAGTGTGGGGGTAGGAATAATAGATATAGAAAGGAGCCTCATACCTTTTTTGGTGCCTAGTGACACCCCATCATCCCCCATGTAAGTGGTCCAATGCCTAGCTCAGTTTGTAGACCATGCAGTCTTAAGAGTCAAGTGTATGCCAAGTATAGGAACCCCAAGTATCTTGTACACATCCTCGAGAGTGATGGTCCACTCTCCTCTAACACCTAGAAATCAGAAAGTGTTCTAGTACACATCCTAATAAGAAAAGAGGTCACATAGTATATGGCTAGCAGGTGTAATGTGTGGCACCTGTGTTATCCTCCATATCCCTACTTGGTGCTATAAGTTTTTCTCATCTTGAGTTAGCTGATCAAGTATAGTTGGTATCCAGTGCTCCAATAGATGTATTTCTCCTTTTGTATTCATAAAACAACAAAAGTGTGAGTCAAACAAATATGAAATCTCATAAAAAACATTACAAAACAATATAAAATCCAAAAAAATGGGCTAAATGAGTCAAATCTACTCTCTGCCCCAAAAATGGCAAAACCACCACCCTATGTAGAGCAGTAATTTTGTAACCACAACCTTTCTAGGGTGATGGTTTTGTAACTGACACCTTGACAGGGTGGCGATCCTGTAACCACCACCCCGTACATGGTGGCTGTCCTTTCCAAAATCAACGGGCCATCCATTTTAACCTAAAAACTTGAAAAAATCTAAATATGTCTCATTTTTAATAAAATAAAAGACTGTACCACTTGCGTTACCCCCTAAGGCCATTCTAAAATAAGAAAATTCAAAAATACCCCCCCTAGGTGAATATTTTTGACATTTTACATTTTATGTTCCAAACTAAAAACCTGAGAAAAACTAACCTTTGTCCACGCCACTGGATCTCTAACTCACAGAGCCATGATCAACTTGTCACCCTCATCATTTTAACTATACTTTCGCTCAAAATGGCCACCATGGGCCCAGAGCTCAAAATCATAAATAGGATGAGTACAAATTAATTCGGAAATGAGTTGTTTTGGTATATATAGGCTTTTTTTAATTTCATTTTGAGTGTATGTGTCCTCAGGGCTGGAGCATTGGCTCATGCTTATCTTTTATCCCTGCACAAATGGTAAGTTTTCTTGTCATTTTAATTTAGCATTTATTTTTCAATATCGTATCTATTTGCACTCGAGTCTTGTTATCATTTTGAAGGTAGCGGGGGTTTTAGACAAAAACATTTCAACACACTGGCATGTCAGGTATAGCTTCTAACTCCCTATTTTGGGAACACCATACTTAGACTCTACATATTAAGCCTCTTCATGGCTAAAATGCTTCTCCGAGGGGGAAATATGTACGCACCCAAATTTTCATGTGATACATTGTTAGAAAACGGTTACAAAAGGTCCACAATGATGATTCATGTCTTTTTCAAAGGTGTTCAAGCTCCTAAACCTCCTTGTATCTTATATTTGTAGCCTAGTTCTCCTTACTTAGCTATTTACCACTTTTTTGCAGCTTCCCACTTCATTTTAGCCCTTTTTTGACCTTTGGTGTCAAAAATGATGCCATGCCTAGGTGGCAATTTTGTAACCACCACCTTGAGTAGAGCAGTGGTCCTATAATTGTTGCTTTGCACAAGGTAGTGGTCCTGTCTGAAATTTCTAGAATCTTCCAACGTGATTTAAATTGCATCTTCTTTCACTTAACTTCACTTTGAACACACTTTTCTTACCCGTTGTAGCTAATTTCAAGCCTGACTGCTTTGTGGCATTCTCTTCTTCACTTGTAATTTGTAATTAATTGTTCAAAATTTGCCTTCATTGTTAATGTTGCACTCCATATTTGCCAAGTGTTGTATTATACAACCCATCCAACCTTCTATAAATTGATCGCTTATTCTCAAGAAAATGGCCAAAGATCATTTGAGTATTCTTACATTGTTGAGTTGCCTCTTTCTTGTTGGAAATTTCATAGCCAAGATTTTCTCACTTGTGATATCCCTCTTCCACTTGCACATTGTTACCAGATGGCCATCCAAGCTTCCATTTCTCTAGCACCTTCTCACTGCTACTTCACTACATTCCCAATCCCTTAGACTCATGTGAACACAAGATAATCGAAAAGACAAGATATGGGGAAAAAGAAAAAAACAACTAGATTTTCCATTACTCTATGCTTCCAGGTTGGATTTGATTTTTTTTTTCTCATAGCTTCAAATTTTTATTTCTAAATTATACACATACAATTATATCAAATAGAGCATAAAATAAGAATTTCTATTGTTATAATTATTTAATAATCACAGTAGATCAATTCATTTAGGAAATCCTCAATAGAAGTCTTATTTACTATTGTTGGGGAAGTTACAGGGAAGAAAATATTTTGAGAATCTTTGATTTCTTTCCCTACTTCTGAGGTAAAGTGGGAAGTTATATTTTCATCCATAGTTTAAAGTAAACCTTTCATCAATTAGAATAGAGTATATTTCTTCTGCACAGATAAATGACTACATCTAGTTGTTTATTTGTTTTAGATTTGTTAAATTAGATTATAAGCTTTTACTTCTCAAATTTCTTCTTAAAATTCAAAAAATAATAGTAATATTTATTTCATTAGATTAATAAATTTTAATTATTTTATTGCACTTATATATTTCAAAATACTAAAAAACATAGAATAGTTTAAATTCAATTAGATTAGTTGTTTTGCTTAATTAATTATATCTTTTGTAATTCATGACCATCAACGGTTTTAAATAAGAACATAAATACAGAAGTGATCCACGAATACCACAACCGAATAGTCCTGAGTTACTCATGGACATAGATATGGAACTCCATCTTCTTGTCCTTAGAACACTAGCTTGATACACCTAGAAGATTCAACAGTTAAACGTACTAAACATCACTATTGATAAGGCCTACAATTTTTGGACTGCTCCTAGCCATAGGGTTTAGACATTCACATGACCATACAAGGACCCCAATAACCAATAATATATGGTAGTGATCCCAGAGTCCCACAACCAAACACACCTGAATTACTCATTGATATCGACATAAGTTTGCGTATGTTGGTTTTCCATACATCACCGCTACTATATGACATCATATCACAATTGAACGTTCTGAATGAGGAAGCTCACCAAGACCTCACATTTTGGACCACTCCTACTAATTGGATCTTATTTCATGAAACTAAGCCTCCTTCACTCATTTCATGACCCTGTCTAGACATATTTATGAGGCTCCCATTGGTTTTCCATGAATTTTGCAACTGATAGAAAGGATCTTCACAGAGCTTGGTATTGACTGAAGTCTCTGTGTAGCTATCCTTTCAGATCCATCTATTATAATCTTCCATGTTAGAGAGGTTTTTATTGTGCTTGATGAGCAGATCCCATTATTTTGAGTTGAAGGAATTGTATTACTGTGATAACTTATCTATACTATTTACGCACACTTTCATCCACATACAACATTCTACTACCATTTAGCCATCCACATTTCCACATCAGCTGCCTCAGCATGACCTTGGGGATTCAAGTGAAATTGAATGTCACATGCCAATTTTCATTCGTACAAAGACCATACCCAAAGTACAAAAGAGGGCTCAAAATCCAAATAAAAAAAAACAACCATGGTTTGTTTACCAGTGGGGGCCACACCCCAGAGAAAAATTCCTAACTAGATAAGAAATATTAAAAAAATTCACAACAACCTTCCAACATGAATAAAAAAGACAACATCACTGCAGCAAGAGAGCAACTATAAATCTGCAGAGAACAAAAAAAATAGACCACTTAGCAGAAATTTGAAAATCCTTCATTTGAGAATTTTTTTGAAGACCTTTTGGATCTCCTCCATATCTTTAAATAGGTTAAGGGTAGTGTGCTAAGAGGGTTCCTTGTTAATGGTAGAAATTGTAAGTTTCTTTATTTTTCCTCCCTACTAAATCATTGAAGAAATTTTTTTGAGTTTAGAGACATGTTTGACTTGAATTTTGATGAAGTTTAGGAGGGATTTATACGTGATTAAGTGGTCAATTTTATTGTTGACAATATTCTCCATTTCCTCTTCCATATCCTTCTACTTCTTAGTGATTTCTTCAATTTTTCCCTCAAGCATAGGATTACTATCAGGAACCTAATTTTACTTAGTCCCCTCTTTGAGTAAGTGAGATACGTACTTTCCAAGGGTCTTGATTCTCACATCATGCTTCTTTATCTGAGCCTTCAGATCAATATTGCCAAAGGTTCCTTAGGGATTATGACTAATGGACAAAAGGCTCTCTGTAATGAGAAATTATTTTCCTTTTTTATTGCTACATAGAATTTGTTTGGCTGGAGGAAGAGAGGGGGCTATAATATTTTTTTTTCACCCTGTGCAACTGAGGGGGGTGAGCAAAAGAAATGAGATGGGGGGTGTTAGAAAAATGTCATAGAAATATTGATGCAAAAGAAGGATAAATCCCTAGTGAAGAGGGATACCATGTTAGTGAGAATGGAATTCAAGGATGGTTTTTTCCAGTGATTACAAGATATAATATGGTAGACTTAATTTCAGGGACCTGAACTTAAGTATATTTTCCTTAAATTGTATAGTAAGCTATTTTAGTAGTCTATTACTAGAATTTTTAGAGTTTCTGGTCTTCCATATTTTCCATATGGCATGAGGAAAAACAATCCTCCATAACTTCCTAAGAACACAATGCTTGAAATGGGGTTTCCATTGCTCTCAAGCCTACACAATGTCTTCCGAAAAAGTCCAGTATACTCCAAATCTTGAAAGTATGAGCTCTCACAAACATGAGGCATAAGAGATATGTAGGAAGAGATGATTTATAGTTTCAACTTTAATTATACAAAAGCAACACATTTTGGGAATGGTGGAGCCTCTCTTGATTAGGTTATCAATGGTAAGAAACTTTGTGTTTAGCACCATCCAAAGAAAGTGGTTTATTTTAGGGGTAATTTATTTGTGCCAATTTTTTCTCCAATTAAATTCACTATGGATGTCTCCAGAGAGAAGTTGGTACCTAGTTCTGAATGAGTATGAGCGTACAAAGGTAATATGATCTAGCTAGATTCAATTATATTACATTTATTCAAAAAATTAAATGGCTTCCCTACCCTCCCCATGTAAATCATAACATTCAATCATTGTAGTGTAAGAAATAACATTTGGACCAAACAATTTTTCAAAAACATCATGTGCCTCTATTATGTAACATTTGGCATACATTGTAATAAGGGAGATATCTACAGAGGTAGCTAACTAAAATTTTATTTTCATGGTTTGAGAATGGAATTTTCTACCTTGATTGAAAATATCTAGGTCTGTACATACCCCTAAAACACTAGTGAAATTAATGGTGTTCAAAGATACACATGAGAGAAACATTATGTTGAAAAAAAATTCTCGTTCCTGTTTCAACTTAAGGAAATGGTAGCAAATAAAATAAGTAACACGAATATGAGAGGGTTTAAAGATAAATCTAGATGAGATGATGATGGAAACATGCATAGAAGATCCTCCTTATAGTGAGCTTGGTAACCTGCACAACAAAGAGAAACTCAACAAAGAAAATGATTAGTAGTTAGGATGGTGTGTTTCCCAAAAAAGATGATCCCAAGAAGTGAAAAATTCCCAGGATGGATGTCAACCCACTTTTTGATAAAAGATAGATAAAATATGATAGTGGATAAGAGATAACTTTTTTTGAACTGAAACAGAGAATGTGAAATGAGTTAGATAAAACAAGATGCAGATATGGTTATAAAAAATTATAACTAAATCAAACTTTTGTACGTTGATGGTTACACGGGATTTTCAAACATAGTTGACAATGACTGGGGTAGTGAAATCCTAACAGAAATTTAAAAAGGATAGATCTGGGGGCATTGGTCTGAATTTGATCAGAAACCTAAAGATGATGCAGAGATCGTGTAGATAACCTGGATCTAGGAGAAATAGAAAGTATGCAAGTAAATTGAAGAAAATGATATCTACTGATAGGGTTGACGACAACTAGCTATGATCAGCAGAGAATAGATATGATGAAGATGAGATCCAAAGCTATAGGTGTGAAAAATATCAACATTGACAAATTTGATGAAGTGGGGAATCAAAAAGTAGATAACTAGTAGAATGGATGACTAAAATCCAAACATATGTGAACTAGGTCAACGAAAATTAGGTGGGGTCAATTATGACCAGGGAGTGATCTAGGGTTTGATGGATAAAAATGGATGGGAATGATGATCTACAGAGAGAGATTGAGGCTAATTGATGTAGTGGTAGATCTCTGTGATGGATGAAGAATCTGTAAAACTAATGGTAAATTCTAATGGAATGGCAATAACAAATCCAAACATGAAAAAAGAGAAAGATACTATAACTCTCCAAAGGTAAAGTAGAATATCTCCAAAGTAGCTCCAAGGTTGTGATAGTAACAACAAAGAAGGTCAAGAAACAAAGTAAAAACCACAAGAAAGCTCGAAATCTCCAAAGTTACAGCCTAAAGAGAGGAGGGTTATGGTAATATTTATAGGGTTAATGACGACCCGGATAGGCCATCAGAGACAACGAAGGTCCATGTATTTGGGTGGTGGAAGAGTGAAGAGCTCAAGCTAATGAGCCCTTGTGAGGTAGGTTTAGGGTTTTTGATGGTAAATACGAGTTAGGGAGGCTTAGGGAATATAAAAGGGTGGGTGAGAGGTAGGAAAATATTAAATAAAAGAAAAGGGGAGGTAAAACTATTAAATGAAGGTAGGTGGGAACCTAGGGATGGTAAATAAGGTGCTTAGGGAGGATAAAAGAGGATTAATAAATAAGTTTAGGGATAATTAATTATGATTAGGGAAAATAAATTAATGATGTGATTAGGATAGGATTAGGGGGATAATAATAATTAAAGGGATAAATATAATTTAGGATGGAAAGGGGGATTTAAATGCGAAGAGAGGTATGTATGTGAATAATGATGATGAAGGGGAGTGGACGTGGGATGAGGGACAAGAGATACTAAAAATTGGTGTCTACATTTTCCCTTTTTTTGAGTGGTTTGGATTGGGCAAGCCATGCGCAACAAATGAGAAGTGATAAAATATGATGATGGTTGAGGTGTTCCCCATCAAAATAGGGATTGATGACATGAATCGGAATCAATTATGAGTTTGAAATATATAGAGGCAAGGATATGGAGTGGAAAGGATGAGAAAAGAAGAAGATGAAAGGATATGCTCCAAGTGGAGAAGCATAAGTGAAAAACAAAAACAAAAAATATGGCCGTGATTTTGGAATCACTTCGGTAGGGAACAAAGTACACCCTAAATGGAGATGATATTGCAGTGATTTTCACTGACTCGTGAGTTTTTAGGACCAATGGGTCAAAGGAAGACATTAGAAGTATGCACTAACAAATTCAAGGATTGTAAAGACAAAGGTCTCAAAAAATGTGGGGGTAAAAGAAAATGTGATATCCTTCATATGTGAGGAATCAAAAACATGGATTCGGGTGTGATGATAATCTGATTATAACTAGAAAAACCATACATAAGAGAAAGAATATCATGGCCCGCTCTGAGGTCAATGATTTGATCAATATTTGGGAAGGGGAATTTTTTTTTAGGTCATGCAAGATTCAAATCTTCAAAGTTAGTACAGATGCAAAGATTTCTTGAGGCTTTAGCAATGGGCACAATTTTTGAGACTCACTGTGGATAGTCAATAGGAATGACGAAATTAGTTGAGAGAAGGCATTGTAACTCTTCTTTGACAAGGAGGGAAATATGTAGATTCATGTGAAAAAACTCTGGATTAGCTGACTTAGAATTGGGAATGGTAATGATATTATGGATGAAAATATAAGGATCAAAGAATGGAATGTTGGCATAAGACCGTGTAAAATCTTGTCTGTACTTAGAAAGGAAGGCAGTGAAATAATCAGGCTCATGAGGATCAAGGGATTGACCCACTTTAAGGTTACGAGGCTCTTTTGGAGTCCCTATACTGATGTCGATGGTGGATTCATTTATAAGAGTGGATGTTTTAGGAGGTAAGTTCTTATGAAGATAGGAATCTTCCTCCCCCATATAGGAAAGAATGTAATTATCATCGGTGCATTGAATAATTATAATGACAGGGGAATATTCTTTTACCATATCTATAAATGCAGATCAGGTTTCTAGGTTGATCACTTTGGCATCCAGTGTGATTGCATAACATTGAATCCTTTCTCCAAGTGTGGGACTTGAAAAAATGAGAAAGGATTCTCCAGAGAAGGCTGGTTCCTATTCCTCTGTTCAGATGCACATGAAATATGCAGAGGGTTTTCTCAAAACCTAATCTAATCTGCCAAGGAGACAAGGTAAGAAGATGCATAAAATAAATCTAAGCTAATAGAGGTGATGCACCGAGGAATGAAGAACACCTATTTTGCCAGTGAACACAGACCATTTGAATGTGATATAAGATCATGCACAGATGACAAAACCTGCAGTGAAAGACCAGGAGGATGCAAAAATGAACACAGAGAGGGCTGAGAATCATCCACAGACATGCATTACTTGCTCCAAAGATTGATACAATACACTATAGAATGCCATGAGGCAGAATAGTATTACAGTTCAAATGAGAGGTTCGAACTCCACAAATTCACCTGAGGAGAAGAAGGGAGAGGCAAAACAGAAAAATGTTCGACCTTTGAAAAGAAGCTCCTCTTTACAATATATAGAAAGAATGAGAGAGGGAAGAGAGAGAGGAAAGCCAAATCTACCCCAACCACCTCCAGGTTGCATTCCATTCATCTCATTATGGCAGAAGTGGCGGATCCTGGCAAAACGACGGGCTGTCTAACAGAAGCGGCGAACTGTCTGCTGCATTAAAGTTGTTTGTTGAAGCATTACTTCTGCTTGTTATTTCGCGCCAGAGGTGTTTCTTGATTTTCTCTCTCCAAACTGAACCAAAATGCAAGATTGACCCCGGAATCGTGTAGAGAATTTTACCAGCTTTCCATTGATATAAAGAACGTGCCAATCCGAGCTCTGGATCGAAAGTTATGGCGATCTGAAGATTTAGGGCAAAAATGGGCCAAAACGTGTTTTGAAATCTTTCCCGCGCTCTGCCACCTGGATGACACGTGGCACGTGCTGATTGGACGAGCAATTCTCTCTCCTCTGCCTTTCGCGGGCTTTCCTTTTGAAATTTCCTTGTGGGCCCCTTAAACTTGGACACGTGGCGCTATTTCATTGGTTCGGGTCAGTGCTCGAAACCTCGCCCTTTGACTTTTGGACTATCTCCCTTGTGACACGTGTCGTGATTTGATTGGTCCGCGGGTTTGCCAGCTTTTCGCGCCCTTCGCGTCTTTATGTCCCGGATGTCCCAAACTGTTTGGGACAAAAACCTCCGATCCGCCCGAAATGGGCTTCCTCGTCCCTCATTTGCCGATGACACGTGGCGCAATCTGATTGGCTCTCAGCTTTTTCGGCTATCCGCGTCCCTCGCGTCCCTGTGGCCCAGATGTCCCAGTACGAACTTTCTCTGTTTCGGCCGAACCGGCCGGTTCACGTCCATTTGTCCCAAATGTCCCAGTGCTTCATGGGACAAATTCTTCCGGTTCACCCGATCCGGCCGATTCGCGTACTTCTGGCCCAGATGTCCCTTTTGCTTCCGGACTGTTTGTTCTCATTTCGGCCGATCCGGCTGGTTCGCGTACTTCACGTACTTGTGTCCCGTTTGTCTCGGATGAAGACTTGGGAAAATTTTTCCTTCTTTCGGCCGATTCGGGCATTTCGCGTCCCACGCGTACCTGTGGCCCAGATGTCCCTTTGCTTCACGGGCCGCCTGGAGGCTTTTCGGCCGATCCGCGCCTAGATGTCCCAAATGTCCCGACTGCTCCTAGGACTAGGACTTAGCCATTTTTCGTGATTTTTCCTGTTTCAATCTACTTGCCTGGAACTGCAAAACTCTTATGCATGTTATCGAAATTTACCTGGGGGGTGAAATTTTGACAACAGTTTTGACGACTCAGTGGGGTCACCTGCCTGCTAGGTAGAAGATCAGTGGCCTTTTAGCGATCCATTGGGCATGGAGTTATAAGCAATAACCTGAAACGAGCCTGATACTGCAACTTCTTCTCCAGCAACACTCTGAACTATAGAAAACAACCTGAGAGCAGCAAAACCTGTGCCAAAGCACTTAGGGAAATAGAAACCTAACTACCACAGGACAATGTGCATACGCACTTAGAGGAATTAAAAAAAATCTAAACTAATATTTACAAGGGCAAACCTTTTCTTTTTTTAGTAGCAATGTTTAAGATAGATTCCGTTAACCGGAATCGGAAGTTCCTCTCCATCCAATGCAGAAAATTGGAAGGCATTACTATTTTTGCATCCCGTGACCATGTAGGGACCACTCCAGATGGCATCAAACTTGGAATGCCTTCCTGGTTTTGCCCGATCTGCATCCCATTTCAGAACTAGGTCCCCTTCCTGGAAGGTCCTTGCTCTTGCTCTCTTATCAAACCATCTTTTTACTAAGGCCTGATCCTTTTCAATCGTCTGAACTGCATGTTCTCTGATTTCTTCTAATTCCATCAATTCTGCATACCTGACCTCCATTGGTTCGAACTCAGATAACTCAAACTGCTTCATGAGCTCCAAGGCTGGTAATTCTAATGATATAGGCAATACTGCCTCCTTCCCATAGACCAACTTGTAGGGAGAATTACCTGTAGACCTCTTTGGTGTTATCCTGTCAGCCCATAACGCTGATTTTAGCCTTGTATGCCATGTTCTTTGATTTTCATCCAGAGTCCTTCTGATGATTTTTAGCAAATTCTTGTTTGTGGACTCTGCCTGTCCATTACCCTGCGGGTAATAATTTGAAGAGGTGCTCAAATAGATTCCATTCTTGACAGCCCATTCTGTAATTTTTGAACCTATGAATGCTAATGCATTATCTGATATGATGGTGGCTGGCACACCGAACCTGGTTGCTATTTCTTCATAAAAGTCTAGTATGTTAGACTCACTTGCCTCTTTGAGCGCTACTGCTTCGGTCCACTTGGTGAAATAGTCTGTCACTGTAAGAATCCACTTGTGGCCTTGACTCGAATTGGGATTGATGACTCCAATGAAGTCCAATCCCCATTGCATGAATGGATGATCTACTGAAATTGGACGAAGGGGCAGTGCTGCTAACCTTCCTTTCCCTGTGAAGAATGCACATTTCTTGCATTTCTTAACCCATGAGTAGCAATCATTGAATACAGTAGGCCAATAGTAACCAGCTTTCATGATTTTGAGAGCTGTTACTCATGGGGTGAAATGGCCTCCTGCCTCCCCGTCATGGAACTCGTGTAAGATCCTCTCAACCTGACCTGTCCCAATGCATCTTAATAGAACACCGTTGATGTCTTTTTTAAACAAAACACCATCAACAAGCACATATGGAACTGCTTGTAATCTGAAGTACCTTCTTTTTGCTTTGCTCATTTCTGGAGGGCACATGCCCGTCTGTAGGAAATGTATCATATTCTGAGTCCAACAGGGAGTGGACACATCATCATTTTCCTGTTTTTGATCATCTTGTAATAGCAGGACAGCGTCTTCTTCATCTTCTGGGTTGTCTGGTTGTTTGGAAGCGAGCTGCTCACACAAACCTTTGCCTCTTACCAGCTTGGTGATCTTGATCTCAATGTCATACTCCATGACACGGGTGATCCATCCTGCCCTTTTCTCATTCAAATCCTTGTTGAGGAGGAAGTCCTTAACCCCAGCATGTGAGACTAGCAACTGGACCTTGTTGTTTGAGACTAAATGCTTGAATTTCTTCAAGCTTCTGATTACTGCAAGCACATGCTTTTCAATAAAAGAGTACCTCACTTCGCAGTCATCTAGGCTCTGGCTGAAGAAGGCAATCGGCTGTTCATCATTATCTTTGTTCTGCTGTACCAGAATGGCAGAAATAGTGTCATCACCTCCAAATGCATAGAGGATGAAATCCTTGGAAAAGTCTGGGTTGATGAGAGTGGGTGCTTGGGAGATGGCTTCTTTGATTGCTTCAAAACTCTCCTTGCCTTCTGCCGTCCACTTGAAAGCCATGCTTTTCCTTAACATTTTGGTGATGGGCTTGACAAGGGCTGCAAAATCTGGGACAAACCTCCGAACAAAGTTTATCCTTCCCAGGAAACTCTGAAGGGCTTTCTTGTGGCTTGGCAATGGTAGTGCTCTTATGGCTTCAACCCTCTCTGGATCAATTGCTAATCCTTCCTTGGAGACAATATGGCCAAGGAGCTTCCCTTCATGTGCAAGAAAGATGCACTTCTTAGGATTCAAAGACACTCCGAACTTTCTACACCTCTGAAACACTTACCTGAGGTGAAAGAAATGGTCTGCTGCATTCTTTGAGAAGACAGTAATATCATCTAGGTATATCAGCACTATCTTGTTGATCAAGCCTTTGAATGCCATATCCATAGCTGGCTGGAATGTTGCTCCGGCGTTCGACAGTCCAAATGGCATCTTCTTGTAAGCATATGTGCCCCATTTGGTTGTGAAGGCTGTCTTGAACTGGTCTTCCTCCTTCACCATAATCTGATTGAAGCCTGAGTAACCATCAAGTAGTGAAAACCTTTCTGAACCAGCTACGACCTGCAATATTTGCTCCATGGAAGGGAGTGGATAATGGTCCTTGAGAGAGGCTCTATTCAAATCTCTGAAGTCAACACACAGCCTGATCTCTCCACTCTTCTTCCTGACTGGAACTAAGTTGGCAACCCAACTAGAATGCTTGATTGGGAATATGATTCTTGACTCAATCAGCTTGTCCAATTCTTTCCTCATGAGAGGCTCCATGTGTGGATTGACTGGTCTCTGTTTCTACCTGACAGGCTTAGTATTTGGATCCAATTCGATGGTATGCTGAGCTAAGTTGGGATTGAAACCTTTCAAGTCTTCATAGCTCCAAGCAAACACGTCAGGGAATTCTTGACATAGCTGTATGAACTCACATCTTTCTTGCTCAGTTGTCATCTTTCCAATTTGCAATGGCTTGTTCTCTTCTACCAAGATGGATACCGAATCTTCTCTCTTGACCTGAATGTTTGCTTTCTCCTTTCTAAACTGATCATTGGGGTTAAAAATGGACTCCAAAGTGATAAGTCCCTTGGGCAGCTTGTCAGTTCTCAGCTGTATCACTTGGTCACCATATTGTTGTTCCAACTTTTCTTGATTCTTAGCTGAGAACTCAGCTTCTTCTTGCAAGAAATGGATGATTTGCTGGTCATTCTCAAATACTTGCCAACTGACATCGTTATCCGGCACCGAAGGCCTGACAATCACGTGGATGTTTGGCTGTACCTTGTCTTGTTGAATGTTTTCTACAATGTCAAAGGCTGCCCCTACTGCTGCAAGCCTGTCAGCAGCTTGATTCTCTTTCCTAGGAATGGCTTTAATGCCGAAACCCTCAAAATCTTCCATGAGGTCCCACACCCTGTTCTTGTAGCACCTGAGTAGATCATTTTTGGCCGCATGCTGTCCCTTGACCTGATTTACAATCAATTCACTGTCCCCAAAGACTTGCAAGTTCTTTATTTTTTTCTTGATTGCCCAATGCATCCCTTGCACCAAGGCTTCATATTCAGCAGTGTTATTGGAGCATGCAAATTGAAATCTAAAAGCTGAATAGTACTTTACTCCTTGAGGTGAAACAAGCACGGCTCCACCTCCTGCACCTTGTCTACTCCTTGATCCATCAAAAAACAGCTGCCATACCTCATTGTCATCCTTGTGGTTTGGCTTGGTGATGCTAGGAATAGGTTGACTTTCTTCGTGTATACAATAGACTCCTAGCTCAG
Organism: Taxus chinensis; assembly: GCA_019776745.2. NCBI lineage: Eukaryota > Viridiplantae > Streptophyta > Pinopsida > Cupressales > Taxaceae > Taxus > Taxus chinensis. Next base: position 487,426,452 of record CM034154.1, read on the forward strand.
ATTCTTCTATTCCTTGATAAGGATCAAAAGCATGCACCTTGTTTGCCCATTCATCAAGAGTCAAATCTGGGATACTTCCAACCTTAGTGTCAGCTTCATCAGTGCTAGGGTGATCTTCTTGATCAAATGCTGAGCAATTGACATTAATCTGACTTGGAGTGTAGGGCTCAATATGGAAGTTTGCAATAGGTTCAGATCTGATTGTGGCCTTAGTTCCATATCTCATTCTGAATAGCATGTGTGACCAATCAGCGGACAAATATCCCCCAATCTTGGCAGTGAAGTCCCTTGACAAACAGAGGGCAAAGAGTGGTGGAAGGTCTATGACTGACACATCTTGTAAAACAACAACATTTGGACATGCGTGCAAGGTAAGACTCAAATTTCTAATCACTCCAACTGTTGCTATTGCTGTCCCATCCAACTGCACTACTCCCTTAGATGTTATTTCATACTGGAGCCCTAACTGATCAGCTATCTGTTTAGGCATTACTGAGCTACTTGCCCCGGAGTCTATCATGCAATTGTGCACTAGCTGATTTCCAATGATTAACGAAACATAGAAAGGAGGGGGTTTCAACATCTTACCTTGTTGTCCTCCATGATTTCCCTCAGGCTGGGCAGCATTTGTAAGCACTTTGTCTTGTATCTGCTGATTCGAAGTTGGCCAGTCCTTCATGGCAGCTTGCAGCAGATCTCTTTGGCCTGGGATAGCTAGGGATTCCCACATAGATATATTGACGTTTGTTTTCTTCATCTGATCAATGATACTGAATGGTGATGAAGGATCTCTCTGCTGCCCCTTGGTTTGCACATTTACTCCTTGTATGTGGGCAGCAACAGCTGGCATTTGAGTTGGCCTAGGGGCTGTTCTTGGCTGTCCTTGTGCATTTGAAGCGGGACTTTGCTTGCCAATCATTTGTGGAGCCATGGAAGGTTGTGGATTGGCTGGGGCTAATGGCTGTTCTTCACCCAAATTTCTCCTTTTTGACCTTGTGTTTGCTGCAACACCTTGAGAAACTGCCTGGTTCATGCCACAAAAATCCTCTGCTTGCCAATTTACCAATGTGGTGTCATTTGGGGCTGATTGCTGTTTGAATGTTTCTTGTTGTTGGTTGTTTTCTTGACTGTTCTCACCCTCCACACCAGTAGTTGTTACCATTAAAGCTTGAGTCAAAGCACCATTGAAGCACATGGATTGATTATGAGGCTCATTACATGGAAAACACCAATCATACTCCTGGGCAATGTTGTTTTGTGCTGGTACTAATGCCCTAGAGGCAGATATGGCATTTGGATTATAGGGCTGGAATGGTCTATTGACAGGAGGCCTTGTTTGATTCATATTTGCAGCTGGATTAGGTGGCCTTTGAGGCTGATATGGCTACCTATTAGGTTGAGCTTGAGGCTGATATGAAGGTCTAAAACCTTGAGCTTGCTGTCTTTTGAGAGTGACCAGCTCATTGCCTAGATTTTGCAATTGCTTCATGACCTCTTGAAGCTCATTTGGGGCACTTGGAGATGAAGTGGAAGCTTCATTTGAACTCTGATTTCTAGGAGTGGGAATAGGAGCTAAGACAGGTGCTTGACTAGCACTTGGGCTCTCTAAACTTGGATATAATGGCATTGGAGGCCTAGGAGCCAATTTACCAGCTTGGATAAGACAGTTTTCGGCTCTAATGGCAATGCTATAAGCAGCAGGTAAGGTTGTGCCTCCCATAGATTGAATTAACATAGAAATATCAGAATTCAAAGCTTTAAGATAGTATAGAAAAGCACCTTCTGCTGTTGGCCTGACTGCCACTGGAATCCTATCCCAAGACCTTTGAAATCTGAAGTTGAAATCAGTCAGCTGCTCGTTGGGGGCTCTCTTGATAGTTGTCAATTGTTCTAGTAGAGACAAATTGTCTCCCTTTTCTCCAAACTGCTCATGAAGTGCAATACACAGCTGATTCCAGTTTGTGATAGAGCCAGCTCCAAGGCTCCTAAACCATTGCAATGCTTTCCCCTTGAATGAAGACGCCAACAATTTGACAGCTACATCCATTTCATTTATCTCATGGATTGCACAGACGTTAGCAATGTATTTTACATGATCACCAGGAGTGGTATGATTTTCTCCAGTAAAAAATGGAATGTTCTTCAATGCTGCAATTGGAACTGGATTCTGTGCATTGAGGGCGAGTGGGCTGCTGCCAGTGAAATTGACAAAGGGATTTAGTGGTTGCGCCATTCTGATTGGTCGAAGGACTCTTGAATACTGAATGAAAGGCCGAGCAGGTGGAGGAGTTGAGAGAGTTCTGTTTGGTGGAGATGGAGACCTTTGAATCCTTCTTCCTCTTTGCCTTCTTCTTGGAGATAATTGCAGGTATTCAAACAACACTTCTTCTTCTCCAACTCTTGACCTTGTGATTCTTCTCATAAGCTCTCAGGCCTGCACTACTGAAACCAGTTGATCTTCCTTTTGGAGTCGCCAGATATGTGAATAATAGCTCTTTTCAAGCAAGAAAATTGCAGCAGATGCATATCAACTTTGCTGCAATAAAAATGAGACCTCTAGGTCCCACCGGGCGTGCCAAAACTGTTGATGCAAAATCACAGCACCCCTGGATGCAGATCAGGTTTCTAGGTTGATCACTTTGGCATCCAGTGTGATTGCATAACATTGAATCCTTTCTCTAAGTGTGGGACTTGAAAAATGAGAAAGAATTCTCCAGAGAAGGCTGGTTCCTATTCCTCTGTTCAGATGCACACGAAATATGCAGAGGGTTTTCTCAAAACCTAATCTAATCTGCCAAGGAGACAAGGTAAGAGGATGCATAAAATAAATCTAAGCTAATAGAGGTGATGCACCGAGGAATGAAGAACACCTATTTTGCCAGTAAACACAGACCATTTGAATGTGATATAAGATTATGCACAGATGACAAAACCTGCAGTAAAAGACCAGGAGGATGCAAAAAATGAACACAGAGAGGGCTGAGAATCATCCACAGACATGCATTACTTGATCCAAAGATTGATACAATACACCACAGAATGCCATGAGGCAGAATAGTATTACAGTTCAAATGAGAGGTTTGAATTCCACAAATTCACCTGAGGAGAAGAAGGGAGAGGCAAAACAGAAAAATGTTCGACCTTTGAAAAGAAGCTCCTCTTTACAATATATAGAAAGAATGAGAGAGGGAAGAGAGAGAGGAAAGCCAAATCTACCCCAACCACCTCCAGGTTGCATTCCATTCATCTCATTATGGCAGAAGTGGTGGATCCTGGCAAAACGGTGGGCTGTCTAACAGAAGCGGCGAACTGTCTGCTGCATTAAAGTTGTTTGTTGAAGCATTACTTCTGCTTGTTATTTCACACCAGAGGCGTTTCTTGATTTTCTCTCTCCAAACTGAACCAAAATGCAAGATTGACCCCGGAATCATGTAGAGAATTTTACCAGCTTTCCATTGATATAAAGAACGTGCCAATCCGAGCTCTGGATCGAAAGTTATGGCGATCTGAAGATTTAGGGCAAAAACGGGCCAAAACGTGTTTTGAAATCTTTCCCGCGCTCTGCCACCTGGATGACACGTGGCACGTGCTGATTGGACGAGCAATTCTCTCTCCTCTATCTTTCGCGGGTTTTCCTTTTGAAATTTCCTTGTGGGACCCTTAAACTTGGACACGTGGCGGTATTTCATTGGTTCGGGTCAGTGCTCGAAACCTCACCCTTTGACTTTTGGGACTATCTCCCTTGTGACACGTGTCGTGATTTGATTGGTCCGCGGGTTTTTCAGCTTTTCGCGCCCTTCGCGTCTTTATGTCCCAGATGTCCCAAACTGTTTGGGACAAAAACCTCCGATCCGCCCGAAATGGGCTTCCTCGTCCCTCATTTGCCGATGACACGTGGCGCAATCTGATTGGCTCTCAGCTTTTTCGGCTATCTGCGTCCCTCGCGTCCCTGCGGCCCAGATGTCCCAGTACGAACTTTCTCTGTTTCGGCCGAACCGGCCGGTTCACGTCCATTTGTCCCAAATGTCCCAGTGCTTCGTGGGAAAAATTCTTCCGGTTCACCTGATCCGGCCGATTCGCGTACTTCTGGCCCAGATGTCCCTTTTGCTTCCGGACTATTTGTTCTCATTTCAGCCAATCCGGCCGGTTCGCGTACTTCGCGTACTTGTGTCCCGTTTGTCCCAGATGAAGACTTGGGCAAATTTTTCCTTCTTTTGGCTGATTCAGGAATTTCGTGTCCCGCGCGTACCTGTGGCCCAGATGTCCCTTTGCTTCACGGGCCGCCTGGAGGCTTTTTGGCCAATCCGCGCCTAGATCTCCCAAATGTCCCGACTACTCCTAGGACTAGGACTTAGCCATTTTTCGTGATTTTTCCTGTTTCAATCTACTTGATTGGAATTGCAAAACTCTGATGCATGTTATCAAAATTTACCCTGGGGGGTGAAATTTTGACAACAGGACCTAGGTGGACGTGAAGTAAGAAAGAACAATGGAAACAATGAAATACGTTCAATAACATGCAAAGGAAATGAAGAATAAATAAAAGAATATGAAGGAATTTCTCCACCTTGGGAGTATGATGCAAGAGAATCATGGGAAGAGCATCAAAAATCTTTCCATTTGTAATGATTGTGATAATAATGCTAGTGTGTGTGTGGAGGCTATAAGATAGAGCATGTGATAGTCTAATAGACATAAATTTCAAGTTCCCTCTAATTCTAAGTTTTGAATTTATAATGACATGTATGTGAAATAAAAGAGTGAGTTGGGAAGATTTATGGTGCTTTATTATATGCTGGGTTTATTCATGTAAGGAATGAATTCTTATACATATGTGAGTCATAAAAGACTAAACTAATGTAAAAAAACAATGCCTCTTGGTATGTTAATGAGCATGTAAATAGTCATTAAGAGTCTAGAATTAGTTAGGTTTTGGAGGTGAAATATATTAAGAAGTTGGAAATTCAAAGGAAACTAGTTAGTTATCCCTCAAAGGGAAGAGAGAAGATTATTACTTGTAATGGAATACTGGGAAGTGAGAAAAATAAGTGCTTTTGTAATGATTTATATTCTTATGAACAAAAACTCTATTTTGGGATGGTGGAATTGAATCTTTTTTGGTGTTCATCCATGCATGGTGTTGATATGTATTTGTTTTTAGAGCTTGAATATGTATGTTTGTTATGATCTTGATTGTATCTTCATGCTTTGAGTTGGTTATAGCCATTAAGAGATTGAAAAAACTAACAATCTTTATTTTTTGTAAGCAAACTATATCAGTGCCTTTAATAATAGTAAATTAAAAAAGGAGAGTGGAATTAGAGACAGCTCAAGAGAGTTGGGTGTTTTTCCACAGGATTACAAGTGGTGGGTTGTCTTTTCTCAAGGATTGAAAGGACCATGAGTGACATGTTAGTTTCTTTGCATGTTAGAAAACTCTTTAAACTATGATTGTACACAAGCTATGATTGTAATTCATTTAACAATGCTATCTTATGAGTCTTAAAAAGAAAGATTGATTGGGAAAAATTTGCATAGGATGTTGATTAATTAGGTTTACAATCAGGTTTGTGGCTACATTGTTATGATATAAAGATATAACCTGAGAAATTGGAGATATGGATGAAAGGGAACCTTAACTCAAAATTCAAGCTTCACTGCTAGAATATAACTATACATGGGGTAAACTTTGACCTGTAGAAAAAAATTGGGATTCAAGATAATGTTTGTAAAAAGTTATGCTAATAATTCACTTCTTAGGAAAACATAGACATGCCCAACTAGGGGTTCAAGGAAACAAGCCCTAAAATCCCTAGTACTTAGAATTTTTTCATGTAATTTGGAAGATACCATCCTGACCATCCTTAGATGGATATTTTTGAAGGGAATTCATGATTTTTTTGGCTAACTTTGGAGATTAATTTGACATTTTGGTGTAGGGGCATTGGAGCAAAGTCAAAAGATTGGTTTGGAGAACAATTTATAAAGAAAGTACAAATAAAACTTAGAGTTTAGCCTTGGAAATTTAAGGGTATCACAAATGAAGTAATGGGTGCATAAAGACCATAAATATATTTCTTGAAACTACTGAAAAAGGAATTTTTACTTGATAGTAGGCTATAAATGACCTAGTTGAGGGTTTGGGAGCACAGATACAAAGGGTGAGATTGAAGGTGTCATAGATGGATTTGAGGATTAAAATTTTTAGAGCATGTCAGATGTTTGGAGAGTGAAAAAAATGAGTGAACGATTTTTTTTTTCAGCCATGGAAGCATATAACCTAAGTATGAGCAGTGTGCATGCTCTCAAGAACCCTTAAGGGCTAGTTTCACTAATACATAGGAGCTTTTATCTTAATGGTGAACTATGAAGTTTTAAATGTCTTTCTTATGGAGAATATAACTTGAATTTGGATTTTTTTATAGTGAATGTATAATTAGGGAACCTTGTAGATGGTATAGAACAAGAAATGCTAGGTGTGTCTAAAGAATTGAAGGAGCTAAGAAGTGACTTGTGGGAAAGCTAAAGTTTGAGTAGAAAAGGAGATCCTTTTATGATTTATTTTTGATTAATATAACTATATTATGAGTTTATAAACAATGGAATAGAGAATAGAAGCCTTAAGAAACAAGAAAACTAAATTATATCCTTGAGCAGCATGGTCAAAGAAGTAATAACTTTACAAGTTGAAGTGGCTAGGTAAGTAATCAAATAACTCTATTATATGTTGATGAATTTATGGTTGAATGGTGAAAAAGGAAGGTGATAAGCATGATATATTTATCTTTTCATTGAATGAAGTCAATCTAGGAGGAAATTTTTCAGATTTAGCAACTTTAAGCCTTTTTTAGGCCTCTTGAGAATCTCTTTCTGCAGGATTTGGTAAAGGACTTTTATTGGTTCCTCTAAACATGTTGAAAGAAATATGAAGATGCGTTATTTGTAATACATAAAATTAGTATAACCTAGTGAATTTTACACCCTAGATTATGGTCAAGAAGTCATGTTCTTAGGTGAAGAGAATTTTTCATGAACCATTAACACCATTTATTAATCCTTAACTAACACCTATGCTTATAATATACTAAGAAGACAATTTGAATATTAAAACTTGTGGTTTTGGAGTGGAAACAACTTATTCCAATGTAAACGAGTCCAAATGGATTATTTACATCACATAGACCTCCAAATAGACCTTTCACACAACTAGATATCTAGGACAAACAAAAATTGCATATTTACAAATATGATCCTGCATTATACCATTCTATATATACTTGATCTTGTTAATGAGGTACCCATATGACTAAAAATCAACACATGACCCTCAGGCACACTCGACCTCCTGAGGGTCATGTTAAGACAATTGATGTGGAAAGGATAATGGATATGTGTAGAAAAATAGAGATAATGTATGAAATAATCAAAGATTGGTGAGTATGGTAAATAAGTTATCAGGGTGTAGTCATTTTTATGCCCTTAGAACAACAGTTTAATCCCATGCATGTTGGCCTATCACCCAACAGGCGCTAGGCACTCACCCAAGGTACGTACAAGTGTCGAGCCTCTCCTTTATGTGAGTCTTGTGAGAATGCATCATCTATGACAGATACTTAAGTGAAAAAGAATGGAAAATAACCATGTATTCATTCTGAGAACCTAGGATGAGTTATCGTATTAATGCTTCCATTCAGATAGTAAAATAGGAGTACAAAACAACATATAGAAGTGATTCATAACACAAAGGAAATGCGTCATACTTAAGCTCATGAATGCATATATGCTTTATAATAGGATGTTCCATTCATATTAATGAGTTTAGTAACCACATTACATTTTTTTAGGTCATAACAGACCCATATAACATTGCAGAGTAGGGTCATGCATAAGAACCTACATTATGCCCTTCATATTATAAGGATAAACACAAACACATCCCTCTAAATATGTCATCACTCCTATATTACCTCTAATCCTAACCCATAGAATCCTCCATGATCTTTTTGCAGAGCTTCACCTCTCTTCCACCATCTCTACTCTCTTAGGGTCCCCTTTATGTTATCAACACACTTTATATATAGCTTTTTTCCTTCACTGTCATGCCTTCTAAGGTAACAGATCAGTTGCCAAGTGTCCAAGTGGTCCTCTATAGAAGCATGCTCCTTCAAATCCGATATCTCCACTCCTTGTAATGATGGTCTTCTAGAATCCTCCATTGCTAAGAATATTCCTTTCATGGTCACCACATTTCTAGGTTGGCTCCTTATCCATTCCTCATTCATTGTTAGGTCACACTTTTCTCGTGTCCTACCCAAAATGCCCAATATGGATAATTCCTGAAACCTTAGCTCTATCCGTACGCACGCCATGGGTTTTCTTAAACCATTCCTTAAACCCTATCCTACTCACCTTATCCTTGTGTGCCCTTCTTCAAAAAGGCCTTGCACACCTACACACCTTCTTATACTTAGGCAATATTTTGGGGTCCCAACATCACCCCACACTTCACTTATTCTCCATTTGTGGGAACACTTCTCTAATGAATAAGGAAATAAAGTAGACTTACATCTTGGAAAAAGAATAAGGGGATGAAGAATTTGGGAAAGAAGAAAGAATGCGGAAGTGATGGCATTGTTACAACTGCTAGGAAAATATTTTTGCAAGTCAACCTCCAACTTGTTCCAGGCATCGACTTTGTTTTATGCTCTCTGGTAGAGGTCACCAACTAGGGTACTTACCTCCCCAAAACTCAGTCCATATCCTTGAGAGTTCATAGTGTCAACAATTTTCTCCAACTCCTTTCTCATGTCTTCAAGTGCATCCATCCTTCTAGTAATCTGTGGGTATAGTTCCTTCAATTGGTTTTCTATTGAACCGATTAAGGTTTCAATGGCCTCGGATAGTTCCTTCAACAGTTCTGTCCCTTTCTGCCTTATTTCCCTTATTCTTCTCTTGAAGCTCCTTCAGCCCTACTTTGTGAGTGGCGACCAAGATGCTTGCCACTCTATCCCTTTCTGCGCAATTATTGTATGCGGCCTCAACAAATTGGGCAACAATCTTGACATCTACAAGTACCTTGCTATACTCATAAATTATTGCTACCACATTCAATTTGTCCTCCCTCACCAAGTGTGATGTCACTTCTTCTGCGGAATCTAGGGCCAATGGTTGTCTCTCCATGGTGAGGATGTGTGCCATGTCTTCTAAGAATTCAATAGTGGATCTGTATGTCTGTGTAGGTGGCGTTAGGTCTGGATGCCTCAACATAATGGTGCTTTCAATAGAATCCATGTTTTTATATACTTCATGCACCTTTTCCTTCTCATCCCTTAGTTCACGCTTCAGATGCGTGCTGATAAACTCTTCTTGTTTTAAGCCCTTAGTCTTCTCAGCCAGCTCCTCTTCCTTCTTTTCTAGGTTTCACTCTAGAAATATTACTCTGTCATTTCTTCCAAAGAGCCTAGCCTCAGTCTCGACCACAAACTTGTTGAGCGCATTACATAACTACTCATATGAGATTTTTTGGGCATTTACCAAGGGGTTGGCTCCCTTAGACTCCAATACTGGCATGATTTCCCCTTGGCATACTTCGAACTCTAGCTCATCAATATGGGACTCAAATGCCTAAGAGAGCATCTTCCTTGTCCTAGGTTACGCACCCTCCTCATTAAATGATGCCATAGCTAGAAGTTCTTCCATGGGTATAGTTCTTTGGAAGTGTGCACGTAGCACCTTCCTTTGGTCATCAACATAGCCCATTACTTGTCCTCGTTCTATATCAAGGCTCTTCCTTCCCAAGCACGTGGCTTTGGGGAAACTCACTGTCAGACTGGGACCTCCTCCCACACTAACTTGTTGTTTCTCAACGCTTTCCTCCTTACCTTCTTCCATCACTATGTCAGCATTGTGCTCCAATTCTTGTTCTACCAAGGCCTCGATTATTTTTTGTTGCTTCTCTTTCTACCACCTCATTTACTTGTTCCAACGTAAGGCTTGGATTTTTCTACTCCAGCACGCCAACCTCCTCACTTCTTCCCATGTTTTGGGCACCTTCCTCCTCATGGCTACCCTTGTGCTGCAAAAAAAGGAACCCATGTTCTTCTTCTCTGCCCTCTTCTTTTGAATCGTGCACGTTGAAGACAAGTGGCTCTTAATCTCCTTTAGGATCATCTTCATCATCATCATCATCCTTTTCACCTATGTATTTCTCCAAGATCTCAATTTCTTCCAAGTTGGTCTCCTCTTTTATCCTCTACTTCTTTCTAAGAGGTGACTCTCTGGTGGGGGATCCAACATTCTCTGCTTCCCCTGGTGACTTCTCCTTGGCGAGCGGTTGCTCTGGTGCCTCTTCTCTTGCCCTTTCCCTTGTCCTTGGGCTTCTTGGGTGGCACAGTTGGTTTTTTGGGTGCCATTGTCTAGGTCCTTTTATTACTTCAATCTCTTCTTATTACTCTACTCTTCCACTTCTTCCAACCTTAGATCTCAAACTTGTGAAGAGAACCTCTTAAACCTATGCCATAATTTTTTAAACCCTAATTGGGATAATTATCTTCATAAGATGGTTCCTTCTCACAACTTCTCTTACACCTGTGAAATCCCTTCCTTCTAGTTTGTAAATCCAAACTAGTTACTCATGCTCAAACTCTTCAAATCTCTCTTCACACTAGATCAGTCTCTAGAAGCCCTAGTTTGCAATGATGCAAAAGCGCTCCTTTCTTTGTATATACACAAAGTAAATAATGAAATTCATCGACCCTTTATTTATAGTTTTTTCCCTCTTTGTAACATTAAATGTTACCTTACCTACCACCATACTTTAACACTTAATGCAGATTTTTCAAATAAACCTAACTTTAGCGCTTTAATTCATGCTCCCAAACCTTGCACAGATAATTCTCCAACCTTTTGGCGCGTAACCAATCCATCTTGACAGGAGAATCTTACGTACACGCGTAACCAATGCACCAAAGGCACTTCTTATGTCAAGATTTTTTCTCTCTCCTACCTCATGTTGCTTTTGCACTTCTTCCTCTCTTGTATCATGGATCCCCAATGTAGCCTTATCCTGAACACCAACCATCCTTTTTCACCTTTCCTTGCATGTAATTTCTTCACAGGGCCATTCAACTGCAGTTTTCTAATGCAATCCTTCCTAGTGCTTCACACTTCAATTTCTTAAACCTTACTCCACTCCACACTAAAATGATGTGCAGTCCTCTACGCAGTTACAACCTTCAAAAAGCACTGTGATTACCAGTGCCCAAGGTGTAACACATAACAACAATGAGAAAGGGAAACAAAAGAAAGGAAAATGAATTAAAGAAATTCCTAAACTAACTAGCAATATTACCTTATTTAAAAACACCAAGAATACTTATTTATAGTAGGGCTTCAGCTTACTCCCATTGAAGTGTCCTGGAAATCTCATCCCATCCAGTCGCTTGTAATTGAGCACATGCCCGAATCAAGGATGTACGAGATGATGTAGGGACCCAACCAATGCACTTTTAACTTCCCAGGATTGACACAATAAACTTAGAATCATACAGTAAGACCATCTTTCCAACCTCAAACATCTTATTCCTAATGTGGTGATCATGCCATGACTTTTTTATTTTCTTTTTTTATTGTTTGGATCCATTTGACGAGTGATCATCTTTCATCAAACTTCATTAATTTATCAATCCTTTCTTCTAGTGCTTTCTTGCATCAACTAGCCCTCCTATGCGTGCACTATTCACAGAGAAGGTAACTTGAATTCAACCGGTAGGACAACCTCCACACCAAAAACAAATTGAAATGGTGTGGCTTTGTTCAACCTTTTATAAGCTTGTCCTATAAGCCCATAATACAACTGATACCTTGTCATCCCAATCTTTTCTTCCAAAATCATAAATCTTTGTCATGGTATGACTCAATATTTTGTTAATTGTTTCCAGTGGTTACATTTTCTTATGGGTGATGAGGTGTAGTTTTATGATGAGCCACCATGAAATCTACTAACAGGATCCTCATGGTCTTATTCAAGAAATGTGTACCCCTATCACTGATTAAACTTAAAGGGAATCCATACCTTGTGATAATGTTCTCCCACAAAAATATTACTGTTGTAGTTGTTGTATAGTCTTTAGTTGGGGCTTGCCTCTGCCCACCTTGTTAAATAGTATGTATAAGTGATTACATAGCATGATCCCAGTCCTACATGTGCTACTGATGCAATAGGGCCTACAAAGTCTATTGCCCATGTTTCTCAAAAGGTTTAGTGCTAGGGATAGGGCGCAAAGGTATTTCATCTCTCCATCCTAGCTTTACAATACACATTGACAATGGTCACATGCTTTACAATACTCCTTGCAATCCTTATACATAGAGTTTCCCACTGCAATCCTACCATTAAAATTTTATGTGCGGTGGTCGTCACCTACATAATTTCCACCTGCAATTCCTCCATGATGCTTCCTCTATGATGGCGAAGCACTCATCCTCTAGTACACACCTACATAAAACTTCATCATGCCCTAGTTTGTATAAGTCCCCACTGATCAACATGTAGGGTGCGACGCGTATGGCTAGTTGCTTATTACTCTAATGTCTTCATCCCTTCCGGCGCCATACCCATTTTAAGGAACAAAACAATATCCTCCAAGTCTAAGGGAGTGCGTGCCACAACCTAAAAAGATGTGCAAATGTCATGGTATCTTCAATTCTCTACGTGCATCCTCCCTTGAATCAATCTTAGACAAATGGTCAGGTCTGGAATTAATTTTTCCTAGTTTGACAACCACAATGAACTTAAATTCTTGGAACAATAGTACCCACCGACATATGCACCCTTGTAGTATGGGCTTATTCACCAAATATTTCAATACCATATGGCCAGTGTAGAAGATAAAGGGAGTTTCTAGTAGATATTGCCTAAACTTATGAAGCGCGTAGATCATAGACAATGCCTTGCGCTCAGTCGTAGTATAATTCTACTATGCTGGTGTTCAACTTCCTGCTTGTAAAGCATAGGGGGGTGATCAAATAATTCCCTCACCAGGTTGTGTCAAGCACTACCCCAATGGTCATTATGGAGGCATCCACATGAATATGGAAGGGATTATCCCAAGAGGGAAAACATAATATAGGCATGATGACAAGCCTATCCTTTAATGTGTCGAATTTCTTCTACTGCACCTCTCCCCAATGGAAAGAAATTTTATGTCTGAGAAAATCTTCTAAAGGCGCAGTGATCTTGGCATACCCATTGATGAACTTTCGATAGTAGCCCTCATGTCCAAGAAACCTGCGCACTGTGATATGACTAGTTGGCTCCCCCAATCCCACAATCACTGCAATTTTGGCAGGATCCACCAATAAGCCTTCTTTGCATATCATGTGTCCCGATAGGGTCCCAAACAAGGTAGCAAATACACACTTCTTGATGTTGAGGGATATTCTCAACTGTCGACACCTTTCAAACATCAATCTCATATTGTCACAATGGTCCTTGACTATTCCATACATGGTCCAATCATTAAGGTACAACTGGAGAAACTTGTGGATAAAGTCCTGGAAGGCCTGCACTACAATGCGTGAGAACATAGCAGGAACGTTCTTCAACCTAAAAGGCATGACCGTATAGGAAAAAGTTTCCCACTTAGTGGTGAAGGTTGTATTTCTCTGGTCTTCCTTTGTAATCCTCACCTAGTGATAGCCTGAGAACCCATCTGTGAAAGAGTACACTTTGCGCCCTGCCATTCCTTCCAAGATTTCTTTAGTGAACAGGGTTGGGAAGGGATCAATGACACACACTATATTTAGATCCTTATAATCAACACATATCCTTATCCTTGCATCCTTTTTGATACTGATCACCATTGGAATTATCCACTCTAACTCCTCCATAGCCTCTATGATTATTGACGCCATCATCTTATCTATTTCCTCCTTGACCTTCATGCGCAGGTTAGGATTCATTTGGTATGGTCTCTTTCAGATCAGTCAAACACCTTCCTTCAACTTAATTCTCATTTCCCTTAAGGAATGGTGAACACCTTTGAGTTTATGATACCCATGCGGGAATAAATCCTCAAACTGACATAAAAGATCAATGATCTTAGAGACCTCCTTCTCTAACCAATAGTCTCCAATGATAGCCTCCTTAGGCTCTTCTTCTGAGCTAATGCTAACCTTCTTTGTCTTTAAAGGCTCATGATAGGCACGTGTTATTTCATCAACATTATCCATCACTTCACATGAGCCTATAAAATGGTTAACCTCTAAATTTTCCATCTCTTCACCATCTATGACATAGACCATCTTGCCTTTTTCTTTCTCTGCGCACGTGTGCTCAAACTGCACCTCATCAGACTCATTTTCACCAAATTTTCCCTCCAAGCATGGCTCTCCTATAAATTCTACAAGATTATCCTTTGCCTTTGCACTATCCCCCATCATAAGACACTTGACCTCCTACAATGCCTTATCCACCGATGATTTGGTGCTTTGATACTCAAATTCTTGGATGAGATCAGCCGCTAGTTCTTGACAATTCCCTATTTGGCAGCATGTCTCAGAGTGGATGTACCATGCATGCGCATAACCCAGCAGTGTAGAATATAGTTTGTGTACCTTGAGGGATGGTGGAAAATATTCATGCCTTCCCTCTAGGATCTCTCACAGGCTTGGATGTGGAAAGAGGTAGGATCCTTACCATGGTAGTCTTTGATGGTGGTGGGTGTGTTGCTTCTAGAGAACTAAATAGAGAAATTAATTCTCACTTATTTCCATTCCAAGATATTATCTTGATGTGTTTCCCACCAACACGCAATAGTTACGAGTAGGACATAACTTAACATCCCTCTTCATTCATTGTCCTCCTTCGACTGAGCTTCCATCTTCTACAAAAATACCTCAAGGAAGGCTCCTCCTGAGTACTTAGGTAGCTCCTTTCCTCCTAGGTGCCAAACCATATGCACATTTTTCACCTTTATCACTGATCCTCTCAAATACCATCTGATTAACTCATAGGTTCCATGTGCCCAATTATCACATGCTATACTGGTGGTGTCACTTACCGATTGAGAATCCTCAAACTAGATAACTCCATTGGTAGGATGGATTATCTATGGATCCCTGATTGAGCACACATATATTCTATCTAGGACCTCTTCTCCCAAAGGTTCAGTATAGGGTGTTGACTTCCCATCAGCCAAGGGTATGATGACCCATTCCTCCTCATTTTCAAAGCTTATGTATCCCTTGTTGAACTGAAGATCCACATTATTCTTATAGCACCATGGGCACCCAAGTAGTGCTGGGAAATTGTCTTCCTCAGCAAGCGCCAAGACCTCAAAGTCCCAAGTAAACTTATCTTCTTGAATGGTGATAGTTGCATCCTTTAAGACACCGATGGGCACTGCCTTCATTTTGTTCCATATACATCACATTCGAAGACGAATGTAATGGAGGCCTTACCATCTGATGCCATGCATCTAAGGTGAGAACATTGACCTCTGTGCCTGTGTCAATGAGGATATTACTAAGGATCCATCCATCCATGAACGCATTTAACGTGATCTCCCTATCATAGTCAAGGATGTGGAGGGGAAGGTTTTCATGTAATACCTGCCTCTCACGCTCTTCCCCGGTGCATGGTACCTTATCTCTCAACCATGCTCCTAGTAAGGGAATAATATTCTCTTGCCTTATCATTTTACATACTTCCTTGACCTCATCTAGGTCATCTTTTGGCACCTTGACCTTCCTTCTTTTCTCCTCCCTCCTAGACTGCTCCTTTAGACACTGGATTTCTCCTTGTAAACTCCAAATGACATCCATGGTTTCTTGATATACCTCCTTTTGATGCACAAGGTTTGGGTACTTCCCATGTACCACTTCTTCCCTTGAAACCAGGTTCTTCTGCCTTGGAATTTCCTTTGTGTGCGTGGCCTCTGCTATTGTTGTTACCATAACAGGTTCTAAGCCTACATCATGTGTTACCTGTGGCATTCGTTGTGTGTTCGTCTTGTTAATGCTTACCATTGCAGTGCCCTTGTCTTTCTGGTGCTACTGATTCATATGCTCAAATAACTCAGGGCATTCCTCATATTTGTGTTTCTTCCCAAACTATGAGCATTGCAATAGATTTGGGCACTCTCATTTGTAATGAAATGTAGACCCACAATTAAAATAGGTTCCACATGGGAACTCACTTCTTCCTCCTCTGTGGTTACCACGACCACAGAATCCTCTGTGAAATCCCCTTCCACATGTGCCTCCATCTACGCACTCCTCATAATGGTGATCATCACCTTTAGAACTACTAGCAATGCTGGCCTGATGCACCCCATGATCAATGGACTCATGGATCTGGTCAATAAGCCTATAATCCTTAGTATCATGGGTCATAGAGGTGTAGATCTTGCAATAACATATCTTTATAGTTATAGCAAGACACATTCTTATGAATTTTGCGTTATGTAGAGGCATCTACATCATGGTCCCCATGATAAATTTCTAGTCTACTGGGCAATCTATCCTTGCATGCCCCTCTACTTCACAATCTGTACACCATATACCACTATGAGTCTCATGGGCTGAGCTCGCAGACAACTTCTCTAGCTACTTAGCCATAGTAGTAACTTGATCTTCCAAAAATGGGCTAACACCAGTATCAACACTTCCAACAGCTTCAACGCACAGAGAGCAGCTTCTAACACCTTGTGTGGATCTGTGAAATTTTTATGAGATAGAGCTCTTCTAAAAGGTGTTATCAACCCCCCAACAAACCATTGAGCATGCTATGAAGGGTGAATGTCATATGATAATTTTGATAGGAGGGTTTTGAACTGTGCATCATACTCTCACACACTCTCTACCATTCCATGTTGAATCTCATTCAGGGCACTGATGCTCTTCTTTTCAAACTCAAGGATGTGGAATTCTACCAAAAAGGTGTTCTTTAAAGTAGTATAATTCACCAACATTTAATGAGGGTCATATTTCCTATACCAGCTATGCACGCACCCTTGTAATGTCATTACAAACTAACTAGCCTTTCGCTCCGGGGTTGTGATCCCCTTCGTGTGCCATAGCAAGCTCACACTTGTGAAAATGTTCTATAGCATATTAAATACCTCTATAATCTAGAAAATGTAAATACATGTCAAAGAATACTTTAGGAGGTGGCTGGGGCCCTTATCCTCTTGAGCCAGAGCCTTAGTTTCCTCTGGTGTTTCCTCCACTGCCGGATCTAACAGATCCACCAGGTCTTGTGCCTCCTAAGCCACTAGACCCACTAGGTCATGTTCCTCCTGAGCCACCAGATCCACTAGATCCAATAGGTCCTATTCCTCTAGACCCACCAGATCCACCAGGTCCACCAAGTCCTGTAGCGGTCATGCCAAGGGTCCCCAAATTTCCACTGAATTACATGTTGATGGTTTGTGATAATGCCCCACTACCAATAGTGTACCTTGCACCACTCCCAGATGTGAGACCAAAGGCTTGTGTACTTTCTCCTTGTCCAAAAATTCCTCCAAATACTGGAATAGTATGCATAGCCATAGAAGTGGGAAATGAGAAATTATATCTCCTAAGCATAGATCTGTCACTTCCACTGATACCAACTAGGTCAGCGATACTCCTTCCTTGATATGGAAAACCAAGCACCAAGGTTTGGTCACTAGGTGGGTTCAGATACATGTCAATGAATCTTATCTCTCCACACGATGAACTCTCATCAGAATCCAAAGGGGTCTCTCTTACACACTTGCCAAGATGGGGTAGCACAGACTATTTAGGTTCCATGTCCTCTATGTGAACCTCAACTCCTTCTCACAACATCTACCTCCATAGATCCATCACACTTGCAACCTCACATTGTCTAGCAATCTCCCTTTCACGTGCTTCACTATACTTGAGCCGTCTCTCCTCCCTTTCTTTCTCCATTGTAATATCTTCCATCTTCCTCCACCCTAGCTTCCTTACCCAACACTCATAATGGTTTAGCCAGCCATTGGAAATGCCTCTAAAATCAAGGTAACAATCAAGATCTTCATTTCCAGAGGAATAACACGTAGAAATGATCCTCTGGGCTCCCACAGAAACTCAAACTCAGCAACTTCTAGACAATAATATGTAGAAATAGCATACTCCAGAGTGTAGCTAGCCAGTACTCCTTTCCACCAATGGTCCACAACACGAGTCCATGTCACATCTACATCTTACAGCCTCTGGTATTCTTCTTGGGTCCACGTGCATGATCTATAATACCAGCTTGATCTAGACGCATATGTTGAGAGCCATTCATACAATTATACTGGGAAGAAACCAAAAAAAGTTTCATACAAATCATGGTAGAGGTTCTCTTCTACCCATCTACATGCATCAAACTCAGATCTAGTGCTAAATCTCTAAGAAAATTCATCCTTCGTGCTCTTGAACCATGATTCAACACTTTACAAAGTTAAACACTTTGTCATCACTCATTGCATAGATCATGATGTATGTCATTTCCCACTACAACTTTGAAAAGAGGTCTCGACAATGGAACCAAGATGTAGTCATTTTTACACCCATCACAAAGGAAACAAATCCCATGTGCACTAGCCTATCACCTAGTGGGTGTTGGGCACTCACCCAAGGCACACACGGGTGCCGAGTCTCTCTTTTATGTGAGTTAAGTGGGAAACCATCATCTATGTTAGGAACTTAATGAATAAAGGTGTAAATGAGACATACAATCATCATAGGGCTCAGAATGGCCTCTAGACAAATGTATTCATTCCAAATAGAGGGTACTCACAGATAACAGATAGAACTACAGTAAAAAGAAAAATACAGAAGGATTTACATCTATTCCATAACATTCATGAACATAAATGAAAAGATATAGATATGAACCAAATCAATTACATTCATGTTTATAACCTTACTACATTCAATGGATCCATTAGACTACCACAACTTGATCAGACTGAAGTCATACATCATAGAAGGGATCATGTCCTTCATCCATACAATTAAAATTTTTATAGCCCAGCCCCTTAACACATTACTCCCTTATATAGCCTCTACTCAATCCCACAGAGTTCTCACAGTATTTTTGTAGAGCGCTACTCTGTATATTCTCCTCTTGTCTCTATTTCTACTATGCAGGTGCTTGTATATATAGGTTTCTTCAACCACCGACTTGCTTTCAGGGGCTACAGATCCATTGCCAAGTGTCCAAGTGGTCCTCCATAGAAGCATTATCCTTCAGATATGAGCTCTCCACTCCTTTTAATGATGGTCTTCTAGAATCCTCCATCGCTAAGAATATTCCTTTCATGGGCACCACGTTGTCAGGATGGCACCTTATCCACTCATCATTCGCTGTCGGGTCACACTTTTCTCGTGTCCTTCCCAAAATGCCCAATATGGCTAAGTCATGAAACCTTAGCTTTATCTGCGCACGCGCCATGGGTTTTCTTAAACCCTTCCTTAAACCCTATCCTATGCGCCTTATCCTTGCGCACCCTTCTTTAACAAGGCCTTGTGCACCTACGTGCCTTTTTATACTTAGCTAATATTTTGGGGTCCCAAAAATGACCACAAACCTAGTGGTATTTATAATAATGATCCTAATGATACCATGACGATTTGAGTCATGAATCATCAAGAGGATGGATAGAAGGAATTTTAATGAGACGCATGACCATTAACTTGTCAAAAATATAACTATAGGACTCCCTGAGAGGGGTATAGTTAGGGGTTGGCCTAGGAGGTCTTTATGGAGGCTCTATGGGAGGAGTGGACATGGATGAAGATTTTACTATGATAGAATTATTTGTGTTTTAGATTTGTCTCCATGATTAAATGGCTTGGTGAATTTGGGTTTTGGCTTATTAGATCAGATTTTAACATGGCCTTTCTTAAGGGTGCAAAGTTCAAATTTACAAGCCATGGTGAATTCATCTTCAAACATGTGGAAGGATTGAATCTGAAGATTTGATGAAATAAGCTTCACACAAGACCGTGAAAAGAGTTTGATTATCTTGGTATATGGGAGAGAGAAGGAAAATTGGTTGATCATGCCATTCCATCTAGAAACAAGGTATACAATAGATTCTTCATCGAACTATTTAATGGTATAGAGGCCAATAATGGTGATCTTACATGTAATGTTGATAGAAAATTTATCTAATAATAGTTGCATGAGTTGGGTGAAGGATAATAGTGAATGTTGGGGGATGCCATTATACCAGTCCAAAGTAGGGTTGACCAACGACATAGGGAAAGTGCAAAGCATAATATCTTGGTCATGAGAAATGAGATAGCATGCATGACTTAACACACAAAGATACTATTACGGGTCCTACTTACTGTTGAACTTAGAGAATTTTGGAAGTTCCCAATGTGGTGGATAGGGTTTTATGGGCACTAATGGGTTCGTTAAAAATATTTTCATAGGAAAAGGTAGTTTTAAACCCTAAAGATGTGGCTTCAATATTGGTCATTCTACTTAGAAAAGTGCGAAGAGGGTCATTAGATGTGTGAGGATTAGACACAGATGGATTATATTGTGGGATATAAGAAGTATAAGGGTGGGGTTGCAGATGAGATTGATATTGTTGTGGATAATTGTGTGTATGTGGATATGGTCAATAAGGGGGAGATTGTTGAAGGGTTGTGATTGAATGGGTTAAGAGATAAGATGTTTTTGAGAGGTAGGGGTGTAATAAAGTGGATAAGTTTGTGTTTTTTGTTATTATTAAGAGATGGGGACTTTGGATTGACCTTGCATGGGATGAGTGGGGATATAAGTATGGGGCGGTTGATATTTTCGAATATATTAATTAAGAGGGATTTATTGAAAGGCATTCCTAAAGGGAAAATTTGTGAGTTTAGGTGGACTCCAAAGGGTGCGGTTGTAAGGTGATGAATTTTGCATGGATGTCAGATGTAGAAATAGGGATAAAACTTTTATTGTGTTGTACGTATGGTGGAGGAAGTAGATAATATTATTACAAGGTTTGGATAGGGATGCTAGTGATGATAGTGGATGAGGAAGTGATAGGGATGGAAGAAGTGGGTGTGGTGTTGATACGAGGAAGATTAGGAGGAATGAGATCCACCAGTTAAGTGGATTGGAAATTTTGAGATATTGTAGAGGAATATTGATGGGAGCCAATTCCACGTTGTGCCATGAAAATACCATTCATGGATCTTGGGAAGAATACAACAAGTTGTGATGTGAGGACTTGGGTAGACTCGGGATGAGAATTATAGGTGTAAATTTGTTGAAGACGAGACCCCTTGATGGGGAGGTTGGTAGATTTACAAAGGAGATTGGCATGTAAATTAACAGGATTGGAATCAAGGAGCTCTTTGAATTCCACACATCCACGAGGAATGATAGGAGGTCTAGAAGTATCTAAGGAAGTGAAATATGGAGGTGTAGTCAGTATAGAAGGAACGAAATGGTGATAAATAAAGGGATTAGTTTCAATATGAGTGTTGGTTGGGATGGTCTTTGGCTCATAAAGATGAACAAGAGAAACCATGGGTTTGGTAACTGAAGAAGAAGTGACCAAGGAAGTGGAAGAGATAATAGAAAGAGCTAAAGTATGTTGGGAGGAAATGTTGGAAATAGGAATGTTGTTGGATGACATGGTTTGTTCCATTTTTATTGCTTGGAAATGTGTAATAATGGAAATAAAAACACAAACAAGAAAATATGTTGTTTTTTAATATTTAAAATAAGTCACATAACATATTTTTAATTATCTTGATTATTAGAAGACGTGAAAAAGAAAGGAGAATGGGATCAAAGGGAACCTAGGAAATGTACAAACTATGGATGGTTTCAAGTTCTTTTGGATGGCATTGTCGATATACCCCAAGGTACGTGAGGATAAAATATGTGATTACTACTGTTACATGACATAATATTGGGGCCTACCCCCACACTTCATGCACCGCAGTGATAAGTATGTTAGGTGCTTATCCAATATAACAATAGTTAAAAAAAATTATAACGTGGTGGATTTCCTATTGGGTGATGAAATACCAATAATTCCACCAGAGAGGAAATTTTTAAGATGTTTAAATTGATATGTGGGTTTTAGATGTGTGTGAATAAGTGAATGCAAAGGATTGATGTCCTAATTAGACTATGTTATCAACCAAGCAAGAAGATGTTATTTTTTAAGTACCAAAATCAAAATGTGAAATTTGATGAAGTCAAGTAGACAAGAAGGGAAAAATGATGCAAAAAGAGAAAATAGGGAAAAATGAAGAATTCCTGGATAACGTTAGTTTTCCTTTTTTATTTAATTTTTATTTTAGCAAGTGTGTTAATCTAAGAAAGAAATCCACCACGTATGCAAGAAATCGAAGATCCTACCTGTAAGGTTAGTAGAAACGAGAAAAAAATGGAAAATGAAAATGGAAAACAAAATGAAAGAACTCACCAAAGAAGGGTTGTCCCACTGGGCGTGCCAAAATGTTGAAATTTTTTTCTCACTCATGTTTCAAGTTAATGAAATGGTAATAAATAAAATAAGTAACTCTAATATGAGAGGGTTTAGAGCTACCTCTAGATGAGATGATGATGGAAACGGGTGCAAAAGGTCTTCCTCGTAGCGATCTTGCTAACTTGAAAATAAAAGACAAAATCATCAAAGAAAATGATTAGTAGATAGGATGGCTGGTTGTCCAAAAAATCCATTCCAGAGAAGTGAAAAACTCCTAGGATGGATGTCTTCTCACTTTTTGATAAAAGATAGATAAAATATGATAGTGGATAAGCAATAAAAAAGTCTGAACAAAAAAAGAGAAGGTGAAATGAGCTAGATAAAAAAATATGCAGATATGATTATATAAAATGCTAACTAAGTCAAACTTATGTGGGTCGACACTAACCCGGGACTGTAAAAAATAGTCAACGGAAACTAGGGCAGTGCAGGCCCAAAATAAATGTAGAAAACATATATTTGGGGGCAATGGTCTAAAGCTGATCAGAAACTTGAAGATGATGTAGAGATGGTGCAATTAACCTGGATCTAGGGGAAACATAAAGGATACAAGAAAATGAGAACTAATGACAGGGTCAATGGTGAATGGTTCTGATTAGCAGTGATTGGATATGATGAAGATGAGATCTGAAGCTGTAGGTGTGTAGGAATGTCAAGATGATAGATCTGGGGAACTGGGATATCAAAAAGTAGATAACTGGTAGAATGGGTGACTAAAATACAAACATATGTGAACTAGGTCGACGATGACCAAGGAGTGATATAGGGTTTGATGGATAATGGATAGGAATGATGATCTATAGAGAGATATTGAGGCTAAATGATGCAGTGGTAGAGCTCTGAAATGGATGAAGAACTTGCAAAACCGATGGGGAATGATGATGAAATGGAAATAATGGATCCAAGTATGAAAAAAGAGAAAGATAATTCAACTCTCCAAAGGTAAGGAAAAATATCTCCAAAGTATCTTTGAGGTGGTGATAGAAACTACAAAGAAGAGCAAGAAATGAAGGCAAAACCATAAGAAATATTGAAATCTCCAATGTTCGTATTTATAGGGTCAATAGTGACCTCAATAGGTTGTTAATGGCCATGAAAGTCCATCCATTTGGGTGGTGGAAGAGTAATGATCTCAAGACAATGATCCCTTATGATGCGGGATTAGGGATTTAGATGGTAAATACAGGCTAGGGATGTTGAGGGAAGATAAAAGGGTGGGTGAGATGTAGAAAAATATTAAATAAAGGCAAAGGGGAGGTAAAATTATTAAATGAAGGTAGGTGGGAACCTAGGGATGGTAAATAATGTGCTTAGGGAGGATAAAAGAGGATTAATAAACAATTTTAGGGATAATTAATGATGATTAGGGATGTTAAGGAAAAAAAATTAATGATGTGATTAGGGGGAGAATAATAATTAAAGGGATAAATAGAATTTTGGACAGAAAGGGGGATTTAAATGAGAAGAGAGGTATATATGGGAATAATGATGATGAAGGGGAGCGGACGCAGGATGGGGAATACCAAAAATTGGTGTCTACACATTAGCTGAAAAATATTTAGATCCTCCTCACTATGCCCGCCATGGGCATATCTTGTAATCATTACAATCCATGTTACCATATCATGCCTCCACAATTTCATCAAAAAATGTGCATGCATTCTCTTTGGAATTGTATTTTGCATACATGGTGATGAGATTACTATCCAAAAGAATGTATGAATAAAATTCATTTTTGGCTACGTATGAGTGGAACGAATTTACTTATTCTAATCCTTTTAGAATGCTATAAAAACCTATCACAATGGAAAATATGTACTCATTATATTTAAGTCCTTCTCCTCACATTCATGAAAGATCATTTGAGATGTAGCTCTATGTCTATTTTGAGCACACCTTGCAATTATTGTAAGCTAGGGAATGAAATATCATTAAGGAATTATGTCAAACACTTTGTAAGCATTGTCTATGATGTTGCATTTTTGAAAATAGAAGTCCAAATTTAAGTCATGGGTAATAAAATACTACACATGTACTGATTAATCAAATTTGATCTTCACCTGTTGCATACATGAAAAGAGAATTTTGACTTTAGCTCCATGTCCATTCTAACCACACATTGTAATTATTATAGACCAAGAAATGATATCTCGTTCAAGCATTTTGTCAAACATTATGTACCCATTGTCTACATTATCACATTTTTGAAATGGAAGTCCTTGACAACAGAAGACTACATATTTTATGATCAATTCCTGTATTCCAAATCTAAGTATTTAAAGAATCATAAATAAATAGATTAAAAATCTAATTCACATAGATAAATGAAAAAATCTCAAAGATGAGACACAAAACAAGGGGCTTGATCATGAAGGAGAGTGAATATAAATGCTTGAAAACTTAGCATTATTCAAATAAATATGACAAGTGTTAGAATTATTTTTAATCTTTTATTATTTGCAAACAACTAACAAAAGTTTAAAAGACATAGGCACAAACAATATTTACACATAAATAAAGTTAAATGGATAGGAGTAAAATACAATTCCTTTAATTTTTTCACAAAGTCAAGCAGCTAAGAATAATGAACCTCCCACCTCTAGTAAGATAGTGGATTTAATTTTAGGTCCATAGTCCGTAGTTCAATTCCACTTCCCACTCGTCCTAAATTTTCCACATTTAAAGGAAGATATTTGAAATTGTAGATGTCTATTAGTGCAATACACATCCACATCTAAATTAACCCACTTCAATCACATTAATTTATCTTTTAAGGGTAGCGTGACATGCATCACACTCTTCTAAATACTAGTGTGAAATCCATCACTTTTAGAAAAAAATCATATCCCTGTTAAGAATATTCACCATCACTTTAATAGTGCCATATAACATTTATATAACAATAGTTGTACATTTCCCCAGTCCCATTTGACAGAAATAAAACCATAAAATAAAATTAAAAAAACATGAACCCGTGCTTTTGATGAAATATCTGAACTCAAAGCGACATGCCTATTTTCCATCCAGATTGTTTGTGTAGAAAGCTATTGTGTCTTAACACTGTTGGTATGAGAATTTAATTTTTCCTTTATTATGTTAGTTGGAATTTTCCACCTCACACATGGTTAGGCATATGGTTTTAGGAGTTATATGACATATGAAAAATTCCTTCATGGAACCTGTCATTTTCATATGCGTCATAGTTTTCGTAGGTGTCATACATGAGATAAATTTTATTTGTGAATTGTAAACTCCTTTATCCCTCATGGATGTATGATTTTCTAGGAATGGAGTTACACAACACTCCTAATTTATATTCTCTTTTTATCTATGCGAAGGAGTAGCCCTTTCTCTTTTGCATGATCAATTTCTTATGGTTATTTTTACTTGCTAATTACTTTTAGGGTTTATCAGGTCTCAAATAGAGTGAAACTACCTGATCTGCAAACATTCCACTGGTCCTCATGCTCAAATCTCTCATATGGTATTAGATATACATGTCAGTAAACGTGTCACTCACTTGGTTGTTATTAATTAGTCTCGGTTTTGTGTTTCATTAGCTCACTCTGTGCAGGTTTAAGCGACAGTGATATTGTACATATTTAACATCTCTAGGTTTAATCTTGGTTCTCATGGAGTTTGATGGTTTTGTGGTATTTCTTGTGTATGTGCAGGGTGCATAGAAAGTTTCAAGGTTTCTTTACCAAATTTGGCTATCTACAGCTAAACTTAGCGGAGGAAATTTTTGGGAGTTATGTTTGAGGGTATTGTGTTTCATTTCATTCCCCAATTGAGCTTTGACCTGAGCTTTTGATCCATGACTAAACTTCACTCTCCCTTTACACCTCTCTATTTGTCTTTCCCTTAAGCTATATCCACCCTGCCTTATCCTATCTTGGCTTGAGTTCTTCCGATATTCCTTCACCTTGACTAGGATCTATATAGGGATTTGAACACCTAGGCTTGTGGTTTTCTTCCAAATCAACATACATATTTTACCCAGTAGCACCACATGGAGCTCGGGCTCCTGGGATCCCATGTTCTCTCATCGAGATTGTCGACACCTAATATCCCAACTTGGTCATGTCCCCTCTATCCAAACTTGAGCCCCTTCATCTTGTTGTGTTTTGTTGTTCGATTTTCACACAAATCATTGATGGGAATCGACTTCATTATTATACAAGCCAAACCATGCAATGACCATTTTAGTAGAGCTAATCTTACAGTGTTTTTTCCTTGCATTTGGTCAAAACCTTGTTATAACATGCATTAAACCCTACTTCAACATCACGGGACACCATTTCTAGGATTTAACAAATCCCTTCAAACCACCAATCACCCATCCCACACCAATATCTGCATCGAATCATGTTGTCTCCATCAATACAACACTTGCTCTTAAGTATTTTCCAAGCATGTATATTCCAAACCCATTGTATGCATTAAATAATTATGATCCTTCCTTAAGCCAACCCACCCTTGTGCCACTTATTGGGGTTTCAAATTTACCTTCTGCCTTTTAAAAATTATTTCCTTCCAAGTCAACTATTTTAATAATGACATTGCTTTTTTTAATTTGATTAAAACTAGCTCTTTATTTTATTTTTAAACTATAGTGTTATTTAATTAGTGGGAAAGCCTTAATTTTTTATATTATTATTGGAAGTGTTGCAAATGACATGAGTATAGTGTAGGGACTTGTTATTTTTTAAACAATTAGATAATAAATAATTAGGAAGATAGAATTTTAAGGGTTGATAAGAATTTTTTATAACATGCTTTTAGAGGTTATTGTGAAGGGATAGGATTTTGGAGATTTTATTCATTTGTTTCAATATTGTTTTCACGTTCCAAAAAGGCCGCATTGAACTTGTTGAGCTCTTTTATTGCTTGTAGATTAGTGAGCGTGTTGCACAACCTTATACTAAGGAAAGCCCAATACGACGTGAGACGATTTTTCTCACACAGAATTGTTGGTTCCTTCATCACTTTTTGTTACCTTATTTTTTGTGCTTGTTACATTAATCGTTCATTCCCATCGAATGAAAATTATTATGGCTCCCAAGTGCGTGATTTTTTTCCAATGGAAGGTGAGTAGCCACTTGTTTTTAGGATCAACACAAATGCTCATGATTGGAATCAACACACACTAAACTATAGTGTGCCATGGCACGGGTTTAAAAATAATCTTATGGGTGGTGATTGCATTTCCTCTATTCCCATTCTTCTTTAACTCTCCTCAGGATGGATGATAGTGTTGTTCTTTTTCTCACGTTGTTTAGCTTTTGAAAGGAAGTCCTGACAACAGAAGACTACATATTTTATGATCAATTCCTGTATTCCAAATCTAAGTATTTAAAGAATCATAAATAAATAGATTAAAAATCTAATTCACATAGATAAATGAAAAAATCTCAAAGATGAGACACAAAACAAGGTGCTTGATCATGAAGGGAAGTGAATATAAATGCTTGAAAACTTAGCATTATTCAAATAAATATGACAAGTGTTAGAATTATTTTTATCTTTTATTATTTGCAAACAACTAACAAAAAGTTTTAAAAGACATAGGCACAAACAATATTTACACATAATAAAGTTAAATGTATAGGAGTAAAATACAATTCCTTTAATTTTTCACAAAGTCAAGCAGCTAAGAATAATTGAACCTCCCACCTCTAGTAAGATAGTGGATTTAATTTTAGGTCCATAGTCGTTAGTTCAATTCCACTTCCCACTCGTCCTAAATTTTCCACATTTAAAGGAAGATATTTGAAATTGTGAATGTCTATTAGTGCAATACACATTCCACATCTAAATTAACCCACTTCAAATCACATTAATTTATCTTTTTAATGGTAGCGTGACATGCATCACACTCTTCTAAATACTAGTGTGAAATCCATCACTTTTAGAAAAAAATCATATCCCTTTAAGAATAATTCACCATCACTTTAATAGTGCCATATAACATTTATATAACAATAGTTTGTACATTTCCCCAGTCCCATTTGACAGAAATAAAACCATAAAATAAAATTAAAAAAACATGAACCCGTGCTTTTGATGAAATATCTGAACTCAAAGCGACATTGCCTATTTTCCATCCATATTGTTTGTGTAGAAAGCTATTGTGTCTTAACACTGTTGGTATGAGAATTTATTTTTTCCTTTTATTATTTTATTTGGAATTTTCCACCTCACACATGGTTAGTCATATGTTTTTAGGAGTTATATGACATATGAAAAATTCCTTCATAGAATCTATCATTGTCATATGCGTCATAGTTTTCGTAGGTGTCATACATGAGATAAATTTTATTTGTGAATTGTAACTCCTTTCTCCCTCATGGATGTATGATTTTCTAGGAATGGGAGTTACACAACACTCCTAATTTATATTCTCTTTTTTATCTATGCGAATGAGTAGACCCTTTCTCTTTTGCATGATCAATTTCTTATGGTTATTTTTTACTTGCTAATTACTTTTAGGTTTATCAGGTCTCAAATAGAGTGAAACTACCTTGATATGCAAACATTCCACTGGTCCTCATGCTCAAAATCTCTCATATGGTATTAGATATACATTTCAGTAAACGTGTCACTCACTTGGTTTGTTATTAATTAGTCTCGGTTTTGTGTTTCATTAGCTCTCTGTGCAGTTTTTAATCTACATTGATATTTGTACAATATTTAACATCTCTAGGTTAATCTTGGTTCTCATGGAGTTTGATGGTTTTGTGGTATTTCTTGTGTATGTGCAGGGTGCATAGAAAGTTTCAAGGTTTTCTTTACCAAATTTGGCTATCTACAGCTAAACTTAGCGGAGGAAATTTTTTGGAGTTATGTTTGAGGTATTGTGTTTCATTTCATTCCCCATTGAGCTTTGACCTGAGCTCTTTGATCCATGCCAAACTTAACTCTCCCTTTACACCTCTCTATTTTTCTTTCCCTTAAGCTTATCCACCCTGCCTTATCCTATCTTGGCTTGAGTTCTTCCGATATTTCCTTCACCTTGACTAGTATCTATATAGGGATTTGAACACCTAGGCTTGTGGTTTCTTTCCAACTCAACATACCTATTTACCATCTCACCCACATTGAGCTCGGGCTCCTTGTATCCCATTGTTCTCTCATCGAGATTGTGACACCTAATCTCCCAACTTGGTCATGTCTCCCTCTATCCAAACTTGAGCCCCTATCTTGTTGTGTTTTGTTGTTCGATTTCACACAAAATCATTGATGGGATCGACCCTATATACAAGCCAAACCATTGCAATGACCCTTCTTAGAGCTCATCTTTAAGTGTTTTTTCCTTGCCATTTGGATCAAACCTTGTTATACATGCATTAAACCCTACTTCAACATCACGGGACACCATTTCTAGGCCTTCACAATCCCTTCAAACCCACCATCACCAATCCCACACCAATATCTGCATCGAATCCTGTTGTCTCCTCCATACAAAACTTGCTCTTAATGTATTTTCCAAGCATGTATATTCCAAACCCATTGTATGCATTAAATACTTATGATCCTTCCTTAAGCCACCCACCCTTGTGCCACTTATTGGGGTCAAATTTTACCTTCCTCCTTTTAAAATTATTTCCTTCCTAATTCAAACATATTTTTTTTAATAATGAAATTTGCTTTTTAATTTGATTAAAACCTAGCTCTTACTTTTATTTTAAACTATAGTGTTATTTAATTAGTTGGGAAAGCACTTTTAATTTTTTATATTATTATTGGAAAGTGTTGCAAATGACATGAGTATAGTTTTAGGGACTTGTTATTTTTTAAACAATTAGATTAATTAAATTAATTAGGAAGATATAATTTTAAGGGTTGATAAGAATTTTTTATAACATGCTTTTAGAGGTTATTGTGAAGGTATTAGGATTTTTGGAGGATTTTATCATGTTTCAATATTTTTTTCACGTTCCAAAGGCCGCATTGTAACTTGTTGAGCTCTTATTATTGCTTGTAGATTAGTGAGCGTGTTTGCCACAACCTTATACTAAGGAAGCCCCAACTACGACGTGAGACGATTTTTCTCACACAGAACTTGTTTGTTCCCTTCATCACTTTTTGTTACCTTATTTTTTGTGCTTGTTACATTATCGGTTCATTCCCATCGAATGAAAATTATTATGGTCTCCCCACTTGCGTGATTTTTTTCCAATTGCAAGGTGAGTAGCCACTTGTTTTATGTCACACAAATGCATCATATTGGAATCAACACACTAAACTATAGTGTGCCATGAGCAAGGGGTAAAAATAATATTATGGGGTGTGTGATTGCATTTCCCTCTCTTCCACATTCTTACTTTATCTCTCCTCATGATGGATGATAGTGTTGTTCTTTTTCTCACGTTGTTTAGCTTTTTTGAATGGAAATTGAACATTGTAGTCAAACCAAGGGGTAAAGGATTGTATCACATAACTATGGGAGTGGAAACTTAAACCAACGATGAACTTGATACATCCAAGTGGTTCAATCAATGTGACAAAGCTTTAGGTATTATTTTTATATTTTTTTCCTCTAACCTTCTCTTTCACATTGAGTCTTTTGAAACACCTGATGAATCTTGGAAAACTTTAGACAACATGTTTGGAAAACAAGATGACATGAGAGCTCATGAGTTAGATAACTAACTCCTAGGTTTGAATCCTAGTAAGTTTGATAACCTATAAGTCTTATTCTCCAAAATTTTCCACACGAGACTACTATTAAAAGAATGCAAAGTTACTAAAAAGGATGCCCAATTAATCATATCCATTCTCTCTAAGTTTGGCCCCGAATAATTTGTCTTCCTTTCTACCTTTCATACCAAAAATTAATATTTAGGGGATTCTTAGAAGATTCCCTCAATTGACAACTTTTCTTAACAAATCATTTGAGAACAAGGAAAGTTGATTTAAATGGGAGAAATCAAATCCAAGTCACATACCCTAGTAGAAAGTAATGGTAAATGAAAGGAGAAGAAAAAAGAGAAGAAAAAAAAGAAAAAGGACCAACCTAAGAAAGAATCTAACACCACCC
This sequence comes from Taxus chinensis, assembly GCA_019776745.2. NCBI lineage: Eukaryota > Viridiplantae > Streptophyta > Pinopsida > Cupressales > Taxaceae > Taxus > Taxus chinensis. The sequence continues at coordinate 487,458,000 of CM034154.1, forward strand.
AAACCAAACCAAACACAAACACTTCTACTTTTGAGCTTAAACTGAAGAAGGAAAAGTGTAAGTATTCCTATTATAAGAAGTCAAGACATGAAGAAAAGCAATGTATGAGAAAATAAATTGATCACCTAACTCATTTAATTGAGAATCATAATATAGGTTATCCTAAGTCTATCAAGAAAAATTCTTCGAAACTTGAGTTTTTAAGGAAAAGTAATCCAAATCTGAGAAAAAGAAAGGAAAAGCCATTGTAACAAGATTTTCTCCATCATTCAAATGGATTATAGATTTCGGTGCCTCACACCATATGAGTTATTTACATGTTAAATTTTTTAACATTGAACCATTTGGTATGTCCTAAATCACTTTAGGTGATGACACATCTATGATGGTTTCTAGTAGTGGAGCAGTAAAGTAGATGGTGGTACCTTTAACAATGTTCTAAGTGTTCCCACTCTCTTTACCAATCTCATATAAATTTACCAAATCACTCATATTGGTGAGGTAATGTGAATGGAATTTAATCCTAACTTTATGATCATTACAGATATTCATAGTTAGACTACATTGGCTGAGGGAAAAGATGATCACCAGTCCTGGTTGTACACCTTTTCTCACTTCACTTCAAAATATTCTCTCACTTCTTTGCTTAGTCACACAAATGAGATTAATAAGCTATACCATGAATGCTTTGGCCATTTAAACTATCGTTACCTTGAAAAATTGAGCCAACATGATATTTTCAATGAGTTTCCTTAGGTCAAAAATTTAAAGTGTCAATGTGAGGGTTGTGCCCTTGGAAAACACCCTGAAGAAAATTTGAAAAGGAAAAATCTTGGAGAGATTTTCATCCCTTGAATATTGTTCATAGTGACATTTTTTTCCCCTTTCCGCCTCTTTTGTTCACTAAGGATATTTATATACTTACCTTTATTGATGAATTTTCACTTTATATGCGGGTTTACTTTTTAAAAAAAAAATGAAGTTTTTGATCACTTTTGATACTCCAAGGATCTCACTGAGAAATAAGATGAAAGGTATATCAAGGCTGTTATAAATGAAAATGGAGGTGAGTATGTGAGCAATAAATTTGATGATTTCCACACCTCTGAAGGGATTTCTTTGTAGCATATAGTTTCTTACATCCCTTCAAAAAATAGAGTTGCATAAAGAAAGAATGCAACTCTTAAGGATATGGCCACTTGCATGGTTCATTCTAAATCCCTTCCTCCATAGTATTGGGTTGAAGCCATAAATTGTGTTTGTTACATCCATAACAAAATTCAGCACAAAGTAGGAAAAGGGATGCCACCCTTTGAGGATTGGTATGGATGAAAACATGATGTTGATCACTTTCGTGTCTTTGGATCAACTCTCATGGCTTGAGTACACAAAAATAAATGTAAGGCCTTGGAACCACAATCCAAACCTTGTATATTTATTAGGTATCCTAAAGTGTGAAGGACTATACACTTTTGAACCCTACCACTAATCATCTTTAAATTGAAATAAGTGTGAAATTTGAAGAGTCATATTCCACTTCCACTTCTCCACCCATTGAGATCCTTATCCCCCTCTCTGAATTTGATTCCAACTCTTATGATGATCTTGTTGAGCATCCCAATCTTGATCCTCCTCCTCCCACTCCAACATCTACTGATTCTGACAATAATGATGACAAGGATTATGTCCCCTCTCACTCAAGTTATGATTCCACTGATTTTGAGCTTGACTCTCCTCCTGGTCCTTGTTGGGAAAAGAAAACCTTACAAAGTGTTGGAGATTGGATAGGGGATACTTCAGATGAGAGATGAACTTGTTCAAAGTTCACCAGACCTAAAACCTTCTTCGCCTCCACTTCTAACTTGTAGTCTTTTCAAGAGGCTATTGAGATTCCTAAGAGGGATTCAGTAATGGAAGATAAACATTCCTCTCTCATAAATAATCATACTTAGGATCTCACCCCTATTCCTAAGGGAAGAAAAATGGTTCAGTGTAAGTGGCCATATTAAATTGAGTATGGTGTCACTGGGAACGTAAAAAAGTATAAAGTATGACTTGCAGCTAAGGGTTTCTCCTAGGTTCCTAGGGTTGACTATTGAGAGACATTTTCTCCCATTGAGAAGATGAATCCTATTCGACTAACCCTATCCATAGACTCTACTAATAGATGGGAATTCCATCAAATGGACGTAAATATTTCCTTCCTTCATGGGGACCTAGAGGGATAAATCTATATGGAAACACCTTTGGGTTATGTACAAGATTTATTCCCTCATTTGTAGACTTAAGAAGACTATCTACGGCCTTAAACAAGCCCCTCAGGATTGGTATTCTGAGATGGACTCCTTTCTTCTTGCATCAGGGTTCACTAGGTGTCATACTAACCTAAATGTTACACTTTGTGGAAAGATGAGTCCATGCTTATCCTAGTTTTATATGTTGATGACTTGTTGATTATGGGTAGTTCTTCTTCAATCATTAATTTTATCAAGAATTCCTTAGATAAAATTTTCTCTATAACCAACTTGGGTTTGCTTCGTTACTTCCTTGGGATTCATATTATCCAATCTAACTTGGGAATCATGGTTTCTTAACCCAAATACACCCTTGATTTTCTAGCCAGGTTTAACATGTCTGATTGTAAGTCATATCCCACTCCCTTCCTTTATGGAGTCAAGTTAGTATTTGATTTCTCCACTCCCTTAGTCGATGGTACCCTTTATCCTTAGTTTTCAGGGAAATTGATCTACCTAACTCATACCAGGTGATCTTTCATTTGTTGTTGGTATCATTTCTAAATTTATGTAGGAGCCTTATGAGCTATATTAGAAAGAAGTTAAGTGGATCCTTCACTATATTTGGGGATCTTATATCGATGATATTCATTACTTGGGAGGGATAAAGATTAATTTAATTAGATTCACAGATTATGATTGAGCCAGTGATCTTGATTATTGGAAGCCTACCTCTGGATACAATTTTTATCTTGGTTTGGGTCCTATCATTTGGTCAAGTAAGAAGAAGAATGTGATTGATATATCTTCTATAGAGGTAGAATACAAGATAGCAATCAACACTACCAAAAAAATTATTTGGTTATAGGGGATTCTGACAGAGTTTGGTATTCAATTTCAGTTTCCTACCATAATTTATTGTGAAAACCTTAACACTATCTCGATATGAAAAAATCTAGTTCAACATCAACTGAAGAAGAACATTGGTATATACGTGCACTTCATTTGGGATTTGATTCATGGAGACACCATTTATTTGTAGTACTGTCAGAATTCATATTAGGTTGCAAACATCTTTACCAAACCCTTAACTGAAGCCAACTTTCTTCACTTGTACTCTCTTCTTGGGGTGAGGTCTAATGCAATCACTCATCTTCTTCAGGCTTTCTAGTCCTCTTCTCCTCTTCTTCTAGAAAAAAATCAATTTATATATGGGTACCTCATCAAACCTTGTTACCGAGACCTATATGACACATTTTTTAGTTGTCTAAGGGATCTTTTTTTATCTTTCTAGATTTCCATGCCTCTACCTAATCTTTGATGAAGGAGATATCGGTGTGAGGATTTTTTTTTCTTTTATTAGTTTATTGGGAATTTTCCACCTAAAAAATGGTGATTCATCTCACTTAGGTGAGTTATAGGGTTTTATGAGTTATATGACATATGACATATTCTATCATTGTCATATGCGTCATAGTTGTCATAGGTTTCATACCAGAGTTACCTTTTATTTGTGAATTATAACTTCTTTCTCCCTCATAGAGGTACGATTGTCTAGGAATAGGAGTCACATAACACTCCCAATTTATAACCCCTTTTTATTTATGAGAATGAGTAGAACCTTTCTCCTTTTCATGATCAATTTCTTGTGGTTAATTTACTTGGAGGTTTCTTGTGTTTTTGTACGAGTGTAGCTACCTTGATGTGCATACATTACGTTGGTCCTCATGCTCACACTTTCTCATAACCACATCATCATGTACTTGTATAAGATCTCTTCCTTTGAGTTTCTGACCATATTTATTAACTATAAAAAAATGGTATTATTATCTTTATTATTTTGAGGAACGAGATTGTGAGGAAGCTTTTGTACCTCCATTTCATCATCCAGAACCATAAATTCCTCAAATATTTTTCTCAGGGACATCTAAGGACATTAACCAATGTCGAATGACTTTTAAAATACCTAGAAAATATTCCAATGTATTTGTATTTTCTAAGGGGAAATATATTTTGACACGTATATTTTTCTGGCTCTCGGAATGTATCACATTGTATTCATCCCAGTTTATTTTAACCAGCAATACAAATCTATAGATAAAAGCAAAAAATAACAAAAATAACAAAAAACTTGAGGATGATGACAATGTTACCAAGAAATTAAGATTTAGAAAGGCCTATCAACAAAAAATTAGTAGCTTGGAAACTAGATTTCGAGCACTATGATTCTTTTTCTTATCAAATTGTCAAAATTTTGGCATAAGCATGTCAAAATCCTTGTTGAAGTTCAATTTTTTCTGATTTTAGAAAAAGTGGCCACTTTTGACCCCATTTTGGTCCACCATTTCTATGTACATACCCTATACAAATAAAATAAAAATCTTCTTAACTAATAACCAAATTAAATTCTTAAACGAAAATTATAAATTAATATTTTCATAAAATTGAACAAAAAATAATCATAACAAAACATTGACATACCTGGAGTAAAACTAAATAATGGATTTTTTTTAATCAAACAAGATAATCATTTTGCACTATAAAATATTTTTTGTTTCTTTTTCCGGGATATGTCCATAACTACACACCACCGTAGAAAAATATAGCCACAACTTTGTGAAATTTCAAAATGTAATCCAAGTTATGGCCATAAATTTTTGTTATAGCCATAAGTGTGGTTATAATCATAACTAGTTACTGTCGTAAGTATCCAATGACATCTTATGTGGAAACCAAATTGGTTGTCATAATTTTTTTCCACATTGTTGGCACTTTGTCTATTTGAAAAAAGGTCATATTGAAACTTTTCAAAAAATATTAAATATGGGTTTTGTAGCCCTATTTTAAATTCACATGCCCATATTATTTTAATCTTTTTTTTAATTTTAATGAAATAAATATTCTTATGACATTTTACACCAAATTTAGTTTGTGTGTGTGTGTGTATAAAATTTAAAATTTTAAAAAATGCTCGATGATAGGGAATATGTATCTTAATACAACTGGATGTAATTTTTTTTGTCTAGAAATTTTTAAAACTTGACATGTTGGCCATGCCAAAACAATATTTTAAAATCCATATAAAATTTACTTATAAAATTAAAACAAAATCAATATATTTACGATTTTTTTAAAAATGAGGTGTTAAAACTTTTTTTATGATGAAATAGTCTATATTACTTAAAATAAAATATTACAACCTATCCAAAAAAATATGGGTGGTAAAGCGCACACCCCACGATCAAGTTGCCCCTTGGCTTGATACTTTAGTCTCCAAGGTGTTAAAACATTGAAAATAGTGTATGTATTAAAAAAAATATTTTAGTATTTAATTTTAGTGACCATAAATGAGCATACCACTTTGACACTCCATGTGCTTTTTTACAAAAGTTGTATTTTTCTTCATAAAATATGAAAAATTCTATTAAAATATATATATTTCAAAATAAAATAAAATAAGACAACATTCTAAACTCAAAATCCAACATTTCATCTATTTACACCAGTACAAAATTCTAAACTGATATATAGATTATCATCATTCAAAGTTACATAATCTCTCATTTTCAAGAAAAATATGTCAATTCTCTATATAAAAATGTGCCACATCTTAGATTTTTTAGTAGAGTGATAATTTGTTCTAGGTTATTTGCTGAAGTAAGATAGAATTCCTTAGATCATGAACTTCCCCATAAATTTCACATGCTTTGAGCATGGTGCACATGTTACAGTAGGGGTAGTTTGTCTTGGAGTGACCTTCTACCTGCACCAAATTCCACTACACATTTCTTTAACTTTTTTGTAGTCTATTTTTCCAATTGGGTTTACATTAACACTATTTATACCTCTATGGATGGGCTAACCCCAATATTAAGAATTCCTAATACTTTGACACACAGTGATACTTCCAGTTCCTCTCTTAGGTTTGTGAAAGTTTTATGTGACAAGGTATGCTATAATGACATGATAAATCCCTGTATGATCCATTATGCTTGTTATGTTGCATATATTTCATAGGAAAACTTTGAAATGAAATTTTTAAATTGTGTGTTGTATGCATGCGCACTCTCTGCTAACTCTTGACATATGTCTATTAATGGGGATATACTTTGTTGTTCAAACTCTTGAATATCAAATTCACAAATAAATTGGGTTTTATTCAACTACTACTTATTCAGGGGTCATGCTTTCGGTACTAAGTATGTGTATGTTCCAAAAAGGTTATGGAAAATTGAATTTCTTTGCGCTTAGGGAAATTGATCCCTTTGGCATGCCATATGAGTTCACACTTGTGAAAAAAATATTAAAAATGAACAACTTTGTGATACTCCAATAGATGAATATACATCTCATAGTAGATCTGAAAAGTAAGAGCATGTTGTGTGGTAGCAGGAGAATATTATGTGGTAGCCGTAACCCTACTTTGTGATATTGTGCTTTTTGTTTGAGTTCTTGAGGTTCCTACACTTTTGTCACTTCTAGAAGTGACTAGTGAAACATTCTTGGTTACTTCACTTGTGGCAATGCCACTTGGATTGATTATAATTTTTTGTTGGCTTGGTGCAACATTTATAGTTCCTCCTAGTGACACACTTCCACTAACTTGGTTCATCATCCCAAATTTATGCGCTCTAGATGGATTCTAAATAGCCTCCAGGAAAATCCTTCTTGGTTTTCTAAACTATGAAACTTATTGAAATAAAAAAGGGAATGCTTCATCCAATACATATTTCCCTTTTTCTTTCTCTAACTCTTCATTAGTATCGGCTACAATAGTTACTATATTGTCAATGTAAAGAAATCTAATGGTGTGAGAATTTACATTAGGTTGGGAAAGGATGCCATCAAAATTATACTACACAATCATATTATATATATTTTACTAATATAGTACATTTCTCATTTCTCTTTGGGTCTCCTTCTTTGCTCTGATCTTCCTCCCATGATTCCCATTCACCTCAAGTTTTCACAAAAAATCCTAAGGTTGATTCATCCTCTAGATGTAGATACTTCTTGGCTATAACTTTTTTCCTGGCCTCTTCATATTGTTGGCACGTGAAAATGTGATCATCTAGATCATATGTGTTGCAATTAAGATATTCACCCTGTTCTCAACCTCTCATGTTTCTCATGTGTGTAAGAGCCTAGTTGGCCATGTAGAACATCTTTATTCCATGGTTAACCACTATTTTTTTGATCTCTAGGGGAATATATCCTATGTAGGATCAACACGACTCATAGAAGAAGTGATTTTTTTTCTATTCAACGTAGGAGTAGGTAGAAATTACCTATTATATCACATAACTACAAAGTGATATTTTCCACTAGAAATCCATCCTGCATTTCCATGTCACATCATATTGAATGAGTATTCTTCTCTACTTGGAATTCTAACTATAATTTTTCCCCAGATTTATAATTTTGTGCATACAATACACATCTAAGCAATTGTATAAGTTTCTAGGAGATTGTTAAAGAAAGTTTCATGGAGTGAGTCATACAGGAATTTTTATACACAAGTTCTTCGTGAGAAATGCCTACGAAAAGGATTTTTTTAAATAAATATTTATTCCACTCTATCGAACCAATTCTTGATATTACCTTGAGTGAGTTGAAACATCATTCTCACACTTCATAATATAGAAATATTCAACGATCCTTGACAACATAACCAAAATTTTGTGCTTCTAAGTTCTACTACTCAATCTTAGTCTCACATGTGTGAATCTACCTCGCTATGGTGCATTATGAGTTATTACAGTGTCAAAAACATATCACATTAGTCATAACCTCAGTGAAATCATGTAAGTTGTGAGATGATACTTGTTTCCATCAGTTTTGGCATAAATCATGAAGTTCTCCAAGGATTCTACTTACTCCGGGTAACAAATAGATAAATACAACTAATAATACCATTTTATAGAAACATATATAAATAGAATTAACCTATGCCTTACTCATAGAAAATATAGAATAATCATAATATCATTTTATTTGAATACAATATTGTTCCAATGTTCTCCATTATAATTGATGTCATCAATGATAGACCCTTGAGCATGCATACATCATAAGTTGTTCTAACTCTTAAGGAATACCAACCAACCTTAATGTTTACAATTATAAATCAACATCAACCAACTAAACCCTTTATACTAACCTATTAATGAGTACACATGCTGATGGGGATTACCCTTCATCAATTTAATAGTACTTACATCAGCCCTTGAGTTATGTTTACAAAAAACTTAACTCTAAGTCAAATAGTTTATGTGCATGCCATATGTCACCATACCCTATCCTTGTTTTCTATACGGGGTTTTTGGTTCCTTAGGGACTACTTCCATAAGTTAAATTCCTTTTCCTCTCTATCACATGCCATAAATCCTCACTTAACATGCACAAGGACCAAAACAATAAGTTAAATATCCCTTTTCTTCATTGTAACTAGATCTCTCTACTAGTTCTTGTACACATAACCTATTGATGAAACCCCATTTATTTTCTTGTGGGAACGTGTAATTCCTTGTCATAATCCTTTTTTAAAAACCTCTCTTTCCAAAATTAGTCTCTACCTAAACCCTTCATGCACATGGGCTTGGAATCCTTGATGAATAAGGGTGTACTAAAAAACAATTCCCAAAAAACCAAATTCATGCATGAAAAAGTTAAAGTGCCTTATGTACTAATGAAAAAGAATAATTTTCAAAAAAAAAAATTTCCTTACAAACATTGGGGCCCAATATGTCATATATGTTAATTTCTAGAAGGAGAAAAGGGGTGTGTTGAACAAAGTGTTGAGATAACGTATTTTTGAGATATCTCACTTTTTTTTCTTTCAAAATTTGAAAAAACACATTTAAAATGACCAAACATGTATTTTTTAAGAGATTAAATATACCAAGATATAATCCATCCACAATTTACCTAAATTTTTAAAGATTTAGTTACTAGCTAGGTTTTAAAATGTTTTTGGTCATAAAGTGGGGAACACTTACATGTTTTGACCCTGTAATATCAATACTTTCCTAGGTAATTTCAGCCCTTGTGTTTCATGGATAGTCTGAGAACTTGGAAATCACAGTCCAAAATTTGTTCGTGTTATTTGGAGGATCATATTCATATGTCAATGTAGAATGAATAAGGATAAAGATCAATGTAATTGTGGGTTGAGCTGCATAGAGCTTCTTCTCAGCATTCCCTCCTTTACAAAGGATGGAATCTTGAGGGAGTTGAAGTTATAAGACATGATGTCGATAATCATAACACACATTATTTTAGGGGACTTCAATTATGCATTTCAGAGGATATTTAAGATACAAGAACATGAGGAGTGACTTGGCATTCCATGTGGATTCATTGTAATAATTGAATTTGATAACAACAAAACAAGGTAATCCATGTGGTTTTGTGCAATATTTAAAGGCCATTATCTAAGGATAATCTCCATGCTTTCATAGGAAATAACATGTATCATTTGATAGATTTTTCCTCATAGGATGTATATTTAACATAACTTCATCAACATTAGAGGTTCTTAACACTATTATATACAAATTTCCCATATCAAAAATAATTTTTTTCACATTCATGCTTATATTCATGTTTTTCAGTTACATGGGTAGGATGTTGTAGATGAGGGAAAAATTGGAAGTGATGCAACATCTTGGTCATCCAAATGTGAATGGTTGAGAGGTTAGGTGCTTACTGAGGGGAAAAAATGACACCCCACACCAAAGGGAAATTCATCAAGTTGATTATGTAGTAGACCACACCAATTTTGATGTTTCCTCTACTCAAGTGTTAGATCTATGCCATTTCATCATGTTATAATCTTTTATTACTTTACAAAATTAGTGGAGGAATTAAAAAATGAGGCCTATTCAAGTTAGCAGACCACCAAGAGCACTGTGAATTTCAAGAGAAATAAAAACATCATGATGATGAAACATATTGAGAGGGTTAATGATTTTTTAAAACTGATATGGGATTTTTCTTTTTCTAAGTTTAGAGGTTGAGAAAACACGATGAAATACAAAAAGGAGGAAATCCCCAAGATAACTACAAGGCACAACACATGAAGTTTTATGTCTCATTTGATCTATCTCTAGCTCCATTATATTTGCATCATGCAATCATATTTACTTATTTCATGATGAAATTGACATCACATTGGATTCATCTCAACCTCGCAGATGTGTTCTCATTAGAATTCTCTTAAAGTTTTCCTTGAAATTGTAAAAAGGTTTGTAAAATCCCATTGCATTCAAAATATCTGATCTAACATGTAAATGGTCTTAGTGGGGATGATGGGAGAATACATGGTTATATATGGAATGTTATTTATAGATTAGGTGGTTAGCAATTATTTGAAAGTTTTAAGAATAAAATGTAAAGGTGGAAAAAGAAGCGTAAAAACCTTCATGTGGCATCAATAGAACCAAATGAGCACTAAGTTAGGAAATATAAAAAATAATACATTCGAAGATGGAATGTGGAACATGATACCCTTTTATGGAGATCTCTTATCCTAAATGATAAGATCTCTAATTTTTTTATGAGAGAGCCTCGATAATGTCCAATTAATTCAGTGGAATATAATGACATGTATCGGTTGTGGACATTTTAAAAATAAAGGATCTTCCCATTTCTAACATGATTTTATCCATGAATGCACTTTTATACACTCCTACACCTTCTACACACTGTGTATTTTAAAATTCAAATCTTAACGACTCTATAAATGGGTGCATTTATCCTCTTCCTTAAATCATACATTTAGCAACTGATGTGTAGATTTCACATACATTAACACATCATAATTAGGTGGAGTGGCATATCCTATTACCCATGTTTTGTTTCTCATTCAAAAAAATGGATGCAGACATGTTTTTATGATATATGGTTAGACAACATGACTGTGAGAAGAATCAGTAGGGCCTAAGAGGATGGTATTGCAGGTCTAAAAAGGGTAAGATGGATTCATGTAACAAAATAACATGAAGTGGAGATAATATCTCACAAAATAGTTGGATGATGTCAAACAGGTCCACGATATGTTACGAATGGGCTCAAAAATATTCTCATTGAAAAACAAAACTATTCACACAATGCATAGGTATATGAGTCAAATTAATAAAAAATAGTATCAAGCTTAAGAATAAAGTTATAGTACTAAATATTTTTTAGCCATAAGGAGGGGTCACTCATTCAGCATCATTAATTTATCTTTTAGTTCTAGGCATTTCACTCTTCCTCGGTGGATGGTGTCTTGGCGCCATAATAGGGAATCGAAACTGCAAAACTCTTCTACTTTGTTTCGTAGCTGCACTTGATCAAATAACATAAATGATTTGTGAGGTAGCCATATGGAGGATTGTGGAACATTGATGAATTGATGACCAAATGCATATGAACCATTTTTCGGGCTGTGATGTGTTATACGTGGTGAGTGAGATTCTAATTTATACAATGCCTTCAATGTAATTAAGAAAAAATTTAATGTAAAATTTGATAGAATTTTTTAAAAAAGGCATTTATATAAAATGTGGTCTAAATTTTCAACATTAATGACTTTGTGTTGATGGACCTATGTCAAAATTCAAGTTGAAATTTTGGCCAAATTTTGCAGTCTTCTCTTTTTGTTAATCAGTGGAATCAACGACCCAACAACTTGATACAAAGTTTTTGGTGTGATTTTAGTAGGGTGAACCCATATAATAACTAGACGGTATACAAACTCCCCACTCCACATACCACATTAAAACAAGAATCAAACTTGATACTTGAACTAGTTAAGTTGTTGATCCCATACACTCGAGTTAATATTCACATGCCAAACTCCTTCAATTGTTAAACGATCTAAATATTATTAAAAAAAATTGATAAGTGAACGCTTTTATACCAAAGCTATGAACCAGGGGGTTAATGGGGCCCCACCCTTACATTGATATGTTTGAGTGGTTTCCAAAAATAGGGCACTCCATACATATTCAAAAATAGTAGCCACCTTGATATAAGTATAACCAAAAATCATACAATATATCGAAGGGACCAAAGGTAAACATATCCTACTACTAGAATTTAGTCAGATAACTTGATGACAGCCTCTTTACCACAAACCTCAGTGTCAATCACAGCCTTTGTAGACCTCTTTCGCTTGTTGTAGTGGCTCTCCACTTCCCCTAATCTTTATGCTTTCATGAAGAAATCATATGAAGATTTTCCTTTGACCATGAGCTGAGAGATTTTAGATGGAATAAGACCAATTGGGGATGCCAGTGCATTGATATCCAGAGGTGGAATGAAAGCATGGCCCAAATACTTCATCCTATATTTCTTGTGGACAATGACCATAAAATCCCATAGTGAAGAGTTCCTCTTTTACATTTCTATCAAACACTCCTTAATGATCATTTCACATTCCCTTGCTACTGACACTTGAAGAAAGGTTGTGGGCATGCAGAAATTTGTTATTTCTTCCTCCAAACCCATGGCATGCTTCGACCAAATTATATGGAGGGAAACAAGAACGATGTCCTCCTTATTTCTTCAAATAAGTAACAGATTGGAGATGAATTCCGAGGCTATTTTAGTGTTCATCCTAGCCCAACTACTCCCCTGAATGTAACTTTCCCCCAAAATATGCTCTACCGCATTACAAAAAGAGCCAAAACTGATGGGGAAGACCTTCCTTAGGCGAGATTGAGAAATATTTCCATAGAAATAAATCTCACGAGATTCTCCCTACAAGAACAAATAAGGAAAAGGTAGAATATCCATGAAATCCTTGACAGATCACCGACTTAGTGCTCACTAGATTCAAGAGGAGAAAACATAAAGAGAGGGGTGACTAATGTTGAGTTATGGAGATCAATTACTTCGTATTATCATGCAATATGAAACTTGTTAGAAAACATGGTAACTGACATTAGTTATGGAGGGACTGACATTGGTCACCTATGACTGACATCGGTCAAGTAAGGAGGATCCGTCATCAATTAGGGCTAACCACCGTCGGTTACCTGTGTGAGAGTGTTTTATTTAACTCTCAAGAATTAGATCTATTTTTAGTATTAAATCAAATCTATTGATTTTAATTACATGGCTAAGTGCCCTAAGTTTTTATATGCCTATATAAGCATGAAATCTAGGGTTTAGAAGTAAGAATTAAGAAGAACTTGAAAAATTTGATGATTATTGTGATAATAATTGTGAGAGAGAGAATCCTTGGAGAAGACGCCAAAGCTTGTGGGAAATAAAGTCTTGTACATCTGAGAGGCATGGAAGATTGTAAATCTTCAATTGTATATCTTGTCAAAAATTTGAATAAGAGATTGGCTTGTTTCTTGGTGGACGTATCCCACACTGGGTGAACCATGTTAAATGTGGTGTTGATTTATATCTCTTGTTTTTTATATGTATTCTAGTAGAATATCTGCTTTTATTTGCATGTATGATTAGATCTTATATATTATCTGTACAACCGGTGTTCTAACCCAAACAAATGGTATCAGAGCTTTGTTTGAGGGTTTTGTGTGTTGATAGATTTACTCATAGAGGGTTTTTTGATTGAGTGGGAGCTACAATAATGGCAGAAGAAAACAAATACAAGGTAGAGAAGTTTAACGGAAGAAATTATCAACTATGGAAGATGCAGATTGAGGATTATCTGTATCAAAGAGATTTGTATTTACCGTTGGATGAGAAGTCTAGACCTACGAAGACGACTGATGAAGAATGGAAGATTCTTGACAGAAAGGCTTTGGGATCTATAAGATTGAGCCTGACAACATTTATGGCTTCCAATATTACGAAAGTGACTTATACGGTAGGGTTAATGAAATATCTTGCTAATTTATATGAAAAACCTAGTTATTCAAATAAATTTTATTTGATGAAGAAACTATTTAGCTCTAATATGCATGAAGGTGGATTTGTATCTAGTCATTTGAATGATTTCTGATCTATTATAAATCAGTTAAAATTGGTTGATATACCATTTGATGATGAAGTGAAAGCACTTTTATTCTTATGTTCTTTTCCTAATACTTGGGATAACTTGGTAATGGATGTTAGTAATACAAAATATGCTAATAATATTTTTAAGTTTGATGATGTGGTTAGTATAATATTAAATGAATAAATTCGCAGGAAGATTACAGAGGAATCGTCATCTAGGAATGCTTTGAATGTAGAAAGAAGGGGCAAGCAGAAGGAGAGATTCAAGAGTAAGATTAATGGGAAATCAAAGTCAAGGGATAACAGATCTAAATCCAAAGGTAAGGGAATTACTTGTTGGAAATGTGGAAAGAAAGGACATGCAAAGAAATATTGTTGGTCAAAGGATAAAGAGAACCAACAACCAGACAAAGGTAAAGAAGATATCTTGCTGCAACAGAGGTAATGCAATATGATCTTATTATTTCTTTAGATAATAAAATTGAATCATGGGTTTTTAGATTCATGAGCTTCTTTCCATGTAATCCATAATAAGGGTTATTTTAGAAATTATGTCCAGGGAAAATTTGGACATGTTTATTTGGGTGATGATGAACCTTGCAGTATTACTGGTAAATTGGAAGTTCATCTAAAATTGTAGAATGGATATACATGGGTATTGAAATATGTGAGGCATGTGCCAAGCCTTATGAGGAGTCTTATTTCTGTATGGAAACTAGGTGAATTTGGATACATGGTTACTTTATAGGAGACTCTTGGAAATTCATCAAGGGTGCTTTTATTGTGGTAAGAGGTAATAAGTTAAGAATGTTATATTTATCTACCTATATTACTGATTCATTTTCTGCATTATCTACTTCAGATTCAAATGCAGAGATGTGGCACAATTTTTTGGGCCATATGAGTAAAAAAGGAATGCATATCTTAAAGGCTAAGGGTAAGTTATCAGATTTGAAATATTTAGATCTTGATTTCTATGAGTATTGTGTCTTTGGAAAGTAAACGAGAGTGAGATTTCTCAAAGACGGGGCAACTAAGAAGGAACATAAATTGGAGCTTGTACACTTAGATGTGTGGGGACTAGTTTAGGTAGATTCTCATGGAGGATCTCAGTATTATGTTACTTTTATTGATGGTGCTACAAGAAAGGTATGGGTTTATTATATTAAATGTAAATCTGATGTTTTTGAGACTTCTAAAATATGGAAAGCCCTTGTTGAGAATGATTCAAATTCAAAGTTAAAGTGCCTTAGATCTGATAATGGTGGTGAATATTGTAGCTAGGATTTCAATTATTATTGTTTAGTGAATGGGATATGTAGAGAAAGAACAGTTCCAAGAACACCACAGGAGAATCGCGTTGCAGAAATAATGAACATGATAATAATGGAATGTGCTAAAAGTATGAGAATACATTCTGGATTGCCCTTGTAGTTTTGGGCAGAAGCAGTTAATACAACAGTTTATTTGATTAACCACGGGTCTTCAAGTTCACTAGATGGATAAATACTAGAGGAAGATTGGACTGGAAAATAGGTAGATATTTCTTTTCTTAAATTTTTTGGTTCAGAAACTTTTGTGCATATTGATAAGGAAAATAGAAAAAAGTTGGATGCAAAATCCAAGAGATGCACTTTCATTGGTTTTGGATCTGGTGATTTTGGATTCCATTTTTGGGATTTAGAGAATTCTAAAATTATTAGGAGTCATGATATTGAATGGAATGAAAAGAGAATGCACAGGGATCAAATTTTGGTACCCAAAGACGAACTGGTTGAGAAGTTTGTGAATGAAAATGAACTCTTGGATTTAAAAGTAATACCGACAGGGTTACACAGTAAACAGTGTCAGTTTACCCCTGACCGACATCGGTATGTACAAATATTATTGGTTATAGAAGATAAAAAATGACATCGGTTAGTAGAACTGATGTCAGTTATAGATGACTGGCATCGGTCACTGACATATTTGGATACAAATTTCTAGGAGGTCCAAAATGAGCCTCTGGTACCCCAAACTCCTGTGAGAAGGTCAAAAATGGTAAGTAAACCTCCAAAAATATTTACACATTCTCTATTTTATTTATTATTGACTAATAATGGTGAACCAAAGAGTTTTGAAGAAGCAATGTAAGATAAAACCCACGTCCAATGGGAGCATGTCATGGATAAGGAGATGAACTCCCTGAAACAGAACTAGACTTGGGATTTGGTTAAGTTTCCAGCATGTAAGAGGACATTGTAGAACAAATGGTTTTACAGGATCAAGGAAGAAGAGGGTGGACATAAAAGATATAAGGCAAGGCTTGTAGTAAAGGGATTTGCATATAAAATAGGTATCGACTTTGGTGAAATATTTTCTCTTGTTGTTAAGATGACTTCTATTATTACTGTATTGAGTTTAGTTGCAGTACATGATTTGCATTTAGAGCAACTCGATGTGAAGACAGATTTCCTTCACGGTGATTTGGATGAAGAGATTTATATTCAACATTCACTTGGGTATGAAGTCAAGGGTAAGAAGGAATTAGTGTGCATGTTGAAAAAAAGCCTATATGGGCTCAAGAAATCTCCAAGGAAATGTTACATGAGGTTTGATAGTTTTATGCATGAGCATGGTTACTTGAGATGTGACTCTGACCATTGTGTATATTTCAAGAAGCTTGAAAATAGGAGCTATATTATTTTGTTACTGTATGTGGATGATATGATTATTGCAGGATGTAGTATGCATGACATTGGTGAGCTTAAGGGAAAGCTAGCTCACACATTTTCTATGAAGGATTTAGGAGCTACAAAAAGAATCCTTAGCATGTAAATACACAGAGACAAGAACAACAAGAAATTGTATTTGTCTCAGGAGGA
The DNA here is from genome assembly GCA_019776745.2 of Taxus chinensis. Classification (NCBI taxonomy): domain Eukaryota; kingdom Viridiplantae; phylum Streptophyta; class Pinopsida; order Cupressales; family Taxaceae; genus Taxus; species Taxus chinensis. The sequence goes on from CM034154.1 coordinate 487,475,059, forward strand.
TTGTATCTACAGGGTGTTAGAAAGGTTCAAGATGTAGAATGAAAAACCTATTAGTACACCTATGGCTAGACACTTCAAATTGAGCAAAGATCAGTGTCCTTCATTGCATGAGGAGGTCAAATACATGACACGAGTGTTATATGCTTCAAAAGTTAGGAGTCTCATGTATGTTATGGTTTGTACCAGACCATACATTGCACAGGCAGTGGGAGTTGTGAGTAGATATATGTCTAATATAGGTAAAGAGCATTGGAAAGTAGTCTAATGGATACTCAGGTATTTGAAAGGGACATATAACATGTGGTTATGCTATGGAGGTTCAGATATTTCATTATGTGGTTATTTTGATTTGGATATGGATGGATATCTAGATGGTAGGAGGAGCACTACTTGATATATTTTCACAGTAGGTGGGACAAAATTAGTTGGATTTCAAGATTGCAGAAGGTTGTGGCTTTGTCTAATACAGAGGAAGAGTATGTTACAACTACAGAGGATAAAAAGGAGATGATATGGATGATAAGGTTCATGGAAGAGTTTGGAAAGGAGAAAGATGATTGTAAATTATTCAATGATAGTCAAAGTGTAATTCATTTGGAAAATAACTCAGTGTTTCATTCAAGAACAAAACACATTTAGTTGAGGCATCACTTCATACGGCAGGTATTAGAGGAGTGACAGTTGAATCTAAAAATATTCATACGAGTGAGAACCCTGCAGATATGCTAACGAAACCATTAGCAAAGGTGAAGTTGGAGCTACACTCCACTTCTTTTGGTCTCTGAATTTGATACTTGAAGAGGAAGAAACAAAGCTAAGGAAGGATCCAAGAATGATGTTGTACACATATAATGCAGTAATTAATCTCCAAGTGGGAGATTGTTGAGTTGTGGAGCTCATTTACTTCAGATTAGCATGTAATATGAAACTTTTTGGAAAACACAGTAACCGAAATCGGTTATGGAGGGACTAGAATCGATCACCTATGACCGACATCAATTAGGAAAGGAGTAACCATCATCGGTTAGGGCTAACTGGTTTCGGTTACCTGTGCGAGATTGTTTTATTTAACTCTCAGGAATTAGATCTATTTTTAATATTAAATTAGATCTATTGATTGTAATTGCATGGATAAGTTCCCTAAGTTTGTATACGCCTATATAAGCATGAAATATAGGGTTTATAAGTAAGAATTAAGAATAAATTACAAAATTTTATGATTATTATGAGAATAATTGTGAGAGAGATAATTCTTGGAGAAGAATCCAAAGCTTGTGTGAAAGAAAGTATTGTACATTTGAGAGGTGTGGAAGATTGTAAATATTCAATTGTATATCTTGTCAAAGCTTTGGATAATAGATTGGCTTGTTTCTTAGTGGACGTAGCCCACACTGGGTGAACCATGTTAAATCTGGTGTTGATTTATATCTTTTGTTTTGTATATTTCTTCTAGTAGAATATCCGCTTTAGCATCAATAAATTTAGATTCCCTTGTAACCGGTTGGATTTTTTTTTTTAAATCTAGCTAGCTAAAGCTCATCATGCCTATGAATCAATAAATTTAGAGTCCCTTGCAATGATGACAGCTAAACTGGGCCACTTATTTGCATCATTAGATGTGATTTCCTCCTCTGCTTGCATAACACCTTGATTTGCTAAATAATTTTTCTGCTGAGTTGGATTCCCTAAACATGTGTCCAATGCTCCATGATTCCATCTTTTCAAGCCAATAAATAATATTTTTGATGTGGAAGTCGAGTGACCAATGGAGAGCTTTACCATTTTTTACTGCTTGGACTATAATTTATGAGTCACCTTCTATGGTGAGGTGAGAACTACCACATTTGACTGCCCTTTTTACCCCAAGAGGAGAGCCTAGGATTCAACTAAATTGCAAGTGGAATGAACCAACACTAACCAATTCACCTTTCTCATTTTGAATTATATAGCTCACCCATGAAAGTCCAGGGTTCCTTTTAGAAGCCCCGTTAAAATTAACTTTGCTAAATCTTATCAAAATTTTACAATTATAAATAATATTTATCATATCTAAAAAGTATAAAAAAATTAAAAATCTAACTTAACATCAATCTTTTTAAATTGAAATTAATTGCGAGGAAATTTTTTAATTTTGTTAAGACTAATAATCAAGATTCATAAATGGAAACTCAACCAATAAAACACATGAGATCTATCTTTCTTCAATCTTAATTTAAATTTTGAAAATATATTTCCATAATAACATTTTATCTTGTACACATTATTTTTATATTGATTGTGTTAGGGAAAAGCTATAAATTTCTTGATATTTATAATCAAGATTCATAAATAATTGGTTAAGTTAAAGGAGTAAAGTAAATGGGATCCATCTTTGTCTATATTAATTACACCAAAAGGTGTATGCCAAAGGGGATTTGAACCCCTTGGATCTAACAACGGTTAGAGAAATCAATGCTCATTATGATGAACATACGATGAACATTGATGTACAAGAACGTTGGAGCCGTTGATCCCTGTCATGCCCGCGGAATCAATTTTGCGTTGGTGGATCTTTAATCTTGCGCACTAGGAAATATTTTCTACATGATGTTAATATTTATTATTAATTAGATGTGACTAATCACATGTGACGAAAAATTACATAGATAATTACCTACATGTAAACAAAAATTGAATTCACACAAGGAAAATAGGGGGCTATGTATGTTGTAGACAAACTTGGCGATATTAAAGATTAACTACACGCAAGCATAGATCCATGTCATGGTATAAAATGGCGGTGGAGAAAAAGTAAGAAAACTACACAAATAAAACCTAGAAAAATCAACGTGAACAAAGAATCTTGACCTGAATGATATTACTCTTTAATTGGAACAATCGGGTATCATTATACATTCACGCATACATATTTGGTTTCTTTTTCTTACCTACCTAGATTTTTTTTCACTTTATGTTTATGAGGATTATCTATAAAATTTTGATTACAATATGGGTCCATGTATCAGATGGAGACTCCATGTGTAAAATATGTGTTAACACAGAGTTCATCTTTAGATACTATTGGAATCAAGATATAACTATTTTGGTCTCTTATAGACTTTTGGGATAAGATGCTCAAGATTATCACAAATATCTTGTCTCATAGTGGCTCTCTTTTCAGACACCATTAACTACAATCCCATAGACTTTCTAGCCATTAACAGATAGATTTCAGCCTAAGTTATCTAAATACTATAGTCAAGTACCACTTTAACAACTGAGATTTATCCAAAATGGAGAAATTAGATTAGACTAGCCATATTGTTCCTATGAAGTGGCACAGTTAGGTAGTATGTTACAACACCGTGGTATTTCAAAGTATTTAACAATTGTAACTTTTAATTTAAAATGAAGGAAATTTTATTTTAAAACATACCTCGCCAAAAATATTTTTATTAAACATACTCCAAAGAAAGTATGGGAATCCCAATTTAGGAAAGCTACTTGAACACTCAGATTTTAAGGCATGAGAGGCCCTAAACTATATTGAATGATGTAAAAAGTTATATCAATTTTCAAAATTTGCTTAAGTGTCTGGAACAAAGTTTTCCACTACCTGTTCCATGGGTGATTTTAAATTTCAGAGTTCTGCGGAACATGAAAAGGCTATTAGAATAAAGGCAATATTACGTGAAACAAGGGTGTCTATTGAGATCTAAAAAAGTAACGTCATAGAACACTGGAAGTCCGTGAAGCAAGTAAAGATGGCTGCAAAACACTTGAGATACTACAAAATTACAACAGATCAGCCATGGTACACTAAAAGTTAGAAGACATAAAACTAGAGGGATTGTGATAACCCACAGAAGTCCGTGAGAACCTAAGGGGACACATGGTCTGTAAGACAGAGGCATGCAAATACATACAGTAAGAGCCGCATAATACTTAAAAAATCTGTGTAACTTCAACAAAAATCCGTGAGACAATGGCATGCCGTAGATAAAGTAAATACCATCATCGAAAAATAAATTCCATAGAATAAAGAAGTCCACACAGTTAAGAAAGCGATAACCCGTGGATCAAAGGAATTCATGCACGCACAATTATACATACACATCACGTGGACACACACATACACACACACACATACACTACACAACTTGCAGGATTAGGATAATTTTTTACAACTTAAATACATTTTTTAAAAAAAGATCATGGAGTGACTACAGGAGAATGTGAAGCATGAAAAGATATGCTGCGATAGGTCTACATGTATAGCACTCATTAGAAGAAATTTATTTGAAGAAGATTTGAAGTCGCAGTACGCTGGAAATTTTAAAAACTAGCCTAGTTTATGTAGGGTTATTTACATAATTGAGTGATCCAAGGATAAGAAAAATTTCTAAAAATCCGCGGGATATTTCTCAAGTATAAGTGTTGTAAGTCTAGAAAATGTATTTACACTAAAAAAAGGTCAAACTTACAAGGAGGAAGGCCACAAAATATTTCGTAGTGCTCACACAAAACTGAAAATATAATTTGCATTAATTTAAAGGAATATGTCTCGCAGTATTATTCAAAATGAAGTGACACGAAATATTTGGTATTTTCCTATGGTTGGGGACTGGAAATGTATGCCACGCAAGTCACAATAATATAGTGATTTTAAATAAGAAATAACATCATTCAATAGAACTAGGAAAAGGGTGCATAAGTCTAATATTCATGTCTCACACAAGTATGTGAAAAACTATGTAGGGAAAGCATGTAAAAAGCTACTTTAGTAATGTATAAAACCCATTTAAATGAATTTGAGGGAAGCGACGACCAGACTTTAAAAAAATTCAGAACAAGCAGATATGCCACGAAAAATTTTATAATTATGACGTAAAGGTCTTGAAACTTGAAAAAAATACCTCACAAAAGATAGAGATTTAGTTGCGATTTACACTTAGAAAAAGGGTGTGAAATATTCAAAATGCTGCAAATTTTCCTTGACATAACTTCAAAAAATAGCCAAGGATGATTAAAACACCAGATCTAAGAAATACATATTCAACAACGACCTCAGGTTGTGATCATTTAATTTGATGTAGAGATTAGTCCATAACACTCCAAATTCCCATCTAAATGCAAGGCATTGGTGTTTTGCACCTTGTAGATGTTGAAATTATAGCCATGGATCACAGTGTTAAGAGGTCCGCGAGTTCAAATCTTTTTTTTCAAAAGAAATTCAAAGATACTCATAATATTCTTAAACAACATTGAAAATCAAATACAACAAGATCTTATCTTGTCATGAGCATAAAAACTAACTTATGGTACCATGTTAGTTACAAATGATAGGATATATAATGCAACAGATTTATCGATCCAGGTCAAGAACTATGGGCCTTCTCCTAAGGATTATAGTTATCACATGTTTTAATAGTAAAATCCAGATATATAATTATGTAGAGACATGCATTCGAATAATTTAGATTAATATATGGGCATGCACATGGATATGGGGGACAGAAAAGTGGCCTAAAATATGATTTTTGGCCATTTTTTCCATAATGCACACTGATCGTTTTAGTCCTTGGTGGGTTTTTACTAAAGTTGTTTCTTGCTTAATATTAATGAACCCCTACATGATGAACATTACTGTGTTATGGACCTAAAGGAAATATCAAACCATAAGAGATGCCTCTTGTAATTGGAACATGAAATGAAGTATGTTTGTATTCTATTTGAATATAGTGCTCCATAATTTACAATGCATTATTATTGAAATTTGGTTATAATGATTATGTACAACTTGATTTCATGTAGGTCACTTTGTTGATCTCATTTTGAAACTAGTCTCATAGCTCCATAATATCTATGGTTTCAGATATGCAAGGATTTTTTTGTATGGAAAAATGGTCAATACATAGGTATTTCAGACGATTGATCAAAAATCAACCTAATTCCATTGTAGGGTTTAAATATGTATAATGAACATACAAAGTGTCCTTGGGATCCCTCATCACATAGTCATCATTTATGATTCAAGATCTTCTTGATTGGTTAATAATATGTTATACCAAATTGTTATATCTACCATAACTATATTACTGGGGTACAAAACAAGCATGTTTGTTCTCTCTCTCTCTCTCTCATGGAAAATGACTCTAAATATGAAGGGAATCTCTATGTCTCACATTCAGACACACACACACACACACACACACACACACAAGATTAAAGCATACAAATAATAAACATGAAAATAAAAATATAAAAAATACACAAGATATAACATGGTTCACCCAGTGTGGGCTACATCCACCAAGAAACAACCAATATATTATTCTAGAGGTTGTATAATTGAATATTTGTAATCTTCTACACCTTACACGTACATTACTTTTCCTCTCACAAGCTTCTATAATCTCTCACCGATAATTACTTCTTACAATTCTCTCAAATATTCTTGATTCTAACCTCTAACCCTAGTTTCCTAGCTTATATAAGCCTATACAAACTTAGGGCACTTTATGTTAGGAAATTAGTGTTCATAGTGTGAACATATGGTTTAAATATTAATATTATTTAATATTTAAATAATATGTGAGTGTGCACAATTAGTTTTCATGCACAACTCATAGAGATAGGAATGTGTGAGAATATCTTGGGATTGAGAGTAAGACTAGGGAATAAAAGAGAGATATGGGGATAAAATTATAAGACTTGACTCCATGATTTTAAGAACAAGCAATTGTATAAAATACCCTCTCATATTCAATATAAATTTCTCCATTCTACTTTCATTTTGTCTGTATTTTTTGTACTTTCCATTTCATGAGTTAATTTGATTTATTTTTGTTGAATTTATTTATGCAAATCTAGAGATTTAGCATCATCTAGTATCAGAGAAGTGAAGGAAACACTATGAGAGTGATTGCAGGAAAAAACCATAACCTCTAGGATGCAGATCTAAGAGTTTTGAAGCTTCCATCCGCATTTTCTAGATTTTGATCTAAAAAATGACTAGTAATTTGTATTTTTCTCAAAAACCCAAATTCAGAATTTTTTTAAAAAAATTGGGTTTGTTTATTTGTATTATGGGAAAAAAATTCAAAAAATTACAGAAACCCATTTCTTATTTTAAGAGAAATCATGGAAACAATTTTGACATTTCTAATTATTCTCTAAAAAAATAGTGACTGATTTCTAGCAATAAAAATCTGATATGCTTTATTATTTTGGTTCAATATGAAGTTGATTATTATTATAAGGGTGCATTATCAGTTGAAACTGGCACCTAATAGAATTGTAAAATGAGCCTCAAAGATAAATTCGGATGAGTTACCCTCATCACAATGGAAGGAGGAAACAGAGGAAGGAGGTTAAGCAGTGACCTGTCGCCAACCACAAGTGAAGGGGCCACATAATGAATTTGTTACATTTTTATGTGTTTAATTTTCATTGTGTGATGTAATAAGAACACATGATTTATTCTTGTTCTCTCTTGTAATAAGTGAGCTCCTGTATGAGTGATATTTCTTATATTTTCCTTTGAATGTAAAGATGGGGATGGGGAAACACATATGTTGCTATGAAAGTAGTTGGTGGTCCACTAGAAAACCAATTTTAAAGTTTTTGAATCTCTTGGAAAATCACATACAGAGTGGTTAATGGTTCCACTAGAAAACCTGTTGGAGTTGATGGTACTCTTTGAAAACCATCGTATTGTAGAACATGAACAAGTACTAGACATAACTCACCCATGTTCACACTAAGGGGGTGAATGTTAGGAAATTAGTGTTCATAGTGTGAACATATGGTTTAAATATTAATATTATTTAATATTTAAATAATATGTGAGTGTGCACAATTAGTTGTCATGCACAACTCATAGAGATAGGAATGTGTGAGAATATCTTGGGATTGGGAGTAAGACTAGGGAATAAAAGAGAGATATGGGGATAAAATGATAAGACTTGACTCCATGATTTTAAGAACAAGCAATTGTATAAAATACCCTCTCATATTCAATATAAATTTCTCCATTCTACTTTCATTTTGTCTTTATTTTTTGTACTTTCCATTTCATGAGTTAATTTGATTTATTTTTGTTGAATTTATTTATGCAAATCTAGGGATTTGGCATCACTTTAGCCATTCATTTACAACCATTAGATCAATTTATAGCAAATATTTTATCTAATTCATGTGAATTAAATATAAACAATCATGTATAGGTAACCGATGTCGGTTACCCTAACCGATGCCAATTTATCTCAACCGACGTTGGTTGGTCTGCTAGGTGATCGACGTCAGTCATACGACCGATGTCAGTTACTGTGTAAACCTACAAGTTATAAATAAGCTCCTTTGTGAAGCAATTAAGCTTCACAATCTCAACATATATTTTATAAACATCACAACTCCCAAAGGTAGTAACAGTTTCTCAAATATATAGACTCATGCAATTCCTTATAACACATAATAAATAAAAAAATAGATAAATTTTTATCGATTCAATTCATGAAGGGAGTGCTCATCATGAGGTATGTGAAGGATCCAAAACATCATGAGGAAAATGGGTGAAATCATGAAAATCATGAGGTCTATGAAGGATCTGAAACATTAAGAACTTCATCAACATTCAAATAATCAAGGGAATGGTCATCAAGAGCATGATAAGAGAATCTCACCATGAGTGATGGTGGCAATCATCTTAGGCTCACAAAAAATGCATATTTCATGAGATTTATTCTAAACACTTAATCAATTCTTGGTAATGAACTCACATATTGCAAGTCAAGGAGGTGGAATTTGTAGTGTTTTAGTGTAGTATGGAGGTCAAGAAAATGGAATTCATTCTTGGAAATTCCTCCAATTTTCATTCAGGAATAAATCCTTATATCAAGAGAAGGAAACCTATCTCCATGAGGATAATTTGATAAATAGGGTGTACAAAGATCATAAGCTCATGCTTCCACTCAGGTGACATCTTGGTCAGGGAGGTGAATTGTGATATTAAGAAGATATCATCATTTTCAAATGTGAAATGTGAGGCTCAAGGAGTGACTTGATGATCATCATATCTTGTCTCTTCCATTGTGTCCAAATCTCTTCGAGAAAAAAATCAAAATGAGCTAGTCATGATACCAAGGCATCGAGGACCATCATGTGTGAATGATCAAGAAGTCACCTATTCTCATGAGAGGGATATGAGTAAGAAGTATATGAGCATCCTAAATTTGATTTGATTGAAGGAGGATTTTAAGTCCAAGAATGGTAAAAGGATGACCTTCATATGGAGATGTTGTCATGTGAATTGAATAACCCAAAAATTCAAAACTTAAACCATGAATACCAAGGCTCCACAATGTGAAATCTTGCTCCCAAATCTTCTTGAATCCCTCTCCGGGAAAACCTTCCTACTGTTTCATGATCACCTTGTCCTTAAAGGTAGTTTGAATTCATTGGGTGAACATGTATAAGTTTTCAAAAAGGTGTAATATGGTCCATTATTTTGTTCAGTGAAGTGAAGGAAAACACTAATTCTACATCAAGCCTAGAAAGGCCAATTTTGGCCATTTTGGAGCATGTGTGCATAATTTGGGAGAGTTATGAAAATGTATTAAGTATTTGGAGGTGGTATTGAATATCCTTGAAGGTTTTGGAAGTAGTTTAGGAATATTTAGGAAATTTTTGTTCATTCAAGGACAATATGTTCAAAAGTGGGTCTTCAAGTGCAAGGAATGAGCAGTCAAATTATGAACCTTGAATTCCCTGGTTGATTCCAAGAGCTTCGTAAGGAGTTAGGAGGAAAACAAGTAGGAACTGAAAATATTGAAGAATCCTCTACATTGTGAGAGAATCCATTTTGATCTAAGGACACTGAAGGTGATGCTAGCAATCATCTCATAATCTCAAGTAATGCATACATCTCGAGAGTGTTTCTAAACACTTAATAAATTCTTGGTAATGAGATTGATCATTATGGAGGTGAAGAACATGTGACTAACCTTCAATTCTTGATTCCAAATGGAGAAAATTGATAAAATGGGTGTTAATATGTTGTAGGCATGTTTCCACTCAAGTAGTATCTTGACTAAGGAGGTGAGTTGCAAAATGAAAAAGGGTGTTATTATGTTTAAGATTGAAATGTAAGGCTTGTGAAGTAAGTCATGGGTCATCATGTCCTGGATCTGATATCATCTCTCTGAGAGGAAAGTGAAGTGAGATAATCAAGATATCTAGGAACTCAAAAATCATCATGTGTGAAGAATCAAGGAATCATCTCTTACCATCGGAAACATTTAAGCGCAAAGGTATGTCAGCATCCCAAGTCTGATTTCATTCAAGTAATATGGAGTTGGGAAGGGTGAATAGGTGATATTTATGTGTGGTATGATGAATGCAAGAATGAGAAATCATCCCAATTGCATTTTATTTCATTCATAATAGTGTTCTTAAACACTCAGTCAAACACTTGGTAATGTGGTCACTCCTCAAATGAAGAAACATTGAAACCAAATATCACTTCAATTCCATCAAGGGCCATTGAACATGAACCTTCAAAAATAAAGGTAATGAAAAGAGGGCACAAAAAGGTTCCCTATTCTATGAAACTCCATAAAAATGTAATAATCCTATAAGAGCCTCATGAGTTATACGAGATTGATCCATTGCATCCCCTCGTCCTTCATCAAAATTCAAGTATGTATTCCTCAATGGTGGAACCTTCCCATAATAATCAAATTGTGATCCCTCACCAACCTCTTGAAAGTGTTCCCATGATTAAAATCATGTTTGATCCAAAAGAACCATTCCCATGGATTCAATATTCGCTCATGAGCAAACTAAGAACAACACAACAAGATGCAATGCCTAACCTTGGGGCCATCAAAAAATTCTTGAGATCTAAGTGGAACATGAAGGCACGTGTAGCTTCTCATCTCTTCAATGGAACTTTTTATGAACAGTATGTAGAGGTTTCTTAGCCTAAAATTATGAAACCCTTAGAGGAGATGAATCAGGTAGATTATGAGTTGACTTACATATCTTTGGGTCAAGCTACATATGAAGGTGATGTTCATCTATTCAAAGAATCTTCTGCCCAAAAGCTTTCTCAGAACCAAGAGTATAAAGAAACAATTGAGCAATTAGAGGATCATGGGATAAATCTCAGTGTCTACATTTAACCTTTCTTGGAGCCCAATTCAATGCCTCATCCTCTTTTGGAAGACATTTATCAAATCAATAGCTTTACCCCCGAGATGATCAAGAAGGCGCAAGGGAATATGATGCAAGGGAAGACTAATAAAAATGGATTGAGAGTATCCTTGAAAAAGGAAAGACATTTCTCTCAGAGGTTCTCTCTCTAATCAGGTATGCTCTTGCCATTGTTTTGGAAGTGAAGAAAACAAGGGAGGAGATTGAAAAAGATAAGGCCCATTGGGATTATATGTTCCCACTTATGTCTGAGATGATTTAACTCGACTCCCACAATCTCATGTGTAAGAACGTGTTCCCAACATATGTTGAGAACTTGTCCCTAATTTGAATCCACACTATGGATGCTATATATTTATTAAATGCAGAAAAAAAAATTAGTGGGTGGCCATGAAGCTGAGAATCACACATGAATACTCCAATAGACCTCAGGGAATAGAGGGGAAATTATGCAAAGTACCCTGCAATCTTATTTATATAGCTCCAACTCCATCAACAAACCAAGAAGTTAGATGCAAAAAATCACCAAATCATGCTCTAAGCACACCTTGACTCAAGTAGCCTCTTCATCAAAAGGAAAAAATACATTAAACCAATGTACCAAAGGTCAAGAACACATTCAACATGCTTTAAAACACCAAATAAACCTAATCAAACTATCAAAGAAGCCTCATAAATTCATTCTTCATTAAATTCCTTCTAGACCTCAAGAATGGCTTGTAGCCCTACTCAAAGGTAAAATTTGACCAAAATAAAAAAATACAAAGAATTTTCCTTGACTGTTAATATTTCTAGATACCCATTTAACCTCTTTATTTGTTCACAAAATGTCTTAACTCAATTCTAAGCCAATGAGTTTTTATTCTCAAAATACCATTTTGACTAGGTCTCCTTACTAGCCCTTCTTATCTCTCTGACCTTCATGTCTGGAATAATCTGAAATTTTTCATACAAAAGTGATTTTATATCCCGATACCCTTTATTGAGCTTATTCTTTGTCCAAATTTCATGCCCCAAATCCTTTCACAACTCATCCAACAATAGTTTCCCTTTTCTTGGCTTGTTCAAACTAGGTCTCTCAAGAACTCAAAACTAAAACTTGATCATATATTTTTCCCATATGTGAATTTCGTGATAAAAAATTATACACATATTATTAGGGGTAAAAATACCCTACAATCTAAAATTTAGAAAAACACACTTGATAAACTAAATTTATGAAGTTTTTAGAAATTTATCCAAAACAGGGACAGTCATAGGGCAACATGCTAAATAAATTCATAACTCGATATTTTTAAGCTTCAAAAACCTCATTTCACTTTCAAAAGTTATGTTTTTAAGATCAAAAAAATTCTCCTTTAATGATTTTTGAGTGATTATGCCTTCTTCAACCTAATTTACAAGATTTTGTGATTGCTTTCTTACACTAAACAAGAGTTTATGAATGTGTTTTTAATGTTTGACCTATCAAAAGTCCTCCAATTTATTTGAAACTTTATGAAATATTTCTTCATGCCTCACACTAAATTCACACCAATTTTCAACTTTTTCTATTGATTATAATGCCATTAATGCATGTTTTTCCTTTCCAACGTGTTATCCAAATAACTCTCCTAGTTATTTGGATAAATAATACTTTCATTCTGACTCTGATGTTTCACATTTCAGGTTGTGCAAACTCAAGCTTGATCACTTGACACAATTTGCATGGCTGCATTTCTTCCGCATGCCCCGCATGCCTTGCTTCCTTACTTTTTTTCCCCTTCTCTCTGCATTCTGCTATCTCCTTCCATTTCCCCTTTGCACCTTCCTCCTGTGTGCCTGATTTCTTTCCTATCCTATCATGCACTCCTTGCACGCACCTCTACACACTTTCCTTCCAAATTCACTAAGTCCCTAGCATTCCTCTTGCACGCTTGCATACACTAAGCTCCCTCATGCACCACTTTTCTTTTTAACTTCCACGCACTCTCCTTTAGTTGAATTCTCGTGTCCCTTCCCCATACTTGTCCCCTACAAGTATTCTCATATTCCTCCTACTCATGTACTTCCGCACATGCCTTCCCTGTGTTTCCCTTTCGCATACTTTCCTTTTGCTTCCACACCTTACACCTTCTTCTGCGCTATTCACCGTGCCATGTCATCTGTTAGACTTGAGTGTGCAACACGTAACCTATCAAAGCGCCCCAATAGGGCACTGAATCTGGACAACCAACTGGTGCATGAAATGTGGAAGAAAATACAACAAATGAACAGTTAGCTAACTCCTTCAATTGATTAGCGTATGCCTTGTGTCATTACGTGTCAAAGAGACATGTAGAATTATGACAGCCATAACTTTTGATGCAGTGCTCAGATTCCCGCATGCCAAGTCTCATTTGAAAGCTGTTGACATCAGCTACATATTGGACTTTTCAAAATCAGTTTTAGGCAAGATTTGGTAGGTGGAAAATAGGGAAACATCCTTCTGATCATCAATGCATACATCTAATTGACCTTAACCACCAAATTTAAATCAGATCTTACTTTCTTCCTTCTTCTACATGCCTAACAAACATGGGGAATCACTTCAAACATCCTTGCAGGTGGATTTAGAAGCATTTATCAATGGTTATTGGTGGCTAAATATTTGAATATGAGTTTCCCTCTCTTTCTTCTTCTCTTCTCTCTTTCTTCTATAAATAACAGAGTTCTGCTTTGTAAAATGGATCCCTCTCTTTTGTAATGACACCATGTCAAAATGGTGGCCGACTTCCCATGGGTCTCAAACCTTGGCGTGGTCTCTGCAATGTATTCTCTCCTTCTACCGTGAATGTAAATGATTATGCATCCCTTAAGCAATAAAATCGTGTTTTGTGGAACTCTTTTCTTCCCTTTCTCTTTTCCATTACATCTCGCCTCTCTATTTGCATTTTTTGGCATGTTTTGTGTATTCTCGCTTGCAGTCCATGTGTTCATGTGTTGTGCGCACTGAAAGGTCGAGCCCGCATGTTGATCTGTGGTGCGCTTCATCCGCCCTCTTCTCCCATGCCCTATTTTTTTCCTTCTCCGATCATAGAGATAAATCAACCCTTTCCTTGGTGTTATCACCTTCCTTAGCTTAGGATTTCCCCTTTTTGCAGATCCTTCTATCCTTGGTCCCTTGGCATGTTTTGTCTAGGATTTTCTTTTACCATTAGAAGTAGCAGTAGCGTTAGAGGTAGGTGGAGGAATCAACCTTCTCTAGAGATCCATCCCAAGTGTGTAAGGGCCCATAACTTAGGGACATTTCCATTGTGGTATTAAACAACTCATCTCTTCTAGATCCAAGATGCGGGTGCACATTTGAAAGACCAACACAACACAACAAGGAAATACCACAAAACGGTTTTCTTACCTCCACTAGAATGAATGACTCTAGATTTTCTTGCTTAAATTTAATCTTCCTTTACCATAAAATATGAAAAATCATTATCTATACCTGTAGAAACATTCTCAAATGGATTCATTCTTAATTTCATAAACATTCAATCACAACAACATAGTAACTATCCATCAAAATTTACAAATTAAGAAGGCTTTATTTGATAAAACCATGAACTTTACAAAGCTTCACGAACCTTGAGGATTTGTTACATATATGCTCCTCCATAAAAATCTATCTACCAATCTCTCATACTTTCCATTCATTCAAATACATTCATTTTTAAGAGAAAAGAAGGTAGTTAGGCCGAGAAACAACTAACTCACCTAGGCTTAGACTTAACTAGATGAGGTTTAGTGTCTAGTTAGGACCTTTTGAGTGATTTTAAAAGTACACACATGTTTCATGATCCATTTTATTCATTTATTACACCTATACCAAAAACTAGATGACTATCATACTAACTCCTAGGACTAGGATACATTACATGACTAGTTTGAATATTTGAATGTGGTTTTTGGAGGGAAACCTCCAAAATACCACTTATTACATCTATAAGAGTCCAAATGGACTAGACATGACCCATGAGCACCGAAATGGACCCCAAAACACCTAATAAACTATGAAAATAAATAATTAATCTATTTATAATGATGTTCCTGCAACATGAAACATGAGTATCAAAAGTGTGACTTTACCACTTCTTGAAAGTTGGTTTGGCCATTATGTCCAAATCGGGACACTGTAAATGATATTTTCACCCTGAGAGCATATAAAAGTGTTTTGGCGTAAAATATTATTTTATTTTGACTCAAAAACACTTGATGAGATCATTGAAACCATTTTTGAGATTCAATTATTACTGAAATTTCAAATTTGGACATATTTTATCTTGAACCGAGAGGAGAATCTATTGTGTTCTGAATTTCCTCAAGAAATATTTGAGCCTTAGAAAAAGTTAATGTTTCTATATTTTAGAGTATTCCAAGATATTTTAGTTGATTTATTTGTCTCCTAACTCCTTCTAGAACTCCCAAAAATCTTCTAGAAAAATCAACTTTCATTATGGGAGCTTTCATTCCTTGCACCCAGATGACCTGGTTTTGTTCAGATTGTTCCTGGATCAAAATTTCTTTACAAATTTTTCCTAAACCACCTTTTACATATTAAATTATATATAAAACCACCTAAAGATGATTTATATTTTCTCTAAAGGCTTCCGAAGGGTATTTACTAGCTACAAAATGGCTAAAATT
This sequence comes from Taxus chinensis, assembly GCA_019776745.2. Taxonomy (NCBI): domain Eukaryota; kingdom Viridiplantae; phylum Streptophyta; class Pinopsida; order Cupressales; family Taxaceae; genus Taxus; species Taxus chinensis. The sequence goes on from CM034154.1 coordinate 487,490,911, forward strand.
ACCTTTTTAGGTCTCTAAAGGAAGTTGTCTATCATCGAATCTCAATGAGTTCATAAATCACATAAGGAACTCTTCCATGTACAATGAAATACATTTTAAAAAAAAAATCACTTTCCTCTAAGATGGGGTGAGGGTGGAACTGAGGGAAGTCTGGCTAGAGGAAGGATGCATAGTGACCAGGAAAAAGATTGTTCAATTATGGGCTTAGTTTTCATGATCAAAAGTTTCAATTTTGTATGCTAGACATTTTACATGAAAAGAATTAAAATCTACTAAAGGTTCAATAAGAGAATAAATATTGATTAAATTGATCCATATGAAACTAATTGAAACTTTATTCAATGTGTTTTTTTACTTCATCTAGGGATAATTACAACTCTAGATAATATTTGTTGATAAAACATGTAAGAGGAGCACAATAAAGAGTCATGAAGAGAAACCACCCACTTACTTCTAATGCAAAAATATATAGAACCTAAGAGAACATAAATTGATTCAAGTCCACCATAGGAGGGGATAGAGTGGTAAAGAGTAGAGAGACAAGTTGAGTTACGTTGAACAAGTGAAACTTGTCAAGGGTCATGAAGAAACACCATTGTAATAACTTTATGATTTTAGTTTATCTGTGTAATAGTCCCAATAGTGGGAATAGTATTTGTAGATGTTGTCAAGGATTTTTAAATTGATAAAAATTTGTTTTTGTTTTGATTTATTATGTGTTATAAGGATTTTCATGAGTCCATATATTTGAGAAATTGTTGCTACCTTTGCGAGTTGTGAGGTTTATTAAATATAGTTTTGACACATATAAATCTCCTACAAATGTCAACAAATAATCAATAAGGCCCAAAAACGTCAAAAATAACTATATTATTTCCCAAAATAGATATCAATTGTATAATTTAAACCCTTAAAATTGTAGGTTGAATGCTGAAATCTTGAAAAATACCTACGTACTGACCATATTAGAATATAAAATACTATCTTCTAAATTGTGACTTATGGAGCTGTGAGACTAGTTCCATAAGGTGCAAAGTGACCGTAATTTCTTACATTTACTAAAATAAATTCAAAGTATAAGAAATAATAAAGTATAAAAATTAATAAATGAAAAAATTATACTTACATGTGCATGTTATAACTTGAGTGTGTTATAACACACTCACATTTTAGCTTTTATGGATTTGAAATTACCAATATATAGGATTGGATTTTCCTAGGATATCCAAACATAAGATTTGGACTGTGTAATCTGTGAATAAATTCTTGTTTTACAAAAAAACATAACAATTTCAAGTGTATGCCCCAATTTCTCATGTGTTATAAAATAATATTTCAAAAAAGGAAGATTACAACGTCAAGTGCGGTTTTACATTTGTGATGATATATTTCTTTGTAAAATACGATTAGTTTAAGACTCTCATCCTTAATTTATTTTATTAGTTTCTTATTTTCTTTCCAAAACATATGTGTACTTTTCAATACATAATTTATGATTTTTTCATCCAAAATTTTAAAAAAGAATGGTTTGATCTAAACTCCATTCTACATGCATTAAACAAACTATAAAAAATTGATTTTTTTCTCAAAATTAAGAGGTGTACACACAATTATTTCATTTTTGGGATGTGTTCACTATAAAAATTAGTAAAAATGTATATATACATCCAAAAAAATATGAAAAATTAGTGGGACATCACACATGGTATTAGATAACATTTTACCAAAAGGATTTATAAAATAGTTTATGAAACTCAAAAAATGGGGGGGCACACACACAACACTATTATCTTTTTGACACAAAAATAGGAAAACTTTGTGTGCACCACATTTGACCTTCTTAATATCCACCATTTAAAAAAATAGTACTTTATAAACTAGATTATGAGCACTACGACTCTTATTCTTATTGCATTGTCAAATGTTGAGCCTGTATGCATGCCAAATTATTAGTTGAAGTTCAGGTTTTTTTGATTTGAGGAAAAAAATGGCCACTTTTGACCCCCTTTTGGTCCCCAATTATCATACACTTATCCATATTTGTTTTATTTCTATCATATTCTTGCTCATAATTTCTATTTTTCACAGTGGCATTACGCATTAATTAGTTTAGAGTGCTAGATAGTCGAGACTATGAAACAAGGATCAAATTGCATTCTATTAGCAAAAATTTCAAATGAAATTTGATGAAAGTGATTCATTTTTTTGTATTATTTGTTAATATGTGAATTTCTAATTATAGATAAACTAAATTAAGATCGCTAATATGTCGTTATGCTGAAAAATATCCCATGTATCTCATGAAAATTGTTTGAACTTTTGGCCTATTTTTTATTATCGTTTTAATGATACTAAATTAATGGTGATATTTAAATTATTAGGAAATATCTTTAGTAGTGCCCCATTAATTATGTAAGTTGGTAAAATATATATTAAGTTAACATTGTAAGTAAGTTGTTGATACAACTTACGTATGAGATTGATGAATGATTACAGGGATACGAGTTGTTAGAACAACTCACCTATATTTGGGTGAGTGGTTATAGGAAAAACAACTATATATTTATAGCCAGCTCCAAATGGATATATAATCAATTTTTGGTGTGTGTTTGATCTGTTGTTGTACCATCATTTAGTATCAGAGAAAGATGGGCTTGTGATAATTGGTGAGGGGCAACAATTTTTTTCCATTTCCCCAATTGATGAGAAGAATTTAAGAATTTAGATATTTTTTAGGGTGCATTCATATTCAATTTGTATAGTTTGTGCTCTGTATGTATTTCTATCTTTCTCTCAACACGACGACCTTAGTTCTTCATCAACCGCATCACCCTATATTATGGATCAGATACACTAAATTCCAATGAGAATCTATAACATGGAATATGTTGATGTGGCATCATTTTTAGTACTCATACTTGTCACTCTCAAGAAGGCGCTAAGAAACTAGAATTCATTATACATAACTAGATGTTGTTTTCCATATTCCATTACCGTAATATGTTGTAGATACACCAGCTATAGTATTTTTCACCAATGTCGTACACATATCCCCATTGTTGTCTTGCTCACATTACACCAAAAATCCTTAGATATCGATCCATAACACAACTTGGTATTCTTCTCAAAACCCATGTTTTGGTTGTTCAATGCCAACACCTGCCAATGGTTCATGCATCACTAACAACCCAATATATCTCTGAATGGAGGAATCAATCACAACAAATCTATACACGTTCAAAAGGTTATAGTTGAATTTAAATTATATGAAAGATATATTTTTTTAGTATAAGTGGATTGGCGTCAATTTATTTAGAAGAATTTTAAAATCCCATAAATATAAGGATCAAGAGTAATCTTGTTTTTATTTTTCATTCAATGTTTATAAACCAATATTATTATAGAGTATGGTCAATAGATCATATTTAGGAAAGTGGTCAACATTTTTAACTAATGTATAATTTATGGGAGTGTTGGAGTAATAAGAGTAATTGGAGTCACTCATTTTCATATAGAAGTCTTGGGTCAATGTTGTCAAGAGTCTTTGTTAAATTTGAAGGTAATATTCAATGTGTCTCTTTATCAAATTAAAGTGTCATCTTTGGTATAGTATGTGTTGTTTATGAGGTTCAAAAACCACCATTTCATGTTATATTTTATGGATTCAATAGTCGATTCGTCATTTTTTATGTCATTTTATTATATTTTCCTATCGTCAAAAGTTTCAAAGTCAAAAGCCAAAAATTGTAAAAATAACAAAATGACTCACTTTTCAATAGTTGCATGTATTTTTGCTTGTATGCAACGTCCATCTTGTAGGGATAAATTGTACAATTTACTTCATGTTCCCATTACATTGAGTTAGTAGAATGAACACTAAAGGATAAAGGCACAAGAGGATAGAGGTCGATCAACAACCTCTCATCACTCATCAATGACGAGGCCACATATCAGTTATTGTGGCATTTTTGTGGTGTGAGTTTTTGTTTTCAGTTGTTCTTCATTTCATATTTTTATATTTTCAGTGTGGTTGTAGACACCTATAATTTATCTTGAAAAATTTAAACAATTAAATTGTGTTAATTATCCTTTTCCCTGCAAATTGACGACATATCGTCAATAATGCTCATCTTCTCTTCTATCATCATTAGTTAATTACAATAAGTAATTAATTAAGTCTTAAATTCAACAAATACCCTAATTAATGACCTTCTGTTAATTAATCCTTCCTTCTATCTAGACTAATTAATTATTATTAATTAATTAGCTTCCCCTTTCATTAAACCAATAAATCATTATTTAATTGATTTAATCCCCTTCTATAGTCTAAATCATGCTAAGATTCCTCTAAAAATCTTTTATAAGCTTGCACATCTATTAATTAATCATCTTGATCAATTAATAAACCCCCTTTATCCACATGAGTCACTAAAGGACAAGGTAAACTCTCCTAAAGTTAACTCAACCCCTTCTAAACCCCCCTTATCCACAACTAACTCAACATCTCTATTATCCCACATGTAAAGGGATGTAGAGATCCCTTTATCCATTGGGCTATATAAAGAGCCCTCCTCCTACCTTTACACTTACACCTATTCCTTGAGAAACAAAAGTGAAGCATATAGTAAATACACTATAGCCATTTTGTCATCTTGGAGCATTCTTCATTAGAGAGGCTAGCTACTTTCATTTCTTGTATTCATCCATCCAAGTTTTGAATTCATATGGAGATATGTCAAATGGTCTTGTAGCCATGGATTGACAAGACTCCATTCTTGAAAACCTTGGGATTCAAAAACATAATCAAACCTTTGATTGCTAAGGATCTAAGTAGGTTCATTTCATTTTTAGCATTCAATAGAGATAGAAATTAATGGATTAACATGTTAGTTTGAATATTTGTTCATGTTCTAATGCAAGGATGTTAGTAGATTAGTTTTTCTTAAGCTCTAAGCATGATGGTGCATTGAATTTGATTTAGATTTTTTTTAGGACTACTAGGTGTTAGTTCTAACTCTTTTTACATTGCTAACAAATACATGTACACAGTTGGCACACACGATGGGACCAATCCTTAGTCCCTTAGCATTTTAGCTTGAATTCTATTGTTTTTGGCTAACCTTTGATATACACATATAGTAAATAATGTTCAATTTCTTAGGATTTTTGCTAGTATTATATGTGTAGGTTCTCATTTATAGCTATCATTTTAATGGGTTGTTGCCAATTTCAAGCTAACTTGCTAAAATTCAAATTATTGTGAGATTTTTTATGTTTTTTACCATACTTTGGTTACAGGAGGGGCATAGGTGCACTAACCCTAGCACAGGCACACTAACCCTGGTATAGGCACCTCTCAGGTGGCATAGGCACAGTGTCAGAGATTATATCTCTGTTTTAAACCCTGGTGCACATACACTAACCCCAGCGCACATACCCTAACCCTGGCTGTAGGAACACCAAACTGGGCATAAACAATCTCTCGTACTGTACCTTCACTACAATGGAAAAACATGTCAAGCTGGTGCATACACACTAACCCGAGTGCAGGGATCTCTCGAGTGGCACAAGAACTCTATCAGAATTTGGTACTACTTTCTATCTACGTGCACACACCCTAACCTTGACTGCAGGCACATCTCGGGTGGCACAAGCACTCTGTCGAAATTTGATACTGCATTTTATCTACCTTGGTACACATGCCCTAATCTTGGTGTAGACGCCTCTTGGGCAGCGCAGGTGCACTGTGAGTCTAAAAAACACACAGGGGTGCATCCGCCCTAACCCATGTGCACATGCCTAAACTGAGGTGTAGGTTTATTTTAGTTTTCTCAAATTAAATTTCTTAAAGTGTTAACTTCTTTACAGGTTTTATCTAATTAATGCCTATTTTTACAGGGTATGTTTACATGATTTTACTAGACTAGATAGACTTTGCATGCTTTTTTATAAGAATAAGGTCATGCATGCTCTTCCCTCACATCATTTGGGGTGATCTTGGGAATCATAAATGATTCTTAGGTCTTTTTGATGCTTTGAAATTGTTAAGAATATCTTAATTGGAATGAGTTAACTTGGTGTGTTTGAATTAAGTGTTTTTCCATTTGGCATCTTCTTGGATTTTAGAAATGTCATGCATGATCTTCTCTTACGTCCTTGGATGATCTTGAGAATCAGAAATGATGTTTACTCTTTTTATGGAAAATTACTAACTCGTTGTGTAGGACCAAAACACACGCTTGTCAAAGAAAGGTGGAATAAAAAAATAAAATCAAACTACTAATATAGTTTTCGTACAGGTTGCCAAAAGGTGTTCAAGAAAACCACATCAAAATTAAACAAGATAAAAAGAACACTATATTCAAAACATTATATTACAGGTTTTGAAAAAGGGTACGTCCCTATCCGCTCAACTGGAACATAACCCCTTTGGCATAATGCCTTAAGCTACAACAATGGGGGTGGTACCAGGAACCCCAAAGTAGTCCACACAAGAGGGAACCTTGTGGAAAAAATGGGAAGTGCTCCGCACAACCTACTTGACTAGTTCATTCCTTGTGAGTTAGCATTACCGGTTGTCCATATGGCAACCCCAGTGATGGTACACATAGATACACTAGTTTCCTACTATGATTAAAGGGGATAAAGTAAAGCCGAAATACTCCCAAATTAGTCATTGCAAATTTTTGGGTAAATCGGGCTTGCTTAAGACAGCTTTATAACCCCTAGGAAGAGAGAACCACCTAGGAAGATATTCTTTTTGCCAAGAGCCCACTTTGACCATTTCAAAACAGCATGTTGAGTTGTGAGCCATCATTCATCACGAAACATGGGAAGCATTACTTTTGTTTAGTTTTTCACTTTCCTTAAGGCGAGGCAAAACTCTGCCAAAGTAAAGCCAAAATTTTTCATCCCCATTTTGATCTACTTCCTTCACATTCTTTTGACACTTTTTTGATCAAAAGAAGAGTGACTACCTTTGTGTTACCAATTGATTGTTTCTGCCACTTTTTTGTCCATTTACGCCCATCCATGTTTGTAGTTGGGTAAGTTAAATGTCTAAAGTGTGTGGAGGTGTATTCATATCATTGGTTTCCTTTGTGATCTTGATACCCATGTTAGGATCATCATCATAGTTAGGCATGGTTCATCATCTTGAACTTCCTTGGGAAGGTTACCTTGTTTATATCGTATCACTACAATTTTGGTATTTACGTCATGTTTCTTGTAAACTTGACCTAAATATCTATTTTGTAAGGTTACACTATACACATTTTAACAATTCTTAGTTATACTTTAAGCTTTTAGTTTGATTCCATTACTACCTCAATTTTGAAAAGTGCTACGTGTTACCACTTGTGCGTGTTATATCAATATCATCTTGATATCAATACCTTACTTTCTCACAAAGTTTGGTTAACATATCTTGGTGACATTGTTGTGTCACTCACAAATTGTAACTGGCATTTTTGGGATATAGGTATTAATTGAATTTGGGCTTGCTTCTAGTATACCTTGTTAGGAGGTCACATTAACTTCTTATATTTACTTACGTCTTGTTCATTCCCTTGAACTTGACATAAGTGAGGACATCTTGTTAATTATCTTGCGACACCAACTACTTTTTTGAAGAAAAAACCTAGGAAGTAATTCATTTTATTGATAGGCTTAGGTACCAAACATTGTGTCACTATTGATTTATCACTCTATCACATTGGTACTTTAACATTTGTACTCATTCATATTCTTGACATTATTTTTGCATTTCACTTAGGTGTGATCACAAGTTTTTGAACACGTTTACAACTTACCTTGGTGAAAATTTTGCACATCATGGATCCTAAAACATGATTAGGGATAAAAAAGAAAACATACGAAGCACAAAAAGTGCAAGCTTGGGAAGCCTCAAACCCCTTTATTGGTCATGATCAAGGGCCTCTATTTTCCATAGAAAAAGAGATTAAAAAACATGGTAGATCATAGTGGTGACGAATTGGATTCCCCACATGCGGAGTTTGAATTCAAACCCACCTTATTAGATGAATTCCTTTTTAGAAACAAGGATAGGGTGTTGGCACAAGTTGTAGAATTGGGAGCCAAAATGCCCACTGAACATGAAACAATTCCACCTACAAATAATGCTAATGAAGAGGAGTGACATCTCATCAACATAGAGGATATTTTAACACATGTACATGCTTCTACCTCTAACACAGGAAATGATAATGTAGTGGGACATAGAATATCCTTTATTAAAGTGCCACGTAAAACTAGGTTAGGACACGAGAATGTTGAAGAACCTCCACAATATGAAGAAGAAGAGGAACCTTTAGAAGAAGAAGTCACTATTCAACAACAAATTAGCAACCTTAGTAAAAAATTAGCCTTTCTAACCTCTCATGTACAAAAATAAACAAGAAATAATGTCCAAAAGACAAGGCCTAAGGTCAAAATCAGTGAACTTCATAGGGAAAATCAAGGAGAAGACAATATGGAGCATCATTGTGTATATATCCCTGCTTCTCCCACTAAAGAAAAATTACTCGCACAAGAAGTAAAATCTATGAAAGAAACACTTGCAAGCCTTCAAGAGAGCAATGTGGGGAGCATAAAAAAATATCAATATGAAGAACTATGTCCCCATCCATTTGACAAAGCTATGACACTTCAACCTTTCCCTAAAAAATTTGACATGCCAAAATTTGAAAAATATAGAGGAAAGGGAGACAAACAAGATCATGTAAAGGATTTCTATATGGCATGTCAAGAGGTGTCTTATAGTAATAATTATCTCATATGAATCTTTCCCAAGAGTCTAGGAGGTCAAGCCTTGGAGTGGTTTACTCGTTTACCTCGAGGGTCTATTTTTACCTGGCCACAATTGGCAGAGAGGTTTGTGCGTCACTTCTCATACAATATAGAAAGTGATATCACCATGGCAGACTTATGTGGACCAAAAACATATCTCTAACAAGACATTTTCCAGCTTCCTAATGGTGGAGAGGGACATTGCTTCCCTTGTAGCTTCCTGAAAAATAGTGGTAAGTATCTTTGTGCCCAACCTAAATCCAAACATCGTTTTCCACCTTCAAATGCATTGTGTTCACACTTTCGAGGAGTTCATTGAAAAAGGAGTTCAAATAGAGAAATACCTTATTGCTAAAGGAACTCTTAAGTCACAATCTAAGGATAACCAAAGTGTTAAACCCACGGAGAAGCCAAAAATATTTAACAAAAACAAAACGTGGTAGGAGACAGGATCACAGATTCCAAATGTGTGCAAACAGTTCAAATGGGTCAACCTTTTAGACTGACTAAAGGACCAATTCGACCACCACCTAAACGAAGAATTTTCATTCCTCTCAATGAGCCTTTGTTGGTTATATTGAAACAATTAGATGCAGCTCACATGGTGATTTATCCCACGACATAATCCTTTAATGTCAATGCTCTAAAACCATCATGGTACAAAGAGCATGACTATTACAAATTACATCATGTCAAGGGACATAAAACAGAAAAATGTCTGTGACTTCGTCACTACATCCAAGACCTCATCGAAAATGGGGAGATAGAAGTGGACAACCCAAAAAAAAATCAGAAACCCAACAAAAATATGGGGATATACAAAGAACCATTCCCCAAACATGGTAAGTTAGAGGAGTCAAAGCTGGATCGAGGAGAGTCATCCCAGAGCTATAAAGCAGTGAATTCTCTATATACCAAGAAAGACAACAATCATTATGATTCACTCATTAGGTGTATTTTCTCTCCTAGTGACCATGTGAACACCATTCGAATCAAGGGAAAGGATTTTGTTGTGGTAATAAGGCATTCCCACCTCATGATTCATGAACCCTCTCCATCAACCCCACAAAATGGTAGGTACAACCTCTTAGAACAACTTGAGAAAACTTTTTCCAGGATTTCAATCTTGGATCTTCTTAAGATATCAAATGTACATAAAGACATTTTGTACCAAACTCTTCAGGGGTCAAGAGTGTCACTAAAAGTATATCTTATACATCTTTAGGTTGTGGTAGTAAACATTGTACCAACTGAGCACATTGTCTTTAATCACATGGAAATACCTACTAAAAATCCAACGCACAATCTACCCTTGTATATTGAGGTATTCGTTACCCATTGAAAGATCAAACAGGTGCTTGTGGACAATGGATTGGAATTGAATATATGCACGCTAAAGTTGGTTAAGTAACTGGGACATACTAAAGAAGACGTCGAGTCAAACATCATTACCATAACCACTTATGACAATGTGGAAAGAGATTCAGGTGACACAATCACGTTTCCCATGGAATTCGGTCCCACTTGTCATCACACAAAGTTTCATGTCCTAGACTTATAAATCCCATACAATATGCTTCTAGGCTAACCATGGATTCATGTTATGCAGGTTGTTCCATCAATGCATTAAACTGAAGCATGAGGGACAAACTATCACAATTAAAAGAGAATTGAAGCCCTTCACTCACTGCAGAGCTCTCAATAGTTTTACACATAAGGGTACCTATACATGTCCCTCCACTGATATAGTTGTTCCTTTTCAATCTGAAGCCATGGAGCCCCGAGTAGATTCAGATTATCTCATTTCTCACACCCATGGTGCCTCTACATCAACTTCTCATTTTGATTCATGGGAGATGAAGGTTTTGGAATACGGTTGTGGAGAATATAATGTGCAACAAGCCCTCTTAGTTTCAGACCTGACATTTTCACCTAAAACTAGAGGTCAACCCAACTATCATTTCAAACGACCTAGAGATGAGAAAACTATTTGGTCATTTTTACCTGGAGGCTTCTTGGCTGAAGAAAAATTGTTGGATCCACCTATGACCTGGGTCCCAGAAGATACTCAACCAACTTGCTACCAAACCCCTGAATATGATAAATATAGTAAAATGATGTACTCCATGGGCTACAAGGGTCTAGGATGCAGAAGGAATGAGAAAGAACAATGAGAACCAGTGCCTCTCCCACATTTTAAAATAGAAAGGTACAGCATTGGAATTTTATCTTATGGGGCACATCCCAATGATCAAGATGCTACGTGCTCTGAACGTGAGGATAGCTCTGACTGTTTAGATAGTGATATTGATTCCCACTGTAGCCAATACGAGGATATTTCCTCTACGAACCTATTCATGAATACCGTTGTCCTCACCATAACCCCTACGGAACCTTCACTTGACCTCATTTACCCTTGCCTTGTTGAATGGGACCAAAAACGTCATATGTCACTAGATCTATTTGAGAATGATGAAGCTATTGCATAATTCATGGGCATTTGGGATACAATCCCCATTGGAGACCACAAAAAGTGATTCTATATTGACTTAGATACCTGCGCCTACTTCGGAGAGGAAGCTGAGATTCATGGTCAGTAAAATTTAAGAAAAAGTGAGGGCAAAAGTTCCAATGAAAAGCCTGGCAAAAATCAAAGTCCAAGTTGCATAGTGAAAACCTCTTTGAGGCACTAGTAGACAAATAGGTGCAAAAATCAAAGGATAATAAAAGTGACCATGTTAAGGATGAAAATCTCATGGAGAAATCCTTGGACAAAGATCTCATCCTTCCTTCTGATCCTACGCATATGGAGGATTTGTCAAAGTTACTGGTAGAAGAGATTATTGATGTAAACATTGGCACAAAAGATGACCCAAAAATAGTCAAGTTGGGAGCCTCACTCTTGGCATGGGAACAAACAACATTCATCATACTGCTACGAGAGTTTATAGATGTGTTCACATGGTCCTATAAGGATATGCCAAGCTTGGATCCAAATTTGATTGTACACAACTTAGTTTTACATGCAGACGCTAGGCCTATTAAGAAAAAGCTTTGAAAGATGCACCCAAGGGTGGCTCTCCTGGTTAAGGAAGAATCAGAAAGATTTCTTGCGGCAGGATTCATTTGACCCTTTGATTACTCCAAATGGATATCCAACATCATCCCTATCTAGAAAAAACATGCAGGGATCAAAATCTACACGGATTTTAGAGACATAATTAAGGCATGCCCTAAGGATGATTTTCCATTACCAAATATTGATATGATTATGGATTCAACAACATGATATGAAATGCTATCCCTTATAAATGGCTTTTCAGGTTACAATCAAATCAAGATAGCCAATGAAGATCAACACAAGATGGATTTTACAACTCCTTGGGGTACCTTATGTTATCAGGTAATGTCGTTTGGTCTTAAAAATGAAGGAGCTACCTATCAAAGGGAAATGACAGTAATTTTCCATGATATCATGGAAAACTATGTGGATGATATCCTCGAAAAATATAAGACAAGGGAGGATCACCCTGTTATTTTATGGCGTATCTTTGAATGCCTATGAGAGTACAAGGTTCGTCTGAACCCAAATAAATGTGTGTTTGGCATGCTATCAGAAAAATTGTTGGGTTTCATCATATCAAGAAGGGGAATTGAGATAGGCCCTACTAAAGTGTCTACTATTACTGAGATGCCTCCTAAAAACATTAAGCAACTACATAGCTTGTAAGGAAAAATATAGGCTATTTGTCACTTCATCTCCTAGCTTTCCGATAAGTGTCATTCATTCACTCACCTACTTAAAAATGATATTTCCTTTATCTAGGGACCAAAGAAACAACAAGCATTCACCTTGCTTAAGCAATACTTGGATAATCTACCTGTTCTCATGCCTCCAACTCCTGGTGATCCTCTTCTACTTTATATCTCTACTACTTAATTTGCTATTGGTGTATTGCTCACCCAATATGACCCTGGTCACAAATAAAAAGTGGTATACTACCTCAGTCGCACTCTCATCACTTATGAGCTCAACTATCCCCAAATCAAAAAATCTTGTTTTGTTGTAGTTTTTACCTTTCAAAAACTTCATCATTATCTGTTGAATACCAAAACCAAGATTATATCAAAAGTTGACCCGATCAAATACTTGATGTCTAAACCCACCCTCACTAGTAGAATGGCTAATTGGATCATTCTACTAAGTGAATTTGACATCGAGTTTGTGCATAAAAATTCAGTCAAGGGATAGATACTTGCTGATTAATTATCAGAAGCACCTTTACAAGGAACTGAACCTACGAATTTAGATCTGCTAGATGCCTCATTATTATACATTGAAGAATCTGTCATGTGGCAGATACACTTTGATGGGTCTTTTACTTTTCATGGTTCAGGGGCAGGTGTGGTTCTCATTACTCCTAGTGAACCCATACCTCAGGCTTTTCATCTTGGTTTTCCTTGCATGAAAAATATCACAGAGTATAAGTCACTCATCACTGGGATGAAGCTCACCATCAAATGGGATATTCATCATGTTAATATTGTTGGTGAATCTTAGTTAATTATCAATCAGGTCAATGATGAGTAAAAAGTTAAGGATGAGAAACTCATCCCTTACAAGAAGTTGGAAGAAATTCTAAAAGAGTATTTTGTGTGCATCACATTTGAACAGATTCCAAGAGCACAAAATAGATCTGTAGATGCTATGGCAACTGTGGGTTCTATGCTCCGCATTCCTCTGAAAAGTAATGACATGCCATTCTTTATGGAAAATCTATGCTAGCCTACATACGACATGCCAGAATCTTTTCTTGCTTGTGATGTTGTTGGTCCCAATTCCCCATGGTATGAGGCCATCTTTACCTACCTCAAAGAAAACACATTCCCTCCTGACATCTCCCATTCCGAGAAACAAATCCTAATTCACCAAATAGCCTGCTATACCCTTTTAAGAGGTACACTTTATTGTTGTGGCTACGATGGGAATCTATTACATTATCTTGATATGACAGAGTTAGTCCAAGTGATTAAAGAGGTGCATGAAGGGGTGTGTGGAGCACATACTAATGGAATGGTTCTAGCCAAAAAAAAATTGAGAGGAGGCTACTATATGCCTACCATGGAAACCGACTATTTCAACTATGTAAGGAAGTGTGTTGTTAGAAGTATGGAAATTTCATCCATACTCCATCACATCCATCGCAACCCATCACCACCCCATGGCCATTCTCTAAATTGGGACTTGATTTAATAGGAAATCTTACCCCTACTTCATCTGATGGCCACACCCACATCATTACAACTACTGAATACTTTACCAAGTGGGTGGAATATGTCCCTTTGACCTATGTAATGGGTGCTCAGATTTCCAAGTTCATCATGAATCATCTTATTTATCGGTATGGCATTCCTATGGCCATTGTTACTGATAACGAAAAATAATTCAAGAATAAAACTATAAAGGATCTCTATCATCGGTTTCAAATCAGGTTAAAATGGTCTACACCATATTATCCCCAAGGCAATGGACATGTCGAGGCCACTAATAAGACTTTGATGTCGAATCATGGAGAAGATGGTAAGTAAGATAGGTTGTAATTGGCATTTGTAAATTTACCTAGCTCTTTGGGCTTACAAGACCTCTATTAACACTCCTATAAGTGTGACACCATATTCCCTGGTATTTGGAATGAGAATCTATCATCCCATTAGAAATTGAGCTTCCTTCCCTAAGAATTTCTCTTAGGGATTATTTGGATAAAGATGAAGATTACCGAGTGGCTAGACTGGTAGAGTTAGAGCTCCTGGATGAGAAGCACATCTATTCCTTAAATCACCTCAAAGTGTATCATAACAAAGTCTTTAGAACATTACAACAAAAGAATCATACCTTATAAATGTTGAGGTTGGTGATTTGGTCATAAAGGGGAATCAGTTCAACATAAGGGAAGAATGAGAGAAGAAAGGAAAGTTTGAACCGCATTGGTTAGGACCTTATGTTATCATGGCCAAGTATGGCGTAGGATCATACAAAATTTCTCATTCCAATGGTGATGAGCTCCATGTAAGCCCATGAATTCCATGCACCTTAAGAAGTTCTATGCTAAAACATGGTGCAAAAATCAGAAAGCAAATAATAAAACACAGGGTAAAAATAATCAAAATATAAAAAAATTAAAATAAGAGAAAAAGAAAAAGAGAAAACAGGTCATCCATAAGTGAAAACCATGCAATTGTGGCACTTTGGATAGGTCCTTGGGTGAAAACTAGTTTTCGGCACCTTGGGAGGATTCGTTGTTCACAAGCATCTTACATCTAGAGGGTAATTTTACTTAGCCTATGGCTAGTTCCACATTTACCTCCAAGATTCCTTAGTGATCCTAATCTTGTCAAACCTTGATCCATGGATTTGTCTCCTTTTATTCATCTGTGAAAGGCATGGTTTTTGTCTATTCCCCATCTCATGTTGGGGGCACTTTTACGAACTTCACCTTCTTGTTTATAAGCACATGGAATTTTCCCTTGTATATTCCCTATCTAACGCAGGGGGGCATCCAACGCTTTCTTGGTTACCTGTGCATAGCTCCAGAAAACTTTTAGAAAAATACAAAAACATTCAAAAAATGTTAGAAAATCAAAACAATAGATAAAAATTTCACAACAAACCCTAAACAATAGAAAATGGTTTCACAAAACCCTAAACAATAGAAAATTGTTTCACAAAAATCAAAACAATAGAAAATTATTTCACAAAAACAATCTTACAAAAACATCCACTTTATTTTACATGGTATTATCTTGTTTCTTGATTTTCTTGAATTGCTTGTTTAAGTTGCTTCATGTTTGTACATTTGTATTATTTTTTTCTTAGACGTACTTTCTTAGGATTCATTTTTTCTTGATTAGATGAAATTTATTATTACTTGTGCATATTAAAGTGTATTTTTGCATGATGGTGAATCATGATACTTTGTTGTATTGGTTCATCATGTTCTTTGTTAGCATTTGATTGTGTTTTCCTATTACATGTTGCATCATTTTGTTATCACATCATCATATTTCATCAATATCATCACATCTAACATCATCTATACATCATATATCAAGAAAAGGCTAAGTATGCATCATACATGAATGATAAGCTAATAATCAAATATCATATCACCAAATGGAGGAAAGAGGGATCACAAATATCAAAATATATCCCCCCCACACCCATATCATCATATCATCCCACCCACTAAATCTAGCACATCACATGAGCAAATACATTTGATATACTCTACAGATATATCATCTAGAAATCAAAGTACGTGCGATACATCAAAAATCAAGATGCATATACATGTGAAATCAAATCAAATAACATCATAAACACATCCATATATCCATATAATCAATCAAAAACTAACAAACAATATCCATCATCTCGTAACACATGTGTCATGTCAAAAATGTCCATATATAAATGTGTGTGGTATATTTGTATCAAAAATAGATATACATCGCTACTATACATCGAAAAATGCCTTCATCAGAGGTGTACAAAAAGGATCATATACATTGATCAAAGAATACAACTGCCTTCATCAGAGGCATATGTCAAAACTACTATATATAAAGAATGTTGTACATTGAGCACAAGCTGCTCATAAGCCTTCATCAAAGAGGCACATGTATCATTACAATAAGTAGGGGTGACTCGAGCCCTCAAATGGGTTGGCTGGTTTGTCCCATGGTGGAGGAATAGAAGGCCTGAGGCCTCTCTAACCTTGCCCCTCTACTCGACTGCTGGCTATAAGAAGGCTCTCCCCGCTCAGCCAGAACTGCCTCATAATATAAATATTTTTAATAATATGCTCTGAGCATCAAATCTACTCGAAAGGAGGTTATCTCTACTGATACTCAGGAAAACTCAGCCTAACCCGCTTCTCACTCTGCTCTCATCCTATCTCTCTCTAGTATCATAGGCTATAGATGATCCTATATATGCTGATATAGGCTTGTCACCTGAGCCATCTGTGTTGCCATCTACCTTTGTTGCTAAAAATGGATAGCACCATCACCTCCCTGGCCATCCTAGGCTCGAGCCTAATCCCGCTCTGTTGTCACCCTCGGGCATGGTCTCTCTTTATTATGGCCTATTGTAGCTACTGCTGTAAGGTGGCTATTGGATCCGCTATGCACTGGTCCCTTCTCATGAAATGAAACTGCCATGCCGTCACGTAGTATATCATCACATGGTCTATAAGAAGGTCACCTGTATGCGTGGCCCCACTCAACCGCATACCACCACCTGCACCATGATCTGTATAACTCAATAATGTAGCTAAGGTTCTCCACCACATAAACATTGAGCTCTACTCCACTCGTATGTCCCTATCTAACAACTCATCAAACTCTACTCATGTTGTCACCTACAGAAACCCAAGCCATTTATGATCAACGAGGGTGCCCTATGATAGGTAGTCCCAGTATAGATGTGTGGAGCACTAATCAGACCCCTAGGGAAGAATGTCCCCATACGTCACTCTAGTGCAGAGTAACTGTCATCTCTCTAGTCACTAACCGCCAGGACTCGTATCAACGAGCCTGAAGCACTCCAGAGCTCATCATCCTGAAGTGCCACCGCTCAGCCAATGTAGTCAACATACCATGATCTAAAGTAATGGAAGGCATTTGGGATATGGGGCCTAGGCCCACCACTTCTAAAAGTATCACCATCGTGTGCCGATCTCATTTGTGCATGCTCCCCTCTAGCTCTGTTATGTGTGAATTTATCTCACACGTCTGAAGCATGGGTAACCATCTTTGCAAAATCATTCCATTTGTTAGCTACTAACATTTCTTCTAAGTTCTACCTATCATTTTTAGGGTTAACCCAAAAATCCTTTTTTTCTTCTAAATGTCATCATTTTTGGAATTTTTCTATCTCTCCTCCATCTACTTAGTGTGCATGTGTGCCCTTTGGGGCATGTGCGCACCCTATGGCATGTGCACCCTCCTTTTGGTGCACACGCATGCGCGCATCTACTTATAGATGCTTGTGCCATCTTTCGGGTACCTGCACGTGCGCGTGTACATGTGCCATGTGTGTACGATACCATATGGTGTGTGTTCATGTGCACACCTGTGTTATGTGTGTGCTATTGTGTGGGCATATACACGTGCATGTATACATCTTTCTAGTGCCAGCGTGTGTGCACATACGATCCAAGGGTTCCTGTGCTACCATTAGGGCACCTGCACCCCCATGCATGCGTGCTGACATGGATTTAACCATAGTTTCCTACTTCTACGAGCATTAATTACAAAATTGACAAAGAGGGTTAGGTTACTCACAAAGATGCCATCTTCCGCATGTTGGTCGTACCCCCGAACTGTGTTTTCTCGTCTCAAACGGTCTCATGCTCTCACCATTGTCCTCATCGTTGTTAGAGCCTCATGGTAAAAAATCGGCAATGATCGGTTACAAATGAATTGGTTGCGGTGATTTTACCCCCCTAGGTGGGGTATATCAAGCTATTTTTCACCATCCGTGATGCCTGGAGGCTTTTTTTGACTGCCATTTTCTCTTATGTTCACCGTCAAATAATTATTTGATTTAAATAATTATTTTTCTTTCATTTTTCATCATGCTGGGGCATTTTTTTCTGTCTATTACCCCTATCTTCTCACTAGGACAATTTTTATTGCTCATAGGTGATTTTTCTTCTTATCCACACTCTCTCAAATAATTATTATTTTTAAATAATTATTTTATTAATTTTTTCCACTACACAGGGACATTATTTGTTACCTGTTTCTTCTTTCTTCCCCTTGGGGCATCTTATTTTGCATATGGGCACTTCATTCTATTTATTCTATTTTCTTCTACTATCCACTGCATTTTAGACAATGCAAAACCCAAATATATATAGATATCAATTCAAAATCCAAAAAACAAGGCAAAATTCTCCACAAAATTCTAAACAATAAAAAACTTACAAAATTAGGTAACCCGCTTATTACGGATAAAACTTGTGTGTTGCGCATGCTTTTCTTTCCGTATCCTACTAGTTTGTTTCACATCTTCACCGATCAAAAAGACTTGCAGATCACTAAATTCACAACCATTCACAAATCTATTTGCTTGCTTCATCTGTACTCTGGGGCACATCTTGTTGTCTGGTGTTGTTTCATTACACACAAAGCTTTCTCCTTGGACCCAATGTCCATCATCATTTCCCTTTGCATGTATCCTTTCTCGAGGTATCATTTTTAACCCTTGTCATCAATCACGAACATGTGGACCTCTTCATCTTGATAACAAAACATTTGTACAACTGTTTTGACCGTTGTTGGGTTGGATATGTGCGTTTGTACTTTTTTCCCTATTAAATGAGCTTGTTTCCTTCTCATATTGCATTTCATGTTGTATGTTGTATAGGTTTAGTGTTTTCAGCAATGGACAGTTGTTTGTAGTATGGATTTTCATGTCATTCTACTTTTGTTGTATGCTTATATTTTTCATAAGGACTGATGATGTATATATTTTGGCAATATGATGACAATAAAGTTGTTTAAATACTTTGGATGAAATCTGGCTCTTTTCTTCCCATCTTCATTTCTTCTACGTCACCCTCCTATCAACAATATTATTCTTCTTCACCTGGGAGATCCTGCTCCTCTCCATTTCTCACCGTTTTCGATCGTTGATCATCTTCCTTCATCACCCCATTGACACTCGAGGGGGCATCTCTCACTTCTACTAATTTTTCTTCTACCCGTTCAAAATTTTGTCCATCTACTATCTTTGAAGTGGAATCGCTTACGCCACCCTAAAGAGGGGAAAATATAGACACCTATAATTTAGCCTAAACAATTTAAACACTTAAATTGTGCTAATTATCCTTTTCCCTGCAAATTGACAAAATATCGTCAATAATTCTCATCTTCTCTTCTATCATCATTTGTTAATTACAATAAGTAATTAATTAAGTCTTATATTCAACAAATACCCTAATTAACAACCTTCCATTAATTAATCCTTCCTTCTATCTAGAATAATTAATTATTATTAATTAATTATCTTCCCCTTTCATTAAACCAATAAATCATTATTTAATTGATTTAATCCCCTTCTATAGTCTAAATCATGTTAATATTCCTCTAAAAATATTTTATAAGCCTACACATCTATTAATTTATCATCTTGATCAACTAATAAACCCCCTTTATCCACATGAGTCACTAAAGGGCAAGTTAAACTCTCCTAAAGTTAACTCAACCCTATCTAAACCCCCCTTATCCACAACTAACTCAACATCTCTATTATCCCACATGGAAAGGGGTGTAGAGATTGCTTTATTCATTGAGTTGTATAAAGAGCCCTCCTCCTACCTTTACACTTACACCTATTCCTTGAGAAACAAAAGTGAAGCATATAGTAAATACACTATAGTCATTTTGTCATCTTGGAGCATTATTCATTAGAGAGGCTAGCTACTTTCATTTCTTGTATTCATCCATCCAAGTTTTGAAGTCATATGGAGATATGTAAAATGGTCTTGTAGTCATGGATTGACAAGACTCCATTCTTGAAAACCTTGGGATTCAAACACATAATCAAACCTTTGATTGCTAAGGATCTAAGTAGGTTCATTTCATTTTTATCATTCAATAGAGATAGAAATTAATTGATTAACATGTTAGTTTGAATATTTGTTCATGTTCTAATGAAAGGATGTTAGTAGATTAGTTTTTCTTAAAATCTAAGCATGATGGTGCATTGAATTTGGTTTAGCTTTGTTTTAGGACTACTAGGTGTTTGTTCTATCTCTTTTGGCATTGCTAACAAATACATGTACAAAGTGGTGTCTAGTGTGGATGCTAGAAAAACAATTGTATTAGAGAGTAGATGATTGTGGTGACCCTCTGAATTTTGTACTTCATTGGAAGATGATCGTTCAATGAATATGTTCATTGAAAATGGTGATCATGTGCAACAAGATCCAAGACAACAAGATCTGGTCAATAGTATGTGGTTCGATGTGATTTTCTTTTCAGTGCTCTTGTTTGTGTGAATAAATGGAATTTCACATTGTGGGGGGAATAATGAACAATGTTCCATTCCCATTCTGAACCCAAAACAAATAAATTCAAGGGAAAATTCTAGTGGCAGTGGTAGTTTCCTTTGTTGTTTGAGATCGAGTGGTAGCGATTGACAATAGTGGTTGTAATTAAGAATATTGTGATTCTTATAGGATGACATGTAAAATCTCTTTCTAGTATGTGTTCTATTTTTCAATTTTTTGTAATAAGTGAGTTGTGATTCCTATATACTTCCCTAATGTACAAGCATAATAGTGAAGAAAACCACCAAATTAATTCATTTCATGGATCTTGAAAAGTTTTGTGGAAGGTCCAGAAAACCACATGAGGTGGACAGTTAATCGGTTCATGTCACGTCAAGGTTTGTGGTAAGCTTGTTTAAAACCATAGAAGGAGAGATCCTTTATTTTAATCAAGATCATGAGTCACATTGTAGGAAATGTTTCACATGGGTGATCATATTACAGATGAGGGTGTGGATAGTTTTCTACCATGTTCATACTAAGGGGGGGATGTTAGGAAAAATATTTATTAGTGCTCCATTAATTATCTGAGTTAGTAAAATATAGATTAAGCTAATATTGTAAGTAAGTTGTTAATACAACTTACGTAGAAGATTGAGGAGTGATTATACAGATGTAAGTTGTTAGAAAAACTCACCTATATTTAGGTGAGTGGTTATAAGAAAACATATATATATATATATATATATATATATATATATATATATATATATATATATATATATAACCATCTCTATATGAATATTAATCAAGTTTTTTGTGTTTTTGACATGTTGTTGTACCACCATGAATTTTAATAAGGTTATGAGAAATGGCTAGAACATATATAAGTGACACATTTATGTATGACCATGGAATTAAATTGTGTGTGTGTGTGATACAAAAATATCAGTACATCAATCTATCATGTGCTTAGATTCGGGCTAAAATGTAGATTTCCTATTCCCCAATGTGTGTTTTCAATGCGTGTATCATGGGTACTACTTTTACATTTGTAGGATCATTTATGACATAATATATTCTTTTTAATGTTCATATCTAAGCCATTTTTCTCATTATATTTTAATCTTTGACTCTAAAAGATTAGGATTATTGATATAATTTTTTCAAAAATACATTACATTTAGGGAAATTGGTTGCCAATATCCTTTTATGTTTTGTATTGAGTGGTCAAAACTTTTGTTTTGGATTATTTTACATGTGTTTCCTTCAAGTTGACGTCCTTGATAATAATATGTGGTGGTGGTTGTTTATTTGATGTAAACCCTACTTGTAATTTGTTTTGATGTACATGATGTTAACAATTTTATAGTTTGTATACGATTTTAGAATTCTCTCTTGCATTTAAATTTTGTGATTGAAAAGATGATCTCCATGGAAAAACTTATTCAAAAAATATTTTATTAATTATTGAAAGTTATATTCATTTTCCCCTTATTTTTTATATTTAACATAAAATCTCATCATACAGATATATTGAGGTTTATATATTGTTGCAGATATAATTTATAACCATATTATATAAAATCATTTGGCTTCAAATGTATGATTTGGAGACTTTACTAAAAGTCCAATATAATTTTGATAAATATGAGTGGGTTTGCTTCTAAAAGATAGTTACTACAATATGTATTGATTGCTTATTTTAATAGTTTTATTCTACATTCAGCAAAAATCATTTTCTAAAATGAATAAAGATTGTAGATACTAATGGAACTAATTTTATGCTGAAATAAAGAACACAATTGTTTTAAAAAAAAGGATTCTTATGATTTTCTAAAACCTATTGTACTATCCATATAGAAAGTGTTGAAATTTTCATCTCCTTCCATCACTTCCCCTAATTTATGTTTACATGATTGCACCCTACCAAAAATTAAACATGTAATAAAAAATATGTATATCTAAAATATAAGAATTACTGAATGCAACCTTGACACACTATATATGTAAAGTTAGGTAACATTGTGAAGTTGTAATTGTTTTATATTAAAAATTGTGCTAACACATTATATATGTGTTGTTATGTAGCATTGTTAAGTTACAATTTTTATATATGTAAATTTAAATAGCTTTGTTAAGTTACAATTGTTTGTAGGTGGGAAAAAAAGTGATTCCCCCATGTTGCTCTTATTTCTTCTTTCAGTATGTGAGGGTGTGTGCCTTTTTAAAATCCAAGAATAGTTTGTGTGTTGAGGGGTATTTCTCCTTATGAGGCCACATTTATATGCCCTAAGATGGGTGGTATATTGTGTTGCGAAAAGGTTGTTAAAGCTTATCGCCAAAGAGAAATCACCCCTTCCTTGTTTCATCTTGTATTGTTCTCCCCTTTAAGACCAAACAAGCCTTCTAAAATGGATTCTTATTTTCATTATAGTTTACATTATTTTTTTGTTCCTTATATTGTTTTCATGTTGCTCCCTCTAAAACTAGCATGCCTTGCTTACTTATTTTTTCATGGTTATTTTCCTATTTAGTTGTGTTGTTGGTTTCCAAAAATGAAAACTCGAAGCGTCATCCCTCTGCCTCCGATTGGAATAAATTTGACAATGCCACACTTTAAAATGAAAGGAATTTAAAATGATCCAATTTTTTGTTAAGGTTATGTGTTACAGAAAAAGTGGACCTCCAAAACCAGATATTGCAAGAATGTTGAAGATTTGACTATGTTTTTTAGATACATGTGCAATTTACCTTTCAAAGTTTTGCACTATTGGAACACATTCTAGAGGATTTGGTTTAGCTTATGACTCCATGGAATATAAAAAAAATGAGCCTCCCCAATAATTTGAAGTTTGTATATGAAGAGATTCATATTTTGTATATAAATATCATAGGAAACAATTGTTTGTATATAACATTGTATTTAATAAATAATTTCTTGATATTACATGCAAAAAGAAGAATGGTTTGAAAAGATATGACGTTGGAATCACCTTTTGTATTGGTTGATATACATTTACATCTACCTGTTTCTTATACATTTCAATTATTAATTTTGATATGAAAGGGTATTATATATGAATGCAACTTGAAAACCTTATTTTGTGCTCAATGTAAGGCCCACAAACAATTTTTGCATTGATTAATTTTGTAATTCTTGATCTTAATTCCATGGAAATTTGATAGAGGTTATGGGTGCATTTACATTTGTATTATTTTTTTAATTACAATGAAATATTGTAACTCCTATATTTTCCTCGTTATCATCTGCCATGCAGATTTCCAGATATTTAGTACTTTTTCCCTTCTTAATGATTGTTCCCAATTTTTCAATAAAAAATCCTTATTCAAAGTATTCATATTTGGCTATAGGTAAATGTTGAATGTATTTGATCTTGTTTTGCAGAAAAATCATAATTTCTACAATTTTATATCATCAATGAATGTATTAAGAGGAATTTATATAATTATTGTTTCTATAAATATTCATTATATCATTGTGAAATTTTAACAAAGTTTGTAATTTACTAAATGTATTCAACAAATATGTCGTTTCCTTTTACAGTAGCATTT
Organism: Taxus chinensis; assembly: GCA_019776745.2. NCBI lineage: Eukaryota > Viridiplantae > Streptophyta > Pinopsida > Cupressales > Taxaceae > Taxus > Taxus chinensis. Next base: position 487,515,354 of record CM034154.1, read on the forward strand.
ATTTTTGTCCCATGTAAAAAAATTACATTGAACCAACCAAAACCTTTTCTTTTTTGTTTCCATTTTCCCAATTTTGATAATACATATTGCATGGTTGTTTTGTTATATCTTTCAAAGTTTGAAGTATATATATTGAGATATTGATGTTTTTTTAATTGATAAATGAAAAATAGTTTACTAAAATGTTTTTTTAGTTTTTGGTTGTATAAATATTGATTTATTTTCTTAGAATTTTTGTAGAGTTTGTAAATATGTATCTATTGCGATCATAAATTTAAATGCCTTTTGGAAGAAACTATCTTCGTTCTTAAAATTCCGCAAGAGAACCAAAGAAATGTTCCAAAAAAACTTGTATAGAAGTAATAAATTTTTTTCATTATGAAAATTTTTGTATAGTTGGTCCTTCTCCATGTTCCCTATTACATTTAATATTTTTTCTTTCCAATACACTAAGTTTGAAGTTTTCATATTGATAGCCTTGTATTTTATATATAAATTCCATAGGAAACAATCCATACCTTTATATTATTGTATTTAGAAAATAATTTTCCATCATACATGAAAAAATAAGAATGGTTCAAAAGCATGTGGTCTTGGTATTACCTCTTATATTAATTTATATACATTTATATAGTTTCTTGTGCATTTCAATTATTAATTTTACATATGAAATATGATTGTGTGTGTGTGTGTGTGTGTGTGTGTGAATTCTTTGGAAACACTTTTTCCTCATATATTCTCAATACAAGTCCCATAGTGATTTGTGCATTGATTACTTTTGAAATTATTGATCTTGATTGTATATCAGTCTCTTATATTGGTTGATATACATTTAAATAGTTTCTTTTGAATTTCAATTATTAATTTTGCATATGAAAAACAATTATATATGTATACAACTTCCTTGGAAAACTTTTTTTCTCATGTGTGCTCAATATAAGTCCCCAAAATGATTTTTGCATTGATTTCTTTTACATTTCTTGATCTTAATTCCATAGAAATTTGATAGAGTTTGTAACCTATAAATAAATACTTTATATATAGTTCCTTCTATCTTCTTATTTGTGTTTCTTTGTTGTTCCCTTCAAACACAAAATTTAATGTATTCCTTTCTTCCCTTTGAAATTTTGTGTTAATAATGTATTTACAATTCCTTGCTAGCTTTGCAGTTAGCTATCCCTTAAATTTCCTTGTACCCATCATGAATATAGCATTATCAGAAGGATGAATTGTCCACCTTGTTACATTTCATGGTAATATTAAACCAAAATTATAGTTATTGAACCTCAGTCTAATTTGATCGACTCTTTCCTTTGAAGTACAACACCGTGTGCACCTATATGATGGAATGCACTTCCAAATGGCCATCCTCCCTTCCAAGTTTTTTAGCCACATCCTTGACAAAACACTGCAAGAGGTATCTATTGTAAACCTATGTAAATACCTTTATAGAATGATCAAGCATGAATTGTAAGTTGCTCGCACTCTTTTTATTGTATGTTGTAAAGGATTTTTCCATTTGTCACTATCTTCATATCACAATGATTTCATGTGTATAGGACTATTCTTATCCTTCACATGGACATAATTGATTCCTCACATATAAAAAATTGGTACACTTATTCAACTTACAGGTCATATTCTTCGCATAAATCAAGAAAGCCTTAAAGAAAATTTTTCTTCAAATAATTGTCTTTTTCCACAAGTATCTCCTTAAATAGTTTACTCCCTTGAATTGTGTACTGCAACCTTTTCAAATCAGTTCCAATAATAGAACAACAACAAGGGAAGTGAATCTTTTTTGCTTTTTCTTTTGTGGAAAACATAGGAGGGGAAATTTGTGTGACATGTTTTAATGAAGCAACACATAAATTCTATGAGAAAATTAAAAATGGAAACCTTTATACTATATCTATCAAAAGATTTGGCATTGCTAATCCAACCTACAACCACTTGATTAAATATTTGAAATTTATTTTGTAACCCTCTTCAAATGTTAGCCTCATTTGTGGAAACTGTGAGAAAATGCAAGAACAAAGATCAAGTGGGATGGCATGCACATTAATTGAGTTGCAATCGAATGATAGAATGCTGGAGTTCCATGTAGTAAGCATTCAACCCTGAAATGTGCATGTAGAATAAAAGGGTCTACTCATTATCATAGATCATAAAAAAGGGTACAAACATGAGTATTGTGTAACTCACAATGCAAGACCATCATACCTCCACAATGTAGAAGGGGAGTTACATTCTAGACATGGAAAGTAATTTTTTTATGACGCACTGACACACACTGACACATATGATGTAAGTAACTTTTCATTTTTTTTCAATATTATTTTCTTGTCTTCACATCTTGTTGAACTCATGAATTTCCCCCCTACAACTATGCTTGCAAAAAACCATCACTCTGCCTTACTAGGACTTCTTAACACCCAAAAAAACCTACTTGAAGAACAATGTCATATTTTTCTATTTATGGAGTATTTAAACACATGTAGCTCACTATTACAGTATACAACAATCTATTATACTCTGTCATGATGTAAATGATCAACCATATATGTCCTGCAACATTCCTAGCTTCACATCTCAAGTATAGTGATCACTCAATCTCCCCCTTAAATCATGCACTCATACAAGAACACCATGATCCTTCATGCACAATGAGAAACACAACATTCTTCACCTTACTACTATGTTATCACTTCAATTATAAACTTAAAAATCATACCTCTGTTTATGATGTCTTTGCACAATCTCTGTAGACCTTCATCAAGAATCTTCACACTAGGCTTAAATATCCCTACAATCCCTCTTGACACTTTATAATCATGTTTGAGTCATCACTACAGACCCAAGCATCCATATACAGACCTGTAATCATGTTTATCAACTAAAAAACTTACCTTCTTGGCTATCATAGACCTAATCATGTTTTTCACTTTTCCATAGTTCTTCCATGATACATAGTCACACTTGATACAAATCAAGGACTAAGATATAGTGTATAGAACAAGAAAACTCAAAAACATACCCAGGATGTACCATTATACCCTACCTCTGATGGTTTGATTAAGTCATCATACAAAATGAATTTCTTCTTTATGGATCTAATAACCTTACAACATGAAAGTTCCTAAATCATATCTAAAACATATTGAATACCTTCAAAATCACAATAAACATACCTTGACACCATGATATCACACCTATAGTATCAAACTTATAATCATTCATGTTCCATCTTAACACCATGCTTCATATGGATGATAATGTCTCGACGAATCCTAGTAGAGAGATCCTAAAACATGAGGAGTCTAGAACATCAAGCTAAAGAGGTTACATGAACTCTTTAACATGTCTGGCTCACCTTTTCCTTATTTCTTCTAATTAGGTACATGTAAAACTTATTTCTTTTCTTCAACATCTACTTTAAGTGGGATGACATTGTTTTCTCATGGCTCTCATAGTATGACTTATCTCTTCTTTTGAACTATAGGAGTCTGAAACCTCTTAGTTTTTCTTGAAGGACCATAAAAAAAATCTCTAAGTATTTGTCCAATCTCATTGCAATTAAAACATATCATCTTCTTCATACATATTGGGCCTTATTCTCTCCAAAATTGAATGGATGACTCACAAATACAGTACTTGGCAGTGCGACCCTTCTCTTGATAGTTGAAATAAGTAACATTCCTTGATTTCTCATCTCTACTATCCCTCCATCGGTGATCATCTCTGAAAAAACTCCTACATTCATTTTCTCTATATCTAAATCCATTAAAAATATAACAGTATCCATTAAAGTATATTTCATACCTTTATGCATTTAGTTTCTATAAAGACTTTGTATTCCCATTGTCTTTGAAATTTCTCTCCTTCTACTCCTCTTTGGTGTTTGTCCCTTCATTCTCCTTTCTTGAAAGAGTGTCATCTTGCATCACTTATTTTCCTTTGAGGTCATCCTTGAACCCCAAAACAGTCATGTCTCTAGTAGATATCTAACTTCCCAATAGATCATCAAGATATTTGGATATCTTTTCAAACTTGTGAAATGTCTTACCTCTATTGACTACATCAGATATCTCTCCCCTTATAAGGATCATATCTTCTTCAAGATTAATACATTATTATTATTTGGATTGCAAGCTTAAGGTCATAGAACTCATATTCATTTCTAAACTTTTGATTGTTTCATCAATCTTACCTGTCTCACACCAATGTTTCTCATCAAGGTGATAGATCTTCCCTTCATACTCTTTGACTTATGCTTTCAACTTCTTGAAATTCCTCACAACATGATTTATCTTTGTCTGAACATATATTATCTAAGTCTCTATGTCATCTCCTTTTTATTCTTCCTCAGAGTGCATGGAGTCACCAAACAGTATGGAATATTCACTAATATATCTCATAGCATCCTTGGCCATAAAAAAGACTTCATCGCCTACATCTTTATGCTATGAATCTAAATCTAAATCTAAAACACCATCATAACTACTCTCCTCATATGATCAACATTCTTTCTTTGTGTAGAAATTCTTCTTGGAATTATTATTCTTGTCAAATATCTTGAAATTATTCTTGCTTTCATTAAATATGTGAGTCTTCTTCTCATGATCTTTGTCATTCTCATCATCATCTTCATCCTTGTTCTTATAAGGGAACTTGTTGGACAAGTGACCTATTTCACCACAGTTAAAGAATTTAAAAGGTAACTTTCCTTTGTACTTACTTGAACTAGGTTTCAGTCTTCTAGAAAACATGGAAATAAATTCATCATCATCAATTTCAGGAGCAACATCATTATCATTAATCTTCTAATCCTTTGAATTATTCTCATCCTTGAAATCAATCTCCTTCATGACATGTTTAGAATCAATAATCCTCATCGCATATATAGTAAAGAAACCATGTAGCTCATCCATAAACATGGCCTTCAAATATTTAGCTTCCTCAATAGTAGATGCTTTAGAATCAAACTTGGGAGCAAGGTTTCTCAATACCTTTTTCACTTCTAATTATTCTTTCACTTCTTCACTTAATCCTCTAATGGTGTTGACCACTTGATCAACTCTAAGTAGATAAGCTGCAATAGACTCTTCTTCCTTCATCCTTAGACTTTAAAATTTATTTATGAAAGTTTAGAGCTTTTCCATCCTCACCTTGGAATATCCTTTGTATATGACCTGAAGTTTCTCCTATATAACTTTGGCTAATGTAAAATGCATGACTTTAACAATTTCTGATTTAGCTAGCCCACACATAATTACATTCATTTCCTTAGATTTTCCATTACTATCCTTCTTTTCTATAGTTCTAGTTGGAGGCATATGAGGAATAATATACCCATCAGTCATAGACTGCCAAATAGAAAACCCTAACGACATGATGTGATTCCTCATCCTAATAATCCAGAAGGCATATTTTTATTCATAAAATAAGTGAGCTTTACTAATAGAATCACCACTCTACCAACTCACCCTTTTTTTGCTTCAAATGATATCCTTCAAGTGATTAAAATTATTCAAAAATACCTATCTCTGATACCAATTTTTGGAAGAAAAATGGAATGAGGGGGTGAATCAATCCTTCAAAACCTTTACTTCAATTACTTTAACTTTTGTAAACCAATAACATTCAACCATGCATCAATGTGTATTTATTAATATGAAACAATCATTCATATGAACATTCAACAAGAGAGTGCACAAAAACAAATATGTAATGTGTGAAACCCTCAATGGGAAGAAAACCCACTGAAACTTTTTATTTTATTAGTTAAACCCAAATACTTGCATGAATATGACACATCAAACAATATTTGTTTTAATGAGGCACCAATCCTGCAAGGAGCACCAAAAATGAAAGGAGGGTATAAACCCCAAATATGATCAAGCACAAACAAAACCACCTAAATATAAATACCATTGATGTATATTTTCTCCGACAATAGATAGTGATCACAATTTCATTTCACACACCTCAAAACCCTCTTCAAACACACTCTCTCCTACTTCGTTCAATCTTTCTTCTTCATAAGTTGATTAGGTATGTTGACCTTTCACACATGCTCCTCTACTCTTCTCAATAATTCATACCTTATTTAAGCTTTGTCTTTATTCCCTCATACCTCTTTCAAACTCTCTCTTATCTTGCACATTCCTCTCACACACAACTAATCAATAATGACTAAATACACTCACTTCAATACATGAATCTTTCTTGTAAACATAATAGGTAGGTAATGACCATTAAGTTCAGTCATAAAAAAACACCTACAAACTCATATAAAATCACATGAAATTACCAAGTAGGTTGGAAATAGCCCAAATCACTTAACATGCACAGCTAGGCCTAAAAGGCTAGTTTCATCTCTACCGAGCACTCCATGGAATCTAAGGGAATCAAAAATATTTTTCATGCCTCAAAATAATTCACACATGTTAGATAAATCCTCTCAATATAATCCATAGAATCAGGAACTTCTGGATCATTCACTTTCTCTATGTCATCACCAAGTAGGATTATTTCCTACTCAAACTAGGCACCTCCAACATACCAGTATTCAAAGATGAAGACCTAGCTCTCAAAAAATACCTCAACCATGTCATGCTACCACTAATTGGAAGGCCATTGACCCAAGGAACACTTCACACCATGTTATACATCATGAATCAACTCATAAATGCAAGCTTGGATGGATGAATGAATGTAAGAAATGAAGATAGCTATCTCTTCTAATGGAAGAATGCTCTAATATGATAAAATTTCTATAATATAGGCTCTATGCTCATTTAGGTGTAAGTATAAAGGTATGAGGAGGGATCCTTATATAGCCCAATGGATAAAAGAAGCCTTGCATCCCTTTACATGTGGGATAATAGCAAGGTTGATTTAGTTGTGGATAAGGATGGTTTAGAGAGGGTTGAGTCAACCTTAGGAGAGTTTAATTTTTTCTTTAGTGACCCATGGGAATTAGGGGTGCATATAATTAATCAAGGGTGATCAATTAATAAGGGGGTGAGCCTATCGGGCTAGTTAGAAGAGAATTAGTATGATTATTGTGGGATGCAATAGAGGAATTTGATTAAATAGATGAAGGTTTGTTGATTTATATTTACGGTCATGATTAATTAAGAATAATTATTTAATTTAGATAGAAGGAGGTTTTAATTAATGAAATTTCATTAATTAGGTTTTTGAGCTTCATAATGGCTAATCAATTGTTGTAATGCAATTAATTAGTGGTGATAGAGGAGAAATGTAGCATTATTGATGGTGTGTCGTCAACTTGTGGAAAGTGGTGAAATTAACACAATTTAAGTTTATTAAATTGTTTGGTCCAATTAATAGGTGTCTACAACTCCAAAAATCTAGCATATTTCCCATTAAAGTTATAACATCAATTTATATCATAGGTTAAATAAAAAATGTGAGAGCAAAAAACCTTTTATGAAAACAAGCAATTTTGAATGGGCTCCACCTTCAATCAATACCTCAAACAACCACCATCTGAAATATAGGAGACCCTCCCCATCCTCAAATCATCACATTTTATTATTCTATGCATTTAGATCTCACAACTACAATATTTCCTCCATCGCTCATGAACTAGGGTTTAGGTAGGGTTTTTGACCTCCTTGTCTTCTTAATGATTGTTCATAAAGCACAAGGCATTATTTTACTTCATTAAACCTCTAAAAAATTCTTATCTCTATGAAAAATCATACATCCAACATGATTTACCTCATGTCGAGCTAAGAAACATGTCTTCTTGAGCTTGGTAGAACTAAAAAACCTCATAACTTGAAATTTTCTTCATTTCTAGACCTTAAAATTTTTCCACACCTTTAGGACACCTCTTTTCACCATCTCTAATCACTATTTTTCCCTAGTTTAATCTAAAACACTTCACCTTATCTCATCTGTGTGACTAGGCCTTATTGTTTTACCTAGTTTATGCCACAACCAAGTAGAAGAAAAAAATAAATAGAAATGAGGTGAGAGATTCCCCCTAGAGTGTCGATGGGGAGAGGAAAGAAGTTGATCGAAGATTGAAAAGGTGAGAGAAATGGAAATAAAATGAGGGGCAGGATGCCCCAAGTGAAGTAGAAAAATGATGTTGATAGGATAACGATCAAGAAGAAATAAAGGAAGAAGGCCATGGAAGAATTAGTCTTTCATCCATCGTAGAACAATTGTCGTATCATCATATTGCCAAGGATCTATGTCATCAATCCTTATTAAAAATGTAAGCATACGAAAAAATAGAATGGAATGAGAATCCATACTACAAAATTTTTTCCATTGTTGAAAACACCAACTCAACATAACAAAAGTAATGCAATATGAGAAGGAAAAGAGCTCATTTAACAGAGAAACAAGTACAAACACACATACTCAAACCAACAATAGTCAAGATGGTTACACAAATATTTTATTATCAAGCTAAAGATCCCAAATGTTTGTGATTAATGAAAAGGGTTAAAAATGATGCCCCAAGCAAGGATATATGCGATGAAAAATGATGAAGGAAATAGGGTCCAATGATAAAGCTTTGTGCACAATGAAACAATACTGGGAAACAAGATGTTCCCTAGAGTACCGACAAAGCAAGAAGGCTAGCTTCGTAGGTGGTTGTAGATCTGATGATCTATAATTTGTTTGATTCGTGAAAATGTGAAATTACTAGCAAGATATGGGGTGAATACCATGTGTCAGATATGAGTTTCAGCAGCTATGGGCATATCACCAATTTTTACAAAAAAAATTATTGTTTACAATTTTTGAGAAATGTTTAAATGTTTTTGGATTTTCCAAAAATATTTGAATGTTTTGAATTTTTAACAATTTTTCCAAAGCTAAGTACAGGAAACAGAGAAACCTGGATTCCCCGGCATTAGATGGGAATATACAAGGGTAGGTGCCATGTGTTATATACAGGGAAGTGAAAGCATGAAGGTGCCCCTAGCATTAGACAAGTAATATACAAAGGCAATCCTTTCACATACAAGTAAAGAAGAGAATCAGTTGGATCAAGGCTTGATAGGATAGGTTCACCAAGAATCTCAGATGTAGGTGTGGAACTAGCCCTAGGCTAAGTAAAATTACCCCCTAGATACAGGATGCTCGTAAAAAACGAATCATCCCAAGGTATCAGAAACCATTTTTCACAAAGGGACTTATCCAAAGTGCCAAAATTTCATGGTTTTAACATTTGGATGACCTATTTTTCTCTTTTCTTTTTTCCCCTTTTTTGATTTTTTTGTATTTTTAATAAGTTTCTACTTTTTTTGTTGTTTCACGATTTTTGCGCCATGTTCGAGCATAGAACCGCTTGAGATACATGGTGTTCATGGGTTCACGGGGCTCATCACCATCATGATGGGAAATATTATATGCTCCTGACCCATATTTGTCCACAATGACATAAGGTCCTAACCAATGAGGTTTGAACTTTCCTTTCTTCTCTCTTTTTGCCCTTGTGTTGAAATGGTTCTCTTTCATCACCAAATATCCAGCCTCAAACTAATGAGGTATGATCCTTTTTTTTGTAATTATGTGATACTCTGTTTTGATACACCTTGAGATGGTTGAGAGTGCAAATGCTTCTTTCATCTAGGATATCTAATTTTGCAAGCCTAGCCACTATGTAATCATCATCCTTATATAGGTAATCCCTAAGAGATATTCTTAGAGAAGGGAGATTGATTTCTGATGGGATGATAGATTCAGTTCCAAATACTAGGGAGTAGAGTGTCTCACTAGTAGGAGTGCGAATGGAAGTCCTATAAGCCCAAAGGGCTGGGTGAATTTACAAATGCCAATTGTGACCTATCTTACTCACCATCTTCTCCATTTTTCAAACTAGTGTTTTATTAGTGGATTCTGCTTTCCCATTACCTTGTGGATAATATGGAATGGACCACTTTAAATTATTTGAAAGTGATGACAGAGATCCTTAATCATCTCGTGATTGAATGACTTTTTTTTATCAGTAACAATGGCAGTCGGAATGCCATACCGGTAAATAAGGTGATTCATGATGAACTTTGATATCTGAGCACTTGTAACATATGTCAACAGAATGGCCTCCACCCACTTAGTGAAGTAATTTTTGGTCATGATAATGTCAGTATGACCGTCAGATGAGGTAGGGGTGAGCTTACCTATATATAACCTAATCCCCGTTTAGAAAATGGTCATGGTTTTGTTATTGGCTGTAAAGGTTGTGATGATGCGTGAATGAAATTTCCATACTTTTGACATAGAACACACTTTCTTACATGGTTACAGCAATTTGTCTCCATAGTAGACTAGTAATAGCCTTCCCTTAACAACTTCTTTTCTAATACCATTTTGTTTGTATGGGCGCTGCACACTCCTTCATGCACCTCCTTGATCACTTGGACTGACTCTGTTACATCTAGACAATGCAATAAATTCCCATCATAGCCAAAATGATAAAGCGTGCCTTCTAGGAGGGTGTAATAGGCTATTTGGTAGATAAGGATTTGTTTTTTAGATTGGGTAATGTTATGAGGAAAGGTACCTCTTTTGAGGTAGTTAAAAATATGGGAATACCATAAGGAGTGGGGACCGAAAACTTCACATGCCAGGAAATAATCTGGCATGTCGTATGTAGGTTGACATAGATTTTCAACAAAAAATGGCCTATCATTGGTTTTTGGCACGATTCGCAACATAGAACCCATTATTTCCATTGCAGCTACAGATTGGTTTTGTGTTCTTGGAATTTTCTCAAATGTTATGCACACAAAATATTCTTTCAGAGTTTCTACCAACTTTCTATATGGGATGATTTTTTCATCCTTGACTTTATACTCATCGTTGACTTGCTTGATAATTAATTGTGAGTCACCAATGACCTTAAGGTGGTGGATATTCCATTTTATATCCAGCTTCAATCCAGTGGTGAGTGCCTCATATTTTGTAGTGTTGTTTTTGCAAGGAAATCCAAGATGAAAATATTGCAGTATGGGGTCTCCTGAAGGAGTGATTACCACTACACCTTCCCCTAAACCATGGAAAGTAAATGATCCATCAAAATGTACTTGCCACATAAAATATTATTTAATGTACGTAAATGATGCAATAGGTAGATCTAAACCAATAGTCTTTGTTCCAAGTAAGGGTGATTCTATAAATTGGTTTGTGAGCACCTATCCTTTAACTGATTTCTAGTGTATGTACTCAATGTCAAATTCACTGAGTAGAATGATCCAATTAGACATTCTACCCATAAGGGAAATTTTTGACAAAAGGTACTTGAGTGGGTCAACTTTAGATATAATCTTTGTTTTAGTATTCAATAGGTAATGGAAAAGTTTTTGGAAGGTAAAAACTACAACCAAACAAGATTTTTCAATTTAGGGATAGTTGAGCTCATATGAGATTAGGGTACGGCTGAGATAGTACACTGTTTTTTATTTTTGGCTTAGGTAATATTGTGCGAGCAATGTGTTAATAGAAAATTGGGTAGTAGATATGTATAGAAAAAGTGACTCACCTGGAGTTGGAGGCATGAGGACAAGTAGATTGACCAAGTATTTTTTAAGCAAGGTGAAGGATTGTTCTGTTTTGGTCCCCAAATGAAGTTAACATATTTCTTAAGCAGATGGGTGAATGAGTGAAATTTTTCAGTAAGCTACAAAATGAAGCGACGAATGGCTTGTATCTTTCCTTGCAGGCTATGAAGATATTTGATATTCTTGGGAGGTGGTATTTCAGTAATGGCATTAACTTTGGATGGGTCCACCTCAATCCCTCTTCTTGATACAATGAAGCCTAGTATCTTCCCTGATAATACCTCAAACACACATTTCTTGGGATTCAATCTAACCTTATATTCTTAGAGATGTTCAAAAATACGTTTCAATACTTCAGGATGATCTTATCTTGTCTTGGATTTTCCTAGGATATCATCTACATAGTCCTTCAGGATGTCATGCAACATATCATGAAGTATCACTGCCATTTCCCTTTGATAGGTTGCACCGACATTTTTGAGGCTAAAGGGCATTACCTGATAACAAAATGTTCCCCAAAGGGTTGTAAAGGCCATTTTATGTTGATCTTCTTCTGTTATCTTGATTTGGTTGTATCCTAAAAATCCATCCATAAGAGATAGAATTTAATATCTCACGGTTGAATCAACGATCATGTCAATATTAGGTAAGGGAAAATCATCTTTTGGACATGTCATGTTGATGTCCCAAAATTTTGTGCAAATTCTGATTCCAACAGTTTTTTTCTATACTAAAACTACATTTGATATCCACTCAGAGTATTCAATGGGTCTAATGAACCTTTCTGCCAACAGTCTCTCTAAATCCTCTTTAACCAAAAGGGCCACTCATGGATTCATTTTCCTTAGCTTTTATTTAATAGGATTTGCGTCTGGATGCACTACTAAGTTGTGCACCACAAAAGTTAGATCTAAGCCTAACATATCTTTATAATACCATGCAAATATATCCAAAAGTTCTCTGAGAAATAAGGTGATTGTCTTTTATTCTTATGTTGAAATCGAAGCTCCTAGCTTGAATATCTTTGGGTCTTCTTTTGTTCTAATATTCATATCAACAGTTTCCTTTACAAGCATTTTTGACATATCCTCCATACACGTAGGATTGGGAGGAAGGTTGAGATATTATTCCAAGGGCATCTCTATGATATTTTCACCCCCAGGGTGGTCACTTCTTTTGTCCATTGATTGTTTTACTTATTGTTCATCTAGCTCCTCAAAGAGGTTTTCACTGTGTGACTTGGATGTATGATTTTTCCAAGGATTTTCTTTGGAACTTTTTCCATCACTTTTTCTTAAATTTTGATGACCATGAAGCTTAGCTTCCTTGCTAAAATATGTGTGGTATCTGAGTCAATGAAGAAACCTTTCTTATGATCTCCAATAGGAATGGTATCACGTATGCCCATAAATTCTACAATAGCCTCATCATTTTCAAAGAGGTCCAATGACATATGGCATTGTTGCTCCCAATCTACAAGGTTAGGGTATACAAGGTCAACTTTAGGATCATTAGGGGTTATGGTAAGGATTGCAATATCCATGAAAAGGTTCTTGGAGGAAAGATCCTCGTATTGGCTATGATGGAAATCTATGTCGCTATCCAAATAAGAAGAGCTATCTTCACGCTCAGAGTAGGTAGCATATTGATCCATGGGATGCGAACCATATGGATGAATACCAACACCATAGCATTGCGTTTTGAAATGTGGAAGTGGGACCGTTTCTCTTACTCCTTGCTTAAATTCTCCAAATATGAGTCCTTTGTAACCCATGGAATACATCATTCTACTAGATTTGGCATATTCTGGAGTTTCATAGTAGGTAGGCTTAGTTTCCTTAGGGACCCAAGTTGTAAGTGGGTCCAAAAAGTTCTCTTTTGTAAGTAGTTTTTCAGGAAAGAATGTCCCTATAGTAGTTTCATCTTTAGGCCGTTTAAAGCAATAGTTGGGTCTGCCTCTTATTTTTGGTGATAAAGACATATCTGAAACTAGGAGAGCTTGCTGCAAATTATATTCTCCACAACCATACTCAAGGATTTTCATCTCCCATGAATCAAAGGGAAAAGTGGATGTAGAATCCTCGTGAGCACAAGAACTTAGGGAGTTTGAATATGCCCATGATTCAAGAGATTCTGACTGGAGGGGAATATCAATATCAGTGGAGGGACATGTATATGTACCCCTACGCATAAAGTTGTTGAGATTTCTACAGTGAGTGAAGGGTTATGGATCACATTGAATGGTAACAGTGTGTCCCTCATGTTTCAATTTAATACACTGATGAAACGTTGATGGTATGGTCTGCATTGCACGGATCCATGGGTGGTCAAGAAGCAAGTTGTAGGGAATTTCCAAATATAAGACACGAAACTTTGTGTTGTGGAAAGTAGTCCCTACTTCCATCGAGAGTTATTATTCTAGATGACTCCTACTCTGTATTGTTGTAAGTGGTTATGGTGATAATGTGGGACTCTAGATCTTCCTCTGTATGTCCCAGCTATTTGATTAGTTTCAATGTGCATATATTCAACCCCGGCCAGTTGTCCACAAACACCCATTTTATCTTTTGTCATGTAATGAATACCCTTATATACAAGGGAAGATTATGGGTGTGGTCATTAGGAATTTCCCTGTAGTTAAATGGGATAATTTCAGCCAGTGTAATATTTACCACCGTGGCTTGTAAATGTGAAGGTGCTACTTCTATTGGTGCTCCTGACCCCTGGAGAGTTTTGTATAGGATTTACTTATGTACATTTGATATTTTAAGAAGGTCCAAGATTGAAATCTTGGCAGATGTCTTCTCAAGTTTCTCTAAGATGTTGTACTGACCATCTAAGGGCTAAACAGAGGAGGTTCTAAGATCATGAAATGATCATGCCTTGTTACCACAGTGCAATATTTTCCCTTGATCCTAATGGTATTCACATGCTTATCAGAATATTGAACACATCCAATGAGTGATTCGTAATGATTGTTATCACTTTTGGTATACATGTAATTGTGGCTTTGTAACTTTGGGATGACTCTCCCTGATCTGACTTCTTCTCACTTAGCTTACCATGCTTAGGTAATGGTTCTTTGAATATCCCCATCTTTTCATTTGGTGTTTGCTTTTTCTCTGGTGGATCAACTTCTATCTCTCCATTATCAATAAGATCTTTGATGTATTGGTGAAGTCTTAGGAACTTGTCCATCTTGTGTCCCTTTGCACGATGAAAATCACAATATTCATGCTCTTTATACCATGAAGGTTTAGGATCATTTTCATCAAATGGTTTTGTCATAGGGTAAGTCACCATGTGGACTGCATCTAATTGTTTCAATATTTCAGACAAATATTCATTAAGAGGAGTGAAAGTTCTACACTTGTCTGGTGGTTGGATCGGAACTTTGATCAATTTAAAATGTTGACCAACTTGGACCACTTGTATATGTCTGTAATCCGTAATTCTATTTCTTACCACATTCATTTTTTGTTAAATATCTTTTGCTTGTCTGTCGGTTTGGTAGATTGATTATCCTTGGAAGATGATTTGATTCTTCCTTTTACAATGAGATATTTTTCTATGTGTACGCCCTTCTTGATGACCTCTTCAAAGCTCCGAACACAATGCATTTGTAAATTAAAAGTGATGTCTAGATTTAGATTTTCTACAAAGATGCTAACAAGTTTCTTTTCTAGGTATTGAGAAAGGGAAACAACTAGCTAGCCCCTGCCATCTTTGTAGGAAACTTGCAAAGATTTCATTTGGATGTTGTTTGGTATTACATAAGTTTGACACGGTTATGTCACTTTCCATGTTTTATGAAAAATTCCATACAAACCTCTCTTCCATTTGAGGCCATGTGAAGATAGACCCACAAGGTAAGCAAGTAAACAATTCCAAGGCTTGTCCTCCTAGACTTATTGGAAAGAGTCATATGAGGTAGTTGTCATTGTAGGCCACTTCTTGGCATGCCATGTAATATCCCTTCACATGATTATGTGGATCACCTTTCCCTCTATACTTGTCAAATCGTTGCATGTCAAATTTCTTAGGTAAGGGTTGAAGCAACATGGCTTTATCAAATGGATGGGGCCATAACTCTTCGTATTGATACCTTTTACTATTTCCCCCATTACTTTCTTGAAGGATTTTGAGTGTTTCTTTCATATATTGTAGTTCTTGTGAAATAATTTTCTCCTTTGTGGGAGAAATTTGCATATACGTACAACTATATGTTTAAGTTCCTCCTTCTTGGTTTTCTATGTGAAGTTCCCTATTTTTGTCCTTAGGTTTCTCTCGATGTACATTTTATTTATTTATTTTTGTAAATGAGATGTCAGTAAAGGTAATTGCCAACTAAGGTTCTGAATTTGTTGTGGTATAGTGACTTATTCCTCATGATGTTCTTCGTCATCTTCATCAAATAGGGGTTGTTCCACATTTTCATGTTCTATTCTTACTCTATGTGGTATCTTTATGAATGGTAATTTATAACCCACCATGTTGTTTTCTATGTTTTATGTGGAAGCATGTCCATGTGTTAAGATATTTTCCATGTTAATGAGAGGTGGTTCTTACTCATTAACCCCATTTGTGGGTGAAATAGTTTCATGTTTTTTTGGCATTCTAGCACCTAATTCCACCACTCTCATAAGCACCCTATCTTTTTTTATGAAAAATAATTCATCTAATAGGATGGGGTCAAAGTCAAACTCCACACGTGGTGATCTTTCCTCATCACCACTATGATCTATCATGTCTTATGTTTCTTTTTCTGCATAAAATGGAGGCCCTAAATCATGATCAATAAAGGGATTTGACCCTTTTTTTTTCAATGTTTCCCATGCTTGTTTTTCAATTACTTGCCTTTTATCTCCCAATCTTGTTTTAGGGGCAATGATGTGTGAGAACTTCATTAAGGTGTTTTTAATTTGTTCAAAAGGTATTGATCAAACCTAAGTGGAATTTTACAAATGTTAAATAATGTCAATGGTTCAAAGAATGATGAATGTCAAAGGCTAAGTGTATCAAATTGATTGTCTTAAAAGAATAAGTGAAAAGTGACAAATAAGATACAATCACTCAATGCTCATTTTTAGAAAAATCAATAAAAAGGGCGTACTTCCTAAGTTTGTTTTAAAATGGTAGTTGGTGTTTAAGATACTTTTTAAAATGTCACCACTTATGTCAAGTTTAAGTAAATGAACAAGGCGTAATTAATAAAAAAATGTTAAAACGATCCCCAAACAAAGTATACTAAAAGTGAGATTGAATCCAATCAAGACTTATATCTCAAAAAGTGGTAGTTGCAATTGTGAGTGACACAAAAATACCATTAAGATATGTTAACCAAAATTTTCAAAAAATTAAGGTATTAATATCAAAATGATATTGATGTAATGCACACAAATGGTAACACTAAACACTTTTAAAAATCAAGGTAATGTTTGAAATAAAACTAATGCTAGAGTATACCAAGGAATTGTTAGAATGGACATAGCTTAACATTACAATCTAGACATTTAGGCCAAGTTTGCAAGAAACAAGACGTAAGTATCAAAATTGTTGCGATACGATATGAGTAAAATAATACTTCGAAGGAGAATCAAGATGATGAATCAAGCCTAACTACGATTGATGATATTGACTTGGGTATCAATAGAAAAAACACTACCAATGATATGAAAACATCTCGGTGCACTTTAGATGTTTAACAACTCATCCACAAACATGGATGAGTGTAAACGGACACAAAAGTGGTGAATAAAATCAATTAGTAACACAAGAGTAGTCAATCTTCTCCTATTCAAAAAAAGTGTCAAAATAATGTGAAGGAACTAGATCAATTGGTGTTTAAAGAGAGTTTGGTGTCACTTCGGCAGAGTTTTGCCTCACCTTAGAGTGAGTGAAAAACTAAGAAAAACTAATGCTTCACAATCTCCATGATAAATGATGTGTCGTTTTAAACTTTAATGGAATCTCCTTTTGTTCAATAAACAAGATTTCAATTCCAAGAAATTTCTCCCTTTGTGATGGCTCTCAACTCAAATTGGTTTTGATATGGTCAAAGTTGTCTCCTAGACAAGATAGCTTCATAGGTGGTTCACTCAACTAGGTGTCACAATTTATCTAGATGCGAGCTCGGTTTTCCAAGGTTTCCTAATGAGTATCTCCACTTTACTTTACCCTCATCAAGAATAGTGGGAAATAAATGCGTCCATCATGCACTCTCACTGGGGTTGCAATACAGATAACTTTGATGTTAATTCTTACATGTATTACTAGTCAAGTAGGTAGTGCGGAACACTTCCCATTTTGTCCACAAGGTTCCCTCTTGCATGGACTACTTTGGGGTTCCTAGAACCACCCCCATTGGTGTAGCTTAAGGATTATGCCAAAGGGGTTATGTCCTAGTTAAGCAAATGGGGTGTACCCTTATCTGAACCTACAAATACATTCTTTTGATTATGGTGTATTATTTTATCTTTAATACTTGATGTGGTTTGCTTGAACATCGTTTGGAAACCTACACATAAAATGTATTAGTAGTTTTGTTTTGTCTTGATCCTTCATTCTTCAACAAGCATTTAGTAGTTTTCCATACACATAAATAGTATGAACTCCATTTCTAATTCTCAAGATCATCCTAGGATGCAAGATAAGCATACGTAACGTAAAAACCAACTACGAATCAATAATGGAAAATACTTGATCCAAACACAAAATTTATTCATTTTAACAAAATTTGACATTCTTTTAAAACATTTTTCAAGGTAAAAAGAGATATAGAAATCATTTCTGATTCCTAATATCACCTATAAGGTGTGAGGGAAGATAATAAAAAAATTTAATCGCATGATTAAGCATGCAATGTTCATTTAAACCTTTAGACAAATCAAATTAAGTTAGCAAAAACATGTAAATAATCCCTGAAAAACAAAAGTTAACTTCAAAATAACACCTGCAAGGATTTAGTACAAAATTTTGTAAACTTCAAAATAGGTGACAAATTATCACAATGACGCCTATGTGTCCCTTATGGTGGGTACACACTTTTCAACGTGAATACACAGATCTTAACAAGTACGTGCCCAGGGTTAAAACAAACAATGGATAGAAAGGACATGCACACAGAGAGACAGATATGTGGGTATCTCGGTAGGTTTTCTCCTTTGTGAAAATAGACAGTGAACAAGATAGGAATGCACCCAAAGAGATGGATATGTGGGTATCTTGATAGGTACGCTCCTCTATGAAAACATATAGTGAACAAGACAGGAACGTGCCCAGAGATATGAATACGTAGGTATCTCGACAGGTACGCTCCTCTATGAAAACAAACAGTGAATAGGATAGGAACATGCCTAGAGAGATAGATACGTGGGTATCTTGATGGGTACGTACCCAGATAGGTATGCTCATAGATAGACAGATACATGTGTACCTATAGATGATGTCAAAAACATGAGAAATTGATGCAAGCAAGCTAAAAAAGCTCAAATTTTTAACATGTTAGCTCAAAATTGACCATGACCCATCAAAATTAAACCCCTAAACAAGACTCAACACATGTTGTTGAGGAAGGGCAGGATAAGGTCAGCAATAATGAGGTGACCCAAGAACCTGGGAATAATGAGGATATAGTGTTTTTTGAATATTTTCAGGAGGATAACATAGTGGTTTCAATAGTCCCACACTCTTTGGATGCAATTTTCTTTACTAAGAGACCAAAGGAAGCTCTACTGGTCAGAAATAATTATCAAATGTTAGATGTAAATATAGAGGATATCTCTACTATTGTGGAAGATGCACAACAGGAACATGAGCTTGATGAAGAAATGGAAAAAGAAGATACAGATGTAAGTAAGAAGGTGGAGATTGTGGTCAAAGAGAGTGATTTTATGGTGAGCTCAAATTTTCTTGTCCTCGACTCTAGGCCATCCCTTAACCAAATAAGGCATCCCTAGGATGAACTTTAGATAAGGAAAAAGGGATAAAGAGACAAAGAAATATATCATGGAAGGTCACCAAAAACCATTACTGTTGGGTAAGAAATCCTCTTATCATAAATGATTTGCATCTCCTAGAACATTAGGGGCCTAAATCAGCCCAGTAAGCATAGGATTTTAAGGGATTTAAAAGAGAAAGAGAAACCAAACGTGTTAATGTTACAATAAAATAAGATGAATGACATCAGGATGAAGGATTTTTAGGCTTCTTTTTGGAAAGATTCTGGATTTCAATGCCATCCTATTGTTGGAGCCTTAGGAGGTTTGTTGTGGCTGTGGAAAAAGGATAAATTGGAAGTATTTCCTCTCATCAATAGTCAACACCTTTCAGTTATTTGTTTTACTAAATTCAGATCTAGAAATAATTTTATCCTATCGAATGTCTATGCTCCCAATACCTCTGTGGGATGAAGGGAGGTATGGGAGAAAATTTCCACTTTCAGCAGAATGTTTAAAGATTTAAATTGGATTATTGGTGGATACTTTAGTATGCCTCTCATCCCTTTTGAGAAGAAAGGGGGTAGTAATGTCTTCATGGAAAGTATGAAGGACTTGGGTAATTTCATGGATTGGAATGCCTTAATTGACCTAAATCTCAGTGGCTCTAAATTCACTTGGTCCAACAGGAGAGAGGGGGATAATCTTATTCAAATAATATTGGATCAATTTTTTGTAAATAATCAGTGGATTCAGCAACAACATCACACTCTCTCCACCCTTCCTAGGATTGGTTCGGAACATAATCCATTAATCCTCAAAACTGATGTCAGAGCTCACATGGTGGGTCATTCCTTCAAGTTTGAAAACATGTGGACTACTCACCCTTATTTGGAACAGAGACTTTAGGAATGATGGAAAATTGAAGTGAGAGGTAACAGTATGTTCAAGGTGACCATAAAGCTCAAAAATATCAAACTTAATCTGAAAGTATGGAATAAGGAAAATTTTGGAAACATTTTCCTTCAAAAAAGTAGAATAGTGGAGGATCTCAGGATTCTTGAAGAAAACATGGAACATGGAGGGTGGAGCCCTGAGAAAAATTCCAAAGAAAAGACCCTTCTTTTAGACTACCAAAATATCCTGCATCAGGAAGAGGTTTACTGGAAGAACCAATCAAAAATCATGTCGCTTAAGGAGGGGGATCGAAACACCAAAATTTTCCATATCTTTGCTACTATTAAATATAATAAAATGTGTATTCAAAATATCAAGAAATTTAATGGGGATATTACCAATGATGATAGGGATATTTTTTCTACCATTGTTTCCTTCTTCAAAAATTTTTATGCTAAGGATATTCTTAGTGATGAAGTTACTAAGGAAGAAATCCTTAACCTTTTTGAACCTGTTATTAGTCGTGAAGAAAATCAAGAGCTCATTTCTATCCCTGATGAAGAGGAGATCAAAGGTATTTTGGACACTATGGAAGGAAATAAAAGTCCTGGACTAGATGGATTTCAATAATTTTTCTTCCAACTCTATTGGGATATTGTTAAGACTGATGTGGTTTCTGTTGTTCAAGAATTTTTCTGATCAGGCTACTTACTTAAATAGATTAATCATACATTTATTTCCCTCTTACCTAAAAAACTTGGTGCTAATGATCTAAGCTATTTTAGACCAATTGGTATGTGTAATACCATGTATAAGCTCATCTCTAAAATTCTAGCCTTTAGACTTAGGGAGACCCTTGGTAGCTTCATTTCTCCCAACCAAGGGGATTTTGTTCCTGATAGACACATTCTGGACAGTATTATTATAATCCATGAAACTAGCCATTCAATGGAACTTTCTGGAAGGGAAGCCATGATTCTGAAGATGGACATGCAAAAATCCTATGATAGAATTTCTTAGGATTTTGTGTACTCTCTTCTTTCTAAGTTGGGCTATAATCCTCATTTCATTAAAATGATTCAGGATTGTACTAAGGATCCGAGATTTTTACTTATCATAAATGGTAAACCTAATGGTTTTTGCAAAGTTGAAAGGGGGTTGAGGAGATCCTTTATCCCCGTTCCTATATATAATTGTTGCTGAAAATTTGTGTAGATTATGACTTAAATCCCAAAGAGAAGGTCACATGGAGGGGATTAAGGTGGCCATAGGTATATAAAATCAATTTCTGCACCATTTTATCGATGATACGGTCCTTCTGGGTCAAGTTGTTCAAGAATCCAGGGCTATCAAAGGCATTACTAAGAAGTATGAGAGGGCTATAGGGCAGAAAATCAATTTTAGGAAAAGCTCTTGTTTCTTCATAAATATGGGAAAGGAACAACATATCAAATTGGATACCATCCTAGATTGTAGTATCAAAAGCCTTTTTGATTCCTATTTGGTAATGCCTCTCTATGGGAGTAAACTTAATGAAAGAGTGTGAAATATTCTCTTAGAGAGATTTCATAAGAAGCTAGCCTCTTGGAAAGGCTCCCTTCTCTCTCAAGCTGGGAAGGCTCAGCTTCTTCAGAGTAGTCTGCAAGGTATTCCTATGTTTATAATGTCCATATTTATTCTTCCAAGTATAGTTAAGAAGGCCATTGAAGGGATTCAGAAAAGGTTCTTATGGATTGGATCTTAGGGTAAAAATAGAATCACTTTGGTTGTATGGGACAAGGTTACCCAACCCAAGTATAAAGGTGGTTTGGGTCTTAAGAATATTCAATTTATGAACCATGCCCTCATTTCTAAGGTTGGGTGGAAGCCCCATAAAGAAGTTGGTATTTGGTTGACTATTTTGAAAGTGAAATATTTTCTGGCCTTTGGTGAAATGTTGGATTTTTTAAGTGATTTGGTGCTTTCGACAGGTTCTGTTTTCTGGAATAAGTTGTGTCAAACTAGAAAATTTCTTATCAAAGGGTGCAAATGGAACCTTGGAGATGGCTCTAAAATCAAATTCTGGGAGGACCCTTGGGTGGAGGATGTTGCTCTAAATTTAAGAAATCCTTATAGGGAACTTTGGAATTTCTACTCTAATGAGAAAGGAGATCTGGTGAGTAATTATTGGGATGAGGAATGCAGATGGTCCCCTATCCTTCCCCCTCCTTTCTTTCATGGGTATATCCAACCTTTTCATGAGTTAAATAGAAAATTAAGGGATCTTCATATCCCTCCTGATAGTTTCAAGGATGAGCTTGTTTGAAGACTCCCTGATACTATGGATTATGAGGTTAAATCCAAATATTTGACAAACTTTTACCATATGGATTCAAATGTCATTTGGAGGAAGGTTTGGAATAAACATCTTATCCCTAAGATCAATTTTTTTCTAGAAAGTCATCAAAGGTAAGATCATTACCATTGACTGTCTAATAAGGAAGGGAATGATAATTATTAATAGATGTGGGTTATGTAAGGAAAATGAATAAACTATCAGGCACTTATTTATGGAATGCCCTTTCTTTTTCCAAATTTTTGTTGTGATCGTGAGCATCTTCAATGCGCAATGGGTCCTCCCTGATGATGTGGCTCTCTTACCTAAATAGTGGAACTTTAATTTTTATAATGAAATGGTTAAAAAATGTGGAATATGGCCTTACCTCACATCTTTTAGGGAATCTAGATTGAACATAATAACATGATTTTTAAGAACAAATCAGTTAGCCTGAGCATGGTTTCAGAAAAAGTGCTACGGGATCTTAAGGATAACTCTAGGATACTTAAATCCAAATAGGTCAAAGGATGCCCAAAGTGGGAGATGGATGTGTTTAGGAACTTAGAGGTTGAATCCTCCTTCACCATTAAGGAAAAACTAAAACACATTGTCAAATGGATCAATCCACCAGATGGTTTCTTCAAGCTAAACTTAGATGGGTCAGCTCATGTGATTGATAAAGGGGTAGAGGAGGGGGTCTTGTTTGTGACCATAAAGGTATTTGCATTGGTCCATATGTGGGTCCTATAGGTAACCAATCAAACAACATAGTGGAGGCCAGAACCATGTTTTGGGGATTTAGGCTTTGTTGTGTCATAGGATTAAAAAATATGATTATTGAGGGTGAATCGACGTGTGTCATTAATTCTCTCAGGACAGGAAAAAGTGTGGATGGAAAATTAATAATTTTATTACAAAGGAATGTGTCATCCTTGCTTCATTTGATCAAGTGGTCATTCAACACTCTTATCATGTAGGGAACAAACAGATGGATGTGTTGGCTGATAAAGGTACGGCCATGGTGGATTGGTACACATACTCCTTGGAGTTAGGTGAATAAGCTCATTAATGATGATTTAATTTAGGAAGAAGGGTTTTTATGATAACCTGGGTTTGCACACTTGGGATTACGAGAAGATTTTCCTTTTTTGGAAAACTAACCTTGTCAATTTCATTTTTTCTTGATTCAGTGTCTCTCTTGGCTCTGTGAAGGTGTTTTTATTATAGGTTCATGGGGGGTGATAGGGTGAGAATGGAGCCCACTACATTTATCCATCTCAAAAATGGCATGGGTCTATGGAAAGCCTTGCATAAAGGGGGTTTTACCAAATTCATTTGAAGGATCAAAGGTAATGACCCTATCCTATCTATTGAATTTGTTATTTCCTGGAAGGATGGTAGCTTTTATTTTCATTGGGTTCATATTGATTTCTCAGAGGAAGCAATTTCTGAAGCTGGTTTAAAAATGGAGGGCCTAAAAAAATTTAAATACAAAATTAGGAAGAAGCTTGAAATTGTGACTTTCTTTGAGGTTGGGGAAAACATTATTGCTTATGAAGGTGGGATTTCCCACACTTTCTTATTAGATGGGTAGGTATATGTTTGCATGGTTATCATGAATTATTTTACCCTTGAAGGGAAATTTCAAAAAAAAATACCAATCATTTTTTTATTCTCAATCTCTTCCGTCAGGATCAGTCTATGAACCTTGCTTATTTTCTTTATCATTCGCTGCTCTCGACCATTGAATATTTTAAGAAGGAAAATAAGGATATCCCCCTCCACCAGGGTCTCATCCTCCTCATGATTTAAAGAGGTAAAATAGCTATCCCTTTCCCTGTTACTGATCACGATTCTGATCAGGAAACCCTAGCCTCCCACATTAACAAAATTAAGAAACAGAAAGTGATTAACCCAGAGAATGGCATTGTTGCTACCTTGTGCAATCTCAAAAAGGGTATCAAGAATATGGATGATAATTCCACCAAAAGGGCCCAAGAAATTGATAATTGGGAGGCTAGACTTATGAGGCTGAGACCACCAATGACACCATTCTCACCATCAACAAAAACCTCATTCAAGAGCTTAAATATTTCCATCATCATATTGATTCACCGAATAAAACCATCAGGGGTATCCAAGATAATTTCATTATGCAATAGAAACAAATTTCTATTTTTTAGGATCAAGTTGCTACTGAGGTGGGTAAAAACAAGATGAATTTGATGTTGAGCACGTCTAAAAATGAGGAATCAGACACTGGAGATATCTCGGGTATGATTTTTGACTACAATCAAAGAAATAATTAGAAGGAAGATCAAGTGGAGACCCTGATGGAGAACATGGCTCTTAACGGACAAAAAAGGATCATTATAAAGGTGGTTGGTAGGAGGGATGGAGGTCTGAGCACTAGATCTCATAGTAGGGCCACAGTGAACTAAGTGTGTTCCTTTTGCTGCCCTTTTCTATTTGGTTTGTTTTTTTTTTTCTTTGCCCCTTTGGGGTCAAAAAAAAACTTTGTTAATTGTGCAAAATCTTGTAGTTTGGCCCATCTGTGTGGGAGCATGTTGTCATATTATATTTAAAAAAAACCTCCTTATTCATTACACTCATCAACTTAGGCCATACATGGCCAAGAACCTTCTTCCTCCATGACTACCAAAAATTTCCTTCTAGCCCTAAAAACCATTCTTGCTCTTTGGACTTGTGCAAACCTCCAAATGGATTCACCAAGATCTGAAATCACTCCTATGTGTAAGAATTAGTTAGCTATGAAAACAGAATTATAACTAACACCTAGTAGTTCTAAAACAAATCTAAACTAAAATCTATGCACCATCATGCTTAGAGATTGAACAAGACTAATCAACCGACATCTTTTCATTAGAACATGAATAAACATCCAAACTAATATGCTAAGCAATTAATCTCTATCTCTATTGAATGATAATCAATGAAATGAACCTATTTATATCCTTTGCAATCAAAAGGGTTGATTGTATGTTTGAATACCAAGGTTTCAACAATGGATTCTTGTTAATCCATGGCTACAAGACCATTTGACATATCTCCATATGACTTCAAACTTGGATGGATAAATGCAAGAAATGAAGATAACTAGCTCCTCTAATGGAAGAATGCTCTAAGATGATAAAATGGTGATAATATAGGCTCTATGCTCATTTAGGTGTAATTAGAAAGGTATGAGGAGGGATCCTTATATATCCCAATGGATAAAAGACTCCTTGGATCCCTTTACATGTTAGATAACAACAAGGTTGAGTTAATTATGGATAAGGATGGTTTAGAGAGGGTTGAGTCAACTTTAGGAGAGTTTAATTTTTCCTTTAGTGACCCATGTGAATTAGGGGTGCATATAATTAATCAAAGGTGATCAATTAATAGGGGATGAGCCTATTAGGCTAGTTAGAAGAGAAATATCATGATTATTGGGGATGCAATAGAGGAATTTGATTAAATAGACGAAGGTTTGTTGATTTAGATTAACTGTCATAATTAATTAAGAATAATTAATTACTTTAGATAGAAGGATGTGTTAATTATTGAAAGGTTTTTTATTAGGGTTTTGATCTTCAAAAGGGCTAATCAATTGTCGTAATACAATTAATTATTGGTGATAGAGGAGAAATGGAGCATTATTGACAGTGTGTCATCAACTTGCAGGAAGTGGTGCAATTAGAACAATTTCAGTGTATTAAATTGTTTGGTCTAATTAATAGGTGTCTACAACTCCAAATATCTAGCATATCTCCCATTAAACTTATAACATCAATTTATATCATAGGTTAAATCAAATACTTGAGAGAATTTTTTTATTTATGAAAATAATCAATTTTGAGTGGGCCCCACCTTTAATTAATACTTCAAACCACCACCATATGAAATATAGGATACCCTCTCCATCCTTAAATCATCACATTTTATTATTCTATGCATTTAGATCTCACACCTACAATATTTCCTCCATCACTCATGAACTAGGGTTTAGGTAGGGTTTTTGACCTCCTTGTCTTCTTAATGATTGTTCATAAATCATAGGGCATTATTTTACTTCATTCAACCTATTAAACCTTCTTATCTCTATAAAAAATAATCCAACCAGTATGATTTACCTCATATCAAGCTAAGAAACATGTCTTCTTGAGCTTGGTAGAACTAAAAAACCTCATAACTTAAAAATGTATTCATGTCTAGACTTTAAAATGTTTCCACACCTTTAGGACACATCTTTTCACCATCTCTAATCACTATTTTTCCCCATTTTAATCTACAACACTTCACCTTATCTCATATGTGTGACTAGGCCTTAGTGTTTTGCCTAGTTTATGCCACAACCAAGTGAACTACCACCAAACCAATACATGAAAATGCCTATGAATTCATTTACAAACTAAAAATAATGTGACTCACCCTTATACATACTTATATAATCTCATCTTCCTTTGTAAGTGATCACCATGTCTTATTAGTCCTCCATACTCAAGAACAAGGTCTAGGTTAAACCCACAAATCATGCTCACAACCTATACCTACAGTCTGAAACTCACATGAGTGTCTCAACAATCTGCCAACATGTGCTCCATGCCTTGACCATGCTCATCCACCTATCTCATGACTTCATTCCATCATACCAAGCCATATGTTGACTAGGCATCGTATCTAGGCTATCTTGACCAAGTAACTTGCACCATTTCCACTCATGCACACTTGTGCACACCATGATGATGGTATCACATAATCACATACTTTCTCAAGCATCTAGGATATCATCATAAGACTCATAAAATCCTTTGTAATTAATGATACTTTTACATCAATAATAACACACTAGCTCACACAATCCAATATGCCATATTGTGAGAATATGTAAGTAAGATTACCAAGAAGAAGATGGATAATAGGAAGAACTGGAAAAGAATAGATGATGTTTTGAGTATGTAAGAGGTTGTGAGAAGAAGTGGTGATGAGAAAGGAAGGGACCAAAGGAGTTTAGGATGAGTGGATGGAGGAATATATGCATTAAATAAGATAGATTGTGAGGAGAATCCTAAAGTACGATTCAAGGTTGTGGGAGTGAGGAAGCAAGATTGTCAAGCTGAAGAGGCGGGGCAGAAAGATGTGTGTGGGGGTGATGATCATTATTTGAGATATGTAATGATGGAGGAGTTTATACATCAAGAAGATCTTAAGAAGAGGGGACACTTCAAATAATATTCCTATGCTATATAGATGGTTAAGTAGGATTTTCAAGGCACGGTGTGGAAGAGTGTAAGGGGACACATAATGGGGGAAGGGGAAGGAAATGGTGAAAAGTATGAGGTGTGAAAAAATGGTGTGTGGGTGTAAATTGAGAGGGAGGATGAATGGATAAAAGACATGTTCACCATGGTGGCCGATGAGGAGTTACATGATAACAGAATCTTCATAAGGAATATCCTCAAGTAGGATTCACAAACTGCAACAATGATCAAGTAGGATTCACAAACCACAACAGTGATCAAGTAGGATTCCCAAACCAGAAAATTTATTAGGAAGGGTTAAAATATGTAGTGCACAGTAATTTTTTGATCATACAGGAAGGCACTCACATGATGAAAGAATATTAATTTTAATATAGCACATAATATGATGCATCATGATATAAAAGATCATGATGACTAGACTGTAATATGCATCATGACATAAAGAGGGTCCATAAATAAAATATGATGCCCCTATACGATATGCATTCATATGAGAAAAGTAATGACATAAAAAAGAAGCATATTATAGGGAACACCATAATACATAAAATCAAGATGCCCCCTATAATATATAAAGACACAAGCTAACAAATAACAAACTTGTAATTAACAATGCAACACAAGAAATTTCAAATATGTCCCTAATGTGTTTCACAATGATGAATGATTGGATGTGCCCCCAAGTAGCGGTACGATGATTCAGGATGGATTGGGTCATTTCCCTCAAGAAAGGAAACAATGAGATCTAGGATTTCCCCAAGAGAGGATACACGTGAGGGAGAGATGATTTGAATTTAATAGTCATAAGATGGTTGGAAGTGCTAGGTGTAGACACTAAATCATGCACTTTGGGTATATTTCTAGTCCTGATCACATACTACTATTCATATGATTCCTAAGCAAGAAAAGTACTAATTGACCACTGCCTTGGGCCTCTTTTCTTTATTTCTATTTTCCTTCTTGGTCTCAAACACATTATTTCCCAGTCTTTTTTTTCATACTTGAGCATTTTTGACACTCCTGCATTTTTCTAAGTTCATGTACGACACTCTGAGTTCTTATTCCAACAGTTTTCCAGATCGACATATCTTCGGGATCATTTTGAATCAACTAATTATTCTCATCCCCTCATTTTCAACTAAGGTTTCATATTTTATTATCTTATTGTTCATATCATTACACTAGTACATATTTAGATTAGCATCTATTCATTTCAATATTTTCCTAATCATTTTGGTCATGCCGACATGATATCATACCACCACTTCATTTACCACATTTATATCATGGACATGCTTGCATTATTTTTTCTTATGGCCTCTAGGTATTTCATCTTCTGGTATTTTTTACATCCACTCCACATATTTCACCACTTACTCTTGGCCAATCTTGGCTTGATTATATTGGCAGCACTTTAGATCCTGATCATATTGAAATCTCCTTTCCCATGCCTTTCGTCCATGTTTTCATTTGCAATGACTCATTTCTCAACTATTCACAAAACCTTACTTATTGGTATGCACATGAATATCCATTACTACCCTTCACTAATGAGGAATATTCCATGGGCATGTACAATCTACGTTACAATGGCTCTTTACTTAAACAACCACATATTATTGCTTATCATGTCTATGACACATCTCCATTCAGGTTTGACCACAAAAATGATGACCTATTATACAATGTTACTTAATCATTCTCATCAGCATACACTTGGGGTGCATCATGCTTATCCTCCCCCTCCCTTCTAGAATTATCAACTATCGTGTACTTCTACTTTCTCACTCTACACTTCACCTCTAGTATTTTACGGCACATTTTGATACACCCTTGTATCATCATTACCCGATGACACCCTCTCTTTATTTGGTTCACACTTGACTATTGAGGGATCACTACATTCATGAACCTCACATCATACAGACCACATATTTCACACTTGGCACTTTCATGACACATATTTCTTGCATCGCATTCATCATAACACACTACCCTAAGATGCACTCTAGTTACAAGGTTCATACTCGAATGCTGAGGGTCTAAATATAAAATGAACCTCACCACACTCACTCACTCTCTACACCATATGCCTTATCAATTATAATTTTCTAATGTAAAATTTCAACCATTTCCTGATGATGCACTCTTATTCTATAGTTCATTCTCGACTGTTGGGGGGCATGTATAAATGACCCCCATCTCATGCATACTCATTCACATTCACTTGGGGTGAACACTCTCTCTACATTCCATTCCATTTTACACTCACAGTATACTACATATCATAGTTGCACTTTTTTTTTCTTACTTATACTCGCATGTTACGCTTTGCTTATTATGTTAGCTAGATACATTGTATGTCATTATATTTTCTATACACACATGTATGTTCAATTTCCTTCGAGTTATGATCACATAATTCATATAGATCTTTACATGTAGCATGGATGTTTAGTACAATACCTCTTATCAGTCCCATAGCAGGATCCTGGGGGAATCCACTTTTGTACACATCACAGGTTTTATCATTTCATTTTATACTACTTTCTATTCATACTAGCACACTACTATACCGGATCATACACATCTTGAAATACTTTATATATTTCTAACATGCTAAAGGGTGCTTCATGTATAACATTTTCTTTGCATGAACTATTTTCTACCGTGGTTGTCTGATACATTGCTTTCTCTTTTTTGTCATTTTTTTGCCATTATATGCCATTGTTTGCAGGTTTTTCCCTTTGTCTTATGTGCACATTATATTCTTTTGGCCATGTCATCCTCAATTGTCTTGCAACATCGTAAGTGATTTCCCATGTTTGCAACCTACGTTTTGTGGTCTACATTGTCTTCTTATGCATTATCTTCTTGTTTTATAGTTTACATCTTGTCTTTTGTATGCGTGTTTATCTTGTATGCACTAACACTTGTTTCCAGCCACTTTATTTGGATGTTCCTTTATTTCTACCAAGCACGTTCTCCCTCACCTTGCAGGACATTAGTTTCAGCTCAGTGTTTATTCCTCCTTTAGGCTGCATCCTCCTAGCGATGTCACATGCACCTCAAATGAGCGGGCATCATTAGGTGAATTAGCCACCCCATAAAAAAATTTACAGTCACATTTTAGTACCGTTACAACACAGTCTTTAGTCTCATAAATGGCTCATAATATGACTTGGGTCCTCAGCACAGCACAAACACCAGTTCCCACACATAGACAATATCATTTGGGAACCCCTGACCCTTTCTGGGAACCTGTGACCATGGGGCAGTTACAAAAGTCTTCTCAGTTCAATACAATTTTTGGTAGTTTACACAACTTTTATAGGACACGTCATCCTTCAACACTCAACATGCATGCATAACACCTTATTTTCTACTTTCACATTGGATCGAACTTGATCAAAATGGATCAAATTTGTACACACCATCTATAGTTTCCGATACAATTCAACCAGAATGCAACTTCATCGTGGTGTACAGAATCTGATCCGATCCGTCAACTCTTTCATGGTATCAGAGAAAAGATCGGGTAAACGTGCACTCATTTTTTTTGAGTTGTAATTACTCTTTTTTTTTCATTTTTTTACTCCTCATGCAAGTTTTCGATCATTATTTTCTGATTTTTTATCACTAACGTATTTAACTTCTTGCTCTTGTAAAGTTTTCTGTGTTCTTCGTGTGTGTGCAAGTATTCCTGAAGCTTTGAGGGGTTTTGTAGCTACTTCTGGCTAACTGTAGCTAAATTTAGAGATCAGTTAAAAATAGAGTTTTTTTTTTGTTTTTTAAATTTTTTATTAAACTCGAAATATCTATATCTCTTTTTTTGGTCTCTCCTATTTTTTGCATAGTTTCTGTAGAGATTCTGGATTGTCTCTGAACTGAGCCAGTCTTCTACCTTTTTATGAGGAAGTGCATTTTTTTGTGTGGAGGTGTAACCTGCATTTTTTTATGAAGACGAGTTTAGGCATGGACATTTTTTGCTTTCATGTGCACCAGTCTGCAACGTGGGCATTTTTTGGCTCAAACGCATCATTTATCCCCTCCTCTGCCACGGCCTGCACCAAACCCTGGTTTTTTTCTCCTCCGTGCCTGCTTGTGTGCTTGTGTTGTGGCAGTCGTGCTCGTGGTTTGCCTGCTCATGGTCTGCCGGGTCTCCACCTCCCTCCACAATGCTCGGACTGAAACGTGTATTCCCCTCTTCCCTCGCATTTGCCGTGGACTGTATTCTTCTTCCTAGACTGTGCTTTTTTGGAATGGTCTTCTAATACACATTGGTAGTTTGGTAAGTATTTTAAATACTTTCTAT
Source organism: Taxus chinensis (assembly GCA_019776745.2). Lineage (NCBI taxonomy): Eukaryota > Viridiplantae > Streptophyta > Pinopsida > Cupressales > Taxaceae > Taxus > Taxus chinensis. Next base: position 487,547,639 of record CM034154.1, read on the forward strand.
TGTTTTAAAACAAAACACAAAAAGCTTTTCATCTTACTTTAATCTTATAAAGTTTCTAACTTAAGTTCATACGGTTCACTTTTTTTAAAAAAGAGGTAATTTTTTTAAACTTTACTTTTTAAAATTTTTTTTTTAAATATCCTTTTTTAAAAAAACAAAAGACGTAAGCCTTTTAAAATAGAAACTTTTTCTTTTTTTAATAGATCTAAATTGTTTTTTTTTTGGGAAACAATTTAAACTTTTTGAAAAAAAGAAAGTTGTTTAAATTTCTTAATTCGGGTTTAATTTTTTTTAAGATCTTAATTAGTTTTTTTAAATTAGGATTTTTTAAAATCTTAATTAATTCATCACATTTAATTAAGTAATTAATTAAATATTAAATAATTGTAATTAATTTTTTTTATTATTTGCGATTATACTTCATGATTAGATAATTTTTTTAATAAAAACAAAATCGTCTCTTTAATTAACATCTTTATCATTTTTTTTGCAAACTCCTATAGATTTAAAATTAGCTAAATTAGGTGTTCGAAATCGATAATTTTTTAGGCGTCATTGGATTTTTTTTCTAAACGTGCGCTCAAGTGTGTAATGACACTTTGCGCACCTACTCGCCTTCTGAGCACTTTTCCAGCGTTCTGAAGATCATCAGAACTCATCCTGAGTTCATCTAAACAGTGTAAATTACCCTTATTATTGCTTGCAACTAGTGATCACATCCGCCATAGTTTGTAGCAAGGGGTCTCATTTGCGTCGTGAGATAATTTTTCTGACAACAAGGTTCTGATTTCACCTCCTTCCTAGTTTTTTGCTATTGTGCTTGTATACGGTGTCACTTTGTTGCACTCCAAAAAACACGATTGTGGTCTCCTCTCTTGCGCGTTATTACGCTAATTGCAAGGTGAGTTACCAAGTGTTTTACGATGCACGCTTGGACCTGATTATATTCAACACACTAAACTATAAAGTTACAAAAGCAGGGGGGTTGTTATATTGTACTAGGTGGTTGTGTTTATTTTCTACATTTCTTATTTCTCTCTTCACTATGGATGCACTTTCAATTTGTCTGCTTATGTTGTTCAACTTTTTTGAATGGAGATCGAAAATAATAATGAAACTACGGGGTAAAGGGTTATTCCACATCACCATGAGAACTAAGACTGAACTAAATGACGAACCTGAAAAATCTAAGTGCTTAAACCGTAGTGATGAAGCTTTATGTCTTCTTTGCATGTCTGTTTCTCCCGACTTGCTCTTCCACATTGAGTCGTCTGAAACACCTAAGTCTACATGGACAATGTTAGATGAAATTTTTGGACAACACGATGACATGAGATTGCATGAGTTGGAAAATGAACTACTAGGGTTAAATCCTATTGATTTTGAAAACCTACAAGCATTCTTCTCAAAAAATTTCCACACTAGATCATTGTTAAAGGAATGTCAAGTAAATAAGAAAAATTCTCAACTGATCTTGTCAATTCTATCTAAGTTAGATCCTGAATATTTTGTCTTTGTGTCAAATTTTATGCTACAAAAGCTGCCTTGGGTAAGGATTGGAATTTGCCCTCGTTTAATTGTTTTTCATCCCAACTCATTCGAAAAAAGAATAAAATCATTCAAATGGGGTCTCTCAAGTCCAAGTCACATGCCCTTGTAACAAGTACTAGTAAGGAAAAGAAGACTGAAAAAAAGAAAGAAAAAAGGATCAACCTAAGAAAGAAACCAAGACTGATACTAAAAATAACACGAACACTTCAACATCTGAACCTAGAGCATAGAAAGACAGGTATTTGTGTTCCTATTGCAAGAAGCCTAGTCATAAAGAGCGAACATGTATGAGAAAACAAATTTATCACCTTACTCAATTACTTGAGAAAAATAAAATAGGTGTTCCTGAGTCTATCAAACAAAATGCTCTAAAGGCCGAGTCTTCCACTGCAAAAGTTTCTAAATCTGATAAGAAGAAAGGAAAGCCCTTGTAGCCAAAGTTGCTCCTTCATCGACGTGGATTCTAGATTCTAGTGCCTCGCACCACATGGGTTCTTCACATGTTGAGTTCTCCAAAATTGAGCCTTTTAGAATGTCCCAAATCATGATGGGTAATGACACGTCAGTGTCAGTTTCTGGTAGTGGGTCAGTAGAGATGGATGGGGGAACATTCAACCAAGTGTTGAGTGTTCATGATCTCTCTACCAATCTCCTATCGGTTTACCAAATTACTCACCTTGGTGAAGGAATGCAAGTAGAATTTTGTCCTAACTCGGTGATTATTCATGAGCTTAATGATGACACTATAGTGGCTGAGGGAAAGGAAGATCACTGTTCATGGTTATATACCTTTTCCCACTTTACTTCTGATTCTACACCCACTACCTTGCTCACTCATGCAAATGAGGTTAGTAAGCTATGGCATGAGTGATTCAGACATCTAAATTATCACTACCTTGAACAATTGAGCCAAAACGAAATGGTCAATGGGTTACCCCACGTCATGTTTTCTAATGGTATTTGTGAGGGTTATACCCTTGGAAAGCATCCTAAAAAGAAATTTGACAAATGAAAAGCCTGGTGAGCTACTCGTCCCTTGGATCTTGTTCACAACAATATTTCTGGTCCATTTTTGTCTCCTTCGTTTACTAGAGCACTATATGTGCTAACCTTCATTGATGACTATTTGCTATATACTTGGGTATATTTTCTTAAGCTTAAGTATGAAGTCTTTGAAATTTTTTAGAACTTTAAGGCTCTTGCTGAGAAACAAGTAGAACGTTCTATTAAGGTTCTTCGAACCAAAAATGGAGGTGAATATGTAAACAATAGGTTAATGGATTTCTGTACTTCTGAAGGGATCTCCTTGCAGCATACAGTTGCATACATCCCTTCGTAGAATGGAGTAGTAGAAAGAAAGAACCATCCTCTTAAGGAGATGGTCACTTGTATGATTCATTAGAAGTCTCTTCCTCCAAAGTATTGAGATGAAGTAATTAATTGTGCAAATTACATTCAGAACCATGTTCCACACAAGGCAGTAAGAGGGATGACACCCTTTGAAGCCTGGTTTGGACGTAAGCCTAATTTTGAGCACTTTCGAGTCTTTAGATATAAGGATATGGCTCAGATTCCCAAGAAGAAATGCAAGGCCTTAGAACCGCAATCCAAACATTGTATCTTTGTAGGGTATCCTGATGGCATGAAGAGATATTGATTGATGAATCCTACTTATCATGAGTTGTATATTGAGAGAAGTGTTAAGTTTGATGAGTCTTCTTTGACTTCTACTTCTCCACCTATTGAAGTTTTTCAGCTCGTTGATTTGGATTCTAAATCATCAAATGATGATACTATTGAGCGTGCTCCTCTTCCTGATCCTCTCGACCATCAGACCTCTGAGTCTTCTAGTTCTGACAGTAGTGATGATGAGGACTATGTCCCTTCTCACTCAAGTGAAGAATCTTCTGACTCTGAGCCTGATCCTCCTGGTCCTCTTTGGGCTAGGAAAAATTTGCAAAGTGTTGAATATTTAGTTGGAGATACTTCGGATATGAGACGTACTTGCTCAGAATTTATTGGACCCCACTCCTTCTTCACCTCTTCTTCTGATCCACATTCTTTCTAGGATACTTCTGGTATTCCTGAGTGGGATTCTACCATGGATGAGGATTATTCGTCTGTCATGAAGAACGATACTTGGGATATCACCCCTCTTCTGAAAGGAAGAAAAATCGTTCGTTGTAAGTGGGTGTTTTGAACAAAGTATGGAGTACATGGAGATGTCAAAAAATTTAAAGCGCAATTAGTAGCTACGGGTTTCTCCCAGATAGTTGGGGTTGATTATATTGAAACCTTTTCTCTGATTGCGAAGATGACTTCTATTCGACTGAACCTATCCATTGTCGCAGCAAACAGATGGAAAGTCCATCAAATGGATGTTAAGAGTGTCTTCCTTCATGGGGACCTAGAGGAATATATCTACATGGAACAACCTCTGGGTTATGTCCATGATCCTTCCCTCATTTGTAAGTTAAAGAAGTCTCTTTATGGCCTTAAACAAGCCCCTCGGGCTTGGTATGCCAAGATGGACTCCTTTTTACTTACATCAGGGTTTACTAGGTGTCACTCTGATCCAAATGTTTATATTCTACAACAAGATGACTCCATACTCATTCTTGTTCTCTATATTGATGACTTGTTGATCACATGAATTTATTCCTCTATTATTGATTCTGTGAAGATTTCCCTTGCCAACAAGTTTTCAATGGCTGACTTAGCTCTGCTTCATTACTTTCTTGGGATCCAGACTTCATAATCTGACTTAGGAATTTTGATTTTGCAACCTAAGTATGCTCTTGATTTGCTAGCTTGTTTTTAGATGTCTGATTACAAGTCTTCTCCTACTCCTTTTCTTTATGGGGTTAATTTGGTTTCTGATTGCTCTACTCCCTTGGTTGATGGTACGATTTATCGAAAGTTGGTGGGGAGCTTGATTTACTTGACTCACACTCAACCAGATTTATCGTATGCTATTGGGATCATGTCTAGATTTATGCAGGAGCCACATGAGCTGCATTGGAAAGCAGCAAAATGGATCCTTCATTATGTTCATGGCACCTATACTGATGGAATTCACTATCATGGAGGGGTGGATATTGACTTGATTAGGTTCACAGATTCTGATTGGGCCGGTGACTTAGATCATCAGAAATCTACTTCTGGCTATATTTTCTCTCTTGATTTAGGTCTTATTAGTTGGTCTAGCAAGAAGGTAAATGTAATTGTGATATCATCTACAGAGGTAAAATAAAGAGGAGCGGTTAATGTTGCCACAGAAGCTATTTGGCTACAGGGTATTCTGACAGAGTTTGGCATCCACTTTTGATGGCCTACCATTATCTACTATGATAACATGAGCACTATCTCTATTTATAAAAATCCAGTTCAACATTAGTGGACAAGGCACATTGAGATCCATATGCACTTCATACAAGAGCTTATTCATGATGGTATCATCGACATTTAGTACATTCAAAAAACTGGTTAGACTGCATATTTATTTACCAAGCCCTTCACTGAGATGAAGTTTCTTCACTTACGGTCTCTTCTTGGGGTGATATCTTCTACAACTACTCATCTCCTTCGAGCTATGTAGTCCTCCTTTTCTTCTTCTTCTTCTAGGAATATTTTTTTTGTATATGGGCACCTTATCAGGCGTTTAGTTTCTGGGCCCCATTAACACATCTTTCTTAGTTGTTTAGGAGTTCCTTCTCTTTCTATCTGACTCATCATAGCCACTACCCCATCTTTGATGAAGGGGGGTGTTGGTGTGAGTTATCCTATGTGTCCTCCACTCACATATGGAGGTCATATCACATGAGTTAGGTTTAGGGTTTGCTATTGAGTCATGCACTAGGGTTACTCAACACCCTATATGTATCCCTTCATTTGAAATTTATGATCATGCCAAGACACTCCATTGTCTTTTCTCTACATGTGTAAGATTTTTTCTGTTATGCAAGTTATTCAGTTGTTGATCGATTCTTCCTTGTGATTGTGTTGGAGCCATTACGATTCAACCAGAGTGTAACTTCATCGTGGTGCATAGTTTCTGATACGATCCATCAACTCTTTTAGTCTTTAGTCTCATAAATGGCTCATAATATGACTTGGGTCCTTAGCATAGCATGAACACCAGTTCCCACACATAGACAATATCATTTGGGAACCCCTGACCCTTTCTAGGAACCTGTGACTAGGGGGCAATTACAGAACTCTTCTTAGTTCAATACAATTTTTGGTAGTTTACACAAAAACTTTTATAGGACACACCGTCCTTCAGCACTCAGCATGCATGCATCACACCTTATTTTATACTTTCACATTGGATCAAACTTGATCAAAATGGATCAAATTTGTACACACCATCTACAGTGGTGTTTTCTCTTCGGTAATCATTCAAAGGTTGGATAATAACACTAGACCTTTCTCCATACACTTCTTCCGTACTTGGCACAGTTGGTGTGAGATTTCCCAAAAAACTTTGTCTTATACAACATCTTCAAGATCCTTTCTATCTCTTTCACTCATCATGATTTAGGTGCACATGTTCCTTTTCACATTTTTACATACTTTTATGCTTTTTTCACATATACACGTATTAGAATACTTTTTTCTTCTTCTCTTTTGTAGGTCCATCCTCATAGGAAGCAATAGTCACATCGATCACACACATAAATCAAACATCATCACACATTAAATGGCATCAATAATAGGTACAACACAACATCTACACATATGCTCTCACCCTAGGATCATCATCATCCTTTTTCACTTCCTCTTCTTTAACTTATATGCTTCATATTTTTTTATCACTCCACGCTTTTCCTTGTCTCTCGACATGATTTCTACCATTGATCTACATGTTTATTAGGTACGCATCTCTTATCTAATTTATTTTATCGATAATTCACTCAACAACATAAAGTGGGGGAAAATGTAGACACTAAATCATACACTTTGGGTATATTTCTAGTCCCGATCACATACTACTATTCATATGATTTCTAAGCAAGAAAAGTACTAATTGACCACTGTCTTGGTCCTCTTTACTTTCTTTCTATTTTCCTTCTTGATCCCACACACCTTCTTACCCAATCTATCATTTCATAATTTGACATTTTTGACACTCTTGCATTTTTTTGGGTTCGTGTGCGACACTCTGAATTCTTGTTACAACCTTTTTCCAGCTCAACATATCTTTAGGATCATTGCGAATCAGTTAAGTCTTTTCATCCCATCATTTGTAACTAAGGTTTCATATTTTATTATCTTATTTTCTTGGGTCAAAAATATGTACTTAATTATTCATATCATTACACTCGTACATATTTAGATTAGCATCTATTTATTTCAATATTTTCCTAATCACTAAGATAGGACTTAAAAGTTAGCATTGTGTTGATTGTTGAGTTTTTTATTTTTGAATGATTTTTTTATATGTGATTATTTAAATTTTTTTGGATTTTGGTGATTTGTTTTTTTTTTTGTTTTTTTAGGTATTTTTGAGGTGGATGATATAATAGATGGTAAACTTACCGACTAAAAAAGGTAGTGATTATGAGAGGTGATATGATAGAAGGAATGGGATATCATATGTATGTACATTTCACCTTGAAGTAACTCATGATTCAAATAATATTAAATTTTTTCTCTCTATTGGCAGGATATTTTGTTGATAACATGATGAAAATAAGTTGAGATCCACCCTTGAATCCACGCAAATAGTAAGATGCAAGGGTTCATCACTGAGATTCAATAAGGACATGGGACATATAAATTGAATATAGAGACAAATGTTAATAATGGTCCATTTGGGAAATTGTGACTCAATTCCTCTAAAGATTACTAGACTAATTTCAAAATGATTTTTTACTTTATAAGTCTTTTACCAGACTTAGACTTATAAGTGGCCTATTGATTAGGAATATGAGGTTAAGGGATAGTTATCTCTTAACTAAGGAATCTAAATTGATTCTCTAGGAATTTATAGATTAATCACTTTTAAGTTTGAAAATATCTTGTGTTTGTAGCAACCCCCTACGCTTTTCCCCATGCCACTAGTAAGAGGCAAGGGCCCATCACTGAAGAAAAAGTATGGGAAAGTATTAATTAATTTTTTCCTTTTATTTTAATGAACCCCTACGCTTTGCCCAATGCCACCAGTAAGAGGAAAGGGCTCATCACTGAATATAAAAACGTAGGTGAGTAAGGTCACCTTCCTCCATTCCTAGCCTCATACTATTATTAAGAAGTGTGGAATTAACACCAAAGACTGTGAAGTACGAAAGGTTTAATGTTTTATTATATATGAAGATATTTTATTGGCCATATTTTAGTGCTTTTATTAGGAAGGAACATCTTCCCCCAATCTCATCCCCACATGACTAGTAAGATGTGAGGGTTCAACACCAAATACTAAGATGGGTAGTCAAATAATCTGGGTAAAGAAATTTAAATTTTTTTTGTTAAAGAGAGAACTACTTTAAAGGGAGTATTTTTCCATTAACAAGCTTCTAGATATGATCATAGGTGAAAATATCTGAAACGGGAGAAATCATAAGAAGTATGAGACGTATAAGACTTTAACACTCATCCCATGATGATGAATATGAAGATGTGATTTGTATGATAGTAATATCTACCAATAGATAGAAAATTTTCAGATTTGTTTTAAACATGAGATATATAGAAGGAATGTACAAGAAGTCTCTCCTGGGATAGAGAGCACCTTAGAAATATAATTTCTTTAGATGGAAAAAATTTATGGTTTCATAAATTATTTGGTACATGGAAACATTATGTGATGGATCTTTATTTACAAAGGTAGGAAAAACGAGGTCAATGGTATGAATGGAAATTTTTTCAAGGAAAAAGGTTTGTTTTCACAAGGTTATCAAAGAGACGGTGTGTAGAACTTATTTCGTCATCAGAATTAGTATCCTCGCTACTGATCGAGACATCTAATAATATGGGTGATGTTTCAAATATTTTGAAACCAAGGCCATATTTATGAGGATTTTATATATAAGTGACTAAATCTAGACGACCTTATTCACTCTCGTCAATTCCTTTACCTTTCGATCCCATGTTTTTCATTATCATATGGGCTTTGGTAAATTGAGGGGATTCATTGAAAAAGGTGAGTTCATCATTATATTACCAAGATACTAAGGAACTTGTAATATGTTCTTCATCAAGATAACCAAACTTTTTCCAAACCGAGTTACCTAGGTTATAAGTGGGAGGGATTTTGATGTGGGAAGCGTTGGGTCTTCCATAGCTATGTAGGGATGGAAGTGAGTTACCAATGTGAAAAGAGTGGAGTGTTTGATATTCTGTAACTGATACTCGTCGCAGCCTTAATCGATGATATTAAATGTGTGTGTTGAAGAACCAATAGGTACCTCACATGGCATAAAAGGTGGTTTAGTGGTCTTAAAAGATGGAGAAAATATATTATAGGAAAATGGTTGTTATGAAAGGATGAGGATAAATTAGAAGAAGAGGCTTGATTAACATAAGAAGATGGTGTTTCAACATAATGGGGGTTGTTAGATGAAGAAGGTGGATTAGACGAAGAAGAGGGTTGATTATCATAAGAAGAAGGGATATTAGATGGAGAGGGTTTATTATAAGATAAGGGTTGATTGGAAGACAAGGTTTGATTAGTATACAAGGGTTGATTAGTAGAAGAGGGTTGATTAGTAGAGAAATATGGTGAATTAGAGGAAGAATTTCAGTTATAAGAAGAGGGTTGATTAACATAATCAAGATGATGAATCTCAGTGTAAGATTTTTGAAATTGTTTGGGAGGTGTATTTGGATCGATATGCGTGTTTTTAAAAAAATGGATTACACATGACAGAGATGAATTTTTTCGTCATCGTACAATTGTTTACATGTTTATACCTCCCTTCAAGGATTTTGCAATACTTGAAGTTTCGGGTGTTGGCATGCATTTTGAACTCTTAATCCAAGTGAGGGAATTTGATGCACTAGTGATATGTAAATGGGACATCCTTCATGGCATGAATCCATGGACGACCGAGGATAATGTTATATGTAACTTCTAAGTCCACTACATGAAATAATGTTTCTAAGGTGACTAGTTTAGCCTTAAGTGGCAATTTGAATTTTCATGTGGATTTCCTTTCATTATCCTATCCACAAATGGTTATGATATCATTTTGCAAGTTTTCTCCATTATAAATAATACATCATAATAGTTTCATGCAGAAAATATTCAATGATGCTTCATTATCTATGAGCACACACTTAATCTTGTGGTGGGTCATAAACTTTTTTACAACAATGATTGATTGTTAACGAGATTTGGGATGAGAAGGTCAGCGGGACCGAATGATAAGATAGGAATGGTCGGTGAGAGATTCACAATCAGAGCCTGAAACTATTGGGAGTTAATGTATTGTGGAACACGGGCTTCATTTAATGTAATTATAAGAATAATTTTCAGTGTGGGAGAATATTTAAGCACTTCCATGATGGAAAATTTTTTGGTAGTTTTCTCCAATTGTTTCATAATATTGAAAAAAATTGACGAATATATAGACTGGGAAGTAGAGGTGGTTGTTGAATTAGATTTTAGATGAGGTAATGAAACTTGAGGAGGAATGGTAGATTTTTTGTTGGTAGGGATCTAAAATTTCTTTTACCTAGTGGAAACTACACAGTCAACTTTAATTTTTATTGTACCAATTAGGTTTGTTCATAATTTATAATTTATATAATTGAGTATTTTGGCTCCTAGATCTATACCCCCAGGGAGAGAGGGAGGCATGAATGTATAGGGGATGGGGCAAGAGGGATGGACCCACAAAAATTATCATGATGTATCTGGCGATGGGGTCTTCCTCCGCTCTCCCGTCCACTCTCTCCAAGGGAGTAATGGGGATGCACCTTTAAAAGGGCATGGCCGATTTCCCTGCTACTTTTAACTCTACCTAAGTCAAGGAAAGAGGACCCAAGGCATGAAATAAATTGTAGGGGAAAGGGGTGAGGACTGGGAAAGCATCACGAGTCTAATGGTGAAGATAGATAAGAGGTTGGATGTAGCGAAAAGATGTAATTCTCACTCAAAAGAGTGGTCACGAATAACTACAAGCACTTGGGAGCTTTGATACAGGATGCTAAAGAGATATTGGAGAAAATTCAAACATTAACCCCAAATAATCCAAATGATGTGTTCTAGGTTAATACCTAGGATTTTGAATGGTAATTTAATACACTTGAGGTGTGTGCGTTGAATATGTGTTTCACAAGTGGGTCTTATAAAAATAAACAAATGAGGTAAGATCTTCGAAAGGACATTTGTGGTAATCAAAGTATTTGTTGAGGATTTATGAGATGGAAATGGGGGTTACAAAGAATAATAACTCATATGTTAAAGGGAATGAGAAGGCTCAAGAAACAAACTAACCATCTAGTCTTTAAACTCTTATTGTTTCATGAAGGAGGAATAGGATAAAATGGGATTTTCACAGGGCATCTGTTATAAGTAACATCCAGGAACAAATGACCCATATCCCTAATAATTCAACTTAGTACCCCTGAGACTAAACTATCATGTGAAAATTATGCTCAATGTTCTGATAATAAGGGACCTCGAAGACAAATAAACATGTTACCCATTCTTTTTTTATCAGTAAGGAACTTTATAGGTCCTAAAGATAACATCCTAAAGTACCCCTAAAGGACATTACTCTTCCATACCACCTTAACAAAACTTAAACAATAAAAGGGTATTTTGCATACAAAATTACAGCCATAAATTACACAATATCTTAAAGGAAAAACACGAATTATCCCACCCCAAAATAAAATCATTCCATGAAAATAGTAGGACCAAAATAATCACAGCAGACCATTTGAAACAAACCCATTATACCTAGAAAAAACAAGGGAAACACATATATATGCTCTCAAATTTTGTTAATGACTATATAAAGGTAAACACCTTAATATGAATTCCAATGAAATGGGGAATACAACAATGCCTACATTAGGAAAGTAAAATTTCCATGGTTGATCCATGCACCTTAAACCATCCCAAAGCCCCTCCGAAGATTCCTCTTTTTCAAAAAAAAAATATCCTCCTTTTTCTCTAACCCCTCTTTTCCTTTTGTGCAATCTTATCCATTTTAGGGTTTTAGAAAATATCTATCCAGATTCCAACTAACTCACACTCAGGCCACTCTTCGAGGAAATATTGGAATATTAAAGAATATTCCCCAAATATGACCTTCAAATTTAACCACTGCCATCCTTTCACCATCATGTCTTCATGACAAAGAAAAATCTTATCTATGCCATCTTAATTTAATATCAAATTTTCTTGTGAGAATAAATGTGACATGGCCAAAAGATTTAAATTGACAATACATTATTTAAAGAAGTGCACATTTACTTAATATCTAGTGACATGCTTCATATAAATAACCAATCTTAATTTAACTCCCACTCGTGCCTCCCAAAATATTAAAATCCCTTCCTTCCTAAATCGATTATCTGAGATGCGTGTCTTGTTTCCTCTTTTTCATACCCTCCTTTTTTAGTTGATTCACCCAAAATATCACTTAAGCATGGGACATTTGAAACAACACTAGCTTCACCATTGCCCATATGTCCATGAAGACCAATGGAATATGCAAAAATATTATTATGATCTAGCCTTAATAATTTCAAAGCTCCATGTAACACACCCACCAAACACACTGAAGGAAAGAGGACAACCCTTTGGTCTAGATGTAGATGATATAGAAAAGTGTCTTTCAGCCTTAGAAACTACCTTGGCTGAAATCTGGGCCACAATGAGTACCCAGGACCTTCCTCCCAAGAAATGGAGAGCCACCTTGGACAATGAACCCAACGAAGAAAATCCACTTTTCACATCTTGACATTCAACCACTCAAAGGACAAAGGCTTATATAATAGGGGGACTCTCTCTTTTTGAATGGGTGAATTCAATCAAGAAAAAGAGATAATTCACCCAAATGTTTAATGGACCATGGGTGGGGATTCTTGAGTTGCTGGAGAAAAGGATGTCACAAAACTTAGTAGGGGATGTGTAGTTTGTTTTCAGTGTAGTGGCCCATGATTATTTTATACACCACTGGGACCGATTGTTGAGCCGTGCGCCAACCTTCCCAAGTGAGATTGTAACTTCTGAAAATTGAACTCTATATTTGTAATGAAATTGTTTATATTTTTTTCATTTTGTGTATGTATGTACATATCATCTAAGGGAAGGGAACCCTATAATAGAACCCCCATTTTTTTATGGTATATATTATATTGAACTATCCATTTTATTCATCATTGCATGACATGTATTCCTTTCTCATGTTGTAATTGTTGAAAAATGTCATTTAATTCATGTTTTACTTACACTATAATATGAAAAAAACTCACACAATTAATATTCCCACACAACATTCATCATCTCGTTTCACAAAACTACACAATACCTCATGAGAGGAAACCAACTGCTCACTCCCTAATTGCTCCTAGATTTTTCAAATAGAAAATATTAAGTATTTTTCCCTCTTTTCTATGCATGCTAGAGAAATCATAAACATATACCAAATTTTTCCTTTTATACAACTAGGCACTCAGGCCCATGGTAAGTACTTGAACCATTCCAAAATAAGGAAAAAAGTAAATCTGGTCCCAGGATCCAAAAAGCCAATTACATTGCAAGTTGAACACACATACTTTATCCGGTCCTTGAGGAGAAACTGTCACTTTGCATATTCTCGAGCATAAAATGAAATTTGAACTTACTATGGCTTCCCCTAGGAATTTAGTTTATACTTTCCTTTACATCACAGAACTATGGGCCCAACCCATGCTTCACACAAATGCCAAAGGGACAAAGTACACATGTCACAATTTACTCATACTTTTCAAAAAACTTCCTTACCTCAGGTGTCAGGGAAAGGATTGAATTTTTCACATTATATTCATATCATGTAAATGTATCCAACCATACCAACAATATGCCAAAGTACCACTACTTTAACTTCAAACACCCGAAAACATCAGGAACAAGCGCATGATTTTCTAATTGAATAGAGAGACCAGCAATTATGCACACCAACAGATTCATACTCAACATTGTTGGATGATTAACCCTTATCCTTTGTGGCATTTGAAGTTTCATTGTGTTTAGGAAAGGGGTTTTTAAAAACATTTAATTTTTCATTAGGGGTTTTGGTGTTAGATGTATTTTCAACCTCTATATCATCACTCTCAATTAAATCTTGAACATAATGGTGGAGCTGCATAAAATGATCTGTATAAAGACCGTTAATATGATGGTATTCAAAATATTCATTTTCTCTATACCATTTCGGTTTAGTTTTCTCTTCTTTAAGGGTTTGACGATGGGATATGTAACAATTTTTTCACTTTCCAAGTGATTAAGGACACTAGAAATACTCTCACCAAGTGGAGTAAATTGTCTCCACCTAAATTTTCAAGGAGAATCCTCCTTACTAGGAATAATGATATGTTGTTTATTAGGTTTAACAGTTTTAGATGGATTTTTTTGGATGTTTTATACATACCGATAATTGGTAACTCCATCGATTACTACATTCCAATTTTGATTGAAAAACATTAACTTATCTTGATTTGGGGGGATGTCCCTAAGAGCTTGGTTTCTAAAGGGTGTTTTAAGTAATCCTTTGGAAATGAGGAATATTTCAATTTGCATTCCTTTTTCAATGACTTCCTCAAAATTAGTAAATTAGTGCATTTGCATTCGAAATGAAAATTCTGTGTTGAGATTGGGAATGAAAATGTTGACTAGTTGTCTTTTGGGTCCAGAGCAAGGGAATCTACTTGAGATCCCTTGCCATCATTGTAGAAATGATGCAAAGTTTTCATTTGTTATTTTTTTAGTGTTGCATAGGTCAAGCATGGTCACTTCAGAGTTTAGGTTGAAGGATAAGTGTTTAAAAAATCTCAAAGGTAAATTTGTGAAGGTCGTGATAGACCCTTTCTGAAGGTGTAAAAACCAATCTAGAGCCTGTCTGCCTAAAACTCTTAGGGAACAAACGTAAAAGGTAAATATTGTGATAAGCCATTTTTTGGCGTTGCATGAAATATTCCTTAACGCATTCACGTGGATTTCCCTTTCCTTTGTATTTATAAAACTTTGGAGTTTCAAAGGACAAAGGGAATGGTAAATGTAACATATCCTTATCAAATGGATAAGGGAATTTTTTTTCAAAATTGAATTGTTTTGTTTGTTTTTTAACCCTTGAATTATTTCTTTCATACTCTTCCATTTTTTGTGAATGAAGATTTTTGTGATAGGGTATCGAATACATATTCAATGTTATGAGTAGGTGGTCTTTTTTTTTAATCGTGTGATTTCTCAGCAACCTTGGAAGCCATTTGTGTAAGTATTTTTGTTATTTCTTGAGTTTTTGCATGTAATTATTCATTAGAAGGGTTATTTGTGTCATAATAGTTATGCTAACTTGAATAATATTTTTCTATAAGTTTAGTTAATTTTACTATACCAAAATCCGAAGGTAACTTTGTTCCCATGTTGAAGATGTGAAGTAGGTATCCTTTTTTTATTTTGTTCTAACAATTTGTCTAGTTGTTCCCATTCTTCTCTATCAATCTCGAGTTGTCTAATCTAATTTTCATCATCCTCACTATCAGAGTGACCAAATATATGTTTTTTTACTGTACGTGATTACCATGATGTAGATAATATTAAATGGGGTAGAAGATTGGGATAAGTAAATGAATGAGGATTTTGTGTAACTCAAGCAAGTTAACGTTCAAGTGTATGAGCGAGTGAGCTCAAACAAGATACTTGAGATGAAGGTGATATAACTCAAACAAGATATTGATTGTGATCTTTGTTTTGGCTCAATAAATATTAACAAGTGAGGTTGTAAGGAGTAGGCTCAAATAATCTACTCGGGCTAAGTTTGATATAGCTCAAACAAGTTGCTATGAACTTGTGGATTTAGCTTAAACAAGCTTAACAAGTGATAATGTATGGATAGAACTTAAACAAGTTACTTAATATAGGCTTGATATAACTCAAATAAACTATAATTGATTTGTTTTGGATTTATCTTAAACAAGCTAATAAGTCAAAGACAATGTAAGAGTGGGATTTTCTTTACTTGATTGATCCAATTTGTTGATGGTGAGGAATTTTACAAGTGTTTTATTTTATTTGTACTCGATTGATGTTTTATGGAACACGGCCTAGAATTGAAAGCTATAACATAAAAATTTAGATAATCCAAATTTTATGAAAAGTAATATGACAAAAATAACTTGTTTACAAACAACAAGCAATCATGTTCATGGAACGTTTTGGTTCAAGAGGAAAATATTTTAGGAAGAACCAGTGTTTTTTGAATCATGCGATAATCAAAATGTTGTGGAATGGGTGAATGCAGGCTCTTATCACTCCATATAGATGCATCTTCTAATATATCGTAGTCTTGATTTACCCAAATTTGTATGGGGATAAAATTGGTATAGGGAACCCTTAGAATACTAGAAGAGACTCACCAATTCATTACTAACCCTCTTAGGATTGAATCACCACATCCAATGTAGGCTTTTGTGAAAAGGTGGAAGGTGATGGGGGGAATGAAATGTGAATGGTTTCCTTATTTCTCCCTAAATATTTATTAGGATGATGTCATAGAATTCATTGTTAAAACTATGTTATGCATTACTCGTAGTAGTCCCAATCAAAATGGTGTTACCTATAAGTGGGTACTAGAGGCGAGGTAGATAATGAACGTTGTTTGAGACTAGGTCTCAAGTGCAATGTAAATGCAATTGTTGTGGTGTGTGGTGGTGAATTCCACATCACTGATGTAGCATAGGTGGTGATGAAATCCATTTCCGCTATGTGAAAATACAAATGATGAGGTGGTTAACAACAAAGTTTGTTCCAATTTGAAAGAAAAATGAGTGGAAAATGACAGGGTTAATTAACGTATTATTTTTTTTATAAATTTTTAGATTGTTCTCTAACCAAGGTAATCTTACAAGAAGTGTTAGGATTTTTTTTTTCATTTGGTAAAAAATCTGAGTGATCTGGTCCTGCGTGAAATAGATTAGTAGTTATCCTGAACACAGAAGGTGAGAAGAAAATAAATGATCATGGTCATTTTTATTTTCCAGATCACTCAAAAGTGCGAGAAAAGAGACAAAATCACGATCAGAAAAATGTTAAGGATGAAAATAAATTTAGCAATGATTAAGACAAATATTAGATGACAAAATGAAGCTAGATATGGTAAAACATAGTGATTGATTAAGATATTTATAATGGAATGACTAGTTAACACAAAATGTCAATCCAAGTTTTAAATGTTTCTTTGACTGAGGAGTCCTGCAGAAAGTGTTAGAATTTTTAGTTTACGTAGTAAAAATTTTGAATAGTGTGGTCTTGCACAAAATATATTTAGTAGTTATCTTGAACAAAAAATGTGAGAAGAAAAATTAGACAATTGTGACCATTTTTTGTTTTCAAGATCACTCGATAGCGTGAGAAAAGAGCATACACAATCAATGATCAGAAGAATGTTAATAGTGCAAATGATCACAATGAAAATTAGATAAGAAAATTAAACCAACTGAATTAAAATATTATTACAAAATTAACTAGGTTATTTCTAATGAAATGATTATTCAGCACAAGAAAATTTAAATGATATGTTGCAAATTTTTGGTCACAGTTGTTGATGTGGAAAAATTTGGATGGGAGGAAAAAAAATTGTTTGAAGGTGCCTAGCTGGCCTCCAGTGCTCAAAAATAGATTAGAACTTGATAAACGCAAAATAAATCACTAAAAGGACCTCTTTGGGTGGTATGTCGTTTATCATTCATAGAAGTATGGCCCTGCAAGCCCACAGTTAACAGTTTTCTTGCATTTAAAAACAATGTTGTCGCAAGAAAAATCAACTTCTAAGAAAGTGATACTGCGTAAGAAATGATTTCCAAAAAGTGCACAATTTCCCTAAGAACAATTAAAATGAACATTAAATAATCCTAGAGTTATTTTAAATATGGATTAGTTTTATAAGATTTATTGGATCAATAAATTTTATTTAAATGTTAAGACTTCAAAACACTTAATTAATTAAGAATTTAATTAAGTTCCTAATCAAAACAAACTAATCAATAAAAATAAAAATAAAACCTAACCTTATTAAATTTTGATTAAATATTAAATACAAAATAATTGAACACCTAATATACCAAATACCATATAATAAAATTACATATATATTAACTATTTGTATGACCTAAGTTTTTAACTTATATTAAAAACAAATGGAAAACCCTAAAAACTTTGTGTCAAGTTGTATGAGAAACTATTGAAGCTCAGGTTTTGAACAGAGGACCCAATAAGATTGACTATGGAGGATGTATGGAGCTCAGTGTAGGATTCGTGGTGGTTGGGGTTGTTTGGTAGTGGCATATTGAGCTCTGTGATACTGAGTGGAGGTGGAGGTGGTTGACAATGGTGTGGATGGAATGCTGATTTGAGAGATGGGATGTAAAGTGGGAAGGAATGGATCGGGGTGAGTTCGGGAAGAGATGTCGATGAAGGGAGAAATCTTAAATCGGTGTTGGGAAAATATCATGGAGAGTAGATCCGGGGATGGGGGTAAAGGGTAAGGAGTTAAGCGGTGTTCAATTCGAGGAATGTGGTTAATGGGAGAAGATATCGATGTGTGTTTAAGGGGTGATTGGGACACAGGTCAAATGGTTAGATAACAAAGGTGTGGGGTTGGAGATCTCGGGGTCGGATCAGTGAGATGGAGTGGATCAGAAGAAACTCAGCAAAGGTGTCATTGTTTTCAGGGATGTGAGTTAAGAGTTGGGTAGCGAGCTGGGTTAGCTCTGGAGAGACTCAGTTGAGGTGTTGGGTTGGGGTTAGTTTGGGAAGGGATGTGAGTTGAAAATGGGGGTGTGTATCTTGGCGATTCAAATTTCCATGCTAGGAGGGATTTTTGAGGATTTGAGAGGATAGAGTGGTAGGTGAGATGTGAGGGTTAGGGGTTAGGGAGAAATTTTAACACCAAATTTTAGCATAAATTTAGTAGAATTTTCTTCAATTTTTTTCATTTTTTTTATGAACAAATATATTAATAAAATTTTATTCATCACTAAAAACACCATTAAAAATAGAGGAATAACACCTAACTAGAAAAGGTTATGTTTTTTATTGTTCAAATCTGGTTTTTGGATTTTAGTACAGCTGTAGACACCTGCAAAACAATTATAAGAGCATCAATAGAATTATGTTTTATTTTGATTTTTTAATTTAAATTATCACTGCTACTTTTCCCTAGATCCTACAAATACATCAACACAATAAAAAAAACACACCAAAATAGACACAAATTTAATCAAATAATGCAACACACAATTTTAAGTAAAATAGAAATTTGTACTAACACATAATAGAACTGTAAGCAAAAAAAAGGATGAACTTTCCATATTCACTAAAGAGAATCACTTCCTAATGTATCTATGATTAGCCAAATATGGGGATGATACTCTACAAAACTTCTACACAAATATTAGTGAAACAAAAAAAGTAGTAAAACATCAAGCTTTGAGGGAGTTAAGGATGGCATAAACTCCACAAATCAAGAGAAATCCATTACTACTACAACCTGAACAAGTGCCACAGAACACCACCAAACAAGAGAACTTCCCACAACATAAATATTATCCAAATGATTCCATATTGTATAGAAATCAAAATAATAATGAAAGATAATAGTAAACACAATATTGATAATATTAATACATTTGAAAGTAAGGGTAACAAAGCATAGGTAAGTCCCATCAGGCATGCCAGAATGTATGCAACAAAAACCACTACATAACAAGAAATTGGAATAAATCAATTATATACCTTATCCTCTGAGTTTCCTTTGTGAACCTCAAATTGGGAAAATATGTGGACGGACACGAAAAACATTGGAGTGTAGGTTCTTCTCCATGTAAAGTAACTTCGTTGCACGAATGATTGAAAACTCAAATTTGTACCAAATGAGGGAGTAGTGGATTTGGGAATGGTTGATTTAAGGACTCATGTGGTCATTATGACAAGGTAAGATAGGGATGTTTAATGAAAATAAAATACAAGAGCTCATATGGGATTTTTCACTTGTGTTTAAAGAGGGGGGGATAAGGCTCTATTTATATCCTAGAAAATGGATTAATTTTAAGGATTTAATTAATCACAATTGGAAAAATTAAGTATGATTTGGTGAGTGGGGGAAATGGAGAGTGGATGATATTTAAACTTGAATAATTAATTTGCAAGTGGGGGATGTTATCTAATTTCCTCCATCGCCCGAGCTAAATATAGATAACAAGCAGATTCTTGCTAAAATTGAACAAGTAAGCTCTAAGATTCCAGCATATTAAAATTCCACCAAGGATCAAGCCTTTGGAAACATGGAAGAAAAACTTAGTTGAATCAACAATGAAAAATTAAGCTGGTACAAGCCAACTCAAAAGAAATCAACACTCTTGCGGACGATGCCAAATGTCATCCTGACGCAACTTCTAGAAAGCAAAAGGGGAGTAAACCTAAAAATCTTGTGGGACTTACACGTTGAGTCAACTATGAGTGTCCTGCCCAAGAAAAGGTCTTCACATTAATATGTGGCAGGTCCATTACTTGCTCAAAGGAGAGAAGTAGGCTCATGGACGATGCCAAGTGTCATCCCAATGCACTTCCAAAAGCTATGAAGAAAGTAGAGACCCTAGAGAAGCACTTGGCCTCCACATGGATCTCGCAATAAATGGGCTCCAAGTTTGAAGTAGGTTGCAAAGGATTGATGAGAAGACAAATACCACATATGGGAAATTATGAAGCCTATCCAAAAATTTTAAATGCTCAAGATCTTTTTAAAAGATCAAAGACAAAGGGTCATTCGGCTGGTCTTTTTAGTAACAAAGTTAATGCATAGTTCTGTGTGAAGAGTGCGAACCTATGAATACTCAATTTTTTCACCTGCACTCGAGGAGTCATTTTTAATGGAATAGTATAAAAATAGGTTCCACCGGAATTGTGATCCTAGTTCTCGATGCATAAAGTTTAGATATGTAATAAAGATTTGAAAGAATAAGTCCACTCCAAGGGATTCAGTTGCAAAATAGTTAAGAGATGTATTAAATGAGTATGGCTCTCACTCCTTGAAAAAAAAAACATGGGGAAGTGTGAGATAGATCTCACAATCTACTTCTGTCACTTCACACCATTTACCATAATGAACAAGTAGTTGGAAAATAGTTTGGGAATGATCTTCTTATCTTCTTCCCATCCTATATATTGTAAATGGAAGGTTTTAAAAAAAATATTATTCATATCGGGAGTTAGTGAATTTTTCTTTCCTGTCTCAGTTCCTCTTCTGTAAAAGGCAGAGGTCTATAACTCTAGCCTTCTCTCTGAGCTTTTGTAATAGCGCTCTTCTTTCCTCTTATATGTTTTAATACTGTGCATACTTCTTGGAGTAATATAATATGCCTTGTGATGCATTTTTTCCATCCTTTGTATATTTGTATTGTCTCTTATAGCCTTTATTTCGATGTTGGTATACTATGCACATGTTTTAATGTTATTACTGTTCTCCAAAGTTGTGCTTAAGTAGTTTGAAGTGGGACTCTGTCTAAAAAATCGTCTATGGAATGTGGTGTATTTCATCCACCCTTTTCATTACTCACCTCTTCCCAATTCAAACAGTTGTATTCATGACTAACTTCTTCACCTTTTCAGCACATCACCTTAGCTTTTTGTTTCTTCCTAACCCTATCTCACACTAAAATGAAGATCCCACTTTTTAAAATCTAGAGGTTATCTTAGAGCACACGTCCCATCAACCTAAGGTATCTAACGAATCTGGTTGTTCATCTACAAGGATAATCATCAACAGTTTTCCTAGCACACTCGGTGGGACTGTTAGAAGAATAATATCATTTCATTTTATCAAGTTGGTGTGTTCTTGGTGAAATTTGGCCTTTGGAGGCATGTATAAACACATTTGGTGACTCCATTTGGCCCAAACTGCCCCTTCTCTGAAATTGCAGACCTTTCTTTCATCCATCTCCATTCATCTTTCTTTCCATGTCCTTCATTTTCCTTCATTCCATGAAGTTTTGCAATCATGACTCAATTCCCATAGTGGAATTCACACTTTCAATGGTATCATCAACATCTAATGGGCTTCCTACTCTAAAATAGTAGCATAACTAGTTTCAAAGCTGCTATGGTGACCCAGATGAGCAAATCCAAGACTTGTTTGGTTTTGAGAGAAATCGAAGACACGAGTGAGCATTTAGTGACTACAGTAAATTAGAGGAAGCTATTCTACTAGAGAAGATAGCACAAATAGAGGTAATCATGGTTCAATATCGGGCCACAACATAAATGGAGGCATTCAAAATAGGATGCAGGGCACCTTGTCCATGGGTTGGCCCTATTCCTAGATACTATAGCTCACAGAAGAAGCTTATATTTTTAGAAGAAATATTTCCTTTGCTTATGCAATGGATCAAAGGTATTGAAATATATGGGCAAAGCATGAGACAACCTTGTCAATGGGTAGGTCAATCACCAAATATTTATTCATCTCCCATCCCACCTCAAGTTTTACCATATCATACCACTCCAAATTTTGAGTTCTCTTCTCCATCTCCAAGCCATCCATTCCACCCTCTCCTTTTCTTCAAGTACTTATGCCCCCATACGAACAAGGAACGACTTCAAATCCAAAATAAGAGGAGCATATGGTGAGAATTGATACAAACCTAGGGGGTTCGAATCATGAGCTAAGTGTTCAAGAGGCTACGGATCCTACCTTTGTTTGTCCTCCCCACAAAGTACAGCTCCTAGAAGAGTTTGGGCCAATGGGATTCATATTTCAAAATGGAGCTATACATGATGGAGAATTCATAGACTCAAAAACCATCATACAAGAAGGAGGGACCCTTGCACAACAGGATGATGATAGGCTTGATTTCTTATCATATTTGGGGGGATGTCTTGATGAAGAAGAGCCCATGGAAATCACAACCTTTGCTACTTCATCAATCCCACAACCAAAGCAACCTGTTACTCACGACAGTTCCCCTGAATCAAATTCAGAAGCTCTAGAAAGAAATATCATTAAAGGATTTTTACTTTCAATCAAAGAGTCTGGATTTTTCAGCGAAGCTACTAAAAGGGGGGAGAAAGAAGATAAGGATGACACCATTCAGGGAGATCTAAAAAATATCCTCATCTTAAAAGATGAATTTCAGAGCAATGGGAAAACACAGTAGATTGAGTCCCACCCCATCAAGAGTCTGGCCACACCAAAGCTCATGGAGAAGCCAACACCTGTCATGCTCACCTCAGAGCATGAGGATAATCTTCAAATCCCCAAGGGTCATCTGTAACACCTCCAACCAAATGAGAAGCATCTGGAGGTATTCTTTTTGTTTGTTGATACCACGGGTGGAAGAGTGAAAGGTAATTTTTCACTCTTATTACAGGCCATATCTATTGCTAAATTAATTGTATGGCCACACTTTATAAGAAAGGGAAGTTATTTCTCCCTACCTGTTTCAGGTTTTGTTTAGCTTCTCTCAAGTCTGGTTAGCCTAGGAGTAGGAGTAGATTGCTTTCAGCATAATAAGTGCTTGCACACACTCTGTATGACTCATTTGAGGCATGTATGATTTATCTTTGTATAGGCTTGTGTCTATATTACTCCAATAAAATGCACCAGACTCTCTAATGATCGCAGTAGGGAGATTAGAAATTCTTTGTAATAGTTGGAAACTTCAATCCAAGCAAATGTAAAGCAATTAAAATCAGTTAAGGAGTGATATTGTTAATTATTCAATTTTCTACTCTCACAAAACAAAGTTGCAGAGTTTCCTTGTGAGAGTATGAAGGCGCAAGGATTAGCTAGTGGCTCCAGAAGCAAGCAACGACACTTCAAATACTCTAGAATCAAGGTTCAGATCAGCTCAGGATAAAGATACAGACTCCATGCCTAATAGATAGCAAAAGACAGTGGGTTTGTCCCAGTTAGTAGGCTAATGATCCCTCGTGAGTCACCAGAACTGTTATCTAATTTCCTCCACCACCCGCTAAAATTAGATAACAATCAAATTCCTACTGAAATTGAACAAGTAAGCTCTGAGATTCTTGTAGATTTGAATTCCACCAGGGGTCAAGCCTTTGGAAACATGGAAGAAAGACTTAGCCAAATCAACGATGAAAAATTAAGCCGAGACAAGCCAACTCAAAAGAAAGCAACACTCTCGCGGATGATGCCAAGTGTCAACCTGGCACAAGTTCCAGAAAGAAAAAGGGGAGCAAGCCTCAAAATCCCATGGGACTTACATGTGGAGTCAACTATGAGTGTCTTTCCCAAGAAAAGTTCTTCGCATTAATATGTGACAGGTCCATTACTTGCTTAAAGGAGAGAAGTAGGCTCACAGACGATTCCAAGTGTCAGCTCGACGCACTTCCAAATGATACAAAGAAATAAGAGACCCTAGAGAAGTGCTTGGCCTCCACGTTGATCTTGTAATAAATGGGATCTAAGTTTGAAGCAGGTTGTAAAGGATTGATGAGAATCCAAATACCACGTATGGGAAATTATGAAGCCTATCTAAAAGTTTTAAATGCTCAAGATCTTTTCAAAAGATCAAAGACAAAGGGTCATTCAGCTGGTCTTTTCAGTAACAAAGTTAATGCATAGTTCCATGTGAAGAGTGTGAACCTATGAATACTTGATTTGTTCACCTACACTCGAGGAGTCATTTTTAAAGGAATAGTATAAAAATTGGTGTCGCCAAAATCATGATCCTAGAGCCCGATGCATAAAGTTTAGATATGTAATAAAGATTTGAAATAATAAGTCCTCTCCAAGGGATTCGGTTGCAAAATAGTTAAGAGATGTATTAAATGAGTATGGCTCTCACTCCTTGAAAAAAAAATCATGGGGAAGTGTGAGACAAATCTCGCAATCTACTTCTGTCACTTCACACCATTTACCATAATGAACAAGTAGTTGGAAAATAGTTCGGGAATGATCTTCTTATCTTCTTCCCATCCTATATATAAAAAAAGGTTAAAAAGAAGGATTGGGAGTTAGTAATTTTTTCTTTTTCCTGTCTCAGTTCCTCTTCTGTAAAAAGGCAGAGGTTTGTAACTTTGGCCTTCTCTCTGATCTTTTGTAATAGTGACTCTTCTTTCCTCTTACTTGTTGTAATACTGTGCATACTTCTTGGAGTAATATAATATGCCCTGTGATGCATTTTTTCCATCCTTTGTATATCTGTATTATCTCTAATAGCCTTTATTTCGATGTTGGTATATTGTGCATGTTTTAATGTTATTACTGTTCTCTAAATTTGTGCTTAAGTAGTTTGAAGTGGGACTCTGTGTGAATCGTTTATGGCCTGTGGTGCATTTCATCCACCCTTTTCATTACTCACCTCTTCCCAATTCAAGAAGTCATATTCGTGACTAACTTCTTCCCTTTTCAACACATCACCTTAGTTAGTTTTATGTTTCTTCTTGACCCTATCTCACACTACAAAGAAGAGCCAACTTCTTTAAAATATGGATGTTACCTTAGGGTGCACATCCCACCAACCTAAGGTATCCAACGGCTCTGGCATTCGTTAATAGAGGACATGGAGAATAATGACATGTAAAGAAAATTAGGATGTGACAAGATTAATTAGGTAATGAGAAGGATTAATTAATCAACTAATTTCAATTAATTCAATATGAATTTTTGTGGGAATATTGTGGGTGGAATTAATTGATTTAGGATGATGGTAAAATTTAGGTTTCTACACAAAGCACTCCTCTTGTACCATATGGATTGTCGAAATATTATCTCTCTTATATCTATATAGTTAATTAAATTTTTTTCATTAACAATTGTTAAGGAGTGGAAAAACAATTATAATCCACTTGTAGACACTAAAATTTGGTAACTTATGATTTCCAAAGGACAAGTTTGGATTTTTCTTTCTAAGACAAATAATCACATTCTAATCCCAATAAACTAATATTTATATCTCTCTCTTGAATTTCTCATCTCTAAATTATATTCTATCATTCATCCAATAAATATTAATTAAACAAAGAAATCATTTATTTCCACTCATCATTCTATAAATTGTATCATCTTTTGCATGTCTAAAACCATACATATGGGGTCCATAGTGGACTACAGTCCTAAATGACCTGTATAGTTTTAGAACCTCTTATCTAACAACTCATTTTCTAATTTGAAAATATTATATGTGTCATTTCATTTTCCTAGGTTTAGCATTATCATGAAATTTAACTTACAGAAGTGTATATAAGTAATTCAATATTTGATGTAGGGGCATCCCAGAATGAAGAAAACCTACACAAATGGAGGAAGCACATGATAACTTGGAAGATGCATAAGAGGAGAAAAGGATAGTGCAATAAAAATGCACGATGGAAATCTAGGATAAAATGTTAATAATAAAGAGGAGAAATTTTTTGGAGAGGAAACTAAGATAGAATAGGTTTCCTATAGCCATGAAAGAAGCATGGAAGAGGTGCATGACATGATGAAGAGCTACTAAGTAGGAAGAATAGTATAATGTTGAATGTGAGGAAACTAGTCAAGAGAAAGAAGGAAGAGACTGTGAGAAGTGGTCCAAAGACAAGGATGGAAGGAGGTGTGGCTTGAAGGCACAAAAATATAGGCATACACAAAATAATTGCACATAAGGTGAGAATGCCACATGAAAAATTGTGCTTAGGAAAAAAAATAGGGCTAAAAGAAACTGACCAAGATGAGACAAAGACACATGAAAATAAAGGCACGGTCAACAGTAAAATAAGGGAAGCACAATTGGAATAATGTACATAATAAGTGAAACATGCAAGGACATCGCGCCAAAGAATAGTTTTTTATAATGGAAACCTAGTATGAGGAGAAAAAATGATACGTGGAAGAGTATATGCCCAACATCTAAAGGAGTGGAAAGGACAAAGGAGGAATTAATGTGGGAAGGCATGTAGGAAAGAATAAATAATGTGAGTGGAAGTTTTAGATAATAAGAGTTCAGTCGTAAAGCGTGGAGGAATAAACCCTGAGGTGAAAATACGGGGTGATAACCGACAAAAGTGGGACAAAGGATGAGCCTATAGGGTCACATGGTTTATGGTGACTGAATGATGAGAATGATGATTGAATGAGTTCAACTACCCAATTATGTGGCACAAGGAGATTGTCTGGAAGGTGAATACACATATAAGCATAGTAAAGAGGCCAAATTTGAATTTGAAGTTTAATCAAGATGATTGTAGAAGATGGCTTAGAGGAGACAATCAAGAAAGATAAGGCACACATGGATATAAATATCATAGGATCCACTAAGAGTATAGGTTGTTAAGTGTTGTTGAGAAGGTGGTCATTAAAGGGCCACAAAAGGGCCGAGAGGAGTTGTTTGGCTAGAGGAACCAAGTAGAGAGGTTAGGATTGACCATTGAGATCAGAGAGAGAGGGATATGAAATATTAGTTTGGCTTAGTCCTTCAAGTTCCATTAGCTGTAATATCTCCATCAATATAATATTATAGATGTCGTGTGGATTTTCTAGACTAATGAAACATAAACAGTTTCAACCCGTTATGTAGGAATTTGAAAACAATAGGCTTGGGGAGTGATCGGTAAAGTCCCCTTCACTTTCAAGTGGTATCATAGTTGGTTTTTTCATATATGAAGGTGAGAAAGTGGGATAGTTTACATATCACCAAATGTGAGGTAGCTAGCATAGAGAGATTGTGTTCTCTGATGTGATAAGTTGGTTGATAACGCAAGTGAAGATATAGAGCAAAGATTCATGATACAGTGCCAAGGAAGGAATATTTGTCAGATGTAGAATTCATGAAGAAGATCAAGGAAATAATGGAAGAGTTTCGTGGACTCTAAGACTTGTGAACCCGATTAGATCGTGTGGAAAACCACCTAAAGAAGAAAGGTCTTGTGAAGAGAGCTAGTGAGGAGATGAAGAAAGTGAAGGAATCAACAGAGAGTTGAGGGTGTGATGGAAAGAATGTGCAAGGAGTGTAAATAAATCACCAAGAGGAGAATGATTTCATAGAGGCACAACCAGATGTTGCATAGAAAGAGCATAGTAGAAACGAATAGTCCATCACAGGATCATTTCCAAGAGTAGAGATTTTAGCTACAAAATTACCGCAAAAAGATGTGTCAATAGAATCACATCAGATACAACATGTGATATTATCATGCTAGTAAATAAGACTTCTTAGGAAGAAAGATAGATATTGGTGTAAACCATGAGTGCATAAGGAAAAGTGTGGAGTCAAGAGAAGACACCTTGGAGCACAAGGTGGAGTGAGAGGAGAAAGGTGCTTAGGAAGAAAATAGGCACACATAATACATAAGATATGCAAGGGATAACATCTTGGAGATAAAAAGAGTGGGGAACACCATAGGGAAATATTCCCTAGCATGAATAAGAGGCACTACATTTTGTGCAGAAGAAAGGAATCGAAGAATAGTAGAGGAGCATGAAGGTAAAAATTTGCACATTAATGGAAGAGCCAATATAGGAGAAGCTAAGAAATCCAGGGATATTTCTAGAGTTCACATGAAAAGGGCATACCCGGTAAGGAGATCCAAGGAAACCTCACGAGAAGGTGTGTAGAGAAGTGTGTAAGTGGAGAAGAGTGCACGAACTTGAGGGAGTGTTACAGAAGTTTTGAGAAAGTGTAAAATAATGTGGAGGAGGAGGATAAGATCAAGAGAGGTTGGGAGTGGTCTAACACAGAGGAAGTTTCCCCTAAGGAAATAAGTACATAGAAACTAAGGATAGTAGTTAAAGTACACATGGAGAGAGGGGCACAAGGAGGAGAATATTTTGACAAAGGTCTCAAGTAGGAGTCCTATGGAGAGGATCTAGAAGTCTTGCACAAACTAGAAGGTGTAGGAAGAGAAGAGGAGACAAAATAAATAAGTGGCACAAAACATTTTCACAATAAGTGATAAGAGAAAACAAATCCCGTTAGCAGGAGTGCATTATAACATATCCTGAGAGGCAATGGAAAAATAAACCCTCCATAATTGTGTAACCATTTATGATGTGGAAGCGCAAAGGAGTGGTGTTGGATAATGTGCATGAGAAGATGGATGCAAAAGGGAGCGGGATAAGTACTAAGATTTTAGATACTCCAGAATGGCCCTAAGAAGGAAGGTTGAAAATTATAAGAAGAACACATAAAAAATCATGGAAGAAAGGAATTGTTACAATGAAAGAGTGATAAAAAGCGGAGGAGAAAATGGTGAGAGGCCATAAGGATGAAGAAGAGACATGGTAAAATGAGACTTGCACACAAGAAGTGTGAATGAAAATTTTCTAAGAAACATGAAGGAGGATATGCCAAGAGAAAGGGAGTTTTTAGGTAGAAGGAACTCATGGGGAAGTACAATAGAATGTAGAGAATTCACCAGGAAGTGATAATAAATTTGAAGAAGTTCCAAGAGAAAATGTCTTGATGAATGCAAGAGTTGGGATTAGTTGTCTGAAGGGTTATTCTATTACTCAAATCCACTTGAGGAGGACCTCAATTTTGATGTAGGGGCATCTTGAACATAAGAAAACCTGCATAAAATGATAAAACTATTCATAAATTGGAAGGCGTAAATAGGAGAAAAGGAGAGCACAAGAAAGATGTGTGAAACAATTCTAGGAGAAATAATTAAGAAGAAAGAGGAGGAAAATCATGGAGATTTGAAAAACATATAAGAGGTGACCTATAGTTATAAAATAAGTGTATAAGAATGGAAGATTTGCATAAAAGGATAAAGAGTTTCTAAGTACGATTATTTGTAGAAAACCAAATGTGAGGTAACTATTTGAGAGAAAGAAGGAAGAGATGTGTGGGAGAAGGAAAAACTACTAATAGAGATATAGAGAGTCACATAGACAAGTGATGAGAAGAAAGTAAGAATACTATTATAATTTCAATCGCAAGGTAACTAGTTGAAAGGAAGAAGAGGCCATGAGAAGTAGGCCAAATACAAGGACAAAAGGAGGAGTGGCTTGAAGCCACAAGCATAGAGGAATGCACAAAATAATTACGCATGCGGTGATAACGACACATAAAAATAGGTACATAGGCTATAAATAAGGCCAAAATAAACTTGTCAAGAGGAGACAAAGACACACAGAAAGAAAGGTGCAGTCAACAACAAAACATGGGAATGGTAATTGGAATAAGGTGAAGAATAATTGAATCATACAAGAACATGGATTGAAAAGAATATTTGTCTAAAAATGACAACCTAATATGAGGAGATGAAAAGATACACAAAAGATCAAATTCCCAGGAGCTAAAGTGGTAGAAAGGAGAAAAGAGACACTGATGTAGGAAGGCTTGTAGAAAATAATAAATGAAACATGTAGAATTTTGAGAGAATAAGAGTGGAGCCATAAAGTGCATAGGAGTGGACACTAAGGTTAAAATACAAGGAAATATCTATAAGAAGAGGGGAAAATGATGATCCTGTAGGGTCACGTGGTTGATGGTGACCAAATGATGAGAAGTCTAATCAGATAAGTTTAACTACCTGATGGCGTGGCACAAGGAGATTGGTTGGAAGGATATTGCACATATAAGCCTAGTAAGGATGCTAGATTTGAATTTTAAGTCCAAGAGGGAAGAGTTGAGAAAACAACTTAGAGGAGAGAGAAGTGGCAAATGTAGGAGTACACACAGCTATAAATAGCATATAAACCACTACGGTTGAAGGTTTTAAGTTTTATTGAGAATGTGGTCATTAAAGGGCTGATAGGATTTATTCGTCCAAAGGGACTGAGTAGAGAGGTCGGGATCGACCATTAAGCTAAGAGAGAAACAGAGAGTGAGTCAGGTAAGATGATTCTAGATTATCCCTTGAGGTTATCACAATTGTAATATCCCCATCAAATGAAGCTTGTAGATGATGTATAACTTTTCTATACTAATCAAACATAAACAGTTTCAACCCATTGTGCTAGAATCTAGAAACATCATGCTCAAGGAGTGCCCGATAGAGGCCCCTTCTTCATCAATATCACTCCATAACTCACATGAAACTCTCATAAAATAATATTACAAATATCAACACTAAAAATAGTCAAGGATCTCCAAAATATCCCTAAAGTAGTTGCAAACCATTTAGAGTAGCCATGACATCATGTCTAAATAACTCATCCACATCAAATATTTTATCTTCCTCCATTTATAAGAACTCAAAAGTTCTTTACCCATGTCTTAACAAGAGTAAGGCACACCAATCATTTTCAAATTTCTTCAAAGGAAAAAAATATTTAGTTTATAAGTTTAAGCACATCACATCACACTACTACTTTATTGGGTACATTATCTACTCTATAGTTATCGTGATATCTTTGTGTCAAGAGACAAGAGGGAACCCATAAGAGATTATATTAGATTACATAAACTAATTACACATACATTAGGAGAACTACATCAGACTTGATCCCAGTCAAGGGGTTGTAGGGAAACACTTGGATTGGTTCGTTAGGGTTTGATCACCAAGGGTGGTCCATCCTCACCCAAAAACCAATTTATGCTTTTGTTATCTAATGCTTTGATGAAGGGTATTATAGGTATTTAAGGTTTCCACTTGTTGTAGACCATTACAAGTTGTGTAAAATAAAGAAACAGACAATGACATGTCTATTTATAGATAATTAAATGGCAATATAAGTTATAGAAACTCATTGAAAGAAGTTTTAAAATTACACAGAAGGTGCTAGAATTGTACCACATTCTAGAAAAATGTGTATGGTTTTGGATAGGGTTAATTTTTAGTTACACTATAAAAAATGAAGTATCTTGAGGTTTAG
This sequence comes from Taxus chinensis, assembly GCA_019776745.2. NCBI lineage: Eukaryota > Viridiplantae > Streptophyta > Pinopsida > Cupressales > Taxaceae > Taxus > Taxus chinensis. The sequence goes on from CM034154.1 coordinate 487,579,168, forward strand.
ATCAACTTGTTTACCTAGCCTACACATCCATATCTCCTATATTCCTCTATGTATAACTAAGTCTTCATATTCTCTTGTGTTTTTTAGATATCATTATATATCTTATCATTGTTGCAAGTATTAATACATTATTTTTATCATGCATGGTTAATAGTAGATCAATTAATTCAAAATAACTCCTAGAAAAACCCTTACATATTATATTACTTATATCACATTTATATTTTTAGGGTGTAAATACTACCACATTATTCATTTAAACTAAATACCTTCTAAATTTATAGGGATTATTTGATTTTCATGTGAAATTATTTCCCATCTGATTTTATTTTCCTCATAGGTTTCGTCAGAGTAGGAATCCATGTAGGTCATGGTTACCTCACCGAGGAGTCCATGAAAGATGGAATAAATTATAGTGTTGACAATTATAGTGGTTTGGTTGAAAAATAGGTGTTGTTTTACATTATAAATATTCAAAGTAGTTACCAATGAAATTGGTGGTGTAGGAACGACAATAATAATTTCTCTATTTTTCAGCCACTTGGATTCATGGGAATCTGATCTAGTCACTTTAGATGTTAGTTAGTAGAAAAAATTAAGGAATTTAAACTATGTTACATGTATCATTTCTTTAGTTCTTATAAAATAAATAAGCATGACCTTTTAATCTTCTGTGACTACCATTTATTGGTGAGAGAGGTATACAGAGGCACATGCATGAGTATAGGGGATACACAAAACAATATGGGATGGTATAAATTCACTATGGGGAATTTGATCTTATTTCCTATGTTTGTTTGTTTATTCCTAATCCGGGTCTTACTTTGGAAATTAGACTTATAATTATGAAGCTCAATGAGTATGATAGGTCAACAGTTTATTCTCATGATAAAATTATAGGATGTGTTGATTATCCTTTTCACCATCAAGATGGAAAAGGATCAAAGAATAGATAGATCCATGTAGTTGAGATCAAATCTATAATATGTATTCTATAATCTAGCATTTTTATTAGTAAACGTGAATCGACCATTTTGAATTTCATTATTGTATTTTTAATCAACTTTATCCTATGTTTTTTTGACACATTCTTGTTAATTAGTGGATTTTATTTTATTTTATATACTAAAAATTTGACCCTTGTAACAAGTGTTTTGATAAATATTATATGACGAATTATTTTTTTGATTTGTTATCTTACAGTACAAGATTTATATAAACCGTATTTTAATTAAAATATCTATAAACATGTGTGATAGAATAAGGAATAAAATGTAGTAATAAAAGTGCTTATGTGATATGTTATGACAAAATTTATTACATGTATTTTTTAATATTTACGTGATATAATGTTATGCATTATTTTCTATTTATAGATTTTGAGAAGTTGGCTCAAAGGTTTTACTAAGATACCTTGCAATGAGTTCAATCATAAATTTTAATTAATGATCACATGTTTATGCATATATTATTTATAGCATACAAAGTTGACTACATAAATTAAAGATCTAAAACATTGGAATAAAGCCACACTCTATTTATCTGAAATTTGCTATAACATTATTTGTGTATTTTTTCCCATGACATAGTAACAATGCAATTTATTGTTTGATTATGTTTGCAAGTAAAATATTCTCTAAAATGTGTATATATATTGCATAATGTATATTATGAAAAAATATGGTACAATAAACAACATGATTATGAGGAATGTTGACTTAATTTATATTTTATTATTGTTTGGCATCCACATGAGGTTTACTAAGGGATGGGAAGAATACTATGTGCATTTATATTGGGGGGTTTAACCCCTTGAAATTGAAACTGGTATAATAGGAATTATTTATAAGTTAGGGGCTTTCTAGTACCATTAAAAATGATAGGTACCAAGGACATAGGGGTTTTGGATAGGTGCGCGTGTATAATATATGAAATATAATTTAGGTGGGTACACATACTATTTAGAAACTATGACTTGATTATCCCCCCACATCTATATTTTTCATCGATATCTAATCTAGCTCATCTCTACTTATGGAGGATTCATAAAACATTTTTCAAAAAACTTATAATGCCTAAGTTTGAATTATTAATCTATAAGGGTGATTTGCAAAGGTTAGTAAAATGCTATCTAAAAAAGGCTGAAAGTAAAAAACCAAATCCAACAATGAAACCAACATGCAAAGCCCATGCGTAAAATTTTGACATCTACATCAAATTTAGATGTGTGGCATCGCATTTTATTTTCAAAAATGATACACTATGTATGTGCCACCATTCGTGAATATTCTATATCACTAAAATGAAATCTATGTGGGATATACTATGGAAGAGGCAATACATTTTCATTATTTATTTTTTTTGGTTCGATGGTGGTATAAAAATTATGTTTATGAAGGTGTTATGCACACAATCAAAGATAACTAGGGTTGTACCGGGGTTGGGGTTAATATAGTTAGATGACACAATATACCTTTGGCGATGGTGTTTTCTTTCCTATGGGAAACTTTCTATGTCTTCCACTAGTATTCTAGATATACCATGTATCTAATTTATTTGTGTGGGAGTAAATTTTAAGAAACTTGTGGGAAATTCATATTTCCAAATAATTCTTCACACTTTTAGATGGTAGAAAAAATTAGAAAAAATAAAGGTACAACTAGAGGTTATTAATAAATTTTTATCTATCTAATGTGTATATATTAGTGGCATTGTGTTCACTTTCTACAAAATTTAATATTTAGTGCATTTGTATTTCTTTTTACACACATATTCCAAGGTCAACAAACCCAAGGGATAATATACATTATGAGTATAGAAATCAAAATTTATAGGTCATTCTCATTTGACGTGGTTTTTAGATTGTGTAAGCATATAAATTGGTTTTAAAAATTTTTATGAAGTGAATACTTATGTATTTTTATTTTACATTTTTATCATATGCAATTACTTAATTGTAAATACAACTCATTCACCAGTACTAACTAATGAACTCTAAGAATTGTTACCGACAAACAAACCCTAAACATTTCTTCCTACGAGTGAACCTAAAGGATAATATATAATGAGTGTAAAATTTAGAATTCACGAATCAATCTCATTTAACCACATATTTGACACAACTCTTATATGTTTAAGCATTTGACGTGATTTTCTTGGAAGTGGCCATGAAGGTATTTTTCTTACAAATTTTATTAATTTTAGTTATTAAATAAATAATTTAGCACACTCCATCTACTAATAAGGGAACCAAAGATGACATATCTAACCGTTGAATTCTCAATACTACTATCAGACAATGAACTATTCTTCAAGATTTATTAAAATTCCATATAATTAGGTAATATTAGACCATGTCAGTAGAAAAAGTTACAATGTGTTTGTTGTTTTAATAATTGAAGTCAACGGGATATTTTTATCACACTTATTCTTAAAGAGACTTTTTACTCTATATTTTTATTTATTTTTCACTCGTTTCAATGTCACATAAATATGGTTTATATTGTTTTATAAATATGGAATATTATCACAATATTTTACTATGAATAATGAGTCAAATGATAAGCAATTTATAATTAATGAAGCCTTGAAATTTTAATGTGAAAGATTGAATCTTGTAATGAAAGAGTACTTTATTTTAATTTTTAATCTTGTTTTCCATGATTCTTTGAATACTCTATTTTTATGGGCCTTAATTGGAAATTGATTAATTTTTCCTTTAATTGGTAATCCTTCCTTATTGAGTGTGGAAATCATTCCTTATTTGGAAATCTTATAGTGGAATTTGAATCATGCAATTGATTTATATCACCACATTTCTCCTACTTTGGTCATTTGGGTTAACAACTATCATCAACATGAGAGGTTTACAATATTTCACTTAGGTATGCCACTATTAGTTTTCTCTTGTATTTTTATTTCTATTATGAATGTTATCCTTTTCTTAGACTATTCAAGACTGATATTTGTGCACGTATTAGTTATTTTATCTTATTTTTTAGTTTTTTCCTTCAATATTAACAATGTCATTAAAGTTCATTAAAATGGACTATTAGTAGACATGTTGGGATTACAATAGCTTTTTAGTGTTTATATCACACACACACACACACACACACACACACACACACACACACACACACACACACACACACACACACACACACACACACACACACACACACATGAATGTAAATGCAACGTGCAAAAAAAGATGTATGTGTTTAAAATAGGAGGTTATTATGAATTAATTAGTTTACAATCAACCACAAATAATTAGAACAACACACGTTAATAATTTTTACAATAATAAGTAATATAAAATAGATCAAATACATAAAAGGAGATGAAGAATTATACAAAGTGAAACAAAGGAGATATGGATGTGTAAGAAAGATAAATAAGAAGATTTGAGACTGAAGATACTTCATTTTTTAGACTAGAACTAGGAAATGACCCGGTGTAAGAATGCATAAATATTGTACGGTCTTTATCTAATTTTGTACAATCTTGATTAGTACTCTATGCCTTGGATATTGTAATGCCCGCCTCAGGCCGATGAAAACAACTAGGAAGATACTAGAAAATTTGAGGTAATTTTTTTTTTTTGGTTCTTAATTAATACTAACCCATCACTTAACCCATTCTCGAAAATAACTAATTTTATTCTAATTCAATTTACCAAATTTAATTAATCACCAGCCTAATCCCGTCTTTAATTATTTACTTATCTCTTAAATTTACTAGGGCCATAATTAGTAAAACTACACCCCTTTTTTTTTATTCACCCTTTTCTTATTTACTTAACTCATCACACTCCCTTGTTTTTATTTAATAGTTGGCCCACACATCCCCTTTTTAAATTTATTTACCATTTCCACAATATTTCCCTTACCCAAAAACATGTAGGGTTTTATTTAAGCCCTAGGATCTAACAAATCTCAGCCCTAGATCTAATTTTGACCTAAATCCCTTTATCTCTTTCTTTTCTTTTCATTTCCATGTTATTTTCTCTCATATGCTTTGTTTGTTATTTGCAGGTAGAGGACAGACCAAGGAAGCTTGAAAATTCCTTATGTATTCCCCTTTTTGTGATAGCCATATCTTCCAAGATTTTCTTCTTTGGCTTTGGGATAAATATATGTATTTATATATATGTATTTATTTTTGTTTGTGTTGGGGGGGAGGGGGGATTTATAGGTCTGGGAGGTCGGCGGTAGTTGGAGATGAGGGGGCAGTGAACCGAAAGATGGAGGGCTGCATGAGGTAGTAGTGTTGGGGGCGGCATGGTGCTGTGCGTAGGGGGAGCAGGGCAAGTCGTTGTAGTGTGGGGGGGGGGGGGGGGGAGTTTGAGGTGGTGTGTGCATGGAAGGGGGTAGCGGATGGCCCTGGCGCTGTGGAGGACGGATGGTGGAAGGGAAAGTGACAGTTGGGGGGGGCGTTTAGAGGTTTGTGCGCTAGGTGGGGGGGGTCCGAACTGTCCCACCCTCATTTGCAGTTAAAAAACTCTATTTTTGTTTGTTATATATTTTTATTTTTTAAAAATATATTAAAAAACGTAAGTATTATATATATATATATATATATATATATATATATATATATATATATATATATATATATATATATATATATATATATAATAACATATATAATATATATAATATATTGTAAGTTATATATATATATATATATATATATATATAAAATATCAATAATAAAACATTAATTAAATGATTTATTTAATATAAAATATATATGTATTTTCATTTCAGGCAAAATAAATTAATACTGATTGTCATTTAGTATATATATATACACATACATATATAAAATATATATAATAGGTATAATGAATCCAACTTCTTTATATTTATTTATATATATATATATATTTATATATATATATATATATTAAATATATATCATGAATACATATTAATACTTTCTCTTTGTACTTAATAAAACAACTTCTAAAACTACTCATAAAAAGGAGTCCAACTTTCATTTCATCTATTTACTTTACCATAGTTACAAGAAGAGAAAAATGGCATAAAAGAAAGTATTTCAATCAATATTATTCATGAGATCCAATGCTAAAATTTCTTATTTCATTTCCAATGCTTTTAACAAAACTTACTTCAAATTTTTAAACAAATGAGATTCATAACAAAGTAAGATTATTTCTGATTTTTTTTTTAACAAAAATAATAAACAAGTAAACCTTCCTTTCCACACACAAAAAAAATCTGATTTCTAGAACCATAATAATCTCCAAGGGGAGGACATTTCAAAATAATAATAGTTTCTACTAAAGTTAAACAAGTGTCTTATAAAGAAGTAGATCTCCTTTCAAATAGAACATTGTTGTTTTGTCAATAAATATCCCAAAAACAAACACATTATGGGAATGTAAAATTACTTTCTTTCAAAACATTATTTTACCAATCTTCTTTTGCCCAAACTCTCAATAATGCAATACTTCATATTTCACAATCATGCTAAATATACAAGACAACAATCCAATAAAATTCCTTTCCAGTGGTTGAAAGCAAGTCTTCAAATACAATGGACTACCAATCTTACAAGTGGTTTCAAATCACAAGAGGATACTTTACAAAACAAGGAACCTTCCAAATATCCATATCTTCGAGTCATAAAAAGAGGGATGCCAACGATGAGAAGAAGACAAGGAGCACCAAGATGACAAGAGACTCCAAGCTTGAGATACAACTTTCATGCCTTCAAGGAAACCAACAAGGAGAAAGATCTTGTTTGCCACCCAACTATAGGCATCATTACATGCCTCTCCCAAGGTTGGGATAGATGCTAGACTCCCCCAAGCCCATGGGAAAGAGGAAAACTAACAACTTGCACAAGATGGAGGGTGAACTAACAATGATACAACCACACAAAAATAGGACAAAATCTAAGACAAGACTCAAAATTTTCCAAGGTGGCAAATAGAATAGCCCAAGTTCTTCCTCTAAAAACAAGGAAGAGAGGAGAGAAGTTCTCCAAAAGTTGTTACCAAGATTATAAACACAATAACTAGACCTCCATACCCTCCTTATTACTCCTATATCATTTAACCCCTCCTTATTCCTCCACCCTTTCTCCAAGTCCTTCTTGGAAGGATTTTCAAACCTCAAGGGGGTTTCCTTACCAAGAATGGGGAAGGAGATTCAATCCAAATGAATCAACTTCCCCACCTCAACCATTGAGGGGAAAACAATAAGACCCTACAAGACTTGTCCATCAAGCCTTGAGGATTGAGAGGAAAAATCCCTCTCTCTTCCCCCACAACTCCAAAAATCCATCATGCCATATAATGGATGGAGTAAAACAAAAAAACAACAACCAAAAACCGCATGCAAAAATAACAATTTCAAGTAGCCCATCTAACAACTAAGATGAATACACACATGCAATAAGACATAAGAGCCTACCTCAAGGAAAGCTCTCCAAAAATATTTCCTACTTCAAATTTCTCCACTTCTTGACTCAAGCAAATCTCAAGCTCCAAATCCCACAAGCATCCCAAGCAAGAATTTAAAAAAAAAAAGTCCCTCTCTTTTCCCATGAAGGGTAATTTAAAGAGGAGAAAGCAAGAATCCTCACAAATGAGGGGGTGACATGTGTCACCCCTCTCCTCCCTCAAGGTCAAAGATGCCAAAACAAAAGAGAGAAAGGATAAAATGTCTTTTTGCCCTCTTCTCCCAAATTTGCCTAAATGTTAACAAGACAAAATTAGTGAAACTTTTAACAAGCACTCCAATCCACACCCCTTACATGGATGTAACCAAACAAGAGCCAAAAAGGGAGGGAAAACTCCCTCTAGCCTTGGAAATAAGCCCCCCTACCCATTAGGTAGGGTCCAAGGGCTCATTTCTATGTTAGGGGAACTCCCAAGCTAAAAAGGGGTCCCTAAAAATGCCCAAAATAACCCAATTTCGTATTTTGCATTTTTGGCACAAGGGTAGAGGGTGTGGGGACCACCCAAGGGTTTCACATGTGACCCTAAACCCTTGCGATTAAGTGACTCATCAAACAAAATAAAAATTCTAATGAAAGTGGGATTATTAACTCCCAAAACAATTTTACAACATAACTAATTACCCTAAACAAAATTAATAATTCAAGGCACAATACATTACAAAAATTGGGGTCACTCATGGTGCCCAAAATAATAATCTCCAACACTAAGGTTTCACACAATGAACATGGCTAGGACTCAGCCCATGGGCTGTTTGTGCAAGATGTGTAGTTGGCCTGAATCCCACGTTCTCCTGTAAACGTATCACGTACACACTCATTGCACACATTAACCACATCTGTCCGATAAAATATAAATCAACGACTCATCAAGATATCAATGAGTTCTAAACTAGGCTAACATCCTACTGAAATAAAAAAATGGGCATAATTATACTCAATTCTCCGAAGTTAGACAAGATGATAAAGTGACATATAACCATAGAATCCCAACATGCAACAACTAAGTATCCATCAATTATAATTATGTTCCAAAAAAAGCACCATATCCATTAGTATCCATGACATCATAAGAAAATGTGACAATATAGAAATTAAGCTAAATTGGCTCCATACGCCTGAATGTCCACACATGTCTAATAAGATCCAATCTCTAATATAATGTCCAAGATATAATAAATCTCTGTCAAAACATGTCTATGAGAAAAGAAACAACAAGCTACTAAGCTATAAAAAGTGTGGGCACTACAGATATTTTTATAGTCAGCTTATGTAACTTTTTGTGTGCTTCATGTTAGTGCAATATTTGTATATAATTATATATGCACATTTTATTTTATTTTTATTTAGCTTTATCTAAGATTTTTTTTACTTAGTCTACTTTTCATGGCTCCTAGGCTCAAATTAGGATAAGTGGCACTCATATCCTAACCACTTGTCTCATGTGTTTCTATTCATGTGGAGGTTGTGACACACATGTCTATCATATAGTCAAAAATAAAGTTGGACTAAAACTCTTACTTTTTCTATATGTATAGAAAAAGTAAGAGTCTTAGTCCAACATTATTGGAAATAATGTGTTTATATTATTTGCAGTAGCTTCTAGCATTTTTTGATTGAGTAAAAATTGAGGAGGTTCATGGGTCTCACTTGTTCTTTCATGGTTTAAATTTGATATCGCTTCAATTGTTAATTGTGGTGTTGAATATTTTTTTGCTTCTTCTTTCGATCCATATACTTCTCTAAATTATTTGTAGTATTTTAGGCATAACATCTTGCTAGTTTATAATAAAAACCATCTGGGTTTATTATTCTTTCCAAAAAAAATCTTTTCCAACCCTTTTAAATCAGTTTATCGATGTTGGGGATAAAAATATGTTTTCTAATTCTACAAGAGTAAAAAGCACTCTCTCACAAGGATCTCTTCATTAGTATAAAAACAATCAAATCCATTAAAAAATACATGCACAACATAATACAATTCACTAAAAAGCAATTGCATTAGTATAGAAACAATAGACACACTAATGGATCAATAATGGTGTTTGTCTCCATATTATTAGAGCTCAAAATGTAAAAACCTAAAGATTACACACCTCATAAAATACAAGTGGGAGTGCCTCTAAATATGCTTAAGATGTGGTTGCACAACAACTAAGTGTTTTTTGTGAACCCCTCAACATATGAGAATCCCATAAGTATGTGGATCAAACAAATTCATATACAACATGGATTATCTCAAACAAATTAGTGAACTCCAAAGATAACCTTAAATCATAATTATAGTGTGACTAATATTTAACTAAGCTAGATAGATAATAACTGGAAAAACTAGGCCTAGTGTGAACACAATTCCAGCACCCTCCCTTAAACACAAAATTTGGAAGTGAGAAAAGAGAAACTCTAGGAGATATATCCAAGTATGGATCCCAACAACTAGGAAAAAGTGTTACCATGGATAGAAAAATTCATCGCAAGGTATCCAAAAACAAGTTAAAAAGAATAAATTGGAGAGAATAATATCTTGTTACAAGGCATCCCAAGAAGCATGGATCAAAACTCTACAGTTTGTTGAAGAATATTTTTGGTCTATGCTGTGGTCTGGATCCACTACTCGATCAGAAAATTCAAACTGAAACTATAATAAAACAAAATAAATACACTTTAGAAGGAGGGAAAGAGAAAATATTAATTGAAGGATATTTTCAAAAGTGGTGTTGATATTGCAAATGATCACTAATTTGTTTGATCTACTTCCAAAAAATGCAATTTTCCACAAACCAAGAACAACAACCAAGGAAAGGACATAATACCTTAAAGTAGAATCTGCACCACATGCCACATACTACTTGTAACATCCCCATTTTAAGATACTAGAACAAGGGGAAAAAAAAAATTATATATACAATGTTCCCTGTTATGAATTATATAATTCAAACACACGTTCAAGTTTTAATAATTGTTCTCTGTCCAAATAATGCAGTTTGGATCACACAATTTCCCTTTAAAACTAATGTTCTCTGTTCACATATTTGTAATATGGAACACACATTCGGTGCCATTTAATCATATAACAGATTCCATATGCTGCTGTAAATGACTCGAAGAACTACCGATCTCCCATTTTCATGGCTCAGAGTTTCAACGATCTCTCATTTCATGACTTGGCAACTTACCGATCCTTCATGTTCATTCATGCATAGTATAATATATATACAAGGTTCTCTTACGGTTTTCGGTTATCGAAGTGATCCATTTAAGAAGCCTATCTGAATATCTGTTACTCATATTCATCTGACATCCTGCATCTTAAATTAGGTGATTAGGACAACGCAACCAGCACTTGCAATACTTTGGCCAAAAAATTTCACATGCTTTGCATGATCATATTCCAGGATGTGATACACACCAACGGAATATGTCCTTCACCTCACTTCGTCTGTTATCTAGAATGGTCTTTCCTGGTCCCTACCAGTCCTTCCAATTTAGGGTCAAATTCAAACTCCAACTAGCAATGTGAACGAGTATAGGAAGATACTCATGGTAACTAAAGATACACAAACATACGGTGTCATCCTTAGATGACTCCATGTGTCTAGTTATCTTTAGTCCTCCAGAGTCACTCTGTATACGTGATCACACTCCTATCCCCAGCCAAGAACTTAATATTCAGCTTATGTAATCTTGATGATTTAATTCGGGAGGGCATTGTAATATGTCAGCTATAACATTGTGTCATCATGAAGGCCCCGCCTTTATGAAGACACCATGCTGTAACTGGTGTATGTCAATGTCCTACAGAATCCTCCCATCGAGAGTACACATCCAGCTCAAATGATTTGGTTATGATCTTAATATTTAAGATCAACTTTCAGCAGCCATGCTGATCCTTTATTCTCGTTCTTGTTATAGTTGTATGTAGCTAAGAAAGACTAAATCTGTCTTCTAGCTTACTATGCATCTTCTCCTTCGTACCGAAGGGTTACATTTTCTCTACTTGGTTCTTTTCTTAATCCTTGGATTAAGCAGCTCGTTACCGATAGACTTAATAAGTTTAACCTATTAAACTTAACCAAGTTTTCCACAACTGTAAACAAATTCAGAATTCCAGCTCATTAGACGTCATTTAAATGAGGTCTAATTCTTAATGAATTTACTCATTTATTCTCCTTAACCTTACATAGTTAAGGTCTGTTAACCATGGATATGTTTTTCCATATCCTTACTTTCTGAATTTAACATACGAGGCTATTAACGGGGTCCGAATACGAGGTTCGGCTGCTCCTAAGTTATTTGATATTCCTTAGCTTTCAAGTTAATCCCGAATACCATTCAATTAAGAGATCATGTTCTCCCTAAATCCTTTTTAATGCCAATTAAAAATTCATCTTAACCCAAGTATGAACTAATTGCACATTTCAACGTAAAAGTAGTATTTAGGTAAGAATAGATGTCAGTTCCTTTTAAATCCATCCAAGAACATTTGAATAATTCCAAATCAAGAAATAATGTTATATTCCCAACTTAATCAACAATATCAAACTGATACAGTCATTAAAATATCACACTTGTATTTGTATTCATCCATCCTTTTCATAATCTATACATTTGCCAGTCCAAATGACTGGACTTTGTTTATATTAAACAACATTACAACTCATAAGATAGAAGAATGTAATTTCTTCTTTTCTCAATTCCTCGTAGAGGAGTAATAACTATCAAATACAATCCATCTTCAGACAATCAAAAGAAGTATCAAAAAACAACCATGTCTTCGTTTTACTCAAGTTCCATCTGCAAAATTACTTGCACGGGTCAGTTCATTGAACTGAGCATATGAAGCACTTGTCATTAAAATGAGGTGCTTTTAATTAACTGTCTCAATAAAAGAACCCTGCTTTTATGAAACGTTAATATGAACATCAACAAGAATTAAGTATTAAAAAGAATGATCAGCATAACAACTGAAACATCTAATTACCATCCAAATCAGTCAAAGGATTACTGCCCTTTTTCCCACATAATCATTACAAGACGCAATTTCCTTCAACAGTTCCAGATTACAACATTTGTAAGAACTAGGAATACAAGTATGTATGTTGTTGTTATAACATTAAATGCTGTCAATTTCCTTCCCTTTCATTAGTTATAATTTCAAAGGATAAATTTGACTGAAAATATAAATCAAATTACTTTCCTTTCAATTCATGCAACTCATTTGATTTCAAGAAATCAAGTACAGATGAGAAGTAAACAGCAATAGAATATAGATGCTTAATCCCAAGCTATATAAAATTCGTTCCTTAACGATTACAGATTTCTAACTGTATAAGAGAAGAAATGACCATTATTCCAAGTTATCCATCCACACTCCTATTCCTTTCCTCATGACTGTACTGAAGTTAAATCCAAACTAGACATCAATCAAAGATAACAATTCAGAGTGAAACTTACAAAATCCATTCAAAATTCACTTTCCAACAGCAAGGAATAATTCCATTCATATTCAGCTTTAAATGAAAACAAGGAAGAATTTATCATCCCTATCAATACTTCCTTAAATCAGGATCATACGAATACCAAAAACAAGTTGGTAAAACATTGTATCAATCATAGAACAAACAATGTAAAGAATGCATACTATGTTCTTACTGTACTAGAAGAATTCATACTTCTTTCACTGTATTATAACCAAATGAACAGTTATACAGTCGCTTAATCAAATATTCACATGACTTTCTATATCCATGAACACACACAGTTCATAAATAACAATTTGCACTTTGTTGTTACCTACAGCAAGTCCAATCTGGGTGTACAGTAAAGTTCTAGTGCTAATATTTCCAGAATTCAAGCAACAAGAAGAGAAAAATTCATTCCTGTAATTACTTCAATAAGAAAACACCCATTTTCTTCAAACACAACAAGAATCACTCAGGTCGAGTTTGTATTTGAATGACAGTGCAAAATCAGAGATCGCACGAATCATTTCATCCTTACGTTTGTACAAAAAAAACAAACACAGCACTCAGAAAACAATCTAAATGCCACTGTCACTTCCCTCAAGCTGAATCCAAAATGCTCAATGAATCCCCAATTACCATTTCTTTCAAAATCTAAAACAATAAAAAGAAGAACTTGTTTCCTTATAATTTCACTAAAGAAAAAATCATTTTCTTCAAAATGTAATAAGAACACCCAAGTCGTGTTTATTTTATAATGACAACTCAAACCCATATTGACAATAGAATGATTGTTCAACAATGTCAAACAAACTCACACAGCATGTACAATTTTCATTCAATATGCCATTTGTAAAGAAATACCCAGTTCGAGTTCCTTATCAACAGACATTTCAACCCGAAATCCCATTCTTCTATTTCACAATGATGTGCAGAACCCAGAAATACAATATTCATATAACAATACCTTTATCAAGGCAAACCCGCATAAGGTATTAAATGCACAAGCTTGGTACAGTCAAAAAAGTCTCAAACAGCAAGCTAATTCATATGTATTTCATTCGTTTGCACAGAAATTCAAAGCCAAGTTCATTTTCACGATGACAGTTCGAATGAGAAGATCAAACTGCATCCACAAAACATAACAAAATCAACTTTCCATCACAGCAAGGAGAAAACATAGTCATTTATAATTTCAGTAAGAAGAACAATTACTTTCTTCAGCTTCCACGATTACCCAATTTGTGTTCATCCATTTTTACAAAAGAAAAAGCACAGCTAAGTATTCATAAGCATAATTTCCTTATAATTTCAGTAAATAAACAATCCCCAATATTGTCGAACAAATCAACACAGCATAGGCTGTATTTCCAACTCAATACTTATGCAAAGACAGTTCAAATCGCAACAGCAAAGAAAAACAACTCTACCCAAATCATCTCAATCATGACAGCAAAGTCGAATAAACCCAAAACCCCCTTCATCAAAAGAGCAGGGTTGTTTTAATGAGACGTTTAAGCAAAGCAAGCAGTTTAAAGAGAAGGGCTTAATATGCCTAATAATCTTCCTTGAAGCTCGAAGAAAACCATGCCTACAGGAGTTATTTCCTTCCACGGCGGCAGTAGCAGAGCTTCCCAAACAATCACCTTCCGCTACAGGCTCAAAATAGCCTTAGATTTTCCAAAGAAATAGAGATAACAATCAAACACAACTGGTTTGACAGAACCATGAAAAACCAAATGCAGAGCAACTTCCAAAAACCTGAAAGAACACAATGAACAACAAAATTTCCTCTATGCTCTTTCCAAGGCGGGCTGGTTGCAAAGACCAAGAAAATTAAATGCATTGAAGGCTCTGCCTTTTCCTTTTTCCTCATGCCACCGCCGACTCGGGTTGGCGAATTGCCAAATTCAAATTTTACATAAAAATCAAGTTTAGTCTCATGACTAACTGAATACCTCTAACTTTTCCCTGTTCCCGCCAAACTTGGCGCTATCCACGCAAAGACCTTATTTATTGTCCATTGAATTCTTACCTTCCCTCCTTATCCTTTCCATCCCCATGGGTCTATGCGTCCCCTTCCTTAGGTTAGGATTAGTTTAGGATTTATAATAGTGTCCAAATCTAGGTCATAGGTTAATAGAACTTAGATCTATTTTTACCATTATAGAATTTAAAAATCCACATAGGATAGTAGTTAGGGTATAAGGTAGAACTTAGGGGTAGATTAGGGTCTAATTCCCCTCACACTTAATTAATCAATTCCAATCAAGTCCTTCCGACTGACATCCAAATTCAGCGCTATGCAGGACATTTCGTCCCACATTCCACATACCTGAGCCACCCACATCCAGGCCTTTATCGCCTTACGGGGTCTAGCGTTACAACAGTGTATGGTTCGAGAATCAAACCTTTTCCGTTGGCATCTATGTGCCAGCTATTCATACCTAAAATCAGGTGCTGCAACATTTATATCAACCTTCAGTCTGGTTTAAAAGTAAATCAGCAAAGCGATTACAAGAAGGGCACAACATACCTTGAATCAATGGAATTGATTCAAGGTGTGCTATCAATCAGCGAATAGAGTTCATCAAACATACGACAGATCTGTTGTCACATCAGCAAACATACAGGCAATAATAACTGTTGTCCCAAGTAAACAAATTACAGTATACAAGAGTCCAGATTAGCAACACATTCCTTTAAGATCAAAAATATATCTTAACATGTTTGCCTTCATTTCAGCAATTACAACATTATGAAAAATAATCACCATGATAACTTACAAAAATCAGGGTGTTACACTACTAAATAGGTGGAGTGGCACAAAAATATATACAAGTGGTGAAAACTAACTTCTCAAACATTGAAAAGATGACATTGGGATTAAAAATAATAAATCCAAAAAAAATACTTTCAACATGCCTAAATTGTGCTAAAAATATAGAAAAAACATACCTTTCAAGAATATGTCCCTAGTGGTGATACAAAATTCATACAGCTGAAGGAGAGGAAAGTGCTTAAAATGGAGCACAACGACATGAAAAAAAATCCATATCTCTATAGACTCAATTTGACTATAAAAAATCCTGAACAAAATAACATCATCAAGTGACACATAAATATGCAAAATGTTTTCATTCTCTAAAGCACTCTATTAGGAGAAGAGAGAAACTCTACACCTATTAAATAATATAGCTCAAACAATAAGGAGAATTATAATGTAGGAGGATAATTGAGTGGATTAAGAAGATTTATAGTGGAGGAGTCATGCATATAGTACCATCTTAATGAGTGATTCCATTCTACCACAAGTGATCATATATCCATCCCAATTGAACATGGATGGTTGAGGAAGATTCATCTGTATAACTCAATGTAAAGTGCATAAATTGAGCATACAAGGGAATATTAGAAAGTGTGAGAGATGATCATGTATGATAGCTAAAATATCAGGTTTCTTAGGCTTGAATGAAGGTGTGAACAAACTCGTGTATTTCTCATGATCCTCATGAAAATTAAAGTGAGCAAAAATAAGAGATCTTTCATCAAGTGATCCCAATGAATTATCTACAACAAAACCAATGTTGAGAAAAAATTCCTCATAACAAGCTGAATATGGAAATAAATAACTTGTGAGTGTCTTCTAATACCTCCACCAAAAAATCCCATAAACTGGAGCATATGAGAAATAAAATTAGAATTGTGCTTCTCAAAATATCCCCATAGGTGAGCAGAAGGAAATGAAGTGGGATATATATAGTGTGCAACTACAATATGCACATATGAAGAAAAAAACATATCTAGTAATAAGTGCAACAAGATTAGGAGAAAAATCTTTAATAGGAGTAAGCTTAGAGTCTGATAAATAAATTTCAATGGATGCCGGTGAAATATCTACAAGTGGACTAGAAGAAAAGTTCTAATGGTCCAAAATGTGAGGGTGATGCTACAAACTAGAAATTGTATGCTACATGGAGTGTATATCATATTTTCCATGAATAAGGTTATAAAGAAGAGATTTTTATACTTGAGGTTTCTTTTCTCTTACACAAATTTTACCATTTCCTCTTGAATGGTACAAACTTTGGATAACAACATATATTTTTTAAATTGTAAACAAAATATGTTAGAAAAAGAATCCATTATAGAAGGGAAGACAAAAAGAAGTATATAATTTTTTACCTATGAGGAGGTCTTACCTCCTTCTAGACTATACCTCACCCTCCAATCTTTAACACATGGAATAATTTTACACCAAGTAGAGAGTGCACCCTTGAATTACTACACAATGGGCTAAAGAGCAGGGGACTGGGGTAGCAGCCCCTAATAGGGTCAATGATATGCCAAGAAAAAAATTCCCTTTTAAAATGGCCTTTGAAATGGGAAAAAATATTTTTTTAATGGAAAAATACCCCCTTTTACAAACAAATAATTGCTCCATTTTTAAGAATATTTCTCCCCGTTTTACAAAATATTCACAAAACAATCTCCTTATTTTACAGAAATTTGAATAACTCTGCTAAAAAATTATCTTATTTTTAAAACATTCTTCATATAAAATAAATTACCTCCTTAATAAAGGAGTTTAGGTCAACAAAGGATCTCATATGTAGCTTGATGAGATGACAAGTGAGCTCATGGACGAGTTGGTGGTGAGATGGGTCAAACCCACCCTCCCCCATGCCTTGAACTCTTGACCATACCAAGCTCATAGATTATTACATACGCATGATTATGAGATTAGATATGGAGGAATTTTAAAAATATTTTCCTTGATTAGGAAACAATAAAAAGGAAGACTCATTGAGTTGGAAAGCTTGATGGAATATTTTTGAGTTATTCGGGTTTACACCCTAATAATTAAAGCAGTCAAACATATCCAATATTCACTTCCTCCATGTCAAATAATCTTACCATAAATTCTCACCACACCACATAGTTAGAGGATATGAATGTAAAATGAAGAGCTGAGGCCATATACACAAACCTCCATATCCTTAAACTAACGTCATTATTGAACTGAGTAGAGATAGTATGATAGTGATATTAGATTATCTGTGAGAAATAAAATGGATAAGAAAAACAAATCCAAGGTCATGCATATTCGATATGAAAAAGTGACAAGCCATGGATTGATTTGGATGAATTCTTAAAATAACATACAATAGACCGAATGTGAGAATCCATGTTCATATGGAATTCGAGTTGCTTGAATGGAGAGATGAAAATATTTCTGAGTTACAATCCACAAAGGATCTAACCCAATCAATACTATAACGAGTCTAAATTTGGAGCTCTCCAAGTAAACAATAGGAGGAAAGGGACAAGATTATGGGTACATTATAGCATACAAAATTTATTGATCACAATAACTCACCAATAAGAAGCTCCAACATAGGTATATCGAGCTCTCTAGGGTGAGGAGAGTCTTCAACTCTCAAACACTTTCTAATGCATATAAGAAGCCTGAATAAAATGAGATCAGTTCAAACAAAGAATGTGTTCAATAAATATTTTTGAATGAACAATATTGAGTCTAATTGGGATGCAAAGGAAAGAGATGAGGGCGAGGTATGAAGCTTTGAGCATGTTAAGATAAAAATGTTCTACCTTAAGCCAATTGTCTCATGTAACTCACTGCGTTGGTTAGAAACAACCCATTTACGCACAAAAATATCTCACTGAGCTATAAAAGAGAAGGATCTCACAAATAAAAAAGGTGTTATTTTGTAATTTTTAATCTAAAATGTACATATAGATCTACATATCCGTTCAAATCCTAAAAAATCAGCTTTATGAAATTTTACAAAAATACAACATTTTTTTCAAATTTTATAAACTTCTCCTTCAACAAAATCATGTGACCTGTTTAGGGAAAATACACAACATTCATATATGATTTAGGGAGTTGTGGCTA
Source organism: Taxus chinensis (assembly GCA_019776745.2). Taxonomy (NCBI): domain Eukaryota; kingdom Viridiplantae; phylum Streptophyta; class Pinopsida; order Cupressales; family Taxaceae; genus Taxus; species Taxus chinensis. The sequence goes on from CM034154.1 coordinate 487,598,044, forward strand.
CCAAAAACTAATCTTATACCATAAAGGATTGGATAACACTCTCTAACAAGGATCTCTCTAGCAACATAAGAAAAACCATTTCCATTAACAAATGCACTCACAACATAATAGAATGCAATACAAATCAATTGTGTTATCATAGAAATAATGCACACACTAATGGATTAATAATCATGTCTACATATTAGTGTAGCCCAAAATTTATGAGCCTGGATATCACACACCTTATAAAATACAAGTGGAAATGCCTCTAAGTAAGCCTAAGAGGTGGTTTCACAACCACCAAGTGAATGTTGAAAACCCGTCAAAATAGGATAATCCCCAAAGTATATGGATCAAACAAATTCATGTTCAAGATGGGACTATCCCCGAAAAATTAACAAACTCCCAAGATAATTTTAACTCATAGTTGTAGTGTGTACTAATATTTAACTAGGCTATGATGATAATATCTAGATGAACTAGGCCTAGTGTGAACAAACTCCAACAAGTTCTTCTTGATATTTTAATGAAACATACATTAAAAAATATGCATTTAAAAAAAGGTTTTTTTTATGCATAAATTATTTTTGTGAATTTTTTAATTTTCACTTTTGTAGGGAAAACCACAACAAGAAAAGTCTATATAAAAATATTTTACATTTTTTTAGGTTGAAGGATCCACTCACTTATTTTTAGATTCTTCATCTTATTATATTTCTAGAAAGTACAAGTTTTGCAATTAGAACTTATGGTGCTCCTAGAGTGTCCATTTCAAGTTTGTAGTTTCTTGGACAACCCTTCAAATGCATAGGCCTACGCTTGATCCTTAATAAATATAAATTTTGGCAATTTTTGTAATGAGATTAATAAGTGGCATTATGGAAAGCATTGTTTTTTAATGTATTCTATACAAAGAGGCCTAGATTTCAAATCCCTTACGCTACCTACTTACCATTAATAGCCTTCTTTAAGATGTTGGTTTCTCATATGACCCACACAGGTCTGCCAATTTTCTCCTTGCACCCTAGTTAACCCCTAATTGCTTATTTCAGCTATCATATGACCTACAACTATATCTTTTATCCCCATTTGCACTTTTTTTCACATAGCCTATACCTTTAAACATTGTTTTTCAACTATGTTTTTTCCAAAGGCTGTATTTTCTACTTTGGAAGGCCTACCAAGAGATTTTTTAGATTACATATTTTTTCATTAGCTACATATTAGAGTAGTGTTTTGTAACTTTTGGTGGCCCAAATATTGAGAGAATGTAGTTTTTACAAACTATTTGTAAAGCCCCACTCTGTTGCACCCAATCGGTGAGGTGTGGGTTCTACCTCCACACCTGGCTCATCGGTATATATGAGAGCATGTTTCACCTTTTTTTATCAAACACATTAGGAGGTATTGGATCCCATGCATGTTTTGCGTAAGTCATATGAGAAGATTCAAACTCCCATCAGGGAACAAGTTAGCTTATCAGTTGTTGGCATGACTTACGCAAGGTCCTTATTATCTCTCTGGGCATCGAACACCATCCTCGACTTATGGTTATCTAATTCTCTTATTCATTTTGGTTAGATAATAGTGTCATAATTATCAACATCCTTGTGTGTGTGTGTGTGTGTGTGTGTGTGTATGTGTGTGTGTGTGTGTGTGTGTGTGTGTGTGTGTGTGTGTGTGTGTGTGTGTGTGTGTGTGTGTGTGTGTGTGTGTGTGTGTGTGTGTGTGTGTGTGTGTGTGTGTGTGTATAATGTGAATTATATAGATTAATATATTATTTAAAACTAACACAATAATAATGATGATAATAATAATAAATATATTAAATTATTTTAATAAATAAAATAATATAAATTAATCAATTAGATGTATACCAGGGGAGGAGTAGGTGAAATTTAAAAAAGATTATTGGGGGACGGTGGTCTGTGTTAGGCGGTGGCGTGTAGAAGAAGTTATGGCAAGGTGAGATATGATAGGTCTCCCTTTCCATACATGTCTAAAATTGTGGAGATATGCGCTTGACATATGATCTATTTGGTAAAAAACCTAGTTTCAATCTCTCGTTTAGGCACAAATCTCATTCTTTGGAAACGCATGTATCTAATAGTTGATGATGCTAAGTGGAATCCCTTTTTTTAATCCTTGATGCTTCCTTTTTGTGCATGGAGTATTAGGAGAGGATGTCTAGTAGAGATGTGGTCCAATATAATGCGTTAACTACAAAATATATATAGAATGGCTTGTTGAAACATCCTTAGAAATGTCCAAGCTAATGAAAGGGGAAGGTTTCTAACCGGATCAGTTAATCTTTGCCACTATACTCCTAGATTACACCAAAATAAAATCTTTAGAATAGGTTTAGCGAACATTCCAAGAAATGTGGAAAGATTATTTTTGTTTGGTTCTGGCATAGGGTTGAAGGCACCAAAGAGTAGTGGTCTTTGGAAAGCATTGATATCAGGATAAATAACCCTACTCATAGAGATAAATTTGTAGCCATAATATCTCCTCATTTTGGTATTTACAATTGATTGATCTGGATCTTTATCTATATCTGAGGCAGGTTCAATGTCTTTGAGAGGAAATAAAACCATTGACTACCATTGTTTTGTTGTTGTATACACAAGAAGAAGAAAAATATTGAGGATTAGGAGGCACTTCATTCTGGTGTAATGCCTTGTTGTAATGATTTTTCTTCTTCTACTTCTGAAATCCTTTTTTACATGTATTACAACCTTTGCAACGCCATTCTTGGGGTGGACAATGGATACCACCCCATTTTCCTTCTCTTTATATTTTATTTCGAGTAGCTATATTGATTAAGACATTAGAAGTGCCCTTTCCTATTATCCCACATGTGTCTCTACAATATTTTTCTCTTTCACTTTTACTCTACGTGAAACCCTCTGTTGCCCATTCTCAACAATATCATAGCTAGTCGTCCTCTCATGGTCGCAAGATGAGCACAAAATGGCCCTTTTTTAATGCCCATAGAAACTTCCAAGTAAATGCAAGTAGTGGGTTAAATCTAATTTCCACGACCACTATCAGTATCCTCCCTATTCTAAACTAAATGGGGGAATTTGGAATAGGTTAGAGGATTGCATATCCATATGACCTGGTGTTTTTTTGGCCACTCTATCTACTTGGGACAACTTAAGTACTTGAGTTGGTAAGTTGGGCTTTAGTAATGCTTTGAAATATTTTTTTGGAAAGTATAATAGTTTGTTAAGTGGTTGTAACCATGTTGGATTTATTTTGTTAGCAAGGTGTATTGGATTTTGAATGTGGAAAGTTATATGTTTGTGGGAGATAATGTGTTGGAATGGAAACATGAATTATGTGGTGAGTTACATTGGTTTGAAGTGTATAACAAGTTAGTTGATTATATGGGAAGTTCATTGGTTTTGTGGAGCTTTTCATGCTTAGTGGGATAGCATATAGGTGGTCTTAGATGTTGTCTTGAATGGTAAAAAATGGAGGGGTTGTGGATGCACATGGACTATTTGGCATAATGTTGAAAGAGAATTAGATCCTCATGGAATGCGGGTGAACCCGCCTGGAGCACCTCATACTCTACAAACACTAGTATTTCCAGGCATGGTTCATCTTACCCTTCTCTTTCATAATTCTTAAAAAATTTAGTTCTTCATTTGTAATGAAATGAAATTTTAAACCCTTGGATTATTATACAATTGATTGATTTAAACAAACTTGTTTTACAAATCAATAAAATGTCATCTCATAACTTACACTTTTCAAATAATCCTTGGTATTCAACTATAGAATTGAGCCATCATTTTGAGATGATTTGGAAAACTTCGTAACCAAACTAAATTGTTGCAACACTCATTTTATTGACAAGTTACATTTGAGTTCCTTGTAAACCTATCAACTATTCCCTTGTAAAAGATAGTAAATCACGATTTTCTGAGACTCGCAAAATAACCTTCTGAACCTTGGAAAAGAGATGTCAAGTCTCCTATTTGGTCCTTGTTATGTGGGGAGTCACTTTAAGCCCTATATAGACCTTGATTGACCATTTTTGATCTTTTTGTTTCCCCTCTAGAAGCCCTGTTACCTCGTTTTGCAGTTTTAGGAAGTTGTTAAAAGTGAAAATTTGGGTTTCATTTTGATTTGTCGTTTGGACCTTGAGCAAAGAAATGCTTATCCGCCTTCATAAACCTCTAGTATTTTTACCTAAAAATTACCTACAACCATCATTTTTGGAAAAAATTATTGCTAGCTAGTTTTCCAATGGATTTTTGTAGGCCTTTGATCATTGTTTGCCCAGGTCAAAACCAGTCCAATTACGATCAATGGCCCTGGAAAACTAGTTTCCATTTGTAAATGGTTCACTAGTTCTAAGTTCAGTTAGCTCCTTTGAATTCTCGGTATATAGGAGAGTATGTAGGAATTTTCCTATTGTGCATTTTCCCATCGGAAGTCAATTTTTAAACGCGTTTTCCTAGCCTTCGAGCTAAAACTAGATGTTTTCATAACTAGTAGGAAAATTTAAAAGAAGGTCGTAGGACCTTAGTCAAGTCAATAAACCAACATGAAAATTTATTGACACTTATAAATAATTGTATGAAACTCTATTTGGTTGATTTTTTTGAGAAATTTGACTTTTGGAAGAATGGTATTTTCTCTCTCCTATCTCTTCTTTATCTCCTCTCTCTCCTCCCTTAGTTAAGAAATGAAGTGCAATGAAATGATTATATATCTCTAACACTCTCTGGTTATGTGTAAATTATTTTGATTATGTAAATGAAAAAATAAAAATGTTAATTATGCTATATTTAGGTGGATTCCATGTCAGCATTTATGTTGGCCATGCCGTGGTTGTAGTTATCAGTCATGGAGGAAGTGAAGTGTTACTAATAATATCATATTAGCATGTTATTTGGAACCATGAAATTGCAAAGGTAAAATCAACATTCTGTGATATATTGAAAGGTTTATTATTGAAATTTTGCAATTTGTATGATTTTTTGGTGTTTAGGGAAATGTGCATTTATCCATAGGTGTCATTTTGATTTAGAATTACGTATTGTAAATTTTTTGGATATTTATGTTAAATGAAATTCAATTTGACATCTTATAGTGTTTATTTAGTGTGAAATTAATGATTAAATCTCTAGTGTGTTGTGTTATTTACCTTGAAAATGTAGATTATAAATCTAAATAAAACAGTCAACCTTAGTATAAAACCCTTATATGACTATGCTTCTCGTGTGATCCTTCATAACATAGAAAACTAAAGCCTTAGGGTGAACTTAAATCCTTAGACTCGATGGCACCCCTACCTTATGAAAATGAGAACCCAAATCTAAGTTATCTTTATACCATTCACAATTAGTGACATTTTTGCAATCCCATCTGACAGGAATGGTAAGGGATAAACACTATCTTAAGTTTGTGTCCTTCCCCTTAGGATTGGTTTCCGTGCGTGTAACAAGGTGTTTAGATCCTCTAAGTTGGTACATCTTGATTATTTGATTTTAAATCCAATGCAAAACCCTCTTAGACCGATACCTATGTAGAATGAAGTGATTTAGGTGGTAAAGATCGTCAACTACCCTTTAAAATTCATCTTGACGAGTTGGGGTTATGAATGAACTCCATACCCAACTTCAATTATCATTTTGGTTTCTATAATACAATATTAAGCGTTAATTATGGAACATAACGGAATTTTACTTTATTCTTAGTTTGTGGAATAGTAACCATGATATGCTGTGCTAGGAGAATATTTAACTTTATATCCTTCTTGTAACGTGTTTAAAACATCTCGTTGTGACAAAAAGAATTCTTGACATGTAAAAAAAATTATGAACAAAATTAAGTGAAATCATTTTAAGATGAATTTAAATGGCTCGAGGGGATCCTATTTTTTTAGTAATCTACACATGAGAATATTGATTTTGAACCCCTTAAACCCATCTCAAACAAGAGTGTTAGCTTGGTAAGAATTATCAAAGTTACCTTGAGTTGTATGAAGATTGTGGGGAATAAGGGTGTTTGACTACTCTAGTTGTGACCTTAGTAGGGTGTAGAGTATGGAGAGAAAATTATTTAATTAATTTTAGTATCTCCTGAGATTATTAGTAAATGAAACCCTAAAAATATGATACCCAATATTTGTTTTAGTGTCTTAGAAGGCCCTTGAAATTATAGGTGAGTTGGAGTCCTCTTGTGTAATATGTGCTTAATGTTTGTATGACTAATGATAGTGAAATGAAATTTTTTGTGTGAAATCACTTCCCCTGGAGTATTGAGACCCTAAATGTTGGGAAAGATTTGTGTAACTTTATATGGTTTAAAATAATTCTAATGAAATACCAAAGTAATCACTTAAGTGTAAAAATATCATGAGTAAGTGAGGTGTCGGTTAGGGGAAAAGGGACACTTAGATTTATCCTCATAATATTATTAGACTTTGTTTTATGTTCTCAAAATTAAGGGTATATCTCTCCTAGTGAGATTAAAACTTTGAGACAACATTAATACATATGGAAAACAAAACTTATGATGTGTAATTATTAACAAAGACTCAACCAAACATTGAATGATAGAAACTTCAAAAAAATAAATAGACATGTCTAATGGATGGAATATTGTATGGAAAGGGAACCTAGACACTAATCTCCTTTAGATCTTAAGATTACTTTCCCAACTTCATGACAATTCTACTTGTGTAATGAAGGTAAAACTAAACTTCAAGTAAACCTTTAGGGAACAAACCCTTGGCATAAGATCTTGCATCAGGGTATTTATACGTGTTTAAAATGTTGCATAGAACTAACAGTAAAGTTATGGAAATTATTATAATGGAGAAACGACCAAATTCTAGTGTACTTATTAAAATTTAGACTTTTAAATCAAACCATCACAGGTAAAACATTAAATGCAATAAAGCAATATGCAACCTAGTTTTAAGAGGAAGGGAGGTATACATGTTAAGTGTTCTACAAATAATTAAAGTCAAATGATGAAAATAGGACTATAATAAACATGTAACCATTAAAATGATGTGTTGTGGAAGGTTTCTAACTGTAAGTGTATATTTTTATATCGTTGTATGTACTTTGTAATTTGGGGAAGTGGCCTTGATGTGCATCAAGTTTTTTCATGTTATCTATGTGGGTTAGTGGTTTTGCAAACTTCTCATGCGTTGTTTGTTATCCTAGTGATCTCATGTATCGTGTATACAACAATGTAAGACAAAAAAAAATATTTTGGTTTTATTGTTGTATTTATGTGTCAAAATTATAGGCATTACACTATTGTTGTCTTTTCCTAGGTTTTTTACTTTCAATTGGCCATATATTTTGATCTATGTATCAGATTAAGATTCTTTTTATCTGAAAGGGAATATTTTTTCTTATAATACAAAATGGTTGGTTCATTTTTGGTTCATAATATTCCAGGATTCTACTTTCAAAATAATTTTACAATTTATTGACTGTATTTTATCTATAAGTCGTACTACTTATAAAGTGCTACCAAATTTCATATAGAGGTTGATTTTAATACATTAAAATTTTATTAGTTGGCCTTATTTTATTATTTTCTTACATTTCAACCATTATATTGATGAAAATTTGTAATAACTACATTCTTATAAATGATTTAGGATATGTTTATTGAGTGTGGGAGTTGTAGTTTATCTTGTAGCTTACCCTAGGAATTTCTTGGCCATGGATGTTGTAGTGGTTGAATACCATCCCAAATGGAGCATGTTATTTTCATATAAGTGTGATGGCTCAGTTGGAGTAATAATGCATATAGATATGTCTTTTATAACTATCAAACTTGAAAGAGATCAGGTTAAGTTCTATAGATAACAAAGAATTATATATCTAGTTAAATACCACAAATATACTTAAATGAGGTATTGTACAAAGATGTGCATATGGAAATTTTTGTGGGTACCACTTATTTCATTAAAAACTAGATTGACCCCAATTTTTCACATAGATTATAAATCTTGATTTTATTATTTATGGACTATACTATTTGATAGAGCATGCTCAAGAGGAGGGGCTAGGAATGGATTTTAATTATATCCCCCGTAAGAAATTGCATTCATGTTTGCATATAAATATTATTTTGAGTGTATAAACAATGTGGAAAAATATGAGGCTTTGTTGATTGGTTTAAATGTGGCCTCTAAGTTCAAAATTAAAGACATCATTGTCAAAGGATATTTTTAGTTGATTATACAGTAGATAAGAAAGTATATTCACCAGAAAATGAAAGACTGAAACAATAGAGGAATGATGTTTTGGGCTCACTTAAATGTTTCAATTCATTCAACATCATGCATGTGGATAGATTATTAAACATTATTACGAATTATTTTATTTTTTATGCCTCTCTTTATTAAAATCGAGTGATTTATCCTTTTTGTAGATATTATGTTGACGTATTGGTAAGTCCATATATCCACAATAAAGTAAAACATTGGCAAGTTTTTGAAAGAGGAAATCGTATTCTCATATTTATGAATGGTACAATTTATTTTTAAGATCAAATCTTGGATTTGGAATGATTTATTTAAAATCGATAAGATAAATAAGTTATCTTAGGAAAGGAAGTAACTCAATTGAAAACAAATAATATCCCAAGATGACTAGTTGTACTAGAAAGATTTTTTGATGTTGCAAACAAGGTGAAATAACAAGATATACTAATAGTGTATGAAAATGAGGAAATTTATTTGGGTATTTTCATTGTATGCATGATAAACAAGCTAATCTAATTACTAGAACCTAACACCAAGTAGGTTCAATAACTAAGTTAGTTCAACATAAACATTAAGATAAAGTCATTAAAAGGAAAAGCTTAAACTAATGCATCTAATATTAACAACATGAAATGCAAACCATCATTTTGATGTTTTTGATGGGATTTGGATTGTAGATACTTCCTTTAGCATTCCATACGTAGCCACATGAGATCAAATTATTTCTCCAAAGAAAAGGAAGAGATTTCACCACTATGGCTTTTACCATTTTTTGTTCTTCTCTTACAACTCTTAGCCAAGTAGAAAAGAGTGAGTTTTCTTGATCAATAATCCTTTCAAGTCTTGAAATTCTCTTATCATATGTATATTTCTTACAAGGAAATGGTTTAAACTTGGAAGGAAGGGGATAAGGTCCTTATATAGCTTTCCAAATTAGAAAACTTTCATCCTCATAAATGTGAGATAAAAATAACTTTATGGATTAGCAAGTGATAAACATGCTTAGAAAGGGTTAAGTATGATTAGGGAAGGTTAATTAGAATTTCCAAATCATGTGAGTGTGATTATTTAAATTAATCAATTAGATCGATTAATAGATCAAGTTAGGATTGTAAAATCCAATTGGAGAGAAATTGATGGATTCTAAAGAATTAGAAAGGGGGAGTGACCTAATAAGAGGGTAAATTCACATTTAGATGGATTAATTAATCAATATTGGTCAATTAATTAATTAATTAGAATATGATTATAACTAACAAAGTAGTGTTAATTTGCATATAGACTTAATGGGGAGACTAGTTATTTAACGAATTGTTGTTAATTGACCGAGATGGAGGGGAGTGTTATCTAATTAGAGAGAAATATGCTAATTATAACCAAATGATAGAAAAGAGGATAAGAAGTGAAATTTAAATATTAAAACTACGTATTCAAATTTAGGTATATGTATTTTCCCCTCTTTGATGTGGTGTAACACAAGCAATGCCATTTAAAAGATAGTAGACAATTAAAGACAATTAAATTTTGTAGAGGAAAAATTAGTAGGATGAAGGATACCCCCTTGAGTATTGATGGGGTGATAGAAGAGGTTGTTAGACACTCGAAAAGAAGAATACATGGATCACAACAGAAGAATAAGAAACTACATTGACTGAGAGTTGAAATGGGTTTGGTTGGCCATTGTTCAAATTTATTGACTGGAAAATGCATCCCGTGAAGAAAATGATATATAGAAAGTGAATTTGAATGAAAGATAAGATAGACGGGGAACGGAAGATCATGACATAAGTGACATACTATTTGGCTCAGAAGTAGATTTTAATTTGATATAAGCATGTAGAAAAAGGGTAAAATGACATGAAAATCCATAATACGCATTTTTTTTCTATGCTAAAGAACTAACTCAAAGCAATATACACAAGCAATGTAATACGAGAAATTAAACAAGTAGAAAAACAAATAAACAATCACATAAACATAAAACTAAATAGGAAATTCTCAAGAAAGTTGTATCAATGTTTTTTTTATCTAGATTCAGTTCCCAAATGTTTGATTTATATGACATGGGTTAAAATGATGTCCTAAGAAAGGATACATGTAAGTGATTATACGAAGGACATAGAAGTCCCGTGAAAAGTAACATGCACTATGAAACTTCCCTGAGAAATGATATATGCAAGGGAATATGGACATAGTAAGAAAACCAGATTTTTTAATGAAGAAAGATCACAAGATGATCCGCATGTCATTCGCTATAACAAACAAGCACTGAATTATGATGTTTTCTAGTATAGTTTCCAATGTTTAGTATGTTTTGAATTTTTCACTATTTTTATATTTTGTGATGTTTTTGAATGTGTAGGTTTTTCAAGAGTTTTATGAATGTTTTTGGTGTTTTTGAAGGTTTTCCAAAACTATGTACAAGAAAAACCCAGCACCAAGATGTCCTCAATGATAGGTGAGACTATACAAGGGTGAATCTCATGCATATATACAAGAAGAGGATAAGTCAGATCAAGGCCAAAAGGAATAAGTTCAACAATAGAACACACAAAAAATAAATTAGGAAGTTAGGAAGAAGTGGCCATGCCCTAAAGATGAGATGCTTGTGAACAACAAAATCCTCTTATGGCATCGAAAACCAATTTTCACTAAAGGACTTGTCTAAAGTGCCACAATTAAATGGTTTTCACACTTGAATGAATTGATTTCTCTTTACTTTTTTTTTTTGGATTTTCTGATAGGTATCCATGCTTAAGCGTAGAAGCACATAAGATGCATGGCATTCATATGTTCCCAAAGTTCATCACTATCAAGATAGGAAAGCTTATAATCACCAAAACTAAATTTATCCACCACAATGTATGGCCCTAACAAGTTAGGCTCAAAATTTCCTTTCTTTTCACGTTCCTTTGTGGTGTTGAACTGATTATCCTTAAGGAAAAGGTATCCCACCTCAAATTTATGAGGGATTATGCACTTTTTATAGTTCTTATGAACTTGATTATGATAAACTTTGAGATGATCCAAGGCATGGAGGAAGTTTTCATCAATTAGTTCCAACTCTACTAGCATAGCCACTCTATAATCTTCGTCATTGTCTAGATAATATTGTAAGGATATCCGCAAAGAAGGAATCTTGATCTCAAGGGGTATAATGGATTCAGTGAAAAATACAATGGAATATGGGGTTACACTTGTGGGTGTGCAAATAGAAGTTATGTAGGCCTAGAGGGCATGATGGATTTGAAGATTCCAATTACGGATGGTTTTAACATTTTCTCAATGATCTAAACAAGATTTTTATTAGAGGCCTCATCTTGTCCATTATCTTAAGGGTAATAAGGGGTAGACCACTTTTGGAAATTTTTGAAGTGTTGGCACAGTGCCTTCAGTTGTTTATTCTTGAAGTATTTACTATTATCAGATATAATGGTAGAATGGATGTCATAGCGGTGGATGATATGGTTCATGATGAACTTAGATATCTGAACACCAGTGAAATAGGTGAGAGGAACATTATCCATCTATTTTCTAAAGTATTCATTGGCAGTGATAATATGTTTATGGCCATCTGAGGAAATTTGTGTGAGCCTCCCTATGAGATCGATTCCCCACTTTGAAAATAGCCATGGTGTAATAATAGGTTTCCAATATTATGATGAAGCATGTATGAGATTACCATGCTTTTGACATAGTATACATTTCTTTACATACTGACAACATGTTGGTTTGAAAATCTGTCAGTTAGGTAGGTCATGGGGAAACATGCCAACAGTGTGCAGGGCATAGCCCCTTTTTGAGATAGCAAAGCAAAATTGGTTTATTGCTAATATATCAAGCAGGAATCTATGCAAATCTACACTATTCTAACTTTAGGGGGTTTTGGGATCTCATCCCAGTAGAGGTAGTTTCAACTCTGAACAGAAATGTAGGAGGGAGGGAACAGAGGAGGGTAGATCTGAAGGAAGAAAAGAAATGAATTCCAAGACAAAAAGGTCATAAGGTTTATGCTTTGGGCTGGTAGTAAACAGAGAAAAACTTACTTACATAAATAAATAAAGCAATACTGATGAACATATGATGATAATAGGAATGAATCCAACAGAATAAAAACATAGATCTAACTTAAGAAAGATTTTATGCGAATAACACATATATTGAGCACAAAGTCTAAGCATATGTATTAATATTTCTTCTGTTACAAGAAAGTACAAAGTCTTCCTCTCCTCATCTCTCTTTTCATAAAAAAATGTCCACCTGGAATACAAAAATTATTCCAGTATTTATAGAAGGAGAAGAGGAAAGAAGACAAAAACAAACCAACCACTATTTACAAAATATCTTATAAGATATTTACAAAATATTTAAAAAGTCAAAAGTTGACTTTGGGCAAGTTTTTGGATGGCAACATCCCATGATGTACCATGGATGATTTCATCTTAAATTCCAACATAATTTTTAAATATTTTTACAAAAATTATCAAAGCGTACAAAAGAGGAGAAACTACTCCTCATCATCTCTTTGCTTAAACGGAGTGTCTTGCTTCTGATCAGGAGAGGTGATGTGACACTGAGCTTGGTATTTTGATCATTGACTGAAGTTGATTATGATCAGGACCTTTGAAATGGTCGCCAATGACTTTGCAAGTTTCTTTTTCATGCTTGATCTTGTCAGGTAACCCAACAAACTCCTCACACACATCGATCAGGAAGCCAATGAAAATGTGGCAGGCCAAGAGTTTGTTGATTGACTCTCGGTTGAAAGTGACCTCTGGTGCCAAACCTTGAGTGACTATAGCCTTGAAGTGCTAGAATGTGTCATCTACTTCTCTCAATGTGAATGATTCAATGAGCATCCCTGGAGACATCTTTTTAACTATCTGCTCCATGTTGTATCGTGCATCCAGGGCTTCATCCTTGATTTTATCTATCCTCTCCAAGATATATTCCATTTGATTAATCTGGTAATCTAATGCAACGAGAGCCTTATTATGTGCTCGCGGGTGATCGATGACATTTACCTTCAATAGGTCGTTGGCTGAGCAGTTAGCCATTGCTTGGAATGTTTCATTTTGTAACTTGGCATTGTCCAACTCCTCAGAGAGGGAACCTACTACTGCTTGTAGCTCCTTATTTGCTTGATCAATATCCTGGTACATTGTGAATTTCTTAATCATTTCCTCACTATCTTTGAGGATTCGCTCAATCCAAGAGGATACAACTATGCCTTGTTCGCCAATCTTAGCATATTCATTTATTTTTTCCTGACTGAGAACTTCAATAGGTTCGGCGGCGGTCACAAGAGGAGTGTTTCCCATTGTCTGAAATGCTTGGAGAAGATGTTTGTTTTGTTCCTTGAGTATTCTTTTCTCCTCTTTTGCTTCTTGAAGCTTCTTGTAAAGAGCATCTATTGTAGACAAGGCCTCTCCTTATAGGATTTTGGATGAGGTTCCCATTGTGACTTGAGTCAGTGTGAAATCTATGGGAGACAGATCCTTCTTTTCCTTGGTGGGATCTAGGTATGCAATCTCCATGAATCTCTCCCCCGAAGTGCTTTTTGAAAAGTGAGTTATCGCTTTCTACTTCTTGGGTCCCTTCTTCGGAATGACAGAGAAGTCCATGGGTGCGATGGGAAACTTTCTCTTATGCTGACCCAGATGGTCAAAAATCTAGCTAGGACTTATGGGAGAGGGAGTAGAGAAAATAGAAGAAGAAATGGGAGTGAAAGGGGAAGCAACTGAAGAGGCCACAGGGAAGAACGTTGAAACACTTTGTGGTGGCATCAACAAGGAGTCCAACGTGCTGCTACTTGTGGGGCCTGGAGTTACTACAAGAGAAGAAAAGGACATGGAGGCGGAAGGGATCTATAATTGGATGGAGGGAACACTCGGTGATAGATCCACGAGAGAGGAGAAGATGGAAGAGGTGGGAGATGGAAGGGAGGAAGGGAGAGAAGAAGATACATCCATAGGAATAGATGCTTCAATGATAGGGTGAGGACAAGGAGTGGAAGAAGGAATGGTGGGTACCTCAGTAGTTATAACTGTGATAACATCCTGGATGGATGTATCTGTTGAAACTTCTGTTGTTTCTTCTTCTTTACCTGGAGATACCAAGTCAACCACTTGTTTCTCAGAAGTAACAGGAGGGCTTTGAGGAGCTTCTTATTATTTGCTTGATTCTCCCTCCTTGTCCTTCCCTTTTCCTTTCAGCACTTAGGCCAGTCTTAGAGGTGCTCTACCTAAAGGAGAAGTAGTGAAATCTACTCCGAAGTAGGTGAGACCATTCTGTTTGCACTAATGCTCAGTGTACTACAAAGTGGGATTGACTCTTTCCTAAATGGTCTTAGGCACTTTGGCTCTGTCAACCTCTGTGAATGACCAATCGTCCCCATCTGTGTTAAGGTAAACCTGATCAATTTCTTGATCAGTCTCTTGGAATCCCTTTAGAACGATGGCTACACCATAATGGATGATCTCTTCCAGAGCTAGCCAGAAGTGATTATTTTGCCTGATGTCTATTTCATGTGTCAGGTTGATCCAAATGTCCTTGATCTTAGGAACATGGATGGGATCAATTTTTTCCCTTGGGAGGGAACTCCGACAATCAAAGGTGGGCCTTGCTAGGAAGTTATGTTTCAAATTTAGCAATTCCAGCTCAGCATACATCTCCAGTGCTTTGGCCAGTGTGGTGCAGGTGTATCAGCCAACTGTAAGGGGGAATGGAGTTCCTCCTTTCTTTCTCCTCATGCACTTCTCATGGTAAGTGATCAGTTACCTTGACAACTCCAAGAGGATCAGCTTGGGCCCTGCATACCTTGGTAGCTTTGTTGGTTCACCCTAAAAATTCACCGCTCTAAGATATGTGAATGTGGGGAATTATGTGAACAATGCTCCCCATTTCTTTGTGGCAGCAATCACGCTCAAGCTGGTCTGATCGTGTCTCAAATTCAGCCTCAGTAAGTAAATTACCTCATAGAAAAAGGCAGCATTAATCTTGGAGAACTGGGATATGTTGGCCTTGAGCTTTAGCTCTAGGTAGAATTCATATATTTTGACCTGGGGCCATACCCCATTTCGAGCTAAGCCTGTGAAATCTCTTGCTGATGCTGCAGCATATACAGCATAGTAATTCATGTAAAACTTCCTAGTTGTTAGGACTTGTTGAAGCTGCTGGGAGATGGTGTTGCTGATTATTTTTCCCCAACCAAAACATTGATCAGGCGTATTCTTTCTCATGTTCTCTAAGTACCTCAACATCCATTTGTGGAAATAATGGGCATCAAGAAGCCCAAATACTCTATTTAGGAAGGTGATTGTATCACTCAATTCCTCATTGAAGTCACTACGGTGGATGGTATGTGGCCATTTGCTCACTGGCTTCTTGTTTTTCAGATAAAGTTTGTTCATCATTTGCATACATTTATCTTCATTGTCGTCCCATGCTTTCTTACAGTCTTCTAGACTTATGGCGACATATTGATCAGGAATGCCCAGGGTCAATTCAAAGTAACGGGCTATGAGGTCGAAGATAATATTTCCTTCCTTATCTTTGACACATCTAGTGTCCTTGTTGTAACGCTAAGCAACCAACATAATAAATTCATTGTTTACAACACTTACTGGCAGCCCAGCTACAAAGTGCAATCCACTGCCCACTAACTTTTTCATCCATGGGCCACTATTTTCCTGGTTGGTCCTTGCCTAAAATTCATCCTTATCGATATGCCCTAGCTCAAAGTCCCTGATGTTGAGGTTGCTCTCTGCATATGAGTTAGGCATCCTGACTTTCTGATATTTGTACTTCATCTCTTGTTCCGACTACTTTTCTTTAGCTTTAGACTGTGTTGGTTTCTTGCTTGATGAAGACATGTGTGAGCTCAAGGATGGCTGTTGTTGTTCTGCAAGAAGGATCAAGGAGGTCCAACACAGAAGATCCATGTCAACCGTCATGTTATTCATAATGAAATCTTACAGAAAGAAGAATGAGCAATTATAAGGCTTAGGGTGTAAGGCGTAGGTTCATAGCATGCTATAGAGGCTTTAAAATGTTGGGTGCACTTTCTAGGGTGTTGACATGAAAAAAGTTGTGCTAGTGTTGATAAGAGAAAAGTTGCACTCAGTAGAAGGGTGTGGTTTTTTGGGTGTTGACATGTAATTTTGGGTGCTAAAGAATAAAGCGCAGGGCACAGGTTTACAACATGTAACATGGCATGCTGATGTTAAGGGAAATGTGCCAGAACCTTAGGGAAAAACTACTTTGATTGGGCACTGAAAAATATTGTGTTGCATGGGTTTTAAGTGCGCCCAAGGTGTAATTTTTAAATGTGTTGCAAAGGAAATCAATGCACCAAGGCAAAAAGCACTTGGGACGGATTTGAAGCACACAACATCCTATGTTGATGTTATGCAGGATGTGCCTACGCCCTACAAAATCTGCTAAGTGTTATTAAATTGGGCACGGGTTAGGGTCATGTTGCAAGAAAGGACAGTGCACCAAGGCAGAATTTCAAAATATGTTGCAGGGAAGGACAATGCGCCATGCTTCAAATTTAGTTTTAACAGCTTAGCTTATTTTCTTTCTTTCTCTTTTTGGATATCTCTGATGGTAAAGAGAAGGTTTCAACAAGATAATAAGTAGGGGAAAATGGCCTTGGGTTTCTTTAGAGGCAGGGGCCTTCCAGATTTGTAGATCTAGAAGGAGAGGAAAAGGGGTTTCCCAATTGGTTATAGATTGTTAAGTTCTTCTTTTTTAGATTTAATCTTTTTAACAACCCTAAAACCTAACACAACAAAAAAAAAAAAACCATAACAACAACAAGGATGATAGAAGCCACTTACCCAGTTTTATAAAAGATGAAGGATGATGTTGGGGTCCACAAGCTCAAAAAACAGCATGTGAGGGTGAAAAGGACGGCTGACAGGAGTAGAGAAAACACTTTTTTCAATTTTCAAATCATGAAAATGACAGGTGTCGGGCACCTATTTATAAGAAAACTGGCATTTATTGTTTCACCAACTTTCTTTGGCACACCTTTAAGAGTGTCAACACAACAAAAAGTGTGTCTTAGCGTGACCTCGTGGATGTCAACACAACTCTCCCAGTGCTTAAGCGCACATTTCAAGGTGTCAACACGATGTTTTCAGCACCTTAGCGCAGATACTTGGTGCATGTTTAATGATTTTGACACGACAACTCCTACGCTAAAGGGCTTTCTAAGGGGTGCACATTTTGGTATGTCGACATGAGAATTCCTGCACCTATTTCAAAAAGGCACGTTTTTTAGAGTGTTGACACACCATTTCTTGCACCGAGTTTAAAGAAGCTGAAAATGGCTAAGTTCTAAAAAACTTGATTTTCGGAAGGGAGTTTTAGGCCATTTTGAACGTTATCAGACTTCCTTCGGGGACCAAAATGGAAATTTTGGTATGGTTACCTGCAAATTGCCCTTGTCAATTTTGCAGGATACCACAACAATGTCTCCATAGTAGGACAATAGTATCTAACACACAAAATATTCTTTGTGAGAACCATCCTACTAGTGTGAGCACCATAGATGCCTTTGTGCACCTATTTGATTTCTTGGAAAAATTCTTTCAAACTTTACACAACCTAACATAGTACCATTTTATCCTTGATGATAGAGAGTGCGCCCAAGTAAGGTATAAATTGTTATTTGTTGGATAAGGGTTTGTTTTTGGAAATGGTAGATATTGGGAGGTAAGGTACCATCTTATAAGTAATTAAATATGTCAATGTACTAAGGGGAAAAAGGACTAACAACTTCACATACTAAACATGATTTTGGCATGTCATATGTGGGTACCATTATATAATCAATAAAGAACTAAAAGTCCCTAGTATCTAGAGACATTCATAGCAAAGATCTAATGGTAGCCATGGCATCTGCCAAATGGTTTTGTGCTCTTCGGGCCTGTTAAAAGGTGATTTGAACAATTTTTTCCTTTAATGTTTCTACCATCCATTTATATGTAATGATGTTCTCATATTTGATAGAGAGGAACCAATATGTGAGATAAATGTGTGATAGAAAGATCAAATGTTGTGCAGAGGTAGATCAAATTTTCATTAATTTTGTTAGTAAATTGCAAGACCTAAAAATGTGTTCTAAATGAGTTCATATATGTATGTATAGTACCATTTTTGAACCTATTCTTAAGGATATGGAATCGACTTGTGTATTTGTACTTAATTTTTCTATCTATGTAGGCTTATATATGTTTGCAATTCTATTTTTATGAATCTTTGGATGAAATAAATGAGATCAAACATGGCTTCTCTTTGTCTTAAATTTGTAGATTTTTTCCTTTGAATTGAAAAAGGGGTTAGTTAATTTGAGTCAAACTAACTTCAACACATCCTCATGATGGTAGAGTGTTTTCTACATATCACTATTTATAGTATTCCCCACACTCATTTAGTTATCTCAAACCTATGATGAGATACAAGATGATATATGATATATAATGATCCCTTGATTCAATCCTAACAATGGGAAACCTACACTTTGGGAATTATAATTTAGAATTAAGTCTACTATGTGTGATCTAAGGAAAAAATATAAATGACCTCAAATTTCACATCTTTCTATTGTGATCATGTTCTCTAAGGAATAAAATAGCTTTTTGGTTTTTTTTTACATTCTTAGAGTATGTGTAGATGATTATTTAGCGACCCATTGCAAATGAGCCAAAATGAAACATCACAAAGGTACAAAATTTTGGGATAATTTTTTTTAGACGTTAAAAACAGTTTGAGTTGCAAGTCATAATTAAATTAAACATTACAAAGTTTATCCCAAGGTCGGGCTCAAATTCCCGTAAAATTTTTTACGTTAGGAGAGAATAAACTCCATTTATTTTGATCTATCTAATATTGTTAAATGATTTTAATTCATTAATTTATTTAAATTCATCTCTTTTAATAAGAGTTTAATTTGGCCAAACAATTTTTCCCCTAAATCAATTTAATTACTAAAATCTATTTAATTTTTGTAAATTAAATTAATTGATTTAATAAATTAAACCATTTAACTTTCGTAAATTAAATTAACCTCCAAAAATTATATCTCGTAACCCAAAGTTATTTTAATCCAATTCATAAATTTGATAAGTGAACCATAGATTAATTTAATTTAATCTCTATAACAATTTTGTGGCCCATATGTTTAATTAAATCCAATTAACACACTTAAAGCATATTAATGGGTAAACTATAGTAATTCAAAAAATTATTAAAATGGGTGGGAAATGGAGCATCCATTTCCCACTCTTGGATTAGATTTATCTCAACCCTTAGATCTAGGACTACATTGGAAACCCTAGATTTCTCTTTAGACTCATATATTAGGTTTTGAAAAAGGAATAATCCTTTTCTTCCTCCTTTATTTTCTCTACTGGTTTATTTTCTTCTCCTTGTGGAGCTTTCATGGAGTTTTCAAGGCAAGGGAAATGGAGATGAACCTCTCCACCCTGACTCACACACATTTGAGTTCATTTTCTTCATTCTTCTATTGTTTCTCCTCCATCTGGTTTTAATGCAAGTTTGTTATCATTTTTAGTAGAAATGGTTTAAAGGTTTTATTTTTTATAATGTCACCCAGGTGTAGGTGGGTGTGTGTGTGTGTGTGTGTGTGTGTGTGTGTGTGTGTGTGTGTGTGTGTGTGTGTGTGTGAAAACAATAAGGCTTATATCTTTATTATGTTTCAAGCTTTACATAGCATATTTTATCATCTTCTATTTATATATATACATACATGCATACATTTATGACTCATATTGAACTTAAACTTCATTATTTTTAAATGGCAGATCTGTTTAGAAGTAAAAATACAACTTGTAGGAAATACAAATAAATAAATAAAACACTATTGCATTTCATATTCAAAATCTACAAAAGATGTATTCATTTGTATTTATATATAGCACTATTGCATTTCATACTCAAAATCTATAAAAATATGTATTCATGTGTGTGTGCGCACGCGCGTGCACGTGCGCAAGAAACAAATCTTGAGAAAAAAATTATCTCGAATGGAAATAAATAATTAAATCTTCATCTAGCTTAAATTAAATCTGAAAATGAATTCCAAGGATGAGAATTCCTTCACTAAGTATGAACAAATCCGGAAAACAACTTATTTCATCCATTCCCTTATAAAAGAGATTACCAAAATAACTAACATTTCTTTAACAATATAACATAAACAAAACATCACCATTTTCTTTCATTTCACACTAAAATTGAAATCGTAAAGTCTTTAATTTCTTCCAACAATGAGCTATTCTTAAGAATAATAAAATACAACTAATTTAAACTTTGAAAAGCAAGTATACAACCCTCCCGAAATGAGGGAACAACATGCCAAAATTTTAAACAATTTCCCAAAACCAAATTGATCCAAAAATATTCTCCTACAATATCTAAGCTCTTCAAATCTGCAAGGCTTGGTTTACCACCCAGTCATAGGCATCATTATATGCCCAAAAATAAAGTGATAGGCATAATAGCCTCGCCCCAAGCCCATGGGAGATAGGAAAGAGGATATACCTCTCAAGATTACACAATGGTTCTTTGAAGACTCACATAACAATGTAAAACACAAGCCCACAAAACAAAAATCAAGGAAGCAAGTAAGGAGTACCATTCTCCACTTTGTGCCATGGGGAGAGGGTAGAAAACCATACAAGACATTGATAATAATGGTATAGCTTAGATACCAAATGATAGAATAGAATAAGATTGCAATGACCAAAGAGGGACGGAAGCCTCACAAATATTATTGATCATGAAATCAGATTACATTACAATGCAAGAGCTGTAATATTTATAGATATTAGACAGACTCATATGGATAGACATGACACCCTAGCAGGCACCAACAACGAGATGATAAGACCCATCTCACATGCACATGTAATTACTACTAATACCAATATTGAATGTTATCCAACATAACAATATTGAATGCAAGTCACTAGACTAGAGTGCACATGTTGCACATTATTAAATAAAAGACAATGCAATAAAATGCAATAAATATGCCTATGCTAAATTATGCTAACATTCCCCCCCCTTAATTTTGCATAGTTTCCAATGAAGTGGAGAGGAACTCTCTGAACAGTGTGAATTTGTCACGTGCAAGTGACTTAGTGAAAACATCTGCCTTCTGTTCAGCTGTAGGACAGAAATGGAGCTGTATGTTGTGCTTCAAGACATGCTCGCGTATGAAATGAACCTGTACTTCAATATGCTTGGTTCTCTCATGAAATACTGGATTGCAAACAAGCTTTAGAACTCCTTCATTATCAACATATACTGGAGTAGATTTCTGTTGTGGTAGACCAATTCCTTCCAGTATTCGGCGTAGCCATATTGCTTCACAAACAGCTTCACCTGCAGCTCGATACTCTACTTCTGTAGAAGAGCGAGAAACAAAGTTTTGTTTCTTGCTTCCCCATGATATCGGTCCAGATCCCATAAAGAAGACGAAGCCTGATGTTGACTTCCTATCATCCATGTTTCCTGCATGATCTGAATCTGAATATCCTGTCAAGAAGAAATTGTCGTTCTTCTTGTACTCTAGACCAAGGTCAACTGTACCCTTTAGATATCTTAGTATTCTCTTTGCTGCTTTCCAATGACATATTTTCGGTTCTTGCATGAAGCGTGATAAATAGCTGACTGCAAAGCTGATATCTGGTCTAGTATATGTCAGGTAAATGAGACTCCCGATCAACTGCCGATAGAGAGTTGCATTCACCGGTGGTGATGGATCGGAACGAGATAACTGAAGTCTCGCTTCCATAGGTGTAGCAATAGGAGTGCAGTCCATCATCCTGAATTTCTTGAGCATTGTCTTGGTGTATTTCAACTGTGACACAAAGATATGATTCTCTTTTTGCCATACTTCCAACCCAAGACAATAGTGCATGAGCCCGAGATCTGTCATGTCGAACGATCGATTAAAATCCTTCTTTGTTGCATCAATCATCTTCACAGAACTACCTGTAATGACTAGATCGTCGACATAAACAACCACAATGACAATCTCCCCCCCTTGCTTTTTGAGGTAGAGATTGGGGTCATAAGGATTCCTTTCGAATCCATGACTTATGAGATGCTCATCAATTTTGATGTACCATGCTCGGGGTGCCTGTTTTAGGCCATATAGAGATTTTATGAGTCTGCATACCATCATCTCTTTTCCTGGTATTACATAACCCTCTGGCTGAGTCATATAGACTTCTTCTTGCAAATCTCCATTAAGAAAGGCACTTTTCACATCCATTTGGTGGACTTTCCAACCAAATTGTGCAGCTAGAGCAAAGATCATCCTGATTGTCTTGATCTTGGCTGTGGGAGCAAATGTCTCCTCATAATCAATGCCTTCTTGTTGTGCATACCCCTTTGCTACAAGCCTTGCTTTATACTTGTCAATAGTCCCATCTGATTTGTACTTAGTCTTGAATATCCATCTGCATCCAATGGGTTTCTTCCCTGGTGGAAGGTCGACAAGTTGCCATGTGTTGTTCTTCATCACTGACTGATACTCTGAATCCATGGCATCTTTCCAAGCTTTTGATTGTAGGGCTTCCTGAACTGTAGATGGCTCAACTGTTTCAACAACTCTGCTCATTAGGGCATAATTGACCTCTTCACAAGCTTGACTGCGAGTTCTAGGTCCAGGATTGGATGATGTGCTAGGTGCTTCATCCAAATTTGCATCTCTTATTAATTGAGTATACCATTTAGGTAACTTCTTAGCTGTTCCATTGGCTTGTGGTGGATCCAAGTTTTCACCATCATCCAATTCATCACTGTCATCTTCAGTGGGAACATCAAATTTTGTCTTCACAAGAGGTGTATTCTGCATGTTTGTTGAGTCGTTGAGTGGAGCATCTACTTGTTTCTTCTCAAAGAACTCAACATCCCTACTTGTGTATACTTTCTTTGCTTTCGGATCCCATAATCTGTACCCAAGTGCTTCTTCACTGTATCCAATGAATATCAGTTTCTCAGCTTTCATATCCAACTTGTTCCTGTTCTTCTTGGGTATGTGCATGCTAGCTTTACACCCAAATACTCTTAGGTGTGCAATTGATGGTTTCCGATTTGACCATGCTTCTTGAGGTGTCACTCCTTCAAGAGCTACTGTGGGCACTCTGTTCAACAAATAGACTGCAGTTCTTGCAGCTTCTGCCCAAAATGTCTTTGTTAAACCTGAGTCGTCAATCATACATCACACCATTTCCATGATAGTATGATTCCTTCTCTCAACTATACCATTCTGCTATGGTGTGTGAGTAGGAGGCATTTGTCTACGAATCCCATGAGCTTCCAGGTAAGTCTTGAACTCATTGCTTGTGAATTCCCCCCCTCGATCTGAGCAGAGAGTTTTGATCTTGCGACCAACTTCATTCTCAACAAGTGCTTTGAACTTCTGAAATGTCTCAAAGGCTTGACTCTTGTTTCTTAGAAAATATATCCACATCTTTCTTGAGTAGTCATCAACACAAAGCATGAAGTATTGACATCCAGAATGACTTGGTTGCATGGGCCCGCAAAGATCGGTGTGCACCAAATCAAGCTTTCCCTTAGCTCTATATGTGTTCTTCTGGAAGGGTACTCTGTGTTGCTTTCCAGCTAGGCAATTGTGACACTTGTCAGTGTTGTGCTTGAGTGTAGGCAATCCTTTCACCATGTTTCCCTTTTGAAGTGTTTGGAGATAGCCAAAACTGATGTGACCATATCTACGATGCCATAGTTCTGCAGATTGTGTGTCTTTGGCCACTAGAGCTTGATCATCCTTGTGGACAAAATCAAGTTGGAACATGCGTCCCACATTGGAGGCTCTTGCTACAATCTTGGAACCTCTTGACTTATCTCTTATCAAGCACACTTTTTCTCCATTATTACTGTCAAAATCTAACTTCAAGTTGTGATCAAGGAGTTGACTAACTGATAGCAAATTCTTGGTCAACCCAGGTACATACAATACATTTGTGATTTTGCAGTCATGCTTTCCAAGAGGTAGTGAAATGTTTCCAATCCCCTTGACACTGTATGATGAGTCATCACCTAATGACACATGGTTCTTGTTAGGTGAGTCACGTAGTGTGTAGAACCAATCCTTGCGTCCAGTCATGTGTCGAGTTGCACCCGAGTCAACATACCAGATATCTTGTGTGGACTTGGTTTCTTCATCAAATTGAGTAGAATACATGTGGTGTCCTTCATCTAAATCATCCTCATGTTCGGCAATATACCCTTGTTGTTTGGGTTTTCTTTGCCAATTACCATTTTTCTGCCGTTGATTGTTGTTGTTGTTGGACTTCCCTTTATTTGAATTATTGTTACCCTGTTGGTTATTGAGTTTTGAATTGCTTGATGAACCCTTTTTGTAGGAATTGTACCAACAATCTTTGATGTCATGTCCCCCTCTATTGCAAATGGGACACTTCTTGGTGTTGTCTCGTTGACTTTGATTTTGTTGGGACTTCTTGTGATTGGACTGAAATTTCCCCTTTCCTTTATGATTGGAAGATAGTGCTTGCTCATCTTCATGATCTTTGTTGTTCATTGCCTCTTCTTGTTGGAGTAGATTGACCAACTTCTCAAAGGTGACTGTGTGTTCACTCATATTGATAGTTGTCACAAAGATTTTGTAGGAAGGAGGAAGTGCTCGCAACACAATTGGTACGAGGTCTTCATCACTTATCTCTTTTCCCAATGCCAATAGAGATGCCCTCAAAGTAGCAACTCGTCTCAAAAAAACTTCAACCTTCTCATTGTGCTTGAACTTGAGAGTATGTAGTTGTGATAGTAGGTTGAGGATGGCATTCTTGTTCTTTGCCTCATAGACTGTGCTCAACTTATCCCATGCATCCTTGGCCTGATGTGGCATCTCTAATGTGGGGTTGCACATCGTCTGTTACGCTAAACAAGATGATCAACTTGGCCTTTTGATTGGCCCTGTCAAATTGAACTTGTTGTCTTCCATCATCAAGTGATCTTGTTGTTGTTCCATCTACAACTGTCCATAGGTCTTCAAACTCAAGTAACACCTTGATCTTCGGTTTCCATGCAGCATAGTTGTCTCCTCTAAGCAGTTGTGAATCTGGCAAGAAGAAATTTGGTGCTTGTGCACCCATTTCTGCAATCTGAATTTCTGAAACTCTGAATTTCTGACAAAGGGTAAGGCTCTTATCACTCCAGGTTTATGGTCTCCCTCTCAATATACCGTCAGGCCGATATACCAAACCTTTCTATATACGCTCCCTTCCGATATACCCGTCGGTACGTGGAAGAAGATCACCCTTTCAATATACCCGTCAGTACGGAAAGAGGTGTTAACGCATGTGAAAGAATTTAGTACGTGGTACTTAGACAGTACGGAGAGGGGTTTGTGCAAGCACAAACGGATGGGAGGGCTCAAATGTGTGTGTATTGTGTCCTTATTACTCCCCGTCGATTTTATAGGGTCGATGCCCAGATGACGTTTAGGCAGCTGTGTTAGGTGTTAAGTGCAGTAGTAGTCGCGACGGCATCACCCGTAAGCGCTTCCCAAAGGCACCGTATATACCGAACGCTGCTATGAGATCAAAGATCTCGTGTGATAGAACCAAACATAAAATAAAAAATTTGCACTTTTTTTTTCACTTTATGCACCAAGATTAGTACAACATGCTCCAAAAGTACATCAAAATGAAGTTTTTGTGTCCCCCCTCTTTACAAAAAAGGGTTTAGAATCACAAAATACACAATTTAGGCCAAAAATATTTTTTTTACCCCAATAGGTGTTTTTCCGCTAAATTTAGTGGTGGCTCTAAATGTGTTTGGTGAGCTTCTAAATTTGGAAATCTCCCAAAATTTATTAATTTCTCTAAATTTTCCAAAAAAATAATTTAAGAAAAAATATGGAGAGAGTGGGAATTGAACCACTGACCTGTTTGTTCCCAAGATCCAAACAAACAATCTGAATATTGTTTTCACCTTTTCTCACAAACTGTGATCTAGGTTTTTCTAAAATTTTGACAGCAGCATCATACAATATTTTTCTTGAAACCCACAAAATTTCAGAAGAATTGGAATCTTAGTTTTTGAGATCTTACCAATTTACCAGCTAGATCTGATTTTTTTTTCAAAAAAAATGATCCGACTTGTACAGACTTTTCGTCACATGTAGAGGCCAAATCTGAAGATGATGTAAACTGCAAAGTTGTGCGCCTCCTTCTTATATTTCCAAAAAAAATGTACATCAATCCGATATTGTATGAAAAAGTTACGTCCTTTTTTCTAAGAGCTATATGCTGGAATTTTGTTGACGGGACTGCTTTAACCTTTGCTCCCGAATTCTTCACACCTCCACTTTCAGATCTACTTTTAAAGATCTGATCATCTTTTTTTTTTTTGATCTACAATTTTTTTTCAAGATCTCTCTCCTTTTTTTTTTAAGATCTTTTTTTTTTTTCACAAATCTTTTTTTTTTTAGATCTGCAATTTTTTTCAAGATCTTTCTCCTTTTTTTTTTAAAGATCTCCAAATCTGAAATATTCCACCAATATGTTAGATCAATTGGCTATGCCAATGACTAATAAAATTTTTTTACCTTCCAAATAAGTGGATAGGTCAAATTTTAGTTGATGGATGCTTGGGAGGAATGGAGGCTGCAGGATGCTTCAATGGCTCTCCTTTGATGCAGATCTTCTTCTCCAATGGATCCTCTCCAATAGTGCTCCTCTTCAACCTTGCTTGGATAGAACCTGCTCTGATACCAAATGATAATAATGGTATAGCTTGATACCAAATGATAGAATAGAATAAGATTGCAATGACCAAAGAGGGACGGAAGCCTCACAAATATTATTGATCATGAAATCAGATTACATTACAATGCAAGAGCTGTAATATTTATAGATATTAGACAGCCTCATATGGATAGACATGACACCCTAGCAAACACCAACTATGAGATGATAAGACCCATCTCACATGCACATGTAATTACTACTAATACCAATATTGAATGTTATCCAACATAACAATATTGAATGCAAGTCACTAGACTAGAGTGCACATGTTGCACATTATTAAATAAAAGACAATGCAATAAAATGCAATAAATATGCCTATGCTAAATTATGCTATACCCAACCCAAAAAGGTGAGGATAGACCAAAATAAAACACAAGTTTAATCTCACAAAATTACCATCAAACCAATAAAATTAGAAGGCTTCCATGATAGAAAACCTACCTCAAAATCCAATCAAAACTCTGAGCTTTCCAAGCTCTAATCCAATCCAAAAAAAATACAAAATCAACCTTCAAGTAAACACCAAGTTCCCCAAATTCAAAAATTGGAATAAGACTAAAGAAAATGATAACCCCAATCCCTCCAAATTTTGAGGATAAATAAGAAAAATTCACCAACAAGAAATACAATGGGAAGAGACCTAAGTGGCATCCAATCACCATCCTACTATATGTCATGTCACTCCTCTCACCCCAAACCCAAAACAACATAAATGGAGAAATTAAGTGGACACCCCAAAACCAAGGTGAATCCACTCACCCCCTTGAAAACTTGGAAAACCCAAACACCATAATGGAAAAGATGTGATTAAATGCTCATGGGAAAGAGGTAAGGACCCCTTTGCATTGATATGAATGTACCCTACCTATGGGTATGGTTTTGGGGACTTTTTTCAAGGTAAAATGGCCCTTTACAAGCCTTACCCACTTCCCAAAAATCCCATTCTTCCCAAATCCAAATTAGGGTGAATGGATTTCTTGGGAAGAGTGTAGCCTCCTCCTAAGTATGATTACCCAAACAAAATTTCAAATTAAACAAGATAAACCCACATTAAACTCAAATAAATTTTAGGAAAAGTAAGACAAGAAATTATATAAGCTAAACAAGGTTATCACCAATAATATAAAATTAAAATAACATCACAATAATAAATTCCAATAAACATAAGGTGATTAATCAACCACAAAATTGATAAAAAAAAATGAAAGATCAAACTACCGTAAAGCTAAAAATCCAATCTGCCAAACATGAGGACAAAATAAAGAGGTAAAATTTGACCTACGGCCAGTTGTTCCAAGCATGATAGCAATCTCATGAATCCCACTTTCACAATCCCTATGATCTGCACACTCAATGCACACGAATCGTATCTCCCCAATAAAATATAACCAACAAATGTAACATTCAAGTATATTGATCAATCAAATTATGACATAATGTAATCAACATCAATCCAATACGGGATGTGTGTATGCCCCCAAAACAAGCTACGTATAATACTAAATATCATATATGCTACCATATGCATCATAGAAATAAAAAATATATACAACCAAATCATCGTGAAATAACATCAATCTCATATTTTCCATATGGCTCAAAGTGTCATCAAATAATCACATATTCTACCAACAAGTTAGTGATAAACAAAATATGATGTAAATATGTAATGTCAACAACTAATCATGTGTCTTATTAACAAGTTAGTAAATACCAAAATATACATCATATATCCACCACAGTCTAAACATTATGTTTCTGAATAGTAATCAAAATAGTATGATAGTCTTAATACCAACATGATAGATCAAAATATAATCCATAAGAATATAGTGTGAAAATAGGTTGGCACTACAGATTCCTAGATACCCATAATAGGCTAGGGTATATTTGTATTCATACATGACATTTCATTATTTTTCCTTCTCAACGGACCCAAAAGTATCACCTAGTCTGACTTATCTAAGTAACCTTTTTGAAAATGTGACCAGTAGAGTGCAAATGTATGGGTTCAGAGGAGGTAGATAGGTTCAAAAATGAAATTTTCCATAAAAATGAATTTTTCCAAGGTGTGATAGAAATATGGTATAATACTGGTGAAACTATGCATATGTGTTTAATAGAGTGTTCAATGAATTATAAAGAGTTAAATCAGAGAATGATCGTTGTTTAGTGAATACAAGATGTGGGAGAGAGTGAAAAAATTCGTAAAATAGGTCAAATAACTGTAAATGGACTTTATATCAAAAATCTTTCCAAAAGTGACATTGCGAAGTGATATAACCAAAAATAAGGTATTAAATATTGCCCCCTTTTAATCTAGTATTGATACATTATTGATTAAAGATAAGAAATAACTAAATGTAAACCTTATAAAGCTATATCATACAGTGGTTGTAAAAACCTTTTGAATGTCCTCTGCTATCATTATGAAACCCTACAAAAAAATGTAAGGGAAACATAGATAAAATTTAGATAATGATTTTCATGCATTTATAAATTTATATGTCTCAATAATTGATTATAATTGTTCTCGAAAATTCAAATAGAATGAAATTTATTTGGTTTTGTAATATTAAGCAGGAAATATGTTTAATAAAAACACCCGCCAAAGTCTAAACATTTTGTCTTATATATTATATTTAAAATATAAAGCATGGTGGAATCCCACAAGGTTGGCATGTGTTTGAATTTAAAACATAAAAGTGACCCAAACAATCAACCAACATGTATAAAACATGGTGATCTCATTAGAGATCGATGACAATGGATGTGCATGAGAAAAACATCTAAGAACAACAAATAACAAGTTTATGTAAGAAAGAAATGTGAGAAAGTGAATATACATGATGTGAATGGAGTAATGAGTTATCTCAAATAATGAGCTATTGTATTTAATTGTTTATAATTCCTCCTTGAATGTGTAACAACTATGGATTTGAGGAAATAGTGGGAGTGTTGGGTGAAATGTTTATTCTCAATAAAAAAAAATAAGTGATTTTTCAGTGGGTTTTTACATTATGGCTTTCCCACTTAAATCTTGTGTCTTATGTTGTTTTGTGTTGATTCTACTTTCATTTTTATGCATAAAACCTAATATCTAATTCATTCTGTGATCTAAATTGATAACTTATTTTTCATTCATAAACTATAATTCTTGGCTTATTTATTTTGGTGGATATAAATCTTAGCTTGTTTGCATATGAGTGTGTAGATGATTCTGGATATGGTGAAGAGAAAAATGAATCTTTAGAACCTAACATGTCTGTAATAATAAAAATGATTTCATTATTTTAAAAATATTATCTAAAATTGAATACTAATAATCATTATTTACAAAAACTTTCCAAAACAGATTTATATATTTCTGTAATGTTCCCTATTTTTCCTAATTTCTCTTATTTGTCTTCAATTTTCTATATTTTTTAATTTTGACATAAATATCATATTATTACCAGGTTTCATCAAGTTAAGTATTCAAAAAGGGCATGAATATCATGTAGAAGGGACTATTATCATATGTTGTACTTACAATTTCCTTAGTATATATGTATGCAAATAGTGGTAGCATTAACAATGAATGATGAATTTTGGGGAAAATGACTAAAAGGAATGCGATGAATTGAGTTTTTATCAAATGTTGTTTGTTTTAGTTGCTTGATAGATAAAAATGCTATAATATTGTATTAATAAAATTTCTAGGTTACAAATTTTCATATTTCCACTTTGAGATAAGTAAAGTTCCCTAATAGAAATGTATGTACAATGTGGAAGTTGTAGACACTCAAATTTGGAAATTTACTCTTTGACACTACTAGATTTTACAATGAACTCTTATTAAGATAAATATAACCTTACAATTCCCACTTAGCACATTACAATATCTTTTTTGGGCTAATAAAATGACTAAGGCATATGCGTGAAGGTTAGTTAAGTGTACAAGAGTGTGTGTGGAAGCATAAAGGCTTATGCGTGAAG
The DNA here is from genome assembly GCA_019776745.2 of Taxus chinensis. Lineage (NCBI taxonomy): Eukaryota > Viridiplantae > Streptophyta > Pinopsida > Cupressales > Taxaceae > Taxus > Taxus chinensis. The sequence goes on from CM034154.1 coordinate 487,629,097, forward strand.
GATTGAAGAAGTGCATAAGAGGTGCACACAGAAGTAAAAAGGAACATGTGCGAAGGTTTATACTCAAGAACAGTAGAAGCAGGATATAACTTGGTCACCACACAAATCTAAATATAGGAAAAAGAACAAGTCGATGTGGTCATCAAGGCAAGTTGAAAATAGACAAATCATGGACCAAAATAGGATAAGGACATGAATGACTAAATATAGACATGGATAACTCATACAAGGAGAAGATATATTTATAGCACGCGTGACAGGAGTAAAATAAATCTAATTATAGCACACATGACAGAAATAGAGATTCTAGAAGAAATCAGGTCGTTAATGGAGAACCATTGGTTAAAGTCTAATTATAGGAAAGTATTAGTTGTGAAAACATGCAACCTATGTATAGGCTGTATATTTTTAGGGTCAAACAATGAAGGAAAATTTCTCACCCTATATATATGTAATGTATTATGATTCTAATCATCACATCTGTAAGGGAGTAGTGGATGTATTATTTTATTTATGTCTAATTATGTGCGAGCGTATGATGTACATTACTAGTCAATGTAATTTTTATAAGCATCATGAATTGTAATAAGTATTCATCTCCTTCTTGATTATTAACTATTATCTTGTGCATGTTAAGATTTCATTAGCATATATTCTCTATATATCATGTTTTTTGTTATAACCATGAGTGCAGGAGCTACAGATTGACAGCGAACACGAGAAGGGATGTGGTATAGTTACATGTGCTTCATGTGAGTAACGTGACATAATTATTTTGTTTCCAAGACCTTATTTAATTTAGACTCTCAAGATGTGGCGTGCACATGGAATTTCAGTTATCCTTGGAAAATATTCAATGGTGGATACACGATGATGAAGATGAATTTGTGCAAAGATACAGTACCTATGGGAATTTCAATCTACACAAATGGGTTAAGGAAAACCTATATGATGTGTTTTATGAGACAATATTTAGCTAATTTGTTGGCATTGTGTTTTCATTGATGTCAAAGAGTGATGTTGTCAAGTTTTCACTGAGTTACATTGATGCCAAAAGGTGTATGGAGCATGGATGTTGTTTGTCTTATTAATATTACATGGTGTTGCATGGGCCTTTGAGAAGTATAAGTGTTTGTTGGAGTATGATGATGGATTTAAAAGGAATGGAGAATGGTTATTAGGTTTCATGGAGTGTGATGAATATTTAGCACATATTCAAGGTTGTCCAAGGTGTGTGGAGGTCAAATATGGTGAAGAATTCATGTTTCAGGAGCTTTTTTGTGAGGCCTAATGAGTAGGATGAGGCATGGTATGATGAAGTGAAACATGTATAATCTATTTAAGCATGGTATGAGAATGGGGGTCATGATTATGATGTTTAGAGATGTTCACAAGTGTCTTATAGTGTTGGTTCATGTTGTAGACCACTTCATAGGTTTGTTTCTAGACCTAGTTCTTAAGAAAGCATGTCCAAGTGAGATGAGTTGAGAAGTTTCAGAGCTATTTGAGAAAATTTGATCATCGGAGATTTTTTGGCAGGTTGATATGATGGTTTGGTCCAAGTTTTAGGTCCAGGAGATGAATATTTTGTGATATTTTGAGTTTTTGCTAAAATTGGGTTTTCAAAGGTGATTTTTTAAGTTAAAAGACGACTTTCTGATGCTTGTTGGAGAGTGTATGATTTGCAAGGGGATCCAAGATCTTGGGGGTGGTTTAATATGTGAGTTATGAATATTTTTCAAGTTGAATTTGGTTAGTGATCATCATAGTTTTATGAACAATCGTTAAGAAGCCAAACAACTTTTTAACCCTCTTAAAACCCTAGGTCTACATAAACTAGAGCACAATTACTTATAGTGATCCAGAATTTATTCCTTTTACAAATTTGATGGTTGGAGGTTGTAGAGGACTCTTATAGATTTCTGAAGATTTAATTTAGGGTTATAATAGTATGTGGGCCCCACTTTAAAATGCTTTTTTCTAGAGATTTTCAATTTGTGCAAAAGTTATCCATTAAACCTAATGACTAATTTAGAATTTATGGAATAATGGGAGTTTTAATTCATTTCCATTATGGTTTTAGATCATGGTTGAGCCTTTATGAGGTCAATTTTTCCCTATCTTTGAAGAATGGAATTTGGGAAGTTTGGATGAATCTGGGTGCAGAGAATTTTTGGAGGTGTTACAGTTGGTTTTATGGATTGGTTTGAGTTTGGTCATGACCATGTGGTAAATATATTTCCAATGGTATATCACACTTGAGTTTTTTATGAGATTTGTGCAAGTTATGACATGTTCTTTAAAGACCATTTTTTGAGGTTTCATGAGGTGAGATGATTGTTCCAATGTGTTTCATGGTTTTTGGAGATTATTGAAGACTTAGACAACATGATTAATTATTTTTCTTGCTTTGTTGAATTTTTTTTTAGTCTAGAACATTCCTACTATGGCGAGTTTCTTGTTTTGAGGTTTTATAACTCCGTGTGTCCTAATGGAGACCTATATGGATCTAGGTTATGTTGGAGACCTATGTGGTACTATGGATGATGTTTTTATGATTTTCTTATGATGTTGAGAGTTTTTTTACCCTATAATTTCCAACCTAGATGATTTTTAATAAATAAATATGTATAAAATCAATTTAGAAATCTCATTTGAGGTAAGTGTGAGAGTGGGATAAAAGTGTGAGCTAGGAGGTAGTCTGAGAAAGGTGATGGAGGTACTTGTAACCTTATTAAGAGGGAAATTATGTGGTGATAATGTTCTAGAGATATATCAGATGATGGTGAGCTAGGGAAAGTGTTTAAATTATCGTGAAGGAAGAATTCTTGTGCATGGAGGCTAGAGAGATGGTTTGAGGAAGATAGAATGGAGAGTGAACTTCATAGAGTCATCATCAGTTATGGGAGAAAAATTTAAAATATGGCATTCATTTCAGATGGATATTGTTGGTGATGATTCATCTAGGGGGTTGGTGCCTCCTTTTAGGGTTGGTGCTCTACTAAACTAGGGTTTGGTGCTCTTTGTAGGGTTGGTGCTCTACTAAACTCAAGGTTGGTGCTCTTTTTGGGGTTAGTGCCTCACTAAATAAATATCTTGTGTTGTGTAATATACACAAGATTCATTTTTGTTATGTAATATAATCAAAGTTTTTAGTGGGTTTTCTTCCCCTTGAGGGTTTCCCACTTAAATTTGGTGTCATGTGTTATTGTGTTTATCTTGCATATGCTTTAATGGTTGTGTTTTATTAATCAATCTTAATGAATAATATAATTTGAATGGTTGATTGATATGAAAAAATTTATGCACACTCATTCACCCCCTAGTGTGTGTGCTTCCAACAATTGGTATAAAAGTAGGGCCTTTAAACCAAGCTTAACAAGATTGAGGTGATCCTTAAAGCACAAGATGACTAAGATGATAAGGAAATAGAACCAATATATAACATTTTTGGTCAAAATTCTTGAGGATCAGGTATGTGCCTTAAAAGGTGACATGATCAAAGAATCCAAGAAGCATAAACATGAAATCATTAGCATGGATGATGTATACAATAAAATCATCAAGGAGAAGGATTTAAGAATAAAGGATTGACAAATTGTCTCAAGATAAAATAATAAGAGTATGAAACTCAAGTTGAGTTAGTGATAGAAGCCCTAAAATCTAAAGAAGAGGATTGTATCAGGTATCAAGCTAAGATGAGGTCCTTAAAGGAAGAGTTAGAGCAAGTAACCAACAAGTTGAAGACCTATGAGAAGTTGGAGAAGAGCTATAAAGGTGTTAATATAGGTCTTAAGGATCAAACAGAGGATTCTTGTACAAACAAGGTCTATTTCAAGAGAAACGAAAGGTCTAAATCCATCAGACATCCAAATGCTATGAGGTATGTAATTTTTCATGGTTATTGTTTTTCTTAAAATGAGTATGGTCATAGAGAAAGGAATTGTAGGAGTTTTTTAAAAAATGTGTATGCATGGGGAAATGGAAGGAATCATTAGTCAATTGGTGTGTACAGTGTTGTGTGTTATTATTTCCACCAAGAAATCATATTGCTCAGCATTTTCATTATGTTGCTCCAATAAAAAACAAGAAGGTTATTACTCCCAAGGTTAAATATGTATGGTTTTCAAAGTTTATTCATGTAAAAAAGGTCAAGAAGGATGAATATAAGCAATGCAAAGAGTATGTTTCTAACGAATCAGAGAAGAAGGAAACTAAATCTATATTTCCTAATCATGATTTGCATACTAGTCAAGAAGGAATGTCTGATATGATAGTGCAAAAGCTATGTGTTGAAGAGATTCATGTTTGTTTAACTACAATCATGTCAAAGGAGGAGAAGAATGAGGTTTTCATCAAGTCAGAAATGCCTAAGAAAACCAGGAGGTTATTAATGTCAGTCAATCAGTCTCATAGTTGCAAATTGGATGAAACAAATATGGATATTTGGGAATCTCCTAAGTTCATGTTTTTCTAGTTCCCTGAGTGATATGGAGCATCTTCATTATGTTTTTTGAAGGAATTCATCATCCAAATGCACATCAATAAGATGTGTTGAAGGTATGTTGGTCATGTTGAATTCTTATAGTTGTTAATAGCAAACCTAGTTTATTCATGGAGAAAGGGAGAGCATATAAGATCCAAAGAAGATATGTTTCCTTACCTAAGATTTTGTTCCATGTAGTTATCATGTCATGAAAATGGTTATTCATTATGTTACATGGTTTAATTGACCTTGTTAACAATGTAATGAGGTATATGTCATGGTATAGTAGCATATGGTTTGTGTAGGAGGGTTATCAGTCAAATATTGATTACTAATGGAATCATATAGTCATGATGAAGATGTAATTCTTCTATTAGATCAGTTGTGACATCAAGAAAGTATTAATCAGTAGTTGTAGGACAAGGTATAGTCATGATGGAGTGTTTCCTACTTATGAGCATCAAGAAGCTTTTTGAGCATGTAAAAGAAAAGTTTGATTGATTACAAAATTGGAGACATAATGAAGATGGACCTATAAGTGTTCTCTTGAAGAAATGGTCAAGAGAAGTGACAATATTTAGTAGAAAATCCATGACAGTTAAAGACAGAATTATGGTTATATGCTCGTTGATCAGTTTTCATTGAGTTCCAAGCATGAAAAATTGAATGTTATAGGTATGTTGAAATTGTAAACATCAAAAGGAAAATATATCTTAAGTTAGTTAAGAAGATATGCATTATTCAGGGGGAGTTAGGAAAAAGTTTGAAGAGGGAACTTGGAAGACATAAAAGTTGGGCAGGATGTTCATAGTTTGTGCTTAGCCTTGAGAAATCAGGTAAATTTTAAGTAGAACCCAAAGATAATGAAGACTTTATATGTTGACAAAAAGGTATGTTGTTTGATAATTTAAAGTGCATTGTGGTTTGAAGATGAATTTTTAATACTTAAAGTAAGTATGGCTTAATAAGATTGCTTCAAAAGTTCAGGTAAAGTCATATTGTATAATTGTCTTTGTTGATACTTGACTAGTAATGGTGTGTTTTGAAATGTGTTTTAAGATCTAAAAGAGGTCTGTGTATAATTGATAAAGTTCTTGATGGAACAAGATATGTACTGTCGTATTATTAATCATTTAAGGTCATGGAATGTGTTGCATAGTCTTGGTATAGCAGTAAGAAGGCTTGTAATTTGTATAGAGAGTGCAAGAAGAAGCTTGAAGACTTAAAACAGAGCAAGATGGAATGAATATCTAAGAGAGTTTCAAGTATGCTTAGTGGTATCTCAAGAAGGTATATTTATGCTATTTAAGTACCCATTGAGTATGTTATAATTTTGTGGTATGTTTTATCACTTGACAAGATGATGTGTGAAGTTATATAAGGTTATTTGACTATAGAAGCTTGTCTAAGGCCTTGAGGTGTGCCATAAGACCTAATTTAGGTATGTGTTATGGGAAGAAGCATAAAATTGGTCTGAAAGACCAATATGTATTTGAAATAAAAGTATTTGGATTTTAAGGCTACTTGAAGATCAAAATGTGTGCAAATATGAGCTTGAAAGTGTTGTAAGTGTGTCGTATGAAGTTTTGACAAACAATGAAGGTATTTCAAGTTTTTAAATGAAGAATTGATTTCTTGTAACAAGTTTATCTTGAGTAATAGTTTTTACACCTTAAGAAGGTCTTCAATCTAGGTTTGAAGGCTTGAAAAGTTTTTTTGGAGTAAATATGGTCAAATATTCAAAGGCAAACAAATCATGGTCATTTAAGAATTACGAATATATGTTGTCAGTGTCTGAAGATGTGTCATCTCATGTTTGAAGGTTGTCATTGAAGAAAGGTCTATCAGGATGTTTCTTAGAAAATTATTGATGGTACAGTAAAGGACTATGTGTAAAGTCAAGATGGTAGAAGGTAATTATGTGATGATACAACATAGGCAGCTAGTGGCAGGGCATGTTGAGCTTAGAGGTTAGAAGTCTGCAAACAGGGTAATCAACCCTGGACCCTTAGCCTTTGCACATTGTACTCAATATTTGGAAGGTTGGGTAGAATATTGTCATAGTGAGGAAGAATGTGATGGAAATCCAAGATAATCATGTTGGGAAGTTAACATAGCTAGAAGTGTTTTAGTATCTTCTCAAGAGGCACAACAGATTAAAAACATCACACATGACAGCGGCTTCTATTACTCAGCATGCTTTAATAAACAGTCTAAAATATTTTTTGTGATTAATACCATAGGTGCAACATAAAAACAAAGTATTGAATCGCTACTCTCTAGAATTATTACCATAGGCGTAACACCAAGATAGAGTTTTGGCACATAGATTAGTTCTACCTCAGGAAAAAATGTAAGAGTTCTAGCAAAAGGTGGATCAGGAGGCTCTGGTCCACCCCCAAGTGGAGAAAATCCTAGTGGAGTTTTAAAGTCAATCTTGGGTCCAAATCCATGACAAGGTAACAACCGCCTCATATTTTCTATGAGATGTCACTCCACTTTCCTGAGTACGGAGGAGTGGAGGATGTAGCTGAACATGTGCACAAAAGTGAGCTCTTATGGAGAGCCAAGGGGATTGCTTCTTTAACCAGAAAGGTCAGTCAATATGTGACTACATTGTAAGGTTGTGTGCATAGTTGGTACCACAAGTATGATCCACACTAGACGAAAGTGGATTACGACACTTTACATGCCACCTTCTTGGAAAATTTCAATATCCTCGAGTTTGAACAGCAAAGCATCATTGCGCTAAAAGATATATCGAGTTTGAACACCTATTAGGAGAGTGTTATCACACAATACATTTACCAACCCACGTGAATATTTGGAGGCATCCCTATGTGTAGAATTAGTTGGTAGTGTAGACACTAGGGTGAGCCCATTTCTAAATGTTAGGAAATATAGTGTTAACATGATTATTTACGTGTGAGTAAATAATATTTACATATGTAAAATCTACCATTTGATTAATAAGGTAGTGCGGATATATTATCCGGTCATATATTGTTATAACAATATATCACAAATAGATTATTGTTTTGGGAGAAGTTACAGATATTCGAGGGATTGGATTTCCTTATATTTAGGAGAAGTATCTCCTTTATATATGAATTTTATGTATTAAGAAAGAGACGAGTATGAAATATATTATTATTCTTGTTGTGTTATAATTTTATAGAGCTCAAACCAAATCTATATTTGGTATCAGAGCACTCTGATTCTAGTCACCCTGTGATGGAGTAAAAATTTATTTGGAGAGACATTAAATGATCTTAGTTGTCTTGTATATGAGTAATCTACGGTTCAACCCCTGTGAACAATGAGAGTCTTGATAGGTTCTTGGTTTTCTATTATGTCATGTTTGCAGTAGAGATTCGAGAAGTTGTTTTAGAGTTTCATACTGAAAAACGTAAGAACAGATTTGTGAAAGGAATCATTATCAAAAAGGGAAAGGAAGCAGTGGCGTTTATTTTTTGCAAGTTCAATCCTATCGCCTCAAATTGTGACATCTATTAGTTCGGTGATTAATCATTTTCTAGCAAACTGTGTCATTTTTTCTTGGCTTGTCTTACGGAGCTCAACCTCTTATTGCACCATGTCCTTATACGTGCTCTAGTCCATTTAAACATCTTCCCTGCATGTGCTATCTACCAGAGTTGGAGATTCTACATTTCATATAAACGCTATAGTTCTGTGATAAAGATCCAGCTGACACTCCTCTCCGACGCATTCTTCCAATCGATTGTACAGATTGACCTACTTCCAATACTCAGATTCACTATGTAATGACACCTCAAAGAACTCTCAATTTTCGCATGGACCGTGGTATTTTAGGAGCTCTTCAGACTTCAATTGGTTCGGTCAACCCAGCATTACAGTGTAACAACCCTTCATCATCAGATCCGTGGTTTCCTCCAACGGAAATTGGTAATTAGTCGTGTTAGTTTTTTGTGATACAGTCGAATTGTATATTATACACGTAACTTGTTATTCGTGAGTCTTAATTCTATTATTTTGGTTCATGTCTTTTTTTCATAGTTCAAGAAGAAGTTCTATTAACTTTCCAGTCCGTACGTGGCCTTTCGTTAAAGAGTTGTTCTTTTATTTCTTATATGTTTAGTGTGTATGTTACTTAGTATACAAATTTGTGTCGTTTTAATTTTATTCACTTTTTATATAACATGAGAGAGTCATATTATATTTAAATATGTAGTGTCAAATTAATGTGATTTCATGATTGAATAAAGTGTCTTTTTTAGGTGTTGTCCAAAAGGGAGTCAAAAGCCAAAAGAATATTTATTAGTCATGTTTATGGTTTGACAAGTGTAAGGTGATATTAGTGTTGTCTTTATTGTGTTAGTCTAAGTCACTCGTCAAAAGTATTGATTTAGTTTTTAAATGTCATTATTTTGTGTTGGTAATTTTGGTGTTAAAGTCGAAAAATTGAGTCATTGTAAAAGTCCATAAAATAAAATAAAATTTGCCTCACAGATGCATTTTTGATATTACCCAACGTCCGAAAATAAACTATTTCACATTGCAGGGGGTAATTTTAAACCCACTATGCAAACTATTGAGCTTCATATCCAAATTACGTTGAGCTAGCAGCATGACATTGGAGGTCGGAGGCAACAAAGGAAGGAGGTCAGATAGCGACCTCTCGTCAATCATCAATGACGGGGCCGCACTTTTGGTATGATGACATTTGTGTTTTTCAGTGTGCGTGAAAAATAAGAACAGATGATGTAAATTCTTGTTCACTTGTGTTTATTTCTCATTTATCCCCTTTTGTTAAAACATTGTAGAATGTTGATCAAAATGTATTGTAGCAATCATGATGTGAAAGTTTTTGGTAAACTAGGAAAACCAATTTTGTAAGGTTTTTGGTAACCCTGTAAAACCAATTCTATAAGGTTTTTGGTAAACCTGTAAAACCAATTGTGAAAGGTTATTGGTACACCTGCAAAACCAATTGGGTAAGGTTGTTGGTAAAAGCCAGAGAAAACCATCAGTGGAAGAAATGTGTGTTAGCACATGTGCGAGTTTTGTGCAAGCCCAATGCTACACTGTTGAGGAGTTGATCATGAGCACACAGAGGTGACATGCTACAATCAAAGAATGAGACATGTTTTATCATGTGAACACAAAGGGGGGAATGTTAGGAAATATAGTGTTAACATGATTATTTACGTGTGAGTGAATAATATTTACATATGTTAAATATACCATCTGATTAATATGGTAGTGCGGATATATTGTTTGGTCATATATTGTTATAACAATATATCATGAATAGATTATTGTTTTGGGAGAAGTTGCAAGAGATATTCGAGGGATTCGATTTCCTTATATTTAGGAGTAGTCTCTCCTTTATATATGAATTGTATGTATTAATAAAGAGACGAGTATGAAATATATTATTATTCTTGTTGTGTTATAATTTTATAGAACTCAGACCAAATCTATACTAAAAGCACAGATCACAGATATGGCCACACAGTTGGAAAAGATATTTGTTAGCTCATCACATGACACTTTAAGTGGGATATGGTGTATAGATTGCGAAGTAGATTGGCATACTAAAAATATTTTACCGCATAGGAATGTGTGCGCTCTAATAATATCTAATGAAATATGCCATAAGGGCCATGATGTCCAAGAATTTCCAGTCCTTCAACAAGATTAACAAATAATGTATCAAGCTACTACAAGATTCGCGATGCGTACACATGACATAGCTCAATGCTAGTTGATTGATTACATCTATAAAGCATGTGAGGTTGGGTTACACTAGACTAGTATAGAGGCAATTTCACATGTACACGAGGGTCAAAATAATAGTGTCGGTCATAATTAAAAATAGAAGTTACAAAGGAGTCTATGGAGGTAAAGGCCATGGTGGTCATGGAGGTGGGTTCAGTTGTGGCACTTGTTATCAATGTAGATTTTCATATCATTACCAGCACGAGTGCCCCAAGAACTTTTCTTGTGCATATTATGGAAAAGGGGATAAGGTGGAATATTTTCCATAGTTATATTAGCACATATGCAAGAACAAAAGGAGAGGGGCGTGACGATGATACAAGTTGAGCTCGCCATGTAATGGTATTGAAATCCTAAGGAGCCGACTATAAATAAGAAATAACCAATATTGGTTACCTATTGATACCCTAAGGAGACTAGGCACCTAAGACGTGGAAGGTTTTATCGTGCGCCAACAAGGCACAAAGGCTCATGTAGAAGTACATTTGGGGAAGGCACGAAGGTTCATGCCCAGGAAGAATAGGCTCAAGACATAGCCGTATTTTGGACCACAGTCGGAGTTACAATGAGGGACACATGGAGATGCAGCCAAATCTGATTGTGGATGAGGCTAGAACATGGAGACTTGCAACCCAAGGAAAGCATATTATAGGATATGATTATCATGATGGGATAAAGAGCTGTAAATTAGAGTTAGTTATGGTTTAACTATAAATTACATACTGAGGATACTTGAGTATGACAAGACATGATGACATTTGACAGGTGGTTCACTCTGAGTGATAAGTAGGCAATAAGGGAAGATTCCTTCAAGTCCCTTGATATGTATTGATTTGTATGGAAACAAAATAAGGGAGGAGGAGAAGAACAAAAAGAGAGGGATGAAAGATGATAGGTGTGCATAATATATGGAAGATATGTGAGCAAGATGGTAGAGAGAGCTATGAGAGATATGTGTGATCACTGTTTTGAATCTTGTAATGGAGCGATAATAGGAAAATACTGAAACTCTGACGATGTATTTGGCCCATTTATAAATTTATTGACGTATTTGGCTACTGTAATATTGGTGAATTAATATGATGGTGTTGTTCTAAATATCAGTGATCAATGGATCTAAGTGTTTGTGTTCATGGTTCAAATTTGGTTCATGTATGTTCTTTTTAATATTCATAATTATAATATGGACCATTTAGGATCAGATCTAGTCTCATTATCTATGTCATAAGATGTATGTGTTTATGCCTATATGTTGTTCTATTATAATGATGAATATTCTTGCAAGGCTCACATAAAAGAGGGGCTCGACACCTTCACTTACCTCCAGTGAGCACCTAGTTCAGGCTGGGTGATATGCTAGTGTGCCTATGGTTTAAAAGGAGTAGGTAAAAGTGAATACATTTTGGTTCTGTTGTAGGGACCTCTTTTGAAGTTGTTGTAAGAATGGTGTGTGATGGTAAAGCACTTGACTTTGGCCAGCATAGAGAGTTGGCTTAAGAATATGGAGGATGATTTTACACAGAGATTCAACACTAGACCTACGTTTGATGCACGTACATGGGTAGAGGAGCATTTGTATCATGAGCTCTATGAAACATTCTTTTTCTATTTTTCAATAGAACTGTATGAATATTTTTTTACGTATGCATCGAGGAGGAGTTGGTACTATCAACCTCATGTGTGGACCCAAGAATATTATCAGTGGCTTCATGATGCCAATCTGATTTGGATTCATGATGTTGATCATTGGTGGAGTGGTGTGTTGATTAGCTACAAGTTGGAGTATGTAGTGTCTATGTATTCTTGCCCAGAGGTTTATAAGTTTGAGTTCTTGTGAGAACCGAGAGGATCTTTCATGTGTGTTATACTATTAGGCATCAAGATCCTGATCATCACTCTAAGTTTAGAATTGTTTCCTATGGTTGGCTAAACTCCCACTAGGCATGGAGTTCGGAAGTGGTTGTGGTGAGAAATGGAGGCTCCTACGATAGAAGTGGAGAGAGAAGAGAGGTGGCTCAAGTATAATGAATCTCAGGAGAGGGAATTGGTGAGACAGTGTGAAATTACAGGAACGATGGATGTTTGAAGGTAGACGGTGGGGAAAGGATTTGAGGTTCATGCAGAGGACTTAGAACCTAAACATTATATGATACCCCATCTTGGAAAATATGAAAGGAGAACTCCCTCATCTTCTAATGAGATCTCGTTAGATGGAGAAAGAAGAAGGACTGTAGGTGCGTATTTAAACCCACATAGCGACCAAGTCCTTACACTTAGTTTTCATGTTTCTAAGACAATTATTGCTAGTACGGTTGGCATTGGTAAGAAAGAGGCATCAGTTAAATAATATTTTACATTACATCCATCTATAACCACGCAAACATTTCCTATGTTTGGTGGTATCCTGTGAGGCACATCATTTGGACAAGGTGTGGGCTTGTAGAACATGGTTATCACCTCTGGAAGTGGTTCAACTTCACATACTATTGGAGCTCAATTTAGTACAATGGTGGGAATGCATAGTAGCACTACTTTAGGCCTTGTACCTATTATAGGAGGAGGATCTAGAGGATATAGTGGATCTAGAGGGTCACGGGTTAGTGGAACTAGTGTATCTAGTGGTGGAGGTAACACATGAGGAAATCAGGGTTTTGGATATAATGGACAAGGACTACAACCCCATCAGTAGGTATTTTATGAGATGTCTCTTCATTTTCCTGATTCTAAAGGTGTTTGGGATGGTGCAAAGCATGTACATAAGTGTGAATTGCTATGGCGTGCTAAGGGGGTCACTACCTCAGAGAAGAAGGTAATCTAGTTCGCAACTATGTTACAAGGGCACGCGTATATAGTTGGTAATAGAAATATGACCCACATAAGACATCAATGGATTATACTGCGTTGCATGATTCCTTCTTGGTGGAAATTAACATTCTTGAATTTGAGAAAAATAACATCAGCGTGCTTAAAGAGATTCAAAATTTTATGGAAAAGAGTGTGTGGGAGTATGATGCATGTTTTAATACTCTTTTTTCAAATTTATCTTATGATATCCATCCTTCTTAGAATTCTCAGTGGTTTTTTGGAGGCTTGGTAACACCCTTCATATGAGCACTTTCACAAATCCACGTGAGGCCTAGGAGGATACTTTGTACATTGAGGCTTTAGGGAGCATTGAAACTGAGGTAAGTCCCTTTTTGGAGGCACATATTACTTCCATGGAAAAGTAACTTGAGAAATTGTCTACAAATTCAGTACATGAGACTCGTAGCAAACTTTGGTGTATGGACTGTGAAATAGAAGGAATACCAAGGATAGTTTTCCTTGAAATTCAGTGCGTTCCATGACAATAGACTCTGAAATATGTCACGAGGATCATGATCTAAGTAGATGCCCCTTATTACAACACACACTCCGTAAGAAAGTGTCTTTTTATTGTAAGATTTGTACATCCCTTTTTGAAAGCATAGATTGCTTTCGTGGCAAAGAAACTTGAGAAATTGTCTCTGAATTCAACACATGAGACTCACAACAAACTTTGGTGTACAAATTGTGAAATAGAAGGACACACCAAGGATAATTTCCCTCAAAAGTTGGTGCGCACCATATCTATAGACTATGAAATATGTCATGGGGATCATGATCCAAGTAGATGCCCTTTGTTACAATGTGTGCTCCATAAGAATGTGTCATGCTATTGTAATGTTTATACCTCTACTACTCATGACACAAAGGACTGCCAATTGATAGACCATATTCATGATGCAGTTGATACTGGTGTGCGTCAGTCCAACATTGTGAATAGTTCTAAGAATGAGGGGCTTCAGCATGAAGGGAATGACTATGGAAGATGAAGGGGAAGAAGCTTTCATGGAGGATTCAGAGGCCATGGTGGTTGCAGCGGAGGAAGGAGTGAATTCCCTTGTGGAACTTGTTTCAATTGTGGATCTATGGATCACTACAAGTGCGAGTGCCCATATTTATTACAATTATCATGGTGTGGAAAGAAACATAAGTATGAGGATTTCCCTGACTTGTATAATCACATGAGCCAGACTCAGAAGATGGAAAAGGACATGGGGATGGTTAGTGTAAAGCTCTTTGAACCTCTGTTTATGCCTATGGTAGTTTCTAACCATGAGTTAGATCCTGTATTAGTAACTACATGCACTGAAGCTGCACGTTCAAGAGAAATAAAAAAGTAGAGGCCTCTCATTACAATAGAAGAGGTATTGCATGGGAAGTACCCTGATCTGACTTATCAAAAGGAGGTTTACCAAGAGACTATGGAGGTGATATGGAGCTTACAAGGGGAGATCTAGTGCTTGAAAGAGTAGTCACAGAATTTGGAACATGTGAAGAATGTTGAGGTCCCTCTAAATGATGTGGATGATGTCAAAGAGGTATGTAAGATGTTGCACCAGGAAAATATCATTCCCATACTAGGATAATGATTGAGAGGAAAGGTATTGCATGCTAGATGCGGGCACGAGAGGGATATCTTGCATGAAAATTTTCCCCCTCATAGTCTTGATTAGGAAAAGGAGATCATATTGAATGTGGTAGTTGATGGATGGATTTTCAGTAACATACTAATTGACACATGTGTTGAGGTAAATTTTCTTACTCTGGATGCATGGAACCAAATGGGGAAACCACCACTACAACCATCTTAAAATGTGTTGTACATGGAAAATAGAACTAAAGCTACTCCCTGAAAGATTTTGTGAGAATTGAATCAGAAACGATGCACCACAAAGTAGTTGCACTCAAATGGAATCATGATAGCTCCAGTGTAATCACAAGGATCGATCAACAATGGAAGAAATTTCTCAACATAAATAAAGCTTGAACATAGAGGAAAGACATACGTAGAGTGTCTTGGCATACTCATAAATCAGGATTAAAAGGGTACATATAGGGTGCTGAGTAACCATAGTGCATGACACATAAGAAACCCTAAACCTAACCCAAGTGAGATGACCCTCCATATGTGAGTGGAGGACACACAGGATCCCACACACCAACACCCCCCTTCATTGAAGTTGGGGTAGCGGCTATGATGAGTCAGATAGGACAAAAAGACACTCCTAAACAATGAAGAAAGATGTGTTGATGGGGCCCAGTAACTAAAGGCCTGATAAGGTGCCCATATACAAACAACGTGTTCCTAGAAGAAGAAGAAGAAGAGTATATAGCCCAAAGAAGATGAGAATTAACATAAGACCTCACCCCAAGAAGAGACTGCAAGTGAAGAAAGCTCAGTGAATAGATTAGTTGAATCATATCTGCAATCTGAACATTCTGAATGTACTAAATGTCGATGATACCATCATGAATAAGATCTCGTATGAAGTGCATATGGATCTCAATGTCCTTCATCCGTTGATGTTGAACTAGATTTCTACAAATTAAGATAGTGATCATGTTATCATAGTACATAATGGTAGGCCACCAAAAGTGGATGTCAAACTCTGTCAGAATACCCTATAGCCAAATAGCCTTCTGTGTTAGCAATTACTACCTCTGTAGAATGATATCACAATTTCATTCTGCTTCTTGCTGAGACCAACTAATAGGACCTAAACCAAGAGAGAAACTATAACTAGAGGTAGATTTCCAATTATATAAGTCACCAGCCCAATCAAAATTTGTGAACCCAATCAAGTCAATATCCACCCCTCCTTGATAGTGAATGCCATCAGTATAGGTGCCACGAACATAATGAAGGATCTATTTATCTACTTTCCAATGTAGCTCATGTGACTCCTACATGAATCTAAACACAATCCCAACAACATACAGATAAATTCGGCCGAGTGTGAGTCAAGTAAATCAAGCTCCCCACCAACTATCGATAAAGGGTGCCATCAACTAAGGGAGTAGAGAAATCAGAAACCAACTTAACCCTAGAAAGAAAAGGAGTAGGACAAGACTTGCAATCGGACATCTAAAACAATCAAGCAAATAAAGAGCATACTTAGGTTGTGAACTCATAATTCCCGAGTCAAATTGTGAAATTCGGATCCCAAGAAAGTAATGAAGCAGACCTAATTTAGTCATGGAAAACCTGTTGGCCAAGGTGATATTCACATAATCAATAATAGAGGAAGAGATACCTGTGATTAACAAGTCATCAACATAGAGAACAAGAATCAGTATGGAGTCATCTTTTCATAGAATATAAAAATTTGGATCAAGAGTGACACCTAGTAAACCCTGATGTAGGTAAAAAGGAGTCTATCTTGGCATACCAAGCCTGAGGAGCTTGTTTAAGGCCATAAAGAGACTTCTTTAACTTACAAACAAGGGACGGATCATGGACATAACCTAGAGGTTGTTCCATGTAGATCTCTTCCTCCAGGTCACCATGAAGGAAGGAACTTTTAACGTCCATTTGATGGAATTTCCATCTGTTTGTTGTGGAAATAGTAAGGGTCAGTCGAATAGAATTCATCTTCACAACCATGAGAAAAGGTTTCAGTATAATCAACCCTAGCTATCTGGGAGAAACCCTTAGCTACTAATCGCGCTTTAAACTTTTTGATGTCTCCATCTACTACATACTTTGTTCGGAAAACCCAATTACACCAAACAATTTTTCTTCCTTTCAGAAGAGGGGTGGGATCTCAAGTATCGTTCTTCATGAGAGAGGAATACTCCTCATCCATGGCAAAATCCCACTTAGGAATACCAGAATAATCCTAGAAAGACTGTGGATCAGAAACAGAGGCAAAGAAAGAGTAGGGTCTCAATGAAATCTGAGTGAGTACGTCTCATATCTGAAGTATCTCCAACTAAATCTCCAACACTTTGCAAATTTTTCCTATCCCAAAGAGGACCAGGAGGATCAGGCTCTGAGTCAGAAGATTCGTCACTTGAGTGAGAAGGGACATAGTCCTCATCATCACTACTATCAGAATCAAAAGACTCAGAGGTCTGATGGTCGGGAGGATCAGGAAGAGGAGCACGCTCAACAACATCATCATCTGATGAGTCAGAATTTGAATCAGCAAGCTAAAGAACCTCAATAGGTAGAGAAGTAGAAGTCAAAGAAGACTCATCGAACTTAACACTTATCTCAATATAAAGCTCATGAGAAGTAGGATTCAACAATCGATATCCCTTCATGCCATCAGGATACCCTACAAAGATACAAGGTTTGGATTGTGGTTCCAATGCCTTGCATTTCTTCTTGGGAATCTGAGCCATAGCCTTGGATCTGAAGACTCGAAAGTGCTCAACATCAGGCTTGCATCCAAACTAGGCTTCAAAGGGTGTCATCCCTCTTACTGCCTTGTGTGGAACATGGTTCTAAATGTAATTAGCACAATTCACTACTTCAGCCCAATACTGTAGAGGAAGAGACTTCGAGTGAATCATACAAGTGGCCATCTCCTTAAGAGTATGGTTCTTTCTTTCTACTACTCCATTCTGTGAAGGGCTATAAGCAATTGTATGCTGCAAGGAGATCCCTTCAGAAGTATAGAAATCCATGAACCTATTGTTTACATATTTACCTCCATTGTCAGTTTGAATAACCTTAATAGACCATTCCGCCTGTTTCTTAGCAAGAGCCTTAAAGTCTTGAAAATGTTCAAAGACTTTAGACTTAAGCTTAAGAAAATATACCCAAGTATATCACGAATAGTCATCAATGAAGGTCAGCACATAAAGAGCTCTAGTAAATGAAGGAGACATAAATGGACCAGAAATATCATTGTGAACAAGATCCAAGGGACGAGTAGCTCTCCAAGATTTTCCTTTGTCAAATTTCTTTTCAGGATGCTTTCCAAGGGTACAACCCTCACAAAGACCCTTAGAAAACTTGATGCGGGGTAACCCGTTGACCATTTTGTTTTGGCTCAATTGTTCAAGGTAGCGATAATTTAGATGTCTGAAATGCTCATGTCATAGCTTACTAACCTCATTTGCATGAGTGAGAAAGGTAGTGGTCGTAGAATCATAAGTAAAGTGGGAAAAGGTATATAACCGTGAATGGTGATCCACCTTTCCCTCAGCCACTGTAGTGTCATCGTTAAGCTCACGAATAATCACTGAGTTAGGACCAAATTCCACTCGCATTCCTTCACCAAGGTGAGTAATTTGGTAAACCGATAGGAGATTGGTAGAGAGATCAGGAACACTCAACACTTGGTTGAATTTTCCCCCATCCATCTCTACCAATCCACTACCAGAAACTGACACTGTCGTGTCATTACCCATCATGATTTGGGACATACCACAAGGCTCGATGTTGGAGAACTCAACATGTGAAGAAGCCATGTGGTGCGAGGCACCAGAATCTATAATCCACATTGATGAAGGAGAAACTTTGGCTACAAGGGCCTTTCCTTTCTTCTTATCAGATTTAGAACCTTTTGTAGTGGAAGACTCGGCCTTCGGAGCATTTTATTTGATAGACTCAGGAACACCTATTTGATTTTTCTCAAGTAAATGAGTAAGGTGATCAATTTGTTTTCTCATACATAGATGCTCTTTATGACCAGGCTTCTTGCAATAGGAACACAAATACTTGTCTTTCTGTGCTCTAGGCTCAGAAGTTCAAAGTGTTCATGTTAAATTTAGTTTTGGTCTTGGTTTCCTTCTTAGGTTGATCCTTTTTTTCTTTCTTCTTTTCAGTCTTCTTTTCCTTACTAGTACTTGCTACAAGGGCATGTGACTTGGACTTGAGAGACCCCATTTGAATGAGTTTTTCCTGTTCTCGAATGAGTTGGGATGAAAAATAGTCAAAGGAGGGCATATTCCAATCCTTGCCCAAGGCAGCTTTTGTAGCGTAAAAAGTTGACACAAATATAGAATATTTGGGACCTAACTTAGAGAGAATCGACAAGATCAGTTGAGAATCTTTCTTCTCTACTTGACATTCCTTTAACAACAATCTAGTGTGGACAAACTTAGAGAAGAATGCTTGTAGGTTTTCAAAATCACTAGGATTTAACCCTAGTAGTTCATTTTCTAACTCATGCGCTCTCATGTCATCTTGTTGTCCAAACATTTCATACAAAATTTTCCATGTAGAATTAGGTGTTTCAGATGACTCAATGTGGAAGAGCAAGTCAGGAGAAACAGACATGCAAAGAAGACCTAAAGCTTCATCACTACGGTTTAACCACTTAGATTTTTTAGGGTCATCATCTGGTTCAGTCTTAGTTCCCATGGTGATGCAGAATAACCCTTTACCCCTTAGTTTCATAATTAATTTCAATCTCCATTCGAATAAGTTGAACAGCGTAAGCAAAGGAATTGAAAGTGCATCCATAGTGAAGAGAGAGAGAAGGAATGCAGAAAAGAATCACAATGCAGAAAAAGAATCACAACCACCCAGGACAATATAATAACCCCCCTGCTTTCGGCACTTTATAGTTTAGTGTGTTGAATACAATCGGGTCTGAGCATGTGCGTCTTGAAATAGTTGGTAACTCACCTTGCAATCAGCGTAATAACATGTGCAAGAGAGGAGACCACAATTGTGTTTCATGGAGCGTAACAAAGTGACATCATATACAAGCACAACTTGCAAAAAACTAGGAAGGAGGTGAAATCAAATCCTGGTTGTGAGAAAAAATGTCTCACGTCGCAAAGGATACCCCCTTACTACAAACTATGGTGGATGCGCTCACTAGTTGCAAGCAATAATAAGGGTAAATACAATGTTTTAAATGAACTCAAGATGAGTCCCAATGATCTTCAGAATCCTGGAAAAGCATGCAGAAGACAAATAGGTGCTCAGAGTGTCACTACACACTTGAGTGCACAATTAGTAAAAAAAATTGACAATAATGCCTAGAAAATTATTGTTTTGAAATGCCTAATTTAGCTAATTTAAAGCTATAGGAGTTTTTTTTAAAGGAAAAAAATGATAATTAGGGTTAATTTAAAAGATGATTTTAATTATTACTTATCATAAAGGAAGAGATCGTAATTAATACAAATAGATTTAATATAATTAAATCTAATCAATAACAAAAAAACTAATTAATATCTAATTAAAAATATTAAATCCTAATTAAAAACAAATACTTTCCCTTTTTAAGAAATTCCCACCAAAATAAGATTTAAAAACTTACCATACAATTAATAAAATCCCGGTTAAAAGGCTTGTTTTAAATAAATTTAAAATGCCTACTTTAAAAAATCCCACCAAAAAATCAAATATTTTTAAAAAGCTTGTGTTGTTTTAAATAGAAATTAATTTTAAAAACTTACCATAAAAAAATTGTAACAGGCTTACCTGGAAAGCGTTGGTGGGTGGATCCCGAGTTTGAGAAGGGATCGGGGCAGTAGTTGAGAGAACAACGAGATCTCCATGCAGCTATAGGGAGTGAGGTAGGAAGCTGGTCTGAGGGGTGAGCAAGGCGTGACAGGTCGTTTAGGTGGAAAGCTGTATGGGAAGCCAGGTGACAGTATAGGGAGAAGGGCTTAGCCATGAGGAAGTAACACTGGCCACAACAGGAGCAGGCCGTGAGTAGGCTCATGGAGGGCAATAGCACGTAGAGCAAGCAGGAACAGAGGAACACATGGAAAAAGAGCCTCAGAATTTGTAGCTCAGAGGGAGAAGCGAAACGGCCACGGCAGAGCTAGGGTTTGAGGGGCAGAAAAACGTACTCAGGCCAAGTTTTGAGGAGGAAGAAATGTAGCCATGAGCAAGTTTGAACATAGCAGGCACCAAAATCACCAGAAAGACACAGTTAAAAAATGACTTGCACAACTCAAAAAACACAAATCACAAAAGCTGACCGCCTAAACCGCAGAGGTATCACTGGCTCAACTACCAAAAAACATGAGGCCATAGATGAAAGGAAAAAAAGCATGCAGAGTGAGCTGGTTTGAGCACGAGTTCTCTTATGAGGTTTGGTGGAGAGAAGCTCGGCCTAGTTGAGCATTAAAAACCAGAACTTCAAACCAATTTTTTTGACCTGAATCTCTGCAAAAAACCACCATGCAAACACAGAAAAGACCAAAAAAACAGAGATCTAAAAAAAATTTCCAATTTAATAAAAAATTAAAAAAAACCAAATAAAGAACCTTTTATTTTGGCTGATCTACTAAATTTATCCACAACTAGCTAAATGTAGTTGTAAAACCCCTGAAAAACTCAAGGAGATCTGCACATGCACGAAGAACACAACAAAACCAAAAACTTTCCATGAACAGCTTGTTAAATATGTTAGCAAGGAAAATTTCCAGAATCTAATGATCAAAAAACTTGCACGAGGAGTAAAAAACTGAAACCAAGAGTAATCACAACTCAAATGATGAATGCACGTTAACCTGATCTTAACTCTGATACCATGAAAGAGTTTGCGAGAATCATGTAGAAAACTATGCACCATGAAAGTTTCACTCAAAATGGAATCATAATGACTCCAGCGTAATCGCAAGGAAGAATCAATCAATCAATGGAAGAACTTGCATAACAGAACAAAGCTTGCACATGTAGAGAAAGACAATGGAGTGTCTTGGCATACTCATAAATCAAGAATGAAAGGGTACATATAGGGTGTTGAGTAACCCTAGTGCATGACACACAAGAAACCCTAAAAACCTTAAACCTAACCCATGTGAGATGACCCTCCATATGTGAGTGGAGGACACATAGGATCCCACACACCAACTTTCCAAGTTACACTGTGAAGGTAACCTTGATTTCTTCTTGCACGTCATGGAAGTCCGATGGACCTATGAATTAGAATGGAGGAATACGATTGGTTATACCTTATGAGGGACAACCGCACACTAGTGATGACTCATCAATATAATCTTATATAGTGGCATGAGGTAAGAATTGCATTCTCTGTTAGATTCCTATGGACTAATGCACCTTCAAAGATATACAACTATCATGGGAGGAAATCATCATTATACCATGTTCAGGAATGTGAGAAGACCTATACGGAAGGCCCAAAAGCCTTACCTCCTTCACTCTGGGTACATAACTTATATTCCACTTTCCAGGGTTGTGCATTCACTTAGTATATCCATTCGGAGTTACGTCGTTAGATAGGGAATCAACAAGAGTTGATAGGAGGTATTATTCAGAATTTTGAGTATATATATTCTAAACCATCAGTAAATGAGGAATTTCAGGTATTCAAGTGCCTTACTTTGGGAGATAGTTCCAAAGTTGAGGACATCATCCTATATTTTCTAGGGGTGCCTGATTTTGAGGTGTGTTTTAAGGAAGAATAAGAAATAGATTAAGTACAATTTGAGTGTGTCTACCTAGAAAAGGAGAAAGGAAAAATGGTGTACCTGATAGAAGATGAAGAGATAGAGGACCTCGATGTTGATCATATAGAGGGTAAGCGTGAAATCTTGGATAGCGTGGATGAGAAAGTACACACCTACTATGAGCCATTGAAGACAAAGAAGGTCAACATTGGCATAGAATAAGAACTAAAAGAAGCAATCATTGGCGATTATTAGACAGAGCAAGACGTCTCAAATATAATTGAACTGTTGCGTGACTTTCAAGATTTGTTCCCACGCAGATACCATGAATTTGAAGGAGTTCATCACTCATTGGGAGGGATGTGGATTATGTTAAAGGAGGGTGTGTATTGATTAGGAATAGGCCTTACCGAATGAATCCTAATCTACGTGTAAAGGTGAAGGAGGAGATTCTTTGACCCCTAGAATATTGACCAAGAATGAAGGCACGTAGGCGCACGAGGTCCTAGTTATGAAATGGCACGTAAGGAAAAAGCACACAAAGGAGGGCTTAAGAGAAGGTTTTAAGGAATCTCGTAGCACGCATGACACGTGAGGACATAGCCAAGGGTTCGGGACTTAGTTAATTTAGAAATCTAGAGTAGAACATGTGAAAAGCATGACCTGGTTGCGAGTGGATAAGGTGCGAGCCTGGTGATAGGTTGGCCCAAGAAGGATCATGCTAGAATATTCTAGAAGCACATCATGGGATTCCTTTATTTATGATTGAGGGTAAAAATGAATACATCTTGGTTCCATTTCCGAGACCTCTTTTTGAAGTTGTAGTGGGAAATAGCATACATCATGATCTATGTAATGAGTAATGATAGAGCGGTTAACATTGGAAAGTTTTGGATCATGGTTAAAGAGTACAGAGGATGAATTTTCTCAGAGATTCAGCACTGGACCTAAGTTTGATGCATGTGGATGGGTAGAAGATAATCTCTACCATGATCTGTATTAAAAAAAATTATGTTGGTTCCCTATGGAACTGTATGAATGGCTCTCATCCTATGCATCTAGATCAGGTTTGCGTTATGGATCACATGTGTGAACCCAAGAAGAATACTAAAGGCTACAAGATGTAGATCTGACGTGGACCCCTACTATGGATCATTGGTGGAAAGGAGTATTGGCTAGCTACACTCTAGAGTATGCCATTTCAACATATTCTTGTCTAGAGGTTGATGAGTTTGAGTTTTGGCGGGAGCCCAGAGGATCATTTCTATGTGTTTTCCCTCTGGATCTAAAGATCTTGATGACTACCATGAGTTTAGAGGCATTCCCAATGGACGGATAAACCATTCTAAGCACTGGGCGAGGAAGCTAGGGTGGAGGAAGATGGCATATGTTACAATAGAGAAGGATAGGGAGGAAAGATGACTCAAGTATGGTGAAGCATGTGAAAGGGAGATTGCTAGACAATTTGAGGTTACAGGTGTGATGGATGTATGGTGGAAGATGTTGCGGGAAGGATTTGAGGTTCATGCAGAGGACGTGGAACCTGAGTAGTCTATGCGACCCCATCTTGGCAAGTGCGTGAGAGAGACCCCTTCGGCTTTTGATGAGAGTTCATCATGCGGAGAAAGAAGAACCGTTGGCACACATCTGAGCCCCCTAGTGATCAGACCCTAGCACTTGGTTTTCCAGAGTAGGGGGAAAATATTACCAGTCTAATTGGTTACATTAGTGGTGATCGGTCTACACCCAGGAGGTATAATTTCTCATTTCAGACTTCTATGGCTGCAAACACCCGCCCAATGTTAGGACTTTTCAGGAAAGGTATAGGCACACAAGCATTTGGTCTCGCGTCTGGGAGTGGTGTGGTGTATACTATTGGTAGTGGGGAATTATCACAGACCATAAGCACATAGCTCAGTGGAACTATGGGGACCGTTATCACGACCACTTCAGGACCTAGTGGGCCTGGTGGATCTAGTGGTGCAGGAGGAGTAGAAGCTGGTGGGTCTAGTGGATCTGGTGGTTTAGGACTTGGTGGGCCTAGTGGATCTAGTGGTTTAGGACCTAGTGGGTTAGGCATTAGACGAAACACAGGTGGCAACCAAGGATCTGGCACAAGAGGATTTGGGCCCCAACCACCCCCACAATTTTTCTTTGAAATGTCTCTACATTTTCCTGATTATAGAGGTATTGAGGATGTTGTGGAACATGTTCACAAATGTGAACTGCTATGGTGCACAAAGGGTGTCACAACCCCAGAACGAAAGGCTAGTTAGTTTGTAACCACATTGTAAAGGGTGTCACAACCCCAGAACGGAAGGCTAGTCAGTTTGTAACCACATTGTAAGGGCACATGCATAGCTGGTATAGGAAATATGACCCTCATCAAACAGTGGTGGAATGTACTAATTTAAAGAATGCATTCTTGGCAGAATTCCACATTCTTCATTTTGAACAGAAGAGCATCAGTGCTTTGAAGGAGATTCAGCAAGGAATGGTAGAGAGTGTGTGGGAGTATGATGCATGCTTTAAAACTCTATTGTCTAAATTATCATATGATATTCACCCTTCACATCATGCTGAATGGTTTATTGGGGGATTAATCACTCTTTTTAGAAGGGCCTTATCTCATAAAAATTTTATAGACCTGCACGAGGCATTGGAAGCTACCTTGCATGCCGAAGTTTTTGGTAGTGTTGATACTTGTGTTAGCTCATTCTCGGAGGCTCAGATTATTGCTATGGCCAAGCAGTTGGAAAAATTATCTACAAACTCATCCCATGAGACTCGTAGTGGTTTGTGGTGCAAAAATTGTGAAATAGAGGGGCACATTAAGGATAATTTCCCCCAGAGGACAGTACATGTTTTGGCAGTAAATTGTGAAAATTTTTATGGGGACCATGATGCGAGTAGGTGCCCCTTGCTGCAACGTGCAATCTAGAAGAATGTATCTTGCTATTGCAAAATTTGCACCTCTACAACACATGATACTAAGGACTTTAGGCTCATTGTTCAGGTCCATGAGGTCATTGATCATGGGGTACGTTAGACCAGCGTTGTCAAAAATTCTAAGGGTGATGCTCACCGCTATGAGGAATGTGTAGATGGAGGCGCGCGTGGAAGAGGTTTTTGAGGAGGGTCCCATGGTCATGGAAACCATAGAGGAGGGATTGAGTTCCTGTGTGGAACATGTTTCAACTGTGGATCTACAAATCATTACAAACATGAATGCTTGGACCTGTTGTAGTGCTCGTGGTGTGGAAAGAAGCATAAGTATGAGGAGTTCCTGGAATTTTTTGAACACATGAATCAGTAGCACCGGAAAGACAAGGGCACTACAATGGTCACTATTAAGAAGGAAGACACCCAATGGATGCCTCGGGTAACACAGGATGTAATTTTGGAGCCTGTCCTAGTAACAACAAGGATAGAAGCCGCGCACACAAAAGAGATACTAAGATAGAGGAACCTAGTCTCAAGAGAAGAAGTAGTTCATGGAAAGTATCCAGGCCCTACACATCAGAAGGAGGTATATCAAGACACTATAGATGTCATTCAGAGCTTACAAGGGTAAATCCAATGTCTAAAGGAGAAATCTAGGAGGGAGGAATAAGGAAGGAGAGTTGAGGTGCCAAAGGATGACCTGGATGAGGTCAAGGAGGTATGTAAAATGTTAAGGCAAGAGAATAACATTCCCTTGCTAGGATCATGGTTGAGAGAGAAGGTACCATGTGCCAGAGGAGAGCATGAGAGGTAGGTCTTACACGTGAACCTTCCCCGTCATAGCCTTGACTATGACAAGGAGATCACATTGAATGCAGTTGTAGATGAATGGCTCCTCAGCAATATCCTCATTAACACTGGCGACGGAGGTTAATTTTCTAACTTTGGATGCATGGCATCAGATGGGAAGACCTACGTTATAGTCATCTTCGAATGTGTTGTATATGGAAAAAAAGGACTAAGGCGATGCCCATTGGCATCTTAAAGGATGAAAATATTACTATCCAGGGAGCTAAGTTTACTGGGGACTTCGAAGTCTTGGTGCTAGCTGAG
Organism: Taxus chinensis; assembly: GCA_019776745.2. Taxonomy (NCBI): domain Eukaryota; kingdom Viridiplantae; phylum Streptophyta; class Pinopsida; order Cupressales; family Taxaceae; genus Taxus; species Taxus chinensis. Next base: position 487,655,597 of record CM034154.1, read on the forward strand.
GTAGACAATTTCCCAGCGCTACTTCAGCATCCTTGGTGTTACAAGAAAAATGTACCGACCTTCGGTTCAACAAAGGCTACATCAGCTTTCAAAAACAAGGAACAATGAAGTCATTATACCCCTGGCTGATGGGAATTTGACACCCTATATTGAACTATTAGGGGAAGAAGTTCTAGATAGGATATATGTGCACTCAATCAGAGACCCAGAAATGATACACCCTACTAACGGGGTTATCCAGTTTGAAGATGCTCAGTCAATGAGTGATACCACTAGTTTGGTAATGTGACAATTGGGTGCATGGAACTTATGAATTGATGGGATGGTAGTTGAGAGGGTTGGTGACCAAGGTAATAAAGGTGCGCACAGATCAACACCTTGGAGGAAAAGAACTACCCAAGTATTCAGGAGGATCCTTCCCTGAGATCTTTTTGCAGGAAGTGGAAGCTCAATGGAAGGATGAAAAGGAACGGAGAGGGATGTTAAGTTATGCCTTTCTTGAGCACAGTAGCACAGTGGTGGGCTACACATCAGGAGAGAATTTTAGAGTGGTGTGAGGTAATAATTTCTCTCTCTATCAAATTCACTAGGAGTAATGTGCCCACCATCATCAAAGACTACCATGGGAAGGAGCCTACCTCTTTCCATATCTAGGAGTGTGAGAAGATTTGGAGATAATGCGCATGGAATCTTTTCCACCATCCCTCTAGGTGTATGAGTTATATTCTACACTACAGGGTTACGTGCATGCATATGGTACATTCATTCGAGAGACACGCTGCTAGATAAGGAATTGGTAAGAGCTTGTGGTTGACCTTATTCACACCTTTGAGTATTAGAGTATCAAGATGTCAGTTGATAAGGCTTTGTAGGGTATCAAGTTCCTTGCCATAGGGGATAGTGCCATGATAGAAGATAGGTTGTTGGAATTACTAGGTGAACTAGGATTGGAGGTGCACTTTGAAGAAGTAGAGGAAACAGAAGAGTTACAGCTTGAGCACGTGTGTTTAAAAAAGGAGAAAGGAAAGTTTATGTATGTGATTAATGGAGAGGAATCGGAAAGATTGGATGTTAGCCACTCATTAGGGACACACAAGGTAGTGGATAGTGTTGATACTCGCATGCACGTTCCTACCATGAACCCTTAAAGACAAAGAAGGTTAACATCGGTTCAAGGAGAAGAACCTAAGGAAGCTATTATTGGAGACTACTAGTCAAAAAATGAAGTATCTAAGATCATTGATATTTTAGGTGAATTTGAGGATTTATTCCCGTGCGGGTACCATGAGCTCAAAGGCGTTCACCATTCCTTGGGGTAGATGAAGATAAAACTGAAAGATAATGTGTGCACACCCTGTTAGGAAAATGCCCTACTGGATGAATCCCAATTTACGTGTGAAGGTTAAGGAGGAAATAGACAAAATGATAGCTTTTGAGGATCATTGAGGCAGTGGAATAATCGAGAATGGATAAGTCCAATGGTAATTAACATTAAGAAGGATGGGTAGATTAGGATCTGCCTATGGATTATAGGGAATTGAACATAGCAATTTGTGTCATTGATCCCTTTCTGACCCCCTTTACATGAAGAAATTTTGGAAGGAGTCACTGGGCACAAAATCTATTCCTTTACGGATGGATCTTCAAGGTACCACTAAGTCCAGATTGCAAAGGAGGACCAGAAGAAGATGACTTTCACCACTGAGTGGGGAAGTTTTGCATACACGGTCATACCATTTGGGTTGAAGAATGCACCTGTCTATTTTCTCACGCTTAGTGGTGTAATCATTCTAGGATTTCATACAATAAGTTTCTTTAGGTCTATTTGGATGATTGGACAGTGTATGGTCTAGTTAAGGACCATTGTGACAATTTAAGGTTAATGTTTGAGAGGTGTAGGCAATTAAGGATATCCCTCAATATTAAGAAGTGTATTTTTACTACACCCTTTGGGACTTTATTAGGGCATATCATATGTAATGAGGGCTTGATAGTAGATCTTTCTAAAGTTAGCAATTATTGTGGGGTTAGGGGAGCCTACTAACCAAAGCGCAGTGCATAGATTCCTTGGGCATATGGGCTATTATAGGAAATTCATTAAAGGATATGCCAAGATCGTTGCGCCTTTAGAGGAGCTTCTTAGAGATAAAAGTGCCTTCCATTGGGGAGAAGCGCAGCAGAGGGCGTTTGATACATTAAAATATAATCTTGTCACCGCAGCTAAATTACATTTTCCCTCTTGGAACATGCCCTTTCATGTCCATGTAGATGCCTCAAGGATACGCTATTAGAGCAGTGTTTCCACAACTAGGTGAAGGGATTATTGATCATCCTCTGTGTTATAAAAGAAGGAATTTGACTCCAATAGACCTAGAACTACACCATAAGTAAGCGTGAGGCATTGTCAATGATTTACATACTTTTCAAGTTTAGACAATATCTACTAGCAACACCCTTTTTGTTTTACACTGATCACATGGCATTAAAGTATTTGGTGAACAAGCTTATTCTACAAGGATGCATATGTCTCGATTGGGTGGGTGTTGTCTATTTCAAGAGTTTGAGTTCACTGTAGTAGTGAAGCCTGGGAAAAGTAAATTGTAGACTTGATCATCTATCGAGAATTGATTTAAGGGAGGACATGCATAGAGTATTGAGGAGACAATGCCAAACGCACAATTGTTTATGTTACGGTACATGCGCCCTTGGATTTTGAAGAGATTGCATTATTTTTAAAGGAAGGTGTGGTGCCGAAAGGAATTAAGACATTGGAGAAAACGTAGTGGGCCATACATGCACCGTGCCCTACATGTTAATCAGTGGTAGACTTATACAAGTTGGTACGTGATGAATTTTTGTGCAAGTGTGTATTAGAGCATGAGTGCCTAGCCCATGATGGAGGAAGCACATGAAGGAAGTGCGGGTGGGCATTATGTAGGTGATACCACCATGTGTAAAATATTAATGGCGGTTTTGTGGTGGGAAACCCTGTATAAGGATTGTAAAGACTATTCTAAAGCATCTGACCATTGTCAGTGCATTGACAAACCCAGAAGGAGAGATGAAAGGCCTTTGTCACCCTATCCCTAGCGCAGAGCCTTTTGAAAAATGGGCAATAGACTTTGTAGGCCCTATTGCACCAGTGGTGCGTAGGACTAGGTCATGTTATGTCATCACTTAAATAGATTATCTGAACAAGGTTGGGTAGAGGCAGCCCCAACTAAAGATTACACAGTAGCCACAATAGCTGTATGTTTCTTGTGGGAGAACATTATCACAAGGTATGGATGCCCGTTGAGTTTGACCAATGATAAAGGTACACATTTCTTAAATGAGACCGTGAGGATCTTGTTATCAGAATTCATGGTGGCTCATCACAATACTACACCCTATCACCCATAAGCAAATGGAACCATGGAAGCATTCAAAAAAATATTGATTCATACCCTGACCAAAATTTGTGATGTCAGAAGAAAATATTGGGATGAAAAAGTATCAGCAGCATTGTGGGCTTACAGGACAACATATAAAAGACTGAACAAAGCCACACCATTTCAGTTGGTGTTTGGTGCATGGAAGTTGTTCTGTCGGTTGAATTCATGTTACCTTCTCCAAAAATAATGTGCACAAGAGGGTTGGCCTATGAGCAAGCACTGGAAGAAATAATTGAGGAGTTAATGAAATTAGATGAAAGAGGATCACTCGCCAGGTGGAGCCAAACAATAGAGAAAGCAAAGCAAAAGGGTTGGCTTGATCGCCACATTAGAAATAAGAAGTTTGAGGTTGGGAAGATGGTTTTAATATATGATTATAAGTTTTTGCGCTATCATGGGAAGTTGAAAGTCCATTGGTTGGGTCCTCACACAATCTCATACATCCTTGATTCATGGGCACGTGCCAGTTACAAGCACTGGATGGGATGAAGTTTCCTGGACACTTCAATGGGAGTAGACTAAAGCCCTACTATAAATAAGTCTTCACAGTGTTTTGTAAATAAGGCAGTCATGCCAGTTAGTTTAGAATTTTCATTTATGCATTTCTTTCCTTGTGTTCCCCTTTCACATTGTTGTTTTATTGTGTGCTTTTGGTGCCAGTAACCTTATTGCTACTTGTTGAGAATATGTGAATGCGCAAAGGACCGTGCATCACTTTAAATGTGGGGTGGAGTAATGTGGAGGATCACATGGTTGAAGTACCAAGGAAGTTGTGTCAAAAATCCCAGTTAAATGGCCCGGTCAAAATAGATGTATGGAGAGAAAATATGGAAGAAGGATGGTTGGTGCCAAGATAAAGCTACTTACAGATCCCACATACAAGGAGAAGAAAGTTGCTTTAAGGAACATGAGGTAGGAAAGAGAAAAAAATTAAGACAAAAAAAGTTCCTTTGGTGCTGGTTACGCACGCATGCAAGAGTGTCATGTCATGTTTGATTGGTTGCATGCGTCAGAAGGTTGGAGGGATGACCTCGCAAGTGGGTCACATGAGTGAAAGTGCTGAAGTCGGGCTTTGTTTAAAAAATCCACATTAAATGAAAAAAGTATGGTGGTAGGTGAAGTAGCATTTAATGCTCAAAAAGGAGAAAAAAAACTATAAATAAGAGGGTTGTGAAACTTCATTTTTCACTTTTGTGTATAAGGAAAATGAAGTGTTTTTTGCACCTTTGCAAACTAGGGCTTCTAAAAAAGTAATCTGTGTAAAGGAGAATTTGAAAGGATTTAGAGCGTGAGTAACTATTTGTGGTTTGTAAACCTCGAGGAATGCATTTCACGGGTGTGGGAAGAAGTGTGAGAATATGTCGTCTTGTGAAGGGAGTATCCCAGTTAGGGTTTGAAGAACTAGGGCACGGGTTTAGACAGTTTTCTTTACAAGTTCGAGATCTAGGGTTGGAGAGAATGGAAGAACAAAATAACAGAAGTGATTTAAGTGGGAAGAATACCTAAACAATGGAACCCAAGAAACCAGCTAGTACACCCAAAAAGGGCAAGGGAAAGGGCAAGGGAAAACATCAAGAAATTGAGGCAAGAAGAAATGTAGTACCCAACTGGAGTGTTGTTGGGGAATGAGTTGGAGTCCCATCTTAGGGATATGTCCATAAATGATTATAATCATCAGACAAGCACAATTGAAAAGGAGTTGGCACTGGAGTTAGGGCGCCCAACAAACAAGAGGACGCCAGAAGGTTTTCCTATATATAATGATGACGTAAAGGTCAAATTGGAGAAGGAAGGGTTACTACAACTTTTTCAGTTGCCCTACTTCAGGAAACCTGAGTGGATGTACCAATAGCTGATGTCGCGCATACACGAGGACTATTTCCACTTCATGGGGCACAAGATGTGCATAACCCCTCAGCTCATATCACATTTCACAGGCCTCATCTATGAAGGAGAAAGTCTAGAGGATTATTTAATAGACAAGGAAGTGATCAAGGAAACTATCACCACATTTTCTTGCAAAAAGGGGTCAAGGTACTATGATGTCACAGATATCAAGGATCCAGTAATGAAGATGGCCACACACCTAGTGTCGAAGCTAAATGGCTAGGAGAGATAGACTCAAGTAAGTAAGCACTGGTTGAATGTATGTAGGAAGATCTCAGAGGGCACCATCTACAATTTATCCACTTTCATTGTGGATGAAATTATCAACTACGCAAAGGAGGGAGACAGGATCCTTTTTGGAAATGTGTTGCTAACCATTTTGTTTTCAGAAATTGGGGTACCAGATGCATAAGATAAATTCGTATGGGAATACCTTGTTAAAGACCCCTCACCCACTAAAAGGTTTGAGAAATATGCTTGTGCCACAATGACAACAGTGCACAAGGTGCACTTGGAGAAGTGGTATACATGCTTGAGGAATGCGTTCAGGGAAAAATTGAGAATTCCTAAACAACTGCCAGTAGCCACTATGGGAGAAGCAGAATTTGTTGTGTACCAGCATTTCTACCTAAGCAGATTCAAACTGATGGATGAAACATGGAGCCCATGGTGCATGCTCCCCTTTTCCTTCATAGCTCAATACTTCTAAGAAGGAGTAAACAGGTTCACGGAGTCCAAGAAGTTTAAGTTAGATCTTGGTAGTCTGGAAAAAGACCATGGGGATATACGCAAAGGATTAGTCTACCCTAGCAAGCACGCATACATAGAATAGTATGTATCACAAGAAGTGCAAATGACAAGGCCGGTGACTTTTCCCATTACAGAAGGATCCACGATGCATGTCTACATTCACATACAACCCAAATCAGAAAAGGGTATGTACCTGGGAAAGGATGTGTCCATACCTCAGGACCCAATGGGTAGGAAGAGACCTACACCCAACCGAGAGGAAAAGGGACTAGAAAATAAGATTCCAAGATTGGTGGAGACACATACCATAGGTTCCCCTAGGATGAGCACTAGGACCAGCACATACACACGTAAGAACTGGCCCTTAGTGAAGGAGAAAACTCCAGAACCAACAGAACCATCAGATAAGGAGTCATCTGAGGAAGAAACAGAGTCACCTATACTGGAGTCTCTGGTTAGGAAGAAGTAGAGGGTAGAAGAGGAGACCACCTCAGGAGAAGCTGGGAGTTTGAGAAAAGGAGAGAAGGATGATAGCGAAGAAGAAGTAAGTGGGGAACAAGACCCTGGGAAAGATCAAGGGCTGCCTATTTTCGATATACATGATTCGGAGGAGGAAGAAGGAGAAGAAGATCAGGGGTTCCTTTTTGTGCAGCGCAAGGACAGCCAAGTAGGAGGGGGCACCCAGAACATGGGAGAAGATGTGGAGGCTAGCACACAAAATCAAGGAGTTCCAAGCAACGCGCAAGATCAGACAACCAAGATGCCAAATGGAGGCACAAGGAACATTGAGACCTTGGGAAAGGACAAGGTGGAGTGTAGCGTTGAACCAGCATTGAACAAGGAGGAGGAGAAGAGCACATAATAGGAACGTGGCAGCACTAAAGGCCCCGTTTTAACCATAAGTATACCCAAGGGTACGTGCACGGGAGGAATTCATGTAGAAGGGTGAAGGTCAAAGATGGGTTATGTTGACAACCCCAAGAAATTGTTTCGCACATGGTTCCAGAGTACCGTTCCGACGTAGGAGCTTGTATGTCATTTTTTGACAAGGAGGCTGCCTACCCATGGATAAGGAAGATGATCTCTTGGGCAATTGAGTCCCACCTTGATGAACTAGAGTTTGAGGTAAACCAAAGGGTAATGGTAACATTGCCAGGACTAGGAGAAGATAACCCAGTGGTGGATACCCAACAGCTCTCGAATGAATAGCTATGGTATGCGCTGAACAAAGTCTCCGTTGAGTTAGAGGCTAGGCTCTTTGGGTGAAATGGTAGAATCAGGGATCTGGAAGGGGAGTTAAAGGAGAAAGAGGAAGAGGTAGCCACACTAACCAAGGAGTTGAGCTGGGAAAAATTAATCAGCACCCAATGGCAGCAGGAATTGGAGGATGAAAAGACCAAGGTGAGTGTTGTGTACAAGAAAGTAGAATCTATCAATGGGGCCATACTATTGAAAAATCTAGACTTGGCATCACCCATGCAAAAGTATGGATCTGCCTTGGGATGCCTGGAGGATTTAACAAGATTCTTCACCATGGAAAGACAACTGCTAGCCTTGGAGTCTGCAGAGGAAGTGGCAGCACCTGGAGAAGGAAGACAAATTGAAGATCGTAGCGCTCATCGTGGAATATAGCAATGTGCTTGTTGATGTAAGGGCTGCTTCCCAGACTGCTGAAGCCACATATGACAATTGCACGGATAGAGACAAAGTGGAAGGCACCCTGGTCACCCCTCATGAAGTGTAACTCAAGGAGTTCTATGAGAAAAACAAGGGGAATAGGGCGGAAAGAGAAAAAATCCTTGCCAAGGTTGAGAATAAATCAGAGGCCATTGAAACCTTAAGAGTTTCAATCAAGAACCGGTTGAAGGAGCTATATCCACGCATTACATGAAGAATGGACACATTGGAGGATATATGCAAGGAGTTGGAAAAGATCATTGACACCATGAGTGTAGAAGGAGATGGATTAAAGTTTGATGAAGTGAGCACTTTGGTCGGAAACCTCTGTCAGAGGGTGTAGGATGAATTCGATGCCTAGAATAAATTTGAGGCCGACTTGCAAAAGGATTTTCCCAATCTGTTACAGTGATTCTTTCTTTCCCCCATTCTTTCTTATTTCCCCATTCTTTCATCCCCTTATTCTTTCTTTCTTTCTTTTCCTAGGCGTAAGCCTATTCGTATTCTTTCTCTCATTAAGAGAAGTGTTCCCGCAGACGGAGAACAGGCATAGTGTGGGGTGATGTTGAACCCCTAGAATATTGACCAAGTATGAAGGCGTGTAGGTGTGTGAGGTCTCAGTTATGAAATGGCGTGCAAGGAAAAAGCGCGCAAAGGAGGGTTTAAGAGAAGGGTTTAAGGAAGCCCGTAGCACGCATGATGCACGAGGACAGGGCCAAGGGTTCGGGACTTAGTCAATTTGGACTTCCAGAGAAGAACACGTGAAAAGCATGACCCATTTGCACGTGGATAAGGTGTCATCCTGGCGACAAGTTGGCCCAGGAAGGAGCATCCTAGAAGCTTCTAGAAGCACATCATGGGTTTCCTTTCTTTATGATTGAGGATAAAAATTACTACAGAGATTGACAAGATGTTGGAATTTGGGATTATTGAGTCCTTTGAAGAATTTGAATGGGTTATCCCAATGGTGATTAGTATCAATAAATATGGAAGGATACGGATCTGTGTAGAATAGAGAGACTTGAATAATACATGTGTGATAAATCCTTTTCCAACACCTTTTACTAAGGAAATCTTGGAAGGTGTAGCAAGGCATGAGATCTACTCTTTTATAGATGGATTCTCAGGGTATCACCAGGTAATGATTGCAAAGGAAGATGAGGAGAAGAATACTTTCACGACATAATCGAGAAGTTTTTCTTATACGGTTATGCTATTTGGACTTAAGAATGTGCCTGTTGTATTTTTGTGCATTATGGTACAAGCATTCCAAGATATTATTCATAAGTTTCTACAAGTCTACCTGGATGATCGGAAAGTGTATGGATAAGTGAAAGATCATTTGACAACCTAAGATTTATGTTTGAAAGATGTAAATAACTAAGTATCTCTCTAAAAATTAACAAATGTGTCTTTGCTACTCCTTTTGGCACATTTCTAGGTCACATTATTTGTAAGAAAGGCTTATTGCTAGACCCTGCTAAAGTTATTGTTATTTTAGGATTGGAGGAGCCTCCCAATCAAAGCACAGTACACATATTTTTGGGGCATATGGGTTACTGCAAGAAATTCATCAATGGTTATGCCATGATCGCCATGCCCTTGGAGGAACTATTGAGGCACAAAGGAAGATTTCACTGGAATGAGGCACAAGTGTCTTTTGATGCATTGAAGGAGAAGCTCACTACTACACCCATTTTGCACTTTTCCTCTTGGGACAAGCCCTTTCATATGCATATGGATGCATCAGGTATGGAAATTGGAGTAGTATTAGCATAGCCTAGAGAAGGGATTGTTGATCACTCTTTATGTTTTTCAAGTAGAAAGTTAACCCCAGCTGAACAAAGTTACACAACAACAAAGCATGAAGCCTTGTCTATGATTTATGCACTACATAATTTTAGGTAGTACTTGTTGGCTACTTCGTTTATCTTTGACATAGATCACATGGTACTTAATTATTTGGTAAACAAGCATGTTTTGCAAGGGCACATATGTTGGTGGATCTTGTTATTTCAGGAGTTCAAATTTTTAGTGGTAGTCAAACAAGGAAAGTGCAATTCAGGACCTGACCATATTTCTAGAATTAATTCAGGTGAGGATATATAGAGCATTGAAGAAAAAATATCGGATGCACAGTTACTCAAATTACAACGCACACCCAATGATTTGGAGGATATTACTATATTTTTACGAACATGTGTGGCGTTTGATAGAATAAAGAGTATAGAGAGGAAATAACTTGCCATTTGTGTCGTGCCTTATATGTTGATTGGTAGAGATCTGTATAAACTTGTTTGGGTGTACTAGAGCATGAGCATGTGGGTATTATGGTGGAATCTCATGGAGGGATTGATGGTATACACTATGTAGGTCTATCCACCACACTCAATATTATGATGGCTAGTTTGTGGTGAAAGACATTATATAAGGATTGCCAAGAATATGCCAGGGGTTGTGATCATTGTCAGCCCCTTGGGAAGCCTAGGAATAGATATGAATTTTTTTTAAGGAATATAGCAAGTGTGTAACCTTTTTGAAAAATGGGAAATTGAATTTCTTGGCCATAATTCCCCCTAGTGCGCAAGACAAGTTCGTGTTGCATCATTATTTGTATAGACTATCTTACACAATGGGCAGAACCAGCACCTACAAAGAATTGCACTGCAGCTATAGTAGTAAGGTTCCTTTGGGAAAATGTCATAAGTAGGTATGGATGTCCTTTAAGTTTAACAAGTGACAAGGGTACTCATTTCTTGAATGATATTGTTAGGATATTATTGGTAGAGTTTATGGTATCCCATTATAAGACTACACCCTATCACCCACAAGCTAATGGAACTGTTAAAGCTTTCAATAAGATTTTGAGCCACACATTGACAAATATATGTGATGTTGTAAGGAAGGATTGGGATGATAAATTATTTATTGTTCTTTGGTCTTATAGAACAACATATAAAAGGTTAAACAAAGCCACACCCTTTCAATTGATGTTTGGCGCCAAGGTTGTCTTACCAGTTGAATTCATGTTACCATCCCTACATATTACGTGTGTAGGAGGATTGGATGATGAGAAATTCCTTGAAGAGTGCATTGAAAAACTGATGTAGTTGGATAAGAGGTGCATTATAGCCTAATGGATCCAAAAGATAGAGAAAGAGAGACAGAAGACTTGGCATGATCGGCATATTAAAAACAAGAAGCTGGAGGTTGGACAGATGGTACTTTTGTATGATTCCAAATTTTTGTGTCACCCTAGAAAGTTCCAAGTGCATTGGTTGGGACCATATGTTGTGACTTATATACTTTACTCATGTGCTTACTATTTTGAAGCTTTAGATGGCACACAGTTGTCTAGTTTCTTTAACATGAGTAGGTTGAAGCCCTACTATAAAAAAATCTTCTTGGTGTTTGTAAGTAAGGCATTGTTTTCATTTATTTTAGGTTTCCCTTTCATGTAATTTCCTTTATATGTATTTCCTTTCATCAGTGTTATGCTTTGTCTTTTGTCATGTGTTGTGTTGCAAGTTTGTACACCAGTAGATAATTACATTTTAAGTGATTCCATGCACATATGGTCACACATACATTTAGTGTGGGGTGGATTGGTGTATAAATTTGGAAAATGGTTTATGTGTTTCTAAAGTAGGCTGGATCGATGGAAGACTCATTCTAGAATGATGAGCACAAAGTTAGAAGAAATATTTGTGCGATATATAAGGTGTTTTGGGTTTTTGTTGCACTAGAGTTGTTATGTGAAGAGTTGAGTGGATTAAAGACCATGCTGGAAAGAAACAAATATCACGTATTATAACATGAGGTAGGTGGCGACATAGGAAATTACTTGGTATATGGCACAGAGGTTAAGTACTTCGGTGTAATAAGGCATGTGGAGGAGGTCTATGGTAGGAAAGTAATGATAGCACGCCATAAGGTTATGACTATAGCATGTGAGGTGGAGTCCTAGAAATTTATTTAAGTTGAAAAGGTAATTTACTAAAAATTAATGTTAAGATAGGTGCGTCAGAAGGAAATTGAGGCTTGGAAAAAGTATAAATAGGGGGTCATTGTAATCATTTTAACTACCTTTCCTTCTGAAATTTGTGTGCTCCTGAGTTATTGAAGTGTGACGAGGGTGTCATAAGGAAGTGAAGTACTTTTTATGAACCAGTGGCATTTTGTGAATTATGAAAAGAGCTTGCGGTGTAGAAAGGGGAAAGGGAAACAGTGAGGTAGCAAGGGGTTACGTAGAAGTGATGTTATTGAAGTTGACGAGCTCAGGTAGACAAGGAGAATTCAAAACACCTAGGGCATGGAGAAATGACACAAAAGAATGCACGAACCAAGAAACCGGTGGTAGAGAAGGAAGAACCCGTTGAGGTATACTCTGAAATGTAATACCCCCAGGTGTGAATAAAATTGAGAATTGGATTTCAAAGCTTTATAGGTGTAATATTAGTGAATTTAACCAAAAAATAGATGAACATGACAATGAGATATAAGTGGAATTCATCAAGGATGTCCTAGAGTTAGAAAAACTTGAAAACCCTAGGGTTGACGACTCAGTGAAACATGGGTTGTAGAAGACTAGATTTTCACAACTTTGGGAGCTTCCCATCTTTACTAAACCCACCCCTCTTTTCCAATGGTTAATATCATGGGTGCATGAGGATTTTTTCTAATTTTCGGGGAGGATAATGAGGATTACATGCCAATTAATTAGGAGTGTGATAGGCCTACAAAACACTAGTGAAGATATGGCACTTGACCTATGTGCTAATGCAAAAATTGAGGAATTGGAAAAGTAGTTTAACTATGAGAAGGGGGAAGGACCCAAGTTATCTCAAACCTTGGTGACTTGGCATTAAGGTTCACATCCCAACTCATCAGCTACAAATTAGGCATGTCACAGTGGTGGAAAAATATAAATAAGAGATTCTTGTACATTACATATAGGGTATCCAAGCGGGCACACTACAACTTCACTCAATTCATTGTGAATAGTATCATTGAGGAGGCATGGGTGCATAATGAAGTTGGAGCGAAGATAACATGAGGGTCCATTCTATTATTGTCCATATTTAGGGAAATCGGCATCCCTGAGGGACCAAATGGGAACATGTGGGTTTACCTAGCAATGTACCCATCTCTTAGGGTGTAACTTTCTCACTTGTGATGGCCCCATTTTGAATACTTACAAGAGTAGGATGAACAAGTGGCACAAGAGACTACATATGGAATTCAATAATGAGTGACGTATTTCACCTGAATTTCCAATAATTATAGGGGACCAGGTGAAGTTTTCAGTTATGCAACACTTCAGCTTGGAAAAATTCATGATGGCCAAATGAGAAATGGGGCCATGGTGTAAGCTTCCATTTACATTCACTTCTAAATATATGAATTACACCATCAATTGGTTAAAGAATGCATAGAAACTAACCTTCAATGCTGAAAAATTGGACATTGACATTCACACCCTTTGCGCAACCTATAAGTATGATACAAGGTCAGCTTATGACAAATTCTTGGAGCTAGACTTCCTAGATCTGGATCCATAGATAAATGTGACTATCAAAGGATTCATCCACTGAGTGTTTATGTAGCTGCATCCCAAGATGCAAGGAGGATTTTAAGTGGAGATTATAGACATCACCTTTTCAGAGCCACGAGATGTGTCAATCCCACCTATGAGAGTGGTCCAAGGAGGAGAAGGAGAAGGAGACGAAGAAGAAGGAAGTGAGGAGAAATTAGACACTTCTAGGAAGAGGAAGTATTATGTGTGCAAGAGTAGCAGTGAGGGCGTGGGTACATCATAACAAGGTGGTGTTGAGGATTCACATCCAGAGCACAAGGAAGATAAAAATTCAGAAGGGGAAGATATAGAACCGAAAAATCACAAAATACACGATGTCTCCAGTTTTGTGACAAAGACAGGCTTAGAGGAGGATCACACAACTTTTAGGGAGGAACTCGAGGAGGAGGAGAAGAGAAGGGCTGAGATGGGGGAAAAGGTAGCGGTTAATGCACGCACCAAGGAGAAATTACATTATGTGGAGGAGCCTTTGAATATTCCAGCGCGAGGGACTTCACCTATCCAACCCACCATCCTGGGAGATAAAAATAAAGGATACTCTTTTGTGATCAAGGAGGATAAAGGGTTCACTACATGAAAAATACCCTAAGAAATCAATGTTTGAAGTGCAAGGTAAAGAGGAAGAAGTGGACACCTATGTCCCCCCACATGGACTTCGTGGATAATCTCGTAAAAGTGTTACACGCGAGGTTCCAAAGCACCCTTTCCCTGGAGAAGCTACATACTTAGGATATTTTGGACCAAGACGAGGGCATAACAAGGACATAGAATATAATAAGATGAAATCTACATTATCATGTAGAGGATCTGGAATTCGAGGTCAACGATCATGCGGTCAAGAGAATTCACTTGAAGATGAAGAAAGGGGAAACATATAATGCAGTGGATTTGAGCCACCTCAATGATGAGCAGGTATGTAACGCGTTGCAGAAGATGTCCTCAGAGGTTATAAGGCAGAGTTTGGATGTAGGGGTGACTATTCAGACTTTCCTCGTAGCTAAGAAGGAAAAAGAAAAGGAGATAAAGTGGTTGTACCATTGGTTAAAGGGTGAGCAGGCACAGACTAAGGAAACATATGATCAAGTTGGTGCCTTGGTCAAGAAGGTCCTGGAACAATGTCCAACACTGGTGAGCTAAGCCAGGACAGAAAATGGTGATGAAATGGAGTATTTAGAAGACTTTTGGGGATGTATTTTGCCAACATGAAAGGTGGTGTGGGGCCTACAGTTGAGGAGCTCCCTAAGGAGAAGGAAAACAATAAGACTGTTATGGAGGCCCAAATCACTAAGTTAGAGGATTTTCTTCAACAGTTATCAGAAATGTGATCCCATTATTGATGTGTGGTTAGCAGATGAAGAGGTCATCCTCAAGGCCTTACAGGAGAAGGTTCCAATGAATAAAATTGAGTGCTCCCAATTTATTATTGACACCACAGTGTAGAAGGAAAATATTAAAACCAAACATGAAAAGCTTGAATTTCATATTGGTGAACTCTGAGATTCTATCACATAATGTATGGATGAGTTCGAGGGTGTTTGCATGGAGCTGGTGGTGATCATATAAGAGCTCAAGGGGAAGGCTGAAGAGATTACACTAGACCAAGTTCTCGGCATAGTAAAGGGGGCGTAGGGGAAAACTTTGGAAAAAACTAGAAGCATGGAAGAAGTTAAACACCAAGATAAATGTGGAGTTCCCTGAACTCCTCCAGTTAGTCGTCTATATTGTTGCATCATGCAGGATCTTTTTTCCTTAGCCTATTTTTTTTATCAATGGAGTTTTTTTTGTGAGTGTGAAATATTTTTGTAGGCAGAAATCAAACTAAGTGTGGGGTAATATTGAGACCCTAAGGAGACTAGGAACCTAAGGCACTAAAGGTTTTCTCGTGTGCCAGCAAGGCTCAAAGGCTCGTGCAGAAGTAACTTTGGGGAAGGCATGGAGGTTCATGCCCAGGTAGAACAAGATCAAGACTTAGTCATATTTTGGACCACAATCAGAGTTGCAATGAGGGACATATGGATATGTGTCCAGACCTTATTATGGATAAGGCTAGAACATGGAGACTTGCAGCCCAAGGAAATAATATTCTAGGATATGATTATCATAATGGAATAAAGAGTTGTAAAGTATATTTAGTTATGGTTTAGCTTGCACTTTAATGCTTAGGATACTTGAGTATGGAAAGACATGATGACATTTGGCATGTGGTTCACTCTGAGTGATGAGTAGGTAGTAAGGAAAGATTTCTTTGAGTCTCTTGATATGTATTGATTTGCACAGAAAAACAAATAAGGGAGGAGGAGGAGGAGAACAAAAAGAGAGGGATGAAAGATGAGAGGTGTGCATAATGTATGAAATATATGTGAGCAATAGGGTAGAGAGAGCAAGGATATATATGTGTGATCACTGTTGTGACTTCTGTAATGGATCCATTATAGGAAAATACTGAAACTATGACAAGTTAGTTTTTCTATTTATGTATTTCTTGATGTATTTGGCTATTGTAATAGTGGTGAATTAATATGATGGCGTTGTTCTAAATATCAGTGTTCAATGGATATAAGTGTTTGTGTTCCTTATTGTGCTCATGGATCAGATTTGGTTCATGTATGTTGTTTTTAATATTCAGAATCGTAATATGGACCATTCAAGCTCATATCTAGTCTCATTATATATGTCATAAGATGTATGTGTTTATGCCTATATGTTGTTTTGTAATGATGAATATTCTTGCAAGGATCACATAAAAGAGGGGCTCAACACCTTCACGCACCTTGGGTGAGTGCCCATTTCAGGATGGGTGATATGTTGGTGCATCTAGGGTTTAAAAGGAGTAGGTAAAATTAACTACATACCATACGTGTTGAAGCTTCACAAGCAAGAGAGAAGGTGATAATTAAACCACTCATCTGACAAGATGCGATTGCACGGACGAATATGTATCCTAATATAGGTTAGCTAAAGGAATTTTTTCAAGAAACCATGAGTCTAATTAGATATTTATAGGGGTAGATACAGTTCTTAAAATAACAAGCATGGGATAGGGAGCATGTGAAACATATGGAATTATCTGATAAGGACATTGATGAAATCAAGGAAGCATATTGGATGCTTAGATAAGCAAATAGTATACCCCTATTAGGCCATTGGTTATGTGAAAAGGTTCTGTGCGTGGAAAATGATAAGTAAATACATATATTACATGTGAATCTACCACCACAACACTATTAATATAATAAGGAGATCACCTTGGATGTATTTATTGATGGTTAGTTAGTGAGCAACATCCTGATTGACACATACGTAGTGGAAAATGTGCTTACTTTGGATGCATCGAATAGGATGGGTAGGTCGTCCCTACAGTCTTCATCGAATGTGCTCAACATGGCTAACAAGACAAGGGTATTTCCCATTGGGGTCTTAAAGGATGTAAACATCACTATAAAGAGGGATAATTTAAAGGTGACTTTGAGATGTTTGAATTGGTAGATTTAGATAATTTTCCTACATTACTTGGATGACCTTTGTGTTATACAAATAATACAGATTTGTGCTTCAATAAGTGCCACATTAGTTTTGAGAATGAGGAAGATCACGTAGTCATTCTAATGGATGGTACTCAAATTGCACCATATATAGAGCCAATAAGTAAGGAATATCTAAATTAAATCTATGTCAAAATTGTGCGCAGTCGAGAACGAATGGAGCCTACAAATGAAGGGGTTCTCAAATGGGAAGACATTCACTCAATCAGTGACACCACTAACATTTCATGTGATAATTGGGTGTTTGGAACTTATGAAATGGTTTGGCATGAATGTCACAGACATGTAAATAGATTGATCACACCACATATAGTCAGGAGGTTAGGAAAGACTTCACTTCCAAGGTATAGTAGAGAGTGGAATCCTAAAGCATTATTGTGTGCCATGGAAGAAAAATTACGCAAGAAAGGAGACAAAATTAAAAGGTTGGTATATTCACTGAGAGGGATAGCAGCATGATGTTGTGTCGCGTATAGGGATAATTTTCTAAAATGGAAAAATATCAGGGTTATGTTCTTAACTAGGTTTGTCAAGAATAATCTTCCTTTGAGGATACTAATTTATGATGGAAAGGTTTCTCCCAAAACTCACATATAGAATTGTGAAAATAATTATCTTGAAGGTCCATACACACTACCACCACCCCCATGATTCTATAGTCTCTACTTCACTTTGTGTGGGTGTGCAAGCACATGGTACATAAATATTGGCAAGACATGACATCAGGTATTGTCTTATCTTTAATTACTTTTCATCTAACCCTCCAGTACATAAGGCCTTATATTTGATTAATCACATCATTTTTGGGATAGCACAAAGGCAAAAGATCTTATGACTTGGTTGTATGATGATACTACTCTGGATGGGCATGCCAATAAACGTGTTTGGTTGGAATCTGATAAGAATCTATTAGAACACACTTGGAAGGAAAAATAAAAATGCAAGCTAGTATACTTTATTGATGATGAAGAGTTTGAATACTTTAATATAGAAAACATAGAGGGTGAATACAAGGTCTTGGATAATATGGATGAGTAGGAACGTGTATACCACTTATAGTTGAAGATAAAAAAAGAGAATATTGGGTTGGAAGATGCACCAAAGAAGGTAATTATTGGTGATTACCAATACGAGACAGACATTGCAAAAACTATTGAATTAATGCATAACTTTCAAGATCTCTTTCTTAGGAGCTACCATGAGCTAAAATGTGTCCATCCTTCCCTAGGAGAGATGAATATCAAGCTAAAGTAAGGTGTTTTTTCCATATCAGAAAAGACCAAATCAGATGAATCCCAATTTTCCCTTCAAGGTGAAGAACAAGATTGACAAGATGCTACCAAATGGCATCATTGAGCCTATAGAATAATTTGAATGGATTAGCCCCATGGTCATCAATATAAATAAAGATGGTAGAATCAATATTTTTGTAGACTATATAGTTTTAAATTCTTTTTTTTTCATTGATCCATTCCCTACACCATTCACTAAAGAAATACTTGAGGGTCTAGTACGACGTAAAATATACTCATTCACAGATGGTTTCTTAGGATATCATCAAGTTTAGATTTCACACGAGAATCAGGTAAAGATTACATTTGCCACATAATGAGGTTTTTTTGCTTATACAGTCATGCCCTTTGGACTTAATAATGCACAAGCAATGTTTTTGCACATTTTTGTACAAGATTTTAAGGATTTCATCCACAACTTTATTAAGGTATATATGAATGATTGGACCATGTATGGCTTAGTTAAGGATCATCATGACTGTTTGAGGCTAATGTTTGAAAGGTGTAGACAAATGAGTATATCATTCTTTGCCACATTGTTTGGAACATTTTTGGGACACATTATCTACAAGGAGGGTCTTCTAGTTGATCCAGCCAAGATAGAAATTATCCGAGGATTGGAATAACCAACTAACAAAAGTGAGGTGTGTGGATTCTTTGGTCATAAAGTTACCACAAAAAATTCATTAAGGTATATGCCAAGATATTTGCACCGCTGAAAGAACTCTTAAAGGTTAAGGGTAAGTTTTACTAGAAGGATGTGCAAAAACAGGATTTTGAGAAGTTAAAGGAAAGATTAACCATCCTACCTATCCTTTTCTTCCCTACATGGAGTTTACCCTTTCATTTCCATGTGGATGCCTCAGATACTACTATTATAGTTGTATTAGGCAAGGATGGAGAAGGAAATGTTGATCATCCCATTTTTTTTATAAGCAAGAAGCTAACACCAGTAGAACAGAACTATACAACTACGGAACACAAGGATTTATCTATGGTGTACAGATTACATAAGTTCATGTATAGTATCTCTTGGAAAGTGATTTTATATTTTATGTTGACCATATGGCATTGAATTACTTGGTTATTAATTTTGTGCTAGAAATTCACATTTACATATGGATTCTCTTGCTCTATGATTTTGAGTTTTTAGTACTAGTGAAACCTGGAAAGAGTAATCTAGGACCTGATCACCTATCACGCATCAATTATGGGGAGGATGAAAAAATTATTGAAAATTCCATGTCACACACTTAGTTGTTTAGGTTACATCATGTGCCGACGAAACTTGAAGAAATAGCAGTATTTTTACACATAGGTATTGCACCTGAAGGGATGAATACTATGGAGAAGAAGCAGTTAGCTAAACATGTTACACCTTATTAGATGGTTGGAGGGGACCTTTACAAAATGAATCACGATTAAGTATTGTGCATATTTGTCTTGGAGCATGGACACCAAGTGATTAAGGAGGAATTGCATGGTGGTATTGTTGGAGGACACTATGTTGGAGAAGCCATCATGTGTAAGATACTTCTAGCAGGGATTTGGTGGGAAACACTATATAAGGATACTTATGAATTTTTCAAGGCTTGTGACCATTGTCAGAGAATTTGAAATCTAGGACAAAGAGATGAGATTCTGTTGCGCCCCATATCATCAACATAATCATTCGATAAATGGTTTATATATTTCATTAGACTAATTGCACCATCTATGTGATGAACAACCATGCGGTACATTATTACTTGCATAGATTATTTAACAAGGTGGGTAGAAGTTATGACTACTAAGGAATTTACCGCTAGTATAGTTGTGCACTTTCTATGGGAGAACATTAAAAGAAAATATGGCTGTCCATTAAGCCTCACCAATGATAGGGGTACCCATTTCCTAAATGAGACCATCAGGATATTCTTAGCATAATTTATGGTTGCACACCACAAGACAACTCCTTATCACCCACATGTTAATGGAATAGCAAATACCTTTAACAAAATCTTGAGCTAAACCTTGACCGAGATTTGTGATGTTAGAAGAAAAGACTAGGATGATAAAGTTTCAGCTATACTTTAGGCCTACATAACCACCTATAAGAGATTGAATAAGGCCACACCCTTTCAATTTGTATTTGGAATGGAAAAAAAATCCAATGTAATTCATGTTACCATCACTGTGCACTGTACATGTAGGATAACTTTCAGATGAACATGTATTAGTTGCACTCATAGAGGGGTTAATGAAATTGGATGAATAAAGGGAAATTGTGCGATGGAGCCAAAATACGGAGAAGGTGAGACATGATGCTTGGGATGATAGGAACATCAAGCATAATTCTTTCATAGTGGGTGGATTGGTGCATCTGTATGATTCTAAGTTTACGTGCCACCCAAGAAAACTGAAAGTGCATTGGTTGGGACCATACAAAGTAACTAAGATTTTGGAGTAAGGTGCATGTAAGTTACAAGCCCTTGATGGCACAATGTTACTGGGTTACTTCAATGGGAGTAGGTTAAATCCCTACTATAAATAATTTTATTTTACATTATGTATTTTATAAGGTAGTATTTCCATTTAGGTTAGATTTTTTATTTCAACATTATTCTTCCCTTTTGTAATAAGTGCATTCGTGTGTAGGAGATGATATATTTGTTAACATCTAATGTACAAAGGACCGTGCATACTTTTAGTGTGGGGTATTAGGAGAAGGAATTATTATATTTGGTCTGCTATGATTAATGAAATAATGGTGTTATTGGGATAATTTCTTTCTCATTAGTGAATAAGGAAACACGATGTGGATGGAAACGTGTGAAATGGTGTGCAAGATAAAGAGAGGTAGGTATCGTAGAAAGATAAATACTTGGTATATGTCACAGAGAAAGGAAAGCTGCATCACAGGAAAGCACATGCTATAGACACAAAATCACACACTTGGGTACATTTCCAGGTCTTAAATCATACTATTATATACATGATCCTAAGAAATAAAACTAGTGGATATAAAACTCTCTTTGGCCTCTTTTATTTATCTCTTATTGTCTCTTTGGTCTGACACACCTTACAGCCCAATCAGAACTTAATTTATTTATCTTTTATGGCCTTATTCACTGGAACCCAGATAAGAATCCACCCTCTTGGGTGCTCCTAACCCATTATCACCTTTACTCACTCTTTTTGGGTCTCTTTTATCTTTTGGGCATCTTTTACACTTATGGGTCATCCTTCCAGTTGTTAATTAAAAACAAGGGAATCATATATATACTTAGTAACTTCTCAAAAATCAAGTACCAAACACTAGAATCACTGACTTTCACCTAATCTTGCATCTAAGAGGAAAAAGAGCATCAAATGCATCCATCTAGCATGCTCACTCAAGGGACAAGGTTTGCATCACTTTTTCATACACAACATAGGAGGGGAAGTCTATTATATTCTGTTACACACATTTGAATCATTGTAGAATCCTAGATTTAGCATGTTATCTAGTGCAACTTGCACAAGGGAATCCTAGGGTATCATTACACACACTTTCAGATAGAACTAAATGGAGTTTGAGATGTAGTACAATGCTCGATCATAATTTAACTCTTTAGGTGGGCATCGAGGTCATTCTAACTCTGTATTCTACATATTTTTTATTATTTTTGATGTGGGTTGTGGACATGTGTAGGTATACACTTTGTTTTGCAAGTTATAAGTATACTTGGTGATCAAAGAGCGAATCTCAAATGACAAACAAAGATCAATATAAAACTTATTCTGACACAAAAGATATCAAAACCTAAGCATTTTCTTAGACACCAAAGCCAAGATCTAGTCACCAATGTCCAGGTGACCCTTTCCTCCTACAAGAACTCCTACCCTGCACCGTTTTGAGTTCTAAAACCTCCAACATGTTTTGACAACACTTCCCATATTCTATTTGATCTATTCACCTTCCCATATCACTTCTAGTTTTCTCAAAAATTAGTTTTCACTCGATCTCCTCTTCTTTCTTAGGGTTTTAGATTCTACATGTTTGTTTGATTGTGTCTTGCTATACATTAGCATTTGTATATCACATATTATATTAGTTACTCTACAACTCAATTTAATTATATTTATATTAAATCACACGCAAAAGGATTTTTATCCTAGGAAATAAGTTCTATAGACATAGGAAGGAGCGCATAAGAGGTTCTACAACTAAGGAGAGTAGTTGCACGCTAGAAGGTTATACATGCCACGTGTGGAAAGGAAAATTGGAAGACTCGGACTTGGTGAAAAAAGTGGGAAAATAGAAGAAAATGTGGGAAATTCACACTTATCACCACCTACCACATTAAATTTTTGAAAAAACATAAGTCTCTAAATAGGTTTGAGTGATATTTGTAATTTTCATTTTGAATTAAATCTCTTGCAAACATTGTGTGAATTTGTGAATGAAAGTGATGACTACGGAAACAAGAAACTAGTATTCAAAACCAAAGAGCATCTTGAATTTACAAGAAGTGAAGTTTAGATAGTGGAGTGGAAGATAAAGAAGGGTTCGAAAGATGGCAATGGAAGCTAGAAGGTCAAAAATTTACTGGGTTGGTTTTGGATAAGTTACAGGGTTGGTCATGGATAAGTTATAAAACTAGGGCATTGGGTGAAGTTTCCGGCATACTGTGGAATTGAAGGGTCAAGAGAAAGGATTTTATATTAATTAAGGAATAACAAAGGAAGCATCAAACAATCATCTGAAGCAAGAAATATTTTAAAGTTAGGGCATACAAATTATAAGAGTTTTAGTTCAAAGTACATGATATGGCACCAGTAAAGAAAGCACCTAAAAGAAAGAAGATAATGGAGGATTCCCCTAACAATTGGGTTTCACAAATGCAAAATTCCCAAGAGATTATTGTTGGGAAGGCTTGGGTGTATTAGGTTTGGAAGTGAAAAATTATCAAATATAACCACCACACCTTAGGCCATGAATGGGATATAAGGAACAACACCTTGGAAGAAATAGGCCAGTGCACTGAAGAAGGCCAGATTGTGTTAGACAATCGAGTGTGAAAGACCTTGAAAAGTGGAAGATTTTTACAATTATATGGGTTGCATTTCTTCATACCACGTGTAATAATTTTCTAATGGTTAGTATCCCAAATGCATGAATTCTACTTCTAATTTATGGGAAGAAGAATATGCATCACCATACAACTAATAAACAAGGTGACAGGGTTGTGTTTTAGGGGGGAGAGATCGCATTAGATATGCGTGATGAGCCAGTGGTGGAAGAAATAGCCAACAAATTACATTATCAAAGGGGAATTCATACCTTCAATTTTACAAACATATTTGACCATGGTACAAAAAATTTCATGCACTTAGTGAGTTATAATCTTGGATCCTCAGAGAGGTGTAATGAAATGAATAAGTACTTTTTGTACATTGTGAATAAAATGGCACATGACACCAAATACAATATTTCTCTGTATATTATAGGGAGTATCATGGAAAATGCCAAGACCCAACATATGGGGATCCATTTTGTTGATATTATTCTGGGAAATTATATTTCCAAATGGACCAACAGGGAAGGAATGGGAAAACCCTCTGAAGAAGTGATCACTGATGAAGAGATTTGTGAAATTCACTTGTGATGGGGATATAAAAGTGGTATAATCAGATGTCTGATGCTTTCAAAAATGAATGGTGCATACCCATGGAGGTTCCCACTAAGCTAGAAGTAAAAGATGAGTTTGTTGTGATGTAACATTTTTTATCTAGCACGATTTTTGTTGATGAGTGGAGAGATAGATCCATGGTGCAAGCTACCTTTTTCCTTCATGGCTAGGTATTTTAGGAGCGTAGTAAATAGAATCAAGGATACATAACCCATAAAATTTAATGTGGAAAAGGTAGACATAGAGTACTACACTCTGTGGAAGACATATGGCTACACGGCCAAATAGTCATATGTGGAGACCTTGGACTCAGATGAGATGGACCTCGATCCCATAGTAACTTTGGTGCTCATCAAGGAAGTATGTAGAATCTATATCTATATAAGACCAAATTTATAGGATGGCAAGGTGGTTGATGTATACGAAATGAAAATTACACCACCATCTTCAATGAGGACAACCGCAAGACAAAATAAGTGCAAGATTGAGTTGGTCCAACAACGGGAAGAAGAGGAGGAAGGAGATTAAACTGAGGGATAGTTGGATCACATCCGAAGCAAGAGGAGGTGGAAACATAGATAAATATCAGCACACACCCCTCCTCCAATCTCTCTAGGTTTCCCAACTATAATCATGCACATGGAAATCCCCACTAAAGAAGAGAAAGATGATTAAGAAGCTCAAAGGATGGGAGAGGGTGTGAAATGAGAAAGGATCCCTCATGTGATACACATTATGGAAGAAGATCCTGAGTAATCAGAGTGCAAAGAAGGATAAATACCTTTCGACACCTCAGTACACATGGAGGAGTATGAGAAAAAAGAGGAGCATGAGGAAGAAGAGCATGGGTAGGATGCTAAAAAAAGAGGAAGAGGATATCACTCCCACGTAGTAAAATTATGTGTAAGATTCACTACTTGAGTAGTGCACGGAAATAACAAGACAAGGACAAGGCCAAGGGGACACTCGCCTCCTTTCCCTCACATTTCCTATATAAATGACATTGTTTCACATTTTTCTTAGATTGTTTCTTTGAATGGTTGACAAAACAGATAGGGTAACAGGCGTAAGAGGAATACCTGTTCAAATGTCGGTTGATGGGTTGTTTTGCGTGTATGACTTCTAAATCCACAGCTGACCATGAGAGCTTCCTTTTGGCTAGGAGGAACTACCTGTAATGAAAACAAGACCACCATAAAGCATTAAACAATATGGGCAGTGAACTACCTAGCGTAAGCTAGATCTAAGAAGTATGATACTTCCTAGATGGCTGTCAGTCCATTGTTTTAAAAAAATTAATGCTATAAACAAATTAAATCCTATTGTTATTTTAAAATGATTTAGGTATCTCACTTAAAACACAATAAGAAATAGATCTAATCTAACAAGCTAAGCTAGAATAGAATCCACAGGTCAAATGGTTGGTTCTGGGTTTAACAGGTCTGATAAAGGTCTTGGGTAGGTCATAGGTAAGTGAGGGTAAGGTAAAATGGAGTGGATAGGTCTTTGTTTAAGGTTGTGTGGGTAGACACAGAGACCGGCATCAGTTAGGGGTGACCGACCGTGGTTAGGTATAACTGGCGCTGGTTACTGTGAGATCTGGGAATGTCACAGAATGAAGTTTTTGGTCCTCTTTGTGATTACACAAAGGATTTTGGTTGGTCGGGATGAGGTAATGGGTGACTGGAGTAGGATTTTTCGAGGTTTTAATGGGTCTATGGAGGTGAAAAGTGTTGTAGATGGTCAATAAGGAGCAAGATAAACAATGGATGATAAAATAATGATGAGATGAAATAACCAGGAAAGTATGATGTTATACTTACTTGGATTTCATTTCTGAAAGTCTATGTGTGAAGGATGGAGGTGCTGATGATGGTTTTGAAGGCTAAAAGTGATCACTGACTGAAAGAAATATTCTACATGGGCTACATGCACACTCCTCTTTGCTTAGATAGATCCGAATGTGGCTGGGATGGCTGTGCAGGAGAAAATGTTCAATCTCCTTCCTTGAATGTGAGTTTTCACTGGAATTGGCTCTCTGAAGATGTGTTATCTATCTAAGATGTCTTCTTGGTCATCAACTTTCTCCCAATGTTTTCCAACCTTGAGAATAAGGTAGTTTAGGAGTTAAAAAGGGGTAACTGACGGCGATTCGGATTAACCGGTGACGGTTAGGGGTAACCGACGTTGGTCAAGGTGGGATTTCCTAGGTTTACTAAACTTAGGGAGATCCTCCTAATTTTCTCGGATCTTGTGTGGTTATCCCATGGATTAGACTGGGAGCATCTTGTGAGCATACGGGAATGTGGTTAGAGGGAATGTAGGCATTGATTTTTAGGGTTTGGGTAAGTCTTAGTTAGTTATGGTAACTTGCTAAGAGTGGGTCTTAGGTTGAGTTGGCTTGGTGAGGTGTCTAAGTGAACTATATGTGTAGATATTATTTAAATAAGATATTTAAATAATAAATATAGTGAGGATAATGCATTAATTTAATTAAATTAATACTAGTGAAGTGAAGGGAGCCATGGCTAGGTGAATGTGATGAAGGGTGCTTATTTTTCGCGGGACCAAAGGCAAGTGTGACCTAATTTTAGTGTCTACAGACACATCAAAATTCATCAAGGCCAGGTTTCAAATCTCTCTAGATGTAGAAGAATTCTATTATTAGGATATGTTTGACAAAATAGAATCCCATGTCTGCATGCGTAAAGTTCTTTCTTTTATAATGCAGACTCATATAGAGGAGTCAGAGTTCAAAATGAGAAAAGAGGTCATTAGTGAGCTATAGGGGAGGAAAGATCCATAAAAAATTATTGTCAATTTTTTACTCCACATAGCTAATGGATAGTAGACACTAAATCATGCACTTGTGTAAATTTCTAGGTACTAAAGCGTAATAGTGTATGCATGATTCCTAAGTAAGAAAACTAGTGGTTAATAACTCTTTTTGGCCTCTTTTATTTATTTCTTATCTTCCTTTTGGTCTTATACACATTACATCCATGTCAAAACTTAAATTATTTATCTTTTATGGCCTCCAACACTAGCGCTCAGGAAAACCTATCCCTCCCAGGTGCTTATGAACCTCTTTATCCTTTTCTCCATCTTTTGGGTTGGTTTTATATTTTGGGTATCTTTTACACTTATGGGTTGGCCTTCTAGTTATTAATAACAAACAAGGGAATCGTATATATACTTAGTTACTTCCCAAAATCAACGACCAAGCACTAGCACTACTTACTATCACCTAAGCTAGCATCTAAAGGCACAAAGAGAATTATAAAGCATCCATCTACCACATTCACTCAAGGGAAAAGGGTTGCATCACTCTCCATACACAACATAGGAGGGTAAGTCTATTCTATCCCATCCCACACATTTTCGTATGGAGCATTCGAGATCTAGCCCATTATCTTAGTGCAACTTGCACAAGGGCATCTTAAGGCACCATTACACACACTTTCACATAGAACTACATTGGGTCTGAGATGTAGTGCATCACTCGACAGTAAGTTAACTCTTCAGGTGACCTCTAGGGTCAGTCTAACTCCACATTCTACATCTTTTTATTATATTTGATGTGTTTTATGAACATGTGCATGTATACATCTTTTTTGCAGGTTACAAGTACCTTTGGTGAATAAAGAGATAATATCTAATGACAGACATGAATAAACAGTGAAACCCTTACAATACAAAAGATATGAGAAACTGAGAATTTGCGTGGCTACCAGCACCCAAATCCATTTGTCAGATCCTAAGCACCTATGTCCTCCTATGGGCACCCTAGTCTTTTATCATTCTGAGTTCCAAAACCTCCAATGAGCATTAACGATGTTGTCTACAGTCTGTTCTAGCATTCAACATGCCCAGATCACTTACAATTTTCTTAGAAATCAGCTAAGTCTTCCTATCTCCCTCTATTGTTTAGGGTTTCACATTTTCCATGCTTTTTTTCTTGTGCCTTACTATATATTAGCATTTGTACATCATCATTTACATTAGTTACTTTGAAATTATATTTAATTCAATTTATATTAAATCATTTGGTGAATGTGCATTCGAACATTATTGGACCCTTCTTTCTTGCCATTTTTACCAACATGAGTGTCTCCCTCCATGCCTTCTTGCCGACCAATCTTGAATGTGCAAATAAAATCCAATTTTTTTTCTAATACTTACCTTAATCTTAACACCTCTCCTGAATATGTTTATCATATACTTATAACATCACTCTCTTTTAACGAAGAACATATTACTTTTACACATGTTGAAAATGCTTCTCAAGCTATCTTAGATAATGATCCCCACTTTATATCAAAGTTCAAATTAATAACATAGGGGGTAAATCAGCTTTATTTGATAATGGATCCAACCTTAACATTTTTAATCTACCATTCCTTCAGCAACTTGGATTTTCCGCAGCATCCTTAACACCCTCATGTATTTATATTTGTGGCTTTGATAATATTCCTAAACAAGTCATAGGTAGAACCACATTTCCCATTATTGTTGAGCCATGCACTTTTCCCATCCTATTCCATGTAATGCATAAAAATATTAATTATAATTGGATCCATTCCATGTATGTAGTCCCTTCAACCCTTCACCCGCATATTAAATTCTTATACCAGGGTGTGGTCTATGAGACCTTGGCAAATCCCTCCCCATTTGCCTTTTGCAACACTATTAATTATTCACCTGAAGCCCCTAATTTGGCCACCCCTCCTCCTCACTTCAAAAATTATGGTCTTGGGTATCAGTATATGCCTCGTTATGGTTTCACTGGCACCGGATTAGACAACTATGCAAAAGCAATCAAAGGGCCTCTTTGAATTCGCATATAATCCACTAGGCTCAACATCGGAAATCTCCATATGCTTTCTCATTTTATTCCCACCATATATCCTCCTAAGTTTTACATTATTTCACATACTCACCATCACAAAAAATAATTTCCATCTACTCTCAATGCTACAACTTGCTTTGGAAAATCTAACCCTCCTAACTCCAATATCGATACTCCTGACACATTGCCACATCTGACACCATGGCATGGTTTCTCTTTCATCTTTGAATAGATCTACATCACTCACATTCTTGGGGGAATTGAAATCACCCCATAATAGTCGTACATTCTAATATGTAGTTGTATATCCATACTACTCATATACACATCTCTTGCTTTGTAATTCACATCAATATTTCTATCGGTAATTTCTCTTGTCTACACTATGAGCTCACCTTGCTACATATATATATGCTCCTATGCTACTCCATACTCTCTTTACTACTTATGCCCACGTATGGATCCTTCTACTCATGGTACACACACTACTTCATATATACGGTATACATCCTTTCATGCACTATACCTACTTTGACTACTCTTGTTCGCAATGATCACACCTATTTACCAACAACTCTTGATATACACACTTGGGGGCATAACAAATCCTTCCCCCCATCACTTTTCGTTGTCTCTAGTATTTACTTATCATTTCTCTTCTATATTTCATGTTTTTTTCTCACTGTCTATCTTTCTAAAGAACTCTTACGCCTTTGGTACACACAATGTATCTTCGTTACCCGATGATGCACTCTAGTTTCACGATTCATACTCGACTATTTAGGGTCCAATTATTAAACAAACCCCACATCATCTGCACTTCACACTTAATGTTTTATGATACATATTTTCTACCATCTCATCTCAATCACACATAATACATTCATTTCTCGATGACACACTCTTGATTCTATGGTTCATTCTTGACCTCCTGAGGGTTAATTTCTAAATGAACCTCGTCTCATACATATCCACTGAGGTGTAATGCTGATCCTATCATCTTCACACATTATATATCATACCATCACACTCATACGACATTTACATATGTTGGTTACATTTAGTCTTGCTACATTATTCTATTTACATGCTTCACGTTGTTTTCCATGCTAGAAATATTCTTAGTATGTCATTATCTTTCTATATACACACATGCACATTCACTTGGTATCTTGAGGTGAATGAAGGACCTATCACATATTCATACATGGTGTAGGATGCTTGATTCATCTCTTTACCAGTCCCATAGAGGATCCTCATGGCATATTCCTTTTGCACCCTTATACTCTATTCAGCACATGTTCTATTATTACAATATTTACTAATTCTTGACACTACTACTTTACTATTTATCAATCTATACATGATTTGACATACTACTTATCTTTCTAACATACTATGGGTGCTTTATGAGTAGCATTTTCCTTGCATGATCTATACAACCATGGCTACTTGTCACTTTTTTTCTTATTATTGCTTATTATTGATTACGGGCTATGCCCTATGTTTTTTGTGCTCATTGTATACTTTTTGTCACTTCAGCCCTCATTTTCTTGTGACATTGTGATTGATGTCCCATGTCTGAAACCCACTTTTCATGATCCATCTTGTCTTCTTAGTTTCTTTTTACATTGTCTTCTATTGCGTGCTAGCTTTTATACTAACACTTGTTACTAGCACAGATTATTTGCATATTCCTCTATTTCTACCATGTGCATCCCCTACCCCCTACAGGTATCCACTTTAGCTCAATATCAAGTCCTATCCTTTGGACCACATTCTCCTACAATCATCACATACACCCCAAATAATTAGAGGAATTTATTGGGTGAACAAATCACCCCTACAACATCTCAAAGCTACAGTACAACACATCACAGGAACATAGTTAGAGACTGACCTATAATCAAAATTGGATCTAAAATATAAATCATACACTAGCGTACATAATTGAAAAGTAGTGATGGGTGTCTATGTCCCCCTAGGCACTTGTTTCCTAGGGGAAAAATGGTCATTTTATTAGTTCATCACAGTTCATAGAAGTTTTCAGATCAATTCTCTAGTATCAAACACTTGCCTCCAATTACAGAATTCATTCTATTAGTTACATTTTAGTTACAATCAGAATGATTGGGACTAATCAGAACAAATTAGGATTTACCATCTACAGTGGTGCCTATTCAGGAAGTGTCATGGAAGGATAGAAAAGCTAGAACTCTCTCCCGAACACTTTTCTCTTGCAATTAGATCACCCAAAAAACTCGCACTTGGCATGAGATTGCCCAAAAACATGAACTAAGCATGAGATCTCCCAGAAAAATCACTCTTGGCATGAGATTTCCCAAAAAAATCACTCTTGGCATGAGATTTCCCAAAAAAATCACTCTTGGCATGAGATAACCCAAAAACCTCACCATCAGCATTCAAATCAGCAACTCTAAGCAAACAAGACAACTTTCTATCTCATACTTTCTTACATATCAGGTACACACTTTCCTTTTTACACACTCTTTACATACTTATACACATGTTTCTCTAATTTTTCATATACATAACTTTTACTACTCTCTCACTCTTCTTTTTCAGGTTTTTACTTAATACGTAATAAGAAGCAGTTCACACAAGCACTAGCAACATGCTACTATGCATATATTTCACCCCTAGGATCTAATTCCTTTCCATAATCTTCATGCTTCACATTTGAATCACTCCACACTTCATTTTTCCACTCAGCATGCTATTGAAAACACTCTCCTCTATAATATTACAAGGTACGTGTTGTCTATCTACTTTATGTTATCAAGTATTCATTCAAAAACATAAAGTGGGGGAAAATTTAGACACTAAATCATGCCCTTGGGTACATTTCTAGGTCATAAAGCAAGAAAAATAGTGGTTGACAATGTTAGGTTGTGGAGCCTGTTTTCATGTGAGAAAGTGTTGAATACTATACACTAAGAGTACTGTACAATTTCCACAGTTATATCACCGGGGTTTGGGCCTCGAGCGGGGGTCTCGGGATGATAGCCCTCGATAGTAGGGGTTCAGGGGTGCAGCCCTCGAGAAAAAAAAATGGCCTTAAAACATGCCTGATATACCGGGAAATGTGTTTTTCTCATATGGGTAGGATTTTGACCCATATGTTAATGGGACAGTTTTTGCCCATGGTTTTGATAGCCATGATTTTGTAAAACTTCTTAAGCAGTTGTCTATTTATATGGTTTCGTGCATATGGTAGACATAATGTAAGATTACATATGTGTTTTGAATTCGAGTGTGAATTTTGTAGAGTTTGTTAAGCATAGCTCCAAAAAAATCTGGGTATTGTATTGAGAGAGTGGTGGCTTGTAATAAAATCTAAGCAAGTGATTCTTGGTGGATGTAGCCCAAATTGGGTGAACCATGTTAAATAATGTCTCTTTGTGTTGTGTTATTTTATTATGCACTTTTATTTGAGATCTGTAATATTTTCTGCATATTAGTTTCTACTATTGCGATTCTGTGAGGGATTATTCTGCATATTTTATCCCTTATTTCCTAACAATTGGTATCAGAGCCTAGTTTGGTTTGCTAAAGTGTTGAATTGCAGGGAAATTTTTATCTTGAGTGGGATCTATGGCAAATGATGGAAGATCTAGGGTTGATAAATTCAATGGGCAGAATTTTAGTCTTTGGAAGAGGCAGATGGAAGATTACCTTTATCATAAGGATCTTTATATTTTGTTGTCTGAGAAGGTGAAAAAACCCTTGAGCATGACGGATGTAGAATGGGATTCGTTGGATAGGAAGTCACTTGGGATAATTTGGTTATGTCTTGCATCTTCGGTATTATTTAATTTTTTAAAGGAAAAGACTACAAAAGAACTGATGGATGCATTAGGGAAGTTGTATGAAAAACCCTCTGCCTCTAATAAGATATTTTTAATGAAAAAGTTATTTAATATGAAAATGTTTGAGAATGGTTTAGTAGCAAATCATTTAAATGATTTTAATACAATTGTAAATATACTAGCTTCGGTTTTAATAGAATTTGATGAAGAAGTTTTGGCTTTATTAGTTTTTTGCTCTTTACTTGAGAGTTGGAATAGCCTCGTAATGGTGGTAAGCAACTTAGTTCAATCTAACTCAAATTTGAAGTTTGAGGATGTTGTAGGGGTGATTCTAAGCGAGGAAATGTGAAGAAAAATTTCTAGGGAATCTTCTACTTCATGGATGACAGTGGAAACTATAGAGACAGAAGAATAGAGGAAGCCGTGGAAAATCAAAGGATCAAGCAAGGTCAAAATCCAAAAGCAAGATAGTATGTTGGCACTATAGAAAGTTTGGGCATGTAAAGAAGGACTATTGGGATCTTCAAGACAAGAATAAACAACATGAAGAAAACAAGGAGGTAAATGTGGCAAAAGCTAATCTATGTTAGGATGCTTTGATTCTTTCTTTGCATAATATTATTGAATCTTCGGTTTTAGATTCAGGGGCTTCTTTCCATGCTACTCCACATAGGCATTATTTTTTTGATTATGTTCAAGGAGATTTTGGGCATGTTTTTCTTGGTGATGATGAGCCTTGCAGCATAGTTGGAAAAGGTTTTGTTCAAGTTAAGATGTAAAATGGGAATACTTGGCTATTTAAGGATGTCATACATGTGCCTACATTAAGATGAAATTTGATATCGACATGGCAGTTGGAAAGTGATGATTGTACTATGATATTTACAGTGGACTCTTGGAAGGTTACCAAGGGTGCTCTTGTGGTGGCAAGAGGTAAGAAGGTTGGAACCTTGTATTTAACCAATTATATCACTAATTTTTTTAATCCCATGGCTTCAAAAGTAGATACAACATTGTGGCACTATAGCCTCGGTTATACGATCCATAAGGGCATGGAGATCATAAAGAAGGATTTTCCTAGATATACAAAAACATGTTTGGAGTTTTGTGAGGACTGCATATATGGGAAACAAAAGTAAGGTTTCTCAAGGTTGGACCTACAAAGAAAGAGAGTAAGTTAGAGTTGGTGCATTTAGATGTGTGGGGATCGGATCAAGTATCATCTCTTGGGGGTTCAAGTTATTATGTTACTTTTATTGATGATCCAACAAGGAAAGTTTGGGTTTATTGTATTAAAAAAAATCTGATGTATTTGACACTCTTTTTAAATAGAAAGCCTTGGTAGATAATGAAATAGGTCTTAAGCTAAAATGTCTCAGGTCAGATAATGGAGGGGAGTATTGCAGCAATGAATTTGATGATTATTGTTCTAAGAACGGAATCCACAGGAAAAATTTGGTTCCAGGAACTCCGCAGCATAATGGGGTGTTAAAAAGGATGAACAAAACAATAATGGAAGGTGCTAGGAGCATGAGGTTACATGCAGGACTACCTCTTTCTTTTTTAGCCGAAGTGGTGAGAACAATCGTGTACTTGATAAACAGGGGACCCTCAAGTGCCTTGGATGGAGGCATACCCGAGGAGGCTTGGTATGGTAAGAAATTTGATTATTCATTTCTTAGATTCTTTGGATGTGAGGTGTTTGTCCATATAGACAAGGATGATAGGACCAAACTAGAGGCTAAATCAGAAAAATGTACTTTCATTGGTTATGGTGGTGATGACTTTGGATATAAATGTTGGAGTATGAAGGAAAATAAAATCATTTGATCTAGGGATGTGGTATTTAATGAGAAATTCATGTATAAGTAGCAGTTGCAGGAAAACAGGGAAGAATCCAAGAAATAATATGCAGCAGTAGAGGATATTCTTGATGAAAAAGTGACACATGAATCAGTTCAGGAACGTCCTCAACAGGAACCCCAAACTCCTATATTGAGGAGGTATTCTAGGGTAAGAAGAGAACTTCAACGTTTTTCTCCTTCTCTTTATTATTTATTACTCACTGATAGTGGAGAGCCAGAGAGCTTTGATGAAGCAATGCAAGTAGATTCTAGGAAGAAGTGGGAGCAAGGCATGGATGAGGAGTATCAGGCTCTCATGGAGAACTAAACATGGGATTTAGTGAAGCTACCCAAAGGAAAAAGATCATTACATAACAAGTGGGTGTTTAGAGTCAAAGAGGAAGAAGGAGGAAAGAAAATATACAAGGCCTGATTGGTGGTCAAGGGGTTTGCACAAAAAAAAGGTATAGATTTTGATGATATTTTTTCTCCTGTAGTAAAAATGACTTCTATTAGAACTGTTCTAGGAATAGTTGCAGTAAAATACTTGCACTTAGAATAGCTTGATGTAAATACTACATTTCTCCATGGTGATTTGGAGGAGGAATTATATGTGTAGCAACCAGAGGGCTATGAGGTCAAAGGTAAAGAGGAGATGGTGTGCAAACTGAAGAAGAGCGTGTATGGCTTGAAACAAGCTCCACGTCAATGGTATAAGAAATTTGATAGCTTCATGATGGAGAAAGGTTATATTAGATGTCATTCTGACCATTACGTGTATACAAAGAAATTTGAGGATGGAAATTATATTATCTTGTGTTTTTATGTGGATGACATGTTGGTTGCAGGTAAAAACATGCAGGAAATAAAAGTACTCAAGAAGTAGCTAAGTGAATCCTTTGCTATGAAGGATTTGGGGGCAGCCAAACAAATTCTTAGTATGAGGATATCTTGGGATAGGAAGGAATGGAAGCTGACTTTATCTCAGGAAGAGTACATTAAGAAGTTATTTTAGAGGTTTAACATGCAGGATGTTAAACAGGTTGGGACTCCATTGGCAGAAAATTTCAAGTTATCAAAGGAGTAGTGTCCCAAGATAGAGCAGGAGAGAAACCATATTTCTAAGGTAATTTACTCATCAGAAATTGGTAGTTTAATGTATGCCATGTTTTGCACCAGGCCTGATATTACCCATGCAGTGGGAGTGGTGAGTAGATTTATGAGTGATCCAGGTAGAGATCACTGGTAGGCAATAAAGTGGATCCTTCAGTATTTGAGAGGGACCATGGGGATAGTTTTGTGCTACATTGGATCAGACACCACTTTATGTGGTTATGTAGATTCAGATATGGTTGGAGATGTAGATAGTAGGAGGAGCGCATTAGGTTATGTTTACACTGTAGGTGGGACAATAGTAAGCTGGATTTCATGACTATAGAAGTTGGTGGCTTTGTCAACCATGGAGGCTGAGTATGTTTTTTCTACAGAGGAAAGCAAGGAAATGATTTGGTTACAGCAATTACTTGAGGAGTTAGGGCATAAACAGAGGAAGGAAAGCTTCATAGTGTTATACACCTAGCTAAAAACTCTACTTTCCACTCTAGGACAAAGCATATACAGTTAAGGTACCATTTCATCAGGACATCTTTGGAGGAAGATAAGTTAAAGTTGGAGAATATTCATACTAGTTAGAATCCTGCAGACATGATGACCAAGGTGGTTATAAGGGAAAAACTAAAGTTGTGTTCATCTTTGGTTGGTCTCCACAGAAACTAGTGAAGGGTTAAGAAGCTTGCTCAGAGGAAAACTAGTCTCTAAGTGGGATATTGTTAGGTTGTGGAGCTTGTTTTCATGTGAGAAAGTGTTGAAGACTGTACACTAAGAGTACTATAAACTTTCCACTGTTTTCTCACTAGGGTTTGGGGCCAGTCTGGGCCTCAAGTGGGGGTCCAGGGGCAGTAGCCCCCCATAGCAAGGATTTGGGGGTGTAAGGATTTGGGGGTAAAATGTGCCTGATATACCGGGAAACGTGCTTTTCTCATATGGCTAGGATTTTGACCCATAGATTTATGGGATGATTTTGACCCATGGTTTTGATACCTATGGTTTTGTAAAACTTATTAAGCAATTGTTTATTTATATGGTTTCGTGCATATGGTAGACATAATATAACATTACATATGTGTTTTAAATTCAGGTGTGAGTTCTGTAGAGTTTGTTGAGCATAGCTCCAAATAGATATGGGTATTGTATTGAGAGAGCGGTGGCTTGTAATAAAATCTAAGCAAGTGATTCTTGGTGGACGTAGCCTAAATTAGGTGAACCACGTTAAATACTGTCTCTTTGTGTTGTGTTATTTTATTCTACACTTTTATTTGAGATCTGTAATATTTTCTGCATATTAGTTTCTACTGTTGCGATTCTGTGAGGGATTATTCCACGTATTTTATCCCTTATGTCCTAACAGACAACTATTTTTGGCCTCTTTACTTTATCTTTTAACTTTCTTTAGGTCTTCTACACCTTACATCCCTATCAGAACTTAACATATTTATCTTTTATGGCCTCAGACACTAGCACCCAACACTCTTGTCCCTCTTGGTTGTTCCTCACCCTCTTTATCCTTTTATCATTCTTTTGGGTCTCTTTTATCTTTTGGGAATATTTTACACTTATGGGTTGGCATTCCAATTTTAAATTACAAACAAGGGAATCATATAAATACTTATTTACTTCTCAAAATCGAGGACCAAGAACTAGCATTACTTACTATCACCGAAGCTTACATCCAAAGGCATCAGAACATTACAAAGTATCCATCTAGCAAATTCACTCAAGGGACAAGGGTTGTATCACTCTGCATACACAACATAGGAGGGGAATTCTATTATATTCCACCCTACACATTTGTATTAGGAGCATTCGAGATCTCGCCCACTATATTAGTGCAACTTACACAAGGGAGACCTAATACATCATTACACACAATTTCACACATAACTACATTGGGTATGAGATGTAGTGCAACACTCAGTAGTAATTTCACTAGACTTTGGGTGACTGTCGAGGTCAGTATGACTCCAAATTTTACATTTTTTATTATATTTGATGTGGTTTGTGGACATGTATATGTAGACATCTTATTTTGTAGGTTGTAGGTACCTTCGGAAACCAAAGAGTGAATATCTAGCAACAAATAGGAATAAACATTGAAACCCTTGCGACACAGAAGATATAAAATCTTGAGCATTTGCATGGCCACCAGTGCCTAGGCACCTTTTCCCTCCTACAGGTGCCCCTGTCATGTGTCATTCTAAGTTAAAAACCTCTAGTGAGCATTAACAACATTGTATATAGTTTTTTCCATAATTTCACTTGCCCATATCACTTCCAGTTCTCTTGGAAATAAGCTAAGTCTCCTTATCTCCCTCTCTTACTTATGGTTTCATAGTTTACA
This sequence comes from Taxus chinensis, assembly GCA_019776745.2. Classification (NCBI taxonomy): domain Eukaryota; kingdom Viridiplantae; phylum Streptophyta; class Pinopsida; order Cupressales; family Taxaceae; genus Taxus; species Taxus chinensis. The sequence goes on from CM034154.1 coordinate 487,693,409, forward strand.
TGCTTATTTTCTTATGTCTTACTATATATTATAATTTTTACATCATCATTTATAGTATTTACTCTACAATTATATTTAATTCAATTTATATTAAATCACATATGCGCAACCAAGTAATATTCCTTAATAAAGATGGCTAATGAAGTTATGTCCGTGAACATTAATAAGGGGGCCACATTGTGTGACACATGGGACAATTTTGATAATGTAAGTAATAAGAATAAAAAGTTGGCATTAGATAATAAGGTAAAAATGAGGTTAGTTGATGTTAACATTAAGGGAGACGAACATATTAAGCACATTACGTACTCATGTCTTGATGCAAAACTAGAGGCCAAGCTTAATAAAAATAGGGAAATTGATAGCCTGGAAGAATTGGTTAACATGTTGTTAATAAGGGAAAATAGAGGATATGTGCCCACATCGGAGGAAATGGATATATTAAATAAACAGAAAATTGATAGGAGGATATAGGAATATGAGAACCTTGGCACGAAGGTAAAAGAATATTTTTAAAAGGTGGATAATGTTTTTAAAAAAATTACAAACACCTTTATTATAGACGTGCGTCTTACAGAAGAAGAAATAGAGAGGATTCGCATCAAGGCCTCCTTGTATACTAGGGATAAAGTAGGGCGTGCATGGGTTATGTAGAAGTTAGAGGAAATAAAGAATACAAACTGATAAAAATGCCAAGTTAGAGGAAAGGTTGGAGGAGCTGTACGTGATGGTCATGCAAAAAGGGGACATCCTGGAAAGCATGGCAACATAATGGAATATCATTTTTCCATATTTGTGGTAGAAATCTAGTGCACTAATCCTGGAGGGGTTACCAAACAAATTTAATATGATTCTATCTGTTTGGGTTATTTCAGAATAGCATCGCTTGGAACATTCTTTAGGAATTCACTTTATTGACAGCTTTACTCCTTCATGTGGAATTCCTAGCATACTCCTTGGCCCCATACGTTAGAGACTAATATCCCCCAATGCATGTAGTGGAAAACTACAAATTCAATACATTCTACATTCATCACAACATTTGGACAAACTTCTCACATTTCAGTAGAGTTAGTAGATGTACTCTGATGTTTTTTCCTTCATCTCGTTTCTAGTATTACTGAGGATGGAAAATATACCTAGTGTGGGGTAACATTGGGCTGATAGAATAACTAAGACATCTGCGCAAAGGTTATACAAGTGCACAAAAATATGCACTGAATCATAAAGGACATTGTCTGCATAATGTATATTATAGGTTTCATCATGAGAGGTGTGCCATAGAACTAATACAAAGGAGCCCACATGAATGTTTACGAGTAGGAACAAGACAATCATGTGATAACTTGATCACCACACTCAGGTAAATTTTTTTAAGCTTGTAATCAATTTGATGTGGTCATAAATTATACACATAGAAATAGAGACAGCATGGACCATAACATGATGAATTCATCCCAACACTATGAATATATTCATTCATAACTACATCCTAGGTGTCATAGTTCATGTAATAGCCCATGTGTGACTTGAATAAAGTATTTCTTTATCTTCTCAGTCATCACTATAGACTAGCATATTTATTCTATAAGTTGAGCACAAATCCGCTAATGGAGAATCGAGAGATAGAGACTAATTATATGAAATTATTAGTTATGAACCACCTATACAAACCCATGTATAGGTAATCTATTTTTAGAGTCCAGTACTGATGGATTAGTTCCCAACCTGTATCACTTTGTAATGTATTCATGATCCAATGATCATCACGTTTTTCAAGGGATTAGTATCATTTATTGTTGAACTTTGTGTCTTATCCCTTAGTGTCAGTATATTATGTATGAATTAGTAATCACATGTACACCTATATAATCAATAAATTAATTGTACCATTTGAAATCACCTCCTTATTGAAATTATGAATTGATACACTCTGTGTGTGTTATGACTCCATGAGCATATCTTAACCATATAGCCTCTTTCTTGTCTAGAGTAGTACCACATATTGAGGATGCATCCCATACATTGAATCTTGAAGTAACTCAACCAAGTCAAAGGGACTTGGTAGAGTTCCATGTATACATGAGCCAAGAACATAGACTCAAGATCAAGATAATGTTCCTTCATTACTGGCTAAACATATATATGGTCAAGAGACCTTCAATCTAGGTCATGACAGACATCTAGCATTATATACACAATCCCTACAAACGGTAACATATCAATCTAAATTCTAATAGTACTATTCCCAATATCCATTGGGATAAGATGCATCAAGGGTACATTAGGGGTTGAAAACTTCAATATGCATGTATTCTATCACTTTCACTAAGGTTGTACTATGTGAATTACATGATTTTATCTCCAGCTCGAGGAAGATGTAGTGAAGTTCATAGCGATTCAGTAGGATTTTACTAGACATGGTCTCCAACTTTTCTTTCAATTTCATGTTCTTTGTTGGGTCTTTGAATCCCTCTATGTCATCCTTTCTTTGATAACATGTATCTAGATATTTCTACTTTTTAGCAAGTCATTACTAACTAAGTTTCATAGCTTGGATATCCTGTGGAACTACATTAATACACTCACCAAATAAGCATACTTGTAGGCCACAGGTGAACACCAAGGATTTGTATATTTTAGCACACAGGGGTCTAGAACCCTACATAAAATATGAGTAAAAATACAGTATGGATCATGTCCTAATCCACAGCATATTTGTCTTAGCTCAGGGATCTAGATCTCAGTTTCATAAATTAAGCATCTTTAGATCAGCCCTTAGTCTACATACGTATGTTAGTCATATCCAAGACTTAACTAAAGTATTGTCACCTAGGGTTCTATCAATCTAAGTGCACTCCCTTCATATGTCAAATGTTATATGGAGAATTATATCTTATAATTTGATAGCCTATTTAGATTTATGCCATATATATTTTTATTTACATATTAATTGTTAAATTAACCCAATCTAAATATATAACATTCTTACACAACCCCATTTTAATCAAATCCAATTGTTAGGGTTTAAGACCTCATTGAGGATAAATCAAATATTTATACACAACATGATCTAAAGTGCAGGGTTCGGAAGGATGACAGAATAGTTCTAGATGGGTGACTATTATGAGAACATGTTAAATATAGAAATTACAAAAATATAAGTGTTCTTATATTTCTTATTCTTTGAGGTTTCTAGACTAAATTGGGTTTTCAATACTGGGAGAAGTATGACAAATCTGATACCAGGGAAATTTCTAGTCGCAATTCCATAAATGAGGCATCATCGGTACTAAATTTCCTTGCTTCAATAATTTACACACCTATAACTTGGACAATAGAACCACCTATAAGAACCTATCTAGAATGTGTATCTAGTTATGTCTAATTCAATTTCTCTATCTTATGTAGTACATCAATTTTATGTATATGACTGTCTCTATTTGTGATATTCCCATAATTCAATGTTGGAAGTTATATTTTATGTGCATGAATGTCACTTGTAAATAGTTATCTCCTCTTACAACCATAATTCTAGTTAATTTCACTATGTCACAAACAGGCTCACCATTTTGGGTGTAAGGTACATCGTGGTGCCACCTACATAGAAATGATGTAAAGAGACCTTAAATACACATATTCCCTATCACCTATTAGAAGTGAAATTGTGAGGATGCAAATATGGTTGAATGCAACTAGAATTCTTACACTTAATGATTCATAGATGTCCTGTTTTGACTTTAAGTGGAATCCCCTCCTATGTCCCACAATATCCCTCATTAAGTTCATGTCAACTTGGATCCCAAATTTAGAGCGCTATCAGAATTTATTAAGTGTGTGATTTATTAATATTCACTCTGAAATTTAGGTATAGACCCTATGGCATATTTTTTAGTCACAACTCAATATTGATTTTTTTTAAATCCTACATATTGTAGAGTCACATCCATGATAAATAAGCACGTTATAGTACATATTTGACCCCAGAAATTAAGATAGATGGAAATTTAAACTCATAAGTGAAATAGAGGGGATAGAAGACTTAATTGATTTTGCAATAAATTTCAAAGTGTTCTAGAGTGGAGAATTTGTTGAACATGAGGAGGAAATCTGTCACAATTGTGCTCAAAAAATTATGTAACTACCAGAATAAGATGAGACCAGGGCGACTGGCCAAGGTCAGGGGCGCCTAAGTGCTGGAGACTACTTTTGAGCACCCATGACTGCAAAAGCCTCAAAATATGATTTTTCTGGTATCACAAGATGTTTTTTTGCCTCTCTATGTGTCACATGTATGTCACAGTGGATGTTCAAAAGAATTCACTTGTAACCTATAAAGAGAAAGAGATCTTCTGCAAAACCCCAAAACACATCAAATCCTAAAAAGAAAAATATGTAAATGGGGAGTCAAACTGACCCCGGAAATCACCCGACTGAGTGAACTTATGATTGAGCATTCCACTACATTTTAGACTCAATGTAGTTCTTGTGCGTGTGTGTAAGTGCGTGTGTGCAAGAATCGTGCCCTAGATAGCTCTTATGCAAGATGCACTTGATAGCGAGAAATAGCTAGATGTATCAATGTAAATACATCTATGGATGGAATAAATGAAACTTATCCTTCTTATGCATGTCTATAGAAAATGTAATTCCCTTGTCCCTTGAATGAAGCTAGATGAATGCCTTTGATTCCTCTTTGAATGCCTTTCGATGCAACCTTAGGTGATGATAATAGATGTTTAGAGCTTGGTATTTTATTTTGGTCACATATCTTTATATTTACATGATTCTAACTTGGTAAAATGTTGTACCCATTAAGAACTAATAAGGCCGACCCAAAATGATAATAATATTCCCAAAAGGAGGTGAGTAAGATTACAAGAGAGGTCAAGGGCACCTAAAAGGATGGGTACGCCTAAGCACCGGCATCCTGTCTGGGTGTTGGTGTCTAGAGTCATAAAATATGAAACATAGTAAAGTGTTGACTAGGGTGATAGAGGTGTAAGAGGACTAGAAAGAAGACTTGAAACAAAGACCAAAAAGAGTCCAAAGATATAGCTATCAATTTCTAGTTTTATCACTTAGGAATCATATGAATACGTAGTATATGATTAGGACCTAGAAATGTACCCAAAGTACGTGTGATTTAGTGTCTACATTTTCCCCCACTTTATGTTTTTGAGTGAATACTCGATAACATAAAGTAGTTCATAATTTGATGCATACCTTAGATAACCTTGTAGATCAATGGTGAAAGCGTGTACCAAGTAGAAAAGTGAAAGTGTGAAGTGATAAAAATGAAGCATGGAAGCTAAGATAGGAAAGAGAGAGTGGCCCTAAGGATGTAAATTGTAATGTGTGTACCATGTTGTACATGTTTTCGTTGTCACACTTGTGTTGTGATTGAGACTATTGCTTCTTATAAGGACGAACCTACAAAAGAGAGGAGAAAAATAGTATTCAAAGCCATGTATATGAAAATTTTGATCCAAGTACATAAAAAATATGTGAAAGTATGTAAAAATGTGAAAAGGAACAGTGTGCACCTGATCCATGATGAGTGAAAAGGATAGAAAAGTGTCCTAAAAAGTGTTGTAGAAGAACAAGTTTTTTTGGTGAAATATCATGCTAAGAGTGAGTTTTTTGGGTGATCTCATGTGAAGTACAAACTTTTTGGGTGATCTCACCCCATGAAAGAAGAGTGTTTGGGGAGAAAGATATAGTGTTATTACTCTTCATCCATGATTTCTTGCTCGAAAGTTTATACCACCGCTATAGATGGTATGATCTTTCATGTTGTTCCAAATCAATCTAGTTCGATCAAGTTCGATCCAAGTAGAAAAAAAGATAGAATGTATTCTTATTTTTGGAGGACTATGCTTATGATGTGTAAACTACTCTATGTAATTGTTGAAAACTATGCCAATATGAGAAAGTAATTGTAACTTGCCCTTGGTCGTAGGTACCCAGGAAAGGTCAAGAGCACCCTAGGCACTCATGTCTGTAGTCTGAGTGTCACCGTAGTGTGTTGTGCTGAATCGATGACCCAAGTCTAATTCTGGGCCATTTCTATAATTGTATATTGTATTGTTTCCTTGTACTATGTAGCCCTTTACTAAATCTCTAAGTTGTTATATGGGGTGAAAGATTCACCCAATGTATGCCCCCATCATTTGGGTACATGCGACATCACTAGGAGGATGCGGCCCAAAGGATAGGATCCAAAATTGATCTAAACATAAAACCCTACATGGAGGGAAGGTAATGTGCATGGTAGAAACCAAGTCACATGCAAACAAAGTGACTAAGACATGTGATAGTGTAATCCAGAAAAAATATGCATATAAAAGACAATGTGTAATCTACCAAGAAATAAGAGAATGTAGACGGCCAAAATCAGGTTTCAAACATGGGACATTACTCACAATGTCACAAGACAATCAAGGACGAAGTGGCCAAAATCATACAAGCAATGAACAAGGAAGACATAAGGAAAAGCCCACAAATAATGGCATACAATAGAATACAATGGCAAATAGTAGCAAACAAAGAGTAGCATGCTAACATGGTGGAAAATAGTTCCTGCAAGGAAAATGTTACACATGAAGCACCCATTAGCATGTTAGAAAGATAAAAATATGTCAAAACGTGTATATATCTATAGATTAGGGTGCTAGTAAGAATAGGAAGTAGTATTAAATGAAACAAAAGTTCTTATAGTGTGTATGAAATTATATTCCCTCAGGAGCCTCAATGGGACTGGTAAGAGGTACAGTGCCAAGCATCCATGTTGTGTGTAAATATTTGTGTAAATTTTGCATTCACAACTATATAACAAGTGAATGTGCATGTGTATATAGAAAGGATAATGACATACAAAGTATATGTCTAACATGTGGAACAAAGTACATGTAAGCATAAGTAAGCAAGAATAAATGCAACCAAGATATGCAGTATGTTGTGAATGTGAATGGAATGGAATGGAATATAAAGTGAATGTGATAGAAATAGTGTACCCAATGAGTGAATTTGTATAAGTATGCATGAGATTAGGTTCATTGATAAAAGACCCCTCGAAATTCAAGAATGAACCATAGAACAATAGTGTGTCATCGGGAAATGGTTTGAATTGTGTGCTAGAAAGATTGATCAATGAAGCATAGATAGTAGAGTGTAAAGAGTTTTCATGAGGATAATGAAAGTAGAATTCCAAAAATATTGTATAAAAAAGTGTGGAGCGTGAAATGTGTAGTGTGTGAACTTCATGTATGTAGTATGCCCTCAACAGTCAAGTGTGAACCTTAGCACAAGATTGTATTATAGGGAAATGATGATACAAGAGGTGTGTCAATGTATGTATGATGAAAGAGAAAGACTAGATGTGAGGCATGGCGTGTAATAGTATAAATGTAAGACACCTGATAATTCTAAGGGGGGGAAGAAGTAAGCATGATTCCCCCAAGTGTACGATGATGAAGAAGTTATTTGATAAAAGTGAAGGGTAAGGGTCCTCCACCTGATGGTTGTGGAGATAAATATGTGTGACCATGCTATGCGATTAATGATGTATCAGACAGATGATATATCAGTGAATGATACCTATGTTCATGAGACCTAAGAGGTAAGGAACTCCTATGTGAAGAAGACCGAGGAGGTGATGTGCACATATGCGAAGGATACTGAGGAGGTGATGAATTTTGTGAACTCCTATGTAAATGGGTTTCCTAAGTAAGGTATTTAGGCCAAGAAGATGGGATAGAAAAATGGTGAGGAAGAGTGGGTCTTTTGTGAATAGGAGAGTTAGGAGAAGATTACGCGTTAGCTTTTAGAGGTCTAAGGGACCTAGGTTCTCTAGCGAGTGCAATGGAGACCTTGAGAGGAGGTTGGGGAAATAGAGTGGATGATGGAACACCTTGGATAGATACAACTTGTTTATCATGAATGAAATTAAGACATAAGTGATTCATGGAAAGATAGCTTGAGTAGTGTGGAGCCAAGGAAGACCTAAGACTAGGTCACAGCCTTTGATTGAAGTGTCATAGCGAATGACACAAGCATGGTGAGAGGCTCAAATGTGATTGGAATCTTGACATAACCATAGAATTTGGGAATGTGATATGATATTTGTGAGAGTGGATGATTGATAGCAACAACGAGTGCAATAGAAAAAACAAAAAGAGGAGACAATGAGATGATCATAGTATTGTTGATAAAATATGGTCCGATATAAGCATTGATATGTAATATATCAGAAAAAAAAACATAGCTTAAAAATCATGATCAGATATTGTGATGAATGGTGGAGATGCCTAAGCATGCTCAACTTGAAAATCAAGGGCCCCCAATGAAGGAGGAGGTACATTGCAATATGTATGATTAGCTAAAGAATCAGTCACTTTCTTTTCATGTTTAGGGAAAGGATCATTAAAGATTTTGAGTTTTTTATTTTCATTGACTGGTTAAGACGTTGAAGGCTCGGGGAGCTCAAATGCATTACTATTGATTACATATTGAATGAGATGTCGAAGTTTGAAACATTGGTCAGTGGAATTCCTGACACATTGATGGTATTCGCATCTAAAAATTTTGTTATAATTGTGTCCTTTAGGGTGAGATGGATCCAGATTAAGAGGAAGAGGAAGTGTAATAAGATTTCTCTCAACTATTTTTGGCAATAGATTATGCGAAGCATAAGGAAATTTGGTAAATGTATGCTTTGCAGGCTATCATTGAAGCTTTTCAGGAGTAGTAAGAGCATTAACAGTTGATTTCACTTCAGTTGGCTTAAAATTTTATTTTCTTTGAAAGCAATTAAAACATGAATCTTGATCGTGATATTTAAGCTTTCTCATAGATATAAGTTTACTTTTGCGTAGCTTAAGATTATGGCATAGCTGGTCAAACATGGGGAGGTCTCAAAGATGAAGCTCTCCTGCAAAGGAGGTAAGAGACTTTGGACAAATATATCTTGAAGTTCATAGTCCACAAGTACATTAGATATCTTAGCTAAGTTGTTCTTCTATCATAAAACACAATCCACTAGATATTCATTAGATCCTTGCTTGATTTGTGCAAGTTGAGCATATGATATCTTAGAGCCAATATTGATTGAGAAATGAACAAGAAAAGCATTAGCTAAATGCATGACTGAATGAATAGGTAGATCATAGAACCAATGCATTGGATAATCTAGGATGCTTCTAGGAAAGAGCTTTGCTAATATAGTATGATTATCTGCATAATCTAGACATGTTACATGAAAAGCTCAAAGATTATCTTGAGGGTCACCATAGCAATTGAAGGTGGGAAACTTAGGGGTAATGAAGTTAAGAGGAATTACATAAGTAGAAATGGAAGGTGTGAAAGGAGTATGGAGGAGTAAACTGAAATCAAGAGATGGAGATGTATGAGAATTAGCTTGTTGTAGTTGACAGATTTGAACTTAGAGATCCTTATAGAGAGAGGTTAAATCTTAAGTTTCAGTGGAAGAAACCTTCTGCTTCTGAGAAATGATAGGCAGAGTGTAGTGATTGGTAGGAGTAGGAACAAATATAGAAATAATAGAAGTAGGTGGAATGGTGGAATTAGGATGTTGAGTAGTAGTAGGCATAGAAGTGGTAATGGATGTAGGAACACTAAGCTCAAAAATATTGGTGGCTTCCTCACGAGCAGCGAATAAGAAAAAATCTAGATCCTACGGATATTTAGCAATATGAGCATTGAGGTGACAAAGATTCTCTTCGGTAAAGGGCATGACCATGATGAGAAGATAATAAATCTCCTAGAAGAAAAGGTAGGTTTGAGTGATGGGTTCACTAAATGATTTAACAAATATTGAAATTTGTAGAACCCTATATATTTCAGAGTCACACACAATAATAGGCAATAAAGTACATATTTCAGAGTCACAACATGATAATAAGAAATAAATTACATATCTGACCCAAGCAATAAGTTAGATAAAAATGAAAACCTGGGTGCAAGAGAGGGAATAAAATACTTAGCTGAATTTGCAATAAATCCCGAAGTGTGTTGGGCTGAAAAACTGTTGAACATGAGGAAGAATCTATCGCAATTGCAATCAGAAAATTATAGAATTATCAGAATAAGATGGACAAGGTCTTCTAGCCTAGGTCAAGGGTGCCTAGGCACTCAAGACTTCTTATGGAAACTCATGACTGTGAAATACCTCAAAATCTGATTTTTATGGTGTCACAATATGTTCACTAGCATTCATTTTTTGTCTCCTGTGTGTTGTACTATGCCCACATAATTTCCTTGTAACCTGCAAAGAGAAAGAGAACTTGCAAAACCCCAAAAAATATCAAATCCTAAAAATAAAAATATTCAAATAGGGATTCAAACTGACCCCGGTGGTTACCCGACTAAGTGAACTTATGACTAATCATTACAATACATTTTAGACTCCATGTAGTTCTTATGCATGTGTACAAGAATCGTGCCCTAGGTAGCTCTTGTACAATATGCACTTGATAACGAGTGATAGATATATGTAGTAATGTAAATCTATGTGTGGATGGAAAAATGAACTTCCCCTCTTATGCATGTATGTAAAAAATGCAGTCCCTTGTCCTTTGAATGGAGCTAGATGAGTGTTTTGATGCTCTTAGAATGCCTTTGGATGCAACCTTAGGTGATGTTAGTAGATGCTTAGAGCTTGGTCCTTTATTATGGTCACATAACTTTGTATTTATATGATTCCCTTGGTTGAATTTCACAATTAACAACTAGAAGGCCAACCCATAAGAAAACAAGATGCTCAAAAGATAAAAGAGGCCCAAAAGAGGCGAGTAAGATACAAAGAGGTTGAGGTGCCCAGAGGGGACAAGGGTGCTTAAGTGTTGGCATCTTGGCTGGGCACTAGTGTCTTGAGTGATAAAATATGAAACACTAAATTATTGAATGGGATGTGGGATGTAATATAATAGAAAGAAAGCAATAAAGACAAGAAAGAGGCCAAAAACAGATGTCAATTACTAGTTTTCTCACTTATGAATCATATGAATAGTAGTATGTGATTAGCACCTAGTAATGTACCCAAATTGCATGATTTAGTGTCTAGAGTGTGAGGTATTTTCCTTGTCACTTAAGGCTTTGTCCACCTCACATGGTGAGTCAACTCACTTAGGTGAGGTCATAGGTCTTTAGGAGTTATATGACATATGATAGATTTTGTTATGGAATATTTTATTTTCATATGCGTCATTGACGTCAGCTGAGTAACATTCCATCTTGGGAATTTTAACTCCTCTCTCCCCTATGGAGATAATGATTTTCCAAGCATGGGAGTTACACAACACTCCCATATGTACCCTCTTATTTTTATCTATGAGCATGATTAGACTTGTTTTTTTGAGGCATGATTTATGTGTTTAATTATTCACTTGTTGATTACTTGGAGCTTTCTTGATTCCGTTAGAGTGTAACTTTTTTGATGTGCATAGGTTTCTAGTTGATCCTCATAGAATAATCTCACATGGTATCATATGTGTGATTCGGTAAACATGTACTCACATTTATTGGTTTTTGAATACTTATGGTTTCATTTTTATCACTTCTCATGAAAAATTTTAATCATTTTTTAATCTTACTAATCTAGATTAACATTTCATGTTTTGGAGTTTTGAGTTGTTTGGGTGTTTTTACATATACATTTTTAGGAGTTTTCCTACTAACATTGGCTATTCATAGCTATATTTGGTGGAATAACTTTATTTAGAGGTATTTGTGGTTTTATTGGAAATATTTTTTTAAAAATAGTTTTTAGATATTTGCTTGGTTTCTGCATTCTTGTAACGCCTGCTTAAACAACCCACTTGAGACCCAAGAAACAACCTAGGGTTAGTTAGGGAAAATTATGGAATAATTTTTTTAAAAGAATCTACAACCATGTTACAAGACAACAATTGTCACTAACAAGCTCCAGAACAATTCTAATCTACTAGAATATAATTTTATTTTATTAATAATTATTAGAGGTCATAAGGTCCAAAATTTAGGGTTAGAAGTTTCAATTAGGTTCAGAGGGTAATTCCTCACCATACCAACTTCTTAACATGCTAAAAGTTTCAAGTTTATTTTTCTCACACTTAACACATTCAAATTTTCCCTAAATCACTTCCATTGGATAGGAAATTTCCTCACCTTTCCATTGATATAAATAAGTCCTCCTAACTCCTCATATTTTTCAAGTGATGGGTCAGTGGGCCTTAGGGTGAATATCTTCCCCCAAGAGCGGGCCTGCGGGCCCAGGGGTGAAAATTTTCCCAAAGGGCGGGTTGGCAGGCCGCAGGGAGACCTTTGGAAAAAATTTCCCACGCAGGGAAAAAATAACATTTGTGCCTATGCTCCCATGGGTCCGCAAGTCCACAAGGGACACATGGTGCTCCCTAAGCCAGAGAGAGGAAAAGTGGGGAAAGGCGGGGCGGCGGGAGACAATTGCAAATTCTCCCGCACGGGGTGAAAAGTTGTCTTTACGCCCAAACTCCCACGAGTCCAAAAGAAACATGTGGCATCTCCTAAACCAACATGGGGAAGACGGGGCGGTGGGGAGAAAATTGGCTTAATGCCCCGAAGGGCTAAGAGGGTACATAGACCCGCGCCTTTGCCGGCACCTTGCGATGCCACATAGCAGCCCCTGATTGGTTGCGAGCCAGTGGGATAGTGGGGAAAACTTGGAAAATTTTCAAAAAAAATTCTGAGACAAAAAATACAAAAAGCAACCCGTTCCTCCGCCGATGCCTCGTGACGCCACGTGGCATCACCTGATTGGTTGCGGGCCGGCGGGGAAAATTTGGAAAATTTTCCCAAAATTTTCTGAAAGTGCTAAGTTAAAAAGGGGATCCACCCCTCCGTTCTTACCTCACGGTGCCATGTGGTAGCCTCTAATTGGCTGAGGGTCGGTGGGTTAGTGGGGGAAATTTGGAAAATTTTCCCTGAAGTTTTCCAAAGTTCCAAGGGAAAAATTTGGGCCCACGGGCCTGCAAAGGAAATTTTACCCAAAATTTTGACGCCAAGTGAAGAAAACTTCAGAAGGCCACAAATTTTGATAGAGAGCTCAGTTTGGGAAAAATGAGGACTTTATAGAAATCTTTCGATGTCCTCTTTTCACAGAGATCAATAATTTTTGGTTTTGATAAAGTTTAAGGGGTCAATTTTAAGAAAACGGCCTGTAGGCTTTTACTGTGCAAACTGGTAAATTTTAACTTGTGAGATTTATTCAATTTAACTTTATTCCTCTCTCTACATGTCAAATAAATATGGAGGATTGTTCCTAAATGCATTTAAGGAAGGATTCAAGGTTTAATTTATCTGATTGACTTGCAATTTGAACATTTACATCTCTTGACATCAAAATGACTGTAAAATGATTTGAGCCCAATTTTGCTAAGTTTTAACATATTTTCTTGATGTGTTTTTGTCTATTTGAACTCATTTAGGACCTACTACTTCAATTCAATAATTTAATTTGTTATTTTATTATTGCAGGTTCGAACTGTGCATTTTTTGGTTAAGATAATTGCCAGTTTGAAATTACAAATAACAAGGATCAAATTTTAATGGCTCTATTTGCCACTTTCTTCTTCCAAGTATTTAGGATACATTCCAATTCCAAGCTAACATATTTCGTTGATTCAAAAAAAACCATTCAAGATCAAAATGCAATACTGATTTCAATTTATTTTTTACATTCCAAAGAGACAAAATATTGTATTTTTCTCACTCGCATTTCTTCCTTTCAATAGAGATTTCAATACATTGATATGATCAGATTCAATACAATAATTCAGTTTGAGAAAAGAATTACATTCATTTATTGGTTCCAAAAGACAACTTACAACTTCCTTCTTTCATTTCTTCTAAAATCATTTATTGTATACAGGGCAGACAATACATTTTCTTTTCACATGTTCCACTTTACCAATTTTCAAACAGATATTTCATAGAGTATGATAAACACATATTTCCAATGGAATAATATCATATGAACAAGGTAAACACTTCCATTAATTCCAATGAAACTCATACAACCTCCTTTCCATTTGATTTCAAAATACATTATACAAAACAATATCATTCTTTCACATTCTTTCCAAATAAAATAGAATTACAGAGTATAACTCTTTTACATTTCGAATTTCAATTTTCATTGTCAATGTCACAAGTATCTTTCCATTAAAAATAATATACAATATCATCCACTTCAAAGTGGGAAAGGGCTACAATAAAATTTCATTTCACAAGGGACTATCAAATTGTCTCTTTTTCTCAGCTCAAGAACAGACAACATGCAGATCTTCTCATTCCTTCTAATCTGATCACCACAAGAGCAAGGGAAAGGCAATGCTCTCCACCCAACCAAGAACATCCAATGAAAAGGAGAAGCCATCCTTCTTCATTGGCCCCCGAGCCCCAACCACAAAGCAATAAGAGATGTGATCAAACTCATGGCAACAACAGGCTTCCACAAACACTGCAAGCAGTATTTTCACAATAAAACATAGTCCAAAATAGAATGTAGTTTACAACTACATTAAAGCATGACAAACATTACTGAGGCTTCATCAAGCAAGCCAAATGAGCAAGAAACTATGGGGGATGCTTCTTATGCGCCTCCCAAAAGGAAAAATGGGTATCATCACCTGAATTACAAACCTGCCAAATATATATATATGTATATCATTTCAACCCTAACATGTCCTTATGCCTCCCCCAAGTACCCCTTATTCTTCACATTTCCTTATATGTCCCCAACCTCTTATGGCACCCCATAACGAGTAAATAAATGCAAGTTATTTCTTTGTAAGGTGGAACCCAAATTCCCAACTCCCTCCACACTTATACCTCCCCAAAACCACTTGTGCCTCCTATAAAATGAACCCCGTAGTCTTCTCCTACACCATACCTAGGCCATCTACCCAACAGCCCACAATACATGCCAAAACATTCACACAAGGAACATTTACATTCATAAAAGAAGAGCATTTCGAGAGCCAAGCTCTTACCTCTCCATGATGGAGTTGTCTCCAAGTTTAGGATTCAGCAAACACCTTGCGATGTAAGCAATCCAAGTATCATCATTGGGGCACTTGTTACGTTGTTCCGGCAGTACAGTACCTTCCAACAACTTCTGGTTACGTACAGGGACTCCTCAAAACAGCACGAAAATTCACGGAGGAGACTGGGTGGTCTCCAATGAGTGACAGCATATCCAAATCTTGTGCAAGCACTGTTGTTATTTTATCCAGTCCATTGAAGATAAGAGGATGAGTTGGATCCATGTAGGATGCCACGCCACACATCCTCAACCCCAGTTGCAAGGTCAACTTCATCCTCAAATAGGATAGTTAATCAGGTGGGTGAATAATATGACAGATTTACTTACACTCGCAAATCAGACCCACACCGCATAAGGACTGAAATTGCATAAGCCAAGCTCTGAAACTGCAATTAAAGCTATACAACTCTGACCTACAAAAATACATAATGAAGGCTAAAAGGGTACATAGACCTGCGCCTCCGCCGGCACCTCACGATGCCACGTGGCAACCACTGATTAGTTGTGGGCCGGTGGCGAAGCAGCGGAGAAAAACTTGACAAAATTTTCTAAAAAAATTCAAGACACATGAAGGAGAAAAGGAATCCGTATTCTCCACTGATGTCTTGTGACAAGCCACATGGCATCACCTGATTGGTTGAGGGCCGGCGGGTAAAATTTGGAAAAAATTTCCCAAAATTTTCAAAAGTTCTAAGTTAAAAAGGGGATCGTCTCACTAGATTTTCACCTCATGGTGCCATGTGGTAGCCTTTGATTGGGCTATGGGCCGATGTGGTGGTAAGGGAAATTTGGAAAATTTTCCCAAAAATTTTCCGAAGCTCCAAGGAAAAATTCTGGCCTGCGGGCCCGCCAAGGAAACTTTTCCAAAAAATTTGATGCCAAGTGAAGAAAACTTCAGAAGGCCATAAATTTTTATAGAGAGCTTGGTTTGGGGCAAACAAGGACTTTCTAGAAATATCTAGATGTCCTCTTTGCACACATATCAATAATTTTTTGTTTTGATAAAGTTTAAGGGGTCAATTTTAACAAAATGTCCTGCAGGATTTCACAGTGTGAACTGGTAAATTTTAAATTCTAAGATTTATTCAATTTGACTTTCTTCCTCTCTCTACATGTCAAATAAACATGGAGGATTATTCCTAAATGGATTTAAGGAAGGATTCAAGGTTCAATTTGTCTGATTGACTTACAATTTGAACATTTACATCTCTTGACAACAAAATGACTGTAAAACACTTTGAGCCTAATTTTGTAAAGTTTTGACATATTTCCTTGATGTTTTTTTGTCTATTTGAACTCATTTAGGGCATACTACTTCAATTCAATCATTTAATTTGTTATTTTATTGTTGCGGGTTCGAACTGTGTGTTTTTTGGTTGAGATAATTGCCAGTTTGAAATTACAAATAACAAGGATCAAATTTTAATGAGTCTATTTGCCACTTTCTTCTTCCAAGTATTTAGGATTCATTATAATTCCAAGATAACATATTTGGTTGATTCAAAACAAACCATTCAAGACCAAAAATGTAATATTGATTTCAATTTGTTTTACATTCCAAAGAGACAAAATATTGTATTTTTCTCACACACATTTCTTCCTTTCAACAGAGATTTCAATACATTGATATGATTAGATTCAATACAACAATGCAGTTTGAGAAAAGCATTACATTAATTTATTGGTTCCAAAAGACAACTTATAACTTCCTTCTTTCATTTCTTCCAAAATCATTTATTGTATACAGGGCAGACAATACATTTTCTTTTCACGTGCTTCCACTTAACCACTTTTCAAATAGAGATCTCATAGAGTATGATAAACACATATTTCCAATGGAAGAATATCATATGAACAAGGTAAAAAATTCCATTAATTCCAATGAAACTCATACAACCTCCTTTCCATTTGATTTCAAAATACAATATACAAAATAGTATCATTCTTTCACATTCTTTCCAAAACAGAATTATAGAGTATAACTCTTTTACATTTCAAATTTCACTTGCAAAACTGTAAAACATCTTTCCATTACAAACATTTACAAGATCATCCACTTCAAGTGGTAAGGTTGCAATGAGATTTCATTTCACAAGGGACTTTCAAATTGTCTTTTCTTAGCTCTAGAACAAAAACATGCATTCTTCTCATTCCTCCAATTTGATCACAACAGGAGTAGGGGAAAGGCAACGCTCTCCACCCAACCAAAACATCCAATGAAGAGGAAAATCCATCCTTCTTCATTGGCCCCCGAGCCCCAACTAAAATGCAATAAAATATGTGATCCAACTCATGGAAATAGCAAGCTTCCATAAACATACAAGTAGCATTTTTACAATAAAACACAGTCCAAAACATAATTTAGTTTACAACTACATTAAAACATGACAAACAACACAAAGGTTTCATCAAGCAATCCAAAGGAGCAAGAATCTATGGGAGATGTTGTTTATGCCTCCCAAGGGGAAAAATGGGTATCACCGCCTTAGTATAACCCACCAAATATATATATATATATATATATATATATCATTTCAACCTTGTCATGCCCTTATGCGTCTCCCAAGTACCCCTTATTCCTCACATTTTCTTATATCTCCCTAACCTCTTATGGCACCCCATAATGAGTATAGAAATGCAAGTTATTTCTTTATAAGGTGGAACCCAAATTCCCAACTCCCTCCACCCTTATACCTCCCTAAAACCACTTGTTCCTCCCAAAAAATAACGCCATAGTGTTCTCCTACACCATTCCTAGGCCATCTACACAACAGCCCAAAATATATACCAAAACATTCACACAAGTACATTTAATAAATAAAAGAAGATCATTTCAAGAGCCAAGCTCTTACCTCTCCATGATGGAGTTGTTCCTAGTTTAAAATAGAAAGATCCTTCCAATGCAAGCAAAGCAAGAATCAATCCAACACAAGCATACAACAATCTTCCAAAAAATTCTCCAAGCAAGAGCTCCCAAAACAGCAAAAAACTTCACCCAAAATGAAGTATCCCAAAAGTGAAGCAACCCAAAACAAGGCAAGAAATTTGAATTTTATAGAAGAGGGAAGAGAATAGGATGAGGTGGATCCATGTAGGTTGCCACATCACACATCCTTAACCCCAAACAAAAAGTCAACTTCATTCTCCAATGCATAATAAATAGGTGGGTGAATAATATGACAGATTTACTCACACCCTCAAATCAAACCCACACCTCATAAGGACTGAAATTGAAAGCATGTAAGAAAGTGCAATTAAAGCATACAATTTGACTTACAAAAATACATAATGAAAGTCTAGATTTAAACCCTCCAACCATAGGTAAGGTTGGCATGCAAATTTAAGAGGTATGGGACAAGTTTAACTTATCCCATAAGCTTCCAAAATCAGCCTCCAAGGAAAAATTTGAATTTCAAAAGGAGGTGGATTGTTTCACACTCAAAAGTTAACTTGCACATCACTTTCAAGGTCACTTACACATTACTTACACATTCTTACAACACTTTAAAACATGTCCAACAACTCTATTAATTACATTCTTATGTCCTAATTTTATTAATTAATTTTAACAACATGTTTACTCACATTAATTTACCATAATTAATAAATAATGAAAGGAGTAAACATGCATCACAAAATAAACACATACAAACATTAATAAAAAGGAACCAAATAAATAAATACATATAAACCCCTTGGTCACATTTAAAGGTGATCCCCCCTTTGGAATCCCTAACAATCAAACACACACACGAACAACACAAGTTGCCATGGTGACCTTGTTGAATTCATCTAGAATTCCAATGTGGTTGGTCTTCAATCCCCCGATGTTTGTTGTGATATTTTTAACCTGCACAATACAAATACCCCTTCGTCCTCATGGCCATATCAGAACATCCAAATGAATATAATATAATTTCAAAATCATCAATATATATATGAATCACAACAACATCTAGACAATCAACAATATCACTTACAATTTCATTAGCAACTATATAATCATCAATTTTAAATTCAATTTTCTCGGTCTACTCAATATATCCAAATATCACATGTCCTAACAACATCCATATATATATATATAACCATGTCCAACAATATGTCAACATCTATATAAAATGTCTCTAACAATCATCATGCATCATATATGAATCAGAGTCAACAATAATCCATGATCTGACATCTAACACCATACTAAATCAAAACTATAATAATGTCCATAATATAGTGAGCAGTATCATGATCAATATCAAAAGTTTTGAAGGGAATTGGGCACTACATCCCCCTCCCCTTAGACTTGACTTCCTCTTGGAAGTCACTGGAAGAGAGATAGGAACAAATGTAATAGAAAAACGATCACTCCATTATGGGATTGCTTGCTTCAAACAAGTGTGGGTCTATAGAACCTAAGTTTGGTCTAATGCAATTCTGCAAGAAGAAGGGAGATTGCAAGGGATGAGTTATAAACTTTCTGCATGCAAGGATACGAACACTTAAATCTAGAGAGTAAATTTACGCTATCAACCAAGATACCACACATAACAATATAACATGAAGAGTTCAAAAGAGTCTTAAGAGTAACCACCAAGTAGAGGAATAATAAGGAGAATTCCATGAGTTTGAGAACAACCACATAGTTTCCCAAGGAATACAACATACTACATTAATAAAAGTTAAGGTTTCTACACGTTTAAGCCATGATTTCAAGGTTCGTTGTCTAGACAAGGCTAGCAAAAATCAACTATGACCAAATTTCCACGAGGAACAATTCTACTCAAGGTCCCACAATTTGAGGATCAAACAGAATGAGGTTAATCAACAAGGACACCTAAATCAGAAAAACATTTAAAATCAAGGAATTATTCAAGGAAATCACTTCTATAACTCAAGAGGGTACAATTAACTTTTCATGATAATACAAGCGAAGTCAAGACCACAAGGTTTCCTATAGTCTTATTTTTACACTTTTGTTTTAAGAATCAAACACACCATACCAACCAAATCTAAATAATTCAACCGTTTAGCAAATATATATATATATATATATATCCCCTAGCAACTAACATATCAATACAAGTAACATACATTATAGCACAACGGGATTTATTTATCGTATTTCCTACTCAAGCTCAAAATAACCATAAAGAGAGCACAAGAAACACCAAGGACCACTCAAGTTCACTAAGGAGAATAACAAGTAACACGAGGTCCAATTACAATCCAAGGGTGCATCGTATCAAAAGTGAATAACATCATCTTGCACTTTCCATCCTAATGGAAAAGGGGCAACAACAACAAGGTGACCCAAGAAAATATGAAGAAAGGAAGACTTCCTAAAATTATTTTATATCCTTAACATATGTTGCCTTAAAATTACAATAACTTATGTCTCCAAGGACAAGACAACACGCAAGGAGGTTGTTTCTCAAACAACAGATAAGTCTCAATCCAAAAGGACCACGACTCACATTCGTCAAGCTACGGGACGATAAGGGTATGATGACCCAAAACTCCCACAAGAAAGGCACATACATCTATGAACAAGAAGTACTAAGCAACTAGAACACATTACTATCCACCAGGTGTTTCACAATTTCAAGTAAGCGACAGAACTACAGGTTCAACTATACATTGCACTCAATACACATAAATCTTACTTATTTTATAACTCAACTAATTAAGTCAAAAGTTTTTGTTTTGTTTTTTCCTAGCACATTCCTTTATGAGTTTTCTTAATTAAAATATTCCTTTTTTATTTTATATCACATGTTTGCATTAAAAGGATCACCACCAAGGTTGCCATGATATGTCGCCATTCTGTATAGGTGGACAAACAAAATATTTATTCTACTCCTAAGGGAGGTAGATTGACAAAGTTTTTCCTTTTCTGCTCTTCTACATGGTTTTTATTCCTTCTATTAATCTACCAAGGTTAAAGCAAGGACCATTTTCTCTTTCTATGTTCTAGTTTAGTTGTTAAGCTTCAAGGCCAAATCTTCTCAATTACAGTTTTATGATGTTTGGGTGAGTCAATTTTTCAATTAAAAAAAATTAAAGAGAAGGAATGGTAAACATATCAAACTATTACTTTTATGGGAGAGAGAGGTAATTCAACACATCACATTTTTAATTCTAAGGAAACAAGGGACGTTCAACATACAAAGCACATTATTAATTTGGTAAGAACTAGGAAACAATCAACCAACATGGATCACAACAATATTTCAAGATTTTTCCACTAATTACAAGTATCATAAAACACTCCTAGTAGGTTTCTACAATTTCTCAAAAGAAGTTACGAGGAAGACCCATTAAGGAAGCATAATTACTTTTATTGATCTACTAGGGTTTAACACTGTTTTTTTTTTTGGTGAAAATATTTTACTCACCTGATAAAACAAGGAAATTTTTCAAATATACACATATATTACCACAGGATACCACCAACCAAGCAATCAAAATGACAAGGAAATATTTTAACTATAAGAACACCACATACTCATTAGAAGCGTCAAATGTAAGCAGACAATCAGCCATCTTATTCAACATGGCTTTACGACCAAGAGTTACAGTTTCGCAAGAGAATCACATTATAAAATACCACCAAGATTAAATTATCAAGGTTTAATTACACTCTCATCACCAACATCATGGTCCAAAATACTCAAATCATCCATAAGTGTCTCCACATAATCAAAAATTAATAGGTCATAGAGTATTATTCATAGTAACTAAAAAACGTTAAGGAAAGGGTAGACTTATTTATAGGTCAAGAGGGAAAACATAAACACTTAATTTACACACAATACTCGAATGGGATTAAATCTAACCATAATTACCAAGATGCATACAATCCTACAGTCACTACTTAATATAATGAAATGAGGAACTCCTGATAAAACTAGCATGCCATCGAAGTGAAACCACTACCAGACAAACACTTTTCCACTAACATCCATAGCCAGCCAAAAGTAAACCGATCCCACCATATTTCATCAACCCACAATTAAACACCTCTACTCCAACGAGGTTCAAGCTCTTATTGGATTGTAATAGAATCACCACCACCGCTAACAAGCTAACAACTAGAACGCACAACACTACAAACTCTCTTCCCAATAAGGTCAAGTAATGAAAAGGTCACTCTAAGATCCTAGATACACTCAAGGTTCCGTGCATCTAAAACCAAGGCATAACTTTAAGCACCTAAGATGACATTCAAGACACCTAGGGTGTACCCCCATATGACAAAATGTATGAATACAAGTATCATAGAACCAGCTCATCACCATTCAAGAAGAAATCCACATAGCATTTACCTAAGTAGCCAACAACATAATGAGCTCTAAGTCACCAATCAAAATAAATTCCAAGAAATATCGACAATCAAGGAAAGTGGCTAAGTAGCTGTATTGCAAAGTCTGAAAATTCTCACAAAAATATAAATAACTAGAAGAGCCTCAGAGCTTCTCAATCCAATCATAAAATAAGATGTTGGTCCTTGATAAAATGACACAAGTTTATGTATGTAAAATACAAAATGTTAACACCACATTCACTTCACAGCCCTTCATGGCCACCAATAGGGGTACTCTTCCTCGAGGTTAGTTCCAAGGACACATGCATAGGATTGGGTCATAAACTACACCTAGACTTAATGTCCACTCTCCTATATGGGTAACAAAATGAAAAACTCACAACCAGACCAACTTTTCTAACTACTGAAGGAAGGAAGCTCTAAGAAGCTTCTAATTAACTCTTCACGACCCCAGGACACAACCACTATTGTCCAACCACAAGATTCACACCATATAATTTATCATTCCAATAACTCTAATAAGGAAGGGTCACAACAAAGGGCTTAATGCATCATACAATTAAATCAAGTTTTAGGACTTGTAAAACAACACATTTTCAAAGGGGAACCAAGTTTCCACTACACTAGAAGTTCAAAAAAATAAATTCAATTTGACATTATTAGTTACCTGAATTCAAAAAAAATACCACTGAGTGAGTACAAAAATTCAAAAAACTTATTATGTTATTATTATTTTAATTTTGGTAGTTCAAATGAACAGAGTAATGTAATATTTATTCATACGCATTTCTTTTTCAATTTTCAAACAAGTTTGTTTTCTTAGATTCAAAAGTGTGTTAGGTTTACAGTTCATGTCTCAAGTTTTCTAGTGTGCCCAATGGTCCAATATTTTGAACCATAACTCTGATACCAAGCGTAACTCCCACTAAAACAACCCACCTGAGACCCAAGAAACAACCTAGGGTTAGTTAGGAAAAATTATGGAATAAATTTTTTTTTCTATAAGAATCTACAACCATGTTACAAGACAACAGTTGTCACTAACAGGTTTTGGAACAATTCTAATTTACTAGAATATACTTTTCTTTTATTAATAATTATTAGAGGTCATAAGATCCAAAATTTAGGGTTAGAAGTTTCAATTAGGTTCAGAGAGTAATTCCTCACCATACCCACTCCTTAACAAGATTAAAGTTTCAACTTCATTTTTCTCACACTTAATACATTCAAAATTTCCCTAAATCACTCCCATTGGATAGGAAATTTCCTCACCTTTCCATTGATATAAATAATTCCTCCTAACTCCTCATATTTTTCAAGTTATGGGTCAACGGGCCTTGTGGTGAAAATTTTCCCCCAAGAGCGGGCCTGTAGACCCGGGGGTGAAAATTTGCCCAAAGGGCGGGTTGGCGGGCTACAAGGAGACCTTTGGAAAAAATTTCCCACGAGGGGAAAAAATAACATTTGTGCCCACGCTCCCGCGGGTCTACAAGTCCACAAGGGACGTGTGGCACTCCCTAAGCCAACACGGGGAAAAGCAGGGAAAGGCGGCACGACGGGAGACATTTTCAAATTCTCCTATGCGGGATGAAAAGTCGGCTTTGCGCCCATGCTCCCGTGAGTCTACAAGGGACATGTGGCATCTCCTAAACCTACATGGGGAAGGTGGGGTGGCGGGGATAAAATTGGCTTAACGCCCCGAAGGGCTAAGAGGGTACATAGATCTGCACCTCCGTCGGCACCTCACGATGCCACGTGGCAACCCATTATTGGTTGCGGGCTGGCGGGACAGCAGGGAAACATTAGAAAATTTTCCAAAAAAAATTTGAGAAACAAAAGACAAAAAGGGACCCGTTCCTCCGCCGATTCCTCGTGATGCCACATGGCATCACCTAATTGGTTGCGGGCCGGCAGGGAAAATTTGGAAAATTTTCCAAAACTTTTCCAAAATCTCTAAGTTAAAAAGGGGATCCGCCCTTCTGTTGTCACCTCATGATGCCACATGGCAGCCTTTTATTGGCTATGGACTAGCAAGGTGGTGGGGGAAATTTGGAAATTTTTCCCAAAAAATTTTCGAGGCTCCAAGAGAAAAATTCGGGACCGTGGGCCCGCCAAGGAATTTTTTCCAAAAATTTTGACGCCAAGTGAAGAAAACTTTAGAAGGACAGGAATTTTGATAGAGAGCTTGGTTTGGGGAAAACAAGGACTTTCTAGAAATATCTAGACATCCTCTTTGCATAGAGATCAATAATTTTTGGTTTTGATAAAGTTTAAGGGGTCAATTTTAAGAAAACATCCTACAGCCTTTCACAGTGCGAACTAGTAAATTTTAACTTCTTAGATTTATTCAATTTGACTTTCTTCCTCTCTCTACATGTCAAATAAACATGGAGGATTGTTCCTAAATGGATTTAAGGAAGGATTCAAGGTTCAATTTGTTTGATTGACTTGCAATTTGAACATTTACATCTCTTGACAGCAAAATGACTATAAAATAGTTTGAGCCTGATTTTGCAAAGTTTTGACATATTTCCTTGATGTGTTTCTATCTATTTGAACTCGTTTAGGGCCTACTACTTCAATTCAATCATTTAATTTGTTATTTTATTATTGCAGGTTCGAACTATGTGTTTTTTGGTTGAGATAATTGCCAGTTTGAAACTACAAATAATAAGGGTCAAATTTTAATGGGTCTATTTACCACTTTCTTCTTCTAAGTATTTAGCATGCATTCCAGTTCCAAGATAATATATTTGGTTGATTAAAAACAAACCATTCAAGACCAAAATGTAATACTGATTTTAATTTTTGTTACATTCCAAAGAGACAAAATGTTGTATTTTTCTCACACGCATTTCTTCCTTTCAACAGAGATTTCAATACATTGATATGATCAAATTCAATACAACAATGTAGTTTGAGAAAAGAATTACATTCATTTATTGGTTCCAAAAGACAACTTACAACTTCCCTGTTTCATTTCTTCCAAAATCATTTATTGTATACAGGGCAGACAATACATTTTCTTTTCACGTGTTCCACTTAACCACTTTTCAAACAGAGATTTCATAGAGTATGATAAATGCATATTTCCAATGTAAGAATATCATATGAACAAGGTAAACACTTCCATTAATTCCAATGAAACTCGTACAACCTCTTTTCCATTTGATTTCAAAATACAATATACAAAATAGTATCATTCTTTCACATTCTTTCCAAAATAGAATTACAGAGTATAACTCTTTTACATTTCAAATTTCACTTGCAAAACTGGACAACATCTTTCCATGACAAACATTTACAAGATCATCCACTTGTTGCAATGAGATTTCATTTCACAAGGGACTTTCAAATTGTCTTTTCTCAGCTCCAGAACAGAAACATGCATTCTTCTCATTCCTCCAATTTGATCACAACAGGAGTAGGGGAAAGGCAACGCTCTCCACCCAACCAAAACATCTAATGAAGAGAAGTCATCCTTCTTCATTGGCCCCCGAGCCCCAACCACAATGCAATAAAATATGTGATCCAACTCATGGCAACAGTAGGCTTCCACAAACATGCAAGCAACATTTTTACAATAAAACACAATCCAAACTAGAATCTAGTTTACAACTACATTAAAACACGACAAACAACACAAAGGCTTCATCAAGCAAGCCAAAGGAGCAAGAAGCTATGGGGGATGTTGCTTATGCCTCCCGAGGGGAAAAATGGGTATTACCACCTAAGTACAACCCACCAAATATATATATATATATGAATATCATTTCAACCCTGTCATGCCCTTATGCCTCCCCCAATTACCCCTTATTCCTCACATTTTCTTATATCTCCCCAACCTCTTATGGCATCCCATAATGAGTAAAGAAATGTAAGTTATTTCTTTATAAGGTGGAACCCAAAGTCCCAACTCCCTCCACCCTTATACCTCCCTAAAACCACTTGTGCCTCCCACAAAATAACCCCATAGTCTTCTCCTACACCATTCCTAGGCCATCTACCCAACAGCCCACAATATATACCAAAACATTCACACAAGGACATTTACATAAATAAAAGAAGATCATTTCAAGAGCCAAGCTCTTACCTCTCCATGATGGAGTTTTTCCTAGTTTAAAACAACAAGCTCCTTCCAATGCAAGCAATCCAAGGATCAACCCAACACAAGCATGCAAAAATCTTCCAAAAACTTCTCCAAGCAAGAGTTCCCAAAACAGCAAGAAAATTCACCCAAAATGAAGTCTCCCAAAAGTGAAGCAACCTAAAACAAGGAAAGAAATTTGAATTTTATAGAAGAGGGAAGAGAAGAGGATGAGGTGGATCCATGTAGGATGCCACATCACACATCTTCAACCCCAAACACAAAGTCAACTTCATTCTCCAATGCATAATAAATAGGTGGGTGACTAATATGACAGATTTACTTACACCCTCAAATCAAACCCACACCTCATAAGGATTTAAATTGAAAGCATGTTAGAAAGTGCAATTAAAGCATACAACTTGACTTACAAAAATGCATAATGAAGGCTAGATTTAAACCCTCCAACCATAGGTAAGGTTGGCATACAAATTTAAGAGGTATGAGACGAGTTTAACTTAACCCGTAAGCTTCCAAAATCAGCATCCAAGGACAAATTCGAATTTCAAAAGGAGGTGGAGTGTTTCACACTCAAAAGTTAACTTACACATCACTTATAAGGTCACTTACACATTACTTACACATTCTTACAACACTTTAAAACATGTCCAACAACTCTATTAATTACATTCTTATGTCCTAATTTGATTTATTAATTTTACCAACATGTTTACTCACATTAATTTACCACAATTAATAAATAATGAAAGGGGTAAACACATCACTTAATAAACACATACAAACATCAATAAAAAGGAACCAAATAAATAAATACACATAACCCTTGGTCACATTTAAAGGTGATCCCCCCCATTGGAATCCCTAACAATCAAACACACACACACACACACACACACACACACAAACAATACAAGTTACCATGGTGACTTTGTTGAATTCATCTAGAATTCCAATGTGGTTGCTCTCCAATCTGCACATGTTTGTTGTGATATTTTTAACCTGCACAATACAAATACCCCTTCGGCCTCGTGGCCATATCAAAACATCCAAATGAATATAATATAATTTCAAAATCATCAATATAAATATGAATCACAACAACATCTAAGAAATCAACAATATCACTTACAATTTCATCAGCAACTATATAATCATCAATTTTAAATTCAATTTTCTCGATCTACTCAATATATCCAAATATCACATGTCCTACCAACATCCATAAATATATATATAACCATGTCCAATAGCATATCAACGTCTATATAAAATGTCTCTAAAAATCATCATGCATCATATATGAATCAGAGTCAACAATAATCCATGATCTGACATCTAACACCATACTAAATCAAAACTATAATAATGTCCATAATATAGTCAGCAGTATCATGATCAATATCAAAAGTGTCGAAGGGAATTGGGCACTACAATTCTACTCCAGCCTCCTTTCTCCATGCCCCTCAAACCCGTCACTACCTTTTAGCTCCACCCAAGATCACTCTTCCAACCAGCCCACCCTGGATAGTTAAGATCTCTAACCAAGATCTTTATCAAGCTCCCCCAGCTCGTCACCTTCCCTAAAGTCATTTTCCACGAGCTACTCATTTTTTTGGTTTTGTTGGCTATCTATCTCAACTTCCCCATTTTAATCCTGCCTCCTCACGATCCAACCTAACTCGCTCACCTTTTTCATTCCCTTCTCCTTGGTCAGTAGTTTTTGTACTTCCACACTTGTGTTATTTATGTCTCATCTTGATAATCCCCTTCACTCTCGAGCTTCCTAGGTTCCCTACTTGTCGATGTGCTTCTTTGGCTCTACAGTTTGGATTTCACCTTCATCTCATGCTCTATATCACACTTGAACCCTATTTTGAGATCCCCTTATCTTTCTCTGATTCATCTCCCTATCAATGGCCCTACTTGACTTGGTCTGTCATCCCTTATTCACCATTGTGAGCTCTTATTGGGATCTCCCTTCCGGAAATTGGCTTTTGTTTTAGTTTTGTGTCACCCTACTTTGGGATCTATGCTTGTGTGTTATGTTACCCCTAAGCCCTACCTATGTGCATCTGTTTTGTATAACTCTTGATCCTGACCTACTAGCCGAGTCACCCATCCCGAACCCACTGCTCTTCCCTCCATGTAATGCTCTTCCTCTTCACATTAAGCCGCTTTTGTATTGTGTTTCCCTCCCTATCCTTTATCGTAAGCCCATGTTTTTAAATATAAGTAGTGTTTTCAAACTTAGGTATTTTTGCCTATGTTTTTTAATTCATAGCTTACATTAAAAGAAATAAAACTTAGGTTATAATTTATAATCAAAGGTTTTTTAATCTCAGACTAGGGCTTTTTAAAATTATTTAAGGGAGGAAAATATTAATTTAAGGTAGGTCAATTTAAATTAATTAGAGGTAGTTATTTTATGAATTAAAATCCCTTTTAATTATTTTAATTATTTTCAATAATTAAATTAGTTGGAAAATTAATTACAAATTTAGTGTTATTGGACATTTCAACCATGTTTTTGGATGATTTTTCACTCATTTTGATTCATTATCTTCTTGTAATCACTCTTGTTATTACTTACAGGTTAGTGAGTAGGTCTGTCACAGCATTGCGGAAAGGGAGTTTCTTACAATGTGAGATGATGTTTCACACACCTAAGTAGTTTTCTCTCACTTTTTTATTGTTTTTGCTTCATTTTGTGCTTGTTTCCAATGTCAAACTGTTGTGATCACAGTTCGAAACTTGATTTTTTCTCCAAACTTGCACGTTTTTACGTCGATTGCAAGGTGAGTGGCCAAATATTTCATGATACACATTTGTATCTAATTGTAATCAATGCACTAAACTATAAAGTGTCGTAAATGAGGTGAAAATATTATTCATGGGCGTGTGTGTGCTTCTTTTCTTTTTGTATTCTCTCTCCTCACAATGGATGTTCTTTCTGTTCCTTTGTTCACATTTTTTAATTTCTTTGAATGGAGATATAAAATGGTTATGTCATTATAGGGTAAATGGTTGTTCTACATCACTATGGGAGTAGAAAAATAACCAACATCTGAACCTGAAAAAACTAGATGGTTTAACCGATGTGATATAACCTTGGATGTTTTCTGTATGTCTGTCTCTCCTAACTTTCTCTTCCACATTGAGTCTTCCAAAACACCCGATGGAGCATAGGAAACTCTTGATGATATGTTTATAAAATAAGATGAAATGAGATCATGTGAGTTGGAGAAAGAACTGTTAGGATTAACTCCTATCAACTTTGATAACCTACAGGCTTTCTTCTCAAATTTTGTCCACGCTAGATTATTGTTGAAATAATGTGGAGTTGACAAAAAGGATGCCCAATTGATCTTGCATATTCTTTCTAGGATTGGTCCCAAATACTATGTATTCATTTCTATCTTCCATTCCACGAAATAATATCTAGGGGCTACTTCGAAAATGCCCTCATTTGACAACTTTTCATTCCAACTCATTCAAGAACATGATAAGTTGATTCAAATGGGAGTACTCAAATCCAAGTCACATGAACTTATAGAAAGTAATGGTAAGGGTAAGGAAAATAAATGGGAAAATAAGGAGAAAAAGGACCAACCTAAGAAGGAAACCAAGACCAAAAAAACCCAAACCAAATATAATTTTAACGCTACTAATTTTCAATCTAAGTGAAGAAGGAAAATTATAAATGTTCCTATTACAAGAAGAATGGACATGAGCATCATTAGTATATGAGAAAACAAATATATCACCTAACTCATTTACTTGAGAAGAATAACATATGTTTTCCTGAGTCTATCAAACAAAATGCTCTAAATTCTTAGTCTTCCAAAGTGAAGGAGTCTAAATCTTAGAAGAAGAAAAAAAATCTATTATAGCTAGAGTTGTTCCTTCATCAAAACGGATTATTGATTTTGGTAATTCGTACCACATGGGATCTTTAAAAGTTGATTTTTCCAACATTGAACCATGTGGCATGTCCCAAATCACTTTGGGTGATGATACTTTGGTTTCAATTGCGAATAGTGGATCTGTAAAAGTAAATGGTGGAACATTTAACCAAGTGTTGAGTGTTCTCAATCTCTCTTCTGACCTCATATAATTTTACCAAATCACTCATCTTGGTGAAGAAATGTGAGTGGAATTTAATCCTAACTCAGTGATTATTTGTGAGCTTCATAATGAGTTTATAGTGGCTGAGGGAAATGTGGATCATCAATCATGATTGTACACCTTCTTCCACTTCACTTCTAATTTTATGCCCATTACCTTTCTTACTCATTCAAAAGAGGTCAGCAAGATATGGCATGAGCATTTTATTCATCTAAACTATCATTACCTTGAACAATTGAGCTAAAATGAGATGGTCAACAAGTTACTCTACTTCAAATTTTCTAATTTTCTTTGTGAGGGCTGTGCCCTGGCAAAGCACCCCAAAAAAAAATTAGAAAAGGAAAAGGTTGTAGATATTCTCATCATTTGGATCTTGTTCATAATGACATTCTTTTCCCTTTCCCATCTCCTTTTTTTACTATATCTCTTTATATACTTACCTTTATTGATGAATTTTTGTGTTACACTTGGGTGTATTTTCTTGAACAGAAATCTGAATTTTTTTATCACTTTCGAGACTTCAAGGCTCTTGTTGAGAAATAAGTCAAAATTTATATCAAGTTTCTTCAAACTAACAATGGAGGTGAGTATGTGAGCAATACATTTGAAGATTTATGTACCTCAGAAATGATTTATTTACAGCGTACAATTTCTTATAGCTTTTCGTAAAATGGATTTACAAAAAGTAAGAGTTGAATGTTAAAGGAGATGGCCACTTGTATGGTTCACTCTAAATCCCTTCCTTTGTAGTATTGGGCCAAAGCCATGAACTACACTTGTTACATTCAGAATCATGTTCCACATAAGGAGTTAAGAGGGATGACACCCTTTGAAGCCTGGTTTTGATGCAAACCTAATCTCTAGCAATTTCATGTCTTCAGATCCAATGTTATGTCTAGGATTCCCAGAAATAGACGCAGGGCCTTAGAACCATAGTCTACACCTTGCATCTTTGTAGGGTATCCTCATAGCATGAATGGTTATACATTTTTGAACCCTACTTCTTATCAACTTTATATTTATAGAAGTGTGAAGTTTGACAAGTCATATTTGACTTCCACTTCTCCAGCCATTGAGGTCCTTACACCCCTCTTATTTTAATTATGATTCTTCTTATGATGATCATGTTGTAGACACCTAAAATATGCTTACACTTAGCATTTCATCCAATCCATTCAATTAAAGACACTTCGTTAATTCCCTCTTCTTCACTGCATTATCATATGCCCATTCACAACACTCTTTTTGTCGTATTCTTCCCATATTCATCTTATTTGGCTAATATCTCTCTTATTAGCTAAACATTCCTCTTTTCGATCATTCAGAATCTCCATAGTTCTCTCTAGACCACTTCTATTGACTTTGTAGGCTATCTATCAATCACAATTGGTTATCCAGACCCCTCCCAACTCTCAATGAGTCTCTAATAACTTTCTAATCAAGTAGAACTAGCCTAAACCAAGCTTATCTAATCCTAAAGCATGTTTAACCTAATATAATCTAAAAGTGCTTTTTGAGCTTTAGTCCCACATGCACCCAAATTACAAACTCTTCCAAATCAGAAACTATAAATACAAGCCTAAGGCTTTCCTTTCAAATGGTCCTTCTCTCTCAAGCACTTTGGAAATGCATTAGAAATCATTTGTGATAGCTTTAATCTATAGAACATTTAGATCTTGGCCATACTCCATTGTTGAGAGCCCCCCATCTTGCATACATCCACTCCATAATCCAAGTTTTGAATAATATGGAGAGAACCATTGGCCTTGAAGCCATTAATGGTGAGACTCCATTTTTGAAATCTTGAGTTTCATATCAAACATCACACCTTTGATTGCTAAGTTGATCTTTTTAGTTTCAATTTCTTAATTAAGTAATCTAAAGAGTAGAGAGTAGTATATATGCTAGTTTTTTTAATGTTTTTATCAAAGTTATGATGCATGTATAGGATTAACTCTTGTTTATCTCTTATCGCATGGTGCATGGATGAGTTAGCAAATCTTTGAGGTTATTTAGCCTCATTCCATATCTTTTACAACTTTCCATTGCGTACATTTGGTATGCCCGGTGGGACATGAAGTCCATCCTCCATTAATGGAGTCTTTTGAAGCTATTTATTTTAAGTTTTCTAACCAATTTCATGCTTTTTAGGATAAATAGCTTGTTATTTACATGATTTCATTTTTTAAGTAGGCTAAATCATCCATGATCATGTATATTTTTTGGGTTTGAGCTAAAAATAGGCTTCTTTGACTAACCTGTAACCTGTTTGCTTTTGAAAATTTTCAAATTCTGTGATTTTTGTAGATTTTACAGGGGGTGTGTGTAGGTGTCATTATGGGTGCGTCTGCATTAAAATAGGCACACACATGTTAGTAAAGGGGTGCATCTACGTTGAACTGCATTCACCACCAATCTTTTGGAGGCCATAAATTTTGCTCCCGAGCTCTAAATGACTCCATTTTTTACGTTAGAAAGGTATTGAAGAAAAATACACAATGGAATCAAAAAATTAGGATTTTGAGTTATAGAAAATTTATGGTTTTACATTATTAGGTAAATAGTCATTTTTTAACGTGTCTTAAAGTCTAGAAACTTGTTTTCTTGATCATTCTAACACTTTGAAAGGTTTTGTGACACTAATAGTGATTTGCAGGTTGCTTTTCCATCATATTTTTTTGCTAAATTAGTTGAGTGTTCACTTTTTTCATTTGTATGGGTCCTTTAAAACATGTATACTCTTCCGTCACACCTTTTATGTGATCTTGGGAATGAAAAATGTTTCAAAAACCTTCTATTTTTCTTCCAAAACACTGCAATTTAAGCTTTAAAATAGATTAAAGTTCAAAGTTGGCTAAAACAATTTTCCTTATGCAAAAACACTTAAGGTATTTTCTATATATTGTTTTAGTTGGGTTTCCATGTTGTGTATGCTCTTCCTTCGTGCCTTTTTTGGTGATATTAGGAATCAAAAGCAACACGCAAACTCTCTTCTAATATCATGATCTTTTATGGAAAAATACTAACTCCTTGCATATATGACCTAACGCTTGTCAAAGAAAGGAGGAGCTAAGACAAAACAAAGAACCCACTAACACGTGTTTTCATATAGGTTGCCAAATGGTGTGCTACTTAAAACCACATTTAAGTTAAAAAATTAAAAAATACCACTTTCATCACACTGTATTACAGGTTTTAGAAAAGGGTATGTCCCTATCTACTCAAGTGGAACATAACCCCTTTAGCATAACACCTTAAGCTACAACAATGGGGGTGGTTCCATGAACCCTAAAGTAATCCATTGCTGAGTAACCTCGTGGATGAAATAGGAAGTGCTCTACTTACCCACTTGACTAGTTTTCCTTGTGAGTTAGAGTCACAAGTTATCTGTATCGCGACCCTAGTAAGAGTACACGATGGATGCATTTATTTCCCACTGTACTTGAAGGGGGAAAAGCCGAGATACTCCCAAGATAGTCAGGGTGACTATTTTAGTAAATCATGCTCACTCTTAGACAACTTCTGACACCTAGTTGAGAGATCTTGTTAGGGAAGCCATTTCGTCAAAGAGCCCACTTTACTAGTCCGTTATCATGTCTTGGCCATCACAAAGTGATAACTTTTTTGGATTCAAAACCTTATTTTTTGAACACTGTAACAAATCCATTTAAGTTATATCTAAGTGTATCTCATCACGTAGTTTACAGCGTGTTACTTATCTTGGTTTCTTTCTCACTTTCAGATGAAGTGAAACTCTACCTAAGTAACACTTAGTTTATTTCCATATTTTTATCTACACCTTTGCATTCGTGTTGCCCATTTGGGGCAAGAGAAGGAATATTTTGGGAGTGTTTTCATAGATAGTGTTCACCACTTTTTGTCTGTTTATGCTCATCCATGTTTGCGGCTAAGTTGTTAAACATATAAAGTGTGTGGATGCATCCTCATATCTTTGATGGCCACTTGATCTTGATTTCAAGATCATCATCAGAGTTAGGATTGATTCATCATTTGATCCCCCTTTATGTGTTACCTTGCTTGCATTATCTTGACACAATTAAGATACTTATGTCATGTTTTTCGTAAACGTGATCTAAGTATCCACATTGTGGTGTTACGCTGTGCACATTTTAACACATCCTCAGTATACGTTGACTTGGTTTTACTTCAAACATTTTCCAAAATCTTGACCAGTGTCTCTTACTTTATTTGTGTCATTTTGATACCACTTTAGCACTAATATCTCACTTCTTCATCAATCTTGATTAACGTGTCTAATTGGTATGGTTACATGGCTTACATTTTTAAACCTCATCCTTTAGCATTTTGGTATTGTTAGTTGTTTAACGTGTCGTTATATCCTTTGATTGGCAGTCACGTCTACCCATTGTTAATATTTACGCCATGTTTATTTTGATCTTGACGTAAATATTGACATTATGTTGATCATCTTTACATTGAACTATCACTTTACACACGCATTTGCATAGGGTGTATTTCCTTGTTGATTGGCTTTGTGTTTCATACTTGCATGATTGTTCCTTGTGCTTATTCATCTAGAAAAATTGTTTTTTAGGATAAGAATTTTCAATCTCATCGAGATTGCATCATCATAATGTCTATTTTTATTATACCTTCTTTAGAAAATCACGCACACATCTCCATACTTACCAAATTTCTAGTTGGTTACACTTATGCCACCCAAATCAACATATCACTTCCTTCCCTTTAAAGGAGTTCCATCACACTATCTAGAGATAGACATTTTTGCTTAAATGATGCCAACAATGACTAACTATCATGCGGTTTCTCACACTTACTATAATACAAAACCTAGGTTTAGCAATTCAAATCAAAAGATTCCCATTACAACAAAACCTCATTTGGTTCTTCGTGCTAGAGGGCCCATACGGATACCTTTTTCCCCACCTTTAGCTCATAGTTAGTGGTATGGTTTGGATGCTTCTGATCCAAATTATTATTCAGGTCCCCCCCACTCTTCTTCTTCTTATTCAGATCCAAACTACCATTCAGACTCCCACTCTTCTTCTGAAGACTCGGATCCCAACTATTGTTTAGATACCACTAGATCAAATATCAAATCATGGTCCTCCCTTCCTTTGTAGGACCTTTATTCCAAATCACCTCAATGATGTCTTCCTCCTTTGAAGACTCATATGACTCCAAGTTTCGTTGATTGAACATATAATTTAGTTCTTGAGTCATGGTCCTCCCTTTCTTTGTAGGACCTCCTTCATCAATCATCTCGACAACCTCTTCCTCTGTCGAAGAGTTCCACGACTCGGATTCCCTCTAGCCAATCATCCAATTCAACTCCTATGTTGCAAATTAATGGATGGATATGCAATCCTACTTTCCAACCTACATTACGTCATCTTCTAGAAAAGTAATCTAGGTCCAGATCCAAATCGTCCATTCATGAGATGCCTACCACTAATCATACTTCCTCTCTTGAGTCATTTCTTCTGTCAATCAATCTTCCCTACTTATCGGACCTATTTCTTCTATCCAACCTTCTATGGCCAAAGAACAACAACCTCTACTAATTTATTTCTCTCAGGATAATGGAACAATCAAACTACATGAAGATATCCCTCTAGAGGATTGCAAACAAGGATTATTTCTGGAACTCGATATGCTTGTGTATGGGGAGGAATAAATTGATTCCTTTTATCAGAACGTAGAGGAAGATCCTAATGTCATGTAAATTTATTCTTCTTCTATTACTCCATCTTCACCTTCTTGTGAGCATGATGAAATATCAAGTTCTAGCATTGATCCATGGCCTATCTTCTCATTTCCAAATCATTCCTTATCTATCATCATTCCTCAATCAAATTCTTGCCTTGGGTCACCGCTGAGTAGCCTATCATCTTCTGCTATCCTAGGGCCACATCCTAGTAGCCCTCCATTTTCTACTTATGGGTCACCTGTTAGTATCCCATTACCTTCTATTCTTGGGCCATGTCTTAGTAGCGCTTCATCCTCTTTTATCTATTGTACCCATTTCATTATTCCCTCGTCATCTTCTTATATTCTTAGGCCACATCCTAATATCCCTCCATTATCTTTCATATATGGGTCACCTTGGGGTAGCTCATCATCTTCTATTCTTGGGCCATGTCCTCGTAGCCTAATTTCTTCCATCTTAGGGTCATATTCTGGAAGCCCTTCATCATATCCTATCATTGGCTCACCTCTTGGTAGCCCTTCCTCTTCAATTCTTAGACCATATCCTATTCGTCCATCACATAATCCTTCTACCAATGACCGGGGAAAGCCCACCATCATTTCTCTCATTCCTATCATCAATCATAAATGTTAGCTTTCTTCTCCTTCTCGAGATCAGAGAAGTCATGCGTCATCTTGTATGAAACATAAACAATTTTGTAATCGAGCTTAGGTCAAAAATTCCAAAATATCCAAATCTCCTAGCAACTCACATGATCTTAGGGTTAAAAATCAAGTTCAATTCAAGAACGCACATCAACGTAACCATCAAGTATGGCGCAAAGTGCATAAACCTCTAAATAGGGAACTTAAGATCCCACATACAAAATCCATGTTTCAAGATAAATCACAGTCATTTGTTGAATACGATCTCACCACGATCATCAAGATCAGCGATAACATAACTCTTGATAAACAAATGCACCTAATCTCCCTTATCAAGGAAGTCACAAACATCGTTGTTGGATCCTATCACATGGAATGACATTTTTGGTCCCAACTTTCCAAAAACTATCAAAAAGCTAAAAATCAAAAAATAAATGCAAAAATACAAAAACATTGAGAAAACATTAAAAAAATCAAAGATATAAAGATCAAACATTGCAATCAGGTATTGTGTACACATGGGTATTTCTTTCTTCTCTTCCTTGTTATTCTTCTACAAGTCTTCCTACCATTTTCATCCCTTCGGTGATATTTTGGTTAGCCTATTCACACACATTTTGTGAAATTTATATCTATGGTATCTGTTTGACCCTTCTATTTCATCACCTTGGTAAATTAAAGAATGACTTACCTCTTAGAGATCCTATCACAATCAACATCTAATAAAACTTTTGCAAAGAAATTTTGGATATATTTGTTGACACTAGCCAATGTCATCATCACAATCACTTCCACCTCCTTCCATCAAGTCATCTATGGTTCTTAACCCCTTGTCAAACAAGAGAGCTGAAATAAGTTTTCATAAAGAAAAAGAATCAAAAGCTAAAATCTAAAAGCAAAAGAAAATTGATATATAACTCTCTCTTGTGGTATTTCCAATCATCTCTATCATGGCTATGGATGCCTAACAGGTAGTAGAGCAATGTTGTGATTAGAATCAAATGCATCTTCATTAGGGATATGGACACCTGTCTGGAAGCGGAGAAATGTATAGTTATCCTTCCACCATCCATTCACAAAATCACCTATCAAAATAAATCATTCCTACACATTGGCTAGGGTGTCTTCACTTGTTGTCTATCAAATCTTCCCTTCAAGAGGTAATTAAAGTCCGCGTGCACACACTGGATATCTATGAGAAAAACATGATTAGTGTGTTACCAAATGTTTTTTTTCACCTTGTTTAGACTCTTTCTTTAGTCCACACATCATCTCACAATTTGTGCCTTTGGCTAATCACTTCTTCATCGCGAGGCTTCTAAGATACATTCATATCATTCACATCATTATTGTACTTCGTTCAGAACATCCATGTGTATAAGATTACTTTTTTGACATTGTTTTCAGACACCTTTGTCCCCTTTCAAAAAAATAATCACCTTCCTCCTTTCTATCATGTGCTTTTAGGACAACTTACGCTAGGGGCATCCTTACTTCTTCACAGCACTTCATTGGTTTACATTCATCATAATGTTGAACCTATCCATAATGGCCTTGGGTCCCACTTCTTCTCGTGAAGAGTTTTCCTTTGAATACTCCCACCTAATCGTTGGGGAATTTTCGCATCTTCACCTTTCTCATACGCATGTGGCCTTATGCCCTTGTACATCAAATCTATCGCTAGTGGCATCCACATTTCCTTGTCTTCCTATACATAGTTTCGGAAAACTTTCAAAATCATCAAAAACATTCAAATATGTTATAAAAATCAAAACATTCAAATATGTTTGAAAAATCAAAACATTCAAATATGTTTAAGAAAACTTCCAAAAAAATATAAATCATCCTAAAATATGTCGCTCTTTGGTTCTCACCTATTCATTTGCGCGACTTGTGGATCATCTTTATCTACCTCCATCAACAAAAGCTAGGATGCTTACTTCATTTGTACTTTGGGGCACAATGAGTTTCTTGGTACTGTTTTGTAGTTCACATTACTTTTTCATAGGACGGAAGTGTCCTCCATTATTCCTCTTGCATGTATCCTTTCTTGGGGCACCATCGTCCACCCTTTTCATTAACTCGCACAGGTCAGAACTGAAGCTTGATAACAAAATCATTACGTTGTGTTTCTCTGTTATTTTAGCTTGTTTACTTTCTCATATTGCATTGCATTATGTATGTTGCATGGAGTTAGGCATCTTTTACTTCCTCGTATTTCATTGCAATTTGTATGTTGTATGGATTTGGTGTTTTTAGGAATGGAAATTTGTTCGTATATGGCTTCTCATGTCATACTACACTTTTGTTCATTATTTTTAATAAGGACTGATGATAAAGATCTTTAGCAATATGATGAAAAATAAAGTTGTTTAAAAGGCACTGGATGGATGTTAGCTCATTACCTCTTCCTCATATTCCTTTTTCTTCTTCTTCCTTTTTCTTCTATATCCCCTTTCTTCTTCACACTATTCTTTCTTTTGTTCTCTTTTTTTCATCTTTTTTATCATCAATTGAGTTCTTCTATCACCCCATCAACAATCAAGGGGTAATCCTTCATTCTACTCATTTTTCTTCTATCCCTTCAAAATTTTCTACTTGTTTATGCTTTTCTACTTTCTTTGAAGTGGCGTCACTTACGTCACCTCAAAGAGGGGCAAATGTACACACCTAAAATAGGCTTACACTTAGCATTTCATCCAATCCATTCAATTAACGACACTTTGTTAATTCCCTATTCTTCACTCCATTATTGAATGCCCATTCACTACACTCTTTTGGTTGTACTCTTCCAATATTCAGCTTATTTGGCTAGTATATCTCTTATTAGCTAAGCATTCCTCCTTTAGACCATTCAGAACCTCCCTACTTCTCTCTAGACCACTTCTATTGGCTTTGTAAGTTATCTATCAGTCACAATTGGTTATCCAGACCCCTCCCAACTCTCATTGAGTCTCTAATAACTTGCTAATCAAGTTTAACTATCCTAAACCCTAGTTAAATAGCCTAAAACAATATTATATAATCCTAAATCATGTTTATCCTAATCTAATCTAAAAGTGTTTTTTGAGATTTAGTCCCACATGCACCCAAATTCTAAACTCTTCCAAACTAGAAACTATAAATACAAGCCTAAGGATTTCCTTTCAAATGGTCCCTCTCTCTCAAGCACTTTGGAAAGGTATTAGAAATCATTTGTGATAGCTTTAAGCTTTAGAACATTTGGATCTTGGTCATACTCCATTGTTGAGAGCCCCCCCATCTTACATCCATCCACTCCATAATCCAAGTTTTGAGTAATATGGAGAGAACCATTGGCCTTGAAGCCATTAATGGTGAGACTCCATTCTTGAAAGCTTGAGTTTCATATTAAACATCACACCTTTGATTCCTAAGTTGATCTGTTTAGGTTCAATTTCTTAATTAAGTAATCTAAAGAGTAGAGAGTAGTATATATGTTTTTTTTTTATGTTTTAGTCAAAGTTATGATGCATGTCTAGGATTGACTCTTGTTTATCTCTTATCTCATGGTGCATGGATGAGTTAGCAAAGCTTTGAGGTTATTTAGCCTCATTCCATAGCTTTTGCAACTTTCCATTGCATACACATGTTACTTCTCCTCCTCCTCCTGATCCTCCTACTCCTCATGCTTCAAAATCTTCTTATTCTGACAGTAGTGATAATGAGGAATTTTTCCCTTCTCACTTAAGTGAATAATTTATAGATTCAAATCCTGAATCTCCTACCGGTATACTTTGGTCTAGGTAGACCTTGAAAAGTGTTGGAGATGAGATAGGGGATCCATCGAATGAGAGACAGACTCATTAATATTTCACTAGACCCCTTGCCTTCTTCACCTCTAATTCCAACTCTCAATCTTTCTGGGAGGCTTATGGGATTCCTGAGTGGGATTCTACCATGGATGATGAGTATACCTCACTCATGAAAAATGATACTTAGGATCTCATCTCTCTTCTAAATGGAAGAAAAATCATTTGGTGTAAGTGGGTGTACTAAACAAAGTATTTTGTTGATGAAGACATCGAGAAGTATAAAGTATGACTTATAACTAAGGTTTTTTATACACACCCAAAATTACATGTGCTACATTGTCGAAAAATGGTTATACAATTCCCAAATGATGATTCAATTCCTTTCAGGAAGGTGTTTGAGCTCCAAAACTCATTCACATTGTATATTTGTTTCATAGACGTCTTTACTAAGCCTTCCCACACTTTTCCAACTTTTTGCCTCTATCTGCGCATGTTTTGTCCTTTAGTGTCAAGACCACCGCCCTGTATGGGTGGCGTTTCTAAAACAGCTACCCAGGAAATGCGGTAGTCCTGATTGACTTTTCTAGATTCCATCATGCATGTTTTAAACATGTGACGATTCACTTAACTTCAATTTTAGCATGCATCCCTTGGCCAAATTGTCTAAAAATAGTTTTGATTTCTTGGCTCTCCTTCCCTCTTCTATTTTTGCATGTGCTTTAGTTAGTTGGAACTGTCTCTTCTTGCCTTATGAATAAAGGCACATCCTAGCCCCAATTCTTATATATTCCATGCTTATATTCAAGAAAAAGGCCTGAGAATTTTTGTGTATCTTGCATTATATTGCTATCACACTCTTGCTATGAATTACATAGCCAAGCTCAAATCTCTTGTGTTGTCTCTATTCTACTTGCAATACATCCAGACTGCCTTCAAGCTATCATTGCTCAAGTCCCATCCTGTTGTTTCTTTTCTTCTACTCCCAATCCCTTGGACTCATATGAACACTCAGAGAAAGAAAAGAAAAAACTAAGGGGATAGATACAGATACAATCATATTTTCCAAAGCTATTGCTTATCCAAGTTGGAATTTTGTTTTGTTTGCTTTATTTATTAAATTGTCTAATTCAAATCAGTAGTTTCAATTACATATCAAATAGAGTAGTAAAATTGTTAATTTCAATAGGTTAGGCAATCACAAGTAGATCAAATCATTATAAATTTTGTTCTTTAACATTACCAGTGAAGCTATGGGGAACAATAGCCCTTTCAGGATCATTATTTTTTCTTAACCTCTGAGGTAGGGTTTAAAGGGTTTTGATTGGATTAG
This sequence comes from Taxus chinensis, assembly GCA_019776745.2. NCBI lineage: Eukaryota > Viridiplantae > Streptophyta > Pinopsida > Cupressales > Taxaceae > Taxus > Taxus chinensis. The sequence continues at coordinate 487,735,502 of CM034154.1, forward strand.
GTTATTTTTTTAGATTAGATTCACATGTTCACACAAATAACCACCTACATCTGGTTGATTACTTATCTTTATTTTATTTATTAGATTAGCATGCATTGCTTAAAAATTAGAAAAGATCAAAAATATTTCCTTTGATAGATTAGTTTGTTTTTATTGCATTGATCTAATATATTGTGAAAACTCCAAAAACATAGATTAGATTTCCTTCAGTAATTAGTTTGTGTAGTCATTTTTACACCCACCAAGAACAAGGGAACCTCATGTATTTTGGCCTATCACCCAGAGGGCACTGGGCACTCACCCGAGGTGCGCAAGAGGGAGTCGAGTCTCTCTTTTATGTGAGTTTAGTGGAAGGCATAATTCATGATCTTGACTTAGTGATTTAACAGACATGAAAAAGATATAGAGCTCAAAATGGTTTCTACACCCCTTCATTCATAACAAAAGCAAAGCGCGCAATAGAATTAATAGAACTAGGAAGTTGTAAATCCACAAATAGACTTAGCATTCACGTAAGGTTCATGATTATACAAGATCAAAAGCATAGTAGAAACATGCAGATAATACAAGAAGGAGATCTTAATATAAACGTAGTGGTAACCTTATCATATTCATTCATAGTATTGCTCTAAAACATCACAGAGTGGCAAACCACAGTCATACACCATATCAGGATCCATACATGTATGCTCAAAAATCAAAATTTACATTTCCCCATTTCCTCATTACATCCTTCCTAGAATCATCTACCCATTTTATCCCATAGTTCTGGTAGTAATTCTGCAGAGCTCCGCTACCTCACTTGTGTCTCTTACTTTGCTAAGGGCATGTGTATAAATAGGCATATGAGCTCTAACAAACTCCTCTACGACCTCAGATCTAGCCCCAAGTGTCAAGGTGTGGGTCGCCCTAGGTGCATGCCTCTCCATGTCATGATTATAATTTTGGATCTTCTTATCGCAAGGTATATTCCTTCCATGACACCCTATTACCAGGCTGGAACCTTATCCAAACGTAACACATGTTCTTCATGTGTTCTGTCCAAAAGGCCAAAAATAGCTTAGTCCTGAATTGTGCTTTGTGGGTGCGCATCCTTGGTTCTCCAAGAACCATTTTTGAATTCTTCCTTGCATGCCTTCACTTGCGCGCTCCCTCCATCCGTGTGCGCCTACATGCCTTTAATATTTGGTAGCTACATTAGGGTCCCAACATTGCCCCACACTTCACCTGTTCTCCACCGTCGGGAACCTTTTCAAAGAATGCAGTATAAAAAATTCAAGGCCTTGCCTTGGAAAAGAATGGAGGGAAAGAATAAATAATGGGGAGAGAAAGAATAGAAGGAAAACTACCTAAAGAAGAAGAAGGGGAAAAATTTTCCACAGGTTGGCTTCCAGCGTATTCCATGCACTGACTTCACCCTATGCTCTTGCGCAAAGTTCGCCAACCAATGTGCTCATGTCGTCGAAGGTTAACCCTTCCCCTTTTATGTTAATGGTCTCCACCACAGTCTCCAATTCCTTAGCATGATCTTCCAAGGCATCCATCTTCCTCGTAATGACCTTGTAGAGATCTTTTAGCCGGGTTTTGATTGAGACTCACAGGATCTCAATAGCTTCAAACTTCTTTTCCACTTCGGCTAGGATATTTTCTCGCTCGGCTTTATTGCCTTTATTATTTTTCCTGAAGTCCTTCAGCTCGGCCTCATTACTGGCAAGCAACATGCTTTTCACCTTGTCTTGTTCCACGCAATGGTCGTATGCGACCCCCATGGTTTGTGCGGCTATCTTCACATCAGCAAGAACCTTGTTGTATTCAACCACAAGCGTGATGACTTTTAATTTTTTCTCCTTCTCCAAGCACACAGCTACCTCCTCTGCCGAATCTAAGGCCAAAGGTTGCCTTTCCATGGTGAGGATCCAAGTCAATTCCTCTAGACACTCCAAGGAGGATCCATACTTTTGTGCGGGAGGGTTAAGGTTTAGGTGCTTCATAATAATAGCTTAGGAGATGAGCTCCACCTTCTTGGAAACTTCGTGTACCCTGGCCTTTTCCTCTTAAAGCTCCCTTTGTAGTTGAGCGCTGATTAGTTTCTCAAGGTTGAGGTCCTTCGTTAGCTTAACTACTTCTTCCTTCCTCTTTTCCAACAGGTCCTCCAAGACTTTCACCTTGTCATTTTTGTAGAAGAGCCTAGCCTCAATTTCCACAGAGCCTTTGTTGAGAACGTTACACACTTTCTCATCCAATAGTTGTTGCATGTTTATAATGGGGTTGTCCCCCTTTCCTTTAGACAGCGCTAGTATCACTCCTTGGTTAACCTTGAACTTAGGCTTATTGAGGTGGGAGTCGAATGCCCATGATAGCATCTTCCTTTTACACAGGTATCCACCCTCAAGATCAAAGGACTCCATGGTGCTAAGCTTCTTGGTGGGCACGGTACTCTGGAAATGTGTGTGCAAAAATTTGGTGGGGTTATCAACATATCCCATTGTTATTCTTCCCCCTTCCATGCATTTACTTCCCATGCGCACGCCCTTAGGAATATTTACTGAAAGAGTTTGGCCTTTTTTGCTACCCACACTCTTCTCCCTTTGCTCTTCCTTGAATTCTCCAAGCACGAGCTCCACACTACACTCCAACTCCTCATCGACCAAGGCATTAATTATCTTCTCTGCCTCCCTTGTCACTTTCTCATTCACCTCCTCCTGAGTGAGCTTGGTCATATCTAGCCCCTTAGTACTTGCCCCTTCACTCCTTTCTTTGCTCTGCATGCATTCCTCCCCTTGGGTGCCCTTCCTCCTTACGAAGATGAAAGCATAATTTGTATCGTATGCTTCCTCTTCTCCCAAATCATGGACATCAATCGACTCCTGGTCCACCTCCAACTCTTCCTCTTCATCATCATCATTTTCACCTATATAAGCATTCAAGTCATCTGTATGTTTAGACTCTGGTTCTTCCATCCCCTTTTCTTCTTCCTCTGCTGAAAACTCCTGAGTCAGGGATTTGGTCTTCTCTTCATCTGAGGGTTCTTTAGGGGATGGTGGCTTCACAAGTTCTGCAGTCTTCTCCCTGACCACCATTCTCCTCTTCTTCTGGACGTAGGTACTTGGCCCTGCGGTATCTACATTCTACTTCTCCACCGCCCTTTGTTCCTATTTCTCTTCCCTCTCCATACACTTTGGCGCAGGCTTCTTTCTACCAATAGGGTCGTCTGGGATGGATATCTCATTCTCCACGTATTCACCCTTTTCAAAATTTGGCCTTAAGTGTAGGTAAATCCTAGTAGCAGTGCTCTCACTAATAAGTAAGGTCAAAGGCCTTACAATGTGCACATCATGTGACATGTACCTTTCAACGTATGTGTGCTTCTCTAGGCAGACTAGCTTCTTCCTCATTTCACTGTGCTCTCTGTTAAAGGTGGAAAACTATAGGTTTAATTTCTTCAACTCCTTGTATCTGTTTACTCCCTCTTGGAAAAATTGGGCAGCAAATGAGAATGGGAGTTTACACCATGGACTACAACTGCCATCCACCAAAATGAACCTGCTAATGCAGAAGTGCTGGTAGAGCGTGAACTCTGCTTCTCCTTTGGACACTGCGGGGAGTTGTTCAGGGATCCACCATTCAGCCCCGAATGTGTTCCTAAGGCACGTATACCATTTTTCTAAGTGTACCTTGTGTACCCCTGGCATTGATAAACATGTGTATTTCGGAAACCTCTCCATGGGTGAAGGGTCTTCAGCAGGGTACTCCCACATGAACTTGTTGGATGCATCCGGCACCCTGATTTCTTAGAACACAATTGTTAACAGAATGTTTCCAAATAGGATCTTTCCTCCCTTCTCTGTGCTACTTATGATTTCATCTACTATGTATTGGGAGAAGTTGTATACGGTGCCTTCCGTGACCTTTTTGTAGACATTCAGCAAGGGCGTCCTCACCTAGGTCCACCTCTCTTGTCCATTCATCTTGGAGACAAGGTGTGCAGCCATCTTCATCACCGGATCACTGATATTCAAGACTTCATAGTACCTTGATCCCTTCTTCAATTCCTAGGATGTTATGGTTTCTCTTATTTCCTCCTCATCCAGGAGGTTGTCTATGAGCGCATCCCCTTTACATTTTAGCCCTATGAAGTGTGAAATTAGTTGGGGAGTTATGCACATTTTGCACCCTGTGAAGCAGAAGAAGTCTTCATGTACACGCGTCATCAACCATTGGTACAAGTGCTCGGGCTTCCCAAAATATGGCAACTCAAATAGTTGGAGAAGCTCTGTCTTCTCCATTTTCACATTAACCATGTCGTTGTAGATTGGCAACCCATCAGTTGTTCATTTCTTTGTGGGGTGCACAAGTTCCAGTGCCATTTCCTTCGCAATTGTACTTGACCGGTGATTGTAGTCGATCATGGTCATCTGTCTTATATGGGACTCTCACTCTTACCCTAGCAAAACCCCATCTGGGTATTACTTCTCTGAGTACCATTCCTTGTTTGTATCCAAGGGTATTTCCTCTTGTTTCTTCTTTCCTTTTCCTTTACCCTTTCCCTTCTTGGATTGTTCTACAGGTTTACCTATTGGTTTTTGTGGCCATCATTGCACCCTTTGCTTTCGTCCCCAAGTTATCTTGTGAGTTGTTTGAGTGTTTTCCTCATGTACCCTGTACCCTAGAACACAAACCCTAATCTCTGATTTTTCTCCTTCAATCACAGTGCTTCTTCACAATGTTCCTCACACTCGTGAATCACTTTTGCTCTAGTTTGTAGATCTAACGGACTGATTGCACTTAAGTTTTTGGGATTTTCCTTTGCACGAGTTAGTTCTCGAAACCCTATCTCTTGAAAGAAAATCACTCTTCTTGTGTTCGCAAAGTAAAATAATGAACTGCTCATTCTTGTATTTATAGATTTTCCCACGTTTACGCATTTAAGGCTAGGTTACCTACCACCATACAATAATGTTTAATGCGGTGTTCTCAAATAACACCTGACTTCAGCACTTCTCCTTACGTGCCCGATCCTTGCGCGAAAACTATTCCAACCTTCTGGCGTGCTAACAATCCATCTTGACAGAAGACTCTTGCACATGTGTTACCAGTGCCAAAGGCACCTCTTCCATCCTCATGATTCTTGATTTCTCCTACCTCATGTTTTTGCACTTTTTCTTCTTGTACGTGGATTTCCAATGTAACCTTATTTTGCCACTGACCCAAATCCTCCTAGTAGGATAACTCCAATTTTCTCTTCATCATCTCACCCCACACTAAAATGATGTACGGTCCTCTGCGCATTCATAAGTCAAAAAGTAATAAGGTTACAGTCACCCAAGGAGCAAAAAAAAAACAATGCAAAAGTTAAATACAAGAAAGGAAAAGCATAAAAGGAAATTCTAAACTAACTGGCAAAACTACCTTATTTACAGACACCAAGAAGCATTATTTATAGTAGGGCTTCATCCTACTCGCATTGAAGTGTCCAGGTAATTTTGTTCCATCCAGTGCTTATAACTGGCATGCACCTGAATCAAGGATGTATGAAATTACATAAGGACCCAATCAATGCACCTTCAACTTTCCGGGATGGTGTAGAAATTTTGAATCATATAGCAATACCATCTGGCTAACCTCAAACTGTTTGTTCTTAATATGGCAGTCATGCCATGCCTTTTTCTTTTCCTTCTTAGTTGTTTGGCTCCATCTTGCTAGTGAGTGCCTTTCATCCAACTTTATCAATTCATCTATTCTTTCTTCCAATGCTTTCTCATCGCCCAACCCTCCTGCACGTGTTATACGCAGAGATGGTAGCATGAATTCGACTGGAAAAATTACTTCTGCACCAAACACCAATTGAAATGGTGTGGACTTGTTCAATCTTGTATACATTGTTTTGTATGCCCAAAGAACTGTTGATACCTTGTCATCACAATCCTGCCTACCCACATCACATATCTTAGTTAGTGTGTGACTAAGGATTTTTTTGAATGCCTCTGCAGTCCCATTTTCCTGAGGGTGATAAGGAGTAGTCTTGTGATGGGCTACCATGAATTCTGCCAATAAGATCTTGACGGTTTCATTTAAGAAGTGAGTGCCCCTATCACTTGTTAAACTTAATGGGCACCCATACCTGCTGATAATGTTTTCCCACAAAAATCTAGTAGTTGTGGCTATGGTGCAATCCTTAGTGGGCGCGGACTCTACCCACCTCATCAGATAATCAGTATAGGTAATGATATATCACGAGTTATTCCTTCGTGTAACCAGTGAGATTGGTGAGATGGGGCACAATGGCATCTCATCCCTTCTTCCAGGTTTTTCGGTGCTACCAGTGGTCACAGGCCTTACAAAATTCAATGCAATCCTGGTGAATCGTCTCCCACCATAGTCCAGTAACTAGGATCTTACGCGCGGTTGCATTCCCCGCATAGTGTCCTCCAGCAATCACACTATGGGCTTCTTCTATTATAGCTATGCATTCATGTTCTAATACACACCAACACAAAACCTCATCATGGCCCATTTTATACAAATCCCCATTGATTAACATGAAGGGCATGGTGCGTATGGCTAAAAATTTTCTTTCCAGTGCATTCATACCTTCAGGTGCCATACCTTCCTTGAGAAAAATAGCAATGTCTTCTAACTCCGAGGGCGTGCACCGTAACTTGAATAGTTGCGAATCTGGTATGGTTTCCTCAATACTTTGTGCGTCCTCTCCTAAATCAATCCTTGATAAATGATCTGGCCCACAATTGTTCTTTCCCAGTTTCACCACCACTTTGAATTCAAATTCCTGAAATAAAAGTACCCAACGGCATATGCGCCCTTGCAGCACTGCTTTGTTTACTAGATACTTCAAGGACATATGGTTAGTGTAGAATATGAAGGGAGTCACCAGTAGATATTGTCTAAATTTGTGGAGCACATAGATCATTGACAATGCCTTGTGCTCGGTCATTGTATAATTCTATTCTGCTGGTGTCAACTTTCTACTTGCAAAACACAAGGGATGATCAACAATCCCCTCCCCTAGTTGAGCAAGAACGGTTCCCATTGTTGTACCAGAGGCATCCATGTGGACATGGAAAGGTTTATCCCATGATGGGAATCATAGAATAGGTGTGGTGATAAGCCTTTCTTTTAGAGTGTCAAATTCCCTCTGTTGCGCTTCTCCCCACTGAAAGGCACTCTTATTTCTGAGCAATATCTCCAAAGGCGTGGCGATCTTGGCGTATCCCTTGATGAAATTTTTGTAGTACTGAGTGTGTCCAAGTAATCCATGTATGCCGCTTTGGCTGGTAGGCTCCCCTAATCCCACAATAACTGTAACTTTTACGGGATCCACCAGTAAGCCGTCTTTGCATATGATATGCCCAAACAACGTTCCAAAAGGATTTTTAAAGACACACTTCTTAATGTTGAGGGAAATCCTCAACTTTCGACATCTTTCAAACAATAATCTCAAGTTATCACAATGGTCCCTTACCAATCCATACACTATCCAATCATCCAAATATACTTGAAGGAACTTGTGGATGAATTCATGAAATGCTTGTACCACTATGCACGAAAACACAGTGACTGCATTCCTCAATCCAAAGGGCATGACCGTGTATGCAAAGCTTCCCCTCTCGGTGGTGAAAGTTGTCTTTTCTTTGTCCTCTTTAGCAATCCTTACTTGGTGATATACTGATAATCCATTCGTAAAGGAATAGACCTCGCGCCCAGCAACTCCTTCCAAAATCTCTTCAGTGAAGAGGGTGGGAAAAGGATCTATGATACAAATAGTGTTCAATTCCCTGTAATCCACACATATCCTAATCTGCCCATCCTTCTTTATGTTGATCACTATTGGACTTATCCATTCTGATTCCTCCACAACGTCAATGATACCAGAGGCTATCATTTTGTCTAGCTCTTCTTTAACCCTAACGCGCATGTTGGGATTCATCCTATAAGGCCTCTTCCTCACTAGGTGCACACCATCTTTTAAATTTATCCTCATTTCCCCTAATGAATGGTGGATGCCTTTTAACTCATGGTATCCACACAGGAATAAATCCTCAAATTCGTGCAAGAGATCAATGATCTTTGATACTTCCTTTTCAGACCAGTAGTCCCCAATGATAGCGTCCTTGGGCTCCGAGCCGAGCAGATGTTAACTTTCTTGGTTTTGAGTGGTTCATGATACACATGTGCACATGCATCCATACTATCAACTACCTCGTGTGTCCCAACTAAATGGTTGACATTCAGGCTCTCCATCTCCTCTCCATCAATAATGTATACCATCTTTCCTTTCTTCTTTTCCACACACGCGCACTTGAATTGTATGTCTTTTGGTTCCTCCTCTTCAAACCGCGCTTCTAAGCTAGGTCCACCAATTAAGTTTACTAATCTATCTTCCGTCATGGTGCAATCCCCCAGAGTGAGTCGCTTGATAGTCTGCAACACCTCATCAACCGGTTGCATGGTACTTCGGTACTCGAATGTGTGAACCAGGTCAGCTGCTAATTCCTACTAATTTCCCATTTGGTGGCAAGTTTCAGAATGGATGTACCAAGCACACACAGAACCTTGTAGTGTCGAATACAACTTGTGCACCCAAAGGGAGGGTGGTAACGATTCCACGCCTTCTCCCAAGACCCTCTCACATGCTTGGATGTGGGAAGAGGAGGGTCCATTTCCATTGTAATCCTTGATAGCGGTGGGTATGTTGCTCTTAAAGAATCAAACAGTGAGTGCAATTCTAACTTCATGCCACTCCAACAAGTTTTCACTATGCACATCCCACCACCTTGCTATTGTTCCTATCAAAACATAACCTAGCATAGCTCATCACTCATCCTCCCTCCATTGAGCTTCCATTTCCCTCAAAAAGACCTTGAGGTATGCATCTCCAGAATACTTGGTTATTACCTTTCCTCCCAGGTGCTAAATTGTATCTGTCATGGTTAACCTAGTTATCAATCCTTTCAGATGTCACCCAATCAATTCATAAGTCCCATGCACCCAATTATCACATGCCATACTGGTAGTATCACTGACAGATTAAGCATCATCAAACTAGATGATTCCTTCTATAGGGTGGATGGTCTCTGGATCTCTTATAGAGTGCACATATATTATGTCAAGGACCTCCTCTCCAAGGGGTTCAATATAGGGTGTGGAATTTCCATCAACAAGTAGTATAATCACCCTCTCCTCCTTGTTTTCAAAACTTATGTTCCCCTTGTTAAACCGGAGATCTGCATTATTCTTATAGCACCACGGTCACCCAAGTAATTCTAGGAAATTATCTACCTCGGCAAGCACCAAGACTTCAAAATCACCAGTGAACTTAGTCCCCTGAATGGTGATGGTCGCATCCTTCAAGACACCTATAGGCATTGCCTTTGTCTTATTTTAGATATACATCACATTTGAAGATGGCTGTAATGTAGGTCTTCCCATTTGATGCCAGACATCTAGAGTGAGAACATTAACCTTTGCACCTATGTCAATGAGGATGTTGCTAAGTAGCCATCCATCCACTATTGCATTTAAGGTGATCTCTTTATCATAATCAAGGCTATGAGGTGGGAGGCTTACATGCAAGATCTTCCTTTCGTGCTCTTCCCCGATGCGTGGTATCTTTTCTCTCAACCATGCTCCTAGCATGGGAATAATATTCTCCTACCTCATCAGTTTACACACCTCCTTAACCTCATCCAAGTCATCCTTTGATACTTCTACTGGTCTTATTTTCTCATCTTTTCTAGTTTTTTCTTTTAAGCATTGGATCTCCCCTTGTAAGCTTCGAATTACATCCACGGTTTCCTAGTAGACTTCTTTCTAGTGAGCCAGGTTTGGATACTTCCCATGTACTACTTCCTCCCTCGAAACCAAGGGTCTTTGCCTAGGCACTTCCCTTGCGTGCGCAGACTCTGCCCTTATTGTTACCATAACAAGCTCTAGTTTTGATTCACATATTACTTGCAGGAGCCATTGCACGTCAGCCTTCTTAATACTCACCATGGCAGCGCCCTTATCCTTCCAGTACTGTTGACTCGTATGTTCGTATAGCTCTGGGCACTCTTCGTACTTATGTTTTTTTCCACACCAAGAGCATTGTAGAAGACTTGGACATTCGCGCTTATAATGGTCTGTGGCTCCACAATTAAAGCATGTTCCACGGGGGAACTCACTTCTTCCCCCGTGGTTACCACGACCATGAAATCCTCTACGAAACCCTCTTCCATGTGCACCTCCATCTCTGCACTCTTCATACCGATGTTCATCTCCTTTGGAACTGCTATCAATGCCAGTCTAGCGCACATCAAGATCAATTACCTCATGAATCTATTTAATTAATCTACAATCCTTGGTGTCATGTGTGGTTGAGGTATATATCTTGCAATAACAAGATACATTTTTATGGATCGTGTGCTGTAACAGAGGGCACCTACTTACATCATGGTCCCCGTGACATATTTCACAATTTACCGCTATGGCACATACCGCCTTCCGAGTACATATCCTACCATTATCCTTTGTGTTCCCTTCTACATTATAATCTATGCACCACATCCCATCGCGAGTCTCTGGAACTGTGTTGGCAGATAATTTCTCCAATTCATTAACCATGACAGCTATCTGAGCCTTAAGAAATGGGCTAACACCAGTGTCAACACTACCAACTCCCTCAGCACACAAAATGGCTTCCAACGCTTTGCACAGGTCCATGAATGTTTTATGAGACAAAGCCCTCCTAAAGGGTGTGTTCAACCCTCCGATGAACCACTGAGCATGTTGTGAAGGGTGGATATCATAAGACAGTTTAAACAATAGATTTTTAAAATGTGCATCATATTCCCACATGCTCTCTACCATTCCCTGTTGGATTTCTTTGAGAGATTTGATGCTCTTCTATTCAAACTCAAGTATGTGTAATTCTACCTAGAACGCATTTCTCAGCGTGGTATAATCCACAACAGTCTAATGAGGGTCATACTTTCTATACCAACTATGCACACATCCTTGCAAGGTCATTGAAAATTGACTGGCCTTTCGATCCTGGGTCGTGATCCCCTTCGTGTGCCATAGCAGCTCACACTTATGCACATGCTCTATGGCATCTTCTATCCCACTGTAATCTGTTAAGTGTAGAGACATCTTGAAAAAGACTTGAGGAGGTGGCTAAGGCCCTTGTCCTCCTGACCCAGTCTCTTGGTCTCCTCTGGTGTTTCCTCCTCCATCGGACCCACTAGATCCTGAGCCACCAGCTCCACCAATTCCACCTCCAGATCCTCCTGTGTTAGGTACAGGGCCTGTGTTTGTCATACCGAACGCTCCCGTCATTCCACTGAATTACGTGCCGATAGTTTGTGAGCTAGTGCCACTCCCAGTCGTATTTCCTCCTCCACTTCCTAACATGCTTCCAAAACCCACTGTATATGTGCCTTGTTCAAACATTCCACCAAATACTAGAATAGTGTGTGAAGCCATAGAAGTCCCAAATAAGAAGTTGTATCTTCTCGGTGCCGATCGGTTGCTTCTACTGATATAAAATGGATCAACTGTACTTTTCCTTCATTTAAACAAAACAAGCACTAAGGTTCGGTCACTAGGTGGGGTCAAATGCGCACCAATGACTCTTCTTTCTCTACGTGATAGACTCTCATCAGAAGCCACAAGGTTTTCTCTCCCACGCTTACCAAGATGGGGTATCATAGACTGTTCAGGTTCCACATCCTCCACATGAACCTTGACTCCTTTCCACCATGTCGGGCTCCATAACTCACTTGTAATCATGTGTTGCTATCGATCTCCCTTTCACGTGCTTCGTTATATATGATCCATCTCTCCTCCCTTTCCTTTTCAGTCGTTATATCAGCCATCTTTCCTCAACCTGGCTTACTCACCAAGTGCTCAGAGTGGTTTAGTCGGCCATAGGAAATTCCTCTAAACCTATGGTTACCATCCATAGTTTGATTTCCAGGGGGATAGCATGCAAAAATGATCCTCTGGGATCCCACAAAAACTCAAACTCGGCAACTTTTGGAAAGGTATACGTGGAAATTGCGTATTCCAGAGTGTAGCTAGTCAATACTCCCTTCCACCAATGATCTGTAGCACGGGTCCACATTAGATCAACATCTTGCAAGTTCTGGATATGTTTCTTGGGTCCAAGGGTGTGACTTATAACACCACCCTGATCTAGACGTATAAGTCGATATCCATTCAAATAACTCTACTGGGAAATAGCAGAAGAAGGTTTCATACAACTCATGATAAAGAGTGTCTTCCACCCATCTTCGTGTGTCAAACCTAGGTCCAGTATTGAATATCTGAGTGAATTTTTCGTCCGTGCTTTTAAACCAATCTTCAACACCTTCCAAGGTTAAGCGCTATGTCATCACTTTTTACATATACCATGATGTATGCCACGTTCCACTACAACTTCAAAAAGAGGTCCCAGCAATGGAACCAAGATGTAGTCATTTTTACACCCACAAAGAACAAGGGAACCTCATGCGCATCGGCCTATCACCCAGTGGGTGCTGGGTGCTCACTCGAGGCGCACGAGAGGTAACTGAGTCTCTCTTTTATGTGAGTTTAGTGGAAGGCATAATTCATGATCTTGACTTAGTGATTTAACAGACATGAAAAATCTATAGAGCTCAGAACGACTTCTACGCCCCTTCAGTCGTAACAAAAGTAAAGCGCGTAACAGAATTAATAGAACTAGGAAGTTGTAAATCCACAAATAGACTTAGCATTCAAGTAAGGTTCATGGTTATGTAAGATCAAAAGCACAGTAGAAACATGAAGATAATACAGGAAGGAGATCTTAATATAAACGTAGTAGTAACCTTATCATATTCATTCATAGTATTGCTCCAAAACATCACAGGTTGGCAGACCACAACCATACACCATATCTGGATCCATACATGTATGCTCACAAAACAAAATTTGCATTTCCCCATTTCCTCATTACATCCTTCCTAAAATCATCTACCCATTTTATCCCATGGTTCTCGCAGTAATTCTACAAAGCTCTGCTACCTCACTTGCGTCTCTTACTTTACTAAGGGCACGCATATAAATAGGAATTTGAGCTCTAACAAACTCCTTTGCAACCTCAGATCTGGCCCCAAGTGTCAAGGTGTGGGGTGCCCCAGGTGCATGCATTTCCATGTCATGATTAGCTTTTTGGATCTTCTTATCGCAAGGTATATTCCTTCCAGGACACCTTGTTGCCAAACTAGAACCTTATCCAAATGGAACACGTTCTTCATGTGTTCTGTCCAAATGGCCAAAAATGGCTAGGTCTCGAATTGGTCTTTGCAGGTGCACGTCCTTGGTTCTCTAAGAACCCTTTTTGAATTCTACCTTGTGCACCTTCACTTGCGCACTCCCTCCGGCCATGCGCACCTACACACCTTTAAGATTTGTTAGGTACATTAGGGTCCCAACAGTTTTCTTATCAAAATCACTTTATTCCATTCTATATGACCATCAACGAATGATAACAAGAAAAGACGTATAGTTGTGATCCCTTTGTCCCACAACCCAATGGGACAGAATTGATAACTGATGTTGATACAATTTTATGCTTAACAGTCTTACGTACACCTGAAACTTTTGCTGAGAAAATAGAATAATTAAATATGTTAAACATTGTTGCTAATCAAGCCTATGATTATTGGACTACTCCTGGCAACAGGGTTTGATTACGCACATGACTATACAAGGGCCATAGCCTCCATGAGTCTTTGGTTGTGATCCTCAGGTCCCACAACCCAACGGGCCTGTTAACTAGTTAGACATTAACACTAGTTTGCATACATTAGTATTCATATCTTCACCACTTCCACTAGTCATTATTGCACGACTTTCCTTACTTAACATAGCAGCTGATCAGGCTAAGACTTTCTGGACTAGACCAAAAAACCACCCATAAATCTCTATGGCTCCACCATGTCTCTCGTTCTTACTTCCATGACCTTATCTGGAAATCCATACGAGGCACCCACAGGTCATTTTCCTCTTGTTCAACAACCAACAAACAGAATCTCGACAGAGCTCGACATTTATTGGAGTCTCTAAGAAGCTATTATATCAGACCAAGCCATAACACCACTTCAAGTTAGGAGAGCATTCTTTTCCTTATACTTGCAAATCCCAATATTTCATGTTAAAGATATAGGATTTCCCAATTAGCTTGATCCTCATCACTACACTCACATTCACATTCATTTTACACCGGTTGTCTCAGCACAACCTCAAGAGGTCGGGTGTGAAGAAGATCACGTGTTTATTTTCTATCATACAAATTGGTGAACCTGACGTGAAGAGCTAATCTCTAAATGTTTCCTTGTTCTTCATCCATCCTTTATTCTACGGGTATACTTATACCCCTCGAATATGTCGAGATATGATGAGTACAATCGACCCATCCTGGGTTTTGACATGTACAACTACCAAATAAGTATACCGCAACAATCACCTTCACTTTCAATGTGGGTGGACAACCACTCAACTTCTCAAAACCCTCTTCTTCGGGGAACCAATGTTGGTTCCTCTATACATATTGAGTAACTTGACCAAGTCACGTAGACCTATCCTCATGAAAAATCAAGTTCAAACAACATGAATTCCACTGGGGTAGAAAGTTCATCTCCTCAGGTATTGTTTCGACATCCCATTAACTCCCGCATCTAGATGAGGAATATTTAGCATGATATGCTAGGAGTGAACAACACTTTGAGAACATGAATCAAGATTTTGATAGGTTGCAAGGACAAGGTGATGTTCTACTCCAAAACAATAATTCTACCCCTCCACCAACTGAAAATACTCCTAATGAGGGGTGGCAACATAGTGAACAATTCATAGCAGGATGCAATACTCCTCAACAACCTTTGAGGGTTCAACAAAAATCACCTAAGTAAAGCATCGCCCCGTCAACAGGTGATGTCATCTCAACATTGGTAGACAAAGTCAAGGATCTAGAGCTTGCTCGAAATTCTCAAAACTCATATGCATAGAAAACACAAACTTCTCCCTACCCAAATAATTACAGACAAATACCTATTGCACAGAATCCTCTAGTTTATATGGGTACTCCAAACCCTGTATATCTACTTATGGGGATGGGCACAATGGGTATGCCCCCTCACGCCATGTATGGATATCTGCAACAGGCACTAGGCAGAAGTGCGTTCTCAAATGCCATACCAGCTAAAAATGTAATGTTCCCTGGCTTTGTGCCTTTGATTCAATATCAAGGTAATCAACCCCCCTATCTCCACATGTATTTTATATCTCCATAGGGGCATATGTACACCTACCTAGGTCTGTATGGACAATCGCAGGGAATTTCATACGCCCTTAAAAATGTCTATGCTGTCCCATTTCAGCAACTGATGCAACCTCCACCTATCCAACAAGGATCTTCAATGGTGGAAACATACGCAATGGGGACCTATTCTGAATATCTTAAGGAGCCTCTATACTTCTCCATTCAGGCAGTCATGCTCCCGAGACCCTTTCCCGATCTTCCAAAATTCAAAGGGGAGGGTGATCCTAATGCCCACATCAAAGCTTACGCAATGGCCATTCGAGAGCTGCTCCCATGGGACACATTTTTTGTGAAGATTTTCCCTAAGATGCTAGAAGGTATTGCTCTTGATTGTTACTATAGGATACCAAAGGCTTCAATACACTCATTCAAGTAACTCATATCAGAATTTATTAAGGCTTTTTCTATGAACAAAATTTTGATAACAGGAATTAGGGAATTCCTTCATATCAAGCAAGAGCACAATGAGTTTAAAGCCCACTTCATTCAAAGGTGGAAAAAAGTTCTCTACTCCTCTGCAAGTACTCCAAATATGGATCAAACAAAGCTTTGTGATTTATTCCTCCACTCTCTCAATAGGGAGACAAAGGAAGAGGTTCAAAAGTTCCCACTAAGGAGCTATGAAGAGGTGCTAGAGGGTGCTCTTTGAATTGACCAAGAATCCATTGATAGTGGTCGTAAGACTTATGGAGCTAATGGAAGGTTAGTCACCCCTAATCAAAATAACCTTAGTTACTCCAACAACATGAATAGTAACCAAGGACCAAAAATCCTCAATAAGAATCATGGAGTCACGACGGATGGGGTGATGGACCAACCTAAGAAATCTAATGTTGTTAATGCTCCCAATACAGGAACTTCAAACAATAACAATAACAATGACAACAATCAAATAAATAATAACTTCTCACCCTCAGTCAATTTTGTAGATTTTAACCATCAACAACAACAACAACCTCAGCAATAGAGACAAACAAAGACCCAAGGCCCTAACCAATACCCAAGTGGGAATCTGAATTAATTTCAAAACCAAGTGCAACGGTTCCCATTTTTTTATAACAATCAACAGCAGAAAAATAACCATAATTTCGAACCACAACAAAGGCCTTGAGATTATGATCCTGATTTATATTACGGTTTCCATAGGGTTCGCAGGCATGACGTAAGAACATGTCATGATTGTAACAAGTTTTTACAACGTTTTCCAGAGGATCAAAGACAGTTATTTGTTGACATGTTTTTGGCAAACCTGACAATGCCCACTCAAAACACCTACATGGGACTAGTATCTCCATAGAAAACACCACTTGGAATCTTTAATGATCCTCTCCCCACACGTCCAAAGGATGGTAGAATAGATCCCAATGGTTCAAACAAAGGTATTGTAATAGGGATCCATGATCATAAAGCCTCAACTTCATCAAACCCACAAGTGGCACCTCCTCTGAATGGTCGTCAACAAATAAAAAATTGTAGGGTTAATCAAGTTGTACATTGAACCTCAAATTAAAGTTGCCACTAAAACCAAAGACTATTCTTCATAGCCTATTCCAATCTACCTAGCCACATCAGATGACATTCGTGATACGTTAAGTAAGCCAGTAGGAGCTTACGATTTGATCAAAGATTTAACTAAGACCTTCTCTCACATTTCCTTCTTGGATCTATTTAAGAATTCCCCTGCTCATAGGGCTGCTCTACTAGAAGCACTGGGTCTTGGTCATTTAAATAATGCCACCCCTCCTCCAAAAGCATAAATAAACCATGTGGACTTTGATGTCTATCCTCTAGGGTATCCTGAAAGAGATGTTGGATTTGTATTCGACATCAGAAAGATGCCCAGGGATGATGAAATAGCTCATAGAGGTGTTATGGCATTATTTTTACAAGTCTGGATCTACAACAACTATGTAAACCATGCAATGATTGATGACGGGGTAGTAGTCAACATAGTCCCCTTCTCTTTCCTTAAAAATATAGGGTAAAGAGAGACCAATTTCTCTTCGACATGAAATACACCGAGAAGCTACGACAACCTCAAAGCAATGTCAATCAAAACTATAGTGTTGTCGGTCACCCTTTGACCTAAGATGGTACTAACTGAGTTTTATATTATAGATCAGGGAAACCAACTATAATATGATCCTTGGTCATCCTTATATTCATCACATGAAGGTGATTCCCTCCACTTTGTTTCAGGAAGTTAGGTTCCTACATTTAGCGAAGCCATTTTTGGCCTAGGGTGATCCAAAACCCTTTGACATACACCTAGCTAACTTGAAAAAGAGGCCAGGGATCCACTCGAAGTTTGAGCTTCCTAAAAATTAGTTAAATAAACCTGCAAGCTCAGTACCAGAGGAAAATGTAGTTCCTACAATGGAATTAGAAGTCACGGGTTTGATCGAAGGCATTACGGCACTCAAATATGAAACCGTCATCATAGAGACAGTATCATTAGGAACTACAGAAAATATTGTCAAGCTATTGGAGAAATATTTACCCATTCTCCTTCCTTTTGATTCTATAGGCATGGGACATACCCTGGGACTTGGTTCTCTTCCAGAAAATGAGGTTTGTATGGTTGAGGTAACTGAAGTAAAGGAGAAAGATTCAAAAGATGATCCAACATCCATTTTTCCAAGTAACTGTTGGACTCTCCATTTTGATGGAGCCAAATGCCATTTTGGCACTGGGGCAGGTGTGATTCTTACCTCTCCTGAGGGAAGGATTCTACCTTTTTCCTTCAAATTAAACTTCGAGTGCACAAATAATGGGGCTGAATATGAAGCCCTTCTACTTGGTCTCATCATAGCCAAAAGAATGGGTGCTCTTAATATTAGGGTGTTGGGTGATTCACAACTTGTTGCAAATCAAGGTATCTGAAGTATATGAGACTAGAGCTGAGCATTTACAACTCTACAAAACAGCAGTGTTGAATCTAACAAAGAGATTTGACTTCATATCAATCGAAGCAATTCCACGAGAGCAGAATCTCCTCGCAGACTCGATAGCAACTTCTGCTTCTTGCTTTACTCCAAGCAGTGAGTTGGAAGATTCAAACTTCACGGTCTCAGTTCATGTAGAACCTTTGGTTTGTAAGATGTCGGTAACTCCAATGTTGACATACATAGAGACTGAGAGTGATTCTGTCATTACAGATCACGTTGACATTGACAAAACAACTCTAGGATATCTAAACACTCTCATAGAATTACATCTTACACATCACGAGGTTAATCTTTCTCTAATTCCACACTCTTCTTCCTATTTTGGAAATCCCATGATAGAATCTTCCCCTGGGAGGGAACTCAAAATTTGTGAGGTAGGAGAAGAGGGGGATTTAGAGTTTCCTCTGGCCCTGCCTGAGTTTGAGGAAGGAAATGCCTCCTTAATCAAGGGAACAATTGATATAAATATCAGGACTGAGGAAGAACCAAATATTTTGAAGCTAGGGTCCTCTTTAACTCCTGAGGAGGTTGAAATACATACCCGCATTCTCAAGGAGCATCAAAAAGCATTCACGTTTAACTACAAAGAAATGACAGGGAATTGCATCACACATTGTAGTGCACAATCTCGTCACCAAACCAGATGCTAAGCCAATTAAGCAAAATTCAAGGCCCATGAAGCCAAAGGTGGCCCTCATGGTGAAGGAAGAAGTGATGAAACTCCTCCAAGTAGGGTTCATCAAGCCAGTTGACTACTCACAATGGGTGTCTAACATAGTCCCCGTTCTCAAGAAAAATGGAAAGATCCACATCTGCATAGACTTTCAGGATATAAATAAGGCTTGTCCCAAAGATGATTTCCCATTACCATCCATCGATGTTATTATTGATGCAACAACTGGTTTTGAGTTGTTGTCTCTCATGGATGGATTCTCTGGGTACAATCAGATTAGAATCTCTAAAGAAGATCAGGCCAAAACTATGTTTATAACTCCTTGGGGAACCTACTATTATGTTGTCATGTCGTTCAGGCTTAAGAACGTTGGTGCTACATACCAACAGGTGATGACTTATATATTCCATGATCTTATACATAAGATTGTGGAATCCTACATGGATGACCTACTGGCTAAGGTCAGAAAGCACTGCGATCAACTAGAGGTGCTTTGTATCATCCTTTCTCACTTAATCGAATATGGAGTCACATTGAATCTAGAAAAATGTGTATTCGGTGTAACAGGAGGCAAGATTTTGGGGTACATCATATCTTCATGAGGAATTGATGTAGACCCAGCCAAAATCTGAGTTGTATTGGAAATGATTCCACCAATGGATGAGTCTGGCATCAGATATTTTCTTGGAAAACTTGGGGCAATCTAAAGATTTATCCCTGACTTGACCTTTTTTATTCACCCAATCAACAATTTGTTGAAAAAGGATTGCTACATTGATTGGACAGATGAATGTGATGAGGCATTTGAGTCAGTTAAATGATTCTTATTGTCCCCTCCCATGCTCATGCCACCTAGATCAGATCACCCTTTGATCTTGTATTCATGAGCTACAGATGTTTCGCTAGCCTACATGTTGGCTCAAGAAGATGATGATAAATGAGAGCATGCAGTCTATTTTATTAGTCAAACATTGCTTGATTATGAGACGTGTTACACCCAGGAAGAAAAAGAATGCCTTGTCATAGTCTTTGTGACAAAGCATTTGAGACATTATATGTTGAATCAAGAAACGAGGGTTATTGTTAAGTCAGATCACTTGTGGACATTCCTCACACAAGGATCCTTATCTAAGAAGGTTGGGCACTTCATAACTCTGATGGGTGAATTTGAGTTAACATTTGTTAATCAAAAATCCATCAAAGGAAAAATCATTGTGGACTGGTTGGCTGATAATCCATTAGATGGAGGTGATCTGGTAGATCTAGACTTCCCTGATGAGTGTGTATACTTCGTCGAGACTAGGCCCCCCATTTCTGTGTGTCCATGGTATACTAACATCATTAATTTTATAGTGGACCATACGTATCCAGAAGGGGAAACATCACAACAAAGAAGGTGGTTATGTGTCATTGCCACTAAGTATGTTATTTTGGAGCAAGTTCTCTATCGTAGAGCCTTCGACAGAATGTTGTTAAGATGTGTTGACGCAGAAGAATCCAAAAATATTCTTTATGAATCACATAGCGGAGTATGTGGAGGCCACTTTGTGGCCACACCACTGCTCGAAAGATACATCGGATGGGCTATTTCTGGCCCACTCTAGAGCATGATGTAGTAGAATTTGTGTGCAGATGCCACAAATGTCAAGAGTTCTCCCACGAGATCCACATACCGGCACAAGCTCTTCAACCAATTACAACCCCATGGCCCTTTTCCACGTGGGGCCTAGATTTGATAGGGAAATTCTCTCCCTCATCAATAGATGGCCATAACTTCATAATCATGGCCACAAAGTACTTTACTAAGTGGGTAGAAGCCATGCCTCTTACCATTGTACCTGGGTCTGTGATCGCTAAGTTCATCTTAAACCAGATCATTTGTAGGTACAGGGTCCCACAGGTCATTATCTCAGATAATGGCACATCTTTCAAAAATGATGAAGTATGTGAATTGTGTGCAAAGTTCAAGATAAGTCATCACATGGCTTCTCTTTATTATCCTCAGGCCAATGGACAGGCTGAGGCTACGAATAAGACATTAAAGTCCATCCTCCTTAAGACTGTTAAGGAGAACAAACGAGATTGGCATTTAAATATTTTTTGGCCTTGTGGGCCTATCGGACATCAGTTAGAACACCAACAGGGGAAACCCCCTTTTCTTTGGTATTTGGTGTGGAAGCAGTTTTACCACTCGAGGTTGAAATACTGAGTCTCTGTATTTGGCTGCAAGGAATCTTGGGAGAAGAAGGCTATCGAGAAGCACAACTCTCTCAGTTAGAAAGTCTTGATGAGGTTAGACTCAATGTTGAACAATGACACAATGTTTATGCTGACCGGATGGCTTGGAAATACAACAAGAAGGTTTACGAGCGTGAAATATATGAGGGAGATTTGGTCTTAAGACTTGACATCCAGATAGACAAAAATACCGGCGAAGGAAGAAAATTCAGACCCAGGTGGTTGGGTCCATATCGAGTAGTAGAAGACTACAAAAATGGGGCATTTCACCTGTGTACACTAGAGGGTGAGGAGTTTAATGAATCTGTGAACTCTCTTCACCTGAAGAGGTATTACGCATGATCCATTAGCATTTTCATATGTACATTACTGCATCTGCATTGCACTTTCATTTTCCAGTTCATTCTGTAAAATTTGTGATCAAGGGACTTATTCTTATAGCAACTCCTAAAAACTTCTGAAAAACAATGGAAAAACATTCAAATCATATCTCTTCAAATTTTCATGGTATCATCAATTATTTCTATATCATTTCATCAATTCAAATAGGATAAGACAAAGTTTTGACCGTAACCATACCAAGGCCTGCATACTTGGTTCTGCTTATAGTCTCTTTCTAGATTAGGTGTCTTTGCCTATAGTCTGTTCTAGAAGCTTCATGGTGTCACATCTATCCCATAAATATCTCTTTGGAAATAAGAACATACTAAACATTTTTCCTAAATGAGTAAGTCAAATGCAAATCCATAGAAAATTTTTATTTTACACATTTCTTTTCCCTACCAACCTTCGGTGTTGAGCCTGCATCTCTTACTGGTGATGTAGGGTTGGGAAAGGAGAGAAATGCCCTTACTCACCTATTCCTTGTCCATGGTGATGAGCCCATGCTTCCTACTGGTAGCATGGGGCAAAGTGTAGGGGGTCTCTTTGATAAACTTGAAAGTTAGAAACAATCCATTCAAATATTGTGAAATCATAAGTCAAAAACAAAGTGAGTTAGATGTCCAAAATTCCAAAAGAGTTTAAAACCTCAAAACCAGATTTTTTCAACCAAGTGGCCATCTATGGATCTAAGTCTAGATAAACTAGAAAGTAAATCACATTCTAAACTATGAAGTAACTTGAGTAGGGTGAGGTTGTAGTGTCTCAATTTGGTTCTGTCAAACCATTGTCTTTCCCTCATCATTACCATTCAACAAATTTTCATAACTTGTGCCCTTTCTGGCTCTTGGTGTTGAGCCCTCGCATCCTACTAGTTGCGTGGAGTTGGGAGTGGGGCAAGTACATTTACTTATCATATCATTGTATCACCATGTTTTTCCAAGACAATATGAAGTATCAAATATTGCTTAAAGAAACTAAAGTTCAACATCACATTGTGTTCGCATTATCATATATCAGCATTATAAAATACAAAAAGAAATCATTCTGTTATCATTTCACATCCACTGCATGCATTCTGAAAAGCATAGAAAAATGGAAATTCTAAACGTCTAGAGTACACATGAGAAATAAACCAAAAGAAAGTCAACTCAGATACAATGGATTACCGAACCAAAAATAAAAGTTTGTATATATCATGGTGAGTCAAGTTTGTATACAATGCCATCATGCGCTAAGGCATGGTCAAAACACTCGCAATGAGCCCGAAATATACAAAAAAATCATATAGTGCCCGACAAAATGGAAACAAAGCAATAAAATGGCCCAATGGCCTGTCAATCCCTATGGGATCCCTCGGATGGTGCATGGCCACATCCAGGGCTCCTATTGTGGCTGCGATGATGTTGGGAATGAACTGAATGGTGTGAATGCTCATGGTGGTGGCCGCTGGCTATGGTCTCACTGTGGGAATGGCTCCACCTCATCAGATGCTTGGTGGCCTCATATCAGGCCACCTAGGTATGAAGGGAGGTCACCACCTCTGCTATCCTCCAAACAGGAGAAAACACATCAGTGTGTCTTCCAGTAGCTAGTGGCTGACCTGAATCCTCAGTCAGCTCAACTCAGGTCTTCCCCAAGGGAATCAGTAGGGTGTCCACGCACACCTGTCGAATAAGCTCTCGCCACTCCTGTGTAGTTTTTGTAAGCAAAGAAAGAAGAAGAAACATCCGTTAGAAAACCATAAAACACAAATAAAAAGAAAGTACCAAACTCTTGTGCTTTCAAGTAACAAAGACAAGAAAAGAGTATTAGACATACTCGGATCTCAAATCCAAGTAGGGTCAAAGTTTCAAGTGATGTTGTCTGGTGGTATTATACATACAGAGCCTCCCCAAAGCCAGAGGCCAAATGTTGTTAGTGACTATCATCCCCTTCCCCATCTAGAGGAAGTGGTTGATCCTCCCCAAACCAAACATTGTCCCATCAGACTCATCATCCCCTTCCCCACCTCGAGGAAGTGTCTCCTCTGAGACCAATGTCTCTCTCTCTCCACTCGCCTCCTCGTACGTTGCTCTCAACATATCCTGAGTATCATGCGACTCAAGGTCACTCTCCTCCTCCTCCATATGGGCTACCCCACCAGCCTCAACACTAACCCCCTCATCCTCATCTCCTCCCCAACTGACTCCTCCTCAGTCTTGTCTCCTGTGTGCTCCTCAGAATCAGAGTCTACGTCAATGGGCTCATCCTCCTCTCCACTATGAGCAGGAGCAGCCACAATCTGAAGCAAAGGTGCTCGAGGGGCACCAGCTACCCGTCAAGCATGGACCACATGCCTAACTGTGATAGGCACCCCTGGGGTAACTACTGTCCAGCTGGGATCTCCTCTAGGGCCCTTCTGGGCCTCCTGAATGGTCATGTAGACCGGCGTCACTGGAGGAATTATGTCAGCATATGGGAGGCCAAACTGCTGAGGAACCCGATCAAATGGATGAGTCTCGACTCTCCCGGCCCTGTCAACTAACTGACCTGTGGTGGAACAAGCTACCACCGTGGTCACCTCCTGTCCCCATAACCCTGCCATGTCCTGGTAGGGAGTGGCAACCATGTCTGTCATGGTCAGAGAAGCCACTGGCTGATGAGGTGTCCTAAGAACTGACATAGTTGTCCACCTCACTACCTAGACAACCCCTGGATCTAATACCTATACTCCCCTTCCATAGGGGGTGATGTGCTCATAAACCCAACTCATAACAAGAGTGGGGTGGCTCAGTGACTACCCCTGCAATCTGACTACCCTGTATAAGTCATGGTAGGTAGTCCCTAGGATGTCTACTCCCCAGGCATATGTATGGCCATGTGCCTCAATCTGTGCAATGATAGGAGCCCAGCAATATAGAAGGGTGTCACCTCCCTTGTCCCCGATCAGTTGGGAGGACAAGATGCCCATGATGGCTCTACGGATGATAGGAATAGGAGCAGTGGCAATGGACCAGACCCTGATTCCCTTCTTCGAACCAAATGAGACAATGACATCTCCCATATAGGTGGCCCACTGAGTCATCTCAGCCCTGGATCTTGTTGTCTCCAGAGTCAGTCTCCTCCCAAGTATCGAGAGCCCAAGAATGTGGTATACATCCTCCAAGGTGATGGTCCACTCACCTCTAGCACCCGAAACCAGAAAGTGTTCCGGTCTGCATCCCAATAAGAAAATAAGTCACACAATATGTGACTAGCAGGGGCAACATGGGGAACGCGTGTAATCCTCCAGATGCCTGCCCTCTAGAGGGTGTCCCTCTGGCCTGAGTCAACTGGTCCAAAATCCCAGGGAGCCAATCACACTCCCTCTCTCGGCTCCAATGGATGTACTCCTCCTTCTTCTGCATTCACCAAAACATGGAAAAAAGAGCAAGTTAGTAACGTATACAAGAAGATAAGCTCACCAAAAACATGACAAAACATGAAAAATCCAAAAAAAATCCAAGTTAATGCATGTTTTGGTCATTCTGTTCAGAACCACCGCCCAGTGCAGGGCAGTGGTAGGACCGCCACCCAAGCAGGGCAGTGGTCTCGTGACCGCCTGCCCTGCTTTGGGTGGTGGTCCTGAGCCGATTTTCAAAATACGCCCTTAACCCTAAAAAATTCCCAAAAACACAAAAAAATGACCATTTTTGACAAAATAAAAGACTGCCCTATGGGTGCCCCCCCTAGAGACTCATTTAAGACAAGAAAATTTGAAAATAGTCCCCCCTAGGTAAACTTTTCAAACATTTTACATTTTAGGTATGAAAAGGCAAAAGTGAAAAAAACCAACCTTAGACCATGTTGGTTGATCTCCCACTCATGGAGGCATGATCACTATCTCGTAACGGTCATTTTGGCTATACTCTTATCAAAAATGGTCACCGTAGGCCTAGAGCTCCAAATTCACCAAATCAAATATGCACAAATGAATTAAAAAATGAGTTATATATATTTTGATATATATATGATGTTTTGACCTCATTTTGAGTGTATGTGTTTACAGGGCTGGAGCGTTGGTGCAGGTATATCTCTATATCCCCGCACAAATGGTAAGTCCTTTTGTCATTTTGGTTTAGTGTTTATTTTTTGATATTTTGTCTATCTGCACTTGAGTCTTCTTTCTCTTGCAGGTAGCGGGAGTTTGGATGGCGACATTTTGACACACGGGCGTGTCAGGTATAGCTTCTAACTCCCCATTTCAGGAATGCCATACTCAGACTCTACGTTTTACACCTTTTCATGGCTAAGATGCTTCTCTGAGGGGGCAATATGTATGCACCCAAAATTACATGTGCTACATTGTCAGAAAATGGTTACAAAAGTCCCCAATGATGATTCAAGTCCTTTCAAGAAGGTGTTCGAGCTCCAAAACCCATTGCAGTGTATATTTGTTGCCTAGACATCTTTACTTAGCCTTCCCACACTTTTTCACGCTTTCTGCCTCTTTCTGCATGTTTTGTTTTGGACCACCGCCCTTTAGTGTTCTGAAACCGCCCCTGCCTAGGGTGGCGGTCTTGGTCCTGACAGTCCTGATTTTTCCAGATTCTGTCATGTGTGTTTTAACATGTGATGATTCACTTAACTTCACTTTTAGCATGCATCCATGTGCCAAATTGTCTAAAAAATAGTTTTTATTGTTTGTTTCTCCTTCCCTCTTCTATTTTTGCATGTGCTTTAGTTAGTTGGAACTACCTCTTCTTGCCTTGTGCATGAAGGCACATCCCAGCCCCAATTCTTATATATTCCATGCTTGTATTCAAGAAAAAGGGCCTGAGAATTTTTGTGTATCTTGCATTGTATTTCTACCACAATCTTGCTAGGAATTGCATAGCCAAGCTCAGATCTCTTGTGTTATCTCTCTTCTACTTGCATTGCATCCAAACTGCCTTCAAGCTGCCATTGCTCAAGTGCCATCCTCCTGCCGTTGTTCTTGCATTCCCAATCCCTTGGACTCATATGAACACTCAGAGAAAGAAAGGAACAAACTGAGGGGACAGATACAGATACAACCAGATTTGCCAAAGCTCTTGCTTATCCAGGTTGGAATTGTGTTTTGTTTGCTTTATTTGTTAAATTGTCAATTTCAAATCACTAGTTTCAATTACATATCAAATAGAGTAGTAAAATTGTTCATTTCAATAGGTTAGGCAATCACAAGTAGATCAAATCATTAGAAATTTTTCTCTTTAACATTACCAGGGAAGTTGTGGGGAACAATAGCCCTTTCAGGGTCATGATTTGTTCTTCACCTCTGAGGTAGGGTTTAAAGGGTTTTGATTGGATTAGGTTATTTGTTTTAGATTAGATTCACATATTCGCACAAGTAACCAGCTACATCTAGCTGATTACTTGTCTTTAGTTTATTTATTAGATTAGAATGCATTGCTTAAAAATTAGAAAAGATCAAAAATATTTCCTTTGATAGATTAGTTTGCTTTTATTGCTTTGATCTGATATATTGTGAAAACTCCAAAAACATAGATTAGATTTCCTTTAGTAATTAGTTTTCTTATTAAAATCATTTCATTTCATTTTGTATGACCATCAACGGTCCACAACAAGAAAAGACGTACAGTTGTGATCCCTTGGTCCCACAACCCAATGGGCCAGAATTGATAACTGACATTGATACAAGTTTACGTTTGACAGTCTTACACACACCTGCAACTTTTGCTGAGAAAATAGAACAACTAAATATGCTAAACATCATTGTTAATCAAGCCTATGATTATTGGACTACTCCTGGCAACAGGGTTTGATTACGTGCATGACCATACAAGGGCCACAACCTCCACGAGTCTTTGGTTGTGATCCTCAGGTCCCACAACCCAACGGGCCTGCTAACCAGTTAGACATTGACACTAGTTTGCGTACATTAGTATTCAGATCTTCACCACTTCCACCAGACATTATTGCACAACTTTCCTTACTGAACATAGCAGCCGATCAGGCTAAGACTTTCTAGACTAGACCAGAAAATCACCCATAAATCCTTGTGGCTCCACCACGTCTCTCATTCTTACTTCCATGACCTTGTCTAGAAATCCATACGAGGCACCCACAGGTCATTTTCCACATGTTCAACAACCAAAAAATAGAATCTTGGCAGAGCTTGATATTGATTGGAGTCTCCAAGAAGCTATTATATCAGACCGAGCCATCACACCACTTCAAGTTAGGAGAGCATTCTTTGCCTTAGACTCGCAGATCCTGATATTGCATGTTGAAGATATAAGATTGAATTCCATTCAACTGACCCTTGCCATCATTTCCATGAATAGATGTGAAGTTCATCAGATGGAAATTAAGAGTGCATTCCTTCATGGGGAACTAGAGGAAGAGATATACATGAAACAACCTTTTGGTTATGTCCATTATTCCTCCATCATTTGTAATTAAAGAAGCCTCTTTATGGCTTAAACAAGCCCCTCAGGCTTGGTATGCCAAGATGGACTCCTTTATTCTTGCATCAAAGTTCACTAGGTGTCACTATAACCCTAATATTTATATTTTTTGGAATCCATGCTCATCCTTATTATCTATGTTAGTGAATTTTTTATTACGAGTAGCTCTTCCTAGATCATTGATTTTATGAAGAGTGCCTTAGCCAACAAGTCCTCCATGACCGACTTAGGTTTACTTCACTACTTTATTGGGATACATATTTCACAATCTAACTTGGGAATTGTGATTTTGCAACCTAAGTACACCCTTGATTTTATAGCTAGGTTTCACATGTCTGATTATAAGCCATATCCTACTATTCTTCTTTCCATAGTTAAGTTATTTATTGATTTCTCCACTCCCATTGTCGATGGTACAGTTTGTTTTCAATTTGTGGGGAGCTTGATTTATCTTACTCGTACTCAGCTAGATATTTTGTATGTTGTTGGGATCATGTCTAGATTTATATAGGATCCTCGTGAACTGAATTACAAACTAGAAAAGTGGATCCTTCACTATGTTCATGAGACTCATACCGATGGCATTCACTACTTAGGAGGGATGGATATTGATCTATTTGGATTTACAGATTATGATTGGAAATCTTCCTTAGGCTATAGTTTTTCTCTTGGTTTGGATCTTGTTAGTTAGTCAAGTAAGAAGTAGGATTTGATTGTGATATCTTCTATAAATATAGAATACATGGTAGCATTTAATGCTATCATAGAATTTGTTTGGTTACAGGGGATTTTAATAGAGTTTGGTATTCACTTTTGGTGGCCTACTATTATTTACTGTGACAACTTGAGCATCATCTCAATTTTTCAAAATCTTGTTTAGCATCAGGGGATTAATCATATTAAGATCCACATGCACTTCATACAGGAGTTGATTCGTGGAGACATCTTCCACTTGTAGTGTTGTCAGGCTTCTAATCAAGTTGCAGATATCTTTACCAAGCCCTTCACAAAAGCCAAGTTCCTTTACTTGTGTTTTCTTCATGGGGTGAGGTCTTCTACATCCTCCCATCTTCTTTGATATTTCTATTCCTCTTCTCCTCTTCTTCTATTATAGAAATATTGTGGTTTGTACATGGGTACCCAATTATGCCTTTAGTTGTCAGGACCCATATAACGTATCATTCTTAGTTGTCTAAGGAAGTTCTCTTTATTTTTATTTTTTATATTCCTCTACCTAAGCTTCAATGAAGGAGGGTATTGGTATGAGGTATTTTCCTTGTCACTCGAGGCATTTTCCACTTAACATGGTGTGTCATCTCACTTAGGTGAAATCATAGGTCTTTAGGAGTTATATGACATATGATAGATTCTGTCATGGAATTTTTCATTTTTCATATGTGTCATTGGCATCATAGGAGTTATATTCCATCATGGGAATTATAACTCCTCTCTCCGTCATGGAGGGAATGATTTTCTAAGTACAGGAGCTACACAACACTCCCATATGTACCCTCTTATTTTTTATCTATAAGCATGAGTAGACCTATTTTTTTCCATGCATGATTTTTGTTGTCTTATTATCCACTTGTTAATTACTTGGATCTTGTTTGATTCCATTGGAGTGT
Source organism: Taxus chinensis (assembly GCA_019776745.2). Classification (NCBI taxonomy): domain Eukaryota; kingdom Viridiplantae; phylum Streptophyta; class Pinopsida; order Cupressales; family Taxaceae; genus Taxus; species Taxus chinensis. Next base: position 487,765,141 of record CM034154.1, read on the forward strand.
AACTTTTTTTATGTGCACAGGTTTCTGGTTGATCATCGGAAAATAATTTCACATCATTTATAACATATTTCAAGATGTTTAGATCCATCCTCACACATCTCTTAATTATGTACAAGTATCCATGCAACTGGCTCTTTATTTTCATGAGGAACCCATCCCTTTTACTTTTTTTGATCTACACTCACAAGATGTCATTGATAATGGTATCCCTTTATATACAATTAAAAATACATAGACAAGGTGATTACAAGCATGTTCTCATAAACAATGGATCTTGTCTCAATATTTGTAGAATATCCTTCCTTAATATGTTAGGAATCTCAACACATGATCTTACTCCATCAAATATAAATATCTTTGGCTTCGATAATATACCTTGTCAGGTGCTTGGAAAAATCACATTACCTATTACTTTAGGCCCTAACACTCTCCATACTTATTTTCATGCCATACCAATGTTCTTAATAACTATTTTCTATTAGGATGCCCTTGGATTCATGTTATGCATTTCAGTTCCTCTAAACTCTTCATGGTTGTATCAAATATTATTACCAAGGAACCATGCACACCATTAAGACTAAGCCCACCCACTTTTAAATATTTTGCTACCATAACTCCAAAATAATTATTCATCCCTCACATGGATCTCTCATTCTTCTCTTATCATACTTATGGGAAAGGTTACCAATATTTATTAAAGCATGGATTTATTAGATGTGGATTTAGTCGTTATGGCCAAGGAATTCAGGTTCCTATTAAAACTAGGTCTCAATAATATAAGGAAGGAATAGGATATTTTGTGTGACCTTTATGCAAAACCTCAGTATCCTTGACTTTCCTTCTCACATCACACAAGCATTCCCTCTAGGTATTTGTTATAAATTTGAATCTAGATTTGGAGCTTATAAGACCATACCTCCTTGATGATAGTGCTTCACTTGATATCCCATTTTTGTATGAAGTTATCTAATGAGGATTCCATCATTTAATACTTTGGTGTACATTGGATATCCCTTCCTTCTTTCATAAGAATAAGTTTCCTCATCATCTAAACCTTATGCATACTTGGGGATGGGGTTTCCTTTGATGTGTCACTTGATTCCCTTGGACACCATTCCTACCTGACTGTATATAGAAAACCACTCCACCTTGTTGAATGAAGAAAATACTTCTTTTAATTTACCTACTAGTATGACCCTCACCTAGTACTCCTTTCCATTTCCTTAGTGACATAAAGATGACTAAAATATTGTTGCAATGACTAAAAAGTGTTGCAATATTTACCTTGGAATATTTTTGCTTGGACTTATAATGATATGCCTAGCATTGATCCATCCCATCACTATGCATAACATTGTGTTACATGAAAACACCAACTTCCGTCCAATCAAAAAATCTGTAAGATGTGCCCTAAAGTAAATTTACTAGTCAAAAAAGAAATATAGTGGATTTTAGATGTTAGATTCATTCAAGCCATGGATTGACTCCTGAATGGGTATCCAATGTCATCCTAGTGGAAAGCCTAATGGAGAGATCCATTATTGCACTAATTTATAATACTTAAATAAAGCCTACCCTAAAGATAGTTTTACCCCCTCCCACATATATAAATGGTTGTTGACACAATTTTAGGATATGATATGTTGTCTTTTATGGATGGTGTGGCCAGGTACAATTAGATCAAGATAAACCTTCCCAACTAGGAGAAAATCCTCCTTTATAACCCCAAAGGGTACCTTTTGCTACATTGCCATGTCCCTTCAAGTTGAATAATTGTTGCTGCTACTTATAAAAAAAAATGACACACATATTCCATGATTACATCCACAATATTATTGAAGACTATGTGATTAATTGCTTGAAAAAATTTACACATCGTCATAACCATGCACATGATCTCTGACTCATATTAAAAATGTATAGCTTGTATAATGTTTTTTTAAATCCATACAAGTGTGTCTTTGGTGTCACTTTCTAGTAAGTTACTAGGGTATATCATTTCTCATCGTAGAATCAAGGTTGAACCCTAAAACGATCCAATCCATTATTGACATGCCACCACCTTGGAGTCTAAAATAATTATGATCTCTCCAAGGAGAAATTAAAGTCATTAGGACATTTTATTTGACCAATTGGATGATAAAACCTTACCATTCACATGAATCTTAAAGAAAGATACTGCATTTGAATGGGATGACACTTTCTAACAAGCATTTGATGACATTAAGCAATATTATACTCAACCCACCAGTTCTTGTCCCCCTATACATGAAAAACCATTACTGCTTTACATATCTGCTACAGAACATGCCTTGGTGCCTTATTAGCCTAATATGATGATAAAACCATGAGTGGGCTATTTATATATTAGTCATAATTATGCTCCCTTAAGAGTATAACTACATCCCTATTACAAAATTTTTGTATAACTTTGGTCTTTGTCATAGATAAACTATGACATTATATGTTAAACATTGAAGTACATGTCATTACTAAGGTTGATCCCTTGCATTACTTGTTAGCATGCACACATTTATCCAACTATATAACATGATGGGTGATACTCTTAACTGCGTTCAACCTCAAGTTTGTCTCAAAAAATTAAAGGACAATTCCTCAATGACCAACTTATTGAAGCTCCACTCTTTGACCCCTTCCCATATGAATGAGGAATTTTGGGATGAATTCACAACTTATAACATCGACTCTAAAGTATGGAATATATATTTTGAGGGGTATCATTGTGCTACTCATGCTATCACTAGAATTATTTTTCATACCCCAAGGTGATACCTTACCCTTTGCATATCGATTAGGATTTTCATGCAATAACAATATTGCTAAGTAAAAAGCATTAATCCTAGGTCTCTATACTGCTCAAATGCTGCAAATCCAAAATATTCAAATTTTTTCAGGGATTTGTCACTTGTTCATTCATCAAGTGCAACAAATTTACAAAAAAAGAGGAACACTTGATCCCATATAACACCCTCATTAAAAGTTTTCTTTCAAATTATAATTCCTACTCCATTACTAATATTCCATGAAAGGACAATCAACATGTTTATATTATGGATAGTGTCACTTCATTAATACCTCTTAGATATAACCAATGATTATGCTACTTTCACTATTTATTAATTGTAAAAAATCCTCTATTTCTATTGAAACTCTTCATGTATTAGTTACTTCATGTAGTGCTAATAACCCTAAATGGTTTAATGATAAACATAATGACCTCTATCAAAAACAATTTCTTGAGAATGTTTCACCCCAAGAAGGTCATCGCATATGACGTGAATCCATGTGTTATGTCCTTATAAGAGGCTTATTGTTTAAAATTATTTTGATGGTCATATATTATGCTTGTTTAGGATATGTTATGACACACAACTTTTTATCCTAATTACACGATAGTGAGTGTGGTGGTCACTTTAGTGGAAAAACTATGTCCCTTAAGTTACTATGTCAAGGATATTATTGGCCAACAATAGAACAGGATTGTCATGAGTATTCCAAATTATGTGATCAATTTCAATACCAAAACAACCTTAACCACATGTCCCCTATCATGCATTACATCCATTATTTCCCCATGACCTTTCTCTATATGGGGTTTTGATTTTAAGAAATATCAATCTTGTCTATGGAAGGGTATAATTTTTATCATCATTGCCACTGAATACTTTACTAAATGGGTTGAATCTATACCCATAGAATCTACTATAGGAAAATATATCTACCAATTCTTACTCACACACATCATAAATTACTTAAGAGTCCCTTCTGCAATTGTTACGGACAATGGGCCATCTTTTAAGAATCATATTGTTATAATTTTTTGTACAAAGTTACAGATCAAACATAATTTTTCTACTCCTATTACCCACAAGCAAATGGCCAAGTTGAGGCTTCTAATAAAACCATTGTCAAAATCCTCCAAAAAAATATTGATAAATATGGTACTAAATTTCATAATTAGATCATTTAAAATATTTGGGATTACCATGTACGAATGTTTATGCACCTACAAACAACTACCCCTTTTCTCTTGTTTATGGGACCAAAGCTATGTTTACCATTAGAATTAGAAATCCCTTCACTCCACATATCATTAAAATACATCATAAAAGACAATGATTACTAGGAGAAACTATTACATGAATTAGAAATTCTTGATTCTAAAAATGTGCAGTATTTGGAACACCTTGATATGTATCAAGAACACATCAAACATGTTTATAATAAAAAAATTCCATTCTCATGAATTACAAGTAGGTAATCTTGTCCTCAAATAAAATGAAAAATAAATAAATGCAGAGAAATCATTAAAAGGAAAGTTCAAGCCAAATTGGTTAGGTCAATATATGGTTACCGAACACATTATCCTTAGTGTCTATCATTTAGCCACACTCGATAACAGGCCTATGAAAATCCATATGAACATCATGCATTTACAAAAATATTATATTTAAATCTTCCTCATTTATTCTCTCTTCTTGTATATAGCTAAGCAATTTGAAAATACCAAAAATTAACATAGTTTTAAAATAAAAAACATTCATATATTTACAAAAATACAAATTGAGTATTTGTACAATTCACTTGAGTTGTTAGCACTCTACATTATGCATGTTTTTTGTCACTTTGGTTTATAGAAAACATCCTTCTTTACTCTTTACACACATGTGTTCATTGGTATTTTGAGGTTGATGCAAGACATACACAAATCGGTACATGATGATAGGTGTTGATGCTAACCTTTACCCATACTTCTATACATCTAGGGCATCTATTTTACACTACATCTAGGTGTTATTATTTTATTATAGTTCCTTTATACTTCCTCATCACACTTTATTACATATATTATGTACATGTTATATTTTCACCTAACATGACTAACACATGTGTCTTGTGTAGTGTTGGCATCTCTTGTTTCACATATTTCACCTTTATTTTATATTATATCATATCATCATGTTCTGACACTCTTTTTTATGCATTCTTGCTTGTGTGTGTGTTTCCTATTTGTGCTTGTTTTCTTGTTTTCTTGTGGCCTATATGCCTTGATTATCTTGTGACAATGTGGATGTCCCATGTTTTTGGCTTTATGCCTATCTTTTTTTATCTTGCTTTCTCTTCTTTGCGTAGCCTATGAGACCTTGAATTATCTTATGACATCGTCGGTGTCCCATGTTTGTGGCTTTACGCCTTTTGTGTGACGTTGTTTCATATTTATTACATATAATTTACTATTGTTGTACACTTGTCCTTCTCCTACACATTCGTACTAATGTTATCTATTGTCTCTATATTTTTTTATCTTATTTTATCATGATTTTATTGTGTGCCATGGTTTCCACCATGCACAAAAAACCTTCCTTTTTGCAGGTACAAGTTCTTCAAGGTGGCCACCTCTTCAACATTCTATACTTTCCTACAGTTTCTTAAAAAAATTATGTATGAGCACACATCTTTTCTTTTGAGCCAAGTTCTCAACATAGTTTTCTCGCACATGCCTCAAAAGAGGATGAATTCATCCAGGTATATTCTACACCTACAACATTAACACAAGTAAAATTAGGGTAACATATAAGTACAAATAGGGTACATGTACTCAAATGCATAGTCAAACACATAAATCTAGAAAAAAATGCACATTTCAAAATGTATAGTTTGGTCAAGACCATTGTATGTACAGTCCTGACCCTACACACAATTTTTCCAGGGGCAATTACATCAACTTTCTCAGCAGTTTTAAAATTTTAGCTACAGTTACAAGGTTTTTGGCATAGTTTTTAGACCCACTCACTCAACCCATATTAGTACAAGGGGACATGAAGTATTTCACTCCTTCACCACATGACATTCAGTTTATTCTATAGTTTTAGAATCTTGGGGGCATGATTCTCCTTCCTTCATCTACATTTCAGTACATTACATTTTTATTCAGTTGTGCGCCACATAGGAAGGGCATGAGGGCACTCATTCTCTTTTCTAATATGTGTCCTTATTTATAGAATCAGGCCTAGATCCATCTGTATGGTGTGGTCATGGGGTTATGGAAGGTATGAAGTAACTAAATTCATCATGTAGACTTTCCTTTCCTCTTGCACTCAAAGGGGAAGATATCAGAGTTAATGAATGAATTTTATGCCTAATATTATTCCTTAGTGGGGTGTTTCAGCACTTCAATCTTCTTCTTTTCTCTTGGCATTAATGTTGGGTTGTATGCACCTAACACTCTAGTTTCTCCTCACACAATTTGGGAACTGATCAGCCCTGTAAATCCTTCAGTGAAATTCAACAATACAAATCTTCAAGTACAAGAAAATAAAGGGAAATCTCCCTCCACAAAAAAACATGTGTATTCCTTCCTTGTTTATATCTATTTCATTTCATTTTTATACAAATTAAAATACGTCTTGTTACATTTTACATTTGAGTTTCAATTCTTTATCATGGACATTGATTACACTCTATGTTGTAGGTTTCATCATGGAGCATGCCAACACCAAACACAACAAGACTCTACAAAACAAAATTTGAATGAAGATAAAGTGTGTCCTACACACATCACAGTATCTTTTCCTTTAAACATGTAATTTCTATTTCATACTTAGAGGGGGAAATTGTAGATATTCAAATTTGGAAATTACTCTTTGAAATTGTTAGTTTTGATAATGCATTCTTGCTAAGATAAATACAACCTTTCCCTTCTTCTTAGCACATTCTCAAGGTCTCTTATTTATCTTATTTATCCTTACACACTTCATGTCATCAAATTATGAGAGTACAATGCATAAAATCCATAAAAAAACATCAGTTGACAAGTTCACAAAATTCAAATTACATGTTTTACATCCTTGGGAAAGGCCATACAATTTTTTTAGGAAGTTATATCCATTTAGACAACTTGTATGGTCTTAAACCAACATGTTCTCCAAATTTTAATTTCAATTTCATATTCTTTTTTGGGTTTTATAATCCCTTTGGGTCATCCTTTCTTAGATAAATCATCTATATAACCCTATATAAGTAAGTAAACACTACTTCGTATCCTAACCTAGAAATCATATGGCACTACATTGATACACTCACTTCCAACATGGTTGTAAAAGGCACCACAAGGCTCCATAATATCTTGCAATAACACAACTACAATCATTAGGTAAATAACCACTACAGATTATGAAGCTTCTTACCAGGTCAAGGAGTCAACCCATCTCATCTGAAAGCACTCAAACATCCCTTCTCCAAGTATTTTAGAAAGATCCAAAATAAACTCAAACATCATCAAAGAGGGTTATCAAATATAGTTCCATTCATTCAGATATCACATGTTAGGTGGAGAATGATGTGTAGTTTGAGGCCTCTTTGTAGTAGTTCTAACATCAAAGGTACATGGGGGTGCCCACAACCCAACTAATGTTTGTTAGGTATGGTCCCTTTCCCATTGTTAGGGTTTTATACCTCATTCAAGATGTTTAAATAGTTTCGCAACATGATTGCAAATCAATGTTTAGACAGATGATAGACATATCTAGGAAAATGACCATCTCAGATAATTTGTAGAGATCCTAAACCCAAGTACAGGTATAAGACCCATGTATAGGAAGGGTCACGACCGTACGGTATGGTCATGATAAGAAGTGTACTATTTTTTACTAGGGTAAGTTTCCAGTTATAGTTCTTGAAACAAAGCACCATGAGATCCTTAGATATCCATATTTTAACAGTCTGCATACTCATAATACTTCTTAGAAACGCATCTGTAACCAGCTAAGTGCACTTTTATCCTTGTAGCCTCCAATTTGTATCTTGTCTAATACATTAGTTATGCAAGTATTAATGGGTTATTCTGATGTTGGTAATTAATGTTGAAATTTAATTAAACATAATAACCTAATGTTGTTAACCCTTACATCCTTTAGTGTATTCATTTCACTAAATTTTAGATTTCATATAATATAATTAGGGTGTAAACCGAAGAATAATAAAGGCATGTGTATTGTTTTTTATTGAGGGTGAATATTTTTGGGGGTTTTTTGAAAGGACCCACATCCTTGTTTATAATATGGGATTCAACACAAGGAAACCAAGTGAAGAAAATTTTGGATTGTTGCAACTGTAATTTATTTTAACTATGAGTCCATGTAATTGAGTGAATCCATGTGGAGTGTTGCATCAACAATAAATATCAATTAGGAGTCCAGCGAGATGCATCTACAGTGGAGTGAAACCAAGTCAGGAGTGTTGCAATTGTAGTGAAGAACCAAGTGTTACCACTCCAACGAGGAAACAGAGAGCTATAACTGTAGTGAAGTTTATAGATGCCACATCCTGTGGTGAAACCACCTCTGGGGAGGATTGTGCCATAGTGGGATTTGAAACCAGGTGACCTAGTACACAACCATGTGACTTGACCGTACCAATCCCGCCCCATCGACTAAACTTTGGATGGTAAATGCTTTTATTATACCAAAGCTATGAACTGGAGTGGTAGAGGAGAACTTTCTCTAAGTGGGACAAGGGGGTGGTCTTAGGTCCTTAATGTCTGTTAAGCGATCTGCATTTGGAGTGCTCCGCTATGTTCCTCTTGGTCCATATGGATAAATTCGACCCCTACCTCAAGGTGTCCCCATGGCCACTTATTGAAAGAATCCAATGAAGTCAATGGGAATGGAACTTGGGTTGATAATTACAAACTACTTGTAACTCACCAATAGCCCAAGACCTTGAGTTCAAAAGGCATGTGTATTGTTGAAAAACGCAAATAAATATATTATATCAATATTGGGTGAGAATCCTTTTGTATTCACTCTCCTTTATGTTGGGACATTTCTACTTTCCCTCTGGAGCAGAAGCACAAGTCTACAATAGATATAGATATGTAGAAGGTTTGCAAGGGTTTTTTATCTTACAAAGATAATGATAATTACATACTTCATCCCACACTCTCTATATCATGTTGTGAGATTAGATTGAGATTGGAATTGGAATTATATGGTTAAGTGAAGTAATGGAAATGTGTGTGTTATTCAATATAATTTTACTATAATGCCACTTGTAAAGATGTTATTGAGATCCATTAGAAATAATTTGAAAGTGCATTTTCTCATCTATTATAGTTACAAATGTTGTAATAATAATATATGTGAAATATGGAAGCATACACAAGGCACATGAAATGCTTAACTAAATTTCTCAAAGGTTACATGATATTCACAACCTTTTTCACTACTTGAAGCCCATGCAAAATGAGAGTTTGAGTTTGGGGTATGGACATCTATCAAAGTATAATGGATTTTTTTGTTGTATAATTTTATAATTATTTACATACAAAGCGCAAACTGTTTGAAAAACTAACTCCAAGATTTGCAAATGTGTCATGGAATGACTTTGTTTAATTTATTTTATTAAAAAAATGACTGAAGGATGTGTGGTCCCATGGAAAAAAAATTTTATAATGTGTTTCATTGACACTTAAATAAAATCAAAACCTTACTTGAACTCAATATCAGTTATTTACAAAAAAAAATCAAATTAAAAAAAAAGACATTTTTTTTGTGCAAAAAAACACTAGGTTGTTTGATCTCCTTCTCCTTCTTTGTAAGAGTGAAAATAACATCTACCTAGGATTAAATAGGCAATGTGGGGTTGCGTGGTTAAAAGTAGTTTGATGTAAAATTGGCACAAAAGTGGTGTAAACATGGTGTAAATTGTTTCACATTTATGTCACATTTGCGGCACCATCATCGTATCATCTTTTCTTGAGATATCCCTTCGATTTTTTTAAAAACAAATCCCAAACACAAATCGACACAGAATCAACCCAGATTTCAACTTTTTTAGAAATATATGTAGTAGTGTCACTTCCAATGGTTGTACCCAATATAGATACATATATTGTGCCTATATATAGTACTATGTCTATAAATTTTATTGTGTATATATGATAAGTTATGTGACACTGTGTATGTTTCTTATGCTTTCAATATATTAGAGTCTTGATTGTAGTTAGGATTTTGCTTCTTCCTATTTTTATGTTTAATATACTCAGGATTCATGGTATTGTGTCTTTTAAATATCTCTTATGGCCCTAACTTCATATACTCATATCCATTACCCTCACATTGGTTAAAACTGCTTTTACTACTTTGGTTACGATTCACAACAATGTTTTACACATTCATATTACTACTACATGGGTACTTATTTTATATGTGACTAAGCCTTCTGTTTCTATGAGGTTCTCATATCACCCCCTTGGCCTTCTTCTTGGCCTCCTTATGCACATGCTACTTATCATGAGTATTTCTATGTTTGGTCTCCTAAAACACATACTATGGCTCTTACATAGCTTATATAAGATCATTCTTCTTCTATTATGACTTATGTGAGGCCCATGCCTCCTTCACCATGTGGGTCTTTATCACCTCCTAATGAGACTCTTATCAATTAGATCTTGTGCTACACCTAACCTGTACATGATTTATTTTCAAAAATAGAAAAATATTTAAATATTTGTAAAAATACAAAATTGTGTGTGTGTGTGTGTGTGTGTGTGTGTGTGTGTGTGTGTGTGTGACTTGATTGACTAACTTGTTACTTTACATATGTTGTTTTTCATATTGGTTTGATAGATAACATATATATGACTTGATTGACTAACTTGTTACTTTGCATATGTTTTTTGTCATATTGGTTTGATAGATAACATTACAAGTTTTTGATAGGTTTTTATATATATATATATATATATATATAATATATATATATATATATATATATATATATATATATAATTTAAACACATATATCCATGAGATATTGAGCTTGATGCACTAAACACATATATTGATACATGATGATAGATGTTAGCTTCCTCCATTTCTAATGACACTAATATTTAGGGGAATATACTACACTATACATATCTTTTTGTTTCATCACAATTACTTTTTACTTCCTTATTATGCTCAATTACTTAAATGATGTATATGATATCTTTTGAGCTAATAACACTAACATGTTTCTTGTGCAATGCTAACCTATCTTGTTATATATTTTTCAATATCATTATTTTCTATACTTTCTTAGATAGATTGATTTCCTACTTGATTAAATCATAACTACTTGTTTACTTAGTATATGTGTCCTAAGTCTATTGATTTTCTTTTGACATTGTGGGTATTCCACGTTTGTGGTTATATCCCAATCATGTATGTACTTTCTTCTTTGTATGTAGCCTAAGTTTTTTTAATATGAATTTCGTGTGACACCATATGTGTCACATGTGTGTGTCTCTATGCCTTGATATGACTATTTTCTAGACCACTACTTATGTTAGCTTGATTGACTATTTATTTATTATTTTGATTACATTATTCTATACACATATACTATTACTTATTGCATGTCATCTGGTGTAAGTTTCTTTCCTTTTACGCTATGTTCTCCAACATGCACAACCCTCTTATAGGAATGGGATCCCGACGGTGACCACTACTACATATTTCTATGTGATCTAACATAGATTATCATACTTATCTGACATGGGTACACAAGTTTTTTTTAACTACACGCTCAAATGATTTATCACACACACCTCAAAAGAGGGGGCATTCAAAGAGGTATTTTCTACACCTATGAATGACATAGATAGGTTATATGGTATATACGCAAATGTTTATAGGGTCCATATCCTTACAAATAATTACATATACAAAGAAGTGGAAAAATTCACATTGGTAAAAACCTTACAATTTTTTTCAAAAACGTACTACGGTTTGGACACCTACTAGATTCTTCTGACTTAGGGGTAATTTTTTTTAAAATTATAGCACTTTCAAATTATTACAACTATTTAAATATTTAAGGTACATATTCACATATTGATGACATAGTTCAAAACATTATAACGGGATACAAATACTTCATTCCTTCTCCATCACGCTACTTAGATATAGTTACTTGAACAAGGTTTAGGGGGCATATGCCTTCTTATTTACATCATTTATCATTTATCGTTAATATAACACATAGTGGGGGCTTAGTCCATCCATTCCTTTTCAACTATGTGATTTATTTACAAAATATGTCCTCGATCCATCTATAACAATGTGGTTTTTGGGGTTTCGAAGGTATCAAAGTGACCAAGTTATTTTTAAGTTGGAATTCCTATCATATTTCACATTTATGTGGTAAGATATCAAGGTTACTAAAAATTATTTACATTACTCTTCTCTTAACATGGTGATTTGGTATATATACCCTTTGGTGTTGGGTCATATGAACTCAACTCCATCTCGTATTCTCATTTATCCTTTAGTATGTAATCAAAGACTAATCACCCACAATCCTTTGGCATATCAGCAATAAATTCAAATCTTTAAATCATAAAAAGAATGAGTTATTCTCTCTCTACAAAATCAACATGGGTATTCCTTTCATATTTTGCATCTCTTTACTTTACTCTATACAAGTTTTGGTGTGGCCTCAATAAGATTCATATATAAGAAAAATTGATCACAAGATAACACTAATTCACCTTGACTTAGCTCAACCCGTTGAGAATCATACTTAACTTATTCCAAACTATCTACTCAAACTGCCTTAGGTAGCTCTAATGCTCATTATAATTTACTTCATACCATAGCACTGATGTTACTTTAATCCTTCAATAATTTTCTCTTCATTCAAGTTACTTGGCACACCTCACTCACTCTTTCCTCTAGACTTTCTCAATAGTTACTCCTTCCTTAGGCATGCTAACTTAGGTTTTAAATTATTTCCCACTCCTTCAGATAGATACATTGCTCATACACCTCAAAATATGAGTAGTAGTTCACCAAGAATGACTCAAAGAAACTTAACTCACAATACTTCCTTCCTTGGCACAAAATTGTATCTATCCTCTTTTGGTAATGCATGTTTGGATCATATGTAGGTATAGAATTATGGGGGTGTATTTGAAATTGCATTAGCTCCATTATCATCCTATTATTACTTTAGATGTGTGCTCAAAATTTTGGGGTCCCACTCCTTCCACAATTTCCTCTATTCCACTTTTTATGTTTTGGTTTATAAACCATTACTAAGTCTTGAGAATAGGATTGTCATGTATAAAATGTAATGTATTCAATTTCAAGATGAATTAGGGATTGATTCAAGCACCCATTATTGTCTTCTCCTTAACTTCCAAGTTTCAAGAATAGGCTCCACCTTTTAACCTAGGTTCATGTGTAAAATCACCCTCTAGATTAGGTTTTTCACTGTGTTTGATCTAAAAATCAATTTTAACTAGCAATTGTGCACACACTTAACTTTGCTTTGTATTGATTTTTGATATAAAAATTGAATATTATATCCTTTTCTATTTTTAATAAAATAATTAAAACTGAAAGTACTATGTAAAAACAAAAAATAAAGAGATGAATCACCAGCAATTTGACACAAGAATTGATAACGGAGTTCGGCACTTGTGGCCTACGTCTCCGGGTCTAGTTGAATGAGACCGATCTATTAAAATCTTAAAAATAAATCTTTACAAATATTTCTACAATAATATTATCTTCTCATCATGTTCCTATACCAAAAATAATAGGAGTCACTTTTTACTTCATCTCAAAATTCCATCTCTAGCTCAAGTTATGAGCAAAACAATAACACGGTCACTTTCCCATGTCTATACTAGTAAAAAATAGCTCCTTTTATAACCTTTAATAGCTCCATGTGCAATGTTTGGGCACCTACCTTTTTACCCAAGTGGCCTAGGTTCAAATCCCACTCCATGTGGGGCACATTTTACATAGGGATAAGATCCCACATTTGTTGGGCGTGAAAATAGGAAGGCATTTATATAGGTGGAGTGGTGTATGTAGATATTGGCTTAAGAGCTATCTTATACCCAAGGATGGGGCGCTCAATGTGGGTGATTGGAGAGATAAGAGGCGTGACATGGCAGGTATTTTTGCTTGGATATTTTAATATATGGCAGTTTGGAAAATGTGCATTGAAAAATAAGGATAATAGTTGGAAATTAAATAATGTGGCCGATGTGGAGTATTAAATGGGTGTGGCTAAATTTTTAATATTATTATTTATTTATTTTCCATATTGCAACATGTCACTTTTCCATTGGTCCACTTAATGAGCATGCACATGTTCAACTTGTGCATAATCCCCTAAATTTTCCAGTTACCTAAAAATTTCAGCGAGCCATAACTTTTGCATACGAACTTCATTTCCTGCAAACAAGATATCAACCAAAACATGTAATTTTTCTCCATGCCATGGAACTGAATGCAATTGATTCTGAGAAGATCTTAGATTGGTGTTTCTCTATGAGTATTCTCTAGATCATTCCTCCCCACTGAGAAAATTTTGGACCCCAAAAGTCAACTTAATTGGTGAATAGGTGAGGGTATTTCTCCCTCACCTTTCTGGTTTCCATCCATTTAGCCTTGTTTGGATGAATTCCTTTTAACCCAACACGAAGATACTCAATATCACACCTTCACAAAGTTCTGACATTCCTGTCTAAAATGATGTCTTCCTGCAACTCATCAAGATACTCAGGAGCAAAATCATCAATGAAAGGCATTATGTTAGCATAATTATGATCAACAATCATAGGCGGTTCATACAATATTAAATTCTCAACATTTACAACTGAGTATATTTGCATATATGGAGGTAAATCCAACTAGAAAGCATTGTTACCAATTTTTTCCAATATTTGGAACAGACCATACCGTATAGGTTTCAATTTTTTACCTTCACCTATCAACATTTCCTTGCTGATGTGAAGCCAAACTAAATCACCAACTTTGAACTTGTGATAAGTTCTATGTTTATCATGCCTAGTTTTGTAATTAGCCTGAATTTTCTCCAATTGTTCACAGACATACTGATGAACCTATTGAATTCTCTGAACAAATATTTTAGCCCTATCAAAATCACTTGAACCATTAATAACATTTTCATGTCCATAATATACATCTAAAGGAGAATTAGGCAGATATCTCCATAAAAAGTCTCAAATGGAGACTTCAAAGTAGAAGAATGTAAGGGACGATTATAAGCATGTTTCACATAATATAGATGTTCATCCCATAACTTAGGATATTTTCCACAATAGCCCCTAAGCAAATGTACTACTATCCAGTTTACAACCTCTGTTTGACCGTCAATCTGTGGATAAAAAGTAGTGCTCTTTTTCAGTTTTGTGTCCATTAACCCCCACAATGTTGACCAAAATTCTCCAAGAAATCTAGAATCCTGACCATTAGATATAATTGAAGCAGGTAAACCAAAATGAACACAAACAAACTGAAAAAATAAATATGTAGTTCCCTCACTAGTTATTTGTTTAATACATGGAACCAACACACACATTTTGCTAAATTTGTCCACTAACACATATAAGTAATCATGTTTCTTCCATGTCATGGGCAAGCCTCCTAAAAAATCCATGGAAACACTTTCCCAAGGCCTTATAGGAACAAGGAAGAGAAGTGTAAAGTCCTAATTTCCTATTACTTGGATTGTTTGTGGCACAAAAAACACATGCCTTAATATACCTATTTACATGTTCATGCATTCTAGGCCAATAACAATATTTCTGTAAATGTGCAACTATCTTACTAACACCAAAATGCCCCAAAATAAGAGAATTTTGTGCTTCCCTAATCATATGCACATGTTCATTTTCTCAAATATAAAGTTTACCAGAATGATATAACAATCCTTCATGCAAATGATAATCTTTTTCTCCTACTTGTTTCCCACTTACTGGATCCTCATACACTTCTCTAAAATCAACATCATTAACATATTGTTCCTTGTAACTAACATGAGCCAAAGAAATATGTTGTAAAAGAATAGATGCTACTACCACTGGTGGTCTAGATAACATGTCGGCAACCTTGTTTTGAATACCTTTTTTATACCTGATTACAAGATGAAATTGTTGCAAAAATCCCATCCACCTAAAATGTCTAGACTGCTGCAATTTGGTTTGTGTTTGTAAGTACTGAAGCAGTTGATGGTCATTATGTATAATTGTTTCTTTTCCCATTAAATAATGCTTCCACTTTTTAACACTTTGAACCAAAGCATACAACTCTTTATCATAAGCTGTATAGTTTCTTACCACACTTGTAAAGGTTTCTAAATGCTAACACACTGGTCATTTGTTCAGCATCAAAACTGCCCCCATTGCATAGTCACTAGCATCTGTCTCAATTTCAAATGAATGTTGTAAATCTGGAAGTGCCAAGATTAAAGTGGTACTTATCTTCTCTTTCAATGTATCAAAGGCTTTTTGTTGCTTTCCTCCCCACTGAAAGACCTGTTTGATACTTGTCAAAGCATGTAAAGGAGATGCAATATATGAGAAGTTAACAATAAGTTTTCTCTAGTACTGAACTGCACCTATAAAACTCCTAACTTCCGTCACATTAGTGGGTCTAGGCCATTTCACAATAACCTCTATTTTTGCAGGATCAATTTTAAATTCTCCATTTCCTACAATATAACCCAAGTAAATTAAAAATGTTTTTCCAAATTCACATTTTGACATCTTCAAATACAATTTCTCTCTCCTTAATGCATCTAAGACTTTTTGGATGTGTTTAACATGTTCATCCCATGAATTACTGAAAATAAGAATATCATCTAAGTAGACAATAATGAAATTATCAATGAATTGTCTAAAGATATCATTAATACCTCTCATGAATGTTGTCAGTACATTGCACAAACCAAAAGGCATTACTAACCATTCAAACAATCCATGTTTCATTTTAAAATCAGTTTTCCAAACATCACCTTCTACAATTCTTACTTGGTGATAACCACTTCTTAAGTCTAACTTATTGAAATAAATTACACTCTTTAATTGATCCAGTAAATCATCTATTCTAGGAAGAGGGTAACGATTATTTATAGAAATCTTGTTTAAAGCACGAAAATCAACTTACATTCTCCAAGTTCCATCCTTCTTAGGAACCAAAATAATTGGTGAACCACATGGGGATGTACTTGGATGAATTATACCTTGATCCACCCTTACCTATCTCTTGATTTCCTCATTCTCTACTACTGACAACATGTACATTCCGATATTAGGAAGAGGTGCATCCTGAAGCAATTGTATCTCATGTTGAACCCCTCTTTTAGGAGGTAGACCTTATGGATCCTAAAAAACATCATCAAAATCATAAAAAACTTTTACCAATTCATCCTTATGTTTCAGATTACAAGTCTCAAAATCCATCTCATGTTCTCTCTCTTTGGCTTTGACCATCATGAGCACAAAAATTTTGCTTGAATTTACCAGCCTTTTCATTTGACCTACAGTTACCAAGGATAGATTATTATTTTCATGGTGAGCTCTAACAATAAACTCAATTCCATCCTTTACAAGCAAATATTTATTTTCTTCCCTATAGAATATTGCTTTACAATCATAAAAATAAGGACTTCCTAAAACCACCACACAAATATGCAAAGGAACTACATCCAATTCAACCTCATCTATAAACTTGTCTGTAATGGAAAATCTAAAAGTACAAGTTTTAGTTACCTACAGTTTTGCATCATCACAAACCCAACCCAAAGGATAAGGCTTATGATGTGGATTAGTTTTGAGTCCTAATTTATTTATAACCTCCTTAGAAATCATATTAGCTTGAGATCCACTATCAAAAAGAGTATCAATTTTCGTATGTTTTGAAATCACTCTTATGTGGAAAAGATCATTATTTTTCTTATTTTCATATAGTTTATTTACTAGAAGAAGATGCAAAATTTTTAGTACTATTGTTAGAAATTGAAAGTATTGATTTACCTTGAAAACTCATAGCTGTGATCTTGGTTTCATCACCTGAATCTGACCCAAGATCACGAATTACAATGTTTGTTTTATTTCCTTTCCTTTATTAACCATCCATTTAGGTTTCAATTCAGGATGTAATTTCCAACATTTAGAATCATCATGGTTCTTTTTACAATGATTAAAAAATAGTTTTTCATCTTCCTTCTTAACAGTAGATTTTGTCGTATGCTTACCCTTTCCTTTTCCTTGTTCTTTCGAATCTTTTCCTTCAAATTGCTTATTATTATTTTTTAAAGAAGAGAAAGAGGACTCCTTTTTCATTTTCCCTCATGCTTCCAAATGGTTTTCTTGAACACATACTACATCAAGATTAGTAGGACCTAAAACAAGTATCATATGCCTTAGATAACTATGCAATCCACCAATTATTAGTGTTTCTTCTGTGTTTAGGGAAATTCCCATAATTAGAGCCATTTTCCTAAATTCCTATGTGTATTCTTGAACACTTTGTCCCTTAATTTTTCTTAATGTTTTCCAATCCATCACAGCTTGTTGCTTATAACCAAGAGGATAAAATTGTTGCCTAAGATTTGAAACAAATTCAAACCAAGAAGTGATTTCTCTACTTTTGGTTTCTTCCACTTCTTAAAGCTTACTCTCCCACCAAATGAGTGTTGTGCCACCCATCCGAAGAGTTTCGAAATGAATCTTTGCTTCATCATCAACAATTATCTGAACCCTGTAATATACTTCTATCTTCTTGACCTAGTTATCTAACTTCTCTACATTTAACTCTCCAGTATACATAGGAAATTCAAACTTGATATCTAACTTTAATGAAGGGAAATCAGATTTCAAAGGGTCTCTTTTAGAATTATCAGAACTAGAGCTTTCTTATTTCTTACCTTCTCTAGTTCCCTTTTCCCTTTTTCTATCTTGGTACATTTCTTCCACCATTTCCTTCATCTATAGGAATGATCGACGAAATTTTTCTTCCTCTTGATCCACCATTGTAGGACTTCGAGATCATCTGGTACCAATTTTGGGATCTCCTTCTATTATTTCTCCTTCTCCCTTCTTAGATCAAGACCTTGTTAACATCCAACACACAACTTGCAATCCAAAAACTATTAATCTGAACCAAAAATCAGTCAAAACCAGCTTTGATACCAGTGATCTAAAAATCAATTTTAACTAGCAATTGTGCACACACTTAACTTTGCTTTGTATTGATTTTTGATATAAAAATTGACTATTATATCATTTAGTATTTTTAATAAAATAATTAAAACTGAAAGTACTGTGTAAAAAACAAAAAATAAAGAGATGAATCACTAGCAATTTGACACAAGAATTGATAACGGAGTTCGACACTTGTGGCCTACGTCTCTGGGTCTGGTTGAATGGGACCGATCTATTAAAAATATTCAAAATAAATATTTAGAAATATTTCTACAATAATCTGATCTTCTCATCATGTTCCTCTACCAAAAATAATAGGAATCACTTTTTACTTCATCTCAAAATTCCATCTCTAGCTCAAGTTATGAGCAAAACAATAACACATTCACTTTTCAGTGTCTATACTAGTAAAACATAGCTCATTTCATAGCTCTAGGTGCAATGGTTGGGTGCCTATATTTTTACCCAAGCAGCCCAAGTTCAAATCCCACTCCATGTGGGGTGTATTTTACATAGGGATAAGATCCCACATTTGTTGGGCATGAAAATAAGAAGGCATTTATATAGGTGGGTGGTGTATGTAGTTATTGGCTTAAGAGCTATCTTATCCCCAAGGATGGGGTGCTCAATGTGGGTGATTGGAGAGATAAGAGGTGTGACATGGCAGGTATTTGTGCTTGGATATTTTAATATATGGCAGTTTGGAAAATGTACGTTGAAAAATAAGGATAATAGTTAGAAATTAAATAATGTGGCCAATGTGGAGTATTAAATGGGTGTGGCTAAATTTTTAATATTATTATTTATTTATTTTCCATATTTCCACGTGTGAATTTTCCATTGGTCCACTTGACAAGCATGCACATGTTCAACCTGTGCATAATCCCCAAAATTTTCCAGTTACCCGAAAATTTCCACGAGCCATAACTTTTGCATACGAAATTTGTTTTCTGCAAACAAGATATCAATGGAAACATCTAATTTTTCTCCATGCCATGGAATTGACTACAACTGATTCTGAGAAGATCTTAGATTGGTGTTTCTCCATGAGGATACACAATTTCTTCAATTTAGACTAATAAAGTTTTTAAAAATTTACTTTTTGAGTTAATTTAGAAAGTGACCCGCATTTATTAATCACGCATGATTTTTTTGAAAAAATGTTTTTTCTATATAATGAAAATATTAAAAAAATAAATTCAACTTACTTATCTAGTCTACGCATATCCATCAATTTAACACTAGAGTTTAAATTGGAGGCAAAAAAATAAATTCAACTCACTTACATATGTGTCCATTAATTTAACACATTTTTTATTTCAATAATGCAATAAATTTGACAACCTTTGCATTAGAGAATTCTTGAAAAAACTACATTGTTATTGATGTTCATTTATTTATGCACCTTGTAGACACAAAGTCATGTACTTTAGACATTATTTAGTCCCGGTCTCATACTACTATTTAGAAGGTTTTTGAGAGAAAAAAATACTAATTAAACCTCGTCCCTTGGCCATTTTTATTTATTTCCAGTGTCACTTTCGACCTCCACTGCACACATGCCTAATCAATTTTTGGCACTTCCCATTATTTTAGCCTAGACTGCAGTGCCCAGGCTGGTACATGGGCATCCTAGTCCCACATGGGGTACTCCGATCCTTCTTAAACTTTCCCACCACCCTTTTGGGCACTTTCTAGTTGTTTCAAGTTTATCTTTTTGGTGGTCGGCCATTTCGGGGTTAATGATGAAATTAGATCAAGAGAACCCTATAAATATAAAGTTATGAGACCATAATGAGGGACAAAGCACTATCATTATTATCACTCCACCTATAGTTTCATCCATATATTGCATTGGAGATCATTTCCATCCACATAGCTCCATCACAAGGGACAAAGCTTGGGTCATCTGCATCACACACAACATAAGGGGGGGATTTATTCTATTCCGTGCACCGTTCTATTACATTTTTCTACACATAGTTAGCTCGCTACATCACAAAGTTCAACTGACATAAGAGAAACCTAGGGTATGCACAAAAAAACACACAGAACTACATTTGGGTCTGGAATGTAGTGCAATGCCCAGTTAGTAAGTCCACTATTATGGCAGCTAAGGTCAGTCTGACCCTTTCATATGCATTTTTCTTTTTTAGGGATTGAAGATTGTTTAGGGTTTTGCAGGTCTTCTTATTCATCTTGGAATAACGAAAAAATTTAAAGTGAGGTAATTGAAGATGTCCTTATTCTCTCCATGCATAATAAAATTGAATCATGGGTTTTAGATTCAAGAGCTTCTTTCCATGTTACCCCTAATAAGGGTTATTTTAGAAAAATTATGTCCAGGGGAATTTTGAGCATGTTTATTTAGGAGATGATGAACCATGCAATATTATTGGTAAAGGATAAGTTCATCTAAATTTACAAAATATAAATACATGGATATTGAAAGATGTGAGGCATGTGCCAAGCCTCAGGAGAAATATAATTTCTGCAAGATAACTAAGTGAATCTAGTTGCATGGTTACCTTCATAGCCGACTCTTGGGAATTTATCAAGGGATCTCTTGTTGTAGCAAGATGTAAGAAGGTAGGAACATTGTATTTGTCTACCTGTATTATTGATTCCTTTTTTATGCTATCTACTTCAGATTAAGATGCAAGCATGTGGCACGATTGATTAGGCCATATGAGTAAAAAAGGAATGCATATCTTAATGGAAAAGGGTAAGTTATCAGATTTGAAATATGTAGATCTTGATTTCTGTGAGCATTGTATATTTGGAAAGCAAAAGAGAGTGATATTTCTCAAAGTTGGGGCAATAAAGAAGGAGCAAAAATTAGAGCTTGTGCACTCAGATGTGTGGGAACCATCCCAGGCAACTTCTCATGGAGGATCCCAATACTATGTGACTTTCATTGATGATGCCACAAGAAAGACATGGGTTTTATTGTATTAAATGTAAATTTTATGTTTTTGAGACTTTTAAAAGATGGAAAGCCCTTGTGGAAAATGAATCAAATTCAAAGTTAAAATACCTTAGATCTAACAATGGTGGTGAGTATTGCAGCAAGGCTTTCAATGATTATTGTGTAGTGAATGGAATACAGAGAGAAATAATGGTTCCTAGAACACCACAGGAGAATGGTGTTGTTGAAAGAATGAACAGGACAATCATGGAACGTGTAAGAAGTATGAGGATATATGCTAGATTAAATTTGCGGTTCTTGGCAGAAGCATTAGACATGACACTTTATTTAATTAACCGTGGGCTTCAAGTGACCACTGGATGGTGGAATACCATAAGAAGCTTGAATTGGAAAAGAGGTATATATATTTTTTCTTAGAGTATTTGGTTTAGAAGCTTTTGTGCGACCTTGATAAAGAAAATAGAAAGAAGTTGGATGCAAAATCCAAGAGGTGTACTTTCATTGGTTATGGCTCTGGTGATTTTGGATTCTATTTTTGGGATTTAGAAGATTATAAGATTATTAGGAGTCGTGATATTGAATGGAATGAAAAGATAATGTACAGGGATCAAGTTTTGGCACCCAAAGACAAACCGGTTGAAAAATTTGTGGATGAAAATGCATTCTCGGATTTAAAATTAACACCTACAGGTCTACATGGTAATCGGTGTTAGTCACCTGACCTGACGTCGGTTACATAAGATCCAGACTAGCGTCAGTTAGCCGAACCGATGTCCGCTATAGGTGACCAACGTGGGTCACTATTTGAGATTGATATAAATTTACAGAATGAGCAAAATGAGTCTCCGACACCCCAAATCTCAGAGAGAAGGTCACAAAGGGTAAGCATACCTCCAGAAAGATTTTCGTCTTCCAAGTGTCTTATTTATTATTGACTGATAGTGGTGAACCAGATATTTTTGAAGAAGCAATGCAGGATGAGACTCACGTGAAGTGGGAGCATGGCATGGATGAGGAGATGGACTCCTTGAAACAGAACCCAGACATGGGATTTGGTTAAGTTGCTAGCAGGTAAAAGAACATTGCAGAACAAATGGGTTTACAAGATAAGGAAGAAGAGGGTGGACAAAAAAGATATAAGGCAAGGCTTGTTGTAAAAGTATTTGCACATAAATCAGGTATTGATTTTGGTGAGATATTTTCTCCTGTAGTTAAAATGACTTCCATTTGTACTATTTTAAGTTTAGTTGCAGTAGAAGATTTGCATTTAGAATAGCTTGATGTTAAAATGACTTTCCTTCACGGTGATTTGGAGGAAGAGATATATATATGTAGTAACCATTTGGGTATGAAGTCAATGGTAAGGAGAAACTTGTGTGCAAGTAAAAAAAAGCATGTATGGGCTCAAACAAGCTCCAAGGAAATGGTATATGAGGTTTGATAGCTTTATGCATGAGCATGGTTATATGAGATGTGAATCTGACCATTGTGTTTATTTCAAGAAGCTTAGAAATGGTAGATATATTATTTTGTTACTATATGTGGATGATATGCTTATTGTAGGATCTAGTATGTAGAACATTGGTGAGCTTAAAAAAAATTAGCTCACACATTTGCAATGAAGGATTTGGGAGTTGTAAAGAAAATCCTTGGCATGTAAATTCTTAGAGACAAGAAGAACAAGAAATTGTATTTATCTTGGGAGAACTACATCAATAAGGTGTTGGAAAGGTTTAATATGCAGTTTTTGAAACATGAAAGTACACATATGGCTAGACACTTCCAATTAAGAAAATATCAGTGTCCTACATCACATGAGGAGGTTGAGTACATGGCACGGGTTCCATATGCTTGTAGTCATTTCTTCATATAACTTATTTCTACCCTGAGCACGTCATCCTATCACCCAGCATGTGTTTTGCACTCACCCGAGGTGCACGTGGACACCTAGCCCCTCCTTTATGTGAGCTTCGCGAGAATGATCTATCATTGATGGAGAATGAGTTGCAATAATGGAAACATAGACATTCACTCAAAAACAGAAGATATAAACAACAGATCCATGCACATGCTGCATCATAAATGGAAATGGACATTGCAAATAAGCATAATGAAACTAGATCTGACTCAAGAATAATATGAGGAACACAAGGGTTTTACACTTAAGAACATGAATAACCATAATCACACAAATATATTGATTTATAAGCATTTACAGTGGCCCCACTACATCATAAGGGTTGTGTAGACGGAATACATCAAGGAATATTATCTTCAACCCTCTCAAAAATACATCTGTAGAGAGAAAGAGCTCTTAGTTATTCTACCCATCACAAACCCTTGTTCATACCCAAACCTATGCATATATGCTCAATAGCATCCTTGCAAGTATTTTTGCAGCACCTTATTACTACTTAAAACCCTATTTAACCCTTCATTTCCTCAACACTTCGTTGTTACTCTCATCCTCCTTCTATTTCAGACCCAAGCACTCCTTTAAATAGGATCTGGATGCACCACCTTGGTTTCCTTCATGAATAGATTGCATGTCAAGTGGTGAGTTTGGTCCTCCATGTTTGAATGCCTATGCTAACTTGCAAATACCTCCACTACCTGTGATGAGATCATGCTAGTAATATCCCTCACGTGGAATGTACTTTTTTTGACCTCCAAGGCTCTAGGCTAGCACCTTATCCATTCAGTACATGCCTACTTAGGCCTTTTCACGTGTTTCTCCTGTGACAACTCCTTCAAAATATGGATAAGTACCTAAACCTTCCTGTTCTCACTTACATGTCCATCCTCTTCTACCACACACCTTTCCCTGGTGTATGATTTTTCCTTGGTGCATCTTCCTTCTTTACTACCTCCTCGCACACGTTGAATTATTCCTTGGGACTTAGTTAATTTCAGGGCCCTATTATTACCCCGCACTACAGGTGTCTTGTCCAGTCCTTGGAAACATTTTATCCCTTCCACCAAAGAATAAAGAATATAGGAAAATGGAAGAATCTAGGATTGACTAAAGAATGGAAGAATGGAAGAATCATGCTACTACTACACGAGAAGTGGGAAATATTTCTTCATGGGGGATTCAATCTTAACCCAAGTATCCACCTCACTCTATGTTTCTACTAAAGTAAGTCACCCACCATCATGCTAAATTTTTCAAAACTCATCTCACCCCCCTTAGTCCTTCAACATATCTTCAATGCTTTCCATCTGCTTTCTAAGATATCCTTAGTACATCCATCCTGCGAGTGAAGTTGGGGGTAGAACTCTTTAAATTTAATTTTAATCAAAACCCTTAAGGTTTCGATCACCTCATAATTTCTTCTCTACCTCGGCCAAGATCATATCTCACTCCACCCTATTTGCCATTATTTTTCTCTTGAAATTCTTTAAGATCTGCTTCATGACTGGATAACTAATATGTTTGATACTTCATCCCTGTCGCCACAGTTCTCATATAGAACATATACCATTTATGACGTGGTCTTTACTAAGGCAAGGAGCTTAGAGTACCGAGTTATTATCTCCCCAATTATTAAAATTTTCTTCCTTCTTCTGGCGCATGCCATTACTTCTTCCGTTGATTCTAATGCAAGCAATTGCCTCTCCATGGTGATTATGTGCGCTAAGTCCTCCAGGAAACGCATGGTTGACTCATATTTCTGCTCAGGAGGGGTCAGGTTCAGGTGCTTCAAGATAATGACACCTAAAATGGCCTCTATCTTCATGTGGAATTCACACACCTTTTCATTTTCATCCCTCATTTCACGCCTTAACTATACATTGATCAATTCCTTTTGTTTTATCTCCATGTCCCTCTCAGTGATCTCCTCATCCTTTTTCTCTAGCTCTTCCTCCAAGAACCTTATTCTATCATTTCTACAGAAGAGTCTTACTTCCACCTCCATCGATACTTTTGTTGAGAGCATTGCTAAAATTTCTCATCTGACAGCTACTGGGCATTTACAAGAGGGTTTATTCCCTTGGCATCTGGTGTCTTCCTCAATGCATCATGATTTACCTTAAACTCGAGCTCATCAACATGGGACTCAAAATCTTAGGATATCATTTTCCTCATGTGTGGATACACACCCTCTTCATCTAAAAGAAGACCAAGTGTGGAGTGTGTTTTTAGCACACACGGTACTTTGGAAGCACACGTGCAGTACCTTGCTTAGATCATTAATATAATTCATAGATGTATTCCTACGCCACTACCTATTCCTTTCCTGCACCTGTGTGCACTATCATTGGGAATCTTATTACTAAGTTGGGGTCTCCTGCCCATCCTCCCATACTCCTTTCCTACACTTGTGCTCTCTTAAGTTTCCTTCAGCACTTCTTTGGTGCTTCAATCTACTTCATGTTCCACCAACTATTGGATGATACCCGCCACCTCAGTCTCTACATTGTTATCTATCTGCTCCTTGGTCAAGGTCAGGTGTCTTTTGATCATGCATGTTTACCTCCTCAATTCTTCCGTTAGTAATGGGTCTCCCTCCTCATACTCCCTCTCCTCTTCATCCCCTTCTTCATCAGACTCATGTATATTGTACACAAGAGCATTCTAAGCTTCCTCCCGCTCTTCATTGTCTCCTTCATTTTCCTCCTCAGAATCATCATCCTTGATGCTCTCTATCTTCTCTGAGTTTGAAATCTTGCATCATCCTTTGATTTTTCTTCACTGGTGATTCTAACACAGGGGACTCCTCCTTCTCAGGTGATTCTTCTCTCCTAGGAGACTCTTTTTTCTCTGGTGACTCCTTCTTGATGGGAGACTTCTTCCATCGAATGTAGGTGCATGTACCCATGCCTAACTCATGTGCCCCTACGGTTTGACACTATATGTGCGTTTGGTGCCTTCTCTATAGGAGCATCTTCATCGTTCTTTTTTCTTACTTACTACCTTCTTCTTCCTCCCAGCAAGGTCCTCAAGGAATTGAGATGACATCCTTTGCATAAGTTCACTTCTCAAACTTGGTCCTTAGTAGCACTTACACCCTCACCGCCGTCCTACCTACAATAGGAAATGTCACTGATTTCACCATGTGTATGTCATGAGATGTCATACTTTTCTACATAGGTGTGACTTTTTAGGATACACCAAGGTCTAGCACATCTCACGGTGATATTGATCTACAACACTTTGATCAAATCTCAACTTCTTTGTCTCCTTAAACTTGTTTACCTATGCCTTGAAAATACTGCATTGTGAAGGAGAAGGGTAACTTACACCAAGGACCCTTGGTAACATCTGTCAAGGTAAACCTGTAGATACAAAAGTGTTGGTATACAGTGAATTTAGCTTCTCCATCCATTAGTGCAGGCAGTTGTTTTGAAATCCTCCATTCATCTCCAAATGCATCATGCATCAATTTATACCATTTCTCCAAGTGTGCCTTGTGATTGGCCATCATGGTGTCATAAGTATAAGCTTAAAAACTCTTTGTGGGAGAGGGGTTATCATCTAAGTACTCCCAAATAAACTTATCTGGCCCATCAAGGAACTCTAATATTTGAAAAGACAATGGTAAGGAGGAAATTACCGAACATGATCTTATCCCCATCACGATGTGCAACATCATTAATCTCCTATGCAATGAAATTTGAGAGGTTGTAAATGATACCCTCTGAGATCTTGCGGTATACATTCAACCAAATTTTGTTTATTTACATCCATCTCTCCTGCCCATTCAACTTTGTCACCAAGCATGTGGCCATCCTCAAAATAGGTTTGGTGATTCCAGTGATGTCAAAGTACCGTGAATTGCTTCAACATTGCTCCATGCACTTCCTCTAACTCTTACCATGTCTTAATCGACCTCCTCTTCACGTTCAAATCCTCACTAAAAATATGTGCTGGTCCTTTGCACAAATCAATACAGTTAACTGAAATCAATTGTGGGGTCGATGCGCACACGCACCTAAAACAAACTTTGAAATAGAAGTAGTCTTCATGTATGGTAAACAAAAAGACAGGAGAACGCACTAAGGTATAGTTGCTCAAGCTAATTCCAAAATAGGGCCTTATCTACATAACAGTTGTAGAAGCCTAGAATTTATAGTAGGGCTTCAGCCTACTTTCATTCATCATACATAGATGAAGTTTCCCATTTACCATCCTCTTCCTTTTGCTTGCAAGCGCCTGAACCAACTCCATGGTTCATCCCCTTTTATGGTTCTAACCAATGTAATTATTGTAATCTTCCTAGGATGGAACATCTTCCTTAGAATCATGAAACCCAAACCATCTTCCCTAGCAGCACACCATCTGGGTACTTACATCTCTGTGATGACCATGTCAGGCCTTTTGTCTAAAACTTGTCAATCTTCCTGACTCCCTCTAGCAAGGGATCCTATTTCATCTTCTTACAGTGAAGTGGTCACCCCTTTCACTCTGGTGCCATTTTTGTTCTTCGGCTCAGTCCTCCAGTGCATGTAATCTGCAGAGATGCGTTACATGAACTCTATTACTACTCAAACAACTTCAGTGCTCAAACTTCTATTAAAACGGTTTCCATTTGTTCAACTCATGCCCTAAGCTTGTTCTATACACCCATAACATGGACGATACTTCCTTTCCATCAAGATAGTCCTATCCACCCACAGGAACCCACAATACTAGTCAACATCCTGACTCACATACACCCGTGTAAATGCCTTTGCAATTCCATTAGCCTGAGGGTGATCAGGAATAGTCCTTGTGATGAGCCACAATGAATTCTACCAACAAATCTTGACTATGTATCATTCAAAAAATGAGTACCACTAGTCACTAGTCAAACTCAAAGAACACCTATACCTGTTGATTATATTTTCCCACAAGAATCTTGCTGATATGTGCCATCGTGAATCCATTCGTCATAGGCATTTCCTCCGACCCATACCTGTTAGATAATCAGTACAAATAATGATATAACGATGAACCTGTCCTTTCACACAGAAGGTGAAATATGGCTTACACCATCAATTTATCCCATTTCTCTAATGGTTCAATCCACTAGTCTATTGGTCTTAATGACATTTCATCCCTTTTTCCTAGCTTACCAAGGCACTGGTAATGATCACAAGCCTTGCAATATTCAATATAATTATTGTAAACCGTCTCCCACTAAAGGCTAGCTAAGAGGATCTTGCACGCAATCACATTCCCCACATAGTGTCCTTGTGAAATTCCACCATGAGCCTCTTCCATGATTGTAGTGCACTAATGATCAAGCATGCACCAGTGAAAAACATCATTGCACGACTTGGCTTATACTAAATCTACACTAATTAACATGTAGGGTCACGATGGTGTATGGCATAATGTGCTTCCTTTACTAAATTATTCATTCCCTCTGGTGGCAACACCAACATTGTTCAGAAACACAACAATATCTTCCAAGTCAAAGGGCGTGCACTATAATTTGAATAGTTGTGCATCTGGCATTATATCCTCAATGCTCTATGCATCCTCTGCGGAGTTAATCCTTGATGAAGTGATTAGGCCCGGCAAATTACTCTTACCTGGTTTTACAACAACCGTGAACTCAAACTCCTAAAACAATAGGAACCACCTGCATATGTGCCCTTACAAGATAGGATTGTTCACCATTTACTTTAATGTCATGTGATCTACATAAAAGATAAAAAGCATCACTAGAAAATATTACCTAAATTTGTGTAGTGTGTAGATCATCGGCAATGCCTCGCTCTCCGTGGTAATATAATTATGTTTTGTTGGGGTTAGCTTCCTACTAGCAAAGCACAAGGGATGGTCAAGAGTACCCTCTCCAAGTTTGTGCTAAGATTATCTCCAATTGTAATCCTTGAAGCATCAACATGAACATGGAATGGCTTATCCCAAGAGGGAAAGTGTAATATGGGTGCAATGATAAGCCTATTCTTCAATGTGTCAAATACCATCTGTTGTGCATCTCCCCAATGAAATATAATTTTTTGCTTCAGAAACTCCTCCAATGGCATGGAAATATTGGCATATCCCTTAATAAATTTCTGTAATATCCTATATGCCCAAGGAATCCATGCACCACTGCTCTAGTTGGTAGGCTCCCCTAATCCCACAATAATGAAAACTTTGGCAGGATCCACCAGAGCAAGCCTTCTTTACATATGATATGTCCCAACAGGGTGCCAAATGGAGTAGCTGAAAACACATTTCTTAATGTTGAGAGATATACTCAACTGGCATGGCATCTCTCGAACATCAACCTTAGATTATCACAATGGTCCTTCACTAATCCATACACCATCCAATCATCCAGGTAGACTTGTAAAATATTTTAGATGAAGTCCTAAAATGCCTAAACCATAATGCGTGAAAACACAGCAAGCGCGTTCTTCAATCCAAAAGGCATGACCGTATAGGAAAAACTTCCCCATTCAGTGGCAAAGGTTATCTTTTCTTGGTCCTCCTTTGTAATTCTAACCTGATGATATCCTAAGAATCCATCTGTGAAAGAATAGATCTCACCCATGACTACTCCTTCCAGGATCTCCTAAGTGAAGGGGGTTGGAAAAGGATCAATGACACACACCACATTCAAATCTTTGTAATCGACGTAAATCCTTATCCTCCATATTTATTAATGTTGATGACCATCAAAATTATCCACTTTGATTCCTCAACAACCTCAATGATGCCTGATGTGATCATCTTGTTAATCTCCTCCTTGAATTTGACTCATAGATTCAGATTCATTCAATAAGGTCTCTTCCGAATTAGGTGTGCACCTTCCTTTAGTTTGATCTACATCTCCCCTAAAGAGTGGTGAACTCCCTTGATTTTTTGGTACCCACGTGGAAAAAAATCTTGGAATTCATGTAATAGATCAATAATATTTGAAACCTCCCCTTATGACTAGTAATATCCAATAGTAGCTTCCTTAGGTTCAGCCTCTAAGACAATATTAACCTTCTTGGTTTTTAGGGGTTTATGGTGAGCGCACTCTTACTCATCAGCACTATCCATAACCTTATGCGTACCCAACGTAGGGTTAACATCCAAGTTTTCCACTTCTTCACCATATATCATATAGACAAACTTTATTTTCTCCTTTTCCTATCATGCATGCTTAAGATGTACCTGCTTTGATTCTTCTTCATTAAAGCATTCTTCCAAGCTATGTTCACCCAATAAATCTAGTACTATGTCCTTTGCCATGGCACTATCTCCCATAGTTAGGCACTTAAAAACCTGTAGTGCCTCATTCAGTGATGGCTTGTTACTCTGATACTCAAAATATTGAATGAGATCAGTAGTCAAATTTTGCCAATTTCCTATCTAACAACATAGCTATGAATGAATGTAACATGTGTGCGTGTAGCCTTGTAAGGTGGAGTAAATCATATGCACCAATAAAGATGGAAATAAGGCTTCTATGTGTTCCATCAATTCCTTCTCACATACCTGGAGATGAAATGAGGCGGGTTACTTCCCATGATATTATTTTATAGTAGTAGGTGCATTACTTTAGAGATACCTAACCAAGAGTGCGATTATAACCTCACACCATTCTAGAAGGTTATCTTGATGGGTCACCCACCAATGTGATGTAGTATCAAGAAAAGTATAGCTAAGAATAATTCTTCTTTGGCTATCACATCTCTACTAGGTCTCCATTTCTCATAGGAAAACATTAAGGTTGCCTCCCCTAGTGTAACTTAGAAAATGTATTCCTCCCAGGCACCTGACTGAGTGTGCCTTTTTTACTCTCGTCACAAAGCCTATTAACTACCTTCTAACTAACTCATATGTCTTGTGCGCCCAATTGTCACATGTCACACTAGTTTTATCACTTATAGATTGAGTGTCTTCACACTGAATAACACCTTTCTTTGTTGGTTACATAACTTCAGGGTCCTTGATAGTGCACACATAGATTCTATCTAAGTCTTCTTCTCCCAAGGGCTTATTATAGAGTGCTAACTTCCCATCCATTAGACGAATGATGACACATTATTCCTTGTTCTCAAAACTTATATACCCCTTTATTGAAACGTAATTCAAAATTTTTCTTATAGTACCAGGGGTGCTCAAGTAACACTGGATATTTTTTCGCCTCAGTAAGCTCCAAGACTTTGAAGTCTCTACTAAATTTTTCCCCTTGTATAGTTATAACAACATCCTTTAGAACACCAATGGGCATCGCCTTTGTCTTATTAGCCATGTTTAACACATGTAAAGATGGATGTAAAGGAGGTCTTCCCATTTGATTCCATCCATCCAAGGTGAGCACATTACCTTCCGTGCCCATGTCAATTAGAATATTACTCAGGGACCATCCATCAACAACTGTATTCAAGGTAATCTCCTTATCATAGTCAAGACTGTGAGGAGGTAGATTAGCATGCAAAACCTACCTCTCGCACTCTCCTCTTGTGCTTGGTACTTTTCCTCTTATCCACTCTCCTAACAGAGGGATGATATTCTCTTGTCTCAACATCTTACATACTTCCTTGACTTCATCTATATCCTTTTGTGGAGCATCAACGCTCTTCTTGTACTCTAACTACCACGACTTCTCCTTCAGGAATAGATCTCTCCTTGTAGGCTTTGAATAACATCCATTGTTTCTTGATATACTTCCTTATGATGTGTAGGGTTTGTATACTTCCCATGTACCACTTATTCTCTTGTAATTAGTGGTCTCTTCTTTGGTATCTCCCTTATGCTTGTAACCTCATCTTACATCATCACTAGTACAGGTTCTAGCTCTGACTCACACACCACCCTTGGCATCTAATGTGGATCAGCTCTCTTCACACTTACCATCTTGATGCCTTTATCCTTCCACTGCTTTTGGCTGATATATTCAAAAAATTATAGGAATTCCTCATACTTATGATTTTTCCCAAACAAAGAGCACTACAAAAAATCATAACACTCACACTTGTAATGTTCTTTAGACCCACAATTATAACAGGTTCCATTGGAAAATTCACTTCTTCCTCCTCCATGATTTCCAGGGCCTTGGAATCCACCATGAAATCCCCTTTTGTGACCTCTTCCATCTGCATGCCCTTTGTAATGACGACCCTCATCCTTGGAACTATTAGAAATGTTCTTTTGGCACACACCAGTATTAACGGTTTCATGTATCTGGTCAATCAATCTACAATCCTTGGTGTCATGAGTAGTAGAGGTGAAAATATTGTAGTAGCAGGATACATTCTTACAGATCACGTGTTATAGCAACGAGCATCTACTTGCATCATGATCTCCATGGAAAATATCACATTCCACCAATATGGTACATAATGATCTTCATGAAAAACTATCCTTAGTGTGCCCCTTTACTTTGCAGTATGTTCACCATATCCCACTATGGGTCCCATGAGCCAATTTCACAGACATTTTCTCCAGCTGCTTTACCATTGCAATAATTTTGGCTTCTAGGAATGGACGAACTCATGTATTAACGCTTCCTACTACCTCAATGTGTAAGGTAGCCTCTAAGGCCTCATGTGGATATGTGAAATTTTCCTCCTGAACGGTGTGATCAGTCCTCCAATGAACCATTGAGTATGCTGCGAAGGGTGAATGTCATAAGAAAACTTGGATAGGAGAGTCTTCAAATGTGCATATCCTTCAACACGCTGATGCTTTTGTGTTTAAACTCAGGTATGTCAAACTCCACCAAAAAGGCATTACGTAGCACAATGTAATCCATGACTGTCTAGTGTGAATCATACATCCTTTAAAAACTATGCATGTTCCCTTATAATGTGGTTATAAATTGACTGACATTCCATTCTGAGGGCAGTGATACCCTTCACATGCCATAGAAACTCATAGTTGTGTACATGTTCTGTGACATCTTCAATGCCCTTGTAATCAAGTAAGTGGAGTGATATCTCATAAAACACCTGTTGATGGATGTTGTAGACCTTATCTACCATATCCAAGACCTTGTATTCCCTCTAGTGTTCACATCCACCACTAGACCCACTAGATCCAATAACTACTATCCCTTTGGTTCCACCTAATCCTCCTCTCATATTAGGAAAGGGTCCTGAAGCAGTTGCACCGTGGTAACCCACCGTCACGCTAAAATGTATGCTGAGAGTCTGTGATATCGAACCACTCCCATATGTGTTTCCCACGCTACTTGTACATGTGATACTCAAACCTTGTGAACCACACACCTTGCCTTAATTTTATATGAGATAAGATACCTTTGAATATAGGAAATGAATATGCAGCCATAAATGTACAAAATTAAAAATTATACCTCCTAGGTGTCGCTTGACTACCAATAACGATACCAACATGGATTATACAAAACTTATCTTAGGAATTGGATATACTAAGCGCAAGGTTCTGGTCACCATGTGGGTTGAGATGTGCCTAAAAATCTTCTCCTTTCTTCATATGATGATATATCTCCAAAATAAAAGGGGGTTTCTCTTTACGCTTTCCAATATGGGGTAGCTCAAACTTCTCAGGTTCCACATCCTCTGCACGTGAACCTCAAACCCTTCCTACAATCCTCTTCCTCCATAAATCCATCACTCCTCCATATTTTTTCTATCTTTCCAACTACCTCTTCTGATCTTCATTATACTTGAGATCCACCTCTCCTCTCTCTCCATTTCCATTGCAAGGTCTTCCATCCTCTTCAGCACTAGCTTCCGCGCCCCACACCTAGAAGGATTTTAGCCAGCACATGTGGAAAGGATTCCAAACTCAACGTAAGCAACCAGGATCTTGATAACTAGTGGAATAACAGGTAAGAACAATCCTATAGGATCCATTCAAGAACTCAAACTCAATGATATTTGGGAAATAATATACATAGAAGTAGCATATTCCAAGGTATAACTATTCAACACTCTACTCCACCAGTGATGAACAACAAGGGTCCATGTCATATCGACATCATGCAGACTCTGATACTCATCTTGGGTCCATACCTGAAGTCTATAGTACTAACTTGACCTAGATACATATGTTGAAAGACATTCATACAAATCTAATGGGAAACACCAGAAGAATGTATCATAGAGTTCGTGATACAGATTCTCCTCCACCCATTTTCATGCATCAAACTCAGATCTAGTATTGAACCTATGATAAAAATCATCCTCCATGTTTTTAAGCCATGTCTCTATACTATCCAAGGTTAGACACTCCATCATCACACATCGTGCTCACAACATCTTAAAAAGAGGTCCAGGCAATGGAACCTAAATGTAGTCATTTCTTGATGAACTTTGTTTCTAACCCAAGTGTGTTGGCCTATCACCCAGTGTGAGCTGGGAGCTCACTCGAGGTGCACGCGGGTGTCAAGACCATTCTTTATGTGAGATTCACAAGAATTATTTTCCATTGATCGAGAATGAGTTCCAAGAATGTAAACATAGACATTCACTTGAAAACAAAAGATACAAATAATGGATCTATGCACAGATGCATCATAAATGGAAATGAACATTGTAAATAAGCATAATGAAACTAGATCATACTCAGAATAACATGAAGAACCCAAGGGTTTAAACTTAAGAACATGAATAAATAGAATCACACACATACATTGATTTATAAACATTTACCGTGGCCTCATTACATTATAAGGGTCATATAGACCGAATACATCAAGGAATATTATCTTAAACCCTCTTGAAATAATCTATAGAGAGATATCTTAGCTATTCTACCCATTACAACCCTTATTCATACCCAAACCCATGCATATATGCTTAATAGAATCCTTGCAATTATTTCTACAAAATCTTGTTACTACTTAACACCCTCTTTAACCCTTCATTTTGCCATCACTTTGTTATAACTCTCCTCTCCCTATTTCAGAACTAAGCACCCCTTTAAATATGATCTAGATGCACTGCCCTAGTTTCCTTCATGAACAAATCACATTTCAAGTGGAAGTGTGTTCCTCCATGTTCAATTGCCTATGCTAGCTTGTAAATGCCTCCACTACCTGTGATGATCATCCTTATAATATTCCTTACATGGAATATTATTTTCTTGATCTCCAAGGCTCTAGGCTGGAACCTTATCCATTTTTCACACCTACTTGGGATTTTCACACATTTCTCCTACGACAACTTCTTCAAAATATGGCTAAGTCTCTAAACCTTCCTTCTCCTGCACGTGCTAACCTGTTTTCCCATGCACCTTTCACTTGCACACTTTTTCCTGAGAACCTTCCTTCTTTACTTCCTCCCACGAGCACTGAATCTTCTTTATTCTTCTTATCCTTTACCGTTGAGGATGAAGCACCTTTCCTAGATTGTGCATGATTAAAAACATCACATGAGAAACTTGGAGCTTCTTCATCATTGTCATATTCATCATCAATGTACTCAATTAGGCCATTGTGCATATCAACTTCCTCGACCTCAAGATAGTTTTCATAGTCTTCCATATTTTCTTCTTCAGTTTCATCAATTTCTTCTTCCTCCTCCAGCTCTTTGGTGTCACATATGGCATTAACTAGGGGTGCTTCAAGAGCAAGCCGACAAGGAGGTGGAGAAATCCTTGGCCTATCTGGAGGGTTTGGTTTCTTTGAAGCATTCCGCATTGTGATCTGAGATAGCTTCTTCTTCAAGGAAACCAAGTCATTTTCCATTTTTTGGAACATCAGATCTGTGGTGACAGAGTTTGAATTCTGACCCTTTTTCTTTCCATTGGGGCCTTTCACCTTTCTGGAAAGGATTAGATCATCATCGGTTTCTATTGCATAGTCTTGGGCTTCCCTCAATGTTCTTGGTTGGGCTCTTCTAAGGAAGAAACCTACTTCTGATGGAAAAGCACTGATGAAAAACCTCTTCAAATTATTTTTAGGAGGCACCACATCTTCAGGGTTCCTTCTTATCACTCTATCATATCTTGCTACGAAGTCCCTCATTGACTCGGAGGTTTCTTTCTTCATTTGTACCAATTGGACCAAAAGATCCTGAAAATCTTATGTGCTCTTGAACCTATGTTTGAATGCACTTCTTATATCCTCCCAACAGGTGACGGACCTCAAGGGTAGCATGTAGAACCATTCAACAACTTTCTCTTGAAGTGACTCCACAAAGAGTCAGAATGACACATCTTCATCCTCAACACCCAACACACCGCAAGCAGTGATAAATGTTGCTACATGCTCTTCAGGGAGTTGAGAACCATCCCCTCTAAATTTTGGGAAGTTTTTTCTTGAGCCTCTCGGTAGCTCATGGAGTGGTTGAGCAAGAGCCAGTGGACTGGTGTTTCCTCCCCATGGTACATTAGGCCTTTCGGCGTCACGATCACGTTCATGCTCATGATCATGATCCCCCATTCTATTTCTATTTCTATCTTCGAACCTTATTAAGGTTGCGGCTTCATTTGTTGCTCTTTCATCTACCTCGGCTTGAAGTCTCTCGATTTCTTCGAGTTGAGCTCTTATTTCTTCTTCGGCTCTCACCTCTCTTTCTCTAGCTTCTTCTTCAGTCTCCACATCAGTGAAGTCTACAAGGTTCTCATTGATGTATGGAAATTCACCGTCCAAAGGATTGACAACACTCAGGTTCCCAACGTGACCGGTTGCTTGAAAAGGAAGCCTCTAGATTCCGAGTAGCTCTTGTCTCCTTTGAAGTTCCTAAAAAATGGGATCAGTTTGTCCTCCTTGTCTCTGTTGTCGGGTGTATCTTCTATCCGCCAGCTTGAAAATCTATGCTCTTCTTTGCGGTGTTGGAATTTGTCTTTGCCTCTCCAATTCAACAGCGCGTTCTTCTTCAAGGTCTAGAATTCTCATGGCAATGAAGTAGTGATTGGCACTTTGTCTATTATGCCAGATAGCTTCCCTCAAATCTGAAGCAACGTCTTCTTGGATGTGGAAGAGAAATTCGGGTCTTTCAATAGGAGGGTTTCCCGAAATAGCCATGATTTGAATCCATGTGGCTCATATAGCCATTCAAATTCTAGAAATTTTTCTCTTTTTTGAATTTTGAATTTTCTGACCTTGTGGTCATATTCAGGTGCAGATGCTGCTAAATCTGCCCCACAGTGGGTGCCAAAAAATGTTGGCGAGGAAATTTGTCAGGTGGAAAAATTTGTGAATTCCTTGCCAACGCTCTGGGAATCTAAGTCCCTCTACTTAATTGGTGCAGCTACCATATATGCATGCATGTAAAAAGGTGGATTTTTATGGTGGCCTTTCGATTAGGGATCCAACAGGGACACTCCACTGACCCTGTGGCAAAGCTAGCAATTTCTTGCTAGAGAGAACTTTGTCTGAAAGTGGGAAAGGGAGTGAGAATAGAGGTAGGAGAACTAATGCTGCAGGTAGAAAATCATATTCATGCACACACACACACTAGTTAGAGATTTCAACACATGCATTTATGAGAAGAAACAACCCTGTAAATGGCAACAAGATGAGATAAGATTGCGAACTCAAAGTTTCTAAAATCTCCTCATCAAAGAGGCTACAAAATCCTTCTTCTTGTATTGATGTTTAAACAAAAGTTGTACATAATGTGGGAATGGAAGAAATTTGAGAATTGAGGGAAGTAGAAGAAAATGGCTATCTCCTTTGCTTTCTCTAAGTACAATGCACTCTCGAGTTTACAAGATCAATTGCCAACCTCCTACAATGGCGTGAAGAAGCCATTAAATATCTTGCAAGAAACGGTTACAACTTCTTCTTTGTTAGCAAGAAACGGTTTACAATCTTTTCAATCATTTGCGTCTGTTCAGATTCTTGATTCGCGAAGAAACGCCAATGGCGGAAAAAACCAGACTTTTCATAATGCAACCGTTACACACATTTTTCAACTTTGAATTTGAACTGATCATCTTGCCTTTAAAACTTTAAACCAGAGTCATCCACATGGGAGAAATTTACTAGAGCAGGCGTGGAGGATGCCTTTTGCATTTTGTGACTTTATAGAGATTTGGCATTTTTTACATTTTTGGTCTGCCCTTCTGCTTTTGATATAAGCCCGACATGTGGCTTCACTTGATTGACAAAGGAATCACGGCTCACTTTATGACTTTTATCCCTTTTTACAAAAAGGCTCAAAACCTCAAAGTTCTCTGCCAACCTGCTTCCCCGCTTTTACTTTTAATGAGGGATCAACATTTGACTTTTTCCTTATAGCATGATCGGGGTTGCGGGTCACTTTATGAATTTTAGCCCTTTTTACAAAAAGGCTCAAAACCTCAAAATTCTCCATCGACACACTTCCCCGCTTTGACTTTCAACATGGACACAAGTCCCCAGAGGAACTACAGATCATTTTATGAGTTTAACTCCACTTTTGGAAATAAAACCAAATTTCCAAAAGTGCTCCGATGGCCTACTTTCACGCTTTGAATTTCAATGCAGGCTCAACATTTGACTTTTTCCTTATAGCATGATCAGGGTTGCGGGTCACTTTATGAATTTTCTCCTTTTCACCACAATGTCTCAAAATGCAAAAAGGATCCACCTTTCTGCCATTCCACCAATCCTCCAATCAAAGCCTTCTGGGACTGCGGGGCCAATTTGACATTTTTGCTAAAATAACATAAAACGTTAATTTCACAAAAAAGGACATGTCTTGCCGCATCCAATTAGATATGTCCACGTACCCATGGATAATATGGCTAAAATTTGATGGGGAAGAAAATGCCCATCATTCACGACTGTGGAAAAATGCAGAGAAGAAGAAAACTCCACCATTTTGCACCTGATTTTCAAATTTCTTTCGCAAACCAATGAATTGAAAACAATACAAGGTTCAACGATCCATGGCCATAGAAAGATTAAAAATTTCATTCAAATAAGGACAACAATAAAATTTTCACATGTCCATACAGGAAAATGGAAAATTTATCAAAACGTGCAGACTGGAGAGTTTAAACAACTTCAAAGCATGAATTTCTCTATCTTTTCAGACTTCCAACTTTACTTGAACACTTCTGGAGGGCATGAGCTCAAAATTTTCAAATTTGAATTAAAAAATGAGGGGGGGATTTTGAGGGTGACAATAGCTGGATCTAGCTTTGGGGCATGACATGGACTGAGCATAGTGAAGACATGACATGGGAATCCAGAATCTCAACCTCTAAACCATGTAATTCATTAACCAGTGCCTTATCCATTGGGCCTTGCAGATTCATGTACAACTTTGAGAAAGAAAGATCAAAATAAGGAAACACATAAGCACACAATAGGAAGGAAACACACGACACGCAACAGAAGGGGAAACAAAACCACACAACATAAAGGGAAACACACCTATGGTATAAGGCAGGGGAACAACCTGCTTTCACTGATGATACAATTTCAAGTATTGCCCACTCCAAGGCAATTCCAGCAGCGTTCCATCCAAATATGAGATAAGAAAAGCATTCTCACCACAAGCTTCATGAATTTGTAATGAAGTCTCTAAATTTGAATTCTCTTGCCTTGGCCTTCTCATCAAAAATATTTTTTACTTTCAATCGGTGATCCTTAATGTGATCCACCACTTGGAGTCTATTTTCTTCTAGCTTCTCAAGAAAGAGAATCCTCTTGTTAATGGAATCCTTGTACTGACCATCTTCTATTGCTTGTAGCAGCTTGAGAGCTGGCATCTTGATCGTGAGAGGAATTTCTGCTTCGACTCCATACAACAGTTGGAATGGTGACATACCTATTGCCTTCTTGGGAGTGATCCTATCCACCCACAATGCGTCGTACAACCTTTTGTGTCAATTCCTTTGATTCTTATTTACAAGCTTGCAAAAAATGGTCACAATGTTCTTGTTGCTTGATTCGGCCTGTCCATTTCCTTGTGGATAGTAGTCAGAAGAATGATATAGGGAGATTTTGTAGCTATAACAAAACTCGGTCAACTCTCTTGAAGATAAATAGGTAGCATTATCTGTTACAATATTTGGTGGCACTCCGAAATGGACTATGATATTCTTCTTGATGAAGTTGCATATGGTTTCAGTGTTGGCTTGTTTGGCCGGAATGGCTTCCACCCATTTGGTAAAGTAGTCTTTTGTTGTGAGTACATAGGTGTGCCCCATTCTTGAGTGAGGCTTCAGAACACCAATAAATTCCAAACCCCACTGTTGAAATGGTTCTTCAATAACCACAAGTCTGACTTGGCATGTTTTGCATTTAGAAACCCAATCTTGAGTGTCTGCAAAGATGGTGGGCCAATAATACCTTCCTCAAAGGATCTTGTGTGTAGTGACCATTGCTAAAAAATGTCCACCACATACTTGGTCATGGTATTCTTTAAGAAAATTTTCTTGTTGATCTTTATCTACGCACCTGAGGAAACAACCATCTAGGTCTCTTTTGTAAAGCACATGATTCCAGATTACAAATTTAGCTGCCTTCAGCTTGAGTTTTCTCCTTTTCTTGTAATCAAGATGGGGAGGGAATTCTCCATAAACGAGGTAATAGGTAATATCAGAATACCATCAGTAGTGGTGACAAAGAGAACCTATGGGATGTCTTCTAAACAAGTTGAGCAAAGCATATTTTTCTTCGCCATGTTAAACTTTGAGTGTTTCATCTTTAGCAATCAACTTGCACAACCCATTTCCCCTTACCAAATTAGAGGGAAAAATCTCCAAGTCATATTCTTGAGTCTTTAAAATCTAATTTCCTCTTTTATCTCCAGGATCATGTTGTGTTAAGATGGACTTGATTGCTCTGTCAGGGACCATCACCACCGTATGGGAATTGAGGATGTAAAACCTGAAGTTTTTTATAGCCTTGACCACTGCATAGGCATGCTTCTCCAATTGGCTGTATTTTAGCTCGTGCTTTTTCAAAGGACAAATCATGAAAGCAATAGGTGCTTTCACACCTTCATCATTTTTTTTATTGAGAACGGCAGAGAGTGTATGTTTTGATGCATAACAATACATGATGAATTCTTTGTTAAAATCTGGATATACAAGAGTCGGAGCCTTGGCAATGGATTTCTTGATCTCTTTGAATGTTGCCTTCCCTTCATTGTTCCATTTGAAGTTTTCTCATGGTTTCATCATGGAAGTGATGTGCTTCATCAACTCAGAAAACTCTGGCACAAAATGACGAAGAAAGTTCACCTTTCCGAAGAATGAATGAACTCATTTCTTGCTTGTGGGCAGGGTTAATACTTGAATGGATATGATCCTCTCAGGATCAATGTGTGCTCCATGTTTGTTCACAATGTGCCCCAATAACTTACCTTCTGTGACTCCAAAAATGTACTTTTTTGGATTTAGTGATATGTCATGTTTCCTACATCTTGCAAGTACCTGTTCCAAGTGATAGATATGATCTCCCCTCTTCTTTGAAAATATTGTGAGATCATCAAGATATATGACAATGTAATTCTTTAGATCTTTGAAGGAAAAATCCATCGCCATTTGGAATGTAGCTCTTGCATTGATTAGGCCAAAAGGCATTCTATTGTACGTAAAAGTGCCCTAAGGTGTTGTAAAGGATGTCCATGTGCGGTCCTCCTCTGCCACTTTGATTTTATTATATCCTGAGAATCCATTAGGTAATGAAAGCATTTTAGATCTAGTGACTTCTTGTAGGATATGGTCCATGATAGGAAGAGGATAATTTTCCTTTAGTGATGCCTAGTTCAAGTTGTGAAAATCTACACATATCCTTATTTCACCATTCTTCTTCTACACTGGCACAATGTTAGCCACCCATGTGTAATGGTGGATGGGAAAGATGATCATTGCATTAAGCATCTTTGTTACCTCCTCCTTAATGGTATTAATAATCTTTGGGTTATACAACCTTTGTTTCTGTCTGAAGGGATTAACACCCTGCTTCGAAGGAATTGAGTGATGCATTTCCTTTGGATGGAAGGATTTGAGTTCATCATAAGAATAGGCCAAGAAATATAAGTATTTCTTGAGTAATGCAACAAACCTTATTTTTTCTTCAGGTGAGCAACATTTTCCAATATTGACCATCCTTGGCTCCTCTGGGGTACCAATGTTTTCTTTATCAAAATCAGCTGGGCACCGAGAAGATTGCTTTTCTTTATCTTGAATGAATATGTCATGTTTGT
Organism: Taxus chinensis; assembly: GCA_019776745.2. Taxonomy (NCBI): domain Eukaryota; kingdom Viridiplantae; phylum Streptophyta; class Pinopsida; order Cupressales; family Taxaceae; genus Taxus; species Taxus chinensis. The sequence goes on from CM034154.1 coordinate 487,808,112, forward strand.
CAAAGAGGTCTTCTAAAGAGACTAGGCATTTGGGAATTTCATTCCCTTTCAATTTAATTACTCCCTCATCATCAATCCCTTCAATTCCTCCTTTCTCTTCTTTGGGGACTGCTTCTCAATGTGGATTTTCACCTCCTTCTAAGAAGGGATTATTGAAATTATCCCTTTGCTCTAAAAAGGCTAGAATTTGGTTATCATCATTGAAGACTTGCCAATGATTTGCATTGTCTCGTACACTAGGCCTGAATACCATTTCAATGGTCATTTTTTATTTACCAAAAGAAGGATGAGGTGTCACTAGGGAAGCTGACACTGCAAGAGAATCAGCCTTTTCATTTTTTTCCCTTGGAATAGCTTCACTGGAAAATGCATCAAAAGATTCAATGCAGTCCCACACTCTGTTTCTGTAATGTCATAGTCTTGGATTCTTCACCTGATATTGTTGGCAGACCTTCTTTACTACAACCTCTACATCACCTCGGAATCTAAGTTTCTTGATTCCCATGTCCTCATATGCACTCATGCCTAAGAGTAGTGCTTCATACTCTGCAGTGTTATTTGTATTATCAAATTGCATCTTGGATGTAAATGGGTACAACTCATTGGAATGAGAGTACAATACTACACCAGCTCTCAAGCCCGCACTGGAATGACTACCATCAAATTCCATTGTCCAAATTTGATCTTCCTCTTCCTCTATGAGAATTTGCAAGTTCTCCTCTTTTTTTTATCTGAGGAAGTAGTTTCCTAGCCCACAATCTTGAAAGAGAATGTTTTCTTTCAGATCATTAGACTTTCATACTATGAACTTCATCTTTGTGACTGGTAGCAACATCTTCATCTCACCTTTACTGGAATAACTACAGATGACCAATCCATTTTTATCTCTCCACCCAGGTCTCTGTAGAAACTCCTACTCAATAGCATACCAAAATATGTTGAGATGTTTGTTACCAGTATGGTTAGGAGCACCTTCTTGTCTGGAAAATCAGCTAGTGCTACATGTGCATATTTTATTCTTCCTACCAATTGCACTTTTTTGGATTCCATTAACTAGCAGGTGTCATTTACCCAAGTCAAGGTTAGGCCTAGAGCATTTGCAATTTTGGTTGGCATCACATTGTCTGAGGCTCTGGAATCTATGATACAATTATTTAGCTGAAAGCCTTTAATGAGGAGTGACAGGTAGAAAGGTTCAACCTTGTTGGTTTTGGAGGCACCGAGGGCTAGCATGTTTTGGGAAGGTGGTGTGGATGGTTTTCCCAGTAAGCCTTTAGAATTAGGACTCGAGTATACAGGGTTACCACCAAAAAATGCATTAATGAACCTATCAAGCTGGGTAGGGTGTGTTTGTAGGTATTCTATTTCTGAGAGCTAGACTTTGGTTTTGCTTGCATGTTCCACAAAGTCAAATGAGGTTATGGTGAGCGAGGAAGAGGTTCCAGAAATGGGGAAAGATTTACATGGTAGAGGCTTTGCTACTTTGGGTGTTGAATTTTCCTTTTTGGGTGTAGCAATTGGCTTGGAAGGGAGTGAGGGTGTAGCTTTTGATTGAACCTTAGATGTTTTTGCAGGAACAACATTTTAAGGAGAATTTTTCTTAGAAACTTTTGAGATGGGAGAATAATTAGATGACTTACTTGGCATAGTAGCATGATCCCTAACAACTAGTGAGTCTAGTTTTTCTTTGGCCAACTCCATATAAGGTGGTAATGGTGATCCTTTGCTGATGATTTTATTTTGTGTGACCTCTAGAGAAGAATCTTATTTATTCTTCTTATCCTTTACTGCAACCGTTGAGGATGAAGCACCTTTCCTAGATTGTGCATGAGTGAAAACAACACATGAGAAACTTGGAGCTTCTTCATCATCCTCATCTTCATCATCAACGTACTCAATTAGGCCATTATGCATATCAACTTCCTCGACCTCAAGATATTTTTCATAGTCTTACATATTTTCTTCTTCAATTTCATCAATTTATGCTTCCTCCTCTGGCTCTTTGGTGTCACAGATGGCATTGACTGGTGGTACTTCAAGAGCAAGCCAACGAGGAGGTGGAACAATCCTTGGCCTATCTAGAGGGTTTGGTTTCTTTGAAGCATTCTGAATTTTGATCTAAGATAGTTGCTTCTTCAAGGAAACCCAATCATTTGCCATTTTTTGGAACATCGGATTTATGGTGACAGAGTTTGAATTCTAACCCTTTTTCTTTCCATTGGGGCCTTTAACCTTTCTGAAAAGGATTAGATCATCATCGGTTTCTATTGCATAGTCCTAGGCTTCCCTTAGTGTTCTTGGTTGGGCTCTTCTGAGGAAGAAACCTACTTCTGATGGAAAAGCACTGATGAAAATCCTCTTCAAATTATTTTTCAGGAGGAACCATATCTTTAGGGATCCTTCTTATCACTCTATCATATCTTGCTACGAAGTCCCTCATTGACTCAGAGGTTTCTTTCTTCATTTGTACCAATTGGACCAAAAGATCCCGACAATATTTTGTGCTCTTGAACCTTTGTTCTAATGCACTTGTTATATCCCCCAATTGGTGACGGACCTTAGGGGTAACATGTAGAACCATTTGGAAGCTTTCTTCGGAAGTGACTCCTCAAAGAGTCAGACCGAGACATCTTCATCCTCAACACCGAACACACTGCAAGCAGTGATAAATGATGTTACATGCTCTTCAAGGAGTTTAGAACCATCCCCTCTGAATTTTAGGAAGTTTTTTTCTCAGGCCTCTCGGTAGCTCATGGAGTGGTTGAGCAAGAGCCAATGGACGGGTGTTTCCTTCCCATGGTACATTAGGCCTACGGGCCTCACGATCACGTTCACGCTCATGATCATGATCCCTCATTCTATTTATGTTTCTAGCTTCAAACCTTGTTAAGGCTACGGCTTCTTCTACTGCTCTTTCATTTGCCTCAGCTTGAAGTCTCTCGATTTCTTTGAGTTGAGCTCTTATTTCTTCTTCGGCTCTCGCCTCTCTTTCTCTAGATACTTCTTTGGTCTCTGTACGTACCCAAAATTATATGTACTGTACAGTCAAAAATTGGTTACGGAAACCCCAATGATGATTAAGATCTCTTCGCAAGGTGTTCAAAATCCAGAAAGCTCATTGAGTGTACATTTGCATCCCAAAAAGCCTTGTCCAGCCTCTACATGTTTTATCCTAACCTTTTCTCTCTTTTTCCTTGTTTTTTTATCGTTAGTTACAGGACCGCCTCCCTACCAGGGCGGCGGTCCTGTAACCGTCACCCAGGCCAGGGCGGCGGTCCTGTAACCATCGCCCAGCCAGGGTAGCGGTCCTGTACGTGTTTTCAAGAATGCTCCAACGATCGCATCAAATGTAAAAAATCAATTTACATCCGCATTTCTCAACCACTTTGTCTTGCATTTATGTTTTAGCCACCTGGTAAATAGTAATTTATCTTTGTTTAATGGTGAGAGAATTCAATTTGAACTTGCCTTCTAGTCATTGCAAATGCTATAAATATGCAGCTTGTTTACAAGTAAATGGTCTTGGTTCTTTGGTCTGGAGTCTTCATTCTTGAGCTTCAGTCTTCAATACTCAGTCCTAGATTTTGTTTATGAATCATTTTATCTTTAGCATGGATTAGAATTCTGAATATTTATTTATGCTTCACTGTACACCGACAACGATCCTGCTAGGAATCGCATAGGCCAAGCTCTGTTCTCTTGTGCCATCCCTCTCCTACTTGTACTTCGTTGTATTTCTCTGAAGCTGCTATTGCTCACTGTTTGAGTACCTGCTATTTATCATTTCGTTTTATCATTGCTGCAACAACCCTGCTAGGAATCATAGGCCAAGCCAGTTCACTTGCACCATCCCTCTCCTATTTGTGCTTCGTGCCATTTTTACTTCAAAGCAACTATCATCCCAGTATCTTCTCTTGATGATACTGTTATACTCCTACTCTTTTTGGATTCACATGAACACACAAGAACGAAGAGATCACTCTAAGGGGACAAGCTACAACAAAACTAGATTTACCTCTGCTCAGTAAACTCCTGGTTTAAATCGTGAAAATTATTATCAAATAGAGTAGTGAATCATTTTATTTCAATTAAGCTTGCTTTCAATATTGCCAGGGAAGCTGTGGGGAATGATAGTTTCTGAGAAACTATGATTTTTTCCTCACTTCTGAGGTAGGATTGAAGGTTTTCAATTAATTTAATTGGTTGTCTTTTATCTAGATTCACACATCTGCATAGGTGAATAACCACACCAGGCTATCTCGCTTGTTTGGTTTTAGTAGTTTAGTTGTTGCTTGTAATTATAATGTTTCAATCGTATATTTTGTTTAGATTAGTTTCCCTTTCAATAGTAGTGTAAATTGTTATTTTTAGTATAATTTAATTCAGATTTTTCAAACTAGATTAAACGCTTAAATTCTAGTTAGGAGGATAAACCACTAGGGAATTTACGCTACCCACTCATAGCCTCTAAATCTCCCCTTTGTCATTTCAGCTACCAGGAGATCACACTACCAGATCTTAGTCACTGATCCTCCCCGTGGTTAGCCATAGGAAAGTTCCTTGCCGATTCTCATCCTCACTTGTAGCTTTGTCTATCGTAGAAAATTGGCCATAATCTCGGTTGTGGCTTCATCTAAATCACTCGCATTACAGACCACCAGCTTTCTCGACACGACCTCAGGAGGTCGGGTACGAGGAAGGTCACTTGTCAATTATCATCCCCACATGTCACTTTTCTGTCATACAGTCTCCACGTTAATGAAGTCTACAATGTTCTCGTTGATGTATGGAAATTCACCATCCAAAGGATTGGAAAAACTCAGGTTCCCAACGTGATCGGTTGTTTGAAAAAGAAGCCTCTGCATTCTGAGTAGGTCTTGTCTCCTTTGAAGTTATTCAAAAATGGGATAATTTTGTCCTCCTTGTCTCTGTTGTCAGGTGTATCTTCTATTCACCATCTTGAAAATCTATGATCTTCTTTGCTGTGTTGGAATTTGTCTTTTCCTCTCCAACTCAGCAGTGTGCTCTTCTTCAAGGTCTAGAATTCTCATGGCAATGAAGTAGTGATTGGCACTTTGTCTATTATGCCAGATAGCTTCCCTCAAATCTGAAGCAACGTCTTCTTAGATGTGGAAGAGCAATTTGGGTCTTTCAATATGAGGGTTTCCCATAATAGCCATGATTTGAATCCATGTGGCTCATATAGCCATTTAAATTCCAGAAATTTTTCTCTTTTTTGAATTTTGAATTTTCTGACCTTGCGGTCGCATTCAAGTGCAGGTGCAGATGCTTCTAAATCTACCCCACGATGGGCACCAAAAACTATTGGCGAGGAAATTTATCAGGTGGAAAATTTTTTGACTTCCTTTCCAACGCTCTAGGAATCTAAGTCCCTCTACTTAACCGGGGAAGCTGCCATATATGCATGTGTGTGAAAAGGTGGATTTCTGTGGTGGCCTTTCGACTGGGGATCCAACAGGGGCACTCCACTCACCCTGCGGAAAAGCTAGCAATTTCTTGCTACAGAGAACTTTGTCTGAAAGTGGGAAAGGGAGTGAGAATAGAGGTAGGAGAACTACTGCTGCAGGTATAAAATCATATTCCTACACACACTAGTTAGAAATTTCAACACATGTATTTATGAGAAGAAACAACCCTACAAATGGCAATAAGATGAGATAATATTGTGAACTCAAAGTTTCTAAAATCTCCTCATCAAAGAGGCTACAAAATCCTTCTTCTTGTATTGATTGTTTAAACACAAGTTGTACATGGTGTCGGAATAGAAGAAATTTGAGATTGAAGGGAAGTAGAAAAAAAATGGCTATTTCCTTTGCTTTCTCCAGCTATAATGCACTCTCGAGTCTACAAGATCAATCGCCCTCCTACAATGGTGTGAAGAAGCCATTAAATATCTTGCAAGAAATGGTTACAACTTCTTCTTTGTTAGAAAGAAATGGTTTACAATCTTTTCAATCATTCATGTTTGTTCAGATTCTTGATTCGCGAAGAAATGCCAGTGGCGGAAAAAACCAAACTTTTCATAATGCAGTCATTACACTCGTTTTGTAACTTTGAATTTGAACCATTCATCTTGCCTTTAAAACTTTAAACTAGAGTTGTCCACATGGGAGAAATTTACTGGAGCGGGCATAGAGGATGCCTTTTGCATTTTGTGACTTTATAGCTCGATTTGGCATTTTTTACATTTTTGGTCCGCCCTTCTGCTTTTGATATAAGCTTAACATGTGGCTTCACTCTATTGGCAAAGGAATCGTGGCTCGCTTTCTTAATGTTAGCCCTTTTTACAAAAAGGCTCAAAACCTCAAATTTCTCCACTGACCCGCTTCCCCACTTTGACTCTAAATGCGGGCTCAACATTTGACATTTTCCTCATAGTATGATCGGCGCTGCGGGTCACTTTATGACTTTTAACCCTTTTACAAAAAGTCTCAAAACCTCAAAGTTCTCTACCATCCCGCTTCCCCGCTTTGACTTTCAACACGGGCACAAGTCCCTAGTGGAACTACAGATCATTTTATGACTTTAACTCCACTTTTGGAAATAAAACCAAATTTCCAAAAGTGCTCCGATGGCCCGCTTTCGCGCTTTGAATTTCAATGCAGGTTCAACATTTGACTTTTTCCTCATAGCATGATTGGGGCTGTGGGTCACTTTATAACTTTTTTCCTTTTCACCACAATGCCTCAAAATGCAAAAAGGATCCACCTTTCCACCAATCCGCCAATCGGAGTCGTCCAAGACCGCGGGGCCAATCTGACATTTTTGCTAAAATAACAAAAAATGTTAAGTTCGCAAAAAAGGACCCGTCCTACTGCATCTAATTAGATATGTCCACGTACCCGTGGATAATGGGGCCAAAATTTTATGGGGAAGAAAACGCTCGTCATTCATGATTGTGGAAAAATGTAGCGAAGAAGAAAACTCCACCATTTCATGCCTGATTTTCAAATTTCTTTCGCAAACCAAGGAATTGAAAATAATACAAGGTTCGACAATCCATGGCCATAGAAAGATTGACAATTTCATTAAAATTAGGACAACAATAAAAATTTCACGCGTCTAGACAGGAAAACGGAAAATTTATCAAAACGTACAGACTGGAGAGTTTAATCAACTTCAAAGCATGAATTTCTCTATCTTTTCAGACTTCCAACTTTACTTGAACACTAATGGAAGGCATGAGCTCAAAAAATTTTAATTTGACTTTTAAAATGAGGGGAGGGATTTTGAGGGCATCCAAGACTATAAAGAGGAGTTTGGAACCATACAACAAAAGGTCAAGACCATACAGTAGCTCTATGGTCATAGACATTCAGAGACAAAACATTTACATATCAAAAAAAAGTATTTTCATCTAATGTGCACATCTAAATTCTTCATGTACCACTCTACATACATAAGTATTTATCCCTTTGTGTGTTTCAAGAAATCATCTTATCATTTTAGCATTGTTGTAAGTATTAATGCATTATTCTAAATATGGGAGCTTGATTTTTATTAATTAGTTCAGAATAATCCCTTGTAATGAACCCTTACATCTTAATATTATATAATAACACTCTTTTATATTTTTAGGGTGTAAACACATGGAGCATACTAACACTTACACAAGAACCAACATGACAGCAAACAAAGACCAAGTGTGTTTCCACATTGAAGTGATGTTTCCTTTAAACATGTAATTTTCAACTTCACACTTAAAGGAGGGAAATGTAGACACCTAGATTTGACAATTTATCCATTGGCGATGAAAATTTTGACTTCATCCCTACACTATGGCTACTAAATTCATCTTGAGCCTGATTGTATTATCTTATGTTCTCCTGCATGACTTGTTATATTCTATGTGTTTCTAAGAAATTCACATACTTATTTTAATCTATCCATAGCATTATACCCCTCCTAACCATCTCACCTGAAATTTTTCTCATTTTGCATAAATTTTCTATCCAAAACCATACGGGTCTCGATAAAGATCTACTACGGTTTGGGACAACCCATATGGTCTTATTTCTACTCTCCCAACAACTATTTTCTTAATTTGATATCTTTTATGTGTAATTTCCTCTCCCCTAGTTCATCATTAATAAGACATTTACTTACATACACCTATACAATCATGTATAATTCACAAATTTAATTTACCCAACACTTTCAAGATAACTTTACAAATATTATTCTAAGGTACTCAAAATATTTAATCATCGTCTACAACACAAACACATCCTTATGAGAATCCCCTGCATTATATTTAAGGCACTCAACTAGGTCAAAGAGTATAATTTCCCCATCTATGAGCCAAGCCATAGTCAAGGTCAAGAGGTTACACATTTCCAAATATTTACATGATCAAGCGAATTCATTCTAGGTTTACATACACTATAACTATACACACCATTGTTAAGGGTGCATTTCAGTCTATCTATAATTACATTTGTTATCTTTGGGGAAATAAAATTAAGGTCAAACTAGATGGTTATCTTATATTTTCATTCAAGGATAACTATATGAGGTTTGTTCCCTCTCAAGGGGATTTAGTGTACACTTAGATCAGTTCAGTAAGGGTTGAAGAACAAATTTAGTCTATCTCACCACACATAGTTTTCTCCTTTTGTTAACTATGTGTGTATTAATTATAAGTGTAGGTGTATAGCATTTTTTATCCAGTGCAAGTCATTCTAGATAGTGTCACACATTTGTGAGTCCTAGTACCAAACAACAAAGTGCATCTCCATGTCACATGTGAGCACCAGAATTTGCATAACCCTAGCTCTTAGTGGTCCAAAATTGTACCACATAGGACCAAACCATACTCCACTCTAGTCGTGGATTCTACAACCATGTCTTCTTACATCCTCTAGTTTTAGTTCCTAAAAAGAAGCAATTACAGGTCTTCTTCATGTTGGTGTAATATTTATATGCACCTTTCATTTTAATTTTACTTTTACTTAGCTTTATTTAAGCTTTGTTGACTTAGTCTACTTTTTAAACCTCCTAGGCTTAGAATAGTATAAGTCACACGCACATCTTGACAGTGTGTCATGCATGCTTATTCATGTGGAGGTTTTTGTACGCATGTTTTTCAAATAGTCAAAAGTAAATTTCAATTGCAACTCTTGCTTTTGCTATATATAGAACAATTTTATTTGTAAATTAAGGATCTTGTATAAAAAAATTGATTTCAATTTCATTTGGTTGATTTATTAGCAGTAATGTGTTTCTATTATTGTTTATTATTTACATCAGCTTCTTTGGTTTCTAGAGTGAGTCCAAATTAGGGATATTCCTGGGTTTCACCTATTCTTTTGTGGTTTTAGAGTGGTACTCCTTCAATTGGTAATTGTGGTGTTGAAGCTTGTTTTGGTTCTTCTTTTTTATCCATACACTTCTCCAAGTTCTTTATAATATTTTAGGCATATCAACTTGTTGGTATTCAAAAAAAACATTTAGATTTTCTTATTCATGCCAAAAAACCCTTTTCCAACCCTTTTAATGGCAGTTTTTCAATTTTGAAATAAAATTAGATTTTTCTAGTTCTTCTTGGTATTTTTAATGAGTTCTACATCAAAACATATGCATTTTTTTAAAATAGGATTTTTTATGCATAATTTTTTCTGTAAAATTTTAAAGTTTCACTTCTACAGGACAAGCCATAACAAACAAGGTCTACAACAAAAAAAAAATTGTGAATTTTTGTAGTTTGTAGGATCCAATCACTAATTTTCATATTCTTCATCTCATAATGTTTCTACAAAGTCCATTTTATTTGCAATTTGGACTTATGGTGCTCTCGAAGCATCCATTTGAAATTTATAGTTGCTTGGGAAACCCGTCAAATGCATAGGTCTGTGTTTTATCTTTAATAATGATAAGTGGCATGATGACAAGTATCATTTTGCAAGGAATTTACTACCAATATGTATGGATTTCAGATCCCTTAGGCTACATGCTTAGCCTTAAGAGCCTTTTTAAGCTCTTGGTTTCCCATATGACCATCCCATAACTCTAACTCAGCCCCTTGCACCCTAATTAGATCCTAGTTTCTTATTTTAGCCATCATATTACCTTGAGCTATCTTTTTTAGCCACATATGAAACACGTTGCACATAGCCTACACCATTGAGCATCATTTTTTTACTAAACTTGTTACATATATCATGTTTTCTACTTTGGAAGGCCTACAAAGTATTTTCTTAAAATTATGTAATTTTTCATGTTATACATATTGGACATAATGATCACAATGGTAGAGTTTGTTTATCCCTCTACAATTTTGGTATCCATAGATTCAAAACCTTGGAATGATGCTATGAATGCAAAATATTAATCATTGATGAAAAATAACACATGACAACTTATAAATCTTCTATTAGGGACACCTAGGAAAGAAAAATATAGGTTACAATGAGTCTTCAAGACAAAATCCAAATTATATGTTATTATTTACAAACACAAGGCAAAGCTCGTAACAAAAGGGTATGTTTTAAAAAAGGCATTGATTATGATAAGACATTTTCTCCCACGACCAAAATTAAGAATATTATGATGATATTTTCTTTGGCTACATAGTTTATTTTGAAATATCACCAAATGGAAGTAAATATATATTTCTTAATGGAGAAGATATAAAATAATAATTCTACATGTCTCAACAAGAAGGTTTAGTCATACCTAAAAAAGAAGAAAAGGTGTACAAGCTTATAAAATCATTGTATGGTCTCAAATATACTTCCTGAGCCTATTATGTAAAAATTGATAAACATCACATTCAACATGGATTCCAAAGTATTCCTTATGATCCAACCCTATACCTAAAATAACAATGGGGAGATTACAATTGTGGTTGTATATGTCGATGATACATCATCAACCGTTCAGTGAAGATAAACAATGTAATGTAGAAATTTCTTAAACGATTGATTGACATGATAGATTGTAGGTTGTTGCATTACTTTCTTATACTAGAAGTATGGAAAAAGGAGTAACACATTTTTGTGTCTTGTATGAAATATATCAAGACATTGCTCGAGAAATTTTGGGTGATGGATTGCACTACTATTGAAACACCCATAGAAAAAAATTCTCAATTTTCTTGTTCAAATCTATCACCGTAGGTAAATACAACTCTTTATCAATAGTTGATTGTGATTCTCATTTACTTTACAATACTATGCCATATATCAACTATCTCTTATAGTTCATGTAAGAGTAAAAAAATATGTCACTAGAAAGTAACAAAGTGAATTTTGAGATACATACGAGGAAATATAAACATTGACCTAAAATACAAGAAGAATGATGCATTCATCTTGTCAGGATATTCATACTCAAATCATGCAAGAAATATTGATGTAAGGAAATATAATTATGGATATGTGTTCTCTTTGGGATTTGATCCAATAGTATGAGTGAGTAAGAAACTAAACTTTATTTCTCAATCTTCCATTCAAATAGAAGATTGTGTTGTAGGAGGAGTTATTTTTCAAAGTGATATGGTTACATCACATACTTGAAGGATTAAGAGAAACACATAAGCATCCAAATATCATGTATGTTTTTTTATTAAGGATAAATATCATGTATGTTGATAATGGAAGTTTTATCAATGTTTTTCAAAATATAGTGTTTTATGAATGTATGAAGCATATCTAAGTACAAACACATTCCATATCCAAAAATGTTTAGAAACACAACATCCAACTCTAGTATTTCCCAATAGAAGAATAACATGTAGATGACTTCACAAAGTAACTTGTATAGCAAAATTTTGAGGAATTTAGAGAATATCTCTCTTGTTCACTTGAGACCATGTTGAATTAAGGGATAATGTTAGGTTCAACCTAGGGGTGATTAATTCACCATAGTCAAATAATTGACTAACTTATATTCATGTAAGTAGAATCTCTTTTATTGTGTTGTTGGGATAATAATATATTGTAAACTTTTACTTTAGCTAGTTTGTTGAATAATTTATAACCATAGTTGTGTTTTATGTAAATTGGTGTATTAGCATCATATTTTCGAGGAGCTAATTATAGTTGTGTAATATCTATAAATATTACAATCATATGAATTATTTGATAATGACCATTACTGTGTATTAATAAAATATTATTATTATCTTACTTGGTGATCAATTATTAATATAGTCTGAAGTGTCTTGTGGTGGAGGTTGAGGTGTCATGTGGTGGTATTAAATAGCCAAGAATTGAAATGCTTTACATGACATCACAATTATTTATATTTGTTGAATCATTTAGTGCTTTTAAATTTATTTTTTAAAATATAGGTTGATGCATGATGTTGTATTAAATTGTTTAGAAATTCATGTTGTATATCATATCATAATTACTAATTCCCATTGAACGCAAGATACCATAACAAAATTTTATTTAACTTGACTTAATTGGTTATTATTACTCCACACTTTCAACCAATCATAAAATGGTATAATTTTTTTATATGTTGAATTTATTATGTATTAAATCATAGACTTATATATTATTATTTTAAAATGCTTAAAAATGCATTTATCTTCTTCCTTATTAATTAACAAGTGGAAGATTCTTGTCGAATATTCCTTTCGATTAACTATAATAATCATTTGTTATTTTCAATTTTACTTATAAATATAATTTTATTTACCTATTAATACTAATAAAATACACCTCACCATATACTAATGATTATGATGTGACATACAACATAACATCTCTAAATAATTTATTACAACATGACATATCAACTCATGTTTTTGAAAAATTAAAGTTTCATCAAATGACACCTCAACTTCTATTAATAGTTATAATGTGACATTCAACATTAAAAAAATTGATTGACATCGCAACCCATATTACTTGTCACGATGTTACTAAAAAAATTAATATTACTACGAATCCATGTTATAAATATCTTTACAATTTTTTTTACTAACTTATTTTGCATGAGACAACTATTGTCACTAACAAATGCACCCTTTGGGAAGTGGTGTGATGACTCCCCAAAGGGTGCATTCCTCTGTGACAACAATTTTTGTCCCACCGAATGTGCCAAAAAAATTTGTCACGAAGGAACGCACCCTTTGGAGAGTGGTGTGATGACTCACATTCTAACTAACAAAATTGAAACTCTCCTAGGCTATGGGTGACCTAAATTTGGAGTAATTATCTAGAGATGGGTGTTTCCCCTAGTGTAACACCTAAAATTATCTTCTACTGTATTGTATGAGATGGGAAAAGGGAGAAGGAGAGACTAAAAATAATGAAAATGGGGTGATACACTAGAAATTTGAGGATCTTAGACTTGTTTGAACCACATATATGGGCCAATGGAACCATGCACGCAATACACAACTTACAAATGGATATGTCAATGCAAAAGTGCTTCAGAGAAAGGTTTGAAGCTATGAAAAAAATAAAGAAGAGAAATAAGTTACTCCAAAAGGGCAATTTGGTAAGCTCCACAACTAGATCTTGCACACACTTTATTAAACACAGTCTATGACTTGTAAATTAACATATAATTGTATAAAGGAATGGAAATTAAACTGCTAATTAGGGATAAAAATATATCATGAAATAAAATCATATTTAAAAACATAATATTGCACAATAAATAGGCTGTAAGAAGGTAGAAATAACCCCTTTATTAATCCAAGAGGTGAAACCAATACAAAATATCACTCATGACCCCTACTCTTCTACTCATAACGCTAAATTACTCTAAGATAATGAATAAAAAGTGTAGAAATAGTTTTTACAATTAATTCCATGGATTTTTATAGAGAATTGAGAGAGAAGAAGAAGAGGAAAATCATAAATACGCAAGTCTAATAAGTAAACATACAAAAGTATGAGAGTAATGCATGTTCATACTAGCCTTCTGCTTAAAAAATTGATCTTGATTGGAAAAATAGGTTTATACTTAGCATGAGTAATTTATGCCCAAAAATACTAAAGGTCCAAATTTATGGATGAATATGCATGCTAAGAAATAGAATTGGTGTCCCCTTGCATGCTCATGTTGGTTCTAATGGTCTATGCATGATAAAAAATGAGTTTTGTTGCACGATCTTTCCAATTTTAACTTCTACATTCTCAAAATAGCAACTTTAGAAAAGAAAACAACTAAAAATAGCTTGTTGAGAATTTTTGGGTTGTTTTTCAGGTAGTGCGGTTATTCAGAGAACTGGCAAAATGAGGGAATAATTTTTTTTGTTCCCTCTGGGCCAACTTATCTATTATTTGGTATTTGGGTGAAGATGTAGAGATACGGGGGAACGACGTAATGAGGGATCATTTCCCATTATTCCCTTCAAATCTAATATCACTGATCATTATTCCTTTGCTTTGTCCTTTATTTTCCCGCATCGGGAGTTCATAGAATGGACAAAACCCTGGAACTCTACCATATGGACCTTAAAAATCCAGCTTAACTACCCTTCAATAATCCAAATCATCTAAGTGGAGAACTCATAGAACTTTAGAATAGTTACTCTGGTGCCAAAGAATGCCAATTTTTCCAACTTACATGTCTTTTATGGCTATGACAGGGATGCAGAGAAGTGGAGGAATGACTGAATGAGGGAACAGTTCCCTTTATTCCCTCTGGAGCCAACTTAACTGATAAATCATTGTTTGAAGGTGGAAAAGTGGCAAACCAAAGGAACAAATGAAATGTTCCATGTGTTCCATCAATGAATCATTTTTTCGACCAAAAGGGGAGTTTTTTGGGCACGAAAATGACTAAGTCCTTCTTCCTTCATGTTTGATCCGTAAAACTCATTATCTATGACTTGAAAAAAAACCATAATATCCTAGAGCTGGTTTTGGATAACAATTTGGCTACCTCTAGGAGACATCAGCCTACTAGATGTAAATACTAGTTGCCTTGAAGGATCCATTGGGCTTGGATTCAAGTATACACTTTGAAACTTATGAGATCAAGTTGTCTTTCACCCTAAATAACAAAAGGAACCAAAATATGTGCATCTAATGCACTTATTCAAATGATCACCACAAGGATTAGGTAAGGAAACTCAATCAGTGATCATTTACACAATAAAAGGAGGGAACCTCCAACAACAATAACAAAGGAAGGAAACACCATAAAAATTGGAAAATCATACACAATCCAACTGGAAGCATACAGACTGTGCTGAAGCACTTATTTTGCAAGAAATAAATCTAAACTACTCCTAATCTAAACACGGAGAAAGGAAAGATAAAAAAACACATACTTGTTGGGAGAAATAACTCCCTTTTCTCACAAAATGGGGCCATGAGATTAGTTTTGCAACTAGATGACATGGTGAAGATGCAAACATAGTATGCACCTTTGATTTGATCAGAATATTAGCCAAGAAAATAATAAACACCTCAGTATGATCTGCACTTGGTTTTTGGAGGTATTGGGTCCGATCTTTGGAAACTTGAATCTCTTTCACATGCTCTAAGGTAAACATGATAGGTGGCAGCCTCTTCTATGACTCCAAATCGGCTATATTTTTTATTGGGAAAGTGTTCCTTGTAGCTGATTGATTGATCCTTTGTGTTTTCCCATATTCCTTGCACATAACTCCATGAATGGAGCTATAAGAGGCACTTTCTCCATCATTTTGGATGTTTATAGGTTGATTTGTACCTTGTATTACTTGCTCTTGCACCAACACCTCAAACTCCTCAACTAGTTGTGATTTAGAAATTGGGTTCTCATTATTGTCTTCATCCTTAAGAAAAAAGTTGGATAGCTCAAACCCATCCTTTTGGTCCTCATGAAGACTGATTTGAATAAAATGTTCCTCATTCATCTCCTCATCTCCAACCAAGAAGTGTAACATTTCAAAAATGTCATCAACTTCATCACGAAGCTCAAACTGAACAACATATATGATATCTTCTTTTGCATGCTCTTCTTCATGATCTTCCTTCAAAGATGACTTAGTCAAAGGAGGTAAGGAAAAAATGGCATTCGTTGGCATTTCTTACTCTTCCTTAGGTCCAAGGGAGACTTCATAGGTAAGAGACTCTTTGTTGAACAAGGTAGGTGATGGGAATGCAAAATAAGTAAGCTCAACAGGTTCTTCCTCATCATCTGGATCCACTAAATCAAAAAAAAAAAAATCATCCTCTTCACTAGATAAGCTTGAAAAACATTCACTTTGGATCTCATATTCCTTGTGTTCCTCCTCCATTTCTGATTTGTTAAAAAAATAGAAGTTAGTTCTCCTAAATATTGGGCCACTTCTTCAACCATACACTCATTGATAGTCAACCTATCAATAAATCATTCTTTATTAGTAACAATAGAACTTACCTCAACTGATTTGGATGTATTTGGTTGATTGTTTTTAAACTCTTTCCCTTAATCCTTGGAACTTTGAATCTAATTTCCTTTGCTTGAATCTTTCTCAAACTAATCCTCCAAGTGTTGTTGCTCACTAAGTTCATCCCAAAATGGATTTGGAAATATGAGAGGGGGGAGGGTTTGGGCTTCTGAATGATTTTTTATAGATTTACATGATGGAGGAGGTATAAAATTATCTTGTGGTGGAGAAGGGATGTCAAAGGAAGCTTTACAGAAAAACTAGGAACGTGAAATTTGGGTTGAGATTGTGTAGGTTTGGAATGAAGAATGGGGGGGCTATAGGATGATAGTGAGGAATTACCCAATTGACAAGGTTTCCTATAACTAGATTGGTAAGCTTCCATTGATTCATTCCACTCTAATATATATGGTAACAATCCAGACATAAAGTCTAGCTTCTCCTAACGGCTATGCCAGTTTGGTATAGGACCAACCCATAAATAAGGCACCCTGAACCAAGCTTGGTTGCTTTAATGGAGCATGTTACCCTCATTGAGTTGTACTTGCATATGAAAATCATCTTTAGGCATGAAATTGCCTCCATAATATGTGTATTCATGCTAATAAAAAACACCATGATTAATAGGATAACCATATGGATTAGTAGGGTTTGGATCATAGACATACTCATTGTGGTAGAACTTATAATATTGATTTAGATGAGGGATTTGGAAAAAAAGAGGTGGAGGGGAAGATAATTCATCCTAGAACTGTTCGTGGAACCGAGAAACCCATTGGGAAAAAGAAGTCATGATTGCATAACCTCATAAATGGATGAAAGGATGGAGGAAATGGCCTAAAACTGAGAAAATGTGTCTTTTTTTATCAATTGAGCTGTTAAATGATGAATATATGTGTTGAAACCTTTAGAAGATGATCTAGTTGTAATTTTTGGCATGAAATATGCATTGACCTGCTACCATGATGTGCTTTAAACTTATGGAGCCACTAGATTTTGGATGAATGTGTCTAAAACACTGATACTTGCCAAAAAACAACATCAAATCTTTAACAAATTCTTTTGTTTTGTCCCTTTGAATGACTCCTCAAATGGTCCTAGTGTTATGAGTGGAAGAGTAGGGGTCATGAGTGAGATTTTGTATTGGTTTCACCTCTTGGATCAATAAAGGGGCTATTTCTACCTTCCTACAACCTGTTTATTATGCAATATTATGTTTTTAAGCTAATTTAATCTCTTGATATTGTTTCATCCTTGATTTAGGGTTTAATTTCCATGTCTTTATATAGTTATATGTTAATTTACAGGTCATACATTGTGTTTAACAGATTGTGTATATGATCTAGTTGTGGAGCTTACCAAATTTCCCTTCTAGAGCCATTTGTTTTTGTTGGTGTAGACATGTTCACACTTGTTAAATGTGAACTTGTTATTTAATACACTTTAATAAGCTCATTTGTGGAGCATATTTTATTTTTATTTTTCATAAATAAGTTTATGGGATATTGTTTGTTTCCCATAACTTCTTGGAGTTGTTTGAGGTTTTGTCTCCTCTCCTTGATTCATGGATATATTTTAATCTCCTTGTTTTGGTTTTTCCCTCCTATTATCTGGGAGTGGATACAATTTGTAAACACTATTTATTTTTGTTTTCCGTATGTGAAAAATATTGTGTGTGAGAAATAATAATAGTTTTTGTTTTTTCCTATAACTTGCATTCTTTGTTTTTCAAGTTGTTTACTTCATCTTCATGCTAAGATCTAGTTGTCCACACCTTCATGGTATCAGAGCTAGATGTTTGTTGCATAATTTATAGATAGATAGGGTCGACATGGATGAATGGTTCTCACTTTGCATCAATCCATCGGCGGCGGTAGGTGCATCGTGCCCTGAAGTGACTATGTTATCCCCATCCGACTCCTGGATCATTATAGTAATAGCGATAAGCAATAATAGATGGGATCACTGGGATCACTAATCAGACGAAGGAATCGCGCCCCCCCCCCCTCTCTATATCTTCCTTCATTCTCCTCTCCGGTTGGTAATCAATTGATTGATATTACATATGTAATATCAATCAATTGATCCCATCCATATGGGGCGAGGTGGGAGGTGGACGAGGCACATAAATGATTTACTATCTCGATGGGGAATCGACACTTGGGAGAGCACCCGACCGGATAGATAGATAGTGGGGCGGGGCACCCTATATATCTCCATGGTGAATAGAGAGATCATCCTGATTCCAAGACCCTGCGCACCTCTCCGGTAAAAAACCCCCATATATAGATAGGGTAGATATATGTAATACGCTCCCCTCACCTTCCGTGGCACCCCAAAGGGAAAGATCTCCCCCCGACCTGATCTCTGAGCAGACCTCCAAAGACGGAGGGCCCGATCAATAGCATATTATCAGTACCAACATTGGGTTGGGCCAATACTAATACCGCCCTAATCAAATATCAGTACAAATATTGTGTTGTGACAGAACCAGTACGGGCTCAAACCTATGCCAACTCTATGAGAAGCTAGGACAGCCTACCCGCTTTCCAATCTGAGAGGACTATGTCCAGGTTGTTCTGCCCCCACAAGGTACATCCCGCGCCTATGGGCCGCAATAATTATCTGAGAAGACATTTGAAACTGGAAGAACTTGGTGGATAATCGAGCTACAAGTCAACACGCATGCATGGGAGCACGATTCCCTAAAAAGCCAGGATCACGGGTGGCCAAGAGGGCCCACTTAGAGACTCGGGATCTCAGTAGATATAGATCTATATTTTCTCGAAGAGAAGAGAGAAGAGAGAAGAAATATATCTATATATCTATCAATCGATCTATATTAATTTCGTGATAGATAATACCCCCAATGTCCATTCATTCCTACATAACAACTATCAACTATATGCCCCTGCTTTATATAGATGAGGGCCATGTATCTAGAGGGGGAGGGGGGGCGACTAGACTTTATATAACCACCCTCCTTCCCCAGCTAGATATATATAGAGCAAGTCATCGACCTCCCTCGAGGAGTTCCTAAAGGTCGGCCTCTTGAGCATAAATGCATGTCGTCAGCCATATCTCTCTATTAGGTTCCCCACCTCCCCTGAATAGATATATGGGCGAGAGATGGGGCCCTCCCCAAAGAGAATATAGGGATGGGGAAGGCCCGCCTATACTCTAGATATAGGGGCGGGGGAGTGCCGACTCTATATAGTTGCCCCCTTAGGCCCCAACCCACCCCCCAACCCCATCCAATCTAGAGATACCTGGGATTTGGGCGGGCGGTTATGGGAGAATTCACCTCTCTCCAGGAGTTATATCTAGTAAGTATGTCAGGGTTCAGAGCTAGCCCCGTATATAAAGAGGTCGACTCCCAGAATAAGTACATCTCAAGCTCGACTCCATTCTATCCACCATTCTCTATATCTAGACCATATACATGATACGATCAGTGACTTCACGAGCGACCCATATCTATATATGGCCCCCCTCCCCCTATATATGGATATGGATATCTCACCTATTTAGGGCTTATCGAGAGGGAACATGAGAGGGAGTCAGTGAGTTCCAGTTCAGTCTGGGCTATCCCCCTCTCTAAATCTCTAATTCGGGGTGGGGGCCCCCTCTCTTCTATCAATACAGTTGGCATCACTCCTTCGTCGGGAGTCAAGGAAGATCCAACTCTTTTGTTTAGTCTAGGCCATATAGATATGGGGGCAGATTTCAAGGGGGGTTCTCGCCCCCAGTCTGGGCCCCCACTCTATCTATATGATAACTAGAGATGGTGGGCATAACATTATCTACATAGAGTCCCTGGGTCGTTGATCAAGCATAAGTCTGAACCCCCCTCAAAATTTCTATAGATATAGGGTCGATCAAGCAAGAATGACCTCCCCCCTATATAGATATGAGCATGGGCGCCTACCCCCCACCCCTATATAGGTTAGGTTGGGTTTAGAACAATCTGGCGGTGCCACAGCCCTGTGCCCAGATGGAGATGGCTCAGTTTACTGGAGTTTTTCTCCTCGTTCCAGTTATTGTTCTATGATGAACAAACCCTTCAGCCGAAATAAAATATATTTATATTCCATCTCCGCCTCCGAGCTCAACCCCTATCTAGATCTATGCGGGGTGAGTTTAGGACTCCCGACCGCATCACCCTTCCTCGTGGACCTCATCAATCATATTCATAGAAGAGTTAGATAGTAGCTGTTGCATCAATAATTTATAGAGGGTTCTTTCCATGTCATACGATGCTCCACCAACCTTATCCCGATCAGAACTGATGGAGAGAAGCGATCGGTCTCTGGAATCGTCGTTGGTGGGATTCATCTAGCTACTGTGCCCTCGGATCGACATCGACATCTATTTCTCTTCTCATCTATGACGCCCATGTATATCCCTAATGATCAAGTTAATTTAGTCATATTCTTCGTCTTAGTCTTGACCAGTGATATTTTGTTACAGGAATATGAGAATTGTTGTTTTTTGACTTTGTTGGAGATTAAATATATTTGTTTTGGTTGTTGTTAGTGGCACGCGTCCTTGAGCATGTCCGTGGATCATCTCGGCCTCTGCAAGACTCGACTCTCTCTAAAACACGACATACTTCTTGCACAGCTCAATATACTCCCTCTGCAGCTCGGTCTACCTCCTCTGTAGCTCGTTGTCAAGGAACAACTTGGCATGTCTTTGCATTGGGACGGATTTCTATTGGATTACATCTTTTTTTGGCTTGTTGAGTGTATTATCACTTTGGTTGTGGTTGTTCTTTTTTGCTAGCATTGGCTTGATTTAATCTGACCAAGTTCTATTGTTTTTCCCTACTCGGCCAGATCTCGACCTGCTACAGTCAACTTGCCACATTGTAGGATGACTTCTTGCTATTAAGGATCAAATTCTCTATTTTGTGTGGCCTCTCTGTTGTTTTTAGCTTCGTGGTGGCTCGATCTACTTCTTCCTGGTGTTGGATTGTGAGGCTATATCCTCTATGGTTTATTATTTGGAAAATCTGCTTCCTTAGGTTTATTACCTGTTTGGTCTCTCCATTTTTTCTTGGAACTGGTCTAAGCAGCGACTGTGGGTGCTTAGCAACATTTTTTGGCTTGACCTTTGTCTGCTCGGTAGCGACCTGGCAGCGATTTGATTGCAAAGCTCCTTAGAAATGTTTTTTGGTATCCTGTGTGGTTTCTTCTCCCTTTTCTGCTTGGATTTGTGAGTTGATTTCCTGTTGGCTTCTACTCACCTGGCCATGTTTTAATTCAAACTCCTTACCATAGTTTTTGGAGTAGTCGATTAGGGTTTTTAACCCTAAATCGATTTATTGTTTTTTTTCCTGCGGAAAAATGAAAATACAAATTCAATAATTCATCTTGTATTACATGAATAACTGAGGTGGCGCAGTGGTAAGCTTGTTCGTTGGGTGGAAGGAGGTCCCCGATTTGAATCGTTATAGGTTTTAGCTCAACGAGCTATTCCCCCAGCTTCTCGAGTTCTATATATAGCTCTTCGAGCTATTGTTTTTTTAAGGTGATTTATTTTTGAAAAATAATTTTTCCAATTAAAATTTTTTCAAACACCATTACAATTTAGAGGTGGCCTTCATTTTTCGGTGAAAGATATATTTTTCAGGAAGCCTTTTTTTATCCATTATCATTTTCAGGGAGGGGGTATTGTGCATTTTTCACTATGTAAAATGGAGTGCCTTCTTATTCTTTTCTTGTAAACATCATCGATCTACGCCTATTTGAACCATTAAATTTATCCAACTATCATGTTTGAAAGCTAAAAATGGAACAATTACTCAAATCATGTGGTCTCTAGCACGTTTTTCAAGATTTAGTACCTACCTTTACCAGTGAAAAATATAAGTACGGTTACGTGTGCAAGATAGATGGGGCTTTGGGACTCATTTCACTTAATGTTGCAAACAACCTTTAGTTTCACATTTCAGTTGATAAATCTCCTAAAGAGGTAAGAGATATTTTTGAAAAATTGTTTGGTAAAATTAATGAATTTAAGTTACTACAAATGGAAATGTAATTTACAACAATATCACCTTCTCATTTTCTTCTCATAGAAGATTTCTTGGCTAAATTCAAAGAACTTAGAAGTAAACTAAAAGATGGTGGTAAAGAAAAAAAGGATCCTAAATGAACTTAGATCTCTGTAAAATTTCCTGCTCAACAACATACCATATGAAGTAGGAATGTCGGCAACTAGAATGGTTACCTTGACTTGCTTTTGAGGAAATCGAGCTAAACCCATTTGAGTGTCTCTAATCTTCCCAATCATGGAGGAACTTGTCTTGTCTCCATTGAGTAGCATGATCCGAATGTTCTCGTACAAGTCAACCCAAGAGCATGTGCTACTTTTATAGGCATCACATTATCCGAGGCTCCAGAATCTATAATACAATTACTTAATTTGCATTCGTTGATCAGAAAGGACACAAAGAAAGGTTCAATCTTTTCATTTAAAGGTGTAGTGGCCGCCACAATATTTTGAGTCTTCCCATCTTTGGGATTTTTTAGAATTCCTTTGGAGGAATGAATAGTAGAGTCACCTTTGATAAATGGGACCAGTTTCTTGAGTTGATCCTTATTGGACTTTAAGTACTCCCTGTGACATGGAAATCTTTGTTTTATTGATATGATCAATAATATCAAATTTGGGCAAAATGACTATACTTGATGTCTCAGATACTAGTTCTTTTGAACTTGATGATGGCACACTTTTGACCTTTGCTTCAGGCTTGGTTGATATTGATGTGGAAGAAGAAACTTTCTTCGTAGCTGATTTATCAACTGATTGACTTGACAAAGGCCCTCCTTTCTTTAAGATAGTTTTGACCTTGGAAACCTCAGTTGCCTTGGACTCTTTAGGAATCTCATTTGTCTTGGATTCTTTGGAAGCTTCCTTAGTTTTAGATTCTTTAGGAACTTCCTTGGAGCTCTTTTTATCTTCCACCTTAGTGGTACTCTTCTCCTTTCTTCTGAGAGCTGTGTGAAGACATCGAAGGATTGACTATTCATATCTTCTATAATTTCTTCATATTTTTCTTCTTCTTCTGAACGGTACTCGAAGAAATGATTATTACTTTCTCCTTCAGGATCTTCAACTTCAGGTTCAGATGTTCCAGAGTTTGGCTCTTCTTCATCAACTTCGATGACCTCAACTTCATCATCACTTTCTTTAACGACATCACACTTTGAGTTAGTTGTGGGAGCCACTTCAATAGCAAGCCTCGTCGGAGTGCCTATAATTATGGATTTGTTTGGAACGTAGGCTTTTCTTGGGATGTCTTTGTAAGGAGCAGGTTTACTACTTTGAGCAACTTGCTTTTTCAAAGCTAGCACATCATTAGCCAACTTAGTGAGTATAGCCTCTGAAGCATTGGGGGTTTCTTGACTCTTTCCCTTGAGGGAAGTTTTCTTGAATTTTCCCACCATGATTAAGTCATCCTCAATTTCTATGGCCAAGGATTGAGCAAGTTCCAAAGTAGCCACTCTAGCCCTTCTCAGCTGATAGCACACTTCTGGTTGTTGTGCGTTAATAAAGAAACATTTTTGTCCATCAGGGTTCAGGAAAATCCTGGTAGGAACTTTCTTCACCATTTTGTTGAATTTAGCCACAAAATTCCTCATGGGTTCTGTTGGCTCTTTCTTCACCTGAGATAGTTGGGCAAGAAGGGCATGTTCATCTTCTACTGTCTTGAATCGATCTTCAAACTTAGTTTTCATATCATTCCAATTTGTAATGCATCCATTTGGCAGATGATGAAACCAATCTGCGGCAATGTCATGCAATGTTTCAACAAAGAGGTGAATAACAACATCTTCATATTCCACTAACAAAACTGCACATGCAGCAAAGAAAGTAGAAATGTGGTCATCTGGTGATGTCTTCCCATCTCCATCGAACTTGGGAAGAATCTTCCTTGATCCTCGTGGGAGGTCATGTCGAGCTGGTAAGGCCAATGGGCCTATGGCATTTCCCCATGGTACGTTAACTACCATCTTGGGAAAGGTGGTATGCAAAGGCAAAACAACATGAGCAAGAACAAGTGCTTGACTTGTAGTGATTCCTTCCTTGCTTTCTCTTTCAGGACTTGATGCAAGGCTTACAGATCTACGGGGTGTGTTCCTCCTTGGAGGAGATAACTTGAAACCAAACTTTCCTTGAAATTCAAAAATGGGATCTGATTGACCTTTAGCTTTTTCTCCTCATGTAAACCTCTTTCCTACCAGTTTGAAATCTTTACTGTGAAAGGATCACTGGCATGTTCTGATCAGCTCTTGCCTTTTCTCTTCACTCTCTTTCTTGATCTCTTTGTGCCTGAATGACTCTAGAAACTCTCACAACTTGATCTTCTTCGTTATCTAGTACTGATGCGGTGAGATGAAAATGATAGTTGCTCGTGCACTTTTCCCAAATAGCTTGCCTCAAATTTGATGATATGTCTTCTTGAGTATCTGCAAAAACAAGATTTGGTTGCAAGATAGGTGAGTTACCTATAATAGTCATACAGATTATTGCCTTGGTGGAAGAGGGCCGCATCGGTGAACAACGATCAACACGTGTCCAGGAGGTCTTCTGGCCACAAGTGCGGGTACTCTTCTTCTAAGGTCTTCAATGTAGATTTCTCTGTCAATGGCTCTATCAACAGCCACAAATTACTGCAAGCTTTCATGGTTTTCCCAAGCTACTGTTCGAAGGTTGGCAACAATGTCTCCTTGAAAATATTCATCGGGCACAAGGTTCAGTTGAAGAACTGGAGCTTGTGCAGAGGGGATAGTCATAAAGATTTAACCAAGCACTGGTTAATGATTCCTGAATCCCCAGTAGAGTCACCAAAAACTGTTAGCATATGGATTTGCACGCATGCAAATGACATGCAACAGTGTGGGAACGAAGTCCCTCCTCAATGAAGGTGAGGCTACCTTTATTGAAAACCAAAACTATATTTACATATGTACATTCAAAATTGTATGTGGGGGTGTTTTGGAACATCAATGGAAAGAAAAGTGAATGAGGGAGATAGAATGGATGAAGGAAAGGAATGGAAAGGAATGGAAGGAACATGCAATAGTTAGGTAAAATCAGAGCCTAATATTGCATGGAGAAGAACAATAAATAACTAACACAAATAAAACAGAGTTTGCATCAGCTAAACGAGAATGAGTAAAAGGGAACACACGTGAGCAAGTAGATAATCAGAGCTTGATCACTATGAACTAGAACACCATATTAGTAGCGTTGACAATAAGATCTAAGACAATATTTGCATGCAAGATTCAAACACTAACATCTAATGAACATAAGAACATCAAATGTTATAAGAGACAATGAATGGGACACAAAGTTCATATTTCATTAACTCCAAAATGTCTTCTCAAAAGAACACAAAGTTTCTTTCTTTAAAGTAAAGCTTGCATACAAAAGTATTTTCTTCTCCTCTCTCAAAGTCACCCTTACAAATGAGCCCCTAACATCCTTTTATAACCCAAAAGTTGGTTACAAAGTAGTTAGGATTTTAAATGCACATTAAATAGGGCACTTAAGTGACTTTGACTTTTTCAACCAACTTTATTAAAAAGTGACTAAAAATAGAAACCACTTAAGTTATCCAAATTTTTTAAAAGTGAGTTCAATAATAACACGATTTTAAAATATCACTTTATAACAAAAAGCAATGGGTACATGTGGACCCCACTTAAATGACTTGGACACACACATAGACATCTTAGTCAGCAATGCACCACCTAGATCAAGACACCTAGGATCAGTGCCTTATCCATTGGGCCAAGAGTCTGCCTATCCCGGTCGTATGGGAATGAACTCATTGACCATGCTCCGCAATCCTCCAGATGACAAGAGAGCCGAGCTTGAAACTTGAGCAATTCATCCACCCCTCCATTTGAGCAACATCCTGGTGTGAGCAATTTTTTGTCTTCATTTGTATTCACATTCACAATTACACACAATTCTCCACATGCTCCGAATATCTTTCCATGGTGAATTATTCATTTTCGCGAGACTGTAGTCATTACGCCACCTTGGCTTGTCAGAATCCAACTCTTGATCTTTCACCATTGAGAAGATCTTCCAAGAGCCAAAATTGTAATTCACTTCCTGGAGTTATGTCTTTTGTCTTTGTCACCATCTCGAAGTGTTTCCATTCTGATCCACTCATGATCGTCCAATTCGAGAACGCTCCAACTTTAAGACTAGTCGATGAAGTATTGTGCCTGCTGCTAACTGAGAGCTGACAGGGACACGCTTGAATGATGTGGCCTTGCTTGATGATCCACACAATTGTACTTATCATTGGTTTTGGTTTTTCGATGAATAGATCCATACAATGATCAAGTGAAGACAATTGATGTAGACAAGATTCTCCCATTATCGATCTTTGTCGATAACAATGGCTTTTGACTCCGAAGAGACCTATGCCAATAGCTATGACTTATACCGCATAATAAGGAAGTCAGAGGTTGCTTCCACTTTGGAGCCATTGGAGTTGAATTGCTACATTGTGCAGGTGTTGTGGTGCATCCATGCAAGTGATGACCAATTCAGAACAAGTGTCAAGAAACTTGTGACTCGCCTTCAGTTGATATACGATCACAGATTGACCTATGTCGACGTGTCCCAAGTTGGTATCGGCAATGTTCTCATACTCTGAATGGAGATTCCAGGTGAGTAGAATGCCCTAGAATCCATACTGCAATATCATTTTGTTTGAAGATGACATGATTGTGACAGAAGTGTGATTTCAGGCTATTACTTCCTTCTTACAAAACTGCACAAATTGCCTCTGAAACTACCCTGGGAAAAATAGAAAATCTTGTTCTGAGAAACTCTCACTGGATGAGGGAGTATATTAAGGTACCACAAGTTTTTGTGTCAGAGATTTTTTTTCCAAATAAAACTCTTCAATGAAATATTATAGGTCAAAGTTGACTCTTCTAAAACTGCTAGGAAAATGCAAGTGTAAAACTGTGAAAATCCTCGTTTGGTTTTAGCCTGGGAAAATACCAAATGTCACCCTGGGAATCTACAACTTGGCAAGGGAGCATATGAAGGTGGGGAGAATTGAAAAAAACAATTATTTTCTCTTGAAATCATCTGAGTTCAAAATATCAACTCTCAAAGTGAGTCACCTTGACAGGCTGAAAACTGCATGCGCAACGAAATCAAACAAATTGCATTTTATTTGACTCCGTGAAAAATATCAAACAAAGTGCTAAACATTTGAAATTTGTTAAAGGATTATATAAAGTTGGGGAGAATTCAATGAACTAAACCTTTTTTCTTGACGATCATCCGGGCCCGAAATACGGATTCTCGAAGTTGGTCTTCCGACAAGCTGAAACTGTGTGCGGCGAAAACAAGCAAACTAGGTTTTTCTTGGGTTCGTGAAAAATATCAAATGAGGTGTTGTGCATTTGAAATTTGAAAAAGGAGTACATGAAGATGTGAATAATTCAACGAACCAAACCGTTCTTTTTGACGATCATTCAACTTCGAGATATTGAGCTCCAAAATTGATTACTTCATTAGACACAACCCGCGGCACGTTCTTTCTGCATCTTATCGTCTTCTTCTATTAAATTCATTTTCCTTTGTGCTTGGATATACATCGGTAATGCATTTTAATGCGTGATATTTTTGAATATCCTGAATAGCTTCTCACCAATGCGTGATGAAAATGATTTATTTGTTTTTAATTAAATCCTTGATTTTTAATGACTTCGCGCATATGGATCGATTTGAAATTTTTTCGCTTTCTTGATGTTGGCTGATTTGAGATGCCTGATTTTTATAAATGCGTGGAATTTTGTTGTTCCTTCTTGCAAACATTGGAATTATGCAACTGAAGTTTTCCTTTTGAATTGTGACAGAATTTCTTTTATGGAAATGCATGCGTGGAAGACTATTTTCTGTTGAATGTTTGGAACTATGGTATTTATCTTTCCTTAGCCTAACATATCCTTGACCAATGCTGTCCTTTGTTAGGTTGGACCATTTATCTTTTTGGGATATTTTCCTTCTTTTTAAACTACCTTTGGCTATCCCTCCCATTATCTCTCCTTTGCAAAATGAAAACAATGAAACAAAAAGAAATAATTTTTTTGGACTGTTGTTTTGGATATGTTGGTCTTTCCCACGTGGCTTTTGTGGTGTTTTTTTACCAATGCGTTTGATTTTGTTTTATGTTTTTCCAATGTGTGCAGCTCTGCCTTCTATTTCAATGCGTAGCATTGAATCTTCTTGGACTGCTCTTTCCTTGACCAATGCGTGGGGAAAATGTTTTTCTTCTTGTGCACTGCTTTTTGTGCCTTTGTTCTTATCCTGGTGGCCTCTTCCAAAATTGATGTGTAGACAGTTCTTCCAACGCTTGTGACAAAGGAATATCTTTGCTTTACCCAGGCATATTTCCTCCTTTGGCTTTTGGATCTTACTTTTCCTTTAATTGTGTATTGAATTGTTTATTTTGTTTCAAAACCTATGTGGAATTTTCCTTTGACTGTGTGTGGTTTTTAGTCTTATTTGATGGGTTTGGGAAATGCGTGTATTATGCTTCCTACAGGCTGTGGATATGTTTTTCTTGGCCTTTGGACTCTGTCTTCTTTACCTTATGATGCACTTTCTTTGGTTATGTTCCACCTCCCTCCTTGTCATTATGGAATGGTTGTGATTATCTTTACTTTCCCTCTGTGTGAACAATGGATCTCTTCTTTGCTTCTTCCTCCTGCGTGGGATTATAGCTGAGCATGAACTAATTTTCTTTTGTAATGCGTATTCCTCCTTCACAATGGCGTTCATAGTAAACAAATATTTTTTTTAGGGATGTGATACAAATATTTTTGGGAAACGCTTCTACAGAGGAAATAAGAAGAAGTTAGAAATATTGAAAGCTTCAAAGCTTCTTCGCATGACTTTTTCCAACGAGTTTGACAGAGAAATGGTTATGAGGATTAAAGAAGCTTCTGTAACCATTTCTTATTTCCGTTGGAATAACCAATTCCATCTTTCCCAGGTAGTGGCATTAATTGCAAGGGGAAAGTGGGAAATAAACAACCATTTGCCAGTGGAAATGGCAAGGCGGGCTGGCAATCCCCATTTTATTTCCCCATGTGGGAAATCGGGAGATTTTTTGTCCGTTTGCCAATCGGTTGAATTGGCAATCAGTGGAAGAAATCCCACAAGTGGGGAAATAAAATGAATTTCCTAGGAAAGGGGAAATCTGGGTATGGGAAGCCAATTTGGCATCCCCGGCAATTGGAAGCAAAAGCTTACTTTCCCCCAGCAATTAAAATAAATATTGTCGAATGAATTTTAATTAATATTTATTTAATTAAAAACCAAAAAATTAATAAAAATTGATTTTATCAAATAAAGGATAATAAATAAATTAAATATTAATTAATTAATTATTAATGCAGTTTATAACCTGATGGGAGGAGTTCTCGCCCGAAATGGACGAAACGAAGACTAGAACGATCACAAAAATGAGACGATCGCGATGAGGGCATTAAATCATGCAAAATAACACTTTTGAAAATTTTCAAAATTCCCATGTTTATTAATTTTGTGAAGTCAAAATTAGTTGATAACCAAAGGATTGGCTAAGAGAGCTAAGGCTCTTCTAGAGTTGGTACACAGTGAATTGATGACTCTTCCTTCTCATTCTTTTTCTGGTTCCAAATATGTATTGACTGTCATTGATGATTTCACGAGGAAAACATGGGTATATTTTCTTCAGTATAAGAGTGATGTTTTCAATAGTTTTAAAGAATTTAAGGATCTTGTTGAAAAAAATCACCTCATTCCATCAAAAATCTTCACACTGATAATGGGGGAGTATATTGGTAATGCATTTAAAGATTTTTGTACTGACCATGGAATTCTGCATTAGTACACAATGCCTTACACCCCTCAATAGAATGGTGTTGCGGAATGGAAAAACAGGACACTCAAAGAAATGGAAAATTACATGATTCAGTAAAAAAACCTTGCACTTGAGTTCTGGGTTGAAGCCATGAATTGTGCTAACTATATAGAAAATCAGATTCCCCACAAAGTTGTTCAAGGAATCACACCTAAGGAAGCATGGTCTAGGGAGAAGCCAGATGTGTCTGATTTTCATGTATTTGGAAGTCCAGTTTAGGCTTATATTCTTGATGAAAAAAGGAAGTCCATGCAACTGAAGAGTAAGGAACTCATCATTGTTGGCCACTGTGAACACGTGAAGGCATGTTGTCTTTTAGATCCTTCTACTCTGGAAGTTTGTTTTCAAAGGAATGTTTGTATTGATGAGACAAATATTATTGAGCCTTCTGATGCAAATCAACATTTGTCTCTTACACCTTCTTCTCCTAACATGGCCAACATGCTTATTAATGATTCTTCTGATGATGCTTCTGAAGAAGAGGCTTCTCCTCCATCTCCTCCTTCACCTCCTCCTCTAGCACAACAACATCCAAAATGGCTTCAAACTACTCTGCAGGATTTTGGTAACCTAGCAGGAGATCTGAGTGATACTCGACGAACAAGATCCGAAACTTCAGGTGGTGTTGATTATCATCACACTCAATCTATGCCTTCTAGAATGGCTCTTATAAGTGAATCTATATCATATGACCCTATTACTTTTTATGAAGCTTCTGGAAGCTTTGAATGGGATGAAGCTATGAAAGAAGAATACTCCTCCTTGTTGAAAAACAATACTTGGAAGTTGGTACCTCTTCCTATGGGAAGGAAAGTTGTCAAATGCAAATGGGTCTATAAGACTAAGTATGCAGTTGGTGGATCTATAGAAAAATATAAGGCTCATCTTGTTGCTAAGGGATCTTCTCAAGTCGAAGGGGTGGATTACTTTGAGACTTTTGCTCCTGTAGAAAAGATGGATTCTATTTTCCTTGTTCTTTCCCTTTCTACTTCTGATCAGTGGTAAGTATATCAAATAGACATGAAGAGTGCCTTTTTGTATGGAGATCTTCATGTGGAGATTTATATGGAGAAACCCCTTGGCTTTGTGCAGGAATCTTCACTGGTTTGTAGACTTCGTCATTATTTGTATGGTCTCAAACAAGCTCCTCGAGCTTGGTATGAGAAGATGGATGAATTTTTGTTGTCTACTAGTTTTCATCACTGTGAAATTGATCATACTATATATGTTCTCAACCGTGATGGTGATTTGTTGATATTGTTTTTGTATGTTGACGATCTCATCCTCACTAGAAGCTCAGCTTCCCTAATTCATGACATTTAAAGAAAACTGAGAGTGAACTTTGATATGATAGATTTGGGATTATTGTATTATTTCCTTGGTCTTTGAGTTCATCAATCTTCTAAAGGCATTTCTATATTACAAAGGAATTATGCTTTTGATTTGTTGCATAAGTTCCGCATGGCTGATTGCAATCCATCTCCCACTCCTTTTTAGTTATGTATTGAATTGACTATTAATCGCAAGTCTAACCTTATTGATGCCTCTTTGTATATACATTTGGTTGGGAGTATTTTGTATCTAACACATACTCATCCCCATATCACCTTTGTTGTTAATCTTGTGTCTCATTTTTCTCGTGAGCCTCATGAGACTCGCTAGAAAGCAATAAAGCATATTTTGTGATACATCCAAGGGACTTTAAATTTTGGCATCCATTATTCACCACATGGATCTTGTAAAATTAAAGGATACACAAATTCAGATTGGGGAGGTTGTCGTGACACACGAAATTCCACCTCTGGCTTCTTTTTTCACCTTGGCTCCAGTCCAGTTACATGGGCATTTAATAAACAAAATGCATTTGCTTTGTCATTCACTGAAGTTGAGTATAGAGGTGCAGTAAAAGCAGGTCCGGAAATTCTTTGGCTTCACCAAATACTTAATGAGTTTAGATTTCCATAGGAATCTCCTTCTATTATATGGTGTGATAATCAAAGTGTTATCTAAATAGCACATAATCATATTGAGCATCAGTGTACAAAACACATTGAAATTCATATGCACTTCATCGGGAAATTGAATCAGGATGATGTTGTTGACTTGAATTTTGTATCTACAACCAATCAGATAGCAAATATCTTCACTAAACCCCTTGCTTCTCCTAGATATCTTCTTTTACAAGAAAATTTTGGAGTCAAGGAAGTTTTACGTAGGGGGAATTCAACATGAAGTCCTTTCTTCCTTTTTTTATAATGGGTACCTTATTTGGCATAATATTTGGTATTAACATGGTCAACAGGAGAGAAAATACATCCGATAAGTGAATCATAATGATTGTTATCTCTTTTGGTATACAAGTAATTCACGGCCTTATAAGTTTGGGATGACTCTCCCCGATCCGGCTTTGACTTTTCTGACTTTTCATGCTTGGGGAATGGTTCTTTATAAATCCCCATTTTCTCATTAGGTGTTTGTGTTTTTCCAGGGTTATCCACCTCTATTTCCCCGTTGTCAATGAGGTCCTGAATATAATGGCGAAGCCGCAGACATTTGTCTATCTTATGTCCTTTAACGCGATGCATTTCACAATATTCATGCTCTTTGTACCATGAAGGTTTCAGAGTGTTGTCGTCAAACGGTTGTGTTGTAGGATAGGTCATCATGTGGGCTGCATCCAACTATTTTAGTATGACTGACAACAGTTCATTGAGAGAGGTGAATGTTCTTCGCTTTGGTGGTGGTTGAATTGGGCCCTTGGTCAGTTTAAAATGTTGACTAGTTTGGACTGTTTGAACATGTTTGGAATCAGTGATTCTGTCTCCCACCACACTTTTGTTTTTGTTAAAGATCTTCGGCTTTTCCATGGGTTTGATACTTTGGTTGTCTTTACATTGGGTTTTGAGGGTGCCTTTGGAAATGAGAGCCTTTTCTATCTAAATCCCTTTCTCGATAACCTCCTCAAAAGTACGAACACAATGCATTTGGAGGTGGAAAGCTATATCCGGGTTGAGATTGGGAACGAAAATACTAACCAGCTGATTTTCAGGGAAAGCACAAGGTAAGCGACTAGTTATCCCTCTCCACCATTGGAGGAAGCTGGCGAAGGTCTCATTTGGTCATTGCTTGGTGCCACACAAGTCTTCCATGGTGACATCACTCTCTTTGTTATACGAGAAGTGACGCACGAATCTTTCTGTCAATTATGGCTAGGTGAAAATTGATCCTCGTGGTAAGCGTGTAAACCACTCCAACGCTTGACCTCCGAGACTCTTGGGAAAAGGTCTGATGAGGTAATTGTCACTATAAGACACCTCTTGACATGCCATGTAGAAATCTTTAAAATTATCCCTTGGGTCTCCCTTTCCTTTGTATTTGTCGAACTTTGGCATATAAAATTTCTTTGGAAAGGGTTGAAGGGTCATTGTCTTGTCAAAAGGATAGGGGCATAATTCTTCATATTGATATTTCTTGATGCTCCCTATGTTGCTCTCTTGTAAGCTCGTAAGCATCACTTTCATGGACTGCACTTCTTGTGCAAGTAATTGTTCTTTAGTGGGAGAAGCAGGGATGTAAACACGATGGTACCCTGTGTCCTCTTCTCCTTGGTTTTCTCGATGGAGTTCATTGATCTTAACCTTCAGCCTCAACTTTTGAGCGTTCTTGTTTGCGTCCTTCTATACATGGGAAGTAAGCAATGCTAGTTGTCAGCTTAGGTTACTAATTTGTTGTTGGATTGAGGCTTGGTTTGTTGTTTCTCTTCTAAAGGTTCCTCCTCCTCATATTGTGGAGGTTCTTCTCCTGTCTCATGTTCTATCTTGTTTCTTTGTGGCACTTTGATAAAGGGAATTCTATGCCAAACTACTTTATCATTTTCTGCGTAAGAGGTAGAAGCTTATTCGTGCATTAAAATATCTTCCATATTGATAAGGGGACATTCTTCCTCAGTAGCGTTATTCACAGGTAGTATTGTTTCATTCTCAATGGGTAATTTGGCCCCTAATTCGATGACCCGTGCCAACACTTTATCTTTGTTTCTAAGAAGAAATTCGCCTAGTAGAGTGGGGTTGAAATCAAAGTCTGCATGTGGTGATTCTAATTCATTTCCACTATGGTCGACCATCTCTTCTTTTTCCTTTTCTGCAGAAAATAGCGGTCCTGGGTCGTGTCCAATGAAGGGGTTTGAACCTTGTCTCTTAGATGTTTCCCAAACTTATGCTTGTTATTCCTCATATGTATGTTTCTTTAACCCTAGACATGTTTTAGGAGCCATGTTTTCGTGATAATTTCACTAGGGTAAGTTGTAAATGTGCTTAAAACTTAGTGATTACCCCTAAATGAAATGTAAGATGTATGTGTTAAGAGTATGAAAAAGTCAATAGTGTGAGGATACCAATGTGATAGAGTGATAAATCACCAGTGACATAAGCGTTTGGTACCAAAAACCTGTTTAAATGAAGTACCTTCTAGACTACGTTTCAAAAAGTAGTTCACGTCACAAGATGATTAACAAGATGTCTTCACTTATGCCCAAGTTCAAGGGAATGAACAAAACGTAAGTAAATACAAGAAGTCGATGCAACCTCCCAATCAAGATATACGATGAGTGAGCTCAGACTCGATTAAAACCTATATCTCAAAAAGTGCCAATTTACAATTCGTGAATAACACAACAATATCTCCAAGATATGTTAACCCACTTTGCGAGAAAGTGAAGTATTGATATTAAGGTGTTATTGATATAACACGCACAAATGGTAACACCTAGCACTCTTTCCAAAACCTGCAATACAATGTTTTGAATATGTTGTTCTTTTTATCTTTTTTAATTAGACTTGGTTTGCTCAAAAACCTTTTGGCAACCTGTATAACAACTGTATTAGTAGTTTTTTGACTTTTGTTTCGATTCCTTCATTCTTTGACAAGTGTTTTGGTCTTATATGATGATGTTTAGTAGTTTTCCATTAAAAGAGAAGGCATCATTTCTGATTCTCTAGATCATCCAAGGACGCAAGAGAAGAGCATACATGATGTCTTCACAAATCCCAAAAGATAAGCAAATGGAACAACACTTTAATTCAACTATGTCAATTTAACCAATTCCAAATCAAATACTCTTAACAATCTCAAAGTATCAAAATAATTTAAGAATCGTTTCTGATTCCCAAGATCGCCCCAAGGGACGCGAGGGGAGAGCATACGTGATCTTAATCCTATAAGTAAACAATGCAAAATATTACCTAATCAAATACAAACATGTAAAAATAACATGCAAAGAAAAATATATGATTAGATAAACCTACAAGAATGTTAGCACATCAACACTTTAATTTCAAAAAATTCAAAAGGACGTTTGCGCCCCTTTTTCAGCATCTACACACGGGTTAGGGCGTATGCTCCACCAAAGGTTATTTTTGGCACATAGTGTACCTGCACCACTCGAGAGATGTGTGCGCCCCGAAAACAATGTTTGCGCCCCTAAAACAGTACTTGTGCCACTCTGTGGAATTTTTAGATCTATTAAATGCCTGCGTCACCAGAGAGTTGTATGTGCCACAAAAACTACGTATGCGCTACTCGGAGAAAAACAGACAGAATAACCGCATTACCAGAAAAATATACCTACGCCACTAAAACCGCATGTGCGCCCTGGTTAGGGCGTGTGCGCCGATCTGACAGGTTTCAGTACGTAGTGAAGGTACAGTACGAAACGACATGTGCGGCCAGGTTAGTGCACCTGTGCGCGGGTTAGGGTGTGTGTGCCAAGGTTAGCGCGCATGCGCCAGGGGTCGACAGACATAATCATATATTTTAACAGTACGCCTGCACCACCAAAGAGATAGGTGTGCCTCGAAAATTGTGCCTGCGCCCCTAAAATCGTGCCTACGCCAGACCTGCAACAAAAATATGGTAGAAAACACAAGAAAACTCACAATATCTCAAATTTTTGACAAGTTAGCTTTAAAATGGCAATAACCCATTAAAATTATGGCTATGAACATGAAGTTACACATATCAAATGAGCAAAAATTCCAAGAACATGGACATTGATTACTACATGTGCATATCAAAAGTTAGCCAAAACAATGAAACTTAAACTAAAATGCCATGGGACTAAGGGTCCCACCGAGCATGCCAAATGTGTGCAAGTGTTTCTACAAATTTAACCAAATTTAGAGCAAGGAAACTACCACCTAAAAATAGCTTCCTAACCTAACTAAAAATGAGAAATTACACCATCATGATGAAGAAATGAGCAAGTCCTACCCTTAACATTAATAACTTTGAATATAATCAAAACACAATGTAAATTGATGAACTCTATTCCCCTTAATTGCCTAATTAAACATTTAAAATGGACCTAAATAGTCCAAATGGCAATCAAATTATATTGTTTGCTTTGATCCTTTAATGGATGCTTGGGTGTGAGGCTTAGCTCTTCAAGAATGGAGGATGGAGGGCTCAAGAATGACAAAAGGCTATTAGTTTGAAACTATGTGCTTTCTTTTGTCTCTTAAGAGATTTAGGTGTAGGTGTAGAAGTAGAGGGAGGGTTGTTTATATAGCCCAAAGGATAAAGGATTCAACACATCCTCATGAATGTGGGACTAATGGAGATGTAGAGTTAGTTATGAATATAGGGGGTTTAGATGGGGTTGAGTTAACTTTAGGAGTGTTTAGTTTGTCCTTTAGTGGCTCATGTGGATAAAGGGGGTGTATTAATTAATCAAGCTGATTAATTAATACATGTACAAGCTTTTATAAGCTTTTAGATGGATTTTAGTGTGATTTGGACCATTGGGAGGGAATTAAACCAATTAAATAGTGATTTATTGATTTAATGAGAAGGGAGGCTAATTAATTAATAATAATTAATTAGACTAGATAGAAGGTGTTGATTAACGAAGGGTCGTTAATTAGGGTATGTGTTGGATAGGTGACTTAATTAATTAGCGTAATGTAATCAATTAACGAAAAAGGAAGAGAAGATGAGCGTTATTGACAATATGTCGTGAATTTGCGGGAAAGGAGATAATTAACACAATTTAAGTATTTAAATTGCTCGGGCCTAGTTATAGGTGTCTACATGAAGCAATGTTCAAAAAATCAATAAGCCAAGAATAGAAATTGCAAGTAATTTTAGCCTTTAGAGATGAGAAACATGAGAAAAGCGTTAGCTCACCTGCACCATTAGCTCCTAGAAAAACATGGTGAAAGAAAGAAGGTAGTAAATTGAGAACTGTCTGGAAAAATACAACAACTAAACCTACTACAAACACAAGTAAAAATGAGTAGAACAATGTTGCTTTTGGCGAAAACAAATTTGAGAGAAAAGGGCCTATAGTTGGATGTTTTAAGTGCGGCGATGACCACTGTGCAAATAACTATACCCAAAATAATATGGCGAGTAACCAAAAAAAGGATTCATGTTGCAGTGGGTAACTATCAAGCTAAGAAATAGGCTACACCACTAGAAGTGTCAGGTAAGCTCTACAGTTTTCCTATTACTATTTTGTTTGACACCGGTGCTACCGAGTGCTTTATTTCTAGTAAGTTAGCTGAAAATTTGACTAAGAAAGTAGGATTCGTGGAAAACTCATGGAATTTTCAATACCATAATGCTATTATTCATATAGTAGACCAATGTCTGTTTGAGGAAACATTTGAATTACCTAGTTTAACCACTAAACTAGACCTTTACATAGCTCTTTTAGGGTCTTATGACATTATAATAGGAGTAAATTGGTTGTCCAAACACAACGCAATAGTGGTCTGTTTTGAAAAATGAGTAGAATGTCTTGATGACATGCAAAAAATAAGTAACATTCAAGGCATAAAGAGAGAGTTTGAAGTTAAACAAATATATGCAATGCAGCTTAAGAAAGCTAAAAAAAGGTTGCATGTTGTATGCAATAAAAAAGTCATATTTTAGTAAGGAAGGTAAGACTTCCTTGGAAAATTTTCCACTTTTACAATAGTTTAGGGATGTCCTTCCAGAATAAATACCTAGATTTTCTCCTAAAAGATAGATTGATTTCAAAATTAATATTAAACGCGGAACAAAACTTATATCTAAAGCATCTTATAAAATGAAAACAACATAGTAGAACTAAAATCACAGTTACATGAAATTTTTTCTAAAGGACTGATCTGACCTAGTGTGTCTCCTTAGGGAGCACCGGTCATTTTTTTAAAAAATAAATATGGAACGTTAAGACTGTGCATTCATTATTGCATGCTTAACAAAGTAACAATAAAGAATAGATATCCTTTGTCAATGATTGACGACCTTTTCGATCAGATAAGAGACACATCTGTTAATTCCAAGATTGATTTACGACTTGGCTATCATCAGTTATGGATAAAAGATGAATACATTTATAAAACAACATTCATAACATGATATGGGCATTATGAGTTTATTGTTTTACCATTTAGACTTGCTAATGCAACAACTGCATTTATGAACCTTGTGAATAATATTTTTCAAGAATACTTAGATAAGTTTATTCTATTTTTTCGTGATGATATTCATATTTATTCAAAGAACATTGATGAGCACAATGAACACTTAAGAATAGTGTTACAAGTGCTGAGAAAAAGGAAACTTTATGGACATATTTTGAAATGTTATTTTTTTTCAAAATGAAGTGCAATATCTTAGCCACATCATTAAAAAAGATGGGATTTCAATTGACCCATCAAAAATCAAGGCTATAACAGAGTGACCGGCATCTAAAAACGTACTTGAGGTAAGGATTTTTATAGGACTGGATGATTAGTACATGAAATTCGTAAAATATTTTTCAAGAGTGGCTGGACCAATTAGTTCATTAGATAAAAAGGATACGAAGTTCATATGGACTGATAAATGTGAAAATGCATTTTATTTTTTGAAAGAAAAACTTACAACGCCTATATTGAAGGTTATGTATCCCAATGGAAACTTTATTGTGGTAACTGATGCCTTAGGTGAAGGTTTGGGATGAATGATTCTTCAAAATGATCATGTAATTGTTTATGAGAGTAAGAAACTGAAGGTGCATGACAAAAAATATGCTCCCCAAGACTTAGAACGCATTGTCATAGTTCATGTCTTACGAATCTAGAGGCACTATTTTTTA
Organism: Taxus chinensis; assembly: GCA_019776745.2. NCBI lineage: Eukaryota > Viridiplantae > Streptophyta > Pinopsida > Cupressales > Taxaceae > Taxus > Taxus chinensis. The sequence continues at coordinate 487,847,544 of CM034154.1, forward strand.
AGAAAACCATTTGCACTGAAAGCAGACCACTTAGGACTGAAATACATCTTTACACAACCTAATTTGAATGCAAGACAACGTAGGTGGCTAGAATTTCTATCCCAGTATGACTTTGATATTAGTTGCATCAAAGGAAAGGAAAATTGAGTGGCTGATGTGCTGAGCCGCAAGAAGCATATTTCTGCGATTATGATCCTTAAAACTCAATTTAAGGAATAAGTTAGGAAATAAATTGAAACCGATCCGTACTATCAACATGTGAAAAATGTGTTAGAAGAAGATCTAGATAATAGGAGATACAAGGGATTCAAGTTCAATAACAAAAGAATCTTATGGTATGATAATAGAGTTTATGTACCCTTGGATAATGATCTTAAAAATAAATTTATGAAGGAATTTCATGATGCGTCGCATTCTGAACATCCGGGAGGTAACAAAATTATTGGATGATTAACAAAAAAAATAAAATTAAGGTAATGAAGAAGCATATAGTTAATTATGTTGCTCATTGTCTAGAGTGTCAATGTGTGAAGGTATAAATAACAGGTAATCAACATGGATTTTTTGAAAGGACTGTCATTATCCAAGAACAAATATGACATGATTTTGGTGGTAGTAGATAAAATGACCAAAGTAGCTCACTTCATACCAAAAAATCTTAAGGATGAGTCCCTGATACTTGTAAAACAGTTTTTGCATGAGATCTTTTTATTACACGAAGCTCTAGAACTGATCATTTCAGATAAGGATCCTAAAATGACCTCTTGGTTTTGGCAAAATTTGAAATTTGCGTTGGGAATGAAATTGAACTTTAGTTTAGCCTACCATCCTATAACAAATGGTTAAACAGAAAAAATTAATAGGTTATGGAGGATATGCTAAGAATGTATTGCATGGATCAACAATAAAAATGGGAGGAATATCTACTATTGGTTAAATTTTCCTATAATAACACTTACCATTCTTCACTGAAAATGTCTCCATTTGAAGAATTATAGGGTAGAAAGTGTAGAACTATTAGCTGGGATAACACGGGGGACAAAGAGGTGGTGGGTCTGGAAATGTTGACAGAAATGGAAAGGCAAGTAAAGCTCATTCGTGAGCGATTGAAAGAAGAAGTTAATAGAGAGAAAATTTACGTTGATTTAAAAAGAGTGGAAAAAAAATTGAGCAAGGTGATAAGGTCTTTTTTAGGGTTAAATCCAAAAAGAGCTCTATTTCATTTGGCAAGGTTGCCAAATTTTCATAACTAATTATGTTCAAATTTTCCTCTCTTTTCATTCTCTTTAGTAGTATTAAACTAGTTTTCTTTTAGAATAAGGTCTCCAACCTCAAATTCACATGAGATAAGGCACTTGTTGTAGCTAACGCAAATGTAATTCTGATACACTTTAAGGTGGTTCAAGGCATGAACTCATTTTTCATCAAGTATTTCATGCTAGCACTCTATAGTCCTCTTCATTTTCTAGATAGTCTGTCAAGGATATTCACAAAGAGGGAAGCTCGATCTCTAAGGGGATGATAGCTATAGTGTTAAAAATAAGGGAATAAGGAGTGAGACATGTGAGTGTGTGGATGGAAGTTTGGTAGGCCCATAAGGTAGGGTGGATTTGGAGATGCTAGTTACGACCTGTCTTACAGACTAGTTTATCCATAATCCGAACAAGGGTTTTATTTGTAGCCTCATCTTGCCCACTACTTTGAGGGTAATAAGGAGTAGATCAATTTTGATGACTTTTGAAGCGTTGGCATAGGGCCTTCACTTAATTTTTCTTAAATGATTTTCCATTGTTAGATATAATAGCAAAAGGGATATTGTAATGAAAAATGATGTGGTTCACGATGATTTATTAAAACTGAGCATCGGTGGCATAGGTGAGAGGAAGAACCTCCACCCATTTGGTACATTACTCAGTCATGGTAATGATGTGTTTGTGGCCATCAAATGAGGTGGGTATAAACTTGCCTATGAGATTGAGCCATGTTAGCAAATGGATTTGCACGCATGTAAATTACATGCAACAGTCAAGGAACGAAGTCCCTCCTCAATGAAGGTGAGGTTGCCTTTATTGAAAACCAAAACTATATTTACATCTGTACATTCAAAATTGTATGTGGGGGGTGTTTTGGAACATCAAATGGAAAGAAATGTGAATGAGGGAGATAGAATGGAATGAAGGAAAAAAATAAAAAGGAATTAATGGAAGAAACATGCAATAGTTAGGTAAAAACAAAGCCTAATATCACATAGAGGAGAAAAATGAATAACTAACTCAAATAAAGCAGAGTTCCAATCAGCTAAACAAGAATAAGTAAAGGGAACACACATGAACAAGTAAATATCAGAGTTTGATCACTGTGAACAAGAACAATAGATTAATAACGTTGACAATAAGATCCAAGACAATATTTGCATGTAATACTTCAACACTAACATCTAATAAACATAAGAACATCAAATTCTACGAGAGGTAATGAATGGGACACAAAGTTCATATTTCATTAACTCCAAAATGTCTTCACAAAAGAACACAATTTTTTTCTTGAATCAAAGCTCGCACACAAAAATATTTTCTTCTCATCTCTTGAAGTCACCCTTACAAATGCACCCTTAATTTCCTTTATAACCCAAAAGTTGGTTACAAGGTAGTTAGGGTTTAAATGAACATTAAATTAGGGCACCATAAGTGAGTGAATTTGAATTTTTCAACTAATTTGAATAAGTATACATCATCTAATGACAATTTGAAAGTCACTTTAGGAAAAGTAGATAAATAAAGGGAAATGGGTACATGTGGACCCCACTTAGATGACTTGGACACACACATAAACGTCCATTTCAACAACGCACCACCTAGATCAAGACACCTAGGATCAGTGCCTTATCCACTGAACCAAGAGTCTGCATATCCTGGTTGTACGAGAATGAACTCATTGACCGTGCTCCGTAATCCTCTAGATGACAAGAGAGTCAAGCTTGAAAATTGAGCAATTCATCCACCTCTCCGTTTGAGCAACATCTTGATGTGAACAATTTTTTCTTTATTCACATTTGCATTCACAATTACACACAATTCTCCACATGCTCCAAATACCTTTCCATGGTGAATTATTCATTTGTCGCGAGACTGTAGTCGTTACGCCACCTTGGCTTGTTAAAATTTAGATCCTGATCTTTTGACATTGAGAATATCTCCCAAGAGTCGAGATTGTAATTCACTTCCTGAAGTTATGTTTTCGTCTTTGTCACCATCCCAAAGTGTTGTCATTCTAATTCGCTCGTGATCATCCAATTCAAGAAAGATGGACATGGAAAAGAAGAGTGAAATAGTAGTCAAAGTCATGTGTTATGAAAACTTTGTAAAAACATGTAAAGATGTGAAAAAGTAGTAAAAGGAAAGTGTGCACCTATTCCGTGACGAGTGAACAAGATAGAAAATGTCTTGAAAATGTTGTAGAAGAGAAAGTTTTTAAGGCGATCTCATGCCACGACATAAGAGTGTTGGGAGAAAGGTCTAGTGTTATTCTTCGTCCATGACTGCTTCCCAAATTTATGCACCACTGCAGATGGTGTGATGTTGCTTTGTCCCGTGTTGTTCCAGTTCGATCCAAGTAGAAAAAGAAGATAGAATGCATTTTGATTGCTGGAGGAATGTGCATATATTGTGAAAACTACTCTATGAACTGCTAAAAACTATGTTGATATGAGAAAGTAACTGTAACTGCCCTTGGTCATGGGTGTGTAGACATTAAATCATGCACTTTGGGTACATTTCTAGGTCCTAGTCACATACTACTATTCATATCTCCAACTTTAAGACTGGTCGATGAAGTATCGCGTCTGCTGCTAACGGAGAGTTGATAGAGACACGCTTAAATGATGTGACCTTGCTTGATGATCCGCACAACCGCACTTGTCATTAGTATTGGTCTGTCAATGAATAGATCTACCACAATGATCAAGTGAAAATAATTGATGTAAACACGCTTCTCCCATTATTGATCTTTTCCGATAACCAAGGATTTTGACTCCGAAGAGACCTTTGCCAATAGCTACGAATTATACCACGTAATGAGGAAGTCAGAGGTGACTCATTGGTACTATCGAGAAGCGTCGGTGCCGCGGAGATGAGACTGAGAGCTCACAAGTCAAGGTCACTTCCGCGTCGGAGTTGTTGGAGTTGAATTGCCACACTGTGCAGGTGTCGTAGTGCTCTGCGTAAGTGATGACCAATTTAGGACTCTGTACAGACACTGGGAAGGCTATCACACATGAGATACCACTTTGGAACAAATGTCAAGAAAATTCTGACACGCCTTCGAGTGATAAGCGATCATGGAACCAACTTATGTCGACGTGTCCCAAGTTGGTATCGATGATGTTCTCATACCCTGAATGGACTGCTAAGGTGGGTAGAATGCCTTAGAAATCATACCAAAACAAAAATTTGTTTGAAGATGACATGATTGTGAAGACATGACATAAACTTGATTTCTGGCTATTACTTGCAGACTTCAAAACTGAATAAATTGCCTCTAAAACTACCCTGGGAAAAATAGCAAATCTTATTCTAAGAAGCTCTCACTGGATAAGGGAGCATATTAAGGTATCAAAAGTCTGTGTGTCAGAGGGTTTTTTTTTTGAAATCAAATTCTTCAGTCAAATATTAAAGGTCAAAGATGACTTCTTTGAAACTGTCAGGAAAATGCAGGTATGAAACTGTGAAAATCTCGTTTGATTTTAGCTTGGGAAAAATACCAAACGTCACCCTGGGAATCTACAAATTAGTAAGGGAGCACATGAAGTTGGGGAGAATCCAAATAACCAATCCTTTTCTCTTAACGATCATCCTAGTTCAAAATATCAACTCTCAAAGTGAGTCCCCTTGACAGGCTGAAAAACTACTCACGCAACAAAATCAAACAAACTATGTTTTATTTGGCTTTGTAAAAAATATCAAATGAGGTGTTGTGCATTTTTAACTTGGTAAAGGAGTACACAAAGGTGGGCAGAATCCAAAGAAATAAACCATTCTTCTTGAAAATCATTCAGGCCCGAAATACGGATTATCAAAGTAGGTCTTCTTACAAGCTGAAACTGTGTACGCAACAAAATTCAAACGAACTACGTTTTATTTGGGTTCGTGAAAAATATCAAATGACGTGTTGTGCATTTACAAATTAGTATAAAAGCACCTTAACAAGAGAAAAATTGTGGCCAATGATTGGTTTTTCATGAGAATCACCCTACTTCGAGATATCAATCTCCAAAGTTGACTACTTTAACAAATACAACCTGCAGCAGCCTTCGTTCTGCATCTATTGTTTTCTTCATTAATTTCTTTTTTTTTGCCGATATACATCTTGTTTGATATTTTGTCAAATGGTTGACTTGATTTATCTTCACGCAAAATCCTCCTCTTCTTGTAATTGTGTAGCTTTTGTTTTGGATAAGTGTGTATAGTTATTTTATTCCTGGCGTGAACTATTGCTTCCTTTCACCTTTGTGTATTGCCTTGGCTGATGTGTGTAGCGTGGACTATCTCTTTCTACCTCTAGCTTTAGTGTAGAAGTAGTTTGACAACTATTTGTGGCTGTGTGGATTGACTTTGAACTTACAAATGCATGGTGTTTATTACCTTTGCTTGTGTATGGATTTTTTTGCTCTCCACCAATGCATTGACAGTTCATTTCTACCGAAAGCGTGGACTCTTATTTTCTCATTTGTATTTTTGCAACTATTAGCTATTTCTTTGCCTATGAATGGAACTACTTTTGGAGGAGTGTGTGGGTTGCCTTTGGAGTGCCTTCTATTTTTAAAACTTGTGTGGACAGTTTTTCATTTACCTACATTGGCTGTTGAGTGTAAAAATAATTGTGCGTAGCTTCTTCCTTAGCGTGGCATATGTTTTATCCTTTGCAAATGCGTGGACAAATGTGAATGCGTTTTAATTCCTTCTCCCTGATAACGTTGATTGGCTTTGACCTGTAAATGTGTGGAAATTTATTACCTCTCGTGTTGAAACGTGCTCTGGCCAATGCGTGTGGATCTTCTTCTTTGGCATGTATGGACAACTGTGTGTTCCTTCTCCTAGGCGTAGCTTTTCACTCTTGACAGGTGTGTGGGCTCTCCAAGATCAAATGTGTGAACAATGGTTTGGTTTCTTCTTTATTCCTGGCGTGGAATATGCTGCATGCGTGGGCAAGTTTTGAATGCAAGTTTTGGACTGACATGTGGATCCATGTGGGCAGTATTACCTGTGCAAATGCGTGGAATTTATTACCTTATCTTTTCCAATACATGGAATGCTCTTTGATTGGTGCATCGAAGAACTACATGGAAATGCGCAGTCCTCCTTTCAAATGTGTCAGCTTGGTTTTGGACTACAACTACGTGAGGACAAGCTTTCTTTCAAAACGTGTGGATAACCTATTCTCCAAAATGCGTGGCTTGTTGGTCTTTGGCATGGATTTTGTTCTCCAATCTTACCTCTAGTAATGCATGGTGAAAGCCTTGACTGTCATGTGCATGGGTAGAAACAATTGTTGCCTCTTGGACTATGGCTTGAGCTTTGTGGAGTTTCCTTTGACCAATGCATGAGAGATTTATTTCTATTTTTCTTCTCAAAACCTGCGTGCTTCTTTATTCTGGATTTGGCCTACTACCTCCCTTGCGAGAACAACTGATAGAGCTGCTTGTAGATCTCTTGGAATGCGAAGAGAATCAATGTCTGTGAAGAATGTGCTAGGAATCTTTGGAAAAATGTTTCGTGGAAAACATCTCTACACAAGTAAAGTAATAAGTTGAAAATAATAATAAAAATTTGGAAATAAAGAGCTTCAAAGCTTCTTCATTACTTTCACACGACTTTTTCCATAGAGTTTCACGGAAGAAAGTTACAAGGATTCAAGAAGCTTTCTCGTAACCGTTTCTTCTTTCTTCCCGTTGAATAACCAATTTCCTCTTTCTCCGGGTAGTGGGGAATAATTGTCAGGGGAATATGGGAAGAAGTTAACCATTTGTCCGTGACAATGACAAAGTTGGCTAGCAATTCCCATCCATTTCCCCACATGGGAAAATTGGAGATATTTTTCCATTTGACCTCCGATTGGGTTGACAATCAATAAGAAAATTTCCAACAAATGGGGGAAAAGGAAAACTTTGCTAGAACAGGGAAAATCGGGAGCGGAAAGCCAATTTGGCATTCTTAGCAATTAGAGAAGGAATTTTAATTGCCCATGATAATGGGAAAGCGAGAAAAAATTCTTCCAAATTGGTGGATCAATTTCAATGAAGATCAAATTAATATTTATTTAATTAAAAACCCCAAAATTTAATAAAATTAAATTTATTAAATAAAAGGGTAAGAAATTAATTTAATATTAATGAATTAATTTAAACACGATTTGTGACATAGCGGGAGAAGTACTTACCCAAAACGGATGAAACGAAAGCCAAAATGATCAGAAGAATAAAATGATCATGATGAGGGTGATAAACCATGAGAAAATACACTTCATAAAGAAATTTAAATTTTCACATTGTAATTTTGTGAAGTCAAAATTAGCTGATAACAAGCCCCCATTTGGAAAACGACCGTGGTGTAGTGATAGGTTATAAAGACTGGGTTGGTACATGGATGAATTTCCCATGCTTTTGGCACATGACACATTTCTTTATGAACTGACAACAATATGTCTTCATAGTAGGTCAGTGATAGTTAAAGCGTAGAATTTTCTTTACGAGGACCATGCCACTAGCGTGAGCACACAGATGCCTTCATGCACCTCTTTGATGGATTGGATAGCCTCTTTAGAGTTAAGACAACTCAACATAGCCCCATCGTAGTGATGAGGCCAGAATATGTTCGTTAAATGTACAATTAATGATCTTATCTTACTCTCCTTTTTATTAAGTTTGACTGTATTTTGTGTCTTTTGTTTGTTCTGATATAAGTTAGGATGTAATTGTCCATCTTTTGTTGATTATGATTCTAACGTTTAAAAGCTCTGTAATTCCTAACAAAGTGTTTTGGAAACTTAGTTTTGTAATAAAATAGGTCACAATCAGGTGAAAGAACAAATATGAAGCGGATTGCATGTTTTTGGAAGCATTAGAATCAATACGGTTTAGTTCCGGAACTACCAGACTTAGTTCCAGAACTCCTCCACGTAATTACGAGTTATGTCACTTAGTTCCGGTACTTTTGGACTTAGTTCCAAAACTCTAGTACTTAGTTCCAGAATTATCAGAATTAGTTCTGGAACTCCTGCAGATAGCTTTGGAACTCTCTCGGGTAGACCTGGAACGATTTCCTTTAGTTCCAGAACTCTTTTAAAGTTCCAAAACCGATAAGAATCTATTCCAAATGGATGGTGATTTGTCAAATCAATAATCCTATCAATCAGGAGTAGATTAGAAGACTTTCGACTCTCCATACTTGCAAATCTAGGATAATTATCACACAGTTGTACGTCCAGCCATGTTCCAATTCAGCATCTATTTTGAGCACGATTCAGTTTCATCGTATCAGTGGAACAATTACGGCCATAAATACACCCCTGAAAGTATATATATATATATACACACACACACACACACACACACACACACACACACATCTATACAGACCCGTTGAAATAGAAAATATAATATATAGATATAGAACAAGAGATAGATATAGATTGATATACACAGATCCAGTACGTTTTTGTAATGCAGAACGTTTTATCAATAAAATAGCCATTTCTGTTTTGATAGAAAATTAAGTTGTCCAATCCTATTTCAAGGCGGAGTAAGGGCCCACTCCTCCAAGAACCAGGATCCTTGTTTTGTTGGTATTTATATTTTTAGAGCAAATAGTTTAGATTTGTTAATTTTGTACCTCTTTCAATTCCTTAAGTTGAAATTTGTTGTAGATTTTTCCATGCAGGTGTTCTAGATTAAGTTCTTATTTCTTTGCAATCATTTTCCAAGCATTCTCAATAGTGTGTTTATTTCTGTAATGTTTGGTTATTTCCAACAATTCATTTATGCAAAGTGTGTTTACTTCCAAGGCAAAGTGTGTTTATTTCCAGCAATTCATTTATGCAAAGTGTGTTTACTTCCAAGGCAAAGTGTGTTTAGTTCCAGTAATTCGTTTCTGTAAAGTGTGTTTACTTCCAACATGTTTTCATAGTTTGATTCCAATAAGGGTTTTAACCAATAAGTCCTTAAGACATTGAAAAGATCCCCCATAAAATGTAAAATACCTACAATCAATTACTAGATCGCTAAGATTCTTCTTGTTGTATATAGCTTTAGACACACCCCTGGTTTGAATATGATGACACCCATCACGTAGCCTCTGCATAAGGGCTCTCTTTTGGGAATGGGAAATGTTAGGTGGGAAGGTACCATCCTACATGTAATTAAAGATATCAACGTACTAGGGGGAAAATGCACCAATAACTTCACATACCAAACATTATTTTGGCATGTCGTATGTAGGCACTCTAAGATGATTGATGAGGAATTGAAAATCTTTGGTATCTGACAATAATCTTAACAACAATTTGATAATAGTCATGACATCTGCTAACCTGTTTTGTGCTCAAGGGACATGTTGGAAGGTGATCTGAACAAAGTAATCCTTTTAGCAAGTAGAAAGGTAGTTTAACATAAGCATGTAAAGGGTTGTGCAAGCGCACTGACTGCTACATTAGCACATCGATGGCTACACTATTGCATGAAGACCTATATCTGCACAAAAAATTTGTCAAAAAATGAACAAAAAGCTCAATTTTTTCGCATCAAGATTCAATTTTGACACCACTTCGCCTCCTTTATACCTATAAAGAAGACTTAGGACTACCAAACACTAACATACATGGTCAAAAACAAAGAAATTTTAATAAATTGAAAGAACTTACATGTAAAATGGAACAATGAAGCTTTAAACTACGAATAAATGAATGTGCATGAAATAAAATAGTGTCCCACCGGGCGTGCCATATTTATGCATGTTAAAAACTTTGAACTAAGCTAATTAAAAGAACCTAACACCAAATAGATCCTAACTTAGTTAAATTTAAGCTAATACATCGCGATAAAGCAAAAAGGAAACCTAATTAATTTACATAAAACATGAACTCAACATTAAATGCAAACCTCCCTTTGATATTTGAATGTGTTTTGGATTGTAGATACTTCCTTTAATGAGTTGAACGTAAGCCACACACGATCAAGGATTTCTCAAGTAAGAGGAAGAGATCTCATCAATTATGGCTTAGTTGCCATTTTGAATCTTCTCTTACTACTCTTTGGCAAGTAGAAAATGGGGAGAGTCAACAAGCCTTTCAATAACATGAAATGCTCTTCTTAAGTATAATGTCTATCAAGGACATGGTGTGTAAAGGTGTAAAAAGTGTAGGAAGGTATTAAGTTTCTTATGTAGCTTTCCATTTTGGGAGAAACTTGTAACCTAGTGAATGTGGGATAAATGGAATGTAGAATTAGAGAGGAATAAACATGATTAGAAGAGATTAATTAGATATTAGCAACTCATGGGAGTTTGAGAGGGTTTAATTAGTCAACTAGGATTAATTAATAGACCAAGTTAAGCTTATAGAAGCCATTTGGAGATGATTTAGGAGGAGGTTAGTATAATTTGAAGGGTTTGAGAGGGGGATTTAACTAAAAAGAGGGTTTATTGATTAAATACGAGATCAAAAGGATTAATAAACTAATAATGGTTAATTAATTAATTAAAAGAAGATTACAACTAACAAAATGACATTAATTAGCATCCAAGATGAGGGATGAGGCTAGTTAATTAACAAAGTGTCGTTAATTGACTGAGACAAAGGGGAATGTTAGCTAATTAGCAAAAAATCACTAATTAAGATGAAATGACGATAAAGAAGACAATTAGTGCAAATTAATATTAAAATTAAGCAGTCAAAATTAGGTGTCTACACATTGATATAAGTTGAAGTGTCATTTGGTAGTATGTTTCTAAGTATAAGTTGATTACATTGTTTAGTAATTCAATATTCTATGTTATATCATATCTATTAAAGAGAGATTGGCGTGTCATTAATGATATATATTTTTAGTAATATACGTAGATTATGTCATTTTGTATTAATGATTTAACAAAATTAAATCTTAATTAGAGGATTGGAGTAAATCAGATATATAAGAAACACATAATATACCAACATACAATGATGAGCAAGTGCAATCAATAAGAGGATAAGGGTGACTTAGCTAATATTTGGCTGTTTGGACTGGATTTGGGTTGGACTAATGGTGGAAGGGCTCAGTATGCATTGTATGTGCTTCATCTGGAAAACATCAATCTGAAAGTTATGTTGGACAGTACCGCCCAGAAGGGGATATTATCACCTGAGCGTTAGTATCTTAGTGATGAGTGTAGATCTGGTTATTTTAGTGTCTGATATTGTCACATTTACTTTGCTCTGTGTTGCATCTAATTTGTTGTAGGGTTCTTCTGTCGCACATGTGCATGTAAAACAAACCCTAACTACATGTACAAGACTCAAGCACACATTAGACTAAATAAAATATGTAAATGCTTGAGTCGGATTGACCTTAATGGTCACCCAAATGTGATTTTCACTGAGCGCTGCACTACATTTTAGACTCAATGTATATCTAGTGTGTGTGTGTGTGTGAAATAAATCATGTCCCTTGAAACTAGGTTGCCCTTGTGCAAGTTGTACTAAGATAGTAAGCTACAACTACTTTGCCACCAATATAATGTGTCATGAAATTCATAATTTTCCCTTCCTATGCAATGAATGATGCAACCCAAATGCAATCCTTAAGTTGCTCATTTCCCCTAAGTAGTAGATAGAGAATAATAGCCATGTGCCCCTTAGAATAGTTAGTGGTTTATATATATATATATATATATATATATATATATGATCCCTTTGCTTTAATTTCAATATTAACAACACCAGAAGCTGACTCAAAGTGATCAATACAAGTTTAGAAAAGATAACCAAGTGGTGTGTGATTTTAAAATGTAAGAACACAATCAAAGGGATAAAAGCGTCTGCAAGGGGACAATAACATTGACCGATATTGTCCCTTACTAGGTGCTTATGTCTAGAAAGCTCCAAAGATATATCAGGAAATCTTCAGTTGAGTAACACATTGTGTGATGCTCGAAAGTAATGAGATAATTCCAAAAAAGTAGAGGACAAAAGCATGGAAAGGTAAAACAATGTCAATGTAAAGCAAAACAAGTGTTATCAATGTATAATGACATACTAGAGACTCCTTCTATTGGGAAGTCTAAGTAATTTGATTAATCAATGACAAGCTCCTTTCAAATCTCGGCTAATCAAAGTTATATGGAATTACACATTGCCACACATCCTATGGGGCATCTGGAATGAGAGGAACACCAAAATATTCCAAAACAACTCAGTTATCATCTCTAAGGTGGCCAACAAAATTAAGCAAAATATGAGGGATAACATTGGGATCCATAAGCACAAGTGGGAGGACTCATATTCTAAGGAGGATACACGGATTCTTCAAGCCTTAAAGATCAACCCAGACAAAACATGACCGAAACCTGGGAAAAAGAAGGAAAAAACCAATTAAAAAAGGAAGCCTCCCCCAATGGATTGGTTTAAACTCAATTTGATGGGTTTGCAAAGTTAAGGGATGGAAAGGCTGGGGGGAGGATTGATAAGGGATCACGTGGGGAATTGTATTATGGCCTACACAGGTCCATTAGGCAATAAATCCAACAACTATGGTGAGGCGGTTGTGGATATGAAGGGCATACGAATTGCTAAAAGAGTTAAACTTAAGAAAATCATTATAGAGGGAGACTCTTTATTAATTATTAAGGCCATCGAAGGTAAATGCAAAGTGGGGTAGAATATCAAGAATATGATACAAAAGGCTCGAAGTATGATTGGGGTCTTTGATGATGTGGACTTATGCCACATGTTTAGGGAAAACAATTCTGACATGGATGGTTTGGCGAACCAAGGTAATGATTTGGAGGATTGGGGCGAATGGGAGGGAACAGTTCCATAGAGCCACATTGAAAACATCATGAATAATGAAAGGAACAAGTAAGGATGGTAACACGAACCACAAAGGATCTTGTCAAGATTTGCAAGGCAGAATTAGGAATAGTGATAGCTCCAATTTTACGATGGAAAAGGGATTTATTTGTTGTCTCAAAAGGAAAACATTTTTGAAGAAGAGGTGGAGTGATACGAAAAACCAGAGCAGGCACAACATGGAAGGTGAATGTGTAAGAACTGAACCCACCTTGTTCCAATCAATCAAACATGATGCCACGGTTTGGAGCCTACTTAGGAAGGGCAGTTTCACAGAATTCATCAAACATATTAAAGGTAATGACCCTGACTTAGCCCTGGCTTTTGGCAAAGCATGGGACCATGATAGAGTTAAGTTTAGGGGGTAGAAATGCATGTTATAGAACAATTTATTGTGGATGTCACTGACATGTCTACGGAGGGGCTTAAATTGCTCAAAAAGAAGAATCACATGAACCATGAGATCTCCACCTTTTTTGGGCCTACTGAGAGGGTCCACCTGTATGATGATGACATTGTCAGGACTTGTCTTCCGGAGAGGTAGGATGATGTCTATAAAGTGGTTATGAGATATTTAACACTAGAGGGCAAGTTCCAGAAAATCTACACTCATCACCTCTCAATCCTTAACTATTTCCGGCGTAATCAGGCTATGAGTTTCCCATTTTTCTTGTTACGGTCTCTCACTATTTCTATTTTAGATTTAAAAGAGGAAAAAGTCGATTCCCCCCTGCACCATGGCCTGATTATGTTGTTGTTCTAGAATGGTAAACCATGTCTGCCCCCCATCCCATAACCTTCTAGCTCATATGAGGAAGTCTTAGCCAACAAGCTAAGAAAGTTGAAAAAGAAGGATCTTGTGGAGAGTGACAACAAAGAAGTGGTTGTGGAGGTGCTCTCAGTCATGAAGAAGGGGTAATCTTCTAAAGGGAAGGGCATAACAAATGATAATCTTGGAGACACCAACAAAGATACCAGGACGATTAATATGGAGGTGGCAATTGATACCTTGCTCAAGGTGACCAAACATCTGGTCCAGGATATGAAGGAGTGGCACATTAAGTCAGTTGTTCAATAAAAAAGAATCAACAACCTTAAGGCATATTTCATCATGTAGCAGCAGAAGACTACTATTTTTCAGGATGAATTGGCCAAGCATGACAAACAAAAGAGAGGTATTACGCCGAATCTCAGTAGCACTGACAACGAGGAGGAGGTTGTTGGCACCAAGGACGACAGACAAGAGACTCAACTTGCTCCTAGGCAGAATCTGGAAGGTCTAAACCAGGGCCCTAGCTCTCGCACAAGGAGCAATAAGAAAATGAAACATTAGCTGACCTTTAGTAGACTGGGTTGTTATTTCTTTTGGTTTTTGTCCTTCTGGTTGTTTCCTTGGGTTTGGGTTTGGGTTTAGGATTTTATATTAAAAAAAATATATGTAATTGAGGTTGTGTTTACCTCGCTTCTTGTTGGGCCTTCGTGTTGGTCAAGTTGTTTTGTCCTATCTGGGCCCTTGCTGGTTTTTGGGTTGTTTTTTACCCTGGATGTTATCAAATCTATATATGTACTGTGGGTTTTTTGGTCCCCCCAAAACTAAATAGTTACCTATTCTAAAAAAAATGACATACTAGAGACATAATGTAATATTAATAAGTGCACAATTTTGTGTCTACAATTAGTAATTTAATATTGTATGTCATATAAAAAATATTAATAGAGATTGAGGTGTCATTTGATGATCTATTTTTTACAATATAAATTGATGCATCATTTTATTATTCTTCACTAGAATTTTTGCTTTTAAAAAAAAAGTGAATTGATATAAATATAATATATTATTTAGAAATTCTATGATATATATCACATCATAATTATTATAGATTGCGATAACTTTTGATAATATTATTATATTTAATTAGATAGAATATTCTAATAAAACTTACCCTAATATCACTTTTTAATAAAGAAAGAAGAAAATAAAAACACTTTAATATTAATTTTTTAATAAAAAATATCCAAACTCCAATGTTTAATACTTAAAAAAATTCAAGATACAAAGAATAATAATGTTTTCTAAATGATCCAAATTACTCCCTCAAATCTAATTATACAAAACGGATTGGTGTCGTACCCTGTACCAAAATTAGGTCTTTACGATATATGTGTCAATAAATACGTAGAATAAACTACATAGTTTACTCGGGTAATATGAGAGTGTCTTAGAAATTGCTCTCTGCTCTCTATTTTCGTGTATAAACCGCTGCCGTATTGTGTTTCTCTCTATATATCAGAACAGTGGCCTGCATTTATTAAGTGAAAATGCGAGAGAAAAATTCATTTATTTTAATTGGCGTAGGAGTTGCAGTAGGGTCATGTCTCACCTTGGCTACGCTTAAGTTACTCTCCAGGTCAGGTTGATATTTTCAAGTTCAACAGAGACTACATATTTTATTTTATTGAAGATCATATTAAATTCGTGGGTTAATAAGGTTTACAATGTTATAAATATTCTCACGTTGTATCTGAGAGTTCCAAGCCATGCCATCTGCTGCCCTTTTTGGTCCGTTCCAAACCATCACATGGACGACAGGTTGTTTGTTTTATTACATTTGAAAGTATTAGGCTGACATGTGTAAGACTTCGGTAACCTGGTTCTGCTTGTATATAAAACTTCGCCCACTTTCCCGGGATCTGCAGCAAATCTCTGACCCGGCCTAACACCTTGCAAAACCCATAAAAAATGTGAGATATTATTGGGGGTTTGTGTTATTCCTCTTATATTATTGTGCCCCTCATGTGTTGAGAAAAATCACAATCAGCACTCGATGCAAGTTAGTAAGCAATCCTGTGTATGCAAGTGTTTCAACCCTCATCTTAACGCATGCAACACCAACTAATAAATACTAGAATGCTCTCTAAATGCTTTTATCTTTAGAATGCTCTTGGAAACAATAAATTTGTCCTTACAACTTCAATATCACTCTTGCTATTGATTTCTCCATAGAAATTCAGCGTGTAATGGTTTGTTTTAAATATACTAATGTACTCCTATATTTTTAGACTTCTTGAATTCAAATCAGCGGACAAGCTGACATACAACGAGAGGGAAAGCCAACAAGAAAAGCCACAAATCTTGGGGAGGGATAGCCGACAAGAAAAGCCAAAAATCCAGAGGAATTCAAAATTAGGGGACAAGGGGGCCTAGAAGGATGGTGACCATGGCACAATGGTTACTGAAATGGCACGAACAATTTCATATAGTATGAAAATAGTCACTGCCCAGGGCCACGGAAAAAACAGGCAAGGAGAGAGAAATAAGGGCGAATAGGGCGAGAAAATTGAGAGCAAGGAGACAAATGAGGTCAAACATGTCAAAAGTCGCATGGGACTCCGTAGGAGCAATTTTAAGGTCGGACAATACAAGGAATAAGCGGCAATAAGAGCTTAACTTGGACCAATAATCAATAAATACATAAGTAGAATAGGACCAAAGCAATTAACTAGTCCAGTACCAAAATTTGGTGTCTACATAATGCCTTGCTTTGATGTGTGCGCGTGCATACATATCAAAGTAAAACAAACAAGCACTTATTGGAGAATGTTTTATTGCGGTAACTTTGCCATATGTTGAGAGTTCGTGAAGCTAATAAGAGAACAAAAGGGAACTGAAAGTCAAAGGAAAGAGAGATTGCCTTAACTCCTCTGTGGAGGGTTGTAAGTTCCAGAGGCTAGTATTTGTGCGTGTGTATAGAAACCTTGTGCCCTAGCAAACGTATAAAAACATGTGCAAGTGAAGCAATGACCATATATAGATGTATAATCAAGAAATTGCCAAAATCTAGAAAATACAAGATAGGAGCAAATACACCTGGTTGTGCTGAAATTGGTAAAGATGTATCTATGAGCTCGTGTTTGGAAGTATCATTGAATTTGAATTTATGTGTCTCGACTCTTTTTCAATGAGACCAAGGTATCTAAATCCAATCTGAGTGTTTCATGTGACGAGACCCAGTGAAGTATGTTATGCATCATTTTGTGTCTACTTCCATCTACAAAAATGCTGAAATGTCCTGAGGTGGAGAGGTTAGAGATGAAAAGAGGGTGGGATATATGCTTCCCTTTCGGGGTGTGAGATGAACATATGAATCACATATCTCAAAAGAAAGGGATGATGCACACCATATGTATGATAGGAAAATAAAGCCTTGATGTGGACACAATAAGATATCAATGTGTAAGCATGTATGTAATATGTAAATTGCCCCTATGTGGGCATGTGTATAAGCAATGTAAGCACAATAGTAGAATCATGCCCCAAGTGGGTGGATATAAATAATGTAAGTGCAATAAGATAATTGCTTAAGATAAACAAAATATGATCAGTGTAGGCTTGAATATAGAGCAGTGCCCCAAGGTGGGCGAGATATGATCAGTCTAATCTTGAAGAATAAGATAATAATTCCAAAGATAGGCAAGATATAATTGGTGTTTTCTTGAAAATAGAGTAGCGCCCCAAGGTGGGATAGGTATGATCAGGGTAGGCTTGAAAAGAGGATAATGCCCCAAGGTGGGTAAATTAGGGATAGTGCAATCAATGGTCCTTGTCCCTATTAGTATGAGAGAATGGACGGGATATGACACTAACATACTCATGTATGTTTGTTTTTTAACCAAGCATAAAGAGGTGACATATTTAGGTGAGGAAGTTATACGTGGATGACTAACATATATTAACTAACAGTTAATAAGTTAATGTTTAACACCTTTTATACCCCCACTTAATGACTAAAGTGTTAACTACTCCAAGTTTGTCCTGAAATCTCACAAATGAAATGAAACCTAGGGTTTAGTCATTCAATTTATAGGCTGCTCCATATATATAAATATGAAAGCTATAGTACTTTGACGTTTTGCAGCTCTCTAATGTATGAGCTTTAGTTGAGACAAAAAACTAGAAAGATAACTAACAATAAAACTTAGATATAGTTGTGTGGATGTAAGATATAATAGGTTCCCACCAATTGTCCGCAGAGTGATTAATTAACCGATGATGGATCATCGTTTGCTAATAACTTTAGGCCGACCTCCATAGTCCTGGATCCAAAATATTGGAGATGCTGATCAATTTAAATATACCAAGCTTGCGCATCTTGCTCAAGCCCGTACATCGACTTAATCAACTTGCAACCTTGATGATGGCAACCAAGTACCTAAAAACCTTTTGGCCGCACCATGTCGACCTCCTCATCCAAATCTCCATTCAAGAAGGCGCTCTTTACATCCATTTGAAATACCTTCTAACCAAATTAAGCTGCCATGGAGAGAAGCAACCAAAATGTGACCATCTTTGCAGTAGGAGCAAAGGTCACTTCATAATATATCCCCTCCTATTGTAAAAAGCCTCTTGCAACAAGATGAGCCTTACACTTGTCCAAAGTACCCCTTGCCTTACATTTTACCTTGTACACCCATTCACATCTAATGGGTTGTTTACTTGGATGTAATTCAGTCAACTTCCAGGTATTGTTCTTTATGAAGGGGTCATATTCTGCTTGCATGCTAGTCTCCCATTCAACTCTGGCTTTTTCTTCAGAATATCTCTGTGGGTTAGGTACTGTAAAAAGGTCAGAAGTGAGAGCAAAATGAACATGTTTTGTTGAATCGAAAACCTTATTTTATGACCTTCGGGCCTGTGCATCTCATTGAGGAATCTCATCCTCCTGCACATCTTGTATAATGGAATAAATTCACCTAGGACGATGGTTTAATTGAGAACTCTGTGGTTACTAAATCTCAAATGGATTGTTAAACACCTCAGGTTGGTGTTGCTGGTAGACTTGTGTGTTAAAAATCAGCCATGGGTGCCATGAGTTGCTGTACTGGAATTTGTGTACTACTAGATGAACTAGATTCCTCATCTTTCAAAGGAATTGAAACACTAGATTTAGGTACATCAAAGATTACTTGTTGGTTAAAAACAAAGAAGGATTTAGATTCCTTCACATCAACATCTCGACCAATGATTATTTTGTTAGTGGAAATATCAATAAGTCTATAGGTCTGAGATTGGTCACTATAGCTAGCAAATAAATATCTTGTATCTTGGAATCTAGTTTACTCCTTTTTCTATAAGGAACCAAAGTATATGCAGCATAACTAAAAACATGAAAAGATGGAGTACGACCATATGAGCTAGATTCTTCCTCTTTCAAAGGAACCACAACACTAGATTTAGGTACACCAGAGATTGCTTGTTGATTACAAACAAAGAAGGATTCAAACTCCTTCACATCAACATCTTGACTAACGATTATCTTGTTAGTGGAAATATCAATGACTCTATAGGTTTAAGATTGGTCACTATAGCCAACAAAGAAATATCTTGTATCTTGGAATGTACTTTACTCATTTTTCTACCAGGAACCAAAGTAAATGCCTCACAACCGAAAACATGAAAAATGGCAACCTTGAGTTTGATTTTGGAACAAGTTTTGTCAGGTGTGACATCTTGCTAAGCTTTGTAAGGACTCTTATTCAGGATATACATCGCTGTGTTCATTGCTTCTCCCTAGTATCTGTATGGCATGCCCCTACCGTGCATCATGCACTGAGCCATATACATGATATTTTTGTGTCTCTCAACCACCGCATTCTATTGTGGAGTGTACGAGATGTCAACTGTAGTTGAAATCCTTTCTTGCTGCAGCAGTCCTTGAACTGTTTGGAAGTGAAATCACTCCATTGTTGGATCTCAATGTTTTGATCCGTTTGCTTGTTTGGTGTTCTGCCAATGCTTTGAACATTTCAAATGTTGCAAAATAGTCAAACTTCTTTTTCAAAAAGTAGACCCACATCTTCTTGAAGAAATTATCCACAAATAACGAAAAATACCTTGCATCGAGGATTGTTGGTGATTTCTAGGATGGCTTGCAAAGATTTGCATGAATGAGATCTAAGAGTTGCTTTGCATGCCAAACACCTTCAGTCGGAAATGATTTCCACTTTTTCTTGCCATCCAAACACCCCGCACACATATCTTGTTTCTCTGGGATAGCTGGCAGACCAAGAAGCATGTTGGCTCCGTTAAGTTTGGCTAAGTACTAAAGTTTGAGATGTCCAAATCTCTAGTGCAACAAAACAGTGGTATTACCCTCCACAACTAATGCATGTGAATTGACCGTGGTAGGGTCAACAAGCTTATACAAGCTACCTTGCCCAATGCCTAAGACAACTACCTAGTCCAATTTTACATCAGACAATATGTATCTTCACAGAGAAATTCACGACGACGATGGGATTTTCAGTTCATTGACTAATAGATTATATATTTTTATTCATTTTAGGAACATATCTAACATTATTGACTATGATTTTTCAGCATCATCAAATATTATGCGGTTATCTACTATCCTTTCTACGGCATGTGTTTGCCCATCACCTAATGTAATTGAATTAGAACATTAAATTTTACATATTAGTCTTTCTGACACATGAAATATTTTGGATGTGCTAGAATCAAAGAACTAACTGCTGGTATGACTATCATTCGAGCATGACACCATGATTTTTGACCTTCACCAGAGTGTTTTGGTTTGCAAATCCTGCAAAAATTGTGGAAATAACACTACAAACAATTTACTCACACATCCGTCACGAAAGTGCCCATCAATACTTTGAAAATTGTGACTGTAAAAATCAAATAATGGTTTACACTTCACGTAAATAAAGTTGTGGAAAATTGTGAATCACGAGTCTTGGTTTGCTGAAATATCCCTTTTAGGATATCACTCTAAAACTCATAAATTAATTAAAAATCTACAAAATGTAATTCTGATTTTTCCAGTACAGCAAGGTACAAAAATCTAAAAAAATTTATGTCTTCAAAAATAGTCATTTTCAACAATACCTAGAAGCTTCAAAAGATGTAGAAAAATATAGAGAACAAGAATATCCAATCAGATTTCCAAAATTTTGATAATTGAATTTTTAATGAGAAAATATAACTGAAACTTTCAAAATTAATAACTTTGGAAATACTTGGGATCTTATTACAAATGATAGCTCAAAAGATAGATAAATCCAATATCTATCCAATGCATATTCAAGCATAATTTTCCAATGGGTGGAAGGCACCCGAAACTGCTCCTCAAATCTGGAATTGAGTAGATAAAACCCTAGAAAATAGCTGTTCCAAATCTGAACTGAAAATCTGAATGTAGAAGGCTGGAAATATGAAATATCCCTAGATACGGACAACTAGCTAGGGATATGGATCTGAAACCCTCACCGAAGAATGCTCTACCAGCTAGGAATGGGTCTCTCACCACTGAAGCTAGGGATCCTGTAGAATCTGACCTCCACAAGCAAGAGAACTCTCAAAACATGCAGCTCTAGAGTTTGCACAAACAAAATCTGAAAATAAAAGTATATGCTTTACAAAGCCAAGTCGACTTGCTTTTATAAGCAATCTTGGTTTAGTAACCACCCCAACCACCAATCGCCTATTTTTGCCTGCAATCAATATTTACTTTGGCCCTTTTTCCCCTCTTCACATGGGTCACCATTTTCCTTTGGGAAAATATTAAAATAAAGTGGCTTTATCATTTTATTTCTTTTTATTTTATCACTTTATCTTTTCTTTTCTTTTTAAATTTTATTTTAACTTATCATTAATAAATTAATATAAAGTGCTTATAATAATATTTTAAGAAACACTTTATGATTTATTTACTATGATAAGTTTCCCTTGTATTCCTCCTTTAGCTGTCGGGAAAACATGAATGTGTTAAGGGTCTTCGATTGAGAAGGGGATATTACAATCCTCCCTTCCCCAAATTGTTTGCCCTCAAGCTATTACAATTCATATATCCAATAGCCATGTGCAAAAGACAAAACATGCTATAGTGCTCCAAGATTCAAGATCTTGCACTCGTCAAGTGAGAGAGATTTTGCCACAATACATAGCTCTCATGATGATCATACACACAAATTTGCACCAAGGGCATCACATACTTTATATTTCAGATTTGGTCCTCTAACTCATCATTCTTCTCATGAGGAAAATAAATCTGAATATGCAACAATAAATATGACATCATAATTCTTTTCATACCTTATAATGTCATCAAGGTCTATAATGGGCCGAATATCGTCATGATCTTCTATGGCGAACTTGAGTTGTGGAATTTTCTTTGTGCATGAGATTGAATGTCCATCTGCCACAATCACATTGATGATTGAACCCTTGGAAATCTTCCACTTGTAATCCCATCTTTGCACCCAAGTCTTCATCAATGAAGTTATGTGTAGCTCCACTATCAATCAATATGGTGATCTTTTGCCCATGAAGATCTCCTCTAACTCGGAAAGCACAAAAACTAGGTGGTACAACTAATGTAGCAAGTGTGGCACCTGTGATAACCACTTCTCCTTTTGCTTCACTCTTCTTTGGATCATCATCATTGACATTATTTTCATCATCTGAAACTACTTCAATGCAGTGGATTGACCCCTTACCTTGGCAACGATGGTTGGATGTCCATCTTGGCTTAGTAGCGACTCCCAACCCCACCAATCACCTACTTTTGCCTGCATTTAATTCTTACTTTGGCCCTTTTTCCCTCTTCACATGGGTCGCCATTTTCATTGGGGAAAATATTAAAATAAAGTGACTTTATCATTTTATTTCTTTTTATTTTATCACTTTATCTTTTCTTTTCTTTTAACTTTATTATTAATAAATTAATATAAAGTGCTTATAATAATATTTTAAGATGCATTTTATGATTAATTTATTATGATAAGTTTCCCTTGTATTCCTCCCTTAGCCGTCAGGAAAACATGAATGGGCTAAGGGTCTTCGATCGAGAAGGGGATATTACATTTGCAAGATCTAACTGCAAATTAAATCTTCGGAAATGTCTCTCCTTCCTCCTACTGCTTGTGCCTCTATGTCACGTGACTGCAAATGCGAGTGGGAAATAGTCAATAGAACCATTTATGGTTTGTGTCCAACTCACGTTTTTGTCTTCCCACTCATGCCCTACCATGATAATCTCTTCCTGAAGTGCCCCAAAATGACTGCAACAGTTGTCTAAATCACCAATGTAAATCTTGATTGACGTTTTTTCTTTGTTCAATCTACAAAGTGTGATCTATCTTCTCTAGGTGTTTGATGTCACATGTCTTCAACTTGCATTCTTTCCTGCATCAATTTGCATTTCTTTCTTACGTGTGTTTGCACATGATTTTCAACTTTGTCATGATCTCCAACTTGTGACACAACACTCTCCTAGAATGCCTTCTACAAAACACGAATCATGCCCTAGTGTGAAGTTTCAGCGACTATGCAATTGCGTCCTCATGCGATCTTTGCTTCCTTTGATTTGATAAAACAATCTCGTTTTCTCTCTTTTACAGTTCATACCCTTCTCCTAGGACTTCCCCGAATGCTAGCTCTGTTATTAGTGTTAGTAAGTTTGAGAGAGAATGAAGAGAATGGAAGGCATATAAGACACTACTCGTGCATGTCTGTGTTTAGTAAGCATAAATAGGTTATATAGTAGTGAGGAAGCTATACATGAATGAGTAACATACATTAACTAGTATTTAATTAATTAATGTTTAATATCTTTAATAGCTATTAATAGCCACCAATGTATGCATGGTAGATCATGGCAAATGTAAGCAAGACATCTAAAAAGACATGCATGATATGCATCATGGCACCACAAGGTACAATAAAATACAAGAAAGTTGAACATCATAGAGTCAATCAGTGTATATATGAAAAGATAAAGGAAAAAGAAATCTAGGAGATTGAGACCAATCAATGAAATTGATTAAACCAGTAGACGAAGATAGAGAAATACTGGGAAGGCAATATAAATAGGGAGGAATCCCTACTTGCCTACAACTTGCATCAGATTCTATGCATGCTTAAGGACGCGATGCTCCCATAATTTTTCTGTCATAACTTGGAAGTTAATGCAGGATTTGGGAATGGGATAAAAGCAACCTAAATCAGGGGTGAGGCTTGAAAGAACTGAGAAAACAAAGGGAAATAACCCAAGAAACAGTGAAAGCAAATAATAATAATCCATGAACCTTAAATAAGTCATGAAAGCAAGGAAAAGTCTATGGCTGGGACATCAATAAAAGATGAGGTTGTCAAAAATAAAGTCAAGGAAAAATTTGAAGAAGCTGAGACTGGAGAAACACAGGAAAAGTTGGGAATGCAAACAAGTAAAGGTGTTGGACAAATCACAATTAGACATCAAAGGAAAAGTAATCACAAGAAGAAATAGGGACATCAATCCAAGAGAAGAGATATAAAAGAAACCATATACATGAAGAAACAAACAGGAGCTATGTACTACCAATAGTGCAGGCTCAAAGTCACACACAAGTGGCTAGTTCAAAGACCTAACCTACCATATAATCACATCCTTGAAAGTCATCTTCATAATCTGTATATTGAAATATGTATGTATGATCAAATGCAAGATCACAACGAGTAGGTCTCAATGATTCTATAAAAGATAAATCATTGGTATCATCATTATCATTGTTGTTTGTATCGCCACATTGTTTTATTGTATTGTATAGTTATATTGTTTTGTATCCTTAATCTTGGTATTGCAGCTTCAAACATGAGTTCCGATAGTGATTATCAAGCTGAATATGAGGTTGAAATGGGTGTGCAAGTGAGAAGGAATTCTTGTGAACATACCCTTGGATGTTGGATTTTGGAATATGTTGCTCACGTGCATGAGATCTAATGGGTAATGTTTACGTTGGTTTTTCTTTGGGCATGAACTTAGCTTGAATGTGTTGCGGTGTAGTAGGGGTGCCTTAGTGTATAATGATTACTTTGTTCTTATGCAAAAAATTGAGACATTGATGTAAACCAGATGGTGTTGTTTTCATTTTATGACATTTCAGGTATGGCTGAGCTAAAACATGGAAATGCATCCATTATGCAGGCATTATCTTGAAACCAGGCTAAGCATGGTACTTAGGATTGACTATGCACATTTATTGCACATTGCGGGGAAAGGTGTTATGAGTAATGTGTGGACAGCTATCACTTGATAGAGAGGGCAGTGCCTGGTGAGGTATGTATAATGGAGATATGGTGGAAAAGGATATCAATAAATCTTTTTGTGGAGACATTGATACTTGAGCCACTCTCAGTCATAACTCCCTGTGCCTTTTGTGGATTTATGCCAATAAGAACTCTAATGAATAGTGGTGCTAGGTGCAATCTTCATGAGGTGTCTGAAATTGGATGCTTTTGGTAGTAGTAGGGGGAATGAGGAAGGTTGTGGCCTCCAATCCACTTGTTGATATGTATGATACAAAGGCTAGAGAGGAGGCCGATAAATTTGTCCATTGGAAAATTCTTAGATTTTGCTGGTTGGCATTCCATTGTCATGCTGCTCGCTCTCCTTATTTCAAGGAGGTTGTGGCTAAGATAGCCAAAGCAGGTAAGAGTTATGTGCCCCCATGGAGATTTTCAAACGAAGATTGAGCTGACCCACAATCTTGGATAAGAACTATTCCAAGGTTGATATCTTCAACTTGAATGTGAGGACTTTTAATGAGGAGCATCATGGGTCTCTCATGGTTGCAAGCATCATCATGGATGGGTGGGCAGAATATCCTAAGACACCCGCCCACTCATAAATCATCAGTATGCATTTGCATGCAGAGAGGGTCCTTAGGCTTTTTGAGGGCAGTTGATCCAACTGTTGAATAGGGAAGAAGAAGTAATGCAGAGTTCCAATTCAAACCATTGTTGCGAGCATGCTATTGAGGAGGTCTGGCCCTGCCAACGTTGTGCAGGTTATTACACGATGCAGCATATGTAGTGTAGGGCAGCAGGTAAGCTTGTACGAGTATCTAATATACAAAACTAACCATATATAGGGATGCAATAGGTTTAATCCAGATAACAATGTGGATCAAGCCTACTGACAAAAAATAAGGGGCTATCTGGAACATAGGAAAATATAAAATAATGAAAGTGTTCAAAAATGTAGTGGCCGTAGGCTAACAGATGTGCATCATGTTCATCTGCAACCACCATACGTCATTAGACAACTCTTCCGTAGCTAGGTCTAGGAACAAGACAAATCGATCCTAGAAGACAAGAATTAGATGACACACGTTTTGCATCATATTTTCATTTTGTTGGACTACAGGATGGCAATGAGTAAGACAATACGGATAATTGCATTGAACAGTGCATTGGTAAAAACTCAACATTTCAGAGCCTAAATCTAGGTGGGATGGGTCAGAAGGAGGAGATCCAGGGGAAGAAGGTGCCTAGCAATTGTAGGTGAATGAAACGTCGAGTTTTTGGATATCATGCTCAACGCAGTATATCTGTATTATCCATCACATATCTCCAGTTTTCATGATGTGTACGAAAACGGTATGACCGGATTCTGAGATCCCTACGGACCTTGGTCTAGATCTACGAATGTATGTGATAGTATGCATTGGCCAGTGTGATCACTTGGTTCTAGCTGTTCGAGCAAGGGACTCACTCACTTTCCCCAGTTCTACTACAAATCATTGGCATATTCAGCTCTATCATTGAGCGGAGATGGGAGAAGTTGAACACTCAAAACTTTACACATGGCTGCATATGCACTAAATCCAAAGTGGTATGTTGAGATGGCCTGGTTTGAGTTCTCCCAGTAGATGATGAGGAGGTGAGGAAGGGTTTTTTGAAAGCCCTAAAATCACAATCACTGCTATAATGCAGAGGATAGCTTCACGAGATCCAGATACTGATTGGCTCAAGTTCGCTTATCTTTGGATGTGCTACAAAAAAATCAGTCAAATTCTAGACAGGACTCTCCAATTGGCACATGAGAGTCCAGTTAGTTGGCATGGGCGATTGCTCATGGACATGCAAGGATTGCGCTACGGACAACTTGCTATATCGTCTTCTTTCAATCAGGTTTCTAGTTCCATACTGCTTCTGAGATGGAATTGATTGTCAACTATATGCACTGGATCCACTCATGCATTAAGAGGAACAGACTTACCTCTAATTCAGATTAGAGAAACTTGTTGCTGTACATAGTGCCTTGCGTACTCATGGATCGCAAGACACCTACGATGACAAGGAGAGCCACAAACCCATTGGAAATCAAATTTAGGGGTTAGGGGGCCGAGAAGGATGGCAAGGCCAGGTTGATCCAAGATCATGGAAAGCAGCGAGGACTGGTTGATCATCTCCTATTGCAGATGGTCAGCTGACATAGGACTAGGAGATACTCCTAGGTGAGGAGAGAGAAAAACAGAGTTTGCAGACAGTTCCTTCGGCAAATGGGGCAACTGATAGTGGAGAACATGAGTTGTACAAATGTCAGGTTGTAGTTGTCATTTTGGTTATGTACATGTCACCAAGGGAACAAGTTGAAGACATGACATAATATTTCGTAGGCATACATGCCAACATGATCCTATTTTGGACCAATGAGACAATAAACACATAATATTTCACTAGCACCAATGTAATGTGGGGTAGTAGTTGTACCAAAATTAGGTGTCTACAATGGGTTGATTATTGAAGAGTAAGACTTAAGTACTTGTTCTTAACCTTTGTAAAGCTTTGTCACATTTACTATTTAGTGCTTTCATTGTCATGTTGAAGTTTTGAACATTGAATATACTATATATAGCTGTAGCATTTTGGGCCTTGGCTTATTGCCATGATGGAGATTTGAACATTGCATCTCATTAGTGGTTACTGGTTACAAATCTTCATTAACTTTCTTGTATTAATCATTAGGTTAGTTGAATTATTCTTTATTCATGTTATATTTGTTATGAATACCAATAAAATATTTTTTTTTTTAGTTAGCCGTCCCGAATGCCTTGTCCCCCCCCGCCGTCCCGAAATTTTCAAAAAAATTTGCCGTCCCGAAAACCCCGTCCCTACGTCCCGACGTCCCGCCGTCTTAGGTAACTATGATATTAACAGAGGCAGTCTGTTCTAGTTTAGAAGATGCACTGGCATTGAGCACATCTAATAAGCATCATAACAAGAACTGTTGAAAAATCATTAAAGCAATTTCCATGGGGAAACTGTTTTTTAATGTTTAAGATCAGATTTTAGAGGGTCTGGAGAGCAAGCCTAATTTGTAAAGCAACACGCGGCCACACTAAAATGTGTACCAAAATCCATATATATGTAAACAAATAACTTTTTAGAATCCAAACTAAGAGGTGTGGTGTTATTCACTATGTCCTCTTAACTAGGAGCCGACTGTCATAGTCTACTGGTAAGCAATAATTCCTCCAAGCATCTGATAAGCTCATAGGAACGACTTAATAGGATCATAGCATAGCACCAATGAAAAAACGTCAAGTCAGTTTCCGCAATCAAACTTGCTTGACCAATGTTTAAGTCTTCATTGGGCAGAGGAGTACATCAGACTTAGAATGGAGAGGGTCTTTAGGAAGAAGATAAAAGCAATCCTACCCTACTTATTTAAGTATTAGGCCCACACTCAACCCTATTAGAGGATATCATAAACACCAGGTGTAGTGGCATGTTACCATAGTACTATGTAACTAGGAGGCAGTCTGGTGCTAGTTTACAGTGCAACCATGTACACACATCTAATAAGCATCAGTATAAGCTATAGGAAGACTTAATAGATCATAACAAGCACCAATGAAAAAACGTCAAGTCAGCTTCCCGTTTAAGAAACTTGTCCAATGTTTAAGACTCTCTAGATACATAGACCTAGAGTAGAGGGTTTTGGACATGAAGATAAAAGCAACCTTGCACAATCTACTTATTTAAGCTATTAGGAGTGGCACTGCAACCCTGCAGATGGCATCATAATGACACCAGGTGTAGTGGCATTTCATAACTTTTAACAGAGGCAGACTGTGCTAGTTTACAGTGCAACCATTACACATGATCTAATAAGGAATCATAACAAGCACTGTTGAAAATTCAATAAAGCAATTTACCAAAAAAATGTTTGTTAATGTTTATAGAGAGAAGACGGATTTGCACAAAGCTAACCTAATTATTTCTAGACTTCTACAGCCACGACCCAAATAAATATTAAACGAGATTATGGAACAGAATCCAAACAAGGAGGTATTTGTGGTTATTTAACATATCCTCTTGACGGGGGCTGGCTGTCCTAGTTATACAGTGTAATTTTTAAGCTTACTTGGCTATATTTTTTTAGAAGTATTTTATATGTGTTTTGTATGGCCATACCCAGGCTCAAAAAAAGCGCTCTATCCGAAGTTTGTACCCATAATAGGAATGGCTACTTTGCCATTTTATAATCAATTTTTGGTGACTTACGAAGATCATATAGAGTAGTGGGTTTTGAAGAACAATAAAAGCTTAGCTATCCTAATTCCTTTAAGAATGGCAACCCCAACGATATAAAACAAATTATAACAGAGTTCTAATCATCTCAACTTTTCAGTCAACTTCTCAATCTGGGAATAGCTTTCCTAGTTTACAGTACAATCATTAAGCAAATTGTAAGATTATGGACCAAATAGCTTGGTTTAACTAAGATATCAATCACACAACAGTAGATAATAGATGCTGGATGATAAAAAGTGCAAGTTGCAAAATATAACAGAATTTAACACTAATTAAGTGCAGTAGCCCTATTATCTTTTATCGTCTTAAATTTTAATAATGCATGCAACAGTCTGTCCTAATCTCCCTACCAATGCAGTCATTAAATGTCCTTACTAATCTATAGAGAGACCAACTGGGTCATAAAAGGCATCAATATTAAAAATCTCCCTATGTCACAAGCCTGTGCTGCATTATTATGTTTTAATGTCACCAAACTTTGATTATGCATCAAACATTTAATCTCCCTATCCATTAGCTTTAGCCTGAGAAGCTTTTGACATGTCCACTTTGCACTGTATGCATCAACACCTTTATCTACATGCCGACCATAGTTACGCGGGGACGCCCCCCCCTCTATTCAAATGTTGACTCGTTCGATATACTTTTGAAAAAAATTCCCCCAAATTTAAATGATAAAATATTTCTTTGGTTCTGGGAAACGTCTAAAGACACTTTTTCAAATGTTGGGAAACGTCCTGGGGATTGGTAAATTTGGTTCGGTTCGGGCCTCCACGAATTTATTTCCTAGGGAAATTTTTGGATTTTTCGGTGGAAAAATCGCAAGTATAGAAAAAAAATTTGCCATTTTTGGAAAGGGTCCGGGAAGATGTAGCAGCAAAAACTTGCATGTGCCATAACTTTCATTCTGTGGCTCCGTTTTAGGTGCCCGTCTTCTCTAAAAGTATATATTTTCTCGAGCTCTACGCATTGATGGCAATATTTTTCTTATTTTCATAAAATCCATTTTTGTACCTTTTTGGACCAAGCAACTTCTTGCAATCTTCTGAAAGAATCATGAGTATTAAGGAATGTATTTGATGTTTATGAGTTCAAGTTTCACCTTATTTAAATCTCAAATGGTTTTATTTCAGCTTATTTATATAATTTAGTCACTATATCTTTATATTTTAAATATTTATATATTTTTTAATTAGCCGTCCCCCCGCTGTCCCCAAAATTTAGAATTTTTTTGCTGTCCCAGAAACCCCGTCCCCCCATCCCCCCGTCTCAGGTAACTATGATGCTGACTAATTGTACCTTTGACTACTTCCTATATTCCTTTTCATATTAAATGCAATAGTAATTTCATTTTTCAGTTATGGAAGTAGTCACTAGTAATTTTTTTGATTGCTTGGTTAAGAGACAGCATCCTTCTCCTTGTATAACCTTCTATTTTTTTTCACTGGAGTGAAATCCTTCAGAGTTCTTCAAGTAAACACTAGCACCTGCAAACAATTGCTAAAACAACCATAACAAATCTGCAAATTCTAATGTTATATAAAATGCAATAAACAGCAAATGATGGCAACACATATGAGAGAAGAATTATAAAAAAGTTGGGGAGAGTAACTCACTTCTTCATTGGATAACTCTTATTAAAAAAGTAAAAGATAGAGGATGCAAGTAATGGGCAAGCTACTTAATCGAATTTATCTGTTATTGTATTACTAAACAAACTAAAGCATATGATAATTTATTGTAATTTAAAAAAAATATCAGGCTATTTCCGAGACCCAACACAAGAAACATGCACTACTTGATTTTACATGCCAAATTTGTAATCTTTCTCGTAATTTTGCATACGAGTTTTGATTCGTAATCTTTCTTGTAATTTTGCCTACAAGTTTTGTTTTACCTCAAACATTG
The DNA here is from genome assembly GCA_019776745.2 of Taxus chinensis. Classification (NCBI taxonomy): domain Eukaryota; kingdom Viridiplantae; phylum Streptophyta; class Pinopsida; order Cupressales; family Taxaceae; genus Taxus; species Taxus chinensis. The sequence goes on from CM034154.1 coordinate 487,878,928, forward strand.
ATTGTTATGATCACTTATAGCATGCTTAGTTCTTCCAGTATTTCACACAGAATAATCTGGTGTGTTCATTTGTTTGTAAGTTTTGTGGGGGAGATTTTGGGCCTGGAGCAGATGTCCCTTACTTGCCGGTCCTTATACGGTCCATTGATAGGGATTGAGCCAGTATCCTTGACTGATAGTACAACTACTTTGTGCATCTCTGTGCTCAAACTTTTTGATTTTTTTGCATTTCAAAACTTTGTTTTCTCTTACAGTGGATTCACATTTTTGCACAAGTTACGGTGTTGGAATGTGAATTTGACTGTTGTGGAGTATTTTGATTTTTGGATGGTTCTGGGATCTGAAGCTACAAATCACTGGCCATCTGCCAGGACTTAAAGATAGAAAGTCGCTGATTTCATCTCTAATTTGAATGCTGGAGCACTAAAAAAAAGAAGTATACTTGAGCTTTTTTAGTCATTTTGTTAGCGTAGAGCTTAGTCATTAGTTAAAAAGTTGCCTACAGCTTGAGCTGGAAGAACTAGTTTAAGAAAATATACATACTTGAACAGTACCTTTTGACAAGATGTAGATGGTTGACAAGCTGACAAAATTTACTCTTAATCTCTTTACCCACAGACAAGTAACATGAGAAAGCATCTTGTTCAATAGGGTAAGATCAGGTGAGAGGATGATGTGTTATCTCTTCACTTGAACCTTCGCTGTAGATATGCTTGTGAAGAGAAGGGGAGAAAATGTAAGGAAATGAAGACCTTTCCAGCTGGTTTAAGTTTTGTCGTATATGTTAGGTCCAGATTCCAGACCATTTTTAAGAGGCATGTGCTGACAAAGAAAATGCCTGGAGTGTTGAGAGAGTCTTATTAATGTTTGGTAGGGGATCATGACTCACATTCAATCAGAAACTATGACCAGGAAGATTCTCCTATCAGGCCTTGAATGGTTGAAATTGTTTGATGCAAAGACATTCATTGAATTGTGCAACTAGCTTCAGTGTCACTTTATCTGAGGAAGTTTTTGAGCATACGGTGTTTGGTTTTGTGTGTTCTTTCAAGGACACAAGCAAGAAATGTCCGGAAGTTTATTGTGGCCATTGAATATTAACTAGGTTGAGGACCTGGGGTAAAAGCAGTTCTGAAAAACTCACTGCAAAGCACAACCAAGTTCTAGCACGAGCTCATTTTTGCTATGTTTGACTGCACTTTATGCTGAATATGTGATTAGACCAGACCTTTTCTCAATCATGTGATATTATATTTTGACATAAGAATGGACCGTCACCCATCAGAGGTCAAGTCATTAGCTAAGGTTGAATGTGTAGATTTGATCGTCAGATTAGATACTAGCAAATATTTTATACAAAACTCATGTGCTGGAACAGAGGGATGAACAATTTTTTTTCCAACAGTTGTATGGCCTTAGGACTACTATAAATTGACCATAGAGTATGCCCTCCAATTTACATGTAGGGAAGTTGAATGAAAAATGGAGTTTGTTATCCCCAGCCTTAGGGTGGCAGTAAGCAAGTAACTGGATGATAAATATATCTTGATGATTGTAGAATTTGGTGTACCTCGATTGAAAGAGAATCGAGATTAATGGATCAATTAGCCATGAAAGTAGCACTATGATGGAGGTTGGTTTGGCATGATAAACACCTTTGTATTCATAATATTCAGGAAGGAGCTTGTGTGTTGACATATGTTCGTAAGTTATATATAAAAAGAGTGATGCTAAAGTTGCAACTGATGGGTTCTTTTGGAAGCTGAAGTTGTAGTAGGGCCTTTTGAAGTACTAAGTGTATGTAATAATGGAGTGGTAGAAATGTCCACCATGGATGACTCACCTTTAAAGGCACATTGAATGGCTCAAGATTGAAGATATGCAGGAAAAGGATTGAGAGCATGGCTCCAAAAGAACAAGGGATATCTTTTGTGGAGTGCTTGAAGTGGGGAGTGAGGGGAGTGGTCACACCACTGTGGGTAAGTTTGAACCCTCTTGAGAGGAATATGACAAAAATGATGTTTTGAAAATGAAGAAGAAAAATGATGTCGATAGTACAACTGTGAATACCATTGTTCTTTGTGTCAGAATTGCTTGTACCTTGAAATACAAAGGAGTGAATGTATAGGATTAAAGGGACCTTATGTCAGGGTCTTTTATCGCCACTTTTATTCTTACAATTCAAAGAGTCAAAGACAATTTAAGGGGGAATTTGTCTCGTTTGTTGTCAACATTTGCATGTCAGGAGATTTTATGTGAATTAATGGAGAAAGAAAAAATAACAAATAAGGATTTATTAAAATTGTTATTGAAGGTAATTGAAAGGGAAAAGGTGGTCAGGGTTTCGGTTGGGTTTTCTAGAAATCTTAAAGTTATCATGTTTTCATGGGGATGTATTGCTTGTGCAAAGGGATTGCTGTTTATCGATGTTTAATGGGTTCTTTGAAGTTTGATAGATGCCATACCATTTCGTATAGATGTTTGACAAAGCTCTATGTCTAGGTCAACATTTCCAGTTAAGTCTTAGCACAATTTTTTTGGAAAACTTGCGACATCAGTGAGCTAGTTAGGAACACACGTCCCTTACAGTGCTACAAATGCTTGGGAAGCCTCTGGTTTGAAGCCGAGCTTTAATTAAGATGCATTTACAATTTTTCCTCCAGATATTTAAAAGAGTCATATGTAAATGCAGGCAAATAATATGGAGGACAATACCTTTGACCTTCTAAATTTAATTTTACTTTTTTGTGTGCAACTTGTATTCAACTATGTTTTCATGTATGATCTTCAATTATCATTAAGGGCCATGTCAGCAATCATGTTTCATGTAGTTGGTTTGTGAAAACAATAGCATGTTTATTATTGGTGATCTTGCTTGGGAATCTTCTGCACTCTGAATATGTGCATTTGAAAGGTGCAGAAATAAGAGTTTCACCAATTCAAAGCCAGGAGCGTTATCAATTCAATACAAAGGCCAATTGATAGACATAGTTAAAAATGGTCAGTGCTTTTGTTCTTTGAGAAAATTATGGGTATTCTTGTATCTGATGAGTTCAGTATATTCATCATGGTATCTTTGTGATTCAAAGTTTTATTGTTTAAACTTGATATGTCACCTATATCTCTTGATTGTTTCCTTTAAGCAGCATTTAATTTGGTGTTTAATATAATGTTCATAGGCACGGATTTACAAAAGTTAAGAAACTAGTACATTGGAGGTTACAGGAGATCAAATCATTAGATTTAAATATATCGAGTTGACATTTATTACGTGCTTGGTGTTTCTTTTTTAAAGTTCTATTTGTAGATATACAAGATGCAAGTTCAATTTTTTCAGATACCTGCAACTTCTGTTGCAGGATATAGCACAAGTTCATTGATGGAGAGGAAAACAGATACAAAAGCTGAAAACGACCACTTTTCTGATGATCTGTTGAAGGATGAGATAGTTCATGAACATCTAACAAGGTAATTTGCAATTACCTAAAGACATAATTTTTTATATTTAAATCACTTCAAAGTTTGAATTTCAGTTTTATTCTTCCACTATTCTGTTTTGTGCCATGGCTTTTAATGAAGTTATGTATTTACTATAATGAAAAATGATAATTGCTTATCTTATCTTGGCCTTAATCAACTATCTTCACCTGTGCTATTCTGTTTTGTGCCGTTACTTTTAATGAAGTTATTTCAGAATAATGAAAAATGATAATTGCTTATCGTATCTAGGCCTTAATCAACTAGCTTCATTGCAGGTGAAGATAAAAACTTGGATGATTGGATATAGGTTCAAAATACTAAATAATATAGAATTCTTTCAAAGTCTTGAAAACCGTGATGCTGGGCTTTTGTATGCTGAAAATTGAGCTTTATGGATCGATTATGGAAAATAATAGGATTTTATAAAGCTTAAATCATTTCCTTATCTCCATGCCATCATGCTCCCGAGGGCAAGAGTCTGGAGATTGAAGAGGCTTCAGTTCCCCCCCTGTTTTCCCCCAGTAAGGAAATGGCAATGTCCCCTTCCCCGTTCTGGAAGTCCGGAGGAGAGGCGGGTAGTGCCTGTGCAGAATCCGAAAAACGTTTTGATACTGTGGGAGCTAAGGCCACTTTCTTGATAGGCAGCAGAATTACTTGCTGAAACACTTTAGTGCACTTTCTGTGAAGAGAAACACTATCGATGTTTGGACTATGTTTCATGTATTGTCTTAAAGCATGGGATGGGGAATGGGGAACAAGCTTTTTGAACCATTAGAGGGGAAATGGGGGGATGGGGAGAGGGGAATGAAGATGTATAGGAGTGATTTTTCCAAAGCTCTTTTGGATAAACTGTCTGAGTTTTTAATCTGACGTTTCAGCGAGTTATCTCCCTTATCAACAAGGAAACATGATTTGGTAAGGAATCATAGGCTGCCTTTCTTGGCATAAATATGTTTAAAGGGTAAAAAATGGTAAATTATTGGTTTAGTCTGCTCAAAATATTTTTAGCTAGTTTATGGGAGATAAGTGTTATTAATTTTCTACTGGGTATATATATATGTCAAGTTTACAAAATTTTAAGGCTTCTCTTAGCTCTGCACGTTAGTGTTCTAGGCTTAGCAACCATAGGAAGAGGGTTTGCAAGCTTTCTAGGATGTAACAAACTCTATATTAAAAAGTTCAATAGTTTGGATTGCTTCTTGGCGGATGAATGAAGTGAGGAGAGAGGATCTTCCTTGCAATAAATCTAAGGGATATGGTTGGTGAAGGGAAAATTCATGTCATTTTGTTTTTTTTGTTTGGAAGGATAAACATCCTAATTCTTTTAGCATCTCTAGGCATCGGTTGGATGAATAATTCACCTTCTTCTGCTTAGTACCAAGGATTGAGGGCATCCATTCTGCCAAATTCACTAATGATTTGGATCCAACCTCATCCCTTTTATTCAGGTATCTTAGGGGATTTGTATCTTGGTGGATGGTGTCAACACACTTTATTGACTTCCGCATCCATTGGACTACAACCCTTTTGAAAAATCATCTTATTTGAATTTTGCATTGATTGATATTTCATATTTATGAAGGCGCAAATCCTAAAGGGGCAGATTCATGCATCAATGGAAAGAGGACGCTCAAGGACACTGATAAAAATGACATAGCAGAGGTAAAAGAGAAGTCATGCTTTGAAGTCATGGAGGAGAGCACTCAAATGCAAGAGCTAGAGAACGTGCAGGCAGAAAGAGGTAGGTCTTTGTGGTGCCTAATCTAGCCATGGTCAAAAAAAATGAGAAGGAAGAAGATGTGTTTAAAAGAAGTTCGGGGGAAAAACCTTCTAGGATTTTTTTTGAACTTCGGTTAAAATTTTACTTGGGTCAATAATGGAATCCTTCACACCATTTGTCGAAATCTTAAACCTGCCCTTTTTTGATTTCGTTACAAATTTACTAATATGGCTAGTGTTGTTTTGGAAAGAGGGTTTTGGTATTGTGGTTATTCACTATTTACTTTTAGTGCCATCCTCAGACTTCTAAGGTGGAAATAGAAAAAAATAACGTGGTTGGAAAACCTAAATGGTTGGAAGCGAGCAATGTTCCTATACAGTTTTGGGCGTTTTTTCATATACTATTGAAACCAATTGGGGATGTGTTAGAAATTGATAATATCAGTACCTTGCTCCTCCGTACGAATGTTAAGAGTGCTGGTTTCTTTGCATGCTAGTGATCTTCTGCCAGAAACCATTAAAATAGTGCATAAGTGCTTGACTATTGAATGCAATTTAATTGGATTGGGTGATTTATCTGCATGTTTTTTTTGTGCAAACAAGCTGCTCATATGAAAAAAGGAAAAAAAAAACATAATTATGAGGCCTCAAACCTTGAAGATAAAATTGGTGCTTGAAAAATTCTCAACCAATTGGTGATAGAAGGAGGTCCTGAGAAAGAGGTACTCCCCTATCAAAGGAGAGCCCAAGCATGAGAGTCAGAGCGATTAGAGAGAATTATAGAGGTTGGGACATACCTTGAGATTAGGGAAGGAGGTATAGAAAACAAAGGATTTTTCTGCTCAACAAACTCGCTCGCAAGAACCTATCGACAAAGATAAGAATATGGCAAAAGAAACTTATTTTGTTTATAATTCCCTCAATGGGTTCACTAATATGGGTGAAGGTTCATATACCAAGTGTATCTAAAGTTGCAGGAGATGGATGAAGGTGGTAAAGTGCTAGCGATCAAGAATAAAGGTGTTGAGGACGAGAAACTGGCTAAAGGCATAGGAACAATGGATGACACTATAGAAGAGGACAGCTCTCTATTGGAAGTAGAAAAAAATACCCATGTGTTTTTGAAGCAAGACTTTGTTAAAAGAACGTTTGATTTTGTGGTAGAATTGGCAATGAAGAAATTAGCGGCTCAAAATCTCTAGTTAATGGGTCTTCCCTAAATAGTGAAGGATGAATTGAAGCGAAAAAGAGGGAACATATCCAATGGCAGGAGAAGATGAGAATAGCGAAAAAGTGTTAAATGGAACACATTCTCATATATGTTGAGACGTCTCCCAAAGTCAAGCTTGGGCCTAAATGGAAATTGTTGCGGGAACCTGAGGGCACTAGAAGCCCCGTATAGGAAATGTATAGTTAGAATATTTAGGTCAATTAGAGATAAGTCAGTTTTTCTCCTTCTTCAAGAAGTAAAGATAACATTATATAAGCTAAATTGGATTCTTAATCATATATGGAAGGATGCTATTCAAATGACAACGTGGGTAATCATATTATGTAATAAGAAATGGAAGCAGTGCATTGTGGAAACACACGCCTCTCCATGTAACAGAGCAGTTTGGGTGATTACCAGACAAGGAGAAATTTGTTTTGGTGTTCAGTCTATTTATGTGTTCAATGACTACATATTTAAGCGTCCGGTGACTACATATTTAAGCGTCCATTGACTACAATGAAAGATCAGTATTGTGGAACTGGTTTGCTTATAACTTGAAGAAAATATCTTGGATTTTTCAGAGAGGGGGCGGAGGGCAGAGGGCGGGTGCAGGGGAGAAGATTAAGAAAGTGGTCTCCCATTTAGCAAGAATGGTGCAATGACCAACATGGGAAGGACATGATATATTCAAGATTAGATAGGCTTCTGACATCAAGAGAACACTTTGCAATTCACCAAGAGGAAGACAACAACACAGTGAAAGCTAGACCCTTTTTGTTATCTGACCCTCTCCCTATTGAGATGAAAATTCATTTTGCAAAGAAAAAATGCTGGGAAGACGTAAACTTTTCGAGATGTTTATAAGCTAAATGTTTCTCATCTTAAAGGATTAGGAATGTTGGGAAGCTATCAAGTTTGGAAAATATCAGATACTACATCTAGAATCTAGATTGCAATGTCTTATAAAAAATGGAAAATTACACAGGGAACTACTCAAAAATTTCTGAGAATCAATGGGAAGAAAATATTTTGTCAAAGAAAATGATAATTTAGGGAAGCCCAAGAAGATTTGATCCTTTCTGAGAAAAGACTGCAACATGACCCATTGTATGCATAGCTCTTGGAAAATTGCCCAGAGTCAAGAACGATGTAAGAAATTTCTTAAACCACCAAGCAAAAGGGGCACAAATTATGGCAAAGATGAATCAAAGTCATTTATGTCACTTTGAAATCAGTTGAGTTCTCATTTAAATTGGGTTTTTAGATTGAGGAATGATAATAACTTTTACATTTTTGATTCAAGTTTAATTTGGGGCATCTGAAGTGACCTATTTGAATTAAGAAGGCCCTGCAAGCACTTAAATTGTAAGTTACTGGTTTGATCACAGGTATGGGTGCGGGGGTTTCTGTTTTTTTGGAATGTGGGTATATCCATACAAAAAGAAACAATCTGATTGTATAAACAGCAAGATTATATACTTGGAGATTTCTAGTTACTCTCCACTTGGTGATGTTATTCTTTTGGGAATTTCAAATCCCTCTACTGGGACTTGGAAGGTGTCCATTCTTTATTGTGTGCAGGAAGAGTTTGTTCTTCATGAGTTAGATTTAGGCAATTTTGTTCCATATAGAGTCTCTATCGATGGGAACAATTGTACCTCAACTTGCAAGAGGTGCCTTCTCTAGCTGGTTGAATCCCATAGTCTTCATATTCTTTATGGGCTCTGTAATCCTATCTCCTAGTCAAAGTGGGTTTACTTGCTTACCCCATAGTGGGGGAGCAAGTGTAGTTGATTATGTTCCAACATGTCTCATTAGCTTCCTTTGGCTGGTCATGTTGTTTTGGATTTCAATCTCCTTATTGACTCTCCTTCCTCTCCCCCTTGTCAATCATCCCTCAAGAGCTTTTGTTATCCACGATACCATGATTCATTGTGATGCTTGATATGCCGGCAATTATGCTGCCCACGTTTCGGAGCTTAATTTGACTATTTTTCCCTCTCTACAACATGAGGCAAATATGACTTTATATTCCTTACATGTCACTTCCTTCCACACACAGTTGATTGCTTGAAATTGAATTGACCTCATGGTTGCTGTCCCATGAATCATTGGTATATTGAGGAATTTACCTTGCTTCTATATCCTCCACATAGGTATTATCATCTTTTGAGACACGTTTCTTGTGTCCAAGCGACATATCTCCTCAATGCTCTCCATGATTCCCCTAAGAAGTTTTGTTGTACCCTCAAGGAAAACCTCCTCGGAAATGAACTCTCATGCCAATTCCCTTTATGATATTCCTAATAAACATGGTGTTGAGGTCTCCTCTCCTCCTGCTTATGATTTATTTTTCGATAGATACATCAGTAGAGCTATTTGGAAATTGTGTGGTGGCAAAGAATAGATTGTGAAGAGCTTCTGACTGAGTTTCTCATGTATGGTATGAATCATTTATTTATTTTTATCACAGATCTATTTAATGAAATTATTTTCTCATGGTTTACCTCCTCTTGGTCACGACACATCATTTATCCCAATCTTATGTACATCCAAATAATTATAGGACTATGATGATGGGGCATAGATTTTCCAAGTTGTAAGCAAGGATTTATGATCATTTAGAACAAAGTTATTTTATAGCAAGAGGATAATTAGGCTTTATGAGAGAATTTTAGACTCTTAATCATATTTTCACGCCTTGGGTTCTCAATGAGGAGGCTTGTTTGTGTTAGGAAATGTGGAGATAAATAATAAGCACAAATTAGATATCCACCATAAATTTGCCAAAGATTAGAATTTGTGACCGAACAACAATTATAATGAATTAAACATAGATTACGGATTTGCAAAGTGCATTATAAAAGAGCCCATAACACAATACAAATGAACACAAAACATAGGGTTTAAGTGGGAAAACCTTTTGGTAAAAAACCCATTGAAAATATCACTTATCTTGATTGAGAATTGAATTTCACCGAACACTCCCACTATTTTTGGCAAATCCCCTGTAGTTACACCTTAACAAGGAATTACAAACTGTCAACAACATTCACTAAATGCAGAGTACTAGCTCGCATATTTCGCATTCATGTTTGATGTTTTTGCTCGCATATAAGTTGCATCATGCATCATCATTTTTCATTAACAATCTCAAATGAGATCACCTTATTTTATACAAGGCGGGTGGCCTGTTGCATGGGACACTCTTATAATTTAAATTTGAATTCACAACCACCTTACACTGGTCGGCATGGGGATCCGCCATCTTATGTTTTAAACATAAGTAATAAGCCACAACTTTAGTCTTTGGAGGGTTTTAATAAAAACGGTTTTCCGCTTAATATTACAAACCCCAACAGTCTGCAATATTTTAGAGTCTTCTACTTTGTATACTTTAGAAAGGCCCTTGATTTTGTTTCTAGGCATTTGTTTTTTTAGAGGTCACTTGTTTCCGGTATATAAGAGCTCATTATTAACAACTACCTCAAGGCTTTATAAGGCAGTTATTGGTCGGCTTGGGGCTTCTTATGGACTTTCTAACTTACATTAGAGTTAAGTAGTAGTGCCCTCCCTCACCAAATCTTTGGGATTTCCGTAGATGAGCTTGAGGACATTCTTTTGCAACATCCTCTTGTTTATAACGAATACATGGTGCATCATATATTGATGTAATGTTTTTATCGATGGTGTGGTCCTCTCATTCCCTTGGTGTTTTGTAAAGTCAATTAGTTTCCGTTGCTCGCTTTTCTCGCTAGTGGCTAGCCTTAGTAAGACTATGGCCACAATCTTTAATGCCTTGAGGCTTGAGGTATGCTCTTTTTAGGTTCAAGTTCTATAAAAGAGAACTTATGGAGATGGTGAAGTGCCCTCCCTCACCAAATCTTTGGGATTTACGTAGATGAGCTTGAGGACATTCTTTTGCAACATCCTCTTGTTTATAACGAATACATGGGTGCATCATATATTGATGTAATGTTTTTATCGATGGTGTGGTCCTCTCATTCCCTTGGTGTTTTGTAAAGTTAATTAGTTTCCGTTGCTCGCTTTTGTGAGCTTTTCTCACTAGTGGCTACCCTTAGTAAGACTATGGCTACAATATTTAATGCCTTGAGGTATGCTCTTTCTAGGTTCAAGTTCTATAAAAGAGAACTTGTGGAGATGGTGACAGCCCTGTTTGGGGGTTTGGTTTATAGGATCATCTCTCAATTTGAAGGTCTCTTTTCAATTGTGTCTGCAATTATCTTGGAGCACTAGTGGTTTTGGTTGCATTTCTATGATATCCCTTTAGAGATGGGTTTTAGATGTTGGAGGTGTTGGGGGCGCTATGGATATTGTTGGTTCACACATAGATGGGGACATGTTGGTGAGATGAGATGCATCTTTGCATTTAATGTCCCCTTTTTTGAAATAATCCAAATTGAAGGATTCTTGCCCATTCTTCTTCCTGTGGGCAAGAAGAAGCTGAACAAGGGAATTCCTTGGTTACATTTCAGTTTTTTCTCATTAATATTTATGTTTTTATTTTATATTTTGCCCTCTAAAGCAGGTCAGTTGGGTTGGAGAGTTGTTAAAGTCAAATTAGAAAGTAAAGCAAGCTTCTAAAGAGGTCGGTCTTGGGGAAATGCCTCCCTTATAGCCTTTAGCGCCACCATAAGGGTGTTTAAGAAGTCACATAGGCTCATTTTGGGTATCTTTTGGCAGATATACTTTTAAGTTTTATCCACTTAGTTCTAGAGCTAGTTGCTCTAATCCAAACCCACTAAGAGGCAACAATCTATTAGTGTGGCAAGCAAGGAGGACGAAACCCTTTCTTGTTAAAAGTTGGAGATCGATAACTTTTTCTGATTTGGTGGTGTTGAGGACATTCTTTGAAGACTATCTTGCTGGTTGGCAGCTAGGGCACGGTAGAGGAATATATGGCTGACTTTCAGAGGGTTTTGGTATCATGATTATGCCCCTCTCCTAGCGAGAAGACTTGTAAAGTTCAGTGTGATTGAGGTGCTTTCTAGTGCACGAATTAACATTCCAAGGTTGATGGTTCAGAACTTTCACATCCTTTATATGGCTGAGATATTGCATATTAAGAAATCATTTGGACCTTGAAGGTTTGATGACCTCATTTTCAGTCAGCAATCTATTGAAAGCTCAAGGTACTTTTGTTAAATTAATTTCCAGCCTATGTTTGTGACTCTTGGGATGTCATGATGAACCATTGCCCTAAAGGGTTCCAGCCAAAGAAGCCTTTACATATGTTGTAGATGCCAGTTTTATGGTGACTATTTGCTGTTGAATTACCAGTTCTTTGCAAGCTATTGTCCTGAAACAGGCTCAGGATTGATGTATATATGCTATTCCATCTTTCTAGTTTGCATGGTCTAAAAATCAGATTGTATGCTTAGGTAAGGGTAAGGTGTTGTTGATGATGATCCTTGACAGATCGTGACTGTCAGCCCTCGAAAGAGATCATTAGGTTAGTGGTATCATGCACCCTAAGGAGTCTTCCCTTAGGTTTCATGCAAGAAGGCAACAAGGGTCTTCCCATTTACTGATCAAAGTAGGGTTAGAAGAAAGCTCAGACCAACTTAAGAGAAGAAGATAGGATGCGCTCACCAATATAAAATTAGAAAGTCAAAATTGCCAAGCTACGTTGAAGGGTAAGTGTGATTGGCAGGATAGTCTAATTGAGCTTTTTGGCACAGTCTAACCCTTCATAATAATTTCATGAACCTAGGGTTCATAATGGAGTTGGGGCAGCTCATCTAGAGCAAATGGTGAACGGATAGAGCAGCCCCAAGGGCATTCAGCTCACAGATCAGCCACTTAGACCTGACTTCCCTTCCAAGGGAAGAAACCCTATAACTGAAGGAAAAGTGATCAAGGCACTTTACGGGGCAAAGCAATTTGCATAGCAAGTTATGAGGAACTACATGGCACTTCCATAGAGAAAATGATAGAGGAAGGCAATTTCACTCGCACAAGTTACACTTTTCGGATGAGTAAAAGAAGGCTCACTGAAGCCAAAGCCAAGACAGAATTCTTGCTTTCACAAAAAGTGGTTTTTTTCCACTTTAGGTAAAATTTCTTTCTCTATTTTTGATGGTTCGAAGAATGGGACAACCCAGGCATGGATTCAAAAATTGGATACATTATCTTTGCTTCTTGAGGCTCTATGACGGAGGATCCCCCCCATCTTAATTTGATAGGACTTTCGCTTCTATCTAGAGGGGATCCTACCCCATGACCTGGTGGTTCCATGGATTAGCTAACACAAAGTTAGTATTTAATTCGAATCCTTCATATTATAAGTTTTGTAGAAGACTCATTCGGAGGTATTGATAGAGTTGACCCGTGCATTTCACTTCTACTTGGGAGCTTGCACAATTGAGATCAAGGTGCAATAGAAGAATATGTCTTCTGACACGTTTCAGAGGACTTTCGCATGATGATTACGAGATGTCATGAAAAAACTTCTTGTATCTATACCGAATGAGGGTTTAGACCGAACCACATCAAGGGGTTTCGGTTAGATCTTTTAATCCTTGGTCTCTCCAAGAGGCAATTAAGAAATCTTTCGACCTTGAAGGTGCGAGCCCCAAAATCAGCAGCAATTCAGAGGACATTCCAAGCGTATTTTCGTGTGGAGGACAGCCCAAGGGACCCTTAGAATTTTGCCTTTGAACCCTTGTGCTTTGGACTGAGACACAAAGAGAGCCTTTCCAACAAATACCAATTATTCATACCAAGTCTAGTTGTCCATTGAACCAACAAAAGTAGTGAGAGACAAGATGAAGCAAACAGATGCTCAAGGAAGAAGAATTCATGCTTCTCTTGCAAGGACCCAAGGTCTCTTGGTCATCGTTGCTTAGGTAAGGGTAAGGTGCATTGCATTGAAGTGTTTTCAGATTGTGAGGATGAAGAAGTTTGTGTGGATGAAGCAAAACAAATTAATGTACCAGAAGAAGATCCGAAAAGTTTGGATAGCATTCTTGCTACCTTGTCTGGCGCACCCAGATATCATCCATTCCGGGTGAAAGGTGACCTTCAAGGGCAAGGGGTCGCGGTTTTGATTGATAGTAGAGCTACTCATAATTTCATTGATGAGAGTTCGGTAAAAAAACTGAGATTGAAAGCTGAAAATTTCAAGGGGTTTAATGTTACAGTAGCAGATGGCTTTACACTTCCATGCACAAGAAGAATACCTCAGTTGATGCCCTCTTTGGGAGGGCTCAAGGTAAAGGATGACTTCTATGTCGTTAATATTGCTGAAACTGATATGGTATTGGGGGTCCAATGGTTACATTCCTCGGGTGAATTTACGCAAAACTACCAAAGTATGGAGCTGAAATTTAAGGTAGAAGACAAGGAGGTTGTTCTACAGGGTATGAAGGGTGGGACTCCTCAAGTTGTGACCGCCAAAAGCATGGAAAAAACCTTCAAAAGAGGGCAGGTTGCATGGGCAGCTCATTGCTTGGTAAGATCTAATTCCTCTATTTCCATTCAACAATCTTTTCATGATGATATTCAGCCCATACTTAACAAGCATGCCAAAGTTTTCAATGATTTACCTCATGAACTGCCACTGGATAGGGGATTTCAACATGTTATTGAGTTAGAACTGGGCACCAATCCAATGATAGCTACTCCCTACCGTCACCCAAGAATTTACAAGGAAGAAATTGAAAGAACCATTAAAGAGCTGTTGGAAATGAGGTTGATTAGGCCTCGTTCCAGCCCATTTGCTTCTTCCATGGTGCTTGTGACCCTAAGGATGTGTGTGGACTATGGGGTATTAAATAATAAGACAATCAAGAATAAGTACCCAATTCCAAGGATTGATGAGCTAATTGATGAACTATATGGAGCGGTTTTCTTGTCCAAGATTGATTTGAGATCCGAGTAACACCAAATAAGAGTGAGAGGTGAAGATATGCACAAAACCGCTTTTAGGTGTCATTTTGAGTTTCTTGTCATGCCATTTGGGTTAACCAATGCCCCCTGGCCACTTTCCAATCATGCATGAATCACATTTTTGCTAAGCATTTGAAGAAATTTGTGTTAGGTTTCTTTGATGATATTTTGGTATATGGCAAAACATGGGAGGAGTGTCACCAACACTTGGATAAGGTGCTGGAAATTCTAGAACATTAGTCCCTCTATGCAAAAAATCCAAGTGTGAGTTTGGGATGACTGAAATTTTGTGCTTGGGATATGTTATCAATGCACAAGGGGTTCATGTAGACCAACAAAAAATTCAAGCCATCTTGGATTGGCCAACTCCAACCAACATATCACAATTAAGAGGATTCTTGGGTTTATGTTGCTATTATAGGAGATTTGTGAAAGGATTTTCACATCTTGCTGCTCCATTGACTAATCTAACATGAAAGGGAGCTTTCAGCTGGTCACAAATAGCCCAAATATCTTTTGAAGAGCTGAAAAAGGTGATGTGTTCTTGCTCGGTACTTGCTGTTCTAGATTTTTCTATGCCATTTGTACTTGAATGTGATTCTTCTAGTGAAGGTATAGGGGCTGTTTTGATGCAAAATAAGCATCCCATTGCATATGAGAGCCAAAAACTCGAGGAACATGAGAAGAAGTTCTCCATCTATGACAAAGAAATGTTGGCCATCATGCATGCATTGACCTAATTCTGGCAATACTTGGTTTGTGTTAAGTTTGTGGTCAAAACTGACCACAATAGTTTGAGATTCTTTCTTTACCAAAAGGAATTAAATGACCGACAACAAAGGTGGGTAAGTAGACTCCAAGCATATGATTTTGACATTGATTATGTCAAAGGGAAACACAAAGTGGTAGCGGATGCCTTGTCAAGAAAGCCATATCCTATCTCTCTTGGGGATGTGGGATTGTATGATGAGAAGATGATGGAGACCGAGATTTCAGATCAACCAAGTTTGCAATTGCTTGAGGACAAGCAATTTTGGGAAGGGAGGATTGTAATGTCCCCTTTTTCGAAATAATCCAAATTGAAGGATTTTTGCCCATTCTTCTTCCCACGGGCAAGAAGAAGATGAACAAGGGGAGAACCTGGGTTGCATTTCAGTTTTCTTTCATTAACATTTATGTTTCTATTTTGTATTTTGCCCTCTAAAGCAGGTTGGCTGGGTTGGAGAACTCTTAAAGTCAAATTAGAAATTAAAGCAAACTTCTAAAGAGGTCAGTCTTGGAGAAAGTCCTCCTTTACGACCTTTGGCGCTACCATAAGGGTGTTTAAGGAGTTGCATAGGCTCATTTTAGGCATCTTTTGGCATACATACTTTCATCTACCTCGTTCTAGAGCTAGTTGCTCTAATCCAAATCTAATGAGGGGCGACAATCCAATAGTGTGGCAAGCGAGGAGGATGAAACCCTTTTTTGTTGAAGGTTGGAGAACGGAAACTCTCCAATTTGGTGGTGTTGAGGACATTCTTTAAAGACTAGCTTGCTGGTTGGCAACTAGGGCTTGGAGAAGAAGGAATACCAAGGGTCTTGGTATCATTTTGTGCCCCTCTCCTAGGGAGCGACTTGTATAGGAGTGTGATTGGGTGCTTTCTAGGGCACGCATTAACATTCCAAGTTGATATTCAGACTTATACATATTTATAAGGCTGATATATTTGCATATTTGTCATTTGTTGGGGTTTAGTGACCTTATTTTCAGTCACTTCTATTGCCTGTACTTTTTCTGTTATTAAATTAATTTCCAGCTGTTTGTGTGATTGGATTTCATGGTTAAAATTGCCCTGAAATGTTCCTAAAAGGTTTACATATGTTGTAGATGAGTTTTACGGTGATATTTGGCTGAATTATTGTTCTTTGCAAGCTGCTGGCCTAAAAATCAGACTGCTGTACATCGCTGTTCCATTTTCCAGTTTGCTGGTCTAAAAATCAGATTGTATTCAGTTTGGGGTTTGTGTGATTTCCTTGTTTGTGTGGTTCAGCCCTAGAAAGGGACATTGCATTGCATGCTACTGCTAGGGTACCGCAGATTTCTTAGTCTAATACTAGGCGTGCGGATAAGCTTCTATTTGATGCAAGGGCCATCTACTTTTCTTTGCCCACAGCCTGGGCCACAATGTCAGATATGTGCTACTAGATTTCTTTCTATTTTTAGTGGATTTTAGACCTTGGATGTTAGGAGAGATTCTAGCATAGTACCAAGCTCTATCATAGGATTGTCGAGTTTGGCCTTCGTAGTCTGGCTTCTATAGACATTGTTAGATCTTGCATTGGCCCTTTTGTGGAAGTGGATAATGATGTCCTTGGTTCTTCTATTATGGGCTTTGATACAGATGTATGACAGCTCAAAACTTCAACTTGGGCCTCCATCTTTGGCCTCATCAACTGTTGTTTCCTTGAGGGGTATTTTCCTTGATTGGATGTTTCTATTTGTACTTGGATCGTAGGCTAGTTTTTATTCCTTGTAGGTTCACCCCTTATATTAATTGTAAATCATTATGGTCTTTTGTTACTTCTTAATTCATGGGTTTCTCTTTTACCTTAGTGCTTTTCTCCTGTAACTTTTTATACTTCTGAATTCTATTGACCTACTTTGGTCATTCATTGACATCAATATAATTTCTTTGTTTCATTTTGTATGTATAGTCATCCACTGCTCCATTAAACTCGTAATTAGTAGAATTCCTCTGTAATTGGGGTCATGTTACCTAAGGGTTTCGATTACTTGTTTGTTTGTCCTTTGGAATGTGTTATGCATAGCATAATGCATGGCTTTTCAATTTTCATGTATGTACTGTACATATTGACTTGGTTTCACGAGTTAGCTGGACCAGTCTTCACTAAAATTTAGTGTAAGGGATAGATCTTTAGGTTTTTGTTTGGTAATTCAAAAATTAGCTGGACTAGCTTTTAAATTACATTTATAGTGCAAGGGATAGATCCTTTTGCTTTTGTTTAGTAATAAAAAATCTCCATTTGCAGGCATTGTATTTTTTAAATGTTTCACTGTATTTCTTATAAGAATCATTATTACAAGAACAAGGATAATGCAAAACTTCACAGATTACGTACATTAAAGAAGAGTAACTATGAAGAAAGAAAATAGAATTATTTAGTACTAGACACACTCTCCTTTACATATACATTCTTTTGAAAAGAAGTATGTAATTGTTATGACAAAGATAATGTGAATTTTTCATCTAAATCAAAATAGTAGCAATGCTAAGCTAAGTGGTGACAAATACTGTGGTGTTAAAAAACTTGTACGTTAAATGAAATGCATTGCTGGATAAGAAAATTTCTCTGTAGCTTATTTGCTAAAAGCTAGCAGTTATATTTTCCTCTGTCAACAGGAACATTCAATTTTTTGGCTTAGAGTCCCAGCAGAAAGTAAATAAAGCATTTGTTGTAGTTATTGGTCTTGGTGGAGTTGGCAGTCATGCTGCCACTATGCTACTTCGCTCAGGAGTGGGGAGGCTTCGAATTGTCGATTTTGATCAGGTATGATAAGACTTTTATGAGGTTCGTCCAAAGTGAATTTGTCTCTAAGTTTGCCTCATTAAGAATTTGAAATCTTATGATCTTCACTTTCAGTCTTTAAACATGTCAAGGGTTTTTTGCATTCTCCTCAAATGACTAAAAATGTTGGGAAGGTGATCAAGATGGAATTTAAGCTATAAGTTTTCAAGTTAATTAAGTTCTAGCTTACAGATTTTATAAAGAACGTTTTACCAAGGTTGACACATGTTTCAGTGTTGTTTTGGTGGGTTCTGTTAACATCATGCATGCTCTGTACATTGACTTTGTCAAGTAAAAATATCAAGTGGGCCCTTTTTCTTTTGGGTTTGTGTTTTGCAGGACAGACACACTATAAGCATCAAGGTGCAAGCATTGAAGATTTGCATATGTCAACATCAGCACCTACATTGTCCTTGAGCATTATCATTGTTCTTTTCATACAAAGAACCTTATTTCCTGTAGACTCATTGTGTTTACATTGGCCATTAAAAGTGAATTTTAACTAAGCTTTGATTGCTTTGAACAAAGCTTTCAAAACTTCAAGTCTTGAAACGATAGGCTTGATCCGAAGTTGAATGGTGGGGTTTACTGTATAAAGTTTTTTTGTGGGAGGCCATACATAAGTGGGGCAGACGGATGTATTCAGATGAGGACAAACCAGCATAGTCCTGACATCAGTCTAAACAAATCAAACAAGTCAGCATTTACCAGAGCACTCTAATTGGATCGATCGCCCTATTTGCATTGAGAAGGCAGAGTTCATTGCTAAGGAGGACCATTTCTACAAGAGGAAACTGAGGGAGGTGGTGTAGATTGAAAAGCACCCTAATAATATGAACAGGGATGAGGGCCTAGATACTAGTCAAGCATGGAGATCGATTAGCCTCAAGATGAGAAAGGTTTTTAATATCTAGGAAACAAATTAATTAATTTGATTTAGTTAACTTTTAGTTTTGAGCAATTAATTAGGAGCAACTAGTTAACAACCAGTTTTGCCATGCTAGTCAAAGGCTATGCACACCCCTCTAATTTATTATTATTTTTGAATTGATTAGTGAGAAGTTGTTGATAGGTTGGTTGATGATAGTTAATAGTTGCTATTGTAAAAGAATGATCTTCCTTAGCCTATACACTTTGTTTTGCATCTTATGAAGATAGTTCACATTTCCATTTTTGAGTACTATCTTTAGAGCAAGTATATTTATCTTTCTTGTGTCATGATTGATTCTATTATTGCAGTATGTTATGGATATGGCTTATTCATAATGGTTATGATGTTTTTGAGTAAGTTCTGTGGGATCATACGGGTTGTTTATGTACTTCAGTGCGATTAATGGCATGAACTTGATGGACTACAACTTTAGCATGTACTGACAAGGATTCTAGGGGCCGCTGCTAACAATAGTTTTGTTGTTGGTTGAGCATGTAACCTGTGTGAGAACAAGATGTTAAGAAGTTTACACAGTCAACCAGACCTAGAGAGATGGCTAGAGGAAAGGATAATCGAGTTTTCTATGGAAAAATCATATATAATAGGGGTCCCTATCAATGAAATAGTGACACATCATATATATGGCGATATCTATTTAGTGTTTTGGTGTGAATTCTTCAAATTACTAGCTGCATTGTTGCCAAGATTGGAACACTACTGTTTTTGACCTCATAGCACTGAGAACTTTGAGTAGAACAAGAATAAGCTGGAAATGCTGCGAATTTGGACATTGAGTGGATGCGAGTGGTTGACCATTGGGAGAGGACTACAATTGACGGGTACGTGTCTGAATTTGCTGTTCGAGGATATGTTGCTTTTGATACTGCATATGATTTGTTCATTAGAGGCATATTCATCCAGAAACTCCCTATGCTCTTAAAAATGTTGGCTATGGGTAAATGTTGTGGTGCTGATTTTGGCCAACATAGAGTAGTTTGTACAAGTGGCAAGGGGATATGACCTTATGGGAGGTGAATGAAGGATTGGTGAACCGTTGAGTTTGGATGAAAGGTGAAGCCCATTAAAAAGAGAGTAAAAAATGAAAATAAGATAAATGTGCTTCAACGAGAGTTGAGGCAATACGAGAGATGGGGCAAACATAATCCCAAGGAAGAAGAATTTCTGGAGAAGGCCGTGAGTAAAAATGAGATAGGAAATTTGTAGAGACTAGGAAGTAGTAGACTTCTAGCAAAAGATGAAGACTGGGACTCCAAAGGAATCAAGTGTACCAGAAATATATGCAAAGGAAAATTGTGAAGAAGAGATATTCCTAGGTTGGGAAAGTGATGGGATAATTGAAGATGAAGGATTGACAAAGATATAGATCAGTGTAGTGATAGTCGTAGTAGGCAACTTGTTCTTTAGGACGTTTCAGAGGAAAATGAGGACCACCTCACTTAGAATGGTGGGCTATATGAAGAAAGGTCCAACCAGCATGTAGAAACAAGTCATTAACCGCACCATCGCAATTAGATAGAGCATTAGCATTAGAAGCAAGTGATCTGGAGCTTTACAACCGGGTTGTAGCATGCAACAGTGGTTTGCAGAAATTAGAGAGGTGTTAGACAGAACAACCTAAAGAGAGAATACCACAACAAATAGTAACACAACAATTATAACGCCCAACTAGAAGCCAATGATTAATCCAATCAGAGGATTTATGGCATTATCGCCTTTGTCACATTACAGCCGTATGACTAGTTTACTAACCTAGAACAATACATCTTGACCAGCAATATGAAGTGGGAGATTAAAGGCCTTAAAGATGATATGAAACACTCCATACTCGTAGGGGCTCTAGATGGCCGAGCACTAGAGTTTATTTGCAAACGTGATGCCACCAAGCTAGACTTGAAACAAAAACTAGGGGAATTTAAAGCAACCCTCACCACAGTTGGAATTGCTTTTGCTTTGCTCAAGAATGTATTTGTGCAATCGCAAATTGTATTTTGCTTCACAACCCTTCCACAAACCAAGTTGTTTTAGTTGTATCCCCAAATGTGAAATACTTTTTGCTCATAACATTGGAGTATATCGTATCATATTCTAGGAAGGATTCCCTTGGTTTATGTTTAACATCATTTTCTTGAGGATTTCACGGATATTGCAGCAATGCATCAAGGATGGATATAAATCACCATAAGTGTGATTGCCCACTTGGTCAAAGATAGACAAAATCTATCAATTGGCTGCGACCAACTAGGATTACATAGAGCCGAATATGGAAAATATAGTACCATGAGAATCCGCTTCCTCTATCAATGGAGAACTAACTACAAAGAAGATACTACAAAGTGGGTTATGGTGTCCTATAGTGTTCTCAGATGCACACACACTGACTCACAAAACATTGCGATTTATGTCAGTGGATTGGAAAGCCAAACCAAAGAGATGAAATGTAGTTGAATCCAGCGATTGTAGCCCAACCCTTCGAGCAGTGGGGGATAATTTTTTTTGGGCCCTATCATTTTGCACTCTCAAAGTGGTCAAATGATGGCCAATTGGAACCAAGTTGAAAAAACAGTAAAAAAGGCTTGGCATGATCGCAATTTGTGACCTAAGAATTCAACGAAGGTCAACTGGTTGTACTATATCAGAGTAGGTTCAAAGCAAATCTGGGAATGTCGTGAATATGGGTGAAAGGACCATATGTGATCCATTTGATGTTAGATCAAGGTACAATTGTCTTGCGAGATTTGCAGGGTAATGTTCTTTTAGGGAGAGTGAATGGTAGTAGGCTTAAGCCCTACCATCATTGGGCCAAAAGTAGGGACAACAAGCAACAATAAGTTCCTGTAGGCACATGTAGAGTGGGATTTGATTTTCAGTAAGTGTGGTAGAGTAATGGAGTAAGTAGAAGAATGAGGTTTTATGCAAGAAAGGTAAAAGAAGCAAAAAGGACAAGGCGAAGGATACAAAAAGGATAAGGCGAAGGATACAAAAAGGTTCTTGGTACCAAAACAAACATGTAGGATGAACTAGATTCGTGAGAGGAATTTGTGAAACCCTGCAATTTAATTATGGAAATGCCATGCCATGAAAAACACTATAAAAAAATTTGAAAATGAAAAGAATGAAGAAGATGGTGCAATTGCTGATTCCACGTCAAATTAAAAAAAAACTATGTAAAAAGGGTAGAATTTTGAAGTCAATAGCAAAACGAAGAAAGTAGGTGAGTGCATTGAAGCAGGGATTGCGAAAAGTAAAAGGTGTCAATTTTCAAAGGGCTAATGCATTAATGAAAAACCAAGTGGCGTGGGAGCAAATGAATTCAAACGGACAAATTTTAAGGTGGTGAGAAGTGGTGCTTATTGGAGAGCAAGGATTCAATTCAAACATTTTGATCAATTCAAAGCTCAAGCTCAAACAATAAATTTGAGAAAAAAGAGATTCAAACAATAGATTCAGAAACAGAGAGAAAAGGACCAAAGTGTTAAACTACAATAGAGAAAAGCGAGAAGACAAAGGATTGAAAGGATGCAAAGGTTAAAATAAAAGGAAACTAGGGAAAGAAAAGAAGAATCCAGACAAAGGTTAGGGAAAAATTGCTCATCGGAAATGAGAAACCTGTTTTGAAGACTGATTGGGCTGAAAATATAGGGCATAATGGAAGAGCATGGAATAACCTTTTTGCAATCAATGAACTCAGATTAAGTATATGTATCAGACTCACACTACGACTGACCAAATGGAGTGACGTTGAGCCCTTTGAGATACTTGAGGTTGAAAAACAATGGTTCATCACCTCAGTTCCACAAATTTCCCCAAGATAGGTAGTAGGTGTGCTTGCACAACCTTAGCCACTTAGAAATTTGAATGATGAGAGATTAGCTCTTCTCCCAGTGTTTTTCTCGTATTCGGAACTGCTCCAAATCATATGTAGCTGATGCAACAATGGTTCACATTTCACTGCAGGTAACAATTTTAGTGAATGTGGAAGTGGTTGAGAAAGCAACTGTGCTATTGGTAACAAGCAAATCTCTCATGCACTAATAAAAAACCAATCCCACCATTTCACTCAAAGACAAAGGAGAGCTCTAAATATGCGAGAACAAGTCGTGGGATTCCAATCTAAATGGTCATAGACAAACCCATGTGAATTTTCATCAAGTCAGTAATGGAGCGATATTGTCCTTGTTATGCCATCGATGTAGAGAAATTGGTAGTGGTGACACATGTAGAAGGGTCAAATGAATTTCAATCTACTTTTATCAATACTACATTGTGACTCCTCTAAGAGAACTATTTGGAGGACACACTAGCTAAAATGCGGAAAGTAATAAAAGAAAAGTGCTTGGAGGTGGTAAAACAAGTAGTAGGGGACTAGGTAATATTGGAGGTGAAGCTGATGGATGACTTCAACAAGATTCAGTGAAAGATACTTCTTCTCGGAAGCCTAAAAAGGCCGATTCCGGTCATTCTGAAGCCAGTATGAACCCTCCGGGAGAGTTCAAGAAAGATCTAAAACATCCGA
The DNA here is from genome assembly GCA_019776745.2 of Taxus chinensis. Classification (NCBI taxonomy): domain Eukaryota; kingdom Viridiplantae; phylum Streptophyta; class Pinopsida; order Cupressales; family Taxaceae; genus Taxus; species Taxus chinensis. Next base: position 487,902,286 of record CM034154.1, read on the forward strand.
AGGTGATGTCGGGGAGTCTTGAAAGTGTTGGAAGCAATTAAGGAAGATTTAGGAAAGAATTGATCATTCAGGAACAATCTGCTCAAAACTGGGTTTTCTAGGTGTGAGGAATGAACACCCTAAAAGTGAAACCTGACTTCACCGGGAGCTCCGTAAGGAGTTAAGAGGCAAATAAGCAGGCATTGGAAAGCCATAAAAGTTCTCTACAAGGTGGGAACACCACTTTGGTTCTAAGGTTCAAAGGTTTCTTGAAACATTCCAAAGCATGCAACTGCCCCTCTCAGTTCCGGACAAAAATGGGCCTGAATTTTAAATGGCAGGCAGATTTACGTTCTGAAAGTTGTTACATTGATCGTAGAATATGTTTTGGAGTCAAAATCATATAAGATTTGACCCCAAAACATTATCTTAAGCCTCAAGAGTTTAAAAAGTAAGTTTCCTAGCTATTTATGGACATCTAGTGCAAATCTGGCTTTCCTTTTATAGGCTAGTCACACTTTTGACACCCTTGTGTCCCTTTTGTCCCCTTGGGAACAAGGGGGACATGAAGGACACAAAAGTGTGACCTCATCCTCCCCAGGTCACACTTTGGACACCCAAGTGTCTCGTGTGTCCTCACCATCCCTTTCGTCCTCGCGATGCAACGGGAACACAAAAGTGGGATGTCATCCCCTCTCTCAAGTCACACTTTTGTGTCCCTTGTGTCCCCCTTCTCCCAAGGGGGACAAGAAAGTGTGAGTCAAGCCAAGACGGAGCCCCTGGACCCTCACATGACCTCACACATCTCCGCACGTTGATTTTTCAAGTCCCTAGCCTTCATGTTCAACCACTCATCTCATTCACACCTCTCCACTTGCTGCCACTTGTCATAATCCTGCTCCAAGTCGCACTTCTCTGCCCCCATCGTCCCAATTGTCCCCATTGCACCAAATTCAAACTCCATGTAAACTCAGCTTCAACTCAGGTTCAAGGCACAGTTAGCAGGGTGAGTTAAAACCTCACTAAAACTCATTTCTAACTCATTCTCACTACACAGGTCACCATTTTCATACGGGTTGCTGCTGAAACACCCTCGAAAACTCCATTTTCCACCAAAGGTGCTACGAAAAGTTTCTCAGACATCCGTAGCCACCGAAAACAAATATTTGCACATATCTTTCCAATTGGGATTTGTCATGTCCCCTTTTGGAGCTAACTCCAATTGAAAACCTTAACCCATTTTCTCCCCGTGGGTTTAAGGAGAAAGCAAGGGGAAGATTTGAGCTTCGTAGTTGCATCATTATTTTGATAGTTATTTCATTTATATAATCATGTATTCCTATTGGGTGATTCGTGCTCCAATAGATGGCTATGTAATTAGGAAATAAAATAAGTAGTTGTGGCATGTAGGTCCAATACTTAATGAACTTTTAAAAGATCCTCCCTTTAGAGGTTGGCCTTTCTGGATTGCATTGTAATAAGCACCCCTTATGTCTATATAAGGAGGTCGCGTAGTCATTTGTAAGGATGCTTTTTGGTGAATCTATCTTATTGGTGAAGGTTGCTTGTTGAAGCCCTTTCTACACCTCATTCAAGGACGAAAACCCTTGAATCAAGTACCTCCCAAGGACAAAAACCCTTGAGGAGAGGGTAGTGTGGACGAAAACCCACATTATCTCATTTTTGTTGATCTCATTGCTGGTTATAACAGATTTCTAAACTAAGCCACTTGCTTAGAGGTATGTTTTCAAGGATATTGCTGGTTTCTATGTAATTTCTTTGCACGGTTGAGCTCCCTATAATTTATAAAGGTGAAATCTTCCATTTTATCAATTGCTGGTGCAAATTATATTTAATTCCAAGAGGAACAACCTATATTGGAGTGATGTTTTGGTAGGTGCGGTGACATTTTGGCAAATCTAGAATTGTCATCTTATTCTCTATATTTTATAAGGCCATTATCTCAAGTTTCATGATTTTTGGTGCTTTCTATGTTGAGTTATGAATTTTTAAAGATACACTGCAGACAAAGGTTTTATGAAATTCATATCTTCATATGTAGGGCATTAAAAATCAGATTTCTTGCATTACATGATTGTTGAGGTTATAACATAATTTTAGAAATTCAAGTGGGATTAATTGAAGGGTTTTGAAGGCTCAAAAGTGACGTTGAATTCCACAAACAGTTCGCTGCCCTAGAATATTGCAGAAATCAAATTACTTTCAGTTGGCTGGTTTCTAAAATCAGATTCGGAGATCTTTGGTTTTGAGCTAATTACCTTAATTTTCAGTTTTGTTCCTGAAAGGGTCATTACAGGAGTCCGATCATTGTGAAACTTTTCGAGAATCTTCCTATCCAAAACGCCTTTGGGAAGATTGCAGCAACAAACTCACTAATGCCCTAGCTTTTTTGCAACAACAAACTGAAATTCCAAACCCTAAAACATGTTTTTTAAATTTCCTAGAGATCCAGCAGGCAAAAAACTATAAAATTCGGAGAAGAAGATCACGATGCAAAACCAAACATTTTGATGGTGGTTCACTGCAATCCGACACTAGTAAGTGTCGTTTCTAAAAATAGTAGGTGCTTAGAAGTTAGAACAATAGGTTGCTAAAATTTGTAAGTTTCCCAAAGTGATAAATCTTCAGCATTCGAGATATCCTGGAAAAGTAAGAAACATAAAAAAGTGTGATTTGGGAAACTTTCTAAAAATAGTAGTATTCAAAAAAACTAGGTCTCTAAAATTAGCAACTTTCTAAAAATAGCTAACTTTCATTAGTGGAAATAATATAAGTGAGTTAGGAACTTTAGGAGACAAATTGTGTAAGGATTCTGAAAATAGCAGTTTCGGGCCCTACCTGCTAAAAATAAAAAGTTCTGGATTTGACTGCAGAAAGTTGGTGTTGGCTCCGTTTTTGCTCATCTTGTTGCTTTTTGGTAAAAGAAGTTCAAATACTCAGGTATCAAGCTTATTTCAACCCTAGTCACAGTGTATCCATGTCCCAAGTGATAAGGGGATGTGAAAAGTCACGTGGAGGGTAGATGAAAAGACTCTTTGTAAAGCTATATATTTGGATGATCTCTTCATTTCAAGAGGTTGTCAATTGTAAGTTTCTAAGTAGATAGCTTTGCACTACTAAGATACAAGCAAGAGATGGTATTCATCTATTTTCCTCTTTATCTATGTTTCCTCTATTTCCTCACATGTTCAACTCTGTACATATAACGATTTTGTAAAATCAAGGCAGGTGTTAGTGCCTTTAATTAATTGATCAATAGAATTATGTGTCAATGATTTGTTAGTCTTATCATTGTTAGCGAAGTTGTTTTCTTCTAATTGAGTGTGGATTAATCCTGGTTAATGCTGTGAAACTTTGCTAGTGCCTATTCACAAAATTAACCCGTCTTCCCTAAATTCTTACCCCCCTTTACCTCCTCCCTAGCAAATTCCTCCCTTGCACTAAGTGCAAACAATTTGCCACAGGTCTACTGGAGTAGTCATTTGTGATCCCTGGCTTCACGACCACCCACATATTTGTTTTTCTTGCATTCAATAAATGGGAGCCTCCCCAATACCAAGAGGAGCGACTCAGTCCCTATGCGTTGCTGAAAATCCATTAATTTGTCCTCGTGAAAAATTATTTTGCCAACACGGTCATATGATTTATCAAAGCGAAGTGGTTTTTGCTTAGGAGCAACCAGAGGCCTTGTGGGGACTTTAGGTCTAACAATAGTAGGAGAGAGTATTACCATGATGTAAGACCTTGAATTGATCCGAATCAGAAGATGAATCAATCATAACACTAGTATAGAGTTCTTTGGTAAGGATAGGAATATCAACATGTTGAGGGGTGAATACGCATGGGGGAGCAAGCTCCTGCTCCAAATCGACAACTCGAAGGCAAAGATTAGAGAAAGAATCATGTCATAAAGCAACTACTCCTTAAGAGGGTGATTGAGACCACATCAAAATATATATTGCAGTTGTAGATCAATGGGTGTATAGATTAATTGTTGCATACTTGTGCTGAATCATAGAATATAATCAAAAATAGCCTCAAACTTTCCTTAATGCAAAGAAGGCAAGTGCTCATCAGTGACTCTACGACATTTATTGTTGATAAAGCAGATAAGAAATGGCTCTTCAAGCTCGAAAAATGTACTCAAGGATCCACTAGGTAAATGTTAACCCAATGTGTTTCAATAACAGCGAGGCTTTTAAGAAAGGCTTTCTGTAACAACCTCCTATTATTATAGGAGGCCATGACAAGTCTATAGCTCTTAAGGTGTAGATAAGGATTGGTGGTCCCATCAAATAGTGGAAACTTAGGCATAATAAAGTCTATAGGGAATGCGGATTGAAATATCTTATTCTTTATTGGTTTCTGTATACAACATTAGTCATTCCAAGCATTATAGGCGCTACTTTCTTAGGATAAGGCATGCACCTTGTGTTTTATGGGACCTATGGCATGCATCAAAGAGATGACGTCTTGAGGGGGCTTAGAATAGGTACCATAAGGCTCATTGAGGGGTTGCACTTTTTCCATTAAGAGTGGTCATAGAAAGGCTATTTCACCTAGGGGTAGTAGGCGGTTAGAAATCGTGACTAGGAACACTAGTATTAGGCAAGGGTGTAGCTCTAAGAACAATAGGCTTAGCGTCACATTGCGGATCTGAATATAGATCATTACTAGGCACATGCAATTCATTTATAATAAGCATAACAAAAGCAATAACATCGTTTTTAGTACAAATAAGAGTAGGAGGAACTATTGTAACATGTTCAATTACCTTAAAGACATAGATTCGACACTTTTATTTTCCACATTATCAAGTGTAAGAGGACAAGTAGATACATTGTTTCTGCATTCATTAGGAAGAGGAGAAATACAAGTGGGTACATTATTGCTGCATCGAATCGGAACACTTGCAACATTTGCGTATATATTGATAGTTTCATTTTTCATTCCAATATCATAGAAAGGGACAACACCAAACATTTCATTGATTGCAGGAATAGTATAATCAAATGTATTAATTTCATCATTAGAGATAGTAGAAGAGCAATCACTTTCATCATTATTTACATCCAGAGTATTTGAAAAAAAAGCATTTATCATACACTCCATAGAAGGAACAACATTCCATTCAAGATTGTTGGTTTCTACGTCACAAGCAATTGCAATATCAATATAATTAGAATTGTCTGTATTATCATTACTAGAAATAGGGTCAGGTATAACAAGTGTGGTCTTAGTGAAATTTCCTTACAATTAGTATCCCAATCATCGATGTAATCATCTGCACACTCAAAAATACTATCATCAGAACATGTCTCATAGATATGGCGAGGCTAGGTTTGACAACTTGTTGACAAGAAAATGCAAACTCTGGGCAAAGAGGTATGAGGCACCTCTAACTTAGACTGCAAGAGTGGCTAAGAATGAGCAAAAATATCAGTAAGAGGGTGATAAGAACAAAACTTATGAGGAGGAGAGCCTAATAGTCCTCTCATAGCCATCTCTTGTTTGATGTCAATAGGAACAATTTCAGCTTGTAAAACATCATCGTAAACAACAGCTAGATGGGCTGCAGATTGATCATTACTCGTGAGCTCATAAAGGGCATGGCCCTGGTAAGAGGGATAGTAACCCCTATTAGTTCGAGAAGTGTTCTAGTGCAAGTCATGGATACACAAAGGACAACTAACCCCATAGCTAGGAAGAAAACCATACAATCAGTGATAAATGGAAAACCCTAATGCAACTAGGGTTTGCAATCAAAAGGCCTAGCTACAGTAGGCAACCTAAGCCAAACTAGGTGAAGGGTTCGAACAAATAACGGGTTCACTAAATGTTTCAACATTAAATAAATAAATAGGTGTTTTATTTATTTAAATTAGGACTAAGAATACGACATGAAATAAACAAGCAATTCAGATCACATACATCAAGCTATACAATTGGAAACTAGAGCTTTGTAAGCATGATTATTCGATAAAGCAAGTAAAAGTGCAATAGGGGTTTGAGAGATGACTTAGTTGGTTTAGACGATGTTCTAAGCATAGTAAGAAAACTCGGCGAGTACTCGCCATTCGTTTGCCCAACCAAATACTCGCCATTGAAACTCGCCACAGTTTACTTGCTGAGTATTCCCGAGTCAATCCAAGTAGCTATGTGTTGCTTAAATTTAAAAAAAATAAATTTGTGTATTTTTTAAGTTGTCGAGTATTCCTGTGTATTGGCCGAGTATTGCCGAGTAAAAGTTTTTTTTGGTCGCTCGAGTATTTGCAGAGTATGAGTATGCGAACTATGGTTCGAAGTGTGTTGTCAGTGGATCTGGGAGGTGTACAAATTGTTGAATGTGCCCGATAGCTCACTATCTTCCTGTGTGTGGGAAGACTAGACTGTACAACTCTGTATTGGATTGTACCACAACATGGTCCCCCTCTGTACGGTTTTGAACCTAGAACTAACACGTGTTAGGTTTCTTCTGTGTCGCTTCACCTTCGCATATGTCGCGTCTTGACATATTTAGATTTCTTGTAAGCCTCGCATTTGCGTCTCTACTTGTGAAAAACCCTAGCATCTTGTAAAGCACTTCAAGCACACATTAGATAACAAAAACTAAGGCTAGGTGCTTGAGTTGGATTGACCTTGATGGTCAACCTATGTGATTGAGACCGAGCGCTACACTACAAGTCAAACACCATGTAGTTCTAGTGTGCGTGTATGTGTGTATGCAACTAGTTCCCTTTACCTAACTTTGCCCTCATGCCTTGACACTAATAGCGGGCTAACTGTCCAAATTGAAACCCTTGTATTCAAATGTCAAACACATGAAATCTATAAGTGCCCCCTTGTGATGTGCTCATGAGATATGCTTTAACAATTTCTTGTTTCTAGCTATTGCATGGATAGTAGATAGGTGATTGTTAGAGAGTAAATGCTCATGTAAACTTGTATATATAAGAGTCTTTTAGTTTGAGATTCAAAGTTAGTGGCGTGCAATGCCAACCCAAAACATATGATACTTGTTCAAAAAGAGTAATGAACAAGCCCAATAGGCAGAAAAGGACCAAAGCAAAACAAGGAAAAGACTGTTTCACTTGGGACCAGACCGTAGAATGGTTTGGACCAAGTTGTATGGTCTCCTACCAAAGTCAACAATAGTTAAACATTAAAAAACAACTAGAGATCTGTGTGACACACAATAGAAATTACAAAGGAGTCAAAGAGGTCAAAAAACGATAGTCAATCAAGCAATACGAAAGTAAAACAATAAGGACTTGCATCGCTAAGTTTTGGTTTCATTGTTCAAGACCAATATATTTATATATATGTAAAATTTGCTAAAAATATGATGTAATAATGATTTTGTGCCAAATTTGATGTCTGCAGAGGGTTGCCTTTTGCTTTAGTTAACAACTAATGGTAGTATTCATTAGGGTTCTGTGGTGGTTGCAGCCCTCAACTTCCCCAAAGCACTGAGGATATCCCTTGGCATTTTGATGACTTGGGGACGTGTATGAAACATCCTCCAGGTATCCCTGATTTTTTTCTATGACAAGTCATTCTCAGGATGTTTTAGTCCCTGAAGGAGCCATCTTGGGGGCTATTGCCTTTTTTCTTTTTTTCAGGGATTTCTTGGCACCCCCGTATGTTTGAGGGACATCCTCAGCTATCAGGGATATTTGGGTAGTTCCTGCCATCACCAACCATGTTTGAGGTATTTTCCCAACAGTTGGGAATGCCCCTCAAATGTACTGGGGATACTAGGACATTCCCAATGGCTAACACCTCCTTAAAATGTTCAGACTTAGCATTTTGTCATGGCTTTAATACGACACATTTTTTGATTTTTGTTTCGCTCCGAGGCTTAAATTTTTGTTATTGTTAGTATAATGATAATATAACTATCAAATATTTAAAATTTCATATTTGTACTTGTTATACTCAATCATCAATTTCATTGTTCAATGTCCCAAAGTGGGGAAAAATCAGTTGGAATTGGCAATTGACCAGCTTCCTAATCTTCTTATGGTCAAATATGGAGCATAAAGAGATCAATAGAACAAGTACAACGGCATCATCGTACCTTGCTCATTGAGCTCCTCTCTACTCCATTCCCCTTCTTCTGCAACCAACCAAACACCAATTCTGACTACTCTCACACTCTGATGGCCTCATCTGAATTTGCCCTGTTAATTAACATGCTCAGGAGTGGCCTTTTGTGCAATAAAGGTCTCCCAATCATCTTGGCATTTGAATAGACAGCGTTCTTTGCTGTTATTGTACCTGAATAAAATATTCAGACGAAACTGTTGGTAAGTGGGAGAGGAGATGTGTGGATAGCTCTCCCACTTTCTCCTTGAGGTAACATCTTGCTTGTCTTGGTGTCTTTCCTTTGATGCCAACCTACCACAATTCTTGTGGTCTCCTTCTGGTCTCTATGATCTCCCGCTGCAACACTGCATCCTCCTCCAACTGTCCTTGTGCATCCAAGACAAATTCTTCTATAGAGGGTAGCAATTGTCCATTGTCCGACAAAGATGGCTCATATAGGTGTAAATTCTCACAATTCATTACTAAGTACATTCTCATGAATGGGGGAAGATCAAGCTTGAAAGCATTATCTCTAATCTTTTCTAAGATGGCGAATGAGCCATACCTTAGGTTTGTGATTTCTAGCTTGTCCCCGGAGTTTCTTCTTGTTCAAATACAACCACACTTTATCTTTTACTTTGAGCTTATGCTCCTTTTGGTGCTGGTCATATCTATGTTTGTAGGTGATGCAAGATTACTTGTTCGCCATGGATGCTCCTGCATCAATTGGAGTTTGGTATCCATCTTGCCCCACGAGGTGGTCAAAAACATGCATGCACACAAGTAAACAATATAGAGATGGTTTATCCTAATTGTAAAAGGAGATGAGGGCAAATTGTTTTTTTATAAAGAAGCTATTCCTGTTATATGTGGGTGTGTACTTACGCGATGGCAGTCCTTCACCATACCTGGTCAAAATTTGAATCTCAGAAGTTTGGGTTGGGAAAATAATAAAGGATGAGCAAACTGAGATGAAGAGCTCAAAGTCTCGAAGCTTGAAAATTACCAAGTGCACTAGTCATTTTTTGTTTTGGGATTTCCTTTGATTGTTGAGAAGATTTTGAAGTCATTGAGAGGTCTGAATAGCTCAAAGACTCAAAGAGCTGAAAATGACAAAGTCCTAAGGTTTAGAAGAACTATGTTCTAAGTCTGAAGTGGAAAATTTTCCAAGTCCATTCCTCATTTCAGGAGTTTGAAACTTGAAATATGATCAGAAAGAATCAAGGAGGAACCTGAAGGCTTGAAACCCAAAATCCGAAAATGGAAAAATAAACACGAAGAGGTAGGGAGGGAGCCAACGGCCCAAAACCCAAAACACAAAAGTGGAGAAATAAACTGGCTCCCAGAAGGCTAATGGACTATGGCCATTTGGAAACTCTTGTAAGGATAGAAATGGAAATTGAAGAAACATTCAAAGGTTCTTTGACCCGTAAACCCATACTTGGCATATGCCAAATTCAAGTCAACAAGTATTCACTAGACTTTGCAAATCAACTAGGTTCAGTATAGCACTACTTCCGAAAAATAGTTCAGAGTAGACATGTTTGTAACCCCGTAAACCTGTAAAGTTAAATCAAGCAAGTCCTCAATCATATGGGGTTAAATTGAGCAAGTCAGTCAAAGGATAGAAATGAAAATGGAAGAAACATCCAAAGGTTCTTCGACCCATAAACCGTACTTGGCACATTCCAAATTCAAGTCAACAAGTATTTTCTAGACTTTGCAAATCAACTAGGTTCAGTATAGCACTATGGTACTTTGGAGAAACGTTGCAAGGGAGGTTCCGAAGAATAGTTCAGAGTCGACATGTCTGCAACCCCGTAAACCTGTAAAGTTAAATTGAGCAAGTCCTGAATTATATGGGGTTAAATTAAGGAAGTCAGTAACCATGTCATCTGTAACTGTCAACGATAGTGGAAGATTAATTGTATCTAATTCATACCATATGTATACATATGCTAACATGAAATAAAAAAGGAGCGTGTCTTGGGTAGGCTGAAAAATGCTTGCTCTTTTCCATCATTTCTGTTTGGTTTATATTTCACTTACAATGGTGCACACAGTTTCACCATAAATCTTGAGCCTTCTTTCTTAACAATTTATTTCCTTCACGGTTAGTTATTGTTTCTCATCATTGTTGGGCGATGCATCAATGTTGTTAGAGCTTAAAACTAGTATCAGAGCTAGACTCAGTGTTTTGATACACACATTACCCACGGCCTTCCAAAACGTGGCCAGTCTACACCTGGACAAATGGAGCATGTTTAAACATCAAATCAACATGTCTGATTGTTCATTTATTAGAAAAACTCATTAAAAGAAATCCATGACGGTAGTGAGACATTAAGGCTATGAAAGCTTGACCATGAGGGTTTTGCCATACACTGCTACCCAAGGTTGTCTATTGCTGCCCAACAGCAGGATTTCCAAAGATTGAATCCAGGAGCAGAAGTAAAGTTGGTTACGTTATAAATGCTATGTAAAAAAGCCTAACAAATTCTGTAATGGAGAGATATCCACGGAAAGCAGGCCATGTGCCAAGAGCTATATTTAAGGGAATTCGTGCTGTCAGATCTCACCATTGAAAACAGTTTCCACCAAAAAGCACTCACCTTCAGCAGGTTACTGCCTTTCGTAGTTAAACTGGCCTTCTCCAAACCCCAATAGCTGGTGCAAAACATCAAAGTTGCCAAGTCATCACTGACTTCCCTATTATTGTGCATTTAATGGAGAGGAATGAAACAATGTCACAATGATGATCAAATGGCAATTTCGTGGGTGTATTTTGTTTCTTGGGGCGTCATCCCTGTGCATGGTCAACATGCTGATGTCTTTTGTATGCTGGTGAATTGATGCCAATCAGCTTGCTGCTGTCATTCATGTATTTTACATTAGTATTTGGCACATATCATGTTTCCATCGTCATCAGATCTGGGCACGCCTTATATTACTTGAGAGAGTTATTGATTTGTATTTACAATTTTTTCCAACCAATCTGATGCCTTTTCTGTTCGATTTAGCCTCTTTTTATTTTGCTTGCTCTTTCTCTATCTCTCTTTCTTTTTATTTTTTTAATTTTGATAGAAAAAATATCTGTCTTTGATAAAAAGAAAATATACATAGGGGTAAAGCACTAATTTGCAGTAACTTAAAAAAGAACAAGGTGCATGCTCTAGAAAACTATTGCAGGATCAGAAAACAAATTGTTCAGTTTCTCTTTCTTAACAATCATCGATGAACTTGAGGATCTCATTATTTCATTTTAATTGCAATTGGCTACTGCATATGTAGTCCTTTAATTTGCTAGTCATTTTGAGTATGAATTGGTTATAGGAAAATATGGCCCTTGTGATTGTAATGATGTCTTCTTCGTGTGATTTTCCGGTATCAAATTTATCCTAGAGTTTGGTGGATTCGTAAATTGACATTCTTAGAGGACTTTTATCGTCTTTTTGTGAAGATTATCCTTTTTCCTAAGGAAAAACACGAGCCTGTAAGGCATTTATACAAAAACTTAGTTTTAATATTTACCAAACTAATTGTTTTCATATAAAGAAAAGTAGCACATAAAATATGTAGAAGGTGGTATTAATAATATTAGTATCATTTCTTCATTTGTTGGATAACTCATCACCTAAACTATTTATATATTGGTATCATTTTCAGGTATCTTTATCATCATTGAATCGTCATGCAGTTGCAACAAGAGAAGATGTGGGGACATCAAAGGCACTTTGCCTTAAGAAGCATTTTAAATCTATTTTTCCAGAAAGCCAAGTAGATGCTAGAGTGCAGATATATGATGCATCATCTGAGGAGGAAATTCTCGGAGGTCAACCTGATTTTATTTTGGATTGTATTGACAACATTGATACGAAGGTTGGTTTTTGATTTCCATTCTCCCTTTTTTGAATGTTGTTACTTCGTAGTATACTTTATTAGATTATGAGATGACATTTTCTGTTATGTTGCTCAAAGGCATAAAAGTCTGTTGAGCATATCATGTTTTTTGTGCTGCTAAGTCTAGAAATGCTTACTATCAATTACAATCCTTTCATATACACCGAGTGATATATGCTATTCACACAATTCTTGATGAATTAGTTCGGCACAACAAATATTTCCTACTCACTTTTGCCAAAACCACCAAGAGGAAGAGGGGAGTCAGTCTGCAGTCCATCCCTGGGCCCCAAACTCCCGCACCTGCAACCAGGTGAGCCAGCAAGCAGCCTTTCCAAGGGCCCAAGCTCAACCTAGTCTCCCTCTTCCTACCCCACTACACAAGCACATTCTGCCTCACACATAGCAGGAGTAACTCAACAAAAACACACATCTGGACTGTATCACATACCCCACAGAAATCTCAAAAGGGAAGTGCTGCAAAAAATCCAAAATAATGCACAGAAACAAAAATAAAAATTGCAGCAAACTTCCCCAGAACTCCCAACAAACAGGCCCAAAATGGGCTCTAAAACAGATGTGCAATTTATGCAAAAGCACAGAAATAAAGTTATCAAACAAGTGGCATGGAGCCTACCTGGCTGTTCTCCGCTTGGTCCTGCCTTTCTCTGTCTGCTACTGCTTTTGCTCTGCTCTACCTCCTCATCGAGAGTTGAGGGCAGCAAACCTATCTCTCTTTTTCTTCTTGAATTTTGCTGGCATTCCTTAGTTTTCATTTTTCAAAAGGCTCATGTGGTGTTGATTTTACTAAGCCTTTGAGTCCATTACCTATTTCTGAACAATTCTTCAAGGGTTTTTCATGTATTGATGGCTGGAAGCCTATGGCACTTATGGTTGTCCAAAATTCAAGTAAATCATCAATACCCTTTTAGCTCACTCAAGTTGAAATTCGTATGTGTCCTTATTTGTCAGATTTTTTGGGATCCCGTGGCTCTTGTGGCTTACTACAATGACCATGTATTTCTGTCATCGCCGACTCTTGGTGCTTGGAGAATTTCCAAGTGAAGATTGTCAAAGGATTGGCCTACAACAATGACCATGGCGAATTCTCGATGCCTACAAACTCCATTTAAAAAACTAAGGTAAGAACCTATTAGGACTATCAGTATCCTATGGCCTTTATGTCTCCCCAAAAAAGCCACAAATTCCTGATATCTCATGATAATTGACGAGAATGGCTAAGTCCTTCGAAGCTGTCGAATGCGTTGGAACTTAATGGTCCCCGTGGGCATCCACAAGTGCCACTATTCTCCTACCCTTCCACTCTTCTCTTCATGAGATACTCTCAAGGAAAAATCCCGTGGAATCATCAAAACTTCATGACCCACATGGTTGTCTCTATAAGCCATCAAAGTTCAATACCTTCAACATAAATCCACAAAATCGAATAAGTCCTAAAGTTTACATCTCAGATATTAGAACTTCATGACCTCCACGTCCGACCAATTGCGCCATTTACTCCTGCCATTTTCAAAATTTTGACACTTAACTTGTTACAAGGGCTCAAAATCCATACTCAATCCTTCCAGCCACTACATTAAAAAAACACCCTCACCTACACACACACACACACACACACACACACACACACACACACACACACACACACACACACATCCATTCCTTTAATCGCTCCACTCCTTTGCCCTACAACTGCCACTGCCCTTTGAATTTTTGCAAAAGATAAGAGATTTCATCCCATCCCCTCTCCTTTTGCAGCAAGTTTTCCACTTTCATTCTTTCCCACGCACCCTACATTTTCCACCAATGCTGTTACTCCATGAGGTTCGAATGTCAAGGTTATGACCTGAAGAAAGCATTGGCGTTTGTGTTCGAAGATATTTCAGACACCATTGTTGGTTATGTTGACTTGGAGGATTTGCTAGAAAGATTGAAATGCTTGAAGATGTTAACTCATATTCTTGACTCTGGGATTCAACCCTAGTTGAGGTTATTAGATGTAGTGGAGACTGCTCAGAGGAGAGCAATTGCCTCAGATTTAGGTGAAGAGGAAGCACCTGAGGTTTAACTTGAAGAGTTGGTAGATGAACTAGAAGATAGGTTCTTGAAGGCCATTGCCAAGATGAGAGGTAAGACACAGTTGGACACCCCTAGTTACTCAGGAAATCTGTATTAAGGAGCTTAGTGGTTAGATCACTGAGTAGGAGAAGTATTTTGACTATGAGTCAATAGAGGACCCCAAGAGGTTTAGTTCGCTTGCACAAAAATGAAAGCCCATGCATCCTTCTGGTGGAAAACATGTGCAAAATGGAAAGGACAAAAAGAGACAAATAAAAAATCAAATCTTGGGGTAGGATGGTTGCAAAGTTGAAGGGTGAGCATTTGCCCTCAGACTATCAGCTAAATCTTTTCAAGAAATTAGAGTATTTGTGACAAAAGGAATTGGGTGTGAAGAACTGCATTGAGGAGTTCTATAGACTAATCATTTGAGCTAGTCACATGGAAGACAATGATGAGAAGCTCCCAGGATGGCCTTCATCTTTCTATTCAAGATAAATTTGGTATGATAAGATTGAGGTCGGTAGAGGAAGCCTATCAATGTGCCTTCAAGGCTAAGCAGTTGTCATCTAGGAGACAACCAAATACATCAAGAGGAAAAGGAATGTTCTCACGAGGTACAAGACAGGCAGCACTTCTCAAAACAGCAATGTTAGTCAAAACATGAGGAAGAGGGTATTCTTCAAGATGAACAGGTTGCTTTGGTGGAGGAAGAGGTAGCAGATTCATGGTTACTTATTATAGGTGTGGAGATGTCAGGCATAGAGCTTTCGAACGCCCATAAGTGCATCAAAACAGCGGCAGAAAGAATGATGCAAGCAACCACATTGCACAGGCAGATGAAGAGAGTGTTGCTTCACCCAATCATGTAGAAGAACTGGAACATGGAAAGGATCTCATGATGAAAGGAGTACTGCTGAAACCACCAAAGGAGGAGAATGCACCAGTGCAAAGAAAACGTTTATTTCGAACCATATACAAATCAAGAGGCAAGTGTTGCAAGGTTGTTGACCAGCACAAGATACAATTTCTTGCATGATATAGACCCGTCTTTCTGTTTTTCCAAATAATATGATAAGCCAAATCCACCAATTTTATCTTTATTTTTTTGGTATGTTTATGTTTTTTTTTAAATAATATGAAATCAAGTCCACCAATCAAAAAGTTGGAGATTGTGGTTAGGATACAGAGGAACCTCTTAAAGACATGGCAACCTTATACATGTAGTATGAGCGGCCTATTTCATAACTTAATTGTAGTGACCATATGCAAATCCAGAAGTAAGGGTTGTAAGGCCATTGTAGTGGTAGCATGGACAATTTAGCATCTATTGAAATGGTGGAGAAACTTGGTTTGAAGATGCATCCTGACCCCAACAAGGCTTCTTGGTTGCAAAAAGGACATCAAATCTTGGTGAGTGAGAAATGGTTGGAAATGGTTGATATAATGCCGATGGATGTTTGTCATGCATATTGGAAGGCCTTAGCAATTTGATAGAAAGGCTAGGATGATAGAATGAATACCCCTATGTGAAGGATGGTAACAAGTACAACGTTAAACCCATTGAGGGAAAGAGGTGAAGAAGCAGAAAGCTTGTTTGGCTTTTATGCCTATATGGTAAACCCGTTAAGGTTGAGAAAGCAAAGGGGGTGGAAAAAATTCCACATGCAGTGAAGAGTTTGTTGGGAGAGTATGCTGATATTCACTCATAAGGAACGGCAATTGTCACATGGACTTGATCCCAAGATTGAGTCTACCAATCAAGGCAGCGTGTAGGTTGACACCTATAGAGAATGAGGAAGTGAAGAGACAAGTCCAAGCACTATTGGACAAGCGTTTGATAGGTGAAAGTTCAAGCCCGTGTGTAGTTCCAGTTGTGCTAGCACCCAAGAAGGATGGACAATGGCATTTGTGCACGGATTCAAAGTTCTTCAACAACATTACTATCAAGTTCAGGTTTCCTCTGCCATGATGGATGACTTGATGGATTGTCCTAAGTGAAACCAAATATTTCATGAACATGGATTTGAAAATTGGATATCATCAAATTTGTATTAAAAATGAAGATGAATGAAAAACCACATTCAAGACAACGGATGGGCTGTATCAGTGGCTTGTTACGCCATTCAGATTGACAAATGCACCTAGCACATTCATGAGACTAATGAACAAAGTGCTGAAACCATTTCTTGGTAAGTTTGTCTTACTGACTATGATATCTTGATATTTAGTAGAAGATAAGAGGAACACTTGGTACATCTAAGGCTTGTTTTGTAAAGATTGAAGGAAAAGAAGTTGGTGAACTTGAAAAAATTCGGCTCTATGAAGGGAGACTTAATGTATTTGGGCTTTTTGATTTACCATGATGGATCAAGGAAGAATCCTAAGAAGTAAGATCCATTGTTGAGTGGCCATTACTGAGATGTATGTGTAGTACTTGAAATTTGGTCTTGTGGCACTTGGAAATAATACTTTGACATTCAACCTAACTTTATCCCATCATGTACTTATTAACTAACCTTGAAGCTTGTTGCTCTATCCCACACTTTGATTTCACTAGGTCATGACTTGTTCTTCAACTTAGCACTCCAAAAATCACTGCACCTTATATCGATCACATCTTGAGAATCTCTGCAAAACACCTCTTGTCTTAGATCAGGTTCCAGTTTAAGTCTAAAGGGGCTTGTGAGTCCAAGATAGGTTTGTCTGACGAAATTTTCCCATGGCTGACGAACATGTCCCTTGTACTTGCAACGGTCATCTTTTCAAATGCACAAGTTACCTTAGTTGGCTTAGAGTTAGTTGAGTAGGAAATCATTCGCATAAATCATCTATATAAACAAATGCATCTTAACCTACTAGGGGAATCAGGGATCCCATATCAAAAGCACCTTTAACATTGAGCCAAACATTGAAGCATCTCTCTTTTAGAACAAATTACAACATAGTTACTCAAAATTTGAATACAGGTCTATTGCTTCCCTAAATCAAACATTTCTATTGCGCTCTAATCAAGCCAAATGTCATTGCCAAGTGTTGTGGACCGCATTAGGGCTCCATCTTTGTTTACATTTTCTAACCTCCACACTATCATAAGACTTTGAGAACTATGCGCGACTTGATTCCACTTCGGCATATTGGCACGTAGTGCAATGCTCATCACACCATTGGGGGTGGGGTGAGGTTAGTCTAGCTGAAATTGTACTAACCCCTTTTTAGATCAAAGGAGAAGAGCTAGGACTTGAAGAAAAAGAGAAGACATACATGTTTAGAAGCGTAGAGATCCATATACATGAAATAGGTTCAAAGATGCAAATGAAGTAGGTGCTACAGGCACATTGCAGATCCTAGTAGCAGAGGACACATTTGTCAACCCTAGGACACATTTCCTAGGTGGACAAACTTGTCCCATGCTCAGTTCCAAGATCCCAAATTTCATAGGAAAATTATGATACCCTACAAAGCATCCTCATCTAGTTTCAGATCATTGTCGCATAGTTTGAGCCTGATTCAGCTTTTCAAACCCTAATCCTAGTTAGAAGTGTGTTGAGCGAAAATAATATCCTTATATAATCTAGGACAATGTTATTTATTGTTTTGGAATGTAATACAAAAACTAGGATTAATCTCATTAAGATATTACTAATATGTGTAAATCATAATCTAGAACAACAAACAAGAATGTAATATCAAAACTAGGATTAATCTAATCAAGATATTAGTAATATCAAAGCTAGCAAGAATGTAATACCAAACTATGTTTAATCTATTGTGTCTGAAACACTGGGTCAAGAATATTTCCAACACGATGAATTTAGAAGTCTTGCAGTCAAACCACAAACATCATGGAAGTTTGCATAATACTATGGTTAATTTAATTAATATATTATTAATATAGGGTTAATCTAATTGAGTTATATTAACAATATGTGTAAATGAAAATCTAGAGCAACAAACAAGAATGTAATATCAAAACTAGAGTTAATCTAATTGACATATTACTAATATGTGTAAATGATGATCTAGAACAACACACAAGAATGCATTACCAAAACTAGGGTTAATCTAATTAATATGACTAATATGTGTAAATGATAATCCATAACAAAGAATATATAAGATAGTCTTAGATTATGTAAGAATATTATTTTTTGCTCAACAAACTTGTAACTAGGGTTAGGGCTTGGCACGAATTCACCCCAAATCTGGCTTAGATTTTGTGACAATGATCTGAAACTGGACGAGGATACTCTATAAGTTGTAAATTTTCCTATGAAATTTGGGAGCATGAAATTGAGCACGGGATAGGCACACCCATTAAATGTGTCTGAGAGTTGACAAATGTGTCATTTGTTACTAAAAAAGTACAATTTGTCTCTAGCCCTTACTTTGTGTATGTTTTTCGACCTACTTCCTGTGTATGGATCTCTGTAATGATTCTTCTCTACACGTATATGTCTTCTCCTAACTTTCCTCCTTTGACCTAAAAAGGGGTTAGTGCGATTTGAGATGGACTGACCTCACCCCACGCCTAATGTGTGATGAGTGTTGCCCCTATGTACCAATGCACTGAAGTGGGATCAAGACACAGGTGGTTCTTCAAGTCCTATGATGGTGTAGAGGTTAGAAAATGTAAACAAAAATGGAGCCCAAATTCAGTCCACAACACTTAACAATAATGCTTGGCTTGATTGTAATGCAATAGAGATGTGTGATCTAGGGAAAAAATAGATGTGTATGTAGAATTTGAGTAGCTTTTCTACAATGTTCTCTAAACGAGAGGAGTTTCAATGTTTGGCTCAATGTTTTTGTAATGGCCCTTTTTGGGACTTCAACGAAAGAACAATGAATTAGCACAAACCCCAATAATATTAATTATGATTTTCAGACCAGCAAACTGAAAATTAAAACCAGTTCTGAACAATGATCAAATTTTTATAACAGTCCGAAAATGAATGAAAAACACTTGAAACTCCACAAATAACTCAACCAAAAAATATATAAGTATTTTAGGAGTTATCCAAGCCACTTTCCAATATGAAATTTGATAGAAAACACTGTTGGAAATTAATTACAATCAGCAGAAGTACAAATCCAAGAAAATTATGAAATGAGGGTTTTCAAACCCCAAACTCCACAAAAAATTATTGCTTCTGGCTTTATAAATTATAGCAAATCTGATTATGAAAGAAAATAGTAGATATGTGCCCTAGAAGGCACCAAATGACACACTAGTGCAAGCCGTTCCAACTAAGAGAGGCTTGTCAATGCATTGCAAAAATATGAAAATGACTTTTATTCTCCTTTAATGCCCAAATCTGCAATATGACTTCAATTCAATCAAGGTATGAAGGGTTTTTGTACTCCAACCAGCCACAAGAAGTGTTTTCGTCCTTCTTGGAAAGAGCCACACACTTGGATTTTCGCCAAAGAGTGGAGAGAACTAAGAGCTCATAGCCCAAAGATTACTTTAGCGTAAATTCGCTAAAAGATGAATTCCACAAATCAAGCCATAACATTCCTTAAATACCCCAACCTTTGGTGCCAAAGGCCAAAAAGGCAAGGCCGACCGCTATTAAACTTATTTGGGTCTCTTTTAATTTGCTTTTAAAATTCACCAAACCCAACTGACCACCCTAGAATGGTAAATACAAAGATAAAAATCATAAATATGAATGTGGAAAACCCAAAGTCTTCCCTTGTTCATCTATTTCTTGCCTCTAGAAAGAAGAAAGGAAAGAAGTCTTCTATTTTGGATTAATTCGAAAAAGGGGACATTACAGTTCTTCTTGAAGGTGCCTTTGATATGGGATCCCTAGATGCCCTTATAATGTCCCCTTCCCAGTCGAAGACCCTTAGCCCATTTTGTCTACCCGACGGCTAAGTAATAAAATAAAGGGCGACTTAAGTCAATTGTAAGTTATTATAAAGTGCCATTAATAAAAGAAAAAATACATAGAACACTTAAAATAATTTATATGACTTAATAATTATTAAATCTAGGATGGAAAAGGCCCAAATATAATTTGTTATCCATCTTAGGTGAAATAACGACTTGCCTTAGGAGGGGAAATGGGAACTTAGAAAGGATAAAATCCCATTTCATTGTGTATTCCCTCTAGGAAAAATGCAACCAGTTTTGGGAGGGAAAAATAAGTATTAAATATCTTTTGTATTCTCCTTAAGGGAAATGGCGACTTGTCCTAAGAAGGGAAATGGAGGGTGGAAAATGCATAGAGAATTTCAATGAATGTTTAATGGATGTTTAAGAAGTTGCCTTTGGGTCTCTTCTTTCTTTATAAGGAGAAGTCGAATTGCTTAGGCATTCATGCTATGATCATTTGATAATTTCTGAATTTTGTCTAAAGTTTGGAGCTTTTGCATAAATATTTTAAGGACGAAAACCCTTGGAATTTACCTGTAGAGGATGAAAACCCTATTAGAGCATGTGAGGAATTTCTACACAGGGGATTCCATTGAGCTTGCAAAGATTTTTAGTTATTTTCCAGCAGTTGTTAAAGGGATTTTGCAGATTTCTATATCAAGGGTTTGAAGAAACATTGCAGCAGTGTTATTCTATTTATCTCTAGTGGAACGACCCACTTTTAGTCAGATTTGGTATGTTCAAAGTTATTTTTGGAAGCTATTAATAAAGCTGGATTTTAATGGTTGAATCAGCCTGTTCTCTGAATTTTTGGATGCTTAAAAGTGTCATTTTCAGCTATAATATATCGCAGATTTCTGAGCAGTGTTTCAGCGTATTTGATCTCTTAAAATCTGAGTTTCTTTTTTTGCTTTGGCTGTTAAAAATTAGAAAATCAGATTTCAGTGAATAGATATATTTTTTATTGTTGATTGACCTCGGTTTTTGTCACCTAACCCTAATCGCACTTTTGCTATTTCATTGAGATCTGCATGACTCCCTTATTGGAATTATAACAACAATTTGCATTTAGCATGTGTTGGGATTGCCTAAAATTCATTTAGGGCTTCTCCTATGTCCATTGGGGACATTAGAACTCCGTTATAGGTTAGGGTGCATTTGTTTATATAGATGAATTGTGTGAATGCTTCTTTGCTCAACCGACCCTAAAACTACTAAGGTAACTTATGTATTTGGAAGAATTACCCTTTTGATCGAGCATATGGCACACACTTTCATTGGCCATGAGTTTTCAAGTTCATTCCTTCCAAAAGCCTTTTCTCTTTCAGCCTAATAACTTTTCTAGCCTTAAGCTGAAATCAAAAAGTGAATTGGAGACTAATTGTTTGCTTTCAAGGACTCCAAATATGAGAAGAAGAGCTTCTGTATGAAAGCAATCATAGTGATACATCAACTTTTGACAGCTAAACTTCAACATTGTGCTTGACCTAGCATGGATTCCTAGAGTGCAAGACTCATTAGCATCACCATTTTTCAACTCAAGATAAAACAATTAGTCAACTATGATTGTATGAGCTCCAATTTTGAATAAGAATCATATAGATCCCTTAGGATAAATGTTAGAGTATTACTGCCAAGGTGCCAAAGCACCAATTTCAGGTATGTGACAAAAAACATCACCATCCACTCATAAACCTCTATCACGGCCAATGCACTTGGAGGATGATCTGTGTTACTTCCATTTTATGCTCCCCTTTCCATTTCAAATATCAACCATATGCAAGTCACATGACGATGAGTGTGTATCTCAACTTGCTCATAGCCCATACCAAATGTAACTTCTCGAAAATTAGAGTGTGTAAATGTTAGAAAACATGAAAGGACCACACCTCATTGCCCCTAGCGTGTTTTGCTATGAAGGGAGATGGATTGTGTATCCTCTAATGTTCGAAAACTAGCATTTGGCTTTTCTATATCACCACCAAACCTCAGGTCGATATGTTCACCCTTCCTAGCATACATGTCAATACTATGTCGCCAAGAAGCATCGTCCTTGTCTATAATCACGTCAGTTGCATCCGTCAGTACATGTAACCGATGACTTTATAACCATGTGAACGTAGAATGGCACATGTGTGACTTAGGTATTACATGAAAAAGATGGACTCTCTATCAATGTCCACCTGCTTAGAAAGAAAACTTGCATATGTGCGCATAATCTTCAACTATGTGACTTGGTATTCCTAACTTTTGGGATTTACAGTCCAGTGCATAGATCTGCTAAATGGGTAACAGGGGGAATGGGAAAATGAAAATTTGTACTTTATATTCTCCCCGTGCAATTTATAGGGACAATGTCTATCACCCCGTTGACATTGTTAGCAACTATATTAGGCTATAGATGTATGCTGAACTTCTGGAAGAGTCCACAATGATTCATCTATTGAGATAAGTGCGTGCCATGTAGGCACCATTACTTCAATTGAAACCTTGCAATTAGCTGTTACAAGTATATAATGCATAGCATGTAGATTTTGAACCATTTCAAAGCATTTGAACTTGATATTATGATAAAATAAATTTGCTTTGGATATGATTATTAGCAAAAAAATTGACTAGATGTCATCTCATGGGAAAGCAAATAAGTAAGCATGTATAGTAATCCATAGAGATTGATTGGGGAATAGTCCCCCCATGAACGATAGAGCAGTATGTTAGTAGACACGCATTTCAACAAAAAATAAACCCAATAAAACCTCCAAAACAAATGATTTGGCCGATTTTCCGCTCATAACGGACAAAGCATTTCCTCTAAGCCATTACGACCATGATTCAAATGAGATGTTAGAAGTTGCTTAGATGTGTGTGCAAAGAAAACTTATCATTTTCTTTGTTGGGAGTAGGACTTGAATGCTAGCTCTGCCCTATTGAAGTTGAAAAGCTCTAGCCCTCGCTGCTTACAATGGAGGAAATCCCCTGTTCACTGCTGAAGCTAGTTGTAATTGGCTGCCAGGTCCATCCAAATCAGAGAGAGCTTGGTAAATCTCATGAACAAGTATAAAAGGCTTAGCACATTTGCCATACCTTTCTCGGTCTGTACTCCTAATTGCTACAAAGAAAAAACTGATTCCAGTGGACACTGGCCTGCCTCAAATCACTCCTAAAGATCTGCAAATAAGTGTCCATGTATGGGCAGACTGGTCTTCTTCATGATTGAAAGCATGAATGGGAGATAAATGTCGGGCTTTGCAGCAGGTTTATGGCATGAAACATCCGAATGCAGAGCAGCTGTCTTAAGTTTATCTTTATTTGGCTCCAGGATGAACCGGCTTCAAAATATGGAATGAAGCTTGTGGATCCGTCTCCACGAAAATGAAAAGAGTGACAACAAAGCCAAGACAAATGGTATACACACTGGTGCAGTAACTAGTTACCAACTGGAGATAGTATACTCAAGGCTGGGAATACATTCTACTAACAGACGTGATTTGCAGCAGCCTGTCCCTCTGATACCAATATCAGGCCAAGAATGGACTGAGAGAATTAGCTAATCACAATCTGGGGCAAACCAGCATTTTATTCAATCTGAAAAAATGAGACGTCAATTACATATTTATTAAATGACAAAGACCATTCAGTTCATCTCTCAAGATGAATCTAGATAGGTCTACTAGTAAGGCAAAAAACTTACTTTCCTCAGTGATTATGTATTGTCTATGATGGACAGTGGTTCACTTGGCAGACCCCCCCGAAGGTTTCCCTGCACTGATACGTATCCGGTACAGATACGTTAGGAATACGGGTATCGGGTCTTGTACAAGATACGTGGGGGTACGATCCCCGGGTACATTTGGATGTACCCCCACGTACCCGCCACATAACAAAAAGACAGATTCAAAACGATCTTTTTAAGCACTAGAGAAACTTTTTATTAATTTTTTTGACTTAGTCAATGCAAAAAAAACTCCTAACATTAAAATGAACTCAAAATATTAAACCCTAATCACCTCAGAACAGAGTTGCTATAAAATTAGCACTCATCCCTTCATTTGAAATCACATCAAACAGGATTCATTGTTGGTTTTGCAAGTGTATGGGCAAAGAAGCCAAAGAAGAATTGCCCCCCCTCTAGTACCCCCTGGCATAAGTATTGGTAAGGATCTGTCCCGGGCATGCCATTGCTTCTTTTGTCTTGGAGTCCACCGTATGACATACTTGAGGAGATACCCGGAGAGTTTGAAGCCATTGTTGAGACTTGAGAGGAAGAGATCTGTTTTAAAATTTAGACTTGTTCAATGACAAAACTAAAAGAACCCTAGACATCACATTTGAATAAAATAATGGACCCTAGCATTTGTTTGGAGGCAACAAGGATCTATTGCATCAAGGACTCTACCATTAACAGATTTGTTTTAATTCATCACTTTTATTTTATTTTTTTACGGTTTTTGCAAGTTTATTTAGCGAAGTTGCCAAAGATTTTTTTAAGAGGAGGCAACCATTGGAAGGAGGATTTAAAGTTTGGAGGAAGCACATTGCATAGGAGGATCTGTGTATGCTCTCACCTCGCAACCATTGCTATGGCGATCTTGGTGATCAAAAACATATTAGAGGATGGCATGGTTTAGAGGGAGACATAGTTTAATGTTTATAATTCAAAGTGAGGAAATCGTTTTTTTAATTTTTAAATGCAACCTTTGTTCAAAGTTAATATATTTCAAGGAGGATTTTTGTTTTTTTAGCTTCCTAAAACCATTGTATGTTACTTGCTGCACCTCGTTGCCTTTATAGGTGATTGTTTGGTAATGCAAAAACTTTTATTTAGGATGACATAACTAATTTATTTATTTGTTTTGTTTCAAATATTTATTATTTTTATTTTAAACACATCCTAACTCTGTGTATGCTCTCACCTTGCAGGTCTTTATGGTGATCTTGGTGATCAAAAGCATATTAGGATGGCATAAAGGTCTAGGCTAGAATTTTTTAATTTAATAATTAGTGAATAATCGTTATTTTATCATTTGTCATTTATGTAAATGCAAATTGTTCAACGTTAATAAATTTAATTTTTTAGCTTCCTAAATTTGTGTATGCTCTCACCTCGCACCTTTATGGTGATAAAAAACAGATTAGGATGGCATCAAAAACATAGGTTAAAAGATGACATAACTAGTATTTATTGTTATGTTAAGACTTAAGTAAATGCATTTTAATTTTTTAAAAATCCTAACTTTGTGTATGCTCTCACATCGCGTCATTATGGTGATCTTGGTGATCAAAAATAGATTAGGATGGCATCAAGTTCTGCTTCAAGTTGGAGTGCAAGGTCCAAGAAGCTTCTGAAAACACATCAGTTCCTATGCAGACATGATCCTAATTCCCCTATTTGGAGTCAAGTGACAGTGGTAGACATACCTTGTTGGTGGTGGGGGTCGGATTTGGATATGTCATGATTGTCGATACTCAGTACAAATCCTCATATAGCCAACTGAAAATCCATTTGACTGGGGTTGGAGGTGTGGGGATAAAGAAGTGCCCAAAACTATCAAAATGAAAAAATGGCAGAGTACCTAAGAGAGCAAGAAGAGGTTGATAGACAAGCTGAAACAAATAGATCTAGAACAATTCCATTGCAAAGAAGGCCATCATCGCAACCACCCACACCTAGACTTCTACTACCCATCCTTTCATCCAAACTCAAAGTCAATCTCATGCTCAATTCCCCTTTTGATGGACCCCTTTAAAGTCTAGAGACCTCACGAAAAAGGCCAAAAGGAGCATTGGAAAAAGCATTTAATATTGAAAAGAGGGAGATTGTTGATGAGGTTGATTGCTCGATGCATTTATGCATGTGGGCTGCCCTTTCATGTATTGAGGTCTCCATATTGGCAATCAGATGGTGAAGGCTATCAATGAAGCTCAACAAGGGTACAAATCCCCAAGTTATGAAAAGGTTCGAACCAAACTCTTGGCGAAAGGAAGTGGAACACATTCACAACTTCTTTGCAGCCAATCAGAGAATCATGGAAGGATACAAGGGTTTCCATCATTTCAGATGGATGGAAAGATGCTAGAAATAAACCCCTCAAAAATGTTGTTGCAGTATGCCCTAAAGGGGCAATGTTTCTTAAAGCCATTGCTTGTAAAGGGGAAGTCAAAGATGCACAACTTATTGCCAACATTTTGATCGGAGCTATTGAGTTGGGGGGCCCCTAGAATGTTGTCCAAGTCATCATAGACAATGCTAAAAAGAACATGATTGACTATAGAGGATAGACCTCATGTCCCTTTTTGGAAGCTGATTTATGAAGACCTTAACCCATTCTTCTTCCCGTGGGTCTAAGGAAGAAAGCAAGGGGAAGATCTCGATTATATATTTATTGTTGTTTAGGTAGTTATTTCATTTAATATCATGTATCCTATTGGGAAGCCTAACGCTCCAATAGAGGAACTTAAGTAGTTAGGAAATAAAGGTATTATGAGCATGTCTCGCTGCCGGTACGTGTAATGTGAGTCTCGATAATGCAAGTCTTGCTGCTGGTAAGCGTGAGGGGGGGTCGAGGGGTTGTGGCTATATAAGGAGGCCACTTGGGCATTATTGATGCATGTTTTTGGTGATTATTCATATTTTGGTGAAGTTGGCTAGTGTAGCCCTTTTACTATCTCTCTCAAGGACGAAACCCCTTGAGTTGAGGACCTTGTCCAAGGATGAAAACCCTTGGTTGAGGGCTTTGTGGAGGACGAAAACCTTTCATAAGGTTTTGTGTATGCAAGTTGATTTGAAAGGCAATTAAGTATCATTTTCTTGCATGATTGGTCTCTTTGATTCAATAATATACTTGTTTGGAGTGGAGCAACCCACTTGGGAGTGGTAAATTGGTATGTGTGATGTTAATCTTTGGAAATCTGAAATTACTACCTTGTTCTCTATATTTTCTAAGGCCAAGATCTTAAGTTTGGTGAATTTTGGAGGTGTTCTATTTTTTCCAAGTTTGATGGTGTTCATTGGTTAGGGTTCCGTAATTAATTATTTTCACACTCAATTATGATTTTTAATCGTTGAATGTGTTTTCTAAGGGTTTTCTACTAATTTTGGCATAAGATTTGAAGGATTTTTGCAAGGTTTGACCCGTCTTTGAGGGGTTTAACTCCTCTTGGGAAGTCGCTACCCTAGGAAGGGTTTAAATTACAGTTTGTAGCATTATAACAAGAGTTCTATAATCTGATTTGTGAGCTTTTGATCATTTCCTAAGTCCTCCTAAAAAGGGACATTGCAGTAGATACAAGCACATATTTTGGACCTCTTGTGCTGTCCACTCCCTTAATTTGATGCTATAAAAAAATGGGAAATCCTATAGATTGAACAAATTTACATAGAAGCAAAAGATATTCAAATATTTATCACAAACCATTATATGTCACAGGCCATATTCAAGAGATTCTCGAGGTTGGAGTTGCTGAAGATTGTAGAGACAAGATTTGCCTCTCACACACTTGTTTTGAGACGACTTGTGAAAGTAAAAGTGGCCTTAAGCAATATGGTGATCAAGAATGTTTGGACAATGTGGAGGTAGACAAGCATAGAGAAAGTTGCAAAGGTAAAATCATTGGTCCTTGGATATGAATGGTAGGCCAAGGTTGAGTACTTGCTCAGTTTTATAGAGCCTATTCTCTCCATGATCAGATATGCATATACTGATGCAATGTGCATGGGAGAGATTTATTATGGAATAGGCTCCATGCTTGAACTTATGAGAGAGGTCATACAAAGAAAAGAGCAAGATCCAGAAGAGACCTACGATAAAATCAAGAGTGTGGGCATGAAGAGTTGGAATAAAGTAACCACCTCATTACATCTCCTTGCCCATGGACTGAACCAAAGTATTATAACTGTGAAATACTTGGGCTACCTAATAGGAAACTGTAATGTCCCCATTTCCAAGAAGGTGGCCTAGCAGGCCTTTCATCCGCCTTAGCCTTGGTCATGCCCAAGGGGCTAGTGATGTTGATGGTTATTGAGTGTGGGTTGTACCTTCATTTCACCTATATGTTATGGTTTGGAGTTGGACACGTACTTTGAGGTGACTTAAGTGAAATAAGGTTGTGAGATGCTCCCCTAAGGTACTTTATTTAATATATTGTCGATGACTTATGTGATGGGTGAATATATGGTACTTTATTTTATATTTCTTCGTTGGGGGTAACTTAAGTGTACTTTTGGCATAGTGGTGATAAAGTAACTGAAGTTATTTTATTATTATGCAGATTTTCCCCAAGGAGGTCGATTAGGATTCTTTTGGGCCCTTTGTTGCAATGAGAAATTATAAAAGGAAACACAAGGAAACACTTGGGGGAGAGGAAAACATTCATTCATACACTCACTCTTTAACGATATTGAAGCCATTGCTGGTTGCATACATTTAGTCTGGTGGAATAAGATCCCACAAGAACCCTAACTTCGGCGGTGAGAGATCCACTGCTAGCTAGCAGAGCACTCTTCGGCGGTGAAAGATCCTCCCTAGTTTGCTATTTTGGAGCTTTATTCAGATTTTTGGATCAGATCTAGAGAGTAATCAAAAATTCAGATTCAGAGAAAGAGGACAGCCATAAATCATCAATGGTTTCAGTTCAGATTTGGAACTATTTTCCAGGGTTTTATCTACTTAGTTCAAAATTTGAGTAGAAGTTTTGGAGGGGTTTCTGTGGTCCAATTCCGGATATTTTAGAGCTGGAGATTGTTATTATCATTAAGATGCCCTAGAATTCATTTCTATAATTTTTTCATTGTTATTCTAGAAATTACGGTCAGTTGTATTTTTCTCTCATTTTATGCCCTAAAATAAATAAATAAAATCAGATCTGAGAGATAAAAATTACTTCTCTCTTGTTTATTGTTCTATATATTTTTCTGAGTTGTTTGAAGCTTCTGGATAGTGCTGGATGTGATTAGTTTGCAAAATACAAAAATTTCTTTATTTCTGCATATTGCTGTCATAAAAACCAGAATTCAGTTCGCTGTTATTGTATACATATTTTGTGAATTACAAGTAATATCCCTCAAGGGATATTTCAAAAAACCACCATTCTCTGACTCCGAAGTTGCAAATGGAACCAAGGCAACATTTAGAGGATTTTTTCTTGATCCATCTATAGCTAGTGTGGTCTGCAACGAAATGGGCATGTTTGTAGCTTCAAAAGGCAACATGAGAGAGGTTGAGGCTCTCAGCGACAAGTACACCATGAGCCCAATCAAATCGTGGCTATGGTGGCAATGCCTATCTAATCTAAATCTGAACTATGGGGTGGGGGGCACCCTATACCTCTATATGCCTGAACTATCCCCTATAGAGAGAAGGGGGGCCCCATCTATAAGCAATAGAACTATAGGCTTCGAGATGTTGCCACATAGATCGGGGATGGGCACACAGGTACCTACGACCTATTGCCATCAAAATTCTCTCACAGGTATAACATTTTTTGAAAAGTTTATTTACTCAATACTAGCATATATTATACATTGTTAGAACTTAGTATGTTTATTAATTTGAAATTTCCAACAATTAACTTACTTTTTCTATAACAGGTAGCTAGCAATTCTTCCCCAGAGCGAAATTGGAGTACATATGCCTTTATCCACTTAGTTAAATGAAACAATTTATTTGGTATATGTGCATTCCAATTTGTGCCTCTTGTCACACAAGTCTGAGGACTATGTTAGAGGTCCTCACAAACTTTGGGATCTTCTCCCAGAGACCACAGACTTGGATGCCTCCGTAGCCACTCTTACCCAACTTTCAATATTTGATGGCAAAGATGACATTCAACTTTCAAGGGAGTTCGGAGAGTGGAGCTAGTGCAAGTGGCATGCAAGAATTTGATTTTGAGGAAAATATAGATGATATATTCTAGATTTGTTTGTATTCATGTTGACAAGATATTCCTATATCATATGTATGGCAGCCACATGATTAATGAAATGTAAAATCTTAAGTATATTGTATGTTTTGAAAATTTGAACATTGATCCTAGTATATTTTTCAAGTTTTGTTTGTATTCATGTTGACATGATATTTGTATAACATATGTATGGCAACCACATGATCAATGAAAATGTAAAGTCTTAAGTATACTGAATGTTTTGAACATTGATCCTACTATAATTTTCAAGTTTTGTATTACTATTTCTTATGGACTAAAAAATGAGTAAAATGAGTATATGTATATTAATATAATATAATATATATATATATATATATATATATATATATATATATGTACGGACGCATCCAAGACGTATCGTACTCGAGGATTTTTTAAAATTGACGTATCCGCGTATCAAGCCCATATCCTAGCAACATTCTCGAAAAAACTCATCTAGTCTAGCCTACACATGATGGTAATATTCACGAATCCTATGATAGTTATAGGAATAGGTGTTATAACAAGAGTACAACATAGAATTCAACACAATGGGTCAATGTGCAGTGGAATGGTTAAGTGTTCCACTGGGTAGAAGCAAAGGTGGATCTCATGCATATGCACAGGTGAATAGCCCCAAAAAGGTGTAAAAGTGAGAACTATATGATGGGAGAGAAAGGGAGTCTATAGCGCACTGAGACGAGATGGTATGTCCATGGATTCAAAGACTATCCCTGTAATGTGGTTATCACGAAAGATCCAGATAATTTTCTTCCTTAGTAGGAAACCTGGGAATCCCAAACTAGTTTCGAGTTTCAATTTTGAATAGTTGTGCTAGAAGGGAAAGGTTGAGCGACGTGGCGTGCAAGCCATGGACTATGTAGAAGTTGAACAAATTCTAGTAAAAAAGACATGGGAACTAAGGTGAAGGAACATAGTTGTGATGCTAAGGTGGATTTGTGGGAAGGAAACTTTGGTACACTAAGGAATGATGCTTGTGGATAGGTATGCACATAAGGAGAAATTCAATAAGAGTAGTTGAACGTTGCGCAAAGAGGCCACTAGAAGTAACCACATAGATTAAGATTAGATTTTAAGATAACTATACTAATGTCTGACAAATGACCACAAGAGTGGGTCAAAGGCGCTGCAGTGTACACATGTGCCAATACAATGAGCAGGAAAACCAAAAAGTTTCCCCAAGAAGTACAAAGCAAAATGCAAAAGAAGAGCCTCTATAAAGGTAGAAGGGAGGGTGAAGGCAGAGCTAGAAAGAACAATCGTACACGTAACCCAAATCAGTGGGGTGGAAATGCCCAAGAATTAGAAGAATTAGAAGGCCCAAGACAAGCAATGAGGAATGCATATCAAGGAGTGGTAGACCCAACTGCAAGACCTAACATGTTTTCCGATGGTCGACAATTTGAAAGAAACTTTGGATAGAATAATGATCGAAAAAGAATGGAGAGATGTCGAGGCCACCTGTCGTACTACTGTCTGGACCATGTGGTACACTATCACAAGGACTTGGTGCATATCTAGTCTCAATCTGGCAGCTAATGTTGGAACTAGTATGGTCCAAAAAATCGATGACATCTCAGTTTAGCTGTGGATCAGCATTTCCCTCAAATAACTAATCTGGAGTGTGACGCAAAGTTGGTATCAATCTAGCACTTAGTACCTCTCAATGAAGGTAGCACCATGAAAAAGGAAGTGATCTGTTGGGTAGATTCTGGCCTGGAAGAGGTCTGAAGAATGTGCTCATGAAACCTCAGAATATTTCCTATATGTATAGAGCCAAGCACTTTTGGTACGGGTTTGATATCTGAACGGAAGTCGGAAAGATCCTGGGTCCTCCTAAAGAGGCAGTGGAACTCCCCCTGCATCTTGTAGTACTCATACATAATTACATTGTAAAGGGGCAACGGAAGATGAAGCGTGCTTCCGTGTCGACATCCTGAAGACTGCAAAGTTGGCAGATCCTATCTCAACGATCAATTTGGTGATTTGTCACACTCCAAAGCCTATGAGAGCCCACTCTGAACTGGCCAAGGGGGATGCACAAGAGTGTGCATTTCCAATACTTTAAGGCGAAGTGTCTTTACAATGAAAGCGAACAATAAAAGCAAACATGATGGGACTTGTACACACTCAAATCCCAAGGATTTCACACCAAGCTTCTGGTATTTCCTGCATTGGATGTATAAACATCCAAAACTGGGTCTCAAAGACATATTGCCTCTTAAAGAGCATCTACCTAAAGGAGTGACGTAGGTAGAATACGCAATGTTCGTTTTTTATGCACAAGAGAGACTGCTGATGCAACTTTTGATCTATGACATCCAATATACGATGAGTATATTCACCCTTTTGTTTTAGGATTTTTCATTATCTAACCCAAGCCACAAGTTGCAGCTTGTGGTTCTGCAAAAGAAGTTCGTTGGTGGAATAGATTGGGAGCATATTGACCCCCAAAACGTTTTATAGGCCCCAGGGCTCTCTTTGAACAATCTTAACCTTTGCAAATGACTAACCAAGACCGACTAGCACAAAAACAAATGAATTTCCTAACAATGGTACCCTAATCGACTATAATACAATTGTGTGATTAAATTTCACAAATAAACCACAAAAATAAGGATAAAGCAGAAAAGGGAAGCAAATGAGAACATTTTGGTGCTATTTCTTTTTTGCGAAGCAGTTGTACCCAATGATGGGATTTAATGCAAATCAAACTAATATCCTTGAACCAGAAATAGTATATACTCGAATAAATAAATAAATACTTGTCCCACCAATAGAAACAAAATTATGACTTAATGTCCTTACGTGTGAATTTAACAAGCATGATCTTACTATACAGAATAACAAAGCTCGTTCAACTACAAATTGGGACCCTAACAATGGTCACAATTTAATAAACAAGGAATGGTTAGAGTAACAAAGTTCAATCTAACCTACTTTGAATAAACTAATATACTAGATGTAAGGTCATGGTGAACTGCCTTGCAAACTAAGAAATCTTCAAAGCATTATCAGTGGTAGATTGAGAAAATAAAAACAAAAAACTTGGAAATACAATTACAATGATCTCCTAGATTGCCAAAATTAATAGAGTTGCTTCTTGCTAAACGTCTCCTCCTTTGGGAAACTTAAAATTGAGTTCAATACAACGTATTTAGAAATAAAAGGCTACGTTACCGGTAATACGTGGCTGGGGGCCTCGGGAGCGGGAGCGGCGGTGGGAGCGGGCAAGGAGCGGGCAAGGGCTGCGGAAACGGCCGAGTACAGCACAGTGTCGTACTCGAGCGTTTCCGCAGCCCTCTGGCTGCTCCCTACCACTCCCACATGCCAAAAATGTATTTTTTAATTTATTTTTTATTTTTTTCATGTTTTTAAAGCCCCACAACAATAAAAAATTAAATATTCTTTTAATTTACACCCTAAAAGCTAACTCTAAACAATAAAACAAAAGAGCAACACAAAAACAAAACATAAAGCAAACAAACTCACATTGTGGCTCTCCAAAATTGCATTGTGCTTGTCTAGGGTTTGAGGAGCTATTGCTAAGCTTGTAGGAGTGTGAGGAGCTACAAAGGAGGAAGATTTGTGAAAGATTTGTGGTTTACTAAGTGAAGGTAAGTTTTTTTTAATTTCTAGCCTTGTTTCTCTATTTTTTTATTATATAATCTTTCACACATTACATTTTTTTCTTTATGTTCATTTTTATTTTGCTCTTTCTATTTAATTTTCATTGTTCAATCACAATGCAATTGCATGCCATTGTTTTCTTTGCTTAATTTTTTTTTTTGAACCTTGTAGGTATTTCTACAATGGCAACAAGAAGTTTTGCTTCTTCTGGGCAATCTTTGGCCAGGGATTTTGACCCAAATTCACCGTTATGGAGGCATGTAACAATACTTCAACAACTTGCAGGTGGTGGTTGTTTTGAATGGAAATGCAATGATTGTGATGGAGTATTCAAAGGCTCTTACAATAGGGTGAAAAGCCACTTGTGTGCCATAACGGGTAATGGTATAAGAGTATGCAGGGGGAGGAATAATGCTGGGGTGCCAAAAGCAAAAGTTTTGGCATGTATCAAAGAGCAAGAAGATGCAAAGGCAAAACTGGCTATGAGAGTAGGTCATCCATTGGCCAAAAGAAGAGGTTCATCTCGTTCAGTGAGGCCTCCAATTGCTCCATCACCTAGTGGATCCCCAATTGTGGCCATGCCACATCCATTTGTGGCTCCTATCTCCACGGATGAGGATATTTCCCTTGCACGAAAGAAAAGTAAGACACAGAGGGCCACTGAAAAAGGCCTTTCAGAATGAAAGCAGGGAGATTACAGATAAACACGTTGCAAGGTGTGTATATGCTAATGGGCTTTCTTTTAATGTTGTGAGATCACCTTATTGGCATGAGATGGTGAAAGCCATCAATGAGGCACCAAAAGGGTATAAACCACCAGGATATGAGAAGATCCGCACCACCCTTTTGGATAGACAAAAAAAATATGTGGAAACCTCCTTGCAACCAATTAGGGACTCGTGGACCAAAACTGGTGTGTTCATTGTTTCTAATGGATGGAAATATGCAAAAAACCGCCCTTTAATCAATGTGATTGCAGTATGCCCTAAGGGGGCAATGTTTTTGAAAGCGGTTGATTGTGAGGGGCAAGTGAAGGATGCCCAATTCATAGCCAACATTCTCTTTGAGTCCATTGAGGCAGTGGGGCCTGAAAATGTTGTCCAAGTCATAACGGACAACGCCAAAAATTGCAAAGCTGCGGGGATGCTAGTTGAGGCACGTATGGGCATATTTTTTGGACACATTGTGTTATGCATTCATTGAATTTAATGCTAAAGAAGATGACAAACAAAATAGAGTAGATCCAACAAGTGTATGCAGAAGCTGAAGAGATCCAAATGTTTGTCACCAACCACCACATGTCACAGGGCATTTTTAGATCATTCTCGCAGTTGGAGCTACTGAAGGTAAGGAAAAGCTTTCTTTCTTTTTTTTTAATTTAAAATTTAAATATAAGTTTTTTAGTATTCTTTTAGCTTTCAATTTTATTTTTAATTTTTGTTCCTCGTTCTTATTAGGTTGCTGAGACTCGGTTTGCATCACACACAATCGTCTTGAGACGACTAGTGAAGGTGCGAGAGGCACTCATGAGGATGGTAACATCCAATCTTTGGTTTTTATGGAGGCAATCAAACACTCAACGAGCTCAAAAAGTGAAGAACATGATCTTAGGGGACCCTTGGGGGGATAGAATGGATTATTTGTTGAGTTTTACGGAGCCCATTATGAGCATGATTTGGTTTACTGACACGGATCAGCCATTTCTAGGTGTAATGTCCCCTTTCCTATGCCAAAGGCCTAAGGGCCAATTCGAGTCCAAGCCTTGGTCATACCCAAGGGGCTTTGGACACTGGGAGCTATTGGGTATGAATATCTAGTCCATTTTGTTATAATTCTTCATTGACATAAGCAAAAAGGTGTTTTGGAGGGACTAGATGTTATGTTTTGTCGTTAGGAAGGGGCCACATGGTACTAATGTTCTAATTTTGCGTTGGGGGGTCACTTTTGGACCATGACGACTTAAAAAGGACAAGTAACTTAAGTTACTTTTATTTTATTGGCCCTTCCAAGGGAAAAATGCGACTAGGGTTTATTGGGGCTCTTTTGCCTTGGAGAAGTTATATAAGGAGTTGGGGGAAAAAGGAAAAGGCATTCTTGCATACCTAATTATCTTCTTTCATGTGCAACTGCTGTTTGCAAATCTATAGTTTGTGGAATGAAATCCCACAAGAACCCTAGCTTCGGTGGTGAGAGATCCATCCCTAGCTAGTATATGGCATTCTTCAGTAGTGAAAGATCTACCCTAGCTTGTCATTTTAGAGTTGTTTTCAGGGCTGATTTACAGAGATATTTTTAGAGGTTTCAGAGGAAGGGTTTTGAGGGTTTTTGAGACATTTGGTGAAGATAATCAGAAGGTTTTCAGATCAGATTTATGGCAGCCATTTGAGCAGGGTTTAACATCACCTTGAAGGCCTTTTCATCAATTTCCAATCCCTTTCCAAGCTAGGCGACTTGTTTGGAATATTGCAGCCTTTATTCGAAGGGTTTCCAGTGATGCAAATTCAGATCTGAAGGTTGGAATATCATCGCCTATATTTATAAATGTTATTTCCAAATTTTCATATTTTTGCACTTGTATTCAGGGAGTTACAGATTTTAGAAGTTTTCCAGCTGTTTAGGGCACGCTGTAATTTTTTGGCAGCATTTTATTATCTGAAAAATTCCAAAAAAATAGTTTTGTTATGTTCTTTATAATATTAGCAAGTTCTCTTTAAATTTTCAAGTAATTTGGGTGGATATTTTGGGAGATATTAATTTTCTAGTGTTCGCTGCCCTAACTGTAAAAATTTGCAAAAATCAGTATTTTATTTGGCTGCAATTTTTCAATATTTTGTGCATTTTTAAGTGGTATCCCACAAGAGATATTTCAGTGGTATCAGAGCAGTTGTTTTTCCTGCCTGTTGGGGTTGAAAGATAGGAGACAGAGACAATGAGGATATGGGTGTGGATCTGATGAAACAATTGTTCACCAAC
Source organism: Taxus chinensis (assembly GCA_019776745.2). Taxonomy (NCBI): domain Eukaryota; kingdom Viridiplantae; phylum Streptophyta; class Pinopsida; order Cupressales; family Taxaceae; genus Taxus; species Taxus chinensis. Next base: position 487,938,782 of record CM034154.1, read on the forward strand.
ATGGTAAAGCAGCAGGAGACTACTAATCTTTATTTGAGCCCGCTCACTGAGAGATTAGCATAGGGCAGGATTGATGTTCATTCGGAAAGAGGAGAAAATAACAATATGGGACAACAAGGTCACAGAGGTGAGGGTGGACATTCAGGGCAGCGGTCTCCCAATTCTTCTACCAGACCTTTGGGGCTTCACGAACCTTCTTTCTTGAAGGATCCGGAAGTTTCATAGGTATGACAACCAGTGGATATTGTAGATGAGGAGTCTTGTTGGGAAATGTACCAGACCTTGAGTGATGGCTTTCGTGATAACATGCCATTCCAGGAATATTGCAAAATGAAGATTGACAACAGGCCTAAGAGAGATCATCAGGTACAAATACTAGAGTTGCAAAGGAGATTGGGACAAATTTCTATTCCACACTTCGATGCTTCTAAGAAGTATACTGCACAGTTTTGGGTTCAGAAGTTGAAGACATACTTCGACTTGAATCCTATGCGTGAGGAAGATGCAATTAAGTTTGCAATCTTGCATCTTGAGGGAGACGCTCATGATTGGTGGCATCATGGGTTGGTTACACAAGGACACATATACATCACTACTTATGCAGAGTTCACGCAGAGGCTAGTAAACAAATTTGATAAGAGGGACCCCGACAGGTATTTTAGAGAGTTGACTCATTTGAGGCAGACCGGTTTCTTGGATCAGTATATTGCAGATTTTTAGAGACTATCGGTCATGGTACCTGATGTTACAGAGATGAGGTTGATTTCCCTATTCACAGCAGGTTTGACAGATGCTCTCGCTGGGTTTGTGAAGGCATTTGAGCCTTCTTCTTTGCATGAGGCTATTAGAAGAGCTCTTGACTTGGAGTTATCCACTCCTAAGTCGAGGTTTCCACCTCGAGCGTAGCCTAAGGTTTTCCCTTCTAGATCCGATGGTTCGCAGCCGAAGGTACCTCCACCTAGGCAAGATACAACCAAGAGACCATTCAAATCTAGAGAGGACAAAGATGAGTTGAGAAGAAACTATGTTTCAATTGCTGCACACCTTGGGTTCCGGGACATGATTGTAGGGGTAGAGGGAAGGCCCAATTCATAGAGGTCTTTGAGGAGAGTCATGGTGACGGGGAGTTAGACGCACAGGGATTAGAGGATGATGATGATGAGGCATTAGATAGTGTGGGTGTTGAGCAGGATAGCGAGATTTTTCCCGAGGAGATTATCGCCACTTTGTCTAGTACCCCGAGGTACAAGGCATTCAGAGTTAGGGAAGTTTTGCAGGGACAATGAGTAGTGGTACTCATTGATAGTGGGGCAACCCACAACTTAATTGATGCCTCATTGGTTGAGAGGCGAGGATTACAAACAGAGGAGTTTGAGGGCTTCAACGTGGTTGTAGCCAATGGAGATTCTATGAGATGCACATGGCGGGTTCCCCGATTGAGCATCATGATGGGTAACTATACAGTTACCGATGATTTCTGTATTGTTGGTATTGGAGAGACCAACATAGTGCTTGGAGTCTAAGTCACAGAATTCGCCGAATTTCAACCAAAAAGTTCGAAATTCGGCGATTTCCCAAAAAAAAAAAAAATCGTTAAAATTTGGCAGAAATTCGAATATTCGAATATTATTCTTTTTTTTTGGGGAACCCTGCAAAAAAAACGTGGGCAGTCAAAGTAGGTGGAGCAATTTTCTGATTTTTTTGGATTCGCATTAATGGCCGCTAGGGTTTCGTTTGCTATATATGCAAGTTGGCTAGGATAATGTTACTACTACAAACTGAAGCGTGATTTTGCGAACTGCACCATCGTGGAGTCGTTTTGTGTTGCGAACTGCACCATTCGTGGAGAGCTGGTTTGTTTGTTTTGTGGAGTGGAGTGCCCACAATTGCCCGCAATTGCTGCGCAGAGCTAGACAGTCGTGGAAAGGAGCTTCTAGCAGGAGAGGAGGAGCTCACCGACGCGTTCAATACAGTTGCTGCCACAGTCAACAGTGGAGAGGAGGCGCTCACAGCGACGCGTCCGTGGAGAGGAGGTCGTAACAGGCAGACGCGTCCGTGGAGAGGAGGTCGTAACAGGCAGACGCGTCCGTGGAGAGTCGACTCCATATCCAGCCTCCAGGTATTTCCCTGTTCCGCATGACATAAAAACAAATAAAACTTTAGATGTTCATGTACATAGTAAATAAATTAGGTTTAGGTTTTTTATTTGTTTATTGAAGTTTAAATTAGGTTTATGCGGTTTTATAAAAATAAAGAAAACTTTAAAGGACATAAATAGAAGTATTTTATTTGTTTAGTGACGTTTAGGCCTAGGTTTGTTTTATTCATTTATTTTTTATGTTCAATTTAAAGTTATAAATTTTTGTTATTGAAAATATAATATTAAACTTAAATTTGTTATTAGAATTTTTATGTTTAGGTTTATTAATATATTATTATTATTATTTATTAATAGTTAGAAATTTAATTTTTAGATTTAGGTTTAATAATATATTTATATTATTTTTTGATAGTTAGAATTTAGAAATTTATTAATAATTAGATAATCGAAATTATAAATTTAGATGTATAATTTATTATTTAATATTTATCAGTTAATTTTAGGTTAATATATTTTTATTATTTATTGATAGTTAGAAACTACTTAATAATTACATCATAGAAAGTTAGAAGTTTAGATTTGTAATTTATTATTTATCAATTAATTATATGTTTTTAATATATTTTTGAGCTTAAGATATAAATTATGAAATTATTTAAATTGTATAATATGTATTTCTAATTCTCTTATCATGAATAACATTAATATTTTTAAAATTAAGTTTAATCTTTCATTATGACTTAATTATAATTTAGGTGTTTATTATTATTTTTAAAAGGCTTTTAAGTTTTAATAATTTAATTTGATTATTATTATTTTGGATGTTTACTTGGTATTAGAGTTATATAGGTATTATAATCTCATCGTCTTTAAAACATGTAGGTTCCTAACATAATTCAATGGCACCCCCGAAATCGAAAGTTGAGGGATGGAAACACATAACATCGCGATGGTAGTCATATCAAATGTAATTTGTGTGGTCATTCATTTGTCGGGAGTATCACAAGGGTAGTGGACCACCTACTTGGCATCTCAGCTGGTGCAGGAGGGGGTGTTATTGCATGCCCAGATGTAACCTCCAAGCATCAGAGCTGCTTTAGAGAAAGACCAAAGCCTCTTCGTCTGCAGGAAAGCAGAAATCAGCGCAAAAAAAACAAAGAATTCAAGCAGAAATATCTAGGTTCACTACAAGTTTTATGTCTTCTGCTTCAAACATTCCTGCGTTCGGTGATGCAACAAGGGGATCAAAGAGTGGAACTTTGAACAGCCTTTGGAAACCAGTGGAGAAACAACATGTGGACGATGCATTTGCTGATTTGTTTTATTCAAGTGCAATTCCATTCAATGTTGCAAGAAATCCGCATTTTAAGAATGCAATTCAAAAAGTTGCAGAGTTTGGCAAAGGGTATACACCTCCTACTTCAGAGGCTCTTCGAACAACTCTTTTGAAGAAAGCAAAAGAAAGGGTGACTGAGAAAACTGGCAGCGGTCAAAGCCTCGTGGAGTGTAACAGGGTGCACCATATTGAGTGATGGATGGTCAGACATGTGTCAGAGGCCATTGATTAATGTTTTGGTGGCTTGCCCTCTGGGCGTAGTGTTTTTTGAAAGTTGTTGATGCCATGAACCACAAGAAGACCTCTGAGTATATTTTTCAAAATATTAGAGGAAGCCATTCTTGAAGTGGGTATAGAGAACGTGGTTCAAGTTGTGACTGATAGTGCTGCAAACTGTGTGGGCGCTGGGAAGTTGATTATGAATAAGTATCCACATATATTTTGGAGTCCATGTGCAGCGCATTGTCTTGATTTGTTGCTTCATGACTTGGCTAAATTTCCATGGGTGCATGAAGCAATTCACAGGGGGAGAGCAATTGCAAATTTCATCAGGAACCATCGGCTCACATTGAACATTTATAGACAGCATGCATCCAGAGAGTTGTTGAGGCCTTGTGAAACAAGATTTGCCTCATTTTATATCACTTTGAAAAGAGTGGTTGAAGAGAAAGCCGCTAAGATCAGTTATTTGTTCCATTGATTGGGAAAATTCAGTTCTTTCTAAAGGTGCAAAAGGAAAGAACATAGAGCAGATAATTCTAAATAGCAATTTTTGGGAAAATGCAACAAAAGTGTTAAAAGTTTGTGAACCAATTGTTGAAGTTGCTTCGTATGGTTGATAGTGATAAACCTTGTCTTGGTATGCTTTATGAAAGCATGGACCGTTGCAAGGAAAGCATTCAAAAAACATTCAATAATGTGGAAGCAGACTATATTGAGATATGGGAAACAATTGATTCAAGGTGGAAAATGATGCACACCCCCTTGCATGCAGCAGCTTGCTATTTGGAGCCAAAACTCTTCCATATAGACAGACAGGGTGATAGTGAAATCATGAGTGGCCTTTATGAAGCCATAGGGAGGTTTTGAACCAGATCCACAAGTTGCATGCAAAATTAGGGATCAATGTTGGACATACAGGTTAGCAGAAAAGATGTTTGGAATACCAGCAGCCAAGTATGACATGTCATGCCCAGATGTTGAAGGATATAGGTGGTGGAGTAACTTTGGAGCAGATACTTGTGAGCTACAACGCTTTGCTGTTAGAGTATTGAGTCAAGGAGCTAGTTCATCAGCATGTGAAAGGAATTGGAGTTGCTTTGACCACATTCAGTCAAAGAAGCGAAACAAGTTGTTGTCTGGGAGGTTGGGAGATCTTGTTTATATTTGCAGCAATATGCAATTGTGTATGAAGAAAGCAACGAAAGACTCATCTACATCATCTTCACAACTCCAACCCATTTCAGAACACATGGCAGATGCGGATGATGTTGACTTGCTTTCACAAGATGGATTCAGTAGTGAATCTGAAGATGATGATATCGAACAATCTAATCCAAGTGCTCTTGATGATTTTGAGCTTTTTTGATGTGAAAAGTTTAGAGAAATCCAAAAGTTTGAGAATAGTGGTAGAACTTAGATGCTTTAAAATCTAAACTGTTTTTGAAACAAGAAACCCTCTTTAAGTTTGTGATTTCACATGCGTGTAATGCTCTATTTAGTATTTTGATAAACTTATAAGTTACAAATATGTTTTGACATCATTTCGTAATGTTTTTGAAAGTATTTAATAATATTTGTGTATTTCAATTTCAACCATTCTTGTATGTTTATTATTTATTTTAAAAAGATTTGTATATTTCAATCATTCTTGTATGTTTATTATTTATTTAAAAAATTAAATAATAAAAAGCAGATTTATATAAGCCGAACTTATTGACGAATTTTTTGCCGAACTTTATCGGCTGACGAATTTTTGTCGAATTTTATCCTCGCTGAACACGAACACGAACACGAACCTGGTGACTTAGCTTGGAGTACAATGGCTCCATTCCCTTGGTGAGTTTTGGACTAACTTTCAGACGATGGAGCTGAAGTTTAAGTCTGAAGGGAGGAATGTGATCTTGAGGGGCTTATCTTCAGAGGCACCCTGAGTTGTTACAGCCAAGAGGATCGAGAGGATTTATAGGCACAATGGGTTGGATTGAGCAGTACATTGTTTGGTTTCGACCAAGAAATCACAGGATGGAAAACAAGAGTATCATGTGGATATACAGGGCTTATTGGATAGGCATAGTACAATTTTTGGTGACATACGTCCAGGCATACCTCCAGATAAGGGATTTGAGCATGTGATTGAGAGAAGATACAGGCAATTTTGGATTTGCCGCCACTTAGGACATTGACACATTTGAGAGGATTCGTGGGGTTGTGCACATACTACAGGAGGTTCGTGAAGAATTTCTCTCGGTTGACTGCTCTATTGATTGATTTGACCAAGAAGGGGGCCTTTGCTTGGTCAGAGGCAGCAAAATAGGTTTTTGATCACCTCAAGGAGGTGATGAGTTCGTGTCCCGTTCTCGCATTACCAGATTTCTCCTGCCCATTCATTCTAGAGTGTGATGCATCAGGAGAGGGTGTTGGGGCAGTCCTAATGCAGGATAGGCATCCCATTGCCTATGAGAGTTAGAAATTGAAACCCGTGGAGAGAGGGTATTCAATTTACGACAAGGAGATGTTGGCCATTATGCATGCTTTGGCCAAATTCACACAATACCTTGTAGGCAGCAAATTCGTGGTTCGTACAGATCACAACAGTTTGAGGTTCTTCTTGGGGCGGAAGGAGCTCAACAATCATCAACAAAGATGGGTGAACAAGGTACAAACATATGACTTCGACATAGAGTACACTAGAGGTAAGAATAATATTGTTGCTGACGCTTTATCTAGGAGGCCTTACCTCACTTCTATGCTTTGTTCTATGTCTGAGATTTCAGTGGATTGGAAGGCTCATATACTTGTTGAGTATTCCAAATATCAGTTTGCATGTGAGATCATGGATGGTATTATATAGGATGACCAATACAGAGTAGTGGATGATCTCATTTTTTACAAGGATAGGATTTTCCTTATACTAGGGTCCAAGATGAAGGAGAAGATACTTCAAGTAGTACATAATACACCACTAGCTAGGCATCTTGGGTATTTCAAAACATACAGGTTTATCAGGGAGAGATTTGCATGGAAGGGGATGAAGGACGATGTCCTTAACCATGTCAGAGAGTGTATGGTTTGCCAGCAAACCAAATTTGAGCAGTCTTTTCCAGTAGGATTACTTCAACCTCTCCCCATTTCTTGACCAGAAATGGGAAAGCATATCTATGGAATTTATCACAAGGCTTCCCTTGGTGCATGGGCATAGCTACATTTATGTTGTAGTTGATTGATTAACTAAGTATGCTCATTTCTTTTCCCTACCCAAGGGGCATGAGGCGGTGGATGTGGCCCAAATATTCTATACAGGTATTTTTAGACTACATGGGTTACCTAAAAATATTGTTAGTGACAGGGACAAGATCTTCATGAGCACCTTTTGGTAGGAGATCTTCAAACTAGCAGGTACAGAGTTGACTCCTAGCACTAGCTACCACCCATAGACATATGGGTAGATGAAGATAGTCAATAAGTGGATAGAGGGCTACCTGCAGAGTATACATGTCAGGACATTAACGGGCATGGATTAGATGGTTACAAATGGGTGAGTATTGCTACAATACCACCTATTAGATGATCATAGGTATGACTGCTTTCCGAGCCTTGTATGGGCATGACAACTATGACATTTTTCGATTCGGTATTACTAGATAGCCAAGCTCCTAAAGCTTGAGATTGGTTACAGGAGAACTAGGATATTTTTAAGGCTCTCATGGAGAACCTTCATAAGGTACAAAATCAACAGAAGGTATATGCAGATTAGCAAAAGATAGAGAGATCTTTTGAGGTTGGGGATCTGGTTTTCCTACGTTTGCAGCCCTATAGGCAGTCTTCACTGAAGTAAAAGGGTGCAGAGAAATTGAAGCCACAGTTTTATGGTCCGTACCAGGTAGTTCGATGAGTTGGGGCAGTTGCATATGAGCTAGAGCTACCGGAGCACCGTAAAATACATAATGTCTTCCATGTTTCATGCCTTAAGAAGGCACTCAGACAACATATTGTATCATCTACAGAGTTGCTGCACTAGATGAGGAGGGGAACCTGGTGTTAGAACCAAGATCCATTATTGAGGAGAGACAGAGGGGGCTTAGGAGTAGAGTGATCACCGAGTATTTGGTGCGATGGAAGGGATTGCCACTTGAGGATGCTACTTGGGAGGGAGAGCAGATTTTGCAGCATCCTAATTTGCATTTGCTTGAGGACGAGCAAAATTTGGGAAGGGAGGACTGTAATGTCCCCTTTCCTACGCCAAAGGCCTAAGGGCCAATTCGAGTCCAAGCCTTGGTCATACCCAAGGGGCTTTGGACGTTGGGACCTATTAGGTATGAATATCTAGTCCATTTTGTTATAATTCTTCATTGACATAAGCAAAAAGGTGTTTTGGAGGGACTAGATGTTATGTTTTGTCGTTAGGAAGGGGCCACATGGTACTAATGTTCTAATTTTGTGTTGGGGGGTCACTTTTGGACCATGATGACTTAAAAAGGGAAAAGTAACTTAAGTTACTTTTCTTTTATTGGCCCTTCCAAGGGAAAATTGCGACTAGGGTTTATTGGGGCTCTTTTGCCTTGGAGAAGTTATATAAGGAGTTGGGGGAAAAAGGAAAAGGGATTCTTGCATACCTAATTATCTTCTTTCATGTGCAACTGCTGTTTGCAAATCTATAGTTTGTGGAGTGAAATCCCACAAGAACCCTAGCTTCGGTAGTGAGAGATCCATCCCTAGCTAGTATAGGGCATTCTTCGGTAGTGAAAGATCTACCCTAGCTTGTCATTTTAGAGTTGTTTTCAGGGTTGATTTACAGAGATTTTTTTAGAGGTTTTAGAGGAAGGGTTTTGAGGGTTTTTGATACATTTGGTGAAGATAATCAGAAGGTTTTCAGATCAGATTTATGGCAGCCATTTGAGTAGGGTTTAACATCATCTTGAAGGCCTTTTCATCAATTTCCAACCCCTTTCCAAGCTAGGCCACTTGTTTGGAATATTGCAGCCTTTATTTGAGGGGTTTCCAGTGATGCAAATTCAGATCTGAAGGTTAGAATATCATCTCCTATATTTATAAATGTTATTTCCAAAGTTTCATATTTTTGCACTTGTATTCAGGGAGTTATAGATTTTAGAAGTTTTCCAGCTGTCTAGGGCACGCTATAATTTTCTGGCAGCATTTTATCATCTAAAAAATTCCAAAAACAGTTTTGTTATGTTCTTTATATTATTAGCAAGTTCTCTTTAATTTTTTGAGTAAATTGGGTGGATATTTTGGGAGATATTAATTTTCTAGTGTTTGCTGCCCTAACTGTAAAAATCTGCAAAAATTAGTATTTTATTTGGTTGCAAATTTTCAATATTTTGTGCATTTTTAAGTGGTATCCCACAAGGGATATTTCACTAGGAGAGATATATGACGACATTGACTCAATGATTCAGAAGATAAAAGCAGTCATAAATGCAAAAGAACAAGATCCCGAGGAAATATTTTTCAAATAAGTGAAGTCAATCCTCATTTAGTGGTGGAACAAAATTACCACCTCATTACATCTACTGGCTTTTACATTGACTCCTAGATTTTATAGCATAGAGATCCTTTCATTGCCAGGGAGGGTAGCACCATACAGAGATGCGGAAGTCTGAGGGATATATGGCGGCATTGGCTAGGCTCTTATCTGATCGTGAGGCCCAAGACCAGCTTATGGTAGAGTTTGGCAATTTCATAGCAGAAATGGGTCATAGCCTTCTCGCTCTTCGGAGCAAATACAAGATGGATGCTCATATGTGGTGGTACCTCCATGGTACTTCATCGCTTTACTTGCAGCCTCTTGTGATCAAGGTCTTGGCACATGTAAGTTTTTAATTTTTTTATTCTTTTTTCTTTTAGTTTTTTAAAATTTAAGTTTGAGTGTTTAAGTTTGAAGTTGAACTTTGCATTGACTTTGAAGTTTGGGTTGCCTTAATAGGTTGCACGTTCATCTTGCTCTGAGTGCAACTAGAGTACATATAGTTTCATCCACTCACAGAAACGCAACAGGTTGGGGGCTAAAAGGGTTGAAGATTTGGTATACATACATTCCAATTTGCGCCTTTTATCCCACAAGCAGCCGGAGTACAAGGAAGGGTCAACAAGACATTGGGACATTGATCCAGAGATAGTTTACTTGGATGCTTCTATTTCCTACCATGAAGCATATGATGATGAGGGGAGTTTTGTGGCACCGCGAGACCTACATGCACAAGGGGGTGCAACTGATAGTGGCCCTAGTGCGAGTGGTTCGAGCCCACGCGGTTCTAATGAACCACATAATAATGATGATGTAGCTGATCTTGATCCTCTTGACGAAGATGAATATGATGAATATTGACAATGAAAGATAGTTTGAACTTTGAATATTGATCTATGATTGAATTTAATATATCATGAGATTCATGACGTTCACATTGTGTTCGATTTAAGTATTTTAATTTAACTTTTAATCTTTTAAGTTTCTAAGTTTTATTGGTATCCTAGCTTGTTTGTAGTGGTTATTCACTTATTTAGCTTATAACTTGTCTTTTATCTTGTCTTTCATATGAATAATATGTGGTTAATAATTAAATTCCTATTTAGAAGGCTGAAATTTATATATTTTTTAATTTTTATATAGTTTTTGTACTGCTGTATCCTACGCCGTATCCGGGGTCAATTTTTTTTTTTCGTTTCTGCGTATTGGATACTCCTCACCCGATCCCGTATCCAAAACATTTCGGCTACTTAGGTTTGTGGGGAAGAAGAAGCTCTTGTTCATATTTTCTTTGTGTACCCTTTTACATTGCTTTCTGGAAAGTCTTCCTTGAAAATTGATCTAGGCGTATGTTAAAAAAAATTGCTTGGCTTGACATTAGTTTTGGCTTCATCAGTACTGAAAAGAAATTCCAGTTTTCTAAGAAAAGTTTCGGTTGCTCTTGTCTACTGAAGGCTTATGGTTTATTTGCAAGTAAGGAATGATGATATTTTCCAAGGCATGGGCATGGTTCTTACTGACTTCAATAGTGAGGTCATGGTTAGAATTTTGCATGTGCATTTGAATGCGTGCCTGATGATTCCTGAGAGTAAACCAAAGCAATTTCTCAACCAAGGATTTATCAAGATTTGTCCTGAATACTTGGTTGATGTTGGTAACTTTCCAAAGATTGCTCATGCTCCTAAATGGAAGGTCCTTGAGCAAGAACCCGTTGATATGGATGCGTTTAGGGATGATATGAATTTAAGGACTCCTTTTTTCAGCAAGCTGCTAGTTAGTTGGATGCAGGTGGAGGTTCAGAGTTTACCTGTAAGAGATGCTGGTCTGCAGAATGAGGGTGGTAGCAAATCAAGATGTGATTATGAGTGCCGTATATGCCACACTTGAAAGAATTGAATGCAATGAGGCCCAAGTTGATGTTGATTTAGAACAGGTGAGGAGCCTCCCTCCTCTCGTCTTCTTGAGGATGGAAAAAGATAAAGCTTCTTCATGTATTTCGTCCTCTTTTCTTTGGCTGGGCTTGATATTTCATCACCTGCTATGGGATATGGTGGTGTACTCCCATCTTGGAATGAAAAACTGATTGAGAATAACTTCAAGAAAACCATCTCTGATGTACATAACACGATGAACAAGTTAGATGCTGATCAATATGATACTGCTGGGACAGGAAATGTTGTGGGACCCGGGACTGTTGATGTGGGATCCAGACTGCGATGGATTCTGCTAAACGTGCCAAGTGACCTGTTGAAATCAATATGGGACCTGAAAGAAATACTGTGCTTGCTGGTGATGATAACATTATGGATGTTGTTAAAACTCACATGAGTCGCCTCTAGGCCTTTTATATCTTTTTAATGTTACTACTGCTTTAACTGTGGGCTTGGCCCATTTTTCTTTGTTTAAAATTCTGCTGCCACTGGTTTTTTTTGGTTGGTTGTTTGCTGAACTTTGATATGTTCTCTACTATGTTTGATATTTTGTGATATTGGTCATACTTGAACTTCTTCTCTCTGGACATAGATTTTTTTTAATTGCTCTTGCAATATATATATTAATATATAAATAAATAAAAGTAAGATTTTATTGAATCTATATGTTTGAACAATATTTAGATTTTTATATTGAGTTTTACTTGTTTCTATTTAAAATATCATATATCTTATATATTAGTTTTATTTAACTAAAACTTCAAATTTACAAATTCCTAATTTTGGAATTTAAATTCAAACGTTATCAAAAAAGGAGGCGATTCAGTATAATAGTGTTTCGATATAAAAATAAAAGATAAACATCAAATGGAACACTGCCTCCCCCCATCCCTGTCCCCTCTCTCTCTTTCTATATATATATATATATATATATATATATATATATATCTGTGTGTGTGTGGATTCTGAGTCAGATTTTGCAAGCCTCTTTGAGAAAGCCCCCATCCATGCTCATATGAACCTGGATTTCTGAACCTTGTAACTATGACAGAAACCTGTAAGAAATGAGCTGAATGTACAGCTGCTGCTGAAAAGATGACCAAGAGGTAAGACTCAGAGAAAATAATGTTTATTAATTCCGAGTTTCTTTGTGGAGCCACAGGCTGTCAACCTAATGTTTAGATTTTTTTTTGGTCTGAGAAGTGATTTCTCTTCTAAAAGAGTCAAACATATTTTTGAACACTAGAATTTGTTGTACTTTTTCAGGATGCTGTTAGTTTAATTTAGTGCCTCATTATGTTTTATTATAGGTATGAAAACCCCAGACTCTTTCTTTTTCATAGGCTTACAATGATCATTAATTCATTTTGGATTTTATCTGGTTCATTTTGGTACCTTATTGCACTTTGTGCATCGATAATTGATGTGTGTGTTACAGGTGTCGCTTCTTGCTGCTTGTGTAAGGAGGAGATTGAAAGTTCTTTCTGCAACTGGTGCTGGTGGTCGGGCTGATCCCACCCGTATTCGAATTGCTGATTTAAGCGAATCTTCCATCGATCCATTGTCTCGTGCGGTATGTTTTATGCATACAAGAATAAGGAACAAGAAGATGGTGTTGCAGCTAATAATACTTGGTATTTTAACATTAGTGTCAGGTTGTTTTCTCCAAGTTTCTTTTGTTGCTTTGTGATGGGAAATGGTTCCTCATTATTTGTGCTGGTCTTAGGCACTGGTTTACATAGATGCATAAGTTATTTTAGATTTAGCTTTGATCAACTGACACAACTTTTTGTAGTGCGTCAATCTTAACATGTATTTGATTGAGATAGATAAAATGGAAATGTACCATTGTGAAATGTTTGGACTTTGTTGTCACTAACACACCAAATTATAAAATTTGTGGTCATTTTCTTAGTTGGACTTTCCGTTCAATTTTTGTTTAAACTTCCATTTTTTAGGGATTTTCCCAGGTAATTTTCTTCATTTCCATTGAATAAATCACAGTCTGTGCATAGTCATATTGGATGTCAATGTATTCTTCATGCTTGAAATTCACATTAAGGCATCTGGCTGTAAGTTTTCAATCTTCGTCACACTTGATCCCTGAGTTTTAAGTTTCCAACTTTTTCACTGAGTTTATCTTTTAAATGATTTAACATGAGTGAGATCTGCTTTCCCACTTGCCCATTAGTATTTTCTGAAACAAGAGAAGCCTTAAATAAAATCAGTGGGCACACTAGTGTGTGAGTTGAAACATTAATAAACAGTGAACACTGAGTAAAGCGGAACCTTGTGGAAGCACGAGATGCAGACAAGTCTCTCCTTCTCGGGCCTCTTAAAAGAGATCAAGATACATTGTGTCAACTCATTCGAAATAATGTTCAGAAGTGCTTCTGCCGCAGGGCATCACAACACTTGTCACAATATCCTGCACATGCACCACTGTTGAAACTTTAGAAAGCTTCAAAGATCCTGTTGTCTCACAAGCTTGTGGTGGAATGAGATCGAGATATGTGACTCCATCTTGTAGCTCTTTATTCAAGGTGTTGTTTTGAAAGGTTTTGTTTTCATTGAAGGTATGCAATTTAACAAAGGCCATATATCTAAATCTAATGGCGCCTTCTCTAATGTTGGACTCTGTTATTTCGTCTACTATTCTGTATTTTCATCATTGCCTCGAATCAAAGCTAACAACTCCAAAATACACAAAATCGACAAAAACAACTCTGTTTAACTCACTAATCAATGAATTTGAAGATCCCCAGAGATTTTCACACTTTTCATAGATTATGCTTTCACTATTGAGCTGCTTTGAGAATAATCAGGGCCATTTCACTATAAATTCATATCTTTGACCTGGCAGAATCTTTTCTCGTACATCTAGAAACCCAAGTCACTGCCATTGTTACTTAAGCTATATTTCTCTAAACTCTGCATTCTAAAAAAATTTGCAATCACAATTCTCTTTCACATTGGTTTTGTGCATGTGACAGAGGAGTGGATACTATGTTTAAGAGAATAGTGCTTTGATATATAGGGGGCAGAATGCTCACTCCACAAACCTGCGCAAAAGGCAACCATTCTCAACACTATTTCTATTTCAAGAATGCCCAAAATTTAGTGGGAGATCCTGAGAATGTGAACCTAGTTGGAGATGGAGATTATCTCATCAGATTTTTTTTTTTGACTGAGCAGCTGCCAGGAGCAAAATCTTTCTATACACAGATACATCTTGGATTTGGCTCAAATTCAAGACAGGAGAATCCTTTTACCATCAGGTCATCTGATAGTGTATTTCTCAGAACTTCATTTCAGAGAATTGGTCAGCAGAGCAATGATACCACACAAGAAGAGAGTGATGGATTTGCAGCTAGAGGACGAACATATACTTAAAGACTATATAGTGGACTCAGTGCAGAATAATGGAAGGACACAGATATTTTAATAAAAGCTAAAGAAGGATGATGATACATCAATTTATAAAGTAAATGAATCAAATCCTAGGATCCTTAGTTGTGTCTCTATTGATTTTAATTTACATTGATCAAGTTTATGATATTGTCAAGTCATTTGTAAATACTCTACCTAGAGGTAGTTAGACTTTGACGCCCATCCTCAGAGGGTATAAAACCCAGTTCACAATTATATTTTGGGGTTAGAAGGAGACATGGGAGGAAAGCAAAATCCTTAAATATTTTTTTACAGAGGAGCAAGTTTATTTCTTTTGGGAAAACAGTTTGTGTTTCATGCTTTTATTTTTGATTCAAATATAAGATCTTTGCTCATGCTATTTCTGTGCTATGTTTTTTTTTTTATAATTGCACAATTTAAATACTTTGGGTTTGAATCCTTATGCATTGTTTCTTTTAGATTAATTGATGATCTTTGTACCTGCACTTTATTTACAAAGATTTTTTAAGATGTCTTATCTGCTTTTTTTGGATTGTCTTTGCTTGAACTTTTGTTATTCAGAAGTAATTCTGATTGCAGAGTTGTAGTCAATCTAGAATTTTGTCATTTTCATAATAAGGCTGTTTAACATTTAATTCTTGCAATATCTACTCATTCTCTGTTGATGTTAAAATTAGTTAATGATTCCTGTGTTTCCAAGTCCATCTTGTGCATATTTAGGATTAGCAATTGGTGTTTAGGTTGAAATTTCAATTTCACCGCAGTTCTAGGCAGTTAGATTAGGATATGTATACCGAGCTAAAAAACAGGAGGGTTTTAAACCCCTTAGAATTTTCCTTCACATTTGGTGTGGTCAGCAGGTTTCTTTGCTAAGCCACGATTATCAACATTAAATACACATGAGCTTTGAAATGACACACCTTGCTTACGAATTTTCTCAATGTCAGTTCAACTCAAGTTCATTCTGGTTTCTGACAATCGATAGAGAGTTAACATTGTGCTGGGCATCTGGAAAGACAGGTGAATTCTTAATAAGAATTAAATTTGATGTTCAAGTCAGATAATCTCCTTGCCAAGGATATCATATTGTGTCTTAAAACAAGGCGTAAAGTTCAACTTAATGTTGCATAAAGAGTTTTGAAAAGACAAGTCCTGGTTGGCTTTGCATGAAGTATCAGGACTTGAAATTGAAATCAGTTCCTATACTTGAAGACAAGAGGGAGATTAATTATTTAGACTTTAAGACTTAGCTCTTTGAGATGCTTGAAGTTATATGACTAAAGTTTATCATGATTTTTCCAGAGCCAAAAGCCTATATGCTTGATTAAAGTTTTATTTTTGAGACCAATGTGTATTCAACATTGATGATAGGTCAAAAAGATTAAAAAAAAAGAAAAGTAAGCACTAAGTTCAAAGACAAGCTTGTCTGAAGGTTGAATTTTGGAGTTAAAATACACTAAAATCTTGAGATCACACCAGAATCCATCTTCAATTGGCTCTATGAAATTTGTAAAAATCTGAATCCTTAGATATCAGATCTAAAAAGGAACCTGTTTGGACTTTTGAATCTTAGAATACTTTATCTTTTGTATTTTTGTTTAAGTTTTAAATTGCAATACAGAAGGATGCTTTCAAAAATTTATTCCAAGTCATCCATCAAAGTCTCGTTCTAGCATTAAACTTATTTTAATTTGCTAGGATATAAGGAGGTGGAATGTTATACGCCTATTGGTATTTTGATTTATATGGGGTAATGCAGTAGCAGTCTTGTGGTGAACGTAATTCATGTATAGATTGGATGGGCCCACTAAGTAACATTTATAATGGATCAGTTGTGTTGTTAAATATATAACATAAACATGTACGGTTCCAAGCAGTTAAGATAACCAACAAATAGTTGTAACTAAATGTAACTGCTCCTCTCAATAAAATGAATCTGCCCAGGTCATTCGAATCAGTGCAGTTTTGTGCATCTCTTTTTTCTTGCTGTTTTATCTCTATGCTTCTAATACCAACAGTGGTATCAAAGCAGTTAGTCACCATTGGAGGAAGCAATTGTGAGAGGTGAGGTCGACGAGAGGTACGGTCGACGCAGGGGCAGAAGAAAGGAGTTGTGTTTTTCGTTGTTGCTCAGAGAATCGTGGGTTCTTGGAGACACGTGAACAAATCGTATGAAGGCAGAGTCGTTGGTATAAACAAATGCAAAAGTCCTGTGGAAGGCAGTCACGCTGTGAACAAAAACGGGACCTGCTAGTATGAAAACGTGCCCTTCTCTGTGGATATAATGTGCCCAGAAATTGCAGACATCCAGTTTCCTGTTGAAGGCAATACGGTTGGAGAAAGTCGTGGCAGAAAACGTGAGTCAGAAACCAGTTGCAGATGCAAAATACCAAGTCATGAGGGCAGAGGTAAAATCTGAAGTCTGGGAGCAAAAGATTTAATAAACTATTTTTTCTATAATTTATCTCCCCTTGCCATGTATTGGCTGTTTGAATACTTGCCACGTATTTACATAACATACTTTCCTAGCCACGTATTTGCATAAAGTGATTTTGTTTTATTTGGTAGGTAAAATACTTCATTTCCATTTTTATTATTTTCATAATAAAATGGCGAATATTTCAAATCTTATTCTGCCCGACTCACAAAAGTTAACTGGAACTAATTTCAATGTTTGGAGTCATAAGATTTTAACGGTCACGGAATTTTGTGATTGTGATAAAATAATCATGGGTAATGAAAGTCGACCAACGACAAACTTCGTGGATTATGACAAACGTCATAAGGAAGCATTATTACTCCTCAAGTTGTCGGTGTTGGATGATTTGATACCGGAAGTGCGGAATGCTACTATAGCAAGCACATTGTGGACCAGTCCGAAGGATAAATATCAAACATCAGAAAAGAGTCGGGTTTTATACCTGAAAAATATGCTCTTTTCTGCAAAATTACAAGGTGGATCGCTATCTGAGCACCTACTTTGGATGAAAGATCTTTAAGATCAGTTGTCTTCCATAAATAAAAAGGTGGACGATGATGATATGGTGGCTTTGGTTCTAAATAGATAGCTTGCCTTCTTCGTATAAGTCATTTGTGGGGGCACTTCATTTGATGACGGAGAGTCAAACTCTTACGTTTGACAAGGTGAGTTCCTACTTGTTGTAAAAGGAACGTAGACAGACACAGGCCCAAGAGTCCACCTCTGGACAATCTGAGAGCGCTTTTGCTGCTCAGTCTAAAGGAAAGTGTAAACGACAAGCTGAGACATCCTCTTCCTCTCCTAAATATCAAGTAAAATGTTATTATTGTCACAAACTTGGTCATGTGAAGAAGGATTGTCGGAAACGACTCAATGCCCTGAAGAAGCAGAAGAGGTAGGTACATGTGGTTATAGTTGAACACAAGTCAAAACAAGAATATGCTCTCATGGCATCTTGCACGGGTAATGGCAGCCCTACTCGATGCTGGTTCTTTGATTCTGGAGAATCACGAGATTTCACGTGTCAAAAAGACAGGTATGTCAATTTCAATTCTTGTTCTTCTGATTCAGTTATTTTAGGAGATAGAAGATCACATATTGTAGAGGGTATTGGGGATGTTAGTATTATGCGAAATAATAATACCAGATTGCTTGTAAAAAATGTTAGATATGTGCCTAACATGAATAAAAACTTGTTATCTATCAGTCAACTAACCGATAATCCCAATATCTTTGTAAACTTTTCTGGTAAACAATGTATTGTGTCTGACATCAAGCAAGATAAGGTTATTATCCTGGGAATTGGGCATGGTGGTCTATATAGACTTGTTGATCCTGCCACGGTCAACTTGCATGCCTTAGTCGTGGAAGGCAATAGCAGTGTTTTATGGCATGAAAGATATGGCCATCTCAACCTTTAGTATTTAGCCCACCTTCATAGAGTCAACATGGTTGTTGGTTTGCCTCCTATTAAGGAGAAACAGGACATGTGTGCTGGTTGTTTTGCAGGAAAACAAAAGTGGAAGCCTTTTCCCTCTGAAGGTGCTTGGCGTGCAAAGGGGCTTTTGGATCTTGTACATGCAAATCTATGTGAGCCATCGTGGAAGACTCCCATAGTCCTTGGTGCACATTATTTTCTCTTGCTGATGGATGATTATTCTCGGAAGATGTGGGTCTATTTTTTTTGAAGAAGTCTGATTGCTTTGCTTCTTTTGTCAAGTTCAAGGCCTTGGTGGAGAATCAAACCAGTCGACGGATCAAGACTTTGAGATCCGATACCGGGGGTGAGTTTACCTCTAAACAATTTGCAGATTTCTGTAGTAAAGAAGGGATTCAACGCCAGTTGATAGCCCCTTATACCCTGCAACAGAATGGGGTGGTAGAATGGAGGAACAAAACCATCATGGAGATGGCTCGACGCATGATGCACAGTCGAGGAGTGCCCTATAAATATTGGGGAGAAGCTGTTAACACAATTGTTTATATACTTAATCGGAGTCCTTGCAAAGCTTTGCAGGACATCACATCGGAGGATGCTTGGTCCACCATAAAACTAGAGGTATCAGCATTTCGTGTTTTTGGTTTAGCTGCTTATACTTTGGTTCCTGAAAATAATAGGAGTAAATTAGATTCCAAATGTTCTAGATATTTTTTTACTGGTTATAGTGATCAATCTAAAGCCTATAGGTTGATTGATACTTCCGCTAATAAGATCATTATTAGTAGAGATGTTGATGTAAAAGAAACAAAGTCTTTCTTTGGTTGTAATCAGCAAGGGGACCAGCCAAGGGGCAGTGATCAGCAAGGGGTCATAACAAAGTTTGGTACTCTTTCCTTGCCTGATCATTAATCCTGCTCTTCTCATACTCCTCCACAGACTCCAGGACAGTCTGTCCAATCTCCCACTGAGATTGTTGAATCTTTAGGAAATCAACTTGTGTTGGTTTCTCCTTTGGAACTTCCGTTGGTTTCTCTTCCGGAACTTCCGTTGGTTTCTCTTCTAGAAACACCACCACTAGCCACCACATCTTCAGTTCAGCGGAGGCCTAAGTGGTTTTACTCCACTATTCAGGATTTGAGGAAAGAAGAATTGTCTTCTCTCTTAGATGGAAAGTCTTGCTGAATTGGTAAGCAAATTGATTATTCTGAGCACGCTCAATTTTCTCTTACTTTTGATCTTCTTCATATTCACGAGCCACAGAAATACTTTGAAGCATGAGGCATACCGAAATGGGAAACTGCCATGCTACTAGAGTATGATCCCTTGATTAAAAATAATACTTGGAAGTTGGTGCTATTGCCTCCAGGGGAACACATCATTGGCTGTAAATGGGTGTATAAAATCAAGTGCAAAGTAGATGGTACTTTGGATAAGTACAAAGCTCGACTCGTTGCGAAAGGATTTTTGCAATAGGAGGGGATAGATTATGAAGAAACATTTGCTCCTACTGTAAAGATGGTCACTTTTCGACTTCTTCTTTCTTTTGCAGCTCAGTTTGGTTGGAAAGTACACCAGATGGATGTCAAAAGTGCTTTCCTGAATGGGAATTTGGAGGAAGAAGTGTATATGACACAGCCTGAGGGTTTTCGGGCTCATGGTAGTGAGCATCTGGTATGCAGATTGATTAAGTCCTTGTATGGACTTAAGCAGGCTCCTCGAGCCTGGTACATAAAAATAGATAAACATCTCAGAGATTCAGGCTTCACACGGAGTCATTCTGATCCGAATCTCTATGTCAAAAGCAATGATGATGACATTGTGATTCTTATTATGTATGTTGATAACCTTGCCATCACTGATAGTGGAGATGCTGCAATTCATAAGGTAAAATCAGATTTATGTGTTGCTTTTGACATGACTGATTTAGGCCTCCTTCACTATTTTCTTGGTGTAGAATGCTGACAACTTAATCACTTGATTTTCATTTCTCAAGTTAAGTATGCCACTAACCTGCTACAGAAATTTCAAATGTATGATTGTAGTTCTTCATCTACACCTATGGAGGTAGGGTTGAAACTCTCAGCTCATGATGATTCACCACCGGTCGATGAATCATTATACAGACAGTTGGTGGGTAGTTTGATCTATCTAACAACTACACGACCGGATTTGTGTTTTGTTGTCAGCTATGTCTCTCGGTTTTTATTTAAACCGAAACTCATTCACTGGGGAGCAACAAAACAAGTTCTACGATATGTCGAAGGAACTCTTGACTTTGACATTCTATATTAGAGAGTTGCAAATTTCAGGTTGATTGGCTATATTGACTCTGATTGGGGAGGATCTATAGATACTCGACAATCTACCACAGGATATATCTTCCCTTTTGGTTAATGAGTTGTTTCTTGGCAAAGTAAACTTCAGCTTACTGTTGCCATCTCTTCTACGGAAGCATAATACAAGGCTGCTGTTAGTGCCAGTTGCGAAGCAATATGGCTTCGTCGGATTTTGACTGATTTTCAGCTTCCCCAGGTTGCTGCAACACCTCTTTCACTCTTTTGTGATAATCAAGTGTTTTGAAAATGGTGAAAAATCCTATCTATCATGCCCACACTAAACATATTGAGATTCATCATCATTATATTCGCCAATTGGTTGATTCTGGTGAAATCTCTCTACATTTTTGTCCTTCTGCAGATCAGCCTGTTGATGAAATGACTAAACCTCTTGGTCCTTTGTTGTTTGTCAAGTTCAGAGATAAACTTGGTGTTGTTTCGAGGTTAGTCATTAAGGGGGGGTGTTGAATATATAACATAAACATGTACGGTTCCAAGCAGTTGTTAAGATAACCAACAAATAGTTGTAACTAAATGTAACTGCTCCTCTCAATAAAATGAATCTGCCCGGGTCATTCGGAGCAGTGCAGTTTTGTGCATCTCTTTCTTCTTGCTGTTTTATCTCTATGCTTCGAATACTAACATGTGTAACTTGTGAATCAAGTTATATTTGGGTTAAGTCAGCCTAACGTGTAAAGGGTTTACCCTCCCCAACTATTGACACAAGTGTGTCCCTCCTTTAAAAGATCAATTTTACTTAGTAAAGATAGAGTAGGGAAGCAGGTTTTGTTCTCATAGCAGGAAATAATTTAGGAAAATTGGCCCAATATATGTCTCTTGTGTAGTGCAATGTGGTTATATTTATGCATACTGGATATTTGGATCTTAGCATGATTTTTCTGAGTCTATATATATATATCTGATAAAGTCAGAAACACACCAGGATTACATGTATATACATTCATCATTCATAATTTATAAAGATTCGTCAAAATATTGAATTAATTCTCAGATTCATCATTAAAATTGTATCTGAAGGAAAGCAAAAACGCTTATATATTATAGTTCATTGTTTAATAAGTCATGGCTAAGGATCAAGATCCCAAATGTACATCTGCAAAACCACTATGTCTAGTTCCTTTTGTGCTTGCAAACATCTGGTTATCAACATCATATTCATCTTCATAGAAAATTCTCTTGAGATATTCATCGCTCTCGAGCTTTGGCGCATCTTGAGTTTTTGCAAGGGGAGGCAACTCTGCAAGGCAATCACTCTCAGCCTCAGGCTTGCCCTCTAAGTCGTTGTGATCATCATTCTGGTCCCATTTCTTGGACAGTCCCATTATGTATCTTTCATCTAAATGAGACAAAAGACAAAGGCAGTTGTGGATATATGCCAGGTACTCTGCTTTCCTTGAACCCAACGAGCCTCATGGATTGAATAAAACCAGATGTACCCCAAATTTCTCTTACAACAGGAAGAACTATCTATATGTGAAAGTAATTGCATGGCAAATCTCTGTAACCTAGGTGCATTTGTGTATCTTTTGTGTCGTACCATTTGAGACTCGATGCATAAACAACAATATTAAGTGGATCATCAAGCTTATTCCACCTCCCATGTATTGTATTTTCTGACAAAGGATAAGTTTGAGCATTCCTCTTATTAGTTGTGGGGTGATCTGCCCACACATACAATTATTGCTCTCATAGATCTCCCCATATAAGGATTATCTGAATTTGCAAAACTGATCATCACAGCAGTAGGCCAATGCACCTCACATGTGTAGCAATTTCTGTAGAAGCTCGTCTCTATGATGCCCATGCATTGCTCTCTCAACGGTAGCACAAAGGGGCCAGTTTACTTTCCACAACTGTTAAAGAAGTATGAAATAGGTAGCAAAGTGGAGGAGCATTGTAGGCTTCAACATCTCTACCTTTGTGTGCTTGCGGTAAATAGCTTTTGAATAGTGATGGTTATATATGAACATTTGGATATTTATGCCCTTGTCAATCAAAATTTGCATCAAACTTTTAATTTCCTATGTTTTCTAAAATATTATTTAATGCACTCACATAAAACAGTGCCCAAATAGCTCTGACATACTTGTAGCCTTTTAATCAGCTGCAACTTTTGTAATAACTTGGATCGTATTGCATTCATTGTTCCAAATTCACCTTGCACAAAAATAAATGGGGCATATATTCCCCTAATAATAGCTACCTCCTTGCTATGACCATAGATTTATCGCACAACTATTTGGAACCCCTTCATCACCCCTCTATCTTTGAGATGGAGTCCCCATTTTTGTATGTTTTGTGTCATACCATTTGGGACTTGATGCATACGCAGCCATATTAAGTGGATTATCAAAGCTTATTCCACCTCCCATATATCTTGCTTTTTGACGAAGGATAGATTTGAGCATCACTCTTATTAGTTATAACATCCCTTTTTCCCTCCAATCTTATTTAACAACACGGTTCCCAAACTCAGGGGCATTAATAAATAGGCATCTGGTAAGGAGAGTTTAGTCGTTACCTAGAATCAAGATGGTTCTTTATTATAAATGAATGGGAAAGACGTGTTATGGCAGCGAGATGGTATTCTAATAGTGCATAGGGTTTAGTCCCATATAGACTAGGATATGCGAGTATATAGTCTTTAGACACAAGGATCCTTTATAAAAGTGTATGTGGAGAGGTAGAGACGATGGTTGGAAGTTATATGCATGTATATAGTTTTATAGGTAGATTGCCAAGTGGACATTGTATGATTTTGGGGTGTCTGGTGGGAGTTGGTTTCGAGGCTTGAAATCTACCCAAAGTTTGCACAAGACAGGGACACATTGCGTGAGCTCTGATTATCGGGTTGTTGGCTTTGGGTTATGAGAGGATGATACCTATCACTAATTCATGCGTTCAGGTATGGGTTATAAGGTGTCAGCACATGGCCCAATTGCATGCGTTTAGGTTACGAGGATCTTGCAAAGTCTTGTGCTCGGCCTTGACTAAGAATTTAGTTGGCAATGTCACAAAGCCAAACGATTGGTTGTCGGACGAACCAAAGTGAGCTTGGGTCATGGAGGCGACTTCCAAGAACGAGACAATTTGGAATGTTACGTATTAACAATTCAAAAACGTAAGCTGTGGACGGTGAGGAATGGAATAGAGACAAATGGAAATGGTTAAGTGCACTCGGGTAGTTGAAAAAATCGAAGATTTCAGCAATATGGTTTCCGTACATGAAAACCTGGGATTACGCCACACGACTTGATCCCTGAGACTCGGATTATGTTCATTTCATAGCTTATGAAAAGTGGGACATCCAGAATGATGGCAAGTGGACCAATAAGAATTTGGTGGTTTTTTTATGAAACAAAATGCAAATTGTGTGTGGCGGCTTAGACACGTGGATCAATGAAAAATGGCTGCACACTCTTATTTTTAAACTTACATAGCACACAAAGTGCCCGACACTATTAATCCTTTATTTATAGATCAAATTAACAAAGCTATATTTGAACATAATGTTTCCCATTATTCTTTTATCATTCTATATACATCAAAATCATGAACTAGAGTTTTAAACACATAACAATGGTGTATAAGTAATTAAACAAAAATTTGTACTAATATAGAGATCATTCCATTTACAAAGATCAAAATACAATGCCTTATAAGAGTGAAATACATATCTTTTATTCCGGTTTAATCAAGCTATGTCTATCTTGTGTGTACGGGATCAAGCACCTTGAGCTATGGCCGCTTATCTATGGAGGAGAAATATCACATATTCATACCTTGCCCTGGCCAGGAACTAGAGGTTGTACTTTGTACCCTTAGTTCGGACACATGAGATGCCCCTCCAAAAGCCCACCACTTGCCTTAACCTTTCCACACGCGAGATTTTTGTTAATGTATTACAAGAGTGTTCTCCAAAAATATATGACGATCCTTTTCAAAAATCATTGCTCACCTTTTATAAATTTTTCCCTTGGGTAGTTGAAAACCAACACACACATTCACAACAATTTAGTTTATCACACTCCCATTAATTGGGCTTAATACTATATTTTCACTCCCTTTTAATAAGGGTCTATGTTGTACTCCCTTAATAAGAGTCATTCACTTATTTATACTCCTTTTAACAAAGGTCAATAATAAAGTATTTCTTTTTATTTCTTGTCTCCATCAATTATTTACATAGTTACCAAGAGATGGGTACGTGTACGGGTAGGAGTACGTGGAGACGGGTACGGGTACTGGTACGACATTTTTTAGAAAAGTGGGAGACGGGTATGGGGAGATGACAATATATATATATATATATATATGAAATAACTAGAAAAATAGTATTGTACATTATTAATTTATTTGGATTTAGAATGCACTGAAATTTAAAAATAACTATACTTTTTGAAGTAAGGAAAATCAAATGTCGACAAAAGATGAGTAATTCTATTGATATTTGATATCTCACATAATGTGGGAAGAGTACATTGTAACAAAAAAATGCAAACAATCCCTGTGTGTGTGTGCATGTGTGCGTGTGTGTGTATGTGTGCGTGTGTGTGTGTATGTGTGCATGTGTGTGTGTGTTTGTGTGTGTGTGTGTGGGGGGAGACGGGAGAAGACGTTAACAAAGGTTCCCGCATACGGGAGACTTCTCCGTACGTGTCTCAGGACTCGGTACGTGTACCCGTACCCGATGCGTGTCCCAAGTGGTGGGGGACGCGTCTCCGTGCAACGGTGATTATTTACAATGGGGATTTTGTCACATAACATTAGTTGTGGGTTGATCCTCTCACACAAAGTCATTTTTCTCTCATAGATCTAGTCCATAGATAGGTTACCTGAATTTTCAAAATGGATCATCATAGTAGGAGGTTGATGCACCTCATGTGTGTAGTGATTTCTGCAGAAGCATGTCTTTGTAATGCCCATGCATCACTCCCAAAGGTAACAAAAAGGGGCCCATTTACTTTCCAAGTGTTGAAGAATTTTGAGATAGATAGCAAACTGGGGTTTTGCATGCTTAAACATCTCCACCTTTGTGTGTTTGCAGTAAATAGATTGTGAATAGTGAAACATTTGGATTTCCTTAATCAAATTTGCAACAAACTCAATTTTTCTTATGTCGTCAAAAACATTATTTAATAAATGCACACAAATGGTGCCCGAAATATTTGAATATGTTGTTTTTAGCACTAACGTACTTATAGCCTTCTAAATAGGTGCAACATCTCTAATAACTTAGACCATATTTGATAGTCCAACCCCCTCGATGGCCTCATATAACCTTTCCTTCAGAAAGAAGGCATTCTTCTTAGGACTTGAGTAATTGATCTACTTTAGCAAATGGGCCAATTTGTTAAAGAAATCATATTTGCTAACTAAATGTTTTCTAATTTTTTCCAACTTTTTACCACTACTGAACTATCATTATCAGTCCAAGAATTCCCGAGAGGAATCAGTATCTTCTGAAGTCTTGCTAGTTAGGAATTTCTCATGCTTTTGTGGTTTGTTTCCATTAGGTCTATCATTAATGGCACAAAACATTTTGTCAAGATATGGAGATGAATAACATTGCAGGAGATCCCACATGCAAAGAAAAATCTTGCTATTGAATTGTCAACCTACTCTCTCCTCTCATTGTCCATGGAGGAAAGGAGTGATGATTGAGCAACATGCATTTTTTGGTTGCTTGTTCCACTCAGATATGGAGTCAATTCAAATGGACATGAATTTCATGAACTGTATTGACTTATTGTGCCACCTAAATCAACACCACTACAACAAAGAAAGAACGAATGAAAAAAGAAAGGAATTATATTAGTGTCCACACATGGCCAAAATAGGTCACTAGAAGTCAAAAGTAAAAGCTGCAATAGTGAAGTAGAAGGTTAAATTCTATTGGGTCCTCTTTTGCGGTCCCCGAGTGCAAAATGGGGATGCCTATATGTATACCTAAAATCCTAGAATGTATATTTGAAGAGGAAAATAGTATGGGGATGGGGATAAGGGGTTAAGGGTTGAGGAGATCCTTGGAGAGTGTAAGTAGAAGGGACCAAGAACCCAACAAGTTGAACATGTAAACAAACAATAAAAAACTATAAACATAACATGAAGGTGAGCCCAAAATAGGTAAACCCTAGACATGTGATTCAAGGACAAATGTAACTAACCATGCAAGTGGAAGACCCCTTGTAATGTCCCTTTTTGAGCTGAAAATGGAGAAAAAGGGTTTACTGGCTATCACCACAACATCTGATCTGAAAATACCTTCAAGCACACACAATAAATTGAAAATAGCTGAGAATATCTTAAAATGATCAACCAATACAAAATTTGTAGTCTCCTAGGGCAGCGAACTGCCTATGAGATTACAATCCACTTTTCACTATGTAAATCAATGTAGAGTGCCACAAAATAATTTATATTAGCCACGACAATATTTATGCATCACAAATACATCAATTATTGAAGAAATATTTGATAAACACAACTGGAATTAAATATTTATGACAGCAGCAGTTGAGTCCAAAGTGAGGGCTAGAAAAAATAGCAAATCCTCACATAAATTCTCCAAAGTTTAGATTACGGCCTTACAAATTATGTCGAACAAAAATATAAAACCAAAATAGTGAAATCAGCCCTTGAACATAACAAAGCCTCCACCCATGCAAGTTGCCTAGGGTAAGAAAGGGGAAAAACCAACAATAAACCACTTTGAAGCACTTTGGAAACCCTTATATGGGATTCCCCTCAAACTTGAGGAGTTTTCGTTCCTCAATCTTCCAAGTTCCAACAATGGAGGTTTTTGTCCCCAAAATTGAGTCACACTAAAGGTTTCATCTTTAGTGAAGAGTAGGGCACACTGTGCACAAACCCAAGATATACATCTTTAGAATAAACATGCATAACCCTTCAAATGAACCTTCATGTCCTCATATATCCTCAAATGGCGCCAACATCAAAATAAAAGCTCAATGCATAGGCCGACCTTCAAGTAATTCTATTTCTTCATTAACCTCTATGTAGGTTCTGCAATCAAGGCCAACCCATAAGGATTATAAGTCTTTGAATCAAATAAGAGGCCTTCATGCCCAACGTGGCATTAAAAGTATTTTAAAATACTTTTACGCCATTACATTAAGTAAAATTCATCATCCATTAAGCCAATATTGACTCAAACAAAGACATAATGGGAACTAGAAGAAATATGAATGCAATTCTCGCTATGTCCCATTTAGGGGACATTACAGTCCTCCCCACTCAAAATTGCTTGTCCTCGAGCAATTGCAAGTGCCCGGATCCCAAATAAATCTCAGCTTCTTCTTTGGCTTCTTGTTTGTACCTACACATGAAACAAACTCATTAAAAAAAACCAAGGGTTTCAACATCCTTGCTTCCTCATATCTTATGGACATGATGGCAAGTTTTCTTTCTTTCCTTTCAACCATTTTGCAAACTTCCCCCAAGGGATGAATTCTAATATTGTCCTTTTTGTTGTACCAAACACAGTTGTACCCGTGCATTTCTCTTTCAGAAATCACGATGTTAGGGGCTTGTAACACCCATATTACGCTTCATCACACTAAGGGAATATATATAAACATTAATTAACTTGATGCGTTAAATGATTATCAACACGCAACAGAAATAACCCAACCTACTAATTGAGTTTACAATTCCCTTAATTCTTTTCATGCTGTAATGATTTAACATTATTACTTAGCCACTTGCTAAATAATTTAACATTATTAATATTCTAGAATCCATCTTGACAACCTATGATAACCATGTGCAACTGCAAGGGTTTACAAATCCTTCTCGACCCCTTTCAATGCTCTATACGAGCCAATATACATTGTATTTCATTGGTTAGACCTTTTTGTAGGTACAAAGAATCATGTACATCTTCTTAGTGTCAGCCAATGAAGCATACAAATACTTCACTCCAGCTCAAAACACAATTAAAAGAATAAATGGTTTCAAACAATGCAATCATTCCTTTGTACTATTATGGCCGTAGTTTTTGGCATTGCGCTAGCAAGCCTAGTTTCGTGACTGCACATAAGCCACTTGAAACCTGCCTTCCTTTTCACCGCACAACCATCTCAACATAGTATCAAGATTCTTTTCCGTTGACTAAGTATTAAGTTTACGATTAACCATTTTAGTTTATTCATTTCCATTAAGGTATGCTTTCATCCTATGGATAGGTTAACTAAGTTTCATGATGATATCCAATTCACGATAGAGGTATACAATGTTCTTCTCGAGTCACTGAATAATGTATGTACCTTCTTTCACGTTTAAGCTAGACTATAACGTTCTATGATTATTGTTTAGGTTTAATCAAGTATAAGACTTTAAACCATTTTATAGCATTAATTAGACATCATTAATGCGAATCAACAGACACTAGTACTTTTCAGTTTCATAACTTGCAACAATTATGACCCGCTAAACCCTACGGTAGAACACTGACTGATCCATCTTGGAATCCCTATGGGAAAGGTTGTGGATGCGTAATGACTTGTGTCATTGTGTACCATCACCCTTCCCATAGCCATTCCAAGTTGGCTTGGAATAGGTTACTGTCGCATTTCCTTGCGACTCATAATTCCACCCTTAATTAATTCATAGTTATATATTCATGTTTAAGAAAGGTACACTTAATTTGTTATGCGTCATTTGTTAATGA
Organism: Taxus chinensis; assembly: GCA_019776745.2. Classification (NCBI taxonomy): domain Eukaryota; kingdom Viridiplantae; phylum Streptophyta; class Pinopsida; order Cupressales; family Taxaceae; genus Taxus; species Taxus chinensis. Next base: position 487,968,237 of record CM034154.1, read on the forward strand.
TTAGAAATCATAACATAGCAGTGAGATATCATTTATTATGATTATCTCTTATCACGTTATCACAACGTTCAATGTTAGGCTATCGTTAACGATTATATGATTAATCATTGAGCATATGATTAATCAGTGTACTTATATCATTAAATGCATAATTAAATGTGTCGTCATATGAAATAAATAACAAATGTGACTTTAACAGTGTTTGGATATTGTTGTTGTATTTTTCGCATTATGTCGTCTCATCTTAACATACATCAGTAATCAAATCATAATGAAAGCAAATCATCATATTGTACTTGCAATATTGCATTCATAATCTGCCGTAATTTGGGCATTATAACATTTATGTAAAACACAAGTACGCTGTAAAAACAACTTATATTCATATAATGGAGGTTAAAACCTCGTTAATAAAGTACATAATGATATTGAAATTAATAGCAAAATACAATAGGCCTTGAAATGCCTTATTCATTTGCAAAACGATACATTCGCCTTTCATCAAATACAAGTACATTTATTACATCATTAAACCAGTACAATATCAATCAAGTATGACGAAATCCAGATTCTTTACCCTTTTCGTGATACTTATCAAACCTGCATGCTAAAAATAATAACAGATACATGGTCAATCAATAAAACTGGCATGGTTTATACTTCTCTTCTACCTAGAACATGCATTTATTACAAAATAATCGATCATCTACCTGTCTGACTTAGCGACATTAGAATTAAGTATCCATCATAGCAACATGTAAAATTATAATAAAGAGGTCTAAAGGATATTAACTAATGATTTTCCTTTCAACAACAATACTTTAAGAGCGTCTAAGGTTGACAATATTCATTATTATGACCAAACTTAATAAACCATACAAAACAATATCTAAATATACTGAACCCATCTCAAACTTATTGATTGTAACAATGCTAAAGTTAAGAAATGCCTTATTCCTTAATCGGAATAGTAAGATTAACTAAGCTAATCATTTTGTTTTCATAGTCAAATGATAAAATCATTAAAAACTAGTTATCCCTCATTCCATATATTATCATCAATCCAATTGATACAAATACCAAATCTTAAGAGATAAGATTGAAAAATATTTTTTTCTCAAGGTTATCCTATGGAAATCAATAATATTATACAATCTTTTAAACATACCAGAAAACACCGGTTGAGCACCATCTAAGATCAATTTAAGGATCAGACTTAGTTTTCTCTTAAATATGCACTAACACGATTAAACCACATCGATACTCCATTCACAATGTCATATCACTAAATTAATCATAGTAGACCGCTTTAACCAAGTATCATAAATGAACATTCTGCTTTCCCACACACTAGGTGACCCCTAATTCTAGACTCGGTACACTGAATCATCAAATGGATTATCTTAAATAGACAAGATCTTCCCAAACAGAATGATTTTTACTAATATTAACCACTTGCACATCATTTTAGATTAAGATCCCCTATTCGACCATTTCTTTCATTTTAGTTCCATTGACTTATAGGGTCTCGAAACAAAATTATTCTCGGACCAATTATACTCATGGTGAACTATAGAAGATATTCATTATATTAAATACAATATCATATAAACTAGTGTTTCTAAGATCCCAGACTACAGGATTAGATCAGAGTAAGGATAATCCTTCACCATGAACACATCCTTTTACAAGCTTTAAGCAATAGCCCAAAAATAGATGTTCCAACTTAGAATATTCAATATGAAACAAAAGTATCTACATTACCATCTATGAGGCTCAACGACCCACACAAAATTTATTATAAGAAACAATTCAAACCTAGTATAGGCCTTTATTTTCAGTTATCGAAAAAACATCATCACCCATTTAACTGGTATCGTTTACAAACATGACACAAAACCAACATTCATAGACATAATTGACCTGACCATCGAAGAGGGGTAGGAGAAACTTTCCCATAGATCCCACTTGACCTTTTAAGGCTAAGCCAATGGTATACATGCATCCAGAATTAGTCATTTTTCAAAAATAGTTCAAATACATAAGGAAAACTCAATCAAACTAATTTGGTGGTCAAACACTTCAGAACATTAACTAACAAGACGAATTTTTTTTCATTTTGAAAATTACAAGAATTATCAAACAACCCAGAAGGTATACAAAAATGTAACTCTAAAATATAAATTTTGCAATAAGATTATCAAACATTCTATGACTTTTATGCATAGGTATTGAATACCATTAATTCAAAACTCAAATAGAATTCAACTAAAGATAAATATAACATTATTCCTACCTAGATTAAGGAAGATCTCAGATTAAATTTCTCTTCCCATTTTTTTCCTTGCAATAATCCAAACAAATTGAGAAACCCAGATCAGACAACCTCAGGAATAAACATTTACAAAATCCCAACCCATTACTAAAAACCAAAAAAGTGTTTATATTCTCCATGCCTCCAGTTGCAATGGAGTTCCCTGCAAATTTCTCAATTCTCTTGCAATAAAAACCAATGCAAATCATCCTCTCAGAAATGGAACTTGAACTACCAAAAGTTTATTTCTTTCTGAAACAACCAATGTTAAATAGCCTAGGTTGCCCATTAATCAAGCTTCATATGTTTCTGGCCTCAAGAACTATATTGGTGAAACCAAAAATAACTAGTAAATGCAAATCCAAAGCATTAACTTCGAACCATAAGGCCATGAAAGTGGATAGCCGATTAGTTAATTTGCATTAGCTTTCAGGAACTTCTATAATTGAGCAAACGATTGAAACATAGCAATTCATAATCAACATAAATGTACAAGTGCCACGTCATGGCTTGTACCAATGTTACAATAACTCTAAAACTCTCAGTTTGAATATGATTTAACCCAAATTTAAACTTATTCAACCAAAACCCAATAATTAATAAACCATTTGCATAATGTAGAGTTATGGTCAAATAAATAATTAACTTTATCAGCTTAACTTGGTGTTTGCCGATCGGTTGAAGACCTTGTTTAAACAATATAGTTTTAATCAAACAATGTGTATTAGGGTCGGTCAAATACTAGCAATGAAACCTATTCCAATCCATTACCATGGTGGTATTTAGACCATTATTAATAGGATCAAATATATAATCTACCTTAAATTATTTAACATATAATATTTAATTCCCTTGACATGATAAATTGTTCACCTAAACTTTATATATTTACCCAAACAATGGTAAAAAACCATTTATGGTTAAAACCATTTATACTTATACCTTCACTTGCTTTGCCATAATAATTGTTTTTTTAATAATTCAAACAAGTATTACCTTAATGAAGACCAAAATCATTACTAGCTCTGAAAGGGAGATTTTCATAATGCAATATTGTCCTTGACTACCCAAGCCAAACACGAAGAAGGTTAGTCATCATTCAATTATCATTAATTAACGATGTAATACAAATACAACCAAATAATACATTACTGCTGTATAAATTTAACATAGTTTACCAATGATTAAATACAAATGAGTGAGATGAACCAGAGTAACAATAACAGGTACAACCAAGAAATATACCAAAGCATTGAAATATTCATAATCAACATGGTAAGTAAATCTCATACACCAAAAAGTACAACAAGAAAAAGCTATAAATGTCTAAGTACTTTTCAAATTTTGGATGACAAGTGTTGTTACACGGTTTTCCATGTAAATATGCGTAAGTGTTTATATCATTTTCAGGATATACATATGTATGTGCAGTTGTATATTTAGCTATGCAACAGAGCTTATCCCCCTGCCTTTGTAAACCACTATTCTTTTTACGACTTATCCTTTCGACGAAATAGACTGAAATTACGGGATGTGACAAGTCTGGAAACCTTATTACAGTTGATAACAACATGAAGAAGGGGTTGGAAATGTTAATGATAGTCACATAGAACCTTAAGACAACATGCTTGAATGCCCAAAATTCAGCATTCTTACTACTTCCATTCATACCAACACCTTCCAACTAGGATACAATATCCGGAACTCGGAACTATTAGATAGCACATGAAATTTGTGAACTAAGTTGTAATGTCCCCTTCCGGACCGAAACTGAAAAACTAGGAAATAACACAAACCTCAATCGATAGTAAACTGAATTTTATGCAAGATTTAGGGTAAATTCAGATTTTTGCCTTCTCCACACAAATTTTTAGCAATACATCAACAACATGAAACCCTTAATGAAATCATGCAAAATAATTGCTTCAACCATAAATTGTAGACTGCTGGAATTAATTAATTCTAAAAAATAGTCGAAACCTCAAAATTCTATAACTTCATAAATGCTGGTAGAAAAAATGCAAATGATAGCTCAAAATGACCATAAAAATGCTAGCTACCAAATAAAATTAGAGTAAGAATTTTCTAACCATCAAAACCCACTGAAAAGTGATATCAAAATATCCAAATGCGTAGATCAAGCTGGCAATGAATGTGGCAGCCCCAAAAAGGCGTGCCCTAGTTGGAATTTGTGCCCTAGCATTGATAGAAACCCTTTGTGTTCCGAATTTTGAAGCTCAAATGCGACTCCATGATGAAGCCACCAATGCAATAAATGAGAGTTTTCGTTCCCAAGTGTTGTACTATTGAGGGCTTTTGTCCCCAGTAAAATCCAATGAGGGTTTTTGTCCTCAAAGGGTGAAAATGAGAGCTCAATGCTCCAATTTTCAAAAGAGAACTATATAATGACAAGATGATGATTACAATGAGCTCCAACATTTGCTTTTATAGCCTTTTCTTTCCTTTCTTTGTGGAGCGCTCCATGTTGGCCTCTTTATTTCTTTTTTTAACATTTGCTTTTCCCTCTTAAAGAGGGACAACATCTCCCTTTTAGCCAACTGAAAATAATGAAAATAGGCTAAGGGTCTTTTTCTACTTTAGTATTGAAAAATACCTTTTATTTTAATAATAATATTATTAGGTTGTCCCAAAATGAAGAATTGGACATGGCCAACTTAAAATATTATTAATTATTTTTAATTTAGAAAAGGGGACGTTACAGTCCTCCCTCCCCAAATTTTCTTGCCCTCAAGCAAATGCAAGCTGTCATACCGAAATACCAATGTGCCAAAATGAAAGAACATTATGTAGTACTCCCATAATCTAGCTCCCATGCCTGTCAAGTGAGAGAACTTCTGCATAAACAAACTCATGCAATGGCTGCCCCTATCTTCATTGAAGTCCCTTGGCAGCCCATGAAGTTTTATGGCTTCCTTGAAGAAAAAACCAGTTGTCCCAATTTTGTCCTCAAAAACAACATTAGCAATTTCTTCCCTTGTAGACTCAACTATACAAAATACTTTACAACAAGCTGCAAGCTCAAACAAAGGGGAAAAACTGAAAAATGCTCAACAAGTTGACCAACAAAAGCATTTCCCAATGGGGCATCTTCACCTTCCATCTCACCCTTGTGAACTATGGTGGAAGAACTACCTATAATCACATATGCATGAATGCAACTGAAAAAGAATGAGAGCTGCCAAAAATGATGTTAGCAATGCTATTGAGTACAAATGGGCTCATAGTTGTCATAAGGATGCTTCTTCTAACACTTAAGAGTAACCAAACATCACGCTGTATTTCTCCTATGCTTGGCTGGAGCCTTTTTGCAAACATAAACCAAATTATGAGTCATCATACCTTGCCTTTGCTGTGCTGCTCTGATTTTCAAGTGGGTTGTCCTTTGAAACTTACCATTCACCAATCTCCAATGGTGCTCTACTCCAAGACGAACTAGGAAGCATTGTGCAAGGTTGTTCCAATTTGTACCACACAAGAAAGTCACCTTGCTGTAGAAAACTCTTTTGCCATAGAGAACTTCTCTATTTTCGGCTCTTTGTCCACTAATCATGGAGGATTTACACATTCACTCTTCTATATGTACATCTTCATTTGTGAGCAATTCAAAGGTAGTGTATTTGGAGAAATCTTGGCTTTGTTCCATAAAAATGTATATGGAAGCATGCAGCTCAAATACAATAAGGCATATACCTTGGAAAGACATGGTTGAGAAATAGTCCTCAGATTGCGTGATGGACTTGTAAATTGGATCCTCAAATAGCTATAGGGTTGTGATCTCCATGTGCTCTCTTTTATAGGAGAACTAGAACTAAGGAAATAGCACCTACGAAGCTACTAGAGATCATCACCTAGTCTTATCGAGGTTAACATTGGTGAAGATTGCGAAAGCAAGAAAGGTATTCAAACCATTTATATAGATAGCTAAGAGAAAGAGAAAGAAGTAGCACATCCTTGGAGAAGAGCAATACAACAAAGTATACTTGATGGAATATACATCCATGATCTATCATCAACAAGATCGTGCTCCCGAAGAAAATTTCAAGCTTGTTTGTCCAAAGAGAGTCAGCAAGAGAGGTCATACCTAATTGATTCCTATGGTACTCTACATGAAATCAAAGAATCCATGAGTAGTCCAAATTTCCAAAACTAACCATCTAATTGTCTCATGGATCGGCCTCTTTTCCCTTGTGATGCATGTGAAAATGCACACAAGTAGAAATCGTATATGTGGTCACATGCACTTGCCCTTGTGACTTGGTTACTATTGAGGCTTAGATACATGAGTGATTCTTTTGAATCATTTGGAGCCCTAGGTATTGGAGCACCAAATCTGTTATGAAAAATCCTTGATAGGTGATATTTGATGTCTACTGCCAACATCCTATGTGTCCATAGAGTCAGTAATTCGTGCCCTCAACCAACTTCCATAGCCATTATACCTGGCATTTTATTGTAAAGAGATTAAAAAAAGCACTCTCTTAACTCAATGGACCTTGGAGGATTACACTGGAGTAACGGTCGAGGGGAAGGCTAGTGGACTTCCCTATGGCCCAAGAAATTTTTCATACGAGGATTACCCATGTTCTCTATTGTTAGATTGTATTTTCATATGAGGATAGCCCCTATTCTCTATAGTCGGGCTATAGGAGGTATTTCCAGCATTCATGCAACATTCTTATTCCTTATGTTCTAACCATAGTTACCAAATCCGGCTGAATCTGCACAAAATCCGGCCGGATCCGGATTTTTCAGCTGACCCAGATAAATTCTGTCGAGGTCGGCCCTAATTTAGGGGAATTTTTTTTTTTTAAATTTCTTTTTTGTAGTTTTCTGGAAAAAATAGTCAACTATCAACCTTATATATTAAAAAATATAACATTTTACATTACATTATTAATATTTTTCATTGTATTTGTCAAATTTTCATATTTATAAAATTCAACTCATATATATTTCGAACCGGATTTTTCCGAACCTTTTCAAAAATTCTGGATTTCGGATTTTTTTGCACTCCCGAACGGATCCGGGTTTCCAGACCCGGTAACTATGGTTCTAACTTCTAAGGATCATACATGCAACTAGTTGGATTCATAAATCTGATTTGTCCTTAATTACAATAGAATTTAAATAGAAAAATTAGCAAGGATTGAGTTAGAAATACATCAGAATGATGGCATGGGGACAATAAGGAGAAGTACATATAACTGTAAGAGTCAAAGATGTGAATAGATATACAAGTAAGTTTTTTCTTCCATATCACCTGAAATCTGCTATATTCATGCACTCGGGGAGAGAATGTGTGAATCGATTAAATGCCATCGATTTGTGGCGTGCTTATGCATACTTCTTTCATTCTCCTACTCCTAGGTTTTCCTAGGCAGGCTGATTGACCTCCAACAGTGACATCATCAACTAGTAATGTAATAGTTTTTACTATTTGATTGTATTATAGATTCCATGACTCTTGAGTGACCTACCTTATGTGTGCTGTTAACTGTCCTGGGTTCAACACTGTGGTCCTGGTGGAGTTGCGTGGGTCTGGGATTCAAGGTGTCCTTGTCCCTCACGCCGCCAGTGACCTATCCAATGATGTTTTTATGGTCCTGATTAAGTCATTGGGCCTGGTTAACATCACAGATCAGCTGGACTCTGGGTCCTTCAAATGATGCTTTTTCATTTCCATTGGTTTAACCTTATATTTTTTCTCTGTGTGGGATTGATACTTTTGTCCTTCACTTTGAAGATGCAATTGGCTACTTGTTTAGCTATGTTATGTCTATTAAACATTTATGGGTTAAGTTCTTTCTTTGTAGCACCACTTTGTCTTCCAACGACACTATCCTCCTTGTTTCTTAGATTGTTTTCTTTTGTTTCTCTGTATTTATTTCTGGTCCCATATTTCTTACTTCTTTTGGGCATGAATATAGTATTTTACTACCAGCTTCTTTATCCGTCCAGTGAAATGGTAGGAAATGTGATCAGGTTTTTAGCATGAGGAGTAGGTAAAATGGGTGAGAGAAATAAATCTGATTGTAGGAGAAATCTGAGACAATTAGAAAACTTGAGGAAGTCACTATTGAGGTTGTATGGCTTTGCAATTCTTAATCATTTGTGAAAAAGAGGATACACATTCGTTTGAAAAATATTGCTCTGCAAGATATCCAAGATGATAATAAACTGTTATTCGTGGAATTTCATGTTAATGGATCGCTGAACATATAAAACATGTGGTAGAGTATTCGTGCTATGGAATGAACTTAAAGACTTTACCTTTCATTCACTGTCATAATCCTGTAAAAATTGGTTTTAATTGAGTCATTCTTGATGGCTACTCGAGGTTATAGGTGGCTTTATGGCTTCTTAGAGGCAGCTGAACGGGACAGGACCCTATGGATGGAATTTGTGAATCTGAGGCTAATGGGCCTTCAACATAGTGTATTACTGCTTGCAAGTTTCTCTTATCCGTGCTTAAACTAATCTGCAGATATTAATATCCTTTCTTTCATGAATGCACAAAAAATATCAGTTGTATATTTTTTTTCATTTGATAAACCCCTTTTAATCTCAGGAGGGTACTTAAACCGTTTTACCCTTAACATTCTTTCATTTTTATATGTCTGCAGAGGGATTTAAACCTGGGTGCCCAAGAGAGTGAATCCACTTTTCCACTAGACGACATTTCTTGGACTAATCTGTAATGCCTTATTGAGACAATTTTTTTTCTGTTTATCTCGGAATTATTTAGAATTTTGTATTTATTTCCTTAAGCACTCAATTTGCTGAACTATAGATCTGCTTTTGAAGTGCATGCTTGATAATTTTGTCTCCTTTGCATCAACTGCAAGTTCATCTTGTTGATTGCTATACAAGCTTAAATTTCTTTCTGTCTGAGAGTTTGGTTAAAAGCTGTTTGAAATAGAACCATACCTTGGCTGGATTTTCACTGATATGACTTTCCCTTTGCAACAGGATCTCTCTGATGGTTCAATTATAAGGCAATATTAGAATTAGAATTAACTTCCTATTTGTCTTTGCAAATGGAAATTAGTCATATATTAATGGATATACTAGAAAATCATGTTTATGAGTTGAATTTTCTGTTCATGATTGTTTCAGTATCTTTCTATTCTTTCTGAACTAAAATCTTCCCAGGTGAGACATCGACTTAGACGGGAATACGGTATTGATGGTGGCATAAATGTGACATTTTCTCTGGAGAAGCCAAAAGTGAAGTTGCTTCCCTTCAAAGGGCCAAATGGAGAAGAAGAGAATCCCTCAGAATATCAGGTATCTGTATTCACATAAATTTCAATTGTTTTTGTTATTTAATGTCTATTACGTGTCTACTATATTTTAGATCACGGAGTATTTATCCTTATTTTGCAGTGGAAAGTAGAGGAATTAATTTTCTTGTTTGCAATGTAAAAACTAGATGTAGTTTCGGTTATTTGCTTTTGGCTTTTGAAGTCATTTTTAGCACTCCTGATTCGGTACTCTAACTTGCTGTACTTTTGAATCCCATTGATCCACCTTGGTCATTCACGGCTATTGATATAATTTCTTTCTTTCTGAATTCATACAGATTGGTTATGTACTGTGCTATCTGTACATGGGCAAGATTCACTGCTATTGATTTGAACATTAGTTTTGATACAAATTTTCTGTTCTTTGATGTGTCAAAAGTATTGGGTTATCAGTTATCACAATTGTCATATCTAGAAGGCATTGATGTTTTGACATGTGATTGGGATCCTGACATCAGATTGTACCAGGTTTCAGAGTTCGTATTATACCTGTTTTGGGAACTATTCCTGCTATTTTTGGACAAGTGATGGCTTCTCATGTGTTGACGCAGCTTTCTGGCTTCTCTATTCAAACTGAGCCCATTGTGAGTTTTGACCTGGCCCATTATTGCTTGCTTCATCAGCGCCTAATTGAACATGAAGAAAGTCTATATGGTACGGCCAAGCAGGTTGAGGTATGCTGATAATTTTTTTGTTTGGATTAAGAAAACCTGCAGTATTATATTCCAGATGATTTCAATTTGCTTCACAGGCCTATTATTAGATGAAAAGGTTGCAAAGTTGCAAGACAAAGATAGTAGTTTGTTGTAAATTTGTTCATTGTTTGTGAGGGTGCAGGTGTGGAAAATAAGCACTCTATCTTGACACTAAATTATTCTTGTGTATATTACCCATCATCTAGATAACCTGATAATATGCAATGGTCAATTTGGTATTTACCAATTCTAATCGCATTCACTTTCCTGTACCACCCCTAGTAAATAGAGGAATTCTTACAACACAAATGGATAATATGTGGTATAAGCTTTGAGGAAGGGGTACTTTGTACAATAAAACATAAGAATAGCACCCCACATAACACATAGACAAAATCTGTTAGTATAAGGGATATGTTACTAGTAATCATTTCTCATATATGTCATTTATTGTTATGAATCTAGAATAATATTGTTAAGGAGAGAGGAAGAACCACCACAAATTATTCACTGATCATATTCTCCAGATTCCTAGAACCAATCGTATTATACAAAACACCATGATGCATGGAAAGCAGATGTTTGTTGATCCATCAAGTGAAGTAGATAGAGAGGGATTGATCGCTGAATCCAAGGAAACTCATGTCGTTGGGAATAATGATGTATCAGCAGGAAATAAAGGGCACAACAGTTTGATCAAGAGAAAATATTTCAAACCCTGAGTGAATCAAACTATTATATAAAGTGTGGATATATTTCATATGATGGTGGGTATATAATTATGGAATTACTAAGTATTAAAGTGTGGAGTTCACCAAAAAAATCAAAAGAGACAATGTTAGAATGGTAGAGAAAGTGTATGACAAGAGTAAGTCTCTGATATAATCTTGCAGAGTTCACCATAAAAACAAAGTATTACCAAATAATTAAGTGTGCATTCACCAATCCAAATTTTTATTACTTTCTCATTTTTTTGTGCACAGTTTTTAATTCTTTAGTTAATATTAAGGAAAAAGTTACAATAAGATCTATTCCTACATTTTTAATATTATAATAATATTATTTTAAAATACTTATATAATCCACCATGCGGTACCCATTGATTCAATGTCCTCCACATTATGAAGGTAACAAAAAAATTCATGTTGTTAAGAGGACTGTCCACTACATAAACAACCGAATGTTGTGTGTTTAGCTCTAATTTGTCCATTGTACAAACTGTTCGCCCACTTTTATGAGGCCTACCACACATGCCAAATGAACCAGATAAGGTGTTGGATTTTGCAGTCAAGATGTGTTGTGGAAGGTCATTATGATATAACCCTGGAAAAACATGTGTACTGATTCTTTCTTCTAGAACAGTTGTAACTGAACCTGTGTTCCCATTCATGCTTAGGCCTAAATGTTCTCCATTCCAGAAAAATTCTGAGTGTCAACTTGGTTTTGCATGCCCAAAAATGATTGCACACATGATGAATTCAGACTGCCATGTGTCAAACTCTGCATGCTCATAGGAGGTGCATGCATAAATTAGAAGTTGTCACTTGTATAGCAGGGAAGTTCATCATTCCTGTTGCATTTTCATATGCTGTGCCACTACATGCTAAATCTCTATAGGGGCCTATTCCTTTATTGCCAACTTGTTGTGGGTATCAAAATGAATGCCATGGATTCCTGAAGCAAAAATACCTTGGCTTATGTCTCTAGGGTTTTGCACGACGCCATTCCACATCATACTTGATGGAACAGAGGTATGCAGACTCTAGCTATGCATCCCAAAGGACCCTAACTAATCTGGAGATATTTCTTCACTTGATATTGCATGGCATTGCCGTGATGACTGTGGGTAGGAATCACTGGAGTTTGTGGGTTCATAGCTCCCACCGAGCTTCTAATTGTTACCCCTCCTCTGCCTCTGACACTATCCCATGTTCCTCTGTCAAAACTTCCGACTGGAACTTGAAGCATGGAATCTACCTGAAAACTTCTTCCAAATATTACCCTCAAGGTAATGGCCTTGCTGAGTCTACCAACAAGAATCTAATTAGAATAAAGAAGAGAACAGTGGCGATGAATCAAAGGCAGTTGCATATCAAGATCAAAAATGCTCTTTGGGCTGTTAAGATCACACCTAGAAGAGCACTAGGCACATCTCCCTTTATCCTTGTATATGGTAGAGAGGCCAGGCTTCCATTATCTTTTGAATTTCCTTCATTGGAGCTAACACATCGGTTGGAATTGGAAGGCGAAGATGAAGGAATAGTCTAAATAACAAAGTTGGTCGAACTTGAAGAATTGAGACAATCCACTATGATCAAATTAGAAGAACATCAGAGATTAACCAAACATGGGTTTGATAAGAAAGCCAAAGCACAAGCCTTCAAAGTAGGGGATTTAGTTCTGAAATGGGATGCGGACAAATCTAAACTAGGGCGACACTCCAAGTTTGACGCACTTTGGAGTGAACCATATGTGATCACTGCTTGTAAGCAGGCTAACTCTTTTGAGTTGTCTAAGCTTTATGGGGAGGCACTTCAAATCCCAGTCAATGGGATTTATCTCAAACCTTCTCTTTGAGTTTGTTTGGTTGCATCCTATAAATGAGGTGTTTGTTCTGTTCCCTTTTCCTTCTTGTTGTTGGAGGATTCATCATACTGTGTGTCATGATCATTGATTGGGTGTCTCTTCTCTTGATCCTTATCGTGATCTCTTGAATAAGTGCTTTGTGGCACAAGAGTTGTTGGTTCCATTTGCATTTTAAAGGTTAGAGAGGCCGTAGAGTAAAGCTTAAATGCCATGCCAGAGTTTGAGAAGCCATAGAACGAAGAGGCAAGACATCAGAAATTTGCAAAGAAAGGAACCACTTGGTTTCAGGGCCTTTTTTCAAGATTATATGCTAACTCCATGCCCAATGGATATGCCAAGCTATTGATTGACACATCTAGTAAACAAATGTTCCCTGAAAGTTGCTGAAATGTTGTCCAAAATAGCACCTATGCTATTTGGACAACTTCATTCAAGTTGTAGACTTATGAGGCTCTATGAAAGAGACTTGCGCAACAAGGAAATTTAGTGTTCCGCGGAAAAGGAAAATACCGTGTATTGCGGAGTTAGCAAAGTTCGCGTAATAAAGGAAAAGGACCATGTGGGACTCCGCGTGAAGGAAATTGAAGCGTACGAGTAATTGAAATTTGTGTGAAATAGGCCGCAAATTGAAATCCCTGCAAAACAAAGCAAGTTCAAAAGTCCGCAACATAAGACAAAAAATGATTTTGCAGAACAAAGAGTCTGCGATACAAAGGAATTTCTGTGGGAAGGCAAGATTTCGCAGAATGCTGTGTACTCCGCGGATGAGGAACAATAGGACCACATGTGAAGAAAAATAATTGTGGAGTTGGGGATTATTCGCAAATCATGACGGAAATCAAAATGAAGCTGTGGGACATTGAAGGTTTGCCAAACACACAGAAAGCTGCGGAGGACGAGAGCAAAGTGGTAAAATATCAAAACTTTGCAGAACTTAGCAAAGCCGTGCTTAATTCAGATCAAATACTCAATCACTCCAACAATTAGCATTAAGTTTTGAATGGGGCCGTCCTCCCACACTGACGATCTGATGGCGTGTGATTGGAGCAATGTCAGGCGCCCATACCTGGTCTACGAAATCAATGGCTATTGGGCCTTGGTGTTGGCAAGGTGGTTCAATTTATTCATTGTTGGATGCGATCTTTTCCCTCTCCCTCTCTCAAAATTTTTATATATTTAAGTGCAAAAGCACATGCAGAGGGTTTGGTTTTTATGCCAAGTCCGAGAGCTCTACCCTTTTGAGGTCAAAACTTTTGCTTGCAGACCTTTGTAACACACCCTTGAAGGTTTCACTCGCCTCGACTCTATTAGATTTGAATGGATAAGTTCTTGATATTGCATGCAAGTGTGATCTTTCCTTTGAATACAATAGTGTTTAATGTGAATATTTTAGTCCTCTTGCCCGCCTTCAGTCTTATTTTGTTCATTTCTTTCAATTTTTGTGTGCATTGTCTTGGATCTTCGCATGTATTGTTATATTTGTGCCGTTGGAGCCAAAATCGAACCCTATTCTTGTTTGGTGCATCACCTCTCTTTATTTCAGCATTTATCTCTCTCAACCCGGGTTTGATGGAATACTTAGGATAGGATTAGATAGTAGTAGTTTAGCGCTAGTTAGTTAGTCGCAGTGAGCTAGGATAGAAGGAGCCAACCTTATATGGAGATTGAGCTCAAAAGGCGCCATTGTTCCACACTTTGGAGGTCTTTCCATGTTTCACTGAGGTATTGAATGTGGTGGATTCAACAAGGGTGCAATCTCAGGTGACAACAATAATCAAATAAATAAGGAAAATACAATCACTTACAATCATGGCAAAAGGTGGAATGGGCCCAAGGCCTTCATAGTGACTAGTTTGGGAAAGGGGACATTACAGTCCTCCCTTCCCAAATTTGTACCCTTCAAGAAAATGCAAATTCATATGCCCAGGTATCATCATATCAATGTGGAGAAACATGCTGTAGCGCTCCCATAATCTGGATCCCGTGCTTGTTAAATGAAGGAACTTTAATCCAAACAAACTTATACCTCTGCTGCCCTTCTCTTCATTGAAGTCTTCTCCATCTTCCACTTCAGTGACATCTCCTTCCTTTGCATACTCAGCTGTTTCAAAATCCCTCCAAACTGCTGTAGTTTCCATCATGGAGCAAGGAATGGATGAATAATCAGCTTGACTAGCTATCCCTCTTACTACAAGATGCAAATCAGATTGTGGATTGACTGGAAACAAGTTACAACAGCCATAAAATACTTGAGACCTCATCCAAATCAAGGCTATTGGGTCTGATTTATTTGTTTCTTCCAGATGGAACCTTCCTTCCACATTATCCAATGATGAAATCCTTCTTAAAAGTGCATGCTTGCTGCTGCCCATGACTGCTAACGGCAGTCCCAGATCTGATTTTTGCATGTTCAGCCATTTGACAATGGCATAACAACTACCAAACTGAAATCTTATGAAAATAAGCAAATTCATGAGTAGTGTAAGGACTGAAAATTATCTTGCATCAGCTGAAAAATTAAGAACAACAGGTCTATAATTGAAAACAGCAAAAACATTGGCCCTTAGTTCAAGATTCTGACAGGCCACACTTACCCCAACTTGGTGTAGAAGATGGCTTTCAACAAGAAAGCTCGATTTTGCACATAATTCTTCAAATGTCCCCCACAAGAAAGTAATACCATGTATGCCCGGAACTAACAAAAAAATATCACCATGGAGTACCTTACCTAAGAGTAGACCCTTGCTTGTCTCTATGCCTTGAGTGCTATGAGAATATGCCTCTTCCTTTTTCATGGTAGCCATCCTTTGAACTCTGTCCATTCTACCTTGAAGTATTGCCTTCTTGAATTCCAACATAAGATGTAAACAATGCATACTAATACTTACGCTCACCTCTTCTTCATTGATGTTACCTGGCTGATTTTGGATTCCAAATGTTGTCTCCAAGCTGCCCCACTGAATTTTCTTCACAAATTGGTTTGGATCAGACCATAGGAGTGCAGATGAGTGGGTGTAATAGCACAGTTCAAAAAATCGTTATCGACAATTTCTTCCCAAGCAACGCCAAAGATTTGACTTAGGGATCGAGAATTGACAATTTGCTTGGCAATCTCAATGATGTGAACCCTCTTACACTTTATCACTATTTCAAGTGGAAAGAACTGTCTCCAAACCTGCCCATCTCTTGCTATCCGTGGAAGATATGCACAGATGCCATACATAAATTTGGGAACAACAGCCCAGTCATGGCTTGTAGCATAGCATATCAAAACTCTATCAAAATCTTGGGGGCAAATATTGTAGGTCAACATAGCGAAGGGTGCAACATTGCTGCAATACGCTTTGAAATGACCCTTTCTTTTCAGTTTGGATTATTAAACCTTGCAAAGAGCTTCATCCATAAATGTCAACCTGGTTTTTGTCCATTTTTCATGAGTGTTACTGCCGGAAATCGCAAAATATGAATCGCTAGAAAAGAACATCTTACCATTTTCCCATACCAAGCTTCTTGTTACGGCAACTTTGATTATCTTGATAACCTTGCCACTGAATTTTCTTCACAAATTAGTTTGGATCAGACCATTGGAGTGCAGATGAGTGCATGTAATAGCCATATACAGCTCTAAATTTCTTCCCAAGCAACGCCAAAGATGTTGGGATGTTGGCTTTGCTTGATCTCAATGTATGAACCCTCTTACACATCATATTAAGTGGAAAGAATGTCTCCAAACCTGCCCATCTCTTGCTATCCGTGGAAGATATGCACAGATCCATACATAAATTTGGGAAGAACAGCCCATCATGGTTGTAGCATAACATATCTAACTCAAAACATCTTGCATATTAGTAACATAGGAAGGGTGCAACAACTGCAATACTTGAAATCCTTTTCAAACATCATATTAAACCCAAAGAGCTTCATCATAAATGTCAACCTACAGCAGTCCAAGGAGAGTGTTATCCATCCAAAATATGAATTCAAAAAGAACATCTTACCATTTTCCCATACCAAACTTCTTGTTACAGCAACTCTGATTATCTTGATAACCTCGCCTTGGAGTGTAGAATTTGGCTTCAAGGAACACTCTAGGAGTAAACCCTTCACAACATTGTTAGGATACATAACAAGTTCAAAACGATCCTTCCTAAAATTTCTTTTTAGCCATATGCATGGAGTAGCAATATTGAATTCAACAAGGACTTCCTCTTTCTTATAACTCGAAGAATCATCCGGAACCCAAACTTTTACGTTCACATAATCTTGAACTTGCACAGAAAGATCTGTGCCCTATGTTACTCAACGAGTTCTTCACATTATCACCAATTATATTACGAGGCATCAAACATGACATATGATCATTCTTTTCAACAAGTTGCCCATGAGGACACAAGTATGGCAGTGACATAGGAGGTGACAAAATGTGATCATTTCTATCATACCTTGGGATGCCAACAAAGAGCTCACTCTTATTTTGTTGGTACATGTTTGGAACATCTTCAGAACTCTCTTCAAGGTTATGAACTCTCTCAATCTGCCCATCAATTACTACTGTTTGGGAAATTCCAGGGAATTGAAAGTAATCATGAAGAACCAGAAGTGCCCTTCCTTCATGGACATACCCTTCCATAATGTCATGCTCATATACTTCATGCAAATCTGATTTTTCTTCTACATTTTTCTACAACATGCCATTATTAGAAATCAATGAATCATCATTAAATATCATTGGATTTTTAACTTTCAACTCATGCTTCATGATTTCCTTCTCTTCCCTAGGCTCGTGCTTCAAGATTTCATCAAACCCTTGGCCCTTCATACTGCTGTTCTGAAAATCAGTCAAGGGCTCATCCTTAGGGAAAACGATAGGTACTTCTACCTCTTTCTTTGGAGATTTTGCTGCATCAAAAATCCTTTTTGGTTCTTCATCTAGCAACACCTCTACATGTACTTTACCATGGTCTTCTTGGGACTCCACCTCAAAACCCTATTGCAGATCTGATTTTCCTTTTTCTTCTTTCAAGAGAAACCCCTTTGGGTTTGGCTCTTTGGCGCATTCTTATGGTCTAGGGTTTAACCCTAGCATCTTCATCCATGGTTCGGCTGTCCTCATGTTGGAACCATCAAATGTGGAGAGCGTCACCTTCCCCAAGTCATGTTGAAGATCTTCCTCTGACGCTTGAGATCTAGGCTTGGGCCTTGACCTACCCTTATCTCTATGAATTTGTCAAGCGAAATAGCATCACGGATCTCATTTGGAAGAGCCCTATGTTCTTCATAGATAGCCACAATGTTGTGACCCATTGAATCGCGTGTTTTTGCCTCTGGCATGACTTCTTTCTTTGGTAAGAACCTAGGTCGCCAATCCATCTCTATATTCTTTGTCACCGCATTGCATGAATACCCTATGGCCAGGAAGATTGATGCTTTGATACCACTGTAATGTCCCTTTCTAGGGCTGAAAATGAAAATAAGGGTTTTGGCTCAAACCCAAATGAAAACTTTTGATTTTTATTGCAGCCACTGGTGAATCACTTTAACCTTAAGTGTAACAAATTGAAAATGCCATAAGCAACAAAGAGGAATCTGAATATTTATGACAACAAAAGAATTCATATGGCAACCAATAATATTACCACTTAGCCCTAACGATGAATCTAATTTTCTATTTCCTAGGGCAGTGAACTGTATGGGATTTTCAAGACAATATTTTCATGCAATATAGATTGAAAGTAAATACATAAATATCCACTTCATAAGTCCAGCAAGATGAAATGCTAATACTCAATGGGCCCCCCAATCCTAATGCTAATACTCAATGGGGCCCACCCACCTCCTAAGCAATCCAAAAAAAGCTATATCTAAGAGTTACACCCTTACTCCAAATCACAATAAAAAATTCAAAGCATTATCAAGCAAGAGTGAGAACATTAGCAAAGAAGAGCGACACCATTAGTAACAAGTAACAACAGGAGTTAGAGCAAGTGCCAAGTCTTCATTGCATTGACCATTGGCCAATCGTATTTGAATTTTAAATGTAATAATTTTGAATATATTGATATTTGGCATTTTCATTGTTCAATGCAATGTGGTTAGTATTTCAAAGTTTCATTTGTCGTTCCTTATACTTTTGTATAACTAATTTTTCAAGTACTATGCATATTTGCGCCACCATCTCGCTGCTGTCTCCCCACCGTTCCCAAGCCTAGGCCCATGGCCCCCCTGTCTCTAAGACCTATCCCTTCATCCCCCTGGTCTGAGACTCTTTGGAACACTAAATAAAACTGAGATATAACTTTTAGACTATGTGATTAGGGCATCCAAGTAAAGTAACACATTAATTTACATTTGATTTATGCCAGTAGATATTGCACTCGCTCGGTTTATATTTGACAAATGAATAGGAGGATGAATTACCTAGCTGATTCTAGATGTCCATCAGTCACATGTGATGTGCTAGTAGATGGAAATGATCTGGAGGTTCTTTTCCAGATGCTCAAGCCACAAATATAAGGTTAATGGGTGTCTGGATGCACTATTTGTAAGAGACGATTCGCATGTTAGACTGGATTAGTTGAGCTTTGCTAGTAATGTCCTGGAGGAGTTTGGGGCTCCGTCGTTTATGGATGTGTTTAATCATTGTCTTCTCTACACTTTTGAGTACTTGTGAGCCCTTTGATCTACTACACTAGTTCCTATTCCCGCTATTCTGTTTTCAAAACCTAGTTAGCATTTTGAGACAGATGGACCCAAACCACTCTAATGATTGAACGTTGCTTGCATAACACTCCTCCGAAGAGGCCTCAAACTCATGTAGTTCACCCTCCTAGGTAAAAGCGTGCGAAATCATTCTCAAATAATTGATCTTCCTGTAGATTTCGGCATTTGGCATCATGCTCCTTGGACCTCTTTGATTCTAGAGTTAGCTAAATGGATTGCTCCTTGAGAGAATACAAATTAGCTTCAACTTTGGTAATGATCCTCATTGTAGTGACAGTGCTCTTGGCGTGTAGAAAGTCTCTAATGCATTAAGGTGTCCAAGATGTGAATAACAAACTCATAGATGTTTTCTATATATAGGCGACTCTTCATTGATTTCCCACCATAGCCAACCCATGAAACATGTGTAGGCCGACCTAATGACAAATGCTTCATTTGAAAATAAGCTATTGAAGGCATTTGGACATTACTGGGAAGACACGATACCTATAGAAGATTGGAATAATCTAGTGTTACTGATAGTGTCTTGGGAGTGGAAAAAGTTGGATCTAGGTATCGTCAATGTCTGTTTAGGACTCTAGAGCGTTCTTGTATAGACTGATCTTGAATAGATATGACTAGCAAATATTAGTGGCTAAGACATCAAGCGAGAAGACTGATAAAGAGAATGTGTGCACACAAGTAAAATATATGAATTTTGTCTGAATATGTAAGAGTATGTTGTAGTGCCAAAGACAAAATTTAGGTGTTTGCAACCATGTACTTTGGTGAGATGGATTGGCGGTAATATGGACATTTGGAGACATTTTCTTTGAAGTGGGACTACATTTTGGTTAAGTTCATGTATGGACTTAATCATATTAATATAATAATGACAAAAACATTTGGTTTAATCATAAAGGGAGGGTTAGAGTATTTAGCTAATATAATATCTAATAAAGCAACATTATGTGTTACATGGATAAGATTGGTATTACAGGCTAGTAGATAAGTTATTAGTTAGCATTATTTGAGGCATCTTTCTATTCTATTTCGCACAGGTTCTCGTGCTTAGCGATAGGTTGTTAAGTAGATTAGCTTGCTTCCTTTGTTGTAGGAACTTCTTGGGATATATAATAGCTAGTCAATAATGTAATTACAATTGCTTGCACATTAAAATAATAGTGGCATACATCAAAACCAAAACTTGATTGCATATTTGGATGTTCCTCAAAACATTATGCACTTTAAAAAATGACATTGGATTTTGAGCTTGTGTGTAAAAGGTATGGCCCTCAAAAGTTTTAGGGTTTTGGATGGTGGAAAAACTGCTAAGCAATTTTGCAACCGCCAGTCTACAAAAGTGGCAGTTTCATAACTGCCAGGGTGGTTATACAACCGCCACTTTGTGTAAAGTGGCGGTTTTGTCTGAGGTGAATGCAAAATGAAAGTAACTGCCTAGAACTCAAGATTGTCACTTGCAGAGCATTTCTGAGGTGCTTGCTAGTTCGAAGAGACACACCAGAATGTCAAGGGTTAATAGAGAGTTTCCTATCTGGAATGGGAATTAGTTTGGCATGGGAGAGGAAGAAAGCAAGTTAGAGCTTGCAAGAAACCATTTAGAGGTTGCTAGGAGGTTAGTGCCGTCTAGAACAAAGTAGATAATTTTCCAAGCTCCTTGAGGTACTGTAGCATGGTGCATCATGTACATGGATGTATTCAACAAGCTATAAAACAATGTGTTTGTATGTGTGATCTCTATTGTATTGTTAATAAGTCGATACATTCAAAGTTTTGATTTTAATGTGAGTGTGTTGTTTTTGAGAGTGGTTCCATATATGTGTGTTGAGTCTAGGTTGGGGGAAAGGTTTTCCTTCATCAGCATTCTACACCCTAACTTGGTTTGGAGGATGCTTTCAAGAACTAATGAAAAGCAGCTAAAAACTAAGCAACAAGGAAATGTCAACATAACAAGAGGGAAAACCTAAAGTGGTTGAATGACCAATTATAACAATTAAGTATACCTATATCAACTAAGTATAAGTACAAATATCCTTGTGAGAAAAATAACACCTCAATGAAAGATGGAGATGAACAAGACGAAAGCGGAAAATGATGACAAGAAAGCAACAAAGTCCCATGATCGTATCAAGGTTCAGGCCAAAAGAACCAATGGGATAATCATCTATGATTGTTAAGGGCCTATCCATGATCTGATAATGCTCATAGAGGAATGTCCAATACTAGGGGGGCCAAGCCACTAAAACATATCCTAACCTCAATGATCGATGAATCTTTGACAATAGAGAAAATACTAGTAATTTGTACATGACTTCACAACCTTTCATGCAGACATGGGGAAGGCCCTTGGTGACGAAATGATACCTATGCACTCCACCCAAATGTAGACTAAGGGAGTTGGGATGCTCTAGTAGTAATTTGTAAAGAAGAACATCATCTCATTTATTTGTCCCCCTTTGTGGGAATTTGTTGCATCCAATGGCCGATTGTCACCTCCACTACTTGAAATGGGTTGAAAGAAGGAATAAATCATCCTCACACCTCTAGTGGTCTCCTATAAGGATCTACGTTCGATAATAACACCCTCCCAAAGAAAAAGGGCGAAGTACCCTTTGATTAAGGTACCATATTCAAGTGGATAAAGAACCGCCTTTATCTCTACACAATATCATCTCCCCCAAAACTCTAGTAGACAAGATACCTAAAAATAAAGTAATCCTTTGTCTCCTCCTCCTAGAGGGTGTAGAGGCAGAAAAATATTGTCATCGAACGAAATACGGTAATCTTATGTTGGGGTTTGTATTCCATACATGTCAGCTTGTGGCTGTCTAACTATTTTTAATTAGCCTATTTCATTAATTGTTCGTTAACACTTTTACATTATGTAGTGTACAAGACAACATTTTCATTAACATTTAAAATATCAAAGTGATATTTTCCCCTAACAAATGTCATTTATTTTGTTACAAGGGTGAAGTTGGAAATCTCAACTCATAACTAGTGGGAGAACACCCTCAACTGGCCAAGGGGAACCCTCAATGCATGTAACATGATATTGGAGAGAGTAAAGTTGAATGATGATGCCATTTACAATTCGTAAAGAATGCTCAATATAGAAATCCAAGCTGGATCGGAGTCACTACGAAGTAGATGTTTGGGAGATTTGAATCTATTGTTGGTATATATCCACCCTAATAACCCTCTTATTGACCTTCTGTAATGTCCCCTTTTTTCGAATAAATTTGAAGTTAAGGATTCCTTAGCAAGCAGCAGTTGAATCATGGGAGATCATGGATTATATTTCAGATTTCATCATTTATATTCATGTTTTATTTTTGTATTTCCCCTCTTAATGAGGTCGGCTGGGTTTAGTGCCTTTAATAATGCTTAATAAAAGATTATAATGGCTCATTAGAGATCGGCCTTTCCTTTATGAGCCTTGGCGCCAAAAGGAGGTTATAAAAGGAGAGCTAATGCATCATTTCAGATCTAGACTTGGCGCATTTTATCTTATTTGGGTATTGTGAGCTAGTAGCTCCTTGTTCTTGCACTTGGGGACAAAAAATCTCATGTGTGTTTGCCTAGAAGGATGAAAACCCTTCTAGAGGTTGAGTGAAGGATGAAAACCCTTCATCTTGACTTGGGGATTGGTGTATAAGGTTGATTTGAGGAAAGAGTTATCATTTTCAGATTGTTGTTGATTTATTTCTAGTGGAGTGACCTACCTTGAGTAGGGTTTTGAAGATTTGGTGAATTTTACGTGCAATTTTAATTGATAATCTGATTTATCATAATTTCTAAGGCCGGAATCTCAAGTTTCATGATTTTTGTGGGTTTCTAGGCCCTAGATCTACATTTTTCTTATGACTGCAATTAACTGGTGATAATTAATTTCCAGCTGAGTGTTTCTTCAGTATTTTCTTTGATTTTGGCTCTTGTGGTTGCTTAAAAAATATATAAAAATTGTGGCTAGTGAATTTGAAGTGTTTCATAACGTTTTGGCATATTTTATAAAGGATACAGTTCGCTGATTTTGCATTTTCAGTCTGCTGCCATTAAATATCAGATTTGAATATTTTGGGTGTTTGGCTAAATTCCTTTGTTTGTGGAGTAAAATCCCTTGACAAGGAACCCTACACTTCCGGCAAGGTGAGAGATCCATTCCTAGCTAGTAGGGCACTCTTCAGTGGTGAAAGTACTCTACCCTAGTTTGCTATTAATGAAGCCTATTCAAAGCAGATATTCAAGCAGGAAATTGGTATCAGGGATTTCAACAATAGGGCTTTCTTGAGGGTTTCAAAAGAGGCTATCGTTTCAAAAGAACTAGAGTGAATAGATTTTAGGGACCTCTTTTAACATGTACTAGATTATGTCTTTAGCAGACTAAGAGCTTCAGTTTGTTGTTGCATCTTTTGGAGGTGTTCTAGAGGCGTAATTCCAACTTCCTTTTAAAGCTGGTGATCTTGTCATCCCTAGGAATCCTGCAGCAAGTTTCTTTAGGGTTTTCGGGGTGGTATTTTCTAGATACTTAAGGTTGGAATATTTTGTAGATGTTATTTCCAGAAAATCACGATGCTTTTATCTTGGGTTAAGTATTGCTACATAGTTATGTAACATTATTTGAATAATGCCTTCATCTAGTTTAGGGCATTCTGAGATTACATGGCAGTTATACATTACTCATTGAAAAATCCAAAAATGTTGTTCTAGTCTTTGTTATCATTTTATGCATAGCTCTCATAGTTCAGGGTTTCGTGTGATTTGGACAAGTACCCCTTTTGTTAAGTTGCTTCTCTTAGCCAATTTCAGTTCACTGCCCTAGTAGGGTTTCATCTTCATCTAGCATGGATGGCTCATATAGGTGCAAGTTCTCATAGTTTATTACAGAGTACATCCTCATAAATGATGACAAATCAAGTCGAAAAGCATTTTCTCCAACCCGCTCCAATATGGTGAAGGGTCCATATCGTAGTGGCTTGAGCTTCCTATTGCTTGACCTTGTAGTCTCTCCTTGCTCAAGTAAAGCCAAACTCTGTCTCCAACATGAAGCTTGATGTTCCCTCCTATGCTGATCGTGCCTAGCTTTGTACTTGGCTTGAGATTTCTCTAGTTGTTCTTTGACTTTGAGATGGATTTGCCGGATCCTCTCAATGAATTTGTTTGCTCTAGTCACCTCTGTGTCTCGTGTCTCCTCCTCATCTTGTTACCCAACTGTTATGTCCAGTGGATTTGTAGGTAGATATCCCAAGCATGCTTCAAATGGTGACTTCATAGTGGATGTGTGTACTGCCCGGTTATAGGAATGCTGAATGTAGGCTAAGGACTCATCCCAAGTCCTTGGGTATTTGTTGTTATACCCTTCGATTAATTGTACCAAAGTCTTGTTCACCACCTCTGTCTGTCCATCTATTCGTGGATGGAAAGTTGTGCTCCTCTGCAATCTGGTATCCATCTTGTTTGAAAAAGTAGTCCAAAACTTCCCCAAGAACCTGGAATCCCTGTCAGATTGACAATAGACTTTGGCAAACCAAAATGCACCCATACATTAGCAAAGAAAAGATCTGCTATCTCATGTGCTTTTATTGTCTTTTTACATGCCATAAGAATACACTTCTTACTGAATCTATCAACAACAACATAGAGATAGTCATGGCCTTGTTTAGACAGGTAATCCTCCTACAAAATCCATAGAAATGTCCTCCCACGGACGAGTAGGTATTGGCAAAGGCATATACAAACCCTCCTTCCTAGTCTTAGGCTTGCTAGTACAACAAAGTTTACATCCACGTATAAATTTTGATACTTCTTCTTGCATATTGGGCCAATACACGTACCTTTGCAAGTGGGCTAGGGTCTTACCAACACCGAAATGTCTCTGCTACTTTTGAGGTATGTGCTTCCCTCATCAATAGAAGTCTTTCTTCTTTAGGCATGCAAAGATTCCCCCATCGGTAGAGCAGCCTCGTCCTTGAGATAACAGTCTTCAATCCTTGTCTTTTCAGTCCCTTGGGACAAAACAACTCCCAGCCTGAAATGTTACCCCAAAGTCTCTGTCCTAGGCATATGCCTCTCCGTAAGCTTCCTTCGTGAAGGGCTCGATCTAAGAGATAGTGGCCAAACAGGAAAACTTCTCCTGTGTGGGTGGCCTAGACAACATGTTTGCCACCAAATTTGTACTACCCTTCTTGTATTTGATCACTAGATGGAATTGCTGAAGGTACCCCATCCATTTGTAGTGCCTTGCCTGTTGCACTTTAGATTGTGCTTGTAAATATTGGAGAGGTTTGTGGTCAGTGTGCACAATAGTTTCTTTACCTGACAAATAATGCTTCCATTTTTTAATTGCCTGAACTAGTGCATACCTTTCTTTATCATATACTAAATATCCTTTAACTTTGAAGTGAAAGTTTCAGAATGATAACATACGGGTTTACCTCCTTGAAGCAACATTGCGCCCATAGCATAATCACTGGCATCTGTCTCTACTTCAAAAGGTTGCTGCAAACTAGGAAGAGCAAGTATTGGAGCATGACTAATCTTGTATTTCAATAACTCAAAGGATTTGTCTTGTTCCTTACCCCAGTCAAAACCCTTACTCTTTGAGGCCACTGTGTGTAGAGGTCCCTGCAATCGCTTGAGAAGCCCAGAATGAATTTCCACATGTACTTGTACTGCTCCCACAAAACTTCTAGTCTTTGTGGCTCCTGTTGGTGTTGGCCAATTTGTGATGGCTTCCACCTTCTTTGGATCCACTCGTAGCTCTCTCCTCCAATTGTGCCCAAGATAGACAAGTGACTGGGAAATTCACATTTCTTCATATTACAAAGTAGTTGTTTCTCCCTAAGAACTTACAAGACTTGTTGCAAATGCGTTAGATGTTCTTCCCATGTGGCACTAAAAATCAAGATATCATCTAGATATACAATGACACATGAATCTATGAAATCCCGCAATACATCATTCATCAATCTCATAAATGTAGCGGGTGCATTGCATAACCCAAAAGGAAGTACTAACCATTCATACAAACCTTGTTTTGTCTTGAAGGCAGTCTTCCATATATCATCCTCCTTCATCTCTGACTTGGTGATAACCTGACTTGAGATCCAACTTCATGAAAAATTTGGTGTGTTGAAGTTGGTCCAAGAGATCATCTATGCAGGGAAGTGGATATATGTTCTTTATGGTGATCTTGTTCAAAGCGCGGTAGTCAATGCACATTCTCCAAGAACCATCCTTCTTTGGCACCATCACAATAGGTGAACTGCATGGTGAGGTGCTCAGACATATCACCCCTTGGTCTAGTAGTTCTTGGAGTTGTTTCTTTACTTCATTACTCTCAAGCAAGGATTGCCTATACAACTCGATGTTTGGTAGAGGGGACTCTGGTAATAGCTGAATCTCATGCTCTACTTCTTGTTTTGGCGGTAACTCACTGGGAGCTTGAAATACTTCCTGAAAAGACTGAATAATACTATCCAAATCTTTGCTTTCCTTAGTTAGAAATCTCTGAAACTTCTACCCCATCTTGTTTATCCTTTAACAAAAGCAAACAAAACTGATTATGATTTGCCTGAATAAGTCGTTTTGCTTGGTTAGCACTCACCATAGTAACATGCTTGGGTAATCATCCCTGCACATTGCAATAAACTTGAAAACCTTGTCTTGCGGTTGGTGTGCCCGGATGTTGTAGCTGATCCCATCCTTGACCCATCTGTACCGGTTTTCCCTTCTCATAAATATAACATCCCTAATATACAAGTAAGGACTCCCGAATACAACATCAAAAGCATCAAGTGGAATAATGTCAGCTTCCAAAACATCAATATTGGGAATTTATCCCAAACTTGACCTTACATCTTCTTGTTACCTGAATTTCAACACCCTTCTTCACCCAACCCAAAGGATAAGGATGTGGATGCTCGTAAGTCTCAAGACCAAGCTTCTTTACAATTGCTTCAGAAATCAAGTTAGATTGAGAACCGGTATCAACCAAAGTATTTACCTTAGTTCTCTTGATTTGGATTTTGATCTGGAATAGTCTACTCATCTCCTCTTCCTGGCTGTTCATGTTGGTGGCCGTGCATCCAAGCCTTTCGTCTACATCAGAGTCATCTTCAATTTCCACCTCCCCTTCTGTTTTTATAGCTGTCATGGACTTCTTTGAGTCCTTGGTTCGGTTCTTCGGATGTAACTCCGGATGCAACTTCCAACATGTAGTGTCAGTATGACCATTGATATCACAATTCTTGCAAAAATTCTTGGGATCTTTACAAGTATTTAAAGTAGTGGCAGCTTGTTTACCTTTCCCTTTCCACTTACTTTTGTTACTTGTTTGCCTTTTTTTTGTTGATTTGTCGACTGCTTTTCCCTTGGCTCTGCTTCTCCTTGCTTCTTTTCATCATCTATGTAGTATGCCTGCACACATGCTTTGTTGAGATCTTTGGGCTTTGTGGAGATGACTTTTTTTCGAAGGTCCCCAAAAGTGTGAAGTCCTCCCAAGTACTTGGTCAGAATATCCTCATCCTCCAAGTCCATGTTTAGCAACATGGCCTGCCTCCGAAATTCTAATAGTATAGTCCTGCACACTTTGACCACTGCCTTGTCTAAAATACTGCCATTTAATCATTTGGTCAGTCTTGTGGCCAATAGGATAGAAGTTAGCTCTAAGTAATTCTTTAAATTCTTGCCAAGATTTCACAATAGGACGTTTCTTCTTTTCACAAGTGGTTAGATGGGTTTCCCACCAAACCAGAGCGTGTCCCTCCATTTTGAGACGTGCAAAGGTGATCCTCTGTGCCTCAGTGACATTATGGACGCTAAAGTAGACTTCTAACTGTTTTAACCATTTATCAAGCAACTCTGCATCTACTTGTCCTTCAAAGCTTTTAATCTCAACTTTCGTCTCAACTTTAAAAGGAGTATGATCAGATTTTACCTTTTCTCTTGCGTTTGAAGTCTCTTCTTCATGCTCTTCCCCATAATCTTCCTCATGGTGGCTCTTCCCTATGCCAAACTTTTCAGCTAAGCCTCGAACCACTGAGTCCATGGAGTCTTGCTTGACAGAAGTTGTCTTCTACAAATCTGCAAGTTCTTCTTGCCTTCTAAACATCCTATCCATCATGGTCTCCAGCATCTCGATTCTACGGACCAAGTTCTCTTCCTCCATTTGTCCCTGAATTCTCTGTTTCCACTTCTTTGTAGAAATTTCTGGATCGCAAGGTAAAGCCTCTTCACCTTTAGATCTCGTCACTGTCATACAAATCCAAGAATGAATACCACAGTCCTGGATACTTGTTAGCTCTGATACCAAAATGATCTGTAAACTCTTCAACTTTGGAATTATCCACAAGAATCACAAATTAATCGCATTGTTTTACTTTCTATTAGAAAATGACAGAGATAGCTAGTGAATGAATTTTACTTGTGCTTAGAATCAACAATTGTAGGAAAGGAAAGAATATAAACTCATAACACCAACAATTTTATCCTGGAAACCTCCAGAGGAGGAAAAACTAGTCGGGAAGGGCAATTGTTCTTTCTTCCCACTTTTATTGGCCAATTCAAATAAGTATAGAAATTACAATAAGTATGAAAGAGAAGTAGATAATATCTCACACTTCCTCTCAATTACTTGCTTGCTCTATCTCAACACTCCTTTCTTCTACAAAACACAATTCCAGCACTAAGAACTTCTTGCTCACTTGCTTTCATGCTTTGATGATCTTATTCTCTTCTACAAACATGTATTTATAGTCTTTCTCATGTCCTCCCGTGCACTGGAGAATGGGAAAGGTCATGGAGGAGAAGAGACACGAACACCCTTTCAAATTCTGAGGCTGTTCGTTTCATGTTTTATTTTATGTCCGAAAGAGCTAGGACCGCCACCCTGTGCAGACCGACAGTTCTTGGGACCGCCACCCTAGGTGGCGGTTCAGAGTGGCAGAGCGGCGGTCCTGTTACTATAAAGACAGAACCTCCGTGTATTTATTTTCCTTCTTCGTGCTGATTGATCTGATGAAGTAGAGTTATTTCGGATCCCTATGGATCAATGTTATTCCATAATGATCACTCTATTACTTTTTTTCTACTAATGACAAAGTGATTATCTTGTCCACTATGCACATATAGATTCATGCTCAAGCGGAGAAGGTTGCCCTTGAATTTACTCATTTGCAGGAGTTGTTTACACACTAGGAGAGTGTGCCATGCACGAAATGAGTCGGGTCTCTCCATAACCCTCTACCTCGGCCATCTCTGCCTCGGCGGCCGCCTCCACCTGGACCACGTCGTAGAATCTGCTCTCGCAACCACCGTTCTGCCTCTCCTCGTTAAGTCGCCCTTCAGCGCCGTCCTCTTCTGGTCATTTGATGCTGGAGCCCACCTCCGAGGGGGGAAGGGTGTTGTTAGCTCTCCGTGGTGGGCCTCTCCTCTGCCTGGCATTCAGACTCTTACTGGCTCTCCGCCCCCTAGTTGGGGGATTATTGTTCCTTTGCAGATGCATCTTATTATGCCCGATCAGGATGGTTAGCAAGTGGACCCTTCTTCGACCGAGTCGTCTAGTGGAGTGTACATCCCTCCCTGAGATGATCCTCCCCTCCTCCCAGAGCGGCAGCTTGTGCCTAGTGCTCTCTTTTCTTTTGTAATTCTTCACGTGCTTTTTGGTTGCCCTTTGAGCATTTTTTGCTGCCTGCATGGCATGTGGGATCGTGAGTTTTTCAGTCGCCTCTGGACTTATATTAATGGGCAGTTCCAATAGTAAAGATGTTTTCATTGTTAACGAATCTGCTAATGTAACTCTCTTATATTAATGGCAGTTCCCATTGTTAACAAATTATGACTTCCAAATCTCTTGTTAAAGGCCCGTCTTATTTCAATGTGAGACTATTACACATGTATTATTCAAATATTAGAATAAAATATTATGGTTTTTTTTATGTTGTTTAGTATATATTTTGGTAATCTTGAGGGATCAACAAATACCCAACAACCCATAACTTCAAACTGTGAGGCTCTAATACAAGGAGAGTGACATTGATCAACCTTTAGAGCAATAGGTAAATGCCCCACTCCACCCACTACAAGTAAGCCAAACATCAAACCCACAACTAGAACCACCTAAAACAGTGACCAAGGCAAAAGTGAGCCTAATACTGGGACTACAGTTGTTTAATATTAAAATATCACATCTTTTGAATGTTATAAAATGCCACATTGCTTAAAGGTGTGTTAGAAATGTATTATTTCCTTTGTCTCAAAATGCATGTTGTAACATAATGTGGTGATGTTTCAAGTTGTGCTAGGGTAATGGATCCCCTGTGAAGTACTGTGCATTTACTAAAACATGTGCACTAGTTCAAGTTGTGCTAAAGGTTAAAAAGGGACCCCATAGTTTGCAGGGCACTAAATACATGTGCACTTAATTAGTCCATAGCTTAGTGTAAAAAAATACCAATAATTCACTTTTTTAATTAATGATAGTTTTTAAGAGCCAACCACAATGTGACACACAGGTAGCACAGTCATATGCTACATGATAATCCATCGTAATTTCAAATTTGTGCTAACAAGACCCCTGCATCAATCTATACACCCCTAAAGTTAAGGTGCATGGTTGTAGGGTCCTCTCCTCTATTTCCTTATATTTAAGGTGGCATATTTTCATTACCTACAATTGTACCCACATATTATAGCAACTTCTTTACCTATTAGTATGTATAGATTATGGGTGAGATAGTAAAAAATCATAATGCTTCATTATAAGCTTGAACACTAAATAGTTTACAACACAGAGCAAAAGAAAAATTAAAAAAAAAATGTTACTTTCTTATTGAACTATTTTTCCTAATAAATGGCAGTGTTTGTGTAGGCTAAAAATTGAAAAAAATTGTATAGTTGGAATATTATTTGCAGAATATAACGTATACTTGGAATATGTATCTTGCATTTCTAATATACCACTTAGCCCCTTCTACATGCTCCATGTTTTTGGTTTATATGTTGCATTATCTTCTCCTCTGTGTAATGTTTATGTGCCTTGCAAGTAACAATGATAGCATGATTGTCACAATGATAAGTCATTGGATTGGTAATCAATAGGTGGATCATGGATTCTTAAGTTTACCTATAGCATATGAAGCTCTGGAGGTTGATTGTTGGCGCTCACCTTATATTAAAGCTTCACAACTCCGGATCGTTAGATATATATCGATCCCTCTGGACTACCAAAAAAACAGTGATAGTATGATCCAAATACAATAATCTTGTACTTAAACTGCATACCAGGCAGCTCTTTTACCATTTTAATTAATTTTTCAATTTACGAATGTTAAAACCTGGTGCATCTTGAAATAATGAACGAGTTCCTTGGGTACAATCCAACAAAGGCCCCCCCACCCCCCCCCCAAAAATACTTGGATGCATTTTGCCTAGTGGAATCTCATAGTAGAGCTTTTCTTTCCCCCTTAACCTTAATTGTAGAAGTTTTATCAAGAAGACAGCATGGTTATGTATCAAGTTAAGACACCAAAAGAAAGAAATGGAGAGCGAAAAACCAGCAAACTTTCCAGGTGTTACAGTACAAATTTGATGCAGAATAACAGCCCGTGAGTGATTTTTTGAAAAATGAAAATGAAATCTGTGTATGTGAAAATCAATTAAATAATAAGTGTATTTTTGAAGTGTTGATAATTCGCTGTAGTGGAATCACAGGACTGTTAGTTGGGCTGTTTTTTCCCTCCTTTCTGCTTTGTCTTTTTGGCTTTGTATTTATTTGATTTTAGTTGTGAGTTGATATATATATATCATATAATATATACTATATATAGTTACGTCACCCATTAAAACTGAGCACACTCACCGACATTACAGCTTGCCACCACATCTGCAGATGTCATTGTAGGAATGCCTCTCTATGTAAAAATCTATAACTTAATCCTCAATTGTTAGAGACCATTTTATACAACAGGCTGATTGCACCCAACAATTGGCATAGAGATGAGCTGAATAAGTAAAATATGCCTGAATATAGTAAAATATGGTCAGAAGTTATTTCTTTATAGCTCAGAATAACTGAAACCGTGAAACTCCCGCCCATCATCTACATCTCTCCCTATACCACATGAACAGTTCTAACATCTAAACAACACTTCTCTGCTTATCTCACTCCCACTGCCTCCACAAATTCAATTAATTAAATGCTGAATTCTTACCGAACCCCACTTTGCCGACTCCATGACAAAGGAACTAAAGAACTTGAGAAAACATACATCAAGGAAAGAATCTTGTAGCCCACAGTAGCATCAATGGTGATGTCACTAAACGACAAGCGAAAATCATCTATAGGACAATCCTTATTGATCTACCTAAAGTCATCGCAAATCTTATTTTCTCTCCCGTTCCTTTTGGGAATGCGAACAATGCTAGATATTCATATGGACTAGTCCATAAGTTTAATCAATCTGAATTTGAGGAGTTTGATGTAATCTCCCCTTCTTGAAATTAATCTGTCAAAGTATTCTTAGCCAAATTTTTATTTTCCATAGGTTTAAAGGGTGTTGTAAAGAAAATATTTTATTTTGATAAAGGGACTTAAGTTGCCAAAAGTAACTTTATATTATTTTATAAAAGCAACTTATGTCTTATTATTAAAATAAAAGTAACTTGTGGATCCTCTTTCCCATTTGCAGTTTGTAGATGATTCTTCTATTATGGGAGAAGCATCGTTAAAAGAAGCTACTCAAGTCCACAACAACTTGGAACTCTTTTTAAAGGCCACTGGTTAGGATATAAACATGCAAAAGTCACAATTCGATTTCTTCCATTGCTCACCCAGGTTAGAGCAGGATAGTTTGGCAAAATTAGGATTTTAGAAGGGCACGTTCCTCTAAAATAATTGGGTATCCCGTTAGATTCTAAAAGATTAATGGACTAGAGTTGGCTTCCTGCAAAGATTCTTCAGAAGTTTAGTAAATGGACTCATAGATGGTTAACTTCTAGGGGACGTATGACTCTGATTAAAGCTGTTTTACAAGCTATCCCTATCTATTTTTCTTCTCTTTTGAATATCCTGTGAAAGTTTTACATCATCTTGATTCCATTAACCAGAAATTCTTATGGACAAGAACTCAATAGGTTCGGAAATGGCATTTTGTAAAATGGAAAACATTAT
This sequence comes from Taxus chinensis, assembly GCA_019776745.2. Classification (NCBI taxonomy): domain Eukaryota; kingdom Viridiplantae; phylum Streptophyta; class Pinopsida; order Cupressales; family Taxaceae; genus Taxus; species Taxus chinensis. The sequence continues at coordinate 488,002,047 of CM034154.1, forward strand.
GTCAGCCAAAGAAAGAGGGGGATTGGGTTTTAGATCCAGTGCACAAAATAATAAAGCTTTAACGGCAAAGTTATATTGGAGACTGCTGCAAAATCTGTATCAGCTATGGGCCAACAATATTAGAGCAAAATATGCGGAAGGAATGATTGCACAAGAATTAATTTGACATTCTTTACCTTCTTGGGGATCTCCGATTCTATCGGTCCTCAAAATTGGTGAAGGAATTATTAAAAAACAATTTTTTTGGAAAATTGGGAAAGGTGATTAGGTTAACTTCTGGATTGACTCCTGAGATGGACACCCACCTTTGATTGACTAGTATCCAGATTTTAGAAATATTATGAATATTCTTCATAATAAAGGAAAGGAAAAGGTGAGCCATTATATACAATCATCGTCTCAGGGAATTGAATGGATCTCTCCGTCTTTGTGGTAGACCAACTTGTCTACGGGCCAAATACACTTTTTTCAAACTCTCCTGCAGAACATGATCCTTCCTATTGTTTCTGAGTCTGATACCCTTGGTTGGGGAAAATCTTCGGATGGAAATTACTCTGTAGCTGAAGGATATAATACTTTGATAGCTACTTAGCCGCACTCTTGGAAGGACGTTTTCGTTGATCTCTGACAACCTACTTTGTGGCCTAAAGTTCGACTCTTTATCTGGATTTTATTAGACACGAGGATTATTATTAGAGATAATTTGATGAAAAGAGGGATGGTCAGACCTTTTTGGTGTCCTTTATGTAAAGAAGCAGATGAAACTTTAATCCACCTTTTTCTTCAATGCCCTTTTGTTTCGTTTCTTTGGAATATCTTGGCTGATTGGCTTTCTGTTACTTAGAACTCCTCTACGAATCTAGTGGATGCAGTTAGAGTTTGGAAACGTTCAGTCTCTGATACTCAGGACTTTAGCAAAGGAATCTAGATTGCTATTTCTCTTATGTTGTGGAATGTATGGAAAGAGAGAAATAGATGGATCTTCAAATCCGAAAGTAGAGACATTTGGTATGTCAAGGAATTAACACAAAGTAATATTGTCGAAACTATTGTGCATAATTTCAAAATTCCCTCACCAATTCCTAGAAAATGGAAAGTTTTATTACCAAAACTTAACTTGGGGGAAAGCAAATTACAGAAAAAGACATGTTCAAAACTATTGGGGCCCAATGTTGTGAGAAAATGGATACTGCCTCCGTTTGACTTTGTAAAACTAAATACTAATGGAGCAGCAAGAGGCAATCCGGGTCTAGCTAATATGGGAGGGATAGCTCATGGTTCGTTGGGAACTCCCTTTTTCTTTTTTGCTCATCAATTGAGTCATTGTACTAATAATGTGGTTGAGATCTTGACAATTCAATAGGCTCTTCTGGAGCCAACTAAACTGGGATGTCTTAGAATTATAGTTGAATCGGATTCTAAGGTTATTGTTAACCTTTTGTCAGTTTAAGAGCAGCATAGACCCAATAATTGGCTAATTGCTGGGATTCAGGATAATATTAAGGTTATAGCTCGACACTTTCAGACCATCATATATCAACATGTGCCTAGAGATCAGAACGAGGTGGCAGATGCTTTAGCTAACCAGGGTTTGGATCATCATAATTTGATCAACTTTGGCCCTTTACCTTTGACATGGCCTCTAGAGCAGCAAAAACAAATTGAAAACATTCTTTACTTGCAATCACTGGATGGATAAATTGCAGATATGCTCTCTCTTCTTTAATTTGTTGGTATTCCAAGGATATTTCTTGGAGTATGAGTATTATGGCTTGGCATTGTAATTTGAACACTTTACTTCTTATTATATAATTCTGGTTTTCTTTTAAAAAAAATAAAAATTAAAGTAACTTGTTAATAAAGCAAAGTCAAATGCCAAATTAAGACATGGGACATCCCACTTGGGGCCATTTTCTTGAAAAGTGTGTCATGAAAAGTCATAAAAAGGGGCCAATGGGGGTCTTGGGTATCTTGTTGCCATTATCTATTTTTACATTGAAGTTTTGAGCTGCTGCTCGAACTTTTTCTTTTGAGGACAAAAACCTTCTGTTACAATCATATTTGAGGACGAAAACTCTTCAATCTTCAGGGGTAACTCCATCCAAGAGTTGCATTTGTGGATCTAGACAAAGCTTTTCAGTTTCATATCAGATTCATCAGCTAGGGCACATTGCAGGTCAGATTTTCAAAGTTTACAGCTAGGGCACATTGCATGTTAGAATTTGAGTTTATATTTAGGGTATCATCTTAGGTTGGAACAATGTATTTGGTAAGGGTTTTTACCCTCATTTGGAGCCTTCCTAAGGGCTGATGTCACCCTCTTAAGGACTAACATCACCATTGGTGACTGTTGCAATGTGTGGTACGGCCGGGAATAGATTATGGGGCTTGCAAATAGCTGAATTCTGCCCAAAACACTGTCTTTAGTCGATTGGACCAGCATTTTGGCATTATTTTCCTATGTACGATCAACTGTATTTTTATTAATTTCCAACCTGAAAAGAAAATATAACTTTTTTGTTGTTGATGTATATTTGATCTTTGCACTCAAATGTGTATATTCAAAGGGTTTATCACTGTTTTCCAGCAATTGGGTATTTTTATTTTGAAGGCCTGCTGTAATAAATTGAAGGAAATTAGCTAGCTGTTTTTAAATTAGTGTTTACTAAAAAATCCAGATGTCTTTTATTTATGCCCTAAGTGGATATTTTATCGGTATTTACTATTAAAGCTGGTATTCTCGCTAGCCTGTTGGGAAATTAATATTCATGCAGGGTAGTGATAGAGAATTCACATATTACGAAAGCGAGAAAAAGAAGGGTTTAGAAGAACCAATGGAAGGGCTTGAACAAACTGATCCAAAATTTGGCAAAGGAAAAGAGAAGGTAAATATGGTTGGCAAGATTGCAGAGGAGACAGGGATTGATAGGCTTGTCTGAGGGAAAGATCAATTGGCTGATATGATGGCTCGGTTGATTCATACCATGCAAAACATGCATGCACCCATAAATCAAAATGGTGAAGAAAGTTCTTCAAGGGTAAACAACGACCATCGGCCTCAAAGAACCGTTATTGGTTCTCCTGCTGTAATGACCCCTTTTTCCAAATTAATCCAAAATAAAGTATTCCTTGCCTTTCCTCTTTCTAAAGGAAAGCAATGGACGAACAAGGGAAGATCGCGAATCAAATTTCAGTTTTCTTCATTCATATTTATGTTTTATTTTTATATTTCCCATTCTTAGTAGGTCGGTTGGATTAGAGAGCTTTCAATAAGCTCAAAATAAAGAAATAAGATATTAATCAGGTCGGCTGAGTTTTAGTGCATTGAAGAAGCATAATAAAAGATTATAATGACTTAAATGGGTCGGCCATGTTCTTTTTAAGCTTTGGCGCCAAAGGGGAGGTATGCAAGGAAGTAAAGGTTTCATTTGCACATCATCTATTTTGGCGCATTTACTCTATTTGACTTTTGGGTTGATAGCTCATTGTTCTTCCACTCTTGAGTAGAAATCCAAGTGTGTGGCATCTTCCTAGAATGACGAATACCCTTCTAGTGGTTGGTAGGGGGGCGGACACCCTCATTCCTTGTGTGAGCTTGAAGGATTGTTGCAGATTTGAGTAAAAAGAATCAGAATCAGATTTGTATTTGCATTGAGTGGCCTCTCCTAGGTGGAACGACCTACCTTGGAGTGAAGTTTGGTGCCTTAAAGGGCATATATTTGATATTTCACTTCATTTTCAAATTTTCATCTATTTATAAAGCTGAAATCTACTTTGTAGTGAATTTTTGGGGTTTCTAAACCCTCTTTTCATAATTATTTTGGAGTTCTACTTCTGCTGGTCTTTATTAATTTTTAACTGAGCATATGCATGTTTTTTTGGGTTGAAAACAGTTCTAAAATATCTCTAAAAGGTTTATTAAAATTGTGGATGCATTGTTAGATGGTTTTTTGGGTGAAATTGTGAGTTTTCATATTGCTGTTCCTAAAATCAGTTCGCTGCACTAATCTGAGTTTATTTTTTAGTTTGCTGGTTTTAAAAATCAAATTTGATATCTTTGGGGTTTCTGCTAATTTCCTAAATTTCAGTTTCAGCCCTTAAAAGGGATATTACACCTGCTAGGCCTTTGCAGACTAATTTCCGTTCGAGGAAAGAATCTATTTCAGAGGTGGAAATTCAGCCCTCTATGGTAGATAACCTTGCTGGCAACTATGCGGAATATATAGCTCTTCCAATTGATATACGTGAGGAAATATTTCTTGCAAATTTTATGGGTTTGAAGAAAAACAGATGTGGACCACGTCAGGAACCTAAATCACAAGCAAATCATAGGCATCTTCAACATGCTTTGGGCAAGTTAACACTTTCCACCTTTGATGGTTCCAATAAGTGTACAACCCGTACATAGATACAAAAGATAGATACCTATCTATCTCTTAGGCCAATGTTAGAAGAAGAACTATTAAGTTTGTAACTCTTCATCTTGAGGGAATAACACATGAATGGTGGTACCATGGGTTGATCACACAAGGACATAATCTTATCAATTCATATGTATGAGTTTAGTAGGAGGTTGATTGAGAGATTTGATGGAAATGATCCGGAAGTCCACTTTCGGGAATTGACACAACTGAAACAACGCAATACAGTGGATGGTTATGTAGCTGAATTTCAGAAGCTCTCTGTGATGGTACTGGATGTAATTGAAAGGAGACTTGTGGTATTGTTTGTTGAGGGGTTGATTGAACCACTCAAGGGATTGATAAGAGCTTTTAACCCTCTTTCTTTTCAAGAAGCAATTAAAAAGGCATTAGATTTGGAAACATCAGCTCCAAAGAGAAAATTTCTTATTATGGTATGTAAGGTCAATACCTTTTGGGAAGCTGAGGACAACACCTTCTGGGCAGCCTAGGACAACACTTTATGGACAACAAAGGAAGCCATTCCAGCTGGGAGGATCTCAACAACAAGAGTTGCCAAAATAGAAACAAGAAATGAATTAAGAAGGAAGAACTTATGCTTCACATGTTAGGATCCATGGACATTCGATCATCGTTGTCTTGGCAAAGGACAAGTTCATACATAGAGGTGGTATCAGATGGTGGATCATAATGAGAAGAAACTGAAATCGAAGTAGCCCAAGAACAAGAACTGGAAAAAGAAGAAGAGGTAGATGTTATGGGTGGCATTCTTGCCACATTGTTAGGTGCTCCCAAATATCATCCCTTTAGAGTAAGAGTTGTCTTGCAAGGGCAAAAAGTCACAATGTTGATTGATAATGGGGCAACTGAAAATTTTATTGATGAGGACTTGGTGATGAGGATGGGGTTGAAAGCGGAAGATTTTAAGGGCTTCAATGTGACTGTTGCTGATTGTTTCACCATCCCATGCACCAAGAGAATTCAACAACTCAATCTCACCTTGGGAATGCATAAAGTCAGTGACGACTTCTATGTTGTTGGTATTGGTGAAATTGATTTAGTGCTTGGGGTAGAATGGCTACATTTTTTGGGGGAATTCATCCAAAATTATCAGGTTATGGAGCTGAAATTCAAAGTGGATGGTAAAGAGGTTGTACTTCAAGGCATGGCCAATGAAGCTCCTCAAGTGGTCATTGAAAAAAGAATGGAGAGGGTAGGTCTCATGGGCAACACATTGTTTGGTAAGTACTACAACTCCATTTTCAAAACAACAGTCATATCATAAGGATATTAAGCTTATAATTGATAAGCATGCCAATTTTTTTATTAGTATACCCCATGGGTTGCCATTGGATAGAGGATTTCAACATATTATTGAGTTGGCACAAAACCAGTTATGACTGACTACTCTATACTACCATTCGAGAGTATTCAAAGAGGAGATCGAAAGGGCAATCAAGGAGTTATTGGAGAAGGGTCATATTAGGCCTAGCTCATGTTCTTTTGCTTCTTTAGTTGTCCTTGTGAAGAAGAAGGATGGAAGTATGAGCTTGTGTATTGACTATTGGTTGTTGAAAAAGAAGACCATTAAGAATAGGTAGCCTATACCTAGGATTGATGAGTTAATTGATGAATTTCATGGAGCTATACTCCTTTCCAAGATTGATTTGAGAACCGATTATCATCAAATACGGTTAAGAGATGAAGATGTTCAAAAGACGACCTTTAGGTGTCACTTTGGGCATTTTGAGTTTCTAGTCACGCCTTTTGGTTTTACTAATGCACCGGTTACTTTCCAATCTTTTATGAATCATGTTATTGATAAGCATTTGAGGAAGTTTGTCTTGGTGTTCTTTGATGACATCTTGGTGTATAGGAAAACATGGGAAGAGCATCTGAAACACTTGGATACATTGCTGGAATTTTTGGAACAACAAACCCTCTTTGCTAAGAAGTCCAAATGTGAGTTTGGTATGAGTGAAATTCTATATCTTGGCCATGTCATCAATGCCCAAGGAGTTCATGTTGACCAATAGAAGATCCAAGCCATATTGGATTGGCATCCTTCTACCACAATGACATAGCTGAGAGGATTTTTGGGACTTTGCAGTTACTATAGAAGATTTGTAATGGAATTTTCACAGCTGGTTGTTCCATTGATTGATTTAACAAAGAAGGGTGCTTTCAGTTGGTCCGAATCTGTAATGTCCCCTTTTCTAAATTAAAAATAATTAATAATATTTTAAGTTGGGCCCGACCAATTCTTATTTTCCGACAATTTCATATTATTATTATAAAATAAAAAGAAATTTTAAATACTCTTATGAGGTCGGTCTTCTTAAGGGCAGATTAAAAAGTGCATTGGACTTCTAATTCATCCTTGACACCAAAAAGGAGGATATAAATGTGGATCGAATGGCCTAAGAAAGGTTATACATGTTTATTTCAAAGATTGATATCTTGGGTTTGTGCACGGTGTGCCCTACACTCCACTAAAAACGAAGAGCTTTGGTGTGGCTCAACTTTGAGGACGAAATCCCTCAATAGTCACAACACTTGGGAACAAAAACCCTCATTTGTTGCATTGATGGCTTCATACGGGAGTCACAAGTGGACTTAATTGGCAGATTTCTAGAGCAGCAAGGTGTTTATCCATGCTTAGAACACTCCTAATTTAGCTAGGGCGCTTACTAGGGTGTTCGCAACCTTCCTTCTTTGGAGCAACCCACCTGGGAAGTTTGGGATCAATTTTGAGAGGGTTTCCATGGTTGGAGAATTGCGATTTCACTTTCATTGGACAGTTGGTCTCTTCAAGATCATTTTGAGCATTGGTTTGTGTTGAAACTCCAAATATTGATGGAATTATGAATTTTTGAAGTTTCAACTGTATTTGCACTTGAAATAAATTTACAAAGTACATATTTGCTCAAGATTTCATCTTGCTAGATTCATTGAGTATTTGGGATATTTCTATGTTAATTTTCAGCCCATGTTGCATGTGAATGATTGTTCATAAGTATTGGTACAATTCCCTACCCTAGAGGGTCATTAATTAATGTTATAAGCTGATTTTGATACCCTAAAAGTGTAATTTCCAGTCTAGGGTTTCTAATATTGTTGGATCTACTCTTATAAGAATCAAATTATTTTCAGTTAGGTGTTGGTGTATTTTCATATTTGATTCTTAGGATTTGTGGCCAAACCCTTATTTTCGGTTTAAGCCCTTGAAAGGGACATTATCAAAGCTTTGGTCTTCCCAATCTCAGGGTTTCCTTGCAAGAAGATCAAAATGACAGATAGAATTTTTGGTAATGCTATAGACTCAAAAAGCTTTCCCTAGGGCAAGAAAGATTGGCCAACACAATGGCTTAGCTGATCTATACCATTCAAAATCCAGATGGTACAAGGAGCTCTTCAAAGGAAGTCGATAATTCTCAATCATCCAAAGTGGACATCATTGCTACATGGTATGAGGAGTACCGGTCTCTTCCGGAGAAAATTCGTGATGCCATGTCATTTTCGGAGTTCATGGGAATAAGCAAGGGAAGATCAAGGCCCGAGCCTACGTCACAAACTACACAAGAAGAAAAACTAGGGCTGCAAGGCATGGAGAGGAAACAACTCATAGAGGAGCCGATGGCACAAGTTAAAGAAGGAAAAATCGTGGATCTTGATGCAAAGAAGGAAGAAGAAAAACTGAAGTTGTTGGGCATTGAGAGGGAAGAACCCATTGAAGCCCTAGAAGCCCCCATCACCATTGCCAAAGTAAAGCTCTTGACTGATTTTCAGATCAGCAGCGTGAAGATGTCACAATTTGATGAAGGATTGAAGCATGAACCTAGGGAAATCATGGAGCATGTGTCCCAAGGTAAAATTTATTTAATATTTATTGATATTTCATTGGTTTCTAATGGGTGTTTGTGGCAAATTGTTGAAAAGAAATCAGATTTGCATAAGGGCAAAGAGGATGACATTACGGAAGGGTATGTTCATGGAGGAAAGGCACTTCCGGCTCCTCATGATTACTTTCAGTTTGCTGGAAATTTTCAAACAGCAGTCACCAAGGAGAAAATCGATGAAGGTATCCACAAAGAACAATCCCAATTTTGTCATCATCCGAAGAAGGGTAAAAATCATTTGATATTCTATGATATAGTTTATTGAATTCTGATGGTCACATAGGGCAGCCATGTAAGGAAGTCAAATCAGATTTACTAAGGACCTATGAGGATGACTTCATGCGTGAAAGAAGGGCACCATTAGGATATTTTCTCAGTGTTGTTCCTAACTCAGAAATTTTGAGTCATATGAGTGTCATAGGGAGCCCTTGGTACATGATTATCTCAGTTTGGTTGCTTGGTGATATGTCATTGTTGGTATGTTGGTCTCACACACAGTTAGTTGGGGAAGGTGATCAGATTTCATGTTTGTTATGTCCTCCTATGTCACTGCTGATTAGACATCATTATGCACCTCATACTCCATGGAATAATGAGGTAAGAAATACTTTTTGTTGTGTGGATTCTTGGGCTCAATTCCAAAATTGTTTCTGCATGTGGAACATAGGTGGAATGTTGGGAGGATACCTATGTTTGACGCATCAAGGGCATGTTGGTAAGTCTGGTTTTCCATTCCATGATTCCATAAATATGAAAGAGCTAGAGAGAATATGGTGGAAGGGCAGCACCCTTACTCTAATGTGTGACATTCATGCTTATAGCCCATTCCAGGTGAAGGGTCTTCTTCATAGCCATGGGGTCACTATGTTGGTAGAGAATGGCACCATCATACTTTACGCAAGGAAAATAGTACAACTGTCAATTCTCTTGGGAGTTCATGAGGTATGTGATGAATTTTTTGTGATTGAACTAGCTAATGATGAAATTGTTCTTGGGGTTCAATGGTTGCAAACATTGGGGGAGTTCACCTTCAAATATCATGATAAAGAACTAAAATTTTGTGACAAAGTTGGAGAAATCATAATTCATGGCAGGAGGAAAGAAGTGAATGCTGAAGCAAATATTTGGGAATCACATTGTGGGCTGCTCTCTTGCATAACAGTTGACTGGAAAAATATTATACTGTTGGTTATGTCAAAAATCAGCTTGCTAATGACATCATGGAAGGAGTTTGCAAGAAGGAACATAGGATAGTTGTTTTGGGGCAACAAATAAGGCACTTGCAATCAGAAAATTCTCCATAACGAGGATTGCTCACACTTGGTAAGAATGGTTTTTATTATAAGGTGAATTCCGAGGAGCATATTAGGGTGAAAAACACCACTTTCAGCTATAGATATAGAGTTGGTTTGAGTCAAGTCCAAGCTGACTATGGCAAGAAGATTTTGGATGACCTTATGAAACAAGGTAAAAGCTTATACTGATTTTTACGATTATTGCATTTTGTGTATAAAAAACTTATGCGGAGGCATATGAAGTTTATTGTACTTTCTAGCACCATAGTGAAGGCCGAGTTGCTACAAAAAGGCCACATCTCTAAAATACAACAGTTAGAGGAATTTCATTTTGGTCCTTTTTTTCATATATTAGCTCATTGGGAAACTAGTGATGGGAGGATACTCATCATTACCAGGGCAGCGAGATGCTTGATATGGGAAGTGGGTAAGCTATGTGAATTTTTTATATTTAATGACATACGAGTAGATTCAATTATTGAAGTTAGTGTATGGTTGTTCTTGGGCATTGTTGAGGCATATTCCGTCAATGTTGGGGTGTTTCCAACACCCATGTCACGGATAGTTTGGAAATTTTTGGACATAGGTCATGACTACAGCTGTTGTACCTTCTTTCATTCATTGTTCACAACTTTTCCAACTACTCTCCTACTTATGAGACGCCAAAAAAAGGGCCTCCAATTATAGGATTGAAGAAATTCCACACTACTACGAACATTGGCATATTTGTGGCTGATTTAAGGAGGTTACCAGCCCACCTACATTCTGATTTTTGAGAGAAAAATGCAAGGTTACAACTGTTTTTGGGACAACATTATAGAAGTTTTGGGAATCCATCATTTGAATGGAAATTATGAGATAGTGGCAAGCCAAGGAAGGGACCTAGCCATCATATCCGCCAAGCATGAGTGGATGAAGAAGGGAACACATTTTTCTTTTAATGAGTTTGCTTCATGTGCAGGTACATCAAAGAAGGAGCCACAAATTTATTTGGGATCCACGAGCTTGCATTTTGCTTGAGGGAAAACAAATTTGAGAAGAGAGGATTGTAATGTCCCCATTTCTAAATTAAAAATAATTAATAATATTTTAAGTTGGGCCCAACCAATTCTTATTTTTGGACAACTTCATATTATTGTCATAAAATAAAAAGTATTTTTAGATACTCTTTTGAGGTCGGTCTTCTCAAGGGAAGATTAAAAAGTGCATTGGGCTTCTATTTCATCCTTGGCACCAAAAACGAGGATATAAAGGTGGATCGAATGGCCTAAGAAAGGTTATGCATGTTTATTTCAAAGATTTCTATCTTGGATTTGTGCACGATGTGCCCTATTCTCCACTGGAGATGAAGATCTTTGGTGTGGCTCAACTTTGAGAACAAAAATCTCATTGGATCCTATTGGGGACGAAACCTTGAATAGTCACAACACTCGGGGACGAATACCCTCATTTGTTGCATTGGTGGCTTCATATGGGAGTCACAAGTGGATGCAATTGGCAGATCTCTGGAACAACAAGGTGTTTATCTGTGCTTAGGGTACTCCTTCAGCTGAGAAACTTTCTAGGGTGTTGGCACCCTTCCTTCTTTAGAGCGATCCGCCTGGGAAGTTTGGGATCACTTTTGAGAGGGTTTCCATGGTTGGAAAATTGTAATTTCACTTTCATTGGAAAGTTGGTCTCTTCAAGATCATTTTGAGCATTGGTTTGTGTTGAAACTCCAAGTATTGATGGAGTTATGCATTTTTGAAGATTCAGTTGTATTTGCACTTGAAATAAATTTACAAAGTACATATTTGCTCCAAATTTCATCTTGTTGGATTTACTAAGTATTTGGGATATTTCTATGTTAATTTTCAGCCCATATTGCATGTGAATGATTGTTCCTAAGTGTTGGTACAGTTCGCTAGCCTAGAGGGATATTAGTTAATGTTCTAAGCTGATTTTAATACCCTAAAAGTGTAATTTTCAGATCGCTGCTAGGGTTTCTAATATTGTTGGATCCACTTTTATAAGAATCATATTATTTTCAGTTGGATGTTGGTGTATGTTCAAATTTGATTCTTAGGATTTGTGGCCAAACCCTTATTTTCGGTTTAAGCCCTAGGAAGGGACATTACAAAATCAGCCCAAACAACCTTTGACAAACTCAAAAAGGTAATGAGCACATGTCCAGTGCCTACTGTTCTAGATTTTTTTATTCCTTTTGTGTTGGGATGTGATGCATCAGGTGAAGGTATTGGGTTTGTTTTGATGCAAAAGGGGCATCCCATAGCCTTTGAGAGCCGGAAACTCAAAGATATTGAGCGGGGGTTCTCCATTTATGATAAGAAAATGCTTGACATCATGTATATATTTGCCAAATTCAGACAGTACGTGTGGCAGATTTGTGGTCAAAATAGATCACAATAGTTTGAAGTACTTCCTCAACCAAAGGGATTTGAATGATAGGCAACAAAAATGGGTGAGTAAGCTTCAGGCCCACGACTTTGACATTGAATATATTAAAGGGAAAAACAACATTGTAGATTATGTCTTGTCAAGGAAACCAACTCTTTGCACCATGTCTGAAATCACAACCGATTGGAATGATTTTATAAAAGCAAAGTATGCAAAGAATGTTTTTACAAATGCCGTCCTTGAAGGGAAAAATAGAGGATGAAAGGTACAAGGTAGTGGATGATCTCATCCTCTATAAGAATAGAATTTATTTGGTCTCAGAATCTAAGATGACACATAAGATTTTAAAGGGATTACGTGACACACCCTTGGCTGGTTACCCAAAATATTTTAAAACATACAAGCAAGCGAGAAAAAGGCACTTCTGGAAAGGACTTAAGGGAGAAGTCCTTTAATACATCGGGGAGTGCCTCACTTGCCAACAAAACAAGTCAGAACAAGAATTTCTAGTGGGCTTGTTACAGTGCTTACCCATCCCAAATCAGAATTGGGAAAGTATTTCACCATATTTCATCACCGAACTTCCCATTGTTCAAGGTAAGAGCTGTCTTTATGTGGTGGTTGATTGGCTCGCTAAGTAAGCTCACTTTTTCCTTATTTCACCTTAACTTCAATGCACCACTAGTGGCTGATATATTCTCTAGCGAAGTTTTCAGACTTTATGGGCTGCCTAAAAATATTGTAAATGACAAGGACAACAGGTTCATGAGTTTATTTTGGGAAGAACTCTTCCGTCTAATAGGTACAAAATTAATGGAAATAGTGAACAAATGGATTGAGGGGTACCTGAGGAACTATGTGGCGGGGCAGTAATCAGCTTGGGTCAAATGGCTCGACATGGAGGAACATTGTTATGATACTTTATATCATATGTCAATTGGTATGTCTCCTTTCAAGGCATTATATGGTTATGACACTCTTTCTTTTATTGACTTGGTCATTTCATATAGTAGAGTGTCAGGGGCAAAGGATTTGTTCCAATAAAGTTAGGATATCTTGAGAATGCTCAAGGAGAATCTCAAGCATGCGCAAGATCATCAAAAGTTGTATGCAGAACAATATATAATTGAGAGGACTTTTGATGTGGGAGATATGGTTTTCCTGAGATTGCATCCATATAGACAATCTTCCCTCAAGCAAAGTGGAGTTGAAAAGGTTAAGCCGCGGTTCTATGGACGCTACAAAGTGAAGAGAAGAGTGGGAACAATTGCTTATGAGATAGAGTTGCTAGAGCATAGTTGGATGCACCATGTTTTCCATGTTTCATGTTTCAAAAAGGCACTAGGACAACATATTATTCCGTTTGTTGAGTTACCTCCTTTGGATGACAAGGTAAAGCTGATTTTAATCCCAGAAGCTATCATAGATGTCCAGGAAAGAAAACTAAGGAACAAGAGCATATGGGAGTACTTAGTTTGTTTGAAGGATCTACCGGTTGAGGATGTTGCATGATAAGGTGTAGCAATTGTAGAGCATCCTAAATTACAATTGCTTGAGGGAAAATAATTTTGGGAGGGGAGGACTATAATATCCCCCTCTCGAAATTAATCCGTAAAGTGCCCTTAGCCTAATTTTTATTTCCCGTAGGGTTAAGGGGTGTTACAAGGGAAATATTTTATTTTAATAAAGGGACTTAAGTTGCTAAAAGTAACTTTACACTATTCTATAAAGGCAATTTATGTCTTATTATTAAAATAAAAGTAACTTGTCGATAAAAGGAAACTCAAATGCCAAATTAAAGACGTGGGATGCCCCACTTGTTGACCTTCTCTCGAAAAGTGTTGCATGAAAAGTCATAAAAGGATGTTGATGGGGGTCTTTTGGGTATCGTGTTGCCATTATCTATTTTTATATTAAGGTATGAGTTGCTACTTCAACTTCTTTTTTTGAGGACGAAAACCCTCCATTGCAATCAGATTTGAAGACATAAACCCTCCAATCTTTATGGATAATTTCATCCAGTAGGTGCATTTGTGCATCTAGACAGATTTCTAGTTCCAGATCAGATTGATTAGCTAAAGCACATTGAAGGTTAGATTATCAGAGTTTACAACTAGGGCACACTACATGTCAAATTTCTAGAGTTTATAGCTAGGGCATCATCTTGGGTTGGAATTGTATCTGGGAAGGGATTTTACCCGCATTTGGAGCCTAAGGGTTGACGTCACCCACCTAGGGGATGACGTCACCATTGGTGATTGTTGCAGCATGTGGTGCGACCTAGAATAGATGGTGGGGCTTGGAATTAGCTGAATTCTTCCCAAAACAATGCCGTCAGTTAGTTGGACCAGCATTTTGTCATTATTTTCCTATATACAATCAGCTGTACTTTTATTATTTTCTAGACTGAAAATAAAATATAAAACTATTGTTTTTGATGTATATTTGATCTTTGCACCCAAATCTTTATATTGAGAGGGTTTATGATTTATCCTAACAATTGGATATTTTTATTTTGAAGGCCTACAGTAGTAAATTAAAGGAAATTAGATAGCTGTTTTTTCTTAGGGTATACCGATAGATCCAAATTTCTTTTATTGATGCCCTAAGGGGATATTTTAGTGGTATTAGAGCTGGTTTTCTCGCCAGTCTGTTGGGAAATTAATATTCCTGCAGGGTAGTGATAGAGAATTCAGATATTACCAAAGTTAGAAAACGAAGGGTTTAGAAGAACCTACCGAAGCGCTTGAACAAACCAATCCAAAATTTGGGAAAGGAAAAGAGAAGGTAAATATGACTGGCGGGAATGTAGAGGAGACAAGGATTGATAGGCTTGTCCAAGGGCAAGAGAGATTGGCTGATATTTATGCCCTAAGGGGATATTTCATTTGATTAACTCGTCATCAATCATGAGGTCCACTCCGGGTTTGATATGTCTTGAATTTTGTTTAAACAATTTAGTGTTTGACCTAGTGACCAAATTATGAATGACTTTGGATGGTTCAAGGGCAGGCATGTTAGATTGCTTCTAGAAAAAACAATTTGCAAACTCCGCGAGGATATATTTGTAGATTTGAATCTCCTTACGGGAAAGGGTTATACCACAGTTAACTAAGTTTCAGAGAGGGGACATGGTTTTTGGGACGGTAAAACATTTCCCAAGTTTTGGGGATGGTTACTAAGCTAATATGTTAAAATTTATATTTAAATATTATTACATTATTAATTAAAATTTAGAGATTTAATATGTATTTAATGTATTTTACATATTTTTGAAATTATAATTCAATGTTTCTGTTAAGAATAATTTTTTAAAAGTAAAAATATCAGAATTTTTTTGAAATATCTAAAAACTTAGGGGACATCCTCTCCAAGTCCCCGAGTGCCTGAAACATTTGGGACATCACCAAAATCTATGGGAGGTGTCTCCTTGTATCATCGGGTTATACCCTATTAGAGGATGCAAGGCATCCCTTTGGTTCCAATATTGATGTCAATGTTTTCTTCGTTGAGAGAAGCATGTCCTTATTCAAATTGAGGAGGCGCAGGAGGAAGGTATAGAGTGTCATCATCAATTTCCAATACTTCATACTCTTCTCCAAAGTAATCACGAGAATGAGGTAGGGGAGAGAAGCTACTTTTGTGCTGCCCCCTTGGGAGCCCATCGTCTGCATGAAAAAACCAAGAATGACCACAATCATTTTTGGCAAGCCTAAAGTAAGAGGCTTATTTTCTTTCCCAGTATAAGATAGGACATTGGGAATATCTTTTTCTTTATTAGAGAAGGGTGACTTAGCTCTCAAAGAGATAGTAAACTTAGTATCAAGGATTTTCGTATGAGGGGAGAACATAGACGAGGAAGAAGTTATGAGATAAACTAACCGGTTTAGTTCCTCTGGAACAAACTCGATAAAAAAGAATGAAAGTCTTAAATAAAGGTCACGACAAAAGCTTTGTATGGTTGGAGACATTCAGACCGAGTTTTTGTACACCTTTGAGAGTTTGTTACTTATAAGATGGGAAATCCCCAAGGCTAAAGATTTTGAACCCCCATCTCTTGGGCACCATGAGACCAAGAAGAAGGGCGTGGTATTTGAAAAAATTATTCGTGAGCAAAATAAATAAAGCTTGAAAGAAAAAGACTTGATGCTACCGGCAGGGGATATGAATATATTAGCTGGCCCCCATAGGGTGAAAGCATAAAACTGTCCTTGTTTTTGGTTGTTTGAGGCCACTGGATTGTCGTGTGTTTGTTAAGGAAAACTTAAGTTTAGCTAACTGGAAATTAATCAACCTGATATGTTTTAGATTAGATAAATGAAGATGTTGTTCTTAGATAGTGTTTAATGGGATATCCTTCAAATTTATTTTGCCAAGAAGTAAGACACTATTATACTTTGACCTTGTGTCTGAGTGGCACTTAGCACCATCAATGTGGAGCGTTTTATGGTCCTCAAGAAAGGTAAGATCGTTAGGCTCATGAGGGGAAAACAACTAAATCCCAAAAATCTTGAGCATGCATATTTCAATACTGTCATCATGAGGAAGAGCAAGAATCAAAGCAACACCCTTGATTGCATAGGTATTTACAATATGAGGATCAAAAGGGAAAAATAGAGTTGTTCCTCCAAAATCTTAACAATCTTCGATGTGGTTTCAGTGGAGACTGCATATGCTTGTCTTAGACTCTTTTTTAGGTTTCTCACCTTGTAGGGCCTTAGATATGCACTTGGTGGTAGTGGTGTGACTAGGAGGAAGATGGGTGTGAAATTGAGATGATGGGAAATTTTAAACGAATTGGACATTGGGTCTTTGCCTAAGATTTTATGTATGAATATCAAAGGGGTTTGGATCACCCTTTAACACCATAAATCCTTCCAAGGTGAAGGAATGTAATCCCTTGAAACAAAATTTTGGGAATAGCCTTCATTATATGAATCCAAGACTTACACAAGAGATGTTATAGTTGATTTTACCATGACCCATCTTTTGAAAGAAAAGGGAACTATATTAATTTCTGCCTCATCATCAAAACCACAAATCTCTTGACAAAGTTGTTATAGATCCAAATGTAATATCCCTAAGTAGCTGATTCGTTTTGGATACGGGTACGGGTATGGAGTATCCGACACGTGGATACGACAATATTTTTTTGACCCTGGATACGGCGTTGGATACGACAATACAAAAAATATATAAAAATTAAATAATATATAAATTTCAGCCTTCTAAATAGGAATTAAGTTATTAACCACATATTATGCACATGAAAGACAAGATCAGTAGATAACTTATAAGTTACAAGATAGATAAGTGAATAACCACAACAAACAAGTCATAATTTGTTAAAACTTAGAAACTTAAAAGCTTAAAATTTAAAAACTTAAATACTTAAATCAAACACAATGTGAATGTCATTATATATTAAATTCAATTTATTACACCAAATTCCAATGATCAAAGTTCAAACTATTTTTCAATATTCATCATATTCCTCTTCATCAAGAGGATCAACATCAACATCATCATCATTATGTGGTTCATTAGAACCACATGGACTCGAACCACTCCCACTAGGGCCACTGGTAGTTGCACCCCTTGTGCATGTAGGTCTTGTGGTGCGAAAGAAGTCTCAAATCCCTTGTCATCTTATGGCAGGTGGGAAATGGAAGCATCCAAGTCAACTATCTCTGGATCAATATCCCAATGTTTTGTTGACCCTTGTACCCCGACTGCTTGTGGGATAAAAGGCTCAAGTTGGAATGTATGTATACAAAATCTTCAGTCATTTTAGCCCCCAACTTGTTGCACTTTTGTGAGTGGATGAAGCTATATGTACTCCAGTTGTGCTTAGAGGAAGATGAACTTGCAACCTATTGAGGCAATGCAAAGTCAATGCAAAGTTCAAACTTAAATTTTAAAAAATTAAAAGTTACAACAAAAAAAGAAAGAGAATAAAAACACTTACCTGTGCCAAGACCTTGATTGGAAGAGGCTGCAAGTAAATTGATGCATGACCATGGAGGTAGCACCACATATGAGCATCCATCTTGTATTTTCTCCGAAGAGCAAGAAGGCTATGACCTATTTCTATTATGAAATTGCCAAACTCTATCATAAATGTGTCTTGGGCCTCAAGATCTGGGAAGAGCCTAAACAATGCCACCATATATCCCTCACCGACTTCCACATCCCTGTATGGTGCTATCCTCCTCGGTAAGGAAACGATGTCTGTGCTGTAGAGTCTAGGAGTCAATGCAAAAACAAGTAGATGTTGCAGGGTGGTCATTTTGTTCCACCACTCAATGAGGATTGATTACACTTTTTTGAAATTTTTTTCCTTAGGATCTTGTTCTTTTGCATTTATGACGGCTTTTATCTTCTCAATCATTGAGTCGATACCATCATATATCTCTCCTAAACATGGCTGATCCATGTCATTAAAGCGGATCATGCTCATAATGGGCTCAATAAAACTCAACAAATATTGTACTCGATCCCACCAAGTGTCCTCTAAGATCATGGTCTTCACTTTTTGAGCCTGTACAGTGTTGGCTTGCCTCCATACAACCCACAGGTTGGAAGTTACCATCCTGTTGAGTGCTTGTCACACCTTCACAAGTCGTCTTGAGACGATTGTGTGTGATGAGAACCGAGTCTCAACAACCTAATAAGAATGAGAAACAAAAATTAAAAAGAAAATTGAAATTTTTTGAACACTAATTATACTATATTTTAAAAATAAAAAACTTATATTTAAATCAAAGAAAAAAGAAAGGTAACTTCCATTACCTTCAGCAGCTCCTAATGCGAGAATGATCTTAAAATGCCCCGCGACTTGTGATGCTTGGTGAAAAACATTTGGATATCTTCAACCTCTGCATACACTTAGTGAATCCTCTCTATTTTGCTGGTCATCTTTTTTAGCATTAAATTGAGTGAATGCATAACACATTGTGTCTAAGAAATATGCCCATACCTTTCCTCAACTGACATCCCCGCAACTTTGCAATTCTTGGCGTTGTCCGTTATGACTTGGACAACATTTTGAGGCCCAACCACCTCAATGGATTCGAAGAGGATGTTGGCGATGAATTGGGCATCCTTTACTTGCCCCTCACAATCAACCGCTTTAAAAAACATTGCTTCTTTAGGGAATACTGCAACCATATTGATCAAAGGGCGGTTTCTTGCATCTTTCCATCCATCAGAAACGATGGGCACACATGTTTTGGCACATGAGTTTCTAATTGGGTGCAAGAAGGTTTCCACATTTTTTTTGCTTATCCAATAGGGTGGTGCGGATCTTCTCATAGCCTGGTGATTTGTACCCTTTTGGGGCCTCATTGATGGCTTTCACCATCTCATGCCAATAAGGTGACCTCACAACATTAAATGAAAATCCATTTGTATACACACATCTTGCAATGTGTTCATCTACAATATCCCTGCTCTCATTTTGAAAGGCCTTTTGCCATGACCCTTTTGTCTTACTTCTCTTTCGTGAAAGGGGTGAATCCTTATCATCTATGGAGGTAGGAGCCACAAATGGATGTGGCATGGTCACAATTGGGGATCCACTATTTGATGGGGCAATAAGAGGCCTCGCTGATCGAGATGAAGTTACTCTTTTGGCCGATGGATGACCCGCTTTCAAAGCCAAAGCTGCCTTTGCATCTTCTTGCTTTTTGATATATGCCAAACCTTGTGCTTTTGGCACCCCAACATTATTCTTCCCCTTGCATGTTCTTATACCCTGACCCGGTATCGCACACAAGTGGCTTTTCGGCCGACTATAAGAGCCTTTGAATACTGATTCACACTCGTTGCATTTCCAAACAAAACACCCACCACTTGGAAGTTGTTCAAGTATTGTTACATGCCTCCATAATGGTGAGTTTGGGTCAAATTCCTTGACCAAAGATTGCTCAGAAGAGGCGAAACTTGTTGCCATTGTAGAAGTACCTACAAGGTTCAAAACCAACAACATAAGCAAAGAAAACAATGGCTAAAATTTAAAAATAAAACTTTTTTTCTAGGGCATAAGATGATAGCATGTATTGAAAATTTCAAACATTAAAAAGAAAAAATAGTTTAAAAATAAAAATTTCAACTAGGGAAAAGAAATAATGAACATAAGAAAAAACATGAAGTGTGTGAAAGATTAAATAACAAAAAAAGAGAAACAAACTTAGAAGTTAAATAAAACCTTACCTTCACTTAATAAACCACAAATCCTTATCCTTTACAACTCCTCACACTCCTACCAGCTTAGGAAAATACTTGCAATGCTTGTTGTTGAAGTATCAAACCCTAGACAAGCAAATTGAAATTTTAGAGAGCCAAAGATGAAATGAGGAAGGAGAGGTAAGTTTCTTTGCTTTATGTTTTGTTTTTGTGTTTTACTTTTGTTTTATTGTTTGTAGTTAACTTTTATCATTTAAATTAGAAAAATATTATTCTTTTTATTATTCAATGACTTTAAAGACATGTTCAAAAAACAAAAAATAGGCGTTTTAGGGGCGGATATGGGGTTGGGAGCGCGCAGGGTACGATTGCCATCCCCTGAATACTGTTGGGTACGTCTGTAGACGTACTTGATCATATCTGCAGGGTACTGGCCGTACCCTGCCCGCTTCCACCCCTGTATCCATCCCGTACCCGCTCTCGGTACGTTTCGTACCGGTTTAAACCGCCCCCCTGTCGTATCGGCATCCTTGGGTCCCATAGACTGTCTGGTCTCATGGACGTCATTAAAAACTTTCATTCATTCATCCCTTCCGCACACAAATTTGAGGAATTTGGATATTTTCCAAAACCCTAATGGAACATTGCTAAGAATGATGCCAACCACATGTAGAAAACCTGATTTTTATGACAACAAATTGATTTTATGCAAAAATTAGGGCAGCGACCTGTTTTAGGTCCACAAAACCCTAAGCGACCTAGGTAGAATTCAGATTTTAGCCTTTCCCACACACAAATCTTCAAAAAAACATCAACAACATGAAACACTTGATGAATTCATGCAAAATAAATGCTTCAACAATAAATTACAGACTATTGGAATTAATTATTGCTCAAAAACAACTGAAACTTCGAAAAAACTATATCTTCATAAATACTTGGAGATAAAATACAAATGATAGCTCAAATTGACCACAAAAATATCAGCTATCCAATAAAATTAGAATCAAATTTTTCCAACCATGAAAACCCACTGAAAAGTGATCCCTGAAATCTCCAAATGGGTAGATCAAGCTGGAAATAAATGTGGCAGTCCCCAAAAAGCATGCCCTAGCTGGAATGTGTGCCCTAGCACTGATAGAAACCCTTGTCATTCTGAAATTCTGAATTTTGAAGTTTCAATGTGACTCCTAAATGAAGTCACCAATGCAACAAATGAGGGTTTCCGTCCCCAAGTGTTGTGACTATTGAGGGTTTTTGTCCCCAATAGGATCCAATGAGGGTTTTCGTCCTCAAAGGGTGAAAATGAGAGCTCAATGCTCCAATTTCCAAAAGAGAAGTATATAATTCACAAAATGATGATTACAATGAGCCCCAACATTTACTTTTATAGCCTTTTCTTTCCTTTCTTTGTGGAGCGCTCCATGTAGGCCTCTTTATTTCTTTTTTTAACATTTGTTTTTCCCTCTTAAAAACGGACGACCTCTCCCTTTTAGCCGACTAAAAATAATGAAAATAGGCTAAGGGTCTTTTTTCTACTTTAATATTTAAAAATACCTTTTATTTTAATAATAATATTATTAAGTTGTCCCAAAATGAAGAATTGGTTGAGCCCAACTTAAAATATTATTAATTATTTTTAATTTAGAAAAGGGGACATTACAGTCCTCCCTCCCCAAATTTGTTTACCCTTAAGCAAATGCAAGCTCTCATACCCAAGTGTCAATTTGTGCACCAAAGTGAAAGAGCATGATGTAGTACTCCCATAATCTAGCTCCCATGCATGTCGAAGTGAGAGAACTTCTACAAAAGCAAAGGTATGCAATGGTTGCCCCTATCTTCATAGAAGTCTCTTAGTAACCCATAAAGTTTTATGGCTACCTTGAAGAAAAACCAATTGTTGTCCCAATTTTGCCCTCGAAAACAACAATAGCGATTTCTTCCCTTGTACACTCGATTGTACAAAACACTTTCCAGCCAGTTGTAAGCTCAAACAAAGGGCAAACATGAATAATGCTTAGCAACTTGACCAATAAAAGTATTTTCCAATGGGGCATCTTCAACTTCCATCTCACCCTTGTCAACTATGGTCAAAGAACACCCTCTAATCA
Organism: Taxus chinensis; assembly: GCA_019776745.2. Taxonomy (NCBI): domain Eukaryota; kingdom Viridiplantae; phylum Streptophyta; class Pinopsida; order Cupressales; family Taxaceae; genus Taxus; species Taxus chinensis. The sequence goes on from CM034154.1 coordinate 488,024,357, forward strand.
CATGCATGAATGCAACTAGAAAAGAATGAGTGATGTCAAAAATGATGTCAGCAATGTTATTGAGTACAAATGGGTTCATAGTTGTCATAAGGATGCTTCTTCTAACACTTGAAAGTAACCAAACATCACCCATCATTTCTCATAGGCTTCGTTGGAGCCTTTTTGCAAAAATAATAAATTATGAGTCATCATACCTTGCCTTTGCTATACTCCTCTGATTTTCAAGTGGGTTGCCAGTTGAAACTCGTCATTCACCAATCTCCAATGGTGTTTGTTCTCTCTACCAATACAAACTAGGGTAATGTCCCTTGTCTAGGGTTGAAACTGAAAAACAAGGAAAGTACACCCAAATGAAGTAGAACTCTAATTTTTATAACAACAACTAAAAATTAGAACAGTGAACAAGAAGTCTGATTTTTAAGACAACAGCTTGCAGAAAGTGAAAATTCAACCTCAATATTTTCATAGAAACCATTCAACATAGATAAGACACTTAAAGAATATTTTAGGGCACTTTTCACCATGGACTCAAAACAATCTACTGAGCTAAAACGATTATTAATCAACAACATAAGTATAGCCAAGAGCAATGACCAAAACGTTCGACGTCTCCAAACCCCAACAATGGCAAAATATGGAATATATCAACCTTATAAATTATGATAAATGAGGAATATCAAAAAATAATGAAGTCCGTTTGTACCTATGTCTCTCTAGAGACCAGGCACCAAAGGAAATGATCTTCTACCCTAGTCGTTCCCTACGAGAGGGATCCAAACAATGACATCGCGAAGCTTTGAGTGACTCCTTGATGCCTTAGATGCAAACCAGCAAGATGGTCTTCAATGAAAGTCTTCAACGCCACCAAATTGGAGGGTTTTGGTCCTCCAATATCCCACAAGGAAAGGTTTCATCCTCCTTTAGTGAATGGACTCCCTAGAGTAATCCTAGAACCAAGTATAAAAGTGTATAGGCAAGATGAAATTGATGCTCCAAATGTGCGTGTCTTCAGGGAGCAAACCCCTTTTCAGTCTAAAGGTCTAAGGGGGAATTACTCCTAGACCGAACCTCTTAAGAGCTTGTTTTATCTGAACTATTTCCATGTTAGAAATTCTCCAACCATTGTCAACCTCTTAAGGAGCATTGGCAGGTATAGAGTCAACCTAATTATAATGTTGGGAGCTATATAACCCAGCTGACCTTTGGCATAAAATACCAATCTTCAGGCGTAGCTCATTAATAACAGGATGAAAGAAAAGGAATATGAAACACCACTATCTTAAATCAGTACATTTTGCTGCAAATTAGTTTTTGGCCACAGGAAGAAAGATGGCAAGAAGTCATTCATTGGTTTTGTAATTTGAAAAAGGGAACATTACAAAATGCATTGTGCAAGGTTGTCCTAATGTGTACCACACAAGAAAGTCACCTTATTGTAGTGACCTCTTTTGTTGTTCAAAAATGATGATTTGTAGGTACCAATAGGGAATTTCGGGTTGCAGATTTACTCAATCTTACCCTATGCCTCTATCAGAAATGCCTCCAATCTTTTCTGCTTCAACCCAAGTATGGAAGAGGCTTCATCTCCTTGCAAAGGGTGATCACATGTGACCATAAATTTGACATTCCTCATGATGTCATCTTTTGCTACAGTTGCACTCTTATTTGCTCCTTCATTTGTATGGGAAAAGAGCAAACTCAGTTGGCTCTTCCAAATCATCACACATGTGCCTACACATAGAACAAACTTATTAGAGAAAAAAGAGTTTTCTTCTTCTCCATTTCATGCCTTGTAGATATGATGGCCAACTCCTTTTTGCTTGCAAACTTCTCACAAACTTCATACAAGTGATGGTTGTCCAAAAACTCAGTCATGTTGCCCCAAACACAACTGTAAATCATGCATTTTCCCTCAAAAATCAGAATGAAAGTAGATGGAAAACCTCCTATGATAGTTGTAAGCATGTTGCTATTGTTAGCACCCTTCACCCAAATGGTTGAAAATTCTTCTACAACTAGTTAACAATGGAAAGGGCTAGAAATTGCATGGTTAGTAAGTGAAAAACAAGTACACTTGCTGTCATACTGAATATCCCTCATGAAATCTTGCAAAAACAACATAGTGGGGGCTGGAAACACTTTGTTGATGACTGAAAATACCTCAAAAATGTGGAAACTATCCCCTCTCATGGTTGTCCTCTTTTGTATGACAGCAAATAAGATTATAGACAAGCTGGAAATGTCTATGACAGCAGTACAAAATCTTATGACAACATGCTCGAAAATCTGAAAATCAACATGTTTACAACTCACAACCATACCTTCCATGTCCGGTTGGGTAACGATGCTTTGGGCAGCAAGATAGCATCCATCTTGCTCATCTTCATACACAACATTTACTTGAGCATGCTTATCACTTGGGAACTCAAAACCTTTATGTCTTGACTCCTTGTTTTGGAAAAAAAATTAGATTTTACCTCATCATGTGTTGCCCATATACCTTGTCTTCTTTCGTAAGTTCCCCCTTCTTTTTAGTTGTAACAACTTTGATTATCTTGATATCCTTGCCTTGGAGTGTAGAACTTGGCTTCAAGGAACGCTCTAGGAGTAAATCCTTCACAACTATAACAAGTTCAAAACAATCCTTATAAAATTTCTTTCTAACCATATGCATGGAGTAGCAATATTGAATTCAACAAGGACTTCATCTTTCTTATAATTCAAAGGATCAACTGGAACCCAAACTTTTATGTTCACATAATCTTGAACTTGCAAGAAAAGATCTATGTGCCCTATGTTACTCAATGAATTCTTCACATTATTACCAATTATATTATGAGGCATCACACATGACATATAATCATTCTTTTCAACAAGATTACCATAATGACACAAGTATGGCAGCGACATAGGAGGAGATAAAATGTGATCATATCTATCATAACTTTGGCTGCCAACAAAGAGCTCACCCTTATTTTGTTGGTACTTGTCTAGAACATCTTTAGAACTCTCTCCAAAGTTATAAACTCCTTGAATCTGCCCGTCATTGACCATTGTTTGGGAAATTCCAGTGAATTGAAAGTAATTATGAAGGACCGGATCTGCCTTTCCTTCATGAACATACCCTTCCATAATGTCATCCTTATATACTTCATGCAAATATGGTTTTCTTCTTCATTTTTCTACAACATGCCATCATTAGAAATCAATTAAATCATCATTAAATATCAAAGGACTTTTACCTTCCAACTCGTGCTTCATGGCTTCCTTCTCTTCCCTAGGCTTGTGGTTCGAGATTTCATCGAACCCTTGGCCCTCCATATAGCTGTTCTGAAAATCAGTAAAGGGCTCATTCTTATGGAAGATTATAGGTACTTTTGCCTCTTTCTTTGGAGATACTGCTGCATCAAAAACCCGTTTTGGTTCTTCATTTAGCAACACCTCTCCATGTCCTTCAACATGGTTTTCTTGGGACTCCACCTCAAAGCCCTCTTGTAGATTTGATTTTATGTTTCTTCTTATGTAGCTTGTGACCTAGGCTTGGGCTTTGATTTTCCCTTGCTTACTCCCATGAACTCAAAAATGACATTCCATCATGAATCTTCTCCGAAAAGCCATATACTCCTCATACTATGTAGCAATGTTGTCCACTTTGGTTGAGTATTATTGACTTCCTTTGAAGAGCTCCTTCCACCATTCGGATCTTAAAGGGTATGGATCAACTGAGCCATTTTATTGGCCAATCTTTTTTTCCCTAGGGAAAACCTTTCAAATCTAACATCACCAAAAACTACTATCCTCCATTTTAGTTTCTTGCATGAAAATCCCTAGGTTAGGAAGACCGAAGTTATGATACCACTGTAATGTCCCTTTCGGGCTCAAATTTGAGGAATTTGGATTTTTTCCAAAACCCTAATGGAACATTGCTGAAAATGATGTCAACCACATGTAGAAAACCTGATTTTTATGACAACAAATTGATTTTATGCAAAAATTAGGGCAGCAACCTGTTTTAGGTCCACAAAACCCTAAGCGGCCTAGGTAGAATTCAGATTTTAGCCTTTCCCACACACAAATCTTCAAAAATACATCAACAACATGAAACACTTGATGAATTCATGCAAAATAAATGCTTCAACAATAAATTACAGATTGCTGGAATTATTTATTGCTCAAAAACAATTGAAACTTCAAAATTCCATATCTTCATAAATACTTAGAGATCAAATACAAATGATAGCTTAAATTGACCACAAAAATATCAGCTATCCAATAAAATTAGAATCAGATTTTCTAACTAGAAAAACCCACTAAAAAATGATCCTGAAATCTCCAAATGGGTAGATCAAGCTGGAAATGAATGTGACACCCCAAAAAAAGCATGCCCTAGTTGGAATGTGTGCCCTAGCACTAATAGAAACCCTTACCTCTACAATTATGAATTTAGAAGCTCCAATGTGACTCCCAGATGAAGTCACCAGTGCAACATATGAGGGTTTCTGTCCCCAAGTATTGTGACTATTGAGCGTTTTTGTTCCCAATAGGATCCAATGAGGGTTTTCGTCCTCAAAGGGTGAAAATGAGAGCTCAATGCTACAATTTCCAAAAGATAAAAATAAAATTCACACGATGATGATTACAATGAGCCCCAACATTTGCTTTTATAGCCTTTTCTTTCCTTTCTTTGTGGAGTGCTCTATGTAGGTCTCTTTATTTCTTTTTTAACATTTGTTTTTTCCTCTCAAAGAGGGACAATCTCTCCCTTTGAGCCAACTAAAAATAATGAAATTAGGCTAAGGGTCTTTTTTCTACTTTAGTATTTAAAAATACCTTTTATTTTAATAATAATATTATTAAGTTGTCTCAAAATGAAGAATTGGCCAGGCCGAACTTAAAATATTATTAATTATTTTTAATTTAGAAAAGGGGACATTACACCAAACTTGTAGATGGAGAGATGGATCACCACTCATAGACATCCCGACATGAGAAGGTAAATGTTTTAGGTCAGTTTAATAGCCTAAATCGCTGTATCCTTTTCCAAGAAGGTAGACATCAAGGTCAACATGTTAATTTGGGCCTTGACAAGAGGTGAAATATTGGATAAATGTTCATGTTGGCAAGTGGAAAATGACTTCTTGTGTTTGAGCGTACAAGCCGCATGAGTTAGACATGCATGTTCACATAACAAACCACATGATGAGTTAACTGTGCAAATATATTCTTGGAATATTTCTAAGGGAAGAAGAGACACATGGTGCGTAGAAAGAGAACTAGGAAGCGGATCATCCGGAACTGTGTCACCGACATAAACAGGATTGCGCTTGAATGCTAAGCATTAGCTAGAAGAAGAGAAGGTTCTGGAAGAAGAATCTAAAGGAATCTGCAAGGGTGTATATAAAGTATAGATCTTCAGAGTTAGATAATAATTAGTACAATTATGTCTTAGTAGTTTTAGAGAGTTAGGGTTGTGATAAATTATGCAATTATTTATCAAGGTTGTGCAAATATTGTGAGGGTTCATGCACAAATGAGTGCAGATGTGCTTGTATGATGTAATGCTATTGTAGATTCATAGAGAATTCATGGGTCTATGTGCAACTACATGCAAATCAATGTAATGTGTACCATTTTTTGACAATGATTAATGGAGATAATCTATTTCTATTTTAAATTGTGGTTTTGTTATTTAGGATATGCATGGATTGTGATAGATTTGGTATTATAAGTGATAAATATGCATTTTATGTGAAGGGCCTACGGTCTGAGTTGTGATGGTACTAATGGTTGTAACAAGCAAGGTCACATGTGTGTCTAATCCTTGTGTGTTATTCTACAAATACGAGGTCACTGTGTCTGCTTTACTATGCTTCGAGTGAGACCTTCATGCGAGAGCTTGATTAGAAGTGTCAGTTTAGATAAAGTCATACTCTTTAATGTGAAAAAACCTAGGCTAACATTTGGTTATGTTGTTGGGACCTTGTTTAATTGTGCCATGAGGCATAACTGTGCATATGGTTTGTGGATTGACAGACTGGGTTACGCAAGAGAGCCTGAGTACACAAAGTGACGGTGTAATGAGAGGTGCTCCAGGGCTGGTTTGAAACGTGCATTCCATGAGTCCACCGCAACAGGCATTTTCTCAACTAGTTCATGTGCGTTGTGTACTCTTACACATTCTGGTAAATATCCACTTAAAAAAATTGTTTGAATGCCCATACCCTGCTCCCAAGCTCCCATTTTGGCATAGGCTGGGAGGATGCTACCAAAGGTTGTGGAATTTGGCTTTAAATCTGTTAATGCTTTGATTTAGTGGATTCCATCATCCTTTGTCATTGGCATGTATAACACAAAAAAGTCCACTGATCAAATCCTTCACGAGTTCCCTATTTCTGCTACATATACAATAGACATCCCATGTCCCATCATTCCTCAAACACCTACCATTAAGGTTTTCTTTCTCCAGTCGAATTGCAGCCGCACACAGATACACACACATACATATCTAAAGAGTTTAAAAGTAGGAGGATAATATGTGTTTTAGTCTACCCTTGCGAGGTCTAGGGGTGTAACTACTACAAGAATTGGAATTCACGTTTCACTAGAGGAACTTGTGAATCAAGAAAACCATAGGAGCCCGCTGTTTGTAAGATGCCGGATAAGAAGAACTAATCACAGATTTGAATGCTTTTCTTTTGGTCTGCATAACAAATCACCAGAATGTAGAAAGAGTTGCTATGCATTATGAATCATGTCTGTGATGACAACAATGATTCTTTGGAGTGAACCTGTCATTGTCAGCCCCGGCAACCATGAATCCCTAAAGATCTAGGAGCATCTCGTGGTTGATTTTTCCAGCCATTTTCGTGGGTTTATTTCCTGCCATTTTCGTGAGTTTTTCCAACCATTTTTGTGGGTATGTTCCATCTATTCTCGTGGCTCCTCTGATTGTGATTACTGTTCATCACGATTACCGTTCACGGTCTTATTGCGATTCCTGTTTGCAACTGCTGTTCATGTTATACTGTTCATCGTGATTACTGTTTGTGACTATTATTCACAGGGGTGTGGGCCTGTTACAAGATTTTGTGCAGGTGTTGAGCAGGTTTTGAGCAAGCTTGATAGACTTCGTACAGGTTTAGAAGCCCATAATTTGCAGCGGAAGTGGTTTTCAAATTAGCCCTTTTGAAAATGGGATTTGCGGATCCCATTCCCATTTCTTTGTGTAGATTTCAATTGTTCAGTTTTTAATATTTACAAATCTGCCCGAACTACAATTTGCAGATTCTGTACAGTTTTCCTGCTGATTTTGATGCAATTTCTAGCAGGTTTTGACAATGCTTTGGACATTTTGTGCTGATTGTCAAACTGTTTGACACTATGCACTAGGCATTTTCGGTTCGCTACCAAGTGTTTGACAAAATCTCTAAGCTTACTTTTGAATGTATGTCAACTAATTGACAAAAGTTTTAGCTTATTGCATGCGAAGATTGCAATACAGAATACAGAGACCTCCCCTCTTAATTTGGTGGCCCTGTTGGCACAAGATTTTAGACCTCCCCCAGCAGTTGGTGAAGTATTTGCAGATCTGTTTTTGTGAACACTATGGAGCTCCACTGACACAGGAGTTTAAAACTCCTTGCCACCACAAGTTGTTGACCCTGAAATTTAAGTACACTAGCATTCGCAGCTGGATATCTGGAATTGAAGCCCTAGGTTTGGAACTCCAAGATCTTTTGTCGCTGTTCTAGACACAGCTGCAGGGGAAAGATGTAATTTTTGCTGTTTTGCAAGCTAGAATCACTAAACTTGAACAAACTCTAGCCACCCCCACAAATTCTCTTTGCCTACAACAATTTAATGAAGTGGTTTCAGAATTTTAGAACAAGCAATCTAAGATAATCATTTAGCATGAACACCTTAAAAAGAAACCACAGCCCAACAATAATCTATCCAAAAATAAGCTAAGGTACAAAATTTCTGGGTACAAGTGGTCAAGGGGAAGAAAGCACCTTCGGTGGTGGAAATAGCTGTCTAAGCAAAATTTAAAGAAGAAAAGGCACGTCAAGCCAAGGCACTCAACCTCCGTGTTCGTGGCCTCCCTAAACAAAAAAATCCCATATAGGCAGGTCACGCATTCTTGCATGAATCTTTGGACTTGAAAGATATCTCCCTCAACAAAGATTGGACATTGTCGGACAATACCCTTGTTATCCAATTCCAACTATAGAAGAGTGTTTGCAAGCTCTCAAGGCAAAAAAGAAGCTCTTTTCCCTCCCACAAGAAATTTATGTATATGCGGATCTCACACGACTCCAAGTGGAAGAGCTTTGGAAAGCTTGTATTCAGGTAGTAGATGCTAGGAAGGAGAACAAGTGGGTTGTTATCAGAGAGTGCAAGGATGTCATTCGTGACTCTCCCCCACTTGGTTGGTCATGCCTTGGATCATCATCATGACGATGAACTTGGGTCTCGTTGCGTGGTGATGACATCTCCATTGCTTCTTGTCTAGATACCTTCCAGATTCTTATAGCTTCTTGATATCTCATCTTCTTCACTGAGACCCATGAGAGGCCCGAGTGGGCCCCCTCCAATCATAGGGTACTCGCGGGTTTCAGCCTTTTGTTGTGGGACATGCAAATTAGATGGTGTTCATGGTTCAGGTGGTGTGGCCTGCCTCATTTGGGACTGCATCAGGTCTAGAGTTTGAGTTGTGGCTTCTGATGTCCACTCCAAATACATGTGGCTTTAGATTTTAGAGAAATCCTCCTTGTTTTTGGGATGTCTTCATAGTGGTTTGCTACTTCCCCCCTCCACATCTTCATTTTCCATTCATGTTGATGGGGACATGTACCTTGAGCTCTTATCCAAAGATCTCTCATTATTCCACCATTGGTGATATCATTGTTTTGCGCAATTTTAATGCCCATACAGGGAAGCTACAAACTCCTATTCAGGAGCTTGCTGAGGATGAGTTACGCCTTCATGAGCTAGATCTTGAGGAGGTCACTTTACAAAGAGATTTTGCTAATAAGAATATTTTAGTTACAACTTATGGGAGGTACCTCCTTCAATTGGGTGAATCTCATATTCTCCACATCCTTAATGGGCTTCCTCTTCTCTCCGGATTTGGTAGATTCACTTGTTTCCCCCACGGTGGTGGTGTGAGCGTCCTGGACTATGTTCTCACTAGCAAATCCCTCATCCCTCATATCTGGGGCTTCCTTAGCTCGTTTCAGCCCCCCTTGTTGACCATGTTGTCTTGACTTTCACCCTACATACTGGCTCAAACCCTTCCCCCCACCTTCCCCCTCCACCACGCCCCAAACACTCAACACACCACAATCCACTTTGAGGATGATTGCACCATTGATTATGTTGTCAGTATCTCCCTTTTTATGTCTGGGTTTTACTCCCTCCCTCCTCCCACCACTATTGCCATGTATGGGTTTTTACACCAAACCCTCTAGGATGCTGCCCTTGATTCCTGTCCCACGACTATTCATTACTCCAGATCCCCTACTTGTCACGAAACTTGTCCCATGAACCTGTGGTACGATAATGAATGTAAATCCCTTCACCAGAGACTTTGTTTTTCCCTAACCCATGACCCTACCTCCATACCCACCCTTAGTAGGGAGTATCGTTGTCTTCTTCGACATAAGAAACGGAAGTTCCTTGCGTCTAGATGGCTTTCACTCCTTGCTGATCTCCACCACTCTCCCAATACTTTTTGGCGTCTTCTTCTCATGAAAGAAACCGCCATTTACGACATCACACCCGAAGCATGGATCTCTTATGTTAGTTCCCTCTATGATGTTCCAACCCATCCTGTTGCCATTGCCCCCACTCCACCATCCTCTGTAATGTCCCTTTTCTAGAAAAATAAGATTAATTTGGATTTTTCGAGCAAACCCTTTTCAATAAATTAATTACAGACTAAAATCATCCAAGAAAAACCTTAAAGAATAAATTCCTGAGATCTGAATTTATACCCAACCCTTATGGCTGTAATAACCCTTTTGGGCAAAATTAATGAAATATGGAATTTTTCCTTTATTCAACAAATACTAACAAAGTAAAAATACCTAGAAGGTTCAGAGCATTTAGAAATCCTCTAGGAAAAGAAATTTGGAAGAAAATAATTTTTCCAACGAAGATTTGATTTTTATTTATTTAATTTTTCACTCCCAAAAACCAGGAAAATAACTGTGTATGATTACAACATTTTTTCTGATAAATGACACCCCAGGTGGCATAAGAGACCAAACGATGAATATGCAACCAAGAATCGAAGAAATCTGCCCACGGTTGATGCCTTAAATGTTGGTCTGAAATCCCAAAGGGTGTAGATAACCCTAGATATGGTTGCAAATTGTGCCCTAGCTATTCCCTACTTGAAGGCTTGGTAGATTTCTCCCCACGAGCTGAATTTCTTTTCTTGAAATGTAGATTTGAAGTGGAGAATGTAGAAAACGTGCTCAGAAAGTGTGCCTTAGCTCTGAAAATCTGATCGTTTCCTCTGAGAATCTGATATAAGCTCTAGTGTGATCTCTGTATGAAACCACCAAGGATAAATTGAGGGTTTTTGTCCCCAAAATCTGAATACAACGAAGGGTTTTTGTCATAGTTCGCCTATTTGTATTTGGCAAACCAATTTTTTTTTACTCGGCAAGACTTAGTGAATATTCGGGAATATTCAACAACTTAAAAAATACTCAAATTTCTTTAAAAACATGAATTTTATGCAAAATATAGCTACAAAATGTATCAAATGAGTCCATAAAATGTTGGAGAAGTGTTTTCTATTAGATTTGAATACAAATACAACACAAAATCGCATCATCATGCGAATACAACAGCCGGATGATAAGTGCTATGAATTTATGACGATTCTCATTGAAAATTATCATCATAAATTTCATATCTATACAAGTTACAATATACAATAAGTTACATTTTCCTCTTCCCCGCTCGAGAGAAATATTGAGGAGAGGGTCTAGTGCCTCTACTAGTCCCGCAAAAGAAGGTCAAGGCAATGAGTCGCACAAGGAGTCCAAAAGAGTGATGGATGTTTCTCTTGCAGTAGTCTCCCAGCCGCCACATATGCTGCTGCATTGTCTCTGACAACTTTCACAACATTCTGTATACCCACCTCTAATACAATCTTCTCCAACATAACACTCAAATTCTCTATATTTTTTACTATGTTAGAGGCATCAAAGACTTCAAAAACACCATCTCACCAATTGAAGCTGCTAAAAATTTAAAGAGGGTGCGATTCCTTCCATCTGTCCACCCATCTGAAAGAATGGTGCATCCGTATTTGTGCTATTGTTTCTTTTGATCTTCTAGAATTGTAGTGGCATTTGCAACTACACCCTTGAGCAATTACCGACTCAAATCTTTTGGAGAGGGTGCCTTGTACCCTTTCCTTGCAACTGTCAATGCTGTCACCAAGTACTCTCAGTACGGGCTCTTTGCCACATTAAATGGAAGGTTTTTGTAGTACCAGATACTCGCACATGCTTTTTCCGCTTCATTGCGCATATCCTTGTTTCTGATTGTACCTTGCAATGAAGGTTGTGCTCTAGGTATGTTCCTTGGCACAAAAAAACTATGTATACCTTTGCTCGAACTCGATGAAGTAGATGTGCCTCTTCCGGTTCATATGCGTGGACCACGAGTAGAGACCACAATTGTTGCTGCATCATCTTCTGAGTCCTCTGTCATTCATGCCTCAGATGTAACAACTTCTGTTATGGCTGCATGTTCCCTTTCCCATTCTAGTTTCTTCTCCTCTAGCTCTACCAACTCTGCTTTCATCTCTTGCTCTACCCCTTCCATAACATTGGGGCAAACCACAATGTTTTAGAAAACAATACATGCAAGGTGATACTTTAGACGATTGATGCCTCCAAAAAAAGTTTTGCCACATAAATTGCAAACCATTGTTCCCTGAACTGCTCCACGCACACCATACTTCCAAGCGAGGGTATGTGCATTCGCAGGAACGGTTCCTACTAGTGATCTTGACCTAGATGTTGAACCTAATGCCGAGTTTGATGCCATTGTTAATCTCTAATCTGCAACCCAACGCACATTTAAAAAATTGAAAAAAACATAAGCTTGATTAAATTTAAAAAAGTGCTTGAATAACCATATTTCACCGTAATTTAATAAAAATAACATACCTACGGTTGCAAATGAGTATTAAAAATTTAAAATGATTCGCAATCACATTGAACGCATTTAAAATTACAAAACATATTCGATGAATCGATTACAATACGAATATATAAAATCTAAATAATTTAGAACAAATTTGTGTTAAAAAAAAACAATGCCTCCGGCTATAAATGACTATTAAAAATTTAAAAGCATTCGCTTTTACATTAGATGTATTTAGAATTAGAATATGAATATATAAAATTTTAATAATATATACCAAATTTGCAAAACTTGAAAGAATATTTAAAAAAAAACTTACCTCCAAATGCAATTTTCCAAATTTCCTTTTCGAATTCGCTCAAAAATACGTTCAACACATGCAATGCAAGCTCAAATGGTTGTGTGAATGAAAATGAAGTGCTTTGGGGCCTTTTAAAGGGAAAAAACCGCATTTTTTGAGTGTTAAAGACGTGTTTACGTGTATTTTCCGTGTTGGCAAGTTTTTAGCTCGGAATCGCCGAGTTTTGGCGAATATTCGCCAAAACTCGCCGAGCTCGAGTGGTGAGTTTTTCAAGCGATTATTCGTTTCTAGATTTCTTTGGCGAGTACTCGTTGAATATCCTAACTATGGTTTTCGTGCTCAAATGTAGACTGCAAAGGAGGGTTTTCGTCCGTAAGTGCAAAAGTAGGAGCAACAATTCAAATCTTCAATGTCAAAATAGATGAGAGTCAAAAGATGTGTCCAAATGACCCATCAACACTCTTTTATAACTTTACTTTTCCTTTTCCCAAGGAAAAGCCTCCAAAAGTAACTTTCCATTTCTATTCCATTGTTATGAATTACTTTTTCGAACATTAATTTTTTATAATAATAAAACTTTATCAAAAAGTTGTTTTTTTATAATAAAAAACCATAAGTGTCTTTTATAAAGTTACTTTTTCGACACTTAAGTTATATTATGAATTTATCATACTTTATTTGAAAATGGGACACGGCAATTTGCCCATCCCAAAAATTGCTTGTCCTCGAGCAATAACTGATCCAACTCTTCAATTCCTTTTGACTGAACTACTTTACAAATTCCAGAATCCTAATTCAATATCAAGAAATGCTTTTGCTCCGCCACTCTAGTATAATTGAAAACTTAAGATTCTAGACCAGAAATCACTTTTGCCAAACTTCCTTGTGCAACCGTATTAGGATTATCTGGTTTATCTTTGAAAACCTTATCATTTCCTATAATTTTATTTTGAAATTTCAGCCAAAATTGAAAAATTTGATCAATATATGTTTGTACGTTAACTTGGCCTTCAAATGCTTTGCATTGGAAATTCTTTTCTTCTTTGGGTTTCTCAAGTTCAAGGCTTCCCACCTTAATTGCGTCCAGAAAATCATTGGAAAATTCCAACTTTTCTTGCTGTCCTCTAGTTGAAAACTTTTTATGAAGTCTAAATTTCAGATCCAAAGAATGACCCATGAGTTGCAACTACTGAACCCTATTAGTATTTACAAGTTCCTTATATTCAGCAATAATTATTTGGCACTTACCATAGTTTTGACCCTATTGATGTTTGGAAATATCTCCTGGATCCCATATTAAAATGTGTAAACACCTTTGGGCAATCTGATCTCTGTGTTGGCTCGTATCAAAATGTTCCCTAAAGTGTCCTTCAATCCTCAAATTCACTATCTCTACTTGTCCACCTATTTGTGTGTAATAATTGATTCGAAAAGTGAGCTTGGTGCTAGATAAGCAAAACAACTCCTTCCAAAAAAAAATGAGAAATCTGCCATCCTTATTGCTGATAATATTTTCACATAAACCCTCCAACTTAAACTCCTCTCTAAAAATTAACTCTGCCACTTGATGTGCTTTGAATTCCACATAAATAGCAAATAAATATGCATACTCACTCAGCCTATCGTCAACATGAATGCAAACTTTATCATGTACCTTGGGAATATTGAAGTCCATGGACACACTTTTACAATTGTAATTGGGAATAAGCAAAGGCTGAAACAAGTTTCCCAAAAGGACATGCTTTACCTCATTCTATTGGTGGTTGATGTACTCCTTGACGTATTGGAGATCGTCCTCAAAGCTCCTCCACGAGAATCGCTCTCTTATACATCTGCCAATATTGTAGGTTCTAGAGTATTCCACCATGGGTGTATCATGCAAGATCTTCCACATTTTTCTGTTTCATCTTTGATTCAAGCAATGGAAAGTTCTATCCTTACACAAAACGGGTCCAGCTGTTAGCATATACTTGTCATCCTTAACGTTTTCTTTAAAGATGTTAGCAGAAAATATTTTCTTCACACATTCTACCATGATAGACACCTCTCGATTATCATAAATGACAAAGCAAAGAATGGGCATTCTAGAAAAATCATCAACTACATTCTTTTCCCCCTCTATATCAAAATCACAATCTGAGATTTTCCTTACCCCTTTCTATTGTTGATCATGCAAGTCAAGTTGTCCCAAGAAGAACTTCAATCCATGGTAGTCTATCTCAACCATACATCCACCAAAAACTAGATGTTTTCTGAAATTTTCCAAAACGTGCATTGTGGCAAGAATTTCCTTGTCATATATAGAGAAACTATTTTCTAAATCTTTCAACTTTATGTCCTTGATTTTATTGGAGACCCCATTTTGCATTAAATTACCTCCTCTTGAAACACCACCTTCTACCACAAATAGTTGTGAGAAATCTGAAATGGAAAATACAAGACATGAGGTAAAAACCTTCTTAAGCTTATCAAAAGCTTCTTGAGTTCTACCCTTTTTGCATGAGCTCCATTCTTTGTCATTTTGGTCAAGGGTGCTTCTATATGTGAACATCCCTTAACAACATTTCTATCATAGCTGCATAAGCTAAAGAGTCTCCTCAACAGAGTTAGTGTGGTAGTGGATGCCCAAACTAGACAAACTTGAATCCTCTTATCATCCACCTGCATACCTTGGTCATTAATGACATGGCCCAAAGATGGAATCTTTGTGACCACAAACTCAAACTTAATTTTTTTTTACAACTAGAGCATGTTGCTCTAGAATTCCCATGATCAATTTTAGGTGCCTTCGATGATCCTTCCCTATTTGGCTACATATAAAAATATTCTCAACAGATATCAAAACAAATTGTCTCAACTGAGTCTTGAATACCTGATTTACCATAGATTGGACAGTAGGTGGTGTATAAGTCAAATTGAATGACATGACCAAAAACCCAGTGTGTCCAATAGGACATCTAAAAATTGTCTTGTGCACATAATCCTTGCAAACAGAAATCTAATGGTTGCTAGATCTCAAATCAGTCTTTGAGAAATGGGGAATAATAATGGCATGCTTACAACCAATGCTCGACTCTATGGCATATTGGAAACCTCTATCTAATAGCGATCCTAGGGACATATTATTGAACACCAAACTATGTTGTATTGGAAGCCTTTGGATATCAACATAAGGACTATGTTGCTTTACCAAAAGATGAACTAGTTTGCATACTCTCCACCACAAAAAACTTTGCTGTCCAAACAACTTGGAATTGAGAGTAAAGATCCTCTTTCCATTTTTTACCCTTCAAAAGATCATCCGGATCCCATATACAAAAACAATCTTGAATCAAAGAGTCCACATGCCCCATATTGCACATTGTATCCCTTACGCTATCACCCATTTTAGCATGCTTTTCACGAGAACAAGAATTTTGTAGTGATATAGGATGAAGCAACAAATCTGAATTATGATCACCATTTCCATAGCTTAGACTGCCAATAAGGAGCTCATCTTTTGGAAATTCGAAAGATGGTGCATGTTCCTCCATGGTTTGCTTCCTTTCAGTTTCTTGTAACTCCAATTTCTCTTCTTTCTCATGCTGCCCTAACACAATTTATTCCTTGACCTTTGGAGGCTCTATTGTATCTAACTTTTTTTTGGTTCTTATCTGAAAACACTTCCCCATGTCCTTTGCCTAAACAATGTGGTTCGGCTCCTAAGGTTCTTTGTTGTTCTCTTTCTAAGAGTTATTGTGCAATTCAGCTATCATTTCTATGGTTAAGTACGGTTTCAACTTTTCTTCACATTGATTAACCACATTTTTAGCCAATGCACTCGCAATTGGTGATACTTTTTGCTCAAAATCAGCCATTAGTATGGATAACAATTGTTGTGAAGTCTCATCACTCTCATTCAAGACCAAAATCATAATGGTTTGCATTGCGGCTACTACATTTTCTGTATGATTTTTATGGACAACAAAGAAATATTCAAACATTTGGACAATAAGATCATCACATTTGTAATGTCCCTTTTTGGGACTGAAACTGAAAAAGTACGAAACCACACAAACCCCAATAGATTAAATTTAGATTTTTAGATCAACAAACTAATTCTTCTAACAGCTGGAAATCAGCAGTCTGATTTTTATAGCACTCCGGAAATAGAGAAAAATCACTCAAATATCATCAAATAGCTCAACCAAAATATAGATAGATATTTTAGGAAGGATTTAAGACACATTTTATCATCAAATCAGATCACATGCTCAGCTGGAAATTTAATTATAAACAGCAGAAGTACAGCCCATGAAAATAATGAAAAGAGAGGTTTCCTAACCTTGATAACCACATAGAAAGATAGATTCCGGCCTTAGAAATTATGCCAAATTAGAGTATCAAAAAAAATATGAAGTATGTGCCCAAGAAGGCACCCAACTAACACCAAACCCTAGTTGCCTCCTTTAGGGAGGTCTCCAAAATGCATGCAAAGCTTTGATAGATATTCTCCTTGATGCCCTAATTGCAAACAAGTAAGATAGTCCTCAAATCACCCCAAATGGAGTGTCACCGTCTTCCACCAAGCCACAAGGAAGGTTTTCGCCTTCGTTGGAATGCCACACAAGAGGGTTTTTGTCCTCAAGTGGATAGTTAGTGAGGACTTTGCTAAAAAAACCAAGTATATGTAAAATGCGCCAAAGATAGGATGTAAATGAAGTCACAAATCTCCTTTTATAGCTCTTGTTTGGTGCCAAAGGCCAAATAGAAGTGGACCGACCTCCTTGGGCTTCTTTTAATCTTTTAGTTTGCCATTATGACTCTCCAATCATAACCAACTTGCCTTATAAAGGGATACACTAAAAGAAACATTAAATCTAATACATGAAATTGAAATAAAAATGCAATTCCTTCCCTTGCTCAACCATGCTTCATTGCCAGGGAAAAGGGGATGGCAAGAAGTTCACTTTTAGGCTCTTAATTTGAAAAAGGGGACATTACACATTCTAGATCTAACATTAGAAAACAAGATTTGGTTTTTCCCGTAGTTTCTAGGATAATGATCCTCCTAGCAAAAGGACTTTTGATGTCATTCAGATCCTCAAAACTTTCCACAAATAATTAAAATACCTCTCTCATGGTGTTGTTGTATGGCCGTTCAAGAGTTGTTAGTTTTATAATTTCACTAATAAAAGTGACAACTACAAGTCTTACATATAGATTTGAGTGTTTCAGAAGCTTGGGCCTAGCCAAATGAATCACTAATGGATTCATTGCCCAAAACATAGACTCAGAATCTGATTGTCTTAACATCGAAAAACACTTTGCCACTTCCTCCAAAATATTGAGAAGAACATTTTTTGATTAAGGCGGATGCTCAAGTTCCTTCCCTGATCTGCAAATCTTTGTTCTCAATTCATCTATACTCATGAACTCCGTGATTGAAAGACTATGCATCAAATAGTATCTGCAACAGATTTAATTCTTCCCACAGCCGGCGAGATCACCAACTATTATACCACTGTAATGTCCGTTTCCTGGACAAATAAGATTAATTTGGATTTTTCTAGAAAATGCTTTTTTAATAAATTAATTGCAAACTAAAATCTTCTAAGAAAAACCCTCAAAGGAAGAATATAAATTCTTGAGATCTGAATTGATACCCAATCCTTATGGCTGTAATAACCGTTTTGGGCAGAATTAATGAAATCTGTAATTTTTCTTTTATTCAACAAATACTAACAAAGTAAAAATACGTAGAAGGCTCAAAGCATTTAGAAATCCTCTAGGAAAAGAAATATGAAAGAAAATAATTTTTCTAATGAAGATCTAATTTTTATTTATTTAATTTTTCACACCTAAAAACCAAGAAAATACCCGTGTATGATTAGAACATTTTTTCTGATAAATGACACCCTAGGTGGCATGAAGAGGCCAAATGATGAATATGCAACCAAGAATCGAAGAAATATCTCACACGTATGATGCCTTAAATGCTGGTCTGAAATCCCAAAGGTAACTTTTTGATAAAGTTTTATTATTATAAAAATTTACTTTCCAAAAAGCAAGTCATAACGAAAGAATAGAAATGGAAAGTTGCTTTTGGAGGCTTTTCCTTGAGAAAAGCGAAAGTAAAGTATAAAAGAGTGTTGAGGGGTCATTTGGACACATCTTTTGGCTCTCATCTATTTTGACATTGAAGGTTTCAGCTGCTACTCCTACTTTTGCATTTGAGGACGAAAACCCTCCCTTGCAATCTATATCTGACGGCAAAAACCTTTCGGTGTATTTAGATACCACTTTTGGTGTAGCTAAACATCTATCTGTACCATCAAATGTAGGGAGAGTAATCTTACCCAACCTATGTTGAATGTCTTTCCTTGGTTCTTGTGGTTGACTTACCCTTTTTCTTGGTCCTTCATTCCTCCTCAATTGGCAAAAATCTTTGAATGAAAGCATGTTCCTTGTGTTAGGATTCAAGGATGCATACTCATCTCTAAAAAGATTGACTTCTTCTGTGAATTCGTGTGTAGATGGTTGCTCCTCCTCTTGTGGCTCATTTCTCTGAAGGAAACTAGCACGAAAGAACTTGGGAGGAGTAGTATTTGAAACCCTTCCCACATGATGGCTAGAAGAGCTTCCCTCACCATGATGGCCTTGATTACCTTGATTGTTAGACAATATCCCCTACAAGGATCTTCCCAAATCAGCAATGGCTCCCACAATGGATTCTCTAAGATCCCTTTGTGACTCTAGCACTCTATTTTGTAGCTCTCTGTTGCCCATGGTGAATACCTCATTCATGTAGCTCATCTCATCATTGGGCGGAGGTCTTTCTTCACCATCCATCCCTCCTCTTCTTGGAGTTCTTCTTGGTAATGATATATGAAATGCTCTTCGTCCCTATCTATACAATTCTGAAATCTGAACATTCCCTCACAGGCAGGGAGGAACACTTGCTTTAATACCACTGTAATGTCCCCAAACGGGACACTTAGACCCCAAGTTGGGTTTCCAATCAATTCCAACACCCAAAACAGATTTGACTAAGAAAAGACAATTATTTGTAATGCACCCCAGAATTATTTCTATGAATTGCGACTAGGGTTATATGAGACACCTTCATAAATCAGCCATTAAAGTACCCCTTTCTATTCAAGACTGAAATGCAGATTTTATTAAAGCCAAAGTTTGAGGGAATATACTGATTTGAGTGCAAAAGAGACCTGAAATATCCCTTACAAAAAATGTGACTGGGTTTATAATAGAAGCTCAACAAGACTTCAATGTATTTTATATCTTTTACACCATAGTCTGATCATCAGACTTTTACCAGTCACAAATGGGTAAAATACTGATTTTTTAGCAGCAATAAATCTTCTGAAATTAAGGCAAGAGAATACACCCAAACTGAGCATCAAACTTCAGAATTTTATTTAATATTAACAACAGATCTGATCTGTTCAAACAACAGAGAAATGGGGGTTCGAAACCCAACCAAATATCCAGAAAAGCAGCATAAGATATCTGAAAATGAGCTTCGAACAGCATAGGCCCAAGATGATTTTAATATCCTTAAATCACTTGCAAAAACAGTCACAACTGGGTCGCTTCAACAGTACACAAATTAATGGTTCAACAACCAAATTTGACAAGAGACCTCCAATACAAAATGCGAGTTCCAAGGAGAGTTTTCGTTCCTCTCTCACTATTCTTATTGAGGGTTTTCGTCCTCAAAAGTTGCAGCAACAAGTGCTTCAACTTATAAGCTATTTTCAAAATATAGAATGATCATGGAATCCTCTTTTAAGTCGACCTCTCCTCTATAAAGGAAAAATGACCCAAGGGAGACCTCTTTCCTATCCAATCAGTTGCAATGATCTTCTCTATGCATGGTTCTCTCTTCTAAGCCAAGTCGCACTTTCCATAGGGACAATACAAAATTAATATGGCCTTTTGTTCTTTACAAGCTTCAATATTCTTCCTTAAGGCAAGTCGCCAATACCCCCTAGGAAGGATACAAAATAAATATAACCCCTTTTACAAAGATATTTGCCCTTCAAGGCAAGTCGTAATTACCATAGGGATTACCATTTATTTCAATTAAGCCAAATAAATAAATTATAAGTGCTTAATAATTTGATTTTATTTTTTATCAGGCACTTTATAATAATTTATTGTGACTAAGTCACCCTTGCTCATCCTTTGGCCATTGGGTTGACAAAATAAACCAATGGTCTTCGATAATATTATTCGAGAAAGAGGGACATTTCAAATATGGTCTGGTTTCCATTGTGTTTCCCCTTGCCACACTTTTTAATTAGGTGGTGTCTTCAGGCTTCCCTCATTCTTGGTCCCAAGACATTATCGACCCTATTCATAAGTCTGGGGATTCCTCTATCCCTGGTAGCTATAGGACCATTATGATTGGGGATACATTTGCCAACTTTATTCTACAATGTTAGACATGCAACTATGGGAGTACTTAGAAAGGAATAATATCAAAGCTCAGGGGAAGGAAGGCTTTAGAAGGGACTACCAAACTATTGGCCACATCTTTACACTCTGTGCTATCATTGAAGAAGAATCTCGCCACAGGTCTTCTAAACTTTTTTTTATTTTGTTGATCTCAAGAAATCCTTTAACTCAGTTCTGAGACACTTGCTTTTTCAAAAGTTGAGAGATTTCGACAATCCTGATTCCCTGATTACCTCAACTTAGAGGCTTTATGAGACAGTCTTTGGACAGTTTCGTACCTCTCACGGTTTGTCTAACTTTGTGAAGAGTATCATTGGAGTTAAACAAGGATGTCCTCTCTCACCAACCCTCTTCAACATTCACATTGATGAGTGAGAGGAATTTCTTCGGATGCATACCCATATGCATGATGGTTGTCTTCTACATGAGGTACTTATAGAGATCCTCCTTTTTGCTGATGATGTTGTTCTCCTCTCACACTCTGGAGAGGGCTTCCAATGACAACTTGATGTCGTTGTTATTTTCTACGAACTCCAACAACTTGTGGTCAACCTTAGTAAAACTAAGGTCATGATCTTGAATGTCTCCAAATGCTCTTTGTCTAAATTCCAATTTTTCTATAGAGGGAACTTCTTGAGATCACATTAGCCTACACTTATTAGGGGCCCAATTTTCTGGTCCATGCTTTAACACGAAGTTTGTCGTTCAACCACGCCTTTGCAAGGGGTATGCCTCTTTCTGTTTTGGAATATTCGTGTTTCCAAATCCACTTCAAGAACATCCCTTCCAAGTTACGCTTGTTTGAGGCTATCATCAAAACTACAGTTTTTTGTAATGTCCCTTTCTAGGGCTCAACCACACAAACAAGGAAAATCACACAAAACCCAAATGAATACAATATGATTTTTATAATAGCAGACTGAAAATCAGAACAACAATGTACACCTGTCTGATTTTCTACGACAAGAGCTTGCAAAGTACAATAATTCACCCAAATATCACTATGAAACCCATCCACAACATATATAACCCTTATAGGAACAATGTAGGTCAATTTACACGTTGAAATTCAATCACATGCAGAACTGAAAATTAATTTAGCAACAACAAAAGTACATCTAATAGAAGTTATTGAAAATGAGATCACCAAACCCCAATAAATACCAAATATGCAATATATCAGCCTTATAAATTATGAGGACTCCAAATATCCACTTGGGATGTAAATTTGTGCCTTAGAAACGACTTGATCACACTCCTATACAAGCTGCTCCCTAGGAGAGGGGCATAAAATAATACCAAAACCCTTGACATTCCTTCTTCTCCAAGCCCTAGTTGCAAACCAACAAGATAGTCTTCAAAGATGTCCTCAATCACTACCAAATTGGAGAGGTTCGCTCTCCAATATTCCACAAGGAAGGGTTTCGTCCTCCTTCGATGCTACACTAATGGATTGTCACCCATTAATGGATTTGGATTAGAGCAACCAATTCTAGAACCAAGTATAAAAAATATATATGCCAAAAGATGATCATAAAATGAGCCTATGCGACTCCCTTTATACCCTTATGGCGGCGCCAAAGGTCTAAGGGGTGAATTACCACAAGACCGACCTCTTTAAAAGCTTGTCTTAATTTCTAATTTCACTTTTGGAAGCTCTCCAACCTGGCTGACCTGTCTTAAAGGGAAAAACACAAAAGAAAATCATCAATAGCAATGAAAGAAAACTGAAATGAAACCCAAGGACTTCCCTTGTTCAATTTCTTCTTGTCCACGAAAAAAAGAGGGGCAATAAGTCTTCATATAAGACTAATTCGAAAAATGGGACATTACAATTTTGTATGGTTTAGAATTAAGAGACCTAGCTTGGGAGCCGTTGATTGAGCCGGTATTGAGAGAGTCTAGACTTCATGTTGCAGCGCATAATCCGTTGCAAGCGGACAATTCATTTAAGTTAATCATGTTTTAAGATGGGCCCGGTCATTTCCAATTTTTGAGTAACTTAATAATATCATTAAAATAAAAGGTATTTTTAAGTACTTAAAGTAATCGCATATTCATTATTATATGTTAGCTAAAGGGATGAACATCAAGAAACTTTATGGAATAAACTGAAAACATAAAAAGGAGAAAAGTATTAAAAGATTAATTTATTTTAACTGCTATAGTGGCTGACCCAAGGTGAAGAAAGAAATTGGAGGGAAAAGGCAATAATTAAATCAAATTAATTTTCCAAGTGGGGCAAACCCTTTTGGAAATTGTTCTAGATGTTGTGCCATCATTTGTGTATTAAAGGAGGTCACTTGGCTTGTTTGAGGAACATCTATTCCTTATCATAATTTTCATGACTGTTTTGGGATGTCCTTCATTCCTTTCCACTTGAGGATGGAAACCCTCTTGCGGGGCTGTAAGTCAGGACAAAAACCCTCCTTGTCCTGTAATTGAAGGATGAAAACCCTTCAATCCTTGAGGATTCTCCATTTAGGGGTTTACATTGGGCTTTAATAAATTGATTCGGTGATTTCAGCAAGAGTTCTGGTGATAAAGGGCTGCTAGGGCATTTTTGGGAGTTTTCAGATCCTCTCTAATGGTGGTGACTCCTCTTGGGGTGAAGTTTGTTCTTTCATAGGGCCCAACAACTCACTTTCTATTGGTGATTGGATTCCTCACATTTTTAGAGGATGATTGCATTTTCTGGACTTTTATTTGAGCTTTGGAATCATTATTTCCAATTATATTTGTGAAGTGTATTTGCTGCTGTCATTCATTTATTCGAGCTGGTCCAAAAATACAAAAAAAAATTTTTCCGGTGGGCTCTTGTCTTATAATTGTTCCAGCTCATTAATAAAATATTTTGAAGGGTTTCTATTTCTAGTTTTTTGGTGTATGCAAGGTTTCTAAATTAATGAAAATCAGTCGCTGCTAGGGTTTTAAAACTTATTTCAGTTTGCTATGATTGAGGTTTTCTGCAAGTTCCGTATCTTTCAAATTTGAGCTCGAAAGGGATATTACAGTGGTAGCAGAGCACTTAAGATGACATTACAATTACTTTTGGATAAGTCATCACCTTCAAATATTGCTCGTGGGATTTGTTTTTGTATGTTGTAGCGATGGTATTTTTTAGGGACTTATTTTTGCCAATTGGCTATTTTTTGACAAATTTTCCAAAATTATATTTGCCAATCAACAAACTTTTGAAAAACTATTCACCAAAAATTTCAATTTTTTTTACATAAAGTCACTAAATTCACCAAACTATACATATAGTAGAAGCAAATTATATGTTTTCCCATAGAATTCACTATCGTACATATGTTTCCTAGTTTTTAATATAAAAATATTCACCTAGAATTAGACCTCTAAAAATTTCTCACTTCTTAAAAACTACTGGGACTTTTAATGATCTAGACTCTATTTTAAGTGGCATTAGAGGATAATTTGAAGCAACAATCGTAATATATGGCGGCCATGTCCATGACACTAAGGTCTAAGCACCCTTAGGCAATAATAGGCCCACAAGATTTATTTTCCTTCCAAAATTTGAAGACGAAACCTTAATATATATTAGTATTAAGCCACGCCTTTTGCATTATTGATGGAATGCGCCAACTCAGCGTACTGAACAAGGATTGAAACCCTAAGGCCTGCTAAGGTTAAACACTCTAAAAAGGTTTTGTTGACAATTGATCTTGTCTAAATTGATGTTGTCTAAATTGATGGATTGGACACACGAAGATTCTACTGTGGCTTTTTGCAAGACAATGTTTATCAATGTATTTTGTGGGCTCTTATGAACTAAAATAAAATTTAGGCGTTGGCCTATAGATCCATAACAAAATAGCGATCCATAACAAAATAGCCTTGTGGATTTTGCACCGTTTAATGAAGATACAAATGGAGAAATTATCGAAGATGAAAGCCATAGCCTTGCCAAAAGTCTGACAATCTTAAAATAGTAGGCATGATATTCAATGTTCTAAGCATAGTTAGAATACTCTACGAGTACTCGCCACAAATTTGAAACAATGAAGATTCGCTGATATAACTCGCCAAACAGACTCGGTGAATATTGGCGAATATTTGCCCATATTCGCCGAGTTTCTGTCCTTTACTCGCCTGAAAATGTTTTGGTTCTTTTAAAAGACTAGCAACATTTCAATAGGATTGATATAACTTGGAAATCCTCATAATGTAAGTACGGAGATTAATTTGCAGAAACATCTATGCATTAGTGCCTTGCTGCAAGAGAGCTGTCCTATTTATTTTTTTGCAGAATATAGTTCAGAATTGTAGGTTACAAGTCAACCATGCTTGCTTACAAATTTGTCGTGTTTCAGCAAGGTCATGGATGCCATTTGTAGCAGATTTTGTGGTGTTTAGAATCCCAAATGGAGAAGACCAACCTACAAATCCCTTTATTGTTCTTTTGGTTTCCTCCCAAAAATGTGAACCCATAAGAACTCTTTACTGTCAGTTTGATGTTACATGACTGTTAGAATGCTTTTACAATGTTGTTGTAGTCTCATACTGAATGAATATGCTCAAACGACACATTGATGATACTCTGTGTATGTAAATAAGTTATGGGATGGGCAGAATGATTAATCTTAAAGCTTAATTACAGGGCAATAGCCAAAAAAATTATAGGAGTGTGATGTGGTAACGATGATATGGATGATGTATATGACATGAATAATGATGTGTAATCATATATACATGCCATGATATTGTTATGCGGCAGGGATGACTGCATGGAATAAGAGGTTCCCTTGTAGACACATGCTGTTCACATGAGCAGCCCTGGCCCCTACCTAGCAACACAACATTTCTAGATGCATTTGATACATTTTGTAGCTATATTTTGCATAAAATATATGTTTTTTAAAGAAACTTCAGTACTTTTTAAGTTTCTGAATATTTCCGAATATTCGCCGAGTCTTGCTGAGTTTTTGCTGAGTCAATTTTTTTTTGGTTTGCCAAATATGAGTATGCGAATTATGGTTCTAAGTGGCAGTGGATTAGAGGCCCTTCAACAATCTTGATAAGTGTCGGATGGAAGTTTCCTTTTTCTGTTGGATGGGGTGATGTAGATTTGAAGCCCATAGGTCTTTGATGTCAAAGAAAGCCTTTAAAGGTTGGGAGATATATATAGGCATTGAGCTTAATATACAAACAAAATTAAGGCCCTAAACTTAATAAAATAATATCAGGCCCATAAGCCTTTTATTCTTATAAGACCCAAAGGCCTTCATTCGAAATGGGTTGAATGCTTATGATTGACAACCAATTTTTTTTCATCAATGATGGGTTGGTGTAATATCAAAAATTAGGGTTAATCTAATTAAGATAATTACGAAAGTGTAAAATGATGATTCACAGTATAAATATAGTAAACACAATAAATATAAAAAATTCTAAACGATGTGCTAATAAAATGCGATCAATTAATGCTCTTTAAAGCGAAATAAAGTGAACTAGTTTAGTGTTAGAGAGGTAGCACGGTTTGGGAAGTCTGGAAGTGTGACAGAGATCTGAAATTGTGGAAATGGGCTGTGCAGAGTGTTGTTAGTGTGCATGTAACATTTGAAGATATAGAAATGAGCATAGGAAACGATCGCCTGAATTGGACAAAAATATCTATGTTTTTGTCTCCTGTGGCTGATTTTTCCCTCTGGTTCTTTGATCTGCATGCAGTTCTGGCACTTGGTGCATTTTTGTCTTTGGATTTTTAATTTGTGATCAGAATTTGGGTATTGCACTTCTATACATGCAAATGGCTCCTCCTTGGTAGAAACCCTAGCCGTTTACCTTTAACCTGAAAAAGAAGTTAGTCTGATTTGGTTTGACCGACCTCAATAATCCCCCGACTGTTGAGCGTTGCCTACGTAACACTACCTTGAAATGACCACATGTCTACGTAGTTTTTCCTCTTGGTGGATGTATACAAATATGCATAAACAATGGTTTTTAGCAAGGCCCTAATAAGGCCTCCAACACTAGGAAAC
Source organism: Taxus chinensis (assembly GCA_019776745.2). Lineage (NCBI taxonomy): Eukaryota > Viridiplantae > Streptophyta > Pinopsida > Cupressales > Taxaceae > Taxus > Taxus chinensis. The sequence continues at coordinate 488,051,294 of CM034154.1, forward strand.
AATCCTTGACTTTAATTGTAGCGCATGAGATTGATTTAGTGCAACAACAATAGGATGCATTCAGACTTGTAACATCCTACTCAGAGTGTGCTTCCTTTAGATTTCAAGAGATATCGAGAGATGCCCCTAATGAGTAGGGTGTATGTGTTTATATAGGTGACTTGTGCGAATAATTTACCGCTCAATCAAACCTAAGCTGATTGGGGTGACTTGTGCTTTTGAAAATTTGACCATTATAAGTACGAAGGGAAAGAAATGTTGGTCAATTCTGTCTTGTATCTCTTGTTTTTGTCTAGGTTTAGCATGGAATCTCATCAGAGACATAAGGTTGGTAGAGAGGGGGTTGTAGATGTGTTTAGTATAGGGTTCATTGGTTTCAAAAGTGCTAAACTGAGTGAAAAGTGCTGACCTAGTGGGCTCAGAGTGTGGGAATTGAGTGGGATGCCTTATGATTAAGTCAATTAAGTGTATAAGTGGGATAATATTGGGATACATGCTAAATAATTATTGCCAGTGCCTTATTTCCAATTTTTGGGTACTCTAGCTAAAAAGAAGTTGGCTCTTAATGTTGGAGTTCACAAAGATTCCAAATGGAGGAGATACAAGAAGAAGAAAGGATTGGAAGAATTGTCAAGGTCCATGTATAAGGATTTTTGAGGCATTCAACTTAAAAACAATTACAAGGAAGATTTTGAATCCTTTAAATCAGTTTTCCAATGAAGATTTTGGGGTTCAAAACTCAAAAGATTATGTGGCAAAGAGAATAAGAGGAAATCAACTCCGTAAATCATAACTGATACATTCTAGGTGCCATAACGGATGCCTTGATTTGAGCTCATGCGCTTGCAGTGCATTGGGCGCAATAGTAACTCTATTGCCCATTCTGTCCCAACCAAAGGTGTTCGACACTTCTGGGTATACAATGCTTGAAATATAGCCATCTTTAACAAAGAATGATAAGAGTTGTATGCAACTATACTAAAGATAGAAATTCCTCCCACTTACTTGGATGATCCATTACGTACCTTCCCAACATATCTTCAAAGGCTTGGTTGACAAGTTCAGTTTGCCCATCTGTTTTTGGTCGATATGCTGAACTGAAATTAATCTATTTTGCAAAGGCTGATGTTAAAGTTGTCCAAAATGTCAATGTGAACATGTTGTCTCTGTTAGAGATTATGACTTCAGGAACACCACGAAATCGTGATTGTGAAATTGTGCTCTAGAAAAAACTCCCTTCAAAATTAGAAAACCACGTCTGGTTTTGGGGAATCTACCTTTTTAAGATGTTTGCAACGCACTCTTGGTTTTCATTTCTCTCTACTTGACAAAATTTGTGTGTTGTAACTGCAATGGTGACTGTATTTCAATTATATTTCGATATCCTCGTGTCCTAGCAGTGAGTGCTCTGATCTATGATCCCTTGCTTGTTCGCTTTCTTCTTCTCCCTGTCGTCCGAAGCCTACTGAGAAAGTTTCCCCTGACTTCGTACACTTCGAGCACCAATGGATTTCATACTACTGTTAGAAAATATGTGAGCAAATGGATAGAAACTAGAAGGCACATGACACACTTTGAGATGTGTGTGGTGCTTGTATTTATTATGCAGAAGGTAGTTACAATATAGTTGGTGTAGGTCGCAGGTAGTTTATAATTGAACATCAGCTAGCAACTAATAACTATATAGAAAGTATACTTAATGGCAGTGGTACTTAATTTCATGTTTTTAGGACATGTTCTGCAAAATTGGTCAAACCTTGCAATATGCTAGATATGACTGCCTGCTACTACTCTAGGTGGTAATTAAATTTTTCATTACAAATATTTTAAGCGTTACTATCACTTTCTTTTAATTCAATTGCCACATCTCAGTTGTGATTTGGCTCTACATTTCTCAGTGCATGGCATGCTGAAATTTCATGATTCCTTTTTTTATTACAACTATTGCCTTGTCCCACGAAGAAAATGGGCAGATCTGCAGATCGGCTTACACAGTGATTAATTGTGCCTTGGGCACTACATTAATGTTTAATAACCTCAGAATGAACATTGGTACCTCAATTTGGGAACAGATATGTAAAATTTTTAAACTACAAAGCTATTCAAACTTTGTAAATTGTAATGAATGCTGAAAACACAATGCTCTATTGTAGACATGCAATGGAAATAATGCAGCTACTCTTGTAATGTGTTGGACAAACTTGTTCCTAGATGATTGTTACTGTCAGATTTAAATTAGTCTGGAATGACTTGCTAACTTTTTTTGTTGTTTCTCATGTGGAATCAATAACTGAATTTATAAATTTGATATATATTCTTGGCCTGTATAGGTGGGATCGTTCAAAACCTGCATCAGTGACAAATTTGATGCTGTTGAAGTTCAAAGAGGTAATATTCAACATTCTATTTTGGGTTCTTCTGAATTGGAATGACCGTCTTTTGTATTTGTCTTAGAATCATTGCATTTAAAATCATATTTACGAAAAATAATGTGAATGCAGTGCATGCACATAGTTATTGAACATAGAACAATGTATCATAGGACTAAGGAGATAGTTACGTCTTTCATTTATCTTATAAACATAATAATATTGGAGACGCAGCCTTGTAAAACAGGAATTCTCAACACTAGTGTTTTCACCCACATTCCTGCAAAAAGGAGGCTTCCAAAGCTGCAGTACGACATTTTGACTTGATAAACTTGCAGAGTAACCACAATATACATAGTACCGACAGATATACATGATATCGGCGTTATACTGTTCCCTGCCACCCCACGTAAGTGTACAACACATAAAAAAATACAGTTTAATGTTCTTCCTTACCATCAATATAACATATTACATCACATAAAACCTTAATCACCTAGAGACGTGGGATATTGGTACTGAGATAGGTACATCATTTTCAAATAGGTTGCAGGGTTATACATAAAAGGGAGAAGCTATATTTCATTTAAATGTAGTCACCAAGAGTTGTGGGTACTGGTTTGACCCCCTCTCCTCGCCTCCCCCCACCCCCCATCCCTAAACCTGGGTTTCCTGGAGTCTAAGAATAAAATATAATGGGACTGTGTTGATCAGCCAAATTCAATCATATGGTCTTTATGGCCATTAGCACACTCAATTGCTTCTTTATTTTCCAAAATCAGTTGAACTTATTGCAATACCAAAAAAAGGGTTAATTTAATTAACATATTATGAAATATGTGAATGATATTTCATAGGAGCAATATATTAATAAAACAATCATAGATTATGAAGGATGATATTTTCATTCAACACACTTTGAGAAAGTAGATAAAAGTATAACTAGGGTTAGGGGTTTGGAACATACTGCTCTTTAGGTTCAGACTATGTGACAGTGATCTAGAACTGGATGGGAATGTTGTGCAAGGTGTCATAAATCTGCTTGTCAAATCTGGGAGTCTGAAATTGGGTGCAGGATAGGTTTGTTCGTTTGGGGACAGGTTTACCTACCGAATGTGTCCTAGGGTTGATGAATATGAGCTAGATTCCGATTCCCGATTCCTGATTCATCTGGTGAATGTGAATTGTGAATTGTGAATTGGAATTGATTTCCCATTTCTCCGTGGGGGCATTCATGGGAGGAGTCGCAAGAGCTATTCTCATGATTGATGAATGTGTGCTCTACTACTGTGATCTGCAGTCTGCCTTTTGCACCTGCTTCATTTGTGTCTTGGAATCTGTTTCCTATAGTTGGATCTCTATGACGATTCTGTACCCTATATTTCTTTTTCTTGTCTTCAAGTCATGGCTCTTCCCCTTTAACCTAAAAAGGGGTTTGTACGATTTGTGTTGGAATGACTTCAGCCCACCCCCAACGGTGTGATGAACGTTGCACTATGTACCAATACTTCGAAAAAGGATCTGGCCACACATAGTTCTCCCGATTTTATAATGATGTGGAGGTTAAAGAAAGTAAACGGGATAGAGACCTTGATTTGGCTTGCAACACTTGGCAATGATGCTTGGCTTGATTGTAGTACAATAGAGATGTGTGATCTCAGGTAGTAATAGAGATATATTCAGATTGAAGTAGCTTTGTTGTAATGTTCTATAAGGGAGAAGTATTTCAATGCTTGTCTCAAAGGACCTTCTTAGATTGTGCCTTGATATGGGATCCCTAGATGTCCTTGTCGAGCGTAATGTCCCTTTTTGGGGAACCTCAGGAAATCGCGAAAAACTCACAAATCAGACTTATAGGACTACCGTTATAAATTCTGTGAAACTAATTTCCAAACCCCTTCTTAGGGTAGCGACCTGATTTGGGGTTTCAAACCCACTTTAATGCCTTCAAAACCCTTCAAATTAGCTCCACTTAACTATCTAAAATTATTATATATCACCAACAATCATCTCATGTAACAAAACTGATTTATAATACTCTAAATTTGGAAATATGAACTTTTAATAAAACCCTTGTCTGTAGTGTTATTTCAAAAATTCACAACTCAACATTGGAAGCTCCAAAATTCATGAAACTTAAGATATTGGCTTTATAAAATATAAAGAATAGGAGGATAATTTAAGATTTTCCAATGAGTCACCACACATACCAAATTACCACACCAATGTAGGTCGCTCCACTTGAAATTGAATATAATTTACATAAAAAAGACAACACTTGCAAGAGAAAGATACTTTATTCCTTTTTGAACCAACTTGCATACCAAAAACCTTATGAAGGGTTTTCGTCCTTGGAAGAGATCCTCAACCCAAGGGGTTTCGTCCTTGAGAGAGAGAGTAAAAGGGCTACACTAGCCAACTTTCACCAAAATAAGAATAATCTCCAAAACATATCCTAAATTAATGCCAAAAACCTCTATTTATAATAAGAAGGTGGCGCCAAGTCTTGGGGCTCTCAAATGAGGCCGACCACAATTAAACTTGCTTTATTATTTTTTTCTTTTGGTCTTTTTTTCTTTTTGGAGCCTACATGCTCACCAATATCATTTTATTTTTAATTTATTGTTGGGCGCTAGGCCCACCAACAGATACAATGTCAATTAAAGAAATAATATAAAATTTAGCACATGATGACATTGTTGGCTTCCTCTAGCTTGTTCGCTTGGACCCATGAGGAAGAAAAATGGGCTAAGGTCTTCGGACAAAATTATCTTGAAAAAGGGACATGATAGTCCTCCCCTCTCAAAATTGCTTTTCCCCAAGCAATTGCAAGTACCCGGATCCCAAATAAATCTCAGCGGCTCCTTTGTACCTGCATAAAAAACAAACTTATTCAAGAAAAAATGATCTTCCATCCATCCTCCTTCATGCCTTGTAGGCATGATGACCAGCTTCCTTTCGTGCCTATCAAACCTCTTGTCCTCTCTGTTTGGCTGATATGCTTCTATACCATCATTGACAGAACTGTAACTCATCAATTCTCCTTTAGGAAGGGAGTATATGATGAAAGTGAAATATAGGAGAGCTGGTAAAGAAAAATCAGTCATGCATCTTTTGACTTCCTCTCCATATGTTTCCATGATGGGCCACCTTTCTTGGACTATTGGTAAGGGGTAGAGTTCAATTCCCCTTTGCTTAACCTTGATGGTGATCAGCAACTTAAATCCTTCCATTATAGATTTATTTGGTGGTTGAACTTGTGCATGCCTAGCTGCAATTATGTTCTTTCCATGAGCTGATATATGAAAAGGAGAATAATAATAAAATTCCCCTTGCTTTGCTACCATGAATTCCTCCAAAAACTGAATCCAATGTATCCCAAAAATAAGTTCTATCCCAGCTGAAACAAAGAATTCGATGCAAGGTTCATACCTATCCATAGTGAGAGCTATCCCCTTAGTTATGGTGGTCATGAAGCCATCCGTACTCAGCCCCATCCTTCTTGCAAAATCCCCATCCATAAAATTATGTATGGTAGCTACTTGGTCACGAAGTAGACTCTTCACCTGGAATTGTTGATAAGTAGGTATGTCATGTACCCACACAAGAATGCTTCCCTTTCACCTTATCCTCACCTTATCCTCATACATGGAATCATCGGTCAGCCCCTTATTGATAGAAAAATCAGACCTGTGATCCTTCTTTTGGTGGTCCCCATGCAACAATGTCATAGAAAAAGAGGGCTGCAAGGAGTATCCATTAGTCTTACCCTTCCCAAGAGTGATTTTTGATATTTTCCTTATACCTACACAAACCAAGATGACTTTACCCCAAGTTCCAATTTTGAAATGGGTGATTCCCATAACAATGCCCATACTTCTGTCCTGATGATATCTCACTAATGGTGTCATTAGAATACATAACAAGCATGGGACATCCTTCCTTACCAGCTGTGCGTGATGGCAACATACATGAAATGACAATTTGGCCAACAAGAGAGATGAAATACTCACATACCATGGACTGGCCGTGATGTCTTTATGATTCAGAACTTTTGAGTTTGGATCAGCATTCTTCATTTGCACGATCTCTTCACTGAATAGGGACTTTTCTTCCTTGCATTCCTTCCAAATGTGTTGGTGCTTGTCTTGGGCAACTTCTGGCTTCTTGTAAGGCTGTGAATTCCATCCAAAGACCTTCTCTTACCTGCTGTTTGGAACAGTCCAGACATCTCATTTTGTCCGTTATGGAGAGTTTCTTCCATCTTCTTGACCATAAAAGACTTGTTGAGGTGCCTTCAATACAAACATCACTTTGGCCCCAATTTCTTCCCTCCAACACAAGTATATAAGATGGATTACAAACCAAATGGAAGGAAGAAGTAGTCACTTTCGCACGTATACTGTGGACCTTGGGAAGAGGGTTACCTCTTATCACTCCAATCTCAGTCTATGTGCATAAAGTGACCATTGTCTTGATGCATGCATAACTCGGGGGCTGCCTAAAAAGGTGAAAGTACCCCTTAGTACTCAATGTGCTCCTCATTTTGCCCACATTTGTATCAAATTGATTACGATGATTAGCTCCATGTGATGGCAAACTAGTTAGCAATAAACTGAGATGTTTTTTATTTCTTGGACTTAGCTTTCATTCCCTTTTGCCTTTGCTTCTACGGTAATTGATGCTTTCCCCTATTGCACAACCTCCATACCTTGTTCACATGTGCTTGGGATGTCTTTGTGGCTCCTTCCCAAGTGTAATTTTTCATCTTTAGCTCTTTATTGACTGCTGTTATAAACAGACCAACAAGTTGACTGTTATCATTTCCATTCAAGAAATGGGTTCCAACCATTCCTTTTTCTTTCCCTTCTTGCTCTTCACCCTTCCTTTCAGTCCTGGATTCATCACATGCAGAAATATCATCAATATTATTTGAACAATGATCATTGATTACCTCATAATGTTGACTCTCCTTCAATTTTATATTTTCATCTACTCTGTATCATTTTAAACTGCAACTGTTGAAATATAGGAAGCAATTAATATCATTTGATGTTTCTTTCACTTTAGTGACCATTTACTAGGCCGGTTATGCAGGTCAACTGACTTCGACTACAAACTAAATATATTCAAAGTACATCATGTTTACCATCAATGGAAACCTCTTTCACAATGAATCTATTACTGAACCCATTTCTTTCTGAAGAATTCTGCCCGAGAAGTTGCCCCATTGTTGGGTTGAGTCAATTACACGCTTATGGAACCACGCTCTCCCATTCAACCCTTCTTGCTGTTGGTATGAATCATGTTATCTACACATAAACCAGATAGGATAACGGACCTTTATGTTCTAATAAATTTCAATAATCACTTGCCAATTTAAATAAAGTGTGCTCAACTGGTAATCCCACTTTGAGATAAACACTAAATATAGCTTCTGAAATTAATTAAGTCCATGAACATTTCTAGGTCAGGAATGTTACTAGTCTCCAGATGCAACAAGTATGAAAAGTCATTATACAACCTTCTATAATCAAATTCACATAAAGTCTTGAGAAGGCAGAGTAAAAATATGGTAGTCTATGTATGCTTTGTATAGATTTTCGAAATAGGTGGAATATTGCAAGGCACTACATACTTTACTCCATGAGGGAACTTCATCCTTGAAGTTTCACAAGAACAAGTTGGAATTGAAGTTAAAACACATAAAATAGCTTAAATATCCCTAGTGTACTAGTGTCTTTGATCATTAGTACAAGTAGCTGATAGTCATATGAATAACATATTATTTTAATGTTCTCGAGTCATGTTGTCGCCTAATATTGCACCCTTGTTGAATCTACCGGATTCAACACCTCAATGAAACATGGGAATGTCCCCAAGGCGTGGGACCTTGCTCCTAGGGACAAACCTCTGAAGAAAGTCGACTTCTTCTACCTATCTAACGTAACGCTAACACTACTCCTAAGCTAAGCTACCGATTGCAGGGGAAAAGGGGAAGGAGAAATGCATGAAATGAAACTAAGCTAAGGGAATGGCGATGGCGCCAGAATAAAAAGGGGATCTCTCTCAATGAGGGAAGAACATAAAAGGAAAAACACATGATGAGAGGGCAGATACATGCCACAGATCAACACTATGCGAACTATTCTATTCCAAACATTTTAGACACAAAGAAATGAAGACACATGCAAATATAACCCACACACGACATACAAGAAATGAACATAGGTAAGAGACACAATAAGCACAAGCTAAGGGCAAATATGAGCCATAATAACAAGATTTTATAGATAAAAATATACACAATCCATTTGTAATGTCCCTTTTTGGGACAAAAACTGAAGAACAAGGAATTAGCACAAATCCAAAAGAAATCAAATCTCATTTTCAGACCAGCAAACTGAAAAATAAACCCAGTTCAGATCAGCGATCAGATATTTAGAATAGTATGAAAATGAATGAAAAACAATTGAAACTCCTCAAATAACTTTGCAAAAATATAAATAAGTATTTTAGGAATCAACCAAGCCACTTTCCAATATGAAATTCAATAGAAAGCACTACTGGAAATTAATTATAAGCAATAAAGTACAACTCCAATAAAAATTATGAAAGGAGGGTTTACAAACCCCAAACTCCACAAAGAATCATTGATTCCAATCTTATAAATAATGACAAATCTGAATATGAAGAAAAAAAATCAAATATGTGCCCTAGAAGGCACCAAGTAACACACTAGTGCAAGTCGTTTCAACTAGGAGAGGCTCAACAATGCATGTAAAAAATTGAAAATGACTTCTCTTCTCCTTTGATGCGCCAAATCTACAAGATGATTTTAATTCAATCAAGGAAGGAGGGTTTTCGTCCAACAACCAGCCACAAGAAGGGTTTTTCGTCCTTCTTGGAAAGAGCCACACACTTAGATTTTCGCCCAAGAGTGGAGAGAACTAAGAGCTCACAGCACAAAGGTCTAATTTAGATAAAAATGCCCAAATGAAGTCCTTCACCTTCTTTTGTATCCCCAACTTTGGCGCCAAAGCCCAAAAGGACAAGGCCGACCTATATAAAGCTTATGTCACCTTTTAATTTGTTTTTAAAATGCACCAAACCTAACCAACCTGCTAAAAAGAAGAACACACTAAAAAGAAACATTAAAAATTAGAAAATAAAGGTGTAATGAGAGTTCACTTCCCTTCCCAACTCAATCCACTTTGTTGCCATGGAAAGGGAATGACAAGAAGTCCAAAATCAGGGTCTCAAGTTGGAAAAGGGAACATTGCACCATTACATCACTGGGGAGGGCATCAAGCACATTACATATGACCAAATCCGAGCTCTGCAACTCGTGAAAGCTTGGCCATTGTTTTGACATGGTGACTTTATAGTTTAAAGATCCTTTTCAAATGATATTGAGTTGCTTTTTATATAGAAGGAAGAGAAGAGAGGGAGAAAATTAAATGGTGCCACTAATGAAGAGAGCCAATCACCTGCTGCCCACTAAGGACCAATCGCGATTCAATGCTTGCAAACATGTATGGCCGACAAAGGTTGCTTGAAAGGCACTATATCAGATCATATGAGAATATGGACTTCGATGTGCAGGATTTAATGTTGGTGGTTAGGAATGGTTCACACTTTTGAACTGAGTTAGGCATGGCTTTGTTACAATCCATAGGTTTTAGATGATGTTCTACTACCTTCCTTTGATCTTCCACGACTTTATGTTATTTCCATTGCTATCAGCAGCCTTGTTTTGATTTCCATGGTCTTGAGCTGCTTTTAATAGCTTCTGAATGATCTGTAGACTGGTTTCGTTTGTTCTCTTGATCCATGACCATACTTTTACTTTCTGCGATCTCTTCTTGTACTGCGGGTCTTCTACTTCTAATTTCTCTTTTATTTTTTTCTCTGCCACCTTTCCACAGAGTTTGAATCCTTCGCATAAGGCTTTTTTACACAACTTTTAACTTTGCTTATTATGTAGACAACCGCTCTCTTATTCCACGGGTTGCCTTTGATACGAGGATTCTCTTTGCTCTACAGACTTTCTTTGTTCAATGGCTTTTTTTTTATTGCGCAAACGTTCTTTGTTCCGCGGCGTATATCCTGTGGAATTTTCCTTTGTTGCGTGGACTTAGCAAACTCTGCAATTCTACACCTTCCAAACTCTGCGAAACACTAAGTTCCTTCTCATTTCCGTAGAACACCACGTTCCTTCATTCCGCGGGTGTCTTTCTTGAAGTCTCGTGAGTCTATGACTCGAAGGAAGTTGTCCAAATAACATGGGTGCTATTTTCGATAACAAGTGTTTGTTATTTTGGATAGAAGAAAATAGAGATTGCTAAGTGATTTATAGCGTTTTGAACTTATTAATATTTAGGAGTGACCTTAGACATGTCTGGAAGTTTTGTATGGGTGGGAATAATTGCAAAACCAAAGCTTTTCCATGACAATTTAAGTTTGACATTAGAAATCGAACTTGATACTTGTAGCATGCCATTTTTAAAATGCAAAAATTATTGTTTTAACCAACTTGTTTGTTCTTTTTAGCTATTACAAGTGGAAGATGACTATATAAACATCATTCATTGACTACAAAAATGAGGAGCCAATATTTAATTTCATTATTACAAATGTGCTTAAATGAGCTGCAAAAGATTTTGGTTCATTAACTGAATGTTTTTCCTTTGACCTATTGCAGGCCGAAAAACATGACACAACAACATTGGATAAACTACAAAAGGAGGAGCCATTGTTTTATGACATGGTTACAAATGTTCTTAAACGAGCTGCAAAAGATTTTGGTTTATAAGTCGATAATTATACTTGCACATTATTTTGCTTTTCCTTTTCATAAAGCAACTAATATACTATCTACATTTTGAGGTATGTTTCTTTTCATCACAAACATTAATTTATAAAATTATATTTTTATCTTGTTTTTGTCAAGTCAATTATTCTCTTTCTAGTGTGAGTTATTTATGGCATTAATAATAAAATCCCATTAGGTAGAGGCATGGATGCCATTCCAATGTAGATGATTTGAATTCTATGTTTTTTTCCTCCTCCGATGTTACAATTCACCCTTTGCTCGACATCTTGTAGAGCAATACAATATATATTTTGTAGATCAAAGTGATAAGCACTAACTATTTTCCCTACGGGCAATGTAGGCTTTATTGTAAGGGAATGTGATTATAAGCTTTCCGATGTATATGGTTCACTTAATTACATGGAGGAAAAGAGAATGGAAAATTCTATCTATATCAGGAAAGTAACCACCAATTAAATTTTCGTTGTTCAATGTGAGCTTTGTTTCTAGGGATATATCGTGATAAGCTTTGTAATGTATAAGATGGTCTTGATTGCATAGTGGAAACTAGTAGCCTTCTTTTATGGAGTGCCATTGAATGGTATTGACTATCTATTCACCGAACATGGTAACTATTTAGGTCATCATAACAAAATTGAATTTTACAACCAAGTCCCAATAGCAATATCCTCTAATAATTCCACATGTATACCTAGTGTAAGACATGTTGAGCTATGTAGGAGACCCACTAAATAAAATATTTTAACTAATTTGCAAGTTAAGAAAATTTGCTTTGTTGGAAAGTAATTGTAGATTTTCATTTTCACAGTACTATTACTTGAATTTCGCAAATGATGGTGGTTTTGGAAGGAGCAAATTATTTGCAAACCATAAGAATTTACAAAGAAAATAAACAAAACACAACATGCATGATATTAACCTAGAAACCCCTATGTGGGGAAAATCAGTTGGCAGTGGAAATTGCGCATCTCTCTTCCCTCTACTGAAACGGGCAATAAAAACAACTATAAGGAGCTATCAATCCACACTCTTTGTTGTCTCCTATCTTCCTAATGTTGCGATGGAAGAACTACAAGTTGCATAGAAAAGTTCCAACCGTACATTGTAGATCACTCTTTGCTATTGTAACCAATTTGTCTCGTAACTTTGTGTAAATCACAAATCCCATGATCACTAATCATCAGTGCCAATTCCTTAGCCAATGACCGTTTTTATGCATTATGGTGATGTTTCCACAAAGACCAAAGGTTATTGAAACAATTAGGATGGGAAGGCCAATCGATTCATATTGTTACTCTACTTTTTTCAACGGATGGACGAGAAACCACAACATAACACAAAACAACAATTTCATCCTTCAACACTCCATAGACTATAGATTCCATTATCAACATTGCCAATTCCTTAGCTCACAACCCTTATGCATTTTAGAGACGTCTCTTCAAATACCAAAAGGGGTAAAGCCAATTGGAAGTAGAAACTACACGTTTTCCTCCTCTACCCTTCAATGCAATGGGGCAACACAAAGTGTTGTAAGGAGCATACCATCCACACTCTTTGTTATCTCCTATCTTCAAAATGTTTTGCTCAATGAATTTCATAGAGCATAAAAAAGTTGCTAATGTGAATCACTAACTACTATTTTCTACTCACCAATTTATCCTCATAGATTATATATCTCTTAGTCATTGATCACCGATGTTAATTCCTTCGTTCACAAACCTTATGCATTTTGGAGATGTCTCTTCAAATACCACAAGTTCTTGAAAAGCCTAAGGTGAGAACAATCAATTCAAATTGTCATTTTGCATGTTTAGATGATGCAAGTGAAATTGGTAGCTAATGCTAACCAATGATGTCACAATCACCACTATTTGTAGACTAATACTATTGTAACCATGCATGCAAACATTAACTGTTTCATCAGTGTACATGAAATGCTCATTTTGAGTCTTTTTTGGTGACTAAAATTGATTGCCCTACGGGTCCTTCGGGTTTGTTGTAATTTTTATATTTTTCATGGACATTTATAGATTAAAAACTCACAAGATGATATTAGGTGATGTTTTACTTCTCCATAATAGTATATCAATCCCTAAAATTAAATGAGTTGGCCACATAAGGTAGGCCATAAGTATGGAAAATAAAAAGAAGTGCCAATCTTATTAAAACAACTCAAAAAGTGATTCTTTAGCAAAAGAGAAAGAAAGGTTCTTCATCTCCATAGCCTCAAAAAATGATTCTTTTGTCCTAGAAAGGAGCCTCAACAGAGTTTGATTAGGGCATGTGTTGTCTGTTGATCCTTGGTTGTACATTTGTTGTTTAGTATCTTGGTCTTGGGTTGGGATGGTGTAGCCCAATTGTGTGTGGTTTTGTTTTTTTGGAGCTTATTGTCATATCTCCTACTTGATCATGTAAAAGGGTTATGGCCCTTTCCAAAACCCTCATTTATCCATAATAATAAAAATAAAATCTTATTAAAAGTAACTAACAAAATATTATTTTCAATACACCTATATTAGATCATTGTAGCAATACACGAATGGGTAACATTGCACCTAATATCACCTCGTCTCGCTCCATCCTCTCCTCTATGAAAACTTCCAAATGGCTCATGCAAGCTTCTCTTGGGTCGTAATGGATGCAACTACATCCTTGAAAATATCCATGATAACTAAAATTTGCATTGTTTCTTTCATTCCTTTCCATATTGCCAAATAAATCATGAGCCATAGGTCCCACATCTTTTAAGGTTAATTGCTTCTAGAATCTCCAATTATCTCAAGAAAAACTTCAGTAACTTGGATGATCGATCCTTCTTGTCATCGAGATGCTCCTTATGTTACTCACCACTCAAAGATAACCAAGTATGTTTGCAATCATTAACAAGCATGGGGCACTATAAAAGATATTTGGGATGATCCATTGTGTTGCTAAAAATAATAAAGAGGTATCTTGAGTGCAATGAAAAAAGCACTTGTGTCTCCAATATAGATGAATAAAAAGTCTTCATTAATGGGTATGGGTGTCTCCACAATGTAGTTCATTCAATGTGGTTTCCAAGAAAGGAAAAAAAAAAACTCATATCATGCCAAGTTTCACGACTTCTAACACATTAAATGATGGAAAGATATGAACTGAGACCATCACCATGAGTCATACATATATTGGTATCAACATGTAGCTCTTAAAAAAAGCCTCTTCTAAATCATCTCACGTCTCAAATGACTTAAAAGAGACTCATTTTTTTATTGCTCATTATGATTAATAATATGATTTTCACTTTGATAAAAACGAGTTGCATCTTGCCTACTACCAATTGGCCCAACAATATCAAGAAGAGTTATTACTAAAGGTATATGACAAGGGTCCACCTTATCTTACCTAATTAAAAAGTACATAATTGTGACATCCTCCACTTAAGAAGAGACATTCAAGCTTCTCCCTTGACCAACATAGGAACATCCACTCCAAATTTTTGCATAATATCAAGTGAAGAAGCCATATAAGCAATGTCACATAAGGAAGAATCTAGTGCAATGTCCTCACCAACTTAGGCGATTTCATCTTCATTGTCCTCTCCACAGATATAAGGAAGTGAAATGTGGATTTCATCATGAACATCTTCACATATAACATCACAATCTTGCACGTCACATATATAAGTAATAAGATGATAAGAATCATCACAATCTTCATTAGAGTACTCCAAACACACACAAGGAGAAAAGGTAGTTCCATGTGAGAAATGTTAGAGTTGTGTTCACGCCAATGATGCATTAGGAAGTAGTTTGAGTTATTTTCTATCCTAATCTCGTTCGTGTTCCCACATGGTAAGCTTGTTATAGGGAGTTATATTGTTAATTTGATGCAACCAAGTTTGTCCCTATATG
The DNA here is from genome assembly GCA_019776745.2 of Taxus chinensis. Lineage (NCBI taxonomy): Eukaryota > Viridiplantae > Streptophyta > Pinopsida > Cupressales > Taxaceae > Taxus > Taxus chinensis. The sequence goes on from CM034154.1 coordinate 488,066,392, forward strand.
ACAAACTTGGTATCCATATGAGTTTGTTCAAATTAAACTAGTTTAGACAAATACGAGGTTGTTGGTTATAAAGCCTATTTAATAGGCATTCTTGTAGAATGATGTAGTCAAATTTTGAAGATTAAAATAATCATTTGCTAGGTGTTGTGTTTGTGCGATTGATGGAAGTTTTCTTGTCAAATTAAAGGCTTAAACCTTCACAAGTTCTTGCTTAGATCCTACCAATCATTCTCATATGGTATTAGAGCTTGGGAGTGGTAGAATAAGCCCAGTCAAGCTAGAGGTTTTTTTTTGGTTTAGAGGAAAACATCAAACCTCTGCCCTAGTTGCAGCTCTTGAGACTCTAACCACCTTTCACTCCACCAAGTCTTTTTTAAACGTGGCTTGTCAAGTAGCTTGGGGCACTTTGTGAACTCAATAGGCTAGGACTATATTTTGCTCAACTCATGGTTTATGAATCCTTAGCCTAGCCTTTGTTGGTAAATTTACATGTAGTTTTTGGGCTCAACCTTCACAAGCTAGTCTCCACTTAACAAAGCAATGAACACCTTTTCGTAGGCAAAAATCAACGACTTGCAAACTGGTTTCGGCATGACTTGAATGTTTTGACACCTATCTGAGCCTTTTCTTCATCTATTCCAAGTTCAAATCTCTACCTAGATGACCCTTCTCCAACTCTCTTCTGATTACAAATGGCAGAAAAATCCCCTCCACATGCGTATAAATTTGATCTCCATTTGCTAACAAAGCAAGTTGTGGTGATGTCAGAATCATGGTATTTGGTATGACAAGCAATTGATTGTTTCCCTCCATAAGTGGCAACCTAGTCTTATCTTCTAACACAAATATGTGAACTCTAATAAAGCACTTCAATAGTGGAGTTATGGTTTCAAGGCTACCAACTATTTGTTTTAAAAGGATTAACATGTTTTTTAAATGGATAAAACAAAGATAGCCATATGCAAATTTTGAAGTGATTCATAACATGTTTGGTTTGTTTCTTCTAGGTAAGGGCTTTGAGTTATAAAAGGTATTGCCTTGTCTTATAAAATATAAATATATAACACTTGCTAAGTATGCTTGAAGCACTTCATAGCCCAAGTGGTAGCTAAGTTTTGACATGACATTGGGAAACTTCTAGAGATCTAGGGTTCAAACCCTTGGACCCTAATCTTTTTCAAAGAATTTTAATGAGCTAAAATTATTTTTTGTAAAGAAAATTTTTTATTGAGAAAAAGGAGGACCTTATTCTCCATTACTTTTTCAATGCGCTCGTTCGCAATGGACATCTTGTAGTTTGAACCCCTAAACTCGTCTAGCTATTATGCATCAAAACCAAATATAAGACAATTGCTTTAGTCCATAGGCCTACAAAGAGTGTTTCAAGATGATTAAGCTAAAATGTGGAAATAAGAGCCTAATATGATGTTATTATAGTAGTAAAATAAATATGCAATTAAGTACGGAAATTACACCCAAGCAACTAAGCAATAAATTATGAAACCCTAATTGCAAGGAGGAGAAAGAGGTACTTAGTTGATTCATAATTAATTCTGAACTGTACCAAAGTGATGACCAAGTGAATAATTCTGAACTGCATAGAGACCCAAAAAAAAATGCAGATATGGAGAGATAGGTTAGAATGGGGCGCCTAGAGAGGGACATAGGTGTCCGTGGGCACCTTATGTTTGTTTGTGAACCCCTGACTCTGTGGAAAAGCTCAGGAAACCTCCTCTGGGTGGTCGCAAGATGTTTGTTGTTAATCTCCTTTGGTCGCTTTGAGGTCGCACCAAGATCACCGAGGTTGCTGGAAACCTGCAATGAAATATGCACCTGTAAAACCCTCAAATAGACATCAAATCCTAAAAAAGAAAGATGCAGAATGAGGGGTCAGACTATCCTCAGCTGTCACAATGGTGAACTTATGACTGAGCACTGCACTACATCTCAGACCCAATGTAGTTATGTGTGTGTGTGTGTGTGTGAAATTGTGCCCTAGGTGACTCTTGTGCGAGTCACACTTGATAGTAAGCAAATAAGCTAGATGTAAAGAAATGTAATAGATGTGTGCGTGGAATATAATGAACTTCCCTCATGTGAAGTGTGTATGCAGAATAACCAACCCTTGTGTCCCTTGTGATGATGCTAGATGGATGCAATGGAGCTCTTAGATGCTTGATGGATGCAACCTTAGGTGGTGATAGCTAATGCTTAGTGTTTGGTCCTTTATTATGATCACATAACTTTATATTTATATGATTCCCTTGCTTGAATTTCATAATTAACCCCAAAAATCCTGACTACCAAAAAGATAAGATGCTCAAACAGCTAGAAAGGACCCAAAAAGTGTGAGTAAAGTACAAAGGGGTCAGGGGCACCCAAAGGGGACGAGGGTGCCTGACGTTGGCGTCCTGGCTGGGCTGGTGTCCAGGATGATAAAAACCGGAGTATAAAAAGCAGACTGAACAAGTAAAGGTGCAAGACTGAAAAGAACAACAAAAGATAAACAAAGGTGGTCAAAGACATGGGTTAATTAATACTTTTCTTACTTAGGAATCATATGAATAGTAGTATGCAATCAAGACTAGATAATTACTCAAAGTGTGTGATTTTTGTGTCTACATTTGCCCCCACTTTATATTGGTGAGTGTAAAGTTCGGTAACATAATGTAGATAGAGATGCGTTTTGATAACCATGTAGATCGATGATGAAAGCGTGCTGAGGGACTAGACAAAGTGTGGAGTGATAAAAATGTGAAGCATGGATGCTAAGGAGGAGAAAGTGCAAAAAGTGATGATGAAAATGAACCTAGGGTGGAAACACATGTGTAGATGTCACGATGTACCTGTTGTTGATGTCGATGTTGTTATTGTGATGATGTTGACTATCGCTTCCCATACAGGTGAACTTGCAAAAGAGAAGAACGAACAAGTAGTCAAATACACATGTATATGTGTAAAAAAGTATGTAAAACTGTTGAAAATGTGAAAAATGAACATGTGCACCTGATCCATGATGAGAAAAGGGGTGTAGAAAGGATCCTGAAGATGTTGTAGAAGACAAATTTTTGGGCGATCTCACACTAATTGCTCCAATCACGAGTTTTTGGGGTGATCTTATGCCAATGATATGGAAGAAGTGTAGGGAGAAAAGTCTGGTGTTATCCTCCAACCTTTATTTGCTTCCTGCAATGGAGGACACCACTGCAGATGGTGTGCACAATCGGTGAATGTGCTAAGAACAGTATGCCCTGTAAAATCCATTGTGTGGAGTTCCTTAGATTGTGCTAAACTACCAATGATTGTGTAATCGTCCCTAGTTACTGGGATTCAGGAAGGACATCATTGTGCTAAGGAACCAAGTCTGATTCTAAGCCTTGTCCAAAATTGAAAACTATGTTGTAATGGTATTGGGTTGTGTTGTGTATAACGTTGTATGGGGTGACTAATTCACCCAAATGATGCCCCCCTCGTTTGGGGTGCATGCGACATCGTTGAAGGAGTATGTAGCCCAAAAGAGGACCGACTGTTGTGCTGAAACTGTGCCCTGTAGGGGGAAAGGGAATGTGCTTGGTAGAAACCAAGGCACACACAAACAAAGTGGCTAGAAGACAAGTGTTAGTACAAGAAAAGAAAAACATGCATGTATAAGACAAAATGTAAGCTAAGCAGACAATGTGTAAGCTAAGACACAAGTAAACACACAAGAAGACAATGTAGACCATGAAAAGTGGGTTGCAAACATGGGACATCACTCACGATGTCGCAAGACAATCAAGGCCATAGTGGTTACAAGAAGACAAGTGTGCACACAAGACAAAGGGAAAAGCCCACAAACAAGAGCATACAAAGAGCAAACAATGACAAACAATGTAACAGACAACCATGGAAGAAAATAGTCCTGCATAACAAATGTTGCACATGAAGCACCCATTAGCATGTTAGAAAGATAAAAAGTATGTCAAAGCGTGTATAATATGATAAAGTAATGTGCTATGAAACAAAATGAAACAATAACACCTGTAGTGTATGAAAGTGGATGCCCCAAGGAGTCGCTGTGGGACTGGTAATAGGTACTGCGCCAAGCATCCATGTTGCATGTAATAGATTTGTATAATCTGCGATCATAACTAGAATGGAAAGTGAACTCGCATGTGTGTATGATAAAAATAATGACATACAAGATATCTATCTAGCATGTGTAATAAGATGTACATGTGAAAGTATAAGTAAGCAAGAGTAAATGGAACCAAGATATGCAATATGTTGTGGATGAGATGGAATGGAATGTAGTGTGAATGATAGGGGTAACGTGCCCCTTGAGTGGATGTGTATGTATGCAATGAGGTTCATTTATTTATGCCCCCTCAGCAGTCAAGAATGAACTGTAAACGAGAGTGTGTCATCAGGAAATGGTTTGAATTGTGTGTACTAAAAAGATGTGATTGTCAAAGCGCAAAGTGTAGAGTGTAATTGTGTGAGTGAGTGAATGAGTGAGTGATTGAATGTGTGAGTGTGATGAGGTCCATTTGAGATGTATACCCTCAGTAAGTCAAGTATGGACCATGGAACTAGAGTGCATCATAGGGTAGTGTGCGTCATACATGTAGGAGTGAAATATATCCTGAGTATGTGTGAAGCTGTTGTGTAAGTTTTGAAAAGATTGAGATGTATAAGACAAAAATGTGAATAGAATGTGTAGATGTGAAAGTGTCCGAAGTATGTGAATATGTAGGTGTGAAGATAATTGCAATGTTACAAGAGAAGATGTGTCCTAAGTGTATGAAATGATGGGTGTGTAAAATGTGTGAGATGTGTAATGTGTTGTAGTTATGCCGTCAAATGTTTAGTGTGTACTGAACCAAAGCACAATAGTGCAGCATCGGGAAATGATGTTATATTATGAATGTGCCTTGATATGAGTAGGTATGATGCCCCCCAATGTATTGTTTGGAGTGTTATTTAAACATGATATTTGTAGGATATGAGAGTTGTGATTGTATGTGATGAATATGTGGTGTTAAATGATGCATGTATGTGTAAATGTAGTAGATAGAAGTGTTGTGTGTCATGTGTGTTATATTGTGTGTGTGAGGTTCATGTGTAAGATATGCCCTCAACAGTCAAGTGTGAACCATAGAACAAGAGTGTGTCATCGGGAAATGGATGATACGAGTGTGTGTCAAGATGATATATGTTAGGTGTGAAAGTCTAGATGTGAAGTGATGAGAAATAAGATGCTTGTTAAATGTTAGGGGGGGAAATAGGTGTGATGCCCCCCAAGTGTGTGATGAGAAAAGAGATCAAGTAACATCATCTAGGAGGTCGTCATTGTCATGATCAAAGCCGAAAGGTAAAGCGTCTAATGCATGATAAGCAATAGTATCGGGTTGATCACGTAGTGAGCCATTACGACAAAGGTTATACGTGCCCATTGCGTATTCTTCATCAGTGAAAGGGGTGGTGGACAACCATGTGCATACCAGCGTGTAAGATTTTGCGAATAGCCCAAGAAGGAATCATTGCAAATGAAAACACGACCAAAAGGCATAGGAAATGAAATGTCAATATGATTAGGATCTAAGGTACCCCCAATATAGTCAAGCCAAGACTGTCCAAGTGTAAGGGGAGCATTACGAGGAGTTCATGCAAGAATACAATGAGATGAAAGATGCGATGCCCATAAGCAACAATAATGTGGATGAAACCTTGATAAAGATGAGGAGCGTAGGGAGAAGGAAAGATGTCATCAACTGCAAAGCCTAGCCGAGCCAAGCCATCATGTGTGCATATAGTGTCATCACAAGTAGGATCAAATGGAATATGCTCCCAATAAGAATCATTCATGTAAAGGGAGGACGTGCTAATGGTGGATGCACATGTGATAGTGAAGTAGGTGGAATGACATCGGATGTGTGGGTAGGACCCCAATAAAGTACCATAGCAGTAGTAGTAGTAGGAGGTGGTGTTATAGACGAGACTACATCTAGCATGCAAATAACACCTTTAAGTGGTGGTAAATGATCCTAGAGTATCCATGGGTTGTGGTTCATTAGTAGTATCAGAGTGTGGAGTAGGAATTGTAGTATTGGGATCATGATCACAATATTTGAATGGGTCATGATCACTAGGAACTGTATATTCTATGCCCTCATGTAGGAATTTGACACAGTGATGTACTGTAGAAGGAACTACTTGCATGGCATGAAGCCATGACTGAATGAGTAATCAATTATACAAAACTGGAAAGTCGAAGACAAAGAAAATTGTGTTAAGGTTTTTGGGCCCTACAGTGATAGGCAGAGTAATGTGACCTACACATGGACGAATAGAACCATCATATGCCCAAAGAGAAAGACACGATGAACTAACATTAGCAGTAGAAAGACCAATATTTTCAAGGAATGACATAGGACATAGATTGAGTTCAGATCCATTATCGATTAAAGTATGCTTGATACCCATATTGTAAATGTGAATCATGATATGCAAGGGTGGATCATTGTCAAAAATAGAAAGATCAACATTAGGATTGGATGGGAAAGCAATATGCTGAGAAAATGCCTCAACAAATGTTTGATACATTGAATCTGGATGCATATTAGCAGGAATGCGAGTGGTAGCAAAGAGAGTTTTGATTTTATCTCTTAATTCAGGATTGATAAGCAAGAAATCATTAATAGAGATACTCATGATGAAGAGATCCTAGAAAGATAAGAACAATGGAGGTATGAGGATCCTAAGTGTTGAAATCAAGTTCGAGTTCACCAAAATGATTAAGCTAAAATGTGGAAATTAGAGCCTAATTTTTATGTTATTGTAGCAGTAAAATAAATATGTAAATTGCACCCAAGAAACTAAGTAATAAATTATGAAACCTTGATTGCAAGGAGGAGAAAAAGGTACTTAGCTGATTCACAATAAAATTTGGATTGTACCGGAGTGATGACCAGGTGAACAGAACAGCAGGAGCGTCACACAGAGACCCAGAAAAATGCAGATCTTGAGGGATGGGCTGGATTGGGGTGCCTAGAGAGGGACTAGGGAAACATGTGGGCGCCCTAGGCCTATGTTTCTGGGAGCACTGGGTCTGTGGAAAATCTCAGGAAACATCCTCCAGGTGGTCACAAGATGTTCATTATTAGTCTCCTTTGGTCTCTCTAAGGTCGCACCAAGATCACTGAGGTAACTGGAAGCCTGACAATGAAATATGAACATGCAAAACCCTCAAATAGACATCAAATCCTAAAAAATAAAGATGTAGAATGAGGGGTTAGACTGTCCTCAACTATCATAATGGTGAACTTACGACTGAGCACTGCACTACATCTCAGACCTAATGTAGTTCTATGTGTGTGTGTGTGTGGAATTGTGCCCTAGGTGGCTCTTGTGTGAGTCACACTTGATAGCGAGAAAATAAGCTAGATGTAAAGAAATGTAATAGATGTGTGCATGGAATAGAATGAACTTCCCTCCTATGAAGTGTGTATGCAGAATAAACAACCCTTGTGTCCCTTGGATGGTGCTAGATGGATGCAATGAAGCTCTTAGATGCTTGATGGATGCAACCTTAGGTGGTGATAGCTAATGCTTAGTGCCTGGTCCTTTATTATGATCACATAACTTTATATTTATATGATTCCCTTGCTTGAATTTCGTAATTAACCCTAAAAAGGTAGGGAGCCAAAAAGATAAGATGCTCAAACGGCTAGAAAGGACCCAAAAAATGTGAGTAAAGTACAAAGGGGCAGGGGGCGCCCAGAGGGGACGAGGACACCTGGTGCTAGCGTCCTGGCTGGGCGCTGGTGTCTAGGATGATAAAAACTAGAGTATAAAAAGGCATAGACTGAGACAATTAAGGGTGTAAGACTGAAAAGTTGTAACAGAAAGATAAACAAAGGTGGTCAAAGACATGGGTTGATTAGTACTTTTCTTACTTAGGAATCATATGAATAGTAATATGCAATCAAGACAAGATAATTACCCAAAGTGCGTGATTTTGTGTCTACACAAGAAAATGTTCCTATGTTCGCCTTAGAGGACAAGTACGTTTATGCGTGCAAGAAGGATGACACGCTCAGATTAATTGACCTAAATGTGTTTGAGAGTTTGTAGTTTCGCATAGAGGAAACCAAAACACCGAAATAGGTATGAGAAAATTTTAAAACACTCTTTGGTAAAGTAAATGAATTCGTGATACTTCGATACAAAGTTGAATGCCTATTCACCATCTTATTTTCTGTCTATTGACATTTTTTTGCTAAAATTCAAGTCACTAAGATCGTTATTGAAAGCTGGCGGTGGAGAAAAGAAGGATGATGAATGTATAATTTTGATTATGTCTAAATTGAAATATCCTTAGAGTATGTTTGCATCCACATTTTACTCGACAATAGATTCTTTAGAAGATAATTTCAAAATGCCTACTTTTGGGCTATTATGTGGAAGGCTTACTCACAAGCAAACAAAATTGTGAGCTTTGGATGCCTTACCTAGCTCAAGTTATGTAGTAGTGGAAAGTTGTTCTAAATGAAGATGGAAGCCACAATCAAACTTAGGACCTATAATGCCCCGCTTCATTGTCCTAATCGGTGAAGTGTGGGATCCACCTTCACAGGTGAACCGTTAATACGAAATCTTATCTCGCCAAACGTTTGTTCGATTGTGCGGGTATGTAAGGACTTCGTCGAGCTTGGGGGTCGTTGTTCATGAGGGTATCAACCTGATCGTATGGGATTACAAGCTTGTAAGGCCACTCCATTATCTGAGTTTGAAAGTGCCTTCGGTGGCTATGGGTTTAGTTCATTCCCGTTGTGTACGTGTCTCGCAGATAAGCAACCTTGTGATCTTTGAGTCGTTGATCTCATCCAGGAGGGTGGTCTTCAATAGCTCGAAACTCACCTTTTGTTTCACAAGATAATATAAACGATAATATTATTATTATGATCCAAATTTGAGATTAAACTGATAAAAATAATAAATATATTAATAGGTACATGTTATATATATAGACACATATTATCTAAGTTATTAAAAAAATTAAATTAATAAATCATTATATAAAATAAATAAAACAAAATATGGAAATGGAATGATAATAATAATAATTGGGCGGTGGAGGGAGAATGGAGTTGGTGGGTGGTAATAACAAGTGGATGGGATGTGGCGTGGAGTATGGGTTGTCAGTGTCGTAGGGTAAAGGCACCCATCAAGTAGCACAGAGAGTGACACGTCCTAAACAACATTTCAGACTTGTCACTTCCCTTGCCTAATATTACAACCACTTTATTTTGTATCCAGAGGAGTAACCACGTTGGAACCTAAGTTAACGCTATATAATTAGTAGTAATTGGATAGTTGCAATGAGTGTAGAGCACTCATAATTAAATAAACAGAAGGTTATGGGAACTATGATAAACAGTGTTGTAGTCATCCTAAAATCTATGCCAATATGGGTCAATCTAGTTCTACGCATGAAGATAAACCTACAATCCTAATATATCCTCACTTTACTATACACAAATTGATTGATTTGGATCTGTATCTACATCTATTGAAGTGGGTTCAATTGTCCTCTGAGAGGAAAGGGAAGTTACGACCTACCTACTATTTTTTTCACTATATACAGAAGAAGAAGAAAAAATTGAGGATTAGGAGGTGCTTGTATTCAGGTTTAATATCTTTCCATATTGATTTTTTTTTCTACTTTCTGAGCAGTTGTGCTTTGTGCACTGTAACCTTTGCAACTACCATCCTCAAAGGTAGATAATGGCTAATGCATTGTTTTCCTGGGTTGCACCCTTCCTTTTGAGTTGTTGTATGATTAAGATGTTGAAAGTGCCTTTCTTGCAATCACACATATGTCCCAAAGATATTTTTCTTTTTCACTCTTCCTCTACGTGGAACCCTCTGTTTGTCTAAATGTTTCAAGTGGAATGTGTTGGTTTTGTCACAGGTTTGAGGGTGCCTTGGAAACTTCCAAGTAAATGCAATTTATTGGTGTCTAGTCTAACCCAACCACCTTTGTTGTCAAAACGCCCATACGTGGGAGATAAATGTGCCCCAATATGTGTAAATCAATAGGTTTGGGACACATATGGATGCCCTTCAAAGCCTATGGAAAATAATTTTTTCTTTTTCAGATTATACATTTACTAGTGTCTTGTTAAAACTACACAAGCTTTAGATAAGGCTTATGAACTGTTTGATAAAATGGATTTTGCTAAAGGTGCATGGGTGTCAAGAATTTTTTTTTTTGGAAAGTTTAATATAGGCTCCATAGCCATTGCCAAGAATCCTCCCTCCCTCGCACCTAGTTGTAGCCTTGTCTGAGAGTATGGATGTTTACAAGATTATAATGAGTAAAGCATAATGGGCAAAGGAGTTTTTCTTTGAAAAAATTGTTTATAAATATGGTATACACCTTGCAGTTTTTGGCATCCTTCAAACGTAGTGGAGGTAGCTTTTCAAAAATTGTAGTGGGAAGTGCCCTGGTAGACATGTATACATTGTAAATGTTGCCCCTGCACTAAGTATGAAAATAGTTTGATAAAAAGATAGGAATAAATTGACTCCCAGGATGTAATGATTGCATGATGTGCACCCATAAATTGTAATGGAAAGTGAGATTTTCATATGTATAACAAATTGTATGAAAAGGGATAGGAGCATACAAAATGCAAATAAAAAAATTGAAGCGGTTCTAAAGAATCTCAAGAAAAGGCAGTTGCAAATGGGAGTGTAATAGAAGCATGCAAACCATTTGACATGGAATTGCTAGAAGAGGGATGAAGCCTTGTAGAATGTGTGTGAACCCACCTAGAGAACCGCGTACACTTCGGACGCTAATATTTTCCAGGAATGGTCTCCCTTACCTTCATTTTATAATTTTTGTATAATTTGGTTCTTCATTTATAATATAATAAAAATATTAAACCATTAGATACTTAAAAAATTAGATATTTTAACTAGAACTTTTAGTGCTGAACAATAAAACTCCACCTTGTGATTTACATAATGAATTACACTTCTACCATCAATCATGGTTTCTACCACAACCTCATACATTACTAACTAGGGTATCAAAATTAGGCACTAACGTGCCACTAGTACTAGAAAGAGTATTAAATGGGTCGTCAATTAAAACAACCATTTTTGGCTACCTTGCAAAGTTAGAAAAAATGCAATCTTCGGATACCTGCAAAACAACCTTCTGAAACCCCAAAAAAGGGATGTCAAGTTTCTTCTGTATCCCTTGTTATGTGGGGAGTCACATAAAGTTTTAGATTGACCCTAATTGACCATTTGTGCTCTCATCCCCGCCCCTCTAGGAGCCCTGTTACCCCATTTTGCACTTTTAGGAAGATGCTAAAACTAAAAAGTTGGTTTTCGTTTCGTCTCACCATTTGGACCCTGAGCGAAGGAACACTTTTCTGCCTTCACAAACCTCTATTATTTCTTACTAGAAAATTTCTTACAACCTTCAGTTTGGAGAAAAACACATTTCTAGTTGGTTTTCCAAAGGGGTTTTGTAGGCCTCCGGTCACTATTTGGCTAGGTCAAACTGAACATGACTAGGCTTCGGAAAACCCATCACCGTTTGTAACTCATTTGCCAATTCTCAGTTCCGTAAACCCTAATGAATATTCCATATATATATGTAGAAATCTTCCCATGGAGATTCCATCCAAAATTTAGTAGGTTTAGGTTTCTTATCCCTCGAGCTAAAATAGGTTGTTGTTTCATCTAGCCCAATTTTGATTGATGGCCTCGTAAATAATTGCCAATGGTAAGCCATTCACTAGTTCGGAATTCTATCATTTTCTCTAAATTATTGGTATATATGAGTACACGTAGGAACTTAATTGTTGTGCATTTCCCATTGGAAGACATTTTTTTGAATGTGGTTCCTTAGTTTCTGAGCCAAAATTAGACATTTTCACAACTAGTAGAAAAATGCAAACGAAGGTCATAGGACCCTAGTCAAGTACAATAAACCATCATGAAAACTTATTGAAAATTATAAATAATTGTATGAAACTTTCTCTTGTGGCTTGCTTTGTGAAATGTGACTTTTGGAAAAATAGTGTTTCTCTCTTATTTGTCTTCCATATCTCTTTCTGTCTCCTCCATCAATTAAGAAATGACATGAATATATGTCCCTAACCCTCTCTTGTTGAGTGTGTATTATCATGTAAATGGAAAACTAAAAAATTTAATTATGCTAGATTTAAGTGGATGTCATGCCAACTATTTTTGTTGACTCATGCTCACATGGTTTTGCAGGATGTAAATAAGATGGCAAAATGGCGTGGTTGTAATTCATTTGTGTATTATTGTAATTTATATATGTTAATGGAAAAAAAATGTATTGCTATGTTTATAGTAAAGTTTCATCTTCCTATTGTTATCAAATAAAAAAATTTCCTTGTTGTGCATGAAGTTGTGATAAACTTGTAATTTTTATTTGTCATTGAATTTAAAGAATTAGCCAAATATTATTTAATTCTCTTCTTGACCTCATTTATAGCTATGTTGTGAAACTTATACCATGTATGGTAGAAAGAAGTATCTCTATATAAATAAAAAATGAATTGTGCTAAAAACCCCTTCAATTCTACATCTTCCCTCGATTATTGCATGACTAGAAGGTGAGCTTTGACACTAGAAAGTTGAGAAAAAATTGATATTTCTTCCATATTGAGTGATCCCCACTTTGACCATGACCATCCTGTGTATGGGTGCTAGTGTTTACCAACTAATAGATTTACTCTCAGGTGTCATGCTTCAATAGAACATTGTGATGATGGGTTGTGCCCTTGTGTTTCGCTTTGCAAATCTCGTATCTAGTAGAAACCTCTAGACTTTGTCCTAACGAGGCGGTGAACCTAATGTAAATTAAAACTCATGATTTATCCCATGGACTTAGTGTTAAGCATGTTATGTACTTATGAAATGAGGGTTTGAACCATGAGTGGAACCCACACTGTAAGATACTTATGTTTGAAACCTATAAGTTGGAATCCCCGTTCTCTTCACAAATAGGGGGCTATCTTGGCAGGAGTGTTTCTAGTTGTGCATAAGTTACGGGGTAAGAATAATTGTTTTCTCTTGTTTATCCTTTTGGTATGGTGTAGGCCCCTTTTCGGTGTTAATGGAAATTAGTCAAATGTGAACCTCTTATGAGAATTAGGGTGAATCACACATTACTATATTTTGATCAGGGAGAAGGGTAGTTGTTAGAAGGTCACATGGTGTATAAAATTATCATTGCAGGTCACCTTGTAATACACATCTAATACTCAAATTGCCTAGTAATAGTTCAAACTTGGTTAAGTGTGAAATCATACTCCTTAGGATCTTTGTGACTAAGTAAAGGACAAATAATATATGAACCTTAGTTGTTCTAAATAATCAACACCCCTCATTATAAAGTCAATATCATTAAAGGATTAAAATTAAGAGAAGATTTTAGGATTGACCCTTTTAAATCAAGGCATACACTCCAATGATGTCAATCAATTCTAAGATGACTAAGAAGAATTTAGAATATACGGTTAATAAAAATTAAAAGTAATAGTGTCTCTAGTGATCTTTTAACCTAGTAAATGGGAAAACTTGTGATATGTATTTGACTTGAACATAATCACCACATGTGAACCTTCCTTGTTTAAACTAAGATTAAATTGATTAAAATTAAGAAAAATGAAATTAGAAAATTGACCCTTAGAAAAAATCCAGTAGCCTCATGTGGTACATATGTTCCAATCAAGTATCAGGCTACATATTCTATTTTGATAAGGTAATAATGAAAACAAAATTAGATGGAATCATTACAAGTAAAATGTTAAGCAAAATAAAGATAATCTAGTCTAGTTTAAAGAAGAATGAATGACTTCATGATAAGTGTTTTTCAAATAATTAAGGCCTATAACAAAATATGAATGTAATAAATATGTAAACCTAGAAAGTGTTATGTCATGGATGGTGCATATACGAGAGTTTATATTGTATTTGAATCATTTTGTTATGCCTTGTCATTTGGGGAAAAGGTGGCCTTGATGTGCATCATGTATTTTTCATGTTATCTATGTGGGATAATGTTTGTGCAAGCGTCTCATGTGTTATGCGTTGTCTTAAGTGATCTCCTGTGGTGTCGTGTATATAACAATGTAAGTCAAAAAAAAATATTTTCGGTATTTTTACTATTGTATTTGTGTGTCTGATTTTGTGGGCGTTGCATTTGGTATGAGAGCAGAGGTTCATGCTCTCGAACCTCTAAGACAGATTGGAGTTGTCATGATTGTGCATGGTGGTGGTGGAGATGGGAAGAGTAATGTGATATATGTTGTGACGTGACCAACATTGTACTCATGATCTTATGAATGCATCTATTGTGCATGCCACTAAGAGTGGTTTTGTTATGATGTTGATGTGCTTGTGATGCGAGTAATCACTCTCTTTTTCGTTAATTCACTGTGAATTTCACGCATGATGTACGACCTTGTTGTGTGAAAAGAATGTTCTTGTGGACTACAATGTGTAGGAGTGTTTTTTTATTTTGTGGTATGTATGTGTGCTAATGTGTTGTATGAAAAAATTGTTACATAGTAAATTGGATCGAATCATGATGTCGCCATTGTGTTGTGATGTATCATATTGTGCCACCATGTTGTATTGTAATTATTTGTATGTTGTGATGTTAGTCACTATGTTCATCATACATATAATTCATGTGTTATGTGATGGTTCATGTCGTGAATTAGGGGCATATGGTGATTGTATGACCCCTATTGTATTGTACTTGCACTTTGGGTGTGTTATGTGGAAATGTGATGTATTGTAAACCGTGAAAGTAATGACTGTGTTATACCCTATATATATACCATGCGTAAGATGCTATGGTTAATGTGCATGAATCACCATTATGTTAGTAATGTAGTTATGTGTTATGTTGTGAACCTTACACTAACCGAACCTAAGGGAAGAAATCGGTAAAAAAATTATGTGTGGAGAGAGGAAATGAGTACCGTTGACCAGTCACTTGAGCCAAGTACAAGATATGAAGTGGAGTTTTACATAGATTAAAAGTCCAATTCTGTTCATTTGGTATGTATGGCACATTGCCCAATGGACGTCATATATATTGTGTTTCACGAACACCTTAAGCTCAATAGATGGAAACCTATACCTTTTTCTCTTTCCCTATATGGTTGTCAAATGGATGACCTATGTGTACCTATACATTGGTGTACCGTTGACTAGTCACTTGAGCCGAGTACGAGATAGGGAGTGGAGTCTTACATAGATTGAAAACCCACTTTTGTTTGTTTGGTATGTATGGCACTTGCCCAACGGGCACCATGTATATTCTATTTCGCGAACACCTTAGGGTCAGTAGATGGAGACGTGTACCCTTCCCTCTTAAACTATGTCGAGACTATGTTAAGCCTTATGGGGGTATGGAGGGATGATTCAGACAAAGATTGTGGTAGTTATTATTTATATTCTGAGATGTACACTCGATGCCAGACGAGATCCGAGGTATTATTTGATATGTTATTTTAGGAGCTGAGTCTCAATGTTCGAGTGCCAACAACTTGATGAGTACCCCTTTGGTGGTCATATAAGGCCACATAGTCATTGTGATGTGTTATTTCTCTATACGTATTTTATTCGTAAATTTAAACTTTTATTTTCTCTTCCTTTTTCTGGAACCAACAAATTATTCTATTTAACTTTTAGTTGAGTTATGGTTGCAATTTTGGACATTTTATTGGATTGTTGCACTAACATGATTTTCGCACTAACTCCAACTAATTAGCCATTTATTTTACTTGATTGAAAGTTGAATTTAAGTTAAAATTATTCCTTGAGTTTCAATATATTTTCTTGCTTAACATAAAGCGATTGAATTTGATGCCACTTGGCAATTTTTCTTATTGTTTTGACATGTTGGTTCTAATTTTGTTATGTGTTGTAATAGGGACATGGGTTCACCAAGGATTGGTGGTACCTATGGGCCCGCTTCATTGTATGGGGGTATGCCCCAAGGAGTTACAGATAACTAGCAGGTTGTTGAACCATGCGTTATTATGTCACTTGGGTTAGAGGTGTTTGAGCTCTATGTGCCTAGGGCCATAGGGTGACCAAACTCTTTGGTGGAGCTAAAAGGAAAAATTGTCTTTATTTTCTATTGGGAGGTAAAAGGAAAATTTGTCTTTATTTTATTGCTTGGGAGGTATATGGAGTTGTTTTGTGATGCTTTAGGAGGTATATGAAGTTGTTTTGTGATGCTTTAGGAGGTCTATGGAGTTGTATTATGATTTATGAGTACTCATTCAAGTCTTGTTATGTTTTGTGTTGTTAAGGATTGATGATTCTCATTGTTGATATGATGTTGATCCGATTTTGACAATGTGTAGTTTTTGTTGTGGTTTTGAGGTGTGTAAAACCTTTGCATGAGTACTATTATGTTCAGGCATGTGTGTGTGTGTGTGAGAGAGAGAGAGAGAGAGAGAGTACTATGCTATGTGGATTGTATGTGTTGTTTTCATGGTTGGGTTGATGTCTTTTGATGTGATACAGTCGTGAAAGTATGTAGCAATATGTCTTATGGACCATTAGTCTTGTGTTGGGCTTTGTATGATATCGTGATGTCAATTTCTGTTGGGCACCCGTGAACAAAAATAAAATGAAATATTAAGCGCTTGAGTTTAGAAAAACTTTAAAGGAAAATATTAACTAAGTAATAATATAAACTTGAACGACCAATCTTCACATAACATTAAAATTTTAATAAATTGTTAAAATTTCTTGACTTCCCTGCGGTTGTGTTCTAACGACATAGATCTTATCCCTAGACAAAACTTGTCGCCGTTAACTTTCCTTAATTTCTTATCCCTTTTGCTACCCTTGTATCCTCGCTTTTGTGCCGCATCGAGGACGATGCTCATATAAGGGGAGGGGAATGTAATGCCCCGCTTCATTGTCCTTACCAGTGAAGTGTGGGTTCCACCTTCAAAGCTGAACCGTCAATACAAAATATTATCTCGCCAAACATTTGTTCAATTGTGTGGGTATCTAAGGACTTTGTCAAGCTTGGGGGTTATTGTTCGTGAGGGTATCAACCTGATCGTATGGGATTACAAGCTTGTAGGGCCACTCCATTATCTGAGTCTAAAAGTGCCTTCAGTGGCTATCGCTTTAGTTCATTCCCGTTTTATATGTGTCTCGTAGGTATGTACACTCAGATTCTTTGTGTTGTTGATCTCATCCAGGAGGGTGGTCTTCAGTCGCTCGAAACTCGCTTTTTGTTTCGCAAGATAATATAAACGATAATATTATTATTATGATTCAAATTTGACATATTAAATTAATAAAAATAATAAATATATTAATAGGTACATGTTATATATATATATATATATATATATATATATAGACACACGTATGATTTAAGAAGTTAAAATAAATAAATTAATAAATCATTATATAAAATAAATAAAACAAAATACAGAAATGGAATAATAATAATAATAGTAATAGTAAAATAAGGGAATGAAATTGAATATGGGTAGTGGAGGGAGAATGGAGTTGGTGGGTGGTAATAACAAGTGGATGGGAGGTGGCGTTGAGTATGGGTTGACAATGTGGTAGGGTAAAGCCATCCATTAAGTAGGATGGAGAGTGACACATCCTAAACAACCTTTCAGACCTTTCACTTCGCTTGCATAATAATACAAACACTTTATTTTGGATCCAAAGGAGTAACCACGTTGGAACCGAAGTTAATGCTATAAAATTAGCAGTAATTGGATAGTTGCATCGATTTCAGAATGATATACTATCATAGTTAAATAAATAGAAGCTATGGAGAGCTATGATAAACGAAGCTATCGCTAATAGTCATCCAAAATTAGTTCATTTATGAGTCAAAGAATCCCTACACAAAGATAAATCAATAACCCGAATATCTCCTCATTTTACTATATACAAATTTGTTGATCCGGATTTTTATTTGTATCTAAAGTGGGTTCAATTACCTCTGAGAAGAAAGGAACTACTTCCTGCCGTTGTTGGAGAGGTAGCATATGAGCTAGAGTTACCTTCCGAAAGTATGATACGCAATGTTTTCCATGTCTCTTGCTTGAATAAGGCATTGGGGAAACACATGGTTTCTTCTACTAAGTTGCCACCCTTGGACAAGGAGGGGAGATTGGATTTAGTCCCTGAGGAGATATTGGACATGACCGAGAGGAGATTGAGGAGTATAGTGATTCAAGAGTACCAAGTTAGGTGGAGAGATTTGCCGTTGGAGTATTCTACATGGGAAGGAGAGTCTATACTTCAGCATCAAACTTTACAGTTGCTTGGGGACAAGCAATCTCGAGAAGGGAGGACTATAATTTCCCTCCTTGAATAATTTTATTGAAGACCTTTGGCCCATTTTTTTCTACCCGAAGGCCAAAGGGTGAGGTCAATGGTGACTTAACTTTTATTAATTTTATTATATTGTGCAAAAATTAAAATATAACATTATAAGAGCACATATAATAAATTAATAAACTTAACATTAAAATAGAACTTAGGAAAGTGCATTTAAATAAACACTTAATTAAATTGTAATTCCTAAGGGAAAATGCGACTTGCTCCATGAGGTCAAAAAATTAGAAAAAGTGTGTCTAAGACCCCTTTAAAAAATGCAACTTGGCCCAGGGGAGTGCAACAAAGGGAAAGAAACTCATTGGATGTGATGGAGGTCACCTTGGGTCCCATTTCCTATATAAAGAAGAAGTCGACTTTTTTATAGGGCATTCTAGATTCATTTGATATTTCACTGTTTCATTGGAAGATTTGAGCTTTTTGTAAATAAATCCAACGACGAAAAACCTTAGGATTCGTCACTCTTGTGGACATAAACCCCAAGAGCATTGGGAGGGATTTCTATTCACAGAATTCCATTGTATCTTCACAGATTTTTATTATTCCAGTAGTGTGTGTTGAAGAATAAATTTGCAGCAACAATTATCAATTATTCTAGTGTTGGGCGACTCACTTTTTGGATATTCTATGCTCTTTCAGAGGTATTTCCAGACCTGATTTGTATGTCATCTATTGTACTGCTATTTTTGGATCTAGAGGAATAAATTTCAAAGTTTTTTGGAGGGTTTCAGGAGATATTTTCAGTCAGATTTTTATGCAGATTTATGAATTGTTTACATTCATTATTTACCTCAAAAAAATAAGATTTAATACATATTTGGGTTGCTAAAGATTTAGTAATCAATTTTTGATAGAAATAAATTTATTTGAGTAATGTTTGTGGATGCTTTTCCAATAAACCCTAGTTGTCATTTTCAACAAATTATTGTAGTCGTCTCAGCTAGGTATTACATAGTTTATTTTATCATTTTTCTAAGGAAAAATTCAGGTCCAGCGGTAGGGATCTTTCAGTGGTATTAGAGCAATGTTCCTCCTACATGTAGGGTTCTTATTTGATTCTATGCAACCATGAGAGATTGGTCCACACATGTATTACACACGTAGACGAGTACGATTAGAGGTTGGTTTTGAAACAAATGTTAGAGTTGAAACCATGGGTGATAGACATAAGGTAGCCACCTAGCAGTGGCTGATTCAATCCGTGGAATGTATGGGCTCTATTTTGGACATGTTGGCATTGTATAGGCCAAGAGATAGATACAACAGGAGAGACAAATCCATATCAATTGCTAGTAGTTACAGGAGTCATAGTAGACCACCTTCGAAGATTGAAAGTGTGAGGTGATCTCCACGCTGTGAGAGTAGACACTCATACAGATGAGAGGATGCCTACCCAGACAATAGATAGGCATACGCAGCCCTGTTTCTTGCCTAGAGATTAACCACCAAAAATTGAAGATCCACTTGAGGGAGTGGCCTTCCAGGACAATGTTATGGCAGCTAGTGATGAGTGGAGGAATTTACCACATGTGAGGGATGTTTTTCCCCTTCCACAGTATTGTGCACAGAGGAGAGATAGTTTGAGGGCCAGACAAGATAGGAGGCCTAGATTGCATCAAAATAAAAAGCTGAAGCAAGCTACCAACAAGGTGACTCTTTCCACCTTTGGTGGGAGTGGGAAGATCAGTGCTAGAGCTTGGATTCATAAGCTCGACATGTATCTTACCCTTAATCCTATCCAGGAGCAGGAGGCTATTCAGTTTGCCACTCTACACCTTGAGGGAGTAACATATGATTGGTGGCATCATGGGATGGTCACACAAAACCATGATCTTTTGCCGTCTTACAAGGGGTTCAGTGAGAGATTGATTGTGATATTTGATCGCAAGAATGTGGAGCTATAATACAGAGACTTGGCACAGCTTCGCCAGAGTGGACATGTTGATGCTTACATCAACGAATTTCAATGCATAACAATGATGGTCCCGGAGATGCTCGAGAAAAAGGTAGTGATGTTATTCATAGAGGGGCTTCATGATAGGATGAGAGGATTGGTCAAAGCTCTTAAGCCTTGGATGTTGCATGATGCCATTCAGACGACATTAGATTTGGACACATCCCCCACTTCTTATTAGCCCAATAAGAAGTTTTCCATGAGCTCCATACCATTTCATCGCTCTACTATCCAATAGAAGAGTGCACCCCCTCCTAAGGTGGATCATGATACTCATAATGAGTTGAGGAGGAAGAATATTTGCTTTCATTGTAAGGATCATTGGGAGCCTGGACATCATTGCCTTGGTAAAGGCAAGATGCACCTCATTAAGGTGGTTTCAGATGAGGATGATGAGCACTTACTAGATACAGATGCCGAGGGCAACGATAGCGGCCATGATGCACATGATGAGCAGCCCCAATTTGAGCTTGGATAGAATGAGGCATCAATTTCATTCAATGTTACTATTGCTTCACTTTCAGGGGTCCCTAGATACCATATTTTTTGGCTGAGAGGAATAATCAAGGGGCAACAAATGGTTTGTTTGGTAGACAGTGGAGCTACACACAAATTCATAGATGAGGGGTTGGCTGTGAAGCAAGGATTACAAGTTGAGGACTTTGAAGGATTTAATGTACGAGTTGCAAACATATTTGATATGAGTTGCACTAAGAGGATTCCTCAGCTTAGTATCTAGATGGGAGACTACACATTGACCGATGATTTCTCTTTAGTTGGTATTTGTGAGATTGATGCAGTGTTGGGTATTTAGTAGCTACAGCCCCTTTGTAGGTATGTGCAGGATATCAGGCAGATAGAGTTAGAGTTTATGGCAGATGGGAAGAAGATTGTGCTTAGGGCTCTTTCTAATGATGGGCCTAGAGTTGTTTCAGCACATAGGATGGATTCCATTGTTAGACACGGAGAGGTTGCTTAGGCATCCCAATGCTTCATCTCATCCAAATATTCTTCAGATAGTGGATAACCCTTTCATGTGGATATTCAGTATGTACTGGATAAACACGACCCAGTTTTTGGTGACATTCCTCCAGGTAGACCATCAGACAAGGGATTTGAGCATGTCATAGAGATAGAGGAGGGTGTCAAGCCTATGATTACAACGTCTTATCGCCATCCTAAGAAATTCAAGGATGAGATAGAGAAGGCCATTAGAGAGCTCTTGGATATGGGACACATCTATCCTAGTTGTAGCCCTTTTGCTTCTTCAGTTGTATTGGTGAAGAAAAACGAAACCATGAGGATGTGCATTGATTACCATTCTCTCAACAAGAAGACTATCAAGAACAGGTATCCCATCCCTCGCATAGATGAGCTATTAGATGAGTTGCATGGAGCTATCTATTTTTCGAAGATTGATCTTCGATCAGGATACCACCATATTTGTGTTCGTGATGAGGATATTCACAAGACAACCTTCAGATGTCACTATGGGCACTATGAGTTTTTGGTGATGCCATTCGGCCTCAGTAATGCACCTGCTACATTCCAGTCATGCATGAACCATCTCTTCAATAGACATTTGAGGAAGTTTGAGCTAGTATTTTTTGATGACATTCTAATTTACATCAGGACATGGGAAGAACATTTGAGGCATCTTGATGAGGTACTTAACATCATGGATACACAGTCTCTATTTTCTAAGATGTCCAAATGCGAATTTGGACTTACCAAGATTTTGTATCTTGGGCACGTCATTAGGGCCAACGGGGTAAAGGTTTATCAGGAGAAAATGCAAGCTATGTAGGATTGGATGCCACCTAAGAACATTTCAGACTTACATGGATTCCTAGGATTATGTGGTTACTACATGAGGTTTGTTAGAGGCTATTTTGAGCTTGCATATCCATTAACAGATCTTACATTGAAGGGGGGTTTTAGATGGACAAATGAGGCACAAGTGGTATTTGATAGGCTCAAGGTGGTTATGAGCATTTGTCCAGTTTTGGCTCTTCCAAATTTCTCTCGACCCTTCATATTGGAGTGTGACGCTTCTGGTTTGGGTATTGGTGCAGTTCTTATGCATGACCGCCATCCTATTACCTACGAGAGTAGGAAGTTGAGAGACAATGAGAGGTTGTACTCCACATATGATAAGGAGATGCTCGCCATTATGCATGCCTTGGAGAAATTCATACAATATCTGGTAAGTGGGAAGTTTGTGGTGAGGACTGATGACAACACCTTGAAATACTTTTTGGAACAAAAGGAGCTCAATGAGAGGCAACAAAAAGTGGGTCAGTAGAATCCAGGCATATGATTTCGACATTGAGTTTGTCAAATGTAAGAAGAATGTAGTGGTTGATGCACTTTTTAGACAACCACATTTTGTTACCCTATGTTCTTTGAGCAAGATTTCTGCAGATTGAAAATCTCAATTATTAGTTGAGTATTCCAAAAATACTTCGGCGTGTGAGATTATGGATGGTAAAATTCAAGATGATCGATACAAGATGATGACTTATTTGATTTATTATAAGGGCATAATTTACCTAGTTCATGAATCTAAGCTCAAGGAAAAGATTGTACATGCGTTCCATGATGCACCACTTGCAGGACATTTGAGGTATTTCAAAACATATAGGAGGGTTAGCTAGAGAGATTCTCTTGGAAGGGTCTCAAAGAGGATGTCCTACGCCATGTCTTTGAGTTTGTGACTTGTATATAAAACATGTCAGAACATACTTTTCCAATAGGTTTATTGCAGCCCTTGCCAATTCAAGAGCAGAAATTGAAAAATATTTTGATGGATTTTATTACAGGTGCTCCCATAGTGCAAGGGAACAATCACATTTATGCGGTGGTTGATAGATTGACAAAGTATGCACACTTCTTCACTATTCCAACCATCTTTAAAGCACCGCATGTGGCTGATTTTTTTTTCTGTGAAGTATTCAGATTGTATGGACTTCCAAAGAACATTGTTAGTGGTTGGGATAATAGGTTTTTTAGCACCTTTTGGCAGGAGCTTTTCCGATTGGTTGGCACATAGTTGACTCCAGGTACTAGTTATCACCCTCAGACAGACGAACAAACAAAGATTGTGTTGAGCACATGATAATACTGAGAGGGGGGTGAATCACTATTATGATATTATTTCAAACTTTAATACTTGAACTTAGATCTATAATCACGAGCAATGTGAATATATCAAATCAATCAAAGAACACAAAACTTAATGCAAGTAGACACAGATATACGTGGAAACCCTTTTGGGAGAAAACCACGGAGAAACTTCTTTCTTTATATATATTTCTCAAAAATTTGTAGGCACCAACCTACTGGAGACACCAATCCCTAAATTACAATTTTGTAGGCACCAACCTACAGGAGCACCAACTCCTTTCGCTAAGCACCAACTTAGCAAGAGACACCAATCTCTTCAATTGTGAAGGCACCCATCTTCCTTGAAAAATGGCTTTCCACACTTCTACTTGTTGCTTATTCAACAAATATTGGAGCACTTTATTTTCTCTCTTTCCAATCTGCTGCTCATTAAATTCTGCGCCTCTCTTATGGACTGCTGCTCTAAATTCTGCACTTTCACAAAATTACTCTGTTATCCTCTAAATCTGCTCTTCTCTTACCACTCACCTCTCTTCTCTTATCACTCACCTCTCTTCTCTTATTCATACTTCTCTCAATTGAATTTCTTTCCTTTTATACCCATTCAATGACTCTTCGAATGGATGTGTCTTTAAAAGACATGTCTTCTCATACCAAGGAGGTTGGCCTTTTCTCAATAATTTAATTTATTAAATATATGTATAATGCTTTTAAGCAAAGCGCCCCTTTCCTAATGTAGGTCGGCCTGGTAATTAGTTTAGCGCTGGCCGTCCACCTTTTAACCCTCTAAACAAGGCATTTTTATTTGCTAGTGCAAGTCGGCCTTATCTTTTAATTCGCCCCCTTTAATTTATGCGCTGCCCTTTGATGAAATTAATGGCGCTAGTCTTTTATTTGTTGTTGTCATACTGAAATTGAATGTTGCCCTTATCAAATCGCTTTCCATTTCTCTAATTGATGTGGTCACAGCCCCTCTATACATGTACACTGCCTCTAATCTTAATCACTGGTAAACATGTTGCCCTCTAGGAAATTCACTACTTCCTTATTAATTAATTTAATATTTATTTTTGA
Organism: Taxus chinensis; assembly: GCA_019776745.2. Lineage (NCBI taxonomy): Eukaryota > Viridiplantae > Streptophyta > Pinopsida > Cupressales > Taxaceae > Taxus > Taxus chinensis. The sequence goes on from CM034154.1 coordinate 488,090,990, forward strand.
CACTGCTGTCTATAATCAAATTGGTGGCCTTTCTTAATATCAAATCGCTTTCCATTTCTCTAATTGATGTGGTCACAGCCCCTCTATAGATGTACACTGCCTCTAATCTTAATCACTGGTAAACATGTTGCCCTCTAGGAAATTCGCTACTTCCTTATTAATTAATTTAATATTTAGTTTTGACACTGCTGTCTATAATCAAATTGGTGGCCTTTCTTAATGATGGCGTTGCCCTTTTATTCTGGACTGCAGTAGATGCTTTGACATCAATGACAATGTTTCTAACAAATTGTGAATAAGTGGATAAAGGGTTATCTTTACAACTATGTTTTGGGGCAACATAAGGCATGGGTGAAACGATTGCATTTATGTGAGCATTGTTATAATACTACTTACCACGTCTATTGGTATTACCCCCCTGCTGACCATTGTACGGGTATAATGCGACATCTTTTGTTGATTTGGCTTTTGGGGACAATAGAGCTCCTAAGGCTCGGGAGTGTTTACAGGATAGTCAAGATATCCTTAAGGTACTGAAGGATAATATTCAACATGCCCAGAACTACCAGAAGATGTTTTCCGACTGACAAAAGATTAAGAGATCATTTGAGGTGGGGGACATGGTATTTTTGCGTCTAGATCCATATAGACAGAGTACTCTCAAGAAGAGTGGTGTAGAAAAACTTAAGCCTCAGTTTTATGGTCTGTACAAAGTGTTGAGTAGAGTTGTAGAGGTATCTTATGAGCTAGAGTTAACTTCCGAAAGTAAGATACACAATGTTTTCCACGTGTCTTGCTTGAAGAAGGCATTGGGGCAACACGTGGTTTCTTCTGCTAAGTTTCCACCCTTGGATGAGGGGAGATTGGATCTAGTCCCTGAGGAGATCCTGGACAGGAGAGAGAGGAGATTGATGAGTAGAGTGATTCAGGAGTACTTGGTTAGGTGGAGAGATTTTCCATTGGAGGATGCTACATGGGAAGGAGAGTCTATACTTCAACATCCAGCTTTATAGTTGCCTGGGCACAAGCAATCCCGGGAAGGGAGGAGTGTAATGTCCCTCCTTCTCGAATAATTTTATTGAAGACCTTTGGGCCATTTTTGTCTACCTGATGGCCAAAGGGTGAGTTCAATGGTGACTTAAGTTTTATTGATTTTATTATATTGTGCAAAAATTAAAATATAACATTATAAAAACACATAATAAATTAATAAACTTAACATCAAAATAGAACTTAGGAAAGTGCATTTAAATAAAAGCACTTAATTAAATTGTAATTCCTAAGGGAAAATGCGACTTGCTCCGGGAGCTCAAAAAAATAGAAAAAGTGTGTTTAAGGCCCCTTTAAAAAAATACGACTTGGTCTAGGGGAGTGCAACGAAGGGAAAGAAGCTCATTAGATGTGATGGAGGTCACCTTGGGTCCCATTTCCTATATAAAGAAGAAGTCAAATTGCTTAGAGGGCATTCCAGGTTCATTTGATATTTCACTCTTGCATTGGAAGCTTTGAGATTTTTGCAAATAAATCCAAGGACAAAAAACCCTTAGGATTTATCACTCTTGTGGACGAAAACTCCAAGAGCATTGGGAGAGATTTCTATTCACAAAATTCCATTGATCTTCAAAAAAAATTATTATTCCAGTAGTGTGTGTTGAAGAATAAATTTGCAACAGTAGTTATCAGTTGTTCTAGTTATGGGCGAATCACTTTTTGGATATTCTATGCTATTTCAGAGGTATTTCCATACCTGATTTGTATGTCATCTATTGTATTGTTGTTTTTAGATCTAGAGGAATATATTTCAGAGTTGTATGGAGGGTTTCAAAAGGTATTTTCAATCAACTTTTTAAGTAGATTTTTGAACTATTTGCAATCATTTACCTAAAAACAGATTTAATACATATTTGGGTTGCTAAAGATTCAGTAATCAGTTTTTGATAGAAATAAATTTATTTGAGTAATGTTTGTGGATGCTTTTCCAATAAACCCTAGTCACCATTTCCAGTAAATTATTATAGCAGTCTCAGTTGGGTATTGCATGGTTTATTTTATCATTTTTTTCTAAGGAAAAATTCAGGTTTAACGGTAGGGATCTTTCACTAAGTACAAATGCTATAAGAGGATAAAAGCATTAGAAGCAAAACTAAAGAAACATAAAATTGATGTTCCCTCCACAAATACAAGGAAATGACAAACTCTTTTTGCTAAGACTTGTTATTTTGTGTTAGCTAGATGGATTTTTTTAGTGTGGTGCTTTTCATCATTTAACTCACTCACATGGTTTGTTGAGATGTCTTTATGATTGCAACACTTCTCAGATAATCATGGACAACTATTCAAAAATTGATGTTTTGGGTTTTTGTTTGGTCAAAATGCAGAATGACTGCATTAATGATATACTTTTGGTACCTAAAATTCCATCTAATTTGTTGTCAATTTAGCAATTTTGTAATTCTAGATATGGGAAAATTGTGGAGATCACTCCACAGAGTGTTGTAACTAAATAATTATATGACCCACAATATTTTTTTGCTACATGTTTGGTGGACCATCATTCAAGCTTTTATGTATTTGATAGGTTAGGAGCTTCTACATGGTCTTCACTTGTTGCTCATGATGACATAGTGAGTAGACTATAACACAATCACTTTGGTCACTTGAATTACAGGTCTCTACAATAGCTACATTCTCAGAGAATGGTGAAAGGACTTCCAAAGGTCTCCAGTTGTGATGGTGTTTTCCTAGGATGCATGCTTGTAAAGCAACACTAGGATCCCTTTCCAAAGGGGCAAACTTCAAGAGCCAAGGATCCACTTGAGAAAGTAAATAGCGATTTGATGACTTTTCCCACTAGGTCGTTTTATGGTGCAAAATATGTACAAATTTTGTTTGATGATTTTAGTTAGAGGGTGTATTATTTATAGTATAAAAATGGAAATTTTGAGAACTTCATGGCCTTTAAGGATTTTGTTGAAAAGCAATCGAGACTTTTACTAAAAAACCTCATGTAACACCCATGTTATACATCAACAAACTAAGGGATTTTTTTTAACAATTAATTTCATTGTTATGCCTTCAATAATTTTCAACACATAACAGATAAAATTCAACATATTGATATTTACAATTCCCTTAACTCTTTTTATGTTGCAATGAATAACATTATTACTTAACTCAAAACTAAGTAATCCAACATTATTAATATTCCAAAATCCACCTTGACAACATACATTAACCATGTGCAACTGTAAGGGTCACTTAGATCTACCTGGTCCCCTTTAAACACAATATAGAGCCTGTATAAATTGTAAACATTTGGTTAGACCTTTTTATAGGTCATGAGATCATGTGCATCTTCTTTGTGTCAGCCAGTAAAGCATGCAAGTACTTCCCTCTAAGTCAAAACACTACTGAAGGAAGAAATGGTGAAAAGACAATGCAATTAGTCATTTGCACTACTATGCGCATAGTTTGAGGCATTGAGCTAGCAAACTAGTTTATTGTTAATCATTTTAGTTATTCTTTTTTCGTTGATTAAGTATTAAGTTTACAGTTAACCATTTTAGTTATTCATTTACAATAGGTAATTGAATCTAGTTTTGAAGTTGTAAGGATCATGACTCGATGTTCAAATCACATGAATTTTGTTAGTACCATCTTAGGACCTCTACGGGAAAGGTTACGCTCATGTAATGACTTACGTTATTATGCATTTGTTACGTTACCCGTAACTAGCATGAGATAGAATAGATCATGTTCATATGACATGCATGTCATCTCATGATTCCTACCCTTCATTTACATTTCATTATGCCTTTTAGAATTTTCTTCATGTTATCGGTTTCACGATAGAGGTGTATAATAACTCTTTGAGTCATCGTCTAGTGTAAGAACGTTGTACCAATTGTCGTAAGGTAGCTAAGTCAACTTACGATGATTTAATCAACTCAGTCAAGCATAAGGATAAACGATTCCGTGTTGATATGATAAATAGTAAAGATGATCATTTGTGGTCATTTAATCATATTAGTACAACCGAATTAATGAAGTAAATCTGCACTATATCTCATGATGATTATAATGTATCTTTCCTACTATGTTTTCTAACAATGTATTCTTATTTCAGAAAAGGTACAATAAAAAATATATGACTTTTATATCGACTAAACATTATCTTAATCATGTATGTTGTTAAAAGACAACATTATGTTCTTCATTGATTATAACTTTTAATATGTTAGTTATCATGTTAATGTGTTTATTTCTGCAAGATCAATAATATAATTCATTATCTCTTCATGTTGTTTACGTCATTGAATAAATGTTTACGACATAATCATTAATTCATAATGACGTCATAAAGAAGTTATGATAACACATAATAACTTCAATTATGATAAATACTCTGTTGTAAACAACGATACATGTGTATCACTTTCCACAATCATAATGATTTGAACAATATTCATTAAATTCATAAATAACAATAATACATAGTCATAAAGTGATTATCGAAGACAATCAATAAATGCATTAGGCCGAATTTCCTTATACAATCTGCAAAATAATACTTTCACATTTAATTCAATTACAAATGCAATCATTACATTCATCGAAAAAAAGTAGTAATAATCAATGCATGATGAGTTAAATGTTATTCAATCATTTAATCATTTCGTAATAACTACTTTGTCCTGCATCTGAAAGAAAAATAAAATGATATACATGGTCAATTCATTGAACTGACATGGATTAACAACTCTAAATCAAGTTGTTATACTAATAACATAATAAGTGTAAATTTAGATACAAAACATATATTCGTTATACCTTGTTATGTTTAAAGATCCACTATCAAACAAAGTGATCTAATTAATTACATTATGCTCCAACAACACAATTTTCATATCATCGAATAAGATCTTTAGGTTTGTATAACTTCATTAAAACTAATGTCACAACACTAATCCAGAACTGAATTCTTATTCATTATGACTAATGAGCTACACAATTTGCACTCAATTTCATTTACCCGCATTAAAATTCCTCACCCTCAAATAAAATTTTGAAAGAAAAAGGGTAGAGTTCTTTTAAAAACCCAACTTAATAGATATTAAAAGGTTAACAATCAATATCTCATAGAACCTCAGTTAACAATTATCACCTTTAATCGTTATTATAAATAATGAAAGGATAAACCTAGTTAATTCCAAAATTCAACTCAATAGTATGTTTTTAAAAAACACAAGAAGATCCTTTGATCATTATTTGAAGATGATATTCCTATACATGAATTTTGGATCATAACTACCTAAGTTTTCAACAATTAAGCTTAAGTCCACACAAGAAACAATTAGTGAAGGAGAGTTCTCATAACTCTATAAAATACCTTATAACTTCTGTAAGGTGCTCATATCAAGGCATCACATCAACTTAATACAACTAAATTAAGACAAAATATTCACGAAACAAATCTTAAGATATCCAAATCTCCGCAACAAATAGGTCATTATAGAGGTATAGCTACAAAATCGCATCTTTTATCTCAACAGATCAATGGCAATCTAATTTTCAATAAAGAAAACTTCCAAAAGTTGAGTAAATTGTTTCAAACAAAAAGCTTGTTTTGGGTTGAATAATCAATATTTATTATACAACCTCAATGCCTATAAATCATGTAGATATATTTTCGTACCCTCAAAGTAATCAAACAATTTAAGGAATGGAAAACACCCAAACATCATTCATTCAAATGCCGTCACAACTCATATTTGAGATCAATTACTATCTTCACAACACAGGGGGGTTCACTTAGTAAAAGTATGGTATAACACATTCGTTCGAAGGGTATTAAAGAATACCCTTAATTCTAGTTTTTACCTTTAATTATTCAATTGATAATACCCCATCCCATTCTATTATTAGAATGAAAATACCCTTTTTTTTCCATGTACCTTACGTACCCATTTTTTCATGACAATTTTATTTACCCCTTTTAATTTCTACCCTAATATATTAAACAAAAATATATCATATTTTTAACTCAATTTTGTTTTAATATGAATTTTCTCTCGAAAGATAGTTTGAATCCATTCAAGACCTATTACTAATTACCTTATAAATGTTAATCTTTATTCATTTATCAATAGTTGTTCAAATAATTAAGATGGTGAAATAATATCACTTGTGTTGAAAAACATATTCAATCATAGTTTTCTACCATCTTATTATTTCTTAGGTAAGAATATCTTAATTGATATTTATTTATTCAAAAAGATATTATAATTTAACTTTATGACCACACTCCTTTAATTGCAATTATAAGGTATTAAATTTTAAAAACTAGGGTTCAAATGTTTTAATTTTATATTAAAATCAAACCTCCAATTCCTTTGGCCCACATCTCTAACCTACCACAATACCTGATTCAAAATATTAATAAATTAAACTCTTTCACCCTCTCATGTCTACATGTATATTGACTTCTACTTTTATTAATTTTAATTACCTCAATATGAACTCACGTGCTAGGATATTGCCTAGCTAATGAACCCCATGTGCTTCACAATCTAAAACATGCAGACACAGATAACATGTTTTATGCAACAGGAAAAGAAGCTCAGAACAAACCCAACCTGATTCATAGTTTTAGCAATGAGGTTTTTTTGTAAGATCACACAATCATAGCAGACAAAATAATAGGAACCTAGATTCTAATATACTGAAATAATTTCCTTTTTAACATTTTTGCAAACATCCATTTGATGAAACTCATTATACATTTTTATTCTATGTTATTATATGAATTTTTGTAAATGAACAATCACATAGATGAAACAATGAGATAACCCAAATTACATTCATCACATTAGAATTAAACAACAAGAAAGGGGGTCAAAAATCCATACCTGAGACTGAAATATTCTTTTCAACTTCCTCTTCTGTTTTCCTTCAAGAATCTTCTAGCAAGTCGAAGAATGAAAACCCAACAAAGTTTCTCCCATGCAATTTCCTAAACATGTCGAACCCACAAAATCTCTATTTAACCAGTCTTAAACTCTAGTGAACTCACAAATAACTGAATTACAAATTCCAATGAATTATCTATTAAAATCTCACACCAAAAACCTTACTTCCACATCGCCATGCACAACTCGGGAGAGAGCTCAAACCACACAACTTAAACAATAAAACTAAAACCCCACTGCATGCGCTTAGCTTCTCCGGGAAGCTTCACAGATTTCAAAATTTTTGTTTTCAAATATAATGCATTAACTCTCTAAGTGCCACGTCTGTGGATTTATTAAATTTGATAATTTCCCTCCAATCGAATGGTGGTTTCATCGATCGGTCCAAGACTTTGATTAACAAACTTAATAACCCATTTCCAACTTTTCATGGTGTGGTATGTGGCCGGTTTAATAATAACCAAGAAATCATCATAATTATGGATATGATTAGGGATTATCATAACTTTTCAAACATGTCAATGTTTCATTACCTTGGTCTAAGACCATTTACATAAGACCTTAAACTTCAACAAAGTTGTCATGGTCTAAGACCCTTAAGAATTTAACAATGTATTAACATATATTTTGTAAATATAACTATGCCAAGGTTAAGGTCAATGACCTTTCTATTTGATCAAACAAAACACTAATTTTGCCACCTTATACCATGGTTGATGACCATTTCAAGTTATTTAGTTTAATGTTCACGCTTGCCACAAATTAAACAATAATATCAATGCTCTAGGGTCCTAGACCCATCAAGAATCAAACTCAATAAACATTATAACATTACCTAACATTATGGTCCAAGACCAATTGCTAATATCTTCAACACATTAAATGATAATCGGATTATGTTAAAAATATGTTTACCTTATCGTATATCATAAACATTACCTGCACTGAAATGAAGACTTCCATGATGCATTACAGTCCTTGACCACCAAAGTTAAACACTAGGGTGGTTAGTCATACATCAACACAACAATAATTATTTCTCGGCACCGAAATAATGCAAATACAACCAAGTACAAATTTTTTAGCATTACCAAATCATTATCAACAATAAGTTAAGGTAGAATCATACAAACTCATACAACCGAAGTAAGCTACAAGTACTAATTAATCAATGATTGTAGTTGCGGTGTTGGGCATGCACCTACACACCTGTGTATATTTCCTTTTAGAAATATGCACATATGGGTAACTGCATATGCAACCTTGTAACGACATAAATCAACTTATAGTTGTAATTAACTAGTACTTCATAGCTTATCCTTGTAGTAAAAAAATAATGAAAATGCGGGATGTGAAATACTTCCCTCCTTAATGAATCGTTGTTCTTATGATTTAACTCATTAACAAAAAATAAAATAATAAAAAACAATTTTTTTGTCATACAACTAAGGAAAATAGCCAACATTTTCACCATAAACTTGTAATTTTTCAAATTTTGTAGACATTCATTCCACATAATTCTTGGCTGTAACAATCTTTTAACCAACACAAACTGCCAAACAGTTAGCAATGTGACAAATTTTTGTCATTGCAATCAATCATAATATGCAATAGTGTCAAGTATATCATAACATATCATCAAATATAAGTATCGTATAGTCAAAAATAGAATATTTTAGTAAATGTTGTTTTTATTTCCTCTACATTTTTTCAACACTCTAATTGGTTTCACCACAACAATTCCTAATTCCAGAGCCTAGCACTTCACTAAGTGTTTCTTCTTTATCAACTTGACGGTTTGCCATTACATCTTGGATTCTCTGTTGCAAATTGTTTTCTTTTTTCTTCAAAGGAAAATTGTTGGCATAGTGGTCACCACCACACTTAAAACACCCTCTTGCAAATCCCTTTTGACTGCCTCTATTTTTGCCATATGAAGTGTTGTTATGCTCTTTTTTGTTTGTAATTACAACATGTTATAATGTTGTGTTACTCCTGATAGACCACATTTTATTGTCATATTTCTTTCACCATTTTAACACTCTTAATACACTTTTCCTCTTAGCGAGTCAGGATTGCTTGTAGATTCTGTTCTAGCCCACTGGATTTTTCGAAAAGTACTTCCACAGTAGACAGTTCACACCTATCTACTTTGTCTTGCATACTTGGGTTTAATTTCGTATTGGATTTACGGTGCCAAAATGTGTCATCAAAAGATAGTCCAACAACCAAGTGATTCCCTCACTGATTGCTACCAATAAGTTCAAGCTATTTTTCCTCGATCTTATTATTTTTAATCGTTACTAGCTGCTCCAAGACAACTATTCTGTTTCAAGTGTCCTGAAGAATTGTTAGAATTTTATCTATCTTCTAAACTGTTGAACCTACAATATATAATCTAGTCTGGTTCGTTTCCCATGGTTCATCCTCCTCACAACCATCGTATTCCGTGAACAAGAATAATATGTTTAGTTAGTGTGAGGACCCATTAAGCCCAAGTGTTGTAAACCTTTCACTCTGATACCAAAATGTAATACCCATGTTATAATTCAACAAACAAAAGGATTTTTTTAACAATTAATTTCATTGTTATGCCTTCAAGGATTTTTAGCACACATCAAATAAAATCCAGCATATTAATATTTGTAATTCCCTTAACTCTTTTTATGCTGCAATGAATAACATTATTACTTAACTCAAAACTAAGTAATCTGACATTATTAATATTCCAGAATCCACCTTGACAACATACAGTAACCATGTGCAACTATAAGGGTCACTTAGATCTACCTGATCCCCCTTAAACACTCTATACGAGCATGTATATACTGTATACCTTTGGTTAGACTTTTTATAGGTTATGAGATCCTACGCATCTTCTTTGTGTCGTCCAGAAAAGTATGCGTGTACTTCCCTCTAGCTAAAAACACTACTGAAAGAAGAAATGGTGAAAAGAAAATGCAATCAGTCATTTGCAATACTATGTTCATAGTTTGAGACATTGCGCTAACAAGAAAATTTTGAGACTACACATTAGCCTATAAAACATGTCATTCATTCATTGCACTATCGTCTCAATATAGTTATCAGGATTTTTTTTCGTTGATTAAATATTAAGTTTATAGTTAACTATTTTAGTTATTTGTTTTACAATAAGTAATTGAATTTAGTTCTGAAGCTGCAAGGATCATGACTCGATGTTTGGGTCACATGAATCCTTTTAGTACCATCTTAGCATCTCTATGGGAAATGTTAAGTTCACGTAATGAATTACATCATTACACATTCATTACCCTCCCTGTATCCATCATGAGCTGGCACAGATAAGGTTCATACAACATGAATGTTGTGTCATGATGCCTACCATTAATTTACATTTCATTATGCCTTTCAAAGTTTTCTTCATGTTATTGGTTTCACGATAGAGGTGTATAGTAACTCTTCAAGTCACTGTCTAGTGTAAGAACCTCATACTAATTATTATAAGATAACTAAGTCAACCTACGATGATTTAATCACCTCAGTTAAACATAAGGATAAACATCTTCATGTTGATAAGATAAATAGTAAGGATGATCATTCATGGTCATTTAATCATATTAGTACAACCAAATTAATTAAGTACATCTGTACTATATCTCATGATGATTATAATGTACCTTCGTACTATGTTTTCTAACAATGTATTTGTCTTTCAGCTTAGGTATAATACAACATATATAACTTTCACATCGAATAAGCATTATCTTAATCATGTATGTTGCTGATGTTAAAAGACAACATTATGTTCTTCATTGATTATAAGTTTTAATCTGTTAGTTATCATGTTAATGTGTTTATTTCCGCAAAATCAATAACATAATTCATTATCTCTTCATGTTGTTTTCGTCGTTGAATAAATGTTTACAACATAATCATTATTTCATAATGACATCATAAAGTAGTTATGATAACACATGATAACTTCAATTATAATAAATACTCTATTGTAAATAGTGATACAAGTGTATCTCTTTCCACAATCATAATGATCCAAACAACAATCATTAAATTCATAAATAACAATAGTACATAGTCATAAATTGATTATTGAAGATAATCAATAAATACATTAGGCCCAATTTCCTCGTACAATCTTTGAAGTTATACTTTCACATTTAATCCAAGTACAAATATATTCATTACATTGACTGAAACAGATCAATAATAATCAATGCATGATGATTCAAGCATTATCCAATCCTTTAATCCCTTTGTAATAACTACTATGTCCTGCAGCTGAAGGAAAGATAAAATGGTATACATGGTCAGTTCATTGAACTGACATGGATTAATTACTCTCAATCAAGGTGTTATACTAAGAACATAATAAGTGTAACTTTAGCTACAAAACATATATTCCTTATACCTTGTTAAGTTCAAAGATCCACTATCAAATAAAGTGATCTAATTAATTATACTATGTTCCAACAAAATAATTTTCGTATCATCCAGTAATATTGTTAATTCTATATAACTTCATTAAAACTAATGTCACAACATTAATCCATAATTTAATTCTTATTCATTATGACTAATGAGCTAAACAATTTGCACTCAAGTTCATGTACCGCACATCAAACTTCCTCACCCTCAAATAACATTTTAAAATAAAAAGGGAAGAGTTCTTTTCAAAAACCGACTTAATAGATGTTGGAATGTTAACAGTCAATATCTCATAGAGCCTCAATTAAAAATTATCACCTTCAATTGTTATTATAAATAATGATAGGATAACCCGAGTTAATTCCAACATTCAACTCAATAATATGTTTTAAAAAAAACAAGATCCTTCAATAATTCTTTGAAGATGATATTCCTATAGATGAATTTTCGATCATAATTACTTAAGCTTTCAACAATCAAGCTTAAGTCCACAGATGAAACAATTAATGTAGGAGAGTTCTCAGAGATTTAGAAAATATCTTGTAACTTCTGTAAGGTGCTCATATCGATCCATGACATCAACTTAATATAACTAAATCGACACAAAACAGATCTCAAGACATTCAAATATCCTCAACGAATAGTTCATTATAGAGGTATAGCTACAAAATTGCATCTTTTATCTCAACAGATCAATGGTAATCTAATATTCAATAAATAAAAGATCCAAAAGTTAAGGAAATTGTTTCAGACAAAAAGCTTGTTTTGGGTTGAATAATCAATATGTATTATACAACCTCAATGCCTTGAAATCCTACAAATATATTTTCATGCCCTTAGTGTAATCAATTAACAAGGAATGAAAAACACTTAAACATCATTCATCCGAATGTGTTCATAACTCATAACCAAGATCAATTACCATCTTCACAATCTAAAGCATGTACACACGGATGGAAGGTTTCATGCAACCAGAAGAGAAACTTAGAACAAACCCAACCTGGTTCATGTTTTAGCAATGATTTTTTTTTTGTAAGATCATACATTCATATCAGACGAAATAATAGGAACCCTGATTCCAATATCCCGAAATAATTTCCATTTTTAACTTTTTTGCAAACACCCATTTGATGAAACTCATAATACATTTTTTTAATATGTTATTCTATCAATTCTTGCAATTGAACAATCACACCGATAAAGCAACAAGATAACCCAAATTACATCTTCACATTCGAAGTAAAAAATAAGAAAGGAGGTCGAAAATCCATGGTTGAGACTGAAATATTCTTTTCAACTTCCTCTTCCATTTTCCTTAAAGGAAGTCAAACAACAAAAACCTAACAGAGTTTCTCCCACGCAATTTCCAAAACAATTCGAACCCACAAAATCTCTATTTAAACTCCAGGGAATCCACTGGATAACCAAACGCCAATTTCAATGAATGATCTATTAAAATATCGCACAAAAAACTTTACTTGTAAAAATTGTGCTTTTGAATTTAATGCATTAACTCTTTGTATGTGGCTTTACTGAATTTGATAATTTCCCTTTAAGCGAATCGTGGTTTCATCGGTTAACAAACTTAATAACCCATTTCCAACTTTGCATGGCGTGACCAATTTAATAATAACCAAGCAATCATCATAATTATGGATATGGTCGGTGATTATCATAACTTTTCAAACGTGTCAATGTTTCCTTACCTTGGTCTAAGACCATTTACATAATACCTTAAACTTTAACGAAGTTACCATGGTCTAAGACCCTTAAGAATATACCAATGTATTAACATGTATTTTTTAAATATAACAATGCCAAGTGTAAGGTCAATGACCTTTCTATTTAATCAAACAAAACATTATTTTTTCCACCTTATACCATGGTTGATGACCATTTCAAGTTATTGAGTTTAATGTTCAATATTGCCACATATTAAACAATAATATCAATTCTCTAGGGTCCTAGACCCATCGCGAATCGAAATCAATAAACATTATAACAAATTACCTAACATTATGGTCTGAGACTAATTACCAATATCATCAACACATTAAATGATAAGTGGATTATATAAATAATATGTTTATCTTATTGTAGACCATAAACATTACCTACACTAAAATGAAGACTTTCATGATGCATTACGGTCCTTGACTGCCAAAGTCAAACACTAGGATGGTTAGTCATACATCAACACAAAATAATTATTTCTCAGATCCAAAATAATGCAAATACAACCATGTACAAATTTTTTAGCAATACCAAATCATTATCAACAACAAACTAGGTAAGGTAAAATCATACAAACTCATACAACCGAAATAAGCCACAAGTACTATTTAATCAAATATTGCAAGTTGATAAGTGCAGTTGCAGTGTTGGGCATGCACATACACACCTGTGTATATTTCCTTTCAGAATCCTTTCGGAAATATGCACATATGGGTAACTGCATACATAACCTCGTAACGACATAAATCAACTTATAGTCGTAATTAACTAGTACTTCACAACTCATCCTAGTACAAATAGTTGTGATGGTGTTTTCCTAAGATGCATTCTTGTAAAACAGCACTAGGATCCCTTTCCAAAGGGGAAATATTCAAGAGCCAATACTCCACTTGAGTTAGTAAATAGTGATTTGATGAATTTTCCCACTACATTATTTTCTGGTGCAAAATATGTACTAACTTTCATTGATGATTTCAATTAGAGGACTTGGGTGTATTATTTATAGCATAAAAGTGAAATGTTTGTGAACTTCAATGCCTTCAAGGATTTTTGTTGAGAAACAATCGATACTTTTACTAAAAAAACTCCACATAGACAATTGGGGGAATATATATATAAGTAATGATTTTCATGATTTTTGTATTGATCATGTTATTCTTCATTAATACATAATATCTTACAACCCTCAATAGAATGAAGCAACTAAGCAAAAAAATGGAACACTAAAGGAGATGGAAAATTACATGATACAGTCAAAGGACTTTGCACTTGATTTCTGGTTTGAAGCAATACATTGTGCATATTACATACAAAATCACATTCCCCACACAAAAATGAGAGATAAGACTTCCGAACAAGCTTGGTTAGGTGAGAAACATGAAGTTTTTGGATTTCATGTCTTCAAAAGTGAGGCATTTGCATTTTTCCTTGATAGTAAGTGTAAATCTATGGAGAAGAAGAGCAAATAGGTCATATTTGTTGGTCATTGCGAGGATTTGAAAACATACCACTTTCTTGATCCCATCGCACATGATGTCTTATTTCAATGAGATGTTAGAGTTGATGAGAATTGCATTTCTTTGGAGCCAGCTTCTGAGCCTTTTCCATAATTATCTTCACCTCCTCTTAATTGGGAGGATATACTTCCAGATTTTGACGATGACACACCTGATCATCCTACTCTACATCCTCCTACACAAAAGTTTGTAAAGTGGGAAAAATCTACTTTGCAAGAAGCTAGTTCTTTGCTTTGTGATCCTTTTGATCCTCGTCAAATTTAGGTTGATACTTTTGGTACTGCTCTTACGAGACAAATAATTTCTCTTGATCCAATCTTGTTTTCTGAGGTGACGGGTAAACTTGAGTGAGAAGATGTTATGCAAGGTTAATATTCTTTACTCATGGAGAATAACACGTGGGAGTTATTGCCCCTTCCTAAGGGAAGGAAATTTATGTTTTCTAAATGGGTCAATAAGAACAAATATGTAGGAGCTAAATTTATAGATATGCATAAGGCCCGTCATGTAGTAAGGGGTTATCACAAGTCAAAGGGGTTGATTACTTTGAGACTTTTTCTCCAGTTGCAAAGATGGATTCTATTTGCTCCGTTCTCTCCCTTACTACCTCACATTGGTGGCCCATGTACTAGATGGACATGAAGAGTGGCTTCTTACATGGTTATCTCTTAGAGGAGATATATATGGAATATCCTCAAGGATTTGTATAAGACTCTTTAAGGGCTCAAACAAGCTCCTCAAGCTTGGTATAAGAATAAAGATAACTTTCTATTGAGTTCTATTTTCTATCATTGTGAACCTGGTCATAATGTTTACATCTTAAGGTAAGGTGAGGATATTTTGATATTGGTGTTGTATTTTGATGACCCCATCCTCAAAAGTAGCTTTGAATCCCTTATCCAAGACATAAAACACAAGTTGATGGAGATATTTGAAAAGACTGGCATGGGACTCCTGCACTATTTTTAAGGCCTTTAGGTTCATCAATCTCCTAAAGGTATTTCTATTAGATAATATAGTTATTCCAAATATCTTCTTCGTGAGTTTGGCATGACTGGTTGCATGCCATCTCCCACACCACATCAGTCATGTATTGAGTTGACTACTGATTGTAAAATTAAGTTGGTAGATACCACTTTGTATGTAAAATTGGTTGGGAGTCCTTATATCTTACACATACTCAACTCAATAGTACTCCTGTTGTAAACCTTGTCTCTCAGTTCTCTCATAAATCCAGTGAGAGTCATTAGCTCATATCTAAGCATATTTTGTGCTATATTCAAAGCACATTGAGTTTTGGCATTTAGTACACACCACAATGATCTTTTCACATTGAAGATTCACAGAACCAGAGTGGGGTGGATGTGTTGATACCCACCAATCTATTTTGGAATTTTCCTTTACCTTGGCTCTGGTCTTATTGTATGGCCATGCAAGAAACATAGTGCAGTTACATTGTCATCAAATGAGGTAGAGTATTTCAGTGTTGTTAAGGCTCAACATGCGGCTCTCTATGATGGAATTACTTAAATAAATCTAAATATCAACATCAATAGAACACCAAAGAGCACCAAAACATAGATAAATGGCCATAATATGCAAATACAATTACTTATCCATTTCAAGGGGGAAAACCCCAAACCTTACAATAAGACTCAAGTTCTCAGCATGATGATCATCTACTTTCTACTAACTCCTATACACCCTACTATGCTATGAAAAACACCAAGGCCGACCTACTAAGCATATGAAAGCACAAATAAATGTGATATGACATGATAATAGATTATGTTGGACACAAGTTGACCATCCATATCCCGATATATGACCTAGGATTAGGGGCATAACATGCCCCTCCCCTTTAAAAAATCATTGTCCGCCATGTTGGTAATCTATGGATGCTGCTATTAGAATGCTTTATCTTCTCATGTTGCATATTTTATGTCCAAATTATTCCATTTGATCAGATACTTAATGGTGACCCTTGTCTTTAACTTATTAGTGTGTATCTATAGGATTCCTTCAAGCTCCAAGATGATGCGTCCCTCCTCATCAAGATCTGGTAGCACTGACTGAGAAGAAACCTTATGCCCAATTACCTACTTCAAATAAGAAACATGGAAAAGTGGATACATTTTAGTTTATCAAGGAAGCTCCAATTTATATGGCACACTACCAATTTTTAACAACACTTGATACTGGCCATAATATTTAGGTGAATGTTTGTTATCTCTTTTCTATTATTTTAAATATAGTTTCTTATATGGATATAATCATACAAAAATAAAGCCTCCCATTTCAAATATTCTCTCACTATGGTTTTGATCAACTGGTTGCTTCATGCAGTTTTGTGTCATTACCAAATTCTCTTTAATCTTGTTGGTGTTGAATGTGTTCCCCCCGGGTAGATATAGACAAGCAGAAGAATATGGAAATCAAAGAAACTCAAAGCCTGATGTTTATTGCTCCATGGCGCAGGTAAAAGGTGTCGACATGAAATGGATGTGCCCATGGCACAGGTAAGACAGATGTCGACAAAAAAATGGATGCGCCAAAGTGCAGGTAAAGGGCGCACAGAAAAGGATGTCAACACGAAGATGGATGCGCCAAGGCGCAGGTAAGAGGCGCACAACAAAGGATGTCGACATGCAAAGAGTTGCACCCAAAGCGCAGGTAAAAGAGGTGTCGACAAGCAAAGTTGCGCCTTGGAGCAGGTAAGAGGCGCACAGCATGTCGACACGAAATGGATGCATGTCAAGGTGCCACCTTCCAAACCCGATGCACATGCAAGAAGATGTCGACATGAAAATGGATGCGCCAAGGTGCAGGTAAGAGGGCGCAAGTAAGAGGTGTCGACACAAAACATAGGTAAGGGCGCATAGACACAGGATGTCGACATGAAATGAATGCGCCAAGGCCAGGTTAAGGGCGCAGGTAAAAGAATGCCGACATGAAAATGGATGCGCCATGGCGCAGGTAAAAGGATGTCGACATGGCAAAAACTGGTGCGCCAAGGCGCAGGTAAAGGGCGCATGACACGGAATGTCGACATGAAAAAATTCATGCCTTGGCACATGTAAGGGTATGTCGACATGAATATGGATGCGCCTATGGCGCACCTTCAGGAGGCGCAACATTCTGAGCACTGACAGGAAGCAGACCCTGACCCAGATATTCAGACGGCCATAACTTTTCACAGGGAGCTCGGATTCATGCAAGGTTGGACTTTTCGGAAAGCTTACGAGGTCCTCTGTCCAACTACGACTGGATATATTTAATTGGGTGGGAAAAAATTCTTAAAAATGCAAAATACAGTTCGCCACTTTTTGGGTTTGCTAGGGTTCTCACCTACCACCATAATGAGATGAATTAAATGCAACCTGGAGGTGGTTGGGGTAGATTTGGATTTCCTCTCTCTTCCCTCTCTCATTCTTCCTATAAATTGTAAGGAGGGGATTCTTTCTAAAGGTTGGACATTCTTGTTTTGCCCCTCCCTTCTTCTCTTTGGCAGGTGAATTTGTGGAGTTCAAACCTCCCATTTAAAACTGTAATGCAACTTTGCCTCTTGGCATTTTGTAGTGTATTGTATCAATCTTTGGAGCAAATAATGCATGTCTGTGGATGATTCTCAACCCTCTCTATGTTCATTTACATCCTCTTGATCTTTCACTGCAAATTTGTTATCTGTGCATGATCTTGCATTGCATTTTAATGGTTTGTGTTTATTGGCAAGACAGGTGTTCTTCATTCCTCGGTGCATCACCTCTGTTAGTTTAGGTTTATTTTTATGCATCTTCTTACCCTGTCTCCTTGGAAAGTTAGATTAGGTTTTTGAGTAAACCCTCTTGCATTTTTACGTGTGCATCTGAACAGAGGAATAGGAACCGGCCTTCATCCAGAGAGCTTTTCTGATTTCGCAAGGTCCCACACTTGGGAAAAGCTCCATGTTATGCAATCGCACTGAGAGTCTCAACCCATCGAGTTGCAGACATTCAGGGGTGCTGTGATTCACCATCAATAGTTTTGGCATGCCTGGTGGGACCAAGAGGTCATTCCACAAGATTTGAAGGAATTTTCAAGAAATTTTGGACTAAAAATTGCAGGTTTTACAATTTCAGATTTTTCACCTTCCAGGCTGAACTTTGAAATCGATTTTCAAGGGCTTAACTTGCTCAAAACAAGTCAAAATTTCACCAGTTGATAGATCGGGGGATAATATTCAAAAGGGTATTCTTAGATTTTTGAGATTTTGACTTTCAAAATTTCATGGTTTTTTGTGTTTCGGGTTTTCCCAGTTGCATTGCATGACCTGAGTTCCGCCTGTACCTTTCGGGGATTCGCAGCTGCACAACAAGACCTAAATTTCGAATTGAAGACTATATCTTCTAGGTCCTTCAAGTTTTAAATTCTATTTTTAATATTTGTCAGGTTTGGTGTGTAACTTGACAGATCCAGCCTTTTAGAGGCATATTCAAAAGCACATCTGGCGACTCCATCTGGTAAATAACTCATTCTCTGAGTTGCAGACCACTTTTTCATCCATTTCCATCCATCTTTCTTTCCATCTCTTTCATTCTTTTCCATTCCATGAAGTTGTGCAATCATGACTTCATTTCCATCATGGAATTCACATTTTCAACAACAGCAGTATATCACACCTCCAACATGTTTTACAAATCCTCCAAATCAGCATTTTGGTCAAATTCAAAATCAGCATGTCTACCCATATGAGCGGCAGTACCAAAGTCAGTTTGGTTGTGAAGCACATCAAGAGCAAGGGTACGCATGCAATGAAGACAATCAAATGGAAGATGCAGATTTTGTGGAAAAAATCCAAAAGATGGAGGCAAAGATGGTGCAATCAAGAGCAACAGCTCAAATGAGGGCTTTCAGAATTGGTTGCAGGACTCCTTGTCCATGGGGAGGCCCTTTTCCAAGACACTTCAGCCCTCAGGAGAAGCTGGACTTTATGATGAAGATGCTGCCCCAACTTGCACAATGGACAGCAGAGATAGAGGCCTATACACTTGGTGTTGAACAACCTTGTCAATGGGTAAGTTCTACACCATCATCTGGTTTTTCTCTTCCCATTACTCAAGCAGCATCATCTCATTTGGAATTTCAAATTCTAAATCCAGTCAATGCTGCCCCAGGAGTTAATTCCATTTCTCCATTCCCTAGTCTCCCACCACACCTCAATTCTTCTTTCCCCTTTCCTTCCAAACAGTCATCCCCTCCACAAGAGCTAACAGAAATACCCCCTCCTCCAAAGAAACAAGAGTTTCTACCTCCTCCACCACCATGAAAAATTTCCAAATCAATTGAGTTACAATCCACTTCTCCTCTTGCATTCCCAAATCCATGTTGGGAGGATAAAAATCAGAATGCTAGTCAAGGAAAACAACAGCAAAAAGAAAAGCCAAACAAGGATGAAGAAATTCAAAGTTTGAAGAGTTGGGCTCTTAAATTTGGGATGAAAAAGATCCCCTTGATGGTTAAGCCTTCAGAAGAGGTTGGAGTTGGAGAACAGGTGGTGGTTAGGACTAATTTTGTTGCAGCAGGAGAAGAGCAAAAAGAAGAAGCAGATCAGCAGTCAGTTTGCTCAGAAAGTAGTGTCCATGTTGGCACTCTATTTGAAGGGAATGCTGATTCAATTCAAGTTACACAATCAGCCATAGAGGAAGAAAGCTCAGAAGAAGATCTTGCAGTCCCAACTTGTCCTCTAGAGCAGCAGATTGAAGAGTTTGACTTAACAAACTTCATGCTAGAAGAAGAGTTCTATCAAGAGCAAGATTGCCTTCAAGTAGTAGAGGAGGAAGAAGCTGCTCCAAATCCAAAAGAAGAGGAGCACATTCTTGTTGTGGAGGAGAAAATTGCAGATCCAAGGGCTTTGAGCACAAAGCAGGCTACAGGAGAACCTTCAGTTCTTCTTTCTACTTCATCTCTCTCAAGTTCTAGTGCTGAAGAAGAGTTCGATCTCTCAAACTCAATGTTGGAGGATGAAAGAAACCATGATGATCAAGTTACAGATCAAGAGGACACCATGGAGGAAGTTGAGCATTTGCAGCAGGACAACAATGAGGTAGTGTATCTGTCAGATTTGGAGGACTGTTTTGATAAAGAAGAACCAGTTGAGTTTCCACCATTCTTTCTTTCATCTTCCACGTCCCAAATACTTGAGCCTACTGTCATGAAGGAGAGCATTCATTTGCAGCAGCCTGCATCTTATAGCAGCTCTTTGGAACCAAGATTGGAAGATTTTAATCTTTCATGTTCTTCATTGGAGGAAGAGAAAGGGCAGAAAGGTTCTACCATTGCTTCCACACCATCCATTCAAAAGGGTTTACAAGAGAACTCCATTCTTGGAGTTGAAAATCAGGGCAATGGGCATACTCAAAGGACCATACCTTGCCCAATCAGGTATTTGGCTTTATTGGAGCCAAAGGAGAAGTCACAACCAGTCATGCTTGCTCCTAAGCATGAGGATGAGCTACAAAGAACCAAGGATCAGCTGTCATACCTCTCCAATCCAAATGCAGAACAACTAAAAGAGGTATTGAATTTTCCTTCAGCTGATACCTTGATGATTTGGGTGGAAGACCAGCTTCTTGTTGATTTTCCATTCATCCAATCAGCCATGTTCAGTGCCAAATCAGTTGCATGGTTGCCAATTTTGAAGAAAGGAAGCTATTTTGCACAACCAGTTGCAGGGTTTGTTTAGCTTACCTTTGCTTCCAGTTAGAATAGAGTAGGTAGGTTTGCTTTCAGTAAAAGAAGTGCTTGTGCACACTCTGCATGTTCCATTTGGAGCATGTATGATTTTCAGTTTTGTACATAGTTTTGGTGCTGCTGGTTTTGCTCTTGCACAGTTCATTTTAAGTGGCATTTTGGTGAGAACAACTCTAAGTTCAATGGAATTCAAGTGGCTCAGAGGGAAGTTTTCAAAGTTCATATCAGTTTTCAGGATTTCTTATGACTCCATGCCCAATGGATTGCTAAAAGGCCACTGATCTTCTACCTAGCAGGCAGGTGATCCCGTTGAGTCACCAAATTGTTGTAAATATCTTCCCCCCGGGTAGATATAGACAAGCAGAAGAATATGGAAATCAAAGAAACTCAAAGCCTGATGAAAATTTAAATGGCACATGTGCCAAGGTGCACAGGTAAAGGATGTGCCCCATGGAGCAGGCAAAGAGAAAATGTCGACACAAAAATGGATGTGCACCATGGCGTAGGTAAAGGGCACATAGAAAAGGATGTCGACAAAAAATGGATGCGCCAAGGCGCAGGTAAAAAGGTGTCGACAAAAAAGGATGCACCCATGGTGCAGGTAAAGAGGCATGTCAAAGGTGTCGACATGAAAATGGATGCACCTAAGCAAATGGGTCTTGGAGTGTCGGGAAAAGTCGCACCCATGGCACAGGTAAAGGGTGCATGAAAAGGATGTTGACATGAAAATGGATGCGCCAGGTGTAGGGAAAGAGGCGCCAAAAGGTGCACATGAAAGATGCGCATGGCCATGGCGCAGGTGGATGTCAACATGGAAATCTTAAAATATGCGCCAAGGCGCAGGTTAAGGGTGCATGAAAAAGGATGTCGACATGAAAATGGATGCCAAGCCTATGGCACATGTAAGAAGGATGTCGACATGAAAAGCGCCCATGGCCGCAGGTTAAGGGCGCATGAAAATGGATGTCGACATGAAAATGGATGCGCCCAAGGCACAAAGGATGTCGCTTGCCAAGGCGCAGGTTAAGGGTGCATGACATAGAATGTTGACATGAAAAAATTCACGCCTTGGTGCACGTAAGGGTATGTCGACATGAATATGGATGCGCCTATGGCGCACCTTCAGGAGGCGCAACATTCTGAGCGCTGACAGGAAGCAGACCCTGACCCAGATATTCAGATGGCCATAACTTTTCACAGGGAGCTCGGATTCATGCAAGGTTGGACTTTTCGGAAAGCTTACGAGGTCCTCTATCCAACTACGACTAGATATCTTTAATTGGGTGGGAAAAAGTTCTTAAAAATGCAAAATATAGTTCGCCACTTTTTGGGTTTGCTAGGGTTCTCACCTACCACCATAATGAGATGAATTAAATGCAACCTGGAGGTGGTTGGGGTAGATTTGGATTTCCTCTCTCTTCCCTCTCTCATTCTTCCTATAAATTGTAAGGAGGGGCTTCTTTCTAAAGGTTGGACATTCTTGTTTTGCCCCTCCCTTCTTCTCTTTGGCAGGTGAATTTGTGGAGTTCAAACCTCCCATTTAAAACTGTAATGCAACTTTTCCTCTTGGCATTTTGTAGTGTATTGTATCAATATTTGGAGCAAATAATGCATGTCTGTGGATGATTCTCAACCCTCTCTGTGTTCATTTGCATCCTCCTGATCTTTCACTGCAATTTTTGTTATCTGTGCATGATCTTGCATTGCATTTTAATGGTTTGTGTTTATTGGAAAGACAGGTGTTCTTCATTCCTCGGTGCATCACCTTTGTTAGTTTAGGTTTTATTTTATGCATCTTCTTACCCTGTCTCCTTGGCAAGTTAGATTAGGTTTTTGAGTAAACCCTCTACATTTTTATGTGTGCATCTGAACAGAGGAATAGGAACCGGCCTTCATTCAGAGAGCTTTTCCGGGAAAAGCTCCATGTTATGCAATCACACTGCGAGTCTCAACCCATCGAGTTGCATACATTCAAGGGTGCTGTGATTATCCATCAACAGTACCCACTGAGCTCATCTCTCTTGCTTATCTAAAGCAAAACATCATAGACACCTCTCTAAACAATTTTTTACTACCTTAAGTTTTCCATTAGATTTAGGATGATATTACGAACTATGATCCAGTTGAGTACCCAAACACGAGAATAAACTAGTCCAAGAATTATTAGTACTAGGATCATGATCACTTACTACAATTTTGGGTGTTCTATGTAGCTTCTGAATTGTATCCATAAAATGTATGACAACCATATTCACTATAAATGTGTCACACTCCATATTTATATTATGTTATGTTGCTAAAACTAATTATGAATTATTAAATAACTACGAATTCTAGTTGATCAATGCCGAAATATATATATATATGTATGTATGTATATGTATATGTACACACACACACACACGCGCGCGCACACGCACACGCACACACGTGTGTGTGTGTGTACATATACATATACATATACATATATGTATATGTATATGTATATGTGTGTGTGTGTGTGTGTGTGTGTGTGTGTATATATATATATATGTATGTATGTATGTATGTATGTATGTATGTATGTATGTATATATGTACATATCCATATACGTATACGTATATGTCTACATGTAGACATATACGTATACGTATATGGATATGTACATATATACATACATACATACATACATACATACATACATATATATGTATATTCATACATACATATATACATATACATATACGTATATGTCTATGTCTATGTCTATGTCTATGTCTATGTCTATTACTGAAATGTATACATACATGTGTGTAGATGTATACCCGACACTATATTTTACTCACCATAAAACATTTATTGGCCTTATTTGATGATCGCAATATTATTTCCTTGTTGTATCTAGTTTGGGTGGTTGGACACCACCGTTGTTTACCATAATTAATTATTTCATTATTCATTAATGAATCTCGACTGTTTGTATTACTTTGCATTATTTTGAAGGTTTGGAGTAAATGAATGTTTATTATTGTCTTAGACCTTCATGTGAAGTAATTGTTTATTTCTAACACTTGTTGACTTGATCACAAACAATACTACAAGGTAATAATAATGAGATGGTTATTGTTTTAATGTTCTAAAATCTCCTTCTTGGCATTATAAACTCAGTCATAGACCGTAAGGCATTAAAATTATAAGTAATAATATTGCTTGAAAAAGGGTCTTGGACCACCGACAAGGTAATGAATTATTTGTTCATCGAGTCTTAGTTCAAAAAGGAGCATTGACCAAATTTATAAAGTTCTACTTTTATTGATGCATGACTATATGGTCATCAACCATAGGTAGCAAATAATGGATGGCCATTTAGTAGGTCTTGGACCATGATGGCAATTAAAATTATATACAAAAAACCATGGTTATCAACCATGTTATTTGACAAAGGCAAGGTTAATGTTATTGTTTTGTTTAAATCGTCATTGACCCAAGATTGACATATAAGTTTTTCATTATTAGTTTTTGTTCACCATATGAATTTGCATGGAATTTGATAAGGTTTAAAATTTCAATGATTAAATAAATTTTAAAGTGGTCAAAGACCAAATTTTCATGTTTGTTGGAATACACATTTCTTGGAAAAGTTGGAGAGTTTGGAGGAAAAACTTAAGAGAACTGGTAAAAAATTAATTGGGGTTAAAGAATGACACGGTTTTCTCAGAAAAAGAGAAGCTTACATTGTAAGATAGGGAATGCATTCCTTCATTCACATTTTTCTTGTTGTGGTTATTTTTGGATTTGCTGGAATGGAGAAAATAGGGGAAATTTGTTGGTTTTTGCATGCAAATGTGTGGAGCTATTTTAAATTACGAGTTGTGTGGTCTTGGATGTTTTGGTCTAGAACAATTTAGGAGATTCCTTGGTGTGCATATGAATTTGGGGTTTCAGGTTTTTAGAAAAGAAAGAGGGAAATAAATTTGGGAAAAAAATACTTCCAGACATGAGTTATTTTATCTTTTCTCTTGTTTTATTTAGTATGAAATCAATGGTTATGTGTTGGGTTTGATTGTTGTATAAAATCTGGGTTGTTTTCTTTCTTTAATCATGCCGATATTTGGAAATGATACGTTGGTAAATCATTTTTAAGAAATGTTTTTTTTAAAATCTGAATCTATATGTTTTAGTGAATATCTTTTCCATTATAGACTGATGTTTGTAAATAAAGTTATACAAAAAACCCACATTCTTTCTCTAGCTTGTTTTTATCTTGTTAAAAATTGATTTGAAAGTGGGTATTCGATTGGGTAGCTATAGACATTTTCCATCTTTGAAAAATACGACTTGGGTCGTTTTCAAACCTCTATTTTGATCAAATTTTTGAAGGATAATTTAGGGTTTCTATCGGAGAAGCGCCACAGATCTACTGGTTCAAATATTACATAGGTGAATGATGTGAGACATGAATTGTTTCAAGATAAAACAATGCAAACATCCAAGACTAAAAATTATGAAAATAAGAGAGATAATTGCAATAACACAGACTTAGCTCCAACTCTATACAAATCAAATAGAATAATGCAAGAGATGTACATATAGGAGATGAATGTGTAACCTCCTCATATGATCATGGAAATCTCCACCTAGAATAGTAGTAACCAAAAACTAGAATGGTGTAGTCAAGTGGTGACTAACACATAGAATAATGTATTCAAGTGGTAACCAACACCTAGAATAGTGTAGTCAAGTGGTAACCAACACCTAGAATACTGTAGTCAAGTGTACAACTAAGAAAACATAGCCCATAAGTGTAGGGAAACTCCAAATGAGGTGGAATATCCCAAGTAGGATAATATAAATAAAGTGAGGAAAATAAATCCTACACTTATACCCCCCATAAGCAGAACTTAGGTGGGTAGTGAAAAATGAAAGTGGGTCTCAGTAATGTGGGATATTTCAAGATTTTGGAGGTTATTGGTCTATTTTGCTATCACTTAGCTCGTTCGCCACACCTATCCTGTGCACACGATGTGTTTCACATCCCAGTATTGCAAAAGTATGTACCCGATATAACTAATGTTTTGGATTGGTCGATCTTACAAGTGGATGCTGAAGGACAATGAACTTTGGAGCCCGTATGTATTATGGAGCACAATAGGATGGCCCTTTAGAACTAGACCAAGTTAGAGTCTAGTGGGACATGTATGACATGATTGTGACTACTTGGGAAGACCTAATATCCTCTTTGATATTAGCTTTGATCTTGTGTTTAACTCTAACCCCTTGTATTTATGTAAATTTGGGTTTTCTTGTTTTATTCTTCTTAATAGGGGATTTGGGACACTTAATCATAGACTAGGTGTGCCCAACCACCTCTCATAAATTCCATATTTTCCCCAAACTCGGATTTGGAAAAAATGGGAAATTTATGAGGTGTATAAGGCAACTTATGGATTAAATTTTCCTTGGAAAGAGGCCCTAAATCCTATACCTAGGGGTGGGTGGGATCTTTTGAAGGAAAATTGAGCTCATTTGGCCATTTTACCCCTTTTCTCCCCCATATTTTATGAAATTATCTTGAGTTTATGAATGGCGTTGGTATGTGGGGATTCTCCATGATTGCACATATATTTTCTTTTCTAATAGTTTAATTTGGGTTTTTGGGGTGTAAATTTTAGTGATTTTGGATTGGTTGAAGTATAGGGTGAGGGTGACACTTGGTACCATCCCATTTGTTCATTTGTGTTTTTTTTTCTATACCATCCCCTCTTATGGAAGGGATGGGAGTTAATTTCTCGATTTTTCTTTCTTTGGATTTGCTTTTGGGAGCTTGCAAGGAGAAGGAAGTGTACTATGAAATCTTGGATTAGAATACTTTCTTAATATTGAGGTAGGATCTTACTTCAAATTGGTTTCTTATTTGAAATGGTTAAAATTGTGTTGTGTGGATTGAAATTGGTTGTTCAAATTGTTTCTCTTTTGTTTTCCCATCCAACATTTCATGAAATGAATTTTGGGCATGTGTAGAAAGAGGGAAGAATCCTCTTTTTACTCACCCTCATGCTTGATGGACAAGTTTAAGGGAACTTTGGCTTACCCCTTTATTTGGTTTGAAGGGCATGGAGGGATAAGGGGAGAATTTATGGAGAGATAAGGAGAGGGTTTTAATATCTCATGGAGAGATAAGGAGATGGTGGTTTACTATGTTGAATTTGGTTCTAAATTTGGCAATCCATGGGATATTGTATCCCCTCTTCCCTCATTGAGAAGTTTAGTGCTTCTCTAGTGTTTGTTTTCATTGTTTTAGGTGTGATGCTTACATGTTGTATTCATGGGTGTGATTTTGGAGAGTTTTTTAAACTATTGGTTTGAGGCATGCTCCTTCCTCTTTCCCATGGGTTTTGAGGGAGGCTAACATGTCCTTTTGGTCCACCGTAAGGATGTAATCATTCATATACGTTGGGAGGTAAACAAGATGATTTCTCATGGGTTTTGGAGATACTGTTGGATGGTATGGAGCTTGAAGAATTGTATTTAAAAGTTGTAAATTTTGCAAGTTTTTGTTATGTTCATGGAGTTGCATTTTATTGGAAAATTGGGCATGTTGGCTCCTCTTATGAGGAGCGCTTGTAATTTTACATTTTAAAGTTATTATTTTCATAACGTAAAGAAAACTATATTTTTTTGTCGCTATTATGACCTGTATTTTAAACAGTTAAAACCATTGGTGGAAATGTTGTTGCAAAATGTAAAAGATTGCTTAAAGTTACTGGTTAAAAATATCTCTTTTTGTTTTTCCTTTTTAGTATCCTTCTTTAGAAATGGGTAATTCAACTTAGGAAATAAAAGAATGTTTGAATATTATGAAATGAAATTTATCCTCCTCTCTCTTGGTTGAAATATGGAAACTAGGCACCTTATATTTTTCATAAAGGGATTATAAGTGAATGGGTTTGCTGGGCTTGTCAAAAAGTAGCACCCTAGGATTTACTCATTACGAAACCCTACTTTTTACTAACATGGGACTGTCTCAAGATTTGGGACCCTTGCAATTAAGACAAACCTCCAGAGAAGGCTGGTTCATGACCTATTCTAATGCTAACCTACTCCTAAACTACCAATTCCAAGGGACCAGAGAGAGAGAGAGAGAGAGAGAGAGAGAGAGAGAGAGAGAGAGAGAGAGAGAGAGAGAGAGAGAGAGAGAGAGAGATACATAAAATGTAAATCATAAACTAAGGGAGACGATAACACCAAAACAAGACTAGAGAGATTCCTAGTGAGTGAAAGTGGAGGAAAATGGGGAAGAAGAGGGCATACAAAGTGCCAAATTCCCGAAACACATTCAAAACTCCAATTTCATGGAGCACAATGAGTTTAAACCTTGTAAAGGAACACAATATGCACAATATACATACAAAATATAATAGAAGGCAATAAATGCAATATAAATCAAGCTAGGGAAAGAAGAGCCACAAAAAACTAATTTTATTGCTTAAAATGATGCACAATCCATTACAATATAGGCACAAGGTGAGAATCCTTCACAAAATGAATAAATTTGAGGCCTGTAGCTCACAAAAGTGTTGGAACAATATTGGTAGAGTTCCTTTACATTTTGAAATATCTCTCTTTGAATGAAGGGGGAATTACATATATAGAGAGGAAAGGAGCTATCAACCGAATTATTTCAACCAAATTCTTTCAATTACCCATACGGAGGTATGAAAAACCATACCAGTTTGATTCCTAATGGTACATTGCTTGCACATTGAACATGGGTGTTATACCTCATTAATCCGGTTGTTGAGATACCCTGTACGGTGCCATTAATGCCTAGCCGTATTTGAAACTCCTTGCTTTCACCCGATAGAAACCACTAGCTAACACCCGAAAATAACAGGGAGAGTCACCACCAACAAGGGAATTATTTTCACATGACAAGAAGAAGTGTTGTCGTGCAACAACAAGGGGAGGTTGACACGTGTCAGAAAAAGGTGATTTACGTGTGACAGGAAGTGGGGATGATGCACAATAAGAAGGCGACCAAAATGGGGAAGGTGGAACAACGTGCAAAAAGGAAGGGAGCTGTCATGGGAAAATAGTACATTGTCGCATGACAATAGGAAAGTGGTGAAATACATCAAGAAGAAAAGGTTGACGCACGTTAGGGAGAAAGCGGTTGACACACGTCAACAAGGGCATTGACACGCATCAGGGAGGATGTTGTTGACGTGCATCAGAAAGGGCCTTGACACACGTCAGAGAGGAAGTAGTTGACACACGTTAGCAAGGGAATTGATACATGGTTGACGTGTTTCGAAAAAGTGTGGTTGACGTGCGAAAGGAAGAGGAACATTAACACGCGTCAAGAAAAAATGGTTGACTTGCAAAAACAAGGTGAAAATCCATACATTTTTCCATCTCAACCATTAAAACAACCTCAGCTCTAAACCTTCGTAGCGGCTTGCAAGCTCACCACAAGATACCCTGTAAACTGCCCCCCATTAATTATCAATGCCTAGACCTGCAAGTTAATCCATTTTACAGGGGGGTTCAAATATGGATAAAAATGTGGTGACTTGTGGGGTGAATTGACTGCTAGATCTGAAAGACATGTGATTTTACATCTATTGGGCATGGAGTCATTCTGATTGCTGAAACTGATATGATGTCTGAAACCTCTTGTTTCTATGGAACAATGCTGAGACACTACTTCATCACCAGACCCTTTCTGAAACTAGGAAGCGCAACAACAACAAAGCAAAACTATGTACAAACAACAAAATCATACATATCCCAAATGGAACATGTAGAGAGTGCACAAACACTTATCCGAAAGAAAACCTAACTACAACAAAACAATGTGCTACAAGCATTTGGAGGAATTACAACTATAAGCTAATATGTACAAGAAAGATACTCCCTTCAGTAATAATGTTTGAGATAAATGTCATTAACTAGGATCTACAATTCTTCTTTGTCCAACTTTGTCAACTAGAAAGCATTATTTTCTTTGCACCCTGAAACCAACTCTAAAGGGGAATAACGATTTGACTTCTTGGGAGTGATTCTATCATCCCACAAGATTGATTTCAATTTGGTATGCCAAGTCCTTTGATTCTCATCTAGGGTTCTTCTCATGATTCTCAACAAGTTCTTATTCCTGGACTCTGCGTGCCCGTTACTCTAGGGGTAGTAGTTAGAAGAAGTGCTCAAGTAGATGCCATTTCTAACAACCTAATTAGATATATTTTCTCCAAGAAAAGATAAGGCATTATTTGATATTATAGTGGAAGGAACACCAAACCTTGTTGCAATACATTCGTAGAAATCCAAAATGCTAGCTTCATTTACTTCCTTAAGTGCAATTGCTTCTGTCCACTTAGTGAAGTAGTATGTGGCTGTAAGAATCTATTTGTGACCTAGGTTGGAACTTGGATTGATCATCCCGATAAAATCTATCCCCCATTGCATGAAATTTTGTTTAATTGAGATAGGATGGAGTGGGAGGGTTGTTAGCTTCTCTTTACCTGTGAAGAAGGCACACTTCTTGCATTTCTTGATCTATGAGTAAGAATCATTGAAAAGATTATGCCAGCAATAACCATCCCTCGTGATTCTAATATCTATTTATTTTGGGGAAAAATTACCACCTTCCTCTCCATCATGAAACTCGTGCAATACCATATCTATCTAATTTGTCTTAATGCACCTTAGGAGGACACCATTCACGTCCCTCTTGAACAAAATATTATCCACAAGCACGTATGAGATGCAATGAAATCTGAAATACCTCCTTTTGTAATTACTCAATCCCTAAGAACTGTGACCCGTTTGAAGAAAATATACAATATCCTAAGTCCAACAAGGAATGGTTATACCAACTGTAGTCTTTTCTTGATCATCTTGCAACACCATAACAACTTTTGTGTCCTCTCTTGATTCAACATGCTGGTTAGAAGCTAGCTGCTCACAAAACCCTTTCTCCCTAACTAATTTGGCCACATTTATATCAATATCACACTTCATGACCTTGGTTATCCAACCAACTCTCTTTTCATTAAGGTCCATGTTCAAAAGAAATTTTTTTACACAAGCATGTGAAATTAATAGATGAATTCTGTTGTTTGACAACAGATGCCTAAATTTATTTAAACTTATAATCACAACAAGGACATGATTCTCAATGAACGAATATCTCACCTCATAATCCTAAAGGATTTGGTTGAAGAATGCAATAGGTTGTTCCAGTCCTTCTTGATTTGGTTGTACTAGTAAGGAAGATATTGCATCCATGTTTCCAAAAGCGTATAAAATGAAGTCCTTTGAGAAATATGGATTTATAAGGGTTGGAGCCTGTGTAATGGCCTAATTTATAGCTTCAAAGATTTATTTTCCTTCAGTAGTCCATTTGAAAACCATTTTATTTTTCAACATCAGTGTGAGTGGTTGGAAAAGATGGGAAAAGTTAGGAATAAACCTCCTAACAAAATTAATTTTCCCCAAAAAACTTTAGAGAGCCTTCTTATGACTTGGTAATGGCGATGCTCGAATAACTTCAACTCGTTCTAGATTAATTACCAACCCCTCCCTAGATATAATGTGGCCTAAGAGCTTACCTTCATGAGCTAAGAATATGCACTTTTTGGATTCAAAGACACTCTAAATCTCCTGCATCTTTGGAATACTTGTTTGAGGTGAAAGAGGTGGCTTGTTGCATTCTTGGAAAATACAATAATGCCATCTAGATATACAAGAACTATCTTATTGATAAACCCTTTGAATGCTATACCCATTTCCATTTCGAAAGTGGCTCTGGAATTTGACAATCCAAATGGCATCTTCCTATAAGCATATGTGCCCCACTTCGTAGTGAAGGCCGTCTTGAATTGGTCTTCTTATTTCACCATGATTTGATTATAGCCCAAATATCGATCTAAGAGGGATAATATTTCCGAACCGGATACTACCTGTAAGATTTGTTCCATTGAAGGGAGTGGATAGTGTTCTTTGAGAGATGCTTTGTTCAGGTCCCGAAAATCCATGCACAACCTGATTTCTCCATTATTCTTTTTGAATGGTGCCAAGTTTGCAACCCAACTTGAGTGCTTGATTGGGAATATAATACTTTCCTCTATTAGCTTGTTTAGCTCTTTCTTCATTAGAGGCTCAATGTGTGGGTTAACTAGTATTTGTTTTTTCCTGATGGGCTTAGCATTTGGATCTAGTTCTATGGTATGTTGTGCCAAATTTGGATTGAATCCTCGATCATAGCTCTAGGAGAAGACATCTGGAAACTCTTGGCAAAGTTGTATGAAATATGATTTCTCCTGTTGAGTGCTTACTTTGCTGATTTGGAGTGTTTTACCTGATCTAACCGAAATTGGTTCTGAATCATCTCCTTTGACATGTATGTTGTCTTTCTCTTTACGAAACTGGTCATTAGGATTGAAAATAGACTCTAACGTCACCAATCCTTTGGGAAGCTTGTTGATTCGCAGTTGCACTACTTGATCCGTGTAGTGCTGCTCCAATTTCTCCTGATTTTTAACTAAGAACTCAGCCTCCTCCTACAAGAAATTAATGATTTGTTGATCATTCTCAAATACCTGCCAGCTCATGTTACTGCCCAGTACACCTGGCCTCACAATTACATAAATATGTGGTTGCACTTTATCTCTTTTAATATTGTCCACCACATCAAATGTTGCTCCAATTGTTGCAAGCATGTTTGTAACCTCATTCTTTTTCTTCAGTATGGATTGAATATTGAATGCTTCAAAATCATCAATTTGATCCCATACTTGATGCTTGTAGGCTTTGAGCAGATCATTCTTAGCAACATGTTTTCCCCTAACCTGGTTGACAATTAACTCACTATCCCCAAACACTTGCAAGTTTTGTATACCCCTATTTCTTTCCCAATTCAATCCATGTATCAAAGCTTCATACTCAGTTGTATTTTTTGAACAAGTAAAATGAAAACGAAAAGCTGAGTAGTACTTCATACCTTGTGGTGACAAAAGAATTTCTCCTCCTCCAGTGCCTTACCTACTCTTTAAGCTGTCAAAGAGTAGTTATCATACTTCATTATCACCCTTATCATCCAGTTTGGTGAGGCTAGGAAGAAGTGTGTTTTCCTCATGCAAATAATAAATTACCAACTCAACCTCTTCTATTTCCTTGTATGGATCATATCCATGTTTTTTGGTTTCCCATTCATCAAGAGTCAAATCTGGGATGCCCCCAACTTTGGTATCTGCTTCTTGAGTGTTTGGGAAATCCTCTTGATCAAAGGCTGAGCAATTTGCGTTGATTGGGTTTGGTACATGAGGCTCAATATGGAAATTTGCAATAGGTTCATACCAGATTGTAGCCTTAGCTCCATACCTTGTTTTGAAGAGCATATGTGACCAATTAGCTGATAAGTAGCCTCAAATTTTGGCGGTGAAGTCTCTTGACAAGCACAATGCAAAGAGTGGTGGCAAGTCAATCACTAATATATCCTGTTGAACTGTGACATTAGGACATGCATGTAATGTGAGGTTTAAACCTTTTATGATCCCAACAGTCCCCACTACTGTCCCATCTAACTGTACCACTCCTTTGGAAACCAGGTCATATTTCAGGCCCAACTGATCTGCAATCTATTTCGGCATTACCGAACTGCTAGCCCTTGAGTCAATCATGCAATTGTGTACAAGGTTGTTCCCAATAATCAAAGATATATAGAATGGAGGAGGCTTCATGTTTTTACCTTGCTGACCTCCATGAACTCCTTCTTTTGGAGTTGCATTAGTGAGCACCTTCTCTTGATTCTTGGACAACTCATTTGATTTTGACCAATTTGCCATGGCTTCTTGTAACAAATCTCGTTGGCTCGGGATTCTCAATGACTCCCACATAGAAATGCTTACATTGGTCTTCTTCATTTGATCAATAGTGTTAAAATGAGATGGATTCTCCTTCTTGTTTCCCCTTACTCGACATGAATTTCTCCTGCACATGGGCTACTGTAACTAGTACCTGAGTTGGCTTAGAAGGTAGTTTGGGCTGATTTTGAATGTTTGGGGCTGCACTTGGATTGCTAATACCCAAAGTGTGATAGAAGGCTGAGAAGTACTTGGATTAGATGAATGACCTTCTTCTATATCCCTCTTCTTAGACTTTGTGTTGGCTGCCAAACTTTGAGAAGGGGATTGATTTATTCCACATAAATCCTCAGCTTGCCAATTCACAAGTGTTGTCTCATTTGGAGGTGCTTCCTGATTAGCTACCTGCATGCTGAATTTCTTCTTGGTTTGGTTCTTGAGGAACACCCACTGTAGTCACCATCAATGCTTGATTTAAAGCACCATTGAAGCATGTTTCCTGATTGTGTGGTTGGTTGCATGGGAAAAACCATTCATATTCTTGTGCTATGTTGTTTTGAGTTGGAAACAAGGCCCTAGATGTTGAAACTGCATTAGGGTTATATGCTTGGAATGGCTTAGTAGCTTGGGGTTGTCCTTGGTTCTGGTTAGCAACTTGAACAGGTGGCTTGTTTGGCTGATATGGAGGTTTATTGGGTTGGAACTGAGGCTGATAAGGTCTAGAATTTTGAGCTTGTTTCCTCTTAAGAGTTACCAAATCATTTCCTAAGTTTTGCAATTGTTTCATAACCTCCTAGAGTTCATTTGAAGGGCTAGAAGAAGAATTGGAAGCTTCATTTGAACTCTGATTTCTTAGAGCAGGGATGGGGGCTATTGTAGGTGTTTGATTAGGATTAGGATTCCCCATATCTGGATAGAGAGGCATAGGTGGCCTAGGTGCAAGTTTACTGGCTTGAATTAGGAAATTCTCATCTCTAATGGCTATGGCATAGGCATCTGGTAGGGTTATTCCTCCCATAGATTGTATCATAACAAATATATCATAATTTAGAGCTTTAAGAAAATAGAGAAATGCACCTTCAGTTGTTGTTCTGACCATAATTGGGATCCTCTCCCATGTTCTTTGGAATCTAGAATTGAAGTATGTCATTTTCTCAGTTGGTGCCCTTTTGATTGTAGTCATCTGCTCTAAAAGGGATAAGTTTTCAGCCCTCTCCCCAAACTGGCCACAGAGAGTTGTGCACAATTGATCCCAATTTTGAATTGATCCTGCTCCCAAGCCTCTGAACCACTGCAACACTTTTCCTTTGAAATAAGAAGCCAACAACTTGACCGCAACATCCATCTCAACAATCTCATGTATGGCACAAACATTTGCAATGTCTTGAATGTGGTCGATGGGAGTTGTGTGATTTTCTCCAGTGAAGTATGGGATATTCTTTAATGCTACTATTGGGACTAGATTTTGTACATTAAGGGCAAGTGGACTGATTCCCATGAAATTTGCATAGGGGTTTGGAGGTGGCTGATTTGGTGGTTGTTGATGAGCCATCCTGAGTGGCCTGAGAACCCTAGTCGATTAAAGAAATGGTCTACCAGGTGGAGGTGTAGATAATGTTCTATTTGGTGGAGATGGAGACCTTTGTACTCTTCTTCCTCTCCTTCCTCTTCCTGGAGATAACTACAAGTATTCAAAGATACCTTCTTCTCTTTCTTTAGACTGGGTTTGCACTCTTCTCATGAACTTGATAAACTTGGGCTACTAAAACCATTGGATTTGAATGACGGAGTCGCCAGATGTGTTGCTGTAAAGCCTCTAAAGGCTAGAAATTCACCAAGACACACCCAATCTTGATAAAAAAATGAAAATATTGACTTCTGTCCCACCGGGCGTGCCAAAACTATTATGTCGGAAAAGTAACACCCTAGGATTTGCACATTACAAAAACCTTACTCTTGACTAACATGAGATGGTCTCAAGGTGTGGGACCCTTGTGATTGAGAAAAACCTCTAGAGATGGTTGGTTCTTGACCTATTCTAATGCTAACCTACTCCTAAACTATCAATTCCAAGGGACCAGAGAGAGAGAAATACATAAAATGTAAATCCTAAACTAAGGGAGGTGATAACACCAAAACAAGACTAGAGAGATTCCTAGTGAGTGAAAGTGGGGGGAAAATGGGGAAGAAGAGGGAAGACAAAGTGCCACAGTCCCAAAACACATTCAAACCTCCAATTTCATGGAGCACAACAAATTTAAACCCTGTAAAGGAACACAATATGCACAATATACCTACAAAATATAATAGAAGGCAAGAAATGCAATATAAATCAAGCTAGGGAAAGAAGAGCAAAAAACACTAATTTTATTGCTTAAAATGATGCACAATCCATTACAATATAGGCACAAGGAAAGAATCCTTCACAAAATGCATAAATTTGAGGCCTGCAGCTCACAAAAGTGCTGGAACAATTTTGGTAGAGTTCCTTTACATTTCAAAATCTCTCTCTTTGAATGAAGGGGAAATTACATATATATAGAGAAAA
The DNA here is from genome assembly GCA_019776745.2 of Taxus chinensis. Lineage (NCBI taxonomy): Eukaryota > Viridiplantae > Streptophyta > Pinopsida > Cupressales > Taxaceae > Taxus > Taxus chinensis. The sequence goes on from CM034154.1 coordinate 488,127,757, forward strand.
GGAGCTACCAACCAACATCTTTCATTAACTGCTCGTACAGAGGTATGGGAAACCATACTAGTTCACTTTCCAATGGTACTTTTCTTGCATGATGAACATGGGTGCCATACCTCATTAATCTGGTTGTTGAGCTACCATGTACGGTGTCATTAATGCCTGGTTGTATTTGAAACTCCTTGTTGTCACCCAAAAGAAAAACCAAGCTGACGCCCGACAAGAATGGGAAGAGTCACCGCTGACGAGGGAATGACTTGTTGCATGACAAGAAGAAATGTTGTCACGCAACAACTAGGGGAGGTTGACATGCGTTAGCAAAAAGGTGGTTGACATGCATCTGACAGGAAGCAATGCTGATGACGTACAGATAAGGAAGGTGGTGATGGGGAAGGTAGAATGATGTGTGAAAAGGAGGGGAGTCATGTCACGTGACAACAAATTACGTTGTCGCATGACAAGAGGAAAGTGGTGACTTGTGCATGTCAAGAAGAAATGGCTGACGTGTGTTCAGGGAGGAAGTGGTTGACGTGCATCAACCAGGGCATTGACACACATCAAGGAGGATGACCAACGTGTCAAGGAGGACGTGGTTGATGATCGCTAACAAGGGTGTTGACGTGCATCATGGACCAACAGTTGATGTGCATCAAGTGAGCCAACTGATGCATTGTTGACGCACATGTCAATAAGGGCCAACGCATGAAAGAGGAACGGTTTTTCAACGTGTGTAACAAGGGTGACACGTGGCTAAGACCAATGGTTGATGTGCATCAACAAAGTGTCGATTGACACGTGATAGGAAGAGGGGCATTGATGTGTGACAACAAGGTGAAAATCCATACATTTTTGTTAGCTTGACCATTAAAACAATCTCGGCTCCAAACCTTTGCCACGATACCCTGTAAATTTCTCCCCATTAATTATCAATGCCCAGACCTGCAGGTTAATCCATTTTGCAGGGGGTGCAAATATGGATAACAAGAACTCTGTATTTACCTATTGTTACTTTGTGAAAATGGAAAGGGAATTATAACAATTCTAGTTTTGCTATTTGTTATTTGCTTGAATGGAAGGGGTTGTTGTTTAAATATAAATCTTATGCATGCATCATATCAAAATCTGAATTATTCCAAGTAGAAATAGAAATTATGATATTGTTGTCCTGAACTTTTACACACTAAAATTTCCAAAATTTCCAAAATTTTCACATTAAATGTCTCTTGGCAGTTCATTTTTCCACACACAATTTCTAAATATTGTAACTTGTGCCAATTCATTGCAACATTGCGTTGTCACAATTCCACCTTTGTTGATATCCCATTGCACCACATATTCCTCCGACTTCGTAAAATAATTTGTAATGTTTCATTAGTGATAATAGTTTAATTATTTAAATTTAATTAATTAGTAATGTCAATATAATTCAAGTTACTAATTAATTAACATTAAGTAATTTAAATTGATGTCATTAATTTAAATAATTAACATTTTTATTTATTATTTATAATAAATTGGTATTATTAATTTAATTAATTAAATTCTAAATTTAATTAATTAAATTAATGATATAAATTTGTAAAAACATTAATTAACTATCTAACCAGCAAGTTGAATGAATGGTAAAATGGGGTTTTAACTCCTACTTCTCCATTTGGCAGCACCCGACAATCTTGGTAGAAATAAAATTGCTTCCTGTAAACATACCAGTGAGATTTTTCCCCAGGGAGTTTGTGGGAAAGTTTGTCCAGATGTATAATTTGGCATTTTGCTAAATGGTACCCACTTCACCAGTTTTTGCCTCTTCTCTCTTTTTCACTTCCCGCAAATGAAGGTAACCGTTTTTCGGAAGCATAACTAATTAAAAGTTGCTTTCCTCGTTTCTTATTTCATTCCTCTTGCATGTTGAAGAAACCCCTGTTCACAGCATGGAAGAAGCAGATTTAGCTTTATTTGACGCCTATGGCAAGAAGATCAAGATGCATCTGAAGATATAAGTACTCACTCCCAAGTAACGGATTGGCAAGGCAGCGTGGAGGAAGATTGCGTTGAAGATGTTAGCATATTGAATTTATTCTCCAGCCATAGTGAGAAACCTGTGACAGTGGCAAAGGTAGAAGAACTGATTCCTACGAAAGCACATAGTAACATTTGAAGTCACAGCAATGCGTGGAGATAGAATCCAAAATTCTTGCGTTAAACCGAAAGAGAACAAACCTAGCATAGAGGAGAGCCCATGACTTGCAATCAAGATAGAATAAGATAGAAAAGCTTGCGCCATGGAATAAGAAGAAAAGAAATAAATGATTTAGCAATCAATAATGTCATACATGCGCTCATTTGCAATCCAACACGTGGGGGAGGAGCCCAAAGCTTGTGCCCTAACGATAAGGAAAATAGAAAAATCAGACACATGAATAAAGCCAACTGCATGCACAGTCCCGCATGGATGAGAAATTTGCGAATACCAAGAGGTGGGATAATTCTGCAGAAGAAAGCTTCATACGAATCGAACTTCTGCACCAGCATTGGAAGAGACTATTCTGTGTACATTTCATCATTTTAGAAAGAAATCAAAACCCAAACCATATTGGAGAATTTTTAATGTCATTGTTGACAGAAAACGTGGCAACTCTTGAATGCTGTCTAAATGTTGTGAGGATCCAAAGAGAAAGGTCCACTGTACGACAACTAATGTCAATTTGCTCTTTCTTGATTGTTACGAAGCTCATTTTATGTGTCTCTGAAAGTGCAGGGCTTTTATCAAGTTGTTAAGACAAGCGAGGGGACTGGTCTAAAGTGGCTTCCATCTCATCACAATTCTGTGCCATTGATGCTTCAGCGCTCGACAAAATAATAGTAGTGACAAAGTTGCAAATAATGTTAAAAGTACGGAGTTAGATCACAGAAACAACAATTGACATGCCTATAGATTCTTCAAGTATCTTCAAATTAAGCCCTACCGTAATGTAGATGTCAACGAGGGATGATGATATGAAAGCCTCAACAAGAAGACTCATCTGTTGATTTCTTCCCCGAGTGATATCTAGATTTGGAGTCATCAAACTTGATTATGAGCAATGAATGGGGATTGGGAAGGACTCTGCCCATAAGAAAATTTTGCATGAGACCTTGAACATACGAGTTCTGATACGAGCAAGCAATGTTTGGATGCAGGCATTGGTCTAAGCTCAGTTTCCATCCGATGACGGACAAAAGTGATACCACTAATGATTTTAGGCTTTGGCAATGCATTTATGCAGCGACCATTCTTTGTTTAGCTTCTTTCCAGACTTTCGACCTTGCAACATGGATCTTGAAGAAACGCTGAAAAGGTATAGGGAGATCATTCCCCATTTGAGACTAGTCGAACCAACATCATTTGATCTAATTAGTAATGTATTGCAACAAACACTGTTGAGAAGAGTGGTGGCCAAAATCATGTTCTTGTCATTATTGCAGCATCCGTAGGTCATCGGGAACTATTGGATAGATAAACTAGGTCATTTATTTCTCAACCACAAGGAACATATGTGAATACTACAATCGTTGCTGCAAGGAGAGTTTCCTTTATCAATAGAGTTGGCATTGAGTTGCAGTAAGGAAATGCGGAATACTCTCTATCGAATTTTGGTCTTAACACCCTCTAGAACGAGTATTTCAATCATTTCCATGTATGAGTGAATTTCAGAAGTATCATGGCCTTGGAAGATGTCAGGAATTCTGAGAAATATGTAGCGTTTTCACTGACCTAGAATGGAAAGAGAAGACATTCCTTGCATAATTCTCTAAAGTCATTACATGAATGTAGTCATAACCTTTGAAGATATGACAGGAAGAGCATTCTGAGAAGTGAATTGATCACAGAGCCACCCAAAATGCATTCATTTTCTAACCCGGCTGTGAATGTAACTAGGATCTCACGTAGAGGATTGAATGTAGGTCTATGAATTACGAGATTATGAAACTTGCAAGATCTAATCATAAGGGCATGGACCAATGCTATAGAGGGTGGGAGACAATTAACAAATGTCCTTGAAGAAAAATGTATATCCAGATATAGATAAAGTTCCAAGCACACCTTGCTGTTCTTTACCTGTATGGGAAGCTTCTGGAGGCAAAGTATGAAGCATGGGCATCTGTCAAACCATGGTGAATTTCCAACAACTGTTGAGAAACAGTGCATCATGTAAGTGTCTTGCATCAGAAGACGTTCACGATAGTGTGTAAACTCTTCTGTATGACACTCGAATTCTTTTCCATGTTCACATTTAGAATGTAATAATTGTCCTATGACATTTGAGCATGGATCAGAGAGAGTATTCTTTGCTCCTGCAACTAGAATCTACCTGCGTGTTGGCAAAATACACTGATCAGTTAAACGTAAGTATGCTTCCCTTGATTAGAACCATATGCAGCCATTCAGGTTCCAGTCCCTTTGATGTTTGTCAATCAGTAGCCATGTCAATATGTATAATTGATCATGAAATACAATGACAACCAAATGCTAATTCACTGATTGCTTAATCACTACAGTGAATTCACTTGGAAACACTTGAGTCATCGAAACAATTGATTCATGTAGAATTGATTTCACCAAGAGCAATGAGTGGACTGGGATATTACACATCTTTAGATCCATTAGGAATTAGTATCCAACCCAATTATCTCATTAGAACAAGGAATTCAATACGATGCTACAAGGAAATTGAATGCAAGTAATTTTCCTTTAGTCATTGTAGTGCTACACAGAACTAGGCAGTTGCAAGATGTCAAACCGCTAGGGATGCAATGTAAGCAATTTGATGTTACACGGAAGCCCCTCAGTTGAGTATTTGATAGGATTTCCAGACTTGCTGAACTTCACCAAGCCCCATCGCACCCTCCTAAATAATAGTCAACTTCTGAGAAAGAGGTACCATATGGCACTAGCTGCTGCTAAGGAGGATTCCTAATGGATTATTCTCTAGAATCAAAGACATGAAGTTAAACCTTATGGAGATTGAATCATAGCCATGCATTGGAAGTGAATTCAAGATCTGCATGAGTTTTTCACCCAACATAGACATTATTTTCTATGCCACCAAGTCAACATGGGATTTCTAGGATTGGGGGTTTGATCTAACAATAGCAAGTCTATTTGAAAGAAGATCGTTGCATAATCACTTGGACCTTAATGCCTGCAGTTAGGAACAAGTATGCAAATGTCCCTTGAAGACAAGTGTAAATGTCCAGTCTGCTACATGCACTTCTTCGCAGCTGTCCTTCCTACCTACACGCATGAGCTTTCTGGGACCTTTCCAATCTAGGGTCCCTTAGGCATCTGTCCAGATCAAAATTGAAAGTAGGAAAATTATTGTTGAGTTTGTGTTTGTACGTGCAATGCTATGCTATTTGTTCAGACTGTAATAGTTGACAAAGCCACTATTTAGAGTGTTTTCTCAGGCATGTACTAACCTATCAACTTTAAAGAAGGATATGGAGATTCATGGTTGTATGATCAAGCACAATTTACTCAATAATATATTGTTCAAAATACTTTGATCAACATGTATAATAAAATTTTGAGAGAGTAATGAAAGAAGTGAAAAAACGCCTCAGACTAGAGCTATTGAGTATGACTTGATGAGATAGTTGTTTTTTTATCCTCTTAGTACTGAATAATTGAGGAAATTCACAAGATTACCAATGAAATGTGTAGTTTTCCAACTTGGTGAGAATGGAGATGGAGAGATGTTTGGATAGCTCTGTAAAATATATTGCAAATGAGCACCATACTTAACCAAGCTTCTCAAAAATAATATATTCATCAAAATTTTCAACTTATCATTTGATGGCCTAATAGAGCATTTCATGGAAGACAAGTCAGCAAGAATAGAAGTCGTGGTCATTTAAATGTTCAAATCATGAATTACTTCCACTCTCGCCAATGACTTGTACACATCCATACGACATCATATCCCTAAGGCAAAGCTCAAATAGCTCGAAGAGGATATTGCTCATTGACAAGCCAACATGGTGCAACAAAATATGATGAAATAACAGATCATGAATTCACCAAGGTAAATGCATAATGGATCTGCGGATAAAGTAAGCTGGATGCAATATGCAATGAAGAACTACAAAAGGAGGACTGAAAATATGTTCAAACTATAGACCTGATTGATCTCAGGTGATCACGGACTAAGAAAGTGTCTGTTAAACATCTAAAACAAGTAACCAATCTATGGATCCATGCCTTTCATGGAGTGAAATGAATCAAAAATCCAAAATGTTCAATGAGGTAATTTCTCATGCAATTGAGATAGGCAGAATATTAGTCTAATGTATATGACATTGGTCAAAGGTGTCATGATGTTGATCTAGTTGTCATTTTTATGTCTAGATGTATGTCCATGTCATTCTAGTGGGGTCACATGTACTGTTAGCTTAAATTATTAAATAATACATTTTTTTTGGGATTGTAAACCGACCATGTCGGTTATGCCTTCATGGCACCTTACCATCCATTTGACAGTTCCACCGAATTGTTTTTGTCATGTATAAATATGGCTTTTATTGTTCCTGAGAGTATCAATAAAACATTTGTCGTCTCCCTATTCCTAGCATTGGTATCAGAGCCAATCTAAGATCTGAGTGACATGTTTAGGAGGAGTGACATGTTTGGTATGAGTTCCTGTAAAGTTTTGAATCTGGTTTTGGAGCATTATTCTCCCCTATGTGCATGTGGGAAACGTGGAGCTGTTAAGGCATCACAGCGTGGAAATCAAAGACTCAACGTAGAATTTGAAAAGGCGTTCAGAGTGTGGCATTGTTGTGTGTGTGGAAATTAGGCATCAATGAATCTGTTTGGAATGTGGGGGTCTATCCTGTTGCATGTCAGAAAAGCTGAAGCGCTAGAACATTACTACAGGACGTGTTAGGTCCTCTGGTTTTTTGTTTGTTGTTTTGGCGTTGAAGAAAAAAATTGCAGACGAGGCAACAATCTGTTCAAGTGGAGCGACTTGGCTTTTACCCAGTATTGACGCCGATTGGCTTTTGCTGTGCAGTTATTCTTGGACGTGGATATTTTTTCTTTGTCAAGACCTGCGTGGTGAATTGAAGATTTATATGAAAGAAAGGATATGGCAGAAGAGACCATTTTTTTTGCAGACCTGCATTTTTGATTGAAAGCATCCATTGCTACCATAAAGATCTGTTGCTTGAAGACCACATGCAAAACGTGAGGCATGGTAAAATTGAAGAAAAGAATAGCCAAAGAAAAGATTAGGTGTCGTTCACTGTGACCCCGTTAGCATTGAATGCATTTGCTGTGGAGTGCAACAGACATCATGTATGCCCCCAAAATAGTGCTCTCCGATGCCCAACTCTTGAAAGGGACAAATTTTGTTACATGGAAGACAAATATGAGAACCATTATTCTCTTTGAAGATCTCTGGGAGATCATTACTGGCGCACTCACTCATCCCAATGACGTAGATGAGGAAACGAAGTATGACAAGGCCAATACAAAATCCTTGATGTTGATCACTTCGATCATATCCGATGAGGTACAACCACATTTGGAATGTTTCAACATCAAAGAAGGCCTAGGATAATTTGTGCACGATCTACGAAGCAAATAATTTGACAAAAATTATGCATCTCTAGTCAAAACAACATACCATGAGTATGAATGAAGGTGAGAAGGTGGAAGAATTATTACACGGAGTGGTGGAATTACGAGCAGATATTTCCGCACTCAGAGAAGAGGTAGAAGATAAGTTGTTTGTCCCACTCACATTGTGAGCTCTTCCATCCCAGTTCAGGACATTCATCACCATGTTGACCATCACACAAAGGAGGTGAGCTTTTCTGAATTGGTGAATTTTTTGCAATAGGAAGAAGCCATTTTGACAGTGCAAGAATATTTTGAGGACAAAACATTTATCTCGAGGCAGAAGAAGAATCAGAAGCCTCGTATAGGACAACAAGAGAAGCAAACAAAAAAGAAACCACAGAAGCCTCAACAGAATCAAAAGTCTCAAAAGGTGAATTGATGGTGCCACATCTGCACCACGAATACACACGATATTGCAAATTGTTGGTTCAATGGTCACACACAGTGCAATTATGGAGAAGAGAGCACATCTAGCCAAGGTGATTCAAAGAAATCCAAGTGGTGTCCTCGTGGAAATAAGAAGAAAGGACATGTTTCATCCCAGCCAGATGATGACATAGATGAAGATGTTCCATAAGTAGCACATTGCAACGCACATGAAGATGATTTGGTTATCGTGTCCCAAACATCGTAGCCATAAGAGAATGTTTGGTTGATAGATTCAGGTGCTAGCAAACACATGACTGGGGATAGAGAGTTGTTTGATTCATTGACTAATCGAACCACTGGAGATCATGTCTGAATTGCAGACAACAAGGAGTATGTAGCAGAAAGAATCAAAAATGTGACCATTCCTCTCGGGATGAGAAGATGTACTCTCGCGAAGCTGCTTTATGTCTTTGACTTGACCAAAAATCTCATGTCTATCTCTCAGCTGTTGAATCACAAGCTCATGGTGGAGTTCTTAGTTCAGAATGGCATCAAATCATGTCTGATATCTAAAGAAGGTGCGATACTTTCTAGAGCTTATTTGAAGGAGTGTTTATTTACATTAGATGCAGTTTCATCCTCTAGAGTTGTGTTATCTACCTCCATGGTAGAATCCACTACACTATGGAATTATTGTTAAGAGTAAACTTAGGTTAATTCATCATTTAGTAAGTTGTAATGTTAAATTAATTATATTTTATTATTTTAGCTTAGTTAGCTGTTAGTTAGCTATTATCTAGTTGTCACATCCCTAGATTAGTGGGGGCTATACTATTGTTAGCTTACTGCTTTGGAATGTTCCCGGATGTGATTAGTTAGGGGTAATATGTAATTTCTGCATATTTTCCATATTTAGTATATTTGGTCCACTTTCTGTGGATGTTGTTACTGTTGTACAATGTCTATAAACACCACAACTTCTTCATTTGATATGTATGAAGGGTTTCTAGAAATTTACATTCTTAAGATTTTGCATCAGAGTTGGTTGATCCCAGTTTTTGTGAGGATCCCTCATCCTCTAAGGAGAGTGTGTTGCAGAATGTTTAGGGTTCATTGTTGCAAGTTTGAGCTTGGAGGAACCATAGATGTCTCCAACCTCTTGGAAGCAACTGTCCTGTTTCATCACCCCTAGAGTTCTGTGCATATTTGCTGTAGATTATAAAAAATAAATATATTTAACAATACTGCTACATTTGGCAGACTGATTGGAGGAGGTCCTGCAAGCATTGGAGAACCATCTAGATCGGGTTCCTCTACACGGTTAGCAATCTACATGCAGATCTAGGTCGAGCCCTCACACTCATCGAGTTGAGGTTTATTTTTTGTGTGAAGCTGAGCCCTCAAAGTGAGCTAGAAGGTCCAAGCGTTGGGTTACATTAGAGTTTTGAAGATCTACATTGATCTAGAATTGAATTTGCATCGAGTCTTTTTGACCAATTGAGCAGATTTTCATTGAAGCTGGGCACTAAATTCAGGTCATGTGCGCAAACCGTCCCCACATTGCTTTGCAAACTAGATCATACCATGATTTCCATGTCAAAGGGTGAGCTAATCCTCCAAGGTGACCTATGGCAAAACAAAATTGACCCTACCTCTAAAATAAAAGGTCTAAAAACAACCCTCCAATGACCTACATGTAAATACGGCTGATTCATGAGCAAAGCACTCACGCAGTCACTTGCAAATCATCTTCGTAATAAAACAACGAGGAGAAAATAAAAATAAGGAGCTACAGTGAAGGCATATATATTGAAGCCACAGAGAAACCAAGGTGCATGCGAGCCAGGTAAGCCCTAATCAAGGCACATTTAAAAAATTACGTTTAAATAATTGCCTTTACAAAAAATTCCATTTTTGGATTTTGTGAAAAAGATTAGAAGGAAAGAAAAATAATTTCCAATTTTAGAAAGGGGCCCGGAAAGATATTGAAATCAGAATTCAAACAAGTCATAACTTTCAATTGGTACCTCAGATTGAAGTGACGTTTTTTAAAAAGTGTATGGTTTTTCGATCTCTACGTCTTAGTTCAACTTTTAATAAGTTTTTTCTTGTAAAAATTTCAAAATTTTTTTATCTCCCTATTGGTCCGAAATATCATTTCAATACTTTTTTGTAGAGGCAAAGAGGCCAAAGAGCTATAATAAATTTTCAAAGGCTGAAATAAGGTGTAAAAAAAGTGTAAAATTTGTAATTTTGTACTCATAATGTATTCCAAAAGGGAATTTTTCCACAAAAGAAGAGACAAAATTGTAATCGCACTATCATTATATAGTGCTAAAAACTTTTTCATTCTCATGGAGCTAGTTGTCTTCGCTTTTCACTCAGAATTTAAGGGGAAAAGATGAAATACTTGCAAATTATTCATTGATTGCTCAACACTGGTATTCCTTGGGGATTAGAGAAAAGTGAATGGAGGGTAGTTTTTCGTGCCACTTCCAATTTCAAGCTACGACCCAACTCAACAGATGTTTTATTAAGCCAAGAGCCAACCTAGTAGAGGTTTTCAAAACGTTCAGAGCTACTTGTTTGTTTTTCGAGCACACATGTCAACCCAAATGAGATTCCAGACATCCAGAGACAGTTCTTGAGCCTATTCCATCTCTTTCACATTATTCAGAGGAAGTTATTTCATCTAGCTATTCTTGTTCAGATGAGATCCAGAGAGACCATTCTGAATTAAGGGGGGGAATGATAAAGTCATTTGATTCACCTTAGAATAGGTTTCTTTTAGCATGTGTGTGCTAATAAATGTTTACCTCATGTAAACATATTTTGTTTTAGAATTTTTTCTCTCCTGTTCACTTCAGACCATGATGAATTAAAGGGGAGAATGTTAGGAATAAACTTAGGTTAATTCAGCATTTACTAAGTTGTAATGCTACAGTAATAAAATACTTTAGCTTAATTAGTTGTTAGTTAGCTATTATCTAGTTGTCACATCCCTAGATTAGTGGGGGTTATACTATTGTTAGTTTACTATTTTAGAATGTTCCCGGATGTGATTATTTAGGAGAAATATGCTATTTTTGCATATTTTCCGTAGTTAGTATATTTGATCAACTTTCTGTGGATGTTGTTACTATTGTACAATGTCTATAAACACCACAGCTTCTTCATTTGATATGTATGAAGGGTTTCTAGAATATTACATTCTTAAGAATTATCAGTATGGACATCTTTCTGTCAGCTCCTTATATTAGCCTAGTTTGAAGCATATGGTATGAGGACTTCCTCCTCTCTCTTAGTCGTTACCTCTTTGTCCTAGATGTCTAACATGAAAACAACATCGGGATTTGTTTGAGTCGAGTACATTCCATGCCAAAAACCTTCTTGAGGTCACACATACTGATCTTTGAGGACCCTTGCCTACCTCATTTAAGGGGTTTTAGTACTTCCATATGTTCACTGATGATTATTTCTGCAAGACTTGGGTGTTATTTCTCCAAAAGAAGAGTGAAGTTTTTACACATTTATAGACCTTCTATAAGAGAGTTGTTCAGTAGAACGGGAAACCCCTTCTTGTCCTCCACTTAGATCGAGGGGGTAATTCACGTTGAATAAATTCTTGGTGTTCTTGAAGGAGCATGACATCACAAAACACCTGACTGCCCCTTATACTCCCCAGAAGAATGGAATTGTAGAATGTTGCAACCAGACTGTCATGGAGATGGCTCCTTACATGATTTCCATTGCAAAGTTGGAGAACAAATTTTAGGCAACAAGGGTCCAAACTGTTGTATATCTTCTGAACCAAGCACCTACAAAGATCTTGAAGGACAAGGCACCGGAAGAGGTATGGAGTAATCGTAAACCTTCTATTTCTCATTTGATAGTATTTGTATGTACTGCATATATGCATGTTTCATATAAGAAGAGGAAGAAGCTTGATGCAAAAACATACCAGTGCATATTTTTAGGGTACAGTACAACCTCAAAAGCATATCATCTCATGGATCCTGAGACAAATTTGACTCATTTGACTCATTTCCACATAAGGAAGACTCATTACCAACCTCCTCTCATAGATTTCTCACACATCCAAATGATGAGCATGAGGACTCTTCAAAGAAGAAAGATGAGCTGTAAGGAGAATTGTTTGTTGATCTTAGGAATTTGGAAAACAGTTCTTCACATCAACATTAGTGTCAGGGCCTGAAGTGGGTCCAAAGCACCATGAGATACTCCCACCTGAACTCTTTTCTAGACACTTCATCAATTGTTCATACAAGAAGACAAGTGAGAAATGAGATAAATCTTGCACTCATGAGTTCAATGGTTGATAGCACAGAACCTGATTCAATTCGTGAGGAACTCAATCAGCCAGAGTGGAAGAAGGCCATGGATGTATAATATGACTCCTTGATACAAATTATTATTATTATTATTTTTGATTGATAAATGCTTTTAACCGGAGCTATGAACCGGTGGGGAAAGGGACCCCAACCCTACAACAAGAAGAGGAAGAGAGAAGAAAGAAGATGGGAGAAGTGATTGAAGTAGAAGAAAAAAGGAGGCAAAGGGAGGAAAGGAAGGCCAAGACAAGAGCAACAGACGAGCCAAGAGAAAGGCGAAGGCTGCCATCCGATTAACCTAGAAGATGAGCCAGCCTGCGAAGAAGCCGCATGCAACAGGAAATGAAAGGCAGACAAAGCACGATCTTTGAGTTCATTCAGTTGATCCACCGCGGAATGAATAGGGAAGAGGGCCGCTTCTATGTCGACCACCGGAAGGAAGCGCTTATCCAAGGTTGGGTGAAAGTTTTGGGCAAATGTCACCAGGTCTCTGTATTGACCACAGAGCCAGCGAATGTCTCGACCCGAACCAATGGCCTGTTCGTCAACTTCCTCCACCCACAGTAATGGATCCGGTGGAGAGAAATCGGTGAGTTGTGCTTGCAAGCCGATGCAGTGAACTACATATATTTGATCTAAGGTGACCCGTTCTACGTCCGCAGTATTAGAGTGTAACAGTAGGTAGAATGAGACAAAAGCGGAAGCAATGTCTAAATCAGTTCGGGGGCGACGAGCATGGAATCGATAAGAATCTCCAAGGATTGCTTTGATAGCCTCGGCCTCTTCAGGTGAGGAGAATTTGAATATCATCGCTAGCCGACACCTGTCAATAGCTGAGACGTCAGCCAATTCATGAAACTGTCCCCGGAGAGCCACAAATGGGAAGCCGACGAAGGACATTGCACCAAGAAGAAGCAGAACAGGGGCCAAAAGGGATAATGCCTGGAGTGGAGAAATCGACATAAAAGGAACAGGGAGCGTGCGAGAAAGAAGTTGAAACGACCCCAGAAGAAATGGAGGTGACAGGGAGCCCGCAGACGTGACTGAGAGGACCTGAACCGCGTGTGAGGGAACAGCGGCAGGAAAGAAGCAGAGGAACGTCGCAAAAAATTAGGAGGAGAAGACAACACACACGAAAGAACTGCCAAATGCAAGAAAGACTCCGTCAGGCTACCCGGAAGTACCATCTCGATCTTGGGAAAGAAGGAAGGGGAAACCTTGCCAATCATGAGCAGCGCTGGAGGAAATACAAGTAGAAGGATTGTCAATGGCGAAGTTAGCTAGAAAGTCTGCGGCACGATTGGCTTCCCGAAAATTGTGGGATATATTCCAGAAATGGATTTTTCCAAGCCAATGAAGGATTTGTGGGATGAAGAGATTCAGCTTCCACGAAGGGGAAGCACCTCTGGAGACTGCGAAAATTAGGATTTGGGAATCCCCTTCAATAGATAGTTTTGAACAACCAAGATATGCCGCCATCTTGACCCCTTCAAGAAGAGCCTGGGCTTCTGTGGAATTACAAGTGCCCTCTTTGAGAGGGAAGGATCCTGCTTTGATGAGGTGACCTTGATCATCTCTGAGAATGCAGCCAGCTCCGGATAAACCAGGATTACCTCTAGAAGCTCCGTCGAAATTTAATTTCCAATGACCCTTAGGAGGAGGACGCCACCTGATTTTCTTCCTTTGAATCATTTTTTCTATTTGAGAGAGCCCTTTTCGAACAATTGACCCAGGTTTAGGAAGTTTGATAAGGGGCCAATGATGAAGGATTGAGAGATCCTTAGAAGAGAAGGAGGAAAAGGTGGGACACTTGGCATTAACAAACTCTAAAATGGCCACCTCGAGCTTAATAAGGAAGGTAGGAAGCTCAACCGCTTGCTCTCTAAAGAGACAGAGGTTTCGTTCCCACCAGATATGTCAGAGCAAAAAATAAGGGCTGACATGCCAAATAGAGCTGAACAAGCATTTGGTGTTAAAGGACAGCCAGGAAGAAAGATTAGAAACAATGCTTTTACATGGGACCCAGGAAAGGTTTAATTTGTTAAGAAGCCAATCCCAACAGTGGGAAGCAAAGGGGCAAAACAAGAAGAGGTGATCTAAGTCTTCCTCCGCAGCACCGCACAAAAGGCATTTAGAGGGGCTAGAGAAACCCCACGAACGCCTTTTAGCTTGAGTAAGTACCTTCTTGTTCAAAACTAACCAACCGAAATATGCAACTTTCGGGGTGATGTTGGGATGCCAGCAACCGAGAGAACTCGGAGTCCCCTTACCTGCTTGAGAGACAAGTATGTTATAACCGGCTTTAACTGAATAGGAACTGGTGGAGTCGCCTACCCAAAGTAAGTAGTCATCTCTGTTGAGAAACGAGGCATTTCTATCCCAGATAGAATCCATGAGGAAGGCAGAATCATGGCGAAGGCTCCAATAGACGAGAGGTCTTTCCAAAGCCAAGAAGGCGAACCATCAGGGTGTTGGCAGCCATAATTTGAGACTAAAGTACCCCAACACTGTTTGGAAGAATTCATTACTCCGTTGAGGGTAGGAAACAGATTGAGTGGGGGATAACCATTCCAGCTTTCATCCCAAAAGGACACAAACTGACCGTTGTTTAACTTCCAAGTGACCATCTCAGCGATGAGAGTTTTGGAGTTACACAGGAAATTCCAAATATGAGAGCCTCTCGGTAACTCGGAACTAGAAAGAAAATAATCATGCCGTTGTCCTTCGAGATACTTGTGGGAAAGAACCTGGAAAGCGAGTCTGCTGGCTTCAGAAATGAAGTTCCACACCAATTTAGCACCAAGGGCCTTATTTTGAAGGGCGAGATCTAAGATACCCATATCGCCCAATCTCTTTGGAAGCTTTACCAGATCCCAGTTAGCTAGATGGAATTTGCGCTCAATGTTGTGACCTTGCCATAAAAAGGTGCGTGCCACTTTTTCAATTTTGAGCAGGACAGATTTCGGAATCTGTAAAATAGATAACATGTAGATTGGAATTGACAGGAGCACCGAATTGATGAGAAGAACGCAGCCAGCCAGAGAGAGCCATTTACCTTTCCAAGAAAGAAGTTTGGAAGAAAGAGAATTTAGGAGCCCGTTCCAGAGGTGCACCTTTCCTTTGCCATGGAAGAGTGGAATTCCCAGATAAGTATGAGGGAGACTGCCCAAAGAGAAGCTGAGAATTTCTTTAATCCTGCCTTGAAGCTGAGGAGCCATGTTGAAGAAGAATATAACAGATTTATGAAAGTTTAAAACTTGACCCGCAGCAAGAGAATAGGAATCCAAAATGGAAGAAAGGCGTCTGGCTTCAGGGACAGTCCCTTGACCGAAGAGAAAGGTGTCATCCACGAATTGCTGATGGGAAAGAGGAGGGAGGTTGGAGGTGATGTGAAGACCTTTCAGAGAACCCTCTTGAATAGAAAACTTTATGCCGCGACTGAGAGCTTCCGCTACCAAGGTGAAAAGGAAGGAGGAGAGCGGGTCTCCCTGTCTAATACCTCTACTACTCTGAAAGAAGCCTTCCGCGGAGCCGTTCACAAGAACAGAAAAATGAGGGGAAGCAATGCAATTAAAAATCCATTTACAAAAGTGATCACCAAAACCCATAGCTTGCAAAGATTTGAGGAGGAACCTCCAATTAACACGATCGTAGGCCTTACTGAAGTCAAGTTTCAACAACATACCTGCTCTAGAGGAATTATGAAGAGAGTGAATTAATTCATGAGAAATAATAATACCCTCAGTGATAGACCTGCCTGGAATGAAACCACTTTGTTCCCAGGAAACCAATTTGTTCAACAGGGGGCAAAGCCTATTAGCAATAGCTTTAGATATGATTTTATAAGAAGTGTTACACAAAGATATGGGTCTGAAATCATCCAACGTCTCAGCTGGGGATTTTTTAGGGAACATGCAAATGAAAGTATGATCGAGATTACCTAATATCTTCCCTGAAATCCTGGATTCCTTGACAGCATGCCAAATGGAGGGACCAACAATATCCCAAAAATCCTGAAAGAAGGATGCTGGGAAGCCATCAGGTCCGGGGCTTTATCTCGTTTCATAGAAAAAATAGTTTTTCGGACCTCCTCCAAAGAAAAGGGTGAAATAAGCATATCATTATCAGCATCCGTTATAGAAGATGGTATCTGCGAAAGGAATTGGGACTGCACACCTACAAGGGATGCCGAATCATTCAGGAGCTTCCTAAAGAAATCCACCACTTCTGATTTAATCTGAGCTTGGGAAGAAGCAACGGTGGAATCTTCGAGCTTGAGAGTGGAGATATAGTTGAAATTTCTTCTAGCTTTGACTGAGGTGAAAAAGAACTTGGTATTCTTATCCCCATCCAACAACCAAGTTTCTCTGGATTTTTGGCACCAATAAGTTTCCTCTTTCAGAAGGAGATCACCCAGATCCTTAAGGAGAGATTTTTCTTTTTGGAAATCCTCCTGAGTCATCCCATGTTCCAGAATGGACTCATTAAGGGTGCGAAGATCCTTCTCAACTCTGTGTTTTTCTTGGAAGATGTTTTTAAAATTCGAATAGTTCCAGCATTGTAATTTAGCTTTCAACAATGACAACTTTTTAGAGAGTTGGAACATCCTAGTCCCTTTGACAATAAAGGAATCCCACCAGACCTTGACCAACGGCTTTAGAGAGGAGTCATGAAGCCACATGTTCTCAAATTTGAAAGGGGATCGACGTGGAGGAAGGTCGAAATTTAGAACCAAGGAGATAGGAAAGTGGTCTGAGCCAGAGAGAGGGAGAACAAAGCGTTTTTTAGAAGGAAGATTATTTTGCAGCCAATGTTCAGAAACCAGGAATCGATCAAGACGCACGGCTAGGGAACTGAACCCGGATCTCCTATTATTCCATGTGAACCATCCCTTACAGGGCTCCATGTCAACTAAATGAGAGGAGGAAACGAAGGAAGTAAAATCCACCTGAGAGCGTGGCTGCCATTGAAGACCTCCACACTTATCACGATCAGAAAGAGTAGCATTAAAGTCACCTGCGACAATAATTTTGGAGACAACGTCAGAAGTCAAAAGCAGACTTAGGCTACTCCAGAGAGCTCTTTTCCTAATCAGAGAGGAGGGACCATAAACATTACATAGGAAGAAGAAATCCTCGGAGTGTTTAATCATAACTTTACACCAAATGAAATTAGAATCAACCAGAAGGGGCTCAATCACGCAACTGCTAGATTTCCACAAAATGCCAAGACCACCCGAGGCATCGACAGAGTTTGAGAAACAGACTTCCCAACCTTTCCATTTTCTGAACCATCCACTTTTGCATCCAACTTCTGACATTTTAGTTTCCTGAATCAAGCAGATATCCGTTGCAACATCCGAGGCGTAACATCTTAAAAGACACTGTTTGTTAGGGGCATTAAGGCCCCCTAACATTCCATGAAAAGAGGATCATATTTGCTTCAGAGAGGACTCGCCTCTCCTACTCGTAGATGGGAAGAAAGAAAGCAGTTGAAGTTACTTCCCGTTCGCAACTTCGTTGAGAGAGAGCTTACTTTTGTGTAGGACGACCAAGAATGCTTTTCGGTCCAAAATCCCACATTGAGCAAAGGTGGAGTGGGGAGAAGCAGACCCAGCAACTGGTTATTCGGAGAAGGATTCTTCGCAGTGCCCTCTAGGTGTTCTAGGGGGTCTCCTTCTTTAGATTGGAGAAGATCATCTTTGTCAATAATCCATTTCTCTAGGGTGGATGAGCTACCACCCATACTGATGGAAATGCCTTCGTGGAAAAGGGATAGAATCCTAGTAGAGTCCTTAACAACTACAGCCGTTTCTTTAACAAGGGAGAAAGTATTGGGATCTAGAGCAAGGGGTTCAGGAGTTGGCGGGGGAGAATGAGGGACAACAGGAAGAGACTGCGAGGGAAGAGAGTGGGGGGGGGGAAGCGGGTGTGAGGTAGAGGGAAGGTGGGATACTTTCCGCCATTGCAAGGCATTGTTAAAAGGGGGGTTTTAACAAAATTTATGAGTGTGACATGGCCTTTTGCATTTGAAACAGAGGTTGGACAATCCTTCATATTCTACTTTCTGCTTCCAAAGACTAGATGGGGAGTTGATATGAATGAATTCCTGAGGCTTAAGAGAGGGATTGATAGAGATGCATATTCTGGCAAAGGAAGAGAGTGTACCATTCAAAGAAATAAGATCGATGCGAATGACATGACCTACGCTTGTGCAAATTTTAGTGAGAATGGGAGCAGACCAAAACTCACTGGGCAAGGAGTAAAGTCTTATCCAAACTTGGTGCCCATCTGCGTCCGCTCTATTGCAATCAAAGAGAGGCTCCCAATCGCGGATCACAAGGTCTGAGCCGGAGAGGAGAAAATATTTCCTATCCATAGTGTCGTTCTTCTGAGCAGCACTTCTAAAGAGCACTAAGAAAAAACATTTTTCAAGGAAGCGAATACTCAGGCCGCTACCCCACTGAGTTTCGCACCAGTTTCGAATGCCAGAAAATGAAAGCCTTCTCCCAATAAACTTTGCAAAAATAGCTCTCGAGTAAAAACACTTAGTTTGTGCAGCAAAGGCGACGTCTTCAACTAGGGACACGGAGGGAATATCGTCCTGAAAGGCGTGCTTGTCACAATCCGTCGGAATCGAATCTGACACGGGACCTAGAGGACCCAATCTTTTTTTTAGAGCTTCTGACAAGCCTTGGCCTTCCTTACTCCTTGATACAAAATTGGACATGGGAACTTGTCGATATGCCTACAGGTAAGAAGTCCATTAGCTATAAGTGGATTTTCAAAACAAAACATAGGTTAGATGGATTTATCGACAAGTACAAATAATGACTAGTTGCAAAGGGTTATGCTCAACAGGAAGGAATTGACTATGATGAGACCTTTTCACCCAATGCGAAGATCAAAACCATCAGAGTTATCTGTACACTAGCAACACAAAATGGATGGAAACTTCAGCAGATGGATGTGAAAAATTATTTCTTGAATGGTGATCTCAAAGAAGAGGTATACATGACCCAACCAAAAGGATTTTTCGATGAGTAGAATCCTTAGAAGGTATGTCATCTAATTAAGTCTCTATATGGACTTAAATAGGAACCTAGGGAATGGTACATAAAAATAGATGATCACATATTGTAGCATGGATTCAATCATAGCCCCTCTGATTCAAATTTGCATATCAAAAATATAGGCAGAGAGATTTTCATCTTGGTTTTGTATGTAGATGATCTTGTGATCACATCAATTTCTGAAAATCTCATTGAAGATGTGAAAAATGATTTGAAAAAATCCTTCAAAATGACATATTTTGAGTTACTTCACTATTGTCTTAGCTTGGAGATGTGGCAGAAGAAGAATCATATTTTTATCTCCGAGATCAAATATGCTAAGAAACTCTTGGAAAAGTATGGCATGTCAAATTTTGAACCTATGTCCACTCCAATGGAAAAAGGTTTGCAACTTTCGAGATTTAAAGATTCACCTTAAGTAGATGGTACTCTCTACAAACAACTTGTTGGGAGTCTCATTTATTTGACGTGTTCCGGACAAAAATTTTTCTTTGTTGTGAGCTAAAATATCTCTAGATTCATGCAAGATCCGAAGAAATGTCATTGGGTAGTAGCGAATCATGTGTTGAGATATGTCCGAGGTACATTTGACTATGGTCTAGAGTATCATAAGAACTCTTTATTATTCTTGCAGGGATATACAGACTCAGACTATGCTAGATCCGTTGATCACAAGAAATCAACATCAGGTTATATTTTTCATCTCGGGTTTGTACCTATCTCATGGATACGTAAGAAGAAAACTATTGTCGCTCTCTCATCCATTGAGGCAGAGTATCACACCGCATAAGGAGCTGTGTGCGAAGCGATTTGGCTACGTCACATTTTGGCAGATATGTGCATTCTTGAAGAAAATTCTCCCATCATTCACTGTGGCAATCAAGGTGTGTTGAAGCTCATGAAAATTCTAGCTTTCCATGAGAGAACAAAGCATATTGAGGTCAAATGTCACTACATTCAAGAACAAGTCTTGAACCACCACATCTAGCTCCAGTACTTCCCGACAGATGCTCAGATTGTAGATATACTCACCAAGTCTCTTGGCAAGGTGAAATTTGAATTGTTTCAAAGGTGCATTTGTAAAAACAATGTATTAAGGGGGAATGTTAGCTTAAATTATTAAATAATACATTTTTTTTAGATTGTAAACTGGCCATGTTGGTTAAGCTTTCGTGGAAAAGTACTATCCATTTGACAGTTCCACTGAACTATTTTTGTCATGTATAAATATGAATTTTTGCATGCCTAAGAGTATCAATAAAAAATACATCTTCTCTTTATTCCTAGCATGTACCTAATTTATTATTGTAATAAGTATTTTAATTAGGTCACTTATATGAATTACATTGTGTTATTTTAATAAAGTCATTATACTTTATTAAAATAAAGTTATTAAATTATAATATGACCTAAATGTTCCCTAAAATGATATCATGTAAACCCTAACTATTTTATAACAAACTTTTGGGTTATAAAAGGAAGTTAGAGCTCATTTGTAAAGGAGATTAGAGGTTAAGGGAACTTTGTGTCCTATGGTCTCAAGGCATGGAAGTTAATAAAAATGCATTTAGATAATTTCCATAGAGATTGATCATTCTTAAGAGTTTGTTAAAGATATAGTAATGAAACTTTGTGTTCTTTTGTAAGAATAAATGCATGAATTTTTATAAAACTTTGTGTCTTGAGATTTTTATTGATTATGTTTGTTCTTATGTTGAATGTAATCTTTCATTTATTTCCTTTCATGCAAAGTACTAATAATCAATTTATTTACTTTAATGGTGTACTTTCTAGCATGTAGGAATGAGATCTATATTTTCTTGTTCTTGCATGCTCCCTCTCTCCACTCTTTTCCACTATATTTTCCTCTCTTCTATCTCTCATTCAATTTCCTTCATTTCCCCTTTTGGGTGCTTTCTGGGTTAAAATTATACAAAACTCCACAAACCCATCATACAAGGGAGTTTCCCCTCTCAAACGCAGAGGTTAGACCACCCTGTCGATAGGTGATCTCTCTAATGTTGTAATTGTATGTGGGATAATGTAGGGAAATCCATGAGGAGATCGAACAAACCAAATCGACATAAAATCTTGCCAACAACTTTTGGCAACTATGCTAGGGATCCAGTAATCAAAGTATCAAGAATGAAGTATTTATCATTTGGTCTCCACATTAAGGAACCTCCCCTGGAATGGAGGATATCGATTCTGTTAATATGAATAACTAAGTTCTATCATTTTCTAACCCACACAATGGCGTTGGTTTCACCCAACCCATGGGTAAAACATTTTGGTCCTTTGGCTTTACCATAATATTCTCGCCTACCTGTTGGTTTAAATAAAAACTTCTCAAAGTTTTTTGGAGATGACTCACAAGATACAAGTAATCATATTTATACTTTTCATGTTTCTTGTAGCATTCTTGGTGTGTAGGATGAAGATATTTCAGTGAGATTGTTTATTAAAACACTCATCGATCCTGCTGCTAAGTGGTATCAACATTTGGAGATTAGTTGCATCACATGTTGGGAAAGCATAAAGAATAAGTTCCTAGAAATATTCAAGCCTACCGTGGACACACATGCATTTATTTCCGAGCTATTCCAAATCTGGATGAAATAAGGTGAAGGAATGAGGAATTTCATAGCAAGATTAAACATATTATTAAAAGATATTCCAAAGAATGATAAACCTAGTTAGAACAATCAATTTTTCTTCTTCATTAATGCTCTTCATCTAGAAATTTAGTTCATATTGTGTAGAGAAAATATTTAAGACTTGTATGTATCTCAACAAAAATCCATTGAAGTTGAAGATAACTTAATTATTTTCGAGAAGCTGAAAAAGAAGATTGTTGAACTTGTTTCAAGTACTCCTGATTTTCAACCACTTGTGAAGAAACAAAATCTCTATATGAATATTCAACATGCTCTACAAATGAATATTTGAAAATTTGTTCCTGAGGATGCATCAAAAGTTTCTAACAAAGAAGAGATAAATTTGAATCGACCTTCTCAAGTATGTTTGAATCTCACCATTTTTGGGGAACAATATTTTCACAAAGACTCAATAATCAAGTCATATGGTAAGAATTTTTTTAAACTATATCATTTGCAAGGATAAGATAGTGATGATGAATCTGACATATCAATATGTGACGAGGAGGCTTCTCTTGTTTATTGTGATATCAATAATCATGAAGATGATGACAAATTTAAAGATGATCATCTATGTATTTCTCCTCCTGAGATGCTAAGCTTGATTGACAATAATTTTGGAAATCCCAAATCTTGTGGTTTGCATGCTATCCCAAATATCAATATCAATATCAATGAAGATAAAAAAAATGAAGATAAAAGAGAAATTACTCCCATCAATATCAATGAAGATAATTCAAATGATGGGATTGAAATTCAAGAACATATATCCTTGGTAGATGTAAGGAATGAAGATGATAAAGAAGATCTCTCATCAACAATGAATGCGCACCTTAGAGATAAATTCAAAATTGTTTCTGTTTAAGAATTTAAAGACCCTCAATTACTTTGTGTGTATCCCTTCTCAAAATTAGAAGTTCCTATCATGCAATTCAATGATCACCATCATGGAGAGAAGTAAAATGATGATTTTCAAGTTCCAATATCATACTCATTGAAGAACAAAAACTATAAAGATAATGAAGTTCTTTCTTTGGCAACGCCTGTGTATCATGGCGACAAAGACTCATGCAAAGGTATTGTGCCTTCAATGGAGATAAATTAAAGCATTTTCATAGGAGTTTCTTGTGCTAAAATTGATATGCAGGTTAAGGAAAGTGATATAAACCTTTTTCAAGGTTTCATCCAAAAATTTCAAGGAGTATATTTGTTGAAATATGCAAGTTGTAAATATGGTTAAGAAATACTTCCCATTTCAACAAACAAGTGTGATGACATATAAAATGAAGTTGCACTTAACCAATGGATCATTGAAAATGTTAACAAATTTCCATTCCTTTGTCTTCCCCTAGAGGAGTCCGTAGCATGCGGTGATGATGATGTTGAAGAGCTCAAGTTGGAATATCTGTCTAAGCTTCAAGAAATACTTCATATACAATCAAGACATGCTCTCAATAATGAATTTTTTCATCTCATAAAGTATGAAAAATCAGAAACAATCAAGGGAATGCAAGACGATATTCACTCATTAAGTGAGATTTTTATCATGAAGATAAATTTACAAATAAACCCTCATAAACTCTTGATGAAGGCCTTCACCATGGTGAAAATTTGAGCAAAGAGATTCTTCCTTCAACAAGTGTATGTGAATTTTCTTGGGATGAAACGGGGATGCAAATGGAACTAGGAGACATTGATGCATCCCAAGGTCTCATCTTAAGCCATAATGAAGAAAGAACTATTAAAGATATCATCTTAAATGCTGATATGGAAAATAAACACTACTGCAAGATAGAAAATGTGAATCAAGTTTCATCTGATCATCATTCTCTGAAGGTATTCCTCATGAAGGAAATCACCGAAGAAGTTCAAAGGCATTTTTATGATTTTGAAGAGGAACAAGGTAGACACCATCAATATGATAGAGTTGTGTTCAAGTTGACATCAGATTTTGATGATCAACTGGTTCAAGTTGACTCTTTTCCTCTTCTATAAAAGTGATGAATTTGACTCATTTTTCTGCAAGGGCTTGTATTTCTCTAAACCTATCAATGGGTTTGTATAGTCCTTGTTTACCTTTGTATAATTCCTTGTACATAAGTTTTTCTTTTCCCTTTCCCTTTCTCGTTTTTGTTTTGTTTTTCAATTTTTCCCTTGTGTTGGTGTTTATCTTCAATAAATTACTGTCCCATGGATAAGGAAGTCACCTTGGTAACAAATGTGTATTTTGGGTTCGTTGTTGCATCTGTTGACGATGATCCTTTGTGGATGAACCATCAGAGTCATAGGAAACCTCAGGTTAGTGGGACACGCTCCTCGAGGTGACCTCCAAATTTTAAAGAAGTTGGCTCTTCTCTATGGTGTGGGATGAGGGTTAGAAAAGTGAAACAAAACATAAAAATTTAAACGGGGACAATGCACTGAATGAGCCTTCTAAGAGATCAATCGAGAACACAACTATCTAAAAAAGGGAAATGGTGAACGACTGAAAAGGGTGGATGAAATTGCATCACATGCCAGAGAAGGTCACACAGAACACTACCTCAAACTATTTAAGAAAAACTTCAAAGATAGTAACAACATTGAGAGATGCACAGTTTCTACGTGAAAATAAAGGCGATAAGAGACAACAAAGATATGTAAAAGATGAACAAAATGCACCATAGCGCATATATATTACTCCAAGAATTGTGCACAATATTACTTTAGAAAAGAGGAAATATTGTTGTTACATAACCTAGGAAGAAGGCTAGAGCTCCAAAACCCTGCCTTTACAGAAGAGGGACTGAGACAGAGAAGAAAACCAACTGACTCCCTTAGATATGAGACCCAGATTACAATATATAGAATGAGAAAGAGAGAAGAGTCCAATCCCGAAATTGCTTTTTCAACCACCTGTAAGATGCAATAAATGAGTGCAATCAATGGCACCTTGCTTGTAAAAGACTCCTCCTTCTGTCCCTTGACTTGCAATAATGAAAGAATGATGTCCATGCTCATTAAATGCATTCCAAACCACTTTCCAATAGTCTCTTTGAACTGGTCTCATTTTCCTTAAAAATCTCCATCAAAACTTCATTAGTTTCTGCATTTCTTGATTGTTGTGCATCGTGTTTGGTTTATTGGAGATGTTTCTTTTATTTTCACCCACCCATCCTTACTAAAAATACAAAATCCGCTCTTTGTGGCATAGAGGATGTCGAGAGCTTTCCGAAAAGTCCAATTTTGTGAAAATCAAAGTTTTGGGTCAAAATTTATGCTCATTTGAACTTCGGAGTCGTGCGTTCCACATGGGCTCTCACAATCTTTTAAAAGATCTGAGCATTTAAAATTCCTAGTGAGTTTCATGATTAATCCTACATTGAATTGACCTGCCGCCAATCTTTTATGACCTGCTTTGGGTTCAGAGTCTATCCGTGTTGAACTCCACATGGAAGCCAAGGACACCTCTAGAGTCTTTACTTTTCTTGCATATTTTGAAATTGCGCTGAGGCAACACGTGGCACCTTCCGTGGCTCCTTTTTCTTTCCACAAGTTTGTAATGAGACTCATTGCACATTAATACGAGGACCCTCTCTCGGCGGGCCCCTTACCATTCGACCCCAAGTGGAAGTCTCGCAGGAGTTTGGAGCTTCACTTTTCCCTCTCACTTTTTAGATTTACGCCGAGTTGACATGTGGTGCCTTCCGTGACTCTTCTACTTTTCCTGAGTTGACGCGCTCCAGGCTTCGCTTTTTCACCGCGATTTGGCTAAGTCTTCTCTTAGATGCCGAGGGCTCGACTCTTTTCACATTAGTCCAAGATTCTCAACACTATCTTGATTAATCACTTCAGTAATTTGCTTGCTATCTAATTTCAGTAGGCGGTGGAGGAAATTAGATAACAACGTCCTCAAGAGTGCCTATTCCCAATTAGAGCCAGCTATTGTCTCAAAAATTTGCATACTAAAATATCAAAAATTTAAAAACTTTTTGTGTTAAATGTCTCTCCAGTTCATCTTTCCACACCATTTCAAGATGTCGTAACTCATGATAATTCATTGCAACACTACATTTATGGAATTTCACCTTTTCTGATGTCCCACGACGCTTCACATATTCCTCCGACTTCGTAAAATGATTTGTAATGTTTCGTTAGTGATAATAGTTTAATTATTTAAATTTAATTAATTAGTAATATCGATTTGATTCAAGTTACTAATTAATTAATTTTAAGTAATTAAATTAATGTCATTAATTTAATTAATTAACGTTTTAATTTACTTTTTATAATAAATTGTTTTTATGAATTTTATTAAGTAAATTCTAAATTTAATTATTAAATTAATAACATCAATTTCATAACTATGTTAATTAATTATCAAACTAGAGTTGAATTAATGGTAAATTGGGGTTTAACTCTTACTTCTCCATTCAGCGGCAATTAGGTAAAAATTAAACCATTTCCTCGTAAACATAGTGGTGAGATTTTTTCCCAGTGAGTTTGTGGGTAAGTTTTCCATATGCATAATTTGGAATTTCGCCAAATGAAGCCCACTTCCCCACCTTTCCCCCTTTTCTCTTTTTCTCTTCTAACAAATAGAAGTAATCATTTTTGAAAGGAAATAATTAAAAATTTATTTCTCATTCTTCTTTCATTCCCCTGGGATGTCGAAGAAGGTCTTGTTCATGACATGAAAGAATCGGGGGCTATTTCTTTGCATTAATTCAATCAAATCTTTATGAACTAATAGTCACTCTCAAGTGAGCAACGAATAACGAAGAAGCTGGTAAATGAATAAAGATTTAGATTTTGTATTTTACTTCCAGCAATCTAGACGCCTACGACAATTCTTATCTAACACGCGCAAACCTGGTGGGCCTACAGAATGGACCAATCATATAATTAATAAACAAAAAATTTATACAAATTAAATTTTCCTATTGGTAGAGAATGTAGGAGCCGCACGTTTGTGCGTACTAGTTTCGTCATCTTACGCCTACCACAAGAAGATAAAGATGGATTCAAGTTTTTAAGATTCCATATAGAAGTCTATGCCAATCCAGGACATGCATTGAAGATAACAAAGATGGTAAATATTGTTGAAAAGAAATTATAAAATACAAATATGCCTGAACGCCATGTTGCAGGAAGATTGGAAGAAACGCGTTATTGATGTAGGTCCAAATGCCAAGAAAGTGTTGTAAGAGAAGAAATATATAGTAACATTTTCAAAATGCGTACGGATTGAAGCCATAATTCCTGCACCAAAAGCAAAGATAACAGACCTGCGTAGAGGAGAGAAAATGAATAAAAATCAAGAGCAATAACACAAAAAAGCTTGCGCGATGATTAGAAGATTAAGTAAAGATTTAAATCTTGTAATCTATTTCCAAACCAGCACGTGGAGGAGCCCAGACCTGCAAAAACTCCAATAGATTTTCTTTAGTTCTGGAGCTTTGGATTCTTGACATTGATGTATAGCGCTAGGAGAATACAGGCCCAAACTGATACATTTGAAGAAGAATCTCGAAGAAACAACAGTTGGTTTCCTTGATCCCGTGTATTTCAATTATCTTCAAATTAAGCCCGACCGAATGTAGATCTCGCTAGAGAAGAAGGAAGCTAAGGGAGAATAATTGTGATTGCTTCCCTGAGTGAATTTTGACTTGAGTCATCAAACTTGATTCTGAGAATTGATTTCACCAAGAGCAATGAGTGGACTAGGAAACACTCTTTAAATAGGAAATGTTTGCATGAGACTGGGAACATACCAAATCCATACGAGCAAGCAATTTTAATCATTGGTTGAATTCTGTTTCCATTTGATGAAGATAACATGATATCTTGATTTGGCTTTGGCAATGCATTTACGCACGACCATTCTTTGTTTAACTTCTTTCCAGACTTTCGAGCTTGAAATGGATTTGAAGAAACACTCGTGCGGTATAGGGAGATTGTTCCCCATTTGAGACTGGCAGGACCAACATCATTTGATCTAATTATTAGTATTGCAACAAACACTGTGGAGAAGAGTGGTGGAAAATATCATGTTCTTGTCATTATTGCTGATGAGAAGGTGATCGGGAGCCGTGATACATAAACCAGGTCCTTTATTTCTCAAGAACAAGGAACAGTTGATGATACAGTTGCTGCAAGTAAGTTTCCTTTATCAGTAGTGTTGGCTGGAGTTGAAGATGGACCGCGGGATGCAATGTAGAAATTTGATAATCTCCCCTAGTCGAGTATATTGTGAACTTCACAAATATCGTGTCTAAAAATATGTCAACTTATGAGAAAGAGGTAGCGTTTGCACAAGCTGCTGCTAAGGAGGATTCCTTAGATAATTCTCTAAAATCAAAGCACGAAGTTAAACCTTTGAAGATTGAAGAATCCCTTTGCAAGTGAATTGATCACAGAGCCACCCAACATGCATTATTTTCTATGCCGCTGTGAATGTAAAAGGATTTCTAGGATTGGGGTTTTTTCTAAAAATAGTGAGATAATGACAGAGATCTTCCATAAACACTTGGACCAATGCATGCCGTTAGGAACAAGTAATAAATGTCCTTGAGGAAAAAATGTAAATCCAAAACTTTTCCAACATCCTTCCTACCTGCACCAAAATGGGTCCTTTGAATCAGAGTACGAGCATTGTTGGATCATAATTGAAAGTGAATTATTTTCAGAGTTTGTGTTTGTAAGTGCCATGGTAGATATTTGTTCTAAGTGTGGAAAATTAATGTTTCTCGCCAATTGTTTAAAATGTTTCATCTATAATTAGGTCTAGTTAAAATGTTTCATCTATAATTAGGTCTAGTCAGGACCAAGTGTGGAAATAGAGTCAGAACTACAAAAGGAGGAGTAAAGATGTTCAAATTATAGACCTGATTGATCTAAGGTGATCACAAACTAATAAAGTGTTTGTTGAATATCTGAAACAAGTAACCAAGTTGCAGATTTTGGCCTTTCATGGAGTGAAATGCACCATAAATCCAACATGGTTGATGAGTTCATTTCTCGTACAATTGAGATAGTTAGACTCTTGGCTAAATGTATATGGCACTGGTCAAAGGTGTCATTTTAATGTCTAGGTGCATGTCCATGTCAGTCCAGTGGGGTCCACATGTACCGACTTTATTATTGTAATAAGTGTTTTAATTAGGTCACTTATATGAATTAAATTGTGTTATTTTAATAAAGTCATTGTACTTTATTAAAATAAAGTTATTAAATTTTAATATGAGTTAAATGTGTCATAAAATGATGTCATGTAAACCCTAACTACCTTATAACCAACTTTTTGGTTATAAAGGAAGTTAGAGCTCATTTTTATAGGGGCTTGGAGGTTGGACGAATTTTGTGTCTTATGGTCTCAAGGAAGGGAAGTTAAAAAAAACTCTGTGTTTAGATACTTTCCATGAATATTGATCATTGTGAAGACTTTAGTAAAGAAATAACAAGGAAACTTTGTGTTCTTTTGTAAGAAGAAATGCATGAATGCTTACAAAAAATTGTGTCTTAAGATTCTTATTGATTATGTTTGTTCTTATGTCAAATGTAATCTTTCATTTCTTTCCTTTTCATGTAAAGTACTAACAATCAATTTATTTCCTTTTATCGTGTACTTTCTAGCATGTAGGAGTGAGATCTGCATTTGCTTGTTATTGCATGCTCCCTCTTTCCACTCTTTTCCACTATCTTTTCCTGTCTTCTATCTCTCACTCACTTTCCTTTCTTTCCCCTTTTAGGTGTTTTTTGCATTAAAAGTATCCTAAAAACCACAAACACATCATACGAGGGAGATGCCTCTATCAAACGCATAGGCTAGACCACCCTGTCGATGTGATCTCTCTAATGTTACAATTTTTATGTTGGATAATATAGGTGAAGCTGTGAGGAGATCAAATAAACCAGAGCACATGAGGGACTCATTCACACAGAGATGCACCAAGTTGTTTTATTTATCTAGCCCATGATCATTATGCATGCTTTTTTCCCCATAGGTCATATTTTTCCGAAAGGAAAAAGGCACTCGTTTCTAAGCAAAAAGTTGGTGATGTATGGCGTGCCCATCGCATCTATGTCACATTGGAGAACAATCAGGCCAAGCACTAGGACACGTTCATTGAGATGACACGTATGATTAGAGGTACACCTGTTACTATATTATTTGATTCAAGAGGTTCTGACTCCTTTATATCACTCTCTTTAGTGGATAGGTGTGGTTTGGTGGCTTCTAGGTAGGAAGATAGGTGATAGGTAGAGTTTTGGCCACTAGGGCCAAACTCGTTGTAGACTCGTATGTGGAGAGTTGTATACTTGAACTAGGGGTATTCTCCACTACCTTAGACCTCCATATTTTTCCATTGGGGTCTTATGAGGTTGTGTTTGGTATGGATTGGCTTGATTCCTATTAGGCCAAAGTAGACTACAAAAACAAGTTCATAGAGTGTGTAAATGATATATGTAGTTTTGTAGTTATATCTGGGATTTAGAGACATGTATCATTGTCTATGATTTCTATCATGCAGTTCAAATGGAGCATGCGCAAGGGATGTCAGATGTTTGCTATCAGAATCAGTGATAGATTTGAAGGGATTCCAACAAGTTCCCCATTAAATGAGCACCATATCTTGAGAGAATTTGCAAAAAAAATTCCTAGAGATCTTCCGGGTATGCCACCGCACCATGAGAAAAAAAATATTGTATTGACCTTTTTCCAAGTTAAATACACATGTCCCATGCTCCGTACATGATGACTATCCCTAAGATTTATGAGCTCAAAATTTAGTTAGAGGAGCTATTAGAGAAGGGCCTTGTATAAGCTAATGTGTCTCCTTGGGGCACACAAGTGATTTTTTTCGAGAAGAACAATGAATACCTTCGTTTGTGTGTTGACTTTAGACAACTGAACAAGGTAATGGTGAAGAACCATTATCCTTTGCCCCATATTGACAATTTTTTTTATCAGATGAGGGGAGCCAGAGTGTTCTCCAAGATAGATCTAAAGCCATGATACCATCAACTACTTATCGCATAGCAATACATTCATAAGAAAATTTTTTAGACTTGGTATGGGCATTATGAGTTCACAATGGTTCCTTTCGGTCTAACAAATGCATATGTAGTCTTTATGAGCCTCGTGAATGTTATTTTTAGGACCTTATTGCATAGATTTTTCATTGTATTTCTAAAGGACATTTTGATTTACTCACGTTCGGTAGAGGAGGACTAGGATCATTTAAGAAAGGTATTACAATTTTTGAAGGAACACTAGTTGTTTGGGATTTTAGAAATGTTTTCATTCTTCTATACTAAGATTTAGTATCTAGGGAACATTATCATAGGTGAGGGTATATCAGTAGATCCATCAAATATCTGTGTTATCATTTACTGGCCATCCCCTACCATAGTGACAGAGGTTAGGATTTTTATGGGGTTAGCTGGTTATTACCATCGTTTTTTTAGGAATTTTCTAGGATTGCCAATCCTATCACTTCCCTTCAACACAAAGGGAAGAATTTTTGTTGGTCAGAGAAGTGTGAGCAGGACTTTCAATTGCTCAATGAGTGATTGATGAATTAATCCATTCTTGTTTTTCTTGATCCTTTGGCCGAATTTTTGGTATTCACTGATGCATCTATAGAGGGAATTGGAGTGGTGCTCATGCAAGATCATCATGTCATCACTTTCAGGTCTCACAAGCTCAAATAATACAAACTCAAATACACCAATGATGATCTTCAGCTTGAAGTAGTGGTTCATGCTTTGGTTTGTTGGACAAATTTTGTTTTGGGAAAACCTTTTGTTTTGAAGACGAACCATTTGTGCCTTCAACGTATCTTCTCTTATACCAACCTCAACGCCTAACAACAGCGTTGGAAGAAGTTCCTCTATTAGTATAACATGGATATCCATAACATCAAGGGGAAGGAAAATATCCTCATTGATGCTTTGAGTAGGCGGTGACATATGATTTATATCTTGACGTTATGATTAGATTTCAAGGGCAGGATACTTCAACAACTTCCAAGAGACAAAATTTATAAGGGTGCTAGCTAGATGGTTGAGTCACATGGGCCATTAGTGGGAGAGTATGCAAGTTGCACCTTGGAGTTAGATGGTATACTTTGGTTTTAAAGACACATATATGTGCCTAGAGTGGGTGATCTATGCATATTTTTTCTATCAGAGGCATATTGAGATTCATATGTAGCACATCATGGGGTTAAGAAGATGCATGTGGATTTGGTACAACTATACTCTTGGTAAGGGTTACGCCGTGATATTATATATTTCATAGCTTTCTATCTTGATTTCTAGAGATTGAAGGCCGAGAATTCTCACTTCGCAGGCCTTCTTTACCCTCATGAAATTTCAGAGTAGAAGTGGGACGTGGTATCCATGGATTTTATTGTTGGTCTTCCCACTTCATCATTTCATCATGACACCATCACTGTGACAATGGATAAGTTGACCAAGTTTTCCCACTTCTCTCCGACGAAGGTATCTTATAATGCAGTTTCCATTACACATGTGATAATGGATGATGTATTGAGGTTACATGGTATTCCTAGGACCATAATTTGTGATCGTGGGTTGGTTTATAATTTGGAATTTTGGAATTCATTTCATTCAGCTTTGGGGACTCAAATTAATTTCAGTTCACCGTACCAACCTTAGATAGATGGGAAGACAGAGAGGGTAAACCAAGTTTTAGAGGACATGCTTAAGATGTATGTGATGGATCATCCAATGAAGTGCGAGAATTATCTGTATCTAGTTGAGTTTACTTATAATAACATTTTTCAAAGATCCTTCGGTATGGTGACTTATCAGGATTTATATGGGAGACCTTGTAAGACACCGTTGAGCTGGGAAAAATTGGATGATAGGATTGTTCTAGGTTCTGCATATCTTCAGGATATGGAGCAATAGGTTGTTCCCATCTAACATTGTTTAGAGTAGGCTCGTGCATGTCAGAAGGCACATGCTGATACAAAGAGGGTTGATAATAACTTCCTTGTAAGTGAAAAGGTATTTCTCAAGGTGCATCCACACAAGAGTCCAATCCATTATGGAAAGGGATCTAAGCTATCACCTCATTTTATGGGACCTGTTGGAGCTCAAAATTGAACCTGTCCCTAATCAGAATGATTTAGGTCTTTGAGGCAACATGGATTGTCTCCAATTTTTGGGACTTTCACTAAGACAAACCTCTGGAGGAGGAGGGAAAGTACACAGAAATGGGGGGCCAAAAAGAGGACACATTTTTTATTTTAAGAAAAATGCAAGCGCATTTTGGGAAATCTCAAACGATTTATGAATTTTCAGGTTTGGCGATCACTAAGCCTAAAACACGAGCGCATTATAATGCACTCGTGTTCGTATTTGATATGTGGTATATGTGGTTGTGGGAGGGATATATTTACTAAGTATAAGTTTTTCATTTATTAATATTTATACTTTATACTTTATTATACTTTAAATTTATTTTAGTAAATATAAGAATTAGGGTCACTTTGCACCTTATGGAACTAGTTTCACAGCTCCATCAATCACGGTTTGGAAGATCATTTTTCATATTATAACCTGGTCAGTACATAGGTAATTTTTAGGATTTCGGCATCCACCATAAAGTTTTAGGGTTTAAATTCTACAATCGATGCCTATTTTGGGAAATAATATAGTCATTGTTTAGGTTTTGGGTCCTTTTAGAAGTGTTGGAGGTAATTTATGAAGATTTAGGAAAGGTTTTCTCATTCAAGGATAATCTTCTCAACAACAGGTTTTCTAGATGTAGGGAACAAACATTATAATGGCGAAATCTGACTTCTTTGGATGATTTTGGGAGCTCCGTAATGAGTTAGGAGGGAAAAAAATAGGAAAAGGAAAGATATCTGAATCCTATACATACTAGTAACATCTATTTTTCTCTAAGACTTGAAGGTTTCATAAAGAATTTCAAAATAGTATAGCTGCCCCTTTAGGTTCCAGAAAAAAATGGTCCTAAATTTTCAAGATCTAAAGAGATGGTCATCGCATGGTGATAGGTGAAGATTTTTAAATGTTGATAAGTACATCTTGGAATGGGTACTATCATAAATAAACTATTTTTTACCATGGGTGAATATCTCATGAGGATAGGGCCAATTTTTGTGAGTTGAAAAAACCTTCATAACACCCCAGGTTATATTTTTGAGTGACGAAACTTATAATATGAAAAATTGGTAAAAAATGAGTTTCCAAGATTTGAAAGTGTGTTTTCTTAAACCTCAAGTGATAACTTAAGTATTTAGAAACACTGTTATGAGATCCACATTGTGATGGGAACATACTATCCTTGAATGATAATTTTTTTTCCTAAATCTTCCTAAATTGCTTCCAACACCTTCAAGGCATTCAAATACCATATTTAGATACTTAATACCTTTTCATAACCCTCCCGAAGGATGCACACAAGCTCTGAAATGGCCAAAACTGGCCTTTTTAGGATTGCCAATGAATTAGTCTTTTACTGCACTTCAATGAATAGAATAATGGACCTTTTATTTTTTTTTGTAAACTTATACATGTTCACCCAATGCATTAAGAATACCTTTAAGGACATGGCAATCATCACACAGGAGGTAGGTGGGTCTGGAGAGGGATTCAAGAAGATTTGGGATTAAGATTTCACATTGTGGCTTGGTTTTCATGGTTTAAGTTTTGCATTTTTGGGTTATTCATTTCACACATGACAACATCTCCCCTAACTCATTCACATGCTAAGTAATCAGAGGGTGCTGTGATTTGGTGATAACACATATTGCCTTAGTCTAGATTTTTAAGTTGACAATTTTGCAAGGGGTACAAAATTGGATAATAGTTTGGTGACTCAATAGGTTAATCTTCCAGCTAGATTGAAGAGATCAGTAGCCTTGAAGCATCCATTAGGCATGAATTCAGCCTAATATTTTGAAATCTAATATGAAACATGAATCTCTTATCCTTGAATCCACTTGAAGTATTGTTTGGACTTGGAGTTGATATATCATGCTTGAATTGATCATTCTCATTATAAAATTGTTTTGAATTAAGGTTTATGAGAGTAGAAAATTGTTTTGAATTGATATTTTCACTATCCTTTCTTGAAATCTATGATGAAATTGAGAAACAACAGCCCCAAACTTGAATGTATGTCATTTTGATTTGAATTTTTTCTAGGTTCTCCTTGAAATACTCTTAAAATTTTATTTCTTGTGTATGAAGAGATGAAAAGTTTTATAACTGCCCCAACGACTGAAATTTATACTAAGAGAGAAACAAAGAGAACACCATTCTACCCTATAACTAATCTATTGGGATAAATGAATGAGCATATGAAACTATCCCCATATCTAATTTTAGTTTTTTGACATTTGGTTTTGTGAAATATTGGAGTTGATCCTTGAAACCTTTACATTATTCCCAACTCATACTTTCTCCAGAACTCTCTCATGAAACATTTTGCAACGATAAATCCACCCAAAGATAACAAAACATTGTGCAAAATGTTTACGGAAAGGAAACCTATGCTACCAAAAAAACAATGTGCTGAAAAACAATTAGATGAATTAAAAACTAATATATTATGTACAAGATGTAATGTAACAACTTAATGGGATTGCTTGAGATAAATCCCATTCACTAGGATTTGTAATGCATTTCCATCAAGGTCAGATAACGCAACAAAGTTGGCCTCTTTGCAAACACTAATGATATATTGCCCACTCGAAATTGCATCAAATTTAGATTTTTGTCCTGGTTTAGCTCTGTCTGCATCCCATTTCAAGACCAGATCACCAAATTTGAATTCTGAGCTCTAGACCTTTTATCAAACCATTGTTTGGTTGATTTTTGATGTTGTTCTAACCTGATCATGGTAGAATTTCTTAATTCTTCAAGCTCAACCAGTTCTACCATTTTAATTTCTCTTTGATCTATACCCTCAAATTCCAATTGTTGAGCTAATTCAAGTGAAGGAAATTCAAGTGACAAAGGAATGCTATATTATTTTCCATAGACACTTTTGTAT
Organism: Taxus chinensis; assembly: GCA_019776745.2. Lineage (NCBI taxonomy): Eukaryota > Viridiplantae > Streptophyta > Pinopsida > Cupressales > Taxaceae > Taxus > Taxus chinensis. The sequence goes on from CM034154.1 coordinate 488,163,899, forward strand.
GGGGAAGTACCAATTGCCTTCTTCATTGTGATCCTGTCAGCCCAAAGATAATTTCTCACCTTTTATGCCACTTCCTTTGGTTAATATCCATTGTTCTTTTCATAATTCTAATAAATTTCTTATCAGTGGATTTTGCCAAAACATTACCTTGAGGGTATTAATTGGAAGAAGTATTCAAATAAATTCCAAGTCCAAGAGCCCAATCAGAAATTTTAGACCCTAAGAAATATTTTGCATTATCAGAAATAATATTTTGAGGGATAACAATCTTTGTCAAAATATCCTCAAGGAAGTCCAATATAACTGATTCAGTTTCTTCCTCAACTTCTGTCCACATGGTAAAGTAATATTTTACTGTCATAACCCATTTATGACCAAAACTAGTTGGAGGATTGATCATGCAAATGAAATCAAGACCCCATTGGGAAAATGATTGATTTGCTTGAATTGGATGAAGTGGAATGGTAGCCAACCTCTTCTTACCAGTGAAGAAGGCACATTCCCTGCATTTTTTGACCCATTTGTGAGCATCAAAAAATATTGTGGGATAAAATTATCATGCCTTTAAGATTTTCATTGCAGTGGCTTTGGCAAAGAAATTTCCACCAGAGAAACCATCATAGAATTCTATCAAAACTTTGTCTACTTATTCACCTTCAATGCATCTCAACAAAACTCTTTCAATGTTTCTTTTGAATAAAATGCCATCAATTAGTGCATAAGGAATGGACTACAGCCTCATATGTCTCTTCTTTCTCTTGTTTAGACCAAGAGGATATGCACTAAGAGAAAATAAGTTATTCATATCACCAATCCAACTGTGATCATTAACAGGATTTCACATTCATCCTACTGAATTTCAATGTTATGTGGAGTTTCTCATTCATGAAGGAGGCTTCTTGGTCATTTTGAGCATCCAAAGTAAGTTACTCACAAAGTGCTCTACCCCTTACCAGTTTTGTGGATTTAATAGTCACATCATATTTCATGATTTTGGTCACCCATCTAGCTCTTTTCTCATTGATTTCTACTCCCATGATAAAGTCTCTCACACTAGAATGTGAGACTAGAACTTTGATATGATTAGTGGAAAGCCTAATCTTGAATTTCTTTAGATCCCTCACAATAAAAAATACCTAATTTTCAATGTGATTATATCTTCATTCACAATCCTTCAGCATTTTACTGAATAAAACCGCTAGTTCTTTTGATCCTTAATCATTTTACTGATTCAAAATTTTTTTAATTCTAGATTTAACTCCATATGCATACAAGATGAAATCCTTGGAATAGTTAGGATTGCAAAGTGTAGGAGCTTGAGAAATTTCTTGTTTAATTTTGGAAAAAATTTATTTTCCTTCTACTGTCCATATGAAATTTGAATCCTTCTTCAATATTAGAGTGATAGGTCTGACTAATCCTACAAAATTAGGATCGAATCTCCTAAAAAATTTAATCCTTATAAGAAATGATTGAAATGCTTTCTTGTGATTTAGAAAGGAGAGAGACAAGATTGTTGAGATTCGTTCTAGGTCAATGGAAATGCCATCATTTGAAACAATATGCCCCAAGAGCTTCCCATAGAGATTGAAAAAGTTCCATTTTTTGGGATTAAAAGAAACCCCATATTCCCTACATCTTTCAAAGACCTTCTTAAGATGGCTGATATGATCTTTAGTCTACTTTGAGAAAATGGTAATATCATCCAGATAAAACAATGATGAATTCATTGATATACCCTTTGAAATTAATGTCCATTGCTCTTTGGAATGTAGGACCTGCATTTGATAAGCCAAAAGGCATTTTCTGATAAACATATGCTCCCCATTTGGTCATAAACGCAGTCTTGAACTGATCCTCCTCACTAACCTTGATCTAATTGAAACATGAGTATCTGTCAAGCATAGAGAACCTTTCAGCTCCTATGCTACTATTTGTAGAATTTTCTCCATATAAGGTAGAGGATAGTGATCCTTTAGGGAGGCCTTGTTTCAAATCTCTTGAAAACAACACAAAGTTTTATTTCTCCATTCTTCTTCCTCATCGAAACTAAATTTTCCACCCAAGTAGATTATTTGATGGGAAATATGATTTTTTCCTCAATAAGATTAGATAATTCTTTCCTCATGAGGGGTTCTATCTTGGGATTAACTAGTCTTTTATTTTTTTTAATTGGCTTGACATTAGGATCGATATCAATGGAATGTTGGATAATGTTTATGGATCAAACCCCTTAAGGTCTTCATAATCCCATGAGAATACATCATTTAATTTTTAACACAAGGAGACAAAATGTTGCTTCTCATTCTCATCACATACCTTTCCAAGTAGAAGTTCATTATCCATGTGTAATGGTTACCAGTTGACAATCTTCTTTCCTTGTTTTTATATTTTTATCTTCACCTCTGAATTCATCATCATGGAATGAAAATATGATCCCTAGAGTGACCAATCATTTTTTAAAACATTGTTTTTCTTCAGCTAAATAATTTGATCAACATAGCTTGTCATGAAAATCAAATTGTATTCTTGAAGAAAATTCAGCTTCATTATGATATAAATTGAATAATTTGTTATCATTGCTAACAAATACTTTCCAGTTGGTTTCATTATCTGGAATTGATGGCCTACCTACTACCTTGATGTGTTGCACATTTCCTTTAACAATATCCTCAATAGGTGAGAATTGTGAACCATGAGTTGTCATATGGTCTACTTCTTTGTTAAATTTTCTTGGCACCACTTACAGATTAAGAGAAGCAAAACTCTTCATAAGATACCAAACTTTGTGTTTATAAGATTTCAAAAGCTTATTCTTTAGTAGCACACTTCCCTCTAACTTGGTGGATGACCAATTTAGTATCCCCAAATATTTGATAATGTTTTGATTTTCCTCTTTTTAGAAATTAGAATACCATGCACCAATGCCTCATACTCGGCTACATTGTTAGAACATGAAAACTACAATATATGAGAAATTGAATAATTTCTCATTCATCAGATAAATTAATACAACAACTTCCCTAGATCCATTTATGCTTCTAGAACCATCAAAGAACATCTTCCATAATCCAAAATCACTATCCTTTTCTTGTCTTGAGTAGTGTCAGGTAAAGTAGACCCTTCTTCAAGAATGAATTAGGTTCCAAGTCCAGTTTCCTACATCTATGTCACAGGGTTATCAAATTCATAGTTTTCATTGGCCCATTCATCTAGTAAAAGACCAGGATATTAAAGGAGGAATAGGCTTCTCTTCTAGAAACTAACTCTGTGCACTTGATTTTTTTGTATTAGGAAATTTTATTAGAGAGAGGTAGGATCATAATACTTAATATGATAAGAAAATATAGGCTCATATTATATGGTAAATCTTGTACCATATTTAGTTCCTTAAGATCATATGATTCTAATCTAAAGACAAGTATCCACCTAATTTTTTCATGAGATGTCTCGATAGATCAAATAGTTAAACAAGGGAGGAAATTCAATTACTAATACATCATGAGTTATGGTTAGAATTAGAAAAGCATGAAGGGGTAGCTCAAGATATTTTATCACTCATAAGATGCTCATGCTTAAACCATCAAGTTGTAGAACACCTTTAGAAATAGGGTTTTACTTGATAACTAGGATATCAACAATATTTTTAAGCATTATAGAAGTACTAGACCCTGAATCAATCATGAAATTATGAACCAAATGTTTTCCCATGATTAACAAAATATAAAAGGGTGGGGTCTTGACAAATTTTCTTACCTGATCTTCCTTTTCTTGGCACAAATTAACAGTAGCATGAGTTTTTTTAAACAACTAAATCAGCTTGAGGAAGTTTCTTGAGAGCTTCATGTAGGAGGTCCCTTTGTGATGGAATAGCCATAATATCCCACATTATCACATTAACATGTATTTTCTTTATTTTCTCAAAAAATGTTGAAAAGAAGGCCCATGGACTTGTGCATTTGAGGTACAATATTCTCTTTCCTTGTTTTTTGTAACATTAGTATAGGCATATTTGGTTGGGAAGCAATTTCCTTGTCTAAGATAGGTCTGTTAGGAATCTCAGGACAATCTATTTTTACTTACATCTATCCCAAACTTCATATTCCTTATTGATAGTGTTGCCTTGATTAGAAGAAGATGAAGGTTGAGAATCCAACATCCTTTTCTTAAACCTTATGTTATCAGTAACATGAGTATGAGTCCTACTGGAACTACCCGCTGCTTGATTCATTACATAAAACTTAACATCCCCAAAGAACATAAGTTTGGTATCATAGATTGATCCTCTTGAGATTCCTTCCAAATTAGGATTGATTGATTCAATAATTGGCTCTTACTGATTAGAAGAAATTTTAACCATGTAAACGCCTAAGCTTGTAATGTATTTGCAAAAATATACTGACTATGTAGATGTGTTGCACAGGAAACAATCATGATGTTTCTTATATCACATTGTTTTACACTGGAAGCAATGATCTACTTGAGTTAGCAGTAATCGAAAGTGATTGATTAGGAGAATTTTTTTTTAAGTGGAATATGTCCATTTTGACCTTGTCCACCTATAATTTTATTTATTTTTCCCATATCTTTTCTGTTAGGTTATTAGTTTCTATAGGGATGATAACCTTGGTTAAATCATTGGTTAGAAGATTACCCTTGGTTAGAATAATTTATATAATATTGGGCTTATTGATTTTTCAAGGATATGAATTTGTTTAAAAAATTTATGATTAAAGCCTTCATTTCATCATCATCCTTTTGATTTTGAGGAGAGTTTGATGTGGAGGGAGAAGATTGTGAAATTTTCTCAAGAATTGGAGCGAAGGTAGGTTGCGAAGCCTGAGGAAATTTAGGGAACAAAGTGCATAGGAAGCCTTAGGGGCTATTTTTCCATCTTGTATCAGATACTTCTCATCCCTAATGGATATTGGATAGGAATCAAGAAACTGAATAACACATAGAGATTATATCATAATAAAAACATCAAAATTCAATGCTCTTAAGAAATAAAGGAAAGCACCTTGTGGATTCGGTCTCAAGAGAGTTAGAATTTTGTCCCATGTATTTTGAAATTTGAAGTTAAAATCCGCCATGAGCTCATTGAGACCCCTCTTAATAGTTTTCAGTTGTTCCAACAAGGAAATTTTGTCTTCCTTTTCCCTAAATTGATTATAAAGGGTTTTTCCAAGTTGATCCCAGTTTTGAATTGAAGTGGGTCTCAAACATCTATACCACTGATGTTCCCTACCCTTAAAATAAGAAATAAGAATCCTAACTACAACATCATCTTCTGTAACAAAATGACCTGAAGAAACATTTGAAATATCTTGAATGTAATTAGCTGGAGTGGTATAATTTTCACCAGTGAAGAAAGGGATACCTTTCAAGGATATCACTGGAATATCATTTTTTGCATTAAGAGAATTAGGGATACCACCAGTGAAGTTGAAAAATGGTAAATTCCTTTATTTTTCCATGAATGAAATAGGTCTTAATACTCTATAAGACAACAAGAAAGGCCAACCCGGAGGTGGATTAGAAAGAGTTCTATTTGGAGGATATGCTGATCTCTAAATTACTCTACCTCATTTTCTTCTCCTCAGTGATAGATGTAATTAATCAAATGATCCTTCTTGTGTTGTTCTATACCTCGTCTAAATTATTTTCATGAAATTCAGCACTTTGACTGCTAAAACCAATTGATATGGAGATCAGAGTTGCCAGATATGTAGAAAGAAGCCTCCAAAGGATAGAAATTACTAAGTACCACACCAAAACTTAACAAAATTGAAAATAAATCTTTCAAAAGTCCCACCAAGCATGTTAAAAAGGTTGGATCTCAAAAATTTACCCGTCCCAAATCAGAATGATCTAAGACTTTGAGGCAACACAAGATTGTCTCCAAGTTGTGGGGCTTAAACTTCCATTTTCACACAATGCATAACATAAATAACACTGCAAAGTAAGAAGACACACCCAACATACTTTCACCTAAATAAAAAGGAAAGAAACTGTAATAAAATACTAGTTAGAATAGAATAGTAGCCACAAAAATAAGTATTTTGTTTCTTTATGGAGATGAAAAAATCATTACAACAGAGGAAGAAGGGATAAACACATTACAAAATACAAATATGATGCCAGCAACTTAAGAACACTTGTGCAACACTTTGAAATGATGCCTTTGCATTCCAAGAGTATCCAACATTACAAATGAGCATCATTTTACATATATAGAAGATGGGAAAGAGAGAGGAGGGAAAAGAAAGGGAAAATCTGATTTCCACCTTTAACCACCAACAACTTGCATTAAATGACTAAAAATAGGCATGGGAAACCTTCCAAGGTCATTCCCCCATGATAATTTTCTTGTAGGAGAAAGAATGCACACATACCTCATCAAATGTGGTGGTTGAGCTACCTAAAATTGTTCTTTTTAATGTTATACTATGTTTCATGTTTTTCACCAATGGTACCAAGATTGTGAAATTCAGAGCTACTGGGTGAAATTTATGGACATGCGGATTTTTGGAGCTTGGGAGGAATATGACTGGGTTCCTAGCGCAACGCTATAGTCCACATTTACTTAGTTGTTCCTAGTGTTGGTGGTTCGGCTGATCAAGGAACTTGTGACCCAAAGGAACTATTATATGTGTTCTCATATTTCCCACTCTAACCGCTACCCCTGCATCGTCCATTCTATGCCCCTCACTTCCACTGGTTAATCAAAAAAATCGTGGAGCAATGGAACCATTCTACTTATTCCTAAAACACTTGACTCACCTACAATATTCCATATCCTCCATCCTATGTGGTCAAAATGATTGTGTTAGGAAGTGTCAACCCTGGCAGAACTGTTTCGTACGCTCCTTTTGTTTCCACAACTCCATTCCCCCCTGCAACATATTGTCCCAACTCCCTTGTGTTGCAGCCACAAGGATCGTGTGGAGAACTTCAACCCACTAGAAATATTCCCCCTGTGCCCAAAAAAGATGAATTATTCACGTTTATACTCTGAAACCCCTCCTTGAGCCGAATAAACAGTGTGGAGAACATAAGGAACACATGAACTATTACACATGTTCCACCCAGACCTGATTTTTCCACAATACAATCAAAAGACCCATTTTTCTTGGTTTTTTGGCTATGTATGGGCATTAATATGTTTTTAAGGAAAAAAGGAAATCCCTTGAATGATTACACCTGCCCTAAATCATGAAAGTTACATGTTTTTACTAGTTTCTTCTCCAAGGCTACATCATACTTCCTTAGTCCAAATTTTTCAAGTTGGCTAATTTTCAAGGGGTAAAAAATTGGATAACATGATCTTTCAAGATTTTTGAGGTTATTGGTCCAGTTTCCTATTTCTTAGCTCTTTCGCCATGCCTATCCCATGCACACAACGTGTTTCATGTCTCAAAGTTGGAGAAGTATGTACATTATATAGCTCATTTTTGGATTGGTGGGCATTGCAGGTGGAGGTCGAAGGAAAATGGAATTTAGAGATCATGTGTATTCTAGAGCACAAGAGGTTGGCCCTTAGAGGGCACGACCTAGACTAAGTTAGAGTCTTGTACGATAGGTACAACGTGAGTGTGACTACTTGGGAGGATGCAACACCATTGAGGGTCTGATATCCTTACCTCTTTCATTGACTTCTCGCAGGAAGTCCATTCTTAGAGGAGGAGAATTTAGTGCCCATCTATTTTGATTCCTATTTGGACTATGTTCACTCATTATGGCACCATATTATTTTTATTGAGACATTGACTACCATATATGTTTCATTTTGATGATAACATTGTTAAATTACATGGATGAGTATATGTTAATATTGTATGCTAACTCATTTCATGATAGGGATTTATAGGGAAATATGATGCCGATATGCTTGATTATGATATGGTATCGATGTGTTGTTATGACTAGATTATGAGATCTTACATGATGGTATATATTTGTTATACATGCATTATCATTTTCCCCTCTTATTACACTAATGATTAATCATAGTTTAATTTTTCACTAGCTAGTTGTTGATCATACGTGGATTATCATGGAGATACTGCTTATATTTTTGTTGTATTTGGTATCTATTATTGGGCAGGTATAAATATTAACTTGATTGTGTAGATGACAGGTTTCACCATGTGAGAAATATAAGACTGAGGTAGGTGATGTCTCGAACCAACACAATGGTCCATAAGGGCCAAAGTTTCCTTCCTAGTCTATTTTTGATTTAGGTCACTTTACTTGACCTTTGTCTTGTTGTTGAATATTGAACCTCACTTGTGATTTTGTATTATCATAACCTTCTTATCTATTTGGTTTTCCTAACCCCCTCTTACTACGGTATTGCAATTAATAATTCTAATCCTCTTTTATATTAGCTTTTATCTTGTGTTTAACTCTAACCCTTTGGATTTATGTACATTTGGTTTATGTATTACTTTTTCTTCCTAATGGGGGATTTGGGACACCTAATCATAGATTAGGTGAGCCCAACTACCTCTCCTAAATTCCATCTTTTCCTCAAACTCGGATTTGGAGAAAAGGGACATTTAGGAGGTGTATAAGGAAATTTATGGACTAAATTTTCCTTAGAAAGAGCCCATAGACCCTATACCTAGGGGTGGGTGGGATCCTTCCAAGGAAAATTGATCCCATTTGGCCATTTTAACCCTTGTTCTCCCTCACTTTTATGAATTTCTCTAGAGTTTATGAATGGTGTTGGGATTCTCCATGATTTCATGGATTTTTTTTTTCTTATCTTTTAATTTAGATGTTTGGGGTGTAATTTTTGGTGATTTTGGATTGGTTGAAGCATAGATTGAGGGTGACACTTGTCACCCTCCCATTTATTCATTTGTGTTACTATTTTTCTACATCATCCTCTCTTGTGGAAGGGATAGGGTTTACTTGCTTTATTTTTCTTGCTTTGAGTTTGCTTTTGGGAGCTTGAAAGGAGAAGGAAGTAGATTTTGGAAGATTGGATTGGAACACTTTCTTAATCTTGAGGTAGGATCTTACCTCAAATTGGTTTATTGTTTGAAATGGTTAAAATTATGTTGTGTGGATTGAAATTGGTTATTCAAACTATTTTTCATTTATTTTCCCATCAAACCTTGCATGGAATGGATTTTGGGAAAGTGTGGGAAGAGGGAAGAATCCCCTTTTTACTCACCCTTATGCTTGATGGAAAATCTTGAGGGAAATTTGGCTTACCCCTTAATTTGGTTTGAAGGGCATGGAGGGATAAGGGGAGAATTTATGGAGAGATAAGGAGATGGTAGTATATTGTATTTAATTTGATTCTAAATTTGGAAATTCATGGGATATCTTATCCCCTCTTCCCTCATTGAGAAGTTTTGTGATTCTCTAGTTTTTGTTTGGCCTTGTTTTCATTGTTTTGGGTGTGATGTTCAAATGTTGTAGCCATGGGTGTGGTTTCTAGGAGGTTTTTAAACTGCTAGTTTAAGGCATACCCATCCCTCTTTCCCATGGGCTTGGAGGAAGGGTAACATGTCCTTTTGATCCAACTTAAGTCATGTAATATTCCTATATGTTGGGAGGTAAATAAGCTGATTTCTCGAGGGTTTTGGAGCTACTGTTAGATGTCATAGAGCTTGAAGAATGATCTTTAAAAGTTGCAGGTTTTTTCTATGTGCATGGAGTTATATTTTATTGGAAAATTGGGCATGTAATTCTTGTAATTTAAATTTTTTCTTTTCATTATGTAAAGAACAATATAATCTATTGTAGTTTTTATGACCTATATTTTGAATAGTTAAAACAATGTGTGGAAATGTTTTTACAAAATGAAAAATATTGCTTAAAGTTGATGGTTTAAAATGTCTCTTTTTATTTTTCCCTTTTAGTATCCTTCTTTAGAAATGGGTAATTCAACTTAGGAAATAAAATAATGTTTGAATATTGTGGAATGAAATTTATCCTTCTCTCTCTTTGTTGAAATTTGGAAATTGTGCACCCTATTTTATTCATGATGGGATTCTAAGTTCATGGGTTTTCTGGGCTTATGAAATTCATATTTACCTATTGTTACTTTGTGTAAATGGTAGAAATTCTAGTTTCAGTGTTTTTTGTTTTCTTGAATCAAAGGGGTTGTTATTTAAATATAAAATTTATACTATTAACATCCTTGTAATTGAATGGTAGAAATTGATTAGGTATTGTATTACATTATGGGTTGAAAATATGAATTTTCCATTATATCTCTGTTAAAAAGCAACATATTATTTTCTCTTATATGTATGAAATAAACCATCTAAATACAAATTATATATATATATATATATATATATATATATATATATATATATATATACTCAAACATAAATATTTATATGAATATATAAAAATAAAAGTGAAGTGTGTTAAAAGCTAAGGGAAGAAAAAATACCTTTATAAAATTTTGGTAGAAACCTTGATGTCGAACTCCCTTTGAAAAGGGATTGAAGGGTAAGTGCAGGAAGTTGATGGACAAATATAGGGTCATCCATGGACATCATATTTCAAATAACAACATAATATCAACTTGTAGGGATTATTAGCAATACATACACTCAAAATTAGACAAAATTATATGAATATGAATCGTAGCATCCAGAATCTAGTTTCTAAAATACTAATTTTTGTAAAAAATGGACAAGATTAGCTATATTAAACACTCAAAATTCAATGACTTGGTTTTTTTTTTTAAAAACACCGATAAGATTATAGTCCGTTTGCCCACAATTTGGATGACCAAAAATTGATATATATATATTTCCTTTGGTAAGAAGTTATATGCCACTATCTATCTTGGGATGGATTTTATTTTTTATTTTTTTGAGTAATATTTTATTTTTTATATTTTTTTTGTGAAAGTGGTATGAAAACATAAAGAAAACAGAGCACTTTCCATTTGCCCGCCATAACTTCATCAAAAAATATTGAAATCAAATACTTTTTTTTGAACATGTATATAATTTCACCATGGTTGGGATGGTATAAGTTTTATCACATTCTGATAAGTGAAACAAATTTTGCAGTCTTAAATGTAGACATAAACATTCACCGAAAAAAGTGTCTTAAAGAACTACTATTAGTAAAAAATTATAAAATGATATTTATCCTCTTCTATTCACTTTAAAATCAGTATTTCTACAAAGCTAATAGTCTCCCCTACGCAATGGTACCATTTTTATGACATAGTTTTTAATTTTCGACATGGTTTAAGTCTGCGGAAGACTAAATTTGATGTTTTTTATGTTTTTAATGTAAAATTCAGGATTTGATGTCCACTTAATTGTCCCCCAACTTGGTGCACTTACCCTGAACTATTTTTAAGAAAAAATCATGGTGGTGGAGGGTGGGATGACTTTCCCACCCATCCCTAAAACTTACCCATGCCACATTGACCATGGCCCAGTCGTGGCCCACCCTCCATCTAAACCTTGGCCATGCCATGGCCACCCCAACCTGTTTATGCCAAAACAGGTCCACAACCTTCCCTGGTTTACCCTGTTGCCACCCCTTTGGAGCCAAAACCAATGCAACCGGCATGTTTTGCAAAACATTTATGGAATATATATATAAAGTATTATTTACTCTTAATATGCAAATAAGTAGAAAACAACCATATTTCTTTCAGGCTCACATTCTGAGCATATAAAAAACTCAAAATAAAAATAATGATATATAAAAATGGCCATTGAAGGCAAAAAATCCATTGGATCAACTGAGAGAGATAAAAAATTAGAAATGAAACCCTCTTTCCATTCTTGCCCCTAGCTTCTCCTTTATCTCCATTCTCCCTCCAAAAAAAATAGAGAAAAACACGTGATTGAAAATTAGAGAAGAAATTAAATATTAAGGCTAAGGTAAAAATATATCCCCACTTTTGAATTTTTTGGGTTAACAAATATAACATAAGAGCTTAGATCAAATATAGGGCCCTGATTTAATTAGATTTTTACTTAGGTGAATAATGCATTTTTAAAAATTATTGTATTACTGTGTGATTTAATGAGAAAATGAATTTAGCCCTATAGTTGATCTCTATTAGGGACTTTAAATTAAAATGAAAATTTTGGGGAAGGGACTTAGGTTTTGTATTGGTAATTTATTAATTATATGTCTTAATTAACCCTCCTTTTTGATAAACAAGATCATGATTTTATCTGTGGATTTTAGCAAACGTCTTATTTAATTTTTCTTTAGAATAAATTTCCAAGAAGTCGAAATTTAACTAAGTGGTGGAAATTCAAATAAACCTTACTATATTATCCCGAGCATGATCATGAATCAGTAATGGGTATTTCAAAACTTATCACCATCATGATATAACTATCGTCGATGTTATGCTTAGCATTCATTGTGAAACATTACCAAACAATGAAAGTGGTGTTACACCGACTATTAAGTTTTAGCCGTGTTTACAACACGGTTTCCACAACGTGATAACGTTTATTTTGACATGACTATTTATAAATGTAGTCTAGTGCCACCTCACCGTCCTATCAATCTTGTCATCCTAAACCACCCTTAAAATTACTATACTTACACTTTTAATAACAAAAAAAATATCATTATTATTTCCCTTTATCGATTGGACTTTGGTTTCACAATTGTCCTTTTTATCATTTTTGGAACCCGCACTAAGTGAGGTGTGAAACCTACTTGTAATATTCCAAAAATTAGTATGTTATTGATTTGGGGAAAATGGATTTATCCTTATAAAGTTGAATCAATATACTTATTGTTTATTTCACCTTTAGAGTGTTACAAAGATGTTTATTTGTTATTTTTACAATATAGTATATGATTTTGAATTTATTAAATTTTAAATGTTATTTACAAAACTATATCTAATCATAAATTCTTCACTGATGAATGAATATGAAGATATTCAATAAGGGTATGATATGGATATCATAATTATAACCTTATCATTTTTATTCTAGAAAATAAAAGTGTTTAAAGACATCTATTAACAATAGTGTTCATATATGAGTTATTATTATTTATTAATATTCTTCACAGAATGTATAGTTTCATTATGAATGATTTAATATGTCAATAATGAGTATATGTACATTATGGAAAACAATATTACACTAAAATTATTACAATACTACCTTATTAAAATAAAGTTCACTAATTATGATACAATGACGACACACTAGTATATATATTATTTCAACAATTATCAAACAAAGTACCATATGGGAGATGTGAATAGTTAAATTCACATTATTTGACAACCATAAGTTGATTTATTATTCATTGGATGACCTCCTTTTTGTTTAATTGAATCATTAATAATAGAAGATGAACTTATGAGACTAAAACAATACAACTAGGATGTGATTGTACAAAACATGATTAAGTATACCTATCCTTAATAACTAAGGATATGCTACGATATCATGAAAATAGATACTCATTGAAGTTAGTAACGAGGAAAGTTACTATAGTTATCTAGTGGGAAAAGGATAACATGTATTGACACCTATTATCCTTTAAAAAAAGGTGTGCCTTGTTTTAACTCAAAAGATAGAAATTGTTTAAATGAAGTGTGGGTGATATGAGCCACCTTTCCATTTGATTGAACCATACCCATACCAGCTTAGAATGGCTATAGGAAGGGTAGTGAGTAATTAATGAAGAATTTAATTATGTGGTCACTATCTTTCCCATAAGGATCCTAATATAGGACCAATAGCATACTTTCAAATAGAGTGGTGAGTCCTAGTTCTAACTTCTTCGAAACAAAGATTAAATTTCTTAAAGAACTGAATTGAGATCTAGATAACTGTGTAGAGATGGTTGTACGGTGTTGGAGAAAACTTTCATTTAATTATGTGTGATATGAAACTAAGCTTTAATTTCTCACTTAAAAACATGGCCAAATAGTGTAGCTAGATGATTACACTACCTAATCACCATACCCCTATTCTATAGTGTCAATTACTAGATGGATTACAAATTTTTTATTCTACAGGTTGACACATAGGAGTTGCACATATGTCTCAAGACCTATTAAATGGGTTTAATCAAATGTATACATGTTATACTCACTCAGTTAAAGTGATGATAAGGGGGATTGGTTACACCTAATGGACCCTTACAACTGCACATGGTATCATTTGTTATCAGATGGATTGTAAATATTTTAATTATGCTGGATTTTAATTATTGCATGTTGGAAATGATTGAAGGTATACATTGTGATTAAGGGTTTTTTTTAAACATTTCCTTTAATTTGGATGAAGTATAAGATGGGTGATACAAAATGGATGCAACAAGGCACAAAAATGAGAATATTTGGTGAGTTTATCCACAACCACCATAATTACACTTTTCTCTTCATATTTGGTAATATTACGATGATATATTTGGAAACCTCTTCCCACCACTCACTAGGAATAGAAAGAGGTTACAAAAGACCAAGTGACTTAATAGTTTCTTCCTTGTTACATTGACAGACCAAGCGTTCTGGCACAAATTTATGGACATCCCCTTTCAACCCTTCTCAGAATTAATCTTGCTTAGTTCTATTTTAAGTTTATAATAACCCTTAATTGCCACCAACTAGAGTAACATGGAGCTATGAGAGAACCTAAATTTTAAGGGAAAAGTTTTTGCATAAGTATAACCGATCTTTGTACCACAATGGATAAAGTGAACAAATCCTGTTGGAGATTATGAATGATAGTGTGGGTCTTAGTGTAATTTTTACAATCTAATCTTTCCCAATCTACCCAATCTTTCTGTAATATGGACATGACATATAATAATTATTTTATGGACTCATCTCTCCTAGATAGTGAATAAACTACCACATTTTTTGTTCATTTCTTGTAAATGATCTCAAAGTCATATCCTAACATTCTTGTCACCCATTTTTATTTTTCAAATGATAATAATTTCTCTAAGAAATATTTCAAGTTTTCATGATTTTTTTTCAACTTGAAGTGAAAAACCATGAGATAGGGTCTCCACTTTTTGACTACATGAAGAATAAAAATCATTTCCTTCTCATAAGGTAGTTTTGATAGGTTTTTTATGTTTGAGTTAATGACTCTCAGTGTGATGGGATAACCCTCTTACATAAGTGTTGCACCTATGTCACACCCTAAAGCATCACATTCAAGAATGAGATATATGGGGTATCTAAAACTGAAATTGTATACACAACCTTCTTCAATGACTCAAATGCATGGGTTTCTTCCTCATTCCAATGAAAAGAGTCTTTATTAAATAATTTTGTAAGTAATGCTACAATTCTAGTATAAATCTTCACAAATTTTTGATAGTAACTTGAAAGCAACCATGGTCTTGATCTTTTGAGGATCCAATTTTACACCTTTATGAAAAACTATATGACCCAAGCATTCTACCTCCCTGACTCCAAAAGTACATTTGTAGGGCATAACATATAGGTGTTATTGTTCAAGAGTGTACGAATCTTATTGATGTGATGTAAATGTTCCTCCTAAGTATTTATGTAGATTAATATATCATCAAATAATACCACGATAAAATTTAGTATAAATATCTAAAAGATCTAATTCATTGAACTATAGATAGTAGATGTTGCATTTGTAAAACCAAAACACATTACTAGAAATTCATAGTGGCCCTCATGTATCCTAAATGTTGTTTTATGATGTAGTCTTTGTTTTATATACCCAAATGCCTAGGTGCACTGACATTTCATACATAAATATCTAAATTCCCACCCGAAGCATGTGAAGCTACCAAATCCCTCCTTCATATTGGCTTGACAAGATGTTAGCATGCTTAACCAGAAAGATAACTAAACAGATCCATCTTCAAATATAATAACTCATTACATGCATTCAATTGGAAACACAAATAATAAATAAACATAACAGATAAAACCAATAATTAACATCAATTGCATTGTGTCGTCACCATACTCATAAACCTTAATTACTAGAATCCATCCAAAATTGATCCATTCATAACCATGAATATTACATCACAAAAGTTGAATACATAACAATAGTCGTACCAAAGGGTCATGTGCGCTAGAACAATAGGGAAGTATAACTATATCATATCAACTGTGTCAAATACAATGGAGTATATCACATATTATAGGGGTGGGGACTTTTCCCTTCACTACCCATGTACCTCAAAATAGACTGCATGCTCAAAATAGCCATGCATACATCAATAAAGTAGTGCACATTTT
Organism: Taxus chinensis; assembly: GCA_019776745.2. Lineage (NCBI taxonomy): Eukaryota > Viridiplantae > Streptophyta > Pinopsida > Cupressales > Taxaceae > Taxus > Taxus chinensis. The sequence continues at coordinate 488,180,124 of CM034154.1, forward strand.
TCTATCAATCTTAATAATAAATTAATCTATAAATAATCTCTACTTTAATCCTATAATTAGCTCAAACTATGCATGACCTTTGATCTTCACTTTTAGTTCCAAAATATCTCTTTCTTAGCTGCGAAGTATTCTTACTTTTATCTTTACTTGGGCCATACTATAACTGCTTTTCCTGTTTTTCATCCCATGGCATGCAAAACATGCTAAGTCCTGGAACTTGTCTTTCTTGGGCATGATCCTTTTGCACACCACTTTTCTAGACCTTGCATGTGTTCACACACCCCATTATGCGCCTCAATTGTTCCAAAATTTCATGTGCTATTTGACACTTAGTCAATTTTTCCAACCCAACATTACCCCACACTAATGACATTTCATCCAAAATAATGGGGTTTCTCAACTTATATCTCCAAGTACAATGAATAAAGAATGAAAAGAATAATGAATGAATATGCAGGAAAAATATAAATGAATGGAAAATATTTCAAGGTTCCTTAGTGTCCTTCTCCTCTGCTAGTACTAAGAGCTCAGGGTACTCCTTATTTATATCAGCTTCTAACTTGTTCCACTATCCTAGCCCCCTCTTCACTTATCTAGGAATTGTCACCAAGTACCTTTCCCATCTCATCTAGAGTCATATCTTCCCCTTTATCTTTATTCTCTCTTATGACTCTTAATAAGCTTGAGATCATGCCTTCCATATAATCCATCCTTCACAATATCAAGGAACCAAACTCCTTTATTTTGTCCTCATGCGGTTCCCTTGCAGCCTTTAGCACATCGCACTTCTTTACTAACTATGTCATACTTTTCTTCTCTGCTCAGAGACTCATTCTTTCTGGCTGTTAGGACTTCATTCTCTTCCTGCACCATATATTCCTTAAGGATTTGTTCAGGATCCTCACAATTTCCTAGCACCCAGCCTGCCTTCTTTAATTTATCCTTCATAGTTTGGAGTATGACATCATACTCTACAATCCTACGCGTTATGATCTTCTTATTTCTTTTCTTTCTCGGCCTTCAATTATTCCTCAGTCTTCCCTTCCACTACTAATTTTTCCTTTAGTAGAAGATGGATGAAATCTTGTAGAAAATGTAAGGCTGATTGGCTATGTCTTCTACTTCTATGCATCAAATTCTAGACACACCTCTAAATATTTCACCCCAAATGTTGACAGTAAGTTCCAGAATCTTCTTCTTTCATTTTGTTGTCCTTATACGTGCCTCATTCAATTGCTTGATTTGTTATGGCTTGTTCTTATTATCCTCTAGAAATATCCTGAGTGTGACTACCTTGTCTAATTTCCTTCATACTTAGCCATCTTTTCACACCATCTTCATCAAGGCATTAATTTCCTATTCATCTATAAACTCAGCCAACCTTATTGTCATTTCTTCTACTTGGGGTGATTTTTTCATCTTTCACCTGATGCAAGCTTCCTCTTTTATATTGAACTTTGATTCATCTATATGTCATTTGAATATTGCATGAAAGATTCTTCCTAGTGTACATATTTTCACCCTTTGGATCTATCAACTCCCATCTATATAATTCTTCATTTACAAGGATGTTCTGAAAACCTCATGCATGGATGATATTTGAAGGATCATTAGAATATCCAAAGTTATGTGTCTTCATAATTTCTTCTCCCTTATTCCCACCAGAGCTTGTCCCTTAGGGATATGTGTCTCTTCTCCTGGAATTATTGGACCTTTTCACCTAAAATTCCCCCATGCTCTATCAATGGCTCACCTATACTCTTATATTTTTTCTCCTCTTCTCATGTGGGGACTTTCTATTCTTTGTGCTCATCATGTACCCTCTGTATCATGATGAGTTTCTTCTTTTCTATGCTTCTCTTCTCATTCCACATCAATAATTGGTGTGGAAAACATTGTTATCCATGGATTCCTCAGATACTTCTTCCTCACTATCGCCCATATGCACATACTTTGCACCTTCTCTTTATTTTCTTTTATGGACATGGGTTGACCAGGTGATAACATGGGAAACCTCCTAGGTGGTTCCAAGCCACTACCCTTAGGCCTATTTCTTTTTTTTATCTTCTCCTACTATCTAGTTCATCCATATTGTATTGCCTCTTTTTCTACTTCCTCAGCCTCTATCACTCTAGTTCTCACCTCTTCTTCTTCCTACCTTAGGGGAGTAATCTCGTGTGGTCTCTTAATTCCTATAGCTAGTTGTGTTCTCACTACCAGTGATCAAGCATACTAACATCCCACATATCCTCCTTCCATCATTTTATTTTTTGAAGGAGGAGTGGGTTCATCCTCCTTCATGGTGCCAATTGTGTGTTTTCCCTTGGGTAGCTCTTTGGTAGCTTGAATTCATTTTCAATATAATTCCCATTCAATGAATTTAGGATTAACATTGATGTACACCTTAGCTATGCACATCCAGCTTTCCAAATCTCCATAGTCATAGAATTAATAATAATATCATGGTTTTTGATATATGTAGACTTACCCATATATGCGTAAGTCTTCTAGAGAGTATGGTACTTGACAATCAAAACAAATCCTTCCTGTGTCTGAAAATATTTTGACTGAGGCTTATAAATAACATGTTGTGAATGCATAAGAGAGCTTACACCATAGGCTCCATTTACCTTTATTCATAAGGAATATTCCAACATAGTAGTGTTGGAACACTACAAACTCTCCCTCTCCATCCACCATTATAGGTAAATATTTTTTTATGAACCACTCATATTCAAAATCCTCACACCATCCTCCTATACCTACATCTACATCCTTTTTTATAGGTACCGCTCATTGTTCCATCACAATTATATTTTTAAAATCTCTTAGCAAGAGACTTCTTTTCCTCTGGGAACTACCAAATTTTGTCCTTGGGTCATCCAGGACCAAAATCTTTCGAATACAATAGACAAAACGCTAGCACCCCCTAGCTAATTTTATCTCCCTTGTGTTCTTCCTCAATAATAAGTTTCTTGCTATGAATGTAGAGATGTTGTATATAGTACCTTCTTCCATTTTCCTTGCAATGTGGAGCCATTTCTTATTCACCTGGACCCAATGCTCTTGGTTATTGAACTTTAGTCAAAAGATGTGCAACTATTTTGACCACGGGATTGATTACCTTATATGTATCCACATCCATCATTCCCTTCCCTTTGGTAAACCAATATCCACACTAGTAGCTTTCTAAACCCACTTCATCATCTAAGTCACTAGAATTTCTAGTCCCTGAGCTCCTTAATCATGTGAGATTCCGAATTAAAGGCATGAGGTGAGTCGTACTCGTCTTACTACCAAGTAAAATAAAAAATCCTCGTGGAATTCTCATCATCAACCATTGATAGAGCCCCTCTATTTTCCCCAAAGAATGGAAAATCAGTAGATCTGAAAGACCCCATCTTTCTCCAAAGTCTTTTTCCCTTAATCATCATAAATGGGCTTATCATCTTCAATACACAAATTCATATTTCTTCACCTTATCCTTATCGATTTGGTCTATGTTTGTCACTTGGTGCAATGCTTATAATTTTTTACCTTTATCTTCTCACACATGGGATTCCTATTCACATGTCCCATGATGAATCCTTCAAGATAGTGAATCTTATAGAATATTCCTTTTAGTGCATCTTCGACTGTCTACTTCTGGTTCATTCCTTCTTCTTTCCTCTTGTGTTCACTACCAAGTTCTCTTCTTGGGTGCCATTTTAACTTTTCATCTCTTTACCCTTACCTTCTTCCTTATACAACCTCTTTGTAACTTGAAGCTCTTGTTCCCTTGTAACCATGATTCAATCCCTATCCTCTCAAACCCTTTTCGTCAAATTCCTTCTAGTCACTCAAATACTTCTCTCAATGGAGCTCTACTAATGGATGTGTATAACGTCAACTAGTTTGATTTTCTACTCAACTACACTCACACTTTGGGCTCAGTTAATTTTCAAATCACACTTCTCATCTTGAAAAATTAAGCATAACAAGGTGAGAATTAACTCACATGCACCCCTTTTATAGATTTTACAAATTTTTCCTCATTAATTACTCCTCACCTACCACGGTACTTTCATTTTTAATGACACTGTTTTTCTCCTTTTTCTGTGATTTTCACTACTTTCTTCTGCATGTGCCCCAATCATAACATTCTAGTGTTCCTACTACTTGTCAGCCACAAACCTCCTTCCACATACCTCCATGCACCAATGAAGTACATAACCCTTTGCACCTCATACGAAGTAGTTTCCATTACAACGCTTCCTAACTCGCATTACATTGCGTGATCCATTTTCTCACACATGGTATTTAAATCTGAGAAATCTAAGTAATCCTTACTATCAACATCCTTATCATATCACCATGTTTCCTCTTTCTCATACTGCACACCTTACAACCCAAAGCACCATTCTAATGGTTCGCATATCTCTTATTCTCTTCATCTCACCTATATGTATTAACAAGGTATCCTTTTTATGTGCTTGCACCTAGTTCCACCCCACACTAAAAGAATGCACGATCCTCTATGCATGAAATCAAAAGATAGTAATCATCTTCTTGTTTGCAATGCATGCTTATTACAATAAAACACAACACTAAATTGACAAAGAATAACAATGATGAAAGATAACACATGAAAGGTATATTTAGTATAAGTGGAAATGTTTCCTTATTACAAAAACTAAGAAGATTTATTTATACTATGGATTCAGCCTTCTCCCATTGAAGTAACTAGGTAACATAGTGTTATCTAGCACCTGCAATTGACATGCACTTGATTCAAGTATCTTCGTTTCTATAAAGGGTCCCAACCAATGCACCTTTAACTTCCTTGGGTGGCATAAAAATTTGAAATCATAGACGAAGAACCATATTTCCAACCTCGAATGTATTGTTCTTGATGTGTCTATCATGCCACACCTTATGTTGTTCCTTTTTAGTCTTCTAGATCCAATTCACAATGGTGCATCTCTCGTCTAACTGCATCATTTTAACAATGTAGTCTCTTCCATAGCTTGTTCATTAGCTATTCCACCTATGCGCGTGGCAATACGCAGGGTTGGTAATATAAACTTTTGTTGGTGAATATAGGCTTCTGTGCTAAACACCAAACTAAAATGGTGTGTTCTTATTCAAGCTGTTTATAAGTGGTCCATATATGCCTAAAGTATACCTGATACTTTATCAACCCAATATTTTTTTCCAACATCACAATTTTTTGTCAATTTTTTTCACAGAATCTTGTTAAAAGCTTCTAATATTACCATTAGCCTATGAATGATATGGATTAATTTAATGGTGTGCCACCATAAAACGTTTCCAATAGGATTCTTATTGTCTCATTAAGGAAAATAAATTATTCTATCACTTGTCAAGATCAAAGGATAACCATACATGTTAATAATGTTTACCCATAAATACTTATTGCAATAGTTGTTATACAATCCTTTGTAGGGACTACCTCTTCCCATATTTGTCAAGATAGTTTGTAAAATTAATGATGTAACACATGCCATTCCCCATGTGCGGGTGGTGAAATAGGGACTAAAAAATATATAGCCCACTTCTCAAAAGGAACAGTTCTTGTAATAGGCTGCATAACAACATCTCATCTCGTTGTTTCCAGGATTCCCAAGACATTGATAATGGTCACGTAGATTCACACATTCCTTGGTATCCTAATACAAATATTCCCAACCAAAATCTAGCCATCAGAATCTTACACATGTGTAACATCACCCACATAATGTACTCCTATAATTCCCACCATGAGATTCATCCTATAATAGGCTCACACTCATGCTGACAAGACACAATAGTGCCTAAAAATTCATCATGGCCCAACTTATACAAATATCCACAAATCAACTGATAAGGTGCCACACATATTACATGCTACTTCTTCTCCAATGTCTTCATTCCTTTTGGTGCCCACCCAATACAAAAAAAGAATGCAATGTCCTCTAATTCTGTGGGTGCATACAGTTTAATATGAAAAACTACACATCTAGACATTGTGTCCTCAATGCTTTTCCCATCCTTACCATAATTGATCCATAATAAATGATCAGGTCCTGAATTACTCTTTCATGACTTCACAACAATATTGAAATCAAACTCTTGAAACAAAAGTATCCATCTACAATATGCACCATTTCAAAATAGGCTTGTTGACAAAATACTTGAGTGTCATATGATCTGCATAGAAAATTAAGTAGGTGTCACCCAATAAGTATTATCTGAACTTATGCATCGCATAGATCATAGAAAAAGTTTTGTGCTCAAGTAGTTATATAATTTTTCTTTGTGGGTGTACCAACTTCCTATTTACAAAATGGATAGGATGATCCACAATTCCTTCTCCTAGATTCACCAACATTACACATATTTTCATGCCAGAAGAATCAACATGAACATGAAAGGGTTTGTCCTATAAAGGAAAACACAAATAGGTGTAGTAGTCAGCCTTTCCTTTAATGTTTCAAATGTCTTCAGTTGTTGCATCACCCCAATAGAATTTCCCTTTTTCCTTCAATAATTCTTCTAAGGGAATGACAATATTTGTGTATCCTTTAATAAATTTCCTGTAATAACCTATATGTCCAAAAAATCCATGCACCTCACTTTGATTGTTAGGTTCTTCCAAACCCAAGATCACAACTATCTTGGCTGGGTCTACCAACAACCCTTCCTTCCAAATTATATGCCCAAGTAAAGTGCCAAATGGTGTTACAAATATGCACTTCTTAATGTTAAGAGAGATGCTCAACTGTGTTACACCTCTCAAACATAAGTCCTTAGATTATCACAATGATCCTTGACTAACCCATAGAATATCCAATCATCTAAATACACCTGTAAAAACTTGTGAATAAAGTCTTGATTGGCTTGCACAACAATGCTGAGAACACTGCTGATGCGCATTTTTGAGTCCAAAGGGCATAATTGTATATGCAAAAGCTTCCCCACTCAGTGGTAAAAGTTAGTCTTCTCCTGATCTTCCTCATGATGCACACCTGGTGATATCTTGAAAATCCATCTGTAAAAGAATATATCTCATGCCCACTAACTCCTTCAAGAATTTCATCTATGAATTTGGGGTAGGAAAAGGATCAATAACACATGAATCATTAAGTTCTACTCTATAGTCCACACATATCCTTATCCTTCCATATTTTTTAATGTTTGTAACCATGGGGCTAACCCATTTAGATTCTTCAATAGGCTCAATTGTGCTAGACTTGAACATCTTATCAATTTCTTCCTTTACCTTCATTCATTGATTAGGATTCATCCTGTAAGGCTTCTTCCTAACTAGGAGTGCACCTTCTTTCAACTTGATTTTCATCTCACCTAGAGAAGATTGTACTCCATTTAACTCATGATATCCCCACTAAAATAAGTCTTGAAAGTCACATAAGAGTTCAATAATATTATCCACTTCTTTCTCTGACCACTAATCTCTAATAATGGCCTCCTTAGGTTTTGCATCTTGTACCAATGTTAACCTTCTTTATCTTCATAGGAGAATGATATGTGCACACATTTCTCATCTGTAGTTTCCATTACCTCATGTGTACATTCAATGTGGCTAACCTCTAGGTTATCAAATTCCTCGTTATCTATCATATATACCAGTTTTCCTTTTTCTTTTACCTTCTCAAGTGTAAACCATCTCTTCATCATCTATCTCTTCCACATCAAGGCATGCACGCCTCAAGATCAGGTTCTCTAAATAGTGCTAACATAAGATCTTCAGCCTTTACACTATCTCCTAAAGTGATTTGATTCATAATCTGCCAATGCTTCATGGACTGAAGGTTTATTAGAAAAGTAATCAAAATTTTGGATAATACCTGAAGTCATCTCCTATGAATTCATAGTCTCCCTTTTCAGTTCTCCATCGAACATACCATGTATGTGCAGGTAGCCATGTAATATGGAGTAGAAATTATATCACCTAAAGTTTAGTGGTAATTCCTCCTTTCCTTGCACCCAATATCTCTCACACTCTTGGGCATGATGAGATTTAGGAGACTTCCCATGAAACTCATGTGTTTGTGTAGGTACATCATTCCAAATGAGCCTAGTAGATAAAGGTGATTCTCACTCCTAACCACTCCAAAATGATATCCCTCTATGTATTTCCCATAAGCACATTGGTCTACCACACAAATTATAGAACAACATATTCCTTCTATGCCCTTCACTCTGCCACTAACTCTCTGTGGCTTGCAGAAATATATTAGGTTTCCTTTCACTAGAATATCATGGTACACAGTTATATCCTAACCTCCTCATCTACGCAGCCTAATCATCATGGTGAATCTTCCTTTGACTTCACGTCCAACCATTTCATACATTTCATGAGCCTAGTTATCAAAATAAAACACTAGTAGTTTCACTGACACATTGCATGTCTTCCCAATGAATCATGCCCTCCTTGGATGGCTCTAAATTCTCTTGGTCACATACATATTGTGTATATATTATATTGAGTTATTCCTCACTCAATGGTTCAACATAGGGCTCCTTTTTATTTTCAAATAGAGGTATGATCACATGTTCCAAATAATTCTCAAACTGATGTACCTTTTATTAAAGCATAGATATGCCTTATTTGCATAGCACCAGAGCCATCCAAGTAATTCTAGGAAGTTGTTTACTTTAGAAACCTATAAAACCTCAAAATCCCTAGTAAACTTGACTCTTTGAATTGTAATAGTTGCATCCTTCAGTAACCCAATTGACATGGCCCTAGTCTTGTTTTCCATATACAACACATTTGTTGATGGCTGTAAGGTTTTCCTACCCATTTGATTCCAAACATCTAGATTTAATACATTTACTTCTATAATGATATTAATAAGAATGTTGCAGAATAACCACCCATCAATTATTGCATCAAGTGTAATCTCTTTATCAAAATCATAATACTTGGGTAATAGATTTGCATGAATTATTTATCTTTAAGACTCAATTCCAACGTAGGTACCTTCTCATAGTCATTCCCCTAGTAGACGAATTATGTTCTCGTGGCGCAACATCCTACACACCACTGTCAAGCCATCAAGATCCTTCTACGGGAGTTCAAATTTCCTTAAATAATCCCTGTCGTGCACCTATTCCTTCAAAATTTATATTTCTCCCTACAGCTCCCTAATAATTTCCATGGTATTATGATAGACTTCCTTTTTGTGTGCAACATTTGGATACTTAGCATGTATCACCTCTTCCCTTGAAATGAGTGGCTTAGTCTTCAAAGGCTCACATGTCTATGTAACCTTACCACATATGGTAATCATTATAGTATATAACTCAAGATCAAGTGTCGTATTCTTCATCCACTGATCAGGAACAACGCGTTGCACTTTAATCATTCCCACACCATTTTACTACTTATTATTCTTACTCATGTGCTCATACAAATCCGGGAATTCCTCTAACTTATGTGGTTTCTCACACCATGAGCAAGTAATATTCTGAGGGTACTCACATTGATAATGATCAAGAGATCTAAAATTATAATAAGTTCCTCATGGAAATCTACCTCTACCACCATTGCGGCCTCAGATTCTATATCCTCCTCGGAAGCCACCAATGCTGTTATTTTTATTTTCATGGTTATGGCCTTCATGCTCCTTTGATCTAGTAGCAACACTAGTTTGGTGCACTCCTTTCTCAATAGATTTGTAAATGTGATTTATCAATTTACAGTCAAGGGTATCATGAGTGCAGGACTTAAAAATCTTGCAATACATGGACACCTTCGTCGTGATCATGCATTGCAAAAGAGGGAAATCTCAGACATCATGGTTTAAGTGACAAACCTCACATTCTAATAGTAATGTGTGCATTTACCTATGTGGGAAATTATCTTTAGTATATCCTTTGACCTCAAAATATGTGCACCATATTCCACTACGTGTCTCATGAGCTGAGTTGGAAGAAAGCTTCTCTAACTACTTTGCCATAGCTTTAATTTGAAACTCCAAAAATGGGCTTACTTTGGTATCAATGTTCCCAACCGCTTTAGCATGTAGAGATGCTTCTAAGGCCTCACATGGATCAATATATGTCTTATGTGATAGCACCCTCCAAAATAGAGTAAGAATTCCTCTAATGAACCACTATGCAATTTGACTCAGATGAATTTCGTAAGATAATTTGGACAACAGAGCTTGATATGCACATCATAATCCCTCACAATTTTAACTAATCCCTGTTGTATATCCTTCAACACATCAATGCTATTCTTCTCAAACTCTGGAATATCCAGCTTATATAGAAACTCAGAGCATAAGGCATCATAATCCACCATAGTCTGGTGTGGATCATAATTTCTATACCAACTATACATGCACCCTTGAAGCGTAGTAGAAAATTGACTATCCTTCCTATCTAAGGCTATAATTCCTTTAGTGCACCATAGAATATAACACTTGTGCACATGCTCCACTGCATCCTCAATACCTCTATACTCTGGTAAGTGGAGATACGTATCATAATACACTTGTTGAGGTTGATGTGTGGGTTGTTAGGGGTGTGGGCCTTGTCCACTAGATCTAGAGCTAGAACCTCCACCAGTATTTCCTCCACCCAATCCACCTGATCCTCTTGATCCACCAACAAAGGGTTGAGGACTAGTTGACACACTTCCTAGTGCCCCAGTCATGGTACTACACTAGACACCAATGGTTTGTGTGGTCACAGGAGCTACTGTAGTACTTTTAATGGTCTACGTGCCAACATTATGTCTTGATGATGCACCTAGGAACAATCCTACCATAACACTACTAAAAATGGTGTTAAATGTGATGACATGGGCACACTACTAACTTTATCTCCTAAATTTAGAAAAAAATTATATTTACTTGTCTCAACTTGTTTTCCTGCACTAACCTTCTTCCCAATGACTACTTCTGGATTTGAAACACCAAGCACAAGGGCTAGGTGGGATCAGATGTGTGCCTACGGTCCTCACACTCTCCTTTGACACACTCTCATTTGAATCCGAAGGGGATTCTCTATTGTGCTTACCCAATGTGGGGAGAACCAGATGTTGTGGCTCCTCATTTTCCATGGGAGCTTCAAATCCTTCATGATCCATTTCTCTCCTCAACTCTAAGAACTCCTCAATATCCGTTTGTTTCACAATTTCCCTCTCTCGCACTTCATTATACTTGATCCTTCTTTCCCATCTTTCCATTATATGCCACTAGGTCCGTCATCTTTCACCACACCTGCTCCTTGCCCTATACAAAGTGGGAGTTTAGCTATCCATAGGTATGCTCTCTAAATTTAGTGCTACCATAAAAATATTAATTACCAAGGGCATAACACACAAATACGACCCTCTAGGTTTTCACAAAAAACTGAACTTCAACTTCCTCAAGTTACATATAAGTAGAAATAGCATACTCCAATGTATAACTATTCAATACACCAGCCCACTAATGATCTAAAAATCTCATCAAATCCACATTAGCATCATAAATAGTCTATTAGTCTTCCTGTGTCCATCTCCTTGGCCTATAACCCTACGAATTCCCTATTTTAGATGCTAACAACCACTTGTACAACTCTACTGGAAAGATGAAAAAGAAAGTCTCATAAAGCACGTCATAAAGGTTTTCTTCCACCCATCTACGTGCATTGAAATTAGGTCCATTCCTATATTTCTACGTAAACCTATCTTGTCCATATTCAACCCAACTTTCAATGCCTTCAAGAGTCAATCGATATGCCATCTACATGCAACATACAGACAGACAATAAGAAAAGAGGCCCCATAAATGGAACCAAAATGTAGTCTTTATATTATATACCCAAATACCTAGGCATGCTGACACTTCATGTAGATAGATTCGAACACTCACCTGAAGCTTGCAAAGCTACCAGGTCCCTCCTTTGTGTTTGCTTTTGACAATAAGTTAGCATGCATAATTGTCACAGATAACTAACCAAATATTCATGTTCATACATAATTAACTCATTTCATTCACATCATCTTGGAAATACATATAATAAGGGAAAAAATCAGATCCATGGATCATAATTACTAATATCAATTACACTATTAGATCACGATACTTATAGACATCAGTCACCAATAAAAAAATCCATCCACAATTGATCCATTAATAACCATGGATCACATAACAAAAGCTGAATACATAACAATAGTTACCAAAGAGTCATGCGAGCTAGAACATCAGAGTAACATAACTGTATCACATCATGGGTTTTCCAAAACAATGAAGTGAAATACATATATATAGGGGTGGGGACTTTCCCTTCACCACTCATGCATCTCAAAATAGACTACTTGCTAAAAATAGTCATGCATACACCAATAAATAAATGCATGTTTTTTTATCGATCCTAATAATATATTTTTATATAAAAAAACTCTACTTTAATCCTATTATTAGCTCAAACTATGCATGACATTTGATCTTCACTTTTACTTACAAAATAGATCTTACTTAGCCATGAAGTCTTCTTTATATTATCTTTAGTTAGGCTGCACTCCAACTGCTTTTCCTATTTTTATCCTATGACATGCAAAATAGGATAATTCCAGGAAGTTTTATTTCTTGGGCGCAATCATATTGTGTGCCACTTTTGTAGACATTTCACACGTTCATGCACCCCACTTGCGTGACTCAATATTTTGTGCACCTTTTTGATACTTAGTCAATTTTTCCAACCCAGCATATGAAAATTTTCACCATGAATTTTGATTTGATGATATCCTAATCGAAGATCTAATATGGTAACAAAAAACACCATGCAACTCATCTAACAAATATTTAGTGAAAGGAATAGGAAACTTATCTTTCACTATGTATTTTTTGAGCTCCCTATAGTCTAAAAACATGCACCAACCTTCATCGTTATTTCATACCATCACCATTGTAGAAGAGAAATCACTATGATGATGTCAAATGATACCTTCTTCTACCATCCCCTTTACCATCTTTTCAATTTCACTCTTTTATAGATAAGGGTACTGATAAGGTCTAATTTTAGGTGGTTTTCTTCTTGGTACTTGTTGAATAACATGATCATGATCTCTTCTGGGAGGTAACCCTTTTGAAATATCCTAAAAACAACCAAGTTCTCATTAATAATTACATTTATAACTTACGGTATAGGAAATTTTGATGGTTGATCTTCTAATGAGAATAGTTGTGTTATAAGCCTATCTACACCCTTCTTAAGCATTTTCTACATTTGATGAGAACTTACTAGAATTTCAGAGCATTTTCCTTCATCACACATAGCTCAAAATTCCGCCCTTTAGAATGGAACCATAAGAAAAAATCCTAGAATTTCATCTCAAAAGATCCCCAAGTAGTAATCTATTAGAACCATAACATAATGTATGTGCCCCCATTGAAATGGGATACATGAGGCCCTTTATCAAGTAATATATTATACATAGATTAAACTTATCACAATTTCTTGAATAACTAACTTGACCTCCATCTATAGCCATGAACTAAAACTCTAGGGCTGGATAAATGAAGCAATTTAAGCATAAGGAAAACTTATGATTGATGAAGTTGTGAGTAATTATAGAGTCAATTATTAGTGTCACCCTTTGTTTATTGATGAAGCCAACAACCTTGAGGTTTTCTGGGGTGCTAATTCCTAAAATGACACAACAAGAGATAGTTTGGTGTGATTCTTAAACCTTTATCTCAAGAACATATTCTTCCTCAATAGCTACTTCCTCCTCATCTTCTTCCTGATTAGGACCCTCAATGTAGAATAATTTATTTTCAAGACATTTGTTTCCGTTTCTCCACTTGCTATCACAACTCTAACATAGGCATTTTTCTTGATTCTCTTCAACTTGTTAAGGATTCAATTGTATCGTTTAGGGAAATGATGGTGCCGAAATCATGAATTCATTATGAGTAGTGAGACCCCTGAGGTTTTCTGGGGTGTTAATTCCTGAAATGACATAACAAGAGATATTTTCATGTGATTCTTAAACCTTGATCTCAAGAACATCTTCTTACTCAATAGCTACTTCCTCCTCATCTTCTTCCTGATTAGGACCCTCAATGTAGAATAATTTATTCTCAAGACATTTGTTTCCCTTTCTCCACTTGCTATCACAAATCTAACATAGGAATTTTTCTTGATTCTCTTCAACTTGTCAAGGATTCAATTGTATCATTTAGGGAAATGGTGGTGCTGAAATCATGAATTCGTTATGAGTAGTGAGACCCCTTAATTTTACCATATATCTTTCCTCCACTCAATGAGAAAATATCATGGATTCTTATATTCAAACCAGATTAAGAATATAAACATAAGGTTAGATTTTATCCTTGATTCCAACAAAGAAATGATCATTTAGATGATCCTATGATATTCCATCTAATTGTAAGGATAGAGTTTGGAACTATTGGATATAATCCTTGACTATTCATATATGTCGTAACTTAGCTATCTCGCTAAAATGGTACTTTGTAACACTATTATGTCTATTGTCTTTGGATCTCATCAGTGAACATAGATTAGGTAATAGGGAGACCCTTCTTTTTATTTTTCTCACACATCCATCTATACTAAATGAATTGTTCTAGTTCTAGATAAATGGATGCCATTACCACCTTTTGTACAATTGGGGCTTGATGCATATAATTTTTTTTATCTATTTGGTTAATCCAGGTAATTAGATCATTCCCATTGAGCTTGTGCATTTCTTTTTTTGGAATAATGTTTGTTAGGCCTCAAAATATTGGCTAAGTACAAGAAGGCGTGTGGTCGCACAGGACCTATATAAAGAAGGGAGCACAGGGTGAAGGAAAACATGACAAAGGTTTTAGGAGGGTTTAGTAAAACCCATGACCTGCATGTTAGGAAAAGAAAAGCATTTTAGGACTTAGCCATATTCAACATTCCTAGTAGCACACGAGAAAAATGTGACTTGACTGAGCATGTGGAGTGGATAAGGTGCTAACCTGACAACTTGGTGGTCAAGGAAGGAATATTCCATTCTATGGAAGGATCTAAAAAGACATTATTGCAGAAATTGAAGAGCTCAAATGGGAATAAGCATGCTCCATTGAAGGACCACATGGACACTTGACAATCGATCTATTACTTCTAGAATGTATGGCGGTGAATGCTAAAGAAATATATAAAGATGCTCAGGTAGAAGGAAGGGATGACTCTTTGAGAAAAGTGTGTGGTCACTGACATCACATAGTGATTGAAAAGGCAAAGATATCCATAAATAGTAATAGATTCTATGGACTCTCATTAGGAGGGTTATATGAGAGATGACATATCTAAGGGGATGGTTCTGTGATCATTCTTGTAACATGGGAAGCATGGTTAGGATTTCTGATGAATGATATTTATCTGCATTGATACATTGGTCTGTTATGGCCTTAAGGAATGTAATGTGGTTATTGAACTAAGATTAATGAGGAATATATGGTTATGTTCTAAATATACATTGTTCATGGGTGTAAACCCTAGTGCATCTGCTTTATATTATGAATTAGATCTGTTATATGTTTGATATTTCTCTTGTTGTATGAATGGATGCATTAATATAATGCCTCATCTTAATTTCTCAAAATGAATGCATGTTTCTTTACCCTTTTTCTAATTCTTTTTCATTAATAAAATTATTCTCACAAGACTCACATAAAGGAGGGGCTTGGCACCCGTGTGTGCCTCGAGTGAGCACCCAACGCCTGTTGGGTGATAGACCAATGTACATGGGATTATACTATTTGTCTAAGGGCATAAAAATTACCTCATCTTTGTTCCATTGATGTGTGATGATTAAGCACCTAAACTTGGAGAGTGTTGAAGCATGGTTTAGGAGCACAGAGGATGAGTTTTCTAAAATATTTAGTGTAGGACATGAGTTTGATGCACATAGATGGGTCGAAGAGCACATGTACCATGAGCTATCTGAAACTTTCTTCTGTTTCTTTCTAGTAGAATTGTATGAATGGATTTCATCATATGTATCCAAATCAAGTTATTACTATAGATCGTGTGTATGGACCCAGGATGATTACCATAAGTTACAAGATGTAGATATGACTTAGACATGTGTTGTCGATCACTGGTGGAAAGGAGTGATGATAAGTTATACTCTGGAATACACAATTTCTACATATTCTTATCCAGAGGTTACTGAATTTGAATTCCTTAGGGAACCCAGAGGATCATTTTTACATGTTGTCACTTTGGCTATGAAGATCTTGATCATTACCCTAAGTTTAGAGGAATTTCCTATGGCTGAGTAAGCTTCTCTGAGTGCTGGGAGAGGAAGCTAGGGTGGAGAAAGATGGTGGAAATTGTGGCTAAAAGGGAAAGGGAAGAGATACGACTCAAGTATAGTGAAGCTCGTGAAAGGGAGATGGCTAGACAATGTGAGGTTACAGGTGTGATGGATCTATGGAGGCAGACATTGTGGGAAGGAGTTGAGGTTCACGTAGAGGACATGGAACCTAATAATTATGTGTTACCGCATCTTTGCAAATGTAGGAGAGAAGCCCCTTCAACTTCTGATGAGAGTTCATCACATGAAGAAAGGAGAGCCATTGGCATGCATCTGAACCCATGTGGTAACCAACCCCTAGCAGTTGTTTTTTCAGATCAAGGAAGAACTGTTAATCCAGTTGGTATCGGTGGAAGTAACCAATATATGCCTAGGAGATATAATATCTTGTTTGGGACATCCATGGCTACGCAAACCATTCCCATATTTGGAGGAATTTTTTGACAAGGTGTAAATACACAAGGTTTGGGTATCACATATGGAAGTGGCGGGACACACAAATAGTAGTGAGACAATATCAAAAACCATCGGTGTGTAGTTCAGTAGGACATTGGGGACACTAGGTGCGACCACTTCAATCCATTTTCCGACTACAAGAGGTGGATCTAGTGGTGTAGGGGATGGAGAACCTAGCTAATCTATCAGATCTAGAAGATCTTGTGGGTTAGGAGGGATAGGACTTGGTGGGTCTAGTGGATATGGTGACAGAGGAAACACAGGAGGAAACCAAGTTTCTCAGTTAGGTGGACAAGGGCCTTAACCACCCCCACAAGTATTATTTGAGATGTCTTTACACCTACCAAACTAAAAAGGTATTGAGGATGCTACAGAGCATGTGCACAAGTGTGAATTACTATGGTGCATGAAGGGGATCAATACCCTGTAGTGAAAGGCAAGTCAGTTTGCAACAACGTTGCAGGGCCGCGCACATAACTAGTACCGCAAGTATGACCCCCACCAAATGGTCATGGATTACATTGCGTTGAAGAAAAAATTCCTAATAGAGTTCCATATCCCTGAGTTCAAGCCAAAAAAGCATTAGTACCCTAAAGGAGATCCAACAAGGAATTGTAGAGAGTGTGCAAGAGTACAACCCTCAGTTCAAAACTCTCTTATCACAACTATCCTATGACATATACCCCTGTCAACATGTTCAATTGTTTGTTGGGGGATTGATAACACCATTTAGAAGGGCACTCTCACACATACTATGATAAAACTATCCAGACCTTGGTCATCAGAAGGAAGTGTACCAAGATACCATGGATGCGATTCAGGGATTATAAGGAGAGATCCAATGTCTGAAGTTGAAGTCAAGGCAGTTGGAGCAAAGGAAGAATGTTGAGGCTCCAAAAAAGGATCTGGATGAGGTCAGGGAAGTGTGCAAAATATTATGGTAAGAGAATATCATTCCATTTCTAGGAGAATGGTTACATGATAAGGTACGATGTGTTGGGAGAGAGTGTGAAAGGTAGATTCTGCATGCCAACCTTCTCCTCATAACCTTGACTATGATAAAGAGATAACATTGAATGCAGTTGTTGATGTGTGGCTTATGATCAATATCCTCATTGACATAGAAGTGGATGTCAATATTCTCACCTTGGATGCATGGCATCAAATGGGAAGGCCCATATTACATCCATCTTCGGATGTGTTATATATGGTGAACAAGACAAAGGAAGTTCCCATTAGAGTCTTGAAGGATACAATTATCACTATGCAAGGAACCAAGTTCACGGGGGACTTTGAATTCTTGGCACTCACCAAGGCAGATAATTTCCTAGCATTACTTAGGCACCCTTGGTGTTATAAGAACAATGCCAACCTTCGATTTAACAAGGGGTATATCAGTTTTGAGAACAAAGAAGAAAGGGTGGTCATCCCTTTAACAGATGGGAAGTCAACGCCCTATGCTGAGCCTTTAGGAGAGGAAGTCCTTGACAGAATCTATGTTCACTCCATCAGAGATCCTGAAATAATTCATCCTACAAAAGCATTTATCCAATTTGAATATGCTTAGTCTTTGAGTGGTACAACGAGTATAGCAAGTGACAATTGGGTGCATGAGACTTACGAGTTAATTGGGTGATAATTAAGAGGATTTGTAACAAGGTTAATAAAGGTGTGCTTAATCAAGCATCTGGGAAGAAAAAAGCTACCAAGTTACTCTGGAGGAGGAAGTCTTGATGATTTCTTATGAGAAAGGGAGGCTTAGTGGAAAAATGAGGATGAAAGAAGAAGTATGCTCAGTTATAACTTTCTCAATACTGCAACGCATTGGTGGGAAACACATCATGAGAGTCTCCTGGAATGGCACAAGGTAAGAATACATTTTTTGTAAGGTTCTGTAGAAGTAACGTGCCTGCTATTATCCAAGACTACCATGGCAAGGAACCCGCCTCTTCCCATATCCAAACATGTAAGAAGGCCTGGATGGAAGGCACAAAAGTGTTACCACCTTTGTTATGGGTGCATAAGTTATATTTCCACCTTAAAATGTTGTGCATGTGTATGGTATATTCACTCTGAGACACGTCGTTAGACAGGGAATTA
This sequence comes from Taxus chinensis, assembly GCA_019776745.2. Classification (NCBI taxonomy): domain Eukaryota; kingdom Viridiplantae; phylum Streptophyta; class Pinopsida; order Cupressales; family Taxaceae; genus Taxus; species Taxus chinensis. The sequence continues at coordinate 488,198,998 of CM034154.1, forward strand.
GTAGGAATTAATGGCTGATATCATTCAAGCATTTGAGTATTGAATTACTAATCCATCAATGGATAAGGTGTTGTAAGTTGTCAAGTGCCTTACAATGGGAGATAGTGTTATGGCAGAAGCTAGGTTATTGGAGCTATTGGGTGAACCTAGTTTGGAGACACATTTCTATGAAGAAGAATCAGAAGAGATATAGCTTGAGTGTACATGCATTGAAAAGGAAAAAGGAAAGATGGTCTATGTTGTAACTGGTGAAGAAATGGAAAATCTGGATGTCAACCATTCTGAAGGTACACACGAAGTCTTAGATAGTGCTGATGAGCAAGCACACACCTTCCATGAGCCCTTGAAAACAAAAAAGGTTAACATTGGGACACAGATATAACCTAAGGAAGCTATCATTGGGGATTATTGGTCGGAGGAAGAGGTTTCAAAAATCATTGATCTATTGCACAAGTTTTAGGATCTATTCCTGTGTGGGTACCATGAGCTCAAATGTGTTCACCATTCCTTGGGGGAGATGAGGATAAAGTTGAAGGAAGGTATGTGCCCCATTTAGAAGAGACCTGATCAGATGAATCCGAAGTTATGCGTAAGAGTCAAGGATGAGATAGATAAGATGATAACATATGGTATCATTGAGGTTGTGGAAGAATTAGAATGGGTAAGCTCAATGGTGATAAGCATTACGAAGGATGGAAGGATAAGGATCTATGTTGACTACTGGGACTTGAAAACAGTGTGTTTCATTGACCCTTTTCCAATGCCATTCACTGAAGAGATTATGGAAGAAGTAGCTGAGTGCGAGGTCTATTCTTTCATGGATGTGTTCTCAGGGTATCACCAGGTCAGGATTGTAAAGGAAGACCAGAGAAAGAAAACTTTGACCACTAAGTGGGGATGCTTTTCCTACACTTTCATGCCTTTTGGATTGAAGAATACGCCTATTGTATTCTTGCACATCATGGTATAAGAATTACAAGACTTTATCCATAAGTTTATGCAAATCTACCTGGATGAATGGATGGTGTATAGGCTAGTGAAAGACCATTGTGACAATATGAGGCTAATGTTTGAGAGATGTCAGCATCTAAGGATATCCCTCAATATTAAGAAATGTGTCTTTGCTACTCCATTTGGAACCCTGTTGGGACATATTATATGTAAGGAGGGCTTGTTAGTGGATCTCGCAAAAGTTACTACTATTGTGGGATTGGGAGATCCTACTAGTCAGAGCGCATTACACAGATTTTTTGGACATATGGGGTACTACAGGAAGTTCATCAAAGGATATTCCAAGATTTCCATGCCCTTAGAATAATTTATAAAGCATAAGAGTGCCTTTCATTAGGGAGAAACGAAATATAAGGCATTTGACACTTTGAAGGATAGACTTGTCACTGTGCCCATACTACGCTTCCTTTATTGGGATAAGCCTTTCCTTGTGTTTTGTAAGTAGGAAATTCACACCAGCAGAACAAAATTACAAAACTACTAAGTGCAAGGCACTATCAATGATCTATGCATTGCATAAGTTTAGGTAGTATCTGTTGGCAACACATTTTATATTCTACACAGATCACATGGAACTAAAGTATTTGATAAATAATTTTTTTTTCAAGGGCGTGTAAGTCATTGGGTCCTATTATTTCAAGAGTTTGAGTCCACGGTGGTTGTAAAACTAGGAAAAAGTAATTTAGGACCTAACCACTTATCGAGAATTGACTTAGGAGAGAACATGTAGAGTATTGAGAATACCATGTCAGACGTGTAACTGTTTAGGTTGCGACATGATCCCTTGAACTTGAAAGATATTTTAGTATTCCTTAAAATAGATATGGCATCGGACGGGATGAAGGATTTAGAGAGAAAAAATTAGCAATACCTGCCACACACTACATCTTGATTAGTGGAGATTTGTACAAGTTAGGTTGTGATGAGGTTTTGTGAAGATGTGTATTAGAACATGAGCGTGTAGTGATTATGGAGGAAGAACATGGTGGGATTGCAAGAGGGAACTATGAAGGAAATGCAACCATGCAAAATATTCTTCTTGCATGGCTCTCATGGGAAACCATCTACTAGGATTGTATTAAATTTTGCAAGGCTTGTGACCATTTTCATTGTCTAGGAAAACTTGGAAATAGGGATGAGATGCCATTAAGGCCGATAGCGAGCACAAATCCATTTGATAAGTTGGAAATCAACTTTGTAGAACCAATTTTTCCATCCACATGAAGGACTGGTTCATGGTATATCATTACTTGCATTGATTACTTGATAAGATGGGAAGGGGAAGCACCTATAAAGGATTACACTGCAGTGACAGCTGTTAGGTTCTTATGGGAAAACATAATCAGCAAGTATGGATGTATTTTGAGCTTGACAAGTGATAGGGGTACATATTTCTTGAATGAAATAGTCAGGATTATGTTAGCAAAATTTCTGGTGGCCCATCACAAAACCACCCCTTATCACCCTCAAGTGAATGGAACTACTGAAGCGTTTAACAAGATATTGAGTCACACGTTGACCAAAATTTGTGATGTTGGAAGACAAGACTGGGATGACAAAGTATTAGTAGTTCTATGGGCGTATAAGACAACCTAAAAGAGGTTGAATAAGGCCACGCCATTTCAATTGGTGTTTGGTGTGGAGGCTATTTTGTTAGTTGAATTCATGTGACAATCATTATGTATAGTGCACGTAGGAGGATTGGCTGATGAACAATAGCTCGAGGAAAGGATTGATAAGTTGATGCATTTAGAGGAGAGACGATCGCTTGTTAGATGGAGTCATAAGACTTACAAGGCAAGACAAAAGCCATGGCATGATCATCATATTAAGAACAAACAATTTGAGGTTGGGAAGATGGTTTTGTTGTATGATCCAAGTATCTGCGCCATCCTGGGAAGTTGAAAGTCCATTGGTTTGGGCCTTACATCATCTTGTACATCCTTGATTCAGGCACATGATAGTTACAAGCACTAGATGGGATGAAGTTACCTGTCCATTTCAATGGGAGTAGGTTGAATCCCTATTATAAATAAGTCTTCCTTGTATTTGTAAATAAGGCAGTATTGCTAGTTAGCTTAGGATTTCCCTTTATGCATTTTCTTTCCTTGTGTTTCCCTTTCTCATTGTTTGTTTGTTTCTTTTTATTCTATTTTACGCCTTGTGTGTCGGTAACCACTTATTACTTCTAAAATATTATGTATGCACAGAGGACCACTCATCTGATTTAGTGTGGGGTGGAGTAATGCGTAGTGCGAAGTGCGATACAAGATGGTAGTGAAAGTTGTAAGGCACAAATGAAAGGATTAAAGGTGTGAAAAATAGAAGAATGCGCATGGAAACAGTGGATAATAATTTTAGTGTCAAATAAGGCTTTACAAAAATCACGTACAGAGAAGAAAAAGTGCAAGAACAACATGAGGTAGGCAAGGGCAAAAATCAAGAAAAGCACAAAAGAAGTTCCTTTGGGGCTGCAGCCATGTATGTAAGAGACTTCAGTCAGTTAGGATTGTTTGCATGCCAGAAGGTTGTAAAATATTTTTGCATAGATTTGGGCACATGGGTAAGGGTGATTAAGTTCTTCTTTAGTGGAAAAATCTATATTTAATGCTAAGTACATTAGTAGGTGGTGTATCATTTATTGTTGGAAAGGAGGAAAAATCTATAAGTATGAAGTCGAGCACATTATTATTTACCTTACGATTATGAAATTGAATAGCTCTTGCGAAATAGGGAATCCACGAAGAGAGAATTGTGTGAAGAAGGAATCATAGAGATTTGAGTGCATGACTAGGTTTGATCTATAAACTAGAGTGGAAGGAGTACATGGGCGTAGGGACAAAGTTTCAGTGGAATATAATGTCTTTTGGAAGATTTTTTCCAAGTTAGGGTTCTGCATCTAGGGCATGAAGATAAAATGATTCTTTCATAGAGTTGAGCCACATGATTGGGAAGAGTTAGGAAGTAGAGCAAGGAAGACAAGTTTAGGGTTGGCCAACAAGTATAAATGGCACCAAAGAAGGTGATATTTTCACCAAAGAAGAAGGGAAAGGGAAAGAAAACTGTTGTAACAAGTTTTAATGAGGAGTGGTATGTAGAGATGTTGTACCCAGAAGGAGATTTTTTGGGGAAAGAATGGGTGTTGCAAGTCAAAAAATATGGTTAGGAGTGACTATAACCATCACACGAGTACCATAGAAAAGGAAATGTCTTTGGAACTGGTTCGTCTAACTGATACGGGGACACCAAAAGGTATACTAATCTACAATGATGAGGTAAAGTTAAATTTGGGTAAGGTCGTAACTATATGAGTTTCCCTATTTTGGAAAGCCAAAGCAGTTATACCAGTGGTTGATGTCACGCATGCACGAAGACCAATTCTATTTTTCAGGTTGTAAAATGTGCATAACTCCTCAACTCATATCAATGTTCACTGGCCTAATTTGTGAAGGAGACTCCATAGATGACGAATTGGATGATAAGGAGGCCATCAAGGAAACTTTGGAGGCCTATGACTACAAGAAGGGTTCGCGCTACTTCAATATCACAGATATCCCCGACCCTGTACTGAGGATGGCCATTCACTTGGTTACAAAGCTGAATGGTCAAGAAAGATGGACCCAAGTGAACAAAGCATGGTTGAACATATGCTGAAAGATCTCAACAAGAACCATCTATAACTTATCTTCCTTCATTGGAGATGAAATCATTAGCAATGCGTAGGAGGGAGAAAAGATAATGTTCAGAAACATTCTCCTCACCATCATCTTCTTGGAGATCAAAGTGCCCGATGGGCTAGAGAATTTTGTATGGGAATACAGAGAAGAGGATCCCTCACCCATGAATATATTTCAGAATATACATTTGACACTGTGACGACCACTAACAAGGTGCGCTTGGAGAAATGGTACAAGTGAGTTCATGACACATTCGGGGTATAGTGGAGGATACTTGAGCAACTTCCCGCACTTGTAGATAAAAAGGTTGAGTTCGCTATATATCAGTACTTTTGCATCAGAAGATTCACTTTGACGGATGGGACTAAGATCCCATAGTGCAAGTTTCCATTTTCCTTCACTGCGCAATACTTCCAAGTGGGGGTCAACCATTTTAAGGAGACAAAAATACTAAGGTTTGACCTTAGTGAGGTAGACCAATATCACTGTGAGCTACTTTGAAAGCTCATATATCTGAAGAATCACGCATATGTGGAGAAGTATGTCTCCCATGAAGTGCAGATGATGAAGTATTTGACACTACCAATCACCGAGAGGGCTGCAGTAAGGGTATACTTACACATTAGGCCAAAGTTTGAAAAGGACTCCTACTTAGAAAATGATGTCTCCATTATTAAGGACCCCATAGGAAGGAAGAAGGCTGCACTAAAGAAAAGGGGGAGAGAAGTGTAGGAGAATAAGGCACCAAGTGTGCAGAAAAACACAATCTATGGGCACTCCAGAAGAAAGCACTAAGAAAACCACTTACGCAAGAAGGAAGAAGTCCCCAGTTAAGGAGAAGATCCTAGAAGAAGAGGCACTAGAGAAAGAGAAGCCTCCCACACAAAAAGATTTTCCAAGGATTCACTTGCTGGAGAGAGAGAGAGAGAGAGAGAGAGAGAGAGAGAGAGAGAGAGAGAGAGAGAGAGAGAGAGAGAGAGAGAGAGAGAGAGATGGAAGAGTCTCCTATAATGGAATCACCAATTTGGAAGAAACAGAAGGTGATGGAGAGGGAAGAATCTAAGGAAATGGAGGGCTTTAAGGCCTATAGGGGCGAGAAGGATGATGATGAGGATGAAGAAGTTCAGAATCATCACGTGTATGATATACATGATTTAGAAGAATAAGGAAGTGAAGGGAAGGATGGTGAGGAAGAAGCAGATGCTCAAGTAAAAGGGGTGATTAAATAAGTAAACACAAGAGATCAGATGACCCCAAGCCTCACCAAGGAACACATAGAATAGGCCGTAGAGAGAGAAGTGACAGACATCATCAAAAAGTTAGTGGAACAAGAGGTAGAGTGCAGCACGAATGAAGTTCTCCAAGAGAATGAATATGAGAGCATTGGAAAAAGAGTATGGAAGTATGGGTGGAGACCCTAGCCTAATAGTAAGCTTTCCAAAGGTTACACGAATAGGTGGCAAGAGCATAGTGGAAAAACAAGGGTAAGGAATGGGTTACATCAATGATCCAAGAAAGGTGCTATGCACGTGCTTCCAGAGCATCATGCCAACTAAACAACTCCTAGCCATGCCCTCATTTGACGTAAAAGGTGCATACCCATGAACCAAGAAGATGCTATCTTTGGCATTTGAATCCCATGTCGATGAACCTGAGTTTTAGGTAAGACAATAGGTGCTAATGAAGATGCCAAAGATAAGGGATAAACCCCTTGGTTAATACTCAATAGTTATCATATGAGAGTCTGTAATGCACTCAACAAGGTTTTAGTTAAGGTTGAGACTAGAATTTTTGGAAAGAATGATAGGGTGAGATTCCTAGAGGCAGAGTTGGAGAAGGAGGAGGATATTCTCAAGAAAAGTAAGGATCTGAAACAAGAAGAGATAATCAATGCATAGCTAAGGTGTGAACTAAAATAAGAGAAGGCAAGGGTGCACAAATTACACAAGAAAATTGAAATGATTACATATGTTATTATTTTAAAGCATCCTGACCTAGCGTCGCTCGAGAAAAAATATGAATCAACCTTGTAATTATTGGAGTATCTAACTCACATCCTCACAATAGAGAGGAAGCCACTCACCTTAGGATCCACAAAAGAGGCACTGGCATGCCAAGAAAGGGAGGAGAAGCTAAAGGTAGTAAAGATCATTGCTCAGTATACCAAACTCCTCACTAATGTAAAGGCTGCCACGTAAGTTTCTGAGGCCTCTTATGATAATTGTGCTAAGAGGGATAAGGTAGAAAGAATTTTAGTTGCTACACATGAAACGGAGCTCAAGGAATTTCAAGAGAAGAATGAGGGAAACATATCAAAAAGGGATAAGATCCTAGCCGAAGTATAAAATAAATCAAAAGATATTGAGACCTTGCAGGGCTTGATCAAAAACTAGCTAAAGGAGTTATATCCCCAAATCACCTGCAAAATGGATGCACTCAATGAACTTGTAAAATAACTAGAAGGTATTGATGATACGATGAGTGCTAAAAGGGAGGAGATAAGTTTTGAGTATGTTATGGCCCTAGTAGGTAACCTCCATCAGCAAGTGCAGAGTGAGGTATTTCCCACTCCTCCTTCAGCAATAAACAAATTCCTCTATGCCCCCCCTATTCTTTAATGCATTCTTTCCTCATTCTTCATTCCTTCATTATTTATTCCAAATTTTCAGTTTCCACCATTCTTTATTCATCGGAGAAAGGTGTTCTTGCAGATGGAGAACAAGCTTAGTGTGGGGTGATGTTGGGCCTCAAAATATTATCTAAGTACAAGAAGGTGAGTGGGCACGCGGGACTTATATAAATAAGGGCACGTGGGGTGAAGGCATGCAGGACAAGGGTTTTAGTAAAACCCATAGCGCACACTAAGCAAAGCAAAGGGTTTCGAGACTTAATTATATTCAGAATTCCTAGCAACACATGAAACAAGCATGACCCGAATGAGCATACGGAGTGGATGGGGTGTCAGCCTGGCAACTTGGTGGTCAAAGAAGGAATATTCCTTGCAATGGAAGGATCCAGAAAGGCATCATTGTAGAAAGTGGAGATCTCGGATGGGAAGAAGCATGCTCCATTGAAGGACCACATGGACACTTGGTGACCGATCTATTACTTTAGGAAGGCATGGCGTTGGATGCTAAAGCTATATATAGAGATGCTTGGGTAGAAGGAAGGGACGACTCTTTGAGAAAAATGTGTGGTCACTAACATTACATAACAATTGAAGAGGCCAAGATATGCATAAATAGTAATATATTTTATAGACTCTCATTAGGAGGGTTATAGGAGATATGACATATCTAGAGGGATGGGTTTGTGATCATTCTTGTAACATGAGAAGCATGGTTAGGATTTCTAATGAATGAGTTGTATCTGCATTGATACATTAGTCTGTTATGGCCTTAAGGAATGAATGTGGTTATTGAACTAAGATTAATGAGGAATATATGGTTCTGTTGTAAATATACATTTTTTATGGGTGTAAACCCTAGTGTATCTTCTTTATATTATGAATAAGATATGTTATCTGTTTGATATTTCTCTTGTTGTCTAAATGGATGCATGAATATAATGCCTCATCTTAAGTTCTTAGAATGAATGCATGTTTCTTTATCCTTTTTCTAAGTCTTTGTCATTAATCAAAGTATTCTCACAAGACTCACATAAAGGAGGGGCTCGGCACCCGTGTGTGCCTTGGGTGAGTGCCCAACGCCTGCTAGGTGATAGACCAGCGCACATGGGATTAGACTATTGGTCTAAGGGCATAAAAATGACTACAATGTTATGTTATTATAAAAAAGATCCACAAGTCTATGTATAGGATCCACTTTGGCTAGTGTGGTTTGAATCTAGGTGTGCATTCCTTGAGGAACCCATGTAAGTTGAATGGATATAATTTCTAAAATTCATGCATGAGATCATTTGCAAAAAATCCTTCCTCAATGATTCAAATTACATCTTCATTTCACCCTTCACACTAAATAATCCATTTCCAAATTTTTTCAATCATTTCACCCTTCACTATGTTCAATCTATAACTGAACTTGGCTTGCAAAATCTTCACCTTGTTCACCATGTCCTAAATTTCGGTGACTAATTTCGATACGCTGGAAAATAAAGATTAAAAATCCATATCTATCTTATTTGGAGATACTCTTGGAGTGGCTTGACCTTTCTTTTGGCCTCTAGTTGATCTCCCTATCATGATGTAGGTTTTGGATCTTGGGGTAAAGGATTAGGGTATGAATTTAGGGTTTTTGGTTTTCTATGTTTATTAGATGAATAAAGAAAAAAAAAAAGCCTTATGTAGTTATTGGAAAACTTTATGAAAATATAAGAAACTTATTAAAGTTCCAAAAAGTGTAGCCTATTGAGTGAATTTACAAAAAAAACCCTAAAATGGATGTAACTCGTGCAAAAATCTTGAAATTTGGAGAGAACCTTACTTGAATGGTTTCTCCACTTCCATTAAAACATTGAAGAAAATTAGCCACTATTTTTAAGATATAGATGAATATTTGAAATTAGGGTTATGACCTAATTCTATCTTAGATCGAATCTATGATACCACTTGTACCAAAATTCCTTAGATAAATTAGCACAATTTGCAAGTATAAAGCATTATCCACTTTGAGGGGGAAACCTCAAAATATTATAATAAGACTCAAGTGCTCAATATGGTTATCATCTACTCATTACTAACTCCTATATACACCTAACCATGGTATGCAAAGCACCAAGGCCGAACTATTAAGCATATGAAAGTATAATTTAATGTTATATGATATGATAAGAGATTATGTTAGCCACAAGATGGTAATCCATATCCCGATATATGACCTAGTATTTAGTGCATAACACTCTTTGGATTTGACAGTTACTTGGTGAGTTTGGATTTCCAAAACAATCTTGCAAAATGATTTGGTGTGATAATCAGAGTTCTGTTGATATTGAAGGTAATACGATTGAGCATAAATGCACAGAGCATATATAAATTAACATGCACTTCATTTAAAAATTGGTATAACATGGATTTGCTCATTTTGAGTTTTTTCCTACAACTAATCATGTTGTTGACATATTTAATAAGCCCCTAGCTTCTACCTGTTACCTTCAGTCGCGAGAATTTCTTGGGGTGAAGGAAGTTGTACTTGGGGGAATTCTGGTTGATTCATTTTTTCCATATTTATAGATGGGTACCTTATCAATCCTAGTAGTAGGGACCCACTTTCATGTTTTTTCCCCCTACACCTTAATTTAAGGGATGGTATTAGAGTTTAAGTGAGGATGCTAGAGTTATGTTCACATTAGTGATGCATTAGGAAGTGGTTCAATTTTTTTCTATCCTAATCTCATTCATGTTCACACTTGGTAAGCTTGTTATAGGGATTTATATTGTTAATTTTTTTGCAACCAAGTTCTCCCCTGTATGAAAAAATTGGTGCCTATATGAATTTATTTGAACTAAATAAATTCAGATAAGTAGGAGGTTGTTAATTATAACCTCAATTTAAGGTCTATTTAATAAGCATTCTTTTATAATGATTTTGTCGTATTTTGGAGGATAAAATAATCATTTATTGAGTGTTGTGTTTGTGAGATTGTTGGAAGTTTTTTTGTCATATTGAAGGATTAAAATTTCATGAATTCCTTCCTAGATCCTACTACTCATCCTCATAATAAAATGTCCCCATAATCTATATTTTTATTAGATATGGTAAAAACAAGGATTGGCTCCCAGGGGCCATTAAAAAAGGAGAATCAAAAAACAACTAGCAAAAAAGAAACAAGAAAGTCCCGGAAGGAAGTTAAACATGCTTAACTCATACAGAGAAGGAAAAAACTTTCTATCAAGGTGGGTAAACTCGTGAGAAGGAGAAACAATCTCAAAAATGGTAAAACATCAAAATTTCACAAAAATTCTGCCAATAGACCGGGAATAAGTTACACTAATTATTTTGGGATCCCCCACTCTTACCATCGTGGCTATCTTTGTTCTCGCCACTCTCAGCACCTTTATCATTAATATCATCCTCAGAGTTGTTGATGCACAAGTTGAAAATCCTTCTTTTGGTGCCTTCCTCCATCCTTTCCATCTTATCACTGAGCTTTTTGACCTGGTCCTCCAGCTCAAGAAGTTTTTGCCTAGACTTCACCTGTGTGGTGACAATTTCCTTGGAAGCATTGATGACATCCATCGTTGAATCCCTTTGGCCCGCATTGGTTTCTTCCATCGCATGGAGAACCCCTTCTAAGTACTAGACCTTACCACTCAACTCCTCAAAACCCTTTAAATTACCATCCTTTTCCCATTTTATCAAAGTGCTCACTTCCCCACAACCTGCCTCACCCATAAATTTACCAGAAACCTCCCCACCAAATTTACAATTTTCTGCCTTCATGTTAGTGAGGCAGTCAGCAAGAGTGAGGTCATCCTCATCTGCATGATCTTCCAGGGGAGAACACAGAGTAGGTTTCCCATTTTCATACATCAGAAGAATGAGCCCTTCATGCAGAGGAGAATCCACTACCTCCTACTGGAAAGCCTCTAAGGAGTCAGTCAACAACATATACAGAAAGAAGGGGATGCTCACCATGACCTTATGGTGAAACATGTTCATAAGGGTCAAATGTTGAGTGTATATTTTTTTGTATTTACCCTCTAGAGTGATGTACTTCATAATATGAAGGCACACATCTCTCCAAGTACCTAGAATGCATGACCTGGCAATACCATCCATAAAGTAGGAACATCTTTCCTTGCCAACAAAGAACCACTTGATTTCTTATTCTCTGTGGGTTCTATCCTTGAAAATTTTAAGCCCATCCATTTTCATGTCTATGACTCGAGTGATGGAGGACTCAGAAACCTCAATTTCCATTCCTTTGACAACAAACTTATCCACTTTCCAAGCTTTTCCGAAATCCTTAGACAATGAGGGATCATGACCATGTAATTTGGCAATGAAATTGTTGAAACCCCCAATCCTAATCCTGTTCCATAAAGGTTTATTACACACATCAATGCTATGGATAGTAGGTTTAACACGAATCCTATCACCCCCATGTTCACTAGACCGAGCTTCTTCTGCTTGCTACAAAAATTCAACAAGAGACCTTTTTTTGCATTGGCAAAATCTTAGAAGGCAAGATATTAAGTAAGCTATCACTGCCACCATTCTCACTCATGCCAACATTATAAAACTTAGTGCCCTCTATCTCTACTGATGGACTCATTAATATCTGTGGGTAATATATCAAATTTACACCATAACTTATAATCATTACAACGGATGTTGTAATTGGCCATCTTGTCCACACATTTGTTACCTTGACAAAGGGTATGATTATAAGAAATATTATCAAAAGAATTAGAGATTTCCTTAACATCATTGAAGATATTGCTAATGGCCCAATTAATGGAACCTTTTTTTATTAATGGCATTAATAATGAGGAGAGAGTCACCTTTGATTTGGATGTCCTTGATGCCTTTATCTTTAGAAAGCAAGACCCCCCAAAGAAGAGCTCTGGCTTCTGTATATTATTTGTTTGACGACCTAAAGGACCCACGCAGGCAAACAACCAATCACCATCACTGTTCCTAAGAATTCCTCCTCCACTAGCAGGACCCGGGTTCCCTTTTGAGGCTCCTTCAAAGTTTAACTTTGCAACATTTCCTCCAGGATTTTTCCAGCTAGAGTTCTATTTAGGAGTGTGGTAATTCACCAGACCAAGGGTGAACTTGTCAAGAAATTTCTGCTCACTTTTCAGACAAGGTTTCTTGACTTTACCTTTAAAGATTTTAATGTTTTCCATAATGGCACTCAAGGTTTTACTCCTAACTTTTGATAAAAGAGATTTCTGATAGCAGAAGTTACCATCATTTTTGGCTTTCCATAAACCCCAAAAAAAAAGTGGAAGGGCAATGTTCTAGGCCCAGGTCAAGATAGGAAAATGGAAAGGGATCACCCATTGAAAGCAACAATCTTCAATCGTCGAGGGCAGGATCTATTAGATATTGAACATATCCAAAATAACAACAAAGAAAATGTGGGAGGATTAATGAAGGAGGAGATGATTGACATTTTCCTCCTCTTTCTTACAAAGGGAACATCTATTGGGAATCTTCATCCCCCTTTTCCTGAGATTGTCCAAAGTTAGAATTTTATTCTGTGTGGCCAACCAGAAAAAGATATTAATCTTGGGGATGAGATCTTTCACCAAAATTTTCTCCCAATAGTCCTTGAGCATATCATTCTTGAAGCTAGACATATAGGCATATTTAACCATGAAATTTCCAGATACTTGTTCTCTCCATTTGATGGAGTCCTCCTTGGTTTAGAACAAGGGGATGTGGAAAACCTTAAGTTGAATGTTGAGATCACGGAAAGGTTGGATGTCACAGTCAAAATCTGGGGGAGGCTCTATGGTCTCCCATATGACAGTATCTTCTTGGATCCAAAAGTCCCAGATCTAAAATTTGCCATAATCCTTGTAGTATTAAGCCACATCTTTCCAGAGGTCTAAGTTTGCTAAAGGGGACTCCCCAAGCCAATTATCATACCAGAAGCTGATTCTAGAGCCCTTACCAATTTCCCAAATCATACGTTTGGATAAAATTTCTTTTGAGTCTACAAAGGAGTTCCAGAAAGAAGCACCTTTAGGGAGTTTTGTTTGGTTAAAGAAGGATTGCAGTCTGCCTATATTCCACAAATATTTCATCTTTATGATTTGTATCCAAAGACCTTCCTTTCTATCGATCCTCCAACCAGCTTTAGCTATTAAAGCCTTATTCATGAGAGAAGTGTTTTTGAGCCCCAATCTACCACATAGCTCTGGTTTAGTAACCTTATCCAAGGCCATAAGAGGAAATTTGAATTTATCACCAGCTCACGTCTAAAGGAACCTCTTTTGGATTTTCTCTAAGGCTTCCCTAATTTTAACCAGGAGCATGAAAAGAGACATGACATAAATGGGAATGCCTTGAAGGGAGCTTTGGAGTAGTTGAATCTTACCAGCTTGAGAGAGCAAGAGACCCTTCCAAGACGAGATTTTATTATTAACTCTTTCTAATAGGGCATTCCAAATCATGAGGTTAGGATTCTTAAGGATCAGGGGCATTCCCAGATAAGAATCTGGAAAATGTTTGATTTTGCATCTCAAGATGCGAGCTAATCTAGATTGAACTTGATTATCCAAGTTAATGAAGAAGATAAAACTTTTATGGAGATTAACCATATGACCGGAAACATTTTCATAATGATTAAGAACCTCCTTGAAATTTGAGGCTTCATGGACAGAGGCCTTACCCATCATAAATTTATCATCAAAAAATTGATTGAGACATATAGAGGGGAGACCATTTGCAATTTTGACTCCCTAGATATGGTTGGAAACCATGTCCTGATGACAGATTTTGCTAAGAGATTCAGCCATTATGACATAGAGGAAAGGGGAAAGCGGATCACCTTGTCTCATCCCTTTTCCAGCTTGAAAGAATCCTTCCAGTTTACCATTGACCAAGACTGAGAAACTAGCAGTAGAAATGCATGTCATGATCATATTAACTAAGGAAATATCAAACCCCACCTTTAACAAGATGGCCTGGAGAAAAGACCAATTTATCCTATCAAAGGATTTATGCATATCTAGTTTAAGAAACATGGCTGATCTACCAGAGCTTTCAATGGAATGGATGGCTTCTTGTATCACGATGATGTTGTCTGTAATTTGTTTTCCTGGAACAAAAGCCCCCTGATTCCTAGATATGAAGTTGGGAAGAACCATCCTAATCCTCCCAGCTATGATTTTAGTCAAAATTTTATAACTGGTGTTGCACAGGATTATCGGTCTAAAGTCCTTAACCTCCTTGGCCCCAACAATTTTTGGCACTAAGACGATAAAATTTTTATTCATTTTCCTCAAGAGATGACCATTGTTAAAAAACTCTTGGACCATTTCAATGACCTCATGTTTAATCACCTCCCAGAATTTTTGAAAGAAAAAGGTAGGGAATCCATCTGACCTGGGAGATTTATCAGGTTCCATATCAAAGATCTTGAAACATATTTCCTCCTCCGAGGGGATCTTTAAAATATCTCTATTTTCAAGGGGAGTGATAACTTCCTAAAAAAGATCCAAGACTCTGTTCTGGACCAACTCCTCCGGCCTCTACCCCTGAATGAAGAGATCCTCGAAGTAATTAATTATGGAGGCATTGATATCCCTGCTATCCATGAGAGACTCACCATTTTCTCCTCTTATTTCATTAATCTTAAGTAAATTGGATCTCAAAGTAGTAGAGAAATGAAAGAATTTGGTATAACTAACCCCTTCTTTAAGCCATTTGACCCTGGATTTTTGTCTCCAATACACCTCTTCTTTAGCCAGAATACCATGGTAATCAGCTAAGAGATTTTTTTCTTGATCCTTGAGAACTGGATTAAGACCATCATTCTCCATAAGTTCCTCTATATTTTTGAGATCTTCCGCAATTTTACTTTTTTCCTGAAAAATGTTTCCAAAAATTTCCTTATTCCATCTTTTAAGATTACTTTTGATGTGTTTCATTTTAAAGCTCAATATGAAACTAGAAACCCCCTGAACTTGAATGTCCCACCATTGAGGAATCTTGTTGTAAATATTCAGGTGTTCTAATCACATATTTTCAAATCTGAAAGGCCTAGCCTTTTTAAAGTGATCCATTCCCAGATTGAGAAGAATGGGATTATGATCTGAACCAATTTTAGGAAGAGTTTTTAGAGAATAAAGTTGGTTGATCATACAGAGATGGCTAACCAAAAATCTATCCAATATTATCTGACTAAGTTCAGATCCATTCCTTATGTTAACCCAAGTATACTTAGATCCCTTCAAGTCTAAGTCTAGTAGACTATTACTGGTAAGGAAGTTAGTAAGATCTTCCATACTTTCTAAATAGGAAATCAAACCCCCTTTCTTCTCACCAAGGGAAAGGGGGTTGTTGAAGTATCCTCCAACAATCCAATCTTTATCATTAAATAATTTTCTAAAGCTAGAGAGATCCTTCCATAAATTCCGTCTTTCGCAGAGTTTATTGGGAGCATAAATGTTAGAAACATACCAATATTTTTTCAAGATGATTTCTGTTAAGTTTAAAACCACATGACTAGGGGTGGAAAGGATAAAAAATCCATGCACAAGACTTGGATCCCACATAGTGACAACACCTCCGGAGGCTCTAGAGGAGCTGCAACCTTCCCAATGACAACACTTCCAAATTTGTCTCCCCACCTCTTTAAATCTATCCAGGTTCATTTTGGTTTCTTAGAGCATGAGAATATCCGGTTTAACTTTAACTCTAAGATCCTTAGCAATTATGTGTTTACTAGGGTTATTCAAACCCCTAATATTCCAAGAGAGAATGATCATTTAACATTTATTATTATGGAGAAGCAACTTCCCCAGAGTACCTTGAATACCAGCTTCCACTTCCCTTTTGGAGTTTGAATCCCTTAATGCCTTATTTCTTTTTCTACCCAGAGGTGTGGAATCCTTACAAACATCAACTCTAGAGGTGCTTTGCGTGACTAGTTTGGATTTACTAGCTGGGGTCTTGGGAGAGGCTGCTATTTCGTAATATCGACAACAAAGTCTGTGAGAATTTTGAAACCATTTGACACTAGTAGATCTTCTTGTCTCTGAACAAAGGAGCTCTGACCAATAGAAGATACTTCATCTAATGATGGTCCATAGGATACTTGCAGAGCCAAAGAAAGGCTTTCCAAAACTTGACTGGCCTGGAACTCTGAATCAAAGGTCCCCTCTTCAGTGTACAAATTTTCAATATCATTCTCATTCAAATATTCAGCTTCAACATACTTGGCCTCATGGAAACCAGAAACGACCATTACTTTGCAGGGGGAATGATGTTGAGTCAAGGGAATCAAGTCTTTTTCCTCCTTCTGGGAGAAAAGAGGAGCCTTTGTTTCAACAACTTTACCATTTTTTCTAACCTGCCTCCATTCCTTTGCCTCCCTATTATTTCTCTTTTGTGGACCGAAAACAGAATCATTTTTGTTTTTTTTTAAAGTAGAGAACAGTTCTTGTGATCATGACCCACCAACTTGAAATTTCTTCAGGAAAAGGGGGATGGATCATAATCAAAACTCTACACCCAACACCTACGTAAGTCAAGAGTTTGATATTACTTTCAAGAGGAACATCCTGACTCATATTGACATAGAATCTGGCATGGGTAAATCTAGATTTTGCCTTGGTGACTGGATCTAAAGCAATTGGTTTCCCTAGACTTTTAGCAATACCAATAAGGACTTCTGATTCCCAAAACTCTAGGGGTAATCCCAGGAGGTTGACCCAGATGGGGAACTTTGAGACACACATCACATATAGATTAAAATATGGTTCCCATTTCTGAACAACCACATGAGATTTACCTATAAACCAGGGTCCTCCAGAAAGAATCTTAGCCACATGATCTTTGTTGGGTAGAGATATAAGGAAAAAACCATTTGTGTAGGCCAAAACCTCAGCAAATCCATTGGACGCCCAACATCTCTTGACCCAACCTCTAAAGAAATCAATATTTGGTCTAGAGACGAGGCATTTAGCAAAGATAGTGCAATCCATGGAGGCTCTAGTTCTTACTAGAAGAGACTCGGGAACTTCGAGGGATAAGTTACCTTTCTCCTTTGACAGTACCAACCCTTCCAGAATCTCCTTGTCCAAGCTTTTTCCAGCCACACATTCAGCCCACGTGCTCGATACCCCATCCTTATCCTTATTGTCCTTGAGAGCATCAAATACGTGATCGTTAACCTGGTGCAGGGGCCCTTTAGATTGGCACTCCGTCTGACCCACTGGAGATTCCCACTCAAAACTATTTTTTTTAAATTCCAAGAAAGAAGGCCTCCCCTCCCGCTTCTACTCACGCTCCCTTCCAAGTATCCCCCCATAATCTATATAATTCTCAATAGTGTGAGAACAATATGCAATCTTGATTTAGGATTATGAATCTCAAATATTCTCACAATGGACTTCATGAATCGTAACTAAGTCCTTTGTGAAATTTATTCAAAGAACAACTAGATTTAAAATATAATAATTACATTGGAAAATATCATTCATCACATTAGTAAAATAATCACTAATAGAAAACACAAACAGTAAAAAAATTGTTTGTCTTCCTATACAAAGGGATTCCCAAAATGCTCTTTTAGTAACATCAAAATTCATTTTATGATTATTAGATATTTAGAAATAAGATATAATTGGGATATTCCATGATGAATCGTAATGAGAAGAATGTTTTTTTTTATGAAAAGGATATTATATTATATTCAATTAAACATGATACAAGATATTTTCAAAAAAAGTGGGTGGTATGAGAGCATTCCCCAATTCTATAAATAAACTAGGCCTATCCTAGGAAAACATCAATAAAACAAATAGTCGAGCTTAAGTTGTGGAAAAAAAAAGAGTGGAAAGAGGAGGATCATGATCATCTAGTCAGATAGGACAAGGTAAGTCTTTTCCAGCATCTAGGAACTCCTAACCTGAGCCCAAGGGGCTTCTTCTTCATTCTCAGTAGCATTCCACATGGGAGAGATGGCCATATCTAGCTAGGGGAACTTATCAGATAGATGTGGAGGTGAGGGTGGAAGGCCCCACCCATCAAGGGTGCAAGGCTCAGAAAAATTGGGTGAGCCCCACCTGAGTTGATGATCCGGTGGGGGGAGCCCCAACTGAGCTACTAAACCAGTGGGGGGATCCCTAACCATGGTGCTGAGCTAGGGGGAAAGAATTCTCCATGGTTGATTATGCAGCGATTAGCGAGCACAACTGAAAGAATGTCACTGTGAATGGATCCAAGATAATCCTCTAGGATGGCCACCATAGGGTGAAGAGTGCTTTGAAGGTGAAGGTGGCTCATGAGAAACATTACATGAGGCACCACCCTATTTCTACATAAGGTTTTATAGGTGTTCCACCTCAAGATCCACCTTGTTGTCCTAGACTTGATTTTGCAACAACATATTGGAGATAACCGTAAATTTCCTATACAAGGAAAAATGTTGATCAACCTCAACATTAGAAAAAAATTAATTCCTTTATTTCCATAACCATAATAGAATTTCCCCCTAAAATCATGACAAATATGGGAAAACATGTGGGGAAATATGGGATTATATCCTAGAAGAATATGTTTCGAGGTGAAACATTCCATTTGAAGAGGAAAAATGAAATAATGAATCCAATTCTAGGCCCATTGGGTTTTGGGACAGAACCAGAACAAATGTGATATAGTTTACAAATGCCCCAAAAATGGGAATTTGGGAGCAGGAACACCAATATGAAAAAGTTGAATCCCAATTGGAAGACCTATATGTAAAATACACCATAGTAAAAGTGTGATTTTAGGTCCAACACAAGCATACTAGATTGGGTTGAATCTCCTTCTCCAATAAGATAGAGAATAATTAAGCCCACACTGAGTGTTAAGCTTACCAACCATGGGAAGATGAAGTGAAATCCAATTGTATCCTTTTCCAGCCACATAATTCCAGAATGGGGTGTCCACAAACCACTTCCAGTCCATCCACCAAGGATGAGAAGGACGCAAAAATATCTTATGAAACATATGATCAAGAACAACAAAAATAATTGTTGTGATAGCAATTTAATCAGGAATAACAAGCCTCATTCATATTTTTAGCTCATTCCAAGGACATAAGGATTGAAGGAATTTATTGTAGAGGTATTTTATTGAGTTAATTTTTTACTTTAATAACTTAAGTGTAGGAATTTCATGGATCTATGCAAGGCACCTATCCTATATTTTAATGACAGGAAACCACCATGGAGAGTGTTGGTTGATAGAAAGGACATTGCAAAAAAATTTTCCTTTCCATTGTAACCATGGTTTGATAACCTCCCATGATTTCCAAATACTTTTGAGCACAAAGGTGCCCACAATTTTGATGGGAACTAGATCAATGAAGAAATTGGAAAATCCCAATCCTATCTGAGAAGTGCGACCATAAAGGGATCCCTCCACAATGCCATGTCACAGAAGAACTTTCTAAGATTCTCGGCCTTCGATGTAGCAAATTATACATTTTTCTCATAGTGTTTGGCCTTGGTGCCAGATATCAATAAGACCTATTCCCTCAGATTCACGAGGAAGGCAACAAGTTTATGAGGCCACTCTATGAAACCATTTTCTAGAAGAGGTATTGGCCCAGAAAAATTCCTTAAGAAGCTTCTCTAATATGTGCAAAAAATCCATAGAGGGAACCCAATAAGAGGAATAATAAACGTGGGTGGCCTAAAAATTTTTAGAACAAATTTGGAATTTTCCTGCTAAGGACACCGGTTTGGTGATCCAATATTCCAATTTTTCAGCCACACATTGAATCACATACTGCCAGAGATATGTAGGTGATGCTTGAAAGGAAAAAGGAATGCCTAGAAATTTAAACATCTCACCATGACCTGACATCTTCTAATCATAGGAATCCAACCAAGAGGGCATCGATAGGAAGGATTGCCTGTAACATTGCATTTTTTGCTATTGAATTGAAGAGTTAGAGGCAAAATAGAAAATATTGAGGCAATGCATAGCATTGCGGATATTGATTTCTTCCTCAATTAAGTAAAGGAAAGAATCATCAAAAAAATGGACGTTGAGCAATTGGGAATTATCCGTAGAAGGAAATACAATGCCTCAAACAAACCCTTGGGACTTGGCTTGGGAAAGTAGATACCCAAAACCCTCCACTGTGAGAACATAAAGTGTAAGTACAAGAGGAAAAATTTGATGAATGGAATTAAATAGGTCAAAGGAATTGAGATGTGGCCATTAATGGTGATTTGGGATGAGGCATTGGTAAAGACCATTTAAAAAGATTGAAAAAAAATAGGACCAAAGCATAAGGCATGAAGCATGGCAATGATAAAAGGCCATTTGATCATGTCATAATATTTTTCAAAATCAATTTTAATAAACATAACAGGTTGGTTGGATTTGCGGGCCTATTATATACCCTCCTAAACAATAATGATATTATCCAGAATGTAACGTCCCTGAATGAAACCAGTCCACTCTAGCTAGATAATAGCAAGAAGAATATGTCACAATTGAATTGAAAGGGATTTAGAAATGATCTTATAAGATACATTAAGAAAAGTGATATGTCACCAATTGGTTATTTTCTTAGGGTCTCCCTATTTAGGAATGAAATTGATATTCCCTTTATTAATGTGAGCGCTAAACTATTGGTTTTGGAAGCCTTCAAGATAGACTTGATAGAGGTCCAGGAAAATAGTGTCCCAAAGTGATGTATAGAACTTGTATGGGAAAAAATCACACCCAGGGGATTTATCATTAGCCATTTTCATGAATGCTTCATGAAAATCATCAAGCGTGAGAATACAGTCATAAGCTATCCTCTAAACCAGATTAATTTTACAAGGCACGACAACCATAAATTGTTTAAGAGTTGATTTTTTCTCTTCTGAGGAAGATTGGGCTTGAAAAACACACTTGTAATGATTGAAAAATGCCTGTAACATAAGTTGTGGATTTGTAACCCTAGTTTTTCCATCCTGAATAATGTGAATTTTTTGGGATGGCTATTTGGCTCTGAGAGAAATAAAATATATTTTGAAACATGATCCCCACTTTGAGCTAATACACGCGAGCACGGATTTGAGCTCCCCGAGTATTGTGGTTATCCATGATTTGAGTTTTTTATGAATTTTTGCCACTTGGAGTTGTATAATTTTAGAGAAATATTTTCCTTCAAGTGCCACCACAGCTCGGCTAAGAGTGGAGAATCTTGACCAACTGTCAAACATAAATTTTGAGGAATCTGGTCATCTTAGTCATTGCATCCTCCCACCATTGTGTCCAGGTGGACCACATAGGTGGATGATAATTCTGGACATGATGTGGCCAAGATCAAAAGTTACATACCCACTTGATGTGATTGAGAGTGGGCTCATGCTATGATCCATAGGGATCCAAAATGAGTCTACTTCATCAGATCAATCAACACTGAAGAAGGAAAATGAAGAAACAGAGGTTTTGTCTTTATGTTAATAGAACCACCACTCTATGCAGAGTGACGGTTACAGAAATTCCACTCAACTCAGGAGGTGGTCATATAACCACCTCCTAGATAGGGCGGAAGTCCTGTGACCACCATTCTACATTGGGCAGTGGTCTTGGCTCTTTTAGAATTTTTTTTTGAAATGAACAGTCCGAGAATTGGAAAGGTTGTCTGTGTCTCTTCTCCTCCATGACCTTTCCCATCCTCCAATGCATGAGAGGTCATGAGAAGGGCTATAAATATATGTAGGAAGGATATTTTTTGATGATGGAAGGATGAAAGCAAGTGAGAAAGGAATTATTAGTGTTAGAATTGTGTTTCTAGAAGAAAGGAGTGTTGAGGCAGAGAAAGCAAGTAATTGGGAGGAAGTGTGACATATTATCTACTTCTCTTTCATACTTATTGTAAATTATGTACTTCTTATTTTAATTGGCCAATTAAAGTGGGAAGAAAGAGAATTTTCCCTTCCCAACTAGTTTTCCTCCTCTTGAGGTTTCCAGTATAAAAATTGTTGGTGTTCATGAGTTTATATTCTTTCCTTTCTTGCAATTTTTGATTCTAAGCATAAGAAATTTCAGCCACTAAGATAGCTTTGTCATTTTCTAATTGAAAGTATAAAAAAAAATGATTATGTGAACAATTCCAAAGTAGATATTTTACAGATCATTTTGGTATCAGAGCTAATAAGTATCTAGGAATGTGGTATTTGTTTTTGGATTTGTATGACAATGAGGAGATTAAAAGGTGAGGAGGATTTACCTTGCGATCTAGATATTCCTACAAGGAATTGGAAACAGAGAATTCAGGGACAAATGGAGGATGAGAACTTGGTCCGTAGAATCGAGATGCTGGAGACCATGATGGATAGGATGTTTAAAAGACAAGAAGAACTTTCATATTTGCAGAAGACAACTTCTGTTAAGAAAGACTCCATGGAATCAGTGGTTTGAGGCTTAGCCAAAAAATTTGGCATAGGTAGGAACCACTATGAGGAATATTATGGGGAAGAACGTGAAGAAGAGACTTCAAATGCAAGAGAAAAGGTAAAATCTGGTCATGCTCTTTTTAAAGTTGAGACGAAAGTTAAAATTAAAAGATTTGAAGGACAATTAGATGTAGAGTTGCTTAATGAATGGTTAAAACATCTAGAAGTCTACTTTAGTGTCCATAATGTCACTGAGGTGTAAAGGATCACCTTTACACGTCTCAAAATGGAGGGACATGCTCTGGTTTTTTGGGAAACACATCTATCCACTTGTGAAAAGAAGAAATGTCCTATTGTGAAATATTGGAAAGAATTTAAAGAATTACTTAAATCTAATTCTATCCTATTGTCCATAAGACTGACCAAATGCTTAAATGGCAGTATTTTAGACAAGGAAGTAGTCAAAGTGTGCAGGACTATACTATGGAGTTTCAAAGGAAAGCCATGTTGTTGAACATGGACTTGGAGGATGAGGATATTTTGACTAAGTACTTGGGAGGACTTCACACTCACCTTCGAATAAAAGTCATCTCCACGAAGCCCAAATATCTCAATGATGCATGTATGCAAGCATACTACATAGATGATGAAAAGAAGCAAGGAGAAGAAGAGCCAAGGAAAAAGCAGTCGAAAAATCAGTAGAAGAAAGAACATGGGAAAATAAGTAACAAGGGTAAGTGGAAAGGGAAAGTTAAACAAGCTTCCACTAATTTAAATACTTGTAAAGATCCCAATAATTTTCACAAGTACTATGATATCAATGGTCATACTAACACTACATGTTGGAAGTTGCATATGGAGTTACATCTGAAGAACCAAACCAAGGACTCAAAGAAGTCCATGACAGTTGTAAAGACAGAAGGGGAGGTGGAAATTGAAGATGAATCTAATGTACATGAGAGGCTTGGATACACAAACACCAACATGGACAACCAGGAAGAGGATATGAGTAGACTATTTAAGATAAAAATATATATCAAGAGAACTAAGGTAAACGCTTTGGTTGATATTATTTCTCAATCTAATTTTATTTCTAAAGTAGTTGTAAATAATCTTGGTCTTGATACTTACGAGCATCCACACCCTTACCCTTTGGGTTGGGTGAAGAAGGGTGTTGAAATTCAGGTAACAAAAAGATGTAAGGTCAAGTTTGGGATAAATTTCCAATATATTGATGTATTGGAAGTTGATGTTATTCCACTTGATGCTTTTGATGTTGTTTTTGGGAGTTATTACTTGTATATTAGGGATGATATATTTATGAGAAGGGAAAAAAGATATAGATGGGTCAAGGATGGGATCAGCTACAACATTTGGGCACACCAACATAAAACACGGGTTACTATGGTGAGTGATAACCAAGAAAAATGACTTATTCAGAAAAATCATAATTAGTTTTGTTTACTTTTGTTAAAGGATAAACAAGATGGGGTAGAATTTTCAGATAATTCTAACCACGGAAAATAGGATTTGGATAGTATTATTTAGTATTTTTAGGATCCTAGTGGGTTACCACCAAAACTAGAAGTAGAGCATGATATTCATCTGTTGTCAGATTCCCCTCTACCGAACATTTGGTTATATAGGCAATCCTTGCTGGAGAGCACTGAAGAAAAGAAACAACTCTAGGAACTTCTAGACCAAGGGGTGATATGTTCGAGCACCTCACCATGTGGTTCACCTATAGTGATGGTGCCAAAGAAGTATAGTTCTTGGAGAATGTGCATTGACTACCGTGCTTTGAACAAGATCACCATAATGAACAGATATGCACTTCCTTGTATAGATGATATCTTGAACTAGCTTCAGCATGCTAAATTATTCACGAAGTTGGACCTCAAGTTAGGTTATCACAAAGTCATAATGAAGGAGGAGGACATCTGGAAGACTTCCTTTAAGACAAAATATGGTTTGTATGAATAGTTAGTGCTTCCATTTGGTTTATGAAATGCACCTGCTACATTTATGAGATTGATGAATGATGTATTGAAGGGTTTCATAGATTCATGTGTAATTGTTTATCTAGATGATATCTTGATTTTTAGCTCCACATGGGAGGAACATATAACTCATTTTCAACAAGTATTGTAAGTTCTTAGGGAGAAACTACTGCTTTGTAATATGAAGAAATGTGAATTTTCCAAATAATCACTTTTCTATCTTGGGCACGTGGATGGAGGACTAGAGTTATGGGTGGATCTAAAGAAGGTGGAATTCATCACTAGTTGGCCAACACCAATAGTAACCACAGAGACTAATATTTTTGTGGGATCATTACAGTAGATGTAGAAGTTCATTCCAAGATTCTCTGTGGTTACAACACCTCTTCACACAATGGCCGCAAAGAGTAAGGGTTTTGACTGGTGTAAGGAACAAGAAAAATCCTTTGAGTTATTAAAATACAATATTAGTCATGCTTCAATACTTGTTCTTCCTAATTTGTAGCATCCCTTTCAAGTAGAGACAGATTTCAGTGATTATGGTATGGGTGCAATGTTGCTTCAGGGATGTAAACACGTATTCTATCATTCTAAAACTTTTACTTCAACAGTTAAAGGATATTAGTATACTATAAGGAAATATATGCACTAGTTCATGCAATTAAAAAATGGAAGCATTATTTGTTGGGTAAAGAAACTATTGTGCACAATGAACACAAACCTCTCAATTATTTGCAAGCACAATATAAATTGTAGTAGGCAAGGCACTACAAATGGATGGGATTCCTTCAAAAGTTCCATCTGGTGATCAAATACAAGAAGGGATGATTTTAGTGGAGAATATTCATAATATGGAGAATATTCCATTTTTAAAAAATTTGAAAAGGTGAATTTTCTGGCATGGGTCAGTGACTTCTTCTCCTAAAAATTACAGTTTAATTTTTTTTAGGGGTCAGCTTCACCTACCCTTGAAACTATCCCCTATATAATCCTGGATTATTCACCAGGTAGAACACTACTAGATCACTCATACCACCTGGGGGCATATGTATTATCAAGTACAGTAAATGCCCAATAGAAGGGAAAAGTATACAAACGCGTGAGAGGAGAGCGGAGGCTGCAAACGTACAACATGGAGAGTTTTTTGAAACGTGACATGGAGAGTTTGTTGATGTGTGAAAGGAGTGCGGAGGAAGTAGACACACGATAAAGAGTTTGTTGACGTGTGACATGGAGATTTTGTTGTCACACAACCAGAGGGTAGAGGCTGCAGACGTGAGATAGAAGATTTACTATCGCACATCAACAAGGTGGTTGACATGCGTCAATGAACCTCACTGACATGCGTCAACAACCTTGTTGATGCACGTCAATGAGCCTTACTGACGTGCGTCAACCACCTTGTTGATGCGCATTAACAAGTCTTCTATCACACATCTTAAAAATCAAGAAATAGTTTTGTTGTGGGACCCCCAAAAAATTCACCTTCCCACGAAACCGGTTCTGAGGATATTCACCAGGTATTTTCCACCTTCGATTTTTAAGAGGTCTCTTATAATGAACCCTGCAAGAAGGGTAGTACAAACTTGGTGGCAGACATGTTGCCTAGGCTGCCCACACAGGAGAAGTTCTCCTGTTTGGCCACTATCTCTCAGATCGAGCCCTTCACAAAGGAATCTTACAGAGGGGCATATGCCCAAGACAGAATTTGGGTGACATTTCAATAGTTGCAGTCCCAAAGGGTTGAAAGGACGGGGATAGAAAATTGTTATCTCAAGGATGGGCTGCTCTACCAATGGGGGAAGATTTGTGTGCCTAAAGAAGAAAGACTTATATTGCTGAGGGAAGCACATACCTCAAAAGTAGCGGGACATTTTGGTGTTGGTAAGACCCGAGCCCACTTGCAAAGGTACATGTATTGGCCTAATATACAAGAAGAAGTATAAAAATTTATACATGGATGTAAAATTTGTTGTACTAGCAAGCCTAAGACTAGGAAAGAGGGTTTGTATATGCCTTTTCCAGTACCTACTTGTATGTGGGAGGAAATTTCTATGGTTTTTGTAGGAGGATTACCTATGTCTAAACATGGCCATGACTATCTCTATGTTTTTGTTGATAGATTCAGTAAGATGTGTATTTGTATGGCATGTAAAACGATAGTAAAAGCACATGAGGCATATATTTTCTTTGATAATGTATGGGTGAATTTTGTTTTGCCAAAGTCTATTGTTTCTGACAGGGATTCCAGGTTCTTGGGGAATTTTTGGACTACTTTACGGGACAAGATGGACACTAGAATACAAAGGAGCATGTCTTTCCATCCACAGATAGATGGACAGACAGAGGTGGTGAACAGGACTTTGGTAGAATTGATCAGAGGGTATAATAGAAAATACCCAAGGACTTGGTATGAGTCCTTAGCCTACATTCATCATTTCTATAACTGGGCAGTACACACATCCACTATGAGGTCACCATTTGAAGCATTTTTGGGACATCTACCTACAAATCCACTGGACATATCAGTTGGGGTAGACAGGATGTAGAAGGAGACATGAGACACATAGGTGACTAGAGAAAACAAATTTATTGAGAGGATCCGAGTAAATGCATCTCAAATTCAAAGAACAGTCTAGAGAAATCTCAAACCAAGTACAAAGCTAGGCAATGATCGATCATAGGATGGGAACATAAACTTCATGTTGGAGATAGATTTTGGCTTTACTTGAGCAAGGGAGATACTACAAGGTCAAGCATGGAAGCTCAAGCCACTATGATATGGGCCCTTCACCATATTGGAGCAGGTTGGAGAAAATGTGTTTTGACTTGATTTACCATCATTTATGAGGATGTAATCTGTAGTAAAATGTGAGAACTTGCATCTATATGAGCCATTCATGCTAGACAGAAGATGAAGGACATACAATTTCTACCTCTCCATTGACGATTGCGTCTTGGAATCACGAATGTGAAAATTGGAGGAGGATGTAGTGCTACAACAGAAGGTTAGAGAGACTAGGAAGAGGTCACACAGGAGTCTTAGACAGATTGGACTGAAAGGAAAGACACCAAGGTAGGCCCCGGTGGTACTCCAAGGAGCAAGTGAAGGAATTATTTCCTAATCTACTCCCCCACTAAGATATTTTGTGAGACAAAAATGCCTCCTAAGTAGGGGAGGTGTGATCCATAGGGATAAGAAAATGACCTCTACTTCATCAAATAAATCTAGCACTAAGGAGAAGGAAAATGAGGATACATAGAGGGTTCTATCTTTTTAGTTAACAGGACCACCGACTCTATGTGCAGAGTGGTGGTTATAGAACTGTGCACAACCTAGGTGGTGGTCTTATAACCACCACCAAGTGAGGGTGGCATTCCTGTGACCGCCAAGTCTACTATTGGGTAGTGGTGATCTTGGATATTTCAGACAGTAAAACAAAAATATGAAATGAATAACCCCCTAGAATTAGAAAGGTTTTCCGTGTCTCTTCTCCTCCATGATCTTTCCCATCCTACAGTGCACGGGAGGACATGAGAATGTCTATAAATACATGTAGGAAGGATATTTTTTGATGATGGAAGCATGAAATCAAGTGAGCAAGGAATTCTTAGTGCTTTAATTGTGTTTATAGAAGAAAGGAGTGTTGAGGAAGAGCAAGCAGGTAATTGGAAGGAAGTGAGAGATATTATATACTTCTCTTTCATACTTATTGTAAATTATGTAATTCTTATTTGAATTGGCCAATAAAAGTGGGAAGAAAGAGCATTTTCCCTTATTGAATAGTTTTCCTCCTTTGGAGGTTTCCAGGATAAAAATGGTTGGTGTTCATTAGTTTATATTATTTCCTTTCCTACAATTGTTGATTCTAAGCATAAACAAATTCATTCACTAAGTAATCTCTGTCATTTTCTAATCCAAAGTATAACAACATCATTTAATTTTGATTCTATGAACAATTCCAAAGTAGAGAGTTTACAGGTCATGCTACATCAAGGTAGTATTAACAAAAAAATGACCTTTGTGGCAAAAAGGTCATTGATCTTGCCAAGTAATATGAAATCGTATGGGAGAATGGTCTGAAAGGATGAAATTAGGAATTACTTCCACTGGAAATGAGTAGATGGTGTCAAACTTGAAATAATCTTGAGTTGAAGGCATGGCTTTGTCAATCCATTTGAGGACCCGATCCAATCCACCTCACAGATTGGATCAAGTAAACCAAGATTTAGAAGTGGGAGTGCACGAGGCGTTAGGGTCATGAAACCCAAATTTATTACACATATAGAACCATGCTTCTCTTTCGTTAGCTATCCAACATATGGGCCGATGCCTGTACTTATTAAAGGGAAGCTCCACCATATTAAAGTCACCAAAAAATGACCCAAAAGGTGTCAGGAATGAAATTATCAATCCACCACCAAATATCATCCCTTTTGGCTGCATCATTAGAGGCATAAATGTTGATAAAGCCAAAAGGGTGGCCGTCACTATTAAATAAGGCCTAGATGGCACAATTAGTGGGGTCAAAAACATTCTCCATAAATAAGGGCCACTATTTAGGAGAGAAAAGGGATATCAAACCCCCATACTCTGCATCATGATTACTACAGAATGCTAGGTTGTCAGAACAGATGGATTTATAATCCATCACCAACTAAAAACCTATAAATTTCACTTCCTGCAAACACAAAACATCCAAATTTTGTATAACAAACTTGTGGTTTGAGTATGTAATACCCAACACATTCCATGAAATGAAATTCATCATAAATATTGCTCAAGTTCCATATCACCTACCTCCAAGCCATCTAAGACATCAGATTGATTTTGTAGAAATTGAGCATTATTTTTCTTCAGAAAATCTTGTAGTTCTACTTTCCTTCATCCAACATATTCTATACTATATTCCTCCTCAGCAGAGTCTAAACTTCAAGTGGTATTTTGATCCTGGGAGTGGTGAGAAGGACTTCGGGCCATTTTGAATGACACATGTGGACCAATTGATAAAACCAACTACAAACTTGGAAGAGTTGAGGAATTTCATATGGATTTTGTTGGTTCTATGAGAACCGAGGTCGCCTTGGGTATGCTTGTTAACTTAATCAAGGGCATAAATGATTCATCTGTAACCAACTCCTTGAGTTATTTTTGGTTGCAGGTTTATTCATAACAACTGGCTTGCTTGAGTCGTTTGTGTCAAGGACCTTGTTTTGAGCTGATTTGTTCTTATTTTTCCACCCTCCTATAGTTTTCCACCCATCCTCTTGAGGGGTTTTTTCCACTTCTGAAACCACTTTAGGTGTTAGGAAGTTGTGTGGAACATAAATAGGGTAGTCCTTGATCTTATAATCAGAGGCATGGCATCAAAAGTAAGTGTTAGGAAAATTAATGTATAAAATGCACTGGGAGTAGTGAAAATCTCCCATTTGAATCTCAATGCACTCTTTTAGCTCTTGAGAGAGATCAAATTCCACACAAACATGCTTTTGTGGCCTACCATTATAAAAGTGTTGTAGTTCCATGCAAACAACCCACCCTATGGAGGAATTTATTTGATGCAAGAAGTGAATGCAAGGGAGGGGCAGAAGAGGAAATTCGATCTAAACAGGCACTTTAAGGTCCACATAATTAGAGACCACAAAGTATTTGGTCCATGGTGAGAAAACTAACAAAGATTTGCACACATACCACGTGTTTGAGAAGTTCAGAATGGTCAAAGCATGTAAGGGGTCAGAAAAATGGAAAAGGAAAAATCATTTAGTCATGTTTTGAACACTCTCGGGTCGGATGTAGTGAGTGACCTAGGTGGAGTTAAGCCATGATTTGAGAATTCTTTCATAGGGTATATGCCCACTAAAGTAACCAATAAGACATAACTATTCTAACCACTGGCACGCAATGTTAAAATCAGAAACACGTAAAATAACATCAGGAGGAGATTCATTACCTAGTGGAAAACTTTCAGAATGAATTTCCGGAGGTGTTTTGGTGGTGGTGCCATTTTTTACGTCTCCACTAGCTCCAACCATGGCTTTAAGATAGGATCAAAGTGGAATGGGCCATTATATAAATGCACCTAAAGGGCTGAAATTCCTAGAAAGTTTTGAGAAATGTTCTATCCCGCAACACCCAAAAGGCTGCAATATGTCATGTACACAGAGAAAAACCCTAGTAGATAATTTTTTTCTCCTTCCCATATGTAAAATAATTATTTATTATTTTCATCCTCATTATCTTCAATTTCAATCTTTTGGGTTCCCTTATTAGTAATAAATAAAGAAGATTTTTTTATGAATATATTATTTTGAACATGGGTTAATTAGTATGTCCATGAATTCATTCAATGTCATTTGGATCCTCAATCATATGATGCATTTTAATGATCATGGAGTCATAATCACCAAATTCAAATTGCGTCAGCATGGACCATTTCCAATAAAATAAAAAAATCAAAATCCTTGATTTTCCACAATTGACCAAAAATTGAACAACCAATATAAATATGAAGCCTCCCTCAAATCCAAACACATAAAGAATATAGAATCCCTTAATTTTCTCTATATTTTTGAAAATGTGAATAAGTTTGAAATTTTTCAAAAATTGCATCTAAGGGAATGATTTTATTCAAAACACAAAATTACAATACTTTATTAAAACATATTAAAAATGATGAGTTTTGGATGGTATCTTCCTTGTTACAATTCTCTACTTCTCTTAATAAATAAACAAAATTTAACAATGGCTTACTAGATATATACGATTCCTTAAAATAACGTTTCAAAGGATCCCCAAGAAATTAACAAGGTGACAAATCTAGTTGTAGGAAACCAAAGAAGTTAAATTGTTAGAATTGTTTTATTCATGTGATGGATGACCATTCATGTTTTAGTATGAGGTTTTATTTTACAATGTTTCCCGAAAAACAATAACCTCTAATCGTTACACAAAAAAAATGTATAATGAACTAGAGATCTTCAATTAAATGAAAGAAGGTATGTTGAGTATTGTAGGGAAATAATTAATTGAAATATTATTTATTACAAGATAAGAAAAAGTGATGGGGTAAAATATTTCTAATTAGACTATTAATCTCTTAAGTTAAATATGTAGGCCATATAAATAATCATTGAGCATAAAAAAGAGTAAGCAATGTCAACATTTTTAAAAATTTAGTTAGGGAAATATTATTTCCAATGCACCCTATTAGATTATATTAGCATCTTATACCAATAAGTGGAGGAAGGTTGACATTCCTTGTAAAAATCATGCCACACACAAGCTTTCCATGCCATTAGTTTTTATTTTATCAGAAAAACCAAGTGTATTTCCTTAACTCAACTTACAATTAGGTATTCTTGTACTTATAATGCAATAGAGTACTATGTTTGTGACAAGAATTGTTATTGCATATGAGGCTAGACAATAAGAAAAATGCATACAATAAATGTCACATATGTTTACATATTAATGTTTAGCACAATTTTTCAATGTCGCAAGAGTTAATGCCCTAAGGAATAGTAATAAACATCGTTACGACCCAATAGGTAGTAACATAATCATAACTATATTTAGTAGGCCATGGCTATCTAATTAATAATGGAGTAGATTGTTAAATGATTTCACATATTCATCATTAACACGAGAAAACTCCATTTATATGAGCCCTTTTACAATTGATGTAATGGTTTAGATAGTTTGATTTCTAGTGTCTAAGGTTGAATATACTCTAATATTTTATTGAAAATTTTCCATTTCAATATTTATGATGTATTTTTTAATTGTGTATTAGACTAATTAATAATATCATTTACATAATAATTTAACACATATAATTACATTAAGAGGGCCTAAAATTTATTTCCCTAACAACTTTTGATCAGTATATACTATTTTCGTGTAGGTCATGGCATGACCAGTATCATGTCACTCACACCCAAGGTATAATATACCTTTCAAATATAATTATAGTTGTTTTTCCCACCAACATGATTCCATTTTTCATTCCCATCCAATGAAAAATTTCTATAAACATGTAATGCTCATTATATATGCTACTTATTATATTTAATTTTTATCCAATGTATGGCTTGATCATTATATAATATGTAGAATTATTAAAGGTCTATTATCATTAAATTGTATATAAATCTAATTGCCATAATAAAAAGATAATATTGTTGGCATGTTGAGTTATATGTGTTGTCATTGATGTAAAATCTCATTAATGACAAACAGGATAATGGAGAAGGATCAAAGGATGCTTATTATGTTGCTGACATTGATGTTCAAATGTTTTTATGGTGGCATGAGGTGATTTAGTGAGATTGGTTTGGTCTAAAAAGCCTAGTCAGGTGACCTAGCTTACCTCAGTGATGGTGCATGGTGGTTGGATTTTTCTGGCGTCTTAAGGAGCATGTTAACATCATAAAGATAATGTTTGGAAAGTATTTAGGAACTCACACGAGTTTCAAGGTGCATGTATAATTTTAAGACCAAGATTTGGGTGCTCATCTAGACCAAGTCTAGGTGCTTGGAGGCATGAGGTTGAGTTGTAGAGCCGTGTGAGCTCATGGAAGAATGCAAGGTTATCATACATGTTATTCCAGGTATGTTAGGACCTTTTGGATATGTTTCATCCAAATTTTAGTGTTGGTTCATTTTACACTAGAATAAACTATGCAAAACCCCAATGGCTAGTCATGCAAATGAGATGAGATGATAATAAGGAGACCTATTTGAACCATGTTGATGATTGAAGATGATGCAAATGGGTTTCCTTGAGGTGTGAGAAAAATTTAGAGTCATTCTGGAGATTTTTTTTCAAGTCATGATGTT
This sequence comes from Taxus chinensis, assembly GCA_019776745.2. Lineage (NCBI taxonomy): Eukaryota > Viridiplantae > Streptophyta > Pinopsida > Cupressales > Taxaceae > Taxus > Taxus chinensis. Next base: position 488,232,559 of record CM034154.1, read on the forward strand.
TTATGTGAAACATGGTCAAGAAGAAAGAGATTTCAAGCTCGAATTACACCTTCTGATGCTCACCATGAATTATATGAATTGTGTGGGACCTTGTGGCTTTCAGGGATGATTTTTCAATGATTCAACAAGGTTTCACAAAAATAATGAATGTTAAGAAGGTAAATAACTTTTTGTGTGCTTGAAACCCTAGCTTGAAAGTGGTAGGAGATATTTTCTCCTTAAGTGACCATAATTTATTTTTTGTGTTATTATGAATATTTTATGATGTAGAGGACTCTACTAGGTTTCCATAAAGATATAGTAGAGTATTTGGTGATGAGTGGACCCCACTCAAACATACAAGTTTCTGAAGAAGTTCAGTTTGGGAAATTTTTTTCCAAAGGAGTTGAAAAATAAATGGATTTTTTTTTATCATGGAACTTTTACTTTATGTCCATGATGGTATAAGATCATGGTTGATCTTATAGAGGGAAAAATTTGCCATGTTTATGAAAGCTAGTCAAAAGGTAGTTTTGGGGCAGTTCTGGAGTACTTTCACGTATTTGCTTGGTTGAAGACCTTCCACTTGGATTTGGAAGGAAATGTGATATTTTATGGATAGAGGATTTATATTTGTTTCCTGTGGTATATGGTTTTTCTCATGATGATGAGATTTTATGGGTCATCCAGGTTAGTTTGTGGAGAAGAAGGATGCATGTTTCTCGGGACATATCTTCTTATGATGAATGATTAAGGTAAATGATGCATGAGATGAATGATTTTATTATTTATATTAGTTGTAGAGTGAATAGGGATTAATTTTTTCCCTTGTGAAGGCATTTTTAGTTCTGGAAAGTGGCAGAAAGGGTGTAAACTATTTGAGTTTGTAAAGCTTCTTTTTGGACAACTTGTTTTGGTAAAAAGGAAAGTTAATGTGGTTTGCACATATGGATGTTTATTGAGCTCCAACATGCATGGATGTAATCTATAGGTCTTAAGGATTCCAAATATTGATTACATTCCATATTTGAGTTGTTCTTGGGTGGTCTTGAGACCCAAAGGTGAAGACAGGGTCTTGAAAAACAACTTTTTTATAATGATATGAGCCTTCTTGAGTTGGTTATGCAAAATTTGATTAGTGAAAGATAATTAAAGACCATGTATGATTTTTTTACTTCATATTACACATGTATTATTAATTTTGGATCTTTACTAATCATTATTTTGGTATTATTGGTTTTAGTTCATCCAGGTGATGGGATTTTGAGCTAAGTTTGTGCATGTTTAGTGGTTTTGGGAATGGCTGAAATAAATGGGCCCAATGTGAATGTTTTGTGATTATTTTTTTATTTTTTAAAGTTGTATTGGTAAAAAAATGAGGAAAACCAACCTATATTTTGTTTGAAATAAGGAATGCATATAAAAGTGATGTTTGTAGTTTAAATTTAAACTAGTTGATTTAAAGGGAAAAGTGTGACCTATGTGAGTGTGTGTAATAGGTATGAAGGTATATTTTCAAATCTGAGAGAGTGTGAAAGATGATGATGAATTTTTGAGAGTGTGTTTTCAAGAGTTTGAAGCAAATACAAGTTGTCAAAGTGCAATAAATATCGAATTGGGGAAGTGAGGGTTTAAACAAGGGTTTCAAGGTGTGTGACTTGAATAGGTGATCTCCATAAATTTTTGCAACAACAAGAAATCATATAGATTCATCCAAAGGTGGTTGCGTGGGTGCTTGATCATATTAGGGGGTTTTATCCTCCTTGTGCAGTTGGTGCTTCACTAAACTAGGGTTTGGTTCTCCTTGTAGGGTTAGTGTTATACTAAACTAGGGGTTGGTACTCCTTGTGAAGTTGGTGATTCACTAAATAATTTTGATTTGAGTAATATAATAAGAATTTTTAGTGTCTTTTCTTACCCTTGAGTTTTTCCCACTTATATCTTGTGTTCTTGTGTTCTCTCTCTTGTTCACTGTTATTTGAATGTGTGTTTTATGGTGATTTACACACATTAATTAATGGATGAATGGTTTATGGTTTAAAAAATAAAATATGAAATTGATTAAATTTTTGTAAGGATGGATTCACCCCCCTTATCAGTCCATTTTGATTCAAATAATTGGCATCAGAGAATTTCCTTGTGGATAAGTTTTATCACTTTAAAGGATATCTTTGAAGCACAAAAATGACGACTCAAAAAAGTATCTCTTCTACCAACAAGGAACTATTGTTTGGAGTAAACTTTGTATTTTATATTATGAGGATGAGGACTCATATCATGTCCCAATAGATTGATATTTGGCAAGATGTGAAGGATGGTTATACTGCTCCTACTACTCCACCAACTAGTAATGTATACAAGAAACCATGTAGTGAAAATTCAAATGCCATGAATGCTATTATCTGTGGTCTAGGTTAATCTGAGCTTGTGAAGGTGATGCACTATCAATCACCTAAAGCTATGTGGGATAAACATCAGGTCTTATATAAAGGTGACTCCAAGGTAAGAATTTTCAAACTACAAACTTTCATAAATCAGTTTGAAGGTCTAAAATTTGTGATGATGATGAGCCCATTGCTGCATATTTACTTAAATTTGACAAGATAGTCACCACCATGAAAGTATTATGAGAATATGTGAAGGAAGAGGTATTTGTTAAAAAAAATTGAGATCTCTAACTTCTAAGTTTGATTCCAAAGTATCTTCTATAGAATAAGAAAATGATTTGAATACCTTGAAGATGGATGAATTGGATGGGACTTTGAATACCTATGAAATGAGAAGTTTTGATTATAAACCTACCAAGAAAGATATTAATTTCAAATCTAAAATGAAGACCAAATGTAAGAAGGCCAAGGGTGATAATAATGCTCCTGAAATTGATGATGAAGAACTCTTTGCAATGGTTGCTAGAATATTTAATGTTGGATCTGGTAAGTATAAAGGAAAAATTCCATTCAAGTGTTTCAATTATGGTGAAGTATGCTACTTTGTTGTTAACTATCCTCATATGCATGAAAATGAAGGTGATGAAGAATCTTAAGTTCAGTATAGGAATAAGGGAAAAAGAAGATTTTACACAAAGGAAGATGATTTTTTTTCTAATTCTAGTAGTGGTGTTTCATATTATGAGTATGAATTTGATCAAGAATATGTTGGTAATGAGGTATTGTTCATGAATAAATATTCCATGAGATATAGTAGTAGTGACTCTTCATTATTAGGTGATTTTATATCAGGTTCTTATAGAGATTTGGAGGAAGAAAAAGATGTTTTTGAAGATAAATGTGTATGTATCCAAAATGAGTTAAGGCATACTGAAAGGAAGAATAAGAAGCTAAAATATCAGGTCAAAAAGTATGGGTATAAGATTCATGATCTTAAATAAAATAACATGCTTGAAACAAGAAAGCACTATAGTTCCCACCTATTTTGATTTCCATTTTGGACCATGTTGACTCATTATAGCATCGTATTAAGGAATTAGCTATCAGATATATTTCATTTTGATGATGATTTTGTTACATTACATGGATAATTATATGTCGATTTTATATGCTAACTCATTTTATGATAGGAATGTACATGGAATATGATGTCAATATGTTACACTATTTTTGGATCATAGTTTTATTATTCACAAGATAGTTGTTGATAATATGTGGATTATCATTAAGATATTGCTTACGTTTTTGTCATATTCGTTAACTATTATTGGGAAGCTATAATTTTTAACTTGACTGTGTAAATGACAGGTTCATCACATGAGAAACATGGGACTTATGCAGGGGATGTCTCAAACCAGCACAATGGGCCCAAAAAGGCAAAAGTTCTTTCCTATTTTATTTTTCTATGGGTCACATTTCTTGACCTTGGTCTTTTTGTGGATTATTTAAACCCCCCTTATGGTGTTGTATTATTATTAACTTCTTATCTTATCGGTTTTGCTAAAACCTCTTACTATGGCATTGTTATTAATAATTCTAATCCTATTATTACCTTGAGTTTAACTCTGACCTCTTGGATTTTATGGAAATTGGTTATGTCTTTCTTTATTCTTCCTAATGGATTATTTGGAATACCTAATCATGAATTAGGTGACACCAACAAACTCTCCTAAATGCCATCTTTTCCCAAAACTCGGATTTGGGAAAAAGGTGACATTTAAGAGGTGTAGAAGGAAAGTTATGGACTAAATTTTCCTTAGAAAGAGCCCTTGGGCCCTATACCCGGGGGTAGGTGGGATCCTTCTAAGGCATATTGAGCCCATTTGGCCATTTTCCCACTTTTTCTCCCTCATCTTTTACGAAAATTTCTTGATTATGTGAGTGGTGTTTGGATATGAGTATCCTCCATTATTGATTGGATATTTATTTTCTTATCTTCTAATTTGGGGTTTATGGGGTGAAAATTTTGGAGATTTTATATTAGTTGAAGCATAGGTAGAGGGTGACACTTTTCACCCTCCCATTTGGTCCTTTTGTTTTCTACTTTTCTATATCATCCCCTCTTGTGGAATGGATTGGGGGTTACTTGCTTCATTTCTCCTTGATTTGGGTTTGCTTATGGGAGCTTGTAAGGAGAGGTAATTGGATTATGGAAGCTTGGATTGGAACACTTGCTAAATATTGAGGTAGAATCTTACCTCAAATTTCTTCTTTGTTGAAATGGTTAAAAGTGTGTTGTGTGGATTGGAATTGATTGTTCATTTTTCTTGTGTTTTTTTTCTCATCCAATCTTTCATGGGTTGGATTTTGGGCATGTGTGTGAAGAGGGAAGAATCCCCTTTTTAATCACCCTAATTCTTGATGGAAAAGTTTGAGGGAACTATGGTTTACCCCTTCATTTGGTTTGAAGGGCATGGAGGGATAAGGGGATAATTTATGGAGAGATAAGGAGAGTATGATATTTCATGGAGAGATAAGGATATGGTAGCTTACTATGGTTTATTGGGTTCTAAATTTGGAAATTTATGGGATATCTTATCCCCTCTTCCGTCATTGAGAATTTTGGTGCTTCTCAAGTCTTTGATTGATTATATTGCATTGTTTTTGGAGTGTTACTCCTATGTATTATATCCTTTATTTTGTTTTGGTGAATGTTTTCCACTGCTAGTTTGAGGCATGCCCCTCCCTCTTTCCCATGTTCTTAGAGGGATGCTATCATGTCATTTTTTTCCACCTTAAGGCATGTAATGATTCCTATATGTTGAGAAGTAAACAGGTTGGTTTCTCATGGGTTTTGGAGATACTTTTGGATTTCATGGAGCTTGAAAAAATAACAGATTTTTGTTTTATGCATGGAGTTACATTCGTTGGAAATTTGGGCATGTTTTCCTCCTATGAGGAGGGCTTGTCATGCTTACATTTTAAAGTTATTCTTTTCATTATGTAAAGAGCATTATAATCTATTGTAGCTGTTATGACCCATAATTTGAATAGGAAAAAACATGGGTGGAAATGTTGAGCTGCAAAATGTAAAAGATTACTTAAATTTGTTGGTTAAAAATATCCCCTTTGTTTCTTCTTTCTAGTATCTTTATTTTAGAAATGGTTAAATCAACTTAGGAAATAAAATAATGTTCAATGTTATGAAATGGAATTTATCCTTCTCTCTCTTGGTTGAAATATGCAATTTGTGCACCTTATTTTACCCATAATGTGATTCTAAGTTATTGAGTTTGTTGGTTATGGAAACTCCATATTTCCTTGTATTTACCTTGTTCAAATGGAAAGAAAATAATTCTATTGGTTGTTGTTTACTGCAATGGAAGGGTTTGTTAAATATATAAGTTATAGCATCTACATCCTTGTAATTCAATGTTAAAATTTGCATATGTATTGCATTATATTTGTGGTTCAAAATATGACTTTCTATTATATCTCTAATAAAAAACCAGTAAGTTATTTTATCTTGTACCTATTAAATAAGTCATCTTTGTTCATACACACACACACACACACACACACACACACACACACACACACACACACACACACACACACACACACACACACACACCCACCCACCCACACACATGCTTGCATTAGATAAAAATATGGATTCTCCAAATAGAAATAGAAATTCGGAATTTGTTTAAAAAATTATTATCGATTGAAAATAAAATAAAAAATTAAAGTTCCATGTAAATGAATCTAAGGAAAGTAAATTTACTTTAAATTTTTTAAATAAAATACTCATGGGCGTAGCCTTTTCATTTTGTGAGGGAAGTGAGTTAAATTATTTATATATATATTACTTAGCTAAGGTGGGCATATAAGTAGATCTGGAAATGACTTCCTTAAAGAGTGTGAAGGAAATAATAAAATTAAATTAAAACAAAAAAAAACCAATCTTTCTTCCTTTTAGCAAAGAGAATTGTTTTCATTAAAAAAATGTGGAATCTTAAATCATGGCTGCCCCTCTAGTAAATAAAAAGAAAAAAAACTTGCAAAACAAGCTTGAATGGAGCCATTCTTGGCCGCCCTTGTGGGTAGAAAACCTCCCCCATATCCGTAAGAAATCTACTCCAGATTGTGAGCATAGCCTCTGCATTAAAATAAAATAATAGACTAAAACAAAACCCTATAAAAAAATTCCATAGCTGCTCTGTGGGTTGATATCCTCCCCAAATCAACAAAATAAATAATCTTATAGATTTGTTGGATAAAACACAAAACAATGATGGAGATCAATAATTTTTAAACCTTGATAAATCAAACAGTTGTGTGCAAACAAAATCTGCATATTCAAATCTAAATGGAGTGGATAATCCTCCTCTAAATATCTTATTCCTTGAGCTCTCCATAAGTTCTCCTTCCCTGCACAAAAAAAATAAAAAAAGAGAAAACTAGGGCATCCAAATGAATGAGAAGAATAGAAATGAAAAAATAAATTTAGGTTTGATAACTATATCCTCATATTAGTTTTAGGTTTAGCATATCTAACGGTGGAGATTAAAACAAATCTAACACCCTAATTTAATTACATTTTCAATTGGGTGAGTAAGGTTGTTTTTAAAATAAATGTATTACTTTTAGTTTTAATGAGAACATGACTATACCCTATGGTTGATATTTATTAGGGAACTTTATGTTTAAATGTTAATTTTGGGAAGTGACTTAGGTGGTGTAATAGTATTTTTATTAATTAAATGGATTAATTAACCCAAACCACGACCATGATTTTATCCATGGAATTAAGTAAGAAACTTATATAATTATTTTTGGAATAAATTTTGTAGACACCTGTAATTTAGATCTAGCAATTTAAATACTTAAACTACGCTAATTATACCCTTTCCCGCAAATTGACGACATATCATCAATATCGCACATTTTCTCTTCTATCGTTGTTACTTAATTACATTACATTAGTTAATTAAATATTCTATCCAACAAACAACGTCGATTAATGACATTTTGTTGACTAACTCCCCCTTCTACCTAGATTAATTAATTAAGCTTCCCCTTCTAATAGATCAATAAATCGTCATTTATTTTATTAAAATCTTCTCATCCCTCTCATAGTCTAAATCATACTAATTATTCCTCTAACAGTATTTTACAAGCTTCCACACCTATTAATTAATCACTTTGGTTAATCAATAAATCCCCTCAACTCCCATGAGTCACTAGAGGATAAATTAAACTCTCCTAAACTAAATTCAACCACTCATAAACCATGCTTATCCATAACTAACCTAACTTTTCTATTATCCCACATATAATAGGATGTATAGCTCCTTCAATCCAGAGGGTTATATAAAAAACCCTCCTCCTACATTTCTACTTATACCTTGCATGCATATAGCTAAACTATAGGCATTTCATCTTAGAGCATCTTTCATTTGAGCTAATAACTTCATTCTTGCATTTCATCCATTCAAGTTTTTGGGTCATATGGAGAGAATCAAAATGGTCTTGTAGCCATACTTTGATTAGCCTCCATTCCCAAACCCTTGAAGATAAAACAATCAATTTTTTTTTCATGGATCTATCTAGGTTCATTTATTTGTTTTGGTAATCTAAAGAGTAGAGATTCAAGTGCTTAGCATATTAGTTTGGTTTCCATTTCAAGTTCTAATGCATAATGTTGGTAGTTAGTCTCTTTAAGCTCTTAACATGATGATATTTATTTAGTTAACTTAGTTTTGGAACTATTAAGGTGTTAGTTTCAATTATCTTAGCTTAGTTAATTGATGCATTGATACATATGGCATGCCCGGTGGGACTTTGAACTATAGTTCCTTTGATCTTAATGAATTTTGCTATTTTTCTCATGTTTTTGCTAATCCATATCATGCAAGTATGAAATATATTGAGATTTTTAGTTTATTTCATCATCTTTATATGCATTAGATCTCATTTATGTGATTTATTATGATGGGTTACTATTGGGCCCCAAATTGACTAAGTCCCAAGGCAGAAGGAGCACACATGCACGCAAGGCAAGTGAGTAGGAAGGTTTTCAATCAAAGGCAAATGTGAAAAGAGGTTAACAAGTGGAAGCAGAAGAGGTTTTGGGGAGTTAGCCACATTTCAAAGGCAGTATCGCAAGATAAACACGTGAGGGCCCGAGTAGGCATGATGAATGGATAAGGTGTTAACCTTGAGCCTTGGAGGTCAAGAAAAGAATATTCCATGTAAGGAATATTCCCAGGAGGATCATTACAATTAGTGGGGGCCTTTGTAAGCTATCATAAGCACTCGATCATGGAGGACCACACTTCCACTTGGAATGTGATATTCTCATGGGTGAAGTTATGGCGGTGAGTCCAAATTATATTTAAAGGAGTGCTTGGGTCTGATATATATAAAAAAAGAGTAAGGACGAGAGAGGCAACAAAGTGCTACAAGAATGTTGTTACTAAGCATAGATGTATGCACTCATGTCTTAACAAGGGTTGTAATGGGAAAACATAGCTAGGATCTCTGTTCTAAGTAGCTTTGTAGGGTTGGAATGTTATTTCATGATGTATATGGTCTAAGATGACCCTATTTTCTGTAATATGGCTACTGTAAATGGATTTAATCAATATATGGAGCTTTGTCTTGTATATTTGTGTATATGGACTAAACCCTAGTGTGTTATCATGTTGTTATGAATCAGATCTAGTTTCTTTGGCTTAATACAATGTTTATTTCCATTGATGGTACATATGTGTCTGAATCTAATATCTGTACTTTATGTTCTTAAACGAATGCATGTGTTTCTACCCCTTACAACCCATCCTCTGTTTATCTCATGGAGCATTTCTGCTTTAAGAGCTAGATCACTACCTCATTAAATGCATGTGAAAAAACCTTTCCTCCATTAAGTGGAAACACTCTCTCACATAAAGGAGGGAATCAACACCTTGCGCACCTCAGGTGATCGCTCGACACTTGGGCGATAGGCCGATGTGCTTAGAGTTAAAAGAAAGATTAGAGGATAGAGGTAAATGAGACTACATTTTGGTTCCATTGTCGGTACCTATTTTTAAGTTATTGTGAGAATGATGTGTGATGACAAAGTGTATGACCTTGGAAAACATCGAGACCTAGCTTGAAATCATGGGGGATGAGTTTTCTCAGAGGTTCAGTATTGGATCTAAGTTTGATGCATGAAAATGGGTGGAGCAGAACTTGTGTCACAAACTCTATGAGACTTTCTTCTATTTTTTTCCCAGTAGAGTTGTATGAATGGATATCAACATATGCATCAAGGATGAGTTGGTACTATAGACCTTGTGTTTGGACCCAGGAGGAATATCAGTGATTGCAAGATGTTGATCTAACTTGGACTCATGTTGTTGATCACTAGTGGAAAGGTGTGTTGACTAGTTACACATTGGAATACAAAATCTCAACTTATTCTTGTCTAGAGGTTGTTGATTTCAAGTTCTTACAAGAACCTAGAGGATATTTCTTGCATGCTTTTCCATTAACCATCAAGATCCTAATTATTACTTTGAGTTTGGATGAATTTCCTATGGATGGTTAAACTCTCACTAAGCATGGGTTGTGGAAGCTGGTATGGTGAAGATGGAAGACCTTGCGATAGAGGAAAAAAGAGAGGGGAGGCGGCTCAAGCATAATGAAGTGTGAGAAAGGGAGTTGGCGAGACAATGTTAAGTTACCGATGTGATGGACTTATGAAGACAAATGTTGTGAGAAGGATTTAAGGTTAGCATAGGGGGTGCGGGACTTGAGCAATCTGTGTTACCCCATCTTGGCAAGTGTGAGAGAGAAACCCCTTCAGCTTCTAGTGAGAGCTCATCGTATGGATTAAGGAGGAGAGCCTTAGGAATACATCTTGGCTCACCTAGCAAACAAACCATGGTGCTTAGTTTTCTAGTATCTGAGACAATTATTTCTAGTCCAGTTAGTGTTGGTGAGCAGATAACATCAAGTAGATATCATTACACATTACACCTATCTATGACCGCGTAGAAATTTATGGTGTTTGGAGGTATCTTGTCTAGCACATCATTTGGGAAAGGTGTGGGTTCAAAAGGTTTGGGTATCACATCTGGAAGTAGCATAGGAAACACATCTGGGAGTGGTTTGGTATCATAGACTATTAGCGTGCAGTTTATCACAACAGTGGGAATGCAGAACGCAACTACTTTAGGACCCTTACCTGCGACAAGAAGAGGATTTGGAGGTATAGGAGCTAGAGGATCTGGAGGTATAGTGGAGGAAATTTAGGAGGAGGTCAAGGTTTTGGATCTAGTGGATAAGGGCCACAACAACCTCAGTAAGGTTTTTTAAAGATTTCCTTGCATTTTCCTGATTACAAGGGTGTGTAAGATGTTGCAGAGCATGTAAAAAAGTGTGAGTTGTTATAGCTTGTGAAGGTTATCACCGCCCCAAAGTGAAAGGAAATTTAGTTTGCAACTATGTTGCAAGGGCATGCACATATTTGTTACCAGAAATATGATCCACACCAGATGGTGGTGGACTATATTTCGATGTGTGATGCATTTTTGGAAAATTTCCACATTCCTGAGTTTAAATAGAAATGTGGACTATATTTCGACACGTGATGCATTTTTGGAAAATTTCCACATTCCTAAGTTTGAACAGAAGAGCATCACGACTTTGAAGGACACCCAGAAAGGTATGGCAGAAAGTATGTAGGAGTATGATGAACATTTCAAGACTCTCTTATCCAAGTTATCTTATGATATTCATCCTTCACAACATGCTCAATAGTTTTTTGGAGGGTTAATAACATTGTTTAGGCAGGTGCTTTCGCATAAGACCTTCACAAATCTGTGTGATGCCTTAGAGGCTGCCTTGTGTACTGAGGCATTTGGGAGCGTTGATACTGGAGTTAGTCCATTTCTTGAAGCACATATTGATGCCACGATGAAGTAGCTTGAAAAATTATCTGCAAAGTTGGCTCATGAGACTTGCAGTGGGCTATGGTGAGTGGATTATGAAGTGGAGGGGCACACGAAGGATAGTTGTCCATGAAATTCAGTTCATGTAATATTAGTAGACCGTGAGATTTTCCATGGAGATCATGATGCAAGTAAATGCCTATTGTTGTAGCATGCAATCCATAAGAATGTATCTTCCTATTGTAATGTTTGCACCTCTACTACTCATGACACCAAGGGTTACAGATTGATAGACCAAATCCATGACATCATTTATCTCAGTGTGGTCCAGACTAGTATTCCAAGTAGATATAAGGATGATGGTCATCACTATGAATGATGCATAGATGGAGGAGGCTGTAGAAGAGGATTTTGGGGAGGATTCAGAGGCTATGGAAATTACGGAGGAGGAAGAAGTGAATTTCTTCGTGGAACCTACTATAATTGTGGATCAACTGAACACTACAATCGTGAGTTCCCTGATTTTTTGTAGTTCTCATGGTGTGAAAAGAAACACAAGTATGAAGAGTTCCCGAAGTTATATGACCACATGAACAACAACCAAAATAAGGACAAAGGCACAAGGATGGTGAGTGTGAGAGGACCAACCCATAATGGATGTTGAGTGTAGTGCTTAACTTCGAGCTAGAGCCTAATTTTGTCACTACACATGGTGAGGCTGCACACATCTGAGAGGAACCAAAGAAGAGGCCTCCTATCATAAGAGAGGAAGTGATACATGGGAAATATCTTGATTCTACACACCAGAAGGAGGTGTACCAAGAAACCATGGAGGTGATTAGGAGTTTGTAAGGATAAATCTAGTGTCAGAAGGAAAAATCACTCTAATTGAATTAGAAGAAGAGTGTTGCGGTTCCAAAGTAGGAGATGGATTAGGTTAGGGAATTTTGTCAGATGTTGTAACAAGAGAACATTATTCCTTTTTTAGGAGAATGCCTACGAGAAAAGGTACCGTGTGCTGGAGGAGGGTACAAGAGACAAGTTATACATGTTAACCTACCTCCTCACAACATTGATTATGATAAGGAGATCACACTGAATGTAGTTATTGATGGGTGGCTCTTGAGTAATATATTAATTGATATAGGCACGGAGGTCAATGTACTTACTCTAGATGTATGGAATCAAATGGGAAGGCCCCCATTGCAGCCATCTTTGAATGCATTGTACATGGCTAGCAGGACAAAGGCCATGCCTCTAGGGGTGTTCAAAGATTCATTCATAACTATTCAAGGGGAAATGTTTTTTGGGGATTTTGAGGTTCTAGAGCTCGTTGAGGCTGATAGTTTCCCAACATTACTTTGGTTCCCTTGGTGCTATGCAAACAATTTTAACTTGTTTTCCAATAAGGTCTACATCAGTTTTGAGAACAAGGAAGAGCATGTGATCATTCCATTGACTGATGGATGGTCTGCACCTTATGTGGAACCATTAGATGAAGAAGACTGAAATAAGATTATGTGTGCACCATCAAGGACCCAAAGTTCATTCATCCATAAAAGGAAGGGGTCGTTCAATGGGATAATGTATAATCCATAAGTGATACAACCAGTGTTTCCTGTGTCAATTGGGCACATGGGACATACGAGTTGGTTGCAAGGCATATGAAGGATATTGGGACAAGAGTTTTCAAAATGCACTCAGTTAAGAAATTGGGAGGAAGGTAGTTGCCACTATACACTGGGGAGAGAAACCCTGATGTCCTTTTGTGAGAAATGGAGATCCGGTGGAAGTGTCAAGTGGAGAGAAGGAATATTCTTACCTATAATTTACATGAAATGGAGCCACAGTGATTGGAAACACATAGAGATAATATTCTAGAATGACATGAAGTGATAATTACGCTCTTTATTAGGTTTCTCTAAAGCAATGCACCATCTCATATTTGTGACTATAATGAAAAGGGACTCACCTCATACCATGTTCGTGAGTGTGAGAAAACTTGGATGGGAGGCACGGGTGCTTTACCCCCTTCCCTATGGGTTCATAATTTTTACTCCACCTTACAGGGTTAAGTGAGCACCTGGTACATCCATTCAGAGTTATGTTGTTAGATGGGGAATTGGTAGGAGATGATGGAAGATATCATCCAGACCTTTGAGTACCAATCCCCTAAGAAATCCGTGAATGAGGTAGTGTGGGTGGTAAGCACCTTATGTTGGGATATTTTGCAATGGCCGAGGACCGAATCTTGGAGCTTATAGGTGAACCCGAGTTAGGGGCATCCTTCACTGAAGAGGAAGATATGGAAGAAGTACAACTTGAGCATTCCTACATGGAGAAAGAGAAGGGTAAGTTGGTGTACCTGGTGGATGGCGAGGAGATGGAAAATTTAACTTTTGAGCATTCAAAAGGAACGTGCAAGATCCTAGATAAGGTAGACTAGAAAGCATGTGCCTTCCATGAACCCTTGAAAAATAAGAAGGTTAACATTAGTACTAAAGCAAATCCCAAGGAAACCATTATGGGAGACTACTTGATAGACTAGGAGGTTTCGAAAGTAGTTGACCTGTTGTGTAATTTCCAAGATTTTTTTCCCACACGGGTACCATGAGTTAAAAGGGGTTCATCCTTCATTGGTCGAAATCTGGACCAAGTTAAAAGAAGGTGTGCACCCCATCAGGAAATGACCCTACATAATGAATTTGAATTTGTGCCTGAAGGTTAAGGAGGAACTTGGAAAGATGATAGATTTGGGAATTATTGAGGCTATTGAGGAATTCGAGTGGGTAAGTCCCATGGTCATTAGTATAAAAAAGGATGGAAAAATAAGGATATGTGTAGACTATAGGCATCTCAATGCTACATGTGTCAAGGACCCTTTCCCAACCCCATTTACTAAATAAATTCTAGAAAGTGTAGCTGGGAAAGAGATCTATTCTTTTACAGATGGATTCTCAAGTTATCACTAGGTGAGAATTATGAAGGAAGACCAGGAGAAAACAAATTTCACCACTGAATGGGGAATTTTTTCTTATACGGTCATGCCTTTTGCATTAAGGAACATTCCTGTTATGTTTTTGTGTATTGTGGTTCAGGCGTTTCAGGACTTCATTCACAAATTTTTACAAGTCTACCTAGATGACTGGATGGTTTATGGGTTAGTCAAGGATCATTGTGATAATCTACGGTTGATGTTTGAGAGATATAGGAAATTGAGCATCTCCATGAATATTAAGAAATGTGTTTTTCCACTCCTTTTGGAATATTGTTGGGACACATTATTTACAAAGAAGGCTTACTGGTAGATCCTGCAAAGGTTGTTGTTATAGTAACATTAGAGGTGCCTACCAGTCAAAGTATGGTGTGTGGGTTCCTGATATATGGGATACTATAGAAAATTCATCAATGGATATGCCCATATTTTCGTGCCCCTAGAAGAGTTATTGAAACACAAAATTAAGTTTTATTGGGCGGAGGCAAACCAAGTGGCATTTGACACATTTAAGGAAAATATTAACACTGCGCCCATTTTGCAATTTCCCTCTTGGGATAATACTTTTCATGTGCATGTTTATGTATCTGGGATGGCGATTGGAGATGTCTTAGCATAACCTGGAGAGGGAATTGTGTGACAATCCCTTGTGTTTTGCTAGTAGGAAGCTTACCCTAGCAGAACAGAGTTATACCACCACGGAGCGCGAGGCATTGTCAATGATCTATGTAGTGCAAAAATTCAGGTAGTACTTGCTAAAAACACCTTTTACTTTCTACATAGAACACATGACATTAACTTACTTAGTGAACAAACCCATTTTAAAAGGGTGCATATGCTGGAAGGTCTTATTATTTCAAGAGTTTGATTTTACAGTTGTGGTGAAACCAGGGAAAAGTAAATTGGGACTTGATCATTTGTCAAGAATTACTTCAGGTGAGGACACGTAGAGCATTAAGGATATGATGTCAGATGCATAATTATTTAGGCTGCAATGCACACCCTTCGACTCAGAAAATATTGCTTTGTTCCTACAAACAAGTGGGGTGTCAGAAGGGATGATGGAATTAGAAATAAAGTAGTTAGCCATACGTTCCACACCCTATATGTTAATTGGTGGAGACTTATACAAGCTGGGTCATGATGAGGTTTTACATCAGTGCGTGTTAGAGCATGAGCATGCTACAATCATGGAAGAGGCTCATGGAAGAATCGTAGGAAGGCACTATGTGGGGAACGTGACCGCGAGTAATATCCTTTTAGCTGGCCTTTGGTCGGAAATGGTTTACAAGGATTGTATTGAGTACTGTAAGGCATGTGACCATTATCAATGCCTTGGTAAACTAGGGAAAAGAGATGCAATTCCATTAATGCCTATCGCCAGTGCAGATCCATTTGAGAAGTCAGAAATTGACTTCATTGGCCCTATTTCCCTAGCCATGCAAAGGATAAGTTTGCACTATATCATTACATGCACAGACTATCTTACCTGGTGGGAAGAAGTGGCACCTACAAAGGATTGCATGATGACGACAATAGCTATATTCTTGTGGGAGAACATAATCAGTATGTATGGATGCTTGTTGAGTTTAACAAGTGATAGGGGTACCCATTTTCTAAATGAGATTGTTAGAATATTATTAGCACAATTCATGGTGGCCCATCACAAGACTACCCCTTATCACCCACAAGCTAATGGGATAGCAGAAGCTTTTAACAAAATTTTGAGTCACACATTGACCAAGATTTGTGATGTTAGTAGACGAGACTGGGATGATAGAGTTTCAGCTATGTTATGGTCATATTGTACTACTTATAAGATATTGAACAAGGTCACACCTTTTCAATTGGTGTTTTGCATAGAGGTTGTGTTATCTGTTGAATTCATATTACCATCACTGCATATTGTGCATGCAGGAGGTTTATCTAATGAACAAGTGCTTGAGGGAAGAATTGACAAGTTAATGTAGCTAGATGAAAGACACACAATAGTACGATGGATTCAGAAAATGGAAAAATCAAAATAGAAGGCATGACATGATAAAAACATCAAGAATAATAAGTTTGAGGTTGGGAAGATGGTCATGTTGTATGAATCTAAGTTTTTGCGCCACCTAGGAAAGCTCAAGGTACATTGGTTGGGACCATACATTATCACTTGCATACTTGGTTCATGCGCTTGTCAGTTACAAGTGCTAGATGGTACACAGTTTCTCGGTATCTTTAATGGGAGTAGTCTGAAGCTCTACTATAAATAAGTCTTCTTCATGTTTGTAAATAAGGTAGTATTTCTAGTTAGCTTAGGATTTCCCTTAAATGTAGTTTCCTTTCTTTGTGTTTCCCTTTTTCGTCGCTTTGCTTTATCTTTTCATTTTGGGTGCATTTGTGCACTGGTAGCCTGTTACTTTTTTGAAAGGGTTTTTAAACACAAAGGACTGCACATCTATTTAGTGTGGGGTGGAAGGTGTCAAAGAAGAGTTGTCGTGAAATAATGTAGTAAGGAGAAGTGTTGGGAGTGATGTGCACAGGCATCCCAAGTAAGAAAATCAAAATCGTGTGGCTTCAGAAAAGTGCATGTAACAGAGGTGATCATGAGAGAATATTGGTGTTAAAAATATTTGATAAAACCATGTACAAGGGTAAAAGTGTAGGAGAAACATGAGGTAGGTGAAGGAAAGAACTTGGTAAAGGACCCAGAGGTTGACATACTTTGGCACGGGGAGTGTGCACAAGTTAGTCTTTTGTCAAAGAAGTCTTGCACGCCAGAAGGTTGCAAAAAATTTCACGTGATTTTGCATGCAAAGGGAAAGCGCAGGAAAAAATGCGCAGAGGGATGTCATTGGAAAAATCTAACTTTAATGTGATCGTACATTGGTAGGTGGCATCATAATTTGTGTGGGAAAGATAAAAAGCTATAAATAGAAGGTTCGGGGTGAGTTATTCTCTTACCTTACATTTTGTGTCAAAGAGCTCTTTGAGAACTAGGGCATCGTTGTGAAGAGAAGAATTTGTGGAGATTTGCATGTGTGGTAGAAGATTCTACATATTTGTGAACTAGAGTGGAAAGGTATTACATAGGCGTGGGTAGAGAAGTGTGTTTGGAGGATTCCCATGGGTGTTACACCATCTTGTGGAAGGAATGATCTTCAAGTTAGGGTTTACAGACTTAGGGCACGAGATTTGGATTTTTCACAGAGGAGTAAAGCTGCAGGACTAAGCAGAGTTAGGGAAAGAAGGAAGGAATAGTTTACCATGAGCGGACAAGAATAAATGGAACCAAGGAAGGGATCTAATGTTTCACCAAAGAAGGGAAAGGGAAAGAGCAAAGGAAAACCCATTGTATCAACAAGTTTTAACGAAGAATGGTATGCAGAAATGTAGTACCCAGATGGCATGTTGATGGGAATGGAGTGGGTTTCTCATGTGTGTAAGATGGCCATAAGAAATTATAACCATAAAAAATATACCATAGAAAGGAGATGACACTGGAGTTATTTCATCTGACTAGAGAAAGAACACAGGATGATAAACCTATTTATGATGACTTGGTGAAAACCACGTTGGAAAAGGCTAGACTCCTGCAACTCTATGAGTTGCCCTATTTTGGTAAACCCAAAAGGTTGTACCAGTGGTTAATGTCACATGTACATGAAGATTATTTCTATTTTGTAGGAAGAATAATGTGCCTAACTACCATAGTTTATTTCAAGGTGTAATGGACTTATGTGCACAGGAAAATTAATGGAGGATGATTTGGATGACAAGGATTTCTTCAAAGAGATAACTGCAAAGTAAGAGTATAAGAAGGGTTCATGCTACTTTGACATTAGCAAGATCACAAACCCGACTATGAAAATGGCCTCACATCTACTTACCAATCTGAATGGACATAAGCATTGGACGTAAGTGAACAAGAGATGGTTGAAAATTTGTAAGAATATTTTAGAAGAAAAAATCTACAACCTCTCAGCCTTCATTGCAAAAGAGATTATAGATGCAGTGCGTGATTGAGATAAGATTATGTATGGTAATGTTCTCCTTACCACTTTGTTTTCAAAAATTGGAGTGTCCAATGGGCTGAATAGCTATGTATGGGAATACCTTGACGAGAACCCCTCCCTCTCAAAGAGGTTTGAATCCTACACTTGTGACTCCAAAACTGTGTCATACAAAGCGTGCTTAGAGAAGTGGTATAAGTGAATGCACGATACATTCGGGGAGAATGGAGAATCCTGGAGAAATTGCCAACATCGTTTGATGGTGAGGCTGAGTTCTCCATATACTAACACTTCTGCATAGGAATATTTACTTTGATTGATGGAAAAAAAATCCCTTAGTGTAAACTACCCTTTGCCTTCACAGTGCAGTACTTTCAAGGTGTAGTCAACATGTTAAAAGTGGAAAATAAGTTCTGATTTGATCTAATTGAAGTAGATAAGGATCACCGCGCACTACACTGAGGTCTAGTTTACCGTAATAAGTGCACATACATTGAGAAGTATGTCTCCCATGAAGTAAATATGATGAAGCCAGTGTCAATTCCTATTATAGGTAAAACAATGAAAAAGGTGTATATCTACCTGAGGCCTAAGTTTGATAAGGGTGCATACTTAAAGGATGATGTATCTATCCTAGAGGACCATGCCTTAAAGAAGGGAATAAATAGAGAAAGAGTAGAGACTATAGCTAGCAAGGTGTTGAGCACGCGTACCATTCAGACTATAGTAGTGCAGGAGTCAAGCGCAGGACCAAGTACCTACACAAGGAGGAGGAAGTACCATGTTAAAGAAAAGATACCAAAAAAAGAGTCACATTTGTTAGAGGAGTCACCGGTGAATAAGAAGCAGAAGGTGGTGTGAATCTCAGACTCTGAGGAGACAAAGAGCTTAAAGGGTGATGATTCTATGGAGGAGGATGAAGATCACAATGAAGTTAAGAGTCCCTCCATTCATGATGTGCATGATTTTAATGAAGAACAAGATAATTATGAAGAAGGTTCTCACAATATAGGAGGAAGTGAGGAAGTGAGGAAGTATACATCCATGCTCAGAAGACCCTGACCTCGACCAGAGAATAGATAGATGATACAGTAGAGAAGGAGGTGACAGTTATTAAACAATAGTTGGTGGAGCACGAGGTGTGGCATAGCGGTGAAAAAGTTTTAAAAGAAACACAGGAGAGTGTAAGTGTAGGGAAAGAGTTTAGAAGCATGGGAAGATACCCCATCCTGGTAGTAAGTGTCCCCAAGGCAGCGCACACAGGTGGAAAGGGAACAATATCGGTGTCAAAACATGTCATGACTTACATCAATGATCCAAACAAGGTACTATGTGCATGTTTCCAAAGCACAGTGCCCATAGGCCAACTCCTCACTTGGTCTTCTTTTGATGAAGAGGGTGTGTACCCATGCACAAGGAAAATATTATCCTGGGCTTTTGAGTCCCATGTTGATGAGCCCAAGTTTGAGGTTAATAGTAATAGTGATGTTTTGATTAAGACACTAGATGCCAAGGGAATAAACCCTCTTTTGAATGCCTAACATCTGTTGGATGATAAATTTTGCAACGTGCTCAATAAATTATCGGTGGAGGTGGAAGCAATACTTTTTGGCACAAATGATAGAATAAGAGACTTGGAGGATGAGCTTGAGAAAAATAATGAGGAGATCATTGAGAGGGATAAGGAGATAAAACAGAAGGAATTGATCAATGAACAGTTAAGGCATGAGGGATGAAAAGGTGAAGGTGCACAAAGTCTACAAGAAAGTAGAGGTTATTTCAAATGCCATTATCTTAAAGCACCCAGACCTATCCCATCCTGAGTAGAAGTACGAGTTGACCATGCAATTCTTGGAAGACTTGACGTGCATACTCACCATGGAGAGGTAACCACTTACCTTAGAGTCGAAAAAAGATGTGATGGCATGCCAAAAGGAAGAAAAAAAGTTTAAGATTGGGGATATAATAAATCGGTACTCTGAGATCCTTACCTTAGTTAAGAGCGTGACAAAAATGGCCGAAATTGTGTATGATAAATTTGGTGACAGAGATACGGTAGCAAGTATATTGTTTTCTAGTCATGAAGCAGTTCTGAAGGATTTTCAAGAGAAAAAAAGGGGCAATAGGGTGGAGTGAGATAAGATCTTAGAAAGAGTCCAAAATAAATCAAAAATAGTCAAGACCTTGAGGTTATAGATTAAAAATAAACTAAAGGAGTTGTACCCCCAAGTCACTCACAGGATGGACGTGTTGGGTGACCTTAGTAAGTAGATGGAAAACATCAGACATACGATGAAGGATAAGGGGGATGAGCTAACTTTTGATGAGGTTAGCACACATGAGGGTGATTTACTTCAACATGTGTAGAGTGAGGTAGATGATTGGGAAAAATTGAAGCATCCGTGAAGAGAGACTTCCCGTTCCTCAGGTAGCAGTAGAAGGATCCTCCTATTCTTGCATTCTTTATTAAATTGAAGATTATTTCATTTCTCTTACTCCTTATTCTTTGGTGAAAGAGAAAAGTGTTTCCAAGGAAGGATAACATGCGTAGTGTGGGGTAATGTTGGGCCCTGAATTGATTAAGTCCCAAGGAAAAAGAAGTGTGCACGTGCAAGGAAAGTGAGTAGGAAGGTGCTCAAAGAAAGGCACACAGAGGAAGAGGTTGGCACATGGAAGTAGAAGAGCGTTTGGGGAATTATCCTCATTTTGAAGGCGGTGTCACAGGAGAACACATGAGGACCCGAGTAGGCTTGATGAATGGATAGAGTTCCATCCTGGAGCCTTAAAGATCAAGAAAATAATATTCCACATAGGTAGTATTCCTATGGGGATCATTAGAGTTAGTGGAGACCTTTGCAAGTTGGCATAAGCACTCAATCATGGAGGACCACACTTCCACTTGGCATGTGATCTACTCATGGGTGAAGTTATGGTGGTAAGTCTAGATTCTATTTAAAGGAGTTCTTGGATCCTAAGTAAAAAAGAAGAGTAAGAATGAAAGAGAAAAAAAATTGATACAAAAATGTTGTTACTAAGCATAGATGTATATGCTCGGGTCTGACCAAGGGTTGTAATGGGAAAGCATAGCTAGGATATCTGTTCAAAGTAGCTTTGTAGGGTTGGAATGTTATTTCATGATGTATATGGTCTGAGATGACCCTGTTTGATGTAATATAGCTATTGTAAACATATTTAATCAATATATGGAGCTTTGTTTGGTATATTTGTGCCTATGGACTAAACCCTAGTACATTCTCATGTTGTTATGAATCATATCTAGTTTTTTTTTCTTAATACAATGTTTATTTCCATTGATGGTACATCGGTGTCTAAATATGGTATCTGTACTTTATGTTTTTAAGAAAATGCATGCGTTCTTATTTTGTAAACCTTTCCTTCCTTAATGGCAAAACATTCTCACAAGGCTCACATAAAGGAGGGCTCCCAAGACTTGGGTGATAGGTCAATGCACTTGGGGTTAAAAATATATTAGAGGATAGAGGTAAATGAGACTACAGTTACTCGTTGATTTGAGCTAATTTGATAAATTTTTGAGCTTTTTGAAGTTTCCTATGTCATTTCCCATGTTCTTTGACATCATCTCTAGGTATAGGTGTACACAAAAAACATTTAAGGGGTGCATACATGTCAAAACTTGAGCGTACACGTCAAAATATTAGTGTACACGACATAATTTAAGCGTATACATTTTGTTGTTAATCATACCCTATCATCTTTTTGGTCAAGTTAGCGTATGTATTTAAAGTCCCATGTATACATTATTTTGCCAACGTACATGATTTCTATTCTCTGTGTTTTTCTAGTTTTCTATTTTCTAGTGTATATACCTAAACTCACATGTATGTGGTCATACTCGAGCATACACATCTAATAGTGTTTCTTCTTTCACCCTAATTGACTTTGCAAGTGTATACATCAAAATTTAGGCGTACACAACTCTCTGGGCATGTACCCATTCAGCCCACTATCAGTTTTATAAGAGGCACATACACATCCTAAAATGCACGTACACACCCAAAGTTGAGCATAGTCATCACAGTACGGAGTTTGGATTTACTTTAAAATTTGTAAAAGCATGTTTTATGGATGTAATAACTCCTTGCAGGTTTAAATTGAAGATTAACTTTTATTTTACAGGGAATATTTGCATGCTTTTTGGTAACTTGATTTGTTTAAATGTTAATGAATGTTGCATACTTAGTTAGGAGATTAGAGTTGTGTATGCTCTTCCCTTACACCTTTTAGGTGATCTTGGGAATCAAAAATGATTTCCATATATTTTCTTTCTTTGAAAAACACTTTTTTCTAAAGGAAATAATGTCAAATTTGCTTAAAATGAACGAATTTTGTGTTTAAATTGAGTATTTTCCATTTTTAATTGCATAGTTGGATTCTACGTTGCGTATAATCTTCTCTTGCATCTTAGGAAAATCTTGAGAATTACAAATGATATTTTATCCTCTTTTTGTTGGTGGAAAACTACTAAATCCATTGTGCATAACCTAAATGCTTGTCAAAGAAAGGTGGTTCGAAACATAAAACTACTAATACAGTTTCCATGTACGTTGCCAAAATGGTGTATAAAAAAACCACATTAAGAATAAAAGATAAAAAACACACCTCTATCAAAAGACTGTATTTGTAGGTTTGGATAAGGGTATGCCTGATCCACTTAACTAAGACATAACCCCTTTAGCACAATCCTTAATCTACAATAATGGGGGTGGTCCTCAGAACCCCAAAATAGTCCACATAAGAGGGAACCTTGTGGACGAAAAGGGAAGTGCCATGCACACCTACATGACTAGTATACACGTGAGATTTAATGTCAAAGTTATTTGTATCATGACCTCGGTGAGAACACACGATGAGCACATTCACTTCTCACTATGTTTGAAAGGGGTAAAGTAAATCCAGGTTAATCCTTGGGAAACCTTGGCAAACCGAGCTCACATTAGATAACTTGTGACACCTAGTTGAGTGAACCACCTAGGAAGTTGCCTTGTCTAGGATCCAACTTTGACCATATCAAAGCCAATTTTATTTGAGAGCCATCGCAAAGGGAAAACTTTCTTGGAATTGAAACCTTGTTTTTCAAACAAGGGGAGACTCCATTAAAGTGCAAAAGATACGTAATTCATCACAAAGATTGTGAATCATTACTTTTTCTTAGTTTTTCACTTACCCTAAGGCGAGGTGAAACTCTACCAAAGTGAGGCCAAACTCTCTTTAACCCCAATTGATCTACTTCCTTCACTTTCTTTTGACACTTTGTTGATCAATAGAAGAGTGACTACCCATGTGTTGCTAATTAATTATATTCACCACTTTTTTGTTTGTTTATACTCATCCATGTTTGTAGCTGAGTTGTTAAATGTATAAAGTGTGTGGGAAGATTTTCATATCATTAGTAGCATTTTTTATCTTGATATCCAAGTCAAGATCTTCATTATAGTTAGGCGTGTTTCTTCACTAGACTCTCATTTGAACTGTTATGTTGTTTGTATCATATCACCAAAAATTTTATACTTATGTCTTGTTTCTTGCAAACATGGCTTAAGTTTCTAGATTGTAATGTTACAATATGCACACCCTAACAATTCCTTCGTATACTCTAGCATTAGTGTTGGCTAGATTTTCTGCACATCTGAAAACCTAGGCAGTCATGAGATAAATCTCCCTCATTTACTAGTGGGGCTCCTGTGTAAGATTTGTCAATTATATTTTCTAATATTTATCTATTGGTTTTACTTTAACCGTGTAGCTCATTCACCATAGCTAGGAAATTTTGCAGCAAGTAAGCAGCTGTAAGAAATGTATATATGAAGAAGAGGGAAATAATTGAATGCTAGTAGAAAAGAAATAACATGTGTAACCTAACCAATAGTTGACAGAATTGGTCACATGAACATAGATGAAACAAATAGATCTTGAAATGTAGAATTCAAAGAAAAGGAAAGTTTCAGATCCAGATCTAAGATAACACAAATCTTATGCAAAGATATTAAAAAAAGTATGAAAAAATGCACTGTTGACACAAAGTTCTCTGTAAATCTGCCTCCTCTTTATTTCTTAGCTTCCAGAAATATATCAAGGGTTCAGCTCAAAGTCTAGAAAACAAGAATGTTGATTACAAATTCTACTCTTTTAACCCATAGGTTCTTCCTCTATTTATAGTGTATAGAGGGTAATTACAAATTGGAAAATTAAACTGAACTATAACATGTGGAAGTTATCAAGGAAACATCTGGCAATATTTCTCCTAGAATTCCTCTCTAAGTGACATGCATATGAAGTTTAAGTCAAAATTGTGCACATCTTCCACTTATCTTAGAGAACCTTTTCAAATAACTTAAATTATTGGCTTTTAAACCAATAACTTTAATCTCATAATTTCATCTAGGAACATAAGAAATAAGAAAAGAAAGAAGAGAAGAAAGAAGATCGGCCAGTTGCAAAACCCTACCCTTTATTTTTGTTCTGATATTGAATATACTTGTCGAACATGTAATTCAACATTTTCCCATCTATTGTCAGCATCATGCATGTTGATTGTAATCACCACTGGTCATGTCGGGATCTTCAGGAAATTGAGCTATGACTGGAAAAAATGAGGCTTGAATAATCCCACTACTTTTAATTGCCCACATAAGAGATGATCTTCCATCTTTGGATCCATCAATTAAATCGGTGATAGGTTCAAGACCTATGTTTGTATCATTGATTTCAACAAATCTAGAAGCAATGTATGATTTTTCTGACCCTTCTCTTTCATCATGCTTCATCATGCCTAAAATAATCTTTTTTTGAGCTCTTTTTATTTTAATTCTACTGGAATCCCTTGTAATTGGATCAATTTGTGCAGATCTAGAAATTTCTTCTGATTCAGAAGATATATTCAATGTATCTGACATTGATTTGAACTTCCTTTCACTAATATGAGAATCTGTGATGAATACTTGGGAACTTATACTAACATGCAGACAATCAAAATAACAAAACTTAGGCTATTCCAACCCAATGTATCAAAACTGAAAGCTTCCTAGCAATGGAAAACACTCTTTAATGTAAAATCCTCCTTCCCTTGGCGCTAAAACATGTTTGAGCTGCAAACTTCATTAAAAAAATAATAATTGATTCTTCTTAATGGCACCCCATGCTTATCTAGCCATCTCCGTGTTATTTTTAATAATTACCTTTCACTATTTTTGGCAATTAATTAATTAAAATCCATGCTCCTTCACTCAATTTGGGTGCCCAAGTTTTCAAGCTTTTGCTTGCTTTTTTATGAATTTATTTTATATATTTTTAGCATGCATCCTTGACTTCTCTATAGCTCATCCTTTTTCCTTGAATTTCCTAATGGGAATTTTCACCCTGCAAGGTAGGCAAGAAATTCCCACCTACCTACCACTACCAAAATTCCCTCTGACAGCTTAAATCCTTCATTCCAAAAAGTGCAACTTGCATGGGTGAATAAATCTCTTTGATGGGAAAAGTCAACCTGCTAGGTAGGAAATAAATTCCCGCTAGTGCTTTAAGTGATTTTTTCTTTTATAATGAGAATTTTCACCCTGCAAGGCATGCAAGAAATTCTTTCCTTTCACTTAAGTGACTTGAATTTCATAATGGGAATTTTCACCCTGCAAGGCAGGTAAGAAATTCCCTCTTTTCACTTAAGTGACTTTACTTTCATAATGAGAATTTTCACCTTGCCAGGCAGGTAAGAAATTCCCACTTTTAGTTAAGTGACTTTACTTTCATAGTGGGAATTTTCACCCTGCAAGGTAGGTGATAAATTCCCACCTTACTGCCACCTCCAAAATTCCCATTAGCAACTTAAGTGATTTGACTTGATGGGAAAAAGTAACCTGCTAGGTAGGCAAGAAATTCTTGTCTACCTGCCACTGCCAAAATTATCATTGGCAACTTAAGTGATTCCTTCCAAAGAAATGTGACTTGCATGAAAAGATAACTCTTTTCCAAAAGTGTGACTTGCATTATGACTTCCTCCTTTAAAATTGTGTGAAAATTCGTCACGTAAGGCAGCGTGGAAATTGGACGCGGAAGTCAGCCTTGAAAATTGTGACTAGCATGAAGACAACATTTATTTCCTTTTTTGGATTTTTGGTGAAAAAAACACAAGAATAGAATAAATTTTTCCATTTTTAGAAAGGGTCCATGAACATGTAGCAGCAAAAACTTGCATGTGCCATAACTTTTATTCTGTGACTCCGTTTTAGGTGTCATTTTCTCTAAAAATGCATATTTTCTTGATCTCTATGCATTGATGGAAATATTTTTCTTATTTTGATAAAATTATATTTTTGCACCTTTTTGGACCAAGCAAGGGTGGGTTCTTGCAATCTTCTGAAAGAATCCTGAGCTCTGAGTCTTCACATTTAGACAGATTAGTAATTAAAAATACTGGATAGCTTTTCAAAACCCTATGCCTGCAGGAAAGATCTATCCTCAGGAAGAATGAATAGGCTACAGGAATTAGGCTAGAGAAAACAAACCAAAACATAGACAAAAAGAAATAAAACAAAACAAAAGAAGCTAGTAGTAAATTGCTCAAAAATTTCTCCAATTAGTTGATCTGCAAAAATTATTCCCCCCAGGTGAAATGTTCTATGGTAATAATGATGGAAGTGAAGTGCTTTATATAACCTAAATCCTCCAATTTTAGCTCAATCTATTTTCCAAAAGAACTTTATTTATTTAATTAAATAAATAAATAAAATTCTCTCAAACAAAACCTGGCGAAGGAGATCCAGAGTGAGTTTTAGCATGTGGGTATTTCCCTCAATATAATTTGGATTTTTATGAATCTCTAGGGACTACCTTAGGGCAATGCAAACATCCATGTAGGTAAAACAAACACAAAATGATCCATTACTTTGAAAATAACACTTTTTTTTAAAAAGGGGTAGTCCCAGATTTCAGGGTGAAATCTCAAGGACACCACTTACCAATTAGTACTTGTATTAACACAACCATGCATAGATCAATTCATAAGGTGTTCATGTCTTACCTTTGACGTGCAGTTACATAGTTATGTTGCCATTTAGGTATTTTGCTTTGATTAATACAGGGTTACTTTCCAGAACATTAATTTCCAGCTCACATATCTTAGTGGTATACATTATTGTTCATACTCGTAACTTCCACTTTTTGGGAATAGACCCCTTGGTTTGGATTCAAGATCACTTATTTAGTATACTTTGTTTGGGGATCATCATACAACCTCTTATTATTACTTCATGCCTTGTTCATTTCATTTAAACTTGACATAAGTGGTGACATTTTTTCGATCATTATCTTAAATGTCAACTACCATTTAAATCTGCAAACATAGGAAGTCTACTCATTTAATTGATTGGTTTTAAACAAACATTGTGTGATTATGTCTTGTTTGTCATTTTTGACTTATTCATTTAGGACAATCACTTTGATGCTATTGACCATATCTTTTACATTCATAGATTTTCACTTAGGTTTGACTAATACCTTTTGAACAAATTCAAAACATCTTAGTGAAATTCTTATTCATCATGGCCCCATAAAACAAGACTGAGAGCTAAAACTGCAAGAAATCCAAAAAAAAAAGCATCCGGAAACATCAAACATTTCCCAAGGGTCAAATACCTTTATTGGTCATGATTTAGGGATCCTATATTTTGTCCATAGAAAAAGAAATGAGTTAGAAATGATAGATCATTGTGGTGATCAGTCAGGGTCACCACATGTGGAAGCTTTTGATTTTGACCCTGCCCTATTATAAGAGTTCCTTTTCATAAACAAAGATAGGGTACTTGCAAGAGTGGTGGAATTAGGTGCTAGAATGCCAAAAAAACATGAAGCTATTCCACCCATGGAAATTAGGCTAATAGGGAGGAGGAACCACTTCTCATCAACATGGAAGACATCTTAGTACATGGACATGATTTCACATCAAACATAGGAAACAAAAAAAGGGGGGTTATAAAATTCCACTTATCAAGGTACCACGCAGAGTAAGAATATAACATGAAAATGTGGAACAACCCCATTCAATGAAGATGAAGAAGAAAAACATGAGGAAGAAGTCACTATACCAAAAAAAATTGAGAAACTTAGTCGAAAACTAGCTTTACTAACATCTCATCTACAAAAGGAATAAAAAAATATACATTAGGAGAAACCCAAGGTTAAACGTAGTGGACTTCACATAGAAAACCAAGAATGTGAAACATCGAAAAATAGTCATGTGTATATGTCACCTTCCCCCATGAAATAAACATTATTTCATAAGAACTATAATCTATGAAATAAATACTCACAAGCCTTATAGAAAGAAATGGGGGACATACAAAAGTGTATCAATACAAAGATCTATGCCCTCATCTATTTGATAATGACTATGTTGCTTAAACCCTTTCCTAAGAAATTTGACTATGCCAAAATTTGATAAGTATAGAGGGAAAGGTGATCGACGTGGGATCATGTGAAATATTTTTACATGGCATGAAAATAAGTGGCATACAACAAAAAATCCCTCATATGCCTCTTCCAAAAATTCTAGGAGGACAAGCCTTAGAATGGTTTACTCACTTACCTCGTGGGTCTATCTTCACATGGCCCAAACTAGTAGAGATATTTGTGAGAAATTTCTTATATATTATGGAAAGTGACATAACCATGGAAAAATTATGTAATACTAGACAATGTCCGAATGAAACTTTTGTTCTCTAAGTTTCATAGGACTCTCAAAGATGGCGAGGGGATAGCTATCCTAAGCTTCCCTTGTTTCATTTCATGAAAAATAACTTGTTAGCATGTTTGTACATCAAATGAGGTAAATCTAGACATCAAATTGCATTTACAAATGCATTGTGTTGGAATTGTTTCGAAGAGTGTCATCAAGAAGGGCATACAAATATCCAAAAGGCTCATTACAAAAGGGAAAATCAAATCATCATCCAAAGGTAATCAACCTACCAAACCTACATACAAGACAAAGATTGTTAACAAAAACAAGAATGTGGTAGGAGATGGAATTAGGGATTCTAAATGTATACAAGTAGTCCAAGTTTTTCAACCTTTTAAATTGACCAAAGGGACGATCCAACCACCAGTCAAATGTAGAAAATTCACTCCTCTTATGCGACTATTTGCTTCTATAATATTGAAACTAATTAGATGCAGTCCACATGGTGATATATCCTACAACTTCAACCCTTCAATTAAAATTCTCCTAAACCTTCATGGTACAAAATAGCATGAATATTACAAACTTCCATGATTGTTAAGGTAAATAAGATAGATAAATTCCTAAGACTTCACCACTATATCCAAGATCTTATTGATAGTAGGGACATAAAAGTCGATTCACCATAATCAAGTCAAACGCCAAATCAAAATATGGGACATATTCAAAGAAACCATTCATTATAAGCATGGTAAATCAAGTGAGAAAAACCACTTTAGGATCTAGGGAGATTCATCCCAAAGCTATCAAATCCGACAAACTCTTATCATATGCCAAAAGATGATTGGATAAGAAATAAATGGCTCACTCATTGGATGTGGTCACTCTTTTGATGAGCATGTGAATACCATTAGGATCAAGGGAAAAGATTACGTTGCAGTAACAAGGCATACTTTTCTCACGTATCAGAACCTCCTCTATCTACCTCTCAGGATGGTTAGTACAATATCATGGAGCAACTTGAGAAGACATCTACCCTAATATTTCAATCGTAGATATTCTCAAGATATCAAACATACATAAATGACATCCTATACAAAATTCCAGGGTTCAAGAAGTGTCAACGCGGAAATTAGAATGCCTTCACACCTACAAGCTATGGTGGAAATTTAATTTCACCTAATAAACACATTTATTTTAACCACAAGGATAATAAAGCACCTAACGAAGATCATACACATAACCTTCCTAACTTTATATAGAAGTATTTTTTACTGCGCACGTAAAGATAAAGAGGGTGGAATTTTATGGACCAATGGGTCAGGATTTGAACATATGCACATTGAAACTAATCAAACAGTTTGTCTTAAAACAAATGGAGGATTAGTATAATAGAGTCCCACATTATCACCATAACCGCATATGACAACATGGAGTTGGGAGTTAACATTTCTGGAAAATAACACTATCCAATGGAAGTAGGGCTTACTATTTGCCACAACATTGAAGTTTCATGTCAAATTAGATTGGATAAATTCCATACAATATGCTTCTTAGACACCCATGGATCCATGTCATGCAGGTTATACAATCAATGTTTCATCAGTGTATTAAATTAAAGCACGAGGGACACATTGTTACCATTCAAGGTGATCCAGAACCCTTCACTTACTGCAAATCTCTCAACAAATTTGTGTGTAGGGGTACATATATATGTCCCCCCCACTGATATTGTTGTTCCCCTTCAGTCATAAGCTCTTGAATCATGGGTAAATCCAGAATCCCTAAGTTCTTGTGCTTGTGAGGCTTCTACATCTACCTCTCTCTTTGATTCATTGGAGATGAAAATCCTTGAGTATGGTTGTGGAGAATAAAATGTTCAACAGGTTCTTTTAGTTTTAGTTCTATATTTGTCACCAAAAATAAGAGGAAAACCTAATTATCACTTGAAACAGAATAGAGATGAATGAATTTTTGGGACATTCTTACCTGGTGGACTACTTGTAGAAGAGAAATTTCTAGACCCACCTACAACTTAGGTAATCGAAGACACTAATCCTACCTACTATGAAATTCCATAATACAAAAATTTTAGTAGATTCCATGGGCTACAAAGGCCTTGGATGTGGAAAATTTGAACAAGGAGCAAGGGAACCCGTCCCAATTCCACATTTCAAAACTAAAAGATATGGTATAGGTATTTGGGCATATGGGTCGTACCCCATGGATCAAGATGCTACCTACTCTGAATGCAAGGATAGCTCTATTTATTCAGATAGCGACACAGATTCCCATTATAGCGAATATAAGGATCTTATATCCAAAAAACTTTTCATGGATATTGTTGTACTTACCATAACCTCTGCTAATCCTAAAATTGACCTTGTATACTCTACCCTTGTCGATTTAGACCAACAACTTCATGTGTCATTGGACCTCTTTGAGAATGAAAATGCTATTAAAAAATTTATTGGCATAAGTGATACCATTCCTATTCAAGATCATGAGAAATGTTTATTCATTTACCTATATACCTACGCATACTTTGGTGAGGAAGAAAAGATTCATGGTCAACAAAATTTAAGAAAAAGTGAGGGAAAAATTTCTAAAGAAAATCCTCAGAAAAAATGTAAGTCCAAGTCACACAGTGAAAACCTCTGTGAGGCATTGGTTGATCAACAAATAAAAAAATCAATAGAGAAAAGAAGTGACCATGATGAGGGTGAAAATATTGTAGATACGCCCTTAGAAAAAATCTCAAACTTCCTCCTGATCCTACACGTATGGACGATATGTCAAAAATGTTGGTAGAATAAACAATTGATGTAAATACTAGAACTGAAGAACAACCAAATAAAGTCAAGATGGGAGCTTCTATTTTAGCACAAGACCAAAATACATTCACCTTGCTTCTTAGATAGTTTTTGGATATATTCGCATGGTCATATAAAGATATACTAGGCTTAGATACAACTTTGGTGGTGCAAAAATTAGTTGTCCATGTAGACACAAAGCCTATTAAACAAAATCTAAGGTAAATGCATCCATGAGTTGCCCTTTTGGTTAAAATAGGAGTTAGAGAAACTATTGGTAATAGGGTTCATTAAACCCATTGATTACTCTGAGTGGATATCAAACATTGTTCCAGTACCAAAAGAAGCCTGCTGGAATCAGAATTTGCACATAATATCGATACATCAACAAGGCATGTCCAAAAGATGATTTTCCCTTGCCTAAAATTGACATGATTGTTGATTTGACTGCAGGATATGAAATGATATTTCTTATGGATGGATTTTTAGGCTACAAAAAAATCAAGATAATAGAGGAAGATCAACATAACATGACTGTTACAACCCCTTAGGGAACATTATGTTATCAGGTAATGCCATTTGGTCTCAAAAATACTAGTACAACTTATCAAAGGGAAATGATAGTGATATTCCATGATATGATTCATGAAATCATGGAGGAATATGTAGATGATATCTTAGGGAAATCAAAGAAAAGAGAAGACCATTTTGAAGCATTGAGGCATATATTTGAACACCTCTTAGAATATAAGGTCAGATTAAATCCAAAGAATTGTGTCTTTGGGGTATTGTCGGGAAAGCTATTGGGCTTTATTGTATCAAGAAGAGGGATCTAGGTAGACCAAGCTAAAGTAACTGTTATTACTAAAATTCCTCCTCCCAAGAACATAAAATAGCTGCATAGTCAGCAAGGGAAAATACAAGCCATCTACCACTTATCTCACACCTTGTCAACAAATATCATTACTTCACCCATCTTCTTAAGAAATATGTCGACCTTTTTTGGGAACCAAAACAGCGGCAAGCCCTTGCCTTACTCAAATAATAATTGGAAAATCTGCCATTCCTCATGCCTTCAACCCTAGGTGAGTCACTTTTGCTATGCATATATGTAACCTAATTTATTATTGGTGCTTTGCTTTCTCATTACGACCTAAGCCAAAAGGAAAAATCAGTGTACTATCTTATTTGTACCCTAATTTCATATGAGTACAACTATGCCCAAATTTATAAATCTTGTTTGGATGTAGTTTTTACCTTCCAAACACTTTGCCATTACCTATTGACTAAAAAAACCAAGCTTGTGTCCAAGGTTGACCCGCTCAAATACCTATTGTCAAAACCCGACCTTACTAGTAGGATGGCTAATTGGATCATCCTAATCAGTGAATTTGACATAGAGTATGTACACCAAAATTCAATCAAAGGATGTCTTATCCAATTTTACACACATGGAAAAATCGGACAACGAGGTCCTATTATGACCAAATTACAACATTGGTCCCAAGGGCCCATTTTTGGTCATCACAGGATAACATGATTAAAATAATTAATAATTTACATAATTGAGCTCACCTAGCATTAAACAAGGAAAAATTGAGCTCAACTTGGTAACAACTCAGTGTTCGCTTGGTTAAGAACTCATTCATTTATCATCGGAGCACAACTCAACGGGTCGGCCAAGCCCAACATTGAAAAAAGTCAACTTGATTCGAGAAAGTATGGGAAAGTTTCCAAAAATAGAAGGATTTTATAAAATAGGCCAAGGGCTATTAAACAAAAACTTAGCTCGCTGAGTAGCTCAGTGAGCTACTCGGCGAGCTGGCCAAGCTGGAAAGGCGTTTAGTTAAAATAGAGCTCGGTTAAAGGAGTCAAGCTCAATATCGACCCATAACAGTTAAATTAATAGGGCATATGGTATAACTCGAAGATGAGCTCATAAGATATCTCAATCGAATGTACCTTGGTCAGGTCATGTCTTGAGGGTACAACTCACCAATATATCCAAGGCATTTAAAATGCAAATTCAGAGTATAGCCGAATTAACCAACTCAACCCAGGACTGGGGAATGGTAATACGAGCTCGCGAATATGAAGAGAATAGAGCTTGGCTATGTTGAGTGACCTTACAGACAAGTGTGGTGTAGAGAGGAATGACTCGGGGATTGGTACTCGAGTCAAGAGGATCAGAGCACATTGGAAAATTTGGAGGAGGAAGTGGATGACCAAGGCATGTCTTGCACAAGGAGAAATGGCTGAGTAGCTTGTCAATCAATTACATGGGTGAGAACAATGAGGTTATTTGGTTTTACAAGCCTACATGGATATTTAACTTAGTAGGTTGCAAGGATATAGAGGTATATAGTTTCAAGCTTGGATGCGCTGTAGGAAAGTTCAAAACTCTTCCATGTCAGAGATCAAGGAGTGTCGTAGGGGGAAAGTTAACTAAGCTTTTGGATGAGCTCATCGGAAGGATTGCAGACATGTGAAGGATCTCGTAAAGACTCATTCAGAGGCTTGAGTTCAAAGGATATCTGAGCCAAGTTGGAGCTCGCCGAAAGAGGCCAAGTAGATCGAGACACTCATTGCAGATTGGTCAGGCTATGAGTAAACAGGGCTATGTTAGATGTTTCTTAGGGGATCATGCAGTAAAATTGGGAAGACAAATCAACCATGGGCATACATAATGGTTTGAGCTTAGGGTAAGGATGGCGCCACAGTGAGTGAATGTAGAGCCGAGGTGTGCAGAAAAGTATCTATGTTTCAAGGGTTCATTTCAGAGGAAACCATTTTGGATTTTCAGACAATTCACTTTCAGATTTTTAGACAATTTAGTTTCAATGCTTTAGATTTATTTGTTTCAGACTTTTGGATATTTTGGGGTCAAAGATGTCATGCGAGTAGGAAAAATTATAAATCCCAAAGCCCCAAAACTCTAAAAATTCAGAGTTTCGGGTTTTCAGGATTCAGAAGTGTGTGGATTCGGAGACTGGGTCTATTGTTGTAATGTTGGGTGATTCTCTAGGAGGATTGGAACACATTGGAGAAGTTAGAGGAGGTGTTCTCATGAAGATAGCCAACTAAATCGTTTGGTGCATGCGGAGACGTCACGGTCAAAGGCCGAATTAATAGGTTAAGGCACCAATAGTGGAATAACATGAGTAACTCATTAATTTCTGAGGATGACAAGTATTATTTCTGAAGAAAGGCATATTGAAGTCTAGGAGGAGCTCAGAAGGCCGATCTATGTAATCCGAGCTCGTAGTTGAGCCATGAGACAAGTTTCTTGGTAGAAATCTTGCAGACAGACTCGTGGATTCAAGTGTAAAGGAGCTCAACCGAGTTATTATGATTAGTTAGAGAGATATGTGAAGCGAACTTGAGGAGGTAGCGTGGAGCTCATGAATGTAGATTTGGCTTGGTCATGGCAACCTAGTAGATCAGATCGGTCATGATAAACTTGATGTCATTGAGTTTGAAAAATAAGTATGAAGCAAGTCATTGTTTTAAGATGAGCTCTCGGGAAGACGAGTTTAAAACAACTCGAGTGACTAAGTTGGAACCCAGGAAGAATATGAATCGATCAGGGAGAGCTTACATGGAGACGAGTTAGCAGACACGTGAAGAAGGTCAGGTTCGTGAATGTTTTTTGAGTCTGCTAGGCAGAGTTCGATCAAGTTCTGAGTAATGGCATGCGTAACCTAGGAGCTTGAATTGGTAAAAGGTCACTGAGGAGAATGCCTGAGCCAAATAAACATGGGAGACCCTTCAGAAAAATCTCATTTGCAATGAAGGATAAGCCAACTCAATTGGCCATGATGTCGGAATGAAACGAGTCAACTTTGGAGTGACTCAAATGAAGGATCAACTCGGAGCGAGTGGCGAAAATGTCAAGCTACTTGGTTGTAGGAGCTCAATGTCGATGTAGATAGATCATCGAGTTGGAGTGAATGGTATCTCGACAGACTCATGAATAGGTAGTTCAGATCAAACATGGAACTCACCAGGATTGCAAGGGGATTGCACTGGTCAAGTCATTGAGAGGCACGCAATTAAATAAGTTCAAATTTAATGATGGCGAGTCAAGCCCACATGAAGAGAGGCCAAATCAGAGGAACTCAGTAGGAGCTCAGCTCAGTTGTGGTGGAGATAAAATATATCAGACCCAACTCGAAGAGTTGGCTCAGCGAGCCAAGAACCAAGTTGGGACATTTTTTGGTTAGTGCAAATCAGTCAACGAAAGGGTCCCAAAACTTTAATTAATTTAATATTTTTATTAAAATATTTTAAATAATAATATTTATTATTATTATTTAAATATTATTTTAATTAATTGAGAAGACTATATCAATTGGGAATTAATGACACATGATGGAACCTTCTCAAAGTGATTCAACCAAATGTAATGAATGATACATCATGTACCTTCAATTTAGGAAGGGAATTTGAATCCTTCTCCCTTCTCTATCAATTTCTTCTATAAATGTAAGTTGGAGGCTCATTCTAAGGGGTCCGAACAAGTAGGTTCCAGCAGGTCATACAAGTTGGGCAAGTTAGGAACTTTCCAAACTACCCCTCTCTTCACAAGCTAAGAAACTATGAATTTGTAGGCTCTCAAGCTTTTCTTCTCGAATTGTAATGGCAGCCTATGCCTTTTCACTGATGTAATGATGCACTGTGCAAGTGTTTGAAGTAATGAGAATTATGCTTTGTGATCAGTTATATGTCCTTTCATGATTTTCTTGCTTATATTTTCCATCTCTCATGTTTTCAGGTGAACTATGTAACCAGGGTTTCTTTTGCAAGTTTTGGAGGTCATTGTTCTTATCAAGAAGTGAATTAATGTATGTAAAAGTGGGTTTTTAATGCATTTAATTCTTTCTCATGATCATTTTTCTTCATCGGTAGGCCAGAAATTTGTCTAGAAATACCCTTTCTTAGTGCATCACCGCTTTTAGTATAGGTTTTATTTCCTTACAAATCTCTCTCCCTAATCACTTGAAATGTTAGCATAGGTCTAGTCAGCCATTTTTATTGCATTAGGAGTAGTGTAGTGCTTAGTTTAGGAAGAGGAATCTGGCATTCTCCAGAGGTTTACCTTG
Organism: Taxus chinensis; assembly: GCA_019776745.2. NCBI lineage: Eukaryota > Viridiplantae > Streptophyta > Pinopsida > Cupressales > Taxaceae > Taxus > Taxus chinensis. Next base: position 488,269,486 of record CM034154.1, read on the forward strand.
AGCCCAAGTCCCACAGCTTGGGAGGTGATCCCATGTGTCCTAATCACACTATATTTCATGTTCACTTTGAGGACATTCAGGGGTGCAGTGATTTGGTGACAACACGATGGGTCTCACCGAATAATTGGAAAAAGCACCCTTACCTGTAATAGAGCCTATGAGTTTAGATCTACTCGACACATCATTGATGTATATTGAAGAATCTATTATGTGGAGATTACATTTTGATGGATTGTTTACTTTCCATGGTTTGGGAGTAGGTGTAGTACTAATCACTCCTTCAGGAGACCCCATACCACAAGCTTTACATTTTGGATTTCCTTGTATAAATAACATTGTAGAATACGAGGTGCTCGTCGCTAGAAAGAAGATAGATATAAAGTGAAATATCCACCACCTTAAGGTTATTGATGAATCACAACTGATTATCAAGCAAGTCAATGATGAGTACAAGGTCAAGGATGGAAAACTCAACCCATATAAAAATTTGGTAGAAACTTTGAAACAATATTTTGTGTGCATCACCTTTGAACAAATTCCAAGGGCACAAAACTGATCTGCATATGCAATGAAAATAGTGGGTTCTATCCTATGGATTTTTCTAGGAAATAAGGATAGGACATTTTTGGTTGAAAATCTACGTCAGTATGCATACGAAATTCGAGATTATTACTTGGCATGTGAATTTTTTGGTCCCCACTCCCCATGGTATGCCCATATTTTTAACTACCTCCAAAGTGGTATCTTTCCTCCCGATATTACCTGTTCTGAAAAATAAAGCCTTATCTACCAAATATCTTGCTACACCCTCCTAGGAGGCATGCTCTATCGTCATAGCTATGATGGGAATATGTTGCGTTGTTTAGATACAAATGAGTCGGTACAATTGATCAAGGAGGTACACGAAGGAGTTTGTGGAGCCCATATAAATAGAATGACATTAGAAAAGAAGTTGTTAAGAGTAGGATATTACTAGCCTATTATGGAAACAAATTGTTGCAACTAAATAAGGAAGTGTGTCTTATGTCAGAAGTATGGGAATTTCATTCATGCACCATCACAGCCTTTACAACCAATCACAACACCATGGCCATTCTCTACATGGGTATTAGACTTAATAGGGAAGATCACCCTACCTCATCTGATGGTCATACCCACATCATCACTAACATAAAATACATCACTAAGTGAGTGGAGGTCGTTCCATTGACATATGTTACAGGTGTTTAGATATCAATTTTTTTCATGAATCACCTTATTTTCTGGTATGGCATTCCTTCTGCCATTGTTACTGATAATGACAATTCTTTTAATAAAAATATATTAAAATATCTCTATCATCACATTCAGATAAGACTAAAGTGTTCCATGCCATATTACCCTTAAGGTAATTGACAAGCAGAAGCTACTAATAAAACACTTGTTCAAATCATGGAAAAAATGGTGAGTAAAACAGGTTGAAATTAGCATTTGCAAATTCACCCAACCCTCTAGGCTTATAGGACCTCCATTCTCACTCCTACGGGTATAACACCCTACTCCCAAGTATTTGGAACTGAATCCATCATCCCATTGGAAATCAAGCTTCCTTCTCTTAGAATATATCTTAAGGATTATCTAGTTAAAGATGAGGATTAAATAGTGGCTAGATTGGCAGAATTAGAGATCCTAGATGAAAAGTTCATCCACGCCCTCAACCATCTCAAGGTGTATCAAAACATATTATCATGAAACTACAAAAAAATATCATACCTCATCAGTTTGAGGTTGAATATTTGGTAATGAAAGAGAACCAGTTCAACACAATGGAAAAGAGAGAGAAGAAAGGAAATTTTGAACCTCATTGGTTAGGACCTTATGTCATTGTGGCCAAATATGGGTCAAGAGCATACAAGCTTGCTCATCCTGATGGATATGAGATCTATTAACCCATGAATGTCATGCACCTCAAGTGGTTCTATGTTTGAACATGGCACAAAAATTACAAAATAAAACAAAAACAGAAAATAGGTCATCCAAATGTGACAATTGTGGCACTTTGGATAGATCCCTTGGTGAAAATTGGTTTTCGGTGCCTGGAGAGGATCCATTTTTCATAAGAATATTGTATCTAGGGGGTACTTTTACTTAGCCTATGGCTAGTTCCACGCCTACATCTGAGATTATTTGTGAACCTATCTTGTCAAGTCTCGATCTGACTATTTCTCCTCTTGTAAATTAGTGAAGGGATTAGCTTTATATATTCCCCATCTGATGTTAGGGGTACCTTCACAAATTCACCTTATTTTATATAACACGTGGCATATACCCTTATCTATTCCCCTCTAACATTTCAGGCATCCAAATTTTTTCATTTCCTATACGTAGATTTGGAAAAACCCTTAAAATTTTCAAAAATATTAAAATATATGGAAAACCACCAAAACAATAGAAAAGCATAAACTACAAAAACAATAGAAAATTGTTTCACAAAACGTGTTGAAAATAGTGTCGCAAAAAACATAGTTTCAAGTTTACTTGCTTTGTTTCTTTGTTTTATTTCTTACTTTGCTTGTTTTGGTGTGTGCACTTTTCTTGTATAGTTTTTATTTACTTGTACATTTGTATAGTGTGTTTCTTAAACGTACCATTTTAGATTGATCTTTTCTTGCTTAGATTAGATTCTATCTTGTTTGTACATATGGGGCATGTTTTAGCATACTTGTGAATAATTTACGTAGTTGTGTTTTCTTGTGTTGTTTGATTATATGTAGATTTGTTAACATTTGTTTTTGCTTGATTGTTTCTTGTGCATTATTTTGTTACCACTAATGTTAAATATCTAGATTTGCATAAATAAATTAAGCAATAATTAATTGAAATCAACATATGAAATGAAAACTACAAAATATAGAAACCAAATGTAAATAGAATGGAGCAATTTCGATTGAATATTGGAAGGTGTTTTATACAATTGCTTTCTCCTATAATCATGGAGTCAAGTCTCATCACCTTATCCCCATATATCTCATTTAATCCCTAGTCATACTCTCACACCCCTATCCATTAGTTGTGCATGACAACTAATTGTGCACACTCACATATTATTTAAATATTAAATAATACTAATATTCAAACCATATGTTCACACTATGACCACAAATTTCCCAGCATTCACCCCCTTAGTGTGAACATGGGTGAGTTATGTCTAGTACCTGCTCATGTTCTATAATCCGATGGTTTTCAAAGATTATCATCAAATCCAATAGGTTTTCTAGTGGAACCATTAACCACTCTGTATGTGATTTTATAAGAGATTCACAAACTCTCAAATTGGTTTTCTAGTGGACCACCAACCACTTTCATAGTAGTGTACATGTTTCCCCACCCATATTTCAGAAAAGAGAACAAAATATAGGAAAATATGCTCCTAACTATGAACAAAAATTATCCATCTATTATTATTTACTACCACACATTTTGAAAGCAAACACACAACTGAAAATGAATTCACCATAGAAAAATGCAGCCCCATCATTGGTGACTGACAAGAGGTGTTGATCACCCTCCTTCCTCTATTGCCTCCTGCCTCCATCGTGATGATGCTAACTCAGTCGAATTTGTCTTTGAGGCTCATTTTACAATTCTATTAGGTGTCAATTTCAACTGATAATGTACCCTTACAATAATAATCAACTTTATATTTAACCAAAATAATAAAGAATATCAAATTTTTATTGCTAGAAATCAGTCACTATTTTTTTATAGAATAATTAGAAATGTCAGAATTAGTTCCTTGATTTATCTTAAAATACAAAATGGGTTTCTCTAATGTTTTTACATAAGTTTTAAATAATACAAATAAATAAACCTAAAAAAATTCAGAAAATTCTGAATTTGGGTTTTTGAGAAAAACACAAATTACCAGTTACTTTTTTAAGATCAGAATCCAGAAAATTGCGACGGAAGCTTCAAAACTCTCATATCTGCATTCAAGAGGTTGCAGTTTTGTTCTAAAATGACTCTCATAACTCATCCTATCCTAATCTAATACCAGATGATGCTAAATCTCTATATTTTCGTAAATAAATTAAGAAATAATTAATTGAAATCAACACATGAAATGAAAACTATAGAAGATAGAAACCAAATATAAATAGAATGGAGCAATTTCTATTGAATATTGGAGGGCATTTTATACAATTTCTTGCTCATAGAATCATGGATTCAAGTCTTATCACCTTATCCCCATATCTCTCCTCTAATCCCTAGTCATACTACCACACCCCTATCCATGAGTTGTGCATGAAAACTAATTGTGCACACACATTATTTAAATATTAAATAATACTTATATTCAAACCATATGTTCACACTATGAAAACTAATTTCATAACAATCACATCATCATATCTCCATCTATATCATCACATCTAACATCATCTATACATCATAATAAATAAAAATGCTAAATTCTACATCATACATGTATGCTAAAGCTATTCATCACATATTGTATCATCAAAGGGGGCAAGAGGGGTCACAAATATCAAAATCTATGCCCCCTGCACTAGTATCATCATATCATCTTGTACACTAATCTAGAAAATCACATGTCCAATACAATTGACATCATCTATGGATCTATCATAAAAATCAAACACATGTGATACATCATCAATATCCATCATGATACATACATAAGACATGTAATCAAACAACATCATGATAAATCATCATCCATAACCATAATAGTTGTCATGAATCATATAAATACATGGAAAATATAAATGTCCATATGCATGTATATAGTGTCTGTCTCAAGAGAATATACACCATTGATGCAAAATTTGTCATCAAGGGCATCGATCAAAAATAAGCCTTCATAAGAGGTGTACATCCAAAAAGTATACATCAGTGCATATATGTAAAATAAGTCAAATCTGACTCGATCCCTTATAAGGATTAAGAGGCATAAGATATCGAGTAGGGGACATCGCCTGTGTACTCGACTCTCATATTTTTCACCCTGTCTAGGGATCTCATGGTTGTTTAATGGATCTCATTGATGCCTCATGCCTTAGTGATCTACCCATCGACTGCTCGTTAAAGCCAAGTATCCTCTGACCCTCTGGAACTTCCTTGTATTAAAGGTATTTTTAGTAGGAGGCCCTGCCATTGGCCATAGCCAAGTCCATGAATACGCACGGCACCAATGTGGCCCCATATGTCTTCCGGAATGAAGCCTCCTCAGCCTGTACCCTCTCCAGCTCAGCCTAGCCCACTGATCTCTTATTTATCAATCGGTACCTCTCCAATGTGACCCAATATCTAGCTACAGTAATAGCCTGTGTCTGTTCCTGGGACTATTGTAAAAATCCAATAATATGTGCACTCTACAAATCCATCTATTGAATCTGTTAGAACCATGTGGTCTGATCTCCATCACCTCCTTGACTAGCTTACGATATGGCCCAATCTCATTTTGTAGTAAGAACCTATATCTGAGCCTGAGCTTGATCCCTCTCAATTGCCACCTGAAGCTAGATGACTATAGCCTGTTGTAACTATTTTTGTAATGCGCATATATATCCCTGGTCTCTTCCATCTCCATCCCCTTAACCTCTCAGAGGACTATGTGATGGGATAGGCATAGGCCCCTACTATAAATGTGATCATGGAGGAGGACCATGTGGTGCTCTGTGTATTGCCACCTCCTATAGAGGAAAATGAATACCAACTACTATGCCCACTCGAGGCATTTGTACATGTCTTAAACTGGGTACATGTCTCTGTCTCCTTCGGGGTAATGGTGGAGGACCCTATCCACCACCACCATCAATCTCATCAACATCATCATCAGAAGGTGGCCTAACTCTGGTATCCCATAAAGCCTATGGAATAGTAATTTGGTGTGGTAAAACTGTCAAGTACCAAGATCCATACTCAACCGTTATCCCAAGATCTATGACATGTCTCATGGGTGCCCATACAAGTGGCATCATCCCATCAAATTTTCCTCAGGCCCTATCGAGTTGAATGGTCGGACACATGTCAAATCGCTCGGTTGCACTACATGTGTACCACATATCAGGACCGGGTACATCCTATCCTATGCCAAACTATCTCTGGCACCTATCCACACTATAGAACTCCATGATGTAACCCTGACTTCTGATCAAGAAATGCTCAATCATGGCTATGTCGAGCTCGAGAGAATCCTCTGCCCACTGGTAATGACGGTATGACTGCCATACTATGTCACGTTGTTGAACATCATCAAAAATATGCGATAGCAATATGTATCACCCTAGTGCCCATGGAGGTAATCACTAATGGAGGACCATCCCATGACTGATGAATCCTCTGGATCTCGCACTCAAATATTACCTATAGGGAGACCAATATAAATATGGTCCCACACCCAAATCTGTAATAATGTCATAGGACCCACTGTCTTCTGACTGTGGTAAGTAATGAGGTGTAAATCTCAGTACAAATGTGCCAGAATGCACTAGCCCCAGCAATAGCACTCACCACGAAATATTCCATGTATCACACTGATCAAACCATTAGGAAATGTGACACCTATCTTGCTAATGAGCAAATAGCCATTGAAAAGAGCCATCATATACACTACCATACAATGAAAAATGGGATCGACTATGCAACAGTTCAGATGAACCATCATCCCTCGATGAGGTATTTCAATGTGACCAAAAACCTCAATCAAGTTGTCCACAATTTCCTCCTCCCTGCTAATGTACTCAATCAGTTGTCCCTATATTGTCACATGAAGAATGTGCCACACGTCCTTGAGAGTCACGATCATCTCCCCTGTCAGGAGTCAAAATCACTGACTGTCACTGTGCCACCACTCCACCAAAGTTTTCAAGAGGACGTGATCTAAGGAAATAGAGGGCATCCTCGCCACATGGCCTAACCCAGTCACCTCCAAGATAAATTCCATCATTCACCTATGTCGTGCCCAGAAGGTCCCCTCTATGGCTGTAAGAGGAGCATGACGCTCTCTCATATGTAGAATGGGTAGTCGGCTTTGCAAAAATCACACAGCATGTTTCAAAACTAACATTTCTTCTATTTTCTTATATTTTCTTCTAAATAAGTCATAAATCAACTAATATCATCATTTTTCTCTAAAAAACTCCTACATTTTACTTTTAAGCAGTATGACATTTTCCTTCTTCAGTGCCTACGCACCCTTTTGGGCATGTATGCACTTATTCTCTTGTTTACACACCCAGGTGGTGTAGATACTCTCATTCATATATGTTCTATCCTCTAATTGGCATGTACGCATCCTTTTTACCGCATACACGTGTGTTTGAGTGTATATGCCGAGGCATATGCATGTTTTGACCTAGGTTTGTGTATGTTAGGGTTTTAATGCCTACACATGTGCGTACACATTTATGATATGTACGCGTGGGCGTACACGCAATTTGGGCATGTACGCGTGCACACACACATTATTTACATGTGTACGTACCCCTATGACCGCATATGCACCCCTAGTTATGCGTACATGTTTTTGACGCCCAAATAAGCCCTAATTAATGCTAATTAATACTAATAAATGTGAATTTTGATGAAAAGGGTTTAGGCACTCACAAACGATGGTTCAACCTCCTCTTGGTAGTACTCTCGAATGAGTTCAGATCTCTTCCATCGTCTCTGGACCCGCGCCATCTCACTCACTCACCACTCACTCTTGAATCACTTGCGGTAAAAAATCGGTAGTAAATGAATTTGTCGCGATGGTTCCCTTGGGGAGGGGTATATCTAGCTGTTTTAACCTTCTGTGATTCCCTAGGGGCATATTTTTACTACTGCAGTCATTCTAATACTTCCTCTCTCCGCCAAGATGATTATTTTATTAAATAATCATTTTTAATCACTTTCCGCTACATCGGGGCATATTTTTTCAATCTGACGCGTGTTTCTTCTCCTTGAAGCAATTTTCTTACTTTCAGATGACCTCCTATTTTCTCCTTTCTTCTTTAACAATTTGAAAACCCTAAAAAATTATAAAATCAAAAAATCAAACAAATTAAAAAACTAATCATTAAATCTTCAAAAATCCTAAAAAAATTCTAAAAATTCAAAAATTTACAAAAATGGGTAAACAACTCAAAACGGCTAAAACTCGTGTCTTTCGCATGGTATTCATTTTATATCTTGTTGGAATTTTCACATGTTCAAAAATCCAATGACTCACGGATCATTATATTTACAACCATTTCTAGAGATAGCCTACTTGCTTCATCGGTACTCTGGGGCACATCGAGTTTCCTGATGTTATTTCGTTGTGCACAAAGCTTTATCATCGGACCATACTTCCTTCATCATTTTCGCTCACATGTATCATTTCCAGGGGCATCATTTTTAACCCTTTTCATCAATCATGAACACTTGGGGATCTTCAGCTTGATAACAAAAAACTTTGCAACAGTCTTGACCGTTGTTGTTTTGAGTATGTGTGTTTATACTTGTTTCCCTATTAAATGAGCTTATTTCCTTCTCTTATTGCATTGCTTTCAATATGTTGCATTTATTTTATGTTTTTAGCTATGGACAATTTTTTGTAGTATGGATTTTCATGTCACTCTACTTTTGTCGTATGCTTATATATTTAATAAGGACTGATGATGTAGATCATTAGTAATATGATGACACAGAAGTTATTTTTAATACGATGGATGAATGCTAATTCCTTTCTCGTCATCTTCATTTTCCCTCTATATCATTCCCCTATCAACATTATTCTTTTGATTCACCAGGGGCATCCTACCCCTACCCATTCTTCTATCCATTTATCTCACCTTTTTCAATTGTCGATTGTCGTCTTTCATCACCCCATCAACACTCGAGGGGGCATCTCTCACTTATACTAATGTTTCTTCTACCCCTTCAAAATTTTACATGTCTACTATCTTTGAAGTGGAGTCCCTTATACCACCCCAAAGAGGGGCAAATGTAGACACCTATAATTTAGCTCTAGTAATTTAAATAATTAAATTGCACTAATTATAATATTTCCTGCAAATTGATGACATATCATCAATATCACACATTTTCTCTTCTACTGTCATTAATTAATTACATTACGTTAGTTAATTAACTCTTCTATCCAACAAACGATGTCGATTAATGACCTTCCATTGATCAACTCCCCCTTCTACTATATCAATAAATCGACATTTATTTGATGAAACCCTTCTCATCCCTCTCATAGTCTAAATCATACTAATTATTCCTCTAAAAATATTTTATAAGCTTCTACAACTATTCATTAATCACTTTGGTTAATTAATAAATCCCCTCAACTCCCATGAGTCACTAGAGGATAAATTAAACTCTCATAAACTAAACTCAACCACTCCTAAACCATGCTTATCCATAACTAACCTATATTTTCTATTATCCCACATACAAGAGGATGTATAGCTCCTTCAATCTAGAGGGTTATATAAATAACCCTCCTCCTACCTTTCTACTTACACCTTGCATGCATATAGCTAAAGTATAGTCATTTCATCTTAGAGCATCTTTCATTTGATCTAATAGCTTCATTCTTACATTTCATCCATCCAAGATTTTGGGTCATATAGAGAGAATCAAAATGGTATTGTAGGCATAATTTGATGAGCCTACATTCCCAAACCCTTGAAGATGTTTATCTTCATGGATTTATCTAGGTTCATTTATTTGTTTTGGTAATCTAAAGAGTAGATATTCAAGTGCTTATCATATTAGTTTGATTTTCATTTCAAGTTATAATGCATAATGTTGGTAGTTAGTCTCTTTAATCTCTGAACATGATGATATTTATTTAGTTAACTTATTTTTGGAACTGCTAAGGTGTTAGTTTCAATTCTCTTAGCTTAGCTAACTAATGCATTGATACAAATTTAAAACGGGATGGAAATTATTTAATTGGTGGAAATTTTCAAATAAACCTTGCTTTATTTTTTTCGAGCGCGATCGTGAATCGCTTTGGGCCTTTCGACTCTTTACCTCCATCACAATATATTTATCATCGATGCTTATAAAAATAATTGTAACTCGTATAACTTTTGGGAGCCGCATTAAACCAACTTCTTATCCCAAATGGTTGTTAATGTAATGTTGTATTAACGATGCAAAAATTATTATAATTCTCCTTTTCGTTCACGATTGTGGTTTGGATCCACTTCATTGTATTTGCAACGTAGTCATGTTACTTTTGTTATGGGTAATCATAATAGTTGTATAAGTAATAAAAAAAATACCACCTTTATTATTTTTATTTCATCTTCGATTAAAATTATTGGTTTTATTTTTTCATTTCTTTTTTGGAACTCGCACTGAGTGGGTTGTGACAGGCACAATGAGTCTATTAGGGTGTTATAAGAAAATGTAAATTTTTTATTGCAAGTTTGCAAGAAAAATAAATCATGTGCACCAAATTTGAAGAGGATGTAGAGTTCATAAGGGAAAAACTGCTAGAGGTTGGTAAGAAAACTATGTCCTTTCAAAAGTTTGAGAAAGTTACCAAGGATCTTGATGATCTTCTTAGGAGACAAAGAGCAACATGTGATAGAGCAGGTTTGGGGTTTAGTGATAACCTCAAGGGAAAAGAGAATATGAAATAAGATAGAGTTCCAAGAAAGAAATATGGAGAATCAAGCATCAAGGATGAAAAGAAATAGGTATTCATCAAAGAAGATGTGAAGAAAAATCCAATTAGGTAGTCTAATGCCTCAAGGTATGAGAAAAATTTCAATGGTTATTGTTTTACTTGAAATGGATTTTTGCATAGGTCAAAGGAGTGAAGGAGGTATGCTATATATGATAACCCTTGGAGGGATAGAAGGATTTATAAAACTAAGAATTTAGTGTGCTACAATTACCATGAGAGAGGTCATGTTGCTAAATATTGCCTGTATGAACCCTCAAGTCAGATATGGGGTAGTGAAGGATACAAAGGTAAGAATTCATTTGTGTATTTCAATTATAACAATATTATACATGTTTCTAGAAATTTTTATGGACCTATAAGGCTAGATAGGTGTCTTCAAGGTCCAAGAATACATGATATAAGGAAACACAGATTATGGGAGCCTAGAAGGAATAATGAGGTCTCATCAAGAGTAGACGTTGATACAAATCAAGGCATGACTTAGTGCTTAGATTAGAAACAAGTGGATGGAATTAATTTTTAGGTTTCCAAGAAGTATTATGACCTTTTTTAATTCTTTCTTCTAGATCTATCATGATGTCATATACCTCTGCTAGGTTTCTTAGAGGTATATTGGTTCATCTTAAGTATTGAGAAGAAGGGGAGCTATCGAGGAGGATGTATGATTTCTCTAAGCTGTCAAGGTATGTTTTCATATTTTATAAGCATTTTTTGAAGTATTTCTTGGTTTTTCAAGTAGTAAAAATGGTATGGTATGTGTCAAAATTATTGAGTTTTTATAGTTATGTCCTCTAGTCTATGTGTGTGTGTGTGTCTTGACACTATGTCATGATGTATATTTTTAAGAATGAATGTATAGAATAGATGGATCTTTTAGGTTCCTTGAATTCTATATATGGTGTCATTGATAAGTATAATAACCCTCACTAAGATGATAGTTTGAGTGAATGATTGACCTTTGACATGAAATACCAGTCCTGAGTCTACGTTGGTCAAGACAAGAAGGTTATGTCAAGTTCAATGTTGCAAAGCATGTGTATACTCTTTCATGAAGTCCAAATGAAAGTTAAGTATATGGAGTCAATTAATTCCATAACAATCTTGAGTACAAGATTGGTGAGTCATGTCATGAAATATTGTTGAGTGGTTGAAGATTCTAGGTCTATATAAGAGTCAAGAAGAGTTACTCCATTGTCAAGAATTCGTCAAGGCCTACATATTGGTTTAAGTTTCATAGTATCATGTTTAAAATGATCAAATAATTTTCATTATTCATGGAGAAGAAATAAATAAGGGTTTGAGTCATTAAAGATGATGAATTGATCAAACCATCATTACTAGGTGGTTTGAGGCAGAGTTCATAGAGACTGTTAAAAATACAAGCCAAAGATAATTCAGGTGTGTGGTTGTTATTTATTTTCTTCATACTAGAATATGAATTCTAAAGAGTTTAGAGGATATTGATACACAATTTTTGACAATAATTGAGAACTTGAAACCAAATTTTTTGCACTATGAGTTATCTCTTTCCTAACTGAGCTCTAAGATATCATAAGAAGTGTTATGAAGGAAAATATGTTCTTGAGGATGTAAATGATTGAATTGAAGTAAAATATTTGGAACAATGAATATTATTTAGATCCTCTTCAAGATTCAAAAGTAATTAGGTCATGAAAAATATTTAAATAGTTGGAAACTATGACAGTTTTCAGGCTTGTCTGTGAAGTGTGCTAGGAGACCAAATGGAAAGGAGTTTCTTATAAACTAGGAATAATTTATATAAGATCATGCTACAAGTTTGATGGATAAGGTTTAATGGGAAAAGGGGTACTTGGAACTGATAATTTTTGTCTATAAAAGTGAATGCATCACAATTTAGGTGTGAATTCCTCATGAAGAAGGTCTGGTAGTTTATGTGTATAATATGAATAAGTGAAAAATTATATAGAGGATGTCTTGATGTTTTACCAAGATTCTCAAACATGGATAAGGTCATAATTTTTTTTAAGGATCCTAGGAAATTGTGCAAGGTCACAAGTGTGTGGTTTTTCTATCATTTTGCACTTTTGGAGTAACAAAGTACAGTCTTGAGAATGGATGACTAGCCACATGTCTAGAGGTGGTCTTTTATTTTTATAATAAACTCTTTGACAGAGATATGGAATCAATAAATTCTCTTGAGTATTCTTGATTCTATTCAACATGATCTAGGTGATGGTCTAAGTTCTAACAATGAGAAAAGATATAGTCTTATGTAATCATTGATCAAGATGGTCGGAAGTGAATATTTTAAATCTTGAGCATGATTGTTCAAGGTTGAGGTAGTGTCTTGATCAATATTATTGGAATATAGTGTGGCTTACATTATCCATTATCTCAAAATGTTAGATCACAGTGATCATATAGTGAATAAGAACATGAAGTAAAAGGGTACAAAATTTGTGGTCAAGTTCAGTGATTGAGATAGAGAGAAATAGGATGCTACAAGTATGATAAGTTTGCTAATTCTATATATGGTGAGTTTTTGAAGTTATTAGACATGTTTTAGTTGATCTAGAAAGTGATATTTTTCTCAAAAGGTGTCAAATATTAGTTGGGCCTTAGAAAAAATTTCTTGATGATTATGTGATACAATGTGCACAGAGGTATGATATGTGTATCTATAGGTGTAAAGGTCATCATGACATAAGTATTGATGATTTGTAGATCCTCTAAGAAATTCTATAGGTGTATACTCACCACAAGGATGCAAGAAGTAATACCAAAACTTGTCAAATGAGAAAATTAAGCTCATGATTTCCAAGATTTGAGTTGTGTCAGTAGAGGTATTAATGGGTTGCTAAAATGTTGCAAGAAGTTCAAAAAGTGAAGCTACAGGTTTGTAGGTGGTATCTAAGGTAGGGGAGAAAGATTTTGTGCTCGAGATCATGAACAAGGTGACATGAAAAGTTCTTGGGAAGAGTTAAGAGTAATGAAAGATATACTTGGTTGATTATTTTCTTCCAGTATGTTGGATTGATACTTGATAAGATGTTGCAGGTTCATGATAGACAAAAGATGGTATAATATAGGTTTGATTAGCTCACCAAGACAAGGGGATCTTGTGTTCCTTCTCTAGAAGTATCAGATGACTAGGAGGTAGGTAAGGCATGGTGATTGATGACATTAAAGTTAATTCCAAAGTTAAAATCTTTCTTGACTTAAGAATTTAAAAATAGCATGCAAAGAAGGATGAAAACATTGAGAAAAAGCTTCAGGGAAAAGTCAAAATGGTTAAGTCATCTCCAAGGAAAGAAATCAAGGTAACAAGCCAAGTTTTGTGTCTTTCTCCTAGAATTGTATGATATGAGTCTAGGGGGAGTCTTAATAAAGAATGTCATTATGAGTTTGGGCTTCTAGGACATGGTAAAGTTGGCTAAGAATGCACTGAAGGATTTGTTTTGAGAACTTTGTCCTAAGAGTTGTGTAGAGTTAAGCAATGGAGGAGTTAAGCCTAGTTTTAGAAAAATAAGATAAGATAAATCAAGAATAAGGTAGGAATTATGTATTTTATCCAAGTGAGTTATTTGCATCAGTATAAGGACAACTACAGTGAAGAAAGAGAGAGAAAAATAGATTTTTAGTAAGAAATGTCAATTTTTACATGCTTATATGGAGGATTGATGATTGTATTCACTCAAATAACGTAATCATTGTCATTTTTGATCCAATTCAAAAAAAAATTCATGAATATGTGTTGTGCATTCTCTTTCCTAGGGGGGTATACTCATAAATTCTTTGAAAAAGGAAAAAATCAGATTTTTGTGAGAACTCACTATTTTGTGAGCTAGTATGAAGAATTTGGTTAATGTTTCCAACCAAGACATGTCATTATGAAGATTTGAAATATGAATATAATGTAGTTATAGGTATTATTTTTCATTAATGTTAAAAACAGGAGAAATTTAGGTAGTTTTCCATCAATGAAAAAGGGGGATATTGTTGGCATGTTGAGTTCTAGGTGTTGTTATTGATGTACAATCTCATTAATGACAAAGAGGATGATGGATAAGGATGAGAGGATGCTCATTATGTTGATGACATGGAGGATCATATGGTTTCATGGTGGCATGAGGTGATTCAATGAGATTGGTTTGGTCTAACAAGCCTAGTCAGGTGACCTAGCCTTCCTAGGTGATGGTGCATGATGGTTGGAGTTGTTTGGTGGCTTGAGGATCATGGTAGAAGCATAGAGATATTTTTTTTAAAGTATTTAGTAACTCACATGAGTTTCAGGGTGAATTTACATGTTTAAGACCAAGATTCAGGTTCACATATAGACCAGGTCTGGGTGCTTGGAGGAATGAGGTTGCGCTGTAGAGCCATGTGAGCTCATAGAATCATGAAAGGATTTCATACATGTTATTCCAGGTATGTTAGGACATTTTGGATATGTTTCATACTGATTTTAAGTGTTGGTTAGGTTGACCCTATCCTAAACTATGTAAAACCTCAAAGGATAGTCATGTAAATGAGATGGGATGAGACTATGGAGACATATTTGAGAAATGATGATGATTGGAGATGATGCATAGGGGTGTCTTTGAGGTGTGAGAAACATTTAGAGTCATTCTGAAGAATATTTTGTAAGTTATGATGTTTTATGTGAAACATGGTTAAGAAGAAGGATATTTCCAGCTCGAATTACACCTTCTGATGCTCACCATGAATTTTTTGATTTCCATGGGTCCTTTTGGATTTAAAGGAATATTTTTCAATGAGTCAATAAGGTTTCAAAAAAATAATGAGGTCATTTAATTGTCACATTTTTATGAGAGAATATTAAGAATGTAGGAGAGATTTGAAAGTAGTAGAAGATATTTGATTCTTAATATCCCATAACTGATTTGTTGTAATAGTATGATAATTTTATGATGTAGAGGACTCTTTCAGATTTCCAGAAAGGTATGGTAGAGTATGTGGTGATGAGTGGACCCCACTCAAATAGGAAATTTTCTAAAGAAGTTCATTTTGGGAAAAGGTTGTCTAAAGGATTTGCAAAAAAATGGACATTTGTTTTAGTTTGGGAATTTTAATTGATTTAAATGATGTTTTTAGATCATGGTTGAGCTTCTAGAGGTCAAAGTGTGCCCTATTTATGAATACTAGTCAAAAGGTGGTTTTGGGGTAGTCCTGGAGCAGTTTTAGAGATTGGCTTGGTTGAAGGCCTTCCACTTGGAGTTGGAAAGAAACGTGATATGTTATGGGAAGAGGATTCATATGGATTTATATTTGTATGTTTTTTATCTCATTATAATTATATTTTATTGGTCATCCAAGTAATTTTGTGGATAATAAGGATGCATGTTTCTTAGGACAGATTTCCTCAGGTTGAAAGATTGAGGTGGATGATGCATGAGATGAATTAGTTGATTCTTGATAACAGTTGGAGATTGAATTAGTATTAATTATTTCCCTATTTAATGCCTTTAGAGGTATTTTAAGTGGCATCAAAGGTATAAACTTATAGTTCCCACTTCCCTTTGGCACCTTTTATTATTGATCATGAAACTGTGGACTATGTGATGGACATTTTTATAGTTTTGATTTAGTATGATGTTAGATGTCAGATCCTAGATTACCAACCATACCTATGGTTGGAAGGCTGATTTTAGACCTTTTTAATGCATTTTATTAATCATGTTGCAAGTTTTGATTGCACTCTTCTTACATTTTATTTAATTTGCAGTCCTTTGGGGTGTGGGCTTTTAGAGTGTGCAAGTAAATTTGTCATATTTTCACCCACCTCTTTATTGTGCTTGGGAGAATGAAATTTGTCTTTTGTGTTGGAGTTGAGGATGTGTGATGTGGCATCCTACATGGATCCACATCATCCTCTTCTCTTCCCTCTTCCATAAAATTCCAACCCTTTGTTTGTTTCGAGGGTTGTTGAATCATTTTGCATACTTCTTTGGGGGCAAATTTTCTTGTGTTGGGAGCTCTTGCTTTTGGAAGGAGTTTGGAGAAACTTTGCATGCTTGGAGATTGCTGTTTTGGGATTGTGTTTTGGGCATTGAAGCTTGTTGTTTGGAATCAAAAGCTACCATGGAGAGGTAGGAGTTTAACTCTTCTTTTATGCTGTTATTTTCTTCTTGTGATGTGTGAATGGTGAATGTTTTTATGTATTTGTTGGTTGTATTGGTAGACTACCATAGGGATGGTGTAGGAGAAGGATATGGGGAATCCATGTGGGGGGGAATAAGGGAATGCCAGTGGCATCATATTTTTGGAGGGATTTTGGGTTCGGGATCCACCATGGAAAATAAATAGCTTGCATTTCTTACTATGTGGGGGGCATAAGGATATGTTTGGTAAATTTTATTGGCAGTTTGTTACAGGTGGATTCTCAATTCCCATTGGGAGGCATAAGTATCTTCCCCCATAGTCCTTGCTCCTTTGGCTTGCATGATAAATCCTGAGTTCTATTTGATGTTTTCAAATACAGTTGTAAATTGTTGTCTTGTGTTGAACTGTGTTTTAATTTGATTATACATGTTGAAAGAATGTTTTGTGTTGTGGAAGCCTGTTGTTGCCATGGGTTGCTATCCATTTCTTATTGCATTGTGGTTGGGGCTCAAAGGCCAATGAAGAATGATGGATTCTCCTTTTATTGGATGTCTTGGTTGGGTGAAGAGTGTTTCCTTTCCCCCACTTTTGTTGTGATCAAATTGAAAGAAAAAGGAAACTTGGCATATTGTTGTTCTAGAGTAGAAGAGAAATATATTTGACTGTCCCTTGTGAAAAATATTATATTGTAATCTTTCCCAATTTGATGTGGATGAAATTGTAATGTATTTTGTGAAGTAAAGATGTATGTAATTGGTTTTGAAAATTTATATTCGAAATGTGAAAGATATTTATATTTTGTTCTGTACATTTGAAGAAAGAAGGTGAAATCTGCTAATTGCATTCAAGGAATGGAGAATGTGAAGATGTATTTATTTTTGAATTAATAAATAATTGCAATAATTTCCCTCATATGCATTGTTGTGTTGAACTGGAATATCAAATTGTGATTGGAATCCCTGTTTTGGAAAGTGAAAAAAAAAAGAAGAAACGGGTGGGATGTAATTGTATTATTCTGCCTTGTTTCAAATGAATGATTTTGGGAAGAGACAGAAACTAGATTCTTGTTTAAATGATTGCTTGAAGAAGGAAAATACTTAAGTCTACCATGGATTGAATTCAATGTTTCATTGTATGGAAAAAGAGATAATTAAATCTCTGTTTGAAAGAAAGGAACATATGTGAGGAAAATACAGTAATTTGCCTCTTTTGGGAATATATAAAAGTGAAATCAGAGTTGCATTATGAGTTTAGAATAGTTTTATTTAAATCATTTAAATTTATAAGAATAGATTAGAAATAAAATTCCATACTTGAATGATGAAAAGTTAGAAGGAGCTCTTTTAATTTGATCTCATTGTAAATTTTTAATACTGGCAAATAAATTTAATTAAAATGTACAGTTCGGGCCTGCACATTATAATTAACTTGAAAATGTTAAAATTTAGCATGTTGTATTATTAAGGAACTCATATTGACAAATAACACTTAAGAAAACAATTTAAAACATTGCAAAATTGAGCCCAATATTTCACAGTTGTTTTCTGTCAATTGTTGGAAAAATTCAAATTGGAATCAATTGAGAAAATTTACCTTCCTAAAACATTCTAAATCCTTCCTAGAATAATCCTCCATGTCTGTTTTGCATGTTGAGTGAAGGAGGAGATCAAATTGAACAAAAATTTCTAAGTCAAAATTTACCAGTTGGCTTTTTAAAATCCTGCAGATCATTTTCGTAAAATTGACCTCTTAAACTTTATCTAAATGTAAAATTTATGTTTCCTATGCAAAGAGGGCATCAAGATATTTCCATAAAGTCCTTGTTTTCCCAAAAACGATATTTCTAGCAAAATTTATGACCCTTTGAAGTTTTCCTTCCTTGGCCGGAAAATTTGGGAAAATTTTCCCTAGCAGGCCCGTGGCCTGAAAAATTCCCGTTAAAAATCCTTAGAAAATTTTAAAATTTTTTGGGGAAATTTTAAAACTTTCCTCCACCAACCTGTAGCCAATCAGAGGTTGCCACGTGTCCTCACGGGGAAACGGCGTAGGATTGGCATCATTTTCTCCCTTAGGCTTTTAAAAAAAAATTGGGAAAATTTTACCTTTTTCCCCATCGGTCCACAACCAATCACAAGCTGCCAGTGGCAGCATAGGGTGATGGCAGAGGAGAGGGGGGGGGGGGGGGCTGAACCCGTGCGAGATTTTGTTTTTTAAAATCTTGCTTTTGTAAAAATTTGGAGTTGACCTCTATGGCCCCGCACTCCCACCCTCGCCTCGGTGTTATTTTCCCCCGTGGACGTACGGACCCACATGTGCCTTTTACCCCTTATCTCCCTTGTAGAAAAATATCCCAAACTCTTCCGCCACCCTGCACTTCCCTCTTTCCTTCCCCACATTGTTTGGTTGAGTGCCACATTTCCCTGGCAAACCCGTGGGTGTGTGGGTGCCAATTGGATTTTCTCCCTCCCTTTGGTGAAATTTGCCAACCTTCCCCGCATGAGTTCGGAGCCCGACACGTGTCCCTAACGGTACAGTGGAGGTGCGGGTGAAAATGGGAATTTTCACACTACCCCGTGACCTACCAACCTAGAAAAAGTTCTTTTGCCTCCTCTTGACACATGTCCCCTTTGGGAAAATTTGACCCCTAAGGTCTGCCGGTCCATAACTGGAGTTTTACAAGGAGTTAGGAGGACTTCTTTACATCATCAGAAAGGTGCAAAAATTTCCTATCCAATGGGAATGATTTTGGGAAATTTTGAATGCATTAAGTGTGAGAAATATAAATTTGAAACCCTGAGCCTGTTAGAGAGTGGGTATGGTGAGAATTAACCCCCTGAACCTTATTGAACCTTATAACCCAAAATTTTGGACCTTGTGACCTCTGAGAATTGTTAGTAAAATAAAAGTATGTTCTAGTAGATCATAATTGTCCTAGAACTTGTTAGTGACAACTGTGGTCTCATAACCTTGTTGTAGACACTCTTAACTGAGTCTCGGGAGTGGGTAAGTAAGAATTTACTCTAATGATTTTAAATATGTATTCCTTTCCCCACTGTAATTTAACCCTACTCTTGTCTTAGATCTTGTGGAATTAAATACCTTGGGTATTTAATTGTTTTGGGTCCCTTAACCCTAAAATTTTATTCAGGGAATATTTAGCTAAAATATCAATGTAATAAGTGATTAATTTAATCCCTAAGGATATTTGCGCTAGGTGTGGACTTATTACACTTGTTGCTTTATAATGTGGTATTAATAATTATTATAATGGGAAAAGTTATCAGTTGAATTTAATTGTCCTTGAGACTTTGGTTGTTAACTCCTAACACCTTTAAAAAAAAATTACTCCATAATTTTGTAACTAAACCTAGGTTGTTCATGGTTCTCAAGTGGGTTGTTTTAGCGGGCATTACACTTGGTATCAGAGTAGTGGTTCAAAAGCTTGGACCCTTGGGCACACTAGAAAACTTGAGACATGAACTGTAAACCTAGCACATTTTAAAATCTTGTTTGAAAATTGAAAGAGAAATAAGTATGAAGAAATATTACATTACTCTGTTCATTTGAACTGCCAAAATTAAAATCATAATAAAATAACAAGTTGTTTGAGTTGTTGTGCTTGCTTAGTGGTGTTTTGTCTAAACCCAGGTAACTAAGAATGTAAAGATTAAAATTGATTTTTGGTGAAATTCCTTTAAAAAGTGTAATGGAAACTTGATTTAATTGAATGATGCGTTAATCCCTTTGTGGAGACCCTCCTTTATTGATGTTGTTGGAATGATAAGTTATATGGTGTGATTCTTGTAGTAGGACAATAGTGGTTGTGTTCTGGGTCGGGAAGAGTTAATTAGAAGCTGTTTAGAGCTTCCTTCCTTCAGTGGTTAGGAAAGAGGGTCTGGTTGTCAGTTTTCCATTTTGTTACCCATGTGAGAGAGTGGACATTAAGTCTAGGTGTCATTTTTGACCCAATCCTGAGTTGTGTCTTGGAACTAACCTCGAGGTAGAGTACCCCTATTGGTGGCCATGAAGGGCTATGGAGTGAATGTGGTGTTAAATTTTGTGTTTTACATTCATAATCTTGTGATTATTTTATCAAGGACCAACATCTTATTTTATGATTGGATTGAGAAGCTCTGAGAATCTTTTATTTATTTCTAATTTTTGGCAAGAATTTTCTAACTTTGCAATGTGGCTACTTAGCCACTTTTCTTGATTACCGGTATTTCTTGGACTTTATTTTGATTAGTGACTCATAGATCATTATGTTGTTGGCTACTTGGCCAATGTTACGTAATTCTCACTTGGATGTTGTTGAGTTGGTTCTACGTTGTTTGTCTCATAATATTTTTTCGTATGGGGGTACATCCTAGGTGCCTAGAATGTCTTCTTAGGTGAGTTAAGTTATACCTTGGCTTTGGATGCACAGAACCTTGAGTGTGTCTAAGATCTTAGAGTGACCCTTTTGTTGCTTGACCTTGCTAGAAATAAAAAAAATTGTGTAGTGCGGTCTAGATGGCAGTCTGACAGTGGTAGTGGTGATCCTATTAGAATCTGGTAAGAGCTTGACCCTTGTCAGAGTAGAAGTATTTATTTATGGGCTTTTAGATTTTTTTAGGATTGGATTTCCTTTTGGATGACTGTAAATGTTACTAGAAAAGTGTTTGTTTTGATAGTGACTTTTCATCAATGGCATGTTAAATTGTATCATGGGTTCCTGGTTGCATCATAGAAAGTTTTGACTCATGGAATGTATGCATCTTGGTAATTATGGAAAGATTTAAGCCCTTTCAGGTAGTGTGTTTATTTAAGTGTACTTGTTTTTCTCTCTTGACTTATGAATAAGTCTAACCTTACCTTAAATTTCCTTTACTATGAATAACATTCTATGACCTATTAATCTTTGGGTTACTTGGAAACACTTATGGATGCTTGGGGTCTTTTGGACCCTTCTCTTAGAGATGTTAGTTTGGTAGATCTTAATAGTTAATCTCGATGGTGCTTATATTGTACTTCCTCTTTTAAAAACTGTAACTCTTGGCTGTAAAGTCCATGATTTGGTAAATTATTTGGTTGCCCCATTGCATTTGATGCTTTCTAGTGTGGATGTGGTGTCCTTGGAGTAAAGTTGCATTGTCATCTAGTTGCTTGGCTGGTGGTATCTTGTGGGGACATGAGAATTGATTGGAAAACCTTCTTTGGTTATTAGGGGAGTAAAATGTTACCACCCTAAACAACAAAAATTGTTAAACCTTAATAGATTCGTAAAAGTAAGATTATACCTCTTTAATGAGCCTTCCTTGAAAATTTCTTGTGAGACTTGTGGAGACCCACTAAGAATGTTTAATGATGCTTGAAATTATTTGGTGAATCTTTGAAATCTTGGTGTGACTCATGTTGGTTCATTGTTTCCTAGTTCTTACAAAAATTAATGATGTGATTTCTATGACGAATGTCTCTTGTTCCTTTAGAATTAAAAATGTGGTGTGTTGATTTATATCTCTTTCCCATAAAAAGTAATTATGTGATATGTTTGAACCTTCCTTCTCATTAAAAGTTGATTGATAAGATGACTCAACCAAAATGCCATAAAACTATAATTAAGGAGATTTGACCTTGGAACTTAACAAATAAACTGGAGCATAGAAAAAGGGAAGTGATCCTTGTTATACCCTTGGTAGATTATAGAAGAAATAAAAAAAAAACCATGTAGAAGAATAGAAAGGAAACCTTGTCCATCCACCTTCCTTACAAGTAAAATAAATGCTCTCTACCTATACAGAATGGTGAGACATCATGCCCACCTTAGTGGTGCTCTTTATAACGTAAACTGGTGATGTCATAATAGAAGGAAGTTTGTAACTAAGGAAACATGAAAGGAATGTTGTTAACAAGAAAGAAATAACTTTTGACTTAATGAGTTGATTTATAAAATGGGTAAAATTTATGTGTATTGAGTACAATGTATAGTTGAACCTATAGTTCTGTCGCCTACCTAAAATTGTGAAACCCTGATGGATAGTAATGTGTTCTAGTTTTTTAGTACTTCTTGTTTGTAGATGTACGTGCCTTCTTGTGGGATTTTTGGGTCATCATACCCTTATCATCCCGTAGCTCGATGAATGTGAGTTGTGGTCCTTTTGGATTGAGACTTATCTGTTGTTTGAGAAGCAACCTCCTTGCGTGTTGTCTTGTCCTTGGAGACCTAAGTTATTGTAATTTTAAGGCAACATATGTTAAGGATATAAAATAACTTTGGGAAGTCTTCTTTTCTTCATACTTTCTTGGGTCACCTTATTCGTTGCTGCCCCTTTTCCACTAGTATGGAAGGTGCAAGATGATGTTATTCACTTTTGTTACGATCAACCTTGGATTGTGATTGGACTCCGTGTTACTTGTTCTTCTCCCTAGTGACCTTGAGTGGTCCTTGGTGTTTCTTGTGCTCTCTTTATGGTTATTCTGAGCTTGAGTAGGAAATAAGATAAATAAATCCCATTGTGATATAAGGTATGGTACTTGTATTGATATGTTAGTTGCTAGGGGAGATATAAATATATGTATATATTTTCTTTTGCTAAATGGTTGACTTCTTTAGATTTGGTTGGTATAGTGTGTTTGATTCGTAAAACAAAGTGTAAAAAAATCAGACTATAGGAAACCTTGTGGTCTTGACTTCACTTGTATTACCATGAAAAGTTATTTGTACCCTCTCGAGTTATAGAAGTGCTTTCCTTAAATAGTCCCTTGATTTCTTTAATGTTTTGCTGATTTAGGTGTCCTTGTTGATTCACCTCATCCTATGTGATCCTCAAATTGTGGGACCTTGAGTAAACTTGTCCCTTGTATAAAATTTTGGCCATGGTTGATTCTGTTAGCCTTGTCTAAACAATGAACTATGAAAGCATAATTTAACCCTAGTAGAAACCTCAATTTTTGTTACTGTAGTATGTTGTATTCCTTGGGAAACTATGTGGTCTTTCTCAAACTCATGGAATTCTCCTTATTATTCCTCTACTTGGTGGTTACTCTTAATGATATTTTGGAACTCTTCTTGTTATATTGTTATGTGTTGTATCTTGTTTGATAGCGTAAAGTTACTCCTTAAATTTAAATGTTTGTAGCCTTACATGCAGAAAGTTTAGAACTCATCCCTTACAATCTCCCTTCTTCTACTAAATTACATTGGAAAAAACTTGGGATTCTATGGACCCACACTTGTTTGAAGCAAGGAATCCCATAATGGGAGTGATCCTTTTTCTGTTGCAAGTTATTCCTATCTCTCTTTCCTGTGACTTCCAGGAGGAAGTCGAGTCTAAGGGGAGGGGGATGTAGTGCCCACTTCCCTTTGGCACCTTTTATTACTGATCATGATACTGTGGACTATGTGATGGACATTTTTATAGTTTTGATTTAGTATGATGTTAGATGTCAGATCCTGGATTATTGTTGAATCTGATTCATATATGATGCATGATGATTGTTGGAGACATTTGTATATAGATGATTGACATGTTGTTGGACATGGTTAGATATATATATATTTATGGGTGTTGTTAGGACATGTGATATTTGGATATATTGAGTAGACCGAGAAAATTGAATTTAAAATTGATGATTATATAGTTGTTGATGAAATTGTAAGTGATATTGTTGATTGTCTGGATGTTGTTGTGAATCATATATATATTGATGATTTTGAAATTATATTATATTCATTTTGGATGTTTTGATATGGCCATGAGGCCGAAGGAGGTATTTGTGTTTTGCAGGTTAAAAATCACAACAAACATCGGGGGATTGGAGACCAACCACAATGGAATTCTAGGTGAATTCGACAAGGTCACCATGGCAACTTGTTTTATTGTGTTGTGTTTGTTTGTTGTTAGGGATTCCCATGGGGGGATCACCTTTATATGTGACCATGGGTTTTGTGTATTTTATTAATGTGGTTTCTTTTTATTATTGTTTGTATGTATTTTATTAGTAATGTGTTCCTTTCTTTTATTTAATTAAATTGTGGTAGATTAATGTGAGAAAACATATGGTTAAAAGATAAATAAATCAAATTGGGATATGGGAAAGTAATTATAGAAGTTGTTGACTCTTTGTATTAAATATGTAAGGGATGTGTAAGTTTGTGTAAGAAGTTGTGTAAGTCAGGTTTTGGAGTATGAAACACTCCACCTCCTTGGAAATTCGAATTTGTCCTTGGGGGCTGTTTTTGGAGGCTTATGGGACAAGTAAAACTTGTCCCATACCTCTTAATTTAATTTACCAACCATACCTATGGTTGGAGGGGTGCTTTTAGCCCTTTTTAATGCATTTTATTAATCATGTTGCAAGTTTTGATTGCACTCTTCTTACATTTTATTTAATTTGCAGTCCTTTGGGGTGTGGGATTTTTTGGAGTGTGCAAGTAATTTGTCATATTTTCACCCACCTCTTTATTGTGCTTGGGAGAATGAAATTTTGTCTTTTGTGTTAGAGTTGAGGATGTGTGATGTGGCATCCTACATGGATCCACATCATCCTCTTCTCTTCCCTCTTCTATAAAATTCAAACTCTTTGTTTGTTTTGGGTTGTTGAATCATTTTGCAAACTTCTTTGGGGGTGCACATTTTTTTGTGTTTGGAGCTCTTGTGGATTTTGGAAGGAGATTGGAGATAATTTCATACTTGGCATTGTTGTTTTGGGACCTTTTTTAGGCATTGAAGCTTGCTGTTTGGAAGCAAAATCTACCATGGAGAGGTAGGAGTTTAACTCTTCTTTTATGTTTTTATTTTCTTGTTGTGTTGTGTGAATGGTGAATGTTTTTATGTATTTTTTGGTTGTATGGGTAGACTGCCATAGGGATGGTGTAGGAGAAGGCTATGGGGAATTCATGTGGGGGGGGCATAAGGGAATGCAGTGGCATCATATTTTGTGGAGGGAGTTTGGGTTTGGGATCCACCATGGAAAAGAAATAGCTTACATTTCTTACATAAGGAAATATGTGGGGGGTATAAGGAGGGATTGTGGGGGGCATAAGGATATGTTTGGTGAATTTTTATTGGTGGTTTGTTTAGGTGGATTCCCAATTCCCATTGGGAGGCATAAGTAGCTTCCCCCATAGTCCTTGCTCCTTTAACTTGCATGATAAATCCTGAGTTCTGTTTGAATGTTTTCAAATGTAGTTGTAAACTGTTGTCTTGTGTTGAACTGTGTTTTAATTTGAATATGCATGTTGAAAGAATGTTGTGTGTTGTGGAAGCCTATTGTTTCCATGGGTTGATATCCATTTCTTATTGCATTGTGGTTGGGGCTCGGGGGCCAATGATGAAGGATGGCTTCTCCTTTCATTGGATGTCTTGGTTGGGTGGAGAGCATTTCCTTTCCCCCACTTTTGTTGTGATCAAATTGAAAGAAAAAGGAAACTTGGCATGTTGTTGTTCTGGAGCAGAAGAGAAAGATATTTGACTGTCCCTTGTGAAAAATATTATATTGTAACCTTTCCCACTTTGATGTGGATGAAATTGTAATGTATTTTGTGAAGTAAAGATGTATGTAATTGGTTGTGAAAATGTATATTCGAAATGTGAAAGATATTTATATTCTGTTCTGTACATTTGAAGAAAGAAGGTGAAATCTGCTAATTGCATTCAAGAAATGGAGAATGTGAAGATGTATTTATTTTTTAATTAATAAAGAATTGCAAGACTTTCCCTCATTGCATTGTTGTGTTGAATTGGAATATCAAATTGTGATTGGAATCCCTGTTTTGGAAAATGGAAAAAAAAAAGAAACACGTGAGATGTAATTGTATTATTCTGCCTTGTTTCAAATATATGATTTTGGGAAGAGAAAAACTGGATTCTTGTTTTAATGATTGATTGAAGAAGGAAAAACACTTAAGTATACCATGGAATGAATTCAATGTTTCATTGTATGGCAAAAGAGATAATTAAATCTCTATTTGAAAGAAAGGAACGTATGTGAGGAAAATACAGTAATTTGCCTCTTTTAGGAATATATACATTGAAATCAAAGTTGCATTATGGGTTTAGAATAGTTTGATTTAAATAATTTAAATGTATTAGAATAGATTAGAAATGAAATTCCATACTTGAATGATGAAAAGTTAGAAGGAACTCTTTTAATTTGATCTCATTGTAAATTTTTAAACTGGCAAATAATTTAATTAAAATGCACAGTTCAGGCCTACACACTATAACCAACATGGAAACATTTAAAATTTAACATGATACATTATCAAAGAACTCATTTTGACAGAAACACTTAATGGAAATAATTTAAAACATTGCAAAATCAGGCCTAAACCATTTTCATTTGGCAGTCATTTTCTATCAATTGTTGGAGAAATACAAATTGGAATCAATTGAGAAAGTTTACCTACCTAAAACATTATAAATCCTTCCTAGAATAATCCTCCATGTCTATTTGGCATGTTGAGTGAAGGAGGAGATCAAATTGAATCAAAAATTTATAAGTTACAAATTTACTAGTTGGCTTTTTAAAAGCCTGCAGATGTTTTTGTAAATTTGACCCCTTAAAATTTATAAAAATGTAAAATTTATGATTCTTGTGCAAAGAGGGCATCGAGAGATTTCTAGAAAGTCCTCGTTTTCCCAAAACTGAGCTTTCTAGAAAAATTTATGGCCCTTTGAAGTTTTCCTTCCTTGGCGGGAAAATTTGGGAAAAATTTCCCTGGCAGGCCCACGGCCCGAAAAATTCCCGTTAAAAATCCTTAGAAAATTTTTAAAATTTTTGGGGAAATTTATTTGAAATTTACTCCATCGACCTATAACCAATCAGAGGCTTCCACGTGTCCTCACGGGGCAACGACGGAGGCATGACATCATTTTATCCCTTGAGCTTTTTGAAAAATTTTGGGAAAATTTTACCTTTTTCCCTGCCAGCCCGTAGCCAATCACAGGCCGCCACGTGGAAGCATGGGGTGATGATGAAGGGGGGGTGGAACCCATGTGATCTTTTGTTTTTTGAAATATTTCTTTTGGAAAAATTTGGAGTTGACCTCCACGGCCCCGCACTCCCGCCCTCGCCTCAGTGTTATTTTCCCCAGTGGATGCACGGACCCATGCGTGCCTTTTACCCCTTAGCTCCCCCGCGAAAAAATCTCCCAAAGTCTTCTGCTACCCTAAACTTCCCTCTTTCCTTCCCCATGTTGTTTGGTTGAGTGCCACGTGTCCCTAGCAGACCTGCGGGTGCATGGGCACCAATTGGATTTTCTCCCTCCCTTTGGTGAAATTTTCCAACCTTCCCCGTGTGAGTTCGAAGTCTAACACGTGTCCCGGGCAGCACAGCGGAGGCATATGTGCAAATGAGAATTTTCTCCCCATGCAATAAAAATTTCAAATTCTGCCCCATGACCCACCAACCCGGAAAAAGTTCTTTTGCCTCCTCTTGACACGTGTCCCCTTTGGGAAAATTTGACCCCTAAGGTCCGTTGGTCCATAACTGGAGTTTTACAAGGAGTTAGGAGGACTTCTTTACATCATTGAAAAGGTGAGAAAATTTCCTATCCAATGGGAATGATTTAGGGAAATTTTGAATGTGTTATGTGTTAGAAAAATAAAGTTGAAACCCTAAGCCTGTTAGAGAGTGGGTATGGTGATAATTAACCCCTTGAACCTTATTGAACCTTCTAACCCTAAATTTTGGACCTTGTGACCTATGAGAATTGTTAGTAAAAGAAAAGTATGTTATATTAGATCATAATTGTCTAGGAACTTGTTAGTGACAACTGTGGTCTCATAACCTGGTTGTAGACACTCTTAACTGAGTCTTGGGAGTGGGTAAGTAAGACTTTACTCTAATGATTTTAAATATGTATTCCTTTCCCCACTGTAATTTAACCCTGCTCTTGTCTTAGATCTTGTGGAATTAAATACCTTGGGTATTTAATTTTTTTGGGTCCCTTAACCCTAAAATTTTATTCCGGGAATATTTAGCTAAAATTTCAATGTAATCAGCGATTAATTTAATCCCTAAGGAGATTTGAGCTAGGTTTGGACTTATTACACTTGTTGCTTTATAATGTGGTATTAGTAATTATTATAATGGAAAAAGTTATCAGTTGAATTTAATTGTCCTTGAGACTTTGGTTGTTAACTCCTAACACCTTTAAAAAAAAATTACTCCATAATTTTGTAACTAAACCTCGGTTGTTCATGGTTCTCAAGTGGGTTGTTTTAGCGGGCATTACAAAACCAGTTGAATTTGTAAAACTACTTTCTAGGTAGCTTGTTTTGGTGAAGAGGAAATTTTGTGTGGTTTGCACATATGTATGTTTCATGAGCTCCAGCATGCATGGATGTGATATAAAGGTCCTTTGGATTAAAATGATTTGTTAAATTCCATATTTTATTCTTTATTGGGTGGTATTGAGGCCCAAATGTGAAGATAGGGTCCTAAAAACAACTTTTTGAGAAGAATATATGCCCTCTTGAGTTTATGCAATATTTGATTGGTGAAAGCTAATTAAAGACCACATATGATGTTTTTATGTCATATTGCACATTTATAATTAATTTTTAAGCTTGACATAATCATGGTTTTGGAATTTTTCATTTTAGCTCATCTAGGTGATGGGGTTTTGAGCTAATTTTGTGCATGTTTAGTGGTTTTAGGAATGGCCAACCTACATGGGCCCAATGTGAATGTTTTATTATTTTTTGGTATTTTTGTAAGTTTTATTGTTCTAAAAAAGGATGAAAATTGACCTATCATGTGTTTTAAAGATGGAATGCATATAAAAGTGATGTTTTGAGTTCAATTTTGAACTAGTTGCTTTAAGGGGAAAAGTGTGACCTATGTGAGTGTGTGTAACATATATGAAGGTAAAATTTCAGATATGAGAGAGTGTACAAGAGGGTGAGGAATTTTTGAGAGTTTTTTTGTAAGATTTTGAAGAAAAGACAAGTTGTGAAAGTGAAGGAAATAATGAATTGGAGAAATGATTGTTTGAACAATGGTTTCAAGGCATGTGAGATGAATAAGTGATCCCCATAAGTTTTTACAGAAACAAGACATAATATATCTTTATCCAAAGGTGGTTGAGTGGGTTCTTGATCATCTTATGGGATTGTAACCTCTTTGTGGAGTTGGTGCTTCACTAAACTAGGGGTTGGTGCTCCTTCTATGGTTGGTGCTCTATTAAACTAGGGGTTGGTTCTCCTTGTGAAGTTAGTGCTTCACTAAATATTTTTATTTGAGTAATATAATTAGAATTTTTAGTGGGTTTTCTTCCCCTTGAGGTTTTCCCACTTATATCATGTGTTATGGTGTTCTCTCTCTTGTTCATGGTTATTTGAATGCATGTTGTATGATGTTTTGAACACATTAATGAATTGATGAATGGTTTATGGTTTTAATAAGAAAATATGAAATTGATTAAAGTTTTGTATGGATTGATTTAGCCCACCCTCTTAGTACATTTTGCTTCCAAAAAATATATTATACATATCAACCTGGAATACATTCATTTAAAACAAATGAATAAGTGACATGGTCATGTATGAGTTTTCTTCCATCAACATAAATTTTACACTCCTATATAAATATATATTTTATATTTGGTTGCACATAAGTGTAATTTTGTGAATTATCAAATTAACCAGCCTTGTTATATATTTTCAACAAATTATTTGTATTCATACTTAGACAAGGAAGAAATAAAATATTTATTAAAGTGAGAAAGAAGATTCCTTTCCTATTGATTGGAAATGAATGATCCAACTCAAAGTTGTCAAAAAACATTTAATATTATTTACACACACTTAGTTCTTTCTCATTATGATGTTTTATAATCAGTCAAAATATAAATTATTCTTAGGGATTTTACTAAGGGAAAGACTATTTTAGCTAGCTATTTTTAAATTCTAACTCCTTTGTATGGAAGTACATCCTCAATATGGCTCAACATTCGAATTTGAGAAAATCACATTATAGAAAAGGATTTGAGTGACATGAAATTAAAATTTTACATACTCATAATAGATGTGTGTTTGCATATAATTTGATCTATAATACTTCCTTAGGTACTTATTAGTGAAAGTGGAGCCTTGAAGATAAGGATTCACATTTTTTTATGCTAGCTAAGATTGTTAATAATATTATCCTCTCTTTTCTCAATAATATATATTGGGATATAATTAGAATACCATAATAGGGCCAACACCTAAGCCAAGGATAACACCAAGGGGAAAATAATTGTGGATCTAGATGATAGCAATCCACATTTGTGTCAAAGACATAAGGTTCTAAAGTCCATGTCTAAGATAGGGGTGGGGATTTAACTCTAATCATAAGGTTGTAAGAATAATGATAGGGTCATGGATTTAATTATAATCATAAGGTTTATAATACCATGTGACTAATAATAATCAAGATCCATAGAGATAATTTAATTGATAGAAATATGTTACTATGTCCTAGTCCAATACATGATACATCAAACATTATCAATAATAGCAACATAAATGAAAGAAAATCATTAGGGATACATAATTTTGTATAGGCATTGCTAGAATATTAACATCCAATGGTTAGTACCACCTTGTGATTTTTGTTGTGGGTGGATCACAAGAAGGATATGTCGAAGAGGAATGTAGGCCAAAGTTGGGGATTTTGAAGACTTGGTATACCTCCAAGTATAAGCTCCACAGAACTCTAAACCTCACATTCTTATTTCTCCTAGTAACCTGACACTCTAAAATAGAAGTCCAAATATAAGCTCCACTAGATCCTAAATATCTTAAAAATTTAAAGGTAGATGACAATATATATAAATGTAAGAAATGAAACCTATTTATAGGAGAAAATAACCTAAAGCTATTATCTCTTTCAGATGTTGTTGTCTAGCAAAATCTTATATTAGATGGGCCACAAATTTTTTGACATATGTGTAAGGAGAGGATTGACCAATAATGGTATCACATTAGGGTAAGGAGATCATATATCATAAAGGAATAACTAATTCTCATAGTAGGTATGAAGGTGTTATATGCATATGTGATTTAAGACATAATATTGAGCATATCAATTGGTCATAAGAAGGTAATAAGAAATATAGTATAAAGGTAATAAAGAGGCATGCTAGGGCGGTGCCATGCTTGACAACTCTCTCATCAAATATTGGTAGTAAAATACACCTCACTTTTGGTGGTTCCCCTTAAGGAACATACTTAGGGAGATTAATGCACAAACAACATGGAAAGATAAATAATTAGTGAGAATGAAAAAATAGGTGTAAACATATGCCATAATTTAAGATCATCACACTCCTCATAATGGGAGTAAGGATGAACAAAAAAATTTGTGACGACCTCCTGAGGAAGGTTGGATCAAATAAAATTCTGATGGAACTTCAAGCGGAAATCCGGTAAAATAAGGATGTGGATGCATATTCTAATATCCTAGATGTCAACTTGTGTTGGCCCTGGTGGAATATTGTGGTGTCTCCTCTAATAATGTGATTGAAGGCATGGACATCGTTTTTCAATTTACTAGGGGATAAAATCAAAATTAGAAGCGTTTATGGCTAGAAGGTGATTATAAAATCATAATCGATGCTACTCAAGGTAAGTTTCCGAAGTCCTAGTCATTGAAACTAATTTATCTAAAGATTAAGGATACTCTCTCCTTTTTCTATGATATTTTAATTTCCCACATTAAAAGATATGGGAATGAAGTGTTCAACTACTTAGCTAACAGGGGTGTTGATATTTGGGATAAATGTTATTTAAGGTGTCAAGTGTGGGAGGTGATCTTCCCTAGTGAAATCATTTATTTAACTTCGAAGGATGAAGGCCATGTTGGAGATTAAGAAAGTAGGTCATCAGGAATTTATTGCTATAATTGGAATAATGATGGTAATGTATGGGATATCTCCTCTATGATATTAGGTACTGGCACTAGCTCCCTCCTTCATGCATTTAACATTCGCATTTTAAGAATTTAGAAACAAGGGAAAAAAATTACATAATGTTGTCTGTTATAAATTAACATAATTTAGAACACACATTCCAATTCCAATCGGTCTCATAACACAAAACCATATGCAATAGTAAACGACTCGATGAAACACTGATTTCTCATTCCATGACTCAGTATTAAACCAATCTCTCATGTTAGCTTAATAATTTGTATACTGTGTATACTTGGTTCCTTTACCCTTTTAGGGGTACCCAAGCATTCTTTCTAAGAGGCCTATCTGAATATATGTTACTAATATTCATCTGAAATCCTGCATCTTAGACTAGGTGACATAGGATAATGCAACCAACAGCTTGCGATACTTTGGCCAAAGTTTCTAAACATGTTTAACATGTTTACATGCCTAGACGACATACTCATCAAATGGAATATGTCCCTCACCACTCTTATTCTATTATCTTGAGTGTCCTTTCCTGACTCCTATCAATTCAATCTTATTTAAGGTTTCATACTAGACAAGGGAAACAACATGCACTAGTGTGGAAGACTACTCGTGGTGACTAAGGATACATATACATACTCAATCAACTCATGTTGATTGGGTGTCTCTAGTTACCCTAAGTCAATAGGATTTGACCTCAACACTAGATCATGTTTCTATCCATGTCTAGGATAGAACCGTGATCTAGTCTTATACTTATGTCAATCAAGTTAAATAGACTAATTGGGGTGTTGAGACATAACAACTGCATCATAGTATCCTCATAATGACTCTTCATTCTAAAGGTACTATGTTTCAGTTTATGTGTTCCAACATCCAATTGAGTTTCTTCAACTAGACTAACATACTTAAGATTACAATTTTATTAACCCATTTAATCATTGTCATAAAGATTAATGATTAAAACACTTTAAGATTCAACTAAGCATATTCTAACCTAAAATGATTACAATGTGTAATTACACAAGAGGTAGGTATGTAGGTAAAATCTGCTTTCCTAACCATTCAAATTAAATGTTAAGTTTGTCTTTAAAAGAAACAACTTATATCATATAACAATGTGATTGATCTCAATGTTATGTAAGTGTGTTCATTAGATATTTTCTTATTTCAGCCTTAGCTTAAAACAAGATTATTAAATATCTTTATTTTAGACTTCATAAAGATGAAGTCTAAATCCCTTTAGTTATTTTTTTAGCATTCAATATTTTAATTAAAGAAATCTTCCTAAGAAGAACGGAATCAACCATTCTCATATAAAACTTTAACAAGATCATCAAATAAGTTTCAATGATTGATTTCAAGGAAAATATCATTTTTCCTTTATCAAGGACTAATGTCTAATTATGAAAATATATTACATATGTTTTAAATACAATCAAGAATTCATACATACATATATAATTCATGCATATTCCCTTTCCATTATTTAAGGATCTATTTAAGAGCATCAACTATTAGTTGCATCTCCTCTATGTGTAATGAACCAACTAAAATTTCAGGACCTTAATCCAAAAGTCTTATAAATATAAGAACTATTAAGTTTTCAAATACCATAACACTTAAATACCTATCTTCCCCTTCATTAAGAGATCACTTAATAATACATCCCAAATTATGCTAACGAAGGTGTCACAATAAAGTAGAAATCAACAATTATCAAACCATTTATTTATCAAAAGGGAGTGATCTATTCACTGAATACATAAATATTTCAGGGATTACAAGGTTTCATAACAACAATATAAACTAGTTTTATTACATCTTCCTTTTCTGACAACATTACATTTCAATTAATGTCGCTACATAATCATCAAAATAAAGAGATAATGTCTTTAGTAAAACAGATGTAACTTTTTATATGTCTTTCTCCTTCCATATTTTACAAAATCCATCTACAAAATTTTTAGGATGATTCAATTAATTTGTAATGAGCATAACAAGCACTATAACATTAAAATGTTGTGCTTTTATCTAACTATTTCATAAAAGGAACCCTACTGTTTATGAAACAGTTCCGGAATCACTAAACAGGATAACATAAAGACTTTTTCCAAAAGATTACAACCAAGAAGGAGAGTGAAAAAATATTAAAAATTCTAAATTAATGTATAAGCAAGGACTAATTAATTAGCATAGTTAATCCTAACTCTATATCCATATGATCTCATTTCAACATGCTGGAAATCAAAACAACAGAGTTAAAAAAGGGAGAAATTCATATTTCCCAATCTAAATCTTATCTTCTAGTCAAGTTCCAAATTAAGTTGTTAAACTCAACCTATTTTGACTTTTCAAGAAGAAGAAGAAGTACAAGGATATGTAAAACTACCTTTTTGTAATGAGTATCCTATTTTGTTATTCAAAGTTAACACCTTGATAGAGACTAAAAAGATCAACCAAAAATCTAAATACATTCCAACAAAAAATCCTCATTGTAATCAGGCTCATCAAAGAGTCTAAAATTAGTTTGGTCAAGAATAAGACTCAACATTCTAGGTAAGGAAGGTTTATCCAATTAAGGATTAAGCATGTCCAACATAACTCATTGCAAGGTTTCGTGAAAAACTAAACTCATTACAGATTTGGATCCAAAGAGATCATCACAAAGTAATTATTCAGGTTTTCCTAAAACATCTACATCAAAAAGGTTTCATGAAGGCCTTCACTCCAATCCAAACAAAACTCAATACTACAGTTTCAGATAAGCTAAGAAAACCCTTTATATTATTAAGCATATAATATATTCTAATGATAAAGTCAAAGACTTACTATCCATTCCAAACTTTATAACAGATCCCAATCTTATCCAACTGATAGGACTCATCATAATGAAGGATCTAGTTATGAATGCAACAACATATAACCGACAACACAAGGAACATCCTACAAGAGGCTCATCAGAGTCATGGTCTCAAATATGTCATAATAACTCAAAGATTCAAGACATTATAATTTTTATAGAAAAATAAATTCAGATCCACAAACATTACCCATTTCGTAGGCTAATCTAGCTACTCCAAGAAAAGATGGCTGAAGATGAATCAAAATAGTCTCCCTTAAGAGGAACACACTTCTAGTGCTAAAATAACTTAGAATGCCCACTTAATATCAACAACCTCTTACTAGAAATACCAATGTATCCTAGAATTGGGTAGTCATTAATGAATCAGTCACAAAGAAGTGAAATCAAGACATTCAATAGTTTTACATGTCTTTTCTTCCTCCACAAAAGATACTATCTCCATACATGGTTAAACCGATTAAACAAATGATTCAATTCAGTTCCAAGGTAACTCAGTGATGAAAAGGAAGGAGAACAACCTAGACCAAGTTCAAAACTAGTCTCCCAAAGAAAAAAAAATCATCAAAACAAGAAGACAGATAGATCATTTGAATAACCTCCTTTCATCAAGAGTTAATCAACAATCAACAATTCATGAGAACTTTCCAAGATCAAAATATCTGCAGAGGAAACCAAAATTTGAGAGTGGTTTTATGAAAATAAGAAATAAATGAAACCGAAAAAAAACCACAACTTCACAAGCATACCTTTTTTTCATCTTATCCAAACAAGGTTCCACAAAAAATAGGAAAGACTTAATACAAATTCATTTTGGGATGAACCCAAAAATAAGTGTATTCTAAGTCTAAACGAACTACATATTCCTTCCAAGAATGAAAATACATTCATGAACATGATGGATTAGATAATGGTTCCTCACTACCATTATGAAGAAAAATAGACCAAAACATAGAATACCAGATTATCTCGAATGAAGGCGTAAATCTAAAACCACCAAAACAAAGTCTCATATACTGTTAAACTTCAATCATATTGGTAAGGAAAACATTATAATTGAAAATCTATAAATTCCGACCCAAAATTAGACTAATATTAATGCATATGCACTCTTCATTTTAGGTAAACAATCATAGAGAATAACACATATTCTTTTTATTGCCAAGAAGGTTCCACTGTGAATAAGATAATTATAACTACAACTAGAACAACCTAGAGTTCATATTCCACACAACAAGTACAAAAATCATTATTCCTCCAAAGGAAAAAACTTAAAACACCATTGAAGCAAAGAATAAGAAAAAACATAATCAGAATCAAAATCAGAAGGTTTCAAAAACAACAAATTTATTTTAATGAAGTCATTTAAATAAAAGAAGAAAACTTAATGAGATACGGTCTATCATGTCTGATAGAGCTCATGTTTTCAATTTCTTGTTGTAAATATTCAAGCAGAGCCTCAACAAAAATTATTTTCCACAAAAACTTCAACAACCAACTCGGTAACCTCCTTCTCCTTCTTCTTCTTATTCTCAGTGATATTTCAGTTACCATCACTACCATACAAGGAGAAATAAGCATGCAAGGATCTAAACAGAAGGCTCAAAATGAAAAACCACATTAAGAGCTTCAAACTCGCCAAAAACCAAATGATCAATGCAAAAACCGAAACCATTCTTTCTTCAAACCTCCCCTACTTCCTAGGACATTTATTTGTAATTACCAAGAATAATAAATGCAAACAAGACTGTCAGTCCTACCTTATCTCTCGCGCCTCTACCAACTTAAGTTTGGCCATTACCAAATTCAAATTTACATGCATCTAAAACTTTATCAACGATACTAACTAACCTTCCTCCAAACCTTCATGCACTTGCCAAGATTGGCAGCATCTAAGATTTTTAATGCCCATTAAGACCCTTATAAATATTTAGAGGTTAGTGCCACCAACATCCCAATGTGAGTCATCCATTCCACCCCTTAGGTTAGCCCAAGTCTAGGTTAGGTTCATAACATTAGGTTAGAAACCAACTTAGGTCCTTAGGTTAGTTTATTAGTTTAGTCTAAGGTTTTTCCCCCTTTTTAATAAACAATCCACATTAATAAAAGAACTTAGTAACTTAGGATAGGATTACCATCTTAGGAACATAGATTTAATTAGGTTCCCAAAAAATATTTAAAAATTCAATTACAACTTACCAAAAGAAGAATCAATAATGTCATTCAAAGATCACATTATGAAGGGTGTGAGAGCAACAAAGTTCACCCGTGATTCCAAGTAGCAAAGTTCAGAGATCCCATAATTCTGCCCAGCTTGGTCAAGATAACCTTAACATCATGAAATTGAAATTATGCCTTGGATCACTAAAATTGATCCAAAGTATAACTATCCTACATTGGAGATTATGAAGATTGGACCACAAGTTCAAGTTCAACAAGACTATGAACTAGTTTTAAACTGAATCAATTTTTTATTTCCACATGCAATGAATCATTCATTTTAAGAAGGAATGAAATAATTCATTTTAAATTCAACATAGATATGGGAGATTGGTATCTATTTCCAAAGGATAAGATATAATCTATAGAAAACATGATTACTTCATTCACAAGAGTACATTATCTTCAAACAAGAATCACATATCAACGTTTACAACTTCGAGTACAAAAGTCATCATACATATCAACCATGTTAGAGGCATTACATACCTCCCTCCTAAAAAACATCATCGTCCCGATGATTAAGTTATTCCACATTCTTAAACAAGAAAAATAATCATAATTATAGTTCTTTTATCCATAAGTTCTCAAACAGAAACCAGATTTGAGAAATTCAAATTTTCATAAATTATTACAACATTAAAATAGTTGTTCTAGTACTAATAAATATAGTACCTTCCTAAAACTAGTAGAATTATTGATAGCTTAAAATAAAAGTATTTAATTGTTATCAATAATTAGAACTAATTCTGTTCAAATAAATGAGGAAAAACAATTTTCATGTCCTTAAAGTTTTTCCCATGTTGCACTTTCTTCATTAAATTGGTCCCATTAAACCTTGTATTGACTAATTTCATGATTTTTTAAGTGCAACTGGTGAGTTCCCTACACTCTTATGGGTTCAACCATGATTATTATTAGGTCTTGGACCTACAAGGAATCCCAATTCAACACATGTGATAAATTTGAAACATATTTCTTAAGCAAATAAATATGGAAAATATCATGCATTCATGACAAAGCAAGGGGTAATGTTAAACGATAAGCTACATGGTTGATTACTTCAACAATCTCAAAAGGTCCCACAAAATGAGGTGATAGTTTGGCTACCTTGCCAAAGGTTATAGAACTCTTTTTAGGCTTAACACGTAAAAAGACCTTTTCACCAAGTTCAAATTTCTTATCGACCCTTTTCAGATCTGCATAAATTTTCTACCTATCTGTAACTTCTTTTAATCGTTCATGAATCATTTTAATTTGTTGTTCCATTTCAGTAAGGATTTCAAGTCCAATTACCTCTTTGTCTTCAATGTTATCCCAACTAATTGGAGTTCTGCATTTCCTTCTATACAATGCTTCGAAAGGTGCCATTTTCAAAGAGGCATGATATGTATTATTGTAAGAAAATTCAACTAAAGGAAGGTATTCTTCCCATTTTTATTGCTGATCCATGCAGTACATTCATAACATATCTTCCAAAACCTGATTAACTCTCTCAATTTGACCATCTATTTCTGGATGGTATGTGGAACTAAAATTTAGTTTTGTTCCTAAGGCTGCATTTAGCATTTGCCAAAAGTGAGATGTCATTCTAGGATCCCTATCAAATATAATCAATTCAAGTACTCCATCTAATCTAAAAATTTCATGCACAAATATTTTCGCTAAAACAGGTGAATCATCCTTAAGATTACCAACAATAAAATGTGCTACTTTTGTCAGTTTATCAACAGCAACTAAAATAACATCATTGTTTATTTCTTGACATAGGCACCCATTGAAAAAATCCATTATAATTACCTTCCACTTATATTGTGGTATGTTATGAGGATATAATAAACCAACTGGGTGCATATGCTCAGCCTTAACACCCTGACATTCCAAGAAGTGTGAAACAAAATCAGTTATGTCTTTCTTCATCCCTTTCCAAAAATATTGTTGTTTTACATCAACAAGCATTTTTGTAATACCAGGATGTCCTGAGTAAGGTGAATTATGAAATTCCATCATTAACTTTTTCTTTAACTCATTTCCCGAAGGTACATACACCCACTTTTCAAATCTCAAAATCCCTTCGTTATCGAAGTTAAAACCTTTATATCTTACATCATTTGGATCTACAGCAAGTGTTGTTTTTACCTGCTGAAAGTAAAAATCAGATTCCATGATACTTTTTACCTCATCCTTAAACTGAGTTCTCAAAGTTATAAGTGCATAAATATGTTTCCTACGACTTAGTGCATCTACCACTCTATTTTCTTTCCCTTTATGTAACTTATGTCAAAATCATATTGTGACAAAAACTCTAACCATCTTCGATGTCTTGCATTCAGATTTGGCTGAGTGAAAATATACTTCAGCCCAAGATGATCAGTCTTTAATTCAAAAGGTCTTCCTAAAAGATAATGTCTCCATACTTGAAGTGCATGAACTATGGTAACAAGCTCTAGGTCATGGGGAGCATAATTCAACTCATGTAACTTGAGTTTTCTTCTCTCATATGCTATAACATGATCATTTTGTAAAAAAAATACCTCTGAGTCCTTCACCGAAAGCATCTGTAACTACTGTAAAGTTTCCATTTGGATCAGGTACAGCCAAAATAGGTGCAAATGTTAATTGATCCTTAAGAGTTTTAAATATTGATTCACATTTATCACTCCACACAAACTTCTTGTCTTTCTTTTGTAATGAAGTTATCAGAGCAACGACTTTTGAAAAGTCCTTAACAAACTTTCTATAGTAACCAGCAAGCCCCATGAAGTTTCTGACTTCATGTACATTCTTAGGTGAAGGCCACTCAGTTATGGAAACAATCTTTGATGGATCAACTGTTATTCCATCCTTACTTATGACATGTCCTAAATAGTGCACTTATGTTTCATAAAAAGAACATTTGGACAACTTACCATACAATCTTCTCTTTCTTAAGATTTCAAGTACTATTTTCAAATGCTCATGATGCTCATCAATGCTTTTAGAATAGATAAGAATATCATCCAAGAATACAAGTACAAACTTGTCCAGGTATTCTTGAAAGATATTATTCATTAAATTCATAAAATTTATGCAAGTGTATTCATCAAACCAAAAGGTAAAACTGTAAATTCATAATGTCCATACCTTGTTCTAAAGGTTGTTTTATGAATATCTTCATCTTTAATTCTTAACTGGTGATACCCAGAATGAAGATCTATCTTAGAATATATTGATGCACCACACATCTAATCAAACAGATCATCAATTCTAGGAAGTGGATATCTATTTTTTATTGTTGCTTTGTTTAACATCCTATAATCAATACACAGTCTAAGTGTTCCATCTTTCTTTTTCACAAAAATTATCTCTGCTCCCCAAGGTGAGACACTCGGTCTTATCAAACCCTTAGAAAATAGTTCTTGTAATTGTGCCTTAAGCTCTACCATTTCAATGGTAGTCATTCGATAAGGTGCCTTGGAAATAGGCTCTATTCCTGGTTTGATTTCAATCGTGAAGTCAAACTCTCGTTTGGGTGGAAGACCAGGTAGTTCTTCTGGAAACACATCACTGAAATCTCTTAACAATGGAATTTTTTTCCAAGAAATCACTATCCCCTTCAGTTGTTTCAGAAATTTTTACTACATACAAAGTGCAGTCTTTGTTTTTGGCCTTTTTAAGTTGCATAGCTGACAATTTTCTAACCGAAATTTCTCATTTTACCCCTTGGATGTCTATTATTTTTTGTAGATCATCAAGACAACTAATGTTTTTTTCAAAACAATCAACTTTCACTTTATGTTCAGCAAGCCAGTTAAATCCTATTATGACATCATATGACCCCAGAGGAGCAACATAAAGATCTACTTTAGTGGAAAAACTAGGTAATTATAGGACTACTCCAAAAACACATTTACTAATAGTATGGACAACATTATTTCCATAATGTACATTCCAATATTTTTCCATTATTCCATCTTTTATTTTTATTTTTGTAGCTAATTTATAGAAATAAAGCATTCAATATCTCCAGTATCAAAAAATATAGTAACAGTATACCAAATAATTTACCTGGCACTTCTATGGGCGTAACTTGTTTTTCAACTTGTTTATCAACTACTACAACATGTATCTTATGTTGTTGATTGTTTTCATCTTTCCTTAGAGGACACTAATTTACATAGTGATCCTTACCATAGTTGTAACATCCCCCTACAGGTCCTCTTTTTGGTTCAAATTTATTTCCAGCCCTGAAATTATTGTTCT
This sequence comes from Taxus chinensis, assembly GCA_019776745.2. Lineage (NCBI taxonomy): Eukaryota > Viridiplantae > Streptophyta > Pinopsida > Cupressales > Taxaceae > Taxus > Taxus chinensis. The sequence goes on from CM034154.1 coordinate 488,311,489, forward strand.
GTCCTCCATAGGACTTTTGTCCATTGTTATTGTTCTTTACGAAGTTGTTTCAAACATTTGCAACAGGTTTATTTGTTGTTGTTTTCTTATTGTTATCAGCTACAAATTTATTTTTAGTACCAAAATTTTTCCATGCCCCCTTTTTGGGTGCAAGAGATGAAGAAGAATTAGGAATTTTCTTTCTATTCTCTTCCTTATGGGCAGAAATTGCTTTTAATTTCTATTCCTGCCGAATGGATTTTTCTACAACCCCTTCCATGGTGGTTGGGCTGTGAACATCTACTTCACCCCCTATGATAGGGTTCAATCCCATAATAAACTTATGTATCCTAAAATTCTCATCAGTTTGATACTGAGGCACGTACTTAAGAAGTTTAGTAAACCTCTCCCAGTACTCTGTTACAGTTAACTTTCCCTAAATTAAATTATGAAATTCAGTCATCTTCTGATCATAATAGAGTTGTGGTAGCCAACGTTGCCTAAAATAACTCTTAAAATGATCCCAAGTGATGCTTGATTCATCAATGTTCATTCAGCCTTATGGTTGTCCCACCAAGAGGATGCCTCATGGGAAAGCTCTGATAAGCTCCCCATACTGCTTTTAGTTTCCTCTGAGAAGTTCCTTATTGCAAAGTAATTCTCCATTTCATTGAGCCAGTTCTCAACTCCATCCCCCAGTGTAGTGCCATCAAACTTTGGTGGACTTATCCTTTTTATGTCATTTGTGAGTTCAACTACTAATCTTGCCTTTTTATTTTCAGGCTGATTGGGTACATTTACATTTGCATTTGTAGCATTATTATCTGTTGCATTGTTATTATCAACACCCAAATTTCCAATATTGGCATTTTCCCCAGGAGGTGGCTGATTTTTATTACCATCATCTTCTTCCTCTTCATTACCCATAACTTGTTGTTCAAGTACAGCCAGACGATCTCTTATGTCCAACAGGGCAACAAGAATCTCATCAAGTTTTTGTGTGGTAGCTACCTCTCCACCTAGAGGTGGGTTATTTACAGCACCTCCCCTTGTTCTAACCATTTTCTGTTAACAAGAAAATTAATTTTTTTCTCAGATATAGATTGGATAGGTCCAAGAGCTGCAACCTTCAACTCTGATACCAAGATGTAACATTTCCATTTTAAGACTTTAGAACAAGGAATTTTTTATTTTTTTTCTTACATAATGTTCTCTATTCTAAATTAATACAATTTAGAACACACATTCCAATGCCAATCCATCTCATAACAAAAAACCATATGCAGCTATAAATGACTCGGTGAAACACCGATCTCTCATTCCATGACTTAGTATTAAACCAATCTCTCATGTTAACTTAATAATGTGTATACTAGGTATACTTGGTTCCTTTACCCTTTTAGGGGCACCCAAGTGTTCTATCTAAGAGGCCTATCTAAATATATGTTACTGATATTCATCTAAAATCCTACATCTTAGACTAGGTGACATAGGACAACGTAACCAATAGCTTGCGATACTTTGGCCAAAGTTTCTAAACATGTTTAACATGTTTACATTCCTAGACAACATACTCATCGAAAGGAATATGTCCCTCACCACACTTGTTCTATTATCTAGAGTGGTCTTTCCTGACTCTGTCAGTTCAATTTGATTCAAGGTTTCACACTAGACAAGGGCAACAACATGCACTAGTGTGGAAGACTACTCATGGTGACTAAGGATACATAGACATACTCAATCAACTTATGTCGATTAGGTGTGTCTAGTTACCCTAAGTCAACATGAGTTGACCTCAACACTAGATCATGTTTCTATCCCTGTTTAGGATGGAATCATGATCCAATATTACACTTATGTCAATCAAGTTAAAAAAAACTAAGTGGGGTGTTGAGACATAGCAACTACATCATAGTATCCTCATAATGACTCATGTCATTACAAAGGTACTATGCTGCAGTTGATGTGTTCCAACATCTAACTGATTTTCCTCAACTGGACTAACATACTTAAGATTACAAGTTTATTAACCCATTTAATCATTGTCTTAAAGATTAATGATAACAATGCTTTAAGATTCAACTAAGCATCATTTAACCTAAAAAGGTTACAAGGTGTAATTACATGAGAGGTAGGTATGCAGGTAAAATTTACTTTCCTAACCATTCCAATTACATGTTTAAGTTTGTCTTTACATGAAACAACTTAAATCATATAATGATAAGATTGATCTCAATGTTATGAAAGTGTGTTCATTAATCTTTTCTTATTTCAGCCTTAGCTTAAAACAAGCTTATTTAAAACCTTTATTTTAGACTTCATAAAGATGAAGTCTGGATCCCTTTAGTTCCTTTTTAAGCATTCAATATTTTAATTAAAGAAATTTGCCTAAGGAAGAACAAATCAACCATTCTATCATAATATATTCATAACACTTTAAGGAAAATATCTTCAAATAATTTCAATTATGAAAAGGAAAATATCATTTTTCCTTTATCAAGGAATAACCAATTATAATTATGAAAACAATATCACATATGTTTTAAATACAACCAAGAACACATATATATATATAATTAATTCATATTCCCTTTCCATTATTTAAGGATCTATTTAAGAGTATCAACTATTTGTTGCATTTGTTTTATGTGTAATGAATCAACTAATATTTCAGATCCTTAATCCAAAAGTCTTATAAATATAAGAACTATTAAGTTTCCAAATCCCATAACACTTAAATAAATAAATTTCCCCTTCATTAATGATATTACTTAATAATACATCCCAATTTATGCCAATGAAGGTATCACAATAAAGTAGGAATCAACAATCATCAAACCATTTATTTATCAAAAGGGAGTGATCCATTCACTGAATACAAAAATATTTTCAGGGATTACAAAGTGTCATTAAAACAATATAAACTAGTTTTTATTACATCTTCCTTTTCCAACAAAAGTACATCTCAAGTAATGACGCTACATAATCATCATAATAAAGAGACAATTTCTTTAGTAAAATAGATGTAACTTTCTATATGTCTTTCTCCTTTCATCTTTTACAAAATCCATCTGCAAAATTGTTAGCATGAGTTAGTTCATTTGAACTGAGCATGATAAGCACTATAACATTAAAACTTTGTGCTTTTATCTAACTGTTTCATAAAAGGAACCCTGTTGTTTATGAAATAGTTCCGAAATCACAAAACAAGATAAACATAAATACTTTTCCCAAAATATTACAAACCAAGAAGGGGAGAGAAGATTAAAGATTCAATAAGTAATGTATAAGCAAGGACTAATTAAATCAACATAGTTAATCCTAACTCCACATCTATATGAACTTATTACAACATGCTAGAAATCAAAACAATAGTAGTAAAGAAGGGAGAAATTCATATTTCCAATCTAAATCTTATCTTCTAGTCAAGTTCCAAATTAAGTTCCTCAACTCAACCTATTCTAACTTTTCAAGAAGAAGTAATACAAAGATATACAAAACTACCTTTCTGTAATAAGTATACTATTTTGTTATTTCAAATTTAACACCTTAATAGAAATGAAAATAATCAACCAAAAATCTAAATACATTCCATCAAACAATCATGACTATAATCAGACTCAACACAGAGTCTAAAAATTATATTGGTCAAGAATAAGTCTCAAAATTAAAGGTAAGGAAGGTTTATCCAACTAAGGATTAAAACAAGACCAACATAACTCATTACAAAATTTCCCTGCAGACTTGAACTCATTTCAGAGTTAGATCCAAAGTGATCAATACAAAACAAATATTCAATCTTTCCAAAAACATCTACATCAAAAAGGTTTTTAAAGGCCTTCACTCCAACCCAAAAAAAACTCAATACTACAGTTTAGATAAGCTAAGTAGTCCCTTATATATTATTAACAACATAATATATTCTAATGATAATGTCAAAGACATATTATCCATTCTGAACTTTATAATAGATCCAATCTTATCCTGAACCAACTGATGGGACTCATCATAATGAAGGATCCAAATATTGAAGTAAATACAAATGCAGACAACACAAAACACCAACCATCCCAAGGAATTCATAAGATCAGATTCTCAGTATCACGGTCTCAAAGACAACATGAATAACTCAAAGATTCAAGACAGTATAAATGTTAAAAAATGAATGAAATGCAGATAAACACCCAAATATTTCCAATTACCCAAAATCCAAATGTTGGAACAAATCTTAAAGAGAGAATCAAATATGATAACAATACTTCCCTCACAGAGAAGAACATAGTTTTTCCAGAATCACATGATCAACAACTAAACCTTTGTTTAATATCCCAAATGGGTAAGCTTAAAAATCAGTCAACCAATGTAGAAATCCTCCTTTCACAGGGTAACCAATGGGTTTGAGCTCTACAAAAAGATACTAGAGACCATACAAAGTTAAACTCAAATTCAAATGTTTCGAATTATAGTTCCAGTAAACTCAGTGATGAAAAGGAAGAAGAACAACCCAGTCCAGTTCCAAAACTAGTCTCCCAAAGAAATAACAATAGATCAAAAAAGAAGACAAGAGAGATCATTTGAACCAACTCCCCTTATCAAAATGTTCATCAACAGTTCAACAATTCATGAGCAAGATTTCCAGTTTCAAATGGTGATCTTCTAAGGAAACCAAAAGCCCAGAGTGGGTAACCAAAAATAAAGATAAACACAAAAGAACAAAACCAAATGTTTTTCACAGGCATACCTTTTGTTCATCTTATCCAGAAAACCCATTTCATAAAAGAGGAAAGATTTTTAATACAAATCCATTTGGGGAAGAACCCAAAAATAAGTGTATATCCAAATCTAAATGAACTATATATTCTCCAAGAAAAAATACAGTCACAAAAATAAGATTGAACAAAATAATGGGTCCTCACTGCCATCCATCAAGAAAAACAGACCAAAACGCAAAATACAAGATTATCCTGAATGAAGACATAAATCTAAAACCACCAAAACAAAGTCTCTTCCTAACTATTAAACTTCAATCAATAATGATAAGGAAAGTTTTCATTTAAGCAAGAATCTATAGATTCCAACCAAAACCAGATACTTATTAATGCATAAACAATCTTCAGTCTAGGTAATCCATTCAACAAAGAACAACACAGATCCATTTCAATTCCAAGAAGGTTCAACTACAAATAAGCTAATCACAACTGTAAATAAACAACCCAGAATCTCATATTCCACACAACAACACAAAAATCATTATGCATCTAAAGAAACAATCGAAACACCATTGAAGCAAAGAATAAGAAAACACATAATCAAAATCAGAAGGTTTCAAAAAGAGTAGAGTTCTTTTAATGAAGTCATTTAAATAAAAGTAGAAGACTTAAAGAGATAGGGCCTATCATGCTTGATACAACTCTTGTCTTCAATTTCATGTTGTAAATCTTCAAGCAGAGCCTTAACAACAATTATTTTCCATGAAAACTCCAACAACCCCCTCAGAAACCTCCTTCTCCTTCTTCTTATAGCTTCTCAGTGATATTTCCGCTACCATCAATGTTATGTAAGGTGAAACAAGCATATAAGGATTCAAACTGAAGGCTTGAAATGAAAAACCACATGCAGAGCTTTAAGCTCACCAAAAACCAAATGAACAATGCAAAAAAAGAAACCATTCTTTCTTCCAACTTCCCCTACTTCCTAGGCAATTTTTGTAATTTCCAAGAACAATAAATGTCAAACAGGAATTTCAATCCTTCCTTATCTCCAACCACCACCAACTTGTATTTTGATATGACCAAGTTTAAAATTTAATGCATCTAAAACTTTAGTAGAGATGCCAACTAACCATCCACCAAACCTTCATGCACTTGCCAAAATTGGCGGCAACCAAGAGTTTAATGTCCATTAAATCTCTTTAAATACTTTGAGGTTATTGCCACTGACATCCCAATGTGCATGTCATCCCTTCTCTCCCCTTAGGTTAGCCCAAGTCTTAGGTTAGGTTCATAACATTAGGTTAGAAACCAACTTAGGTCCTTATGTTAGTTTATTATTTTAGTCTAAGGTTTTCCCATTTTTAATAAACAATCCTCATTAATAAAATAGCCTAGTAACTTAGGATAGGATTACCAACTTAGGAACATATATTTAATTAGGTTCCTTTAGCAATTGTAAAAAAATTCAATTAAATCTTACCAAAAGAAGAATCAATAATGACATTAAAGATCACATTGTGAAGGGTGTGAGTAAGCAGAGTTCACCCGTGATCCAAGAAATCCTGCTTTAAGAGATCCCATAATATTTCCAAGTCATTCAAGGTGACCACAATGTCATGAAATTGAAAGCATGCCTTGGATCACTGAAATTGATCCAAGGTATAGCTATCATGCATCCAAGATTATGAAGACTGAAGCACAAGTTCAAGTGCAACAAAGATTTATGAACTAGTTTAAACTGAATCAATTTCTTATTTCCACATGTAGTGAATCATTCATCATAAGAAGGAATGAAATACTTAATTTTAAATTCAGCATAGACATGGAAGAATGGTATCTATTTCTAGAGGATAACATATTATCTACAACAAACATGATTAGTTCATAAGAGTACATCTTCTTTAGACAAGAATCACATATCAATGTTTGTAACTTTGAGTATAGAAGTCATCATAGATATCAACCTATCTGTGAGAGCATAAGAAAATTGATGTTGAAACCTAATTAATCAATTAGAAGGTGTAATGTATTTGATATGGCTCAGGGTATGAATGCCGCCAATATTTTATCAAATTCCTCTGGGAAATTTATCCTCCATAGGAAGCATTGATCTAAATTTTGGATTAGTATTTTTAGCATCATAAGATAATAAAATCACCATCGTGATTATGTAACTTTTAAATCACTTAACATTGTTTCTATGGATCTTGTTGGATATAGCCACAAAACATGGTTCAAGATGAAGTTGTGAAATCGTGAGACCTTAAAGAAGATAAGTTTTGGTGTAAAGAATTAAAAACTATGAAGATGTCATTGAAATCAAAACTTTGTTGCACATTTGTTTTCCTCTTAAAAAATCATGCAAGTTCAAAAAAACAGCACCCAATTTCGAACTCATATGCAAAATTTATGACCTCTAAAAGGTAGCACACTTTGTATAGTAACAAAACTACCCCTCAAGCTAGAGTGGTGGTTACGCAACCGCCCCGGTGGTTTTGAAACCGCCATGGTGGCTACAAAATATCAATGCAAGTTATACAATCGTCGATCTACAGAAAGTGGTGATTCTATCACTTAGGAAAGTATGGAGGGGTAAACGGTTGTAGATAGTTCCTCTTCAACTTCTTAGTCTTTTGGGATTCTAATTCGATCTCTCATTAGTGTAAAACTTGTATATATATGTGGGGAACACATTTTTAATGCATCAAAGGATAGATATAAGAGATTCTAAGTAATTTTTATTCTTAATCATATGTGGTTTTCTGACTTGGAGTGTGAAAGGAAGGTGTGAGTGAGTGTGTTGAAAATTTTTATGAGTTTTTGAACATCATAGTGTTCATGGATGCCTTGGGGAGGCAGTAAGCTTGTAGAAAAATACATGATAGTGATATGAGGAAGTATTTCTTCACTCTTGCTGGATTTTTCTCAATTTGATTTTCTCCAAGGTAATCTTATGTCACTTTCATTCTGTTTTTCTCTCTTTCATTACTCAATATTTTATTTGATTATGCAACATTGTTAGTTCATTTCTAAAGCACATTTAATGACTATTAATGAAAATTAAAATCAAGTAGTTTATTGATGAAAGATGAGGATTGTGAGGAGTGCACAGGATCCGAAAATTAGTGTGTTCTAACCACATAGTTTACAGATCAAGCATGCTTGTTTGGAGGATCATTTAATGAGAATTCAATATCATATCCATTCTCTAACAAGGGGCCTACGGGTTGTGGTGCAAGGAGAGGAGGATTTGGTAGTGAATATGGGGATTTCTCTGCTAGCGGATGTAAAATTTGAAATTCCAGAATGTTTTGTGGCACCTTTGAATTCATCGACTCATAGCATGGATGACTCAGATGTGGATATCATCATAGAGGTCTCTCCAAGGGGTCAGAAGGTGTAGTCTGTCCTTCCTACTTGGTCTCAGGAAGTGAGGATTTTTTTTTGCTTTATGTTGTTTTTGGTTATAAGGGGTAGTTTGAATTTGGCCTTAATTGGTTAATTGTATAAAATATTGTACATAGAATATAGGAGATGGTATGGGTGGTTATGGGATGAATACAACTCTTCCCCCTTTTTGTATGTATGGTGCACAATAATGTGCTTACACACTCTTTGAGATTCCATCGATGAATGTTATTATCATGGACTAGTACTTCATGTATTTTTTTGCAGGCTAGGGATTTCTCCCTAGGTACCAATATAAGAAAAAATTGAAGATCATCACATGCCATAATAGTGTAACATGGAATAGTCTTCAGGAAAGAAAAATGGTACACTAAAATAAGAGGAAATAACTATGAATGATTAAAGATAAAAATATGAGCTCAACTAAATGAAATACTTTATACTTATCTTCTTACGAATTTATACTTGTAATGAGTCTTTTGTCTTGGCTATGGAGAGAGTAAAGCTACTATATGAGCCCAAATGATACAATATTGAATAAATAACACTAGAAGATAACTTTTTTTAAATATACAAGCAAAACCAATGTAAATGAGATCATAGGAGGATGATAGGATAGGTTTAGGTAATATGGCCATGTTAAGCTGGGTAACCTATGAGCGTAATAAAAAAATATTATGATAGGTCCAACGAAGACTACTGGGTCAAGTCTAAATAACATATATAAGATAATAGGGGGTCATAAAATAGGACTAGGTTGGTTCTAGTGGCATATAAAGTGATACTCAATTCAAATTTTAAAAACCTAATAAGTGATATAAGATATGTGAAAGTGAAATTAATGGTTTAATGTGCCTATAGAAAGAAAAAATAAGGATAATACAAGTTTAAGTTGTGAAGACACGTGATAGATTCAATCGAACAAACCTAGAAAAATAAATGATTTTTTGTTGGAAAATTGGTGTAATATAGCATAAAATTCCTTGTGATTCTATATTTGTAACATTTATTTTGGTTGTCTCTAGGAGCTACGGTTGCAAAAATAAGGTGATTTAATAAAACATGGGTGTAAACATTTAAAAATTTCTATTTTTTATTTTTCTATAAATAAAAGGTCAATCAATTCATTTGTCACTTTTCTATTAGAGATTTTAAAATTTATGAGCTTTGAGTTAATTTTTTTCAATGAAATCAAAGGCTATAAAATGAATATGAGGAGATGACTCAGTTGGGTGTGACAAATGAAGATGAGGGCGCGAGCCAATATATCCACTTAGAGTTTTTGTTTTTGAATTGGAAATATGTAGATATGTTAAAAATATAAAAAATGGGTCTTAGATTGAAAAATATTAAGGTAAAATTTACCTCATATAAGGTCAACATGTAGGTCTCAAATAAATATATGGGGTTTCAAAGTTTTCCACGTGCCTTTTTTCATTGGTGTACACAAAATGAATTTAGTGTGAAAAAAATCCCATGGCCATCCGTTTAACGCCATCAAGTATATTGAGTGGAAAAAGTGGCGTGAGGGCTAACACATTTATAAAACGCTCACATGGTTGATGTTATTATGTGTATCATGAATAATGTAATAGAGGTTGATATGTTTTTCTACATGTCAGATGTAGTTGCGCATGAAAAATCCCAAATTTCATCAAATGGGTGATGCGGTATATTTTGCATGGGCACTATAGTTAGTTAGACTACGAAAACTATACATGGATGATTGAGATAGTTTTGCATTGCCATATAAAATTATGTCTTTAATTGTTTTTAAATTCTTTGATTATTAGATCGTATTTATCTTTGATTGATTCTTATCAACTACATGTTTGATTTTTTATAGTTTTAGAGATGAGTTTGACTATGGTGTATTGTGGATGCCACATGATTATTTGAATTACTGAGAGGCTTGTTAGCACATACCAGGGCACAACTATAGGTCTTTTAATATTGGTATATATTGGATATGTGTTAGATTCCCTTAGATGCACATTTTATAAATATGTTTATGGTGGAATGACAATATCTATCAATTTCCTTCAGGTGGGGGGTTCAAGTGGATGTTATTGAGAGACTACAATGACTCTAGATAACGTGCACGTTATCTTGAGGTTACTAGTATAAATAGATGAATAATATATTATGTGTGAAGGATGGATACTAAGCACATGGTGCTAAAAAATTGGGGTACAAATTTGAATTAGTATCACCCACTATCTTTGATAGTTATGATGAGTACAATATAGTATACTTATTCCAAATATGTAGTATGTGGTTACTGGGTTAGTTTTGGCACATATCGTGTTCCAACATGATAGAGTTTCCTTTGTTCCTTAGTAGCATGTTGAATAGTTTTGGAGTAACACACACTTTTTAGTTGGGTATTAAAATATGGGTATTATTAGTCCACGACTTATACCATATTAGGATTAGGAAACATCAAGCACTCGATGATTTATGAGAGGATCTTGATGTACTATTTAATAGGTACCCCATTACATATTGTTGCATATGCACCATGGGTTCAACAGTTGAAGAGGTCTTACAGTGATATCCCATATTGGATATTCCAAACTTAGGATCGCTAGGATATCATATTATATAGAACCCATACATAAGAATAGTAGACACATGGCCATATTGGTCATCTATTGTAGTGGCGTGGGGGAACTAGGAGATCACTAGACACTATCATTGATGGAAAAATCCACATGCATTCAACATGGTAAATGGGTAATTTGGTTTTTTTGGTGTGGAAATTTCATTGCCTCTACCTCCATAAAAGTCAAGACATGCATGAAATCCAAGGGGGGGATTGAGCGAGGTACCAAAGGAATTAGTCCCATAGTTGAGAGCATGATGAGAGTGACTATCACATCGACATGGTGATAAATTTTGGAGATGGAAAGTAGAGGTGGAGGCACTTGAGGTATAACTACCAGTGACACATGGTGTAGGTGATAGCCTATTCCATGATGCCATTACACAAGACGATGTGCCAAAGAGTGTGCAACATGTATTGTAAGGACCTTAGTATTGGGACCACGGGTGGAAATTGAGGCCTCCTAGAGGAGGATATTCAAGTCCTATGAGAGACTTGGTTACAAACATTTTAGCCCATGGTTTTCAAAGAGAAACAATGCATGCACAAAGGAGATGTTTTTTGATAGTCATCTAGAGGTAGATTGGGTAGGTTATAGAGATATGAACATAATGGATGATCTCGTATTAGGTGGCCAAGTATATGGGGTGGTCATAAAAGAACATATGGGCATCCCAATGAGAAAAGTGTTAAGTTTTAAAAGTTATTTTATGTTTCCTAGATTAGAGATATAGTTAGGAAGCATGGGATTAAGATATTATTTAATAGATAATGTGCATTTGAAATTTGTTGGTTTTTGTAGAGAATCAAGAGGAGTGTATTTATCTTATAAATATTTTCCACCATAATATTTTTATGGTGTTTTAAACCATTGAGATACTATGGTGATACTCAATCTGATGGCACCATCAGTGGGTGATCATATACATTTATTTAGACTCATTGGAATTATTTACTTTTTATAGAGGCATAGAGAGGAGACTATTCCTAATTCTATAGTCATAGGAAAAGGAAATGGTGGTGAATTTTTTAGAGATTATTGCATGCATATGATGCCTTTTTTATAGAGAAGGAAACTCTATTTCCTGATACTCAGGTGGATGTGTTTAGGAAATAGGGAGAAATGATGTAGATTATAAAGTTATATGTTCAGCTAACAAAAACAAAAGGAGATGCTTATGCAGGAAGGGGTGCGGGGAAGGGGGGATATAATAATTATTCTTTATATTTCTCATTATAATGAAATAGATAGGATGGATCTTCTCTAATAATTTCTCATCCTCCCCCTCAAATGGATGAAATAGATACCTGACATATAGACATGATGTATATATTATGTTCTTTTTACGATACCTTATATATGATATACTATTTTGGCACAGTGTACATGACATGTGTTTGTTTTCATTTGTATAATGATAACATTATGACTAAAAATGAAAATTCAAATGGTAAAATAAGTATTTAAAAGAAAATATCTAGGGAAAAATAGATTGGAAAATCTTGTAAATCAAAATATGCACTAGTATAAATAGGCAAAAATACATCTAATGTAAAAATAAGATGTGTTAGATAAGAATATAATAATACGTAAAAAAATATATAAGAAATGCCAAAGAATATAAAAAAGATATGGAAAAATAATTAGGTAATATTTGACATCAAATTCTACAAGATAAACACGTAACAATAATCATCTATCTTACTCATACATAAATGTTACAAATTTATAGCAACTCGGTCTCCTAAAACTAAGGAGTCAAATATTATCATAAAAAACAAGAATATTCCTACAATCTCCCTTATGTTCCTATTTACATGAGTTGTTTTAACAATTCACTTAGACACATCATATTATTACTCACAAATATATATTTAATTACCTACTAGTTTGAGTACTAACTTATCATTTCCAACATTTCCCCTCGTGAATATGAATATGGGGAGAAAACATCACTCCATGACTAAGAAACATGTTGATCTAGAGCTTGCATATAGTCTTGACACTCAGATTGACTACACTATAACCACGTCAATCATGAATTAGGTCCCATTAACCTACTCATGTGAATACATGTACTATACATTGGGAAAAATCAGCCATCAAGTCAAGAAATAGTGGGACGAACCACCTACATCATTTTTAAAGAACATTTGTTCTTATAATTTGTGATCTAAATCTCCACATTATCATCATAGTAATATATAATAAAAAATAAACACACAATAAACTACCACAAATAAATTGAAAGGTTTGAAGACCAAGACCCTAAATTATTCATTTGTAACCTTTATTCACAGTTTTTGCAACTCGATCAATAAAAGAATAGACAAATTCATTACAATTTAATCAATTATTAGCATTAGTTAGTTTTTTGTTGACCTTGGTGCCACCATTTCAATATGTGGTCCCTTCGTTAATGGCTGACAAGAGGTTATTGATCAACATCTATTTTAGTTTATAATGAAATATTTTTCACATAAATGGATAGAACTTGAACCCTAACTTTTGTATTTTATGCCTTGAAAAATTTAATTTACATAATGAACATCAGTTTCAATTAAAATTACATCCGTTATAATAGGAATAAGAACTCTTATTTTAACTATAGCCTAAAGTAACAAAATACATAGAACAATAACTGTCAAATCTTACTATGAAATAAAACAAATTATCAGTAAATCCTATAGTCATAAAATAACAATCACTTTAATAATAAATGAGTTCAAAAAAATATCCTTAAATAAATAGAATTCAATTTACTTCTTCATAAATTATTCTCTTCTCTAATGCACTCTACCCTCGATCACTAGATCACATCTCTATTACACTGATCTCACGATTTCGCTTCCGATGGGGACTCCAAAGGGTGTCCTCCTAGAGGCAGTTGAGATCCTTGTAATTCACATCTAGGATGAAGATATTAATGCTTTGATATCGATGCTTTCTCCTGGATCCTTTATTAACGAATTCATTGGTTTTTGGCCCAAATCTCAAGACCTCTTCAACTAGCTTAAAAATTCCTAGAAATTTTCATCTCCAAACAAGGTGAAACTTCTCCCACAAGGATTCTTCTAGGTTCTCTTTTTAAAAAATCACAATGTGATGATATTTTCCGATCTGGTCCTTGTTTCATGGGTAAATCTAGCCTTTTCATGAAGCCTTGAGTGGAAAATTTTAACCCTAACTCAAAAAGCATTCAAAATTTTCCAGTCTGAACTAATTTATATGGTCTTCCCATCAATATTTTGAGTGAAAATACCTTTGAACAAGTGGGTAACTCACTGTGCAAATATATTTATAAAGCCAAACCCATAGAATTAGGGGTTCATGTGGTTTATGCTAGAATATGCATAAATCTTGACATTTCTAAACCCATGTCCTTTCAAATCAGAAATGAGAGAATGGAAATAGGATCTAGACTATGAAAATTTCCTATTTCACTGTCCAAGTGCCACAAACATCATCATTTTGTGTATCAATTCCATGAAATGAAAAAACTAGAAACTCTTGAAGAGGAAGGCTTCTCCAATACTAAAAAGAAAAATAGGAACAATCTAAAAATAAGTGGAACAAGGCAATGAGCTCAGTAATTGTGGAAAAATTCACCCAAGTGATTCCCACTAAAAATAAATTCAATGCCCTAGATTCCCTTGATGATTATATTCCTATTGTTGGCTTGGAGACATGTCCAATACTAAATTATGGCTCAGAAAGGGAGGAAACTAAAGATGACAAGATCCTAGAGTTTGAGGAAGAAGAGGAAGAGAAAGGTGGAGATGATTTATACACCCATGACCAACTCAAAGCCATTCTAAATAGAAAAGATTTTAAAAAATTAGAAGAATCAGATAATGCCCTCAAAATGGAAAAAATATGTAAAATAAATCCTTGTCACCATCCAACTTATAACTTGTGAAATTTAGAATCCCAAACCGAAATTAGTAAAGGTGGTCAAAAGACAATTCCATAAATGATAAACAAGTCCCTTGGGGAAGATATATTAAATCAGGCCATAGGTGATCTAGATCTTGAAGACAAAGGAAATAAGAAAGAGGGTAACCCCCTCAAAATGGATATGAAATACTCAACTGGACCTGTTACCAATAGTGGCAATTCTAAACCCCCTAAATGATAGTGTTCCCTTGGAACTTATGGGGGGTCAATGTTCCACACAAGCATATGATGCTAAATGCTAAAGCAACTTATTGTTGATAAGAAGGTGAATATCCTTTTTCTTCAAGAAACTAAGATGGAATCTACTTAGTACAACTCAATATTATATAAAATTTGGAAAAATATTAAACATGTACATAACGATGCCATATGCTCCTCTGGAGGATTAACAGTGCTATGGAATCCTACCAAAGTTACTGTAACATTAATTGATGATTGTATCAATTGGAAAGAATTTGAATTTTAGGTTTTGGATTCCACCATTGTTGGAAGCATAATGGACCAAGGGGGAGGAGGTGAATCAATCCTTCAAAATTTAAACATCAATTACCATGTATTAACATTCATAATTCAATTATTCATTCAACATACATAACCATACATGAGCGAATTAGATGTGTATTAACCATTCACAAAATCACAACAAAAGAGAGAGTACTCAAGACAAAATATAAATGGGAAACACTCATTCAGAAGAAAAACCATTGAAAAGTTTTAGGATATTACTCACAACAAATAATCAAGTGAATATTACACATTAGAAGTGATTTATTTAGTGAGGCACTAACCCCACGAGGAGCATCAACCCCTAAACCCTTGTCGATATTACTCACAACAAGATACTCCTATGAATATGAATCATCATAAAAGATTTTACAAAAATATGACCACTAAAAATATGTTACTACCAAAACTGATTGTGATATCAAAATTCAGCTCCAAATTCCTTAAAAATCTCATCAATTTCTCTCTCCTTCAACTCGCTCTATCTTGGTCATTCATGGAATAATTTTCCTTCAAACCCTTGCACACATGCTCTTCAACCTTGTTCATATTTTTCACACATCCTCATCTCCCTTTTTATGCCCTTAATCCACTTTTTCTTCCTTGCCTAGGTCACATTTTTCCTCCATGCACAAAAAGTTCAAATTTAAACTAAAACACTCACTTTATGTGAGCCACGAATCAAAAACATAATGTAGGTAGGTACTTAATCAATATCCTGACTAACACAACTCAAAAATATAACAATAAACTCATACACATTCATAAAATTGATGCATATAGGTCATCATTTCTCAAATGCACCAAACAAGCCCAAAAATGGCTCAAAACCCCATCACTTGATTCATCAAAGACCAAAAACATCATCACCATAATTAGTCAAGCTCCCAAATTCATCAAGAATGTTAACTATGAAATAAAAACATCTTCCATGGTATTAAATTATCTTGCACCAATCACACCATAGCACATCAACTTTGAAATGTAACCACTCATTAGAAATACCCTGACCTGTAGATCACATCCATGTTTACTAGAGCTAATAAAAAACTCATACATGCAAACCACACCAACTTTCCTCTTCACCAAACTGAGCTTCCCAGAAATTTATTTTAGGAACTCAACTTGTTTGCACCCTTGCTTCATTTTTTAAGACCTCAAAATTCCTTTGAAAGGAAACAAAATTCATCCCTATTCACTCTCTAACTAATATCAAACATCAATAACTCCAAAACATGAGACTTATACCTCAATCTTATATCCTGAGAAATCTTGTCCTAAAAATAAGTAACCTTCTTCTTCACAAAATGAGTTGTATGACATATTAAAACACCTCACCATGAGTAAAAATATATACCATTGGAAATCTATCTGAATCCTATTTCCATAACACCTTATATTTCCTTCCAAATATAAGCGGAAGGCCTTCAACCACGTTCATCTCTGAGACTTCTCATTTAGGATTTTAGGACTCAACAACTAGTCTTGAGATGAACTTACTCTATCACCTCCAAAATCACTTCCAAGCTTAACCAAAGAATGGAAAACCCTTATAAATGTTTTATAAGCACTCAGAAACCTTAAACCATCATGAATAAACTCAAAACAATCACCTACCTCACGGAGCAACCCAATACCTAGCTTAACTAGACATACTTTAGATTTGACCCTCAAAGAAGAGGTCAAAAATTCTACATACCTTATAAACAACTCAAGTTTAATATGTCATTGGAAATATCACTGAACTCCCATCACAATTTTTTTTTGTTCAAGTCCTAACTCTACCTGCAGCTCCTGAAATTCAACTTTTACCATAGACTGCTCCAAACTACCCCAAAAATAGTCTTCATAAATAGGGCACACTTTTCCCTTTAGGACTTTAACCATGATTTAAAACTCTCATGGACATGTTGAAAAAATCCCAGGCTAAAAAAAATGTCAATTTACTTATCACCTTCTTTGGGAAACTTTTCCACAAACTGAATGTCTTCATAAACATGAATTTTCAGTGGGGCCCACATAAATTCACAAGCTCTATCTTACCTTTTTGGAGATTTGGATGAGTCATATATAACATCTAATCATCAATTTATCAAAATGAATCAAAATTTATTTAGTATACTCATCTTTTTCCAAGTCACTTTAAGTTAGGGTTTAACTAGGGTTTCAAAGCAACTTATCTTCTTAATGATCGTTCATAAAAATGTGATGATTAAACCACCTCAATATTTTTTAAAAATATTATTACATCTATTTAAAAATATCCTTGAAATCCTATTGGTCCCATGAAAAACTTAAAATTCATAACGAGCATCAAAAGGCTAATTTTTACCTTAGAAACACCATTGTGGTAAACCCAATTTTACCAAAATGGATGTATATTCAAAAATATTATTCACTTTGACCTATAACTTGTCATGAAGCATCATTACAACATCCTATAACTATCAATACTCACCTTCTATCTCTAATAGTTTTTAAAATCTCCAACCAATCTCACTTACCTGTGTTATCTTTCATGTTCTCCACTTGTTTGCTTCCTGAGGACCATGAAACACCACCAAAACTTTGAGAACTATCCTAAAACTCATCATGAACCTCATATAAACTGCTACCATACTACCAAAATTCTTGTTTAGTAATTATCATCTCCAAAAATCATACCTCCATACCATAGGACATGTGTTAGATCTAGGAATAGGCCTAGAATGACCTGACTCAAGCCATGTACCTCATGAACTAACCATGATGATGTTAGGAAATAAGGGATAAAATATGCGGAATAATCCCTCACAGAATCGCAACAGTAGAAACTAATATGCAGAAATTATTACAGATCTCAAATAAAATTGCAAAATGAAATAACACAACACAAAGAGACAGTATTTAACGTGGTTCACCCAATTTGGGCTACGTCCACCAAGAATCACTTGCTCAGATTTTATTACAAGCCACCGCTCTCTCAATACAATACCCAAATCCGTTTGGAGCTATGCTCAACAAACTCTACAGAATTCACACCCGAATTCAAAACACATCTGCAATACATTTGCTTGTTCATCTATCATATGCATAAGATCATATAAATAGACAACTGCTTAAGCAGTTTGATACAAAACCGTGGGTATCAAAACAATGGGCAAAAGACCAAAAAACCATGGGCCCAAAAACAGCCCATAACGGTTACCCATTACCCATGGGTTAATAAACCACCCATGAAAATTTGCTTTGGGGGCTTTGCCCCCAAACCCCCCTGACCCACTCACTGGCGAGCGGGACCGCCGTAAAAATACCCGAGTGTAACACATGGAAGGTGTGCCATACTCTAACATGAAAATAAGCTCCACAAACATAACAAATGACTCATTATAGACTCCTTAAAAATTGTACCACACCTCTCTGACCATGCTTGACCTCATAAAAATATTCAACCAACTTAGGGTGATTGATACAATTACCTTTAATGCTTGCATCATGCCTAAAACCATATCTAGACACCATTACATCATACCTAAAACCATACCTAGACACCATGGCAACTTGACCAAATATTGACACTACCAATCAAACTTCATGTTTTATGCTGAAATAAACCTCATGGAGAGTGACACAACACCATGATACCCTTTTCCATCAATGGGCTTGACAGCAATGTCAACACTAAGACACAATGGCCAATAATCTCCCCCTTTGTCATTGATGGAGACCACCTTCAAAAACATTGATGGAAACCAACAAGACTCAACACACTTATATGACCTCTTTCCCATGTTTTTGATGCTTCTCTTCTCCTTTAACATTTATTAAAAAGGCTATAAAGGTGGTGATGCATGGAAAATCACAACACAAGACTAGACAATGAAAATAATGCACAAAACAAAACTTACTTTTCTCAGTAACTCTGACTTGGATTATACTTTCACTTTCTTTTCTTCAACAAGAGAAAATGATGATCCATGGACTTGGTAAATCACGCTAACCATCTCCCCCTGAACTGATATTCTCCACAATTTGTCTCCTTCTCAAAAATACATCTCTCTCTAGGTCTTAATCCTTCTTGAGAGCACCAAATTTTCCTTCAATGCTATCTTTGCATCTTTTAGGACTATTGGACCTAAACCATTCCTCCATAATTTTTTTGAAAAACTTCTCAATAACATAGAATAAATCTAACTATGTAAATCCTTCAAATTCTTCCCCTGGGTTTGTAGCATCCTTTTCTAACTGAAAAATGTAAAAAATTGGGCTCTTACCTTTTCCAGCCATCATGAAGATAGGTCAACGCACGTCTTAGTCCTGAAGACTTGATTTAGTGTTCTCAGCCTTCATTCTGAGCTAATTATATCATATTTATCATATGACTCACTCCACTAGCCAATGTACCTGCAAGTCTTATAAACTCTTCCTAATTGGTCTTCTTAGCACTTTATTCAAATTTTTGAGTGCAAGAACATGCTCCCCCTTCCTGTAGAGGAAATTCACAAACTTGTACTATTGTTATTTCCTTAAGTGATTGAACTTAGAACCATACCTTAGTATATTTCACTTTAGATCAGTCCTTATGAACCAATATCATGATGTAAAAACACTCTTGATGCACCTTATTCATGGAACCAAAATTGTGACACACCATCTAGCACATTTTGTTTACAAGCAGACTTGGGAAGCATTATTTCACTATTTTTTACTCCAAAACTTCACACTTACATTTTAAAATCCTCCTTCAAGTAGATTATTAACTTGCACATACAATTATATTCACCTTGTTCATGGTTTAACATTGTTTTAGGACTACTGAGTTCTCTTTAACTTTGGACCAACACTCCTAAGACTCAGATCACATCTTTGCAATGCTTTTTGGGGAATACAGACCATGTATCAGGGTAATACACATACCATGACATCACTAAACCATATCATAGAAAAAAGGAGCATACGTTATATCTTGTGTAAATGTTAACTTGATCACCACATATGTCACACCTCACAATTTCAATTTGAGTTTACAAAAGGATAATCCTTTAACTGATGATTTCAGTGCTTGAAGTTCTGTGAGTAGCTACTGTACCTATTATGGTTACTCTGATTTCCTCACTCGCTATGTCACAACAGTAAGGTATGTCTTTCATGTGTTTGTATTATTTCATTAATTAATGGTAACATCTTGATGACTAACCATCTATTTGATAGACGTGGTTGGTCAAGAGCAATATGGCACAATAAGTTGAGGTAATGGCATGAGATTGAAAATGGTTTAAGACCATGGCTAAGGCATAGTGATGTCTAAAACTTGTAATGGATATTCCTTTATTATTGACCCTTTTTTATTTGAGATGACATGGTTTAACCTATTACGATTGACATATTGGTGGTCTAAAGGTATGTATATATATAATTATGGATATAAAAGAAACACCATACTATGGTCTTTGACCATACTTTATAACCATTGTCTATATTTCGACATGGGTAATTATCTAATCAAATCAACCCCGCTTGAGTCATTAATTAATTGAATCATTATACTCTCTTTTTGCATTATTATGATGAGTATGGGAAGGTGATTACCTAACTTTGATTAAAGACTATGGCATTATCATTTGGTAGGATAAAGGTAAAATTTATGACTGGGCTATTATCTTGGAGTAGTATTTATGTTATGGACTAAGACTATAATAGATGGAAATATATTTTGGGATGTAGCAAGGAAGTAATGATATTTTTTAGTTATCATAGTAAATAACCATAATTCATTGAGTCAAAGGTAATTATAATGTGGTATTAATCTTTGAACCCACCATTGGCTACCCTTATTGACTCATTTTACAAGAAACCTTTAGCCTTTTGATGACAAGTTGTTAATGGGAAAAAAGGCATAGTTAGTGAAAAATATTAATCGTCTTGGTCTATGGACCCAATGCATTGGGTTGTGGGTATTAATTTATGCTAATGACAAAGTGTTTGATTTAATATTTACTTATTTTGATTCAATTGACCACCTTACAATTATGAAGTTGTTCTAATTATCCAATTGCTAGTTGGTGACCTATGAATACATTAAGATTGAAGTAAAACTGTTTCTTTGACCCCCATGCATGGTGGCAAAAGATGAGAAGGTAGTGGAGGGGATTTCAATGCACCACCAAGTGGCTCTACTGAAATTCAATTTGCATTAATTAAACTCCATGGACTTAAAAAATGGAGAACCTTCTAGTTAAAGCTATTGCATGAGACATTGAGGTTTCATTGTTCCTTTGCAATTTTTTTGCACTCTCATTTGGAGCTCTGCAGATGTTTTGGGTGCATTTTTGTATGAGTTCTATTACATGTGTAAGTTGAGTTATTTTATTTATTGTGCAAGTTTACTAGAATTCATTTTGGGTAAACATACATGGATGGTCCTAGCTATTTTCATACGAACTGTTGTTGGGAGGGTTTTTTTAAGTTTTAATGCTATATTTTCAGTATGAAATCGATATAAACTAAATGGAATTTTTTGAGGCTCGATTTACTATGAGCTTGGAAGAAAATAAGAAATAATATTTCGGGCCCCATTCCAGCTATGAATCGTTATCTCTCCTCATTAAAATCTTGTTCCATTTACTATTTGCTAAATGAAAATCTCTGCGATAGTTATTTTCTTGAACAGGGTTTTTAAGTGGTATTATTATTCTGGTTATTGTCATATTCTTTTTAATATTGGAATCTAGGTATGAATATGTGCTTTGGAAAGCTACGGTTTTGATTGTAACTATTAGTGTTAAACTATTTGTGGATATATTCATATATATAATCTTATGTGGGTTTTATGGCTTGTATTATACGGAATACCCAGTAATTATGGATTTTTATTACTATTAATATACTAAATCCTCATATTCAAATATGGGTATTTTGATGTCTTATCATTTTATGAAGATGGTTTCTGGGTATTCATTGTTTGACCTATTTGAGGTCGAATCACAATTTATAAATGGTGGATTGTTTATCCTGTAAACCCGTCTGGGTTTTTCAGTCAGCTATAAGGTTGAGTAGGTTATGATTATATCTCTAGAAATTTATCTTTTGGCATATAAAAAAATCCATAGTTCGAACCCTTATATTAGTAAGGGGAAACTTTGCTTGTATATTTAAATGGAGTCACTATTTATCTTGTGTATTGTTCTATTATGAAGGTTACCCATAAATCAAATCTTTACTTTTTCCTTAGGAGAAGTATTTGATACTTCAAGGTGGTATTGAGATAAGATGATTTATGATATATATAATTTGATATTTATATAAGGTATGTATAAATTTTATAATAACGATATAGTAATTAAACTTAAGATGCTATGATGACAATGAATGGATCTTAATGTAAAATGTTATGAATTTTGCCTTTTGTAATTTTATTGAATGCATTCAGAATTAAAGACAATGATTGGTTATTTTAAAGGATGCAAAGTAAATTATCTTAAGTATATGTTCTTTGATCTTGAGAGCTATCATGTTATTTATATGAGTCTAATATTACAGTATTTTTTTATGCAAATATTAAATGCCATAAACAGTTAAGTGGGAAAGATGACCTTTCATGCCAGTTCAATCAAACTGACCTTTCTAACATTTTGCAAATGACGTAATTGAGTCTTATTAGAAGATTTTTTTGAAAGATAATCTCTCTTTAGAATTTTTGATTAAATGTTGCAATGTATTTATTATTGTGACTGTAAGCGAGTGAAATATCGCTACACTATTTGATTTGTAAAAAGGGATAAATTAGCCTTATTTTGATTTTGTACTATGTTGAGATGGAAATAAATCAATTGTATTTATTATTTAAATATTTACTATTATGAATTAATTTTTTTGGGAAAAAGGTTCTCTATTTACTTGATGTGATATTATGGAATCAATGTTTGATTAAAATGATAAAACGTTGAGTGATAAAATATAACATACTAAATGATTAATACATAAATATGTTATATTTAAATATGCATGTGACTAAATACAATATGGGTTGTTGTTTAATCATTTTTACATTAGACCTATTAAGTTATATCATTTGCATGATACTTTACTAGAGTAGACAAACATATAATTATGGAATTAATGTTGTAAGCCAATTAAAATTTGCAACAAGGAGGTAAAAAGAATGTAAAATTATAAAATTAATATGCATTCAACTTACTTGAATATCATGAGTTATAACCCTAGGAACATAAATAAAAGTGATAAAAATATTGTTGGGATCTAAGGGTAAATTTTCGTAATTTCATTAAATTACATTAAGATAACTAAGATATGATGTTTCCAATCAATGAAACTCAGTAGGCCAACTCATTGTGGCCATTTTAGAGTAGTATCCTTTCAATGATATAGGTTGTTAATTAGATATTTCTGTATAGCAGCCATACTGATTTGCCTCGTCAATTTCCACATATTGTGACATTTGTAATACCTTTAAGAATAGGTTTTGTTAGAGTTACAAAAGTTGATCTTTCTGCATAGATAAGTACCTAATGCCAACTAATATGGATACGGGAAGTGAAATGAATTCGTAATGATGTGAATCATTACGGATAAATTTACTCTCCCATAGACATCCTAAGATGGCATAGTGGCACCTCTTCATGCAGGTTGTTCCGGTTTTATACCTTGTACACAATTTGTAATTAATCATAACTCCACTATCTGATCTTAATCTAGATTTAAAAAAAATTAAGTGATATGGTAAAAGACTGGTTCTAATTGACAAATGTGCCATCACAGAACTGAGCATGGAAAATATGTATCTAAAACTCATTTCATAGTAGCGTAAGTTGATGATTACACTGTCTTGATTTCACCAAGATCTAAGTTGTAGGATGTCGGATGGAATTCCGTGATGGATACCCAAGTAGACACTTAGATTACAACACTTGATTATCCTTATATGAAAAAGGAAACCACTAGTATATTGGGTATACTTACTCTAAAGAGCAATATATGAGGGATCAGAAATTAATCTGACTCATACAGCTGCACATGGTTAACTGTTATAGTATGGATTTATTTAGATTGATATTGGTTCTAAATTTTGTAAATTTAGGACAGGGAAACATGAGATATGATAATAAATTTATATTGGATTTAAATGTTTCATATTTAAATAAAATAAGCATGAATTTAATGTAAATGAAATTAAAAAAAAACCTAGTTGAGAAGCGTAATAAAGAGGTTATTACAACATACCTTCACTTTATTATCTTTTTTTGGACAAATCAAACTATGATCAGTATATCTTCCACAAAACTGTGATAGTTTCCTTGTTAGCATTGTATTCTACCTTGATAAATCACTATGTATGATCACCATGATCCTTTTCATAGAATCCACTTGAAACTTCAAGAGATAATTACTCATTCTTCTTCATATTTATACATAGAGCACCTTGTTGTAGTCTTCATCAACTTTGTTTTTTATTGAACTAGTCCTTCATAACATAGATCCTTTATTATCTATCTATTTTTCAATGAACCTCAACTTCCATTCAACCTTATGCTTAAATCTTAAATCTTCCCTTACTTTAGGGAATACTGATTTTATCCTTCTAGAAGTTCACGCCTTGTTCCTCAACTCTATACAAGCATGAAGTCCATCACTCAAAGTTTAACACCTCTTCTCAGGCATGGATAGATTTAGCAAGACCTTTTTGATCCATGTTCACAGTTGTAGAATATTGTTTCAGTGTTCTGTGACAACCAAATCCTTTTCAAGCAATCATACATGCCCTTTTGATACCTTTTATCTCTCTCATAAAGTTTTAAGAATTCATTTTAGGTCAAACCATCTTATCACTGTACCTACCTATCAAAACCTATTCTCAAGATCAAATATCCATGTATAGACCTATGAATTAGCTTATAAACCACCACAAGATACAACTCTCCCTGTTAGGAACGAGTAGCCTAGCAAAATTTCTCATCATATTTCACACTTGTAATCACACCTTCAAATCCTCATGTTAATACTCCATACTTGGAGCTTAAGGCTTGATAAATTGAAAAGTATTAGACCATTGTAAAGACCTTAAGAACTCATTGACTTCAATACATGTCACAGACCATAATATTTCTCAATTTTACATACCTAGCTTCCATTGAAAAACTTAAGAGAGATTCATGATTTCATAGCCATATAGACTCAAAAGAAACTTCAGACTCTTGAAAATAAACCTCATTGTGTCAACCTTACTTATGAGACAAACTCCAAAATACATTCTTGACTTCTCGTGACCTTACAGTATTTTAACCACACTCAAACTCTTCAAATAGTGACTCAAACCTTTAAGACTCAAGAGACTTACAATTCCTTAAACTCACAGACTTATAAACTCAACTCCCCCTGAGCAAATAATCCATTTTATGAAGAAAATCCTTGACACTTGTAAAAGATAAGAAAACAAAATCAGACACACATGCTTTGAAAAAATAATGTAATCTTAAGACAAGTCCCAATATATCTTCGACAATGAAATGCTATCATAGGATATTTTCATACATGATGATTTTATGACACAAATTTTTATCACTTTCGACTACTTCATGATGCTTACATACCACTGAGACACAATACTTTCAAGAATTTATCTTACATTCTCTCACTATTTAAAAATGTAGACACATTTTAAGGCATAACACTCTTCATTTTGTATACACCTTGACTTGGATGCAATTGCATAGTCATCCTAGAGAATATTAATGCTTGGGGGGTACTTTTACTTCACACACTACCAAATTTAACTATATGACAACTTATACTACTAAATGAGACAATACAGACATACTTTGAATTGATCTTTAATCACCTTCAAGTTACACTCATAGAACTAGAGAAGACACTGTATCATCTTGACAACATAACTCCCTTCTAAGATGATTAAACAACATCTCTACATTTCATGGTAAGCCTTGACACTCAGGTTTTTTCATATCTTTATAGACACCTTAGAAACATTCATACACATTTGATAAATTCATAGATCATGTTTGCAACCTTTGAGAATGTACAACACCTTTTACATTGTAATACCAAATTAGAACACAGACCAAGACACTTTGATTGACCATTAAACCTTTAATTTCCACTAGACCTTAGACTAAACTCAACACTTAGACCTCCTAATATGATGAGGATAGATGTCAGAACTTTTTTCTCACCTTAACACAACCTCAAACACATTTGACAGAGTCTAAAACAAGTTTCATGAAAATACTATGATGGATAATACAAAGACATACCTTATTAGTACTAATGATAGTAACAGCAGATGATGATGCACCTTCAAGACTTACTCATGCTTCCTTCACATGAATAATGTCTCCTAGAAGCCTAGAGAATACATTCAAATATCATTAGGTCTCTAAAACATTATATCAATATCAAATGAGCCCAAAGACTCAATCATCTCTCTTTCCTTCTTGCACATTCCCTTTGAAGTTATACCTTTCTTAGGTACAATGATATCATCTTCAAATTATACACCTTCTTAAAGGGAACCTGATAAGCACATATGGATGTTTTCATTTGCAACGAGATCCAAAAAACCCTTATTGGTTTTGCATGCTTGAAACATCTTTATTTCCCTTGTCAATATGTTTTGGCATCTTGAAAGAGCTTGAATCTCCCTAGGTTGTCATTGTTTCTTTACCCTTCACATGCTTTATAATTTCATCTTTATCAACCTTAGTAAATACTTTACCTTGACTTAAATATGAATCAAACTTCTTCATTACAACACTTTAATCTTCATTCTTTTTTATTTCCTTGACAAATCTTAGATCTTATTCCTTTACATCAGACCCAGAGACACCCTTGAATGTCATACCTACACTTGATTCACTTTTAGGACTGGTGTTTATCCTGATCACCTTCTTATTTTTTCCTTTGAATACTTGAGATATGTTTTCATTCCTTGGAGATTTGTTTTGATAACAAAACCTTGAAATATTACCTTGTTTATGACAAGTGAAACATATAATTCCATTCTTCTTTCCTCTTGGCTCATACACACTTAGATTTTAACCATAGTTAGATACCCTATGACCATATTCACAACATGAGTAACATTGACCTTTGAAGGATTTTTAACCATTCCAATATGAATCACCTTTTGAGAATTTCCTCTTGTAATCCCTTGATTTGTGACCAAAACCATTACAAGTATAGAAATATCCATTAAAAGAATAACCATACCTCATAACACTAGGTTGTCTAATAGGGTTAGACCTTATTACATCAGTCTTATTTTCCTCATGTTTGCTTTCTTGAGACCTTGGACTATCTTCACCATCATTCTTCACTTGATCTCCTTTGAACCCTAGACTTGTTTTGTCGCAAGAAATGGTTTCTCTCTCTAAGATCCCATCAAGATTTTGATAAATCTTTTCAACCTTCCCATACATCTTCAACATGTTAGAAGCATCTTCTAAACTAAATCCTAATTATTTCAATCATTCTTCATACTTGGAACAATTTTCTTCTTTATCCTTTATGTCTTTAAACACACCCTCAATTTGATATTTTATCCTTTTGATGGCTTGAACATGTTAATTCTCCATGCTACTGATATGATCTTCCAATCTAGGAATTTTTTGGTGAAAAAAATTGTTGGGTGGAAAAATTAGGTGTCTCCACCAATGTTCACGGGGCTACACCCCTCTACATTAAATGGTACATATCCAATTATTGAAATTAAACTAATCCTAATCCTATCTAAATGTTTTGGGTAGCCAAATTGACTGGGGATCACACACATACACTCCATTGAACCTATGGCAAAGTGCTTGTATGGGGTACAAAGGAGTAAAATCATAGTGATGAGGGGGAAGGATAGAAATCAGTCAAGCAAGATTACCTCCATGAGTAGATTGCATATCTCAAACCCAGTAACCGAAATAGTTTCACATTCAATATAGAAGAAAGTATCAATGAAGCTAGTGGTATTGATGAATTAAAACACAAATTCTTCATATTCATCTATCAAAGATACAAATTTATTGCATCACTATGCTTGCAAAGTGCATAAATGAAATAACTGGAAGAAACAAAATATGATCTTACCAACTATGCTTATTGTGTCAATAATGAGAGGAAACCATGCATACAAAACTACACACATTCATACATATTGGAAATCAGAAACTCTATTCCTTGATTGAATTTTACACAAGATGTGTAAATCAAGGGAAAGGAAGAATTGGAAGAAATTGTAGATTTTATCTCATGTGCATTGGTGACAAAAATTTGACAACAGATCACAATCCACTATTGTTATAGAATGATAGTTCTTTAAAATTTAGAATCCCTTGGAATGGAGAAACCATCCCAATTTATACAATTTGAACTGACCTCTCATCTCCCTCACATGACTCTTCGTATACCTATTCCACTTGTGACCTTTCACTTTTAATTAAATTAAGTATTTCTCTCATATTTTTGACAAAAATATTTTACAATATTAAAATAGGTCACTTAAGTGAATAAGACAAAATAAAATTATGAGGAATAATGAAGAATTAGAATGGAGAGAGAAAAAAGAGGGAGAAAGAGAGGAGGGAGAATAATACGCTCTGAAGCATGGATGAGGAACACTCTACCTATGATGTAGATCAACCCCATTGGTGAATCAGTGAGATTATCTAATGTAGTGAACTTTAAATCCTCAAACTATTCGCACCTTGAGAAATATCCTTCGAATTATTCCCAGACACCTCAAATTGAGTGTGTTTAGAAACATTGTTGAATGTTTATCCCACAACTTGAATATTCACTTTAAACCATGTAATGTCATCATTCTTTAGTTCTTTTGGTTACACACTTGACCGAGAAAATGGAAAAATCACTTAGAATAGAAACCAAGACAATCCCTATGAACTTGAATTTCCCAATTCCTAGGACACCACTGATCCTTTTACATTACCGAAGCCATTATTCATGATCCATTGCAATTTCATAAATACAACTTCTTATACTGGTCAAGGACTCTAAATTGTCTTTATTGAAGGAAAGAGAGTCACATGTCTCCTTCTTATACATCTATTGAAATGCAATGATTATTTCGTCTGATGATGATTCCTCAGCGAGCAGAGGGAACTCAAACCTTTGAATGTAGTGGTAGACTTCATTCAAGGTTTCAAAAACCTGATACCTGTGGGAGCCCAATTCGAGATATGGACATTTTGATAGTTTTGTACTATGTGTATATTCTATCAGCTGATTTGGGAGTCTCCAATGAATTTAAAATCTTCTTGGTGGTGCCTGAATCTGTCATGCTCTTTCTAGTTCAGCAATACGTTCTTCTTTAAGATCCAAGACTCTTGTAGTTATGATGTACTGAGTGAATATTTTTCTGTTATGCTAAATAAACTCTCTTAAATTTGAAGCAATATCATCTTGAATGTGGAATAATGGTTCTAGTTTTTCAACTGGAGGATTTCTTGGAATGGCCATGGGTTTTCCCTGTTGCATTATATGGTGTTCCAACTCACTCCTGAGCATAAATTAAATGCATAAAGACCTCTTGCGAAGGATGAACTAAATTTTTTAAGATATGAAACCTCCTCAAAACCATGTAAGGATGAAAAAATAAGTGATATAGGTTACTATAGAGATGGTGGCAACTGTTTACAACTGGAACAGAAGACTTCTATTTTTGGAAACCAGGCTCTAAGAGTTGTTATTTTGGGCAGGTTTATTTTTTGGCCTTTTTGTTTCACTGGGGTGTTTCCTTCATATTTCCAGTTTATCACAGATGTCTCGGGGTTAAATCAAAGCACTTTCTATTTTTGAGAAGTTTTTTTCTTTTTTCTTTTTTCTTTTTTTCTTTTTTGACTGTTTTGACCCGCATGCCCTAGTTTTTCAGTTTGGGTGATTTTTACCTATCTTTCTTCTAGAGGGAGTTTCCCATTTTCGAAAAATTAATAAAAAATATGAAGTGTGAACATGTAAAACTTTCTATTTTTATAAGATGAATTTCTGATTGTTGTATTGACAAAAAAAAATTGGATTCATTTTGGGGTTTTTTCTTTAGTCTTTGTTCATATTTTCAAGTCAAACCGCTTCCCGAATTGATGACAAATGGAAAAAGAGCGACTTAGGGCACAAAAATTCAAATTGTTACCATTTAAAAAATAAAACAATGTTTCCATATTTTTTTTCATCTTCAATTATTTTGGATGAGAAATATTTGTTCCAATTTTCACTGAGATTCGATCACCAATTCTTTAGTTATGAGTAATTCTTCATTTTTTGGCTCTAGGGTTTCTAACAACTCATAGCTACAGTTTTTATTCAAATGTATTCTCTTTTATTGTTTTAGCAGAGATGGAATGATGAAGAAATTATGATTAAGATTTCATGGAAGGTCTAGATTCAGCAGCAATGGAGGAGAGGAAGGATTATCGACAGTTGGAGATTTCTTGTGCGTGCATAAAGAAAAATTGGAAGCAACAAGAAGTAGCACGACAATATGAAAAACTTGTATTTTTTAAATGGATGGGAAGGATTACACTTTTTTTCACAAATTTTACCAATTTCTTGGTACTTTTTTGCAAAAACATGCACCCCTTCCCTATTAGGCCACTTGGCATGACCTGGTTGGCTGAGGCGGAAAGGTGAGGGGGCTAGGAAAATGTGCACAGGGGCTTAGATTGTAAAAAGAGGTTTAGAGGAGATCAAATTTGGGTCCAGGGTCTTAAATGGAAGGGTGTCACATTTTCTTGCACCAATTCCTTAGTGTAAAAAAAATGTTCTACTCTCCCATTGGTCCAAATTTTCACCAAAAAATGACTAACTCCTTTACCATGTGGAGCAATTTCTCGAGGCTGTATCTTGAGCTTCAAGAGGAGTTTCTTGATGAAATTTTATATGATTTTGTATATAAATGGAATTATGAATCCAATGGTGTGGATATTAGATCCTTATTCATCCATTTTACCCCTAAAAAGAAGGATTTTGTTTTGGCTCCAAGGCCATTTATGAGAAAACCTAGATGTGCACATAGTGTGCCTAGTTGTTGTGAAGAATATAATTTTACCATCCTCTAGGGATCTTAACTAAATTTAAAAATATATTTTTTTACTCCTAACTCCTTTTGAATCTCTCAAAATCACTTCCTGAAGCTCAGGGATTGTTTTTGCATTGTGCACTGCTTAAGCCTCCAAGACCCACTTTTTTCGAAAATGATCCAAAACTTCCAAAACCTCCCAGAATATTCCAAAACTAATTGGAAAATTTTTCTAGCTCTCTTATATGTCTCTCTAATGAATTTATGCATTTCAATCCTCTCTGAGGTGTGTGCACCAACTTTTAGAAGATCAAAATATGGCCTTTCCCAAGCTTACTAAAAGGCTTGTCTTGATGAATCTTGTCTTGAAAGCATTTGAAATTACTGGATACCCATAAATCACTTATGGAAATTATAACAAAATGCATTATACTACTTCAGAGAGAGGAGATAGGACTGACTTGGGGTTTAACTTGATAGGAAGGAGGACTTGGAATGACTTTTGGGCTGAAAATTTTCGAGTAGGGTATTGTTGTCATGCTTGAAAATTGGGAATTTTCTTATTACACATTTGCATGACAAAATAATTAGAGACTCATCTATCTCATACTTCTTCCTCAAGTCAACTTCAACATATAAACCTGTTCCTTTTGCTTCTAGGATCTCGTTTAAGTAATTAAACTTGCTTCTCAAAGACCTGCTATGATACTAATTGTTGGAAGCACGATGGATTGAGGGGGGATTGAATCAGTCCTTGAAAATTAAACATCAATTACCAGGTATAAACATTCATCATTCAATTATTAATTCATCACATATGACCATACATGATCATATTAGATGTGTATTAACCATTCAAAATATCACAACATAAGAGAAAGTACTCAAGACACAAAATATAAGTGGGAAACCCTCATGGGGAAGAAAACCCACTGAAAATTTTTCTGCTATTACTCACAAAAAATACTCAAGTGAATATTACACATCATAAGATATTTCTTTAGTGAGGCACCAACCCCACAAGGAACACTAACCCCTAAACCCTTGTTGATATTACTCACAAAAATAGACTCTTGTGAATATGACTCATCATAACATATTATTCAAAAGTATTACCACTGAACATATGTTGATACCACAAAGGATTGTGATCTCAAAAATTAACTCCAAATTCCTTCAAACCCTTATTAATTTATCTTGTCTTCAACTCACTCTATCTTGGTCTTTCATGGACTAAGTTTCATTCAAACCCTTGCACACATGCTCTTCAACCTTCTTTAGATTTTTTCACACGTACTCAGCTCCCTTTTGATTCCCGTAATCACCTTTTTCTCTCTCACCTAGGTCAAATTTTCCCTCTATGAATAACTAGTTTAAATTTGAACTAAAACACTCACTTTATATTAGCCACAGCTCAAAAACATAAGGTATTTCGGTCCTTCATCAATATATAGACCAAAAAACACAAAAACATAACAATAAAATCATACGCATTCATAAAATGGACCTATATAGGTCATCCTTACTCAAATGCATCAAGCCCAAAAATGGCTCAAAATCCCATCATCTAATTCATCAAAGACCAACAACTTCATAACCATGATTATTAAATCTCTAAAATTCATCACACATTTCATATATGACATTACAAAATCATCCATGATCATAAATTATCTTTCACCAATAAAATTCTTCATATCAGTGACAAGAAGGCTCATATCCTTCACCAAATAGTTTTTTCTAGGAACTCGTCTTCACGTATAGACCTATAGATCACACCATAGCACCTAAACTATTTCATGTAACCACACATTAGAAATACCCTAACCTGGATTTCCTCTTCACTAAATTAAGTTTCCCATAAATTAGTTTTATGAACTCACCTAGTTTGCACCCTTTATTCCAATTTCAATACCTAAAAATTCCATCTCTAGAAACAAAATTCATCTCTCTTAACTCTCTAAATGATATCAATCATCAATCAAACCAAAATATGAGACATCTACCTCAATCTTCTAGCTTGAGAAATTGTGTCCTGAAAACAAGTAACCTTCTTCTTCATAAAATGATTTGGGTGACATATCAAAATACATAATCATGAGATAAACTGTATACCATTGGATAGATAATTAATCCTATTTCCATAACACTTTACATTTCCTTCCAAATCTATTTGGAATGCCTTCAACTAGGTCTATCTCTGAAACTTTTCATTTAGGATTCTAGGACTTAAGAGCTAATCTTGAGCTCAACTTTCTCTATCACCTCCAAAATAACTTCCAATATTAAAAAACATGGAACACCCTTATAAATTTTATATAACCACTCAGAAACATTCAACCATCATGAAGAAACTCAAAAAAATCACCTTCCTCACGAAACAACTCAAGACCCTGCTTAACTATACATCCTTCATATTTGACCCTCAAATAATAGGTCATAAATTCTTCATAACTGAAGAAAAACAAAAATTTAATGTCATTATAAATATCTAAGAACCAAGATCACAAAAAAACTTCAACCAATTCCTAACTCCACTTGTAGCTCTTGCGATTCAACTTTTACCGCAGATTGCTCCAAACTGCCCCAAAAAATAGTCTTCATAAATAGGGAAAACTTTTCCATTTATGACCTCAAACATGATATGAAACAATCATGGACATGTATTAAAAAATACCTGGCTAAAAAACTATTAATTTCTTCATCACCTTCTTTGGGAAACTTTTCCACAAACTAAAATTCTTCAGAAACATTAATTTTTGAGTGGGGGCCACATATAGTCACAAGATATATCTTACCTTTATGGAAATATTGGGGATTAATCTACAACCTAAAATAATCACTTTGGAAAAATGAATCAAAATTGGTTTAGTATACTCAACTTTCTCCAAGTCACTTTGAGTTAGGGTTTCAGAGCAAATTATCTTCTTAACGATCATTCATAAAAATGTGATGATCAAACCACCTCATTAATTTTGAAAAACCTTATTATAAATATGTAAAAACATACTTGAAATCATCTTGGTCACATGAAAAACAAACAATTCAAAATGAGCATCAGAAGGTTAACTTTTAGCTCAGAAACACACTGTGGAAAGCCTAGTTTTACCAAAACTGGTGTATCTTCAAAAATATTCTTCACTTTGACCTGAAACTTGTCATGAATCATCATGAAAACATCATATAACTTTCCATACTCACCATATAGCTAAAATATTTCTAAAAATCTCCAACCAATCTCACTTACTTGTGTTATCTTGCTTGTTCTCCACCTGTTTGCTTCCTAGGGACCATTAAACACCAAAAAATTGTGATAACTAACCTAAAACTCATATACACTACCACCATAATTTTACCATCATTGGTTAGTAATTATCAGCTCAAAAATACATACCTCCATACCATACCACATGCTTTACGTCTAGGAATAGGCATATAATGACCCGACTCAAGCCATGTACCTCATTAACTAACCATGATAAGTCATTAATACCTATAACACACTTATATGACCATGATTGACCTGATGAAAACCTTAAACTAAATTAGGATGACTCATAAAAAGATCAAACATGCTTACATCATGCCTAAAACCACGCCTAAACACCATTGCATCATACCTTAAACCATACCTAGACACCATGACAACTTGACCAAATATTAACACTACCAATCAACCTTCATGTTTTACACTAAAATACACCTCATGGAGACTAACACAACACCATGACACCATTTTCCATCAATGTACTTGACATCAATGACAACACTAAGACACAATGGCCAACAACCCTAAATTTAATTTGTACCAATGTTTATGGGCCACGAAATAACATTGGTAGAGAAAATTATTGGATATTAAAATATTAAAACATTTTCATCCTTCTACCCTCTGGATGTTTGGGGGTATTTCAACATTATCATTTCACCTCTTGAGAAAACTAGTGGATCAGGTGTTATCTCTCAATCTGCCACAATTTTTTCTCAATTTATTGAGGACTGTGAGTTAGTCGACATCACACACAAAAATCACAAATATACTTGGAAAAATAGAAGGCTTGGAAGTAATTATGTTGTTGAAATAATGGAAAGATTTATCATCAGTGAATACTAGATTCATCCTAACAATCTGATCGAATATGAAATCTCTTGGGAGGCAGGTTTTGATCTCTAGCCCATATTTTTGTCTATATCTCCCTCCTCACCTCTGACTAGAAGGAAGTTCAAATTTGAACTAACGTGGAACAAAGATACCTCTCTTAATCCCTCTTTTATAATTGGTTAAATCTCCTTATTAATGGCTTCAAAATTTATAAATTGGCTAAAATTTTGAAAAGAGTAAAACACAAGCTAAAAAATGGAACAAACACACTTTTAGGAACATTTTCAAAAATAAAGAAGAGATTCAAAGAAAAATAACTAGCGTTGAGAAGGAAATTTATGAGGATGGATTAAATGAAGAGATGAGAGAAGAAGAAGAAACTTTAGTGAAATCCCTCAATCAAGTGCTTCTTCAGGAAAAAAATTAACTAGAAACAACTGTCGGATCTCAAATTTGCACATGTCCTAGATCAGAATAATCTAAGGCATTGAGGAAACATGGGACTATCTCCAAGTTGTAGGACTTTCACTAAGATAGACCTCCAGAGAAGTTTGGTTCCTCTACCTGTTCCAATGCTAAAGTACTCTTGGGAAGGGAAATGCAACTATCTAACTTTACTCCATCATTCTAAGGGACCCGAGTGAGAAAGAGATGCATAAAATTTAAATCCGAAGCTAAAGAGATGTGATACCACCAAGAAGAAGGGGAAAGGAACTCTTATATGAGGTAAAATGGAACAAAATTTATGAAGGAGAGGGAAAATATGAGTTCCATAGTCTAAAACAACATTCAAACCACCATTTCCATGGAGCAAAACATATTTAAACCCTGCAAAGAGAATAAAACATACATAATATACTTGAAAATTAATTGAAAGGAAATAAAATTCAATAGAACACAAGATAGGGCAGATAATATCCACAAAACAATTATTTTATTGCTTCAAGTAAATGCACAGTTCATTATAATGAAGGATGAAGGAAACAATCACCCTATAAATGTCCAAATGTGAAGGCCTATAGCTCAAAATCCACATTCAACACTTGTAGAAGGATACACTAACATTGCAAGAATGTCCAACCCTTATAAATGAGAATCCTTTTACAATTTATAGAGGATGGAAAGAGAGAGTAGAGGGAAAATAGAGGGAACTCAAATTCTTATTTCCACCCACTAACAATATGCATTAAATATCTAAAAATAGGTATGGAAACCCTTACAAATCCATTCCCCAATGATACTTTTCTTGTGGGAGAATAAATGGGAACCATACCTCACCAAATCTGGTTGTTGAGCCACCTAGACTTGTGTTCTTTAATTATTGAGAAGTGATCCTCTTTTTCACCCACCAACCGTCACCTAATTCAATATTTCCATTTTCCATGGTGTAGAGGATGAATATAACTTTCCAATGGTACCAATTTTGTCAAATGTGGAGCATCTAGGTGAAATTTATGCCCATGTGGATATAGGGGTTGAGGAGGAACACATGTTCTCTAGGCAATTCTACAGTCCACATTTAACTCATTTTTTCCTTAGGTGCAGGTGATTCAAGTTTTTGGGGAAGTAGCAACACTATGGAACTACTCCTCTATTTGCCTCTAGCTTCACATTATCCACAGTGGTCTTGGATTCAATTTTTGGTTAGATAATTATCTCCATGATGGAACTTAGGAAGTGTTCCACCTATTCTCTTTGTTCTTGCATCCCCCTGTTCTCCTGCATCACTCTGTCTCTACACTTTGTTTTTGTGGCTTGAGAATCTCTACGGGGAATCTTTGACCCTAGTGAACCATTCCACTTGAACTCCATTTCTCTACACCATTAGACATCCACAACATTTGGTTATTTTTTCCACACCAAACCCTACAGCACACTGTAGCCTTACCCTGCAACCAAAACCTAGGCAGAACTGTTCCGCCAATCTCACAAAATTTTGCATTATACTATCTCCTTCACCCTACAGTCTGAAAGCCAATGTGAAGAACCTTTTACTACATGGAAGTTCCATCCATGACCCAAATCTCCACAATACACTTCCATCTCCCTCAAATCCTTTTTATTATGGCCCAATCAGAAAATTAAAGAACTCGAGGAACTTGAGAACTGTTCCCTCTATTCCACTAGAACCCGCAAAACCCAAAAACACTAGAAATGACCCAAATTTTTATTTTTTCTCAAATTTTTCTAAGTGTTTGGATTTCTAAGGCCCATAAAAAAAGAGAGGAATGTCCCAAAACAAATGCAAGTGCCCCAAAACATGAAATTTACTTGTTTTCTCCAATTTCTTCTCCAAGACCCATTAAACTGCCTTAGTCTAGATTTGTCAAGTTGGCCAATTTGCAAGGGATCCAAAATTAATGGCTTAAATAAGGAGATCACAATACATGACCTTTTCACAAAATTGTTTTCATGTAAAGAAACTTTAATCGGATCTCTAACATCACTTTTCCCTCAGGAAAACTCGTCTCTGATATGAAAAATATTTGGGAGGAGGTGGAAAGATATTTTAAGGAGCTTCTTAGATAGATCTTGGTAGATCTTTAGATAGATCTTGGTCTTGGTAGATCTTTAGATAGAAACAAATTCTAAGTCAAATCCTTAACATTGTCACTAATGATTGCAATGATATGTTGAGTGCTCCTATTTCTAAGGATGAGGTTGAGTCAATTGTCTTTTATTTCAAACTAGAAATAGCTTCTAGGCCAATTGGATTTCCTACTCACTTTTGTTAAGTTTACTGAGACATTTTTGGAAAGATGTGGTGGAGGTGGTCCAGGAATCGGGAGCCTCATAAGAAATCTTGAAGAAACTTAACTCCACTTTCATAGCATTAATACCTAAATCAAAAAACTCAGAGAATTTTTGTTCTTTCAGAACTATTTCTCTCTGTAATGTTTCTTGCAAAATCATTTGAAAGGAAAATTCCAATAGAATCAAAAGGATCTTTCTTAGGATCATCTCACCATAGCAAGGTGATTTTTTTTTATAGGAAAATTCTAGATGGCATAACAATTGTTCATGAACTAATTCACTTGGCTAACCACCAGAATGAAGGATACATGTTTATTAAGTTGGATATGGCCAAATCACTTGACAAAGAAAATTGGGATTACATCATGGCCATTTTGGAAAAAAATGATTTTAATTTATCCAAAGAGGAATTGTATCTTTAGTTACATCATCTCACCTTAATTTTCTATCCTAATCAATTGCGAGCTGACATGATTCTATAGCTCTTCTAGAGGTCTTGGATAAGGTGACCCTCTTTTTCCCTATCTTTTCATTATTATGGATGATGCTCTTAGTAGATGGCTTTCCCACCTTAGAGCTTCAGGAATCTGTATGGGGTTATAATTACATACAACACTCCTAGAATCACTCACCTCC
Source organism: Taxus chinensis (assembly GCA_019776745.2). Classification (NCBI taxonomy): domain Eukaryota; kingdom Viridiplantae; phylum Streptophyta; class Pinopsida; order Cupressales; family Taxaceae; genus Taxus; species Taxus chinensis. The sequence goes on from CM034154.1 coordinate 488,350,180, forward strand.
AATTTGCAAATGATAATGGATTGGAGGAGATTGTTGCTATTCGGGAAGCTAAATCTTTTAAACAAGCTTCAAATATTTATGAAGAGGCCTTGGATCAGCTTGTGAACAAAATAAAGTCAAAAAAATTCTTCTTCCACATGAAAAAAGGTATGCAAACTATGATCTATAAGACTCTATAAATCTACTCAGGTTCCCTTCTTCACTCCTATCTTGTAATTCCAATATTTCAAGCAAAAAAAAATTAATATCTCTGGAAGAAAACCATTGACAGAATTCTGAGAAATCTCGACAGCTAGAAAGGTAAGAGGATCTCTTTTGTTCGTAAAATTCAATTAATTTCATATTGTACCCAAGAAATCCCAATTTATATGATGTCAGTCCTCCCAATCCCTTCTAAGGTTAAAAACTATATAAAATCAATCTAATCCATATTTCTATGGATTGGAATGAGAGATACAAAAGATATTCCACTACTTAAATGGGAAAAATCTACCTCCTTAAAGTCTCAGATGGTCTGGGATTCAAAATCAATAGGAAGATGAACCTATCCTTAGGCGTAAAACTCACCCGGAGGCTCTATCTTGAATAGAATGCCTTGTGGAGTATTATTCTTAGAAATAAATATGTGGACAATATGATACCAGAAAGAATATTTTCTATCAAAAATCACATTTGAGGGTTACATGTATGGGATCTAATGACCAAATCTTTGTTCATCATTAAGCATTTATTAAAATGGCATGTTGGCAAGGTTTTTAAGGCTAATTTCTGGATATATTCTTAGATCCTTAGTAATCCCTTGGTTGTTTTTTTTTATTAAGGGCAAATAGTTTTGAAGGGACTATACCCTGTATACAAAAGGGCTCAAAATCCAGATAGAAAAGATGAGAAAAATAGCCCAGAGAAGGGAAAAACAGTCAACCAAGGAAGGCTCAACAGCCAAATATTACAATACATGAGAAAAAAGGATCAAAACGTACAAAGATCCAGAGAAAAGAAGGCAAGAGCAAAAAGAAACCAAAAGAGAAACAACATAAAGAGCTCTCCCAAAAAATAGCTCCAGAACCGCCCGATGACAGCCACATCGCAGCCAAAAAACAGCATCACAACAGCCTGTTACTTGATGGCTCTATCAATTTTGGTCTTGATAGCCTGCAGTGACATGAAGAAGGCAATGGCAGTGGCCTGAGAGGAGTCTTGCAAATCTGCTTGGGAAATTGCAATGTCCCTTTTCTCTTTAGGGCCCCATATGTCCTCATTAATCCCACTTAAACTGCAAACACTGTGGACATGTTGTTTAATGAAATTATAAATACTTTTGAGGGCAGACAATATGCAGTCATTGCGGCTTTTAGCATTCCCCAATCTGCCATCTAAGGACCGAATTTTCTTAAAGACTTCACCAATAACCCCCTCTTCCTCCTCACTTTGAAGGATCCTTTTACCCTTTTCTCTTTCCATGTTTTTTATAGCCCCTTTGAGCTCTTGTATCTCCTTCTCTAATCTGTCCACCCTATCCAGTAGTAATCCCTTGGTTGTTAATAATCTCATAAGATTGATAAATTAGTATATGGAAAGAATTGGCCATCTGGTGAAAGATTACTATAACCACTCTAAGGATGAGTGGATGTATTTCCTAGTTCCCTCTTTCCTTCCTAATTTAAAATAGATGTTAATAGAGATCCTTAATCCATTCCATTTTCCTAATATCAATGATGTGTTGATCTAGACGGGAGTAAAATCTTGCATTTATAACATTAAGGAGGATTACAGTGTTATTTTGGATACATCTATAAGATAATCTTCTCCCTTCCCCTCACGGTAGGTTTGGTATAAATATGAAATTCCTAAGGAAAATTCCTTCCTATATAATGCATAATGGGATAATATTATAACAAAATAAAATCTCAAAGAAAGGGGATTCCATGGGCCCTCGTGGCATGTTCTATGCTAACAAGCGGAAGAAGAAACCAATCATCTCTTCCTTCATTGTGACTTTTCCCATAAAATCTAGAGCCAACTTCTTGGTAATTTCAATCTCAGTTTTTTTATTCCTAAATATTTAAAGGATCTTATAGCTTATTGGAATTAAAGCTTTCAATCAAGCCCTCTTATCCAAATTTGTCTTTCCATACCTATTATTGTTTGATGGAATATTTGGCTTGAAATAAATAAAATAATTGTCAAGAGAAAACAAATAAATGTTGAATCTATTCTTTTTCAGGCTCTAAAAATCATCATGTAACTTCTACATGTTTGGACTCCCAAGGATGGGAAGATTTTTCTGGATGATATTAGTGCTTTCTCTAATTGGAGAAACATTTTGGATGTCATCCATGATAAGGCGGTGTTGGATGAAATTTTCTCTTTCCTATTCATATTAATGAACTAGATACTAAATAAAAGAAAGAAAATCAAAACATGCAAGGGTTTAAGGTACCTTGGAATAAGATGGTGATGAAGGATGGGCACAAAGTAGACTCCTTGTTGTAATTTTGATGGATCTACACAACAAAGACAACTAGAAATAAAATAAACTAGATGGTAAATGAGGATTTTTCCCAACAAAGTTGGTTACAAGAAGCGTGAACTTCCTTATGTGGATGTCAACCCCCGTATTGATAAAAGAATATAAGATAAATGATAAAGTACTAAATAACATGCAGAATCTGAATTAAATAGAAACTAAAATTACTGAAATGAAAGGAAAGTGCAAATATGATCTATATTGACATAAAATGAAATATAACTGGCTGGGTTGATGATAACCCAGGATACAGAGGTCCATTCAATGGAAATTGGGGCAAATGAGTCACAATAATAACTAAAAATGTAGACTTGATAGTCTTTGTATGCGGATATAAATATGATGAAGACATGTACTAACTGATGAGAACCTATAAAGAAGATTTGAAATAGGAGAAACAAAAAGGATGTAAGAAAATGGGGATCTAAGGAGATAAGATGGAAATATGGATCGAGTCGATGGCGACTGGGAAGAGTTGGTGGTGACAAGGGACTGTCAAAATGGATCTAGGCTAACAGAGTGAAAAAATGACAAATCTAGTAACTGTGTGGACACAAAAACAAAATAACATACTGGTGTGGATGTGGATGGTAGAATAAGTGATACAACAGGAGCAGGGTCGATGGTGACCTGATAGGGTTGACGGAGACTTGGGCTAATCTAGGTGTGACTGAAAGTGGATGAGCTGGATTGACAACCTTCACACAAGATGGATAAAAGGGAATGTTGGGTCTGAATCTTTGATGGAATCTGGACCTATAAAATGTTAGTAGCTGATAATAGTAATAATGATAATGCAACAATGGAATAAACCAATACAATGAAAATATGATCTCCCCAAAGTCTCCACAAATGATGCAAGAAATCTCAAAGGCACTCCTAGAAGACTGAAATAGTTGCAAAGAAGCCCAAGCATAATGATAAGATTACAAGTCGACCGAGAAATTATGATTTTACATCCCTTTAGAAGGAGGGTGTGGGTGGATTTATAGGTTTGACTGTGACCTAGGTGGATCCCCGCAAACCATGGAAAACCATTCATTTGGGTAGTGGGAAGGTGTCTAACTAGAGGCATTACGCCCATTAGGAGTGGGATCAGGGTTTTAGGAGGGTTAGGTGGGTTAGGGTTTCATAGGGAGATGAAATAGGTAGGTGAGGGAAGAAATGGAATAAATAAATACTAAGGGGAGCCTAGGGATGAGAAACTATGTAGTTTAGGGATGATAAACAATCTAGAGAGGAGAATTATATTTTGATTAGATAATGAGATGAGGATTAGGAAATAATTAAGGATGATTATCAATAATTTAAGATGAATGGGATAATAGATGGGAAAGATGGGAATATTGATAAAATATGAATTAAAATGAAGGTTATAGATAGGTGACCATCGTGAGAAGAAGCGAACGTGGGGTGACAGGGGTAGTGATACCAAATTTTGGTGTCTACGGCTATAGATAGTTCCTTAGTTGTAGGTGATTCCCTTTGGTTACGGATGGGTTGATGTAGATAAGTCCTTTGGATGCATACAGGTTGCTACATATAACAAGTTGCTCACAATTAAGAGTGGCATCACACAAAGCATAATTTAAACTACTACTTGAAATCAAGAGAATAAAATCATACTCAAAATACAGTTAATTAGTTATAACTATATCAATCTATATCTATGTCAATAAGTTCAAGTCATGATGATAGTGTTCAAAAATATTTGGGATATACAAGGACATAGCTTCAGTGGATTAACAAAGTACATATGATGAGGTGTTTATAAAGGGGATTTACATGACTCATCACACCCCCAATCTTAATTTCTTAAATGTCCTCATTTAAGTGGTTTAATTTCCTACTGATGAAAATAACATAAACGTCTGAAGTCAAATGGGGTCCCTGTCCCTTCCTCTTCTATGAATAATTAACCACTGTTTATCCTTAACCTATGCATAACTATGTTCTGTATATTTCATTAATAATTTGTCACATATCTATGGCATTATTGGAAAGTGAAATATTGGAGGATGATAACCAATTGGAAGCCAAGTATTTGCACATCTAGTAGAAATTTCAATGTATGCATTCACTCTTCTTAGAGTTGGCATGATATTAGGATAAGAATGCATCTCTTTATTTTGCAGTTCAAAAGACATGTCATTCAAATGCATCTTATATGCGTAGACCGCCTATATTCCATGGTCGTTAATCATTTTCCTAACTTCCTCATGTGTTGATTTCCTCATTTTCCATACTCTCCTTGTGATCACCTTGTTCTTCATATACTTTTCCTATTGTTCTACAACTTCTCCAGTTTTTATAGCTTTAGCCCTGACCATCAGTGGTTGTACCTTCTCCAAATGTTTGTATTCCTCCATTTATCTCTCTATATCCAATTCATTCAAAAAATAAGAACATAGGGCTTTGACTTAAATATATCCAATTTATAGGATTGGAATCCAATCCCTATCAACTCAAGAGCATAGTTGTACATGTAGAGTTCACATAATAGGAGTTGAATTTCATGAATGTTGTTCAAATAGAACCTAAATAAGCTCCTAGTTATACTGATATCATATGGTATATCAGAATTGATACAGGTTAACTTGATTTACAACATTTCTTCCTTTAAGAAGATAGTATAAACATTGGATGGAGTCTTGCATTTTAATATCTCATGGTCCACCTAGACTGTCTCTTCTTGTATCTTCTTTAACCTTGTAATTTCTTTGTCCTTTTCCTTGAGTTCTTTCTTGTACTGGAAGATGAGTTCTTCTTTCTCTCTTTCCCACTTTTCCTTTAACCTATTAATATAGGTCTCAAATTGATTCATCAAGTAATCAATATTAGGCAGTATTGTTTGTCTGGCCATTTCCTTACAAGGTGGTTTCACAAGTTCCCTTATAACTTCTTGAATGAAAATTTGTGGTTGCAATGGGGATACATTCAATTGATGTATACTAGCATGTGGTGTTTTTTCCTTAAATGGTAGTGCAAATTATGGTGTTTGTCCCAGTACTTGCTAAATTACATCATCCACAACTACAAGAATGTGTTCTTGTACTTTTTCAACTTCTATAGACATTTTCCTTTTCTTAATTCCATGAACATGGTGCTCAATGACCTATTCCACAATATGTGGCATGTGTTCCTGTTCATGTTCTTGTTCATGTGGCTACATGACCTGCTCAATAGTGTTTGGCATTTGTTCATGTTCATTTTCCTCTACAATGTTTTTTTTCCTCCTCAATCTCATGTATCTCTCCCTACCCTTTCATATCATAATTTCCCCCTCATTAAAATTTGGTTCCTCATGCTCCTCTATGGTCTCTTCAAGGTATTCTTGTCTATTTTCTCATCCAACTTCTTCTTCCTTTTTCTCCACATGACCCTCCATTACATGTATTGTTTCCTCGTCAGGATTTGTTTGGTCAGTTTCCTTTCCAATTTCCTCTCCCTTCTTCTCTTCATGACCTTCCATGGGCTCTTCAAGGTACTCTTGCTCATGAACAGGGGCATTAATATCTCCCTATTGTGTTTCAATTTCTTCTGTAGTTTCCACATCACTATCTAGTGATATGGGCTTTATCTATTTTGGTTTAGAGGTCTGTGGCCTTTTGTTTTTGAGCCTAAGAGAGCACCTTGGTGGTGTAGGAGTGGATTTGGAAGAATTTTGTTTACCATTGGAGGTGAACGATTATGTGGGTTCATAACATATCAAATATCCTCCCATTGTGAATTTGCATCCTGCTCTGGTCTCAACATGCAATCACACAACTTTTCTTAATGAAATGATGCACAATTAAGTTTTATTGAGTTATTTTGAGTTTTTTTAACTTTGAGACTTGTTAGTGCTCAATTTGATCTCACACTTTTTCTGATATATGCTTTTGAAAATTTTCTCTGACTATTTTTCCCATGTAAAAAATGCTTGAAAGATATAATTGTATTGAATGCGAATGAAAACATTATTTTTATTGTGTGAATCCTCTTTTTCGGTCGAGGAACGTAATAGTTATGTTGCCCCTGAAAATACCTATGAAAAATCAACTATGAATCGAGCCAATGTTGTAATATTGACAATAAATAAGTGAAGTGCAAAATGCAAAAGGATATTTGATGCCCGTCACTTTTTTTGTCTAATCCGCTTTTTCCTTTGGTGTTTTTTTGTATTTTTCAGGAATCAATTTTTCCTAAGTTTGTAACTGGACATGGAAGGTATCCACATGTTCCTTTGGCACATTTTGGAGAAGGTATAAAGAATTGGGGGCCTTCAGGAAGTAAGAATCAACCACGTAGCCAAATATCAAAAAGGTATCCCGAATGGGTTGAAAAGTCAAGATAAGGAAAAAGATCTCGTAGGACTCCATGTGTTTCCCAGACGCAGATTAAAAAAAAGAGAGAGAAAGATAACCCTTAAGTTACACGAGGTCTCCACGTGTCATACAAAGCAGATACCACCATTGAAATGACCAAACAAAGAGGTAGAGGACTCAATGTTCGGTGGATTATAATGTGATCTCAAGTCCCAAAGCATGAAATTAAAGAATTGGATAAAATCATGGTTGAGGTTTTGAATGACATTAAGGAGAATATGAAGAAAGAGAAAAAGCTCAGATGATGAAAGATGAAGATGCAATATGAAGAATGAAAAGAAAAATGGGATTCTTAGGGGCACCTGCCTATGAAAGATATATACATTCTCAAAAATTACATCAAAAAATGAAACTAAGAGAAGAAAAGCATTCATTTATCCCCTACTTCTATTTTTTATCTTGAAAATGGGGGAGTTCTATTTAACAACTTGTTCTTCCTAAGGATAAACTCCTCTGAGCCTTGATTTGATTGAGAAAATACAACTGACCTAGCCAAATTGCGAGACATCCCCATATCCATCAATGATTCAAAAATAATCTTGGGGTCATCTATGATATTCCTCAGCTCCATCTTCTTCTGGTAAGATGATACCAAGTCTAGAAGATCCAAACCACATGTAGGAAATTTTGTCTTCCCTTTTTCCTTGTAAGGAGTATACTAATCAGGAGTAGACTGAAGGGGAACATATGGAGTGGCTGGAAGAGTGAGTATTACACCCCGAGGACCAAGTAGAATAAGGTATTTTGAACTAGACTCACTCTGGTGCCTCCTTGTACAAGGTGGATGCCCTCTTGGCAAAGGAGCAGACAAAGGTCCTAAAATAATTTTCTCCATCAAGGAGCCTGCTACATTAGATGAATGGAAGGTTGGAAAGTAGACTTTCCCTTACTTCCCTTGGTAATGGAAATTGAGGCCTTGGAACGTTGAGGAGATGAAGACTCTTCTTCTTCCTCATCCAAAACGATAATTATGGGTTGAGAGCTTGATTCCCCCCTCTTTCATCTTGATAATGGTGTTGGTACTATGGATTGATGATGTGGCACGGGTCTTACTCAACCTTATTTCAGAGAAATGATTTGCTTATCTAATTCTTCTACTTTGTGAGAAATGGAGGGCATTGTATCAATTGAATTCTTATCATAAAGTACGTAAGAATCCTTGGGAACCTCTTTCAGCACAAATTCTTCATTATACAAAAAGGGACACTTGTATTTAGCCATGCCTGTCACAACAAGCCTCCTCTCAATCTAAAAAAATTCAACTCTTCTGCAGATTTTTGGTGATCCCAATGGAAGAGATGATAGTACATCGACTAAAAAGTTGAGAAAATAGGATTGATCTTGATCAATCTCAAAATGAGGGAAATCCTAACTTCTTAATATGTCAGGGGCCCTTTGTTATCCCCCAGATCAGAAATTTCAAATAGAGCCTGACAAATGCTTCATCTGTGCATTTTAAATCAAAGATTTGATTTAAATATTTTGAGAATATTTATTTCAAGCTAGTTTCCATAGCTACTCTTGCCATTACACCAACAAAAGGCCTCGCAGTAGCTTTTTCAAGTCTAAAAATGGAAGGAGGATGTATACCAATGAAGAATTGAAGCTTAATTTATAATGAAGATGGTATATACAAGTTGAACTAGATGAAATCATTGCCATCAAATGAACAAGGATTTTTCACTCATTTCACATGAAGGAAATAAATCTGAAAGATATTGGCATCATGTAAACAAAATATATGTGGATTGATGTGACACAATTTATGGAAAATTCTTCATCCCAGAAAGACATAAACAGGAGTGTGTGTTGTTTGAGATTTATCCTCAAAAATTGAAAGGGATTTATGTGTCACATCAAGTCATATGGAGGCACCTGAAAATTATCAAAAGGGGTTTCTTTTCCCACCAAAAGGGAGAAACAATTAAACAAATGCAAAAGGGAATGACATAGCAGGAGTAACTAATAATTCCTCCCCATGACAACTTAAGATAACATATTAAAATTGTATGTTATGAAGAATATTCTTTGGATATTCATTATTTTGGGGGGAAATTTTAGAGTGAATGAGTGATTGAAAATGTATAAATGTGATGAGAATACTCTCGCATAGGGGGGGTTAATTTTTCTAAACTTTAGAGAAAGAAAGAAGAGAACTTGTTTGTACAAGTTGAAAATTGAACCAATATGAGATACCTGAAATGTTATTCATTTATTCCCAAGACTTCTCGCCAAGATGATTATACTGTACAATTATTGGAAAATATTTAGGTCATAGTTGTTGTGACCCCTTATTGAAGAATTAGTGTTTCTTAAATCAATTTGTGTGTAGTCTCATGAGTACTGTTACTTTTTTCAAGATGAATTATTTTGAAACGATTTTCTGCATTTTTGTTGCAATCTTATGTTAATTAATCTCAGTGAATTACATAAAGCCTTAGTTAAAATAGTGAAAATTTGGTAACTATAATTACATGATTGATGGATATTTCCTTCATAGTGTGGTAAACAGTTTTAAAATCAATTTGTATCTGTGATCTAAGATCTTTGTTAGTTTCTGAGTGTATCTGGAATGTATTTGATTAGAGATTGTTAGTATTTTGGTGAGAGTTTGTCATGAGCTTTTGTGTTTGAATTCTCAATTTTTTTGTGAAATATTGTGTTCTTAGGCTTCCATGAATACAAACCTTTTGGTTGAAGGAATTATTTAGACTGTGTGATCCATATTTTACATCAAGAACAATTATCTGTAGTATTTGTAAGGTTCATTTGAGGTTTTTCATATAATCAACTTTAGCCTGCTTAACTTCCCAATACTACATCAAAATCACAACCAATAACCAGCAGACCCACCTGAATTCCCCATGTTTTCCCTATCTATGCATAAATGCTTAGGATATTTGTTGAATTCTCCCATCTTTTATCAAAAAATATGCAAAAGCAAGTTGGAATTATGACTATCTTTAGTAACCTGAGCTTTCTTTAAAACATATCTGCATTTTCTAGTATGACAACTCATGAGAGTTAGATAATGTTTGTATTAACCATGTCTTCTTGAGGCTATCTTTCACTTCCCCGAGAAAAGGATTCCAAATATTTTTCTTCTATTCGCCACTTTTCAGAAATATTGGTTACAAAATGAGTCCTGTCACCCTAATTTCAAGTAGAACCTAAATTAGTAGGGTAGGTCATACCCTTAGTGAGGTGTTATCCAACATTCCCCAAATCCAAGGAAAAATATATTTTCAGATCCATCCTCGAATACAAAATGACTCAAATCCTGGTCGGTATTTCTCTAAGCATCTTGTTTATCCTATTGATGATGCTTAGATTACAAGGTGGGACTGATTTGGGTACCAACAAGACAAAAATGACATGCAATGCATTTACGGGAGCAATCATTAATTGATGTGATTGTGTGAGGCATGAAAATTGAATAGATTTGACAACATGAGCTTATGTGGAGAGACATCTCATAGCATGAAAGGCGAAGGTGTTTTAAATGTAGTAAATACATGATGACTTGGCATAAGTGCTCATTAATACTAATCATTCTAATTATACTTTAATAAAGTGAAAGTTGAGTGCACCTATCTCCATTTTCATTTGGAATTATTATTGTGCATGCTTATTTGGATTTTCACCTTAGCTACATGTAAACTTGCTACAATTTTGTGGACATTGCTATGATGTTGCAGACATGTGTCAAACTGATATTTTTTATCCTTAATAAAACCATATAAATCTAAGAGAGGGAATACTGATCTATTGGGGTGTCATTTGTCTCTTTTCTATATCTCACACGTGCATATATCCTTGATCTTCCTTCATGCAATCACGATTTCAGACAAACGTAAAAGACAAAATAGGGGTTTGTTACATGTTGTTGTAAGTGGAACCTTCAATAATTATATTCTCTCTTTGTGATGGAGATCATGCACTCTTTTAATCACCTTACATTAAACCCCATAAAATAAAAAATCTAAGAAATAAAATGTGTTAGCAGAGTGCTATTGATCACCAAAAGGTATTATCATAATACTTTTATTTGTCCTTTGAATAGTCAACAAGTTGAATATACCAAGGCAACTGAAATCTCTCAATCCTCTAGAATCTTAGAAGATGAACCAACAGGCTCAACTCATGATCTTAACTCTGATGTCCTCACTTCCATCTTTCTTTGACCTCCTATAAACTATTGCATGGATGTATTTATGTAAATTGGTTTCTTGTAAAATCTCAATCTATTACCATTCACCAATTATTTGAACCTCGCACGGTCTGTGGTGGTGAGTTTTACAACTCCATTAGGGAATATCTTCTCAATCTCATAAGGGCCTAGCCACCTTGTCTTGATTTTTCCCATATGGTTCTTGTTTTTTGAAATAAACAAGAGTGCTGAGTCACCTTCTTGAAATCTTCTTGTCTAGATGTATCGGTAATGCCATTTAACTTTTTTCTTCCACACTACCTCTATGTTATGTATTTATTGTCTTCTGAATTCATCCAACTCATTGAGTTGGAGAATTCCTTTGAGCTTTAGATAAATCTATTCCTAGTTCAAGTGTAGTCCTTAGTGTTTTATGCTCTATTGACACCCCCAAAATTCCCCCCTTTTTAAAAGACAAATTTCCAAAATTTTGAGTCTGTGTCCTTTGAAAGTGTTATGGTAAAGAGAGAAATTTAAAAAGCTAGAAAATTTCACTCTTTGGGGTCATTTTTAGTGTTTTGCAGATAAGTCAAACATTTGTGTCCCACGTGTCCCAAGTGATGTCGGGCCTCTTTTTCACCGATTCACCACTTTACCCACACTCCTCTCACATCGGCTAAGTTAGAAATTTGTGTCTCATGTGTCCCAAGTGTTTTTGGGCCTCTTGTTCTCTGATTCGCTGACTTTCTTGCACTGCCTTGTATATTGGCTAAATCGACTCCACATGTCCCACATGTCCCATGGACCGTTTGTGCTCCCCAAATCTAGTTTTTCTGCATTCTTCTTAGATCGAGTATATCGGCTATGTGTGTTCCTCGTGTCCCTATATCCCATGGATCATCTAGGCCAAACTTTTCTGAATTTCCCGCATATCACCTTTTCGAGTCGGCACAGGGTTATTTATTGCACATTTGTTAAATTATCTCTCCTTCATGCAAATTTTTGGCTATATAAAGGGGTATAACTATTATTTCTTTCTCACACTTTCCTTCTCATCTTTTCCCCTCACTCGCATTTGTGCAAAGTAATCTATTGCCCGTGTCTGTACTTTTGTATTTTCTCTTATAGGGATTATTTAAGATTGTGGTAATACTCCATTGAAGGTTATATTTTCTCTGCCTCTATCACGATGAAGATGAAATATCAAGGGCATGAACATCTCTCCTTATTGGAAACCTCTATACCTGACATCAGTGATAGTGAAGCTCAACATCTAGACCTTGATGGTTTTTGGAGAAAACTTGGATATGATAACCCTACCCCCATCACTCAAATGATTAAAAACATTGGGATTGCATTCGCAGGTGGTTTTCTTATCTCTATTCAGTGTGCTGACACCGCACTTACTTGTGTGGCTTGTTTTAATCTAGAATCCAAAGAGATCATTGATGTACATGGTGAAGTAGTTGCGTGACTAGATCATGAAGCTTTTTGTGTCTCCATGCACATCCCAATAGTATAAATGTCCAATACCCTCACCCTTACTCAAGACAAAACACTATTTGACCAAGATAGTGAGAGATATAAGGTTAAGGTAGTTAAATCATGGTTGAAAAACCCTAAAAAGGGAGCTACCAGACTTTTGAAATCATTGTTTAGGGTTGATTTCAATGAATAAATTTCAGACATAATCACTCTTCTAGCTAAGATCATGCGAATGCCTTCTATAAATGAATTACATTTTTGGATGTGTCCCTATATCAACATCATTTTTGAAGGGAAGTGAAATCTGAATTGGGGTGAGATAATCTATTAAAACCTAACAGAGCAGCTAGTTAATGTTCATAGAACAAAGACTTTCCACATGTCCTCTTATCTCATGTACACTATTGCAACATCTAGCAAATGGCTCGACTTCTCTTTTGTTGAGGATAAGAAGGATGCTCTTATATATGAGTATTGTCCTCAATTCACTCTCAAAGTCAACAATCATCATTTCAAGAGATTCAATGATGCCTTCACCATTTACATTGTGAGGTTTTGGAAGGAGATATTGCTCAGAGATTTTATGAGGAAGCGAAGACCTTGATCTCTTAATATGAGAGTTTCTTCACTCAATTCAAAAAAAAATTATATCTCAAACTGGCTAGTTTTGACAGTTCCCCTCTAAAGCTTCCTATGTTTTGCAATGATAAAATGGCCCTGGTTGAAATTTGTAGGCAATTGGAAAAACTCCGTCGGACTTACAAAGATAAAAATATTGTTGGCATTCTCTTCCCTATCACCTTGGGAAATTATACTTGTAGAACAACCCTCGATGCTCAAAATATTGATTGAAACCATTATTCCTCTTACTCTCCATCATTTCAAGTCTCGAAATTGCTTTGATATGAAGGGATGTATTGCTAAAAATCCCATATTAGGTTTCATTCACTTTGTTGATACTGAAGATTATTGGGCTAATTGTGTAGATGAATTTAAGGCTAGGAGAAGGTATTCTGGTAGACTTTCTCTTCAACAAATTATATATTTCAATCTCTACAAAGTACCTAAAAAACTCTAGGATGGTGATGAAGATTTGCAATCTATTGAATATGATAATACCATCAAACACTATCCTCTTGAAACCATTGATTGGTTTGTAAAAGATTAGGATGATTTGAAAGAAGTGATCAGCTTGGTTTTAGTGAGAATCAAGCTCTGGTTTGATAAGAGGATGCAAAACTTCAGGATGAATAGCGCTAGGTCTTCTTTGCAAGAAAATTTCTCTCCTCGGAAAGAAGAAATTACACTTGATGGTTATATGGCTGAGCAATCCACCCCTTACTCTTCGACCAAGGTATACATGAAGAAAGGAAATTTTTTCAAGTAAGAGTAAATGATTGAGGAAAGGGAGGAGTTTTCTTTGGAGAAGTCATAGGTTCTTGCAGAGTCAGAAGATATCATTGTTTTGAGTGAAGATAACAGTGAAGAATTAAAGGAGGGGGAAGAAACCCCTGTTAACACTATGGAGATGGATAATAAGGGACAAATGTATGAATCTTTGGGTTTGGTGGACTCTTCTTCCAAGTATATTTCTGAGGATATGCCAACCTCTCCATTAGAAACATTTGTGGTACAAACATTAAGTGTGATGAGTACACTTACACTTAGACCCATTGTTCCTTCTGCCTCTTCCTCCTCATTTGCTTGGGTTCATCCTTTTGTCTATAGTAGGAAAAAGAATTCCACATCTCAAATTGTGGTTCCTGAGTTTGATGTTGTGGTATACTTACATGGTACTACTCCCCCTCCTCAAACAAAGAAAGAAAAAATGACCTCAAGGTTAGTATCAAATTCAAAGGATCAACAATTCATGGAGATTACAAGGCCTAAAAAGGATAGAGAAGAGAGAGATCTTTTAGTGTCGGATTTAAAACTCACAAGGATTCCACTTGGGAAGTCTATGCCTAAAAGTGAGGTTCATAACCTCAGAGAAATTATAACTAGGGTCATTGAACGAGTAGAGAAGGGCAAGAAAACTATGGAAAAATGGGAAGAACATAATCAGGTCCTCTCATATTTCGTAAAATCCATGTTGGCAAAAGATAAGGTGTTAGATCAAACTCCATTAACGACTCTTCCTCCTCCCATAGTTATCAGAAAGGTTGAAATTCAAACCATCAAGGATATTCAAAAACATGTCACTTATAGAAAGGCCATCGAATCACTAGTTGATGACATGACAGTAGATGGATTGAAATTCATTGAAGAGTCCTTCAAGTCACATGAAAATGTGTCCAAGTTGTAGTTGAAATTCATCACAACACTCAATGGTTTGGAAAAATATTTGAAGTTATGGTGTGAATGCATACAAGTTCTTTGTTTTATGAGCAGGACAGATGAACAAATTATATTGGCAAACAAAGTATTTGATGAAGCCAAGAACAACCTATCAAGATCCTGGGTTTTCATTATTGATTGGAAGATCAAGTTTTTGGAGGAAGAAATGGGAGAACTAAAAATATGTGGTAGAAAGGAGAAACTTTCAAGACTTGTGTTATGTCTACCTTCCAAGATATTCATTGTCAAATCTAGAATGAAGCCTCAGGTAATCAATTTTCCTTAAAAGAGATCAAGGCCGGGTTCAACACCTTCATCAAAGAGGATATTTTTAAGGAAGATTCAATGTCTAAGGAGAAAATGAAATATGTTTGCTCTCTTCAATCACCTATCATCAAGGAAAACAAAGAATTTTTGGAAAACACAGAGTTTGAGAAGGATATGGAGAAGTGTCTTGGTATGTGGACCCATGCCACTTCTAACACCACCATCCCAAAGTGCATGAAGATAGATGAAGCATTGAAAATATTTAGGCATCGGATTCTTACGAAAGTTGGTCCCTCTAAACCTCCTTTGGATGTTTCTGCTACCAAGTCTTAGGTCACTTCTTTTATTTTGGGATTTTAAAACCCATGATGTAATACTTGATTAAATACATTCTATTAATGTATTTGTTAAGTAGTCTTTAATATTTAGTTTGAAAGAAGTTGGAACCGAATGTAACTATCTTGGTAAGCTATTTAATGGGATCTTCATGCCATTGTTAAGGGAGGGACTCTGATACTCTTGAAATGTAATAGATTTGAAAGTAATCAATACAGAAGTTTTTCCTTGTCTCTTATTTCCATCTACTATCCTTTCTTCCCTTATCTAAAATTTATGAATCATCAATCTTTTCATATTAAGAAATTTTGCATTCTTGTGATATGATTTCTAGAACTTTTTGTATGTGGAATAATATCATGTGTTACTCATGTGAATGATTCCATTATGTATCTCCTTTGCTAAAGTACACATAAGGTTATGTTCTACTATCTATACTACCTAAAATTACTGTTGTGTTCTTCCCTTTTCAATTTTCTTGTTCTTATATTTCTATGTATTGATAATATTTATTATCATAAAACATTTCAAAGTATTACGATTCCTCATTTATATGAAAGTTGTATATTTGTATATAGGCTTTGTTGTTTGCTTTCAATAAGGGAACCTCTCCTATAAAGAAGAGGGACTTCCTATCCCCTGACTGCTGATTACTAAAAGTACTATTTTAAAAACCAACATTCTCAAATTCAATAATTAAAACACCAGTCTTACCATATAATATTTCAAAGTGTCAATCCAGTTATTGTTTTCCATGTTGTGTTAAATGCACATACTACCTCTGGAAGTATGTTTGTCAAATCTTTCCTGTGAAGTGAAATAGTCTTTATCAAGATGGCCTCTATCTCCCTATTTGTAACTTCTACTTGCCAATTGGATTGGGGATGGTATGGTGTAGAATTCCTATGCCTAATTTCATACTCCTTAAATAAATCATAAACTACATCAGTAATAAAGTGTGTACCTTGATTAGTAATAATCTCCCTTAGAAATCCGTATCTAGTGAAGATGTGATCATAGAGAAACTTGGCTACTTTCTCACTTTTTTGATTTAGCAATTCCTTCACCTCTATCCACTTAGTTAGGTAATCTATGCATACCAAGACGTACTCCTTCTACTAAGATTTAGGATCTGTGGGGCCAATGAATTATAAGTCCCATTTATCAAAAGTTTGGAAGAAAAATTGAGGCTATAATTTCATTTCATCATATTCGGTAGGCTTACCCATTCTTTGACACTCATCACATCTTCTGGTATATAGTGTTGCATCCTTATGTAATGTTCACCAATAATAACTAGTTGCCAACACCTTCTGCAATGTTATTTTTGGAGAAAATTTTCCTCCACAAGGGTCACCGTGGCATGCTCTGAGGACATCATATATCTCTTCATCAACTATACACCATCGCATGATTTGATATTGTCCTATATGAAATAGAAATCCAGCTATCCAAGAAAAATGTACACTATTTTCAACAATGTATTTCTTCTCAGGGTATAAGTAGTGTGGAGGTTTTTTACCTGAAACTAAATAGTTAGTTATGTCTACATACCAAAGTGTTTTTGGTAGAAATGGTAAATAAGTTCTCATCTAAAAAAGAATCATCATCTACTTATTCTTCATCATTAGTCTCCATCCTTAAAAGGAAATTTTCTACTACTTTTTCCTTTTTCAGGTTTGTCCAATATGGTGACA
Source organism: Taxus chinensis (assembly GCA_019776745.2). NCBI lineage: Eukaryota > Viridiplantae > Streptophyta > Pinopsida > Cupressales > Taxaceae > Taxus > Taxus chinensis. The sequence goes on from CM034154.1 coordinate 488,367,346, forward strand.
TCAAACTCTTATAGAAGGAACAAACACCTTACGATTTTATTGCTTACTACTTGTTTGTTTATCAAATATTTTATTTCAACATGATTAGTGTGAATGAATACTAGATAAATTGTGATGTAGTGTCTAAATTTATTGATACTATACACAACTACTAAGAACTCCTTTGTTATTATGTAGTTTAACTCTACATGCTGCAAGTTCTTGCTAACATAATAAATTGTATAATTCAATAATCCATATTTTTGTCCTCAGAAAGATCTAATAGTGTGGTCAAATGCATCAGTTTGGACGTGGAAAGGTGGGTTCAAATAAGATCCTCTCAAGATAGGAGTAGTATTTAACATTTGTTTCAAAGTTTGGAATGTAGTTTCACATCTCTCAATCCACTCAAAATCAACATCCTTTCCTAATAATAAAAAAAGTGGCACTGTAATCTTACTAAAATATTGTATGAACCTTCAGTGATATCCATCGTGGCCTAGGAAGCTCCTAACATCCTTTTGTTTATTTGGTTGGCAAGTTGATTATAACAAAAACCTTTGTTGGACCAACTTGAATTCCATCAGAAGAAAGATAGTGTCCCAAAACTATATCTTCAGACATCATCATGTAGAATTTTTCATTACTTAAGGACACATTGTGCTCTTTGTATATCTTCAAAACTTTGTCTAGATTTTGCATAGATTCTTCAAAATTGTTGTCATGTATAGTGAAGTCATCCATGTATACTTCTATGTAGTCATTTGTCAAATCTAAAAAGATACTCAAGACTGCCCTCTGGAATGTAGTAGGTGCATTACACAATCCAAATGGAAGAACATAATAAGAAAATGTTCCCCATGGGTATTTGAAGGTATTTTTTCTTTATCCTCTAGTGCAATCTGAATTTGATTATAGCCACTATAACTATCAAGAAAAGAGAAATACTTTTTACCATCCAAAGTATCTAGTACCTGATCAATGAAAGGAAGTGGAAAATTATATTTCTTTGTTGATGCATTTAGCTCCATGTAATCTACACATATCCTCCATTTTCCATTCTTCTTTGGGACAATGAAAAGGGGTGACACCCATTGACTATCTGATATGGGATATATAAATACAACATCTAGTAACTTTTTCAATTCTCCTTTTACAATCTCTCTCACTTTTGGGTTCTTTATTCTTTGTGGTTTCCTAATTGATTTACAACTTTCTTTGATATAAATCTTGGGTTTGAAGATCCTAGGATGAATTCCATGCATATCACCAAAATCCCATGCAAATGTTGTTTTATGTTTTTTTAGAAGAGCAATCAGCAATTTATCTTGTTGTCTACATTAGCTTTTTGGCATTGATTGATTTTCCTAGTGTTATCTCTACTTGTTTGAAGAGATCAATCATTGAATATGCATTAATGCTAAAAAAATTCAGTATGTAGTCATGGGGAAGAAGTTAATGAAGAATAAAATTCTTACCTGGATATCCATGGTGTTTTACGAAGGTAGAAATTGGTTCAAGGGGCAGTTTAAAAACCTTAATTTGTCATCCACTTCTTCATTTCTTCCATAGTTATTCTGTAATAAATTAGATAGAGCAACATATTTTTATTTTCCTTCAATGGGACAATACTTCTCCAGCATCATTATTTTTTTGCAGATCTCTTATATGATTCTAGTTCTTCAACCCAATTTTTATGATCTTCGTCATTCAATGGTTAGGTAAGAGGATAGATCATAAGCTTCTTAGTACCACTTCCATTGGAAATAATAATATTGGTAGGCATGTGCAACCTATGAATTCATCTGTACTTTAAAACCATGGCCTCCTTATAATAATAGTATAACATCTTAAACTCACTTTTGGTTGAAGGAAAATAAAGTCAGCAGGGCATTCCCAAGAGTCTACCACCACAACTATGTCTTCAAGGACTGGTTCAGATCTCATTGTTGATCTATCTGTAAGTTGTAAGATTGTAGTTGTTGGCCTTAGTTCTTCCAATTTCAAGTCATCCATAATTTTTTCAGTCATGACATTAATGGCTGCCCCCAAGTCAATCAGAGTATTCTTTATTGTTGTGTCATTAATTGTAACGTTCACCAGGGGACTGTCTGGATCTATGTACTTGGGAAAAACTGAATTTCCAAGCATAATATCATCTAATTGTCCAATAAATTGTACAGTGGATGGATCCTTCCTTCTTCTACCTATTTTTTTATACCTGGATTCTTAACCAACTTGTTATAGATGGGAAAATCCTTGATGGCTTGAATAAGCATAATTTTGACACAAATATCCTTCAATTGATTGACAAAATCAGAATCAGAATCTGATTTGAGGTTAGTCCTCTTTTCTTGTAATCTCTATAGAAATGGTGGTTCATTATCTTGCATTTTACCCTTTCTGAAACTCTATTTAGGTTGTTATGGATCAGCTTACAAAGTGTTCTAGATTTTTATGGATCAGTTTGTAGTAACGGTGGTTCATCTGTAATCTCTGTAATGGTGAGTTTACTTGGTGGAGGAAGTGTTCTTCCTAAGTGAAGATGGATGTTATTAACATCAACTAAATAGGTAGGGTATTGAGATGATTCAATGGTATAGGTTGGTTGAGTAGCTTTATTGTTGGGGTTGGGAGTTAGTTGATTTGGTAGTTGAGTGGCTTTCTATTGAGAGCCAAATTGGGGGTTTGGCATTAGATCTTGATGTTATGGATAAGGAGGTTACTGGTAAGATTTTTGGTAATTAAGATGTGGGTTACTCCATTGCTTCTCTCCTCTCTAAGGTTGTTTCCATGATTAAGGGGGTTGTTTCCATTATTGTTGGCCTAAAAATTGAGGTTGTCATTGTTGTTGGTATTTGTTAGGATATGGAGTCCAACATTGTTGATTATTAGCCCAAGGTGGCGGTTGCATATATGGATTACTAGCCTAATTTTGAAAATACGACATAATATATTATAACATACCTCCTTTTCTTGGCGGCCATGGCTATATTTGAGAAACATAGAAGAATTATCGGTCCTTTGTTTCTATCATCTTGAATTCTAGTGAAGCCTCCTTTTCTTTTGCAATGTTGGTCAATCCCTTACATTTGTAATCATTTTTATTTCTTTTGCATGCATGGAAGAACTATGTAAGTGTTTCCTCTACAGCTTATCTCTTCTTATTATCATTTAAAACATTAATTTGGGTGGCCATGTTATTGACTATTTATTTTGTCATGTTTTTTAACATGTTCACAATCTCTGATTTGGATATCTCCCCAATTCCTTTGGTAGCTGATCCACCCTTTGATCTAGTACTTCTTATTCTATTCATAGTTTCTCTAGATTTATTCCTATAGGTTTCACAAATTTCCTCAAAGGTATCTTTTGAGCTATCTCTAGATCCTATCAGGTCCAAAGCATCCATATCCTCCTCACTGAGTCCTTTTAAGAAGATTAGCTTGAGGGACTCATTAGGTAATCTTGTGTGTTTTGACTTCTAAACACTGAATAAGAATCTTTCTAGGTAATCTTACAATAACTCATCTTCATTTTGTTCCATCATGAAGAGCTCATTGCCTCCACTACTACTTGACCTATAATAATCTTCATATTTTACTAGAAACTTTTCCTTCATCTAAGGCTAAGTTGTCATAGCATATCTTTATAAACCCATGAACCATCTCAAGGCTACATCCTTTAGTGTAGAAGGGAATGATTTGATCTTATGTGCATTTGTGATGTAGTCATATATCCTACATAAAATGTCAAAGTCAAACAAAAAGGTGGCAGGGTCTTCAGTTATGGATCCATGAAAGTTAGGAAGGGATGACGGAGAAATTTTCTTCATTACAACAGATTGATTGTTGTTGGAGATTGGGAACTCTAAAGTAGTTTCCCTCTCTTCAACATTTTTGTTCACTTCTTCTTCTATGTCTGGCATATCAGGAGTAGCTCCAGAATTTTCACTTGGAAGGGGGTCTTCTAATAGAAATCCTTGTACAAAGGAAATTATTTCTTCTTCAGAATCATATGAAGATATTTTTGTTATTTGAGGATTGGGTAAGAATCTAGCATGGGAATCCCTTGTATGGTGTATGCATCAACTTAACTCCACTCAATTGAAATACATTAGTGGGGGGTTTGGAGGTGGAATTTATAAACCTAAAGTACTTCTAAGAAATGTAAAACCTCTCAAAAACCTTATAACTTGGAAATATCCCCAGCAACAGAACCAAAAATGGTGGTGTAGATTAACTTGTAGCAATTAATATGTTGTTCACTAATTCACAGTCATTTAATCATCAAACCAAGGGACGTAAAATTTTAATAATGCCAATGTTATATGCATAGTTACAAATAATTTAGGAGGTATGGAAAGAATTTTTTGTCACTACAATAATTGAAATAACAATGCTTAAAAGTATAATGCTTGAAAAAAAACTTAGAATTGAAACAAATGTATTCTAAACATTATGTATAAAACAAAGCTTGTAAATTTATAATGTAGCTAAGGAGATAAATTACTTCCTAGTATAATCATGTAATGAAACAAAGTAACAAAAATATGGAGGGTTTTAGCAGACCATAAGTGGGCCCTACCTTGGGTGTTAATCCCTCCTAAGGCATGTAACTAAAAGCTACAAAATAGATTTCAGATTCTTTATTAAATTGGCATGAATATTACATCTAGGAATAAGGTAGCTTTTGTATCTGTATAGCCTCTATTCTCTAATTTATCTATCCTCTATATTCTCCATCTAGATATAGATTTCTAGCATTAAACCTTTTCTCTTATACTCCTCAATTACATAAAAACGTGATAAAAAGAGTTCAACTAGGGGTTCAAACAGACTAGGTGAGAGATATTCGATAAAACAATTAGAAGATCACAAACATAAAAACAAGAGTTTAAACACATGTAATAGAGATAATTAATAGTTGTCCAGATATCAAAAACCTAACTCAAGTAACCAACAAGCTCCTTAAATCACATGTTAACTAATCGATCATTTCTTTAGTGAGTTACAATGAATAATAAAATCCATAGTTGAGTTATCTCCCAGTTCCCATGTTCCAATTGTAATTGTCTCTTAAATGACATGTACAGACTTCGAGTTTCATTCTTCATGTTCTAAGATATCTTCATAAATATATCTTCTTTGTTGTAAGTGATCTTCTTTGGCTACGAACGAGTTTCTACAGATGGGTTGATGCAAATAATTCCTTTGACTACATACAGGTTGTTACATATGACAAGTTACTCGCAAACCAGAGTTATATCACACAAAGCATCATTCAAACAACTTATTGAAATCAAGATAATAAATACATACTAAAAATACCACAAAATAAAGATGGTTAGTTATAACTATATTAATCAATATCTATTCTAATAAGTTCAAGTCATGATTATGGTGTTTAGCAGTATCTAGGAAATACAAGGACATAGCTTTAATGGATTAATAAAATTTCAGATGATGAGGTTTTTATAAAGGGTATTTACATGACTCATTAGTAGTAATTTGAATAAGTCTTCAAATAGATTTCAATTCCAAGAACCCAATAAGAAATCATAGTAACAAGGAAGGACTTTGTATTATCATAGATGATAGTTTGAGGAATGTCAAACCTTGTCACAATATCTTTAAAGAATTTAAGGATAACTAGTTTAGTTGCATCCTTGAGTGTGAAAAATTATTTACATTTTGTAAAGCAATCTGTTGTTGTTAATACACACTTCTGATTAGCTCTTGATGGAGGATTAATAATGCCAATGAATTCAAGACTTACTGGTAGAATAGTTGATCAGCTTGGATTGGATGAAGTGGAAGGTTGGCTTCGCTGTAATGTTGATGAATAATCTGAAATATCCTGATTCTTCTCCCCTGTACCATCACACTTTTTTTGCATTTTTGACCCACATGTGTGCATCAGAAAATAGTTAGGCCAGAAGTATCATGCCTTCATAATTTTTGTTGTTGTATCTTTGGCATAGAAGTTTCCACCTAAGAAACCATCATGGAATTATAATGCTACTTTTTTGACCTGTGTGCCTTTAATACATATCATATCAGAACTCTGTCAAGGTTTGTTTGAAGATAATTTCATCAATCAATGCATAAGGAATGGATCACATTCTTAGATGTCTTCTTTTCTTTGTGTTTAGGATAATAATATATACACCATTAGATAAGAATGTGTCCATGATATTAATCCAGTTGTGTGCATTGGGTAAATCTCCTCTATATTTTTGAGTTTTAGCAGTGTGAGGAAGCTCCTCATTCATGAGGAAATAATTTCTTGATCATTTTGAGAATCCAAAGCAATCTACTCACAAATTTCTCTTTCTATTACCATATTTTTGGATTTTATAATTGTTGTTGCAAATCAGCAGCACCCCTGGGTGTTTATCAGACTTCTAGTTGACATTTTAGACATCCAGTGTGATTGCACAACATTGAATCTTTTCCCCAAGTGTGGGACTTGTAAAATGGGAAAAGAATATCTAGTTTTGAGGCTAGTTCCTCAACTCCCCTGATCATATATATTACTTGCAAGTTATATAGAGGTTTCAAACTCTAAAATCCTACTCTAAATTCCAAAGGGGACAGAGATAGGGAATGTAAAAAAACTGAAACTAGTGCTAATAAGGTGATGCACCAAAGGAGTGGTGAGCATTTTTTACTTCTGCAGATTGAAACAGTTCATAAAAATGCAAAAAAACTTCATGCACAAACTGATAACTGTAATGGAAGGTCAGAAATGAATCAAACAATACAAACAGAGGATTAAAACTAATTCACAGAGCCTGCATGGTCATTTTACATCAAAAACACTTGCATTACAACCCCTGAGAAGAAAAACAAGTTGCAGTCTTGGAAAAGGTCTGGTTTTCCCACAAAATTCACTTTCAAAGTGAATGAGGGAGCCTGCAATACATAAAAAATGTTCAACCCTTTGAAAATGAGCCAAATCTAGCTTTTACAGTGCAAGAAGCGACCCTAGGAGAGAGAAACGTGGGAAACATGGGAGACCTTCAACCACTGACCAAAATGTAGTAAAACAACATGGTAATCTTTACAGGGCCATCCCCTAACATTTTTTACCATGCTGGGAGAGAATGTGAGCCATTCTTCATTAAAAATGGTGGTTGAAACGTCATTTCTGTCCATGACCACGTGCCAGAGGTGTTTTTCAATTTTCTATCTCCAAACTCTATCAAAATACAAAAATAACCCTGGAATCTTGTATAGAATTTCACCATATTTCCATTTATATAAATAACGTGAAAAACCAAGCTCTGGATCGAAAGATATGGCCGTTTGAAATTTTAGGGCAAAACAGGGCCAAATCAGATTGGCGGGCGAAAATTTTTAAATTTTCCACTTTTTTGTATTTGAAAAAATTTCTCAAAAAATCCCCACGCTCCACCTTTCTGGGTGCCATGTGGCACATTTTGATTAGGCATGGGTTTTTAATGCTTCATTTTCCATCATTTTTCCCTTTGGAAAATTTTCCAAAAATTCCCCGTTGGGCCGATGATCTCAGGACACGTGGCACGTGCTGATTGGGCATGGGCCTGTCCTCCTAAAATTTCTGTCACTATTTGGTCCTATTTCTTGACTTGTACATGTGGCAAAACCTCATTCATTGTGGGCCTTTCCCTTCGAATTTTCCCTTCTTTTTCCTTTGGGAAAATTTCCCAAATTCTCCCCACCTTCCGCCTGTTCAGGACACGTGGCATGAGGTGATTGGGCGCAGGCCTTGGGAAAACATTTTTCCTTTTGCGCAATCCCTTTTTCCAAACACTTTTCCAAAATTTTAAGCTCCCCCCCCCCCACGGTTCGCGGGTCTTGAGACACGTGGCATGAGGTGATTGGGTGCAGGCCCTTTCTCTAAATTTCTCCACGGCACCAACAGTTAGTCAAATTTTCAATTTTCTCCCCTATGGACACGTGGCGCCATCCAATTCACTGGTGGGCCTGCAAGGAAAATATTCCCTTTTGAAAACTTTTCCAAACAATTGGTAAAAATCCAAGTTTCCCTCTGCCCTCCGCCACTTCCTTGGACACGTGGCACCATCCCATTTGCTGTGGGCCTTCCAGGGGAAAATTTCCCACAAAAACTCCACCGAGCCATAACTTCAAAAATACATGGAGTTAGGAGGAAAATTTTACCTTTCTGGAAAGTTGAGAAAAATATCTATCCAATGGTGCCATTTCCAAGAAGTTTTGAGTGCATGAAAAGAAAAAATTATGACTGAGGCACAAGAGAGGGAGGAATGAAGGGAGTTAGCCACAAAATGAGCAAGGGGCACATTTTGGATAACAATAATCACATCATACTCCATGATTTTGGTCACCCATCTATCTCTTTTCTCATGTATTTCTACTCTTATGATAAATTTTCTCACTCTACAGTATGAAACTAGGACATTGATATGATTATTGGCAAGTATACTCTTGAACTTCTTTAGTGGGTACATGATAGAAAAGACATGATTTGCTATGTGATGTTTCAATGTAAATAGAATTAAATCTTATTGTAAATTAACTATTGTAATGAATGATGTGAAAATAATTAAATATAGTAAATGGACCAGCAACAAGCATGTTATATAGTGAAACTCTAAGAAAGAGAGAGAGGGGATAACTCAGCTGATTTTGCACAATATGGAAGTGATCTAGGTAGATGAATAGCTAACACAAAATGGAAGAAGCTTTGTAAAGGATCGGTGCAGGTTCTAAGACATGAAATTATGCATGGTAGAAGAACCCACAGGTGGATAGGAGCACTGGGTGCTAGTGATTATATCTATATGTTAGCATCTATGTGAATGATTTGGATCTGGTATCTTCTATGCTGGAGGATGTTCGTTGATTGTCACTTTAGTTTTTCTCCTTGATCATTGAATGTACATGTAACCTACAAAAAAAAATTCTACCAACACATGTCCACAAACCACTTCAAATATAATAAAAAAGATGAAGAATGTGGAGTCGAAATGACCCCAAAGGTCACTCAAAGAGTGACCTTACAATTTAGCATTGTACTAAATCTCAAACTCCATGTAGTTCTCTATGATTTTCTATGTAAAGATGCCCTAGAATTCCCTTGTGCAATCTACAAATATGATAACATGATAGATTTAGAATGTAGTAGATGTATAGAATGTGTGGGATGAAATAGAATAAAATTCCCCTCCTATGTTGTGTATGTAGAAAAATGCAACCCTTGTCCCTTGATTTAATGTTCTATATGGATGCTTTTTAATGTTTTTATGCCTTTGAATACAATCTTAGGTGATAATAGATAATGCTAGTGCTTAGCCCCTCATTTTTAAAGCATGACTATGTATTTATATGATTCCCTTATTTGAATTTATTAATTGACAGCTGGAAGGATGACCCAAAGTAGTTAAAAGTAATCAATAAGTAAAAGGGGCCCAAAAAGGATAAGAAAAAGGTAAACAATGACAAGAGTGCCTAGGAGGACAAGAGTTCCTGGCGCTAGTGAACTAACTAGGCACTAGTGTCCAATGCCATAGAAAAATAAAATAGTTAAATTATGGTAAGAGTTTAAGATGTTAATTATTGGGCACTAGTTGTTAATTACTAGTTTTCTTGCTTAGGAATCATGTAAATGCAAGCATGATTTTAAGACCGAGAAATGTACCAAAGTGCATAGATTTTCTATCTACATTTCCCCCCCCCACTTTATTTTGTTGAGTGAATAATCGATAGCATAAAGTAGATAGGATATGCATACCTTATGATCCTATAGAGAATTTTGTAGTTGATAGCATTTCGTGTGGACAAGTGAAGCGTGAAATGACCGTAACGTGATGCATAGAGTGTAGCGAAGGAAAATGGACCCTAGGGGAGAAGTGTATGCGTAATGTGTTGTTGGAACCTATGTTTGATGATGTAAATTTATCCTTGTTGCATATTAACAATGGATCTACAAAATAAGATCGAAAGAGTAGTCAAATTTATGTATATGAAAAAACTGAGTAAAGTATGTATAAGTATGTAAAAGTGTGAAAAAGTAGTAATAAAGGAAAGTGTACACCTGGTGTATGATGCAGCCTAGAATTTACCAGATAACTCCCTAGACACACTAACACATCACTCAACCTAGACTGAGCACTCACTCGAAGCGCACAAAGGTACTAGGTCCCTCTTTAAGGTTAATGTAATAGGATGTTAGCGTGATGAAGGAAGAAATACATAGATTCATAACTAATCTATCATTCTACATTGTATGCTACATTCAAATCTATGACAGAACAACTATTAAACAGCAATCATGATTGAATCAATTACATACACTACTTTATTACACACAGGAATGACACTTAGATTCAGCCAATATCTTCCATCTATTCATAACATAGAAGCTCTTTACAATAATGTCAAACGATACCAATGGATGTATGGACCTGCTGCAGTAATTCATTCATATGCGTATAACTCTATTTCTTCATACATCCATCACACACATACTCTCATATATATTACCACTATGTACCTCACATCATATATATAGGGTGGGGACTTTCCCTTCACTGCTTATCTATTCCAGAAATAGGCTACATTTATTAATAGCCACGCATCATTCACAGGCATATCCATACATGTAAGTGTGATATCTATAGGCCTCTTACAGTTAACTAAAGTTTCAATCCTATTCTTAGCTTGTCTCCATGAAAAATGATTTGATCTGATCCTCCAAAAATATACAATGCATGGCGCGCATGTCTCTGCATCGTTGGTGTGTTCCACACACCATCTTCTAAAAATAGGTCATCATGCTCAAAACTAGCTAAGTCCTGAATACTGAAATTACCTTCCGTGCATCCTTCCTATCCTTATGCACCCTTGATCCTGTCCTTCTCTCCCGCACAGACTCCTTTTGTGTTCTCTAACAAGTATTCTCTAATCAACATTACCCCACACTAATCTCATTGTCTTCCCAACAATGGGTATTCCTCCAAAAATTGAAGTAAGGAATAGAATAATAGAAATAATAAGAATGAAAGAATTTTTATAAATAAAGAATTTTTATGAGAAAACCTCCTCTTTATCACTTTGCAGTATTAATTCTAGATACTCCTCCTTTATTTTGGCCTCCAAAATCTACCATTCCGTGAGTGCTTGTTTTGCTTTTTCTGGGATTTCCACAGCAATGGATTCCAGCTCATCCCTCGCAATCTCTCCTTTTTCATCCTGTAGAACCAACACAACACTATAAATTGATGTCATTCTTCCTTCTAAAAGATCCATCTTTTGCGTAATTAGCTTCCCAAGCTCTTCCAATTGAGTTTTGTGTGGCTCTTGTACTACAACTAGGGCCTCCCACTTCTACTTAACCATTGAAAATATTTCTATGCGGCCTAATGTCTCATCCTTCATTACTTTCTGGACCTCATTGTTTTCCTCTAGGGTCTTTATATTGATAAGTGCCTCTAGAGTTGTGCAGATATTCAAGGCCTGGTCTGCTTTCTTCAATACTTCTTATAACGCTTACAACAGGCCTTCATAAGATGCAATATCTCACATCACTGACACTATCTCTCATTTTGCATCCTGCTCTGACTTCCTTGGCATTGTCATGCACAAAGGTTCATCTTCAAGTACCAATTCCACCAACATCCCCACATAATGTATCACTATAGGAACTTTCTGTGGTACCTTGGCCTCCAAGTGTGGCCTTTCTCTGATGACATTGTCCCTAATATCCTCTGTGATGTTGATAAATACTTCATTCTTCTTCTGTGTGAAGTCCCTCTCTTGTGTTATGCACACTATCTCCACATCCTTTTTCTTTAGCTCCTTGCATAGCGCTCTAATTTTTGGAGCTTTGTCCATGTTTCTTCTAGCCACTTCAACAGAAACCTTAACCAATGTGTTGTTTACCTGCTCATCGGACATCATGTAACCACATAGTATTTACCAATGACCACTGCCCCTGATCATTCAACTTTGTAACAAGGTGTTTTATTGCTTACAAAACAAGAAAATTCTTCAATTTGTCTATATCCATACCGCGCAGACCCTTTAAATATCCCAACTCTTGTCTGGTCTTCAAGATCACAGCTTTATCTGTGAGATCATTCTTTATGTCCTCTCTTGCAGCCTTCAAACCTGTAACTAATGAGATAAGCATAGATGAGATTCTAACTCTACATCCTATAAAGTAGAAGAATTCCTCATGTACTCTACTCATGAGCCACTGATACAAGGGCTTATACTTCCTGAAATATGGGAGCTCATATAATTGGTAGACTCCAATTCTCTTCAGAAGGTTCTCGCCTGCATCATCAAAAATTGGCATGTCACTTGTCGTACACTTGTTCATCCTAGAAGTGAGCAAGGAATCAAACTCCTTCTTGTTCTCCGTGGTATTGTGATTGTATTCACTCACTTTTCTCTTTCTGATGGGTGAATCCCACTCCTGGCCAATAATGAATCCTTCTGTATATTACATTTCTAAAAAATGGATTATAGGGGCCATCTCTTCTTCCTCAATGACCACCTTCTTCTTTCCTTTTACTGATGCTGCAGATGCCTTATTGGGTGCCATTTTTCCCTTTACAAATGTCTCCTCTTTAACTCTATAACTTTACGAATCAAACCCTAGCTTGATTCAGTCAGACCCTAGGTGGAAAATTTGTGCCCTAACTCCTCTCTGCCTCTTTTCTTCACTCAAACCCTTCACCACCGGGGATGCAAGATTATTTTCACACAGATCTATTTATCACGCTTGGTTTCACACCCTTCGAACCTTAACCCGATACTCGGCTCTTCATAATTGGATCTTTCCTTAAATTATCTTAGTCGCAATGGTAAAAAATGAATTTGCATCCCATCCTTATATAATTTTTTTCAAATTTTTAAATTTTGATGCATTTATTGCTCCTTCACCTACCAAATAACCTCTCATTTACTGACCAAATTTATTCTTTCTGCATGATACATCTTTACGCCCCAGCTATAACCTTCTAGCACACCTTCCTACCCTCTGGTCATAGACTTCTCTTCAGCACATGCACGTATGCTTGAGTACCTCGTCATTGTACCTTCTCCTAGTAGTTATCATGGCCTTCATTTACCTCACATTATACTATCCTTTCATTCATCTCCATCCTTGGTCCCTTGTGAGAAGCAATCTTCTTTTGACTTAAATTGCACCCGTAGCAACTTATTCCTTTCACCTTTCAATTCACATGGTATTTTACTTGGATAACTACAACCACCCCACACTAAAGGTATGTGTAATCCTTTGCATATAAAAAATCTTCACATAGTAATGAGCTTCATGTGCACAAGTGTGCTTTACACAAGAACAAAAACTAAATTGACAAAGCATAGCGACAATGAAGGAAATACAGAAGGGAAACCTAATCTAAATGGTAATACTATCTTATTACAAACACCAAGAATTTTTATTTATAGAAGGGCTTTAGCCTACTCCCATTAAAGTAACTGGGTAGCCGTGTTCCATCAATTGCTTCTAACCATCAAGCACATGTTTCAAGTATGTGAGTGATGAGATATGATCCCAACCAATGTACTTTGAGCTTTCCTAGATGGCACAAGAACTTAGAGTCATAAAGAAGTACCATTTTTCTAATCTCAAACTTCTTATCCCTTATGTTTATATCATGCCATGCCTTATGCCTGGCATTTTCCTACTTCTGACTCCATCATGTTATGGCTCATCACTCATCCAATTGAATCATCTTCTTGATACACTCTTCTAAATCCTATTCATCAGCTAGACCTCTAGTGTGAGCAATGCACAAAGAAGGTAACATAAATTATATAGGCAGAATGACTTCCATGCCAAACACTAGCTTAAATGGTGTGGCTTTGTTCAATCACTAATAAGTTTTTCTATATGCCCAAAGAATAGCTGAAACTTTTTTATCCCAATCCTTTCTTCCAACATCACAATTTTTTGTCAAATTCTGGCGCAAAATCTTGTTAAAAGCCTCAGCAGTTCCATTTTCCTGAGGATGGTAGGGTGAAGTTTTATGGTGTACAACCATAAACCCGTCTAATAGGATCTTGATTGTCTCATTCAAAAAGTGTGTACCCCTATCACTTGTCAAGTTTAAAGGACATCCATATCTTGTAATAACATTCTCCCATAGAAACCTATCCATTGTAGCTATTGTACAATCCTTTGTAGGTGGTTCTTCTACCCATTGTGTGAGATAATTTTCACAATTAATGATATAGCGCAATATAGTCATGTGCACATCTAGCAAAATAGGTCCTACAAAGTCAATGGCCCATTTCTCAAATGGTTCTGCACTAGTAATTGGTCTCAAAGGCATCTCATCTCTTTGCCCTAGTTTTCCTAAGTGTTGACAATGATCACATGCCTTACAATATTATTTACAGTCTTTATACAATGTCTCCCACCATAATCCAGTAAGTAGGATCTTTCAGGAAGTCACATCACCTACATAATGGCCTCTTGCAATACCACCATGATCTTCTTCCATAATATCCTTGCACTCATGCTCTAATACATAATGGCGCAATACTTCATATTTTCCTAACTTTTAGAGGTCACTACTGATTAACATAAATGGTGTTGCGTGTATAGCAAGTTGTTTCTTTTCTAATGCCTTCATTCCTTCTGGTGCTATACCAGTCTGAAGAAAGATAGAAATGTCTTCTATTTCTAATGGTGCGTGTTGTAACCTATATAATTATGCATCAGGCATGGTTTATTCAATTATCTATGCTTCCTCTCCTGAGTTGATTCTAGATAGATGGTTTGGTCCATAATTGCTTTTCCCTGGCTTCACCACAATTATAAAATCAAACTCTTGAAATAAGAGTACCCATCTGCATATGTGCCCCTGTAAGAAGGGATTGTTTACCATGTACTTCAATTCCATGTGATTTGTATAAAACATAAATGGTTTTGCTAATAAATACTGTCAAAACTTGTGCAATACATAGATCATAGAAAAAGCTTCATGCTCTGTAGTTGTATAATTTTGTTCAGCATGAGTTAGCTTCCTACTAGCAAAAAAATTGGATGATCAACAAAACCTTCTCCAGGATGAGCTAACATGGCACCAATGGCCATGCCAGAGGCATCCACATGCACATGAAATAGTTTATCCCATGAGGGAAAGCGTAGAATGGGCGCGGTAGTAAGTCTCTCTTTTAATATCTCACACGTGTGTTGTTGTGGTTCTCTCCAATAAAATGTACCTTTCCCCTTTGATAACTCTTCCAAGAGGGCAGCATTTTTGGCATACCCTTTGATGAATTTTCTGTAATATCCTGTATGACCTAAAAATTTGTGCACCTCGCTTTGACTAGTAGGCACTTCTAGGCCTAAAATGAATGCAACCTTACCTGGATCAATGAGCAAACCTTCCTTGCAGATTATATGTCCTAAAAATATTCCAAATGGTCTGGAAAATATGCACTTCTTGAGGTTCAAAGAGATACTCAACTATATGCACCATTCAAACACTAAGCACATATTTTCATAATGATCTTTCACAAGCCCAAATTTTTTCCAATCATCTAGGTAAACCTATAAGAAGTTGTGAATAAAATATTTGAATCTCTGAACAACTATGCATGAGAATATAGAAAGCACATTTTTAAATCCAAAAGGCATCAAAGTATAGTCAAAACTACCCCATTCAGTAGTGAATGTTGTCTTTTCTTTATCCTTTTGAGCAATCCTAACTTGATGATACCTAAAAAACCCATCTGTGAAGGAATATATTTCGCGCCCTGTAACACCTTCCAGTATTTCCTCAGTGAATGGAGTAGGTAATGGATATGTTACACATGCAGCATTCAACTCCCTGTAGTCCACACATATTCTAATTTTTCCATCCTTCTTGATACTGAACACCATTGGGCTAACCCATTCTGACTCATTAAGGGGTTTGATAATTCCGGATTTCAACATTTTATCAATTTCTTCTTTTACCTTTTCATGCAAATTAGGATTCATTCTGTAAGGCCTCTTTCTAATTGGGCGTGCACCGTCTTTAAGATTTATCTTCATTTACCCAAGTGATTTATGCATGCCTATAATTTCATGATATCCTCCTGGAAATAAGTCCTGATAATACCTGAGTAACTTAATGATCTTTTCTACCTCCGAGTTTGACCAGTATTACTCAATTATGGCCTCCTTAGGCTCAGCCTCCGAACCTATATTCACCTTCTTTGTCTTTATGGGTTTGTGATAGGCACACATATCCTTTTATGCACTGTCTAAGATCTTGTGCACCCCTTGTGAATGTTAAATATCTAGGTTTTCAATTTTCTCATCATCCACGATGTAAACCATCTTTCCCTTCTCTTTCTCAAGGAAATTGTGTTCAAGTAGTATGGAGTCCAGTTCTTCTTCCTTTTCAAAATGCACTCTAGACTCTATCTCACCTAATGATTCTTGAATATGCTCTTCTACTTTTGCACTATCTCCCATAGTTAAGGACTTGATATATTTTAATGCCTCATCTATTAGAGGTTGAGAAGAAAAGTAGTCAAAGGTCTGGATCATCCTTGTAGTCAATTTTTTTTAGTTTCCAGTCTCTCGATGTAGTTCTACATATACATACTAGGCATGTGCGCATCCTTATAACATAGAGTACAATCTATGCACCCAGAGTGAAAGTGGTAATGCTTCTTTTCCTGTTGTCCAGAGTCTTTCACACTATTGAATGTGATGTTGAACAAGTTGGTCACCATGATAAGTGCAGATTTACATAGGTGCATTTTTCCTTACAAACCTTATAGATAGGGTGATTCCAATATTTTCCCATTCTATAATATTATCTCTGTGGAATACCCACTAGCACACTATTATCCCGCGTAAGGTATATACTAACATAGCTCTTCTCTTAATTTTTTCTGTCCATTATGTTTTCATGGCTTTAAAAAATGCAAGAAGATCTTTTGCCCCTGTATAACAAGGTACTATGCTACCTATCCGTCAAACTGAATGAAGTCCATTCCTACATGCAACTGTGCTTTTTACCTCACGCCCTACCAATTCATATGTACCATGAGCCCAATTTTCACAAGTAATACTCATAGTATCACTAATATAATGAGAATCCTCCCACTGTAGGATGCCTTCTTTTAATGGCTCATTGACCTCTGGGTCCTAAATAGCACGTACAAAAATTCTTTTTAAGTCCTCCTCACTTAGAGGCTCAACATATGGTGTATACTTCCCATCTTTCAATGGTATCACAACCCTTTCCTCCTTATTATCAAATTTTATATAACCCTTATTGAATCTCAAGTCAGCATTATTCGCATAACACTAAGGGCATTTAGGGAAGGCTGGAAAATTATCCACTTTTGTAAGTGCTAATACCTCAAAATCCCCAGTCAACTTGGCCCATTGTATGGTTATATATGCATCCTTCAAAACTCCTATGGGAGTAGCCTTAGTCCAGTTTTCCATAAACAACACATTAGATTATGGCTGCAATGGAGTCATCCCCATTTGTACCCATGCATCTAATGTAAGCACATTTACTTCCGCACCTGTATCAATCAATATGTTGCTCAATAGCCACCCATTCACAACAACCTTCAGAGTAATTTCCTTGTCATAGTCAATGCTATCAGGGGGAATATTTACGTGGAGGATCTGTTGTCCGGTTTCAGAACTTGCACGCGGAGTATTCCCCTTTAACCAAATT
Organism: Taxus chinensis; assembly: GCA_019776745.2. NCBI lineage: Eukaryota > Viridiplantae > Streptophyta > Pinopsida > Cupressales > Taxaceae > Taxus > Taxus chinensis. The sequence continues at coordinate 488,385,023 of CM034154.1, forward strand.
CCTAATAGTGCAATAATGTTCTCTTGGCGTAACATTCTACACACTTCTCGCAGATCATCGATATCATTTTAGACTTTCTCTGATGCTTTCTTCTACTCCTTTAAGTATTGTATCTCACCCTGAAGATTCCTTAGCACTTCCATGGTATCCTAGTAAACCTCCTTCTAATGATTAGGATCTGGGTACCTTGCACGTAAAACCTCCTCCTTTCTGATCGTAGGCTTCTGATGCAATACTTCTCTTACATGTGCCACTTCAACGCGTGTAGTAATATTCACTATCAATACCTCAGGTCCTTCTGCTATCTTGGGCATCCACTGATATTCTACCACACGTTGGATTCTAACCATCCCGGCACCTTTGTTTTCTTGCTTATGTTGCTTACTCAGATGCTCATATACGGCCAGGAACTCTTCATAGCTATGCTTCTTCTCGTAGAAATAACATGCAATATTTTGAGGACATTCGCACCTATATTGGTCAGGAGATCGGTACGTTGTTGGGTTTCAGAATGGAACATGGGTTGAAACCATAGTCAGGGGACAACAAGTTCCTCCACTTTAATGGGAGAGGTTCCCTTATTGAAAGCAGGAAAAAAATGTACAAATATACAACTCTCAATGTTTAGACCCTGATATTCTGGTTTGTTTTCATACTCAAAAGATTATCAATCGGAAGGAATGGAAGAATAAGGAGATGGGAGAAGGAAGAAAACAACAATGCTTTTGGGAAATATAGATAGCAGAGTATCTCCCTACTCACATTGAACCAAGAAAATATAGAAAAGGATCAATTACTTCACCACTGATGCAAATCTACAGACACAAAGTTCTAAAGATTACACAGACCAGAACACAAATTTTCTATTGAATGCAAAACAAATGATCCATTGAATCGAGAAAGGAGAGAGAAAGATATAACTAAGGAAATAAGAAAATAAATAACTTCTATATTAAATTACTTCATAATTTACAACCTTGCCAAGAAAAATCCAGAATCCCCTTTTCTATGGCCAAAACCATGTTCTTCTAACAATTCATATACATCCATACTTTTTCCCCAAGAAAAGAATATCTCAAAAGGAATAATGTTTGTTGCAGATCCACTTTTGGAAAGTGACATGAAACAAATGCACTCATGAAAACTAGAGGTTCAAAAAGGTGAATATTTCAAGTGTTCAAGCATGATTACTTTAGCAGGGGGCATCTCATGATTTTCTTCTTCATGTGGTCCTACCATTTCCACCTTTTAACCACTTTCATAACACTCAAGTGCTTACTAGTAATTTTTCTCCCTTTTTATCGCGTAAGCCTGATAAACTCCATTTTATGATGATCAAACTTTACATCCCTTCAAACTTATCGATTTGGCTCCATAGTAAACCAAAAATGCATCTCATGGAGAAATGACAAGAATACAGAGAAAAAGAATGAAGAATGATCCATTTTTATGTTTTGTAGAGCTCTGGTTCATTAATGGCGTTAAAAAACTAGATGAGTGCATTTGGCTATCTTTTCCCCCTTTTACCTTCAAATTTGGACCCTACACGTGGCAAGATCCAAGCAACAACGACCCTTGGGGGAGAAAACTACATTTCCTAACATTTGGGAGAAAAAGTGCAATTTCTCATTTTGCTCTACCCCCCCCGCAGCTCACCAAAATCCAAACACGTGGTTGCCATCTGAGTGGCTAAGGAAATGTGGTTCAAATCTGCCATTTAAACTCTTTTTAACAAAAATCTCAAATTCTCAAAAACCTCCACCGGCCCACTTTGACTTTTCAACGTGAACACATGGCACACCACGATTGGAAATGGGGTCGCGAGCTCAATTTGTAACATTTTAACCTTTTGGTGAAAAAGGCTCAAATTCTCAATTTCCTCACATGGCCCATTATTCTGATTTCATCCTTCAACACGTGGCATCATGCCTGACTGGTGTGCAAGAATGCACTTTAGTTTTATACTTTATCTATTTTTGAAAAAAAGGGAAAAATTTCAACTTTTCCCTTGAAAGTCCATGCCTCCAAATTTGAATTTTCAACGTAGGCCATGTGTCCCTTTCTTATTGTTGTGGGCCTTAACTTAGAAATTTTCCCTTCGCATGAGTGGGGCCGCGGGCCATTTTAGAACTTTTCACCCTTTGTGGAAACAAGGCTAAAATTCCCAAAGTCCTCCGTCGGTCTACCAAAGCACCTATGAACTGAAAAATGGCCACGTGTCCCTTTCTGATTCTTCAACACATGGCATCACCTGATTGGTTGTAGGGATGTGCTTCACTTTTTATCTGTTTTGAAAAGGGAAAAATTCCAACCTTTCCCCCAAAAGTCCATGCATCTGCCATTAACATTTCAACATGAACACGTGTCCCTTTTCTAATTTGTTGCAGATTTCAACTCGGAATTTATCCTTTCACTTGGGCATGGGACCGCAAGTCATTTTAGAACTTTTCACCTTTTGTCGTAATGCCTTAGAGAATAAAATGGATATGTCACCCCGAACTTCCGCCAAAACTGCTCTAGCCAATCAGGGATCAGCGGGGATGCGGGGCAAATCTGACATTTTTTCCAAAATCACCAAAAGTGATAAGTTCAAAAAGGAACCCGTCCAGCCACATCCAATGGGAAAAAATGCGTAGCTTCACCTTTCCGAGCAAGAATTTGATAGGGAAAAGAACATAGGAAGTTGCAGGAAATGGGAAAATGCCATTTTTGCTCCCGATGAAGAATTTCTTTCTCTGAAAAAAGGTTAAAAACAAAATATGCAAGGTCCCATGCATTCAAAATGCATAAAAGAATAACTAAAATCATTTCCCATCCATTGAAAATAGGTAAAAAAAATTAACGGTAGTAGATTGAGGGAATTTTGATTTAAAATGTCGTGGGAAATGAAAACGAGCATCTGAGGAGTTTAAAACATGAATTTCTTCTATGATAGGGCTCTAATTTTCACAAATTTAGAATCAAAAGGTGGGGAAAATTGAGAGGACAACAGTTGGCTCCTTCTGGGGATGATTTGGCAGAGGAAAGAGGTAAAATCAAGAACCTTAGAGAATTCTGGGTAATCAGATCGAATCAGTGTCTTAGCCAATGGGCAACAGAGTCAAAAAGAAGCAATACCAACATAGAAGAGAACACAGAAAGGAAACCAACCAAAACAAAAATTAAGGAAAGAAAAATGCTATACAAAATGTATAGAGGGACCACCAAAACTCCTAGGTTTTGAACAACTTCAAAAAATTTGCCCTACTATAAGGAAGTGGGAGAGGAGAACCATCCATGTAATCCAGGTAAAAAGAGTTCTCACCAGCAAAATGTCTAATTTTAAAAGGACCAAGCCAAAGGGAATCAAATTTACCATGGCTGCCTCGAGGTTCATGCCTTTTGTCCCAAAGAAGAACATTGTCTCCCACTTGAAAAGTTCTGGGTTTAGCCTTTTTATCAAATAGAGATTTTACCTTGAGTTGATGAGCTGATATTCTGTCAACCACTTGCAATCTATCTTCATTCAACTTCTGGAGGTACATAATTCTTTTTTCCAATGAATTGGTAAAGCTGGCATCCTCAATGGCCTTCATCAAATGTAAGGCTGGCAGTTCCAATGTCACTGGTAGCTAAGCTTCAACTCCATATACCACTTGAAAAGGAGACATTCCAATGGCTCTCTTAGGTGTAATCCTATCTGCCCATAAAGCATCATATAGTTTCTTATGCCAATTCCTCTGAGAGTCATTAACAAGCTTCTGAACAATGGTGACCAAGTTCTTGTTAGTTGATTTTGCTTGCCCATTCCCTTGGGGATAGTAATCTGAAGAGTGGGCAAGGGAAATGCCATAGCCATAGCAGAAATCCATCATCTCAGTAGAAGAAAAATTAGAAGCATTGTCAGTGACAATCTTGTTTGGTATCCCAAACCTTATTAAGATGTGCTCCTTGATGAAGTTGCATACTACTTTAGAAGTAGTACTTTTAACTGGAATGGCTTCCACCCACTTGGTGAAATAATCAGTGGCAGTCAAAACATGAGTATGCCCTACACTTGAAGGTGGATTGAGTGTCCCAATGAAGTCCAAACCCCATTGTTGAAAAGGTTCCTCAATCACCACTGGTTTGAGAGGTAAAGCATCCAATTTGGGTCTTCCAACAAAGTTTTGACATGCTTCACACTTGCGTACCCACTTTGATGCATCTTTGAATAGGGTAGGCCAATAATATCTAGCATGGAGGATTTTTTGGGATATGAAAGAAAAAGAGAAATGACCTCCACAGGCCTGGTCATGAAAGGCTGAGAACAATTTCTTTTGCTGCTCTTTGTCAACACATTTCAAAAACCTTCCATCTATCCCTCGTTTGAACAATGCATTTTCCCACAACACATATTGCGTAGACCTTAATTTGATGGCTCTCTTATCCTTGGCACTCAAATGAGATGGACATTCTCCATAAGTAAGAAAGTGTGCAATTCCAGCATACCATTCATCAGTTGAGCTGAGGAAAAGAACAACAGGGATATCAACTTCCTCCTTGGACAATTTGGCATCAGCTCCTTCAGCAATGACTTCACATAAGCCCTTTCCTCGAAACTAGCTTGGTGTATTTGATGTCAAGGTCATACTCCTAAACTTTGGCTACCCAATTTCCTCTCTTGGTTCCAAATTCTTGTTGTGTAAGAATGGATTTAATAGTTGTATCAGGCACAAGCACAATAGAATGAGAGTTGAGGATGTAGAAATGAAACTGCTTCACAACTTTGACCACTGCAAAAGTATGTTTCTCCATCATGGTGTACTTCAGCTCATGGGATTTCAAAATATAACTCATGAATGCTATGGGGAGTTCATGACCTTCAGCATTCTCCTGGGTTAACATAGCAGCTAGAGTACTTTCAGTAGCATAGCAATAGATAATGAAGTCTTTGTTATAATCAGGGGCATGCCAAGATTAGAGTCTTTGTTATAGCTCTCTTGATGTCTTCAAATGCAACCTTTCCTTCAGAGGACAGTATAAACCAAAAGCCTTTCTTCCCTTTCATCATGTGGGCTATGTTCAAAGTAAGTTCAGAAAAATCAGGTATGAATCTTCTCAAGAAGTTGATCTTTCCAAAGAAAGAGTGCACACCCTTCTTGCTTGTGGGGAGAGGGATCTGCTGAATTACCTAGACTCTTTCTAGATCAATCTTGATTCCCTCCTTGGAGACAATGTGTCCCAATAATTTTCCCTCGGTGACATAAAAGATATATTTCTTGGGATTCAAGGAGATGTCATGCTCTCTACACTTTTGGAGGATAGTTTCAAGGTGTTGGAAATGATCAGCTCTGGTTTTTGAAAACATAGTCAGATCATCAAGGTATACAACTATGCATTTCCCCTTGAGACTACCAAAGGCCAGGTCCATTTCCCTCTGAAAGGTGGCACCAGCATTGATGAGGCCAAAAGGAATTCTCCTGTAAGCAAAGGTGCCCCAAGGAGTGGTAAAGGCAGTCTTATGCTGATCTGCAGCACTTACTTCTACTTGATTATATCCTAAGAATCCATCAAGCATGGACAACATTTCTAAACCTGTAACAACCTATAACACTTGATCCATTATGGGGAGAGGATAATTATCCTTCAAAGAGGCTTGATTCAAATTCCTAAAATCAACACAAATCCAGATCTCACCATTCTTCTTCCTGACATGCACAATATTAGCAATCCACGTTGAATGGTGAATGGGGAAAATGATCTTAGCCTTCAATAACTTTTGGATCTCTTGAAAGATTGTATCAGCAATTTTAGGGTTATACTACCTCTACTTTTTCCAGAAGGGCTTGACCCGAGGATTTATAGGAATGAAATGTTGCATCTCTTTTGGCTGAAAAGCCTTGAGATCATCATAAGAATATGCAAGAACATCAGCATACCTTTTCAACAGATTTACAGCTTTTTTTCTCTCCTCTTGTGTGCAGCACTTTCCAATGTTTACCAGCATGGGTTCATTAAGACTCCCAATGTTTATATTTTCATAGTCAGCAGATTGTTGATATCCTTTGGAAGTTTTGGACTTGATGTACCTATCATGTTTATCAAATAACTCTTCCAAACTTACCATCCCTTTAGGTATCTTATTACCTTTTAGTTTTATGCAACCATCATGATCCATTTCTTCTTGGTTATCTTCTTCATTTGGAGGCACACACTCTCTAGGAAGATTTCCACTTCCTTCAAAGTACAGCTGGTCAAAATTATCTCTGAGTTCAAGGAAGGAAAGTAAGTGTTGATCATCATTAAAGACCTGCCAATTGTTTGCATTATCAGGCACACTAGGCCTATGAATCATCTCAATGGTGAATTTATCTTGGGAGAAATCTAGATGAGGGATCAGTAGAGACCCCGAGACAGCCAAGGAATCAGCCCTGGTGTTTCTTTCCCTTGGCATGGCTTCAATTGAAAAGGCATCAAGGAACTCAATGGAATCCCAAACTAGATTCCTATAATGTTTCAACCTTCTATTCTTCACTTGAAAAAGATATTTGACCTGTTTTACAATCAACTCTGCATCTCCATGAGCAAGGAGATTCTTGATCCCCATCTCTTTTTCCATGCCTAAACCAAGGATGAGAGCCTCATACTCAGCTTTATTATTTGTGTTTTTGAATTGGAGCTTGAAAGAGAAAGGGTGAATTTTCCCTTCAGGAGAAATAAGCACCACACCAGCTCCAGAACCAGCTGAGGAGTAACTTCCATCAAATTCCAAGATCCAAATTCCATTAGGATCAAGAAACACTTCCTTAGGATGGTTAGCCTCATCTTGTGACATGATCATGTGGTTACCATGACCAATGTCCATATAAATTATTTTTTCCTTTGGGTCATCTGTTTTTTGCACAATATATTCAGTTTGTTTCTCAGGCAGTAGCTTCTGTATTTTCCCATTCACTGGAATAAGAGCATGTGACCAATCCATCATGATTTCTCCTCCAACATTTTTTGCAAAAATTTCTAATCAGTAGCATGTCGTAGGAAGGGGGAATATCAGGTACCAAAATGGTGGCTAAAACTCTCTTCTCTGGCAAAGCAGCAAAGGCTACTTGTGCATCCTTGATCCTCCCAACCAATGGCACTTCTCTACTTTCCATTGAGTAACATGAACCAAAAGTGTGAGTTAGGGTTAAGCCTAGGGCATGAGCTACCTTAGTAGGCATCACATTATCTGAAGCACCAGAATCAATAACACAATTGCTGAGTTTGTGGCCAGCTATGAGGAGAGTGACATAAAATGGTTTGATCTTCCCATCAGATGAAGTGACTTCTGCCACAAGGCTTGGTTGAGATGAAGGAGAAGGAGTGGGTAAGAGACCTTTAGAACTAGGGGATGAAGGCTTGGATTTGGAGTTTACAAAGTCTATCATCTTAGCAAAGGCCTTGGGATGGGTTTGGTAGAATTCAGCTTCTGAGATCTGGACCTTAGTTTTCTTGAGATGGTCAATAATGTCAAAAGAACCAGAGGTAGATGGAGCATCATTGATAGGAGTAGATGAAACTTTTGACTTATCAACTCTATCATTTGAAGGGTAAGAAGTTTTAGGAGCAGAAACAGAGGAGGAAGGAACAACAGAACCTACCTTGGGTGTGGAAGAAGTTAGAATAGGAGTTCCTCTCCTTGCAATCACTGGAATGACCGTAGGAGGCTCCTTAGATATTTTAGTAGGCTGCACCACTTTCTCCTTCTTGTTGGCTTTCTCATGAGTCATGACAACATATGATTCATTGTTCATCTCTGTAACTCTTTCTTCATAATCATCCTCTTCATCTATACCTTCAGTGGTGAGAAAATGGACATGAGATCCACTCAACTCTTCTAATTCTTCATCAGCTTCCTCTTCATGTTCTTCACAGATTTCATTTTCCTCCTCGTCATCAGGCTCCAGCACTTCACATGTTGCATTGACTAGAACTTTAACAGGTGGGCCTTCAATTGCTAATCTAGTCTGAGTAGAGGGCAACTGAATCCTGGGCTGAAAGTTCTTCCTAGGAACATCTTGATAAGGAGCATGTTGGGTGAACTACTTCTTGAGAGCAATAAGATCATTAGCAAGTTTCTGTACCAACTGATCTGCATTAGCTCCAGGAGAAGATGTGGAAGAAGGAGATGCTTTGGATTTGGATGATTCTCTCCTTAGCTTGCCAGACATGATCAGATCATCTTCAACACTGACAACAAATCTCTGATCAGCATCTAAAGTGGCAAGATTGGCTCTCCTAAGTGCATAGCTCACTTCAGGCAGTTGGGCATTAAGGAAGAAACATTTCTGAATCTGATCCACAGGGCATGTGTTTTGTGGGATCCTTTTAACCAGCCTGTTGAGTTTGGCCACAAATTCCCTCATGGGCTCATGTGACTCTTTCTTGATTTGAGAAATATGGGCCAAGAGGGCATGTACATCCTCAGCACAGTTTGAAACGCTGCTCAAACTGGGTCATCATGGTGTTCCAATTGGTGATGGATCTAGCAGGAAGATGATAGAACCAATCAGTAGCATTATCTTGCAATATCTCCACAAAAAGTCTAACAGATATATCTTCATGTTCAACTCTGAGAATACCACAAGCAACAATGAAGGCCGCAATATGTTCATCTAGATGAACCTTCCCATCACCTTTGAATTTAGGGAAATTCATTTCTATTGCCTCTAGGAAATTCATGTAATGGTTGGGGAAGAGCAAGAGGCCCAACCCTTTGGCCCCAAGGAAGAGGAGATGCCATCCTTGGAAATATTTTTTGGAGAGGAACTAAAACACCAACGAGAATCAAAGCATGCAAATTAGGACTGATTTGATCTTGAGGGATGTCACTCCCAGAAGTTCTGTCTCTAGCAGAAGGAGTGCTTGCAGACCTTGTTCCTCTTTTTTTATTGTTAATGAAGGGAGAGAGAAACCTTGATGATCTAGAAGTTTGGAAATGAGGGTCTTCTTCCCCAAGGGTTCTTTTACCCCTGAGTGTATCTTGGATTCACCAAATCAAAGATGATCAAAAGTTGTTTATTCAAAAACTATAATCCATTTACAATGAATTCCCCAGCAGAGTCACCAAAAACTGTTGGGTTTCAGAATGGAACATGGGTTGAAACCATAGTCAGGGGACAAGTCCCTCCTCTTTAATGGGAGAGGTTCCTTATTGAAAGATAGGAAAAAACAAATGTACAAATCTAAAACTATCAATGTTTGGACCCTGGTAGTCTGGTGTGTTTTCATACTCAAAAGATTATCAATAAGAAGGAATGGAAGAATAAAGAGATGGGAGAAGGAAGAAAACAACAATGCTTTAGGAAATATAGATAGTAGAGTATCTCCCTACTCACATTGAACCAAGAAAATATAGAAAAGGATCAATTACTTCACCATCAATGCAAATCTGCATACACAAAGTTCTAAAGATTACACAGACTAGAACACAAAGTTTCTATTGAATGCAAAACTAATGATCCATTGAATCCAGAAAGGAGAGAGAAATATATAACAGAGGAAATAAGAAAAGAAAGAACTTTTATATTGAATTACTTCAGGAATTTACAACCTTCCCAGAAAAACCCAGAATCCTTTTTTACATGGCCAAAACCATGTTCTTATAACAATTCGTATACATCCATACTTTGTCCCCAAGAAAAGAATATCCAAAAGGAATAATGTTTGTTGCAGTATCTAATTTTGGAAAGTGACATGAAACAAACACACTCATGAAAACTAGAGGTTCAAAACAGGTGAATATTTCAGGTTAGTTTGAGCATGATTATTTTATCAGGGGGCATCTCATGATTTTATTCTTCATGTGGTCCTGCTATTTCCACCTTTTAACCACTTTCATACCACTCAAGTGCTTACTGGTAAGTTTTCTCCCTTTTTATCACGTATGCCTGATAAACTCCATTTTCTGATGATCAAAATTTACATCCCTTTAAACTTATCGATTTGGCTCCATAATAAACTAAAAATGCATCTCATGGGGAAACAACAAGAATATAAAGAAAAAGAATGAAGAACAATCCATTTTTTCATTTTGCAAAGCTCTGGTTCGTTAATGGTGTTAAAAACCAGATGAGTGCATTTGGATATATTTTCCCCCTTTTACCTTCAAATTTGGACCCTACACGTGGCAAGATCTAAGCAACGACAGTCCCTGGGGGGAGAAAACTACATTTCCTGACATTTGAGAGAAAAAGCATGATTTCTTATTTTTGCTCCACCCCCCCGTAGCTCTGCCAAAAGTTAGACACATGGCACCATCTGAGTGGATGAAGAAATGCGGTTCAAATCTTCCATTTAAATCTTTTTAACAAAAATCTCAAATTCTCAAAAACCTCTTCTAGGCCGCTTTGACTTTTTCAACGTGAACATGTGGCACACCACGATTGGAAAAAGAGGTCGCGACTCAATTCGCAACATTTTTAACCTTTTGGTGAATAAGGCTCAAATTCTCAATTTACCCCGTAGGCCCGCTATTTTGATTTCATATTTCAACACGTGGCATCGCTTAACTAGGTGCGAGAATGCGCTTGAGTTTTATACTTTATCTATTTTTTTAAAAGGGGAAAAATTCAAACTTTTCCCCAAAAAGTCTGTGCTCCCTCACTGTTGACTTTTCAACGTAGGCCATGTGTCCCTTTCTAATCTGTTGTGGGGCATTAATTTAGAAATTTTCCCTTCACATGAGCTGGGCCGTGTGCCATTTTAGAACTTTTCGTCCTTTTTGGAAAAAAGGCTAAACTTCCCTAAGTCCTCCACCAATCCGTCAAAGTGCCTGTGAACTAGAAAAATGGCCACATGTCCCTTTCTGATTCTTCAACATGTGGCCTCACCTGATTTTCTTGTGGGGATGTGCTTCACTTTTTATCTATTTGAGAAGGGGAAAAAAAATTGAACTTTTTCCCGAAAATTCCATGCCTCCGCCATTGACTTTTCAACATGAACACGTGTCCCTTTCTAATTTGTTGTGGATTTCAACTCGGAATTTATCCTTTCGCTTGGGTGGGACCGTGGGTATTTTTATAACTTTTCCCCCTTTCATCAAAGTGCCTTAGAGAATAAAAATGGATTCGTTGCCCCGAGCTTCCGCCAAAACTACTCTAGCCAATCAGGGACCAGCGGGTATGCAGGGCAAATATGGCATTTGTTCCAAAATCACCAAAAAGTGATAAGTTTAAAAAGGAACCCATCTGGCCACATCCAATGAGAAGAAATGCATAGATTCCCCTTTCCAAGAAAGATTTTGACGGGGAAAAGAACGTAGCAAGTTTCAGGAAATGGGAAAATGCCATTTTTTCTCCCGATGAAGAATTTATTTCTCTGCAAAAAGGTTAAAAACAAAATATGTAAGGTCCCACACATTCCAAACACATAAAATAAGAACTAAAATCATTTCCCATCCATTGAAAATAATTAAAACATTTTAACGGCAGCAAACTAAGGGAATTTTGATTAAAAACATCGTGGGAAATGAAAACAAGCATCTGAGTTTAAAACATGAATTTCTTCTACGGTAGGGCTCGAATTTTCACGAATTTAGATTCGAAAGGGTGGGGAAAATTGAGAGGAAAACACATGTAGCATGTTCCATGAGGGAACTCACCTCTTCCTCCACCACAATATCCACGTCCCCTTCCACGACCTCCTTCAAAACGTCCCTCATTCCTGTCATAGTGTGTTGGATTATGATCCCGATCCTGGTGCTCATTTTTACCCTTAGAATTATTGGTTACACTTTTTTGTTATACCCCAATGTCTATAGCATCCTGGATCTGACCAATCAACCAAAAATCCTCAGTATCATGGGTCACAGACCTACAAATCTTACAAAAGTAAGATACATTCTTCCTTATCATGCGTAGTAACAAAGGACAATGACTAGCATCATGATGCAAATTACAAATTTCAGAATCCAACAGTAATGATCATACAAATCTATGAGGGAAACTATCCTTGGTGTGACCTTCCACTTCACAATTTGTACACCAAATTCCTGAGCACATTTCATGGGTTGAATTTGCTAATAGCTTCTCTAACTACTTTTCCATAGCTATAATCTATGCCTCTAAGAATGTACTAGAACCAATTTTAATGCTTCCAACTACCTCACCACACAAAGCTACTTCTAGTGCTTCACACGGATCAATGTATGTCTCATGTGATAACACCCTTCTAAATGGTGTAATCAATCCTCCAAAAAAACATTATTCATGCTGGCTAGCGTGAATATCATAAGATAGCTTAGATAGAAGTGTCTTAAAATGAGCATCATACTCACATACACTTTGAGTGGTGCCTTGCTTGATATCTTTGATCACACTAATACTCCTCTGCTCAAACTCAGGGATATGGAACTCTTTCAAGAAATCATCTTTCAATTATACATAATCCATGCAAGTTTGATTAGGGTCAAACTTCCTGTACCACTTGTGTGCACATCCCTGTAATGTAGTAGCAAATTGACTTGCCTTACGCTCAGTAGCCATGATCCACTTAACGCGCCACAAGATTTCACACATATTCACATGTTCGGCAGCATCCTCTATACCTCTATACTCTGGGAGACTAAGAGACATCTCCATATAAATATTCTATGGTTGATGTGGACCTTGACCACCTGATCCAAAACCTCCTGTGTTCCCTCTACCTCTAGAACCACTAGATCCACCGGAACTAGAACCACCTATACCTCCTGATCCTCCACCTGTAATGAGAATATGACCTATAGATGTACTCCCCTATGCTCCGATAATAGTACTATATTGAACCCCTACCATATGTGAGGTATTTCCACTTCCAGATTCGAATCCAACAATATGCACGCTCACATTCTATGCAAATGATGTGCCTAAGGATGTTCCTCCAAATATCATTGAATTCATCTTTCCTAACATTGATGTACTTTCTCCCTGACTTACTCTCACTCTCCTACTTCCTAAATTATCTTCCTGGTTTCTTGTCGTACTAGATACTAGAAAACCAAGCACAAGGGCTAGGTCACCAGGTGGATTAAGATGTGCACTTGCAGTCCAGGTAGTCTCTATTGGCACACTTCTATGTGAGGCTGAGGGGGGATCTCTGTCATGTTTTCTAAGATGGGGTATTTCTTAATGCTCTAGCTCCACGTCTTCTACGTGAGCTATAAATCCTTCATGAGCCATCTCTCTCCTCAACGCCATACATTCTGCAATGTAATGATGTTTCTCTATCTCCCTCTCGCTTGCCTCATTAAACTTAAGCCGCATTTCCTCTCTCTACCTCTCTGCCACTAGGTATGCCATCTTTCACCAAACCTGTTCCTACCCTCGCGCGTGGTGAAGTTTAGTTAGTCATCAGTTTACTCTTCAGGTTAAAAGTTACCATCAAGATCTTGATCACTAGTGGGATACCTTGCAAATATACTCTTGGATACCGTAAAAACTAGAATTCAGCTACCTCCAAGAAAGAGTACATTGAAATTGAATATTCCATAATATAACTATTTAGAACACCATGAAACAAAGTATCCACAGCATGATTCTAGATCAAATTAGCATCATAAAGGGCCTAAAATTATTCCTAGGTCAAGACAAGTGCACAATACCTCCAATTCCGCTAAGATGCATAACCACTAAGCCACTCGTATAATTCTACTGGAAAATGGTGAAAAAGATCTCATATAAGCTGTCATATAGATTCAGTTCCACCCAAGTGTGTGTGTTAAACTCAGATCCACTGCTGAACCGCCGTGCATATTCTTCCTCCAGATCATGTATCCATTCCTCAATACTTGCTAGAGTTAACCGGTATGTCTTCATTGTGAACCATCTTGAAAACAACTGATAAAGATGTCCCAGCAACGGAATCAATGATGTAGCCCAGAATTTACCAAATAACTCCCTAGACATGGTGGCACATCACTCATCCTAGACTGAGCACTCACCTGAATCCTGCAAAGGTATCAGGTCCCTCTTTAGGGTTGATGTAACATGATGTTAGCATGATGAAGGAAGAACTACATATATTCATAGCTAATCTATCATTATACATTGTATGCTACACTCAAATCTATGACAGAACAAGTGTTAAACAATAATCATGATTTAATCAATAACATACACTACTCAATTACACACATGAATGACACTTAGATTCAGCCAATATCTTCCATCTATTAATAACAAGGAAGCTCCTTACAATAATTTCAAATGATACCAATGCACGTATGGACCTGCTGCAGTAATTCAGTCATATGTGTATAACTCTATATCTTCATACATCCATCACACTCATTCTCTCATATATATTACCACTATATACCTCACATCATATATATAGGGTGGGGACTTTCCCTTCACCACTTATCTATTCCAGAAATAGGTCACATGCTATTAATAGCCACGCGTCATTCACAGGCATAGCCATACATGTAAGTGTGCTATCTATAGGCCTCTTATAGTTAACTGAAGTGTCAATCCTATTCTTAGCTCATCTCCATGCAAAATTATTTGATCTGATCCTCCAAAAATAGACAATGCATGGTGTGCACGTCTCTGCATCGTCGGTGTGTTCCGCACACCATCTTCTCACGTTAAAGGAGAAGAGTGTTGGGGAGATGGGTCTAGATTTTCTCTCCTTCCATGACTGCTTCCCAAAGTGCCACCACCGATGACATGTTCTGATTTGTTCTTATTGTTCTGATTTATTTAGATTTGTTCTAATTTAACCTGATTGTAACTGAAATGTGACTAATAGACTGAATTATGTACCTGGAGGCAAGTTTCGGCTACTGGAGAAATGATCTGAAAATTGTTGTAAATTGTGATAGAGTGAGAAAATGACGGTTTTCCCACATGAAATTTATGCCCAAGAGGCCACAAGTTCCCACTATTACTGTTTAGGTCTAGGTGTTAGTGTCTACTCTGTGTTTTGCGCCCAAGTATAATTATTATCCAATATACAACTATGTTCTTGTTCTTATTTTATATTATGTTGATATGTACTATAACTCTGAGCTGTTGTAGGGGTGATTTATTCACCCAATAGATGTCCCCCTCATTTAGATTGCATGATAAGATTGTAGGAGAATTCGATCCAAAGGAGAGTCCCATGATCTAAAGTGGATACCTATAGGGGTAGGGGATGTGCATGGTAGAAACCAAGGCACATACAAACAAAGTAGGCTAGTAACAAGAGTTGATAAAATTAAGCTAGCATGCAAAATAATACAATGTAAAAAGCATCTAGGAAGACAAGATGGACCAAAAAAGGTCGGTTTCAAACATGGTCAATTACTCATAATGTCACAAGACAATAAGTGTTGAAGCGGCCATAAGAAAGAAAAAAATGATCAAGAAACACATACGGCATAGCCCATAAACATTATAAAACAATAGTAAATAATAGAAAGTATGACAAATAACCATGATTGAATGTAATCTTGCAAGGAAAATACTACACATGAAGCACCTATTAGTATGTTAGAAAGATAAATAGTATGCCAAATCATTTATGTATTAGTAAAAGGTAAAGTGAATATAATGAGAATTAGTAAATGATGAAACAATAAAACCTATAAATTTTATGAGTAGTAAATGTAGATGCTCCTAGGAGCCTCAATGGCACTAGTAAAATATTCATTGTCGAGCTTCATTGTGTCATTTGAAAATATTTAATAGATTTACATTCACCTTCAGATACCATGTGAACGTGCATGTGTGTATATAAAAAGATAATGAAATATTGAGTATCTTACTAGCATAATAATCAAAGTGCAACATGTAAGTAGTATAAGAAAGAAAGAGTATATGCAACCAAGATATACAAATGATGTATGAATGTGATAGTGTGAGATGAAAAATGTGAATATGGGAGGAGTTTTGTTACCCCCTAGTGTATGTGTTTGAGATGAGGTTCATTTATAAAAAATAATGAACCATAGAACAAGAGTGTGTCATCAAGTAATAATTGTGTTGTGTGAGAGTAGATGCTAGAAAATATGCATCGTAAAGCAAGGAGCGTGAAATATTTAGATGATGTGAGTTTCATAATTGTAGTGTGCCCTCAATATTCAAGTGTGAACCGTAGCACTAGAGTGTGTCATCGGGTAATGAAGTAAGGTGTGCGAACCAACGATGTACTGATGCTTGGAAAGATAGGCATGAATCATGGAGCAAAAGAGAGTATTATGTGCTAGGAAAGATGTGTCATGAAGTACTAATAATAAATTTTATATCATGTGAGGATTAGAAAAGAAGAAATCCCTTAACATTCAAGTGTGAACCGCATGATATTGTGTCATTGGGTAATGACAGTACATTGTGGATACCAAATATTGTAAGATTGCTTGGAAATATTATCCATGAAGTGCAGAGCACGAAGTCTAATAGTAAACACTAGAGGCAACTGATCGGGAGTTGTTGGAAAATAGATGTGATCATTGTGAAAAAGAGTATCAAGAGTATGTATAGTGCATGAAAGGATGTATACCATATATAGAAAGTAGTATGTGTATCATGAATAAAAGGATCAATAAGTAAGAATAAGTATCAAAGTGTGTATAGAGTAGCATAGGAGCATGGATAGATGTAGCAAGGTGTTCACATAGTGTAGATAAGATCAAGAGTTTCTGGCAATATTGGTGTGAATTACAAAATAAGAGTAATGTATAGATGTTTACGTGAATAGTATGGATATGTAATTGTTGATTAGAACATGTGACTATGAGGGGGAGATTTTGATGCCCCTCGATTGTGTCAATAATGGAGATCTATGTGATGAGGCAAAATTCAGCATTCCATGTGTCATAAGAAAGCATATGGTAATCAAAATGGTAAGTAGGAGCAAGAGTAGGACTAGGTTTGGATTTTGGGTCAATAAAAGAAAGTTTAAAGAGGTTAGCTATCACAACGTTAATTGGTTGGCCTTTCTTGGTTGGTGGTTTTTGATTTGGAAGTGGTAATGTTGTAATGAAGTTGATAGGAGGAAGAGATGGGGTATGGATTTTGAGAGATGGTTTCTTAGTTAGAATTGGTAACATTATAGAAAACGTGATAGGGAGAGGGGATGGAGGATGGATTTTTAAAGGAGGTGGTTTAGTTGGGATGGGTTGGATAGGCAGATCTTGACTGACTGAATAAGGAACATTAGTAATTATGTTTTGATGCTCATTAGACATGGAAGGAGTGAATTTGGGAGCCCATTGGGATTTAGCAATTGAAGATGATCATGTATCAAAATGTTGTGTATCAAATGAGATAAAACCTTGATGTTAAACATGTTTAATTCGTTGTTTTAAAGCATAGAAATTATTTTCATGATGTATATTAAGTCTATGATAATTGTAAAATGGTATACCTATGTATGTGGCAAGATGATAATGAGGGTAGAAAGAGTAGTTGGAAAGTTGATCAATTGGTGATTGAGGAGATTGGGAAGAATATCATGTTTTTTAGCATTTAGATCAAACTTGAGAGGTGCGCAGAGCGGTAAGATTGGGGCTTCATTTATATTAGCACATGTAGTAGACATAGGATTAGGATGAGGTGTAGAAGAATGACTAGCATGGGCATGAGAAGCATCCTTATGATTTAGGATTTAAGTTGTGAGAGATGTAATCGTGGTTTCCATAGCTTAAATTTTATCTTGAAATAAACAATGTAAATCTTGAATTAATTTGTAAATGGATTGAGTAGTTGTGGTATCAGGATTAATAGGTTCGTCAGAGAGACGATTGAAAATTGCACTTACTTGTGCAGGTGGCATATTGCATGGGATATACATAATGTGTGGGGATATTTGGATAACATTTTTTCAAGGTAGGTACATTTGAAGTAATTGATGCAAGTAGACTTTAGGAGCCATGAAAGAAGATAAGATAGAATAGGAAAAATAAGGATCCAAATGTTTGATCATAAGTGGGGTTCATCAAAATGATTTAATATAAATTAAATTAAATCCTATAGCATAATTCTACTATGATAAATGATGTAAACATAATAAAATATAGTAAATTGACCAACAACAAGCATGCAATATTATGAAACCCTAAGAAAGAGAGAGGGGGGGAATGACTTAGCTGATTTTGCACAATCTAGAAGTGATCTAGGTAGGTGAATATCTTAACTTATTTAGTAGCAGCATCGTCAGGGCTCATTGGAGGTTCTGAGACACGAAACTATACTGGGAAGAAACACCCACATGTAGACAGAAGTTCCTGAGCACTAATGACTATATATGGGAGCTAGTGTTTATCCGTATGATTCAGATTTGGTCTCTTTTGTGTGTGAGGAGTTTCGTTATTAGTCATTTATTGGCACTCTGGTTTCACTCCTTGATTTTTTAATGTACCTATAACCTGTAAAAGAAATATCTACCTAGACATGTCCATGTTGAATAGCCAGAAATTTTCTAAGTATTGGGCGTGTGAATATAGGGCATTGGAAGCACACAGTGCTATAATAATATTGAAGCACCCAAATCAGAACTTAGTTATTTTGTGGATAAGGGCTATTTTTGGATATAGCGTGTAGAGGACACCTAGAGATGAATACTTTCACTACATGTAATGGTATTTTGGGAACAAGTGGTAGATGAGCGATATGCATAGTTTAAGCTAATAATAGGATTTTCTACTTGGAGTTAACTATAGGACATATATTGTTAGAACACTTGCATATTGTGCATACTATTCTAAAGGTGCATGTCTATTAATGAGCATGTGACCTATTTTGATAAGTGCATGTGGTGATGAAGGAAAATTCCCCACCCCTGTAAATATGTATTGACTTGCGTTGTTTAATTAGGTGGCGAATTATTGTAGAGTTGTGTTGTTATTTTTTATGCATGCATAACTCATGGAGATTCCATTATGTAGTGTAAGAAGCTATTAGGTGTTTTATAGTGTTTAATGTAATTGAGTATATCAGCTTGGATAATGGTATTAGACATGATTAGATCTAGTTCTTGTATGGTTAATCCCATCATAGTTATTATTTAGTTCATTTATCATGATTCTCTAATATCTAGATTTTGATTTATGCATTGTGGAATGTTTATGATACTAATAATTATGAATCTGAACATGTTTAAACATCATCATGCCAACATCCTATACAAGAAAATATAAAGACGAACCAGGTACCTTTATGCACTTTGGGTGATAACTCATCTCAGGCTAAGTGATGTGTCAGCATGCTTGGGTTATTCACAGTAAATTCTAGGATGCATCATTGGTTCCATTACCAGGACCTCTTTTTCAGATATTTTTCAAGCATTTTTCGTGATGAAGATGTATCAGTTGACCCTATCAAGTGTTGAGGAGTGGAAAATAGATCTAGAATAAGAATACACTTAGATATTCGGGGCACTATGGATCTAAGTTTGATGTGCACGCATGTGGGTGGAGTAAAACTTATATGAATGTTTAAATAAGAGTTTATTTGTTATCTTTCCGATAAAGTTGTACATGTGGCTGGTTTCTTATGCATCTAAAAGGAATTTGATGGTTTGCACACTAATTTTCTGAGATGCATGGGATGAATTTTAGGCCCTCTATGATGCTAATCTGATTTGGATGCACATGATGTGGACACTGGGTTTTGTGGTGTTTTTAATAGCTATATTTTGAAGTACTAAATTTCCACTTATTCTTTCTCGAGAGGTAGCTGAGTTCCAGTTTTTATGTTATCCCAGGGGAAACTATCTAAAATACATTACACTAGTGATTAAGATCTTATTGGTAACCCTAAATTTGGAAGAGAATATTAATGGCTAGCTAAACCCCACCACGTGCACAGGGGTAGGAGCAGGTTTGGTGAAGTATGGCGGACCTAGCAGCAGAGAGGAAAATAGAAGAAAGATGCAGCTTAAGTATAATGAGGCACATGCGAGAGGGATTTAGGGAAGCAACAGTTGAGATTTCAGAATAGATGGAGTTTATGAGAGAGATGGATCGTGAAGGATTTGGAGACTCACATAGAAGGCATGTGTAGCCAGAGCATTTTGAACTCCCCCATCTGGGAAAGAATGGCAGGGAACCCTCATCGGCCCTCTTATGAGAGCGCATGCCAACAAAGATGACATGGGTGACATGGCGTGCACATCTAAATCTACCTAGCAACCTATCCCTTGTATCTTGGTTTTTCCAATTTCTAGTATAACCAGTAGTTAACAAGCTAGTTATGGTATGTATAATAATAGGAGTGAATCACATAGCACAGTACATCTATATGGTCAGGATAGATGTATTCCTTGTTATTTGGTGGTATCTTTTAAGGCATGTCGTCATCACAGAACTCAGGTGTACACATAATTTTGGACTCACCTCTGGGAGTAGTACCACCTCACAGACTGTAGGATTTTAGTTTAGTACCATTTTTAGGACACAGGGCATTACATCCTCTTATTCACTTCTTGCTATAGGTGGAGGATCAAGGGGCATAGGTGCCTCTGGTTTTGGTAGATCCGGTGGGTCTGTAAGTAAAGATAACATAGGGGGTTATGGATCTGATAGGCATGGTCCTCACCGAACCTAGAATATTTACATGGAGATGTCACTTCATCTTCCAAAGTATAGGGGAATAGAAGATTTTTTTGAGCATGTGCACATGTGTGACATATGGTGGCATGAAAAAGGGATCATGGATTCTGAGCACAAGGAAAATCAGTTTGTAACTACATTGCAAGGATGTGCACACAGTTGGTACAGAGAAGTTTGACCCTGATCAGACTTGTGTAGATTATACAGTGTTACGGGATATGCTTTTATTAAGGAATTTAAAACCCCTAAGTTCGAGTAGAAGAGTATAAGCATGGTCAAGGATATTAAGCATGGCACTACTAAGAGTGTTTAAGAGTATGATACTCCATTTAAAAACACTTTTTTCCAAACTTTCCTATGATATCCATAAAAGCCAGCATGCACAGTGGTTCATCGGAGGCATGATCACACCTTTTAGGAGGGCATTGTCACATAAGACATATATGGATCCATGTGCAAAGTGCTTGAAGAAGCATTGCATGTTAAGTCAGTTGGAAGTATAGACACTAGAGTGAGCCCATTCCTGGAAGCTTAGATTACAGTTATGGAAAAGTAGTTGGAGAAACTATCGGTCAATTTAGTGCACGAGACTTGCACTAGGATTTTGTTTACATATTATTAAGTAGAAGGGCATACTAAGGATAGTTGTCCCCGCAGGTCAGTGCATTCATTATTGTTAGACTATGAGATATTTCATTTACACCATGATGCAAGCCATTTCCCATTTTTACAATGTGTGATAAGGAAGAACGTATCTTTCTACCGTAATATTTTCTAGTCCATGACTCACAATATTGAAGATTGTAGGTTGATTGATCATATCCATGATGTCATTGATATTGGTGTTTGAAAGACAGGAGTATTGGATAACTCTAAAGGTAAAAGTGAGCACCATGATCATGATCACACTTAAGGGTGCTACGATTAGAACAAAGGGCTTCTTTGAAGGAGGACATGAAAGAGGTTAAAGATACCTTGGTAGATTCAGAGTTCAAGGCTGTGGTGGTGGACGAGGTGAGTTTCCTTTTGGAACATGTTATACATGCAGATCTCATGACCAACTACAAGTCACGAATGCCCTCAGAATATTACTCATTATTTTTGTGGAAAGAATCATAACTATGAGGAGTTCCTGAACCTATATGAGCATCTTAGCAATCAGAATAAACATGAGAACAAGGGTGCAGGGATTGTTAGAATACAACGCACCAGTGGAAAATAAATGGATGTGCAAAGTTGGCACCGGAACATGAGGTAGTACCTGTGAAGATTACTACACATCGCTGAAGATGTGTGCACCAGATAAATGTTGTAATAGAATCTCCTACCATTACTAAGGAGGAGGTTTTACATACAAGATACCTCAGATCCTACACATTAAAATGAGGTTTATCAAGAAACCATGGAGGTTCTCAGAAATCTTCAAGGTGAAATACAATTGTTTAAGGGGAACAGTCACGGAAGTTGGAACAAAATAAGGTAGCATAGAGACGATTCCAGTCAGATGTTGATGATTTGAAAGAGGTATACAAGATGTTACACCAAGAGAATATTATTCCATTACTATGGAATTGGTTAAAGGGAAACACTCCATGTGCATAGGTATTGAGAATGGATGGAAGATCTTACATGTTAATCTCCCCCTTCATAGCTTAGATTATGACAAGGATATCACTCTAAATGTTGTTGTGGATGGGTGGGGTCTTTTGAGAAATATATGGATTGACACATGTGTGGAAGTTAACGTGTCTTACTTTAGATACATGGATACATATGGGAAAATCTCCATTACATCCATCCTCTAATGTATTTTTTATGGAAAATCGAAAAAAGACCACCCCAATAGGATTTTTAAAGGATGCATCTTTTACTATACAAGGGGTCAATTTCACTGGGGACTTTGAGGTTTTAGCACTTGCATGGAAGTCAGACAGCTTCCCAGCTCTACTTGGGCGCCCTTGGTGTTGTGAAAATAATGTTTATCTACGGTTCAACAAGGGGTATATAATTTTTTAGAATAAGGAATAACAAGTTGTTATCCCTTTGACAAATGGAAAATCTACATCTTATGTTGAACCTTTGAGTGAGGAAGACCTGAGAAAAATTTACGTTTGTGTCATTCAAGATGTAGAAGTACTTGAGCCATCGAAGGAAGGAATCCTCCACTGGGAAGACGCATAGTCTATTAGTGATACTACAAGTATTTACTTGTGATAATTGGGGCACATGAGCACATACGAGATGGTTGGACATGAAGTAAGAAATGCATCTGCGTGAGGAGGAAGACCTCGTTATATTAGGAGGATAGGTAACAACTTTGTACCCCAGTACACTAGAAACCTTGTGGTATTCATGTGTGCCATGGAGGAATAGTGGAAGGATCAAGTGGGCACAATAAATATGTTAGTATATACCCTGCGCATGGATAGAAGTAACACGTTGGTGGATGGTTCACAGGGATAATCTCATAGAATGGAATGAAGTAAGAATATGCTCTAACAACCTAGTTTCTCAAGAGCAATGTGCCTACTCAAATCTACATATATCATGGTAATCATCCTGTTCAGCACTACATTCAGTAGTGTGAGAGACTCTAGGATAGAGAGGGCAGGAATATTTTCCACCTTCATTGTGGGTGCACAAACTTTATTTTACTTTACATGCCTATGCACGCGCTTGATATGTTTATGTGGAACTTCATATCGACACTGGAAATTGGCAAGACTTGACTGTAGGAATGATCTAGAATTTTGACTACTTCTCCACTAAACCTCTGGTGAAAGAGGCATTATGGGTTATGGAGTGCTTAAATATGGGAGATAGTGCATAAGGATGAAGAACTCATTCAGGAATTATTTGGTGAGGCATACCCAAGAGTGTTTTTTGATGTAGTAGATGAGACAGATGTCACACTACTTGAGCGTTCTTGTCCTTGAGAAGGAGACAGGAAATATGGTCTACATAGTGGATGATGAAGAAGTAGAAAATTTGGACATTGATCATTCAAAAGGTATGCGTGAGGTCTTAGATAGTGCAGATAAGAAGGCGTGAAAATATCATGAACCTATGAATAATAATAAAGTGAACATTGGCACGGATGTTGAACCTAAGGAGGCCATGATTGGAGATTATTGGTCTGATTCTAAAGTGACTAAGATAATTGAGTTACTACACGATTTCCAGGACTTATTTCCTAGGGGCTATCATGAGTTAAAAGGAGTACATGAGTCTTTGGGCGAGATGAGGATTAAGCTAAAGGAAGATGTGCACCTAGTCAGGAAGAGACCTTACAGGATGAACCCTAACCTGCGCATAAAATTTAAAGAAGAAATTGATAAGATGTTGAAATTTGGCATCATTAAGCCTTAGAAGAATCAGAGTGGGTTACCCCATGGTAATCAGTATAAAGAAATATGGTCAAATTAGGATTTGTGTGGACTAGGGGAAGCTAAATGTTTCATGTGTGCTTGACCCGTTTCCTATCCCTTTCACTGAGGAAATATTAGAAGGTGTTGCAGGTCATGAAATTTACTCTTTTACAGATGGATTCTCTGGGTATCATTAGGTAATAAATTCAAAGGAGGATCAAGTGAAGATAAATTTCACCACTGAATGGGGAAGCTTTACATATACGGTGATGCCCTTTGGTCAGAAGAACATGCCTATAGTATTTTCACACATAGTTGTTCAAGAATTCTAGGATTTTATTCACAAATTCTTATAGGTTTACTTATATGATAAGACAATATATGGGCTTGTCAAGGACCATTGTGATAACTTGCGCTTAATGTTTAAGAGGTGAAGATATTTAAGCATCTCCTTTCACATCAAAAAGTGCATATTTTCTACACCTTTTGGAACTTTGCTAGGGCATATCATCTGCAAGGAAGGTTTTTTAGTAGATCCAGCTAAGGTTGTAGTTATCGTAGGTCTAGAGGATCCTATCAGTCAGAGTGAGGTGCATGGATTCTTCAACCACACATGGTATTATAGAAAATTTATCAAAGGATATGTGAATATTTTCACGCCCTTGGAGGAGTTACTAAAACTAAAAGGGACATTCTATTGGGGAGAACCACAAAAACACGCATTTGAAGCATTAAAGTAGAAGATTACTACGGCACCTATTCTGCATTTTACCTCATGGAACCAACATTTTCACATACATGTGGACGCATCTAGAATGGCTATTGGCATAGTATTAGCTCAAACTGGAGAAGGTATTATAGATCATCCTATATATTTTTCTAGTATAAATTTAACTCCTGCAGAACATAACTATACAACTACAAAGTGCAAGGCCTTATTGTTAGGAAATAAGGGATAAAATATGTGGAACAATCCCTCACAGAATCACAACAATAGGAACTAATATGCAAAAAATATTACAGATCTTAAATAAAAGTGCAAAATAAAATAACACAACATAAAGAGATAGTATTTAATGTGGTTCACCCAATTTAGGCTACGTCCACCAAGAATCACTTGCTTAGATTTTACTACAAGTCACCGCTCTCTCAATATAATGCCCAGATCTATTTGGAGCTATGATCAACAAAATCTAAAAAATTCACACCCAAATTCAAAATACATATGCAATGATACATGATCCCTACCATATGCATAAAACCATATAAGTAGACAAGTGCTTAAGAAGTCTTACAAAACCATGGGTATCAAGACCATGGGCCAAAACCGTCCCATAAACCTATGGGTCAAAAATCCCACCCGTGTGAGAAGAAAATGTTTCCCAGTATATAGAGCACATTTTAAGGCCAAAAAAAATAAATTTCATAACCCCTGCTACTAGGGGCTTCCACCCTCGAACCCCTGCTCAAGGCCCAGCCCAGCCCCAAACCCTGGAGAGAAAACTATGGAAAGTGTACAGTACTCTTAGTGTATAGGTTTCAACACTTTCTCACATGAAAACTGGCTCCACAACCTATTAATCTTGCACTTGGAGATTTGTTTCCTCTGAGAAAGCCTCTCAACCCTTCACTAGTTTCTGTTCAGGCCAACCAAAGCTGAACACAACTTCAATTTTCCCTTGTGACCACCTTGGTCATCATGTCTGTAGGATTCTGACTGGTATGAATCTTCTCCAGTTTCAAATTCTCTTCCTCCAAATCTGTCCTGATGAAATGGTACCTTAATTGTATATGCTTCATCCTAGAGTGGAAAGTAGAGTTCCTAGCTAGGTGTATAGCACTCTAACTATCACTATGCAGCTTTCATTCCTTCTGCTTATGCCCCAACTCCTCAAGAAATTGTTGTAACCAAATAATTTATTTACTTTCCTCTGTGGTAGAAACATGCTCAGCCTCTGTGGTTAATAAAGCCACTAGCTTCTGTAGTCATGAAATCCATCTCACTGTTGTCCCACCTACAGTGTAAACATAACTTGTCATGTTCCTCATGTTGTCTACATCTCCATCCATATCTAAATCTACATAACCACACAAAGTGGTGTCTAATCCACTGTAGCACAAAACTATCCCTATGGTCCCTCTCAAATACCGAAGGATCCACTTTACTGCCTGTCAGTGATCTCTACCTGGATCACTCATAAATCTACTCACCGCTCCCACTACATGGGTAATATCAAGCCTAGTGCACACAATGGCATACATCAAACTACCAACCACTGAAGAGTAAGGTACCTTGGACATCTGGTTTCTCTCCTGCTCTGTCTTGGGACACTTCTCCTTTGATAATTTGAAATGGCCTGCTAAAGGAGTCCCAACTGGTTTACCATCCTGCATATTAAACCTCTCCAAGACCTTCTTAATGTACTCTTCCTGAGCTAAAGTTAGCTTATATTCCTTCCTATCCCAAGATATCCTCATACCAAAGATTTGTTTGGCTGCCCCCAAATCCTTCATAACAAAGGATTCACTTAGCTGCTTCTTGAGTACTTTTATTTTCTGCATGTTTTTACTTGCAACCAACATGTCATCCACATACAGACAAAGGATAATATAAATTTCATCCTCAAATTTCTTTGTATACACGCAATGGTTAGAGTGACATCTAATATAACCTTGCTCCATCATAAAGCTATCAAATTTATTATACCATTGACGTGGAGCTTATTTCAAGCCATACAAGCTCTTCTTCAGTTTGCACACCATCTCCTCTTTACCTTTGACCTCATAGCCCTCTGGTTGTTGCATATATAGTTCCTCCTCCAAATCACCATGGATAAGTTTAGTATTTACATCAATTTTTTCTAAGTGCAAGTCTTCTACTGCAACTATACCTTTTTTATATGCAAACCCCTTGACCACCAACTAGGTCATGTATCTTTTCTTTCCTCCTTCCTCTTTGACATTGAACACCCACTTGTTCTGTAATGCTCTTTTTCCTTCAGGTAGCTTTACCAAATCCCATGTCTGGTTCTCCATGAGAGAATGATACTCCTCATCCTTGGCTTGCTCCCACTTCTTCTTGGCATCTACATGTATTACTTCATCAAAGCTCGCATGCTCTCCACTATCAGTGAGTAATAAATAATAAAGAGAATGAGAAAAACATTTTGGTTCTCTTCTTACCCTACAAGACTTCCTCAATATAGGAGTTTGGAGTTCCTATTGAGGAGGTTCCTGAACTGATTCATGTGTCACTTTCCCATCCGGAAGATCCCCTACCGCTGCATATTCTTCCATGTTTTCCTACAACTGCTTCTTATACATGACTTTCTCATTAAAGACCACATCCCTAGATCGAATGATTTAATTGTCCTTAATACTCCAACATTTATATATAAATTCATCACCACCATAACCAATGAAAGTACATTTTTCTGATTTATCCTCTAGCTTCGTCTTATCATCCTTATCTATATGGACAAACACCTCGCATCCAAAGACTCTACAAAATGAATAATCAAATTTCTTACCATACCAAGCCTCCTCGGGTATGCCTCCATCTAAGGCACTTGAGGGTCTTCTATTTATCAAGTACACAGTTTTGCTCACCACTTCTACCCAAAAAGAAAGAGGCATTCCTGCATGTAACCTTATGCTCCTAGCATATTCCATTATTGTTTTGTTCATCCTTTCTAACACCCCACTCTGTTGCAAAGTTCCTGGAACCGTATTTTTCCTACAAATTCCATTCTTAGAATAGTAATCATTTAATTCATTGCTGCAATACTCTCCTCCATTATCTGACCTAAGACATTTTAGCTTAAGACTTGTTTTATTCTCTACCAAGGCTTTCCATTTAACAAAAGTGTCAAATACATCAGATTTTTTTCTAATACAATAAACCTAAACTTTTCATGTTGCGCCATCAATAAAAGTAACATAATAGCTTGAACCCCCAAGAGATGATACCTGAACCAGCCCACACATATCAGAATGCACCAGTTCTAACTTACTTTCTTTCTTTGTAGGTCCAACCTTGAGAAACCTTACTCACTTCTGTTTCCACTATATGCAGTCCTCAGAGAACTCCAAACTTGTTTCTGTATATCCGAGAAAATCCTTCTTTATGATCTCCATGCCCTTATGGCTCATATGACCAAGCCTATAGTGCCACAATTTTGTATCTACTTCTGAAACCACAAGATTACAAACATTAGTGCTATAAGTGGTTAAATACAAGATTCCAACCTTCTTACCTCTTGCCACCACAAGAGCACCATTGCTAACCTTCCAAGAGTTTGTTGTAAATATCATAGTACAACCATCACTTCCCAACAGCCCTGTCGATATCAAATTTTTTCTTAATGTAGGCACATGTCTGACATCCTTCAATAGCCAAGTATTCCCATTCGACATCTTAACCTGAATAGAACCTTTTCCAACTATGCTGCAAGGCTCATCATCACCAAGAAAAACATGCCCAAAATATCCTTGAATATAATCAACAAAATAATGCCTATGTGGAGTAGCATGGAAAGAAGCCCCCGAATCTGAAACCCAAGATTCAGTAATATTGTGCAAAGAAAGAATCTAAGCATCCTAACATACATTACTCATTGCCACATTTACCTCCTTGTTTTCTTCCTGTTGTTTCTTCTTGTCCCAAAGCTCCCAATAGTTCTTCTTTGCATGTCCATAATTTCCACAGTGCCAACATACTATCTTACTTTTGGATTTTTATCTTACTCGATCCTTTGATTTTCCACAGCTTCCTCTATTCTTTTTTCTCCCTCTAGTTTCCATTGTCAAAGCATTCCCTGAAGTAGAAGATTCCCCAGAGCTTTTTCTTCACATTTCCTCACTTAGAATTGCCCCTATAACATCCTCAAACTTCAACTTTCAATTAGTTAGAACTGAGTTGCTTACCACCATTACTAGGCTATTCCAACTCTCAGGTAAAGAGCACAGAACTAATAAAGCCCTAACTTCTTCATCAAATTCTATTGTAACCAGAGCTAGCATATTTATAACTGAATTAAAATCATTTAAATGATCTGCTACTGAACCATTCTTAGACATTCATATTTAACAAATTTTTCATTAAAAATATATTATTTAAGGCAGAGGGTTTTTCATACAACTTCCCTAATGCATCCATCAGTTATTTTGTAGTCTTTTCCTTTGAAACATTAAATAATACCAAAGATGCAAGACACAACCAGATTTTTCCAAGTGCCTTCCTATCCAGAAAATCTCATTTCGCATCCGTCATGCTCAAGGATTTTTTCACCTTCTCATAAAATGGAATATAAAGATCCTTCTAATATAAAGGTAATCTTCCATTTGCATCTTCCAAAGATTGAAATTTTTCCCGTTGAATTTATCAACCCTTGATCTTTCAACATCTACCATAGCTCCCACTCAAGATAAAAATTTCCCTACAATTCAACACTTTAGCAAACCAAACCAGGATTTGATACCAATTGTTAGGAAATAACGGATAAAATATGTGGAACAATCTCTCATAGAATCGTAACAATAGGAATTAATATACAGAAAATATTACAAATATCAAATAAAATTACAAAATAAAATAACACAACACAAAGAGACATTATTTAACGTGGTTCACCCAATTTGGGCTACTCCACCAATAATCACTTGCTCAAGTTTTATTATAATCCGCCGCTCTCTGAATACATTACTCAAATCTATTTCGAGCTATGCTCAACAAACTCTACAAAATTCACACCCAAATTCAAAACACATCTGCAATGATACATGATCCCTACTATATGCATAAAACCATATAAGTGTAGATTAATCTTAGTGTATAGTCTTCAACACTTTCTCACATGAAAATAGGCTCCAAAACCTAATACTTATCAATGATCTCTGCGCTGCATAAATTTAGACACTACTTACTAGAAACACCTTTTGTGTTTTATATAGATCACATGGCATTGAAATACTTCATAAATAAGCCCATTTTATAGGGGCGCATATGCCAATGGGTGTTATTATTCAAGGATTTTTACTTTACAGTCGTGGTAAAACCAGGTAACAGTAATTCTATCATAGACCACTTACCAAGAATTCAATCAGGAGAGAAGGCAAAAACAATTAAAGATACAATGTCAGATGCATAGTTGTATAGGTTAAACCATTCACCTTCATAACTGGAGGATATTAATTTCTTTTTATGCACAGATATGGTACCAGAATTAATGAAATCCTTGGAAAAGAAATAACTTACAATGTGTGCCACACCTTTCATGTTGAGAAATCATGACCTATACAAACTAGGTCAAGATGAGGTATTGCGTTAGTGTGTATTGGAACATGAGCGCATGAATATCATGGAAGAGGATCATTGTGGTATTACAGTTGGACACTATGTAGGTGACACCGCTACGTGCAAGATTCTAATTGCTGGTTTATGGTGGGAGACCCTATACAAGGATTGTAAAGAGTATTTTAAGGAATGTGATCATCGTCAGTGCCTTGGAAAACTTGGGAAAAGAGATAAAATTCCTTTGAGGCTTATTACTAATGCAGAGCCGTTTGAAAAATGGGCAATAGAATTTGTGGGTCTTATTTCCCCATCCGTGTGTAGAAATGGATCACACGACATCATCACTTGTATAGATTATCTTACAAAGTGGGTAGAAGTAGCACCTATAAAGGATTTTACAAGGGCTAAAGCAGTAAGATGCTTATGCAAAAATATTCTTACTAAGTATGGATGTCCTTTGAGTTTGAAAAATGATAGGGGCACACACTTCTTGAATGAAACAATCAAGATATTATTGTTTGAATTTATGGTCATGCACCACAAGACCACACCTTGTCACCCTTAATCAAATGGGATTGTTGAGACCTTCAACAGATAATTGAGCCAGAAATTGACAAAAATTTGTCATGATGGAAGGAAATATTAGGATGATAAAGTTTTTGTTGTAATTTGGGCATATAGAACAACCTACAAAAGGTTGAATAACACCACACCCTTTCAGCTGGTGTTTGGTGTAGAAGTAGTTTTTCCCATGGAATTGATGGTACCTTCTTTGTGTATTACATGCACAGGAGGTCTAGCTGATGAGAAATATTTGGAAGAGAGAATTGAAAACTTAATACAGTTGGATGAGAGACGTGACATAGCACGTTAGATTTAGAAGTAGGAAAAGGCCAGAGAGAAGGCATGGCATGAAAGGCACATCAAGGATATGAAGCTTGAGGTCAGGAAGATGGTACTTCTTTAAGATTCAAAGTTTCTATGCCACCCAGGTAAGCTTAAGGTGCATTGGTTGGGACCGTATGTTATCACTCACATACTTGAATCAAGAACTTACCAGTTAGAGGTGCTTGATGGAACACAGTTACCTGGTTACTTCAGTGGCAGTAGGCTAAAGCCCTATTACAAATAATACTTCTTGGTATTCATAGTAAGTCAGTATTTCCATTTAGATTAGATTTCCTTTACTTTATTTCATTTAATGTATTTCCTTCTGCGTCATTATTCTTTGTCAATTTAGTTCATTATTTTGTGTAATAAGTGCATTGGCGCGCCAGAAGCTGATCACAATCTAAAGTTTTTATATGCACATACGACTACACATACTCTTAGTGTTGGGTGGATAAAGAAGGTATGGAAAGGAAATAAACTCACGGGTAACCACAAGAGGAACAAAAGGAGCAAGGTTTCAAAATTCGTGAGAACTTTCGAAGAATTTATAACAAAATTAATACCACGCATAAAGCATTGGGCACTCAGTATGATACAAGGGAGGCTACGGCATTAGAGACTACATATGTTGGTTCACATTGGATAAACTACTTCGGCTTAATGAATTGCGGGTAGAGGAGATATGTGATAGATAAGTAACGACACGCCAGGGAATTATGAATGATGCGCAAAAGTTTAAGGCCCAAGACATTGAAGCGTAGGATAATGAGGTACACAATGCACTTAATAGATTGATGTCATGTATGGTGGTAGGTGGAGAAATTCATGAAGGGAATTTTTGAAACTTGGTTTAAATTTTTCATTCTAAACGTTAGTTTCTACCTTACGAACTTGGAATAAAATTGTGAAGTGCGAAGAAGAGATGGAGACGAAGATAAATCTATAGATTAAGTAATCTTGTCATGTTTTAAAGCACAGTGTTGAGTATCTAGGCATAGAAGTAGGAATTAATTAGTGGTGCATGTGCATG
This sequence comes from Taxus chinensis, assembly GCA_019776745.2. Lineage (NCBI taxonomy): Eukaryota > Viridiplantae > Streptophyta > Pinopsida > Cupressales > Taxaceae > Taxus > Taxus chinensis. The sequence goes on from CM034154.1 coordinate 488,417,125, forward strand.
ATGGAAGACTAGCTAGGGTTTTCAATTCATAGCTAGGGTTTTCACTATGCATTTGTAAAATCAAAAGGAGCAATGACAACATGGAAAGCTCTGTATGTAGAGAAGGAGGTTAAAAATCCAGTAGAGGAGTGGCTGGCAGAAATGTTGTATTCAAAAGGAGTCATTGAAGGGTGGTTGTGGACAACAAATATTATGTAGTATAGGGTTGTGAAAATTAACCAACACATTGTAAAATGTATGAAGGTGTTGTGGAAGAAGTCTAAAGAAAGACTAACTGGTGACTGGTAGATGACACTAGGGTTTTGGATGCCTCGGTGAAGAAACTACTTGAGAGCATGGGCGTAATGCAGATCCTGGAGTTTCCATACTTTGGAAATATTGAGAAATTATACCAATGACTATCGTCATAGTTCCATGAAGATTATTTCTATTTCATAGGTAGGAGAGTACGAATTACTGCCAAGTTAATCAGGAAGGTAATAGGGTTGTGTGACATGGGCTCAAAGCTTACTAGAGACTTGTCAAATGATGAGGGAATTGATGCCATAGAAACCCTTTACAATTATAAGAAGGCGTGTCGAGATTTCAAGGTCACTAACATTGAATACATGCCCACTAGAGTAGAAACGCGGTTGGCAGGGAGTAAGCTAGGGGCCACCGAGAAATGGAATGAGGTAAACATGTGTTGGTTGCATATAGCACACAAAATGGTCAAAAAAACATACTACAATATTGTTGGATACATTGTAGAGAGCTTGGTGAACGAGGTGTGCATCCAAGAAGAAAAAGGTGAGAAGATAACTTGGGGTGTAATTTTGTTATTAATTGTGTTTAGTGAATTTGGGGTACTAGACGGTCCTAGGGAAAACATATGGGAGTTTTTGTTGGAAAAAAGTCCCCAGAAAAAAGATATGCCAAGTATGTCTACGTGGATCTGTTTCCAACACATACAAAGAGAACTTGGATAAGTGGTTCTAGAGACTGTGAAGGGCATTTGAGGGAGAAGGGTGCATTCTGCATGAGCTACCAAAGGTTTTGGACGGAGAAGCTGAATTCATAGTTTACCAACATTTCAGCTTGGGGTGTTTCCACATGAAGTCTGGGGAGAAGAGCATATGGTTTAAGTTTCCCTTTGCATTTACTACAAGATATTTTAAGGACTCTGTAAATATATTTCATGATTCTCATTGGCTCCAATTTGACACTAAAAATGTGGATGTAAATTTTCATATTCTGCGTAAAACATATATATGACTAGGTAAGGAGGCCTATGTAGAAACCATGGAGTTTAATAATGTTGACATCATGCAAGAGAGTTTGGTTGTAGGGCAGATTGAACCAGTGCATGTCTATATTTCCCTAAAGCCAAGGTTCAAGGATAGAAAAGTGGTGAAGGGTGTAGGTATGGCTCTTCCAAGACCTCCTAAGTAGAAGCAAACAATTGGGACTTCAAGGAATGTTGCATCTACGCCCCCTGCTCCGGAAGACCCAGTACATACAGGACTAGAAAATGTCCTAAAACAAGAGGAACCTAAAGACATTACTAGACTTGTGTATACCAAAAGGATTCTAAGGAAGAGGCAAAACTTCAAGAAACACTGGTGTTGGAACTTCACAACCAATAAGGAAATCACCACACATGACTCCTGTAAAGGATGAAGATAAGGAGAGGAGAATGTACAAGAAATATGTTCCTATACAAGATAGTGATGAGGAGTCCCCATAGCCAAGCACGTAGTAAGTAGAGGAAACTCCAAGAATGAGTGGAGATAGAGCCAATTCCACACCCATTGTGGAAATACAAGATGTTGAGGATATGGGTCAGTGTGTATTTTATGAGACTATAGACCCCAATGTGATTATTCACAAAGATATATCTAGTGAAGGGTAAAATAGTACTGGTGGGGATACATAAGTCCTCATGTGCCCCACGCAGGATGAACAGAAATATGAGGAGAAGGTCAACTAGGTGGTTTAAGATGTTTTCCCACAGGATGTAGGCATATCCGCATAGAAATAAGAGGGCACACTAGCACACGAGGATGTCAATGAGCATGCAGGCACGCATAAGGAAGAAGAAGCAGTAGGTACTCAAGATTTGGGTTATATGAATGACCCTTAAAAAACTATTCAAACCCATTTCTAGAGTACACTACTGAAAAAATAGGTATATGGCTAGGATTGGATGGACCATGAAATGGCCAATACATGCACTCGTAAGTAGCTATCTTGGGGCATGCAGACTCACATGAATGAGCCTGGTTTTGATGTCTGTGAGGAGGTATGCACTTTGAAGAAGACGAGGAATGTGCCTCATACATGCCATATGAACATTAAACCAACCCAGTTTTCAAATGAGTAGGTAAGCAATGCTTTGATTAAGGTGTCCACAGAAGTAGCCCACCAAAATATGGATAAGGTGGAAACAGTCTAGGTGTTATTGAAGGATAAAAAGGACATGGACACAAAAATCAAGTGCCTAACTCAAGAGTGTGATAATGTAGTCACAAAGGCCTAGAATGTAAAGAATATGGTGGAGCATATTACATATGAGATTCTACTGAAGAGGTATGAGTTTCAGGAGAAGGTACCTCAGGACTTCAATTCTAAGTTGCACTGTCTACGCGCAATAGTTCACCTACTTCTGGAGGAACGACAAATGTTCCTCCCCAAGAAAAGGGATGCAGGGGAAGAAGTAGTAAGAGCAAGGGCCACTATTAATAGAATAGTTTCAATATATGAGGTGTTGCTCCAAAAATTGAAGGATGATCTGAAGAGAGATGATCAAGCTCTTAATTTATGTGTGGCGCTAGACGCCATAATAAGGACCAGAACTTTAGTAGAGGATAATGAAGTTCTGAAGGCGATGAAGGATGAAACACTTAGGTGCATAGAAAGGTTGTCACTGGTAAAACAAAATCATGAGTCCCTCACAGCATCCTGGGATCTACACAATGAAAGTATTAACAAGATTGGAAAACTCATAGCGCATAATACAGACCTCATAGAGGGAATGCTATCAGGTATGGCCAATATTGTCTAGATACTACAAAATGAGAAAGAGAGACTCACTAAATATGAAGTGGATGTCATATCCACTGATATTCTAAAGAAAAAAGGAACATGCAAGTGACTGGTAGACCTTGGAGGCTGAGCTCAAAAATGAATATCCAGAATTAATCCTTCTAGTTGAGGGAGAGGGTGCTATAAAATAAACTTCATTCTTTTGTACAGAGTTTGGTTCATTCTTTCATTACCTAATATTTATTATTGAAGAAATATGAATGAATTCACATCATCAGGATGGTAATGTACTCTAGTGTGGGGTAATGTTGAACAACCAGAAATATTCTAAGTATTGGGTGTGTGAATATAGGGCGCTAGAAGTGCATGGCACTATAATAGTATTGAAGCACCCAAAATCAAGACTTATCTATTTTTTGGATAAGGTATATTTTTGGAGATAATGGTAGAGAACACATAGAGATAAATACTTGTACTACATGCAATGGTATTTTGGGAACAAGTGGTAGATAAACGCCATGCATAGTTTAAGCTAATAATAGGATTTATACTTGGAGTTAACTATAGGACATTTATTGTTAGAACACTTGCATGTTGTGCATACTGTTGTAAGGGTGTATGTTTATTATTAGCATGTGACGTATTTTGAGAAGTGCATGGGTTGTGAAGGGAAATTCCCTACCCCTATAAATATGTATTCACTTTTGTAGTTTAGTAAGTGGTGAATTATTGTAGAGTTGTGCTACTGGTTTTGATGCCCATAACTCATGGAGATACTAATGTAGTGTAAGAAGCTTCTGTGATTTACAGTATTTAATGCAATAGAGTATATTGGTTGGACAATGGTATTAGGCATATTTGAATCTAGTTCTTGTATGGTTAATCTTATAATAGTTATTGTTTAGTTCATTTATCATGATTCTCTAAGATATACACTTGGATTTTGGACTGTGGAATGTTTATGTCTAATTATGAATCTAAAAATGTTTAAACGTCATCATGCCAACAACATGTAAAAGAAAATATAAAGAGGTGTCTAGTACCTTTGTACACTTCATGTGGGTGCTCAGCTCAAGATTACTGATGTGTCAGCATGCCTGGGTTATTCACGGTAAATTCTAGGTTGCATCAGTCCACAAACCATGTCAAATCTAATAAAAAATATGCAAAATGTGGAGTTTACTGACCCTAGCAGTCACCCAAAGAGTTAACTTACAACCAAGCATTTCACTACATCTCATACTCCATGTATTTCTCTATGCTTATGTGTGTAAATATTCCCTGGGATTCCCTTTTGCAAGCTACATAGATAATAGTGGGCTAGATCTAGAATGTAGTAGTATAGAATGTGTGGGATGGAATAGAATAAACTTCCCCTCCTATTTTGTGTATGTAAAAAAATGCATCTCTTGTCCCTCGAGTGAATGTGCTACATGGATGCTTTGTAAATCTCTTGTGCCTTTGACTACAAGCATAGGTGATAATGGATAGTGCTAGTTTGTAACCCCTCATTTTGAAATCATAATTATGTACTTATATGATTCCCTTGTTTGAATTTCATAATTAACAACTAAAAGGACAACCAAAAGTAGTAAAAAATTAATCAAGAAGTGAAAGGCGCCCAAAACGGATAAGAAAAAGGTAAATAAGGATAGGATTGCCTAAGAGGACAGGATTTCCTGGCGCTAGTGTCCTAGTTGTGTCATATTGTCTAAGGCAATATAAAAATAAAAAATTCAAATTATGGAAAGAGTGTAAGATGTATAAGTGCAATAAAGTTGCAGAAGACACAAAAAGGTCACAGGGAGTTGTCAATTAAAATTTTTCTTATTTAAGAATTATGTAAATGCTAGCATGTTTTTTGCACCTAGAAATGTAACCAAGTGCATAGATTTTGTGTCTACGTGTAACTCTATTTTGATTCATAATCCTTCTATGTTTGAATAAATAAATTCACTGGATGTTCCATGCCCTGATAATTTTGTTGAGTGAAAACAACAACATATAGGATGAAAACTTTAGAATAATTAGGATTGACCAATGTATGAGCTTGAGCAATTTTTTGTTTGATCTTATAAAATATATCCTTTCCCTTTGTTGTCTAATTGAAAATTGAATCCTTATTAAGCATGAGAGTGATAGGCCTAATCAATCCTGTAAAAAATAGGAATGAATCTCCTAATGAAGTTGATCTTTCCAAGGAATGATTGCAAATCCTTCTTGTGAGTTGGCAAAGAGAGATATGGGATGGTTGAGATTATTTCAGGATTAATGAAAATACCATCCTTTGAAACAATATGTCCCAAGAGCTTGCCTTGAGGGACGATAAAAATACATTTTTTCAGATTAAGAACACCCCAAATTCCCTACATGTTGTTGAGTTTTGGAGCTCAATCACTTAGGATTAGCATGCAGTATGAAACTTTTTGGAAACCATAGTAAGCGACATAGGTTATAGAGGGACCGGCATCGATCACCTATGACTGGCATCGGTTAGGCAAGGAGGAACCGGCGTCGGTTACCTGTGTGGGAGTGTTTTATTTAACTCTCGGGAATTAGATCTATTTTTAGCATTAAAGAAAATCTATTGATTGTAATTGCATGGATAAGTGCCCTAAGTTTGTATACTCCTATATAAGCATGAAATATAGGGTTTAGAAGTAATATTTTAGAAAAAATTGTAAAATTTGATGATTCTTGTGAGAATAATTGTGAGAGAGAGAATTCTTGGAGAAGAAGCAAAAGCTTGAGGGAAAGAAAGTAATGTACATCTAAGAGGTGTGGAAGATTGTAAATCTTCATTGTGTATCTTGTCAAAGCTTTTGATAATAGATTAGCTTATTTCTTGGTGGATGTAGCCCACACTAGGTGAACCACGTTAAATCTTGTGTTTATTTATATCTCTTGTTTTGTATATTTCTTCTGGTAGAATATTCACTTTTATTTACATGTATGCTTACATTTGATATATTATCTATACAACTGGTGTGCTAACCCTACCAACTGGTATCAAAGATTTGTTTGAGGGTTCTATGTGTTGACATATTTACTCACAGAGGGTTTTCTAATTGAGTGGGAGCTATAGCAATGGCAAAAGAAAACAAATACAAGGTAGAGAAATTTGAGGACCGAAATTATCAATTATGGAAGATGTAAATTGAGGATTATTTGTATCAAAGGTATTTGTATTTACCATTGGATGAGAAGTCTAGACCTATGAAGATGACTGATGAAGAATGAAATATTCTTGGCAGAAAGTCTTTGGGATCTATAAGATTGAGTCTGGCAGTATCCGTGGCTTCAAATATTACAAAAGTGACTTCTACGGTAGGGTTAATGAATTCTCTTGCTAATTTATATGAAAAACCTAGTTCTTTAAATAAATTTTATTTGATGAAGAAACTATTTAGTTCTAAGATGAATGAAGGTGGATCTGCATCTAGTCATTTGAATGATTTCTGATCTATTGTAAATCAGTTAAAATTAGTTGGTATATCATTTGATGATGAATTGAAAGAACTTTTATTCTTATGTTCTTTACCTAATAGTTTGGATAACTTAGTAATGGTTGTTAGTAATACAACATCTGCTAATATTATTTTGAATTCTGATGATGTGGTTAGTATTTTCTTGAATAAAGAAATTCGCAGGAAGAGTACAGTGGAATCATCATCTAGGAATGCTTTAAATGTAGAAAGCAGGGGTAGGCAGAAGGAGAGATCCAAGAGTAAGAGTAATGAGAAATCAAAGTTAAGGGATAGTAGATATAAATGCATAGGTAAGGGAATTACTTGTTGGAAATGTGGAAAGAAGGGATCTATAAGATTGAGTCTTGCTATATCTGTGGCTTCAAATATTACAGAAGTGACTTCTAAGGTAGGGTTAATGAATTCTCTTGCTAATTTATATGAAAAACCTAGTGCTTTAAATAAAGTTTTTTTGATGAAGAAACTATTTAGTTCTAAGATGAATGAAGGTGGATCTGCATCTAGTCATTTGAATGATTTCTGATCTATTTTAAATCATTTAAAATTAGTTGGTATATCATTTGATGATGAAGTGAAAGAACTTTTATTCTTATGTTCTTTACCTAATAATTGGGATAACTTAGTAATGGTTTTTAATAATACAACATCTGCTAATAATATTTTTAAGTTTGATGATGTGATTATTATATTCTTGAATGAATAAATTCACAAGAAGAGTACAGAGGAATCGTCATCTAGGAATGCTTTAAATGTAGAAAGTAGGGGCATGCAGAAGGAGAAATCTAAGAGTAAAAGTAATGGGAAATCAAAGTTAAGGGATAGTAGATCTAAATACAGAGGTAAGGGAATTACTTGTTGGAAATGTGGAAAGAAAGGACATGTAAAGAAATATTGTTGGTCAAAGGATAAAAAAAACCAACCAGACAAAGGTAAAGAAGTAAATATTGTTGTAGCAGAGGCAATGTAAGATGCTCTTATTCTTTCTTTAAATAATAGAATTGAATCATGTGTTTTAGATTCAAGAGATTCTTTCTATGTAACCTATAACTTCCGTTAAAAAAATCCACTTGAGACCCAAGAACAACCTAGGATTAGTTAGGAAAATTATGGAATAATTTTGTTTTTATTAAAAGAATCTACAATCATGTTACAAGGCAACAGTAGTCACTAATAGGTTCCAGAACTATTCAAATCTACTAGAGTATACTTTCCTTTTATTAATAATTATTAGAGATCGTAAGGTCCAAAATTTGGGATTAGAAGTTCTAATTAGGTTCAGAGGGAAAATTCCTCACCACACCCACTCTCTAACAGGGTTAAAGTTTCAACTTGATTTTTCTCACACTTAACTCATTCAAAATTTTCCTGGATAGAAAATTTCCTCACCTTTCCATTGATATAAAGAAGTCCTAATTCCTCATATTTTTCAAGTTATGGGCCAGCGGTCCTTGGGGTGAAAATTTTCCCCCAAGAGTGGGCCTACAGGCCGAGGAGTGAAAATTTTCCCAAAGTGTGGGTTGGCGGTCCGCGGCGAGACCTTGGGAAAAAAATTTACCTCCGGGGCAAAAATCACATTTCCCCCCATGCTCCCACGAGTCCACAAAGGACACATGGTAATCCCCAAGGTAGCATGGGGAAAACGAGGAAAGGCAAGGTGGCAGGGAGAAAATTGACTTAACGCCCCAAAGGGCTAAGAGGGTAAAAGGACTCGCGCCTTCACCGGCACCTTGCGATGCCACGTGGCAGCCCCTGATTGGTTGTGGGATGGCGGAACAGCGGGGAAAACTTTGAAAATTTTCCAAAAAAAATTTGAGGAAAAAAAGACAAAAAGGGACCCATTACTCCGCTGATGCCTCATGACGCGACATGGCATCACTTGATTGGTTGTCGGCCGACGGGGAAAATTTAGAAAAAAAATCCCAAAATTTTTTGAAAGCGCTAAGTTAAAAAGGGGGTCCATCCCACCACTGGCACCTCATGGTGCCATGTGGTAGCCTCTGATTGGTTGTGGGCCAACGGGGCGGTGGAGAAAATATTGAAAATTTTCCCAAAAAAATTCCTAAGCCCCAAGGGAAAAATTCGGGCCACAGACCCGCCAAGGAAATTTTTCCCAAAATTTTAACGCCAAGTGAAGAAAACTTCAGAAGGTAATAAATTTTTATAGATAGCTTGGTTTGGGGAAAATGAGGACTTTCTAGAAATATTTTGATGTCCTCTTTGCACAGAGCTCACTAATTTTTGGTTTTGAGAAGGTTTAAGGGGTAAATTTTAAGAAAACGGCCTGCAGGCTTTTATAATGCGAACTGGTAAATTTTAACTTGTTAGATCTGTTCAATTTGATCTTCTTCCTCTCTCAACAAGTCAAATAGACATGGGGTATTGTTCTTAGATGAATTTAGGATAGATTTAAAGGGTTAATTTGTTTGATTGAGGCTCAGTTTGAAATTTCCAACATTTGACAAAAAAATGACTGCAAAATAACAGTAAAACGGTTCCAGCCAATTTTACTAAGTTTTCTAAGAAATTTTCTTGAGTATTAATGTCTAGATGAATTCATTTAGATCCTACCACTTCAATTTAATTAAATAAATTGTTATTTTATTATTTTAGGTTTAAACTGTGCGTTTTTGGTTTAGATACTTGCTAGTTTGAAATTACAAATAACAAGGATCAAATTTTAAAGGATCTATTTGCCATTTTCATCTTCTAAGTATTAAAATTCATTCCAATTCCAATATAAAATATTTTATTTTATTCAAAACAAACCATTCAAGACCAAAATGCATTTCTGATTTCTAATTTTACACATTTCCAAAAGATAAAATACTGTATTTTTCTTACACGCATTTCTTCCTTTCAAACAGAGATATCAATACATTGAAATGATCATATTCAATACTAAAATGAAATTTGAGAAAATCATTACATTCATTTGTTGATTCCAATGGACAACTTTACAACTTATTTCTTTTATTCCTTCCATAAATCATTTATTGACACAGGGCAGAATAATACATTTTCTTTTCACGTGTTGCACATTTCCACTTTCAAAACAGGGACTTCCTAGTGCATGATAAACACACATTTCCAATTGAAGAATATCATATGAACAAGTTAAACACTTCTAATAATTCCATTGAAACTCATACAACCTCCTTTCCATTTGATTTCAAAGTACAGTATACCAAACAGTATCATTTGTTCACATTCTTTCCAAAACACCATATAGAGTATAACTCTTTTACATTTCCAATTTCCACTTGCAGTCAGTACAACATCTTTCCATTACAAACATTTACAAGGTCATCCACTTCAAGTGGGAAAGGTTACAATGAGATTTCATTTCACAAGGGACTATCAAACTTTCTTTTCTCATCTCCAGAACAGTAACATGCATTCTTCTCTTTCTTCCAATTTTGATCACAACAAAGGCAGGGGAAAGGCACCGCTCTCCACCCAACCTAGACATCCAATGAAAGGAGAAGCCATCCTTCTTCATTGGCCCCCGAGCCCCAACCATAATGTAATAAAATATGTGATCCAAGTCATGGCAACAACAGGCTTCCAGAAAACATACACACAGTATTTTCACAATTAAACACAGTCCAAAATAGAATGTAGTTTTTACAACTACAATAACACATGACAAGCAATACTAAGGCTTCACCAAGTAAGCCAAAGGAGCAAGAACAATGGGGGATGCTTTTTATGCCTCCCAAATAGGGAAATGGGTATCACCACTTGAGTTACAAACCACCAAAAAGGATAGTATATCAAAGCTCTGACATTCCTTATGCCTCCCCCAAGTATCCCTTATTCCTCACATTTCCTTATGTCTCCCCAACCTCTTATGGCACCCCATAACGAGTAAAGAAATGCAAGCTATTTCTTTGTAATTTGGAACCCAAATCCAAACTCCCTCCACCCTTATACCTCCATAAAACACACTTGTGCCTCCCACATAATAAACCCCATAGTCTTCTCCTACACCATTCCTAGGCCATCTACCCACATCCCACAACAATAAAAAACATACCAGCATTTACATATTCATAAAAGGGAAAACAAGAGTATTTCCAAGAGCCACGCTCTTACCTCTCCATGATGAAGTTTGTTCCAAGTTCAAAATAGAAATCTCCTTCCAATGCAAGCAATCCAAAAATCAACCCAATACAAGCATGCAACAATCTTCCAAAAACTTCTCCAAGCAAGAGCTCCCAAAACAACAAGAAAATTCACCCAAAAGAAGTCTCCCAAAAGTGAAGCAACCCAAAAGAAGGCAAGAAATTCAAATTTTATAGAAGAGGGAAGAGAAGAGGATGAGGTGGATCCATGTAGGATGCCACATCACACATCCTCAACCCCAAACACAAAGTCAACTTCATTTACCAATGCATAATAAATAGGTGGGTGAATAATATGACAGATTTACTTACACACTCAAACAAGTCCATACCCCATAAGGACTGGAATTAAATTATGTAAGAAAAGTGCAATTACAACATTCAACTTGACTTGTAAAAATGTATTAAAAAGGTCTAAATTAAACACTCCAACCATAGGCAAGGCTGGTATGTAAATTGAAGAGGTATGGGACAAGTTTAACTTGTCCCACAAGCCTCCAAAATCAGCCTCCAAGGACAAATTCGAATTTCCAAGAAGGTGGAGTGTTTCACACTCAAAATTTAACTTACACATCACTTACAAAGTCACTTACACATTACTTACACATTCTTACAACACTTTAAAACATGGCCAACAACTCTATTAATTACATTCTTATGACATCATTTAATTAATTAACTAAACAATATGATTACTCACAATATTTACACACCATTTAATAATTAATGAAAGGGTAAAAGCATCACAAAATAAACACATGAAAACATAAAAAAGGGACCAAAAATAAAAGAAATACATAAAATCTTTTGGTAACATTTAAAGGTGATCCCCCCATGGAAATCCCTAACACTAACAAACACACACACAAACAAAACTACTTGTCATGGTGACCTTGTTGAATTCATCTAGAATTCCAATGTGGTTGGTCTCCAATCCCTCGATGTTTGTTGTGATATTTTTAACCTGCAAAACACAAATACCTCCTTAGGCCTCATGGCCATATCAAAACATCCAAAATAATATAAATATAATTAAATTTCTAAAATCATCTAGATATATGAATCACAACAACATCGAAGCAATCTAGCAATATCATTATAGTTTTATCAACAGCTATATCATCATCCAATAATTTTCCATTTCTAGGGCTACTCACAATATCCAAATATCACAAGTCCAAACAACATCTATCATATAACCATGTCCAACAGTATAACATCATTAACATATAAAGTGTTTCTAATAATCATCATGCATCATATAAGAATCAAAGTCAACAATAATCCATGATCAAATATCTAACATCCTATTAAATCAAAACTATAATAATGTCCTTAATATAGTTGATAGTGTCATGATCAGCATCAAAAGGTGTCAAAGGGAAGTGGGCACTACATCGCCCTCCCCTTAGACTCGACTTCCTCCTGGAAGTCACTGGAACAAATGTGGAAACTAAACTCATAATAAAGTGACACCCTCCCATGTAGCTGCAGTCTCATCATATCTATCCCACTGCACCTGAATATGATCAACCTCTCTTCCTCGAAGGCCTAGGGTCCTGCGATCTAGGATTCGAATAGGCTCCACCATCACCTGCTCCTAATCCTGCACCTGCAATGATGTCTAATCTAACACATGAGAAGGATCTGTAACATATCTCCTAAGAACTGAAACATGAAACACATCATGTATGTGAGACAAGCTAGGTGCAATGCTAGATGGTAGGCCAAAGGGCCAATATGCTCCAAGAGCTCAAAAGTACCCACGAATCTAGGAGCTAACTTAGAACCTTTTCCATAATAGATAGGTCTCTTATATGGCCTGACATGAAGGAACACCTTCATGCCCACATCAAAACTACGATCGGTCCTATGCTGATCCACATACTTCTTCTACCCATCATGTGCCTCCTGTAGTTTTTGTCTGATCAATACCACCTACTGCTCCATGTCCTGCAACAAAGTTGGTCCAAGAGAAACCCTATCCTCTAGTGTGTCCCAGCTAATAGGTGTCCTACACTTTCTACCATACAAAGCCTGTAAAGGAGCCATGCCTATAGAACTCTAAAAACTATTATTGTAGGCAAACTCCACTAAGTATAGGTACTCCTCCCATTTAGACTGCTAGTCCATCACATACATCCTGAGCATGTCCTCTAAAATTTGATTTACCCGCTCAGTCTATCCATTTTTCTCATGGTGATATGTTGTGTTGAAATTGACCTTCATCCTGAGGGCATGTTGCATGGTAGTCCAAAAATGGGAAGTGTACAAAGGATCGCAGTCACTAATGATCTTCTGCGGAATCCCGTATAACCTGATGATCTCATCCAAATATACCCGTGCCACTACTCTAGCTGTATAAGTGGTCTTAACCAAAGAAAAGTGAGCCACTTTTGTCAATTTATCAATCGTGACCATGATGGCGTCGTGGTCATATCTCGACATTGGTATCCCAACAATGAAATCCACTCTGGTATAGCATTAGGGAAAAGAAGGCCAGCTAGATGTTGATGCTTGGCCTTAACTCTCTGGCACTCTAAACATCATGACACAAACTGATCCACGTCTCTACAAAATCCTCTCCAATGATATAGCCATCTCAAGGTGGCACATATTCTTCACCCCGGGATGGGATGAATAGGGTGCATGATGTGCCTCTGCCAAGATGTCCTACCTCAAGCCTCCATCTCTAGGAACATAAATCTGGCCTCTTTACCTAAGAAGACCATCTGCCTCTAAATAAAAACCATCAAACTTCCCCTCGAGGGGTCTCTGAGACTCAATCTCTGCTCGAACTGCAATGTAGAAGTTGTCAAGAGGAAGCTACTAAAGAATCTTACTCCGCAAATCTATGCTCACTAAGGTGGCCATAACCACATGTCTTTATCTACTGAGAGTGTCCTCCACCAAATTCTCTTTCCCTTTCGCATGCTCTATCTCCATATCATACTCACAAAGAAACTCCATCCAATGCCACTGAGGAGCATTAAGATTGGGTTGCGTGAAGAGATGGTGAAGACTCAAGTGATCTATCCTAAGTGTGAATCTATGACCAAGAAGAAAGTGTCTCCATCGACAAAGGCATGCATAACTGCCACAAGCTCAAGATCATGAGTCGGATAATTAAGCTTGTAATCTTTGAGTTTGCGAGACTCAAAATCCACTACTCTACCCTCTTGCATCAACACACCTCCAAGCCCTGCTAAATAATCATCTGTGTAAATGAAAAACTCACCCTTTGGATCTGGCACCGCGAGAATACATGTTGTAGTGAGAGATTCCTTCAATGTAATGAAGGCATGCTCACATTTTTCCAACCAAAAAAAATTCTTCCCTTTCCTCTGAATGAAATTGATGGGGTGTACAATTCGAGAGAAGTCCTAAACAAATCTCTGATAGTACCCTGCTAATCCCATGAATCTGTGCACATCAGTCACTTTAGTGGGTGTTGGCCAATCCATAATAGCTCTAATCTTGGAAGGATCGATAGCGATACCTTCCCTAGAAATGATGTGACCCAAATACTGCACCTCTGTCTAAAAGTATGTCCAAGGCAATTTTGGACATGTTTATTTGGGTGATGATGAACCTTGTAGTATTACTGGTAAAGGGGAAGTTCATCTAAAATTATAGAATGGAAATACATGGGTATTGAAATATGTGAGGCATGTGCCAAGCCTAAGGAGGAATATTATTTTTGTAGAGAAACTAGGTGAAGTTGGTTGCATGGTTACTTTTACAGGAGACTCTTGGAAAGTCACCAAGGGTGATTTTGTTATGGCAAGAGGTAAGAAGGTAGGAATGTTATATTTATCTACATGTGTTACTGATTCTTTTTCTGTATTATCTACTTTAGATTCAGATGCATGTATGTGGTATAATTTATTGGGTCATATGAGCCAAAAAGGAATGTAGATCTTAAATGCTAAGGGTAAGTTATCAGATTTGAAAGATTTAGATCTTGATTTCTGTGAGCATTGTGTCTTTGGAAATTAAAAGAGAGTGAGATTTCTCAAAGTTGGGGTAACTAAGAAGGAGCAAAAATTGGAACTTGTACACTTAAATGTGTGGGGACCAGCTCAAGTAGCTTCTCAAGGAGGATCCTATTATAATGTTACTTTTATTGATGATGCTACAAGAAAGGTATGGGTTTATTATATTAAACATAAATTTGATGTTTTTGAAACTTTTAAAAGATGTAAAGCCCTTGTTGAGAATGAATCAAATTCAAATTTGAAATTCCTTAGATCTGACAATGGTGGTGAATATTGTAGCAAGGATTTCAATGATTATTGTTTAGTGACTGGGATATGTAGAGAAATAATGGTTCCAAGAACACCACAAAAGAATGGTATTGTAGAAAGAATGAACAGGAAAATCATGGAATGTGCTAGAAGTATGAGGATACATTCATAGAAATATTGATTAGGTTTTCTAATTTTTTTGGTAGACGCAGTTGATAAAGCATGGTCTTCAAATTGATTAACAATACAGCCTTCATGTTCACTAGATTGTGTTGGAATGCTCATTTTGATCCTTGCCTAGTTGACCGTGTTCTAAAAGAGGTACCCGCTATCATATAAGGACCCATAAATTTTATATATGGGCTTGTCACTAGAGCTTTTTGATTCCTCATGATCATCCAGGCCCATAAATTGGATGCACCAAATCCAAAAGATGCACTTTCATTGATTATCCAGGATCTGAGTAATTTCTGCATAATGAACAATATAATGGGATTCCGTAGAACTACTCCAAATTATTAGGAGTCGTGATATTGAATGGAATGATCATGATCAGGTATTGTATTCTATAATAATTGGTAACCAAGGATGAACCAGTTGAAAATTTATTTGATATAGAAATATGAACTCTCAGGATTTAAATATGTCATACCAATGACTGGTTGTACGAGATAACCGGAATGTTGGTTGTACCCCTGACCAAAAACGGTCATGCAAAGTCAGTATCGGTTTAAATAAGTTCCATAGTGGAATTGGTTCAAGGAGAATCAGTTCTCCATCGGATTCTAAAAGGCTGACCGACGTCAGTCACTTAACAAATTTGGATACAAATGTCCAAGAGGTCCATGTAATGAACCTCAAAAGATAACTAAAAGACTCACTGATGAGAAGGTCATAAAGTGCAAGGAAACTTCCACAACATGGTTTATCACAAGGGTCTCGCATTTTATCCATGGATTGACTGATAAGTTGTGGTGAGACTCATAAATTTTTGAAGAAGCATATGCAGGATCATTTCCCTTATGTCCAGTGGGTGTCCAAATGGCATACAAAATGAGATTCAAAACAACTATTGTACTATACAAAGGCGACACTTCAGTTATAATAATTAAGTTGTTGAGTTAAGCAAGATGAAATTGCAAAAAGAAGCATATGTATATACTGATGAACAAAATGGGGAATCTATAGAGGGCCTCAACCCTTGAAAAGGTAACATTAGTTATAGTATGCATATACAAAAAAGGAAGGCTATGCACATAAAGTAGGTATTGACATTGGTCAATTGATTGTTACACATTTCTCTATAAAGGTGGGACTTCATATTCAACAACTGTCTTGAGTCTTAAACTCAAATTATTTATGATCTTGGTCCCCATTTAAACATACTGTATATCTCCTGAAAATGGCTTACGAGACATGCCCATTCCCATGAAGAGATTTATATGTAACAGTCTAGCTTAGGTATGACTTTTTGTAGTCAATGAGAAATTAGTGTGCAGGTTTATACATTTAGCCTATCTTGTTCTCATACTGCTAATTTAGAAGGTTATTGAGTGACATGAAAGTTTGACTAATTATATCACGTCCTTTGAGCCAAATTATTTATTTTATTTTGTGAATTTCTGACCTATTACACCCATATGCCCAACCATATCTATGAAAATGGCAGCTATGTTATTTTAGCCTACTGTTTGTGGGTGCCCATATGCCCTATTGTACAAATCTAGTATGTAGCCCCATTGCTGAGGCTTAAAATAACATGAAATGTCAGAAAATGGCTATGGCATATGGGTAGTAAGCTAGGTTAGAGAATCCTATGAAATGAAAATAAACAATATGAGACAGAAAGAACGGGGATTAATTAGTAATTTCTTCACTCAAGAACCTTATATCTACATAGGTAGTATAGATACTGGTTGATAAATGCAGAATGTCTAAAGTGCATCATTTTGTGACTACCTATGGTTCCCCCCACTTTATGTTGATTGAGAAGATTAGTTTCGGTAACATAAAATAGATAGAGATGCGTACTTGATGTCCATGACGAGTGTAGTAGAAACATGCTAAAGGACTCAAAAAAGTGTAGGAATGACATGTAAGATGGATGGTTTTTTAGCATGGAAAATAAATATGAAAAATGCGTAAATAAAAAGTGATGAGAGTAGATACCTAGGGCTGACTCCAAGTGTCTAGCATTAGCTACAAGCATGTGTAATGGTGTACCTAGATATGGTTAGTAAAGTGTGTTGTATCGTAGCAGTACAGTTTTTGCTTGACGCTATTGTTGTGGATTATTTCCCCCATTTGGTTATGTTGATTTCTCATACGGATAGAGACCTGCAAGGTAGGAAAATGCATCAAGTAGACATGTGTGTGTCGTGTGTAGTGTAAAAACGGCAATGTAAAAGACTACATGTGTAAATGTAAAATAAGCTAATGGAAAAGGAAAACTATAAACGTAGAGTATGGAACATGCTGCACTTGATAGCATGTCGAGAAAGAAAGTGTATGAAGTAGTATCCTGTACTGTGATTGGGAAAGGAGAAAGATGGTTAGAAACTATTCAGTGACAGTGAGAGTGAAATTCATAAGGAGGAAATGAACTCTGGCATGTCCTCCAAGTTCGAAACTACTTTCCTGAACTGTGTGTAGAGTATCTACTGTCATTTTCAACAGTTTTTTTGGAGGATCTGACACCACTAGATGAATCTAGTGTAGAGAGGCACACCCGCTGATAACCTCCAAGCCTATAGCTAACGAAACCATAAATGCTAAGGACACTATGGTCCTACACTCCAAATATGTTGTGTCTTCGGGGTTCATACTTGAATGAGTTTGAACCCACTCCTTGTATGTACCCCACAATTCCAAGTTGTACAGGTAAAGTGCATTGAACTGAATCTCTAAGTGGTAAATACGCTATGTTAGTAGATTCCCCCAAGTTACTGTCTCCTTATCATGCAGTATGAAACTTGTTCGAAAACATAGTAACCCGCATCGGTTAGGGAGGGATCAGCATCAGTCAAGAAAGGAGGAACTGGCATTAGTTAGGGCTAACCAGCATTGGTTACCTGTGCGGGAGTGTTTTATTCAACTCAAGAGCACATAAAAATAAGAAGGCTAGCCAAAGAACAATGTAAACATGCATGCATATGTAATTGCAATGTGCTAAGCTACACTAAGTTTTTATACGCCTGTAAAATCTACCAAGAAATCTAGAAGTTTATATGTAAACATGCTACAGACATGAGTGTACATCACTCACGATGATCGTTAAGACACACAAGGTCATCACGGCTGTAGAGACAATAAACAACTATGCACACCAAGAACATAATTGCAAGGCCCACAAGACAAGTACTATACATATAAGAAGTGCAGACAGATTGTATATCTTTTCAAATCTATGGAAAATAGATATGGCTTGTTTCTTGGTGGACATAGCCCACACTGGGTTAACCACATGAAGCATGCGTTAGCATGTTAGAAAGATAACTAGTTTTGTCATAAATCATTTGGTAAGAATATCCACTTTGAGAGTGCTAAGTATTCTTAGATATGAAAAAATAGTACCTGGACAGAGACTAACGTGTGATAACCCCAACACATGATCTCGAATAATTTGTCAGGATAGGGTAGATAGGTGAGCTTTACTATGCTTACGTGTAAGAGACCTAGTAATCTGCAATCACAACTAGAAAAAAGCGATGAAATCATTGGATGTACCCTGTATGATATTAGATTTCCAAATGACTTTAGAAGAGTAAGCTAACTAGCATGTGATAAACCAAAAGTGACCATGAATGAGAAAAAGTATAGGGAGAATAAAAGCAACTATAATATGTAAATGTATGTTGTGGATGGATGGAAAATAATGTAAAATGGATCTGATTAAGAGCTTGAGTATCCATCTACCTGAGTAGATGGAACCTTTCATGCTCAGTGAGGTACCATTTTGTAAAATCTTCCCCCTCAGCAGGTCAGAGGATATGACATCATTGAGAGTGCATCATCGGGTCAAATGAGTAAAGTGTGTATACAGAGAATGTAGTGGATATAAGGATGAAATATGACCATCTGATGAGAACAAGATGTGTCACCCAAGTAGATCTATGTGCATAATGTATAATATATGTTATGTGTAAAATGCTCAATCAGCTAGGACAATTGTATCCTGATGAGGGGATTGAATAAGATGTGATAGGTCTGTTGGGCCCCTAAAACATTGGCTAAGTAAAAAAAGGACACATAGGCACGTGCAAGGCCTAGTTGAAGAAAAGTGTGCAAGGATAAAGCATGTAGGGTAGAGTTTAGGGAAGGATTTAAGGAAACATGTGGCACGCATGCAGATAGAACCAAGGGTTCGGGACTTAGCCATATTGGTCATTTTGGTAGAACACGTGAAAAGCATGACCCGAATATGCATGTGAAGGGGATAAGGTGCCAGCCTGGCAACAGGGTGGCCCAAGAAGGAGCATGCCTACGGTAGAAGCTTCTAAAAAATCATCATGATAAAAAGTGGGAAGCTCAGGCCTGAAGGAGCATGCTCACATGGAGGACCACATTCAGACACTTGGCATTGGATCTAAGGCCATTGGAGGATGAGTTGGCAGTCCAGAAATCCTATACATACAAGCACCTACAGAATGAAGTAGATAGAGAGAGAGAGAGGGTGGAGCTCTACAGAAATACTACAAGAACTCTATTAGTTTGGGTAATTGTGTTTAGGGAAGGATGTATCAAGGGTATGGATTATAAATTTCTTTTAAGAGCCTAGTCATATGAGTCCATATATAATGCATGACTATGGTCTATTTCTTTGTAAAATTTTGTAATGGCTCTATAAATGTAATGAGGTTACCAGCTTACAATGAATATTAACATTGATGATTCTAATGCATACATTTTTCTCATTGTTCTTTCTCATTTATGTTTATAATTATGGATTATTTTACAACTTCTTTCTATTTTGGTATAATTTATTCAATATGTTAAGCATTTTCTTTCTATAATGACTGCAAGGACTTAAAATCCGTCCTAAGCTCTATGGTGCTTGTATGATTTACTTCCTTCCAATTCTCTTAAAACTGGATCATAGATGATGTTTCCCACTAAACTCACATAAACGAGAGACTCGGCACCCACGCATACCTCAGGTGAGCGCCCAGTGCCCGTTGGGTGATAGGTCGGTGTGCATGGGGTTCCTTTCTTTTGTGATAAGGGTAAAAAGGACTACATCTTGGTTCCATTGTTGGGACCTCTTTTCGAAGTTGTAGTGGGAAATGGCATACATCATGATCTGGGTAATGAGTAATGACGAAATGTTTAACTCTGGAAGGTGTTGAAACATGGTTCAAGAGCACGGAGGATGAATCATGGTAGAAGAGAACCTCTACCATGATTTATATGAAAAAAAATTCTGTTTTTTCCCAGTAGAACTGTATGAATAGATCTCAGCATATGTGTATGGATCAAGCTAGTATTCTAGATCATGTGTGTGGACCCAAGTAGATTACTAGAGGCTGTAGGATGTAGATATGACGTGGACTCGTGATGTGGATCATTGGTGGGAAGGTTTACTTGCTAGCTACGCTCTGGAGTACGTTATTTCCACATATTAATATCCGAAAGTTGCTAAGTTTGAATTTTTTTGGGAGCCCAGAGGATCATTTCTACATTTTATCCCTCTAGTAATGAATATCTTGGTTGTTACTTTGGGTTTAGAGGCATTTCCAATGGCCAGCTAAACCAGTCTGAGTGTTGGGTGAGGGAGCTAGGGTGGAGGAAGATGGAAAATTTTATGACAGAGAAGGAAAGAGAGGAGAGATGGCTCAAGTATAGTGAAGTGTGTGAAAGAGAGATTACTAGACAACATGAGGCTACAAATGTGATGGATCTATGGAGGAAGATGTTACGTGAAGGAGTTGAGGTTCAGGCAGAGGATGTGGAACCTAAGAAGTCTCTGCTACCCCATCTTGGAAACCACATAAGAGATACCCCTTCAGCTTTTGATGAGATTTCGTCACACGGAGAAAGAAGATTCATTGGCATGTATCTGAACCCACCCAATGACCAAACCCTAGCGCTTGATTTTCCAAAGAAAGGAAGGATTATCATTGACCCAATTGGAACCAGTGGAAGTGACAGATCTACGCCTAGGAGGTATAATTTTTCATTTCCCACCTCTATGGCTACACATATCCCAGTATTTGGAGGATTCTTTGGATAAGGAGCAAGTATATAAGCCTTTGTTCTCATGTCTAGAAGTGGCGGGGGGTACAATAGCGGTAGTGGGGCATTATCACATACCGTCAGTGCACAGTTCAGTGGAACCTTGGGGGTACTTGGCACAACTACTATAGGACCTAGTGGTTCTGGTGGATCTGTTGGGTCAAGAAGGATAGGATCTAGTGGACCTAGTGGTTTTGGTGGATCTGGTGGCTCAGCAGGCACAAGACCTAGTGGACTTGGTGGATCCAATGGCAGAGGGAACACCGGGGGAAACCAAGTTTCTGGTTGAGGAGGACAAGGGCCCTAGCCACTCCCTCATGTCTTCTTTGAGATGTCATTACACTTGCTAGATTATAGAGGTATTGAGGATTTTGTGGAGCATGTTCACAAGTGTGAGCTGGTATGGCACGCAAAGGGGATCACAACCTCGAAGCGGAAGGCTAGTCAATTTACAACAACGTTACAGGGGCATGCACATAGCTGGTATAGGAAATATGACCCTCATCAAATGGTGGTGGATTATACTACTTTAAGGAATGCCTTCTTGGTATAATTCCACATCCCTGAGTTTGAATAGAAGAGCATCAGTTCCCTGAAGGAGATTCAACAAGGAATGGCAGAGAGTGTGCAGGAGTATGATGCACGCTTTAAAACTCTCTTATCTAAGTTATCTTATGATATTCACCCTTCACAGCATGCTCAGTGTTTTTTTGGAGGATTGATCACACCTTTTAGAAGGGCCTTATCTCATAAAAATTTCACAGACCCACGTGATGCATTGGAAGTTTCTCTACACGCCGAGGCTATGGGTAGTATTGATCCTAGAGTTAGCCCATTCATAGAGGCTCAAATTGTTACTATGGCTAACAAGTGGAGAAATTGTCCACAAACTCATCCCATGAGACTCGCAGTGGTTTATGGTGTATGGATTGTCAAGTAGAGGGGCATGTCAAGGGTAGTTATCCTAGGAGGGCAATACATGCTATGATAGTAGACTGTGAAATTTTTCATGGGGACTATGATGCAAGTAGGTGCCTCTTATTACAGCGCTTAATCTGGAAGAATGTTTCTTGCTACTATAATATTTTCACCTCTACAACCCATGATACTAAGGATTGTAGGCTCATTGATCAGATCCATGAGGCCATTGATCATGGGGTGTGCCAAACCATCATTGATAGTAGTTTTAAAGGGGATGATTGTTGCTATGAGGAGCGTGCAAATGGTGGCACACGAGGAAGGGGATTTTGTGGAGGATTTTGTGGTCATGGTAACTGCA
This sequence comes from Taxus chinensis, assembly GCA_019776745.2. Taxonomy (NCBI): domain Eukaryota; kingdom Viridiplantae; phylum Streptophyta; class Pinopsida; order Cupressales; family Taxaceae; genus Taxus; species Taxus chinensis. The sequence continues at coordinate 488,439,518 of CM034154.1, forward strand.
GGAAAGGAAGGAGTGAGTTCTCGTGTGGAACCTGTTTTAATTATGGGTCTACAGAACATTATAAACGAGAGTTCCCAGATCTACTATAGTTCTCATGGTGTGGAAAGAAGAAGAAGTATGAGGAATGCCTGGAGTTTTTCAAGCACATGAATCAGTAGCAACGGAAAGACAAGGGCACTGGAATGGTAAGCATTAAGAAGAAAAACACACAATGGATGCCGTGGGTAACACGTGATGTAGGCTTGGAACCTATTTTAGTAACAACAAGAGCAGAGGCCACGTGTGCAAAATAAATACCAAGGTAGAGGACCCTGGTTTCAAGAAAGGAAGTAGTTCGCGAGAAATACCCAGACCCCACGCATCAAAAGGAAGTATATCAGGATACCATGGATGTTATTTGTAGTTTACTAAGAGAAATCCAATATCTAAAGGAGTAGTCCAGGAGGGAGGAGCAAAGGAGGAAAGTTAAGGCACCAAAGGATGACCTGGATGAGGTCAAGGAAATATGTAAAATGCTAAGGCAAGAGAATATTATTCCCTTGCTAGGATCATGGTTGAGGGAGAAGGTACCATGCACCAAGGAAGAGCACGAGAGACAGATCCTGCATACAAACCTTCCTCTTCACAACCTTGACTATGACAAGGAGATCACATTGGATGATGTCATAGATGGATGACTCCTTACTAATATCCTCATTGACATAGGTGCAGAGGTCAATGTTCTCACATTGGATGCTTGGCACCAGATGGGGAGACCTTCATTACAGCCATCTTCGAATGTATTGTATATGGAAAACAAAACGAAGGCAATGCCCATTAGTGTCTTAAAGGATGCAGCTATCACTATCAAGGGTGTTAAGTTTACTTGGGACTTCAAAGTCTTGGTGCTCATTGAGGCAGACAATGTTCCAGCACTACTTGGGCTCCCATGGTGTTGTAATAACAACGTTGACCTTCATTTTAACAAGGGGTACATCAACTTTGAAAATAAGGAGGAATGAGTTATTATACCCTTGGCTTATGGGAAGTCAACACCCTATACAGAACCTTTAGGGGAAGAGGTCCTAGATATGATATATGTGTGCTCAATCAGTGATCCAGAGATAATCCATCCTACCAATGGAGTTATCTAGTTTAAGGATGCTCAGTCAGTAAGTGACACCACTAGCCTAGCATGTGATAATTGGGTGCATGAGACTTATGAATTGATCAGATAGTAGTTGAGAGGATCGGTAACAAAAGTAACAAAGGCACGTACAGTCCGGCACCTAGGAGGAAAAAAATACCTAAGTATTCAGGAGGGGCCTTCCTTGAGATATTTTTACAGGAGATGGAAGCTCTGTGGAAGGAGGAGAATGAATGAAGAGGGATGTTAAGTTATTTCCTACTTAGCACGGTGGCACAATGGTGGGCTACACATCAGGAGATCCTTTTGGAATGGCGTGAGGTGAGAATTTCTCTCTGTGTTAGGTTTTCTAGAAGTAACATACCCACCACCATCAAGGACTACCATGGTAAGGAACCCACCTCTTTCCACATCCAAGCTAGTGAGAAGGTCTGAAGAGAAGGCGTGGAATCTTTACCACCACCCCTTTGGGTGCACAAGTTATATTCTACATGGCAGGGTTTCACGTGCGCATGATACATACATTCAAAGACACACCGCCAAACATGGAATTGGCAAGAGCTAGCATCTGACCTCATTCAAACATTTGAATATCGAAGTACCAAGCCATCAGTTGATAAGGCATTGCAGGTTGTTAAGCACCTTACCATGGGGGATAGTGCCATGGTAGAAGATAGGCTGTTAGAACTGCTAGGTGGACCAGGTTTGGAAGTGTGCTTTGAAGAAGAAGTAGAAGAAGCAGAAGAGATACAGATTGAGTACACATGCTTGGAAAAGGAGAGAGGGAAATTAGTATATGTTATTGTTGGAGAGGAAGCAAAGAGCCTAGATGTTAACAATTATATGGGGACGCGTGAGGTAGTGGACAGTGATGACGCTTGTGCACACACCTATCATGAGCCTTTAAAGAAAAGTAAGGTTAACATCGGCTCAGAAGAGGAACCTAAGGAAGCTATCATTGGAGATTACTTGTTGGAGAAGGAAGTCTCTAAGATCATTGATCTTTTTCGCGAATTTGAGGATTTATTCCTGCGTGGGTACCATGAGCTCAAAGACATCCACCATTCCTTGGGGGAGATGAGGATAAATCTTAAGGATGGTGTGTGCTCAGTTAGGAAGAGACCCTACTATATGAATCCCAATTTGTGTGTAAATGTAAAGGAAGAGATAGATAAAATGACAGCTTCTGGAATCATTGAAGCTATGGAAGAATTGAAATGGATAAGTCGGATGGTGATAAGCATCAAGAAGGATGGACGGATTAGGATATGCGTGGATTATAGGGAGGTGAATGTATTTTTTTTCATCAATCCATTTCCAACCCCCTTCACTGAATAAATCTTAGAGGGATTCGTTGGGCACAAAATCTATTCCTTTACGGATGGATTTTTGGGGTACCACCAAGTTCGGATTACAAAGGAGGACCAGGGGAAGACAACTTTCACCAATGAATGGGGAATTTTTGCATACACAATCATGCCCTTTGGGTTGAATAATGCACCTGATGTTTTTTTGCACATAGTGGTTCAGGCATTCCAGGACTTCATCCACAAATTTCTTCAGGTTTATCTGGATGATTGGACAGTGTATGGGCTAGTGAAAGACCACTGTGATAAATTGAGGCTAATGTTTGAGAGGTGTCGGTAGTTAAGGATATCCCTCAACATTAAAAGTGTCTTTGCTACACCCTTTGGGATGTTACTGGGGCATATCATATGTAAGGAGGTTTTGTTAGTATATCCTACCAAAGTTACAGTTATTGTGGGATTGGGGGAGCCTACTAGCCAGAGCGCAGTTTGCACATTTCTTGGTCATATAGGTTATTACAGGAAATTCATCAGGGGGTATGCCAAGATAGCCATGCCTCTAGAATAATTGCTCAAACATAAAAGTTCCTTCCATTGGGGAGAGGTGCAGCAGAAGGCATTTGACGCATTAAAGGATAGGCTTGTCACCGTGCCTATATTACATTTTCCCTCTTGGGACAATCCCTTCCACATTCATGTAGATGCCTCAGGAACCACCATTGGAGTAGTGCTTGCACAACTAGGTGAAGGAATTTTTGATCATACTCTATGTTTTGCAAGCAGGAAGTTGACACCAATAGAGAAAAATTACACCATGACTTAGCACGAAGCATTGTTAATGATCTACATGGTTTTTAAGTTTAGACAATATCTATTGGCAACACCCTTTTTATTTTACACCGACCACATGGCGTTAAAGTACTTAGTGAAAAATCATGTTCTACAAGGGCGCATATGTCAGTGGGTGCTATTATTTCAACAATTTGAGTTTACGGTAATTATGAAGCCTGGAAAAAGTAATTGTGGACCTAATCATTTGTCAAGAATTGACTCAAGGGAGGACGCACATAGTATAGAAGAGGTTATGCTAGACACACAACTGTATAGGTTGTGGCACGCGCCCTTAGATTTGGAGGATATTTTGGTATTCCTAAAGGAATGTGTGGAGCTAGAAGGGATGAAGGAATTATAAAGAAAGCAACTAGCCATACGTGTCACGCCCTACATGTTAATCAGTGGGGACTTATACAAGTTAGGGCATGATGAATTTTTGCGCAGGTGTGTACTAGAGCATGAGCACCTCACCAGCATAGAGGAAGCACATGGAGAAAGTGTGGGTGTACATTATGCAGGTGATGCCACTGCACATAAAATTTTAATGCTAGGATTATGGTGGTAAACTCTATATAAGGATTATAAAGACTATTGTAAGGTGTGTGACCATTGTCAGTGCATTGGCAAACCAGGAAGGAGAGATGAAATGTATTTGCACCCTATCCCTAGTGCTTAACCTTTTGAGAAATGGGAAATAGACTTCGTAGGCTCTATTGTACTAGAAATTCATAGGACTGGATCATGCTATGCAATCACTTACACGGACTATTTGACACGATGGGCAGTGGCAGCCCCAACTAAGGACTACACAATAGCCATAGTGGTAATATTTTTTGGGAGAACATTATCACAAGGTATGGATGTCCTTTAATTTTAACTAGCGATAGGGGTACGCATTTCTTGAATGAAACCATGAGGATCCTACTAGCAGAGTTTATGGTGGTTAATCACAAGACTACCCCTTATCACCTATAAGCAAATGGAACCATCCAAGCATTTAACAAAATATTGAGTCATACCCTGACCAATATTTGTGATGTCGGAAGACAAGATTGGGATGACAAGGTATCATCTGTATTATGGGCTTACATGACAACTTATAAAAGGATGAACAAAGCCACGCCATTTTAATTGGTGTTTGGTGTGGAAGTCATTCTATCAGTTGAATTCATGTTACCTTCTCTGCGAATAGTGTGCACATGAGGGCTGGCTGATGAGAAAGCGTTGGAAGAAAGAATTGATGAACTGATGAAGCTAGATGAAATATGATCACTCACCAAGTGGAGCCAAACAGTAAAAAAAGAAAAGTAAAAATCATGGCACGATCACCACATCAGAAACAAGAAGTTAAATGTTAGGTAGATGATCTTTATATATGATTCTAAGTTTCTGCGCCATCCTGGGAAGTTGAAGGTCCATTGGTTAGGTCCCTATAAAATCTTGTACATCCTTGATTCAGGCACGTTCCAATTACAAGTGCTAGATGGAATGAAATTTCTTGGACACTTCAATGGAATTAGGCTTAAGCCCTACTATAAATAAGTCTTCTTGATGTTTGTAAATAAGGTATTTTTGCCAGTTAGTTTATAATTTCCTTTATGCATTTCTTTTCTTGTGTTTCCCTTTTTGTGTTGTTGTTTTGTTTTGCACCTTGGGCACCGGTAACCCTTATTACTCTTTGAGGATTTTTGAGTGTGCAGAGGACCGCGCATCATTTTATTGTGGGTGGAGTGAAGTGAAGGAAATCATGAGTAAAGTGCCAAGGAATTTTGTGTTAAAAATCCTGGTTGAATGCCCCTGTTGAAAGAGGTGCATGGAAAGAAAATATGGAAAAGGATGGTTGGTATCAAGATAAAGCTACGTTCAGATCCCACGTACAAAGGAAGAAAAAGTGCATAAGCAACATGAGGTAAGTGAGAGCAAAAATTAGGACAAAAGAAGTGCCTTCGGCACCAGTGACGCACGCACAACAGTCTCCTATCTAGATGGATTGGTTGCGTGTCAGAAATTTGGAAGATTATCCGCACAAGGTCAGGTGCATGAGTTAAAGTGCTAAAGTCAGACTCTGTTTGAAAAATCCACAAGAAATGTGAAAAGTGTGGTGGTAGGTGAAGTAGCATTTAATGCTTAAAAGGGGAAAAACTATAAATATAGCGTCGAGGCATTTCATTATTCACTTTGCATATAAGGAGAAAGAAGCATTTTTTTGCATTTTCAAAAACTAGGGCTTCCAAAAAACTAATCCGTGTGAAGAAAAATTTGAAGAGATTGAGCATAAGTGACTATTTTGGAGATCTGTGAACTAGAAGAAAGGGATTTCACAAGTGTAAAAGAGTTGTGAGAAGGCATCGTCTTGTGAAGGGATTATCCCAACTAGGGTTTCAAGAACTAGGACATGGATTTAAGGAATTTTCCTCGCAAATTCAAGATCTAAGGTGGGAAAGAGTGGAAGAACAGATTTAAAAGAAGTGATTAAAGTAAGAAGAAAACCTAGAAAATGGCACCTAAGAAACTAGTTAGCACACCCAAGAAGGGCAAGGGAAAGGGAAAACAAAAAGAAACTGATTCACATACAAACGAAGATTGGTATGTAAAAATATAATACCCAGATGGAGTATTAGTAGGGAAGGAGTGGGAGTCCCATCTAAGAAACATGTTTGTGAATGACTATAATCATTGTATGAGCACAATCAAGAAGGAGATGGCACTGGAATTAGTACACCCAATGAATAAAAGGACACCAAAGGGTTTTCCCATTTATAATGATGACGTGAAGGTAAAGTTGGAAAAAGCAGGGTTATTGCAACTCTTTGAGTTGCCTTACTTTGGGAAGCTTGAGCACCTCTATCAATGGTTGATGTCATACATGCATGAAGACTACTTCTATTTCACGGGGCAAAAAATACACACTACCCCTCAGCTCATCTCACATTTCATGGGCCTCATCTATGAAGGAGACAATTTGGAAGACAACCTAGGCGATAAAGAGGAAATTAAGGAAACTATCACTGCCTACGCATACAAAAAGGGGTCAAGGTACTATGATATCACAGATATCAAGGACTCGGTAATGAAGATGGCCACGCATTTGGTGATTAAGTTAAATGGCCAGGAGAGATGGACCCAAGTCAATAAGCCATGGTTACATGTTTACAAGAAAATCGTAGAAGGAACCATCTACAACTTGTTTGCGTTCATCGCAGATGAGATTGTAAGCTACGCGAAGGAAGGAGATAGGATCTTGTTCGGTAATTTTCTAATAACAATTTTTTTTTAGAGATTGGAGTACCTGTTGCATCAGAAAAATTCATATGGGAGTACCTAGCTGAGGACCCTTCACCCGCAAAAAAAATTGAAAAATACACATGTGACTCCATTACAACTATGCACAAGGCACTCCTAGAGAAATGGTATACATGCCTAAGGAACATGTTTGGGGCATAATGGAGAATTCCCCAACAACTTCCAGTGGCTACTAAAGGAGAAGTTGAATTTTTTGTGTACCAGAATTTCTTCCTGGGTAGGTTCAAACTAATGGATGAGACATGGAGCCCATGGTGTAAACTCCCCTTCACCTTCACAGCTCAATACTTCCAAGTGGGAGTAAACAAGTTTAAACAATCCAAGAAGCTGAAACTGGACCTTGATAATTTGGACCAGGAGCACAAGGAAATGCGCAAAGGGTTGTCTACCCCGAAAAGCATGCATACATGGAGAGGTACGTCTCACATGAAGTACAAATGAAAAATTCCTTGACCTTTCCCATTACAGGAGGATCCACGGTGTGTGTGTACCTTCTCATAAGACCCAAATCAGAGAAGGGCACATATCTAGAGAATGAGGTGTCTATGCCTAGGGATCTAATTAGCAGGAAGAGACATGTGCACAAGCAGGTGGAAAAAGAGCCAGAGAAGAAAATACCAAGTGTTGTAGAAACATAGGTAATAGGATCCCCTGGGACAAGTGCCAAAACTATTATGTATTCATGTAAGAAGATGCCCTTAGTCAAGGAAAAGACTCCAGATCCAGAAAATCCATCAAACAAGGAGTCCTCAGGAGAATAATAAATAGAGTCACCTACACCGGAATCCCCGGTTAGGAAGAAACAGAGGCTAGAGGAGGAGACCACCTCTAAAGAAACTGGAAGTTTGGAAAAGTTCATAGGTGAAGAAGAAGATAGCGAAGAAGATGTTAGCAGGGAATACGAGCTTGGAAAAGAGAAAGGACCATTTGTTTTCAATGTACATGATTCGGATGAAGAAGGTGGAGAAGAGGAGCAAGGGTTCTTCTTCATGTGGTGCAAGGATAGCTAGGAAGGGAGAGGTACCTAGGACATGAGAAGTGAGGGAGATGGTGCGTAGACTCATAAGGCCCCAATCCTTATGGTGGAACAAGAAACCAAGGTGCCAAGGAGAAAAGAAACAAAGGCCATCAAGACCTTGGAGGAGGAGAAGCTGAAGTGCAGTGCTGAGAAAATGTTAAATAAAGAGGAGGGGAGTGGGTAAAAGGACCACGGTAGCACTGGAAGCCCCGTTTTAACTATAATTAAACCTAAGGGCACATGCACGGGAGGAAGGCACATAGGGGAGGAGAGGCCACAGATGGGTTATATTGATGACCCCAGCAAAGTGTTTCACGCGCGGTTCCAAAGCATGATTCCAATAGAAGAGCTCATGGAAATGTCATCTTTTGAGAAGGAGGCTTCATACCCACTGACAAGGAAGATGCTCTCATGGGTAATTGAGTCCCATCTTGATGAACCAGAATTTGAGGTAAGCCACAGGGCAATAATAACATTGCCAGGGCCAACAGAAGGAAATCCAATGGTGAACGCTTAGTAGCTCTCAGATGAATAGTTGTGCAACGCATTGAACAAGGTCTCCATTGAAATCGAAGCTAGACTCTTTGGGTGGAATGATAGAATCAAAGATCTGGAAGAGGACCTGAAGAAGAAAGAGAAAGAACTAGCTGTAAGGGCCAAGGAGCTTAGTCAAGAGAAACAAATCAGTGCCCAGTTGTAGCGTGAACTAAAAGATGAGAAGGCCAAGGTGTGCACGGTGTACAAAAAGGTGGAGGCTATTAATAATACTATAGTATTGAAGCATCCGGACCTAGCACCTCTCGTGTAGAATTATGGATTGGCCTTAGGATTCTTAGAGGATTTAATAAGGGTCCACACCATGGAGAGGTATTCATTAGCCTTGGAATTTGCAGAAGAAGTGGACGCGCACTTAGAGAAAGAAGATATGGATGAGTAGTTTCATGGAAGAGTTGGGAAAGAAGAAAGATGATTACAAAATTTTCAGTGACAGTGAGAGTGCAATTCATTATAAAAATAAGTCAACATTTCATTAAAGAATGAAACACATTCATTTGAGGTATCACTTCATACAATAAGTATTGGAGGATGGATAGTTGAATCTAGAAAAGATTCATCTGAGTGATAACACTGCGGATACTCTAACGAAACCATTAGCAAAGGAGAATTTGGAGCTACATTCCACTTCTGTTGGTCTTCAAGTTTGAGACTCAAAGAGGAAGAAAAAAATATAAGGATCCAAGAATGACATTGTACAGGTACGATGCATTAATTAATCTCCAAGTGGGAGATTATTGAGTTGTGGAGCTCAATTACTTCACATTATCATGCAGTATGAAACTTGTTTGAAAACACAATAACCCACATCGGTTATGGAGGGATCGACATCGGTCAGGAAAGGAGGAACTGGCATCGGTTAGGGCTAACCAGCATCATTTACCTATGCGGGAATGTTTTATTTAACTCTCAGGAATTAGGTATATTTTTAGTATTAAAGAAAATATATTGATTGTAAATGCATGGCTAAGTTCCCTAAGTTTGTATATACCTGTATAATCATGAAATCTAGCGTTTAGAAGTAAGATTTAAGAATAACTTATAAAATTTGATGATTGTTATGAGAATAATTGTGAGAGAGAGAATTCTTGGAGAACAAGAAAAATCTTGAGGGAAAGAAAGTATTGTACATCTGAGAGGTGTGGAAGATTGTATATCTTGTCAAATCTTTAGATAATAGATTAGCTTGTTTCTCGGTGGACGTAGCCCACACTGGGTTAACCATGTTAAATATAGTGTTGATTTACCTCTTGTTTTGTATATTACTTCTAGTATAATATCCACTTTTATTTGCATGTATGCTTAGATCTGATATATTATCTGTATAATCGGTGTGCTAACCCCAACACATGTCTCAAATAATTTCTCAAGATGATTGATATGATATTTACTATGCTTTTAAAATGGTAATATCATCTAAGTAGACAAGGATGAAATCATTGATGTACCCTTTGAAATTAATTTCCATATCCCTTTAAAATTTGGCTCCTACATTTGATAAACCAAAAGGCATTTTTTGATATGTATATGTTCCCCACTTGGTTGTAAATGCAGTTTTGAATTGATCTTCTTATTTAACCTTGATCTGATTAAAACTTGAGTATCCATCTACCATAGAGAACCTTTTAGCTCATGCTACCATTTGTAAAATCTTCTCCATTGAAGGTAGAGGATAATTATCCTTTAATGAAGCCTTGTTCAAATCCATAAAATCAACACAAAGTTTGATTTCTCCATTCTTCTTTCTTACCAGAACAAGCTTTTTCACCCAAGTAGAGTATTTGATAGGAAATATAATTTTTTCCTCAATCAGCTTGGAAAATTCTATCCTTATGAGGGGCTTTATCTTGGGATTGATAGGTCTGTTGGGCCCCTTAAAGATTGGCTAAGTACAAAAGGGTGCATAGGCATACAAGGCCTAGTTGAAGAAAAGAATGCAAGGATAAGTCGCACAGGGCAAGGCTTAAGGAAACTCGTGGCATGCACACAGACAAAACCAAGGGTTCAGGACCTAGCCATATTGGGAATTTTGGCATAACACATGAAAAGCATGATCCGACTACACATGCAATTGGGATAAGGTGTCATCCTTGCGACAAGGTGGCCCAGGAAGGAGCATGTCTGTGGTAGAAGCTTCTAAAAGCTCATCATGGTAAAAAGTGGGAAGATCGGGCCTAGAGGAGCATGCTTGCATGGAGGACCACATTCAGACACTTGGCGTCATATCTGAGGCCGTTGAAGGATGATTTGGTAGTCCAAAAAACCTATATATACAAGCACCTGCAGAAGGAAGTAGATAGAGAGAGAGAGAGGGTGGAGCTCTATAGAAATACTGTAAGAACTCTGTTAGTTTGGGTAATTGTGTTTAGGGAAGGATGTATCAAGGGTATGGGTTATAAATTTATTTTAAGAACCTAGTCATATGAGTCCAGATATAATGCATTACTGCGGTCTACTTCTCTATAACATTTTGTAATGGATCCATGAATGTAATGAGGTTACCAGCTTATAATGAATATGAACATTGATGATTCTAATGCATACATTTTTCTCATAGTTCTTTCTCATTTATGTTTATGATTAAGTATGGATGCTTGTGCAACTTCTTTCTATTTTGGTATAAGTTATTCAATTTGTTAAGCATTTTCTGTTTGGAATGACTGTAAGGACCTAGAAGCCGTCCTGAGCTCTATGGTGCTTGTCCTTCCTATTCTCTTAAACATGGATCATAGATGATGTTTCCCCCTAAACTCACATAAAAGAGATAGTCGGAACCTGTGTGTGCCTTGGGTGAGCACCCAATGCCCATTGGGTGATAGGCCAATGTGTATGGAGTTACTTTCTTTTGTGATAAGGGTAAAAATGACAACAAGGTATTTGCTTTTGTCTAATTGTCTTAATGTTAGGATCAAGATTAATGGAATGTTGGGAAATGTTCAGATCATAACCTTTCATGTCCTCATAATCCCATGAGAATACATCATTATATTTTTGACATAAGTAGATAAAGGCTTAATTTTCATCTTCAGTGCATATATTTCCAAGCAATATCTCCTTGCCTTACACAATGGTGACTAGATAGTAATCTTCTTACCTTATTCTATTCTTATTTTCTCCTCTAAACTCATCATCAAGGCTAAAAATCTACTCTAAGGTGACTAATCATGTATGCAACTTGTTTTATTTAGCTAAATGACTTGATCACCATAGTTTTCATGTAAATCAAATTGCATTTTTTAATAAAAGTCAGCCTCATTTCAGATGAACTACACAATTTGTTCATCACTATCAAACACTTACCAACTGGTTTCATTATCTAGAATTGATGTCCTAACCATCATCTTAACACATTTTTGATTTCCTTGAATGAAGTATTCAACTGGTGATAATTGTGAACCAAGAGTTTTCATATGGTCTACTATTTTGTTCAATTTTTGTGGCACCACCTGTGGATTGATAGCGTCAAAACTCTTCAAGAGGTCCCAAACTCTATATTTATAATCTTTCAAAATATTATTCTTTATGGCACATTTTTTCCTCACTTGGTGGATGACTAACTCAATATCTCCAAAGACTTGCAATGCCTTAATTTGTTTCTTATTGGTGATAATAAGACCATGCACCAATTCCTCATCCTCTGCTATGTTGTTGGAACATGCAAACTGCAACCCATGTGGAAAGAAGAGCTTCTCATTCATTTTGGAAATCAAGACAACACCTGCCCCAGATCTAGTCCTACTTCTATAACCATCGAAGAACATCTTCTATAGTCCAGAAGCATTATCCTTTTCTTGCTTGAGTTGTTTCGGCAAAGTGAATTATTCTTCATGAATGCAATAGGTTTCATGTCTAGTTTCCACACTTGTATCATAGGGATGAAACTGTAGACACTAAATCACACATTTAGGTACATTTCTAGGTCTTAAACATATACTAGCATTTGTATGATTCCTAAGAAAAAAATAGTAATTGATGATTATCTTTGGCCTCTTTTCTATGTTTCTTGTTTTCTATTTGGTCTTACACACTCTATAGCCCATTCGTTATTTTACTTATTTATCTTTTATGGATCCATACACTAGTTCCCAGGTACAATAGAAGCACCCAGGCACCCCTATCCCCTTTGGGTGCCCTTGACCCTTTTTCACCTTACTCACTTCTTTTGGGTTTCTTTTATCTTTTGAGTATATTTTTCATTTATGGCTCGACCTTACAGTTGTTAATTACGAAAATCAAACAAGGGAATCATATAAATACATAGTTATGTGGCCAAAATCAAGGACCAATATCTAAGAATTATTACTATCACCTAATCTTGCACTCAAAAGGAACCCAAATCATTTCAAAGCATCCATTTGGACTTCAATCAAGGGATGAGGAACTGCATTTTCTACATAGACTACATAGTAAGGAGAAGTTCATTTTTCTATCCACACATTCTATTTACATTACTACATTTATTTATATCTTGTTATCAAGTGCACTTGTACAAGAGCATACTAGGGCACGATTAGTACACACACTCACCAAAACTACATAGAGTCTGAGATGTAGTACATTGCTCGGTTGTAAGTTGAATCTATCGGCTGACTGTTGTGGTTATTCTAACTCCCCATATTGCATCTTTATTTTTTTGGATTCGATGTGGTATTTAGGGTTTTACATCTAATATATATTTAACAAATTACAAGTACTGTCAACAATCAAAGAGTGAAACATAGGAAATCAACAAGAAATATTTGCAACACTTGTGTGAAACTATAAAAATCAAAATATGAACATTTTCACATTCGCAGATGCCTAGTAGCAGTTTCCAACACCCAAGCTCCCCTATCCAGTCATGGATACCCATGTCTGGCATCATTTTTGAGCTCCAGAATTTATCCTAAGCATTGAAAACATGGTTTACCTCTTCTTTAGTAGTTTTCCTGGCTCATAACACTTCAGGATCAAATGCATATTAGCTAACTCATCTTTCTTATGTCTCTTTCCTATGTTTTTGTACTCTTATTTCTTATTGCTTATGTCATATTGTATTTAGCAACCATATGTCATATTTTACATTCAGTTACTCTACAATTTGGGTTTTACAAAAATCTATTTTTGTTAAACCATTTGGTGAACCCTACTTAAGTTCATATACTTAGATCCTTATTTTTTATTGCATGGCTCCTAAAATTTCTCAAATCTCCTGGCATGACTTGTTTCAAATGCACACAAATTGCAAATATTTTCTCTAAAAACCCTAGAAATAATGTATCTCCCTCGCAATATGCCACCAACTCAAGGTAGTTCCATTTTTTATTTTCTATCTAACAACTCTATTGATCCTACTCCTCCATATAATCAACCCATCTTAGAGTCAATTCAAGATTTTCATTGTTTATTTCAAGACAAAATTCAAGCTATGGAAACAATTATTACATCTATTAAATCTAAAATCCAACATATCAAGGATTCTTCTCAAGCCCATGTTAGTTCTTCTTCTACATCTCAATTTACTTCTATGACTTCTACATGTGCTCATATCAGTGAACCCAAAGTCTTACCACTACTCACACCTCTCAAGTTTGATTTCAATATTAGGCAACATGATATTCTTCTTCAGCTCCTCACTCATCAATTCATCAACTTGTCATCTACTAATTTTTATCCTCCTTATCGGCTTGCAAAATACCAAGGTCTTCCATATTGCAATGATCATAAAATTAATGGACACAATGACAATGATTTATATGCTCTAAAATGATAAATTGGCCATCTTAAGAATTATGGTCTCATTTCATTTGCTACTCAAAATGTTGCTACATGTTAATATTCAATTGCTAAATCCCACTGGGTTCCTAAATCTGATCCATCTATGTCTAGTGAGCATCATTCCATCATTACTAATGTTCCTCCTTTGATCAATCAAGAGCCACCTATCCAGCCAATTCCAACCAAGCAACCACCTCTCAAAATCAGCTCATCCCATCCTCCTCTTAGGCCCTCTACCATGTTACCAACTCCAACTAAGAAACCTCGTCTAAAAATCAGTCCATTCCCTCCTCTCAAATATTCTACGGAATTATCAATCCCACATAAGTTGCTACCATTCAAGATCCCTCCCCACCCTACTCCACTTCCGCATCCAATTATATTTTTCAAACAAAATATTCCTCATCTTTATGGCCAAGACATATTTCAAGCTCCGCCACCATAGCATGGTCCTTCTCACATTACCGCATAACTCTTCATCATTGGCACACTTGGGGGAAATTACATTTCCCACCCCCCTTTCTAGCACTATCAATTGTCTCTAACATCTATTATCACACTTAATGCTTTGTATTTCATGATTCATTTTTCTTATCACTTTCAAACCATTTAATACATGCATTATATCATCATGACCCTATGATGTACTCTAGTTCCACAGTTCATACTCGACTGTTGAGGTTATAAATCTAAAATGAGCCTCACCTCATTCACACTCTTTACACTTCATGTATCTATCTTTCTAGTGCACATTATCAAACCATTTCCCGATGACGCACTCTTGTTCTATGATTCATTCTTTATTATTGATGGGTCTTTTATAAATGAACCTCATCTCATACTCATCCACATTTTTGGGGGGCACACTGATCCTATCACATTCATATTACATACCATTCAATCTCACTCATACATTGTATATTGCATATCTTGGTTACACTTACTCTTGTTTTCTTATATTTACATGTACACTTTATTTCCTATGCTAGATGGATACTTAGGATATCATTATATTTTTTATATACACATGTGTGTTCACTTGTTCTAGAGTTGTAAATGCAAACTTCTTATGGGTTCTTACAAGCTATAATGATGTTTGGCACTACACCTCTTACTAGTCCCATTGAGGCTCCTGGGGGTATCTACTTTCTCACACACTACAGGTGATATTGTTTCATTCTATAATACCTCATATTATTACTAGCACATTACTTTAGATTAATACATACATGTTGACATACTCTTTATCTTTCTAACATGCTAGTGGGTGCTTCATGTGCACAATTTTCTTTGCTTGAACTATTTTCCACCATGGTTGTCTGTTACACTTTTCTTGATATTGCATGTTATTTTATGCCATTGTTTGTAGGCTATGCACTATGTCTTATCTGATTATTGTTTGTATGTTTTTGCCACTTTGGCCCTAATTGTCTTATGACATTGTGAATGTTGTCCCATGTTTTAAACCCATTTTTTGTGGTCTATCTTATATGCATACTTTCTTGTTACATTGTTTTTATCTTACATATTTTCTACTTTTACTACTAACACATGTATCTAGCCACTTTTTTTACATGTGCTTTGCTTTCTACCATGTACATTCCATCCCCCCTATAGTGACATAGTTTTGATAAGCATCAGGGCCTCTCTTTTCAGCCACACACTCCTACCAATGTCACATGCACCCCAAACGAGGGGGGAATACATTGGGTGAGGAAATTACCCTATACAGTAGCTCATAGATACAATTCAATTTAGTACATCATAGAATAAACATAGGTTACATTAACAACACTGGCTGATAATCATACTTGGTTCATAATCACAACACAAATACCACCACACAGTCTCATACATGAGCACCCAGATGCCTACGTCCTCACAAGGTACCTAATTTTCTATGGGCACACACAATTTGTTTCTTAGATCAGCACCATTCACAATATTACATATTAGTTTTCACAGTACAAGCACAGTCCTCCAACAAGAAGAATGCATTATATCTCCATTCTCAATCAAAACAAACAATACATTTAGAACAAAGCATTATTACTATCACCTAAGATTACATTCAAAAGGAACCTAAAGCACTTCAAAGCATCCATTTGGAATTCAATCAAGGGACAAGGGAATGCATTTTCTGTATGCACTGCATAGGATGGGAAAATTCATTTTTCCATCTACACATTCTATTTACATTGATATATCTAGCTACAACCTGCTATTTACTTAATAAAATTGGAAATTTTTATTATGAATCTAAGAGTACATCAATGAAATAAATGAAATATATTGAAATGTAAATGTTAAGTAATTTATTTAGTAATTGAAATAAAATAAAATGAAAGGGGAATATACTTACTTGAATTGAACTTACCTTGCAATGATTCAAGACTGAACTTAATGATGAAATGGCGGAACAAAGTGTCACAATGATCCATAGAAAATATCAGTAGAAGCATATATGGCCAGACTGGGGCACCTGTAGAGGGATAGGGGCACCTGTGGGTGTCGTGGTCTTAAATCTGGGTGCCCTGGTATGTAGTATAGCTCAAATATGATCCTAATATAGTCACTAGATATCCACAGTACTTGCTTCACTGATGTTGCCACAAACTTGCAATGAGTAATCACCTTTAAAACCCCACACAAAACATCAAACCATGAAAAATAAAGATGTAAATGAAGGATTCATACCATCCTTAGTTGTCAAATGGATGGACTTATGATTGAGAGTTGCACTATATCTTAGACCTAATGTATTTATATGTGCTTGTGTGTGCAATAATGTTTCTAGGTTTCCCTAGCGCCAATGATGTAAAGATAGTAGACAATAGCTAGATAAAATACAAAATGGTGGATGGAATAGAATGAATACACCCATTCTTATGTAATTTGTGATGCAGAATAGTGCCCAAATGTAGTCCCTTGCTCTATGTAGATAGCTAGACCTTAGTAGAAAAATTCCACCCATAAGGTAGTATGTATGTTGTGTTTATAAAGGGATCTCTTGTTCAAATTTTGACACTAATGACCCAACATGCCAACTATAACCTAGCGAGATGATAGGGAAAACTATAAATACACACCTCGAATGTCTAAAACAAAACTAAGTGTGATGGGGACCAGGGTCCCTAGAATCATGACCAGAGCACCCCAAGCACCCTAGTCAAAGAATACTGATGACACCGAGTAAGAACTAACAAATAAGACTCCTTAATACTTGACCAAAATTGTGTGAGTGAGTGATGAATATGTGAGACAAATAATGACAAAGACCAATAAGAAAGATGACTCGAAAATGGAATGGGCCATCAATGAATACTTTTTTTACGCAAGATTCATATATAAAACAACATATTTGGAAATATAATAATAGTAGTAAGTGCGTGATTTTGTGAATACACTTACCCCCACTTTATGTTAGTGAGTGAAAATATTGGTGACATAAAGTAGTTACAGATGCATACATGAGAAAAATTAGGAGAAGCCCATGTTGTAGGAGAATGCGCAGATGTGGTAAAAGAGTGTGCCAAATGAAAACTTATAGTTTGAAAACCCATGGATACATGTGTTGATCCATGTAGCGTAATAAGAGATGAAAAACCATGATGAAATACACTAAACGAGAGTGATGATTATAATTTTGAATGATTGATGATTTCAAATGTTGTATGATGATGATGTGATGGAGTAGGGAATGATCAGTTCCTAACCCAATAGCTTGTGTGAAAAAAACTAGAGAATTTGGGCCTCCTGGAACTAGAGGAAGAGTGTAGGGAGAAAGGTGTGTTATTCTCCAACCTTTGACTACATCCTCAAAAGATATAGAAGAACCTCTAGGTTAATCAACAGAATTTGTAAGTAGCAACCTTGTGTTAAGAAATTTGTGTTGAAACCCTTGAGAGCCACTTGAAGCAAAGGAATATACAGGAGCAGATTTCTGGAGAACTTTGTGTCACGGTGTATTGTGTTTCTTGATTTTTATCTTAGATTTTCAATAGACTTTGTGTTATTTCATATCTAGATCTAGAGCTACCTTTGCTTAGAATTATGTGTTTATATCTATTGGTTTCTTCTATGTGCATGCAATTAACTCTAATATCTATTGATTAGGATACACATCTTCCCCATTTCTTCTCTGTGTTTACATAATTTCCCTTTCCCTTCTTCTATAAATATTTCCTTTCTTTAAACAACTGTTTACTTGTTGCAGAACTATTCAGTTATGGTTCATGAACTGAGTAGTTAAATTAAAACCCCATTTAGATATTAGCATACTTTAATTGAAAAATATGACACGAGAGCCTCACTGGTAAATGAGGGAGATTTATCTCATGACTGCCTAGGTTTTGTGCTATGCAAAAATTCTAGCCAACACCAACACCATTATTGAAAGTAAACTAATCCTAATCCTATCTAAATGTTGTGGATCATCCAAATCGGCCGAGGATCACATAGGGACACTCCACTGAACCTGTGGCAAAGTTCTTGTATGGGGGTACAACAGAGGAGATTACAACAATGAGGGGAAATGGGAGAAATAAGGAAAGGAAGATTACTGTCACGAGTAGATTGCAGAGCTCACACCTAGTAACCAAAGTAGTTCAACCTTCAATATTGAAGAAAGTAACAATGAAGCTAGTGATGACCGATGAATTAAAAACTCAAAGTTTTTTAGATTAATCTATCAAGAATACCAAGAATTTTGCATCACTATGCCTGAAAAGTGCATATATGAGAGAAATGGAAGAAACAAAATATGCTCGTACCAACTATGGTTATTGTGTAGATGATGAGAGGGAACCATGCATATACAAGAGTTGCACACATTCATAGATCTTGGAAAGCAGAAACTCTATTCCTTGATTGACTTTTACATAAGTTTTACAAATCATAGGGAAAGGAAGAAAGTGGTACAAATTTTAGCTTTCATGTCCTTGTGCATTGAATCCAAAGCTTGAACCAATTTATCAGCAATTCACAATTGTTATAGACTAGATATTTCATCAAAATCCTGAGAATTCCTTTGGAATGGAGAAGCCATCCCAATTTATACAATTTGAATTAATCCTTTCACCTCCTTCACATGAATCTTCATGTTTCCATATTTCACTTATGAACTTTTCACTTTTCCATTAAATAAATTATTTCTCTTATAATGTTGAGAAAATAATTTTACAATATTAAAATAGGTCAGTTAAGTGAATAAGACAAAATATAATGATGAGGCATAACGAAGAATTAGAATGGAAAGAGAAAGAAGATGGAGAAAGAGAGAATGAGGGAAGAGAAGAATGGAAATATTTCCTCATGAAGATCTTCTTGAATGCCTTGATGCATTGATGAACTCTGAATGGAGATTCCTAAAACTGAAGATCCTCCACACTAATGAAGATTCTTTCTCTGAATAAATTTGAACACTTTACTCCATCTAGTGATAACCATAAACTATATGATGTACAAACCCCTAGGGATCATTGAATGGGTGTTTTAAAACCACTTTTTGATATTTTCCCGAAGTTGAATTCCGATATGGCCCCTGTAGAGCCATGCCTGTGATGATGATTCTTTGTGACACCATCATGCTCCAATTTTATAATCTGGAATGATATATCTACACGCATAAGTGATGAGTACCTGATGGTGATGATCTCATGACTCCACCTCGCATTCATGATACACATGCAGACCTGAAACATGAAATAAGTGTTGAAAGACACTTTTGACTATCGTCTTGTATGGCATCAAGAAGGAAAACCTTGAGACACTGAGGCAGTACATTACTTGTTGCACTAGTTAAGATACCCCATGTATATGAACTTGAATTCACTCAACCCATGAAACACCTCCCTGTACCTAAGAAGGGGATTCGCTACCTTTGGTAAGTGTTGGAGTTTCTACTTTCTAGTCTCTCCAACTGATTATTCCAACTTGAATTCTTCATAAACACCCCTGTATATATTGTTCCCCTCTGTGAAAAATTGCTTTCCTATCTCTATGACTTACTATTTATAGCAAATGGTTATGAGACAACAAACTATTTTTAGTAAGTGGTCATTTTTGGCCGAGAATGACCGCACCAATGAGTTTTACCTATATTAATTCCCCCTGTGTACACTTGTCTTCCCCTGGATTGCCCTTCTGAGGATAACTTACTAAAAATGATAGGCAACTCGATATAGGCAGGCTTACTATTTTTAGTAAGTGATGATTTTCACTAGTTTCTCATAACTATTGGAATACCATTCTGACCTTCCAAATCCTCTCTTAGTGTATTCACCGCCTTCACCATAGCTGCTCTCTGGTGATTACCTTGCTAAAAATAGTCAACCACCCGTGTAGGAAGGCTTACTATTTTTTGGAAAGTGGGTCTCTGTTGGTCAGTTTATGATGAAACCATGAAATGTTTTTGATGTGGTGTTTTTACCCCAATAGTTCTCCTATAAAATCTCATCTTGACCCGATCATCGAAAATGAGAGATTTTAAATTTCAAAAAAAATCATTACTTCAGGAAATGGGGGTTCACTCTCTAGAAAAAATATGCTACATGCATGCAAAAAAATTCTATGGAATCCTCATGGAATTTATAAAAATAAGAGATTGTAAAAAATGGCATCTTGATTCATTGGGCGGTTTAAGAAGATATTAACAATTTTTTGATCCGAAAGACTTAGCGGTTTTCTGGCAAAAAATATTCGGTTTTTCACCATTTTGATATGTTACCGTTTTGATCCAACTATTTAGTGATTTTTAGTGTTTTCATGGTATGAAGGAGCATTTCAAATAGTCTGATCAAGCATGTAGAAAAAATTGATTTTCATGGAATCCTAGGGAAAATCCAACAGACATTTCGGCAGTGTTCAAAGAATGTGGGGGGGTGAGAATGGCAACATTTTTGTTAAGTCCTACTGGTATTGTAGCTAGTGTGAAATGGAAAGGAGGAGGAGGGGGTAAATTTTCATGTCCTTTTCTTCCCTTTTCTAAAGGTACAAATGGGACATAAAATTCTTCCTCATTCTGGTGAGTACAAGTGGCACATGTTCATTGGTTGAGCAACTTTAAGCAGAGGGGGTTAAAACGGAGCATCCTGAGGGGCTGAAAGAGGTGGTTTCCGAAGGTCATATGGGTGTCCTGGGGGGTAAAACAATGGTGGGGGGAAAAAATTTTATGTCACCTTGTGTCCATTTTCAAAGAGGTAAAATGGGACATGAAAATACACCTTCACCACAAGCTGCCACCTGTCCTACTTAAAAAATTTCACTAAGTACCAAGAAATCGCACCTTGGGAGCCAACTTATAGAAGACAATATCTCGAGCTCTCAAATGAATATTTTTGATGAAACTTTATATGATTATTCCACCTGAAAATAACCCACTAAATTATTTTGATGGTTATGGTTTCAAGATCTATTTTTTATTATCAACACCCTCAAATGGCTCCTGTCTTTCATCTGGATTGCATTAGCTATGTGCGCCAGAAGAATAAGTTGGTCTAGGGCAATGCACGAGGTACTTCAAGAAGATGATCTATTTTTTCCACTCATGTGATGGGATTAAAAGATTATTTCGATTGGATACTATTTTTTGGCTATCCGTAAATCATCTCCCACGGATCTATCATAAGAATTTTTTTTTGATATCAGGTGCTCTTTTTTGGTACAAGCTCCATTAAGGCCCGAAATAACCTACTTTCAGTGACCTTATTTCCTACACTTCTGATTATCTTCCCTAAATTTTCCCTGAATCATTTTATTTGATGTTCTTTGGACTCTAAAATACACCTCTATCCACAATGATTTTGATCTTATCCTCTAATCCGCTCCAATGATTATGCACTTGGCCTAGGGAGACTTACGAAAGTCCCTTCCCCAGCTAACTGCTCAAAAACTTCACTGTTCTGGATCATTCCTCCAATCATGCTAGGGAGATCCTGATTTTGATTTCCTAAATCACTTATGGGGGATACTTGACATTCACTTTGATGGATCTCTATGAATTGACATGGACTAGGACCTGGTGCTATGTGGGATGGACTGACCTGGGGGATGTCTTGGGAAGGGTCTGACATATAAAAGTTTCGACCACTTTGGTCAATTGTCATGCTTGAAAATTGGAAATTTTCCTATTGCACATTTGCATGAAAACACCTCCAAAGGCTAGAAATCACTAATTCACACACCAAGACTTAGCAAATATTGTAAATCCCATTAAACTCATCACACTAGGCATATAAGAACTGTTGGAGCTCAAAATTGCACCTGTGCCTGAATCAAAATGATCCAAAGATTTGAGGTAAGATGGGATGATCTCTACAATGTGGGTGTTGTGAGACGAGACCAACCTCCAAATAAGTTTGGTTCCTCTTCCTATTCCTAATGCTAAGCTACTCATAAAACTAGAAGTGTAGTTATTTAATCCTACTCTAATATTCCAAGGGACCAGGGTGAAAAGGAGATGCATAAAACTGAATTCATAATATAAAGGGAGGTGATAACACCATAAATAAGGGGAAGGACACTCTAAAATGAGTGAAAATGGGAGAAAATGAAAGAAATGGAAAACACAAGTTCCACCGTCCAAAACTTCATTGAAACTTCCATTTTCATGGATCACAAAAGAAAAGAAACCCTTTAACAGAAATAAAACATGCACAATAGACAAAACTATGATGGAGAGGTAAGAAGATGCAATAAACACATGCTCGACATATAATATCCACAAAAAATAGACTTTATTGCTTCCAAAGGATGTGCATTCCATTACAACAAATGAGGGAGAAAAAACCACCATGTAGTGGTCCATATATGAGGCCTACAACTCAAAATACTAATGCATTACTCTGAATAATGCCCTTATGTTTTAAGACGGTCTAACCTTTTACAAAGGCATTACATTACAATATATAGAAACTAGGAGAGAGAAAGAGGAGGGAAACTCAAATTCAATACCACAACCACCAATAAGATGTATTAACTCACTTGCAAAAAATCATAGAGCTCTACCAAATCCATTCCCCCATATCAAATTGCTTGTAAAAGAAGAAAAGGGGTTATATTTTATTAAATCTTAGTGGTTTAGTTGCATGTAGCTATATATTAATGGCATGAATCAAGTTTCCCTATTTTCACATTAAAATATCAAAAAAAAATCTAATTTTGAAGATTCTAGAGTGAATCTCACATCAAGAGATTTCCAAAAAGACCAATCGTGTCTGATTTAGATCTCTAAGTCCAAAATTATGGTTGTCTAAAGATATGCACTATGAGAGTAACATGCTAGACACGTGGTGTCAGCCAATTAGTCGTAGAGATTTGATGGTTGACTGCAAGCACAAAGTCTCTGCCACGTATCATGTTTCTATTTTCTATGAGGATTTGATCATAGTCGGCACCTTGTTATTCGCAGTTACAAATATTTAAAATAGATCCCAAATCCCTAGAGTTAAACATGTGTCATGTTAGGATTGGTGTGGGAGCTAGGGGAAGAAGAGCATGATTTGTAAAAGGATTCAAAGGAAGTCTGTAAGTACATGTGAGGGAATATAATGGGATCGTGGGAAAGGGTTCATATTTACAAAAGAATGCAAATGTTTGAAGGATGTCCAAAGACCCACCAAAGAAGGGTGTAAAAGTTCATATGGAAATAATGTGCATGCAAGCATGCCAAGAAGAAAAAGTGGAAGCATGCAAGGGAAAGTGTTCTAGGAAAAACAAGTGTTAGAGGAAGATCCAATATCGTTCATGAGGGAGTGTATGAGACTCGGGGAGGAAAATACATGCACATAAGGGGCATGTAGAAGACTTACAAATATGTAGGGAAATTCTAGAAGAATGCACAAGTGAATGCGTAGCATTCCAAATAGAAGAAACAAGTGCGTAAGGAAGCAGAATTGTAAAGGGAAAAGGGAGTAATACGAGTGTGTGAAACATATACAAAGGAAATCAATGAAAGGGGAAGAAGAAAGGAAAACACATAAGCGTACGTGAAAGAACCGAAACTATGGGAACTTCCTTGAAATAATGTCACCAATGCGTACATCCTTAAAACATAATGCCAAATCTAGGACAAAACTACATTGTTTCCAAAACAGCCAAGGGGGTTATTTTGGACAACAGTTCCATAATGATATCGAGAAGGATAAGTCAGCCATTGAAAAAATGAACAATGAGCTCCACGAGGAATGTAAAAACTAGGATCTAACTTTGGAATCCTTGAGTGAGCTCACGAAGATTGGTTTAGACACCCTTGTTAAGGAGGAATTGATTAGTGAAAGGGATAGGAAATTTGAGTTCTACAAATTCATTGACTTTTGATTCAATATTCTACACGAAGCTTGTGAAAATATTAAAAAGGCAAATGAAGAGGGAATTGATGCCACCAGTGATATTGGTGATGAATTTACAAGGATCCTCCACTATTTCCTTGATGATGAGTTTAACATGTTACCAGCTGACAACATATTCAAGGAATTTAATGAGTTAGTCGAAAAGGAGTCCTCATATGATATTGATTTTGATTTGAAGGTGATTTATAAGTTAATCATGTGCGAGAATATCTTGAGAAATTTGGCCAAAAGTATCAGAAGATCCCTAGAAATATTTATAACATCCTTGACACATGTGACATTCTAAATAAATACTCATGACGACCTGATGAAAAGTAGATATAAGATGTGGTCCAAATATTCCATGAGTATTGATAAAGGAAATCCAAGAAGGATATTGTATAGGAAAAATTGGATTAAGGCTTTACCTTTTTTTTCCTGTTTAACGTTGAGCATGTAAATTTTTAAATTTTCAAGACATCGTTTGGATTTACAAGTTGACTTGGTCATTTTGTGGGAACCAGGCAAATAAAATCTTAATGTCTATTTGTTATTTTTAGATTATAATCCAAACAACTTCCCCTTTTTTCTCGTTCCATTTTTTTATAAATGTAAAATGTTAAGGCATCACCAAGGAAGGATATTTAGAATAAAAGGATGATAAGATGGAATTATAAAAAAGAAGAAAAAACTTTGTGTTTTCAATCTTTTGTGGAAAGGAATATAAGAAATATATTGTAAAAAAAATTTGAAGTGTTATTTCATTATTTAAAGTATTTTTCTTAAGTTCAATGCATTTTAATATTCTTTGGATCCCTATTGTATTGTTCCTTAAATATTCAACCAAATTTATTATTGTTTTATCTCATGTTATTATCTTCATATCTGCATTTTCCAAAGAAAAAACAAATGTTCACTATTATTTTCTTCCACTTCTACTTTTCGTTCTTAATTTCTACAACTTTCTTCCATTCGTGATCTATCTTTCATTCTACAAGAAATAAATCTATCGAGATGATATCCGGGCCCCTAATATTAGATTAGTGTGAATATTATAAATATTATATTGGTGTGAATATTATAAATATTCTATAGTGTTGTTAGAATTGTAATAAACAGGGCTCCTCCCCTTCATTTGAGGAGGGACTTCATTCTACATGTTGTGATTGAACCTCATATTTTTTCTTTCACAAAATATCCAACCAATATTTTTTGGTGACTTCTATAGGGAATTATGGACATGTAAGACAAGTTTTATCACATTTTTGGTGACTCTATATTTGCTTTGTCCTACCTTTTTCTTACATGGCTCAAGCTGGTAGGAAAAGTGTTTACTCACGCTAGCAGAGCGAGAGATGAGGTAGATACTATGTTTGAGCTATTATAGTTTCATGAATTAAATCTCACCCCTAAAATACATCACTCAAGGTGTTCAAACATTTCATCACTTGTACATAGGATCCATATTACACAAGAGTGAGACACATCAGCTACTTGTAGAGCTTTATTTCTAATTGGAACTCAAATTCCTACACACATAACCTTTTAAAAAATGGTTGTGCCACCTCTACCTCCACTCCCTTGGGGACCATCTATTGGTCATCTTGTATTGGCTTAACCTTTGCATGATCTACCACATGGTTCACGAAAGAACTTCCCTAAGTTAACAGGTGATGGAAAACAACACCTTGATGAGCACATAGCTAAATTTTTGTGGCTTGTATATTTACGGGTGTTTGTCACAAATATGTATCAGTTTGACTATTTTTTGAGACGCTCCAAGGTGCCTTTATCAAATGGTTTTACCATATTCCCCTAAATATATCGATAATTAGGAAACTATGAGAAAAAAGGTTTGAGGTAATAATCAAACCTACATAAGATGTGCATGCATTATTAGCTCAACTTACACAAATGAAGAAAGAACTGCACAAGTCCATGCATGATTTTGTGAAAAAAAATTTAAAAATTGATCCATAAGATTCTAGAGTGTGTGATACCTACTCTTAAAAATCAAAAAAAAATCTTCATCAATGCTCAATTACCTGAAGTGAGCTTCTTATGACAAACTAGCTAGTGACTCCGATATTGGGAACCATGAGTATGAAGAATATTATTATGATGATGTAATGAATGATATGAACATTCAATCCTTTTTTGTTTTCACTTGTTTGCAGAATTAAAAGAAAGAAGTGGAGAGACCCAGATTAAAGGCCAAAGAGAAAGAATATCTAATGGTTACTCCCAATATTTCTAAAAGAGGGACTCCTCCCATTCAATCAAAAGAAAAACCCCTATCAAAAAGGATACTCCCACTTCTAATTCCTCTTCTTCTATTGTTCCTAAGGATAGTTCCTCCCCTTAAAAAACAAGTAATGAAGGGTCTGCACCTTCAGTTACCCCATTCTACATTGCTTTTGACATCATTGATCATGCCAAGAAAACATAAATCCATATGTCAGAATTAGAATACCTTCAGTCTAATCCTAAGCAGTTTGAAAGATTGGCTAAGTTTATTAAGATTAAATTTGTTATAGATCCTCAGGATTCCTCCAAGGGACTTATTCCTAATACCTCACCTCCCTCATTTCACAATAATCTAGCCTCAACCTCCTCATCTTAGAAAACTGAACCATTTTATTTTTTGATGCTCTTTAATGATTTCAAACTCAGCAACTACATCATATATTCATAAGCATTTGACAATGTCATGCCTATAAAGGAAGCGCATGCCTTGGGACTCACTCTCACAGAACCTTTCAGGAATTGTTACTCAATGGAAACTAAACAAGTTTTGTTGATAGCTCATATCAAATATGCTTAATTTTCATTCGCAACATTTCCTGAGAAGAGAGTCAAGGTGACAATCTTGGTTATAGATATTCCATTTATAGACACCTAAATTCAGTGCCTACCCCTTCATCACCCACGTGTGCATACTTATTTTAATCATCCCCCTTATTCAATTAAATGCCCATCCAATCCTCATTAATTAGTTAAGTGACATTAGTAAATTAATCATTTAAAATCTCGCATGCCCAATTATTCCATCCACATTAACCTTTATGCCTATTAATTAATTAATCCTCATTCATTTCCTGAACTAACCTTCTATTTCTATTATTTTTATCCTACACAGACATCTCCTTTTCTTTTCTAGCTTTTATCTATTCTTATGCCCTAACTACCCTCATCTTTCCTAAGTGTTTTAAAGCACCCTTTTATTCTTTAAGAAGATCTAAATCCCATCAAAAGCACAAAAAACATACCAGTGGGGAAAATTTCCCCGCAATCGGCGACGACCCATCATGGTCATCATCGACCCTATAAAACTAGCTTATTTCTTCCCATTCATCATCATATGCATGAAATTCTCAAGCTTTCTCCCAACCTAAGCATCTTTCCTCATGTCTGAGAAATTTTGTGACATCCACAAATCTTCGGGACATCTTTTCAGTGTGCTTTCATCACTCACAATCCTCCGTCATGAGGTTTATCATTATCACTATGTTGCTTTAATCAGCCTTTATCATATTATCTGGGAAATTTTTGTATCTAATCTCTTGTAGGTTTAGACCATCAACAGCAGCAATTAGAGCTTCTTCAGTAGCTTCCTCTCTCAGTTATATATGTGCAAGTTTCTCTTATTCCTTTCCTTTCTTCAGCCATTACTGACTCTGATACAACCGTCATCATTCAGACTGGGTTGCCATCAACCCAGACCCAATTTGTCAATAGAGTTCCTCCCTTGTCGTCTCTAGTCATTTTCTAGGGTTTTTTGTCTCTGGTTCCTTCCTGCATACTACTCACATCATACACATGATTTTTTCATCCTCCAGTTGGCATCCAGACCCTTCAGGTCTTCATATTCATTTTACAGTCCAGGTATGCCCTCCCAGGTCACCTTCAACCTACCTCTACACAGTTTGGGTCGTCATTGACCCAAACCAGGTAACAGTTAATTTATAGTTATTTTCATCTAATTAGCCTTTAGATCAATTTATGTCATCTTTACAGATTCATTGATATTCTTGTTTCTACATGCTTCTACAAATTTCTTACTTTACATCACATTTTCTAAACAAATGAGGGTTGACATCCAAAAAAGGAAGCTAATCACTTCTTGGAACTACATATTTGGGCAACCCCTACATATATCTATCTAATCCATCTTTGTTACGGTTTTGCAAGTATACCAAGTTGAAGTGAGAATCAGCCATCTAGTGCCCGTATCACATCCAAGGTAACATAAACCCTCCATAATATTTGAGTTGCTAATTTATTTAATAGCTAGTGTATTAACTTCATTACGAACGAGAAATTTGGAAAACACTGGTTTCTTACGGAATATTGTTATGAAGAGGTGTTTGTAGAGATGTAGGTGGAGAAATCCACATTGATTGGTCAAAGGGAAAAATACCCATTAATGGAATGATGCGCACACTTGAACCCTAAGTTCAAGAGAAGTACTTGGTCACTAAATATGATGATCCTAAGGTACATATTATTTCTGAAGATGCTAGTTTAGGTACTTACTTCATGACTTTGGATCTAATATATACTTTTACTTTTGTCATGGAAAGAGACTCTAACAAAATTTAAACCTTGGAATTTGACAAAATTTGTTCAAGTTATGGATTTGGTGTTGGTGTAGTGCTCATATCTCCAAAGTATGATATTTTTCCTTTCTCTTTCACAGTATATTTTGATAATATTAATAACACATCCGAGTATGAAACATTAATATTAGGTTTGAAGATGGAAAAATAAAAGGGAGTCAAATATATCAAAGCCCATGGAGATGATGAACTTATTATAAACCAGGTTAGGAATGTGTATCAGGTGAAGAATTTAAAATATTATAGGCACATGTTTGGGATTACATTGAAGACTTCAAATCTTTCTCCACCAAGGTTGTATCTAGAGATCACAATGAAAAAATCGAGTCCCTTTCTGCGTTTGTTTCCATGTTGCTACGACACCTAAATTTCAAGGAAGACAAATACAAATTGAGATAGTTTATCAGCCAAGTGTTCTTGATAATGCTACTCATTGGCAAGTCTTTAATGGCAATCAATAGATCTTGAATTTTCTTGAAAAGTCTGATAACTTCAGCAAACTCTACTTCAAAGATTCTATATCAGCTTTTTGTGAATCTACCTCGGATTTGTGACAAAAAGTTAATGGAGAAGTTCTTTAGCTCAAGGGGAAGAAAATCCCAAAATGATCGGTGTCTCTCGAAGGATTTTTTGACAAACATAATCACTTCATTCAAAAGGAGTAAGATAGACCCAACTCTTCTACCAATTTCAAACAGGTAAATATGGGATCTGCGGAACAACCAAGGATTATAAATATTGGCAAATACCATTCACCTAAAGAAAAGAAGAAGTTTTTCACACATTTAAAGAAATGCATGGATGTTATAGCTTGGTTGTATGTAGATTTGAAATCTTTCAATTTGAAGGATGTTCAACTCAACATTCCTCTCAATTTTAACACTCATCCCTACATGAAGAAATAATGATATTAGAATCTAAAGATCTCAGGCACAATTCTTACCAAAATTCAAAATATGTTGGATACAAGGATCATTTTTCCCATTCAACATTATTTTTGGGTGGCCAAAATCATCCCAGTGTGCTAGAAAAATGGAGAAATATTGTATATTTTTGTAATCTCAACCATTATTTACTAAAGTACAATTACCCATTGCCTATTATGGATCAAGTTTTACAAACTGTGATTAGTTCTAAAATGTTTTCCATGTTGGATGAATTTTCAGGATATAACCAGGTTGAGGTAGTTACCGAGGATCAACATAAAAAATCCTTCACTATTCCTTGGGGTAGCTTCGCATATTGAAGGATGCCATTTGTGATGATCAACACCGGAGCCACTTGATCTATAAACGACAATAGATCCCCCTTATTATTTTACTTGTTTCAATAGATCTTTTAACCTCATCAACTTTCATGATTTTTAATGAATCTAAAGCTGGTTAAAATGTGGTTTTTAGCTGATTGGGACCATACCCAAAGTTACAAAAGGCTCAAAAGCCAGATCATCTTGAACAACAAAGAGGTAGAAACAAAAGGGGACCACACCCCAGCAAAAGAGAATCCTAGAGCTAGAAGAAACAAAAAATAAATAGGTGGTTTTTTTATCTGTGAGGGCCACTCCCCAGAGCAAAATGGCCTTAGCTTCCTAAAAAAACCTTAGAAGCCAAAGGTAGTGTCAAAGTACCAGAACAGAGCAAAAAACAGCAACAAGGCAGTGAACAGCAGCTACTCATACAACAGCCGGAATAGCTACCAAAACTAAAAAATAGTAACCAAGAAGGAAAAATCCTTTTAGATGAGACATTTTCTGAAAAACTATTTTTACCTCCTTTAATGCCTTGAACAAGTTCAAAGCAGGTTGCATATCTGGATCTTTACCATTAGATTTGATCACTTTTTGCATAGCTTTTCCTCCTTTCCACAACTCTTCAGATATCCCGCTAATGTCACAAAACTGCTTGACTTGAGTGTTGAGAAAATCCAGCATGGCTTTCTGAATAGCCAGGTGATTGAGTTGTCTTGTGACAATTTTATCCATGGTTTCCTCCAGGGCCTTCACCTTCTTGCTTAAATTCTTCCATGTTTCCCTCGACTTTCTTCATGATATCATCCCCTTCCCATCTTGGGTCAATGTAACTATCTTGAGAATAGGGGGAGCATTCTGGGCAAAGACTTGATAATATTGATAAGGCTCACAGCTCCATCATGGTCCTTAGAACTACCCATACTTCGAAGGGCCCTCTTAGCAGGAGGACAGGAGGTTGTCTTAGTCTTTTGTTCTTTTTGGAAGGTGAGGGGTAGGATAAGAACTGGAAGGGGTTGTTTGCAACCATTTCATGGCAATAAAGGTGCAGCAATCAAAATCACCCCTTGGTGGAAAGGCACAACCCTCTTGTGATGATTACACTTCCAAGTATAGACTTTTCTAAGAGATTGTAAAATGTAATAAGCCAAGCTAATCCTAGGAGCTCTATGAGAAATGGTTCAAAATTACTAGATGATGTAGTGGGAGAGAAGTGAAACCTGCCTTCTAATGTGATGTATCGGACCACCATACGAGCCACTTCATCAAATGGCATGTAGGATGGATGAGCAAAGGATACCAGCCTTGTTGACCTCCAATTTCTCTGACCCCTGCAAAAACTTCTTCTCCTTTGCCTCCTTGTCAAACTTATTACAGTAAAATTTGATCCCATTAGACCCTAAGTCCCATAAGAAAAATGAGATTAGGTTTTCAGTAATAGGAAAATCCTTTCCCTTATAACTGACAACCTTGTTCTTCCATTGCCTTGGCAAAGAGCATGGAAATGTGCTGGTCAAAGCCTTTAATCCTTTGAATAAATGTTGTAAATTCATCCACATCCAATGCTTTCCAAAGCTCAGAATTGGTTTGTCAGGTCAGATCAAACACCGGCTCAACCCTCAATGGTGGACCCCCCATCTTCGTAGTAAGTCTGATTCACCAAAGCACAAAGATCTAGCAGAAAGAAACAACACCCAGAGAAAGAAAACCGTATAACTGGCGATACCGAAGAAATAAAAATCATGTCTAAGATTCCCGTTTCAAGAGTAAGGATACTCAAGCATGTGACTTTGTTGAGATGACAGTTTTTCATTTGCCAAGGAGTAACAAATGGTACTAGCCCTCAGGGTACAACTGTCCCGGGAATCTCTTTCCAAGATTAGTTTAGCCACTTGAGGGATGTTATTATAATTATCCCAAATCTTGAAATCATTACAACTACACTCCCACATTAGCATAATAATCTGCCATGGAATTTCCCTCCCTATACGTGTGGATGGATGTTAACCCTTTTCAAACTATTGCAAATTGCAATGGCCTCATGTATAAAATGTTTACATGTTCCAATTAGGGGGTGGATTCCCTTAAGGTTGTTGATTATGTTTAGGGAATCATCTTCAATTATAAGGTTGTCAATAGTGAATTTTTTGGCTTCCCTTAATCCCCATAATGCAGCAAGAGCTTCTGCATAATGGTTAGAATGAATCCCCATGGGTCCACCATAGCCACCATGAGATTGCCATTATGATTCCTAATCACCCCTCCCCCCCTATGTTTTCTAGGTTGCCTTTGGAGGCCCCATCAAAGTTGAGCTTTACCAACCATGAGGAGGAATCCACTTAACCTTGGATCTATCTATTGCATTAGGCTTGGCTTGAGTGTTGTTTATATCAATGCCCCAATTCTTGAGATATCTCTCTTCATTATGAGGGAAGACCTGATTTTTAGGGGGTTTAAATTTTTAAATGTTCTCTTTCAAGTCAATAGTGATTTCTTTCAGTAACCTTTTTGTTGCTACTTTTGATACCTCTAAAGATAAGAGAATTTCTATCTTTCCATATTTTCCAGATGGTGTGGGGAAAAACCAGCCTCCAAAGTTTCCTAAGAATAGAGTGTCAGAAGGGAGGGTGTCATTGCTCCCAGGCTTGTACAATGTGTCTTTAGGGAAAGTCCAAGAGACTTCAAATCTAGAAAATATTAAGATCCCATAAGCTTTGAGCAAAAGGGCATTTGAAACAAAAGATGTAAAATGGATTCAACAACTTTTTTGCAGACAATGCATATATTAGGCATTGTGGGCCTCTCTTGTTGAGATTGTCTATGGTAAGGATATTTTTATTGAGAACCTGCCAAACAAACATATTGACTTTTGGAGTGAGTTCCTTATGCCAAATACTACTCCAGTTAAATTCACTCTGTAGAATCCCCTGAGAAGAATATGATATCCTTATTTAACTGTATAAGTCCCATCAAAGATAATCCACCCAAACAAGTTCATCATTGGCTTGAGTTTGACTAATTTGAATGCTAGAAGTAATTATGTTTAACTCAGTGGTGAGACTGCTTAGAGATAGGTTCATTAGAATGAAGTGTCTTCCATTTATGCTTATCCATCAACACATTCCATGTAATCACAGGCCATGTGTCCATGTGTTCTGCAATGAGGTTGTCTTGAAGTTGTTTCTAGGCTAGGCTATTATTTGATCTCATTAAATTCCAGGCCCAGTTGTCTTTCCAAAAGATGGATGTCTTCTCCATTTCCAAGTTGCCACTTACTACTCTTCTCTAAACCCCCTCTAATATTGATAATGTTTTTCCAAAAGAGAGAGCCCTTGGGGAGAGTATCCTCACTTAAAAGGCTCATGGTTGAACTTTGAGATAGGTATTTTTCCTTAATAATATCCGTCCAAGGTTTTTTTCAGTTATGAGTCTCCAGCCCATTTTAGTTATGAGGGCAGAGTTTCATAACTTTAATAGTTTTTTAAGAGGATGTCTTCACCATTACCAAGGCCACTTACTACCCTTCTGATAATATTGACAATGTTGTTCATGCATACCTGGGGAGATTATCCTCACTCAAGCTCCCCATGCTTTTTGAGATGTATTTGGCCTATTCCTCTTTTCCTTTGTCTCCAGTCCATTTTAGATGAATTGCATTTGTTAATATTTTTAATTCCAAGAATTATTTTTCTATGTGAAGACCTTGTCCCAGCCACCAAATGACTCCTCTGTAGCATAAAAATTTATTTTGAAATTTCTATCCTTTAGATGACATGATACAAATAGGTAGATTCTGAAGTGTACTTTTAATGAGCATACATTTTATAGCACTTGAGAGGATTGTACCATTCCATCCCGTAAGATTTCTTTGAAACCTATCAATCAAGGCATTCCATACATTCATAGAAATTTTGTTAGTGCCAAGTGGTAAGCCAAGATAGGTATTGGGGAGGGAATTGATTTTACAACCAAGAATGAGAGTGATTCTCTGTTGTCTTTTGGGAGGGGTGATGAAAAATTATAGAGAGATCTTATCAAAATTAATATGTTGGCCAGAGGAATCTTCATATAAGCATGAGAAGGTGTTTCATAGACTTGGCTTCAAGAACCGAGGCAAACAGCAGAAGAATGGTATCATCAGCGAGCTGTTGATGGGAGATAGTAAGCTCAAAGGAAGAAGGTTTGAAACCTTGGAGGACATTCATAGAAATAACTTGTGTGATGGAGTGACTGAGGGAGTCAATCATGATGATAAAGAGCAGAGGGGAGATAGGGTCCCCCTGCCTTAGACCTCTTCTACTAGAGAAAAACCCCACCGGAGAGCCATTGAAAATGATAGATAACCTTGGAGAATAGATACAAGATCTAATAAATTTTTTGAAATGTGAAGGAAAACCAAATTTCTCCAAGATATGATCAAGGAAAGACCAAGAGACCCAATCAAAAGCCTTATTCATGTCCAATTTGACCACCATCCCTACCTTTTTTCTCTTCTCCATAGAATGAATTGTCTCATGAATCAAGACAACACCATCTTAAATCAGCCTACCTTTCATGAATCCCCCCTGCAAGATAGAAATAAAGTTAAGAAGGAGGGGTTGGATCCAAGTGGATATCATTTTTGTGAAAATTTTATAGATGACATTAGTGAGGATAATGGATCTGAAGTGCTTGAAGTCTTTAGCCCCACCATTTTTGGAACAAGAACAATAAAAGTATTATTAATACATTTAAGAAGATTTCCCATTCTAAAGAACTCATTTGTTTCCTTAAGGTCCTCAACACAGATATCCCAGAAATTGTGACAAAAATTAACAGAAAAAACATCAGGTCCAGGAGACTTATCCTTCTCAAGAGAAAAACTTGTTTTTTGTAGTTCCTCCATAGAGACCGGCTAGAAAGATCGTGAAAAACATCAAGAGAGAGGATGAGGATGCATCCAACATGGCAGTAGTTGTGGCATCAAAGGAGGACTGGGACTGCTCATTTAATAATTTTTTAAAGAAATCCAACTCCTCTTCTTTGATTGTATCTTTATTATATGTAGAAGTGCCATCAGCAAGAGTAACTTCAGATATTTTATTGAACAACCTATGTTTGAGGGCTATCATATGGAAGTATTTGGTATTCTTGTCTCCTTATTTTAGCCATAATGCTCTGGACTTATGTCTCTAATAATATTCTTCCCTACACATAAATTGTGGATCTCAAAGAAGAGTCTTTTTTCAAGATAGTAGTCTTCCCTTGACGTGCCCTTGTTTGCCACCCTGGCCTCCAGGGCAGCAAGTTCCTCCTTCACTTTCTTCTTTTGAATGAAGACATTTCCAAAGACTTATTTATTCCAACTTCTGACCTGTTTCTTAACATTTTTTAGCTTTTGAATAATTATGAACTAAGCAATTCCATCCACCTTAATACTCCACCATTATTTGACCCTATCCTTGATGTTTGGGTGATCTAACCACATTTTCTCAAATTTGAAAGGAGCTTGAGGCTTGTTCTCATGATCCATCATTTTAAGGACAATGGGGTTATGATCAGATCCAATTCTGGGAAGTGAGGAGAGGTGAAATCTCTAATTGATAATCCAATTAGCCGAGATGAGAGCCATGTCCAATCTAACTTGGATGATATTTTCACCGACTCTTCTATTCGACAAGGTGAATGGATCCCCTTGAAGGTCGATGTTAATAAGATTGGAAGAATCAATAAAGTCTACAATATCATCCATACCCGCATTGAAATCTGAATTGCCCCCCATTTTTTCAACCACAGTGAGGGGAGTATTAAATTCTCCCATAATCATCCAATGCAACTGCCCACATTTAGTCCCAAAGTCTTTCGGCTCCTTCCAAAGTTTTCTTCGACCATGAATAGAATTAGGGGAATAAATATTGTAAAGTATCCAAGTAGCGGAGTTGTCACTGGTATGAAATGCAACTGCTAAGTGATAAGCATTGGAAAAAATATCTTTCCATGTTACCTTATTAGGGTCCCAAAGGGTGGAAATACCACCAAATGCACCTCTTGAATCAACACAGGTTAAGAAAGCTTTATTCTAGATGTATTTACTATTGTTCTTCATAGAAATGACACTGATTTTAGTTTCTTGGATAGCCATAATGATGGAGCAACAAGTTTTTCTTAATTCCTTCAAAGTTCTCTATTTTTCTCCCCCATTGAGGCCCCTTATATTCCAAGAGACAATCTTCATCTATGATGTGAGGGGGTGAGAGTTGTTAAATGGTCTAAGTTGGATTGAGTACCATCTACAATGCTTTTGTCTGTTTCCCTCTTCCTTTGATCATTATTTGAGGGTCTCCCTTTAGTAGTATTGGAGCCTATGTTAGCATTCTTCCTAAAGGATCTAGTGACTCTATAAAAAGATGCTTCCCAATTTCCAGGGGATTTATATTTGTCAAAGTATAGTGCATATGGGTTACCCTCAAAAGCTTTGTTTTTTCTAGCTGATAATTTGGAAGGTTTACTAGGAACAAGGGTATTGGTGCAATCCTTTAGGAATTTTTCAGGAGTAATCTCCCCTTCCTCAATGGCTACACTAATAATTTTCTCATCTTGTTTAGTATCTGTGATGTCATCCTTTCCAAATTGATAATTAATTGTCCCTTCCACTGGATCCTTCCTCAATTCCACCATGGGGGTGTTAGAGTTTCTGTTTTCAAAAGTTTTAGATTCCAGAGTCAGATAGAGGGACCTTCTCCATAGTCAGATGGTTATCAATAACAACCTCTTTATGTTTATCCTTACCAGGAGGACTTACATCATTCTTATGTTTCATATTTTGGGGAACTAGGAAGATCAATTTCATCTAGATTTGTATCTTCCAGATTACGATCAGCAACCTTGTCCTTCAACTTTAGGGATTTGGGATTATTTTTTACATCCATTTTAAGTTCTTTCAGAATGGGATCAAGGATTTGAATAACATAATATAGTTTACAAATAAAAAATGGTTCAAAATCAAATGAACTAACCTTATCGTGATGGTTCTCCAACCCTGAGGTTGATACTTGTGCCTCCTTTTGAAAAATATTAGCAAAGAATTTCCCACTACTTTTATCCACATGAAGATGGAGCTCCACAATTTTTTCATTTAAAACCTCCTCTGAGAAAATACTCTTAGGTTGCGGAGACTTGGGCCTCCAAAACGTCCTTCAAACTAGGGGATTTTTTAAAGTAGTTTTGAGTAGCCATTTTTGTAGATTATTCCCTAGAGAACATGGTATTTGCTCATTCTTAGGGTGAGTTTTACCATTGGGAGATGGACCTACCTTGGGATGAGAGGATATCTTCCAAGAACATGAGGTTTAGGCTCATTACTATCCAACTTAGAGTTGTTCTGCAATGGGTTTTTCAGCCCCTTTATTGTTGTTTTCAAAATAATGCTTTGATAGTGGGAATTTTTTAGTAAAGTGCCCAATATTATGGCATTTTGAGTAGTGCATCTACAATAATTCATACTCTATGATCTACTTCTAAGTGGATGACTTAGATTGAATCATGATGTGGTCCAAAATCTCTTGATCTACAACAGTGGAAATACAAAATCTAGCGAAAGCAAGCCTAGATTTGTTCCTGGTAGAACTATCATGACCAATGGGAATCCCAATAGATCTGACAATGTTGAGAAGGATCTCATCATCTCAGAACTGAAGAGGAAGGCCAGGAAGCCTGCACCATATAGGAATGGTGTGGATATTTTTGGTGGCTGTGTTGAAATCTAGGTACCATCTTTTAAGAAAGAGTCCCATATTTCCCATACACTAGGGACCTCCCAGAAGGGTAGAACAAATATCCTCATGGAGATTGAACTTAAAGAGGAAAAAATTAGTAATCATTAAATAAATGTTCATATTATCCATGGTTTTTCATTTTCTATATGCCTATTTCCTTACGTTATCAATGTTAGGTCAGGAGCCAAGAAACTTATCGACCAAAGCCATTTGATTGTTTTGGATTTCCCTTTGCAAGGTGGCTTTAGGAATATGGATGATAGTGATTCCATTCTAGTCCTTGGTACAAGTAAAATAAGAAGTGGCAGGAGACAGACAGGGAATACTAGGCTCCACATGTTTACCTTGAGTCTTCTTGAAAATCCCCACCCATGAGCTAGGTGTAATCAAACTTAACATCCTATCATCCACAAGTCACATGATCTCGCTTTGATTCCTGAGGTTTGTTACCTAGTAGACTAGTCACAGAAGTCACATACTTTGATAACTGAGGGTCGGTGCCTAGTAGTCTAGTCACAACACCATGGCAGCCCCCTGACAAAGCCCCAATGGTCAAGTTGTAGTAAAATTTCAAATTTTCTTCCATTAAGGCATCCTTTACAGCGCTCACGCTCTCCATTAATTAATTAAAATATGTTCTAAGGTGACCCAATGTGGAAATAAAGTTAAAAATATCATAATTAAATAATTTAGAAAAGATGACACCAAATTGTTTACGGGGTTCAGAAATTTTCTACATCCCTAGGTTCATTTAAACCAATATATTAAAAATTATCTAAACTATAATTACCATCAACTTACAACTAACATTAATAGATCCATAACCTGAAATTTTATGTCTTCGGACCTTCAAAAGACTCTAATAAAGCTCATTGTTCATCCTCCAGCTTCTCGAAACACTTGCAGAAGCTCTTCCCTTTAGTTCTCTATCTTCTAGAAATTTTTGTGCCTTAAAATAATTAAATAAAACTCTAATACAGGAAAAGAGGTATGCACTAGAAGTGTCGTGGAATTATGGACAACTTTTTAGTTTATATCGAAATCCAAAAATGCTCCTCGGTTTCTATAAAATGTAAATTTCCAAAACTAATTTGTTATCAACATTACATGGTCCTTAGAATGATCTTGTACAAAATGCATTTATCCTATTTATAAACTTGTTCATTGCTTATGGTCTAACAATGGGCTATTTTTTTAGCAACCACTTAGTTGGGGGTTCGAACCAACCAAACCACTCACCACCCGCAGATTTACTTTGTTGGGATAAAGATCCTAAATTAGCGAGATGAGGTTATTGTTAATCCTTTGAAAAGGTTTTTTCCACCCGTGCCTTCCATAGCTTAGGCCATGCCACATCTATTTTTGGTTAAGTTTGTAATGCCACGTGGGCATGACTATGTTTTAGATTCCAATGTTAGCATGTTGGCAGTGAGGTTATTTATGCGGTTATGTTGGCAATGAGGTTATTTAGGTGGTTGAGTTGGCTCATTCAGTGCACAAGCGAGTTGGCATGTAGGTTGTCCCTAGATGGAATGTAGCTCGATCGGTGTGTGAAAATATGGCTTAATCAGCAACATGCCTAATTTGGAATGTTGATGAGTTGGGTCAGTGGTGAGGTGGCTCATTCCACTAGCTCAGTTTGTAACTCACCCCCTATGACTCATATTTATCTACAACTTAGCTCAATGAGCTGATTGAAAATTTATAGCAACCAGGTCCCCCAACAAAATAAAAGTGGACCTCATAGTTGAAAACCCCCATTTTCAACCATCAAATACCGGCAATAAAAAAAAGACCTTTTTTGCTCCATGTCACTTATCGATGTCACATTCTCCCACTTCTCATTTTTGGTGTCCTAGCATTATGTCACATGTGCCCTTATTTCACCCCACTGACTCATGTTCTTGTGTGGACAATATCTGGATCATATAGTTTCCATTTTAACCCATTCAAAATCCACTCGAAAGTTGACTCGAAGAGCTTCTGTAAGGAATATGTTAATGGAAATTTTAGGACTATATGAAGTAAGTAAAATCCTCTTGATCACCACCTTTAAAATTGTAATGGACAAGGCATTTTGGGATTTAATGGGTAAAATCATTGTGGTGTAGCTAGATGACCTCACAATATTTTCAAAGAAAAGACAAGATCATTTTAACCATTTGGAGCAAATCTTGGTCAGATGTCAACAACATAGGATTTCCTTAAATACTAAAAAAAACATGTTAGGGGTCACAGAAGGAAAATTTATGGGGAACATTGCGACAAAGTAAGGAACTAAAATTGACTCTAAACAAGTCAAGGCCAAAAAAATTCTTATGCTTCCTACAAGAAAAACTAGCGTAGACTCATTCTTTGGGAAAATTAATTTTATGAGAATTTTTTTCACTGACTTCACTGATAAGACTTGACACATTGTCAAGATGATGAAAGGTAAAGTTCCATTTCAGTGGAATGATGATGGAAAATTTTCCTTTATTGAAATCAAATAAGTCATTACTCATTCCCCAATCCTGGTATGCCCATATTTTCAAAAGGATTTAATCATGTATAATTATGCTTCCACTTATATTTTGTCGGTGATTTTGATCTAGAAGAATGATGGTGTGGAAGATCATATTACTTTTATGAGTTGTCCTTTGAAGTATCATTAGCTGAAAATGTCACAAATTGAGAAACATGTTGAATTAGTGGTCTGGGTAGTAAAACATTTCAAGTAT
The DNA here is from genome assembly GCA_019776745.2 of Taxus chinensis. Lineage (NCBI taxonomy): Eukaryota > Viridiplantae > Streptophyta > Pinopsida > Cupressales > Taxaceae > Taxus > Taxus chinensis. Next base: position 488,480,085 of record CM034154.1, read on the forward strand.
TACGTCCTGAACTCTCACACATTGGTGTTAGTTCCTGGTATAGATGTCAAATCCATCTTAAATTAGTAAGAGTTAGGGAATAAAAGAAGAAATTAGGTCACCAAGGTACAATAATATCACCTAGAGATCAAACCTACTAAACTTGTATGTGGAAGAGGATTATGTCAACTAATTTTTTAAAACAACCCAGAAGAGACAGTTGATAGTGAAAATGATGTCAAAGATGAATTAACCATGGTGTTGTTCATAAGAAAAATTGATGAGTGTTATTCTAACATTGCATAATTCCTCACTTATGGGGAATGTCCTGAGCACTTACGTTTGAAAGAAATATTGACTATGAAGATGAGATCACCTAGGTACGTACTTTCAGATAATGGCATATATAAGAGAGGGATTAATCGAGTTTTCCTCCATTGCATGGATAATAATAAGCAAGGTAAGATTTTGGAGGCTTACCATTTTTTTTTTTGAAGGAAATTTTTTAGCATATGTCATTGCTTATAAGATTCTACAAGAAAGATATTATTTTCCCACTTTGTTTCAAGATGCATTGACATGGGTAGTTAAGTGTGAGGCCTGTCAGAAATTCATCGATTGTCCCAAATTCATGACACTTCCCCTCAGTCCAGTAATGATCAATAAACCTTTTTAGAAATGGGGAGTTGATTTTATTGGTGCACTAAACCCTCGGTCTAGTGTAGGCCACAGTTACGACCTAACTGCAACTCATAATTTCACCAAGTGGGTGGAAGCCATTCCTATAAAAAAACATGTTACCTCTGAAGTTGTTTACAACTTTATCAAAGAGAATATAATATTAAGGTTTGGTGTTCCTCATAACTTTGTATCTGAAAACACTACCAAATTCTCATCTTATGAACTCGTTGAGTTATTTTATGGTTATGGGATCACTTTGGCTCATGCCTCAAATTATTGCCCTTAGGGGAATGGTTAGGAGGAACCAAGTAACAAAAAATTCATGAGTATTATTAGATATTTGGTCGGTGACAATCAACGAACATGGCATAAGGCCTTGTATAATGCACTTTGGGAAAATCGTATCATCCCTAAACCTGCTATCTGTATAACCCATTTCTAATTTCTTTATGGTGTCGATACTGAGATTCCTATCTCCTTAGAGTTTCCATCTTCAAATTTGGCTAAGATAATAAAATATGATACATTCCAAAACTCTATGGAGAAAAGAGTCATGTACCTAACAGATCTAGAAGAAAAGAGGTCCAAGGTGGTTGACAGGATCAAAGAGTACCAGGACAAGGTCAAAATATTTTTTGACAAGAAGTCCAAAAAATAGTTTTTTTAGGTTGGAGACTTATTCCTTTTGTGGGACAAAAGAATAGAACTGAAGGGAATGCATGGAAAAATTGACTCCTTATGGAGAGGTACCTTCAAGATTTTCCTCTTGTGCAAAGAAAACATCTTCTACTTTTTATACCTAAATAGAGGACATCTTATGTTTCCTCATAATGAACAATATCTCAAGTTGTTCAGATAGTAGAGAAATTATTCTCTTTCCTATAACATAAATTTCCCTTTTAGTTGTGTGTTTCCCTTCCCATTTGGTTTTTTTTCTTTCTGTCTTCATTTTGGTTTTGTGTGTGTTTTCTTTTCCTGTGTCTTTTCATTACTCTTCTCTTTGACTCCTTAGCCCAATGGATTGAAACTTATGAGATTTGGGAAGTTATCTTCCATTGAGTTATCCTAAACCCAAAGAAAGTCCCTAGTCGGAGATAGTTATTATCCCCGATAAAATTGAGATAACCAATAAAAATTTTCATCTTCATGGCCTTTTGAAATCCAAGAAAACACCAATTTTTTCCTTGAAGTTTTTTCCTATGTCTTTTTCAGGTTTCCAGTTTCCTTTTACAATTTACATGTATTTTGTTTAGTGTTTCCTTACCCCAAAACCTAAAATAACCTGACACACTATAGTATTTCAAGTTTTAGGTTTTTAAAGTATTTGGACATTGAAGTTAAAAAACACATGCTTCATGTTAGGTGTTTTCTTAATATGAACCCCAAAACTCTATAGTATGTCATGTTGGTGCAAATTCTGAGTTTACACTTTCTGCCTTAATTTCCATGCCCAATTCCTGCTCCAAAATGTTCATTGGTTTTATCTGGTGATCTGCAACTCATATTTTCTAGTTGAATGCCTTCCAGAATACCCTCAATGTTGTTATTTGGCCCCATTTTCAAATAAAATCCAAGTTTCCCCTTTATTGTGCCCCAGTTTTTCATTTGCATGGGCTGTGTTATTTTTCCTTGGCCAAAGCATGAAAGAAACCCATGTTTGATTGAATTCCATTTTTACGAAGGTGAAATCTCACTCCCCAGGCTTAAATGATCCCCAAATCATGTTTCGTTGGATTTAAAACATAAAAATCTATCTTCTTTGTGAGAAAATTCGATATCAGAGGCTCCCCTGTGTTTTTACATTTCGACGGGCATACACGCATGTTCTACCCATCAAATTTATCATTGCAACATTTATGCTAACATGGCAGGCTCTCATTGGTCGGGATATGTGGAAAAAACATTGCTAACTTGTCATTTTTGAGTTTTTTGCAAAGCGAAAAATTTTGAATGCGCCCCCGCAGTGTTACAATGGTGCGCCTATGTGGCACGATATAAGTGGTTGAAGGATCATTAGGTGGCAGGGGTTACTTAGAATTTTTCTTCAATTTTGAAGAATTCTCAAAATCCAAAATTTTCCCAAGTGCCCACACCCAATGGGGAAGTGACATGTGGCACAGGGAGATCAAATAGACAACGTGGGAGTTGGGAAAATTTTATTGTTTTTGACTCAAAGATGTCAGAGGAAAAATTTGGCCCGCGAGCTCGCACCCAATGGCAGGATGACACATGTCATAGGAAGGTCAGGCAGGTGGCGAGGGTCACTTAACATTTTCTTCAATTTTTGAAAAATACTCAAATGTTGAAATTTGGCCCATGCGCCCGTGCCCAATGGGAAGGCGACACGTGGCATGGGAGGATCAAGCGGGCAGTGGTGGAGTTGAAAATGTTTCAAATTTTTGCTCAAAATGCCAAAGTAAAATTCTGACTTGGAGGCCTGCACCAAATACGAAGTGGACACGTGTCCAAGAAAGTTAGCATGGATGGGTGGAATTTGTGACAAATTTGAAGTCTTTTAACTTCAAAATGTTAAAGTTACAATTTGGCCTGAAGGCCTGCGCCTAATGGAAGGGCGACACGTGTCCAAGGAGGTCAACCAGAAAGGCGGGGACTTGGAAGAGTTTGAAAATTTTTGGCTTCAAAACGTTAGAGAAATAATTCGGCCCGAAATCCCATGCCCAATGGGATGGTGACACGCATCCACGAGAGTCATTATGGAGAGGCGGATAGCTGGAAATTTTTTGAAGTTTTTGGCTTCAAAATGCCAAAGGAAACATTTCGACCTAGAGGCCTGCATCAAATAGAAAAATGACACGTGTGCATGGGGATGAATTGGAGGCCTGGAGGTTTGGAGAAATTTGAAGTTTTTAAACTTCACTTCACAAGGTAAAAATAAAATTTTGGGGCCAAGCTCCTGCCACCAATGAAAGAGGGACATGTGTCCAGGAGATGGCATGAGATGTGGAGCACGCAGAGAGAAAGCAAATTTTTTTCCAAATTTTAGTGAAAAATCTCAAGGCTGGGGATCATACCTATCTACTTGTTTGCATTCAAGAATTGAGGGAGTGGATAGCACCTTCATAAGGGTTTTGATCTAACCCTCACTATTTTAGGTTGTGCCTATCAACCAAGGCAAGAGAACCTATATTGCAGCCCCTATATGGTAAGGAGATGGAGATATCCTTGTGTTTTGCATATGATATGAAAGAGGCTTTGTGAAAACATGATCAAGTATCCATTATCCAAACTCAAAGGAGTTATCACTACTAAATGATGGAAATGTTCTCAAAACAAAGCTAGAGCTACTAAAGACATGATAAAACCCTGATCAACTTTGTGCATTTTAGTGAAAGGATTGAATTCTTTTGTGGACACACAATGCAAATGCAGGGGTATTGTAGGTAGGATGAGTTAGTTTAAAATGAAATTCTGATGAGAGATCTTGGGACAAAAGTAGCTAGAAATCATCACCTTCTTTGGGAAACTTTGCAACATAATTACAACACCTAAACAACAGAGATGTTTCAATGAATTTGAAGTGCTCTTTCAACCAGGATGTGTGCACACATGGATGCCCAAATCTGCACTATTCCATACAAACTTTGATAACCTGCCACAAAGGCTTGAAGCAAAATATCAATGAAGCACTCAGGAACTCCTTGTTAAATCATGACCTAAGGTACACCCAAAGGTTTACAAACACCCTCAATTTACAAGGAAGGTAAGATGAATTTAAATCTATTTATCTCCACTCAAATGAATACTCTTCTGAATGGAAGATTGCAGATGCCTTCAAACCCTCTACAAGAAATGAGACCATGTATGACCAATAAAGATCCCAAACAAAAGATTGCAACATGAGCATGAAACATAAATTGAAAACATACTGAAATATAAGTGTATGCAAGCTTTTCCAAGAGATAAAACCAATTAATCCAAGAATTTGATCAAATATATCAGCAAGGGAATGTTATTTAGACAATCTCAAAGCTTGTTGATGGCTTTACAGCTGAAACCAACTCAACATGATGAACATTTGATGCAAAATGGAATAAAAAATGGCTCTCAGGCAGTTTCTCCAAAAGGAAATGGGCTCCTTCCAGTTTTCCCTGTGAAAATTCTTCTCTCTCTCCAAAATTCTCAACAGAACTTACCAAAATGCCTCCAAATTACATCATATACCCTATGCTAGCTTGGATCCTTGTATCCCAAACAAATAATATGCCAAAGGGATCAGATTTGTTACAAAACCCTATCCATTTGATGAAAAATGATATAAAACTGTAAAACAGCTCGCCAAATGCCAGAGATGCACAAATATTTTAAAATATTACTTGAACTCAGATCCTTATCCATCCCAGGGTCATGTTTTTGGCATTCCACCATGCCATCATGCATTTGCAATCATTTTTCACCTTTTTCCCTCATCATTTTTAACTCTGTAACTTTTTTTTACCTTTCACGTGTTTTTCACGGGCTGAGGAAAATATTTCATGAAAAACACTATAAGGCACTGAATTAGCTCAAATAAATAGTTTCATTGTGTTCAGAAGGCCGAGGGGATGCAGATTCATATAAAATTTCATGTGATTTGGTGCAAAAATGATGATTCCACACATCTTGGAGCCTCAATGGCGCCCAAAAATGAAAATGCATAGCAACCGTTGATTAAAATCAATTTTAAAATTCTGCCCATCCACGTGTCTTGATGAGATCATCTCTAAGAAATATCTTCTTTTATCTTTGGATAAAGTGGACACATGTCCAAACATGATTGGGGTGGGCCCCCAATCCTTAAAAAATGCGTTTTGAACCTTTTCTGACCTTGGGAAAATTTTGAAAATTTTCGCCCCGAGCCCCTGGACGCGCCACGTGTCCTCATGTGGACCCTGTTGAAAACGGCAGGCCAAAATGACAAATTTTCTCCCTTTTTGAGAAAAGGAAAATTTTCTCAAAATGTTTCGTGCCCCCGAACACCCGTTGTTTCTCTGCCATGTGTCACTCTCCCATTGGATGCGGAGACAACCCTCCAAATTTTTCCGCGGATTTATTTTTCACCTTGACATTTTTCGCTAAAATTTGGAAAAAAAATTGCTTTCTCTCTGCGTGCTCCACATCTCCTACCATCTCATGCCACATGTCCCTATTTCATTGGTGGCGGGAGCTTGGCCCCAAAATTTTATTTTTACCTTGTGAAGTGAAGTTTAAAAACTTCAAATTTCTCCAAACCTCCATGCCTCTAATTCATCCCCATGCACACGTGTCATTTTTCTATTTGATGTGGCCCTCTAGGTCAAAATGTTTCCTTTGGCATTTTGAAGCCAAAAACTTCAAAAAAATTCCAGCTATCTGCCTCTCCATAATGACTCTCATAGACACGTGTCACCATCCCATTGGGCACGGGCTTTCGGGCCGAATTATTTCTTTTCTCCAAAGGCAAAAAATTTTCAAACTCTTCCAAATCCCCGCCTTTCTGGTTGACCTCCTTGGACACGTGTCGCCCTTCCATTAGGCGCGGGCCTTCAGGTAAAATTGTAACTTTAACATTTTGAAGTTAAAAGACTTCAAAATTTTCACAAATTCCGCCCATCCATGCTAACTTTCTTGGACACGTGTCCACTTCATATTGGGTGCGGGCCTCCAAGTTAGAATTTTCCTTTGGCATTTTGAGAAAAAATTTGAAACATTTTCAACTCCACCGCCGCCTGTTTGATCCTCCCATGCCACGTGTTGCCTTCCCATTGGGCACGGGCATGCGGGCCAAATTTTGACATTTGAGAATTTTTCAAAAATTGAAGATAATGTTAAGTGACCCTCGCCACCTGCCTAACCTTCCTGTGACACGTGTCATCCTGCCATTGGGCGTGGGCTCATGGGCCTAATTTTTCCTCTGACATCTTTGAGTCAAAAACAATAAAATTTTCCCAACTCCCACGATGTTTGTTTGATCTCCCTGTGCCACGTGTCACTTCCCCATTGGGTGTGGGCATTCGGGAAAATTTTGGATTTTAAGAATTCTTCAAAAATTGAAGAAAAATTCTAAGTAACCCCCGCCACCTAATGATCCTTCAACCAATTGTATTGTGCCATGTAGGCACACCATTGTGACATTGAGGGGGCGCATTCAAATATTTTCCCTTTGCAAAAAACTCAAAAATGACAAGTTAGCAATGTTTTTTCCGCATATCCCGACCAATGAGAGCCTGCCATGTCAGCATAAATGTTGCAATGATAAATTTGACAGGTAGAACATTCCCGTATGCCCGTCAAAATGCAAAAACACAGGGGAGGCCTCTGAAATCAAATTTTCTCACAAAGAAGATGGATTTTTCAGTTTTGAATCCAACGAAACATGATTTGGGGATGATTTAAGCCTAGGGAGTGAGATTTCACCTTCATAAAAATGGAATTCGATCAAACATGGGTTTCTTTCACTCTTTGGCCAAGGAAAAATAACACAGCCTGTGCAAATGAAAAACTAGGGCACAATAAAGGGGAAACTTGGATTTTATTTGAAAATGGGGCCAAATAACAACATTGAGGGTATTCTGGAAGGCATTTGACTAGAAAAAATGAGTTGCAGACCACCAGATTAAACCAGCGAACGTTCTGGAGTAGGAATTGAGCATGGAAATTAAGGCAGAAATTGCAAACTCAGAATTTGCACCAACATTGGCTCCTGCTTGGGGATGGGCACTCCTAGCAAGTGCCACAAGATCAAAATGTAGACCAAGTGCCAGAAATCCATTGGGAAAGGAGTTAAGACATACAAAGCAGCCCAAAACTAGAATTTTCACCAAAAATAGACCGAGAAAACCACACCAACAATGGTTGCCAAGGACAAAAGGGCAAACCACGAGCCAACAACAGCAAGAACAAGGAAAAGACAAAACAAAAACAAGGGCTATACAAAATGTACAACTTGTGCATACCTCACATGGGGATTTAATCCAAGAAATGTTTTAAATGTCTACCATTAACCGGCAGCTCCAGCAAATCCCCATCCAAATCCTTGAGAAAAAATGTATTTTCTCCAATCCTGATATCAATGGCATAAGGGCCCATCCATAGAGCATCAAACTTGCCATGCTTGCCCTTGTCTTCATGCCTACTATCCCATAACAAAACCAGATCTCCAACACTAAAAGCTCTAGGGGTGACCTTCTTATCAAACAACTTCTTCAATTTCTCCCTAAACCTGACATGCCTTTGATGAGAAGCTCTCCTTTCTTCATCCAACTCAATGATCTGATTGATTCTTGATTCATATGGGCCATGCTCTTGATCTTCCAACTGCTGAGCAAACTGAAAAGTGGATAATTGCAGGTGTAATGGCAGCAAAGCCTGAGTTCCATACACTAGTTCAAATGGAATTTTACCAGTTGCTCTTTTTGGAGTTATCCTATCAGCCCAAACTGCAAATTTCAACTGTTCTCCCCACTTCTTCTTGTTGATTTCCAAGGTTCTTCTAATGATCTTGAGCAAGTTTTTGTTACTTGATTCAACTTGCCCATTCCCTTGTGGGTTGTAGTTTGAAGAATAGGTCAGATTTATCCCATATTCATTGCACATTACCATCAAAGGCTTGGCTCTAAAACACATAGCATTATCAGACACAATCTTAACAGGAACCCCAAATCTACATATGATATGATTCAGCAAGAAATCCATTACCACTTGGTGTGTTGCCTTTCTAGATGGAATTGCCTCAACCCATTTTTTTAAATAATCAGTTGCTACAAGGATCCATTTGTAACCAGCACTAGAAGGATCTGAAATCTCACCAATAAAATCCATTCCCCATTGTTTGAAAGGAGCTTCAACTGATACAGGCTGCAAAGGAAGGGAACCTGAAGCTTTCAATCTTCCTGAAAAACGTTGGCACTTATCACACCTTCTAACTAACCGGTTTGCATCTTTAAAAAGAGTTGGCCACCAATAACTAGCTCTTAAAATCTTATGTGATGTCACTCTCCCAGAAAAATGTCCTCCACAAACTCCCCCATGGAAATCAGCAATCAACTTGGGAGCTTCATCTTCAGTTATGCATTTCAAGAGGACACCTTCAGGGTTCTTCCAAGCCAGCCCAAGGTCTGTTATGACATATTTCTGAGAAGCCAGCTTGAGGGCTCTTTTCTAATTTTTATTTAAGTGACTAGGATAGCATAAGTGCTTGAGGTAATAGACCACATCCTTGTACCACTCAGAATTCATCAATTTGTCAAGGAGATCTGCCCTTTCTTCCCCTAGCTGATTCACTTCTACATTCTACAAATTACTCTCAGCCATGAGTTTGGCAAGACCTAAACCTCTTACTAGCTTTGTTGTTTGGATATCCATATCATACTCTTGTAATTTTTTAACCCATCTACATCTCTTGCTTGATATCTCCATGTCAGATAAGATGTCTTTAACCATGGTGTGGGGAACATAAGCAACAACCTTTGAACTCAAAATGTAGGGCCTGAAAATCTTTGTTGCTTTTACTAATGCAAATGCTTGTTTCTCCATAATTGTGTACCTCAATTTAGCTACTTGTAAAGCCTTGCTAAAGAAATCAATAGGCCTCTCAGCTCCATTTTCATCCTTTTGTAGCAAAACTGATGCAATAGTAAATTCAGATGCAAAAGAGAAGATTTGGAAAGGCATCTTATAGTTTGGAGCTGCCAAAATGGGTGCATGCTTGAGTGCATCCTTTATTCCTTCAAAAGCTTGGATGGCAGCCTTTTCCCACTTAATAACTTGGTCCTTTCTTAGCATGCTTGTGATTGGGAGAGTTAGCTCAGCAAAATTAGAAACAAACCTTCTAATGAAATTTATTTGGCCAAAGAAAGATTGGATACCTTTCTTGGTTCTTGGAATAGGCACCTTGCTGATTGCTTCCACTCTCTTAGGGTCTATCATAACACCTTCTTTGGACACAATATGCCCCAACAGCTTGGCCTTTGGCACACCAAAATGACACTTCTTTGGATTAAGTGAAATTCCATACTCTCTACATCTGATCAGCATTTTCTCTAGGTGTTGCAAATGGTCTGCTCGCTGCCTTGAAAAAATAGTCACATCATCTTGGTAAACTACAATAAACTCATTGATATAACCAGCAAAGGCAACATCCATTGCCCTCTGAAAAGTAGCACCAGCATTCATCAATCCAAAAGGCATCCTTACAAAAACATAAGTCCCCCAAGGAGTAGTGAAGGTTGTCTTAAGTCTTTCTTGATTCTTTGACAACTACTTGATTGTATCCGGAGAAACCATCCAAAGTAGAAAGCATTTCTGACCCTGTCACAAGCTGCAGCATATTCTCCATGTTTGGAAAAGGATAGTTGTCCTTCATAGATGCTTTGTTTAGATTCCTAAAATCCACACAAATTCTGATATCTCAGTTCTTCTTTCTAACTAGCACAAGGTTGGCAACCCAAGAAGAGTATCTAGTAGGCTGAATGATGCCGCCATATCTCAATTTCTTCAACTCTTCTTGCATTTTCATGGAAATTAGTGGGTTAATAGGCCTTTGTTTTTGTCTAAACGGCTTAGTCTTGGCCTCAAGGGGAATCTCATGCTGAAATAAATCTTCTCTATATGCCTTCAGCTCTGAATAAGACCAAGCAAGGCAGTCTTGATATTTCTTTAAAAGTTGGGCATAGGACTATTTTTCTTCTTTGCTGAGATGACTTCCCAACCAAATCTTCCTTGGTTTGTCTTTAGTTCCCAAGTTATGCTCTTCCACATCCCTTGAAGCAAACATCTTTCTATTAATGATGCAATCAGCATTGCTAAAATTGGATTCAAGTGCAACAAGACCCTTAGGAATGGTATTTGTTTTCAATTGTATAATATCCTTGTCAAACAAAGTTTCTCTACCTTCATTCATGCACACCATTGGTTCCCAATCAATATTCTGACCAGCAAACTCTCCTTGGCATTGTAAGAATCTCAACACTTGTGCATCATCATCAAAAATCTGCCAATGTTTCACATTATCCGGGACAGCTGGCCTTGTTAGCACTTCAACATCATATTCACAAAAAGGTGAAACGGTGCAATTATCAAATTTAGAACCAAGAACAGCCAGCTTATCAGCAGCAGCATTAAGACTTCTATCATGGTAAACAATGTTAAAGGAATCAAACATTTCAATCAAGTCCCAAACAACATGCTTATATTGTTTCATACGCTGATTTTTTGTAGCATACAACTTTCTTACTTGCTTGAAAACCAGCTCTGAATCTCCTTTAGCAACAATATCCTTCACTCCATACTTCCATGCAATCCTTAACCCCAATAATAATGCCTCATACTCAGCAATGTTGTTAGTACATTCAAAATTGAGCTTGAAGGAAAAAGGAAACTCTTCTAAACTAGGGGAAACCAACACTATACCAGCACCATTTCCAACTTTGGAGCAAGCTCCATCAAATAGTAATGTCCATGGAGAACCTACCATACCAAGGCACTTTTGATTTGTCCATCTTATTCTCTTTTCCATCAGCAAAACCAATGAAATTGTCAACATCTACATCAGCAAACAACACTTCATAAGAAGCATTGTTGGGATCTTCAATCAAGTGTAACATCTTCTTTTCACCATAGAGTTTGACAAGGCTGCCCTCAATGGGAATGGTGGCATAGGACATGTCCATTTGAACACTACCACCAACACTTGCAGCCCACTTCCTTGACAAAATCATACCCCATTTGGCAGGGCAGTCAACAATTACAACATCAAGTTTTAAATTCTTATCCGAATAGGCCGCAAGTTGCACTACTAACCCCTTCACACATCTAACAACCGGAACTTCCCTTGAATCCATGGTTGTACACTTCCCATATGCTACTATCACCTTGATATCCAACTCATTCATAACTTCTAGAGGCATAACATTACATGATGCACCAGAATCAAACATGCAATTGTGAAGCAACCTACCTTTTATGAGCAAAGTTGTGAAGAATGGATCAACATTCAATTGGGAATCAACCAAGGATGTCCCCAAATACACTTCAGGTGCCTCTCCAAGATCTTCCATTGGTGGTGGTGTTTCAGGGCCAGCAATGCTTTGAAGAGGATTCTCAACAACATTTACATTTCTTCTTGGTATAATCTTTTCTTCTTTCAATCCCAAGTATTCAAAAGCTCTTTTCTTGTGTTCAGGAATTCTAAGCAATTCAATAATGGGAACACTCACTTTAATTTGGCTCAATACCTGGGCTATATCATATGGAACATTCTTTGGAAAAATAGCATTGGAAGGGAAACAAGAAGGTTCATCAGATGGAGAAGTATTCTTGGCAGCCTGGGCATGAAGAGGACTGATATTTTTGCATGGGACAGCAGGGTTCTTGGCAATTGTTTCTCTTCTAGGATTATCTTTGGGAATGCTTGTGATCAAGGGTGTCTTTGGCTTGGCTTGAGGACCAGCTCCTCTAACAACTTTACTTCTAGTATTGTACTCCTTTTCTTGACCAACCACAACATTCATTAACAATTGTCTATCTTCCTCCGAAGGAATACCACCATCATACTTCTTGATCATTAAAGCCCTTAGATATTCAAAGTCATTATTAGGAATTTCAAAGGCCTGAACTACATCTACATCATGAGTTTGAGGAAGAGAAAGAAATGGTACCCTCTTTATGCAATCCCAAAAGGTTGCAGCAGTCCTTGCACTTATCACATCTGTTGATGTTGCTGCTTGTTGTGAGCCTGAAGAGCTGCCCATCATACAAATGTCATCATCCATTTCATTCTCATTATCATCATCAATATCTTGCTGGTCCATTTCACATGGTGGATGAGGAAGAAAACATCTGTCACACCAAACCATATCAGCAATTTCTTGAACAGTAGCAACTCTTGCAGTCAGAGGGTCAGGCACCACTTTATTTTCACGTGCTTGGGATTGTCTATTTGCAGATCCGATAAGCCCTTTACCTCTATCATCTTGTCTTTGATCACCCCTAGGATGATTGCCAAATCTATCATGGTTTTGAGTTCTTTGTTGTCCTTGTGAACTTTTCCCAATTCCTTTCTCAGCCCGGGCTAATTTGTAGGAAATTTCTTTGACAGCCCCTGCCAAAGTCTTGACAACATCTTCCAAATCAGCACCCTTGCTAGCTTGAGGCTTCTCAGGGTTTATCAGCTTCACACCATCCCTCTTAAGTGGTTTACCAATAGATTTAATATTATTTTCAATTTGAAGTGCCATGGTGAAAGCTTGCCTCAAGTTTGTAGGATTTTTGTCTCTCAAGTAATAGGCTGCCTTTTTATCAAATGCATCTGCATATTTGATCAAGCAAGATTCATCACAAGGCCTCAAAATTACAGGTAGACTTCTCAATGTCTTATTAAATCTTGTATTGAAATCATGAACAGGTCTCATTAGGGTTCTTCTTGATGTTCTCAAACTCGGATAGAAGGAACCTTGGATCTGTTTTGTCTCCATATTGTAATCTGAATGCATTACTCATCTCAATCCATGAATCAATAGAGTTATCAGGTAGAGCTTTGTACCAATCTCTTGCATCTTCCTCAAGTGTATGGATAAACAACTTGATATATACATCCTCAAATTCTATTTCAAAATATTCCATCATGTCAACAAAGAGTTTGAGATGTTGATCTCCAATTATGGCATTGTTACCTTGGAATTTTGGTAACCTATTTCTCACATTCTGTGGGACAAAATTTGGATAACCATCCATTCCTCCAAAATTTATAGGACCAAAGGTGTTTACAACAAATGGAGGTCTAGGTTGAGCCATATTGTTTTCTGGGGGTGATCTTGGAGGTGAAACAAGCTGATGAGGAGTAGTAATGGGTCTGATTGGAATAGATGAATGATCTTTAAAATGATAACCCCCCAAAGGCTCTCTCTCTTGATAAACTTTAGCAAACTTAGAAACCACAGGAGCAGATTTAGGAGCAAGTTTTTTAAATACACAAGAAGGTCCCTCACCTGATGGAGAATGAAAATCAGCAAGAAGATTGCCTGAATCAGATCTACTTGAAGAGGAATTATAATCTTCAATGACAGGCTGCTCTCCTTCAAATTCAACTATGGGGATTTCTTTCCTTGCAACCAAATCACCAACCACTTTCCACACTCTTCTTCCTTCTAGTTCTGAGCTTCTTGATTCAGTGAGCAACTTCTTAGAGGAGTCCTTGGTGAAGAGGGATCTCCTTCCCTCCAACTTGATAGATTTAGACAACAAATTTCAAATGATAAAAATGTATTAGACAACTGGTATTTCAAGATCCCAATAGCATGGAGTCACCACCAAGGATTTTCACCTTAGTTGTGCAAGAAAGCACTAAAAAATATTATGTCAAATGCATGCTATACTGAAAACTTGCAGGGATTTACAAATCAGATTTTCTTCTTCTTAATTCAACCAAAAATAGTGCATCCAAATCATATAAACTGTTGGTAGATGAGGAGAGCAGGTTGAGTTTGAAATCTTTCTTACCCAAAACATCCAGATCTGAAGTATGAAATGATATCTCAAGAATGTAACAGCTCAAATACTTGATCACACAAATGCTCAAACCTTTCAAATACTTCAAAACCACCAAGAAATTGCAAGAAGTCCCCGGTAACGGCGCCACTCGGGTGTTGGTATCCAGATTTAATCTCCTTCACAACTTGAACAACATCATGAACTTGCACAAGACACTCAAGGATAGATAGATGGTTTGTATGTTGTTTGTAGCTGGGGATCACACCTATCTGCTTGTTTGCATTCAAGAATTGAGGGAGTGGATAGCACCTTCATAAGGGTTTTGATCTAACCCTCACTATTTTAGGTTGTGCCTATCAACCAAGGTAAGAGAACCTGTATTGCAGCCCCTATATGGTAAGGAGATGGAGATATCCTTGTGTTTTGCATATGATATGGAGGAGGCTTTGTGAAAACATGATCAAATATCCATTATCCAAACTCAAAGGAGTTGTCACTACTAAATGATGGAAATGTTCTCTAAACAAAGCTAGAGCTGCTAAAGCATGATAGAACCCTGATCAACTTTGTGCATTTTTGTGAAAGGATTGAATTCTTTTGTGGACACACAATGCAGATGCAGGGGTATTGTAGGTAGGATGAGTTAGTTTAAAATGAAATTCTGATGAGAGATCTTGGGACAAAAGTAGCTAGAAATCATCACCTTCTTTGGGAAACTTTGCAACAGAATTACAACACCTAAACAACAGAGATATTTCAATGAATTTGAAGTGCTCTTTCAACCAGGATGTGTGCACATGTGGATGCCCAAATCTGCACTATTCCATACAAACTTTGATAACTTTCCACAAAGGCTTGAAGAAAAATATCAATAAATAATTCAGAAATCCTTGTTAAATCATGACCTAAGGTACACCCAAAGGTTTACAAACACCCTCAATTTACAAGGAAGGTAAGATGAATTTAAATCTGTTTATCTTCACTCAAATGAATGCTCTTCTGAATGGAAGATTGCAGATGCCTTCAAACCATCTACAAGAAATGAGACCATGTATGACCAATAAAGATCCCAAACACAAGATTGCAACATGAGCATGAAACACAAATTGAAAACATATTGAAATACAAGTGTATGCAAGCTTTGCCAAGAGATAAAACCAGTTAATCCAAGAATTTGATCAAATATATCAGCAAGGGAATGTTATTTAGACAATCTCAAAGCTTTTTGATGGCTTTACAGCTGAAACCAACTCAACATGATGAACATTTGATGCAAACTGGAATCAAAAATGGCTCTCAGGTAGTTTCTCCAAAAGGAAATGGACTTTTTCCAGTTTTCCCTGTGAAAATTCTTCTCTCTCCCTCCAAAATTCTCAATAGACTTACAAAATGTTTCCAAACTACATGATATACCCTATTCCAACTTGGATCCTTGCATCCCAAGCAAAGAATATGCCAAAGGGATCAAATTTGTTACAAAACCCTATCCATTTGATGAAAAATGATATAAAACTGTGAAACAGCTCGCCAAATGCCAGAGATGCACAAATATTTTAAAATATTGCATGAACTCAGATCCTTATCCATCCCAGGGTCATGTTTTTGGCATTCCACCATGCCAGCATGCATTTGCAATCATTTTTCACCTTTTTCCCTCACCATTTTTAACTCTACAACTTTTTACTTTCACCTTTCACGTGTTTTTCATGGGCTGAGGAAAATATTTCATGAAAAACACTATAGGGCACCGAATCAGCTCAAAAGAATAGTGTCATTGTGTTCAGAAGGCCGAAGGGATGCAGATTCATATAAAATTTCATGTGATTTGGTGCAAAAACGACAATTCCAAGCATCTTGGAGACTCAATGGCACCCAAAAACGAAAATGCACAGCTGCCATTGATTAAAATCAACTTTAAAATTCTACCCTCCACGTGTCTTGATGAGATTCATCAAATATTACCTAAGAAATATCTTTACACGAGGTGGGACACATGTCCAAATACCATTGGACCGAGCCTCCAACCTTAAAAAATACGTTTTGAACCTTTTCTGACCTTGGGAAAATTTTGAAAATTTTCCCCGCGAGCCCCTGGATGCGCCACGTGTCCTCCTGTGGACCCTGTTGAAAACCGCGGGCCAAAATGACAAATTTGCTCCCTTTTTGAGAAAAGGAAAATTTTCTCAAAATGTTCCCGTGCCCCCGAATGCCTATTATTTCTCTGCCACGTGTCACTCTCCCATTGGATGCGGAGATGACCCTCCAAATTTTTCCTTCATTCCTCACCTTGAGCACAAAATCCTCTGTGGGCCCACACTCTTCCTTTTCCTTTTGAAACATGCCACGTGTCGGACACATTTCCCCTGATTGGATGCAGGGACGCACCCCAAATTTTCCACGGATTTTTTTTTACCTTGAGATTTTTCTAAAAATTTGGAAAAAAATTTTACTTTCCTCCGCGTGCTCCACATCTCCGCCACCTGGACACGTGTCCCCTTTCATTTGTGGCGGGAGCTTGGCCCCAAAATTTTCTTTTTACCTTGTGAAGTGAAGTTTAAAAACTTCAAATTTCTCCAAACCTCCGCCCTCCAATTCATCCCCATGCACACGTGTCATTTTGTTATTGGGCGGGCCTCTAGGCCAAATTGTTTCCTTTGAAAATTCTGAAGCCAAAAAATTTTCAAACTCTTCCAAGTCCCCCCTTTCGGTTGACCTCCTTGGACACGTGTCGCCCTTCCATTGGGCATGGGCCTTCGGGCCAAATTATAACTTTAACATTTTGAAGTTAAAAGACTTCAAAATTTTCACAAATTCTGCCCATCCATGCTAACTTTCTTGGACATGTGTCCACTTCGTATTGGGTGTGGGCCTCCAAGTCAGAATTTTCCTTTGGCATTTTGAGAAAAAATTTGAAACATTTTCAACTCCACCGCCTCCCGCTTGATCCTCTCATGCCACGTGTCACCTTCCCATTGGGCACGAGCACGCAGGCCAAATTTTGACATTTGAGAATTTTTCAAAAATTGAAGAAAATGTTAAGTGACCCTCGCCACTCGCCTGACCTTCCTGTGACACATGTCATCCTGCCATTGGGCGCGGGCTCGCGGGCCAAATTTTTCCTCTGAAATCTTTGAGTCAAAAACAATAAAATTTTCCCAACTCCCACGTTGTTTGTTTGATCTCCCTGTGCCACGTGTCGCTTCCCCATTGGGTGCGGGCCTTCGGGAAAAATTTGGATTTTGAGAATTCTTCAAAAATTGAAGAAAAAGTCTAAGTAACCCCCGCCACCTAATGATCCTTCAACCAATTATATCGTGCCACGTAGGCACACCATTGTAACACTACGGGGGCGCGTTCAAAATTTTTCCCTTTGCAAAAAACTCAAAAATGACAAGTTAGCAATGTTTTTTCCGCATATCCTGACCAATGAGAGCCTGCCACGTCAGCATAAACGTTGCAATGATAAATTTGACGGGTAGAACATGCCCGTATGCCCGTCAAAATGCAAAAACGCAGGGGAGGCCTCTGAAATCAAATTTTCTCACAAAGAAGATGGATTTTTCGGTTTTGAATCCAATGAAACATGATTTGGGGATGATTTAAGCCTGGGGAGTGAGATTTCACCTTCATAAAAATGGAATTCGATCAAACACGGGTTTCTTTCACGCTTTGGCCAAGGAAAAATAACACAGCCCGTGCAAATGAAAAACTAGGGCACAATAAAGGGGAAACTTGGATTTTATTTGAAAATGGGGCCAAATAACAACATTAAGGGTATTCTGGAAGGCATTCGACTATAAAAAACAAGTTGCAGACCACCAGATAAAACCAACTAACATTTTGGAGCAGGAATTGGGCATGGAAATTAAGGCTAGCCTCATTTCCTGGTAAGTGTTTATCATCTTGTTGATTTTACTTCATTTGGTTGAGGTTTTTGTCTAAATTTTCTTCATCTTTTTCAAATTCAACATTACTAAGGGAGTTATGATCATTTTGTTAATTTTTCCTTCTCCCTTGTTTGTTCTCTTTCTATTGATGAAGAAACCTTTTTTCTCTTCATTCCTTTGATTTTTACAATGATGAACATGTCAAAAAACCCTACATTAACTTGTCATGATTTTTGACCTATCCATTATGATAAAAATACCGAATCAACAGGGAAAAACATACTGATGAACTAAATCATCATGTTTTGAGATTTTTTGGTGTGGAACAGGTATCAAGTTTTGACCATGTGTCATGTTTCTTAAGTTGTGAAGCAAGGCTACTATTCTGTGAGTCTATCAGGTTTTCAAGGTTACACTATCACTTTTCCACGTGTGTGTCAGGATTTTCAAAGTTTTCAATAAGTCCTGAATCCCGATAGTATTTCAAGGATTCCGAGCAGTAGAGAAGGGTCAAGTTCTTGACAGTATGTCATACTTTTAAAGGTGTTAATCAAAGTGGAATTCCCAGTTTTCTTTCCTACGCATTCAGGAGGATCCTCAAGAAAAACTTTTCTTTTGGTTCCCCATGTATGATTCAGGGAAAGTAAAGGTCAAGATAAAATTCTCTAAAGAGATGAATTAAAAATATCAAGGGGTCATTCCCCCTTCCAATATTGATTCTAATATCGATGTTAGAAATATTGCGCTAGGGCACTTTGACATGGAAGCTTTCGAGAATAGGGTCAATAGTTCTTCACAAATTGAATGGATGTAATATATTTGTAACAAAGGATTTCCTCATGTTACTTCCTTCCCTATATCTGCTCAATGCCTAGAATTCATCCTTGTTGTGGAAAATCACTATGACTATGAATCTAGGTCTGTCAAAAACTAAGATGGTAAAGTGGTGATTCTTTTAGCTACTGATTATTTTGATGGTCTCCTCAAGTTTCCTGAGTTTATAAAATATGTCCATATCAACCTTAAGAAGTCCCAATAGGCTTTGGATGACAACGTGGTTAATTGTATTAAGCATGTTACTAACAAGTATCTAGTGAATCCCAAGCTTTCAGTGAGTAAGTTGCCCA
Source organism: Taxus chinensis (assembly GCA_019776745.2). Taxonomy (NCBI): domain Eukaryota; kingdom Viridiplantae; phylum Streptophyta; class Pinopsida; order Cupressales; family Taxaceae; genus Taxus; species Taxus chinensis. The sequence continues at coordinate 488,499,223 of CM034154.1, forward strand.
AGACCTTTCCTTGAAGTGATTTCATTCTTGAAATTAATGATATCATCACATTATGGAGCATACTTTTTAGCCTTCATGAAGAAAGAGAGTTTCAAGGATGGATGTACCAATTTATCACCATCATACACAAGAATGACCGATTCTTTAATTGGGGTGATTTCATCAGTGACATAATAGATAGTCAGTTGAAGGAGGTGTTGACGACAGGTAAATTTTATATGGTACTGTATGTTACCTTTGTCACAGTATGTATGAGAATTTATCCTCGATTAACCACTCAAGGAACTAGGTCTTCATATTATGTATACAATTTTTATCCTCAATTATCTCTTAAGTAAAGCCTAAACCATTTCAAGAGGGTGAATGATGACCTTTTCTACATCATCATATGCAATTTTGATAGGGATCTCACCCAACACATGTGCATTGATGTAGCTTGGAATGTTGTATCTCCATGTGGATGCATTTTCCTTCAATTTTCAATTTTCAACTTCCACCTACCTTCAGGTAGGATCTTTTCAAGGAACTCCATACTTGTTACCTAGGTTCCCAAGTGATAAGTGGGTCTAAATGGAGTTAGTGAGATGGTTGTTTGACCTCCAAAAATTCCAGCAAAGTAAGCATAAGGCAGGAATTCATTTCTCAATATCCATCAACTATTATACTTGTACATCGGTAATCAAGGCCAAGAACATTACGACCGTGATGCAAGAGGTGATCAATAAATATCTCCATTCAAGGCCCGGATTTGATTATTGAGGAACATTGAAGGATTTTGTAATTAATGCATATCCATGTTCTTGAAATTGAAGACATATGGATCAAGTACATGGATTAAATTGTTATCAAGAAAAGGGATTACAGTAGTATAACTTTTGACGAAGCAACATTGTACAACCTTTCTACTATTCTTCAAGATAATGTTGATGACGGGGGTTTCTTAGATCCCATTTACAATTAGATGAATGTTGAGATTCTTGGTTTTCCACCAATTGATTGGTCAATCAAAGAATCTACATCCATCAAGGAGAGGGATGCTTATATTTTTCTCCAAACCAACACTTGGCTCTTCTTAATCAACATTTAGCCCAATGACCCCAAATTCCAAAAAGTGGCAATAATTTCTACATCATATGTGAGCCCCTCTCAAGATGGAAACTATAAAAGTGAAGTGCCTAGAAAGAATTTCAAGTTCAAGTTCTATAGAATTGGAGAAAAGTCTCCTCCTCCTTCTTTTGTTCTATCTACAACTATCATTGAAGTTTATTCTTGTTCTCCTTAGCAAATGCAAGGGACATAATTTGACACCATGGTCACCCAAGATCCTCCTATTTCTTCCCCCCTCATCACCCATACAGTCCCCATTGTGACCTTGTTTCCACATGTAACCATTCCTATCATGTCCTCTCCACATTTTTCCTCTTCTCACCCATCCTCTGCTCCCCCTGGTTCATTTATTTCATCTTATTCATCCTTTCAGATATCATCAATTTCCACATCCATTTCTCCCATTTTTTTCCTTTTCCCTCATCTCCTCATGTGTCACTTATGGCACAAGTATTCACATCCCTTTATCCTCTCTCATCCGGGATAAGTATGACTTTGGGTTCTCCACACGTAACCCATTTCTTCTCTCTATCTGCTACTTTTTCCTCCATGCCTCCTTCACCTCCCTTATCCCAATCATGGCCACTACTATCTTTTCTACTCCTCCATCATTGGTGACCACAATTTTTACTCCTCCCAATACCACTTTGATGCTCAATGCTCCTCCTCAATAGGTACCCTCCTCTTTTGTTTCAGCTTGGCTATCCAACCAAACTCTAAAGAAGAAGAAAAACAATTTCCCTCTCAAAGCATTTGATTTTAGTGCAATGAGTCCTACCCCATCTCACACATCTAAAAAACCCAAGACCATTTCATATATTACCATTAATGCATCGGGTCAAAGGTTTGTTGAGATGTTACACTTTTTGTAGATAAAACCAAAGAAGACATCACTACTTTTGATTATCATATAACCAAGGTAGCATCGGGGAAGTCACTAGTCAAGGTATATAGCAGGATGTGTAGGTAGCCATGAACAATATATTTAAGAAATCAAGGCTACTAAAGAAGATCTGAAGGAAAAAGTAGAGCAACTAACAATGGTACTACTTAAGCTCTCTGAACCAACTCAAGTTCCCTCTTTGGCTTCAAATAGCTTTGATACATCATCCACACCAAAAATGAAAAATATTAGATAGAAGGGGCGAGTAGTTGATGGATGGATCTAAGGACTCCTTAATTAGGGAAAAAGGTTGATCAACGATGTTGTTGAGTTACATAATGATATCAAGAAGGAGAAGTTGGCCATTGAAAAAATGAACAATGAGCTCTAAGAGAAATGCAGCAACTGAGAGCTGATTTTGGAGTCCTTGAGCAAGCTCAAGAGGATTGATTTAGAGACCATTTTTCAAGGAGGGAGTGATCAGTGAAAGAGACAAACACTTTTATTTTTACAAATCCATTGAATTTTGAGTCAATATTCTATAGTAAGCTTGTGAAAAGCTTCAAAAGGCTTGTGAAGAGGGAATTGATGCTACTAGTGATATTGGTGATGAACTTCAAAGATCCCCCACTATGTACTTGATGATGAGTTAAATATGCTACCATATGATGAAATATTCAAGGAATTTAATGATTTAGTCAAAAAGGATTCCTTGGTTGATATTGATTTTGATATGAATGTGATTGAAAATCTCATCCTATGTGAAATTTTTTTGAGCAATTTGGCTAAAAGTATCAGAAGCTCCTTGGAAATATGGTCAATGTCCTTGACATATGTGACATTCTATTGATACTCATACCAAAATGATGAAAAGGAAACACAAGATATGGTCCAAAGATTCCATGAGTATCGAAAAGGCAAGCTAAGAAAGAGACTAAAAAATAAAAAATCAGATTAAGGCTTCACCATGTTTTTCCTGTTTAACGTTGAACATGTAAATTTTTGAAATGTCAAGACATCATTTACATTTACAAGTTGACTTGGTCATTTTGTTGGAACCAGTAAAAGAAACTCTTAAAGTGTATTTTTATTTTTAGATCACAATCTAAACAACTTCCCCTTTTCTCTCATTCCCTTTTCTATAAATGTAAAATGCTAAGGCATTGTGAAAGGGGGAGAAATTTTGGAACAAAGGCTCTAAGATGGAATTGTTAAAAGAGAAGAAAAACATTGTATTTTCAATCTTTGAGACGAGGAATTTAATAGACCATATTACAAATTTTTTGTTGAATGTATCTCTTTGATTAATGTATGGTTCTTAAGTTCTATACATTATATTTTCCTTTAAATTCCATTTTATCAATCTTTGGATTTTCTTTCAAGTTTGTTACTATTTTATCTTGTGTTAGTATCTTCGAATTTGCATTTTCCATTAAAAAAATCACGTTTCTACTCTCTTTCCCTTTTGCTTCTCCTTTTAACCTTCACTTCTTAAAAATTTCTTCCATTATCAATGTATTGTTCATTCCAAATAAATAAATCTACCGGGATGAGATCCCACCCCCAATATTATATTAGTTTGAATATTGTATATATTATGTAGTGTTGTTAGAATAGTAGTAAACAATGTGCCTCCCCTTCATTTAAGGAGGGACTTTTTCCTGAATGTTGTGGTTCAACCTCATATTTTGTCTTTCACAAAATATCCAACCAACACAAACACATGTTAGAAAAAATGCCCAGTAATTCTTAATTTTAATACTTTTCCCAATTACTTTAATTAACTAAAATGATTAAAAAATAATAAGGATCTAAGAAAATTAAATTCACCCTAAATAATAAGATGACCAAATTTTATAAAAAATCCCCTTTAAATATACTTTACCTTAGTTTTACTAAAAAATATCTAAGTTTCAAAATTTATAAGCTAAGTTTAAAAAACTAAAGTCTTTTTTAATTATAAAATTGTGGGCTTAAAAGGGGAGGGAAAAGTTATTTTGATAATGGTCAAAGGGATTATAGGTGGATCAATGGGAGGGGCTTGAGGTAAGCACCTCGGGCTCGACTCGACAAGTAATCCGAAGTTGACAAGGCTGAGGACAATTTTCTAACGAGCAAGGTGAGGGGATGAACATATTGGTGTAGGTGGTATTTTTTCACTTATTTAGAGTTATTCCACCTCACCGGGTGAGTCATCTCACTTAAGTGGACATGGATCTAGGTGTCATCTTAGTTATGATAGATTCCCTTATGAAATCTGTCATATGTGTAAGTGTGCATCATAGGAGTTACATTCTCATTTGGGAAAGTAACTCCTCTTCTCCATTATGGAGGAATATTCTCTTACATGGGAGTTACACATTCACTCCCCTATTTGTACTCGCCTCCTTTGATCTATGAAAAGTATAATCCAAGCCAAGCAATTCCATTCTACTCCATTTTTGAATCTTGAGCTCTCATATGCATGCACATTGCTTTACAAAGCTTGCTTGCTTTAATCTCACAACTCCTACAGTTTGGTGAAGTGCAACTATTCAATGCACGTGAATTCCTTCTAGGTCTTCGTCCTTCACTCCTTCACAATATCAGAGCTCGAGGACCAAAATCACGTTGCTCACCATCATTTCTCCACCGTGTAGTTATGTGTACAAGCTCTCACTTTTACATGTGCTTTACTTGTATATTTTGAGATTCTTGTGGGTGTATTTTTCAGGTTTAATGTGTTGCAAGAGCCAGCTCTCTGCCTGGAGCTCTACGTAAGAACTGGGCCTTTACCAGTTTCATTCAGGCTCTCATTCCTATTTTTTGCCTTGGCTCAGGGACCTCTGTTTGGTTCTTGAGTGTTCATGGTGTCTTGTTCATGGTTTAGAGTTTAGTGGGTATTGGTCCTAGACCATTCAGTGTAGCTCTCAGTGCCCATGCATCTGCCTTAGCTCCTCAGACTCACACCCCTGCTCGAGCTCAAATTCTACGAACTCTTCTCCTAGCTCAGCCCTACATGATCAAGTTGGTATGTCCATGTCCATGCCCTAGCTCTTGTTGGTTCACTGCTCAGGGTTCTACGTCGACTTCCTGCCCTGTGCACCCTATGTTATTTACATATTACTCGCACTCCGTGTTTGAATTCTGTGTGGTCGTTTCTCTACATCGTGGCCACCACGTATCCTATTGGTTCATTTCAAACATCTACACAAGGGTTTAACACATCTTCACAGCCCCTGACATAGACCAGTTTCACCACAACACTGACACGTGGCCTGATCATTCTTCCTTGCTTCTGCGATTGGTTTCACTCATGCCCACTCGTGGTTTCGCAATGTCGTTACAAACCTAGCACACTAGCTCCACTGTCAACTCGTGCAAATAGCCTTCAGCTTGGTCCATGCAAATCCATCCCTTTTAGACATTGTTTGGAGGTTAAAACAATCCCTCGTTATTAATATTTTGAGGCAAAACATTTATTTTGGCATTGTAATATTTTTGGGCTCTATTTGCTTGTAATTATGTCCTTCATTTATGTGTCAAAGACGGAGGGCAAGGTCCGGGGTTGGCAGGAGGCTAATCCCCCCTTGCAAGCAAAACAAACCCTACCTAAAATTTTATGCCATTTCCAATGAGTACCCACACGACACCCTTTGCACCCATTTCAGGCACCTTTTTAATCAGTTTGCAAAGCTTATTAGCATTTTCCATCAGTTGCGGGAATCATTTTCTTGCTATAAATTTTGACTCGCTGATCCATTTTGAGCACTTCTTTAGTCAAATTTTCATGATTTTTCACACATTACGTGATGAAATTTTCAATTTTGTAAATGCACTACTTTATAAAGTGCCACATTCTGGGGGGTTCACTTGTACTCTTGGGTTTTTACGCGTAGACACATTATCGGTCGAGTCCAATTTCTTGCATTTGTGCACCTTGCACTTCTTGCTTCTGCATCATGGAGGGTGCTCTTTCTAGACTTGAGCATCATAGGATCACCTTACAGCCTCCACCACTTCTTACTAGGAGAGGGAACTATTCATCTTTGCATGCTTCCATGGAACATTACTTCACTCACGAGGGTCTTTCACCCTTCTTACTTGGGCCAGCTCCTACAATCACTGATAATTGTTATCTGGAGGAATTTCTTGACACTTGCAACCATGTTTTTGGTCACTTGATGATGCATGTCTCTAGATCTCTTTGGTTTCACGTGGCAGACTCAGATCCACCCCACCATGTCTGGAGCATTCTTCATTCCCTCTATGGAGACCCTTCACATTCTACCACCGTTGTTGCTGCTGCTGATCCACTTATCTCCTCTTATTCTTCATGTGATGACAATTCCACTGACACAGACTCGCTTGGTTCTACCTTTGATGACGAGGATTGTGTAGCCAGTTCTGATGTCGAGAGTACTATAGAGGACTCTCCTCCTTCTCTCACTATTCCAAAGAGTGTTGACACATCCCACATCTCATCAGATATTAAGCAGCCTCATACAGTCGTCACACTCACCTCTTTTCCACCTTCAGTGTGTGATGCCCCTTTCACCCTTCTACCTTCATTAGATGACTCATACCTATCTGACATCGCTCTTCTATTTATTGAGCCCCCTCATTAGGACGAGTATCTGCCTGACCTTGGTCATCTTTTTGCAGAGTACACTTATGATGTACTACAGGTTCCTCATCCATCTATAGGCATTTCAAAGGATTTCATCATCTCCATTGTTGGGAGTGCCCCTTTTGGGACTCTTAGCACTTCCACTTTTCTGGAGACCTTCATTGATCCACCCTTATTTTTGGATCCACTTTCTATTGTGGGGGATGTTTTGTTGCCTTCACATCAGTTGGACATCCTTTCTACATGAGTTTACCCTTCATACTCTGACAGTTCTACACTCGTGACATTACCTTCATTTCCTTTGCACTCACTTGCTAGACCTATGTCACACTTTCATGGACCAGACTCAGAGTTCTTCATGCTGCTTCCTTCGGTTTCCTTCGTGGAGTGGACAGACTTCCAGCACTCCATTTTTTTCCTTCCGAAGGGCAGACACATAGTTTGGTGTAGGTGGCTCTTCTTTAGTCTAGAGGCAGAGGATCTCATCATCGACATTCTTTTGGGAGACCTCCTAGAGTTGCAGAGTTCGGATCCATCCATGGCATCTTTTGCATTCCTCTCATCTCCCACTTATTCTTTCTTCTTCTTCTTTCTGAGAGATTGACTCTTTATACATGGGTATCTTTACAGGCTCATCTATGGCCAGGACCCATCTTTGGCATCTTTCATAGATTAGAGAGTGGACTTGTCTCTCTTTTGAGGGGGAGTTTTTCCCATTGGGTTTTCTCCTTTTACTACACTTTTTGAGATTTTCTTGTAGGTGGGTACCTCATTAGGCTTTGTGTCGGGACCTATTTCTCATTTCTGACTTTCCACCTCATCCTAAGTTACGATGAAGGGGGTGTTGGTGTAGGTGGTATTTTTTCACTTATTTAGTGTTATTCCACCTCATCGGGTGAGTCATCTCACTTAGGTGGACATGGATCTAGGTGTCATCTTAGTTATGATAGATTCCCTTATGAAATATGTCATATGTGTAAGTGTGCGTCATAGGAGTTACATTATCATTTGGGAAAGTAACTCCTCTTCTCCATTATGGAGGAATGTTCTCTTACATGGGAGTTACACATTCAATCCCATATTTGTACTCACCTCCTCTGATCTATGAAAAGTCTAAGCCAGGCCAATAAATTCCATTCTACTCCATTTTTGAATCTTGAGCTCTCATATGCATGCACATTGCTTTACAAAGCTTACTTGCTTTAATCTCGCAACTCCTACAGTTTTGTGAAGTGAAAATATTCGATGCACGTGGATTCAAGCCAACAGTGTGCAGGGCAAAGCCCCTCTTTGAGACAGCGAAGCAAAACTGGTTTATTGCTAATCTATCAAGCAGGAATCTGTGCAAATCTACACTATTCTAACTTCAGGGGGTTTTGGGATCTCATCCCAGTAGAGGTAGTTCCAACTACGAACAGAAAGGTAGGAGGGAAGGAATGGAGGAGGATAGATTTGAAGGAAGAAAAGAAATGAATCCCAAGACGGAAAAGTCAGAAGGTTTATGCTTAGGGCTAGTAGTAAACAGAGCCAAACTTACTTGCATAAACAATTAAAGCAACACTGATTAACATACACCAATAGTAGGAATGAATCTAACAGAATAAAAACATAGATCTAACTTAAGAAAGATCTGATGCAAATAACACGCACATTAAGCACAAAGTCTGAATATGTGTATTAATATTTCTTCTGTTGCAAGAAAACACAAAGTCTTTCTCTCCTCACTTCTCTTTTCATCCAAAAAAATGTTCACCGCCTTTGAATACAACAAGTATTCTAGTATTTATAGAAGGAGAGGAGGGAAGAAGGCAAAAGCAAACCTACAACTTGCAAAATATCTTTACAAGATATTTACAAAAGATCTAGAAAATATCTAAAAAGTCAACAGTTGACTTGGGTAAGTTTTTGGATGGCAACATCCCATGGTGCAACGTGGATGAGGTCATCGTGTATGCCAACAAAGCTTTTTAAATATTTAACAAAAACGATCAACGCATTCCAGAAAGGAGAAACTACTCTTCGTCATCTCTTTGCTCAAACTTAGTATCCTACTTTTGATCAGGAGATTCGATGTGACACTGCGCTCGATATTCAGCAAACCGGTTGATCATTGCTTAAAGTTGATTATTGTCAGGACCATTAGAATGTTCGCGAATGACTTCGCAGGTTTCTTTCTCATTCTTGAACTTATCAGGTAACTCGACGAAATTCTCGCAAGCATCGATCAAAAAGCCAATGAAATCACAGCAGGCTGAGAGGTTATTGATTGACTCTCGGTCGAAAGTGACCTCTGGTGCCAAACCTTGAGTGACGATAGTCTCAAAACTGCTAGAATGTGTCATCTGCTTCCCTCAAGTTACCCGATTCACTAAGCATCCCTGGAGCCATTTTTGCAATTGTATCCTCCATGTTGTATCGTGCCTCCAGGGCTTCATCCTTGGCTTTATCAATTCTCTCCATGATATATTCTATCTGATCAACCCGGTAATCTAATGCAGTGAGAGCCTTCTTATGTGCACGCGGGTGATTGATAATGCCGACATTCACTAGGTCATCAGCTGAGCAGTTAACCATTGTTCGTAGAGTTTCCCGCTGCAACCTGGCGTTATCCAACTCTTCAAATAGGGAACCTGCTACTGCTTGTAGCTCCTTACTTGCTTGGATTATATCCTGATAAAGCAATGTGAATTTTCTAAGCACTTCCTTACCATCTCTGAGGAGCCGTTCAATCCAGGATGATATTGTCGTGCCTTGTTCACCAATCTTAATATATTCATTCATTTTCTCCTGACTGGGAACTTGAATGGGTTCGGCGGCAGTTACTGGAGGAGCGTTGCCCATTTTCTGCAATGCTTGTAGGAGATTTTTGTTTTGTTCTTTAAGTATCCTTTTCTCCTATTTTGTCTCTTAGAGCTTCTTGCAGAGAGCATCCACAGCAAACAAGGATTCCACTTTCAATCTTTTAGATGAGGTCCCCATTGCGACTTGAGTCACTGTGAAGTCTGTGGGAGACAGATCTTCTTTTCTCTTTGTGGGATCCGGGAAAGCTATCTCCATGACTCTCTCCCCCGAAGTGCCTTTAGAAAAGTGAGTTATCACTTTTTGCTTCTTGGTTCCCTTCTTCGGAATAACGGAGAAATCCATGGCTGCAATGGGAACTTTCCTCTTATTATGGCTCAGATGGTCAGAAATCCAACCAGGACTTATGGGAGTGGGAGCGGAGGAAGAAGAAGAAATTGGAGTGAGAGGGGGAGCAACTGCAAAGGCCTCAGGGAAGTATGTTGAAACACTCAGTGGTGGCATTGACAGGGAGTCCAACGCACCGATGCTTATGGGGCTTGGAGTTACTAACAGAGAAGAGAAGGACATGGAAATGGAAGGGATCTGCAGCAGGATTGAGGAAATATTGGTTGACAGATCCGCGAGAGAGGAGAAGATGGAAGAGGTGGGAGATGGAAGGGAGGAAGGGAGAGGAGAAGACACATCCATAGGAATAGATGCTTGAATGACAGGAGGAAGAGGAGGAGTGGAAGAAGGAACACTGGGTACCTCAGCAGTTGCAGTTATGATACCATCCTTGGTGGATGTATCCATTGAAACATATGTTGTTTCTTCATCATCTGGAGACACCAGGTCGACTACTTGCTTCTCAAAAGTAGGAGGAAGGTCTTCAGGAGTTTCCTCTTGTCTGCTTGGTTCTCCTACCTTGTCCTTTCCTTTTCCTTTCGGCACACAGACCGGCCTTGGAGGTGCACTGCCTGAAGGAGAAGTTGTGAAGTCAACCCCGAGGTATGTAAGGCCATTCTGATTACACCAATGTTCGGTGCACTACAATATAGGTTTGACCCTTTCTTGAATGGTCTTTTGGCGCTTTAGCTCTGTCGATCTTCCTGAATGGCCAGTTGTCCCCATCGGTGTCAATGTAAAATTGATTAATTTCTTGATTAGTCTCTTTTAATTTCTTTGGGACAATGGCAACGCCATAGTGGATGATTTCTTCTAGAGCCATCCGGGAGTTATCCTTCCGCCTAATGTCCTTCTCATGGGTTAGGTCTATCCAAATGTCCTCGATCTCGGGAACATGGATGGGATCAATTCTTGCCTTTGGGAGGCAACTCCGGCAGTCAAAGGTTGGCCTTGCTGGGAAGTTGTGCTTTAAATTCAGCAGCTCTAACTCAGTGTACATCTCTCATGCTTTAGCAATGGTAGGGCAGGTGTATTGGCCAACTGTAAGGGGGAATGGAGTTCCTCCTTTCTTTCTCTTCATACACTTTTCATGATAAGTGATTAATTACCTTGACAATTCTAGGAGGACCAGCTTCGGCCCTACAAACCTTGGTAGTTTCGTTGGTTCTCCCTCAAAATTCATAGCTCTGAGGTATGTGAATGTGGGGAATTGTGTGAACAATGCTCCCCATTTCTTTGTAGCAGTAATTACACTCGGGCTGGTTCGATTTTGTCTCATGTTTGGCCTCAACAAACAGATTACCTCATAGAAGAAGGCATCATTTATTTTGGAGAACTGGGAGATGTTGGCTTCGAGCCTTAGCTCTGGGTAGAACTCATATACCTTGACTTGGGGCCATACTCCATTTTGAGTTAACCCTGTGAAATCCCTTCCTGCAGCAACGGCGTATACAACGTAGGAGTTCATGTAGAACTTCCTAGTTGTTAGAACTTGTTGAAGCTGCTGTGAGATGGTGTCACTTATGATTTCACCCCAACCGAAGCGTTGATTAGGTGCATTCTTGCTCATGTTCTCCAGGTATCTCAGCATCCATTTATGGAAATGATGGGCATCAGGGAGCCCAAATACTCTATTCAAGAATGTGATTGTATCACTCAATTCTTCATTAAAATCAATACGGTGGATGGTTTATGGCCATCTGGTCACCGGCTTCTTGTTCTTTAAATAGAGTTCATTCATCATCTGCATGCATTGATCTTCGTTATCATCCCATGCCTTCTTCCAATCTTCAATACTTATTTCCACATAGTGCCTATGATGAGGAATGCCCAGGATCATCTCAAAGTGACGAGCTATGAGGTCTATGATTGCCTCGTGTTCTTTGTTTTCAACACATCTAGTGTTCTAATTATAACATCGGGCAATCAACATGATGAACTCATTATTCACGACACTCACCGGAAGCCTAGCTACAAAGTGAAATCCACTACCTATTAATTTATTCATCCAAGGGCCATTGTTTGCCTTGGTGGTCCTTACCCAGAAATCATCCATGTCTATATGACCCAGCTCAGAGTCTCTGATGTCAAGGTTGCACTCTGCATATGAGTCAGGCATTCTAACTTTCTGGTACTTGTACTTCATTTCTTGCTTTGACTGCTTAGGTTTAGCTTTTACTGTGGTCTTAGCTGGTCTCTTGCTTAATGAATACATATATGAGCTCAAGAACGGATGTTGTTGTTTTGCAAGAAGTATCAAGAAGGTCCAACACAGAAGAGCCATGTCAATTGTCATGTTATTCATGATGAAAGTTTGAAGAATAACAGAACACCTTCGAATGTGTGAGAAAATAGTTAAGTTTAGCTTGCAGAAGGAAGAACGAGCAATTTTAAGCCTTAGGGCGCAAGGCGCAAGTTTACAGCAGGCTGCAGGAGCTTTTTATGGCTTGGCGCACTTTTCTGGATGCCAACACGTGAATTTCCATGCCAAGGACTTAGGCGCACTTCTCTTAGTGTCAACGGGGAAAAATTTGTGTTTTGGCGCATTTAGAAAAGTATCAACAAGAGAAAAATGGCACCAGGTTAGAAAGGGCACAATTTGGATTGGTGTTACATGATAAATTTTAGCCAAAGGGTAAAGCACAGGGCGCAGGTCTACATCAGACAACATTTTATGTTGATGTTGTGGAAGTTGCGCTTGTGCCTCTCGAAAAATCTGCTAAGTGTTCTTTGGCTGGGCTACAGAAAAGGTTCATGTTGTATGAGTGTAAAGTGCGCCAAAGCGCAACTTTGGAAGATGTAACAAGGAAAAACAGTGCACCGTATTTTTTTGGTGCAATTTCTGAGCATGTAACATCTCTGTAAATTGCGCCAAGGTTTTAACAGTTAACAGTTTTGGCAAATTTCTTGATTTTCACTTTTCTCTTTTTTGGATTTGTCAGATGGCAAGGAAGAGATGATTTTTAATTTACTTCAATGGCAGGGGCCTTCCAGATTTATAGATCTGGAAGGAGAGGAAAAGAGGGTTTCAGTTGGGTTGGGAATTTATTAGGTTTTTTAGATTTTAACCATTTGACACAAACCCTAACACTTAACACAACAAAACAAAAACCACAATTGGGAGAGGAGCCACTTACCTGGATTGATAAAACATGAAGAAAAATGCAGGGGTCCACAAGCTTGAAAACGACACGTGAGGGCTGACAGGGACGGTTGACACGTGCAGAGAAAATACTTTTCACAATTTCCAATTCGTGAAAATGACATTTTTCAGGCTCCTATTTATAGAAAAATCAGCATTTATGACCTCACAACCACTTTTGGCACGATTTTGGGAGTGTCAACATAAGGAAAATCGCGCTTAGGAAAATGCTTAGCGCAAGTTTTTTGTTTCAATAATTTCAGCGCTAAAGGACTTAAAAGGGGGGCACAAATTTCATGACACGAGTAAAAATGCGCCTAGTGTAAAAGGGTGCATTTTTGGTCATATCGACACACAAATTTTTGCGTCGAAGGATTAGCTAAAAATGGCTAAGTCCTGAAACAACTTGATTTTCGAAAGGGAGTTTTGGGCTATTTCGAATGTTATCAAACTTCCCTAGGGGCCAAAACAGAATTTTGGTATAGTTACCGGCAAATTGCCCTTGTCAATTTTACAGGATAACATGTGGTCATGAGTTTCCATTTCTACCTTTTTATGTCTTTGTCTATGTCGATTAAACATTTCAAGCAGGTTAAGATTGAGACCCCCTACATCATGGTCTCATTTTTCTCCTCTATAGAAATGGTAAGCTGATCATGGCCAAGGAAATGATTTTTGGTTCGGAAGATTCAGATGACAATTGTACCTTAGCAGAGAGTATGGTCAGACTATGGAGGAAGAAGTGGAGCAACACAAATGGAGAAGGGAAGGATTTTAGGGAGGAATTAGTGACCCTATCAGGCATGAGGGGGGAGATTTATTTTAAAGGTAAAAATAAGATGGAGGTTGAGAATTGGATCCTGGCTCTAGATAAGATAACTCTTCAAATTCAGCAGGTGGAAAATAAGTGCATTCTCTAGGTGAGGCTAGTTTTGATTTGGGAGGAAGCTTGCAGGATTACATCGAGGCATCCAAAGGCATCTGTAATCTCCATAACACTCTCAAAGATGAGCTCACTGATTTTAAATTTTTTTTATGTCTTTGCACGATATACTGAACAAGTTAAAATAGGTTCACAAGAAACGCATGCTTAAGATGTTCCTTAGTAGCTCTAACAATGAGGATTTTTCAAAGGATGGAATTCACCCCATATCTAACTAGGATGATAAGAAGAAGGGTCATGATGACCATGAGATGGGCTTGAAAAAGTGGGTGAAGGACAAGCTTAAGCAATGGTAGTATACAAATTCTTGAACTTTGGGCAGACTGTTGGAGAGCTTTTTTTCTTTTGGGGGGGGAGTTCTTAATCTCTAATTTTTTAGGCTTTGTCTAGTCAATTTTTGTCTATGTACTATTTTCTATGTACTATTTTCCATGTTCTCATTAGGGGGTTGTTGGTTAGGTTAAGCCTGTTTAAACTTTTTGGGCCTTGTTTTTATTTTGTCATTTTTTTTCTCTTTCTCACAATGTTATCTTTTGTAAGGCCCTTTGGAGCCATAATCCAACTTTTTTACCTCATCTAATAAAAAATATATCCAATTTAACATGTACATAATCATTCAAAAGGATATCATAACCTAGAACCATCATCAAAAAATCCAAAATCTTAGCAAAATTCAATGCATCAAAGAAAAATTCTCAAAAAATCCAAGTTGTCAAGCCTTAGAAAATATAAACATTATATCATATAAAACAAAATAAAACATCCCCGTTCATTTTTTATCTTTTGTGACATTAAGTAGAAGAATGTTAGAATCAGTATTTCACTCAACATATTCGTATGGACGCATTTGAAGATCAGTTTGTATAATGTTTCCCATTTCATTGGTGATCTCAAGCTTAACTCTTTTTAGATCCTATCTAGCTTATGGTGTGACAAAAAATGACCAACTGTGTTTATTAGATAGTACAAAATTATCAAGTGACATTTTAGAATTTTCCAAGAGCATGAAAGAGTACGGTACTTGAGTGAAGATGACATTGATGCCATGAATGGGTTGATTTTGAATTTTATATAGTGAGAGAGAATCATAGGCAACATCGTATGCAACCAAGAAGTCCCTTGTATGTGAGTGCATGGAAGGAATTGAATACAAATGAGAACGAGGAGGATTATGAAAAATATTTGTATTCACCTAATGATTGTGTGAAGGTGGGGGTGATATATGAGGTTGATCAATCATGTTTAAACATATCATAGTTGAGACTCACATGCATCAAAATGGATCGACATCTGTGTATATTTATTATTAGAACACGTATTCAATCCTTGAAAAGGATGCCACCCAAAAAGCGTGTAAGCTCCCCTTTAACCCCAAGAGTTCAAATCTATAACATTTTGTGACTCATATGATTTTGAATATTACTTCATCTTCTATTAAACCTTGATCCCCATGATGGGATACCTTTATGCCAACCTAACATTCTAAAAAATGCGTTCAACATTTATTAGGAAATATATTCTAAAATGATTCACATTCAAACCTCATAGTAGCTAAAAACATGATGGGAAAATAACTCCTGGCAAGATTGAAACAAAATCAAACATCTCTGAATCAAAGACAAAAAAAACTCAAAGTAATGAAATCAAACTATATTACTCCATTATTTTCATTATATATTAATAAATTTCATATTATCATAAACATAATTTGAAAAACACAATTAAATGAGAAAAGAAATAAAATTTATGACATTATTCTTGATTCTTATGAGGCATGCCATCACATAATCATGAAGACTGCAAGGAAAAATCTTTGTTAAGATAGTGTGATCATCCGCATAGTCAAAACATGACACGTAAAAGGCTTGAAGATGCTCTTGTGGGTATGTCATGGCCTTTCAAGATTGAAAACTTAGGGGGTTGAATTTTGGTGGTAGTGGATATGCAAAAATGGGCTGATACAAAAGAAGTATGAAGGATTGAAGTGGAGTTAAGAGATGGAGATACATGAGAAGTGTTGAGTTGTACTTGGCAAATTTGCATCTACATATCCTGATATAAAGAAGTTAAATCAAACATATTTGAAGAATATCTCAGTTGTGTGGTGGGAGTGCTAGGTTGAATGATGGGAGTGGTGGTGGTAGAAATGGAAACTGGAATATGAAGAGGCTGAGTAGAGGCCATGGGAGATGAAGAGTGAGTGATAGGAGGTGTCAAAACAACATCACAATTATTTTTAGAAGTAATCAAAGCATGTAGAATATATGGAAGATGAGTGGGATTATTATGCAAATCTTTCTGAAAGTCAGTAAGTGTGTTTAATTTCTCTTGATCAACATTAGTATCCTCATCTTATGAATTTTCACTATCAAATTTTTCTATTTCATTAAGTGGAATATTACGAGAGTTATAAAACTAGTTTTTAGTTACATCCAACGATATAGAGAATTCATCCATTAATTTCGAAACCCTACGGGATGATGGAGGAAGCTCAAGATGTTAAAGAGACCCAAATCGACCACTACGGGTGACGAGCATAAGAAGAAAACCCTAGAAAGAAGGTGGATTTGAAATATGGGTTCACCAAAATGATTAAGCTAAATATGAAATATATTCCTAATCTGATGTTATTGTAGCAATAAATAAATTAGCAATTAAGTACAGAAATTACACCCAAACAACTAAGAAATATATTATGAAACCCTAATTGTAAAGAGGAGAAAGAGGTACCTAGCTGATTCAAAATAAAATTTGGAGTGTACTGAAGTGTTGACCAGGTGAACAAATCATCACAAGCATCACACAGAGACCCAGAAAAATACAGATCTGGAGAGATATGCTAGACTGGGGCACCTATAGAGGGACAAAGGTTCACGTGGGTGCCCTAAAAACATTTTTTGGGAACCTGGGTCTACAAAAAATCTCAGATTACATGTTTTGAGGCGTCACAAGTAGTTTTTAGTTGGTCACCTTTTGTCACTATGAGTTCACACAATGATTTTTGAAGTCACTGGAAACCTGTAAAACCCTCAAATAGACATCAAATCCTAAACAATAAAGATGCAAAATGAGGGGTCAGACTGTCCTCCGCTGTTACAATGGTGAAATTATGACTAATCATTGCACTACATCTCAGACCTAATGTAGTTATATGTTTTTGTGTGCAGAATCATTCCTTCGTTGGATTTTGTGTGTTGTCCTTGGCACTTGTGTTTATACACACCATCTATAGTAAACAAGAGTGTGTCATTGAGAAATGTTATGAAATGTGTGTACTGAAAAGATATGATTGTCAAAGCACAAATTGTAGAGTGTAAACATGTGAGTGAGTAAGTGATTGAAAATTCGAATGTGATGAGGTCCATTTGATATGTATACCCTCAACATTCGAGTATGGACCACTGGATAGGAGTGTGTCATAGGGTAATGATCGTAACATGTAGATGTAAGAGAAATGTAGTGTGAATGTATGGAGTGAATAATATGCAAAGTGTGTAATGAATGTTGCGAGAGAAGATGTCCTAAATGTATGATACGCAATGTGTGAAGTATGTAATGTGTAAATTTAAATGTATAATGTGTAGTGTGTGAGGTTCATGTGTATAGTATGCCCTCAATAGTAAAGTGTGAATCAAAGGACAAGAGTGTGTTATCGAGTAATGATGATACTAGAGTGTGTCAATATGCATGTGTCGTGTGTGGAAGTCTAGATGTGTAATGAGGAGAACATAAAAAACTTATCGATGTTAGAGGTAAGAAATAGGTTTGATGCCCCCTAAAGTGTTTGGTGATGAATGTGCTATCTGATAAAATTCAAGGATGAAGGTCCTCTACCCGATGCTTGCAGTGATGAAGGCGTGTGACCATGCTCTAAGAGTGGTGGTATATGAGATAGATGTCGTGTAGGTGAATGAAGCTTATATGCATGTGAATGATGAGTATATGGTGGGTACCTTTGTGTAAAAAAATGTGGAGGTGATGGAGACCTATGTGAAGCATAATGCGAAGTTAATGAACACCTGTTTGTAGCAGAGCATGGAGGTAATGGATGCCTACGTGGAGTGAAATGCAGTGATGAAGTATGCATAGATATAAGATTTTTCCTGGTGATGGACCTAGGATGATCAACTAGACTGATAGAGTGATGCGAATGCGTAGGTCACATGCAAATAGGTGAGCTAGGAGCAGGTTTTGTTTTAGGTTCAATAGGACGCGGGGAACTAGATGGACTAGGTGATGCAATGCAACCTTAAGAGGAGGTGGTGACCATGGAGTGGATAGAGGCACAACATTGATAGATATGACCTGAATGTTTTGAATGAACTTTAGACGTAAGTGGTTCATGGATATTATAGGATGAGACTTGTGAATCTAGTTAATACCTAAGAGCATGTCACACCCTTTGATTGTTTGTGTTATAAGGAAGGGCACAAGCATGGTGAGAGGACTGACAGAAACTTGAGGCTTGAATACCCCATATGAGTTATTAATTGGATATGAAATTTGTGAGAGTGGATATCCAATAGCAATAAGAAGTAGAATAAAACATGCACTGATATGCCATGATGGATACACTTTAGTGTTATTGATATGGATGGATCTGATAGAAGTGTTAATGTGCAAGTGATCAAAAGAGAATGTAGCATGATGAGTCATGATCAAAGAATGTAATTGAATCGGTGGAGAAATGTCTCAGCGCGAGCAAACTAGGAAATCAAGATCCCCTGGATTTACAAGAGGAGGCACTGCAGCGATATGTATGATTACCTGAAGATTTAACTACATTTCTTGTATCATGTTTTGGAAGATGAGTTATTGAATATTTTGAGATTATGACTTTCATTGATTGATGTGCAGAGGTCGGAGGCTCTGGAAGCTCAAGTTTATTTATCATCGATAAGATCTTGGATAAGATATTGCAAATTTTGAAGCACTTGATTTGTATAGAGTTTCTAACACACTAACGATAGTCGCATCAAAATTTCTCAATGTAATTACGACCTTTAGGATGAGATGGGTCCATATTGAGTGGCGGAGGAATGGTAATAAGATTACTTTCAACAAGTTTTGGTAATATAAAATGCAGAGAGACAGTCAATTTTGTATATGTACAATTAGGCAGTTGCCATTGAAGTTACTTTGGTGTTGGAGACAGTGTTGATAATGACCTTAGCTTTAGCAGGTTTTGGTCATTGATGGGTTTGAAATGTTTATTTACTTTTAAATCAGTGTCCAGAAGATGAATGCTTGCTCAATGATATTTAAGCTTTTCGATAGATTAGAGTTTTGTTTTGCATAGCTTGAGAGCATGACATAATTAATCAAATTATGGAGATGTCTCGAAGAGAACACTCTCCTGAGAGAGGCAACAATAAAATCTGGACAATGAATAAATCTCGAAGCTCAAATTCCGCAAGCACATTAAACATCTTAGCTAGGTTGTTCTTGTACCGTAAGACATAATCCACAAGATGTTCATTAGACCTTTTCTTAAGTTTTGCAAGTTGACGCATATGAGATCTTAGAGTCTGATATTGATATAGAGAAATGAAGTGAGAAAAGCATCATCTAGATGTGTGAAATATGTTACCAAGTGGAAAATTAGGTCATAGAATCCAATGCATCGCATAATCATTGGAGACTGTGAGGAAAAATCACTTTTCTAAGATAGTGTGATCATCCGCATAGTCAAGACATGCCACAGGGAAACTGCTCAAAGATGCTCTTGTGGGTCGATTATGGCCTTTGAAGATTGAAAACTTAGGAGGGTTAAATTTTGGTGGTAGTGGATAAGTGCGAAAAATGGTTGGATTTGAAAAAGGAGTATGAAGGAGTGAATGTGGAGCCAATATATGGAGATACACGAGAAGCGACGAGCTACAATTGGTGAACTTGCATCTGTTGATCCTGATATAAAGAAGTTAAATGATGTATATTCAAATAAGCACCAAGTTGTGTATGAGAAGCAATTGCTTAAATGATAAGAATAGTAGTAGTGGGAACAGAAGAAGGAATATGAAGGGGTTAAGTGTAGGCCATGGAAGCCGAGGAAGAATCGACAAGAGGTGTCAAAACACCATCACGAGAGTTTTTAGCAGCAATCAAAGCATGAAGAATATGCAGAAGATGAGCAGGATTATCACGCAAATCTTGACAAAAATTTGTGACGTTTTCTAATTGTTCTTATTCTTAATGAAGAATATGCAGAAGACGAGAAAGATTAGCATGCAAAGCTTGAAAAATATGCGAGTAACATACAAAGAGGTTAGGGGCATCCTGAGGGGACGAGGGCACCTGGACGCTAGCATCCTAGTTGGGAGCTGGTGTCCAGACCCAAAAAAACTGAAGTGTCAAAAGTCAGACTGGGAAAGAAGGTGTGTGAGACCAAGAAGGAAAATATAAAGAAAAGCAAAGAGGCACAAGACAGTGTTCAATTAGTATTTTTCTTGCTTAAGAATCATATGAATAGTAGTATGTGATCAGAACAAGAAATATACCCAAAGTGTGTGATTTAGTGTCTACACCACATTCATTTCCACTTTTCTTTTTTTACTCTAGAGAAAGTAAGAAAGAGAAGACTAGGAGACATTTTCTTTTCTATTGGTAATAGCATAATCATTTACATCTCGTATCCATGTTCATTTCAAATCCATCTACATTTTTAATACATTGACATTTTCTAGAGAAACCAAAATTTCATAGTTATTTCTAGAGAGAGAAGAGGGAGGAGAGAGAAAACATCATAAATTTTGAAATCCATTCATACAAATTAATTAGTTAAATCATACTCTACATAGTACTGTGACGATATTAAAAGGTTTCACAAGTAGTTACTATTTGAATGGGATCATGAGAAGGATTTTCTAGCTAAAGTTACAAGTTTGCGAAGATTGACGAAAATGGATAAAGTGTTTACGAAGTGGGTCTTGAAAACACTCATTTTTAGTTAAAGTACACATTTTATCAATTCTTACTTATTACCCTATATACAGAGAACTCATTGGGTTTCAGGGAAGTCAATTACGATGAACAAGACTTGAGTTACAAAGGCGAATCTAGGGTTGATTATCGTAAATGTGTCAAAAACTCTTGTTGTATAATGACTAACTGGCCCCAAAACTCATGTGCAAAATTAACTTCTGAAAGAATTTTTATGGAACTAAGAGTTTTTTTCAATTCTCCTATCAACGATCTATAGGTAGGTGTGGGTGGCTTTTAGTTTCACCCAATCGAAATGGTAACTATGAGCCAAAACTGGCCGTGTTTTCTTAAAATGAGAATGTCACCACAAGTGATTGAAATGTCGAAAAGGGCTTCAAAAATCATATTATTAAGGCATCAAATTGAGTTCGTCAACTTGTTTAATATCCTTTATGGTATTTAGGTTTAAAAAGCGTCATGTTAGAGGTTTTGGTTTGCGGTACTAGTTTGGTCTGGCACTCCATGCGCATAGTTTCTAAGGTAAAATTTCTATGTTCTAAATTTTTTTGGGCAAGGTAAAGGCATATATCATTCATTAAAATTGCATTTTCTACTATTCAAAATATTTAAAAGCCAAAAGTAGGGAACGATGAAGTGCTTAATTTAGTACAAGAGAAAGGGAGATCCATGCCTATTTTTGATGCTTGTCGGAGGCTCTGCTTAGGGCTCTTTGTCATGGATTTTGAATGGAGAATTTCATTTTCCTCAAAGTTTCTAAAGCCTTTTACACATCCATTTTGTGCATATACTAGAATCATTATAATCCATGAGACCACATTTATTTCAAGAACTTTTTAAACAATTCATGGGCTTTGTTTATGCTTCCACATTTTACATACATGTATTTATAACACTAACAAACAAAAAATATGACAAAAAGAAAACCATTTTTGCTTCAAGTTTAGCTCAGCTCTGGTATATAAAATCCCTTGTTATAGAACCAGATAGGTTTCCAAACTTTTTTCCAAAACCCCCATTTGGCACAAATAGGAAGGATGCTAGCAAGAGTCGTGGAGTTTGGCTTTAAACCTACCCAAAATCTCCCATTTTACACAGGTTTGGAAAACATTGGAGGCATGGCATTTTCAACAAACTCATTTTGGGTATATCCAAAAAATCACTCTAGATGGAAGCTCAAGTTTGGAGACACACAAGAAAACAAAACCACACAGCCACCAAAGATTTTGATGGCACGTTGATGATGAAGTTTAGATTTTCCTTAAAATTTTCAGTGCTTTCAAACAAATCCACATAACCACCACATGTGTAAATGGCACAAAGATGATAAGGTTTAGAACTCCCTCAATCTAGCTAATGATGTCAATAATGCCAACATATATATAATATATATATAGTAGGCTCTCTAGGACTAGGCCTTCGATGGTTCACAAATATAGATTATAGAGAGTAGGGTCAAAAATCTCTAGTAGTGGAGGATCTTTCTGCTAGAAACATATTTTAGATTGCGGTTATGGGGAAGTACTACTTGATCATCTCTACCAATGCTAAGTCCTTATTGTTATCCCATTTCTGTTGAAACATCTTTGGTGTGGAAATAATTTATCTTTTTCTTTCACTAATATTTTTATATCTTGGTGTTTCTCACCACCTACCTTTTCTTCATTTTTTGGTATGTATGATACGTTTGGTCATATCTTTTCCTAGTTTATCAAACCATTCTCCATGGACTTAAGCATGTTTTTTGGATAAAAATCTTATTGTATCTTTAGCAGAGACAAAATTTGAACATGTGACTTCAAGGTTATGAGCCTTGTGAGTTACCAAACTACTATACTTCATGTTATCCCTTCATATGACCTTTACCATAATAGAAAAAATAGGTGTATTGAGCAACCCATGAGAAGTGTTAACCTCCCTCCCTAAGAGGAGGGAGAGAACTAAGCCCTCAATGCCAAATGGGGGCTATGAGGGGGCCTATCTAGATATGGGGGGTCAAGAGCCCCACAAATATGGGAGAAGTGTTGGGCGTTAAAAAAGGGAGTAAGTATTGGAAGGATACAGAGACACAAATGCACGCATAGAATGGATACATAAGGAACACGTAGATCAATAAGTAGGGGGAGCGTGTAAGATGATAGGATGTGTGTGTGGAAGATGGAACAAAGAGTGTGCAAGGGACTATGCAGAAAAGCAAGGCTTTATCTCTTTTCGGGTATTAAGCTAAGCATGAGAGGTGGAATTGGTATTGGCACATAACAAGTTGGCGTGTGAATAGGCACAGTAGTTTGGAAAAGTTATGCCCTGAAGATTCGCACCCGGGAAGATAGTTTGGAATGTATCCATTTCTACATGAATATGCTAAATATAGACATGGAGTGTGCAACATGCAACAGAATTTGGTGGCCAAGAGAGTCTATTTTTGGAGAAAGTAACAGGTAGTTCGAACTAAAGCATGAGAGCTAATAATAGGATTAGAACTAGAGTTATCTATAGGTGATCTATTATTAAGCGGAGCTTGCATGCTTCTTGACTACCTTTGTAAACGGTACATGGCTATTCTTAGCATGTAGCCTATTTTTGAGATTGCACGGGTGATGAAGAGAAAGTTCACACCCCCTATGTGTGTGTGTGTGTATTGGTTTTCACAGTTAGAGAGGAGACATGATGTGCTTTGGAGATGTAATAGAGTTATGCTCTTGGTATAGTGCGTGCATGACTTTGTGATATTTCTTATGGTGCATTCAGCTATTGTGTTTTGATGGAATAATATAATGGGTCATTATGGTTGGATATTGGTTATTGATGTACTTGTTACTGGTGATCATATGTTGAATTATATCTTGATTATTATGTGATCTATATGTTTACTTTATTATGTGTGTTTCCAACTTGAATTCATGGATCTGATAGTTAGAATGAATTATGAAATTTGGAATCTATTTATTATGAACATGCATGCTAATTCTGTGGTAAGACAGTAACAAACATGGAATTGGTACCTTTGCGTGCTTTGGGTGAATGCTCAAATTTTCCTGAGTGATGTGTCAACGCATATAGGGTTATGAGTGGGAAAATAAAACTACAAGAAGATAAGCAGGCCGAATGGACCCCGACTCTCTATAGAATGGGGTAAGTGACTTTAGGATGGGGAGTCGGTCCTAGTGGGGAAATTATGGACACTTTTCCCTATTTTGTATCGGGGGTACTTCACTTAATTTATTTTGCATTTTTAAGTTTCGGTGGTATTTATTATGCACTAATCGGACCTGAAAACTATATATATAGTTTTCTTTCCCTAATAAAACAAATTCATTTATACCATAGGGGTAAAGACAACCCTCTTTAGCTAAATATGCACAAATAAAAGTAAATAAAACATAAATGAAGCTTACAAGGTCAGGAACCCATGAGACAACCTTTCATTTTCCAAGCATTTGACCAAAAATCCACACGCCTTGTAACTACTCCCACATTTTGTGCCCATAGCCGCCATTTTCATATTCAAATCTCCCATTTTACAACAAGTTGGGCATATACGCCCCTACCACATTGTAAACCCTACCATACACACCTAATTGATATTGTGACCACAACACAAGATAAAAAGCCCATTTCATCCTACTTTAATGTACACCATACATGTTCCAAAGATCCCATTTGCGCAATTGTTGAGGATGTGTGTAGGGTTGAGGAGAAATTTGGCACAATTAATAAGGCATACACATCCTCACAAAGCATTGACACCATCTATCCAAAAGCAAACCACAAGCATTTAACCCATCACTGCACCTTTTTGTATTAAATTAATGTTTTCTTTAACCATGGTCGACAGGGAGGAGTAAAATGACTCAAAAATATATATTTCTTTTCATTATGCCCTTCCCTCATTATGAGAGTCCAAATTTTATTTTATTCATTTTGAGTTTCAAATTTAATGATCTTTTATTAAATTTTATTTTGTTAGTTTAAAAAATAAAAATAATACCCTTTTCATTTTTTATTTTTTATTTAAAAGTTATGTATGTATATTCTAAGATAATGATAATAATTATAATATTATCATTTTTCGAAACTATAATAAAAGCACAAGGATGCAATTTCGAGCCAAAATAACTTGTAAATGAAATTCCTATCCACAACGCCCAACTAGGGTGCTTGACAACAGACACCATTTCATGAAATTTTATTCATCCTCACTCATTGGGCATACCATAACGGGGCACTATAGTGTTCTTGTGACTATTATATCATCCTTGGATCCTTAACCTTGATTGATGTGTTGGTTCTTGTTGGGTTTATTTTTTGTTCCCTTATGGTTATCATTGTCATTTTCACTTGCATTAAGCACTTTTCATGGTCTGCGCATTGAGGCCATTGGGAGTGTGGACACCGGTGTGAGCCTATTTCTTGAAACACATATTGTAGCTATAGTGAAACAATTGGAAAATCTCTATGCTAATTCATCTCATGAGACATGCAGTGGGATTTGGTGTGCAGATTGCGAGGTTAAAGGACACACCAAGGATAGTTTCCCTCGCAAGTTGGTGCACGTCATGTTTCTCAAATGCGAGATATGTTATTTAGACCATGATGCAAGTAGATGTCCACTTCTACAACACGTGATCCATAAGAATGTATCCATGTATTATAAGATTTGTAAAAAATATACTCATGATACAATTAACTGCAAAGTGTTTGATCACATACATGAAGTCATCAAAACTAGTGTACGCTAGACTGGTGTAGCAAGTACATCTAAGGAACAAAGAAAACAACATTCTGAAGGGTGTAGTAATGGGGATAACAAAGATAGAGGCTTTCGTGGTGGCTATAGAGGCTAAGGTCACAACAGTGGCAAGGGAGGATTTCCCAGAGGACCTTGTTTTACTTATGGATCTCTTGATCATTATCAGTGTGAGTGCCCTTAAAATGTGGTTTGAACTTAGTGTGGAAAACACAATAAGTTTGAAGAATGTCCTGACTTATATGAGAATACGAGAAAAAACATAAACAAGATAAGGGTGCAGTTATGATTAAGATTCAGTGCGTGGATGGAGAAAAATGGATGTCGAAGGTTGGGCTGAATTTTGAATTACAGTCTATGTTAGTTAACACACGCGCTGAGGTTGCACACTTGTGAGACTTCGAAGTACAAGCCACCTATAATGAAGAAGTAAGTGATTAATGAAAATTACCCTGATGCCAAACATAAGTTTACCTAGAGACTATGGATGTGATCAGGAATCTACAAAGGGAGATTCAAAGTTTAAAGGAACAGGAACGTGCATTGGAATGTGCTAAGCATGTTGAAGTCCCACAGAAAGAAATAGATGATTTGAAGGAGTTTTACAAACCATTACGTCAAGGGAACATCATCCCTATGTTAGGAGAGTGGTTGAGAGATAAGGCACCACCCGTAAGGCATGAGCGTGAGAGGAAAATCCTTCATGCAAATATGCATCACCATAATTATGAGTATGACAAGGAGATTACATTGAATGTGTTCATTGATGGGTGGCTTTTGAGCAACATTCTTATAGATACATGTGTGGAAGTTAATGTACTCACTTTGGACACTTGGAATTAGATTGGTAGACCACCATTGTAACCTTCTTTGAATGTGTTGTATATGACAAACAGAACTAGGGCTAATCCTATTGGGGTGTTAAAATATACTACTATTATGATTCAGGGAGCCAAGTTTATTGGGGACTTTGAAGTATCGAAACTCGTAGAGGCAGATAGTTTCCTAGCATTACTTGGGCGCCCCTAGTGTTATGAAAATAATGTAGATTTGCACTTCAATAAGGGGTACATTATCTTTGGAAAAAAAGAAGAGCACATCATTATCCCATTGACTAATGCAAAGGTTACCCCGTATGTTGAGTCATTAAGCGATGAGAACTTGAATAGGATATACGCACGTACAATCAAAGACCCTGAGGTGATTGATCCATCTAAGGAAGGAGTAATACAGTGGGATGATTTTCGTTCAATTAGTGATACTACAAGTATTGCTTGTGACAATTGGGTGCATATAACGTATGAACTAGTTGGGTGCGAGATTAATAATATAGTTACTCGCATGATTATGTTGCACATGGTAAGGTGATCGAGTAATAACCAGGTACCTCAGTACACTGACAAAGAAAATCTTGATGTCTTTTTGCGTGCTATGGAGGCCTAGTGGAAGGATATTGGTGACAGAAGGAATATGATGGTTTATACCATGCGTTAGACAACAACATGTTGGCGGGCTACACACAGAGACAACCTATTGAAATAGTAAGAAGTGAGAATCACCTTTTCTACTAGGTTTCTAAGGAGAAATGTACCTTCATAGATATGTGAATACCATGGGAAGGATTCTACCTCACATCACGTTCAGAAGTGTGAGAGACTCTAAATGGAGGGGCAAGAGGCCTTACAACCATCACTTTGGGTACATAAGTTCTACGTAACCCTCAGTGGCTACGCGTGTGAGATATGTCCATGTAGAGTTGACACGGGAGATGGTTAATTAATGAGAGATGACCTCAAGTATGGTTCACACGTTTGATTACTTTTCTACTAAACCTCTGGCCAATGAAGCATTGCAGATTATGAAGCGCCTTACTTTGGGAATAATGCGAAGGCTGAGGAACTAATTTTAGACATGTTTAGAGAGTTAGATTTAGAGGCACACCTTGACCTTGAATAGACTAAAGAGGAGTAAATGGTCTGCACCTGGGAAGAAAAAGATAAGGGTAAGCTGGTATACTTAATAGATGGTGAAAATGACGAGGACAAGAACCTAGATGTTAGCCACACCAAAGGTATGCACAAGGTAATGGACACAACAGATGAGAAGGTGTGCACGTATCATGAGCCTATGAAAATGAAGACGGTTAACATTGGGACAAAGGAAGAGCCTAAAGAAGTGATTATTGGTGACTATTGGTCTGAAAAAGAGATTGCAAAGATTATTGAGCTACTACTCTACTTTTAGGACTTATTCTTGAGGAGCTATCACGAATTGAAAGGAATACACCCTTCTTTAGGTGAGATGTGAATCAAGCTTAAATAAGGTTCTCACTCGATTAGGAAAAGGCCTTATAGGATGAATCCTAATCTACACGTTAAGGTAAAGGAAGAAATTGATAAGATGTTGAAATCTGGAATCATTGAGCCCATTAAATAATCAGAGTGGGTCACTCCCATGGTGATAAGCATTAAAAAGGATGGGAGAATAAGGATCTATGTGGACTACAGAGAATTAAATGCTTCATGTGTTATTGATCCTTTTCCTACCCCATTTACTGAGGAGATCCTAGACGAAGTTGCAAGGTGTGAGATATACTCTTTTACTGATGGGTTTTAAAGATATCATCAAGTGCGCATCGTAAAGGAAGATAATGAGAAGACAACTTTCACCACTGAATGGGGAAATTTTGCATACACAGTTATGCCCTTTGGACTAAAGAATGTGCCTACAGTCTTTTCACACATTGTTGTACAAGCATTTCAGGACTTCATTCATACATTTTTATAGGTGTATCTTGATGATTGGATAGTTTATTGTCTGGTTAAAAATCATTGTGGCTATTTGAGACTTATGTTTGAAAGATGCAGGTAGTTAAGCAATTCCTTAAATATAAAGAAATGTATCTTTGTGACGCCTTTTGGCACTTTGCTAGGACATATTATTTGTAAAGAAGGCTTGTTAGTATATCGAGCCAAGGTCATTGTGATCTTGGGATTAGAAGAACTTAATAATCAAAGTGAAGTGTGTGGATTTCTTGGTCATACAGGTTATTATAGGAAATTCATTAAGGGTTATGCAAAGATTGTTGTACCCCTAGAGGAACTGTTGAAATCTAAGGGAAAATTCTATTGGGGTGAGGTGCAACAACTAGCATTTGAGGCATTGAAGGAAATACTTAATTCTACGCCCATTTTGCACTTTCCTTCTTGGGACAAACCATTTCATGTTCACGTTGATGCTTCTAGAATGGCGATTAGTGTCATGTTAGCACAACCATGTGAAGGAATTGTAAACCACCCTATTTGTTTTGAAAGCAGGAAGTTGACACCCGCTAAACATAATTATACAACTACTGAGCACGAATCTTTGTCCATGATTTACGTGTTGCACAAGTTCAAAAAATACTTATTGGCCACACTGTTTATCTTTTTAACAGATCATATAGAGCTTAAGTATTTGGTAAACAAACTTGTTTTACAAGCGCGCATTTGCAGGTGGATACTACTACTTCAAGAGTTTCAATTTACAGTTGTTGTCAAACCAGGAAAAAGTAACTCGGGGCTTGATCACTTATCGAGGATTAATTCTGGTGAGGACACATGGAGCATTGAAGACACAATTTAAGATGCACAACTCTTTAGATTGAATCACACACCCACTGAGTTAGAATATATTGCAGTCATTTTGTGCACAGGACAAACACCTGAGGGAATGAAGATGCTAGAGAAGAAGCAACTTGCAATACATGTGGAACCTTACCAGTTCATAAGTGGAGACTTGTACAAACTTGGTTGTGGTGAAGTTTTGTGTCGGTATATGCTAGAGCAAGAGTGCGAGGCAATTATGGAAGAAGCTCATGGTGGAATTGTGGGAGGTCATTATACAGGAGATGCCACCGCGTGTAAGATTTTAATGGTTTGATTATGGTGGGAAACTTTATATAAGGATGTCAAGAAGTATGTCAAGGCGTCTGATCATTATCAGTGCCTTGGAAAGATGGGAAAAAGAGATGAGATTCCTTTGAGACCTATTACAAGTACTGAACCTTTTGAGAAATGGGCAATTGAATTTGTGAGTCCTATTTCCCTACCCGTAGGTAGAACTGACACACGCTACTTATAACTTATACATACTATCTTACAAGGTGGGCAGAATTAGCACCTAAAAAGAATTACACAGAAACCACAACAATGATATTTCTATGGGAGAATATTATCAGCAATTATGGATGTCTATTGAGCTTAACAAGTGATAGGGCCACACACTTTTTGAATGAGACCATCAGAATATTATTGGCTGATTTTATGGTGGCACACCACAAGAAAACACCCTATCACCCACATGCCAATGTGACTGCTAAGGCTTTCAATAAGATTCTAGGACATACATTGACAACTTGATTTGTGATGTTGGAAGGAAAGACTGGGATGATAAAGTATCTGTTGTACTTTGGGCATATAGAACTACCTATAAGAGATTGAATAAAACCACACCATTTCAATTGGTGTTTGGCGCGGAGGTGGTATTTCCTTTAGAATTCATGATTTCATCTCTACGTATTATGCGCACAAGAGGATTGGATGATGAACAAGCTATTGAGGAGCGTATGAATAAATCGATGCAGTTGGATGAGTGGCATGCTATTTCTCGGTAGAGTCGAAAGATAGAAAAAGCACGACAAAAAGCATGACATGACAGACATATTCAGAACAAGGCATTTGAGGTTGACAAGATGGTTCTTCTATATGATTATAAGTTTGTGTGCCATGTTGGAAAGATGAAGGTTCATTAGTTGAGACCCTTTGTTGTAACAAAGATATTGGAATAAGGAGCTTGTTAGTTATAGGCACTAGATGGAACTTTCTTGCCCAATTATTTTAATGGAAGTAGGTTGAAGCCCTACTAAAAATAAGTCTTCTTAGTGTTTGTAATAAGATAGTGGTGCCATTTAGATTAGGTTTCCTTTTAATGCATTTCCTTTATATGTGTTTCTTTTCATCGTTGATATGATTTTTTAATCTACTTCAGTGCTTTGTGTAATAAGCGTGTTTGTGCGCTAGTAGCTGATTACTATTTAAGTGCATTCATGCACAGAGGACCATGCATACAATTAGTGGGGTGGATTAAAATCAAGAGTGTGAATAAGATGGTGTTTACAATTGCCTAAGTACTTGGGAGCATGCGTGTCAATGAGGATGATGATTGTTGAAGCATAGTGTTAAGGTGTCATAAGAGGAATGGTGATAATACGAAGAATACCCATATGAAAATCCATGTATAATGAATGAGTGTGTAGAGCAACACAAGGTAGGCAGCGACATGGAAAACTAATTGGTATAGGACGCAGAGGTTTATGTACTTTGGCACTTGGATCGCACATAAGGAGATCTGTGATCAAGGAAGGATTTTGCATGCCAGAAGGTTGTATCTGGCATGTGTGTTAGACGCGGGGTAGATGCGCGGTGGAAGTGTGATTGAAACTACAAAAAAAAGGTGTGAAAAACTGGAAACGTCGAATTAAATGTAGGGTATGATGGTGGTTGGAAAATAATTAATGCACGTAAAAGTTGAAAACCTATAAATAGAGCATCAGGGTAAGATCATTTTTTACTTTACCTTACATGAATCTGTGAAATGCTTTCGTGTAACCTAGGTCAAAATTTAGCGTTTGGGTAGGAAATTGAGTGCAAAGTTAAAGAATCTTGAGCCATAGTGTGAGAGAAAGCAAGGTTGAGTGAAGCATGAGTTCTAGTGGAGAGAATCTTGTAAGTTGGAGTGACGTGGTGAGAATTTGAAAGGAATCACAAAATTTTTGGCTAGGGTTTTGAAGATTAGGGAACAAAATACAAGATTTGAGCTGAGAAGTATATCCGTGTTGTGCCAAAGGTCTGTAATAGGAAGAATAGAGTACTAAGGCATAGGAAAAAGTGTTGAGGTTGCAAGACTAAAATGACACCAAGAAAATAAGTGACAAGATCACCGAATAAGAAGGGAAAAGGCAAGGAGAAGTCAACACCTACCATTGATATCTAGAAAGAATGGTATGCAGAAATGCAATACCCAGATGGGGTGTTGTTAGGAAAGGAGTAAGTGTCCTGTGTCAGAAACATGATCGTGAGCAATTATAATCATCGAACAGATTTAACGGCGCGACATGGTGACAAAACTTGTTAAGCCAATAGAGGAGAGGATGTCAGATGATAAGCTAGTGTATGATGACAAGGTGAAGAGGGTATTAAAGAATGTAGGGTTGTTATAGTTATATGATATTTTGTTCTTTGGGAAGCCTGAGAGATTACATCAATGGTTGATGTCATGCATCCATGGGGAATTTTTCTACTTCGCAGGAAGAAGGAGGCACATCACTGCATAGTTGATCGAGAAGTATACGTGTTTTATTAGCACGGGGAATGCCTTTGAAGACGACTTACCAAATGATGATGAGGTAAAGAAAAATGCTAAGGAGATTTCTTATAAAAAGGGAGGGCGCGTGAAGGATATCACCAAACTCAATGATCTTATCTTAAGAATAGCTACACATTTTCTCACAAATTTGAACAGACATAAAAGATGGACCCAGGTAAATAAACGTTGGTTGTATGTGTGCAAGGAAAGATCATAAGGAACTATATACAACATCACATCCTTCATAGCAGAGGAGATTATTGAAGTTGTGCGCGATGGGGATAAAATAATCTTTGGAAATGTTTTACTGGTAATAGTGTTCTCTAAGATTGGGGTGTTATGTGGGCTGAAGAATAAGATATGGGAATATCCTAAAGAAAACCCCTCTCCTACAAAATAGTTTGTGAAGTATACATGTGATTCGTTGACACCAACATACAAGATGCGTGTGGATAAATGGTATAAATGGATGTGTGATGCATTCGGTGCAGAATGGAGAATTCCAACTGAGTTAACTTCTCTTGTAGATGGATTTTCCGAGTTTGTAGTCTATTAACATTTTGTATTGGGAAGTTTGCATTAATTGATGGTGCTAAAATTCCATGGTGAAAACTCTCGTTTGCTTTTACAATGAAATAACTTCAAAGTGATGTGAATAGGTTTAAGGAGGCACGAAAATTGAGATTTGATCTAAGTGAAGTGGATAAGGAGCACCATGAGATGCTTTGGACACTTGTTTACCCCAGGAAGCACGCCTATGAAGATAAGTATGTATCAGAAAGCATACATTTGTTGAAACCCATCACATTGCCAATAGCTTCAGTAACAGTAGCAAAGATATATATCTATCTAAGGCCGCGCATTGTAGATGGGGCATTTATAGAAGATGATGTGAGCATTCTTAAAGAACCCTCCGCATGAAAGAAGGTTGAACAAAAGAAAAGGGTGCGTGAAAAAAATCCCACTATCAGTGGAAGTGAAGAAGGAAATAAAGATAAGACTCCCAGTACTAGCACGCTCATAGGGAAAACATCAGCGCATAATGATTTAGGGCTGAGCACTTATACAAGAAGGTAGTCTGCCAGAAAAAGATCTCCAATAAAGAAGAAACAGAGTATAGTACCTAGCTCAGACTCTTAGGAGACAAAAAGCCTAAAGGAAGAAGAGGATGAGATCGAGGAAGAACTGGAGGTGAAGGTGAGTCCACATGTGTACATGGTGGATGAGTCAGATGCGAAGGACCAGAGTGCATATTTTGAGGACACACATGTTATGGAGATGGATAGAGAAGAAGACATTGGAGCATATGACACTCATGCCATAGGTGACAAACTAGAGCCGACAACTGAGCATAAGGTCAAATGCACTCCCGACCCTGAGCTAGAGCAAAAATTGGAAAAGGAGGTCATGGAGATTATAGAACATCTAGTGGAGCATTAGGTGGCGTGTAGTGCAGAGGAAGGAAAGAGTGAAGAATAAGAAGAGATCGTGGGTGGAGAATTGAACCTTGTTGTAGGTTTCCCTAGAGTGCTTGAGGAAAGAGTAGGAGACAAAGGTACATCCCACAAGGACCTATAATGCAGTACACTAAAGATCCCAACAATGTTTTGTGCGCTAGGTATCAGAGCATGATACCTTCAGATCAACTATTTTTCTAGTCGTTATTCAATAAGGGGCGTGCGCTACCACGCACAAGGAAGATGTTATCTTGGGCGCTTGAGCCACATATCGAGGAGCCGTAATTTGAGGTGAGCGCCCATTCATTACTGGATACTCGTGAGAAGGCAACCTCTAGAGAGGTGTTTCCAATAGTCAATTCCTAGCAATTAATTAGATGAGCAAGCGTGTAACACACTTAACAAGCTATCGGTGGAGGTGGGTGCCTGAATTTTGGACAAGAACAACAATATATCATTTATGCATAGGGAGATGGATGGGAAGAATAAAGAGTTAAGAGAAAGGGACAGAAATAAATGAGAAGGAAAATATTATTGTGTAGTTGAAACAAGAGTTAAGGGAGGAAAAAGGGCGGACACACGCGACTTATAAAAAGGCAGAATGCATAGCTGATGTGATCTTATTGGTGCATTTGGATCTATCCCCTCCTAGTAAAACCAAGTATGAAACCACTTTTCATTGTTTGGAGGATTTGAAACACATAATCACAACTCAACAACCACCTCTTGCATTGGAATTTATAGAGTATGTATTGGCGAGATAGAAGTAGCAAGAAAAAGAACACATTGAAACCACCATTACACAATACAATGAATTAATTGAATCAGTAAAGGCAACATCCAACATGGAAAAAGTTGTCTATGATAATAATGAAGATAAGGATCATGTATTGGGACTACTCGTTGCAAAAGATGAGGCAAATCTAAAAGCGTTCCACGCCAGGAACAAGGGAAACATGGCTGTAACAAGAAAGAATCTTAGTCGAAGTTGAGTAGAAGAGGGAGGCAATTGATTTGTTAAGGGCCTCAATCAAGAACAAATTGTAGGAACTATACCCCCAGGTCAAGTGCAAGATGAATGCCCTAGTTGATGCAGGAAAATAACTGGAGACTATGGTTGAAACGCTGAAGGTAACGGGTGAGGACTTGACTACTGCAGAGGCTCAGACAATTGTCGAAGAGACCCTGAATCAAGAAAGTGTATAGTTGGAGGGATGGAAAATGTTGGAAGCAGTGGTGAATAAGGAATTCCCCCTCCTTTTTGCCTAGTAGATTGAACTCTTTCATTATTTGGTGCAAGCCGTACATATATTCTTTCATTCTTTGGTTATTGAAAAATTCTTTATCATTATTTACACGATCAAGCAGAGTGTTACCGAGGATGGACAACATGCCTAGTGTGGGGTAATGTTGGGTGTCAGAAAAGTGACTAAATATTGGAAGGATACAGGGGCATGAGCATGCACGCAGAATGGCTATAGAAGGAATGCACAGATCAATAAGTAGGGGGAGCACGTAGGATGATAGGGCTTGAGTGTGGAAGATGGAACAAAGAGCACACAAGTGACTATGCAGGAAAACAAGGCTTTGTTTCTTTTCGAGTATTAAGCTAAGTATGAAATGTGGATTTGGTATTGGCACATAACAAGTGGGTGTGTGGATAGGTGCAATATTTTGGCAAAGTTACGCCCTAAAGATTTGCGCTCAGGAAGACAGTTTGGAACTTATGCATTTCTACATGACCAGGTTAAATATAAACATGGAGTGTGTAACACGCAAGGGAATTTGGCGGCCAGGAGAGTCTCTTTTTGGAGAAAGGAACTAGTAGTTCAAACTAAAGCATCAAAGTTAATAATAGGATTAGAACTAGAGTTATTTATAGGTGATCAATTATTATACGAAGCTTGCATGCTTTTTGACTACCTTTGTAAGCTGCACATGGCTATTCTTAGTATGCAGCCTATTTTGAGAGTGCATGGGCGGTGAAGGGCAAGTCTCCACCCCCTATATATATGCATTGGTTTGCATGGTTAGAGAGGAGACCTGATGTGCTTTGGAGCTATTATAGAGTTATGTTGTTGGTATAGTACGTGCATGACTTTGTGATGTTTCTTATGGTGTATTTAAGCTAGTGTGTTTTGATGGAATAATATAATGGTTTGTTATGGTTGGATATTGGTTATTGATGTACTTGTTATTGGTGATTATATGGTGAATTTGATCCTGATTGTTATGTGATCTGTATGTTTACGTTATTATGTGTGTTTCCAACTTGAGTTCATGGATCTAATAGTTAGAATTATGCACTTTGGGATCTATTTATTATGAACATGCATGTTAATTCTGTGGTAAGACAATAAAAAAGAGGGACTTGGTACCTTTGTGCACTTCAAGTGAGC
Organism: Taxus chinensis; assembly: GCA_019776745.2. Taxonomy (NCBI): domain Eukaryota; kingdom Viridiplantae; phylum Streptophyta; class Pinopsida; order Cupressales; family Taxaceae; genus Taxus; species Taxus chinensis. The sequence goes on from CM034154.1 coordinate 488,535,040, forward strand.
GCTCAAATTTATCTGAGTGATGTGCCAACACGTATAGGGTTATGAGTGGGAAAATAAGACTACAAAAAGATAGGCAGGCCGAATGGACCCCGAATCTCTATAGAATGGGGCAAACGACTTTAGGATGGGGAGTTGGTCCTCATGGGGAAATTGTGGACAATTTTCCCTATTTTGTATCAGGGGTACTTGACTTAATTTCTTCTGCATTTTTAGGTTTTGGTGGTATTTATCACACACTAATCGGACCCGAATACTATATATATATAGTTTTCTTACCCTGATAAAACAGAGACATCTATACCATAGGAGTAAAGACAACCCTTTTTAGCTAAACGTGCACAACTGAAAATAAATAAAACATAAATGAAGCTTACAAGGTAAGGAATTCATGAGATAACCTTTCGTTTTGCAAGCATTTGACCAACAATCCATACGCCTTGCAACTTCTCCCACATTTTGTGCCCATGATCACCATTTCCATATTCAAAGCTCCCATTTTACCACAAGCTAGGCATATGTGCCCCTACCACATTGTAAAGCCTACCATACACGCCCAATTGATATTGTGACCACAACACAAGACAAAAAAACCCATTTCATCTTGCTTTAATGTACACCATACATGTTTCAGAGTTCCCATTTGCGCAATCATTGAGGATGTGTGTAGGGTTGAGGAGAAAGTTGGCACAATTAACAAGGCATATACATCCTCACAAAGCATTAACATCATCTCACCAAAAGCAAACCACAAGCATCTAACCCATCACTTCACCTTTTTGTATTAAATTAATGTTTTCTTCAACCATGGTCGACAGGGTGCTACGCCCTTAATCATATATCTTATATTGGATGTATATAGCCGACTTGTAGCTATCATAACTTCTTATCATTATGTATCTCTTTCATATATGTTATATTTTCATTAGTGGGTCGGCCTTGGTGTTGGCCATAGCATAGGAATAGTATATATAGAGGTTAGTAGGTAGTAGTTTATCATCATTGGATCATTTGAGCATTATTGTATGGTTTGGAGGTTGCCCCCTCGAAGTGGCGAAGCTATTCTAATTGCATATTGAGATCATTATTCTGGAATATTGTGTTATTTGGTGTTATATTTCTACTCATGATCTGAATTATACAAGTAATTTCATTACAAGTGGTATCAGAGCTTGAACTCGGCCAACACTACGTCAAACCCTAATTTTGAAGGTTCGTCCATATCTCAACATCAGTAGCTAATTTTTCTGCAAATTTTTTTGTGGTGTGGAAAAATTAGTCAAGTAATCTTCCCTCAAAATTTTAATAATTTTTGACTTGTTTTGCAAAAGTTATAGCGGTTTTATGTTTTTTCATAATTTGGCTACATAGGGTGTAATTTGTGGAATTTTTCAAAGTTATTTACATTTCCAGAAAGAAGATTAAAAATTAGTTTGAGTTCGTTCTTTGAGTTTTATAAAATTTGGCCGAATTCCTATTGAAATCCGAAACCCTAAATTTCGACCTTGATCCTTAAATCTTACCATTTTGGGGCATCATGGCTGGGCCTTCGACAAGAGGCAAAAAGAATCCCATCACTCCGGGTAAAACCCCTGATAAGGATGAGATAATAGTTGAGGAGTTAGAGTCAAAAGGGGTATCTACAGAGTCCTCAGGGTTAGGGTTTACTTCAACTAACCATAAGGTCAGCTATCTTGAGTTAGAGTTGCGAAACCTCGAAGGTAGAGTGGCCAGCAAAGAAGATGTAGAAAAGATTGGACAACGATTGGAGGATTTCATTCAAAAATTTAGCTACAATATCATGGGTCATCATATAATTCCTAATGAGCCACAACTCAATCATACTCATATTAACCATGGTGGATCTTTAGGTCAAAGTAATAAACAAACTAGCCAGGGTGGATCTGCAAACATGACCAATCCAAATACAAACACTCTACAAGCCCGTAACATGCTTCCAAAAGTGGAAATGCGTAAGTTTGATGGAAAGGATCCACTCAATTGGATTAACCAGATGGATAATTTCTTTGATCTTCATCAGATTCCATTGGGACAAAAGGTTACCATGGCATCGTTGTATCTTGAACCTGACCAATTCATTTGGTATCGATGGTTATGTGCTCAAAGGAAAAAGAGTGGCCTCAATGTTACATGGACAGTATTCACCGAAGAGTTGCAATTGCACTATAGTTCTAGTGTGTCAGAGAATTATTTCAGCCAATTAGCAAAGCTCAGACAAACAGGAACAGTCAAAGATTACATCCATCAATTCCAAAACCTTTCCTTACAGGTGGAAAATATTCCTGAAGATAATTTGAATGACTTATTTCTTGGGGGTCTTAAAGAACAAATTGAGACTGAGGTGCGTATGTTTAATCCTCATAAGGTTTCAGACTCTATGATCATGGCACGTAGGGCAGAGGAAAAATTTCTTTCAAGTCGGAAACAAACTGTCAGTACTATCAGAGATCGTAGCACCCTTCCACCATCATTCCCTCGGCCAGTGAGACTGACACCTCAACAAATTGAAGAAAAGAGAGCCAAAGGGTTATGTTTTAATTGTGACAACAAATTTGGACCAGGACATAAGTGTGCAGAAAAGAAGTTGTTCTACATTGAGGGACCTACTGAAGAAGAAGAAAATGAAGAAGACGAAGAGGTAGAGCCAGAGGAGGAATTAGGAGATCCCCAACCAACAATATCATGCCATGCAATTTCTGGTATTAGCACTCCCCAAACTCTCAAAGTAGTTGGATTCTTAAAAAAATAGAGGGTAACAGTGTTGATTGATTCGGGAAGTACTCACAATTTCATCAATCATAAGTTAGCGGTACGCTTGAACTGCTTTGTTTATCCAGCTCCAGAATGTCAAGTCATGATCGCTGATGGGAAAACTGTTAGTTGTTCAGGAAAATGCCATAACATTAATCTCGCCATGGGAGATTACTTGCTAACTAGCAATATGTATGCCATTGCCATGGGAGGAGCAGACATTGTGTTAGGAGTTTAGTGGCTTACCACCTTGGGAACCATTGAAATGAATTTCCAAGAGTTGTTCATGCAATTTCAGTCAGAAGGGAGGAATTTTAAACTAAAAGGACTAAGAGCAAAGTCCCCACAGATGGTAAGTTCTCATCAGATGCAAAAATTGCTTAGAAAGGGTGCATAAGGGTTTGTAGCACAACTATTTTCATTGGAAGCACATCATTCCAATACATTTATACCCGCAGATATGCAAGCAGTTATAGATGAGCACTCAGGGGTTTTTGGAGAAATGCCCAAGGGTTTGCCTCCGAAAAGAGACCATGACCATGCCATCCAGCTAGTACCAGGGAGTCAACCACCCAACATCAGACCTTATAGGTACCCCTATATGCAAAAGAGTGAGATTGAGAAGATAGTTCAAGAGATGTTAGAAGCAGGACTTATTCGTCATAGTCAAAGTGCTTACTCTTCTCCTGTAGTGATGGTACGGAAAAAAGATGACAATTGGTGCATGTGTCCAGATTACAGGGAACTCAATAAGTACACAGTTAAAGATAAGTTTCCTATTCCTGTAATTGATGATTTGCTAGATGAGTTACATGGTGTTGTTTACTTTACAAAACTTGATCTTCATTCTGGATATCATCATATTAGAATCAAGGATGAAGATATTCATAAAACAACCTTCAGGACACATGAAGGACACTATGAGTTCTTGGTAATGCCTTTTGGACTAACAAATGCACCCTCTACATTTCAAAGCTTGATGAATTCCATCTTTAAGCCATTTCTTCGAAAGTTTTTTTTAGTGTTCTTTGATGATATATTAATCTATAGTAAAACATGGGAGGAACACCTGCATCATGTAAATAAGGTGTTGGAAACTCTTGAACAACATCAACTTTATGCAAAGCCTTCTAAGTGTTCTTTTGGTGTCAAGGAGGTTGAATATCTGGGTCATATTGTCTCTTATGAAGGTGTTAAAGTGGATCCTAACAAGATAAAAGCCATGCTTGAATGGAAGGTTCCCAAAACCCTAAAAAATCTCTGAGGATTTTTGGGGCTTACAGGTTATTATCGTAGATTTGTAAGGAATTATGGCAGCATCGCAGCACCACTCACAACTTTATTGAAGAAGGACTCTTTCCATTGGAACGAGCAAGCTACTATGGCCTTTGAGAAGTTGAAGGAGGCCATGTGCACCACTCCAGTTCTAGCCACCCCAGATTTTTCAAAAACATTCATTGTTGAATGTGATGCTTCAGGGTATGGTATGGGGGCAGTACTCATGCAAGAAGGGCGACCCATTGCCTTCGAGAGCTGCCAATTCAAAGGTAAGAATATCTCTAAACCAATTTATGAGAAAGAAATGTTAGCAATACTTCATGCAGTGAAACAATGGAGACCATATCTAATGGGACGACATTTCAAAGTAAAGACAGATCATGATAGTTTGAAATACTTCTTAGAGCAACGTTTATCATCAGAAGAACAACAAAAATGGGTCTCAAAAATGTTGGGGTATGATTTTGAGATAATATACAAGAAAGGGAAAGAGAATGTAGTTGTTGATGCTTTATCTCGGAAGGATGAATCTGCCCAGGCATTGTTGTGTGCCATATCTGTATTACAGGAGGATTGGATAGAGGATGCAAGGTCTGAATGGAAAAATGACCCAGGTACACAAAATCTCATTCAGAATCTCCAACAAGATCCAAACATGTCAGAAATTTTTTTATGGAAAGGAGATGTTTTATGGTATAAAGATAGATTATATCTATGTAAGAATTCAATCCTTAAAAATAGGGTTCTATCTGAGCTCCATGCTTCTCCAGTAGGGGGTCATTCTGGCTTCTTAAAGACTTATCATCGAATCAAGCATGATTTTTTCTGGGAAGGGCTAAAAGGAGATGTCCAAAATTTTGTGGCAGAATGCATGGTTTGTCAGCAAAATAAGGGTGAAACAATTAAGTCCCCAGGTCTTTTACAACCTCTATCTATTCCTAGCCAGAGGTGGGAAGAGGTGTCTATGGACTTCATCATAGGATTGCCTAAATCAGAAGGTAAAAATGTAATCATGGTGGTGGTGGATAGACTCACCAAATATGCCCATTTTTGTGCTTTATCACATCCATTTGTTGCGAGTACAGTAGCAACGGCCTTCAGGGATACAATTCAGAAGCTACATGGGACACCAAAGATTATAGTAAGTGATCGAGACCCTATCTTTACTAGTAATTTTTGGACTGACTTGTTCTCATGCTTGGGCACAAAACTAGCTCGTAGTTCCTCTTATCATCCCCAGTCTGATGGGAAAACAGAGGTGGTAAACAAGTGCTTGGAGGGATATCTTCGTTGTTTTACATCAGATAAGCAAGTGAGATGGGTCCAATGGTTACCGCTGGCAGAATGGTGGTATAACACCTCCTTTCATACTTCATCTAAAATGTCTCCTTTCTTGGCATTATATGGGTACCATCCACCATCTATCACTTCATCTTTGAGAGTCCAGCCAAAGGTTCGAGCAGTTGAAGAACATATTCAACACCAACAAGAGGTGCTTTCTAGTCTCAGGGAGAATTTGGCCATGTCACAAAACCGCATGAAGCAGCAGGCAGACCAACATCGCAGTGAAAGACATTTTGAAGTCGGTGATTGGGTTTTTGTGTGTTTACAACCATATAAGCAAATGTCCTTAAAACAACACAAAAAGGATAACAAGCTTTCACCTAAGTATTATGGTCCTTATCAAGTGTTACAGAAGATTGGCAATGTAGCATACAAACTGGAACTTCCTCCGGCTACTCGAATTCATCCAGTCTTCCATGTATCTTGCCTAAAGAAGGTAATTGGACAGACAATATCAACCCAGACAGTGTTACCCGAGCTTGATGAAGAGGGCAGAATCATCCTGGAACCAGAATGCATCCTTCAGACACGCACTAAGTGGTTGAGGACAAGGGTCATCACTGAGTATTTGATCAAGTGGAAAAATCTAGACAATGAAGACGCAACTTGGGAGGATGCAAATTTCCTGCAGCAGCATCCAAATCTTCTCAACATTGGGGACAATGTTGCTTCGAAGGGGAGGGGCATGCTACGCCTTTAATCATATATCTTATATTGGATGTATATAGCCGACTTGTGGCTATCATAACTTCTTATCATTATGTATCTCTTTCATATATGTTATATTTTCATTAGTGGGTCGGCCTTGGTGTTGGCCATAGCATAGGAATAGTATATATAGAGGTTAGTAGGTAGTAGTTTATCATCATTGGAGCATTTGAGTATTATTGTATGGTTTGGAGGTTGCCCCCTCGAAGTGGCGAAGCTATTCTAATTGCATATTGAGATCATTATTCTGGAATATTGTGTTATTTGGTGTTATATTTCTGCTCATGATCTGAATTATGTTTCAAATTTAATGATCTTTTATTAAATTTTATTTTGCTAGTTTAAAAAATAAAAATAATACCCTTTTCATTTTTCATTTTTTATTTAAAAGTTATTTATATATATTCTAAGACAATGATAATAATTATAATATTATCATTTTTCAAAACTATAAGAAAAGCTCGAGGATGCGATTTTGAGCCAAAATAACTTGAAAATGAAATTCCTCTCCACAATGCCCAACCAGGGTGCTTGACAACAAACACCATTTTATGAAAGTTTCTTCGCCCTCACCCATTGGGCATACCATAACAGAGCACTGCAGTGTTCTTGTGACTGTTATAGCCTCATTGGATCCTTGACCTTGATTAATGTGCTGGTTCTTTTTGGGTTTCTTTTGGTTCCCTTATGGTTATCATTGTCATTTTCACTTGTATTAAGCACTTTTCTTGGTCCTCTTTTGTTTAACCTTTATGCACACAATCTTTGTTTGTGTGATACTTTGACCTTGTCGTCTCTCTATATTCGCTAACTTTTTCAAGAATTGATATACCACCAGTCTTTTTATGACTCACAAACTTACAATGTGATCAATTCGCTAATCCCTCTATATCACACACACACACACACACACACACCAGTGAGATCAAGCCATAATTCAGTGAGATCTTCAGTGTGAGACCGGTAGATGGACTATTTTGAAGGAGGATTGGGAGAGGAGACCCTGTCTTTTTTGTAGTAAGGGGTGGTGGGGACATAATGACACTTCATAATGGAATGTATGACTTATGAAAAACAGCCTTAAAGTGGACAATCTTAGTGACTTATTTAAAAAAGCAAGGTTTGATAAGACTGTGGGTTTTTCGATCAAGATCCATTTTAGAAAGTCTGATAAGAAAAGAAATATAAAAATATCTTAGGGTTAGAGCATTGGTCCCCTGCACTCTTTGATGTCATGGACGTCATTAAAATCTTGCATTTCATTGGGTTGAGTTGAGTTGAGTTGAGTTGACCCCACGAGAAGTGTGTGCATTCAATTGTAAATAAGAAAGAAATGAATTGTGGATTGTAGCAATTCCAAGATGCACTCGAGGGGTGTACTTGATTCACTAGTTGTAAATTTTTGGGTGCGCGTATCATGATTTAGCCTAAGCATAATCGTTGATCGTGGATCGTGATGGCGATGCTTCTCCTACACCACAGATATTCCTTTGCCTGACAGCTACGTACAGGTCCCAGTAGAAGATGCTTCCACTTCCATCCAAAGTTGGAAAAAAAAGGGTATTTTTATTACTGCGTTACGGATGGCCATGACAGCAACTGTGAACATTACACAGGGGCTCACCCTCTCTTAAATTTATTATTTGTTAATATTTGGCGCCCCCACATATTTCCCCACCAGACTGATTGAAATTCGTCCTGTTCCGCTTAACCAGAGTTCACCTCGTGGTAACCATGATCACACTGAAAATCCATGTTACCACCCGGAGTTGGGAATTTATGAGTGGGGTTGCGAATAAGCATGGAGTATCTCCCATTTTTGATGGTGGAATGATAAAGTATGGTAAAAGCAGGGCCTTTTTTCGGCGGTGGAGATTGCACGAGCACGACCCTCATTGATTCACACAGGCCTTTTGCAATTAAAACACCTTTCTCAGCTTCTTAATTGGTAAGAGTAAGCTCTTTTTTTCTTTTTCTCAGCGAACAAGTTGAATTTTTTTTGAAAGGAGACACCCAAGTCCGAAAATAACACGAATTCGGGCTTTTTAAAGGTGATGACTGCTATCTTCACTTTGACCCTTTATCTTAAAGCATTGGTATCCGTCTCTACCACTCCCTTTGCACTTAGTAGTCTGCTTACTTCTCTTCCAACAGTTTTATAGAAGTCTGAGATTTACAGGGTAATTTTTTTTTTTTTTTTTTTTTTTGGAGGTTTCAAAGTAATTTGGAATCCTTCATAATTGGAATCACCAGAGTTACAATTTCATTATAGCGACCTTGTTTTCACGTTGCGAATGTTCAAATATTAGGTTTTCTAGTGTTTGGAATTTGAAAAATGCTTTTTTCTAGTGTTTTAGAGGCAAAATCCACACGGGATACTGGGAGTCACCAGTGCCATAGGCTGCCAACATATGTCTTTTGATGCTTGCGATGCCCCTTTGTATAATAAAACATTTGCAGTTCTGTACACCCATAGAAACAACTAGTTACACTTTTAGGGCTGTAAAAGTTGTCTCATCTCATGGCACAGTTTTCCTTGGCATGGTTAATCACAAGATACAGGGGTTTATAAGCTCGCAATGCAAAATTCAAATTATTTGGAAGTTAATCTTTTGAGAATTTATGCTAACAATATGTAGGGTTCAACGTTTTACAGGTTGGTGCAATACAAGTTCACAGTTCTCAAATGGCAAAATCCCAATGTATGCACATATTCAAAGTTTACGAATCTCTGTTCTAGCAATAATTTTTCTGAGTTTGAAGTAGATGCATTTGTATGTTCTAAGGTGTAAAAGGCTTTGATACGTATAGAAGGATCAGATTTGGATGTTTTAACGGCTGAGTGCCTGGTGGCTGACCTGTTTCAAGCTTCATATATCACACGGTTGAAGATGTCAAGGCGTCCCTGTGCTGGATATTGAGGCATCAAGCACAGGGTTTTGGAACTTCAGAGCTCAAAGTATACTATCTAGTTTTGCATAGGACAAAGTATGAGGTTCATTGGATTTTTCGTCTAAATCTAAAGTGTGAGGAGTCACTGAGATGTGATTGCTTGTGTGCTACATAATTTGGAAATTGGTCTTTTTAGTTTTCCATAATCTTAAAGCATTCATATTTCTACTCCAAATCACATGCATACTGTAGAATCCAGCAATTTAAGGAAGAAACCTAGTTGTCTCAGATTTGGCAAGGGTTTTTGAAGCATTTTCTAGATTTCCTCTTACAGAAAAATGGTGTCTAGATCATATTCAAATTTGTTGGATCTGGCTTCCGGCGAGTCTCTGAACTTAGGACGACTAGGTAGGCGACTTCCTAGGGTCATGACAGTGGCAGGAATTATTTCTGAGCTTGATGATGACAATTGCAACAGTGTAGCTTCAGATGCACCTTCATCTGTCATTCAGGAACGAACAATAATTGTAGGCAACCAGCTCCCTTTAAGAATTCATAGGAGGCCTGATAACAAAGGATGGCTGTTCAGCTGGGATGAGGATTCTTTGCTTTTGCAGCTCAAAGATGGACTTGCAGAGGATGTGGAGGTTGTTTACATTGGTTGTCTCAAGGAGGAAATTGATCCAAGTGAGCAGGATGATGTTGCTCAGATATTGCTAGAGAATTTCAAGTGTGTACCAGCATTTCTTCCTCCTGACCTTTCGAGCAAATTTTACCATGGTTTCTGTAAACAGCAACTTTGGCCACTCTTCCATTATATGCTACCTCTTTCACCAGATCACGGGGGTCGATTTGATCGATCTCTCTGGCAAGCTTATGTCTCTGTTAATAAGATATTTGCAGACAAAGTCATGGAAGTGATTAGCCCTGATGATGACTATGTCTGGGTGCATGATTACCATTTGATGGTATTGCCCACTTTTCTGAGGAAGAGATTTAACAGAGTGAAGCTTGGGTTTTTCCTGCACAGTCCCTTCCCCTCTTCAGAAATTTACAGAACTCTACCCGTTCGAGATGAAATTCTTCGGGCTCTTCTTAATTCAGATCTAATTGGCTTCCATACATTTGATTATGCAAGGCACTTCTTGTCCTGTTGCAGCAGGATGCTTGGCCTTGCTTATGAGTCAAAGAGGGGTTACATAGGGCTTGAATACTACGGCCGCACTGTAAGTATCAAGATCTTGCCAGTGGGCATTCACATAGGCCAGCTTCAGTCTGTGCTGAATCTTAGTGATACAGAGTCCAAAGTTGCAGAACTGAGAGATCGGTTCAAGGGGAAGACTGTTTTGCTGGGTGTGGATGATATGGATATTTTTAAAGGTATTAGCCTAAAATTACTAGCAATGGAGCAGCTACTCATACAACATCCTGAGTGGAGAGGCAAGGTGGTTATGGTGCAGATTGCAAATCCTGCAAGGGGTCGAGGAAAAGATGTTCAGGAGGTGCAGGCAGAGACATATGCTACAGCCAAGAGAATAAATGAGACATTTGGCGACCCAAGCTATGAACCTGTGGTGCTGATTGACAAGTCTCTTCCATTCTATGAGAGAATTGCTTATTATACTGTTGCAGAATGTTGCCTGGTCACTGCAGTGAGGGATGGAATGAATCTCATTCCCTATGAATACATTATTTGCAGGCAGGGAAATTTTAAATTAGATAAAACATTAGGATTGAGTCCATCTTCCACAAAGAAAAGCATGCTGGTTGTTTCAGAGTTTATTGGATGCTCGCCTTCTCTAAGTGGAGCCATCAGGGTCAATCCCTGGAACATCGATTCAGTGGCTGAGGCCATGGACACAGCCATTGTCATGCCTGAGCCTGAGAAGCAACTGAGACACGAAAAACACTATAGGTATGTGAGCACCCATGATGTGGGGTACTGGGCACGCAGTTTTTTGCAGGATTTGGATAGAGCATGCAGGGATCACAACAGGAGGAGGTGCTGGGGCATTGGCTTTGGTTTGGGTTTTAGGGTAATTGTTCTTGATCCAAATTTCAGGAAGCTTTCAACAGAGCATATTGTTTCTGCATACAAAAGGACAAAGAGCAGGGCAATTTTGTTGGATTATGATGGTACTATGATGCCACAGACTTCTATCAACAAAACTCCCAGCTCGGAGGTGCTTTCTATTTTGAATAGTTTGTGTGGTGATCCAAAGAATTTTGTGTTTATTGTAAGTGGACGAGGGCGGCAAACACTCAATGAGTGGTTTTTCCCTTGTGAAAAGCTGGGAATTGCAGCAGAGCACGGTTATTTTATAAGGTGATAGAAGTTTTTGGTTTCTCCATTCTTAGAGCTAGGAAACAAGATGACATTTTCTCATATGTTTTTCTGAGTCTCAGGTGGAATCCACGTGCTGAATGGGAAACTTGTGTGCCTGTTGTGGACTTTGATTGGAAACGAACTGCTGAACCTGTTATGAAATTGTATACTGAGACCACTGATGGCTCTGCAATAGAAACAAAGGAAAGTGCGTTGGTTTGGCGTTATCAGGATGCTGACCCAGATTTTGGATCATGCCAGGCAAAGGAACTATTGGATCATCTTGAGAGTGTGCTTGCGAATGAGCCTGTTTCTGTCAAGAGTGGTCAACATATTGTAGAGGTTAAACCTCAGGTATGGAAGCCTGTGTATTTCATCTCATAATATACCTCAGTTTTGATAATTTGCAGCATGAAGGTTACCTGTGTTATTCACAAAATATGATGAATATGCAGGGTGTCAGCAAGGGATTGGTAGCAGAACAACTTCTTTCAAAAATGATGCAGAGAGGCATAGTACCAGATTTTGTTCTCTGTATTGGAGATGACAGATCAGATGAAGAGATGTTTGAGTGCATCACAAGCGCCATGTCTGGACCTTCACTGTCCCCCATAGCAGAAGTGTTTGCATGCACAGTGGGTCAGAAGCCCAGTAAAGCTAAGTACTATTTGGACGATACTGGGGAGATTATAAGAATGCTTCAGGGTCTGGCCTCAGCTTCAGATCAAGCATCCCGGAATTCATTTTCACATTTTTCTCTTGACAGCTTGTCTTGAAGTAATTGGACATGTGTTTAGGAATGCCCTTGCATAATCAACATGACGTGGCAATAGAAGCATTTGAGGTTTGCCATGATGAAAATTGGAGGGTAGAATACAGCTATGGTTATTTGTTTCTTGGAGGAAAGGACGTACCTTTTAACATTTTGATCAGTGAAGTGGGGCATTACTTTCTAGTATTAAGATGTGTAAGTAAGTTGATGTCATTATTTTGGAAATACGAGTTGGTGTCATTATGATGGAGAGTTGCTGATTTGGATTTGCGCAAGGATGGTCCAATTGTTTGTGCACGTACAAGGCCGTAACCCTTCTGTTCAATGTATGACACTTAATGATTGCTCTAGTTTATTGCAAGTCTCAAAACTGACGTATTTTTCATCTTAAAAATCTGATCAGGACCAAGAATTTTAGTAGGTAGATCTATTGAAGTTTGAGAGTGTACATCATCAACATATTTACATGTGATGAATCAATGGTGTAGTAGGCAGGGAAACTTGACCGTAGTTTTAAGATGGCAACTATTGTCCATTTCCAATCCTGCCCACGAATATGTTTTTATAAGTAGGCTTCTGTTACATTGCTATTGCTTTCTTTGTGATGGCGCTAATCAACTGTACATAAACATTACCATACCTTTCATAGTTGAGAATTCTTCTTAGAGTTTATCGTCACAAAGCAGTTTGTTAGATGCAATTATTGGGCTGAGTAGATTCTCATACTAATGTAAAACAATTTCCAGTGCTTTTGCATGTGCCAAGTCTAAAACCTTCCAGCATTTATAATAATATCCTGGTCTCATTGTTTCCCTGTCATTTGGACTGAGCTTTGCGGTTGTGTGATTTTCCCCATCTTCTTGATGGGCTGTTGAAGTAACTTTGTCAAACAATTTGTTACGATTATTTGGAGCTCAAATGTTAATTGGCGAAGAGTTGATGATGCCCATAAAGCTCTAGTAGCAAGCTTTGCTGGGTCTGTTTCTTCACTAGATTCTTATATTTGAAAACCCGGACATGCCAATAGATTTATGCCCTGCAAACATAGTCTTAAACTATAGGTGCATCAAAGCTTTAATACATGTTTTCCCCTTGTGGTCTGTCCTAGTTTAATGTTTCCCTGTGCAATATTCATAACAAACAGAATTCTTCAGTGTATAGTTGACAAAACATATTGTTACCCTAGTATGAAGGCAAAACATTATATTTCAGTCCAATTTTTTTTTAATTTAGCATAAACCTTTGGAAATATGAAAATGCAATCTGAAATTTGCTATTTCTTAATTACAAAATCTGAATTATGTGGCAATGATTGTTTTCTCTGTTAACCATATCTGGTATGGTATCCAATCTGTGTTTTGCGTTTTTTATTTCGAAACCCATCTTGCATTTTTCTTGAGCGGAAATTACATGTTTCACAGAGAACCTACAGCCATGCTGACAGCATGATTGCAATGTGCTCTCTAATTATTTGTAACACTGGAATTCCATTAATTGATGTAGACGAGTACATTGTTTGAGTGTAGGTTGGCTTCGTGTCTAGAGTGCTGTCTTGTATAATTTAAAATTGAAAGAATTGCATTACATCTCTATCCTTGATTATATTTTGTCATATCTATGTTCTCTAAGATCTTCAATTGTAAAATGTTCCATATGCTTTAATAAGGTGGCCTGAACTTGAGAAGAATTATGGGAAACTAAATTCTTAACAGTATACCAGCTGAAACCTGCACAGATATGGGGAAACGGTACAAACATGCAATTCCATCATCATGGTGGCTGAAAATGAAAACACATCAAGAACATGGGACAATGGGTATTCTCGTCAATAAACATGGCATATTGCCTATGGGTGGTCATACAATTTCATCCTCTCATATGTACCTAGTGCAGCTGAGCCTATCACTTTCAAAGATAGGAAGGCTTACATTGGTTGTGCAAACTGCTAAGTTCCACACATGCCAATTGACACCATGTAACCATTGGGACCTTGTCACATGCCGCAGAACACTTGTTCCTTGCGTGTGGAAATCGCAGGGCCTTGTAAATCTGCGGGACCACTACATATGCTCCCTGATTGGATCTACACCCACCAAAATCTCTTGTCAACATTCATCCAATTAGGGGGATGCACATGTGGACCTTGATCCGTTTTCCATGCCTGAGAGCGAGCTGAATGGTTTCATAGAGCTTGATCACAAGGAGGAGACTTCATGGGAAGATCAATGGCGATCTGAGGTATTCTAAGGAATTTTTACTTGCAAAGGTATCTTAATTCTCCGACTTGTGTGAGTGCAAATTCTATAAATAGAAGGGAGCTGGGAACGTGTAAAAGACCATTCTTTGAATTATTCCAGGGAAGGAATCGAGTGACTATCCAATAGGGATTGAGTTGAGCCAAGTTTGGTTTTGTAGAAACTTTGCAGTCTGCAAGCTTAGGATAGATCTTAGGATTAGAATTGAGAATTCTTGCAGTCTTTTCATAAGACTATCATTGGAGTGTAAGGTCATTGTGCCTACATTTGTAATCTTTTCTCAAAATAATAGAAGCAGCTTTGTTGTTTCTTGACTTAAAGTTGTGGCTGAGATCTTGTCATGAAATTATGGGCTGTGGTCAAAGGCATCCCTTCATTGGGACCCCTAACAACAACTGCATCAACGTGGTATCAAAATAAAGATAACTAATTCCTGCTGAGAAGATTTGTATAGACGTCAATTTGATGATAGTATATGAGTGATCTGTAGTTTTTTGCTTTCCATATCAGTGGGTGTAGGTAGAAAATAGTTGCTGGCATCTTTCAACACCTGGGTTGTTGGGTAGAAGGTGTAGACCCCAATCTTTTTTGAGTGAGTGATTGCGAGGAAAATATTAGTAACAAAGAGAATGACTAGAGCAAACAAGGGGCCAAGACTTGTGGACTTGGCTGAGATGATGAGAGGAGTAAAGCCCATTTGGGGGCAATGGAAACCGCAAAACCATAGAAACCATAGAAGTTCCGAGTTATTTTGGGAGCTTAGATCCAAAAGAGCTCATGGGCTAGATTGCAGAAATAGAGAGGTACTTCGAGTACAAAGGTATGGCAGATTCCAATAAGGTAATTTTTTGTGTACTAAGTTGAAGAGTCCTGCATCTTTGTGGTGGGAACGTGCAGAATGAGAGAGTGTATAGAGGCAAGAAAAGATTAGGAGTTGGGATCGATTGGTGACGAAGTTGAAGGCTAAGTTAATCATTGTAAATTGTCAATCACATTTGTTAGGACAATTGCAAAATATGTGTCAAAAGGAAAATAATAATAACAAATAGAATGGCTAGAGAAAACAAGGGGCCAAGACTCGTGGACTTGGCCCAGATGATGAGAGGAGTAAAGCCCATTTGGAGGCAATGGAAACCACATGACCATAGAAGTTCCAAGTTATTCTGCGAGCTTAGATCCAAAAGAGTTCATCGACTAGATTGCATAAATAGAGAGGTACTTTGAGTACACATGTATGGAAGATTCCAATAAGGTAATATTTTTGTGTACTAAGTTGAAGAGTCGTGCATCTTTGTGGTGGGAACTTGCAGAATGAGAGAGTGCATAGAGGCAAGACAAGATTAAGAGTTGGGATCGATTGTTGACGAAGTTGAAGGCCAAGTTAATCCCTATAGATTTTCAATCACATTTGTTAAGACAATTGCAAAATATGTGTCAAAAGGAACTACCAAGGCGTTCCATTGGCTCACTATTTGAGCAGGTCATGTGGAGGACGATGCATAAAAAATATCAATGTATGTTAATGGATTATACATTTCTATTCAAGATGAGTTTAGTATGATTATATTAAGATCCGTGGAGGTCTATCAGCTTAAATTCAAAGAGGAAGAAACTTTGTTCCATAAAAAATAGATAATGCATGAGGGAAAGGGAAAGCGCAAAAGTGGAAGATTGCACAATGATGAACATAATCATGCACACAAAGGTGAGGCGAGCTCCTCGCATGAGCATAGTCATGTGCAAAAAAGCGGGGGTAGATCTTCTTTTAGAGGAAGAGGACACATAAGAGATAGAGGATATGGCAGAACTTGTTGTCATTGTGGAGAGACTAGACATTGCACATTTGAATGTCAACAAGCCACACCAAATAGTGTCGGAATGAGGGATGATGCTAGAAATCATGTTGCTCAACACACAGACACAAAAATCAATGCATTTAACATGGGTGTAGAAGACCCTAAATGTGGAGAAGCTTTCAAGATGAAGAGGGTGTTGCTGAAGCCCACGAAGGAAGAGAACACATGCCTATAGAGGAAAAATATATGTAGAACAATAAAGGAGCATCTTGATTTCACCATTTACTAGTATGGTGGCATACAACCAATCCATCTATATATCTCTGCCAAGATCCCAACAGAAACTCCGGCTCAGCAACATCCCATATGAAGCTAGAAAGTTGGCTACAAGTATTTTCATCTTGACTTTCTTTTCCAGAAAATCCATAAATGTCACTTGAGCATCTTTGACTTGGCTGATGAGAGGTACTTCTTTTGTCTCCATGGAGTAACACCTACCAACAACAAGGGTGAGTGTAAGGCCTTGAAAACTTTGGCAAGCAAGATGTTGTCAGAGGCACCTAAGTCAATGATGCAGTTACTTAGTTTATACCCATTGATCAGCAAAGAGGTGTAGAAGGGTTCTAATTTCTCATAAGTGGAAGATGTCGAGGTAAGAAGGTTCTAAGGAAGAGTGGTACAAGGAGCAAGAAGTGGTTCTTTGGTAATGACATTTTTGGAACATGAATTTGAACTATTTCCTTTGATAAACTGGAAAAGTTTATCAAATTATTTGGTGTGAGTTCTCAAGTACTCGGACTCAGAAATTTGAACTTTAGACTTCTTGATATGGTCAATGATGTCAAAGGATGAAAATGTATATACTTTCGGAACAATAACATCCTTGATAGGTGTAAGAATTACATTCTTAGAAGTAGAAGTAGCTAATTTGACCAAGGGAGAGGAAAGAGACTTACCCAAAGAAGTATATGCGACCTTGGCTAAGGTGGTCTTAGGATCTTCTTGGCTGATTCCATGGAAATAGGCAGCAGTGATCCTCCTTTTGTTGTTTTCCATAGATTCGCCTTCGGAGGATTCAGGTGCTTCTCTTGGGTAGTGGCGGAAGAGGCCTCTTTCTATGTTTGTGAGCAAGTGAACACTGCACGAGAATAATTATTCATAACCATGGACTCCTCGGGATCTTCATCAAATGAGTATTCAAAATACGCAATGTTTGCATATCCAACTTCTTCTATTGTAGGTTCTTCTTCATCAATTTCATCTTCTTCATTTTTGCTTGCTCCACGTGTTGTATTTGCAGGTGGAGCTTCCAAGGAAAGCCTTTGGGGTGCTCCAACAATTTGATTCCAGTTCTAGTTTTATCATGGAACACGCTCAGCGATTTGCTTCTTCATTATAGTGAGATAATTAACCAACTTCTATAGCAACGAATCAATGTCTTCTACCTGGGAACTCTAGACCTTATTTTTCATTGAATGGTTATTGATCTTCCCTGACATGATAAGATCATCTTCTACCTCAAAAGAAACTTTTTGAGCATTATCCAATTTGTCCGATTAAGTTCTTCGCAAAATGAACCCAACTTCTGGAAACTAAGCATTTATGAAGAACCTTAGAAGTGAGTTTAGAAGCATATGGTTGTGGGCTTCTTTTCATTGTGTGAATGATACATCCAATATAGAAGAAGAGATTTCAACTTTTATAGAAAGAGTTCCCTAGTTTTATACCATAAAAAGTTTTCTCGTGAAGTGTGTAGTTTATGTTTGAGTATGAGAAAGGGAACATTGTAGGTGTAACAAGAAGCCTTAGGTACAAATGGATGTTGTTGCCTATAGATAATGCCATTGATATGTCTGCAGTAAAATGGATAATCTTTACAATTGAGACTATACACTATAAAAGTAGAAATTGTTGATTAAGACATCCATATTTATGGAGGCAATCAACATGAACAAGGTATATATCCAATTGTTTAATTATCATCAAAGTTGGAACAAGTTACAAAGAATTGCGGGCCATTATCCTCTTAAGAATTGTCCCACTTAACTTTAAATGTTTGAATCATAAATAAATAATATTGCTGGAAATATTCAAAGGTCCACCATATCTCTCGAAGTTAGTATAAAGAATATCTGTAACAGATCTTTTTGGTTCTCAAAAGTGAAATGCTTAATTCTATAGTTTGTTATGTTTGAAATTATTATTATTAAATCTTCTTTCATTTGACATGGTCTCCAAGCTTAAAATATATTGGAATATACAACACAATTTATTAGAAATATTGATTGACAATAAATATTTTCGGTCTTCCAAGCTCTTATATTTACTTTATAAAGAGAAAACTATCAAATTAGAGTTGCCTACAAAACCCAGAAAAAACATTTTTTTCTTATACAGGTATGCAATTGCGTAAGTGTACCAACCATTTATAATATTGAAAGAAATCTGAAAAATAAAACTAACCAATTTTAGCAATGTATGTGGCTAGTAACCATTGGATGGAAAAAATAGTTAAGTCTTGAGGAATAATGCGGCAACTTTGACGTTTATAATAACACTCTCCTTTTCAACCCATATGATTGATACAATGATAAAATTTGTTAGAATCATGTCTACAATCTTAATGCCTTTTCATCTCCCTTTAGCGCCTTTTGTAATACTATCTCCATCTTTCATAATGTCTCTATTATTGTAGAGAGCTATAGATGCGATGAATAGAAAATTTTGTTATGCTACCAAGAAGAATATAGCAATGAAAATTTTAAGCTAAATGTGTGTAAATTAATGAAGGGAGTGCCCATGGACAAAATCATTGCAAGTATTTATTGTTGAACCAAAAATCTTTAGAAAACTTATTAAAAACTATAACAAATCTGATTGTTCAAGCTTGTGACAAACTATATTAGACCATAGATTGCGAAACTTATTTGTAATTAATATTTAGAAGTGTAGTATTTTATGCTAAGCAAGTTTAAAAACTTTTATGAGAGAGGCTATAATAAATCAAAATTATGTAAGAGTCTTACTTAGCACATCGATTTTGTATTTTGATGTGCATTTATATTCAAAAGTTAATTGATCCCATTGCATGTCTCACAAATAGAAAAACTACATATTTTATATCAAACAAGCTTCTAAACCTCCCTCTACGAAAGACCATGATAAATTCATTTTTAAAAATAGTTTGCCAAGCACCCCACTTTGCAATTTTGGTGTAAATTTATGCTTGGATACAAACTTATAAGGCACAAATCAAGAACTAAAATGTTTACAATTTTCACTTACGACTCAAATTCAACTATATAAAAGTTACACTTGATCCTTAAATTCAACAGAGACAACTAATAAGGTCATCGCAAACAGGGATACACATCGTGAATGAAAGGTCATTGCAAAAGGGTATATACATAGGTGATGAATGAAAGAATGAACAATTTTAATAACATTCGCGAGACCAAGCAGTCTATAAGACACAAATCCACAACTAAAGTGTACAAAGCCACCCAGAGAGTTGCCCTAACAATTTTGCATAGAATCCATTTCCTTTTGATGTTGCATGGTGTATCAATCTTCAACTTTCACTATCACATTGTTGTCCTTGATATTTCTTGGATCTCCTTGGTATGTCTCAAGGTTGATCAACCTTCTTGATATAAGAAATTATATCAATCATTTCATCTAAGTCCTACACACTATGATACTACACATCACACTCCTCTTACTTGAAAATACAAATACGTGTAGTACATTATTCACTCTTACCTATCTAGCACACATCACACTATACCTATACTAGAGGAAATCAGGACTTAGAGCAACTGAGATTGGCCATAAGGCCCAATACCACTTCTTTGTATAGCCAAGGCCTTGTATTCATGTCCTATTTCAGTAACTAGGCCAAACTCTTTCTTTTTACAAGTAAGGTGATCCCAAACCATAGTTACCTAGGACGGGGGGACGGGGTTTCCGGGACGGCAAAAAATTTCTAAATTTTGCGGATGGCGGGGGGACGGCTGATTAAAAAATATATAAATATTTAAAATAAAAAGATATAGTGACTAAATTATATAAATAAGCTGAACTAAAACCATTTGAGATTTAAATAAGGTGACACTTGAACTCGTAAACATCAAATACATTCCTTAATACTATAATATCAATATGTTAATTTCATAGACATAAATTGAAAATTCATAATACATATTTGAATTTTGAATTTGAGACAAGCTGAAATTTGAAATTTCAAATATATTATAAAATAGAAAAGTAAAACCATTCTAAATTACGATTGATCAAGTGACAATAGTTGATATTCATATCATTAATCTCATAGCCAAATACACCAACAATTGTCTATTATCAATATTACAAAAAAAGAGGACAACTACAAGTATCAACCTAAAAATCAGAATCAGCTGAAGCAATATCCATGAACTCCTCCTCGCTGGTACTAGCATCCTCGTCCTCAAAGGTAAGCCCAATCAATCCCCGTTGCACAATATTGTCCTCTTCAACCTGCCTCGGCTCCTTAGGATCTACATCCCACCGTAATGCTGGAGTTTGTTTGTACTCAGGTGTCTTGCGATCTATAAGACACAAAGCATTGTGTACAACTACAAGCTTCTCCGCTCTTGCGGAGGTAAGCCTATTCCTCTTAACAGAGTGTATCCAACCATATGTAGACCAATTACTCTCAGAGGTAGAGGAGCTAGAAACCTGGGAAAGGAGGCGAATGACAAGTGGTCGCAGCAGTCCTGCAAGCCCATACAGTCGCCACCAACTCACTGGCTTCTCCTGTGCTATTGTTACCATGTCTGCCTTTGCTGATGTTTTGTACCCATCAAGTTCAGTGAAGTCGAGCCACTCAAATCTGATCTGTGAAGCCTCCTGTGGAGTGTACATTTTTTTTAAGGCCTTCATAAGGCCCTTCTTCACCTCATCATCATCTAATGGGATAACTCTGTCTGGCCTCTCCACATACCATTTGGGATTCAATGCATACGCAGCCATATGAAGAGGAGTGTTCAACTTCTTTCATCTCCGCTGAATAATGGGTTGTATATTTTCATTATAGATCTCCAAAGTGGGGTCCCTCACCCGAATAGCTGCCTTTATTTGCCCAAGCATGCTGTCAATGCACTCGTAGATCTCACCAAGATTGGGGATGTTAGAATCCCCATATTTGATGACACTAAAAATTAGAGCTATGATTGATATGATGTATTTCATATCAACCCAAAATGTTTCCCGCAACACCACTTCCTTCACTCTTTTCCCTTGATCTGTCTTGGACTCACGCCACCTAGTCTAATCATGTGTCATAATCATAATTTGCAGGGGCTCCTGCAACTCAGACATCCTCTCCAACAAAATAAAATAGGATGTAAAACGAGTGTCAACTGATTTCAAAAATTTCTTTTTCGATTTTTTTTGAAAAAGTGCCAATGATGTGTGGTGATTACATATGAACTTTTGCAAATCTCTGGCCTCGGTCACTATCTGGTTAACCCACTGAATCTTCCCTATGTCTTTCAGTGCATTGTTCATGGCATGCACACAACATGGAGTCCAATAAATATGCCTATATTCCCGCTCCACTAACTTGCCTGCTGCCCTGCACACATAAGCCGCATCTGTGACAACCTATACAATGTTTGAAGGTCCAACCTCCACAATGGCATCCTTCAAAATCTGATACTGAAACTCAGCATCTTTCCGCTTCCCAGAACAATCAATTGCTCTGAAGAAGTACGGTCCATCTTTGCAAGAGACAATGATATTGATGAGAGGACAGTGTCTAATATTTGTCCACCCATCCATGATAATGCTACATCCATGTGACACCCATGTCACCTTCATCTCCTCCATCAATAGATTAACCTTGGAATAGTTTTTATCCAAGATTGTTGTCCTAAGTTTTGTGTCTCCAGGAGGCACATAACTTGTACCTGATTTTGCAACCTTAGCCATAGCCTCCTTGTAATAAGGAGAGTGAGCGGCATTAAATGGAATCCCAGCAGCATAGAAAAAATTCCCAATAGCATCATCTGCCTCTTCCCTTGCCTTTGAATCAAACATGTCAACAACTGAATTTGGGGCTGCCCCCACGGCCTTTCTCTTCCCTCTACTTTCCACTTCTAACACTCCAAAACTAGAACCAGCCAGAGTATTACCATGTTTGTCAATCCTATGAGCGCTCAATGGAGTATTAGCCATAGAACCACGAACTTCTGGCACTTTGTCTATAGTAATTCCATTGAAGATTCTCACCATCTCAGCTCTCAGCTCTAGTGAAAGGCCCTTACAAGTGCCAACCCCCCTTCCTGTAAGATGCAACAAGTGTGCATTGGTCCTAGTGATACTACCATGCCAAGTCAGTGCACATATGTTGCACTTCCATACTTTGCTCCCCCCTCCAGACTTGGGGTTATCAATTATTTGGGCAAATTGTTGCAATGGTTTCTTCTTATCAAATGGTCCAATGGCAAATTTGGACAACATTTCAGAGGGGCAATTGGTACTACTACCAACTGAACTACCAGTTGTCGTTGCCACTACATTTTGTGTCCCTTCTTCACTCTCCCCTATTGTGGCATCACCAACTCTTCCACGGCCACCTACCTCAACTTCCCGTTCAACCCTCTCCTGCTCTGATTCATGCTCTGATTCATACTCATACTCAGAAGAATAACTCATGGTGATGATTGTTGCAATGAATTAAAAACAACCATAACTATATGATTGATTGATTATGTAATGAATTAATTTTTAAAAAAAACGTAGCCAATATGCATTTTTAAATCGTACAAACTATATGCGTGATTATGTTGTGAATGTACATGCAAATGTTAAAAAACAACCCCTAAAAAATGCAAAATATAATATAAATTTTAAACTAGAAATAAAATGTAATTAAAAAAAATGTAACCATTTAAATTTTAAATTTTACAACCAAACCCTATGCAAGATGCATTTTTTTAAATCCCACAAACTATATGCATGATTTCATTATGAATGCAAATGTAAATGCTAAAAAATAACCCCTAAAAAATGCAAATATAATATAAATTTTAAACTAGAAATAAAAATGTAATTAAAAAAATATATAACCATTTACATTGTAGTTTGTACAACCAAACCCTATGCAATATGCATTTTTTAAAATCCTACAAACTATATGCATGATTACATTGTGAATGTAGATGCAAATGCTAAAAAACAGCCCCTAACAAATGCAAATATAATCTAAATTAAAAAAAAAACTTTAGCAAGTATTGTAAGCAAATAAAATTATAAAATTATAAATACCTCTTGCTCCCTCTTGTTCTTGCTCTTGCTCTCCCTTTTGCTCTCCCTCTAGCTCTTGCTCTCACTCTTGCTCTTCCTCTTGCTCTTGCTCTTGCTCTCACTCTTGCTCTTGCTCTTGCTCTTGCTCTCACTCTTGCTCTTGCTCTTGCTTGGTGTGAATATGCAATGAGCCCATATGCAATGAGCTCAGGAATGTTACTTTTATGTTATAATTGTTTTGCAATTAAAAATAAATAAATTTTGAGTCTAAAAAGTATGTTTTTTAATTTTAAAAAACGTCAAAACGCGTGGGGGACGGCGGGGACGTCTGGACACTCCCAAGAAGTTCCCGGGGACATCCAAACGTCCCCACTGTCCCCCACACGTCCCCCACATCCCCGGGACATTTCCTCCTATGTCCAGCCGTCCCCAGGGCATTTCCTACCACATATGCACAATAGGAAATGTTTCCCCCACACCCCCGCATCCCCAGGACGTCTGGGACGTCTCGAACGTGTCAAATATGGGAGGGACGCGTCCCCGCATAACAGTCCCAAACATCAATCCAACAATCCATTTTTTGGAGTTACAAAGTGTAGGTAGGGAAACAGGGTTTGTCCCTTTGTTTATGATCTCACTTCCTTTCACTGTCCTATGTCAACTTAGTACTGATTCGATGACTAAAATATAACTTCAAGCCAATCGAATGGAAATTCAACAATTTAACACACCAATACCTTGATGACCTTCAAAGGTCATTCCCAAGATGACAAAGTTTACTTTTGCTTCAAACCATGAAGGATTTCAGCTGTTACAGTCAAGGATGATGCTTTATGAGGACTAATAGTATGAACAGAGATGGAGGGAAGTTGTAGAGCCTCCAACTACCTTGGAGAAGATGAAATTGATCATTCACTAGGCATTCCTAAGCAAATTCGATCTTGACAAGCATCAAAAACGTCCCCAAAAGAATGAATTGTGACTGTAACTGGTAATCACGAACTGGGATGACAGGGGTTAGTGGAAACAATGCTCTCCATTCGAATTACATTCTGCACATTTATGGGATGTTAGGCGACCTCCCAAGCATTGAGATTTTTAAAGAATCTAGAAATTCGACCAAGGCAATTAAGAGATCTATCATGCCCTAGTTACGGCCAAAGAAGGAAAAATCCGATTACAAAGAACTTAATAGACTATTTCAAGACCTAAAAAAAAATTCATTGTGCTCAGGATGGTCTAATATCCATGTTCCATGCTTTACAGTGAGTTTATCGACTCAAAAATCCCGACTGTCGATTCTCCTCCTCACAGTCTAATACAAGATTTACCATGAAAGCTCAGAAAACAAATAATAACAACTAGAACATGCATGCAAACGACTGTCTAACTCCAATAATTCATTCAGTTACTTCAAATGATGATTATTACAATTTTCTCCTCGAGAATTATTTATTAATTCCTCAAACTCCATATTTTGCATGCTCATAAACACCTCCTAACATCACTCAACTATACTCCTACAATAGCTCAACTACCATTAAGCTTGGAATTCAGTTCCCAACCTCCCTTAAATGATGGGATTGACTTGAATCCACGTGAAGCTTGGATTTCCAAGTTGATTTTAATACAAAATTGTGCAAATTTGGCCTTGCACACACATATTAGGCCTTATTTAGACACTACAAGCATACACACAAAATTTAAAAATTCAAACAATAAGAATGGAGGGAAATACTTTCAAACCACTTAGACCACCCTAGATTATTATAGCAAG
Source organism: Taxus chinensis (assembly GCA_019776745.2). Classification (NCBI taxonomy): domain Eukaryota; kingdom Viridiplantae; phylum Streptophyta; class Pinopsida; order Cupressales; family Taxaceae; genus Taxus; species Taxus chinensis. Next base: position 488,560,244 of record CM034154.1, read on the forward strand.
CATGACATCATCATGAGAACACTACGACAATTCCATGATGCTCATGCATCATTCTACCCCTGAGCAAAAGAAACTTCCTTCATGAACTTATTGTCCTTCATCAACTCTACTAAACTGGTACCTAGCTTGATAAGGTCAATTTCAGTCATCCATGTTGCATTCTCAGCTGGTAAGCTCTTCCATTTTATTAGATACCGATAATACTCCTTATCTCTAGTTTTCTCAAGTAATTTCTTATCCAAAATAGCCTCTACTTCTTTTGGTACTTCCTTAGGCATCCACAGTTCCCATTGAATAACTTCTTTTTTCTCTATTGCAGGTTCATCTACAGCCTCTCCATCAGTTTTGTAAGCATACAAGTCTGCAATATTGAAGATTGGAGAAATTCCAACTCTTTGAGGCATCTCTAACTCATATGTATTATTGGAAAACTTCCTCAATACCTTGCATGGGCCAATTTTCTTCACTTTTAGCTTGTTATACTCCTTAGGAAATATTTCTTTTCTAAGGTGGGCTAGAACAAGGTCTTCCACATTGAAACTTACCTCTTTTCTCCTCTGATCAACCCTCTGCTTGTACTTGACAACATTTATTTCAAGCTTCTTCTTCACTTGTTCATGTAAGTCTTGCATTGCTTTGGCAAAGTCCTCTGCATCTGCACTTCTTACTTCCATCTTGCCTAAATTTCTCAGCTCATAAACACCTCTTTAGTGTATTCCATACAGAATCTGAAAGGGACTCATACCTGTACTTCTGTTAGGAGAGTCATTGTATACAAACTCAACTTGTGCAAGTGCAAGATCTCATTGCTTTGGGTGCATGCTCACTAGATTTCTCAGAATATTTCCCAAGCTCTTGTTAACAACTTCAATCTGACCATCAGTCTAAGGATGGTAGGTAGAGCTAAAACTCAAATCTGTTCCCAATTTCTTCCAAAGGGTCCTCCAAAAATGCCCAACAAATTTTGTATCCCTGTCAGAAACTATGCTTCTTGGCAAACCATGCAACCTTACAACTTCCTGGAAGAACAGGTTAGCTATATGTGTTGCATCACTGGTCTTTGTACATGGAATAAAGTGAGCCATTTTTGAGAATCTATCCACTACAACAAATATAGAATCATGACCTTTTCGAGTTTTAGGTGAACCAAGCACAAAATCCATGTTTATGGAATCCCATGGTCTGCTAGGAATGGGTAATGGCTGATATAGGCCTGCATTTTGACTGTTTCCCTTGCTATACTGACACACTTTTCATTTTTCCACAAACCTTTTGACATCTTTATCCATCCCTGGCCAATAGTAATGACTACTTAGTTGTGCCAATGTTTTATTATGTCCAAAGTGTCCTGCCAAGCTGCCATTGTGCTTCTCTTTTATCAAATTCTCCCTCATTGAACTTCTTGGAATACAAAGCTGGTTGCCCTTGAATAACATGCCTTCCTGCAGCATATAGTCTAGCCATGGACTTCTATCTCCCATAATTGGACTTGTGCAAGCATTATAGGCCTCTTTGAAATCTGCATCTTCTTCATACATCTCCTTCAATTCTTCAAAGCCTATGATGTTCACTTGAGATTCCTGCAAAACCAAAACTCTCATGCCCAAGGCATCTGCAACCTTGTCAGTTTGACCATTTTTATGCTTTATGGTAAATGTAAAGCCTTGCAAAAATTCTACCCACTTAATATGCTTTTGACTTAGCTTGTTCTGGTTACTAATAAATTGCAATGCATAGTTATCAGTAAACAAAACAAACTCCTTAGGCATGAGGTAATGCCTCCACTTCTTCAAGGCTTGTACAAGTGCATAAAACTCCTATTCATATGTTGAATACTTCCTTTTTGCATCACTTAATTTCTCACTAAAATATGCCATTGGTTTTCCTTCTCGGCTCAAAATAGACCCTATTGCCAATCCACTAGTATCACACTCAACTTGAAAAAGCTTATTGAAACCAGGTAAGGTTAGAATAGGCTCCTTAGTTACCTTCTTTTTCAGCAAATTAAAGCTCTTATCAGCAGCTTCAGTCCAGCAAAAGTTTTTCTTATCACCTTTGATTGTATCTATCATTGGTGCAACAATTCCACTGAAGTTTCTTATAATCTTTCTATAGAAACTAGCCAATCCATGGAAGCTCCTTACTTCAAATGTACTCATAGGTGTAGGCTAATCAAGAATGGATTTGATCTTCTCCTTGTCCATCTTCAAACCTTCTTTTGAAATGACAAAACCCAAATACACTAGCTCTGTTTTTAAAAAACTGCACTTTTTCACATTAATCAACAGTTTCTCTTCATGCAACTTGCTTAAAACCATTCTCAAATGCTTTAGATGATCTTCTTCTTTTTTACTATACACCAAAATGTCATCTAAATATATTATCACAGACTTACTTTTGAATTCCTTAAGCACTTCATTCATCAGTCTCATGAAAGTGCTCAGAGCATTGGTTAAGCCAAAAGGCATAACCAACCATCATTAGTTTTGAAAGTTGTCTTCCACTCATCCCCTTCTCTAATTCGGATATGATGGTATCCACTTTTCAAATCTATCTTTGAAAAATATGCAGCTCCACTCAACCAATCAAATAAATCATCTATCCTAGGCAATGGAAATCTATACCTGATGGTTATCTTGTTGATAGCTTTGGAGTTTGTACACATCCTCCAAGTCCCATCCTTCTCAGGACTCAGTACTGTAGGGACAACACATGGGCTGAAACTCTCTTTGACTAGCCCCTTGTCCAACATTTCTTGCACTTGTTGCTTGATCTCTTCATTCTCTTTGCGTGTCATCCTATAAGCATCTTTGTTTGGTAACTTGCTCCTGGAATCAAATCAATATGATGGCTAATGCTCCTTACTAGAAGTAGCTGATTTGGAAAATCATCCACAACAATATCAATGTGCCCATTCAATAAATCTTGAATCTCTAAAGTTAAATTAGTCAACTTAGTACTAGTAAGTATACATTTAGGCTTACCAATCATTGCAAAATTTACCTCTTCCTTCTTCATCTCATGCAAGAACTCTTTACCTGTCATTGACATCACTTTAGAACTCTGTTTTGCTTCTTCATGATCACCCTTCAATGGTGTGAGAGTGTGCTCTACTCCATCCTTCATGAAAGTATATGTGTTTCTCCTTCCATCATGTATAACCTTGTTGTCAAAATGCCAAGGCCTCCTAAGCAAGATATGGCACACATCCATGGGCATGACATCACAAACAACTTGATGTCTGTATGAACCAATCTGAAATTCTACTTTGTACTGCCCATTCACTAGCAATTGACGCCCTTTTTGTAGCCAATAAACCTTATATTGTGTTGGATGCGGTTCCTTCTTCAAGCCTAGCTTTTCCACTATCTCAGTAGACACCAGATTATCAGTACTACCACTGTCTATCACCACCTTGCATCACTTCCCTTTGCTCTTACATCTGGTTCTAAACAAGGTTTTCCTCTATGGTGGTTTTGCAACTTCTTTGTTAGGCTTCAACAAAATTCTTTTCATTAAAAGAGACTCACCTTCCTCTGGAATATCCTCATGTTTTGATGTTGTAGATTCTCCACTTCTTCTTCAACTTGAGAAACATGCACACTCCTCTCATGACTGGTTGAAGGGTTCTCTGGACATTCATAAGACCTGTGTCCTGCATACTTGTTACATCTATAGCATTTGCCCAAAAATATGCCTCTTCCTCTTTGATAGCCTTGATACAACCTTCTTCCTCTCTATGAAAAACCCTCTTGGCGATGAATCTCCTCTGGTGCTTTGAGAACTGCTGCCTTCTTCATGGCTGGTCTGCAGTTGTCTTCTTCCACTTGACTGTCCAAATCTGCCCTTGAATGTTCTACCTCTTCCCCTTGAAAATGAACTACTCTTTCTAGCAATATTCTCCTTAGCTTTGAGTGCTAGTTGGTAGGCTTCATCAACCGTTCTTGGAGATAAAATGTTGATTTCATCCTGAATTGCAAATTTCAGTCCACTGAGATATCTAGCAACCTTCTCTATATCATCTTCCACCTGACCTGCTCTTATGGTCAGCCTATAAAACTCTTATATATAATCCTTTACAGACATGTCATTTTGTCTCAGGTTCTGAAGTGTCCTAAACAAGTTCGTCTGGTAGTCTTTAGACACAAACTTTGCCTTCAATTTTGCTATCATCCTATCCCAATCTTTGATTTTTGCTTTGCCTTTGCTGATCCTCTCTTTCTGGATTCCATCCCACCATAGGGAAGCATGACTCTTCAATCTGGTTACTGCAAACTTCACCTTCCTGTCATTGTCCACCTCTTCATACTCAAAATACTTATCCATAGCATTTATCCAGTCAATGAGATCTTTTGGCTTGAGACTTCCTTCATACACTGGAACATCTACCCTTGCCTTGGAACTGACTCCCACCATGGCGTTGATCAATCTATCTTCTGTTGCTTCTAGAGGAGGTATATCCACATTGAGCTCTCCTGGCTGCTCTTCATCTTCACTTTCTTCTGCATATTCTATGCCTCTTCTCTGAGACAATTCCATCTCGTGTATTCTTTCTCTTAAACTCCTCATCTCTTCCATCAACTAGTTTTGCTTCCTTAACTCTTCCAACAGTTGTTCTTGAGTCACTCTAGTTGCTCCTCCTCCTCCTCTAGCTCTTCCTCTATCTGTCATCTTCTTCAACTTCTTGTCTGCCTCTGCCTGGATCTTTTAGATTGTGCACAATCAAGTGCTCTGATACCACAAATGGTGTATCAATCTTCAACTTTCACTATCACACTGATGTCCTCGATATTTCTTGGATCTCCTTGGTATGTCTCAAGGTTGATCAACCTTCTTGATATAAGAAATTATATCGATCATTTCATCTAAGTCCTACACATCACACTCCTCTTACTTTAAAATACAAATACTTGTAGTACAATATTCACTCTTACTTATCTAGCACACATCACACTATACCTATACTAGAGGAAATCAGGACTTAGAGCAACTAAGATTGGCCATAAGGCCCAATACCACCTCTTTGCATAGCCAAGGCCTTGTAGTCCTGTCCTATTTCAGTGACAAGGTCAAACTCTTTCTTTTTACAAGTAAGGTGATCCCAAACATCAATCCAGGAATCCATTTTTTGGAGTTACAAAGTGTAGGTAGGGAAATGGGGTTTGTCCCTTTGTATATAATCTCACTTCCTTTCACTGTCCTATGTCAACTTAGTATTGATTCAATGACTACAATATAAATTCAAGCCAATGGAATGGAAATTCAACAATTTAACACACCAATACCTTGATGACCTTCAAAGGTCATTCCCAAGATGACAGAGTTTGCTTTTACTTCGAACCATGAAGGATTTCAACTGTTACAGTCAAGGATGATGCTTTATGAGGACTAATAGTATGAACAGAGATGGAGGGAAGTTGTAGAGCCTCCAACTACCTTGGAGAAGATGAAATTGATCATTCACTAGGCATTCCTAAGCAAATTCGATCTTGACAAGCATCAAAAACGACCCCAAAAGAATGAATTGTGACTGTAACTGGTAATCACAAACTGGGATGACAGGGGTTAGTGGAAACAATGCTCTCCATTCGAATTACATTCTGCACATTTATGGGATGTTAGGCGACCTCCCAAGCATTGAGATTTTTAAAGAATCTAGAAATTCGACCGAGGCAATTAAGAGATCTATTGTGCCCTAGTTACGGCCAAAGAAGGAAAAATCCGATTACAAAGAACTTAATAGACTATTTCAAGACCTAAAAAAAATTTCATTGTGCTCAGGATGGTCTAATATCCATGTTCCATGCTTTACAGTGAGTTTATCGACTCAAAAAGCCCGACTGTCAATTCTCCTCCGCACGGTCTGATACAGGATTTACCATGAAAGCTTAGAAAACAAATAATAACAACTAGAACATGCATGAAAATGACTGTCTAACTCCAATAATTCATTCAATTACTTCAAATGATGATTATTATAATCTTCTCCTCGATAATTATTGAGTAATTCCTCGAACTCCAGATTTTGCATGCGCATAAACACTTCCTAACATCACTCAACTATACTCCTATAATAGCGCAATTGCCACTAAGCTTGGAATTCAGTTCACAACCTCCCTTAAATGATGGGATTGACTTGAATCCACGTGAAGCTTGGATTTCCAAGTTGATTTTAATATAAATTTGTGCAAATTTGGCCTTGCACACACATACTAGGCCTTATTTAGACACTACAAGCATACACACAAAATTTGAAAATTCAAACAATAAGAATGGAAGGAAATACTTTCAAACCACTTAGACCACCCTAGATTATCATAACAAGCATGACATCATCATGAAAACACTACAACAACTCCATGATGCTCCTATTGCAAATCTCACAAATAGAAAAACGACATATTTTATATCAAATAAGCTTCCAAACCTCCCTCTACAAAAGACCATGATAAATTCATTTTAAAAAATAATTTACCAAGCACCCCACTTCGCAATTTTGGTATAGGCCATGATAAATTCATTTTAAAAAATAATTTACCAAGCACCCCACTTTGCAATTTTGGTATAAATTTATGCTTGGATACAAACTTATAGGGCACAAATCAAGAACTAAAATGTTTACAATTTTAACTTGCTACTCAAATTCAACTATATAGAAGTTACACTTGATGCTCAAATTCAACAGATACAACTAATTTTTTGTAGTACTTATGTGAATGAAAGGTCATCGCGAACAAGTATACACATCGTGAATGAAAGGCCATTGCAAAAGGGTATATACATAGGTGATGAATGAAAAAATGAACAATTTTAATAACATCCGTGAGACCAAACTGTCTATGGGACACAAATCCACAACTAAAGTGTACAAAGCCACCCCAAGAGTTGCCCCAACAATTTTACATAGAATCCATTTTCTTTTGATGTTGCATCTCTTGTTATGGATCTTGACAAAAAAAATCACTCTTTTGAAAATTCTTTCTTCCTCAAACAAGGATGGTAGGTTGTTTACTTTTAAATTATCCTCGTACTTGATACGAATGTCATTATATGTTGTGCACTCCATGATGTAGTGTCATTTTGTTTCCAATACCCTTTGTTTCAAAACATGCACGATCTTTCTTCCCACTCTTCTTCAGGAGATGTCCATCTCTCGGTTTCACACCGAAGATGGTGTGAACTAGTCTTTAACTGGGCCATCAACTTTTTTGCCTTCCATTTTGATTTCTACCCTGAACTAGGTATTTTCCATGTGCTCATAAGTTGGATTAATTCTTTGACGGAGTATTCTTTCTTTTTCCCAAGTTGTTGTGTCCACATGCTTATCTTGAATTTTTGTTTCATGTACTTTTTTATTTTCTCGTTAGTGTTTGGACACTCTTGCATGTTTATATTCCACTTGTTCATCCATTTAATGTTCTAGTCCATCCACATGTTTTCCCTCCTACCTAAATTTTCTTCTACAACCATTCTAGGCCACGTGTTAACTTCCTTTTTTGTACCTTTTTCAAATAAGTTAACAACAAAGTTATTTTATGAACTCTTTTTGCCATGCACGTTTCCCTACTAAGCTTGTTGTGAAAATCCAACTGAAGATATTTTTATTCTTCCACTACTTCCAATAGTTTTTCCTAAAAAAGATAGCTAAATTGCTTCTTTTTTCTTTATAGAGAAAAGATCATGATTTTAGTTTTGTTGATGTTTACTTGCATAAGAGCTCAAGGGCGCTCAAGCGCTCTCTCAAACTGTGTGGTGGTTTTACAATTAGGACGAGGTCGTCTACACAAAGAAGTAATTTTAGTACATATTTGGCTAAGTGAATACCTCCTTTGCCCATTTTATTTATCCACTCCTCTAGTTTATCATTGTAAAACATCAGTAAAGTGGGTGAAAGTGGGGGATCTTTGTTTAACACTACTGTCGCTCCCAAAACTTTCAGACATTCCCTCCCATGTTATGATTTTGGCCCTGACTTGTTCATAGATCCCATGAACATTCGCTTTATACTCATATAGAACTCCAAGTTCCACCATTATGCTCCAAAGTTTATTTCTAGGTACTATGTCAAACATTTTTTAAGTCAATAAAGCAACAAAAAACCTCTTCACCTTGATTGTCCCATACTTTTTCAATCAAGTGTCTAAAAGTGATGCAATGTTCTATATTGGAGTGCTTCGGCCTAAAACTTACCTACCCCTTGCTCCTTTTCCCTCTTTTTTAGCCCAATTGATCCATAGGGATCTAGAAAAACACACCACTTCATTAGTTCCATTAGCACTAAGAAGGAAAAGTGAAGAAAAATGAGGAAAATGAAGTTTTGTCAGCATTTTAACAGAACCGCTGCTTTGCACAAAGCAGCAGTTGCAGAACCGTCGCCCAACCTGGGCAGTGGTCCTGTAATCGTCGCCTAGCCAGGGCGGCGATCCTGAAACCACCAGTCTACACATGGCGACAGTCCTGACACTTTTTACGGAAAAAATAAAATCAGGAATAAATAGTTCTAGAATTCGAAGCGCCCGACTGTGTCTCTTCTCTCCTCGACCTTTCCCATTCTCCAATGCACGGGAGGACATGGGAGAAGGCTATAAATACAAGGAGGAGCAAGAGAATTGATCGTTCAAAGATCCAAAGAGATCAAAGAGCAGGCAAGCATAAGAAGGGAGAGGTTTACATTGTTATCTCCATTTTCTACTTCTTGTAATCTGTAATTGTATATAATTGACCAATAAAAGTGGGAAGAAAGAGCATTTTTCCCTTCCCGACTGGTTTTCCTCCATTGGGGGTTTCCAGGATAAAAGTGTACTGTGTTTGGAGTTTGAATTCTTTCCTATTCTCTGTAATTTCCTTTCTATAACACTAGATAATCAACCACTAAAGCTCTAATCTTCAATCAATCCGTCATTTTCCAAAGTTGAAAGTAGAACAACATAATTGTGTGATTTTGTAGAATTCCAAAGTAGAAGTTTACAGATCATTTTGGTATTAGAGCTGATTATATATCCAGTATTGTGGTATTCGATTCTTTCTTGTGATTTGTATGACAGTGACAAGGTCCAAAGGAAAAGAATTTTTACCTTGTGAGCTAGATATTTTTATGAATAAGGGGAAACAAAGAATTCAAGCTTAAATTGAGGAAGAGAACTTGGTCCAAAGAATCAAGATGCTAGTGACCATGATGGATAGATTGCATAGAAAACAAGAAGAGATTTCTAATCTACAAAATACGGCTTCAGTTAAGAAAGATTCCATATATTCAGTGGTTTGAGAATTTTATGAAAAATTCACTATCGAAAATATCCATGACGAGGAAGAATGGGAAGATCGTGAAGAAGAGATGCTAATTGTAAACAAGATGGTAAAATTTTCCCATACAACTTTTAAAGTTGAAATGAAAGTTGAAATAAAGAATTTTTAAGGAAAAGTATATGCATAATTACTGGATAAATGGATTAAAAGGTTAGAAGTCTATTTTAGTGTGCAAAATTTCACTGAGGCACAAAGGATTACCTTTTCACATCTAAAAATGGAAGTTCATGCTCTGGTTTGGTGGGAGCCCATCTAGCCACTTGTGAGAAGAAGAAACATCCTATTGTTAGTACTTGGAAAGGCTATAAAGAATTGATTAGAGATAAATTCTATCATATTGGCCATAATAATGACATGATGATTAAGTGGTATTACTGTAGATAGGAAAGTGGTCAAAGCATGAAAAAACTACACTACGGAGTTTCAGAGACAAGCCATGTTGCTAAATATGGACTTGGAGGATGAGGACATTATGACCAAGTATTTCAGAGGAATTCACACTCAACTTCAGAGGAAGGTAATCTCCATGAAGTCCAAGGATCTCAATGAATCTTGTATACAATCATAATACATTGACGACGAGAAGAAACAAGGAGAGACAGAGCCAAAGGGAGACCAGTCAAGAGAAAGACAAAAAAGAACAAGGGAAGACAAGTATAAGAGGTAAATGGAAAGGTGAACATGTTGCTATTGTTTTACATAATTGTAAATATCCTAAGAATTTCTATAAGAATTATGATATAAATGGAAATACTAATGCCACATGTTGGAAGTTGCATCCAGAATTACACCCAAATCACTGAACAAAGGATTCCAAGAAATCCATGGCCACTGTGAAGACAAAAGGAGAGGTGGAGATTGATGATGATTCAGATGTACACAAGAGGTTGGGATGCATGGCCACTAACATGTACGGGGGAGTAGAAGAAGAAGAGATGAGTAAGCTTTTTCAAATCAGAATCCAAATCAAGAAGACTAAGGTAAACGCTTTAGTAGATTCTGGTTCTTAGTCAAATCTGATTTCTGATGCGGTTGTAGAACAACTTGGCCTAGAGACTTATGCACATCCACATCCATACCCATTGGGATGGGTGAAGAGGGGTGTAGAAATACAAGTTACAAGAAAGTGTAAGTTTCAGTTTGGGATAAATACCCAATATATTGATGTATTAGAGGTTGATGTCATTCCACTTGATGCATTTGATGTTGTCTTTGGAAGTCCTTACTTGTATGTCAGGGATGTCATGTTCACAAGGAGGGATAACTGGTACAGATGGGTTAAGGAAGGAGTCAGTTTCAACATCCGGGCACACCAGAGCAAATCAAAGAAGGCTATGGTAAGTGCCAACCAAGCACCAAGACTTATTCAGGCAAATCATTAGTTTTGTTTACTTTCATTGGAAGAAAAGCAAAATGGACTTGAGAGCATGGATATTTTGGATAACACTTGTCAGTTTTTGCAGAAGAAGTTACCATAGGAACGACTCATTCAAGGAGCAAAACAAACTTCCACTATACAGTCACTGTATCTACCTACGGATTTAATAGACTTGACCGTGGGGCAGCAAGGAGAAGAGGAGATACAAGGAACAATGGTGACTATAGCAGCAACGTACATGGAGAGGATTCGGCCAATCCATCTCAAGAGACAAAGACAAGCAAGGACTAAACCACTACAGTATGGGACCTTCGCCATACTTGAGCAGGTTGGAAAGGAAACCTTCAGGCCACACTTCATGTAGATGCAAATGTGATAGCAAGTTGAAAGAGATTACATCTAATAAAGCCATCTATGCATGAAAAAGAAGGAAACATACAGAAGATAACTTCCAAAGAGGATTGTAATCAAGGAAACTCAGAGGAGGATTTAACACTAGAGAAATGAAACCAGAGATCCACAGGAGTCTTGGCAAGTTGGACAAGAGAAGACACCAAGGCATACCCAGTGGTACTTGAAGGAGCAAGAGAGGGAGTTGATTCCACTACCACTTCCCCCACTAAGATTTTGTGGGATGAAAATACTCCTAAGAAGGGAAGGTATGATCCATAGGGATCTAGAAAAAAACACCACTTCATCAATTACATCAGCACCAAGAAGGAGAATTGAAGAAAGTGAAGAAAAATGAGGAAAAGGAGGTTCTCTTAGCTTTTTAACAGATCTGCCACTGTGAGTAGAGTGGCAGTTGTAGAACCACCACCTTACTTGGGTGGTGGTCCTATAACTGCCACCCAGCCAATGTGGTGATCCTAAAACCATCGGTCTGCACAAGGTGGCAGTCCTGACACTTTTGACAGCAAAAGTAAAATCAGGAACAAATAGTTCAAAAATTCAAAGAGATGGATGTGTATCTTCCCTTCCACACCCTTTCAAATCCTCCAGTGCATTGGAGGACATGGGAATTCCTATAAATGCATGAAAGGAGCAAGATAATTGATCATTCAGAGATCCAAAGAGATCAAAGAGCAAAGGTTTAAGCTTAATGAGAGCAAGTGATCAATATCTTTAGTGTTGGAGTGGAATTGTAGGAGCAAGGTGTAGAAACAAATCAAGAAAACATAGGAAGGGAGAGGTTTACATTGTTGTCTCCATTTTATACTTCTTGTAATCTGTAATCGTCTATAATTAACCAATAAAAGTAGGAAGAAAAAGTGTTTTTCCCTTCCCGATTAGTTTTTCTCCATTGGAGGTTTCCAAGATAAAATATGTTGGTGTTTGGAGTTTGAATTTTTTCCTGTTCTCTATAATTTCCTTTCTATAAAAATAGATAACTCAGTCACTAAAGCTGTAATCTTCAATCAATTTGTCATTTTCCAAAGTTGAAAGTAGAACAACATAATTGTGTGATTTCGTAGAGTTCCAAAGTAGAAGTTTACAGATCACCAACAACTAATTTTGCGCTCTATAATGCTCCTAAATAGTTTTTCAAGAAGAGGGTTTACCATGATAGTGCAGTAGTTTGACATGTTACTTATATCCCCGATTTTGTATAGGAGGATAACAACACTAGTTGTCTAGTCCAACGAGAAGCCTTCATGAATGGTACTATTGAATACATATTTGATGTGTGGTGTGAGGACTTTCACATCCCATTTAAGATACTCTACTTACAACCCATCTACATCTTGTGTCTTTCCCCCTACTAATATTTTTATGCCTTGTGTGACATTACCTATGGAAAAGAGCTCAATTGTTATGTTGATAGTGGGGGAAGTCTTTATCTTGCTCCCACTTGTATATATATTTTTTGCATAAACTAACTATCGAGTGTCTACAATATTATTATTTATTTATTTTTCTCTTATGTTGAAGTTCTCTCCATAATCCTTTCGTATTATGCTTTCCTAGGAAAATCAAGTCTTTCCTTCTAATGTTTAGGTAGCCCTCCTTTTTGGATTGAATCAATTTTTCATAAGCCTTCGTGTTTTCTTTATCTTTTATGAGCTCTCTCAACGCTCTTTTTTTTGCTTTGCATTCTTCATCATACCACGCATTTGTCGAAAAAATGTTTATGTTTCTCTTCTTGGGCCTAAACCTTTTGCAAATGCTTAGTGCTTTGTGAATGATGGGAATCAACATATTGCTTGTATTGGACAACTAGTTGTCGCTAATATTCTATCCCCGGCTCCCTGAAGGTGTTATTCAAGTGCTACATTAAAAAGTTGCCTATTCTCATGAGTCATAAAAATTTTATCCTAAAGAGGCATTTTTTAATCGTGGTTGGTTTATTCTCTTGGCTAATTATTTAAATGTATGTTAATCTTCACATAAATTGGGTTATGGTCCGATTTCATCTTTATAGGGTAGTCCCCTATTTCTAAATCCTTCAATCTTGAAATACATACCCCTATGAACAACTAACGTAATCTACAATGCTTTGGCCATTATATGTTTTATAAGTGATTTTACTTGAATTCAACCATGCTCTCATACCATTGCATATAACCATGTTATAGAGGCTACACATCCCCAACAATTCTCCCTTGTATTGTGTAACACCCCCATTTTCATCTTGTAAACTCCTCTCCCAAATTAGGTCTTCTTCTTCCTCTAGCCACAACGAATTATTGTGCATTCCCCCCTCATTTCTCAAGTTAAGGGCCTAGTTGTTTGTTGTTATCACGTTATTAGAAGTTCCCTGGACACACTATACACTAAAATGCCACTTTGAGTGACACATAAGGGTCATCACAATCTAAGATTTTTTTCTTAAGTGATGCATAAGGGTCATCACAATCTAAGCATTTTTTCTTATAAGTGACGCATAAGGGTCATCACAATTTAAGCATTTTTTTAATATGTTTTTGATCCTCTTGGTGCAAAATATCATCTGACAAACCACATTGTTAACTCCTTTTCCATTATTTCAACCATATATACTGCTTGTTTGGGTTCTCTTCTCCACTTCTATAATTCCACACCACGTTTTTCTAATCAACATTGTTATCCCTCTATGTCCTTTTCCACTTTAATCCTTTCATTTCAAATTGAAATTTTCCTATATCCTTCAAGATTTAGGACTTTGCAACTGTTATGTTCATGGGTTTCAATGAGAATGATAATACCCTTTCCTTTTGCTCTGGGCCCCAACTTAGGGCCTCTTCTCCAAGGGTAACCTCTACAGTTCCAACTTACAAAGGTTAAGTGCTCATGAGGGGCCCTGAATCCCTATTTCTTATGTTTCATTCAGTGGTTGATTTGGGCTTTTCTATTGTATACCCATGCCCATTTCCCTGCTTCCCTTGCTGCCTTCACTTTCTCCCATTCTTTCCTTTTCTCTTCTTGTTGCTTGGGGGTTATGTCTTCATCTAAATAAAATTGTGTACCCCTAAGAAACTTTTTGTTCCGAAGTATCCTATTCCTATCTTCTATATTATACTAGGTAACTCTAATATGTCTTTTCTTTCCTTCTTATATGGCTCTTCCAAACATGTTATCTTTGTGAATATGTTTAGACCATTCCAACCGGGCTTCAAGAAAGTCTCTTACCAATTTGTTGGTGTTTAATGTCTCTGTAATCTTTTGGCCCCTTAATGATAACATATGAAGTCAACTCAATCCGCTCATCTTTGAATAGTTGAAGAACCTTACACATGAAGGTAAAATGCTCACATTTTCTATAATCATGGTGCCCAGGGACTCACTGTAGTGGGCTACTCAACAGATTTGCTTACTACCTAAGGCGACTTAGAGCTCACAAACAATGCACTTACTGTTAATTATTGTTTTAGTAATAAATTATGAACGTGTTAAAATTTGCCAAAGTATATACTTGTGAGAGTAAAAATACTTTCTGAAGTGCGCACTCCATCTTTTTAACCAAGAAGAAGAATCGAAGAAAAAAACCTTTTAATGTTCACATGCTATTAGATGTAGTTTCTTGAGCAGGAGGGCTGGGAAGTGGATCCACCGTCGGCCGAGCCTTCTAGCGGAGCCTTAATCCCTCCCCGGGATGATCCTCCCCCTCCTCCTGGTGCGGTGACGATGTGTGCTTAATGTTTTCTGTTTGGTTAGTTATTTCTGATTGCCCTTTGGGCGTGCTCTTGTAAAGCCCTCCCGGTGTTTTGTGTTTGCCCATGTGGTATACTTTGGTTGCCTTCGCCGCGTTTTGTGGGACCGTGAGTTGTTCGGTCGCCCCCTACTATGTAACCTTCCTTTAAATTATTATAAAGGTCTCTTCCAATAGTAAAACAGCGTACGGGACAAAATCAATAAAATACAAATAGAAAATGCGGGCAAGCAGCCTCAAAACGCTGTCTGACGTCATTTAATTGCGCGCTTCAGGCCCTGCAATTTTTTTACATGGGCGAGGTTCTTGAGACAGCCAAAGCCATGGCCGGGGGACGCAATTCAATTCATTTAATTCATTCAAGAAATACCTAGACCAGATTAGAAATAAACTCTGGAGGGTACTCTTAGAGTATTTGGGAAGTTATGGGAAAGATAAGAGAGTCGGAAAATACCTGCGTGAGGGGATGCTGCAGCAGTGACCACATTCGCCTTTCCATTCCAAATTCCTCATTTACACTTCTGTCTCAGATCGCCAAAGGTAATCTCGTCCGTTAAACCCACCATATTATGTCAAACGCGGCTTGCTTATGAATTTGCATTTCGCAAAACTCTATTGCTCTTTCTATACTATCTTTCTTCACCAATTAATCGTAACTGCAAGTCTTACAAACCACAGCACTGGTATTTACTCATTTAATCGAGTCGAAAGGAAAGCTTTTTCAGTATTAAGCCCGCGGAAGAGAATTTTAAGTGCTTTTATTCATAGACCACTTCTTTTTATTTCAAGAGTGTCTGTTCATCAAGTCCCCACCGAGAACAGGATGACATATAACGACTTATAATAATTGATCTCTGTTATCTTCTACGGAGGCGAGATTCAATTGCCTATTACTGTTTTTTTAATCTGTAATTTGGAAATACCTGCTCTGGCATCTTTTTCATTGGATGTGGTAATGCACCTCCTAGCTTAGAGCATCATTGGGCTTAGAAGCCATGTGCGAGGTGTTTCCACTCCTCCAAATTCACTTGGAACTTGCACCTATGCTTGTCAACAGGTGACCTGCTTTAATGTGGCCACTTTAACTTGGGAACATGTCCGGTGGGGCTTGAATCCCAGTTATCATCTTGGCAATTTGTCCCCATGCCCCCTGGATTAACTGCACGGACAAACATTTTACGTAACTTGAGCATATAACTATCGATTAAATAACCATTGATGCACTCGCGAATCCAACTAATTGTGAATGATGTAGCTCTCAGTATTGTGGGAGCCTTGTATTGTCAAAGAGTAGAAATGGGGACCGTTGCTAACAAAGAAGGGGTGAATGATTCAAGAACAAGTTATGCCCAGGATTTTCTGGCATGCAAGCAACAAAAATATTTAGTTCAATTTCAGAAGGTATACATCCAAATAGGGTACAATCTGGCTTTGACCAAGCTCCCCCCTTACACGCTAAAAATTCTCGGAAGAACATACACGAAGTTAACAACTAATTGCCCTTTATTTCCACACCTTGCACAAACATGAAGTCGTCCTCATATGCGAGTGTAGATTTCAGAAAACTAATTGCAGCAGTATTTTTTTATTCTGCTGCCGGACATAAATCATGGAGCATTTGCATTTTCATGGGTTTTGGGAAGTCCTCGAGAGTCAAATCACATGTTTTGCCCGGTTGCCATCCTCACATCAGCTTGCTATCGCTTTTGAAGAAAAGTATAGATTCTGCAAGCAAGTATAACATGCTATCCTAATGCTAAAATTAATTTCTTGAATAAAAAACTAAGACATCCTGAGGGTTGAATATTATTGTACATAATATTTATAATCCTAGGGTAGGGTCTCTTGTGCCCTGTAGTGCGGTCTTCTCTGGAATATGAACAATTATGGAGAATCTGAAGTGTAACAGCCATTCCACCGGCTTTATATCTGTAAGTCCCATCATTTGGTTTGCACATTCTATTTCCATTTTCATTCTCTTTTACAGTCCATCCAATTCCTGGCCCTACATTGGTATCAGAGCCATGGCTCTTTCAATTTTATCTTCACTGCAAATTCTCCTCCTAACAACCATACTGCACACGATTTTATTCTTCATTTTTTCCATCCATCCTTTCCTAATACCGTACATTTGCCATGACAGCTTCTTCATTCTTAACAAGTGCAGTGCTGTGAATTTTCTTAGTCTCTGTCCTCTAGCACTTCTTGTATTTTTTGAAGAACTATATTTTCAGAACTTTGAAACTTACAGCCTTCCAATCTATGGATGTCATGTTCAGAACTGGTCTAATTGAAGTGTGGGACCTTTATGACGCTCAGATTGCATAATAAAAAATGACAGCTGAATTAATATGGTTTGTGTTGAACTTTCACTGAACTATTCTTGCCTGAATATGTCAGATCTTTTCTGATTTTGGTATTGAAGCATTGGTGCTCTCTTGGTTAACGTTTCAGTGCTTCATTGGAGCTCTTAATCTATATCAGGTGATATTCCATCAAAGCTGATACGTGCATAGTTCTAATCATTTGAGATCTTTATAATTTGAGGAGCCCTGAAGCCTTACAGTGGGATGACCCCTAGCTGAAGCCATAAGTCTTTCAGAATTGTGAAAATTAAGTTCTCTTTAGCTTTGGAAAAACTTTCTAATTTGGAAAGGAATGGACATATAGTTTTAATATTGGAGGAGTATTCTCAAAATAAGGGACTTATTTCAAGATTCAAAAAGAAGTCATTTTTCGCATTTTAATTCAAATTTAAATTTATTTTTTCAAAATTAAGCATAATTTTTTGGTTCAAACAAAATTGATTTTACAAAAATTGAAACAAATTGTAGACATTGGATATGAATCATGCCTATGTAGTTCACATTTACGAGTAAAGTCGTTACGTTCGAAGTACTGCATGTAACACCTAATATAGATGCAAACTATGAAATTTGTGGAATCCTCTTTAAAAATAATGCCGGGGAGTAATAAATAAACATATTTTTCATTTCATTTCCCTTTCCTTCGTTATCCATTTGCAGACTATCATTTAGCATAAATCGTGAAAACATAGGAAAAATTGTGTGTACAAGGAAAGTTACGCCCACGTACAAGGTTTTCTTGTTGAGTGGGTGACATAGATAGAGCAAATCATTTTCACGTGCCACCTAGGTACCATATACTCATTTTTCTCTCATATACCTTATAACACATCATTTCACGTACTGACATGTGTATATCAAAAGGGTGAGCTTCTTCCATGTTCCCATACGAGTATGTAAGAAGGGTAGAGTATATTTAGAGGTCTGGTATATTAGTCGGTGGTATAACGAAAAGGGAACCCGTATCGTTGGTGTGATAAGGAACCCCCCAATCTTTGTGGTACATGATGAATTCAATAAATTCAATTGATTGACACAAACTAGACTAGACAAAGATACCTTGTTAGAGTTGTCTCGACAAGTGGAGAACACACTTATCTTCAATGATCTATGGTATGACATTTGTGATGGGGACATAACAGGCAACAGCACGGTTATCAAATGCAAAAGAAGCCAATATCTGCAAGCAAAATTTTTTAAAAGCATTGGAGTTAATGAGGGCCTCACTTGATGCCAAAGTTTTTCAGCACATTCAAAGGTATGATACAGTATGGGAAAACACTCAATAAGTTGAAGGACTATGTATGATCCTCACTTAGAGTTGGTAGTGCATACAATCGTAGTTAAAATTGTTCAATCTTGAGTTGAAAAATAGCTGATGTCATGATTTTGGCCTACATAAATTTGTGTAATCAAGCATGTTGTAGAAGCTATTGAAATGTAAAAATTAGCACATATATGTGATTGCTTTCATAAAGGTCCAATTTCCTACTTATTCAACCTACTTGGAGTCCTCGCAAGAGAGCAAATAGTTGAAGGCTCTAAATTTTGATCAATTGGTTGAAAGAGAAAAGACCTTTGGGAGAAAAACCAGGTCATTAGGAGAAAGCATTTTCTATGTGATGGCGGTGATTAGGGCGTCTACCGGGTACTCCCCGAGCCTACTGTTACCTCAGAGACACAACGAAAAAATTCTCAACAGAACTTCAATTCTATTGAAAAAATGTCATACAACATCTACAATGTTCCATATTTTATGGGATGACTATAAATTTGCAGATGACAGAGGGTGGTGGCTTCCAAAACTTCTAAAGTCGCTATAGGTTTTCTTTAACCAAAAGCTCTCCCAGAAAGCTCTCCTTCCAGCCTTCCACCAACACTAAAACTAAACACAAGACAAGTATTTATATATTCCTATTCCCGTTCAGAAGGAATTTGAAATCCCTTCTAGAATCCTCTTCGAATCCCGCTTATTCCTGAATTTGAAATCTTGTGCATTAATGGCGGTTACCTACCCCCAATTTATTAGTTGAGAGAGTGTCCAATTGGCCATTCCACGTCACAACTGAGTTGACATTCTCCGTACCTACACTTGGCTTTTCTACTTTCCAGTATTTTCCTCCGCACACACTCCAATTCTTTCTTCATTATCCGTGCGTCCCCTGTTTCACTTAATGCCTTCCCCAAAACTTATGTTTGATCTTCGCGTGTTGTCGTACTTCTATTCTCTCGCGCCTTGGCTTCTTAGCTGACCTCCTTCAATTCTTTCGCACGCTCCACTTTGCTTAGCCAAAATTATATGCAATCATCTATCTCCCGTGATGCTCCTGCATCAAACACCCCAGGAAAAGCAAAAGTGAGCTCCGTCTCACGAGCTAATAGTCAAAGTATGGTCTAGCTGACCAAGCTTCTCCGCACTTATCCCCCTTGCATCTTCTTATGCGCGCTCCTTCCCTTTTACTAGGTATTCCTTCCCATGCGTCTTCTTTATTACCCTTGAGTCTAATATAGGCTCAATTTGTTCGGCCTTTTTCTCTAGTATATGCCTTCTCCAGTCTAGATTGCTTTCAATTCCTAGCGCATCATCTCTTGATGCCTCTACGCGTTGCTCTTTCTCCTTCTATTCACTGGTGTCTCCTTCGTGAAACTCATATAAATCTGAAATATTGAATATTGGTGAGATATCTAATCCTTCGGGCAGCTCTAACTTGTATGCATTTGGTCCAATCTTCTGCACTACCTTACATGGTCCAATTTTCTTCAGTTTTAGCTTATTATAAGTTCCTCTGGGAAACCTTTCTTTCTGCAAATGTGCCATTACTTGATCTCCTTCTTCGAATTCTTTGGCTCGTCGTCCTCTATCTGCGCGTTCTTTGTAACCTTGATTACTCCTTTCCAACATTTTGCACACTTCATGTAACTCGTGCATATACTTTGCATATTCTTCTGCTTCTGCGCTTCGATTGTCCATTACGTCGCACAATTCTGTAACTCCTCTTGGACTTGCTCCATAGACAATCTAAAATGGGGTTCTTTCTGTGCTCCTATTAACTGAACTATTGTAGGCAAACTCCGCTTGCACCAATATTGTGTCCCATTGCCCTGGTCTACTTCCTATCAGGCTGCGAAAAAATTGCCTAAGCTCTTGTTCACTACCTCGGTTTGCCCATTAGTTTGTGGATGGTAAGCTGAACTATACGTTAATCTTGTTCCCAACTTCCTCCACAAAGTTCTCCAGAAATGTCTTAGGAACTTGGTATCTCTGTTTGCAACTATACTCATTGGTAACCCATGTAATTGCACCACTTTTTTTGAAAAACATATGCGCAATACCTGACGCATCACTAGTTTTTTTGCATGTAATAAAATGCACCATCTTTGAAAATCTATCGACTACCACAAAAATGGAGTCATTTCCTCTCTGAGTCCTGGGCAATCCTAACACAAAATCCATACTGGCATCCTCCCATGGTCTCGTTGGTACAGGTAGAGGTTGATATAACCCCGTATTTTGTATGCGTCCCTTGGCTAATCGGAAAACCCTATGTCTTTTCACATACTTGGGCACATTTGTACTCATCTTCGGCCAATAGTATCGTTCCTGTAACTGCGCCAAAGTTTTGTCGTCTCCGAAGTGTCCTCCAAGTCCTCCAAGTCCTCCATTGAGCGTTTCTCTGATCAGATTCTTACGCATTGATCCTTGTGGTATACACAACTGCATTCTTCATAACAACATTCCTTTTTGGATAAAATAATCCAACCAAGGCATTCTATCCATGTCAGTTCGTTCCTTGCATACTTCCCATGCTTGCCCAAAATCCTTGTCTAGTGCATATAACTCCTTTATGGTTTCAAATCCCATAACTTTCTTATGCATTTTTGTCAACATCATCACTCTCTTGCTTAATGCATCCGCGACCTTGTTAGATTTTCCACTGTGGTGCTTCAATACAAATGAGTAACTCTATAGGAACTCTACCCACTTCATATGTATTTGGTTCAACTTGGTTTGGCTATTGACAAACTATATCGCTTGATGGTTAGTGTATAAGAAAAACTCGTTTGGCAACAAATAATGCTTCCATTTCTTCAACGCTTATTGCGTAGAACTCCTGATCATAGGTCGTGTATCTCCTTTTGGCATCATTTAACTTTTCATTGAAATAAGTTGTCTCCCTTCTTGGCTTAGTACTGCGCCAATAGCTGCTCCACTAGCATTACAATCCACCTGAAAAAGCTTTCTCGATACTTGGTAACTTGACACATGACCTACATTTATGAAATTCTTTCAGATGTTGTGGAATGTCATAAAAATATATATCTAGGTGATAATTCTGTCATTAGGTCTGGAAGTTGTGGAAATGTTAAGTTAGAAAATGGAACTATTATAAATGTTTTATTCATTCCTAACTTAAAGAAGAACCTTTTATCTTGTTCACAATTAACTAGAGAAAACTGTAAAGTTGTGTTATTGAAAGATAAACAGTATGTGAAGAATAAGCTTGGTATAGTTATTGTTGTTGGTGTACACAAATGCTGTGACCAAACATGGAGGATGCCTGGCAGTATTATTGATCTGGAAAATAATCAGATTACATAATACATAGAGGCTGCAATATTTATAAATATTTCATAACCATAATGCAAACAAACTACTGTTGCATAGTTGCAACAAATAAACCTCTACGTGCTGTAATAAACACTGTGAATAAAACAAATATGAATGGTTATAACAATATAACCATACAACATAATATAAACCACCTATTTACCCAAATAACAAACTAATGACCACAATAAAGACTAAGTTACCTATGGTGAAAAGTAACTAAGGTAATATATTGTTTACAATGCATAATTACCTATATGTTTTACCTAACAATCCCCCCCTTAATTTTACATTGCCTCAAGAGATGACGAGAGGAACTCTCTAAACAACTCGAATTTGTCATGTGTAAGTGATTTCGTGTAAATATCTGCTCGTTCAGCTGTTGGGCAAAACTGAAGCTATATATTGTGTTTCAAAACATGCCTGCAAATGAAATGAACCTGTACCTCAATATGCTTGGTTCTCTCATGAAACACTAGATTACGAACAAGTTCGAGAACACCCCATTGTCAACATACAAGGTAGTGGATTTCTCCTGTGGCACTTCGAGATCCTTAGGTATGCGACGTAGCCATATCACTTCGCAGACAGCTCCACCTGCAACATGATATTCGGCCTATGTAGAAGAGCGAGAAAGAAAGTTTTGTTTTTTGCTTCCCCATGATATTGGTCTAGATTCCAAAAAGAAAACAAATCTAGAAGTGGATTTCCTGTTATCAATATTACCTGCATGATCTGAATCCGAATATCTAGTTAGAAAGAAATGATCATTCTACTTGTACTATAGACCAAGATCCATAGTGCCCTTGAGATATCTCAAGATACTCCTTGCTGCTTTCCAATGACAAACTTTGGGTTCCTGCATGAACCGAGAAAGATAGCCAATTTGTAATATCCCCTTTAGGGACAAATAGAAATCTGGAGCATTCTCAACACCAATCGAACTAAGAAAGATGATATCCTCTTAATTCAACCTCAAATAACCCAATGTCAGCGTAATTACAACCCAAAATGGGGTTGCAATTAGCCAAGGTGGTGGGTTAGATGGGAGAACCAATTGGAAACCCAATCTTTTCCAATTCAGATTTTCATAGCAGCAGATATTAAATAAAAATGGCACCCATACAGCTGAAACTTCAAAAATTCATATCTTATTCAATACTCAATGTTTTTGCATGAAATCAAGTCCACAATAAACTAGAAATTTAGGGTTTTCCAATGCACTATCAAACCGATTTTTCTGAGCATTAAAACTTCACCAAAACAAACCCGAAAATCTCAATCCAAGTTGCTAGGGTTAGAGAAAAATAAATAAATAATTTCCAACACTTCTCTAGCCTCCAAACACACCAAAATAACTGCCCCTTGCTCTTAAATAAAAGCTAACACAGATTAGATTGCAGATCTAGCCCATATACCATCTCAACATGCTAAAACAATCTCCAATCCAAGTTACTATAGCTAGAATAAATGCAGCAGTCACAACAGTAACAAAAGTACCATCAAACCCTTCAAGAACACTTCAAAAATGAATAAATCACATGTAGATCTAACCCAAAATACATGCGCCAATCCTCTAGGCTAAGTCGCCAATCTTAGAATGAATATATCATGCAAACATTCACTCAAAAATAACATAGAAGGCTTCACACTCTCCAACAATGTGGTGGTGTTGAATAAACACCTTTGTTATGAGACCTCATGGGCATACGTCCCTCTTCAAGCATAAAAATATTTTGATAATAACGTCAACATGCCCTCAACGGGTCCCCACCATCTTCTTATATAGCTTTTGCATTTCAAATCTCCAAGTTTTCCTCCTCTTTTTGGCGCAAATCTCTATGTGGGAGAGTCACTTTTAAAATAGCCTTCTTTCCTGGAAAGTCACACTCCAATTAAAACATTAATTTCTCCTTTTTAATATTTTAAATAAAAACATAAGAGGAGAATTAATTAAATAATTTATAAACAAAATGATTAATGACGTTTTCCCAAATTTTATCCTTTAATCCATGGGAAGGGTGGATTAAAGGTCTCCAATATTTAATTTAATCAATGTCCCGAAAAAGGGGACATTACACAATTGCAAAGGTGATATCTGGTTTAATATATGTCAGGTAAACGAGACTTCCAATCAATTGTCGATAGAGAGTGGCATTTTACTAGAAGAGATGGATCTATACGAGATAATTCAAGTCGCGTCTCCATTGGTGTAGCAATCAGTGTGCAATACTTTATCCCAAATTTCTCGAGCATTGTCTTGGTATATTTAAATCATAGTTACCTGAGACGGGGGGACGGCGGGACGAGGTTTTCGGGATGGCAAATAATTTTTAAATTTTGGGGACGGCGGGGGGATGACTAATTAAAAAAATATAAATATTTAAAATATAAAGATATAGTGACTAAATTATATAAATAAGCTGAAAAAACCATTTGAGATTTAAATAAGGTGAAACTTGAACTCATAAACATCAAATATATTCCTAGAACTGTTACAGACAGGATACTGTGATTTCAAAACACTCAGCGTTTCCAAACATGTTATAAACTTCTATTATGTTCTCCTTCAATTCTCTGATAGCAATCTTCCCAAACTATGACCAAGTGTTATGGTTCACCGTTGACAGTTGTGATTTATTGACCCTCAATTGCTCTTGTCAACCTTCTACTGACAAAATAGAGAATGACAGAAAACAGGTTCTCATTCAGATTCTACAGTCAGACTAAATCTGTCAAACAATAATAGTAGGGTTTCAGGATATATTAGCTTGATCATTACTTGCACAGGCCTATGACTTGCTTCTTCACAAGATCTTGAATCATAAGTGATTTACAATTAAAAAAAAATAGTCTAGAGTGTTGTTTTTATGTTTTTTTATTGAAAAATGCGGCAGACCACGTGGGGGGTGTCTGGACGTCCCCCCCACGTTTCCCATGTTTCCCACGTCCCCCCCACTTCCCACCCACATTTCCCCGTCCCTAGGACGTTTCCCAACCTCCTTAGACGTCCCCATGACGTTTCCCATCATGTATGCACTGTGGGAAACGTGGGGGAAATATTTCCCCCACGTCCCCAGGATCTCTGGGACGTCCTGAACATGTCAAAAATGGGGGGGAGGTGTCCCCGCGTAACTATGATTTAAATTGAGAAACAAAAACATTATTCTCCTTCTACCATACTTCCAATCCAAGTCAATAGTGCATGGGCCCGAGATCTGTCATGTTGAACAATCGATTAAGATCTTTCTTCGTAGCATTGATCATCTTCACTTTACTGCCAGTGATGACTAGATCATCGACATATACAACTATCACAATCTCCCCTCGTTGCATCTTGATGTAGAGATTGGGATCATATGGATTTCTCACAAATCCATCTTGAACGAGATGCTCACAATCTTGATGTACCAAGCCCGGGGTGCCTGCTTAAGGCCATAGAGAGATTTTTTGAGTCTATATACCTTTGTTTCTGATCGAGGTATGACAAAACCTTTATGTTGAGTCATGTAGACTTCCTCCTGTAGATCTCCGTTCAGAAAGACACTTTTCACGTCCATCTGATGGACTTTCCAATCAAACTGTGCAACTAGAGCAAAAATCATCCTGATCGTTTTGATCTTAGTTGTGGGAGTAAATCTCTCCTCATAGTCTATGCCTTCCTTTTGTGTAACATCCCCTTCTCCAAAGTAGTAGGTTGAAGACTCTTAGCCTACTCTTTGTTTCCCAACGGCTAAGGAGGTAGAAAATTAGGGAAACACTTATCCTAATAAAGTAATTTTAGTGCATAATGATTTTATTATAAGCACTTTAATTACTTATTAGTGATGAAGTAATAAAATAAAATGTCACTTTATTTTTTATTTTTCCCTAAAGAAAAAATGCAACCCATATGGGGAAATAAAACAAGGGAAATAAAAATATTAAAATAAAGTAACCTTTCCCCAAGTGATGTGAGCTGATTGGGATTTTATGTGGGCTCATGTGTAACTGCAATTATAAAAAGAGGTTGCCACACTTGGGAGAAACATCTCTTTGCATATTTTTACATTTGAATTTTGGTTTAGTTGTCTGCTTTCCAATTTTACGTTAAAGGACGAAAACCCTTTGATGTCCTTGCATTAGAGGATTGTTGGCTAAATTTTTTGCATAGTTGAAAACCTAGGCAGTCATGAGATAAATCTCTCTCATTTACTGGCGAGGCTTCCGTGTAAGATTTATCAGTTAAATATGCTAGTATCTATTTGTGGGTATTACTTTAATCATGCAGCTCATGAACCATAGTTGTATAGTTTTGCAGTAAGTAAGCAGCTGTTAAAGAAAGAAAATATCTGATGAAGAAGAAAATAGCAGAAAATAAGAAAGAAAGAGGGAAGATGTGCAACCCAATCAATAGATTACAGAGTTAATTGCATGCACATAGATAGAACAAATAGATATTAACATACATAATTATAAGCAAATGGAACTTTCAGATCTAGATCTAGAATAACGCAAAGTTTATGAATAGATCTAAGACAGAAAGTTAGAAACAAAATGCATTGTTGACACAAAGTTCTCTGGAAATATGCTCCTTTCTATTCCTCTACTTCAAATAGCTATCAAGGGCTTCAGCACAAAGTATGGAACATGAGAATACTACTTACAAATTCTCATCTTTAACCCATAGGCTCTTCCTCTATTTATAGTGTATGGAGAGGAAGTTACAAATAGGAAACTATAACTGAATTGGCACATGTGGAAGTTGTAAAAGAAACAACTGGAAATCTCCCTCCTGGAATTCCTCTTTGCATGACATGCATGATTTATAACTGAAAATAGAACCTTCTATTTTACATGTCTGCCACCTATCTCCAAGTAAATGACCTCTTCAAGTAATGACTTTTAAACCAATCACTTAAGTTTTATAATTTAATTGATCGCTCAATGACTTTGTCAGAGAAAAGAAGAAGAAAGAGGAAAATAAATTAGAAGAAAGCTGCAACACTTCTAGTCTTGTTCTTTTTCCATATTTTGTATGTGGTTGACTCTTTGGTCTTTGACTCTCACCAAGCTGTATTTGGAAGTAGGTGCCTGTGATTTTCTTGTGGGTATTGTCTTTGCCTTGTCTTCCCTCTTATCTTTGAAGCTTTTGCAATTCTTATTTAGTACATGCAAAGTAAATTCGATGAAGGCTTCAACTGGAAGATTGGGAGCACATGCAAAATATCTTGGAAGGAATTCTCCATGCAATGAATTCTACACGGGCTGTGTCAGAAACAAGAGGATGACATTTTTGCCGGAAGCCTTCGCAATTATGAGATCTAGATCTATCAATTAAATCGGTGATAGGTTCAGGGCCTATGTTTGTATCATTGACTTCAGAAAATATGGAAGCTATGCATTATTATGCTAATCCCTCTCTATCATCACACTCCATCATGGCTGGAGTAGTATTTGTCTGCATTCTTTTTCTTTTACTCCTACCGAAATTCTTTAGAACTGGATCAATTTGTGTAGATCTATCAATTTCTTCAGATTCAAAAGATATATTCAATGTACCTGACATTGATTTGAACTTCCTTTCACCTATCTGAACACCTATGATGAATACCTGTAATTATTTAAGACAAAGATGAAGTCCAGAGCATGAATACTTGATTTCTGTCACCAAAAATATGCATATGAAGCCCGCTGCCCTAAAATTTGAGATTTTTCTTTTATGCAAAGCAAGAAAAAATATTATTTAATTCACCAGAGCACTTATACCAATATGCAGATGCTCAGAATGACCAAAATCAGGCTATTCCAACCCTAGGCACCAAACTTTGAAGCTTTCCAGCAATGAAAAACACTTTTTGATGCAAAAATCCTCCTTCCTTGGGCACCAAAACTGTCTGGCCTATAATCCTCTGCTAAAAGAATTAATTACATCTTCATTATGGAAGCCCATGCTTATATAACTCTCAACATTCTATTTTTAATAATTGCCCCTCCTATTCCTGACAATTAATTAATAATCAATGGTGTTTACTCACCCAAATTGGGAACCTATTTTTGCATGTTGTTGGCTGCCATTAAATAAATTTAATATATTTATTTTTAGCATGCTACCTTCAGTTCACTTTGGCTTGTCTTCATGCATTAACTTTCCTTCTATTCATGGCACCAAAATTGGGTGAATAAACATTAATAAATATTATTAAATGTATTGTTATTCACCCAAGGTGGGTCACACTTTTTGGCAAGGGTGAATTCTAAAAATAAGAAGTCAACTTTTGATGGGAATTTTCACCCTTCACTGCAGCTCTAAAAATACCTTCTTCCACTTAAGTGATTTGACTTTCATATTGGGAATTTTTACCCTGCCAGGCAGGTAGGAAATTCCCGCCGGTGCTTTAAGTGATTTTTATTTTATAATGAGAATTTTTACCCTACAATACAGGTAATAAATCCCCGCCTACCTGCCACCTCTAATATTCCCATTGCAGCTTAAGTGACTTTGACTTCATGGGAAAAATTACCATGCTAGGCAAGTAAGAAATTCCCGCCTGCCTGCCACTACTAAAATTACCACTAGCAGCTTAAAATCTTCCTTCAAAAAAATACGACTTGCATGAAAGATAACTCTTTTCCAAAAGTGTGACTTGCATTGTGACTTATGCCTTTAAAATTGCGTGAGAATTCGCCACTTAGGGCAGCATGGAAACTGGACGCAGAAGGCAACCTTGAAAATTGTGACTAGCACAAAAACAACATTTCTTTCCTTTTTTGGATTTTTGGTGAAGAAAACATAAGGAATAAAATTTGCCATTTTTGGAAAGGGTCCGGGAAGATGTAGCAACAAAAACTTGCATGTGTCGTAACTTTCATTTCGTGGCTCCATTTTAGGCATCGTTTTATCTAAAAGTGCGTATCTTCTCAAGCTTTACGCATTGATGGCAATACTTTTTCTTATTTTCACAAAATTCATGTATTCCAAAAAATGTGACTTGCCTAGGAGAGGTTTTTTGTGCATGAATCCATCTTTTTTGACCAGAAGCTTGCTTTCTGAGGTTTATTCCTTCTAGTGTGGTGGCCATAGATGATCTCCAGATACTCTAGGAAATAAAACAGACTGTACTGGTGAAGGAATTGACCTAGGGTAATTTCACAGAGAAATCGAGGAGAAAACCAAAGAAAAATGCATAAGAAATAAATAAAAGTAAAAAAGGTTTCCAGAAGTTGCAGACAATGCCCTGAATTCATTCTTGGTGAAAACCCTAATGAGACGAGTGAATACTGGCATGGAAAATCGCAACAAGACTCAACCGGAGCACAATTTACTTCAAACGGGGCACTATTTATTTAATAAATAATTAAATAAAAATTTCCCGTAGACAAAACTTTGCGAAGAGATAAAATGAGTTTGGTCATCTGGGTATTTGTCGAAATTGGCTCATATGATACACTGGGAATATCCTAACATAATATAGACATCTTTTGGCAATAAAAACACAAAAAGACCCGTTATTTTAAAAAGAATGAATTTTTTTCAAATGGGTAGTCCTAGATTTTAGGGTGAAATCTGGGGACACCAAGGATGAAAACCCTCTATTGCCAAGGTTGAAGAGCAAAAGCTCTCCATCCTTTGTGTGAGGAGGTTCTATTCAAGGGTTTCTATTGAGTTTCAAGTACAAATATGAATTTTCAACAGTGTTTGAAGACTCTAAAGTGTAAATTTGTGGCATCTCCAGCTAGGATTTCAAGAAGAAGTGTCGTGGCTGATTTTTTTTTGCATTTTCTAGCTGGTTTTCTAGAGGAGCGACGCACATGTGGGAGGTATATGAGCACCCTAGGGCATGGCCGTTCCAAATCTGATTTTTTATCTTCATTGCCATAATTTTAGAGATCATTTCTAGCTTGTTTGCATGTGATTTGGGCTTGGGAAAACTCTTTTCCAGCCAATACTGTAAGCTGATTTTCTACAGACTTTGAATAAAATTCCAACTTTTCTTCTTGGGTCTAAAATTTATATTTTTGGTATTCATGCTTGTATGATAATTTTTGATTGTTTTGAGCAACTATTTGATCAAAGTTTAAATCAGTTTTCTAGGTCAACAATCTCTAGAGCAAGTCACATTTTCTTGAAGAAATTCAGACCCACATTCTTTTTATCAAATATATCTTCTATCAGTTGCTGTTATAAATCAAATTTGTAGGTGTTCCTTTTGGGTTTAGAAATTATCCCATTGGGGACATGACAATGGTATCAAAGCGGTTTTCCTTGTCATCCTGTGAAAGAGATCAGATATGAATTCACACAGGAAAATCACCTCAAGTTTATCAAAGAAAAAATCTGACTCCAAGGAAAGGAACAATGGATGAGCAAGATTAGAGAGCTCCTCCAAGTAATTACAAAGAATCGAAGAGAGTTACAATAGGCTATGAGAGAATCTCATAGGGAAATCCAAAGAGAAATGCGACATGTGTTGAGGGAATCTCAAAGAGAAATGCGTGATGCATTGACAGGCTCAATCATGGACTTGGCTAAGACTCTACATGGGCACAATATATCAGCAAACCAAGGAGCAACCAACAATGGTGAATGAAGCTCATCTAGAGCAGCAAAGGCCTCCATGAAGTCTCCACCCCAAATATTCAAGGCCAAGTTCCTTTAGAAAGAGGAGCAACCAATTGAGCTAGAACCACCACGTGACATTGAAGATATAGAGGCATGGGGTGAAGAATATGCAACCCTCAGTTTCAGAGTAAGAGACATGTTGTCCTTAAGGGATTATTGCCAAGTGAAGAATAATAAAGACACAAGAAATAATACAAGAGTTCAATAGGAGCAGCCGAGAAGAGATACATACGACAAAGGTTAGTGAAAGGTAATTCTTCCTTCTTATGATGGTTCAAGATAAGTGTTCAGACTAGAGCACGACTACAAAATTTAGATACATACTTGTCAATTGAATCCCATGTATGAGGAGGAAACCCTCAAACTTACCACTTTGCATTTAGAGAGAGTAGCACATGAATGGTGGTACCATGGATTGATCACACAAGGGCATCAATCTATCACAACTATTGACGAATTCAGTCAATGCCTAATAGAAAGGTTTGATAGAATAGATCCAGAGATCCATTTCAGAGAGTTGGCTCAACTCAAGTAAGAGGGATTGTTGGATAAATAAATTTTTGAATTTCAGAGACTTGCAGTGATGGTACCAAATATAAGTGAAAGAAGACTTGTTTTGTTGTTCATTGAGGGACTAACAGAACCACTTAGAGGCCATAGTTAAAGCTTTCAGTCTTCCCTTTCTACAAGGAGCTATCAAGAAGTCTTTGGATCTAGAAACGTCAGTTCCAAAAAGCAAAAATATGCCTTTTGGACAGCCTAGGATTGTACCTTATGGGCAGCAAAAGGACTCATTTGGACATAGCCAATGACAACTCAAAATAGTGAGCAAGAAACAACTACTAGTGGATAACAAGGTAAGCCCATTCAAGAGAAATATGATCCAAAAGAGTGGTTGAAAAACAAGCTAATAGCGATAAATAATGAGTGAAGAAAATATTTATGCTTCAACTGCAGGGACCTATGGACACCCAACCACCACTGCCTTGGCAAAGGGTCAGTCCATTACATTGAGGTAGTTTCAGATGAGGAAGATGATGGAGAGAGTATTGATCTGCAAGAAGTTGAAGAGCAAGCAAAGGAAGAGGAAGTGGTCCTCACAGGTATCACGCTTGCTACTTTATCTGTGACCACCTAGTTATTATGCATTCCGAGTTAGAGGAGTCCTTAATGGGCAAAGGATAACCGTGTTTGATAGATAGTGGAGCTACACATAACTTCATTGATGAAAGCTTGGTTACAAGGATAGGATTGAAGATGGAAGATTTTCAAGGCTTCAATGTGACAATAGTGGATAGATTCTCACGTCTCATGCACAAAGAAGATCCCACAACTTGAGCTCACTCTAGGAAGACAGAAGGTAAGAGATGATTTTTATGTCATTGGCATTGATGAGATGGGTGTAGTACTTGGAGTACAATGGTTGCGATCTTTGGGCGAATTCACTGCAAAACTATCAAACTATGAAATTGAAATTCAAGGTGCAAGACAAAGAAGTTATTCTACAAGGTATGAGGAACGGTACTCCTCAAGTTGCGACAACCAAGAGTATGGAAAAATCTTTCAAAAGTGGGCAAATTGCATGGGATGCGCATTGTGTGGTAAGAGATACATCATTTTTTTTTATCACAACAGTTCAATTATGATGATGTTCAACCTATTTTGGACAAGCATGCTAGGGAATTGGTACAACAAAGCCAAGATATCATGAAGTCAGAAGGGAAATGAAGATCTTGATGACATTCCAAGATATGAAAGGGATGGTAACATGTCATATTTATTGCTGCATATTGAACCTTTTCAGATATGTTTTTACTCATGAGAAGCATGTTAAAAAGAATTATAAAATAAGGGATATAAATTGCAATATGGAGCATGTGAATCCCTTGATCCAAATTCATAATTTGTGGGCATCATGAGGACTACATACAAACCAAAGTTAAAAACTCAGAACTCATATTTTGGCAAGAGCTCTCTCATTTGATAGACACGAGATCTAGACTCTTGGAGCACTACAACGTGTTTTACCTCTTGCATATGGCACTTGGGCATATGAGTTGCAATTGCCTAAGGGCAAGCAATTTGGGGAAGGGAGGATTGTAATATCCCCTTCTCGAAAGTAGTAGGTGGAAGACCCTTAGCCTATTCTTTGTTTCCCGACAGCTAAGTAGGTAGAAAATAAGGAAAACACTTATCCTAATAAAGTAATTTTAGTGCATAATGATTTTATTATAAACACTTTAATGCTTTATTAGTGATAAAGTAATAAAATAAAAGGTCACATTATTTTTATTTTTCCCTAAGGAGAAAATGCGACCTATATGGGGAAATATAACAAGGGAAATAAAATTATTAAACTAAAGTAACCTTTCCCCAAGTGGTGCAAGTTGATTGGGATTTTGTGGGCTCATGTGCCAATTGCAATTATAAAAAGAGGTCGCCACACTTGGGAGAAACATCTCTTCGCATATTTTTACTTCTGAATTTTGGTTTAGCTGATTGCTTTCCAATTTTACATTGAAGGACGAAAACCCTTTGATGTGTCTGCATTAAAGGACAAAAACCCTCTATTGCCAAGGTTGAAGAACAAAAACTCTTCATCCTTTGTGTGAGGAAGCTATATTCAGTAATTTCCATCGAGTTTCAAGTATGAATTTGAATTTTCAGCAGTGTTTGAAGACCCTAAAGTGCAAATTTGTGGCATCTCCAACCAGGGTTTGAAAAAGTGTTGTGGCTGATTTTTACATGCATTTTCCAGCTGTTTTCTAGAGGAGCGACCCACTTGTGGGAGTATCTGAGCACCCTGGGGCTCGGCTGTTCCAAATCTGATTTCCAATCTTTATTGCCATAATTTTAGAGATCATTTCCAACTTGTTTGCATGTGATTTGGGCTTGAGAAAACTCTTTTCCAGCCAATACTGTAAGCTTATTTTTTGCAGACTTTGAATAAAATTCCTGCTCTTCTTCTTGGGTCTAAAATTTATATTTTTGGTTTTCATGCCTGTATGATAAATTCTGATTGTTTTGAGCAACTATTTGATCAAGTTTAAATCAGTTTTCTGGGTCAACAATCTCTAGTGCAAGTCACATTTTTTTGAAGAAATTCAGATCTGCATTCTTTTATCAAATATATCTTTTATCAGTTGTTATAAATCAAATTTGTAGGTGTTCCTTTTGGGTTTAAAATTATCCCATTGGGGACATTAAATTTTGTGCATACCCCTTTGCTACCAGTTTCGCTTTATACTTGTCAATAGTCCCATTTGCTGTGTACGTTGTTTTGAATATCCATCTGCAACCAATGGGCTTCTTCCCTGGTTGAAGATGGACAAGCTACCAGGTGTTGTTTTTCATCATTGACTGATACTCAGCATCCATGGCATCTTTCCAAGCTTTTGATTGCAGGGCTTCTTGGACAGTAGAGGGCTCAACAGATTCAACAACTCTACTCATCAAAGCAAAATTTACCTCTTCTTGAGCTTTAGTGCGAGTCCGTGGTCCAGTGGTGGATGTATCCGAAGGAGCGTCCAACTTAGCATCTCGAATCATGTTTGTATACCACTTGGGCATATGCTGTACCATTCCTGTGGGTTGTGGTCCTATCTGAGCATCACCATTAGTCCTATCATCACTGTCATCATCAGTGAGAGCATGTGCTTCTGTTTTCACAACATGTGTGCTATCTACATCAGGTAAGTTTGTAGAAGGAGCCTCAACT
The DNA here is from genome assembly GCA_019776745.2 of Taxus chinensis. Lineage (NCBI taxonomy): Eukaryota > Viridiplantae > Streptophyta > Pinopsida > Cupressales > Taxaceae > Taxus > Taxus chinensis. The sequence continues at coordinate 488,594,352 of CM034154.1, forward strand.
TCTTTCTTCTCAAAAAACGCAACATCTCTGCTGGTGTAGACTTTCCTGGTCTTCGGATCCATCAATTTGTACCCAAGAGCCTCTTCACTGTAGCCAATGAAGATGAGTTTCTCTTATTTCATATCCAACTTCTTTCATTTCTACTTGGGTATGTGCATGTTGGCTTTGCACCTAAATACTTTGAGGTGTGCAATGGATGGCTTCTGATTCGACCATGCCTCATGTGGTGTTGCTCCATCAAGAGCAACTGTGGGCACTCTGTTCAACAAATATACTGCAGTCTTCGCTGTTTTGGCCAAGATTGTCTTCGTGAGTCCTGAATCATCGATCATGCAACGCACCATCTCCATGATAGTACGGTTCCTTCTCTCAACAACACCATTCTGCTGTGGTGTATGTGGAGGAGGCATATGTCAACAAATATTGTGAGCTTTCAGACAGGTTTTGAACTCAGTACTGGTGAATTCCCCCCTCGATCTAAGCGGAGAGATCTGATATGGCAACCAGTCTCGTTCTCAATAGCCACTTTGAACTTCTTGAAGTTCTCAATAGCCACTTTGAACTTCTTGAAGTTCTCAAAAGCTTCACTTTTGTTATGAAGACAAAAAATCCACATTTTCTAGAATAATCATCAACAAATAGCATGAAATACTGAAATCTAGAATGAATAGGTTCCATCAAACTGCAAAGATCAGTATGAACCAAATCAAGCTTACCTGGAGCTCTACAAGCACTCTTCTGGAATGAAACTCTGTGTTGTTTTCTTGCGAGGCAATTAGGACACTTGTCTGTATTCTTTTTGAGAGATGGCAAGCCTCTCGCCATATTATACCGGCGAAGTGTATTGAGATATCCAAAACTGATGTGACCAAGTCTCTGATGACACGATTGTGCAGAAGAAGTATTCTTAGCCACTAGTTCCCAATCATCTTCAAGTTGGAACATCCGTCCCACATTTGAGGCTTTTGCAACAATTTTAGAGCCTCTGGATTTATCTCAAATCAAACACATTTTCTTACCAGAATGACTATCAAAATCAATCTTCAGATTATGATCTAGAAGCTGATTAACTGATAGTAAGTTCTTTGTCAAACCAGGGACATACAAAACAACTAATAACCCACAATTTTGTGAACCAAGAGGAAGAGTGATGTTTCCAATACCTTGGACTGTGTAGGATGAGTCATCCCCCAATTAAACATGGTGTTTAGAGGTTGTGTCTCATATAGTGGTGAACTAGTCACTGTGTCCAGTTATGTGTCGAGTGGCTCCCAAAGGATTAGAGCAAAATTTCTTTGGTTTGGGTATGAAGGGATGCCATTGATGAAGAGAGGAAGACCATCGACTCTATAGAGGATCTCGTCATTGATAACGTTGTTCCCTTGGAATTCTATTGAGTCTTTATTCTGCAGTTGAGTCATAGTCTCGATTGTGTGTATCTCGATATTTGGTTTAGATTGTGGAGGTTGGTTTTCGGTGTTAACATTTTCTAATGATTCTTATATAGCTTGTAATTTTTGCAAAAGAAATTTCTTGTGGTAAGGAGATGTGGGCACGAGTTCCATTAGGGGAATTTCGCATGGCATGGTATTGAGTGCCTTGAAAAAGTTACATTCTCAGTTTTTTTTGTGAGTATGATATTGACGTGTTGGCTAAATGTTGGAGTAAGGATTGATAAGTCTCAGGGACGGGGTTTCTAGGATAGTGAAATATTTCCCAAATTTTGGGGACGACAGGGAATGACTGTTAAAATAATATATAAAAAAGTAATATTTAAATATTTTTGTGCTATTCAATGATAATTAGGGATTTAAACTATATTTATCGTGTTTCAAGTAATTCTAAGATTATAATTCAAAGTTTTTGATAAAAATAACTTTTTAAAAGTAAAAACATTGGAAAACTTTTTCTAAAAGAATAAAAATAGGAGATGTCCCCTCCAAGTCCCTAAGACCCTGAAACCTTTGGGAGGTCCGAGACACCACCAAAATCTAGGGGATGCGTCCTTGCGTAACACTAAGTTTGATGGTTTTAGTGATTGAAGGTTAGTCCTTATGTGTGGGTTTCTTTGGTGGGGCAGGTGGATTTCAATTTCATTTGGTGTGATGGTTGTATATTTGATGATCATTTCTTCTTGCGGAATTTATATGTTTTGTTTGGATAGGATCCTTATGTGTGGGATTCTGTCCATATTTTACTTTGCGTGCATTGACATATTGTGAGTTGATGAAGTTATGATCATAACTTCCTTCTATATTTGTTATTAACCTTCTCGTTTCATAAATTATATGAGTTTGCTTGGGGGTAGAATGGCTTTTCAAGGACAAGCTTTAGTGTTTGATATGTTAGGTTGGTTATTGCCTTGGTGAGGTCGTTTCTGGTAACTTTGTTATCCTTGTGTGGCTATGATATATTTTGGGTATCTTTCATGTGTGTGTTATGATAATTATTTTTCTTAACATGAAGTCATAGGAAATCTTTTTGACGTAAAAACAAGTTTTGTGCGAGTGTCCCAAATTGGCATGCTATTGAAAAAATTTGTTGGGATTACACCAATGGGATAAGGCTTTTGTAGGATCTATATTGTGAGGTCAAGGCGTGGGTAGTTTACATTTGACTTTGACCATGGCTTGGATATTTGTGGGAAATTGGGTTCTCATCATGGATTTTGGAGGTGAAGTATCTCGAGGATTAACAACATTGACTGTATGTTTTGAATCGAAGTTAGGGTTGATAGTATGGAATGATTCTTTCTTAGTGATGCTTTTTTTTTTTTCCACTAATGAGTGAACTAGTTGAGTAGTACGAAGAGTCCTTGCTCACTCATGTTATGTTCTACTCAATTTGCTAGCGATTTCCATTGTTTGATGAAGTCATCTGTGGATTCATTTACTTGTTGTCTTGTGTTGACAAAGCTGCCATAGTTATCTTTAGGTAGGTGATGATATTATTATTAGGGTCTTAAGATTCATTTTGCAGTTAAATTTTGTGAATAATTTTTTGGATGCATTGCGTAATTTTTTTTATCACAAATGTTTCGAGTCCAATGCTGGACCCATCATTAGGGTGTTGACTAGGTCTTCTAATTGGATAATGGAATTGGATTTGAGTTGGGTGTACAATTCTAGTCCATCTCTAATAAGGGGTTTACCAATTAGCTTAGTAGTTGTGTAGGTGTTTTCCTTGCTCCAATATTTGTAAAGGTTGCCAAATGCTATATAATATCCCCTTCTTGGTCGAAGACCCTTAGCCCAATTTTGTTTCCCGACGGCTAAGGGATGAAACAAAGGGAAACTTAGTCATAATGAATTAATTATAAAGTGCATCATAAAATTTTATCATAAGAACTTTATTTAATTTATTAATGACAAAATAGAAAAAGAAAAAAGAAAAAGTAACTTTAAAATTTTTATTTTCCCCTAAGGAAAAATGCGACCCATGTGGAGAAGGGAAAAAGGCAAAGAAAAATATTAAATGTGGGGAAAGAGATCTGATTGGTTGTGTTGGGAGGCAAAAAGGTCAAAATAAACTATATAGGTAAGTCGCGAAGGATATCTTTTTGCATCTGATAATTTCTAAAATTTGGTACAAGATTGCATGCTTACCACTTCAACTCCAAAGGACGAAAACCCTTTGAAGTTTTATTTAAGAGGACAAAAACCCTCCTTAAGCTTAGAAAGCAGAATGAAAACTCTTCTTTCTTTTGAGAGGAAGCCCTACTTTGGGGGTTCTATTGGATTTGAAGGTTCTACTTCAGAATTGCAGCGATATTTGAGGAGAAAAGTGCAGATCTACTTTGTTTTCAGTGAGGGTTTGAAGGAGGATAATTGTTGCTATAATATCCCCTTTCAGAATCAATAGAAAAGATGCAAATCAACAACTCTTCGGCACTCCAATCAAATGGTAATAGCAGAACTTCATCAAAACTATGTGAACCAAACCCTAGATGACTCAATAAACCCAAATAATAGGGGTTTAATGGCCTTTAATGAGTTGCTCACTCACAGCTGAAACTATACTTGTTGGCTAGATTTTTTGCATTGTTGAAAACCTAGGCAGTCATGAGATAAATCTCCCTCATTTACCGGTGAGACTCCCGTGTCAGATTTGTCAATAAAAATATGCTAGTATCTATATGGGGGTTTTACTTTAACTATTCAGCTCATGAACCATAGCTGTATAGTTCTGCAACAAGTAAACAACTGTTTAAGAAAGGAAATATTTATAGAAGAAAGAAATAATAAAACACAAGGAAGAAATGGGGAAGATGTGCAACTCAATCAATAGATAACAGAGTTGATTGCACGCACATAGAAGAAACCAATAGATATCAACGCACAAAATTATAAGCAAAGGCACTTCAGATCTAGATCTAAAATAACACAAAGTCTATTAGAAGATCTAAAGATAGAAAGCTAGAAACAAATTGCACCGTGACACAAAGTTCTCCGGAAACCTGCTCCTTTATATTCCTTTGCTTCAAGTGGCTATCAGGGGTTTCAGCACAGAGTCTGGAACACAAGAATGTTGCTTACAAATTCTGATTATTAACCCGAAGGTTCTTCCTCTACTTATAGAATGTAAAGGGGCAATTACAAGTCGGAAGCTTTTAGTTGAACTGACACATGTGGAAGTGGGAAAGGAAACAATTGACAATCTCCCTCCTGGAATTCCTCTTTGCATGACATGCATGATTTGCAACTGAAGATAGAACCTTCTATTTTGCACGTCTGCCACCTATCTCCAAATAGTTGACTTCTTCAAGTAATGGCTTTTAAACCAATCACTTAAGTTGTATAATTTAATTGATTGCTCAATTACTTTGTCGGAGGAAATAAGAGAAAGAAGAAGAAAGAGGAGAGCTGTAGTCTTGTCCTTTTTCATATTCTGCATGTAGCTGATTCTTTTGCCTTTGATTCTCACCAAGCTGAATCCGGAAGCAGCTGGATCTGGAAGCGGCTGGATCTGGAAGCCAGTGACTGTGATTTGCTTGCGGGTATTGCCTTTGACTGGTCTTCCTTCTTATCCTTGAAGCTTTTGCAGTTCTTCTCCTGTACATGCATCAGTGCAATGTTTGCCGTAAATAACTCCTCATTTTTAATTTTAATTGCATATGAGCAATTAAAAATTCTGGAAAGCACTCCGGGTGAATGCAAATTCAATGAAGGCTTCAACTGGAAGTTTGGGAGAATTTGCACAAGATCCTGGAAGAAATTTTCGACGCACCGACTTCTACATGGTCTGCATTGGAAACAAGAGGATGAATTTTTGCCGGAAGCTTTTGCAATTATGAGATCTGGATCTGGATCTGAGCCTGGATTTTGTCTCCAATGTCAGCAAATCTGGAAGTAATGCATGATTTTGCTGAGCTTTCTTGTTCATCCCACTTTGCCATGGCTGGAACAATCTTTGTCTGAACAATTCTTTTCCTCTTTATTCGGCCAGAATTCTTCACAACCGGTGTAGATCTGGATAATTTTTCAGATTCAGAGGATATGTTCAATGTATTGGACATTGATTTAAGCTCCCTTTCTCTTATAAAAGCATCTGTGATGAATTCCTGAGCACCTGTATCACTTATGCAAACAATTATCCAGACACAAATCAACCTCCTTCAACCTGTGCGCCAAAATTGGAAGCTTCCAACATTAATTACACCTTCTTCTAAGCAAAATTCCTCTCCAAATGGGGCACACTTTTTGTCTGGGTTGCACTTCTCTGCTTTTGAATTAATTAATTCATCGTTATGGTAGCCCTTGCTTATATAATCCTCATAATTCTATAATTAATTAATGCCTTTCCTATTCCTGGCAATTAATTAATTAATTAATAAGCTTCACTCTTCAAATGGGGCGCCTATTTTGTGCATGCTCATGGCTGCCATTAAATAAATTAAATTTATTTAATTTTAGACTTTTGCTTCCAGTTAACTCAAGCCTCATAGTATGCTTTTACCTTAGCCACTGAAAATATGAATTAATTAAATCAATTAATACTTTAAAAAGCATTATTCTTCTCCCAAAAGGGGCACACTTTTTTGGCATGAGCAATTTCTATTTTTTAAAGTCAATTGACAATGAGATTATTTACCTTGCAAGGCAACTCCAAAAATCCCATTATCCACTTAAGCTGTTTGACTTTCATAATGGGATTATTTACCCTGCAAGACAGGTAATAAAATCCCATCAATGCCTTAAGTGATTATTCTTTTATTTCACAATGAGAATTGTTACTCTGCAAGGCAGGTTTGCAGCCTCCAATTTTCCCATTGTGACTTAAGTGACGTTGCTTTCATGGAAAAAAGTACCTTGCTAGGCAGGTACAAAATTCCCACCTACCTGCTGCTTCCAAAAATCCCATGATTCACCTCAAACTCTCTTTTTCCAAAAATGCGGCCTACCCAGAAGAAGCTTTTTGGTACACGACTTCGTTTTTTCTGAGAGAACTAGACCTCCGATGGCGAATTCCTTTTGGCACAACGTGCATAGGTGATCTCCAGATACTCCAGGCCAAGAATCAGGCCAAACTGGCAAAGGAATTGATCCAGAGAAATTTCACAGAAAACGAAACGGGAAAACACGAAAAACACAAAATGTTGTCAGAAGTCACAAATAAAGCCCAGGATTCATTCCTGGTTAAAACCCTATTGGTATATGAGAATAATGATATGTACGATCACAACAGGGTTAAACCGGAGCACAAATTGCCTCAAACGGGGCTCAAAATAATTAAATACAAATTTCCTGCAGGCAAACCCTAGCAACAAAATAAAACAATTTTGGGCATCTGGGTATTTGGCGAAAATGACTTATATGGCTCTTTGGGAATATCTTGACACAATACAAACACTTTCTGGCAATTAACACACAAAACGACCCATTATTTTAAAAGAATGATTTTTTTTAACATGGGGTAGTCTCAGATTTTAGAGTGAAATCTGGGGACACCAATACTCCTTAGAAATCAGACTTCTTTGATAAATGAGTTCATGCAAACATACTCTAAAATCAATCCTTTGAATACACAGGAACATACAACTATCAACTGCCAATATGAGGATGTTTCAGTCATGCAATCAGCTATGGATCACTCCCAAAATCATGCTAAAAACAGATCTCTATACATAGTATAAATCTGCCATCAGTTGGTATATACAATCCACTACAAGACGCTGTTAAAAGGAAGGTTAAAACATGCATACAACTCAGATCATTTTACTTCTACAGATCGCTGATCTGTATATCTCTAAACATGCAACAAATCACCCCATATTCTTCCTCAAAGAAGTCGTTGTTTAGATCTGAAATAGCAGCCTTGTAATAAGCAAAACCAGACCTTGTATTTATAAGTTTTACTTGCCAAATTCACCCAAGACAGATTGCTGTAAAAAAAAAAGGCTTAATATCAAGCAACTAAGCACAAAACATTCACCCTAATGGAGTCGCTGCTGCCCAGGAAGAAATAACAGATTTAAATAAATAAATATGAATCTCTAGGTGAGATCGTTGGCAAGGAAAGAACACCAGTCAAATTAGATAAGATCCAAACTTCTAAGCACATGAATCTAATACCAAATCAGTTCCGTCAATTCGTTGTAATTAGAAGATAGAATCACACACTCAGCCAGTCGACTTCATACAAAAAATGGTATGCAAACAGCGCACAACGTTAATGACAAATCGCCAAAGCTTAGAGAAGGAACACATCAACAAATCGATTTGCAAAAGTATCCACAAACCAGCTGCTACAGTGACGCTACGGTGATGTCGCTACAGTAAAAGGGCAGATTTCCACTTACAAATTCAATCAAATACTTGCTAAGCCAAAAACATGGATCTAACAAATAATCACTTCAATTGATTCTCAATAACCAGCTTAAAACAACCTCCTACGCAAGAGAGAGAGAGAGCATCAATGGGCATGCATCCCAACTCCAAGCATGGAGTATCAAAATAAGTTCATCATAGCATAATGATAATAATGACCCTAGCACTCCTTTTATAAGTATGGAGGCACAACATTCGAAAACCCTAGGGGAGGGAAAATATTAAATAAAAGCAATTTGTTTTCCCTAGGTGTGGCGTCCCCTTTTCAAAGGGTGATTTTAACAATAAAAGCCACCTAAAATATTTATTTAATTAATTCCCCATTTAATTTTTATATTTTGGGAATTAAATTAAATAATCTTCATAATTAAATAATTAAAGAATTATTGCTCCAGGCAATAATATTTAATTATTTAATAAAAATGTTCCCCTTGCACATCTCGAAGCCCACAGGGACGTATATGCTAAGGGTTTTCAGAAATGGGGACATTACAGTTGCTGAGTTCTATTTTCATTTTCTAACTTTCCTTTAGTGGAGTGACCCACATTGTGTGTAGTTTTGAGTGATCTAGGGTACGTTGAAATCAGATTTGAGTTGCTGTTCAATAATCTGATTTGTCAAGAGTTAAATTCAGCTGGCCGGTGTAATGTTTGGGCCGAGGAAAATCTGTTTTCAAGTTTTTCTGACCGCTGTTCATCTACATATTTTAATAAATAAATTCCAGACTTCATTTACTCCAAATCTGGTATTTTTCTCATTGTTCTTGCACATTAAAAACAACTGATCTGTTTTGTTGAAGAATTAAGTGGTTTTACATCTATTTTGTAGATCAATTAGTCCTAGATCAAGTCACATTTTTCTAAATAAAATTGAGATCTGCATCATTTGTTTCAAGTATCTCTTCAATAAATTGCTATTTTGGATTGGATTTGTGGCTATTCCGTTTGGGGTCAAAAATTGTTCAATTGGGGACATTAGAGTGGTATCAAAGCGGTGATTTTCCCAGCCTGTGAAGAAAAGAAATCAATTGCATGGCTCCACCATCAGATAAGTTAAGAATGTGAATGAAATATCCACTAGAGGCAACATAGAATTGCAAACCTGTTTGTTGGATGCTCAGAGGGATCTAAGACTCCGTTATAGGAGCTATTGCCAATTTGACTCGATCTATACAAGGACACAATATATCCGACAACCATAGTGCACCCAACAAGGGTGAAGGAAACTCAACTGGACCAGTGAGGACATCCACCAAGCCTCCACATCAGATTTTCAGAGCCAAGTTTCTTCAAATAGAGAAACAACAAATTGAGGAAGAAATCCCAAGTGATGTTGATGACAAAGAGGCATGGGGTGAAGAGTATTAAATACTCAATTTCAAGGTGAGAGATATGTTCTCCCTCAAAGATTTTTGTGAGTTGAAAGATAGTAAAAGCACCAGGAAGAATAAAAGATCTCAATAGGAAAAACCCACCATGAATTTTTTTGAGAGAAAGCAATCTATAGAGTATTCCACCATGCAACTTGAAGGAGAAAAATCTTCAATGGAAAAAGGTACGACTTATAATGAGCAAAATGTTTGTATTAGTGGGAAAGGCAAAGAGGAACAAACATCACTTGTTGGATGCAAAATTGAAAAAGATGTTTCAGTCCAAAAGGTACCTATTAATCTTCCAAAGAATGAGTCATTGTCATATGGGATGGATATACCAAGCTGTAGTATTGATGAGCATGAAATTGTGAAAGGTGTTGATTCTTGTTTTATGATTTTTGAAATCATGAGTCACGATAGGGGTAGTGTTGTTTTAAAATTTTTGGGCGTTTCCAAATCAGGAACAAAAGGTAAACATTGTGATGATCTTTTTTATAAGGAGGTTAGCAGCAACAAGGATTTATTGCATCATCTCCACACTATGTTATTACAACAATTCTATCATGAGGATATTCAACCTAGTTTGGACAAGAATGCTAAGGATTTGGTACAACAAAGTCAAATTATCATGAAGACAAAGAATGATGAAGATCTTGATGGTACTCCAAGGTATGAAAGGAATGATAATCTGTCAAATTTATTACTGCATATTAAACCATTTCATATTTGCTTTCTTCATGAGAAGTATGGTAATACAAATTGTAATATGGAACATGTGGATTCCTTGTTCCAAATTCATGAGTGTGGGGATTATGAGAGCTACATACTTTGGCAAGAACTCTCTCATTTGACAAGTACGGGATCTAGACTCTTGGAGCACTACAACATGTTCTATCTATTACAAATGGCACTTGGGCGTAAGAGTTGCAATTGCTTGATGGAAAACAATTCGGGGAAGGGAGGATTGCAATATCCCCTTCTTGGTCGAAGACCCTTAGCCCAATTTTGTTTCCTGACGGCTAAGGGAAACAAAGGGAAACTTAGTCATAATGAATTAATTATAAAGGGCATCATAAAATTTTATTATAAACACTTTATTTAATTTATTAATGACAAAATAGAAAAAGAAAAGAGAAAAAGTAACTTTATAATTTTCATTTTCCCCTAAAGAAAAATGCGACCCATGTGGAGAAGGGAAAAAGGGAAAAAAAATATTAAATGTGGGGAAAGAGATCTGATTGGTTGTGTTGGATGGCAAAAAGCCCAAAATAAACTATAAAAGCAAGTCACCATGGAGGGGAAGGATATCTTTTTGCATCTGATAATTTGTAAACTTTCGTACAAGCTTGCATGCTTATCACTTCAACTCCAAAGGACGAAAACCCTTTGATTTTTCCTTGAGAGGATGAGAACCCTCCTTAAGCTTAGAAAGAAGAATGAAAACTCTTCTTCTTTTGAGAGGAAGCCCTACTCAAGGGTTACTATTGAATTTCAAGGTTCTACTTTAGAATTGCAGCGATATTTGAGGAGAAAATTGCATATCTATTTTGTTTCTAGCGAGGATTTGAAGGAGGATAATTGTTGCTGAGTTCTACCTTCATTTTCTAGCTTTCCTATAGTGGAGCAACCCACATTGTATATAGTTTTGAGTGATTTATGGTATGGTGAAATCAGATTTGAGTTGCTGTTCAATAATCTGATTTTTAAGAGTCAATTTCAGCTGGTTGGTGTAATTTTTGGGCTGAGGAAAATCTGTTTTCAAGCTTGTCTGAAAGCTGTTCATTTGTAGATTTTAATAAATAAATTCCAGCCTTCATTTACTCCAAATCTGGTATTTTTCTCGTTGTTCTTGCATATTAAAAATAGCCAATCTATTTGGTTGAAGAATTAAGTGGTTTTACATCTATTTCGTGGACCAATCATTCCTAGACCAAGTTGCATTTTTTTATATAAAATTCAGATCCGCATCATTTGTTTCAAATATCTCTTCTATAAATTGTTATTTTGGATTGGATTTGTGGCTATTTCGTTTAGGGTTAGAAATTGTCTAGTTGGGGACATTACATGCTTTGAGATGTATCGTGGGGTTGGGAACCGTCGCAAGTGATGGTTGGGGGGCTGCCCCCGATGTTAGTGGCTGCTATATAAGGTTGATGGTGTAAAGGCCTTTCATTGGGAAACTATCTAAAGGTTCTCAACCTCCTGTTTTGTTGGTTCAAAACCTTTAGGCATTGTCCTGATGAAAGAGGGGGAGGGGTTTGTAGTTGATCACACTTCGACCTAAAGTTTAAGTGCTTCCTGTGAGTTGAAGACCTATTTTGCAATGTTTGAATTACTTTGTTTTGAATTGAAGGTTGTGGTATAAGTCTACCATTTGCATCTATAAGGAGAGGGGAAGGGAGTGTAATATCCCCTTTTTCAAACTAATCCATTTGAAGGCTTCTTGCCCATTCCACTTCCTGTGGGCAAGAAGTAGGTGAAAAAGGAAGGTCCTTGGTTAATATTTTAATCTTTCTTTTATTAACATTTACATTTTTCTTTAGTATTTTCCTTATGAAGCAGGTTGGCTGGATTAGAGAGCTTTTAAGGCAAGTTAAAAGATGAAGTAAGCTTCTTATTGAGGTTGGTCATGGGGGGATTCCCTCCATGAGACTTTAGCACCATTATATGGATATAAAAGAAGTCCCTTAGGCTCATTTTGGGCATGTTTTTCCTATTATAATTTTATCTACTTGGTTTTGGGGCTGATTGCTCTATTCCATTCCACTAGAGGGTGAAAATCCTTTGGTGTTGCAAGCAATGAAGGCGAAACCCTTCCTTTTTCAAGGTTGGAGAATGAAAATTCTCCAATTTGGTGGTTCCAAGGGCTTTAAAGAAGACTATCTTGCTGGTTGGCAGTAGGGGATTGAAGAAGAACAGATATCACGGCCTTCTACATCAATTTGGCACCCTCTCCTAGGGTGGAGACTTGGGTGGAGAAGGATTTAAGTGCCTTCTCGGGCACATCTTGGTGTTTTGAGTTGATATTCAGATTTCTCTTAATTTATAAGGCTGATCTATCACTTCATTGGTATTTATTGGGGTTGGGAAACCTCGTTTTCAGCTATTTTTGTGAGCCGTACTTCTGCTGATTATTTAATTAATTCTAGCTGTGTGTTAACACTTGTTTCTCCTTAATTTATGAAGTATATTGGCTGAAATAATTTCTACATGATTGGTTAAATTATTTGGAATCACTCTATCATTTTTAGCTTGATATTGGATGAGAATTACTGCCCATAAGTGCTGTTACAGTTTGCTGCCCTAGAGGGTTAGTTTACTAATTTCTAGCTGGTTTTTGATCCCTTAAAGGTGTGATTTCAGTTTTCTGCTAGGGTTTGATCACTGCTGTTCCAAAAATCAGAATTCTTGCATTTGGGTTTGAAGCCAAAGTTCCAATGTTTTAAAAATCAGAACTGGACTCGGAACCGGACCGGAACTGGACCGGTTCAAACTTCATGAACTGGTTTACTAAAAAATACATAAAATTTTATATTTTTAATGAAAACAATATATTTGAAAGGTTAAAAACCATATTCCAACAATTACACACAAAATATGCAAAGTTTGCTCTTATATATATGTAAGAAAGGTGTTTATAGCAAAATGGCACAAATAAAAAGGTTTAAAACAAATAAAAAATAGAAAATGTATTGAAAAAATCTGTGATACCAAGAAACGTGGGGCAGGGGTCCGTTTCTGCATAGAAATGTTTCCGAAACGTTTCGCACAGCTAATACAGGGGGAAACGTGAAAAACGTTTTCAGAAATGCCTGTGCCTGTCACTTCAAAAAAACGGAAATACGTTTTACAAAATAATTTTTTTTTGCATTAAATGCGGCGAAACCCTAATATGACTACATACCTTGCTAAACACACTTCCTAAAAGTTATATAATGACCTCTTGGGTCCATTCTAAATCACACTCTCATTTTTCTCTTGCTAAATACAGTTTTCATTAAACTAGCATTTAGCATTGTGAAGAGCAAAGAGACATCAAGGAGCAGCTTGAAGGAAGAGTTTAGCATTGTTAAGAGCAAAGAGACATCAAGGAGCAGCTTCAAGGAGGAATTTCGAATCAGATTTGGAAGGTGGGATTGACTTCAAGGAGGAAAAACCAGGTATTTTTCAAGTTTTTTTTTTTTTTTTGCTAAAGAAAATGTTAATGTGATCAATGATCACGAATGATGTGTGCATTATGCACACATCATTCGTGATCATTGATCATGATGTCAATATGTAGGTTTAATTTAGTAATTTTAAAACTCTATGCTTAAAAAAATAAAAAAATGTAACATTTTCTTTGCGTTTTAAAATAAAAAACATATATTCTTTTTTTAAATTATAAATATCATCCAAACTCTATGTATGCTCTCGCCTTGCACCTATACGGTGACCTTGGTGATCAAAAGCAAAATAGGATGTGTAGGGTTTTTAAATTCAGTTCTTTTTTTGTTTTTTTAAAAAAGTTTATTTTATTTTTTTAAATTAAAAAATCCGAACTCTGTGTATGCTCTCACCTCGCGCCTGAACGGTGACCTTGGTGATCAAAAGCAGAATAAGATGTGTAGGGTTTTTAAATTTAATTTTTTTTTTGTTTTTTTTAAAAAGTTTATTTTGTTTTTTTAAATTAAAAAATCTGAACTCTGTGTATGCTCTTTTTTTTGATCAAAAGCAGAAAGGATGTTATTTTGTTTTTTTAAATTAAAAAATCCGAACTCTGTGTATGCTCTCACCTCGCGCCTGAACGGTGACCTTGGTGATCAAAAGCAGAATAGGATGTGTAGGGTTTTTAAATTTAATTCTTTTTTGTTTTTTTTTAAAAGTTTATTTTGTTTTTTTAAATTAAAAAATCCGAACTCTGTGTATGCTCTCACCTTGCGCCTGAACGGTGACCTTGGTGATCAAAAGCAGAATAGGATGTGTAGGGTTTTTAAATTTTTTTTTTTTGTTTTTTAAAAAAAAGTGTATTTTGTTTTTTTAAATTAAAAAATCCGAACTCTGTGTATGCTCTCACCTCGCGCCTGAACGGTGAACTTGGTGATCAAAAGCAGAATAGGATATGTAGGGTGTGGTTCTATTTAATAATTTATTGTTATCTAAGTTTATGTTTTTATTTTTCAATGAAGGTTTGATTCAATGGCATCTAGTTCAGCTTCAGTGGGAGGGCATGGGGAAGGGGAAGAAAGCCAAAGTGGGGGTGTGGATCCTAGAGCTCCTCTTTGGAGACATGTGCAAATTGTGGAGAACCTTGCTGGCGGTGGCTCTCGAGTTTGGGTATGCAATCATTGCAATATACAATACAAATCCTCTTATACCCGACTCAAAGCTCATTTAATGGGGAAATCAGGAACGGGGATTAGAAAATGTGGCAAGGTTGAACATAAACATATATTGGCATATATGAAAGAGCAAGAGGACGCTGATATGGAAGCTTCAAGAGCTAGATTTAAAACAGCTCCTTTGCAAAATAGGGGTTCACAAAAACCACCCAACCCATCAAACCATCCTTTTATCCAAGTTGCAGTTGAAACTCCAACAGAGGGAGAGTATTTGTCACGAAAGAGAATTTCCAAAGGCCCATTAGAGCAAGCATTTGCAAATGAGAAAAGGGATGTTGCTGATGAGTTGGTTGCTCGATGCATTTATGCATGTGGGCTGCCCTTCAATGTGTTGCGCTCACCTTATTGGCAACAAATGGTGAGAGGTATTAATGATGCACCGAAAGGGTATAAAAGCCCTAGTTATGAGAAGGTCAGAACCACATTGTTGGCGAAAGAAGTGGCCCATGTACATACTTCTTTGCAGCCAATTAGGGACTCATGGAAGGACTCAGGGTATCTATCATTTCAGATGGATGGAAAGATGCCCGAAATAGACCCCTAATCAACATTGTTGCAGTGTGCCCTAAAGGGGCAATGTTCTTAAGGGCTGTTGATTGTGAGGGTGAAGTGAAAGATGCTCAATTTATTGCTAATATTTTGATTGAGGCTATTGAGTCAGTGGGCCCTGCAAGCGTTGTCCAAGTCATCACGGACAATGCCAAAAATTGTAGAGCAGCAGGGCTGATTGTTGAGGGGAGATATGAGCACATTTTTTGGACACCTTGTGCAGTACACTCCTTGAATTTGATGCTGCAGAAGATTGGAAAAATACCATGGATTGAGGAAGTTTATACAGAGGCAAATGAGATCCAAATGTTTATCACAAATCATCATATGCCCCAGGCTATCTTTAGGAGGTTCTCGACATTGGAGTTGCTGAAGGTAACCAAACAATTTCCTAGTTTCTAATTTTTATTTGCTAACTTTTTATGAAATATCAAATTATCAATTGAATTCCTTTTAATTTTTTTTTTTTTAATTAACTTGCTTTAATTTATTTTAATAGGTTGCTGAAACAAGATTTGCCTCTCACACACTCGTCTTGAGACGACTTGTGAAGGTAAAGCAAGCCTTAAGGCTTATGGTGATTGATGATGTTTGGTCCGTGTGGAGGCAATCAAACACAGAAAGAGCCATCAAAATAAAATTAGTGATACTTGATGATATTTGGTGGGCAAAGGTTGCATACTTGCTTAGTTTTACTGAGCCTATTTTATCTATGATTAGATATGCAGACACGGATAATGCTTGCATAGGGGAGATCTATGATGGCATTGACTCTATGCTTGAAAAAATTAGAGACATCATACAACAAAAAGAGCAGGATCCTGAAGAAAAATTCTACAGTGAAGTTAAGAACGTGATCATGAGAAGGTGGAATAAAATGACCACCCCATTGCATCTCCTAGCCTATGCCCTGAATCCCAAATTTTATAGCAGTGAAATACTTGCACTACCTGGTAGGCAAAAACCATATGATGACCATGAAGTTGCAAGTGGAGCTAAGGCAGCATTCCGGAGGCTTTTTCCTGATCCAGATGTAACTAGTACAGTCCGCTGTGAAATGACGCTCTTTGTCTCTTCATCTAATAGTAGCATGGGTGAAATAGATGCAGCACTTGACAGGTACAAGATGACCCCATGCATGTGGTGGTGTGCACATGGCCATGATGCCAAGTGGCTGCGACCTGTTGCCATTAAAATCCTTTCACAGGTATCAAATATTAAAATGAAATCAAAAGTTTGTTTATTAATTAAAAATGTATGTTCTTACTTCTTAGTAAATTAATATTATAGTATTACTAATTGAAAATTTCTAACTTCTTTTTTGTAACAGGTGGCTAGCAATTCCTCAGCAGAACGGAATTGGAGTACATATTCCTTCATCCACTCAGCCAAACGGAACAAGTTAGCATCCAAGAAGGCCGAGGATTTAGTGTATGTGCATTCCAATTTGCGCATTCTATCACACAAGAGTGAAGCCTATGTTAGAGGTCCCAACAAACTTTGGGATATTGATCCTGAGACTAGCAACTTTGATGCTTCTGCTGCAACTCTTAGCCAACTTTCACTACTTGGTATTGATGAAGAAGAATCGGGATCTTTTGCAGAAGGGAGGGAGAGTGGAGCTAGTGGGAGTGGAGATGTCGGTGCTAGTGGTGTTCATGGAGATGATTATGACTATGAGGAAATCTAGATGATATATTCTAGAATCTAGATTATTATTATGTATATGTGAATCATTGAAATTGTAACCATGTTGAATGATGACTCTTTAGAACTTAGAAGTTCAAATTTCAATGAATTCAAAATATTTTGAGTGCTTTATCAATTATCTCTTATGGTCTACAATTATAAAATGAGTACTATGCATATATATATATATATATATATATATATATATATATATATATATATATATATTTTATTTTTTAATAATATATTGTACGGACGTTTCCGTCGACGTTTCGTATCCAAGGTTTTTTGAAAATTGCCGTTTCCGTGTTTCGTACCCGTTTCCGTTTCCGTGCAACATAGGAAAAAACGTTTTTTTAATTAAAATCGCCATATACGGCTATGCAGGGTCAAACTGGCCGGTTTGGGTTGAAACCGGACCGGTTTGGCCTCAAAACGGTCAACCGATCCGGTTCTTTGACCGGTTCGTGCAAAAAACTATTAAACCGGTTGAACCGGCCGGTTCCGGTTTGGCCGATTTTTAAAACACTGAGCCAAACCCTTATTTTCAAATTTAGTCCTAGAAAGTGACATTATAGGAGAGTTGTTAAGAGGTCCCCAATAGACTTGTTGTGGTTAGTTGGCCATTTGCGTTTGAGACATTTGTTTGTTGGCTACGGTTTGCATTTGGGCCAATAATTGCATGAACATTCTAGTGTCATCTAGTTGAGAATTTTGAATTAGATCTATACTTGAGGTATTGGGAAATGGAGCGCTAGTTGTGCCATACACCATTGATGTAGACATGGATGAAAGAGCACAACTAGAAAATAGAGAAGTGGTCAAGGAAGCCCTAACTGAGTTGGTGAAATTCATTAAGGCGACAATCTAGTCGGGAGGTTTTTTTGTGTATTGAGGGATGTCTAAAATGAATTGTTCGATTTTGGAGGAATACGTTAAGGCGAAAATCTAGTTGTTTTTTTTAATGTATCGAGGGTTGCCTAAAATGAATTGTTTGATTCGGAAGTAAGTTCAATTCCTTGATCACTATCACTTTCATGCTAGTGATTTTGAAATTTTTATAGGGATCTTTTTAGTGGATTTGAGGAACTTTGTTATAAGACATAACAATTTTGATCATATTGCGTTGGATTGTAATGTCGCCATTTCTGAAGACCCTTAGCCTATATGTCCCCGTGGGCTTCGGCATGTGCAAGGGGAACATTTTTTATTAAATAATTAAATATTATTGCCTGGAGCAATAATTATTTAATTATGAAGACTATTTAATTTAATTCCCAAAATATAAAAATTAAATGGGGAATTAATTAAATAAATATTTTAGGTGGCTTTTATTGATAAAATCACCCTTTGAAAAGGGGACGCCACACCTAGGGAAAACAAACTACTTTTATTTAATATTTTCCCTCTCCTAGGGTTTTCGAATTTTGTGCCTCCTTGCTTATAAAAGGAGTGCTAGGGTCATTATTATGATTATGTTTTGATGAACTTGTTTTGATACTCCATGCTTGGAGTTGGGATGCATGCCCATTGAAGCTTTCTCTCTCTCTCTCTCTCTCTCTTGCGTGGGAGGTTGTAGTGAGCTGGTTTTCTTTTGGCATCAATTGAAGAACTTATTATTATCTTTGGCAAATCTGCATCTTACTACTGTAGCGAATCACTGTAGCGACGTCACTGTAGCAGACGGTTTGTGATAAAAAAATAAGTGATTTTGGAGTTCCTTTTGCAAGTTGACTTGTTGGTATATGTTGCATTCCAGTTTTGGCGACTTTCCTATGATATGTGTGGACTGATTTAGTGTATTATTGGCGAGTCCTTTGGGCTGGTTGTTTGGGTGGCTTGATGGGTCATGATTCGACTGGTTTATGCATGATTTGGTGATGTTTCTACAGTTCTCTTTGGCAGCGACTTATATTGTGCAAGGTGACACTAATATCAGCGATTTATATTATGCAAGATGACTCTAATTTCCTATGTTTCATGATCTAATTCAGACTGTTGTTCCTACGCATTTCATTGAAGAGTTATATTTAATATATATAGGCAGCAATTTAGACTCCTCTCTTATGATTTCATGTTCCAGTTTATGCAATAATATTTGGTATGCTTTGAAGTCTTCTCTAGCATTTGTAATTGTGAACCATAGTTGAAATGAATCGATTTGGGTCAGCATGTGTGTGGGCCATTTAAGGCAGCGATCTGGTTGTATGTGAGTTGGATAAAATATTGCATGCTCCAATAGTGGGAATACATGATCTTTGCCTTCCCTTAGCTGCTGCTCCTCCATAAAAACAGTGACCTCATATGATACTCCTACTTGTCTGCTGGCAGCGATCTCCTAGGTAAACAATGCTCAGTTCGAAGTCTATGTAATGTTGTGCTTAATGACTGGATCTTGCATAATTTAGCTGTGCTTTGGGCTCTCAATAATCAGCGATCTGAGTGGGCTGTGCTGGGTTTGATATTAATAATTTTTGACATCAATTTCCATGCTCATTCTGTATCCGAATATAGTTACTGGATTTGGCACATGATTTAAGTTTTATTGGTAGCAATCTCCTTCATGTTAGCATACTCCATTGTGGCTGAACTAGACCTAAGTCTGAAGTTTTGTTTTAGTGCATGGATTGACGGTAATTTGAGGCTCTTTGAAGTCTTTTGGGCAGTCATAGATCGAGCCTGTTTCTGAGCAGCTGAAGAGGGATTCGTTTTGATTTAGTTATTTCTACATAGATCTGGTCTTTAAGTACTAGTGTAAGCTAGAGGCCATTAAACCCATATCCTTGGGTTTATTGAGTCGTCTACTTGACTGGTTCAAGGGGGTTTTGGTTTCATTTTGCTATTTTTAGTTGTCTGGTGTATTGAGGAGTGGTTGATCTGCATATTTTCCCGTTGATCCCAGAAGTGGGATATTACAGTGGTATCAGAGCACTTTCCTCTGCACCTGTGAGTTTGTTGCACGTAGGGAAAAGAGATGGGAATGGAGAGTGGAGGTTTCACTCCAAAACAAGCAGATTTCTTGCAGGGGTTGTTCAAAGAATGGCACAAGGATGTGCAACATACCATAGAAGCCATGATTAAAGATACCTTAATTCCAAGCAAGAATCATCACCAAGGAGGACAGCCAAAGAGGGGTAAGGCAACTCATCATGATGACTTTTTCGAGATTTTGCAACAAGAGTATGCATCTCTAAGTTTGGCTACAAAAGAACTCTTGTCTTTTCAAGGGTGCTGTAAGTTTCAAGGTGTCAGGAAAGGTTTCCACCATATGCAGTCCTAAGAGGACACAAATCAAGGTAAGAGTGTGCTTTTGAACAAAGATAGGTTTCCTACTAATGATTGCATGTGTGGTAATGAAGAGGAAATGATGACAAAGGAGCAAGTTGACATTATTATGGCTCCTCCCCTTGAGGAAAGAAGAGATGAGATGAAGGAAGATAGGCATTTGAATGTTTTTAAGAAGGAAATAGAGTCCTTGGATGAAGAAGACAACAAGGTAAGGAATGCTATAGAAAACTCAAAAATTCTTAGTTGTGAAAGAGTTGGGGGCAGCCTAAGGTATGTTAATCCACATAAATTTTCTCCCTTCATGTTGAGCCTAAGCAAGTGGGGTCATGGGCAGTTTTTTCAAAAAAGTAACTTGCTTGATTGGGTATCCAATTTTACGAGCACAAATGGGAACACTGAATTTTATATGACAAGCATGAGTATGGGCAAGCCTGACTTGGCCTTAAGGGATCCAGAAGAAAGAAAGAAGGGCTTTTCTCTAAGTCCTAATGATGATTTACAGATTGAGAGATTTATGGCAGCCACCAAGGGTAAGCACTTTGATTTGTTGTATCATCATCCCTTACCTTTATCTTACCGTATTCATCATAAGTATTATGCTAACAACAAAGACAAGGTAAAGGGTGTTTTCAAGGCATCCCCAGATCATTGGCAAGGAAACCAACATCCCATAATTTTCAGTCCAAAAGAAAGTAAGAGCAGCAAAGGGGTGACTCCAAGATATGTTGCATGGAAGAAAGGTGAAAGACTACACAACGTGCATGATGAGGCAGCCATAAAGGTTAATTTTTTTCTGTTTTTCAGGGTTGTTCCAATCAATTATGATGCATATTCAGTTGTTGCCTTTTCTTGGGATTATGGTATACACAATTTTAGTGAAGAGTTGGGCAAAGCATGGGGATCATGGACAGTAAAAGGTTTACATCCCGGAAGATCCTTTTTCATGTTCCAAGCTTTCAGGCAAGAAAATGATCTTCTACAGCAAGGTAATATTTTTGATCAATTATTTTGGAAAAACACAGGTATGTTACCTTGTCCATTCTATGCTAGATTCAAGAGATATTGGGAGATGTAAGTTGACGGAAGGCAAAGAAAGTTTCCCACAAATGGAAAAAGTGAGAACTTGGTGAAGCACAATGGAAGTCATGGTCTTATGTCAACTAATCTTGCTGCATTCCACTCCTTCCCGGCTGTATGTATGACTGATTTTCAGTTTTATATCATAAGAGTAGACATGAGAAATTGGAAGGATAACCAGAAGTATGAATGGTCAATATTGTTGTTTGTTATGCCTTCGGTTTTCAGTTGGTTATCTCTTTGGTTTGCTGCCCAACATGCTAAGATTAATATTTGGGGAAGAGATGTTCAGATTGCTATCCTAATTGAACACATTCACGTCTTTATGCTACTAATTTTGGAACATAACAGCTGTTGACATAAAATTTTATTTGTTCTTAGCTCTTTGGTTCCTTCTATAGTTCAGTATTCCACCATTTACAAGCAAAGTTCAGGGTACATGGCTGTTATTTTATGTTGCATGGCTGATTTTGGGATAACAAGCCCTACATTTTGGAGGGAAATGTTCAACAGGAGATGGGGCAGATTGGTGGCATTTGGGAACAGCCCATGTATGGAGAGGAGTTGTGATCTATTCATGCTTGGGAGACACGGAGAGGAAGTTGAAAAAGTGTTTTTTTAACACTTGTTTTCCTAACATGTTTGTTCCATGCGCAGGTTTAAAGAGAAGATGGCAGCTGAAGACATTCCACGATTTCAAGAGGAAGAAGCAACACAAGTTGCAAGTGCTCCTTCACTTGATTGGTATGGGAGCGAGACTTTGGAAACACCCCAGCATTGCATTTGGATGCATGAGCTCGATATTGCTTGAGGGCAAGCAATCTTGGGAAGGGAGGACTGTAATGTCCTCATTTCTGAAGACCCTTAGCCTATACGTCCCCGTGGGCTTTGGGATGTGCAAGGGGAACATTTTTATTAAATAATTAAATATTATTGCCTGGAGCAATAATTATTTAATTATTTAACTATGAAGATTATTTAATTTAATTCCCAAAATATAAAAATTAAATGGGGAATTAATTAAATAAATATTTTAGGTGGCTTTTATTGATAAAATCACCCTTTGAAAAGGGGACGCCACACCTAGGGAAAACAAACTGCTTTTATTTAATATTTTCCCTCTCCTAGGGTTTTCGAATTTTGTGCCTCCTTGCTTATAAAAGGAGTGCTAGGGTCATTATTATCATTATGTTTTGATGAACTTATTTTGATACTCCATGCTTGGAGTTGGGATGCATGCCCATTGAAGCTTTCTCTCTCTCTTGCGTGGGAGGTTGTAGTGAGCTGGTTTTCTTTTGGCATCAATTGAAGAACTTATTATTATCTTTGGCAAATCTGAATTTTACTACTGTAGCAAATCACTGTAGCGACGTCACTGTAGCAGCCGGTTTGTGATTAAAAAATAAGTGATTTTGGAGTCCCTTTTGCAAGTCGACTTGTTGGTATATGTTGCATTCCAGTTTTGGCGACTTTCCTATGATATGTGTGGACTGATTTAGTGTATTATTGGCGAGTCCTTTGGGCTGGTTGTTTGGGTGGCTTGATGGGTCATGATTCGACTGGTTTATGCATGATTTGGTGATGTTTCTACAGTTCTCTTTGGCAGCGACTTATATTGTGCAAGGTGACACTAATATCAGCGATTTATATTATGCAAGATGACTCTAATTTCCTATGTTTCATGATCTAATTCAGATTGTTGTTCCTACGCATTTCATTGAAGAGTTATATTTAATATATATAGGCAGCGATTTAGACTCCTCTCTTATGATTTCATGTTCCAGTTTATGCAATAATATTTGGTATGCTTTGAAGTCTTCTCTAGCATTTGTAATTGTGAACCATAGTTGAAATGAATCGATTTGGGTCAGCATGTGTGTGGGCCATTTAAGGCAGCGATCTGGTTGTATGTGATTTGGATAAAATATTGCATGCTCCAATAGTGGGAATACATGATCTTTGCCTTCCCTTAGCTGCTGCTCCTCCATAAAAACAGTGACCTCATATAAGACTCCTACTTGTCTGCTGGCAGCGATCTCCTAGGTAAACAATGCTCAGTTCGACGTCTATGTAATGTAGTGCTTAATGACTGGATCTTGCATAATTTAGCTGTGCTTTGGGCTCTCAATAATCAGCGATCTGAGTGGGCTGTGCTGGGTTTGATATTAATAATTTTTGACATCAATTTCCATGCTCATTTTCTATCCGAATATAGTGACTAGATTTGGCACATGATTTAAGTTTTACTGGTAGCAATCTGCTTCACGTTAGCATACTCCATTGTGGCTGAACTAGTCCTAAGTCTGAAGTTTTGTATTAGTGCAAGGGTTGACGGTAATTTGAGGCTCTTTGAAGTCTTTTGGGCAGTCATAGATCGAGCCTGTTTCTGAGCAGCTGAAGAGGGATTCGTTTTGATTTAGTTATTTCTGCATAGATCTGGTCTTTAAGTACTAGTGTAAGCTAGAGGCCATTAAACCCATATCCTTGGGTTTATTGAGTCATCTACTTGACTGGTTCAAGGGGGTTTTGGTTTCATTTTGCTATTTTCAGTTGTCTGGTGTATTGAGGAGTGGTTGATCTGCATATTTTCCCGTTGATCCCAGAAGTGGGATATTACATGGATGGACAGATTAGGTTGAGTAGAATTGGACCAAGAGATACTACCTTTCAACATGCTATTGTTTATTAAGGGAATCAAAGACCAACCCTTGGAAAACATAAAAGGGAAGATCCTTGCTAAGAATGCTTTAATAGGTAACATGTTTAAAATTAAGGAAATTGGCTAGAGAGATGTTTGGAAATTCAAGAGGAAAGATGAAAAATAGAAATAAACTCTGGTAAAGATGTGATTTGTTAATATTTTCACATTAATCTAGTGGCTAGGGAACATTGAACAAAGTCTATTTATTTAATTCCATAGTTTGACTATTTGGTGAGTACTCCTCATATTTCCCTCATGGCGAATATTCGTCCATAAAACTTGCCACCCCCTATCTAGCGAATAAATCCCTAAACTCACGGCGAATATTCCCCAAAACTTGGTGAGTTTTACCCACGAGCTTGCCATATGCGGGTGGGACACGGAAGACTCCCAAAATGTGGATTTAATGCAGAAAAATGCTACTTTTTGTCTTATAAATGCTTCACACTCCCTCACTTAAAATCATGCAACTATTGAGCATCCTTTGGATGAGTTTGAAGATATTTTAAAGCTAATTCGCAGAGAAAATTTGAAGAATTTCATTTGGAGTTAAGTTCCTTTTTTCTCTTCTTTTCAAGAATGTAAATTCTTTCTATATTATTTATATATTATATCTAAATATGATTTGCAAGTTTGAATGCATTCCATTTGATCCCGAATGATTTTAATTTTTATTTATACTTGTTTATCATCGTTCATGAACAAAATTCCCCGAATGTACTGTTTTAAATTCTATTTTTTTAATTTTTGGGAATTTATTCTTGTTTTGTAGGGTTTTCAATCACAAATTTGCAATTACGGTTACATAGGGTTATAATGCCTTTTTTTAAATATTTAAACGGTTTTATTATGCTGTTTTAAATTAAATTTATAGTTTTAAAATTTTTGTAAATGGTTTTACAAAGTTGTTTTTAATTAAATTTACGGCTTTTTAATTTTTTAAATGTGCATTGTGTTGCAAATTATACCTTAGCATATAATGGCATTTGGGTTAGCATTAGGTTGGGTATTCGAGTCATAATCACTACTAGGAACCATTCCCACCAATGCCTATACCGTTGCTAGGAAATATGCTATATGTGGAGTGTTTCAGGGGATTGTAATTTACAATTTCTGCGGGGAAATGTTTTCGAGAGGCATCAATCGCCTAAAGTATCATCTTGCATCTATTGTTTTCTGCGACACTATGGTATATCCCAATTTTACGAAAGAGGAAAAATGAGAGATGAAGGCAGATCTTGTAGAGTTGAATGAGAAGAAACTAGAGAGGGCAAGGGTGTAAGCAGTCATAACAACCACTAGACTTGGAATGGCAAAAGAATCAGAGGACGACGTAACAACGATTGTGGGCGCTACTCGCGGCCCACGGATACAAAACAGAAGAGACACATCTAGTTCATCGAGTTCAATCAGAGGGATACATAGTGTTTTTGTATCTAGAAACATACCTAGGGCACAACGTTCATTGCAAGGTACGAGTTGAACAAGGATACGCACGAGGAAACAAATAAAACATGTACAAATATGTGGTACTATAACAACCTTCCCTTTAATGTGGGAAAGAGCACGTACCGAAAGTGCTTAGTTACAAAATTGACAGTTGCAGGCAAAGGGTACAAGGCACCCTCTCCAAAATACTTGAGTGGGAAATTGCTCAAGAGTGCGATTGCAAATGCAACGTCAATCTTGAAAAATCAAAAGAAACAATGGTAGAAATGCAGATGCACCATTGTTTTAGATGGGTGGACAGATGGAAGGAACCACACCCCGATCAATTTTTTAGCGGATTCAAATTGTGAGATGGTATTTTTGAAGTCAATTTATGCCTCTAACATAGTAAAAAATGCAGAAAATTTGAGCCTTATGTTGGAGGAGGTTGCTTAGAGGTGGCTATTCAAAATGTTGTGCAAGTTGTCATTGACAATACAACATATGTGGCAACTCAGAGACTACAAATGGGAGTAGTCCATCACTCTTTTGGACCCCTTATGCAACCCATTGTCTTGACCTTCTTTTGGAGGACAAGCAAAATTGATGGGGCGAGATCAATTATAAACGATGCAATAAATGTAACCAAGTACACATATACTCACATGTGGGTGATCAATTTGATGAGAGAACACGCCAGGGGAAAAAATCTTGTATGAGCTGGTGTCACAAGGTTTGCAACTAACTTCTTGACATTGCAAAGTATTTTTTGTTTTTTGTCATAGTTGAAGCAAATGTTTGTTAGTCAAGCATGACTAGACTCATAATATTCAAAGAAAGTTGATGGACAAAGTACTGCAACAATAGTTTTTGATGACGTTTTTGCAAAAAGAGTTGTAGAAGTCATTAAGGTAAATTTAAACTTTAATTTAAATTTCAAGTTGATTCCTTTATTTTCATTTTTTAAATGTATTGTTATTCACTTTATTTGTAAGTTTGTAACTTTAAAGTTTATGCTATGTGTAGGTGTTAGAGCCATTGGTGAGAGTTTTGTGCTTGGTCGATGGGGAGAAAAACCCGGTGGGATACATTTATGAGGCCATGGATAGGGCCAAAGAGGCCATTCAAAACTATTATAGGGGGGGATATAATTAGATTTGGTCCTTTTTGAGAGATAACTGATCAAAGGTGGAATAATCAACTCCACCAACCTATACATGCAACGGGGTTCTATCTCAACACCAATTTTTTTTTCTCCGATGGCTTCATAGATGTTAATGGGGAGGTTATGGAGAGCCTCTCGACATGTGCATTGTGAGGATGATACCAGAGGTTGAGGCGAGTGACCTCAATTTTTTAGAGCTGCAGAATTACAAACATGTTAGGGGAAAACTCTTTTCTTTAGTGTTAGCTATCCGAGGGAGAACCACCCAGCCACCCATTAACAAAAATTAGAATGTTTACTTATATGTTACAGGTTACAAATTTAAAATTATTATTTACTTATGAACTTTTGATTATCTTGTTTATAGGTTCTTGGTCGGAGGATTAGGGAGGAAATACCCCACATCTTCAAAAGCTAGCCCTCAAAATTTTATCTCGACCTTTTAGTGCTTTGGATGTGAGCGCAACCGAAGTTTGTTATAGGCCATTCACATGAAGAAGTGCAACAAGTTGACTAAAAAATGCCTCAATGACTTGGTTTTTGTGCAATACAATTGTTTGCTTCGCACAAGAAAGGTGGAGGCCACATCACATGAGCCTATTGATTCGGAGGAGATTGATCCATACAATGACTGGATTGAGCAAGAACAGGAAATCCCCGCGTTCACAGAGGACATGATTGTTGCTTTCGAGAGGGAAGCCATGGAGGGAGAAGCACAAGTAAGAGTTATTGGATTGGATGACATCTTTGAAGCTGATGTCGAACATGCAGTAGAAGAGCCACCACCATCTACTACTAGGGTGGAGCCGCAGTTGTAGCCTTCTAGGAGTGAGTAGTCGCAACTGAGTTTAGGGACTAGTAGAGGCAATAGGCCCTCTCAATATTTTTGTAGAACAGGAGGAAAATGTAAATTATTGTAAATTGTAACTTGCATAGATATGTAATTTATGATGATAATTTTCAATGAAAATCATCATAACTTCATGACACTTGTTATCTGGCTGTTGTATTTACATAATGATGCGATTTTTTACTATAGTTGTATTCAAATCTAATAGAAAACACTTCCCCAAAATTTTACAGACTCATTTGATATATTTTGTAGCTATATTTTACATAAAATTTATGTTTTTCAAAGAAATATGTATATTTTTTCAAGTTGCTGAATATTCGCCGAGTCTTGCTGAGTCATTTTTTTGGGTCTGCCGAATATTTGCCGACTACAAGTATGCGAACTATGATTTATCCTATGGTTACTTGTAAATTAAATAAAGAATATAACTACATTAATCTCTCTTTGAAGGAATTTTCGAGATGTCCATTTTGAATATAATGCGGGTGGGAAAAATATAGTGAATTGGCTGGAACCATAGATTGACGATCTTATCTCCTAAAAGGGGGAAAGACAGTTAATGTCAAATTGCACCTTTATGACTTTGTAGTAAATTTGGCGATGGCCATAGACCTTTAAGTGAACGGAATTATTTTATTAGGATAATTAGCCATTACTACCCTATAATGCTTGAGTGTGATTGCATTGGACCTTAGTACTCTAGGAAAAAATCTTATATCCATTTCTGCAAGGACGATGCTCCTTTAAAAAAAATCTTTGTTTACTCTTGATCAACAATCATGTTGAACACTGAATTGAGGTTTCAAGTCAAGATTATTGAGGTATCTCATTTTTGAGGTTTCGAGATTAACTTGACAATTCATAAAGTAAGATTGATGAATGAGATATCAAGGGGAATCAAAGCACCAATAAGTATGCGGACAACAAGAAATGATTTTATTCATGAAACATGCTGCCAGGCTGCTGAAATGAAAATAGATCTTTACAAATGGAGTGTAGACCAGTAATGATTGAGAGGTGATTAATAAATGGGGATCTTTATACAATTTTTTTAAAGGTGAATAGGTTTGGATAGCTGCAAGCAGATTTAGATGTATCTTGATAGTCCAAGGCACGTTGAATGAGTTTGTAGACAGGTCAAGAGGACAGGATGTCTGAGACGCATGAGGACGTGACAATAATCTGGTTATACCTCATTCTAGCATACACTAGAGTTGGAATATCATTTGGTAGGTTGGCAGCTAGAAGATGCAAAACCATACACCCATGGAAAGAATGATTTTGAAAGTTGCTTCCATTAAATAAGGCATACAATGCCTGGATAAGAAGCAATTTTGTAAAAAAAGTAATTGTGGATCCATAGATTGAATGATAGATATTTTGATGATATCTCCAGTGAAGACCTATTAGCAGACTCAAAGGTGGAGAGAAAGATGGTCTTTGACATCACGATGATATATATCTGAAAAGGTGGAAATAGGTAACCTAACTTGTGACAATACCTTTGTGACCATAAAAACTTATGATAAATAAGATCATGGAAAAGTTCAGTTCTTATGTATGATTCATGTGCCAGAATATATTTTCAAATGAAAGAATGCAGATGCTTCTTTATTTAAGATGATGTGGGGATTAAAACAGATATAAATGTCTGGCATGTTATAAGTATAACAAGCGGGTTGCACAACTGAGCAGGATGTAGCAGGTTCAAGCCTTGATGGGCTTTTGTATCTTCAAAAATTGGTCAATTCCTCAATTTGTCATAGATGGCGCGAGCTATTGGGACCCATGTTTGGAAAACCATAATGGATCCACAAATTATCTTGTAGATGAAAATGTAATTGAATAGAGTAAGTGCAAAATTGCACAAAGCTGGATCCTAGAGAGGCCGGGGCTCATTTAAAATGAATTTTGACAATGGCTGGTGAATGTGCTAAGCCAGGTAGAAATTCAGATTGTGAAGAGGTTAGAGATTGAACTAAGTTGGGTTACACAAAGGCTGATCCTTGCACAAGGCCAGATTGTTTAAAAAGCTGACATTTATATGAAGTAGAAAATTGTGGTTGCAAAGAGGGCCTAAGATTGCAGAAAACATTCAGGTGCAAAGAGAGAAGAAGACATAAGCTGCAGTTGGAAGGTCAAGGTTGTACTAAGTTGAAGATAAATTATGCAGAGGCATGCGAGTGTACGTTTGAGAGATATATTAAAACTTGGGACATATAATTAGCTTGGAAAACATATAACATAATAAAAACATAAAAAATAGCAAATGGGATAGCAAGCTAAGTGAGCTTGATTGTGAGAAATACTCCATTGTTAAGCGCACTTGAGCTGGAATAGTTTTGGGATGGTTGACATATCGGAAATTCGTAGTTAACAGGTGCAGTTCCTTGCAATGATTATTAATGGTATGTGATGGCTTATTTTGCTAGTTTCAGTCCAACCACTTGATGCTTGTGAGCATTGCTTGATGCAGTGAGTGCCAAGTGGACCATTTAAGCTCATGAGAAATCGTTCAAAGGAGTGGCTACGTATTAGAAGATGGGTCATTGAAGGAATAAGATGGGTATAAAATAATGCATGCAGTTAATCCCAAAAAAATGAGACTTAAGAACATAATAAGTAATAAATTACATAAATTCATACCTTTTTGAGAATACAACATCCATGGAGGGCTCCACAGGCTGGCCCTCATTTTGAGTTCTTTTCTTCATAAAAGCTGATGAAAAAGCAATTCTTAAGCTCCTATTTAACATCACATTTTAATTAGAAATTTACCTGATCATCCATAGGCTGAAAAAAGTAATCATCATCAAAACTAATACCAGTGTCCAATGGATCCAACCTAAGCTACCCAATACTGCGAGGTACCCCTTGTGCATTCATATCTGGCATATCCAATACATATATTGGTATGAATATGCATAAATACTCATTGGTTACTCTGGAAATTCCATGCCATCTTTGGGTACAACATACATGGTTTTGTTGTATTTTGATAAGCACAACCAAATTTAGACTGTATTTGGTTTTATTCATTGCATTTCATAATTTTAATTCATTTTATCACCTCCAATCACTCTCTAGGTTGTTTCCTTATGCGATAGAATCACTGTTAATAATTTACAACAAAGCAAACCTATCAATCTACTTGGCTTAAGTGCTATTGTATTCTTGTTCAAGATAAGAATCAATGTAACAAGGATTCATCATAACAGACATCAATGAAGAAAGAATATGTTAATGTCCTTGAATGACCAAATTAGTTTAATGGGACTTGAAATCACAACTAGTAGAAATATTAATAGTAAGAGGGAACCAAAATAAAAGCTCCAATGCCTAAAAACACAAGATAGAGGGGGCCAAAATAAGAGCTTCAATGCCTAAAAACACAAGGTGCAACAAGCTATAGGATAAAGTCAAAACTACAAAAGATTTTTAGCTAATTAGGTGGGAAACCTAAAATGAATAAACACCACATGATTTCACTGGAGTTACATGAGCATTAATAGCTCTTGCCACCACTTGTAATTGACATAATAAATATCTATACTACCGATTAACAGTTACCATCCATAACTTAATTGACTCATAACGAACTTAGCATCTATTGATACTTAGCTTATGTACAGGCCTATGGGGCCTAATGGTGAATGCCTGTGTACTCCATAGAGTAGGCACACATTCAAATCTGGTGGTGAGTAGGGTATGTATGCCTGATATGATCTATATAAGTCAAATGAAAAACAATCCCCGTCTAGGATTCCAAAAGGGGCGTCTCATACCCCAAATTGGCATCTCACTTGGCATCAATGTAAAAGCTACCTTTACCATTTATTCATATTTCTTCTTTAGTCGATACTTGTTGACAAGTTGGTTGACAACAACTAACCATCAATACATTCGTATAACCTTGTATCAGATGTTGCACATAAATAGTGACATGTTGAAACCCACATACTGTTCATACATAATATATGCAACCAATAATATTTCACATTTTTTTAGTGTTTTAAAAATTTCTACACAAAAATATGATTATCATTGTATGTTCTTTGTCTTTTTTTCTGTGTGTGTTTCTGCATGTATGGACATATCCACGTCGTATACTATCTACTTCTAGGTGTCGCCAGAAAATTGTCATATCAATCTATATATATATATATATATATATATATATATATCCTAGTAGTTTAGGTTAAAACTTTATCTACAAGCCTATTAAAAAGTCTTATGGTTAAAGGTAATGACAATTTATGTAATGTATTTTCTGTTACAGCTTCAAGAGTGGATACTAGCTATCAAATTGAAACTCGTATAGCTCATTTGATGTTTCATATGATTTGTGATTGTATGATTGGAAGAAAAACGAGCCGCATAATTGTCAAAACCCTCATAAATGGGCCAAGAAGTGACTTGATGGCTTTAGAAGCCACTTAAGCATGATTTCATGGCATACATTCAAAAATTTTAAACTAGGTTGGCTGGTTATTTCTATCCTTGTTTCCTTGATACAATCCATCCTGACTTACCCACCTTGACCACTATTTAATCCCTGAATTTGTGTCTTCACATCAATGATAAATTTTCCATGTTGTATTCCATTTACATTTTTGGAATTTAACTTCCACAGTCATAAAGACTTCCCAGTCTTTCACGGTCAAGGGACAACCAAAAATAAATGGTCCATAACAACACTGCTGCTAGGCATTCAGTTCTTTCTTGATTGATTATGATCTCCATTTCCACAAGTTTGTTTATAAGCTTCAAGTTGATTATATAATACTAAGATTCCAGTGCACTCTTACATTGAGCTTTCTGCAGTTAAGATTCACACAATCTATTGAATGACAATCACTTTTGCAAGTTACACTTCTCTTCTCAAATTGCCATTGAGTTGTTTTGTATATCTGAGGAAAGCTTGAGTAGCTTTGATGAACATGGATGGACCTTGAGGAATACATTTTAAACTGTCTATCTTATGTTATATGCACCACAATGTTTTTGAGGTATAAAAAGTTCCCCTGGTTGCAAATAAAATAGGAATGAAGCACTGTCCATGAACAAATATTTCCAGATCAGTTTGCATATCTTATTTGTACACTATTTAAAATGCTTGTTGTATGTCATGGATTTCAGGCTCTGAGGGCATTGTTTATGAAGCAAGGTTGGAAGGCAAGAAAGTGGCAGCAAAAAAACCTAGCTTATCTACTACAGAAGATCTGGACCGTTTTCATAAGGAATTGCAAATGTTATGGTTGGTACTTAAATTCATATATTATGGTTTTCGTGAATTTAGAAACAACTATATTTTGTGTTTGTTTATTATTTTCATTCCTTGACATGAATACAGTTTCTTCCTTTCTTTCTTTATTTGGAATTGTTTTACTTCTTGCAGTACAATTTACTGGTTATTCACATGATTACATTGATACATATTTTCTGCTGTCAACCTTTGTTTACCTCAAATAGCAAGCTCGATCATCCTGGTATAGCAACGCTGTTGGGAGCACATGCAAAGCCACCAAACTACCTGTTTTTCTTTCCTTTCTATGAGAATGGTAACTTGGCTGAAGCTTTGCACATACAAGAATGGATTCCACCTGTGGAGAAAATATTGGCAATAACATTGCAGTTAGGTTGGATTTTCTCAACACATCGTCTTTCCTTTTATTGTTGTCTTGCAGTGGTTAACACATTTAAGCAAACATTTGTATAAAAGCACTTCACAAAGTTGTATTTAGTTCTCCTGCTTGTGAATTTTTTCATATCCCATTGTGCTTAATTCTGCCAATTAAGAGAAGTACTTCTACGCCATTCCTTTACTTCCATCTGATAAAAATCGTGGAGATACATCCTCAATGTCCATATAAAATATGGCAGTAAGTTGGATCTGCTGACTCTTTGAATCACATTATTGCTGTATTGCCATTGCATAGTTGATACAAGCCTTATTATGTCAAATATCAAATACCTAGGTACAAGCCACTCCTGAATATTTCACTAATGTGATTTCCCTTGATATTTGAACTAATTTATTTTCTGTATACGAGGCTTGGAGGTAGATGCCTTTGTGTGGGCAGGTATTATGACATGTTTAAATGATCGAATTACCTTTCATTCTTTCTCGTCTTCCTAATGTTCTGCTGGTTCATATTTCAAAGTGAAGGATTGTTACCATAAAAGAAAATATGCAACTGTTTACCGGAAGATGGTTAATCAGCCTTTAAGTACTTGGGTAAAAAAATCTAGAATATTGTTAGAAATAATGTTTAATTCCCATGTCTAGTATTATTTCTAATGTCCCATTATTTGTATGTGGGTCATGAGGGTACTTGTATTAAAATTATTTTTGTCATAACTATTATGTGTTATC
Source organism: Taxus chinensis (assembly GCA_019776745.2). NCBI lineage: Eukaryota > Viridiplantae > Streptophyta > Pinopsida > Cupressales > Taxaceae > Taxus > Taxus chinensis. The sequence continues at coordinate 488,628,058 of CM034154.1, forward strand.
ATAGTATGCCATAGACATAATGTAGTTTTAGATTTTATCTTCTCTGTTACAACTCCCTTGTAACAACTTGTAACAAGTCATTCCAATTTCCTACGTGATATTCTTTCATCCCTATAAATAAGTGGAACAGTCTTCATTCATGGTATGTTGAAGAGTCGCAAAGACTATATTTCAGAGTAATCTCTCTTTTCATGAGAATTTAATGTGTTGTACAATTATTCTTATTTATTGAAGATAAGCTTTTAGTATCAGATATCTTTTTAGTGAAATACTTTTTCGTACTTGCTTCAAAGGCGTACTCTTTAATTTCTGACATGGTTTTAGAGCTTAAGTGTTCTTGTGGCTTTTCGTGTAGTAGTTCCCTTTTCTAGATTAAAATAATTAATAATTTTATTTAAGTTGGGCCTGGTCTTTTCTAATCTTTGGGCAACCTAATAATAATATTATTATTAAAATAAAAAGTATTTTCAAATACTTAAAAGTAAAATTAATGATTTAACTAAGTCGGCCAAATGTAATTTTATGCTATATTATAAGACAACCTTATGTTTTATTATTAAAATAAAAGTGACTTTTAAACAAAGTAAGTTGGCCACCAAAACTGAAAGAAAAGGAAAGAGAACTTATAAAAGGAGGTTGAAGGGGTTCATTTGGGGAATCACATCATCTATGCACATTTTTTACTGCATACAATTGATCATGTAATAACAAGACTCTTGTCTTATTCTTTGAAGCATACATTCCCTACAAAGTCGTTCAGGCTTGGATTTGAAGAGGGTGAAGATAAAGGGATGGTTGGAATAACTGTGTGAAGACTACTTTATGTACATGGGCCAAGATGAAATTGGTGAGAAGTTACCCCCTTTCAAAGACCATTGTATGCTTGTAAAGGTAACCGATTCTTTTTTCCATTTGGATTATATCTCAGCTGATACACATGTGTATAGAGAAGAATTTTGGTGTCACAATGGCGAATGCATTGAGGGTAACTCAACGAAATTGATAAGGCCAAGGAGAGAGGAAGAAATTCTCCATGAGGGATAGGATAGCAATGGGTGAAGCTGCTGGACTGTTATCGAAAACAATCAAACGTGGGAGAATTACCAATATATTCAGCCATAATAAAATCCCGTACATGAGTAGCATTGCTAGCTTGAAGAAGCTAAATGATAAAGTGAAGGTAAGCATCCTTTGACCTAGAGACAATTCAGATTTATTGCCTATCATTGTACCATGTCAAAATTATGGATATCATGAACAGCCGGGAAGAAATGATAACTATGTACTCTTTTTTATGTCGCTGCCATGTTTTCACCTCCACAATCCGCAAGACCAATCGGTTTTGCAAGGAACCCTCAAGAATGACACTAGGGAAGAGCAAGTCCATGGAGGTAAGGTGTCTTTGAAATATTTTTCGAGTGCTGATTCTAACTCAAAAATTTTGAGTTGTAAGAAGGTTAGGGACAGCTCGTGGCCCAAAAATATTTCAGTTTCATTGCTTACCAACATGCCAAAACAATTCGGTTTTCACTATGCACAATCAGGGAGGTATGACTATGTTGCATTGCTCCACTCCATGATACTGATGTGTTTTTACTCTCATGATCAGCTTGTGCCAAGTAGAAAGAAGGTAAGAAGTGAACGGTGTAGCAAAGGGGGCAAGGATGCATGGGTGCAATACCAAATTTGCTTTAGCATATGTGGGGTTTAGTACCATTGTGGGCCTCAAAAGGGGAAAAAGGTCTGATTGCAAGATCAATTCAATTTATATTTTCATCTTCGAGTGTCCGGGAATGACTCACATCTTTGCATTTTGGTTCAGCTCTCACACATACCAACTTTCCCAGGTAATTGATTTCTTATTTGGCCATGGAATAGTAATGCTCTTAGATAATGGCACCACTCATAAATTAATTAGAGGAGAACTTGCAGTTAAGCATGGGATGAGCAAGATTGACTTCGGAGACTTCAAGATCACCAATGTCAATAGTATTTTCATGCCTTGCAAAAAGAACATAGTACAACTGTCAAATTTCATGGGAAGGTGCAAGGTATGTAATGTTTTTCTTGAAATTAAGCTAGCTGTTGTAACTGTTTGCAGGATGAATGGTTTCAGTTTTTGGGAAAATTTCATCATGGTTCTCTTCTTCATATATCAGCTCCTTGGAAGAACATAATTATAGTGGGGCATGCACAAATCCAATCACCTAACAAGCTTATTGGAGAATTTAAATTGCTGATTTTGATACAATCATATTATGAGTTGTTTCTAGATTTGAACAGCTATAAGAGTGTTCATTATGAAGCCACTAAATCATCGGAAAATAGTGGTAAATAGAAACAACTACTTCAACCATCAAAGCTCCAAGTTGGATGGAAAATTAGGTGATTCATGACTACCATACTTTGTTTTCTATTTGCACACAAGATGATTTGTGTATTTTCTTAGAAGGAACAAATTACAACATCATTAAGGAAGATCATCTTGAGAAGGTAGGTGTTATGGAAATTTTCAAACCTTGGAAAGAAGGGCATTTGAAATGCTTGCTCACACCCTTGGTTCCAAGATGGGAGGCTTGTACATTTGATATAAAAAGATACGCACCTCTTTTTTCTTTCAGCCCATACGGAAACAAATTATCCTTCAAAAGGGTGTATAAAAATAATAAGGTGTGAGATGATTTGTTGAGAAAGCCACTTCCTTTCTCTGGGGGGTGATAACTACATATTGAGAAGATGAAGGAGACTATGGTTTCAGATCAGCCAAGCTTGCATTTGCTTGAGGGCAAGCAAATTCGAGAAGGGAGGAATGTAATGTCTTTTTTTTGAATTAATACCAAATGAAGACTTCTTGCCACTCCTTCCTTTCCGTGGCGAAGCAAAATAAGTGAACAAGGGAAGGAATTGCACTTCGTTTCATTTTTCTTTTATTAGATTTAATGTTTTCTTTTAGTGTTTTTTCTTTAGGAGGTATGTTGGCTAGGTTTGGAGGAATTAAAGAGACAATAAAAAGATAAAGTGAAGCTTAAAGAGGTCGGTCATCTTTTAATTGGCCTTTCGTGCCAAGCAAGGAGTATAAAAAGGATTGTATGACTTCATTTACAAATCATCTTTGGTACATTTTACATCTACTTTTGGTTTGTTGGGCTAGTTGTTCAATACCATTCCACTTAAGGATGAAAACCCTCTTGTGTGGCATCCAAGAAGGATGGAAACTTTCCTTGTGGCTGGTTGGAGAACACAAACTCTCCATAGTGATTCATTGAAGACATCTCTTGAAGACTTGCTTACTGATTGGATTAGGGACATCAAGAAGAAGGATTACAAAATCTTTGCATGATTTTTGGAGCTCTTTCATAGGGTAGTGACTAGGGTTTGGTGCTGGCTCGGTGCCTCCTAGGGCACATAATTCATATATTATTTTATATTTTGATTCTCTATAATTTATAAGGCCGAAATCCATAATTTGGCTATTTTTGGAGGGGTTTATCTATTGTTTTCAGCCCTTGTTTGTGGATGCCTTGCTGCTGTCACAAATTTAATTACAAAAGTGTATCTTCGCCGATTTTCTCCATTTATTTGTTACAAATTGGATGGATATTGGTTTTCGTTGTTGACTTAATTATTTAGAAGTATTTTTTAGTTGTGCATGGTTATTTTGGTGAATTTAAGCTCCTATACAGTTCTCTTCTAGGGTTTAGAGAATATTACAGATGCTGTTATAAAAATCAGATTTTATTTCGCTTGGGTTTGTGTGGTTTCCTTCTTTTTCAGTTTCATCCCCGGAAAGGGATGTTACAAAGAGAGGTTGGTAGACACTACGGATTTGCTAGCCCTAACATATTCATGGGCCAAAACATCACAATGGTGAGGGTAGTTCGTCACGGGTTCACAATATGAGGCAACCTCAAGGGTCAAATTTTGGATATACTGTTAGGCCTTTTCAGCCTACCTTCCTCCCAAGAAAAGAAGTCATTCCAAAGGTTGAAACACAACATTCAATGGGTCACAACATTGTGGCCAACCATGAGGAGTATAGGGCTCTTTTGAATGAGATTCGTGATGCCATTTTACTTGCGTTCATAGGAGTGAGCAAGGGTAGATCAAGGCCCGAGCCTAGATCTCAAGCATTGGTCAGTCTTCCTAACATTGCAAAAACTGAGTCATTACCTTTTGAGGGTGATTTAAAGAGTTCTTCCTTAGTGACGAGGAGAGAGGAAGAAATCCCAAGGCATGAACTAAAGAAAGAAAAATAAGATTTGCAAGAAGGTTATGAGGTGGAGCTCCAACAAGACCATGTCGAGAGGCATGCACATGAGAAAAGGGCTTTACCGGTTGCTAATGTTGATTTTCAGCTCGTTGGAATTTTCAAAACAACAACCTATGGGCAACAAATTGATTGTATTCATGACTTTAGCAAGAATCATGAAGATGTTTTATTGACTTCTAATGTTTGCATGTGTCAACAAGATTCACTTGTTGAATGCGAAGAGTTCAAGGTGAATTTGAATGTTGATTCTAACCTAGAAATTCTGAGTCACAAAGTTGGGGATGTTGGAGATATCTCAACACATGGCAATTCGACAAAGGAAGATGAACACTTTGAGGACAGCCAAAGATATGAAGTTGTTTCAGATTTATTGCTTCGTACTATGTCATTGCATGAAGCTTGTCATCATGGGCCACATGCTAAAAATAGTGATAAAATGAAGAACTCTTGGAGTAACAAAGAGCACATAAATCCTTTCGTACAAGTTCAAAATTGTTTGTACATTAAAAGTACGGGATTTAGGTGATCTTTGGAGACACAGAGTCACTCCTTGGGACCAAGCCTTACATTTGAAAACAAGGTCGTGGAGATAGTCACCATTGCCGAGACAACAAGATCCCTTGTTGCAGAAAGGTGGTAAGCATAATAGATGTTTTGCTGTTGTTCAAGGTTTTAGCATGATTTTAATGGAGTCCAAGCTATCATAGCTAGGGGTGGCCACCATTGTCATCATGTGAAGGAGAACTCAAGGAGGATGTTTGTTTCTTCAAATGGGCATTCAGTATTTCGAGTTGTAGAGCCTAGTTGTCCCAACAATAAATTCCAGAAATGCCGAACAGATATTGTATGCAACCATACAAGTAGGTTCCAGCCATAAACACTTGAGTAATATTAATAAAGCAAGTTTGATTGCGGTTCTTGAAGCCTACATTTCAGAGCACTATATGACTTGATTCCAGCCCCTATATTATAAATAGTCATTGCTGACATTTTTAGCGATAGGGCTTACAGTATGGACAACTTATGTACCATTATTTTGTACTGAAAGTTTGCAACAGATCCAGCCCCTTTTACACTCTTTATGATAGTCATAAAAGAGTGTCCAATCACATGGGTGGAAGAATATCCAGCCTACTATCCAAAGTTGAAAACCCTTGGTTGGGAAACTTGTTATAGGAAGAATTTCCAACCACTTCATGAAATTCTGTTTGTGCAAGTTGGTTGGAAAAGTAATAAATGATCTTACAACTTACAGTGGCCATGCTTGGAGCAGCATTATAAGGATTCCTAGTTGAGCGATCCATACTTTGAGTGTGGAATTATGAGTATGAACGCATAGCTAATTGGATAGAGAGCTAGTTGAACATGTCTACGAGACTTATGAAGAAGTGATGTTGTAGAGGCTCAATATGTTTCCTTTAATGATGTTCGGTGCTTCCTATGTGCAAGTTAGGAATGGAGAAGAATGAGAAAAAAATGCAGATAAGTGTGATGCAGTGAAATGCATATCTCACGTATATAGAGTATTAAGGCAAGGCAACATTTCTTGCATTACAAGATTGATGAGCATATACAACAAGTGAAAGAGTTTGGAAAAAAAAGGGATGACCTTCTCAATGGGATAAAAGTGGGTGTGATAGACCCCAATATAGTGCATCACAACTCCCCTTAATAGAGCGGGTAGTTGAGTATGAGGAACGAAGAAGATGAGGAGCAACTGAGTTTGTTATCAGCCCAAGTAAATGATGAGTCAATATGAGATTGCAACTGAAGATGAAGGGGTGAAAGAAATGTTGTTTATCTTCAGCTTTTGGTCATTTTCCGAGCACACGAGGAAGAAGTTGATATGACAACAAAGGTAACAAGAGTTGCTTGTTGTGGAAAGGTGGTAACCACAATAGATGTTGTTTTGCTGTTGTTCAAGGTTTTAACATGATTTTGATGGAATCAAGCTACATACGGGGTGGCCACCATTGGATGTGTGAAGGAGAACTCAAGGAGGATGTGTTTCGTCAAATGGGTTTCACTATTCCGAGTTGTAGAGCTCTTGTCATCCACATTTCCAGCTTGCCCAACAGTTTGTATACAACCATACAAGTAGTTCCAGCCATACACTTGAGTAATTTTCAGTTTGATGCAGTTGTTGAAGTACTTTCAGTCAGTATATGGTTGATTCCAACCCCTAAATTATTGTCATTGCTGAATTTTGCATAGGGTTTACAATATGATGGCTGTTGTACCAGTCTTTTTTCTGTTGTTTGCAATAGATCCAGCCCCTTTTACACTTTTATGATAGTCATCAAAGAGTGTCCAATCACTTGGTGGAAGAATTTACAACCTACTATCAATGTTGAATTATTTATAGCTGTTATAAAAGAATTTCCAGCAATAAATTTTTTGTTTTTTGAACGAGAAAAAGCAATGCTATAGTTACAACCATGCTTGGAGCACCATGAATGGACCTTTGAGAGTCCATATGAGTACGAATTATGAGGGGAATGCAAGCAATTGAAGAGAGCTAGTTAACATGTCTATGAGACATGAAGAAGTGATGCTGCGAGCTCTTGTTTCCTTTAATGTGTTTACTCTATGTGCAGGTCCAAGAATGAAGAAGAAAGAGAAGAAAAGGCATAAGTGTGATTCAGTCCAACATATTCACATATATGAGAAGCAAGGCAACAAGGTGAAACAAGATGATAACATAACAAGTGAAATAGTTTGGCAAAAAACGGGATACCTTCTCAATGGGACAATGGTGGATAGAGGAATATGTGCATGACAACTCCCCTTAGTAGAGTGGGTAGAGAGTATGAGGAACGAAGAAGAGAGTAGTTGAGTTTGTTATTAGCCCAAGTAAATGAGGAAGAATATGAGATTGCAGTTGAAGATGAAGGGGTGAAAGGAATGTTTTTACTAGCCCAAGAAGCACACTGGGAAGAAGTTGATACAACAACAAAGGTAAAAGAGTTACTTGATACATTTGGGACAACAATGAGGTTGATTCTTGGTATTGCTGCCATCACTTTCACCAGCCACTTGATTACTCTTTTTGCTCGCGTACAAAGGAGTTTACAAATTCCTTCGAACATGAAGAGTTCTATTTGATTGGTGAGGGCTAGTATGGTATTTTCAGTACTTGTATGGCTATTTCCAGCCCCTATATTGTCCAAATTGTTGATTTTTGCAAGAAAATTCTAATTTAGTGAAAGTTTGGAAAAATCCTTGATGCAAAAGGTTGGAAAGAAGTTTCAGCTGAAGGCATTTTTCATGATAGCCACCAAGGTAACTATGCGCCAAATTGCCACCATTTATGCTACTGTCATCATCATTAACAAACACCACATTATTTCAGTTGCATTCATATTGGTGAATATAGGATGTTCTCTCACCACAATTGACAAGGTTGGAATGAAGAGTAAGAATGCCACAATGGAGTTTGTGTTAGCTTGTCTAGTTGCTAATTATTCATCAATTCTTTGCTCTAAAACGGCGATTACAACATATCAGAGCATTTTAAGCATAGCTGAACATGCAAAAAAGAAATTCGATAATGTTGTTTTTAGAGGTAAAAACGATGATGGCAGGTTTGAGGCGATGACTGATCTCTTCATCAAGGAAGCTTTTAAATTTCACGAGTTGCCTAAGGACATTAATTGGAAGAGGGACAACAGGTGTGTCAACATGTTTTGGCAAGACATTTTTCATTTGATAGGAACGGGATCCAGGTTCCTTGAGCATTACAACATGTTTCGTCACTTGGGCATGATGGTACTTGGGCATGTGAGCTTGCATTTGTTTGAGGGCAAGCAAATTTGGGGAGGGAGGACTGTAATGTCCCATTTTCTAAATTAAAGATGATTAATAATATTATTTAAGTTGTGCCTGGTCATTTCTAATCTTTGGACAACTTAATAATAATATTATTATTAAAATAAAAAGTATTTTTAAATACTTCAAGTAAAATTAATGATTTAACTAAGTTGGCCAAATGTAACTGTAAGGTAACTTATGTTTATTGTTAAAAATAAAAGTGACTTTTAAATAAAGTAAGTCGGCCACAAAAATTGAAAGACAGATGAAAGAGAAGTTATAAAAGGAGGATGGAGGGGTTCATTTGGAGATCTATCATCCATCTAGCATCTTGATTTTAGGGGTTGAGCACTTGTGCTTCTACTTTCTGCTATTGAGGATGGAAACCCTCTCACCATTCATCACTCGGGGATGAAAAACTTCATCGTGATCAAAATTTGGGGACGAAAATGCTCGATTTCTGTTGGTGGCTTCACTCAGAAGTCATAGTTGTGCATAACGATAACCGAGAAAGGGCTAGGGCATCATCATTGGCTGGCAAAAAGGGGTAAAACTCCATCATTGGTTGGCACAATAGGTAGAAGGGATGCTAGAGCTTTGGCAAAAGTTTTCAGACCCTCTCCTAGGGTGGCGACTTACATCTTGGAGGAGTTTGTGGGCTTCCAGGGCACAACAACCCAAATTTCAGTTGTATCTGGCTTCTTCATAATTTTTGGAGTTGTTTGCACCCTTCTGTGGTTGTGTTTGGGTTTGGAATCATTATTTCCAGCCATGTTGGTAAAGTATATTTCCTGCTGTCATATTTTAATTCCAATTGGTTTGAAAATACAAAAATCACATTTTCTGGTGTTCTCTTGTGTTATGTTTGTTTCGGCTCTTGAATAAAATAATTTGGAGGGTTTTTATATTTATTTCCAGCTGTTTTTGGATGCATGACGCCATAAAAAAATCAGATTGCTGTTGGGGTTTGAAGATAATTTTCAGTTTGCTAGTTGAATTTGAAGTATTTGAATCATAAGGGTTTCAAGGGAAATCTAAAATTTTCTAGATCAGCCCTAAAAGGGACATTGCATTCTACTAGGAACAAGAGGTCATTCAATTGTATCAATTATATATGAAACCTCACGACAAACCCAATTGGGAATTTTTTTTCAAATTATTTGTGGAACTATTTGATCTGGTGCCTATGACGATTTTACCGGAGCACTCACCAAAATCTGCCAAACAGGAACAATTCCACAATACCAGACAAAACTTGAGAAGTTAGCCAACCACACTCAAGGCTTATCCGACGAATTTTACAAGAGTTGTTTCATAAGTGGCCCTAATGATACAATCGACACTTAGGTCAAAATGTTCAAGCCCAATGACATGATGAAAGCTCTTGGATTGGCCAAATTAGCATAAGACAAGATCACGACTTAGTGCTCCATTCTTCAAATTTTGCTCCATTCAAGAATACCACATCACAACACAATCTTTCCACCTCAATTCCAAAAACAACCCATATTAAACATCTTACAGAGTTTGAAATGCAAGCTCGATAAGAAAATGGGTTATGCTTTAACTGTGATGACGGACTGTCGAAGACTCCACTCCTATGGATTCCCATCTAGAAATTTCTATACACACCTTGGCAGGGGGAACCGCCCCTTAAACTATGAAAGGAAAAGGGTATTTTAAGAAGACCCCCCTCACTATTCTAGCTGATTAAGGTAACACCCAAATTCATTGATCCACAACTTGATAACCAAGTTGACTGCTTTGTATATCCACGCTTAAGCTTTAAAGTCATGATTGCTAAAGGAGGAACACTGTCTTGTAAAGGTAAGGGCCACAATGTTCATATTATTGTAGGGGACTATAATCTCCACTTAGACATGTTTGTCTTACCCTTGGGAGGATTTGATGTAGTTCTTGGTGCTCAATGGCTGCATATCCGCGGACCTATCTTGTGGGATCCCTCCCAAAATTGGATAAAGTTGTTTGATAACTAGAACAAGTACACATTAACAGGCCTCACTCTCTAGTCAGCCAATATTATCAGCTCACATCAGATGGAGAGCCTCCTTGAGGATTCCCGTGGGGTCATTTCTCAACTAGGTTCCATTCAATTCTATTCATTATTAGATTCCAACACACCCATTGATTTGCAACATATTTTAAAAAAGCATGCCATAATATTTGTGGAGCCAACATGATTACCACCTCCATGCCATGAGGACCATCTCATTTAGCTTTTTACAAGGAGCACACCCCCAACATTCAACCATATAGGTACCCGTTCTTGCAAAAAACAAAAATTGAAAAAAAGTTATAAGAAATCCTTTAAGCAAGATTCATTAGCCCAAGTACAAGCCCCTACACTTCGTTTGTTCTTCTTCACTAAAAAGATGGGTCTGTGGCTTTGAAGTTTGCATTGATTTTCGGGAGATGAACAAAATCATTGTCAAAGACAAATTTCCCATTCCAGTGATTGATGAGCTCTTCAATGAGCTTCATGGTGCCCAATTTTTCTCCGAATTAGATTTGTGCTCCAATTATCACCAAATTTACATCAAGGAGGAGGAAATTTTAACACAATCTTTTGAACTCATTATGGTCACTACAAATTTCCGGTCATGCCATTCAGGCTTACCAACGCTCCATCAACATTCCAGGAATTGATGAACAAACTCTTTCATCCATTCCTTTGTCAATTCATTTTAGTATTCTTTGATGACATTTTAATCGATAGAAAAACTTGGGTAGAGCATTTACAACTCCTTACCATGACATTACAATTCATTTGTGATAATCAGTTATGTGCCAAGTGCTCTAAGTGCTCCTTTGGTCAGGATGAAATTGAGTATCTATGAGAATATAAGACTTATTTATAAGGTCTAACTACAAGTTGGTTGTAACCGGTTGTAACTACATCAACTGTTTTGTAACTATTTCTTTTATAATAAATAGACAGACACACAGTCTCAAATGTGTGCAATCCGACTTCTCTTTATTTCTTCCTTATATACATCTTCTAACATTGGTATCAGAGCACAGTGCAAGCGAGGAAAGAGAAGGGTAGAAAATCCGCCACATTAGGGCACAAAATTTGAAGCATAAGGAGAAAAACAAACACATTTTCATTTTTGATTTTCAACAGATATCTAGGGCACGCTGAAGAAGATTTTTGAAGGTCAAAATAAATACTGAAGAAGTCTGAATCAAAGTGAATGCACAGTCCTAATTGAAGTAAACAGTTGCGGTTTTTCTAGGGCATTTTTGAAACATTTAACTTGCAGTTGTGAGTGAAAAGGGTCGAAGGGCATTTTGAATTTTCGCATGCATATATAGATATAGCCACGATTACATACAAAGTCACGGGCCACGAATTTATAGTCGCGAATGACATGTTTTTCAGGAAAATCACAGTATTTTCGAGCATGAAATAAGACGTGAATAGAGTTACGATCCACAAACATTTGAAGGCCTTTACAATCAATCATTGTAGTTATAAATTGCAAGGGCAGAGACATTTTCCACAGACGTAGGGCAAGAAAGACGCAGAAGCAAATACAGTTACCAAGGGCATAATGTACAGTCATAGTGAAACCCTGTCTGGTCGGAAATCTAAAGACAGTACCTGTGCTAGGGCACGGAATTGTGCAACTGACATTTTATTCAGAAGTGCGCAACTGGTATTTTATTTTTTTGCTTACTCATTTCCAAAAAAAATATGAAGTTGTATTTATTTTATTTTATTAAAATGGAAATTCCTGTTGAAAAATATTCTGGTCTAAATTTTGATACATGGAGAGTAAAAATACAAATGCAACAAGTTTTGTTTGTTCAACCAAGAGGAAGCGAATTAGTGTTTAAACCCTAATCGAATCCAAGTTCTCATTGAGCTCTGCCAGCTTGACGAGTCTTTTTCTATTTTGCTTCATGAATCAAACAAAATTTAAAACTTTTTTCCTCCATGTCTTGTTACAAAGTGGTGAGTGGCACAGTGGTATAGGTGCTTGGCTATTGTCCGCGAGGTCACGGGTTTGAGGTACGAGGTCATCAATATTTTGTGGGCTTGCGGAGTTCTTACCAAGATCGCCTTGACATATGAGCTCACTAGCTTGCCTCCTAGCTCACTAATCAGCTCATCCCTCAGCTCACCTTGAGACCCGAGCTCCTTTTCTAAGGAGATCCTCTACCTCTTCATTTGTTCTAGCTGCTGCAATGGATCTCTGTTTGTTGGAACCTCTCAATTCAACAAACTATCACTCATGGAAACTGAAAATGCAATGATTCCTTCAATCCCGTAGTCTATGGAACGTTTTCCAAGCTACTGTACCTATGTTCACCACTGAAAAGGACAAGTACGAATATGTGTGCAAACAAGAAAAAGCTTTGGGACTACTTGCATTGAACATTGCGGACAACCTCCAATTTCACATCATTGATGCCAAGTCTCCACAAGAGGTATGGGAGAAGTTTGAAACCTTATTTGGGAAAATAAATGAATTTAAAATGCTACAACTTGATTTGGAATTGACCTCCTATTCGCCTTCAAAATATTCTTCAATTGAAGAATTTTTGACAAAATTTAAGGAACTTAGGAGTTAGTTGAGAGCTACTACTCAAGATAAAAGGTCCTTTAACTGTATTTGCTTCTGCTTTTTTTCCACTATGGATGCCCTAGGAGACCAGTTTAAAATGCCTGCATTTGAGTTATTCTGTGAGAGGTCGTCACATGAACAAGCAAAATTAATGTCACTTGACGCCTTGCCTATCATAATCATGCCTTGATAGAAAATACTTCTAAGGGTAAATGGAAACCTAAACAAAAACCAGGATCTTCATTCAAACCTTTAGAATCTAAAAAAACTTCTTCCTCCAAAAACTGAATCTCTTAACCACTGATTCTCCTAAACCTTCTAGTCCTAACAATTCAAAAAAGTCTTTCAAGAAGAAGGTATATGATCCATGTCCTTACTATAGCAAGACAAATCATCCTGAGTCTAGATGTTTTGTAAGATTAGAAGCATTGGAGAAGACATTGATGTGGCACAAAATTTTTGTTCCATCACCGACGTCTTATTCAAATATTGGTAAAGGGAAAGCTCTGTTAGCATGGGCCTTCTCTCTATTGAAAAATAAGTGGATTTTTGATTCTGGTGCTACTCAACATCTAACTCATTCTAGTGATTTGTTTAGTTCAGTTTCTTCTTGAAGCACTTTACAGATTTTGATGGGCAACTCCTCTCAATTGAAGTTGTGGGATTTGACATTGTTGATATACCAAATGGATGCATACAAGATGTTCTCTATGTTCCCAAAATTTATTCAAATTTGTTGTCTATATATCAAATTTGTAACTCTGGCAATGGAAAAACTTTTGAATTTTCACCGCAAAGTGTTGTAATTAGGGAATTGAATAATCCTAATGATGTTGTAGCTACAGGAGTGGTGGACACAGCTTCATGATTGTATCTCTATGAGAAGTTTGACACTTTTGTAGGATCTTCCTTTGTTTCTCACTCTGATTTTGTGAGTAAATTATGGCGTGGGAGGTTTGGTCACTTCAACTACAGATATCTGCAACAACTTTTATCACAAAACATGGTTACAAGCCTTACAAAAGTTTCTTCTAATGATGGTGTTTGTTTAGGTTGCATGCTTGGAAAGCAACATCAAGATCCCTTTCAAAGGGACAGGCCTTTCGAGCTAAGGCTCCTCTTGAGTTATTACATGATGATATAATGACTTTTCCTTCATGGTCATTTTCTAATTCTAAATATGTGCTAACTTTCATTGATGATTTCACTAGGATGACTTGGGTGTATTTCTTAAAATATAGTATTTGATAATTTCAAGGCTTTTAAAGCCTTTGTTGAAACGCAATAAGGACTTTCGCTTAAAAATCTCTGCACTGACAATGGGGGGGATTATATAAGTAATGCATTTAGGGATTTTGGTACTAATCATGGTATTTTGCATTATTATACGCTCCTCAAAAAAATGGTGTTGCAGAGTGTAAGAATTACTCTCAAGGAGATGGCTAATTGCATGATTCAGTCCAAGGACATAACACTTGATTTCTGGGTCGGAGCTGTGAATTGTGCCAACTACATTTAGTACAAAATTCCATACAAGGTAGTTTAGGGGGTCACTCCTAAAGAAACATGGTCAGGTGTAAAGCGTGATGTATAAGATATAGTGGCAGCCCCGGCTTGTAACTATGCCCAGTACCCTGCTGCCCCCTACTATACCTGATGTGGAATAATAGGCCACCCATAGTGGAGTGAGTATAGATAGGGGGCTTTGTATCAGGTCTTCGGGTTCTCCCCTCCCTGGTTGGGTAGTCGGGGTCTAGGCTCTCCCCCATCATCTCATCCGAGTGCTCTCGTGGCCATATGTTCATTATAAGGCTCCATATCTATATATAGGGGTCAGGAGTGCGGTTAGGTAGTCCCGCTCAATCTCTGGTTGGACCATGTAGAGAGAGAGAGATAGGGCACCTCTACGTTTGTTCAAGACTCCTCGTCGTTATGTTCTAGTCGAGGGCGACCTCTATATATAGAACTCTACTCTATATAGATAGTGAGATACTCTAGATCAATTATCTATATCACCGCAAATATATAAGATATAGAGGGAGGGGGGCCAAATGTGAATTTTGGAAGCAAAGCATGGGCCTTTGTTCCTGACAACGAGTGGAAATCTATGGAGAAGAGCATGAAGTTCATATGTTGGGCATTATGAGCATGTGAAGACATATTACCTTCTTGATTTTGTTACCCATGAGGTTTTTAATTGGAGAGATGTTCGTGTTGATGAATTTGATACTCCTGCAGATCATAATGTTACTCTTTATCCTCTTCCACCTCTTGTACCTGATAGGGGGGGCATATTTCTTGATTATGATAATGTTGTTGTGGATCCTGCTCCGCCACCTCCTCCTACTCAACCTATGCCTTGATGACTCTAAACTACTCTATAAGAAGTTGGTGATCCGCGTCACACTAGAGCTGAAACCTCTGGTACTGTTGATTATCGTCGCACTCACTTTATGACTTTTGGGATGGCTCTTACGAGTCAAGCTATTTCATCTGATCTAGTCACTTTTTCCAAGGCTATTGGTAAACCTGAATGGGATGCTACTATGCAGGATGAGTATTCTTCTCTTTTGAAGAATAATACTTGGGAGTTGGTGCCTCTTTGTAAGGGAAGAAAATTTGCGAGATGTAAATGGATCTATAAGACCAAATATGCAGTTGATGGTTCTGTGGATAAGTACAAGGCTCGCCTTGTCGCTAAGGGATTTTCTCAAGTTGAAGGAGTGGATTACTCTGAAACAGTTGCTTTTGTTGCAAAAATGGATTTTATTTGCCTTGTTCTTTCCTTCGTTGCATCTCATCAATGGACAATATTTTAGATGGATGTCAAAAGTGCCTTCTTTCGCGGTGATCTCCATGAGGAGATTTATATGGAACAACCTCCGAGATTTGTGCAGGATAAATCCTTGGTTTATAGGCTTCACGTTTACTTTATGGTCTCAAACAAGCTCCACGAGCTTGGTATGAGAAAATGGATGATTTCTTGTTGCATACTAGCTCTCATCGTTGTGAGACAAATCACAATGTGTATGTTTTGAAGAGTGGGGAGGATTTATTGATCTTAGTATTATATGTTAATGATCTAATCCTTGATGGCAGTTTTTATTCTCTGGTTCAAGACATACAACAGAAGTTGAAATCAATTTTTGATATGACAGATTTGGGTCTATTGCACTACTTTCTTGGTCTCTGAGTTAATCAATCTTCAGAGGGAATTTCTATCGGGCAATAGAAATATGCTACAAATCTCCTTCAAAAGTTCAACATGGCCACTTGTAAGCCTTCTCCTACACCATTTTAGTCAGTTATTGAATTGACTATTGATTGTAAGACCAAGTTGGTATGTAATGTCCCCAATGGATATATTTCTAACTCCAAACCAAATACTAACAAATCCCAACCAAAATAGCAAGTTGTAGAAGATTTACAATTTTTTTATAATGCAGATCTAAATTTACCAAGGAAAGTGCGAATTGCTCTAAGAAAGAAAATCTTTCAAAACTGAAGTAAAACCATTCTTTTATGGTCAAAAAAATATCAGCTAGTTTTATTATTGTAAAAACACTTGAGAAGTACTAGATTGGATCCAAATAGAAGGCTGAAATATTTATTATAAATTTGCAGGATGATAGTTACGGACTTAGCTGAAAAATCAGTTTCCTCAGCCCCAAAAATATGCAAACCAACTGATTTTGGCCTCTTAAAATATGACAAAGATGTTGGTGATGAGATCTGGGACAACTGTGCCCTAGAATGGGTCAAACTCCACTCGCAGGGGTGTAGATAACCCTAGATCAGGCTGAATTTGAAGGTAGAAATTTGCCTCAACACTTGACTTCAAACCCTAGTTGGAATCAATATAAATCTGCACTTTTCTCCTCAAATATCGCTGCAATTCAGAAGTAGAACTTTGAAAATCAGTAGAAACCCTTGAGTAGGGCTTCCTCTCAAAAGAAAGAAGAGTTTTCGTTCTTCTTTCAAAGCTTAAAGAGGGTTTTCGTCCTCTCAAGCAAACTACAAAGGGTTTTTGTCTTTTGAAGTTGAAATGGCAAGCATGCAATTGTAATGTCCCCTTTTTGGGACATTGTCTACATCGAAGAATTGAAGACCCTCAACCCAATGGGTTTGAGGATTGGGCTCGAAATTTGTCTTGGGATATCTATTATCTATTTTGTAACCCCTTGGTGGGCCCTCTTTAGTTAAGTCAATGTGCACATAGGCTAGTTATATTTATTACTTAATTAAAAATAATAAAGTGCACATAGTTCTAGCAATATTTAATTAGAGTTTGTGTTTTCCCTCCAAAAAGGTAAATTCGAATTGTGCACCTCTTTGTCTATAAAAAGAGGTTTTTTGTTCATTGTAAGACATGCTACGATGATTTCGATTTTGGCTCCATGTTTGGAGTAGGGATGTATGCCCAAACTTGATGCTCTTGCTCTCTCTCTCACGTGTTGGAGATCTATTTGGAATCCATTTGTAGCTGGTTTTTGATATCAATTTGAAGGATTCATTGGTGCCATTGCAAGTCGACTTCTTGTGTATGCATTCTTCTTGCCCTAGCGACTTCTTATTGTGCTTTTGTGAGCTGTTCTAAGGTATTTTGGCACACCAAACCCTAGCAAATTGCATCCATTGTTTGGTGACTGATTTTAAGAGTCAATATGGGAACAAAATATATTTAGTTGCAGTGATTTGTATGAGGCAAAGTTGAGTAATCAAATTGGGTGATTAATGATCTGGTTTTGGTCGAAATAAATCTGTTATTCCTTCATGTTCCAGCGACTTCCTTTAAAAGCTCATAGCTGTGTGCAAAATACTTATTTTGGCAGCGATTCCTAGTTTGATTGAATGTCTTCTTGTGAGTGATATATTCTAGCATTGGCGACTTGTAGTTTGCATGTCCTTGTGGTGTTTTGAGGTCTTTCATTGCAGATTTAATGGTGTAGCATTCTTCCAATATTAATTCCATAAAAGCGACTGGGTTAGTGCATTATGTATGGGTGTTTGTAGCTTCTAATTGCAGCGAACTCTGTGAGATCAGTTTGATGTCTGCTGAGACAGTGAAATCCATGTTCTTTGTCTCTCTAAAAGTATGTGCATGCATGTTTTAAGGCACCAATAACAGCAAATTATATCAAGGGTTTGATCCAAGACTGTATGCATTCATTGATCCCCTCTAGTAGCAATCTCCCTCCAAATAACATACTCCACGATTGTCTGTTATATTTCACAGATTGGAGAGCTGATTGGTTTCATGAATGATAGGGTGTTGTGAGTGATCTATTAAGTTTGAATGTGATGAGTCCCTTGTTGCAGAAAGAGTGCTAAATCTGATTTCATATGCACTATAAGCAGCGAATTCATCCTACACTCTGATGCTATTTCTTTTAAGTGGAATCGACTGAGTTTTGTGTATGGTTTGGGGTATTTTATAGCTCCTTGATATAGTGATCTGGATCTGATTTTGTATGCAGTCTAGGAGCAGCAAATAGCAAATTAACCCCTTGCATTTGTGGCTATATCCATCTCCCAGTTTCAGTGACTGGTTATAGGATTGATACTTGCATTGTATGACAATCTATTGAGTTGATTATATCCGATTCATTAGCAGCGTTGAGATAAGGAATTTTATGTTAGTATAGTTGAAGCATTTGTATGTTTTGGCACCAATGGAAGACTGAAATCGTTGGCTCAGTTTGAATGGGAAATACAAGAGTTTACATGCACAGATCAGCTGAGTTTATATTTTTCATTTACATAATTACCCAGGGGTTTTAGAAGGGTTCATTGTTGACATAAGAATTGTTGATTCTACTTGATTGGTTGCCATTTCCCATTGGTCCCATAAGGGGGACATTACAGCAATCTTAGACCAAAATATAAAAAATTATCATGTGCAAAAAGATTTCCTCTCCTATGCATGGCGACCTCCTTTTATAAGCTGTCTTGGCCTTTTTGCCACCCAAAACAACCAATCAGATTTCTTTGCCTGTATTTAATATTTTCCTTTGAAAATAAAATAAAATAAAGTGACTTTCTTTTTCTAATTTTATTTTATCACTTTATCTTTTCTTTTTCCACTTTGTCATGAGTAATAAAGTGCTTATAATAATATTTTAAGATGCACTTTATGATGAATTTATTATGACTAAGTTTCCCTTTTTATTCCTCCCTTAGCCGTTGGGAAACAAAATTGGGCTAAGGGTCTTCGACTGAGAAGGGTATATTACATGGTAGATCCTACTTTGTTTAGATAGTCGGTATGAATTCTTCTATATCTGATTCACACTAGTCCCGATATAACTTTTGCCTTGTCTCTCGATTTTCACATGAACCTCATTAGAGTCATTGGCAAGCATCTAGGCATATTTTGCACTATATTCGCGGGACTTTGAATTTTGGCATTCACTATTCACCATAGGGATCTTCTAATATTGAAGGGTTCATCACATATTCAGATTGGGGTGGATGTCGTGCTACACGAAAATCTACTTCTGGTTTTTTTACCTTGCTTTATGTCTAGTTGCATGGGCTTGTGAAAAACATACAACTATTGCTTTATCTTCTACCGAGGTAGAATATAGAGGTGCAATCAAGGCTGTTCAGGAGGCTCTTTGGCTTCGGCAACTACTTGATGAATTTGGATTCTCACAGAAATCTCCTACTCCGATCTAGTGTGATAATCAAAGGGCCTTTGAAATCGCTCGAAATCTAATTGAGCATCAACGGACCAAACATTTGGAGATTCACATGCACTTCATTTGGAAGTTTATTCAAGATGCCGTTGTTCGTTTGGAGTTTGTTTCCACTGCTGCTCTGATTGCCGACATTTTCACAAAACCCTTACCCTCTCCTCATTTTCTTTAGTTATGAGAGTTGCTTGGGGTTAAGAAGGTTGTACTTGGGGGGGGATTTTGTATAAAAGTCCTTTTATTTCTTGTTGTATTGGGTACCTTATCAGGCGTTGTAGCCGGGATCCCTTCTTGTTGTTTTTTGTTTTTTCACTCCCTAGCATTCTCTCAAGGGAGGGTGTTCACACTATAACTCGTTCAGGATGTTTCCTAACTAGTTATTTTTTGTGTTTACACCTAATAAGCTTCATTTTGGGAGCTTTAGATTTAATTATTAGATTAAATCTATTATAAGAGAGTTGTTTCACTCATGTACACATTTTAGGAGTTGTTGAGAATATGTCTCATCTCCTTGATATGTGGAGATATCTCTATCGCCAATTTTAGGCTGTCTCACCTATTCCTAAAGTGTAGATTATCATTGTTTAGCCTATTTAATCAACCTATTCCCGGATGAGGAACAAGGGAGAGTTTTTCCTGAATAATATTGGAGTTCTGTGTTTTATTCAATTTGCTGTGTTTAAATTTGATTTTATGAGTTTATTGTTTGTTGATCCATTGCTGTAGTTCCTACACGATCCTACATGCTACTCCTATACTCTTAGTCACTCTGGCCTTGTGTTTGATTATCCTACAACACTATTGTGACAATTAAGGTTCCATATAGCTTTCAAAGAACCCTGTGTTCCATGCTAGGAATATACGTGTGGAGGTACAGACTGGAGCAGTTGAGTTGGTTTACATTCCAAGGATCACATAACCAATATTCCACTGAAGTTTTAAGCAAGAAGAAGTTTGAGCAGTTCAGTGAACTTAATGTGAGAGAATGAATTAAACATCATGGGCAGCTGTTAAAAATAATATTTAATCCCAAATTCTAGGAATAGTATTTCTGATTAAGTTTGTGAGGGGTACTATTATTTGTATGTGGGTCATGGGGGTACATGTATATTAGGATTATTATTTTTCTTTTATTTCTTTTTACCCTCGTATGGCTCCTCACATGTGTGTCATAACTATATGACTTGTCATGCTGTCTTATAGGAGTGATCTAACTGTAGATTATTCTCTTTTCTCTCATACATGTACCTTATAATATATCATCTCGTTTTTCTACTTAAATTTCCTTCACATCCTCAGAAATAGGCGCATCATTTTTCAATCATGGTATGTTGGGGAGCCTTTAGCATTGTTTTTTGGATTCTTCTCTCTATTCACGAGAGATTATCGTATTGTACAATTATTCTCATTAAGTGAAGACAAGTTTTTACTATGAGATATATTTTTAGAGGAATACTTTCCCATGCTTTAAAGATGCAATTTTAAAATTTTGACAAGTATTGTAAAAAATATTGACTTTCTGAAGGCATTTCTTACATTGTTTTTATTTCTTATTGCAGCGAAGGCATTGCAGTATCTTCACAATCTTGGAATTGTTCATAGGGATGTCAAACCTGCAAATATTCTTGTATAAGTTCCTATCACTCGTTATAATCACTGTAATCTTTTTATTCTCACTTGTTTATTAATTTTTTGTCATTTATAATGATGTCTTTGCTGAAGCGATTGACATGCAATTTTTACAGCTTGACAGCAAAACGGAAGCACATCTTGCAGACTTTGGATTGGCAGCATATGAAAAAAATCTTGAGGAGATGACTTTAGGAAATTGGAAGTCATGTGGGAAACCAACTGGGGGTTTTCATAAAAGGAGAATGGTTGGAACGCTTATTTATATGGCACCAGAAGTACTTAAAAAAGAAATACACACCAAGAAGTCTGATTCTTTTAGTTTTGCAATCACAATCAAGTAAGTGAATCATATTTAGTCTAATTATAAATGTATGAAATAATATTTTCAAATCAATGGCGTTGTCATTCCATTCGTATTATAACTTTAAATAAACTTTGAAGTGAATGGTGAATGAGTCTAATTGGCCAATAGGAATCTGATTCATGGGTATCTACCATCAGATGCAATTTCCTAAACCAGAACTAATGACATAAATTTGTTGATACAAACATGATATATCGATTATCAATCAATCCTTTTCTCTATATTCCTGTGACTTGAGAGAAAAACCAAACATGTACGCAATAAAACACACAACTCAGAAAATGGAGATAGAAAAGCTTGCTGCACTTTCACCAATCAGATTTGAAAATAAGATTGGAAAGTACATTTAAGTGAGAAAGGTGACCAACTGATTCTTGACTAATCATTAATTACAAAGATAATTGTTGAACCCTCCCTTACAATTTATTTTTGTCGAGCACAATGCTATGTTTTAATATTCACAGAATATTATCTGTAAGCCACTCCTGATGTAATTGTAAATCAGCCAACATCTTTCTCAAGAAACCACCTTACGTGCAACCCAAACAACCTTATACTCTGCCTGCTAAATGCCAAAAACAATTGTTTCTTTCTTGGCCAAGATACTGCACTTTTTCCAAGTCTGAAGACATTATATCACTGAATTTCTGTCATCAACTGTGCATCCCAATCTTAGTCTGTATAACTAACTTGAAAATCATCAGAAATGGCAATACTGAATTTGAATATCCAGTGTGCCTTTGACATACCTCAATATCCTACTTGCTGACCATCAATAATCAGCAATTAGTTTATTGAGAAATCTGCTACCATAAATAGCAACAAAGGAAATGTCAGGCCCAGTGGAAGAAAGATATATTAGGATGCCTACCAATTTTCTATCAAGTGATTTGTCAACATTCTGAACAAAAATTACACTTGAGGTTTCCTGTGTTAAATCAGCCACTTTAGGGGTCATTACTGGCTTACAATATGCCGTTTTTAGTTTCCCAAGTAGTCCTCTTGCATACCTTTGTTGAGAAACAAACACACGTTATTTGTTTGCAAGAACTCAACCTCTAAGCAATAAAGGATTTGATCTCCATTGAAATAAATGGATGGAAATATGTCATAGATTTGAAGAATCAGGCTTTAAGTGAGGAAGCCTCCTTAGTCTCATCGGAGTCGAACTCAAAAGAAGAATTATTTTTCTTGACAGGAACTGAGGTATGATGGAGACAAATGATGAAGGGGTCTTGGAGTTACAATCTTGCTTTGAAGACTAGACAATCTCCCTTAATGGTATGTTCCATTGGCAGATGGAAGACTACTAAGCATTCCACTGTGATTGTAATAATGTTGAGCTTATGGAGATTGAAGAAGGCCAAGGCTTGCAGCGCGAAGACCCAGAGCAAAGGTTGGTGATGCCAAGCATAGTTACCATATTTGTACGAATATGGTGAAAAGTCGGTTTGTTCCGTTCTTTTCTGGGATTTCGAACTTGTTCGGTAAAGTTCGACTTATTTCAAACGTATTTTCCTTTAAAAAAGTTTGGATAAAAAATAAATTTAAAGAATATCATAGTATTACCGCTTCAAACTCAAAACCTAAAAGGAACTAAAATACACGACTCTGCATCAGTGCATTGTTCAAAGAGCTATTTCCATTGTTCGATTCACAGCACTATTTCTAGATGAATGAGTGTATAGGTAATACGATTACAACTGTGCTCGCGAAATGCTAATGGAGACTTGATGCCGCATGAAAGAGAAGTGTTTTCGTTTCAGCACTGACTGTGCAAACTTGGCCTGACTGGGTTTGTTAAGCTGTCAAGCAGCAACGCCTGTGTATTTGCATTCAACTTGCAAGCATTATCTTTATTTTGCATGCCATACCAGACGTGTTAGGGCTTCAAGCTCCATTAGATCTGACTCGCTGAGCATCAAAACACTTCTTCCCTTATCCTCGTGGCTGTTTAAGTTTCAATATGTGGTTGTTGCTCTTTAATCCGTAGCAAAATTTGAGTTAGGTTTTATTTTTATTTTGTAATAGTGTGGTGGCATTTTATTTTTAGTATTTAGCAAAGAGTTTAATATTTTTTGGTTTGTAACTTCGTATAAGTTTAAACTTTAAAATTTTATTATTTTAGTTCTTTATGACTAAACATTATAGAGTTCGTTCATTGAGTTTTATTATGTGTAGTTTATAAAATATTATATATTTTTTTCAATAAAAATATGGATAGCTATTATTTGTAATATATTCGTTAAATCTATAAAAAATTAAACTGAACCAAACCGAATCTTTTGTAAAATTCCGAACTTTTTTGTAATGTCCCCATTGAGATAATTTATGCCCCCAAAAGGAACAACTGCAAATCTAATCTATAACAACAATTTATAGGAGATATACTTGATAAAAATAATGCAGATTTGAGCTGCTGCTACAACTTTTGCATTTGAGGACGAAAACCTTCTTTTGCAATCCACATCTGAGGACAAAAACCCTCCGGTGTATTCAGATTTGTGGACGAAAACATTAGTTACCAGGTCCGGAAATCCAAGGGCACGAAAACAATAGTTACCGGGTCCGGAAATCTACAGTGATTTCCAGCCCCTCTCATAGGGGAGCGACCCACATTGGGGAAGAGTTGGGTGGTTTCTAGGGCATGACGACTTCCAACTCAACCATCATTGCATTCTTCATATTTTTAGTAGCTGGAATCTACATTTGGGCTTCATTTTTGGGCTTGGATTCATTCATTTCCAGCCACTTTATAAGTGTGTTCTCTGCTATCATTTATTTAATTCCCAGCTGGGGTTTGAAGTCTGAATTTTTGATTAATATTGGTTCTGAAATATTTTTGTGTCCCTACATCTTTTGGATGGTGTGAATGGTGCAATTTTGAAGAGTTATTTGTAATATCACGTTTGGGGACAAAACTGAAAATTAAAGAAATTAGCTCAAACCCCCAAAATAAGCAAGTCTGATTTTTATGACGACAATTAATAAAAGACCAAAAAACACTCAAACCTTAGCGACTAGGAGAGAGAGAGAGAGAGAGAGAGAGAGAGAGAGAGATCCACCGTTGAAATATTCCTAAATGAATATTTTGGCTCCAATGGGTTTTTTAAGCTAATCTAACACCTTACCAAACAGATTATGGTAGATAGAATGAATAGACTAACTCCAGATCCATTTGGGACATTGAAAATTGCGATTAAGGCTGATCATAAGACCCTCATAGAACAGTAATTGAATTGATGACTTTCCAAACCAGTGACAAATACATATTTTATACAACCAAATCAGTCCTTACAGGCGTATGCAACCAAATGAAAGCTTATCCTTAACTGCAGCAGTAGCTACAAAAATGACGACTAGAACATGAGGATGAAACTCATACAAAAGAAGCCCAACAAATAAGATTCTTAGAAAATTTGACCCCGTTATTTAATTTATCCAAAAAATATGGTGCAATATGTGTTTTTAGTGGTTTAACATGACTAAAATAATTACCAGTAAATTTTCCTTCTTAGAGGTCTGAAATTAACACTTTAATTCCCTCAAAAAATTCTGAAAATCATCTAGTTTGAGTCACTAATTTCCTATAAATAGCTAGTACACATATCAGACCTGGAAATTTTATTTATTCCACAAGAATCACCCACAACATGGGTCACTCTAGCTAGTACAGAGAAGATACAACTGCTACCAATCAAGTCTTCAAACCCTTTATGAAAAAATCCACAAAATCAGATAGAAAATATTGAAATTCCTTGCAAGCTCGATGGAATTACCTGGGTGGAAATTCCTCTCTTTATCTAATAAGGTTTTCGTCCTCTAGAGGTATAAACTAAGGGTTTTCGTCCTTAGAATATTTTTATACCAAAGCACCGTGCTTAAGATAAAATTCATATTTGATAAAATGAGTATGAGAGATGCCTCTCCTCTAAGTTGACCTTTCCTTTTATAGGGAAAATTGACCCAAAAGGACCTGTATTGGTGATTATGGAAGTCTTTTGGGTCAATTTTCCCTTTAAAAGGAAAGGTTGACTTAATGGAGAGGCATATCTCATACTCATGTTATCAAATCTGAATTTTATCTTAAGCCTGGTGCTTTTGTATAAAAATATTCTAAGGACGAAAACCCTCTTAGAGAAAGAAAGGAATTTCCATACCTCATGGGACTATATGTACATTTACCCAAGTATTGGGTACAAGACTGAGCAAGCAAGGAAGGAATATCACATTATATCTTCTAAATGGTTGATACGTGGAAGGGATAGAGACTCTTCACATATGAATGATACAACTCTTCATGAGAGTGCTTTGGTGTCTTCAAATTCCCATGAGATATGTACAAATTTATATGATGAATTTGATAGAAATGTTGATTTATTTACATCATCCTTACAAGAGGTGTCTCTAGAAGCTTCTACTTTAGAGGCTAGCATAGAGCATGTGAGTGTTTTGGATAACAATGTCATGGATTCATTGGGTCATGATTGTAATGAAAGCATGAAGGAGGAAAATTCAGAATTTTCAGTTGATGATCATGTCCTTCATGAATTTGATGATTTTGTTGATGAAATTCATAGTGGACTAACCACTCATATTTGTCTTTGATGGGTGTTAAAGAAATCCATAACTCATCTTTTGTTATGTCAGCAATTCATTATGATATGACAACTCTTTATTTGTTGATTATCGAATCCATCTTCCATGATTTGTCAAGAGTAATAGATGTCCTACTTGGAATTCCATGTCACTTTCTAATTTTTAGGATCTACATCAACTTCTGGTAGTTATTGGAGTGTGGGAGACTCAACCCACAAGGAGCTAACTTCACAGGATGCATATTGGGTGGTAAGAAGTACATCGTCTTTGTTGTTGCAACAGTCCTACACTCAACCCATTATGAACCAAGATTTGATGTAGCGAAGCCAAGTCATCATGGAGATAGAGAATGATGATACTCCAAGGTATGCAATGAATGATAATATATCCAATTTGTTGTTGCACATTCAGATTTCTTTCCCTCATGAAAATCATGACAAATTAGAAAGTGAAGTTTAAATTATGGAGTTTGTTGAAACATTGGTCCATACTCATTTTTGTGAGCATCAGAAGATCTATGTTTTGTGGTAATATTTGCTTCATTTGACAGGTACAAGGGCCAGGCTTGTGGAACATTTCAGCATGTTTTCTCTTGTGCATTTGACTTGGACAAAACAAAATCAGAATTACTTGAGGGAAAGCAATTTTTGGGAAGGGAGGATTGTAATGCACCCTTTTCCCAATCAAATACCTTTGGCCTATTTTTTCAAACCGGCAGTGAAAGGAAAAATATAAGGGTGACTTAAGTCACAATAAATTATTATAAGTGCCTAAAGAAAATTAAATAATTACTAAAACACTTATAATTATTTATTTGGATTAATAAAAAGATGCACTTATAAATTAAGTTGTAATACATAGTAAAGTGCAAAGGGGGGTTTCTAATATTAATTTTCTATGGGCTCCACTCTTGACAGGTTGACGTTGGATATGCCAAGAGATAGGAGAGACAGTTTGAGGGCCAAACAAGATCAGAGGCCTAAATCATCATCACTTTCTATTCACAAAGGTCCAACACTATATGACAAAGAAGTGGAAGTGATTAGCATATTTGAGGAGTCTATCATTCTTCCTTAAGATGTTAAGGATAATTTTCCTTTCATGGACTACATGGACATGCAACCAAGTATTGGCCTCAAAATTGAGCAGGAAAGGAAGGAATATCACACTATAGCTTCTAAATGGTTGATACATAGAAGGAATAGAGAGTCTTCAATATGTGTGATACAACTCTTCATGAGAGTGATTTGGCGTCTTCAAGTTCCTATGAGGTATGCAAAAAAATATATAATGAATTCTTCTCGTGGCTACATCAAATCAAAAACCCTCCAGGTGGGAGGAACATTGCTATGATACCACTGTAATGTCCCAAACTAGGACAATGTTAACCATAATGGAATTTTTGGGCTAATCCAACACCTTACCAAATAGATTATGGTAGATAAAATGAATAAACTAACTACAAATCCATTTGGACATTGAAAAATGTGATTAAGGCTGATCATAAGACCCTAATAGAACAATATTTGAATTGAAAATTTTCCAAACCAGTGACAAATACATATTTTATACAACCAAATCAGGCCTTACAGGGGTATGCAACCAAATGAAATCTTATCCTTAACTGCAACAGTAGCTACAGAAATTGTGACTAGAACATGAGGATGAAACTCATACAAAAGAAGCCCAACAAATAAGATTCTTAGCATATCGGATCCCTATATTTTATTTATCCAAAATATGGTGAAATATATGTTTTTAGTGGTTAAACAAAATTGAAATAATTACCAGTAAATCTGCCTTCTTAGAGGTCTGAAATTAACACTTTAATTCCCTCAAAAATTCTGAAAATCATCTAGTTTGAGTCACTATAGCTAACACACAGATCAGACCTGGAAATGTTATTTATTCCACAAGAATCACCCATAACATGGGTCGCTCTAGCTAGTATAGAGAAGATATAACTACTACCAATCAAGTCTTCAAACCCTTCATACAAAACTCCACAAAATAAGCTAGAAAACACTAAAATTCCTTGCAAGCTTGATGGAATTACCTGGGTGGAAATTTATCTTTTTCTCTAAGAGGTTTTTTGTCCTCTAGAGGTATAAAATAAGGTTTTTTGTCCTTGAAATATTTTTATACAAAAGCACCAGGCTTAAGATAAAATTCATATTTGATAAAATGAGTATGAGAGATGCCTCTCCTCTAAGTCAAACTTTCCTTTTAAAGGGAAAATTGACCCAAAGGACCTCCATAATCAACAATCAACAATTGGTGATTATTTCTAAACATAAGTCCCCAAAACTCTCATCTCTCCAAGTTGCATTTTCCTCCTAGGGAGGATACACAGTTATCATGGGCCTTATACTACCCAAGTGGCCGATATTCCTTCTCTAGGAAATTCGCCAAACTCCCTAGGAAGAATACAAAATTAATATTAGAACCCCCTCCTTTGCACTTTTTTAAATATTAAAACCTAATTTATAAGTAAATATTTTTATCAAGACAAATAAATAATTATAATTTATTTAATAATTATTTTGTTTTCTTTAGGCATTTATAATAACTTATTGTGACTTAAGTCATCCTTGTGCATATCCTTTGGTTGTCGGGTAGACAAAATTGAGCCAAAGGTTTTCAATAAGATCTATTCGAAAAGAGGGACATTACAACCGTAGAAACACTCAAAAATTATGAGAAGTTATTCCTTGGGTTGCCATTGATTTTAGAAGCTAGAAAAAGTGATCAAATCAACAAACTCAGAATTCTGGAATTTATTATGGCACAAAATCAGCTGAAACTTGTAAATTCAATAACTTTTAGAAAACAAAGAATTTCCACACACATGAATATTCAAAATGATCAAAAAAATACCAGCAATCAAATGAGACCAATATCATAATTTTCCAACCATGGAAACCCTCTCAAAATTGATCCCAAAATCTCTAAATGAGTAGATAAAGTTTCCCAATGCCAATAAAAATTTGAATATGAAGTATTCTCCTCAAATCTGCAATATTTTTCAAGGTCACACAATATAAGAGGGTTTTCGTTCTCCTATAAGCCACTAGAAGGGTTTTCGTCCTTTTAGGAATTGCCACACACTTGGGTTTTCGTCCAAAAGTGAAGAACAAGGAGCCACAAGCTCACAATGCCCAAATAGAAAAATGCACCAAGATAGATCCTCCAATTGAGCTCTCTAATCTTCTTTTATAACCTCTTTTTGGCGCCAAAGCTTGGAATAGCAAAGACGACCCCTTAAAGTATTCTTTTAATCTTTAATTGGCTTTTAAAGTGCATAAAACCCGGCCGACCTACTAAAGGAAAACACATACTAAGAAGAAACATTAAAAATTAGAAAAACAGATATAAAAGAAGCTCAATTTCCTTCTCCAACTCCTCTACTTCTTTGTCAAGGAAAAGGGAATGATAAGAAGTCCAAATCATGCTTTTAAATTGGAAAAGGAGACATTACAATTCTCCCTTCCCAAAATTGCTTGTCCTCAAGCAAATGCAAATGCCTTGATCACAAATCTTACTAGGAGACTCGAAAATGATTTGTGTAGGGGTTGGAAATGAGTTGCAACAACTACCAATCATTCTGAATTCCACGCAAATAAGCAATATGATGGTTGGGATGATTGTCTTTGACGATGAGACTCTCTTACCAATATTATCATGTGAAGAATTCCGCTCAAATGGCTCAAATGTATAGCTGTCCATGACTGAAATTGAGTGAACCAGCAATAAAGATATGATGTAACAGCCTTAGCCTCTTAGCCTTTTGCTTGATTGAATCTTATTTCTTGCTGAAAATTCAAATATAAAAACTAGGACTTCTTAATTGCTTGCTTTATTAGTACATGTACTATTAATTATTATATTTGTTATTAAGGATATAGGTTTTTTTTCCTGGGACCCTACCCAGTTACATGAAGGCCATAGCCTGGATATACAATAGTTACCATAAGAGACCAAAACAAGACTGAATCAAACACTCAGTCAACACACAACACAAAACCAACAGAAACACAACACTAACACGGAATAAAGTGCCTTTCATCCAGATACTCCATGAAGCTGGAAACCAGAACATGTAGTTACTTCATGATCTTCTGCAAAATTCTTGTTGACATACTGGAAATCCCATTTTGATGTCACTGAGGCTTGTTTTTCCTCTTCTTCTTGTGACTGTGATCAACTCTAAGAACGAACTGGTAATACCAAAAAGAGCAGGCAATAATTCAATGGTACAGCCTTCTTAATGTTCATTGGGTATTGACACTTGTCACCAATGCATTGGCTCTGAAGATTATTCCACTTGTATCCTTCTCTATCTTATGTGACCAAACTGATTGCAAAGGGTTTCCATGCAGACTGTCGTCAAGCCATTACCATTACATCCAATGGATAACCTGCAAACAGCGAGTAATGAGTATTTAAGAACACCATTTGATGAATCTCTTCATACTCAAACTTCCCGACGCAAGTGTCTCTCTTCATGTCAATTGCTGTTATAGCCCATGCTCAGTCCTAATGCTTAAATAGCAGTAGATTTGGGGGGACTCAGTATTCTTCTTGCCAATAGACAGGAGACCAAGAACCGCCTTGCCTTCACCATGAATTGTGGGAGGAGTAGCACTCTTGGGACTATCATGGCAACCCTCAAGTTAGATTTCAATGCAGACTTGTATAAAGAGGGTCCGTATCAGAAATAAAGACGACCTCAACGAGGTACCTTACTGTTAGTTATTTCGGGCAGATTGTTGCATGAACTGATTGGAGTTGCGGAGCAAATTCAGTCATATTGAGGGCAGCAGAGGGATGTACCTGGTGGAGGAAAGGGGGGTCACCCTGAGGGTGGAGAATCGTGTGGTCGAAGTATTTAGTACAACATCAGAAATAACCATCCATGATGCAACATGGTAGTTCCACATCCACCCTTTTGATAAGAAACTGAAAATCTATTTGCAGCAATAACTCACATTCCATGTTGTTAGAAACTAAGTCACAGGGTTCGGCGATTTTCAAGCAAAAAATTCGAAAATCACCGAACCTTATTCACCCAAATAAAAATCGCGAATATTCGTACATATTTGGCATTAAAAAAACTTATAAAACGTTGCGACCTGAGCTTTGAGTTGAAGCGACCTGTGTTCTGCTCGAACACTGCCTCTCCAGCATCAAGGGATAGATCTACGACCAGCTGCTCAAGGCCACGAGCTTCATTGACCTCCACTGCAGGGAGATTCCATCGTCAGAGCACTCGGCTTCAATCCAATTAGATGTGTTTCCATTTGCATTTGTTTTTCTTTGCATTTAAATGAATCATGGCCTGCTCTCCTGCATTTTCTGCAGAATACCGGAGAGTTGATACACCTGCGACTTGGAGCCATCCCTAGCGCCGCCGACAACCACGAGAGAAAGTTAAAAATCCTTGCCCATGAAATATATTTTTCAATGTGTCGATTAGGTTAGAGTAAGTTTTAACTTTTAAAGCTTATAATTTATAACTGATTTATATTTTATAATTTATAATTTATAATGTTGGTCAATTAGGTTGAGTAAGATTTAAAATTTATAATTTACAATTGGTTTGTATTTTATAATTTAAAATTTATAATGTTATTCATATTTTATGTTTTATAATTATAAATTTACAATTGTTTTTAATTTATTAATGTTTTAATTTTTAGAAAATAATTAAGAATAGAATCGGTAATTCAAATTGTATAGTAATGTTTTAGCTATTTTGAAAATTTTGTGTATTTATATTTTTTTTT
This sequence comes from Taxus chinensis, assembly GCA_019776745.2. NCBI lineage: Eukaryota > Viridiplantae > Streptophyta > Pinopsida > Cupressales > Taxaceae > Taxus > Taxus chinensis. Next base: position 488,659,806 of record CM034154.1, read on the forward strand.
TTAAATGAAAATTATAACAGCCGAATTTAATCACGAATTTTTTATCCGAATTTTATCATTGCCAAACTTAATCCAAATTTAATCCTCGGCGAACACGAACACGAACACGGTGACTTAGGTTAGAACCCATGAGTAAATTTATATGAATTTTCTTGAGCTTCCTTTCATGCGAAGTACAAAAGATAGCTAGCGCACCATTCATATATACCTTGTTTCTTACCAAACCATTTGAATTTTTGCACCTTTCATCAACACCTTTTCTTATAGGATGGGTACCAACACTCTCATGATTGGTTGCAATTTGTGCTCCCTTATCTGCTGTTATAGAAAACATGGAACATAGATCTGCCCCTTTTTGCAAAATTTCATCTAGCAAAAAGCTCACTTGAGGTGTCTTATCAACATTGCCTTGAGGGATCATTTTCTTAAAAACATATTTTGAAATGCACACCATACTATTTCCCATTCTCCCACAATATTCAACTTTAACACACAAATGAGGAAGCAACAAACAAGTGTCTCAAAATTGATGAATTGAAAAGATTACCTTGTTGTAGAAGACCTTTTGATTGACCCAAGTGGAGTGTTTGGGACACCAAAACATGATTTTCAGGCTGCATACCAACTGCTGTACCTACCCTCTTCGAATTGCTCAATCTATGTCTAAAAATATGCATATCACTCCCAACTGAAGTGACCATAGCTGAGAATGCTTCAATGGTGACCCATAATGCCTTGAAAAACTGAAAATTATCTTTCATTATGGCTGTCTTCTTGTGCCAATCAACAAGTAGGGTGAAATGAGATCTGAAAATGATGTTATCCATATTGCGAAAACTTGTAACAACAAACTTATTGTCCTCATATCTATTCGGACAAAGGTTTCCTCCCTCTTTTCCCATTTGCTCAAGCCTGAATTCATCATGTGCCAAAAGAAAATTAGTGCTAACCAAACAATGGTCCACCATTACCTCATACTGCTGAAATTCGGCAATAAGAATGGGAGTAAGGGTAGCATCTTCATCTTTTATGGCTCCTGCTCTTCCAAAGTGCCGAGCTTGAGTAACATGCTCAATGTGCTTGTTCTCCTTCCTTGGCTCGTGCTGCACTATGTCCTCAAACCCTTGTGTCACCAAGGTGTTGCTAGGAAAACCAGCTAAGAGATCAATTGTGGCAAGAGGATCGGAGGTTTCTAACCCTCCCAAGGGCTGTTCCCTCTCACTAACTAGCTGCGGCAATACACTATCCTCATCCTCATCCTTGGGGGAATAGACATGCCTCTCCTCCCCTAGTGAACTTGGGAATTTGATTCCCTCTTCAAACAGATCCGTAGTTGCTCCTTTCTTTGCCTACAAGATGGGACTCTTTTCCTCAAGGGTTGGGATATCCTTCCCATGGCCGTTGTGCATGCTTCGAGGCTTGGACCTAGTTCCAATGCCCACTCTTTTTGTTTCCAATTTTATGAATTCTGAAAAGGTTAGGGCATCACGAATCTTCTTCGGAAGAGCTTGATACTCCTCAAAGCAAGTTGCAACCTTGTTGACCTTTGAAACCCTAGGCTCTTCCTTGAATGTCCTTCCTCTTTGTAGGTTTTACATGGTGGAGGCAAGAGAGTCCAAGGTACTTGCTAGTTTTTCTTGTGCCTTTATCAATATGTCCATTGAAACCCTAGGCCTTTGAGAATCCGAGCTTTGATAGCACTGTACTATCCTGTTTGGGGACAAAACTGAAAATTAAGGAAATTAGCTCAAACCCCCAAAATAAGCAAGTTTGTTTTTTATGACGACAATTAATAAAGGACAAAAAAAACACTCTCAAACCCTAGTGACTTGGGGGAGAGAGAGAAATCCACCGTAGAAACACTCAAAAATTATGAGAAGTTATTTTTTGGATTGCCCTTGATTTTAGAAGCCAGAAAATGTGATCAAATCATCAAACTCAAAATTATGGAATTTTGTTATGGCACAAAAACAATTGAAACTTGTAAATTCAATAACTCTTAGAAAATAAGGAATCTCCACACATGAATACTCAAAATGATCATAAAAATACCAACAATCAAATTAGACCAATGTCATATCCAACCATGGAAACCCTCTCAAAATAGATCCCAAAATATTTAAATGAGTAGATAAAGCTGCCCAATGCCAATAAAAATCTGAATTTGAAGTATTCTCCTCAAATCTGCAATAATCTTCAAGCTTACACAATATGAGAGGGTTTTTATCCCCCTTTAAGCCATTAGAAGGGTTTTCGTCCTTCTAGGAATTGCCACACACTTGGGCTTTCGTCCAAGAGTGGAGAACAAGGAGCCACAAGCTCACAATGTCCAAATAGAAAAATGCACCAAGATAGATCCTCCAAATGAGCTCTCTAATCTTATTTTATCACCTCCTTTTGGCACCAAAGCTTGGAATAGCAAGGCTGACCCCTTAAAGTATTATTTTAATCTTTAATTGGCTTTTAAAGTGCATAAAACCCAGCCAACCTGCTAAAGGCAAACAAATACTAAAAAGAAACATTAAAAATTAGAAAAACAGATACAAAAGAAGCTCAATTTCCTTCTCCGAATCCTCTACTTCTTTGCCATGAAAAAGGGAATGAAAAGAAGTCCAAATCTTGCCCTTAAATTAGAAAAGGGGACTTTACATTATTGTTTTTTCCTTTCTGCTGTTATAAAAATCAGATTGTTATTTATTGTTGTTATAATTTTCAGTTGTCATAAAATTCAGTTTACTATCAATTGGGGTTTGTGCATTTCCTTTTCTTTTTAGTTAGAGCCCGAAAAGGGACATTACCGTCGTATCAGAGCATTGATCCTCCCATCCTGGAGGGTATTCATTCAGAAGGAGAAGATAAAATGGCAAACATAAATTTTGATGATGCTAGGTTTGCCCAAGGGAAAAAGAGGTTGGCTAATATAATGGCACGACTGATCCATATTATGCATCCAAAGAGTTCTTCAAGGGGCAATGACAATCTTGAACCACTGAGATCCGAGATGGATCCTACAGCCAAGGCTTTTCAACCTACCTTCCTCCCAAGGGAAGGAGTTATCCTGGAGGTGGATACACAAAATTCAGTAACGCACAATATTGTGGCCAACTATGAAGAATATAGGGCTCTTCCGAATGAGATCTGTGATGTTGTTTTACTTGCCGAATTCATAGGGGTAAGCAAGGGAAGGTCATGGCCAAAGCCTAGACCTCATGTGCTACTGAGGGATCTTCAAAATGCTTTGGGGAAGGTGATGCTCTCCACATTCAATGGCTCCAACAAAGGGTTAGCCGATGTATGGGTGAAGATGCTAGGGTTAAACCCTAGACCACAAGAACATGCCAAGGAGTCAAACCCAAAGGGGTTTCTCTTGAATGTAGAAAAAGAAAAAACAGATCTGCAAGAGGGTTTTGAGGGGGAGTCCCAAGAAGACCATGTTGAAGGGAATACATATGAGAAAAGAGCTTCACCGGTTGTTAACGATGATGTTCAGCTTGCTAGAATTTTCCAAAGAGTGAACAATGAGAAGCAAATTGATGGTGTTTTGGACTTTGGCGAGAACCACAATGATGTTCCATACATGTGTCAACAAAATATGGAAGGAATAAAAGCAAGAAGATCTTCCCTTGTTGAAGAAGCAAAGACAAAGCAGGGTGAACTCCTTGAGGGTGAGCTATGATAATGTTGACCATATTTCCGATTTATTGTTTCCTCTTATGTCACTGCCATATTTTTGTCATCATGGAAAAGATTTTAAGAAGCATGTTAGGTCCAAAGAGACAACTTGCAACTATGGGCATGTTGCTTCGTTTATTCAAGACAAGATTCCTTTGGCATGGGTGGTCTTTGGAAGATCAAGGGAAATATCATTTCTTGCACTTGGATTGAAAGGATACTTATGAGCAATCAAAGAGGGTTGGTTGTGCGTTCTGACCACATGGTGAAGGATCAATGTTCTCGGTTAATAGAACGCTCCTGGGGGCTAAGCAACACACATGAAAACAAGATCGCAGGGAATGGCCAAAAGAAGATAATTCCAGTTGGATGCTTAAGGTGTAAAGATGGTAAGCAAACTAGATGTTATTTTTACAGTCAAAATTGTATGAATCAACTTGCTATGGTTTTGTGGGACTCAAGTTACTTTCAAGATTGCCACTTTTGGATGTATGTGAAGGTTATGGATATTCCATCCACAAAAAATATAAATTCAGCTGCATGGAATATAAATTCAGCTTGCTATAAGGTATGTGATAATTCAATTTCATGAATTGAGGTGAAGTAATGTATCATGCTATTGTTTGGGATTGGTTCTCTTAAACACAACTAGCAAGAATGCCTAATGAGACATGGATTCAATGTGAGTTTTTTTGGTGTAAGTTGTTGCACCCCATTTGGTGCGAGGTCCAAACGTCCAAAAGAAAACAATAATATTCCGAACGATGATATTAATAGTAATAATGATGTTAATAATTTTTTTAATGGTTAATAAGTCGTAAAACTAGCACAAAGCGATTACTAACTCTATATGCGACTAAGTCACAAATATGGCGAAGTGGCACCAAACCACTTAAGTGTCTATGACAAGGTGAGATATAATTAAAATTTTCGCTGTTATGACTGCATTGCTAGTACGACATTAAAAGGCGTGGGGATGGCATAAAGCCACTCGTGCAATTTTATAACCATCTCGCAATTTTCAAGGTCGGTGATAATTTAATCGCGATGGAATATTTTAGTTACTTTATAAAATGGTGGTTAAAAATTAACGCGTCGGAAGAGTTTACATTGATTTATTTACTTTTGGAAATCTATTCGTTTTGAAAACAAATAAAGTGGTGAAGGGAAGTCCACTCATGGCTAAAACGGTCATGGGTCCAATTTAGTTCCCTAAAAGGATCCATACCTTATTAAAGGTTAATATATCAAGATAAGAGGTTTCATATTGATTTTTATCTACGTTGCCTGGATACGGATACGGGTATCCGTTTGGATACGGATACGATATGCGTATACGTCAATTTAAAAAAACCCTTGGATACGATATGTCTTGGATACGTCCGTACATATATATTAAAAAATTAAAAAATATATATTATTTATTTTTATGTACATCTACTCATTTTACTCATTTTTAAGTCCATAAAAAACTGAAATAGTAATACAAAACTTGAATCAATGTTCAAAACATTCAATATACTTAAGACTTTGCATTTTTATTGATCATATGGCTGCCATACATATGATATATGAATATCATGTTAACATGAATACGAACAAAACTTGAAATTTGAAAAATATACTAGGATCCATGTTCAAATTTTCAAAACAAACAATATACTTAAGATTTTACATTTCATTGTTCATGTGGCTGTCATACATATGATATAGGAATACAAACAAATCTAGAATATATCATCTAGATTTTCCTCAAAATCAAGTTCATGTGTGTCACTTGAGCTAGCTCCACTCTCATTAACTCCACTCTCTGCTCCTTGCGAACTCCCTTGAGCGTCATCTTCGCCATCAAATAATGAGGTGTATTATTTTATTCATTTAGTGTTTAGGGTTCGGTTTGAGGGAGTAGAAAAGTAAATAAAAAATAAAAAAATGAAATAGAACTTAAAAACACGTATATACTACTGGATATGTACCTAATACGTACGGGGTACGTCACAGATACGTCTGTACGTATCCGTGACGTACCCTGTATGTATCAGGTACGTATCCCCCATGTATCCGTATCCGATACGTTTCCAAGGGGATTCGGGGGGGGTTGGAGTAACCGTGCAACGTAGATTTTTATTAAAAGGCTAGGTTAAAACTTACATTACTTAAGTTAAAATGAGGAAAGGAGAGCCCTTAGATTAGGTGCGCTCTCCACCCTTGGATGATAGGGCATCCAAAAAACCCTAAAATCCTTATAGTTAAACATAAAACCTAAAATCATTTTATTTCCTTTCTCCTCTCCATTCATTCGGTTGCAAGTGTTTTTGTTTTGTTTTGTTTTAGGTTGCAGGTTGAAGGAGCTCAAGCAAGTTGATCAATGGTGGATTCACACCATTTTTTATTCTCATTCTATTTTAAACCCATTGGGGTTTGTTCTGAATATTGTTTTTATTGGATTAAAAATTTATTGTTTCTTTGGTTGAAGGATCCATTATTCTTTTTGGTTTATTTTGCTCAAACAAAAATCTTTTGAAAGATTTATTTATTTTCATTCTGTAGATTGCAATCTATTTTCCTTTATATATATAAGAATATACATATATACATATATATTTATATGTATTTTGCTTAAGTAGGTCACATGAGGGAGATCCCAAAAAATGGGCGAGTTAAAATGATAAGGGCCTCACGGTCGTGAGGCCGACTGCCGCCAAAGGGACTGTGGGGACAATTTGAAGAGGGAGGGCCATGACCCTATGATGGTTGCGAGGATGGAGGGGAAGTGAGTGGGTTGTGGCATATGCAACAACCCATTGTTGGGTCAAAGGGAGTGGGGACGGGTTGGGACAACCGTCCCAACCTCTCCACTCAATCATTATTATTTTTATTTAAAACCTTGCTTGGTAAAAAAGTAAGATGCAATACAGTTTTAGATGATATCCATTATCATTATATATATATATATATATATATATATATATGGAATCATTTTAAAGGTATAGTTTCTTGATAACTTTATTATTTGAACTGAACATTATTCATCTCGTGGTATTCTTTTCAATTAACATAGCTTTTACTTAAACAAAAATAGGGAGCTCACGGCGATGACAGCGAAGAGCACAAACCCTGCGAAAATTGGAGAGAGCGGCATCAGATCGGGTGTGGGCAATGGCTCCATGGCAGGGACATTTGCTGTTCTGCTTGGAGGAGCCGCCATGGGTCCCACGAAACTAGGGCCGAGTTGCGGGATGCAGGGAAGTTGTGACAGGGGGAAGGAGAGGAGCCCTTCTAACCCTAATCTGTATCCTTTCAGATCGGTCAGAGATGCGAACGGGTCAGAGGCGGGAAGAAAAAACTACGAGTCACACAATAAAGCAAAGTCTTATGCTGTTGCTTCCAAGTTGACCTCATTCATGGATATCTTGGGCGCGTGGTGGATATACTCCTGGAAACCAAGCCTACCTGGTTGATCTGGTTGAAGAAATCCCTGCCCTAGAGATCAAAAACCTCGAGGTGTAGGAATACTATCAATCATTGGCTCGAGATGCTGTGATTGGGCGCTTTAATGGCCTTTGGCCTTCCTCAACCGAACTATATCAATGGATATTTGAAAACTGGTCCAACAAGTGTGAAATTTCACTTTGTTCCAGAGGCTTCTTTATTGTGCATTTCAGAGAAACCGAGGATTATAAGCGTTGCCTATCTGGTGGACCTTGGTTCTGGGGTAATGTCGGTCTGTATTTGGCTCCTTGGTTTCCAGAATTTGATCTGAATTCTCATTCAGTTACCAAAACGCCTATTTGGGTAAGGCTTCCTAATCTCCCGCTGCACCTATGGTATGCCCTGGATAATATTGGTAATTGTCTGGGCAAGTTTATCAAAGAAGATTTGGATAGAACTCACTCAGGGATGTGCACGTATGCTTGCATTTGTGTTGAAATTGATCTGAGTAAAGGATTACTAGATCATATATTATTAAAATTTGGAATAATTTAGCATTCACAGGTTTTGGATTATGAAAACACTGCCTTTAGATGTAGATTCTGCAAAAACCCGGGACATTTGCAAGCTTCTTGTCCTTTAAATAAAAATGGTGCTAAAAAGCGAAGCTTGTCAGCTCCTAGCGGTTGGGGAATTGTGAATCCGGATTTGGTGTCTGCTTCGACATTCAAGGTGGGCTCTGAGTATAAGACAACAGAAACAACAAAAAGTAAGTAGCAGGTTTCAAAAGTGGGAAATTAGGAGAATGTGGAGATAGTGGGAGGAATGAAAAGAGGGCACGTATTTGACAAATTGGATTCGGATCAAGAGTCTTTGCTTGACTTAAGGGAAGGCCCAGGAAATCACAATGATCTTATGATTATTGTTCCATCTGACATGGGCAAATGGCATGAAGTAAAGAACAAGAAAAGTAAAAAAGGTCAAATGGGAAATATTGAATACTTCTTTTCATCCCAGGTTGGGAAATAACAGGCCATTGGTTATTTTGCTTAGTTAAGTGTCGTAGGCTTGTATTTCGGGAATTTGGCCCGACTGCTCTTATTTATTTTCTTGGGTTTTTAGGCCTAGTTTTTAAATAGGGAACGGGTCCCTTCAACCCGCCTTATCAATAAAAAAAAAACTTTATTATTTGAACTGCAGTATAATTTCATTAAGTACAGGAAAAATTTAAGAGTTGTAACTCTTATACTAGCAAATTTTCAATGAATGAGATAGAGAAAATAACTCTCTCTCACGCACGCACGCACGTGATAGAACAAGCAAACAAAATCACTATAATTGAATACTATCAGAACTCGGACAGTAATGAAGCATATTTCCATCAGCACAGAATTAAGACACTTAGCTAAAATATATATGAATAAGCTTATACATGATCTTGCACTACCAAGTTGGAAAAATGAAATATTACATAGCTAAGTGTATTACAACAAGCATTATACAGATTGAATCAACAAAATGTAAACTGAACACAGATATTGCTTTTTGAGAACTTGATCAATATAGATAGTAATTATTATGAGATTCTAAAACAAAGTATGCCAACTTTTTGTCAATCCTTTGAAGGAAATTTTTTTTAAGTGAATAAGTTCAGATTTCTATTATGAAAAGGAAAAGGACTAAATCATTCCAGAATTAGTATGAAACATATTGAATTTATTTTCCTTAAACTGACTTCTTTCATTTACATTTTTCAAAAAGGAAAGGATTAAAGAGAAAACAGAGCTATGACAACAACTTATATTCTTTGAAAACAAGATGAAAACTTCTTTTTAACAACTTGAATCCACTCTTAACAACATAATTCAAGTTTCGTTTCAACATTGCAACAATTCAGATTTTAAGATCCCTTTCTTACATTTTACTTTGAAACATAAGAAAGAAAACAACTTAAAATGCAAGTTACAAGCCCTCCACCAAAGTGGAGACAACATGGACAAATTTTTGCCAAATCAAACAACTTTCCAACAGCAAAAAAACCTGCAAATCTGCTTCCAAAAACAGCTCCATTCCATGCTCCAAATCAGCTCAAGAAAAATCGAAAACAACCATAGTAATTAGCTTGGTTGACCACCCAACCAAATGGCATCATTATAGGCCTTCATGGTAACCAAGAAAGCATGCTATCCTCCCCCCAAGCCCATGGGAAAGAGGCAAACATAGCTCTAACCAACACTAAGGTGAAAGCATTAGTTCACACACAAACAAGGTTTCCAAAATCTCATTCAAGGCCAAAACATCAAAGCAAAACAACAAAGAGAAGCACCAAGCTTCATCCATGGGAAGAGGGGATCAATGAATCCCAACTAATAAACCAATAAGCCTCCAAATTTAGCACCAAATATCTACTTATCTCTCCATACAAATTCCACCCCTTATAACTCCATTATACACCCCTTATCACTCTATTCCCCTCTCCATTAAGGGTTTTCAAACTTCAAGTTTTCTTGAATGGAGATGGAGTTGATTTCCAAATCAAATGGAAATCAACCCCTACCTACAAACCAAATGTAGGGGGGTGAAACAAGCATCTTTCAAGCTTGACCATCAAGCATTGAAAGTGAGCAAGGAAGGGATTCCTCTCTCTTCCCAAACAAACTTCAAAATCCACACCCCTCAAGGGTGGATGGAGTAACTAAAAACCATAAGATTAAACACTGCATTTCTTTCAAGCTACAATTTCACAAGAAAAAGTTCAATCACATAACCAAGTAAGAAACAAATAAGAGCAAGACCCTACCTTGCAATCCAAAGCCAAAATTCAACTCCAAGTTTGTTCACCAAATTTCTAATTTGCTTTCCAAGCTCTCCCAAAGGATGCTCCCCAAAATTTTTTCAAGAAAAGAACCCCATAACCATAAACAAGAGGGATTAAGAAGAGAAAGAGACCACCACTCAAACCAATGGGAGGGTGATAAGTGTCACCCTCAAGCAAAACTTCATCCAATCACCAACCTCCAAAATTGCACTCAAAATTCAAAAGAGGAAAATAAAATTAAAATCCATGTACTTATTAAAATCCCCAAACATTTCCCAATTTTAAAATTCATTAAGAAAGGGGTGGGCGAATGGAGGCAAATTGGACCAATAGGCTTCATTTACCTTGACAAGAGCCCACCCACCCATAGGGTTAGGGCCTAGGGCCTCTTTTCAAGGCGAGTAAGGTCATTTGCTTGCAATATACCCTTCCTAAATGACACATTTAGGAGGGCCAATTAGGCTTACTTAATCCAAGATTAGGTGTCCTAATCCCTCCTTAGCTCAAGCACAACATCCCAAGTCACTAAAATGCCATAAGCCAAAAAGGGGGTAACATTAAGCACTAGATAAACATTAAACAAGAGAGGGTTGAGTTTGACAATAAGAACTATAACAAGAGGTGCACATTCTACATTGATAAGAGATGGACTAATACAATCACATAGGTATGAAAGTCCAATATAAACAAAGATCTAAACAGATGATTAAAATACCGCAATTATCAAGAAAGGGGGGAAAATTTGGCCTCTCAAGGTCTGTCGTGCTTGTTAGAGTATGTCTCCTGAGTCCCACGTTTCTCACATGGCTAAACACCTGTCACCTATATAGTCAAGACAAACATCATACTTGTCCAACACTAATAATTGAAAATACGATAACATCTATATGCATCATAACAATCATCCATTCACAATCACAACTCGCTAAGCAGTACATCATAGTAATGAATCATCAAACATGGCAAGAAAGTTTACGACCATGCATCTAAGATGAATCCAATAAACAATACTTGATTGCGATCATATCTAATCATAGCATCATCTCAACTCATATAAATGATCAATAAATGTAGGCATCAAATGCCCCATCGATAACATGTCAGCAAAAGTTAACATCCTAGTGCTAGTAAATAACTATATCATGAAGCAATGTCACATCAAAATAGTAGATCCTAGTAGCAATATCTATGTCAGCATAGAAAACATGATGCAATGAGTTGGTACAAACTCAAAATGAGAATAAGAGAATAGGTGGGCACTACATAAGTCATCCTTCTAACATGACTGAGATGAGCTTGGGAAATGTGAATCATGAACCTCAAATCATTGTGGGAGCTATTTCGAATCTTGTGGCTGTTATGACCAACATGTCCAACTTGTTGCACATTCTATTTGTAGAGGAAGAGGTGCTCTTCTCCTAGTGACATTGATAAAGTATGTGTAGCTATCACAAGATGTTTGCTGGCCACTACAAATCCAAATTTTAGTAAGAAATGACAATGTTTTAAACATGCTCTAGGTAGCCTGAAAGAGACTTTTAATTTGCTTCATGTAATGGAAGGTATTGAGATTCAACCAAAAGTTGTCAAGATAGGAGCTTGCTTAGCATCATATAGTCAATTTAGTCAACATGAAAAGATGGGCTCAATTATGTTTTCAACAATTTCTAAGGGTATTCAGCTGAATGTTAATGCAACCATAGAAAACTTCATAAAGATGGGAATGAATGGTAGAGCTTTTTGTATATACCAGGATGTGACAGGGAAAAATAATGTGGTTGGGGATGTTCTATCTAGGAAGCCAACTCCTTGTTCATTGTATAGTGCAAAGGTCGAAGAAGCTTTATTGGAAGAAGCAATGATGAGAAAAACTCTTGTTTTCTTTAATGAGTTTGTTCCATGTGCAGGTATAGGTATAAACAAGGAAGAGCAACTGAGTTTGTTATTAGCCCAAGCAAGTAATGGTGAATATGATACTGTAGCGGAAGATGAAGAGATGTCTCCACAAGCCCATGAAGCACACTGGAAAGAAGTTGATACAACAACCAAGGTAAAAGAGTTACTTGACACAATCGGGACAGCATCAAGAGTGATTTTTGGTATAATTGTCATCACCTTCACCAGCCACTTGATTACTCCTCTTGCTCTCATACAAAGGAGTTTACAAGTTCCTTCAAAAACGGGGAGGACTTCTTTTCGATTGGTGATGGTTAGTATGGTATTTTCAATGCTTGCGTGGCTGTTCCTAGCCCTTACACTACTTAAGTTGTTGATTTTTGCAAGAAAATTCCACTTTGTTATCTGCTGTACCTTTTTCATGTTAATGAGCATGAAAATGATAGGTATAGTACAATTATTCCCAGCTAAGGACAGCTGTAAGTTGGTACAAATTAAGGAAAAACTCTTGATTTAAAAGGTTGGAAAGAAGGTTCAGCCGAAGACAATTTTTATGACTACCACCTAGGTACTTAGTTGGGTGGGATCCCAAGTATGTTGTGGCTATAGTAACTCACTTCCAGCCCATCTATAATAAGATTTTTATCAGGTTACAACAGTTTGGAAGGTTTTGAGTACAGATAAGTATGCAAATAACAAATTTGCTAGAGTTTTTTTTTGAAGAAGAAAATCAAGACATCAGGTGTATGAGCTTGCTTTTGTAAGAGCTCTTTCATTTGATAGGTACATGATCTAGATTATTGGATCATTACAACATATTTCTTCACTTTGACATGATGGTACTTGGGCATGAGAGCTTGCAATTGCCTGTGGGCAAGCAATCTTTGGAGGGGAGGACTGTAATGTCCCCTTTTCCAAGATAGTTCAATTTGGAGACTTTGAGCCCATTCCACTTCCCGTGGGCAAGAAGGAAATGAACAAGGGAAGTAATTTTCATGTTTTTCAGTTATTTTCGTGAGCATTGCATTCTTCTTTAATAGTTTTCTACATAAAGTCAGGTTGGCTGGGTTAAGAAGGTGAAAAGCCAAAGAAAAAATAAAAGAAAAGTATCCATTATGAGATCAGTCGTATTTGGAAGCTTTCTAATTGCATTTGGTGCCACAACAAGGTATAAAAGGGGTCGCTTGACTCATTTGTGCATCATCATCTTGTCTAAAAATTAACTCTGCATGATTTTTGGGATGAATGCTCAATTACTTCCACTTAAGGGCGAAAATCCTTTCGTTTGACCAACAAGGAGTTTGAAAACCTTCCTTGCTGGATTGAGGATTGAAAACTCTTTAATTTATTGAGGATTTTCCATCCTGGTGTTTCCAAAGTGCTTCAAGAAGATTGATGTTGCATATTTTCAGCTAGGGTTTGAGTCTATAGTGATTTCCAGCCCCTCTCCTAGGGGAGCTACCCACCTTGGGTAAGAGTTAGGTGGTTTCTAGGGCACAATGACTTCCAAATCAACCATCATTGCATTCTTCATATTTTTAGTAGTTAGAATCTAGATTTGGACTTCATTTTTGGGCTTGGAATCATTCATTTCCAGCCACTTCGTAAGGGTGTTCTCTGCTGTCATTTATTTAATTTTCATCTGGGGTTTGAAGGCTAATTTCTTGATTAATATTGATTTTGAAATATTTGTAAGTGTCCCTAAATGTTTTGGATGATGTGAACGGTGCAATTTTGAAGAATTATTGCTTTTTCCTTGCTGCTGTTATAAAAATCAGATTGCTGTTTACTGTTATAATTTTTAGTTAGCTGTCATAAAATTTAGTTTACTATCAATTGGGGTTTGTGCTATTTACTTTGTTTTTCAGTTAGAGCCCGAAAAGGGATAATACAAAGTTACTACAAAGGGACTCCATCATTCATTACATCATAGAGTTACAATCACTCCTTAGCACTTAGGGTAGACACGAGGTATGTAATGATTCCTATGTTATGGGTCTAAAAGAGACAAGGATCATTTGGGGAGTATTAGATTTGGTTTAGATTAAATTAATGCAACACAATAGTAATTTGTATTTTGTTTATACATGATGTTTCATATTTATAGGAGAGGAACTCCTATCATCAAGGAGTTCTTAAAAAATTACTCACACCTATACTTGTACGAGTTGTTCAACCGACTCGACTATATAACCAACAAATCCATATTTATCTCTCACCTAAATAGCTATATACGTGGGTTGATTCAACCACCTAATCCTCACGTATAATTACATTACACATGATAGTAACCCATAATGTAAGGACTAACATTAGGATATTCCTAACATTCACCCCTTAGTGTTTGCATGGTAGAAAAACATTCACACTTCTTCTACATCTTGCCGCCTCTACGCACTCATGATTGTGGCACACAACTCGAACTGAAGGTAGAAGAAGGAACACATCAACTTCTTATCAACCATACATTGTCAGGAACACATCTGATCAAACTAGTGTGGGAAAACGCACAAGAACAATCTGCTCATCAACCATTCACTATAGGGAACACATCTGACCTACTCAGTGTGGGAACTCAAGCAGGAACCATCTCTACAACTTTCAACGGTTCTATAAAGGTTTACCTCAAACCTAGGTATGAATAGGAACACAACTGATTGTTCAACCTCTTCAAGTATCATGATGTTGCATTTCACTGTGCTTTCTAGTTCTTCACTATGCTATTACATCATGGAAGTATATAAGAATCATTGCTTACTTATTACCAATCTGAACATAGGAATACACTGCAAATTGAATTCAAACATATTCAAGTACTTTGGAAAATGAAGCATACCATAGCAAACACAATTGAAAATAAGTTGAACATAGGAATACACTGCAAATAAGTACTTTGTGGTCTCGTCGTTGGTGACTGACGAGAGGTCGTTGACTGACCTCTAGCCTCCTGTGCCTCCTTCCTCTAGTAATGTGCTTGCTTACTTAGCTGAATGAAAGAAGAAGCTCAAATTTGCACTGTCTTCTATCGACGTAGCTTCCCCACATTTTTTTGCATTGGCTTTGAAATTCCAAAGAGGGGGTTTGGGGTCAAAAATGCAATATTCTTCATTTTATATCCCCCACAATTTGGACGTCGGGTTACACCGAAAATGCGTCCGAAAGACTATTTTTTTATTTTGACAACTTTTTGCGATAACTCTTTCTGACTAAGTTTGACGACTCTTCATTTTTGAAAATAATAACATAATTTCGTGAGACACAATATTGACACAACATATACTATAGACTCAAAACATTTAGCAACCTAAATGGCAAAGATTAAACAATGACAATAAGATTAAGTAAGGAAAAATAAACTTATGAATAAGTCAAAACAAGACTAAATATAAACTCTAAACATAAGACACTATAATCTAAACATTAAAACAACACATATTACAAAAGTATGATACCACACGCTCTTGAATGAGGAGACAGGTTGGATAGGATTTGCATGACAGAATGCACATGGATCCAAAAATAAGAGAATACAGATCTGAATGCCTTGCAGATATAATCCTGCCAGCCATGTTTCTTGGGATGAGAGATCTAAGGTCGTATGTTGCACAAACATGGATTCACACAGCCGTATAGGAGCACACTTTCTGCTAATAATCTTTGATCTGCAGGACCTTCACATTATAATGTTTGTGCACATGAGGATATTTAGCACTAAGATGCACATGCAACCTGAGTGCGTATGTAGCCTGAAAAAGATGAAATTGCAGCTATAGGAGGAAATGACAATGAACTTACACAATATACAAGTCGACAGTGTGAGGGGATGTGCTGATGATTTGATAGTGCTGCAGGTCAAGAGGATAGACTATTACTATCTTTCAAGATTCAAACACATAAATCTAGAAGCGAGCAGACCGTGTAGACAGCTGGGTGGGGAGATGTCGACTCTAACATGATTCCTTAGCTGACAGTTAACCGGATGATGTCAAA
This sequence comes from Taxus chinensis, assembly GCA_019776745.2. Taxonomy (NCBI): domain Eukaryota; kingdom Viridiplantae; phylum Streptophyta; class Pinopsida; order Cupressales; family Taxaceae; genus Taxus; species Taxus chinensis. The sequence goes on from CM034154.1 coordinate 488,675,614, forward strand.
GACTCGCAGTCAGTCCTATGCATATCTTCAATCAACCGAACATATAGGCATTCAAGCTTGTCTAGAAGAATGTTTAAATGATGTTGAAGCAATCAATTTGACTGATCTAATATTAACAAATCATACAACCGTCAAAAAGCATCTGGATTACAGATCAGTGAATATGTTATTCACAGACACGGCTTTGAATTCTTCCTTCTCTGCTATCAGACACCATCAGTTATCGACCCAAGCTCTAAATGACGCCTTTGCTTTGTAGAGGTGAAACTCAAAAACTCCACAGGACTCTCATTGAATTGTCCTCGCTCTGATACCAAATAATAGATTTGGTTCGGATCAAATTAATGCAACCCAGTAATAATCTGTATTTTGTTTATACGAGATGTTACATATTTATAGGAGAGCAACTCCTATCATTAAGTAGTCTTTAAAAAACTATTCACACCTATACTTGTATGAGTTGTTCAGCCGACTCGACTATATAACAAACAAATCCATATTTATTTCGCACCTAAATAGCTATATACGTGGGTTGGTTCAACCACCCAATCCTCACGTATAATTACATTACACATGATATTAAACCATATGGAAGCTCTAACATTAGGACATTTCTAACAGGGAGCTGTCTTCGATGTCAGAACTGTTGTGTCCAGCTTGTCCAACATCCCATGTGCAGCCATAAAAGAGTATTGTACTACAAGGAAAATGCATATCCCAATTTTTGTCATAAATGAGATATTTGCTAGGTGAGTCACAACATTTACACTCCTGATTTTGTGTAAGGGAACTCAGCTTGGCAGCCATGATTCCATACTCCTATTAAGCATTGCGGGAGCTTTCAGCTTGAGGAAAATGATGATAATTATTATTGGTAAGTTCACCATCCTATGCATTAGGATAGAAAGAAACTTGCATATGGTGAATTCTAGCAAAGTGGTGAAGGACCAATACTCACACCTCATAAGTCACTCAATGGAGCCAATTTCTAAACTTGAAGAAAAGGTTAAGGAGAAAATTACAGTCGTTGGGACAGCAAGATGCTTGTTGTTGAAAGGAAGGTTCAAGAAGGGTGAGTGACGTGGGTAAAAGGAGATCTTTTGGTCATATGTTACCAATTAACATAGTTGGTATGAATTTGGGTAACAAGAATTATGATCCATGGATCATTATGAGAACACCTCCAATTTTAGGACTGTTGTTACCTACATTTCCAGCTCTCCCCACACTCTAGTGGCAGCTATAAAAGAGTTGTTAATCACAAGGGAGATGCATTTCCCACCCACAGTAACTGATGAGGTGTTTGCATTGGGTACAAGATGGTTTCCAGCTACCACAATCCGAATCTGGAGTAATGAAATGCAATGCTACAGCCATGATGGGATGTTCTCTCCAATTTCATGTGTTGAACTATGCATATCTTCTTTGGACAGCAATAGATGGGCAGGTTTGAAGACATTTTTTTCATTTAATATTGTGTGTAAGAGGGTTCACACATGGAGATCAATTAAGGGCAACGTCCCAAACTATTTGGTATTGTTTGGGAAGAAATTGAGGGCAAGGTATGACTGTTATACTTACGCACCAACACTCATAAGTTCTGATCCGAACCAAATTTTGAAGAGATAAGTTTGGGGAAGCTTGGAAGCATCTTTTGGAGGACAAGGTAATCATTATGACAGCAATCCAAAAGAGGTGAGCATAAGTGTTGGCATGCATTGTTTATATCTTGTGTTGAAATTCAAGGATAAAGGGAAAGAGACAATACTTCAAGGTAGAGTGAATGGAGTTCCAAACGTGGCTACCGCACCCAAAAGATGGAGGAATTTCCAATTTGTCACCTCTGTTATAGTATTTTTAGCTAATACGGGGCAGTTTCCAGCCTTTACACCTTTAAATTGTGCAAAGAGGAAACCAATTCTACTATTATTACACCATAGACATATTGTTGGGGAAGTTGTTATTAGTCATGAACAGCTGCCAGTGGGCACACTTTAGGGGAGCTTTTGGGATGGAGGAAATGGGAGAAAAGGCTTGATTGAAGGGAATCATCATCAGAGCCAGCAGGGTACCTAGTTGGGTAAAATCTTAGGTGAGTTATGACTGTCTTGACTTATTTCCAGCCCTCACACAATGTATTATGAACCCTACTTGGGAAGTTGTTCGTGGCAACCCCTCGAAGGAGCCATAGGATCTTGCAAGTTGGATCACAAAGCTCAAATGAGTGTCCCATAGTTTCCATCACATGGGAAGAACTAGGGTGTGCAACAAAAGCTCAATGGTAAGTTTATATGGCAATTGTGGGTCTTGTGTGGGCTTGGGGATATTTACATGAAATGTCAAATAGAGGAAGAGCGTTGTGAGAATGAATTGCACCCACTCACGATTGTTGGGTTGTCTCTTATGATAATCAAAGTGCCTACTCTTTTCCCGTAGTAATGGTGTGGAAAAAAGATAGCAATTGGTGCATGTGTCATGATTACAGGGAACTCAATAAATACATAGTCAATGATAAGTTTCCTATTCATGTAATTGATGATTTACTAGATGAGTTACATGGTGCTGTTTACTTTACCAAACTTGATCTTCGTTTCAGATATCATCAAATTAGAATCAAGGATGAGGATGTTCATAAGACAACCTTCCAAACACATGAAGGCCATTATGAATTCTTGGTAATGCCTTTTAGACTCACAAATGCACCCTCTACATTTCAAAGTTTGATGAATTCTATCTTTAAGCCATTTCTGCGGAAGTTTGTTTTAGTGTTCTTTGATGATATATTAATCTAAAGTAAAACATAGGAGGAACATTTGCATCATGTAAATAAGGTGTTGGAAACTCTTAAACAACATTAACTTTATGCAAAGCCCTCTAAGTGTTCTTTTGGAGTCAAAGAGGTTGAATATTTGGGTCACATCATCTCTTATGAAGGTGTTAAAGTGGATCCTAACAAGATAAAAGCCATGCTTGAATGGAAGGTTCATGTTGTCACCCAGAAGTGCACCCTGATTAGAGAATGATGTGCACTCTCTTCCGTTGACAAAATTGGAACACCTTAAGGTTGTGGCGACCTATAACTGAGGTGAACCTCCAGAGTGGGCTGGTTCCCCTATGAATCACCTGAAAAACTAAAAATTGACAAGGAAAAGGGAGGAGTGCGGGAAATGTAAAGTTGCGGTGATACACCAATGAATTGACACACACATATACTACTGCATACAAAAAATATAGAGATCCACACACATGCACAACTTCAGACTAATTTGCATAAATAATTCAAAGGTTTAGGCAAGGGGCAACAGTGTAGGGGATAAATTCCACAACAAGACAACATAATACCCTAACAAACACAAGGAATACTCAGAAAACCAGCGATGTAGAAGGCAAAAATGGAGCTTTTCTATTCAGAGATGCATGTACAAGCTAGGAGTACAGTGTAGAACAACTGCAAAAAAGTGTGTATATGATTTCCTTTACCAAATTCAGCCTTAAAGACTGCTGCCCCTGTTCCTGCATTGGAATTTGTGCATGCAAGCACTTCCTAATGATAGAACATTCACCCCTTTGACTCTGAAAGCATGCAATGCTTTGAAATAATAAAGAAATAATTCTTTATCACTGCTGTGCCATTTTTGAGCATGTTAAAGTGTTTAAGGCATAAAGAAAATACTTCCTTTGACTGCTGCGACTTGGATAGAGGCTGTTGTGATGAAGAATGGCATGCAACTGCCAGATAAAACAATTAAATGTACTCCCCTTTGCTGCTGGAAGATGGTGCCAACCTTTAGGAACAAACAACATGCAATAACTCCTTTAAACTCACCCTCAAAGCTCCTAGTTTTGGCGCAAATTTTAGCATAAAGGCTGCTTGGTTTTAGACCACTGATTTATGGTCTAACTACTGCTTTGATTTTCCTATTCTTAGCTTCCTTTATTGATTCAAAAATAGAACAACTCTATCTCTTCATTTATCCATGCTTATCTGTCTTCAGCTGCCTCTATTTTTGGCGCTAATTTCCATGCATTGGCTCTAATTTTTTTGTGCATGCAAGCACTCTATTTTGGGCACTTGCTATTTTTAGCACATATTAAAAATAGTGATTTTTCCAATTCACCCAATTTTCATCTAGAACACTTTAATTTTGGTGAGTGCTAAAAATAGCAAAACTCTAAAAATAGACTTTTCACCAAAAATAGCCAATTTCCCCAAAAATACCTTTGTTCAATCTTGCATGAGAAAATATGGTAACATTCTGGCAATTTCATGGGATTGTTTGCCTGCTAAACAAGAGATTAGTAGCCTTCTACATCCATTGGGTTATGGAGTCACATACTCTGTCAATAACTTGCATCTTCTGAACAAAAAGAACTGAATTACCTTCTCCAACGAAAAGAACACATGTGCATGCAAGCACTTCTTGGAAAGGAAACTAACTAAGAAAACTGGAAAACAATGTGCATGCAAGCACTTATTGAATTGAAAGCCTACTCTAATGATGCTAAATTCTCAAAACCAAGCTTTGAGGAAAATCCTATTAACCGGGATTGGTAGTTCTTTTCCATTCAAATGTGATAACTGAAAAACATTGTGTGGCTTACACATTGAATAACATAAGGGCCACTCCAAATAGCATCAAATTTGGTGTGATTTCCCAGTTTTTCTCTATTTACATCCCACTTAAGAACAAGATCACCCTCATGAAAAACTCTTGCAACTGTTTTCTTGTCAAAAGCCCTCTTTGCCTGTGTTTGATGAGCTTCCATGGTGAGCATGGCTTCATGCCTTGATTCTTCTAACTGCATAAGATCTGCATATCGTACCTCCATAGGTCTTGATTCCATGAATTCCATTTGATGAATAAGATCTAAAGCAGGTAACTCAAGAGAAATTGGAAGTCTTGCTTCCTTACCATAAACCAACATGTATGGAGAGTTACCAATATACCTTTTTGGAGTAATTCTATCAGCCCATAAAGCTGATTTGATTTTAGTGTGCCATGACCTCTGATTTTCATCCAAAAGCCTTCTCATAATCTTCAATAATATCTTGTTTGTAGATTCTGCAAGCCCATTACCTTGTGGGTAATAATTTGATGAAGTACTCAAATAAACACCATTCCAAACAACCCACTCTGTAATTCTAGCACTAACAAAAGCAAGAGCATTATCTGAAATAATAGTAGTAGGAACTCCAAATCTAGTAACAATACCTTCATAGAAGTCAAGCACACTAGTCTCATTCGCTTCTTTCAACACAACCGTTTCTGTCCATCTTGTAAAATAATCAGTAGCTGTAAGAATCCACCTGTGTCCCAAATTGGATGGTGGATTGATCATACCAATGAAGTCCAAACCCCATTGCATAAAAGGATGATTTACTGAAAAAGGATGAAGAGGAAGGCTTGCAAGCTTTTCCTTATCCATGAAGAAGGCACACTTCTGACATCTTTTGACCCATGCATAACAATCTTTGAAAATACTTGGCCAATAATAACCTGCTTTCATGATTTTGAGAGCAGTAGTCCTCAGAGAAAAGTGACCACTCGATAAACCTTCATGAAATTCTTGTAACAATCTGTCAACTTATGTAGGCTCTACACATCTGAGAAGAACACCATTAATATCCCTCTTAAATAAAATACCATCAATGATTGCATAAGATATAGCTTGTAACCGAAAATACCTCCTTTTAGTCTTATCCAAACCTTGGGGTATACTACTTGCATGCAAGTACTGAAACATGTCATGATTCCAACTCACAGAAGAGGGTATTTCAGCTGCATGTTGCTGATTTATTATTGCAAAACCAACATCTTTCTTTTCTTCCAGATCTGAAACCAGATGCTCACATAACACCTTTCCACGTATCAACTTTGTCACTTTGAAGTCCACGTCATATTCCATGACTTTGGTGATCCAACCAGCCATCTTTTCGTTCAGATCCTTGCTTAATAAAAATTCTTTCACACTTGGGTGAGTAACCATAACATGTATTCTATTATCAGAGAGCATATATATGAAGTTTGTCAACCCTCTAATGACAGAAAGAACTTGATTTTCTATGAAAGTATACCTCACCTCATAGTCATGTAATCCTTTGCTAAAGAAAGCAATAGGCTGTTCCAAATCATCCTGATTTAAATGAATTAAGATAGTTGAAATAGTTTCAACTCCTGCAAATGCATACAATATGAAATCCTTTGAGAAATATGGATTTGCAAGTGTTGGAGCTTGAGCAATAGCTTCTTTAATGGCCTCAAAATTGATTTTACCCAGAAAGCTTTGAAGTGCTTTCTTATGTTGAGGCAAGGACAAAGCTAAAATTGAGCTTACTCTTTCCGGATCTATGGCCAAACCTTCTTTTGAGACCATTGGCCCAAAAGTTTTCCTTCATGCACGGAAAATATGCACTTCTTTGGGTTGAGTGAAACCCCCATACTATATGCACCTTTAGAAAACTTGCCTCAAATGGCCCAAATGATCATTAGCACACTTAGAAAATATAGTGATGTCATCTAGATAAATCAAAATGTTGATATTAATCAAACCTTGGAAAGCCATGTCCATGGCTCTCTGAAAAGTGGCTCCGGCATTAGATAACCCAAAAGACATCTTTTTGTAAGCATATGTTCCCCACTTAGTAGTGAAGGATGTCTTGTATCTATCTTCTTCTTTCACCAAGATCTAGTTGTAACCACTGTAGCCATCAAGAAGAGAAAACCTTTCTGCACCTGATACAGTTATTAGAATTTGATCCATGGATGGTAAAGGATAATGATCCTTTAATGAAGCCATGTTAAGATCCTTAAAATCAACACACAACCTTATTTCTCCATTCTTTTTCCTCACAGGTACAAGATTTGCAACCCATAAGGAATGCTTAATAGGAAAAATGATACAAGAATCAATAAGCTTTGTTAGTTCATTCTTCATCGAAATTTCAATTTTAGGATTAAGAGGTCTTTGCTTTTGCCTTACCGGTTTGGAGTTAGGCTCTAACTCTATGGTACGTTGAGCTAATTTTGGATCAAACCCTTTCAGATCTTCATACTTCCAAGCAAAAACATCAATGAACTCATTGCATAATTGAACAAAAGCTTGCTTCTCTTTTAAAAACTTCCCTTTGCTGATTTCTATGTCTCCATAGTTTTCTTGCTTGGTAGACATCCTGATTTTGTCTCCCTTCAGCTGATCATCACTGTTAAAAATACTTTCCAGGGTGAATTGCAAGATCTGATCACCATACTACCGCTGCAATTTAGACTGATTTTTTGAAGAAAACTCAGACTCTTCCTGAATAAAATGTACAATCTGCTCATCATTCTCAAACACTTGCCAATTAGCATTATTATCAGGAATTGAAGGTCTTACTACCACCTTAATATGCTGCTGATTATTCTTTTTTTCATCTCATTAGGAATGTCAAAATCAGCCCCTATAACTGCTAATCTATCAACTTGTTTATTCTCAGATCTAGGAATTAACTGAATATTGAAAGCATCAAACTCTTCTACAAAATCCCATACTCTATGCTTGTATGACTTCATTGAAGGATTCTTTGCAACGTTTAGATTTCTCCCCTGATTTATAACCAACTCACTGTCACCAAATACCTTTAGATACTTAATTCTTTTCTTCTTAGCCCACTGTAAACCATGGATTAGTGCTTCATACTCAGTTGCATTACATGAACAACTAAACTGAAAACGAATAGAAGAGAAATACTTTTGACCTTTTGGTGATACCAAAACATTACCTCCACCTGATCCATTCTTGCTTCTAGAGCCATCAAAGTACAAAGTCCATAACCCTGCATCACTCTCATCATCTTTGACTAACAATGGCAAAAAGGTATCTTTCTGATGCATGCTATAAACTCCTATACCAACCTCTCTGATATATGTATCTTCTGCATGTTTATAAGGATCAAAGCCATGATGATTAGTTCTCCACTCATCCAATTGTAGATCTGGCAAATTCTCGTAGTGGGGATCCGAATCCTAATCATCTGGATGATCTGCTTGATAAAAAACAATACAATTCACATTGCATGCATTAGGTACAAAAGACTCAATATGAAATCTAGCAAGAGGTTCAGAATTGATCGTTACCTTTGTACCATATCTTGTTCTAAAAAACAAATAAGACCAATCTGATGATAAATAACCTCCAATCTTAGCGGTAAAATCTCTAGGTAAACACAACAAAGTATGGAGGCAGATCTACAACCACAATATCCTGAAAGATTGGAAAACTTGGACATGCATGCATGCCCGACTTCTGATCTCTGATAATACCAACTGTTTTGGTGGCTGTGCCATCTAACTGCAATACCCCTTCAAGATGCGGCTCATATTTGAGTTCCAGCTTATTCACAATCTGCTTAGGCATAACCGTACTGCTAGTACCACTGTCAACCATGCAATTATGAACCAAATTGTAATATCCCACTACTGAGATCAATGCAAAATGTGCAAATCAACAACTTTTCAGCACTCCAATCAAATGGTAATAGCAGAACTTAATCAAAACTATGTGAACCAAACACCTAGATGACTCAATAAACCCAATTTAAAGGGGTTTAATGACCTCTAACGAATTGCTCACTCACAGCTGAAACTTACTCCTTAGAAATCGGACTTCTTTGATCAATGAGCTCACGCAAACATACTCTAAAATCAGCCCTTTGAATACATAGGAACATACAACTATCAATTGCCAATGTGAGGATGTTTCAGTCATGCAATCAGCTATGGATCACTCCTAATATCATGCTAAAAACAGATCTTTATACATAGTATAAATCTGCCATCAGTTGGTATATATAATCCACTACAAGACAGTGTCAAAAAGAAGGTTAAAACATGCATACAACTCAGATTATTTTACTTCTACAGATCGCTCATCTGTGTATCTCTAAACATACAACAAATTACCCCATATTCTTCCTCAAAGAAGTCGCTGTTTAGATATGAAATAACAGCCTTGTAATAAGCCAAACCAGTCCTTTTAATTATAAGTTTCACCTTGTTAATTTTGCTCAGAACTGATCGCAGTTGAAATACTTCAAAAATGGCCCATGAGAGTTACCATGCATGCCCAGATTGCCGTTTCACATGAGTCTACAGCGATCTGACTATTCACCATTAAAACAAACCATAAATACTTAAGCAAAGGTCGCTGCAGTATTTGACATGAATAATGTGCAAAATGCAGGTCGCTTATCACTTAGAAATGTATGCAAACAACCCACAAATAAAATAAAAGGAATCGCTGGGATTGGGGGACCAATACACCAAGTCGATTTGCAATAATTTCTCTATTTGATGCCAAAGAGAAACCAACTATAAACTCATACAACCAGCTAATTAAATGTGCATCCAAATCAATTTCAATACTCCGCAAACATGTCGCTAAAACTGGAGGTCAAGCAGATTTGCAAGCACACCAAAATTACTCCAATTTGATATCAAAATCCAATTGCTACAGTGATATCGCTACACTAAAAAGGGCAGATTTCCACTTGCAATTTAATTAGAATGTTTGCCAAAGCCAGAAATATGGATCTCACAAATAAATACTTCAATTGAATCTCAAAACCAGCTCAACTCAACCTCCCACGCAAGGGAGAGAGAGGGAGAGAGAGAGAGAGAGAGAGAGAGAGAGAGAGAGAACATCAATGGACATGCATCTCAACTCTAAGCATGGAGCATAAAATAAATATCATTATAACATAATAATAATAATGATCCTAGCACTCCTTTTATAAGAAAGGAGACACGAAATTCGAAATCCCTAGGAGAGGGAAATTATTAAATAAAAATAATTTGTTTTCCCTAGGTGTGGCGTCTCCTTTTCAAAGGGTGATTTTATCAATAAAAGCCACCTAAATATTTATTTAATTAATTCCCCATTTAATTTTTTATATTTTGGGAATTAAATTAAATAATCTTTATAATTAAATAATTAAATAATTATTGCTTCAGGCAATAATATTTAATTATTTAATAAAAATGTTCCTCTTGCAACATTCTGAAGCCCACGGGGAAGTATAGACTAAGGGTTTTTAGAAATGGGGACATTATAGTCCTCCCTTCCCAAGATTGCTTGCCCTCAAGCAATAACAAGCTCATGTCTCTGGTACCACCATGGTAGCACTCCAAGAACCGGGTTCCCATGCCACTCTAGTGGAGTAACATTTGTAAGATCTTTGGCTGCTTCATCCTCCTAAAAGTGGAAAGTGAAAACTGCTGCAATTTATTTCTCAAACCTGCACATGAAACAAACCAGTTAGAAAAATGAGTGTTGAAGAACACTATCCTTACTTCTCTTTGGTATCTCCATGGCTTGGATAGTGCCCAATTTCCTTTCATGCGTGGGCTGCCCCCACAAACTGTTATGCAGTCCCATACTTTGTTGTAGTCATGTTGTTTCTCATAAAAAATCAGACTTAGCCCTTCCCAATCAATCATGCATGAGTTATAAACCAACACCCATAACCATATCATCATGTGTACATCAAAAGTTTGAACTGTAAAAGGAATTAAGGGGCTGATCATGACGATGTTAGATACCAAAATGATGGGGCAACAGTTAATCTTCCATGTCATCATCTCAATATCAATTCCTGTATGTTGGGCAGCAATTTTAGAAGCTATCAAACTAAAAATATTGGATACAACAATCCCATCTTGCATGAGAAACAACTCCAACAATACATATTCAATTTTCTTGTCATTTTCTAGCAAGTACTCAATGTGCACCTATTTTTTCTTGCTTGGGACAGCAAGATGACATCCCCCTTGTTTATATTCCAAGATAAACTCTATGCTCTCAATATTTCTTTCTAAAGCTAGAAGTTGTAAATTATCATGGCATAGGGAAAGTAGAAGATTTGTTCCCAATGTGCAAGACATCAAAACATTCATGTGAAGAAATAACATATCCCTCATGATGATAGAATCCACGTCCGTATCCTTATGCCATCTCCCAATCTCATTTGCATGTAAAATGATAGGCAACACATGATTGAGCTTTACCTTATCACTTACCAAGTCATTAAGAAAGTCACATCTCCCATGCTTGGCTGCCCCTTGTTCTTCTTCCTTAGCTGCCATGAGAAACATAGAATATGGATCATGTGAAGACCTTATACTATGGCCTTTCGTCTCCTTCAAACTTTTTGTAGAAGCCCCAAAATTTGTAGCCGTGCAAGCAATGTCAACAAGATCCATCCCACACATTTCCTTTACCAAATTTTCCTTTGAAAACACAAGAATCAAATGTCCAAGTGACAACCTATCATGTACGAATTTCATAACAGCAAGATAAAGTGCATGAAATGACTCTAAATGGACCTCAATACTGTGAAAAATGACTTCATACCTTTGAGGGATGACATCACCTAGGTAAAAACCCTCATCATGATTGAAATTTGAACTATGCTCAATCCACAAGAGTGAAAATTTTCCAAGACGTAACTGCTGTATCAAAACTGAAAGTGAATTTCTTACCATATAATATATGGTCCATGTAATTCCCTTATTTCGGAAGGCCTTCATGATTACCACTTGTGCCTTGAGCTCCCCAAAGTGAATGATTGAATATTGCTTTTCCCATTGGTGAGAAGAAACAAGAGAATCAACAAGATTAGACACATCCTTCTTCAAAGCACTATCGGGCTTCCCATACTCATCAACTACTTCATCATTCTTATTAGCCAAATCAAATTTTGAATAATCCATTACCTCTTTACCTTTAGAGCTTGCTTTCATATTTCCATATGCTTGCTTGTGTGATGAATCACCACTCATCAAAATAGAAGATAGATGTCCTATCATGTAGCATCTTTATGTCCTCCATATAATTAGTAACCAAAGTATTATAAAATGACTCCATAATTTCTTCTCCTTGTGGTAAGAAGTTAGGCAAAGGAAATGCATAAAAACAATTGACATAAGAGTTGTTATACCTTTCCATAATGATGTCATCAACTCTCCTTTCTTCTTGTCCTTTTAATGTCTCATGAAGTTGTTGGACCACTTCTCTTACATTTGATTTTTCCTCATGCTCATGTTCATCAACAACATGCTCAATATTAATATCATAAGAATCAAAATCTGAATCTTCACTATTTACTTCCATATGTGCCTCCACCAAATGTGGCCTTAATTTTCCCTCACAATTTTCTACAACCCTTTTAAATAAGTCATGTGCAACTAGAAATTTCTCCTTATTTGTTCTTAATCCTGTCAACAAGATAGATAATAATGGCTCAGAAATAACATCACTTTCCTTTATTACAAGAGACATAATTTCTTATATTGATGAAATGACTTTTTCCCCATAACCCTCATGCATAGTATCAAGGAATTGCTCAAACATTCTAAGAATAAGACCGTCACACTCAAGATCCAACATTAGAGCACAAGATTTAATTTTAACAACATTTTCTAAAATTGTAACTCTTTTACAAAAGAAGAACTCTCAATTTGATTCAAACCTTGAAAACTCCCCACAACCAAGTGGAATACCTCTCTCATGATGCTATCACTGTATGACTGTTTAGGAACCGTTATTCTCATAATTTCACTCATACAGGTGGTGACTACAAGTCTCACCTCCGGATCTGCATGTCCCAAAAACTTGGGTCTAGACAAATGACTTATCAAAGAATGCATTGCAAACATCATAGACTCATAATCTAATTGTCTCACCATGGATAAAAGGCCTGTTGCTTCTAACAAGTCCTTAAGTAAGGCATCTTCTGAATGGTGTGGACGCTTAAGCTTCTTTCCAACCCTGATGATCCTTTCTTTCAACCCACCTTCACTCATTAACTCCATAATTACACTGAGCCTCTTATCTCTACATAAAAATATGAAAATACAAAAACTGCATTCACAAATGACCCACACGAATAGAAGAAGGAAGCTCTGATACCACTGTAATATCCCACTACTGAGATCATTGCAAAATGTGCAAATCAACAACTCTTCAACACTCCAATCAAATGGTAATAGCAGAACTTAATCAAAACTATGTGAACCAAACACCTAGATGACTCAATAAACCCAATTTAAAGGGGTTTAATGACCTCTAACGAATTGCTCACTCACAGCTGAAACTATACTCCTTAGAAATCGGACTTCTTTGATCAACGAGCTCACGCAAACATACTCTAAAATCAGCCCTTTGAATACATAGGAACATACAACTATCAACTGCCAATGTGAGGATGTTTCAGTCATGCAATCAGCTATGGATCACTCCTAATATCATGCTAAAAACAGATCTCTATACATAGTATAAATCTGCCATCAGTTGGTATATATATAATCCACTACAAGACAGTGTCAAAAAGAAGGTTAAAACATGCATACAACTCAGATTATTTTACTTCTACAGATCGCTCATCTGTATATCTCTAAACATACAACAAATTACCCCATATTCTTCCTCAAAGAAGTCGCTGTTTAGATATGAAATAACAGCCTTGTAATAAGCCAAACCAGTCCTTTTAATTATAAGTTTCACCTTGTTAATTTTGCTCAGAACTGATCGCAGTTGAAATACTTCAAAAATGGCCCATGAGAGTTACCATGCATGCCCAGATTGCCGTTGCACATGAGTCTACAGCTATCTGACTATTCACCATTAAAACAAACCATAAATACTTAAGCAAAGGTCGCTGCAGTATTTGACATGAATAATGTGCAAAATGCAGGCCGCTTATCACCTAGAAATGTATGCAAACAACCCACAAATAAAATAAAAGAAATCGCTGGGATTGGGGGACCAATACACCAAGTCGATTTGCAATAATTTCTCTATTTGATGCCAAAGAGAAACCAACTATAAACTCATACAACCAGCTAATTAAATGTGCATCCAAATCAATTTCAATACTCCGCAAACATGTCGCTAAAACTGGAGGTCAAGCAGATTTGCAAGCACACCAAAATTACTCCAATTTGATATCAAAATCCAATTGCTACAGTGACATCGCTACACTAAAAAGGGCAGATTTCCACTTGCAATTTAATCAGAATGTTTGCCAAAGCTAGAAATATGGATCTCACAAATAAATACTTCAATTGAATCTCAAAACCAGCTCAACTCAACCTCCCATGCAAGAGAGAGAACATCAATGGGCATGCATCCCAACTCTAAGCATGGAGCATAAAATAAATATCATCATAACAATAATGATCCTAGCACTCCTTTTATAAGCAAGGAGTCGCAAAATTTGAAATCCCTAGGAGAGGGAAATTATTAAATAAAAGCAGTTTGTTTTCCCTAGGTGTGGCGTCCCCTTTTCAAAGGGTGATTTTATCTATAAAAGCCACTTAAATATTTATTTAATTAATTTCCCATTTAATTTTTTATATTTTGAGAATTAAATTAAATAATCTTCATAATTAAATAATTATTGTTCCAGGCAATAATATTTAATTATTTAATAAAAATGTTCCTCTTGCAACATTCCGAAGCCCACAGGGAAGTATAGGCTAAGGGTCTTCAGAAATGGGAACATTAAAATCTTGTGTTTAGGTTGTGAATCCTCTTTTTCGGTTGAGGAATGTGATAATCATGTCGTCCCTAACAATCCTTGTGAAAAAATCAATTATTGATCGTGTTTAACCTTGAAAATCCTCCCTGTATATTATCCTTTGGACCTTCATTGCAAATTTCATATTTTATTTTGCTACCCGAGGATACGTGGCGTGTTTCCATTGGTTGCGTTACAACAGGCTTGGTTTACAAAATTATACTATTCACATAATAACTACAAAGTGCAAACCTAGCCCCGAAGCCTGACGAATATTCCCACGAATATTCGAGTCAAAGGATGCAAAAGGAAAAATTGACCCCACTCCCAAAAAGGAATACATGTCAAAATGAGATTGGAGTGGGGAATCGGGCCAATAATTTATTTTTACAATGAGCCTATGGAGTGCAAAGTGCAATGAAGCCTCCGAGGCCCACTAAGGACACGTGTCATGTTCTCAGCAAAAGTCAAAGAGGTGGGGTTTCGGGTCAACTTAGTAGCTTTGTACCCAGTTGGGAAAACAAACAAATATGCAAAAAAGTCTCGCGATTCCGCTACTCCTAAGATATGGACACGTGTCATACTCTCAGTAAATGTCAAGAAGCGGGTACTCGGGTCAAATGTGTGAACTTGTACGCATTTGAAAGATAATGCAAAAATGCAGAAAGACTCCCTGAGCGTGCAATGCATCATATTAAGCCACGTGGACAGTCTATATTCAAACAAAGGGGGAAGGTGGATGGCTAAGATATAACACATTTATGGTTACCACCATTAATGCATTTTTTACATGAATCAAGGCAAAATTATTTCAAACAGGTTTTCAAACATTTCGAATTGTTACTATTGCATGCGAAGATCTAGGTGCCCAAGTTGCAAGAATTTGTGAAGGAAAAGAGAAAAATCAAATGAGAGGTGTTGATATTGAGCTAGAGAATTCGGAATCAAAGAAGTAGGGGAGAATTGCACAACATTTGCACAAAAAATGGGTAAGACTTGTATTGCATTTGTATTTTCATTATTTGACTTACAATTTGCAAGAGATTAAAGGGAGAAGTTAGGGTATAGAAAATGAAGCCACTACAATCAGGTTTTCATGTCACATCCAGTATCACCAGTGACTTGGATAAAATCACAAACATGAACTTGGTAAATGTTGATTTGAATGATTTCTTGCAAAGGCTCAATAATCCAGATAAAAGTGAATTCATGAGAGAAATTGAGGCCAGTAACATTTCCCTAGCCACTGTTATACCTCCCTCAGTGCATTGTCCCAAGCTAGTAAGGCTTTGTGCTATAAATTATGATCCAGAAAAAAGGGAGGTTTTGGATGGAAGTGGTGAGGGAGTTCTGACTCTAACACCCAAAGCTTTTAGGGTAATGCTCAAGCTACCAAAAATCACAGCCCCAGTAACCATAAGCATAAAATCAACTCTTAATGATTTCGAGACTAAAAAGAAGGATTATGCTAGGGTCATAAATATCAAATGGTTGTTGACGGATGAAAAGGTCACCACTAGACTCCCTAAAAAATTGGTTAGGTCACAGTTTGTGGAGGAAGTAGAAGACTTGATTGTGTTACTAAGTAGAATGGATGGCCTAGAATCGGCTAGAAAATTCAAGGAGTGGATATGCCCATATATCTGGGTTATTTTAGAAAATAAGGGAAGTATTTATTGGGAAACACTCATAGCTGATTCAATTCACACACATCTTTTAGCACTGGCCACAAAAATCAACATGGGTGTTACTGAGGATTTTGAATTTTATATGATGTCATACCTGATATACAATATTGTAGGTCATAAGCGTTTTCCTGGCCTCCCACCACAAACACGTTTCAAAGAGTGTAAAGTGCATGAGATTTATCCTCAATTACAATTGAGTAATTGGAAAAGAAATGTGGGATTAGTAAATGATGCATTGTTTGCACCTGTGATATGTTTGTTTAAACCTGAATGGGAACAATATAGAATGTTTGAGGAGGCTAAGAATGCAATAATGGAATATGGTTGTTACTTTATCCAATATAGATTCTTCACTTATATTAGAGCCAGTGGGTTTGATGGGTAGCCATGCGAACTGCCTAGATATCTAGATGATAAGATGGCCTTATGTGAGCTTTCAAGGCAACTAACACCAGTACACAAATTGATTGTAGGAAAGCACAAAACAAATATCAAATTCCCTATTAGAATTGGAAGATACTCATGCCCCTCCATTGCAAAGGCTAGATTAATGGAGGAGATGGAAAGGTTTGGCATGGATAAATTTGAGTCAAGATCTAATTATGATATCAGATGGGTTGTCAACACTGCCTTGGGAAGTTATTTTGAACATGAACCTCACTTTGAGGATTATTGGATGAATTGTAGAGATGAAGAGGAGGTTAGGCTAAGAGACTTCTCAAGAATGACTCTCAGGAAAATTATTGATTTTAAAATTGTTGTGGTACCTCAGGGGATTATGGATGACCAATAAATAGTGAGTCAATACTATATTGACCACAAGGTTGAGGCACAACCAATGGCTCCCATAAAATGGGATGAGAAAGAGTCAGACAATCCATATGACAGAATTACTAGTGTAATGAGAAGGACCTTGACTTGGCTGAAAGGAAAAGGTATGGATTTATCCATACAAAACATAAAGGTACTTAATGAGTTCAGGGATTTGGGAGTTTTGAGGGAAGATCTTCCCCTTTTGGGAGAAGGAGCTGATAAGATAGATCCTTTGGGAGGAAAGGCTCCTCAATTGCCCATGAAAAGACCTACCACAGGTATCATTGATGAATGGACTACTGCTGCCAGTGAAACTGGGACTTCCATGTCTGCTTTGAAGCAGAAGACAGAAGAAATGCTTTTGAAGTCCATGCAAAATGCCCCCATACACTTGTGTAAAAACTACTTTGAAGTAATAAGACTAAAGGAAATGCTTTTGAAGTCCATGTGACTAGTACCAATACATTTAAAGGAAAACCTGGTGTGATTAAACCAAGAAACCCCACAACAATATTGACAGGGGCATCCAATTCAACCAAGACAATGAGGGGGTCTATATTAGGTGTGGACCCGACATCTGTGGTACAAGGTGCAAAAGGAAGGGGAGGCCCTGAAATCAAATGTTTTGAGAGAACTGCAAAAAGAGCCAGAGTAGTAGTGCCTTTGGAGAGAGATATGGGTAGTCACCATGAAAGGAAGCAAAAAAGAAGGGAGCCTGAGGTGATTGATCCTCCTGCTCTGACTGAGGAACAAAAGAGAGTAGTTACTTCCTTAGCTCATCAAGTAACACCACCACAAGATCAAAGGATACCCCAGGTTGATCCAATTGTACACAAATGTCTGCAACTTCAGTCTTGTTTCCAGGAGGAATAGTGGCTGAATTAATCCAAGAACAGGTAACTCAGGGTACTCCCCTATCTAACCAGCAGGGCAGTTCTGTGACAGAACAAGGGTTAGAAAAATCTGATGCAACACCATTTGAAAGTATGAATTTACCTCACTCTAATCAACCACATGAACAAATAAGGAGTCCAGTTGAAATAATGGACACAAATGTAGTAGGAGAGGTGCCTATACTTGAACCCTTTGATGTATCAGTTGAGACACATATGGTAGAAGGTGTAGGTGTTCCTCAGTTGGATGAAAGAATGAAGGAATCTACCCAGTTGCCAACTGTTGAAATAGAAATTCCAGTACAAGAGATCTCTATTGAAGCCCAATAGTTTCAGGAGTAGATGGATCAAAGATTCAGAGAATTGCAAGTGAAACACTTATGGACACTATTGCACTAACCAAAGAATATCCTCAAAAAGAAGCAGAAGTCAGTAAAAGCAATGAGCCACCTCAGAATGTAGACTCTGCTGAGGAAGTGGTGGTGGAAACCACAAAAGAGGCCACTACAAAAGTGGAAACCAATGACAGTCAAAATGTGCAAAATATTGATAAGGGTGAAGAACTAGTTATTGGATCTCAACACATAGAGCAATAAAAGGAAGAGTTGATAGAGTCAAAAGTTGTTGACATACCAGCTCAAGAAAATGTTTCTACTAAACATCAACCTCTAAAGGAGGCAGATAGTGCAATAGGAGAGGAATTTCCCAAAGTAGCAATACCAGTCCAAGAAACTCCAAAAAATACCATAGAAGTGATTACTACACCAACTTCGGATACAAACAAGGAAAATGTACCAATAGACAATATGGCCTAGGAAACAATTAATCAATACCAAAATCAGGATCAAGGAGCAGTTGGAGGTAATAGTGGTGTAGGATAAATCCAAAGATTTGATATTGGAAGTGGACAAGGCACAACAAGAAATGCCATTGGTACAAGATATCCAAGAAACATCTAAACAATTGGTGGTTTTCTCTGAGAAATCCCAACCTACATCACAAGAGGCAACAATGGGGACTACTCTCACAACTGGTTGGTTGGGAGGGTTGATTTCAGAAGAGGAAGAGGAAGTTGTACCAAAAAAGGTCATAGATATTACAACTCTAGCCTTCCCAAAGCCCAAGAAGACTTCAAAAAAGGAAAGAGTTATCACTAAGACTCATGTAGATCCATATGGGTCTAGAACCCTGGAGATTGTAACCCCACACCAAGGAAAGTCAAGGGATGACATTACAATGAGTGATTATGACATCAAACACATCCCATTGGGGAAACCCTCTAGGGAAACATTAAAGCAAGAAGTTACAGTGGCAGTCGAAGGTTTGTTACACAAATTTGATGAGGACAAGATATCAAAAAGTTAATTAAAAGACCAGGTCAAATCTTTGAATTCATGCTTACAGCAGTTAGTGGGCCCATCAAGTGAAGATCAAGAAGATGTCTCTGCCATCACTCCTGAAGTTGTTGGAAGCATTGAAAAGGTTGTTAAGAAGGTTAAGGATGTTGATAACTGGGTTGAAAAGTTAATTCAAAAAGGGAAGAAGATCTTCGAGAAAGCAAGAGAGAGGTATGAAGAACTTAAGACCAAGCTCAGTGAAATTAATGATTTGATTGAACAATGTGACAATGAGCTTTTCTACTTTGAAGGAATCCTTCCCAAGTTAAACCTTATCAACCAACTTGATGAAGATCTAGTTGAAAAGGAAGGAATTATGCCACTAGATAAAATGGGAACCCAATATGCAATAGAAGATTTGTCTAAAATCAGGATTGAAGTTTTGAATCAGGTTAGAGAAAAGATGGAGGTAGAAAAGAAATGGGTTGAAAAAAGCATTGATACCATAGATATGAAATTGGAAGACATGGTGTTAGATAAATGCAAAAGAGTTATGGTAACTTGGAAATTGACTTTTTAATCAATTCCTTTGAGAAATACATCCGAGATGAAATTTTTTCCTATGAGGTTATCAAGAGGCTAATGGCTGTGGAGAACATAATTGCAGAATTTAAAAGAAAGTTATGGGAATATAAGCAAAGAATGGACCACTGTGTGGAGGCATTGAACAGGAAGATTCTGATATTCCAACATCACACAGGTCCAGATGAAGATGACATAAGGCAATTATTCCAAAGGTATGATGCTTATAGAGAAAGACAACCATATGAGGAAGAAGATGAAAAATATGAAGATGTAACTATGATTGACCAGTGAGCAAGCTTAGGCTTGTCTTTCCTAACACTTCTCATCTTTTCATTATTGATACTTTTGTTTTATGCTGATTAAACACTACTTTGAAATGTTAATTTCAAGCATGTATGTAACTTGATACAATACAATAGACTTTTATGTTGCTTTGATAGAATTCTAAATCTATTATGAAGCATGTGTATTAATGTAACAGTTTGAGTTTTCTGTATTGTTGAAAAAATAAAAATAGGGGTTCTATAGGGGCCCCAACCCATGGAAAAAAGTTCACATATATTCTTGATATTACATCTGATAGAAATAAAAAAAATACCTAATCTTCTACTGAGTTAAAATCCTCTCTGCAAAGAGGAAGTTTCTTCACAAGCCTATTCTTTCTAGGAACAAATTCTTCTGTTCCAATTGCCATTTGAACAAACACAATGTCCCCTGCTAAAGTACAAGACATACCCAAAGACATAAGCTCATCAATGCTTGTCATAGGACCATCCAAAAAACTAATCAATTTTGATCTCCTCTCATAGGAGGAAACCCATTCAGTAATGTCTAGACCTCCTTTAGGAAAGGCCTTACCTGTTGTTTTGAAGGTGGAGGATGGATTGGAAGTCCATGTAAAAGCTAGAAATGCAACTACAACTATTTCTAGAGTAGATAGAGCAGGGGGTTTGGAACTAGACTCACCCCTACATTTCTTCATGAAGATTGGTGATGTCCTCAGGAGGTTGTGAAGACATAGTCCTTGTATTGGTTTCTTTTCCAAAATTGAAACACGTTTCTCCAATTCATTCATCTTGCGAAAGAGAGTAGGCATGGTACCTAATGAAATCCCTTCATCAAGTGCATAAGATTCTAAGGGGATTTCCTTCACAGTAAATCCCTCATCACAGATGAAAGGGCAGGTGTTGTTAGATGCACCTGTCATAGTAGGCCTGCTCTTGAGCCAAAACTGTTTCAATACCTTCAGGAGTTTTCTGGTGCTCTAACCTGAAGAGATGAAAATACACAATCTGGAAAGTAGAAAACACAAGACTGATCCTGATCAATCTTCGTATCAACGCAACTCAAAAAGCCTGAGCTATCAATGGCCCAATATAGTCTTCAGGATCCGCAATTTCAAATAGCATTCTCACGAATGTTTCGTCTGCGCTGGATAGATAAAAAATTGAGTGCAAGTCTTCAGAAGATATGTCTTTTAAGCTAGATGCAAATGGTGTTCCTGCCATATTGTAGATAAAATCTCGCTAAGCCTTTTTGCACTCAGAAGAAAAGATGTGAATTTTAAAAGGAAATAAGGTACATTTATAGAAAACATGAGGTTGACAAGATGAGTTGAGTGTAATAATTGTGAGATGATCTATAAGATTTTTATGTGATACCCACATGAAGGAAATAAACTTGAAAGAGGTGGACATCATTAAAAAATGGAGTGATTGGCCTGATGTGACTTGATCCATGTGGAAACACTCAGCTCAGAAAGATATGTTAATGAGTGTGTGTGTGTTTTCTAGGCAGATTCCCAAAAAGAGGAAATGATTACACATCAAATCAAACTGATTTGAAAGGGGATCAAAAATTGAAAAAGTTAAAAAGGAAATGATTAAAAAAATACCAAAAGGGTGACATGGCATCCCAGTCATTCTAAGAGAATGAAAAAATGTAAATCACTTGTAATTCCTCCACCTGCCAACATGAAAATAGAATATTTTCAAAAGAATAATAATGGATCAGATTGTGTGCCAAAGGAAGAATATTCTCTAAAAAGATTCATTTTTTGGGGGGAAAAAGCAAAGGCGTGAGAAAGTGAGTTGTATACATACGAGAGGAATGTTCTCGTATGGGGGGGTTAAATTTTCTAAGCTTTTAGAGAAAATAGAGCAAAAACCGACTGTACCTTTCTTGAGACACCTGAATCAAACTGAGAAAACATTAAGTTGTTTTATTTGGTCCAAATATTCTCATGCCAAGATGATTGCAAGTGTACAGTCATTGGAAAGCATTGAGGCCATAGGCTTTATGGTCCCTTGCTGAGAAATTTGAATTTCTTGAAATTAATTGTGTTATCTCCTGAGCAATGTTATCTTTCTTCATTAGGTAGAATACTTTGAATCATCTGATTGTTTGTCCCTGTTGCAATCTTAGGTTGATAGTTTCTTTCAATTACACTAGATCTTGTCTTGATTTGTGGCATTTTAGCAACTGCAATTGCACTACAAATAGAGCTTTCTTTCTGTAGTATGATAAACAATTTTAAATTCATGTTGTACTATTCATTTGAGAAGATTTTAGTAAGATTTTGAGTGTATCTTGAGCGTAGTTGAACATAATCTGTTAATGTTTTGTTGAAAATTTAGCATGAGATTTTGTGTCTAAATTCTCAAAGGTTGTGTGAAATCTTGTACTCTTGGGCTTCCATGAGTGCATACCTTCTGGTTAAAGGGATGCCATTAGTTGTGTGATGTGTTTTTCTTTCCTTGAGGTAATTTTCAAACATTTGTAAGGTTTTCTTGAGAAATTTGTATAATCAACTTTATCCTGCTTTAATCTCCCATTCATACACACAAATTACAACTTACAATTGTTAAATCCTTTTGAATTATCCATGTTTGTCCTGCTTATAACCATTTCTAAGGGATTTTACCATTTCTACCCTCCCTTTCATAAATATGCAGAAGCAAGCTAAGATCGATACTGTCTAAAATGACCTGAAGTCCTACTTTGAAAGACATTTGCATTATTTAGAGTGACAACTCGTAAGAGTTAAATAGTGCTTGCATTGACCGTGTCTTTCCAGGATTATCCTTCATATTTTAAAGAGAATGTTTAGAAACTACAATTTCATCCATTATTCTCATAATTACAGGTCACAAAATGGGTCCTCTCACCTTGGTTAAAGGTAGAACCTAAAGTAGTAGGGAAGGTCATCCCCTTTTGTGAGTGCAGCCCAATCTTTTCCAAAGTCAAGTCTCAAAGAGTTTGTCAAATATGTCCCTGGCTCCCAAACGACCATATCTTTAGTCAGACTTCTCTAAGTATCCACTCAAGGTGGCGTAGATTTGGGTACCAACACCTTGATTGTCAAACATGCATTAGAGAGGGAGCACCCTGCAATAAAATGGGAAGAGTTTGATAGGGCAAAACACATTGATGATTTGTTAGGAAAAAGGAAGAAAAAGAGGAGAAACACAACTAGTTCTTCTACACCTGCACCAAAAACTGTAGCTTCTACCTCTATTCCTACAGAAACCTCTATTCCTACAGAAACTTCCACACCTGCAGAAACACCTGTTCATGAAAAACCTCCATCTCCGGAGCAAGACCCTAGGCCCATCTCTCCTGACAGGATTCTTGTTGCTGAAACTTTCTCGTGATATCTACACATGAGTCCTCTTCCTCTAAGGGAAAACAAAATTGCTCAAGCAAAGCCCTTGAAACGTCTAGGAGATCCCATAGGCTTCGCACTAAAAATCCCAAAACCTCCATCTCCGGAGCAAGACCCTAGGCCCATCTCTCCTGACAGGATTCTTGTTGCTGAAACTTTCTCGTGATATCTACACATGAGTCCTCTTCCTCTAAGGGAAAACAAAATTGCTCAAGCAAAGCCCTTGAAACGTCTAGGAGATCCCATAGGCTTCGCACTAAAAATCCCAAAACCTCAAAGCCTAGGAGAAATGTTACTATCTCACTGGACAATGATGTAGAGGAAGTTGAAAAGACCGAAGAACCTACACTAATGGATATTGAGTAGGGTGTTCATGAAATTGTATGTGAAAAGAAGGATATGGAAGAGACCACTTAGGAAATGGAAGAAACAAAGGAGGAAGATGATGAACAATCTGTTCATGAGAGCCTTGCTGAACTAATTGGGGATCAGGCATAGGCTGTTCATGCCGGGGAAACCCATAAACAACATGAAGGTGAAGCATTGATAGATGAAGTTGAAATTACACCACATTTTGCTATTGTTAATGAAGAGCACAGAGAGGAAGCACTAGATCATGCAGTGCTTGAACGACATATTGTTGATAGAGATATTGTGGATGATTTTCCACCACATGTTGAGGAAACAATAGGAAATATTGTTAATGAACTTGAGACAGAACCCCAATATGAGGATATTGAGATCATACAAGTAGATAGTCCTGCAGTTATTCAAGATACAGTTCATGAAGTTTCAGAGTCTGTTTCCCAAACATTGCCACCAGATAGCCTATAGCCATAGGTTATTATCAGAGAAGTTTTCAAGGAACCCCCCAAATCAGTTTGCAGAAGCATAGGCACTCAAACAACTTTGTTAGATTACTGGGTGCAATAATTTGAAGAATATGTTGCTAGGCTGCAAGGTAGATGGGAAAGGGAGAAGGAAGAATTACTCTTCCAACATCAGCAGGATCTTGCAGAGAAGGATAAACAACTCAAGGCTAAGGATAAGGAAATTGAAAGACTCAAGAAGAAGCAGGAAGATACAGTTCAAGTGACAAATGAAATATTTAAATGTAGACCACCGTCTAACATTTATGCTATCTTCTTGAAAGAACAAATGTTGCAGTTGAAGTATACCTGTATCAACAATGATATCCCATTTGATATTAGTGGAGTCAGGCCTTTCTTTAGGATATATATGAAAATGCCTCATGAAATTCAATTGCGTTTATGTGAATTATATCAATACAATTATGCCTTGGAATATGTCAGGGATTGGATCCCAATACTCTACATTGGAGATGTTCTAATTAGGACACTGTGTTCCTATTTCAACAATGAGCTGTACAGAGAAAACAGATGGAGGAATATCGACAATTGTCAAAAATGCAACCATTGATGATTAGAGGTGAAGCTTCAAATACATGAGCAATTATTGGGGAGTATGGAAAATACATGCAGCACAAAGACATCAGACAATGAGTGCACTGGATGAGACATGAAGCTCATGATGAAGCCAGAAACCACCTTAAATTTAATGGCCAAGAAATAGTACAGGCCTGCAGGGCAAGATGGCAGGAAATGTCGCCAAAGATGCAAAGGAAGGAAATGCATTCTTATCATAATATCATCCCAACTTTCAGAATGATAAATGAATATATTGAAGTTTCTAAGGGATGTGGAAAAACTTGGTTTCCTATTGGTTATTATCCTCCAATTTTCCACTATCCTATACCACATTGGTCTGGAAACAGGGAATTGAATGAGGACATACAAGACAGGATAATGGAAAGATACAAAAGGAATGTAGGGTACTTCTTCAGTGAGCCAAAAGGAACATCTAGACCCACTGACTTCAGGCACCTATGCAACATCATTCAGGTAGATCCTAAGCTGAATGAGGACCCAAAGCATCTTGAATGAGGACATTCAAGAACTTAAGTCTGGGGTGCGATGAGTCGTTTTATTTCCTTTTTAAACATCTCATCTACTGTCTTTTGTTTAGCCAATTGTACCCTTGAACTTGTATTTCCCGGTTATACTGCTGGACATTTCCACTATATCTTGAACTTATGGCACATATATTAGTTAATATAATTATTACTAAGTTTACTTTATTTTGTGGATTATGGGTATGCATTTATTCTTCTGGATGCAATGCGATGTTAAATAGTTCTTTGAATAAATGTCAGCCTTGATTGCCAAAGCGTTATGTGTATCCACTAACATGCAACCAAAAAAACTCATTCATAGCGTAGAGGTTGTCCGTAGCAACTGACATGCAGCCAAAGAGACCCTTCCACAACCAAGCGCCTGCAGCCACAGGAGGTCACACACATATATAAAGCCGTGATTCTGAGGAGCTTGAACAACGTGGACACTTCTCCTGGGCTTTGCACGTCTTGATAGAGAAACAATTATGCAAACAAGAAGAAGATTCAATGCCATCACCTGATTATGCGTTGCAACTCAAACAAAGAACTAGTTGATTAAATTTATAATTTAATAACTGGTTGTTCAATCGATCAGTTAGTTAAGTTATGTGATTGTATTAGAACATCTCCTAAACAGTTCTGTTGCATGCAAATTTCCGGATTGCTTGTTTAGGATCATTTACTGAAGCCAAATGTAACACCTAGTATGAATCTATCTCTTCACGCCTCTGCTGTAATGAAGGATATATATAAAAAAAATTAATGCTGTAAAGGGGATAGTAATAGAGTAAGACAGATCGATCCATAGATAGAGAGTTTGTTGCATTATTTCATTTGTAATTTTCATGATGATGAAATAAGAATTTGAGTTCTGTTAATTTGTGGTAGACACAGGCCTTAGGAGGGATTAGCACCCAAGACAGGGCCCACTTGCGGTTTGCTAACCCTCTCCTTTTGTTTGTCGTTTTAATTCATTGCATTGTTAGAATTGCAGCAGTTTATTCCTTTATCTGTATTCTATTTTTACACGCTTTTCCATAGCCATAATATTTGTTTCCAGTCGTAGTTTAGTTCATTTCCAATATTGTTATTTTCTAATTGTAGTGACAACAATTTACCTATCACTCCTTAAATATCTGTAACTGTGCATACAACACTGACTATATTGAAAGTTTATGTCCCTAGGTCTGATGATTAAATGACTTTAGATTAGTGAACAACATATTAATTGTTGCAAGTTAATTTGCACCACCAGAAGTAATCTTTGTTGAACTATCAACTATTCCACTGCTGGTCCATTGAGTCCTTACTGTGTCAAATGGCTATGTTTCTTTGCAAATATAATCATTGGATATACACCTTAGTTATGGTCATTGTTATAAACTTATATGTATGGGTTTTTTCTTTCTATAGCATGTTATGACTCATGTGCTATTAGGTTTGTTCAAAGGGAAATGAAATATCAATGCAAACAAGCCAAGTTTATAAATAAATGACTGTATTCATAGAAAGGAACTAATAAATGGAGAAGAATGCAAGAACAGCAACAAAACAAATTTATCTGCTTTCTAAGCATACCATTTTTGGGCTGAATGCAAAGCTGATTGTTTCATTCCTCTACCATGCAACAGTGAACTTATAACAGGTGTTGTTCCTTACACAGATCGACGGACTGAGGCTCAGGTAAGCCTTTTCTTGGTGAGGGGATTTTATCAGCGGGAAAATAGAAAATATTATCCATGTAATTAGTGTTATTTAGCGAGTCTGATAGGGCATTTATTTTCTTTTTTAACAACATTTTACAGAATTAGCTTCCACAATGTCTCAGTTCCCTTGAGGAAAGTTATTCTTGATTTACAATATTTTCAAAATATATGTTTCATTATGGAAAAATATTTCAAGGTAACCATATTTTTTTCTTCTCAGTTCTGATAGAGATTCCAATTCGCCACAAACATGCATATGTCCTCAAATTGGTGAACAATATGTTCTTTCTCAAACTATTTTTAGAAGATAATTTGTTTTTTGACATTATTATTGCTAATGGTTTGTAATTACAGGCTCATACAGTGCTTGAAATGAATTACAGTGAACAACAGCTTACAACAGCTATTACCTCTGAGGGTTTGCGTCCAGTACTCGCCAGCCCAGAGTCAGGAATCCCATCCAGTGTATTGTCACTGGTTGAACAATGCTGGAACGGGAATCCCGAGCAGCGCCCTTCTTTTGATTTTTTGGTTGAAAGACTGGATGAAATTATTTTGCAATATAAACATGAAGTGCTTAAAAACAAGAATATAGACAGCCGCAATGTCTTGGAATCAAGTCATATTGATGCAGCCCCAACTAACTATGGCCATCAAAAACAAGTACACATCAGTTGGTCACTTCAGGGTGAAGTTACCGCACAAAAGTTGTGCTCTGACTCTGCATCTACTCTTAATAAATGGCTCAACCCTTTAGCTAAAGAGGTGATGCATTATCCAACATTATCGTGGGGTTCATTTGCCACTTGTGGAAGGAGAGAGACAATGGAAGATACACACTTTTTGTTGCCGCATTTGGGAAATGAGAAATATGTCTCTGCATTTGGGGTCTTTGATGGTCATCGAGGTAGTTTATAGACTCTATCTCTATGTATCTGAATCTATCTTTTGCAATGGGTATGCCATGTCTCTGATCAGTAGACATTTTCAGGTGCTCCAGCTGCACAGTTTGCAGCACGAGCTATACCAGGATTTTTGCAGTCATCTGGTCCATTCCACAGGTGTGTATCATTTATTTAGTCAACCGCGATCAACCAGTTTTCTTGCTTGCGATTTCATTCTTCGAAGATGATTTTATAGCGTTGGGAAAGTATGCTCTGAGATTACCTTCCGGTATACTAAAACTAAGCAACTGGACAAAATATTTTGCTTGATTAATTTAGAGATGTTACAAAAAAAAAGTGTTATGTTTCTATTTGCTTACCAGTAAATCTCTTCAATGATATGCATTGACAATTGCAGCCCATCAGAGGCACTGGTACATTCATTTCTCAGAACAGACATCTTGTTTCGAAATGAACTGGAGCTGCAGTGTTGCTCAACAAAAGGTACACGCAAGGATTGGCATCCAGGTTGCACTGCTGCAGTAGCATTGATTATAGAAAACAAACTTTTTGTAGCAAATGCTGGCGACTGTAGGACAATTTTGTGCAGGAAAGGTCATGCAGTTGCTCTTAGTAAGGTGAGCATGTTTTGTAGATTAGTTCTTGAATTTCTACTCAACATGAAAGGAAATATTTTCTCTGGATTGAGATTATTGAGTGAACATGGTTTATTTTCTGCGAATTGCAAATTTATGTAGGACCATGTCGCCAGCTGCATGCATGAAAGAGAGCGAGTTATCAAAGAAGGGGGGCAGGTCAAATGGCAAATAGATACATGGCGCGTTGGTTCAGCTGCTCTCCAGGTGATATTTTTTTAGATTGATTAGCTAATCAAGAAAACGTTCTGTAGCACACAACTAGATACAAGACACAATTGTTTTTCCGTTTCCTAGACCACCCTTTGTACCATCCAAAAAGACATAAATCAACAGAAGTGCATTTATATTTTAGGGTGGCTCAACTATGTTCTCTTTAATATGAATTTGGGCATCCCATTCAAGTACAGGGAATAAGTTAAACCTCTAAGTCTACTAACTAAGCAAAACCATCAAGGTCTCTATAATGAAGAGAAAGAAAGGAAGAACCAATTACAATGCCAAAGGATGCATAGATAGGTGCTAGTCATGAAGTTTATGGGTGCTTGTCATGAAGTTGTCATTTAAGAACTCCCTTGATTCCTATGATTTTTGATCAAAAGGTTTTCGAATATTAATGTTAAGATGAAATATGAGGTTCATTCAATGCAAACAATAAAGAGAAATGTATAGTGTGTCATGAAAGTAGGGGGCACCTTATATGACAAATAGTACTTGGCCTATTGGGGCACAGTTTGTTAGAAGGCATGAACAAAGAGATAATGAAGAAGCAGTGGTTTGAACACATTGTAAATTGTGTGTCCATAATTTTACTATGCATGAGATAGTTACAAAATGGCTGAAGTGGTTCCAACCGTACTTTAGTTAATAGTTACAAAATGGCTGAAGTGGTTCCAACCGTACTTTAGTTAATAGATAACTAATAGTGACTTAATAATAAACTATAATCCTTATATTCTCATAGCCCCTCTTAAGGCTTACACTACAAAAAACAAAAACTAGATATTGATAGAAGATTAAAATAAAAGAACTAAACAAAGTCTCACATTCTTCATAAGCTGTAATATCCCTTTCAAGGGCTGAAACTAAAAAGTAGGAAATTAACTCAAATCCCAATATTAGCAAATCTGATTTTAGGACCAGAAAACTGAAAATAAAACCCAGATTTGAACAACGTTTGGATTTTTAGGACAAGATGCAAAAAACATGCAAAACGCTTGAAATTCTTAAACAACTTTGCCAAATTAGATATATGTATTTTAGGTATCCACCAAATCAATATTCAATATGATAAAAAAACATTGTTGGAAATTAATTAAAAACCAACGAAGCATAGTTGCAAATAAAATTATGAAATGAGGGTTTAGAAACCCCAAACTCCACAAATAATGATTGATGCCAGCCTTATAAATAATGAGGAAACCAAATGTAAACTCAAATCTGATTGTCGTGCCCTAGATGGCACCAAACCATACACTAATGCGAGTCACCCCCACAAAGGAGAGACTCAATAATATATATATATATATATATATATATATATATATATATATATGACTTCTTCTCAAATCTGCAATTTGCCTTCAAGCCCAAACAAGGAAGGAGGGTTTTTCGTCCCCCAACCAACCACAAGAAGGGTTTCCGTCTTTCTTGGAATGCCAAACACTTGGATTTCCGCCCAAGAGTGGAATAACAATGAGCAATCAGCTCAAAAGTCGAATTGGAGTAAAATGCGCCAAAAATAGATGATGTAAATGAGCTCTCTAATCTTCTTTTATACCCCATCTTTGGCGTCTAAGTCCAAAAAGACAACGCCGACCCCTAAAGAGTTCGTTTTAATCTTTAATTGGCTTCATTAATACTCCAAACCCAGCTGACCTGTTAAAAAGAAGAATACACTAAAAGAAAACATTAAAAATTAGAAAATGAATGCAAAGGAAACTCAATTCCTTTTCCCAACTCTTCTACTTCGTTTCTATGGAAACGGGTATGAGAAGAAGTCCAAAATCAGGTCCTTAAGTTGGAAAAGGGGACATTATATAAGCTCTCTTTTAAAACAATTCTTTGACCAAGTAGAATTCAATCAACATTATGACATTTTTCTTTACAATTCAATGCTTGGCCATTCACAATCATAACTTCAAAGCTTGAGCATTGATATACAAAGCAATCTGCTTGTTTGGAAAGCCGAGGATTAATGAAGTTGTGTGCTACCCAAGTCAATCAAAATAGTGAGAGGGATCTTCTTAAAATACCCTTTGAATTTCATAGTTTGAGAGGTGGTGACTTCTACCAAGGCGTGTAGAGAGATTTCTGGTTGGGAATCCATATTTGTAGATTCTTCTTCAACCTTTTCCTCTTCCTAGGATTCTTGAGCATTTTCCCATTCTTTGGCATCTGAGGGTGAGTCAACTTCTAATAGATACACCTTTTATTTTACACATTTATGGCCCCAAGTGGACTTGTCATCACAATTATATCACAACCTCTTTTCTTGTCTAGCTTGTATTTCAGCCTTTGTAAGGCTTTTAACAGAGCTTGTTTTTGGAGGTGGACTTGGAAGATTGTATGTGATGAGGTATTCTTGAATGGAACAAATATTGAAAAATGTTGTTGAGTTGAGAAAAATAAGCTCAGAAATGAAATAGAAATAGTTTGTTGCATTGAAATTGCATTATAAGATTGCAGGCCACTTTGAGGGGGCAACCACCTTTGAGCAAGCTCAATACAATATAATTTGTAGATAGTTTACACTAGCCTATGCATCACATTTATACTAAAAAACATGTGTGGATAGGGGCTAGGGGATGGGGTTTTTGGGGCAAAAAAACTGCACATTTGGGAATGATTGGGGGACAATTTGTGGACTATTAAAATAATATATAAAAATTAATACTTAATTATTTTAACTCTATTCAATGAAATTTAGGGGTTTAAACTTCATTTACTATTTGTACGGTATTTTCAAGATAAGGGAAAATTGTTTTTGGTAAAAATAACATCTTTTGGGGGGGCTTGTTTTAAACTTAATGTAAAATCATTAGAATTGTTTAAAAAAAAATTAATTAGAAAATTAAAAAATTTGGGTATGTCCCCACCAAGTCCTCAAGTCCCTAAAACATCCACGACCTCACCAAAATCTACGTGACACGTCGTTGCGCAATACCACAACTTGGTAAGGGAAGGTACATGTGTTTATCTCTTTACTTATATTTATCTTAGATTTACCTGCGTTTGCTGCAGTCATTTATTATCTTTGGTAATATGTTATGCATGAAGTACCATTACTTGCTACGATATTGTGATGAGTAATGAGCTTTGAAGGGGCATATGTGTTGATCTTCGTGAGTGACACCCCCATAGCTTGCACCTCCACACCCCCTTTTTCCCTTTTAGCACCAATGATAATGACGTTGCAAAGGAAGCAAGGGCGTGTGCGAGCACGGGAAACCTAGACAAAGTCCCATGCAAACTGGCGAGGTAATGCCTCTCTTGAAAGGAGGCGGTCGCAATGTATTTCACAATGTGCTTCCCCAAGGTTAACTCTCACCAGGTCTTGGTGGTCATGTAATATTGTTTGGAATAGCTCAATGTGGTTGGTGGGTGTGTGATTTTTGAAGGGTGTTTGCTGGTTTGAACTTTCTATGGAAACTATGGCTAAGGGAATCATAGAAAAGGAATTAGTTGAAGGATTTTGCAAGCAAAGCGAATTGAATAAACATGTTCGTAACCTATTTGGAGTGCCTAAGCCACATACAAATATTCACCTATGAATTTCACTTACAACACATTAAAATAAATCTCTATAAACAATCGCAAGCTTTAGTCCTATGCTAACCTATTCTAATAGGGATCTATAAAAAATATGCAAAAAATGAGCAGAGCAGGGAGAAAGAGAAATATGTTGTTGGCTGCGATGCGATCTCCTATCCATTTGAACGCCAGGATCTAGTAACCATGCCCGTGCTCAGACCAATATGCACTTGATCAAGACACAAGAATGTGCAAGAGTTTAAGGGAATTGACTAGTGAGCCAAAGGTGAGCACAACGCCATTCGACATGCAAGAAGTGCGCTCTAGCTCCACTAAGCTCTGAATTGAAAGATATTGCCAGCAATAATTAGAGGGAGATCCTTTAACATCCAATTGGATTGAAAGAAAACATTTATAGTTGCTAACTTAGGCCTAAACTTGGAAAGCAAATTGAGACAAAGCATAAGAAAACTCTCAGAAGCTTTTCTATTCCGAATTCGCAAACCTTTACAAAGTGTTTCATTTGGATATTTCTGAGGAAACCAATGTTACGCGGGGATGCGTCCCCCCTGAAACCCAGGTGTCCAGGATGTCCCGGATATCCTAGGGACGTCGGGGCTGGGGGGAAATGTCCCCTTGGTGTTTCCAACATTCCAAAAAAGAAGGGAAACGTCCCAGGGACGTCCAAAAAAGATAGAGGACGTACGGGACTTGTGGGGGACGTTTGGACGTCTCCAGGATGATCGAAGGACATCCTCGACATCACAACAAATTGAAAACAACACTTTTTTGACTTTTTTTAATTGAAAAGTAATAATAATATAAAACAAACGTAGTAACATAACCCTAAGTCTAAAAGTGACATTCTAAGTCATAAAATGACTCTATAGCTTCATTCCATATCACATTCAATATTTACACTTGAACAAATTGACCAAAGAGAAAAAAAAGAGCAAGAGGAAGAAGAAGGGCAAGAGCAAGAGCAAGAGCAAGAGGTATTTATAATTTTATTTGCTTACAATGCTTTATAATAGCCTTTAGTTTATAAAATTTAGATTCTATTTGCATTTTTTAGGGGCTATCTTTAAGTTTACGTATCTACATTCACAATGTAATCATGTTTATAGTTTGTAGGATTTTACAAAATGCATACTGCATAGGATTTGGTTACTGGTTAGGTTTTTTTTTATAAAAAAAATTAGATCTTAAAACGTAAAACTCTTGATTGTTGATTCAATGATTCATTGAATCGGTTTGGCTCAATTTAAATTTACCATGATAGTATGATACACATTCCTAGAAACAATAACATTAGGAATACAAAAACTTTGATGCACATGAACATAGATACAAAAACGAAAAACTTAAATACTCCTACGGCTATGTTTGATGTTTCAGTTATGTTTTTATTTTTTAATATTTTTAATTTTTTGCATATAGTTATGGACCTTATAGCCAATGTTATTTTTTAAATCATTGTGATTGCAATTTGCGTGTAGTTATAACTTATGGCTGTTTTTTTATTCATTGCAGACAACATATGGTTATGAATGTTTTATTTTTTCTTAATCATTGCATATACTATATAGTTATTGTTTTTTTTATTCATTCCATAATAGATATAGTTATGGCTGTTTTGCTTCTTTATAAATTAAAATTATAATCATTGCCTATACTTATAGTTATCATTTTTTTATAATTCATTACATATAGTTGTGATTTTTCTAATTCATTACAACTCAACAATCATCACCATGAGTTCTTCTTCTGAGTATGGTTATGAATCAGAGGAGGTCAGGGTTGAACTTGAGATAGGTGGAAGTGTTGGTGATGACATAATTGGGGGAGGTGGAGAAGTGGGATAAAATGTAGTGCCAATGACAACTAGTAGTTTAGCTGGTAGTGCTACCAATTGCCCCTCTCAAATGTTGTCCAGATTTGCCATTGGACCATTTGATAAGAAGCCATTGTAACAAATTTTTAAGATACTTAGGAATCCCAAGTTTGAAGGGGGCAGTAAACTATGAAAGTGCAACATATGTGCACTGACTTGGCATGGCAACATCACTAGGATCAATGCACAATTGGTGCGCCTTACAGGAAGGGGGTTTTATCTTTGTAAGGCTCTTTTACTAGATCGTAGAGTAGAGATGGTGAGACTTTTTATTGGAAATACAATAGACGACGTTCTAGAAGTTTGTGGTACTAGTAGTGAGGCTAACACTCCTTTGAGCTCTCTTAGGACTAGCAAGAATACTTTGGCTAGTTATAGTTTGGGAATGACAAAAGTGGAAAGCAAAGGGAAGCGAAAGGCTATGGGGGCAACCACCAATTTAGTTGTAGACATGTTTGATTCAAAGGCAAGAGAAGAGGCGGGTGATGCTATCGGGAAATTTTTTTATGCTGTTGGGATGCCATTTCATGCCGCTTGCTCACCTTATTACAAGGAGACTATGGCCAAGGTAGCAAAAGCAGGTAAGTTATGTGCCTCCAGGAGACCAAACTGAGGACAACAATCTTGTATAAAAACTATTCTAAGGTTAATTTGTTGATGGAGGAGATGAAGGTCACATGGGTGTCACATAGATGCAACATTATCATTGATAGGTGGACGAATATTAGACACCATCCACTCATCAATATCATCGTCTCTTACAAAGATGGACCATATTTCTTGAGAGCAATTGATTGTTTTGGGAAGCAGAAAGATGCTGAGTTCCTATTTCAGATTTTTAAAGGATGTCATTGAGGAGGTTGGACCTTTAAATGTTGTACAGGTCATCACAAACGCAACTTATGTGTGTAGAACAACAGGCAAGCTAGCAGAGCGTGCGTCCAATCATATTAATTGCACTGCGTGTTGAGTGCATGTCATGAACAATGCAATGAAAGACATAGGGAAGATTTAATGGGTCAAGAAGATAGTGAATGAGGCCAGGGACGTGTAGAAGTTCATATGTAACCCCCATACATCATTTCCACTCTTTCGAAGCTTTTTGAAGAAGGAATTCCTCAATCTAGTTGACACTTGCTTTGCATCCTATTTTATTTTGTTGCATAGGATGTTTGAGTTGTAGGAGCCCCAAAAAGTTATGATTATGACACAACATTGGACTAGGTGGCATGACTCCAAGACAGAGTAGGGGAAGGGAGTGAAGGAAGTGGTGGTGAGGGAAACATTTTGGGTTGATGTAAAATACAACACATCAATTATAACTCTAGTTTTTAGTGTCATCAAATATGGGGATTCTAATAGCCCCAATCTTGGTGAGATCTATGAGTGCATTGACAATATGCTTGGCCACATGAAGGTTGTTGTACAAGAGAAAGACCCTGCATTGCATTTCTACAATGAACATATTCAACAAATCATTCTCCAGAAATGTGAGAAGCTCAACACTCCACTTGCACATGGTTGCCTATGCATTGAATCCCAAAGTGATACATACAAAGTTTTGACAAAGTTAACCCCATACAAGATGTTGAGGTGAAGAAGCGAGGTTCATGAAAGCCTATTCATAAGATGTAAAATTCTATAGGATGCTTAGCATCAGATCAAGTATTGAGTGGTTCAAAATTTTCCACTAAACTTCGATAGGATATCCAAAATTCAGGCCAAGCTAGATAGGGCAGACTATTGGCACAAGAGGACCCAATTTTGGTGGACTGAATGCATGGGTGTCCAAGACTTCTTTGACAACCACACTAGCCATTTGCCTCAAATGTCCAAGGTTTCTAGTTCTTCTGCCTAGCTGACAAGAACTGGTCTACATTATAACTTAGATCCACTTTGTTAAGAGGAATAGGCTTACCTTTGCGAGAGTAGAGAAGCTTGTGAAGCAAAATCATGGCTATAAAGTGTTTTGGTACACAATGTTTTGCATCTTATGGATTGCAAAACAAATGCTTACGTACAAGGAGAGCCCCAACATTACCCGATGGGATGTAGAGCTAGAGGAGCCGAGGCAAAGGTTGATGAGTAAATGTAGCTATGCAGACATGGATTGGTTGGGCATCTGGTTTGGAGTATGAGTTACCTGATAGACTCTAGGGCGGCAAAAAAAATCATAAATTTTCAGTTCACATGCTAATGTAAAATAGATATTGTGCAAATATTTAAAATATAGAAAAAAAATGAGATAAAACTCCCTCATTTACCACTTGAGCTTAAATCCGAAATAAGATTTTGTCAATTATGTTTTCTAGTATCTATTTGTTGGTATTATTTAAACTATGTAGCTCATGAACCATAGCTAGACAATTTTGCAGCAAGTAAGCAGCTGTAAAGGAAATGAAAGATCTACATAAGAGGAAAATAATATGAACTCCTCGTTGGAAGAAATCGAGAGAAGATGTGCAACCCAATCAATAGTTCACAGAGTTGATCGCATGCACATAGATTAAAACAAATAGATCATGAAATACAAAATTTAAAGAAAAGGAAACTTTACAAAGTTCTCCGGAAATCTCTTCTCTATTTCTCTGCTTGCAAAAAGCTATCAAGGGTCTCAACTCAAAGTCTGGAACACAAGAATGCTGATTACAAATTCCAATCCTTTAACTCATAGGTTTTCCAGTCTACTTATAGTGTGTAGAGGGGAAATTACAAAATGGGAAACTGCAACTGAACTAGAACATGAAGAAGTAGTAAAGGGAACATTTGGCAGTCATTTTCCTAAAATTCCTCTCTTAGTGACATGCATCAGGAGTTTGAGCAAAAATTGTGCACATCTGCCACCTTTTTTAAAAAATCTTTCCAAATGACTTAAAGTAATGGTTTTTCAACCAATAATTTTAATTTACATTTTCATTCAGGAATATACAAAATAAGAGAAGAAATAAGAGAAGAAAGAAGAGAAGAATCAAGATTTACCAGCTGTAACACCTATACTTTCTTTTTGTTCTGATATTGAATATACTTGTCAAACATGTAATTCAACATCTTCCCATCCATTTTAACAATAACATCTCTCTGTTCAGAACTGTAACAACCCTCTGGATAAAGCAACAACATTAGCTTTCACTTTCTCTAAACTAGGCCCATATCCCTCAACATTTGCCTGAAGCTTTATGAGTCTACCAATTGAATCCATCGTGAAAGCTAGTGTGGCTTCATCAACTTCTTTCTGCACAACCAACATAAATTCCTCATGGGAAGCAAAGGTAATTATCTGGGATGCTCACCACACTTGCATGTCCCATTTTACTCTCCAGCAAGATTAAAAGCATCCTCTTCAACATGAGTTTGAGGATCTCTACGTGGAAGGAAACTGTTTTCTAATCTGCTTCCCCCTTTTCTACCAATTGCCAGGCAGCGATCTGCTCTGCAATCAACACATCCTTCGGCAACGAGTGTATCTTAGCCAAAGTATCCAGATGACTTTCAGCAACTATGTCTCATCTTCTATGTGTCATCAATGTCCTTTAGCTGTGATACTGTCCTGTGCATGTTTTCACAATTCATACGGTATTGGTTGAATTTACTGAAGCTTGTGAATGATTTGTTCAGGACTTCCACTGGGCAATAGCTTTGACCTGGTCCCCTGCATCTTCTACCTCTACATTTGATGATCACTACCTGCTCAATTGCTAGAATGGGTTGAGAGGAATGTTTAATCAACCATATTTAGCAATGATCTCGTACATTTCCAACACCGCTTTTGAAGCTTGAAGATCTCTCAGCCTTCTCTTTGTCAAGCTTAAGGAATAAAGCGTTCATTAGTGTCTGCGTATCCAACTTTAATCCTTCTATGGAGTTTGACCTATTAGCACTTTGGTCACTAGAATTATATCAAAGCGGTGAGCTCTTACCTTGTGCTTTCCTTCTGCTGGAATACAAATAACTCAAGAACTTCTGTCCCGATTCCTCAATAATCAACCTAGAAGTCATTTTGGCAACTTTAGGTCTTCTATCTCTTTCACCCAAACTCATGGGAGCAGCTGAAAGTCGTGTTATTTCTAGGTTGATCTCCTCTCTAGCTTTTGGGATCATCTACAAAGTTTCAACCAGATGAAAAGTTACTTCTCCAGGGAATGAGAAGTCACCGAGTGCACCACCATCTCATGCCTGATTCTACTCTATCAGAATTTGCCACCATTGTACAAATGACTGAATCCCTATGCCTTTGAATTGTCCAAAGACAATGCTTTTTCAAACTCCACCATATGTGCTTTCAACTTCTCCACATGGATAGGTGAAGACCTGTCAAGTGGTCGAGGAGAAAATACAAATGATTCTGGATTCAAAGGAGGAACCAA
Source organism: Taxus chinensis (assembly GCA_019776745.2). NCBI lineage: Eukaryota > Viridiplantae > Streptophyta > Pinopsida > Cupressales > Taxaceae > Taxus > Taxus chinensis. The sequence goes on from CM034154.1 coordinate 488,714,380, forward strand.
CAAGATCTCTCTGAGGTTCTGGGGCTGTCTGAAGTGCTATGAGTTGATGTTGGAGAAGTTGGAACTAGCACGATAGCTGTAGATTTGGCCTTCTCCTGTATGTGAGACTTCTTCTGAACTTTAAGCTTTTTCAGCCTTTTGTTGCTTTCACCTTCGTGCTTCCTTTTGCTGGAGTCTCCTGCAATAAAGTTGCATGTGATCTGATTCATCAAAGCTTCATCCAAGCAATACCCCTTTGTCAACAACCAGTTCGAAGTGCTAACCAGAACTGTGGAAGATCTTTCTTCACCAATGTTTTCCTGAAAAGAAACTCTATCCCCTCCCATATGTTGATACGAGTCAAGTATCACATGGCCATCATCTGTGAGATCTGTAGGTATCCATGCCAAACCGTAATCAGACATTTGTTGCGTCGATAACCTAGCTGAAGTCTTTCTTTCTAACTTCATACTCGATTCTGCACTTCATCCAAGAAGTCTTCCAATGAAGGCACATGTGAGTATTCCTGGGAGATTGTCTTCCTCGCTACCCCATATGGGTCAAAGTTCAGCCGTGCTGGGACGAACTCAGGCTTCATACTCAGAAAACATTTCAGCTTCGACTCATCTAGCTTTGTAGAATGCTCTGGCAGCTGTAGTAACCCACTGCGACTGGAAAGAAACCTATAGAATTGTGTTGCTTTGATTGTAAGTCATGCATCTCCAAGAGTTGTTTGCACAACTCCATGATGACCCACTTGTCGTTTGGATACCTCGGCAACTTTACTGGTTCTCCCAAAAATCTGGTTACCCTGAGATAGGTGAAGTCTACAAACTGGATGAAAATACAGCCATGCTGGGATATAACTTCCCAAGCTTCTTTGCTTACCCTGTTGGTCTTTATATCACTATTTAGTTTGCACATGAATTCATAGAAGAACCCATTGTTGACCGCCTTGTAATCTTTGTGGCACTCAGGAACTGTCAACTGTGGGATAACACTCAAAAATAGGATCTTTTGTCAGTACGCCCCGTCTATCTAGCTTGGAAAATATGCCCTGCGAGGTTGCTGCATATACTGGTATGACGAAGTTGCTCACACTCCAAAGTTCTCATGATCACTGATGATCTCGCCCAATTGATTATGGAATCATCTCTATTGATCTCAATAGTCCTCACGAAATTCAAACATCCATGAGCGGAAGTTGTGAGTATTGGCTTCTCCACTTAACCTGTAAAGCAATTTAGTAATATCATCCACCTCCTACACCAAATTGGATCACGGAAGAGTCCTCGGGAACTTCGATGAAGACCTGGGCTTCTTCATATATTTGTTGTTCATTATGCCCCACGTAATCTTTCTGTGTTTCTCCCATCTGTTGCCAGCATCCAACATGCTGATTGCAATCACCACCGGTCGTGTCGGAATCCTCAGATAATAATTGATAAACTGTGCATCTACCCTGATTATTGTCTTTCCCACAGCATCCCGAATTGTTTTAGAACGAGGATGATTGATCTTGCACACTCCATGACAAATTCATGCAACTTAGCTGTGACTGGAAAAATTGATGCTTGAATAATTCCACTGCTTTTATTGCCCGCATGAGAGATGTCTTTCTGGCCCTGGATCTGTCAATTATTTTGGAGATGGGTTCCGGGCCTATGTATGTCTCATTGATATCAGCAAATCTGGAAGCTATGCATGATTCTGTTGATCCTTCTCTTTCATCTCGCTTCATCATGGCCGGAGCAATTTTTGTCAAAGCAATCTTTGTCTGTGTAATTTTTCTTTTACTCCTGTCAGAATCCTTTGCAACTGAATCAATTTGTGCAGATCTAGCAATTTCTTCAGATTCAGAAGATATATTCAATGTATATGACATTGATTTGAACTTCCTTTCACCTGTATGAACACCTATTATGAATACCTACAATTATTTCAGACAAATATTAAGTCTAGAGCATGAATACTTGATTTCTATCACCAAAAATCTACATATAAAACTTGCTGCCCTAAAATTTGAGGCTTTGCTTGCATGCAAAGCAAGCATAAATATTTTTAAGTTCACCTGGGCACTTATAGTAACATGCAGATAATTATCATAGCATAAATCAAGCTATTCCAACCCTAGGCACCAAACCTGTGAAGTTTCCCAGCAATGAAAAACACCTTCAAATGCACAAATCCTCCTTTCCTTGGCGCCAAAACTGTCTGGACTGCAATCCTTAGCAAAAAGAATTAATTGTTTCTTCATTATGGCAGATCATACTTATATAACCCTCAGCATTCTATTTCTAATAATTGTGCTTCTTATTCTTGGCAATTTAATCAATAAAAAATCATGTTTATTCACCCAAATTGGGCGCCCAATTATGCATGTTGCTGGCTGCCATTAAATAAATTTATTTTATTTATTTTTAGCATGCATCCTTCAGTTGTCTTTGGCTTGACTTCTTGCTTTGACTTTTCATCCATCCGTGGCGCCAAAATAAGGTGAGAAAAGCCATAAATGAATATCATTAAATTCATTGTTTAATGCCCAAAGTGGGTCGCACTTTTTGGCAAAGGCTGATATCTAAAAATAAGAAGTCAACTCTGATGGGATTATTCTACCCTGCTCTGCAGCTCCAAAAATCCCTTCTTTCACTTAAACTATTTGACTTCCAAAATTGGAATTTTTACAAGGCAGGTAAGAAATTCCTGCCTGTCTGCCATTGCCAAAATTCCCACTGGCAGCTTAAAGTCTTCCTTCCAAAAAGTGTGACTTGCATTAAAATTGGCCTCCTTTGATAAAGTGCGGCTTGCATGGGTGAATAAATCTCTTTGGTGGGGAAAAGTTAGCTTGCCAGGAAGGCAGAAAAATTCCAATCGGTGTTTTAAGTGATTTTTCTTTATTTTATAATGGGAATTTTCACCCTACAAGTCAGGTAAGAAATTCCCGCCTGCCTGCCACCTCTAATTTTTCCATCACAGCTTAAGTGAGTTTGACTTCATAGGCAAGTAGGAAAAAGTACCCTGCAAGGCAAGTAAGAAATTCCCGCCTGCCTGCCACTACCAAAAATCCCATTGCAACTTAAACTCATTCATTTCAAAAAGTGTGACTTGCCTGGGAGAGGCTTTTTGTGCCTGACTTCATCTTTTTTGGTCAAAAGTTTGCAATCTGAGGCTAATTCCTTCTGGTGTTGTGTCAGTAGATGATCTCCAGATGCTTCAGGCAATTAAACAGACTATACTAGACGAAGGAACAGACCTAAGGGAATTTTAGAGAAACAACAGAGAAAACCGGAAAAAAACGCTAAAGAAATAAATAAAAGCGAAAAACATTGCCAGAACTCACAGACAAGGCTCTGAATTCATTCCTGGTGAAAACCCTATTGAGATGTGTGAATACTGGCATGCAAAACATTATTAGGATTCAACCGGAGCACAATTTACTTCCAAACGGGGCATTATTTATTTAATAAATAATTAAATAAAAATTTTCCGCAGACAAAACTTGGCAAGAGGGATAAAATGAGTTTGGGCATCTGGGTATTTGTCGAAATTGGCTCGTATGATTCACTGGGAATATCTTAACGTAATACAAACATCTTTTGGCAATAAAAACATGAAAAGACTCGTTATTTTAAAAAGAACGATTTTTTTTTTAAATGGGTAGTCCCAGATTTGATTGGTGAAATTTGGGGACACCAGGGTATTTTCTAAGTGGTCAGAACAACTTCTGTGGGTAAAAACTAATATTAAATACTCATAATGTATATCAAAAGCGTTAATGACCTTGTTTTCTAAGGTTTTGTTCACCAAGCTATCATCCAAGATATATAAGTACATTTCAGAAATAATTTTACCGTAAGTTTCTTTAAGGAACACATCATCACCAAAATTTCAGCCGCTCAACCGCAAGCTTTCCTTTTACACTAAGCATATCTTGCAAGTGGTAAACGGTGTCATTTGTCGCCATTACTATCTCAACCATCATTGGTCTCTCACCTTGAGGTGTTCCCACGGCTAGTTGAGGGTGTGCTCACACCAATTACCAGTTGAGATTAATGATCATATTACACAAGGAGAGTAGATCTATCATCTTTATTCCCTCCAAGAGTTGGAGACAGATAAATTCTTCATTTTTAGATGCCCTATTTGTTATGAGATCCAAGGGAGATACTATCATCTTTAGAAGGACTCAAGCAACTCTTTATCCACTTTCTTTCGGTACACATACCAATGACGCTTGGCCCTTTTCTTTGGGAGGTTATCATGCAATGACCCTTTCAAGGGTTTAACCACAAACAATGGACTTTAGCCAAACACCCAAAATATTCAGATCTGAATTTTTAATTGCAGTAGACTAAAAATGCGAAAAATCAGCGAACTGTACTCTTCACAAAATATGCCAAAACACCTTGAACACTTCAAGTTCACTTGCCACAATTTTTATATTTTATTTTATGCAACCACAAGAGCCAAAATCTATGAAAATACTAAAGAAATACACTATTGGAAATTAATTATGACCAGTTAGTTGCAGCCACAAGAAAAATGTAGATCTAGGGCCTAGAAACCCCCAAAAATCATGAAACTGGAGATTACGGCCTTAGAAATTATGATAAATCTGATTATCAATCAAAATTACACATATAGTTCACCAAATGTCCAAAACCCTACTCAAAGTAGGTCGCTCCACTAGAAATAAATCAACAATCTGAAAATGACAATTTTCTCCTCAAATCAGCCTTATACACCAATCCCCAAGTCAAGATGAAAGGTTTTCGTCCTTCACTCAACCTCTAGAAGGGTTTTCATCCTTCTAGGCAAGTCGCATATGAGGGTTTTTGTCCTCAACTGCAAGAACAAGGAGCTCCTAGCTCGCAATGCTCCAATAAGATCAAATGATGGTCTTAGATCTTCTTTTATATCCTTCAATTGGCACAAAAGTACAAAACGCAAGGCCGACCTGTATAAGAAAGGAAAACACTAAAGAAAATATAAAATATTAGTAAAAAACATATCATATAGTTGCTCAATGTTCTCCTCCTTCATCTTTGCTTCTTTGCCACAGAGAAGGAATGACAAGAAGACCAAATATCAACTCCTAAGTGGGAAAAAGGGACATTACATGTCACCCTTTGATGCAAGTTCCTTTATGGAGCCCCTCGAGCCCCCTGGTTGATCGTCTCTTTCTTTTAGCCCATCACAGAGATTGACATCATTAGACACCTTTTGGATAAGGTTGTTTCACACAATGGAGGGTGGATCAGTGAGGTCGGGTTCATCTCTACACAATGCTACTACTATGGTACCCCATCACACTAGCTCTCAGTGATGGGATATACCCCTACTAAGCCTCATTGAATTTCTTTCAGCATCATGGATCTTGTCTTTCGTGACAGCTTCCTAAGCCACAGGGGCAAGGACACATTACAAGTTTCCAAGTTTCTTCCTTGAATGCTAGGAGGGATTCCAAGGTGAGTGCTTTGTTTTCTCCTAAGATTACACAGCCTGGCCCCCTAGCCCTCGACACTCCCAAATGAGCATTATTAGACCATGCAATGACCTAAGTTGCCGCATTCGGCGAACTTCAAGGAATAAATTTGAAATTCGCCAAATTTTAATAGGGTGAATTAAATGCGTTGAAAATCGCGATTTAATTCGTGTTTATTTTCGAACTTCAATTTTTTCTATAATACTTTGAAAAACGTGTTTGAAAAGCGTTGAAAATACTCTAAAAACTTTCAAAGTTCGATTTTAGGGTTTTCCATCACCACGTTTTAGGGTTTTCGATTTTAGGGTTTTCCGTCGCCATGTTTTAGGGTTTTTCGATTTTAGGCGTTGAGCCTGCCCTTGCATTTGAGCCTGCAACCATTGCTGGAGCCTGGAGAGATTTGCATCCGCCGTCCACCAATGGAATCGTTCGCCGTTTACGAATCACAGGTAGGTTCCTTTGTAACTCATTTTTATTTGAATTTGTTTTTATAAACAAACGTAGGTCTAAAGTTTTAAAAAAATTAGGTTCCACTTCCACAAATTAAATTAATTTAATAGTATCAATTAGGTTAAAGATAGGTTAGTATATTAAGTTAGTTTAAAAAATTAATGTCTTTAACTTTTAAAAGTTTAACATTTTAATATATTAAATTTTTTTATGAATAAAAATATATATTAAATTTTTATTATTTGAATGGTTACAACTTACACTTACGGTTTTTCTTTAAAGTTTTAAGTTTTAATAATTTTAAACTATATTAAACTTAAATACTTATCTATTTATTAATTTCTAATATATATATAAAATTTTATAAAAATACAGTGACATCTAAAATTATATAATAAAATATGAATTTAAATAATGTTTTTATATATTTAATAAAAATGTATATTTCTCATAGTCGAATTTAATCACGAATTTAATCTGATTTTTTTACGAGCGAATTTTTCACGAAGCGAATTTTTTTAATCATCGGCGAATTCGAACACGAATTCGAATGCGGCAACTTAGGCAATGACCCTTTCATAGTAATAGACAATGACACAAATGATTGCTTCACCTCGGGCACAATCAAAGATGTTTGATGGAACTACCACTTAGTATTTCCCACTTTCATCAAACCTTGCTCTTCCCACATGGCTAATTGTATTGGTACCCTAGCCACATGGGTTGGGGGGCTTTATTGCGTTGGCTTTACCCCTCGTTTATTTTCAATGCTTTTTTTCTTATATTGAGTTAGTTGTTGATCTTAGTGTCCTTTTAACCTAGCACTTTCTACTAATGTATTATCAAGCCCAATTGACCTACTTTGGTCATTCATGCGACAAAAATATGATTTCTTTTCTTAATTCATTTTGTAACTCGCAGAATGCTCTCAAAATCTATCTTGGTTGTCTATAAAATGGTCAAGCGAGTTTACTAGTGTTTTTGGCATGGTTCACCGCGTCTCCTCAAATCAAAACATTTGCATTTGTTAGAGCATAGCATTATCGACGATTGTTTAACTCAACACAACAAGCTACAAAATGTATATACAATGAAATAGGAACATTTGAAATAGTTCTGCAAAAACGAATAGTTGAGAGGAAATAAGTTAGATTAGGGCCTATATGGGCTGCGCACTGGAAGATAGTGCAACAGGATGTGCACAAGGTTTATTACTAACTACCAAAGGAAACTACAAAAGCAAAGGATAAGGAAACTACAAAAGAAAACCTAGAAAGCAGGGAAAATATGTGCAAGGTGTGGGCTTATTCTAACTCTATGCAAAGAAAAATTTAGAGGCCACATGAGAATGACTCAAGCATAAAAGTAGTGCTTGAGGAAACACCCATTGATTGGCAACCTCCCCATTTTGGTTCTTGAGCTGGAAGGTGTTGTTACCTAGGATTTCTGCGATTTGAAAGGGGCCAAGCCAAAGTTTGTCGAATTTATCATCTTGCCCCTTCTTATGTGCCTTATCCCATAGGAGTACTAGGTCAACTATCTTGAAGGCTTTGAATTTGATTTTCTTGTCAAACCAACATTTGACAACCTTTTGGTGCCTACAAAATTGAGCAAAGACGTCATCTTGTTTCTCATCTAATTGTATTAGGCTGTGGAATTTGGCCTTGATTTTATCATTCTCCCCCAAGTATTCTTGCATGAATTTCAGTGTGGGGATTTTTAGGTTCACTGGAAAGACAAGATCTAGGCCATACACAAGGTGGTAAGCAGTGGCTAGTGCAAACTTAATTCGGGTTCTGTCTTATCAAAGGGCATATTGAGCTGATTATGCCAATCTCCTCGAATTCTTATCTAACATTCTCTTGATTACATCCAACGGGTTCTTGTTTGTTGATTGTAATGGCCCCTTTTTCGAATTAGATCCAATTGAAGACTTCTTGCCATTTTTCTTCTTGTGGCCAAGAAGAAATTGAACAAGAGAAATCCTTGGGTTTCATTTATGTTTCTTTCATTGCTATTAATGCTTTCTTTTTGTATTTTTCCTCCTGAAGGCAAGTCCGCTGGGATGGAGAGTTCATAAAGGCAAATTATAAATAGAAGCAAAACACTTAAAGAGGTCGGTCATGGGAAAAATTCACCCTTATGACTCTTGGCGCCAACTAAAGGGTATACGATCAGTCGGAAATAGAACGATCAGCCCTAAAGTCCAAATTGATAAAGTATATATGCCAAAAGTGATGTGCAAATGAGTCTATCAAGAGCTTTTGCATTGTTTGGAGCCCTTCTCCTAGGGAGCGACTAGGGTTGGAGTGAATTTGGGTGCCTTCTAGGGCATAGAACTCAATTATTATTTGATATTCAGATTTGTCATAATTTATAAGGCTAATGTATTTCATATTTAACCATTGTTGGGGTTTGGAGACCTCATTTATGATCATTTATCTTGGCTGTACTTTTGCTATTGATAAATAAATTTCCAATTGATGTATTGAGATTGGATTTTATCATGAAAAGTGTCCCAAAGTGTTTCTTAAAGTTTTTATCTATATTGTGGATGAGTTTAATGGTGATATTTGGGTGAAATCTTGCCCTTTGCAAGCTGCTGTTTTAAAAATCAGATTACTGTACATTGTTGATCTATTTTTTGAGTTTGTTGGTCTAAAATTATATTTAATCAGTTCGGGGTTTGTGTGATTTCCTTGTTCTTGTGTTTCAACCCTAGAAATGTATATTATAGTGGTATCAAAGCTTTGTTTTTCCCATCCCGAGGGTTTCATGCAAGAAGGCAACAAGGATTTCATTTGCTAACAGAGGAGAGAAAAGAAATCAGACCAGCGAAGAGAAGAAGATAGTATGGCTCACCAAGATCCACAGGAAGCCAAAATCTGACAAAACTCATTGAAGGGTAAGTGAGATTGACAGTACTACTATGGACTTGCTAGCCCTAACCCTTTCAGAGACTATCTTGAACTTAGGGTTCATAATGGAGGGCAGCTCCTTCGGAGGCAAATACTTCATGGTAGCCCCTTGGATCAACTCACAGATCAGCGACGTAGGCCTTCTTTCTTTCCAAGCAAGGACGAAAACCCCTTCCGGAGGTGGGATATTTTTAGTGTCCTGTTTGGGTCAGTTGTTTTATTGCATTATCATGTATCCTATTGAGGAATGCATAACACTTCCAAGGGAGACTTAAGTAGTTAGGCAATTTCACTTGCCGAGTTCATCGGGGGTGAGCAAAGGAAGGCTCCACATAGCCGGAGCCAAGATTTAAAATGTGCACTTACCAAAAGGAGGTCAGCCAAAATGTGTTGGGCATTGTACGAGCTTTCTCTATCTTTGATGGTTCAAATAAAGGGACACCGCGTTGCATGGATTCATTACTGAAGTCACAAGTTTTTGGGCGAATATTCATAGTTTGGCTTCAAGGTTCGAAATTCGCCGAAGCACTTTATGATGCAAGGATAAAACCCCCTTCGAAATTCATGGTTACCTTCGCCTCAAAAATCGTAGAGGGAATGACGGGTCAAATTGGTTGTGGGAAAACGAGTGGGAAAGGGGCAAAACAAACGAGAAAATAGCCCTCACACCCCATAAAAACCCTATGCTATGCAAGTCTGCATTTGAAATACAATGACACGGTTATCTGTTGTTAGTGTTGAATTGATTTATCTCTTTGAGTTCAAACGAAGCTGTGGATTTGGAGTAGAATGCGAGGAGATTTGTGAGTGATTCACGCTGGGCACATGTGTCAAAAAATCGCAGCATATTTAAGCTTGCAAACATGAATTTCCCGCACCTTGTTCTACATATGTTCTTGGGTGGACCTTGATCCTGAGGCTTTGCGAGAGATTGGAGGTCTCGTACTAGGGTTGTTGCCAAAGCGTTGGATGATGAATCTAAGCTTAAATTGTGTAGGTTACAACACAGTTAACCAAGTGAGCCCAGCCGTCGAGCAAAACCAACGTCCAACCTCCAAGTAGGGCTTTGAATTGTGTTTGTTAAAATATATCCTTTTAATTTTTGCATGTGTTTTTTAAGGGTATATAGTTTTTTTGTTTGACTTTAGACTTTCAGGGGTTTACACTCCTTTAGGGAAGTCGTTACGTTAGGAAGTTTTTAAACTTTTGTATTATTATTTTTTTCTTTTACTATGTTTTAAACTTAGGTTAATTACTGTCTTTTATTTCATTCAAGTTTTAACCTTTATTTTTTATATTGCGTGAATGTATTCACTAGGCTCATTTTTATAGTTATAAGGGAAGAATCCCTTTCGAAGGCGGGAACAAGGCCCACTATGGGGCAAAACATTGCAACAAACTATGAAGAATACATGGCATTTCCAAGGGAGATAAGGGAGGCAATTTCACTTGCCGAGTTCATTGGGATATGCAAAGGAAGGTCAAAACCGGAGCCAAGACAAAATGCACTACCAAAAGAGGTCCAAAATGTGTTGGGCATGATGTTTTTCTCTATTTTTGATGCTTCAAATAAAGGGACAACGAGGGCGTGGATTCAAAAGTTGTATACATACCTGTCTTTGAGACCTATGATAGAGGATGATGGCATCAAATTTGTGACTCTTCACCTAGAAGGGATTGCTCATGGGTGGTGGTTCCATTGTTTGGTGACACAAGGGCACAATGAGATACATTCATATGATGAGTTTTGTAGAAGACTCATTGGGAGATTTGATAGAGTTGATTCAGAAGTTCACTTTCGGGAGCTTATGGTAGAGGAATATGTGGCCGATTTTCAGAGGCTTTTTGGCATGATCACGGATGTCACAGAAATGAGATTTGTTCTTTTCATTGAGGGTTTGACCGAACCACTCAAGGGTTTGGTTAGAGCCTTTGATCCCTTGTTTCTTCAAGATGCAATTAATAAGTCTTTGGACCTTGAAGCTGCTGCCTCAAAAACAACACTGATCAGCGGACATTACAAGGTTAATGCGAGTGGAGGATAGCCCAAGGGAACCTTGGGACAGCCTAGAAACCCTCCCTTGGACCAGCCAAGAAAGCCCTTCCAATAGATGCCCATCGTGCACAAGGAGCTTCCCAAAATCTGCAATGTAGGTGAGTCAAGAAACGATCTAAAAAAGAGGAATTTGTGCTTCTGTTGCAAGGATCCATGGTCTCTTGGTCACCGTTGTTTAGGTAAGGGTAAAGTGCATTACATTGAGGCATTTTAAGATTGTTAAGATGATAAAAATTGTGTGGATGAGGCCAAACAAGATGATACACTGGAAGAAGATTAGGAAGGTATGGATGACACCCTTGCTACCTTGTCTGGTGCACCTAGATATCATCCATTTCAGGAGAAAGGTAACCTACAAGGACAAAGGTTCACAATATTGATTGATAGTGGAGCCACACATAAGTTTATCGATGAAAGTTTGGCGAAGAGATCGAAGTTGAAGGATGAAATCTTCAAGGGATTCAATGTCACGGTAGTGGATGGCTTCACACTTCTATGCTCAAGGAGAATACCCCAACTCATGCTCTCTTTGGGAGGACACAAGGTAATTGATGATTTTTATGTCATTAGCATTGGTGAAACTGATATGGTGTTGGGTGTTCAATGGCTTCATTCTTTGGGTGAATTCACTCAAAATTATCAAAGTATGGAGCTGAAATTTAAGGTGGAAGACAAAGAGGTCGTGCTACATGGTATGAAGGGTGGTGTTCCCCAAGTTGTGACCGCCAAAAGTATGGAAATGACCTTCAAAAGAGGGCATGTTGCATGGGCTGCTCATTGTTTGTTAAGAGCTAATTCTTTTATTTCCATTCAACAATCTTTTCATGATGATATTCAACGCATATTTAACAAGCACGACAATTTTTTCGATGATATACCTCATGGGCTGCCACCGGATAGAGGATTCCAACATGTTATCGAGTTAGAACCGTGCACTAAATTGGTAATAACTACCCCTTACCGTCACCCAAGGATCCACAAGGAAGAAATTGAAAGAACCATCAAAGAGTTGCTGGGAATGGCATTGATTAGGCCTAGTTTCAGCCCATTTGCTTCTTTTGTGTGTTGGCAAAAATTGTCAGTGCTCCCCGTGGGATTCGTGACATGGACTAACCGCCTCCCGTGTATTCATTAACTCTAGTGCTTGTATTGGAAATTGACATGGGTTCCAAATCCCCCAGGTAACGCTGGGGGGTGTTTGTTGGAAAAACTTGTCAGTGCTCCCCGTGGGATTCATGACATGGACTAACCGCCTCCTGTGGATTCATTAACTCTAGCGCTTGTATCGGAAATTGATGGGTCGACCTTTTGGTTTAACGGCAATCGCTTGCAACACCATGGTGCTTGTGAAGAAGGATGACACCCTAAAGATGTGTGTAGGCTACCGGGTGTTGAATAAGAGAACAATCAAGAATAAGTACCCAATTCCAAGAATTGATGAGCTCATTGATGAATTACATGGAGCGGTTTTCTTCTCCAAGATTGGTTTGAGATCCGGGTACCATCAAATAAGGGTAAGAGATGAGGATGTGCACAAGACCGCTTTCTGATGTCATTTTGGGCATTTTGAGTTTCTTGTCATGACATTTGGGTTAACCTGTGGCCCGACCACTTTTCAAACATGCATGAATCACATTTTTGGTAAGCATTTGAGGAAATTTGTGCTACTTTTCTTTAATGACATTTTGGTTTATAACAAAACATGGGAAGAGCATCTCCAACACTTGGATAAGGTGCTGGAAATTTTAGAATAGCAGTCACTATATGCAAAGAAATCAAAATGTGAGTTTGGGATGACTGAAATTTTATACTTGGGGCATATTAGCAATGCACAAGGAGTTCATGTGGATCAACAAAAGATTCAAACCATCATGGATTGGTCACCTCCCACCAATACCACACAATTAAGAGGATTTTCGGGTTTGTTTTGTTATTATAGGAGGTTTGTAAAGGGGTTTTCCCAACATGCTGCCACATTGACCTCTTTAACACGAAAAGGAGCTTTCAATTGGTCGTGAACAGCCCAAATAACTTTTGAAAAGCTGAAAAAGGTGATGTATTATTGCCTAACACTTGCTGTTCCAGATTTTTCTATGCCTTTTGTACTTGAATGTGATGCTTCCGGTGAAGCTATAGGGTCTGTTTTAATGCATGACAAACGTCCCATAACATATGAGAGCAGAAAATTGAAGGATCATGAGAACAAATTCTCCATCTATGACAAAGATATGTCATCCATCATGCATGCATTAACCAAGTTTAGGCAATATTTGGTTTGTGGGAGATTTATGGTCAAAACCGATCATAATAGTTTGAGATTCTTCCTTCATAAAAAAGAGTTGAATGACTGACAACAAAGGTGGGTAAGTAGACTCCAAGCATATGACTTTGATATTGAATATGTCAAAGGGAAACACAATGTGGTAGTTGATGCTTTGTCAAGGAAACCACCTCCTAATTCTCTTGGGGATGTGGAGTTACATGATGGAAAGACGGAAGAAACCAAGATTTCAGATTAGCCAAGCATGTAATTGCTTGTGGACAAACAATTTTGGGAAGGGAGGATTGTAATGTCCCCTTTTTCAAAATAACACCAATTGAAGGCTTCTTTCCATTTCTCTTCCCGTGGCCAAGAAGGAATTGAACAAGTGAAGTCCTTGGGTTTCGTTTTTTGTTTCCTTTTATTGTTATTAATGTTTTTCTTTGGTGTTTTACTCCCAAAGGCAGGTCAACTAGGATTATAATGATTCCCAAAAATGGAATTAGAAGATAAAATAAGATTAAGAGACCGGTCTACACCTTATGGCTCATGGTGCCAATCAAAGGGTATAAGAGGAGTCTTAGGGGCTCATTTGCACATCATCTTTTGGCATATACACTTTATACTTGGTCTCTAGGGTTGATTGCTCTCCGTCCATTCCACTATTGGGCGACAATCCATTAGTGTGGCAGCTAAGGAGGATGAAACCCTTCCTTGTGGGAGATTGGAGGATGGAAACACTTCAATTTGGTGGTGTTGAAAAATTTCATTGAAGACCATCTTCTTGGTTTGCATCTAGGGCATCAAGGGGGAGTCATACAAAAGCTTATGACATTGTTTGGAGCTCCTCTCCTAGGGAATGACTAGGGTAGAAGAGGATTTGGGTGCCTTTTAGGACACAAAACTTCATTATTCTTTGATATTCAGATTTATCATATTTTATAAGGCTGGAATCTGCAATTTGGTAATTTATGGAGGAGTTTATCTATCATTTTCAGCCCTTATTTGTGGCTGCCTTGCTGGTGTCATAAAATTAATTGTAGCCGGGTATAATCTCTTGTTTTTTCCATTTCTATGATGTAATTTGGATGGATAAATGTTTTCCGTGCTTGAAATAATCATTTAGAAGCATTTTCAGCTGTTGTTGTATGGTGAAAGTCCCTATGCAGTTCGTTGCTAGGGTTTTCTGATATATTTAGATCTGCTATTATAAAAATCAGAATTTACTTCACTTGGGGTTTGTGCCATTTCCTTGATTTTTCAGTTTCAGCCCTAGAAAGGGACATTACAGTATAGAGGGTGGAAGAATGGCAGCAGTTGAACAGTCTTTCGAAGAATGATACGATCCCAAAGAATGGAAATAGTTGTATGAACGCCGGTTTTGAAGAATGGAAGAAATTATTCGGACATGGTCCCAAAGATTGGTAGGCTTATGAAGATTTGCAATTTGTACAAACATGCTTTCAAATATTGCAACATTCATACGGATAGTCTTCCGAAGAATGGGAGCAGTCTTATGGACACACTTACAAAGAAAAACAGCAGTTGTATGATCATACTTCCAAAGAATGGCTAATGTCATACGAAAAGGTTCCAAAAATGGCAGGCTTTCGAAGAATAGCCGCACTCATATAGATATGCTTTTGGACAATGACAACAACTGTATAGAAAAGCTTTTGAAGAATGGTAACAGTCATATGGATAGGATTATGAAGAATGGAAATGGCTGTACAAACAGGCTTTGAAAGAATGAGATTGGTTTAAATTCTATGGCAATGGCATTTTATACAAATGGAGTGATTTCCAGTTTTGGAAGGAATCATACCATAGACCAACATTTTCTCATTCAGGTTTTTGATATACATTGTGACCGTCGCATCAATCTCCTTATTTTCAGTCCATCCATAAATTTAATTACTAGCATTCTCATTTCGAGTTCTTGATTTTCTTCCCCTCTTCTTCGTCTACTTTTAGAGGATCTTTTTCCATGGATATCCATAGAGTTTCTGGGAGACATTCTTTGCACCCTTGAGATTGCCTCACTAGGCCCACTTAGTTTAGTCTATTCTCTCATAGAAATGATCAGATCTCGTTTTGACACTTTCATGGTGGTTAATAAGGATATTGGACCTTTGTATTTTCTACATTCAAATAGAGACTGGGAACAATTTTTGCCTCCTACCATTATTTCCATCAGCTTTATCTTCCTACATGGTTCTTTGTAATGTTTGTAAGACATGTCACCATCTTTTCTAGCATGCTGACAGTTTACCTATCTGGGGTTCATCCCTACATTCCGCCCTAGCTATTTGAAATCTTTTGTTATTCATTTATCTTATAGCTTTTAGCTTGTAACCTTTTGTTTCTTGTAGATCTTGGATGCTTTTTTGACTCCCTCTTGCTATTGTTACTACCTGTACTTTCAATCCCCATTGACCTCCTTTGGTCATTCGTGACATTAATACATATTTTTCTTTCTTCCATGTAGCAATTTTTTGTTTTTTTAAAGTTTACTTTTTGTCATTTTGATGTCAGGTTTTGGGTTCATTTCCCGATGTCTACTATCCTTTGACCACTCTTAATATATATACACATATATAGTTTGAGCTTTCCTTGATTGCAGGAGTAAAAATAATATAAATCCATAGTACACTTAATTTTGTTCAAACTTAATAACATCATTGATGGCTTTTGAGGCCTATGGTCAATTTTTATTTATGCTCATCAAAATGCACACGGATGGAGTATGATAGGAGGGGGCCATGTGGAAAATTCCTAATAAAGGCTTTAGTACATTTGTATGAAATGTTAAAGTGTAGTAGTACATTTGTAAGAAATGTTTTTCTTGTGGTAATTAGCATGTGGTTATTGGTCATGGTGCAAATTAGAATTGATGTGTCAATTAGAAAACATGTCAATTATACTGACATTGCAGATGGATTTTGTTGCCAAAAATGATTCTCACACTTCGTTTTTGGGAAATTGATTACAAATTTTAGATTTGACGGATTTGGTCATGATTAATTTTTCATTTTGGACACCTTGGTATCTTCCATTAGTTTCCAGGCTTCAAGGTCTCAGGAATTCTATTGGTATCTTTCATTAGTTTCTGGGCTTCAAGGTGGGGTCTTGGGATCCCGAGATCCCAAGAAATCTAAAGTGTCCTAAAGGTGACCCGAGTGGTCCCGTGAACACAAAAGAGTTGTGATTGGTCCACGTGGACCAATCACGGGATGCTTCAAATCAAAAACAACCAAGGTGAAACAGGTGATCCCTGTAAAACCCAAGAGCTCGGAATCCCTAAGGACATTAAGGAGGTTTGAAAACCAATGAAAAGAGGACACATGGTACAAGATATGACTGGGAGGTTGGATCAAAAGTGCCAATGGGAAGTTGACACAATAAAAAGTGATTGAGAGGCTAAATTTGACGGCCCCATGGCCGTCATTTGTACGGAACGGCATGGGGATCTTTGAATGGTCATATCTTTTGATTGGGACCGCCAAATCATGCAAAATCGGTCTTGTTAGAAAGCTCTTTGAGAGCATATCTTGATTGGATTGATTGTGGGACCCTTCAGGGGTGTTTTATGATCAAATAATCAATTTAAAGGGCCCACAACTGTTTTAAACCCAAGCGTCTAAACCAGTTTCAAATGCTCATATCTTTTGATCCAGAGATCCTAATCACCTACACATGGTATCATTAGAAAGGTCTTGATCAGAGCTTCAATATAGGATCGGTTTCAGAGAGAATAATTGAAATATCAGAGAGATCTTAGTGACAGAGTTTGGAGGCATTTTTAGTTGTTTTCTCAATCAAATGGTGTCCAAATCAGATCAAATCGCCTCCAACTACCAACATTGAATTGTCCTGAGTAGCCATGGCATGATCTGATATGATTTTACATCATCCAAGAAGTCATGGTGCCCATACATGGTCTGCACATATTAATGTTGATTGTTCTTTTGGTGGTTGAGAAGTGGGCGATCTTATTGATTTCTGGAGATCTTATGATCTTTTCTCCTCTTCTTTCTCTGTAAAAAGCAACTCAATTTCATTGTGAAAGGACCTCTCCCGAATGTAAAGTTACCATGCCCAAATGGTCGCTGAACATTAAAGTTGTAGACCTCTAATTTGATCCCATGCAATGTACTCAGTGCCTTCCCCCATTGATGATGTGGATTGTGTATATTCTGATCAATAAAATCTTGATATTGTGGTTCATATCCGCCCTTCTGTTTATTGTGCCTCTTACCTCTCTGACATTAATGGAATGATGTGTGTGAGCTATGCTTGCATGTTTTCATTTCTCTGTCTTAAATGTGTGGAATGGGAATCTGGTTTATGTAGGGTGAACTGTGGCTTGTTTTTGCCCTCTTGGCACTGTATTTTTCCCTCCTATTCTTTCCCTCAAGGAGAGAAATCCTTTCTATTTTGGTGCAATCACCACCCCTTTTGCTTAGTTTATTTCACGTTTTTCCTTATCCCTTCCCCCTACAATCAATAGCTTAGCTTCGGAGTAGTGTTAGCATTGGAATAGTTAGTTGAGGAACCAACCTTCTTTGGAGGTTTATCCCAAGGAGCAAGGTCCCACACCTTGGGGACATTCCAATGTTTCACTGAGTTGTTGAGCCTGGCCTCAGCAAAGGGTGCAATCTCAAGTGACAACAATTTTTGGCACGACCAGTGGGACACCTTGAGTCATTTACAACTCATTTCGCTAAGGTTGGTGTGTGTCTTATTGTTATCTAGCCTTTGGAGGCATCATCTTAACACACCTGACGACTCCACTGCTCTTATAGATCCATTCTCTCATTTGCAGGCCACTTTTCCATCCTCTTTAATATCTTAATGTTGCTACTCTTTCATGGCTCTCCAAGGAGCTTACCCATTCCCTCCTTTTAATTTGAGCCCCCTACATTCGCAGCAGTGGGATGAAATTCCCAAATCAGCCCTAAAAACTCTGCCCCTCTTTCATAGGAATGGTGATATAGGCCCTGTTGAGCACATTCAATATATAGCCAATCATTGTGCCATTCACAATATCATAGAAGAAAATGCTTGCCTCAGACTTTTTATCTCTTCATTCAGAGGTAAATCTCAACATTGGTATCTGAGTTTGGCTGCTCATTCTGTCTCAACATGGGATCAGCCAAGAGAGGAATTAGAGAAGTGTTTCAAGGAGAATGTAGATAGTATATCTCTCATGGAACACCTCAACACCATCAAGAGAGCCTCAATGGAGCTTGTTTTAAACTTCAACCTCATATTCACAAGGACTTAGAGGAGAATCCCTAAAGAATTCAGACCTCAACTAGGTATGGCACTCTTGTATTTTTTAAGAGCCTTTGATTCTGATCTTGCTGTTATGATTCAGTCCTTTGGGGGCATCACTCTTCCTTGGGCTTTTAATGTTGCTATCCATGCTGAGAGGATTTTAATTTAGGTTGGAAAAAGAAAACCCATTCCCATTGCTCCTTTTCTTCCCTCACTTTGTGAATTTCCTCCAGCACCTCATGCTATAGTTGAGCCTCCTAATGTTCCACTTCAGATCCAGGAGGCCCCCATGGTTCCTTATCCTCCTTTTGCTTATCAGGAAGCTTATCAAATCTCAAGTATCCCCTATGTTTCACCAAATTCCCCCTCACCTCCACCTATGGCATTACCCTGCCCTCCAAAGCCTTGTCATGAATTTTTGAGGCATTGTGGTATCTCATAGGCTGTCCCAACCCTCTACCCAACCTCAACAAAGCCCAATTACCCTACGGTGTTGGTGGGTGGTGGAGTTTCCAATTTTTATAATGACGGGGACAAACTGCAGACCCTGCAACACTAAGCAGTTTTCAACACTAAACCGTGCGATTGTTTTAGAGGATCAAATCAGCAAGAAAAGATCAGACAAGATTTTCTCAATCTTTTTGAGTTGCAGAGTTTAGAACACTTGGTGGAGGGTGATCTAAAAGTGTCAGAGGATCAGATCAGCGAGTTTAAGCTCAGACCAGCTCTATCTGAAAGTTTGATCAATGAACAACTACTTACAAATGTTTCATGCCCAGTTCAGACAACTTCCACCAGAGAAGACAACGAGATCAAGATTTCAAAATGGCATGATTCTGATTCAGATGATGAGAGCACACATTTGCTGTGCCAGGAGGTGTCCACCATGGAAAAAGATCAAGAAAATTCAGAGGGAGATCAGATTGAGCCTGAGGAGGAGGAAGTGTTTCTAAACACTAGTGCTGATCAGAATAAATTTGAGAATGAGGAAGAGGATGAGTAAGATGTTTTAATTGAATGCAATGATCCTCATTGTTAAGCATGTTTAGAGCTTGCTGTCCTTATGGAAGATTGTAGTCCTGAGTCACCAAGATCATATCCATATACTGCAAATAGATCAAATAGAGCTTCATGAGGATGGGGAAGATGAGTTTAGTCTCATCAATTTCTTGTATGAGGCTGAGGAAGGAAATGTAGAGCCAATTGTTGAAATAAAGGTGTTTGCTGAGAAGAAAGCAGAGGAAGAGGAGTTACAAGAACTTGCAAACACCCTCCATTATGAGAAGAATGAAGATGGTGGCTTGTCAGATAATTGTGAAAGACCAACTTTGAAAAGAGGATGTCCCATCAGATATCGAAGTGTTCCAGAGATCTAAGCCTAGTTGCTATTAGTCATACTTATTTTAGGGCATGAGGTAGAGTTTCAAAGCTTCAAAAGTCAGTCTAGACATCTTTAAGAGCATAATGATGATCAGATATATGTGTTTTTAGCCAAGTTGGCTGATATTTTGAACAAGACTGATTTGCAGACCAATTTTCCACTCTCATTAATGTCCATGGTCACTGCAAAGTTGGTTGGTTGGCTGCATTATATTAGAAAAGGGAGTTACGTCTTCCAACTAGTTGGTGGTTTTGTTTAAACTAATTTGTGCATGTTTAGAGTAGTAGTGTAGGTTGTTATTAGCAAAATAAGTGTTTATACACACTCTACATGTTTCACTTGAAGCATGTACGACCTTCTCTTTTGTACATGTTTTTTGTGAGCTCCTTTTCAACTGTGCACAGTCATTATCAGTCATACCTCCAAGAAATGTCAACCAATCAGTCCAATTGACAAAATTTCCACAAAAAATGATTCTAAGTGATCAAAGGATTTCCACCCAGATCTGTAGCTTTCAGAGCTCTAAAAGATCATATTCAAAAGAAAGTGCAAGTGAAACATTTTAGACATAATTCAACGTGAGTTTTCATAGTTTTCAGAATCAATTTTCAAATTACATGCTGGCTCCATGCCCAATGGATATACCAGGTCACTGGTCTATCTAATAGGCAGATATCCCCTATGAGTTGCCAAAAATGATCTCACACTTCATTTTGGGCAACTCATTGCAAATTCTAGACTTGACGACTTTGATCATGATTATTTATTAATTTTGGACACCTTAGTATCTTCAAACCTTTCCAATTTACTTGCATAGATCAGCTCCAGGATCATACAATCGAATTAGAGAAACACTTGATCAAAATCTTGTGTTTTGGCCTCAAAACGGGTTGGCGACGTTCAAACAGTTCACTTTACAAAGGAGCTTGGCTATCAATTTTTAATTACAGTGCAAATCTCATTCTTCCATGGGATCCAAAATTTGGCTAAGTGTTGGGATCAAAAATCACGAACCCGAGAATTAGAAAGCCTGTATGGTTCGCGTGGACCAATGGCGGTAAGGATTGAAAGGCTCGAGTTTGGATCACGGGGCGCAGGTCGTAGTCAAAAGGAAGAGATCACGAGGGCTTGTCATTGGTCCGCCTGGACCAATGACAGTCCTCCATTAGTTTTTGGGCTCCAAGGTTTCAGGAATTCTATTGGAAGCGGCGAAGGCAGTAAGGTGGGGTATCAAGATCCTGAGATCCCAAGAAATCTAAAGTGCCCCTAAAGGTGACCCCAGTGGCCCTGTGTACATAAAAAGGGATGTGATTGGTCCACGTGGACCAATCATGGGCCGCTCTAAATCAAAAGTGACCAAGGTGAAACAGGGGATCCCTGTGAAACCCGAGAGCCCAGAATCCCCAAGGACATTATTAAGGAGGCCTGAGAGGACACCTGACACAAGATATGAGTAGGAGGTTAGATCAAAAGCGCTAATGGGAAGTTGACATGTAGCAAAAAGTGATTGAGAGGCTAAATTTGATGGCCTCGCGGCCATCATCTGTACCAAACGGTATGGGAATCTTTTAATGGTCACATATTGTTTTATCAGGACCACCAAATCGTGCAAAGTTAGTCTTGTTGGAAAGATCTCGGAGAGCAGATCATGATTGGAGTGGTTGTGGGTCCCTTCAGGTTTGTTTTATGATCAAATAATCAAGTTAAAAAGCCCACAACTGTTTTAAACCCAAGCTTCGTGACCACGTTCTAAACAGTTTTAAATGTTCATATCTTTTTATCTAGAGACCCTGATCACCTGCACGTGGTATTATTAGAAAGGTCTTGATCAAAGCTTCAATTTGTGATCAGTTTTAGAGAGAATAATTGAGAGATAAGAGAGATCTTAGTGACAAAGTTTGGA
This sequence comes from Taxus chinensis, assembly GCA_019776745.2. Classification (NCBI taxonomy): domain Eukaryota; kingdom Viridiplantae; phylum Streptophyta; class Pinopsida; order Cupressales; family Taxaceae; genus Taxus; species Taxus chinensis. Next base: position 488,736,092 of record CM034154.1, read on the forward strand.
GGCGTTTTTAACTGTTTTCTCAATCAAATGGTGCCCAATTGAGATCAAATCACCTCCAACAACCAACATTGAATTGTCCTAAGTAGCCCTAGCTTGATCTGATATGATTTTGCATCATCCAAGAAAATCATGGCGCCCATACTTGGTTGCCACATATTAATGTGGATTATTCTTTTGGTGGTTGAGAAGTGTGTAACACCCTCACTAGCAACACGACCAAAACATGAATAATTTTATTTTAACTTACATCAACAACACTTACTCCATCATTTGGGCCCACATAACAACAACACAATTCCTGAACCAAAACACAACATGCATCACATTCGCATGTATCTCCAAAACAAGGAGATGATGATGCCAACTAAACATTAGAAGGGAAAAAAGTATAATACCACCAAGCCATAAAATAGCTTATCAAGGGGAAATGGTGCCAATACTTCCACTTATCCCTCCACTAAGGAAGGGAGACTAGCCTTTGGTTCCTCCAAAGAAGTCATACAACCACGCATGAAAAACACACTTATCCCTCCACTAAGACTAGTCTCACCAACCTTTGTTTCCTCCCAAAATAAATAAGAAACCCCATACACCATAATAACACTTATCCCTCCACCTTTGGCAATGCAAGTCCCCAACATACACACATACATAACATACTCATGCATACAAGAAATAAAAATCATCAATCAAATGCACACACATTCCAATGAGAAACCAATTAAGTCCACAATAGATTAAATTTAAGAGAAAATAACATTTCATCATATATGTATCACCATATCAAGCCTTCATATGAGGCTTGAAAGAGAGAGGATTAGGAACATTCAAAAACATTAGTACACACTACCAAGCCTCTAATGGCTTGCAAAGGGAACTAGGGTCATTCCAAACCACTTATCACTCCACTAAGGTATGGGGCATAAGTTCTTGGTTCCTCCAATAAAAATAAAAATGCATGTCACTTATCCCTCCACCTGGTTTTATTCAAAACTCACTTATCCTTCCACTGGAACAAAACCCACATACCTTTGGTTCCTCGTTAAGTTCACACAAGGTTTACTTCAGTTTTATCATTATTTATTCCTCCATAATGACTACCTTCCACCATACACACAAAACACTTGTAGCTTCACAATGAGTATTAACAAGTACACGACATATAAGAAAACCACATTACTACTCAAATGACCAATAAAACATGTACATCCCATCAAATGATGGCAAGATAAAACAAGAACTTACAAGAACAAGGAGAGAGAGTGAGGTCTTTGACCATCATTGTGCATATCTCATGGTTTGCACTATATTCAATTAAATTATTTTGTAATAAACATGGGTTAAGGGAAATAGTATTCATTCAAACACACAATCTAATGAATAAGATAACAATAACTAACACCGCATTTTCTCAAACGAGCATAACACCATACAAAAGGAGACCACAAGAGGGAATTAAGAAGGGAGGGCTTTTCCCACAAGGTACATAGATAACCTAATTCACCTTTCTTTTTGTGTTACATTTATTCATTTAACGTCATTGATTAAACCACAATTATGAGAATAAAAACATGTGCTCATTCTTTGAATATTGCGAGATTCCCATTTATTAAAATGTTTGATCACCAATGGTGCATTCCATTATTATCATCTATTTTAAGATCATGTTAGGCATTTTAGCAGTTTGGCATCATTCAAGGTGCATACAATTTTTATAACAATCGTTCTCAACATTCAACTCATTTACTCTTGTTCTTATTACCCTTACATTATTACTTGATCTCATATTGGCATCGTTTTAGAACAATTACGATTCCTATAATACTTGTTTTTCACTTAAGGATTCAAGAATCCAAGGAGTGTGATCTCACTCAAAACAATTAATTTTATTGCACTTATACAACTCAAGTGTTTAAAATATATTTTACAAGTGAGACATTCAATACAATTTCATGTGTTCTATTGCCTTTTAAGGCACTATTTCTCTCGTTGGGCAACCATACATTAAAGTGTCTTTCACCAATAATCCTCATAAGAGATCCACGATTTATTAATTTCATTAACACTCAAAGGGGTCTACACCAAATATCCTTATCTCACAAACTTTCGCACAACCCAAGGTATTTCGATACTTCTAGGCAAGGTAACACTTTTATTTGTGAGGAGTGAAAGAGTTCAAACGCAAGAGTTTAGTGCGTAGATAACCTGACACATAGACCCCACTGGCATAAGTTAGATCTCTCAACGAGATCAATCATTGGTGAAATCACCCTATACTATCCTCACAAGGACTTGGTTACACGCTAGGGTGCCAAGGACATGTACACTCCTAAGGAAACACCTTATCCATGAAATGATCAGTCCTATGACACCTAGGAAAGATGCTCATACTCACACCAAATGTGACAGGGTACACATGTTGTAGCCATTTCTTCACACAAGTATCTAAGTTATGGAAATGGTCTTGCAAGGCTTGTCCCAGGTACAAAACAAAGACAACTTGTAATAGGTTTTAAGTCTTTTCTTAACACGATATGGGTTTTCGGACTTGACATGACTCGACTAAGAGTGAAGGTATAACAAAGGGGTTAAATACTCGTTTCATTTAGATAGCTAAGGAAAGATAAGTTTCAACCAAACATTATGAGTGTTAAGAAGGAAATACAACAATTAACATGGTAAATGATTGTTTTAATACCTCTAAATCACAAGTACAACATTCAAATACAACTACATATCCATTTCAATGCATACATGATGTAACCAACTCTTTATTTTCCTTCCAAAACGTAATTAAGCACATATTTTTTATTCCAAATGCATACAATAACCAACTCATCTCATTCATTTTGGAAATAATACACCATATTACAAAATAAGTAAAATTTAGAGTCAAAATCCCCTCATTATTTCTATTTGTTGCGCTACCTGCAACCTGTCAAAATTTGTAAACATGGTCAACAAAAAAAGCTGGCATGGAAATCTCCTACGATCTAGCACAATTCACGATTCTAATTTTCCATTTATAATGAAATAAAACACTTTGCACATACAAGAGGTAAGAAATACATTTTTAATTTCATCTCATTTCCAAAACTAGAGGAGAGAAATAACATCATTTTTCCCACAATCAATTTTCTCAAAACAAGCAACCAAATGGAGATCCATACAATCATATGTTAGTGTCTACAAGTTTTCCCGCTAGTTATTTGACTTGATAAGGGTCCACGACAATGTTTTCTCATTTTGCTACAAGTTTGCTAAAATGTCCAAATTAGCCCAAGTGGCTATGAAAATATGTTCAAAAATTGATTTTTGATGGTCAAATGCACCATGTGACAAATCCTATACTCTCTTATATACAGGGAAACCATTGGAGTTGACATAACTCAAATTTGGCAAACAGGGTTCGAATGACGACTACCCTTCCAGAGCTACCAATCGTAATTGCGTTAGATTGACCTTGTCGCCCAACGATTGGAGGCCTACAAAACCCCCTTGTAAAACTAGTTTGAACAATGATTTTCTCAAAAATAAGGATTGGTAGTGATTTTCACGAATAAATAGTAGAGATATGTGGAGAACAAATTACATTTCTCCACCCAGGGCCTTAATTGCAAGCCAAAACCAAAATGAACCTTTAACTTTCAACAACAATCTAAAGCTGCAAAAAGGGTCAACAGGGCTCCTAAAGGGGTGACAAAAAATGCACGAACGAATTTTTGAAGTCATTCTAAGGTTTTATATAGCACTCCACGTGACAGGGAACACAATCAAAACTTGACCTTCCCATTTTGGGGTTTAGAGAGGTGTTTTACACATCGTTGAAAATCACGTTTATTAACTTTTGCAAGTAAACAAATGGCAGGTATTTTTAATTGAAATCAAGTTCAACTCATCAATTCGGGTGGTTTCCATTATTCAGTATGGTTATCCAAGCTATCAAAACATTTAAGAAGGTAAATTGGGAATTGGGTTTATACTCAAAAACATTTCTTCAATTGCATAGAAAAGAGGAAATTTTGCTGTTTTGTGTTGCGATTCATTTCAATTACCCGAAAGCATATTCTTCCTTCGCTTTTATTTTTGGATATGATTGTAAAGGGGAAAAACTATAAAATACAAAATTCATGCAAGATAGAGATGAGAAATTCGTGCTTGTATTGATCTTGCAAGCGAGAAAAGAGTTTTGTGGCTGGTTGAACGTGCCAATTGCATGCTTGCGATGTTCTGAAGCCTATTTGTAACTCCATTTGAGCATGTCTTGCAACTATGTGGTCACACTCCTTTGGGGCATTTTGTAAATACATTCTAACATGTTGGTGATTCCTGTCCATGTTTTGCATAATGGACGTCTTCCAAACCCTTTGGGCATTTTGTCAAACAGTCTGACAACGATCCTGCTGAGAATGTTTCCATTTTTGCAATGATGGATATCTACTATGGCACGTTGCAACAGAATCATATGATAACAATATTTTCACCACATGCTTTTCTAGTATGCTGTCACAATTAGCTTTCAAAGTCTGGCCCGTGTATATTGGAACGACATGGAGACACATGCTCAACAAACTCATTCTTTGGACGTGGGATTTAAACCCACTAAATGGGGTTTGTTTGAAAGTTTCTCCAACGACCCTCTCAACAAAACTCACTATTTGCACATACCGTACAACCATGGCAGTCCATGAGACTACATTTATTTGAGTATTTTTTGTCAAACAAATGGCATGCCTACTGCACATGCGTCCACATTGCAACAGCTAGAAATTAAACAAAAATCATACAATGTCAATGCCCTCCACTGCCATTCCCAATACTCACAATTACTATGCAGCGCGGCCAACATTGAACAAAAACAAAATGAAGCTTCCTTTTGGCCTAGGCAAGGAGGGTGCTGTACACAGGTTGCCAATGTGTTTGCACATCCTAATACATGTCATTAGCAGTGGCATTGACCATATTTGTCTCAGCGCATTTTGTACAAAATCGATACATGTGCATAGGCAATAATCGTCTATAGAGAACGTGACTTCATTCATATATTTTAGTCAACAATCCACACGCGTAAAACATATGCTGTGCGCATATGACCCCCCGCATCAGTGAAAACTATCATGAGGAGTGTTTGCAACAAGTATACCAAAACTACCTTCCAGTAGGAGGAAGGTGTTAGTCAAAAGATTGTGGAGACTAGGCTTCAAACATGCCAATTGCAATACGTGAAAGCTTCAACAAAAATCAAGACAAAACAAAATGATAAAATACCATCTTGATGGCGAGGAGTAAGAATTCTGGCGAACATTTATGGATCTTGTTCCCATAGCAAGCCAACAATAGTTTTTGAACGACTCCACGAATCCAGCCTCCATGTGAAACCCACATGGCCATTTGGCATCCTACTGCTTAATAATAATTGACTTCATTTTAGCTATTTTAATATTTAAAATTCCTTTTATTTTGTTATTTTAATATATCCATTTCCATTATTTTAAATTTAATTTTCTTATTTTTGTTTAATGTTATAAGTATAAACATGATAATGATAATAATAATAATAATATTCTTATCATCCTATTGAATGTATGAGGATTGAAACAAAAGGGAAACTTGAGGACACATTTATGTTTTACGGGGTTACTCTATTCATGAATAAACAACCCCAATACGATAGACGACACTCAAACTTGTAACAAATTTCTCTAAATTCACTCACAATTTGATTTGATGAAGTTTCACTCAACCAAAGATTAGAGTTTACTAGCATAGACATGCCATTTTCCAATGGGATTGGTCTCGAGTCAGAAATAAAATTTAAATGTAAGTCCTCACCAAAACACCAAACTGGGGTGCTTTCCAAGAGGATCCACCTTGTGATAGGTTCTTCACCCTCACCGATCGGGCGTATTGGTACGGGGCACTACAAAGTGGGTGATCTTATTGATTTTTGGAGATCTTATGATCTTTTCTCCTATTCTTTCTCTATAAAATGCAACTCAATTTCATTGTAAAAAGATCCTCTCCCAAATGTAAAGCTACCATGCTCAAATGGTGTCTGAACATCAGAGTTGCAGGCCTTTGATTTGATCCCATGCAAAGCACTTAGTGCCTTCCCCCATTGATGTAATGGATTGTGTATATTCTGATCAATAAAATCTTGTTATTGTGGCTCATATCTGCCATTAACTTGTGTTTATTGTGCGTCTTACCTCTTTGTTCATTAATTGCATGATGTGTGTGAGCTATGCTTGCATGTTTTCATTTCTCTGTCTTAAATGTGTGGAATGGGAGTTTGGTTTATGCAGGGTGAAATGTGGCTTATTTTTGCCCTCTTGGCACTGTATTTTTCCCTTCAAGGAGAGAGATCCTTTCTATTTTGGTGCAATCATCACCCCTTCTACTTAGTTTATTTCATGTTTTTTGCTTCATTCATTTTCCCCTTGCAATCAGTAGCTTAGCTCAGGAGTAGTGTTATCATTAGAGTAGTTAGTTGAGGAACCAACCTTCTTTGGAGGTCTGTCCCAAGGAGAAAGGTCCCACACCTTGGAGATATTCCAATGTTTCACTGAGGTGCTGAGCCAGGCCTCAACAAAGGGTGCAATCTTAGATGACAACAAATATACAAACTAAATCTTCTAACATGTGTTTCTAATGCATTTGAGTCAACAATACTTTTAAGGACTTTATACTATAGGGGGAATATGTAAGGAAGGAGAAATCATAAGGAGTTGATGTTAGGATATGTTGTTTCATAGTAATGCAAGGATTTGCATCTTATTTTTCAAAGTAACCTATATGTCGGACCTTTCATACTTGAAAATGTGTAGTATTCAGTCTGTAGTCACATTTTTTAAATTTTGCATCATGGATACCCAAAACAATGAATACAACGATTCTTTTTAGACTTTATCTGTTTACAATGAAAATAGTTGGTTTAGGCTTGTATTTGTTATCAAACTTAATTTGAGTCATAGGGTCACAAGAATGAAATGCAATGAGGAATTCTATTCATCAAGCATTAAACTTGAATTACACACCTTTTTTTAATTGTAAAGTGCACTTTTATTAATATAGAAGATATGTTACATCGTTAATCTAACAAAACAATTGGGTGGAAGACGTCACACCCCAGAATGCGAGTCAAATCGAGTCGAAAAGGCCATCTCATCTTATGAGGGCATCAAACTACAATAATATTTATATAAGTGCGATTTTTAACCAAAAAAAGGAGCAAGAAACAAGATAAGTGGCACTTTTGTTGCTAAAAGCATATGGAAAACTTGGGAGTTGCTCAAATCTAACCTCATATGGGTGGGGGATAGCTTCAGATCGGGGATTTCAATAAATTCTCTCCCTTTGGTGGTCTCCCATTCTTAATTACCATATTGTCCTCTTTGTCATGGTTCCGTGTTTAAAAGTCTCAGGGTTTTTAAGAAGGGCATTAGAGTAATAGGCGACATATTTTGTAAGGTTACCAGGGATTGGCTACCATAGGATTTGCTCAAAGCTAAATTTCAACTCAAAGAAGAGTTTGCAAAGTCTATTTTAGAAATTATAAATTCCATACCTAATACTTGCTTGCACAAAATTGGAATCTCCTTTGGTGTTCCCTGGTGGAGAGATTAGCAATGGCCTTCGACGACTCCTTTATGCCGCTACAAACCCCACATCGACTACCATCTCCTTGCCCCGAAATCCATTATGGGCGATTCTCTAAATCATCACTGGAATCTCAAATCTAGAAATGGGACCTAGGCTAGAAGGTTTGAAAACATTTGGAAAGCTCAGATTGAGCCTAAAAAAACACATTTTCTATGGTGCCTTCTTTATTAGGGGCTCCCTATAGGAGACACTCAAACACATGGGAGTTGCTAATCCAACGTGCCATGTTTGCCATCAGCCAAAGTCTGTCAAACACCTTGTGTGGTTTTGCCTGTATGCCGAGTCCTCTTGGAAGTGGATATACACCCTTTTCCATCCCTTCATCCCCGATTTCTTCATTTGGAAAATGGTTCTATTGGGGGATTCAACCATGCTCCTTGCACAATTCAATTTTTTTGGCAAATTTTTAGAGCTGATATTCCTTTTCATATATGGAAAGACAAATTTTGCTTGCTTTAACAACACTGCTATGGATAAAGACTTCCTTGTGACTAATAATGTGACTGTGATGCTTCAAATTCAGGTACAGGCGGAGAAAGTCTTCCTGGAGGTGGATCATCTGGAGTTCCTTCTTGCACATTGGGGTAATGCCCCATGTGCCGTTAGCCGGGTTCCTCTAGATTCGCCATGTCACCGCTCTCCCCCACAGGGTTGTGGCCGGCGTTTACCTAGGCGCCGCTCTAGAAATTGGTGGAGCCCCTCCTTGACACCGACGCTCCCCTCCCAAATCCTGGCAACCTTCCCGCTCGGTTGTGTTTGTGGCAGTGGTGATAGTGGGTGGGGCTCCCATTCTTAGGAGAAATTCCCACAGTTGGCACTTGCCATCTCTCCTCGCCACCAACTTAAAGAGCACCAACAGTAGCACGATGGGTGGGATTCCATCCCTGACACAGCCCACCCCTCAGCCGCCTCTGGTTGGGGGGACAAGCCGGACACACCTATTTTGATTATAAGGTTGAGAAACAGCTTTTTAACACTCTAATTTGGTAACCAATAAAAGCAATTAAAGAATGAAATTGATGGTAATTCTCTTACGTTTCAGCATATGATAATGATTTAGTTTAGCTATTAAGAATTAGAAATACCTTGGTGCATAACTATAGGATTCGTGTAGTATCTCTATTCCTATCAATAAGTAGGTTGGTAACATATAATACATTATTCTAATCATAATAAATTTAACAGCTTTGAGTACTCCTCTTCACAACTAATAATCTAAATCTTGAACTAGATGTTGTATCTTTTCCTATAGGTTACTCGCTCTATTGGCGACGATGATCTGAAGCCTGCTGTAACTGCCGAGCCAGAAATCACAGAAATCTTATTATCCACTGATGATGAATACTTGGTAATCTTTTATTCCCTTTTCTTAAACACTAATAGCAGTTGTGAGATGGTTATTCAAAATTCACGATCTATCTAAGAAAAAGAAAGCTAAAGTTACTGTAGCATCAGAATGTGTATTGATAATTGAAGTCACTGACACTGACCTTTTTATGTTTCAGGTGATTGCAAGTGACGGACTTTGGGATACACTAAGTAATGAAGATGTTATATCTCTTATCAAAGACACCGTCAAAGAACCTAGCATGTGTTCCAAAAGACTTGCAACAGAAGCAGTAACAAGAGGTAGTAACGATAATATCACCGTAATTGTTATTTTTCTTAATCCAGTCTCTACTATGGAGCGTGTCTATTGAATATGATTGATGTTTAAGTGAAAAGTTCGAACCATATCAAAGGATATCCCACTTCAAACCATCATGAAAACCTTGGGACACATTATTCTTATATACGACCTATATACCATGGAAAATTTGAAATACTTTTAATTTAATGAATAAATCTTTTTCCTATTTTCTTTGTATTCTTTTATTTAAAAAATAGAATAGGTTGTGGGTTTATTAAAAAATATATATTTTAATTAAATTAAAAAAGTATAAATATCTTAAATATATTTATTAAAAAAATGTTGAGAGATATCAATTTCAAGGTTATTATCTTGAATCTGTAGTGTATCACTATTATTGATAATGTTATTGTCTCTTTCAAAAATTTTCTATTGAATGGTGATAAATTGTGTCAATCTAGCTAAGATATTACTATTTTTGAATGGGCTTATCAAAGAAAACAAATAAACTTTTAGTAATAGTTAAATAGATATAAATTTTTATGTCTTAATGAAATGTAAATATACTCACAAACATTACAACCCACCACTACCTCCATTGACCACTATTATAGAACGCTTCTTAACATAATAAAATATGAACTTATATTCAACTCTATCAAACAAACAATAGATTATGTAACATTTCAAATATGTGTCCATGACAACAATGAAAAGTTCATTTGTCTCTTTTCCATTAGTATATACAACTTGTATGTCACGTGGAGAGAATTTATAGATAATTAAATGCATAAATATTTTTCAATTAATTTTTTAAATTTTTCGTATGGAAAATACAATCAAGTGTTCAATATATATATTTTTATAAATTTCTTAATTCCTTATTTAATACAATTTTATGAGTCCGTTTCTATTCTGAATTAAGTTAAACTTTACGTGGGATTGTTTTTAGCTTCATAAGCTTAATTTGAATGCATAATTTTAAACACGTCGATATTAAAGGTGTTGAATAATATCTTGTCGATTTATTAAACATAAGAGTTTCCTTTTGCTCAACGCATGGTAGATATAACAACATTAAGACATTAATTGGTTTGCTTCACTCAGTATTACTCCATTTGTGGTGAATGTATTCCACAAATTTTATTTAATTACTTTATTTAATTGTTAGGAAAATATTATCTTTTCACAATTAACAGTGGATGGCATTATGAGCACCTCTTTACCTTATGGCATGTCAAACTAAATTAGATTAAAATAATTAAATATACAAAATATGAAATAAATAAATATAAAAAACATGCTCCAAGCTCTAAGAGTAATGAACACCAAAATTAAAGTTTGACATACTTGCATTTACATGGTAAAATTAGCTAGCTCTTCTAGAATAAGGATAAGTCCTTTCAAAGTTGGTTCTTTAAGAAGCTATCCTTTATTTTGTTGAAACTTTTAATAATCACTAGACTTTTAAAAAACTATATTTGTTTTGGATAGGTATTGCGTTTGTCTTTTCAAACAACCTCTTTCCTAATATTTTAAGTTTTCTTTTGTATTTCTACCAAACGTTCTATGATAAATCCCCAATATAATGATATTGACCAAGGTACATTTTTTTCTATAATTTGTAAGCTAATTTTGAGAAGTACTTCATTAAACAAAGGTTACACATAAACTTACTAATAAATAAAAGTTTGTGTTGGAACCCATATATTATTAAATTACTATGGCAAATTTTCAATTTATCTAGATTTTACATGTTATTTCCCAACCATTGTTAACGAATCCCACCTTATATTTCCATTTTGAAAGCAATCATCTTGTCTGGGCTAGAAGATGGGTCTTTTGCCACATTTTAACTGTTAAAATCATCGATGTTTTAAGTGTAGTACCATAGTAGTTCGTTAGTATATCAAATACTGTAGTACCCACACTTTTTATAGCTCACTAGCTTGTTGTTTCTTTGCTCATAGACATGTTTTGACAGTGATCGGTTATATCTTGGACATTATATTTAGATATTTGATCTTATTAGACATGTGTGGACATTTAGGCGTATAACGCCAATTTAGCTTAATTTCTATATTGTCGCATTTTCTTATAATGTCATGGATACTAATGGATATGATGTTGTGTTTGGAACATAATTATAATAATGGATAGTTGTTGCATGTGGAATTCTATGGTTATATGTCACGTATCATCTTGTCTAACTTTTAAAATATTGAGTATAATTGTGCACGTTGTCGCATCTTGATTTCAGTAGGATGTTAGGTTATTTTAGAACGCATTGATATCTTACTATGTCATTGAATTATATTGTATCGGACATGTGCGGTTAATGTGTGCAATGAGTGTGCAGGTGATAGGTTTACAGGAGAACGTGGGATTCAGGCCAGCTACTCAATCTTGCACAAGCAGCCCACGAGCTGAGTCCTAGCCATGTTCATTGTGTGAAGCCTTAGTATAGAAGATTATTATTTTGGGCACTATGAGTGACCCCAAATTATGTAATGTATTGTGTTTTGAATTATTAATTTGTTTAGGGTTACTAGTGGAGTTGTAAACTAGTTTAAGGAGTTTAAAATCCTATTTTCATTTAAATTTTTGATTTTGTTAATGAGTCACTTAATCACAAGGGTTTAGGGTCACATGTGAGACCCTTGGGTGGTCCCCACACCCTCTACCTTTGTGTCAAAAATGTAAAACCCGAAATTAGGGTATTTTGGGCATTTTTGGGGACCCTTTTTTTAGCTTGGGAGTTCCCTCAACATAAAAATGAGCCCTTGGACCCTACCTAATGGGTAGGGGGGCTTATTTTCAAGACTAGAGGGAGTTTTACCTCCCTTTTTACCTCTTGTTTAGTCACATCCATGTAAGAGATGTAGATTTGAGTGTTTATCAAAAGTTTCACTAGTTTTGTCTTGCTAACATTTAAGGGAATTTGGGAGAAGAGGACAAAAAGACAATTTACCATTTAAGAGGAATTTTGGTTTTGACATCTTTGACCTTGTTGAAAGAGAGGGGTGACACATGTCACCCCCTCATTTGTGAGGATGCTTGCTTGCTCCTCTTCAAATTCCCATTCATGGGAAAAGAGAGGAACTTTTTTTTTGAAAACTTCTTGCTTGGGATGCTTGTGGATTTTGGAGCTTAGAGATTGGCTTGAGTCAAGGTGTGAAGAAATTTGAAGTTGGAGAGCTTTTTGGAGAGCTTTTCTTGAGGTAGGCTCTTATGTCTTTTGCTTGTGTTGCATTTATCTTAGTTGTTAGATGGGTTGCATGGCTTTGTTATTTGGTTGTTTGTTTTACTCTCTCCATCATATGGCATGATGGAGTTTTGGAGTGTGGGGGAAGAGAGGGAATTTTCCCTCTAAATCCGCAAGGCTTGATGGACAAGCCTTGTAGGGTCTTAATTTTTCCCCTCAATGGTTGAGGTGGGGAAGTTGATTCATTTGGCTTGAATCTCCTTTCCCATTCTTGGTAAGGAAACCCCTTTGGGGTTTGAAAATCCTTCCAAGAAAGACTTGGAGAAAGGGAGGAGGAATAAGGAGGGTTTTGGATTGGAATTAGGAGCAATAAGGAGGGTATGGAGTTTGTTGCTTTGTGCAAGAAATTTTTGGAATAAATTTTTTGGAGAACTTTCTCCTCTCTTCCCCACCTTTGAGGAAGAAAATGGGTTCTCTTCCTTGTAAAACTTTGAGTCTTGATTTATATTTTTTTTGTTATTTCCATGTGAAAGTGTTCTTGGTTGCTTCACCCTCTTACTTGTGCAAGTTGTGGTTAGGTGCCTATTTCCCATGGGCTTGGGGGAGGCTAGCATGCATCCCAACCTTGGGAGAGACATGTAATGATGCTTATGGTTGGGTGACAAACAAACTTTTTTTTTTCTTGCATAGTTTTGGGAAGACATGGAAGTTAGCTCTCAAGTTGGAGTGGGTGACCTCTTGGGCATCTTATTGTTCTTTTCTCTCCTTATGAAATTCTATTGTATTGTAACTCCTGTAGATATGGTTATATTGAAGGGTATTCCTATTTTGTAAAGCATCTTCCTTGTGATTTGGAATCACTTGTAAGATTGGTAGTCCTTTGTATTGGAAGACCTTGTAACCTTGGAAATGAAGTTGTTGGATGATTATCTTGTGTATTTAGCATGTATGTAATATGAAGAAATAAGTTATTGAGAGATTGTAAGGAAAAATTGTAAAATATTGACTTCCTTTAAAATACATTTCGTAGAACCATTTTCTTTTACATTCACTTCGCAAGATTTTGTTGTTGGAATGATTAAGTGACAAACAAAAAGTCTATTTGAAAAGAAATCTGCGTGATATAAGAAACTTGCTGTGTAACCTTGGAAAAAATTATTATTATTTGTGAAATGTACATCTCCTTACATATTATGAAGGTCTTAGAAATCTGTTTTTATTGTGTTCCAAGAAAAGTGGAATGGTTCTGTGGAATTACATTGATAAAGAAAGAACTTCCCTTTTTATTTATTTAATGGAAGTTGAAATTTTAGGTTCTTTTCCCATAAAAAGTTGGATGCCTTTGCTCGTATTATCAATCTCTATCATGACATTCAAAAAAAAAAGGGGCAACTACATTTTGTTAAGTTGTAGGTCATCACTAAATTGTTTTGGTCACCTAAATCTATTTTGCAGATTTATTCTTGAATATTACATTTTTCTATTGTAAAAAACTTGATCATATATATATACACACACTACAATACACTACAATATACAAATATTACTTTTAAACTACGTATTTAAATAAACTTAAAACAAATTTTAATAAAACAACAATAAAAAAAAAGAAAACGTTTCTTTTATATATATAAAAGAAACGTTTTCTTTTTTTTTATTGTTGTTTTATTAAAAAGGGGGGGACGGGGGAGCGGCGCGGCTCGGGGTTCGGCCCCCACCCCTGCGTTTTTTTTTTATAGAAAAAAAAAATAGTTGGTGGGGGGTTTCGGCCCCCCCACCCCTGTAACAGACCTGTGGGGGGCAGGCACTGCCCCCCCACCCCTAAAAAACCTACCGCCCCTACCCGTTGCTATGCCCCCTGTCCGCCCTACCCGCGGCTGTACAGTCCCACTGCCCTCACAGTGCCGCCTCCCCTTCCTCCATCTCCAATGCCGCCCCTGTCGCGTCACCACTGCCAATTCTCCCCCGCCTCCCCCCCATCTGCAGCCTCCTCACACGGCCTTCACATTTACACAGGTTCTTCCACAGATCCGCCCCCCATACAAAAAACAAAAAAAAACACATGTATTCTTTTCAAAAAAAAAAAAAAAAGCAAAGAAGAAAATAATGGATGAGTGGCGGCTATCATCAAGAGAGCAAGCTCCATTGTTCTCCAAACTCCTGCAAATAACAAAACAAAACAAAATGAGGAAGGAGAGGAATGGGAAAGAACATAAGGATGTTTAGGGCATTCTTAGGGCTCAATTTTGATCTAGGGTTGAGGATTATTAGATCCTAGGGTTACCATTAAATCTTACACCTTTTAAGTCGTGAGGTTTTAATGGGAGTTAAAAAAAAGGGGTGATGAATTAATTAAATAAGTAGGGGATGTAGACTTATTATTTATGGCCCTAGTAAGCTCAAAATATGATTAAATAATTAAAGTCAGGTTTCGACTAGAAAATTAATTTAATCAGGTAAATTTAAATAGTAAAAAAAAAAGTTAGTCAGTACCGAGAATGGGTGATGAAATAGATTAGTATTAATTCAACACTAAGAAAAAAAAATACCCTGAAATTTTATGCAACTTTTTAGGCTGCATTTTCCGGTGTCTCGAGGAGGGGCATTACAGTTGGTATCAGAGCTTGAGGTTTGCACACGCGGACCACTGGGTAATTAATTAAAATAGTTAATAGTTAATTTTAACAACACAAAATTAACTAAATGAATAAAAATAAATAGTTAAAATAAATCATCCACAACCATTAAATTTTAAATAAATAAATTTCTCACTCACCTCGTGCGCATGATGGCATCCAAGCAAGGACAATCAGCTAGAAGTTTGGGGCATAGTGCACCTACGCGGGAGCCGCCGGCACCCGAATTCGGGCCTCGGATATTAGAGGCCTTGTGCCAGCTGATAGGCATTGTGGAGCAACATCTACCACCACCGCAGGAGACGAGAGTGGAGACACCATTGGGAGATGAGGAGCCATTAGGTGAGGACGCGCATTCAGAGCCGCCAGAGCACGATACACCGAGGCGGGAGAGGTCACGTAGCCCTTCCGTTCATCACGAGAGGGTAGCCTCGTTCCGTCGTAGCCGCTCAAATAGTCTCGAGGGACCATTCGAGGATAGGCGAACCCCTTCGCCTGTTGGACTACATCGCCAGGATTGAGATACAGGCAGTGTGATCAGGGATCTTCTTCGTTTACAGCCACCCACCTACACCGGCTCTACAGATGGCTTTGGGGCTGAGTCATGGCTCCTTATCTTGGATAGTTTCTTTGGCTTGCACTCTTACGAGAGCAACATCAAGGCAAGGTTCGCCATACATCTCCTCCGAGACGCAGCAGGCGTTTGGTGGAGGAATGAGGAGCGGAAGCTCCATCTGACTCGAGAGACAGTGACTTGGGAGATGTTCGAGGAGCGTTTTAGGGCTCGTTATATGTTAGAGCATTTTGTGCAGAAGAGGATCGATGAGTTTCATGACTTACGATAGGGATCTGAGCACAGTAGCACAGTATGAGAGTAGGTTCCTAGATCTCCTACAGTATGTGGACTACCTACAAGATGAGAAATTGCAGGTTAACAGGTTTATTCGAGGGCTTAATGCAGATATAGCAGGAGCAGTTAGGATGCTATCTCCTCCCACACTTGAGAAGGCCGTTGAGAAGGCCTACTTAGCTGAGGAGAACAGGACCAAGGCACAGGGAGCATCGTGATAGAAACAAGAGAAAGTTTCAGGAGAGGATACAGGCCTTCCAGAGTCAGAGGTCACGAGGTACTGCACCACCCCCTAGAGGAGGATTTTGGCCTCCGCCAGTAGCCACGAGGGCTCCACCGCACCCGCAGTGACAGACACAGCAGTAGGGCCACCCGCAGCAGGGGGCTAGACAGACACAAGGATTTTAGAGAGGTGTTTCTAGAGGTGGTTTTGGTGGAGCCAGGGATAGGAGGCAGGGCACTCAGCAGGCACAGCCAGCTCGCACATAGTAGTCTTTTAGGATTGGACTAGCAGGATCAGTACACCAGAGTACAGGAGGGACCCCATCTCAGAGGGGTACAGGAGGTTTTTTTATTTGTGGATCTCTAGATCACTATGTGCGCATGTGCCCGCACAAACCTAATACCATGGATGCACAGAGAGTTGCTAGATCTGAGCAGACGGTGGGTGATGTAGGATGCGCTCATCATGTATATGCAGCAGTTGACAACCGCCAGGCCGAGCATCAGGCCACAGTCATTGAGATGACAGGTACTATCAGGGGTATTTCTGTCTCAGTACTTTTTGATTCAGGTGCTTCAGATTCCTTTATATCACCTTCTATAGTGGACCAGTGTGGGCTAGTGGTGGCTAGGCAACCAGATAGTTGGCAGGTTGAGTTGGCCTCTAGGGCCAAACTCGCCGTGGACTCGTATGTGGAGAGTTGCGTACTTGATTTAGGAGCCTTCTTCACTACTCTTGACCTCCGAGTTATCCCTATAGGTTCCTATCATGTAGTTTTGGGTATGGATTGGCTCGAGACTCATCGAGCGAAGGTGGATTGTAGAAATAAGGTCATTGAGTGTCAGGATGATCTTGGAAGTGTAGTTGTTATATCAGGGATGCAGAGGCCTATCTCCTTGTGCATGATATCAGCTAAGAAACTCAAGCGGAGCATGCGTAAGGGGTGTCAGTTGTTTTCTATCACCATCAGTGATCGATCTGAGAGTATTCCAGAGCATTCACCCTTAAATGATCATGTAGTTTTGAGGGAGTATGCAGATGTGTTTCCAGGCGAGCTTCCAGGGTTACCACCCCACAGAGAGGTGGATTTCACCATTGATTTAGTACCTGGATCGGCACCAGTTTCTAGGGCACCTTATCGGATGATGACCCCAGAGCTTCATGAGCTCAAGATTCAGTTAGAGGAATTGTTGGATAAGGATCTCATTCGCCCTAGTGTATCTCCTTGGGGACCGCCAGTCATATTTGTGAAGGAGGACAGTTCTCTCAGGCTTTGTGTAGACTTCAGACAGCTCAACAAGGTCACAATAAAGAACCATTAACCGCTCCCTAGGATTGATGACTTATTTGATTAGATGCGTGGGGCAAGAGTATTCTCCAAAATTGATCTCAAGTTAGGGTATCATCAATTGTGCATTTCAGATGCAGACATTCATAAGATAGCTTTTCGGACACGTTATGGGCATTATGAGCTCATAGTGGTTCCATTTGGTTTGACCAATGCCCCAGTTGTCTTCATGAGCCTCATGAATGGAGTATTCAGGACATTTTTGGATCGCTTTGTCTTAGTGTTCCTTGATGACATATTGATTTATTCTCGTTCCGAGGAGGAACATGAGGAGCATTTGAGACAAGTACTTCAGGTTTTGAGAGAGCAGAAGTTGTATGGGAACTTGCAAAAGTGCAGCTTCTTTCAGACAGAGATTCAGTACTTGGGTCATATCATATTAGGTGAGGGTATCTCCGTAGATCCCTCTAAGATACAGACTATTTTGGACTGGTCAGCACCCACATCAGTTACTGAGGTGAGGAGTTTCATGGGTTTGGCAGGGTATTACCGTAGGTTCGTACATGAATTTTCTAGGATTGATCACCCTATCACTTCTCTTCAGAGGAAAGGGAAGAAGTTTGATTGGTCAACGAAGAATGAGCAGGCCTTTCAGTTGCTTAAGGAAAGGTTAACCACGACGCCCATCTTGGCAGTTCTAGACCCGACAGAGGATTTTGTTGTTTGTACTGATGCATCACTAGAGGGTTTGGGAGCAGTTCTTATGCAGGAGCATCGGGTTATTGCTTTTGAGTCTCATAAGCT
This sequence comes from Taxus chinensis, assembly GCA_019776745.2. NCBI lineage: Eukaryota > Viridiplantae > Streptophyta > Pinopsida > Cupressales > Taxaceae > Taxus > Taxus chinensis. The sequence goes on from CM034154.1 coordinate 488,754,390, forward strand.
CAAAGACTACGAGCTTAATTATCCTACTCATGATTTGGAGCTTGCAGCAGTTGTCCATGCTCTAGTGCGTTGGCGACATTTCCTTTTGGGTAGGCCTTTCATTTTGAGGACAGACCATCGTAGCTTGCAGCATATCTTCTCACATCCGAACCTCAACGCTCGTCAGCGGCGTTGGATGGAGTTCCTATGTGAGTATGACATGGAGGTTCAGTACATCAAAGGGAAGGAAAATGTGGTTGCAGATGCACTTAGTAGACGACGACATGTGCTTGCTTTTTTGGCACTTCAATCATATTTGAGAGGCATGATTCTTGAGCACCTTCCAGAGGACAGATTTTATGAGGGAGCTAGACAGATGTTGGAGTCACAGGGTTCTTTAGAGGGCAGATATTCTGGGTGTGTTTTAGAGACAGATGGTTTGCTTCGGTTTCACAGGCGCATCTACGTGCCTAAGTCAGGGGATCTGCATAGCTTCTTCCTCACCGAGGCTCATCGAGCCCCATATGTGGCACATCCAAGAGTGAAGAAAATGCATGCCGATATGAGGGAATTATATTATTGGCCAGGTCTTCGACGAGACATAGCAGATTTTGTTGCATGTTGCCTTGAGTGTCTGAGGGTCAAGGCAAAGCATTCACATCCCGTAGGAGTTTTACACCCTCATGATATTCTCGAGTGGAAATGGATGTGATCTCCATGGATTTCATAGTCGAACTCCCTAGGTCTTCTTATCGTCATGACGCCATTATGATCACCGTGGATAAGTTAACTAAGGTTGCGCATTTTTCGCCAACCAAGGTCACCTATAATGCACAGGCCATTGCCAAAGTATTTATGGAGGACATTGTTAGGTTGCATGGGATTCCAAAGACCATCATAAATGACAGGGATACCATCTACACTTCAGTTTTCTGGACTTCCTTTTAGGCCGCTCTAGGTACTCAAATTAATTTCAGTTCAGCTTATCATCCAGAGACAGATGGACAGACAGAGAGGGTTAATCAGGTATTAGAGGACATGTTGAGAATGTATGTCATGGATCAACAGAAGAAATGGAAATATTATTTGCATCTAGTTGAGTTTGCCTACAACAACAACTATCATAGTTCCATTGGTATGGCTCCTTACCAGGCTTTGTATGGACGACCTTGCAGGACGCCATTAAGTTGGGATAGATTAGATGATAGAATTATTCAGGGACTAGCCTACCTTCAGGATTTAGAGTAGCAGGTTGTGCAGATTAGACAGTGTCTTGAGTAGGCCAGAGCACACCAAAAGGCGTATGCAGACACCAAGAGGATTGATCGTCACTTCTCAGTGGGTGACAAAGTCTTCTTGAGAGTTCGTCCACATAAGAGTCCTATCTGTTATGGAAAGGGTTCTAAGCTATCGCCTCGTTTTGTGGGGCCTTTTGATATTTTAGAGGTCATCGGTCCAGTTGCCTATCGCCTAGCTTTGCCACCACGCCTTGCACGGGCTCACGATGTGTTTCATGTTTATGTACTACGTAGATATGTACATGATGCTTCTCATGTTTTGGATAGGTCGGCATTATAGGTAGAGGACGAAGGATAGTGGAGACTGGAGCTCGTACACATACTGGAGCACCAGAGGTTGGCCCTTCGGGGTCGATACTTGGACAAGGTTAGAGTACAGTGGGACCGCTACGACGAGACAGTAGCCACCTGGGAGGATGCGATACCTTTGAGGGCTAGATATCCCTATCTCTTTCAGTGACTTCCAAGAAGAAGTCTAATTTTAACAGAGGGGGATGTAGTGCCCACACTTTTTATAGCTCAATAGCTTGTTGTTTCTTTACTCATAGACATGTTTTGACAGTGATTGGTTGTATCTTAGACATTATATTTAAATATTTGATCTTATTAGACATGTGTGGACATTTAGGCGTATAACGCCAATTTAACTTAATTTCTATATTGTCGCATTTTCTTATAATGTCATGGATACTAATGGATAGGATGCTGTGTTTGGAACATAATTATAATAATGAATAGTTGTTGCATGTGGAATTCTATGGTTATATGTCACGTATCATCTTATCTAACTTTTGGAATATTGAGTATAATTGTGCACGTTATCGCATCTTGATTTCAGTAGGATCTTAGGTTAGTTTAGAACGCATTGATATCTTACTATGTCATTTAATTATATTGTATTAGATATGTGTGGTTAATGTGCGCAATGAGTGTGCAGGTGACAGGTTTACAAGAGAACGTGGGATTCAGGCCAGCTACTCAATCTTGCACAAGCAGCCCACAGGCTGAGTCCTAGCCATGTTCATTGTGTGAAGCTTTAGTATAGGAGATTATTATTTTGGGCACTATGAGTGATCCCACTTTATGTAATGTATTGTGTTTTGAATTATTAATTTTGTTTAGGGTTACTAGTGGAGTTGTAAACTGGTTTTGGGAGTTTAAAATCCCACTTTCATTTAAATTTTTGATTTTGTTAATGAATCACTTAATCACAAGGGTTTATGGTCACATGTGAAACCCTTGGGTGGTCCCCACACCCTCTACCCTTGTGCCAAAAATGTAAAACCCGAAATTAGGGTATTTTGGGTATTTTTAGGGACCTCTTTTTAGCTTGGGAGTTCCCCTAACATAAAAATGATCCCTTGGACCCTACCTAATGGGTAGGGGGCTTATTTTCAAGACTAGAAGGAGTTTTCCCTCCCTTTTTACCTCTTGTTTAGTCACATCCATGTAAGGGATGTGGATTTGAGTGTTTATCAAAAGTTTCACTAGTTTTATCTTGCTAACATTTAAGGGAATTTGGGAGAAGAGGGCAAAAAAACAATTTTACCCTTTCTCTCTTTTGTTTTGACATCTTTGACCTTGTTGAAAGAGGGGTGACACATGTCACCCCCTCATTTGTGAGGATGTTTGCTTGCTCCTCTTCAAATTCCCATTCATGGGAAAAGAGAGACTTTTTTTTTGGAAACTTCTTGCTTGGGATGCTTGTGAATTTTGGAGCTTGAAGATTGGCTTGAGTCAAGGTGTAGAGAAATTTGAAGTTGGAGAGCTTTCTTTGAGGTAGGCTCTTATGTCTTTTACTTGTGTTGCATTTATCTTAGTTGTTAGATGGGTTGCATGGCTTTGTTATTTGGTTGTTTGTTTTACTCCCTCCATCATATGGCATGATGGAGTTTTGGAGTGTGGGGGAAGAGAGAGGGAATTTTCCCTCTCAATCCTCAAGGCTTGATGGACAAGAATTGTAGGGACTTAGTGTTTCCCCTCAATGGTTGAGGTGGGGAAGTTGATTCATTTGGCTTGAATCTCCTTCCCCATTCTTGGTAAGGAAACCCCTTTGGGGTTTGAAAATCCTTCTAAGAAGGACTTGGAGAAAGGGAGGAGGAATAAGGAGGGTTTTGGATTGAAATTATGAGCAATAAGGAGGGTATGAAGTTTGTTGCTTTGTGCAAGAAATTTTTGGAATAAAATTTTTGGAGAATTTTCTCCTCTCTTCCCCACCTTTGAGGAAGAACATGGGTTCTCCTCGTAAAACTTTGAGTCTTGATTTATGGTTTTTTTGTTTTTGTTTTTGTTGTTTCCATGTGAAAGTGTTCTTGGTTGCTTCACCCTTTTACTTGTGCAAGTTGTGGTTAGTTGCCTATTTACCATGGGCTTGGGGGAGGCTAGCATGCATCCCAACCTTGGGAAATGCATGTAATGATGCCTATGGTTGGGTGACAAACAAGATCTTTTTTCTCCTTGCATGGTTTTGGGAAGACATGGAAGTTGGCTCTCAAGTTGGAGTGGGTGACCTCTTGGGCATTTTATTGTTCTTTTCTCTCCTTATGAAAATCTATTGTATTGTAACTCCTGTAGATATGGTTATATTGAAGGGTATTCCTATTTTGTAAAGCATCCTCCTTGTGATTTGAAATCACTTGTAAGATTGGTAGTCCTTTGTATTGGAAAACCTTCTTGCAACCTTGGAAAGGAAGTTGTTGGAGGATTATCTTGTGTATTTAGCATGTATGTAATATGAAGTAGTGAGTTATTGAGAGATTGTAAGGAAAAATTGTAAAATATTGACTTCCTCTACAATACATTTCGTAGAACCATTTTCTTTTACATTCACTTCGCAAGATTTTGTTGTTGGAATGATTAAGTGACAAACAAAAAATCTATTTGAAAAGAAATCTGCTTGATATAAGAAACTTGCTGTGTAACCTTGGAAGAAATTATTATTATTTGTGAAATGTACATCTCCTTACATATTATGAAGGTCTTAGAAATCTGTTTTTGTTGTGTTCCAAGAAAAGTGGAATGGTTCTTTGGAATTACATTGATAAAGAAAGAACTTCCCTTTTTATTTATTTAATGGAAGTTGAAATTTTAGGTTCTTTTCCCATAAAAAGTTGGATGCCTTTGCTCGTATTATCAATCTCTATCATGACATTGAAAAAAAAAAAGAGGCAACTACATTTTGTTAAGTTGTAGGTCATCACTAAATTGTTTTGGTCACCTAAATCTATTTTGCAGATTTATTCTTGAATATTACATTTTTCTATTGTAAACAATAATGAAGAAAGTTCTTAATCCTAAACAAAATACTATAGTTTATGTTAGAAAGGGAGAAGTGTTCTTCGAAAATGACTTGTGGTTGTGGGGTATTTATAGTTTTCCATTTCCAAGAATGCAATGATTTGGGTACATGTGGGACAAAAGGTAAGTCCAAAAAACACTTTTAATTTTAGAAGAGGTTAAACATGCCTTAGGCTAATTAATCTTGGTTTAGGTTATTTAATCCTATTTAGCAAGAGATTAGTAACTTGAGAGAGTTGTGAGGGGTCCACTTAATCTAATGTGATGAATTGATAGCCTAGGAATCTTGTAAAGGTGGTTTATAAGGAGATAGGAAGGAGGTTTAGCTAATAAGATGGTATATTAGCCTGATTAGTCGTTTATAAGAGGAATAAGACCAAAAGAATGTCGTAAAAGGATAATTAGATAGGACTAATTGACGAGGTTTCGTAAATTTTTGGGGAGTAGAATAGTTAGTGCAAGTTTAGTAGTAAAGTTTTTTATTAAACTATAGGTGTCTACATTCTCCCCTCTTTGGGGTGGTGTAAGCTATGCCACTCCAAAGAAATTAAACAAGCGTAAACCACTAAATTTTGAAGGGGTGGAAGAAAAAATAGTAGAGTGAAGGATGCCCCCTCGAGTGTTGATGGGGTGATGGAAGAGGTTAATCGACAATTGAAAAGAAGAAGGAAATAGATATAAGAATGAGGAGGTAAAAGATCCCCCAAGTGAAATAGTAGAATAGGGAATAAAGGGAAATGGGATATAGAAGAAAAATAACGAGGAAGGGAGATTGAACTATCAATGATCCAGTAACATGTAAAACAATATTTATTTCATCACATTGCTAGAAATCTTCATCATCGATCCTTATTAAAAATATAAGCATATGACAGAAGTATAGGATGACATGAAAAGACATAGTACAAATAATTTTCCATTGCTATCATGCCAACTCCATGCAACATACAAAATGTAATTCAATATGAGAAGTAAACAAGCTAAACTAATAGGGAAACAAGTACAAACACACATACTCAAACCAACAATGGTTAATAAAGTTGCACAAATGCTTTGTTATCAAGCTACAATTCCAAAATGTTCGTGATAAATGACAAGGGTTAAAAGTGGTGCCCCAAGCAAGGATACATGTGAGGGTAATTGATGGAGGATACTTGGGTCCAATGGAAAGCTTTGTGCACGACGAAACAGTGCTAGGCAACTTGTTGTGCCCCAGAGTATAAGACAAAGTAGGAAGTCTAGCTTTGTAAATGGTTGTAGATCTAGATGATATACGAGTCATTTGGTTCAAAAACATGTGAAAACATAAGCAAGATACAAGATGAATACCATGTGTGTGACACAAATTTCAGCCACGTATGAGATGTTTACTAAATTTTGTCTTTTTTGAATTTTTTGGATTTTTAATAGTTTTATAATTTTTTGGGAAATTATGATTTTGTACGGTTTTTTAGAATTTTTATCAATTAGAAAAAATTAGAAAGTGGAAGATCACCTAAAAGCACACGAAAATGCCCGAATGTGAAGAAATGGACGTTGAGTAGCAAAAATATGCCCCTGTGAGAAGAAAATGAGTCAAAAATAATTATTTAATAAAAATAATCATCATGACGAGTAATAAAAGAAGTTAGAATGATCACAGCAGTGAAATGATGCATTTTGGCCATCACGGCGGATGAGAATGCCTCGTGGTGGGTAAAAATGATCATATATGCCCCTCCCCGGGGGGTAAAATCATTGCAAGTAGTTCATTTTATAGCAACCATTTGCCAAGTTATGATTTACCTTTGTTCTGACCCTAAGGAGCGATTGCGTGAATTTAGAGGTGCACGAGGCAGGAAGACACAATTCATGAGTACGTGAAGATGCAAGGCGATGAACCTTACGTGAGTACCCCATCCTTTCTTGTCAAATTTATCATTTAATAGAATTTATTACTTATTTTAGGGGGTTTAAATGCATGTGCGCTCCTTATAGACACGCAGGAGTACTCAGGTGCGTGCAGACGCTGGTTCAATGGGTGTGCATATGTACAGGGATAGAAATGGATGTGTATGCATCGAGAAAGGGAAAAACAACTTTGTGTGTGTGTGCGTGTCAAAAGGGGCACGTAAGTGGCATGAGAGATGCGCAAGCATCGGCCAGAGGGGGTTAAACTAGGTTGCACATGTACATGCTAGTATGTGAGTGTAGGTGTCCAAGTGTGGGTGCAGACTTCATTGTATGCGTAGGTTTCAATAAGGATGCGTAAGCATTATGAGAGACATGTAGGCATAAAAAACATGTTTTAAACAGTTAGAAGAAAAATGGAAATTTATTCGGAGGAATGTCGAAGAACGTAGGGAATGCTAGAACTTTAGAGATGAAAATAGGCCAAGTGCGAGTTGATGTGAGATGGAAGAAAAAATATAACAAGTGTTTTGTTTGATTTTACAGAGGAGGCTACCTATGTTACAGGTGCCAGAGTGACATGGAAAATTGTCCAACCTCGATGTAGCCCTCTCGCGATACAAGAGGAAGTATTTGGATATTACCTTATACATGGTCGATCTTACTTACGTTGCATAGATGCCAATGATCACTATAGATCATAGCCTGATTACAGATTTAGTCGAGCTGTGGCATAACAAGAGTCAATGTTTCAGGATGCCTACCGGTGAGATGACAGTTACTCTTGAGGACGTGTGGAGGATCTTACGAGTCCCGATCGTGGGGTGCTTGATTGACCATGAGACTATGTCTCATAGCTTATGAACATTTTGATAGATATTTTTGGTGTAGATGAGATACCTCAACGAGGTATGACAGTTCACCTTCATCGTTGTATTGCCAACCCGAGGTTACATTGCATGTCAATGTATCTCATGAATCTTTTTAGTGGCATTCTACTTACTGACAAGACAAGCACATCATTCCCCTTGGGTTTGATTACTGTTATTCAGGACCTACTTAGAGGAGAGAGATATTGTTGGGGTTAGTGCATACTAGTGCACTTATATTAGGGTCTTTACTTGATTACATACTACCATCAGAACACGGTAGGTCCAGCCACACTTTTACAAATATGGACCTAAGACCATATAGTTATTAGTCTCCCTGTAGGAAATTTACGAGCTCAGGCCGTGGATGAGCATTTAGTTTTTTGTTGGGATACCTTTGATGATGATGTACATGCCCATATGGGAGATACATTTTTTACTACCATGCATTTGATGATATTCAACAGCACATGATTGTGTGGAGGCCCTATAGGGCATATCAGTTGCTAGAGGATTCAATTGATCTTAGTCTCACTATGGTAGAGCATTTTATTATGGGCAGTCACATATACATCAAAGAGTTTTATAGGATTGATCGGTGTCAGAGATAGTTTGGGGACATTCATGAAGTGCCCAGACTGGAGATGTGGTATGGGCATCGGGCAAGGGAGACCTTTGATATTGTTCCACATATTAGGTCACAGTAGGTTATAGCAAGTTTCAATTAGATGGTTTTGTTAGTATGGGTTCTGCTTTGCCAGATTATAGATCTTAGAGATACATCAGCTTATGCACCATGGTAAGTTACAATTTTTCCTTGTTATTTGGCCATTTCGCAGGCATCATGGGATGCATGGATCAAGCCACCTCCAGAGTAGTGGAGTGGGGGTGACGATGATGATGATAAGGATGATGAGGATGGATCATATGGGGATGGTGGTGATGGCAGTTGTAGAAAAGGTCCTCCACCAATTCAGTGACAGGGATATGGGCCGTGGCTGAGACAGAAACAGGTTCATATAGTTCCTCAATTACAGATGCCCTAGGTCAAGGTGGGAATGGAAGTATGGATATAGGCACCATTACATTAGGTGCCTCCTTGGAGAGTAGTGTCATAGGGACCTCCACAGTATGCTACACATCAGGGGTGATTCTGATCCCACCACATAGCCCAAAGGGTGAAAGAGGAGGTGGGGGAGATGGAGGAGGTGGTTCTGCATGGTTCCAGTAGATCTAGCTCATGGTAGCTCAAATGGCACATATTAAAGGCATATTACAACATTCTATGGCCCAGGTTCAGCATTTGACTACGTAGAGAGACCAAACCTAGGAACATGTTCAAACTGTTACTACGGAGAGAGATTGTATGACTGCAGAGTGCACACAAGCTCATGACAATGTAGCCAGAGTTACAAGAGAGTGTGATGCTCTATTGTGGGCATCCTCAGTAGCTGGGATGGTGGATATGTTATCAGATGTTATGAGAGCTAGCGGCGAGGCCTCCTATTACAAGTTCACATACGACCAGGTATTTCCAGATGGGTAGAGGGTCACTCCATTTGATCAGTTAGATGTTAGTAGGTCTAAATCCATGTCTTAAAGGACCTCTAGATCAGTGTAGCAATCCTACAATACATCAAATTGTATCGGCCTCTATAGGGCCATCCCATCAGCAACCTCCTCCCCAGGGCACCAGGCTAGGTAGTCCTGAATAGGGTGAAATTTGTGGATGACTCTTCTTTATTTATCATGTATTTATAGATGTAAGTATCGCATGTATGCCTCTTATGAAGGATCATTTTTTATCGATTGTACATGTACTCATTTTGATTATAACTCTTGATGAAGGCTCTTTTTTATTCGTGCCCCTGATGGTATATTTTGGATCTAGATGTATCGAGACTCTTTGTAGATGGACATTTGATTCTCGTATGTTATATGATTATGATGATTATGTACTCGTTTATGATGGGTATAATTTTATCACATTTTCTTTGATTTATGGGATAACATTTATATATGATATCACATGTTTTGATTATATGTTTCATGTTATATTTATCACAATTTGTATGAGATAGTAGTAGATTATATCATGTGGTTTTAGATGAAATGTCATGTGACTGTAATTTATCACATTTTCTATGGAGTAGCAGTAGATGATATCATGTTTATGTGATACTTATGTGTTGTCCACATTTTTATCATGGTCTATGTTTGAGGGGGGGGTGGGGGGGGGGGGGGCAGCAGAACTCATACCCTCTTGATCCTCTTGGCAATATTATATGGATGTAGCTTAGCATACATGTTTTTTTTTTCATGTTCGTGATGATGTAGTTTATATTTTATTGAGATATGATATATAGATGTGATGATAGATGATAGATGATGTGTGTTATGATGAAAACAAACTATACAAATAACACAAACAACTTAATCAAATCTAACTAATACAACACAATTACATACAAGTATGCAAGATAAATAGAACTCAATGCCTATGTATGATACATTAAAGTAACACTTCAAACTAAGAAAATGAATCCGATTTTAAAACACACAACATAAAAAGATAATGCAATCAAAACTATACAAATAGAAAACTAAAATTAATTAAACCACTAGTTTGTTTTGTGGGACAACATTGATATATTTTCCGTTGTTTTTGGGTGTCTTTGTGAGGAAAATTTCTAAGGCTCTTTTCCAAAATAAACCTAAACTACTTAAAAATATATACATGTAAGGCCTAAAACATGAATAAACAACTAACTAAAAAAATAACTTGTTTTTGTAAGATGGTTTTCAAGGTTAATGTTCACATTATTTTCGTTGTTTAGTCCCTCAAAGAGGTTTTTAAATGTTTAGGTTTTTTCTAACATATTTGAATGTTTTTGTGTTTTCTGCCAGGTTTTCTGAAGCTATGTATAGTAAACCAAAGAAGCGTGGATGCTCCCAGCAATAGATGGGAATGTGCAAGGGAAAAATTCCACACGTTATGTGTAAGCGGTGAAAGTGTAAAAGTGCCCCCAGCACTAGATGGGAATATACAAAAGTGATTATTTCACATGCAAAGGCTGGATCAAGGCTAATATGGATAGGTTGAATCATGATGATGAACCTCAAGCCAATGATGTGTTTAGACAAGGATCAAATATGCCTCCAGTGTAAGCTGGCCAAGAAACTCACATGATAGAAAGAAAGTAGAATATTGTTTTATTGTAGAGAAGGCAACATATTTCCCTCAAACATGGTACCCAAAGGCAATCCTTATACACATGGATGATCTAAATGAAGCAGATGAATAGCATGAATGCAACGTAATTTTATGAATGTACATTTTTAGAATAGCCTCGCACTAAAAAGGTGATTACCCCAAGACAAAAATCATGAGACAAGACATACACTAAAGCAAGAGTCTAAACAATGATCTAAACAAAGACACTTGGTAACATACTAATCATGTTCTCTGATCGAGATCGAGTATGTGTACATGGAAATTAATTACCTCTTGAAGGGAAGATTTGATATATAACAAGTGAAGACACCCTAGTCAATGTGTAGGAATGATTGATTTTCAAAATTGATTTATGAATGGATTGTGGAAGGAGATCTGTACATTTCTCCATTGCTAGCCAAACGTCCATAGCCTCAATGAAGATGCATTTGATTCTAATCACAACATTTCTCTATTTCCAGTCAGGCGTCCATAGCCACGGTAGATTTTATTGGAAATACCCCAAGAGAGAGTTATATATCAATTTGTTTTTTCTTTTAGCTTTTTATTGTTTTATTTGGATTGATTCTTTTGATTTTTAAAAACCTATTTCATATCTCTTGAATTGACAAGGGGTTAAGAACCACTGATGGCTTGATGGAAATATGTGGAAGTGATTATGATGATGACATTAGACTAGTGTCAAAAAATAAGTCCAAAAGTTATTCACAACAATTTTATTATATGTAGATAGTGATAGGATCTCTATGAGGTTCATTCATTCTTTAATTTACCAAGGTGATGCAAGACCAAGGTCAAACACATACCATAGATATAACTGTTGCAAAAACTGCATGTGAATAGACTAAAAAAAATATCATCTGAAGGGATGAAAATGGTAGGATGGCCTATAGCAGAAGATAGAACAATAAAGGGAAGAAACAACATCTATGTGTATGTAATACCTTATTAGTAATGTTTAATCTTCATATCTTTGATTTTTAGCGTTTTCTCATTTTTTGTATTTTTCTCTTTTTTTCTGAAAATTGGAACTCATAAGGTCATGATATGCATGATAAAATCCAGATAACAATGCTCGTGTTTCTTTGATAAGGGATATTAGGCATGTTATGTTATATCGAATCTCAATGATTGTGGTGAGCTCATATTCAACGACATGACTTGTGTTTTATCTTGAAACGTGAATTTTTCATGTGAGGAGCTTGAGTTCTCTATCCAGAAGTTTCTACACTTTGTGTCATACTTGATGATTGCATTGTTATGCATTTTTGAATTGTGTTTGATGTTTAACCCTGAGATCATTTATGTGAATCTTCAAGAGATTTGGAGCTCTTTGGATTTTTTATCTTAATTTGGTAAAGAAGTTGTTTGGGTTTGTTATAAACTAGTATATGACTTGTCTGATCCCAAGAAGTGGGAGAAGAATGTGATGGATGAAACGGATATGGTCCAAGAGTTAAAGAGGATGAGCTCTTAGAAGGTGAGCCGTAGATAGAAGATGGAAGGCTACTAGGATGTGGCCCTAATATGGAAGAGAAATTACTTCCCAAAGGTGAGTAATAGAAATAATTTGAGGGATTTTTTTGATGTAGATTGAGAATAGAAGATGATGGGATGCTCGACAACATCCCACATACAGAAGAATACAATGAGCTACAGGGTGAAGACCCTAGGTGTGATTGGGATTGAGGAATCATGATAAATAAAAGAGGATTGGTGATCCAGAGGATCCTCACCGAGAAAAACCAATCAAATATCTTCTCAGAATCAGTTATCGTCAATTCTATGGTGTGGAGAAAAATTAGACGATTCCGTTGATATCTTGTTTATAGGAAACAAAGTTTGTTTGCAAAAGTTATAGCCCGCTGAACTTTTTGGGCAACTTACAAAATTTGGGATTGCTAGCAAGTTGGATGGATGCATGCTCACGAAGTGGATCAATGAGATTACGATGCATGAACAATGTGGTTGACTGAGAAAAAGTTGGGTTTGGAACACTGGTCTTGGACACTCATACACAAACAAGTGGACCTTGCTATTTACTGGCTAGGGGCCCTGAACCAATTTCAACATACTCAATTATGGAGGGGTTTCTTGGCCTCCTTCACTTCACATTGCATATCAGATCTCTTTCATATATGTATCAATAATGTGCTATACACCATACATGTGGGACTCATTCATTAGTGCAATTAAATATTGCAACTAATTCCTATTTATTTCCACTAATCTATGTCAAATTCAACGCATATTTCATACCAAATATATGTAATAAATTTCTAGCTAAACATTAGCATGACCATTCTATCCTTCCCATGCATTTCCATGTACTAAATTCAAACCGAGTGCCCAAACTTAGTGCCTAAACCAAGGCGGACCAAGTCAAATGGCTATCAATAGCCAATGCATATCTCTAGGCTGCCCATACTTAAACCCTATCTCCTCCAAATGCGCCATGAATGTGGGATCTTATCCCTATATAAAATACACCCCACATGGAATGGGATTTGAACCTGGGCCACTTAGTTAAAAGGGCAAGGCTTTGACCACTGCGCCATGCCTTTGGAAACATTATAAAAGGAGCTTTGTTTTACTAATATGGACATTAGAAAGTGATTGTGTTATTGTTTTTCTCATAACTTGAGCTAGAGATGAAATTTTGAGATGAAGTAAATAGTGACTCCTATTATTTTTGGCACAGGAATGTGATGAGAAGATCAGATTATTTTAGAAATCAATGTATCAATTTATTTTCAAGATTTTATCCACAACTGCTGAACTTTGTTATCAATTCTTGTGTCAAATTGTTGGTGATTCCTCTCTTTATTTTCTATTTTTAAACAGTAATATTAGTTTTAATTCTTTTATTAAAAATACAAAATGATATAATTCTCAATTTAAGTAAAAAAATCAATACAAAGCAAAATCTTTGGTTAATACAATTGCTAGTTAAAATTGATTTTGAGATCACTGATATCAGAGCTAGTTTTGAATGATTTTTGGTTCAAATTGAAGGTTTTTGGATTGCAAGTTGTGTGTTGGATGTTAACAAGGTATCGATCTAAAAAGGGTGAAGGAGAGCTAGTAGAAGGGGATCCCGAAATTGGTACAAGATGATCTCAAAGTCCTACAATGGCGGATCGAGAGGAAAAATACTTTCGTCAATCATTCCTATAGATGAAGGAAATGTACCAAGATAGAAAAAGAGAAAAGGGAACTAGAGGAGGTAAGAAATAAGAAAGCTCTAGTTCTGATATTCCTAAAGGTGAACCTTTAAAATCTGATTTTCCTTCATTAAAGTTAGATATCAAGTTTGAACTGCCAATGTATACTGGAGAGCTAAATGTAGAAAAGTTGGATAACTAGGTCAAGAAGATATAATTATACTACAAGGTTCAGAGAATTAGGGATGATGAAGTAAAAATTCATCTAGCAACTCTTCGAATGGGTGGCACATCACTCATTTGGTGGGAGAGTAAGCTTCATGAATTGGAAGAAACCAAAGGTAAAGCAATCACTTCTTGCTTTGAATTTGTTTCAAGTCTTAGGAAACAATTTTAACCTCTTAGTTATAAACAACAAGCTATGATGGATTGGTAAACATTAATACAAGCTAGGGGACAAAGTGTTCAAGACTACAGATAGGAACCTAGGAAAAGGGCTCTAATTCTAGGAATTTCCCTAAACATAGAAGAAACATTGTTTAAATATATTGGTGGATTGTATAGTTACCTAAGGCATATGACTCTTGTCTTAGGTCCTACTAATCTTGATGCAGTGTGTGCTCAAGAATCACATTTGGAAGTATGAGGGAAAATGACAAAGGAGTCCTCTTCCTCTTCTTTTAAACAAAAGAACAAACAATTTAAAGGAAAATGTTCAAAAGAACAAGGAAAAGGAAAGGGTAAGAATAAGACAAACTTTGCTGTTAAAAAGGAATATGAAAAACCATTTTGTAATCATTGTAAAAAGAACCATGATGAGTCTAAATGTTGGAAATTACATCTTGAAATGAAACCTAAATGGATGGTTAAGAAAGGAAAGGAAAAGAAAACAAACATTGTAGTTCATGATCTTGGGTCAGATTCAGGTGATGAAACCAAGATCACAACTATGAGTTTTAAAGGTAAATCCACTCTTTCAATTTCCAACAGTGGTACTACAAATGTTGCATCTTCTTCTATTAAACAAAATATACATGATGATAAGAAAAGGAATGAGCTTTTCCAAATTAGAGTAATTTCAAAACATACAAAAATTGATACTCTTTTTGATAGTGGATCTCAAGCTAATCTGATTTCTGAGGAGGTTGTAAAGAAATTAGGACTCAAAACTAAACCACATTCTAAGCCTTATCCTTTGGGCTGGGTTTGTGATGATGCAAAACTGTAAGTAACTAAAACTTGTACTTTTAGATTTCTCATTACAAACAAATTTATAGATGAGGTTGAATTGGATGTAGTTCCTTTGGATATTTGTGGGGTAGTTTTGGGAAGTCCTTACTTATATGATCATAAAACAATCTTCTATAGGGAAGAAAATAAATATTTCCTTGTAAAGGATGGAATTGAGTTTATTGTTAGAGCTCACTGTGAAAAGAGTAATCTATCCTTGGTTACTGCAGGTCAAATGAAAAGGCTTGTAAACTCAAGCAAAAAGTTTTGTACTCATGGTGGTCAAAGCCAAAGAGAAAGAACATGAGATGGATTTTGAGGATTGTGATTTGAAACATAAGAATGAATTGGTAAAAAATGTTTCTGATTTTGATGATGTTTTTTAGGATCCACAAGGTCTACCTCCCAAAAGAAGGGTTCAACATGAGATATAGTTTCTTCAGGATGCACCTCTTCCCAATATCCGAATGTATAGATTGTCAGTAGTAGAGAATGAGGAAATCAAGAGACAAGTAATGGAACTTTTGGCTCAAGGTATAATTTGTTTAAGTACATCCCCATGTGGTTCACCAATTATTTTGGTTCCTAAGAAGGATGAAACTTGGAGAATGTGTGTTGATTTTCGAGCTTTAAACAAGATTACTGTAAAGAATCGTTACCCTCTTCCTAGAATAGATGATTTACTAGATCAATTAAAGAATGTGATTTATTTCACTAAGTTAGATTTAAGAAGTGGTTATCACCAAGTAAGAATTTCAGAAGGTGATGTTTGGAAAACTAATTTTAAAATGAAACAAGGATTGTTTGAGATGGTTAGTGATGCCTTTTGGTTTATGCAATGCATTGACAACATTCATGAGAGTTATGAATGATAGCTTTAGACCATTCATTGATAATTTTGTTATTGTCTACTTAGATGATATTCTTGTTTCAGGTAAATCTTACGGGATGAACATTTTAAACACATCCATAAAGTCTTAGATGCACTAAGGAAAGAGAAATTGTATTTGAAGATGTAAAAATGTGAATTTGGTAAAACATCTTTAATTTACTTGGGTTATGTTGTAGGAAATGGAGAATTGAGAATTGATCCTACAAAAATAGAGGTTATTGTAAAATGATCTAGACCCACTAATGTGACAGAAGTTAGGAGTTTTCTAGGTGCAGTTCAGTACTGGAAGAAATTCATTTCTGAACTTCTCATATATTGCATCTCCTTTGCATGCTTTGACAAGTATTAAACATGTCTTTCAGTGGGGAGGAAATAACAAAGAAACCTTTGACACACTGAAAGAGAAAATAAGTACCGCTCTGAATCTTGGCACTTCCAGATTTGTAACATTCATTTGAAATTGAGACAGATGATAGTGACTATGCAATGGGGAAAATTTTGATGCATAAAAAATGACTAGTGTGTTACCATTCAGAAACCTTCACAAGTGTGGTAAGAAATTATCCAACTTATGATAAAGAGTTGTATGCTTTGGTGCAGTATGTAAAAAAATGGAAGCATTACTTAATGGGAAAGGAAACAATCATACATACCGATCATCAGACCCTTCAGTATTTGTAAAAAAAAATAAAGCTACAACAGTCTAGACATTTTTGTTGGATGGGATTCTTGCAGCAGTTTCATCTCGTGATCAGGTATAAAAAAGGTATACAAAACAAGGTTGTAGACATGTTATCTAGACCTCCAGTAGTAGTTGCATCTATTATTTTACAAAATAGTTCTTTGGCTCATCTTAGTTATAAGGAACAATATGTTGATGATGTAGAATTTAAAGAAGTGTATGAGGATCTAATAAGTGGGAAACAAGTAGTTGAAAAACATTATCATTTGCATGATGGATTGTTATATCATTATGGTAAACTTTGCATTACAAAAAATGAACGTGTGCACATGATTAGGGAAAAACATACTTATCTTATTTCTGGGCATCTTGGTGTTAGTAAGATAGTTGCACATTTACAAAAATATTTTTGTTGACCTATAATGCAGGAACATGTAACCGGGTATATTAAGGGTTGTGTTCTTTGTGCCACAAGCAAGCCAAGTAATAGGAAATTAGGACTTTACACTCCTCTTCTTGTTTTGTCGAGGCCTTGGGAAAGTGTTTCCATGGAATTTGTAGGAGGATTTCCCATGACATGAAAAAAACATGATTACTTATATGTGGTAGTGGACAAATTTTGCAAAATGTGTGTGTTGGTTCCATGTACTAAACAAATAACTAGTAAGGGAACTGCACATTTTTTTTTCAGTTTGTTTGGGTTCATTTTGGTTTTCCTACTTCAGTTATATCTGATCGGGATTATAGATTTCTTGGGGAATTTTGGTTAACATTGTGGGGGTTAATGGACACAAAATTGAAAAAGAGCACTGCTTTTCATCCACAGACCAATGGTCAAACATAGGTTGTAAACCACACATTGGTACATTTTCTTAGGGGCTATTGTGGAAAACATCCTAAATTATGGGATGAACATCTATATTATGTGCAACATGCTTATAATCGTGCCTTACATTCTTCTACTTTAAATTCTTCTTTTGAGACTTGTTATGGATATATGCTTGATTCTCCTTAAATGTATATTATGGACATGAAACTTTTGTTAATGGTTAAGTGATTCTGACAAGGCTAAAAGATTTGTGTAGAAAATATAATAGGTTTAGTAGTATGTTTGTGAACAATTGGAGAAAAGTCAGGTTAAGTACAAAGCTAGGCATGATAAAAATAGAACTGATCATAAGTTAAAAGTTGGTGATTCAGTTTGGCTTCACATCAGTAAGGAAAGGTTGACAGGTGAAGGTAAAACATTGAAACCTATACAGTATGGTCCATTCCAAATATTGGTAACAATGCTTTCTGGCTAGATTTACCTCCTTACATGCAAATCTACTCAATTGTAAATGTTGAGAATTTAAGATTGTATGAACCTCCTATGATTGTTTATCATGATGATGCTAACATAGTTCTTTCCATTGATGATTTTGCTCCTGAGTATCTTGATGAGTTGCAGGAAGACATCATTTTGGATAGGAAGGTTAGAAATTCGTGAAGGGGTGATATTAATTATCTTCATCTTGGGTTAAAAGGAATGCATCCGAATAAGGATAAATGGATGGTAACTGGAAAGGTGAGGGAGAAATACCCTCACCTATTGACCAATTAAGTTAGCTTTTGGGGTCCAAAAGTTTCTCAGTGGGGAGGAATGATCTAGAGGATCCTCACTAAGAAAAACTGATCTAAGATCTTCTCAGAATCAGTTACAGACAGTTCCATGCTGTGGAGAAAAATAGACGATTCCGTGGATATTTTGTTTGTAGGAAACATAACTCGTTTGCAAAAGTTATAGCTCACTAACATTTTTGGGCAACTAGAAAAATTTGGGACTACATGCAAGTTGGATGGATTCACGCTCGCCAAGTGGATCAATGAGATTACGAGACATGAAAAATGTAGGTGACGGAGTAAAATTTGGGTTTAGAACACCGGTCTTGGACACTCATACACAGACAGGTGGACCCCACTATTTACTAGTTGGGGGCCCTCAGCTAGGTTTAACGCACTCAATTACAGAGGGGTGTCTTGGCCTCCTTCACTTCACATTAAATATCAGAGATCTTACATATATGTATCAATAATGTGCTATACACCATACATGTGGGACTAATCCATTAGTGCAATTAAATATTGCAACTAATTCCTATTTATTTCCACTAATCTAGATCAAATTCAACGCATATTTCATACCAAATATATGTAATAAATTTCTAGCTAAACATTAACATAACCATTTTATCCTTCCCACAAATTTCCATGTACTAAATTCAAACCAAGAACCCTAACTTAGCGCATAAACCAAGGTGGACCAAGTCAAATGGCTATCAATAGCCAATGCATATCTTTAGGCCACCCATACTTAAACCCTCTCCTCCAAATGCACCATGAATGTGGGATCTTATCCCTATAAAAAATGTGCCCCAAATGGAATGGGATTTGAACTTGGGCCGCTTGGGTAAAAGGATGAGGCTTTGACCACTGCGCCATGCCTTTTGAAACGTTATAAAAGGAGCTTTGTTTTACTAGTATGAACATTGGAAAGTGACTATGTTATTATTTTGCTCATAACTTGAGCTAGAGATGGAATTTTGAGATGAAGTAAAAAGTGACTCCTATTATTTTTGGAAGAGGAACATGATGAGAAGATAAAATTATTGTAGAAATATTTGTATCGATTTATTTTTAAGATTTTAATAGATCGGTCCCATTCAACCGAACCCGGAGATGTAGGCCAAAAGTGCCAAACTTTGTTATCAATTCTTGTGTCAAATTACTGGTGATTCATCTCTTTATTTTCTATTTTTACACAATAATTTCAGTTTCAATTATTTTATTAAAAATTAAAAAAGGATATAATGCTCAATTCAAGTAAAAAAATCAATACAAAGAAAAATCTTTGGTTTATACAATTGCTAGTTAAAATTGATATTTAGATCAATTAGATGATGAAAAGATATGCCATAAATAAACACTAGATCTAGGCATTTCATCATGCGATGAGGGATGTGAAGATGGTATAATAAGAGGAGGATCAATTTTAGTGGTCTCAGGTTCTTCTTCTATATTCTGACAAAAGAAGTCAATTTATTCTTCCCCGTACGTAAGCGCATTGAAGTCAAAATTGAGTCCTTGTTCATTATCCTTTATAGGAATGCTATCGTGTAGGTCCAGGAATTTGTTGATTGTTTCTTTATCTTGTAATAAATCAATTGGTATGGTTTGTAGTCCTTCAACTATAGCAGATGGATCTATCTCCAAGGATCTAGGATGGTTATCCTGAGTGCTTTTAAATTGGAAGATTTCCCAAAACTTCACCTCCCATGCGGCAAAGGGTGAAAGCAGTGAGGAAGACCTTTTATTATTAGGACTCAATTTTTTTGGATCAATACTAGCCTGCATAACTTCAATTTGTAATGGGACGATGATATTGTTCGCTGGACATTCATATGTTGCATGAGAAAGACTACACACCTCATTAGATGAGTGTATACAACCAATGAGTGAATTAAAAGGATTATCAAATGATGTATATACATAATTGGAAGCCTTGTAATTAGTGGATGACTGATCTGGATCTGAATTATTTTCTCTTGGTTTATCGTAGTTAGGGAAAGGATTTTTAAAGGTTCCCATTTTACTATTATGTCCTTGTCCTGAGTTAGGTGAGTCTACTTTGATTTTCCCATCCTCAATGAGCACTTGGATGAAATGCCACAACTTGAGATATCTGTCAATCTAGTGTCCTTTAACACAGTGAAATTTACAGTATTCGTGTTCTTTGAACCATAATGGTTTAGGTGCATTATCTGGATAGGGTACTATTGCGGTTGGATATTGCACCATGTTTACAACATCCAACTGTTTAAGGATGGTAGATAATGAATCGGTTAAAGGTGCGAATGTTAATTTTGGGGATGCTTTAGGGAGAGGTCCTTGTGTAAGCTTTAAGAGTGAACTATTTTGTACTTCTTGGACTCTTTTGGAGTTCGTGATTTCACCTCCGATGACATTCTTGTTCTTATTGAAGAACTTGGGTTTTTTAGAGGGTTTTGATTCATGTTTATCTTTGGAAAAGGGTTTAATCATTCTATTTTCTATGAGAGGTTTCTCAATTTGGCTACCCTTTTCAACAACTTATTAGAATCTAGTGATGTAGTGCATCTACAGATGAAAGGGTATGTCTTTGTTTAAGTACGGGACAAAGATACTAACCATCTGTTTTTCTGGAATGGGAAAAATAAAACAACTTGCTAACCCCCGCCATCGCCGTAAGAAACCAACAAAGGTCTCTTTTTTTTTTTTCTTTTGCATTGCAAAGGTCCACCATGGTAATGTCACTCTCCATGTTAAAAGAGAAGTGACACACAAAATTTTCAGCTAGTGCGGGCCATGTCGCAGTTGTTCCCTTGGGTATGTGGAGGAACCATTCTAGCGCTTGTCCTCTTAGGCTGCGAGGGAATAACTGTATAAGATAATTGCCACTAAAAGCTACTTTCTAGCAATCCATGTAGAAGTCTTTAATATGATTGAGAGGATCACCTTTACCTTTATACTTGTCAAATTTAGGACAATCAAAGTTTTTGGGGAATGACACTCGTAACATGTATTTTTCAAAGGGGTAGGGAAATAATTCCTCATATTGATACTTTTTACTATGCCCTACATTACTCTCTTGGAGGGTTATGAGCATGTTTTTCATGGTTTGCAACTCTTTTTGAATGAGTTGATATTTTTTAGGGGATGATGGTCTAATCATTTGAGTGACCTTTAACGCTTCATCGTCGTAAGGTTCGGTGTGAAATTCCCCTGATTTGGTTAAAATTTTTTCCTTACGTGTATTCTTGCTTGAGGACCCTAAGTTTGCTAAATTTTGACTTAGCTTTAGTATCTGTCTTTGTATAACCTCTTTTTTGATTTAAGGATCATCTTCTTCATCATATTGAGGAGGAGGTAACTCCTTGTGTTCATGTTTGATTTTAACTTCGCGTGAGGCTTTAAAATATGGTCTCCAAGAACCATCTGTTGGTTTTGATCTTTTGCTCTCAAATTTTTTTGTTATGAACACATGAAGTGGAAGAATATCCTCCATCAAAAGGATTTTCCTTGTGAATAAGGGGAGGTCATTGTGGATCTTCCTCCTCTTTGATAGTTTTTATGGATGCTTCAAATTCTTGTGGGAATCTTGCTCCCAATTCTAGTACTCGTGCGAGCACTTGATTTCTATTATAGAATAGGATTTCGTTGAAGCATTCTAGGTCAAGAGTATGTTGATCTTCAGATGAGTCAAAATGATCACCGCTATGGTCAATTAATACCATGCCTTTAACCTCTGAAAAGAGAGGACCCAAGTTGTGGTCACTAAAAGGATAGTTAGCAAAAGGATTTAAATATACTTCATGTTCAATTTTCTTAGATGCCATTCTCATGATAGGCAACATCAATAGTCTCTTCTGTACTAGGTTTTTTCTAAACATAATCATAATGCAACAAACCTAGGTCCAATGTGGTATAAACTCCCTAAAGTCTCAATGTTTTATCAACCAATGTTCTAACAAATTATGGTTCAAAGAATTAAAGAATCCAATGAATGGTCCTATATATAAGTCTATGCAACTACACAAGGAACAATCATGCAACCCTACAATTAAACTAGTTAATCCACGAATTGTTTACACCTTATGTTTCTCAATGGTAGTTTGCATATAGATGATCAAATCAGTGTCAATGTTTATGTAAAGTTAAAGATGAAAGTGGAGTAAGTATTAACAAAGGGTAGATATGAATCCCACTCGAAGGATACTATGAGAAGTTTAGAGACAAGAAAAACCCAAGTCTTAAAGGATGGTAATTATGTATGTAAGGAACATAACAATACTACTAAGGCACTTTAACCCAGTTTCAAGAGAAAGCAAGGTGTTAAAACTGAAATAGTATGGATATGATACAAAAACAATGTAACCACCACGATTTAAGATTTGAGGTAATGTTTGAAACAAAATTATGTGTAAGTATACTAAGGGCTTGTTAAGATGTAGGAAGCATAACTCCACAATGTAGGCACTTAGATCCCATTCATGAGGAACAAGGCGTAAGTATCATAATTGTGTTGATGCAATGCAGAAAAACTAACACGTCTAAGGAATATCAAAAAGTGAATCAATCCTAACTATGTTGATAATGTGTCTCAATATGAGTTTGAGACATAGGGCCTACTAGAACGTGATGACATACCATTCACACTTTCAACACTTACATTCTGGCAGTGTAACCTAGTCATGTAAGTAGAATACAAAAGTGGGGGACATGATTATTTCCAGTAGTATCCATGCGTGATGTTTCTCTTTTGTCCCAAATAGGCAACAAGATAACAAAGGTGTAGACCAAGTGATGATGAAAAAAACTAAGTATAACTTCGAAAGAGTTTCACCTTACCTTAAGGTAAGTGAAGAACTACGTTAAAGTGACACGTCGTAGGTCTGTGATGGATAACAATTAGCTTAAACTTAAGTGGACTCTCGCCTTGTTCAAAAAACAAGGTTTTGACTCCAAGAAATTCTTCACTTCATGATTTCTCTATAAAACATGATGGCTTGATATGGAAAATTGGGCTCCAAGACAATATGGATTTCCTAGGTGGTCCTCTCAACTAGGAACCACAAACACCCTTTGCGAGATCGATTTACCAAGAAATTTGCACTGACTAGTCTTGGAGTATCTCAAATTTAATTTACCCCCTTCAAATATGATGAGAATGAATGTGTTTATTCGTATCTTTCATTGGTGTCACAATGGACAATGTTTTAGTGCTAAACTCACAATAGAAAATTTAATCAAGTGGGTAAGTGGAGCACTTCCTATTTCATCCATGAGGTTACTTAGCGGTGGACTACTTTAGGGTTCCTAGGACCACCCCCATTGTTGTAGCTTAAGGCTTATGCCAAAGGGGTTAAGTCCTAGTTTAAAGCAGACGGGGCGTACCCTTATCTAAACTTGCAAATCAAGTGTGTTGAATATGGTGTTTTTGTTATCTTATGATCTTAATGAGGTTTTGAATGCCGTTGGCAACCTACAAACTCGTTAGATTTGGTTTAGATCCTTATTTATTTGACATGCAATATGGACCTCCACACAATGATTAGTAATTCTCCAAAATTATCATGACATCATATAAAGGAGATAGACCACCATTTTTGATTTCCTACATCATCCTAAGATGCAAGGAAAGAGAATACACAACAAAATACCTCACTAGTCTTGCAAAAAATGGAAAACACTTAATCAAATACAAAAAGTAGGTTCGTTTTAAACTAACTTTGAAGTTAATACTTTTAGAAAAACTTTGCTAAGTGTTTTGTAAGAATCGAAAGGGGTATTGAGCCATTTTTGATTCCCAAGATCACCTAGAAGGTGCGAAGGAAGAGCATACACATTTGAAACCTTACAAATATCAATGCAACATTCATCAACACAAACTAAGTAAAGTTATCTTAAAACCACAATATTTATCAAAGTAACTTGTAAAAAATTGATTAACATCAACAAGAAAACTATAAAACGTTAGAAATTCAAATATCAACCCCTGTAAATGCTAGATTTTTTTTTTAACTTCAAATAAAAACACCTGCACACCCTTTATGGCATGTGCGCACTCCTAACAACATGTGCACACCTCAAACAACAAATGCGTAGATATGTGAAAAGATAATGAGAAATTACACCTGTGCATCCGAAATAACACTTGCATGCTCTTTTAAGTATGTGCACACTTTAGAAATCATATGCACGTGCAAGGTGAAAAGTCAGGTTTAACATAGAGCTAATAGACACCTATGTGTCTTGAGAGACAACTATGCACGGATTTAAGCATGTGCGTGCGACAAAAGACATATGCGTGGGTCTTTGAATTTTTTTTGACATGGGGTCAAAAATTAAATACAATAGGTGCATGGCTAAAGAGAAGTGTGCACATCCCTATGGATAGGTGTGAGTGCTTTCAAATAGGTGTGTACAAGTTTTGATGTGTGCGTACCCTTCCAGAACAACTACACGTGGGCTTAAAAAAACATAAAAGATCACAGAAAAAATAATTTTAAAATTACAAACACGTTAGAATTTAGCCTTTTAATGCAATTTCTAATATATACCCAATAAACCAACATGTAAAAGGAAGATTTACTACTTCTAAATTAGTAAAATGCTTGAAGCTAAACTATTTAACCGTAAAAATTGTATGAAAATGGTTAGAAACTGAAATAAAAATCTTGAAAGACATCCATAAATGGACTATGGACTAAGAGTCCCACTGGGTGTGCCAAATGTGAACAAGGAAAAATTATAAAAGCTATGGAATGAATAAAGAACACTTAAGAAGCCCTAAAGATTTTCCAACAAGACGATGAACCATCAAGATAAGAGATAAACAAGAACTATTTATTTGCATGCATACATAAATTTGAAATAAAAAATCAAACCTAGAATACCTAAACAATTATCTACTCTTTGAAAGCTATGAAAACATGAACCTATTGAAGATTCTAGCAATCAGTTATGATCATTTTATTCTCAAGGTTTTTGAGAGTGAGAGCTCACCATTAATGGATATAAGACCATATGGTTCCTCTCATTTACCCAAATCTTGAGTGAAATATGCAATTAGAAAAGAAAAATAGCTCAATAATAATGAAGAAATCTCTTAATCCTAAACAAAATACTATAGTTTATGCTAGAAAGGAGAAGTGTTCATAGAAAATGACTTTGGGTAGTGGGGTATTAATAGTTTTCCATTTCCAAGAATGGAATGATTTGGGTGCATGTGGGACAAAAGGTAATTTCAAAAATCACTTTTAAGTTTAGAAGAGGTTATACATACCTTAGGCTGGTTAATCTTGGTTTAGGATAGTCAATCATGTTTAATAAGGGATTAGTTACTAGAGAGAGTTGTGAGGGGCTTAATTAATCTAATGTGATGGATTGATATCCTAGGAAGCTTGTAAAAGTGGTTTAGAATGAGATATGAAGGATGTTTAGCTAATAAGAGTGTATATTAGCTCAATTAGTCATTTATAAGAGGAATACGACCAAAAGAATGTCGTAAAAGGAGATTTGGATAGGCATAATTGATGAAGTTTCGTCAATTTGTGGGGAGTAGAATAGTTAGTGCTATATTAAGAATAAGATTACTTTGATAAAAATATAGGTGTCCACATTTTCCCCTCTTTAAGGTGGCATAAGCTACACCACTTCAAAGAAAGTAGAAAAACACAAGCAACTAATTTTTTTTGGAGTGGAAGAAAAATTAGTAGAGTGAAAGATTCCCCCTCGAGTGTCGATGGGGTGATAGAAGAGGTTGATCGACAATCGAAAAGAAAAAGGAAGAAAATAGAATAATGAAGAGGGACAAGATGCCCCAAGTGAACTAGTGGAATAGGGAAGAAAGGGGATATAGAAGAAAAATATCAAGGAAGGGATATTGAGCTGTCAGTGATCTAGTGCCGTGTAAAATAATATTATTTTCATCATATTGCTAGAAATATTAATCATTCTGGTCCTTATTTAAAATATAAGCATATAACAAAAGCGTAGAATGATATGAAAATCCATAGTATGAATAATTTTCCCTTGCTAAAATTCCGACTCCATGCTACATACAAAATGAAATGCAATACAAGAAGTAAACAAGCCAACATGACATGGAAATAAGTACAAACACATACTCAAACCAACAATGTTCAGAAAAGTTACACAAATGTTTTATTATCGAGATTCAGTCCCCAAGTGATTGTGATAAACGAAAAAGGTGAAAAATGATGCCTAAAGAAAGGATACATGTGAGGGGATTAACGGAGGACACTTGGGTCCTATGATAAAGCATTGTGCGCTAGAAAATAATACCAGACAACTCGTTGTGTGCTAGAGTACAGACAAAGCATATAGACTAGCTTTGTTAATGAGGGTAGATCCAAATGATCCATGAGTCATAATTTTAAAAACATGTTAAAACACAAGTAAGATACAAAATGAATACCATGCGTGTGACAAAAATATTAGCTGTGTATGACCTTTTTACCAATTTTTTGAATTTTTTATGATTTTTTGAATAATTTGTAATTTTATTTTAAATTTTTTGATCAGTCAGAAGAAGTTTGGAATAGGAGAGATTGCCTGAAAGTAAGAAAAATTCCCCAGGGAGAAGAAACAGGCACAAGGTGGCAAAAAAATGCCCCGACGGGTCGGAAAGAGGTCAAAAATAATTATTTAATAAAAATAATCATCACGACAGGTAATAGAATAATTTAGAATGATCATGGCCATGAAGTGATGCATTGTAGCCATCACGACAGGTAAAAATGATAATATATACCCCTCCCTAGGGGGGTAAAATCATTGCGAGTAATTCATTTGATAACAACCTTTTATCGATTTACTATTTACCTTTTCTCTGACCTTGAGGATAGATGGCGTGAATTTAGAGGCACACGAAGCGGGCAGACATAGTTTGTGAGTACACATGCATACATGGCGATGGACCTTACGTGAGTACCCCATCATTTCTTGTTTAATGTATCATTTAATAACATTTATTAGGGTATGTAGGGGGTTTAAATGCATGTGTGTGCCATATAGGCACGCATGGGTAGGAGGGTGTGCACAGGTGCTGGTTTGATGAGTACATGTATGCACAAAGTTATAAATGGATGTGCACGTGTTGGGAATGGGAAAAATAGATGCACGTGCATAAAAAAAGGCGTGCAAGTGTCGTGAGAGCCACATAGTAGTCAAAAAGTGGGGAAGGATTAGGTTGCATGCACACATGTTAATATGTGTGTGGAGGTTTCAAACTGCATTCACATGCATTGTTGTATGTGCACGTGTCAACAAGGGCATGCATGTGTCATTGGGGGCATGCATGCATCAAAAACATGTTCTTGAACACTTGAAGAAAAATGAAAAGTATTTCAGAGGAATGTAGAAGAACTTAGGAATGATTAGAAGAACTTACGAATGATTAAAATAGGTTAAGTTTTACCTGATGTGAGATAGAAGAAAAAATCTGACAAGTGTTTTGTTTGATTTTGTAGAGGTAGCTACCCGTTTTACAGGTTTGGGAGCGACATGGCCGATTGGCCAACCTAGAGGTGACCCTCTTGCAATGGGAGAGGAAGTATTTAGATATCACTTTGTATGTGGCATGGCTTACCTACATGGTGCAGATGCCAGCAATCACCATAGATCACAACTTGATTACAAATTTAGCTGAGCAGTGGCATAGTGAGAGTTAGTATTTCAGACTCCCTACCGGTGAGATGATAATCACTCTTAAGGATGTTTGGAGGATCTTGTGGGTGCCTATCATGGGGTGTTTGATCGAGTTCAAGACTGACCGAGTGTAACTAAAAGATAGTTTGTTAGAGATTTTTGGTGTAGATGAGATAGCTCGCCAAGGTATGACAATAAATCTACATTAATGCATTACTGATCCGAGGTTGCATCGCGTGTTGGTATATCTCATTACTCTTGTCATTTGCATCCTGCTTATTGACATGATGGGCACATCTAGCCCCTTAGGTTTGATTACTATGATTCAGGGCCTACTCAAAGGAGAGAAATATTGTTGGGGTAAGTGCATACTGGCCCACTTATACTGGGATCTTCACTTGATTACCTACTACTGTTAGAAGATGGTAGGTCTAGCCACACTTTTACAAATATGGGCTTAGGACCATATAACTATTAGTCACCCTAGAGGAGCATTATGAGCTTAGGCCATGGATGAGACTTCAGTATTTGGTTGGTCTCCCGCCGGTGATGATGTACATGGCCATATGGGGATACATATTATTACCATCATTACTTTAATGATATTCAACAACATATAATCATATGACACCCATACATGTCGCACCTATGGCTAGAGGATGGACATGAGCTTAGCTTAGCCATGGTAGAACATTTAATTATGGGCAGTCGTGCATGTATCAGAGAGTTTTATAGGATTGATCTCTGCTAGAGACAATTTTGGGCCATTCAGGATGTGCCCAGTCCTGAGATGTGGTATGGGCATTGGGCTAGGGAAACATTTGATATTGCTCCATAGATCATGGTGCAGTGGGATAGAGCTAGTTTTGATAAGATGGTTCCACTAGTATGGGCTTCACTTCATCATATTATGGATCATGGAGTTACATCAACCTATGCACCATGGTATGCTACAGTTTTACCTCACCATTTGACAATTCCATAGGGAACATGGGATGCAAGGATTAGGTCACCTCCAGAGAATTGGAGTGGTAGTGATGATGATGATTTAGATGATGAGGATGGATCAAATATGGATGCCAGTGGTAGACAGAGGCCTCAGGGACAATGGCAGTGGCTGAGATAGAGACAGGTTCATGTAGCTCCTCAGATATAGATGCCCCAAGTGGGCATAGTAGGTTGGATACAAGAACCTTTATAGTAGGTGCCTCCCCAAAGAGTTGTGCACATGATCCTCCACATCATGGTGCACAACATGGGCTGAGTCTGAGCCCACCACATAGTCCTGGAGGTGGTAGAGGAGGTGGAGGAGATGGAGGAGCCAGAGGAGATGGTGCCACATGGTTCAAGTAGATCTAACATATGTAGGCTCAGATGGCATAGATTACATGCCTATTACAGTAGTCTACGACCTAGGTCCAACAACTAACTACATCTAGGAAAAGACACAAGGGTAAACTATTACTGTGGAGAGAGATCAGATTACTAGAGAGTGCACATAGGCTCAGGATGATATAGATAGAGTTATAGGAGAGCATGATGCTCTATTCTTGGAACCCTCAGCAGTTGGGATGACGAATATGTTATCAAATGTTATGAGAGATGACGGTGAGGCCTTGCTTTATAAGGCCACATATCACCAGGTAGTTCCAAATGGTTAGAGGGTCACTCCATTTGATCATATGGATGTTAATAGGTCTAGATCTAGGTCTCAGAAGACCTCTTAATCAAATAGATCAATGTAGTAGGCCACAATATAACATAGTGTAGTGGTATCTGCAAGGAGATCCCATCAGTAACCTCCTCCCCATGGTACCAGGATGGGTAGTCAAAGAGAAGGTGAGAGTTGTTGATGAATCTCTTTATTTATGATGTATTTTACAGATGTATGTATCAGATGTATGCCTCTTATGAAGGCCCATTTTTGATCAATTGTACATGTATTCATTTTGATTATGCCTCTTATGAAGGCATGTTTTTGATCCATGCCCACGGTGGTGTATTTTGTATCCAAATGTATGTATCGAGACATGTTGTATATGGACATTTGATTTTGACAGATATATGATGATGGTTATGATGTGATGCAGCCTAGAATTTACCATTAATAACCCAGTCATGCTAGCACATCACTTAGCCTAGACTGAGTGCTCACCCGAAGCGTGTAAAGGTACCAGATCCCTCTTTAGGGTTGCTTGTGTAGGATGTTAACAAGATGAAGAGTTAATGCATTCAGATCCATGAATAATTTAAACATTCTACATAACATATTTTATATCTAGATCTAAAGAGTAATGGATTCAAATAATGTCCATAATGAATTCAACCATGCAAGATTTGGTTATAATCATGTTTAACACCTTGAATAAGTTAATACACTCCATTATATTAACATAGTAAATACACTGAAACTTCTTACAATAAGTAGTACCATAGGTCAGGTGTGCATAAGATCCGGTAGCATAACTTCATAATAACACATATCCAGTCCTCCTATAATACAAAGATCACTATATATTTATAAGGGTGGGGAATTTCCCTTCACCGCTTACATAATTCCCAAAATAGGTCACATGCTGAAAATAGCCACCTTTACAATAATAAAAACACATGCAAGTGCGCTAATAATATATCTCTTCTGGTTAATTGGAATTAATAATTCTATTATTAACTCAAACCCATGCAAAGCACCTAGTAGATGTTCTTCCAAAAATATCCCATACATGTCACACAAGTTTTATCCAGTTTGTGTGCTCTACTCGCTATCTCCAAAAATATCATGTAATCCTGAAAATGGCTGAGTCACAAATTTGTCCTTGTCTTTCATGTGTGTTTTCTTCCCTATCCTTCTGCACCTTTGAATGTGCCCTATTGTCAAGCACAAACCTTTTGTGTTCCTTTTGCTAAGTATCATACTTTGTCTACTCAACATTACCCCACACAAAACTACATTTCCACCCCAGAAATGGTTGCCTCTTGATACCTATAAAGAATAAACAATGGGAATGAAAAGAAATTAAAGAATTATTGTACAAAGAATTACCTTCAACCTACAACGTCCTATGTTTCAAATGGAAGAATCAACTCTAGATATTCTTCTTTGATTTCAGCCTATAAAGCTTGCCAATCACTCAGTGTGACTTCTTCCTTTTCTGGAATATCTGATGCAATAGAGTCTAACTCTTTTTGCACAATCTCTTCCTTCTCATTCTGTAATACTGTAAAAATTCTAAACATTGTAGTTACCCTTCCTTCCAAAAGATCCATCTTTTACGCTATAATTTTTCCAATTTCATCCAGCTTGTCTTTATGAGGGTTTTGTGATACTGCAAGGGCCTCGCGCTTTTTCTTTACTAGCGCCACTCTATCCGCATGCCCCAAAGTCTCATCCTTCATGGCCTTTAGGACTTCATTGTCTTCTACCATGGTTCTGATTCTTATTACTACCTCTGAAGTTGCACATATATTTAATGCCTGGTTTACTTTCTTCAGCTCCTCCTACAAGGTTTAGAGTAATTCTTCATAAGATGAAATATTTCTAACCAATGAAGCCCTTACTCTCTCTTCTTCCTGCTCAAGGTCTTTTGGCATTGGCATTCGAAATGTTCCATCCTCAAGCACCAAATCAAATAAGGTATACACATAATGCGTAGCCGAAGGGAAATTTTTGGGTACCTTGGGATCTAAGTGCAGTATTGCTTACATGACATGATTTATGATCTCCTCTCTCATGCTGATGAGAACCCCATTATTATTTTTCTCTACATCCTTCTCTCCTTTCAAACACATTATTTCTACATCTTTGGATTTAATACCTTCTCTTAACACTTTAATAGTGGCAACTTTATCCACATTCATGTGTGCCACCTTTGTAGATACCTTCACCAAGTCATTACCAACCTGTTCATTAGTCATAACAATGGGCTTGATAGTTATGTGCTTATTTTTTGGTGCCTTCTTCATTATTATTGACACATAAGACTCTTCACACACATCAAAATATGATTCATCCATGTGAGTTTGTATGGACCATGACAAATGTTTCCTTGTGCATGTGGTTGCCATGTTAGGGTCCATTGATTCCCATCCATACAAGTCGTTAAGGCCCACTGTATTATGAAATCATGCATGTATAATTTTACTTGTGTCCTATTCATAGGCCATAATTGGTGTAGCATACTCCCCACTTGCCTTTTTTGTTCTTTGCCCCTGAGGAACTTAAGAGCCAAGATTTGGAGTTGGATCCTCCATGCCTTGAGTAGTATCTTGTTCTATTTCTCCTAGATTCTTTACTCCTTCTTCATCCTTCATTTCTTCTTCCTTGGGTTCCTCCACATCCTTTTGTGGTACAAGAGTTCCATGGGAACTCTCTGCAAACTCCCAAATTCGTGTCTTACGACCCCTTGTGACCCGCATCCCATTTCGCAACCTAACCTCATTACCTAAACCTTACACAATTATTTATTAATTACCTTGTAATTGATAAATCCCCATCACCTCACCTACCACCTCATTTTGCCACCTCATCATGACCTAGCCCTAATCCTAAACTAACCTAATTAAGACCTAAAACTTGGTCTACACCTACACCCATGACTAATGACCCCTTTCTCGCACCCAAAACCGACCTTCTAGTCACTTGACCAAGCCCGCAACTAATCTCTCGGGAGAAAAGCAGGGAAGGTGGGCTATTTTACTAAAAATAGCCTACTTTTTCCTTACCGATGCCGGTTCCTACTCGACCGCCGTCGGTTACGTAACCGCCATCGGTTCCCTGTAAATGGCCTCCCCAAACCAAAAACAAGGGATCGGAATTTCATTTTGGATCAGGGTCGAAGGATTTTTGAATCAACAGAGATCATTTGGGAGTGATCAAGAGAGTCCAGATCTTCACTTGACCGAGCAGAGACGAGTGGAAAAACCAGAAGAGTTTGCAGCAAAGGAGATCAACTTGCATCTTCGTCAAAAACCAGTAAGTCACATCTTGCATGTCCTCTGTTATAACATTTCTTATGCTTTTTGAATCACAGTCCTCATAAATCCATTCCTGAATCCACTACCCAGCGTGCCATTGCATCTAACTATCATTCTTTTACCTCTCATCACCTCATTTCCTAATATCACCCATAAAACCAGCCTTACAAACAACATAGTTACCCTACAGCACAACCACCCCACAAAACAACCAACCTACAGATCCTAAACCCTACCGACATCGGCTACCAGTAGCCGGTATCGGTTATCCTGACTACAACCAGAAATCAGCCTTTCCCTACCCGTTTCAACAAAATAATTTAATTGATATTTTACAGTCTTTTGTGTTGATTCATATTAGCAGGGGAACTGACCACCTTCGAAAGGAAGTTTTATATTTCCTGGGCCCAAGGCAGTTCCCTCATTTATTGTCTAATCAAAATCGTGTGGTCTTGTGTTCTTATTTGCAGGTAGTCCTTCCAAGACAAAAAGGAGTTCTTCGCAGTCAACCTGATCTTTCTCTACGGTACGCGCACACCATCTCGACATTCAACAGGTATTCCTCCTAGCCCTAACCTTATCTGTTTCTAAAAGGAATGAAACATTTCGAGTGAAACATTTTGGCACGCCCGGTGGGACCCATTTTGGGTTTCTTTCTTTCTTGCTTGCTTTCATATAGGGAGTATACTTGCTGTTTTCTTCTTCTAAAAGATATTCACAAGGTTTTATATTATTTTGATAAAAGAACTTGCTTTGCTTTTACATCTCGCATTAGTGAAAGTCATCTCTTTTGCTTCATCGAATATCATTTTCGATTTGGGTTTAAAACACGTGCATTGCATTACTGCTTGCTGTTTTCAATTCTAGTGAACATAGATTAAGTAACAGGTCGTACACGTGGGGGTGATATCCACGGTATTGACAAGAAATTAATCTTACTTTCACTGCACAACACATACCGAATCACTTCACAATTAACACAACAGCTCAAACACCCCCCTTTTCCGCGGTATTCCTCCGCCCGATTGAGGTAACCTTATAAGCCAAAACAACTTGACATTTCCCCTAAGTCTTTTGTTTAGGATTGACATCGTTCCGCGTCTAAAGGCATAAGCCCACAATAATTAAAATTAACCCTAGGGTTAGTCTCTGGATTTGCGTGTGCATCTTGCTTGTTGTTAGTTCTGTTTTCTTTTTCATACCCTGTCTTCTGTGATCAATAATTGGACAAGTATACTAAACGTTGTTAAAAATCAAATTAGCAGCCTTTTATATCTTGTTGGCCCAGACTTCTTAGACCGACATCGGTTACCTGACCGTCGTCGGCTATAGTATAACCGACATCGGTTACTAGACCGATATCGGTTACTGTCTTTCCAACTCCTGACAAACCAGCAACCTACCAATTTCACCAGTCTGAGTTTGTTTCTGTTCCTGACAGATTGAAACCCTACTGTGAACTCCTGTCCATGGTTGTTATCACTCGAAAGCAAGCCACCGCCATGGTTTCACATGCTTGCTCTGTTTCTTTGCCTGAATCACCCCCTTCACATTCTGTGGGGAATCCTACGGATACCAGCGAGGTTCCTAAAATTCCTGTGGGAGATAAGGACTTTGCCAAGTTTCTGGATGCTAATTCTAGCGCTGTACAATACTATTTGTCTCATACCCCTGACCGTACGCCTGATGGTCAGCTCCTTGTTGGTATGCCTATTAGTATAGCTGCTCATTTAGCTCCCACTCCGCCTGATAACACCGCCTTGCTTCCTGCATCTCTAGCCCCGTCTCCCAATCCGACGGCTTCAGAGGTTCATACGACTCAGATTGGCTTTCCGTTGGTTAATCTTGGACCCCACATATCATTACCGCCGACTGCCCCTACCTCATCTCTCTTGCAGACTGCTCCGTTCATGACTTGCTCTCTGCCACCTATCCACACTAGCTTTCCTTCTCAAGCTCCGCCTACCTTTTCTTTCCCATACACGTATCCAGTGACCTCAACATCTTATATGGGACATCCCTATTCGGTCGCCTCAACATATTCATCCTCCATACCTTATCAACACTTAACCCCACCATTGTCCAGCGGAGGCCCTTGGCCCAATTTGCCTCCGTTTACCACAATCGCACCATCATCTCATCCAACCACGGATTTCATTAAACAAATGATGGACAAAATGCAAAACCTGGAGGCTTCTGTTTCAGGAAGTCGTAGCGCCTTGACATACGAGCAAGTTTGTCGGGAGCCTATTCACCCGTCTGTCCCCCTTCATTCGTATCCTCCTCAATGGGAATTACCAAAATTTACCCGTTTTAACAGTAAAGAGGACCCTCAACAACACTTGCGATCATTTAGACATGCTTGTTATTTGATTGCTCATGATGATGCCTTGTTACTCCGCACCTTTCCTATGTCCTTATCAGGACCCGCCTTGGAGTGGTACAGTGCTTTAACCCAGCACTCAATCTTCTCTTTTAACCAACTAGCCCAATCTTTCTTGGATCATTTCTCCATTAACATTGCCAAGAAAGTATCTATCACTGACCTTTATGCCATCCGACAATTCGAAGACGAATCTATCGCAGATTTCGTTGGACGATGGCGGGGCCTTATCAACCAACTTACATATGCCTTGCCTCAGGTTGAACTTATCGAACTTTTTACGCGGGCATGTGCTAAGCACATTTCTCCTACTCTTCAAATTCAAACTTTCCGCACATTTGATGAGGCCTTTACCATGGCTCGGAAACTAGAAATTCGAGCCTTAGAGGAAGAGAAATTGCGGTTGCGTAACAAAAACCCCAATTTCCGAACTTCAGATTCCACCAACAAACCTAACACCACCAATCCTCACCCATCGACCGCTTCGAAATCAAAAGGGGCCGTGCACGCGGTGATGGTCAAATCCCAACCACCGTCTAATACCCCGCCAAAAACCACTTATAAGTATAAAGCAGAACCCATCAACTACACTCCCTTGGGAGAAACATATGGTGTGATATTGGAAAAATTGCTCAAAGCAGGAGCCATTACCTTACCTCCTGTTAAACCTCATTCCGGGTTTGATTCCACTCGCGCCATACCTTCCTGGTACAAAGAAAATGACTTCTGTAACTTCCACCGCGTGAAGGGACACAGTCATGAGAACTGCAAGATGTTGAAAAACATAGTGCAGGAAATGGTTGATGCGGGGGATATAGCCCTCGATAATCCTAACGCCCCTGCTAACCGAAATTTGAAAATATTCAACAAACCATTCCCGAATCATTCTTCTAACAGTAATCTAAATCAAGATATCTTAGCCGAGGAGAGTGTTCATGAGATCCATGCAGTCTTCGACTCCCAGCCAAAAGCCTCTATCGAGAAAATTTTGAATCAAGCCTCTCCACTAACACAGGAGTCCGAACCTCCTTCACCACCATCAAGCCAAAGTGAAATCATTCCTTTACCCATAAAAGAGTTAACTGCCCAGACTTCTCTTCTCATCAATGAGTCTGCTTACACCACATCCTTGCAAGACTGTGAGCGGATGTTATCTAATTTATCTATTTCCCAAATGTCTCCTTCTACCATTCTTGCTGTACAAGAGGAAGGCTCGCCACTTCTTTTCTCATCCTTAGACGAGCAACCTCTTGAACCGACATCACCACATTCTTTAAACATGACAGATCCCCTCAAACACGCCCTCCTACCTATTAGTCCTTCATCACCTAAATCTTTTCAACAACCAGTCGACCTCTTAACATCTATTGATACAGTGCCTCATCTACCCCCTATATCACACCCACAGTGGACTGGAATCACAACCCGTCTTTCTTCCGTACAAAAGTTCATATTCACACGTGAGGACTGTCATTCCACAGAAGATAGACAGGTCCTATGGGAACGTTTGAGTACGCCGTATTCTACTCAAATGCAAATGACCAATCCTGAGGCCTCCACCATATACCCGAAGTGTTTACAGAAGCTTAAAATACCCATGTTCTCACCTTCACCCCCCTCACCTCTACCAAATGCCCCGTCCACTTCTATTAACTTAACCAAATCTTCCCCTACACTTGGGACCTCACCAATGCCCAGTCTAACGCACCCGCCTAAGCGACTCGATTTATCCAAAAATAAAGCCGCCCCGCCACCTAGGAGACAAACTCAATCCGTACCTCTATCACAATCAAAACCATCATCGTCACACCTACCTTCCATATTGGGACCTCATCCCTCCACCTTGCATCAATATATCATACCTCCTGCATTTTCTTTAAAGCAACCTACGCCTTCTGCACCCGTACAGCAATCCCAGGGTATAGCAACACCGTCACCCCGCGTATCCTGTTCACCTATCAACCCTAAACAAATTCCATCATCAAAAGATTTGTTTTCGGTCACTCCTATTTCCCCGTGGTTGTTTTCTGATACCACATCATCTGTGACCTCATCATCCAATATAGCTTCTGTGCCAAAGAAACCACGTTTAGTGAAAACCACGTGTCAACACCCCTCGGCTAAACCACCACCCGTACGAACCAACCACGCCCAAACATTACCAAAACCTGCACAACCAATACCCTCATCCTCCTCCGATTTTGACCCACTCAAAGGATCTTACGCCAAAATCCTTGCTATGTTGGTGGAGAATGCGACCATTTCCCTACCCCCACTTAGACCTTATGACCCGTCTAAACCTCGACCTATAGGTTATGATGAGTCTAAAATCTGCGCTTACCACCGCACACCAGGACATGACGTAGAGGGATGCAAAGCGTTGAAAGCCATACTTCGTCCGTCACCTCTCTCAGACAGAAAAGCTAAGAAAGACAACTTACGAAGAGAGAGACCTTTAGCTTCAATTCCCTCTCCTATATCACCTGTCCCCGCCTCACCAAGATCTATCATCATTACAGCCCCACCTCTCGAAGACCATGACCTATCCCTACCGTCTTCCTCCTCTCGTATTCATGAAATCAATATGATTAGTGTTGCTACTCGAGGGCAGAAAAACAATGGGAAAGCAAAAGAAAACACACCTGCGGCATCTCTTTCTCCGTCAACCATCCCGATTGCACCACCACCTAAAGTGGTTATTCGCGGACCCGCCTATCCCGTCTCTAATGGCATTGCCCACCGAACTATGATCAAACAGCTTCACCAATCGCCCGTAAAAATGACACTATATGATCTCATTCAGACTTCTGAATCTCATCGACAAGCTCTCGTTGAAATCCTTCAAGGGATAGAGGTTTTACCTAATGAAACCTTGCCTGTTACCTCCATTCTAACACCCAATCATGTTGCTTCTCTCACCAAACAACCCATCTCCCCAACCACTTCGGGCTCTGTACAACAAGCCGCTGCGGCAGTCAGTTTCTCTGAAGATGAAATTGTTGACTTTGGTACAGAAGATCTTGACCCTGCCCTTTTCATCTCAGCTTACGTTCGGGACATTCGGGTACGTCGTGTTATGATTGACGAGGGCGCTAGCCTAAACATCATCTCTTCAAAAGCATTCCAACAAATGAATATCCCTTCTAGCTACATGTGTGCCAATCCCATCATGTTGCGGTCATTCAATGACGCTATTACCTCTACCTTAGGCACCGTGATCCTCAACATTCGGGTAGGACCACGTACTTTACCCGAACTCTTCTATGTCCTTGAAGGAGAGTTCCAATATAACATATTGCTAGGTCGCCCTTGGATCCGGGCTATGGGATGCGTTCCCTCAACATTACATAGATGCATAAAATTTGAGTACGAGGGGAAGTCCTACACAGTAAAAGCTGATCCTCCCCCCTTTAAAACCTGCAATATGTTATACCACCCTAACGATGTGCTTATACCAATCAAGACACCCATACATTCAACCCAACCATCCTCTTCAAATGTACCTCAACCATCCACCTCAACCGCACCTACGCCTTCAACTGATGAAACCACCGTCGCAAAAACCACTTCCCTTCCCGCAGCTAACATCCCAACCGCAGACCCCTTAGTAGATGTTTTTCAACGCCTTACGCTGGGGGAGTATCACCTATATAACGTTAGTTCTTTCCATACCCCACAGGAATACGGACAGGTACATGCACATCCTACCTATGACCGTCGTGTGGGGGAAGTAATCTCTTACGGACCACCCCATTGCCGCACCAACCTAACGTATGGGGGTGTTGACGCATCCTCCATTACCCCTGAACCCCCTCTTGGTGTGGTTCCCTTCCAATCCGATTTTCAATACTTGACAAATCGTCGTTTCGCCCTCACCTTCTTGACTCGCTGTGCTTGGAAAGGCTTTGGTTTTGGTCTTTATGAACAAGGCCGACATACACTCATTCCCGTGACTACACGCAAACACAATGATCGCAGTGGTCTCGGTTTTCCTGAAACACCTACACAGGAGGAACCTCGTGTCAGTTGTCTTCTAGAAGACAACGACGTCACCCCTACCGAACCATCATCACCCATTTTGCCTTCGTCACCCACAGAGTCAATAGATCCCGAATCTATCCCTCCTAACTTTTTTTTTTCATAAATGCTATCTTCCTAGGTCCTCTCAATTATCAACGCGATAATGAGGACCCCTCTTCTATCCCCCTTCTGTATCCAGACATGATCGAAGAGGATTCGCCTTCGATTAATGTTGTTGAGTGCCAGGATGACGACTCCATCCTCACTTACCTTGGGGCGGACGACTCCTATATTCAACGCACCTTACCATCTGAAACTCAAACCATGTTGAATGAATCGACTATAGAAATCAACATCCACATGGAGGAGGATCCTCACATTGTGAAGATCGGACAATCCCTTAACACATCAGAACAAGCCACCTTTACTACCTTTCTCCGTACCCACAACCAAGCTTTCGCTTGGTCCTACGCGGACATGCCAGGAATTGATCCTACCATTGCCGTCCATAACATCACTCTAAATCCTGATTCCAAACCAATTAAACAGAAATTGAGAAAAATGCATCCACGCATTGCTCTCTTGGTCAAAGAGGAGCTTCAACGACTCCTTTCTGTTTCTTTCATTCTGCCTATTGACTATCCTCAATGGATTTCTAACATCGTACCTGTCACTAAAGCGACGGGGGGACTTCGGATATGCACGGATTTCTGGGATCTTAACCTCGCTTGCCCTAAGGATGACTTCCCCCTGCCTAGCATTGACCAACTTGTAGATCTCACTGCAGGCCATGAGATGCTCTCTCTCATGGATGGTTTCTCGGGATATAACCAAATTTTGGTTGCCCCCGCCGATCAACATAAAACTACCTTCATAACTCCTTGGGGAACCTTCTGTTACCGTGTAATGCCATTTGGCCTTAAGAATGCTGGTGCAACCTATCAGCGGGCTATGACCTACATTTTTCATGACATTATGCACACTATCCTTGAAGATTACGTCGACGATCTTCTTGGCAAGTCTAAACATCGTAGTGAACATCTCGATGTTTTAACCATTATTTTTGATCGCCTGTTACAATATTCTGTCCGCCTTCAACCAAAGAAATGTGTCTTTGGTGTCCTTTCGGGGAAACTTCTTGGCTTTATCGTCTCTTTGCGTGGCATCGAGGTCGACCCATCTAAAGTCAAAGCTATCCTAGAAATGCCCCCACCTACCAATCTCAAACAATTGCGTAGTTTACAAGGTAAGCTCCAATCTATCCGACGTTTCATCTCCCAACTCTCGGATCGATGTCAACCTTTTCATCACCTTCTTAAAAAGGACATTGATTTTCAATGGAGCGAAAAGTGCCACCTAGCCTTTGAAGCTCTCAAAACTTATCTCTTGCAGCCACCCGTGCTTATCCCACCTCAGGACGACCGCCCTTTCTACCTTTACCTTTCCGCCACTGACCACGCTGTAGGGGCCATGCTTGCACATCGTGACTCCGAGAATCGAGAACAAGCCGTTTATTATATAAGTCGTACTTTGGTGGACTATGAGACTAGGTATACACATGTAGAAAAGTTATGCCTAGCCCTATCATTCGTGGCTACCAAACTCCGACACTACCTTCTGAATCACAAAACTTTCGTCATCACCAACACGGACCCCATCCATTACATGTATGCCAAACCTCATCTAAACCAACGCATCGCCAGATGGCTCATGCTCCTCGCCGACCTCGACCTTGAGTTTGTCCACCAGAAATCAATCAAAGGACAAACTCTTGCAGACCAACTTGCGGAGGCCCCTTTACCTGGGGAACAATTTACCAATTTTACATTCCCAGACGAACTCATCGCTACTCTTTCCCTCAAGGAGGAGTCGTATCCAATGACCCTCTTCTTCGATGGATCCAAATGCCACCGTGGTGGAGGAGCTGGCGTTGTTCTCATTCCTCTCGACGCTGAGCCCATGCCTCTTTCATTCCGACTCGATTTCCCTTGCACTAATAATACAGCGGAATACGAGGCCCTTGTTCTGGGTCTCCAAGTTGCGTTACACTTAGGTATCAAATCTATCAATATTTTTGGCGACTCTCAATTGGTAGTCAATCAAGTTATGGGCATCTACCAATGTAAAAATGAGGAACTTCAAAAGTACAAACACTACGTGGATTCACTTCTAGCCTTATTTACTCACTATTCTATCCAAACCATTCCCCGCTCCACTAACAAATTTGCAGATACTATGGCTTGCTTAGCCTCGCAAATTCCAGCTTCATCAACTGACTCTGAATTATTCGTCTTGGTCCAACAACTTTTTGCCCCATCCTACTCAACCCCGGTAGTTTGTATGATAAATATTGTGTCTGCTAACTCGCAGGATACCTGGTACCACCAATTTCACGACTACCTTACAACCTCTGTTCTCCCTTCTGACCTTACTAGTACTGGCAAACGCGCTTTTCTTAAACACGTTTCTCGTTATGTAGTTATGGGGGGACTCCTTTATAAACGTGGCTTTGATGGCATCCTCCTTCGATGTCTCACCGGCGCGGAGGTCACCCATACCATCCAACAAGTACATGACGGTATTTGTGGCGGACATTTTAGTGGCCTTGCCATGGCCAAACGAATCCTTCGCCTTGGTTATTATTGGCCTACTCTCAATAACGATTGCTACGAATATGTTAAGCATTGTGTTATGTGTCAACAACACGCCAACCTTCAACATACTCCTAGTCACCCCCTACAGGTCACCCGAGATCTTTGGCCTTTCTCACAATGGGGTTTAGACCTTATTGGTGAGATTCACCCGTCCTCTTCGCAACGTCACCGATGGATTATCACAGCAACCGAATATTACACAAAATGGGTGGAGGCTATTCCACTCATTTCAACCAAAAAAGAAAAAATTGTAGAGTTCATTAACCACCACATTATCTGTCGTTTTGGTGTTCCTCATCGCCTGATAACAGATAATGGAAAATCTTTCAAAAATAAGTTATTGCAAGACCTTTGTGACAACTTTGGTATTAAACTTAGCTTCTCATCACCCTACTATCCACAAGCAAATGGTCAGGCTGAATCTTCTAATAAAACCCTAACCAAAATCCTCATGAAAGTTGTCAATGAATCCGGAAGAAATTGGCACGATCACATCCCCTTTGCCCT
Source organism: Taxus chinensis (assembly GCA_019776745.2). Lineage (NCBI taxonomy): Eukaryota > Viridiplantae > Streptophyta > Pinopsida > Cupressales > Taxaceae > Taxus > Taxus chinensis. The sequence continues at coordinate 488,796,714 of CM034154.1, forward strand.
TTGGGCTTATCGTACTAGCATTCGTACCTCTACTAATGCTACACCTTTTTCTTTGGTATATGGTACCGAGGCTGTCTTGCCTCTCGAAATACAAATACCCTCCCTCAGAATATCTCTTCAGGATATTCTCACCAACGATGATTTCCGCCAAGAGCGGTTAGCCCAATTGGAGCTTCTTGACGAACGTCGTCTTACAGCTCTCGATCACCTTCAAATCTACCAAAAACGTATCAAGCGTGCTTATGATAAGCGACTTCATGAGCGTACCTTTAAGGTTGGTGATCTTGTCCTCAAAGAGAATCAACATGTAACCAAACTAGAAAAGAGCAAACGTGGAAAATTTGCTCCTAATTGGATTGGGCCTTATATAATCACTCACACTTATGGATCAGGCACTTATCGTTTAGCTTCGCTTAATGGTAAACCTGAGCCTGAACCCCTTAATGCCTTGCATCTTCGATCATTCTACTGTTGAATTTAGTGTTATATCACTTCTTATCTACCTACTGCTCGTCCCTTGAGCTCATTTACCGCTACATACACTTTGTTTCCTACATCTCCAAATAAAATCAAGCTCACTTCTCACCTCCCCTCAATGATGCCTTCCCCTTTTTAGTCTAGTCCATGACTTTAAAGTCTTAAAATAACACCTTCTTATGGGATTTTCTTGAGTCAAACTTCCTACCAAACTAGATGCTTCACGCCAAAAGAACATCTAGCTATCTAAATTATATATAGACTGCTCCCTTGAAGGACAGCTATATGCCAAATTATTGCTGCTATTATATATAGACTACTCCCCCGAAGGACAGCTATGCACTAAAATCATATCTGCTACTATAAATAGACTGCTCCCTCGAAGGACAGCTATACACAGTCAGCCTTTATCAGAAGCTTCTCGCATGGATCAGCTTTGTGAAGACCTCAAGAATAGCACAATCAATATCCCTTGTAGACTTCCCGCATCGATCAGTCTATATTCAGTAAAATAAAAGCCTCATTCAAAATAACTTTTTGGGTCATGGACTTGTCTATTTAGGGTAGGTTCTCTTTCGTCAGAACACTCACTTTGTAATAAGTTCTCCGTACCTCAACTATACCATTCACCTCACCTCACCATTTGTTTCAACTCAAGGGACGTGACGTACACCTGATATGTTGTGATCATACAACTCTTTTCACCTATTGACTTCTCGTCTATGCACCGGTACCTAGGGCTTCAAGTTCGTTCTATGTTGTGTGGTTTGTTTTGCTCTTTTCACCTGCGGAGCACTCTTTCCTCTTTGCCTTGCATCTAGGATTGTGTGTTGATCTTAATCAGGACATGATTCCCTACCACTTGGGTAGGCTAACTTTCGCTTCCCTTATACCTTTTACAACATCACCAATTCATTACCAACACCAACAACCTTACCTTACCAATATTAATATCAATATTTTTACCAACCAACCAATCGCCTAACCATACCTAAATTGCCTGAATTCACCTCTCCCTGATCCTAAGGGAGAACTACATCGGTCTGAGGCCCCTCCTTGCTTTGTGCAATGGGCTATGTAGGCAGCACTTCAGAGACATGGGGTCTCCCAAGGTTAGCTCGACCATCCCCTACCATAACCTATCATGTGTAGTAAATATAAACATTTTTTTTGTGTATTTCTATTTCATCACATTCCTCTTTATCCTTTTTTCAAAACACCGAAAATCAAAACACAAACATTCTTATTATTATCGTAACTCAAATCAACATACATATTCAGCTTTATTTAGATGTTAAACACATACATCTTCTCTATCATCGACACGCAGGTCGGCATCCTTATTTATTCTTATACCTTGCTAACATTGTACTTAGACCCTCACACCTCATCCCGAACTAGGGGATGATCATGATCGACGACGCTGCTCACCAGACCTCTCTGTCCTCAACGGTACCATGGCTATTTGGTACCACCCACTGATCTGATAATCTCTCCTGTAACATATGAATACGCTCCCTCGCATGGAGGAATCCAGCCTCTAATCCCTGTGCTCGTGACTCCGTAACCACTAACAATCCTCTTGTCTCATTCACCTGCGTTTGGAGCTGCTACACTAAACTCTGTAGACTATCTCTCTCTGCTTGTAATCCTAGCTATGTCAGGACGATCACGTACACCTCGCAGTTCTGCTACCCAACCATAACCTATAGGCCTCTGTCGTTCCTGCATCCATTACACTGCAATCGACTGCTATCTCCTCTGGCCCTTCTGGAGGTGTTGGTCTGGGGAGGTGAAAATGCTTCCTCGGCGTCGATCCTCATATATGGTCTATAAGCCTGCGGTATGTCTTGCACCAATCCAAATTGTCACCGCACACGATCTAGAGGAATCCTCTCATACTCACCCTGGCCTGTGCCCTGCGATCCACCTCAATCACTCTACACCCCTCAACTCCTCAGCTATATTCTCTATTACCATATAGTTCCCGTAAGGCCTCCAACAGATATCAGCAATCATCACCCTCTCCCATACCTGCCTGTAATACTCAATTTCACCCATCACGGCCTGAGATCTTGCCTCTTGTTCTGTCTGGACCCATCGTCTGAATCCCAACCTCTGTACGCCGGTCTCTCCTGACTGGATGGATCGGCCTACTGGTCGCACACAAACAATGTGCTCATAGGCCCAACAGTGTAATAAGTATGAACAATCCAGTGTCGTCCTGTGATTTCACCTACAAGCCCATAAACCCCTGTATAGCTCCGCCAAATATGCAGGTGCCCATGCAAACGTCACGTTCCTTTCTATCATCTCCCAAATAACACACATCAATGCCTTTGGAAATCTTCCCCCTTCCACCCTCGGTAATACATAATACCCTACCGCTATCATTAATATCACTGCTAACCTTGTCTCCTCAGGGTGTGCTGCATACATTATGCCATACGTAAATGTCAAACCTCGTTGTGTCAAATCTCGTGCGTATGGACCAAATACTGTTGTTATCGCTGCCCGCCCCGTGCTAGGCATTGCCTGATATACTGGTGTTCCTATAATCAGGAGTCTCAAAATACGGAACACATCTTCCAATGTCACTGTCATCTCCCCTATTGGCAGATAGAAGGTATTTGTCTCAGGATTCCATCTCTCAATCAACGCCTGTAACATAGCATGGTTACGTGTGATTCGTGAATAATAGCGGATTCCACTTAACCCCAAACGATTTATCAATGTCCATTCAGCTGACGTTACATCCGCTCAGGATTCGTGACAACAGCGCTGGTACACTATCATTCATCCTCAACCCTGCCTCTGCCTGCATACATCCAAATAACAAACAACCATTCAATTCCTCAAATCCCCCTGGGTTTTTTCTCAAATTTCTGGAAATTCCTACAGCAACCGGTATCATTTACATCTAACCGGTACTGGTTAATTAACCGATACCGGTTATCCCTAACCGCTATCGGTCACTGTTAATTACATACACCTTGCCTAAACAACCACCTACGACAATAAATTGCTCGTTTATTCCTTTCTGTCCATACAAACATACCTAAAACCCCTGATTACCTACCCCGTAACACTCACCTCATCTATAACACTTGCTATCATGTTTTCTTTCTCATACCTACCCACTTAATCTCCCTCTTATTTACAAAACATGCAGAAATCAAATCACAACCAAAACGTTTACCTCTTGGGTTGCAGCAGCTTGCGGTGGCACTTGTCTTCCCTCTCGTCCTTGCCTACTGGATGCTTCTCCTCGTTCTATCATGATCCCCACATCTTTTCAAATTCGGCCTTTCTACCGTCTGAATCTCAGATTGCATTCACTTTCCCTGTCCCTTTTCTTATCACCTAAATCTCTCATGCAATACCCTGTCTCTTTTCTCCTTATCACTCAAATCTCTCATTCAAATACTTGTCCCAGTCGTCAAAAAGCGTTGCGTTCACTTATTTAACTTCTTGCATGGCTCTCAAAATTAGAACTTAAGTTGCCACCCTAGCTTTTCTATTTTTAGAAAAGCTCATCCCTAAATAACCGGTATCGGTTATATGACCGATATCGGTCTATCAGCTACCGACATCGGTTCCCTAACCGGCATCGGTTACACACCTGCCTTTTTGAAACATGGTTATTTTCTTCATTTTTTACCTATTTTTTGTCTCGCCCGCCTCTTTTCCTGCATCTCATCACCATTAGCCATATTTGTCCATCCACCACACATATCATTACAATTTCATTAACATCATCTATTTTACAAAAAAAAACAAGCCATCAACTAAGGATACCAAAACAAAACAAAACAAAACAAAAAACTATCTATCTATACATCATTTGGATCCAACTCATCAGATACATATATAACAATGTCCCAAAACCAGCACCAAAACATGCAAACATTTCATCATATAACATGTCATCCATATATACGTGTAAAAGACATCAACATCATCCATATATCAACATGTCAATTAAACTCATCATACATTCTATATCACAAACCATTGACGAAATACTTAAAAACATTTTAAACACTACATGTGGATCAAAACATCATCTCTATATATATATACAAGTTTCAAATATACAATGTGCCCTGCATCGGGGCCTCTGTGATCTCATCATCCAACAAAGCCGGCACGTAGGCCGTAATAACTATCAAGCATCTCGACTCGGCTCGCAGGCTGGTCCCTCATATCAAAAATATACTCGGCTCGCAGGCCGGTATCAACTGTACAACCCGTACTCAGCTCGCAGGCCAGTCTATAATGAATCAATAAATGAATAAATGTAGGCACGCAGGCCTCTATCAACACAACCGGTTCGCAGACCGGTGCCCATGTCCAATATACAAATGTGCAGGGACCCCTCAGCTCTCTCCACCTCCCTCTGCCTGTCTGCCTGCTGGTCCCTGTCCTGCCTCCCACCTCCTACCTGTAACAGACACACCAGCTGTGGCTGCACCTCCCTGTGATCTCTAACTATGCGAGGTCTCTGCTCGGTGTGCCGCATATGGCTGATACTCAGCTCCGGTACTATCAAGAACATCCTGATAGTACCGGGCCTTCGCTCTCACCTCCATATATCTGTCTCGTGCCACCGTAGGTACTGGGGCTGGTCCCCGGACTCCTACTGCCAGTACCCCCTGTGCCTGGGGCTGTGGCTGTGCCACTGCTAGTGGTGGTATCTGTACCTGTGCCTGGGGCTGTGGCTGTGCCGCTGCTGGTGGTGGTGACTGTGCCTGTGCTTGTACCTGCGCCTAGGCTAGCTGCCCCTTTAGGACACCTATCTGTGCTTGTGCAACAGCCAACTACCCCTGTAATAACTGCACCTGGCCCCTAAGCTGATCTCACTCTGCTATCACTGCAGCCAAGTCTGGCTTGTGCCGGCGGTGCTATCCTAGTTACTCTCTGACCAGCCCACCAAACCATGTATGCTTCCGTACAACCAGCATCATCTACACCATCATCTGCCGGCCTCTCAACAGCCCAATCTGGATCCACGGGCTGTGGTGAAGGTAGTGGGGCCTCTACATCATCCCTCCTGTACTGAGGGAAGGGAGGTGGCTAGTCCTGTCGTAGCCCCATCTACCTGCGTACCCTCTCTAGGGGTATCCTCTCATACTCTCCCAGCCTCCGTCCTGCTATCTAGAAAGTGTACTGGATCCAGCGTAACTGTACTCGGCCTCCTCTGTGCGGGTGATGACCTCTGTAAGGTCTCCATATGATATCTACCACTGTCAGGCCCTCTAACAAATGTCTATAATAGGAGACATCCCGCCCTGCAAGCACTACTCGTGGCTACCCCACGACCCCCAACCACCTCTGAAAGCCGTATCTGTATATGATCTGTGGCCTTGGCTGCTGAGGTAACCCTACTGGTCTGATGCATATGATGTGCTCATATGCCCAATAGTGAAGTAAAAATGTAGAGCAAATCCCAAATCACCTCATCCGGCGATAGCCCCATAGCTCCCTGTATAACTGCACTAGGTATACTGGTGCCCAAGCGTAACAGGTGTGCTCCTCCACCATCTCAAGCAGCACCCCCATCAATGCACGTGGAAAGTGGCCTCCCTCTAAGTCCGGGAGGGCGAAGCAGGTGATCCCGATCATCATCAGCACGGTAAGCCGTGTCTCATGTCGGTGCGCATGGTACATATCACCATACCCGATACTCGCGCTGTGATAGGTAAGTAACACGGCTGCATCTCCAAAAACCTGTAGGATGCTATCCATGGCCGTCTCAGAATCTACCTGGAAGACTGCCACTCCCTCGATCGGCAGTCGAAGGATGCGATACACATCCTCCAATGTGATAGTCATCTCCCCAGTCGGGAGATGGAACACATTGGTTGTCGGATCCCATCTCTCGATGAGGGCAACCATCAAGCTAAGATCTCTATCAATCGCTCTATATCGTTGGACTCTACGCCGAGTCCCACCTCGCGCATGATAACCCAATGCGCTGCGAACACATGTGGTCGCATCCATACCAACAGCGGGGGCATCCTGTCCCGCATCGTCAACTGCTGATGTGCCTGCAAAACAAACCCACAACATTAGCTCTACTCTTTACAACAATAACACCACAACCCTCTACACCCACTTTTCTTCTCCACCTAGCCACACCACGACTCTCTAACACACCCCTTTACCCACCTATTCTCTACGCTATTTGCCTCCCTCTTCTACCCAAAACAACCCACCCCAAAACACCCCATCCCAACCCAAACAACACATAACCCACCCCCACAAATTCAACACAAAACAATAACTTAAAAAAAAAAAAAAAAAAAAAAAAACCCAACAACCGCTACGGACCGGTACCGGTCCCCAATAACCGATCGCGGCCCTCTTCCCACCGATGCCGGTCAACTACCGACTGACACCGGCCAAACACAAAGAACCCCCTCCCTGGATTTTTCGACCGATGCCTGATTAGCGACCGATCGGTCGCTGTAATTTCCCGGAGCCGAACCCCCGCGCGGCCCCCCTCACCTCCATTTTTTTCATCTTTTTACCTACATACCCACCCAAACACCCTAAAAATCTACCCACCCAGCTGCCTTGGCTTATTTCACCTATCTACCCTCTCCCTTTTTCGAATTATTTCCATTTTTCTAATTATTTCCTAAAAACATGTAAATTCCTACCCAAACCCCTAATCTAGCTTAATAACATCAACTAAACACAATGAGGGGTTTCGAACCTACCCGTATGATGACACGTCATCGTGGTGGGATGGGTGGTGGTAGTCCAGCTCCTCCTGCTCCTCCTGGCTGTGCCATGGCTCCAACTGTCCTCTTCTGGGTCCTCAACCAATCAACTACTACCTCCTCCTCACCTCGGGCCCGCTACCAACTCACTCCTCCAGTCCAATAGTGCCACCTCAGCGAACAAATGCACCAATATCACTATTCCACCTCAGACACCCCAAATCAGTTTTCAAATTAGAAATGTGACAATGACAGGCCGTATTTTTCTTTTTATAGGTTTTTAACATAGAACCGACACCGGTCACATCGTGCCCTAAGGAACCGGCATCGGTTACCTAACTGGTACCGGTCATAGCTAACCGATATCGGTTTTGTCTTTATTCACCCAACTTTCTGCCCCTATTTACTAATCGCCCTTTCTCCCAATATTGCCTATATCCACCTTTTCTGAACACCATTTGTTCACCTATCCGGCCCGACCCAAGGCCTTAACCTACCTATCTGGCCTGACCCAAGGCCTCACCCTAAACATTTGGCCCGACCCAAGGCCTCAACCTACCTATCTGGCCCGACCCAAGGCCTCAACCTACCTATCCGGCCCGACCCAAGGCCTCAACCTACCTATCCAGCCCGACCCAAGGCCGCCACCCAACCATTTGGCCCGACCCAAGGCCTCACCCTGCCCATCCGGCCCGACCCAAGGCCTCACCCTAAACATTTAGCCCGACCCAAGGCCTCACCCTACCCATCCGGCCCGACCCAAGGCCTTAACCTACCTATCCGGCCCGACCCAAGGCCTCAACCTACCTATCTGGCCCGACCCAAGGCCTCACCCTAACCATTTGGCCCAACCCAAGGCCGCCACCCAACAACTTGGCCTGACCCAAGGCCTCACCCTAACCATTTGGCCCGACCCAAGGCCTCACCCTACCCATTCGGCCCGACCCAAGGCCTCAACCAACTAATCCGGCCTGACCCAAGGCCGCAACCTTACCCATTTGGCCCGACCCAATGACGCAACCCTAACCAACTTGGCCCAACCCAAGGCCTCACCCTAACCATTTGGCCCGACCCAAGGCCTCACCCTACCCATCCGGCCCAACCCAAGGCCTCAACCTTACCCATTTGGCCCGACCCAAGGCCTCACCCTACCCATTTAGCCCGACCCAAGGCCTCACCCTACCCATCCGGCCCGACCCAAGGCCGCACGCTAGCCATTTGGCCCGACCCAAGGCCGTGCCACTTCCATACCTTACCCAACATCACCAATATACACTCTTATCCACCCATCCTGTAGTTTTTTGTCCAATCGAGCTCACCTGTTCATGTTTTAGCATAATTAGGGTCCTTGACTTGATCTGTCGACCAACTTTGCTTAGACCTAGACCGTGACGTTTATCTCAACCAAACCAACCATTTGGTACTGCCGAACATGCCTAAACGTTCCTGTACCTTACCTGTTATATACCCTGGAGCTACTTCCTATGCCTTGGATACCAGGATTATATCACCCTTGTTTGGATAAACTATTGACCTTTGCCTATACATTGTTGGTTTGCTTGTCAAATCATGTACCCTAGTCGCACTATTGCATTTCAACATGCGTCTGCTGCCTTGGACCTACCCCACCACCTTACCATCCTCTCTACAACATGTACCCTTTATCAACCCTATCCCTGATTTCCCGTTCACTCAATCTGTGATAGATTTGAGGGGGATTACCTATATCCTTAACAGGAGAAACCACTTCATATTATTGTCCGCACAGCTTTACAACACAAGCTACATGACAATAAGGGGCTAATGTAGACACCAAATTCATGTCTTACGACCCCTTGTGACCCGCATCCCATTTCACAACCTAACCTCATTACCTAAACCTTACACAATTATTTATTAATTACCTTGTAATTGATAAATCCCCATCACCTCACCTACCACTTCATTTTGCCACCTCATCATGACCTAGCCCTAATCCTAAACTAACCTAATTAAGACCTAAAACTTGGTCTACACCTACACCCATGACTAATGACCCCCTTTCTCGCACCCAAAACTGACCTTCTAGTCACTTGACCAAGCCTGCAACTAATCTCTCGGGAGAAAAGCAAGGAAGGTGGGCTATTTAACTAAAAATAGCCTACTTTTTCCTTACCGATGCCGGTTCCTACTCGACCGCCGTCGATTACGTAACTGCCATCGGTTCCCTGTAAATAGCCTCCCCAAACCAAAAACAAAGGATCGGAATTTCATTTTAGATCAGGGTCGAAGGATTTTTGAATCAACAGAGATCATTTGGGCGTGATCAAGAGAGTTCAGATCTTCACTTGACCGAGTAGAGATGAGTGGAAAAACCAGAAGAGTTTGCAGCAAAGGAGATCAACTTACATCTTCGTCAAAAACCAGTAAGTCACATCTTGCATGTCCTCTGTTATAACATTTCTTATGCTTTTTGAATCACAGTCCTCATAAATCCCATTCCTGAATCCACTACCCCAGCGTGCCATTGCATCTAACTATCATTCTTTTACCTCTCATCACCTCATTTCATAATATCACCCATAAAACCAGCCTTACAAACAACATAGTTACCCTACAGCACAACCACCCCACAAAATAACCAACCTACAAATCCTAAAGCCTACCGACATCGGCTACCAGTAGCCGGTATCAGTTATCTTGACTACAACCAGAAATCAGCCTTTTCCCTACCCGTTTCAACAAAATAATTTAATTGATATTTTAAAGTCTTTTGTGTTGATTCATATTAGTAGGGGAACTGACCACCTTCGAAAGGAAGTTTTATATTTCCTGGGCCCAAGGTAGTTCCCTCATTTATTGTCTAATCAAAAATCATGTGGTCTTGTGTTCTTATTTGCAGGTAGTCCTTCCAAGACAAAAAAGGAGTTCTTCGCAGTCAACCTGATCTTTCTCTACGGTACGCGCACACCATCTCGACGTTTAACAGGTATTCCTCCTAGCCCTAACCTTATCTGTTTCTAAAAGGAATGAAACATTTCAAGTGAAACAATACGAGCACTGCTCTAGTGTCCCCAATTACCAAGCTTATAGGCTTCATGTTTATAACATCTGATATGAGGGTTTCAACATAGGCACCCTTTCCCGAATAGGCATATGTCTTCCTCATAGTGTGGTAGTCATAATCTACCTTGTCTTTAATAAAATTCAGGGAGCATGCATCAGTAAAATGGTGGACTGATACCTAGAAGTAGTGTGTTGTGAAGTCATAGGGAAGTTTGAACCATGGGCTCCAAGTCCCATCCTTCATACAAAATCATGTGATTCAGAAGTGCTGTTACACCGCAAATTTTACTACCTTTCCCATGACTATCGGTATCTCCTTAGGAATGTGACAATCCTCTTCAAATGTCGTGTGGAGCCTAACATACCACATCTCCACCCTCTGTCTAAATGGCCCACTCATTGAGCCTTCACATAAATATTTGTCAAACCTTTGTGCAATGGATTTGTTCTCCATGGGATACTCCCAAATCTTGTCCTTTGGCCCATCGGGCACTCCAATCTCCATAAATACTAAAGACAGTAAAACAATGCCCAAACTAATTTTTTGACATGTGTGTGCTTCCTTGATAATGTTCTCTGTAATGTAGCCTACTATGTTGTAGATCACTCCCTGTGACATTCTCCTCATGATATGTAGCCACAATGTATTCACTTGCAATCACCTCTCTTGGTCATTCAACTTTATTACCAGATGTGCTGCTACCTTAACAACTGGGTACTTCTTTAACTTGTCAATATCCATCCCTCTTGAACCCTTAGTGATCCTAACTCTTTCGGTGTCTCCAATATTTCTACTTTATTTGTTAGATCATTATCAAGGTCTACCATTGTGCCTTTTAATCATGTAATTATTGTAATGAAGGTGGTTTTGATCTTGAACATCCATCTAGAGAAATAGAAGAAGTCCTCATGGACTCTTCTCATTAACCACTGATATAATGGTTCATACTTACAAAAATAAGGGATCTTGTACAACTGATAGACTCCAACCTACTTTAGCAACTTCTCCCCAACATCATCATATATGGGCATGTCCTCTACTGTGCGCTTGTTGGTCTTCATGCTCAACAACACATCTAACTCCTTGTTATCTGATGTGTGGTGGCTATAATCACTTGTTTTACACTTATGGATGTGGGAATCCCATTCTTTCCCAACTATAACACCTTTTGGGTTTTGCATCTCCAAAAAATTACTTTCAGACGTAACTTTAACTTCTACCTCCACTTTCTTCTTTCCTTTAGCTCCTGCGGCAGGTACTTTCTTTGGTGCCATCTAAAAATATCACCTTTTTGTACTTTGTGGTGCATAAATACGTCTCCTTCTATCCTTTATAGTGAGAAATTCCAAACCCTAGCTCGAATCTAGATGCCCAAGTTGAAATCATGTGCCCTAGCTCTTCCGTAATGCATATTCTTAGCTCAAACCCTTCACCAATGGGGAAGCACGCTTCTTCTATGCATAAATCTTCTCTCAACGTTTGGTTTCACACTCTCCACACCTCAATACTCTTTTCTCAGCTTATTCACACTTATCTCATTTAAATTCTTGCGATTATAATGATAAAAATGAACTCGCATAACGCCCTTATATAGATTTTCAAAAATTTGATGTATTTATTGCTCCTTCATCTACCAACAATTCTCATTAATTGATTATTTTCACAATTTCTGTGTGGTAAATCTTCATGCCTCAGCTATAACCTTCTAGCATGCCTTCCTACCTTCTGGCTGCAGACTTCTATTCAGGTCACTTTTATGTTCCTAAGTACCTCACCACTACACCTTCTCCTGGTAGTCTCCACGGCCGCTGCTTACCTTGTGTTATACTGTTCCTTTGTTTATCTGCATCTATGGTCCTTATTTGGAAGCAATCTTATTTCCACCAACTCTCCAAAATTGAATAACACATGTAGAAGTTTGTTCCTTTAGGTGTACCCATTTTTCAATAGCCACCCCACACAAATGGTATTTATAGTCCTCTGTGCATAATTTTTTTTTCAAATGGTAATTAGCTTCCAGCGTGGAAACGTACTTATTACACAAAACACCAACTAAATTGACATATAACGAAGAAGAAGGAAATACATTAAAGGAATAAATAATTGAAAACCTAATCTCAATGGAAACACTGCCTTATTACAAACACCAAGAAGAGTTATTTATAGTACGACTTCAGCCTACTCCCGTTGAAGTAACCAGGTAACTGTATTCCATCAAGCGTCTCTAACTGATAAGCACCTGTTTCAAGTATGTATGTTATAACATATGGTTCTAACCAATGTACTTTAAGTTTTCCTGGATGGCGTAGAAACTTAGAATCATAAAGAAGCACCATCTTTCCTATATCAAGAATTTTTTCCCTGATGTGCCTGTCATGCCATGCTTTCTGCCTAGACTTTTCTTACTTTTGACTCCATCGTGCTATTTATCATTGCTCATCCATATTGCCTCAATAGTCCCATTTTCTTGAGGATGATATGGTGTAGTCTTATGGTGTGCAATCATGAAATCATCTAATAGAATTCTGATTGTCTCATTTAGAAAATGTGTGCTCCTATCACTGGTCAAACTCAACGGGCATCCATACATTGTAATAATATTTTCCCATAGAAACCTGGGTGTTGTAGCTAATGTATAATCCTTTTTAGGTGCTTCTTTTGCCCACCTTATCAGATAATTTGTGTAAGTGATGATATAACGCGATCCAGTCCTACACGCAGATGGTGAAATAAGACCCACAAAATTTATAGCTCATTTCTCAAATAGTTCTACACTAGGAATAGGTATTAAAGGCATTTGATCTATTTTTCCTAGTTTTCCAAGGTGTTGACAGTGATCACAAACCTTGCAATATACCGTACAATATTTATACAGGGTATCCCACCATTCCAATGAGTAGAATATTGTGCACAATGACATCACCTACATAGTGCCCACATGCAGTACCACTATGAGCCTCTTCCATGATATCTGTGCACTCATTTTCTATTACACATCAGTGTAAATACTTCATCTCAACCTAACTTGTATAGGTAACCGATAATCAACATAAACAATTCCATGTGAATGGCAAGTTGTTTCTTTTATAAGGATTTAATTCCTTTTGGCACCATACCTGTACGTAGAAAGAAAACAATGTCCTCTTATTTTATTGGTGCACGTTGTAACTGATATAACTGTGCATCAGGTATGGTGTCTTCAATGGCCTGCGTGTATTCTCCTAATTGTATTCTGGATAAATGGTCCAGTCCAGAGTTACTTTTCTCTGGTTTTACCACAACTATAAAATCAAATTCTTAGAATAAGAGTACCCATTGGCATATGTGCCCCTGTAAAAAGGGTTTGTTTACCAAATAATTCAATGCCATATGATCAATATAGAATACAAATGGTGTCACTAGAAGGTAATGTTTGAATTTATGTAATGCATAGATCAATGACAAAGCTTCATGCTCTGTATTTGTATAATTCTACTTGGCATGAGTCAAATTTCTCTTAGAAAAATAGATGGGATGATCTATAATAACTTTTCTAGGCTGAGCCAACACCACACCAATGGCCATTCCATAAGCATCCACATGTACATGAAATGGTTGGTCCCACAAGGGAAAATGTAGAATATGAGATGTAGTAAGTTTTTCCTTTAATGTCTCGAATGCGTGTTGCTGCGGTTGCCCCTTATAGAATGTACCTTTTCCTTTTAGTAACTCCTCTAAGGGTGTGACAACCTTAGCATACCCTTTAATAAATTTTCTATAATACCCAGTATGAACTAAGAATCCGCACACCTCACTTTGAATGGTAGGATCTTCTAGGATAATAATGACTGTAAATTTAAATGGATTAACCAATAAACCTTCCTTACAAATGATGTTCCCTAAAAATGTGCCAAATGGTGTAGTAAATACACATTTCTTTACGTTCAAAGAGATGCTTAGTTGTCGACATCTTTCAAACATTAAGAATACATTTTGATAATGATCCTTAACTAGTCCATACACCGTTCATTCATCTAATTAAACTTGTAAGAAGCTGTGAATAAAATCTTTGAACTCTTAGACAACTATGCGTGCAAATACAGTAGACATGTTTTCAGACCAAAAGGCATCATAATATAGGAAAAAATTCCCCATTTAGTGGTAAACGTAGTCTATTCCTGATCCTCCTATGCAATCATAACCTGATGATACCCAAAGAATCCATCTGTAAATGAATAGATCTCGCGCCATGCAATGCCTTCTAATATTTCCTTGGTGAATGGCGTAGGGAAAGGATCAGTGACACATGTAGCATTTAGCTCCCCGTAGTCCATGAAGTGCCCACTTCCCTTTGAAATGTTTTCTGATACTGATCTTGATACTGTTGATTTCATTATGGACATTATTATGCCTTTGATTTAGTATGATGTTAGATATTTGATCATGGATTATTGTGATCTTGATTTGGTTATGATGCATGATGATTATTAGAGACACTCATATGTGGATGATGATATACTATTTGTCATGGATATATTATGAATGTTGTTCAGACATGTGATTTTGGATATTGTGAGTAGACCTAGAAAATGGACTTTTTATGATGATGATATAGTTGTTGATTAAATTACAATTGATATAGTTGTTACTTTGATGTTATTGTGATTCATTTATATATATGATTTAGAAATTATATTTATATTCATTTTGGATGTTCTGATATGGCCATGAGGCCGAAGGAGGTATTGTGTTTTGTAGGTTAAAATATCACAACAAACATCGGGGGATTGGAGACCAAGCACATTGGAATTCTAGATGAATTCAACAAGGTCACCATGGTAACAAGTTTTGTGTGTGTGTGTGTTGTTTGGTTAGGGATTCCCATGGGGGGAATTACCTTTATATGTGACCATGGGTTTTGTGTATTTTATTATGTGGTTCCTTTTTATTATTGTTTGTATGTATTTTATTAGTGATGTGTCCCTTTCTTTTATTTAATTAAATTGTGGTAGATTAATGTGGTAAACATTTGATTTAAAGTTAATTAATCAATCTGGGATATTAGAAAGTAATTATAGAAGTGGTTGGACTTTGTATTAAATATGTAAGGAATGTGTAGGTATGTGTAAGAGTTGTGTAAGTCAGATTTTGGAGTATAAAACACTCCACCTCCTTGGAAATTCGAATTTATCCTTGGGGGTTATTTTTGGAGGCTTGTGGGACAAGTAAAACTTGTCCCATACCACTTAAGTTTATTTACCAACCATACCTATGGTTGGAGGGTTGATTTTAGACCCTTTTAATGCATTTTTATTAATCATGTTGCATGTTTTAATTACATTCTTCTTACATTTTATTTAATTCAGTCCTTTGGGGTGTGGGCTTTTTGGAGTGTGTAAGTAAATTGTCATATTTTCACCCACCTCTTAATTGTGCTTTGGAGAATGAAATTTGACTTTTGTGTTGAAGTTGAGGATGTGTGATGTGGCATCATACATGGATCCACATCATCCTCTTCCCTTCCCTCCTCTATAAAATTTGAACTCTTTGCCTTGTTTTGGGTTGTTGAAACTTTGGAATGCTTCCTTGGGGTGAATTTTCTTGTGCTTGGAGCTCTTGCTTTTGGAAGGAGATATGAAAAATTTGCATGCTTTTTGGTTGCTATTTTGGAACTGTATTTTGGCTTTGAAGTTTTCTATTTGGAAACAAAAGATATCATGGAGAGGTAAGAGCTTGGCTCTTGAAAATACTCATCTTTTCCATCCTTTTCTTAAATATGTAAATGCTGGTATGTTTGTTATTGTTGTGGGTTGTGGGTAGATTGCCTAGGAATGGTGTAGGAGAAGGCTATGGGGAATTCATGTGGGGAGGCATAAGGGAATGCCAATGGCATCAAAATTCTTGTGGAGGGAGTTTGAGTTTGGGATCCACCATGGAAAAGATATAGCTTTCATTTCTTACTTTATGGGGGGCATAAGGAGGGATTATGGGGGGCATAAAGATATGTGTGATGTTTCATATTGGTGGTTTGTTACAGGTGGATGCCCAATTCCCATTGGGAGGCATAAAAAACTTCCCCCATAGTTCTTTCTCATCTAGCTTACATAATGAATCCTGAGTTTTATATGATGTGTCTCTTGTAGTTGTAAACTGCTATGTTTGTCTGGGCTGTGTTTCTAAATTGAAATGTGCATGTTGAAAAGAATGTTGTGTGTATGTTTTGTGGAAGCCTGTTGTTTCCATGAGTTGAATCACACCTTCTATTGCATTATGGTTGGGGCTCGGGGGCCAATGATGAAGGATGAATTATCCTTTCGTTGGATGTCTTGGTTGGGTGGAGAACATTGCCTTTCCCCCACTTTTGTTGTGATAAAAATTGAAAATGGAGGATCTTCATGTTGCAGTTCTAGAGTAAAGGAAAATACTATTTGACAATACCTTGTAATACCCTTGACTATTGTTATTTTTCCTCCTTTGCATTCAAGTGTTGATATGTGATTTTTCTTATAAGGATATGTTCTTCTGATTATTGGAAATCATGCTTGATATTGATACGTCTTTTCTTCTCTTAAGATCCTTTGAACGAATGGGAATGACTTCTCTGAATCCATTTTTCACTTCTGGTAGGTGATTTTCAATTTGGTTTAAGAGTTGTAAACTTGTCTTTTTATCCGACTCATCCTTGGATCAATTTCAGTGATCCAAGGGATGTTTTAAATCTGCTTCATTGAATGAATGGTAAAATTGACATTCCATGAGTTAAGATACACGTTGGACTGAACTTTGTTGTTGCAAATTCTTAAATTTTTGTGTGAACGTACTTCCATTTAGTAGGTTGTTTGGCTTGGGTCTTTGAAGATCGACCATGACAGGTCATTGCTGATAAAAATGGGCATCCAACCTATTCACATCATTAGAGAGATCTAGGGTCCTATATAGGATTAACCTATGAAATCCTAAGCTAGGTAATATATATATATATATATATTTCTATCTAAGCTATGATACTTGATAGAATTTTGAGCCTAACCTAAAACTCCTTATTCTATTTTGATTGGTTGAATTGTTGATTTGCAACCTAACCTAAGCTCTGTACTAATAGGGATTGAAAAGGCTACTAGGTATTAAATTAACCTAGATCCTAATACTACAAGGTATTATTGTAACCTAACCTAGTGTTTTAAACTATGACACTTTGAATTATTTACCTATGTGGAAATTATATAACCTAATTTCTAAGGCCATGGTGGGGGTTAGTTGTTAGTGTTATATCCTAAGGTATGAATTTAAATTCTACGTAAGATCTAACCCAAGCAATCTAATCTATCCTAAACTAATGGATATGAATTGAGACTTAAGTGGTCGCATACATATTGACGATGGTTCCTAAGGTATTTATGATGTTGATAAGGTTTATTAATGCATACGGATTGCCAGCTTTGATAGGGGTTAGTTGGTTTGGAAGAGGAATAGGTGGCAGTATCACTAAAAATGGAAACTTATTTTAACTTGTACTTGGCACGCGCCAGACTTGGCAGGCGGTGGCAAGGAGGATTGAGTGGGAGATTTAGAATTAATGAGATTAATTGTTTTTGGTTATTGAACCCGAACCACCTTGGTAGGCATGCCAGTGGATTTTTATTGGGTTGTTTCATTTTGCATGTTCTCTTATTTTCTTTCTACATGTGCTCTTGTTTTTTGAACCAGCAGAGTAAACTACACTTCATGGCTATTTCTGAGGTTTCAAATATATTTTCATTTCATGGAATGTATAAGAAGCATTGTGGAAGAAGTATTTGGTTGTTTGATCTTTCGTGGAGAAGAGGAGAAGAAGCGAGTTTAGCTAGAGGTCTTCTTCGATTTCACAGTGACACTATCAGGCATGATAGGCTCTAATTGTTAAAATATCTTGCTTTCCTCTAAGTGTTTTCATTAAAACAACTTTTCTCTTATGAGTTTGTGCATTTGATGCTTTATCTGGTTAATTGATTGATGGGTTTAGTAAAAATTGCATTCTAGGTTTCAAATCCATGATATATGTGATTCTGTTGGAAGCTTATGTTGTATTGTCTTTTACACAAAGGAACTATGCATACGAGAACAAAGTTGGTAACTCTGTTTAGCTTCTTTGGTTGTTGGAAATTATTGTTTGGTTTCGAATTCATTTACGGCCAATAATTATTACTGAGTTCTGCCTATGTTTGTTGAGATTAGTGTTTGTGAACTTGTTGTGTTTTGTGAACTTGAGCTGGTAAGGAACTCCAGTTCTTATGGATACTTACAAACAAGTTCGAGCTATTTGTTGGAAACTTGTTTTGGTGGATAGAATCGTTGTAGAGATTCTCGTCTCTATGGTGTTAACGTTTATTTCATAGTTAAATGGACTGTGGATTAACCCGTATATGACTTGTTGTTTTTGTATTTCTTCTTACAAAAAAATTGACTGTTGTTGAAACTCGCATGCATTGGAAAAATCGTATATGGCTTGGGTTTTTGTATTTCATTTTGCGAAAACTGTGATTGTTGTTGAAACCCACATCTAACTTGGAACCTATGTTGGTTATCTTGGATAAGTTAGACTGTTGTTCAAAGCCTCACATGGCATGGTGCTTGTGAATTATTGTTCTTATGATCATATTAAATGTTTTTGGAGGTTCTTTATGAACCCAAATTTTAAGTCGTCTGGTTTGAGCTCTGTCAAGCATCTTACATCCTATTTGAGTTGGGAAACTGGGTTTGAAAGGATGTTAACTGAAGATGGAAGCATTTTTTTTAGAATGAACTATTTTATAAGTAGTTTCTTCTTATTCGATCTAGCATTGCGGTGCTGGTGTATTTATGAATTCGTGATTGTGATATTGTGATGCAACACTATGTAATCAATTTGTTACTTGGTGTTTTTAATTGAAATGGTAACCTAAACAATGTGTTGGTTCAGATTTTATAGTCCTTTGACTATTTTATAAACTAAAGAGGGAACATGATGTTACCTGAACTTGGTTATAAGCATTTGAATAATCTTGATCCTTTGAGGGAGTTTATGCTTTACATTGTGCTCGGAATTGTAATTTGAGTTTTGGATAGTACGTATTATATATATGATATTTTGATCTTGTCATTTGTTTGGAAACCCAATCTGTAGTTCTTATAGTGATGCATTGACATACTGTTGAGATAGTTCTGCCTTGCTCGAACTATTGGAAAGTTTTGAGTGTTAGCATCTAATCAAATTTCTTACCTCTTGTTGGGTCCAATAAATGAATGTTAAGTCTTGAAAGATAAATTGCAATTCAAAAATTGATTGCGGACTGTGTTTGAACTTCACTAATTTATTATCGAGTTTAAAAAGAGAAAATTAATGGTAAGGATTGATGGAACTTCACTATTGATGGTAAAGTGTTCTAAGAAGGAAAAATGTTAGTATGTTTTCTTCAAGTTGTTTTGGTCCAATAAAATATTGTTAAGTCTTTAACAGATACACTGTGAAACTTTACTGTCTTTGGACTGTGTATGAGATTCATTGTTACAATGTTCCTAATGGAAAGTAGAATTCATGCATTATAATGGGAAGATTTAGAAGGGAAGATAGCATTTAGTTTTCTCTTTCCTTGAAGTTGATCTTGTTCTCTTTCTTTGGAACTCTTGCATGAACTTAAACTGTATGTATGAGAGGAGGTAAAACTGTTTAATTAAGTTGAAAGAAATGATTATAGATTGGGATCATATTCTGTTAGGACTCCTTTTCTAATGCAGTTGCGTTAAGTTCATTGGATGGAACCTCCTGATTTTTATTCTTATTAGCAAAAGGGAATCAGTGTTTATTAGTCTTTTTATACTTGTCATTTGACTGAAATGAAGTTGAAAGAGATTGAAGATAGGTTGGTAAAAAGAAATTGTAAACTTGTTGTTGAATTTTAATCCATCATTCCTTCTTGGATTTCTTTCATTTGGATCTGTTTTGATGAATACCTTAAAATGTTGAATTTTAAAGTAGAGGACCTTTAAAGGAACAGTTTAAATCATGATATACACCTATTTCTACCTTGTTGATGTTATGTACTTTGGCATAATGGGTATGGTTTCTCTCCTTCTTTACTTAAAAGTTAGATGAAACATCCAAGAGGGAATATGCTGTAAACACTCCTGTATCTTATAGTAAAGATAAGTGTTGTATTATATTTAGTAGGATTGGAAAAAATGATATGTTATGATTTGTGGTTTGGTAAAGATAATTGATAGGATCAATTATACTTTAATTTGTAAGACAAATTTTATAGATTATATTTTGTTCTTCTTTTTGTTAATCTTGGTTTAGTATTGCTCTTCTTTTTATTGATATTACTTATGCTTAGGGAGTATGAAATACTAGTTGTTCATTAAAGTAGGGTTGTTTTTATTGGAAAAATTAGTGGAATGCACTTCGTTTTAAGGCTTAGTGCTTATAATGCTTAGTTCATTAAACTGATCCATGCTAGCAATTTTTGCAGATGGACTTCGTAAGTGATAAAAGAAGGCAAAAACTTATATGATGCATTGGCTGATCTAAGTTGATTCTTGTGAATAATTCTGATCTGTTCTTAAGTTGTATTAAAAAGGAAAAGTTATTCTCTTTTGAATGAAGGGTGCTGTCATGTAGTATGCCTAAAATGTATAAGTTGTAAATGTATAAGTTTTGAAAATGAATTGAAGAATGAGAATTTACTTGCATGGATTATGTAAGTTATCTTGTACTTTTGTAAAAGAAATGGAATCCTATCTTGTCGACATTCTTCATGTTATTTATATGTTTCAATGAGAATTCTTGGATAAGTAGGAAAAAGGTAATTAGAGTAATTCCCTAATTGCGATGCAACTAAATAAGTTGCATAATTTCAATGAACTTATCTAAACAACTCATATTATTAAGGTAACGTGTAGTGAACTTACAATGAATTCTATAGAATTTGTAAAGGACATAAAGGGTGTGTTAAACCCTAGAACTTAACCATGAAGAGGAATACTCTTCCTCTCTTAATAAAAAGTAAACCAAAAAGGAAGTTATGATTTGTAATCATTAGGATTCTTTTAATAAAGTCTAATGAGATACAACCTAGGTGGTTGCTACACTTCCTTGAATGGTTAAGTCACATTAAATGGAACTTAAGAGGTTGTTGTCCTTTCTTCTTGGTAGTTACTTGATAAGCTAAAAAAATTAACAAACATCAAAAGAAATATTAAGTTAAGGAAGTTATGCAAGGGTTAATGGAACCTAATTTGGAAAAGAACTTAGGGAGAGTTGGGTTAGAGTTTGGGTAGGGTTGCTGAAATCTACCCTTAAGAATCCAAATTAATTAAAATTTAATAATCTCCTAGGGGTATGTATATCTTAATGAGGTTGTTCTATAGGATGCTGACACACGCCGACTGTAGGGTTGTACCTTCGAGAAGATTAGGATCATCTCGAGGATAATAACTGTAGTTGACATGTGGCAACACCCTTCTGCATTGATCGTCTAGATCTACACACTTTTGGACTTGAACTTAGTTTCTCACTAGGACTGGATAGTAGCATAGTTACGATACGAAGTAGTCCTCTAGGAATTAGGGTACCTTGGCACATGAGGTTGACTTAGGTTGACCCAGTATGCCAATCTATCCTAAGTCTTTGTGAGCTCCTTCCTATCATAACCTATGTTGTTAACTAGAACTAGGGTTAAACCTTGGGCAAGAGGACTGACGGAAGTCAGTAAAGGATAATATAAATAAAAATAGAGTGGGGGTGAAGGACGTATTCTAGATTGATGAGTATGTCATCAAGGAATAAGTAATATGAACAGTATGTTAGAATCTTTGGCCAAAGTATCACAAGCTACTGGTTGCATTGTCCTATGTCACCTAGTCTAAGGATCAAGATGCAGATGAATATTGGTAACAACTATTTAGTTAGGTTCCTTAGACAGATCACTCAATACCCAGATCGGGGTAAGAGAACCAAGTATATGAAGTATACAGAAAAGTATTCAATACTTAGTGTTAAACATGAATAGATCGGTAGTTCACCGAGTCATGAAATGAATAGATTGGTAGTTTACTGAGTCATTACAACTGCATATGGTTATCTATTATAAGAATGGTTGTTTTGGAATGTGTGTTCTAAATTACGTGTTTAGAATAGAGAAAATTACTCAATTTTTTTTTTCCCTTGTTTCTAAAGTCTTAAAATAGGAATGTTACATACCTTGTGAAAAATATTTTATTGTAACCTTTCCCACTTTGAAGTGGATGAAATTGTAATGTATTTTGTGAAGAAAAGATGTTCGTAATTGGTTGTGAAATCTGTAATTCAAATTGTGAAAGAGATATAATATGTTCTTGGGTTTTGAAAGAAAGACATGAAATTTGTAAAGTGAAATGAAAAGAGACAAACTCTATTTTTCTTAGAAAGAATGTGAAAGAGAATGCAATATTCTGCTATGTAATTGATAAATGGGTTTGGAAGGAAATAAAGAAAGAAGTTGTAAAAATTGTCTTTGGAAATCAATGGATGAATGAAATGTTCTTTCCAAATTGTATTGTAAATTGAATTCTGATCATGTTAATGTTTTGGGAATCTCTGTTTGAAAGGGAAAAAAACGTAGGTGAGGAAAATACAATGTTTTTCCTTTTTTGGAATTGTGTAAAATTGAAATCAGAATTGCATTTTGGGTTTAGAATATTTTAATTTAAATCATCTAAATGTATTAGACTAGATGAGAAATGAAATTTCATACTTGGAAGAAGAAATGGCAAATAGATCCCTCAAGCTTTGATCCCTGTTATTGTAAATTTAAAACTGGTAAATAATTTATTTAAAATGCATAGTTCAAACCTATAATTAATAATAAAAATTGAAACATTAAAATTTAGCATGCTATAATATCAGTGAACTCATTTTGATAAAAAAAACACTTAAGGAAATCATTTAAAACATTGCAAAATCGGGCCAAACCATTCACAACCATTTTGCAGTCTTTTGTTTTTGTTAATTGTTGGAAAATTCAAATTGGAATCAATCAAGCAAAATCAATTTCTAAAAACATCCTAAATCCTTCTTAGAACAATCCTCCATGTTTTTTTGGCATGTTGAGTGAAGGATAAGATCAAATTGAACCAAATTTATAAGTTAAAATTTACGAGTTTTCTTTTAAAAATCCTATAGGCCGTTTTCATAAAATTGACCCCTTAAAATTGATCAAAATCTAAAATTTATGATTCCTATGAAAAGAGGGCATCGAGAGCTTTCTAGAAAGTCCTTGTTTTCCAAATCCTAAGCTTTCTATCAAAATTTATGGTCCTATGAAGTTTTCCTTCCTTGGTAGGAAAATTTGGAAAAAATTTCCCTGACGGGCCCGTGTCTCGAAATTTTCCCTAAAACCCTTATTTTTTGGATTTTTTTTTAAAATTTCCCCCGCCGCCCCATAGCCAACTAGAGGTTGCCACGTGGAAGCATGGGGTGATAGTGGAGGGGGGGGGGACCCATGCAACTTTGTCCTTTTTGAAAATTTTCTTGTTTGGTAAATTTTTGAAAAAACCCCCGCGGCCCCCCACTCTTGTCCTCGCCTTGGTGAAATCAACTCCGCAGATGTGTGGACCCATGCATCAAACTCATCCCTTTCTCCTCCCTTTGGTGAAATCTCCCAAAGTCCTCCACCTCCCCGCCCTTCCCTCATTTTCTTCCCTGTGTTAGTTTGTTAGGCGCCACGTGTTCTTGGCGGCGCAGCGGAAGTGCGGGCGCAAAACTAGTTTTTCTCCCCACATGGGGAAAACTTCAAAACTTCTTCCCACGACCTACCAACCCAAAAAAAAGGTATTTTCTCCCCTTCTTGACACGTGTCCCTTTTGGGAAATTTTGCATCCTTGGGCCCGCGGGCCCACCCTTGGGGGAAAATTTTCACCCCAAGGCCCGTTGGCCCATAACTGGAGTTCTACAAGGAGTTAGGAGGAATTCTTTATATCATTGGAAAGGTGAGAAAATTTACTACCAAGTGGGAATGATTTATGGAAATTTTTAATGTGATAAGTGTGAGAAAAATCAAGTTGAAAATCTGAGCTTGTTAGAGATTGGGTATGGTGATAAATTACCCTCTGAACCTAACTGGAACTTCTAACCCTGAAATTTGGACCTTGTGACCTATTATTAATATAAATAAAAGAGAAGTATGTTCTAGTAGATTAAACTTGTTTTGGAACATGTTAGTGATAACTATTTTATTGCAACCTGGTTGTATACACTTCTTATAAAAAAATTATTGAAGAATTTTCCTAACTAACCCTAGGTTGTTTCTTGGGTCTCAAGTGGGTTGTTTTAGCGGGCATCACACTTGGTATCAGAGTGAGGTTCAAAAGCTTGGACCATTGGTCACACTAGAAAACTTGGGACATGAAACTTAACCTAGCACTTTTTAAATCTAGAAAGCAACTTAGTTTAGAAATTACATATTTTAGTAAACATGGAAATTGAATAAAACTTAGAAAAATGAACTCTTGCTTTGGTCTATGCAGGAGGTGCAGATGGGGTGAGGGGAATTTTCACATAGACTCAGACTTACCACCACCACTACCACTAGATCAGTGTGTAACAGCCATCCTACCTTAGATCCTGTAGACTCTTCAGGATGTTAATGTCACTCTACTTGGAGGATTAGGAGGAGGACATGTAGCCAGACATGATGGGGAGCCATCTGTCAAGGCTCATGCATCTCTTTGACCCAGTGAGGAGCATAAAGGAGATAACTCCCATGCAGAGTCAACCAGGGTAGAGTCACCACAGAGGGGATAGGGTGATCGAGTTTTAGAGTGTAGAGAGAGGTCTCGGAGCCCTAGGCTTAGGGATGAGCATATAGAGAAGCCTAGAGGCTGTCAGACCATAGCTGCAGATCACATTAGGGATGTCCTGAAGCTTTGAATCTCACATTATGCTGGTGAAACACGTGGATTTTAGGAAGAGGCCTGGCTACTAAGCTTGAGTGGTTGTTTCAAGATTTTTCCTTGTTCTAGTAATACGAAAGCTCGTGTTATGATCCATCAACTGAGGGATGGAGCATGAGTATGGTGGAGGATAGAGGAGTAGAAGCTCCATGTTGATTATGAGAAAGTGACCTGAGAGCTATTTGAGGAGAGATTCAAGAGCTAATTTTTGTCATTGAGGTTCATACAGTAGCAGATAGATGAGTTTCATGACCTCCGACTGGCATCTCTTTCAACAGAAGAGTATGAGAGTAGGTTTTTGGATCTACTTCAGTATGTTGAGTACATGCAGGATGAGCAGGTGTGGATTCATAGGTTTATCTGAGGCCTAAATCTAGACATTGGAGGTGTAGTGCAGATCCATTATCCACAAACATTGGCTGAGGCCATCAGGAAGGCCTATATAGCAGAGGCCACTTAGGGGAAGACCCAAAAGGCTAGAGACCAAGTCTGGAGTTACATATAGTATATGTATGATGGTAGATCGAGGGGGTTAGTACCCCTTCCTCATGGTGGAGAGGGTTCAGCATAGTCATCATTTAGACCGTAATAGCAGTAATCTTGCCCACCTCATAGACCTCCACAAAGAGCTGATGCACAAAGAGGTCAAAGTTTGGGGCCTCCTCCTAGGAGTTCCATCAGGACTAGGGTGGGCCTAGAACTCAGTCAACAGGAGCTCACCAACAGAGATCTCAGCAGACCACAACTAGATCATTAGATCCATACCATAGACTTCCAGGGCACCCACTAGAGGTGCTACTCATTGGGGAGGATCAGGAGGATTTTTTGGTTGTGGTGTTATGGGACATTTTTGGAGAGACTACCCACAGATTCCTAATAAGAAAGGTAAGACACAGATCTCCGAGCCTACTATTGGTGACATGGAATCTAGCCACAAGATTTATGTAGTAGTTGAGAACCTAGAGCATTAGAGTACAGTAATTAAGACTACAGGTAGCATTGATGGTATTCCTACCTCTGTATTGTTTGATTCTAGATCTTCTGATTCTTTCATTGCAAAATCTTTAGTAGAGTGATGTAGGATGGTGGCAGTTAGGCAAGGTCATAGTTGGGATGTTGAGATTGCTTTTGGAGCCAAGATCTCTGCAAAATCCTTAGTTAAGGAGTGTGTAGTGGATTTGGGACCTTTCACCACTACCTCAAATCTCGATATCCTTCCTTTGGGTTCGTATGGAGCCATTTTGGGTATGGATTGGTTATCTCCACACAGGGCCAGGATGGATTGTTACCACAAGACTATATCTTGTGCAGATGATTTGGGAGTTGAGTTAGTGATGTCAAGGGTCAGGTGGCCCATTTTTATTCGCACTATCTTAAGAAGTGTGTGTGATGGGGTTGTAAGATGTATGTTGTTATAGTTAGTGACTGATCAGAGGATGGGTCTAGTGGACCATCGCTAGATGATCACCCCATTTTGAGAGAGTTTGTAGATGTATTTCCAGGGGAGCTACTTGGGTTATCACCCCCATGTGAGATTGATTTCCATATAGATCTAGTTCCTGGAGTAGAGCCTATCTCATGAGCACCTTATCGGATGACCACCCCAGAGCTCTGTGAGCTCAATTTGTAACTTGAGGGCCTTTTGGAGAAAGGACTTATCCATCCTAGTGTATCCCCTTGGGGTGCATGAGTGATCTTTGTGAAGAAAAAGGATGGATCCTTGTGGTTATGTATTGATTACCTCCAGCTGAATAAGGTGACGATCAAGAATCATTATCCCCTTCCGCGTATTGTTCATTTGTTTGATTAGATGAAGGGAGCCACATTTTTCTCTAAGATTGATCTTAAGTTAGGCTACCATCAGCTGAGGATTTTGGAGGTGGACATTCATAAGACCACCTTTCATATGAGATATGGGCACTATGATTTTACAGTGGTGCCTTTTGGTTTGACTAATGCCCCTACAATATTTATAAGTTTGATGAATGGGGTATTTAGGACCTTCTTAGATCGCTTCATGCTCATCTTCCTAGATGAAATTTTTATTTACTCACGTATGCGTGAGAAGAACAAGGGGCACATTCACGAGGTTCTTCAGTGTCTTTGGGAGTAACAACTCTATAGGAACTTGGAGAAGTGTGCATTCTTTCAGACAGAGGTGTAGTACTTGGGTCATATCATTTCTAGGGATGGAATCACCATCTATCCTTCCAAGATTAGATCCATTATGGATTGGCTAGCACCTACTACTATGATTGAGGTGTGTAGCTTTATGGGATTGGCAGATTACTACTGGATATTTGTTCTAGACTTCTCTTGGATTACGCACCCTATCACTTCCCTTCAGTGGAAAGGGAAGAATTTTTTTTGGTCAGGAAAATGTGAAAAGGTCTTCAGGAAATTGAAGGAATGCCTCACTACAACACCTATTCTTTTAGTGCTGGGTCCACAGGGTGAGTTTTTCATTTACACGGATGCTTCCTTAGCAGGGCTTGGAGGTGTGTCAATGCAAGAGGGTAGAGTAGTGGCTTTTGAGTCTCACAAAATCAAGGATTATGATATCAATTATCCAAATCATGATCTTGAGCTTGCAGTAGTTGTGCATGCCTTAGTTCAATGGAGGCACTTTCTTCTTGGTTAGAGATTCACACTCAGGACAGATCACTTTAGTCTTTGTCATCTCTTTACGTAGACCAATCTCAATGCTCATTAGAGGCATTGGTTGGAGTTTCTTTATGAGTATGATATGGAGATCAAGCATGTGGAGGGGAAGGAGAATGTGATAGTAGACACTCTCAACAGATGGAGACATGTGGCTATGACCACCTCAGTGAGCACAGATTTGCGGAGCAGGATTATTCAACAACTTCCTCTTGACAGCTTATACATTATAGTACAAGCAAAGATTGAGTCTTAGAGACCCCTTGAGGGCAAGTTTGATGCTTTCTCATTAGAGGCAGATAGTCTTCTTAGGCACATAGGCCAGATTTATGATCCCAGAGATGGAGGCTTGAGGCAGGACATCTTGGTAGAGGCACATTGTGCACCCTATTCAACCCATGCCGAGGTGAAGAAGATGCATGACACCTTGCGATAGTTGTATCATTGGAGAGGACTTCATAGAGACATGGCCCACTTTTTTTCATGATGTTTAGAGTGCCAAAGAGTTAAGGCCGAGCATCAACATATAGCTGGCCTTCTTTTCCCCATGATATACCAGAATGGAAGTGGGGCACCATTTCCATTATTTCATTATTGAGCTACCGATGTTGAGATATCACCACGACACCATTATGGTCATGGTTGATAAATTCAAAAAAGTGGCTCACTTTTCTCCGGTGAATACCACTTATATGGCTAGAGAAGTGGCATGGGTATATTTGGATGAGATTGTCAGGTTACATGGGATTACATGGAAGATCATTTATGACCGCAACCCTTCGTACACTTCCCATTTATAGACTACCATGTAGTATGCCCTTGGGATGAGAATCAACTTCAGCACAACATATCACCCTAAGACAAATGGACAGACTGAGCGGGTGAATCAAATTTTAGAGGACATGGTTATGATGTATGTGATGGATCAATAGTCTAGATGGGAGGAGTACCTGTACTTGGTGGAGTGTTCCTACAATAATAGTTTTCAAAGTTCTATAGGCATGGCTCCTTTTCAGGCTTTGTATGGTAGAGAGTGTAGGACACCTCTTAGATGGGACAGGTTAGAGGATAGAGTATCTCTTTGACCAGCTCTTCTATAGGACATGGAGTAGTAGGTGGTGTTGATCAGGTAGAGATTACAGGAGACACATGACATGTAGAAGAAGTATGTGGATCAGCATAGGATCGACTGTAATTTTGATGTGGGCATGAAGGTGTTCCTTTGTGTAAGGCCACACAAGAGCCCTATTTGTTATGGAAAAGGTTCTAAGTTAGCTCCTAGATTCTTTGGTACTTTTGAGATCTTGGAGTGTATCGGCCCTTTGGCCTACTGTCTAGCATTGTCATCTAGTTTGTCTCGCAAACATGATGCTTTTCATGTTTTAGTTCTCAGGAGATATGTTACAGATCCTTCTCATGTGTTAGATTGGACATCAGTGTAGGTGCAGGATCAGGGTTAGGTGATGGTGGATCCCATTCACATCCTAGATTGTAGGAACCTTAGCCTTCAAGGTAGAGAGGTTGATCAAGTTCGGGTGTAGTGGGATAGATATGATGAGACTGCAGCTACATGGGAGGATGCTACCTCATTACAAGTTTAGTTTCCACATTTGTTCCATTGACTTCCAGGAGGAAGTCAAGTATAAGGGGAAGGGGATGTAGTGCCCACTTCCCTTTGACACCTTTTTGATACTAATCTTGATACTTTTGATTTCATTATGGACGTTATTATGCCTTTGATTTAGTATGATGTTAGATATTTGATCATGGATTATTGTGATCTTGATTTGGTTATGATGCATGATTATTATTAGAGACACTCATATGTGGATGATGATATAATATTTGACATGGATATATTATGAATGTTGTTCATGCATGTGATTTTGGATATTGTGAGTAGGCCTAGAAAATGGACTTTTTATGATGATGATATAGTTGTTGATTAAATTACAATTGATATAGTTGTTACTTTGATGTTGTTGTGATTAATTTATATAGATGATTTTGGAATTATATTTATATAAATTTTGGATGTTCTGATATGGCCACAAGGCCAAAGGAGGTATTGTGTTTGTAGGTTAAAATATCACAACAAAAATCAGGGGATTGGAGACCAAGCACATTGGAATTCTAGATGAATTCAACAAGGTCACAGTGACAACATGTTTTGTGTGTGTGTGTGTTGTTTGGTTGGGGATTCCCATGGGGGGGAATTACCTTTATATGTGACCACGGGTTTTGTGTATTTTATTATGTGGTTCCTTTTAATTATTGTTTGTATGTATTTTATTAGTGATGTGTCCCTTTCTTTTATTTAATTAAATTGTGGTAGATTAATGTGAGTAAACATATGGTTTAAAGTTAATTAATAAATTTGGGATATTAGAAAGTAATTATAGAAGTGGTTGGAATTTGTATTAAATATGTAAGGGATGTGTAAGAGTGGTGTAAGTTAGATTTTGGAGTATAAAACACTCCACCTCCTTGGAAATTTGAATTTGTCCTCGGGGTTGTTTTTGGAGGCTTGTGGGACAAGTAAAACTTGTCCCATACCTCTTAAGTTTATTTACCAACCATACCTATGGTTGGAGGGTTGATTTTATACCTTGTTAATGTATTTTATTAATCATGTTGCATGTTTTAATTACACTCTTCTTACATTTTATTTAATTCAGTCCTTTGGGGTGTGGGCTTTTTGGAGTGTGCAAGTAAATATTCATATTTTCACTCACTTCTTAATTGTGATTTGGAGAATGAAATTTGAATTTTGTGTTGAAGTTGAGGATATGTGATGTGGCATCCTACATGGATTCACGTCACCCTCTTCCCTTCCCTCCTCTATAAAATTTGAACTCTTTGCCTTGTTTTGGGTTGTTGAAGCTTTGGAATGCTTCCTTGGGGCGAATTTTCTTGTGTTTGGAGCTCTTGCTTTTGGAAGGAGATATGAAAAATTTGCATGCTTATTGGTTTCTATTTTGGGACTATATTTTGACTTTGAAGCTTGCTGTTTGGAAAAAAAATCTATCATGGAGAGGTAAGAGCTTGGCTCTTGGAAATACTCATCTTTTCCTTCCTTTTCTTGAATATGTAAATGCTCGTATGTTTGTTATTGTTGTGGGCTATGGGTATACTGCCTAGGAATGGTGTAGGAGAAGGATATGGGTAATTCAAGTGGGGAGGCATAAGGGAATGCCAATGGAATCAAAATTCTTATGGAGGGAGTTTGAGTTTGGGATCCACCATGGAAAAGAAATAGATTGCATTTCTTACTTTGTGGGGGGAATAACGATATGTTTGATGTTTTATATTAGTGATTTATTACAGGTGGATGCCCAATTCCCATTGGGAGGAATAAGTAGCTTCCCCCATAGTTCTTGTTCCTTTGACTTGCATAGTGAAGCTTGAGTTTTTTGTGATGTGTCTCTTCCAGTTGTAAAATATTATTTTTGTCTGGATTGTGTTTCTAGATTGAAATGTGCATGTTGAAAAGAATGTTGTGTGTATGTTTTGTGGAATCCTGTTATTGGCACGAGTTGAATCACACCTTCTATTGCATTATGGTTGGGGCTCATGGGCCAATGATGAAGGATGAATTCTCCTTTCATTGGATGTCTTGGTTGGGTGGAGAGAATTGCCTTTCCCCCACTTTTGTTGTGATAAAAATTGAAAATGGAGGATCTTCATGTTGCTGTTCTGGAGAAAAGGAAAATATTTTTTGACAGTACCTTAGGAAAAATATTTTATTATAACCTTTCCCACTTTGAAGTGGATGAAATTGTAATGTATTTTGTGAAGAAAAGATGTTTGTAATTGGTTGTGAAAGGTGTAATTTGAATTGTGAAAGAGATATACTATGTTATTGGGTTTTGAAAGAAAGACATGAAATTTGTAAAGTGAAATGAAAAGAGATAGAATCTGTTTTGCTTAGAAAGAATGTGAAAGAGAATGCAATATTCTGCTATGTAATTGATAAATGGTTTTGGAAGGAAATAAAGAAAGAATTTGAAAAAATTGTCTTTGGAAATGAATGGATGAATGAAATGTTCTTTCCAAATTGTATTGTAAATTTAATTTTGATCATGTCAATGTTTTGGGAATTTCTGTTTGAAAGGAAAAAAAATGTAGGTGAGGAAAATACAGTGTTTTACCTCTTTTGGAAATGTGTAAAATTGAAATCAGAATTGCATTTTGGGTTTA
Organism: Taxus chinensis; assembly: GCA_019776745.2. Taxonomy (NCBI): domain Eukaryota; kingdom Viridiplantae; phylum Streptophyta; class Pinopsida; order Cupressales; family Taxaceae; genus Taxus; species Taxus chinensis. The sequence goes on from CM034154.1 coordinate 488,828,751, forward strand.
GAATAGTTTGATTTAAATCATCTAAATTTATTAGACTAGATGAGAAATGAAACTTTCATATTTGGAAGAAGAAATGGAAAATAGGTCCCTCAAGAATTGATCCCTTTCATTGTAAATTTAAAACTAGAAAATAATTTAATTAAAATGCACAGTTCGAGCCTACACACAATAATAAACATGGAATCATTAAAATTTAGCATGCTATGATATCAATGGAATCAATTTGACAAAAAAACACTTAAGGAAATCATTTAAAACATTGCAAAATCGGGCCCAAACTTTTCATAGCCATTTTGCACATTTTTTCTGTCAATTGTTGGAAAAATTCAAATTGGAATCAATCAAGAAAAATCAACCTTCGAAAAACATCCTAGATCCTTCTTAGAACAATCCTCCTTGTATTTTTGGCATGTTGAGTGAAGGAGAAGATCAAATTGAACCAAATTTATAAGTTAAAATTTACCAGTTTGCTTTTAAAAATCTTGCAGGCCGTTTTCATAAAATTGACCCCTTAAAATTTATCAAAATCTAAAATTTATGATTCTTGTGCAAAGAGGGTATCGAGAGATTTCTAGAAAGTCCTTGTTTTCCCAAAACTGAGCTTTCTAGCAAAAGTTATGGCCTTCTGAAGTTTTCCTTCCTTGGCAGGGAAATTTGGGAAAATTTTCCCTAGCGGGCCGCAGTCCTGAAATTTTCCCTAAAACCCTTAGAAAAATTTTGGAAAATTTTTAAAATTTCCCCGCCGCCCTGCAGTTGCACAACCAACCAGAGGCTACCATGTGGTAGCATGGGGTGACAGCGGAGGGGGGGGAACCCACACAACTTTGTTCCTTTTTGAAAATTTTGTTGTTTGGTAAATTTTTTTAAAAACCCCCGTGGCCCCGCACTCCCATCACCGCCTTGGTGAAATCAATTCCGCAGACACATGGAACCATGCATCAAACTCATCCCTTTCTCCTCCCCTCACTGAAATCTCCCAAAATACTCTGTCGCCCCACCCTTCCCTCATTTTCTTCCCCGCATTAGTTTGTTGGGTGCCACGTGTCCCTGACGACGCAGTGGAAGCGCAGGTGCAAAACTAGTTTTTCACCCTGCGCAGGGACAATTTCAAAACTTCTTCCCAAGACCCGCAAACCCAAAAAAAATGGACTTTCTCCCCCACTCGAAACATGTCCCTTTTGGGTAATTTTGCATCCCTGGGCCCGTAGGCCCACCCTTGGGGGAAAATTTTCACCCCAAGGCCCACCGGCCCATAACTGGAGTTTTACAAGGAGTTAGGAGGACTTATTTATATCATCAGAAAGGTGAGAAAATTTCCTATCCAATGGGAATGATTTAGGAAAATTTTTAATGCATTAAGTGTGAGAAAAATAAAGTTGAAACTTTGAGCCTGTTAGAGAGTGGGTATGGTGATAATTTACCCTTTGAACCTAACTGAAACTTCTAACCCTAAAATTTGGACCTTGTGACCTCTGATAATTGTTAATAAAAAAAAGTATGTTCTAGTAGATTAAATTTGTTTTGGAACCTGTTAGCAACAACGGTTGTATTGCAACCTTGATTGTAGACACTTCTAATAAAAAAAATATTTCATAATTATCCTAACTAACCCTAGGTTGTTTCTTGGGTCTCAAGTGGGTTGTTTTAGTGGGCATTATAGTCCACAAAAATCCTAATATGACCATCTTTCTTTATACTGATCACCATCGGGCTAACCCATTTTGACTAGTCTAGGGGCTTGATGATTCCAGACTTCAACATTTTTTCGATTTCTTCATTGACCTTTTCACACAAGTTGGGGTTCATCATTTAGGTTCATTTCCTAACCAAGTGCGCACCTTAGGATTTATCTTCATTTCTCCTAATAATTCATGCATGCCTTTTATTTCATTATATCCCCTAGGAAATAAGTCCTAATAATCTCATAATAACTCAATGATTTTTGCCACTTCAGAGTCAGACCAATTATCCCCAGTTATGGCTTCCTTAGGCTTAGTATCTGATCCAATATTCAATTTATTTGTTTTCATAGGTTCATGATAGGCACACGTGGTCTTATCTACACTGTCCAAAACCTCACGCCTACCTATTGAATGATTTACTCCAATTTTTCTACTTTTTCATCATCCACTAAGTAGACCATATTTCCTTTTTCTTTCTCAAATAAAGCACACTTAAGTAGTGTGGCATTTGTCTCTGTTTCTTTAGAAAAACATGCTCCTGAGTCATTTCCATCAAATAAATCCTGAATTAGTTCTTCCACCTTGGCACTATCTCCCATAGTTAAGCACTTTATAACCCTTAATGCCTTTTCTACTGGAGGTTTATTAGAGTAGTCAAACGTTTGGATAATTCCTATAATCAAATCCTACGAATTTCTAGTCTCTCTATGGAGTTCCACATATACTTACCAAACACGTGTGCAACCTTGTAAAGTGGAATAAAATTTATGCACCCAGAGTGAAGGTGGTAAAGCTTCCTCCCCCTCTGTATAGATTCACTCACATTGCTGAATGTGGTGCTGAATAGGTTGATTACTATGATAAGTTAAGATTTGAGTAGGTGCATTGCTCCTGGAAAACCGAGTAGCAAGAGAAATCCTAATTTTATTCCATCCTACAAGATTATCCGTATGAACCACCCACTAGCGTGCTGCTGTCACGCACAGGGTATATGCTAGCATATTCCATCTCTCCAACTAGACTATCCACCATTTCTCCATAGCATGTAAAAATACCAGAGGATCTCCTTCTCCTATGTATCGAGGTACCAAGTTGTTACCTATTATCTTGATACAACGAGGTCTACTATTCCACACAAATGTGCTTCTTACTTCACACCCTACCAACTCATAAGTAATATGAGCCCAATTATCACAGGAAACACTTGTAGTATCACTAATATATTGTGCATCTTCTTACTAAAGGATTCCTTCTTGAGATGGCTCGAGCACTTCTCAGTCCCGGATGGCATGTACATAAATCCTATTCAGATGTTCCTCACTCAAAGGCTCGATATAGGGTGTATATTTTCCATCTATTAAAGGGATAATAACTTTTCCTCCTTCTCAAAACTCAAATAACCCTTTTTAAATTGAAGATCATCATTATTTTCATAACACCAAGGGTTCCCAAGTAGATTTGAGAACCTTTCTACTTCTGTAAGTGTGAAAACCTCAAAGTCCCCTGTGAACTTGGACCCTTATATAGTAATGGATGCATATTTTAAAACTCCAATAGGGGTGGCCTTGGTTTGATTAGCCATAAAAAACACATTAGAATATGGCTATAATGGGGGTCTCCCCATCTATACCCATGCATATAAAGTAAACACGTTGACTTCTGCACCTGTATCAATCAATATATTACTCAAAATCCATCCATCCAAAATAACATTAAGAGTGATTTTTTTATCATAGTCTAGGCTATGAGGGGGAAGATTTGCATGCAGGATCCATTGTCCATTATAAATACTTGTTTGCAAAGTGTTCCCCTTTAGAAAATTTCCTAACAATGGAATGATATCCTCCTGGTGCAACACTTTACACACCTCCTTCAGGTCATCAATATTAGATTGGATTGTCTCTTCTACTTTCTTTTGCTCTATCTTCTGTGATTGATCCTTTAAACACTATTTTTTACCCTAAATATTTGTGAGTACCTCAATGGTTTCCTAATAGACCTCATTCTGATGGATAGGACCTAGGTACCGTGCATGTAGAACCTCCTTCTTAGTGATGGTAGGCTTCTACTATAACGCTTCTTTGGCGCGCGCCACTTCAGCGTGGGTAGTGATCTTTACAGGAAATTCCTCAGTTTCTTGTTCCAACTTGGAAATCCACTTATTTTACAGAACGTGTTGTATCCTAACCATCCATGCGCCTTTGTTTTCTTGTTTATGCTGCTTACTAATATGCTCATATAAGTCTAAGAATTCCTCATAACTATGATTCTTTCCACAAAAATAACATGTAATATTATGAGGACATTCACACCTGTAGCGGTTAGGATATCCACATGTATAACATGTTTTGTGAGGAAAATCACCTCATCCACCACCACGGCCATGGCCTCTGAATCTACCATAGTATCCTTGACCTCTGCTAAGAACTCCTTCATAGCACCCCTTGTTCTGATCATAGTGCACTGATTGTGATCCCAATCCTGATGCTCACCCTTACCCTTTGAGTTATATGATACTCCTTTCTGCTACACACCAATATCTATAACATCATGGATCTGACCAATTAGTCTACAATCCTTTGTATCATAATTCGTGGAATGAAAAATATTACAATAGCAAGATACATTCTTCCTTATTGCACATTGTAATAATGGGTAGTGGCTAGCATCATGGTTTAAATGGCATATTTCATAGTCTAGAAGCAATGAACGTAATGATATATGGGAAAAACTATCCTCGGTGTGACCTTCCACTTCACAACATGTACACCAAATCCACATGCACATCTCATGTGTTGAATTCGCTAATAGTTTCTCGAACTGATTCGCTTCTGGCTGCCTTGGTGCATAAAGCTGCTTCAAGTGATTCATGTAGATCAATGTATGTCTTATGTGATAGTGCCCTTCTAAAATGTGTAATTAGACCTCCAGCGAACCACTGCACATGTTGGCTTGCATGAATATCCTAAGAAAGCTTAGATAAAATCATTTTGAATTGGGCATCATACTTTCTAACACTCTCAGTAGTGCCTTGCTTAATATCCTTAAACTCTTCTACTTGAACTCAAGGATGTGAAACTCTTTAAGGAAAACATCTTTTAATGCTGCATAGTCTACGCAAGTCTTATCAAGGTCAAACTTTCTCTACCATCTATGTGCATGTCCTTGTAACATAGTCACAAATTGACTTTCCCTACACTTAGAAGCCTTGATTCATTTTACATGCCACAATATTTCACACATGCATACCTATTCAACAACATATTCTATGCCCCTGTATTATGGAAGACAAAGAGACATCTCCATGTTAATATTCTAGAGTTGGTGTGGACCTTGCCCACATGATTGAAAACCTCATGTGTTTCCTTTGCCTCTATAACCACAAGATCAACCAGAAATAGAACCACCTATACCTCTTGATCCTCCATCTATAGCCAAAAGAAGACTAGAAGATGTACTTTAATGTGTCCCTAGTGTAGTACTAAACTACACCCCAACAGTATGTGAAGTCTCACCATTCCCAGAAGTGAATCCGAAAATTTTCTCACTTAAATTTTTTGTAGAAAATGCACTTGAAAGGGTACCTCCCAACAAAAACAAAGACATTTTCCCTACCATTGATGTACTTGTTATGTGACTTGCCCCTGCTCTCACACTTCCTAAATTAGCTTGCTGACTACTTGTCGTACTAGATACTAGAAAACCAAGTGCAAGGGATTGGTTTCTAGGTAGAGTTAGATGTGCACCCATGGCCCAGGTCATCTCTATTGGCACACTTCCATGTGAGGATGATAGGGGTTCCTTGTCATGCTTTCCCAAATGGGGGAGTTCTTGATGCTCCGGCTCCATGCCTTCTACGTGAGCTCCAAATCCTTCACGAGCCATCTCTCTCATCAATGCTATGCAATTTGTAACATCCTACTACTTCTCTATCTCCCTCTCGCACACCTCATCATAATTAAGCCACATTTCTTATCTCTGCCTTCCTAGCACTAAGTCTTCCATATTTAACCAAACCTACTCATGCCCCCACGTATGGTGGAATATAGTTAGCCATTAGTTTTCTTTCCAAGTTTAGGGTGAGTGTTAAGATTTTGATCACCAGTGGAATGCCTTGCAAGTAAGTTCCCCAGATATAACTGTTGATCAAAATCTAACTAATACAACACAATTACATGCAAGTATGCAAGATAAAATGAAATTGATGCCTATATTCAATAGATTAAAGTAACACTTTAAACTAAGTAAATGAATCCAATTAAAAACACACAACATGAAAAGCTAATGCAATCAAAACTCCACAAAATGATAACTAAAAGTAATCAAACCACTACTATGTTTTTGTGGGACACTTTTGAAACAATTTCTACTATTTTCGGTGTTATCTCAATGATAAATTTGCAAGGCTACTATTCACATTGTTTTTGTATTTTTGTCCCTTAAAAATGGGGGTTTTCCAAATGTTTAGGTTTTTTTCCAACATATGTGAATGTTTTAATGTTTTCTGAAGGCTTTTACGACCATTTTTGGAATTGTCCAAGGTTTTCTGAAACTATATACAAAAAAGGAAGAAGCATGGATGGCCCCAACATTAGATGGGAATGCACAAAGGTGATTCCTTCAAGAATATAGAAGAGGAAGGTGAGATGGATAAAAGCCACAACAAGATAGGTTCAAGATTTTTATGAATTCAAATGAAGTGTTAAGACGAAGCAAAGATGCCCTCAGTATAATTTGGACAAGAAACTCATGTTAGATAGAAGTAGAAGATTGTTTTGGACAAACAAGGCACAATTTCTCAAACATTACCCGATGACAATCCTATACACATGGATGTTTAGAACGAAGCATAAGAATAGAATGAATTATATGTAAGGATATGGAAAACATTTCTAGAATACCCACAACAAAAAGGTGGTTATCCCAAGGCACAAATCATGAGACAAGACATGCACTAAAGAAAGAGTTTGAAAAAGATTGAAACAAAGACACTTGGTAACATACCTGTTCGATCATCGATATCCAGTGTATGTACGTGAAAATTAATTACCTCTTGAAGGTAATATTTTACATACAACAAGTGAAGAAACCCTAGCCAATGTGTAGGAATGATTGATTTTCAAAGTTGATTTATGAATGGATTATGGAAGGAGAGCCGTACATTTCTTTACTGCCAGCTAAGTGTCTATAGCCCTGAAGGAGATGCATTTGATAATAATAAAAAAAATTCTCTACTACCAGTAAGGCATCCATAGCCATGGTAGAGATTATTGGAAATACCCCAAGAGAGAGTTATTTATAAATTTACTTTTATCTTTTAGCTTTTTGCTGTTTGATTTTGATTAATTCTTTTGCTTTCTGAAAACCTATTTCAGCTCTCTTGATTTGAGGGGTTAAGAACCACTGATGGCTAGATGGAAGGATGTGGTAGTGATTGTGATGATGACATTAGAAAGTGTCAACAAATATGTCTAATTGCTCTTCGCAATAAGTTTATTAGATGTTGATTGTGATAGGATCTCTATATGGTGAATTGTTCTTTAATTTACTAAGGTGATGAAATACCAAGGCAAAACGGATACCATAGAGATAAATTTTATAAAAAAAAGCATGTGAATAGGCTAACCAAAATATCATCGAAGGGATTAAAATGGTAGGAAGAATTGTAGAAGAAGAAAAATAAAGGGAAGAAAGAACATTCGTGTATATGCGATACCTGATTGGCAATGTGTGTTCATTTACCTTTTATTTTTTGAAATGTTTTCTCATTTTTTTGCATTTTTGTCTTTTTCTGAAAGGTGGAACTGACAAGGTCATTCTGCGTGATAAGATCCAATAACAATGCTCGCAACTTCCTTGATAAGGGAGATTAGGTTCATGTTTGTTTATTCAGAGTCAAGTTATCTCCAATCTCGATGATCATGGTGAGCTCATATTCAACGACATGACTACGTGATTTATCTTGAAACGTGGATTTTGAATGTAGGGAGCTTGAGTTCCCTATCCGTAGGTTTCTGCACTTTGTGCCATACTTGATGGTTGCGTTGGTGTGCGTATTATTGAATCGTGATTTGATGTTTAACCTTAAGATCATGTGAGTTGTCGGGAGCTTTGGAGCTCTTTGAATTTTTTTTATCTTAGTTTGGTAAAGAAATTGTTTGGGTTTCTTATAATCTATTATTTGACTTGTCTGATCCCAAGAAGTGGGAGAAGAATGTGATGGATGAAACGGATATGGTCCAAGAGTTAAAGAGGATGAGCTCTTAGAAGGTGAGCCGTAGATAGAAGATGGAAGGCTACTAGGATGTGGCCCTAATATGGAAGAGTAAGGACTTCCCAAAGGTGAGTCATAGAAAGAATTTGAGGGGTTTTTTGTGATGTAGATAGAGAATAGAAGATGATGGGATGCTTGGAGGTGTCCCACGTACAAACAGAAGACAATGAGCTACCTAGGCGAAGACCCCAGGTGTGAGTGGGATTGCGGAATTGTTATAGATAAAGGAGGATTGGGTGATGAGAAGATAAGCCATGAATCAACACCTAATCTAGGAATTTCATCATACGATGAGGGCCTGTGAAGATGGCATGAAGAAGATGAGGATAAAATGTTCAATGATTTCAGGTTCTTCTTCTATATTATGAAAAATAAGTCAATTTATTCTTCCCCATATGTAAATGCATTGAAGTCGAAATTGAGTCATTGTTTATTATCCTTTATAGGAATGCTATTGTGTAGTTCAAGGAATTTGTTGATCCTTTCATTCTCTTGTAATAAATAAATTGGTATGGTTTGTAGTCCTTTAACTATAGTAGGTGGATCTGTCTCCAAGGATCTAAGACGGTTATCCTGTGTGCTTTTAAATTGGAAGATTGCCGCAAACTTCGCCTCTCATGTGGCAAAGGGTGAAAGCAGTGAGGGAGACTATTTATTATTACTGGGACTCAACGTTTCTGGATCAATGCGAGCCTGCATAGCTTCAGTTTTTAATGGGACGATGATATCACCCGCAGGACATTCATATGTTTGCCTGGGCAAGACTACACACCTCATTAGATGAGTGTATATACACCCAATGAGCGAATCGAAAGGATTATCGGCTGAAGTATATACATAATTGCTAGTATTTCTATAGTCATTCGAGGACTGACCTGGATTTGGCGTCTTGTTTCCTTATTTTATCATGGTTAGGGAAAAGGATTGTTTGAATATTCCCATTTTCTCGTACTAGGACCTTGTCCTAGATTCAAGTGAATCTACCTCAATTTTGCCTTCTTCAGATAAGGTCTTGAATGAAATGCCACAACTTTAGACATTTGTCGGTTTTGTGTTCTTTGACATGGTGAAAGTCACAGTATTCATGTTCTTTGAACCATACATGGTTTAGGTGCGTCATCTGGATAGGGTAGTCTTGCGGTTGGATATTGCACCATGTTTACAGCGTCTAACTATTTAAGGATGGCAGATAAGGACTTCTGTTAAAGGTGTAAACGTTCATTCCGAGTGCCGCTTTAGGGTGAGGTCCTTGTGTAAGATTTAAGAGTAGAATGTTTTGTATCTCTTGTACTCTTTTGGAGTCAGTGATGCCGTCTCCAATGAAATTCTTATTTTTATTGAAGAACTTGGGTTTGTCTAAGGATTTTGACTCATGCTTATCTTTGGAAAAAGGTTTAATTGTTCCCTTTGTTATGAGAAATTTCTCGATTTGGTTGACCTTTTCAATAACTTCTTCAAAGTTAGTGATGCATTGCATCTATAGATGGAAGGCTATATCTTGGTTTAAGTTTGAGACAAAGATACTAACCATTTGGTTTTTTTTGGAACAGGACAAGGGAAATAACTTGCTAACCCCCGGCATCACTATAAGAAAGTAGTGAAGGTATCATCCAGTGTTTATTTTCATTACAAAGGTCCACCATAGTAATGTTACTGTCCATGTCAAAAGAGAAGTGACATATAAAATTTTCAGCTAGTGCGGGCCATATCGCGATCATTCCCTTGGGTATGTTGAGGAACCATTCTAGTGTTTGTCCTCCTAGGATGTGAGGGAACAAACATATAAGATAGTTTTTTCCCAAAAGATACTTCCTGGAAAGCCATGTATAAGTATTTAATATGATCACGAGGATCACCTTTACCTTTATAATTTTCAAATTTAGGACAATCAAAGTTTTTGAGGAATGACACTCATAACATGTCTCTTTCAAAGGGGTAGGGAATTAGTTCTTCATATTGATTATTTTTTATGCCCTACATTACTCTCCTAGAGATTTGTGAACATGTTTTTCATGGATTGAAATTATTGTTAAATGATTTGATATTTTCTAAGGGATGATGGTCCAATCATTCAAGTGACCTTTAACGCTTTGTCATCATAAGGTTCAGTGTGAAATTCACCCAATTTGGTTTAAATTCTTTCCTTACATGTATCATTTCTCAAGGACCCTAAGTTTTCTAACTTTTGACTTAGCTTTAGTATATGTATTTGTATAACCTCTTCTTCGATTTGAGGATCATCTTCTTTGTCATATTTAGGAGAAGATAACTCCTTGTGTTCATGTTTGATTTTAACTTCATGTGAGGATTTAAAATATGATCTCTGAGAACCATCTGTTGGTTTTTATCTTTCACTCTCAAAATTTTTGTTACGAACACCCGATGTGGAAGGATATCCTCCATCAAAAGGATTTTACATGTCTATAAGGGGATGTCTTTTTGGCTTTCCCTCCTCTTTGATAGCAATAAAAATGTCACAAAGTAACAGAAATAACCAACAATGTTTAGAGCCATAATAAGAGAAGTTTAAGTATATGAAAAGGATTGTTTTTGCATAAGAAAGTCAACAATATGATCAAGATGTTAACACCAATCAATAGAAGGAATATATTAGCGATTATTGAAGGATATAATCAACAATATGTTGCAGAAAATGTTTAGCATTCATGAAGGAAAAATCAATTATTTATAATTAGCATTAGGAAACATTCTATTGAATCAAAATAAGCATATGAATGGAAGAAAAACAATACAAAATCAGTAAAGAAAAAATAATATTCATGATAAAAATGGTGCAACTCCTGAGGACCTGTGAGTTGCCTTTGTAGCCATGATTTTTCCTTGGAGGGCCCAAAATCTTGCATGGGGGGTGATGCTAGAATTTGAGGAGGCATCATTAATTTTTTATAGTTATTTAATTAATGGGAAGAATTTAATATAGTTATGGCCGACATATGTATTTGCATTATAAAATATAAGATGGTTAATTAAATTAAATGTAAGGGTGTGTTAGTTGGAAGAAAAGATGCCTTTTTGAGAAGATTCAAATGGCTATATAAGGAAGATCATTTGAGATTTATTTTTAAGAATTCAAGTTGAATATATTAAGGTAAAGAGAATAAGAAAGAAGAAGCATTATAAACACAAGGTTTTTGGCACCCTAGGTGACTCACTTGCATCCCTCACATTCATATCTAAATTATTAATCTAATCCTATCACCAAGTTATAAACCTATCCTAAATCACATTTACCCCCATAAAAACTATCTACCTATCCTATTTACTCACCCTAAACCTCCCTAACCATCTACCACCCATACTAACCCATTTTTATCCCAACATCCTAACCCCCTTAACCACATAACCTCACATCCCCACCCAAGAAAGGCCAACTTGGAAGTGGTTAAAGCCATTTCTAAGATATTTTCCCCGTGTTTTATGGATTGTTGATGATCTTAACATATCGCCAATGATTATAAATAGAACTAAAATCCTCCTTGTTCAAGATGGGGAAGAATTACATAAAACCTATATTGTGTTAGAAAACTAAATGACATTGTCATGAACATCTAGACATCCTTGACATCCTTATCAGGCCATTAGATGCTCAACAATCTCTTTTAAGAATTTACAACTCTATCCGGTTCATTTTCACATCAAAGGTAATCAAATCCTCATCTCAGTTTGTCTTCACTTTATTAACATATCATATATAAACCAAATAAATCATCTTAAGTCTTTGTTTGTGTCAAAATCTCTCTTTTTATCAATATATTAACTTTTACACAATAATCACTAGCAATTTTGTTTGAATCACCAATGATTCTATTTGAATTTCCCACCATTTTGGTCATTCTATCATTCTACCAAATTTACATACATTAAGTTTCATCAATTTGTTTCGGTGTAACCTATCTTCTTACAATCTTTGTCCTCTGTAGATGATAGTTCTAGGTGCATCACACCCCATTACCAGTATCTAAGATATTATGATTGTGAAGTAGTCCTTTATGTGGGAGCAGTTTGACATTGCACACAAACTCATCTTGTGTGCCATTTCCCTCAAACCTAAAATTGAGAACATCGAAGAAAAACTTGAAGTGATACATGAAATAAAGGACACAATATAACATGGAATAACCCCCAGTTTGAGGGGGGACCGTCTATCCAAACAAATAAATTATTTCATTCATTTTTTTTTTCCAGTGGCCCATTTATCACAAACCACTTGAAAAAAGGGGAAAATGTAGACACCAGGTTTTTGGCACCCTAGGTGACCCACCTACATCCCTCACATTCATATCTCAATTATTAATCTAATCTTATCAATAAGTCATAAACCTATCCTAAATCACATTTACCCCCCGTAAAAACTATATACCTATCCTATTTACTCACCCTAAACCTCCCTAACCATATACCACTCATCATAAACCATTTCTATCCCAATGCCCTAACCCACTTAACCTCTTGTTAACCATATAATCTCGCATCCCCACCTAAGAAATCCCAACTTGGAATTAGTTAAAACCCCTTCCAATCCACTTTCCCCATGTTTTCTAGATTTCCAGTGATCCTAATAGATTGCCAATGATTATAAATAGAACCACAAGCCTCCTAGTTCATGATTGTGAAGCATTAAAACAAATTTGTGTCATGTGTTAGAGAACCAAAAAACATCGTCATGAACATTCAAACATCCTCAACATCCCTGTTAAGTAATCAGACAATCAACAATATCTCTTTTATCAATGTATCAACCTTTACACATTAATCACTAGTGAATCTATCTAAATCACCCATTATTCTTGTCATTCTATCATTATACCAAATGTATATACTTTTAGAGTATTTCATCAATCTATTTCACCTTGATCTATCTTCTTGCAAGATGTGTCCTTTATAGATAACAGTTCCAGGTGTATCACACCCCATTATCAATAGCTATGATCTTTTGATTCTACAACAACCCTTCATGTGGGATCAATTTGAAATCACACATGGACTCAGACTATGTGTCATTTCCATCACACCTAAAATTTAAGACATCAAAGAACAAATTCAAGTAATATGTGAAATATAGGACACAACAGAAAATTTTTGGTTCAAGTACTTTTTGTACTTCAAGCTTGCCATAGCCCTTTCTTGGGTCACCTATCAAGAAGAATATGAACTCTCCATCCTTATCAAATTTTAATCATATTTTCATTATCTTATTTCATATCATATCACTTGATTGTAAACACGAATCGACACCCTTTAAGAAAGCCCTTTGGATTCTTGGGATCAAGCTTTTTTTGAGAAAATTGTTCAGTCATTATTTATTATTTGTCTTATTTAGCTATCATTGCATACATGTCCTCTCACTCAGCAAAGGAGGAATCTTATGCATTGTTATTATACACACTAACCTCAATATCACATTTTTTGGCATAGGTATTGTTAAACCCTACTACTTTTAGATTTTTTGGTGTTTATCACACTATTGACTAGCTGAAATTCACCTCAAACAAGCATACAGACATATTTTTTAGAGAAACGGGTATAAAGTTGAAAAGAATAGTTTCCATCATTTTTTAAGACAACAATAATTCAAAGGTGGTAAGGAAGCTTTGTAAGAAGGTTGGCTCCTTCATATTCAAAGAGATTAGTGTCTCTTACTGAGTTGGTACTTGGAGAAAGGGGTTGGTGATCCAGTAGGTTGGTGCCTACAAAATTATAATTTAGGGATTGGCGTCTCTAGTAGGTTGGTGCCAAAAAACATTTTAGAAATATATTAAGAACATATTTCTCCATGGTTTTTCCCGAAAGGTCTTCCATGTAAATTTGGTCTCTTATTGCATTACTTTATGTTACATTCTTTGATTATTTTAAATATCTAAATTGTGAATCTAAGATTAAGTGGTTGAAAATAAAAAAAATATATTATACTAATTCATCCCCCCTCTTAGTATAATCATGTGCTTAACATTTGGAATAAAATTGGGTTCCTTCAAGAACAACCTAACCATTGGAAGATAGATGTCAAAGACACACATGGCTAGTCACTCAACACCGGAAGGTTTTTCCAAAAATAAGGCACCATTATTTGATAGATCGAATTATCCATTTTTGAGTATAAGTATGTGAAATTATTTAATGGATATTGGTTTTGATATTTGGAAAATGGTTTTATATGGTTATAAAACCCCACAAACTCCGCCAATAGATCAAGATGGAAAGAAGGAAAGAAAAAATGATCCAAAATATATGAGTGTAATCTTATGTGGTCATTTAGATACTAAGTTTGTTAAATTCATGCATTGTGAATCCATGAAATATATTTGGGAGAAACACAAGACTATCTATGAGGGTGATAATATTATAAGAAAATAAAATCTCCAAATACATAGAACGTAATTTGAGAATCTGAAGATGAAGGATGAAAAATATTACAGGATATCTTCTTCGTGTTGATGAAATTGTTACTATCATTTGAGGGCTCAGAGAAAAATTAGAAGAGTTTGTGATCATCCAAAAGGTACTAAGATCCCTACCATTAAGATTTTATGTGGATCTTTCTACCATTCAAGAAATGGACCTAGATAAGTTGAACATTGATGAACTACATGAAATACTTACGATGTATGAAATGAGGATTGGATCTAAAAGACCATCAAAGAAGGAATCAACATTCAAAGCCTCAAATAAGGAGAAAATCAAAGAACCTAAATCAAGTGATAGTTAAAGAAGTGAAGAATATGAGAAGGAAGATTTGTTCATACGAAAGCTAAAGAAAGGTTACGACAAATCTAAAGGTAAGTTATCATTCAAATGTTTTAATTTAAGGTAAAATTGGTCATTTTGTAGCTAAGTGTCTAGAAAAAGAAAATAGCAATGACGAGGAGAGAAAATTTAAGTTCAAGAAAGGATTCAAGAAAAACAATACAAGAAAATATTTGGAAAGAAGAAGAAAAGATTATACTCGAAGAGGGGTAGCAGCTCATCTGAAGAAAGTAGCGAACTGATTTTGATAGCAATAATGAAGAAATATTATCCATGGCTATAGAAGATAATGCTTCCATGAGAAAATATGACTTAGAAGAAGATGAATATATGGAAGAATATTGTGTAGTAAATCTTGAAGAAAAACTTACCTGTGTTTTAGGAGAGATAAAAGAACTAAAAAACAAGAATTAGAAACAAAATCTACAGCTCTAGAAATATGAAGAAGATAATAGAATTTTTTAGGCAAGGATATCACAAAGTCTTGAAGAGTTGGAGAAAATAATCATTGATCTGAGAACCTAGATCAAAGAAGCAAAAATAATTGAGGAAGATTTAAGAAGTCAACTAAAGACAAAAGAAGAAGAATGTGAGAAGTGTGAATATGAGATCATTTATTTGATAAAGGACTTAGAAAAGGAAAACACCAAATTGATGAACAACTTGAGATTTGAGAAGAGCCGTGAGGCTCTAGATGATATTCTAGAATGTCAAAGGTAACTATTCAACAAGTCAGGTCTTGGCTATGGAGAATATCTAGATAAGGATTCAAAGTATACCAAGCTCCCAAAGAATAAAAGTGCAGAAAAGGCCAAGATATATACATAAATTATAAAGGAATTCACAAAGAATGAAAGCAGGAAGGAAGAGGACATCACAAAAATTAGCACCATCCACAAATAAGGCAATGGAGAGAATAATTCCAAGAGATCATTTGCTCCAAGACATATGAATATGATCAGGTTTGGAAGTTCCTTCCATGGTTATTATTTTTATTGTAATCTCTTTGGTCATAAGAGGATAGATTGTAGAAAGCGTATGAAAGATAATTAAGCTAGGATAAAAATCAAAGGTTCCCATGGAGTTTCTAATAGAAACTACAATTCATTTACTCCCTTATCATACTATAATGAATATGCTATTATCTTTTATAATTTCAACACTTATGGACATATAACACAATTTTATAGAAGTGTGTTTGAATCCTATAAATAGGATCAAAAGACAAGATCTTTAGATATAAAGAAAAAGGACCCTACAAAGATCTAGAAAAATAAGCAAGAGGAAGTTAGGAAAGATAAATAAAATTCCATGTTTGTACAAATGTATTTTCATGCATGGGATGAAGGGAAACATTGGTACATTGATAATGGATGCTCAAGACATACGACTATCAATAAAATCAAGTTTATCTCATTAAATAAAGTATGTGAAGGTACCGTGAAGTTTGGTGATAATGCCAGAACAAAGATACAAGGAAAAGGTAAACTTATCCTAGACAATGGAAAAATAAAAATAGAAAATGTTTTATATGCTGAAGGATCAAAGCATAGTCTTTTAAGTGTAAGCCAAATGTGTGATCAAGGAAAAATACTTAAGTTTTATGTTGAAAGATGTGAAATAAGAAAATAATACACATGAGAACTAGTTGCAGAAACACATGGAACCAAAAATAATATATACATGCTCAGTGATGTGAAAGGATAGAAATGTTTCTTTATTCAAATTGAAGAAAGTTAGCTATGACATAAAAGGACGGGTCATATAAACTTAGATAATCTTGTAAAAAATCAGCAACAAGAAAGTTGTGAGAGACATGTCAAATATGACAAAACCTTTAAGAACCATTTGCAAAGAATGCCAACATGGAAAGAAAACAAGAGAAAGATCCAGAATGAAAGAACATTCAACCACCAAACTAGTTGAGTTGGTTCATACGGATATTTGTGGACCCACCAAAATAAAGAGAATACAAGGTGAGAGTTATTTCATATTACTCAGTGATTATTATACCAGAATGACGTGGGTTTCCTTTTTTAAAAGAAAAATATGAGGAATTTGGGAAGTTTAAAGCATTTAAATCCTTAGTTGAAAATGAAACTAGGTTTAAGATCAAATGTTTAAGATTAGAACGAGGAGATGATTTCACTTAAAATAAATTCATTGAATTTTGTGAACAACATGGAATAAAAAGACACTACTAAGCTGGAGGAACTCCACAAAAAAATGGAGTGGTAGACATGAAAAATTAAACTATCCAATAAATGTCGAGAACAATGTTAAATGAGTTCAAGCTATCAGACAAGTTTTGGAGAGAAGCGGCTAGTGCAACATTCTATATCTTGAATAGAGGAAAAATCAAATTAAATTGTGTTAAAACTATGTACAAGTTATGGAAGGGAATACCAACCCTTGTCAAGTATTTCAACATGTCTGGGATTAGATGTTTCATCATGAGAAATGAAAAAGACTTGGGAAAATTAAACTCAAGAGATGATGAAGGAATATTTCTTGGTTATTCCACCAAAAGAAAAACCTATAAATGCTATAACAAAAGGTTACAAACAATTGGAGAAAGTGCCAATGTAAGAGTGGATGAAACTATGAACCAAAAGGAAAAAGAACCTTCAGAAATACCTAATCTCATAAAATAATAGGAAAAGGAAGTAGAACATCTACTTGAAATAGAGTAGGAGGATAAAAAGGTACCATCACGATTTGTTCAAAAGAATCATTCAAAGAGTCAAATTATTGGCATAATTGATGTTGGGGTACAAAATAGGAGAAGAATTAGGAGTACACTAAAGCAAGTAAATTTCTCTTTGTTATCTAAGACAAAGCTTGATTTTTTTCCAGAAGCTAGTCATGAAAAACAATGGATAAAGGAAATGGAAGAAGAGTTGGATCAGATTGAGAAGAATGAAACATGGGAACTTCTACCTAGACCCAAGGATCATAATGTAATCAGCACCAAGTGGGTATTTAGGAATAAATTAAATAAATATGGCCAAGTGACACAAAAAAAAGTAAGGTTAGTTTGCAAAGGGTATGTTCAAGTGGAAGGTATTGAATTTGAAGAAACTTTTTCTCCTATTACAAGACTAGAAGCCATCAGAATGTTTCTTGCATATGTTGTTTTCAAGGATTTCAAATTTTATCAAATGGATGTAAAATATGATTTTCTAAATGGAAAGTTAGAAGAAGTATATATTGAAAATCCATAACCCTATAGAAAAACAAAGAACATGTGTGTAAATTGAAGAAGGCATTATATGGTATAAATCAAGCCCCTAGAGCATGGTATTCAAGGCTTGACAAATATATACAAGAACAAGAATTTCAAAACCATATTTGCTGATAACAACCTTTACGTCAAGAATGTAGGTTAAAATCAATTGATAGTTGTAGTATATGTGGATGCCATCATTCTTGGAGGAGATAATGAGAAAATATCCAAACAAATTTATGAAGATATGAAAAAGGAGTTTGAAATGTGTATGTTGGGAGAGTTGTCATTTTTCCTTGGTTTGCAAATGTCTTAGTCTAGCAAAGGAATATTTATTTCCCAAACCAAGTATGTAAAAGAGATGAATAAATTTGGAATGGAGGATTGTGTACTTGTTAGAATACCCATGGTTATAGGGAATAAGTTGAGTAAAGATGATGAATCTCCTTATGTAGATCAAACACTGCATAGATCAATGATTTACAACTTACTATATGTAATAACATCTAGGCCAAACATTATGCAAGTAGTAGGCATGGTAACATGTTTTTAAGTAACACTAAAGGAAAATCACATACAATTAGTAAAAATGATATTGAAATATATATATATATATATATATATATATATATATTGATTGAAAATCATAACCATATGTTAAAGATGACATAAGAAGTACAATGCTAATCATACAAAATTGGGTGGAAAAGATCACACCCCATAAGCAAGATCAAAGTAGCCATAAAGCGGCTACAAGTAGAAAAGTGTCATATTGATAGTAGCATCATCAATCAAAAAATTTTAAAACAAAAGTGCAGAGAACCAAAGAAAACTCCAAACATGGAGCTAGGTAGCAACAACAAACATGGAAGATGGTGGCGGTGGCAGTGGGCTCTTTGGACGGTCACCACCCTAACTACCAAAATTAGTGTTATGGGTGTCATCAAGTGGCTCTCAGCCATCTGCCTACTGTTGCTCCTCCTTGTTTCCCCATCAGGAGGGTGAGATAGCCAAAGAGAGCCATGAAAACTTTGATTGGTCAGGTGCTTGCCACCCAGAACCACCACTACCAGAGCCCAGCTGACCAAACACCCCAGTAGTGGGTAGAGTCCAAGACAGAGGTAGAGAAGGGACCCACCGATGAGGAGAGGTGCTATGCCGCCCATGAGCCTGACCCTGGTTGAAATTGTACCATCCATGGGAAAGCGAGCGGTGTTGAAAGGAATATGGCAGAACGTGACTAACTGCACAAGGGGCACTCCCCCAATGGTCTAGAAGAGTTTGCAAGTGCTCAAATTCAATGCGGACTTTCTCTGCCTGCACCTAGATCTGAAGCAAAAAAATGGAGATGACAACAAGCTTGTCAGAAATAGCAAAAATTCTATCCATTGTCTCTTTATTAAAAATAACAGCACTTCTATATTTCCAAATGTGATATAAAATAGCCTCTTTGAAAAAATGCCAAATGTTGTAAAATTTTGTAGGAATAAAAGCTGGATCCCGCAGAAGAACCATTTTCCACGTTAAGAAGGTGGAAAAAAATGTTGAAAAAGGGTATGAATCCAATGCCAAGCAGATTGAGCATGAGGGAAAAACCAAAAGAGATGAAGAAGAGTCTCAATGTGGTTGTAGAAAGGGTAGCGCAACGATGGATCTCCCAAAAGAACAAGGCACTTGCCCACTGGAAGCCCTTGATGAAGAATTATCTAAAGAAAGTGCGTAACTTTAGGCTCTATAGGAATGGCCCAAAGAATAGTGAAGCACTGCTTCCACCCAAAATGAGTGAAATGCATACTCCAGTGATCATTTAACTTATTGAGAGGAAGCTGCTTCTAGGTGAGAAGCTTGTAGCCCACCCGAGGTTTATAATTTCTGAAGGGGGTGGTAGAGGGCCAATGCCAATCAAACCACCACAGGTGCTACATAGTGACACCAATTTTATGCAAACAATTGCCAGGTATGAGATCTTGAATGATAGAAATTTTCATTTTCATTTAGAGAAAAATTAGCTTCTAGGCTATCCCATGGAAGCCAATCCCTGGTGATAGGACAAAAAAGGTCTTGAATATACTAAATCCTTTTTTTGAAAAAACAAAAACCCTTGAGCTGCAAGGAAAGAGCAAGGGGTTTGTCATGAAATTGAAACACCAGATTCCACCACAAACTAAGAGAGTCAAGAGAGAGCCTATTCTAGAAACCATCAACCTACTAGATCAGATGGGGTTTGAGAAGTTCCCAAGATTTTCATATGCTTTTGGCCACAAAAGAGTCACCTATTTTAATAGTAGTGGGGCATAGAAGTAAGGAGTAGTAGTTCAAACCCTGCCATGCCTTTTGATTAAGCAGAGACCCTTGAGATATACAATTTCTGAGAAATTTTTTCCAAGATTCCTCACCTTCAAGGCTGTGTATAATCCATTTAGAAGTAAGACAAAACCCTTGCATATGAATGTTGATTAGACCAAGACCACCAATGTCCTTGGGCGTATAGCATATGTCCCAAGAAACTCTTTGAAAACCATAGTTCCCTTCGGAGTTGGCCCACAGGAAATCATGCAGAATTTTCTCTAGTCTATGGTAAGTGGCTTTAGAAGGTGCCCAACATGATGAGTAATAGACATGAGTGGTATCCAGAACCTTGGAAAAGACTTGGAATTTTCTAGTAAGAGGTAGATGCTTGGTAATCCAAAAAGATATTTTTTTCTCAACTCGCTGAATCACATAGTTCCAAAGGTCAGCAGGGGATGCCATAAAGGTAAAAGGAATGCCTAAAAATTTGAATTGAACACCAAGTTCAATCCAAAGCCATTTAAAATCCACTAGCCAAGGAGGTTTGGGACCCATCGCTTGTCTGTAACATTGGGTTTTCTTTCATTGGATAGTAGAACCAGAAACAAGATAAAAAAATAAAGAAATTTCATGGCATTAGTGACAGAGGCCTTTGTTTCAACTAGAGTGAGAAAAGATTCATCTACAAAATGACCATTAATCAACTATTTAGGAGAGGAAGGTAGTTGAATACCTTTAACCAAACCAGCATTAGCAACATTATCGAGCAAGTAGCTTAGACCTTCAACAAAAATGACATAAAGAGGAGTAAGAGGGCAACCTTGCCGGATGGAACAATGAAGAGAGAATCTCTCAGACTGCTGACCATTGATAGTAATACATGCACCCACATTTTGAAATAGCATATTAATAGAGAAGATGAATCTGGGTCCAAAATTGATAGCCTTCAGTATGGCTAGAATGAAAGGCCACTCATTTTTGTCATAGGATTTTTTAAAATCAATTTTAACAAACAGATTCGGTTGAGAAGTTTGGCGGGCATATTTCATGCCCTCCCAAACTACAATAATGTTGTCCAAAATATATCTATTTTTGATAAATCTAGTTTGCTCACTCATGATGATCACGGGTAGTAAATTAGTGAGCTTGATAGCAAGAGATTTGGCAATAATTTTGTACGAGACATTGAGTAGAGTTATTGGCCGCCAATTGGTGATAAGCTCTAGATCTCTAGATTTGGGAATGAATTGGATGTTTCCTTGGTTAATCAAATCACCCAGGGTGTTTGAAGACATAGCTTCCAAATAGCCCTGATAAAGATCTGGACCAACAATCATCCAAAGAGATTGGTAAAACTCACAGGGAAAATAATCAACACCGGGGGATTTATTAGAGGCCATTTACAGAACAACTTCCTTCAAATCAACAAGAGTGAGAGGTCTATCACAAGAAATGTGCTAAATTTCAGAGAGCTTGCAGGGAACAACTTTAATGCATTAGAGGAGAGCATCATCGTGAGCTGGAGTAGCAGGTTGAACAACAAAAACAACATGATAGTGATGCACAAAAGCTTGCAGAATGTCAGGTAAGAGAGTAAGCCTTTGATTGCCTTCCTTGATTGCTTTGATTTTGGTGAGATTTTGATTAGATTTAAGGGAAGAAAAAAAATCCTTAGTAACTTTCTCACTAATGTGAAGCCAGTGCAGACGGGCTCGAACTTAGGCTCCTCTAGCCTTATACTGCTCCTCAATTTGAAGCTTATGTTTCTAGTGAGCAGCTTGCACTTGTAGGTGGGTGTTGAAAGGAGACAGATTAAGCTCTTGAATATCCCTCGAATATTCAATATGAGAGGCTTCATTAGCATTCTTGTGAAAAAGAGTAGCTTGTTTCCCATAGAGCTGAAGGAAAGAAGTGGTATGAGTGATGGCACGAGACCACCAATCAATCCAGCCAATCCCATCAATAGGTCTTGGGTCAAGATTCCAAATACATCTTATATAATCCAAAGTCTTGGGATGAGAAAGGTGGGACATATTTAAATAGAACTGGGTGGACTTGGGCTTGGGACAGTGAAAGTTCCCTTAAATCCCAAAGAAGATAGGCTTATGGTCAGAAACCAAAGTAGTGTCCACCATCGAGACTAGGAGGCTGTATGAAGAGTCAAAGGAAAACCATTTATACTCTGAAAGCACAGCTCTGTCAAGATGCTTATAAATTCTGTCATCACCAGATCTAAAATTAGACCAAGTGAACCAAGGAGTGGCATCATTTGAGTGCTTGCGGTGGTTGGGATCAAATAAACAAATTTTATTGCGCAAGTAAAACTAGGCTTCATGTTCACCAGCACACCAACACATTAGAAGCTGGCCCAACTTGTCTTTGGGGGATTCAACCATGTTGAAATCACCATAAAAAATCTAGGTAGTAGAGGGCAGATGATCAGCCAACCACCCTTCAAAAAGAAGAATGCTCAGAGGCATCGTTGGAAGCATAGATATTGGCCAACCCAAGAATGTGGCCGTCAAAATAAAAAAAGGGTCCACACCACCCAGTGAGTGGGGTCAGAACCCCATGATATGATATTGGAGGTGACGTCAGGGATTAAAAAAGTGACAACACCACCTCGACCATTATCATGAGATGACATCTGGCAGAGAGAACCAGGCCAGATGGTACACATAGCAGCAGAAAGATGGAAGTTAGAGATTTTGACTTCCTATAAACACAACACCTGAAACTTCATAAAATGCTTACAACTATCTCTGACAAGAAATCTGCGAGTCAAATTAGTAAGACCCCTAACATTCCATGAGTAAACTAACATGGAGAACTATTAAGGTGCATGATTTCCTCCTCGAGGCCGGCTAATGCTCCAAAGTCGTTAGAGAAAGTGACTTGCCGTGCATTCCCATGAATAAAATCACCGATCTCGAACTGCCAGTGGGGTCTCTGTGAGAAATGCTCCTTAGAAGGAGGGAAAGGACTTAAGGAATGATGTAAGGAAGCCTTTCTATCTGTCTGAGTAGCCAAACCACCGACAATGTTATCCAGAAAGCTTGAAGTCTCGAGAAATGAGGGGTGTGAAAGAGTAGGAGCTGAGGGGTGAGAGCTGATGAAAATTGTAGCTTGCAGAGTTTGAGAGATGGTGGGGCTTGGGAAGTGTCACAACAGATGGATTCAAATGAGCAGAAGCAAAATTAACCACCGGTTTGTAAGTAGCTTGTTGGGGCTTATTTCAGGCCAAGGCTGAAGGTTTTCTTCCAGTGATAGTAGTCCATCCATCAGAGGAGGGAGTGATAGATTTAGGGTCCATTAGGGTTTTCTCTGAAACCGGCAGTGGGCTTAGAGTCATGAGAGGATAGTCCCTGATCATATGGTCAGTAGGTTAACACCGAAAACAAGTGTTGGATGGATTGATGTACATAAATTTCTACGTAAAGTGTGTGTCTCCAACCTGGATATTGGGGGTATCTTTGAGGTCTTTTGAAAGATAAATTTCAACATAGACCCATTTCTGGGGTCGAGTTGAGTATAACTTATGTTGCTCATGGTAGATGAGGTGACCCAAGGGTTTGATAAGTTGATCAATGAATCTCCACAGAGGCAAAGGAAGGCCTGGAAATTCAACCCAAATAGGAATTTTGAGTTTGGATTGATTAGAGACTTGAAAATATTGATTCCAGTGGGAGAAAACCACAAGAGTATTGCGAATAAATGAGGGACCATGGTTAACAACAACTTTGTAATGTTCAGCATTGGTAAAGTGAAACAGAAAGAAACCCTTGGTCATGTTTTGGACTCCCTGTACCTTGACACCATAAGGTTGCCAATGATTATGAATCCATTGGTAGAGGATACCTTCAGGGGGAACTCGACCAACAAAATAAGAAACAAGAGAATATGATTCAAACTAGTTACAAACTTTGTCAAAAGCTGGTAAATCAAGAACAATATCCAGGGAAGGAGTATCAGTATCCTTACCTCATCGAATACCTTCGGGAAAAAATTCCTCACTCATTTCAGTGCCATTTTCTAGAGCTCCTGCAATAAGACCAGCATCAATAAATGCATGGCCTGAGGAGGTGGTCATTTTATAAGCCACCGCCCAAGGGGTGGACTGGTGATCAATATAAAATTAATGTAAATAATCCCGCCTGGATTTGTAGATCGACGGTGTGATGCAATAGAGGCGTACAGAAAGGCCGAGCATTCACTGTGAAAATAACTCGCTGAGCCAAAACCCTAGCAGAGCCCTCCTTCCATCACCCTCGTTAGTATATCGATATTAAAATATTTAAAAGGCACTTTAGATTATGGATTATGGTATCCAAGAGGTAAATATTTTGTGTTGGTAACATACATAGACTCAGATTGGGCAGGATGCATTGATAATTGAAAAATTACAAGTGGAGGAATATCCTTCCTTGGAAATCACTTAGTGTCTTAGTTGAGAATAAAGTAGAACTCTATTTTTCTATCTACAATAGAAGCTGAATATGAAGCAGCAGTGCTATGTTACACATAAATTCTTTGGATGAAGCATACCCTAAAGGATATCAAGGTAGAATATGATCATCCAATTTATATATTTTGTGATGATACTATTGTAATAAGCATCTCAAAGAATCTTGTTATGCATTCAAGAAAAAACATATTCCAATTAGATATCACTTCTTAAGAGAGAAATTTATAGAAAAACATGCCAAATTGGAATATATCACCACAACTAAATAAATTGCGGACATTTTTAGGAAGCCTCTTCCAAAGGAAACATTTGAGTTTCTGTGACAGAAATTGGAAGCAATATCCTTTTCTTCCTCTCTTTGAAAGACTAAGAGAAACATTGGTTAGGGGGGAGCTAACATTAAATTATTCAAGCTCCTTGAGTATCCCTTTACCATTGATGTCAAAGCTGGAGCTTGCTGATAGGGGGAGTTACAGAAAGGAGGAGCTACAGAAAAATAAGATTCTTTATAGAAGGTACTTTACGAAAAAGAGGGATTAAATTCTTTGCAAGGTTTCCATCAATGACAAAGGGGGAGATTGTTGGAAATATTATCATTGATGTCAAAGGAGTTGTTGGACTTATGAACGGAAGTTTTTCAAAAAGTAACAAAAATGTCAAAAAGTAATGGAAAAAACCAGTAGTGTTTAGAGCCACTATAAGAGAAGTTTAAGCATATGAAAATGATCATTTTTGCATAATAAATTCAACGATATGATCGAGATGTTAACATAAATCAATATAAGGAAGATATTAGTTCTTATTGAAGGATATAATCAGCAATATGTTGTAGAAAATGTTTAGCATTCATGAAGGACAAATCAATTGTTTATAATCAGCATTAGGCAACATTATATCAAAGGGAAATAAACATATGAATGGAAGACAGATAGACAACAATCAACAAATAAAAAATAGCATTCATGATCATAAATGAAACAACTCCTAAGGACCTAAAAGCTTCCTTTAGAGCCACGATTTTCCCTTAGAGGGCCCACAATCTTGCATAGGGTGCGGTGTTAGCATTTGAGGAGGCATCATTAATTGTTTTTATAGTTATTTAATTAATGAGAACCATTTAATATAGTTATGGCTAACATATGTATTTGCATTGTTAAAATAAAAAATGGTTAATTAAATTAAATGAAAGGGTGTTTTGGTTAGAAGAAAAGGTGCCTTTTTGAAAGGTTACGAATGGTTATATAAGGAAGATCATTTAAGATTTACTTTTACGTATTCAAGTTAAATATCTCAAGGGAAAAAGAAGAAGAGAGAAGAAGCATAGGATAATTTTTTACAGCAATAAATCTAAAGTTGAAAAGAAGAGTTCCATCATTCAATGAGACATCAATAGTTCAAAGGTGGTAAATAAGTTTCGTAAGGAGGTTGGTTCCTTCATATTTGAAGAGATTGGTTTCTCTTTCTCAGTTGGTGCTTGGAAAAGAGGGGTTGGTGCTTGGTAAAAAGGGGTTGGTGCTCTAGTAGGTTGGTGCCTACAAAATTTTAATTTGGGGATTGGTGTCTCTAATAGGTTGGTGCCTACAAACATTTGAGAAATATATTAATATTTTTTTTCCCTGTGGTTTTTCCCAAAAGTGTTTGCACGTAAATCCAGTGTCTTCTTGCATTACTTTGTGTTGTGTTATTTGATTGCTTTGAATATATAAAGTGTGAATCTAAGATTAAGTGGTTGAAAATAAAAATAATATATTATACTGCTTCACCCCCAATATAATCATGTGCTTAATATATTCCCCTAATTAACTAGGCATGATTCCTCTATTAGTATTTTTGTGGCTAACCCATAATGTCCTTAGGGTGGCTAAAAACATAATATCTTGCTCTACCAATGATGTAGGAGGATTTGAGACTTCGATCGATTTAGGGTACAAAACTAATTCTTTGTCATGTGTCGTCCTCTCTAATAAATTCAGGACCAACTATGCACACATGGTCAAACCTCAAAGCCTTAACTCATCTTTGTTGATATTGTATAAATTTGATAGTGTTAGTAGTGTCCTACATTGTTATAGGTGGCATTAAAAAAATGATAAAAAAATGATTATTAATAGTTACAAAGTGACTGATTCCAATTTTGGTAATGTTGTAACCAACACTTCACCCTCCACACATGTATATTAGTGTATTCTCCTATTCTTTGAATATGCACGATGATAGAATATGAATTACAATAATGGTTAGACATTTTACATGCATGTGGCTATTGAATAATATAACTTTGCAAGTTATAGTTCTATTGTGATGTCTATTATTTTATTATTATCCTCTCATCTCATAATCAATTTGTTCTATCTTTTGGTCTCTATCATTCATAAACACTTCAATAATAACCATTTTACTTACTCTAATGTGCTTGTCCATCAGGTCTCTCATCGACCTTAGATTAGTAGCATCAAAGTCCACACACTTCATATCATATCTGATCCATAAACTGACTATAGAAAACTATAAAAAATCCTATAAACAATGATAATGAATGTTCTTTCCTTTGGAGGGTAAAATTTTTAATATGAAAGTGTGATTCAAATACACAATCAACTGGAAATCAACAAAAAAGAGAACAAAGAGATAAGGAATTCTCCTGGAGATACTCAAATGGGAAAATTTCTAGTGGGTGAATAATTGCTCCCCTTCCACTATACAAATCTAAAAAAACTTATTGCCACTATGTGGCCTTCATGAAATAATTAGATCTTTCTTACTTGCATTTACTTGTTTATAACCCTCAAACTTGTATTCACCCAAAACCACACTTATTTTCCTCCTCTCCTCTCTACCATGGACGTGTTTCCCCACATGTGTTTCATGTTTCTCTGCTAAGTGAAATTAACTACTTAGGGAAGGGTATACATTTACAACCATTCACCTTCATGATTTTTTAGTTGCCAAAAAATTATTTCATAGCTGTTGTATTGCTATCATGTAACTGCTTCCAAAATTCCTTCTTAGAACAAAACTATTTAGCTTTGTAATTCAAAGTATTCCAGATCACCTTCAAATTGACTCAACCATTGTTATGTTACAATTTACATGTGAGAGAGAGTATTTACAAGTTAAGATAGAAGAGTACATAAATTGGGCACTTTCAAATCCATTTTTGGATTATTCCTACCTGATTTGAGGATTTTAAGCCCCTAAAATATTCAGGAAGTGATGAGGTGGAGAAATTTATTCCCCACATTTTCTTTAGAATACCACTTGTCCTTGTTCATAAATTAATCTTTTAACCCAATTAACCACCGGTCTTGCACTCATCGTTGTGTTGTCATCTCTTTTCACTACAATACCACATCTTCTTCCTTTTCCTCCTAACAAACTGGAGCAATATCCTCAAAGGATGGCAATAACAACCACTCCTCTTCATTATATAACATATATTATCATGTAATTTTTTAATATTAACAACTTAATATATTCTCAGGTAAGGAGGAAAATCCAGCCGGAATGCATTTTTTCCCACTTGTTCCAAAATTTGAAATGGGCCATATCTAAGAAGTTTTATTTTTGTAGATTTACCTTGGATTCTCTCTCTACTCAAGTAAAACCATAAATTTTTTTCAACAAGGAAATAATGCTCAGTTCTATGTTGATCATGCCTTGCTTTATACTTGTCTTGTGACTCCTTCAACCTCTCATGTACCTGGAGGTGTATCTATTGAATCTTATCAATGAGCCTCTAAACTTTGTGGAACTCTAGATCCACTCTCCTTTTGTCTCTACATGGTAGTCTCAAAACAACATCAAATGTACTCTTAGGAAAATAAGAAAAAAAATTCTCAAAAGGAGTCTTACTAGTAGAAGCATGAAATTCCCTATCATAAGAATGTTGAATATACACCAAATTCTCATCCTAAGTTTTAGGATGTTTCCGGTTATACCCCTACAAGAGATAAACTAGTGTCTGATTTGCTACTTTGGTCTTCCCATCAATTTATGGGTGAAAATTTGTAGACCTCTTTAGCTTGGTATCCATATTCTCCCATAAAGTATACCAAAACTTCTTGATAAACTATGAGTCCCTATATGAAATAATAGAGTTAGGAAAACCAAAATAAACCCAGACATTAGCAAAAAAAATTGGGAGCTGACTTTGAGAGTTTTCTAGCAAGGACTAAGCATGCTAATTGTACTGAACTAGTCCACAACCAAAAAAATATAATCATATCCTTTTTTGGAAATAGGAAAACTGCCCACAAAATTTATGGAGGTTCTTTCCCATGGCTTTGATGGCATTGATAATGGCATGTATAAACAAAAATTTCTATTAATAGACTTGTTTTTACTACATAAAACACATCCTCTAATAATTTGTAAAAAATTTCCTTGCATATATGGCCAATAAACATACAGAAAGTTTCTCATTATTATAGAGAAACCCATTCTAGAAGTAATATTATCCTTTAAGCTAAAATACCTCACTTAGAGGCTTCCATTAGAATATCTCTCCAAAATTTGGATCTTTCTCATAACCAACCTTATATGCTTCACATGTACAAGGTTTGAGAAGATTTAATGTTCCTATAGTTGAGATAAAAGGAGACCTAGACAACAAATCAAATAATTTGTTAGTCACACATTTCTTATATTTTATGATTAAACAGACTTGCTGCAAGAAAACCATCCAATTACAATGTTTAGATTGTTGAAGTTTATTTTGATCTTGCATATATTTAAGTGGTTAATGATATGTGTGTGTGATGTGTATGATAGTTACCTACCAGATAGTGCTTCCATTGCTTAACTTATTAAAAAAGAGCATACAATTCCTTAGATCGTACATACAATCATTCAAAATTGTACCATGAAACAATTCAAAATAGTAACATACGAGCCTACCTTATTTGAAGTAGGAAAACCCCCATAACATAATCACTAGCATTTTATTTTACTTCAAAAGGAATATGCAAGTTAGGAAAAGATAAAAACTAGAGCATGACTAATCTTGTGTTTAAATATCTCAAATTCATCTTGTTGCTTCTTACCCCAAACAAAAACTTTACCACTTGTTGTCGCATAATGTAGAGGTGTTGCTATGGAAAACTTCTTGACAAACTTCCTCAAATAATGAACTTCACCAATAAAAATCCTTGTCTTAGTTAAAATAGAAGGAATAGTCCAATCCAGAATGGCATCTAGCTTAGTCAGATCAATTCTTAATTCTTCTTCTCTAACCACGTGCCCCAAGAAGACAAGTGACTGTTGAGAAAATTCACACATCTTCTCATTCAACACTAACATGCTATCCTTAAAAACGTGAAAAACTTGATGCAAATGGTTAATATGGTCATAAAAAGTTATACTAAACACAATAATGTCATCCAAATACAAAATGACAAAGGAATTAATTAATGGCCTCATTACCTCATTCATTAACTTCATGAAGGTATTTGGTGCTTTACATAGTCTGAATGGTAAGACCAACCATTCATATAACTCTTGCCTTGTCCTTAATGTAGTTTTCCAAATTTTCTCTTCCTTGATTAGTACTTGGCGATACCTAGATTTCAAATCAATATTAGTAAAGTATTTAACATGCTATAATTGATCCAATAAATCATCAATCTGAGCAAGAGGGTATCTATTCTTGATGGTTATTTTTTTTAATGCTCTTTAATAAACAAAGATACTCTATGAACCATATTTTTTGGCTCTAAAAAAATTGGAGAACCACATGGATAAGTGTTAGGAAAAATTATACCTTGCATAATCAAACATTGTAACTGTCATTTTACCTCATTGGCATTCTACAAGGATTGCCTGTAAATATTAAGGTTTGGAAGAGGACTATCGGGTAGTAAGTGTATCTCACGCTCAATATTCCTAACCGGGGGCATATTTTTAGGATCTTGGAAGACTTATTTGAACTGATGTATAACCTCTTTCATTTTCTTCTACATTTTGTTAGTAAACATGCTACAAGTGGTTTTATATGCAACAACTTTCTCTTTTTGAATATCTTTCAAAAAGAGAAAGAATAATTTCCCACTAGCATTAATAAGATTCTTATCTTCAGAGGAACTTACCAAAGAGATATTTAAATCTCTATTATAGGATGAAATGATGTAGCTCTTACCATCCTTCAACAAACTGTACTAATTAGATCTCCTTGTGAATATGGCATCCCTGATATACAAGTATTGGCTTCCAAACACTACACCACACACATCGAGAGGAACAAATCTATGGTAACTTCATCAATCAAATTTTTATTAATACCAAACATGATTTTTCAATGCTTGGTAACCTTGATGTCTTTTCCCTTCTTTACCCAACCTAAGGAATAAGGGCTTAGATGATTGTAAGTCTCTATTTTTTGTCTTATCAACTAACTCTTTACTTATCAAATTCACTTGCAAACAAGTATCAAAAAGAGCATCCAATTTGGATTTCTTCAAATAAATTTTAATATGAAATAACTTATCAAGTTCATTTTCTTGAACAACTTTACTACTACTAAAACATACCTCTCTATTAATAAGGTACAACACATTTTCTCATCTACCTCATCCATGGAATCTATTTTATCCCTTTGGAGGGAAACCATTGCCTTCATTTTGTTCTTCTTGTTCTTAAATGGGTGTAATTATGGTTGGAGCTTCCAACATTTATCCTCGAAATGAGTGTCAACATCACGATGACCATAATGAAATTTAGTATCCTTTTTAGAAATGAAAGTAGGCATTATTTTTACCTTTCCCTTTCCCTCTTCCCTTTTTCTTTGTGTCACTTTGTTTATTTGAATCATGTTGAGAGGTATAAGAACTCTTCTTCTTATCCATATCTAGATAGTGGGCTTGAGAATAAGCCTCATCTACGTTCACTAAATTGGATAAGATAACTGGTCTTCTCAAGTGGCTAGGGAGTCCACCAATGTATTTCATCAAGATATCCTAGTCTACTTCATATTTTTCCATTTGGAAAGCCTTCTTCTCAAACTCATTTATGTACTCTTGCACATTTTTGCTTTGCATTTTCTTGAGATATTGCCAATACATGGACCTCTTTACTCATAACAAATAGGATATAATTGCTTCTTGATTAAAATCTTACATTCATCCCACTTAGAAGTAAGAGGATGCTTCTTAACCAACAAAGTGTGAACATGAATTTTAAACCAAGTTAGAACACAATTGGTTAATTTTAACCTTGAAATAATTTTTCTGACTCATTAATCTAATGAAAATTGAAATATACCTCTAATTGGGCTAGCCAATGGTATAACTTCTCAGAATTTATGTCTCCATCGTATATTTTTTTAAATATTTGGTTAAAATAAGGTTTTGGCATGGGCCCTACCTTGTTAGAACATGGATCTCCAATCCAGATATGTCCTTAATGATATCAAGAAACCAAATAAAATCTAAATATAAAAAAAACAACCAGTTAATATGCAAAATCCACAAAGAACCAACACCAAACTAACATAGGAACAACACGAAACTAGCACATAACCAGTTGAACGCTAACCAAAAAACAAGAAAATGATCAACAAAATCAAAATAAGACCATGATGGGAAAGCCAATAAGACGATCAAGAGATAACCAAAAATTTTTGTGTTGAGATTTTATCTATCCTTTGTTTGTTAAGATATCTTTAGGGGTGGAAACAAACCCCATCTAGTTCTAAAGCCTTTTAGAGCCCACTCTAATGTTAGCACATAGATCAACAACTTTATTTCCTTATCTGAAATTATGGGAGAATTCATTGCTCAAGAAAATATTTAACATGCAAATGGAGTCATCAATGATTTTATCGATGATCCAACTCAGGGGGTTTTGTTTTGAAGGCAATTCAAAATGTTCATCAAGACACCTTCTATGTGCAAGTATTGTTTTTAAACTAATGCTAAATGTGAATAGAAGACTAACACCTAAATAGTCTTAATTAGCAAGAATTAAACAACATTCTAAGCACCATCATGATAAGAATTAATCAAGGGTTAGATGCTAAACATTCATTAATACAAAACTTTGAATCTAACAATGCTTAAACATCTAGAAATCCTCTATTCTCTAACAACATGTGAATGAAGGAACCTAGGTAGGCTCCATGGCTATCAAAAATAGTTGTCCTTAATGTTCCAAGAACCTAGGAATGAGGGCTAGTCAAAGTTGGGCTACAAGACCCTTTTGACACCTCCCATATGACCTAAGCACTTTCAAGAAAGAGGCTTAACTCTTCAAGATGATGAACTCTCAAGAGGACAAAAATGCAAGCTCTTAGTCTCTTAGCTATATGCTTTGCATTTACTCTCTTAAGAAGTTTAGGTGTAGGTATAAAGGTAGGAGGAGGGCTCTTTATATAGCCCAAAGGATAAAAGGTTCAACACATTCTCATGAATGTGGGAATAATGGAGATGTAGAGTTAGTTATGGATAAGAGGGGTTTAGATGGGGTTGAGTTAGCTTTAGGAGGGTTTAGTTTGTCCTCAAGTGGCTCATGTGGATAAAGGGGGTGTATTAATTAATCAAGATGATTAATTAAATACATGTGCAAGCTTTTATAAGCTTTTAGATGGATATTAGTGTGATTTGGACCATTAGGAAGGGATTAAACCAATTAAATAGAGATTTATTGATTTAATGAGAAGGGAGGCTAATTAATTAATAATAATTAATTAGACTAGATAGAAGGTGTTGATTAACGAAGGGTCGTTAATTAGGGTATGTGTTGGATATGTGACTTAATTAATTAGCATAATGTAATCAATTAACAACAATGGAAGAGAAGATGAGTGTTATTGACAATATGTCGTCAATTTGCGGGAAAGGAGATAATTAGCACAATTTAAGTATTTAAATTATTCGGGCGTAATTATAGGTGTCTACATTTGCCCCTCTTTGGGGTGCGTAAGTGAAGCCACTTCAAAGATAGTAGATGGAAGAAAATTTTGAAGGGATAGAAGAAAAATTAGTAGGAGGGAGAGATGCCCCCTCGAGTGTCAATGGGGTGATGAAAGAAGTCAATTGACAATCAAAAAAGGTTAGAGGTAGATAGAAGAATGGGAAGGGGAAGGATGCCCTGATGAGAGAGAAAATTAGGAGTGAAAGGGAAGTGACGTAGAAGAAATATGGAGGAAGGGAGAGAAGATCTTAGCCTCTAGCCGTACTATTTATTTGGAACAATTTTGATGTCATCATATTGCCATAGGAACTACATCATCGGTCCTTATGAAAAATATAAGCATATGACAAAGGTAGAATGACATGAAAAGCCATGCTACGAACACTTGTCCATTGCTGAAAATACCAACTCCACATAACATACAATAATGCAATGCAATACGAGAAGGAAACAAGCTCATTTAACAGGGAAAACAAGTATGAACGCACATATCCAACCCAACAATGGTCAAGACAGTTGTACAAATGTTTTGTTATCAATGCTGAAGAGATCCACAAGTTTTTGATTGATGACAAGGGTTAAAAATGATGCCCCAAGAAAGGATACATGCAAGGGGAAATGATAATGGACATGGGGTCCAAGAAAAGCATTTTGCGCAACAAAATAGCACCAGGCAACAAACGTGCCCCAAAGTACAGATGAAGCAAGCAGATAGCTTTGTGAATGGTTGTGAATCCGGTGATCCACGAGTCGTATTAATTAGGGAAGATGTGAGACAAAACCAACAGGATATGGAGAAAATACCATGTGCAAGACACAAGTTTTCAGCCGTAATAAACAAGTTACCTTTTTTGTAGGGTTTTTTACTTTTTAGGATTTTTTGAAATTTTTTTGCCCTGTTTTTAGATTTTTTGATATATATATATATATATATATATGTTTTTATTATTTTTGCTTTCCAAACTATGGTGAATAGTAGAAAAAAGTAGAATAAGAAAGTGAAGGGCCTAGGGGTGACAGAAAGTGCCCTAGGTGGAAGAAAGGAGAAACAAAGGACAAATAATGTCCTTGTTAAGTGGAAAAATTAAGAAAAAATAATTATTTACAAGAGTGTGAAGAAGAATAAAAATCACCAGGGAGTAATAAAATTTCCCGAGGGAGAAGAAAGGGGTATCAGATAGCAAAAAATTCCCCAATACAATAAAAAAGAAGAGAAAAATAATTATTTAATAAAAATAATTATTCCACAGCGAATAGAGGAGAAAATGACGATCGAAATGGGTCTCCCAGCCTTCCGAACGGTGAAAAACAGGTTAATATACCCCCCAGGGGGGTAAAAACATCGCGACCAATTCATTTTAACTGAGCAGTTGAGAAAATTTTACTGTGAGGCTCTAACACCCAGAAGAACCATGGTGATCGCATGAGACCGTTTGAGGTGTGTGGATGCAATCCAGAGGGTACCAGCGGCATGTGAATGACGGCCCCTTTGTGAGTATCAAAAACTTGCTCATCTAATTTGTGTCATTAATGCCCTAAATTAGGTCTTTAGGCAGTATAAAAATGTGTAGGCACACCTGCGCGTAGGCACAGGCGTGGGATAGGGCACGCAGGTGCCATTTTGGGGGTGACAAGTGCCTTTTGAGGGTGCAGGCACCAAGTTCAAATGCACACATGCACATGACACACACACAAGCATGTATGCGCACACACGCACATGCAGAAATAGGGCACACACATAAAAAGTGTGGCACAAGGCATGGAGAGGAAGGCGCACACACACAGGAGCATACGTGCCCAAGTGCATAGCACCAAATTGGTGGCGCACATGCCAAAAAGGGTGCGTATGAAGCACTAAAAGAGAGCACACATGCCAGAAGACATGCGTGCACAAGTGCAAGGTGCCAGAAACATGGTGCACACATGCCAAAAAGGGTACGTAGGCACCCTAGACAGGCAGAAAAAAGATAGGAAAGTGTCAAAAACATGACACTTAGAAGAATTTTTAGGATTTTTGGGTTAACCCTAAAAGATGAGATAGCTTTTTAGAAGAAATGCTAGGAACTGATGAGTGGCATGTTATTTTGTAGAGACGACTACCAGTTTTACAAACACAGGAGCGTCATACTCGGATTACCAAGTTAGAGGGAAGTATGTGCCGGTGTGACCACCGAGCTATGGATATTTTACTAGAGGTAGTGAGGCTAGGCCCCGTGGCTCGGATGCCCTCTATTGTATTATATCACAGCCTCCTGACTGCGCTAGCCAAGTGATGGCATAGCGAGAGTTAGTGTTTCAGACTGCCCACAAGGGAGATGATGGTGACTATTGAGGATGTTTGGTAGATCCTTCGCGTGCCCATGATGGGTACATTGATCGAGTACAACTCAGATGTAGGGCTGATTAGAGTAGTGTTTAGTGCTCTATTTGGTGTCAATGACATCCCACATGATGAGATGATTATAGCTTTACATGAGTGCATTTCTGACCCAACATTGCATCGGGGACCTCTCTATATTATGGCTCTTATCAGTGGGTTCCTACTCACTGATAAGATAGGGACCTCATTCCCGAGAGGATTACTACCATTGGTTCATGGCATTTATAGCAGTGAGAGATATTGCTGGGGGCAGTGTATACTGGCCCATTTATACTGGGATTTACACCTGATTACATACCATGGTCAGAAGACCATGGGGCCAGCTTTGTTATTATAGATATGGTCGTGGGATCATATTGCTATCAGGTGCCCTATGGGTCCTTTCTGAGTCTGAGATCCCAAGGAGCCATCATACATGGCCTGGTTAGCAGCTAGTAGAGATTTACGTGGCCATCTTGGTAGCCTATTCAAATATAGGTAGGATTTTGATGAGCTAGCAGCGATAGATGTCATTTGGCATCCATACAGGAACTTCCAGTGGCTAGAGGATGCCACAGAGCTCAGTGTGTGCTTGGTGGAGCACTTTCTTATTGGCAACCGTAGTTATATCATAGAGCTGTATCGGGTAGACAGGTGCCAGCATAATCTTGGCAGAGTACAGGGGGTCCCCCAGCCAGATATCTGGCATGCACGTAGGGATGCAGAGAGGAAGACCATGGGGCCTCATATACTAGTGGCTCGAGCCAGGGCTAGTTTCACATAGGTGGTCCCCCAGGTATGGGACTTATTACGATAGGTGAGAGACCCCAGGACCATAACTAATTATGTAGCGTGGTATGCTACAGTATTACCCCGGTGGCTCACTATTCTAGAGGCAGCTTGGGTAGCATGTATTCACCTACTTGTAGAGGTATGACATGGGGCAAAGTGTAGGGCTAGAGTAGTAGCATAGGGGCTAGACCCAGAGGATCCATTTGATGGTATCCCAAATGATGGATAGGGTGCCCCACAGGCACAGGGACCGAGGCCATAGCGCCCAGCACAGGAAGCCATGTAGCCACCCAGAGGTAGGGTTTTTAAGTAGGGACAATCTTCTAGAGTACCTCAGGGACCAATCCCTGAGGCACACATAGCCTCCCAACCAGTGTCATAAACATCCATAGTACAGGTGTAGGTACATCAAATCATAGCTGAGAGATACGCGGCCAGAGTGGAGAGAGACAAGGCTTAAGGCTAGTGCGTGATAGTTGTAGCAGAGCGTGATGAGGCCCGAGCTCACATAGTTACTTTGCTGTCAGAGTAGGATTATGATCAGGCCCCAACTAGGCCATGAGATGACAGAGTAGCATGGTGGAGCCAGATCTGAGAGACAGCTCCACATGGGGTGCAGATATTGAGCCTCCTTCATCAATCTCAGTCACAGGTGCACATGGCTGTTGCACAGAGAGATAATGTGTATGCTCGATCACAGGCCTTATTAGCACAGAGGGACTAGGCCCGCGTCGATTTGCAGGTGATGACCACAGAGAGAGATTGAGAGGATACTGCTGCTAGATAGGATGAGGTAGACTTGGGCTGAGTTACAGGTGAGTGAGATACTTCCCTCTAGGTAGCGCTCACCTCTGGAGATGCAGACCTGATACGTGATACCACTCGACTTGGTGGTGAGGCCCTCTTCTACAAGACTACATATTACAGAGTGGTTCCACTAGAGTAGCGAGTGGCACTATCACAACTATCTAGGTCGAGTGCATTAGTATCTCGATCATAGAGATCTGGCCATTCGACTAGATCAGTTAGACAGCCTGTACCAGAGAAGCCAGCGAGACTAGCGCCCTCCCAGCCTGCAATGTTTTATCATCCAGAGGACAGATCTGGGAGCCCCGGTGAGGGTGAGAGCTGTGGTTGAGAGCCACATATTTATTGTATAGATTCTTTGATATGTATGCCTCTTATAAAGGCTGATGTTGATGTACAGTTATGTTATACATGTATTTTTGATGATGCCTCATGATGAAGGCTTGATTCTTTCAGATACATGCCCCTTTTTTATGGCATTGTGTATCGATGATGTATCGTATTGAGTACTTATCTGGACATTGTATGTATGTACACAGACATTGTTGATGTATCACCTTTGTACGCCTCAGCTGAAGGAATTTTTGATATAGAGCACATATTTGTATCCATTTTTGATATAGATGTATATTTGACACACATGTATATATATATATATATATATATATATATATATATATATATATATATATGAGGATTACCTTGTTTTTACCTTGTTTTGGATCATATACACATGGTTGTGAGATGATATACTTTATTGTTTTGATACATGCATATAGATGGTTTTTGCTTTATCTTTAAACTCATGGGGAACTAATTGACAATGGGACATGAAACGTATTTAGTGTCTTGAGCGGGCACGCTGCCTGTATTGGATTTGATGCATGTTATTTTCTTGATTCAGCACTTATGGATGTTGTTATGATGTTATCTAGATTCATACATTTTACATGTACTGATTATCCTGATGTTTGATGTATATACATGTGCTTGTTTAGAATGTTAGATGATAGATCCGTAGATGATATCAAATGCATTACTCATGTGATGTTTTTTTGATGTAATAGACGGGATGATATGATGATATTGGTGTGGGGGGGGATAGATTTTTTATTATGCACAACCCCTCTTGCCCCCATTGATGATACGATATGTGATGATTAGCTTAGCATACATGCATGATGTAAAACTTAGCATTTTTGTTTATATATGATGTATAGATGATGTTAGATGTGATGATAATGATGGTAATGTGATGTGAATGATAACAAAATAGAGAACATGCAAGAAAAAAAACCAAATGATAACAAAGAACACAAGGAATTAATGCAATACACCATGATTCACCATGCTTTATTAACAAGTAACAAACAAAACCAAATGCTTAAGAAATAACATAATGAATTAACACATTATATCATGATCTCCCAAGATTAACCAGTATGCAAAAACTTACCGCAATATGCACAAACAAGAATAAATCTAATCTAAGCAAGAAAAGATGAATCCTAACAAAGTACACCTAAGCAACAAACAACCCAAAAAGCAAGAATGCAAAACACTATACAAGCAACAAGCAAAGCAAGGAAACAAGACAATGCCAGTAAATGTTTTTGTAAGATATGTTTTCATGGACTATTTTCTATTGTTTAGGTCTTTTCAAAACAATTTTCTATTGTTTAGGTTTTTGTGAAACAATTTTCTATTGTTTTTGGTGTTTTCGAAACAATTTTCTATTTTTTTTGGTGTTTTCGAAACAATTTTCTATTGTTTTCAATTTTTCCTAAACAATTTTCTATTGTTTTTGGTGTTTTCTAACGATTTTCCAAAGCTATGTACAGGTAACCAAGAAAGCATGGATACCCCCCAACATTAGATGGGGAATATACAAGGGCATAAGCCACACATTTATGAACAAGAAGGTGAAGTCATTGGGTTGCCCCCAGTGTAAGATGGGAAATAGCGAAAGACCACACCCCTCACAGATGAATAGAAGAAGGCAAAGCCGGATCAAGGTTGGACAAGATGGTGTGCTCAAGGAATCTTGAAGGCAGAACCAGGTCCAAGCCAAAGACAACTACCCTCCTAACACAGAATGCTTGTGAACAACAAATCCTCTCGAGGTGTCGGAAACCAGTTTTCACCCAAGGACTTGTCCAAAGTGCCACAATTGCATGGTTTTCACTAGTGGACGACCTATTTTCTTTTTTCCTTTTCTGATTTTCTTGATTCTTTTTGTATATTTGATTTTTGTAACCTACTTACGCCATGTTCAAGCATATAACTGCTTAAGATGCATGGTGTTCATGGGCTCCCGGAGCTCATCACCATTGGGTGAGCCAGTTTGTATGCCCCTGTGCCGTACTTGGTAACTATGACATAGGGTCCTAACCAATGTGGTTTGAACTTCCCTTTCTTTTCTCGCTCTACTCTAGTGTTGAACTGGTTCTCCTTCATGACTAAATCACCAACCTCAAAATGATTAGGGATGATTATCTTGTTGTAGTTTTTGAAGACTCTATGTTGATACACTTTCAGGTGATTAAGATCGTGAATGTGCCTCTCATCCAGTAGCTCTAACTCAGCCAGTCTTGCCACTCGATAATCTTCATCCTTATCCAGATAGTCCTAAAGAGAGATTCTCAAGGAAGGAAGTTCGATCTCTAAAGGGATAATAGATTCTGTCTTGAACACTAGGGAATATGGTGTTGCACCCGTAGGAGTGCGAATGGATGTTTGGTAAGCCCAAAGGGCTGGATGGATTTGTAGGTGCTAGTTTCGACCTATTTTGCTAACCATCTTCTCCATTATCCTTACCAAAGTCTTGTTTTTTTCCTTAGCTTGTCCATTACCCTGAGGGTAATATAGCGTGGACCATTTTAATCTGATTTGGAACCATTGGTAAATACCTTTCATATTTTTGTTCTTAAATGACTTCCCATTATCTATAATGATGGCTGCGGGAATACCATATCAGCAAATGATGTGATTCATGATAAATTTAGAAATATGTGCTCCTGTGACATAAATTAAAGGGACAATCTCCACCCATTTTGTAAAATATTTTGTAGCTGTAATGATATGTGTATGACCATCAGATGAGGTAGGAGTAAGTTTTCCTATTAAATCAAGTCCCCACTTGGAGAATGGCCATGGGGTAGTGATTGGTTGCAATGGCTGTGATGAAGCATGGATGAAATTTCCATACTTTTGGCAAAGCACACATTTTCTAACATAATTGCAATAATCAGTTTCCATGGTAGGCCAATAGTAACCTACTCTCAATAGTTTCTTAGCCAAGACCATTATGTTTGTATGTGCTCCACATACCCCTTCATGCACTTCTTTGATTACTTGGATTGACTCCGTCACATCCAGACAACGTAATAGATTCCCATCGTAGCCATGATGATAAAGTGTACCTCCTAAAAGGGTGTAACGGGCTATCTGGTGAATCAGGCTTTGCTTTTCAAAATAGGAGATATTGGGAGGGAATGTGTTGTCCTTAAGATAGGTGAAAATGGGTTCATACCACGGGGAATGGGGACCAACAAGCTCACAAGCCAGGAAAGATTCCGGCATGTCATATGCGGGCTGGCATAGATTTTCTACAAAAAATGGCATATCATTGTTCCCCAGCGGAATACGAAGCATAGACCCCACCATTGCCATGGCATCTGCTGATCTATTCTGTGCTCTTGGGATTTGTTCAAAAGTAATACACACAAAATACTCCTTTAGAGTTTCCACTAACTTTTGTGTAAGGTATGAGCTTGTCATCCTTAACCTTATATTCATCATCAACCTGCTTAGTGATTAACTACAAATCACCTACAACCTTAACATAGTGAACATTCCACTTGATGGCCAGCTTCATCCCTACAATGAGTGCTTCATATTATGCAATATTGTTTGTGCAAGGGAAGGCCAGGTGGAAATCCTGCGGTATAGGATCGCTAGAACGAGTAATAAGAACTACTCCTGCACCTGAACCATGAAATGTAAATGATCCATCAAAATGTATCTGCCACATGATAGATTCTTCAATGTAGAGCAAGGAGGCATCTGGCAGATCCAAAATCAAAGGTTCCATGCTTTGCAAGGGTGCTTCCGCTAGCTGGTTTGCAAGTACTTGTCCTTTAACTGATTTTTGATGGACAAATTCTATGTCAAACTCACTGATTAGAATGATCCAATTAGCCATTCTACCTGTGAGGGTTGGTTTGGACAAACAAATACTTGAGGGGGTCGACCTTGGATATGAGCTTGGTCTTAGTATTCAGTAGGTAGTGGTGAAGTTTCTGAAAGGTAAAAACAATGGGCCAAGCAAGCCTTTTCAATCTGAGGATAATTAAGCTCATAGGCAATGAGGGTGTGACTCAGATAGTATACCGCTTACTCCCTATGCCTAAGGTCGTATTGGGCAAGAAGCACACCAATAGCAAATTACATAGCGGAAAGATAGAGAAATAGTGGTTCCTCCCAGAGTGGGAGGTATGAGGATAAGTGGATTAGCCAGGTATTATTTAAGAAAAGAAAAAGGCTTGCTATTGCTCGGGTCCCCGGAGGAAAGTGACATCCTTTTAAAGCAAATGGGTGAATGAGTGACATTTATCTGCAAGTTAGAAGATAAAGCGAGCGAATGGGTTGAATTTTCCCCTGTACAAGCTGCGTAGTTTCTTGATATTCTCAGGTGGAGGCATTTCAGTGATAGCAAGACACTTTAGTAGGGTCTACCTCGATACCTCGTCTTGACACAACGAAGCCCAGGTAGTTTTCTGGATAGTACACTGAAGAAACACTTCTTTGGGATTCTAGCCTGAAGTTTGTATTCACACAGGTGCGTTCAAAGATATGTTGTAAAATGACAGGATGATCCTCTGTTGGTTTGGACGTTCCTAGGATGTCATCTATGTAGTCCTCCATGATATCATGAATCATATCATGAAAAATAACTGTCATGGGCCCATCTGGTAGGTAGCTCCTAAATTTTTAAGGCAAAATGGCATCACCTGATAGTAGAAGGTGCCCCAAAGAGTTGTAAAATTTGTCTTGTGTTGGTCCCTCCTAAACAATATTAATTTGATTTTAACCTGAAAAAGCCATCCATGAGTGATAGCATTTCGTACCCTACTATTGAGTCAACAATCATGTAAATGTTGGGCAGCAGAAAATTCATCTTGACAGCAAGCCTTATTGATGTCCTCTAAAATCTATGTAGATTTAGATACCGATAGGTTTCTTCTAGATATGAACAATGTTTGATATCCATTCAAAATAATCAATTAGTCTAATGAATCCTACTGCACAAGAAATATTTCCAACTCCTCTTTTACCAACAATGCCACTTTTCGGTGCATCTTTGGGAGATTTTGTTTGATAAGGCTTGGCGTTTGCGTGCACCACCAGGTTGTGCATCGAGTGAAGTTGGATCTAAGCTAGGAATGTCCTTGTAAGAACATGCAAACACATCAATAAACTCTTGTAGCAACATAGTGAAACGTCTTTTGTTCTCTAGCTGAGAGTCATGCCCCCAATTTTACAATCTTGGGATCCTCTTCTATACCAATATTGACATCAATGGGTTTCTTTGACTAACAATTTTGATAAATCCTCCATACACGTAGGATTAGGAGGAAGGTTGAGATCTTCATCAAGGATGTCTCCACGAGATTTTAATTCTTGGCATGGTCACTTTGTTTGTCTTTGATTTTCTTATTTGTTTTTCAGCCAATGCCTCAAAGAGGTTTTCACTGTGTGACTTGGACTTGATTTTTACCCAGGATTTTCTTTAGAAATTTTTCCCTCACTTTTCTTTAAATTTTGATAACCACGAAGTTCAGCCTCCTCGCCAAAGTAGGTGTAGGTATCTAAGTTGAAAAAGAAATCCTTCTTGTGATCCCCAATGGGAATTGTATCCCTTATTCCCATGAACTCTGCAATAGCCTCATCATTCTCGAATAAATCTAGTGGCACTTGATGTTGTTGGTCCCATTCAACAAGGGAGGGGTATACAAGTTCAAGGGTTGGTTCTATGGGGGTTAAGGTTAGGAAAATGTTGTTCATGAAAAGGTTCGTGGAGGCTAGATCCTCATATTGGATACAATGGGAATCTGTATCGCTATCTAGATAGTTGGAACTATCCTCACACTCTGAACAAGTCACATCTTGATTATTGAGGTGTGCTCGATAAGGGCGAATCCCAATGCCATATCTTTCTATTTTGAAATGTGGAAGAGGGACTGGTTCTCTTTTTCCTTGTTTGTTCCTCCCACATCTTAGGCCTTTGTAGCCCATGGAGTATATCATTCTGCTAAATTTTTCATATTCTGGGGTTTAATAACAGGATGGCTAAGTATCCTCGAAGACCCAAGTTGTAGGTGGATCAAGAAATTTTTCCTCAGCTAACAAGACTCCAGGTAGGAACAACCCAATAGTGTATTCCTCTCTAGGTCTCCTGAAGTGGTAGTTAGGTTGACCTATAGTCTTGGGTGACAAAGAGAGATTTGACACCAAGAGTGCTTGTTCTACATTATACTCCCCATAACCATATTCTAGAATTTTCATCTCCCATGAATCAAATGGAGATGTTGAAGTTGATGTCCCATGAGCACAAGAACTAAGATAATATGAATCTACCCGGGACTCCATGGCCTCAGACTGAAGAGGGACAACTATATATGTGGAGGGACATACGTATGTACCCTTTTGTGTAAAGCTATTGAGATCTCTACAATGAGCAAAGGGATTTGAATCTCCTGGTATTGTAACCGTATGTCCCTCATGCTTCAACTTAAAGCATTGATGAAATGTTAATGGCATGAATCCATGGTTGGCCTAGAAGCATGTTATATGGAAGTTCCAAGTCTAGGATGTGAAACTTTATCTGATGACAAGTGGGACCCACCTCCATGGGTAGCATGATGGTCCCTGCTGATTATTTTTCCACATTTTCGTATGCGGTGATAGTGATAATATAGGACTCAAGATCTTCCTCTGTACATCCCAATTGTTTGACCAACTTAAGTGCATAGATGTTCAACCCAGATCCATTATCCACAAGCAACCATTTGCTTTTCCTACGGGTGATAACTACCTCAATGTATAAGGGCAGATTATGTGTAGGATTCTTGGTAAGGATCTCCCTATGGTTGAAAGTGAGATGCTCACTTGGTGCAATGTTTTCCACCATGGCTTGAAGGTGTGCAGGATCAAATTGTAAAGGCACTCCCAACCCCTGAAGAGTTTGGTATAGAATGTCCTTCTGCGCATTGGATTTCTTGAGAAGATA
Organism: Taxus chinensis; assembly: GCA_019776745.2. Taxonomy (NCBI): domain Eukaryota; kingdom Viridiplantae; phylum Streptophyta; class Pinopsida; order Cupressales; family Taxaceae; genus Taxus; species Taxus chinensis. The sequence continues at coordinate 488,873,605 of CM034154.1, forward strand.
TAAGATTGAAATATTAGTAGATGTCTTCTCAAGTTGTTCTAAAAGGTTATATTTACTAGTTTGCAGGGTCATTGGAGAGGGTTCCGAAATCATGAGATAGGTACAACTTGTTACCTCAACATAGTCCTTTCCCTTGATCCGGATGATATTAACACAATCTGTTGGTATCCAGATTTAATCTCCTTCAAAACTTGAACAACATCATGAATCCGCACAAGACACTCAAGGATAGATAGATGTTTTGTATGTCATTTATAGCCGGGGTCACACCTATCTTCTTGTTTGCATTCAAGAATTGAGGGAGTGGATATCACCTTCATAAGGGTTTTGATCTAACCCTCACTATTTTAGGTTGTGCCTATCAACCAAGGTAAGAGAACCTATATTGCAGCCCCTATATGGTAAGGAGATGAAGATATCCTTGTGTTTTGTATATGATGTGGAGGAGGCTTTGTGAAAACATGATCAAATATCCATTATCCAAACTCAAAGGAGCTGTCACTACTAAATGATGGAAATGTTCTCAAAACAAAGCTAGAGTTGCTAAAGACATGATAAAACCCTGATCAATTTTGTGCATCTTTGTGAAAGGATTGAATTCTTTTGTGGACACACAATGCAGATGTAGGGGTATTGTAGGTAGGATGAGTTAGTTTAAAGTGAAATTATGATGAGAGATATTGGGACAAGAGTAGTTAGGAGTCATCACCTTATTTGGGAAACCTTGCAAAAGAATTACAACACCTAAACAACAGAGATATTTCAATGAATTTGAAGTGCTCTTTCAACCAGGATGTGTGCACATATGGATGCCCAAATCTGCACTATTCCATACAAACTTTGATAGCCTACCATAAAAGGCTTGAAGAAAAATATCAATAAAGCATTCAGAACCCCTTGTTAGATCATGTCCTAAGGTACACCCAAAGGTTTATAAACACCCTCAATTTACAAGGAAGGTAAGATGAATTTAAATCTGTTTATCTCCCCTCAAATGAATGCTCTTCTGAATGGAAGATTGCAGATGCCTTCAAACCCTCTACAAGAAATGAGACCATGTATGACCAATAAATATCCCAAACACAAGATTGCAACATGAGCATGAAACAAAAATTGAAAACATACTGAAATACAAGTGCATGCAAGCTTTGCCAAGAGATAAAACCAGTTAATCCAAGAATTTGATCAAATATATCAGCAAGGGAATGTTATTTAGACAATCTCAAAGCTTGTTGATGGATTTACAGCTGAAACCAACTCAACATGATGAACATTTGATGTAAACTGGAATCAAAATGGCTCTCAGACAGTTTCTCAAAAAGGAAATGGACTTCTTCTAGTTTTTTCCTGTGAAATTTCTTCTCTCTTTCTCCAAAATTCTCAACTGACCTCAAAAAATGTTTCCAAACTATATGATATATCCTATGCCAACTTGGATCCTTGCATCCCAAGAAAAGAATATGCCAAAGGGATCAAATTTGTTACAAAACCCTATCCATTTGATGAAAAATGATATAAAACTGTGAAACAGCTCGCCAAATGCCAGAGATGCACAGATATTTTAAAATATTGCATGAAATCAGATCCTTATCCATCCAGGGTCACGTTTTTGGCATTCCACCATGCCAGCATGCATTTGCAATCATTTTTCACCTTTTTCCCTCACCATTTTTAACTCTGCAACTTTTCATTTTTACCTTTCACGTGTTTTTCATGGGCTGAGAAAAATATCTCACGAAAAACACTATAGGGCACTGAATCAGCTCAAATAAATGATGCCATTGTGTTCAGAAGGTCGAAGGGATGCAGATTCATATAAAATTTCATGTGTTTTGGTGCAAAAATGACGATTCCACACTTCTTGGAGCTCCAATGGCACCCAAAAATGAAAATGCACAGCTGTCGTTGATTAAAATCAACTTTAAATGCCAGCCTTCCACGTGGCAGATCCAAATCCTCTCTAAAAAGTGCCAAAATTACCTTTTTTCCTTTACACAAGGTGGGACACATGTCCAAACATGATTGAGGTGGGTCCCCAATCCTTAAAAAGCATTTCAAACCCCTTTTGAATTTTGGAAAATTTTTGAAAATTTTCCTGCGGGCCCCTGAATGCGCCACGTGTGCTCCTATGGACCCTGTTTGAAAATCACGGGCCAAAATGACAAATTTGCTCCCAATTTTGAGAAAAGGAAAATTTTCTCAAAATGTTCCGCACTCCCGAACACCCGTTGTTTCTCTTCCACGTGTCGATCTCCCATTGGATGCTGAGATGACTCATCAAGTTTTTCTGTGGGTTTATTTTTCACTTTGAGATTTTTCGCTAAAATTTGGAAAATTTTCCATCTTTCCTCCATGCTCTGAATTTCCATCGAAAGTCAGACATGTGTCCACTGTTCATTGGTGGCAGGGCCTCGAAATGAAATTTTCCTTCTTACCTTTTGAAGTTAAAAAACTTCAACTGCCTCCAAGCCTCCACCTCTCCATTTCATCCTTGTGCATATGTGTCACACTATGATTCGCGTAGAGATCTGGCTCAAAATGTTACTTTAAAATTTTGCCTCCAAAGGCAAAAATCCAAAAAAAACATGCATCACCCCACTTTTCCCTTACTCCCATGGACACATGTCACCCCTCCATTGGGTGTGGGCCCTTGGTTCCAAATGACGTTTTGAGCCCAAAAAATTGATTTTTTTTTTAATCCACCGTCACCCATTTGATCCTCCCATGCCACATGTCGCCCTTCCATTGGGCGCAGGTCTTCGGGTCGAATTGTAAATTTAACACTTTGAAGTTAAAAGATTTCAATTTTTTCACAAATTCCACCCATTCATGCTAACTTTCTTGGACACGTGTCCACTTCGTATTGGGTGTGGACCCCTAGGCAAATATTTTCCTTTTGCATTTTGAAATAATTTTTTTTCAAATTCTTCTAAGTTCCCACTATTCCGGTCGATCTCCCTGGACACGTGTCACCTTTCCAATGGTTGTGGGCTCACGGGCCAAATTTTTCCCTTAGCACCCCGAGCCAAAAAACACCAAAAATTTCCAAGTCCTTGACCATCTGCCTGGCCCTCCTAGACACGTGTCATCATGCCCTTCGCTGCGAGCCTTCGGGAAAAAATTTGATTTTGAGAAATTTTTCTAAAATGGAAGAAAAATTTCCTAAGTTACTTCCGCCACCCGCCAATCCTCGACCAATCACATCAAGCCATGTAAGCACATCCTTGTAGCACTACGGGGCTACGGGGAAAATTTTTCTTCCGACATCTTTGAGTCTACAACAATAAAATTTTCCCAACTCCCACACTGTCTGTTTGATCTCCCTGTGCCATGTGTCACCCTCCCATTGGGTGCGGGCCTTCGGGAAAAAGTTTGAGTTTGAGAAATTTGCAAAAAATGAAGGCAAAATTTTTAAGTGACCTCTGCCACTCGCTTCTCCATCTGTCCAATCGAATCATGCCATGTAGGCACACTAGGAAAATGCGGGGTCGTGGATCAAATTATCCCTTTGCCAAAAATTGAAAATTTGACAAGTTATAACATTTTTTCCGACTGCACCTGGCCAATGAGAGCTTGCCATATCAGCATAGAATTTACAATGATAAATTTAACAGCCCGAGAGCACGTCAAAAACGTGAAAAATTTAGGGAATGCCCTAGAAACTGAATTTTTTGACAGGGAAGGTAGAATTCTTCATTTTAAACCAATTGAATCATCTCTTGACATCATTTGCAACCTTGGGATTGGGGAAACACTTGCATGAATTCAGGATTTGATCAATTTTGAGCTCTTTCATGATTTGGCAAAGGAGAAAATGGTACAGCCTATGAAAATGAATGAATCAGCGCAAAAATAGGGGGGAAACTTGGATTTTACTTCAATTTAGGGTAGAATAACAACAATGAGGGCATTTTCAAAGGTATTCAGTTGGAAAATGTGAACTGCAGACCATGAAATCAAAAAATGAAACATTTGTGAGCATATTCAGTCATGGAAAAACAAGGCACATTATGAAAAATCAATAATGGGACCAACATTGCCTCCTTCTTGGGGATGGGCACTCCCACTGAGTGCCACAAGATCACAACATAGACCAAGTGTCAGAAATCCATTAGGCAAGGAGTCAAAACATGCAGAGCAACCCAAAACCAAAATTTCCACCAAAAACAGGCTGAGAAAACCACACCAACAATGGTTACCAAGGACAAAAGGGCAAACCACAAGCCAAAAATAGCAAAAACAAGGAAAAGACAAAACAAAAAAAGGGTTATACAAATGTACAACTTGTGCATACCTCCTTTGGGGATTTAATCCAAAAAGTGTTTTAAATGTCTGCCATTAACAGGCAGCTCCAACAAATCCCCATCCAAATCCTTGAGAAAAAATGTATTTTCTCCAATCCTGATATCAATGGCATAAGGGCCCATCCATAGAGCATCAAATTTTCCATGCTTTCCCTTGTCTTCATGCCTACTATCCCACAGCAAAACTAGATCTCCAACATTGAAAGCTCTAGGGGTGACCTTCTTATCAAACAAATTCTTCAATTTCTCCCTAAACCTGACATGCCTTTGATGAGAAGCTCTCCTTTCTTCATCCAACTCAATGATCTGATTGATTCTTGATTCATATGGGCCATGTTCTTGATCTTCCAACTGTTGGGAAAACTGAAAAGTGGATAATTGCAGGTGTAATGGCAGCAAAGCCTGAGTTCCATACACCAGTTCAAATGGGATTTTACCAGTTACTCTTTTTGGAGTTATCCTATCAGCCCAAACTACAAATTTCAACTGTTCTCCCCACTTCTTCTTGTTGATTTCAAAGGTTCTTCTAATGATCTTGAGAAAGTTTTTGTTACTTGATTCAGCTTGCCCATTCCCTTGTGGGTTGTAGTTTGAAGAATAGGTCAGATTTATCCCATATTCATTGCACATTGCCATCAAAGGCTTGGCTCTAAAACACATAGCATTATCAGACACAATCTTAACTAGAACCCCAAATCTGCATATGATATGATTCAACAAGAAATCCATTACCACTTGGTGTGTTGCCTTTCTAGATGGAATTGCCTCAACCCATTTTGTAAAATAATCAGTTGCTACAAGGATCCATTTATAACCAGCACTAGAAGGATCTGAAATCTCACCAATAAAATCCATTCCCCATTGTTTGAAAGGAGCTTCAACTGATACAGGCTGTAAAGGAAGGGAGCCTGAAGCTGTCAATCTTCCTGAAAAACGTTGGCAACTATCACACCTTCTAACCATCCAGTTTACATCTTTGAAAAGAGTTGGCCACCAATAACCAGCTCTTAAAATCTTATGTGCTGTCACTCTCCTAGAAAAATGTCCTCCACAAAATCCCCCATGGAAATCAGCAATCAACTTGGGAGCTTCATCTTCAGTTATGCATTTCAAGAGGACACCTTCAGGGTTCTTCCAAGCTAGCCCAAGGTCTGTTATGACATATTTCTGAGAAGCCAGCTTGAGGGCTCTTTTCTGATTTTTATTTAAGTGACTGGGACAACATAAGTGCTTGAGGTAATAGACCACATCCTTGTACCACTCAGAATTCATCAATTTGTCAAGGAGATCTACCCTTTCTTCCCCTAGTTGATTCACTTCTACATTCTGTAAATTACTCTTAGCCATGAGTTTGGCAAGACCTAAACCTCTTACCAGCTTTGTTGTTTGGATATCCATATCATACTCTTGTAATTTGTTAACCCATCCACATCTCTTTCTTGATATCTCCATGTCAGATAAGATGTCTTTAACCGTGGTGTGGGGAACATAAGCAATAATATTTGAACTCAAAATGTAGGGCCTAAAAATCTTTGTTACTTTTACTAATGCAAATGCTTGTTTCTCCATAATTGTGTACCTCAATTCAGCTACTTGTAAAGCCTTGCTAAAGAAAGCAATAGGCCTCTCAGCTCCATTTTCATCCTTTTGTAGCAAAACTGAAGCAATAGTAAATTCATATGCAAAAGAGAAGATTTGGAAAGGCATCTTATAGTTTGGAGCTGCCAAAATAGGTGCATGCTTGAGTGCATCCTTTATTCCTTCAAAAGCTTGGATGGCAGCCTCCTCCCACTTAATAACTTGATCCTTTCTTAGCATGCTTGTGATTGGAAGAGTCAACTCAACAAAATTGGAGACAAACCTTCTAATGAAATTGATTTGGCCAAAGAAAGATTGAATACCCTTCTTGGTTCTTAGCACAGACACCTTGCTGATTGCTTCCACTCTCTCAGGATCTATCATAACACCTTGTTTGGACACAATATGCCCCAACAGCTTGGATTTTGGCACACCAAAATGAAACTTCTTTGGATTAAGTGAAATTCCATACTCCCTACATCTGATCAACATCTTCTCTAGGTGTTGCAAATGGTCTACTCGCTGTCTTGAAAAAAAAGTCACATCATCTTGGTAAACTGCAATAAACTCATTGATATAACCAGCAAAGGCAACATCCATTTCCATTTGAAAAGTAGCACCAACATTCATCAATCCAAAAGGCATCCTTATAAAAACATAAGTCCCCCAAGGAGTAGTGAAGGCTTTCTTAAGTCTTTTTGATTCTTTAACAACTACTTGATTGTATCCAGAGAAACCATCCAAAGTAGAAAGCATTTCTGACCCTGTCACAAGATGCAACATATTCTCCATGTTTGGAAAAGGATAGTTTTCCTTCATAGATGCTTTGTTTAGATTCCTAAAATCCACACAAAGTCTGATATCTCCATTCTTCTTTCTAACTGGCACAAGGTTGGCAACCCAAGAAGAGTATCTAGTAGGCTGAATGATGCCACCATCTCTCAATTTCTTCAACTCTTCTTACATTTTCATGGAAAGTAGTGGGTTAATAGGCCTTTGTTTTTGTCTAAATGGATTAGTCTTGGCCTCAAGGGGAATCTCATGCTGAATTAAATCTTCTCTATATATGCCTTCAGCTCTAAATAAGACCAAGCAAGGAAGTCTTGATATTTTTTTAACTGTTAGGCATAGGACTATTTTTCTTCTTTGCTGAGATGACTACCCAACCAGATCTTCCTTGGTTTGTCTTTAGTTCCCAAGTTATGCTCTTCCACATCCCTTGAAGTAGACATATTTCTATTAATGATGCAATCAACATTGCTAAAATTGGATTCAAGTGCAACAAGACCTTTGAGAATGGTATTTGTCTTCAATTGTATAATATCCTTGTCAAACAAAGTTTCTCTACCTTCATTCATGCACACCATTAGTTCCCAATCAATATTCTGACCAAAAAACTCTCCTTGGCATTGTAAGAATCTCAAAACTTGTGCATCATCATCAAAAATCGTCCAATGTTTCAAATTATCTGGGATAGCTAGCCTTGTTAGCACTTCAACATCATATTCACAAAAAGGTGAAACGGTGCAATTGTCAAATTTAGAACCAAGGACAGCTAGCTTATCAGTAGCAACATTAAGACTTCTATCATGGTAAACAATGTTAAAGGAATCAAGCATTTCAATCAAGTCCCAAACATCATGCTTATATTGTCTCATACGCTGATTTTTTGTAGCATACAACTTTCTTACTTACTTGACAACCAACTCTGAATCTCCTTTGGCAACAATATCCTTTAATCCATACTTCCATGTAATCCTTAATCCCAATAATAATGCCTCATACTCAGCAATGTTGTTAGTACATTCAAAATTGAGCTTGAAGGAAAAAGGAAACTCTTCTAAACTAGGGGAAACCAACACTAAACCAGCACCATTTCCAACTTTGGAGCAAGCTCCATCAAATAGTAATGTCCATGGAGATCCTACCATACCAAGGCAATCTGATTTTTCCATCTTATTCTCTTTTCCATCAACAAAACCAATGAAATTTTCAACATCTACATCAGCAAACAACACTTCATAAGAAGCATTGTCGGGATCTTCAATCAAGTGTAACATCTTCTTTTCACCGTAGATTTTGACAAGGCTGCCCTCAATGGGAATGGTGGCATAGGAAATGTCCATTTGAACACTACCACCAACACTTGTAGCCCACTTTCTTGAAAAAATCATACCCCATTTGGCAGGGCAGTCAACAATTACAACATCAAGTTTTAAATTCTTACCCAGATAGGCTGCAAGTTGCACTACTAAACCCTTCACACATCCAACAACTAGCACTTCCCTTGAATCCATGGCTGTACACTTTCCATATGCTACTGTCACCTTGATATCCAACTCATTCATAACTTCTAGAGGCATAACACTACATGATGCACTGGAATCAAACATGCAATTGTGAAGCAACGTACCTTTTACTAGCAAATTTGTGAAGAATGGATCAACATTCAATTGGGAATCAACCAAGGATGTCCCCAAATATACTTCAGGTGCCTCTCCAAGATCTTCCATTGGTGGTGGTGTTTTAGGGCTAGCAACACTTTGAAGAGGACTCTCAACAACATTTACATTTATGCTTGGTATACTCTTTTCTTCTTTCAATCCCAAGTATTCAAAAGCTCTTTTCTTTTGTTCAGGAATTCTAAGAAATTTAATAATGGGAACACTCACTTTAATTTGGATCAATACTTGGGCTATATCATATGGAACATTCTTTGGAAAAACAGCATTGGAAGGGAAACAAGAAGGTTCATCAGATGGAGAAGTATTCTTGGCAGCCTGGGCATGGAGAGGATTGATATTTTTGCATGGGACAACAAGGTTCTTAGAAATTGTTTCCCTTCTAGGGTTATCTTTGGGAATGCTTGTGAGCAAGGGCGACTTTGGCTTAGCTTGAGGTCCAGATCCTCTAACAACTTTACTTCTAGATTGTACTCCTTTTCTTGACCAACGACAGCATTCATTAACAATTGTCTATCTTCCTCCAAAGGAATACCACCACCATACTTCTTGATCATTAAAGCCCTTAGGTATTCAAATTCATTATTAGGAATTTCAAAGGCCTGAACTACATCTACATCATGAGCTTGAGGAAGATAAAGAAATGGTACCCTCTTTATGCAATCCCAAAAGGTTGCAGCAGTCCTCACACTTATCACATCTGTTGATGTTGCTGCTTGCTGTGAGCCTGAAGAGCTGCCCATCATACAAATGTCATCATCAATTTCATTCTCATTATCATCATCTATATCTTTCTAGTCCATTTCACATGGTGGATGAGGAAGAAAACATCTGTTACACCAATCCATATCAACAACTTCTTGAACATTAGCAACTCTTGTAGTCAGAGGGTCAGGCACCACTCTATTTTCATGTGCTTGGGGTTGTCTATTTGCAGATCCAATAAGCCCTTTACCTCTATCATATTGTCTTTGATCACCCCTAGGATGATTGCCAAATCTATCATGGTTTTGAATTCTTTACTGTCCTTGTGAACTTTTCCCAATTCCTTTCTTAGCCCAGGCTAATTTGTAAGAAATTTCTTTGACAACCCCTACCAAAGTCTTGACAACATCCCCCAAATCAGCACCCTTGCTAGTTTGAGGCTTCTCAGGGTTTATCAGCTTCACACCGTCCCTATTAAGTGGTTTACCAATAGCTTTAATATTATTTTCAATTTGAAGTGCCATGGTGAAAGTTTGCCTCAAGTTTGTAGGATTTTTGTCTCTCAAGTAATAGGCTGCCTTTTTATCAAATACATTTGCATATTTGATCAAGCAAGATTCGTCACAAGGCCTCAAAATTATAGGCAGCCTTCTCAATGTCTTATTAAACCTTGTATTGAAAACATGAATGGTCTCAGTCGGGTTCTTCTTGATGTTCTCAAATTCGGATAGAAGGAACCTTGGATCTGTTTTGTCTCCATATTGTAATATGAATGCATTACTCATCTCAGTCCATGAATCAATAGAGTTATCAAGAAGAGCTTTATACCAATCTCTTCCATCTTCCTCAAGTGTATGGATAAACAACTTGATATACACATCGTCAAACTCTATTTCAAAGTCTTCCATCATGTAACAAAGAGTTTGAGATGCTGATCTCCAGTTATGACATTGTTACCTTGGAATTTTGGTAACCTATTTCTCACATCCTGTGGGAAAACATTTGGATAACCATCCATTCCTCCAAAATTTATAGGACCAAAGGTGTTTACAACAAATGGAGGTCTAGGTTGAGCCATATTGTTTGGTGGGGGTGATATTGGAGGTGAAACAAGATGATGAGGAGTAGTAGTGGGTCTAATTAGAACGGCTGATTAATCTCTAAAATGATAACCCCCCAAAGGCTCTCTCTCTTGATAAACTTTAACAAACTTAGAAACCACAAGAGCAGATCTAGGAGCAAGTTTTTTAAATACACAAGAAGGTCCCTCACCTGATGGAGGATGAAAATCAGCAAGAATATTTCCTGAATCCAATCTACTTTAAGAGGAATTATAATCTTCAATGACATGATGTTCTCCTTGAAATTCAACTATGGGGATTCCTTTCCTTGCAACCAAATCACCAACCACTTTCCACACTCTTCTTCCTTCTATTTCTGAGCTTCTTGATTCGGTGAGAAACTTCTTAGAAGACTCCTTGATGAAGAGGGAGATCCTTCCCTCCAGTTTGATAGATTTAAACAACAAGTTTCAAATGATAAAAATGTGTTAGAAAACTAGTATTTTCAAGATCCTAACAGCATGGAGTTTCCACCAAGGATTTTCACCTTAGTTGTGTAAGAAATCACTAAAAAACATTCTGTCAAATGCATGCTATACTAAAAACTTGCAGGGATTTACAAATCAGATTTTCTTCTTCTTAATTCAACCAAAAACAGTGCATCCAAATCACATAAACTACTGGTAGATGAGGAGAGCATGCTGAGTTTGAAGTCTTTCTTACCCAGAACATCCAGATCTGAAGTATGAAATGATATCTCAAGAATATAACAGCTCAAATACTTGATCACACAAATGCTCAAACCTTTCAAGTACTTCAAAACCACCAAGAAATTGTAAGAAGTCCTTGGAAATGGCACCACTCGGGTGTTGGTATCCAGATTTAATCTCCTTCACAACTTGAACATCATCATGAATCTGCACAAGACACTCAAGGATAGATAGATGTTTTGTATGTCGTTTGTAGCTGGGGGTCACACCTATCTTCTTGTTTGCATTCAAGAATTGAGGGAGTGGATAGCACCTTCATAAGGGTTTTGATCTAACCCCCACTATTTTAGGTTGTTCCTATCAACCAAGGTAAGAGAACCTATATTGCAGCCCCTATATGGTAAGGAGATGAAGATGTCCTTGTGTTTTGTATATGATGTGGAGGAGGCTTTGTGAAAACATGATCAAATATCCATTATCCAAACTCAAAGGAGTTGTCACTACTTAATGATGGAAATGTTCTCAAAACAAAGCTAGAGCTGCTAAAGACATGATAAAACCCTGATCAATTTTATGCATCTTTGTGAAAGGATTGAATTCTTTTGTGGACACACAATGCAGATGCAAGGGTATTGTAGGTAGGATGAGTTAGTTTAAAGTGAAATTATGATGAGAGATATTGGGACAAGAGTAGTTAGGAGTCATCACCTTATTTGGGAAACCTTGCAAAGGAATTACAACACCTAAACAACAGAGATATTTCAATGAATTTGAATTGCTCTTTCAACCAGGATGTGTGCACATATGGATGCCCAAATCTGCACTATTCCATACAAACTTTGATAGCCTGTCATGAAGGCTTGAAGCAAAATATAAATAAAGCATTCAGAACCCCTTATTAGATCATGTCCTAAGGTACACCCAAATTTTTATAAACACCCTCAATTTATAAGGAAGGTAAGATGAATTTAAATCTGTTTATCTCCCCTCAAATGAATGCTCTTCTGAATGGAAGATTGCAGATGCCTTCAAACTCTTTACAAGAAATGAGACCATGTATGACCAATAAAGATCCCAAACACAAGATTACAACATTAGCATGAAACAAAAATTGAAAACATACTGAAATACAAGTGCATGCAAGCTTTGCCATGAGATAAAACCAGTTAATCTAAGAATTTGATCAAATATATCAGCAAGGGAATATTATTTAGACAATCTCAAAGCTTGTTGATGGCTTTACAGCTGAAACCAACTCAACATGATGAACATTTGATGCAAACTGGAATCAAAATGACCCTCAGGCAGTTTCTCAAAAAGGAAAATGGACTTCTTCCAGTTTTTTCCTGTGAAATTTCTTCTCTTTCTCCAAAATTATCCACCAACCTCCAAAAATGTTTTCAAAATATATGATATATCCTATGCCAACTTGGATCCTTGCATCCCAAGTAAAGAATATGCCAAATGGATCAAATTTGTTACAAAACCCTATCCATTTGATGAAAAATGATATAAAACTATGAAACAACTCACCAAATGCCAAAGATGCACATATATTTTAAAATATTGCATGAACTCACATCCTTATCCATCCTAGGGTCATGTTTTTGGAATTCCACCATGCCAGCATGCATTTGCAATCATTTTTCACCTTTTTCTCTCATCATTTTTAACTCTGTCAACTTTTCATTTTTTACCTGTTCACATGTTTTTCACGGGCTAAGAAAAATATCTTAGGAAAAACACTATAGGGTACTGAATCAGCTCAAATACATGATGGCAATTATGTTCAAAAGGCTGAAGGGATGCATGATTCATATAAAATTTCATGTGTTTTGGTGCAAAAATGATGATTCCACACTTCTTGGAGCTCCAATGGTGCCGAAAAAATGAAAATGCACAGCTGTCGTTGATTAAAATCAACTTTTAAATGCCAGCCTTCCATGTGGCAGATCCAAATCCTCTCGAAAAAGTGCACTAAAATTACCTTTTTTGCCTTTATACAAAGTGAGACACGTGTCCAAACATGATTGGGGCGGACCCCCAATCCTTAAAAAGCATTTTAAAACCCTTTTTGAATTTTGGATAATTTTTTGAAAATTTTTCCCTGTGGGCCCCCCTGAATGCACCACGTGTCCCTCCTGTGGACCTTGTTTGAAAATCGTGGGCCAAAATGAAAAATTTGCTCCCCATTTTGAGAAAAGGAAAATTTTCTCAAAATGTTCCACGCGCCCCCGAATGCCCGCTGTTTCTCTGCCACGTGTCGAGCTCCCATTGGATGCGGAGCTGACTCATCAAGTTTTTGCACGGTGGGTTTATTTTTCACTTTGAGATTTTTTTGCTAAAGTTATGGAAATTTTTCCATCTTTCCTCCGTGCACCCCGAATTTTCCATTCAAAATTCAGACACGTGTCCATTGTTCATTGGTGGCGGGACCTCGAACCAAAATTTTCCATCTTACCTTTTGAAGTTAAAAAAATTCAACTGCCTCCAAGCCTCCACCTCTCCATTTCATCCCTGTGCATACGTGTCACACTATGATTCGTGTGGAGATCTGGCTCAAAATGTTACTTTAAATTTTTGCCTCCAAAGGTAAAAATCCAAAAAAACACGCATCACCCCACTTTTCTCTTACTCCCATGGACACGTGTCGCCCCTCCATTGGGTGCAGGCCCTTGGTTCCAAATAACATTTTGAGCCCAAAAAATTGAATTTTTTTTGAATCCACCGTCGCCCATTTGATCCTCCCATGCCACATGTTGCCCTTCCATTGGGTGCAGGTCTTTGTGCCGAATTGTAACGTTAACACTTTGAAGTTAAAAGACTTTGAAAATTTCACAAATTCCACCCATCCATGATAACTTTGTTGGACACGTGTCCACTTCGTATTGGGTGCAGACCCCTAGGAAAATATTTTCCTTTTGCATTTTGAACAATTTTTTTTCAAATTCTTCTAAGTTCCCACTATCCCGGTAGATCTCCCTGGACACATGTCACCTTTCCAATGGTTACGGGCTCGTGGGCCAAATTTTTCCCCTGACACCCCGAGCCAAAAAACACCAAAATTTTCGAAGTCCTTGACCATCTCCTTGGACACGTGTCATCATGCCATTCGCTGCGGTCCTTCAGGTAAAAATTTGATTTTGAGAAATTTTTCCAAAATGGAAGAAAAATTTCCTAAGTTACTTCAAAAAAGTAACTAAATTTTTTGACAGGGAAGGCATAATTCTTCATTTTAAACCAACTAAATAATCTCTTGACATCATTTGCGGCCTTGGGATTGGGGAAACACTTGCACGAATTTAGGATTTGATCAATTTTGAGCTCTTTCATGATTTGGCAAAGGATAAAATGGTATAGCCCGTGAAAATGAATGAATCAGGGCACAAATGGGGGGGGGGAACTTGGATTTTACTTCAATTTAGGGTAGAATAACAACAATGAGGGCATTTTCGAAGGTATTCAGTTGGAAAATGCAAACTACAGACCATGAAATCAAAAAATGAAATGTTTGTGAGCATATTCGGTCATGGAAAAACAAGGCACATTATGCAAACTCAATAATGGGACCAACACGGTCATCAGGAGAGTGAATACATCCCATAAGTGAATCATAATGGTTATTATCTCTTTTGGTATACAAGTAATTCGTAGCTTTATAGGTTTGGGATGACTCTCCCTGATCTGGCTTTGTCTTTTCTAACTTATCATGCTTGGGGATTGGTTCTTTATAAATCCCCATTTTCTCGTTAGGTGTTTGTGTTTTTCCAGGGTTATCCACCTCTATCTCCCCGTTGTCAATGAGGTCCTGAATATAATGGCAAAGTTGTAGACATTTTTCTATCTTATGTCCTTTAACGTGATGCATTTTACAATATTCATGCTCCTTATACCATGAAGGTTTCGGAGCGTTGTCGTCAAATGGTTTGCATGGTAGGATAGGTCATCATGTGGGCCGCATACAACTATTTTAGTATGACTAAAAATGGTTCATTGAGAGAGGTGAATGTTCTTCACTTTGTGGTGGTTGAATTGGGCCCTTGGTTAGTTTTAAAGGTTGACTAGTTTTGGACCATCTAAACATGTTGGAATTAGTGATTCTCTCTCCCACCACATTTTTTTTTTGTCAAAGATATTCAGATATTTAGTGATGACTCTCCCTGGCTGGCTTTGTCTTTTCTGACTTATCATGCTTGGGGATTGGTTCTTTATAAATCCCCATTTTCTCGTTAGGTGTTTGTGTTTTTCCAGGGTTATCCACCTCTATCTCCCCGTTGTCAATGAGGTCCTGAATATAATGGCAAAGTTGTAGACATTTTCTATCTTATGTCCTTTAACGTGATGCATTTTACAATATTCATGCTCCTTATACCATGAAGGTTTCGGAGCGTTGTCGTCAAATGGTTGCATGGTAGGATAGGTCATCATGTGGGCCGCATACAACTATTTTAGTATGACTAAAATGGTTCATTGAGAGAGGTGAATGTTCTTCACTTTGGTGGTGGTTGAATTGGGCCCTTGGTTAGTTTTAAAAGGTTGACTAGTTTTGGACCTTCTAAACATGTTTGGAATTAGTGATTCTCTCTCCCACCACATTTTTTTTTTGTCAAAGATATTCAGATATTTAGTGATGACTCTCCCTGATCTGGCTTTGTCTTTTCTGACTTATCATGCTTGGGGATTGGTTCTTTATAAATCCCCATTTTCTCGTTAGGTGTTTATGTTTTTCCAGGGTTATCCACCTCTATCTCCCCGTTGTCAATGAGGTCCTGAATATAATGGCAAAGCTGTAGACATTTTTCTATCTTATGTCCTTTAACGTGATGCATTTTACAATATTCATGCTCCTTATACCATGAAGGTTTCGGAGCGTTGTCGTCAAATGGTTGCATGGTAGGATAGGTCATCATGTGGGCCGCATACAACTATTTTAGTATGACTGAAAATGGTTCATTGAGAGAGGTGAATGTTCTTCACTTTGGTGGTGGTTGAATTGGGCCCTTGGTTAGTTTTAAAGGTTGACTAGTTTGGACCTTCTAAACATGTTTGGAATTAGTGATTCTCTCTCCCACCACATTTTTTTTTTGTCAAAGATATTCAGATATTTAGTGATGACTCTCCCTGATCTGGCTTTGTCTTTTCTGACTTATCATGCTTGGGGATTGGTTCTTTATAAATCCCCATTTTCTGTTAGGTGTTATGTTTTTCCAGGGTTATCCACCTCTATCTCCCGTTGTCAATGAGTCCTGAATATAATGGCAAAGCTGTAGACATTTTTCTATCTTATGTCCTTTAACGTGATGCATTTTACAATATTCATGCTCCTATACCATGAAGGTTTCGGAGCGTTGTCGTCAAATGGTTGCAGGTAGGATAGGTCATCATGTGGCCGGCATTACACTATTTTAGTATGACTGAAAATGGTTCATGATGAGAGAGGTGAATGTTCTTCACTTTGGTGGTGGTTGAATTGGGCCCTTGGTTAGTTTTAAAGGTTTGACTAGTTTGGACCTTCTAAACATGTTTGGAATTAGTGATTCTCTCTCCCACCCACATTTTTTTTTTGTTAAAGATATTCAGATATTTAGTGATGACTCTCCCTGATCTGGCTTTGTCTTTTCTGACTTATCATGCTTGGGGATTGGTTCTTTATAAATCCCCATTTTCTCGTTAGGTGTTTGTGTTTTTCCATGGGTTTAACACTTTAGTTGTCTTTAGATTGGGTTTTGAGGCTGCCTTTGGTAATGAGATCCTTTTATATCTAAATCCCTTTATCAATAACCTCCTCAAAAGTATGAACACAATGTATTTGGCGGTGGAAAGCTATATCCAGGTTGAGATTGGGAACGAAAATACTAACCAACTACTTTTCAGGGAAAGCACAAGGGAAGTGACTAGCTATCCCTCTCCACCATTGGAGGAAACTGGCAAAGGTCTCATTTGGGCATTACTTGGCACCACACAAGTCTACCATGGTGACATCACTCTTTATGTTATATGAGAAGTGACACATGAATCTTTCTGCCAATTCTGGCCAGGTGAAAATTGATCCTCATGGTAAGTGTGTAAACCACTCCAATGCTTGACCTTCGAGACTCTTGGGAAAAAGTATGATAAGATAATCGTCACTATAAGACACCTCTTGACATGCCATGTAAAAATATTTAACATGATCCCTTGGGTCTCCTTTTCCTTTGTATTTGTCAAACTTTGGCATATCAAATTTATTTGGAAAGGGTTGAAGGGTCATTGTCTTGTTAAAAGGATAGGGGCATAGCTCTTTGTATTGATATTTCTCGATGCTCCCTATATTGCTCTCTTATAAGCTTGCAAGTGTCACTTTCATAGATTGCACTTCTTGTGTGAACAATTGTTCTTTAGTGGGAGAAGTATGGATGTGAACACGATGATACCCTGTGTCTTCTTCTCCTTGGTTTTCCTGATGGAGTTTATTGATCTTAACCTTAAGCCTCAACTTTTGAACTCTTGTTTGCATCTTTCTATACATGGGAAGTAAGAAAAGCTAGTTTTCAGCTTAGGTTATTGATTTTTTGTTGGATTGTGGCTTGGTTTGTTGTTTCTTCTTCTAAAGGTTCCTCCTCCTAATATTGTGGAGGTTCTTCTCCTGTCTCGTGGTCTATCTTGTTTCTTCGTGGCACTTTGATAAAGGGCATTCTATGCCTGACTACTTTATCATTTTCTACGTAAGAGGTAGAATCTTGTCCTTGCATTAAAATATCTTCCATATTGATAAGGGGACATTCTTCCTCAGTAGCATTATTCATAGGTAGTATTGTTTCATTCTCGATGGGAAATTTGGCCCCTAATTCCACGACTCGTGCCAACACTCTATCTTTTTTTCTGAGAAGAAACTCATCTAGTAGAGTGGGGTCAAAATCAAAGTCTGCGTGTGGTGATTCTAATTCATTTCCACTATGATTGACTATCTCTTTTGTTTCCTTTTCTGTAGAAAACAGTGGTCCTAGGTCATGTCCAATGAAGGGGTTTGACCCTTGTCTACTAGAGGTTTCCCAAGCTTGTGCTTATTGTTCCTCATATGTCTCTTTCTTTAACCCTAGATGTGTTTTAGGAGCCATGTTTTCATGATATTTTCACCAGGATAAGTTGCAAATGTGTTCAAATCTTAGTGATCACCCCTAAGTGAAATGAAAGATGTGTTTGTTAAGAGTATGAATAAATCAACAATGTGAGAATACCAATGTGATAGAGTGATAAATCATCTGTGATATAAGCGTTTGGTATCAAAACTTGTTTAAATGAAGTACCTCCTAGAATATGTTTCAAGAATTAGTTCACGTCACAAGATGATTAACAAGATGTTTTCACTTATGCCAAGTTCAAGGAGATGAACAAAACGTAAGTAAATACATGAAGTCAATGTGACCTCCCAACCAAGATATATGATGATTGGGCTAAAACTTGATTAATACCTATATCTCAAAAAGTGCCAATTATAATTCCTGAATGACACAACAATATCACCAAGATATGTTAACCCACTTTATGAGAAAGTGAAGTATTGATATCAAGGTGTTATTGATATAACATGCATAAATGGTAACACCTAGCACTCTTTGAAATTGAGGTAATAATAGAACCGAACTAAAAAGATCAAATTATTGCTAGGAATAGTTAAAAATGTGTGCAGCGTAACCATACAATATAGATATTTATGTCGAGTTTACATAAAACATGACATAAATATAAAAATTGTAGTGATACGATACAAACAAGCTAACACTTCTAAGGAATTCCACAGTGATGAACCACACCCAACTACAATGATGATCTTAACATGGGTATCAATATCACAATGGCTACCAATGACGTGAATACGCTTCCGCACACTTTAGACATTTAACTTACCTAACCACAAACACGGATGGGTGTAAATAGACATAAAAGTGATAGAAATAGTCGATTGGAAACACAAAGGTAATCACCCTTCTTCTGATCAATAAAGTGTCAAAAGAATGTGAAGGAAGAAAATAAAAAAAAGGATAAAAAGTTTTTTCTTCACTTTGGCAGAGTTTTGCCTTACCCTAAGGCAAGTAAAAACTAGGTGAAAGTAACACGTCACACGTTTCTCAATGAAAATATTTTTCACAACTCAACACTATTTTAGAATGGTCAAAGTGGGCTCCTCACCAAAATATATCTTCCTAGGTGGTTCTCTCATCCTAGGTGCTATAAAGATTATCCACGAGTGGGATGATTTACCCAAAAAGTCACAATGAATAGTTTGGGAGTATCTTGAATTTTCCCCCTTCAAGCACAGTGGGAAATAAATGCATCCAAATGTGTACTTAAAAGGGCTGCATAGGGACAACCTGTAACTCTATCTCACAAAGGATTTACTAGTCAGATAGGTAGTGCGGAGCACTTCCCATTTTTTCCACAAGGTTCCCTCTTACGTGGACTACTTTGGGGTTCTTGGAACTACCCTTGTTGTTGTAGCTTAAGGAGTTATGCCAAAGAGGTTATGTTTTAGTTGAGCAGAGAGGGACGTACCCTTTTCTGAAACCTATAATACAATGTTTTGAATATGTTGTTCTTTTTTATCTTTTTTAATTACATGTGGTTTGCTCCAACACCATTTGGCAACCTGTATAATAAATGTATTAGTAGTTTTCTAACTTTTGTTTCAATTCCTCTGTTCTTTAACAAGTGTTTTGGTCCTGTATGATGAATTTTAGTAGTTTTCCATTAAAAGAGAAGGTATCATTTCTGATTCTCCAGACCGTCCAAGGATGTAAGAGAACAACATAAGTAATGTGTTCACAAGTCCCAAAACATAACCAAATGGAACAACACTTTATCTTAACTATGTCAATTTAACCAATTCCAAATCAAATACTCTTAACAATCTAAAAGCATCAAAATAATTTAAGAATCATTTCTGATTCCCAAGATCACCCCAAGGGATGCGAGGGAAGAGCATACGTGATCTTAATCCTATAACTAAACAATGAAAAATATTACCTAATCAAATACAAACATGTAAAAATATCCTGCAAAGACAAATATATGATTAGATAATCCTATAAGACTGTTAGCACATCAACACTTTAATTTCAAAAAATGTAAAAGGATGCATGTGCCCCTTTTTCAGTGCATGTGCACGGGTTAGGGCGTATGCACCACCAAAGGTTGTTTTTGGCACATAGTGTACCTGCGCCACCCGAGAGATGTGTGCACCCAGAAAATAGTGCCTACACCCCTAAAACAGTACATGCGCCACTCTATGGAATTTTTAGATATATTAAACACCTGCGCCACTAGAGAGGTGTGTGCGCCATGAAAACAACATATGTGCTACTCTGAGAAAAATAGACAGAATAACCGCATTACTAGAAAAATATATCTATGCCACTAAAACCACATGTGCACCTTGGTTAGGGCATGTGCACTGATTTGACAGGTTTCAGTATGCAGTGAAGGTATAGTACAAAATGACATGTGCACCCGGGTTAGTGCATCTACATGCTGGTTATGGTGTGTGTGCCAAGGGTCGACAGATAGAGTGATATATTTTAAAAGTACACCTATGCCACCAAAGAGACGTGTGTGCCTCGAAAACTATGCCTGCACCATGAAAATCATGCATGTGCCCCTAAAATTTGTCCTGCACCAGACCTGCAACAAAAATAGAACAGAAAACACAAGAAAACTCACAATATCTCAAATTTTGACAAGTTAGTTTAAGAATGGCAATAACCCATTACAATTAAGGCTATGAACATGAAGTTACACATATTAAATGAGAAAAAATTCCAATAAAATGGACATTAAATACTACATGTGCATATCAAAAGTTAGCCAAAACAATGAAACTTAAACTAAAATGCCATGGGACTAAGTGTCCCACTGGGCGTGCCAAATGTGTGCAAGTGTTGTTTCTAAACTAATGCTAAATGTGAATAGAATACTAACACCTAAATAGTCTTAATTAGCAAGAATTAAACAACATTCTAAGCACCATCATGATAAGAATTAATCAAGGGTTAGATGTTAAACATTCATGAATACAAAAATTTAAATCTAACAATGCTTAAACATCTAGAAATCCTCTATTCTCTAACAACATGTGAATGAAGGAACCTAGGTAGGCTCCATGGCTATCAAAAATAGTTTTCCTTAATATTCCAAGAACCTAGGAATGAGGGATAGTCAAATTTGTGCTACAAGACCCTTTTGACACCTCCCATATGACCTAAGCACTTTCAAGAAAGAGGCTTAACTCTTCAAGATGATGAAATCTCAAGAGGAAAAAAATGCAAGCTCTTAGTCTCTTAGTTATATGCTTTGCATTTAATATTTTAAGAAGTTTAGGTGTAGGTATAAAGGTAGGAGGAGGGCTATTTATATAGCCCAAAGGATAAAGGGTTCAACACATTCTCATGAATGTGGCACTAATGGAGATGTAGAGTTAGTTATGGATAAGGGGGGTTTAAATGGGGTTGAGTTAGCTTTAGGAGGGTTTAGTTTGTCCTCAAGTGGCTCATGTGGATAGAGGGGGTGTATTAATTAATCAAGATGATTAATTAAATACATGTGCAAGCTTTTATAAGCTTTTAGATGGATATTAGTGTGATTTGGACCATTAGGAAGGGATTAAACCAATTAAATAGAGATTTATTGATTTAATGAGAAGGGAGGCTAATTAATTAATAATAATTAATTAGACTAGATAGAAGGTGTTAATTAACAAAGGGTCGTTAATTAGGGTATGTGTTGGATAGGCAACTTAATTAATTAGCGTAATGTAATCAATTAACAACAATGGAAGAGAAGATGAGCGCTATTGACAATATGTCATTAGTTTGCGGGAAAGGAGATAATGGGCACAATTTAAGTATTTAAATAATTCGGGCATAATTATAGGTGTCTACACCTTCAACCCAAATATTTTAATTTTTTAAATAAGATGTGAGTTGTATACCCCATGAGGAAGCTAAGGCTTTAACATGGTGATTAGTTTGGTCACCCATATTTCTAGCATACACCGTAATGAGTTCAGCATTGTTATTTATTTTGACTCCTCCTCCAGCTCTGCCTAGGTTACCTTTAGCCACTTCATTAAAATTTAACTTATGACATCCTTCTTGGGGGTGTTTCTAGACTATCATACTCCTAGTATTTTTATTTCTCTATTGTGGGGAATCTTGCTCAAGCTAAAGCTATCATTTGTTAAGAAATTTAATATCAACATCATTTAGGCTACCTATTCTACACTTAATGGACGTTTTAAAATTCTCAGTGATGAGCTTAATCAAGTGCTTGAATTTTTTTTCGTCCCTTAGAGCCTTTTCTTTGAAAATCATCTTATTCCTTTCCTTCCAGATGGCCCAAAATATGTGTGGAAGGATGAGTTCCCATAAAAGTTTGACAGAGACATTTTTGTGTGAAGAACTAGTTTAAACCAATTTTATCAAGGATAAATCCCCAAAGATTATAGGCATTCTTACATTGGATGAAGATATGATCCACCGCATCTTTAGCCTCTTCACAAAGAATGCACCTATTTATGATTATATGTCATTTCCTTCTCAATTTATCAATAATGAGGATCTTATTTTGAACAATGAGCCACCAAAAAAAGTTAAATTCAAGTATTATCTCTTTATACCAAACTTACCTCCAATAGTTTTGAGGAATGTGATTCAGAATCTGACAGTTGTATCCAGATTTGGCATTGTAGTTTCCATCCCCTACGTATTACCAAATTAATTCATCCCCGATATTATTTTTTTGGATAAGGGATAGCTTTTATCTTTCAAATTCATTTTTCTCCTCTGATGAAATTCTTCTCTACTCAAATTTTCCATTTCTACTTTTCCATGTATCCACTTGTGTCCTCCCCATACTTCAATCCGATTTTTCTTATCTGATTTTGTAGCTCAAGCTTCTCCTGTTGACTTAGGTCCAAATTCCACTTATCTTTCCAAAACTTTATCTTGTTACCATCTCCAAGTTCCCACTTAATTCCTTTAGTAACGATTTATTTGCTTTCGGTTAGAGAGTTCCAGAAGTGAGATCCATCAAGGAGATCCACTTCTAAAGTGAATCTTTCAATGAAGTTCTCTTGAATGTATTTATTATTTATTATGCTACACCACATAGAGTATTATTTGATTAACCTCCAAACCATTTTTTTCAGGAGGGCATTATTCATTTTTCCGATGTTCCTTATTCCTAAACCCCCTTCGGTTTTTAGCTTACAAAATTTTTCCTAGGCAACTAGGTATATTAAGTTGTGTTCTTCAAATCCTATCCATAAGAATATTTTATGGATTTTTTCAATCGAATCGATGATCTTCTGGGGCATTTTGAAGAAAGATATAAGGTATAAAGGCAGGTTTTTGAGGGTACTTTTGATCAAGGTGACCGTTGCGACACTAAATAGGACAACCCATTTCCATCCTACCAACTTGGCTTGAAATCTACCCAAAAGAGGGTTCCAAACAGAGAAAGGAAGTCTGCCTTTAAACATAGGCATTCCTAGATATGTGGCACGTAAATATTAAATCACACAATCGATAATTTTGGTGATTTTATTTTTCTAATCTTTAGGGGTGTTTATAAAAAAAAAGAGCTCTTCCCATAATTTATGAGCTATCCTGAAGCTTCCTCATAACAATTTAACAAATATTTGAACTTTTTTGCTTCCTTTAATGAGGCAATGGATAAGAGAATGGTGTCTTCTGCAAATTGTTGGTGTGACACTAAAATGGTCTTAGATGATGGTTTGAATCCATATAAGAATCCAACCTCCATGAAACCGTTGATATCTATGCTAAGGCTTTCAAAAATTATGATGAAGAGAATTGGTGAGATAGGGTCACCCTACCTAAAACCCCTTAAGCTTCTAAAAAAATTGGTAGGTGTTCCGTTTAGCAAGATGGAAAACATGGGAGTTGATATGCACTCTTTGATAGTCTTCCTAAATTGAATATTAAATCCTATCTTCTCCAGAACTCTATTTAAGAATTCCCAAGATACCCTATCAAAAGCCTTATTCATATCAAGTTTTATTGCCATACTTGATTTCTTTCTTTTTCCATGGAGTGAAGAGTTTCATGAACCACCACTATGCCATCCTGAATTTGTCTTCCCTGGACGAATCTTCCTTGTTTCCAAGAGATTATACTTTTTAGAAAGGGTTACATTCTAGAGGTAATTATCTTTGTGATAATCTTATAAATAGTATTTGAAATACTTATAGGGCAAAATTACTTGAAATATTTGACTCTAAATATTTTGGGAACCAACACTATAAAGTTTTTATTCACCTATTTTAAAAATTTACAGGTGTTAAAAATTCATTTTTTTCTTTCAACAAATCATCTTTGAAAACCTCCCAAGAAATTTGGAAGAAGAAAGCTTGGAATCCATCTGGTCCAGGAGATTTATCTCCTTCAAAAGGAAGAAATTATTTTTCAATTCCTCTATATCCACTAGTTCTAGAATCTTATTTAGATCCTCGTGAATATCAACACAGTTGGATATGAAATTGAGTAGAAAATCAGTATTATCTTAACTATCCCGATGCTCTTTACAAAGAAGTTTCTTATAAAACTCTATAGCCTCCTTCTTAATAGATTTCGTATCCTTACATTCTTGTCATGAGATATCAATAATGGCATGTATTTTGTTGTGGCTCATATTCTTAATTATAGTGAGATGATTTTTTGTGTGTTTATGTCTCCTTCCTTTAACCAAACTACTCTAGATTTCTATCTCTAGTGGATTTATTCATATGTTCTAAGATTGTGGAGTTCAGATAGGAGTTCCTTTTCTTTGTGACAGTAGTTAACATCCATCCTTGTATTTTCCACTTTTATTTGCAGCCATTCCATCTCCTTTGAGATTTTCCTTTTCATTTAAAAGATGTTTCCAAAGACAGTCTTATTCCATATTTTGGCATTTTTAAAAACATTTTTTAGCTTCTGAATCAAGGTGAACATGACCGATCCCTGTTTGTTAGTTTTTCACCATTCTTGTACTCTGTTATAAAAATTAGAGTGCTTAGTCCACATTTTTTCAAATATAAAAGGAGTTGGAGAGCATTTTCTCTTCTCTTCAAGGATCAGAATAAGATGGATATGATTTGAACCAATTTTTGGGAGGGTTGAAAGGAAAAAATCTTGGGCTGAAAAACATTCAGCTGAGACTAACAATCTATCAAGTTTAACCATGATTAATTTTTCTCCCATTATCCTATTGCTCCATGTAAATTTTATCCCTCTTAATTCATTATCCATTAGAGAATTACAAGCTATTAAATCAACAAAATGTTCCATACTATAATACAATCTTGATTTCCCCATTTTTTTTGCCAGGGATAAAGGTGTATTAAAATATCCTAAAACCATCCAATCAAAAATTTTACAATTATTTCTAAAAGAAGTTTCCTTCATCCATAAGTGATTTCTTCCTTTTGCTGAGATAGGGGAGTAAATACTAGACTGAACCCAAGTCTTAATGTTTTGTTTGGACATGAACAAAATGGATAGATGATTAGGGAATTCTAGGATGGTGCTAAATTTAAACATGTCATTATTCCATAGAACAATGATTCCCCTAGATGCACTGTTTGAGCTCACACAACTTACCTCTACATTTCTCCACACTTTATTTTCCAATACTTTGAAATTATCTGCATCCATATTTGTTTCTTGCAACACCAATATGTTAGGCTTATGATTTTTGATAAAATATTTGAGAATCCTTTGCTTGACTACATTATTCAATCCTCTCATGTTCCAAGTGATGGCTTTCATTTAAAATTTTGAGTTTTTTTTGGATCCTTTGAGATCTAAGGTTCTTTGCTTCCCTACAACAATTTCCATCCATGTTTATTTTATTTTCTCTTCTTTCCCCGATGGTTTTCCTCTTGTTATTATAATTCCAACATCAACATTTTTCTTTGGGGTTTGAGATGATGATGCTTATTGCATTTTGATTTTTTCTTTTATTGGAGTTATTATCACATTAATCTGATCCATGTTAGAAAAATCCTCAATATTTAATCCTATACATGCCTCTATTTCTTGTTCCACTGAATCTTCTATGCCCATTTATCCTATCTTCACATGTTTTTGAGAATCTTGGAAATGGTTTATCAATGTATCTGAATCTTCTCAAGTCTTTTCATTTACTTATTCCCTTCCCTCATGATTCTCTATATTACTTTGTTCTTTGGTCTCTTTTGTTCCTATTTGCGATTCCTCCATCTCTATTTCCTTTTCATCTATTATTGTATTAGTAATGAGAATCTCATTTATTTAAGTTTGAGTAATAAAATATTCTTCCTCCATGTCTTCTTGATCTTGATTTCCAAGACAAGAAAAAGAATTTTCTTTATCCGCATACTAGTTTTCATCTATTTTTTTACTGTTTTGTTCCTTTCTTTTCACTAGGTCTTATTTTTTATTTTCTAGTCATTCCATTATTTTCCTTGGTTCCCTTGTGTTACCATTGTTGAGCAGACAAAATATGAAACTAAGGAGAGGGATTACAAAATATTTTCATGCGGGAGTAAGAAACATTTGAAGGTGCAGAAAGATATGAAAGGAAACACGTGCGAAAGATAGATTGATTCAAGACTTATCCATTTTCATAGTTACAGGCTATTTTTAGAGATATCATACAAAGAACACAATGGGATGGAGACTTGTGTGACACACAAATGATAATTTGAGAAGAACATCTAGTAAGCACCATGCATGAGTTTGAGTTAATAATAGGGGTACTATTGCCAGTTAATTGTAAGAGATCTATTAGTAGCACACTTGCATGTGTGCATGTTATTCTAAAGGCACATGAATATTTTCAGCATGTGACCTAGTGTGTGTAAGTGGTGAAGGGAAAGTACCCACCCTTATAAATATGTATTAATCTATGTAGTTAGAAAGACATTGTGTATGAGATATTATGGAGTTATGCTTCCAGATATGATGCACACATAAAATTATGATACTATTTATTATAAGAAGCTTCTGTATTTACTGTGTTTAATATAGTGGAGTATATTAGGTGAATAATGGTGTTAAACATGACTGTAACTTGTTTGTGTATGGTTGAATTTATTATGTTTATCATTTGATTCATGATCCTTTAAGATCTAGATCTGGAATATGCTCTATGGAATGTTTATGCTACTTATGGATTTTAATGCATTATATCTTCCTCATGTTCACATCCTGTACAAGAAACTCTAAGGAGGTGCCTGGTACCTTTGTACACTTCAGGTGAGTGCTCAGCTCAGGCTGGGTGATGTGCTAGCAAACTTGGGTTATTCATGGTAAATACTAGGCTGCATCATTGGTTCCATTACCAGGACCTATTTTTCAGTTGTTTTTAGGTTCTTTCATGACAAAGATGTACCGGTTGACCCTAGAAAGTTTTGAGGAGTGGATAAAAGATCTGGAAGAAGATTATGTATGGAGTTTTAGTACTAAATATTAGTTTGACACACACACACGTGGTTGGAAAATAATTTGTATGAGATCTTCTTTGCTATTTTCCTAGTAGAACTGTACGAGTGGAAGGTTTATTATGCATTTAAATGGAAATATAGGTATCATGCACTTGTCTAGATGTAGGAATAATTTTAGGGACTCTATGATGTTGATGTGATTTGGACATATGCTATGGATACTTGGTTATGTGGTGTTTTGAATAGCTATATTTTAGAGTACTCAATTATCACTTATTCTTTCCCAAAGGTAGCTGAGTTCAAATTTTTATAGTATCCTAGGGGAACTTACTTGCAAGGCATTCCACTGGTGATCAAGATCTTGATGGTAACCCTAAACTTAGAGGAAAAGCTGATGACTAGCTAAACCCCACCATGTGCGGGGGCAAGAGTTGGTTTGGTGAAAGATGGTGGACCTAGCGGTAGGGAGGAAGAGAGAAGAAAGGTGAACTAAGTACAATGAGGCATGTGAGAGGGAGATAGAGAAGCAGTGTGACATTGTAGAGAATATGATGTTGAGGAGAGAGATGGATCATGAAGTATTTTGAGCTCACGTAGAAGGCGTGAAGCTAGAGCATAAAGAAATCCCCCATTTGGGCAAGCATGATAGGGAACCCTCCTCAGCCTCACATAGAAACACACTAGTGGATATGATCTGGGCTGCAAAAATACATTTGAATCTACTTGGAAACCTAGCCCTTGCACTTGGTTTTCCAGTATCTAGTACATCCAATAGTCAGAAAGCTAATTTGAGAAGTAGGGAAGGAGTAAGTCACATAGAAAATAAATCTATGGTAGGGAAAACATCTTCATTGTTGTTTAGAGGCACCTTCTCATGTGCATCATCTGCAAAAAATTCAAGCACATAGAATTTGGGGCTCACTTCTGGGAGTAGTACCATGACGTAGAATGTAGGAGTTTAGTACAATACTACTATTGGGACACATGGAAGTACATATTTTGTTCCACTTATGGCTACAGATGGAGGATCATGGGGTATAGGTGGCTCTAGTTTTGGTGGATCTGGTGGTTTTGGAGGTAGATGAAACACAGGTGGTTCTGGACCAGGTTGGCAGGGTCCACACCAACCCTAGAGTATTTATATGGAGATGTCTCTTCATCTTCTAGATCATAGGGGCATAAAAGATGTTGCTGAACACTTGCACATGTGTGAGATACTGTGGCACACAAAAGGGATCACGACTTCTGAGCACAAGGCAAGTAAATTTGAAACTACATTACAGGGATGCACACATAGTTAGTATAGGAAGTTTGACCCTGATAAAACTTGTGTAGATTATGTAGCATTCAAAGATGCATTCCTTAAAGAGTTATATATCCCTAAATTTGAGTAAAAGAGTATAAGTGCGCTTAAGGATATTAAACAAGGCACTACTGAGAGTGTCTAGGAGTATGATTCCCATTTCAAAACACTTTTATCTAAGTTTTATTATGATATTCACACAAGCCAACATGCACAATGGTTTGTTGGCAGTCTAATCAAACCTTTTAGAAAGGCGCTATCACATAAGACATACACTGATCCATGTGAAGCACTTGAAGAAGCTTTATGCACTGAGGTAGTTGGGAGTATAAAAAATGGAGTCAGCCCATTCTTGGAAGCACATATTACAGCTAAGACAAAGCAGTTGGAGAAAATATCATTGAATTCGGCACTTGAGACACACACTGGGATTTGGTGTATATAATGTGAAGTGGAAGGGAACACCAAAGATTGTTTTCCCCATAGAATAGTACATTCATTATTGCTATATTGTGAGATATGTCACCTGAACCATGATGCCAACCATTTCCCATTATTACAATGTGTGATAAGGAAGAATGTATCATGATATTGTAATATTTTTTGGTCCATGAATCACTATACAGAAGACTGCATGTTGATTAGTTAGATCCATGATGCTATAGATATTGGTGTGTGATAGACATGAGTATCAGATAAATCTAAGGGTAAAGGTGAGCACTAGGATTGGAATCACAATCAATCACCTTATTATCAGAATGAGGGGAACTATGAAGGGGGACGTGGAAGAGGTTGAGGATATCATGGTGGATTCAAAGTTTGAGGCCGTGGTGGTGGACAAAGAAAATTACCTCGTGGAATATGATTTACATGCGGATCACCTGACCACTATAGGTACGAATGTCCTCAGAATATTACATGTTCTTTATGTGGGAAGAATCATAGCTACGAGGAATGCTCAGATCTATATGATCATCTTATAAAATAACATAAATAGGATAACAAAGGTGTAATGATGGCTAGGATACAACACGCTGTGGAAAATTAGTGGATGCCAAATTTGGCACCGGAACCTAAGGTATTACCTGTGATGATCACTACATGCATTGAAGCTATGCGCGCTAGAGAAGCATTATAGTAGAAGCCTACCATAACTAAAGAAGAAATTTTACATGCAAGGTATCTGGATCTTGCGCACCAGAAGCAGGTTTATGAGGAGACCATGGAAATACTCAGAGACCTTAAAGGGGAAATACAGTTTTTAAAGGAGAAATCATGAAAGATGGAACAAAAAAAGGAAACAAAGATGGTCTAGTCAGATATTGATGGCTTGAAGGAGGTATGCAAAATGTTGTGCTAGGAGAATATCATTCCATTACTAGGGAGTTAGATAAAGGGAAACACTCCGTGAGTGAATATCAAGAATGGACGTCAAATCCAACATGTAAATCTCCCCCCCATAGCTTATATTATGAAAAGGAGATCACTTTGAATGCTATTGATGATGGATGAATCTTGAGTAATTATTGATTGACAGAGGCACAAAGGTAAATGTGCTTACTTTCGATGCATGGGTACATATTGGGAGACCTTCATTGAAACCATCTTCTAATGTACTATTTATGGATAAACAAACTAAGGAAACTCTTATCAGATTTTTAAAAGATGCATCCATGGCTATAGAAGAAGATAAGTTCACTAGGGATTTTGAGGTTTTAGTGGTTATAGAAGTAGGAACTTTCCTAGCTCTACTTGGGCACCCTTAGTGTTACACAAATAAAGTTGATCTTCGGTTCGAAAAAGGATATATCAGTTTTGAGAACAAGGAGGAAAGAGTTATTATCCCTTTAACAGATGGGAAATATGTGCCCTATGTTGAGTCTTTGAGTGAGGAATATTTGAACATGATTTATGTACGTGCCATTCAGGACCCAAAAGTACTCGAGCCATATAAGGAAGGAACCCTTCAATGGGAAGATGCATAGTCTATTAGTGTTACTACAAGCATTGCTTATGATAATTGGGCTCATGGTACTTATGAGATGGTTGGGATCGAATTAAGGAGAAAATTTGCGCAGAAAATAAAACCTCACTGCATCAGGAGGATAGGTAATAGCTTTGTACCTCAATACACTAGAGAAGGAGACCTTATGATTTTACTGCACACCATGGAGGAAATGTGGATAGACCAATTTGAAAGAAGAAATATGTTAGCATATATCCTGCATGAGACAACAACGCATTAGTGGGTGGTTCACATGGATAATCTATTAGAATGGAATAAATTCCAGATTGATCTAACAACTCATTTTTTAGTAGCAATGCACCTACTCAAATATGCACTTATAATCGTAATCAACCTGTTTAGTACAACATTCAATAGTGTGAGAGGCTCTAGATAGAGGGGTAGGAAGATTTACTGCCTTTGTTATGGGTGCACAAACTTTATTCCTCTTTAAAAGGCTGAGCACATGCTTGGTATGTATATGTAGAGCTACATAGAGAAACTGGAAATTGGTAGGATTTGATTACAGGAATGGTCAATACTTTTGACTACTTCTCTACTAAAAATCCATTAGAAAAGACATAAGGGTTATAAAGTGTTTAAATATGGGAGATAGTGAAAAGGTGGAAGAACTCATTCAGAAGTTATTTTATGAGAATAACATAACTTTGATGAAAAATTAGAGACAAATGCCATGCTACTTAAGCGTGCTTTATTTTAGAAAGAAAAAGGAAATATGGTCTATATAGTGGATGAAGAAGAAGTAGAAAATATAGATATATATCATTCAACAGTTACGCGTGAGGTTTTGGATAGTGTGGATAACAATGTGTGTGTCTATCATGAACCTATGAGGAAAAAGAAAGTGAATATTGGTACAAATGATAAACATAAGGAGGTAATAATTGGAGATTATTGGTTTGACTTTGAAGTTGCAAAGATATTTGAGTTGCTCCATGATTTTTAAGACTTATTTCCTAGGGGCTACCATGAATTAAAAGGAGTGCATGAGTCATTAGGAGAAATGAAGATCAAGCTTAAGGAAGGTGTGCACCCAGTCAGGAAGAGACCCTACAAGATGAACCCTAACCTGTGTACAAAGTTAAAGAAGAAATTGACAAGATGTTGAAGTATGGAATCATTAATCCCCTAGAAGATTCAGAGTGGGTTAGCCCCATGGTCATCAATATAAATAAATATGGTCAGATTAGGATTTGTGTTGATTACAAAGAACTGAATGTTGCATGTGTGATTAATCCCTTTCCTACACCTTTCATAGACAAGATATTAGAAGGAATTATAGGGCACGAAATCCATTCTTTTACATATGGATTCTCTAGGTATCATCAGGTCAGGATTGCATAGGAGGATCAAGAAAAAACAACTTTCACTACTGAATGGGGAATTTTCACATATACTGTGATGCCCTTTGGTCTAAAAAACATGCCTGCAATATTCTCGCAAATAGTTGTTCAAGCATTCCAGGATTTTATTCACATTTTCTTGTAGGTTTACTTGGATGATTGGATAGTGTATAGAATTGTTAAGGATCATTGTGACAATTTGTTCTTAATGTTTGAAAGATATAGAAAATTAAACATCTCTTTGAACATCAAGAAGTACATGTTTGCTACACCTTTTGGTACTCTATTAGGGCACATCATCTGTAGGGAAGCTTTCTTAGTAGATCCAACTAAGGTTGCAATCATTATAGGCCTGGAAGATCCTACCAGTCAGAGTGAGGTGTGCAGATTCTTGGGTCACACTAGGTATTATAGAAAATTTATCAAAGGATATGCTAAGGTTGTTGTAACCTTGGATGAGTTACTAAAAGGAAAAGGGACATTTTATTGGGGAGAACCGAAACAACACACCTTTGAGACACTGAAGGAGAGACTTACTATAATGCTTATTATGAATTTTCCCTCATGGAGCCAACCATTTCATGTATGTGGATGCCTCTTGCATGAACAGTGGCACGGTGTTAGCTCAGCCTGGAGAAGGTATTATAGATCATCCTATCTATTTTTCTAGTAGAAAGTTGACTCCTGTAGAGTCGAATTATACAACTACTAAGAACAAATCCTTGTTAATGATATATGCACTACATAAATTTAGACAATACCTTCTAGCAACACCATTCATATTTTACAATGATCACATGACATTGAAATACTTGGGAGAAAATCCCATTTTATAGGGGCACATATGTTGATGGGTGATCTTATTCCAAGAATTTGATTTCACAGTTGTGGTAAAACAAGGGAAAAGTAATTTTGGCCCATACCACTTATCAAGAATTTATTCAAGGGAGGACTCACAAACAATTGAAGATACAATGTCAGATGCATAGTTGTACAGGTTACAACACGTGCCTTCAGAATTGGAGGATATTGCTATATTTTTACGTACAGGTATGGCACCAGAAGGAATGAAATCGTTAGAGAAGAAATGACTTGAAATTCATGTGAATTTTTTTATGTTGATTAGTGGTGACCTATACAAGTTAGGAAAAGATTAAATACTGCGTCAGTGTGTACTAGAGAATGATCAATCAAATATCATGGAAGAGGCTCATGTTGGTATTGCAGGTGGGCACTATGTAAGTGAAAACATTGTGTATAAGATTCTACTTGTTGGATTTTTGTGGGAGACCCTCTAAAAATATTATAAAGCATATTGTAAGGCTTGTGATCATTATTAACACATTAGTAAACTTGGGCAAAGAGATGAAATTCATTTAAGACCTATTTCTAGTGCAAAGCTATTTGAGAAATGGGATATAGACTTTGTGGGTCCTATTTCACTAGCTGTGCATAGAAATGAATTGTGCCACATCCTCAATTACACAGATTATCTTACAAGGTGGGTAGAAGCAACACCTACCAAGGATTGTACAACAACTACATTAGCCAGGTTCTTATGGGAAAATGTTCTTACAAGGTATGGATTCCCATTGAGCTTGAAATGTGATAGGGGTACACACTTTCTAAATGAGATGATCAAGATAATATTAGATGAATTTATGATTTCACACCATAAGACTACACCCTATCATCCTCAGGTAAATGGGACTACTAAGGCCTTCAACAATATTTTGAGCCAGACATTGACAAAAAATTGTGATGTTGGAAGGAAAGATTTGGATGATAAATTTTTTGCCATTCTTTGAGTGTATAGAACAACATATAAGAGGTTGAAAAAGGCCACACCATTTCAGTTAGTGTTTGGCATGGAAGCAGTTATTCTAATGGAATTCATGTTACCTTCTTTGCATATTGTTGTGCTGGAGGTCTAGCTAATGAGCAAGCCTTAGAAGAAAGAATTGAAAACATGATAAATTTAGATGAGAGATGAGTAATAACACATTGGAGTTAGAAGAAGGAAAAGTCTAGGCATAAGGCATGGCATGATAGGCACATCAGGGGAAAAAATCTTGAGATGAGACAGATGGTGCTTATTTATGATTCTAAGTTTCTGTGCCATCCAAGAAAGATTAAAGTGCATTGGTTGGTACCATATATTATCACTCATATACTTGAATCAGGCACTTATCATTTAGAGACACTTGATGGAATACGGTTACTTGATTAATTCAATGGGAGTAGGTGGAAGCCCTACTATAAATAAGTCTTCTTAGTGTTTGTAATAAGGCAGTATTGCCATTTAGACTAGGTTTTCATTTCTGTATTTCCTTAATGTATTTCCTTCTTCGTCTCTATGCTTTCTCAATTTAGTTTAGTGTTTCGTGTGATAAGATTGTTTGCATGATAGAAGATAATTACCATTTGAATAATATTTTTATGCATAAAGGACTGCACATACCATTGGTGTGGGGTGGCTATTTACAACTGGGTACACATAAAGGAACAAACTGATACAGGTGCTATTCAATTTTAGAGAGGAGTTTTTAAAAAGGATATTGATTTAAAAATATGACCATAGATGGAGATAAATGAGGGAACAATATAATGCAAGGTAAGCAGTGGCCATGGATACTACCAGGGAAGGCACAGTAGAAAGGTACTCAAGAACATAGAAGCATGCTAAAGAAAAGTCTGTAGCTAGAAGGTAGGAAGGCGCACTAGAAGGTTATAGCTGGGGGGAAAAGATGTACCACACAGAGATTGTGAAAATGGTCAATTAATGAGAGAATTGTTGGTAGGTGATGGGGCAATAAATACACTAATTTTTTGAAAATGTCTATAAGGATGTGATGCAGTTTCATTTTTACCTTTGCGATCATAATTATTTGAGTGAGCTAAGTGTGATCAAGCCGAGTAAGTCATATTGAGGTGCAGAGAGTGTGAAACAAGATGTGGAGAGTGGATTATTATGCGGAAGAGGCTTGCGTCCCCATTGGTGAAGGGTTTGAATGAAGCAAAGGTGTTGAAAAGAAACTAGGGAGCATGGTTTCAAGCTAGGGCATGCAGTTTCAAGATAGGGCACACAAATTTGAGATAGGGTTTGAATTTTATCATTACAAAAGATAGAAGGTGGGATTTTCTTGATGGCACCAAAGAAAACACCTACCGTAAGCACCAAAGGAAAGAAGAAGGTAGAAGTTGAAGTTGAAATGGCTCTCGAGAGTAATTTTTTAGAGATGCAGTACCTAGAAGGTGTGATTGTTAGAAAAGAGTGGGATTCCCACATCCATAGGTGAAAAATAAGTGACTACAATCACCGTACATCTGAAAATAAGAAAGATTTGGACACATTGTTGAATACAAAGACCAACAAGCGAACGGTGGAAGATATGCTAATATATCACGATGTTGGGGAGAAATTTTTAAAGCAGGTAGGAGTCTATCCATTTTATGAGCTCCTGTATATTTACAAGTATGAACCATTATACAAATGGTTGATGAACATATTCCATGAGGACTTCTTATATTTTCCAGAAAAAGGGTTAGAATCACAACATCCTTGACTTCGACACTGGCAGGATTGAAGGGCACATGGGTAGACCTTATTGGTGATCTAACTGATAAAGAAATAATCATAGATACAAGAAATGATTTGGGGTATCCTAAGGCTCCATGTGGAATGGAAATTGATAAATTAAAGAAGTACCCAGTGGTGCAGGAAGCTGCACATCTGATAACCAAGCTGAATGATCAAGAGAGATGGTTGCAAGTGAATACCATGTGGCTGCATATTGTAAAGAAAATGTCTCAGGGAGTAGTCTACAACCTATCAAGCTACATTCCAGACACCATTATTGAGGAAGCACACACAAGAGAGAAGACATTTTTTGGCACTATCCTACATTTTCTCGTATTTGTAGAAATTAGAGTGCCCGATGGGCTAAAGAATAAGATCTGGGAGTATCCCATGGAATAGAAGTCCCTCGTGGAGAGGTTTGACAAATATTTATGTGAAGGATCAATGAGTGGGTCATTTAAGCAGAGGGCAGAGATGTTGTATGATCGACTTCACGTGGAATTTGAGGAGGAGTGGAGTATTCCCAAGGAGCTACCTTCAATGGTGGGAAAGGAATTACAGTTCATAGTGTACCAACAGTTTTACGTCACGTGATTTGCTATGAGGGATGGTACATGAAGCCCATGGTGAAAGCTACCATATGCCTTCACAACGTGCTACTTCCAGGCATTAGTCCACTGATTTACTGATGTGCGCCACCTGAAATTTAATGTAGATAAGGTAGAATGTGACTACCACACTTTAAGGAAGGCATATGTGTATCCTTGCTAGACTGAATACATTGAGAGGCTCATCTCAGATGTCATAAGTATGAATCTAGTAAGCTTGGATATTGGGAAAAATGGAGTGGTGCTCATATACCTTCAACTTAAGAATAATCCGGAGAATAAAAAGTATGTAGAAAATTAGTTTGTGCTCCCAGGGATGTCTAAAGGAAAACATATAGTGGAGAACATGCCATCCCCAAAGCCTGTAAAAACTATAACAATAGATAAGGAGGAGGAAGAACATGAAGATAGTGGAGGCTTAGATCATAGAGGTTGAAGGAATCCCATAGACAAAGTATATACTTAGCATGCGGATACTCCACCTCAGGTACAAGAAGAAGATGAAGACTTGGACATGGAATAAGTCCATGGAGAGCGTCACTTTAAAAGGGTATTCAAAAGAAAAAATACCTAAGGCATGTGACCTTCATAGCATGTAAGAAGGTCACCATGACTCTCTCATTAGTAAGAGACAACTTTGAGGAAGAGGAAAAAACTAAAGCTGAATGAGGAGGTGAAGGAGTCTGAAGAGAGTGCACTTGGAACCCTTGTATAGCTAGAAGATGTGGAAGAACCCAAGGATGAGGATATGAATAAGGAAGAGGAAGAAGTGAAGGAGGAAGAGAAAATAAAGCATGATATTTCTCAAAACATCAAAGATCCAACTCCAAATCTTGGCGCTCAAATTCCTAAGGGGCCAAGAACAAGGAGAACCAGTGAAGAGTATGTTGGGCCAAGTATGGGCTATGCTAAGGACACAAGAAAAATTTTCCATGCCCATTTCCAGAGCACAATGGGCCTTAAGGGGTTGTATGGATGGGATTTGATGGACCCAGACCTGGCCACTACGTACCTAAGGAAACAACTATCCTGGTCCATGAAAACTCACATGGATGAGACTGATTTTGATGTATGTGAGGAGTCATGTGTGTCAAGAAGAATGAATAAGGAACCATAGAGCAGGCACATTACTATAAATCCCAATCTCATGTCTGATGAGTAGGTGGGAAATGCCTTGGTTAAGGTATCTACAGAGGTTACACAGAGGAACATAGATAAGGCTACTGCTATTAGAGCACTCTGAGAATATAACAAGGAAAAATCTAAATAAATAATGCATTTAAGAGGAGATAAGGACTTATAATAGAAAAATAATGAAGCCTTCATCAACATGGCAGCAGAAATTGGTGATTATGTCCTAAAATAAAGACCGTACTTAGAGTCTAAGGTACCTGAAAATTTTCCTTTAGCTATGAATTATGTGTGTACATTAGTTGATTTGGTGCTTGAGGATGGAGAAATTCACATGCCAGCGCCAAAGGACCCTAAACATGAAGTAGAGAGAGAAAGGGCCTCCATGGTTAGAAATATTTCATCTTATGAGGCATTGCTCCAAAATTTACAAGAAAAGCTGAAGAAAGCAAACCAAAATTTGAATAGATGTGCAAATATAGAATCAGTGATCAGGATCATAACTATAATAGAAGATAATGAATTTATAAAGGAAATGAAGGATGTGACTTTAGGGTGTGCATAAAGATTTGCATTAGTAAACTAAAAGCAAAAATCCCTTGCAGTAACACAACATCTGCATAAAGAGGTTGGATGAGCCTGGAAAGCTCATAACACAAAAGATAGATCTTCTGGAGGGAAGGATATCTGTTATGGATAATGTTTTCATAATATTGCAGAATGAAAAGGGAGAGATAACCCAAGAGGAGTTGGAATCCATCACTATAGATGTTCTAGAGAAGGCAAGAAATGCAATAGATTATTGGCAATCCTTGGAGGATGAGATTAAAAAAAAATCCGGAGTTGATCATCCTAGTTGAATCAGAGGGTGTTACAAAATAGAATCCCATTATTTGTAAAGTAATTCTTTGCATTCTTTCCATTCTTAGTCTTTATTCTTTGGGAACATCAGGAGGAACCCCATTACCAGGATGAAAATTTAGTTTATTGTGGGGTAATGTTGAGTAGAAAAAATATGATACTAAAGAGAGGGTACATAGAATATTTGCATGCAAGAGTAGGGAAAATTTGAAGCCATGGAAGGATAGGGTGAAAGACAAATTGATTCAGGACTTAGTCATTTTCATAGTTACGGGTTATTTTTGGAGATAAAATATGAAGCACACAATAGGATGGAGACTTGCATGACATGTAAATGATATTTTGGGAAGAGCTTCTACTAAGCGCCATGCACAATTTTAATTTAATAATGTGGGTACTACTTCCAGTTAACTGTAAGAGATCTATTATTAGCACACTTGCATGTGTGCATGTTATTGTAAAGGTGCATGACTATTTTCAGCATGCGACCTATTTTGGGAAGTTTGTAAGAGGTGAAGGGAAATTCCTCACCCTTATAAATATGTATTAATATGTGTAGTTAGAAAGACACTATGTATGAGCTATTGTGGATTTATACTGCCAGATCTGATGCGTGCATAAACTTATGATACTATTTATTGTAAGAAGCTTTTGTATTTACTGTGTTTAATATAATGGAGTATATTGGGTGAATAATGGTGTTTAACATGACTGTAATTGGTTCTTATGTGGTTAATTTTATTATGTTTATCGTTTTATTAATGATTCTTTAAGATATAGATATGGAATATGCTCTATGGAATATTTATGATATTCATGGATCTAAATGCATTATATCTTCATCATGTTCACATCCTACAAAAAAAAGACTAAGGAGGGGCCTAATACCTTTGTGAACTTTGGGTGATCGCTTATCTCAGGATGGGTGATATGCTAATGCATTTGGGTTATTCATGGTAAATATTAGGCTACATCACCCATCATCAATAATATTTGAACACGCTTTGATATTATGTCCCATTTTATTGCACTTCTTACATTTGGAAACAAATGTCTCATATTCCAATATTTTCTTCCAGTGTCCAGTCTTCATATGAATAGTGAAAGCTTCCAGTAGTTCCCTATCTAGGTTCACATTAACACAAATTCTGGTGAAAGCTAGCCTGGTTTTGGCTTTGGTTACTCTATCGAGGGCCACCAATGTTCTAAGAGATTTAGCCACTCTTTTCAAAAACTCTGGTTCTTAGTATTCTAATGGTAATCTTGGGAGTTTGACCCATAATGGCATGACATTGATATTTTATTTTTCTAGATCAAAGCTTGGGGTTCATATTTTTAAGAATAGAACCATGGTTCTAAAAAACCAGGTTCCTTCCAGTAGTGCTAGGTTATAGTCTTCCATATCATTGAAAAGTAAAAGAAACAACCCTTTGGTTAGCATAGAAATTTCCATGTTACCTTTCGGTTGCCATCTTATTCCTACCCATCTTCTTATCACATCCACATTGGGTTGTGGCCCATGAAACTTACTGATTAGGGATACTTTATTCATATGAATAACTCTATCTATAAACTTCTCTGGGACTGTAAAGTGCTAAATGATTTCAAAAAAATTATGTGAGAATTCTACATGTGTGACCCCTTTTCAAAAGTTGGGATTTGCATTGAGATCACCCTAGCCCACATGGGTCTAGGACCTTTTGCTCCTTGAACTTGTGTAGGTTCACATGTTGGATTCCCTTCTCCATCCCCATCTCCCTGCTTCTTTTCGGTGCCAGGATTCAAATTCATGCTTTCCCGCTCAGACCAACTCTTAGATAGTGTCTCCATCATATAGTTGAATCTCTATCTTTTCCTCAATTTTGAATGTAGTAGGGTTGGTACATGGTTTTATTACACATATTCAAGAGTTTCCTCCCTACGATCTCCTAACATCTCATTGGGGACACCAAACTTCTCCATGACCAGTCCCAAGATACATTTCAACTTTTCTATAGACAAGGAAATGTTACCTATATTTTATGATAGGATTTCTAAATATTCCTCTATCTTGTATAAATGTTCCTCTTTAGTTCCACATGCATCTTCATCACCACTTCGAGCCATGTTTTAAAAAACCTTGCTTCCACTTTATTTTGGAAATATCTTCTTCAAAAGGTATAAGGATACCTTCAACACTTTCAATACCTCCTCGGATATAGGGTGTATAACTACAAGGTCAACACAAATTAACCACATAAAGAAAATTTGATTCTAACTGTGCTAATACCTATTTGATCCATAAAATGACTATAGAAAACTATATCAGATCATATAAATAGTGATAATGAATGTCCTTTCCTTGAGAGAGTTCAATTTTTAATATGAAAGTGTGATTTTAATACACAATCAATTGAAAATCAAAAAACAAAATAACAAAGAGATACGGAACTATCCTGGAGAAACCCAAATCAATTGTTCCACTTCCACTATGTAGAGAAATTTCTCCCCTTCCACTATGCAACTCTAAAAAAATATTTCTGCCACTGTTTGGCCTTCATGAAATAATTATACCTTTCTTACTTGCATTTACTTGTTTACAACCCTCAGACTTGGATTCACCCAAAACCACTTATTTTCCTCTTTTCCTCTTTGCCATATATGTGTTCCCCCACTTGTATTTAATGTTTCTCTTCTAAGGAAGGAAGGATGAATTGAAACAAACTAATTAGGGAAGGGTAAACATTTGAAAATTTTCACCTTTACATTATTTAACTACCACAAAATTGTGTTTAACTATTGTGTAGCTTCCATGTAACTGCTTCCAAACCTCCTTTTTAGAACAAAACTCTTTGGCCTTGTCATTCAAAGCTGTCTGGATCACCTTAAAAATTGACTCAACCATTTTTTATGTTATAATTCACATGATATATACATATATATATATTACAATATATATATATATATATACATATATATAATATATATATATATATATGTTTAGATAGGTAATTTCATAAACTGGGCACTTTCGGATCCATTTTTGGATCAATATCATAGTGGTGTTGAAGTTCTATATGAAAAGATTATTTTTTTGTATCTCTACTTCATCAAATATATCGAAGGACATAATTGTGCTAAAAACATTGTTATATGTTAAAGGTTCCAATGAAGAACACGAAGATAAAGTAGTACCATTACAGGTTGTTGATGAGCCGAATGAGGCGTAAAGAGATACTGAACCAAATATCTTGTCATGATTTTTTAGGTATTAGCACCAAAAAAAATTCAAGGGAGTGGATTTTATTACAAAGAGATGGTGAAAATGTTGAATAACTTGGGAAGCACTCAAAATTTCATCAACATTAAGTAGATTGTACACTTGAACTATTTTCATTATATGAATCCATAAATTAAAGTCATGATTGCAAATGTTGGTGTAATTAGTTGTTCATGGAAATGACATAGTCTTAAACTGCCATGTGAGACTATGATGAAGGAGTATCTATGTTCACAAATAATGTACATTTCCCAATAGACTTTAGAGTAGGAATAAGTAGTTTTGCACAACCTTTTGTGTGCACATAGTATTTGGTAGAAGAATAAAATTTCTCACCATGGAAAATTTTTACACAAAAGGTTAGATGTATTGTGTGAAAAATCTTGAAGAGTGTGATGCAAATGTTTTGTGTAACTATTTGAATTATGTGTAACTTACATGAAATATGTTGAACTATGTGCAACCTTAAGTATTGTGCTACTTTTCCCAACACATGAATCAATGGGTGAGAAAACTTACATGTAACTTTTTTCTTACGCATCACTATGAGATGGAAGGTGAGACAACATACACATGACAACAAAAATCAATGTTGAACTTTGGATGTAGGGTGTCAATGTTGAGAATTTGGAATGAACATGATGATTGAAGATGCACATTTGAACGCATTTAAAGTGTCATGAGCGAATGATTGGTTGAAAATAAAGGTGAACCATTTCAATTCCAATAACTAATTTTTGTGGCTATATATGATATTCAATGTCATTGAAGGGTGGTGAATGATTGGTTGAAAAGAAAGCTGAACCATTTCAATTTCAATAAATAATTTTTGTGGCCTTATATGGTGGTCAAATTCATTAAAGGATATGGTGGCTTAGGTGTGCATACATGAAGTTAGGTGTGAGAGGAGACAATGCGTAACTAGGACCTATAGGAAGAAGGAAACATTCTTGGTTCATCTGGAGCCTTGTAAAACCTACAAGTATAGTTTAGGAGTATTTTTGTGTAACATCCCTTATGGTGACCAATGTAATATTTGAATATCAATATTGTAATAAAATGATTGAAATATAAA
This sequence comes from Taxus chinensis, assembly GCA_019776745.2. Lineage (NCBI taxonomy): Eukaryota > Viridiplantae > Streptophyta > Pinopsida > Cupressales > Taxaceae > Taxus > Taxus chinensis. The sequence continues at coordinate 488,916,073 of CM034154.1, forward strand.
AACCAAGTGAAGTGGATATAATCCTAATATTATAAAAATAAGGATTGAAATCAAGAAAGTTTGTATATTCAGAATATTAAATTAAAATTTAACATACAATAAATGATTGAGCAATTGCATTAGTTAGGGCACATGCTAAATATAGAATTCGATAAGTTTTTACTACACTTAAATTTTATGTGTATTTTTAGGTTGATTTTAGTGTGAGATAAAGTGGAACAAGATGAAAATCCTTTGTATATGATCCATCTTTGAAACATGGGTTGAATATGTCCTCTAGAAATAATCAAACATCATGATAAAATTTACCTGTAAAACTTATTTATGGGTGCATAGACTTGTACTGTTAAAAAAATAGGATTTGTGATTATACGACCACTTGTGATTGTTGAATATCTTCTTCTCTTAAATCCCTAATTTCCTTTAAATTTCTAAAAAATTGGATAAACATTTTGGGTTGATGCACCCTTGCACTGCCTATGTAACACTAATCCAAAGAGTCTTCAAACCCACATAGTTCTCCACCTATTGAAACTATAATCATTATTATGCAAATAGAATTTAACCCTTGAAAACTTAATGATGTTTTCTTTGACTTGGATTTTGGTTGCTCAAAATTTGGTTTAGAGTGCTTTAGACTTATATAGAGGATGCTTGTAATGTATGGTTTCAAAATATGGAAAAATAGGGTAGATTTTCTTAGTGTTTGGTATATATTTCTAGAGGATCTCTTCATAAGTTTAAGGTGAGTAAATGAGTGGGTTTGATTTGTATGTATAAGACTCCAAATGTAGTATTTCTCATTAAGAATTACATGGAGGGAAATGAAAGACTCATAAGAAGATTCCTATATGAAATGTTGGCTATTAGAGGGCCTTGGAGAGGATAAACTAGTCAATATTATCCCTATTGGAAAAATATTTTCAATGGGGTAGAAAGATCAACTAGTGATATGGGGAATTTTACAAAGGAGATAATATATGTTGTTGACTAATAAAGGTGTATAAGAAACATAATGATACATTGTAATCCTTAGGATAATGTGTTTGATATTTGTTTATGTGCACAATTAATGTATAAGGAAGGGAAAATTTTAGTGGCAAATTTTTGTAAACTCGCGAATATTCAGGCTTTTAGAAATTGGAAATGGTGAATATTCAACATCAGCTACTGCCTACTTTACCGAAATTTTTTTCCGACAGGTCCTTAGTATGGGTCACTTTTCCTAGTATTTAAACACATAAATGAACTTATGTATGTAATTTTCCAACGGTCTGAATACACCTGTGCCCATATTCGACAAATTATATAAGCTATAAGGTATAATACAATACATACAAAATCATCCAACCTTTTTAAAAATATATGTTGTGGAAGATGAACCCCAAACCACCAAACTCTTGTTGTCATTCAAAGATTTTTTGTGCAACCCTGACCATCTAACAGAGCCACCCAATAAAGCCATCCAAAAGAGCCGACCAACCAAGTCATCTAACAGAGCCGTCCAACAGAGATGTGTAATAGATCTATCTAATAGAGTTGTTTAACCAAGCCATCCATCCAATCCATTCAATAGATATGTCCAACCAATCCATCCAAGTGATTAGTCCAAATGATCCATATAACAGAATCATCTAATAAAATCATCTTATTAAGAGCTGTCCAAATTTAAGTCATTCAACTTAGAGCTTCCCAACTCAGAGCCATCCAACTTAGAGCCATCCAACTTAGATCCGTCCAATTCTGATCTGTCGAACTCAAATTCATCCAAATTAAAACCCTCCAACTCAAAGCTTGTTTATGACTACCCTTGTTTGGTGTCATTTCTGTGGATCAGGAAATAAGAGTAAGAAGGTTGCTTCAAGTTCAAAAAATCATAACAAGACATTTTTTGGCTATTTTGAAAACTCACAAAAAACCACTCATGTGTTCAAATTTGTGGAAAATATAGGTATTTACTATCTACTAATCTAGATATTTTTTATTACTATATTTTTCACTGTATGTTTAAAATATTCTTTACACTCTTTTATTTTTTATTTAGTGTTGTTAATAATATAAATAATTAATACTATTATTACACTTTTAAATGCAAATTTTTTTCAAACACCTTCACAAACTATCAATCTTGATGATTCTTTTGGTTTTAATGATCCGATTGATCAAAAAATTCATTCATTTGACAACATCAATCTAGGGGAAGATTCATCAAATTATCATCCAACATCAAAAGAGGAAGCTTGTATTCCAGTGTCTATTTCTAGAAAAATAACACATGAGGATAGATATATTCCTACTGAGGAATCAGATGCACAAGTTAAAGTTGAAGAAAGTAAAAAAATCTATTAGAAGAAAGAGGAAAAACTAGACAATAGGAAGTAATTTCAGGTTTGACTGTGTAGAAAAATATCCTTTTATTAAACCAACAGAGCTAAAAAATAGTAATGGTGTTCCAACTCAATGTTGAGGCAAAATATGTAGTTGGAAACAAGGGAAAGACTACACAATGTAACTAAAACTAGAAACCATTGAAAACATTGTGGGAAAATATATATTTCCCAAAAGTAAAAGGATGGGAGCATAATAAGAATTCATAAATGGAATGAAAGAGGGATTTACGAGAACCGATGTCGAAAAGCGATGCACCACAACAAAGTTGCACTCCGATGGTAACCTCAAGCCAACGCAATATGTAAGATTCGAAACAATGGAAAGAAGATTGTAAGTAAGAAGAATGGGTCTACTCATGCTCATAGATCGAAAAATAGGAAGTACAAATAGGGGTGCTGTGTAACCCCCCTGCCTAAACATGGAAAGAACTCAATGATGCCACTGACGTATATGACGTTGACTAACACATATGATGCAACTAGAAGAGGAGTTACAATTCCAAATAAGGAATGTAACTCCTATGACGCATTGACGCAAATGACAATGTCAGATTCTATGACAGAATCTGACACTTGTCATTTGACTTCCTAAGACCTATGACTCTCGCAAGGCAAGATGACTCACCTAAGTGATGTGGACGATGATTGGACAGTCACACACACCAACACCCCCCCTTCATCAAAGCCGCAGAAGAGGACAAGGTAAGCCAGAACAGAAAAAGAAGAACCCCCTAGACAACTAAGAAAGATGTGTCAATGGGCCCCGGCAACTAAATACCTGATAAGGTGCCCATGTACAAACAACATCTTTCTAGAAAGAGGAAGATGAGAAGAAGGAGGACTATATAGCCTGTAGAAGATGGGCGGCTGCAGCAGACCTCACCCCAAGAAGAGACCGCAAGTGAAGAAACTTCACCTCAGTGAAGGGCTTGGTGAAAATGTCTGCAACCTGATCAGCTATTTGAACATATTGTATGTCGATGATGAGATCCTCTGCCTCTGGACTGAAGAAGAGCCATCCACACCGAACTATGTGCCTGCCCTTAGGAAGGACAAAAATGACGTGCTGGAAGTCCGCCCACTCCACAAAGGAAATTGAAGGCAGCAACATGAAGAACTCTGAGTCTTGTGCACTGAAGTGTGACATAGGTCTAGCAAGTGAGTGCCAAGGAACCGAAGGTAATGCCACGTGCATAGAACTGTCAGAGTGAAGAGGAACACCCGCAGAAAGGATGTCCAAGTGATGTGAAGGGAACAGAACATCCTCCACAACAAAAAAGGGATCCACTGTTGAGGGTGGATCAATGAAGGTCTCTGGAAATGTGGAAGTGACATGATTCCCGGAAGGGGCACTCCCAACAACAGAGATGATAAAATCCTCTGAAATACCTGTAGATGGATGAGGGACCTGTAGAGCATCACAAGTGGAATCTGTGAAGAGACGACTAAGGCCAGGCAGATGCTCGTCCCAATGAGGGGGCTCAACAAATAGAAGAGCGATGTTAGATAGGTATGAGTCATCCAATGAAGGTAGAGGAGTGAAATGGGCCTCACACACTAGAAGTGGAAAGGAGGCAGGTGTGATGACTGTATGAGACTGAGAAGGGGACTGCTCGATATCTGATGAGATGTGGGACGTGTCAACACTCTCTGGAATAGTGAGAGAAAGAGGAGAAGAGTCCTCTGTAGTACTCTCGACATCAGAACTGGATGCACAATCCTCATCATCAGAAGTAGAACCAAACAAGCCTGTGTCATTGAAACAGTCGTCACACAAAGAAATGGAGGAGACAACTGAATCAGCAGTAGCAACAACTGCGGAAGTATGTGAAGGGTCTCCATAGAGGGACTGAAGAATTCTCCAGACATGGTGGGGTGGATCTGAGTCTTCCATGTGAACCCATTGAGATGTAGAGACATGCATCATCATGTGACCAAAAAAACGGTCACAATTGTTGAGAAAATCATTAAGATGATGATGATCAGTGGGTGCAGGAATAGGCCCAACCAAGAAGTGAGAAAGACCCTTGTAGGCGAAGAAATGTTCCATAGAAGCACGCCAAGCTGAATAGTTCTCTCTCCCAGTAAGAATTGGCAGAGGCTGTAAGGCGATCCTACGATGCTCAAGTCTGGAAAGAGCACCCTCCATGATGCGGAATCAAAAAGTACAAGATGCACAAATGCAAGACGTCGGACTCGGCCGATAATGCGTCTGCATGTAATACAACACCCCCAAAACAAAATTACACCCCCCCGAGTTTGGTACTTTATAATTCAGTGCGTTGATTACAACCAGATGCAACTGTGTTCCGAGAACTAGTTTGTCACTCACCTTGCAATTAGCGTAATAATGCGCAATGGTGGAGACAACAATCAAGGTTCGTAGGGCACAACAGATCACCACTGCAAGCAAGCACAGAAAGAGAGAAGCAAGAGGGGGAAGAAAGAGATTTGTGAGAAACAGCATCTCATGTCATATAAAAGAATCCCTTTGTTGTAAGACTGTGGCGGATGCGCTCACAAGTCCACAAAAAAGGAATAGAACAAAGCTCAAGAAAAAATGAGCTGAATTAAGCAATACAAAGACACCCCCCCAGAATGCGGCACTTTATAAAATTAGTGCATTTACAAAACTAATGATCCCATCATCTAGAGTGCAAAAAAACATGCAACTTTGACTAAAGAAGTGCTCAAAACCAAGCAACGAGTCAAAAGTTATAGCAAAAACCAATTCCCGCAACTGATGAGGAAAAAGCCAATAAGCCTGCAAACAGATTAAAAAAGTGCCCTAAACGCATGCAAAGGGTGTCGTATGTATGCTCATTGGAAATGGCACGGAATTTGAGGTAGGGTTTGTTTGTATTGCGAGGGGGGATTAGCCACCTGCCAATCCCGGACCTCACCCTTCGTCTTTGGCACTCGACGGAAGGTTAATAAAACAAGCCAAAAAACTTACAATGCCAATAAAATGTAATGTTTTTACCTTATACCTTTTAAAAATAATGAAACAACACATTTTTTAGAAGAGTGATAAGATAAAAAGAATGAAACCACTTTTTTTTAAGAAAAGTGAATAAAAAATGTATTTTAAGAGAGATATTACCTGGCAGCGGATTGAGAAAGCCACGTGGGGATGAAAGTAGTGACTGTACACTGTCAGTAAATGCCAGAACAGTCCAAAAAAAGCCAGCTGAAGGAAAAAATGCCTTACCAGTCCAAAAAACGCCTCAACAGTCCAAAAATGCTAGAACAGCGTGCAAAAACACAGGGAAGGAGAAAAAACGCCTGGAACAGTTGAAAATGCAGCCAGGTGATAGAAAAACGCCTGGAACAAAGGAGAAAACGTAGCCAGGGGAGAAAAACACCTGAGGATAGGCAAAAAAACACCTGGAAGGGAGAAAACAGTCAGAAAGGCCCAAAAAAAGTCTGGAACAGTTGAAAATGCTCAGAACAGAGGAAAAACGTGAGTAGCTTTGCAAAAAACATGAGAGACAAGGCAAAAACGTGAGAGGTTTTGCAAAAAACGTGAGAGGGTTGCAAAAAACGTTTTGAGATAGCAAGGAACCACAACGATGAGGAAGAAGCTCGGAATAGTCTGAGTATACACCGGTGAAGAAAAAACAACGATCCCAACTAGTAATCACAGGTCCACGCCAAAAAATGATCTCTTCTTTTACCCTACAGCTGAATCTGAACACAACCAGCAAGAAATAACCCAGAAACAACAGCCACAAAGATTTAGAAATATCCAAATATGAACTCAGCTGATAAACAAACCAACCAAATACCTTAACTTGCAACTGTTGAAACCTCAATACGAGGTGAGCAATAATTCCAAAATGATAATCGAAAAAAAACTTGCACATGAGGAAATGAGAAGAAACCAGAAGTAATAAACAACTGAGAAACGAAGAGTGCACGTTTACCGAAACCAGCTCTGATACCATGAAAGAGGGATTCGTGAGAACCAATTTCAAAAAGCGATGCACCACAACGAAGTTACACTCCGATGGTAACCTCAAGCCAACGCAATATGCAAGATTCGAAACAATGGAAAGAAGATTGCAAGTAAGAAGAATGAGTCTACTCATGCTCATAGATCGAAAAATAGGAAGTACAAATAGGGGTGCTGTGTAACCCCCATGCCTAAACATGGAAAGAACTCAATGACGCCACTGACGCATATGACGCCACTAGAAGAGGAGTTACAATTCCAAATAAGGAATGTAACTCCTATGACGCATTGATGCAAATGAAAATGTCAGATTCTATGATAGAATCTGACACTTGTCATTTGACTTCCTAAGACCTATGACTCTCGCAAGGCAAGATGACTCACCTAGGTGATGTGGACAATGACTGGACAGTCACACACACCAACATGGAAAGATGCAAAAGAGTGTGTTATCTCATTTTTGAGTTTATGCCAAAAATGAGATAACCCTAAGAAATTTTTGAGCTGATTTTCTAAGGATCACCTTTCAGAGAGAGATAATCAGGTTTTCGGGTTTCACAAGCAAGACAACATGTGTTTTGGGTGCTTCATGTCGTGTGTTCCTCGAAACCTGAAACCCACATCAAATAAGGTTTTTCAGGTTTGTGGACCTTCTAAGCATTGTAACATGCCCTCATCAAAACATGCTTCATGTCGCATGTCTTCCGATCCCTGAAGCCCGATTTACTCCTTTGTTTCAGGTTTCCCGGGTCACCAAGCATGATGCTTCATGTCACATGTTTCCCACAACCCGAAACCCAAATTTCTCTAAAATCCTGTGTCGGGTTTCCAGATATCCTAAGCATGTTGACATGGCATTTATGCTGAGTTGTCAGGTAGTTGGCACATGTCAAATGAAGTGTATTAAATGTGAATTTTCTTATATATATTCGGATTTCCACGTAATTTTAACCAGATGTACTTTTTACCTCATGGATTTTCATGCATGCACCTTCGACCCAGAAACCCAACTCGCCTTTGTGCCTGATTGCATTGCTCATTTTTGATCATTTCTTGTCCTGGTTGAAGGTATTTTTCTTCATTCTTTGTTTGTGGTTTTTGTGGAATAATTGTGTAATGAATTTTTCCAAGTTTCCTATCAGGGTTGTTGGGGTTTTATCTTTTCCATTTTAGGGGTTGTTTTCTAAATCAATTTTGTGTTTTAGGGTTACCCCTTTGGAATTATCACTTTGTTTTATTCCTTAAATATGTCATTGTAATTAAAAATATATTGGGGATATCAACAGTGAAGAAAAACTTGCATGTTTTAACCAAACAGTTACCCCATTCCCTCTTCTCGGGTTACGCAGGTTGCTTTGCAGTGTTCAAAACCCGTAGTATATCAGAAAGTTTAAAGTTTCAGGTTTTTTGAACTCTCCGGCATCCTCCCAGTGTGTTGGGTTATTTCAAGTCTCCGGTATCCCCCCAGTGTGTCGGGTTATTTCAAGTCTCCAGCATCCTCCTAGTGTGTCGGGTTTTCCAAAGTGTTCAACACCTTCTGGTCTCCGACACTCTCCTCCTCTAAAATTCCTCATGTCGTAGCCTGGTCCATCACAAGATAAGACTGAAAAATTAGGGAGGATGAAGTACAAGTTTAGGAAGGTGGATTCTCCCTCCTACATTGACTGTAATTATGACATCCGGGATACATAGCTCGGAAACATAGATATGGAGGATTTTTGGAATAGGGTCAAGAGCTCTTCTCAGACTCCATAGATGAAATCAATAGTTGACAGTGGTCTACCTCTTGTAGTAGGTTTCCCTATGTCTGCTCAGTGCCCCGAGTTCATCTTAGCCTGTGCTTCGAATTATGACTCTGCTTCTTGTTCTGTGAAAAACTAGGCGGGAGAAGTTGTAATCAAGTTGGATAGAGGTTACTTCGATGACCTTCTCAAGATGCCTAATTTTGAGGAATATGGAGATGTGGATCTCAAGTCAGCCCAAAAATCTTAGGACAATGATTAGGAGGATTACATCAAGCATGTGAATAAGAAGTTCCTAATCAAAGCCAAACTGGTTGTGTCCAGGTTCCCAAGACTTGTTCCTAGAAGTGATTTCATTCAAGAAATCAATGATATCATTACTCTGTTGATTCGGGTTTTTAGTTTCCCCGAATCAAATGTTTTCCAAGGATGGATGTACCAGTTCATGATCATTATTAAGATGAATCAATAGGGAATTGATTGGGGTACTCTTATCAATAACGAGATAGATTCTCAAATGACAACAGTCGTGTCTACGGGAAAGTTTTATATATCCTCGTATGTCACCTATGCAGCAGTTGGCATGAGAAACTATCCCAGGTTGGACACCAAGGGGAATAAGACAGTGGGCCATGTTTATCAGTATTTTCCTCAGCTGACAAGAAAAGGGTCTGAAGATCAATTCAGAAGGGTAAATGACGCCTTCTTTTACGAGAACATTTGTAGGTTAAACCCTGAACTAAGGAAAATGAGAGTCTCTGATGAGGCATGGGCTGAAGTTTCAAAATGGGGTTGTGTCTTCTTATAATTTAATAAGTTCAAATATCTTCAAGTAGTCATGTACCTAGGGGATCCTTTCTATTTTCCTAGATATCCAGGTGAAAAACCAATCTTGATGGAGCTGGTCAGGAAATTGTTGGATTTTCACAAGTTCCAACAGAGTAAACACAAGGCCACTGTATCTTTCCCAATTTCTATTGGAAGGTATACTTGTTAAATAGTGGTGAAAGCAAATAACGTTGTCCATGAGCTTCAAGATAAGTTGAAGAAGCACATGAAGCCCCGAGACGGGTTTGATTTTTGAGGAGTCCTTAAAGCATATGGAACTCTGCACCTGCACATACCAAGCATAGAAGACATTTGGATTGATTTACGTGATGAGGTTGCTGTCCGAAGAAAAGATCATAGTAGATTGACACTTGTTGAGATTCCAACACTTGAGCTCGCTAACATACTAGAAGGTGCTAGCGATAATGAAAGTGTTTTGGATCCTTCTTATGATGGGTTGAATGAAGATCAATATGTTTTCCCACATATTGATTGGTTTGTCAGTGAAAAATCCTCCGTTATAGATAGATCAGCCCTGATTCTTGCACACACCAAAGCATGGCTCACCTCTTGGGGAATGAGTTTTAAAGATGATAATTTTTCAAATTTGGTTACTGCAGAGGTAGGGCCCTCCAAAAATGGAAAAGAAAAAAGATCTTCTAAGGGACCTATAAAGGTCAAGTTTGTCAAGAAGAGAAGAGAACGAGAAATCTCTTCAATTATTTCTCCAGTTGAAATGGTGAATGTGCCAGAATCACCAACACCACCAGAAGTAGGAGAAATTTCTTTGGAAGGAGAAGTAAGCCAGTCACTAGTTTCGCCATTTGTTGACTGCCCAACTAAAGGGACCTTATCTCTTGCATCCCAGGCTTTAGAGTCAGGATTTGCGCTTCCTCCTTCACAACCACTTCTACCTCCTCTTTCCTCATCAATTTCTTCGGTCATGGCTAGTATTTTCTCTGGACTCTCACCCCTATCTTCTGGGACCAAAGTAATCACCAACATGCCCCCTCTTGTGCCTCTTTTTATTGAATTTGCTACCACATTGGTAACTGTTCCCCCTCCGCTAATGGATCCCTCTCCCCCTGAAAGTATGATACCAACTTCTACAATAGTGGAAAATCCCTCTGGCACGCCTCAATGGCTACTCGAGCAAACTCTAAGGAAGAGGAAGGTGATTGTACCCATACCAGCCTTTGATTTTAGTTCACTCAAGGTTTCTACTGCTAAATCGGCCAAGAAACCTGAAATAGTTTCAAGGGTTTTGGTGGACGCCTCAGGGCATAAGTTTGCAGAGATCACCACTTCTGTGACTGAAAAAACAAAAGAGGACATAACAACCTCTGACTATTAGATAACCACGGTGGCTCTAGGAGAAGTGACAACAGAAGGAGCACAACAGGATGCACGGGATGCTACAAACGTGATGTGCCAGAAGTTGAAGGAAACAAAAGACAATAGAGATGAGCTTAAAGGAAAGGTGGAGCAGTTGACTGGGGTATTTCTTAAGCTCTCAAAACCCCTTGAATCCATACCATCTTCCTCTATCCCTGTCGGATTTGATTTCTCCTCAGTGCCTATAATTGAGAAGATTAATAAAAAAGGAAGGGTGGTTGATGAATGGATCCAAAGGCTACTCCAATAGGGGAAAGAAGTGATTCAAAATGTCATGGAAGTCTATCAATCTTTGGGGAATATTTAGAGTGATGGAGAAAGTATGGACGATGATTTCTCCCAAGAAATTGGACATCTTGATTTGACTTTCGAAGCTCTCCAGGTATTAAAGAAAATACCACAACACCTCTTGGTAGAAGAAGGCATCATCCCACATGCGGATAAGCATTTCCAGCTGACCAAATCCATCAGGTTCAGGGTAAAGATTCTCAATGAAGCCTATGGTAAATTGAGAGAATCAAGAGATCAATTGATTGATGGAAAAAGCGACCTGGAGGAAGAATTGCTGAAAATTTGTGCAAAAGTGTCAGTTGGAAATTCGGGCATCCTATCAGCTGACGATCTTTTCAAACAAGTCCAAGAGTCTGTACAACATGACCCAACTCACGGATTTGGTATTAAAATCATTGACAAGTTTGTAAAGTTGAACATTCTTTGGAGGCCTTGAGAAGACTCAGCAAAATATTGAGGAAACTTCCTGGTAGTGCCAGTGACACTCATGAAACTTGTGAAGTTTTGAGTGATCATTCCACTGCGCCTGACGAAAATGAGATGCAAGGTATAATCTAGAAGTTCCAAGAATTTTGGAACAAACAGGCTCAGCTGGAGGAAGAGAAAGATGAAGAAGAAAAAGATGATGATTTAGACTAAGTCTTGGTGCGACGTGTCATTTCAATCTTGAAATTGACATGTCTTTTTCATTTCTGTTTTGTCACATTTTTGAATCATATTGTGACTTGGTCTCCTACGTGAGAGCCAAGCAAAAATAGGACTCTTTTTAAAAGACTATTTTATAGGGTTTGTCCTATTTTCTCTCTACTCTTTTTATTATAAATAAGGGATGTTTATGCATTCCAAAGGGTTGAGATTTTTGGAGCATTGGGGGCTATTGTGAAGAAGAAAAACTTTGTGTTTTCTTTTAATCGTTTAAGGAATAGAAGCTGATACTATTTTCACAAACTTTGTGTTGTGAGATGTGTTTTTATTAAGATATTGTTCTTATGTTCATGATCTTAAGCTATTCTTTGTTTAACATCTTGATGATCCTAATAATTTCAAACATTATATTTTTGATCTAAAGCTCATATGATTATTTCGTGCTCTGTGTTAACTCAAAAGAAAATACGTTCCTCTCATTTCCTTTCCATTGTGCTTCTTTCATTGTAATAATTTCTGACCCAGTCCATTTATAAAAACAACATCTTCACATAGTGTGGATATGGATATCGGGATTTTGTCCCAACCCCAATGGTTAGATTAGTGTGAATATTGTATTTATTATTTATGTTATGTTTTAGATTAGTAATAAACAGGCAGCCTCACCTATCTTTGAGGAGGGATTTAATCCCATGTACTGTGGTTAAACCTCATATTTTGGATTGACAAAATATCCAACCAAAAGAGTGCTTGCATGTAAAATATGTAGAAGAATATGAAAAAGAACAAACTCATTTGAAAAATCTAAATGAAAAAGGTGGCACAATTGTTACAAAATTGAGAAAAGCTATAGAGACTAAAATGAATGCGAAAGTATTCAATTTTCTACTGTATTCCATATATCGAAAAAGGGCAGACCCATTTCAATTTTTTTAGAAAATAAAATTTATATCAGGCAATTGGCTTACAAAATGTTCCACAATCACATTTGTCAGATATTGGTGGCTGGGAAATAACAAATTTTTTTTCTTTGGTTGAAAAGGAGGATCTGAAAGAGGCTATAAAAAATCTAAAATTTATTTCCCTTTTAATTGATGAGGCTACAGTTGTGGAAAATACCTCATGAGTTTTTATTCATGTATACACATTTGTAAATGAATTAAGAAATCCCCATCTCTTAGAAATTCATAAAATGAGTGAAAATTTTAATTCTAAAAACATTTACAAGTTAGTGTTGTCAAGTTTGAATTATGTTGCAGGTATGGATGATTTTTCCATTACAAAAAAGTTGGTTTACATTGGAACATATGGTGCAACTATAATGTAAGGATCAGAAATGGCCTCTGTGTATGATTATAGACAACTTTCCCCCTTATATGATTGCAATACATTGCATGGATCACAAAATGAATCTTGCTATAAAATTGTGAGAAATTTCGAAATTGTTTCCAAAGTGGAGGAGATGATAAGAGATTTGCATGCATATTACTCTAGCAGTCCAAAGATATTTTTAGAATTTTAAAAAATTTGTATTGGATTGATAGATGGAAAAAGCTTCTCAAAGATGTAGATACCATATGGATCTCAATGTATGAGCCTACTTGCAGAATATTTGAAGAATACCCTTCATTGACAGGTTTTATGTATAAATATCATAGGGATGTGGATAAAGCTAAAGACTTATTGTACCATCTTCAAGATATCAAAACTTTACTTACACTCTATGGAATCATGCCAATGTTGAAGGAGCTAATTTTTTTGACAAAGCATGTGCAAGAACATTGCATTTACACAACAGACTTCATAAGACTCAGAAAACATGTGTGTTTGAGTTTAGATTGTTTATATTTGTCATATGATAGTTTTAAGGGTCCTATTTTTGATAGCTGGAATGCATTAACAAACCTTAAGAATGCAAGTTACTTCCTAAAATTCAATATACATCATCATCGATGTATAAAAACACATGGATAAGAGATACCACTTCATATTTTTAAGAAACGAGTAGATTTGGATGGGTGAGAGATGGATGAAGTAAGAGTGACAAAATTTTAATATGAAACAATATTATCTGAAACTCAAAATAAATCAAAAAATATTTCTTTATATTTTTCTACAGATATCTGTGAAATATTAAAAAAGTATAAATTATTTGAAGTAATGGGAATCGTCAATCCACAGTTTTAGAATACACATGGTGGAATTATTGATACATCCATCAGTGATTTATTTGTCAAATACATGACTAGTCTAATTGAACATTTCTACAAGTGAGAAGAGATAAAAAAAAGTAGTTGTTGAAGGTATTTTATAGAAAAATTTGTTGTTTTCTTAGTCCTAAGATTTTTCCACTACTATGGAAGAGAAATTTCACTTTCTGGAAGAGCGAGATGAAAATGAATCCATTATAAGAATTTGGAAGAAGATTTATTCTAGTAGTATTTTGCGAGAGGATTTGAGCAAGTATATTAAAATATATGAACTTTGTCAAATAATTATTCTAGGTTCTGTTGAAGATGAGAGGGTATTCAGTACATTTTCCTTTGCAAATTCAAAAGTCCAAAAAATATTAGATAGAAATTTAGAAAGTTGTATGAGATTGTATGTATCAAGTTACTTTGTGGAAACTTTCCCTTATGAGCAAGAACTTGCATTATGGAATTAAATTGTAGAAAGAAGAGGATTCGGTAACATTTTGATTGATATGGGGGATTCGAACACATCTATGCAATACACTTCCGATTCTACAGTGTTCCAAGACACAAATCAACGGGTTATGCCAAGACTGTTTCAGTTGCCAAAATTCTAATTTCTTGTATACATTATTGACTTTATTGATATTGGAATATTATTTGGTATTGATATATTTCATATTCATGAATGGTAATCAATTTGTCTTAATAGAATTTTTTTACTTGTAACAAATTCATATTTTTATATTTTACTTAATTAATGAAATAAAGACTGCTTTATTTGGCTCCATCTATGTGATTGTCAATTAATGTTTTATCTATGCATGAAACCAAAATATTTTCAACCATACATAAAATATGTGTCTTAAACCATCCTTTATTGTTTACATCTCCAAACACTAACATAAAAACATTCACAATGAGTAGAAATTCAATTACAAGTTTACATATTAAATTGTTGAAAACATTTAACAAAGTAAATTAAACATTTAATATACTTCCAATTCAAAAAAATTCTTGTATTCATAATTCATTATATCAAGAGGAGGAATAATTTATGAAGACATGTTTTCATAAAGCATGTTCAGCTAATACATGTACACAATTGTGGGTTGTCAATGGTTTTCATAGATTTTGGGAAAGTTCTATCATATAATAACACATTACGAGGGAATCCTCTTTTCTACCTATGATTTTGAATTATAGTTGTCCTTACGTCTGCCACATGGAATAAAAGAGGAAAACATTAGCTATACATTATCTTGTAAGTTCTACGCCAGTGTCAGAATTGTGACTATAGACACTAAAATTAGGTCACACTCCCTTTTAGTCCCTCAGAAAATAAGCACCTTTCATCACATTCACCTAGCCATGGCCCATTTCACCTCACTAATATTAATTTAATTAAATTAATTCATTATCCTCAATATATTTATTATTCAAATATCTTAATTTAAATAATATCCACACATACAGTTCACCTAGACACCTCACTAAGCCAACTCACCCTAAGACCTATTCTTAGAAAGTTTCCATAACTAACTAACTCTTACCTAAACCCTAAAAATCAATGCCTACATTCCCTCTAACCACATTCCCACATGCTTACAAGAAGCTCCCAGTCTAATATGTGGGTTAATGGCATGATATCTGAGAAAATCAAGAGGATATCCCTTGTTTAGTAAACCTAGGAAATCCCACCTTGATCGACGCCGGTTAACCCTAACCATTGCTAGTTAATCGAGAACTGCCATCGGTCACCATTTTAACCCCAAAACAACCTTATTCTCAAGATTGGCAGAAGGTTGGAAAAGATTGGAAAAGTTGATGAGAATTAGCACATTCCATAGAGATATCGCATCTTCTGAGAGTGAATTCCAGTGAGAACACGCATGCAAGGAAGGATATCAAGCATCTTGTCCTACACAACCATCCTAGTAATGATTTGATCTAACCAAGCAAAGAGGAATGTACATGTAGCCCATGCAGAATCTTTCCTTTAGTTGGTGATCACCTGCAGCCTTCAAAACCTTTCATCAGTACCTCCATCTCTCACTCACAGGCATTCAGGAATAGAATCCAAGTAAGTAAACATTATACTTCTCTAGTTTATTACATTTCATCATTATACTATCATCTATTGTTTACCTAGCCACCCATTGACCTTCTCCAACACTCATCCCTCTATATACCCATTAAAACCTCACCAAATCCTACCTAAATTACCCAATACCTTATCCCGACCAACCAAAATTCCTTTGTGCAATCACAAAGGAGACTTAAATCTCATTCAGTGGCATTTCCAAAAATCCACAGTAACCGGTACTGGTTACACCTAACCGCTGTCGGTTAGCCTTAACCGATATCAGTCTCTGTATTTTCCCATACAACCTAGAACAGTGGCCTACCCACCTAATTCCATCTCACCCTCATTGACCTGTGATCTACCTGAGACCTATGTTAGACTTACAGAGACCCAAAACCAGTTACTTGACCTTCAGATCCTATTCTAACCTATCCTATTAGATTAGATCTATTTCTTATTGTGTTTTAAGTGAGATACCTAGATCATTTCAAATTACAATATGATTTACTTTACTTACCGCATTAAATTGTTTAATACAGTGGACTGAAAACCATATAGGAAGTATCACACTTCCTGGATCTAGCAAACGCTAGGCAGTTCACTGCACATATCGTTTAAATAATTTTAGTGGTCTTGCTTTGCATTATAGGTAGTTCCTCTTAGCCAAAAGGAATTTCTCACAATCAACTGTGGATTTAGAAGTCATACATGCGTAACAACCCATTAACCAACATTTGAATAGGTATTCCTCGTATGCTCGTTACCCTATTTGTTTCATCAATACTTCAAAGAAATGATCTAGAATCAGGTGAAACATTTTGGCACACCTGGTGGAACCCATCTAGGGTTCCTTGAATTTCATTCATTCTTAGGAAAAACTGTGTGTTTGTTTCCCTTTTGAAAAGCATACACATTAATTTTCTTCCTTGGTAACCCACCTTTTCTTTCTATTTTCTCTAAAGGAAACTTTTCTTTTGGTGTAATTAATAAGAACCATTTCTTTATGTTTTCTGCATTGTAGTAAAAGATCATCCCTATTCCTCTTCATCTTATTGTGTCATCCAACTTCACACTTTGATTTGGGCTTAAAAATAAGTGCATTGCATTATGATTTTATCACATTAGCTCACATTAATTGAGGGAAACCTATATGTTAGAAGTCATGACCAGCTGATGGTTGAAAAACGAATCGTAGAAAGCACATCTCTCTCTCTCTGAGTCTTACCAAATTAAAAAAATTCAAAACAAACACATTCTTAAACAACATCTTTCCTGGGAATGCCTATCAATGATCACACTGATATGAGGATTAATAGGAACTCCCTAGCTCGCTGCTCTGTCGAGTCATACTTCAGAGAGAAGCCCACCCCCATGATAATATACCTGAAACCTCACCATTTAGATCTCCTTCTTCGTAGGAAGCCATCCTCACCAAAAAATCTATTTCACAATTCATGTGTCAGTCCTTAAATAGCATAAGCTAAACAAACATAATAGAAAAGGCACTCCTAGGATTGCAATTTTCTTAGTGTTTCTATTTGGCTTACGTTTTGAGGTGAGAGATCATGTTCTTCATTTTTATTGTTCATCCTTGCATGCTCCTCATCATAGCTGGTGTATTTCGACTTCACCTAAGTGTGCTTGGGCCATATCATCATCATTCTCAGAATCCTGGGTCCGATTCTACATCAAATTTTAATTCACAACCACTTTTCTTTCATCATTGTTTCAATTTCACTATAATCGTCATCAGTTACCTCTGACTGTCATTGGTTATACCCAACTGACGTCAGTTCCAGGTCCTTTTGTTAACCTACCCAAAAGGACATTTTATTCTTTTTCTTCAACTTTTCATAGTCCCTGTCACTGCCACTATTCCCATTGACATTGTAAAACACCATCAGATTTGGCATACCTATCAGGATTTAACCTTCTACCTAGTTTTTCACTCACTGACCATTTTCTATAGTGTCTGGCAGCGATTACCCTTGACTGGTGTTAGTTTTCACTAACCGGTATTGGTTAGTCTGTTTCACTTTCCAACCACCATTCGGTACCTAATCCACTTTTTTCTAGATTCACCTGTTCTTACTATTTTCTGTGTCATTTACAGAGAAGCAACCCTACATGATCATTACTGGTTCACATGGTGCTGACCTAAAGACAAGCAAGTGTACTTATGTTTAATGCCAGTTTTCAACCACTCCCACCTAGTCTCTCACAACCTTTCATTTTATCACTAGCCATGGATCCCATCCAACCTATCACTATCACTACTGGAGATGAGGAGTTCACACGACTCCTTGACCAAAACACTACCACCTTAAAGTTTTACCTTTCCCACTCATCCAATCGAGATGCCTCAGTTCAGTTGATATATGACATTCCTGTATCTATGCTCCTAACTCTTGCTCCCACTCCTGCATCAGCTCCATCTGGCTCTGTACTACCCACATATACCTTACCCCTAGTTGTTTCATAGCTAATTCCTATACCCGCTATGACTGTCGTGTCTACCACCTCTGTAGCACCTGCCAAATCCACCATACCCTCGATAACTACCCAAATTGCAACCTCATCCACCCCTAATGTCTCACACATACCCGTAGCTACATTACCACCTCCGGTGTCGATGACCCCTACTCCTTTTCAAAACATGGTCCTTTCCATTCCACAATCATTAGCCCCCATTGCCACTAGGGTCACCATGACCCTTCCACCTCCATATACATACTATCAGCAGCCTCCCGTTTCCTCCATTATTCACCCAGGGTACGTACCCCCTATTTCAATTCCTTCTCCCCAATCAACCTACATGGTAGTACCATACACTGAAGTGCCACCCCCATTATATGCCCAAAACCAACCCTCTCACACTACAGGAGACACCCAATCATCGCAACCTACCAACACCCTAATCAAATTTATGTTGGATAGGATGCAGACATTAGAGGTATCGGTTTCCGGCTCCCACAACACTCTCACCTACAATGAGATTTTAAACGATCCCATCCATCCATCCATTCCTATCATTCCATACACCATACATTTTGAAATGCCTAAATTCAATTGTTTCAATAACAAAGAAGACCTGCAATAGCATTTGCAGTCATTCAAACATGGGTGTTATCTGATCATTCACAATGATGCCTTACTCTTGAGAAATTTTCCCATGTCTCTGACTGGACCTGCATTAGATTGGTATAGTGGGTTACCTAGACACTCCATATTCTCATTTAATCAGGTAGCCTAAGCCTTCTTGTATCATTTCTCTATCAATATCGTCAAGAGGTTACCATGACTGACCTATACTCCATGTGTCAATATGAGGATGAATCTATCACATATTTTGTCTCTCGCTGGCGTAGCTTGATCAACCAACTCACCTAACTGACACAAATAGAACTCATCAAGCTCTTCACATGAGCCGTTGCTAGACATATCTCACCAACCTTACAAGTCCAAACTTCTGAAAATTTGATGAATAATTCACTATGGCATGAAAGTTAGAGATTCAAGCCATCAAAGAGAAGAAAATTCAATTACGCAATAAGAATTCTAAATTCAAGTCGAATGATACCTACTCTTCTTCCAAATCAAAAACCAATTATTCAAAATCTAAGGGCACCACTAACATAGTGGTACTTAAGGCTGACCCAGCTCATCTGTCAAATCAGGGTACCCCCTCATCTAATCTCTTACCCATCCAAAAATTTCAATTCAGACAAGAGTAGCGGAAATACACCCCAATTGGGGAACCTTATTCTTCTTTCTTAGAAAATCTTATCAAAGCTAGATCCATCACTCTTCCACTCATAAAACCACACACTAGTTTTGACCCTGCTCGCCCCATGCTTGCATGGTATAAAGAACATGACTTCTGTAACTATCATCAAATAAAGGGCCATAGTGACGGCAACTGCATCACGTACAAAAATATTGTCCAAGAAATTCTCAAGAAAGACAAGTTAACCGTGTATAATCCTAATGTACCTGCCAACCAAAACCTACACATCCTTAAGAAACCATTTCCCAAACATTCCCCTTCGTCTGATCAAACCAGTGAGACCTCAACTCATGATACCCATACCTGTGAGGTTCATGCTATCTTTAATGACATACATGTCACCTCCTAATTACCTCAAATTCTTTCCATAGAGGAAATCCTATCCCAAAATCCTCCTTCCACATCAGAACCAACCTCCCCTATTCCTTCACCCATAGAGGAACATCTTTCATCTCCTTCATCACCTATGGAGGAGTCTCCTACTAACATCAAGACCATCTCACCCCTAGCTTCTCCACTTACAGAACCTTTACCCATAATACCAACTCCACCCATAGAGAAGCACCCATTACCTCCACCACCCATAGAGGAGCACCTATCCATTCCTCCACTTGTAGAGGAGCTTCCATCACCTTCTACACCTACCATAGACCCAGTTACGATACCTTTGCCTCTTCATGAGCAATCTCCATATGCTACCCAAAATCCTGTAGACCTACTTTCGGTTCTCTTACCCACGGAAGATGAAGCTAGAAAATTTCCCATCTCTAAGACACATTTTATGAGAATTACCATTAGGTCCTCATCAAATCCACCTACAAATGTGTTGTTCTCAAATTTTTCTGATCACTTAGATTATGTGGATAGAGCCCTACTATGGGGGCATCTTCTGCTTCCGGTCTCAACACAGATGCAGAGGTCACTTTTTGATACCTCCACTATCTACCCAAAAATATTTCAACCAATCGAACCAAACACAACTACCTCTATAAAAACTCTTTCCATGACACCTATCATAGCTCAAACCACACCCTTACCCATAGCCCAATCTATATCTAAACCCAAACCCACACCTATAACATCATCCTCGACTAAACCTATTACCAATTTAGGGGTCACCCCAACTACCAGTCTTACTCATCCACATATCAAATTGGATTTAGATACATCCTCCAAAGATAACACCACACCTACTCTGACACCCAAACAGAAGCACCAAACCCATAGAACTTATATCACACCTACACCTGTCTCATCCATCTTAGGATCTCATCTTCCTAACATGGTCAAGAAACCTCCACCCATCAATAAACCAAAAACACAACAACCCATTCCTTCCTCACAAACCTCTAACCTACCCAGATTCCCAACATGACTTACACCCACAGCTACAACATCTTTTCCACCCATACCTCCAATACCCTTAGCTATTGCTTTAATACCCACTACACTTCAGTCATTGTCTCTCACACCCCAAGCACGACCCACGTAATCTACCTTCACAGCATTCCTGTTATCCCCATTGGTAACTTGCCCTCTTCCCCCATTTGGTTTTCCTTCTAGACCTCATACACCCATATCACCTTCACCCAAGAAGGTGCAATCCAAAAAAATTTTTTCACTATCCCACGATAAGGTAGTCAAAACAACCACACACCCTCCTACCCGTTCACCTACTGTACCCCTACCTAAGCCAACATGACCAACACCCAAAACCACGCCAACACCTAAAATCATAGCTCAATCCACTCCTCCTCTTCCAAAGACCATTCCTTGACAATCAACTACATATATACCCAAACCCACGATCACTTCCCATTGCAATCCACTAGCGGGGTCATATGCCAAAATTTTAACCAACCTCCTTGAGGCTTCTGTAATCACATTACCACTACTCATGCCTTATGAACCCCTCAAACCCAATCCAAAATGGTTTGATGATACTAAAATTTGTGCCTACCATAATGTGATAGGGAATGATGTGGAAAACTCCAAGGCCTTGAAAATTGTCCTTATCTAGTTGTGTCCATCGGAAGCCAACTTTGATGACATCAAACTTCTCGATGAGGACCCTGCTTCACCAACACCCATTCCCACACTACCCACTCAACAACCACAAAATCAACCCTCACAGATCCTAAAGCCACCCCCAATATTTGAAATTAACATGGTTTGCATCAGATAACTTGCCACGCCACCACCCAAATGTCATTGTGCCTAACTCACCTTAGAGGGTTTTTCTCCTCTGGTAGGTTTTTACCCATTGTGTCATTATACCACTCACCCTACACCTTCTCCATTTAGTAACTCCCCTCATATCAACATGATTCATGTCACTACATGTGCTCAGAAGAATAAGGGTAAAGATAAGGCAGCTGACCCACCAACTAATCCTATACCCAACATACCATCTGCACCCATACCTAAAATCACTATCCACGGCCCCATATACCCCATTTCTAATGGCATTACACATCAAACCATGCTAAAAAAATTAAACTAGTCTCCTCTCAAAATTTCCCTATATGACCTCACCTAAACCTCAAAATCCTATCATTAAGATCTCATGGAGGTTCTTTAATCTATTGAGGTTTTACCCAATGACCCTACACTCGTAGCCTCTATTATCACACCCCATCATGTAGCCTCTCTCACCAAATTACCACCTTCATCTTCACCCCACCCTATTCACCAAGTGGCCTCCCTTAGCTTCATAGAGGAAGAGATCACACCACACCAAAATGATGACCCAGACCTAGCCCTCTTCATCTCTGTCCACATCAATGAATATGGGTACGTTGTGTGATGATTGATGGGGGCGCTAACATTAACATCATTTCATCATATGCATTCACTCAAATGTGCATACCTAACAATTACATGCATAAAAATCTTTTCATGTTGCTTTCATTCAATGAGGCTATCACTTCTATAGTAGGCACCATCATCCTCCATGTTCATGTGGGCCCTTGTACTATTATAGAATTTTTTTATGTTTTGGAAGGGGAATTCCAATATAACTTGTTGCTTGGTAGACCCTGGATTCATGTCATGGGTTACGTTCCTTCCACTTTGCATCAATGTTTAAAGTTTGAACATGAAGGACACACCTATACCATTCCAGCTGATCCATCACCTTTCAAAACATGCAACATGCTTTATTGACCCAATGATGTACTGATACCCGTTAAACTGTCTACCTCCGCAATTGTTACTTCTTCACCTACACTTCCAATTACCAATATAATCACTGCTTCTACCGCACATACCTCCTCCATTACTACCACTGCCATAACCTCAGCGGCTGACCCATCAGCTTCCCAATCCATTAACTACACCTCCGCATCGACCTCCGACATATTATCCATTCCAGTTACCTACATACCAACCACTGATCCCTTGGAAGGTGTTTTTCAATGCCTCACTCTAGGGGAGTACTGTCTATATAGTGTCAACACATTCCTTAATCCATAAGAGTATGGAAGTCTTCACCAACACCCTCGCTATGATCACCTCATTGGAGTATGCCTCCTCTATGGTCCTCCTCACCTTCGTACTAGTCTCTCCTATGGGGGACTTGATACTACCAATTACACACCCAAACCACCACCACAAACTTGCCCCTTTTCCACTGACTTCTAATCACTTACCAATCACCGTTTCACCCACACCTTCCTGCATCGATGTGCATGGAAGGGTTTTGGTTTTGGATTTTATGAGAAAGGCTGCCATACCATTATTCCATGTACCACCTGTAAACATAACGACCGTAGTGGTATCAGTTTTCTCGAACCACCTACCAAACAGGCCCACATTTAACTCATTAAGGACACTAGCTCTTCTCCACCTTCATCACCACCCTCACTGATGGAGTCGATGGATCCTGAATCTATCCCTCCTAAATTTTTAGGTTCATAAACACCATTTCCTTGGGGCCTCTGACTTATCAACATGAGGGTGAGGTCCCTTATACTCTTCCCTTCCTGTATCTCGAAATGATCGATGACGATACACCTTAGATTAACGTCATTCAATGTTAGAATGATGAATCTATACTCACCTACATTGGTGTAGAAGACTCATATATTCATCAGTCATTACCTTCTAAGACGTAAACCATGTAAAATGAATTGAATATCGAGATCAACATTCATACTCAGGATGACCCAGACATCCTAAAGATCAGACAATCTTTAGATGCTGCTGAATAGGGAGCCATCACTTCTTTTCTCAGAGATCATAACCATGATTTCACTTGGTCTTATGCATATATGCCTAGTATTGACCCCACCATAGTGGTCCATAATATTGTAACCATTCCTGATGCCAAACCCATCAAACAAAAGCTGAGGAAAATGCACCCTTGCATTGCTCTTCTTGTCAAAGAAGAACTTAAATGCCTTCTTTCCATTTCCTTTATCTTATGCATTGATTATCCTCGTTGGATTTCTAAAATTATCCCTATCACTAAAGTGACAGGGGTACTCCGCATTTGCATGGAGTTCTATGACCTCAACCTAGAATGCTTGAAAGATGACTTTCCCTTACCCCGTATTGACTACCTGGTTGACCTTACTGCTGGTCACAAGATGCTGTCACTCATGGATGGATTCTCAGGTTATAACCAAATTTTTCTTGCCCTAGAAGATCAACACAAGACCTCATTCATCACCCCTTAGGGGACCTTCTGCTATCGAGTCATGCCTTTTGGCCTTTATATTAAGGTTCCACATATCATCGGGATATGACTTACATCTTCCATGACATCATGCATTACATATTGGAAGATTACATGGATGGTATCTTGGCCAAATCTAAATGCCGCTCCGAGTACTTAACCATCCTCAAAACCATCTTTGATCATCTCATTAAATATTGCATTTGACTTTAGCCTAAGAAGTGTGTCTTCATGGTTCTCTTAGGAAAGTTCCTAGGATTTATCATTTCCCTATGTGGTATAGAAGTTGACCCTGTTAAAGTTAAGGCCATTCTCAAAATGCCTCCGCCTACTAACCTTTGACAACTCCGTAGCCTACAAGGCAAGTTGTAGTCTATTTGTTGTTTCATTTCACAATTATTTGATCGATGTCAACCATTTCATCATCTGCTAAAAAAGGATGTCTCCTTTAAATGGGATGATGACTATCACAAAGCTTTTGAGGCCTTAAAAAAATACCTTCTCCAACCACCTGTACTCATCCAACCTAAAGATGATCAACCTTTCTACCTATACATATCAGCTACCGATCATTCCTTGGGAGCCATGCTCGCTCATCGCGATGAACAACACAGGGAGTAGGTGGTTTATTACATAAGCCATACTCTTTTGGACTATGAAACATGATACAACCATCCCAAAAAACTTTTCTTAGCCTTAGTTTTCATTGCCACCAAACTCCACCATTACCAACTCAACCAAAAAACCTATGTTATGACCAACACTGACCCCTTACACTTCATGTACACCAAACCTTATCAAAATAAGTGTGCTGCATGATGGCTTATGCTTTTAGCTGATCTTGACCTTGAATTCATTCATCAAGGGAAAAACTATTTCTGACCAATTGGATGACACACCTATTTCTAGGGATCAACCCTCTAATTTTGACTTTCTAGATGAGTCAATTGCTACCCTCTCCCTGGATGAACCTCCTTACCAAATGACACTCTTCTTCAATGGTTCCAAGTGTCAACATGGGGGCGGGGCTGGTATTATCCTCATTCATCTTGATGGTGAACCCATGCCTTTATCATTCAAATTAGATTTTTAATGTACCAATAATATTGCCGAATACGAAGCGCTCATACTAGGTCTCCAAGCTGCCTACTCCCTAGATGTCAAATCAATCAACATCTTTGGTGATTTTCAATTATTCGTAAACCAAGTCAATGGTATGTACTAATGTCATAACGAGATACTTAAAAAGTATAAACATCATATAGACATACTTTTGACTACCTTTGACTGTTACACCCTTCAAACCATCCCGCGTTCAACCAATAAATTTTCAAATACCATGGCCTACTTAGCTTCCCAAATACCCAATTCACCCATCGATTCTAAAATCTTTATCATTGTAAAATGCCTCCAATCACCTTTTTATCTACCTCACGATGTTTACTCTGTCAAAACCGCTACCCTTTACCTGAGTGACCTTTAGTATAAATAATACTCTGACTACCTTTCTCTCTCCATCGTACCTCCTAATCTCACCCATAACAAACAACGTGCCTTCCTTAAAAAGGTATCTTGTTATGTCATTCTAGGAGGCCTCCTCTATAAGCATGGATTTTACAGTATTCTCTTACGATGCCTCACAAGTTCTGAAATTCCTTATACCATTAAGTAAGTTCATAATGGCATATGTAGAGGTCACTTTAGTGGCCTTGCTATTGCTAAGCGTATTCTTCGCCTGGGCTATTATTGGCAACCCTTAACCATGATTGTTGTGACTACATCAAATGTTGTGTAAAATTCCAAGAACATTCCAATCTTTATCATACACCCAGTCATGCCTTACAAGTCACTCGTAACCTTTGGCCTTTCTCTGAATGGGGTTTGGATCTTGTCGAAGAAATTAATCCTCATTCTTCCTCAGCGCCATCAATGGATCATCACTGCTACCAAATTCTATACAAAATGGGTGAAGCCATACCACTTGTTTCCATGAAATCAAAGAAAATATGTGAGTTCATTAACCACAATATCATTTGTCGCTTTAGTGTTTATTATCGACTCATCACTGAAAATGGAAAACAATTCAAAAACAAAACATTGCAAAAACTTTGTGACACCTTTGGAATTCAACTTAGTTTCTCATCACCTTATTACCCACAAACCAACAGCCAAGCTGAATCCACTAACAAAACCCTCAACAAGATTCTCATAAAAATGGTTGACGATACTGGGAAGGATTGTCATACGCACATTCCTTTTTCCTTGTGGGCATACCGCACTATTATTCACACTTCCACTATGGATACACCACTTTCTCTGGTTTATAGTATAGAGGCATTTCTACCTCTCGAAGTCCAGATCCCCTCACTTCACATATCTCTCCATGACATGCTCAATGATGATGACTTTCATTAGGACCATTTAGCACAACTAGAGTTATTAGATGAATGTCATCTTAACGCTCTGGATCATCTTCAATTTTACCAAAAACGTATCAAACGTGCCTATGAAAAATGTGTCCATGAACGGACCTTCCAAGTCAGTGACCTTGTCCTGAAATAAAATCAACACATAACCAAAGCAGAAAAAAGTAAATGGGGAAAATTTTCTCCTAATTAGCTTGGACCATACATTGTGACTCATACCTATGGATCAGGTGCTTACCATTTATCATCACTCAATGGTAAACCCGAACCTGAGCCCCTTAATGCCTTACATCTTTGACCATTCTATTGTTTAATTATAGTCCTCCCTCACCTTTTGTCTCTTTCCAAGCTCATCCCTTGAGTGCTATTCACTTCATACACCTCACTAATGATTAACTAAGAATCATGTGAGTACCTGTCACTTGTTATCTTCTCTTGAATATGTTTACCACGGCACTACACATAACATGAATCTCATGGATACTTTTCGTATACCTTTAGATGAGATCCCATGGTCATTTCACCTTGCATTTTGAAAAAGAATCCTATTCTCCACCTTGGTCTTGTCCATGACTTTAAAGACCTCACATGGGACCAAACTCCTTGAGTCAAACTTCTAATAAAAAGATGACTCCCTCAAAAGGACATCTTCCTCTCGACAAATTTCTGTTATAAATAGACTACTCCCTTGAAGGACAGCCATGTAAAGATCTTAAAAAAAAATGATAGCGACCGAAGCTTCCTGTATCGATCAGCTTCATGAAGACCTTAAGGAGTTCAATTTTTCCCATATAGACTTCCCACATCGATGAGTCTATCTCAACTATAAGTCAAAACACTCAACCTTTTTGTCATGGACTTTCCCATTGTGAGCTAGGTTTTCTTGTTCGAAACATTCATGCTACCTATACCATATGTAAATTACCCCACTTTTCACCCTTCAAACCATGCCCACTCCAATTTCCTACTACCTTAAGGGACTTCTTGGAACTTAGACATTTGGTGATCATGTGACTACTTTTCACCATATAACAATCAATCGTGAAATGTCTTTAGGGTCTTGTACGTTCATCACCTCTTTCAAGGCATGATTTACTTGGTATGATCCTACCCAACCAGGTGGCTTTATTTCCCCATCTTATCTATTCGAACCATCTTTTTTTACATTTTGGATTTCCTTATACAAGACTTGGTCCTTGACGCTTACTTTTGGGGTAATCTTTTTCTTTTGCCACAATCGACCCTCACCCACATCACTTTAGCTATAATCCTACCCACACCTAAAATTCCTAAACCCACAACATGCCCAAAAACCCTACCAACTCATTTTCATACCCTCCTCATATTCTTCCATAGCCTCAGGGGAGAACTACATCGGTCTGAGGTCCCTTTTTGCATCGGGACTATATAGGCAGACACTCTGAGGGCATGGGGTCCTTGGAGGTTAGCTCAGCCCGTTCTTTACCCTAAACAATTCATCTTCCATGTTCCTCACATTACATCACACCTCACTTCAGTTTCCCTTTTATACATGCAAATTGGAAATTAATCAACATACATAACAATTTGTTTCATATTGTAAACATTATCACAACATACATTTATTACGCCTACCTATTTCTCTATCTTCACTATGCATAGATTATACCACATCTCACATATGACCCATATTATAATTCATTACATAAAATAATGAGCTCACCACTTCATCTTACTTTTGACTCAACCATGCCTAAACCAACCTGACTCGATCCATGCCTACAACCTAACTCGATTCATGCCTATACCAACTTGAATCGATCCCATGCCTATAACCTGACTCAATCCATACCTATACATCAACTCAATCCATGCCTATAACCTTGAATCGATCCATACCTATACCGACCTGACTCAATCCATGCCTATACAAACCTAACTCGATCTATGCCTATAACCTGACTCAATCCATGCATATAACCTGACTCAACCAAGCCTAAACCAACCTGACTCAATTCATGCCTATACTAACCTGAACTCCATTATGCCCAAATCACCTAATTTCCCTCCAAATCAAAATAATAAATCAACAAATCAAATAATACCATGTATCTCATCAACATGTCAATAAATAAAAAAAATACCATGTATCTCATCATACACATCAATCAATGTGTCTCTCCAAAATACATGGCTATCTCATCATATCCATAATCTCAAAATCATTAGCATGTAGGCTCAAATATACAGTAGCTAGTCTCATCATGTCACATCAGGTCGGTCTGAAATCATTAGCACACATGCCAATAATGAATCAGTACAAACTATCTTCGACATGCAAGCTGGTATATGCTCATAAATATAATAAAATCAATGATACCAATACAAAACTGTCTTCAGCATGCAGGCCAGTATGTGATCAAAAATACAACTATCTTTCGGCACGCAGGCCGGTAAATAATCACACAATCACTATCAATACATAAAAAAAAATTAGGTGACCGCATATCAGGCACCTCAGCAGATGTCCTACATCTCTATATCACCTATACCCTCGGCCTCCGGGGTCCCTGCTGGTGCCTCAATTAGAGCTGGTCTCTGTGTGCTGGTAGCCTCTACCTAATCGGGCCTCAAAGCTCACTGACACCTTGTGCTCTCCACACTATGAGTGCAGGATCTAGTCCTCTCACTAGATGCACTTGTTATGCCCTATACTCGGAATAGGATATGAAGTATATCCTGGCATGCCATCAGTTGGTCCTGATAGTATCTAGCCTCACCTAAGGACATCTTGTAGCCTAGACACAGGCATGGTCTGTGGTGGTCCCATATGGTCTCGGCCCCCGTACCTACCCTATGGGACCCTGCCCCATAACTACTTATGAACTGGGACCTACTCCCGGTGCCTGTGGTGGTGCCCCCCTACCCCTGTACCTATATCTAGGATTGTAAGACCCCAATCTGTGCCTGGGCTGTGACCAACTAATCCTATAAACCTGCCACCTGAGCCTACAAGGCTACCACTTGACCATCCCCCTCCTCTCCATCTTCATCTCCTCAACTAGCCATTTGGGCCTACAAACTGGCCACCTATATGTGTATCTCTGCTACCTCTTCCATCCGAGCCCTCCAGCAGTGTCTGTAGTATACCCAACTGGGTAATGAGCATAGCAACCTGCCCCTATAGGGTGATTCTCTACACTGTAATGGTAGCTAGATCTGGCTGCCCCAGTCTAGATGGTATGGCTCATAACTGATCCACTCACCACTGGATGCACCTGTATATACATCCGACATCATCTATCCACTGGTCCACTGGCTACTCCTCCTACCCTATGGGCACTGTAGGATGTGGTATAGGTAAGGGCCTCTCCACGTCATCTCTCTGGTACTATGGGAAGGGCGAAGGTATGTCCTATACTAGCCCAAACTTCCATCAGACTCTGTCTACCAGGATCATCTCATCATCCCCAGCACGGTGACCCTGTATCCATCTCTCTAGTTAGAGCTCAGCTAGCTCCTCATGTATATGCCTATACGAGGGGAATTCCACATATGGCCTCCATATAATGTCCACTCTAGACAACCCCTCCAATAATTACTGAAAATGGGCCACATCATGTATCAGGCCTATCAAATCTCTACTCTCCTATCACCGGTACCCATCTCCTATACCCCACCCGCAAAAATCGCACTAGGAAAGCATTTTTCTCGCGGCATCCCTATAGGACGCACACAAACTATGTGCTCGTATGCCCAACAATGTAGTAAAAATGTACATCACAGGCTAAACCTGTGCAACTGCCCATATGCCCACAAATCCTTATACAGCTGCACCAAGAATGTTGGTGCCCAGGAAAAGTGGGTCTCATGCACCATCATGTCATGGAGTACCCCCATCAGTGATCAGGGAAAGCATCCACCCTCTGCATCTGGCAGTGCATAGCAGCACACTTCCTCCATCAATAGAACCACTAACCTCATCTCCTTCAGATGGGCTAGGTACATCTCTCCATAGCTCAGACTGGCACTATGGAATCTCATATCAGCCATCCCCTCTCCAAAAACAAACACAATCAGCTCCTCTGAGGCCTCGAAGGAGATAAAATAAACCTAGGCACCCAATATGGGTAACCAAAGAATCTGGAACATGTCCTCTAGGGTGATAGTCATCTCACCCATCGGCAGGTGGAATGTGTTGGTCACGGAGTCCCATCTATCGATGAGAGTGACCATCAAACTAGGCTACTGGACTACATGTCTATAGCAACAAACCCCACTCAAGCCCACTGCCTCCACATGATGCAGCTCCTCTGAGGTTGATGCACCGTGCACTATCACCAATAGAGGCAGAACCCTGTCCCGTATATGTAGCTGCGCTCTCCCCTGCATCTAATACAAACACAACATTAATTTACATATATCAATCCATATTCAACCATTATCATTTCCCTATACATTATTTTCACCCTACCCATCTCAACTACCTAGCCCACACCACTTTTGGACCTTTGTGCCCACTAATCTGATTGGTACTGGTTCATCCTAACCGACCCTGGTCACCCTTTAATTGGCATTGGTCACCTGTTTGGTGACCGATACTAGTTCACCCTTACCGAACTTGGTTACCCCTTAAGTAGCATCAGTCACCTATTTGGTAACTTATACCAGTTCCACCTAACCAACACTAGCCAACCTTGACCGACGCCGGTCACTGTCGCGGAAAAACCTACGATTTTCCTGAACCCCCCCTTTCTAAAAAACCTCCCCCATGCCCCTTTTACCCTCCCTACAATGACCTAAACTATCCTTGGACCTCCCCCCACCACCCCTATCCCATTTATTACCCTCCCCATTCCTCTTTTTACCCACTATTTCCCCATTCCCAAATTCCATTTTTAACCACCCACAAAAATGAAAAATCAACAAAATATACAAACAACAATAAAAAACTCCTCTAATCTATCAAATCAACTACACATAGAGTAGAGCGCTTACCTCATCACACTACCACCATCTCGGTGGCACATCTGGCTGCTATATTAGTGGCCCACCCGATCCCTCTCTAGCCTCCGCCATCATCGAATAGCTACCTACAACGTCCGCCCAATCAAATCCCTCGCAATGATCCTGTGGACCCGCGGCTCACCAACCAATCACTCGTTGATCACATCGCCAGTTCACTGTTTCATTCCGTCCAGAAAATTTTCTCACTTTTCTCTCTTTTTTGTTGTTTTCTCACTTCAAATAATAACAAATGAATAACAAAAAACATGGATTTTTTGTTTTTAAACAAACCTAACCTAACCGACATCGGTTAACCTTGATCGGTATCAGTCGCGTGCCCTACCTAACTATCATCGATTTATCTATACCAATGTCAGTTCTCCTTGACTAGAATTGGTCACCCTCACCTACACATTACCCTATGTTTTACCCCTTTACCCTACCCCTACCTCCTTTTTTTCCCCACCCAACCTTCACCCTGATCATTTCCCCACCCCACCTTTACCCTACCCATTTACCTCACCTTTCCTGATCTCATCATTTACTACCTCCCTTTTTCCTCCTTTGGGGACTCATTATTTTACCCCTACCTTGGCCTTACCCATGCCGTGACCTAGATATTTGGACCTGGACCATCGCTAGTGACCTTTGACCTCATGTGTTCGCTATACCTTACGGCACTGTTACCTGTGTTGTTGGCCTAATGACCTTACCTAGCCTATTTCCATGACCATTTATCCTGACCTTACCTTTGGTGTACCAGAACATACCTAAACGTTCCTACACCTAACCTACGTTGTGTTTCCTGACCATATCCTATACCTTGGATACCAGAATCACTTCAACCTTGTTTGGATAAACCTATCGACCTTAGACGATGTAGAGTTTTACCTGCTCTTCAACCTGGTAGCATGCTGCAGTTTATACGTGTGCGTGTGTTTGACTGTTGCTACCTTTGACCCTGACCCATTACCTAGCTTACTTGAGTAGAACTTGCTCCTTTTTTCCCCTGTTATCCACCTTCCCTTTTCTCACATTCACCTTTTTATCAAACCACTCACCGATTCTACCTTCAGCCTCATCAGTTCCTGGTTTGAGGGGGATCACCTTCACCCACACATGGGGCAACCACATCATATTTTTGTTAGCATCGCTTACCAATACAAGCTATGAAACAAAAAGGGGCAAAATGTAGACACTAAAATTAGGTCACACTCCCCTTTGGTTCCTCAACAAATAAGTACCCTTCATCACATTCACCTAGCCATGGCCCCTTTCACCTCACTAATATTAATTTAATTAATTAATTAAATTAATTCATTATCCTCAATATATTTATTATTTAAATATATTAATTTAAATAATATCCACACATACACTTCACCTAGACACCTCACCA
Source organism: Taxus chinensis (assembly GCA_019776745.2). NCBI lineage: Eukaryota > Viridiplantae > Streptophyta > Pinopsida > Cupressales > Taxaceae > Taxus > Taxus chinensis. Next base: position 488,948,873 of record CM034154.1, read on the forward strand.
AGCTAACTCAACCTAAAACCTATTCTTAGTAAGTTACCATAACTAACTAAGACTTACCTAAACCCTAAAAATCAATGCCTACATTCCCTCTAACCACATTCCTGCATGCTTACAAGAAGCTCCCAGTCTAATCCATGGGTTAACGGCATCAAGATCTGAGAAAATCAAGAGGATCTCCCTAGTTTAGTAAACCTAGGAAATCCCACCTTGACTGATGTCGGTTACCCCTAACCGTCACCGGTTAAGCCGAAACCACCATTGGTCACCCTTTTAACCCCAAAAAAATGTTATTCTCAAGGTTGGCAGAAGGTTGGAAAAATATTAGAAAATTTGGCAAACATTAGCACATTCCAGAGAGATATCACATCTTCTGAGAGTGAATTCCAGTGAGAACATGCATGCAAGGAAGGAGATCAAGCATCTTTTCCTGCATAACCATCCCAGCAATGATCTGATCTAACCAAGCAAAGAGGAATGTACATGCAGCCCATGCAAAATCTTTCCTTTAGTTGGTGATCACCTGCATCCTTCAAAACCTCTCATCAACACCTCCATCCCCCACTCACAGGCATCCAGGACTAGAATCCAAGTAAGTAAATGTTATACTTCTCTGGTTTATTCCATTTCATCATTATATTATCGTTTATTGTTTACCTAGCCACCCATTGAACTCCTCCAACACTCACCCCTCCATATACCCATTAAAACCTCACCAAATCCTACCTAAATCACCCGATACCTCATCTCGACCAACCAAAAGTTCTTTGTGCAATAAAAAAGGAGACTTAAATCTCATTCTGTGGCATTCCTAGAAGTCCACAATAACTGGCACTGGTTACACCTAACCACCATTGGTCAGTCTTAACCAACATCGGTCTCTGTATTTTCCCATATAACCCAGAACAGTGACCTACCCACCTAATTCCATCTCACCCTCATTCACCTTTGATCTTCTTGAGACCTCTATCAGACATGTAGAGACCCAGAACTAGTTACTTGACCTTCAGATCATATTATAACCTAACATATTAGATTAGATCCATTTCTTATTGTGTTTTAAGTGAGATACCTAAATCATTTCAAATTACAATAGGATTTGGCTTATTTACCACATTAAATTGTTTAAAATAGTGGACTGACAGCCATCTAGGAAGTATCACACTTCCCGAGATCTAGCACACGCTAGGCAGTTCACTACACATATTGTTTAATTCCTTTTGGTGGTCTTGCTTTGCATTATAGGTAGTTCCTCCTAAGCCAAAATAAATCTCTCACAATTAGTTGTGGATTCAAAAGTCATACGTGCAAAACAACCCATTAACCAACATTTGAGCAGGTTCCTCCTATGCCCGTTACCCTGTTTGTTTCATCAATACTTCAAAGAAATGATCTATAATAAGGTGAAACAGTGACAACACACTTGTCACATGGTGAAAATAAATTTTTTTTTAATTTTATGTTGTAGGAGAAAATAGATCTTTTTCTTGTGCAAGAGGCAGAGGAATGTGCCTAGTCTATACCATGTTATCTCCTATAACTCCTGATGCCTACAAATCTTACGCTACAATATTGATATTTTGAAGAATATTTTGCTCCTCCCTCGCAACATCTCCTACTGAAAAAAGTGATGGATCAACATCTATCTTTTACTTCAGTAATATTTTTGGATCCATCTTATGCTCCTTGATTATCCTTCTCAATGTATTATTTTGTTTATTTAATACTATGATTTTTTCCTTCAACTATACAAATGAATTCAAGATTTTGTGGGAATTCTTAAAATGTTCTTCAAATACAACTACTTCTTTCTTTAAATTTTCATATTTTTCCTGCAAAACAGAAATATAAATGTATTAGTATATTAGATAAGTCAAAAAAATATATTGCGGTGCTCATAATATTACGATTTTGTGTGTAAAATATGACTTACCACAACTTTTTCTTTTTCTGCATTTTTTATTAAAACATTTGTGTTGTTTTTTACCCATTTGTTGTAGTAAGCCTGTGATTCAACATTAAGATTCTCCAACCTATTTAAAATTATGTCTATAATATCATCATCATAATCATTATTATATGAAATTATGCATGTCTGGGTTTTGTTTAGAAAAATGTCAAGACTTTTCTGTTGGATCTCTACAATAGTGAACAATGAATTCCTTTGAGCATGATTATGGTATTGAGTATTTATTTATTTAATCAAAATTTTATCCCTCCTCTCTCAAGTGTGCACTAAATACACATTATACATTATAAATTCTTGAATTATGGCCCCCATACTATTTGATACCAGATTTTCAAATGCAAAATGTGTCTTCTTATCCTCTGTGAGTGGAGATTTACTTAGAGGAGGAGATTCCAATAATTGATGCTCATTTTGTTGTGGTTTTGGTTGAGGGGGTGGAGTATATTGTATCATATCATGCATGTCAAAATATTTACCCTTGTCTGCATCACCACTATCAAAGGCCAAATACTCATCGTCAAGCTCAATGTTGTTCAAAACTTGTGTGCCTGTTATACTTAAGAAACCACCTAGTGAGAATATAGGAATTTTTGTGGTTATAAGATGAATTATTCCTCTCAAGTCTCAAGGAAACCTTATATTATTACCTAAAGATCTTATTCTCATTTGGACTATACAAGTTGGCGCTATTGGTGGCCTGCTTAGAAGGTGCTAGTAAGGTCTATTAATTGCAAGTGTTTCACTAGATTCTAGATCGTTTCTTTGAAGTATTGATGAAACAAATAGGGTAATGGGCATAGAAGGAATACCTATTTAAATGTTGGTTAATGGGTTGTTGCACACGTATGAATTCTAAATCCATAGATTTTTGTGAGATCTTCCTTTTGGCTAGGAGGAACTACCTATAATGAAAAGAAAGACCACCAGAAAAAGTTACAAAAATATATGCAGTGAGCTACCTAGCATATGCTAGATCTGGGAAGTGTATTTAGCCTATCAAGTAGACCTAAGCTAGAATTAGTAATGTTATTATTATTATTTAAATCTAATACAAACACGACATTATATATGAAGTGTTCTTTTAAACGTTGTATTTTTTTTGAAATCTGAATGATGATTTTATCCTATCAAGTAGACCTAAGCTAGAATTAGTAAGGTTATTATTATTTTTTAAATCTAAACTATAACCTATTGTTACAAAGGTTAGTTAATCTAACCTAGTCCTAAACTATGTACTTGATATTCCTAAGGGTTATCTAAACCTAATACTAAGGTGGGTGACTAATGTTATATCCTAAGGTGTTAAGATTAAATTTACCTATGATCTAACCTAAGTCACTAACCTATGCTAAACTAATGCTATGAAAAGGAACCTAAGGGGTCGCAAGTTTTGGGTGGTGGTTTCTATGGCATTTAAGGCAAGGATAAGGATGAGAGGACATGTAGTACTACCAAGGTTAGCAGAGGTTAATTAGGTAAGTGGGGGCTTACGTTGCAGGATATCTAAAAATGGAAACTCTTATTTACATTAGTGTGGAGCTTGCCAATTTGGCGGGCGGTGGTAATGGAAAATAGGCAGGAAAAAGGAATTTAATGCAATTAAATTACATGGGTCCTCAAGCCCAGACCGCCTTGAGAGACATGCAAAGGGAATTTTGTTTGGTTGTTTCTTTTTTTATGCTTTCCATTTTTCACTCTGCATGAGCACTGGTTTTTCGAACCAGCAGTCTACTCTTCATTGCATGGCAATTTTGAAAGTTTCAAATCTACTTCTATGTCGTAGGGAATATATAAGGCATGGAGGAAGCAATATTTTATTTTTTAATATTTCATGGAAAAGAAGAGAAAGGGCGAGCTCATTTAGAGGTATTCTTCAAATTTTAAGCGAAACTATCAGGCACGATAGGCCCTAACTGTTAAAATCTTGCTTTCCTTTAAATGTTTTCATTTAAACAACTATGTTCTGATGATATATGTGTATTTTTGGCTTGGATGTTAACAATAATTTGTGGGTTTTATGTAAACTTGGGTTGTGGGTTGAACGTGGAAATTTTGGTTTTGAAAGAAACTTGTTTTCATTATTCTCTTGTTCCTTTGTTGTGGATTAAGGTTGGAGTTCTTTATCCAGTTAGAACTATCGCATTACCTTTCTTCACTTTGTATTTGTAACTAAGTAAAATGTACTAGACTCCGTAGGGTTTTCTTGGTGATGAAATTGGTGAATGTGTTTGATTTCTTAAGATCCTTATTGTGGTTAAAGACCTGGTTATATTCGTCGATCTGGGTTTTTGTGAACAATTGTGTTTTCATACCCATTTGGGTAAACAACTAACGACTATTGTAAGATATTATCTGACTGATTTATTAGATTAAAAACTTGTTCTATGAAAGGAAATGTTTTTAAAGACTACGTGTTTTTAATGCTATGATAATCTCTTATTGCTTGGTCTATGAATAGAGTAATAGATTTTTTGCTTCGCCATGAGAAACTTTGACTGTAACAAGTTCATGTTCAAGGAAACTGGTAAATAATTTCATGGACAGATTGTTGGTATACTCTGTAAAAACTTGACTGTTACAAGTTGTGTGTTTTGGAATTATTGAATGATTGAATCTGTATCTCCTCTTGTGAAGGGGTTTGATTGCTTTTAAATTCACAGGTACTATGAGTAATACATTTTATGGTTTAGTTGTTTATTTTAAGGTAACCATGAATGTTGGCAATAAGAGTTATACTGAAAGATTAGTCATTGAATGGATTTTGTGTTCTTCTTGTGAATTCTTGGTTGATCTTGGTAGATTTGTATAAGATATTGTGTTTATCAATTCTAGGTTTTTAAACATACTTAGAAATTGAAATTAGAATTGAAATGGGTTGAAGCTTATGGAATATTTTTATTTAATTTGAGTGTTATTATATATTTATTATAATGGTTTGAACATTTTGACCTTGGGTGTTTTCAAAAATTGGATTTGAATACATTTATAAGTACTGAATATTCAATCTTGTTTAGTGTTTTATAATTAAATGGCACTGGATGATGAATCGGTCCAGATAGATTAGTATTGGATTACTACGTAATCAAGGGAAAACGTTAAGTTAAACTAACTTGATTTTAATCTCGAATGGTTCGAGCATATGAAGGAAAGTAGCCTATTTCCTTTGGATTAGGTTTATATCTAGTTCGATAGATTGTAATGTTTTATGCCAAAAGCTGATATTGGTTTCATTGGATGTATAGTGGTAGATCCTATAGGGATCTAAGGGTAATTCTATATGGTGGTTCTACCTGAACCGAACTATTGAATGTACTTAAGTGCTAGAAATAGATTCTTCTTCCTTGATTAGGCTTATTAAATGGTTATTATTTCTTGGAAATTGGATTTAGTTCTAAAAATTGGTTACAAAAGTGTTTTGGTCATCTCTTTTTTATCTTTGAGTTGAAAAGGAAGGTTGGAAAGGGGCTTTAAAAGAAAGAAAGTTATATTGATCTCTTTTTGAATGTTAATATATTATTTCTTAGAATTAGTTAAGGAACTCAATCAGTAAAGTTATGGGATGGCAGATTATTACATTAAGATGAATGAAACATTAGGATTAGGGATCCTAATCTAGAAGACTCCTTTCATTTTACAACATGTTAAGATTTTGTTTTAAACTTCATGTTTGTTATTTTATTTGCAAAGTAATTCATTTTTTATTGCCTTGCATACTTGTCATGGATTAAAAATCAAGTATAATAAGATGAAGGATAGATTGGCAGGTGAACTTGCAAGTGGCAGTAATCCATTCCTTCTGTTTAAATTACTTTTGTAAGAACCTATTGGAATGAATACTTCAAGTGGTTTAGTGTTAAATAAAGGTGATCAAATCATGATATACACTGTTTCAGCTTTTTCGGATGATTAGGTGTATAATAAACAAGATGTTCCTTCTTACTTTCTTGTAAGAAATGAGATGAATCGTCTGAAACAGATTAAGTTGAAATTATGTCTGTAACTTAAGTTATGATATGAAGTTGTATTATAATTGGTAGGAAGAAAACTCAGAGGGTATCATGATTTGGGATTGTGAAGGTAATTGTTGTAATCAATTATACTTTAAATTAGGACACGTAAACAGAATATTATTTCAGTCCTTTTTGTTTTATCAGTGTACTAGGACTCTTTATATTGACTTCACTTTAAGATAGGATGTCATTATAACAAGGTTGTTTAATTGAAACAATTAGTGGAATGTAATTGTTTTAAGGATTAGTGCTTATCATGCTCAGTTCATTGAACTGACCCATGCTAGAAATTTTTACAGATGGTCTTCGTGAGTGGTAAAGGAAGACAAAATCTGATGTGATGCATTGATTGTTCTAAATTGGTTCTTTTGAAGAATTTTGATTTGATTTTTAAACTGTATTGTGAAAAGAAAAGTTACCTATTTTGTTTAAAGGCTATTGTCTTAAAGTATGTCTGAAGTGCATAATTTGTAATTGTATGGGTTTGGAAATGAATGAAATAGTGAGAAATTACCTATGTAGAATGTGTATCTTATCTTGTTGGGATGATATTCTTATTATCTATCTGAATGTGTGTGCATTCTTATTGTTTTATACAATGGAATATAGATGAATTTCTTAAGTAAGCCATAGCTAATTATGTGGTTGAATACTACATTCTTAATTAGTGATTCATCATAACTTATGATTGTGATTAAAAAACTGTAAATAAGATCACTACATTTAAAGGAACATTGAGAGTGGGTTAAGCCCTAAAATGTAACTATAAGAAGAGGAGGACTTTCCCCTTTTGTAATGCACTAATTATAAAAGGAATATATGGTTATAAATCACTAAGACTTAACAATATTAAGTCTGATATTTCTTAGCCTATTAGGTTGATACATTTCCTTTGTTGGATAAGTTATTTTTAAATAACGAAACTTAAATTGTTGTTGTCCTATTTGTTTTGGATAAAAGGTTGTTAGGTCCCAACCAAAAACTAGGAAACAATCTTAAGTTAATTAAGACCCTTTTGTAAAAGTGAACCCTAATTACAAAAAGGTAACTTAAAGAGTGTTGGACTCGGGGTTAGGGAAGGTTGCCAAATTATGTAGTTCTAGAACCCAAATATAACTTAACGTAAGTAAATTCTTGGAGGTATATACATATTTTCAAGGTTGTTCTGTAGGAGGTTGACACACGTCAACTGCAAGGTTGTACCTTTGAGAAGATTAGGATCTTCTCGAGGATACAACAATTGCAGATGACATGTGGCAACACCCTTCTGCATTGATCGTTAAGATTTACACACTTGGAACTTGATCAAGATTTATCTCCGGGATTGGTTAGGACCATAATCAGGTTATGAGGAAGCCCTTTGAGATTCAGGGTACCTTGGCACATGGGGTTAACTTCGGTTGACCCAGTATGCCAATTTACCTTTAGTCTTTAAGATCCTCTTCATAACATGTAATATGATGTTAATCCAATCTAGAGTGAAACCTTGGGACAAGGGGACTGACAGGAGTTAGTATAAGACCTTCTATATAACAATAGAGTGGGGTGAAGGACGTATTCCAGATTGATGAGTATGTCATCAAGGAATAAGTAATACGAACAGTATGTTATAAATCTTTAGCCAAAGTATCACAAGCTACTGATTGCGTTGTCCTACGTCACCTAGTCTAAGGATCGTGATGCTGATGAATAGTGGTAACAATTATTTAGATAGGTTCCTTGGGTAGATCACTCAGAACCTAGAATGGGGTAAGAGAACCATGAATATGAAGTATTCAGTAGAAAAATCCAAGCTCAAAATTACATATGAATAGATCGGTAGTTCATCGAGTCATGGAATGAATAGATCGGTGGTACAATGAGTCATTACAGCTGCATATAGTTATCTGTTATAAGAATGATTGTTATGAGATGTGTGCTCTAAATTATGTATTTAGAATAGAGAACATTAATTATGCAAAAAATTGAAAAAAATAAATAAAATTCCTTGTTTCTAAATTATTAAAATGGGAATGTTACATGGAGGAGGTCAATGGGTGTCTAGGTAAACAATAAGTGATAATATAATGATGAAATTAAATGAACCATAGAAGTAGAACATTTTACTTACTTGGATTCTGATCTTGGACACCTAGGAGTGGGGGATGGAGGTGCTGGTAAGAAGATGAGGGCTGAAAGTGATCACTAATCATAGGAGAGCTTCTTCATGTACTACATGTGCATTCCTCTTTTCTTGGCTAGATCAGATCATTGCTGGGGTGGCTGTGTAGGAGAAAATGCTTGATCTCCTTCCTTACATGTGTGTTCTCACTGGCATTCGATCTCAAAAGATGTGATATCTCTTAGGAAGATCTCAATGTTTGCCAATATTTTCCAATATTTTCCAACCTTTCAAAATAAGGTTGTTTTGGGGGTTAAAAGGGTAACCAATGGCGGTTTCGGCTTAACCGGCGACAGTTAGTGCTAACTGGCGTCAATCAAGGTAGGATTTTCTAGGTTTACTAAACTAGGGAGATCCTCTTGATTTTCTCAGATCTCATGTTGTTAACCTGTAGATTGAACTGGAAGCTTCTTGTAAGCATGTAGGAATGTGGTTAGAGGGAATGTAGGAATTTATTTTTAGGGTTTGGGTAAGTCTTAGTTAGTTATGGAAACTTACTAAGAATAGGTCTTAGGTTGAGTTGGCTTGGTGAGGTGTCTAGGTGAAGTGTATGTGTGGATATTATTTAAATTAAGATATTTAAATAATAAATATAGTGAGGATAATGAATTAATTTAATTTAATTAATTAAATTAATATTAGTGGGGTGAAGGGGGCCATGGCTAGGTTAATGTGATGAAGGGTGTTTATTTGTTAAGGGACCAAAGGGGACTGTGACCTAATTTTAGTGTCTATATTTTCCCCCTTTTTGTTTTATAGCTTGTATTGGCAAGCAATGCTAACAAACATATGATGTGATTGCCCGATGTGTGGGTGAAGGTGATCTCCCTCAAACCAAGAACTGATGAGTCTGAAGGTAGAATCAGTGAGTGGTTTGATAAAAATGTGAATGTGAGGAAAAGGCAGGTGGGCATGAGGTAAAAAAAAGGTGGAAAGGTCGACTCGGGCAATTCTAGGTAATGGGTCACGGTCAAAGGTAGCAACAGTTAAACACACACACAAGTATAAACTACAGCACGTTACCAGGTTGAAGAGCAGGAAAACTCTACATCATCTAAGGTCGATAGGTTTATCTAAACAAGATTGAAGTGATTCTGGTTTCCAAGGTATAGGATATGGTCAGGAAACACAACATAAGTCAGGTGCAAGAACATTTAGGTATGTTCCAGTACACCAAAGGTAGGGTCAGGGTAAACGGTCATGGCAATAGGCTAGGTAAGGTCATTAGGTCAATAACACAGGTAATAGTGCCGCAAGGTATAGCAAACACATGAGGTCAAAGGTCACTAGCGATGGTCCAGGTCAAAATATCTAGGTCACGGCATGAGTAAGGCCAAGGTAGGAGTAAAATAATACATCTCCAGAGGAGGACTAAGGGAGGTAGTAAATGATTTGGTCAGGAAAGGTGAGGTAAATGGGTAGGGTAAAGGTGGGGTGGGGTAAATGATCAGGGTGAAGGTTAGGTGGGGAAAAATGGGAGGTAGGGGTAGGGTAAAGGTTAAAATTTAGGGCAATGTGTAGTTGATGGTGACCGATTCCGATCATGGATAACTGACATCGGTAGAGGGAAACTGAAAACGGTTAGGTAGGGCACGCAACTGATGCCAGTCAAGGGTAACCGACGTCGATTAGGTCAGGTTTTTAATAAAAACAAAAAATCTACATTTTTTGTCATTCATTTGTTATTGTTCGAAGTGAGAAAAAGAAAAAAAAGAGAGAAAAGAGAGAAATGTGTCCAGATGAAACGGAACAGTGAGCTAGCAGTGTAATTGACGAGTGATTTATTGGTGAGTAGTGGGTCCACAAGATCATTGTGAGGAATTTGATTGGTGAGAGGTTGCAAGTAGGTATTCGGTGATGGTGGAGGTCAGAGAGGGATTGGGTGGCCCATTGGTATAGTGGCCAGACTTGCTATTGAGATGGTGGAAACATGATGAGGTAAGCGCTCTACTCTATGTTGTGGATTTGATAGATTAGAGGAGTTTTTTATTTTTGTTTGTAGGTTGTGTTGATTTTTCATTTTTGTGGGTGGGCACAAATTAAATTTGGGAATGGGGGGATATTGGGTAAAAGGAGGAATGGGGAGGGTAATAAATGGGATAGGGGTGGTGGGGGGAGGTCCAAGGGTAGTTTAGGTCATTGTAGGTGGGTAAAAGGGGCAGGGGGAGGTTTTTAGAAAGGGGGGTTTTGGAAAATCGTGGGTTTTTCTGCGACAGTGATTGGTGTCGGTCAAGTTTGGCCAGCGTTGATTAGGTGGAACTGGTCGGTCACCAAATAGGTGACTGATGCCGGTTAAGGGGTGATCGGGGTCAGTAAGGGTAAATCGATATCAGTCACCAAATAGGTGACTGGTGTCGGTTAAAGGGTGACTGGGGTTAGTTAGGCTGAACTAGTACTGGTTGGATTAGGGGCCACAAAGGTCCAAAAGTGGAGTGGGCTAGGTAGGTGAGATGGGTAGGGTAAAAATAAGGTATAGGGAAATGATAATGGTTGAATATGGATTGATATATGTAAATTAATGGTGTGCTTATATTAGATGCAGGGGAGAGTACGACTATATATGCGAGATAGGGTTCCACCTCTATTGGTGACAGTGCACGGCGTAATGACCCCAGAGGAGCTACAAAATGTGGAGGTAGTGGGCTTGAGTGGGGTTTCTTGTTATAGACATGTAGTACGGTAGCCTAGTTTGATGGTTGCGCTCATCGATAGATGGGACTCCATGACCAACATGTTCCACCTGTCAACGGGTGAGATGACTATCACCCTGGAGGACGTGTTTTGGATTCTTAGGCTACCCATATTGGGTGCCCAGGTTTATTCTATCTCCTCCAAGGCCTCCGAGAAGCTGATTATGATTGTTTTTAGAGAGGGGATGGATAATCTGAGATTCTATAGCACCAGTTTGAGCTATGAAGAGATGTACCTAGCCCATCTGGAGGAGACGAGGCTAGTGGTTCTGTTGATGGATGTAGTATGTTGCTATGCACTGCCAGATGTAGAGGGTGGATGCTTTCCCTGATCACTGATAGGGGTACTCCACGACATGATGGTGCATGAGACCCACTTTTCCTGGGCACCCGCATTCTTGGTGCAGATGTACAGGGAGTTGTGTGCATATGAGTGGCTTTACAAGTTCATCCTATGCTGTACATTTATATTGCACTACTAGGCATACGATCATAGAGTTTGTGTGCATCCTATAGGGATGCCTCGAGTAGATGCATTCCTAGCGTGATTTATGCGTTTGAGATACAAGAGATGGGTGCCGGTGATAGGAGAGTGAAGATTTGATAGGCCGACACATGATGTGGCCCATTTTCGGTAGTTACTGGAGGGGTTGTATGGAGTGGACATTATATGGAGGCCATATGTGGGATTCCCCTCATATAGGCATATGCATGATGTGCTTGCTGAGCTCCAGTTAGAGAGATGGATACAGGGTTTTTGTGCTGGGCAGGATGAGATGATCTTGGTAAACAGAGTCTGATGGTAGTTCGGGCTAGTACAGGACATACCTCCACCTTTCTCATAGTACAAGAGAGATGATGTGGAGAGGCCCTTACCTCTACCACATCTTATAGTGCCCACAGGGTAGGAGGAGTAGCTAGTGGACCGGTGGATAGATGACGTCGGGTGTATAGATAGGTAAATAAAGTGGTGGGCGGCTCAGTTATGAGCCATACCACCTAGACCGGGGCAGCTAGATCTAGCTACCATTACAGTGTAGAGAGACACCATACAGGGGTAGGTAGCTATGCTAATTACCCAGTTTGTTATAATGTAGACATAGCTATAGGGCTTAGAGGTGGAATTAGCAGAGCTACACATATAGGTGGCCAGTCTACAGGCCTAGATGGCTGGTGGAGGAGATGGATATGGAGAGGAGGGGGAATGTTAAGTGGTAGCCTTACAGACATAGGTGGTAGGTTTACAGGGCTAGTTGGCCATAGCCCAGGCACAGATTGGGGTCTTACAGCATAGATATAGGCACAAGGGCAGTGGGCACCACCATAGGCACCGGGAGCAGGTCCCAGTTTATAGGAAGGCGTGGGGTAGGGTCTTGTAGGGTAGGTACAGGGGCTGAGACCTATGGAACCACCATAGATTGTGCCTATATCTAGGTTATGGGATGCCCTAGGTGAGGCTAGGTACTATTAAGACTAGATGATGGTGGCCGGGATAGACTTCATATCTTATGCCGAGTACCGAGCACAATAGGTGTCCAGTGAGAGGAAGAGATCCCGCACTCACAGTGTGGAGAGCATAGGAGGTCAGTGAGCTTTGAGGCATGATCAGGAAGAGGTTACCAGTGCATGGAGACCAGCTCCAGTTGAGGTGCCAACAGGGACACAGGAGGTTGAGGGTACAAGTGATACTGAGATGGAGGACATCCACCGAGATGTGTGATATGACGCCTAGTTTTTGATGTATGATAGTTTTTTTGTGATATAAACAGGCTTGCGTGCTAAGAGATATTCATAGTTTTGATCACATACCGGCCTGCGTGCCAATGAGAGTGAGGATGTATGAGAGATTTTTGTATATTTTGAGCATATACCAGCCTGCATGCCAAAGATATTTTACATTTTTTCATTATTTTATTGTATATATGAGACCGGCCTGCGTTCTGATGACATTTTGTATTATATATCTGCCTACGTGATGATGATTTTGAGATGACGGACATGATGAGATAGCCATGTATATTTGAGATACACATTGATTTATATGATGAGATACATGCTATGATTTGATTTATTGATGTGTTGATGAGATACATGGTATTATCTGATTTTTTGATTTGTTTATGAGATATGAATTTGTTGTGTTGATATGGATGGAAACTAGGTGAGTCAGGCATGATGGAGTTAGGTTGGTATAGGCATGGATCGAGTCGGGTTTGGTTTAGGCATGGATCGAGTTAGGTTGGTTTAGGCATGGTTGAGTCAAGTTGGTTTAGGCATGGATCGAGTTAGGTTGGTTTAGGCATGGTTGAGTCAAGTTGGTTTAGGCATGGATTGAGTCAGGTTTGTTTAGGCATGGTTGAGTCAAAAGTAGGTGAAGTGGTGATTCATTATTTTATGCAATGAATGATAATATGGGTCATATTTGAGATGTGGTATAATCTATGCATAGTGATAATAGAGAAATGGTAGGCATAATAAATGTATGTTGTGATAATGTTTAAAATATGAAACAACTTGTTATGTATGTGGTTTAATTTCCAATTTTGGGTATAAAAGGGAAATGAAGTTAGGTGTGATGTAATGTGAGGTACATGGAAGATGAATAATTTAGGGTATAGAATGGCCTAGCTAACCTCCAAGGGCCCCATGCCCTCAAAGTGCTACCTACATAGTCTCAGCAAAAAGGGACCTCAGGCTGATGTAGTTCTCCCATAAGCTAGGGAAAAATATGAGGAGGTATGAAATTGAGTTGGTAGGTTGTAGGCATGATTTGAGTATAGGTCTATTAGGTGTGGGTGGATTATAGGTAAAGTGATGTAGGTGAGGGCTATTGTGACAAAATAATAAGATTATCCCTAAAGTAAGCATCGAGGACCAAGTCCTATATAAGGTAATCAAAACGTAAACAAAGATGGTTCAAAGATAAGAGGGGGCAAGAAAGCCACCTGATTTGGTAGGATCATACCAAGTAGAGCATACCTTGGTGGAGGTGAGGAATGTAAGACCTTAAAGACATTACAGGATGGACTGTTCTATGGTGAAAAGTAGTCACACGATCACCAAATGTCTAAGTTCCAAGAAGTCCCTTGAGGCAGTAGGAAATGAGAGTGGGCATGGTTTGAAGGGTGAAAAGTGGGTAATTTTTATATGGTATAGGTGGCATCCATTTTGAGAAGAGAACCTAGCTCACAATGGGAAAGTCCATGACAAAAGGTTTTTGTTTTGACGTATAGTTGAGATAGACTGATCGATGCGAGAAGTATATATGGGAAAAAAATTGAACTCCTTGAGGTCTTCATGAAGCTGATCGATGCAGGAAGCTTTGGTTGCTCTCGTTGTTTTTTTTTTGTTTTTTGTTTTGTTTTTCTTAGAGCTTTACATAGTTATCCTTCTAGGGAGTAGTCTATTTATAGCAGTAGATGTCAAGAGGAAGATTTCCTTTTGAGGGAATCAGCTTTTTATTAGAAGTTTGACTCAAGGAGTTTGGTCCCATGTGAGGTCGTTGAAGTCATGGACAAGACCAAGGTGGAGAATAAGACTCTTATTCAAAAGGAAATGTGAAATGACCATGGGATCTCATCTAAAGGTAGACAAAAAGTATCCATGAGAATCATGCTATGTGTAGCGTCGTGGTACGCATATTCAAGAGAAGATAACAAGTGACGGGTACTCAAATGATTCTTGTTTAATCATTAGTGAGGTGTATGGAGTGAAATAGTGCTCAAGGGACGAGCATGGAAAGATAAAAAAGGTGAGGGAGTACTACAATTCAATAATAGAATGGTCAAAGATGTAAGGTGTTAAGGGGCTCAGGTTCAAGTTTACCATCGAGTGATGATAAACAATAAGCACTTATTCCATAGATATGAGTCACGATGTATGGTCCAAGCCAATTAGGAGAAAATTTTCCCTGTTTACTTTTTTCTGCTTTAGTTACATGTTGATTTTCTTTCATTACAAGGTCACCAAATTGGAAGGTTCGATCATGGACATGATTTTCATAGGCACATTTCATACACTTTTGGTAAACTTGAAGGTGATCCAGAGCGTTAAGACAAAATTTGTTTAATAACTCTAGTTGTGCTAAATGGTCCTAAAAAAATCATCATCATTGAGCATGTCATGGAGATATATGTGGAGTGAGGGGATTTGGACTTCAAGAGGAAGAACTGCCTTTGTTCCGAAAACCATAGAAAATGGTGTAGCCGCAGTGGAAGTGCGAATACTAGTGCAGTATGCCCATAGGGAAAAATGAATGTGTGTATGTGAATACTTCCCAATATCGTCAACCACTTTTATAAGAGTTTTGTTGAGGGTTTTGATAGTGAATTCAGCTTGACCATTGGTTTGTGGGTAATAAGGTGATGAGAAACTAAGCTGAACGTGGAAGGCGTCACAAAGTTTTTGCAATGTTTTGTTTTTGAATTTTTTTCCATTGTCATTGATGAGGAATGTGGAACACCAAGGCAACAAATGATGTGGTGGTTAATGAACTCACATATTTTCTCAGCTTTCATGGAGATGAGTGGGATGGCTTCCACCCATTTTGTATAGTATTCGGTAGTAGTGATGATCCATTGATGGCGCTGGGAAGAATAAAGATTGATTTCTCTGACAAGATCCAAACCCCATTGAGAGAAGGGCCAAAGGTCTTGAGTGACCTGTAAGGCATGATCGGGTGTATGAAAAATATTGGAATGTTGCTAACATTTTACACAACGTTTGACATAGTCATAACAATCATGGTTAAGGGTCAGCCAGTAATAGCCCAGGAAAAGAATACGCTTAGCAACAGCAAGGCCATTGAAGTGACCTCCACATATACTGTCATGAACTTCCTTAATGGTATAAGGGATTTCAGAACTTGTGAGGCATCGTAAGAGAACACCGTTAAAGCCACGCTTATAGAGGAGGCCCCCCAGAATGACGTAACGAGAGACCTTTTTAAGGAAGGCGTGTTGTCTGTTATGGGTGAGATCAGGAGGTAAGATGGAGAGAGAAAGATAGTCTAAGTATTGTTTATACCAAAGGTCACTTAGGTTAGGGGTAGTGGTTCCAATCAAGTAAACATCATGAGGTAAATAAGAAGGTGACTAGAGTAATATGGTGATGAAGATTTTAGAATTGGTGGGCAAAGCGGGCATTTGGGAAGCTAAGCAAGCCATGGTATTTACAAACTTATTGGTTGAATGTGGGATGGTTTGAAGGGTGTAACGATTAAAGGTGGTCAAAAGTATGTCTACATGATGTTTATACTTTTGAAGTATCTCGTTATGACATTGGTACATACCATTGACTTGGTTAATGACTAGTTGAGAATCACCAAATATGTTGATTGATTTGACATCTAGGGCGTAGGCAGCTTGGAGACCTAGTACGAGAACTTCGTCTTCGACAATATTGTTGATACATTCAAAATCTAATTTGAACAACAAAGGAATGGGTTCACCATCAAGAGGAATGAGGATAATACCAGCCCCGCCCCCATGTTGACACTTGGAACCATTGAAGAAGAGTGTCATTTGGTAAGGAGGTTCATCCAGGGAGAGGGTAGCAATTGACTCATCTAGAAAGTCAAAATTAGAGGGTTGATCCCTAGAAATAGGTGTGTCATCCAATTGGTCAGTGATAACTTGGCCCTTGATGGACTTTTGATAAATGAATTCAAGGTCAAGATCATCTAAAAGCATAAGCCATAGTGCAACACACTTATTTTGATAAGGTTTGGCGTACATGAAGTGTAAGGGGTCGGTGTTGGTCACAACATAGGTTTTTTGGTTGAGTAGGTAATGACGGAGTTTGGTGGTAATGAAAACTAAGGCTAAGTAAAGTTTTTTGGGATGGCTATATCAGGTTTCATAGTTTAAAAGAGTATGGCTTATGTAATAAACCACATGCTCCCTGTGTTGTTCATCACGATGAGCGAGCATGGCTCCCAAGGAATGGTCGGTAGCTGAGATGTATAGGTAAAAATATTGATCATCTTTAGGTGAAATGAGCATGGGTGGTTGGAGAAGGTATTGTTGTAAGGCCTCAAAAGCTTTATGACAGTCATCATCCCATTTAAAGGAGACATCCTTCTTGAGCAGATGATGAAATGGTTGGCACTGATCCGATAATTGTGAAATGAAATGACGAAAAAAATGCAACTTTCCTTACAGGCTATGGATTTGTCAAAGGTTAGTAGGTAGAGGCATTTCAAGAATGGACTTGAATTTAGCAGGGTCAACTTCTATACCACAGAGGGAAGTGATAAATCCTAGGAGCTTTCCTGAGAGAACCGTGAAGACACACTTCTTAGGTTGAAGGCAGATGTAATATTTAATGAGATGATCAAGATGATTTTGAGGATGGTTAGGTTCTCAGAGCGGCGTTTAGATTTTTCCAGGAGATCATCCACATAATCTTCCAATATGTGATGCATGATGTCATGGAAGATGTAAGTCATAGCCCACTGATATGTGGCACCAGCATTTTTAAGGCCAAAAGGCATGATGCGATAGTAGAAGGTCCCCCAAGGGGTGATGAATGAGGTCTTTTGTTGATCCTCTAGGGAAAGAAAATTTTGGTTATAACCTAAGAAGCCATCCATGAGTGACATCATCTCATGACCAGCAGTAAGGTCAACCAGCTAGACAATACTGGGTAAGGGAAATTCATCTTTCGGGCATGCTAGGTTGAGGTCACGGAAGTCCGTGTAAATACGAAGTCCCCCTATCTCTTTAGTGATAGGGACAATGTTAGAAATATAATGAGGATAATCAATGGGTAAGATAAAGGAAATAATGAGAAGACCAATGCGAGGGTGCATTTTCCTTAGCTTTTGTTTAATGGGTTTGGCATCGGGAACAATTACGATATTGTGGACCACTATGGTTGGGTCAATACCAGGCATGTCTACATAAGACCAAGCAAAAGCATGGTTATGATCCTTGAGAAAAGAAGTGATGGCTTCATGTTCAACAGCATCTAAAGATTGTCTAATCTTTAGGATGTGCGGGTCATCTTGAGTATGATTTTTGATCTCGATAGTCAATTCATTCAACATGGTTTGTGTCTCAGAAGGTAATGACTAATGAATATATGAGTCTTCTGCACCAAGGTAGGTGAGTATAGATACATCATCCTGACATTGAATGACGTTAATTGAAGGTGTATTATCATTGATCATTTAAGGATATAGGAAGGGAAGAGTGGAAGGGGCCTTGCCCTCAGGTTGATAAGTCAAAGGCCCCAAGGAAATGGTGTTTATGAATTTTTTTTTAGGAGGGATAGATTCAGGATCCACTGACTCCATCGGTGAGGGTGGTGATGAAGGTGGAGCCGGTGAAGAAGGCGGAGAAGAGCTAATGTCCTTAATGAGTTCAATGTGGGATTGTTTGGTAGGTGGTTCAGGAAAGCCGATACCACTACGGTCATTATGTTTGCGGGTAGTACATGGAATAACGGTATGGCAGCCTTGCTCATAAAATTAAAAACCAAAATCCTTCCATGCACATCGGTGTAGGAAGGTGTGGGTGAAATGGCAATTGGTAAGTGATTGGAAGTCAGTGGAAAAGGGGCAAGTTTGTGGCAGTGGTTCGGGTGTGTAAGTTATAGTATCAAGTCCCCCATAGGTGAGACTGGTACAGAGATGAGGAGGACCATAAAGGAGGTGTTCTCCTATGTGGTGATCATAGCGAGGGTGTTGGTGAAGGCTTCCATACTCTTGTGGAGTAAGGAATGTGTTGACACTATATAGGCGGTTCTCCCTTAGAGTGAGGCATTGGAAAACACCTTCCAAGGGATCAGTGGTTGGCATGTAGGTAGATGGAATGGATGATGTGTCAGAGGTCGATGCGGAGCTGGAGTTAATGGATTGGGAAGCTGACGGGTCAGCCGTGGAGGTATATGAGGTAGAAGCAACGACTGTACTGGTAAGTGGAAGTGTAGGTGAAGAATTAACAGTTGTGGAGGTAGTCGGCTTAATAGGTATGAGCACATCATTGGGTTGGTAAAGCATGTTTCATGTTTTAAAAGGTGAGGGGTCAGCTAGAATGGTATAAGTGTGTCCTTCATGTTCAAACTTTACACAATGATGCAAAGTGGAAGGAACACAACCCATGACACAAATCTAGGGTCTGCTAAGCAACAGGTTATATTGGAATTTCCCTTCCAAAACATTAAACAATTTTGGAATATTGCGAGCGCCCATGCAAATGTGGAGGATGAAGGTGCCTAGTGTAGAGGTAATAGCATCATTGAATGAATGCAACATGACTAGATGTTTATGCATGAAATTTTCAGGTATGCGCATTTGAGTGAATGCATGGGATGAAATGATGTTAATGCTAGCACCCCCATCAATCATCACACGATGTACCCATATGTCATAAATGTGGACAAAGATGAAGAGGGCTGGGTCTGGGTCATTTTTTTGGTGTGGCATGATCTCTTCCTCTGAGAAGCTAAGGGAGGCCACTTGGTGAATAGGGTGGGGTGAAGATGAAGGTGGTAATTTGGTGAGAGAGACTATATGATGGGGTGTGATAATGGAGGCTATGGGTGTAGGGTCATTAGGTAAAACCTCAATAGATTGAAGAACCTCCATGAGAGCTTGATGATGGGATTTTGAGGTTTGGATGAGGTCATATAGGGACATTTTGAAGGGAGACTGGTGTAATTGTTTGAGCATGGTGCAATGTGTGACGCCATTAGAAATGAGGTACGTGGGGTTGCGGATAGTGATTTTAGGTATGGGTATAGATGGTATGTTGGCTATAGGATTGGTTGGTGGGTCAGTTGCCTTTTCTTTACCCTTATCCTTCTAAGCACATGTAGTGACATGGATCATGTTGATCTGAGGGGAGTTGGCAAATGGAGAAGGTGTAGGGTGAGTGGTATAATGACATGACAGGAAAAAACCTACATGAGGAGAAAAATCCTGTTAGGTGAGTTGGTCACAACAACATTTGGGTTGTGGCGTGGCAAGTTATCTGATGTGAACCATGTTAATTTAAAATATTGGGGTGGTTCTAGGAGATGTGAGGGTGGAGGTTGTGGTTGTTGAGTAAGTAGTGTGGGAATGAGTATCAGTGAAGCATGATCCTCATCGAGAAAGTTGTCATTGTCAAATTTGGCTTTTGGGGGACACAACTAGATAAGGACGTTTCTCAAGGCCTTGTAGTTTTCCACATAATGCCCCGACACACGATGGTATGCAAAAATTTTAGTATCATCAAACCCTTTTGGCTTGGGTTTGAGGGGGTCGTAAGGTCTGAGTGGTGGTAATGTGATGATAGAAGTCTCAAGGAGGTTGGTTAAAATTTTGGCATAGGACCCTGCTAGTGGATCGCAATGGGAAGTGAACATGGGTTTGGGTGTAGGTGTGGTTGATTGTTAAGGAACGATATTTGGAATCGGAGGAGTGGGTGAAGCTATAGGTTTGGGTGCTAGCATGGTTTTGGGTGTTGGTTGTGCTTGTTTAGGTAGGGGTATAGTAGATGGATGGGTAGGAGGGTGTGTGGTTGTTTTGAGTACCTTATTGTGGGGTAGTGGAATTTTGTTTTTGGGTTGCACCCTCTTGGGTAAAGGTGATGTGGGTGTATGAGGTCTATAAGGAAAGGCATATGGGGGAAGAGGATGAGTTACCCATGGGGATAATAGGGGTGCTGTGAAGGTAGATGACGTGGGTTATGCTTGGGGTGTGAGAGATAGTGACTGAAGTGTAGTGGGTAGTGAAGTAATAACTAAGGGTATTGGAGGTATGGGTGTTAAAGATGCTGCAAGTGTTGGTGTAATTCATGTTAGGCATCTGGGTAGGTTAGAGGTTTGTGAGGAAGAAATGGGTTGTTGAGTTTTTGGTTTATTGGTGGGTGGAGGTTTCTTGACCATGTGGGGAAGCTGACATCCTAAGATGGATGGGATAGGTGTAGGTGTGATTGGTGCAGCTGGGGTATGTGTTTTATGGGTTTGGTGCTTCTGTTTGGGTGTCGAAGTAGGTGTGGTGTTTTCATTGGAGGATGTAGCTAAATCTAGTTTGATAGGTGGATGAGTAAGGCTGGTGGTTGGGGTGACCCCTAAAGTGGTAATAGGTTTAGTTGAGGATGATTTCATAGGTGTGGGTTTGGGTTTAGCTATAGATTGGGATATGGGTAAGGATGTGGTTTGAGCTATGACAGGTGTCATGGAAGGAGTTGTGATAGAGGTGGTTATGTTTGGTTTGATTGGTCAAAATATATTTGGGTAGATAGTGGAGGTATCAGCAAGTGACCTCTGCATCTGCGTTGAGACAGGAAGCAAAGGCATCCCCATAGTAAGGATCTATCCACATAATCTAAGTGATTAGCCAAATGTGAGGATGACATGTCTGTAGGTGGAGTTGATGAGGACCTAATGGAAATTCTCATAAAATGTGTCTTAGAAATGGGAAATTAGCTAGCTTCAGCTTTCGTGGATAAGAGAGCTGAAAGTAGGTCTGTAGGATTTTAGGTAGCAGATGGAGAATGCTCACCAAGAGGAAAAAATATCTCAACTGGGTCTATGATAGGTGGAGGAGATGATGGGAGATCCTCTATAGGTGAAGGAGATGATGGGTGCTCCTCTGTGGGTGGAGGAGGTAATGGGTGCTCCTCTATGGGTCGAGGAGGTACTGTGGGTAAAATTTCTCTAAGTGGAGAAGCCAGGGGTGAGATGGTCTTGATGTTAGTGGAAGACTTATTTGTAGGGTATGAAGGAGATGAAATATGTTCCTTTGTGGGTGAAGGAATAGGGGAGGTTGGTTTTGATGCAGAAGGAGGATTTTGGGCTAGGATTTGCTCCATGGAAGGAATGTGAGGTAATTGGGAGTTTACAGGTATGTCATTAAAGATAGTGTGGACCTCGTGGGTATGGGTATCATGAGTTGAGGTCTCACTGGTTTGATCAGAAAAAGGGGCATGGTTGGGAAATGGTTTCTTGAAGATGTGTAGGTTTTGGTTGGTAGGTGCATTAGGATTATCCACGGTTAGCTTGAATTTCTCGAGCATTTCTTGGACAATATTTTTGAAATTGATGCAATTTCCATCACTATAACCCTTTACTCAATGATAGTTATAGAAGTCATGTTATTTTTACCATATAAACATGGGGTGAGCAGGGTCAAAACCAGTGTGTGGTTTTATGGGTGGAAGAGTGATGGATCCAGATTTGATAAGATTTTCTAAGATAGAAGAGTAAGGTTCCCTAATTGGGGTATATTTCTGTTGCTCTCGTCTAAATTGAAAAGTCTAGATGGGTGAGAGATTAGATGAGGGGGTAGCCTGATTTGATGGATGAGATGGGCCAGCCTTGAGTACCACTGCGTTAGCAGTGCCCTTAGCCTTTGAATAATTATTTTGTGGGTTGGAAGAAGAAGAGGTATCATTTGACTTGAATGCCAAATTCTTATTACGTAATTGGATTTGTTTCTCTTTGATGGCCTGAATCTCTAACTTTCGTGCCATAATGAATGCTTCATTGAATGTTTGGAAGGTTTAGGCTTGCAATGTCAGTGAGATATGTCTAGCACAAGCCCATGTGAAGAGCTCGATGAGTTATATTTGTGGAAGTTGGAAGGTGAGTTGGTTGATCAAGCTACGCCAGCGAGTGACAAAATGTGTGTTAGATTCATCCTCATATTGACGCATGGAGTATAGGTCGGTCATGGTAACCTTCTTGATGATATTGATAGAGAAATGATCCAATAATGCTTGGGCTACCTGATTGAATGAGAATATGGAGTGTCTAGGTTACCCACTATACCAATCCAATACAGGTCTAATCAGAGACATGGGAAAGGTTCTCAAGAGCAAGGAATCATCGTGAGCGATCAAATAACACCCGTGTTTGAACGATCGAAAATGTTGTTGTGTGTCTTCTTTGCTAATGAAACGATTGAATTTAGGCATTTCCCAATGCACGGGGTAGGGGTGGATATGAATGGATGGGTGGATGGGCTCGTTGCAAATCTTGTCATAGGTGAGAGTGTTACGGGAGTTGGAAATTGATGCCTCTAATGTCTGCATCTGGTCCAACATTAATTTGATTAGGTTGTTGGTAGGTTGCGATGATTGGGTGCCTCCTGTAGCATGAGAGGGTTGGTTTTGGGAATATAATGGGGGTGGCACTCTAGTGTATGGTGTTTCCATGTAGGTTGATTAGGAAGAAGGTAGTGAAACAGGGGGTACGTACCCTAAGTGAATAATGGAGGAAACGAGAGGTTGTTGATAGTATGTATATGGAGGTGGAAGGGTCGTGGTAACCCTAGTGGTAATGGGAGTTAATGATTGTGAAATGGAAAGGACCACGTTCTGAAAAGGGGTAGGGGTCACCAACACAGGAGGTGGTAGTGTAGTTATGGGTATGTGTGAGACATTAGGGGAAGATGAGGTTACGTTGTGGATAGTTGTCAAGGGTATGGTGGATATGACAGGGGTAACAAAGGTAATAGATGCAATAGCCATAGTGGGTATAGGACCTAGCTGTGAAATGACTAGGGATAAGGTGAATGTGAGCAGCACAGAGCCAAATGGAGCAGAAGCAAGAGTGAGAATGAGAGTTGGGGGGACATATACGGGCATGTCGTATATCAACTAACTCGAGGCATCTCAATTGGACGAGTGGGAAAGGTAAAAGTTTAAGGTGGTAGGGTTTTGGTCAAGGAGTCATGCGAACTCCTCATCTCTGGTAGCGATAGTGATAGGTTGGATGGGATCCATGGTTGGTGATAAAATGGAAGGTGGTGAGGGACTAGGTGGGAGTGGTTGACAACTGGAATGAAATACGAGTGCACTTGCTTGTCCTTGGGTCAGCACCATGTGAACTAGTACTGATTAGGTAGGGCTGCTTCCCTATAAATGACACAAAAAATAGTAGGAACAGATGAATATGATGGTAAAAATTGGGTTACGTACCAAATGATGATTGGAAAGTGAAACAGACTAATAGATGCCAGTTAAGGCAAACCGATGTTGGTTAGGGGTAACCGCTGCTGGTCACTGTAGAAAATGGTCAGTGAGTGAAAAACTAGGTAGAAGGTCAAATTTGATAGGTATGCCAAATCTGATGGTGTTTTACAATGTAAATGGGAATGATGGCAGTGACAGGGAATGTGAAAAGTGGAAGAAAATGAATAAAATTTCCTTTTGGGTAGGTTAACAAAAGGACCTAGAACCGACATCGGTTGGGTATAACCAACAACAATAAGAGGGTAACCAATGATGGTTACTATGAAATTGAAACAATGATGAAAGAAAAGTGGTTGTGAATTAAAATCTGATGTAGAATCAAACCTAGAATTCTGATAATGATGATGATATGGCCCAGACACACTCAGGTGAAGCTAGAATACACCAGTTGTGATGAGGAACATGTGAGGATGAACAACAAAAATGAAGAACATGATCTCTCACCTCAAAACACAAGCCAAGTAGAAATATTGAGGAAAATTCGATCCTAGGAGTGCCTTTTCTATTATGTTTGTTTAGCTAATGTTATTTAAGGACTAACACATGAATTTTGAAATAGATTTTTTGGTGAGGATGGCCTCCTATGAAGAAGGATATCTAAAAGGTGAGGTTTTAGGTATGTTATGGTGGGGGCGGGCTTCACTCTGAAGTATGACTTGACAGAGCAGCGAGCTGGGGAGTACTTGCCAATCCTCAGATCAGTGCGATTATTGATAGGTTTTCCAGGGAATATGTTGTTTAAGAATATGTGTTTGTTTTGAATTTGTACAATTTGGTAAGAATCAGAGAGAGAGAAATGTGCTTTCTACGATTCATTTTTCAACCATCAGTTGGTCATGACTTCCAGCGTATAGGTTACCCTCAATTAATGTGAGCTAATGTGATTAATCATAATGCAATGCACTTATTTTAAGCCCAAATCAAAGTGTGAATTTGGATGACACAATAAGATGAAGAGGAAGAGGGATGCTCTTTCACTACAATACAGAAAACATAAAGAAATGGTTCTTTTTAATTACACCAAAAGAAAAGTTTCCTTTAGAGAAAATAGAAAGAAAAGGTGGGTTAAGAAGGAAGAAAATTAATGTGTATGATTTTTAGAAGGGAAACAAACACACAATTTTTTCCTAGGAATGAATGAAATGCAAGGAATCTTGGATGGGTCCCATCGGGCATGCCAAAATGTTTCACCTAATTCTAGATCATTTTTTTGAAGTATTGACAAAAAAAATAGGGTAACAGGCATAGGAGGAATACCTGTCCAAATTCTAGTTAATGGGTTGTTGCACGCGTATGACTTCTGAATCCACAACTGATTGTGAGAGCTTCCTTTTGGCTAGGAGGAACTACCTATAATGTAAAGCAAGACCACCAGAAAAAGTTAAAAAATATATGCAGTGAATTGCTTAGTGTATGCTAGATCCGGGAAGTGTGATACTTCCTAGATGGCTGTCAGTCCACTGTTTTAAACAATTCAATGTGGTAAATAAGGTAAAACCTATTGTAATTTGAAATGATTTAGGTATCTCACTTGAAACACAATAAGAAATAGATATAATCTAACAAGCTAGGTTAGAATAGGATCCAAAGGTCAAGTAATTGGTTCTGGGTCTTTGCAGGTCTGACAAAGGTCTCAGGTAGATCACAGGTGAATGAGGGTGAGAGGGAATTAGCTAGATAGGTCACTGTTTTGGGTTGTATGGGAAAATACAGAGACCGATGTCAGTTAAGGTTGACCAATGGCGGTTAAGTGTAACCAGTGCTGGTTACTGTGGAGTTCTGGGAATGCCACATAATGAGTTTTGGGTCTCCTTTGTGATTGTACAAAGGATTTTGGTTGGGTGGAATGAGGTATTTGGTAGCTTGGGTGGGGTTTAATGAGGTTTTATGGATATATAAAGGGGTGAGTGTTGGAGGAGGTCAATGGGTGGCTAGGTAAACAATAAGTGATAATATAATGATGAAATGAAATGAACTAGAGAAAAATTACATTTTACTTACTTGGATTATGCTCCTAGATGCCTGTGAGTGAGAGATGGAGGTGCTGGCAAGAAGCTGAAGGCTACAGGTGATCACCAATCATAGGAGAGCTTCTGCATGGACTGCATGTGCATTCCTCTTTGCTTAGCTAGATTAGATCATTGTTGGGGTGGCTGTGTAGGAGAAAATGCTTGATCTCCTCTCTTGCATGTGTGTTCTCACTGGAATTTAATCTCAGAAGATGTCATATCTCTTAGGAAGATATCAATGTTTGCCAACCTTTTCGAATCTTTTCCAACCTTTCAAAATAAGGTTGTTTTGGGGGTTAAAAGGGTAACTGATGGTAGTTCCGGCTTAACCAGTGATGGTTAGGGCTGACTGGTGTCGG
The DNA here is from genome assembly GCA_019776745.2 of Taxus chinensis. NCBI lineage: Eukaryota > Viridiplantae > Streptophyta > Pinopsida > Cupressales > Taxaceae > Taxus > Taxus chinensis. The sequence continues at coordinate 488,975,033 of CM034154.1, forward strand.
TCAAGGCAAGATTTCGTAGGTCTACTAAACTAGGGAGATCCTCTTGATTTTCTCGGATCTCATGTTGTTAACCTGTGGATTAAACTGGAAGCTTCTTGTAAGCATGCAGGAATGTGGTTAGAGGGAGTGTAGGCATTGCTTTTTACGGTTTAGGTAAGGCTAAGTTAGTTATGGCAACTAACTAAGAATAGGTCTTAGGTTGAGTTGGCTTGGTGAGGTGTCTAGGTGAAGTGTATGTGTGGATATTATTTAAATTAAGATATTTAAATAATAAATATAGTGAGGATAATGAATTAATTTAATTTAATTAATTAAATCAATATTAGTGGGGTGAATGGGGCCATGACTAGTTTAATGTGATGAAGGGTTTTTTTTGTCGAGGGACCAAAGGGGACTGTGACCTAATTTTAGTGTCTACAACAAGAAGTAAACTACAAATTATAAGAAAAATAATCATTATACACTTGGGCCTTGTAAATACTAAAAAAAATTGTAACTAAAAAACATGTTAAATATTATACATTACCTTACATGCTCAGAGACATATACGTGACAATTCTATCTTGAAACTGAGAATAAGTTTTATCTTCATCATCAAACTCATAGATTTTTGAACATAATAAATGTAGAAATATTAAAATATTGTACTACTTATATAACATAGGTTGATTTTGTTTCATCCTATTACCTATACTAGCAGGTTAAATTAGTTAATTATATAAATATTAAAGTTTATACTTGTAGACAAATGCAACGGTATATAATGTAGGTGTGATTAAGCTAATGACTCCCTAGGCCGTTTTTGAAGAGGAAATCATATTGGTGTTGATTCTACTGAATCCATGTCAGAATCTACAGAGACCTCTGGAGGGGCTTTAACTCGAGCAATAGCCTCCTTATGAGATATTGCATCCATAATTCTTCTTTGAAAAAATAATATTACAATTATTATTATATTAAAATATAATTAATGTGAAATTGTTATACTGAAAAATTTAAAAGTAATTGTTACCTGTTTTTCTTCAGCAAGGAGACCAATCAATTTATCATTAATTGCAGTTGGAATTTATGCATGTTGTAATTGGTAGAAAGATTCATGATAGAAAACAAGTAAATAACTGGTAGAAGATAATACGATATGAGATTTATTAGATATATTGATACTGTAGATGTGGGTGACATATATTTTTATTCAATTAGACAAATATGTGTAGAAATAAATAAAATTTCTGCTAGTGTCCACATTATATACTAAACTACCCAAAACAAAATATTTGAAGATCTTCCCTATAACACAATTCTGGCTTAAAAAGTGATATAATTGCAAGAAAGAATTTTTGTGTAATACCTTGTATACTAAGGCATCTTTTTGAATGATTAAGAGGAGCTGCAACAACAGATAAGAAATGTTAGATGCTAGGTAAATTGAGTAATATTAAGGAAAAAATAGTTGAAAATAATATTTAACTTACCATTAACCTGCACATTGTAATGAGACTCAAAAAATTAAATTTGTCTTCATCTGTAAGGACCACCTTTGTATTCATGAGGTGTCTGGTTCTAGCAATGGTGAGCCTTGTTAAACGATCTGCATGTCTTTGAGCTCAATTGTGAAAGAAAATGTATGATCCACGAGGAGAATAGAAAAACTGTCCCTATTTCTGGTTATAAGACACAAACATGTAATTAAGCACATAAGTATCAATTTAAAATTGGGGCATGTTGACAAGCCCTGTAAATTGTGTTTTTTTGTACAGCCAATCATGTGGTGTGTCTTTCATTTTTATCAATGCTACAATCTATGGGCACATGAGATTTTTGTATTGGAATTTGGGAGTAGGAGTAGACAGTGGTGTTTTCCATTATTGAAATTTACAGGAGAGGGATGAAAGAAAGGTGCATGTAAGTTTGGCAGAAGAATGGAGAGCTCATATTGCTGAAAAATGTTCATGGAAAAGTGAAGAAATGAACCTCATATGGAGTATATATAGGGCTCTATAAGGGTTTAAGGGACAGGTGGCGATAAACAATTTATTGATAAGTTTGAGGCAACCACCTGGGGACACATGTGAAAGTATGCTCGTCTATATTCTTACAGGTGTACGGTTTATGCATGAACCACCCAACCAGCCAACAAAATCCATTCACATCTCGTATTAGATAGACATCTATCTTCAGTTAGATGACCTAACATTTAGCCATTCCATCCATCTCATATCTGTTGGACGGATGTCCAAGAGTAGGCTCATCCAACCAGAACAACCGATTTGTCCAAAATGGTGTGCAACAAGAAATCTCAATGAATGGTAGTCTAACATAGGTTGGACGGCTGACCAACCTGTGTTGGATGACCATCCAACCTATGTTGGATGGATGTCTAACTTGTGTTGTACGAACATCCAATCTATTTTTGAAGGTCACCCAACCTATGTTGAATGGTCGTCTAGTCTATGTTGGATGACCGTCCAACCTAGGTTTGACTAACAACCAACATAGATTGGATGGCCATCCAACACCCGTCTAATACCCATCCAACCATATGAAATTGTTGGAAAAAAAACCTTGAAAATTTTCCTTTGACATAAATAACTTTTTTGAATATTCACCATTGTTTTGAAGGTCCATTTCGGAGATTCGCCACCCATTCTATACTAATTTTTCACAGGGGGGTCTTAAAATGAACCCATGTATAAGGTCATATATGCCAACAATTTAACGAATCCCTCCCGTGCACGATGTAAAATATGGGTGTCTCTTAGGCATATTAGTCACACATGGAGGAGACGATAGTAAATGGGGTCATTACATAGTCAGTTATCAGAGACTCAGATGTAAATCAGCTCCAGGATGAGGAATTCCCCATGGTTGACACACGAACTACTTGAGTAGCTTGAGCAAGGTTTCCAATGTAATGCTCTGTAACAAATTGGCATTGGAGGTCAATGTCCACAGTATGGATTTTTTATAAGGAATATGTGATCAAGAGATCTGTGCAAGGAGATCCAGGGAAAAGATGATACAATTGCACAGTTGAAGCAAGACATTAAGGGAAGTTTAGAAGGGAATGATTGCACACTAACATGATAAGAAGTTTTTTGCAGAAGGGTGTTGCAGACATTATCACGCAACATGGGTACTGAGGCACACGGAGATGCACACGCCAAGTTGAAGAATGATGGAGAACAACGTATCATTATTTACAATACTTAGCATGGATTCTCTCGACAGTCAATGAGGTTGGAAAATGGTACAAGTCCAACAACTCAAGGAGTTGGATGTACTCAGATAGACCATTTGAAAATAGGAACCACAATGGATATGCAGGAACATATTGTACATTATTAGGCATTAGTTGTCAGAAGACCTAACAGAGGTTAGTTGTTCTAAGGGTAGAATTCAATCTTGTGACATACTGCTAGGATTTTGACTCAAAGTAGGCAGCGAGGGAAGAAGCAGAGTTAAAGGAATACTTAGGCCAACACGAAGAATCCATAGTCACTAATTATGGAAAAAAAATTAGCTAAAATAGAGAAAAAGAGTAATTCTTATCCGCTCTAAAATCCACACTCAAAGATAGATTGAAATAATTTCTTTCCCTTAGAATATTTGTAAAATTGTATGGATGCCCTAGATTGGATGTGACTACACAACTTGAGAATTGTATGGTTGCCCCCTAAATCTAGTAATAGGCCAAATTGATGAGCTGTATTCCTATCGAAGTACTTGCTAATATTGATGTCAAAACCAATTACCTGCAACCATTCTAGGAATTTTGTTAGGGATGGAAAGAATTAGAGAATATTTATGAGTAAGTATTTTCCAAGGATCCTTCCACCCGAGAAGACTCACGTGCTTGATTCTTTACTTCCTTGGGTATGACAAGCCATCCATTATTTAATGTAAATTAAATCAGAGAAATTCTTTGAGTCATGCCATTATTTGGTTAGGGATCATTCTTGATTGGAACATTCTCACTGGACCTGTGGACAACATGACCTAATGAATTAAAAGGGAGTAAATTGCAGTGAAGGGAGGTAAAGTGGGATATGATAAATAAGGAGAGATGGTTAATGTTGTGGGTAGACTTGTAGATTTTGGATACAACAACTGGAGTGGGTCCACATTCAATTAGAATAATATGATTATGAAAAAAAAAATGAGATAAAAAAACTAAAGACACAAAGTTCCATTAATTTATCCCTCAAAATTACAAAGCATTTTCTTGGTTGCTCAAGATAAATATGATTTCAAAGCTAGGAAGTAGAGATAAAATAAAGGAAAACATAAGCAAAAAAGGGAGGAAATGTATCTCTTATTTCTTGTGTAGTGGTGATACAAATCTCAACAACATACAACAATACACAATTGATAACCCTTTAGAATAGAGAGGGAATTGAAATTTATAACTTTAAAAGGAGAATCTTCATCTTCCCATGTGACTTTTCATCTTAAAGTATAACCCTCAATGAATAAAAATAACTTTAAGTGACTTAAGTCAATTTTTAACATTTTTTTCTCAATGAAGAAATATAATCCTAGCAAGAGAAAGAGACAAGAAAAAGAGGAGAGGAAAGAGATGAAGCTCAAAGCTTGAATGATAAAGGATGAATAAGCTTTGAACATGAAGAAGATCCAATCCTGATCTGGATGAACTTTGTAGTGATGAAATCTTAATCCTTGAACTCTTATGCATAATGAGAAAACTCGTCTTGAATGGTCAATCATTCTATCCCGTCAGGTAATCTGAGTGAAGAAGTGAGAAGCACTTAATCAATAGACCAATGATATCAATAAAGGATACCCTCACTAACTTGAAAAAACCTTCCAAACCATAAAAAATTTCCATGCCTCCTTGACCAATCATTCCTATGAAATGAACTTGAAGCAATGTGCCCACATAATGCAACCATGATGATCAAATTGGGAACCACGAGAGATTCCCTTCTTCCCACGTCACAATTCATATTACATTCCTTAGAAAATGTGAATTTTTCATTACCATTTCTATGAGGAGAGCTTCAAAGATATGGTCACCGCTTAGAGATAGGTGGAAGTTTGCAAATGCTTCACAAATTGGCATTTTCACTTTGTTACATCTTATGCTCACCGCATTTAGGAAGATGGAGATTTATTTGCAAATTGAATATTAAATCTTTGTGAAAGCTTGAATCACCAAGGTGAAGGTGGAGGTTATATGTGACCATATTGAGTTCATATTTATCATTTACTATTTTTAGCAAGTTACCCATGGGTGTTCATTCTTAGCAATTTTGTTAATCTTGTTAATTTTGCCAAATTTGAGTGTTTTACACTTGAAGGAATGGCTTGAGGTAATGAAAATAATATTTTACTTATAATTAAAAAATTTAGTAATCTATGTGGTAGATAATTACTAAAAATATAAAGTTGTCTTCTGGGTGTTGGATCAGAATGAAACCAATTGCAGAAGTTTCTGTTTTCCATTTCAAAGCTTTGCTCCATTTTTTGAGAGATTCTAATTGCCAGGTTTTAGATTTGAAAAAAGAAATTTTTTGCTGGAAAATTCATGTGGATATAAAAATTAATTTAGTGTGTGAATGGGGTCATGAAAACACTTTTCTTAAAGGCACTTCCTTAAGGAATCCATCATTAAAATTTGGTGGCAAATGAAGTTTGGGGACACGAGTTATGATAAAACTAGATTTGGAAGTTTAGGGCACAAAAGTTGGTTTTTTGTGTTTGAATGTTATAACCAGCTTAAAAATATGCTTTAATGCATACCAAGGAAGTTACTTTATGTTTTCAAGTTTTGTTTTAAGTTTATGAGTTGTGGGAAGCATGGGTGAGGGAATTTATATAGTGGAGGGTGAAGTGGAGAATGCACATGATGAAATGGAAGGATGGAAGAGTGTAGTGGAGTTTGGAATAAAATTGTACCTAGGTGAAATTTTTTGGTTCAATTTCATCTAAAAACTGTGCATTGGGTGCATAGTGGAGTTTTGGTTGTACCATGCACTTAGGGATGGGCAAAACATGGCAAACACATGCACTTTTCTTATGTTTTTGAGTTGGCATGGAATGTATGCATGAAAAATATTTACAAATGAGGGAATGACACAATTTTGGGGTGAAATTTCACCTCAAATATGCACCCAAGGTGCAAAGGGAGTGAAAAATTGCGCCTAGGAGAGAGAAGGGGGTCCACCATAACTTAAAACGCTTGTTTTTTTACCATAAAGTGCACTTTTAAGCCAATCACCTTATGTTTTTACATTGGTAAAGAAGATAATGAGAGTAAGGCACACTATTTATGTTAAATTTCACCTCAAAAGTGTGCCAAGGGTGCAAAAGGACACAAAAAACTCTGCTCAAGCACTCAAATGTTGTATCGCAAGTATATTTGCACTTCAAACTTGCCTGCTAGAAAGTTTTCTTCACCCCGGAGTCAAAAATTGATGAAATTTTGCCAAAAAAATATGAATCTTCATGGAAAAATGATACTTAATCCAATGAGGATATCTTTTAAGTCTTGAAAATGAATTATTAAGAAATTTTTACGCATACCTTAAATTTTTATTGTAGTTGTGCCTTAGTGAGCCGAGTGACAATAATAGTTTTTGATGAAACAGATCCAAATAAACTTATGGATAATGGAGATAATTAATAATACCCTCATTTGAGATTTAATTAGGCTCCCGAAACTTCCTAATGTGTTTAAAATCTTTTGATCAAGTTTCACCTTATAAGAGGACTCTTGAGCTGCACTGCAAGATAATTTTCCACCTTTTAATGTTCCCAAAATATTTCCTTGATCATTTCACCATGAAATAGGGTTGTATATATTTACAATTCCTAGGGTATGAGATCCTAAATCTTCATGGTGATTCTAAAACCCTTCGAACAAGGTGAATAGCTTATTTAGAACATGCATTTCCCAATATCTTGCCCACAAAGACCCAGTTTTGCATAACTTATTCCTAACTTCAAATTTATTCCTTAAATCTTCCTAAACTGGCTTAAAAAAATTCATGTATCTCCCAATAAAATATTTGATGATTTTAATCTTCCTTATATTCCTTTGAAGGATATTCAACAGTGACAAAAAGACCAAAAGTAGCCCTTTTGAAGCCTCTAGAAGCATTGTTCATTATTATATCTCTATAGCTTCAATAACCATGATGAGTAATATTCCTTATACATGAAACACAATAGAAAATAATGTTATCATGTTCCTCTTGACCATAATTATGGTGGCGCATTTGGAATGATGGTCGGAGGAAATATTTACATTGATCGTGAAAGGAAATTTCAAATGTGGGTCTGGTTTCATGACCAAAATTTTAAATTTTACATACTAGACATTTAACATGAAAACTATCTTGGGGAAATTGGACTGTAAGGTGTAATAGATAACTCCAAATATCTCTTAGGTAGGATATCTATGCCTTATATATTGGGTAAATAGAGTTACATAGTACACCAATAATACAAGCAAGCCACACAAACAAGAACAACCATAATGAACACATGACAGAAAGGGAAACACAAAAAAAAAAGAGAAAAAAACACACAACAAGGGAAAACAACCTAAATCACCTATCTTACATGCAAGGGACAACCATATTTCATTGTAATACCAATCCAATTGAATTTTTATGTGGTTATGAGTATCATTAAATGTATTTCTTCTACAAACCCATTGATGGGCTCACTGAAATATGACCCCTTACTCAATTTCTTGAGAAAGTTTGCATGATTATTCTTGTAATTAAGGGTCCACTTAGTCAATATATTTCCTTTATTACTTTTTTGCTTTACTTCCTTTGGTTCATTTGTTTCCAAATTCATTATAATTGTTGATTTTCATTTTTTCATTTTTTTATTATCACAAGATTGCTTTATGGTCATTATAGGCTCACTATGTTTGAAAAAAGTCTCATGAGCTCCATTGGGAAACTTCTCATAATTTTTCATGTTCTCCATGACAATTTGTTTTTTGAGATGGTTTCTGATAGGTATTTGGAAATCTTCAACATAACCATAAAATTCTCTTTGAGTCATTTTTGACAACTGCCCCAAAATATTTTCTTTCATACTCACTAACTCATGTTTAGACCATATCATGCTATTATGTGGTTCACCTAGGATTTCATATTCTTGAAAAGAGGGAGAACATAAATTTTAGGAAAAAATAGAATGCTCATAATTCTCATCATGGGCTGCAATAATACTCATGGGAGGTTCAAGCACTTTCATTTCATCATGTTCACTATTGATACAATATTCTCCATGAAAAGGAAAGAGAATGATTCATATTCACATTTAATAAATTTTTCAAAAGGGACCTTGAGCTCCTCTGCTTGATCTATTTCATCATTTAACATTTGTGCATTAAAGGAAGAAACAAATCCAGACTCATAATTATCTTACATAGATGTAACATAGGCCATGATTTCAAGGCTAAGATGAGGATATTCAGTTTCTTGTGCAGTATATAAAATATCTTACACATATCTCTCATTCAATGTTTCCACATACTCACCTTCACATTGGGTCTCAATAATATGGCTAGGAGAGACTAGCTCACTTTCATAAAATTCATTGAATATTACCCTTTCATCTTCGAGAGTGACATCATCTTCAAGAGACTCAAGTAATTTTTTTCCATGCATTCACCATCAAGAAGGTCCTCTTCTTCAAATGGAAATGAAAAAGATTCATTTTAAAAATTATGCTCATTAGTCAAATTTTCATTTTGTAACTCATTTGGAACACCCTCTTTCTTATGATCCACATTACTTAGAATTTGGGGGTTTCCTTCTTGCAATTCATGGCATACTTGATCATCATCATCATGAAATAAAGAACCAATATCTATATCATTCAGGAAAGGTGCAATTTGTGATTTAGGGTTCATTAAAATAGCCTCATGTTCCTCAACTAATTCAATCCTATTCGACAACTCTTCCATCAAAATGTGGATCTAAATAATTTATTCTAAAGTCATGAAATAATCTCAACCTCTTGAATCTTGATATACAATGTCTACCCTTAGATCATCTTCATTTTTCATAGTGTACTTCATTTTTCTTATTAGGATCTTCATCATGGCACCATTAATTGGTATGGTGGAAAATTACTAGTATAACTTTATAACTCCACCAATGTCTCTACAAAATATTCGTCTTATCAAAATCCTTTATATTATGAGCATACTTGCCATAATTATCTTGAGATGGATCTTCTTATCAGGAAAGTATGCAAATGTTACTTGAATGTATTTGAATTAAGTAACAAGAGTTACTTATTTATTCTCCATGGAATAACAATGGCCAATAGTGGGGGGGAGAGAGAGACCAGGAGATTTATCAACTTTTACAGGTGCCAGAGTAAATAATGTAATTATTCAGTTTATATCCATTAACCAATAATGCTATATAGAAAGCTTCCATTTTCCTAGAGGATGATGGTATTTAAGAAAGAAGGTTCTGAGAAGGAGTGGTATGAGGAGCAGGAGGTATTTATTTGGAAGTGGAATTTTCAGGACATGAAATCTAACTACTTCCTTTGATAAAATGAACAAGTCTATCAAATTTCTTAGGATGTATTTTTAAGTACTCAAATTCAGAAATTGGAATTCTAGATTTCTTGAAATGTTCAATTTTGTCAAAATGTGAAGAGGTGGTAGGCATATCAGGGAATATTTAATCCTTGACATAATTAGGATTTACATTCTTAGGACCAATGGAAGTAGAAATTGTTTTATCAAGAGATGATGAATGAGACTTACCCAAAGAGGTAGAAGGATTATTGTCTAAGGTATTCTTGGGATTCTTGTTAGTTTACCTTGTAGAAGCAAACTTCGGGGATGATCCTTTTTTGTTTTTCGTATATTTTCCATTTGAGAATTCAATTGATTATCTTGGGCAACATAAGAAGAGGATTCTTTCACCATTTTTGATTGAGTGAACACTATACATGAGTAAGTATCTATAGGTTCTTTAAAGTACTCATCTATTGAGTATTCAAAATAACCAATCCTAGAACATCCATCTTCTTCTTCTTCTTCCAGTTATAATATAGCCATTTATTCTCTTTTATCTTCACTGGTCCCACATGTTGTGATGACTACTAGAGATTCCAAGGAAAGCCTTCAAGGTGTTCCTATAATATGATTCTTGATGAGAAACTTCTTCAACATGGTAAAATCATTGGCTGACATTTACAAAAATGAATAAAATATTTTATCTTTGAAACCATGGGCTGTATCCTTCATTAAATGGTTCTTTATATTTCCTGATAAGATAAGATCATCCTTCACTCCTATGGAAAGTTCTTGGGTATTATCCAATTTTTTTGGTTGAATCTCCCTAGTATGAAAATAAATTTAGATAGTTGGGAATTCAAAAACAACCTTTTCATATTATCTGTAGTAGGATGAGAAATGGTGGGAATCTTATTGATTAAATTATTTAATTTTGCAACAAAATTCCTCCTAGATTCTTGTGGTTCTTTCTTTATCAGAGTTATTTAATCAAGAAGTGCAAGGGAATCTTCTAGATTCTTTAATATTTCTTTAAAATTATGTTTTATATCATCCTAATCAGTGATTAAGCATGATGGAAAGTGGTAGAACCAGTCTACAGTGGCATCTAGTAATGTTTCCATGAACAATTACATGGAAACATATTTGTGTCGCACTTCAAGGATGCCATAACATATGATGAAGTTGTGATATGAACATAAAGATATTGCTTACCATCTCCAGAGAATTTGGGAAATCTCTTTCGTGATCATTTTGGAAGTTAATGAAGTGGTGGAGCTAAAGAAAATGGACCAATATTTTTTCCCCATGAAAGTGGTACAACCATTCTTTCCTTTTATTCTTCTTTTGGTTCTTCTTCTCTTTATTCTTAGGAGGAATAAGGACTAGTGTTTCAAAAACTATTTCTTTAGTACAACCTTTAAGATGGTTTCCAAAAACTTTCCTTCTCACCTATACAATGGGAATTCTAAAATAATATCTGTATTTCTCCTCGAATGTTGGATCCATCATGCCACCTGCACAATTAGAATGAGTGTATATTCTTTATGCCAATTTGTCTCAAAGAACTAGAAATGAATGAAACATAGAAAAGTTCATATTTTTCAATTGGATTACATCAAGGCTCTCAAACATTCACAGAATATTTTTTGGTATTTTAAAAAAATTTAGTTTTTAAGGATTTTTGAAATATGTTATTTTTTTTTGTTTTTCATAGATCTTTAACGTGTGCACAAAGGGTAGATCTTCCCCAATGGTGTTGCTAATAATTGTTGGTGAAATTATTTTTCATTAGGTAAATTATGGGTTTTCACCAATGGTCATGGGGCTAATCCCCTCTTTATGGGGTATGGGGAGGCTCTCATTATTGAATGTAAACTAAATAAGAATTATGGGTGGTTGTTAGGCTAGAGATCACACATGAACAATCTGCTGAACTTGTGGAAAAGTTCTTATACAAAGTAAAATGGAGGAAATTGAAGTGAAGGGAGGTAAAGGGGGATAGGATAAATAAGGAGAGAGGGTTAATGTTTTTGGAAGGCTTTCAGAGTCGACCAAATTAGGTCCACATTCAATTAGAAGAATACGACTACGCAAACAACAATGAGATAAAAAAACTAAAGACAAAAAGTTCCATTAATATGATATTAAAAATTAAAATAATTTTCTTGGTTGTTTAAGATAACTATGCTTACAAAGATAGGAAGTATATAGAAAATAGAATAAAATAAAAACAAAGAAAATGGAGGAATTGCAACTCTTATTTCCTGTGCAGTGGTGATACAAACATCAAAAACATACAACAATACACAATTGTTAACCCTTTGGAATAGATAGGGAATTATAAATGATAGCTTTACAAGTAAACTCTTCATATTCCCATGTGACTTTTCAACTTAAAGTGCAACCCTCAATGTAGAAAAATAACTTTAAGTGACTTAAGTCACTTTTTTACAAGTTTCTTCTCAACAAAGAAATAGAATCCTAGAGATAGAAAGAGAGAAGAAAGAGAGGAGAGGAGAGAAAGATGAAAATATAAGATTTAATAATGAAGGATGAAGAATATACAACTATGAATAAGATTCAATCTTGATCCTAATGACCTATGTAATAATGAAATATTGATCCTTGAACTCTTATGTACCATGAGAAACCTCCTCTTGAATGATCAAATATTGTAGCCCATTAGGTACAATGAGTGAATAAGTGAGAAGAAATTGATCAATAGACCACTGAGATAAATAAATAATACCCTGGCTCACTTAAAAAAACCTTCTAAACCATGAAACATTTCCATGCCTCCTTGACCAATCATTATTGTGAAATGAACTTGAACTAATATTCTTGCATAATGCATCCATGATGATCAAATTGGGAACCACGGGATCTTCCCTTCCACTTGAGTCATAATTAATATTAAAATACTTATCAATTTTCCATTTCCATGAGGATAACTTCAGAGAGATGGTCACCACTTAGCGATATGTGGAAGTTTGCATCTTATGCTCACCACATCTGGGAAGATGGGGATTTGTTTGCAAATTAAATATTTGACCTCTGTCAGAGCTTAAATCAACAAATAATTAAGGGGGAGGTCATAAGTTACCATCTTGAGTTCATCTTGATCATTTAATATTTTTATCAAGTTACCCATGGGTGTTCATTCTTAGTAATTTTGTCAATCTTGTTAATTTTTCCAAATTTGAGTATTTTGCACTTAAAGGAATGGCTTGAGGCACCGAAAACCAGAATTTCCTTGGAATTACTATTTTTAGTAAGATATGTGGTAGAGAATTACTAAAAATATAAATTTTTCTTCTAGGTGTCAGATCAAAATGAAACCAATTACAGAAATTTGTATATTTCATTTCAAGGCTTTGCTCCAATTTTTGATAGGTTTCAATCGCCAAGTTTCTGCAAATATGAAAAAGGTGTTTTTTGGATGTAAAATTAATGTGGATATAAACAATAAATTGTTTTATCAATATGGTCATGTGAAAAATATTCTTAAAATTGTTTCCATAAGGAATCCATGGTTAAAATTTGGTGGCAAATAGAGTTTAGGAACATGAGTTACGAGTAAAACTAGATTTGCAAGTTTAGCGCACAAAAGGGGGTTTTTTGTGTTTGAATGCTATAAAAATATTCAAATATGATTTAATGGATTTCAAGGAAGTTACTTTATGTTTTCAAGTTGTGTTTTAAGTTTATAAGTTGTGGGAAGCATGGGTGAGGGAATTGTTATGGTGGAGGTTGAAGTGGAGAGTGCACATGGTGAAATGGAAGGATGGAGAAGAGGAGAAGTGGATTTTAGAATCACCATTACACCTGGGTTATTTATTTTTGTGCATTTTAACCTCAAAAGTGTTCCTTACATGCATGGCGGAGTTTGGGTTGCACCATGCACTTGGGGATGGGTAAAACATGGGACACACATGTACTTTTCTTATGTTTTTGAGTTAATATGACATGTATACATGAAAAATATTTACTAATGAGGGAATGGTGAAATTTTGGGGTTTAATTTCACCTCTAATGTGCACAAAATGTGAAAATGTATTGAAAAAGTTTTCCTAGGAGAGACAAGGAGACCCACCACAACTTAAAACACTTGTTTTTTTCCATAAAGTGCACTTTTAAGACAATCAACTTATGTTTTTGTGTTGGGAAAGCAACCAATGAGAGTGAGGTGAAATTTTTAGGTGAAAATTCACCTCAAAAGTGTGCCAATGGTGCAATGTATCACAAAAAATCTGCTCAATCTCTCAAATGTTTCATTCAAGCATGATTTACACTTCAAAATTGCTCGCTGGAATGTTTTCTTCGCCCCTGAGTCAAAACTTGATGAAAATTTTCCAAATAATACATGAATATTCATGGAAACATTAAAATGAATCCAATGAGAATATTTATAATTCTTTAAAATTAATTATTCAACATGTTTTACCCATTCCTTCAATTTTTCCTCATGTTTTGCGTTGATGAGCTGAGTGGCAAAAATAGTTTTCAGTGAACCAAAGAAAAAACTTATGGATAATGGAAATAATTGAAAATAAAGGCATTTGATATTTTATCAGGTTACCAAATATTCTTGTAGTGTATGAAACCTTTCAATCAAGTTTCACCTTGTAAGATTACTCTTGAGATGCATTGCCGAATAGTTTTGCACATTTTAATGTTCTCAGAATCTTTCCTTAATCATTCCACCATGAATTAAGATCTTCTATATTTCCAATTCCTAGGGTATGAGGCCCCAAATCTTCATAGGGATCCTAAAACCCTTTGAAAAATGTGACTATCTTTTCAAAAATTCCATTTCCTAATACCTTTCCCAAAAATACCTAGTTTTGCATAACATCCTCATGACTTCAATTTTATTCCTTGAATCTTCCAAAAATACTTTGGAAAAATTCATGTAACTCTCAAAACTCTTGGATTCTTTCAATCTTCCCTGTATGCCTCTGGAGGATATTGAACAATGACAAAAAGACCAAAAATATCTCTTTTAAATCCTCTATGAATAATGTTCTTTCTTAGATCTCTATAGTTTCAAGAACCATAATGGTTAATATTCCATGCACATGAAAAACACTTAAAAATAATGGTAATATGTTCCTCTTGACCATAATGAGGGTGACACATTTGGAATGATGGCTAGAGAAAAGGTTTACATTGACCATGAAAGGGAATTTCAAGTGTGGGTTTGGTTTTCATGACCAATTTTTTAAAATTTTCATTCTATACATTTAACATGGCAACAACTTTGTAAATTTATATATACTTATTAAATTGACTATCTAGATCACTCTAGAACTATTGACCAATAGAGGAAAGAATGAAAAAGTTGTTCCTATTTAAAATTGATGGTTTTTCCATCATTTATTTTTTACCTATAATAAGTATGTAATCCTTCATCTATAGATGTATCATGTTCCTTGTATTTGTATTTTACAATAATACTATTCAATTTCCCCTCTTTTGAGGAAAGGGAAATAAATTGTAGATCAATCATCTCAAAATAAAAGATGAATTGTACCATGTCATGTAGAGGAGGAGAGTAGTGTTAAATACCAAACACACATGTGGAGAGTAAAAAAATGTATACCAATTTGATATATAATGTTTTGTGATGAAAGAGTGCATGAAATCAATCATAGGACTAAGGTGTTGGGATGCATGCTATGAATCATACCACTAAGTCTAACAATCACAACCAACATATAATTTCAATCATGAAAAAATGACATACAATGTCATATAGAAGGCTAGGAGGACACATATAAGGGAAAAAATGGTTTCACACAAATAATTAACAACCACCATGCCACAAAAGTAATGTTATTCAGGATGAAAAAGGGACACCCACAAATGAGGGCCAAGGGTCACACACAAAATACACAATAACTAATATATTATGCAAACAAGTAAATAGTAGTTACATAGAACAAGAGAAACTAGTCTATATAATTCATATGTGTTAGTGTAAAATTTGGAAGAAACATAATAGAATGTAAGTCATAACGATTTGCAAGATGTGCTAGAAATATTGAAAAAACCTATTAAGTATCATATAAATATATAACATTGTATATTGTGCTATGTATAGAAAGATGCCCTCAGTAAGGGGAGGCCATTGGAAAAAATGAATGGGTACCATCTGAAAGCTATATATGATCATGAATGTCCTATATCATGCTCACATACCACATGAAACACAAGTGTGTATAGAAATATAGAATATGCTATCTACCAAAAAATGTGATAAATAACACATGTAAAGTAGAAACTAGTATCTCAAGTCATGCTCATGTCTTGTTTTTTGATTTTTTTGTACAAATTTATTTTTTGTATCTCTAAATATTTTGATTTTTGTTGGATGTTTAAAAGTTTTACTTTGTGTACTTGTGGGTATCAAACATCTATATTGGGATCATACCCTATTAGATTGGGATCAACCATGTTATAAATTTCTTCTTCTTGAAGTTTGTATAAGCCCATAATGTATTCCTTATATGTATACCACATATTTTGTTTTTCCATAGTTTTTTTCCAGTGTTTCATGTTCTATTGATGTGTAGGATGACTATCATATTGAAGTGTAACTGTTTCACCGATTCAAGGGAGTGCAAGGTATTGGCTACGTTAATCAATTATAGCTCTTATTTGTAGCAAAAATGGTTTTACCAAACAAATAGGGTCATGTTGTATGGATTTTGGTACCCAAACTATTGTTGTAAGGACATACAAGCCACATGTGATAAGGAGAATAATAGACCCATGATATTTTAATGATTTGGGGTCATGTGCAAATATTTTAAAGAGTGTAGCCATGCTCTTGTAATGTATAAATACTACATGTACTTTTGAGTTTTTTATTGATCGAGATATGTTTTTAGTAATTTTGATTTATATAAAATCTTATGGTAAAATGGTTGTGTCATGTGCGCTTGTGTATTGTATGGGTATCATTACAATATGATTGTTTGATTAGTAGTTTCTTTGAATTATCTTTGATTATATTTACTATACCTTTATCCTTTAGATTTTTAATCTTTAGTAGAAATGTACAACGTTGATTTGTGTCATGACCTATGACATAATGATAATCATAATAGGAATTTCCTAGTTACTTTGATATTTTGTTAGCCATGTAATAACACATAGATGCTAATACTAGTAATCCATGATAAAGTAGTAGTGGAAATTTGTCATGGCATATATTACATATCAAATACTTGAAATGATATAGGAACATCAATAAATTCAATATTATTACCCGAATAGTGAATTGTGGGCTTATTTGACTTATCCAAGTATGTTTGATCTTACTTTATAGACAAAGTTGATTTATAATATAAGTTGTGTAGTGGTGTTGGAAGGGAAGAATAAGAGGAAGGTGGTAGATGGTTGAATTCTTGCATGGGGATTTAGTTTTCTTTTGTGATAGCCTCCTTATCCCAAGACTTATAAGAATTTTCCTTCTAACTCCTTGGACCCATAGAGGTAAAAAAAGAGTGGAAAATAGATTTTCCATCATTAATATGATTGCAATTCAAATTTTTGAAGTTCTTGTAGACACAAAATTTGGGTCACACTCCCCTTGGTCCCCTTCAATTAATTAGCGTAACACATTTAAGTAATCATGACCTATTTACCCCATATTAATATTCATCTTTACATTATTAATTAATTTAATTAACTTAATTTAATCCTCACACCTCCACCTCATCCTAACACCTCACCCTAGACCCATTCCAGGGGAATTTAACTCTTAGTGACCAATTCATCACTCTCAATCCTAAGTCATCACTCCCTGTGCTGAGTAACTACTTGGCCTAACTATGAATTCTTCCTAAACCTAACTAGACTTATTGTAAGATCTTCTTGTCTTATCTCATGTGAACTATACTTCCCTAAGTTGACCAAACAAGGAAAGCACTCAAAATATGGGAAGATCTACCTATTTTTGGTAAATAAGACTATTTCACCCTATCCGACACTAGTTTTTCCTTGGACGACATCGGTTACCTAAACCACCCTTGGTTCTTTTATATACAACTTTATAACCTTTTACTTAGGTTGGTAATTTCAAGTTTTGAGAGTGATATTACAATCAAGAAAAGATCTTCAAGCCATTTCTTCATCCAAATGATGTCTACACACCATCAAAGAATAACATAGGCCAAGGATTCCCTTCCAGATCATTAGAGCATTCACGTGAACACACAATTTGTAATTATGTGGCACTGAACTAGCTACCACCTCACAAGTCAATTACAAACCTTCATCTAGCCATGAGATCTTCATAGCAACAAGTAATTAACATGATCTTAATCATTTTCTCTTCCTTTATTGTAGATCTCTTTTCTTCCTTCATTATTTTTCAGTTTCTATTATTTTCTGGATATCTCCATCTTCTTACCAATCCAAAAATGCAACTAGGTCAAGCCCTTTCACCCTTTGTGACCTCTCCCTCACTATTCTTGAGTCTTCTCAGTTATATTACAAACCTATCCTCACCCTCCTCACTCTCTGTGCAATCACAGAGAATCCCAAAAACCATTTTTATTAAGTTATTGCCAATTTCCCCTATCGATGTTAGTTTAGTCCCCATACCGACATTGGTCATCATACTGATATTAGTCTCTGTGTCATTTCATATTCTCATACCAAAAAGCTTCCCACTTACCCAAAACCAACCCAAATATTAACCAATCAGCCCCAGACCCTTATCAAACCTTTGAAATACTTGTCTGACTGGAAAAAACCTGTTTCTAATTGGATTTAGTGTTATTTTGATTTCTAGCATAAAATCTAGTGTATTGTGTGTATGAGAAACCTAAATCATTACATTGCAATAGGAATTATTTATTTCAGTTTCTTATTCACATTTAGTTGTTATTAAACAATGGATTGATAACCTCTATAGGAAACACGATTCTTCCTGGATCTAGCATACACTAGGCATTTCACTGCTATATGCTATTTAATACTCTTTTGTGGTCATAATTTGCATCTATAGGTATTTCATCCCAAAAAAAAAGATTTCACTACGATAAAATTGGATGACGTCAACAACGTGCGTATTCTACCTTCTACCTTTTGCTCATAGGTATTCCTCCTTAACCATTTTACCTATAGACACCAAAAATTGGTTACCTAATTTAGTGTCCCCTAGGTTCATTTATCCTCTCGGGTAACCTGGGGCACCTTTATATCACCACTTCTCCCTTAGGGTATTACTTAAATATTTGATTGAAACATCTATCCTAAGTTTATTATACCCCATTGTGTTTCATCCATGGATAATTAAATATTAACTATTTAATTATATTTTTTACATGTATCTTAACCACTTATCTACCCCATATCAATTCCTAACCTCCCATATCAATTCTATCCATCTATCCCCCCTATTTCTCCTCCCCCCAAACCATGCAGTGGGATATTTCCCATATTTAAGTCAGAAGGATACACTTTCAGCTTTCCAAATCATCATTTTTGGCCATTTTGGGATTTTGTTCCCTGATCGGCGCCAACTGGTACTCAGTCGACATTGATTTTTCGAAACGGTGCCAATTGTACCTTGGTCGGCGCCGATTATAAATACAGGGCCAGAATTTAGTTCTAGTTAGACAAAGAGAATGAAAAAGAGTTTTGAGCATCAAGCCTGAGCATAGTATATCAAGCGAGAGTGAATTCTATCCAGATCAATCCCTGAGAGGAGTACCATTACTCTGCTTCCACAACATTGACATCGTGAGGCTTCATTGATCTCTTGGTGACTTTGGTCCTACATCTAGCTAAGGTGGAGCTTTGTCAGTATCCCTACAACTCCTACAACTCGTGCAAACTTTGATGATACAGCCTTCATTGTCCATTTCTCAAGCTTCTTGTAATTTTCCCCCAGTCAATGCCGACCAAGCCCAGTCGATGCCAATTGAGCCTAATCGACGCTGATTCATGTAATTGACACTGATCATCCTACAGATAGGTAAAAGAATTCAGGTAACAAAAATCTAGCATTGTTTTCACAGTTTCCTGTTTTCTGTTGCTTTCTGTCTGCTGTTTACATTCTGTCTGTCATTTTTAATCAGAAAATCTAGACATTTACTTATAGCTTTTATCATGTATGCTTCTTTCTTTAATTGAAAATGTGGACTAACATCCATCGAGGGAGATTATCGCTTCCCGAACCTTCTTTTCGGGTAGTCCACCCAAATATCTTTTAAGGTTGTATTTTTCTGTCAAGTATCTGTGTCTCACAGGTTTCTTAGATCTACTTTGCAAGATTGCTCATGTGCGCTCATCTTGTCTACATCGGATTTCTTTTCCATCTACATCTTCGGATCTTGTCTTATTTATCAGGTATTGATTTCATTTGAGTTTTTCCATGGTTTTTGTGTTTAGTTTGGTACATTAACTTGGATAGATAACAAGTGCGGAAATTCTTGATCTACATTCTGGCACACTTGGTGGGACCCAACCAAAGTCCCCTATTGGTAAGTTCATCTCTTTTCTAGTTTTGAACTTTTGTTCTTTTTCTTCACTGATTTTCATCAATTTTCCTTAAAGCATTTCCTTTCTTCATTTTGGTCTTGTTTCTTTCATTTATAATTTGTAAAATCAAAATTATTTCTTTCTTGCATATCTAGATTCCCATTTCTATTTCTAAAATTAGTAAATCTTTCATTTAATTTCAAAGCTGCACTTTTTGATTTATCTCTTGGTGCAGAATTGTCATTTTTTTGAAAGTTTCTAGTTTCTTAAATAGAAATATTTGTTCTACTATTATTTGGATATATCTTTTTGGATTTGTTTGCATGTTTTCTTAACCTTTTCTTGCAAAGAAATTTTCTTGTCCATGGGATTGTTCGAAGGAGAGAGCTCAACAGCGTGATTTTTGAAGTCCACACACCTTGGAGAGCTAAATCTGTAGGTATTTCTCTTTTACGGTGTTTTCTCTTTTTTAAGAACTTAAAAAGAAATTTTTTATTTGTTTTCTATCACACTCAAACATTTTTATTTTGGTGCTTAAAAATAATTTAATCACATTTGGGAAAGAACTTGTTTGACTTGTCTTCATCGAAATCAAACACTTCATTTTTAGTGCTTAAAAAGAACTTTTTCTTTGTCATTTCTGCTGTATGTTCTTCATCTAGTTTTCTAAATAGGTTGGAAAATTGATCAAAATCAGTAATGACAATATTTGATTTGTATTTTTGACCCTTGCACACAAAGCCAAAATCACTAGGTATTAAGCATTTAAACAAAAATTCCTTCCCTGGCCTTGCCTACTTGGAAGTGACATCCAAGAGGAAGAGCCTACACAGTACTCGAGGCACGCTATAAATTCACAGAAGTTCTCATATATATTGGAAAAGCACCCAACTCCCTTATCGTAGCGGTGTATGAAGTGTGGGGGTAGGCCCCTATATCAAGCCATGTACCAGTCTTTTAATGAAGTGCCTTCGGGATTCCTCACCAAAACATTCCCCAAACCATCCTTATTTTGGCTATCTGAGTAGTTCCTGTTCTAAAAAGCTTTTCCTAATATTTTCTTTCTTAAAAGCATGAAAAATTAAAAGAGATAATCACCCACGCTACTTGAATTGTCTGTGCATTAGTTAGGTCAATCCTTTTTTTCTATATTTCTGCTTGTTTATGACAATCATCACCCAGTCACAATCTAGAAAAATGGCTCAACTGGCCTCTTGTTCATCCAAGATCACCATTAATGTGGATGTTTCAGCACCCTCGGGTCTTCCTCTAGACCACCATTAGTTGGTTCCCCATCTTGGTCATATAATCCTTTCTATCATCCTAAAGTGATCCCATCACGTCCATCTTCCCTCAGTCCTTCAGAGGTATCATCTGCTTCTGATATAGAGTATGTTCCTCATGGAGATCCTGAATTTCAAGCTCTCCTTGATCACAACCCGGTAGCCCTTATGGACTAATTAGTGCTTAAGTTTGTTCAAATATCTTATCAGGGACCACCAATCCAGCAAGTTTACAATTATTCTCGTGAACTATCCCAGGATTTTATAGAACAATTAACATGTTTTTTCTCACCTCGAACCACGAAAGAGGGTGGCGCATCTATGCCTCCTTTTTCTCTTCCACCAACCATGTTGATTGGTTCTCAAATGATCTCACCTATCCCTAGTGCCACGACTACCTCAACTACTCCACAACCTACTTTTGAGAGGCCCTCTTTTTTAGCTATGATGAGTTCATCCACGCTCTCACAGATTGCTATTAATTCTTCTATTCCATCTATTATGTCTCAGATTCAGTACCTCTCTATGAATCAACCCCCTTCTACGAGTTAGTCAGTTCCTTCTTCTCGTCCTCCAATTGTTCTTTCTTCCAATGCTCCAATGACAATGACCTTTACCCATCCTCTAGCGTCGGCATCCTTAATAACCAATCCGGTAGTCAAAAGTCTCATTCAGAGTTTGTTCCCCACCATATCCAATCAAATCAACACCCATATTCCTCAATCTATTCCGATTCAGTCGACAAGTGTAGGAGCCCACCAATCACAGGCTCTCTCTTTCATTCAACCACCTTTCTCTCAACCACTTTTCATCTCATAGCCTGTTTATATGCAGGATCCTTCACAACAAATACCTCACCAAGCATCACCCAGAATGCCTTGTTATTCCTCTTATTGATCAGGGGATCATTTTTGAAAACATTCCCTAAACATCCCTAAATGGTATCAGTGTAGAAGATCATCTCGAGAGCTTTCCAACGACTATAAGAACGCGACAAACGGACATCGGGAGCTCTAGTTATGTCCGGTCAAAGTTCAGTCAACGGGAAAGTCAACTCTAGTCAACTGGTCAATAATGGACCAATCGCACTGCGACACGTGGTGTAAAAGCTAGAAGGGGAGACAGGTATGTGCAAGCAGCATAAGGAGGTAGTTAAATGCATAAGGAGGTAGTTTCAAAAACGCCATTTTTGAAGGCCTTGCACTCAGATTGAGCATTTGGAGTAAAAATATGAAATGAAGGAAATTCTGAGACAATTCCAACGATGTAAGATTTGATCTTTTTTGTTGAGTTTTAATCTGTTTTTGGAAGCTTTGAATGCATATTTTAACAGGGATCTTCAAGATAGCTAGTTGGAAAACATGAATTTCAATGCACTTCTGGTCTGAATTGTGACTTGGTGTAAACATGAAATGTGTTCAGAATTCAGATCTGATCTCAAAAATATGATTTGTTTTCATAGAATGTTTTTAAATATCTACTTGTAGGTGTTTTTCTAACACAGTTGCAGGGAGATCACATTGTGAAAACACTGTAGGAGCCACGGATCGATCTTGGGACAGTTTCTACTATTTTTCAGAGTTCTTGGGACATTGATTAGCTCATTTGCAGGTTGTGATTCATTATTGGTTGTTTGTAAGAGTTATTGCACTTACATTTCAATATTATTAATGGATCGGTTCAATCTAAACCCGGAGACGTAGGAATTTCCGAACCCCGTAAACAATCTTGTTGTTATCTGAATGTTTTCAGTTTTCTGATTATTTATTTGCTACACAAGTTTTCCACACTTCTATGGATGCATAATAATCAAAATTTAATCAATTTGTGGAGTTAAGAATACTTAAAATTGGTTAAAAAAATCACAATCTTTGAAAACTTTTAAAAGTGATAAAAATTACAACACACGTTTTCAGATCAAGTTTGGTATCAGAGCAGTTAGATTGCCGGATTAGCTTCTAATTGTGTTTGGAAATTTGGCTTCAGTTTCAGTATTGATTTCACTTTTCAGTGTGCAAACATTTTGAGGACTTGTTAATCTTATTTTGCAGTGTGCAGTTTTAGAAGTACAGGTTGTGTTTGCAGGAACCGGGAATCATGGGCAATTCATCCAAACAGGAGCAACTGGATGAGCTTGAAGCCATAAACCGCCAAC
Organism: Taxus chinensis; assembly: GCA_019776745.2. NCBI lineage: Eukaryota > Viridiplantae > Streptophyta > Pinopsida > Cupressales > Taxaceae > Taxus > Taxus chinensis. The sequence continues at coordinate 488,998,494 of CM034154.1, forward strand.
TCCAAGAAGAAAACTATTTCTTGAGAGCTAATTTGTATTCCTTGGAAGAGGAAATAGTGCGGTTAAAATCTGAGCCACAATCCTCTATAACCAAGAAAGAGGAGTATGTCAACAAGATGCTTGAAGAGAGCAAGAAGTTGATGGGCTTTGTTAAAGAGTTGCAGGAAGAAATACGGACCAAGGATGCCCTCTTGGAAAAGTTGTAACAAGGTGAACACAAGAAGGAAATTCCTTCCAAATCAGATGCAGGTATTATGACAGAATGCACTGTAGTTTGTTTACATTTTAATTCTTCCTCTCCTTCAGTTTCAGATGTTCCTTTGGGTCAGTTTGAAAAACACACTAAGGGAATTGGGTCTAAGCTAATGGTTAAGATGGGATTAAATGGAACGGGCCTTAGTAAAAATGGACAAGGTGATGCTAACCCAATACAGGTAGAGGATCAGCCTCGGTTTTTCAGGTTTGGGTTATTCTAGTGGGAAAATGGAAATTGGAGAAAGTTCCAAAGCAGCTGAAGGAAGACAAGCTTCCAACAGCCAAGGATCTACACCACTAGAATTGCAGGATTTCGCCATCAGGAGGAACAATGAAAGGTGTAAGAAAACAGGTAAAATAGGTAATCAGATTCCACCTCCTTCCACTTACACTAAAAATAGCACTAAGGGAAAATCAAATCCTAAAACTTCTAATACACTCTTTCAATTAGAACAATATAGCTTTGGTAGGCAGAAATATGCTTTCCCTTGCACATTTTGTGAAGGTACTACTCATTCTGTTGCATATTGTTGGAAGAGGAAAATTTTGATTAAGAAGTTAATGCCTTTTGTGAATGATAAGGCAGGTGCTAAAGACCAATCTCACCAAGGAAAGGTGAGAAATGACAAGAATGTTACCTCTCCTAAACAGGGGAATCATTCTCGTAGACAGAGTTCTGAGAATGGTAAAATGGGTAAGACTCCTAAAAACAAGGAAGTTAAATTTTGTTCCCATTGTAATAGGAATGGTCATGATGTTAAGGTTTGTTGGTTTGTATCTAAACAACAAAATTGGAAAGTTGTTAAAAAGAACAATATTGTAAAACCAACAGTGTTAAACCTAACTAAAACTCATTTTGGTACTGAGAAGGTAAAACAACCAAAACAGAAAAACCCAAGTGATTGGTTTGGAAAAACACTCCTCAACTTTATATTTGCACTACAGTAAATTGTTGATAGTAGGCAAGAAAAATATTTTTCAAAGCTATATTTTAGGGATTCCTGTTGATTGATAAGGATTTGTTCCTAAGTTGATATTTAAGCTTTGAAAATGAATGGAAATAGCTGAAGAGAAGATTTGAGTGATAGGTTCATCATACTCATGTTTTGTTTTCTCAGATTGGTTGGTAGTTCCATTGTTGAAAACATTATGCGGGGATAGGCATCAGTAGCATGTCTAAATTTGAAACTTGTAGTTGTAATCAGCATAATCACAAAGTGTCAGTTGAACACTAGCTTCTGTTATATAGATGGGTGTTATTATCTGACTTATTATTTGTGATGGAAATACAGTGTTTTGGCATATTCATGTTGATTTAGTTGTGGGCTATAGCTATTTTTGGGTGTTGATAGTCTATTATATTCTGATAGTGAATACTTGCAGTTGTTACAGTTTTAGATGGGCAGTGGGCACTAGCCTAATTGGGGGCAGTTTATATGTCTTGTATACTGATCTGTGTTATGGAATTGTAATTTTTGGTAATCGGCCGTATCACAAAGTGACAGTTGAACACTAGCTTTCCGTAATAGAATGGGTATTGTTATCTGGTCAGTTATTTGTGATGGCATTACAGTGGAGTATGATAGTTCACAGTTGTGCGTAGAGTTGATAGGGTTGCAGCGTTTCAATTGAACACTAGCTTAATTGGGTGTTATTATCTGATTGGTTATGTGACTAGCTAATCAACTATTTACATTTATTTAACCTATAATGTTATTTTGGGTTCTTGTATGTGTTTGTGCAATGCAGGAAGAGATAGCATGTTTTTGTGGGTTGATACACAACTTTTTGTGGTCAAAAAGCCTTTCTCAGTGGGGAGGTGTGATCAGGGGATCATTTTTTAAAACATTCCCTAAACATCCCTAAATGGTGTCAGTGCAGAAGATCATCTCGAGAGCTTTCCAATGACTGTAAGAACGTGACAAACGAACATCGGGAGCTCTAGATATGTCGCACTGCCAGTCAAAGTTCGGTCAACGAAAAAGTCAACTCTAGTCAATTGGTCAATAATGGAGCGCCAATCGCACTGTGCCCTCTTCACCTATTTTAAACCATGAGATATGCTCCCAAGCGCTCAATGTGGGATAAAACTCTTAAAATGCGCCTAAGGAGAAGGAAGAGGAGATATGGGGGGGATCTGTGAACCATGACCTCCATGCAAAAAAGTAAGGCTTTTGACCGCCACGCCACTTGTTGAGAAACAATATAGAAGGAGCTATATTGTATTTGAATAGGAGGGTACAGGTCTGTGCAAGAAGCTTAAGGACCAGATTGCAGAGAACTCCATTTTTGAAGGCCGTAAACTCAGATTGGGCACTTGGGGTAAAAAGATGAAATGTAGAGAATTCTGAGACGATTCCAACAATGTAAGATTTGATCTTTTTTGTTGAGTTTTAATCTATTTTTGGAAGCTTTGAATGCAGATTTTAATAGGGATCTTCAAGACAGCTAGTTGGCAAACATGAATTTCAATGCACTTCTGGTCCGAATTGTGACTTGGTGTAAACATGAAAATGTGTTCAGAATTCAGATCTGATCTCAGAAATATGATTTGTTTTCATGGAATGTTTTTAAATCTCCATTTGTAGGTGTTTTTCTAACACAGTTGCAGGGAGATCACATTGTGAAAACACTGTAGGAGCCACAGATCGTTCTTGGGAGAGTTTCTGCTATTTTTCAGAGTTCTTGGGACATTGATCAGCTCATTTGCAGGTTTTCATTCATTATTGGTTGTTTGTAAGGGTTACTCTACTTGCAATTCAATATTATTAATGGATCGGTTCAATCTGAACCCGGGGACGTAGGAATTCCGAACCCCGTAAACAATCTCTTTTGTTATCTGAGTATTTTCAGTTTTTCTGATTATTTATTTGCTACACAAGTTTTCCGCACTTCTATGAATGCAAAATAATCAGAACCTAATCAATTTGTGGATTTAAGAATACTTAAAATTGGTTATAAAAATCACGATCTTTGGAAACTTATAAAAGTGATAAAAATTACAACATCACGTTTTCAGATCACTTATCATCCTATTAATCAACAGATTAATCCCCCATTAACACCTCAACAAAACCTACCATTTGCTTCATATGTAGGACATACCAACATGCCCCCTCCTCAATCTGACATCGTCCAAATTCTTTTCAAGAAAATCACAGACCTAGAAGCCTCCACCAAAGGGGCTCACCCTTTATACTCTTTTGAAGAAGTATGTAATGAACTGATTCATCCATCGGTGGCTTTTAAGCCTTATCCTCTCCAATGGGAACTTCCTAAGTTCTCAAAATTTCATATCTGGGAGGATCCTCAATAGCACCTACGAGAATTTAAGCACGCTTGCTACCTTATAGTCTAGGATCAGGAGCTTATGCTCCATACCTTCCCTATGTCTTTAGCAGGGCTTGCTTTAGACTGGTACAATAACATACCCCAACACTCCCTGTTTTCTTTCTCTCAATTAGCTTAGATGTTCGTTGAAAAATTCTCAATAAATATCACACATAAGATCTCAATTACATATATTTATAACATTCATCAATTTGATGACGAGTCTATTGCAGACTTTGTCACTTGTTGGAGAGGGATAATAAATCAATTGTCTTTCTCCCTCCCTCAATCTCAATAGATCGAGTTGTTTACTTGAACTTGCGCTAATAATATTTCTTCCACTTTAAGGATTCAAACCTTTCATACATTTGAAGAATCCTTTATGATGACACGCAAACTTGAGTCTCGTGTCGTTGAACAAGGGAAGTTAAAACTTCACTCTAAATCTAAACCAGATTTTTCTCAGTTTACAAAATCAAAACCTTTCACTTCTAACAAAGACAAGAATAAGGGGTCCACCAATGCTATCGTATTAAAAACATCATGAGATGATAACACTTCTAATCAAACACCACGAAGAGACTCTTCATCTTCTCGAAAAGGACCCTCGTCATCTCGATCTTTTACTTTTTTAGGGAAATCATATGCTTCTATCTTAGAAAAAATGTTGGAATTTCACATGATCGAACTTCCCCCTATTAGAAATTTTGATGAGAGCCAAGAACAACCATTTTGGTATAGGGAAAATGACTTATGTTGTTATCATAGAAGCAAAGGCCATGACATTGAACAATGTTAGACCTTTAAAAATCTTGTCCAAAAATTCATTGATAAAGGTGAGCTCATTCTGGATAACCCAAATGCTCCCCCAAATTAGGCGTTTGATGTCTTTAAATAACCTTTTCCCAATCATTCCCCAAAAAATGATGCTTCAGGGTCTCAAAAACCAAACACTCATACTATCAACTTCATTTCTACTGAAGAATCTTATTGTAAACCTGAGCCATCTACGAACATGTCGACCAAATCGGAACATCCTCTTGCTCTATTAATCTCTAAGATTCCACCATCTTTAGATAATCCATATTTGAATATTCCTCCATTGTTAGAGATGGATTCATCTCTCTCTGCCTCTTTATCTGATCTTACATCCATGCCAGAGATAGTGTCATCCTCATCTGTCTTGTCGTCAGACATTTTTTTGATGCTAGAGGCATTTACATCCCTTCAAGTTTTCACTATGAATACATCTACTCTTGTTGCTCCCATTTTCACCATGACTATGCCATTAGTGAACATACCTATAGTCGTACCAACTTCTCTACTGACGGAAACATCTTCGATTTTGAATCTTCCTATTTACTTTCCTATAGTAGTTGTACCCACAATTACTATATCATAAGTATCTTCCTCATAGGGAACTACTTCTTCATCATCCACTTCTTCCATCACCGATGTTGTCTTGCCTATTAAGGAAAAATCTACAGAAATAGCACCGGCACCTACACTTTCGGTTCCTAAACTTTGACTGAGACAACTGAAGTCTAACGTTGCATCATTGGTACCTTCCCCTTTGCTTCCCCTGAAAAGGTCACAATCACCTTATGCGGTCAAAGTTGTCACCATCCCTAAAAAAGGAAAACCAATATTTTGGACTATCAAGACTCTTGGTGCTTTCCCTCAAAAATCTCTCTCCGTGCCTCACAAACGATTGGATTTATCCACTGAGAAGGAATCTTCTTCTACAACACCATCTTCACCGGTGCCTCGTAAAATGGATTTACCCACTAGAAAGGTGTCACCTCTTTTATCAGAACCATCATCTTCATCACCAAAAGTCAAGGAACCATTTGTTCCTACTATCAGACCTATTTTGGGAGCTCCTCCCTCATCTAAATCAGTCTTATCTAAATTGTCATCTGTTTCAGCCAAGCAGTCTTCTTCATCTCTGAAGACCAAAACAATTGTCACATCTTTTTCATCTTCAAAATCTATCTTAGGAGATCCTCCTCCACCGAAATCAATCTTTCCTCACTTACTTCCATCTCAAGCACCCAAGGCTCTTTTCCTGATGCCCAGAAAAGTAAAATAGTCTCTAAAAAGACTGTCAAACTAGATATGTAGGTTATTTTACCTTGGTAGTATGTTAAGGTGAAAGAGGCACCTTCGTCATCTCTTTCCTCATCTTCATCTACTGGATTCTATACTGAAATTCTTCACCAACTTATTCAATCTTCATCTATATCTCTTCCTTTGATCAAACCCTATAATCCCAAAGGAGTAAAACCTTCATGGTTTAACTCTGATTTTATTTGTGCTTACCATCGCACTCCAGGTCATGACACCAAGGGATGTAAAGCCATTCAATCTATCGTTAACAACGTCTTGGAAGAAAGTGATCTTCTGTTGGAAGAGGAGGAGGAACAAGTGTCTCTTGATATCTCAACTACATTTGAGCCTCAACGGTCTACCCAGACCTCTAATTCTATTAATTCCACTCCGGATGATCTTCCACCTTCTCAAATCGACACAATTCATATCGCCACTAGAGCACAACAGTATAATAATCCATCATCATCTATAACATCTCGACCATGGGTTGTCATTTCTGTGGCCCCTAAAGGAGTTTCTCCTTCCTCATTAGCCCTGATACCTCAGGTCTCTATTCATGCTTCACCTCGGGCTCAAATTCTTGTGTCAATTGAGGAGAGTGTTATGAAACAACTCACCCATGCTCCGGTCAAAATGTATCTTTTTAACCTCATTCAATCATCTCCATAGCATCACAAGGCTCTGATTGATAATCTACATTGTATCGCAATGAATTCAGATGATCCCCAACCTTTCAAGATAGTTTTTGGATTGAATAGACCGTCAACCACCATTTCCTTTGAGGATTCTAAAATTCCTCCCCTTTATTCTGAGGATTTAGAGGCTCCCCTCTTTATCACAATTCAAATCAACAACACTATGTTAAAACACACTATGATCGATAGTGGTGCTGCACTCAACATCATTTCCTCCCACACATTCAAGAAACTTAAGTTACCAAAGAACATAGTGTCACCACCACCTTTCTCCCTTCGATCATTTAACAATTAGCTAGCAGTTACTTTAGGAACTGTGGTCCTACCCATTCGGGTAGGTAAGAAACTACTTCACGAGCTTTTTTACATTGTTGAATGGAAATTCCACTACAATATGATCCTCAGACACTCCTGGATTCATACAATGCATTGCATCCCATAAAACCTCCATCGATGATTAAAATAGTATGAGGGAAAAATCTATACTCATCCAGGATATCCTTTCCCTTCCGCGCAATGCGACATGACCATAGTTTCTACCCCTCCAAAGGAGAATTCTTGTTCTCCTAATGAGGATTCATCCTCTTCCATACCTACAATAAAACTACTAGATTTACAAAATTTGGAAGAAACGTTACATCATTTTTTGCTAGGAGAGCTTCCTCTTCTCTCTTTTGACGCCCATCTCAAACCTAATGAGTATGGTAGACCAGAAAAACAACCAGAATATCAGCCAAGTCTTGGTCGCATTATCACCATTGGTCTTCCCAATCAACAAACTAACTTCATCTAAGGTGGTCTTGATACACCTCACTATCAACCAGATTCTCCCCCTAAGGCCAAACCCTATTCAACAGGGTTTGATTGTCTACAAAATCCCGCATTCATAAAAACTTATCTATATTGATGCTCAAGGAAGGGCTTTGGCCTGGGAAAGTATGAACAAGGTGTGTATGACCTCGTGTGCATTCCAACTCTTAAACCACATCAAAAATTTGGTTTAGGGTTTAAACCTATCTTAAAAGCCACCATCACCATTCTCGATGAGCCTTTTTCCATTGAGGAACCATCCTTTCCCACCAGGTTGGAAGCATCACTTGATATGGATGACACCATTTCCATCCCGCCTAACTTTTTTTTAGTCAATACCATTTCGTTAGGTCCATTGACCTATAAAACTAATGGAAAATCCACTTCCATACCATTAGTCTTCCCTAAAATAGTTGGAGATGACTCTCCCACTATCAACATTATCCACTGTGCAGATGATGATTCTAGCCTCACCTATCTAGGGGTAGAGGATTCTTATCTTCCTAAAACCATTCCTTCTGACACGTCTACGCTTCTCAATAAAGCCACCATCGACCCTAATATAGGGACTTCTGAAGACCCTCATATCATTAAGGTTGGCCAATCTCTTAATCCACAGGAGTTAGGAGACTTCACCACCATTCTTTCCCACCATCATCAAGCATTTTCTTGGTCATACGAAGATATGCCAGGCCTCAATCCTAATATCATGGTCCACAATATCGTTACTCTTCCAGACATCAAACCAGTTAAATTTTTTTACGTAAGATGCATCCTTATGTAGCCCTCCTTGTTAAAGAGGAGTTACAACGCTTGCTTTCCACCAACTTAATCCAACCCATTGACTATCCATAATGGGTTTAAAATGTAGTACCAGTAACCAAAGCTATTGGGAAAATTCGAGTTTGCACCAACTTCTGGGATCTTAATCTCGCTTTCCCAAAAGATGATTTTCCTCTACCTAATATCGACCAACAAGTGGATTTAACTACAAGTCACGAGATGCTCTCTCTAATGGATGGTTTCTCTGGGTATAATCAAATTCTCATCACACCAGAGGATCAACATAAGACTTCTTTCATAACTCCTTGGGGGAATTTTTGTTATTGTGTCATGCCTTTTAGTATTAAGAACGTAGGAACAACTTATCAACGTGTAATGACCTACATCTTCCATGATCTCTTACATAAAACTATGGAAGATTACATTGATGACCTCCTTGGTAAGTCCAAATTTTGTCAAGATCACCTTTTCATTCTTGCACCTCTCTTTAAGAGGCTCATTCATTTTTGTCTTCACCTAAATCCATCTAAATGTGTGTTTGGCATTATCACTGGTAAACTCTTAGGCTTTATCATTTCTATTAGGGGCATTGAAGTTGATCCCGCAAAAATAAAGGCTATCCTCGAGATGCCTCCACCTTCCAAATTAAAGTAGGTCTGTGGTCTTCAAGGACACCTTCAATCAGTGTGTCATTTTATCTCGCAACTACCAGACCGTTGTCAACCTTTTCATCATCTCCTCCATAAGAATGTTCATTTTGAATGGGATGAGCATTGCCAAAAGGCCTTTGATGATCTCAAAGCTTATCTTATTTCTCCACCTATGCTTACACCTCCATGAGAGGGGGAGCCATTCTATCTTTATATTTCTGTGACTGATCATGCTCTTGGAGCCATGATCTTGCATCAGGACGCTAACGGTAAAGAACAAGTCATCTATTATATCAATCACACTCTTCATGAGTATGAAAAACACTATTCTGAAGCTAAAAAATTGTGTTGTGCTCTCTTCTTCATGACTTATAAAATTCATCACTATCTCCTTAATCACAAAAATTATATTGTTACAAGTGTCAATCCACTCAAGAAAATGCATGTGAAACCTTATCACAATGATCGTATCACTTTTTGGCTCATGCTCATGATAGAGTTTGATCTCGAGTTCATCTCACAAAAATATATCAAGGGTCAGGTCATTGCGGATCAATTATTTGATACTTCTCTTCTGGACACTCAAATCCCCCTTGCTCAATTCCCACATGAGTACATCCAACCAATCAATTTTGGTCTGTCTCCATTTAAAGTAAAAATGTTCTTTGATGGGTCCAAATGTTAGCAAGGGGGAGGTGCAGGTTTCATCATGATTCCTCCTTGGGGTGCACCTATCCCTGTCGCACACAAAATTAACTTTGAATGTACCAATAATGTGGCTGAATATGAAGCTCTTGTTTTAGGTCTTCAAAATACCATTAATCTTGGCACTCGCCATATCGACATCTTTGATGATTCTGAGCTTATCGTTAATCAAGTCACTGGTGTCTATCAATGCAAAAATGATATCCTTCAAAAATATCGTGATATATTTCTCTTTCAACTTCAATCTTTTGATAAATTTACTATCCAAGCTATTCCTCACATTGCGAACCAATTCACAGATACAATGGCTTCTTTAGCCTCACTTATTCTACCTTTTACCAAAGACTCATGACTTTATGTGGTTTTTCAGGGTTTAGACCAACCATCTCATCTCAGGTAGTCAACTTCAATCAACACTATCACAACCAACACTCAAGATGAGTGGTATTAACAAATTTTTGATTATCTATCCCTTTTAATGCTTCCTCTAGATCTGACTTCCAATGGTAGAAGATCTTTTATCCTATGCAATAATTGCTATACTATTCTGGGAAAAATCCTCTACAAACGTGGTTTTGATGGTATTTTTCTTCGGTGCCTCAAAACCCCTGAATCATCTAAAGCCATCCAAGAAGTCCATGACAGTATCTGTGGTGGACATTTTAGTGGCTTGGCTGTAGCTAAACGCATCTTACATTTAGGTTACTATTGGCCTTCTCTTAATCGATATTGTTGCGAATACACTAAGAAATGTGTCAAGTGTCAACAACATTCCAATCTTACACATATCCCTAGTCAGGATTTACAACCTGCAGTGGATTTGTGACCTTTTTCACAAAGGGGTCTTGATCTCATCTGTCTCATCAATCCCCACTCTTCACATCGTCATCACTCTATCATTACTACCACATAATACATTACTAAGTGGGTGGAAGCTATTCCTCTTTCATCAACCAAAGCTAAACCCATTGTTGATTTTGTCTATCAACACATCATTTATCACTTTGGTGTTCCACACAAACTCATCACAAACAATGGTAAGTCTTTCAAGAACATCGATTTATAGAACCTATGTGACGCTTTCAATATAAAACTCAACTTTTCTTCTCCATACTATCCCCAAGCTAACGGCCAAGCTGAGGCTTCCAATAAAAAATTGTGTAATATCCTCACAAAGGTAACTAATCAAGCTGGTAGGGATTGGAATTTACATATCCCTTTTGCTCTCTAGGCTTATCAGACTAGCATCCGTACTCCTACTGGTGCTACTCCCTTCTCTCTCACCTATGGGTCTGAGGCTATCCTTCCTTTGGAAGTCCAGATTCCATCTCTTCGAGTCTCTCTCAGAGAATTTGTCTCTGATGAGGACTATCATCAAAATCACCTAGCGTAGCTTAAGTTGCTAGATGAGCAGCGTCTCAATGCTCTTGAGCATAATCAAGTCTATCTTGAGTGTTTCAAACATGATTATAACAAGCAATTGCAACACCGTGAATTCAAATTTGGTGATCTTGTTCTTAAATAAAACCAAAATGTCACTACACTAGAACGAAGCTAGCATGATAAGTTTGCTCCTAACTGGATGGGTCCATACATGGTCACTCATAAATATGGTTCCAGGGATTATCTTCTATCTTCCATGGATGGTGTACCTAAAATGGAACCTCTTAATGCATTGCATATAAGGCCCTTCTATTGTTAACATATATCTTACATGATTTCAGTTGCACAACAGATTTTTCATCCATCTGCAACCAGTCATGCATTTCGTAGTGATTTGGAACTATGTGGTTCTCCGTGTTATGTCTATTATACCTTGAATATGAGTATTATGGATCTACTCATGGCATTTTCCTTACGGATTTGTTCCTTCTCATGATAGGAATTCCTTAATCACTACTTCATCCACCCTAGGTGTTCATCTTGATCAAAACAACTTTGGGGCATAAATACGTGCTTGTATACATTTCCTTCCCCTCTATTTGGTTTATCTGGTCTAAACTCAGCTTCTTTCATAGATTAAAAAAAAGAAAAAGAAAAGAGATGATATCCTAGTCCTAAAGGATAGACTGGTCCCTTGAAGGACAACTATCTGTGCCTTATCAAATAAAATAAAAAATATAGACCATTCCTTGAAGGATGGCTATCATCAAAATCAACATATAGACCACTCCCTTGAAGGAAGACTGTTTGTTTTATGGCATTTTCAGTATTTGCAGTAACAAACTTCCTCTGTTCACCAGTTTGTTAACTTTTTAGCATCTCTGAAAGACTTCCCGTATCGATCAGTCTTTCTCTATCTAGGAAACTTCCTGCATCAATCAGTTTTCTTTTCTATAAAAAAAATTATTATGAAGTTGTGACATAAGACCTTTTTCGATCATATGGAGATCCTATTTTCCCCATATGGGAACGTATTTGATCTTTCATATGTTCTAACAAGATGTATACTGATCTCTCGTCCTTATCTACCTCCTCGATCTAGTCTACGACCAACTAGTGTCAAGTTTATTTTAACCTCATATGTGGCTTGGTGTGCATCGTCTTTCAGTTTTCTATCAAGGTCTCTATTTATTGTCGGTTAGGGGCCTAACTTATCATTCTTTTTCCTATATAGGTATAGTGCTTCTTCTTTCTAACAAAGATAATATCATTACATCACTTTCTATCACAAGGAACATTTCCCATGATTATTTTTTGTTCATCTAGTTCAATTGACATTTAACATGTTAATTTAGTCAAATCTATCATCTATCTATGCTCATCTTATCTACTTCATCTAAAAGCACATCAAAGCATGCATTAAAAACGCATGTGAATTCATATATCTATCTCATTTAAATTGAATTAACATCTTGAACATGTTTATTTTATCAATCTATCAATCACATCAAATCACATCACATCTATCCATCTATCCTCTATAAACATGTATATATGTCCATCAAAATTACACTATATATCTATATCTATATCTATCAAAATTAAATGCATAAGTACAATCACACAACACAAAATGATGAATATATATACATGAATGTCTGTACAAAAGAATGGATGGATTCCAATCAAGCCATCTATATCATACATCAAAGATTCCTTCAAATTAAGGCTACATCAATATATCGATACAAAAATAACATATCTATATGGTAAAGTCAGATAGGTGGAAGAAACTAACTCCTCCGCCCTCCTCTGGTCTAGGTTGTCTCTCCTAGCCACCTCCCATCGAGCTAGAAGCACCTGCTATTGGGGCCCTACCACCATCTTGATCTCTCCCAGTGCTCACACCCTCTGATGCACCACTAGCTGCAGTTGTCACTGATCTTCTCACACTATAATGAGGCACATTAGGGGCATGTTGTGCCAAGGCATCCTCATAGTATCTCACCTTAGCTAGGAGAGACTAATAGGTGCTCAAACTCACCATACCGGGTGCTCGTAATGGCGCTGCTACTAGTGGTGGTGGCCCTCTTGCTACTGCACCCTGTGCCTCAGACTTTGAAGTGGTGCTTGTATCACCATATTTGGCCTTGAGGGCCTCTTTGTGCCTATGGTAGCGATATCTCTACTGTATCACTGTATCCTACTCCTGACGTGTGGTATCTCTCTCCAATATCAGTGCATCCCTCTCCTCCATCAGAGCTCTAATCTCTTCGAGGGAAGTGTGGTGTGTATGTGTCAGGGTAGCATGCTCTCCCTCTAGTCTCTCCAGCACTGCAGCTATGTCCTCCTCATCTGCATCTATGGATGTTGGGAGCTGTCATGGTAGCTCTGTGGAGTACCATGCCATGTAGCCATCATCCAATATTGTTTCATCATCACTATCTATGGGATGTGGGGCCTCCCTCAGTGGATCTACCAGAAACAAAATCAGTAGGTCAGTCTCTCTGTTGACCCACCTATATGGCATATATGTGGTCGGGACTGTCTGTACTAAACCAAACTACCTCAGCACCCGTATAAATGGAATGCACTCCCAGATATTTGGCCTACGACCCCTGACCACCCTTCTCCATCTAAGCTCTACCAGGTGAGCATCCTGACCAGCACATGTTGGGTAGACCTGATATGGTCTCCATATAACCTACTCTGGTGTCAGAGTCCTGAATCACTCAGTATACCACTCTACAGATATCCCTGTATCTCCTGGAGCCATGTCTACCCGCCATCACCAGAATCCATAATTGAGGGCTCCCTCGGCTACTAGCGTCCATGGAAGCCCTAATGGCCTAATCATTGCTATATGCTCATATGCCTAGCAATGGAGCACAAAATTAACATTAATACTTGTCTGCCTTCTTGTGGTGTACATCCACAGTTCATGATATATCTATACTACTAAGGCATCTGCAAACATGAACTCTTGCCTAAAATCCAGGATGTCACAGACAGTCTAGTAAAAGTAGTGGAAATCTCCTGCCTCCTGAATGTGGTAGAGAAAAAAGGAGATCGCCATCTGAATCAGTGCTATCCGTCTACTCCTAGCATCATCCTGTCTATAATGTGAGGCTATCCTCACCGCCCCGAACACTATCTCTGAATCATCTACCCTATCTCCATATAATCATTCCAGGGCCCTCTGTTGTTGCTCTCGTGGAGTGGTCTCTATTGGGTTCTCAGTAATCGAAATCCTGAGGATCCTATAGATATCCTTGTGGGTGATGGTCATCTCACCTATCCTAAACCAGAATGTGCATGTCCTACTGTTCCATCATCGTATCAATGCTTGCATTAACTCTACGTCTCGAGGCACCTGTTGGTAGTAATGGAAGCCCCCGAGCTAGGCTAGCTCTAGGTAACACCAATTGGCATCTGTCACATCAGGAAGAATAGTCTCTAGAAGCTTGGGAATAGCATCCCGCATATGTAAATCCTCTCGTGCCTGCATCAATGACATCAAGAACAGTGTTAGCTTCTCATTTATTCAAATCGGAGCTTCAAAAACACATTTCTCTACTTTCTACATCTAATCAACCTAATCGGCGCCCATTGAGTTTAATTGACGTTAATCTAACGTAGTTGACGTCGATCAAAATTCCAATCGGTGCCTATTGAAACTAATCAGCATTGATTTTTCCAATCGATGCCAATTGGGAGGCCGAGGGTCCAAAACACTCTGGCCTCCTACTTATCTCATTTTTTTTCTAAAAACTAGCATCCTAGTATGCTATTTGACGATAAACATGTAAAAAAGGCTCAGGTAGATCCACTTACCCCAAGTCATGTCCTCTTCCACTTTTGACTACTTCCAGAGGCTTCCATGTTGCTCAAAATCAAATTTTTAATCTTTCTAAATCAATCCTCATGGTGTAAATAAATCATTAACGTTTCCCTTTCCCATACTTATATGGTTGCGGTACGGTCGGTGCTGATTTTTCTGGTCAGCGCCGATTGGTTTAGTCAACGTCAATTTTTCTTGGTCAACACTGATTGAGGCTAATTGTCACCAATTGGTTACATTATTGCCTTCTCACATCACATTCTTCAAACGGGAAGGTCTCTTCATCTTTTTTTCCAAAGTGTTGATGCTTGGCTTGTTTATCTAATCATTATTATCACCTGGGTGTTGCCTTTTGGCACATATTTTTGATATTATCACCCATTTCGAGTCTATTCCCTGCACATGGGTCACTTGCATTTGTGGTAGCTTAAAGATAGTGGGTTTGTAGGCACTAACATCGTCTAATTTACATATCATCTGGTTGTCCCTACCAATGTGTCATTCTTTAGTTGCTACTATTTTACAGCCCTCCTTCCACTCACGGGTCTGTAGGTACTAACATCATCTCATATGAAGACCGTCTAGTTTGCCCTACCAAGTTGAGGTCCTTAGGTTGCTGCCTTTTTTATTGTTTTCATGCGTCATCAATAATTAGATTCACTCCAGATCTCTAGTTGGGGCATCTTGCATTCTCATCTACCTTTTCCAAATGTGGGATCGGTTGTTTTTTTGGGATTCATCCCATCACTAGTTTGAGGGGGATCATGTCATCATTGTTCTTTATTTCTTCCAACTCCATGTTTTTGTCTTACAATTTTGCTTATTGCAAGTTACTCAACAAAAAGGGGCAGACTGTAGACACCCAAAATTGGTTACCCAATTTAGTGTCCCCTGGATTCGTTTATCCTCTTGGGTAACCTGGGGCACCTTTATATCACCACTTCTCCCTTAGGGTATTGCTTAAATATTTGATTTAAACATATATCCTAAGTTTACTATACCCCATTGTGTTTCATCCATGGATAATTAAATATTAACTATTTAATTATATTTTTACATGTATCTTAACCACTTATCTACCCCATATCAATTCCTAACCTCCCATATCAATTTTATCCATCTATCCCCCCTATTTCTCCTCCCCCCAAACCATGCAGTGGGATATTTCCCGTATTTGAGTCAGAAGGATACACTTTCATCTTTCCAAATCATCATTTTTGGCCATTTTGGGATTATGTTTCCTGATCGGTGCCAACTGGTACTTGGTCGACGCCAATTTTTTGGAACAGTGCCGATTGTACCTCGGTTGGTGTTCATTATAAATACAGGGCCAGAATTTAGTTCTAGTTAGACAAAGAGAATGATAAAGAGTTTTGAGCATCAAGCCTGAGCATAGTCTATCAAGCGTGAAAGAATTCTGTCCAGATCAATCCTTGAGAGGAGTACCATTACTCTGCTCCCACAACATCGACATTGTGAGGCTTCATTGATCTCTTGGTGACTTTGTTCCTGCATCTAGCTAAGGTGGAGCTTTGTCAGTATCCCTACAGCTCCTCTAGCTCCAGCAGACTTTGGCGATCCAACCTTCATTGTCCATTTCTCAAGCTTCCTATAATTTTCCCCCAGTCGACGCCGATTGAGCCTAATCGACGCTGATTCACCCAATCAATGTTGATCATCCTGTAGATAGGTAAAAGAACTCAGGTAACAAAAATCCAACATTATTTTCATAGTTTCCTATTTTGTGTTGCTTTCTATTTGTTGTTTACATTCTATTTGTCATTTTTAATCAGAAAATCTAGACATTTACTTATAGATTTTATCACGTATGCTTCTTTCTTTAATTGAAACTGACATTTGCTGAGGAAGCTTATCACTTCCCGGACCCAATTTTTGGGTAGTCCACCCAAAAATATTTTAACATTGTCTTTTTCTATCAAGTATCTATGGCATGTAGGTTTCTTGGATCTACTTTGCAGGATTACTCATGTGCACCCATCTTGTCTACATCGGCTTTCTTTTCCATCTACATCTTTGGATCTTGTCTTATCTATCAGGTATTGATTTCATTTGAGTTTTTTAGGATTTTTGTGTTTAGTTTGGTACATTAACTTGGATAGGTAACAAGCATGGAAATTCTTGATCTACATTACCTTCTATCTATTTAATCCTAGAAAGCATTAAACTTATTGGTGAAATAATTTGGCACAACCGGTGGGACCCATTCGGGGTTCTTTGCATTATTCATTCTTAGGAAATCATTATGTGTTTATTTCTAATTAAAAATAAAGTTCACATTAAAATCCTCTTCTTTGGAAACATTCTTCTTCTCCTACTGATCTCAGTGAAACTTGTATTTATGGATTAAAAAGAACACTTCTTTTTATTCTATATTACATTAGTGAAAGAAATACTCTTTCCTATTCATTATTACTCTCATCAAATTTAATTGTGGATTTGGTTTTAAAATATTTGCATCTCATTGTTGTATGTTGCATTCTAGTTCATGTAAATTATGGGTAACCTATATGCTGGAAGTCATGCCTAGTTGATGGTTGACAAACTGAAACGTAGTTCACATTTTGCACACTCTTTATACCAAATAACTGAAAAAAACTACACATTTATTAAACAATATCTTTCCCAGAAGAAACTGTAAATGATCACACGATCAGAGGAAGCTGGTTTTTTAGCCAGTTATCATATAAGAGAAGGAACCCCCACAGAAAAACTTACCTGAAAGAAGCCATAGTTTTCACTTTCCGTAGGGCACCTTTGGTAACCAAAAAATCTATTCTATTCATAAGTCAGTCCTAAATGGCATAATTCACAACATAAAATCTACATAATAGGATTTTGCGTTTGCTAACTTTTTCTTGATTTGTTTTTTGAGGTGCGAGTTTGTTCTCTTCATTGTTTCTCTCACTATATACTCCAACATCATAGTTGGTTTATTCTGACTATTTCTAAGTGTGTTAGGGCTAATCATTTCGATACTCAGTCTTTGAGTTGGTCTTGTTATTTAACCTAAATCACCAAAAATTCACTTTTTCCATTTTTCATAGATTTCATAGTAACCAGTGTCGGTTTAGTAACCATCATCAGTTTAATAATCTCACCTTCATCGTTTCACTGACTGCCATCATTTTTATGTTTTTTTGGTCATTTTTTCCAAAGTAGCATTCAATATATATTTTATTTTCTTTCTTTGACTTCCTCTGTTACTTTACTATATCTCTAAGTCCTTGATATCACCTTCAGAGTCCAAATCTACTTCGTCTTTATCATTTATTGCCAAATTTACAAATCTTTTATTTCTCCACAGTAACCAACATCGGTCTAGTTGACCAATGGCAGTTACCCCCTCATACTATCATCGGTTACCTCAACCAACATCGATCCCTATGTTATGATTTTCCAATAAAAAATGATTAAAACACACATTTTAAACCCATTTTCTCCACTCCTTTTGTGTTTTTGCATTATCAACAAAGCTTAGAATACATGTTCTATCATTACTCATATGTTTTTGACTCATAAAAAATCTAACTCTCTCATGTTTCACACTATCCACTAGCCTCTCCAACCTAGCACATCATCCCCTTCCATATCATCACATATGGACCCTAATCAGGCTCTTTCCATACCCACTTGTGATGATGAGTTTGCAAGAGATGCCATGATCACAACCCCACCTACTCTGTAGTACTATCTCGCTCATTCATCTACCCATGATTCATCAGGGAAACTTATATATAGCTTTCCTATGTATCCATTCCTCCTACTCTCACACACGCACTTCTGCATAAGCTACTACTAGCTTGGCCTTAATCCTCTTCAAAATTACCACTCATGTCGATTCCCATCTTGCCCCTACATCATCAATATCTTCTGCACCTATGGTATCTATTGTACCTTTCACATGTTTTTTACTCCTATGATGTCAACCATGCCTTTATCAACCACCTTGAGTTTAGGTATATCTACACCCGCCACCTCTCATATACCTATTATCATCTCAATCATCCATTGGTGTTGGAAACTCATACTCCCTTCCAAAACATCATCCTCTCCATCTCACAGTCTCTTCCTCCAATTTCCATGAGATTCTTTACATCCACTCCACCTACCTACACTTATAACCAATAACCCCCTATTTCATCTACCGCTTATTCAGGATACTTACCATCTACATATATTCTTGCCTATATTCCTTCCTCACAATTTTCATACTTGGCACCACCACATATTAGGATAATGCCACACATGTCATACCTGCCTCTTCTAACCTCCTTATGCTATGCAGGGGGTGCCCAGTCATCACAACCTACCAGTGATCTTATCAACATTATGATGGACAAGATGTAGACATTGGAAGCATTTGTCTCTGGCTCACGTAACTCTTTGACATACATGATGAGATTTGTAATGAGACCATTCACCCATCTATTCCTGATTTGATCCATACCCTCCCCATTTGGTAAATTCTTAAATTCAACCAATTCAATAGTAAAGGAGACCTGTAACAAAACTTGTGGTCTTTTAAACATGTGTGTTATCTGATTACTCATGATCACACTTTCCTATTACAGACATTCCCAATGTCCTTGATAAGGGCCAGCATGTATATTGGTATAGTTCTCTACCTAGGAATTCCATATTTTCATTTAATTAGGTGGCTCAGGATTTTCTAGACCACTTTTCTATCAACATTGTCAAGAAGGTCACTATGACTAACTTGTACGCGACATGGCAATATGAAGAAAAATATCTATCGCAGATTTTGTTCACTCGTTGGTGAATCCTGATAAACTAAATCACATTTCAATTACCTCAAATTGATTTAATAGAGTTGTCACAGTAGGGATCTTGTACTAGACACATCTCACCAGACTATCCAATTTCAAACCTTCTACACATTCGACGAGGCATTCACCATGGCTTGGAAGCTTAAAATTCATGCCATTGAAGAGAATAAGATACAATTAGTGTAACAAGAACAGTTGTATTTCAAATCAAAAAATACCTCATCTCCTTCCAAACTATAAAATAATTATTTTAAAGCAACAGGATCTACCAATGTAGTAGTTTTAAAATCTAGCTCATCTCATCCATCTAACCAATCAAATCCTTCTTTCAATCTTTCTCTTGTTCAAGATTTTAAGTTCAAGCGAGAGCAACGAAAATATACTCCCATAGGAGAACCCTACTCTTCAGTTTTAAAAAAACTTCTAAAATTTGGAGCAGTCACTCTTCCACCCATAAAACCACATACTAGTTTTGACCCCTCTCATCTTGTTGCCTACATGGTACAAAGAAAATGATTACTGCAAGTATAATCATGCATTAGAGGTCATAGCGATTAGTAATTGTATAAATTTCAAAAACATTGTCCAAGAAATGTTACATAATGGAGATATCATCTTGGATAACCCTAACGCACCATGGATAATTAGAAACCTTCACATCTTTAATAATTCATTCCCAAATCACACCCCGTATCATCTACCTTAATCGGAAAAAACTCGACCAATGACAATAATGTTTGTGAGGTTTGTGATGTTTTTGACATCGTACTAACTCTTCCTGCTCAATTTCCTCCTACTCCAGCTACCAAGGAAATTATTGCATGAGATCCTTCATCCATGGAGGGACCTATTTCACCTACTCCTTTACCCATAGAGAAGTCTCCCTTATCTTCTCCTTCACCCATGGAGAAGTCCACCATATTTGTTCAATGCAGTTTCCTCAACTCACCTCTCAACCTAACAAACAACCTGTAATACTTACTCTTCTACCCACAGAAGAGTCATTCTTACCTTATTCTTTGTCCTTAAGATGAAATCACCTCACCCAAATTTCCATCTCCCCTACCCACAGGGGATCCATTAGCAGTGTCCCTTCCTTATTGGTGACAATTCTCCATTGGCTTTCAAGGATCTTATTGATTTTCTCTTGTCTCTTTTAACCACATAGATTCTGAAGCAAACCATTTCCTTTTCTCATAGACAATCTTTACAAGGATTACTACCAAATCAACATCATCCCCCCTACATTAGTTTCATCCTCACGTTTTTCTTTAACCTCTTGGATTATGTTGAAAATTCCATGCTTTAGGGACGTATTTGATTGCCTGTACCTCAACTCAAATGCAAATGTTGTCTAATGACCACTTCCACGATCTATCCAAAGGTGTTTCAGATAACCAAACCTACCATGCCCATGCCACTTTGTAGTGGCCCCTTCTTCATCAACCTCTCCCAGACCAAAACCTTTACCAAAAAATGAACTTTTTCTTATGCCTACAACCTTACCTACACCTATAAATTCCTCCATGTCCATGACCCATTACCAAATTAGGAGTCATGCCAACATCAAGTCTAGTCCATCCTCCTATCAAAATATACTTTAGCCACATCCTCACAAGATGTTGTAAAGACTAATACTTCCCCACCTATGAATATGAATACCCAACCCCTTAGGCTGCATATGTCATATTTTCCCACTACCCCTCTATCACCTTCACTAATTCCATCTATCGTAGGTCTCCACCCATCAACCTTGGCCAAGGAAGCATCCTACCCAGAGTAAACCAAAAACACAACAACCCACCTCATCAAGATCCTCATGTTATACCCAAAGTACCAACACAGACTTATGCCTTCAGATGTCACAAACAACCTTTCTAACTCATATACCTACACCACTTCCAGTATCTTCATCATTACCCATGTCATTCCCTTCCCCTCAACCAATACCTTCCACATTTCCTCTTAATGACAACCTTCACCGAACCTCCATTATCACCTTGGTCTAACCCATCCCCTTTTGCCATCTATCCATCCCTTCTTCACATCATGCACCTTATTCTTTACCTTTACCCAAGAAGGTGCAACCAAAGCCCAGGAATCCACTACCTTCCAAAGAGGTAGTTAAACCTATACCACCTTCAACAACTAGTTCACCTGCTACATCTTTACCCAAGAAGGTATAAATCCAAACCTAAAACCATATTATCTATCAAACAAGTGGTCAAATTTACTCTACCTCCAATTCCACCTCCGGTGATGCCTCTCCCACAAAATTCACCCACACTTCCATCCAAACCCACACTTACTTCACATTGTGATCCATTGGTAGGGTCTTAAGCCAACATATTAGTTAACCTTTTGGAAACCTCTATCATTAGTTAACCTTTTGGAAACCTCTATCATGACATTACCACCACTTAGACCTTATGACCCACTTCAGACCTAAACTAGAAGGGTTTGATGATACCAAAATTTGTGCTTACCATCATGTGATCAGATGCATGATGTGGAAAATTGTAAGTCTCTTAAGACAATTCTTCTCCAATTATGTCCTCTCGAAGAAATTTTTTATAATGATGATCTTTTAGATGATGACCCTATTCCACCTACACCTATCACCACACATCCTTGTACCTTACCTATTCAGAAACCTTCATCTACCCCTCCAAAACCCTTATATCCTCCTCCAACATTTGAGATAAATATGGTCCACATAAGAGAGCTATCCAAACTTCTAACAAAATACTGAATTGAGCTAAATTATTTTCACAAAACTCAGTGTATGCCCTCACAATATTTTTTCCCATCTTGTCGCTACACCTATCACGACACACTTTCTCCTTTACCACAGATCAATATGGTTCAAATTTCCACTCGAGACCAGAAGGAAAAAGGAAAGGATACAACAACCAGCTCATCCAATAATCTTTTACCTAATATTTCATTTGCACCTATGCACCCAAAATCACCATCTGTGGACCTTTGCATACCCTATTTATGACGGGGTTTCCCATCATATAATACTTTAAACAATTACACCAATCTCCTCTCAAAATGTCTTTGTATGACCTCGTCCAAACCTCTAAGTCACATTGTTAGGCCATCATTGAGGTCCTACAATCTATTAAGGATTCTATCTAATGACCCTACACCTATTGCATCCATTATCACTCCTCACCATGTCACCACTCTCACTACTTCATACCCTTCCTCTGCTCTCATTACCACTCATTAAATAGCCACTCTCAATTTCTCTGATGATGCAATATTTTACCTCTCCAAATCAAATGATACTCGACTCTACCCTATTTATTTACATATACATTGATAATATTCACATTTGACACATGTTATGTTTTATGGAGGTGTCAGTATTAACATCATTTCCTCCCATGTGTATAACCAAATGTGCATCCCTACCAATTACATGCATAATAACCTAGTTATGCTACATTTATTTAATGATGTCATGACTTCCACCCTTAGCACCATCATTCTCCACATTCTTATGGAAGCCCTTGTACCATTCCTGAATTATTCTATGTGTTGGAGGGGTAATTACTAGTACAACATGTTGGTATAGCCAACCTTGGATCCGTGTCATGGGTTTTTATTCCTTCAACCTTACATCATTGTTTAAAATTTCAAACATGAAAGGGAACAAATATACCATTCTGGCCAACCCTTCACCTTTCAAGACCTGTAATATTTTGTATCGACCCAATGATGTCCTTATACCAGTTAAGGAATCTACCACCGCTACCACTTCTTCTTCAGTTGTTACCTCATCCACCACTCCTACCGCTACATATTCCACAACTAAATTCTGTTATTCCCATTATTGTCATAGCTTCTATAGCTGGCCCATCAGCCAACCCATCTACTTGTCAAACATCCAATGCTTCTTCTACCTAGTCTGTCCAATTATTAATACTTTCCCACTACTCACATACCCACTACTGATCCCTTAGAAGGTGTTTCTCAACACCTCACTCTAGGGGAGTACCACCTTTATAACATTGAAACGTTGCTTAATCCTCAAGAGTATGGTAACATTCACCAACATCCCCACTATGATCACCGACATAGGTGAGGTTTTACCGTGTGGTGCTCCCCAAATTTGCACTAACTTAACATATGGGGGACTTGATGCTTCTACCTAATTTCCTGAGCCAGCTTCCTAAACTTGACCATTTTCCTCCGACCTTCAATCTCTCACCAACCACCACTTTTCCCACACCTTCCTCCATACTTGTTCTTAGAATGGATTTGGCTTTGGTTTCTATGATCAAGGCCACCATAATGTCATTCCTGGCACCACTCGTAAGTATAATGACCCCATTGGTATTGTATTTTCCAAACCACCTTCTAAGAAGGCCTGAGTCGAACTCATTAAGGATGATAAATATTCCCCACCCCATTCAACTACCTCACCACCTTCACCTATAGAGTCTATGGATCCAAAATCCATTCCTATTAACTTTTTTTTTCATGAACACCATTTCCTTTGGACTTCTGACTTAGCAATGTGATGGTGAGGATTCCTGTTCTCTTCCCTTCATGTATCCTAACATGATCAATGATGATACACATTCTATTAATGTCGTTAAATATTAGGATGATGAGTACTTTCTCAGCTACCTTGGTACAGAATATTATTATATTCATTGATGGTTACCTTCTGAGACATAAACCATGTTCAATGAAGTGACCATCGAAATTAACATTCACACTCAGGATGACCCACACATTCTAAAAATAGGCCAATCTTTAGATGCTACTAAAAAGGAAGATTTCACTTATTTTCTTTGGGATCATAGCAATGCCTTTGCTTGGTCATATTTTGATATGCATGGTATTGACCCAAACATTATGGTCCATAATATCGTAACCATTCCTGAAGACAAACCTGTGAAATAGAAGCTATGAAAAATGCATACTCGTATTGCCCTTCTTTTCAAATAAGAACTCCAGCACCTCCTTTCAATTTCCTTCATTCTATCCATTAATTATCCCTAATAGATCTCTAACATCATTCCTATCACAAATATGATAGGGGGACTCCGCATTTACATAGATTTCCATGATCTTAACCTGACTTTCCTCTACCTAGTATTGACCAACTAGTTGATATCACCACCTGCCATGAGATGCTATCACTCGTGGATGGTTTCTCATGTTATGACCAAATATTACTCACCAAAGAAGACCAACACAAAACCATCTTCATTGCTCCTTGGGGGACCTTATGCTATCGTGTCATGCCCTTTGGCTTTAAAAACACTGGTGCTTCATATCAACGGGCTATGAATTATATCTTTCATGACATCATGCATAGCATATTGGAATATTATGTTGACGATATTCTTGCCATATATAAATGTTGGGGAAAACACCTTACCCTCCTTAATGTTTTCTTTGACCATCTCATCAAATACTACGTTCACCTTTAACCTAAGAAGTGTTTATTCATTGTTCTCTCAGGAAATCTCTTTGGTTTTATCATTTCTTTGCATGGCATTAAATTTGATCCTGCTAAAATCAAAGTTATTCTCGAGATGCCTCCACCTACTAACCTTCATCAACTCTATAGTTTGCAAGGAAATACAATCTATTTGTCTCTTTATTTCTCATATTTCTGACCACTGCCATCCATTTCATCACCTTCTCAAAAAGGATGTCTCCTTCAAATGGGATGATGAATGCCATAATCCTTTAATGCCTTACAAAAATACCTCCTCCAACCACCCATGCTCATTCCACCTAAGGATGACCAACCATTTTACCTTTATATTTTTTCTACTGATCATTCCTTGGGTGGCATGCTCGCTCATCATGACAAGCAACATAGAGAGAAAGAATTTTATTATATAAGACATATGCTTTTAGACTATGAAACCAAATATGCTCATGCCAACCCATTCATCTCCCTTATCATATTATTCCATAGCTTATGTGATAACTACATTGGCCTAAGGCCCCTTTTTGTTGGGGCTATGTAGGTAACACTTCAAGGGCATGGGGCCCTTAGAGGTTAACTCAACCACTTTTAGCCCTTACCAATTTTCCCCCTTTACGTACACATTATACACTAGTTAGTTTCCATTTATAAAAAAACTTGAAAATTAATATATCATAAAAACATACATACATATCATTTTATCACCATGACCATATTCTACTTAAATCATTTCATATTTCCATGATATTAATTACTTGGAAATTTAACCAAAACATACACATAATACATTATTTCCATAAGACCAGTAACTTTGAAACTACCTAGACTCCACCATGCCTATACCTGATCAAACCATACCTATACCTGACTCCACCATGCTTAAAAGACATTAACTCAATCATGCTTAACTCACCTAGTTCCCATGGTACACAATAACAATGGAAATTAAAATGATTACATCATCCATCTAATAATAATCATTAACTATATAAATGGGAATGTATTTGTATCAATATATATATACACACTGGGATAAATAATCAAATCGTCTCAAATACTCTCATATACAATATTGTAAAACATTTGGCATGCATGCTGATATATATAAATCAAAAATCATCATACAAGTATAAAATTTCATGATCAATCAACCCCACTTGAGACCCTCCTCTCCACTCTCACCCATATCCTCCTCCTAGCCCTTAGCTGGGCATGGTCTACAAGAATTGGTAACCTCACCTTGACATTGTCTTTGGGGTTGACAACCCCCTATGCTACCTGAGTTGTGAGTCTTATACTTGGTCCTCTCACTAGTTACCTAATGGGCCCTATTATTAGAATATGAGGGAACATCAATACCTGTAGTGGCTAGATGGTCATGGTAATAACAAGCCTTATTCAAGGCATCCCTGAACCTTTCCATATAAATGGTCTAGGGTGGTGCCATTATCTTAACTGCCACATGTGAACTCTACCCTACCAATAGAGGACCCTATCATGCTACTGATGCTTATATTATGAGACCTTGTCCTGGTGCTTGTGTAGCTACTTGTGTAACTACTTGTGCTTGTAAGGCTATAACATGTGCCTGCGTGGCTACCAACTATCCATATAAACTAATAACCTACATCTATAGAACTACTAAATGTACACCATCCCCTACAAGAGCCTATACCTATGCCAGTGCCTATATTTAGGTAGCAGTCAATTGACCATGTAGTTTACTCACCTACCCTATCAAAGTAAACTACATGTACCTGTGCTACTATCAACTGAACTCCCAACACGGTCACCTATTCCTATAGGGAATCCCTATGAACCATCACTATGGCTAAGTTTGACTGACCTAGTTGTGGTGGTGCTGCTTGTAACTCTGATTCCCACCACTGTCTATATGCTATAGTGGTCCTTGCATCATCCAATATAATATCCAATGGTACCTCCTCCTATCCTGTGGGGTTTTTGGGATGGGAGGGAGACAAAGGTCTATCCACATCATCCCTGTGGTAATGTGGGAAGGGTGGTGGCACATCCTGTTGTAATCTGAATTGGCATCGAAATCTATTGATCGGGATCATCTCATGCTTTCTGGAACTTCTTCCTTATATCTACCACACTAACTGTAACTCTCTTAGCTCTTAATCCATCCCTTTAAAATATGGAAAAATGACATAGGGCTACTAGACTATGTCCATTGCATACATGCCCTCCAGCTCCCTCCCGTAGTATATTACGTCATGATCTACCTCCTCCACTCAAGGATGACCACCTATAGCCACCCACCTCTTGTAACTTGCCCTTTGTCCCCCATGATGCCAATCTAGTACTGGTAGCCCTCGTGGCTACACTACCACAATATGCTCATACGCCTAGTAGTGTAGTAGGAATCTACAACAAATTATGTAGTGCCACATATTTTGGTAAGCCCAAAAATCCATGTATAGCTACACTAAATATGTAGGTGCCCATACAAAGCAGACCCAATCCTTAATCATATCTCGCAATACTCCCATAATCCCTATGGGAAACTGACCACCTTATGAATCAAGAAGTGGATAACACCCCATCACCACCATCATCAGCACTGATAACTGTGTCTCCTATGGGTGTCCAACATACAAATCCCCATAAACAAGACTAGTTTTGTGCTCTATCAGGTCACTCGCCATCTCCCTAAATACCTCAATAATCACCTTGAAGGCTCCAGTTGCTGATACCAAATATATTGGCTCACCAATAATAGGTAACTAGAAAATCCTATATACATCCTTCAGCGTGATGGTCATCTCACTGGTGGGTATATGAAAGGTGTTGGTCACTACATCCCATCTATAGATGAGCGCGACCATAAGACTGTGATCCTATTGGATCTACCTATAGCACCTAATGCCCACCAATCTGACATCTCACATATGTGTCCACTCATTCTCAGTAACGCTAGGACGCATGTGACCTAATAATAGTGGGACATGGTTTGGAATTGTCAATTGATGTTGTGCCTGTATCCATACCACTCAAAAATGTCAAGGAATAAACTAATTTTCCCATTTCTTTACAACCTAACTACCCCACCTATATATTTCCTAACTACTTCAATGTCTTATCATTTATTCTAATCTAGCTTATCAAGTTCCCATACCCATTCCATCATTGTTCCCTAATCTTCATCTATTACCCACCTATGTTTATATATATTTACCCTCACCCACCTGCTTCTCTCCCTCATCCCTCTTTGTTTCCCTCATTCACTACCTATCTACCCTCCAATTTAATTTTTTTAACCCCATTTTGACCTTCTCTACTTAACCTATTCAGACTAGGTCACTTTTCACAGTGATCGATGTCACTCACATTGACCGATACCGGTCACCTTGAGTTGACGTTGGTTAACTATCTTCCCACCGATGCCGACATTCTAGACTGACATCGGCCACAACCTAACTGATGTTGGTCTCTGGTTCGGCTCTAAACTAGAACCCCCATGCCACCAATTTTATAAAAAATTATAAATACACCTAAAACCTACCCAAAAACCACCCAATCCCACCCATTTCCATTTTACAACCTAATTAATCTACATTTCACCCGTCCCGTACCTAAATTCTTCCATTTTAACTATATTTTGCATTTTTAATTCCCCCCATTTTGTTTCATTTTTTCCTACAAATTCAATCAAAAACAACCAAAAAGGATTGAATCCTACCTCTACACGCTGGCATTGCATCGCTGGGATCTCTAACCTCTAAGTTGTTGGTCCTCCTGCACCTCCTCCTACTTCCACCATGTCTTAATCAAATCACTGGCTCTCCATAAATCAACCAAAATATATCATAGGCCTACCTCTACACCTCTCCAACCACTAACCTCTCTCCAACTCAACCTAGAATCTAGCCCAATCATGGTCACTCTTATCAATGGTATGAAAAACACCTCTCTGCTTGTCATTTTCACAAATGGAAAAGCAAAAATGAAGATGTAATTCACATATTTTAACTTTTTATCCCAAATCTGAACTAACCGATGTCAGTTTCCCTAAACAAACATTGGTCATATTCCCTAGTGCACTGTGCTCAGTTTCTCTTGATTGACATTAGTTGGCCATGACCATGATTGGTTATCCTTTTTTACCTCATTGTACCATATATCACAATCTTTTCCTACCCAAAACCTTTCTCTGCCTAACGAAAATTTTACCCTGACCTTAAACCTCACCCTCATGACCTTATTGCCTATCACCCAACCTCAGAATCATTTGGGGCATGTTTTTACCCTACCACGGCTTTACCTATGACCTTACCTATATCACCCAACCCAACCTCACTCATTATGACACTTTGATTCATTTACTCTTTATACCTTGCGATGTTGCTACTTGTGTTGTTCAACCTACTGACCTTACTTTGCCTATTGTCATGTTGTTTATCCCGACCTACCATTTAATGCCTTGGAACAAAACTATTTTTGTGTTTCAAAACCATATCCTATACCTTGCATACCTACACCACTTCAAAATTTTTTGGATAAACCTATCAACCTTTGACAATGTAGAGTTTGGAAGATCTTCAACCTGGTACCTTATCCCATTCTATATGTGTACGTGTGTTAGACTGCAATTACTCATTACCTGACTGAAATCACCCTTACCTATAACCAACCTACCCTAATTTTCATTACTTACCCATCTATCAAATAACTCATCGACTTCATTTAACACCTCATTAGTTCTTGGTTTAAGGGGAATCACCTCCACCCACACTTGGGGCAACCTAACCCTCACTCATACCTGGAGCACCCACTTCCTATTTTTGTCAGTGTCAGTTATCAATATAAGCTATGTGACAAAAAGAGGCAAAAGTAGACACCAAATTTGGGTCACACTCCCCTTGGTCCCCTTCAATTAATTAACATAACACATTTAACTAATCATGACCCCTTTACCCCCATTAATATTCATCCTTACGTTATTAATTAATTTAATTATTTCAATTAATTTAATTTAATTCTCACACCTCCACCTCATCTTGAAACCTCACCCTGGACCCATTCCAGGGACATTTAACTCACAATGACCAAGAAATCAATCTAAACACTGATTCATCACTCCCAGTGTTGAGTCACTACTTGACCTAACTAATTAAGATTTCTTCATAAACCTAACTGGACTTCTTCTAAACTCATCTCGTATTTTCTCATGTGAACTCTACTTCCCTAAGAGGACCATGGTTGTACAAGGTATTGGTTGTGTTAATCAATTATAGCTTTCATTTGTAGAAACCATGGTTTTACCAAACAAATAGGGTCATGTTATATGGATTTTGGCACCCAAAATATTGTTGTAAGGACACACAATCCACATGTGAGAAGGATAATAATACACCCATGATATTCCAATGATTTGGGGTCATGTACAAATATTTTAAAGAGTGTAACCGTGCTCTTGTAATGTATAAATACTACATGTACTTATGATTTTTTTATTGATTGAGACATTTTTTTAGTAATTTTCATTTATATAAACTCTTATGGTAAAATGGTCGTGTCATGTGTGCTTGTGTATTGTATTAGTATCAGTACAATATGATTGTTTAATTAGTAGTTTCTTTGAATTATCTCTGATTATTTTTACTGTACCTTTATCCTTTATATTTTTAATCTTTAGTAGAAATGTACAACATTGATTTGTGTCATGACCTATGACACAATGATAATCATAATAGGGATTTCTTAGTTACTTTGATATTTTGTTAGCCATGCAATAACACATAGATGCTAATGCTAGTAAGCCATGATCAATTAGTAGTGGAATTTTTTCATGGCATATATTGCATATCAAATACTTGAAAGGATATAGGAACATCAATAAATTCAATATTATTACCTAAATACTACATTGTGGGTTTACTTGACTAAGCCAAGTATGTTTGATATTACTTTCCAGAAAAAGTTGATTTTAAATATAAGTTATGTAGTGGTGTTGGAAGGTAAAAAAGAAGAGGAAGGTGGTACATGGTTTCATTCTTGCATGGGGATTTCTTTTTCTTTTGTGATAGCCTCCTTATCCCAAGACTTATAAGAGTTTTCCTAATAACTCCTTGGACCCATAGAGGTAAAAAAAGAGTGGAAAATAGATTTTCCATCATTAATATGATTGCAATTCAAATTTTAGAAGCTCTTGTAGACACAAAATTTGGGTCACACTCCCCTTGGTTCCCTTCAATTAATGAGTGTAACACATTTAAGTAATCATGACCTATTTACCCCATATTAATATTCATCCTTACATTAGTAATTAATTTAATTAAGTTAATTTAATCCTCACACCTCCACCTCATCCCGACACCTCACCCTGGACCCATTCCAAGGGAATTTAACTCTTAGTGACCAAGTCATCACTCTCAGCACTGAGTCATCACTCCCAGTGTTAAGTAACTACTTAACCTAACTAACTAAGACTTTTTCCTAAACCTAACTAGACTTCTTCTAAGATCTTCTTGTCTTCTCTCACATGAACTCTACTTCCCTAAGTGGACCTAACAAGGAAAGCATGCCAAATCTAAAAATATCTACCTATTTTTGGTAACTATGACCATTTCATCCTAATCGACACTAGTTTTTCCTTAGATGACATCAGTTACCTAAACTTCCATCAGTTCCTTTATATACAATTTTACAACCTTTTATCTAGGTTGGTCATTTCAAGTTTTCAGAGTGTTATTGCAATCAAGCGAAGATCTCAGAGCCATTGCTTCATCTAAATGACATCTACACACCACCAGAGAGTAGAAAAGGAAAAGGATTCCCTTCTAGATCATTGGAGAATTCATTGGAACTCAAAGGTCATAATTCTGTGGCACTGAACCAGATACCGCCTCACCAGTCAATTACCAACCTTCATCCAACCATGAGATATTTAAAGAAACAAGTAAGTAATAGGATCTTAATCATTTGTGCTTCCTTTATTGTAGGTATCTCTCTTCATTAGGTATTTTAAGTTTCTACTATTAGCCGAATATCTCCATCTTCTCACCAATCCACCAACGCAACTAGTTCAAGCCATTTCATCCTTTTTTACCTCTCCCTTGGTATTCCTAAGTTGTCTCAGTTATATTAAGAACCTAACCACATTCTTCTCATTCTATGTGTAATTAAGTTATTTCCAATTTCCCCTACCAATGTCGATTTACCCTACCGCCATCGGTTTAGTCCCCATACAGTTATCGGTCATTAGAATGATATATTTCTCTGTGTCATTTCACATTCTCAAACCAGAAAGCTTCCCACTCAGCCAAAACCAACCCAAACCTCAATGAATAAGCCCCATACCCTTATCAAACCTTTGATAGACCTGTCTAACCTAAAAAAACCCTAGTTCTAATTAGATTTAGTGTTATTTTGATATCTAGCATAAAATCTAGTGTATTGTGTGTATGAGAAACCTAAATAATTACATTATAATAGGACTTATTTATTTCAGTTTCTTATTCACATTGAATTATTATTAAACAGTGGATTGATAGCCTCTCTAGGAAGCACCACACTTCCTGGATCGGGCATATGCTAAGCAGTCCAATTTCATATGTTATTTAATACTTTTTTTGGTCATGCTTTTCATGTACAGGTAATCCTTCCCAGACAGAAAAGAGTTCTCTACGATCAACTTGGATAATGTCAACAATGTGCATAGTATACCTTCCACCTTCACCTCACAGGTATTCCTCCTTAACTATTTTACCTTCTATTTGTTTCATCCTAGAACGCGTAAAACGTATTAGTGAAATAATGCTCATAATTCATATCATGGATATCATCATCATTGTTATACCATGTTACTATAACATCTTATCATTCAAAATTGACTAATAATGGTAAATCAAGGATGACCTTGGAGTATTTATCTATTTTATTATTGAAATGTGATTGCATTATGGTTGATTATGCCCATTGATCTATGCATGATAGTTCTTATTTTTTTGTTCCTTGTGAAATTTTTCTATGTTTACTTGTTGGGATAACTATACTCGTTCCTTAGTCAAAATTATTTATGTACTTACTAATTTTTATTCTAATAATTGTTATTTTTGTGTTTGTATGATGACCTCACTATCATTTGTTTTAATTGGTTTCCCTACCACATATGTTTGTAACTTATCAATTAGAATGGGTTATGTTGGAGATATAATAAATGGCTATAGAGAGGATGAGTACTCAATTCGGTAATACTTAAAAGGCTCATCATTTGTTACGATGGGGTTTTCATGTCCATTATGTATAAATTTGATACATCTATGGGGTGTAGATGGTACTTCATCCATATTATTAATCCAAGGTCATCTAAATAAAATATTGTAAAGTAGGTTATTATCCATAACATGAAATGTAGTCGGAATCTTCTTGGTCCCTAATAGAACATATAATGTAATTTTTCTCATTATAATCCATGTAATATTGTCAATATATCAATAATTTGATACTATTATTAGATGGAACTCATGTGAAATACCATTTTTCATAACAAAGAGTTAGGGTATTTTTTCATGTCCGATACATTATCTATTCACACCCTCTTGATTAAGAAATATTTAATTTGTACTATAATTTGTAATGGTCGATATTGGTCCCATATCTTCTTGGGGGATACTTTTTTATGGTTGAAAGTGATAGCCTTATTGGTACTCTGGAATGTATTCATAATATAAGTGAAAGCAATAGGTTGTGTGTTTCTTGGGAGAGTATTATTCTGTAGTGCATTATAAATTTCCTTGTATGTGGTTTATTTATTTAAAAACTCTAAAATATAAATTTTAGCAGGGGTTTTTTGTGATCCAATATATCATATCCATTTTATTGATTAATTACCCAAGTAAGGGGAACAGGAGGTGGTGGAGGAGTTGTTTGATCACTCGTAGATGATCACCTTCCCCATCATGTATTAATAGCATGGATTGTTGGTCCCAATATGAGCCTAGGGTAAATAATGGGGGTAGGATAATATCTAGCAAAATTTTAAGGTGAGAAAAAATACTGCATACAAGTTCTTTGATTTCAAGTAGTGACATGGATTACTTCAGATTGAATATTATTACTATTAGTGAAATAATATATCATGTTGAAAATTATTGGACTCCACTAATGGTGTCTAAAACCCTTCTTATGTATGGGGGGGCTCCCATTATTGAATGTAAATTACCTAAAAGTTGTGGGTGGTTGTTAGGATGGGTATCACACATGAATACTCTACTAAACCTATGAAAAAGTGCTTGTACAAGGTATAAGGGAGGAATTTATAATGAGGAGAGGTAAAGGGGAGTTAGGGAAATAATGAGAGAGAGGGTTAATTTTGTGAGTAGGATTACATAATTCATATAAATCAACCAGAGTAGGTATACAATCAATTATAAGAACACAACAATGTAAGCAACTAGCAAGGATAACAAACTAGAGACACACATTTCAGTAGATTAATTAATCAAGTACACATATTTCCTTCTTGGTTATGAAAGATCATCATGTTTAACATGTTGTAAAGTATAGAGAGAGA
Organism: Taxus chinensis; assembly: GCA_019776745.2. Taxonomy (NCBI): domain Eukaryota; kingdom Viridiplantae; phylum Streptophyta; class Pinopsida; order Cupressales; family Taxaceae; genus Taxus; species Taxus chinensis. Next base: position 489,032,868 of record CM034154.1, read on the forward strand.
GAGTATAACAACATAAGAAAATAAATAGAATAATTACAACTTATATTTCTTGATGTAGTAGTAAATCTCAACAAACATACAATCAATCAACAATTTCCAACCTTTTGGAATGGATAAGCCATCCCAATTTATAGCATACAAAAATTCTCTTCATCTACCCCTAGTGACTTTTCACCTATTCCCATCACGTGTGACATTTCATCTTCGTAGAATAAAAAAGCGAGTCTTTTCCTTATTAGTGAAAAAGAACTATTACAATGTTAATGTTGGAGGTCACTTAAGTGAATAGGAAAAAATAAAAAAAGTACATTCTTAATGGAAAATTAGAATATTGAGAGAGAAGGAGGGAGATAAAGAGAGATAAGTTTGACTAATATAATGAAGATGAAGTTTTAACTGATGAAGAACTATCCATTCATGATCCTTGAGGGAGAGTTCCCATAATGGGCTCCTATCCTTTGAATTCTCTATTGAAATGGACTATCAAAGGTGCCACCTTTTCTTCCTATGGAATACAGATGTAGATGAACACTTTGATCCATGTATTGATAACCTCATTTATACCTTTACAATGATTGAACCATTCCTTATGGTCTATTACAAAGTTAGAGATAGAGCCTCTAATGCTGGAAAGGGACTCCAGATTAGCCTCATTGAAGGAAAGAAGACCACTTTCCTCTTTTTTTACTAACTCCTAGAAATAACCGATGAGTTCCTTTGATGAATAATTATCGGTGAGTAGAAGGGATCTAAGTTTGTGAACAAAACTACTCACATCATCCAGAATCTCAAAGGAATTTTGTTCACTAGAGTAAATTTTGGAGATGTCATCTTTTATCATGTCATATATAACATTCATAGTGAGGATCCAAACTGGGGATAATTTCTCAGAAATGGATGTGAACAATTTATTACTAACGAGAGTGTGATATTTAAGGAAACTCATCTCAGACACAAGTGGGAACACCTCATCCCAATGGATATTTTATTTTTCAATTTCCTCCCTTATTTTCTTCTTTTTCGGGATGGTGGTAAAAACATATTTGAATAGATAGAACCTATAGGAGAAACACCTTTCCATTCTCAAGGATCTTCTCAATCCATTTGTCACTAGATTTCCCTTGTATTACATGCCCTTGTACCTTCTTGATCATATCGACGTCAAAACTATTGATTGTGGAAATATCTTCCACAAGAGGAGGTAATGTATTTAGTTCCAAGAAAGGTTGAATACATACAATGAGAGTTCTCACATGCTCCCCTAATTTCTCAATTGTTCATTTGTATTCTTGGTTTTGAGCAATCATGTGGGAAGAAATTTATTGAAGAAATGAGCATTACCATCATGTGTAGATTGACCCAATGAGATGTGGGTAAAATCGTAGTCCTCATGAATCATTTCCTCTATAGGTTTTGTAACTTTTAGCTAGGAAACTTATACATACCAATTACCGCAAACTCCACTAAAAAAGTGAGAAGTTACATATTCTTTCTTAACTTTTTTGGTTTTCAATATCCTTGTGATGGCATCGAAGTAAGGAATTGCATCTTGTTTTATCATTCTTGGTTCATTCATGATTAACTTTTGCATCCATGGGAATGTATCATCTAGAGTAGATGTGATATTAGTCACATGGACATCTTTAGGAGCTTAGTGAGGGATCATATCTTTCTCATTATGGGAATATTCTACCCCCAAGAAAGACACACTTTGATACCCATGAAGAGCATGAGGATGTGATGAATCAATCTTAGTCAAATCCAAAGGATATGTGGGATATTTGATGATTATGATATTATTATAAAGATTCCTAGAATAGGGAACCTTTTCATGCCCTCTTTTCATCTTCTTTATTTTCAAATTTTGTATTCAATGGCCCTCAATTTTACTGAAATGAGGTTTTGTTACAATGTCTCTTCCTTTGAGGAGTGACCACACAACCAGATGTTTGATTGAGTGTTTAAGAACACTATCGTGAATGACATAAAATGGATTTGGGATGATTCCTCATTTTAGCATACATGGTGCCTCACATGAAGATCACCTTGTTACCCTTCCTAAATATACATTACTTTGTTAATGAAATAATATTTGGTGTGCTTGTATACCTTCTTTCTCATATGATTCCCATGGGAAAAGATGATTTCCTGATTCTTCACATATGATGGTTTGAGTACCTCGATAGCTTGATTAGGTCACGTTGACTTACTTCTCGAAACATGAAAGTATATTTAGGATGTGATGACCCTCAAATTTCTTTATGAGCTTACCATTTCACTTTTGAACATGATGACACCATTTTCCACTTCACAATTCACTTTCTTGACCAAGATGCTACCTAAGTGAGAACATGCCTACAACGTATGAACACCCTTTTGATCACTTTGTTCCTCATGGAAATGGAACTTGAAGATTAATCACATGTTTCTGACCTCCAAATTGCATTGAGCTCATTACTAAGAAGTTTTTAAGTGTTTATAAACACTTTTGGGAGGTATGTATTGTTTGGAATTATGAGATGATTGCTAGAATCAATCATGGTGGTATTTTCTCATCGTTCCAACTTCTTGCATCAAATTATGATTTATAGAGAACTCTTAAGAATTGATGATTTGAGTTTCTGAAAAGGTTTTAATTTCCACCTCAAAACAACTTCCCAACATCGTGATGATAGAAAAAATAAAAAAGATAAGTATAATGGGAGCTGCCATAACTTTTTGGACTCAATTCCAAGACTTACTATTTTTAGCAGATCCTATCCAAGACTACTATTTTTGAAAAGTTTTCAATGTTCTTGTATTTGAAGTATATAACTCATATAGATTAGCGTAATTGATGAATATTTTCTAATTATATAAAATTTCTAATTTTAGATGCCCTTTTTCCTAAATACTGTTATTTTTAGAAAGTTTCCCGAATTACCCTTTTTGATGTTTCTTACTTTTTAAAGATATCTTAGATGTTGAAGGTTTTTCACTTTGGTAAACTTAATATTTTTAGTAACATATTGTTTAGAGAACCTATTATTTTTAAAAACTAGACTTACTAGTGTCAAATTGTAATGAAACCACCGTCAAAATGTTCTATTTTACATTGTGGTCTTTTGCTCCAAATTTCACCATTGTGTATCTGTTGAATCTCTTGGAAATTAAAAAAATAGGTTTTAGGGTTTAGGATTTTAGTTTGATTTAGAAAAATAGCTAGGAAATCAATGTATTTTTAGCTACAATCTTCCTAAAAGCATTTTGGAGAGGAAGATTCTGGTAAAGTTTCACAGTGATCAAACTCGTCTTGAAAGATCTAAGAAAATTTCATTTTCGGTGGCTACGGTTTTATGAGAAAATTTTGGAAGCACATTTAGTAAAAATCAAAATTTTTTTAGGGTGTTTCAACAACATCCTATGAATACGTAGAGACTTGTGTAGAATAAATGAGTTGTAAAAGTGTTTTAATGAACTTTTAAATCACCCTGCTAACTATGATTTGAACTTGGGTTGAAGATGGGTTTAAATGTGGTTAATATTTGGTGAAATTGGGAAAATTGGGACAATAGGGTCAGATAAGTGTGCCTTAGATTATTATTATGAAAATTAGAAGCATGGGAGGAGAGGTGGATTAGATGAGGGTTAGGGAAAAGCACTTGTGGAGGTGGGTGAGGTCGTATAGAGGGTCCATGAGCTTCAAATTTACATGGGGTGAATTTTATCATCCCCCTTGTCTACCTAGGGGAAGAGGGGAAAATTGGAATAACTGTGACACAAAAGTGTACCCATGGTGAAGGAGTGATGTCACACTTTTGTGTCCCTCATTTCCCCCTTGTACTATAGGGGAGAGTGGGACAAACAAGACAAATGGGGCACACATGGGAAAAAAGTTTTCCTTAGGGAGTAGGATGAGGGAACAATTTTGTTTCCCTAATTTCCCCCTTGTATCAAAGGGTATAATTTGGACACGAGTAATTTAAAATTATGCTTGTGCCAAGAATGGAAAACCAAAATTACACTAGATGTCTAGAAATAGTTAGGAAACTTTCTTTTTCCACCTCAAAGGCTTAGGATGATGTTTTTCAGTAAAATATTATATGATTTTGACTCAAAAACAAATTATAATATTAATGGAATAAATATAAGAAATTTAATCTACATGTAATTGAAAAATTAGGCCCATTTTTGTTCGGAACACAAGGGGTAGTTGTATTATTTGGAGTTCTTCATGAAAACTGTAAACCTCGTATCAAAGTGGATATTTGCATCATGTATATAATTATCATAAATTTAGAGTGTCTACTTGTTGTCCTATTAAATCCTTAGGGATATCCAAGAATCATTTGGAGAAGTTAGGATTCACCATTAGATTGTTTGTTCCTTGCACCTAGAAAACTCGATGTTGAGAAGATTGTCCTTAAATTAGAAAACTTGTCCTAGATCTTCCTCAATTGATTTAAAAACTTTAAATAATACCAAAAAACACATATATATGCTTGATATATTTTTTTAACTCTCCAAGAGGATGTATACAGGCTCCTAATGGCCAAAATTGGCCTCTCTAGGCTTTTAGTAAGACCAACCTTTCACTGAACTTCACTGAATCAACTCACAAATCTCACCACACTTATTTTATTACTGATACATGTATAATAAGTTCATTATGAATATATTCAAGGCTAAGATGATGATGTCATAGGAGACATGTTGGCCAAGAGAGGGGTTCACGAAAATCAGAAGGTAAAATTTTACATTATGGCTTAGTTGTCATGCTTTGAATTTTGTATTTTGGGGCTAGTAATTATGCATGACAAAAATTACAATAAGAATGAAAAAGGGGAATGATATGAGGACTTAGTTATCATTTGGATGATTGGAAGGAAAAACACTAGAAAAAAATTTACCACGCAAAAAATAGATTATAATGTACAAACTATGTTCAAGATGAAAACCCTAATGGAATTAGAAGGATCATTTTGAAACAAATGATTAAACATGTTCAATCAATAACATATTTTTAATAAATAAAATTAAAATAATAAAATTTGTATATACAGATTACACTAAATGATTTTGCAATTAGATTAATTAAGGTGCATGCTAAAAAATAATTTGATAAGAGTATACTACAATGATATTTTCTAGATGTTTTTAATTTTATCTAGGCATAAAATGGAGTGGAACATGATAGAATCATTTTTATATGCTTCATATTTAAAATTGGGGTCAAATATGCCCTCTGGAAAAAATCAACCATCATGACAAAGTCAACCCCCACAACTTGTCTAGTTTTGAGCATACTTGTCCTACTTAGAATAATGAATTTTTTTATTGTACAATCATTTTTGACCGCTAAATGTGATTTTTTGTGTGATCTGTAGTCTGAAATATGCATGTAAGTCACTGAAATTAGTCTTCTTCTCTTGAAACTTTATCTTCCATGAATGTTTTATAAAAAGGTGTTAATAATTTGGGTTAAAGTAGCCCTATACTACTTACATATAACTAATATAAATAACATTCATACCCATGTATTTATCCTCCTATTGAAAGTGCAATTATAATATTACAATTATATGCACATAAATAGAAGTTAGCCCTTGACCAATTGATAATGTTTTCGTTGACTTGGATTTTTTTTTTTTATCTTAACTTGGTTTAGAAAGCTTTAAATTTGTATAGAGGTTATTACTAATTTACAGTCTTGAAGTAGGGAAGTATAGGTCATATATTCTTGATGTTTGATAGATATTTATAGAGGATATATTGATAAGTGTTAGGTAAATGAATGAGTGGGTTTTATTTGTATTTATAAGACTTCAGAGGTAACATTTCAAACTAAGGACAACTTGGGGAAAATGAATGACTCATAAGAATATATACATTTTAAATTTTGATTGTTAGAGGGCCCTAGATAGGGTTGTGCAATAATATAGGATTGAGCAGTCGATCATGTGCCTATTGTAAAATTATGTATGGTGGGGTATACATCTCAACTGATAATATGGGGAAGTCTACACATGAGATAATATGTGTTTTTGATTGAAAAAGGCTCCCCTGTAAGTGTTTGAAAAGTGTAATGATGGATTACAATCCTTAGAATGACATAGGATAGTGCATGTAAGCTATGTGTGCATGCAATTCATGTATAATGGATATAATCTAAAAACTAAGATTATCGAATGCTTAATGCCATATTTGAGTGTTAAGTGAATTTCCTCCATTTAATTACTTTTATATGCATGTTTTGTGCAAACCACTATTGTCTTAACCCATTCTAGGTATTGGAACTTAAGAGTTGTGAGTTTTGTTATATAATACCATATTTTATCAAAATCTCTAAACATGAATACATCATATAGTATAAAAATATGATGTATCCTACATGTGATTTTTTCCACCTTTACAAAGTGTTGGTAAATTTAAGTGAACAATGATCCATTTGTGATTAAGGTTCCAAGCAATGGGAATCCTTAAACCACACAACCCACAAATATAGCATTTTATCTCACCAAAGAAAAACCTTAGGAAATTTTTTAATAAGAAATGAAAAATATTCATTCTAATAATATGAGGAAAATATTATAGAGTTGGGCACAATGGTTCTAGATTCAATTGTGGTCTCATGAAAAATATTGCAATAATCCTCTAAGAATTGAATCATATGACCTATCCTATCCTAAGTTTGTAGAATCTACTAAGCTTATACATAACTAAAATTACTTCAAATTAGAAATGTAAAAAATCCCCTTTCTTCTTTGATGGTCACTTGATTCCTAAAGCTCGAATTCCATGCCTTACATGTTTAAAAATCCCTTTTATATATAGAATTTGGCATAACTCAAATGGGAGAAAAAACATACATTTGTAAATAAATATACTCTGCCAAAGATTCTTCAATATTCCCCAAATCACCATTGATATCCTTATTATTTTTACAAGTAACTCATAAAATCACCTCCATTGGATTAAGCTTTACAAGGTTTCTCAGTTTATTCTTGGGTTAAGAAAATATATCAAGGGCCATGTGTTCTTCTTTCTAATTATATTAACGGTGATAAGATATTCTATTAGACACATATCTCATTGTGGTGGCATAAAAAAATGGTCCCCGTGGGATGTGTGGTACATAAGGTATCATGACATTAGGAAAAATTAGCACAATTTCATAATACTCCATATATTATGTGCAAAATAATTGGTTAATGTAGGGAATGTGAAATTACACAAGATCATTAGAAAAATTTTGTGGTTTTGCATGACATAAAGAACTTTTGGAACTTTGTAGTTTTGCATGAAAGAGGTAAAACCTCAAATCTAACAAGTAAATGTGAAATGTGTGCAAATTTCTATTGTATAAATGATATGTGATGAATTGATACTAAAATGACAAGACTAGACAAATATTTATAGATATACATTTGAAATATGCCCAACTAGATCAGCCATGGTTGTTAATGTCAACTATAGGAAAATAAAATATTGACACGATCGACCAAGTTTTTTTTTCATTATCTTTAGGGAGAAATCTAAGATCAAGAGTGCAAAAAAATGAGGACTGGATGGAAAAAAATAATATAATTGTGACAAAAATCTAGGATGGCTTGAAGTGAAGGGAAGACTAGTAACGAGTGAGAAAAAGTGAACATAATGATGGTATGTGAACAAAGGATGAAAAAAGTGATAAAAGGTAACTACAGTATAAAGGAAAACATATTGATATATATCCAGATGATATGGTCTATCCCATAAGACCAAGTTTTATCACCCCTAATATTAATAGGATCTTTGAGGCACCCACTAAGGAGGATAATGCATCAATGACCCATATACAAGAGAAAATGTTAGTAAGCATAAAAAATAGGTCTATACATATGCCCCAAATGAAGATAATTGTGTGTCATAATAGTGAAACATGAGATGGTCTTCAATAAAAGGAAGATGTGAAGCCTAAAATAAAAATTACATACTAGAAATGAAGTAATAATCTAAGTGTAGGAAAGAAAAATGAACTCCACCAAATTAAATATACCTATCTCATACTTACCTTTTGGTGTCACTAAGCTTGCTTGTGATGGGAAAAATGGTGACATATAACCCTAATGAGATAAGACTAAAAAGAAACACTAGAAAGATAATAGTAAAATAACATATAAATCACCTAGATAGGAGGCCAAGGGAGGGATTATTATAATGAAGATAAAAGATGATGTTTTGAAATATTTTTGTAGAGTTTTTTTTAATACATATCAAAATGATTTTCTTTTCATTACAATCATGGCACAAATTACGTAATATTTTAAAGAATTTTCATTCAAAAGACATGAAGGTTTGAAAATTGGTGAAAAATGAATTGAAATCAAAAGTAGAAAATTATATAAATAATGAAAAGAGTAATTCATTTTTCACTTTTCTATTTGAGATTGAGAGATTATGTGATATGGAGGTCAACATTGGGCAATAAAAGTTCCCAATATCTCCCTAAACCTATTCCTTGTGGAAGTACAAGCTAATATTTTTTGGGTTCCTATTAGAATTCACAAAACGGATACTGTACACTCTAGATATAGTCAACACAAGAACAAGATGTTCACAGAACAAATCTAAAGTACAGGTGACATAGTGACTAGACATGTTGGAAAAATTAACAAATAGGTTGTTGTGATGTCAGCAAGTGGCTTGGAGAAAAAATACAGATCATTTTTTCATCATCGGTCCTCACTATACATATGCAAAAAGAGGATTATGCCTTCTCATGATGACACATGGCCTACCACCCATTCAACTCACCAAACAACTTAGTGAAAAATTGAAGACTAGCTCAGAATAGCTCAATGATTAGCTCAGTGGCCATCTCCATGATTAGCTTAGGGAAAATCTTGGTGGATAACTTAGCGATCAAGTCAATAGAGGAAAGGGAAATGGAACAGAGGAATAGGTGAGTATATTGAGTGAGTTGAGCACAACTAGGTGGATAAAGTGTTTTTTCCGATTCAAGTGGCAAGTTGGGTTGTGTGTTAGAAAAATGAGTCAATGACCTAGATAATGTGGTAGAGGACGTGGCAATCAATGAGGAGGGTTTGGTAAATGGGTCAAAAAAATTTCATGTAGGGAGATGTGGTGAGCACAGATGTAGGTAGGTGAACAAATTAGTGTGGAGCTCGACGAGCTATAACCAAGTTAAAGTGTGAGTTGATCAAGCTATAAAGTGAGCTAGGCATTGAGCTCATGGTAAATGAGCTAGCATCAATCTCATTGATGAGTTGGGTGAGTTGCTAACCATCTACATAACCCAACAAGCCAACGGGAAAGTAAAAAGGGAAAAAATATGTCCCAATCCTTGGGATAGATGTTCATAGAAAGGATTTAAAAAGACTAAGGGATATCCTCTCCCATTGAATGTGGGATTAACCTTCCACCCACAAAACAAGCCCTAGAGATAGCTCAGAGAAGATGTAAAAGGTGACTTGGTGGGTGGAAGCCGGTGAGTTGGTAATAGTGGATATGTCGATGTGACATGGAAGCTCAACATGGATCTCAGCGGGAAAGGTGAGCTAGAGGATAAGTGAGTTAGTGGTAGAAATGGTGGGGTAGGATTTGAACCCCCCACCTTTTTCATGTAAGGAACTTGACCAAATTAACTCAGCAAATCAAGTTGGTTGGATATGAGCTAGGATGATGTGGGTTATATGCAAGAATTTTGGAGTAGGGGAAAGTATATAAACCCCCCTCCCCCATCATTTCAAAAAATCCACTTCTCAATAAGCCAAGTGTGAAGGAGGGAGAGTTTTGAGAAGCCTAAGAAGATTATCAAGAATTTAAGACCTTTTTTTAGGTATTGTAATATGAGTTATTTATTTTTTAGCTAACTATTATTTGTAAAGGATATTTTAAGCCTTAGTATTCTCATGCATGGTCATATCTTAGGAGTGGAGCTGAAGGATATTATCAAGCAACAGAGAAGAATTTTGGAGCTCTGATTCTTTACACTAGGTGGTATTCATCCAAGTTTGTGTTACTTAGATTCCATTGAGGAGAATCTTATTGTTAAGCTTTTCAATGACAATGCATCCAAATTATCTTTGTGTAAAGGCTAGAGGATGTGCTGAAGAGGGGAAGCATACATGAGGGATTTTTGACCAATGACACTATCCAACATAGCTCTGTGTAGAGGTTAGAGGATGTGCAACAAAGGGGAAGTATATAGGAAGTGTAAAGCCAGAAAGTAATGTTGGAACATTGAGTAGGTGTCCAATACATGTTTGGGTTCTATTAGACTGATTGGAACCAGAGTTCAGGTGAGCCAAATTATTCATTATAATATTGTAAGTTTATTTTTACTTATGATAAGAACTTTATAATGAATAATTTTAACGTTTAGTGAACCTGAAGATGTAGAATATTTCCAAAATCCATTATCAACTCCTGTGCAGTGTCAGTGATTTTTATTTCATTGTATTTTCTTCAATTTTATATTAATTTTGGGGTTTAAAACGACATTAAAAATAACTTTCCTATAAGGATCCATTGGTTTATAATTTTTTGACCAATTTATGGATCATTATGAGCTCTAGAATTGTCAAATTTTATTGATTTTAGTAACAATGGTGAGGGTACAAGGAGGTATTCGAGGTGGACAATATGGAACACGTAGAGGTGTGAATCCCAAGGTAGGTTTTGTATTTAATTTAGGAAAGGGTATCTAGGATAATAGTATAAAATTGTATCTAGGAGTAAATATAGCTAGTGAAAATTCCCTCAAATATAGTTAAAATGTATACTGGGTCCATGTCTAGGTGGCTTTGGGAGTATTTCAATTTTTGGAATCATTAGTGCTAGGTAGATAATTCAATGCTATAGAGTATTGATTACCCCTTATTTAGATGGGATTGGCCATACTATCTAGGTATCTTATATGGGAGGATATATCACGTCATTAACATAGGACCTCCTCTAGGAATAGGTGGCACTATCCCAAGAGTAGGCAAAGAGTCTTTTAGATGCATAGGTTGTAGCCTCCAGCCAAAACCAAAGGACAAATGCGACATAAATTTCAAAGTTAGAGGTGTAAGTCACGAGAATAGAGGAAGAGAATGTAGGGGATCGATAAAGAGCCACATAATTAATGTGATCCATATGGGTTACACATCACAAACCATCATCTCAAAGCATCATATGACCTCTAGTTGACTGAGGTGATGCTTGAGGGATGATGGTGCTTATTGTAACATGATGATGTATAAACAAGGTAAAAAAAATTGGATGATGTTGTGAGTTGTTAATTTTGATTTTTATGTATGATTGCATTTATGATTCTAGTTTCTTATTCATACACACATGTATAAACATTTTGGGCTAAGAAAATTAAATAATAAAAGACTTAAAATGATGATAATTGACTAGGTAATGTTATCAAATATAGGAAAAATGGGATGGGAACCAATTAGAGGGATAACCCAAGAAATTCGAGATAAAATCAAGTGGGAGGTCATAGAGAGATTTCCGAAGTATCTAAGATAGGTGAAAATGGCCATAGAAAACCCAAGCAGGGAGAATAAACCCAACTAGAGAGGATAAACCCAAACGGGAAAAAAGAAAAAATAATTTCTAAAGTATCAAAAGGAGGAGACAATAGTTGTAGATATCCAAAAAAAATGGAAAATAGAGAGATGATACAAGGAAAATTAATCAATTATGACATGCAAAATATTGATGTGTATATAGAGAGGCTTGAAAAATCATAACAAGAAGGAGAAAACCAGTGTTACATAGTTGGAATGGTTGTTATGTGAAGGTTGTAGGGGTTGTATTATGTTTTCAAGAAATTAATGAATTAAAAAAGGCTCCCTTAATATTTTTCATTCTCATCAGGTGTGATTGATCCATGTTTTATTATTCTTTTGACTTGATCTAGATTTTATTTGGTTTTTCATAGAAGGCAAGGTTAGAAATGATATAATTTTACTTACACAGACATGGTAAATCCACATTTTCAAAAATTTATTGATATTTCAAGGCCTATAGATTTTTTTCCCAGGTTTAAAAAACCCATATAGATGTGATATAAGTGGAAATGTATTAAAACAAGATAAAACTTGAAGTTATGGGTTTTTGAGTGCTTGTTGGTCTTTGAACTCTGAGCTAGGGTTTAGAGTGAAAATAAGGTTATAACTATAATTTCCATTGTCATAATATCATGAATTTTTAAAAAAAGTTAAATTTTACCTAAAAAGAGTTTATATAAAATTTTAAGTCATTTTGAGGTGTTTTGGTCATGAAAAAATTAAAAAATTGACCAAATGTTAAGAAGACAAACCCAAAAATCCTATTTGGGATGACTAAAAGTACCATAACTTGAAAACAACTAATCGTAAAATCCTAAAAATTTGTAGGTAATTTATTTATGCTATTTGAAAATTTATCCCAAATTTTTAGGTTTTGATAATATGTACAACAAAATATAGTAATGAAATTTTATCTGTAGGTTAAATGAAAGAGGTTTAATTAGGAGCTTGTTTGAGAAGAATTTGCAATTTCTTGACTCTATAATGTGAATAAATGCATAAGTTTTTTTGAACTTTTTTTTATTAAAGGAAAATATTTTTGAAGGGACTATAACCTGTTACAAAAAAGGCTCAATAGCCAGATCAACATGAAAAAGCATCAAAATAGGATCTAAATCTAGATATGATGACAATTTCAATAGTAGTAAAATAAGAAACTACTAACAAAAATCAAAACAAGGACATAACAACAACTAAATAGCAAAAAAACAACAAACTATCAGAAACAAAATAGCAACTTGAACTCCTCCAGCCTACCGAGAATGTATTATTTCTTCAAGGCCCTTTCAATCCTTGAATTGATCATCTGTAGGGAGGTAAAAAGTGCCAGAGTGGTGACATGTGTTGTTTCATTAACGTTCAACTGCGAGATGACCTGATTTCTCTCCTTTTCAGTGCCCCAAATATCCTCAGGGACTCCACTAAACAATGTGATGCTTCTGACATGTTGTTTAAGAAACTCATTGATTTCTTTAAATATGGCCATATTATGGTCATGTCTATCCTTATTTCTCCCCAATCTATTATCCAGTGAGTTCAATTTTCTATAAATTTCTTTAGTCTAATCTGTGTCAAAACCTGCATCATCATTTATCTTTCTTTTTCCCTTTTTCTTGTTTAGCTGATGGATCTCTTTCTTGATATTTTATACCTCATTTTCTAGTGTTTCCATTCTAAGGAGAATATTATCCCTCTCCTGTTGGGAAGCTTTTTCTTGCACTACATTACTAATATGCAAGAGATTGTGAACCGTTTCCATATTCTTGTTATTATGGAGGACATGACTAGAGGAAGGTGGGGTCACTTTATGGGGTGCAGGTTTCTTAGCCTTGACATTCTTGCAATTGGAAGAATTGGTTGGGTTGGGAGTGGGTGTGTTGTGAGAGGGAGTGGGCTGAACATTAGGGGATACATGAATGGTGGGGAAATTGATGAGACATTGCTTATTAAGGAGAAAGATTAGTCCCTAATGAAGGGGGGTGGCCCTAGTATGTTTTTGAAAATCAAGAATGGATCCTTCCAAATAATTCAAGAGATAGTGTGGGAAGAAAACAACAAGATTTCTCCTGAAGTGATTAAGGAAAGCCAAGTGTTTGGTGGGAACAGTAATGTAGTGACCTTCAAGGGATATAAACCGCACCATCATTTTAGTAATTTCATCGAAAGGTTCCAGAATGGAACTTACCTGAATGTTAGACATAACAAAGATGATCTCCTCCCCTGCATCAGTAAACTTCTTTGCTTCAACATTTTTGTCAACCCTCTTGCTAAAGAACCGGATGCTATCCAAAGCTAGCCATGTAACTTTTGAAATTAGCTCCTCATTCATCGACACCATTTTCCCTCCATATTTAACCTTCATGTCCTTCCAATCTATGGAAAAATGCACTAAAATGTGATGATCATGACCTTGTATTTTCTCAATAAATTTGGAGACACCCCCCATTTGAAGATAATTCCATATCTCAGCGTTATCCTTCCAAGAAGGATCGCAGTTGGGTTCTAACTAGCACAGAGCTCCCCCTATATTTCTTCCTCTACTATTTCCATGATTACTCTTCTACAAACCACCTATGAAAAGGCTATTTTTGTTTTTCCTATACCAATTTTTAAGAATCCAACTAGAAATGTGAGAATCATGCGAGCATTTATGGTGGTAATTAGTATAACTCCTCTTGTATGTGCCATATTTCTTATCCATCAAATCCCATGCAATCTCATTAGAGATTATATCTAGGATGTGAATGCTCATAATTATCTTTGGTAATACCATTCTATACTCCATGGGGGTATTCTTTTCATTATCCCAAGTGGTGAAGTTATTATTGGTACCATAGTTAACTAAGGTATCCGCCACCCTGTTTCCCTCTCTATAAGTATGATTTTTTTTAATATTTTTAAAGGTATGACATATATTAATATATTCCTAAATGAAATATTTAATGGTCCAACTTGGAAGGTGTATCTGATTAAGATGATTTATAATATTCAATGAATCACCTTCAACAATGATGTTTTGAATGTTGTAATCCCTATCAATTTTTAGACCCCATTAAGCTAATAGATATTATGCATAGTGATTAGTTTGATTTCCCATTCTGCCAGCATAAGCAAAACTAAACAAACTTTATGATCCTGAATTATTCCTTCACTAACATCTACCCCCGGGTTTCTGTTAGAGGATCCATCAAAATTAAGTTTATACCAATATTTTGGAGGATGGATCCAATGAATTAGATACATGTCAATATTTGAATTTCTTCATTTCTAAACATTTTCAATATCCATCTTCCAATCTGATAGAATAAATTCTTCATTTTCAAGATATTTCTTATTCTTGGGAGGTTTAAATCTTTCAATATTGTCTTTAATTACATTACCAATCATAGTAAATATTTTATTGCAAGGCTATCTGCTATTTCTAAAAATTATGTCATTTTTATATTTCCAAACTCTCCATATAACATGGGGCATCACCATTTTCCAAAGTCTCTGACCAATACAGTGTTGAAAATAAGGATCCCACTGAATCCAATATTGAAGAAATTCCTTTGGTACTATCCAACAAACATTGAATTTTGAAAAAACATAACTCCAGATCTTTGAATGCAAAAAATATGCTTGATGTCCTCGGTCTCTTTTTTAAATAGGCAACAAATATTTGGCATTATAAATCCTCTCTTGATAAGGTTGTCATTTGTGAGTATTATTCCTATGAGAACAGGCCAAAAGAAGAAATAGATTTTAGGAGTTAGCTCTAGCATCCAAATCCTTCTCCATTTGAAATCACACTGGATGTTTTCAAAGTAGGAATTGTATCCAACTTTGACACTGTATTCCCCATCACTTGAGTTGTTCTAAAAAAGTTCATCCTTAACCTCAATTTGAATCAGGGGTATGTTATCCAGTTGTACTTGTAATAAGGAGATTGTGAGATTTAGCTCATCACTTTCCACCTTAAGATTCTTCCATATTTTTCTACTACCATCCATTTCAATGTATTCTTTGACTTTAGTTCCATACATTTTCTCTAGAATATCTTTGACAGAACCAAATTTATCATTTAAACTGGGGCTAGTCAAATTATCACACCAGAATCGAATATCTCTTCCATTTCCCACCTTCCATTTACAACCTTGTTTGATAAAATTACTTATTTGTATCAAATTGTTATAAAAAATAGACCCTTGAGGTAGTTGTTCATCATGAAGGAAAAAAGTTACAGTTTGCTAAGCTATATACTTAGCCTTAATTAGATCAATCTAAGGTTTATCCTCAATAAGAATTCTCCAGCCCATTTTTACAATCAAGGCCATATTCATTTTTCTAATATCCTTTATGCCTAGCCCACCGATTATTTTAGGAGTATATACTTGATCCTAGACCACTAAGTGGTATCTGAATCTTTCCTGCATTCCCTACCATAATAAATGCTTCTAAATCCTTTCAATTTTATCCCTAAAGACAACATGAATGTTGTATAGATACATAATGTAAATAGGTAAATTTTAATGATCTCCCAAGTCATTTATTGATTCATAACTTTAAATGTTGCATATTAGGTCTTGTAACCTTGTAATTTAGTTTTGAGGAGAAAGTTAGAATTTTGAGGATTGTAGGCTAAAGAAAAGATCATAGAGACCTAGAGGTGATCTAATAATTCTAATAAAATTTCTTAAATATTTTGATATTTACTGAGTAGCTATAAATATGAATATTGATAAGCCAACTCTAAGGAAGGAGACTTAGTCTAGTACGTCTATGAAGATAATTTTAGATTTCTTGAATTGTGCAAGTGTGTTGAGGTTGTAATTATATGTTTGGATCTATATGACATATTGAAATATGAGACATCCATGAAGATACATAATGGGAGTGAGGCATTGATTTTAATTTTCAAAATTTTGTCGAAGGTGTATAGGGAATCCTTAATAATAAAACTTGTCAAAGTATAGAGTGTTATGTGAAGTTTTGTGTTAACCCCTGCATCACCTTGTGTGTGTGGAATATAACTCTTAATTTATACCATGGATTTTGTTGATCAGCCAAACTCTAGAACTTAGTGAAGAAAATGTAGAGGGTTTGTGTAGGAGAAGAGACCACATTCAAAGGCACAGAAGCATCAGAGAGGATCACGTGCATAATAGAGATAGATTCGGGACTTAGCCATTTTTCATGACGAGGATCTATTTTTAGAGATAACGAGTGGAGTACTCAAACCGATTGGAGACTTACACATCAAACATTGGCTATTTTTGGATGATTAGCTATGAAGTGCTTTGTATGAATGCAAATTAATGATAGAATTATAAACTGATAGATGACAAAGAGAGATCTATTGTTAACACTCTTGCATGTAAGCCTATTTTTGTAACGACGTGTGGCTAATAATAGCATGTGACCTATTCTAGGATTAGATAAGTAGATAAGGGCAAGTCCCCACCCTTATAAATATGTATTGAATTGTGTGGTAGATATATAGAGAGAGACCATAGATATAGGTGTGAGAACTAGGTTATAGTGAGATTATGTTGCTAGATCTGTTATGCGCATGAGCATGTACTACTGTTATTGTAATGAATCTTCTATGTATTTATTGTAATTAATATAATGGTGATTATGGACTGAAAACAAGTTTTTATCATGGTTATAATTCACTATTGCATACTTGATACCATTATGGTTATCTATTAAATCTGTTATGTTCTAGATCCAGGTCTGAATATGCACTGTATGAAAGATATGTTAGTTATAGCTCTACATGATTAAAGTCTTCATCATTCTAACATCCAACAAAATCAACCCTAAAGAGGGGCCTAGTATCTTTGCATGCTTCAAGTGAGCACTCAGTATAGGCTAAGTGATGTGCCAGTGTGCCTGGGCTTGTATTGCTAAATTCTAGGCTGCATCATTGGTTCTATTACCGGGACCTCTTTTTCACTTGTTTTTAGGATGGTTCATGATGAAGACATACTGGTTGACCTTAGAAAGTGTTGAGGAGTGGATACATGATATGGAAGAAGAATACACATGACGGTTCAACGCTAGATCTGAGTTTAACGTGCGCATGTGGGTGGAACAGAACCTGTACGATAGTTTATATGAGAGCTTCTTTTCTATCTTTCAAGTAGAATTGTACGAGTGGTTGCTTGCATATGCATATAAGTGGATATAGAGGTATCGCATAATTTTCTAAAAAATGAAGAATTCTAGGCCCTTTATGATGATGATCTGATTTAGACTCCAGCTATGGATACATGGTTCCATGGTATTTTGAATAGTTATATCTTGGAGTACTCAATTTCCACTTATTTGTGTCTAGAGTTAGCTGAATTTCAGTTTTTACAATATCCAAGGGGAACTTACCTGCAAGGCATTCCACTGGAGATCAAGATCCTGATGGTAACTTTGAATTTGGAGAGTAAACCAATGACTAACTAAATCCCACCATGCATGAGGGTAGGAGTAGGTTTGATGAAAAATGGAAGACCTAGCGGCAGAAAGGAAGAGAGAGGAAATGCGGCTTAAGTATAAAAAGGAGCACAAGAGGGGGTACAAAAGAAGCGAGAGGTTACAGAGAAAATGGTGTTGTGGAGAAAGATAGTTCATGAAGGAGTTGAAGTTCATGCAGAAGATGTGGAACCTAAGCCTCAGGAACTCCCCCATTTGGGAAAACATGATAGGGAAACCTCCTCGGCCTCATGTAGAAGTACAGCAGAAGAGACGACCTGGGCCACGGGCACGCATCTGAATCCACTTGGAACCTTGCCCTTGCACTTGGTTTTCTAACATCTAGTACAAGAACTAGTCAACCAGTTAATTCAAGCAGTGGAAGAGTAGGAGTGATTATTATGAAAGGAACAATAATGGAAGTGCAAACAACTTCATTGTTATATGGGAGTACCTTTTTGGGTGTATCATCTGCACAGAATGAGGTGTATCAATTTTTGGACTAACTTCTGGAAGTGGTAACGCTTCACAGACTATTGGGGTACAACTTTGTTCTACTGTTGAGACATAGGGAAACACATCTTCTAGTCTGACACTAGCTACAAGTGTGGGATCAGGAGGCATAGGTAGCTTTAGTTCCTACAAAACTGGTGGATTTGGAGGTAAGGGAAATGCAGAAGGTTCTGGATAAGGTTGGTAAGGTCTGTACCAACCCCAGAATATTTACATGGAGATGTCTCTTCATCTTCCAGACTATAGGGGTATAGAAGATGCTACTAAACATGTACACATCTATGAAATAATATGGCGCACAAAAGGAATCATGACTTCTGAGCATAGAGAATGATAATTTTCTACTACATTATAAGGGCACACACACATTCGATACAAAATGTTTGACCCCGATCAAAATTGCATAGACTATATAACTTTCAAAGATGCATTCCTTAAAGGGTTTCACATCCTTGAGTTTGAGCAGAAGAGTATAAGTGCACTAAAGGATACTAAGCAAGGAACTACTGAGAGTGTTAGAGAGTATGATGCTCATTTTAAAATGTTGTTATCTAAGCTTTCTTATGATATACATGCAATCCAACATGCACAATGGTTCGTTGGGGGCCTAATTACGCCTTTTAGAAGGGAATTATCACATAAGACATACAAAAATCCATGTGAAGCACTTGAAGAAACCTTACATGATGAGGTAGTAGGAATTATAGATACTGGGGTGAGCCCATTTTTAGAAGCATAGATCGCAGCTATGGAAAAATTTTGGAGAAACTATTAGCAAATTCAACACAAGAGATGTGCATAGGGATTTGGTGTACAGATTGTGAAGTGGAGGGTCACACAAATGATATTTGTCCTCGTAGATCAATACACTTGTTGTTTTTGGATTGTGAAATATGCCATTTAAACCATGATGCTATACACTGCCCATTATTACAACACGTGATAAAGAAGAATACTTTGAGCTACTGTAAAATCTGTAGGTCCATGACTCATGACACAAAATATAATTGGCTGATTGTTTAGATCCATGATGCTATATATATTGGTGTACGGAAGACATGAGTTTTAGATAACTCTAAGGGAAAGAACGAGCATCAGGACTGGGATCACAATCAGGCGTGCTATGATTATAATGTGTTGGTATCTAAATTGATTCTCCTTTGCAAGCTGAGCAACATCACATATTTAACAAGAATCCTAGAGACAAATAAATCATCATGTATTTCATTTTGTATCTAAGGAGGCAATTCAACTGGCTCTTTATCACTTAGATGTTGGAGAAATGGATAACACCTTCAAAAGGATTTGATTTATCCTCACTACTTTAGGTTGTACCTTTCAACCAAGGTGAGAGGACCCATTTTGTAACCTATGTTTGTGAAGGATAATGAAGATATTCTTCTTTGCACAAATTTGAAAGGAAACCTTGAGAAAATATGATCAATGCACCACAATTTAACTCTCATGAGTTTTCACTTCTAAAGAATGGTGATATTTTCTAAACAAGGTTAAGGTTACTAAAGACATTATGGAATCTTGATTTCTTTTGCATATTTTGGTAGTAGAATTTAATAATTTGTGGACATACAGGGAAAATAAGGGTAGTTAAGGTAGGATTCATTATTTTTGAATAATTTTGGGTGGGAGATTAAGCAGGATAAAATTGATTTTTCTAGATCTTTGAGAACCTTCACAATAAATGCAAAACTAAATGACAGAATGCTTCAGAATAGATAAAATATTCCTTCAACCAGAAGGTGTGCATTAATGGAGGCCCAAATTTTCACGATTTCACACAATCTCCAATAATTTAACATGAAGGCTCACACTAAAGACTCAATTAAACATTAAAGAGACATGGTTCCTCATGCCTAAGATACACTCAAAGGCATATAAACAATATTTATCAACAAAATGATAGTAAAGTGATTTTAAATTGTTTATTTCATTATAGGATGAAGGCTCTTCTCATAATGAAATTGTAAATGGCACTAAACTATCACAGGGATGAGATCCTATGTGATTCAGAGGGATTTTAACACAAGATTGCAATAGGAACTAGAAATACTATTTAGAGACATTCTAAAATAAAGCAGACAAAATTTTTCCCAAGATTAACACACATTAATTCAAAGTTGATTAGATTCATCAGTAGGGGAAGGTTTCTTGAAAAATATTAGAGCTTGTTAATGGTTGTACACTTGCAACCAACTTGACATGATAAAATCTAAAACATAATAGATTAATAGGTTTCTTAGATGGTCTCTCAGGAAGATGGTATTTCTCACATTTTCTCATAAGAATTCAACCCCTGACCATTTGCATGACTAAAGCACGCTTTTTATAACACTCAATTTACATCCAAGATTTCCCCCCAAGGAAAGAATATTTGAGGAACCTTTTTTTTTTACATGTTTGATCATGATTTCCAAAAAATGGTGTTTAACAAGTTTGCAATAAAAAGTTGCCAATTGTTTAAAAAGGTGAATCATTACAAATATATCCATCATTGTTTTAAATGGGGCACCTAGTCATCTCATCTGGCAACACATTTTTCATCCTTTGTGCCTGTAATCTCCATCATTTCATCATTTTCCCATTATTTTCTCTACAACTTTGTTTTGCATCTAGCTTCTCTGGTAATTCACATTTTTGCTAGTGCCTGAGTAATTCCAAATTCAAAATATCAACCTTTACATTCCTTGGACTCACACATTAAGCTCTAAATCCATTCAATTGCTCTTTGCAGACAAAAATGAAAAGGAATTTCATAAAAATGATGAAAAACAATCTGTATTTGCATATCTAGGAGTCTTGGAGAAAAAATGGTGGCAAAATCAGATACAATGCACATCAAATGTTGATTCTTCCCTTTCTCAACTTTGGATTAGAGTCATCCACGTGGAAAAATCTGATTCAAAGTGGGTCTGGGGTTGCCTTTTGCATTTTATGACTTTCGGGGAAAATGTGAAATTTTCACATCTTTCCCCGCCCCTCCACCTTTGAAAATCATGCTTGACATGTGGCTTAATAAGGGCCTTTGATGGAGTTGTGGCTCATTTATGCAATTTTACCCTTTCTAACAAGAAATAATTTTTTTCAATTTTCCTCCTCCAACTCGCCTCCTCGCTTTTATCTTGAAAAACTACCACGTGTCTATCTTCGGGGTCAAAGTAAGTCTTTTTCCCTGCCACTTCATATTTATTGAATAGCCAATCCGAGACTATCAGGGCCGTGGGGCTAATTTGGTATTTTTAAAAAATGTGACAAAAGTGGAAAATTTCACCAAAAAGACCCACCAGGCTACAACCAATTAAAAATGAACACGTATACACCTTCAGGGCAAAAAAGAGAAATTTTCTTCACCTTTACAATTTTGACCAACCAATCAGAACTCAACAGGGCTGCGGGGCCAAATTGATCTTTTTGCAAACATAACAAAAATTTACAAGCTATAAAATAGACCTGACGTGCCTCATCCAATCAAAAGAGACCACGTAATTAAAGATGTTGAGATATAATTTGATAGGAAAAACATGGCTATCGAACAGTAAGATGCAGGGGAGCTTCACCATTTATGCCCATAATTGAAATTTTCTTCAAGGAAAAAGAATTTGGAAATGATACAAGGCCCAAATGTAATCCACAACCATGGATAAGGATCTTCAAAAACATATAAATGAAGAAATCCTTTCACGTATCCATTTGGGGAAATAGAAAATATGACAGAGCCCGCAAATTGAAGAATTTTGAGAGCAAATAGGGTGAGATCAAATTGAACACCAACATTGGCTCCGACTCGGGGATGGGCACTCCTTGCGAGTGGCACAAGAAAAAAATAGCAGACCATGTGCCAAAAATAAACCATTGGGCTACAGAGTCATGAGCCAACCCTCCAGGAACAAACTAAGAAACCAACAAAAATAGCCACCAAGGACTAGGGAAAACCAAAACCGAAAAAACACAAAAACATAACCAAAAAGAAAAGACTTTACACTATACAATGGTCCATACCTTGATTGTGAGAAATCAATCAAGGAAATATTTCAAATGCATGCCATTAATAAGTAATTCAAGCGATTCCCCATCTAGGTATTTTAAGAAGAAGGTATGTTCACCAATCCATAATGCATTAAACTTTCCATGATTTCCCTTATCCTCGTGCCTGCTATCCCACAATAGAACAAGATCTCCCAAATTGAAAGCTCTTAGAGTCACCTTCTTATCAAACAACTTCTTTAATTTATTTTTGAATTTTACATGCCTCTGATGGGATGCCCTTCTCTCTTCATCTAACTCAATAATCTGATTGATGCGAGCATCATAGGGAATAACCTCTTGATCTTCCAATTGTTGAAGAAATTCAAATGAAGACGATTGCATATGCAGGGGTGACAGAGCTTTATTTCCATAAACCAACTCAAATGGGATTTTTCTAGTAGCTTGTTTAATAGTGATTTGATCAGCCCAAACAAAAAACTTCAACTACTCACCCCACTTCCTTTTGTTCAACTCCAAAGTTCTTCTAATTATCTTCAATATATTTTTATTGTTGGACTCTGCTTGTCCATTTCCTTGGGGATTATAATTAGAATCATATGTCAAATTGATCCCATATTCATGGCACATGGACACCAGAGGTTTATCCTGGAAGCTCATGGCATTATCAATAACTATCTTAGTAGGCACTCTAAACCTGTAAATGATATGATTCAAAATGAAATCCATGACAATTTCGTGAGTTGCTTTCTTTGTGGGGATTTCCTCCACCCACTTGGTGAAGTAATCAGTGGCTACTAAAATCCACTTATGGCAAGCACTTGAAGGATCTAAAATCTCACCAATTAATTCTATTCCCCATTGCCTAAATGGGTATTCAATTGATACATGATGCAAAGGAAGGGAGCATGAAGCTTTCAGTCTTCCGGAAAAGCGTTGGCAATTTTCACATTTTCTTACCAAAAAAGTTGTATCTTTGAAAAGAGTTGGCCACCAATAACCATCCCTTAAGATCTTATGAGTTGTGACTCTTCCAGCAAAATCCCCCCATAAAATCCTCTATGGATATCAAAAATTATTTTAGGGGCTTCGTCTTTAGTAATGCATATTAAGCGAAATCCCTCAGGGTTCTTCCAAGATAACCCAAAATCAGTAATGAAATATTTTGGGGAAGCTAACTTAAGTTCTCTTTTCTGATTCTTTCTCAAATTTTTAGGGCATTGTACATGTTTGAGATAAAAAGTGATGTCCTTGTACCATTCATAATTTATCAGTTTTTCAAGGACATTCAACCTTTCTTCTTCAACTTCATTTACCTCAACTGTTTGTAGATTTCTCTCTACCATAAGTTTTTCCATGCCCAAACCTATGACCAATTTTAATGTTTGGATATCCATATCATACTCTTGCAATTTGTTTACCCATTGACATTTCTTACTTGAAACCTCCATTTCTTATAGGATATCTTTCACCATGGTGTGGGGAACATAAACAATGACTTTGGAACTCAGAATGTATGGCCTGAAGACCTTTTTTGATTTTACCAAAGCAAATGCCTACTTCTCCATGATAGTATACTTTAGCAAAAATTCTTGTAACACCTTACTAAAAAAGGTAATTGGTCTTTCAGATCCCTCATCATCCTTCTACAACAACAAATATGCAATAGTACTTTCTGAAGCAAAAGAAAACATTTGGAAAGCCTTCTTATAATATAGATCTACTAAAACAAGGGCATTCTTTAATGCTTCTTTGATCCCAGAAAAATATTGAATAGCTGTTTCTTCCCATTTGATACTTTGATCTTTCTTCATCATGCTACTAATTGGAATAGTCAGTTCATCAAAGTTTGAGATAAATCTCCTAATAAAACTAATCTTCCCAAAAAATGATTGAATTCCCTTCTTGGTTCTTGGAATAGGGACTTTGCTGATGGCTTCTACTCTTTTAAGATCAATCATGACCCCTTCCTTTGACACAATGTGTCCAAGAATATTCGCTTTCTAAACTCCAAAGTGGCACTTCTTGGGATTTAGTGAAATACCATACTCCCTGCATCTTAACAACATTTTTTCTAAGTGTTGCAGGTGGTCACTCCTTTTTTCTAGAGAAAACAGTCACATCATCTTGATATAAAACAATGAAATCATTAATATAGCCATAGAAATCTACATCCATTTCTCTTTGGAAAGTGGCTCCAAAATTCATTAGACCAAAAGGCATTATGACAAATACATATGTTCCCCAAGGAGTGGTTATTATATTTCACCCATATTGTAAACAAATAAACCATATAAAAAACACAGAATTCAATTAATTCGGGACATCAAATACATAGAGTAAGATTACATATATAGAGTTTGATCTCCTTGATTCTAGGAGTCAACACTCATCCCACATATCTCTCCTAATCCCCACAATATCTCACTCAAACTCTCAATCCCATTATTCTCTCACAACAAACCTTATCTAGTTACAACTATTTACATGAGTTAATAACTCATAAATAGTTGTATTACATTACACTATATTATTTATTTCCACACTCATAATAATGTTCACAATATCTAATATTATTCCTAACAGTGGTAAAGGTAGTCTTGATTCACTCTAACTCCTTCACAACTACCTGGTTATATCTAGAAAAACCATCCAAGGTGGATAAAAATTCCGAACTAGTAACCAATTGTAACATATTTTCCATATTTGGCAAAGGGTAGTTATCCTTCATTGATGTTCTATTCAAGTTTCTAAAGTCCACACACAACCTTATATCTCCATTATTCTTTCTGATAGGTACCTAGTTTGCAACCCATGATGAGTACCTTGTGGGATATATGATTCCTCCATCCCTCAACTTTTTCAGTTCTTCTTACATCTTTAGGGAAAGGAGTGGATTGATTGGCCTCTATTTCTACCTAAACGACTTGGAAGAAACTTCGAAGGGAATTTTGTGTTAGAAAAGATCCCCTCTGTATGATTTTAGTTCAGAATAAGACCATGCTAAGAAGTCCTATTATTTATTCAACAATTAGACATATGACTACTTTTCTTCTCTACTCAGATTGTTACCTAGCCAGATCTTACGTGGTTTATCCTTAGTGCCCAGGGCATGCTCTTCAACATCCCTCGAGGCTGACATGTGTTTGTTGATAATACAATCAACATTATTAAATTTTGATTCAAGTACTACCAAACCTCTAGGAATAGTATTAGTCTTCAACTGAATGATGTCTTTGCCAATTAAAGTCTCCTTTCCATCAGCCATACAAACCATTGGCTCCCAATCTATATGTTGATTGGAAAATTCCCCTTGGTTCTAAAAAAACCTTTGCACCTGGGTGTCATCTTCACTTGCCATTGTTTAACATTGTCAGGAACAAATGGCCTAGTTAATATCTCAATATTATACTCACAATAGGGGGATAAAGTACAATTTTCAAATCTAGACCTCAATATTGCCAATTTGTCTGCTAGAGTATTGTACTTCCTATCATGATGTATTATGATGAATGATTCAAACATTTCAATGAAATCCTAAATTGCATGCTTATACTATTTCATTCTTTAATTTTTTGTTGCATACAGTTTTCTAACCTGCTTGACAATTAGCTCTGAATCTCCTTTAACAATGATGTCTCTAACACCATATTTCTAAGTAATTCTTAAACCCAATAACAGTGCTTCATATTCTGAAACATTGTTAGTGCACTCAAAGTTGAGTTTAAAAGAAAAAACAAACTCTTCCTAGCATGGAGATATCAGAAAAATACCAGTACCATTTCAAAAATTAGAGAAATCCCCATCAAACAAAAAATTCCAAGGAGAACCTAATTGATTAAGAGACTTGCATTGATCAATTTTGTGCTCTTTGCCATCTGTAAATCCAACAAAGTTATCAACATCAATGTCATTATATAACACTTTATAGGAAGCATTATTGGGATCCTCAATGAGATTTAGCATCTTCTTTTCACCATACAACTTTACAAGGCTTCCCTCAATAGGTATAGTGGAAAAATACATATCCATTTACACACTCCCACCCACACTAGCAGCCCATTTTCTTGATAATAGCATTTCTCATTTAGCAGGGCAATCAACAATAACAACATCTAGTTTTAAGTTCTTTCCCGAGTAGGCTGCAAGTTGCACTATCAAACACTCGACACATCCAACCACTAGCACCTCTCTGGAATGCCTGGCAATGCACTTACCATAAGCTTCTATCACTTTGATATCTAATTCATTCATGACCTCAAGAGGCATAACATTACATGATGCTCCAGAATCAAAAATATAGTTGTGTAACAACCTTTCCCTAATAATCAGAGTAGTGAAAAATGGAATTACATTCATTTGGGACTCAACCAAGGATGTTCCCAAATATAATTCAGGTGGCTCACCTAGTTCTTCTAGTACTTGGGGTTTTTCCAACTCTACAATGGTAGGAGGAGTCTCAACATTGTTTACATTTTTTCCTTGGGTAACATTTTCTTCTTTCAATTCCAAATACTCAAAGGACCTTTTCTTTTGCTCAAGAATCCTAAGTAGCTCAATAATTGGAATAGATATCTTGATCTGACTAAAGACTTGGGAAATGTCATAAGGAACATATTTGGGCAAGGTAGCATTTGGAGGAAGAATGACAAACTCGTCTGACAACAAAGGATTTTTCATGATCTAAGCATGGGTAGGGATACCAGTTTTGTTTGGGGAAACAAGGCCTTTTCCATATGTATCTTTCTTAGGAATCTCTTTTGGGATATTGGTGAGAACTGGAGTTTTTGGTTTGGCTTAAGGCCCTGCCCCTTTGACAACTTTACTCCTAGTGTTATATTCTTTTTCTTGGGTAACCAAAACATTCATTAACAACTTCCTATCCTCCTCATAAGGGACTCCTCCATCAAAAATTTTAATTATTAATGCCCTTAAGTAGTCAAAATCATTATTAAGTAATTCAAAATCTTGTACCATATATATTTCAAAAGTATGAGAGGGAGGAAGGGGTAATACCCGGTGAATGCAATCCCAGAAATCTGTATCAGTTTTGGCATTGATTAATTCAGTTGAGGTTGCTCCATGTTGTGAACTTGTAGAGCACCCCATCATGCACACATTATCATCAGTTTCATCATAAGCCTCCTCAACTTCCTTTTCTTCATCGCATGGGGAATGTGGAAAGAAACATCTGTCACACCACTCAATTTCATTGGCTTCTTCAACAACAACAATTCTAGTAGCTAAAGGATCAGGCACCAATTTGTTTTTCCGGGGTTGGTCCTATCTATTCCCTGATCCCACAGGCCCTTTACCCCTATCATCTAATCTATGATCACCTTTGGGATGATTGCAAAATCTTTCTTGACCCTATGGCTTGTGCTAACCCTAGGAACCTTGTCCAATCCCCTTCTCTGCCTTGGCCAATTTATAGGATATTTCCTTGAAAGGTCCGACCAATGTTTTCACAATCTCTTCTAGATCCATACACTTATTTGAGTGAGGCTTCTTTGGATTGATTAACTTGATACCTTCCCTCTTAGGAGGCTTACCAATTTCTTTGATATTGTTTTTAATCTACAAAGCGATGGTGAAGGCCTGCCTAAATGTTTTTGGGTTCTTATCCCTCAAATAATAGGTAGCCTTCTTATCAAAAGCATCAGAGTATTTTATCAGATAGGAAACATCACTTGGCCTCAGGATCACAGGTAGCCTATTTAGGGTCTTATTAAACCTTGTATTAAATTCATGAACAGATTCATTAGGATTCTTCTTAATATTTTCAAATTTAGACAAAAGAAACCTAGTATATGTCTTATCCCCATATTGCAATCTAAAATAATTTTTCATTTCTGTCCATGAATCTAATGAGTTATCTGGAAAAGACTTATACCAGTCATGTGCATCCTCCTCAAGAGTATGAATAAAAATTTTTATGTACACATCCTCAAATTCAATCTCAAATTATTCCATCATATTAAAAAAAGCTTTAAGTGTTGATCACGAGTAATAGCATTATTTCCTTGAAATTTAGGAAGTCTATTTCTAACATCTTGGGGCACAACATTTGGATATCCATCCATACCTTCGAAATCTATAGGACCAAAAGTGTTCACAACAAATGGAGGTCTGGGTGGGGGCTAGGCCATATTGTTTTGGGGAGGTGATATTACAAGAGAAAAAAAATGATGAGGAGTGAGGGGTATGTGGGGCACATAAATGGAATTCTCATAATAAATGTTCTTTAAAAAATTTGTTTCTTGGAAGATGCTATCAACTTTGGGAAACACAGGGACACAATGAGATGTAAACTTTTCAAATACAAACAAAGGCCCCTCTCTAGATGGAGAATTCCAATCTATAAAAAGACTACCTGATGCAAAAGCACTTGAGGAAGTATGGCAATATTAAATGACAGGCTGATCAATTTCCACAATTGATAACTCTTTTTCTTGATTCTTGATATCCAACAACTTTCCAAATTCTTCTTCCTTCAAAATTTGTCTTTATTAATTCTAGAAACAACCTTCTAATAGGGTCTTTAACAAAAAAATATCTTCTTCCTTCCAGATTTGAAAATATTAGTGATAAATTTCAATTGATAGAGGTTAAGACACTAACATTTGTCAAAAATTAATTCAACGCGGGGTTGTCACTAAGGATTTTCACCTTAGTTGTGAAAATGCACTAAAATTGATCTATCAAATGTCTGTCAACACTAAATTCATGTAAAGATTCACAGATCTGACCTTCCTTTACCCATATTTAACATTGATGATGTAAAATTACTTCAAAACCCAAAAAAAATTGGAAATATTACAGGTAGAACTTGTAACTTTTCTCGATTCCTACAAATCTGGACACATGATGATGTTTCAACAACATATTTGCACTTTAAAATTTATAAGAAGCATTTACAAGGGTCTATATGCGTTGTTGATGGTGTTCAAACTTTGTACACACCTACATATCCCTTGAAACAACACTAATATGGTGTTGTTTCCACACAAATGGGTCCCGGAGTTCAAATAATCCTTGGAAACGCTAATAATTCCCTAGAAATGATGCCAATCTAGGTGTTGTTACCACACAAATAGGTCCCGGTGTTCAAATAATCTCTGGTAGCAGCATTAATCTGGTGTTGGTATCCAAATTGATTCTCCTTTGCAAGCTGAGCAACATCACAAATTTAACAAGAAGCCTAGAGATAGATAAATCATCATGTATGTCCTTTTGTAGATGGGGAGGTGATTTAGCTGGCTCTTTGTCACTCAGATGTTGGAGAAATGGATAGCACCTTGAAAAGGATTTGATCTATCCTCACTACTTTAGGTTGTTCCTTTCAAATAGGGTGAGAGGACCGATTTTTTAACCTTTGTTGGTGAAGGAGAATGAAGATATCCTTCTTTGCACGAATTTGAAAGGAAACCTTGAGAAAATATGATCAATGCACCACAATTTAATTCTCATGAGTTTTCACTTCTAAAGAATGGTGATATTTTCTAAACAAGGTTAAGGTTACTAAAGACATTATGAAATCTTGATTTATTTTGCATATTTTGGTAGTAGAATTTAATAATTTGTGGACATACAAGGCAAACAGGGGTAGTTAAGGTAGGATTCATTATTTTTAAATAATTTTTGATGGGAGATTAAACATGATAAAATTGATTTTTCCAGATCTTTTAGAACCTTCACAAAAATTGGAAAACTAAATGACATAATGCTTCAGAATAGTTAAAATATTCCTTCAACCAAAAGGTGTGCATCAATGGAGGCCCAAATTTACATGGTTTCACATAATATCTAATAATTTAACATGAAGGCTCGATAAAGACTCAATTAAACATTAAAGACCCATGGTTCCTCATGCCTAAGATACACTCAAAGGCTTGCAGACAATATTTATTAGAAAATGATAGTAAAGTGATTTTAAATTGTTTAGCTCATTACAGGATGGAGGCTCTTCTCATAATGAAATTGTAAATGCCACTAAACTATCACAGGGACGAGATCCTGTGTGATTCGGAGGGATTTTAACACAAGATTGCAATAAGAAATAGAAATACTATTTGGAGACATTCTAAAATAAAGAAGACAAAAATTTTCCCAAGATTAACACACATTAATTTGAAGTTGATTAGATTCATCAGTAGGGGAAGGTTTCTTGAAAAATATTAGAGCTTGTTAATGGTTGTACACTTGCAACCAACTTGACATGATAAAATCTAAAACATAATAGATTAACAGGTTTCTTAGATGGTCTCTCAGGAAGATGGGATTTCTCAAATTTTTTCATAAGAATTCAACCCCCAACCATTTCCATGACTAAAGCATTCTTTTTATAACACTCAATTTACATCTAAGGTTTCCCCCCAAGGAAATAATATTCGAGGAACCTTTTTTTGTTACATGTTTGATCATGATTTCCAGAAAATGGCGTTTAACAGGTTTACAACAAAAAGTTGCCAATTGTTTAAAGAGGTGAATCATTGAAAATATCTCCATCATTATTTTAACTGGGGCACCCAGTCATCTCATCTGGTAACATGCTTTTCATCATTTGCACCTGCAATCTCCATCATTTCATCCTTTTCCCATTCTTTCCTCTACAACTTTGTTCTGCATCTAACTTCTCTAGTAATTCACATTTTTGCTAGTTCCCAAGCAATTCCAACTTCAAAATTTCAACCTTTACATTCCTTGGACTCACAAATTAAGCTGTAAATCCATTCAATTGCTCTTTGCAGACAAAAATGAAAATGAATTTCATTAAAAAATGATGAAAAACAATGCATATTCACATATCTAGGAGTCTTGGAGAAAAAATGGCGGTAAAATCAGATACAATGCACATCAAACATTAATTCTTCCCTTTCTCAATTTCGGATTGGATCCATCCAAGTGGAAAAATATGATTCAAAGTGGGCCTAGGGTTTCCTTTTGTATTTTATGAATTTTTCAGAAAATGTGCAATTTTCACATCTTGCCCCACCCCTCCACCTTTGAAAATCAGGCTTGACACGTGCCTTAATTAGGGCCTTTGATGGAGTCATGGCTCATTTATGAAATTTTACCCTTTTTAACAAAAAAGAAAAATTTCCAATTTTCCTTCGCCGACCCGCCTCCTTGCTTTTATCTTGAAAAACTACCGCATGTCTATCTTCGGGGTCAAAGTAATACTTTTTCCTTGTTGCTTCATATTTATTGAATAGCCAATCAGAGACTATTGGGGCCGTGAGGCTAATTTGGTATTTTTTACAAATGTGACCAAAGTGGAAAATTTCACCAAAAAGACCCGCCGGGCCGCAACCAATTAAAAATGAACATGTATACACCTTTGGGGCAAAAAAGAGAAATTTGCTCTGCCTTTACAATTTTGACCAGCCAATTAGAACTCAACAGGGCCGTGGGGCTAAATTGATCTTTTTACAAGCATAGAAAAAAATTACAAGTTATAAAATAGACCCAGTGTGCCTCATCCAATCAAAAGAGACCACATAGCTAAAGATGTTGAGATATAATTTGATTGGGAAAACATGACCGTCGAACAGTAAGATGTAGGGGAACTTCACCATTTGCACCTAGAATTGAAATTTTCTTCAAGGAAAAATAATTTGGAAATGATATAAGGCCCAAATGTGATCCACGACCATGGAGAAGGTTCTTGAACAACATAGAAATTAAGAAAAGCTTTCACACATCCATTTGGGGAAATGGAAAATACGATAGAGCCCATAGATTGAAAAATTTCGAGAGCAAACAGGGCAAGATAAAATTGAGCACTGTTGGGACCCCAAAATATTGGTTAAGTACAAAAAGGAACGTAGGCACGCAAGGCCCAGTTGAAGAAGGGTGCGTAAGGAGAAGGCACGTAGGATATGGTTTAAGGGAGGGTTTAAGAAAACCCATGGAAGACGCATGAACAAAACAAAGGTTTCAGGACTTAGCCATATTGGGAATTTTGGGTAGGACATGAGAAAAGTGTAACTCGACAGCGAATGAGGAGTGGATAAGGTGTCATCCTGGCAAGGTGATGCCCATGAAAGGAATATGCTTAGCGATGGAGGATTTTAGAAGACCATCATTACAAGGAGAGGAGAGCTTAGATTTGAAGGAGCATGCTTCTATGGAGGACCACTTGGACACTTGGCGACGGATCTGTAGCCCCTAAAAGCAATTTGGTGGTTGAAGAAACCTATATATACAAGTGGTCGCATAGTAGAAATATATAAACAAGGATGAGAATATTGAGAGTGGAGCTCTACAGAATAATGCGAGAAATCTATGGGATGGATGTTATAGAATAGATGTAAATCCTTATGTATTTTCCTTTCTGATGTAGTTCTATCTGTTATTTATAAGTACCCTCTATTTAGAATGAATACATTATTCTAGAGGCTATTCTGAGCCCTATGATGATTATATGTCTCATTTCCACCTTTATTCATTAACTTCCTAACATAGATGATGGTTTCCCACTTAACTCACATAAATAGATACTTGGCACCTACGTGTGCCTTGGGTGAGCACCCAGCACCCACTGGGTGTTATTCTGGTGGGTGTAAAAATGACTACATCTTGGTTCCATTACCGGGACCTATTTTTGAAGTTATAGTGGGAAATGGCATACATCATGATGTATGTAATGAGTAATGACATAGCATTTAACCTTATAAAGTGTTAAATCATGGTTTAAAACCACGGAGGATGAATTTTCTTAGAGATTCAGCAGTAGATTTGAGTTTGATGCACATAGATGGGTAGAAGAGAACCTCTAACATGATTTGTATGAATTTTTTTTCTGATGCTTCCCAGTAGAGCTATACGAATGGCTCTCGGCATATGCATCTAGATAATTTTGGTATTATAGATCACACTCGTTGACCCAAGAAGAGTACCAGGGGCTGCAAGATGTAGATCTAATGTGGACTCGTGTTATGGATCATTGGTGGAAAGGAGTACTGGCTAGCTACACTTTGGAGTATGTTATTTCTACATATTCTTGTCTGAAAGTTGTTGAGTTTGAGTTTCTTTGGGAGCCTAGAGGATCATTTCTACATGCTATCCCTTTGGAAATGAAGATCTTGATTGTTACCTTGAGTTTATTGGCATTTCCAATGGCCA
Source organism: Taxus chinensis (assembly GCA_019776745.2). Taxonomy (NCBI): domain Eukaryota; kingdom Viridiplantae; phylum Streptophyta; class Pinopsida; order Cupressales; family Taxaceae; genus Taxus; species Taxus chinensis. The sequence continues at coordinate 489,066,506 of CM034154.1, forward strand.
GCTAAACTATTTTGGGCTTTGGGTGAGGAAGCTAGGGTGGAGGAAGATGACATATATTACGATAGAGAAAGAAAGGGAGGAGAGAGGAATCAAGTATAATGAATCACGTGAAAGGGAGATTGTTAGACAACGTGAGGTTACTAGTGTGATAGATATATGGAGGTAGACATTGTGGGAAGGAGTTGAGGTTCACGCAGAGGATGCAAAACCTAAGCAGTATGTGCTACCCCATATTAGAAAACATGTAAGAGAGACCACTTCAGCTTCTGATGATATTTTTTCACATGGAGAGAGAAGAGTCATTGGCACGTATTTGAACCCACCTAGTGACCAAACCCTAGTGCTTGGTTTTCCAGATCGAGGAAGGAGTATCGGTGACCCAATTGGTATCATTGGAAGTGGTAGATATGTGCCCAGGAGATATAATTTTTAATTTCCCACTTCTATCACTACGTATACTATTCTAGTATTCGAAGGAATTTTTGAACATAGAGAAGGTACACAAGCCTTTAGTATCACATCTGGGAGTGGTGCAGGGTACACTATTGGTAGTGGGGCATTATCACAGACCATCAACGTGTAGTTTAGTGGAACTTTGGGGACCCTTGGCATGACCACTATAGGACCTGGTGGATCTGGTGGGTCAGGAGGAACAGGAACTTGTGGATCTTGTGGGTTTGGTGGGTCAGGAGGCATAAGACTTGGTGGATCTGGTGGATCCAGTAGTGGGGGAAACACCAGAGGAAACCAAGGCTCTGGCTCAGGAGGATAGGGACCCTAGTAACCTCCTTAAGTATTCTTTGAGACATCTTTACATTTTCTAGATTACAGAGGTATTTAATATGCTGAAGAACATGTTCAAAAGTGTGATCTACTATGACACATGAAGGGGATCACAACCCTGGAGTAGAAGGCTAGTCAGTTTGTAATGATGTTACAAGGGTGAACACCTTTTAGAAGAGCTTTATCTCATAAAACTTTCACAGACCCACGCAAGGTGTTAGAAGCTACTCTACATGCCGAAGCTGTTAGAAGTGTTGATACTAGTGTTAGCTTATTTTTGTAGGCTCAAATCATTGTTATGGCTAAGTAGCTGGAGAAGTTATATGTGAACTCAACCCATGAGACTCACAGTGGTATATGGTGTACAGATTGTGAAGTAGAGGGGCATGTCAAGGATAGTTTCCCCTAGAGGATAGTACGAACCATGATAGTAGACTGTGAAATTTTTCATAGGGACCATGATGCAAGTAGATTCCCCTTGTTATAATGCACAATTAAGAAGAATGTGTCTTGCTACTATAAGATTTGTACCTCTACAACCCATGATACTAAGGATTGTAGGCTTATTGACCAGATCCATGAGGCCATTGATCATGGGGTGTGCCAGACCAGCATTGCTAGTAGTTCTAAAGGCAATGATAGCCGTTATGAGGAGCGTGCAAATGGAGGCGCATGTGGAAGGGGATTTTGTAGATGATTCCATGGTCATGGTAACCACAAAGGAGGAAGAAGTGAGTTCCCACGTGGAACTTTTTTTAATTGTGGGTCTACAGAGCATTACAAACAACAGTTCCCAGACCTATTGTAGTGCTCATGGTGTGGGAAGAAACACAAGTACAAGGAGTTCCCTGAGTTGTTTGAACACATGAATTAGTAGCACCAAAAAGATAAGGGCACTGAAATGGTAAGCATTAAGAAGATCTACACATAATGGATATCATAGGTAACACGTGATGCAGGATTAGAACATGTTATAGTAACAACAAGAGCAGAGGCCACATGCTCAAAGGAAATACTAAGGAAGAAGAAATTGGTTTCAAGGGAAGAAGTGGTACATGGGAAGTACCTAGACCCTGTGTATCAGAAGGAGGTATATCAAGAAACCATATATGTCATTTGGAGTTTACAATGAGAAATCTAGTGTCTAAAGGATCAGTTTAGGAGGGAGGAGCAAAGAAGTAAGGTCGAGGAGCCAAAAGATGACCTAGATGAGGTCAAGAAAGTATTTAAAATGCTAAGGAAAGAGAATATTATTCCCTTGATAGGATCATGGTTGAGAGAGAAGGTACCACATGCCGAGGAAGAGTGTGAGAGACAAGTCTTGCATGTAATCCTTCCTCCTCACAACCTTGACTATGGTAGAGAGATCATGTTAAATGTAGTCATGTATGGATGGATCCTTAGTAGTATCCTCATTGAAACAAGAGTGGAGGTCAATGTTCTCACCTTGGATGCTTGGCATCATATGGAAAGGCCTAGATTACACCCATCTTCAAATTTTCTATATATGAAAAAAAAAATGAAGGCAATGCCCATCAGTGTCTTAAAGGATACAATTATCACCATTCAGGGAGCTAAGTTTACTAGGGACTTTGAAGTCTTGGTGCTCACTGAGGTAGATAATTTCCCAACACTACTTGGGTACTCATGGTGCTATAAGAACAATGCAGATCTACAGGTCAACAAGGGATACATAAGCTTTGAAAATGAGGAGGAATGGGTCATCATACCCCTGGCTGATGGGAATTCAACACCCTATATCGAACCTTTAGGAGAAGAGGTCCTGGATAGAATATATGTGCACTCAATCAGGGATCTAGAGATAATCCATGCTACCAATGGAGTTATCTAGTTTGAGGATGCTTAGTCATTAACTGACACCACTAGTCTAGCATGTGATAATTGGGCACATGAAACCTATGAGTTAAATGGATGACATTTGAGAGGATCGGTGAAAAAGGTGATGAAGGCACGTACGGTATGGCACCTAGGAGTAAAGAAGCTACCTAAGTACCCAAGAGGAGCCTTCCATGAGGTCTTTTGGTAGAAGATGGAAGCTTAGTGGGAGGAGGAAAATGAATGAACAAGGATGTTAAGTTATGTCCTACTTAGAATTATTGCACACTGGTAGGCAACGCATCAAGATAATCTCTTGGAATGGTGCAAAGTGAGAATTGCCTTCTTTTTTTGGATTTTTAGAAGCAATGTGCCCACCACCATCAAAAACTACCATGGTAAGGAGTCTACCTCTTTCCACATCCAATCCTGTGAGAGATCCTAGAGGGAAGGCATGGAAGCTTTGCCACCATCCTTATGGGTACACAAACTGTATTCTACACTATAGGGTTACACACACGCATGTCACATCCACTATGAGACACACCTAAATAGGGAATTGGCAGGAACCAGTGGATGATCTTGTCTAAGAATTTGAGTATCGAAGCACCAAACCATCAGTGGATAAGGTATTTTAGGAGGTCAAGTGCCTTACCATGGGGGATAGTGAAAAGGAAGAGGATAGGCTTGTAGAATTGTTGGGAGAGCCATGCTTAGAGGGACAATTTGGTTAAAATGAGTCTGATGAGGTGTAATTTGAGTGCACATGTGCAGATAAATAAAAAGGTAAGATGGTCTATGTCATAGATGGTGAAGAGATGGAAAATTTGGAGGTTAACCATTCTCTAGGCTCGCGCAAAGTGATGGATAGTGCTGATGAAAGAAGGCATGCCTATCATGAGCCTTTAAAGACAAATAAGGTTAACATTGGCTCAGAAGAAGAACCTAAAGAGGCTATTGTCATAAACTATTGGATGGAGAAGAAAGTCTCTAAGATCATTGATCTTTTATGTGAGTTTGAGGATTTATTCCCGTGCGGGTATCATGAACTCAAAGGTGTTCACCTTTACTTGGGGAAAATGAGAATTAAGTTAAAGGAAGGTGTGTGCCCAGTCTAGAAGAGACCATACCAAATGAATCATAACCTACACGTGAAGGTCAATGAGGAAATAGACAAGATGATAACATCAGGAATCACAATGGCTAGAAGTCCAATGGTGATTAGTATTAAAAAGGATGGAAGGATAAGGATATGTGTTGATTATAGGGATCTGAATATAGTGTGTGTCATTGATCCCTTCCCAACCCCCTTCAATGAATAAATCTTGGAAGGAGTGTCAGGGCGCAAAGTCTACTCATTCACAGATGGTTTCTTAGGCTATCACTAGGTGAGGATTACAAAAGAATACCAAAGAAAGAAAACCTTCACCACCGAGTGGGGAATTTTTACCTATACAGTCATGCCTTTTGGGTTGAAGAATGTGCATGTTGTATTCTCACACATTATAGTGTAGGCCTTCCAAGACTTCATTCACAAGTTTCTCCAGGTGTACCTTGATTATTGGATGATGTATGGACTGGTTAAGGACCATTGCGACAATATGAGATTGATGTTTGAAAGGTGTCAACAGTTGAGAATATCCCTCAACATCAATAAGTGTGTATTTTTTACCCCATTTGGGACCCTCTTGGGACATATCATATCCAAAGAAGGCCTACTAGTGGATCCTACCAAAATTGCAGTGATTATGGGATTGGGGGAGCTAACTAGTGAAATCGTAGTGTGCGGGTTTCTTGGACACATAGGATACTATCATAATTTCATCAAGGGGTATGCCAAGATCACCGCACCTTTTGAAAACATGCTCGGACATAAAATTTCCTTGTATTAGGGAGAGGCAAAGTAGAAGGCATTCGACACATTAAAGGATAGGCTTGTCACCTCACCTATATTACGATTCCCCTCTTAGGATAAGCCCTTCCATGTTCATATGGATGCCTCTGGAACAACCATTGGGGAAATGCTTGCACATCCTAGTGAGGTAATTATTGATCACCCCCTATGCTTTGTGTTATGTTTATGGAGCCTGTTTCATGTTAGAGTTTGGTACACCTTCCATGTGTTACACTTAGAAATTTTTCATGGGTGGTTTATTAACCCATGGGTAATGGGTATCCGTTATGGGCTATTTTTGGGCCCATGGTTTTTCAGTACCCATTGTTTTGTAAAACTACCTCTTCAGCTACCTATTGGTGTAATTATAAATATATGGACATATAATAGGATTTATATGAGTTTTTTTGTGAAGGTGAATAGTGTGTGTGAATTCAAGTGTGAATTCAGGAGGGTTTGTTGAGCGTAGCTCCAAACAAGATCTGCTTATTGTAATTGTGAAGACTATTTGGCTTGTAATAAAATATGAGCAAGTGTTCTAGGTGGATGTAGCCCACATTGGGTGAATCACGTTAAATATTATCTTCATGTTTTGTATATTTCATTTCTTTAATTTCTATTCATAATTCTTATTATTGCGGTTTTGAGGAATTATTCCGCATCAGATTCTATTAATTCCTAACACTTTGCAAGCAGGAATTTGACACCAGCAGAGGAGAATTATACTACAACCAAGTGTGAGGCATTGTCTATGATCTACACATTTCATAAGTTGAGGAAGTATTTGCTAGAAACTCCCTTTATCTTCTACATTGACCATATGACATTAAAATATTTGGTGAACAAGCCCATCCTAAAAGGGAAGATATGTCGGTGGGTGCTATTGTTCCAATAATTTGAGTTCACGATGGTTTTCAAACCAAGAAAAAGTAATTCCAAACCTGACCATTTGTCTAGGATTGATTTAGGGGAGGCTGTGCAGAGCATTGAAGATACCATGCCAAATGTACAATTATTTAGGTTGCGGCATGCACCCTCATACTTGGAGGATATTTTTGTGTTCCTTAAAATGGGTATGGCATTGGAATGGATGAAGACATTAGAGAAAAAGTAACTAGCCATACATGTCATGCCCTACATGTTGATCGGTAGGGACTTATACAAACTAGGACGTGATGAAGTTTTACGTAGGTGTGTACTAAAGCATGAGTGTTTTGCCATCATAGAGGAAGCACATGGAGGAAGTGTAGGTGGACATTATAAAGGCAATGCCACTACATGTAAAATATTAATGGTAAGATTGTGGTGAGAAACTTTGTATAAGGATTACAAGGAATATTGTAAAGCGTGTGACCATTGTCCGTGTATTGGCAAGCTAAGATAGAGAGATGAAATGAATTTTTTCCCTATCCCTAGCACTGAACCTTTTGAGAAATGGGCAATAGAATTTGTAGGCCCTATTGCACTTGCAGCACGTAGGACTGGATCACACTATGTAATCACTTGCATGGACTATTTGATAAGGTGGGTAGAGGCAACCCTAACTAAAGACTGTACAACAGCTACAACAACAAGATTTTTGTGGCAGAACATTATCACGAGGTATGGATGCCCTTTAAGTTTAACCAGTGATATGGGTACACATTTCTTGAATGATACCATGAGGATCCTGTTAGCAGAGTTCATGGTGGCTCATCATAAAACTACACCTTATTACCCACAAGAAAATGGAACCGCAGAAGCATTTAAAAAATTACTGAGTCATACCCTAATAAATATTTGTGATGTTTGAAGACAAGATTGGGATGATAAGGGATTAGCCGTATTATGGGATTTTAGGACAACTTATAAAAGGATGAACAAAGCCACACACCATTTGAATTGGTGTTTGGTGCGGAGGCTATCCTGTCGGTTGAGTTCATGTTACCTTATCTACAAATAGCACACGTAGGAGGATTGGCTAATGAGAAAATGTTGGAAGAAAGGATTGATAAATTAATGAAGCTGGATGAAAGGTGATCGTTGGAAAAATGGAGCTAAACATGGCCAAATGGAGCCAAATAGTAGAAAAAGCAAAGCAAAAAGCATGCAATGATCGCCACATTAGGAACAAGAAGTTTAAGTTTGGCCATATGGTGTTGCTATATGATTCCAAGTTTATGCACCATCCCAAGAAATTAAAAGTGCATTGGCTTGGTCCCTATACCATCTTGTACATCCTTGATTCAGGTGCGTGCCAGTTATAATTGTTGGATGGTACAAGATTTTGAAGGTACTTCAATGGGAGTAGGTTGAAGCCCTACTATAAATAAGTCTTCTTGGTGTTTGTAAATAAGGTAGTATTGCCAGTTAGTTTAGAATTTACCTTAATGCATTTTATTTTCTTGTGTTTCCCTTTCTCGTTGTTGTTTTGTGTTGTGCCTTGGGCACCGGTAATCTCATTACTTTTTGAAGGTTGTAACAGTGCAGAGGACCACACATCATTTTAGTGTGGGTGGAGTAAGGTGGAATAACTTGAAGTGTGAAGTGCCAGGAAGGATTGCATTGGCAATACCAGTTGAATGGCCCTGTGAAGAAAGTACATGCAAGGAAAGGTGAAAAAGGATGGTTGGTGTCAGGACAAGGCTACACTAGGGATCCATGTACAAGAGAGGAAGAAGCACAAAAGAAACATGAGGTAGGTGAGAGAAAAAATCATGACAGAAGAAGTGCCTTTGGTGTTGGTTATGTGAGTGCAAGAGTATCTTGTCAAGATGGATTGGTTGTGCGCCAAAAGGCTGGAGAATTATCAGCGCAAGGTTGGGAACGTGAGTTAAAGTGCTAAAGTTTGGTTTGTTTGAAAAATATGCATTAAGTGTTAAAGTACCATGGTAGGTAAGGTAAAATTTAATGTTACAAAGTGAGAAAAACTATAAGTAGAAGGTTGGGAATTTCATTATTTAATTTGCGCATTCGAAGAAACAAGCGCTTTTGCATCATTGTAAACTAGGGCTTCCAGAACTAATCCGTGTGAAGAAACATTTGAAGAGTTTGAGCATGAGTAACTAGTTTGGATTTTCAAATCAGAAGGAAGGAATTTCATGGGCATAAGAGAAGTTTTCAGAAGGAACCATCTTATGAAATAATTATTCCAATTAGGGTTTGAAAAACTAGGGCATGGGTTTAAGAGGTTCTCTTCACAAGTTTGAGATCTAAGGTTGGAAGAAGTAGAAGAACATAGTAATAAGAATGGATTGAAGTAATAAGAGGGCCTATACAATGGCACCTAAGAAACCAACTATGTCATGCAAGAAGCTAAATGGAAAGGGAAAGGTCAAGGGTAGAGAGCCAACAGTAACCACCACAAGCATGAATGAGGAGTGGTATGTAGAAATATAGTACCCAGATGGAGTTTTGTTTGGGAAGGAGTAGGAATCCCATTTGAGAAAGATGTCAGTGAGTGATTTTAACCATCACACAACCACAAAAGAGAAGGAAATGGCACTGGAGTTAGCACACCTGACGAACAAAAGGACACCAGAGGGTTTTCTCATCTATAATGATGAGGTAAAAGTGAAGTTGGAAAAGGCAGGGTTATTACAACTCTATGAGTTTCCCTACTTTGGAAAGCATGAGCACCTCTATCAGTGGCTGATGTCGTATGTGCATGAGGACCAATTTTACTTTATAGGGCACAAGATGCACATAACCCCTTAGCTGATTTCAAAATTTAGAGGCCTCATATATGGGGGAGAAAGCATAGGTGATGAGACAAGGACACCATAAAAGCAACTGTCACTACATATGATTACAAGAAGGGGTCAAGGTATTTTGATATTGTGGAAATACCAGATCCGGTCATGATAATGGACACACACCTGGTCACAAAGTTTTATGATCAAGAAAGGTGGACACAGGTGAAAAAGGTCTGGTTGAATGTGTGCAAAAAAATATCAGAGGGCACAATCTACAATTTATCGACCTTCATTGTAGATGAGATAATCAACAGTGCATAAGAAGGAGACAAGATACTCTTTGGAAATATCCTCCTGATAATTTTATTTTCAGAGATAGGAGTTCCTGACGTGGCAGACAAGTTTTTTTGGGAATATCTAGTTGAATATCCCTCGTATGTGAAAATATTTGCAAAGTATACATGTAAATCAATAACAGCCTCTCACAAGGTGCACCTAGACAAGTGGTATAAGTTCTTAAGGGATGCGTTTAGGGAAGAGTGGAGAATCCCATAATAACTACCAATGATTACAAAGGGAGAAGTTAAGTTTGATATGTACCAACACTTCTGCATAGGCAGATTCATGATGGTGGATGAAACCATGAGCCCATGGTGTAAAATCCCATTCTCCTTCACCACCCAGTACTTCTAAGAGGGACTTAATAGGTTCAAAGAAGTAAAAGAGACTAAGGTTTGACCTTAGTGAAGTTGATCAAGACCATAGGGAGATGTGCAGTACATTGGTCTACCCCAAGAAGTGTGCATATGTGGAAAATTACGTATCACATGAAGTTAGAATGATGAAACCCCTGACCCTACTAATTACAGGAAAGTTTTTGGTGCATATATATCTCCACATTAGGCCAATTTTTGAGAAAAGTGAATACCTAGAGAATGATGTCTCCATACCTGAAAATACCACAAGTAGAAGAAATCCCACACTCAAGAAAAGGGAGAGAGAAGAAGAAAAATCACCAAGTGTGCAAACTACCTAGCCAGTAAGCATGCTAGTGGAAAGTGCCAATCCTAGCACCTCTACGCATAGGAAGAAGTCCCCAGTAAAGGAGAAGACCCCAGAATAAGAGGTGCCAAAGCAACCCCTTTCTAAAGAGAAGTCACCAGAGGAAGAAGAGAAGGATGGATCCCCTGTGGAAGAGTCACCTCTTAGAAATAAGAAGAGGATAGAAGAGGATACTGACTCGGAAGAAATTAAGATCTTGGAGAAATACATAGGTGAAAAGGATGATGATGATGAAGAAGATGATCCTGATGGAGATCAAGAGCCACTTGTCTTCAGTGTGCATGATTGAAAAGAAGAGGGAGGAGAAGAAGGACATGGTTTACTTTTTGTGTGGTGCAAGGGTAACCAGGAAGAGGAAGGTGCCCAAGACATGGGAAGAAGGGAGGAGGTTGGCACGCAGAAGCAAAAAACTTCGAGCCTTACGCAGGAGAAAGTAAACAAGGTGGCAAAAAGAGAAGCAATGAAAATAATTGAGGCCTTGGTAGAACAAGAATTGGAATGTAATGATGACATAGTGATGGAAGAGGATAAGGAGGAAAGCATTGAGAAAGAGTTAGTTAGTATGGGAGGAGGTCCCAGTCTAATGCTGAGTTTCCCCAAAGTCACACACTTGGGAAGGAAGAGCCTTGATACAAAACAAGGATAGGTCATGGGCTATGTTTATGACCAAAGGAAGGTACTACACGCATGCTTATAGAGCATTATACCCATGGAATAACTTCTATCTATAACATCATTTGATGAGGAGGGTACATAACCTAGGATAAGGAAGATGTTCTCTTGGGATTTTGAGTCCCATATTGACAAGCTAGAGTTCGAAGTATACCAAGGGGAAATCATGCCACTACCAGAGTCTAAGGGAGCCAAACCCTTGGTAAATGCCTAACAACTCTCAGATGAGTAGTTATGTAATGCACTCAACAAGGTTCCGGTTGAGGATGAGGTTAGGCTCTTTTGAAGAAATGACCAAGTAAGATTTCTAGAGGGAAAGGTAGAAAATAAAGAAGAGGAGCTAGATGAGAAGACTAAGGGCTTGAAATAAGAAGAGTTGATCAACATGCAACTGAAGCATGAAATAAGGGATGAGAAGGTGAAGGTGCATAAATTATATAAAAAGGTGGATTCTATCATAAGTGCCATTATGTTGAAGCATCTAGACCTAACACCACTCGTGTAGAAGTACGGATCCACTCTTGAATGCTTAGAAGATCTAGCATGCATCCTCACCATGGAGAGACAACCGTTGGCCCTAGAGACCATGGAAGAAATGGAAAAATGCTTGGTGAGGGAGGAAAAATTGAAAATGGTAGCAATCATTACTGAGTATAATAAGGTACTTGCGGATGTCAAGATTGATACCCGATCTGTTGAGGCCGCATACAATAATTACGCAGACAGGGATAGAGTGGCAAGCATCTTGGTCACCACTCATGAAGCAGAGATGAATGAGTTTCAGGAGAAGAATAAGGGAAATAGGGAGGAAAGGGAAAAAATCCTTTTCAAGGTAGAAAATAAATCTGATGCCATTGAAACCTTAAGGGGATCAATAAAAAACTGGTTGAAGGAACTGTACCCACAGATTACTAGAAGGATGGACGCACTTGAAGAAATGAGTAAGGAGTTGGAGAAAATTGTTAAAAAATTGAATGCTCAAGGAGATGGACTAAGTTTTGGGAAGGTAAGTTCCCTAGTTGGCGAACTCTACCAGAGAGCACAAAACAAAGTTGATGGTTGGAACAAGTTGGAGACCGAATTGCAAAAATATTTTCCTAGCTTGTTGCAATAATGCCATTACTTCCCCATTATTTCTTCTTTCCCAAATTATTCATCCCCTTATTCTTTTTCCAAGATGTAAGTCTACTATGATTCCTTATTCATTGGAGAAGTGTTCCCATGGACGAAGAATAGGTAAAGTGTGGGGTGATGTTGGGACCCCAAAATATTGGCTAAGTACAAAAAGGTGCATAGGCGCGCAAGGCCTAGTTGAAGAAGGGTGTGTAATGAGAAGGTGCACAGGATAAGGTTTAAGGGAGGGTTTAAGAAAACCCGTGGTGTGTGCACGAACAAAACTAAGGTTTCAATACTTATCCATATTAGGAATTTTGGGCAGGACACAAGAAAAGCATGATTCGACAGCGAATGAGGAGTGGATAAGGTGTCATCCTTGCAACATGATCCCCACAAAAGGAATATTCTTACTAATGGAGGATTCCAGAAGACCATCATTACAAAGAGTGGAGATCTCAGATCTAAAGGAGCATACTTATATGGAGGACCACTTAGACACTTGGCAATGGATTTTAAGCCCCTAAAAGCAAGTCAGTGGTTACAGAAATCTATATATACAAGCACCCGCATAGTATAAAAATATAGATGAGGAGGAGAATATAGAGAGCGGAGCTTTATAGAAATATTATGAGAAGTCTGTGGGATTAGGTAGAGGCTATATAAGGGAGTAATGTATTAAGGGGCTGGGTTATAAATTTTTCTTTGTATGGATGAAGGACAGGATCCCTACTGTGATGTATGACTTCGGTCTGATCAAGATTTGGTAGTCTAATGGATCCATTGAATGTAATGAGGTTACAAACATGAATGAATATGAATGTAATTGATTTAGTTAATATCTATATATTTTCATTTTTGTTCATGGATGTTATGGAATAGATGTAAATCCTTATGTATTTTCCTTTCTATTGTAGTTCTATTTGTTATCTGTAAGTAACCTCTATTTGAAATTAATACATTTGTATAGACACCATTCTAAGCCCAATGATGATTATATGTCTCATTTCCACCTTTATTCATTAAGTTCCTGACATAGATGATGGTTTCCCAATTAACTCACATAAAATAGAGACTCGACACTTGTGCATGACTCAGGTGAGTGCCCAATGCCCGCTAGGTGATAGGCTGATGTGCATGGGATTCCCTTGTTCTTTTGGTGGGTGTAAAAATGATTACAAGTACCAAAAAAATGATGGGATTTTTGAAGGCAATCATGGCATAGGTTGAGGATACTGCGGTGGATTTTCCAGACATGGCCGTGGTAGTGGAAGAAGTGAGTTTCCTCATGGAACATATTATACATGTGGATATATTGACCAGTATATATGTGAATGTCCTCAGAATATTACATGTTATTTTTATGGAAAGAACCATAGCTATGAGGAGTGCTCAGAATTATATGAGCATCTTATTAAATAACATAAACAATAAAATAAGGGTGCAGGGATGGTTATGATACAACATGTTGTTGAAAATAAGTGGATGCTTAAGTTGGAGGCAGAGACCGAGGAGCTACAAGTGAAAATCATGACCCACACTGAGGCAACACGCACCAGAGAAGCATTGAAGCATAATCCTACCTTCGCTAATGATGAGGTTCTACATGCACAATACCCAGATCCTTCCCATCAAAAGGAGGTCTATAAGGAAACCATGGAAGTTCTTAGGAATCTTCAGGGTGAGATACAGTAGTTAAAAGAGCAATCAAAAAATATAGAGCAAAAGAAAGTATCAGAGATGGTCCAAAATGATATATATGACTTAAGGGAAGTGTGAAAAATGTTGTGCTAAGAAAATATCATTCCATTGTTAGGGTATTGGTTAAAGGGAAACAATCTACACACGAGTATTGAGACTAGACGAAAGATCCTACATGCGAATCTTCCCCCTCATAGCCTATATTATGAGAAGGAAATCACTCTGAATGTTGTTGTGGATGGTTGGCTATTGAGTAATATACTGATTGATACATGCGCAAAAGTCAATTTGATTACCTTAGATGTATGGGTACAAATGGGAAGACCCCCATTGCAGCCATCCTCTAATATATTGTTCATGGCTAATCAAACTAAGGCCACTCCAATCAGATTTTTGAAAGATGCATCCATTACCATACAAGGGGCCAATTTCACTGGAGAATTTGAAGTTTTAGCACTGGAAGAGTCGGATAACTTCCCAGATCTATTGGGGAATCCTTGGTGGTATACAAATAATGTTGACCTTTGGTTAAACAAGTGTTATATCCATTTTGAAAACAAGGAGGAGAGAGTTATCATCCCTTTAACATATGGAAAATCTGCATCCTATGTTGAACGCTTAAGTGAAGAAGATCTGAATAGGATTTTTGTATGCACCATCTGAGATCCATAGATACTTGGGACCACTAAAAAAGGAATAATTCAGTGGGAGGATGCATAATATATTATCCATACTACAAGTGTTGCTTGTGATAATTGGGCTCATAGAACCTATGAGTTAGTAGGGCACAAAGTACAGAGCATATTTCCTAGAGGTAGAAAATCGTGTTACGTTAAGAGAATAGGTAACAACTCAGTACCTTATTACACTAGAGAAGGAGATCCTATGGTATTCCTGTGCACCATGGAAGAACATTGGATAGACATGTTGGAAAGAAGAAATATGCTAGCATATACACTACGTGGGACATCAACATGTTAGTGGATGGACCATAAGGATAATCTTGTAGGATGGAATGAAATTAGGATTGCTCTTGCTACTAAGTTCCTCAGGAGAAATGCACTTACTCAAATATGTACTTATTATGGTAATCAACCTACCTAGCACCATATTTAGAAGTGTGAGAGACTCTAGATATAAGGGTAGAAAGCTTTACCACCTTTACTATGGGTGCAAAAGTTTTATTCCACTTTACAAGGATGTGCAGGTGCTTGGTATGTATATGCAGAATTCTATAGAGAGACTGGAAATTGCTAGGATTTAAGTGTAGGAATAACCTAGATGTTTGAATTCTTCTCTACAAATCCTCTTGTGGAAGAAGCCTTGAAAGTCATGAAGCACTTTACTATGGGAGATAGTGCCAAGGCTAAATAATTCCTTTAGGATTTATTAGATGAAGGAGCCTCGGGAGTGTATCTTGTTGAAGAGATAGAGGTCGATGCAACATTACTTCAATGTGCTTACCTTAAGAAAGAAAAAGGAAAAATGGTCTACTTAGTGGATGATGAAGAAGTAGAAAATCTAGATGTAAATCATTTAACGGGTAGGTGGGAGGTGTTGGATAGTACAAATAATACCACACGTGCCTATCGTGAACCTATGAAGACAAAGAAGGTGAATATTGGATCAGAGACTGAGCCTAAGGAAGTTATAATTGGGGACTATTGGTCAGACTCTGAAGTGGAAAAAATCATAGAGTCTCTAAGGGATTACCAAGAATTATTTCCCTAGAGGGTACCATGAACTTAAAGGCATACATGAATTGTTAGGGGAGATGAAGATAAAACTTAAAGAGGGTGCGTGACCAATTAGAAAGAGACCCTAAAGGATGAACCCCAACTTGCGTGAAAAGGTCAAAGAAGAAATTGACAAAATGTTGAAGTCTAGAATTATCAAGCCCCTTAATGAGTCAGAATGGGTTAGTCCAATGGTGATCAGTATCAAGAAAGATGGACAGATTAGGATTTGCATGGACTACAGGGAGTTGAATGTTGCATGTGTGACTGATCCCTTTCCTACGCCATTCATTGAGGAAATACTAGAAAGCATTGCAAGGCGTGAAATATATTCATTTACAGATGGGTTCTCTGTGTATCATCAGGTTTGGATTGCCCAAGAGGATCAAGAGAAACTACGCTTACTACTGAATGGGGTAGCTTCACCCATATTGTAATGCCTTTTGGTCTGAAAAATGCACCTGCTATATTTTCATGCATAGTTGTTCAAGCATTCAAGGAATTTATCCACAACTTCTTACATGTATATTTAGTAGTTTAGACAATGTATGGATTAGTTAAGGATCATTGTGAAAATATACGATTAATTTTTGAAAGATGTAGAAAGTGAAGTATCTCATTAAACATAAAGAAATACATATTTACTACACCATTTGGGATACTGTTAGGATGCATAATCTATAAGGAGGGCTTATTGGTTGATCTAACCAAGGTTGTAGTCATTATAGGCCTAAAGGAGCATACCAATTAGAGTGAGGTGTGCATATTTTTGGGTCATACAGGATACTACATGAATTTTATCAAAGGATATGCCTATTTCACCTGTTTCTTAGATTGTTTCTTTGAAGTGTTGATGAAACAAATTGGGTAACAGGTGTAGGAGGAATACATATTCAAATGCTGGTTGATGGGTTGTTGTGTACATATGACTTAAGAATCCACAGTTGATCATGAGAGCTTCCTTTTGGCTAGGAGGAAGTACCTATAATGCAAAGCAAGACTACCAGAAGGAATTAAATAATATGGGTAGTGAACTGCCTAGCATATGCTAGATCCGAGAAGTGTGATACTTCCTAGATGGCTGTCAGGCCACTGTTTTTAACAATTTAATGCTATAAACAAAGTAAATCCTATTGTAATTTGAAATTATTTAGGTATCCCACGTAAAACACAATAAGAAATAGATATAATCTAAGAGGCTAAGCTAGAATAGAATCCAAAGGTCAAATGATTGGTTCTGGGTTCTACAGGTTTAACAGAGGTCTCAGGTAGATCACAGGTGGATGAGGATGAGATTAAATTAAGTGGGTAGGTCTCTATTTTGGGCTGTGTGGGAAAATACAAAGACCAGTATCGGTCAGGGGTAACCAATGGCGGTCAGGTGTGACTGGTGCCGGTTACTGTGAAATTTGGAAATGTCACAGAACAATCTTTAGGTCTCCTTTGTGATTGTACAAAGGACTTTGGTTGGTCAGGATGAGGTATTGGGTGACTGGGGTAGGATTTGTTGAGGTTTTAATGGGAATATGGAGGTGGAAGCATTGGATAAGGTCAATAGGTGGCTAGGTAAGCAATAGATGATAAAATAATGATGAAATGAAATAAACCCTAGAAGTATGATGTTATAATTACTTGGATTCTGGTCCTGGATGCTTGTGTGTGAAGGATGGAGGTGCTGATGAGAGGATTGAATGCTACAAGTGATCACCAGCCGAAGGAAAGCTTTTGTATGGGCTGCATGTGAATTCCTCTTTGCTTGGTTAGATCAGATCATGGTTGTGCAGGAAAAGATGTTTGATCTCCTTCCTTGCATGTGTGGTCTTGTTGGAATTCACTCTTTGAAGATGTGTTATCTCTATGAGATGTGATAATGCTCACCAACCTTTTTGCTTCCAACCTCCAACCTTGAGAATAAGGTTGTTTTGTGGTTAAAAGGGTAACCGACGGATGTTTTAGCTTAACCGGTGATGGTTAGGGGTAACTGGCATCAGTCAAGGTGGGATTTCTTAGATTTACTAAACTAGGGAGATGCTCTTGATTTCCTCATATCTCATGTCCTTAACCTATGAATTAGACTGGGAGCTTCTTGTGAGCATGTGGGAATGTGGTTAGAGGGAATTTAGGCATTGATTTTTAGGGTTTGGGTAAGACTCAGTTAGTTATGGCAACTTACTAAGAATAGGTCTTAGGTTGAGTTGGCTTGGTGAGGTGTCTAAGTGAACTACATGTGTGGATATTATTTAAATAAGATATTTAAATAATAAATATAGTGAGGATAATGCATTAATTTAATTTAATTAATTAAATTAATATTAGTGGGGTGAAGGGGGTCGTGGCTAGGTGAATGTGATGAAGGGTGCTTATTTGTCGAGGGATCAAAGGGGAGTGTGACCTAATTTTAGTGTCTACATTTTTCCCCTTTTTGTTACATAGCTTATAGTGTTAAGCAATGCTAACAAAAATAAGATGTGGTTGCCCCATGTGTGGGTGAAGGTGATCCCTCTCAAACTAGGAACTGATGAGGCAGAAGGGGGAATCAGTGAGTATTTTGATAAAAGATAAATGGGAGGAAGAGGTAGGTTGGCACGGGGGAGAAAGGGTTAAAGGTATACATGGGCCATCTAGGTAATGGGTCTGGGTCAAAGGTAGCAACAGTCAAATACACACACACGAATAAACTGTAGCACACTACCGGGTTGAAGAGTAGATAAACTCTACATCGTCTAAGGTTGATAGGTTTATCCAAACAAGTTTGAAGTGAATCCGGTATCCAAGGTATAGGATATGGTCAAGAAACACAACATAGGTTAGGTGAAGGAACATTTAGGTTTGTTCCGGTACACCAAAGGTAGGGTCAGGATAAACGGTCATCACAATAGGCTAGGTACGTTCATTAGGTCAACAACATAGGTAACAGTGCCACAAAGTATAGTGAACACATGAGGTTAAAGGTCACTAGCGATGGTCTAGGTCCAAATATCAAGGTCACGGCATGGGTAAGGCCAAGGTAGGGGTAAAATAATTAGTCCCCAAAGGAGGAAAAATGGAGGTAGTAAATGAGGAGGTCAAGAAAGGTAAGGTAAATGGGTTGGGTAAAGGATCAGGGTGAGGGGTGGGGTAAAGGATCAAGGTAAAGGGTGGGGTAAAAGGGGCTTAATTAATGGCAATGTGTAGGTGAGGATGATCGATGGTGGTCATGGAAAACCAACGTTGGTATAGGAAAAATAACGACGGTGAGGTAGGGCACGCGACCAATTCCGGTCAAGGGTAACCGACGTCGGTTAGGTCGGGTTGGTTATAAAAAAAATCCATGTTTTTATTATTCATTTGTTATTTGTGAAGTGAGAAAATGAAAAATAGGAGAGAAAAGAGAGAAATGTGTTCGAAGGAAATGGGACAGTGAGTTGGCAGTGTGATAGGATGAGGGTTGGGTTGGTGAGTAGCAAGTCCACGGGATCAGGGCAAGAGATTTGATTGGTTGGAGGTTACAAGTAGCTATTCAGTGATGGAAGAGGCTAGAGAGGGATCTGACGAGCCACCAGCACATTGGCCAGATGTTCCACCAAGATGGTGATAGTGTGATGAGGTATGCACCCAATGCTACATTATTGATTAGATATATTAGGAGTTTAGAGTATTGTTATTTTAGGTTTTTGTTTTTTGTGGGTGGGTAAAATTAAAATTTGGGTATGGGGGGGAATAACAGGCTAAAAGAGGGAGGGGAAGGGTAATAAATGGTATAGGTGGGGTGGGTATAGGTCTAGGGGTAGTTTTAGGTCATTATAGGTGGGGTAAAAGGGAAAGGGGTGATTTTTAGAAAATGGGGGTTTTGGGAAGTCGCAGGATTTTCCGCAACAGTGACCGGCGTCAGTCAAGTTTGACTGATGTTGGTTTGGTAAAACTGTTATCAGTCACCAAATGGGTGACCAATTCCAATTATATGGTAACCATGGTCGATAAAGGTGAACTGGTATTGGTCACCAAATAGGTGACCGATGGCGGTTTAAGGGTGACTGGAGTCAGTTAGGATGAACCAACACCGATTGGGATTTTAGGCACAAGGGTCCAAAAGTGATGTGGGCTAGGTAGTTGAGATGGGTAGAGGGAAAATAGGGTGGAGGGTAATGATAATTGGTGAATATAGTCATGGTAAATGTGGATTAATATCGTGCTTGGATTGGATGCAGGGGAGAGTGTAGTTACATATGTGGGACAGGGTTCTACCTCTACTGGTGACATTGCATGGCATAGCGACCCCTTTGGAGCTCGATCATGTGGAGGTAGTCGGCTTGAGTGGGATTCATCACTACCAACATGTTGTTAAACATCCCAGCTTAATGGTCTCACTCATCAATAGATGGGATCCCGCAACCAACATGTTCCACCTTCCAACAGGTGAGATGACTATCAACCTAGAAGACATGTTCCGAATTTTACTGCTACCCATATTGGGTTCCCAGGTGTATTCTATCTCCCCCGAGGCCTCAGAGGAGTTTTTTGGGACTTTTTTTGGTGAGGGAGCAGCTGATCTGAGATTCCATAGTGCTAGTTTGAGATATGGAGAGATGTACCTAGCCCATCTGGATGAGATGAGGCTAGTGGTTTTGTTGATGGAGGTAGTGTGCTACTATGCATTTCCAGATGAAAAGGGTGGACACTTTCCTCAATCACTGATGGGGGTACTCCATGATATGATGGTGCATGAGACATGCTTTTCCTGGGCACCAACATTCTTAGTGTAGCTATACAGAGAGTTGTGGGCATATGGGCAGTTGCACAGGTTTAGCTTGTGCTGCACATTTATACTACACTACTAGGCATATGATCACCTGTTGTGCGTGGTTGACCTTAGGGATGCCCCGAGCCGATGCATTCCTAGCTAAATTTTAATGTTAGGATGGGATACATGGAATGGTCCATGATAGGAGAGTGGATATCAGATAGGCTGATACATGATGTGGCCCATTTTCAACAGTTACTGGAGGGATTGTCTAGAGTGGACATTATATGGAGGCCATATGTGGGATTCCCCTTATATAGGCATATGCATGAGGAGTTAGCTGAGCTCTAGCTAGAGAGGTGGATACATGGTTATCATTCCTGGGGAGGATGAGATGATCCCAGTAGACAGATTTTGACGGTAGTTTGGGCTCTAACAAGACATTCCTCTGACCTTCCCATAGTATCGTAGAGATGACATGGAGATGCCCTTACCTCTACCATAGCATACAATGCCCACAAGGGAGGAGGATCAACCAGTGGATTGGCAAATAGTTGACATCGGATGTACAGACAGATACAGGAAGTGGTGGGCAGCTCAGTTACAAGCCATACCACCCTGACCGGGGCAGCCAGACCTAGCTACTATTACAGTGTAGAGAGACACCCTACAGGGGCAGGTAGCTATGCTGATTACCCAGTTGGGTATACTATAGACACAACTGGAGGGTTCTAAGGAAGAGGTAGTAGAGATATGCGTACAAGTGGCTAGCCTGTAAGCCTAGATGGTAGATGGAGGAGATGGAGATGGTTAGGTGGCAGCCCTATAGGCTCAAGTGGCAAGTTTACAAGGCAAGTTGGCCACAACCCATGCATAGATTGGGGCCTTACAGGCCCATATACAGGCACAGGAATAGGGGGTACCACCAGAGGTACTGGGAGTAGGTCCCAGTTCACAAGCAGGGGTAGGGTAGGTTGTTGTAGGGTAGGTACAAGGGCCAAGACCTATGGGACCACCACAGACTGTGCTTGTATCTAGGTTATGAGATTTCCTAGGTGAGGTAAGATATTATTAGGACTAGCTTATGGTGGTCGGGATAGATTTCATATCCTATGCTGAGTACAGGGCACAACAGGCATCTAGTGAGAGGATGAGATCCCGCATTCATAGTGTGGAGAGTACAGGAGATCAGCGAGCTCTAAGGCCTGATCAGGGAGAGATCACCAGTGCATGGTGACCAATGCTAGGTGAGGTGCTAGCAAGGACACATGATGCTAAGGGTACATGTGACACAGAGATGGAGGACATCTGGCGAGATGCCTGATATGTGGTCACCTGATTTTTGATGTATATTAGTTATTATTTATATATATATATGTCAGCCTGTGTGCTGAATAAAGTTGTATTTTTTATCACATACCAGCTTGTGTGCCGAAGACAGTGAGGATGTACGAGTGATTTGTATATTTTGAGCATATACTGTCCTAAGTGCCAAAGATATTTTGTATTGATCCATTCTTTTTTGTATATATGAGACCAGCATGTGTGCCGATGACATTTTGTATTGTATATCAGCCTGCATGCCAACATTTTGAGATGATGGACATGATGAGATGGGCATGTATGTTTAGATACATATTGATTGATTTATATGATGAGATACATGGTATTTTGTGATTTGTTGATGTATTTATGAGATATTGGTTTATGGCTTGTGTTAGATGAGATATGGATTTATTACTTTGATGTGGATGGAAATTAGGTGAGTTAGGCATGGTGGAGTCAAGTCGGTTTAGGCATGGATCGAGTCAAGTTATAGGCATGGTTGAGTCAGGTTAGTTAGGCATGATTATATTGAAATTAGGTGAAGTTGTGATTCATTATTCTTATTATTATTTTTTGCAATGAATGATACTATGGGTCATATGTGAGATGTGGTATAATCCATACATAGTGATGATAGATAATTGGTAGGTGTAATAAATGTATAATATATGTAGCAAGTTTTTATGTATGTGACTTAATTTCCAATTTTGTATATAAAAAGGGGGAATAAGTGAAATGTGATGTAAATGGTGAGTTAGACATGGTTGATGAATTATTTAGGGTAGAGAATGGCTGAGCTAACCTCCAAGGGCCACATGCCCTCAAAGTACTGCCTACATAGTCTTGATGAAAAGGGGCCTCAGGCCGATGTAGTTCTCCCATAAGCTAGGGAAGAAAATGAGAAGGTGTGAAAACGAGTCGGTAGGTGTTTGGGCATGTTGTGGGTTTAGTTTTGTTAGGTGTGGGTAGATTGTAGGTAAAATGATGTAGGTGAAATAAATTTTGGTGAAAGAGGAGGATTACCTCAAAGGTAAGCATCGAGGACCAAGACCTGTATAAGGTAATCAAAATGTAAACAAAGATGGTTAAAATATAAAAGGGGGCAATAAAGCCACCTGATTGGGTAGGATCATACCAAGTAGATCATACCTTGGAGGAGGTGATGAACATAAGACCCTAAAGACATTACACGATTGACATGTTCTTCAATGAAAAGTAGTCACATGATCACTAAATGTCTAAGTTCCAAGAAGTCCCTTGAGGCAGTAGGAAATGAGAGTGGGCATGATTCACAGGGTGAAGAGTAGGTAATTCTTAATTTTTATATGGTATGAGGTTGCAGGCCCTTTAGCCAAGAGGTCCTAGGTCACAACGGGTAAGTCCATGACTATTTTTTTTGTTTTGACTTATAGTTGAGATAGACTAATCAATGCAGGAAGTCTATATGGGAAAAATTGAATTCCTTGAGGTCTTTGCGAAGCTTATCGATGTGCGAAGCTTCAGTTTCTCTCATTTTTTTTGAAGAGCTTTACATAGCTTTCCTTTGAGGGAGTAGTCTATTTACAGCAGTAATCTATCGAGAGGAAGATGTCCTTTTGAGGGAGTCATCTTTTTATGAGAAGTTTGACTCAAGGAGTTTGGTCCCATTGTGAGGTCTTTGCAGTCATGGAAAAGACCAAGGTGGAGATAGGACTCTTGTTCAAAAGGCTAAGGTGAAATTACCATGGGATCTCATCTAAAGGTAGATGAAAAGTATCCATGAGAATCATGCTATGTACAGCACCGTGGTACACATATTCCAAGGGAAGATAACAAGTGACGGGTACTCACATGATTCTGGTTTAATCGTTATGTATGTGTATGGAGTGGGTAGTGCTCAAGGGACTAGCCTGGAGAGAGACAAAGGGTGAGGTAGGACAATGAATCAACAATAGAATGGTTAAAGATGAAAGATGTTTAGGGGCTTAGGCTCGGGTTTACCATCGAGAGAAGATAAACGATAAGCACCTGATCCATAGGTATGAGTCATGATGTATGGTCCAAGCCAATTAGGAGAAAATTTTCCCTGTTTACTTTTTTCTACTTTGGTTACGTGTTGATTTGCTTTCAGGACAAGGTCATCGACTTGGAAGGTTCATTCATGAACATGTTTGTCATAGGCACGTTTGATACGTTGTTGGTAAACTTGAAGGTGATCTAGAGCATTAAGATGACATTCGTCTAATAACTCTAGCTATGCTAAATGGTCCTGACGAAAGTCATCATCAGTGAGCATGTCATGGAGAGAAATAAGGAGTGAGGGGATCAGAAATTTGAGAGGCAGAACAACCTCTGTACCATAGACCAGAGAAAAGGGTGTGGCTGCAGTGGAAGTGTGAATACTAGTGCGGTATGCCCACAGGGAAAAAGGAATGTGCATATGCCAATCCTTCCTAGTATCGTCAACCACTTTCATGAGAATTTTTTTGAGGGTTTTGTTAGTGGATTTGGCTTGGCCATTGGTTTGTGGGTAGTAGGGTGATGAGAAACTAAGTTGAATGCCGAAGGCATCGTAAAGTTTTGTTAATGTTTTGTTTTTGAATTATTTTCCATTTTCGGTGATGAGGCGACGAGGAACACCAAAGTGACAAATGATGTGGTGGTTAATGAACTCACATATTTTCTCAGCTTTCGTGGAAATGAGAGGTGTGGCTTCTACCCATTTTGTGTAGTATTCGGTAGCAGTGATGATCCATTGATGGCATTGGGAAGAATGATGATTGATTTCTCTAACAAGATCCAAACCCCATTGAGAGAAGGGCCAAAGGTCACGAGCAACCTGTAAGGCATGACTAGGTGTATGATGAAGGTTGGAATGTTGTTGGAATTTTACACAACAGTTTGACATGTAGTCACAACAATCATGGTTAAGGGTCGGCCAGTAATAGCCTAGGCGAAGAATACACTTAGCAACAATAAGGCCACTAAAGTGACCTCCACATATGCCATCATGAACCTCCTTAATGGTATAAGGAATTTCAAGAACTTGTGAGGCATCGTAAGAGAATACCATCAAAGCCATGCTTATAGAGGAGTCCTCCCAGGATGATGTAACGAGAGACCTTTTTAAGGAAGGTGCATTGTCCGTTACGGGTGAGATCAGGAGGTAAGATGGAGAAAGAAAGGTAGTAGGAGTATTGTTTATACCAAAGGTCACTCAGGTCAAGGGTATTGGTTCCAATTGAGTAAACATTGTGAGGTAAATAAGAAGGTGAATGGAGGTGTTGTACAGTGACAAATATTTGGGAATCAGCGGGTGAAGTGGGTATTTGGGAAGCTAAGCAGGCCATGGTATCTACACATTTCTTGGTGGAATGTGGGATGGTTTGAAGGGTGTAACAATCAAAGGTGGTCAAAATTATGTCTACATGATGTTTATACTTTTGAAGTATCTCATTATGACATTGGTACATACCATTGACTTGGTTTATGACCAATTGAGAATCACCAAAGATGTTGATTGATTTGACATCTAGGGCATAGGCAGCTTGGAGACCTAGTACAAGCACTTCGTATTTGGTAATATTGTTGGTACATTCAAAATCTAGTTTGAAAGACAAAGGCATGGGTTATCCATCAAGAGGAATGAGGATAATACCAGCCCCATCCCCACGCTGACACTTGGAACCGTAAAAAAAGAGTGTCATTTGATAAGGAGGTTCATCCAAGGAAAGGGTAGCAATCAACTCATCTGGAAAGTCAAAATTAGAGGGTTGATCCCCAGAAATAGGTGCATCAGCCAATTGGTTGGTGATAGCTTGGCCCTTGATGGACTTTTGATGAATGAATTTGAGGTCAAGATCAGCTAAAAGCATAAGCCATCATGTGCAAGCATGCTGATTTTGATAAGGTTTGGCATACATGAAGTGTAAGGGGTCGGTGTTGGTCACAACATAGGTTTTGTGGTTGAGTAGGTAATGATCGGAGTTTTGTGGTAATGAAAACTAAGGCTAAGTAGAGTTTTTTAGGATGGTTGTATCAGGTTTCATATTCCAAAAGAGTACGGTTGATATAATAAACCACCTGCTCCCTGTGTTGTTCATCGCGATGAGTGAGCATGGCTCCCAAGGAGTGATCGGTAGCGGATATGTATAGATAAAAAGGTTGATCATCTTTAGGTGGGATAAGTACGGGTGGTTGGAGAAGGTATTGTTTTAAGGCCTCAAAAGCTTTGTGATAGTCATCATCCCATTTAAAGGAGACATCCTTCTTGAGCAGATGATGAAATGGTTGACACTAATCAGATAATTGTGAAATGAAATGGTGACAAATAGACTACAACTTACCTTGCAGGCTATGGAGTTGTTTAAGGTTAGTGGTGGAGGCATTTCGAGAATGGCCTTGAATTTAGTAGGGTAAACTTATACACCATGGAGGGAAACGATAAATCCCAGGAGCTTTCCTGAGAGAACTACAAAGATGCACTTCTTAGGCTGAAGGTGGACGTAATATTTAATGAGGTGGTCAAAGATGGTTTTGAGGACAGAAATTTGCTCAGAGCGATGTTTAGATTTGGCCAAGAGATCATCCACGTAATCTTCCAATATGCGATGCATGATGTCATGGAAGATGTAAGTCATAGCCCACTGATATGTGGCACCAACATTTTTAAGGCCAAAAGGCATGACTCGATAGCAGAAGGTCCCCCATGGGGTGATGAATGAGGTTTTGTGTTGATCTTCTGGGGCAAGAAAAATTTGGTTATAACCCAAGAAGCCATCCATGAGTGATAACATCTCATGACCAGTAGTGAGGTCAACCAACTGATCAATACCAGGTAAGGGAAAGTCATCTTTCGGGTAGGCTAGGTTGAGGTCACGGAAGTCCATGCAAATGTGGAGTCCCCCTATTGCTTTAGTAACAGGGACAATGTTAGAAATCCAATGAGGATAATCAATGGGTAAGATGAAGGAAATGGAAAGAAGGCACTGAAGTTCTTCTTTGACAAGAAGAGCAATACGAGGGTGCATTTTCCTCAGCTTTTGTTTGATGGGTTTAGCATCGGGAATGGTTATGATATTGTGGACCATTATGGTGAGGTCAATACCGGGCATGTCTGCGTAAGACCAAGTGAAAGTGTGGTTATGATCTCTGAGAAAAGAAGTGATGGCTTCCTATTTCAGCAGCATCTAAAGATTGTCTGATCTTTAGGATGTGCAGGTCGTCTTGAGTATGAATGTTGATCTCGATAATCAATTCATTCAACATGGTTTTCATCTCAGAGGGTAAAAAAGAATGAATATATGAGTCTTCTGCACCAAGGTAGGTGAGTATGGATTCATCATCCTGACATTGAACGATGTTAATTGTAGGTGTGTCATCATCAATCATTTCAGGATATAGGAAGGGAAGAGTGGAAGGGGCCTCACCCTCACGTTGATAAGTCAAAGGCCCCAAGGAAATGGTGTTTATGAAAAAAAAAGTTAGGAGGGATAGATTTAGGATCCATCAACTCCGTTGGTGAAGGTGGTGATGAAGGTGGAGAGGG
The DNA here is from genome assembly GCA_019776745.2 of Taxus chinensis. NCBI lineage: Eukaryota > Viridiplantae > Streptophyta > Pinopsida > Cupressales > Taxaceae > Taxus > Taxus chinensis. The sequence continues at coordinate 489,092,550 of CM034154.1, forward strand.
TGAAGAAGGTGGAGAAGGGCTAGTGTCCTTAATGAGTTCAATGCAGGCCTATTTGGTAGGTGGTTCGGGAAAGCTGATACCACTACGGTCATTATGTTTGCGGGTGGTACATGGAATAATGGTATGGCAGCCTTGCTCATAAAATCCAAAACCAAAACCCTTCCATGCACATCGGTGTAGGAAGGTGTGGGTGAAACGATGATTGGTAAGTGATTGGAAGTTAGTGGAAAATGGGCGGGTTTGTGATGGTGGTTCAGGTGTGTAAGTGGTAGTATCAAGTCCCCCATAGGTGAGACTAGTATGAAGATGAGGAGGACCATAAAGGAGGCATTCTCCTATACGGTGATCGTAGCGAGAGTGTTGGTGAAGACTTCCATACTCCTGTGGAGTAAGGAATGTGTTGACACTATATAGGCGGTACTCCCCCAGAGTGAGGCATTGAAAAACACCTTCCAAGGGATCAGTGGTTGGTATGTAGGTAGCTGGTATGGATAATGTGTCGGAGGTTGATGTGGAGGTGGAGTTAAAGAATTGGGAAGCTGATGGGTTAGCCATGGAGTTTATGGCAAACAGTAAGAATGGAGGAGGTATGTGTGGTACAAGTAGTGGCTATACTGGTAGGTGGAGGTGTAGGTGAAGCGGTAGTGGTCGCGGAGGTAGATGGCTTGATAGGTATGAGCACATCATTGGGTCGGTAAAGCATGTTGCATGTTTTAAAAGGTGATGGGTCAGCTTGGAATGGTATAGGTGTGTCCTTCATGTTCAAACTTTACACAATGATGCAAAGTGGAAGGAATGCAACCCATGACATGGATCCAAGGTCTACCAAGTAACAGGTTATATTGGAATTCCCCCTCCAAAACGTAAAACAATTCAGGAATAGTGTGGGGGCCCACGCGAATGTGGAGGATGATGGTGCCTAGTGTAGAGGTGATAGCATCATTGAATGAACGCAACATGACTGGGTGTTTATGCATGTAATTGTCAGGTATGCACATTTGAGCGAATGCATGGGATGAAATGATGTTAATGCTAGCGCCCCCATCAATCATCACACAACATACCCGTATGTCATCGATGTGGACAGAGATGAAGAGGGCTGGGTCTGGGTCATCATTTTGGTGTGGTGCGATCTCTTCCTCTAAGAAGCTAAGGGAGGCCACTTGGTGAACAAGGTGGGGTGAAGATGAAGGTGGTAATTTGGTGAGAGAGGCTACATGATGGGGTGTGATAATGGAGGCTATGGGTGTACGGATCATTAGGTAAAACCTCAATTGATTGAAGAACCTCCATGAGAGCTTGACGATGGGATTCTAAGGTTTGGATGAGGTCATATATGGAAATTTTGAGGGGAGATTGGTGTAACTTTTTAAGCATGGTGAGATGTGTGACACCATTAGAAATTGGATACGTGGGGCCACGAATAGTTATTTTAGGTATGGGTGCAGATGGTATGTTGGGTATAGGATTGTTTGGTGGGTCAGTTGCATTTTATTTTCCCTTATCCTTATGAGCATGTGTAGTGACATGTATCATGTTGATCTAAGGGGAGTTGGAAAATGGAGAAGGTGTAGGGTGAGTGTTATAACGACATGATGGGAAAAAACCTACTGAAGGAGAAAAACCTTGTAAGGTCAGTTGGGCACAACGACATTTGGGTGGTGGCGTGGCAAGTTCTCTTATGTGAACCATGTTAATTTCAAATCTTGGGGTGGATCTAGGAGAGCTGTGAGGGTGGAGGTTGTGGTCGTTGAGTGGGTAGTGTGGGAATGGGTGTTGGTGAAGTAGGATCCTCGTCGAGAAGGTCATCTTTGTCAAAGTTGGTTTCTGGTGGACACAATTGGATAAGGATATATTTCAAGGCCTTGCAGTTCTCCACATCGTGTCCTGACACACGATGGTATGCAAAAATTTTAGTATCGTCAAACCCTTTTGGCTTGGGTTTGAGGGGGTCGTAAGGTCTGAGTGGCGGTAATGTGATGACAGAGGTCTCTAGGAGGTTGGTTAAAATTTTGGCATAAGACCCTACTAGTGGATCACAATGGGAAGTAAATGTGGGTTTGGGTGTAGGTGTAGGTGATTGTTGAGGAATGGTCTTTAGAAGAGGAGGGGGTTGAGCCATGGGTTTAGGTGTTGGTGTGGTTTTAGGTGTCGGTTCGTGTTTGTTTAGGTATGGGTATAGTAGATGGATGGGTAGGAGGGTGTGTGGTCATTTTGACTACCTTATTGTGGGGTAGTGGAGTTTTGTTTTTGGGTTACACCTTCTTGGGTAAAGGTGATGTGGGTGTATGAGGTCTAGAAGGAAAAGCCGATGGAGGAAGAGGGCGAGTTACCCATGGGGATAATGGGGGTGCTGTGAAGGTAGATGATGTAGGTCGTGCTTGAGGTGCACGAGACAGTGACTGAAGTGTAGTGGGTAGTGAAGCAATAGCTTAGGGTATTGCAGAGGTATGGGTGGTAAAGAGGCTTGCAGGTGTAGGTGTAAGTTCGGGTTGGGCATCTAGGTAGGTCAGAGGTTTGTGAGGAAGGAATGGGTTGTTGTGTTTTTGGTTTATTGATGGGTGGAGGTTTCTTGACCATGTGGGGAAGTTGAGATCCTAAGATGGATGGGACAGGTGCAGGTGTGATTGGCGCAGCCAGGGTATAAGTTCTATGGGTTTGGTGCTTCTATTTGGGTGTTGGAGTAGGTATGGTTTTGACTTTGGAGGATGTGGCTAAATCATGTTTGATAGGTGGATGAGTAAGGCTAGTGGTTGGGGTGACCCCTAAAGTGGTAATGGGTTTAGTCGAGACAAATGTTGTAGGTATGGGTTTGGGTTTAGGTGTAGGTTGAGTTATGGGTAAGGGTGTGGTGTGAGCTATAATAGGTGTCATGGAAGGGGTTGTGATAGAGGTGATTGTGTTTGGTTCAATTGGTCAAAATGTTTTTGGGTAGATTGTGGAGGTATCAGCAAGGGATCTCTGCATCTGTGTTGAGATGGGGAGTAAAAGGTGCCCCCATAGTAGAGCCCTATCCACATAATCTAAGTGATCAGCCAAACGTGAGAATGAAATGTCTGTAGGTGGAGTTGGTGAGGACCTAATGGAAATTCCCATAAAATGTGTCTTAGAGATGGGGAATTGGCTAGCTTCAGCTTCCGTGGGTAAGAGAGCCAAAAGTAGGTCTGTAGGATTTTGGGTGGCTGATGGAGAATGCTCACCAAGAGGTAAAGGTATCTCAACTGGGTCTATGATAGGTGGTGGAGATGATGGGTGCTCCTCTATGGGTGGAGGAGGTACTATAGCTAAAGGCTCTCTAAGTGGTGAAGCCAGGGGTGAGATGGTCTCAATGTTAGCGAAAGATTCCTCCGTAGGTGATGAAGGAGATGAAAGGTGTTCCTCTATTGGTGAAGGAATAGGGGAGGTTAGTTCCGACGCTGGAAGGAGGATTTCGAGCTAGGATCTCCTCTATGGAAGGAATATGGGGTAATTGGGAGGTGACAAGTGTGTCATTAAAGATAGCGTGAACCTCACGGGTATGGGTATCGTGAGTGGAGGTCTCACCGGTTTGATCAAATGAAGGGGCATGGTTAGGAAATGGTTTCTTGAAGATATGTAGGTTTTGGTTGGTAGGTGCATTAGGATTATCCATGGTTAACTCACCTTTCTCGAGCATTTCTTGGACAATATTTTTGAAAGTGATGCAGTTACCGTCACTATGACCCTTTACTCGATGATAATTATAGAAATCATGTTCTTTATACCATGTGGGCATGGGGCGAGCAGGGTTAAAACTAGTGTGTGGTTTTATAGGTGGAAGGGTGATGGCTCTAGCTTTGATAAGATTTTCTAAGACATAAGAGTAAGGCTCCCTGATTGGGGTATATTTCCGCTGCTCTCATATGAATTGAAAAGTCTGGACAGGTGAGAGATTAGATGAGGGGGTAGCCTGATTTGACAGATGAGCTGGGCCTGCCTTGAGTACCACTATGTTAGTGGTTCCCTTAGATTTTGAATAATTGGTTTGTGGTTTGGAAGAAGAAGAGGTATCATTCGACTTGAATGCCAAATTCTTATTGCATAATTGGATTTTCTTCTCTTTGATGGCCTGAATCTCTAACTTTCGTGCCATAGTGAATGCTTCATCAAATGTTCAGAAGGTTTCAACCTACAAGGTCAGTGAGATATGCCCGACATAAGCCCGTGTGAAGAGCTCGATGAGTTCTGTTTGTGGCAGTTGGAAGGTAAGTTGGTTGATCAGGCTGCGCTAGCGAGCAACAAAATCTGCGATAGATTCGTCCTCATACTGACGTGTGGAATATAGATCAGTCATGGTAACCTTCTTGATGATATTGATAGATAAATGATCAAAGAAGGCTTGGGCTACTGATTGAATGAGAATATAGAGTGTTTAGGTAACCCACTATACCAATCTAATGCAGGTCCAGTGAGGGACATGGGAAAGGTTCTCAAGAGCAAGGCATCATCATGAGCGATCAGATAACACCCATGTTTGAATGACTGCAAATGTTGTTGCGGGTCTTCTTTGCTATTGAAACAATTGAATTTAGGCATTTCCCAATGCACGGGGTATGAACAGGATAGGAATGGATGGGTGAATGGGCTCATTGCAAATCTCGTCTTAGGTGAGAGTGTTGTGGGAGCTGGAAACTGATGCCTCCAATGTCTGCATCTTGTCCAACATCAATTTAATTAGGTTGTTGGTGGGTTGTGATGATTGGATGCCTCCTGTAGCATGAGAAGGTTGGTTTTGGGCATATAACAGGGGTGGCACTCCAGTGTATGGGGCTGCCATGTAGGTTGGTGGAGAAGAAGGCAATGAAATAGGGGGTACGTACCCAGTGTGTATAATGGATGAAACGAGAGGTTGTTGATAGTATGTATATGGGGGTGGAAGGGTCGTGGTAACCCTAGTGGCAATAGGGGCTAATGATTGTGGAATGGAAAGGACCACGTTCTGAAATGGGGTAGGGGTCACCGACACTAGAGGTGGTAATGTAGCTATGGGTATGTGTGAGACATTAGGGGTGGATGAGATTATGTTCGGGGTAGTTGTCGAGGGTATTGTGGATGTAACGGGTGCCACGGGGGTAATAGATGTGGTAGTCATAGCGGGTATAGGACCTAACTGTGAAATGATTGGGGGTAAGGTAGATGCAGGTAGCATGGAGCTAGATGGGGCCAATGCAAGAGTGGGTGTGAGAGTTAGGGGGATAGATACGGGCATGCCGCATATATCAATTGACCTGAGGCATCTCGAGTGGATGAGTGGGAAAGGTAAAACTACAAGGCGGTAGGGTTTTGGTCAAGGAGTCATGAAAACTCCTCATCTATGGTAGTGATAAGTAATAGGCTGGATGGGATCCATGGATGGTGATAAAATGGAAGGTGGTGAAGGACTAGGTGGGAGTGGTTGAAAACTGGCATGAAATATGAGTGTGCTTGCTTGTCTTCGGGTCAGCACCATGTGAACCAATACTGATCAGGTAGGGCTGCTTCTCTGTAAATGACACAGAGAATAGTAGGAACAGGTGAATCTGGTGACAAAAAGTAGATTAAGTACCAAATGGTGGCTGGAATGTGAAATAAGCTAACCGATGCCGGTTAGGGAAAACCAACAGTCAGGGTAACCACTGCCTATTACTATAGAAAATGGACAGTGAGTGAAAAACAAGGAAAAAGGTAAAATTTGATAGGTATGCCAAATCTGATGATGTTTACAACATCAATGGGAATGATGATAGTGACAGGGACTATGAAAAGTAGAAAAAAATGAATGAAAATGTCCTTTTGAGTAGGTTAGCAAAAGGACCTGGAACTGATGTCGGTTGGGTATAACCGACGACAGTTAGAGATAACTGACGACGGTTACTGTGAAATTGAAATAGTGATGAAAGAAAAGTGGTTGTGAATTAAAATTTGATGTAGAATCAGACCCAGAATTCTGAGAATGATGATGATATGGCCCAGGAACACTCAGGTGAAGCTGGAATACACCAGCTATGATGAGGAGCATGCAAGGATGAACAAAAAAGTGAAGAACGTGATCTCTCACCTCAAAACGCAAGCCAAGCAGAAACACTAAGAAAATGTGATCCTAGGAGTGCCTTTTCTATTATGTTTGTTTAGCTTATGCTATTTAGGGACTGACACATGAATTGTGAAATAGAGTTTTTTGGTGAGGATGGCTTCCTACAAAGAAGGAGATCTAAAAGGTGAGGTTTCAGGTATGTTATGGTGGGGGTGGGCTTCGCTCTGAAGTATGACTCGATAGAGCAGTGAGCTGGGTGCCCACTGTGTCATGATCGTGTGATCACCTACAACTTCTTCTAGGTAGGATGTTGTTTAAGAATGTATGTATTTTGAATTTTTGTGAGGTTTGGTAAGACTCAGAGAAAGAGAAAAGGAAAGAAGTGCTTTTCTACAATTCGTTTGTCAACCATCAGCTGGGCATGACTTCCAGCGTATAGGTTGCCCTCAATTAATGTGAGCTAATGCAATAAATCAGAATGGAATGCACTTATTTTTAATCCCAAATCAAAATGTAAAATTGGATGACACAATAAGATGAAGAGGAAGAGGGATGCTCTTTCACTACAATGTAGAAAACATGAAGAAATGGTTCTTTTTAATTACACCAAAAGAAAAGTTTCCTTTAGAGAAAATAGAAAGAAGAGGTGGGTTACCAAGGAAGAAAATTAGTGTGTATGCTTTTCAGAAGGGAAACAAACACACAAATTTTCCTAGGAATGAATGAAATGCAAGGAACCTCGGATGGGTCCCACCGGGCATGCCAAAATGTTTCACCTTTTTCTTAGATTGTTTCTTTGAAGTGTTGATGAAACAGATAGGGTAACGGGCGTAGGAGGAATACTTGTTCAAATGCTGGTTGATGGGTTGTTGCATGCGTATGACTTCTGAATCCATAGCTGATCATGAGAGCTTCCTTTTGGCTAGGAGGAACTACCTGTAATGCAAAGCAAGACCACCAGAAGGAATTAAACAATATGGGCAGTGAACTGCCTAGCGTATGCTAGATCCGGGAAGTGTGATACTTCCTAGATGGATTATTAGTCCACTATTTTAAACAATTTAATGTTGTAAACAAAGTAAATCCTATTGTAATTTGAAATGATTTAGGTATCTCACTTAAAACACAATAAGAAATAGATCTAATCTAACAGGCTAAGCTAGAATAGAATCCAAAGGTCAAATGATTGGTTCTGGGTTCTGTAGGTTTGACAGAGGTCTCAGGTAGATCACAGGTGGATGAGGGTGAGATGAAATTAAGTGGGTAGGTCTCTGTTTTGGGATGTGTGGGAAAATACAGAGACTGATGTTGGTCAAGGGTAACTGACGACGGTCAGGTGTGACCAGTGCCGGTTACTATGAAATTTGGAAATGTCATAGAACAAACTTTAGGTATCCTTTGTGATTACACAAAGGAATTTGGTTGGTCAGGATGAGGTATTGGGTGATTGGGGTAGGCTTTGGTGAGGATTTAATGGGTATATGGAGGTGGAAATGTTGGAGAAGGTCAATAGGTGGCTAGGTAAGCAATAGATGATAAAATAATGATGAAATGAAATAAACCAGAGAAGTATGATGTTATACTTACTTGGATTCTGGTCCTGGATGCCTGTGTGTGAAGGATGGAGGTGTTGATGAGAGGCTTGAAGGCTACAAGTGATCACCAACTGAAGGAAAGCTTCTGCATGGGCTGCATGTGCACTCCTCTTTGCTTGGTTAGATCAGATCATGGCTGGGATGGTTGTGCAGGAAAAGATGTTTGATCTCCTTCCTTGCATGCATGGTCTCATTGGAATTCACTCTCTGAAGATGTGTTATCTCTCTAAGATGTGATAATGCTCACCAAAATTTTTTCTTCCAACAACTTCCAACCTTGAGAATAAGGTTTTTTTGGGGTTAAAAGGGTAACCGATGGTGGTTCTGGCTTAACCGGTGACGGTTAGGGGTAACCGGTGTCGGTCAAGGTGGGATTTCCTAGGTTTACTAAACTAGGGAGATCCTCTTGATTTCCTTGAGTCTCATGTCGTTAACCCATGGATTATACTGGGAGATTCTTGTGAGCATTTGGGAATGTGGTTAGAGGGAATGTAGGCATTTATTTTTAGGGTTTGGGTAAGACTTAGTTAGTTATGGCAACTTACTAAGAATAGGTCTTAGGTTGAGTTGGCTTGGTGAGGTGTCTAAGTGAACTGCATGTGTGGATATTATTTAAATAAGATATTTAAATAATAAATATAGTGAGGATAATGCATTAATTTAATTAAATTAATATTAGTGGGGTGAAGGTGGTCGTGGCTAGGTGAATGTGATGAAGGGTGCTTATTTGTCGAGGGACCAAAGGGGAGTGTGACCTAATTTTATTGTCTACAATGCCAAAATTGCCGCACCATTGGAAGAGTTATTGAAAGGGAAAGGTACATTCTATAGCAGAGAACTGTACAACATGCATTTGAAATGTTAAAGGAAAAACTTACTACCACACCTATTCTATGTTTTCCTTTTTGGGACCAACCCTTTCATGTACATGTTGACACCTCTGACATTCCCATTGGCATGATGTTGGCTCAACTTGGAGAAGGTATTGTAGATCATCCTATCTATTTTTCTAGTAGAAAGGTGACTCCTGCAGAATAAAATTACACAACTATAGAGCATGAAGCTTTGTCAATGATCTATGTGCTACATAAATTCCCCCAGTACCTACTAGCCACACCATTTGTCTTTTATACAGATCACATGACATTGAAGTATTTAGTAAACAAACCTATTCTATAAGGGTGCATAAGTTGATGGGTGATCTTATTTCAAGAATTTTATTTCATAGTTGTGGTGAATCCAGGGAAAAGTAATTTTGGACTAGACTATCTATCTAGAATATAGTTAGGAGAAAAAGCACATGAAATTGAAGATTCCATACTAGATGCATAGTTATACAGGTTATAATGAGTGTCATTAGAACTAGAGGACATTGTTGTCTTTCTACAAATAGGGATGACACCAATAGGAATGAAATCCTTGGAGAAGAAATAGCTTGCTATACGCGTAGCCCCCTATATGTTAATCAATGGTGACCTGTACAAATTAGGATAAGATGAAGTATTACGCCATTGTGTATTGGAACATGGGCACACAAATATTATGGAATAATCTCATGGTGGTATTGCAAGTGGCCATTATACTCGTGATTCCACTGTGCACAAGATTCTACTCTTTGGATTATGGTGGGAGACCCTATATAAAGATTGCAACAAATTTTGTAAGGTTTGTGATCATTTTCAACACCTTGGGAAACTAGGTCAACAAGATGAAATGCCTCTAAGACCCTTTACTAGTGCAGAAGAATTTGAGAAATGGGCTATAGATTTTGTGGGTCCTATTTCACCATATATGCATAGAAATGGATCACATTACATCATAACTTGCATAGATTATCTGACAAGGTGGGTAGAAGCAACACCTACAAAGGATTTTACAACAGCTAAAACATCCAGGTTTCCTTGGGAAGATATTATTAACAGGTATGGATGTCCTTTAAGTTTGACCACTGATAGGGGAATACATTTTATTAATGAGACAATCATAATTCTATTAGATGAATTAATGATTGCACACCATAAGACTACACCCTATTATCATCAAGAAAATGTGACTGTTGAGGCTTTCAATAAAATTTTGAGCCAGAAATTGACAAAAATGTGTGATGTCAGAAGAAAGGATTGGGATGATAAAGTATCTGCAATACTTTGGGCATATCAAACAACATATAAAAGGTTAAAAAAAGCCACACCATTTCAGTTAGTATTTACTATGGAAGCAGTTCTTCCTATGGAATTTATGTTACCTTCTTTATGTATTATGCATGCTAGAAGACTTGTTGATGAACAAGCATTAGAATAACCCATTGATCCGTTAATCAAATTAGATGAACATCGAGCCATAGCATGTTGGAGTCAAAAACAAGAGAAGGCCAAGCAGAAAACATGGCATGACAGGAACATCAAGGATAAAAATTTAGAGATAGGACAGATGGTGCTCCTTTATGATTCTAAGTTTTTGTGCCATCTATGAAAACTCAAAGTATATTGGTTGGGGCCATATTTTATCATTAACATACTCGAATTAGGCACTTGTCAGTTAGAGGCCCTTGATGGAATATGGTTACCCAGTTACTTCAACGAGAGTAGGCCGAATCCCTGTTATAAATAAGTTTTCTTGGTGTTTGTAATAAGGCAATATTTCCATTTAGATTAGGTTTTCAATTCTGAATTTCCTTAAATGTGTTTATTTATTTTTTGCTATGCTTTTTCAATTTAGCTGGTGTGTTTGTGTAATAAGCATGTTTACTCGCCAGAAGCTAATTACTATTTGAAGAATTTTTATGCACAGAGGACTGTACATACCCTTAGTGTGGGGTAGGTTGTTGATATTCAGGTACAATATTGTTGAAAATAAGTACACATGAAAGGAAATATCTATAGGTGTTACTCAAGGTTGGAAAATTGAAAAGAAAAGAAAGATATTTCTTCTAGACACAAGGACTATATATAGAGAGGAATGAAGAAACAAGTATAACACGAGGTCAACATGGGTCAGGATGACTACCAGTGGAAGGCACAGTGATGAGGTACTCAGGTGCATGGAAGTGTGCTAAAGAGAAGTCCATAACTAGAAGGTAGGAGGGCACACTAGAAGGTTATAGCTTGGGCATGAAGATGTACCATGTGGAAATAATGAAAATGGTCAATTAATGAGAGGATTGTTGGTAGGTAAAGGAGTAATAAATGCACTAAATTTTTGAAATTCTATATAAGGATAGGATGCAAGCTCATTTTTACCATTGCAATTGAGATAATTTGAAAAGGGTTAAGTGTAAATGATCTGAGAAATTGTGTTAAGGTGCGTAGAGTGTGAAAATAGATGTGAGGAGAAGGGTTGTGTGCTGGAGAAGCTTGTGTTCCCATAGGACAAGGGTTTGAGTGAAGAAGACACATTACAAACAAGATAGGGCACATGATTTCCACTAGGGCATGAATATTTAAGCTAGGGTTTTGATTTTATCAACTACAGAGGGGAGAAAAGAGAGATTTTTCAAATGGTACAAAAGAAAGCACCCGCAAGAGGAGATAAAGGGAAGAAGAAGGTTGAAGTAGAAGAAGAGATTGCTCTTGAGAGTAATGTTTTAGAAATGTAGTATCCAATGGGCATGATTATGGGACAAGAATGGGATTCGAATATCCGCTAATGTAAAATCAATGACTAAAACCATTGAACATTATATAATAAGAAGGATCTCGATGTATTGCTGAGAACAAAAAAAAAACAAGCACATGACAGAGGATATGCTAGTATATAATGACATTGGTGAGAATTTGGTGGAGTAGAATGGAGTCTACTAGTTGTATGAGCTACCATATTTTGGAAAGTATGAACCATTGTATTGGTGGCTGATGAGAAGATTCCATGAGGAAATTTTCTACTTCACCGGATGAAGGGTAAGAATCACAGTTTCTTTGATTTCAGTGGTGATAGGACTAAGTGCCTCAAGGTTAGACCTAGATAATGATTTAACGGATAAAGCCACAATCCTAGAGACGAGGAAGGAGATGGGGTATACCAAGTGTCTGCATGGTATGGAAATTGACAAGTTGAAGAAGTACCTAGTAGTGCAGGCTGCTGCACATCTTGTGGCAAAGCTGAATGACCAAGGAAGTTGGTCCCAGGTAAACATAATGTGGTTACATGTCGCTAAGAAGATGTCTCAAGGAGTGGTATACAACATTGCAGATCACATAGCAAATACAATCATTGAAGAAGCACGAAAAGGTAACAGAATAAGTTTTGGTGATGTGTTATCGTCCTTAGTATTCATGGATATTGGGGTGTCAGATGACCTAAAGAAGAAGATTTTGGAGTACCCCACAGAACACAAGTCACCTACTGAAAGGTTTGGAAAGTACTTGTGTGATGGATCAATGAGTGGACCATTCAAGTAGAGGGCAGAGATGTGATACGATAGAATTCGTGTAGTGTTCGAGGAAGAGGGGCGCATACCCAAATATTTTCCTTCAGTGGTGGGTAAGGCATTTCAGTTTACAATATACCAACATTAATTCATCATGTGATTTGCGATGAAGGATGGGCTTAGAGCCCATGGTGTAAACTGTCATATGCCTTCACAACAAGGTATTTCCAGGCATCAGTTCATCAGTTCTCAGATGTATGCCACTTAACCTTCAATGTAGATAAGGTAGATTGTGACTACCACACTTTGAGGAAGAATTATATATATCTAGGGTGCAATGCATACATGGAAAGTATTATTTCAAATATTATAAGTATGAAACCTATGAGATTGGCAGTTGAGGAAACAAGAGCAGTGCTTTTGTACCTATAAATCAAACCAAATTTGGATAATGATAAGTGTGTGGAGAATTAGTTCATGCTTGCAGGGCCACCAAAGGGTAAGCATACAATGGAAAATGTCCCAACGCCCAAGCCTGTAGAAACAATTCAAGTTAATGATGAAGAGGAGGAGCATGAGGATAATGGTGGTTTGGAACACAGAGGTAGAAGATAGCCTCTTAATAAGGATGAAGCTGATTTTGTAACTGCTCCACCTCAGCCACAAGAGGGAGATGATGACGACTTGGATGTAGTCCAAGGATATCATCGATTCAAGAGAGTGTTCAGGAAAATAAGGACCTCGGGTCCTACTCCGTAAACAATGTGAAAATCACCTCAACTCTGTCCAAAGAAGGAGACAATTGAAAAAGGAGAAGGAAATTAAAGTTGAATAAGGGCATGGAAGAGTTAGAGGAAAGCATGACCAATTATCTTACACCTCCAAAGAATGTAGAGGAATAAAAATATGAAGAAATGAAGGATGGAAAAGAGGAAGAAAAAGGGGCAGAAGAGACAACAATAGAGACTACTCAGGACATAATAGCGCAAGTTCCCAATCTTGAATCTCAAGTTCCTCAGTAGCCTAGATCAAGAAAAACAAGTGGGGAGTATATTCCACTAGCCATGGGCTATGATGAGGACACAAATAAAATTATCTGTGCCCGTTTCCAGAGCACAATGTCATAAAAGGAGTTATACGGTTGGGAATTAATGGATGAAGATATGGCAATAGTGTGCACAAGGAAGCAATTGTCTTGGTTTATGAACACGCACATGGATGAACCAAAATTTGATGTATGTGAGGAGTCATGGGTGTCAAGGAGATTGAAAAATACACCTCAGGATAGACATATAACAATAAATCCTACTGTTATATCAGATGAATAGGTGATTAATGCTTTGGTGAAAGTTTCAACAGATGTCACACGTCAGAATATGGACAAATCTGCCACAATTAGGGCGCTAAGGGAGGAGATAAACACTAAGGATGAGGAGATAACACACCTAAAATAGGAAAAACATTTGGCATAGAAGAAGAACATTGTGTTTATTGACATGACATAGGAGATTGGTGACAATTTCATGAAGGCTAGGCCACACTTAGAACCAAATGTACCCAAGACATTTCCTTCGGCAATACATAATGTCAATACATTGGTGGACTTAGTGCTTGAAGATGAACCTCTATGCATGCCTGAGCCAAAGGATCCAACACAAGAAGCATAGTGCGAAGGCTTAAGTGATGCGGAAGATTGCTTCATATGAAGGATTGCTTCAGAGCTTACATGAGGAACTCAAGAAGGTGGATCAAGTGCTAAATATTTGTACAGTGCCAGAGATTGTTAGAAGGAACAAGACCATTTTAGAAGATAATGAGGTCCTGAAGGCCATGAAGGATGAGACATTAGGTCACGCAAAATGGTTAGCACTTGTTAAGAAGAAGCACAAGGCCCTTACATTTAGTGAGGAACCTCAGAGGGAAAGGCTAGATGAGTTGGGAAAACTCATCATTCAAAAGATGGACTTGTTGGATGAAAGAATGAATGGCATGTCTAGCATATTGTTGGTATTACAGAATGAAAAAGGAGAGATTGCAAGGGATGAATTGGAGTCAAATGCATTAGATATTCCAGAGAAAGTAGAGGCCGCACTCAATGACTGATAGACCTTAGAGGTAGAGATGAAAGAGGAATATCTAGGATTAATTATTTAGGTTACAGAGGAAGACACTACAGGTTAAAAAATTATTTCATTCATAAAAATTATTTTTATTCCTTTATTCATATTCTTTGGTTTGTTTTTGGAGAAAACCATTGCTTGGGCGGCAATGAAACTAGTGTGGGGTAATTTTGATCAGCCAAACTTTGAAACTTAGTGAAGAAAATACAAGGGGTTCACGTCGGAGAATAGAGTGCATTCAAAGGCACAGAAGCATTAGAGAGGATCGTGTATAGAACAAAGATATATTTGGGACCTATCCATTTTTCATGATGAGGATCTATTTTTAGAGATAGCGTGTGGAGCACTCAAACCGATTAGAGACTTACACATCACACATTGGATATTTTTGGATGATTAGCTATGAAGCAATTTGCATGAATGTAGGATAAAGATAGAATCATGAACTAATATTTGACAAAGAGAGATCTATTGATAACACTCTTGTATGTAATCCTATTTTTGTAACACTGCGTGGCTAATAATATCATGCGACCTATTCTGGGATGAGATAAGCGGCGAAGGGAAAGTTCCCACCCTTATAAATATGTAGTGAACTATGTGGTAGATATATATATATATATATATATATATATATATATATATAGATAGAGAGAGAGAGAGAGATAATAGAAATACATGTGAGAACTAGGGTATAGTGAGATTATGTTGCTAGATTTCTTATGCACATGAGTGTGTACTACTTTTATTGTAATGAAGCTTCTGTGTATTTATTTTTATTAATATAATGGTGATTATGGACTTAAAATAAGGTGTTCTCATTTTTATAATTTAGTATTACATGCTTGATTCCATTATGGTTATCTATTAAATTTGTTATGTTCTAGATCTAGGTCTGAATATGCACTGTATAAAAGATATGTTAGTTATAGATCTACATGATTAAAGTCTTCATCATGCTAACATATTTCAAAATCAACCCTAAAGAGGGGCATGGTACCTTTGCATGCTTCAAGTGAGCGCTCAGTCTAGGCTAAGTGATGTGCCAGCGCCGTCGAGCTTGTATTGCTGAATTCTAGGTTGCATCAGATTCATATTTATGAAAATTCCTTCGATTTTATTGAATGTCACTCTTATTTTCGTTTATGATTCCTCCTTTTGTGTAGGTTATATCTTTGCAGCTAATACTCCTTTACCACATCTATAAACACCAACAAACTTGTGTATGTTTCCTCTATCCATATCTAGCAAGGGTGGTTCTTGGGTGACCCTCTAAACTCATATTCTATTTTTTAAAATTTTATCCTATTCTACATCTTTCTAAATGATAACAAGTACTTCTAAAACTTTGTGTTGTAATAAAAATGATGATGAAATATAGGTAACAAATGTGAAGAGGCTCGGGGAATTTGTAGCTCCTCCTAGGATCAAACTTGCAGTAATGGTCCCTAAACATTCTGCAACATTCAATCAACTTAAATATGGTCAAGACCTCTAAGATCTAATGCCAAATGTGGTGTAGAAATAGGAATGATAACCAATGAATATTTTATTTATTTTAAAAAAATTGATTACAATGTGCAAGTGAGCTACAATACTTATGGGTATTGTACAGTCATCATCAAATAATAAAATAGCTATGTGGGTTAAAAAACCGAACTATAATATAAACAAAAGGCTATCGGGGAAATTTTTCCCATTATACAAAAATTAAATTAATCCTAACTATATAACAAAATATCTAACTAATTGTAAATAATAATTATGCAAAATTACTATTATGTATAGTTTTTACCTAACATGAGCCACATTTTAGAGGAATATGGATTATGATTTTTCTACTTTGATTAATGAATCATGGTGTTCTATCAAGATAATATCACTGTGTTTTCTAAGAGAAAAGACCATAAGGAGCATATAGATATATTTTTTATAATGGTAGGTAGTTTTGAATTTCACTCAATCCTACAAAATATGTTTTTTGGGTAGAGAGAGAAAAATTATTTGGTCACATTGTTTTCAAAGAAGGCGAGATGATTGATCCAGGAAGGGTAAAATAAATTGATAACATTCCATTTTCATGCTCTAAAATGTATGTTCAATAATTCTTTGGGAAAATTAATTTGGGTTGATGTTCTATATCTAATTTTATTGAGATCAAAATACCAATTACCAACATGTTAAAGAAGAACCAAGTTAATCAATGGACTACCAAAGTAGAATACACATTTTATGACATAAAGGAATATCTTAATAAAGTACCTATACTTGCTAGATCATATTATGGTAACAATTTATAGATATTTTCCTTTACTTCCTCTCATACTATAGATATTTTCCTACTACAAAATAATATTGATGCACATGAACAACCCATAGGTTTATATAGGAAGACATTGCAACATGTTGAGTGGTACTATGTTGTCATAGAAAAACAATCCTAGGTTTTGATTAAAGTAATGAAATATTTTAGATCGTACATTATCATCTCAAACATAAAATTATATGTGCCCCATACCATATTCAAAGACATCTTGAATCTGCTTAAAACTTCTATGAAGAGATGTAGATGGGTAAATAAATTACGATAATTTCACTTTAAGGTGTATGCCATAAAGATTGTGAGAGGTAATGGACTAGCTATATTGATGGAACAGACGAATTTAAATACTACTACAGTCAATTTTCTATAAGGGAGTGATATACCAGACGAGGATGAACTAGGTGAGTCAAAATGGTATAAATATGTTACATACTTCTTAAAACATATTTGTTTTCCTCCTAATTTGGATAAGAAACAACATAGATATCTTATACTGGCTTCTCATAAGTATGTGATAAATGAAAAGTTATTGGATTGGAGTAATCTAGAGGTTGTTCTCATGAGGTATGTGAATAAAGAGGAGTCTATAAATTTAATTAGAGAGTTCCATCAAGGGTTGTGTGGAGGTCATTATGAAGCAAAGACCACTACTCATAAGATCATTAGAGATGGTTATTATTTTCTTTCATTATTAATATATGTTGCTAAAGTGGTTAGGAAGCGTGACCCATGTCAATGCTTCACAAGGATATTAAATAGTTTAGTGCTCCCCCTCTTGTTCTAGTTATCATAAAATATCAGTTTTAGAAATGGGGAATGGATTTTAATGGAGAAGTTTGTGATCATTATAGTTGTGGTCATAGATAGATCTTAGTTGTAACTAATTATTTTACAAATTGGGTTGAATAAAAAATAATTCAACTTACAGAGTGGTGATGGATTTTTTCAAAATAATATAATCACTAGATTTGGTGTTCCGAGTAAAATTCTAGTTGATAATGCCACGTGCTTCAAAGATGTTCCTCTATTGAAAATGAGTAATCAATTAGGTATTAATCTGACATATTATTCCAATTAGTACCCACAAGGGAATGACTAGGATGATTCCAATAATAAAAACATGATAATAGTTATTAAAGGGACTTTATAATTGAATTAAAGAAAGTGGAAAGAAATATGAACGTATATCGTTTGGATAAACATGATTACTCCAAAAAAAGCCACACGCAAGATTCCTTTTGAGATATATTATGGTATTAATGCCACACTTATTACAAAGTTGGAGATCTACACTTTCTAATTATTACAAGAAGTAAACTCTGATGTGTTGACCAATATGTAGAGAGAATCAATCAACATATTCAGTTGGATAAAGATAGAAAAAAATTACATTAGAGATGTGTGAAGTTTAAAACAATATGAAGAGAATATTTGACAAAAAATTTCTTCGAAATAATTTGAACTAAATGAATCAGTGCTTCTCTAGGAAAAAATGCATGAAGATAAAGGAAAACATGGGAAATTTGATCCACTTTAGGCATATGCCATATGCAATAGATAAATTAATTGAGGATACTACTTATTTCTTGAGGGATCTTAATGGTGAGGCATTGGAGCTTTCTACCAATGGTAGAGATCTCAAATATGTTAGTATAGAATTAGTAGTGATGTTATTATATAGTGTATATATGTGTGTGTTTCCCTTTTGGATATCGTGCATGTATGTATTTACTGATTTGGGTATGTTTTTACTTATTTTATAATTTTCTAATTAGATGTTTGTGATCAAGGTGTGTACTTAATCTATGAATTTATAGGTTTGTTTACACTGTAGTAGTCTACTTTAACTGGTTTAAATAAAGTTAGATAAAATTGGTCAGTTCTTAGTTATGGTATTTAAGATTATTGAGGATATTTGATTCAACTATGTATAAGGAATTAGTTTTTTTCTACCATGATTTTTTTTTTTGGATCTTGGGGTCCCTATAGGAGGAACCCATCCTGAAGCCAAACCAAATTTTGGAGCCCAGAATTGAAAAATGATTTGTTTTTTTGCATGATTATTCTTTCTTGATCAGTAAAAGAGAGGGTATTTATAGGGCCCCCCACCTATGAAAATAAATTTTACAATTAGTATTTACATATAATTCCATATAGAACCATGATATATATATATATATATGATTTATTTTTCACTATATGCCACATATGGCCATGATATTACACAAAGAGAATGAATTTACAAAATAGGAAAATATTAAGTACATATTGCAGCATATCTACTTAGTGGGAGGCATCCATGGATGTTGGAGTTAATGCGTACAAAAATAGGTAGATACTCTTCTTCCTATAATTTTACTACTAATCCTTGAGGATCCAATACATTAAGAGTAGGAAGAAGGAACTAACCAAAGAGATAAATGTATCCTTCCTATCATTAAAATCTTGAAAATTCCCCTCCACCCTAAAGATAAATAGGAATTAATTGACTATGGAAGCATACATTCCTAGAGATAATAGATATTCCTCTAAACGACATGATCCCTCCAGCATATTAGTGGTATATTACATTTTGGTTAGTGTTGATAGCCATTCCTTTTAAAATATTCTCCCATGATGATATGGGTGTCTCCCTTATTTAACCAGGGAACAAAGAACTATTTCTCCTTTTTCATAGGTTGTTTCCTTACGTTTCTAATTCTTCTTTTTACCATAAAATAGTACTTGACTATATTATCAATATATTTGACATGATTATCAAGATAAATAATAACATGGTCCATCGAAGGTAGAATAATGTTCTCATACAACAACTAGGAATGGTAGACTACAAGTAATTCAAATTGAATTTGAGATACAAATAAATAGGGAGGAGGGGTTGATATATTCACCCCTAAAAATTTGACTCAAACTTATCCTAAATGGAATTGAGTTATTGGACATACATTTTTAGGAGGAAGGTCATGGAAAGCAACACATTGGAAAATATAGAAAACATGGTTACAAAATCTAGTCTAAAAAAAAACCCATACCTTATCTTCCTAGGGGTAGATAGAGAAGTATCTATTTCATCTGGTTTTTAAAAGTTGGGAAATTTATGGATAAAATCTTATCATGTCCCTTATAGGTAGAAAAAAATACTTAGATTTTTTGATGGGAAATCCACCATTCTTGTAATTCTAATAGCTAGAAATATTCCTTGTTTTTTTGGATAAGAAATCACAATGACAAAAAATGGAAGTATATTTTGTATTCAATAGTTCCCCATTCTAATTTTCTAAAAAGGTAATGGAGCCCCCTTTTAAGTGAGTTATTAGATTGAATTTTAAGCTTCAAACTAAATTTTTAGGGTTACTCCAAGTTTGTGAATGTTTTCTCACCTTCAAATGAATTTAAATCAAATTTGGCATAATAAGAAAAGCTATGGATCTTCCCTTCATATTAAATCACGAGATATAGTAGGTTGTTAAATAAAACCATAATTATTCTTGTTTGGTATTTTAAAATGCTTTCAAATTTCAATACAGATTTTATTTTGATTATGTTATTATTCTATCTATCAAAAAGTTCTTTCATGGGTATATTTCAGTGTTAAACATGTGTGTAAATCAAATTATGAGGAAAAACAAAAATATTACCTTTAAAACATTGTTTTTGATCAATTTTTACATTTTCCATTACCTTAAGGACATCAAATTTAACATATTACTAAAAACCCATTTCCATGTGTGGTGATCAATGGTAAGGAGAGTTACAAAACAATGTTTTACAATATTACAAGTTGGGTGAAGCTTATTGTTAATAGTGTCATCCATCAATCATGGTTTTAGGTGAAAAGATCCAAGTATGGGAATTGGAGCCTCGTAAGGGTGAAATGAAATTGATGCATGCCACGTTAACATGGGTAGAAGTTTCAAGGCACAAAGAAAAGTAGAGTTAAGGAAAATTTAATCCAATATGAAGAATAACAAGCTTGAGTAGGATAAATTCATGGCCAAAGTAGCAGCAAAGAGAGACTTAAAAAAGTACATGAAGTACATGTTTGAGAAAAGGCTCAAGGAGATCCACATAGTGGTGTTACACAAGATGGACGCACTAGAAGGTGCGAATTAAAACCTAGAGGTGGTAGTGAAAGAATTGAAGGAGAAGGCAAACAAGCTGACCCCTAAGTAGGTTCCAAGAATTGTTGAAGCAACGCCAAATAAGGATGCTACGTTTCTCAAAAGTTGGAAGTAGATAAAAAAACATAATAAATAAATAATTTCTAGAACTTCTTCCACCGGAAAAGGCCTAAGTTTTGATACACATGCATACAATATACTTTTATTCTTTTATCTGTCATTTTTTTAATCATAATAGATATGTGGTAGCCAGCATTGCCTAAAGTATCTCT
Organism: Taxus chinensis; assembly: GCA_019776745.2. NCBI lineage: Eukaryota > Viridiplantae > Streptophyta > Pinopsida > Cupressales > Taxaceae > Taxus > Taxus chinensis. Next base: position 489,113,378 of record CM034154.1, read on the forward strand.
TAAACTAATCCCATGTGATGTTTGATTCATCAATGTTCATTTCAGCCTTACGGCTTGCTCTTCCACGAGGAGGATGCCTCATGGGAAAGTTGATAGGCTCCCCATACTTCTTTTGTTTCTTCTGTGAAGTTCCTTATAGCAAATTACTTCTCCATTTCGCTGAGCCAGTTATCATCCCCATCCCCCAGTGTAGTGACATTGAACTTTAGTGAAATTATTTTCAGGTGGATTAGGTACATTTGCATTTGCATTTGCAACATTTTTGTTGTCATTCACAACATTGTTATTGGTTGCATTATTATTATCAATGCCCAAATTTCTAGCATTGGTGTTGTTCCTTAGAGGTGGTTGATTGTTATTATCAGCATCTTCCTCCTCTTCATTTCACATTACTTGTTATTCAAGTACAACAAAACAATCTCTTGTTTCCAATAGAGCAATAAGAATCTTGTCAAGTTTTTGCATTGTAGATGCCTCTCCACCTAGAGGCTGATTATTTGTAGCACTTCCCCTTGTTCTAACCATTTTCTATTAATAAGAAATTAATTTTATATCAGATATGGACTCAATAGGTCCAAGAGCTGCAACCTTCATCTCTGATACCAAGATGTAACATCTACTTTTTAATACTTATAAACAAGGGGAAAAAATTCATAGTGTTCTCTGTTCTAAATTAATATAATTCCGAAAACACATTCCATTGTGAATCCATCTCATAACAAAAAAACCATATGCAGCTATAATAACTCGGTGAAACACCGATCTCTCATGTTAACTTGTTCAAATGTATACTGTGTATACTTGGTTCCTTTGCCCATTTAGGGGCACTCAAGTGTTTTTTATAAGAATCCTATCTGAATATTTGTTATCCATAGTCATCTGAAATCTTGCATCTTAGACTAGGTGACATAAGACAACACAACCAACAACTTTCGATATTTTGGCCAAATTTTTAAACATGTCAGCCACGTTTACATTCAAAGACGACATACTCTTCGAAAGGAATATGTCTTTCACCACACTTGTATTGTTATCTATATTTTTCATTCTTTACTACTGTCAACACAAACCCGAGTCAAAGTTTCGTAGTAAACAGGGGCATCTTACATACACTAGTTTGGAAGACTACTCATGGTGACTAAGAATACATAGACATACTCAATCGAATTTCATCGATTTTGTGTGTCTAGTTACCATAAGTCAACATGAGTTGACCACTACACTAGTCCCTGTATCTATCTCTATTTAGAGTAGAACCAAGAACCGAATTTCCACTTATGTCAATAGAGTCAATTGAACTAACTGGGGCATTGAAGCATAGCTAGCTTCTGTTAGGAGTTAGTATTCACATGGTTGTTAGTTTATTATAATTGGTTAGTATGTTTATATTGTTATAAAAAATGTATAACAATATATTAGTACGGGAAGGTTATTGTTTTGTATAATTCCTATTTTATAGGAAGTTGTTCAACAACATTCCTGGCTATATAATAGCCATTGTATTAGCATGATTGATATTAAGAAGAAATCTATTGTTTTATTGTGTAAATCTGCTGCTATACCAATATTTGGTATTAGAGCGATCAATGATCTATTAAATCTGTGAAGGGGCTATTATGCAAATCCATGCTTGCCCCGAGTTATGAGATTCTCTGAGATCTTGGAGTCTGTGATTTTATTATTTTCTGTTGGTACATATATATATCATATTTTGTTCTACCTACTCGAGTCTCTTCATGGCTTGATTCACTGCATTCTGTATTAGATTTCGGAGGAGATATAATTGCATAATCTTGGCTTTACATCAACAACGACTCCCACCTGGTCATTTTACATATGCTACAGATCTTGTTCTACAACCTTGGAGACCTGATTAGCATAAATTTTTATTCTTCCACGTGGTCTTTCATACCAATACAAGGAGATCCTCCTATAGCGCCACATATATCAGGTTGAGACCATTCAAATATATGCAGGGACGGATGTGCATGAGGAATAAACATGAAGTGGATCGATCTAAAATTCTGATAAGCTGAGTGCCTAATCTCTATGTTCTATGAGCCGCCATTTCTGTGAATATTTGAACGTATTCTTCTAGCTTCTATATCTGATCAGTCCTTCTAGATCTGTTTTACTTTTCTTCAGATCTTTGTACTCCATCAATTTTGGTTTTTCCATTGAAATTTTTGTTCATAACAATACCTCTCCGCCTCATTCGTGTATGTGTGGATGTATGAATATCTCTGCATTTATTGATTTGAGAGTTGTATCAAGCTGTAGATCCTCCATCGAATCACCTCTAACATGGACTCCATCAGTTTTGTTCCCGTATTACATTCACACTTCCACGTATGGCTGGCACGTCTCACTGGCACTCAGCATATCTTCGTTAGGTTGTGTATAGGTATTTTTAGTCGGTTCAATTAAATCCTGTTTTGTTTTTTATTTAGATTTGTCATATAGACACTCGTTCTTTGTCGTTCATCATTAAGTATTAGTATTCATTAAGGAGTCCTTATTTTTGTCCAAGTGAAAAACTAATTTCTTTTTCCTATGTCGTGTAGTCTCTCATGTAGTTTGTGTTTATGTTATCCACGTTTATCAAAAGAATCATTGTCTTGTATACCATTGTCATTTTGTCGTAAATTGGTCAAGTGTTAAAGTTTCCATTTTCATATATGTCATTGTCTAAATAATGGTGTTGTCAAAATCCAGTATCATTTTGCCAAATATTATTGTTCAAACTAGTCTCATTGTCAAAAGAGTCATTGTAAAAATTTGTAAAAATAAAACATCTTGTGGATGCATTTTCAGCGGTGACCGACGTCCTAATAAATTTTATGGTTCACATTACGGGGGAGACAAAATAAAGTTCAATGTGAAACCTGATGAGCTTCAAAGCCATAATCCGCTAAGCTAGCAGCATGTTGATGGAGGAAGGAGGCATCGGAGGAAGGAGGTCGAACAGCGACCTCTCGTCAATCACCAACAACGGGGCCATGCATAAGCTGTGGTGGCATATGTATGGTGTGAGTATATGATTTTCAGTGTGGTTTCCATTTTCTCAGTGTGCTTCAGTTTGCAGTGTTCCTATTGATTTGAGTGGTGTGCTTTATTGTTAATACTGAAAAAGAATTGTATAAGAGAGCATAAAACTACAGAGATCCTCTGACTGCAGAGATCCTCCGACTGCTGTACTTCGTTGGAAGATGATCAGTCAGTGAATACGTTCATTGGCAATGGTGATCATGTGCAGCAAGATCAAGACAACAAGATCCAGTTAGTATGATACAACACAATACATTTTTCCCTTTCTAATTTCTTATTTGGAATTTCACATTGTGGGGGGGAATACATACCAATGTTACATTCCCATTCTGCACCCAAAACGACTTAGTCAAGGAAAGCTTCCAGTGGCAGTTGCAGTTTTCTATGCTGTTCGAGATCGAGTGGCAGCGATCAATGATAGAGACTACAATTAAGAACATTACGATTCTTATAGGAATTAATGTGAAATATTTTCAGTATTTCTTCTATTGTGCAGTTTTGTAATATGCAAGTTGTGTTTCCTACATAATTCCCTGATATATAAGCATAGTGGTGAACAGTAGCACCAAAGTAAGTCAGTTCATGGATCTTGAAAGGGTTTGTGGGAGGATCTAGAAAACCACATGAGGTCGACAGTTGATGAGGTTCCTGTCGCGTCAAGGTTTGTGGTAAGCCTATTTAAAACCATGGAAGGAGCGAGCCTTTCTTTTGGATCAAGGTCATGAGTCACAGATTTGGACATGCCACAGGGGTGAGCATACTGCAGAGGAGCGTGTGGATGTTTTTCTACCATGTAAACACTAAGGGGGGGAATGTTAGGAATTAGTATTCACATGGTTTATTATATGGTTAGTTTAATGTGTTATTAATATATTATTGTTATATAAACAATAATATATTATTGGTGTTGAGTTGTGTATTGTTACGGGAGTAACAATCACAACTAAATAGGTTTATTTGTTGTAACACTTTCCTATTTTATAGGAAGTCAATTTTCCTATGTATATGGCTATTTAATAGCCTGTGTATGTAATTCAAATTGGTCAAATACAATATCAATATTTATTTTTTCTGTGTGACAATATTGCTGTCCCAATATACCATAGCATACATCAAGCTACCAACTGTTGATGAGTACGGTATGCTAGACATCTATAGTCTATCCTCCTCAGTCTTGGGACTCTGCTCCTTTGATAATTTAAAGTGACCTACCAAAGGAGTACCAACCGGTTTAGCATCATGCATACTAAACCTCTCCAAGACCTTCTTTATGTACTCTTCTTGAGATAATAATATCTTCCTCTCCTTCCTATTATGAGTTATTCTCATACCAAGGATTTATTTTTCTGCCCCCAAATCCTTCATAGAAAAGGAGTCACCTAGTTGTTTCTTGAGTACCTTTATTTCCTGCATGTTCTTCCCTGCAACAAGCATATCATCTACATACAGACACAGAATAATATAACTACCATCAAGAAACTTCTTGATGTACACAAAATGGTCTAAGTGACACTTGGAGTAACCCTGCTCCTGCATGAAACTATCAAAATTCATGTACCACTGCCGTGGAGTTTGTTTCAGGCCATATAAGCTCTTTTTCAATTTGCACACTAACCTCTCCTTCCCTTTGATCTCATAACCATGTGGTTGCTGCATGTACAATTCGTCCTCCAACTCACCATGAAGGAATGCAGTCTTCACATCTAACTATTCTAAGTGCAGGTCTTCCTACTGCAACTAAACCAAGAATAGTCCTAATAGAAGTCATTTTAACAACTGGAGAAAAAAATTCATCAAAGTCTATACCTTTCTTCTGTGCAAATCCTTTGACCACCAACCGGGCCATGTATCATTTCTTGCCTCCATATTCCTCTTTGATTCTATACACCCACTTGTTCTGCAATGCTCTCTTTCCCTCGGGTAGCTCCACCAGATCCCAAGTTTGGTTTTCCATAAGAGATCTATGTTCTTCATCCATGGCCTAATCCCACTTCTTCTTAGCATCCACTTGCACTGCCTCCTCAAAACACTCTAGATCTCCACTATCAGTGAGAAATAAATAATTCAAATATGGAGTAAATCATTCAGGTTCCCTTCTTACCATAGAAGACCTTCTCACCTCAGGAGTTTGGGGTTCCTGATGAGTAGGTACTTGAACTGGCTATGCTGGAACATGCTGAACATGAACCAGCCCCTTAGACAACTTGTTGTCTACAATGTCCTCTAACACTATGTATTCTTTCGTTGATTCCTCTTTCTATTCCTGCAACTGATCTTTATACATGATTGTTTCATTAAAGACAATATCTCTAGACCAAAATATTTTCTTGTCTTTAAGACTCCAAACACGGAAACCAAAATCATTTTCACCATATCCAACAAAGGTGCATTTCTTAGACTTAGCCTCTAACTTGGTCCTATCATCTTTATCAATGTGAACAAATACCTTACATCCAAATACTCTAAGAAATGAGTAATCAATTTTCTTACTAGACCAAGCCTCCTCAGGTATACCTCCATCCAAGGCCATAGAGGGTCCTATGTTAATCAGATAAATAGATATGCTTACCTCTTTTGCCCGAAACATGAGTGGTAGCCCCACATGTAACCTCATGCACCTAGTATGCTCCATGATTTTCCTATTCATTCTTTCTGAAACTCCATTTTCCTGTGGAGTATTTGGAACCGTTCTTTTCCTGCAGATCCCATTTACCAAACAGTGATCAAGAAATTCATTTCTACAATATTCCCCTCCATTATCTGACTTGAGACATTTCAACTTGAGACCTATTTCATTCTCAACCAAGGCTTTCCATATTTTAAAAGGTTCAAACACATCAGAGTTCTTTCTAATGCAATATACCCAGACTTTTCTAGTTGCATCATCAATGAAAGTGACGTAATAACATGAACTACCAATAGATTTTACCTTATCTGGCCCCCATACATCTATATGCACTAACTCCAACTTACCTTCCTTCCTGGTAGGTCCAACCTTAAGGAATCTCACCCGCTTCTATTTCCCATAAACAAAGTCCTCACAGAAGTCCAAATCTAACTCCTTTAATTTGGGCAACCTATCCTTTATAATCTACATGCCCTAATGAATCATCTGATCAAGTCTCTGGTGCTTGAAATTTACATCTCCATCTACAGCAACTGAATTGCAATAATCAACACCACTAGTTAAATACAAAGTACCCTTTTTCTTACCTCTTGCAACCAAAAGAGCTCCCTTGGTAACCTTCTAAGAATCTGCTGTAAAAATAACCGTACAACCATCACTACCCAGATGTCCCACTGATATCAAGTTCCACCTCAACTTAGGCACATGCATGATGTCCTTAAGTAGCCATGTGTTCCCAATCTACATTTTCACCTAAACACAACCTTTCTATACTATGTTGCATGGTTCATCATCACTAAGATATACATGTCCAGAATCACCTTGAACAAAATTAGTAAAGTAATGTCTATGTGGGGTGGCATGGAAAGAAGCCCCTGAATCTAACACACAAGATTCAGAAATATTATCTAAAGAAATAATTAAGGCATCTTGACAAACATCACCTATTGCCACATTTACCTCTTTAGTTTCCTCCTTCTTGTTCTTCTTATCCCGAAGAGCACAACAATCTTTATTAGCATGACCAACCTTCCCACAATGCCAACATTATAACTTACTCTTGGACTTTGACCTTCCATGATCATTTGACTTCCCATGGTTACCTTTCCCTCTATTCTTTTTTCTCCCTCTGCTCTCCACCATCAAAGCATTTCCAGAAGTAGAAGAATCTCCGGTGCTCTTCCTTCACATTTCCTCACTTAGGATCACACCTATTACATCCTCAAACTTCAGCTTTGAGTTATTAGTTATTGAATTACTTACAGCCATAACCAAGTTGTCCCAACTATCTGGTAAGGAGTGTAAAATCAACAAAGCCATGACCTCATCATCAAAGTCAATTTTTACCAAGTTTAACATACTCACAATCATATTAAATTCATTCAAATGATCATCAACATAACCATTCTCATACATCTTCATAATAAATAACTTTTTCATCAAAAATATTTTATTAGAGGCAGAGGGTTTTTCATATAACTTCCGCAACACACTCATGAGACCTTCTGTGGTCTTCTCGTGTGATATGTTGAAATCAACCTAAGATGTAAGGCATAAACCAATTTCCCCAAGTGCCTTTCTATCCAAAAACTCCCAATCCTCATTTGACATGGTTTTAGGTTTCTTTGCTTTTCCAGCCAAAGGAACATGGAGGTCCTTATGATATAAGTAATCCTCCATTTGCATCTTCCACAAACCAAATTTCTGCCCATTGAATTTATCAACCCTTGACCTTCCCTCATCTGCCATATCTCCCATCAAGCTTAAATTTACCTATGATTTATAAATTCAACAAAAACCACCAAAGCTCTGATACCAATTATTAATAATTAGAGAACAAATATGCATAAACAATTCCTCAAACCATAGCAGTAGGAAACTATATAGCAGAATTATACTTGCAGAAATATAACAACATAAATAAATAATGCACAAAAGAAGACAAGACAAGATTTAACGTGGTTCACCCAATGTGGGCTACGTCCACCAAGAACTTTTTCATATTTTATTGTCAATAAGAGTAAAAAAACTCTCACAGTCTTCTCTCAGTTATGAACTCACAACAGAATTCCAAAGATGCTAAACCACATATAAACCACAATTAACACCCAATTGCATAACCTTGATCACTTTTGATCACCTCTTGATTGTTAAGACTCAAGACCTCTTGAACACTCAATATATCTTTAAGATACCCTAACATCTCTATTTATAGGATTAAAATCCTCTTAAGAAGTCCTAAAGCCGACCCTAGAAGTTTGAAAGTCGTGATCTTTCAACTTCTCATGGCTAGAAAAACAGTCTTGACGTTAATAGCCAATTAACAACATGTTAACAACAACGTCATAGTAATGGCACATCGACTGCAAAATGCTCCTGAAGTCTCCAAACTTAACCATTTGAGCTCCAACACTTCAACATTGATTTAAGAAGACCAAAAAACAGGTTCCACACCCCAACATAAACAAGTGGATAACTGAATGGAAAATCTACCCCTATTTTACTAAGAAAAGGAGATTACCGGTCTTAAACCATGAGAAGATATGCTCAACTCATATTCTCCATCTGAGATAATGATTGGGGGATGAGGACTTGATTTTCCCCTTCTCTTTCCTAAAGATAATGGTGGCATGGAACTTGGTTGTGAGGGTACAGGTTCTTTTTGTCCTTTCTCTAGAGAGATGATCCTCCGGTCTAATTCATACACCTTGTGAGATATGATAGGCATGATATCAATGGATGATTTTTCGTATAACACATATGATTCCTTGGGAATATCATTTAATACAAAATCTTCATCACATATGAATGGACACTAAAATTTAGTTTTCCCAGACACTTGGGGACTTCTCTCAATTAAAAATTTCTTTAAGTCTTCAGGAGCTTTCAGATGTTCCCATCGAAAGATATGAAAGTACATAAATTGAAAGAATGTGAATACATGATTGATCCTAATCAGCCTTGTAAGAAGTATAAACCAAGCCTACCGATAAGTGAAGGGTCCTCTGGTGTCTCCTACACACTCTATGTCAAACAAGGACCTAACGAAAGCCTCATCAGGGTCACTCAGATAAAATATTTGATTCATATTCTATAGAAATTTCTTTCAAACTATTTTCCACAAGTACTCTCATTATGTCATTGGTAGAAGGTTGTGAAAAGTTTCCTCACTTACAAGATAAGAAAAGTAGTGCATCTTGGTGACGGGATGAAACTGGGTTTTATATTATAAGTGACACAGATTGATTGAATTAAAAGAGGTCATTCACACTTGATAAAGGAAGATATTTCCCATCTCACACAAGGAGAATTTAATGGTTGAAGTGAATCAGGACCAAACATGATTAATGAATTAACTGGATTTGACAATAACCATGTGGGTTGATTTAGCCAATAAGACATGAAATGAAGTACACGACACTTGAAATTTATTCTAGGGAAGTAGATGGGGATACATGTCATATCAGAATCACCTGGAAGTTCTCAAAGGTCATTAAAAGTAATTATCCAAACAATATGTGGAAATAATGATAAAAATAATCTATCAAAAGTGATGACCCACTATCCCAGTCAAGCACAAATAGAACCATTTGAAAAGAATCATATTTTGTACACATGACAGTATGAAGTGAAGTATTTCCAAAATAATAACATGGTTTGAAACGAGTATTATAAAAGGGAATATTCCCTAGAATATTCTTACTTTTGGGGGAAAAAAATTGTAGGTTAGTGAGTGAGTTGAATGGTATAAAGGCATTAAAGATAATCATGTGTAGAGAGGGGGTTAAAAAATTTTGAGAATTGTTTGAAGAAAAGAGAGAATTAAGTGAAAAACCATTTTCTAACAGCTTATCTGAGAAACCTCTAATTTCCTTTGTGTTTTCAAATTTAATCATGTCAATATGGTTGCAAGTTCTCAGCCATTGAAAAGCTTTGAGATTGTAAATAAAACTTTCCCTTGGTTATAAATTTGATGAACCTTGAGTTAATTGTGTTAATCATGAGCATCATTGTGTTTTATTTCATTTTTCTATGTTTCAGGTAGTTATTCATGTCCCTATTGCAATATTATGTTATGAATTCCTCTTAATCACATAATATCTTATCCTTGTGGTATTTGCAATTGTGTTGTGAGAAGAGTTTTCATTTCATCGTACAATAAACAATTTAAAATCACTTTATTTCCATCTTGATGATACATATTGTTTATTAGTCTATGAGTGTATCTTAGGCATGATGAACCAGGGATCTCTGATGTTTAGTTGAATCTTTGACATGAGATTTTATGTCAATTTCTCAAAGAATGTGTGAAACTGTGCATCTTTGGGATTCCATGGGAATGCATCTTCTAGTTGAAGGTTCATTGTTGACTATTTGAAGTGTTTTTATCATCTTTCTTGGAATATTTTCCAACCTTTGTTGAAATTTCTTAACAATTTGGTATCATCAACATTATATTCCTTAATTCCCCAACAAAATTCATCTATAAATGATAAATCCTACATGAATTACCCTTGTTTTCACTATTTTCCCATAAATGCTAAGGAGATTTGTTGAATTTACCCATCCTTTACTCAAAACATGCAGGAGCAATCAGGTCTTATTGTTGTCTTTAGTAACCTGAACCTTGTTTAGAAGACATCTTCATTCTCTAGAGTGAAAACTTTTGAGAGTTAGATTAAGTTGCATTGACCATGTTTTCTTAAGGTTTTCTTTCAAATATCATAGAGGTAAAGTCCAATATAGCCAATTCATTTACATATCTCACAAATATATGTTACAAAAAGGGTCCTCTCACCCTCATTAAAGTCATAACCAAAATTAGTGAGGGTAGGTCAAACACTTTGCATGGTGCTACCTAATTTTTACAAGCTCGAGTGATAAAGAGTCAGTCAAATCCCTCCCTGGCTATGAAATGACTCAAATTTTGATTTATCTGTCTTTAAGAATCTTTCTCAACCTATTGATGTTGCTCGACTTCAAAGGGAGGATCAATTTGGGTATCAATAGAATGAACAATAATTATTTTCTTGGATTATATAGCATTTTAATTCTTGTTGTTAAATTTCCTTTGAATGATGACTCAAAGTTTCAATATAATTGAGTTGAATTTATTTATTGTATTCTTTAGTTTGTGCTTGGTTCATTTGAGATCAAAGTGTTTGTTATGCTTAGTAAGTGAAAGAAAGAGTCTATTTTCTTTTCTGCCTTACCCCTCCCTTATTTTATAGTTTTTTAATAAATCCCAAATCTCTTAGAACCATGGTAAATATTACTAAGTTGAGCCAAATTCAAATCATAATAAATTTGGATCCAAATTGGTGAATTTTATAACAATCGCCAATTCCTCCATGGGTTAACAAAGACCACATAGTTTCAAATTGAGCTATACATATAGATTATTCCATAATTTGAATCTTATTTATAGAAGGGGTTATAATGCAAGTAGGATTAATTTATTTCCTTTCTTTGAATCCTATGTAACAAACTTTCACCAACAAGAAAGCTAGAGCTAGGAGGTTCTATTTTACCTTATATTTTAGCTCTTTTTAATATGTTTTGCATTTATATGTTTGTTTTTAAGATTAATCTAATATTATAGCATATTTTTCTCATTCTTCCCATTGTTATGTGCATTAACACACATCAATAGGAATCTAGATATATTTTTAATTTTTTTTCCAAAAGTTGAAAATCGTAAAGGTATAAAATCATAAAAATGAAAAATGTATTGGTAGGGAGAGACTTCAATTATTGATTTTGGTATTAAAAATTTCCCCAAGAATTATCTCAATTTTATTCCCAAACTATATGGTATAAGGATTACTAAAAACATGTTCTTTCTTTTAATAATGATTTGTTTATCTTGAATATGCAACATGAAGATGTATCTTGTAGGTTATTTCCATTTACTTTGAATGATCCTAAATAGAAGTGGTTTTAAGTGACTCCTAGTTCAATTTTCTACTGGAAGGAATTAGAAGAGGTATTCATTGAAAATTTTGGACAGCTCATAGATTGATTCACACTCATACGTCAATTAGTCACAATTAAAACACAACCTCATGAGTTATTCAAAAATTTAATATGAAGTTTTAAGAAATATTTAGCAACATTCCAATCAGCCATGTACCCAAAAAAGAAGCTCTTATAGAATTTTACATCCATTCTTTAAATCCACTCTTATCTATGCTTTTGAAAACTTTTTATGTGAGCTCATTAATTTCATGTAATGTATAAGCAATCACACTAGATAGGAAGTTATCTTCCCATGGAACCAATGTTGTTCCATTTTTAAATGTTCTCTTAAGTGCCCTTAAATTAAAACCATATCTCAATCCTATCATGTTTTTTAATTTAAATAAAAAAATTATTCATAATCCATTTTTTGAGTAAAAAACAAATCAGCTTGTTCAGTCAATCAATGCATAAATTGTGGATGAGAATGAATATATTCAAACTTACAGTTATTTTAATGAAGATTATTAAGATTTCAAGAATGATTCATGAAACTCATGAGGATAAGGAACATCTTAATGACAAAAATATCATGAATATTATAAAATAAAAATATTATGTTTTATGGGAGATCATTCATTAATAAAAACTGATGATTTCATAAGAGAGGATATTGCTTTTCTAAGAGTTTCAAAGAGCATTAAACAATAGTGGCTAATATGCATTTCTTTATAAATACACTCAAACTTTATTTTAAAAGGAAATATTGATGTAGTTAATTCAATACAGAAAAGGAATTTTGAAACTTCACATGGTGTTTATGAGTTATTTTATTAATGCGAGGATTCATTTCTTGATGCATGGAAAACAAATTTATTTTATTTATTAAGTAGATTTTACACTTCTAGTTTCAGTTGAATTTACAGGGTAAGAGATTGATCTTTAGATAGTATCAATTTCATTAGTTGATGTTACTTGCACTTAGCTCTATAGATGTACATTACAATCTTACATACTTAAGTGGCATGCAGATTCTAACAAATGGATAATTGTTATTTTTTCTTTTGGGGTCTGGTTGGCTTGAAGAATTTGTTATGTTGACTAACCTATGTTATAAAATTAGTGAATGAAAAAAAATATTTTCTTTTATTATCAATTATTTTTATTATTAGTGTTAAATTTCATTTGACTAATTTCATGGGGTTTATATAGAATTGAGTTAAATATATTTCTTATATTCATTAGTTTGTGTGTGGTTTAATTGAGATCAAGGTATTTTCTATGTTTAGAGAGAGTGTAGTTTATTTTATTTCTTACCATTCCCTCAATTTTTAACCTTTTTATGAAATCCCAAATCACTTAGAACCATTATAAATATCACTAGGTTGAGCCAAATTCACATTAGAATGAATTCAGGTCCAAATTGGTGACTTTTACAAAATTCATGGGTTCCTCTATGGGTTAACAAAGGCCAAATAATTTCCAATTGAGATATACATCCATAGTATTCTATACCTTAAATCCTATTTCAAACTGGGGTTCTAAAATGAATAGGCTTAATTTCATGTCTTCCTTTAATGTCTATGTAACAAAATTACATCAACAATATATAGAAAAAGGACAATCTCCACAAGTTTTAGATTTCATCTCTGAATATAATGAATTTTAGAGGCTTTCTTAACCATAATCTCTCCACACATATAAAAGAAAATTGAATGGATTCATCATTGTAAGATAATTTAGATGATGTGAACTCATCATTGTGATAGGTGCATTTGAATCTTTGTTCGTCCTTAACTCGAGCCATAATAAGTCATATTTGAAGTGTTTTGGGTTACAACCTACATGGAAATGACTTGAATATATTTGTTCATGATGATTTTTGGTTTGTCAATTGTATGATAAAACACCAAAAACTCGTAATATAGAAGTTTTAAGGATACCTACGTTGACAATTCAATGTCAGGATGAAGGGCCACAATAGATGTGATGGCTTCCTCTTTTCAACAAAGGAGGGAACCTAAATGCAAAGGTCAATCCTAGGAGCCAATGGGCTTCTTCTAAGGGTGTCAACTCACTTTTGACAATTAAGTGATAATGAGGATATAATGATAATTGATAAGTATAAGGAATGACTAGAATTATAGAGGGATAGAAAGATCATGTTATGCTTGATAGGTGGCCCAGGTGAGGGAAATGGAGAGATTAAAGTTGAAAAAGTAGTTGAACCAAAAATGTTTGATTGCGTACCATTCTTCTTGTATGATTTCTAGTTGATCTTATATTTCTTCGATTTTAGGTGTCAAGGTGATGACGCAAAGGATAAGTTCATGTGTGATATCAAAATGTTCCCTCACGAAGGGTTGCTAAATGATTGGAAGATCATATATGCTAGTAATGGGATGTGATTCACCTAGAACTATCATCTACATGGAGACACATCTTGAAAATAGACCGATTAGACAAAAAAAGAGTGATAAATAATTGGAAATATGTAGATGTGATTAAAATGATAAAATGACAGTAATTATTTGTGATTCAAGTACAATTATGGGTAATTACTAGTAAAATATGAATTCCTTAATTAAATGTAGATTTTATGCAAATTGATTAAACAAAAGATTTGGTTCATCTATAAATGATGTTTAAATAACTTAGTATTTAATTTGGATGACTATTCTTACTTTTAATTGTGTAAACAAGTAGAAAGAACTGTAAAATCCTTACAGATTTTTTTGGATGCTCCAAGGGCTCAATTGATGTGTTGAAAGTGTTTAGATTCTCATAGTGGTGTCATCTTGGTCTTGAACATGACATAGATTCACTAAGGATGAGTCAAGATACCATTGGAAGAGTTTTAGTGATCTATTTATAATCATTTGCAATTATGTTAGAATCGATGGCGATCCAAGAAAAGTGGGGAAGCCCACTTGAAATCAAATTCAACCACTTTAAAATAGGTTTGTTTGGGTTTTTTATTCAATTTTAAATGGTTATGGAGGTTTTTAGAAGGTTAAGAGGTTGGTTGGTAAAGGTAAAAATGGGTTTGATGGGTTAAGGGTGGTTAGGGAGGTTTATGATAGGTAAATAGGTTTTACGGTGGGGAAAAAAATTATATTACGGGGGGTGGAGTCATGGTTTAGGAGAATGAGATAGGTTTAGGTATTTTTTAATGAGGGTGTGAGAGGTGTAGCAAGGAAACATGTGTCTAAAATTTCCCATTTTTATCAAGTGGTTTGTGATAGACAAGCTGTTAGATAAAAACTAGTGAATTGGTTAGATTTGTGTTGGATAGGTGGTCCCCACTAAAACTAGGTGTTATTGTGAAAAAGTGAAATAATCATGATTTTGAAAAGGTTTCTAGATGAAATAGGTTTGTTTGATGATGTGTTTTGATTTAAGATTACCTAATACTAGGCATGAGAACAAATTTCCATAAAGGAGGGCTTGCGCAACTAGAGAGTCAAATGATAGGGGAACGAATGGGTTCGCAACCTATAGACATATGACTCATAAGAAGCATCTGTGAGAAAATATCTTGAGGGATTTTAGTATCCACAATGTATCAAGAGACATAGGATTTGGAATAAAGTATGTTTCCAAAAAGGTGAGATTACATAGCCATGAAGTCGAGTGATGGGGGAGCTAATGGGTTTATGTCCTTTATAAATATGAATTAATGGTGGCAAGGGAAAATATTTATCTCATGACTGTGAAATCCGAAATGGATTTGATAAAGGAAAGCCTAATAAATATTGATTGATTCTTTGATTTGAAAGGGTCTCAGGGCCCAAGATTGGATCACATACTTGAAAAATATGCAATTTTTGAAAGGAATTATGAAAATTATGGTTTGATGAGGCTTGGAGGTAATTTAATGATGATTTGGATAGAAAAGAGGGAGTCGCTATAAATTTATCATTAATCACCGATGATTAGCCTAGTTGCTATTGATCGAGTGGACAAATTTTTGTTTTGATATATTAGGAAATTTTAAATCTCATTTGTTACACTACAATTTTAGAGACCAAGAACATAAGAAAATACGATCTTTCACTATTTTGTGTGAGATGGAGGAAATTGTAGGTGTTTAGAGGAGACGGAGGCCCACACATGTAGAGGTAGGTGATGTACTTAAGTTTTTGTTTCTTTGTTTATTTTTCTAAAAATTTAGGAGTGCTTAGAAACCAATGAAAATTTCATATGAAATCGCTAGGGATTTATGAGCTGCCTTTGATTTTAATAGGGATGCCAGTGACTCAAGTAGAATCTCTGGTAATTATACAAAGTTTTGGTTTTTTTAATTTTTGATTAGTTATTGATTTACTTTGATGGATTTTTTTTTCTTTTTATTGTTGGATGTGGGCACAGGAGAGATTGAACACATAGGATAGGGTCCTGAAGATACTTGATGATGTTTGAGATTTATTGTGACTTAATAATTGGGCCCACTTCGAGGTAGTTAGATTGGGTGGATGCATCATTATAGGTGTATCCATATAGATATGTGTTTATTGTTATCACTTTTTGAGAGATGGTACCATGTGATAGGAATGCTTGGGATACCTACTAGAGAGATGGTGGTCACTTAGGAGGATGTGCACCAGATATTATGCTTGTTAATACAATTTGAGTAAATTTATATTATTGATGAGGTTGGTAGAGGTGAATCTATGTTGACTCTTTATGAGGATGTAATATACACTTTTTGGGGATTTCTCATACAAATCCCTGTATAGTGATGAGGAGGAGGGTAGGGATTTGGTGATGATGATGATGATGGGTATCATATGTTACACCTTACCAGATTCTTTCAGAGTGTGATTCTCATGGAAGTTGACATGGATAGTGGTAGATATGTTGGTTCACAAGATAGTGTTTTCTTGCTACCCGTCTTTGTATGCACACTTGTACATGGAATTATGGTCCTAGAGCACTAGATAGACGTTCAAGATTGATGTATCTTTTTTTTTAGAGTGTTAGGCATACGAGAAAATTATAGTGGCTTAAGCAAGAGGAGTGTCTTGGGATTTATGGGAGACTTTATTGTATTCAGTTGGTTTTATGGGGTGGAGGTATGATTTTACAATTACATGCCTTGTCTGAGGTGAGGCTTATTATAGGAAGATTCTAGCTAGTTTATAGGATGGGCACATTATTTGGAGGCCGTATAGAGGTTTCCCAGTATGAATTGGTGTATAAGGGGGGTTAAGGGAGAAAAAAAAGGATGGATGGGTGTGGGGATGGAGGAAATATTAGTGGGAGTTGATCAAATTTGTTTTTTGTCTAACAAAAGTTTGGTTTGATACAGGATGTGACAGAGGTAGCAATGGACTATTGATGTGATGATAAAAGGACTAATGTGGCATTACCTACTATCCATGAGTTAGTGTATATGGTGAATGAGGAGTGGGTGGGGTGGGGTGTGGATGGATAGGGACTGGAAGTGGGATATGAAGATGTTGGAGTGACTGGGGCTTATGTTGCATGGTGGCAGGGGAAGCTATATGGGTTTGGGTGGTAGGTGCAGACTCATGTAGAGGTTGCACATCAAGAGGTTGGTGGTCGTGGTGAGTATAGAGATGGTGGTGGTGGAGATGAGGAGAATAAAGTGGCAGTATTGGAGGTAACTAAAAAGTTTTTATAGGTTGAGAAGTCCACATTGTTGGATAACCATGATACTTTGACTTGTGTGAGAGATAGGCTGAGCCAATAGCTCACTATTGTGGAGGTGGAGCTTACATAGACCAAGGATGAAAAATAAAGATACATGCAGGATAGGGATGATTTAAAAAAAGGCCTTCAATGTGACGGGTCCATCAATTTTAGGAGTTGAGCTACATGCTACTCAATATAATACTAGCAGTCAGATGGGACCTCTTAGTACTTTGGGCATGGAAAATTACCAGTCTCTGTCTGACAAGTTACAATACTAGATGAGCCTCATTATACAGTGTTTTTAGTGTGGTGACAGGAGGTTCGATCAGATAGTGATGGGAGTATGGGTCAACCAATGTGAGGTCTTGAGGGAGGACCATACAGAGGGCTAGATAGAGCTTAGGGGAGCAGCGCAGGAGGGAATATTCATTTGATGAACATCTAGTTTACTCAGTAGTTTTTTGTAGATGTGATTTTGATATTTGAGGCTCATTTGAATCCCTTCCTGATGTTGTATATATGCTTGATATATGAGGTTTTTCAAACCCTTGATGATGTACATACATACACACATAAAAACACATGCACACACACACACACACGTGATTTTGTCATTGAGTTATATTATGTGTTTTAATTTGTGATGTGATGGATTTAGATATGATTGATGATCTTTAAATTATTTATTTTTGTTATTATGTGAATGAGTTATTTGAATTATATGATTTAAGTTATAGATACATGTGATTACAAGGTATTTTTTATGATTTTTTCATGACAGATGGTAATATTGTTGTATGGTTCACGCACTTATACAATGGAAAAAATTTATTGTGGAATTTTTATTTTTCAATGTTTTAGACACATATATTATATGGTGGTAAACTGGTTTAAATTTATGATACTGCACATACGAACTTATACTAGATGTTAATATATGACCCATAATGGTTAGTCATATTAGGATCATCTAGATAAATATGAGATGGTTGGATTTTATCGTTTTTTGACATGGGAAAGGTTTTTTATGTAGAAAGCATAGAGAAATAGGTTCTTCCTAATGGTCCCTAGATTTTTCCCCAAGATATTATATGTTTGCTACAATTTGATGGATGCGGGAATCTTACATTTGGGGAAGCTTTTCTAGGATGGTTTATTTTTTATTTTTTTGTATGTATGATGGTTGATTGATGTGGGAAGCCCCTTTTTATATGAGTGTAGTCTCCATTATCACTACTTGTTTTAGCAACCAATCCCAAATGTGCCAGCATATCATCCATATTAGTCTAGAGCTCACCCAAGGTGCATGCAGGCACCAAGTCCCTCATATATGTGATCTTCATGAGAACACTCCTTTACATGAGGATGTAATAACCAGAGAATAATTGCATTCATTCACGAAACTTAAGATATAATCATTAAATCATAACCTAATGCATTCTAAGCATATATTAACATGATACACTAAATGTAAGTAGAATCAACCCATGAATATCATCAGGAAAACCCGTAACACACACATGAACATAAGGGGAAAAATAGATCAAGATTCATCACATTATTGTTTGAAAATCCTATCATCATATTTATATGCCAAAATATGGTAGCCAAGATTACATCAAGAGAGTTCCATTGTTTTGAAGTGTTCAAACTAGAAGAGATCACTCTACATCACAAATCTCATTATTACACATTCTTCACCCTCTCTCCTAATAAAAATCTATCCTTACTTATCTATCTCTTGATCTCTAAAAACCATCATACTCATAGCATAATTATCCTCCTTCCATCTTAAGTTCTCATCATTCTCTCCTATGAAAGCCCGAGGGAATCTGGTCATGATTACTCTACCACTACCTGGGAATGTGTCAGATGTCGCCATGTGTTTCCCTCAATAGATTACCTTAAGTAAGCATGTTACAACTAATCGTTAACAACCTTGACTCCTTATCCTTTCATGATAACTGTATTTATTCCCTAGAATATCCTTTCCTTGAGTCACAAGTCTCCATGGATTATCCACATCTGTATCTAGTCACTTTTTTGTTTTCTCCCTAAACACTTCTTTTCATGTTGCCAAAAACATACTAAGTCCCAAATCCATTCTTCCCTGGCATGATATTTCAAGCCTCTTTAAGAATTACTTCTGTGCATTGATTGTAAGAAGAGTAATCTTTTCGATCTAGTAGTTGACTGCAGTTATTTTTTGTATTTTCTGGGGGATATCTTCAATGTCTTAAGGACTTCTTGGTAAAACCTTATTTAAATTATACTATGAAAAATTGCTGAAAGTAAACACACTGAAAGCTTTGTTGAAAGGAAACACACTGTGCAAAATGGAAACACACTTGTTGTTGGAAATAAACACACTTTCTTCTGAAAGTAAACACACTTTCTTTTGGAATTAAAAAAACTCGATTTAGAATGCTTAAAAATAACTACAAGAAATATAATAATCTATCTATACACCTACAGGAACAAGTATACAATAGAATTTAACTGAAAGAATTAAAACAATACAGAATTAACATATCTAAGCTATTTGCTGAAGAAATATAAATACTAAATAAAAAAATATCATGGTCCTTGGGGAGTGGGCCCTTACTCCTCCTTGAATAAGGATTTAAAAACTTAGAATTCCCTCAAATAGGAATGGATATTTTATTGATAAACCATTCGGTATTACAAAACGTACTGGATTTGAGTACTTAGTCTATATTTCTCTTCTATGTTCTATTTCTATCTCATATCATATTCTATATATTATCTATCTACTGCGTGTCTACTTTTATATACATTTTAAAATCGCAACTGTCTCAATGATTCTGATGAAATCAAATCATGCCTAGAATAGATACTAAGTCAGATTGTGGCTGATCGGATAGTTGTAAGATAACTATCCCTGGATCTGCGTTCATAAATCTTCTCATCCTTTCCTGATTGAAAGGGTCGTAAATTCAAAATTTCTAGATGATGTTAGAATAGATAACTCCCATCAGTTTTGGAACTTCAGAGAAGTTCTAGAACCATAGGAAATTGTTAAGGATCAACATCGTGAGAGTTCCGGAGCTATACCCAGGAGCTCCGGAACTAAGTCCAAAAATTCCGGAACTAAATACTGGAGTTCTATAACTAAGTCCGAAAGTTATAAAAATAAATGATGACCGTGTGATGGAGTTCCAGAACTAGCTTGGAAGTTCCAGAACTAAGCTGTGTAGGAACAAATGCTATCAAAAACATATTGAATGCTACCCGCTTCATTTCCTCTATTGATTAGACCTACTTTATTACAAAATTTAATTTTAAACACACACTTCATCAGGATTCTAGACCTTTTAACATTATAATCATAATCAATCAGAAGATAGACAATTACATCCTAACTTATATCATATCAACTAAAAGTTACAAATTGCAATCAACTTAATAAAAAGGAGAGTAAGATGAGATCATTTACTATACATTAATTAGACATATTCTTGCCTCATCATTTCCCCAAACTTACTTGTTTGTAAGTCCCTTTACAAACTTCATTCTTCAAAAGCGGGGTTATATGTTCTGCATTCCATTTGATTTCTCAGATCAAATGGCTGAAATTGGATTTTCCAATGTTTAAACGTAGATGTACTGTACCCTACTCTTGATTCTATTTTCCTATCCCACTCTTCAAATTCAATAGGATCTTGAGGTTCTCTATTTTTCCAAGGAGACATGGGGGTGAAAATTAGAGGAGGCCTTGTTCATATTTCCATCCATATTTTCCTGTAGGTTTCATTGACTTGGGAAATTATTATGCATAACTCTTTTTCCCTTTCTAAACTCTAGATCAGATTTGTAGGGGAAATTACTTCCCTTCTTCTCAAGGAAATAGTAAGGAGTTACAACCTATTTGATCATCCTTCATAAATATCTTTAAAAATTTCCTCTTCAGAGGAGGTGAAGCCATCAATAATCTTTTGCAGAATGGAAAGATAATGTATCTTGAATCTCTCATCAAAGGCGTGAGTTCTAAAATGTGTGAGGAAGGCAGAAGGTTTACCATAACGAGCTCTCATACAAAGACCTATTGAGCTAGATTTCAATAAAAATTCATATTCCCTTTCCTTCCATGTAATTTGGTTTTGTAGAACAGAGACAAATGCATTGAGTTGGCTCTCCCCCACATACAAATTGATCATAAATCTTGTGTTTTTCTCTAGCATAAAATTACAAAGATAAAATTCACACAAAAGATTTTTCTGCTTAGGAATGGATAGAGAGTAAGCTGCCATGAATTCAGATTCATCTTTTAGTTCATGTGGAAGCCCACATGAAATCCTTGATAGCTGTCAGTGAATGAACTACTCTTCTAAAAACACACTATATGCAGGATAGGGCCTCCTACAGGCAAGTAATTTTCACTCATAATACAGACCATATGAATTTTTACAAGACATTTATATTTATTTCCTTCCTCCTTACAAAAATTTTCTTCCCATTCTTTTCTTTCCTTCATCTCTTCTTCCATCTTGGTATTCAATTCTTCATTTGATGTTTTGGCTTCTCTGAGTTCCCTGTAAGTGTCATTCCATAGCTGTTTGAGTGGCAAATAGGTTAACTCAATCTGTACAAAGACTATGGACACAACACTTTGTTTTCTCGAAGTCTAAAATTCTTCCTCTTTTTATATCAGTTGTTTCTTGGTTGCTGATAATTCCTTAGTCTTGGCTGTAAGCTCAGTCGTTAGCTCTCCAATGAGCATTTCCCTTTGTTATAATTTTAGTTTGAGGAAATCCAATTCCTCACCCTTTTCTCTAATAAAATATCTACTCTAGACAAGAACAGAGCCTATTTAACTTGATGTCTTTCTTCTTCCTCTGAAATTACTTGAGGAGTTGGGAATTCTTCCTCTATCAAAGGAAATTTTCTTTTTCTTCTCCAGGATGCCAACTCTTCTTCTTCATGTGGAAATGCTGATGGTTTAGCCAATTCCTGAAAATATTTCTCTTCAAGTCTCTCCTCTCCTCTATCCATTTCAGCTTGACTTGGCTCAGGAGTCATGGCCATGCTGCCCAAAATGTCAACAATTTCCTTTTCCATCCTTTCCTTCTCACTCCTTCCCTCTAGGGTTTCCCTTGAACTCTTCTAAATTTTTCTTCTCTGGGGAATTTCAACATTCCCGGTGGTGGATTTCCTTCTAGAGCTTCTTCTTACTATTATTTCTTGCTCTTGCATGGGTGAGCTATCACCGTTAGAGATATATATTGGCTCCTTGAAAGCTGCTGTAAAAGAAGGAATTTCCTTTAAAGGTATAGAAGGCTCTATTGTTTTGATCTTTCTCACAGACCTTATTCTTTTTGGTATATTCTTTCTTTCCATTTCCCTTTGTTCTTCTACAGGGGCATCAATTTCTAGATTATTTGAAGGAGAGAATGGGGCTGGAATTGTCCTTCTGATAATATTAGGGTTTTTCTTGAACTTGCCAAGAAACTTGTCCCAAATTTCTTCTCCATTTTTCTTTGACAGAAAATGGTGCTAGCATATTAAATGAATTAGACAGTGATGTCTAATTATCTGAACACCCCAGGAATACCTCTGAGCCATGGTCTGGATAGAATAAAAAAGAAACCCTTGAAGGTTTATTATGTACTCAGGTTTTGTGGCTCCATACTTTAGATATATGAGCATTTTTAGGACTTCTTTTCCCACAGACACAAATTGATCATCACAGGTTAAATATTTCACTATCCAAAACACAACCCTATCAAAGGGTTTGGGCAAATTGGCCTTTCTGACCCCATTAATGATTTTCTTTGTATTGTAGATGTATTAGGGTTTAGTTTCTCATTCTTGTAGTAAGACTTCAACCAATTATTTCAAAGTCCCTTTAACAGGTTATGGGACATGGACAATTGGCACTTCAGACATGTTATTTATAGTATTCACATAAAAAGGAATAAAGATATTTCTCACCTTTGTCCTAGATTGCTCTGGGTTTATAATTAATTCTCTTACCAATTCATCATTATGCCTTGAAAATTTCTTCAGGAACTCTAGCCATCCTACATGCTCAAAAATGGATGCCACTTCTTTGTCTGCGAGCATCTGGGAATCATCCTCTGGTTATGATTTCTTATTAATCCAAATATCAAATCAAGTTTTATCTCTTTTGATTTTGTGCAAATTGGTTGTAGGCCCTCTTGCTTAGCTGTGTAACTGACAACTATAGCTGCGGAACCTCTATTCTTAGCTACTAAATTCTCTATTCTTTTCTACAGAACACAAACTTAATTCACTGCTCCTTCCTCAAAATATCTCTACAACTTATTTCACTTTATGTTTGCAATAATGATTACTAATGATAACCATTCCGCCACTTATTCCATCCAAATCATCTTAATGATTATACACTTGTAATCATAACGTCTAAATAGATGACTCATCATACATACTTTTAAATTAAGTCAAATCACATGTATGCAAACATTTAATTCAACCCAAAATAAGTGTAGTGCCATCAACTTTATTTTTTTCCATTTTTAAAGAAAACAAGCTAAATTTTCAGATTTAATATGAAATGCACAACTCTATTTTTGCATATTTCTAAACAACAAATCCTTCAAAATGAAGACATTGAAATAAAAAGTTCATGGTTTCATTATCATCTCAAATGATAATCTTACAAGATTCTTGCAACAATAAAATACACACTTTATTAGTAATGACCAATGTTTCCAAGAAACAATAAGTACAAAAATGGTTATCTACAAGAGTGTGAAACTTTACAAAGCCACATTTATTTACAAAAAGAAGGTAATGCCCACAAAAGATGAGGATGACCAAGATGGCAAGAGGCTCCAACTATCTCCAACTTGAGTGTTCTTCCAAGGATGCTGAAATGAGAGTCAAGGCTTGTTTACCACCCAACCAATAGGCATCATCACATACCTTTCCATGGTTGGAAGCCATGCTAGCCTCCCCCAAGCCCATTGGAGAGAGTAACAACTTCCACAATGTGCACAAGTATAAAGGGGATAAAACACACAAGGAAAACATAAGACCATTTAGCACTTAGGCAAACTACAAATGATAAAACAACAACATGAGGATAACAAGGTCAACCTCACAAGGGGGAAGAGAAGAAGTAGGATGCCCAAATCAAATGTGTCCAACCATAGGAGCACCAACAAAACATGTTTACAAAACTCCTTATACCTCCTAATCAATCATCCTCCTTATTCCTCCTTTATGTTATAGAAATCCTTCTTGGGAGGATTTTCAAACCCAAATGGGTTTCCTCACCAAGAATGGGGAAAGGTTCAAGCCATATGAACCTTTCTCCCACCTCAAACCATATGAGGGGATGAGAAGGGACCTTCATGGCTTGAACAAAAACCATGAGCTTTGAGAGGGAAATCCTTCTCTTCCCCTACATTCTCCAAAAACCATCAATCCAAATGATGGTGGAGAGAAAACAAAGAAAACAACAAAAACAATCAAACAACTACATTAACCATACAACTTCACAACACATCATTTCACACACACCATTTCATTGATCAAGTATAGTTAACAAGATAAGCACAACTAAGAAGAAAAATGGTAATAATCCTACCTCTACAATGCTTTCCAAGACTCTAAGATTTTCCCCTTTGTCCAAACTCCCTCCAAGCTCCCAAAATTCTCCAATTTCTCCCAAAACAAAATGAGCCAAGAAGACTCCTTCCTTCCCCATGAGGAAGAATAAAAAGAGGAACCCAAAAGTTTCCTCACCAATGGGATGGTGACAAGTGTCACCCCCCTCCTCTCAAGAGTTAAAGATTCCAAAAACCAAATAAGTAAGAGTAAACTCACCTTTTTGCCCTTATCACCCAAAATACTAAAAACTAAAATAAAACAAAGTGGAGCAACTTTTAACAATTACACACAACCCAACCATCTTACATGGATGGTGACTAAAGAGGGAAAAATAAGAGGGAAACTCCCTCCAAACCTTGCAAATAAGCCCCCCTACCTATTAGGTAGGGTCCAAGGGCCCATTTTCATGCTAAGGGAACTCCCAAACTCAAAACGGGTCCCTAAAAATGCCCAAAATAACCCAATTTCGGGTTTGACATGCTTGGGCACAAGGGTAGAGGGTGTGGGGTCCACTCAAGGTTCACATGTGGTCCCCAATCCCTTCTACCAACACACACACACTTTCCCAAAACCACACTTAAAATAAGATGAGATCATCAAACCCCTAAGCTAGTTTACTTAATAAAACACACCCTAAACATGATTAATTTTACAAAACATAATTACATTACAATTGAGGGTTCACCCATGGTCCCCAAATAAATACACCTATTCTAAGGCCTCAAACATTTAGCATGGTTAGGACTTAGCCCATGAGACACTCATGCACAATTGCGTAGTTGCCCTGAAACCCATGCTCTCGTGTACCTGTCAGCTGCACACTCATTGCACACATTAACCGCATCTGTCCAATATAATAATATCATCTACGCATCACAATTTCAATCAAACTTATAATTCCCTAACATTATTAACAATTGATAGAGCAACGCATACAATTATTCACATAGTTTGCCACGAATCATCCATAGATAAAATTACAAGAACATATACTTAGGCTAGCATGAAAATTACCATTATTAAATCCAGAAAACTATATCATTAATCAAATCAACCACAATAAAGTAACATCTAACCAATCAATCTATCATATAACCCTATTAGTGTCGTCAACATCATAAGAAATATATCAATATATGAATCTAGTCAAATTGGTGCTATACACCCAAAATACCATAATGTCCATGAGGATAAAATATCATAGTAAAATGTCCCAAAATCTATCAGAGTTTCAAATAAAACATGTCTATGCATAAAGGAATCAACAAATAACTGGAGCTATAAAAACATGGGCACTACATCCCCCTCTCCTAGAATTAGACTTCCTCTTGGAAGTCATTGGAAGAGATAGGGATATCTAGCCCTCAGTGTTGTAGCATCCTCCTAGGTAGCTGATGACTCGTCATATCGATCCCACTGCACTCTAACCTGGTCCAAATCTCAACCCCGAAGGGCCAACCTCCGGTGCTTCAGTATGTGTACGGGCTCCAGTCTCCACTTCCCTCTGTCCTCTACATATAATGCCGACCAATCCAAAACATGAGAACATCTAGTACATATCTACGAAGTACAGAAACATGAAAAACATCATGGGCCCATGCAAGGCATGGTGGAAAAACTATATGATAGGCAACATGATTGATGACCTCTAAAATATCAAAAGGCCCCAAAAAATGAGGCAATAGCTTATAACCCTTTCCATAATGGATAGGACTCTTATTCGGATGAACTCTCAAGAAGACTTTGTCACCCACTGAGAAGTGAAGATCAATCCTCTTAGTGTCTGTATATGCCTTTTGGCATGCTCTAGCCTGCTCAAGACATTGTCTAATCAGCACAACCTACTGCTCTAAATCCTGAAGATAAGCTGGCCCCAAAATAATCCTATCATCTAATCTGTCGCAGCTCAAAGGTGTCCTGTAAGGCCGTCCATACAAAGCCTAATAGGGAGCCATGCCAATGGAGCTATAATAACTGTTATTGTAGGAAAACTCAACTAAATGCAAATAATCTTCCCACTTCTTCTACTGGTCCATCACATGCATCCTCAACATTTCCTCAAGAACCTGATTAACCCTCTCTATCTACCCATCTGTCTCTAGATGATATGCCAAACTGAAATTCATCTGTGTACCCAAGGCCTCCTGAAAAGAATTCCAAAAAATTGATGTGTAGATGGTGTCTCTATCATTGATGATCGTCTTCAAAATCCCATGAAATCTGACAATATCCTCCATAAAAAATTTGGCGATGGCCTATGCATTATAGGTAACCTTGGTTGGTGAGAAATGTGTAACCTTGGTCAACTTATCCACAGTGACCATAATGGCATCATGATGATAAGAGGACATAAGAAGTCCTACTATGAAATCCATGGAGATCACATCCCAGTTCCACTCAAAAATATCGTGAGGGTATAAGAGTCCTGCGGGATGAGGATGCTCTGCCTTGACTCTCTGACACTCAAGACAATGTGCTACAAAATCTGTTATGTCTCGACGAAGACCCAACCAATAATATAACTACCTCAAATCGGCATGTATCTTCTTCACTCTTGGATGTGTTGCGTATGGGGATCGATGAACCTTAGTAAGGATGAAACTACGCAGATCACCTGTCTTAGGCACATAAATGCACCTATGGAACCGAAGAAAACCATCTAACTCTAGCATGCATCCTAAATATCTGCCCTTAAAAGAACCCTAAGAATCCAACATCTGCTTAGCACCCTCATAAAACCTATCCTCTGGAATATGCTCAAGTATCTTGTCTCTCAAATCTGACTGCAGTGTCAAAGAAGCAAGCACATGTCGTCGTCTACTAAGTGCATCTGCAACAAAATTTCCCTTTCCTTTGATATACTGAACCTCCATGTCATACTCACATAGGAACTCCATCCAATGCCATTGACGAGCGTTGAGGTTCGGCTGAGAGAAGATATGCTGTAAGCTATAATGATTTTTCATCAAGATGAAAGGTCTACCCAAAAGGAAATGTCACCAACGCAAAAGTGCATGAACAATTGCTGCAAGCTCTAAGTCATGAGTAGGATAGTTAAGCTCGTAGTCCTTGAGCTTACGAGACTCAAAATCAATAACCTGATGCTCCTACATAAGAACTACTCCCAAAACCTCTAGTGATGCATCAGTGAAAACAACAAAATCCTCTATCATGTCTGAAACTACTAAAATAGGTGCCGTGGTTAACCTTTCCTTAAGCAACTGAAAGGCCTGCTCACATTTTTCTGACCAATCAAACTTCTTCCCTTTCCTTTGAAGAGAAGTAATAGTGTGATAAATCCTAGAAAAGTCCTACACAAACCTGTGGTAATACCCTGCTAAACCCATGAAGATCCTTACCTCAGTAACTGATGTGGGTGCTGGCTGGTCCAAGATAGCCTATATCTTAGAGGGATCTACAGAGATACCCTCACCTGATATGGTATGACTCAAGTACTGAATCTCTATCTAAAAGAAGCTACATTTTTCCAAGTTCCCATATAACTTCTGCTCTCTCAAAACCTGAATTACCGGCCTCAAATGCTCCTCAGGTTCCTCCTCGGAACGAGAATAAATCAGTATGTCATCAAGGAACACTAAAACAAAGTGATCTAGAAATGTCTTGAACACTCCATTCATGAGGCACATGAAGATAGCTGGGGAATTGGTCAAACCAAATGGGACCACTGTGAACTCATAATGCCCGTAACGTGTGTGAAACATTGTCTTATGAATGTCTGCATCTAAAATACGCAACTGATGATACCCTAACTCAATATTAATTTTGGAGAACACTCTAGCTCCTCGCATCTGATCAGACAAGTCATCAATCCTAGGGAGTGGATAATAGTTCTTTATGGTAACCTTATTGAGTTGTCTGAAGTCTACACAAAGTCTGAGAGAACCATCCTTCTTCTTCACAAATATGACTGGCGCTCCCTAGGGAGATACACTAGGGTGAATGAGACCCTTCTCTAACAACTCCTCTAACTAAATCTTGAGCTCATGAAGCTCTAGATTTGTCATCCGATAAGGTGCCCTAGAAACTGGTGCAGATCCATATACTAAATCAATGGTGAAATCCACCTCCCTACTAGGTGGTAAACCTGGAAACTCTCCTGTAAACACATCTACATACTCCTGTTGTTGCGGGATCACAACACCCCTGGATGCAGATCAGGATTCTAGGTTGATCACTCTAGCATCCAGTGTGATTGCACAACATGGAAACCTCTCTCAAAGTGTGGGACTTGTGAAACTGAGAGAGGAATCTCCATATTAGAGGCTGGTTCCTCAAACTCCTCTGATTTAGATCTATATTTTGCACAACTACAGAGGTTCAGATACTAATCCTACTCTAAAATTCAAGGAGACAGGGATAGAAATGCAAAAATGAAACTAACTAAAGCTGGTGATGCACTAGAAGGAGTGGTGAAACATTTCTATCATGCAAATAGACACAAACCAGAGATTGCAACATAAAACATACACAGACTGATAAGATATAATCTAGGATCTGAAATGAAGCAAATAATACAAACGAAGGACTGAAAACCATTCACAAGGCTTGCATTATCATTTCCAGTGTCAAAATCACTACATTACAACCTTAGAGAGGTAAAAACTGTTACAGTCTTTGGAGAGGTCTGATTCTTCAAAACAATCACTTGCTGGAGGTGAAAGAAGAAGTTGCTATGTCCAAAAAATTTTCCCCCCTTGTGAAATGAGCCAAATCTAGCTTTTTACATTGCATGGGTCAAGCCCAGGAGACAGAAATGTACAAAAAACGTGAGAGCCCATTCCTCCTTGACTACAGATGCATTAAAACGGCATGGGGGACCTTACAGACCCATACCCTGTCATTTTTGACCGATTTGGAGGAGAATGCGACCCATTCTGCATTAATTTGGTCGCTGAAATGTCACTTCTGGTCATGAACATGTGTCAGAGCCGTTTCTCAACTTTCTCTCTCCAAAATATACCAAAATTCAAGATTAACCCCAAAATCATGTAGATAATTTCATAAGATTTCTGTTGATATAAAGAACGTGTAAATCCGAGCTCTGGATCAAAAGATATGGAGATCTGAAGATTTAGGGCACAAAATAGGTGAAAATGTGTTTTGAAACTTTTTCCCGCGCTCTGCCACCTGGATGACATGTGTCAAGCGCTAATTGGAGGCGTAATTCTCTCTCCTTCCCTGTCCTGCAGGTTTTCCTTGAAATTTTTGCCTTTTTTGTGATTTTGGAACATTTTTCACTTTTCCCCCGCGCCCTCGCCACTGGGACACGTGGCATGCATTGATTGGAGGATAGGGGTGCGGGGTCATCCTTTGCTTTTAGCTTTTTGGTCGAAACTTGGAGAAATTTTTCAAATCCTCCCCGAGCTCCACACTTCTCTGTTCCATTGGACACGTGTCCAATTCCTATTGACTTGGGCCAATGCTTGAAACCTCGCCCTTTGAAATTTTGAACATTACCCCCTTGTGACACGTGTCGTGATTTGATTGGTCTCCGGGTCTGCCAGCTTATCGCGTCTTCTGCAAATGTCCCTCTGTCCCAAG
Source organism: Taxus chinensis (assembly GCA_019776745.2). Lineage (NCBI taxonomy): Eukaryota > Viridiplantae > Streptophyta > Pinopsida > Cupressales > Taxaceae > Taxus > Taxus chinensis. The sequence continues at coordinate 489,143,847 of CM034154.1, forward strand.
TGTCCCAAACTGAAGTTCTCTATGCCGGCCGATCTAGGTGGTTTGCGTCCTTCACATCTTAATGGCCCAAATGTCCCAACTGTGCCACTCAGCAGTTAGTCGATTTTCTTCTCCTTCGGCCAAACCGGCTTTCCACGTCCCTCGCGTCCTGACGGCCCGGATGTTCCTTTGCTCTGCAGACTGCCTGCGGGCCTTTTGGTCAGTTCGCGTCTAGATGTCCCTTATGTCCTGACTGTTGCGAGGACTAAGACTTAGCCATTTTTCATGATTTTTCCTGGCCTAAGCTTGTTTTTGCAAATTTTTCACCTTTTCTTCAGAACTTTCTCTTTTCAACCTGGAGAGGAGAGTTAGACAAATTCTGAGGGAACCCTAGAAACATGATTTTTTGCCCTGAACTTTCTATTTACCTGGGACTTGAGAATTTAATGCATGTTATCAAAATTACCCTGGGGGTGAATTTTGGATAGCAATCTGATGACTCAGCGGGGGTGCCTGCCTATTAGGTAGAAGATACCAGTAGCGTGAAGCAGTCCATTGGGCATGGAGTCATAAAATATTCAGTTTAGAACCCCTAACTGACTTAGAATGTGCAAGGAGGAAGATGGAATATCACCTAATGGGCAAGCAAGGACTTGCAAAATATCTCCATGGATAGCAAGCTGTGCCAAAGCACTTAGGGGAATCAAAACTAACCTACAACAAAACAATGTGCACAAGCACTTGGAGGAATGAAAATCTAATCTAATATTTACAAGGTAGTGAACTTCCCTCTAGAAGCAACGCTTGAGATAGATTCCATTGACTGGAATCTGCAGTTCTTCACCATCCAATGAGGCCAATTAGAAAGCATTGTTGTTCTTGCACTTCGTGACCATGTATGGGCCACTCCAAATGGCATCAAATTTTGAATGCCTTCCCGGTTTTGCTCTGTCCACATCCCATTTCAACACTAGATCTCCAACTTGAAAATATCTATCCTTGGCCTTTCTATCAAAGGTCTTCTTGATCAATACCTGATCCTTTTCCATTGCTTGGGATGCCTGATTTCTGATCTCTTGCAGCTCCATCAACTCTGCATATCTCACCTCCATGGGCTCAAACTCCAGCAACTCCAGCTGCTTCATGAGTTCCAATGTTGGCAACTCAAGTGACATGGGCAAGATTGCCTCTCTTCCATAGACAAGCCTGAATGGAGAGTTACCTGTGGATCTTTTGGGAGTTATCCTATCAGCCCATAAGGCTGATTTCAGTTTGGTATGCCAAGACCTCTGATTCTCGTCAAGAGTCCTCCTAATGATCCTCAACAAGTTCTTGTTTGTAGACTCGGCCTGGCCATTACCTTGAGGGTAATAGTTTGATGAAGTGCTTAGGTAAATACCGTTCTTGACAGCCCACTCAGTCACCTTAGATCCAATGAATGCCAATGCATTATCAGAGATTATTGTAGCAGGTACACCAAATCTGGTTGTTATCCCCTCATAAAAGTCTAAGATGCTAGACTCATTTGCCTCTTTGAGTGCTACTTGCTTCTGTCCATTTGGTGAAGTAGTCTGTGGCTGTCAAAATCCATTTGTGCCCTTGGCTTGAATTGGGATTGATGACTCCAATGAAGTCCAAACCCCATTGCATGAATGGCTGGTCAACTGAGATTGGATGCAATGGAAGGGCAGCAAGTCTCTCTTTTCCTAGTGAAGAATGCACAATTCTTACACCTCTTGATCCATGCATAGCAATCACTGAAGATCTTAGGCCAATAATAACCAGCCTTCATGATTTTTAGAGCTGTCACTCTTGGTGCAAAATGACCACTAGCTGGTCCACCATGAAAACTCTTCCAACACCCTTTGAATCTGATTTGTGCCAATGCATCTCAGCAGCACTCCATTCACATCTTTCTTGAACAAAACTCCATCAACAATGGCATACGGGACAGCCTGCAATCTGAAGTGTCTCCTTTGGGTCTTGTTCATCTCCGGAGGGCATAGGCCTATGCCTAGGAAGTGTATAATATCTTGGGTCCAGCAAGGAGTGGGGGCAGCATTGTCTTCTTCTTGCTTGCCACTTGGCTCATGGCTGTCCTGGACTGTCAAAACAGCCTCTTCTTCATTGCATAATTCTTTTTGCTTCCCCAAAACCAGCTGCTCACACAATCCTTTCCCTCTTACCAGCTTGGTGATCTTGATCTCAATGTCATACTCCATGACACGGGTGATCCAACCTGCCCTTTTCTCATTCAAATCCTTGTTGAGGAGGAAGTCCTTAACCCCAGCATGTGAGACCAGCAGCTAGACCTTGTTGTTTGAGACTAAATGCTTGAATTTCTTCAAGCTTCTGATTACTGCAAGTACATGCTTTTCAATAAAAGAGTACCTCACCTCACAGTCATCTAGGCTCTGGCTGAAGAAGGCAATTGGCTGCTCATCATTATCTTTGTTCTGCTGTACCAAAATGGCAGAGATAGTGTCATTACCTCCAAATGCATAGAGGATGAAATCCTTGGAGAAGTCTGGGTTGATGAGAGTTGGTGCTTGAGAGATGGCTTCTTTGATTGCTTCAAAACTCTCCTTGCCTTCTGCTGTCCACTTGAAAGCCATGCTTTTCTTTAACATTTTGGTGATGGGCTTGACAAGGGCTGCAAAATTTGGGACAAACCTCCGAACAAAGTTTATCCTTCCCAAGAAACTCTGAAGGGCTTTCTTGTGGCTTGGCAATGGTAGTGCTCTTATGGCTTCAACCCTCTCTGGATCAATTGCTAATCCTTCCTTGGAGACAATGTGACCAAGGAGCTTTCCTTCATGTGCAAGAAAGATGCACTTCTTAGGATTCAAAGACACTCTGAACCTTCTACACCTCTGAAACACTTGCCTGAGGTGAAAGAGATGGTCTGCTACATTCTTTGAGAAGATAGTGATATCATCTAGGTAAACCAACACTATCTTGTTGATCAAGCCTTTGAATGCCATATCCATAGCTCGCTGGAATGTTGCTCCAGCATTCGACAGTCCAAATGGCATCTTCTTGTAAGCATATGTGCCCCATTTTGTAGTGAAGGCCATCTTGAATTGATCTTCTTCCTTCACCATAATCTGATTGTAGCCTGAGTAGCCATCAAGCAATGAGAACCTTTTTGAACTAGCTACAACTTGCAATATTTACTCCATGGAAGGGAGTGGGTAATGATCTTTGAGTGATGCTCTATTTAGATCACGAAAGTCCACACACAATATTATTTCTCCATTTCTCTTTCTTATTGGCACCAAGTTTGCAACCCAACTTGAGTGTTTGATGGGGAAGATGATACTGGCCTCAATAAGCTTGCTTAACTCTTTTCTCATGAGAGGTTCAATATGGGGATTCACTGGCCTTTGCTTTTGCCTGACAGGCTTGGATTCTGGATCCAGCTCAATAGTATGTTGTGCCAACTTTGGGTTGAAACCTCTTAGATCTTTGTAAGTCCAAGAAAAGACATCTGGGAACTCTTGACAAAAATGAATGAAATCAGATTTCTCTTGTGAGGTACTTACTTTGCCAATTTGCAATGTTTTGCCTTCTTCCACTAAAATAGGCTCTGAATCCTCACCCTTTACTTGAATGTTCACTTTCTCCTTCCAGAACTGATCATTCGGGTTGAAGATTGACTCCAAGGTTATGAGGCCTTTTGGTAATTTGTTAGTTCTCAGCTGCACTACCTAGTCACCATACTGCTGTTCCAATTTCTCTTGATTCTTGGCGGAGAACTCAGCTTCTTCTTGGAGGAAATTAACAATTTGTTGATCATTCTCGAAGACTTGCCAACTTGTATTGTTATCCGGAACAGCTGGTCTCACAACCAATTTGATATGAGGCTGAGATTTCTCACTTTTGATACTTTCTACAACATCAAACACAGCCCCAATTGCTGCTAGCCTGTCAGTGGCTTCATTCTTTTTTCTTGGGATGGACCTGATGCTAAAAGCTTCAAAATCTTCAATAAGATCCCATACCTGATTTTTGTAGAATCTGAGTAGATCATTCTTGGCAGCATTTTTTCCTTTAACTTGGTTTATGATCAGCTCACTATCACCAAATACTTGTAAATTCCTGATGCCTTTCTTCTTTTCCCAGTGCAGTCCATGAATTAAGGCTTCATACTCAGCTGTATTGTTTGAGCAAGAAAACTGAAAACGGAAGGCTGAGTAATACTTTATTCCTTGAGGTGAAACAAGCATGGCTCCACCTCCTGCACCTTGTCTAGTCCTTGACTCATCAAAGAACAACTGCCATACTTCATTCTGGTCCTTATGATCTGGTTTGGTGATGCTAGGAATAGGTTGATTTTCTTCGTGTATGCAATAGACTCCTAGCTCAGATTCTTCCACTTCTTGATAAGGATCAAATGCATGTATCTTGCTTGCCCATTCATCAAGAGTTAGATCTGGGATGCTTCCAACCTTGGTGTCAGCTTCATCAGTGCTTGGGTGATCTTCTTGATCAAATGCTGAGCAATTGGAATTGATCTAACTTGGAGTGTAAGGCTCAATATGGAAGTTTGCAATAGGTTCTGACCTGATTGTAGCCTTAGTTCCATACCTTGTTCTGAACAGCATGTGTGACCAATCAGCAGACAAATATCCCCCAATCTTGGCTGTGAAGTCCCTTGACAAGCAAAGGGCAAAGAGTGGTGGAAGGTCTATGACTGATACATCTTGTAAAACAACAACATTTGGACATGCATGCAAGGTAAGACTCAGGTTTCTAATTACCCCAACTGTTGTTACTACTGTCCCATCTAGCTGTACTACCCCTTTGGATGTTGTTTCATACTAGAGCCTTAGCTGATCAGCTATTTGTTTAGGCATTACTGAGCTACTTGCTCCGGAGTCTATCATGCAATTGTGCACTAGCTGATTTCCAATGATTAATGAAACATAGAAAGGAGGGGGCTTCAACATTTTACCTTGCTGTCCTCCATGATTTCCCTCAGGTTGGGCAGCATTTGTAAGCACTTTGTCTTGCATCTGAACTTGTTGATTCGAAGTTGGCCAGTCCTTCATGACAGCTTGTAGCAGATCTCTTTGGCCTGGGATAGATAGGGATTCCCACATTGATATATTGACGTTTGTCTTCTTCATCTGATCAATGATACTGAATGGTGATGAAGGATCTCTTTGCTTTCCCTTGGTTTGCACATTCACTCCTTGCATGTGGGCAGCAACAACTGGTGTTTGATTTGGTCTAGGAGCTGTTCTTAGCTGCCCTTGCGTATTTAAAATTGGATTTTACTTGCCAACCATTTGTGGAGCCATGGAAGGTTGTGGATTGGTTAGGGCTAATGGTTGTTCTTCACCCAAATTCCTCCTTTTTGACCTTGTGTTGGCTGCAACACCTTGAGAAACTGCTTGATTCATGCCACAGAAATCTTCTACTTGCCAGTTCACCAATGTGGTGTCATTTGGGGCTGATTGTTGTTGGAATGTTTCTTGTTGTTGACTATTTCCTTGACTGCCCTCACCCTCCACACCAGTAGTTGTCACCATTAGTGCTTGATTCAAAGCACCATTGAAACACATGGATTGGTTATGAGGCTCATTGCATGGAAAACACCAATCATACTCCTGGGTAATGTTGTTTTGTGTTGGCACCAATGCCTTAGAGGTAGACATGGCATTTGGATTATATGGCTGAAATGGTCTATTGGCAAGGGGCCTTGTTTGATTCATATTTGCAGTTGGATTAGGAGGCATTTGTGGTTGGTATGGTTGCCTATTGGGTTGAGCCTGGGGTTGATAAGAAGGTCTGAAACCTTAGGCTTGCTGCCTCTTAAAAGTAACTAGCTCATTGCCTAGGTTTTGTAATTGCTTCATGACCTCTTGAAGCTCATTTGGGGCACTTGGAGATGAAGTGGAAGCTCCATTTGAACTCTGATTTCTAGGAGTGGGAGAAAGAGCCAAACTAGCTGCTTGACTGGTGTTTGGATTCTCTAAACTTGAAAACAGTGGCATGGGAGGTCTAGGGGCAAGTTTGCCAGCTTGGATCAAACAATTTTCAGCCCTAATGGCAATGCTATAAGCCATAGGGATGGTTATGCCTCCCATGGACTAAATTAACATAGAAATATCATAATTTAAAGCTTTGAGATAGTAGAGAAAAGCACCTTCTGTTGTTGGCCTGACTGCCACTGGAATTCTCTCCCAAGTCTTTTGAAATCTGAAGTTGAAATCGGTCAGCTGCTCATTGGGAGCTCTCTTGATGGTTGTCAGCTGCTCCAAAAGAGACAAGTTGTCTCCCTTCTCTCCAAATTTCTCATGAAGTGCAATACACAGCTGATTCCAGTTTGTGATAGAACTAGATCCAAGGCTTCTAAACCATTGCAATGCTTTACCCTTGAATGAAGATGCCAGTAACTTGAAAACCACTTGTATTTCATTGATTTCATGAATTACACAAAGGTTAGCAATATCTTTAACATGATCACCTGGAGTAGTCTGATTTTCTCCAGTGAAGTAGGGGATGTTCTTCAAGGCTGCAATAGGAACCGGATGTTGTGCATTGAGGGCAAGTGGGCTGCTTGCCTGTGAAGTTGATGTAGGGGTTTTTTTGAGCCATTCTGATTGGTCTTAAAACCCTTGTTGACTAAATGAAAGGCCTACCAGGTGGAGGAGTTGAGAGAGTTCTGTTTGGTGGAGATGGAGACCTTTGAATCCTTTTTCCTCTTTGTCTTATTCTTGGAGATAATTGCAGGTATTCAAACAACACTTCTTCTTCTCCAACTCTTGACCTTGTGGTGACTCTTCTCATGAGTTTTCAGGCCTACCAGCTGAAACCAGTTGATTCTTCCCCTTGGAGTTGCCAGATATGCAAATAGTAGCTTTTTTTAAGCAAGAAAATTGCAGCAGATGCACATCAACCTTGCTGCAATAAAAATGAGACCTCTATCTCCCACCAGGCATGCCAAAACTGTTGTTGCAATAAAAATGAGACCTCTATCTCCCATTGGGCATGCCAAAACTGTTGTTGCAATAAAAATGAGACCTCTATCTCCCACCGGGCATGCCAAAACTGTTGTTGCGATAAAAATGAGACCTCTATCTCCCACCGGGCATGCCAAAACTGTTGTTGCAATAAAAATGAGACCTCTATGTCCCACCGGGCGTGCCAAAACTATTGTTGCGGGCTCACAACACCCCTGGATGCAGATCAGGATTCTAGGTTGATCACTCTAGCATCCAGTGTGATTGCACAACATGGAAACCTCTCTCAAAGTGTGGGACTTGTGAAACTGAGAGAGGAATCTCCATATTAGAGGCTGGTTCCTCAAACTCCTCTGATTTAGATCTATATTTTGCACAACTACAGAGGTTCAGATACTAATACTACTCTAAAATTCAAGGAGACAGGGATAGAAATGCAAAAATGAAACTAACTAAAGGTGGTGATGCACTAGAAGGAGTGGTGAAACATTTCTATCATGCAAATAGACACAAACCAGAGATTGCAACATAAAACATACACAGACTGATAAGATATAATTTAGGATCTGAAATGAAGCAAATAATACAAACGAAGGACTGAAAACCATTCACAAGGCTTGCATTATCATTTCCAGTGTCAAAATCACTACATTACAACCTCAGAGAGGTAAAAACTGTTACAGTCTTTGGAGAGGTCTGATTCTTCAAAACAATCACTTGCTGGAGGTGAAAGAAGAAGTTGCTATGTCCAAAAAATGTTCCCCCCTTGTGAAATGAGCCAAATCTAGCTTTTTACATTGCATGGGTCGAGCCCAGGAGACAGAAACGTACAAAAAACGTGAGATCCCATTCCTCCTTGACTACAGATGCATTAAAACAGCATGGGCGACCTTACAGACCCATACCCTGTCATTTTTGACCGATTTGGAGGAGAATAAGACCCATTCTGCATTAATTTGGTCGCTGAAATGTCACTTCTGGTCATGAACATGCGTCAGAGCCATTTCTCAAATTTCTCTCTCCAAAATATACCAAAATTCAAGATTAACCCCAAAATCATGTAGATAATTTCATAAGATTTCTGTTGATATAAAGAACGTGTAAATCTGAGCTCTGGATCAAAAGATATGGAGATCTGAAGATTTAGGGCACAAAATACGTGAAAATGTGTTTTGAAACTTTTTCCCACGCTCTGCCACCTGGATGACATGTGTCAAGCGCTAATTGGAGGCGTAATTCTCTCTCCTTCCCTGTCCTGCAGGTTTTCCTTGAAATTTTTGCCTTTTTTGTGATTTTGGAACATTTTTCACTTTTCCCCCGCGCCCTCGCCACTGGGACATGTGGCATGCATTGATTGGAGGATAGGGGTGCGGGGTCATCCTTTGCTTTAGCTTTTTGGCCGAAACTTGGAGAAATTTTTCAAATCCTCCCCGAGCTCCACACTTCTCTATTCCATTGGACACATGTCCAATTCCTATTGACTTGGGCCAATGCTTGAAACCTCGCCCTTTGAAATTTTGAACATTACCCCCTTGTGACACGTGTCGTGATTTGATTGGTCTCCGGGTCTGCCAGTTTATCGCGTCTTCTGCGTCCCTCTGTCCCAAGTGTCCCAAAATGAAGTTCTCTATGCTGGCCGATCTGGGTGGTTTGCATCCTTCACATCTTAATGGCCCAAATGTCCCAACTGTGCCACTCAGCAGTTAGTCGATTTTCTTCTCCTTCGGCCAAACCGGCTTTCCACGTCCCTCACGTCCTGACCTAATTAGAGGTTGGTTCCTCAAACTCCTCTAATTTAGATCTATATTTTGCACAACTATAGAGGTTCAGATACTAATCCTACTCTAAACTGCAAGGAGACATGGATAGAAATGCAAAAATGAAACTAACTAAAGGTGGTGATGCACTAGAAGGAGTGGTGAAACATTTCTATCATGCAAATAGAGACAAACCAGAGATTGCAACATAAAACATACACAAACTGATAAGATATAATTTAGGATTTGAAATGAAGCAAATAATACAAACGAAGGACTGAAAACCATTCACAAGGCTTGCATTATCATTTCCAGTGTCAAAATCACTACATTACAACCTCAGAGAGGTAAAAACTGTTACAGTCTTTGGAGAGGTCTGATTCTTCAAAACAATCACTTGCTGGAGGTGAAAGAAGAAGTTGCTATGTCCAAAAAATGTTCCCCCCTTGTGAAATGATCCAAATCTAGCTTTTTACATTGCATGGGTTGAGCCCAGGAGACAGAAACATACAAAAAACGTGAGAGCCCATTCCTCCTTGACTACAGATGCATTAAAACAGCATGGGGGACCTTACAGACCCATACCCTGTCATTTTTGACCGATTTGGAGGAGAATGCGACCCATTCTGCATTAATTTGGTCGCTGAAATGTCACTTCTGGTCATGAACATGCGTCAGAGCCATTTCTCAACTTTCTCTCTCCAAAATATACCAAAATTCAAGATTAACCCCAAAATCATGTAGATAATTTCATAAGATTTCTGTTGATATAAAGAACGTGTAAATCCGAGCTCTGGATCAAAAGATATGGAGATCTGAAGATTTAGGGCACAAAATAGGTGAAAATGTGTTTTGAAACTTTTTCCCACACTCTGCCACCTGGATGACATGTGTCAAGCGCTAATTGGAGGCGTAATTCTCTCTCCTTCCCTGTCCTGCAGGTTTTCCTTGAAATTTTTGCCTTTTTTGTGATTTTGGAACATTTTTCACTTTTCCCCCGCGCCCTCGCCACTGGGACACGTGGCATGCATTGATTGGAGGATAGGGGTGCGGGGTCATCCTTTGCTTTAGCTTTTTGGCTGAAACTTGGAGAAATTTTTCAAATCCTCCCCGAGCTCCACACTTCTCTGTTCCATTGGACACGTGTCCAATTCCTATTGACTTGGGCCAATGCTTGAAACCTCGCCCTTTGAAATTTTGAACATTACCTCCTTGTGACACGTGTCGTGATTTGATTGGTCTCCGGGTCTGCCAGCTTATCGCGTCTTCTGCGTCCCTCTGTCCCAAGTGTCCCAAACTGAAGTTCTCTATGCCGGCCGATCTGGGTGGTTTGTGTCCTTCACATCTTAATGGCCCAAATGTCCCAACTGTGCCACTCAGCAGTTAGTCGATTTTCTTCTCCTTCGGCCAAACCGGCTTTCCACGTCCCTTGCGTCCTGACCTAATTAGAGGTTGGTTCCTCAAACTCCTCTAATTTAGATCTATATTTTGCACAACTACAGAGGTTCAGATACTAATCCTACTCTAAACTGCAAGGAGACAAGGATAAAAATGTAAAAATGAAACTAACTAAAGGTGGTGATGCACTAGAAGGAGTGGTGAAACATTTCTGTCATGCAAATAGACACAAACCAGAGATTGCAACATAAAACATACACAAACTGATAAGATATAATTTAGGATTTGAAATGAAGCAAATAATACAAACGAAGGACTGAAAACCATTCACAAGGCTTGCATTATCATTTCCAGTGTCAAAATCACTACATTACAACCTCAGAGAGGTAAAAACTGTTACAGTCTTTGGAGAGGTCTGATTCTTCAAAACAATCATGTGTTGGAGGTGAAAGAAGAAATTGCTATGTCCAAAAAATGTTCCCCCTTTGTGAAATGAGCCAAATCTAGCTCTTTACATTGCATGGGTCGAGCCCAGGAGACAGAAACATACAAAAAACGTGAAAGCCCATTCCTCCTTGACTGCAGATGCATTAAAACGATATGGGGGACCTTACAGACCCATACCCTATCATTTTTGACTAATTTGGAGGAGAATGCGACCCATTCTGCATTAATTTGGTCGCTGAAATGTCACTTCTGGTCATGAACACGCGTCAGATCCATTTCTCAAATTTCTCTCTCCAAACTACACCAAAATTCAAGATTAACCCCAAAATCATGTAGTGAATTTCATAAGCTTTTTGTTGATATAAAGAACTTGCAAATCCGAGCTCTGGATCAAAATATATGGAGATCTGAAGATTTAGGGCAAAAAATAGGTGAAAATGTGTTTTGAAACTTTTTCTCACGCTTTGCCACCTGGATGACATGTGTCAAGTGCTGATCGGAGGCGTAATTCTCTCTCCTTCCCTGTCCTGTGGGTTTTCCTTGAAAGTTTTGCCTTTTTTGTGATTTTGGAACATTTTTCACTTTTCCCCCGCACCCCTGCCACTGGGGACACGTGGCATGCATTGATTGGAGGATAGGGGTGCGAGGTCATCCTTTGCTTTAGCTTTTTGGCCGAAACTTGGCCAAATTTTCCAAATCCTCCCCGAGCTCCATGCTTCTCTGTTCCATTGGACACGTGTCCAATTCCTATTGGCTCGGGCCAACACTTGAAACCTCGCCCTTTGAACTTTTGGACGTTTCCCCCCTTGTGACACGTGTCATGATTTGATTGGTCTCCGGGTCTGCTGGCTTTTTGGGTCTTCCTCGTCCCTCTGTCCCAAGTGTCCCGAATTGAAGTTCTCTACGTCGGACAATCCAGGTGCTTCATGTCCTTCACGTCTTAATGGCCCAAATGTCCCAACTGTTCCACTCAGTAGCTAGTCGATTTTCTTCTCCTTCGGCTGAACCATCTTTCCGCGTCCCTCATGTCCTGACGGCTTGGATGTTCCTTTGCTCTGCAGACTACCTGGTGGCCTTTCGGCCAGTTCACGTCTAGATTTCCCTTATGTCTCGACTGTTTTGAGGACTAAGACTTAGCCATTTTTCATGATTTTTCCTGGCCCAAGCTTGTTTTTGCAACTTTTTCACCTTTACTTCAGAACTTGCTCTTTTCAACCTGGACAGGAGAGTTAGAAAAATTCTGAGGGAACCCTAGAAACATGATTTTTTGCCCTGAACTTTCTATTTACCTGGGACTTGAGAATTTAATGCATGTTATCAAAATTACCCTGGGGGTGAATTTTGGATAACAACTCCCTCAAAACTACGTGATCATCCAGGGGTGAATGCTCTGGAGTTTTGTCCAAACGATCACTGATAGTGATAATAAACAACTGGAAACATTTACGCATGCTCCACTTGAGTTGCTTAGCCAAGATCATATGCAAGGAAATGGGTCTCTGCATCCTTGAAATCACAACTACCCTAACCAAATCATCCTGACACTCAATGACCTTATTTCTACAATCCACCTTAGCTCGATGAGCCTCAAGCCAATCCATACCAAACAATACCTGATAGGATCCTAAAGGAATAACTCAGAGGTTAAACGTAGCGGAGAAGACTCCCAAGTCAAGTACACAACTCTCCACATATGAGTCCATGGTGAGTTTATCCCCAGAGGCCAACTCAACCTGCCAACTATGTAGTTGTCTAGCCACAACTAGCCCACACTGGTCCACTATAAAAGGTGATATAAAGGAATTTGAAGCACCTGAATCAAAAAGTACTGAGACAAAATTACCCCTGATAGTACCTATCATCTCAATGACTGTGGCCTGATGCTCATCCTGGCAGTTGTCAACTGATACATATACACGATGGGCACATCCCACATCACCCACCATCTGCTTGGATCTAGGAGCTCTCTACATATCCATAGTAGTTGGCTTATGCAGACACATATGCACATAATGGTCTAGAGCCCCACAAATAAAACATCCTCCTATACCCCTTTGAGATGGGGTCCCTCTTGTACTTTGAAAAACTGAACCTGCCAGTCCAACCCTAGCAAATTGCTATGAGCGGGCTGGCTGTGAGTGATGAGTACCCAGCCTCCTGTCTCTAGATCCACCAAACCCACCTCTAGACCCACCTCACTGAATACTCTAAGTCTGTCTACCCCTCTGATGCTGGTGTCCCTGATGTTGTGTCTGTTATGATGGGTGTGGAGGAGCTCTTGATGTTGCTAGAGAAGACTAGAATCCTCCTCTAGGGGGTGGTACTACTCCCCATGCTCTCTGACTCTAAAATTCTTGAATCCTATTCTAGAACTTGCTCTTGTTTCTATTTCTGTGCTCTTGAGCCTTGGTCCTATTTTCCTAAGCCAAGTAGGCCTTCTCAATGTCCTTCTCAAGTGTGGGAAGAGATAACATCCTAATAGCTCCTGTTATATTTGCATTCAGGCCCTGAATGAACCTGTTTACCTGTAATTTCTCATCTTGCAGGTAGTCTACATACTGCAAGAGATCCAAGAACCGGCTCTCATACTACGCCACTGAGCCAAAACCCTATCATAAGTCATGAAACTCATCGATCTTCTTCTGCACAAAATGCTCTGTCATATACCAGACCCTGAACCACTCCTCGAACAACTCCCAAGTCAATGTATCTCGATTCAAATGGAGCTTCCGCTCCTCATTCCTCCACCAAACACATGCTGCATCTCAGAGGAGGCGTATGGTGAACCTAGCTTTGACATTGCTCTCATGAGAGTGTAAGCCAAAGTAGCTATCCAAGCTAAGGAGCAAGGATTCCGCCCCAAATCTATCTATCGAACTAGTAAATGTAGGTGGCTAAAGGCTAAGAAGGTCTCGAATCACAGTGCCTATGTCTCTATCCTGGCAATGTGGTCTAACAGGTGAAAGAGGTCACCTATCTCCAAATGGTCCCTTGAAACTGTGTGATCAGATGTGATGAAACGAGGCCACCCTCTCACCAAGGATGGAAGGGCTGAGTGACCTCTCTCGTCTTGGAATTTCATGCTTAGGTAGCTCTGGATGTGCGTCCTTTCCAATCAACTCCTTGTCTCCCAACTGAATGTCCTCTCTCGGCACCTGCAGCGGGGGAAGATGCTCCTGTACGATGCCTATCAACTGTTGTAGGGTCTCTAATATTCGAGGTCCAAAATTGATTTCTAGTGGCTCCTGCGTAGGTGCACTACGTCCCAAACCTCAAGCTGATCGTCCCCTCTTGGGTGCCATCCTAAACCCAAGGTAAAAAAAAAATTAAACTTTTTTTTTAAACGTTGCTAGGAGCGTTTTTAATTACTATTATTATTATTATCATTATATAATGTAACACCAGATGCAATGCCCCTTCTCGTTAATACTTAATTTACATTCATCATTAAATTACTTGAAATTAATTAAACACTAGCCTAATAATAATTTAATTATTTTTACCCTATCAAGCTCCCTAGGGTCATAAATAATAGTCTACACCCCTTGCAAAAAAAATAAAAATAAAATAAAATAATAAAATTAGTCTTCTCCCTTTTTAATTAATTTTCTCACACACCCATTTTTAATTTAATTTGATTTCCTCCATTTTTTAAAATAAAATAAAATAAAATTTATCACACCCTTCTAAAATTCTCCCTTCCACACCCATAAAGTGCCTATGACTTAAAAGTGTAGGATTGACTATGGGCCTTTGGATCAAATCAAATTTGAGCCCTTGATTTCAAAATTACCCTAAATTTTGACCTAAATCTCTCTATGTTTTCTTTTCCCCCACTATTCCTTTCTCATTTCTTTTATGTTGTTATTACAGGTGCAGGTTGAAGAGGAACTATGGAAACTTGTTTAATCTTATGTATTTTTCTTTTGTGAAATCCATACATCCATGTATTTTTTTTTTAAAATCCATGTATTTTTTTATTTTTTTTTGAAACCTGTTGAGGAGGAACTGGGGTTTTGATAAATATATATTTTCTGGTATGGCCGTTGTTTAAGGGGAAAAGGGTTATGCGTGGAGGAGAAGGGACAGGGTTGGGTGAGCGGGGGAGACGATGGCGGCCGGTGCGGGAAAGAAATAGTGGTGGTGATAGAGGGGGGTGGCCATGGGACAGGGAGGGGTGTGGATTGTACTGGTGTGCAAGGTGGGGGGTGTGTGTGTGTGGGGAGAGGGGTCCGCAGGGTGGCGCAGGGGGACAACGCGGGAGGGCGCAAGCAGGGGGTATGCGGGTGCGCGGGGGCAGGGGACAAGGGTCCGGGGGAGGGGGTCAGCGTGGGGTCGTGGGACAGGGGTTTGCGGGGGGTCTAATAGACCTGTGCGTGGAAATGGGGGGGTTCGGCCCCCCAAAACAGTAAGCTTTTTTATTTTGTTTTTTTGTTTTTAATTATTTTATTTTATTTTATATATGTAATAATATATTAATTTATATGTATTTTTATTTTATTCTATTTACTTTTTAATAAAACGAAACAAACAAAAGAAAATAGTCATATATATATAGTTTTGAATACATATCTATTATTTAATATAGAAATATATATACATATATATATTACATAATAAGTAATATTATATTCTGCAACAAAACTAGTATACATACATTATTGTTATTATCATTTTTTTATAAAAAAATCTCTTTTGTTAAATAGAATTTATTTATTCAAACAAAGCTATATTTACTTTTTTTTTGTAGGGAAGATCACATATTCTAAACTGGTTTTCTTAAGAAAATCAACTATTTAGTATCACATACAAGAAACATCAAATCTTATTTTATTTAAATAATGCTACAAAATTTTTTTTAAAAAAAAGATATCTGGCAACTAGGATAATGGTTTTCATTCAATGTCATGTAACACTAACTTTTCTACAACGTAATAACTAAAAAAATAATACATATTTTTACAAGAGAGAGATCCAACAACAAAAAGAAAAAAAAACATATTTTCTTATAACACTTAAAACATCCTTCCAATAACTAACTTTCTTCTCAAGAAGTTACCCAAAGAGTTCGTGTGTTCGAACCACGGCTTTGATACCAAAATGTAGTGCAATCAAATTTTTTTTTCCATTTTTAAAGCAAACACACTAAATTTTTAGATTTAATATGAAATGCACAACTCTATTTTTGCATATTTCTAAACAACAAATCCTTCAAAATGAAGACATTGAAATAAAAATTTCATGGTTTCATTATGATCTCAAATGATAATCTTAAAATATTCTTGCAACAATAAAATACAAACTTTTTTAGTAATGACCAATGTTTCCAAGAAACAATAAGTACAAAAATGGTTATCTACAAGAGTGTGAAACTTTACAAAGCCACATTTATTTACAAAAAGAAGGTAATGCCCACAAAAGATGAGGATGACCAAGATGGTAAGAGGCTCCAACTATCTCTAACTTGAGTGTTCTTCCAAGGATGTTGAAATGAGAGTCAAGGCTTGTTTACCACCCAACCAATAGGCATCATCACATGCCTTTCCATGGTTGGAAGCCATGCTAGCCTCCCCCAAGCCCATGGGAGAGAGTAACAACTTCCACAATGTGCACAAGTATAAAGGGGATAAAACACAAAAGGAAAACATAAGACCATTTAGTACTTAGGAAAACTACAAATGATAAAACAACAACATGAGGATAACAAGGTCAACCTCACAAGGGGGAAGAGAAGAAGTAGGATGCCCAAATCAAATGTGTCCAACCATAGGAGCACCAACAAAACATGTTTACAAAACTCCTTATACCTCCTAATCAATCATCCTCCTTATTACTCCTTTATGTTATAGAAATCCTTCTTGGGAGGATTTTCAAACCCACATGGGTTTCCTCACCAAGAATGGGGAAAGGTTCAAGCCATATGAACCTTTCTCCCACCTCAAACCATATGAGGGGATGAGAAGGGACCTTCATGGCTTGACCAACAACCATGAGCTTTGAGAGGGAAATCCCTCTCTCTTCCCCTACATTCTCCAAAAACCATCAATCCAAAGGATGGTGGAGAGAAAACAAAGAAAACAACAAGAACAATCAAACAACTACATTAACCATACAACTTCACAACACATCATTTCACACACACCATTTCATTGATCAAGCGTAGTTAACAAGATAAGCATAACTAAGAAGAAAAAGGGTAAGAATCCTACCTCTATAATGCTTTCCAAGACTCTAAGCTTTTCCCCTTTGTCCAAGCTCCCTCCAAGCTCCCAAAATTCTCCAAGTTCTCCCAAAAAAATTGAGCCAGGAAGACCCCTTCCCCATGAGGAAGAATAAAAAGAGGAACCCAAAAGTTTCCTCACCAATGGGAAGGTGACAAGTGTCACCCCCTCTCCTCTCAAGAGTCAAAGATCCTAAAAACTAAATAAGTAAGAGTAAACTCACCTTTTTGCCCTTATCACCCAAAATACTAAAAACTAAAATAAAACAAAGTGGAGCAACTTTTAACAATTACACAGAACCCAACCATCGTACATGGATGGTGACTAAAGAGGGAAAAATAGGAGGGAAACTCCCTCCAAACCTTGAAAATAAGCCCCCCTACCTATTAGGTGGGATCCAAGGGCCAATTTTCATGCTAAGGGAACTCCCAAACTCAAAAGGGGTCCCTAAAAATGCCCAAAATAACCCAATTTCGGGTTTGGCATGCTTGGGCACAAGGGTAGAGGGTGTGGGGTCCACTAAAGGTTCACATGTGGTCCCCAATCCCTTCTACCAACACACACACACTTTCCCAAAACCACACTTAAAATAAGATGATATCATTAAACACCTAAGCTAGTTTACTTAATAAAACACACCCTAAACATGATTAATTTTACAAAACATAATTACATTACAATTTAGGGTTCACCCATTGTGACCAAATAAATACACCTATTCTAAGGCCTCAAACATTTGGCATGGTAAGGACTTAGCCCGTGGCCACTCGTGCACAATTGCGTAGCTGTCTTGAAACCCATGCTCTCCTATACCTGTCACCTACACACTCATTGCACACATTAACCGCATTTGTCCAATATAATAATATCATCTACACATCACAATTTCAATCAAACTTATAATTCCCTAACATTATTAACAATTGATAGAGCAATGCATACAATTATTCACATAGTTTGTCACGAATCATCCACAGATAAAATTACAATAACATATACTTAGGATAGCATGAAAATTACCATTATTAAATCTAGAAAACTATATCATTAATCAAATCAACCACAAGAAACTAACATCTAACCAATGAATCTATCATATAACCCTATTACTGTCATTAACATAATAATAAATATATCAATATACGAATCTAGTAAAATTGGCGCTACGCGCCCAAAATACCATAATGTCCATGAGGATAAAATATCATTGTAAAATGTCCCAAAATCTATTAGAGTTTCAAACAAAACATGTCTATTTATAAAGGAATCAACAGATAACTGGAGCTATAAAAATGTGGGCACTACAATAAGTTAAAATATATAATTACCATCCTTGATGATGTAATCCGTTTTCTATGATGACTCATCATTCCTACAAGTGGAACAAAACATGATTAGATAAGATAGCTAGAATTCAAAAAAATTCCCTTTTATTTGAACTAGTCAAAAAAAGAGGTCAACCGCCATTTGTTGGTTCTCAATTGACCTTTGAGATATTTTTTTTTTCATTCAGTTATTTGATCATTTTGGAAGAATTGAGTTCTTCCATATGGTCAAATTCTTTGTCTACATCAATCTTCCTCAAGAACTCATCCTTAGTGGGAGGCTTCCTATAGAGTTTCAGCCTATTTCCATTAACCAAGAGTTTTCTGCTAGTACCATCAATGGGAAGTAACTGAATAGAACCATTTTCAAATATCTACTCAATTTGATAGGGTCCCAACCATCTGGTTCTCAATTTTCCCTTGAATTATTGGTACTTAAAATCGAACAGCAATTCCTAGTATCCTACTTTGAATTGTATTTTCTTGATATGTGTGTCATTCCATTATTTCCTTTACTCTTGAATTATCTCTATCTGTTGAAGTGCTTCCATCCTTAATTCATCTAACTCATTGAGTCAAATGATTTTTTCTTTTTTAGTTGCATTTAACTCAATTTCCACCTTCACTGATGTCCTCAATGTTTGAAGTTCAAACTCTATAGGAAACAAGGACTTTTTCCCATAGAATAATTCATATGGTGAAATCCCTGTTATAGTTTTCCAAGTTGTATTATAAGCCCAGATAGCTTCAGGTAGTCTCTTTACCCAATCTTTTCTCCCAACTTCAACTATTTTGGTAAGGATGTTATCCAATTCTCTGTTTGTTACTTCATCTTGTCCATTTGACTGTGGTTGGTAAGGAGATGACTTCCTATGATTGATTTGGTAATACCTTGTGAAATCTTGGATCATATTAGACATAAATTGTGGTCCATGATATGAAACTATGCTCCTTGGTGCTCCAAAATTTATCATAATTTTGTTCCAAAGGAAATCAACAACTACTTCTTCAGTGGCATTTGTTAATACCTACACTTCTACCCTTTTTTCACATAGTCAGTACACACAAGAATATATTCCTTCCCTTGTGAAGGGGGATTAAAGGGACCAACAAAATCCAATCCCCATCTCTCAAATGGTTCAACCACAAGTTAAGGTTGAAGAGGCATTTCATTGGTGAAATTTGGATGTCACATCCTTTGAAAAGGATCACACCTCTTGATATATCTCTTCACATCCTTATACAAAGATGACCAATAATGACCAATGCCAAGTATCTTATGAGCTATTCTTTTCACTGAATAGTGTCCTCCACTTGGTTCATCATGGCATGCTCTAAGGATGTCAAATATTTCATCCTCTCTCACACACCTATGCAAGACAAAATCAAGACCACATTTAAATAGTATTCCATTTAACCATTTGAATTGTGATTAGTTTTAATTAATTTCTGTATTTGTTTCTTAGTGAAATAAGGAGGAAACTTCCTTGTTGCAAGATAATTTTTCATATCAGCTAACCATGGTGTACTTACTGAGATTGTAAACAGTTGTTCATCTGGAAAGTTATCCTTGACCGGATCTTGCTCCCCTGTGGTGGTTAGTCTTGACAAAAAATCAGCTACCACATTAGATTTACCTAGATTGTCCACAATGGTAATATAAAATTCTTGCAAAAGTAATAACCATATAATTATGCTTCCTCCAACCAATAGTTTTTTCATTAAATACTTAATTGTTGAATGATCTGTGTGTACAAATATCTTGTACCTTGTAATGTAATGCCTAAATTTATTGATTGCATAAATCACAGTAAGAAATTCTTTTTCAGTGGTGGCGTAATTCTTTTCAGTGGGAGTAAGATTCTTGCTAAGATAATAAATGGCATACATCTTTCCTTCCTCATCTTTCTGTCCTAGTAATGCACCAATGGAATAATTTGTGGCATCTGTTTGGATATGAAATGGATTTTCCCAATTAGGTCCTCTCAATATTGGGGAACTTATTAATTTTTCTTTAATTTCTTCAAAATAATGCTGACATTTTTCATCCCAAAGAAAATCATAGTCCTTGGTTATCAAATTAAACACGGGGGCAGAAATTTTTGCTGAAATATTTTATAAAGTGCCTATAGTACCCAACATGCCCTAGAAATGATTTAATATCTGTGGGGGTATGAGGAATAGGTAAATCTAAAATGATCCTAACTTTTGTTTTGATCTACTTAAATTCATTTTTTTGAAATATGGTGTGCTAATACAATCCCCTCATCCACCATCATCAAACACTTTTCATCACTAAGAGACAAGTTGTGTTTTTCACATCTTGTTAACACTCTATCTAAATATCTCAAAGCATATTCAAATGTATCTCCATGTACAGTGAAGTCATCCATATATACCTCAACACAATCATTTGTTATATTAAAAAAGATTGTAAGTATAGCTCTCTGGAAAGTTGCAGGAGAATTGTATAAACCAAATGGTAACACCCTATAGGAAAAGGTTCCCCATGGACATACAAATGTAGTTTTGTCCTGATCTTCAGCAGAAACTCTGATCTGATTTTACCCACTAAATCCATCCAAGAAAGATAAGTATTGTTTACCTAAAAGGTTATCTAGGACTTGATCTATGAATGGTAAGGGAAAATAATCTCTCCTTGTGGCTTTGTTCAGTTCCCTATAGTCAACACATATTCTCCATTTTCCATTCTTTTTGTGAATAATTACAAGAGGATATACCCACTAGCTATCTGAGATAGGGTAGATGAAACCTACTTGTAATAGTTTTTCAATTTCTTTTTTGACTATATCCCTTAAAGCTGCCTAACTGGTTTAATGTTTTCAATATAGATGTGATGAGTGCAGATACTTGGATGAATCCCCTTCATGTCTTTTTAATCCCAAGAAAAAGCTTTAGTATCATTTTTTAGAATAGAAGACAATTTAGCTTCTTCATCATCCTTCAACCAGCTATTAATGTTTAAAGTTTTACCCGGTTGAATTTCAACATGCTTGGTTCCAATATGTGATGAAATGATTTGTGGGAAGGGTTTCATTAAAGTATTTAATGGACATGCATGTGGGAATAACATATGGTATATAGAAACATCTCCAAAAGTTCCTTGAGATAGAATACTAGAAAAAGGACAGTAATGAGAATTATGATACTTATCTATTTGTAGGACAAATTCTTCATCACTGCTACTTTTTAGAAATTCTTCACCACTTCCTGATGTACTTGAAACTGAAGCTACCAATTCATCATCTCCCCACGATAAAGCTTGTTCCTCTGGAGAAAAATTATTTTCAATCAAAGAGAAATGATGTTGTATTTGCTTTGGAACTATGTTCGCAGGTTTTGGAACTAAGTTCACTAGTTCCAGAACTAAGTTTGTAGGTTTCATAACTAAGTTCATGAGTTCTAAAACTATTTCTTATTGCCTCGAGGACAGCTGGTTCTCCTTCAATGGTGGATTAATCATCTCTTCTAATTCTCTTACATGATCCTGCAATGTGATCATAGCCAAATAGGACAATTTTTACGTATTAGTTTCAGTAGAATCAACCCACAATTGTTCATGATTGTTAATAAAAGGTTATACAGTAGGATATAAGGAAATTTGTTTAGAGTTCTTACCATTCGAGATTGTCATATCACCTTACCTACAATCTATTACAAAATCAACTGTATCGAACCATGGTCTACCCAAAATAATGGGATAACCCAATGTTTTACCTTTTGGATGTAGTATAAGGAAGTCAACTGGATATTCCCTCAACTTCACCATAACCGCCACGTCTTCAATAATTCCATTTGGTTTTTATATAGGCTGGTCTGCCATCTGCAATATGGTATTAGTAGGTTATATACCTGTTAATGGTAATGTTTTCAGAGTATCCATTGTCATTACATTGATAACAGCTCCCAAATCTACCAAAACATATGTACATCCTTATTTCCTATAGAGAGAAATAACAAGGCTTTCAGGATCTCCGTATTTGGGAAGTAAAATTTTTCCTACTAATAAATCAGCAAGTTTCCCATCTACTTTGATATTCTTGGGGTACTGTGTCTTCCTTCTAGGATTTTTCATACATAACATTTTGATTAATTTGATCAATTCTGTAATGTCTTTAATTTCTTGTAATAGTGGTATTTCAATATTTAATTTCCTTAGTACTTGTACCAATTTAGACTCCTTGATTTCTATAGCTTCTTTGAATCTCTCTGGAAATGGAGTCACAGTAGTGTTGCTATCTGGATTCTTTTATTTTCTTTCTATATCCTCTTTTGGAACAACAGTACTAGGGTTTTCATTTTCTTCTATCATTTCAATGATTATAAGGGGTGTACTATTAATTATTTTCCCAGATCTAGTTTTAATATCCTTACAATCCATAGCATGTAAATCAACTAATTTTTCTAGTTATGTTCCATAAATAGGAGTTGTTTGTTTGTTTCTTGGATTTACTACTAACTGTGCTGGAATTTACGTTTGGACTACATTCTAATTTTTTTAATTCTATGTAGGAGATCCCATGATGGCCTGTTGATTCTTATTTGGATATGTTCTTCCTTGAGAATAATTACTAGGGTTCCATCTAGGTTGTGACCAAGCATAAGGATTTCCTTGACCAGCCCATGGTTGTTGATGTCGCTGACCATACCATGATTGATTTTCCCAATCTTAAGGGTTCCAAGTTGGTTGTGGTACACAAGGTGGTTGTCCCCAATTTTGTGGTATTGACTGAGCAGCCCATGACATTGTCTAGGGGTTAGGGACTGATCTTGGCATAAAATACCTTGGTTAGGTGGTCTCTGAACAAAATTCAATTCTTCTTTTGTAGATGAGGCATTGGTTTGTTTAAGTTGATTCTTAATAAATGGAAGTAAAGAATAAACATCACTATCATGTTCTTTAGATTCACAGATAAGGCACATTTTTGTTTTATCCAAAGGACAGTCTCTTAGTGCATGCTTCTTCCTACATCTAGGATAATATATAGCCAATGGTTAAGTTTTGACATTTGATTTAGCTTGTAATCCGTCCATAGTAGAGGTTAATTGCATTACAATGTATGTTTTAAAGTTTGTTAACTTATCCATTAGTTTGTTCATATGTGGATTCATATTTTTCACTAATTTTCCTTTTCTAGGTCCACCTCTTGTTCTAGAATAGCTTCTACAAATATCCTTAATTCCATTCATTCTTATCTGATCAATGTCTCCACCTCCTCTCAAGTTAAGGGATTCCCTAGATTCATCATCCAAACCATTGAGAAAAATGGTTTTACTTAACTCCTTTGAAAGCACAAATCCACATCTTTTTCTAACAAAGAGGAATATGTCTAA
Organism: Taxus chinensis; assembly: GCA_019776745.2. Taxonomy (NCBI): domain Eukaryota; kingdom Viridiplantae; phylum Streptophyta; class Pinopsida; order Cupressales; family Taxaceae; genus Taxus; species Taxus chinensis. The sequence continues at coordinate 489,167,300 of CM034154.1, forward strand.
ATAGTCTTCTATGTTTTCATCTTCCTCCTTCTTGATTTTAAAGAATTCTTCCTTCCTATTTCTCCCTCTATAATAATCCTGGTATTTATCTAAGAAAGCAGTCTCCATTTGTGCCCAAGTGCTAATAGAGTTAGATGGTAATCCCATGAACCACCTCATTGATGCATCCTTCAAAGTGGATGGAAACAACTTGAGTTTTTGATTATCTATCTTATAATCATAGGTCTGACATATTACCTTGAACTCAAAAGAAATTGGTCAAGATCTTCAGATGACATCCCTCTAAATGTGGGTAAATGTGCAGGTGAGATATTTTTCATTGATGTATCATCATCTCCCAATTGGATTGGATAAGTAAAGGTCCTATCAGGTAAACCCTCAACTTCTCGTGCTATTTTAAAAATATTTTCTGAATTTTCCTCCCAATCAATGTGGTAAGCGGTATGCCTTGGGGAATGTGAAAAATCAGAAGTAGGAGGTTGACTACTCAATTGAGAATCAAAAATCACCCTAAATGGATCTTGAGTAATAAGCCTTCTCCTAAAAGTTCCACTTTCTTTAGGTGATTGATCTAAGAATTCCAAAAATGGAAATTATGTTTCTTGTCTAATAGGGGATGATGGTGTCTCCAATTCTTGATCACTTTCCTTACTTTGACTAGAGGATGTTATGAATTCTTGTGAAGATGTTTTTGGGAGGAATCTACACTGTGAGTCTCTTGTTCTACTCATATATTTTGTGATATAGTAGGGAAGATCCTTCAACTAATAGATGTATGATTTGTTGCTCTTGCTAACACTTAATTAGAAAGTTCCAACTAGTGTCCCCAAAAATGGTGCTAAAAATGTTGGGTGTCATTATTCCCTTCATTTAATCAACTTCTTGTTGATGTCATATCAAACCAGGGGTGTGTCTAAAGTTATATGCAACAAGAGTAATCTTATCAATCTAGTAGTTGACTGTAGTTATTTTTTGTATTTTCTGGGGGATCTCTCCAATGTATTAAGGAATTCTTGGTAAAAACTTATTTAAATCATACTATGAAAACTTGCTGAAAGTAAACACATTGAAATTTTTGCTGAAAGGAAACACACTATGTAGAATGGAAACACACTTGATGTTGGAAATAAACAAACATGCTTCTTAAAGTAAACACGGTTGCTTTTAGAATAAAACACAGTTAATTTAGGATGCTTGAAAACAACTGCAACAAATATAAGAATCTATCTAAACACTTGTAGGAATAAGTATACAATAGATTTTAACTGAAAGAATTAAAACAATACAAAATTAACAGATCTAAGCTATTTGTTGAAGAAATATATATACCAAATAAACAAATATCCTTGTCCTTGGGGGAGTGGACCCTTGATCCTCCTCGAATTAGGATTTAACAACTCAGAATTCTCTCAAATAAGAATGGCTATATAATTGATAAAACATTCAGAATTACAAAATGTACTGGATCTGAGTTACTTAGTCTATATTTATCTTCTTTGTTCTATTTCTATCTCATATCATATTCTATATATTATCTATGTAGTGCAGGTCTACATTTATATACATTTTACAAACACAGTTATCTCAATGATTATGATGAAATTGAATCATGCCCAAAATATATGTTGAGTCAGATTGTGGCTAATTAGATAGCTATAAGATAACTATCCCTAGATCTACATTCAAAAATCTTCTCATCCTTTCCTAATTGAAATGATCATAGATGCAAAATCTCTAGATGTGGTTAGAATAGATAACTCCCATGGTTTCAGAACTTCAGAGAAGTTCTAGAACCATAGGAAATCATTAAGGATCAAAATCATGAGAGTTCTAGAGCTATACCTAGGAGTTCTGGAACTAATTCTAGAAAATTCCAGAACTAAATATTGCAGTTCTAAAACTAAGTCCAAAAGTTCCGGAACTAAATGATGAATGTGTGATGGAGTTCCCAAACTAGCTTGGAAGTTCTGAAACTAAGCTGTGTAGGAATAGATGCTATAAACAACATAATGATTGCTACCCGCTTCATTTCCTTTACTAATTAGACCCGATTTATTACAAAATTGAATTTCAAACACACACTTCATCAAGAATTCTAGAGATTTTAACATTAGAATCAAAATCAATCAAAAGATAGATAATTACATCCTAACTTATGTCAGATCAACTAAAAGCTACAAAATGCAATCAAATTAATAAAAATGAGAGTAAGATGAGATCATAAATTATACATTAATTGGACATATTCTAGCCTCATCAGTCATCCACAAAGTCCATGTGTGGGGACATGGGTGTCCTCTTCTTCCTTGTTTCTTTGCGCTTAGTTTTGTACTCCTTCACCTCAAGGGTGGATCCCTTATCCTCATTTATAGTAAAGTAGTCCCCCTTATCTCCCTTTTGGCCACCATTATGTAGTGTAGTGGCACCATGCATTAGACTCTTCTTAGACCCTATAGAGTGTTCTTATCCTTCACCCCATACCTTTCCTGCATCTATGGTTTCTACCTCAGCCTCTTGACCCTCCATTTCTTCTTCCAATTCCACTTTTAAAGTGGTGGGGTATTTTTCCTCTCCTTCCTCTGAGCCTACTGTGGGGCTTGATGTGTCATGTGTATTTTGTCTCTTTTATTCAGACTCTTCCTTTTCTTACTTCTCCTCCTCATACCCTAGAAATTAAACCTTGATGCCACCCTGTACCAAAGTTCTGGCACCCTTGCTACCATTTTTTCACATCTAGTACTTCCTCTTTCTGGAGGTATCCAACCTTCATCTTTTTCTTCTTCCTCTTCCTATTCCTCTTGCACTACCTTCATGGGTGGGATTTTCGTCTCTCGTGGCTTTAGAAAGGGAGATTTTATAACCTCTACCTTAATCCCACCTTGTTTTTTTGGGCACAACTACATTAACACCTGATGGACATACCCCTTGATGGTAACACTAAATTATGGGTATAAGTCAAAAAAATATAGTTCCAAAACTTTGACATAGGAAAGTCAAGTGTCATACCTGTATGTAACATGAAACTTGTAGACATTAGAAACCACCTTGTCTACATAAAAAATCAACTTCTACATGTCCTTGATCCGGTTGATGACATACTTCATATATCTGGATATGAATGTGAAGGGGAGTTTGCACCATGGCTCCATTTCTCCCTTAGCCATCATAAAATTTGCTAGAAATAAATGTTGGGTAACATAAAATTTTACCTTGTCTCCAAAAACTTGTGGTAGCTCATGGGAAATGCACCACTCATTCTCAAAATCTCCATGCAAATGCTCAAACCATTTATTCATCTGAGACTTGTAAGAGCTTGATATGGAAAATTTTATGAAATGGACTATAGAGAATGCATGTGCAGGTGGGTGGAACCAAATTTTCTCATCTTGTCCATCTGGAAAACCAACCTCTTAGAACATGATGAATAACATGATGGATCCCCAAGTGATCTTCAATTCAGACTTGTTATGTACCCGCACCTCTTCGATAATGTCATTCATAATGAATTGGGAAAAAATGTAGTGTACCCTCTTGGATACCTTTTAGGCCATGTACATGAACCTCCAACTAATGTCCTTCAAAATTTATGATGCACCCAATTTGAAGCTAATGAGTTGGGAGGTGACTCTCAACACTGGGTTTGGGAGATCTGTAATTACATGTGCCCTATCCCCCTTCTTGTAGTTCAGTTTTTTTTCCAACTCTTCAATATTGACAGTGGCACATTTATCAATTTCCATATCCTCTCTAGTGTTCTGCAGGCTAGTAACCATCCGAATCAAATGGACTGTGATCCTCATTCTTCTTCCCACAAAGTAGAAGAAATATTCATGCACCCATGACATTAAGAACCTAAAAAATGGGGCGGGTTTGGAAAATAAGGGAAGCTCCCATAGCTATAAAACTTCATTCTTTTATAGTGCTTGCTACATTGAGTCGTCAACCTTAGGGTTTCTGAGCTCATTCATCATCAAAGTAACCGAAACTAGGTCCTCTCGTATTATATTTTCAATGTCGGATGTTCTCTTGTTGTATTCGCTAATCTTACATTTATATAGCTTTAAGCTACACTTTTCGGCGTTAATAACTCCAGGAGGGTACTGCATCTCTGAGTAGATCTCCACGGGATCCTCCTTTTCCACCATTGGTTTATTTGTTTGAGCATTCTTTGGTGCCATATTTCTCTCCTTTTTCGTTTGTTCCCTAGGTGTTATGTCCGTTTCTTTTGATTTTCATAACTCAACAACTTCCCTGCTTCTCTTTCACACCACCTTCTTCCTGATTTGTTATCTTCTTCCCTCCATGTTATGTCGTAAGATTTTACTACATCTTTGCACTAGTTCATTGGTTCGTGATAGTACTTCATGTTTCTATTCTTCAAAAAACCTTCATCACACTTTGAGCTCAGGAGCACAAAAGAAATTATCTAAGGAAAATTAGTCAAAATGACTATTATTATCTCTTATTTATACTTTATCGATGCCTTAGAGTTCCTCCCACCACATTTCCTATTGTTTCTTTGTAATAAAACACTTTATTTCACTTAATTCAACTTTTACAACTTCCCCTAACTCTTTGTAGCTATAACCTTTAGTCACCTAAATACCACTAAACTAACACAGACCTCCTTCGTGTGTGTTTTTGTGCCAAAGTACATAACCTCTGTGATTTCTAGTAAGTAATTCCATATGGTGGTGCCTACCTTATGTCATACTGCGTGATCCTTCTCTTCTTGTGGTCTTCAGATTCTTTCAACCCACCTTCATAACTGCATGAATTTACACACCTTATCCACTGTGTTGCTCGTTCTTCTATCTTCACGTTAATTTTTCCAACCCACTGTTGAATTTGTTATCAACCATGTTCAATATATTTGCTACTTCACCCCACACAAAAAATGTATGTGTGGTCCCCTGTGCATAGAACCTATTACAATGCAATTAGCTACCGACGCACCAATGTGGAACACAAATATGAAAATGAAAAAAAAGGAAACAACCGAAAGGACTAAAGAAATATAAACTAATTGGAAAAACTACCTTATTTTTTACTATATAAAATCCTTATTTATAGTAGGGCTTCAACCTACTCCCATTAAATTAAAATGGTTACCTCGTCCCATCCAATGCTTGTAATTAACATGTGCCTAAATCAAGGATGTATGAGATGATTTATGGTCATAACCAATGGAATTTCATTTTCCTAGGATGGCATAGAAATTTAGAGTCATAAAGCAATACCATCTACCCAACCTCAAATTATTTATTTTTTATATGATGATCATGCCATGTTTTTTGTCATTCCTTCTCAGTCTTTAGACTCTACCTAGAAAGTGATTGCCTTTCTTAAACTACATTAAATTTTCCATGTGCTCCTATAGTACTTTCTCATCAGCTAATCCTCCTGCACCTATAATACGTAAAGACAGTAGCATAAACTCTACTAGTAAAACAACTTCTATGCCAAACACCAATTAAAACAGTGTGTCCTTATTCAATCTCTTTTATATTTTCCTATATCCCCATAGTATGGTTGATACTTTTTCATCCCAATCTTGTCTTCCCACATCACAATTTTTTTTCAGTGTGTGACTCGGGATCTTGTTAAATGCCTCAGTGGTTTCATTATCTTAGGGGTGATAAGGGGTGGTCTTATTATGGGTCACTATGAATTCTACTAACAAAATCTTGACTATCTCATTCAAAAAGTGTGTTCCTCTATCAGTAGTTAATATTAAAGGACACCTGCATAATTTGATTATGTTTTCCCACAAGAATATTGTCACTATGTAGTCCTTCGTAAGTGCTTCCTCTATCCACCTTGTTAAGTAATCAGTACAAGTAATGATATAGCACAACCCATTCCTTCACGTGGTAGGTGAAATTGGTCCTACAAAATAAATATACTACTTCTCAAATGGTTTTGTGCTAGTTATTGGTCTCAAGGGCATCTCATCTCTTCTTCCTAGTTTTGCAAGGCACTGGCAATGCTCACAGGCATTGCAAAACTCAATACAATCCTGGTAGATTTTTTCCCACCAATCCCTGCACGTAGAATCATTTACATAGTGGTACTCCCTGTATAGTTTCCTCTTGCAATCCCACTGTGTGCTTCCTCCATGATTGTAACACGCTCATGTTCTAACACACATGGGTGCAAAACCTCATCACAGCCTAGCTTGTATAATTATCTAATAATTAACATATAGGGTGTAACACGTATGGCTAATTACTTCTTTTCCAAAGTATTGATCTCCTTCGGTGCAACACCCATTTTGAGAAACACACCAATATCTTCCAAGTTAGAGGGTGCGTGCCACAATCTAAACAGTTGTGCATCAAACATTATATTCTCAATGATTTACGCATCCTCCCCTAAGTCAATCCTCGATAAATGGTTAGGTCCCAAACTACTCTTACCTTATTTCACAACAACAGTAAACTCAAATTATTGAAAAAAAAAGACCCACCGACATCTACGCCTTTGTAAAACGGGATTGTTTACCAAGTACTTTAGTGCCATGTGGTCCATGTAGAATATAAAAGGTGTTTCTAGGAGATACTTCTTGAACTTATGTAGCACGTAGATCACTAACAATGCTTCACACTCAATAGTATTATAGTTCTACTCTACTGGTGTCAACTTCTTACCAGGAAAACAAAAGGGGTGGTCAAAAATTCTTTCTTCAATTTTTGTTAATATTTCCCCAATTTCCATCCTTGAAGCATCAACATGTACATAGAATGGATTATCCCAAGAAGGAAAGCATAATATGGGCACAATGATAATCTTATTCTTCAGTGTGTCAAATGCCATCTGTTGCGCCTCTCCCTAATGGAATTTACATCTGTGCTTCAATAATCCTTGAAGTGGCATGGAAATTTTGGCATAACCCCTTATAAAATTTTGGTAATACCCCGTATGCCCAAGGAATTCATGCATTGTGCTCTGGATGGTAAGCTCCCCCAATCCAACAATAACAAAAAATTTGGTAGGATTCACTAGCAAACCTTCCCTACATATAATATAGCCCAACAAGGTTCCAAATGTAGTAGTGAAGAGACATTTCTTGATGTTGAGGGATATGTGCAACTACCAACATATCTCTAAAATTAACAACAAATTGTCACAATGGTCTTTCACTAGTCCATATATTATCCAGTCATCAAGGTAGACCTGAAGGAACTTATGGATAAAATATTGAAATGTCTGGACCACTATGCGCAAAAACACAACATGTGCATTCTTTAGTCAAAAAGGCATGACTGTGAAGGAAAATCTTCCCCATTCAGTGGCAAATGTTTTCTTTTCTTGGTCCTCCTTTAGAATTCTAACTTGATGATATCCTAAGAAGCAATCTGTGAAGGAATAGATCTCGTGCCTAGATACTCCCTCCAGGATCTCCTTGGTAAAATGGGTTCGAAAGGGATCAATGACACACACCGCATTCAAATCCATGTAATCAACACAGATCCTTATCCTCTCATCCTTTTAAATTCTTATGACCATTGGGCTTATCCATTCTGATTCCTCAACAGCTTCAATAATTCCTGATGCAATCATTTTGTCTATCTCCTCCTTGACCCAGACATGTAGATTTGGATTCATTTGGTAAGGTCTCTTCTGCATCGGGTGCACTCCCTTCTTTAGTTTGATCCACATCTCTCCTAAATAGTGGTGAAATCCCTTAAGCTCATGGTACCTGTAGGGAAATAAATCCTAAAACTTGTGCAACAGATTAATAATCTTTGAAACCTCCTTTTCTGACCAGTAGTCCCCAATGGTAGTCTCCTTAGGTTTCATTTCTGAGCCAAAGTTAACCTTATTTGTTTTGAGTTGATCATGGTAGGTGCACACTTTCTCATCAACACTATCGATTACCTCGCATGTACCCATAGTATGGTTACCATAAAAGTTCTCCACTTCCTCACCATCTATCACATAAACCAACTTTCCCTTCTCTTTTTACATACAGATGTGCTCAATCTATAGTACCTTAGGTTCCTTCACATCAAAATGCACCTCCGAACAAGGTTCTTCCAATAATTACAAAATCCTATCCTAATCCATGGCACTATTTTCCATAGTTAGGCACTTAACAACCTATAACACCTCATTCACCAATGGCTTAGAAATTTGATATTCAAAGTTTTGAATCAAGTCATATGTTAACTCCCACTAGTTCCCTATCTGATGGCATAATTAAGAATGAACATACCATATGCTTTCATAACCTTTCAATGTGGAATATAACTTGTGCACCTACAGGGAAGGAGGTAAAGCCTTTGCGCCTCCCATCCAAATCCTCTCGCATTGTTGGACATGATCTAAGGTGGATCCTTTCCCATCATATAAATAAAGTTTAGTTAGTGTGTTACTCCTAAAGAATCTAATAGAAATCCTAATTCTCACCTCGCGCCACCTTAGAAGATTATTCTGATGCACTATCCACCAACGTGTTGTGGTTCTGTGCAAAGTGAAGACAAACATGCTTATTTTTTTGATCTCACATCTCCATTGAGCTTCTATGGCTCGCATAAAAACATCAAGGTTTATTTCCCCAATGTAGCTTTATAACTACTTCCCTCTTAGGTTCCTTATTGGGCACGCCCTTGTCACTCTTGTAATGAATCCTGTTAATTTCCACCCAATTAACTCATAATTCCCATGCACCTAATTATCACATGCTACACTAGTGGTATCACTTATATATTGAGTGTATTCAAATTAAATAACTCCTTCCATAGGATTTATCACCTCAGGGTCCATGATAGTGCACACATAGACTCTATTATGGAATTCTTCTCCTAAGGGCTCAGTATAGGGTTTTGAATTCTCATCAGTTAAAGGGATAAGCACCCCTTCTTCTTTGTTCTCAAAACTTGTGTATCCCTTATTGAACCATAGTTAGACATTGTTCTTATAACACCAGGAGTTCCCAAGTAATGCTAGAAAGTTTTCCGCCTCAGATAGCACCAAGAATTCGAAGTCTTTAGTGAATTTCACCCCTTGGATAGTGGTATTAGTGTCCTTCAAAACATAAATGGGTATCACCTTTACCTTGTTATCCATATACAACATATTTGAGGATGGCTATAATGGGGGCCTTCCCATTTGATTCCATGCATCTAAAGTGAGAACATTAACCTCCACACTCGTATCTATCAGAACATTTCTTAGGATCCAGCTTCCAACTACTGCATTCAAGGTAATCTCCTTATCATAGTCAATGGTGTGAGGGGGAAGGTTAGCTTGTAGGACTTGGTGCTCACACTCTCCTCCAGTGTGTGGTAATTTTTCCCGTGACCATTCTCCTAGCAAAGGGATGATGTTATATTGCCTCAGTATTTTGCATATGTCCCCGACTTCATCTAGATCCTTCTAAGGAGCCTCAACTCTCTTCCTTTACTCCATCTATCATGACTGCCCCTTTAGGCACTAGATCTCTCTTTGTAGGCTTCAAACTACATCCACGGTCTCTTGATAAACCTATTTCTTATGAGTAGGGTTCAAGTAATTTTTGTGCACAACATCTTCTCTAGTAACTAGTGGACTTTTCTTGGGTTTTTCTCTCATGCGCATAGCCTTAACTCACGTCATTACCAGGATGATTCCAACTTTTACTCATGTGTCACCCTTAACATTCATTACGAGTCAAACTTCTTCATGCTTACCATCACTGCGCCTTTATCCTTCCAATTTTGTTGGTTGATGTGTTCAAATAAATTTGGGCACTCCTCATCATTTTACTTCTTTCCACACCAAGAGAATTATAACAAATCATGTCATTCGTGCTTATATTGCTCTATAAACCCACAGTTGTAACAAGTTCCATGTGGGAAATCACTTATTCTGCCTCCACAGTTGCCTCAACCTCGAAATCCTCCATAGAATATTCTTCTGCATGCTCCTCCATCCATGCGCCCTTCATAGTGATGACCATCGTCTTTGGAATTGTTTGTAATTTTGGTCTTGCACACACCAATATCAATGACATCATGTATCTGGTCAATCAATCTACAATCCTTAGTGTTATGAGTAGTGGAGGTTGACAAGACCAAAATATGTCTCATTATATCTCCAAATAGAAATCTTATTCTCTCTCTTAAAATAATTATTTCAAGTGAATTTAGATGTAGTTTTAATAAAAGATAACTTATTTAAGGTAGAATATAGGATTTATCTTATCATCTCTTTAGAAATCTATTTGCAATCTAATTGTTGTTATTTCCTTATTTCTTCTAAATTGGAATGCAATAGTGTGTAGAAAATAGGTCATAAGAAACTCTACTCCAAGTTCATAGATCAAAGCTACCAAAATTCGTCATACAACAATGAAAATCCCATCTATTCATAGATTGCTGCTAGATTTCTGCTATGAAAAACTTACACGTAGCTAGAGAAACGCCAAGTGCAGCTACAAAAATTTCTAGCTCGTGAAAGTCTTTTGGTTTGTTCCAAATTAATGTAAAGGAGCACTGAACTATTCATCCCACTCTTTAATTCCACGTCATTAACCAAGAATAAAAATCCAAACATGTGGCAATCCAAAGTCATGCATGTATGTGGTGTTCCAAGAAGAATTTGGAGTAATATAATTAACACTCTTCTATTTTCTCTTCATGTTTCAAGGATGAGAAAATAGTGGAATAATATTAGGACTGTTGAATAAGTACTCTCCCACTTTGTGTTCTTAGATAAAAGGGATGAGTTTTATAAATATTCTCCATGATAAGTGGGTTATTGTAGTAAAGTTTGTTTATTATTTATTGCTTTGAAAAAATATACCCAAGAATAGGTAGTTAGTTCTTGGTGTGTGGACCAAGTAAACTAGGAGTAATGTCTACAAATACCTCTTCCATATATTTGGAAAGGGGGGCATATTTTGTAAATCATTTTTGAATCAATACAAGTGCAGTTTTAAAAGTTAATTGTAGTTGCTCCAAATCTAAAGGGAAGAGAATGGCCAAAAGCCACTCTTCCCCAAGGAGGAGGATTATTTTGTTGTTTCCTAGCATAGTTTATTTACTGCATATTTATTTCAGTAATTTAGTTATGTGTTTCTTTTTCATGCATGTTTAATTTTAGTATGTTTTCTTAGGAATAAGTATTGTTGAATAAGATTTTTTTTCTCCTTTTGCATACAACTTTAGATACCGCCTTGGTTATAATGAAACCAAATTGTCTATGAGTTGGTTAAATGACTAGTAATACAATGACCTTTCATTTTTGGAATCATTGTTGGGGACTATGGTGTTATTAGGAGACTCAAATTTTTCTAAAAGAGTATTCTAGTGACAGTAGAATACCTCTTAGTAAGATTTATGACATGATATTTTTATTAAATAGCTTCTTTAAAATTTCATTTCCTGCAATTTTATTTTCTGCAAATAGATTAAATTTTATTTATGTGATTAGATTTAGAAACTTGATGGATATTTCCAAAAGAACCCACCCACAATAAAAATGGAAACACCACATATTAGTCCAACAGACATGTGTTTATGCAATTATTTATTTAGTTAAGAAATATTTCTATTATATTCATATAGAGCATTTCAATATGATATTGTAGATTTTTGATAATATTGACTACCTTAATCAGCATATGGATGAAAATTTGTAATAGAAATATGTATTTTCATCAAATAAAACTTGTATCTAGTTCCATTTCCTATATACATAACAATTGTAGTGGCTAGTTACCCATGTATTTTGGTGTGATGGAATGAATGCAATAGGAATATGATAATAAGTTTTCTTAATCTTAATACAAATTGTAAAATAATATATTTCTCTAGGGTCTAAATTTATTTGGGTTTCCTATTCTAAAATATTTCTTGTTTGCATGTATTTTTACTTCTGCAAAGATTAAATACCAATTCATGCATGTAAGAAATGCAAAAAAAAGCTAAATCTATGCAGGTTAATAGAGACAAATATTTATGTGGATTATTTGTGCAAGTAGATTGGGAGGATAAATATAAAAAGAAATGGGGCATTATAGAGGAGGCCAAAGAAAAATATTCAGTTGATAAGGAGATTCTATGTGAAAAATAACAATGTTTTCCAGATGAAAACTGCTCGCAGCTCACAAATAAGTATTTTAAATGATTTTTGGGTCTTGTTCTACACAATTTGAGTTATCCATATAATTTTTAATCACTCATTTTTGTTGAGAAATGACAAATATATCACAGTTTGAATGCACACTACTAAAAAAAGCATGTTGAAGATTGTTTTGATAACAACATTTTCTGATGCAAACTACTCGGAGCTCATAAAGAAATAGCTTAAAAAATTTCTGGGTCTTATTCTACACAATATGATATTTTTAGATCAGTTTGAATCACTAATTTTCATTGAGAAATGAACAAGATGTCATAGTTTGAATGCATGCCGCTCAAAAAACATAACATGCTGAATACTATTTTTTTTGTTTAAAAAATAATCTTATGACGCATTCAAGTATTCTTCTAATACTCCTCATTTTCAGTACTTGGTTCATTCCATGCTACCCTCTATGTCTTATTTTTTGTTGAAAATTCATTTTCCTAACTTCTAGAACCACCAAAAATTCCTCTGATATGCAGTAGTCAATTTTAATCCTTCTCATGACTGTAGGAAAATACTAGCTCAACCAGTATATGCTAATTAAAATTCCAACATACCATTTTTCTTCAAGGTTCATACCCAAAACCTCTCATAATAAACCATTAATTCTCAATAAATGAATAAGTCTTTGAACCATCTCATTTCCCTTTACATTTTACCATTGTTTCTCAAATTCTTATTTGTCATGTACACATGACTGTTCAAAGAAAAAATTATAGCCAAAGTTTTCTTCTATGCCAAACCATACCTCAGACAAATGATTTTTTTTGATATTTTTGTTATCTACTACATTAATATTTTTATTTCATTTTCTCACAATTTGGTGATAACATAATCGTCTAAGCAGTTGCTTTGCTCAAAGGAAGTTCATCACTTCATGGAGCACTCATCATATGAGGATTCCAAGGGCTGATTGATTCTCTAAAAAAGAATACATTTGCTTCAATGGTTATATATTGTTCTTAGATCACAAAGCGTAAATTTTGAAGGAGAAGTTGAAGACTAGAATTATCTTTCTAAGATGATTGGATGCTATAAAAACTTTGGAAGATTGTTTCTTGATTTTCCATCATGTTGACATTTCTCAAAAGAATAGTGATTTGTTACAAAACTAGTTTACTGGTTAACCAATTACTAAACAAAAAAAAATTACACTTCAAAGTCTTTCTTAGATTCATATGATTGTTTCTCTTATGCCGACTTGGTTGATGAAATTATTTGTTACTGAAAATTTTTATGTTGCAGTGGCCTTGACTTCATATCTATTTTTTTTGTTCAGCTGCATATGGAAATCAAGCATAATTATTGAGTATGGTATGATAACTTCTATTTTCCTATTCTCGATTATTATTATTTTTTGTTTCAATTTGAAATATATTCACTTCTCGAAATCTTACAAAAAAAAGAAATAAAAAAGAGAGAAATTTTTCTAGATTTACATGTGTTGATCAAGTCAAGTAACAAAGAAAATGATGCAAATGACATCTTTCTAGTTTACAGCAATCGGGATCTATAAGTTGCTTGATAAAAAAATAGTTTACATGGGGGCATGCAAAAACCTAAGTGTGGGAAAGACTCACTCTCTTCCAAATCTTTTGAAGAATGCATGAGAAAACAAAGAGCTAAGTGTGGGAAAAAAATATCTCTACATTATCTATGAAAAACCTCATGAGAGCATGAATAAGAAAGAAGTAAACATTTTTACTTCTAGAATCTTATTTTTCTACTATCATGAAAAAACGAGGAGATAATTTGAAAGAAGCAGAAGTATTGACAAAATCAGATTCTACAGAAATATTAATAGATTGCGTGAGGGCATGCAAGAAGTTAAGTGTGGGAGAAACGATGAGACTAAAATATGTCTCATTATATCACCAAATAATACTCTTATTCTCTTTCTCAAAATAAATGTTTCAAGTGAATTTAGATGTAGTTTTAATAACGGATAACATATTTAAGGTAGAATATATGATTTATCTTATCATCTCTTTAGAAATCTATTTGCAATCTAATTGTTGTTATTTTCAAATATTTCTTTTAAGTTGGAATGAAATAATGTGTAGAAAATAGGTCATAAGCAACTCTAATCCAAGTTCATAGATCAAAGCTAATGAAATTCTTCATGCAACTAATGAAATCCCATTTGTTAATAGTTTTCTGCTAGATTTCTACTACAAAAAACTTCCATGCATCTACGAAAATGCCAAGCGAAGCTATGGAAATGCCCAACTCGTGAAAGTATTTTGGTTTGTTCCAAATTAATGTAAAGGAGCATTGAACTATTCAACCCACTCTTTTCTTCCACGTCATCAACCAATAATACAGATCCAAACATGTGGGAATCTAAAGTCATGTATGGATGTGATGTTCTAAGAAGAATTCAAAGTCATAGAATTAACACTCCATTTTTTCTCCATATTTCAAGGATGAGAAAATAGTGGAATAATATTAGGAATGTTGAATAATTACTCATCGACTTTGTCTTCCTAGATCAAAGGGATTAGTTTTAGAAATATTCTCCATGATAAGTGGGTTGTTGTAGTCAATTTTGTTTAATATTTATTTCTTTGAATAAATCCACCCAAGAATTGGTAGCTAGTTCTTGTTGTGTGGACCAAGTAAACTAGGAGTAATGTATATGAATACCTCTTCCATATATTTGGAAAGGGGGCATATTTTGTAAATCAATTTTGAATCAATACAAGTGCAGTTTTAAAATTTAATTGTAGTTGATCCAAATCCAAAGGGAAAAGAATGGCCAAAATCCACTCTTCCCCAAGGAGGAGGTTTTTTTTGTTATTTACTAGCATAGTTTATTTACTACATATTTATTTCAGTAATTTAGTTGTTGTGTGTTTCTTTTTCATGCATGCTTAATTTTAATATATTTTCTTAGGAATAAGTGTTGTTGAAGATTTTCTTTCTCCTTTTCATACAACTTTATCCAATTCCTTGGTTATAATGACACCAACTTGTTTATGAGTTGTTTAAATAATTGGTAATAGTAAATGACATGTTGTTGTATTACCATTCATTTAACCAACTCATTGAAATGTTGGTGTCATTCTAACCAAGGCAATGTCTAAAGTTGTATGAAAAAGGATAAAGAAAATCTTATTCAAAAATACTTCTTCCTAAGAAAATATACTGAAATTAAACATGCAAGAAAAATAAACACACACCAACCAAATTACTAAAATAAATTTGTAGTAAATATACTATGCTAGGAAATAACATAAAAGTCCTCCTCCTTGGGGACGATCATAGGTACAAATATTACAATAACAAGATACATTCTTACGGATCATGCATTGCAGTAGAAGACACCTACTTGCATCATGACCTCTATGGAAAATTTCACAGTCTAGCTTCATGGCCCATACCAATATCCGAGGACAACTATCCTTTGTATGCCCCTCTACCTCACAATCTGTGCATCATAGGCCACTGCAATTCTCATGGGCCAAGTTCACAAATAGCTTCTCTAGATGCTTTGTCATTATAGCAATCTAAACTTCAAGAAAAGGACTAACACTGGTATCCATGCTTCCCATAACCTCAGTGCATAGGGCAGCCTTCAAGGCCTCGGGCAAGTATGTGAAAGTCTTGTGTGACAACGCTCTCTTAAAAGGTGTTATTAGTCCTCCAACAAACCATTGAGCATGCTGAGAAGGATGAATATCATAAGATAGTTTTTCTAAGAGAGTCTTAAAATGTGCATCATACTCCTGCACACTCTCTGCCATACCTTGTTGAATCTCCTTCATCATGCTAATGCTCTTCTATTTAAATTTAGGAATATGGAATTCAGCTAAGAAGGCATTACACAGTGTGGTGTAATCTACAACTATCTAGTGGGGGTCATACTTCTGGTACCAACTATGTGCACGCCTTTGCAATGTTATTGTAAATTAAGTTTCCTTCCATTCTTGGGTAGTGATCACCTTTGCATGCCATAGCAGTTCACATTTGTGTACATGATCTGTAGCATCCTCAACACCTTTGTAATCTTGTAGATTCAAATAACTTTCTAAAAATACTTACTGAGGTGGTTGAGGCCCTTTGCCCCGTTCATTATACAGTGTTTTTAGTGTAGTGACGTGAGGATCCATTAGGTATTGTTTGGAGTGTGGGTTAACCAATGCAAGGTCTTAAGGGAGGACCATACAGAGGGCTAGATAGATCTTAGGGGAGTAGTGCAGGATGGAGTGTTCATTTGATGAACATCTAGTATACTCAGTAATTTTTTGTAGACATGATTTTGATATTTGAGGCTCATGTGAATCCTTTCTTGATGATGTATATTTTTGATATACGAGGTTTTTCAAACCATTGATGATGTACACACATTTCTATATATATATATATATATATATATATATATATATATATATATATATATATATATGTTATTTTGTCATTGAGTTATACTACGTGTTTTAATTTTTTGATGTGATGGATTTAGATGTGATTTATGATGTTTAAATTAATGATTTTTGTTATTATGTGAATGAGTTATTTGAAATGTATGATTTAAGTTATAGATACGTGTGATTATAAGGTATTTTTGATTATTTTTTCATGACAGATGGTAATTTTGTTGTATGATTCATGCACTTATACAATGGATAAAAAATTATTGTGGAATGTTTATTTTTCAATGTTTTAGACACATATAGTGTATGGTGGTAAACTGATTTAAATGTATGATACCATACATACGACCTTATACTAGATGTTAATATATGACCCATAATGTTTAGTCATATTAGGATCATCTAGATAAATATGAGATGGTTGGATTTTATCCTTTTTGACACGGGAAAGGTTTTTTGCATAACAAGCATAGGGAAATGGGTTCTTCCAAATGGTCCCTATATTTTTTCCCTAGATTTATTGTGTTTGATATAATTTGATTGATGTGGGAAGCTTACATTTGGGGAATATTTTCTAGGATTTGATTTTTTATATGTATGATGGTTGATTGATGCGGGAAGCCCCTTTTTGGTATGAGTGTAGTCTCCATCATCACTACTTCTTTTAGCAACCAATCCCAAACATGCAGATATATCTTCCATATTAGTTTGGAGCTCACCTAAGGTGCATGCAAGTTCCAAGTCCCTCCTTTATGAAAGCTTCATGAGAACACTCCTTTTTTACACGAGGATGTAATAACCAGAGAATAAGTGAATTCATTCATTGAACTTAAGATATGATCATTAAATCCTAACCTAATGCATTCCAAACATAGATTAACATGATAAAATAAATGATAGGAGAATCAACCAATGAATATCATTAGGAAAACCTGTAACACACACATGAACATAAGGGAAAAACACATATCAAGATCCATCACATGAATGTTTCAGAATCCCTTCATTATATTTATATGCCAAAATATGGTAGGCAAGATTACATCAAGATATTTTCATTATTTTGAACTGTTCACACTAGTAGATCTTGTTTTACATCACAGAGCTTACCATTACAATTTATTCTCCCCCTCTCGTACTCCCTATCTATCCTTACTTATCTATGTCTTTCTATCTTAAAACCATCATACTCATAACATAATCATCCTCCTTCCATCTTAATTGCTCGTCATTCTCTCCTGTGAAAGCCTTATGGAATCCGATCATGATTTCTCTACCACTACTTGGGAATGTGCTAGATGTTTCCATGTGTTTCCATCAATTGATTACCTTAATAAATCATGTTCCAACTAATCCTTAACAACCTCTAATCCTTATCCTTTCATGATAACCATATTTATGCCCTAGAATATTCTTTCCTTGAGTCACAAATCTTCATGGCTTATCCACATCTGTATTTGGTCAATTTTTCATTCTCTCCCTATGTGTGTCTTTTCTTTCTACCAAAAATTATTAAGTCCCAAATCCATTATTCCCTGGTATGATCCTTTGCACCTCTCCAATAATTATTTCTGTGTGTGCCTTGACTCCATGCTTCTACATGCCACAAGGCTTTTTTCCTTAGGTACTTAGTTACTTTTAGGCATCCAACAATTAGGAATAATAATTTTACGAATACATTATTGTTTTTTGATTAGATATCCATCCTTTGAGGGAATGGTCTACGAATTTATCGATTTTTTTATTTTATAGTAACTATCCTTCGGGGGAGTGGTCTAAAACTTTATTTGACATGTTTTATTTTTGGATAGCTGTCCTTTCACAAATTGGGTTATATTTTGATTATATCCATCCCAAAAATATTTTGATTTTGATATGAGGGAAACCCTAGGGTGACCATGTAGAAGGGGATAAGATAAGCATCCAAGATATAATTATGTCCTTGACATTAAATTTAATAGGATAAGATAGGGTGATGGTGTGAGTAATGATTGTGGGGTTCTTTAGCCATAAGAAGAGAAATTTTACATGAAGAATATGCTATGAGTAGATCCGTGGTTCCCATATTTAGGGTGTTAATAGTCATACTTATGGCTAAGACCACATGATTCCAAATCATTGGGATAGATAGGATGTGTAGGTTGATGGATGAAGATCATAGTTTGACTAATATCTCATGAGTTGATAAGTTAATAGTAGAATGACCACAAATGTAGTGCATTAAAGGATATTTTTATAGTTTAACATCGAGGGAGGCTAAGTGATAAGATCTAGACCCATACTTATGAGTGATTATATATGGTCAAATTCAGTTCAGATAAGACTTTCCTCATATACTCTTTTCCATGTTAGTGAAGTATTGGTTTTATTTAAGGACAAGATCACCAATATTAAATTCATGTTGTTTGATATGTTTGTTAAAGGCTTGTTTGATGCATTCTTGATATACATTGACATATTGGAGGGATGTTAGAAAATTTTCATCTAATAGTTCAAGTTGTGATAAGCGTTCGTGATGATAATCCTCATTTGAGAGGATATATTTAAGGGAAATACATAGAGATGTGATTTGGATTTCAAGTGGAAGGATGGATTTGGTTTCGCATACTAAGGAAAAGGGCATAATGCCTATAGGTGTGTAAAATATGGTCCAATATTCCCATATTGCAAATAGAATTTGGAGATGCCAATCTCTACCAACTTGATCAATAGTTTTCATGAGGATTTTGTTGAGTTTTTTGTTAGAGGCCTCTGTTTGACCATTTTCTTATGGATAGTAAGGTGAGGAAAATATAATCTTGATGTTTTAGGTGATAAAAAGTTTATTAAATTTATTATTTTTGAACGATTCACTATTATTTGTGATGATTTTGTGAGGAATGCCAAAGTGATAGATAATGTGGTGATGGATGAAATCAATTATTTTATCATCTTTAGTAGAGATGAGAGGGATAGCCTCCACCCATTTTGTAAAATATTTAGTTATTTGGATGATATAATTATGTCATTGTCATGAAAGAGGATTGATGAGAGCAATAAGGTTAATCCCGCATTGTGAAAAGGGCCAAAGATCATGAGCTAGTTGAAGAGTGTGACTAGTAACATGTGTGAGGTTGACATGTTTTTGACATTTGATGTGTTTCTTAATGTAGTCACAATAATATTGATTAAACGTAGGCCAATAATATCCCATACACACAATGTGGTTGGTGATAGAAAAATCGTTAAAGTGTCCACTGCACATGTCATCATGGACTTCTTGGATGGCTAGATGAGCCTCTAGAGTTTTGAGACACCAAAAAAAGAGGTCATCAAATCCTATTTTGTAAAGGATACTATATGGATGAAAATGAACACTTGATCTTCAACCGCACTTGACCCCCTGAGGTCATGCTAGAGCAGCCAATGTTGAATGTGTGTGGCTAACTATAGGAGGATCAATGACTAAGATCTGGTAGTGTGATCTCCTGGTAGCTGAGATGGAAAAGGGGAGATTTAGAGGCTATGAATGGGTAGCATAAATTCCCTATGGTTCATTTTCCTAACTTGGATCTAAGTGTTAAACTAGTTTGAAGTATCTAAATTAACTAAGATGAAACTAACAATATATGCTACTACTAAAAGAAATTAATCCAAACAAATCACAAAGAATGAAATATTACAATCACAAACAAAAAAATTCTTCTATTCTAAATAATAAAATCTACTTCTACACTATAACTAAACAAGCGAGATAACTTGGTGTGGTTATTCACCTGTGCTGAGTGTATTGAATCTAAACTAACTTAAAACAAGATATTTTCCAAATGATCTATGATATGTAGACAACCTCCTACAAATATTCTCTTCTTCAGATCCATAGGGATGGGAAGAATAGGATCCGTCACTCAGGGTTACTATGAAATATTCAAACCCTCTTGGAAATTAAATAATTACTTACAAATGAAAAGGAATTGATTTCTACTCTATTTGATATGCAATTGAAATTAACAATTCGTAATTGAAAATTTGATAAACAAAGCAAAAAAATAAACAACTCCAACCTAGAAGATCAAGAACCTTGGGAAATCTAGTATATCAGTATTTTTCCCCTTAGTTCTTTCCTTTCTTTCTCTAAGTGTTCATGTGAGTCCAAGGGATTGGGAATGCAAAGAACAAAAACAAGAGGATGGCGCTTGAGCAATGGTATCTTGGAAGTAATATGGATGTAATGTAAGTAGAAGAGAGATAACACAAGAGATCTGAGCTTGGTTATGTAATTCCTAACGAGATTATGTCGACAGAACAATACAAGATACACAAAATTCTCAGGCCTTTTTCTTGAGTAAAAACATGGAATATATAGGAATGAAGTCTAGGAGGTTACTTCATGCACATGGAAATAAGAGGAAGTTCCAACTAATTAAATCTTATTTAGAATAGAAGGAGCAAGGAGAACCAAGAAAACGAATCTATTTTTAGCCAATTTGGCTCATGGATGCATTTTAAAAGCAAAATTAAGTGAATCATTGCATGTTGAAACACACATGAAGAATCTAGAAAAAGAGGCCAGGGCCACCGCCCTGTGCAGAGTGACGGTCCTAGCACTGAAGGCCAAAACAAGCACAGAAAGAGGCGAGGAAATGGAAAAATGCATGCAAAAGTTAAGGCTATCTAGGCTACAAATATACATTGTGAATGGGTTTTGGAGCTCGAACACCTTCTTGAAAGGATTTTGAATCATCATTGGGGGTTCTTGTAATTGTTTTCCTGACAATGTAGCACGTGTAATTTTGGGTGCATACATATACCTCCTAGTATGACATAGCGATAAATGCGTTGTTGAAAGGATATCTTTCCATTTATGGATAGATTTGGGGGTATTTTTTTGGTGGAAATATATTCATATGTTTGTGTATACCATGTGTTAGATGAAACGTTCTCTATATGATTGATGGTTGGAAGCTCATTACTTGTGTGATATGGTTGATCAAGTTTTTGTATGATGAATTTAATAATTTGGAATCATTAGGTGATAGAGGAAGAAAAGAGGCAAGATAATTCATTGTGTCTACAAATTTTTTAGATGAACGAAGGGTGGTTTGAATTCTATAATGGTCAAAGAGGTGTAATAAATATTCAACTATGGTTTTGTATTTTTAAAGGATATCACTTTTAAATTGATAGATTCCTTTTATTTGATTTATGACAAGTTCCAAGTCGTTATAGATGTCTAAGATTTTTACACATAGAAAGATGGTTTTCTGAAGCCCCATGATAAGAGATTTGTATTCTACCATGTTGTTAATGCATTCAAAATAATGTTTGAAGGATAATAGGATAGGCATATCCCAAGGAAAATTATGACTCTCCCAACACCGCCGTTTCCTGCATTTTGACCCATCAAAGAACAAGGTAATTTTAATAGGGGTGTTGTCATGATCAAGAGTGTTAATTTACCTGCCAAGTAAGTGTTCGCAAGTTTATTGGCTGTACAAAAGGGGAGATTCTACAAAATAGTCAATGATGACCTACCACTTAATGGATTTTTGAGGGATGAATTTGAGGTCAAATTTAATTATGAGCATAAGCCATCTAGTGATGCTATCACTGTGATACAAGTTAGAATATATATTTCAATGGATTAAAGTTCGTGACAATGTAGGTTTTGTGATTAAGAAGGAATTGATTGAGTTTAGAAGTTGTGAAGTTTCAAGCATAAGACAAATTTTCAACTTATGGATAGAAATTTTTGCACTTGTGAAGGGTGTGGCTTGTCTAATAGACAATTTTTTCCCTAACTTGTTCATTATGATGCACAAGCATGACTCCCAATGCATGATTAGAACTGTGGATATATATAGATAGAAAGGATCTTCATCATATGGAGGTATGAGCATGGATGGTGATAATAGATATTATTTAATGACATCAAATGCATGTTGACAATTATCTTTCCATTCAAAGTGGACCTACTTTCATAGAAGATGATGAATGGGTTGAAAACAATATGATAGCTGCGAGATGAAATATCGAATAGATTAAATATTTCTTAGAAGAAGGTGAAGATGATTGAGATTAAATGGGGGAATTTTAATGATGGATTTGATTTTAAAAGGGTAAAATTCAATTCCCAAAATAGACATGATAAATTAAAGGATTTTTCCTATGAGGAATCCAAAGACACACTTAGTGGGATTAAGACGAAGAAAGAATTGTAAAATACATGAAAATATCATGTCTTGAACAACTACATGGTCTCTTCAGTGTTTGAATTTTCCTATAAGATCATCCATGTATTCTTCCATGGTCTTATGAATGATACGTAGCTCATGTATTTTTTAGGCCAAAGGGAATTACTCTATAGTAGAAGGTTCCCCATGGGTTGATGAAATATGTCTTGTGTTGATCTTCTGGTGTAATGAGGATTTTATTGTAACCATAGGAAGTATACATAAGGGATATCATTGCATGGATTTTTTTAAATCAATGAGTTGGTTATTGTTGGGAAGAGGAAAATCATCTTTGGGGTAAGTGAGGTTGAGGTATCAAAATTAAAAACAGATGTGTAATTTTCCTATGGATATTTTGATAAATAAGATGTTAAAAACCCATTACAGATAATCAATAGGTAGTACGAAGTTGGCTGTGAGAAAACATTGAAGTTACTCCTTGACTAACAATGCTACATGACAATGCATTGTACAAAATTTTTTCCTTACAGGTTTAAGACCTAGGACTATAATGATGTTGTGGATAATGATTTTATGGTCTATAGCTGACACGTCAATATAAAACCCTGCCAATTATCGACTCTTTTTGTATATGATAGTAGTGAACTCTTAGAGTTTATCTGGGTTTAAGGCTTGGGTGATTTTGATGATATGCGGCTCTTGTGGTGTGTTAATATTAACATCGGTGGTAAATTCATTGAGAAGTTTACATGTTCCAAGGAGAAGGGAATTCTGATGATGGTGGTGGTCATCTCCCATGTACGTTGGGATTGCATCCTGATCATGGCAATAAAGGATGTCAATGACAGGAGAGTCACCCTCTATCGTATGTGGTAATGTCAGAGGTATGCTTTCAATATTTATTTTATTTTGATAGTTTAATAGTACACGAAAAATGTTATTGAATAAAAAAAATTTAGGAGATATGGATACAGTGTCAATGGTGTCAGAGGGTGGATCTGGTGATGGTTTTAAAGGTTATATGATGTTGATGATGATGGATATGAAGAAGGTGTTTTCAATCCAAGACCATATTTTTTTTCATAAGGTTTTCTTAGATTATCGAAGGGGAGATTATGTGGCCCCTTCTCATATCATCACAAACCAAAAATGTTGTATACACAATGGTGGAGGTATGTAAGGGTGAATTAAGGCTTGTCCCAAAATGATAAATCTGAGGAGTATGGTTTTGTGTGCAGTTCACTGTCGTGATGGGCCAAAGGGACGTTGATGCTTCCATATGATAATTGTGCATGGAGGAAATGGGGACCAAAGGAAATAACATTTCCTACATTGGGCTCATAGAATGGTTGTTTATCAGGCCTCCCATATGTTTTAGGCATAAGGAGTGCATTATGAGATAGAAGGTGATACTCCCTCGTCGAGAGATGTTGCATAATATATTTAAAGGATTAGTCATCTAGTAGTTTGGATCAGGGGATGGAAGAGCTTTTTGAAGCCTAATATGAGGAAATAGATTTTTTTAGCAAAAAGAGTACTTCCTTGGGCATGTAAGTCATATGATAGGATTTGAAAGGATTACGATCGACAAGGACTATGAAGGTTTTACCTTCACCCCCATATTTTAAAAAAATGATGTAGCGTTGATGGGGTACAATGCATAATGCCTATCCAAGGGTGCCCTAGTAGTATGTTGTACTAAAATTCCCCTTCTATGAGATAGAAGAGCTCATGAAGGCTCTTAAGACCTTTTTTAGTTGGTAAAATGAGCATGCCTAGCGTAGGGGTGATGTATCATTAAAAGCATGTAAAATGGCATGTGATTGGGTGACAATAGTGTTAGGTAGATGAAGTTGTTTTAAGGCACATGATAATATGATATTGATATTAGTTCCATTATCGATCATAAATATCTTAACAAGAGTCTCATTGATTTGGGATGTGACGAAGAGTGGAAGGTTACGGTCTTCAAGCTATAGGGATGGATTTTAGAATATTCAAAAGAAATGGGAGAAGACATTGTAAGAGTGTAGACAAGGTTAGAGAATGGTTATGGGTCATCAAATGGTACTAAGATAGATTGAAGAGCTTCAATCAATGCTTGTCATTGTTGTGGAAATTTTTGAACAATATCGTAGAGAGACATATTAACACAAGCTTGGTGTAACTATTTGATAACAATGTTTTGTATGGAGGTAGTGGATTGTGTGTGTGGGGTGGAAAGGATATAAAATTTATCTTTGGAAGGTAACATATTATGTTATTTAGGGGGATCTAAGGATATAAAGGATTTGGGATCATTCTAGTCTGATTTTTTTTCTTCATGTGCACATGCTCTTGTAGTTATGTGAATGAATTCTATTTGATGGAGAGATGATTTATTGAAAGAATCCTTACTCTTTTTATATGTAGATGTAGGGTTGGGTGATTTTTTTAAAAATGGTTGGTTAAAGATTTGATGGGTTGGTTTGATTTTATTATTGGGTTTGATTATATCTAGATCACAGGGAGGATGATTTTATCTATGAGAAGTCTTTTCTTAGTAAGGCTTCTAATTATTGAATGATGGTCCTTACAATCCTCAGTGAAGTGTCTTGGTATCTGATGGTTTGTACATCACACCTCATAATTATACCAAGAGGGATTCCACCTACTAGAATCAGATGTCTTAGAAGTTGGTAATGTTATTATAGATGATCAGACAAGATTTTAGAGGATTTAGGTATAGTATCCTATTGTACCTAAATGGGATGATGACAGTGGTGAAATAATAGGATATCATTTTATGATTTAGGCATTTCAGATGAGGGGAGTGTATCTTGTGTGGCACATTTAGGTGTAATTTGAGGAAAAACCTTAGATTCTATAATAGTGATTTCAAATTTAAAAGAAGGATGATGACCTAAAATGGAGGGCAACAGATGTGTACTTTTTTATGAGGTTTTCTGATGAATAATCA
Organism: Taxus chinensis; assembly: GCA_019776745.2. NCBI lineage: Eukaryota > Viridiplantae > Streptophyta > Pinopsida > Cupressales > Taxaceae > Taxus > Taxus chinensis. The sequence continues at coordinate 489,192,922 of CM034154.1, forward strand.
ACAAGGTTTATATTTTTCTAGATGAATGATTTATGGAATGTTTAGTTATATTTGGAAAATATTTTGATGTGATGTTTAGAAACATGGTTTTTGAAAGATATCTTTCAGTTTTCAACGACAAGTTTCCATTCTATAGTTATTGAAGATACATTGGGGGAATAGGGATAATATTTAATAGCTTCTACACTTTGTGATGTAGCAGGACTCATGGTTTCGATAGTGATGAGATCCAAAAGGGTCACGCGATTTGATTGGTGCTTCAGTTTTAGAAATAATGGGCACTAAGGATGTAAGTGGGAGATCATTGATAATAATGATAGTATGGTGGAATCCTATGGCATTAGATTTGGGTTTATTACTTGATAGGGAATGATTAGGGAAAGGTGTTTTAAACATATCCAAGTTTTATTTGGGAGGTATGCTTTTGTTATCAAGTTACAAGTCACCTCATTCAATGAGATCTTAAAGTATGTTTTTGAATGAAAAACATATTTTAATGTCGTGGTCTTGGAATTTCTTAGGCTGAGGAAGTGGATAAGTAGAATCCATGCATGAGAAGGTTGAAAACCTCGTGCAAGATTGTACACATGAACCTTAGAATGAAGAGGTCATGAGAGAACACATGAAAGTACGTGTGAAAGAAAGGAAATAATACATGTGTGTATAGGTACATGCAGAAGATATAGACATCAAGGTATGAAGCTCCACACATTGACAAAGACAAGTTCCAGGAGTTGGCATATTAAGAAAGACAAGTCTAGAAATAGTCTTAGAAAGGATAAAGCATATGCAGATTAGATAAAGCACATGCTAGGAAATTTAATTAGAGGACACAAGAATGGATGAGGTATAGATAATAAATCACAAGTTAAGAGTCATACAGTCTATATTTTGGAAGTCTATCATTAGAGTTAAATCATGTAAGTGTTGAAGGAAAATTTCCCACCGTGTGTGTGTGTCTATATATATATATATATATATATGTTTTATGTATTTTTTTTAGATTCTTGGGAAGACATATGAATGAGTTAATTTGTATGAGGTGCATGCATAGTTGTTGAGTATGTAAACTAATATTGTATCAATGTACTTATTATCCATTTTTACCCCCTAGTAAAAATAGATAGCTTGAAATAAATGGACTTGAGTGATTGATGGGGTTTTCAATGAAGAATCTCGAGAAAATAGGTAATCTTCATGTTTTTTGGGCACTTAGAATCATTTGAAGGCATTTCCCTTTGCTTCAGTTCAATACTTAGCCAAAATTGAGTAAAAATGGATTAAATGGACGAATTAGGTTTGGGGCTCTTTAATCTATTCTTTCCAACTCCTCATTCTAAGAAAAATTCAAAAAATTTAGAAAAAAAATCAAGAAAATGGAGAAAGGGCCAAAAAATAGTGTAATGCAGATAAATTGGGTCCAAGAGGAATAAGCGGTACAAGTGCCTTGGGGGCTCCAGTTCCCCAAGGATTCAAAATGTCCATAATGCAAAGGAGATAATGGTTTTTAGGGAAATATGATAAATTGGGAAAGAGTGGTACAATTTGTTTTTGGACAGTTGTTCCCCATGGAGCAGAAATGTCTACAATGAAAAGGAGGTCAAGAGTTATTTGTTGTGTGGGTGAGGGGTGAGTTGTTGGTTTGAGAAGCATTAGGTGGAACAAGTTCTCGGTGAACTTAAGTTCAATGAATTTTTCTTAAACCCGTAAAGAATTTGGTGAGTATCTTGGGGTTTGAGCTCGGTTAAGATGGTAAGTAATACAAACTCGTGGACCAAAGCAATGAAGCAAAGAATGTAATTTTCCCATTTTAAGACTTTAGAAACAAGGATTTTTTTTTAAAGTAACGTTCTATGTTCTAAATACATAATTTAGAACACACATTCCATAACATCCATTCTTATAATAGATAACCATATGCAGCTGTAATGACTCGGTGTGTCACCGATCTATTCATTTCATGACTTGGTGAACTACCGATCTATTCATGTTTAACAGTAAGTATTGAATAATTTTTTGTATACTATGTATACTTGGTTATCTTACCCCATTCAAGGTATTGAGTGATCTATTTGGGAACCTATTTGAATATTTGCTACCAATATTCATCTACATCTTGAACCTTAGACTAGGTGACATAGGACAATGTAATCAATAGCTCGCGATACTTTGGCCAAAGTTTTCTAACATACTGTTCGTATTACTCATTCCTTGATGGAATACTCATCAATATGGAATACATCCTTCACCTCACTCAATTTTTATCTAGAATGTCCTTTACTAACTTCCGTCATTCCATTTGCCCAAGGTCTAACCCTAGTTTAGGTTAATAACATAGGTTATGCTACAAGAGGCTCTCAAAGACTTAGGATATATTGAAATACTGGGTCAACTTAGGTCAACCCCATGTGCTAAGGTACCCTAAGTCCTAGAGGGCTACTTCATATCGTAACTATGCTACTACCTAGTCCTAGAGAAAAACTAAGTCCAAGTCCATAAGCGTGTAGATCTAGATGATCAATGCAGAAGGGTGTTGCCACATGTCAACTACAATGTTGTATCCTTGAGAAGATCCTAATCTTCTTGAAGGTATATCCCTACAGTTGGTGTGTGCCAACATCCTTTAGAACAACCTCGTCGAGATGTACATACCCCTAGGAGATTATTAATATTTAATTAATTTGGATAATTAAAAGTAGATTTCAGCGACCCTGTACAAACCTTAATCCAACTCTCCCTAAGTTCCTTTCCAAATCAGGTTCCATTAACCCTTAGAGAACCTCCTTAACTTATGATTTCTTTTGATATTTGTTAATTTTGGGTTAACAAGCAGTTACCAAAAAGAAACGGCAGCAACCTCATAAGTTCCATTTAATGTGACTTAACCATTCAAGGAAGTGTAATAACCACCTAGATATTAACTTAATAAACTTTATTGAATGAGGTATAATGAGTATAAATCATATCTTCCTTTTTTTTGTTTACTTTTTCATGAGTGAGGAAAATTATTCCTTTTCATGGTTAAGTTCTAGGGTTTAACACACCCTTTTTGTTCTTTACATCTTCTATAGTTTTCATTGTATGTTCATTACACATCATCTTACTATATTAAATTATTTATATAAGAACATTAAATTCTTTAACTTATCTAGTTGCATCTTAATTAGGGAAATTACTTTAATTCCCTTTTATCCTATTTATTCAAGAATCCTCATTTAATCATATAAATAATATGAGGAATATCAACAACATAAGATTCCATTTATTTTACAAAGGTACAAGATAATTTACACAACCCATACAATTAAATTCTCATTCTTCAATTTATTTTCAAAACTTATACATTTACAAACTTATGCATTTTAGACTTACTGCATGAAAACAGTCTTCATTCAAAAGGAATATAATTTTTATTTTTCAATACAACTCAAGAACGAATCAAAATTCTTCACTAGAATCAAACTTAGATTAGCCAATGCATCATATAAGATTTTTCCATCTTTTATCACTTACGAAGTCCATCTGCAAAAATTGCTAGCATGAGTTAGTTCTATGAACTGAGCATGATAATCACTAAGTCTTAAAACGAGGTGCATTCCACTAATTGTTCTAATAAAAACAACGTTTCTTTAATGAAAAATTAGTATTGCATACTCTAAACATAAGTAATAACAATAAAAAAGAAGAGCATTAATGAACCATAGTTCACTTCTAAAAGAAGAACATAATATAATCTATAATATCTGTCTTACAAATCAAGTATGATTGGTCCTATCAATCATTTTTACCAACAACAAAACATAACATCTCATTATTTACCCTTCTACCAAAATATAATATAATACGTATCTTAACTATAAGATACAAGAAGTGTGTACAACATGTTCTTACTAGGATGTTTCATCTAACTTTCAAGTCAACAAGAAGAGAAACCATTTCCATTATGCTAAATTACATAACATCCAAAAAACAGAAACAAGTTCATATCATATCCTAAGCTATTTCATTTTAAGATTAACTATCTTAAATCAAACATTTAAGATATTCATCAGAACATGATAAAATAAAGATCCCAAATGGAAAGATGAAACATCAACCAACCAACATGACACATTCTATTTTTAACAAACCAGTCATCACTCCCCTTCTATTTCATTTTCATCAATGATAAGTAAGAGAAGGTTAACCAAATAATGATTAACCTTTTTCCTAAAGAATAATCAACAAAAGATTCCAAACAATTGAACTTATTCCCAACTGCATTAGAAAAGAGACTTATCAGAAATGATCCTACCCAGTAATCATTCCCTATAACGTAATTTGGTAAAATACCCTTTTCAAGTTATAATAGTTTAAGTTTATTTAAGAGTTCCCAAGGAAGGGAGTAAGAACAATTTTAAGGTAATAAGGATCCCAAATCAACCTTTCTTTAAAAACACATAATCCTCCTATTAAAGCAAGAGATTCATTTCAAAGAAGAACGTTAAAACCATGAAGACCATACACATCCCATAGTCACAAAAGGGATCAAAATTAATTCTTTTTATGGGTTTTACATTCTTTCAATGGTCCCAATCTGGAAATGAAATCAAAGTAAGAATTATCTCTTAGAATTACCCAAGAGCTCAATCAAGGCAATGTCATTGCCATACTTTTCCACATATTACATATAAAGTAAAAACATTGAATTCTCATTAAGAACGATAACCTTCAAAGATGATTCCAGTCAAAACTCGTAGAGTTTACCAAACATCTCATTAGACCATGTTCTAGTTTTCTACATGCATATACAACCAATTCTTATACATGCAACTATTTCCTTTTAAGAGATCTGAGTTTACTATATTTCACCCCAGAAATGAACTCAAATTAAATGACAAGATCTAACAACATAATTAAGAAAATATGTTCTTTTCAGGACACGGAATACGAATCCGAGCATCATGCTAAGAATAAGTTCCTACCAAGATAAAAATTGGTCAAATGATTATAAGCAATACTCAGGTAATTTATGTTCCCTCTTGGTTTACATTTTTAACAAGGAAAACTAGAAGGAATACCAACTGAACTGACACCTTAATCATGTTTCCTTTTCCAATACTTAAGAAATAATTTCCCTAAATCAATTTGCATCATATCACCCCTTATTGGGTTATTTTAACTCCCGCATCGTAATACAAAATAAGATGAAATGAATAAACATTTAAACAGTTCGAATTAAGAATCATGCTTCATTTTAAAATAACTATCTTATCAAACCTTGCTTGACAACTGAAGTGGTTTGTAAGATCTACTAAAAGAGTTCAGACTTAAACACCACAAAAGTACTAATGCCATATTCTTAATGAACTCTAAATAATACACAAGGTCACAATAAAACACATACACCAGCCAAATGTGGACTAGTAATAGACAATAATATCATGATAATACCACACAAATATCACATCATGTTAGGGTTTTAGCAACACAATGTTTACAAGTTAGAAAACAAGAACTGAGTCATCTACTACTCCATTTGTAGTTCCTTATTTTTATGAAATGAATCACAAGCATCATAGTACCAAGAACCCAATCGCAGTTCCCAATACCCAACAAGTTTCCAATAGAAATCAAGCTTGCATACAAGTTTACATGAACAAACATGATCTATTTACCAGCTCGAGGTCACTAAACAATAGTTTCAATAGAAACAAGAAGAACACCAGATTCCTCAAAGAACTTAAGTAAGAATACATTCATACATAAGTCAACAAAACCTAACCATTAATTACCAAATCTAGTTAAGCCAAACAGAGTTACAAAATCATTTTTTTTGCATGCATTTTTCATGTGCTTAAACAAATGCATACAATATTTTAAACCAGACCACTTTTGCAAAGGATTAGAAACCAAGAATTCAAGATTTAATAAACTCAGTAACAAAACAACCAGGTACATCATGCAATGCATAAAACTCAATAGAGAAGAGTTTCTTTAATGAAAACACTTAGAGGAAAGCAAGAGATTTTAACAGTTAGATCCTATCATGCCTGATAGTGTCTCTGTCAAATCGAAGAAGACCCCAAGCCAAGCTCACTACTTCTCCTCTTTTCAACGAAAGATCAAACAACTAGATACCTCTTCCACAATGCCTCTTATAAATTCAACAAAATGAAAATAGATTTGAAACCTAAAAAATAGCCATGAAGTGTAGTTTAATCTACTGGTTCGAAAAACCAGAGAGCATGCAAAGTGAAAATTGGAAAACATGCAAAGATAAACAACCCAAGAGAAATCCGTTGGCATTCCTACCAAGATAGTTTGGGCTCATAAACCAAATGCAATTAATTCCATAAATTCCAAATCTCCCGCCTAATCTTCCTTTCCACTTCCTGCCAAGTCTGACGAATGCCAAGTCAAAAATAACATGTATTTCCATTTTAGTGATGTTGCCACCTAAGCCTCCACCAAGCCAACTAGCCCTTACCCAAGCTGGCAGTACCATGTACATTAAAAACCTTATCAAAATCATAAATGCCTTAGGAACCATCGCCAATATGCATGCGACCACATAAGTCCCCATTGATGATAAATAATTTAGGACATATTACTTGTTTAGGTTAGATCTTAGGTAGATTAAAGTTTATACCTTAGGATATAATACTAACAACTAACCTCCACCATATGCCTTAGAAAATAGGTTTAGATAATTCCACAAAGGAAAATAATTCAAAATTCCATAGTTTAAAGCACTAGGTTAGATCACCATATAGCCTTGTAGTAATAGGTTCAACTTTAGTTTTAATACCTAGTAACCTTTCCAATTCCCTTAGCATCAAGTTTAGGTTAGAATCAGAATTATATTAGGTAAACATAGCCTACGTAGGAAATACTTTTACCTAGCTTAGGATATCGTAGGTTAGTCCTTTATAGGATTCCAGTTCTCTCCTATGCCATGAACATGCTGAAATCCCAATTATGTCAGTAATTACCTGCCATGGTTGATCCCCAAAGACTCAAATAGAACATACCACTGAATGTTCACACAAAAGAGAATTAAAGAACTTGTATCTACCAAGTTTAGTCCATATGTTTCTTAATTCATGGAATTCCAATTCATCAGTTGTTGACATTGAATAGATTTAAAACATTCCTTGGATCACTGAAATTGATCCAAAGATGAGTCGGGTACGTAGATAAGTTTACAACTCTTAACACCAAATTGCAATCTCACCTACAAGAAGTGAAAAATGAATTCTGGAAAACTATTCCAATTCAGTTAAAAGATCTTAAGAGCATAAAATACTTATCTACATCAATCATCATTTCCCAAAGTCAAAAGAACATATCCTATAAAGGAAAATCAGATGCCAACACTTGAGATGCCAAGGAGGAAAATAATAACTATCAAGGGTGTTACAAAGAACATTCCAAATCCTGCAAAGCAAAGGGTGAGAGAAAAGATTTATGAAACGATGAGATTTGGAATTATTGTAAGGAAATTCTCACTCACAAACTCGAGCGAAGCCCAAAAATCATGCAGAGAAGGGGTGATTTGAAGATTTATGCAGAAATGTGATGTGGCATTACTACAAATTAATTATCACTCACAAACTCAATTAAATCAGATGTAAAAATCTGCAGAGAAGGTGACAAGAAAAGATTAATGTGGTAATGCAAAGTAATACTACTACGAAGTTGTAGGGGTTCAACAACCCACAAGAAAAGCACATGAAATAACCCACAAAGAAGGGTGAAGCATTCAGTAATGGTACCTTGGATTCCCGCAACAAAGAAGAAGAGTAAATGGTCATAACATGTGACTAGGTGCTCCATTTTTCAATATCTCTGACTTTATAGAAATGTCTCATCAAGCCCTACACCATGGAATTTAAATAATCATATTTTTGTGGGATAAGTGGGAAAAAACTCTTCCATCTCAAAAGGCATCGTCCCAAATAGTTGAAAATGCATTAATGGAAGCATGGGTGAAAATTTATTCTCCAACAAGAAAAAGTACATGAAGGGATGGGTTTGCAAGGTCATCCATACTAATTATAGAGCATTTAATGATTTTTGTTGGTGGTTGGATGTCAAGTTATGATATTTATCTTCCTTCTTCCTTCTAAAAACTTCTATATATTGTAATAAGAGCTCATTTTGTAATGGTTCGACATTTCTAAAATGTTTCTCTTCTTCTCAGCTGGTAGGTAGATTTTGGAGCTCTAAGCCTTATTTTAGAGCATTCTAATGATGAATCATGCCTTCTACATTTAGTATGATGTATTTTTCAAACTTCCGAAGCAATAAAATGAAGTTTTATGGTTGTTTCACTTCCCTAGCTTGGGTTTTCAATGCTTTATCTTTCCTTTCTTCATGTTTTCAGGTATTTTGTGCATTTTCTTATTCTCATGGCAAGCTTCAATGATTTTGTGCTTATGAAACTAGTGCATTGATTTTCGTTGTGGTCTGTTGTGAATTTTCTAACATCTTCATCCCCATTTTATCCCATTTTCATGAGTTTGAAAGTATCCCAACCCCCTTTTCTGGTACTATCACCTTCTTTTAGTGTAGGATTTCCCTTTCATGCATCTCTCTAACCCTATCTCTCTCTTTGGTCCATTGTAAGTTTATATTAGGAATAGTTAACTACATTTTCCCTTATAGGAGTAGTTTAGCATTAGATTTAGGTGGAGAAATCCAACCTTCTCTGGAGGTCCATCTCAATATGTATGTCCCAAACATGGAGATGGTCCTATTTTAGCAAAAATTAGGGATCTCTAATGTGCAAATCCTAGTGTGCTACTTTTTTTATAACAATTTTGGCATTCCCAGTGGGACAGATTTGAAGTACCTTATCACTTCATTGCATCAAGTTTGTTGTGCTCTTGGTGAAATTTCAGCCTTTGGAGGCATGTTCAAGAACATATGGAGACTCAACTGATCAAAACAACCCATTTTTTGAGTTAAAGACCTTCCCTTTCCTTCCATTTCCATCCATTTTTTATTTCCATATCTTTCCATTTTTTTCCATTCACGAAGTTATGCAATCATGATTTCATTTCTATCATCGGATTCCCATTTGCAGTAGTAAAAGTTCCATTCAAATCCATCTCTAATCTGTTATAATATACCTACAGATTAGTTTTATGGAAAAATTCATAATCAATATGCATACCCATATGATCCAGATACAAAGCAGTTTGGTCATTTACCAAACTATGGAGTTGTTCAAGGGAAGGAGTATGTAGATTTTGGAGGCTATCCTACACCTAGAGAGGCCGATGTGCAAAGAAAGATTCAAACAATAGAGTTTAAAATAATGCAAATGAGGGTTGTGAATACTATGAAGGAAACCAAGATTGGTTTCAGGATTCCTTATCCATGGACTGATCCTATACCAAGTAAATTCAATGCTCAACAAAAGATGAAATTTATAATTAAAACAATGACTCAAGTTGTAGAATGGTCTAAAAGGATGGAAGCCCATGAATCTATTGCTAGGCATCTCTATCAATGGGGAATTCCTACACTACCATCTTACATCCCTCTCATTCCTCTTCCCCAACCTACACCATCTCGTCATTATTTTCATATTCCATAATTTCTACATGTTGCCCCCATTGAGGATCCCACTTCTCCATATTCTACCCTTCTATCCCACCTTAATTTCTTTTCATTTTTTCCTTATAAACCTCAATTCCCTTAATAAGGAAGTGTAACACCTTCCCTTACACCATAAATAATGTAAAAATACTCTAAGACCCACCCACCCCTCCTCTTGCAGTCCTCAACCCATTTTGGGAGGAAAAAAATCAAAAAATTAGTCAAGGAGGGCAACAAATTGAAGATCCTAGTTGAGAGGAACTTGGAATAAATCTCAAATATTTTTTTATTAAGTTTAAATTCAATAAGATGATATAGTTAGTTAAGCCTTCAATAGATGTTGGAATTGTAGAACAAAAGGTGGAAGATGATTTTGTAGAGGAACATGAACAAGAAGAAGATGAAAAACAATATCTATGCTCTTAATGTAGTGTGCATGTTGACACCATATTCACAGAGGTTGTTGATTTGTCTTAGTTTGCAAATTTAAAAGAGGAGGAATTAGCTCTAAATCCACTAGAAGAGGATCACAAGGAGGATGATGTCTAAGAGGAGTGTGTTGTAAATCAGGATAGAAAAGAGGTTGATTTTTTATCAGGCTTGGAGGAATTTTTTGGTGAGGAAGATCCCATTGAGATTACCACCTTCTCAATACAACCACCTATCTTCTAACACCAAGAGCCTCTTGCTATGGAAAACTCCCAAGAATCAGCTATGGAGGATAACATCTAAGATCCTGTTATCCATATCAGTCCTCATGAAGAACAAATGGATGAGTTTAATCTTGCAAGCTTCATGTTGGATGAGGAGGAGGAAGAAAGAGATGATGACACATTTCCCAAATCAGTCATCAAGGTAGAGGAAGATTTTTTTTTGGAAGAAAAAATCAGCTTATAGACACACTCATTGCTGAGAAAGAGGAGGAAAGTATGCAGGATGATCTCACTTATGGGACTGAGATTTAAAGAAATGGGGAAATTTAGAGGATCAAATCATGCCCAATAAAATATTTATCTTTTTTAGAGATAAGGAAGGAGTTGTAAGAAGTCATTTTCACTTCATAGCATGAGGAAGAGCTTCAATGTATCAAGGACCAACTACAATATCTCTCAAATACAAATGCAAAGAAACTAAAACAAGTATTTATTTTATTTCCAGTTCATACCTTGATGAATCAAGTGGAAAACCAACTCCTAGTTGGTTTTTCACTCTCAGTATTGACCATGTTTAATGCCAAAGCAGTCACATGGTCCCAATTGTTTACAAAGGGAAGCTACTTATCCTTACTAGTTGTAAGATTTGTTTGAGTTTCCCATTTCTCTATCTATAATATAGTATGTAGGTTTGATTTTATTAGAAGAAGTTCTTGTCCACACTCTACATGTTTCCACTTGGAATATGCATAATCTTTCTCTTTGTATATATTTTTTGTGTTGTTTTTTACTCTTGTACAGTTCATTGTAGGCAATGTTCATAGGGAAATCAGATTTCTACGTAGCTCTAAGTGTTTCTAAATCAACATGTTATTCTAAAAATTTGCAATGCTTTATCCTTTTTTGTGATTTAGTTCATTTTTCTTTAAATATTGGTAGAGAAATAAGATTTTGGGACAATTTTCAATGTGTACTTTCCATCCCATCATAACACTTGCAGAGGGAAGAGATGAATTTTTAGATTAAAAATAATTTTCCACTCACATAAACCTTAGTTGAATTTTTTTTGCATAATGTGGATGGTCAATTGAAAAATATCAGATCAACTCCAAGTCCAAACAATAATGGTTCAAGTGGATTTAGGGGAAATTTTCAAGCTTATTTTAGTTCACGGTTATCAAGATGACTCCATGCAAAATGGATACTTCAAGGCCACTGATCATTCAATCTAATAGGTAGATTACACTGGGAGTCACAAAATTGTTATCCATTTTTACCCCTGTAATAATGGACATCTTCAAAGAGTTGGACTTGAGTGATTGATGTAGGTTTCAATGGAAAATCTTCATGTTTTTGGGCACTTGGAATAATTTGAAGGAATTTCCATTTGTTTCAGTTCAATGGTTAGCCAAAATTGAGTAAAATGGATTAATAGATAAATTGGATTTAGGGAACTTTACTTTATTCTTGTTAACTCCTCAGTCTAAGATAAAATTAAAAAATTTAGAAAAAAATCAAGAAAAATGGAAAAAAGGCCAAAAAACAGTGTAATGCAAATAAATCAGGTCTAGGAAGAACATGTGGTACAAGTTCCTTAAGGTACCCAATTCCCTGTAGAGCCAAAATTTCTGCAATGCAAAAGAGATAATAGTTTGTGGGGAAATAAGATAAATTAGGCTCGGATGGTACAAGTTATTTAGGGTCGGGTGTTCCCCATGGAGATGAAATGTCCACAATGCAAAGGAGGTCAGAAATTGTTTGTTGTTAGGGTGAGGGGTGAGTGGCGGGCTTGAGACATCATATGGAACAAATTATTGAGGAACTTAATTTCCCTGCATTGGTATTAAAACCATAAATAAGTCAGTGCGTAGTTCGTGGTTTGAGCTTGAAGAATCTGGTAAGTAATGCATACTCGTGGACTAAAGAAATGAAGAAAACCACATTCCAAATCCCACAAATCAAAGGGCAGAAGTGAAGAGTTATGTGGGGATGTGATGCAGAATTACTACAAAGTATTGGTCACTCACAAACTTGAGTGAAGAGATTTTGAAAATCCTTAAAGAAAGGCAGTGAGAGAAGGGGCAAGTTGACGAGTAATGGGGAAATGTGATGTGGCATTATTGCGAAGTAATGCTCACTCACAAAATAAAGTAAAGTAACTACAAAAAACTGGAGAGAAGAGAAAAGAGTAATGTGGGAATGCAAATTAGCACTACTATGAATTATTAGGGGGTTGAAAACCCAAAATAAAAGCACATGCAAAAACCTGCAAAGAAGGGTGAAGCAAGCCATAATGGCACCTTGGATTCCCGCAAAAAAGGAGAAGAGAAAATTGTTATAACTTTTGACTAGGTGCTCCATTTTTCAAGATCTTAAACTTTCTGGAAATGTATCATCAAGATATACACCATGGAATTTAAAAATTTAGATTTTTGTGGGGTTAGATAAGAGAAAATGGTAGAAAAATATCCCATCTCCAAATGTAACATCCCAGGTAGTCGAAAATACATTAATGGAGGCATTTGGAGAAATTTCTTCTCCAACAAGCAAAAGTACATTAATGGATGGGTTTTCAAGGTCATCCATACTGATTCCAAAGCATGTAATAATTTGTTTTGGTGGGTGGATGTCAAGCTCCAAGATTTGTCTTCCCTCTTCCTTTAAAAAACTTCTATATATTATAATGAGAGATCATTTTGTAAGGGTGGGACATTTTTGAAATTTTTATCTCTTCTTATCAGATGTTAGGTAGATGTTGGAGCTCTAAGCCTCATTTTTGAGCATTGTAATGATGAATCATTACTTCTACCTTTAGTATGATGTATTGTGCAAACTTTTGAAGCAATAAAATAAAGTTTAATTGTTGTTTCACTACCCTAGCTTGGGTTTTTACTGCTTTATCTTGCCCTTCTTCATGTTTTCAAATACCTTGTGCATTTTCTTGTTCTCATGGAAAGATTCAATGATGTTGTGCTTATGAAATTGATGCATTGATTTTTTTGTGATTTGTTGTGTTTTTTCCATCCTCTCCATCCCCCTTTTCTCCCATTTTCATGCGTTTGAAAGTGTCCCAACCCCATTTTCTGGTGCTATCACCTTATTTTAGTGTAGGATTTCCCTTTATTGCATCTCTCTAATCCTCTCTCTCTCTCCTTGGTCCCTTAAAAGTTTAGGTTAGGGTTATTTATCTGAATTTTCCCTTCTAAGATTAGTTTAGCATTAGATTTAGATGGAGGAATCTAGCCTTATACAGAGGCCCATCTCAAGATGAATGTCCAACACTTGTAGATGGTACCATGTTAGCAAAAATTAGGGATTTGTAATGTGAAAATCCTAGGGTGCTACGTTTTGGTGAAAATAGTAGTGATTGTGTGTTTGTAATGGGTAACATTCTATGGGTTTCTATGGTTAGGATCAATGGAGGATATGTAATTAGCATTCAGATCTTATTTTTAGTTGTTGTAACAACCTCTTTTTAAGGCTTCAATACAAGGGATTTTTTTTTAACTTTGAATTTATGCTTCATTGATTTAAATACCCATATATTTAAATCCAACATAATCTTAATTTCATATCTCATGTTTCTTTTTTTTAAATTAAATTAATTTAGAGCCAACATCATCTTTGTCAATCCATCTTATAACAGTAAACCTTATATAGTTGTATGAGTCAGACTAAAACCAATCCTCTTATATCCATTTATTTAAATATGTATACTAATTATACCATGGTTTCCTTAGTCCTTCAAGGACATTCAAATGTTACAATCTAAAGTGCCTATCTGGGCATCTGTTATGAAATACCCATCTAAAACCTGCAGCTTTAGATCTATGTGAAATCCAGACAACACAATCAACAACTTTCATTAATTTGGCCAAGGTTTTAATTCATGTTTTCCATGTTTAATTTCCACGAAGGCATAATCATCATTTATAATTTGTATTTCACACTAACTACTAAAAAATGTTATCTATATTAGGACTAGATCATGAAGTGTTAATCATTTACAAGTTGCATACAAGGTACCTATTTGAATCACCCTGCATGGGTAAGTCCTACAATGTCAGCTTAGGATGACTAAGGGAGAGTAATTATCTCCATTATGAATTGCATCATTACAGGTCACTCCCTTTCTCGTAGTAATCAGAAGATGACATTGGGTACTTAACCATGTGACACTATCCACATTCATACCTAGGGAAATACTTGCATCTTAGTGCATTATGACTATAGACATAAAAATTGGGTCACACTCCCGTTGGTCCCTTTTCGAATAACCAACTTAAACATATTCACCTAACCATGACCCTTTTACCCCACATTAATATTAATTTAATTATTTATAATAAAAGTAATACTCATCCTCACTTAATTTAATAATTTGATTACCCTAACTAAATTAGTGCACACCTCACCCAAATCAGCTCCCTAGACACCTCATCATGGAACTATTATCAATAAGTTTCCTAACTAAGACTTACTCTCTACTTTCCCTAAACAACCAAGAATCAGTTCAAACCCTAATTCTTGCATGCCTATTCTTTCTCTAACAACTGGACCACTTATCTAAGTGCAAGATGCCATTTTAGACCCGCACCAACGGGTAGAACATGACCAAGATCAGTAAAAATCTACCATTTTGGCAGCCTATAATTTCCCGCCTTAACTGACGTTGGTTGTCCTTAAACTAATGTCATTCACCCTAACCATCATTGGTTAGCACATATTCACTTTGGTAACCTTGTTTGAGAGGTTGAAAGAATTTTTGAAATCTGGGAGAAGAGAGATCTGCATGCAAGCACACACCAAAGAACTCTTGCACATCTAGACACCATGAACCAAAAACCTAACATTGATCTAAAATACTTACATCCAAGTTAAAATTTTGGGAAGCAATGCCATGGCACAGAGTAACCATTTACACAGATCAACCATCTCCATCCTCCATCCATTTAGTCGTCTTTCTAAATTAAGTACACTATGATCTGTAGCATTCTATAGTTATTTAGAATTAGTCTCTTTATCTCTTTTGAGTTAGTTTTTGGTTTCCTCTGCACCCCACCATCCCCATATTCCTTCAATCCATTTATCTAACCACCCAAAAACCCTTTAAGCTCATCAATATTTGACACTAGACACTCCTGAGCATTCCCATCACCCTTGCTAACCTAAACATTCCCCTCCCACTCTCTGTGTAGTCATGGAAACTCACCAAAACCTAGTTTATTAAGTTTCTATCATCCTTCCTTAACCATCATTGGTTCCCTCTTAACCATCGTAGGTCATACCTCACCGACGTCAGTCTTTGTGACTAGTAATTTTTCCTATGACTGTGACCTAATACCTTTCACCAATTCACCAAAAATCACCAAGAACTTGACCTAACCTATTCCAACACCTCGACCACCTACCCAGCTTCTAGATCTGACCATAATATATCATGTTATATTAGATATGGTTATTGTACTTGAATGAGATACCTAAATCATATCAAATATAGTAGTATTCTATTTATTTACGTTATCTCTTGCATTAAGTTGTATGATATAGTGGGTTGATAGTCGTTAAGGAAGTATCTTACTTCTTAGATCTAGCACATGTTAGGCATCCCACTGGAATATATTGTTTAACTCTCTTTTGTGGTCTTTTTCTGTATTTTAGGTAGTTCCTCCTAGCCAAAAGGAAGCTCCTCCAATTAGCATTTGATCAAGAAGTCAAAATGCACGTACAACATCCAATTGACCATCACAACAAGTATTCCTCTGTGACCCATCACCTTATCTGTTTCATCAAATCCATAAAGAAAATGATGAAATTTTTTGGCACACTCGGTGGGATACATCAGTGGTTCTTTTGAATTTTATTCATTCCTAGGTGAAATTTGTGTGTTTGTTTCCCTTTTGAAAAGCTTCCAAATTAATTTTCTTCTCCAGAATCTTCCCCTTCTTTCTATTTTCTAAAAGCAATCATGTTTTTGGTGTTTTAAAAATAATACGTCTTTCTTTCATTAATATTGCATTAGTGAAAGAACATTCCTCTTTCTTTTCATTACTTACTACATAAAATATCACATTTTGATTTTGGTTTAAAAGACTAGTATAACATTCTGATTTATTGCATTATATCTCACATTAAAACTGAGGGCAACCTATATGTTGGAAGTCATGCCCAGCTGATGGTTGACACAATTAAACTGTAGAAAGCACATTTCTATGTTCTCTCTCTTTGCTAAACCACACAAATTTTAATTTACACATCTTCTTAAACAACATCCCACCTGTAAGAATTTATCAATGATCACATGATCAGAGGATTGATAGTGAATGCCCAACTAGTTATATTTGTCCAGTCACCCATCACAGAAAGGCCCTCGCCCACCAAAATATAACCTAAAACCTCACCTTTAGAATTTCCTTCTTTGTAGGAAGCCTTCATAACAAAAAACTCTCTTCCAAATTCACAAGTTAGTCTTTAAATAAAATAAGCTAAACACACTAAATTCACTTGTAGGATTATGTGTTTTTTCTTAGCTTTGTTCTTGACTTCCATTTTGAGTTGTGAGGTCATGTTTCTTCACTTCCTTCTTCCTTTCACACTCATCATCATAGTTGGTGTATTCTGACTATTTCTAAGTGTGTCAGGAATCATTTTTTACCATATTCAGACTTCAGGGTTGGTGTCCCATTCAAATTAAATTCACAAAAAGAATTTTTTTCTTCATTCTACATATTTCACAGTAACCAGCATCGGTTTACATCTAACCGTCATCGGTTTATCTGACTAGTGTTAGTTCTCTATGCTTTTCATTAGTTTACCTAAAGAGAAATCATCTCATCTTCTTCTCTGTTTAAAATCTCTAGACATCACCATATCCTCTACATTATGATATTATTGACTAAATATAGCTTCCACAATTGATTTTCCTCAGTTTCTATTACACTTTCTCAAACGGTTTCTTTCCCATAGTAATCGACATTGATTTCTGTGACCTTTAAGGGTGACCTAGTAACCAAAATTAGTTGGCCTAACTGGCATCGGTCCTTTTGTTTTGATTTTTAATCAAAGCACTTGCTAGTTCACCTCTCATAATCAATTATTTTCCATTCTTGTTGTTCTTGGTGTCACTTGCAGAGTACAGTTCATCTAGTATATGATAACTCACATGCTGTTGAATCGAATTCAGGCCAACACTCTTATGCTTCATGCTAGCCTCCAGCCACTTCCACCTAGCCTATTAGCCCCTTCTATCTTATCACCCATGGATCCAACTCAACCTATCACCATTAATACTAGAGACGAGGAGTTCATAAAAATTCTTGACTAGAATCCCACTGTCCTCCAGTACTACCTTGCTCATTCTTCTACCTGGGATTCCTTAGGTTAGTTAGTATATGACATGCCCATATCTATCCCTCCTACTCTCACCCCCACCTCTACCTCAACTAGAACTAGATCAGCAGTACCTTCATACACTTTACCACCTGTGGTGTCTCAACTAGGTCCCACAACTGCTATAACTACAACATCTATGTCATCTATCACACCCGTGATGTCAGTTTTTTATCCAACAACTACCTTAAGTATATTCCCATATGCACCTGCTACCTCACATATACCTATTTCATTGTAACCACCTCTAGTGTCAATAACTTACACCCCTTTCTAGAACTTCATCCTTTCTATCCCATAGTCCTTACCTCTAATCACCACTAGAGTTGTTACGACTACCCAACCCACTTACACATACTACCGGCAACCCCCGACCTCATCTATCACTTATTCTGGCTATGTGCTACCTACATCTATTCCTCCTGCACAGTTATCATACTAAACACCACCATACACTAACATATCACCCACCTCATACATTTGACATTAACCCCCTTTTTCTATAGGGGACACCCATTCATCACAACCTACCAACGATCTCATTAAGATGATGATGGAAAAGATGCAGACCTTAGAAGCATCTGTTTCTAGCTCCCATAATTCTTTAACTTATGATGAAATATTTAACAAGCCTATACATCCATCTATTCTCATTCATCCCTACCCTATGCATTGGGAAATGCCTAAATTCAATCACTTCAATAGTAAAGAATACCCGCAGTAACACTTGTGGTCATTCAAACCTAGGTACTACTTAATCACCCATGATGAAAATTTTCTCCTATGAACCTTCCCAATGTCCTTGACAGAACCAACATTGGATTGGTATGGTGGACTACCTTGAGATTCCATTTATTCCTTTAATCAAGCAGCCCAATATTTCTTAGACTAATTTCCAATCAATGTTATAAAGAAATTCACCATGACCGATCTCTATTCAATCCAATAGTATGAAGATGAATATATTGCAGATTTTGTTACCCACTAGCGGAGTCTTATCAACCAATTAACGTTCTAGCTACCTTAGACTGAAGTTATTGAGTTTTTCACTAGAGCTTATGTGAAACACATCTCACCAAATCTATAGGTACAAACCTTCTGAACCTTTTATGAAGTGTTCACCATGGTACAAAAGCTGGGAATTCATGCCATTGAAGAAAATAAAATCCAGTTACAAAACAAGAACACCCTGTTCAAATAAAATGACTCGTCTTCATCTTCAAAACCTCAAAATAAATATTTAAAGGCCAAAGGATCTACCAACATGGTAGTCCTCAAGGTGGGTCCATCTCATCCTCCTAATCAAGCCCAACCTTCTTCTAATCTTTCCCTTGTCAAGGCTTTTCATCTCCAGAAGGAGAAGTGGAAGTACACTTCAATTAGAGAGACCTATTCTTCATTCTTGAAAAATATTCTTAAAGATGGAGCCATTACACTTCCTCCGATAAAACCTTATACAGGTTTCGATCCTACCTGTCCTATTCCTTCATGGTATAAAGAACACATCTACTGTAATTACCCTCACATCAAAGCCCATAGTGATGGTAACTGCATAACTTGTAAGAACATTGTCCAAGAGATGATGGATAATGGAGACCTCGTTATGGACAACCCAAACATGCCAACAAATCAAAATTTGCACATCTTTAAAAATCCTTTCCTTAACCATAAACCATCATCTTATCAAAATAGGGAACCTTCATCCAGTCATAACAATGTCCATGAGGTTCACATAGTTTTTGATATCATACCAGCCATCCCTCAAATCCCACCTATTTTTTCTATTGAGGAAATTCTGACATGAGCCCCTCTACCCATAGAGGAGCATACCCCTTCTAATCCTTCACCCATAAAGGAGTCCCCCTCATCTCCCCCTACTCTCATGGAGGAACCCACACTTTATACTGATGTCATTTCACCATCTGCCTCCCAAACTACTAAAGAGTAAACACTTTTAATCCCCCCATCAATAAGGGAATCATCATGACCTTCACCTCCACTAAGGAAAAATTCTACATCACCCCACCTATTATCTCTCCTACCCATGGAAGACTCGTCAAATATACCACTACCTATTGGGGGAAGTTCCCCTCATCATCCCAGAAACCCATTGACATGATCTTGACTCTTTTACCTACAGAGTTTGATGCTAGCCAATTCCCTATCTCACAAGCATATTTTATAGGGATCACCACCAAACCAATTCCATTCTCTTCTTCAGTAGTTTCATTTTCACGAATAGCCGATTACCTAGATTATGTTGATAATTCCATGCTCTAGAGACGTTTTCGGCTCCCATTTTCGATGAAAATGCAAATGTTTCCTGAAAATACTTTCACGATATACCCAAGGTTATTTTCAGTAACTAGATTGACATTGACCATGCCTATTGAAATGGCTTCTTCATCATCATCTCTACCTATATCCAAACCTTTACCCATGACCAAAACCATTTTAAATCCTAAAATCCTACCCACACCTATGTCTTCATCTGTAGCTAGACCCATCACTACCTTGGGTGTCATACCGACATCAAGCCTTACTCACCCACCTATCAAATTGGACTTAGCAACATCATCTCAAACCCGCACCAACATTATCCCTCCTCCTAAAAATAAAAACCAACCTTCTAGGCCACATACACCGGTCTCTCCTACCAGACCTTTATCACCTTCCCCCTTTTTATCCATCCGAGGGCCCCATCCATCAACCCTAATCAAATAGTATCCTACCTAAGGCCAGTTAAAAGATAAAAAACCTACTACTGCATCATGATCCTTCATTGAAACTCATTCACCTAAAAACCAAACACCCTCACCCTCAACCATGCACTCCTTGCCACCTATACCTCCACCAGTTACTATAAGCCCAACCTTGCCTATATGAATTCAACCCATACCATCAACCCAACCTCTACCAACCACTTCCACCACAAATTTTTTGTCCCCGTGGGTAACCCATCCTCTTCCACCATCTACTTTCCCTTTGTCATCTCATACCCCCATGTCACCTTTACCTAAGAAGGTGCAACCCAAAGATAATAACCCTCTACTCTCCCATAAGGTAGTTAAACCAAAAAAAAATTCCATCACTAGCTCTTCTACCACACCTTTACCTAAGAAGATGTCATCAAAACCTAAGACAATACAACTTACCAAACCAATGAACCAACCCATTCCCCTTCCTATAAATCCTCTTCCCTCACGATCATCCACACCTTTACCCAATCCCACACTCATTTCCCATTGTGATCAATTAGCAGGGTCCTATGACACAATTCTAACGAATCTCATAGAGAATTACATCATCACATTACCATCACTTTGACCTTATGAACCCCTCAAACCCAAGCCAAAAGGGTTTGATGAAACTAATATTTGTGCCTATCATCATGTGCCAGGACATGATGCAGAAAATTGTAAGGCTGTAAAGACCATTCTTCTCCAACTTTGTCCTCCTAAACAAAATTTCAATGATGATGACCTTCTTGATGAGGAAAATGTTCCACCTTCACCTATCACCCCACATCATCGTCCCTTGCTTCTTTAATGACCCGCATCTCCACCCTCATAACCATTTTTTCCACCTCCAAAATTTGAGATCAACATGGTCCGTATCAGAGAGATAGCAAAACCTCCACCTAAATGTCATTGTGCCCTACTAATTTCACAATGCTCTTATCCACAACTAAGATTTTGTCCCTCATTCTATTATACCTTTCATGGCACACCCTATCCATCCACCACCTCTCAGATTAACATGGTTCATGTTGCCACCCGCGCTCAAAGAGGAAAAGGAAAAGAAAAAAAACTAACCCATCAACCAACCTCGTGCCCAATATACCATCTGCACCTACACCCAAAATCACCATCCATGGACCTACATACCCTATCTTTGACAGGGTCACCCATTGCACAATGATAAAAAAATTAAATCAATCTCCCCTAAATATGTCTTTATATGATCTTGTCAAAAATTCTGAATCTCATAGATAAGCCCTTATCGAGGTTTTATAATCCATTAAAGTTTTACCCAATGACCCCACACCACTGGCCTCTATTATTACCCCTCTCCATGTGGCCTCCCTTACTAAATAATCTCCTTCTTCTAATCCCATGGACAATCTTGAAGTAACTACCCTCAGCTTCTCTAATGGGGATATTTTACCTCTCCATCCAGATGACCCTGATCCCGCCCTTTTCATTTTTGTATATATTGATAACATATGCATACAATGCATATGATCAGTGGTGATGCTAGCATTAAAATAATCTCTTCCCATGTGTATAATCAAATACACATCCCTTCTAATTGTATGTATAATAAGCCCATTATGATGTGCTCCTTAAACGATGCCATTACCTCCACCCTTGACAACATTATCCTTCATGTTCATGTAGGCCCTCACATTGTCTTGGAACTATTCTACATCTTAGAGGAAGATTTCCAGTCTAACCTATTTCTCAGTAGACCTTGGATTCACATCATGGGTTATGTCCCTTCAACTTTACAACACTATGTAAAATTTGAACATGAAGGACATAACTATACCATCCCCACCGACTCATCACCATTCAAAACTTATAACAAGCTATACCAACCCAATGATGTACTTGTACTAGTCAAGGCATCTGCCACTACCCCCACTTATCCTTCACCCACAAGCCCATCCACCAATGCTACCGCTACCTCTCCCGCATCTAATTATTATATTCCTATTGATGTTATAACCTCTATAGATGACCACTCTACTTCCCAACCAACTGATATCCCTCTTGTCCAATCATCTAGTGAATCATCTATCTCTTCTACCCGTATATCTACTACTGATCCCTTAGAAGGTGTTTTTCAATGCCTCACTCTAGGGGAGTACCACCTATACAATATCAACACATTCCTCACTCCACAAGAGTATGTAAACCTACGCCAACACCCTTTTTATGACTACCGCGTAGCTGAGGTTTTACTTTACGATCCTCCTAACCTTCACACTAACCTAACATATGGGGGACTCAACACTGCCACCTATTCACCCGAACCTCCATCCCAAACATGACCATTTTCATTTGACCTCCAATCCCTTACTAACTGTCACTTTTCCAACACTTTCCTTAACTGCTATGCATGGAAAGGTTTTGGTTTTAGTTTCTACGAACAAGGTCGTCATATTGTCATTTCATATACCACCCGTAAGTAAAACAACCACAGTGGCATTGTTTGTTCCACACCACCTTCTAAGAAGGCATGCATCAACTTCATTAAGGAAGAAAAACCTTCTCCACCTCATTCACCAACGTCACCACCTTCGCCCACGAAGTCCATGGATCTTGAATCTATTCCTCCTAACTTATTTTTTCGTAAACACAATTTTCCTAGGACTTCTGACCTATCAACGTGATGGCAAGGTTCCCTCTTCTCTTCCCTTCATGTATCCTAACATGATTGATGAAGATACACCTTCTATTAATGTCACTCAATGTCAGGATGATGAGTCTATCATCACCTACCTTGGTGTAGAAGATTCTTCTATTCACGAGTTGTTACCTTCTGAGATGCAAACCATGTTAAATGAATTGACTATCAAAATAAACATTAATACTTAGGACAACACACACATTCTAAATATTGGCCAATATTTAGATGTTTTTGAACATGAAGCTTTTACTTCTTTCTTTCGGGACCATAGTAATGCTTTTTCTTGGTCTTATGCTGATATTCCTGGTATTGACCCAAACATTGTGGTCCACAATATCATAACCATTCCTAATGCTTAACCCATTAAACAAAAGCTGTGGAAAATTCATCTTCACATTACTCTTCTGGTCAAAGAAGAACTTCAACACCTTCTCTCAATTTCCTTCATCCTACCCATTAACTATCCTCAGTAGATTTCTAATATCGTTCTTATCAAAAAACTGATAGCAAGACTCTACATTATCATGGATTTTTGTGACCTCAACTTAGCTTGTCTCAAAGATGATTTTTCCCTACTAGGCATTGACCAAACAGTTGATCTCACCGCTAGCCATGAGATGCTATTAGTCATGGATGGTTTATTGGGTTATAATCAAATATTACTTGCTCCAGAATATCAACAAAAAATTTCCTTCATCACTCATTGGGGGACCTTCTGCTATCGAGTCATGCCTTTTGTCCTTAAAAATTCTAGTGCTACATATCAGCGAGCCATGACTTATATCTTCTATGACATCATGCATTACATACTGGAATATTACGTAGATGACCTTCTTGCCAAATCCAAACATCAAGTTGAACACCTATGGTGGCGAGAAATTTTTTTTGGGTGGAAAAAATTGTGGATTTCTTTTCAATGTTCTAGGAATATCACTCCCTCTACTTAATCAGTGCAACTACTGTATATGCATGCATGAGAAAATGTGGATTTTTATGGTGGTGTTTCAACTGGGGATCCAACAGGGGAACTCCACTGACCCTACAAAAAATCTAGCAATCTCTTTTTAGGTAAGACTTTATTTGAAAGTGGTAAAGGGAGTGAGAATTGAGGTAAGAGAACTAATGTTGCAAGTAGAAAATCATATTCCTACACACACACTAGTTAGAAACCTCATCACATGCACTAAATTAAGAGGAAACAACCCTGCAAATGGCAACAAGACCAAATAGAATTTGATGAACACAAAGTATCATGAAATCCCTTAGTCAAAGAAAGATAAAAAATCCTTCTTATATTGATGCTTAAACAAAAGTTGTACATAGTGTAAGAATGGAAGAAATTTGAGAGTAGAGGAAATTAGAAGAAAAATGGCTATCTCCTTTGCTTTCTCTAAGTAAAATGCACGCTTGATTTTACAAGATCCATTGCTAACCCCTTGAAATAGGAATGGCGTTACAAATTATATAATGATAGGTGACTTATCATCTAGCCCCAAATGGATTTTCATATTTCCTCGCACAACTTAAAACTTTTCAACTTCCTAGGAAACTTTTAAGTCCTTTTTTATAACATAAAGGTGACTTATTACATTATTAACATTAAGACATGAAAAAGTGCAACCCCAATGCAAAATTAGAACATTTGAAAATAGAGAGAAATGTGGGGGGAAAATCAGAGAGAAAGAGAGAGAGAGAGAGAAGAAGAGGAGAGGTTATTCCTGATGAAGTTAGTTGATCCTCGATGGAAAGTGCCAAATATAGTGAAACTCTGAATCTTTGAACTCCTTACACAATATAAAACTCCTTCCAATCAGCTCATAAATGCTTTCCAAGTTGAATGAACTAAGATGAATCTCGAATGCCCTGTTAAAAATGATTATAATGATCCTAAAAAATGATGCCCCTTGAATGATTATCCTTGTACGACCCATTGTGCCAAAACTACTCTTTGAGTGTAACTTACTATTTTTAGTAAGTGTGAATTGCGAGCCGAGATGACATTTTTGATGACCTTTCCTGTGATTCTCCCTTTTTGTTTATTTCCTTCTTTATATCCTATTCAAATTATGGATTTCCCAAAGTAACAGACCCCTATGTAGGGAGACATGCTATTTTTAGTAAGTGCACCACGAATGTCAAATTGCGACAAAATGGGTCTTGAAATTCTAGGTTTTATTCTAGGGTTCCATGATCTGAATTTTCAATAATTCCTTCATTTTAACAAGTGGGAAAATGATATTTTCATCAGTGGGGGAAGAATACTAAAAAAAAAACACATTCCTCCATATCCCTAAAAATTAGGGACTTCATTATGCAAAAACTAGTTTGAGAGAAACTAGACTTTTTGGAGATCCTTCCCTCTAAATTTTAGATGATTTTACCTATCGAATCTTCGGAAATTTGAGAATTTCTTCAAAGAGGGAAGAATTATGATAAATAACACATCCCTCCATATCCCTAAAAAATAGGGATTTCATGGCATGAAAACTAGTTCACATGAAACTAGATTTTTCAATGATCGTTCCCTCTAATTTTCACCCACTAGAACCCTAAGAAGTGGAGAGGTAGTTCACTAATTTTTTCCATTACTGTGTTGTGGAATCCATTAATGGATATTGAAAATTTCAGGTCTTGTGTTTTTCTCCATTCTTGATAAAATCGATTCCATTGCGATAGGTTTTCGCTTCTATGCTTCAGGAGAAATTTTTCTTTAATCCAACAAATGGTTTGATAGGAAATTTAATTTTTCCTTCATTGAGCTAGAAATGAGATTTCTTCACTGTGAATGTTCCTTGCTGAAAATTGGAGGTTTTAATAAGATTTTTTTATGGCCTTCAAGAGAGAATAACTCAGCAACAAAAAAAATTTCAATCTGTGCAATGGTTTCCAAGATATGTTTGATTCTTGGTTTTATGGCAATGGAGTTTTCAAACTTCTTTTCCTCTGTTCTTCATTATTTCTACATGATTTGATAAATATTTTTTTTGACCTGTGTGCCACCATGGAATTAAGGATAATGTGTTGTAATGGATCTGGTTCAAGCTTTGACAATGGTGAAGTGAGGTGTTCTCTGTAAATTTTCTTCTCGCAGTGAGAAACAACAAGAAGTAGTGAGAAACATCTAACAGTTAGAAAAAAAATCAAATTTTTGAGTTGGGTTTGGTCACACTTTTTTGTCCCTGATGTCCCTGACCTTAGGGAGGTGAGGAACATAAAATTCCATGGTGAGAAATATTGCGACATGTGGTGACGATCTGACGGAAGGGAATGAAGGTGAAAAAATATACTTTAAAGCACTGGGGGCTGAAAGTCGATCACGTGAGTGACCAAAAGAATCAGCATAGGGGATGGGAAAAAATTTCAAGGTATTATGTCCCTGACCTCAGGGAAATGAGGGACATCAGTTTCCACAGTGGTCCTGGAGCTGACACGTGGCACTTGATCCGACGGCAGGGAATGGATGCTCCAAAAATGCACATGGGGGCTGAATTGTCAAGTCTAGAGGTCATATGAGGGTCCCAGAGGTCACATTGGGGCTGTGAGAATTTTTCAAAGGTTGGTGTATCTGTCCTTAGGGACTTCAAGGACATGAAATCCTTCTAGGATCCTGGTGCTGACACGTGTCCTCTCAAAAATTGACTAATTCTTGAACTGCCTTTGAGAGGGCAACTTGGAATGATGATAACTTGAGCTCTCGGTGGAATTTATTGATGAAATTTTATATGATGCTAAATGGAAATTACATTTTTAATCCAATGGTGGGGGTATAATTTCTTTATTCATCCATTAAATCCCTGAAAAATAGGATTTGTGACTTGAGACTCAAGTTATACTTGAGAAAAAATGCCTACAAATCCTATGTACCAAGGTGTTGTAAAAAGTATGATTACACCATGATGTAGGTATTGGAATAATATTTCTAGATATGTTTTATTTTACTACTAAATCCATATGTAGCTCCCATAATATTTTTCTAAATCCCAACAGTTGTTTTAGGCCTGTGTACTAACTAGGCTTGTGCAAACCCTATTTTTACTCAAACTACTCCAAGTCTTTCAAAACTTCTATGAAACCTTCAAAAATAATTTCCATGATGTTCTAAGGTCTTAAATTCACCTACATGTTGAATTTTTACCTTTTTTTCTACTCCAGGGGGATTGATCCACTCCTGGGAAGGCTAGTGATAGCCCTTTCCTACATACTTCAAGAAGATAACATATTTTCAAAACTTCATGAAAATCACTTAGGGGGAATGAATAGAATTTCCTAAATCACCTAGAGGGACAATAGTTTACATCAAATAGGGGGTGACTTGGACTAACATAGATTGACCTGGAGTGCATCTAGGAATGATAAAACGTGAAAAATTCAGCACATTGGGGTATAATTTTCGTGCTTGGAAACTTCTCAATTTCCCTATGTCACACATTTTCACGACAACATGCTGGAAGAGACCAAAATGATAGTCATACCTACAAATGCATCACCAAATTATGAGAAGGGAACCTTCAACTTAGAGAGTTACTGTATCCATTCTAGAAGTACCCCATCGGGAGAAAGATCCTTGGACACACCATTTCAAAGAGTGGCAAAGGGAAGTTGGTGCCAGCTAAAAAAAAGCACCAAGTGTGGAGAAATTCCTCCACCTACTAATCGGTGGGCACATCAGACTTCAAGCATCTTGCAAGATAAGTTACATATGTATGGAGGAAGAATATCCCCTATCATTTTCGAAAAGTGCCAATTCACATGATGAAGATGCACTAGATAAATAAGAGCCTCCCTGCATAATGGGATGATGAATTCACCAAGGCATTTTAGTCGCGTGCAGAAGAAGAAGACCTTCTCTAGAGTCTCCTAGTATTAGAATCACTCAATTAGGATGAAGAAGCATAAGGAAGCATAGATATTTCTGAATAAGAAGAAATGAAGATCTTTGGAGTGCCTATAGCTCAGGTGAAAGGGATGGTGATGAGCATGAAGAGAGCTCAATACCATCCAGTGTACATGATGTGCATGACCCTTTGAGGACTGAAGAAAATGAGGATAAAGGGTGGATGAAGAGGAAAACGCTACAAAGCCTTAGGGGAGAGTGACCACCAAGCTTCGTCACTACCAGCTGAATCAAAGGATCCTTTAGCCTCACCAAGGTGCTAGACCCCTTAGAAGAGGCCATGGTACACCAGAACCCTAACAGGCATACATCAGAGAAGTTACGTGTTGAGCTAGGAAGCTTCTAAAAAAATACTTCAAGGAGATAAAGGAGGAGATCCCAACTTCAGTAGTAAGATTTCCAATGGAAGTGCCAAACCATAGGACGGAAGAGCGTGGTAGTGACACAAGATCATGGGATGAAAATCAACCCTCTAACATTGATTTCCCTAAGTAAATGGTATTGTGCATGCGCTATCTTTAGACAGTACCATGACCTCAGATGACCTTACTCCTTGCATGGTTCTTCATTTGAAGAATGGAGGAGGTGTACCCACAAACAAGGAAGTTATACTCATTCCTTTGGGTGTTGGAATCCCATGTGCCTATGATCCAGAGTTCAAGGTCAGCTAGGGAGCAATGATGACAGGTAACTAGATCGCCAAATATGAATAAACCTGCTAGTAAATGCCTTCAAACCGCCATCTATCTAGATGAGAAAGCCTACAACACCCTCAAAAAGGTATCTGTTGAGGTTCCCAGGTGAGGTTGTTTAGAAGGAATGACAGGGTAAGACTCCCAGAGGAAGAACTGGAGAAGAAGAAAGAGGAGCTCATAATGAGAATAGAAAAGATCTTAAGTACAAGAAGAATGTGGTCAGTGCACAGTTGACTAAGTTTGAACATAAGGGAGGAAAAGGAAAAGGAGTGAGAGGTGTAGCAAGAAAATTGAGATGGATCACGAATGCTATTATCCTAAAACATCTCAGATACCTAGAACTTCACCTGAGCACAAATATGAGTCAAACTATGTAGTTCACAATGGAAGAGGTTACAAACGCATCCTCTTATTTACCATGTAAAGGTCCAGTCTCTCACTCTAGAATTAGTAGAAGAGGAATCAGCGCGCTAGAAGGAGGATATAAGAAACAAAATATTAGGGAGACTAATCGCTCAATACCTTCCTATTCTACCTCACCGACTATACAGATTGTAATGGACAACATGCATGGCTTAAGGGTGTATATGACTAATGTACACTGATAGGGACAGAGTATCAAGTATAGTGGTTGCTTACAACAATGATTCTCTTACGAATCCTGACAGGAGTTCTAAGAAATTCCCTACACCATCAAGGAAGTTCACAAGGGTAGTTTTGGGATAAGATACTTCAGATGAGGTTTAAAAGAATATGGAAGCGACTAAACACATTCTTACAAGGCCTAGAAAATAATTAGCTCAAGGATATGTAACCCTAGGTCACACGAATAATGGATGCACTTAATGACCTTAGCAAGTAGCTGTGAAGGAATTTTTTATACATTGACATGCTAATGGTGATCACACACCTAGTCATGCTTTGAAGAGGTCACACGTGACTCTCGTGGGTGACCTTACTCTCAGTAGGCGTAGGGTGATATTGATTCCTTGAGATCAATGCTCATTCTTGATAATGCCAGGAAGAAGATTCCTAACTCACTATTTACATACATACAACATAATTCTTTATTCTTCCATTCCCCTCATTTCTATAAAATTCGAGAAAATATGTGAATTCATCAACCATCACATCATTTATCACTTTGGTGTTCCTCACCACCTCATCACTGATAATAGAAAACATATAAAAAACAAAACCCTATGAAAGTTGTGCGATTCTTTAGGAATTCAACTCAGTTTCTCATCACCTTATTATCCAGAAACAAATGGCCAAGTAGAATCGACCAATAAAACCTTGAACAAAATTCTCATGAAAGTAGTTGATGATATTGGGAAGGATTGACATACACACATTCCCTTTGCCTTATGTGCCTACCGCACTATTATTCACACTTCAACTACTGCCACACTTTCTCTCTGGTCTATGGTACTAAGGATGTCTTACCTCTAAAAGTCCATATTCCATGTCTCTGCATCTCACTACAAGACATGCTCAACGATGATGAGTTTTTCTAGGACCGTTTAGCACAACTTGATTTATTAGATGAACATCATCTTAATGCTCTCAACCATCTCCAAATATACCAAAAACGCATTAAGTGTGCCTATGATAAAAGTTTCCATGAATGCACCTTCTAGGTCGGTGACCTCATCTTGAAGGAAAATAAACATGTAACCAAAGAAGAGAAAAGTAAACAGGGAAAATTTTCTCCTAATTGGTTTGGACCCTATATTGTTACTGATGCCTATGGATCAAGTTCTTATCGTTTGTCTTCACTTGAAGGTAAGCTTGAAATGAGCCCCTAAATTCCTTGCATCTTAGACCATTTTATTGTTGAAATCAAGTCTTATATCAAATTTTTTTCTATTGATCACTCGTCCCTTGAACGTCGTTAACCTTCCATGTTACCCGTTTTGAGGATCAATGACTAAACAAGAATCATGTGATTACCTATCACCTTTCAACCTTATCTTCAATATGAGTATTGCGGCTCTTCTCATAGCATGATTCTCATGGATAATTTTCATCTTTTTAAAATATGGAATCCCATGGTCGTTCGTCACTTGAAACCATCTATTTCATAGTTAACCTATGTGTACTATGGTTTTTTCTTCTAAACAAGAACCTAATATTTTTCTATAGTCTTGTCCATGACTTGAATGTCCAAAAAATAATGGGATTTAACTTCTTGAGTCAAACTTCCAGCAAACAAATGACTCCCTCAAAAAGGACATCTCTTATTTCACCATTCTAAATAGACTACTTCCTCGAAGGACAACTATATAAAGTGATTACAAAAATACAATAAAATATTCAAAATATTCCCACATCGATTATCTTCATGAAGACCTCAAGGAGATAACATAGTCATCCCATATAGACTTCCTGCATTGATCATTCTATCAAAAACAAAAAAAAGAAGAAAATGATAAAAAAATTTGTCATGGACTTACCTATTTTTGATCATGGGTTTCTTTCCATCTAAATATGTTGTAGTACACTAAGTTATGCTAAACCACCCACTTTCACCTCATTTCCTTTTCACCCTAATTTTCTCTCTACTTAAGGGACTCACTGTAACTACGACATTTCGTGATCATGTGACTATATTCACCCTTAGAATAGTCCATTATGCAATGCCTTTAGGGTATTATGTTTATAATCCAATCTTGGATATGGTAGACTCATTAAGGTTCTTATCAATTAAGTGGATCTCTTACCACCTCTTAACATTCACCTTCTACATTACTTATTGATTATCCCAAGACTCAACCATGCCTATCACCTACAACTCCACCATGCCTATCACCTAAGACTCAATCATGGCTAAAACCTACCAACCCATTCATCTACTTCATCATATTCTTCTTTAGCTTATTGGAGAACTACATTAGCATGAGTCCCCTTTTCACTGGGGCTATGTAGGAAGCTCTCCTAGGGAATGGGGCCCTTGGAGGTTAGCTCGGCCACTCTTTACCCTAACCTATTTTCCCTCATTTTCCTATTCATATTCTATCTTATTTTCCATTTTCTACAACATTTGGAAATTAATACAAACATACATATCTACCATATTATCACATCACAAAAACATCCAATCAATCACTTCACATTTCCATAATATCAAAGATTTTGGAAATCTACACCATAAAATACATATAACTCATCATTTATTTCCCATGCTACCAATAACTTGGAAATTAAATCAAAATTAAAAACAAGACACCATCACACCTAAACTGACCTGACTCCATCATGCTTAAACTGACCTGACTTCATCATGCCCAATCCACCTGGTTTTCACCCATATGCATATAACAATGAAAATTTTACAACATAAGCACAACATCATACCATAAATATCACCATCTCTATATAAATCATCAAAATTTGTGTGCCCATACATATGTGTAAAAAATCAAAATCAATACATGTGCCTCTCATATATAGTTTCAACATATTTGGCACGCAAGAAAGTATAATAATCAAAAGACTTAAAAACTCTCATGTACATCCTTGCTATATTCGGAAAGCATGCCAGTATAAAACAAAAATATACAAATATCTATACCCTGAACATATATGGTGACTAATTGTCACCCCAACTGATGTCCAGGACAGTCTCATCTATCTCCTCCTCTCCTCTAGCCCGATGCCCTATCACAATATCTCCACCCTGTATGGGTCTAGCCCTTGCCTCTTCCTTTCCTATAGTTTGGTTTGGCCTTCATGAGCTAGTAGCCTCTCTCTGACACTGTAGCTAGGATCGTCGGCACCCTGTACTCTTTGTACTATGTGTACGAGATATTTTCCTCTCACTTGAGGCCTATTATACCTTGTAATCCACATAAGAAGGCACGTCTATAAGGTGGTTCCTGTGTTATGACTTGGGCCTATAAGGTCACAATATGTGCCTGTGAAGTGGCCAATTGTCCCTACAAAATTTCTACTTACACCTGCAAGGTGGCCAGCTGTCCTTCATCTCTAGATCCACCCTATGTGGGTGCTTGTCCCTAGGAAATCTGGGCCTATAAATCCACCACCTGTGCCTTTAATGTGGTAACCTGTGACTTGGACCCTATTAGCTGCCCCTGTAATACTGTGATCTGGGCCTGTAAAGTGGCAACCTTCCCCTATAAATTTTCCCTATGAACTATAAGGCTAGCCAAGTCTAGCTTCCCTGGCCTAGATGGTGTTTCTCGTAGCTGGACTTCCCACCATTGCCTATATCTATTTGTAACTCTGATGTCATAAATCTTCTGGTCCATTTCCTTCTCCTCCTACCCCGTTAGCACTGTTAGATGTGTTATAGGCATAGGCCTCTCCATGTTATCTCTCATTTACTAAGATAATGGTGGTGGCACGTCTTGGAGCAGCTCAAACTACCGCCTGACCATGTCAACAGGTATCATATCATGCTCACTGGCACGACACCCCGTTATTCACCTCAATAGTTATAACTTGTCCAGCTCCACTGTCATCTACCTATATGAAGGGAAGCTAACATATGGCCTCCAAATGATGTCAACCCTAGATAATCCCTCCAATACCCACCTATAATATTCCACATCGTGAGTATCCCTGGTATCCCTGCGCTCTCCAACAACACGCACCCAACGCTTGTACCAAATTCAAACCAAGCCTACCTTAAATGCATCTGGATGTGGCATACCAACTAGACACACATAGATGATGTGCACATATGCCCAATAGTGGAGAAGAAAGGTACAACACAAACTGAACCTCTATAACCACCTGTAGGACCATAACTCCCTGTATAACTACACCAAGTATACTGGTACCCAAGTAAAATGGGTCATATCCTCTATCATGTCATGGAGAACCCCCATCAGTACCAATGGGAATCTCCCACCCTTTGCATCTGGTAGCATAAAATAATACACTGCCTCCATAATCAAGTCCACTAATCTCATCTCTTGAGGATGGGTTATATACATATCTCTATAGCTCAGGCTCGTGCTATGGAACCTCATCTCTGTCATCCCCTCTCCAAAAAATATCACCATCAGCTCCTCTGATGCCTCTGAAGAAATAGAATAAACATGCATCCCCACTATTAGTAACCGCAAGATCCTGTATAAGTCCTCTAGGGTGATTGTGATCTCACCCATCGACAGATGAAATGTGTTGGTCGGTGAATCCATCTGTCAATGAGTGCAACCATCAATATCAAATCCCAAACTAGGTTCCTATAGCATATGACCCTGATCATGCTGACATTTATAACATGACACCACTCCTCAGTCATCATGATCCCTTATACTTGTTGGTGCTCAAATTAGTCTCACCCCATTTGTCATTAAAATCTGTCAGTTTACGGCCTTTGCCATGTTTTCTATCTCCCCATGTTGGTTCTTGAATACTCTTTCCTCCATTTACTTGCCACAGTCAGTTCCTTCTTGTGTCAAGGATAACTTAAAGTTCCAAAATTTATTTTTTGTTTCTTTGTCCACCTGAAGGTGTCTTTAAATTGGGCATAAAACTCAGGTTTCTCCTTTCTTTCTATTTCCCGCAGTCACGTATTGTTGTCCCTGTCATTTTTTTACTAAATACCTAAAGAAATGTGATTGGATATAGCTCAAAGGATCATGTTTTAACCTTATAACATCTCCAAATTCTCTTTCCTTGAATAAAAATTCATCTTTGGGCTCAAATGGTGGTTTTTATGTATTTTTACGGTTTGACGGGTGCTTTTTTCCCAGTCAAAATTACATCTTTGCATCAGTGGAAACATGGCCTTTTTTGGTTAGATGTAGCTCAATGGGGCACTCTATAACTCTATCATTCACTTCAACCCAAAACTTGTCCACGTGGAGGAATGACGTTCCTTTGATAATTTACCTTTTGGTTCAGCCTTGGAGTTGCACCGGGGGGACACGTGGAGGAGTCCACTGGTTTTCCTAGACTTATAAATTTTTTTCATGCATCCAGTATAGTTTTTGGTGGGCCATGGACACGTGGTGGGATGGCGCTTATTTGAGGATCAGCCTTAGGGTCCCACCTTAACAATTGCGACAGGGGGACAGGTGGAGGCTTGTGTCGACTCTACTTTTTTACTTAAACTTTTCAAATCAATTTTCTAAATCCTGGGATGCATGGTGAGCCTACACTCATTCAGGTTGTCCACTCTTGGGCACCATCTTGAATTTATGCCATAAAGATGCGTGGAGGCTTCAGCTGGGCCTTCCCTTACTTATACTTTTCAAGCAACTTCCTAAAGGGCCTGGGACACATGGAAGGACTGCGAATGTTTGGGGACCGGCCCTAGATTTTTATTTTTAAGAAGCGCCAAGAGACCACTCAGAAGCTTCTATTCACTCTACCTTTTTACATGGACTTTTCAACAGCCAAAGGAGACTGTCTCAGACCTTAGACACATGACACCTTTCGTTGAACCTTTAACATTTTTAACAAACTCTACCAGACTGAGACACGTGTTAAGCCCACACTTGTTTGGAGTCTCTACTTTTCAGGACCATCTCAAAATGTGCCATTGATACACGTGGCAAGCGAGGAAATGGAGAAACAGAGCTTCAGGGTTATTTAAGGTTTTTGGTCTTTGTAAAAAGGGATAAAATTATAAATTGAAGCGCAGCCCCGACAGGAAAGTAATGCCAACACTAAATAGTTAAAAATTGAGGTGTGGGCCCGTAGGGAAAATGTGGAATTTTTTCCTTTTTTGGAAAATAAGTATAAAGTGAGAAAATGAAGCGCAAGTCCGTTAGAACCCACATTAGAAACTAAAGGTGGAAGGGAAGAGCTGCGGGGAAAATTTTGAAAAAAAAATATTTTTCCAAAAATGAGGTAAAATAGCATAATCAAGCTGCAGTTCCTCTAGCAACCACATTGGGACATGTGTCAAGCCCATTTTCTTAGGGCAGAGGGGCAGAGAAAAATTTCAAAATTTTACTTTTTTCTAAAAGTTATAAAATATCAAAAATTGCTCCTTGGCCTGTTTCCAATCACATTTTGCCATGTGAAAGGCTCAGATTAAAATTTAAAAGGCAAGATTAATGATAGTTGTGCATTTCATTTGATTTTATAACCATTGAAGCTCCAGGATGTTTGGAGATGTATTTTTTTGCATCGTTCTTCATCATTTTTTTGGTAAATTTGTGTCGTTTTGGTCTGTAAAGTTCAATTGAATCAATTTGGGAGCTCAATTTGTAAATCTGAAGTAATTGAATTGGATTTTTTCTTAGGATCATGAAAAAATGCAAAATGCCAGATCTAGAAGTTGCAGAGTAAAATTTTAGAGGAAAAGGAGGGAAAAAGGATGAAATGATGAAAGTGCAGGCGCAAAAGGTGTAAAAGGCATTACCTTGAGAGCAAAAAGGGATGACCTGTCAAAGTTCAACTATGTAGATGCTCTGAAATATTATCAAAAAGTGTATTTCTCACATGACAGAATCAGAATGATTAAACAGACTCCCAAAAATTTGTGGCATGGCATCTTAATCATTAGTCGAGGGCCCAAGAAACGTGATCAGTTCACAATTGGTCCACCTGGCAGATTTCAGATGTGAATTTGTTAAACATCGCTATCTAAAACAAATTGGTAACAAGAAAAGGTCCCTCAAATATTCTTCTCTTTTGGGCGAAAAATTGAGTGGGATAAAATGTATAAATGCAATGAGAATACTCTTGCAAATGGTCGGAGTATGAATTTTTGAGAATTTTTTTGAGAAATTTGTCTTCCCAAGAGACCAAAGCCGAGATTATCTGTTATTTTCTTCTGTGTTAGATTTTTTGTCATATCAAGTTGGTTGCAGATGTATAGCCATTGACAAGCACTGAGATTGCTCTAGAATATTTCCCCTACTGATCTAAGAATTTTTTTAATTAATTTGTGTCTAATCTCTAACAATTTTGTGTTTGCTTTATTTTCAGAATGTCTATAAATAGTTTCTTTTGTTCCTATTACAATCTTATACTAATTTTTTTGTGAAATCACACAGGATCTCATCCCTGTGACAGTCTAATGGTATTTGCAATTTCATTTCAAGAAGATCCTTCATCTTGGATGAGATAAACAAATTTAAAATCAATTCATTTTCATTTGTTGATAAAGATTGTCTGTAAGTATTTGGGTGTACCTTAGGCATGATTAGTAAAAAAATTTAGTGTTTAATTGAGTATTCCAATTCAATCCTTCATGTTGGAGTCTCAAAGATTATGTGAAAACATGCTGATTTGGGCCTCCATTGAAGCACACCTTTTGGTTGAAGGAATGTATTGACTGTTTTGAAGATTTCTATTGTGAAGTTTTTCATTATTGTGAAGTCCCTCTAAAGATCCAGTATAATCAACTTTATTTTGTTTCATCTCCCACCAAAATCATTTAAAAACCATTGATCCATCCTAAACTACCCATGTTTTCCCTATGTATCAACAAAGGAACAAAATATACTTGCAAAACAATCATGATTTCTTAATGTCTTTACAATCAAGATTTCTTAATGTCTTTGGTAACCTTTGTTTTGTATTGAAAATATCTCTATAATCTGGAAGTGACAACTCGTGAGATTCAGATTGGCTGTGTTGATCATATTTTCCCAAGGTATTCTCTATAAATTTTGTGCAAAAGAATAATTTACCAGCATTCTTCAACAATAGAGGTTACAAAATAGGTTCTCTTACCTTGGTTGAAAGGCACAACCTAAAATAGTTAGGATAAGATCACATCTTTTTAAGGTGCTACCCACTTCTTCAAATCCTGAGTGCTAAAAATTTAGATACATTGCTTCCTCGGCTACAAAACAACATACATAATCATCTATCTACCTCTAAGTGTCTTGTCAAATTTATGATGTTGTTTGTCCTTTGAAGGAGATTAAATCTGGGTACCAATATGCTTCTGGCACCATTTCTGGGTATTCTTTGAAAAATTTAAATTTTCCAAACCCTGGTAATGTTGCTTGTAGTTTTGTGTGAAAATACATTTTGTAAACATCATTCTTTGATCAGATCTGTAAGGATTGAAAATTTTTATAAGTTCTATGTGTTGTCTGTCTAATTTTTTCACCAGTTATTGTACTAAGTTTTCCTCACCATTGATATATTTGGGTGAAGGAATGTCTGATTTGTAAAGATTTGCATAATTTTTAGTGTTGACATACATTTGATAGATTATTTTAATGCATTTGCACAAATAGGGTGAAAATCCTTAGTGGCGGATCTGAGTTGATTTGATTTTGATAAATGCCAGTGTCTTAACCTCTGTCAATTGAATTTTTTTTGCTAATATTTGCAAATCTGGAAGGAAGGAGATATTTATTTGTTAAGGACCCTGCTAGAAGGTTGTTTCTAGAGCTGGGGAAAATGAATTTAGAATGCAGAAGAATTTGGAAGGTTGTTGGAGATCAAGCATCAAGAAAAGAGATCTCCATTGGTGAAATTGATGAGCCCATGATTGAAGATTGTAGTACTTCCTCAAGTGCTTCTAAATCAGGTAGCCTCTTT
The DNA here is from genome assembly GCA_019776745.2 of Taxus chinensis. Lineage (NCBI taxonomy): Eukaryota > Viridiplantae > Streptophyta > Pinopsida > Cupressales > Taxaceae > Taxus > Taxus chinensis. The sequence continues at coordinate 489,231,042 of CM034154.1, forward strand.
GTTGAATTAAATTCTCCATTTGGAGAGGGTCCATCATCTATATTTAAAACCTTTTCTTCTCAATCTACCCCTATATTTTCAAAATATAATAAATTTTTCCAAGAGATAGAACCTCTAGAGGGCAGTCATTCTAAAAATTGTATCCCTGTACCACACAGACCCCTCACTCCTCATCACTTTGTTTCTCCTGTAATATCACCTCCTCAGAATAATATGGCTTAGCCTCCACCCAGACCTCCATTTTTCGTTAATACTTTTGGTCCCATCGGTTTTAGAGGCATGGATAGCTATCCAAATGATGTGCCATAGGATGTAAGAAACATATTGCCTAAGTTTCAAGTAAATAATGCAATAACTGGTGATCAACACTTGAAACTCTTTGTCAATATGATGAAGGATTTTGAAATAGAGTTTGAAGATGTATATGGTAAATTATTTATTCATACTCTAGAAGAGTATGCAAGGGACTATTATAAATATTTGCCAAATAATTCCATTGAATCCTAGATAGAGATGAAGAATTCCTTTAGAATGTAGTACAGTGACAAAATAGACCCTAGGTTTCTTTTGTTAGAATTTGAGAATATTAAAAAGAATCCTAATGAACCAGTTCATGATTTTAATAAAATATTCAATAAGACATTGAGAAAATTTCTTGTGAATTTGAGTCCATGTGATGAATCTCGTCTTATAAAGTATGTTGTTGCATTTGACAAGAAGGTTGCATACTAATTGAGGGATAAAAATCCTAGCACTTTGAGGCAAGCCTTTACTATGGCTTTGCAAATTGAGAACAATATTAATTCCATTGGAAAACCTTCTAAGAGGGAGGGTGTTAGACTGATAAACCCAGAAAAAAATCAAACAAGCAAGAGTGTGGATTTTGAGGAAGTTTTTAAAACTTTGGGAGGTGTTGTCAAAGAAATATCCTACAAACTAGCCTGGGCAGAGAAAGGAATTGGGCAGAGTTCACAAGTTTAGAAAATGACACAAAATCATGATAGATTTGGCAATCATCCTAGGGGTGATCAGAGGTCAGATGACAGAGGTAAAGGACCCATGGGATCTACAAATAGACATCCCCAAGCATGTGAAAGTAGAATGGTTCCTAATCCTCTGACTACCTGGGTTGCTGCTATTGATGAAGCCAATGAGATTGATTGGTGTGATAGATGCTTTCTACCCCATCCTCCATGTGAAGTAAATCAAAAAGAAGAAGAAGATAATAATGATGATGGTACTGATGATGATGTTTTCATGATGGGTTGCTCTTCAATCTCACAACAAGAAGCTACTTCAACAGAAGTGATAAGTGCTTGAACTACAGCAATTTTTTGGGATTGCATTCACTGGGTAGCACTTCTTCATCCTTCTCATACTTTTGAAGTATATGTAGTGCAAGTTTTTGAAATACCTAATAATGATTTTGAGTATTTAAGATCTTTAATGATAAAGAAGTATGATGAAGGAATCCCTTCAGAGGAATATAGGAAGTTATTGATGAACGTTGTTGTTTCTCAAGAAAAGGATTATAATACTAGGAGTAGAGTTTTCAAAGGAGCGAGGCCTCAACCCAAACCTAAGACTCCATTGCTTACTAGTATTCCTAAAGAGACTCCTAAGAAAGATACACCTTTCAAAGGCCTTGTTGTCCCAAACAAGATTCATACCTCTCCTCATGCCCAAACTATCAAGAGTCCCATGCCATCTAAAGAGTTTGTTAATCTCCCTTCTAATGCTGCATTGCCAAAGAATTTTCCATATGACATTGTCCAATTTTGAGCTAAATCAAATTTAGTTTCCCAATTGTTGAGTTGCTTAGGATTCTTGAGCACAAGAAGAGAGCATTTGAGTACTTGGGATTGAATGAAGAAAAGAGTACCCCAGGCAGAAATGTAAACATTGTAAAAACTCCTCCAACCATTGCAAACCTTGAAATACCACCAGCATTGGAATATCTTGGAGAAGCATCTGAGGTTTACTTGGGGACATATTTTGTTGAATCCCAATATAATAATGATCCATTTTTATAACTTTGATCATTAAGGACAAATTTGTGCACAATTGTATGTTTGATTCTAGAGCATCATGCAATGTCAAGCCTCTTGAGGTCATAAATGAGTTGGAAATCAAAGTGACAACAACATATGGAAGATTCACTGCCATGGACTCTAGAGAGGTGCTTGTTGTTAGATGTGTGAAAGGTTTTGTGGTATAACATGCATCTTATCTAGGTAAGAACCTGAAACTTGATGTTTTCATTGTTGATTGCCCTACCAAATGGGGCACGTTGTTATCAAGAAAGTGGGTTGCAAGTGTTGGTGGAAGTGTTCATATGGATATGTCTTTTTCCACCATTCCAATTTAAGTCATCCTTGTAAATTTTTATGGAGAGAAGAAAATGTTACACCTCATTGAAGATCCAAATAATGCTTCTTATGAAGTGTTATATGCTGATGTGGATGCATATAACTTTGTGGGGTTTGCTAATGGGAAAGAGAACAAGATGGATCAATGTAAGTGTCATGAAAAGGTAGGTTCTCCTTGAACCTTTTTATTTGATGGGGCTTGTTATAAATTTGGAAATGGTGCTGGTGTGGTTCTAATTTCTCCCAGCTTGGAAGAGTTTGTTTTATTTTTCAAACTTAACTTTGAATGCACTAATAACATTGTTGAGTATGAATCATTGTTATTATGTATGAGAATTACTTGGAAGTATTGTATTAAAGATATCATTTTCCAAGGAGACTCATAACTAATTATCAAAAAAATTAGAAAACTGTATGCTACTAAAAATCAGAGAATGAAACAATACAAGCTGGAAGTTTGAGATTTGATTGAAATGTTTGACTCATTTTATATTGTGCATCATGATAGAAAGTTCAATGTTGTTTCAGAACAGCTTGTAATCTTGGGATATCAATTTTATATTGATTCAATGTCCCCTATTTGTGAATATAATGTTGAAGTACTAATAAGGCCATCTGTCCTTGACAACATAAAAAATTTGTAAGTATTTGATGATGATGCCCAAGTGAAATGATTTATGTAGAACATAGGGGAGTTTTCCTTATCAGTGTATTGATTGGGAGCTAATGGTGTGTGTAGTAGAAGGAAAAGAAACTTTTTTTGGAAAGACATCATCCAATTGAAAACTATTACCATTAGTAGAGAGTTGGTTGCTCTTGAATCAAACTTTGATAATGTTGATTTCATTTTAACATACATATAACAGCCTCAAGGTATGTTGAAGAGCATGACCTTGGCACAAATGAGAAACCAAGGAAGCTCTGGTTGGGAAGCAATCTGAGCAAGGAAAAAAAATAGTCCTATGTCTAATTGTTGAAGAAATATCAGGACTATTTGGCTTGGTCTTATTCTAAGCTGAAAGCATACAGAGAGGATTTGTTTTAGCATGAAATTCCTCTTAAAACAAATGCAAAACCATTTAGAAAAAATAAGAGGCCGATTAATCCACTCTTATTTATGAAGATGAAAGAAAAATTGAAGAAGCTAAGGGATGGAGGGATTATTCAACCAACAAGGTATTCTTCTTGGGTTGCAAACTTAGTGCCAGTTAGAAAAGAAAATGGTGATATTAGGCTATGCGTGGATTTTTGAAATTTGAAAAGAGAATTAATGAAAGATAATTATCCTCTGCTAAACATGAAAAATATGTTGCAGCTAGTGACTAGATCTAAGTTTCTTTCTACATTAGATGGTTTCTCTTCCTATGATCAAGTTGTTGTAAAGGAATCAAAAAGAATTAAGACTACCTTTACCACTCCTTGGGGAACATATGTATATGTTAGAATGCCCTTTGGTTTGATGAACGATGGAGAAACCTTTCAAAGAGCAATGGATCTTGTTTTTTATGGTTACATTAATGATTTTATTGTTGTTTACCATGATGATGTGACTGTGTTTTCTAGAAAGAGAAGTGATCACTTGCAGCACTTGTAAAAAATTCTGATAAGATGTAGAGAGTATGACATTTCACTCAATCCAAAGAAGTGCCATTTCAAAGTGCAAAAGGCCAAGTTTCTTGGTCACATTGTATCAAAGGATGGTTTCATGATTGATCCAAAAAGGGTAGAGGTTATCAACAAGGTTCCAATTCTAGGAACCAAGAAGGGAATCCAATCCTTCTTTGGGAAAAATCAATTTCATTAGAAGATTTGTGTCTAACTTTGCTAATTTGACTCTCCCCATCACTTGCATGTTGAAGAAAGACCAGATTATCAAGTGGGAAGAAACATCCATTTAGGATTTTGATGGGATCAAAGAATCACTAAAGCATGTCCCTATTTTGGCAGCCCCAAATTACAAGAAACCATTTCAAATGTTTTCTTTTTCTTTAGAAAATACCATTTCCTTTATTTTGTTACAGAAGGATGATGAAGGAGCTAAGAGACCAATTGCATTTTTCACTAAGGCATTACAGGGATCTAATTTGAAATACACCATCATGGAGAAACAAGCATTTGCCTTGGTAAAAGAAAAAAAGGTTTTCAAACCCTACATCTTAATTTCTAAAGTTGTTACTTATATTCCCCACACCATGGTGAAATATATCTTATCAGAGATGTAGGTCTCAAGCAAAAATTTCATATGGGTGAAAAAGTTTTAGGAGTATGACATGGATATACAAACCATGAAATTGGTAAGAGGTTTGGGCCTATATAAGCTTATGGATGAGAGAAACCTGCAAACTATTGAGGTAAATGAAGTAGAAGGAGAAAGAGTGGATGTCCTTGAAAGGTTGGTAAGTTCTGAATGGTAAAAAGATATAATTTTTTATCTCATACATCTATAGTGCCTTGAATATCTGAGTAAAAATCAGAAAAGAGATCTTAAGTTAGCCTCTCAAAATTATGTCATTACTGATTTTGGGTTAGCTTGGAAGAACCCCGAGGGAGTTCTCTTGAGATGCATTACTGAAAATGAGGCCCCTAAAATAATTGTTGATCTCCATGGAGGGGTCTGTGGGGAACATTTTGCTGGGAGAGTTACAACACATAAAATCTTGAGGGCTGGTTATTGCTGACCAACTCTCTTAAAGGATACAATTCTATTGGTGAGGATATGTGAAAGTTTCCAGCATTTTTCTAGAAGAATGAAAGCTTCAGGCTCCCTTCCTTTGTAGCTTGTGTCAGTTGAAGCCCCATTCAGATAATGGGGAATGGATTTCATAGGGGAAATTTCTGATCCTTCCAATGTTAGTCATAAATGGATTCTTGGAGCCACTTATTATTTCACTAAGTGGATGGAAGCAATCCCCACCAAGAAGGCAACACACCAAGTGATCATGGACTTCATGTTGAATCAAATCATATGTAAATTTTGAGTGCCAACTAAAATTGTTGTTGATAATGCCATGAGTTTCATAGCAAAACCTTTGGTGGCAATGTGCAAAGAATATGAAATCAATTTGGCATATGATTCTAACAACAATCCCCAAGGAAATGGACAAGCTGAGTCCAGTAATAAAAACTTGTTGAAGATGATTAGAATAACCTTGGAGCTGAAAAAAAGGAAGTGGGCTGAGCAACTGAAGTTTGTTGTTTGGGATGACAGAATCACTATCAAATGAGCTACTAGTAAAATCCCATTTGAACTGGTATATGGAACTCAAGCTTTTCTGCCCCTCCATTTACAGTTGTCTTCATTTCAGTTTGTTCAACATATTGAAGACAAATAATTTAGTCCATATGATGCTTGAATTAATCATTTTATTAATTTGGATGAAGAAAGAAGGGCATCCCATAAATGGCATGTGAAGTTTAGAGAAAATTTGAAGAAGTTATTTGACAAAAAGGTGACACCTATATATTTTAGCATTGGGGATCTTGTGCTTTTATGAGATAACATGCATGAAGATAAGGGAAATCATGGTAAATTTGATGCATTTTGGATGGTCCCTTATTCAATTGATATTTGAATTGGTGAAAATACCTTCTTCCTAAAAGACCTAGATGGGGAACTACTTGAATTTCCTATTATGGTAGGCATTTGAAGCATTTCCTTGATTGATTTCTCAGAATCAAGGTATACTTCATTTGTACAGTGTATAGTTCTTTGTTCTTGTCTTTTTTTGTTTTTTTGTTTGTTCTGGTCCTTGGTGACCTGGTTTTACTGGTTTCTTGGTTTTTTTTTGGAGGATGGTTGTGGCTATTCTGCTCTACAAGCTTTTTCTTTGAATCCGTTGCTCAATGGTATGTTTTTGGCACTTGTTCTGTTATTTGTTCTTATGGCACTCACAAGGAGTGCCCATCCCCGAGTCAGAGCCGATGTTGGTGCTCAAATTAGTCTCACCCTATTTTTCATTAAAATCCATCAGTTTGTGGCCTCTATCATGTTTTCTATCTCCCCACGTTGGTGCTTGAAGAATTTGTCCTCCATTTAGTTGTCACTATTAGTCCCTTCTTGGGTCGAGGATCACTCAAAGTTCTAGAAGTTGTTTTCCGTTTCTCTTTCCATCTGAAGGAGTCTGTAAATTTGGTGTAAAACTCAGGTTGTTCCTTTCTTTCCATTTTTAAAAGTCACATATTGTTGTCCTTGTCATTTTTGTCCCAAATACTTGAGGAAACGTGATTGGATATAGCTCAGAGGATCATGTTTGAACCTTATAACATCTCCAAATTCTCTGTCCTTGAAGAAAAATTCATCTCTGGGCTCAAATGGTGGTTTTCCTACATTTTTACAGTTTGATGGGTGTGTTTTTCCCCGTCATAATTAAATCTCTACATCAGTGGAAACATGGCCCTTTTTGGTTGGATACGGCTCAGTGGGGCACTCTAAAAACTCTATGGTTCACTTCAACCCAAAAATTTTCCACGTGGAGGAATGATGCTCATTTGAAAATTTACCTTTTGGTTCAGCCTTGGAGTTACACTGGGGGGACACGTGGAGGATTTCACTGCTTTGCCAAGACTTAGATAATTTTTTCATGTAGCCAGTATAGTTTTTGGTGGGCCATGGACACGTGGTGGGATGGTGCTCATTTGAGGATCCAACTCAGGGTCCCACCTTAACAATTACGATAGGGGGACAGGTGGAGGCTTTCCCTGGCTCTAATTTTATACTTAAACTTTTCAAAGCAATTTTATGAAGCCTGGGACTTGTGGTGAGCCTGTGCTCATTCAGGGTCTCTGCTCTTGGGCACCATCTTAAAGTTGCACCATAAAAACATGTGGAGGCTTCCGCCGGGCCTTCCCTTACTTAGAATTTTCAAGAAACTTCCTAAAGGGCCTGGGAAACATGGAGGGACCATGCATGTTTGGGGATTGGCCCCTAAGTTTTATTTTGAAGAAGCATCATAAGGACACTTGGAAGCTTCTGCTCACTCTTCCTTTTTTCTTAGACTTTTCAACAGCTGAAGGAGACTATCTCAGACCTTATACACATGACACATTCCACCAAACCTTCAACTTTTTAACAAACTCTGCTAGATTGAAACAATTTTTAAGACCATGCTTGTTTAGAGTCTCTACTTTTTGGGATCATCTCAAAATACACCATTGAGACACATGGTAGGTGGGGAAATGAAGAAATGAAGCTTTGGGGTTATTTAAGGTTTTTGGCCTTTGTAAAAAGGGATAAAATTGTAAGTTAAAGCATGTCCTTGATAGGAAAGTAATTTTAGTGTTGAATAGTCAAAAACAGAGGTGTGGGCCCATGGGGAAAATGTGGAACTTTTTCCTTTTTGGAAAATAAGTATAAAGTGAGAAAATGAAGCAAAGGTCTGCTGGAACCCACATCAGAAGCTAAAGGCATAAGGACGGAGTTACAGGGAAAATTAGGAAAATTTTCCTTTTTCAAAAAATGAGGTAAAATAGAAGAATCAAGCCACAGTTCCTCTTGGACCCACATTAGGACATGTGTTAAGCCCATTTTCTAAGGGTGGAGGGGTGGAGAAAAATATCAAAATTTTACTTTTTTCCAAAAGTTATAAAATATCAAAAAGTGCTCCCAGGCCCGTTTCCAATCACATTTTGCCATGTGGAAGGATCAGATAAAAATTTGAAAGGTAAGATCAATGGTAACTGTGCATTTCATTTGATTTTTCTTCCATTGAAGCTCCAAAATGTTTGGAGATGCTATTTTTGCATCATTCTTCATTAATGTTTTGGCAAATTTATGTCGTTTTGGTCTATAAAGTTATATTGAATCAATTTGGGAGCTCAATTTGTAAATTTGAAGTAGTTTTGAAGTGGATTTTTTCTCAGGCTTGTGCAAAAATGCAAAAATTCAGATCCATAAGTTGCACAGTGAAATTTCAGAGGAAAAGGAGGGAAAAAGGATGAAATGATGAAAGTACAGGAACAAAAGGTGAAAAAGTCGTTACCTCGAGAGCAAAAAGGGATGACCTATCAAAGTCTAGCTATGCAGAGGCTCCAAAAATGATTAAAAAGGGGATTTATCACATGACAGAATTAGAATGATTAAAGGGACTCCTGAAAAGTTATGGCATGGCATCCTAGTCATTAATTGAGGGCCCAAGAAATGTGATCAGTTCATAATTGGTCCACCTGGTAGATTTCGGATCTAAATTTTTTAAATGTCGTTGTTTGCAACAAATTGGTAACAAGAAAAGGTCCCTTGAATATTCTTATCTTTTGGGGGGAAAATTGAGTGGGAAATAATGTATAAATGTAATGAGAATACTCTTGCAAATGGTCGAAGTATGAATTCTTGAGAAAAAATTTGAGAAAGTTGTCTTCCCAAGAGACCAAAGCCGAGATTATTTGTTATTTTATTTTGTGTTAGATTTTCTATCATGTCAATTTGGTTGCAGATGTATAGACATTTACAAGCACTAAGATTGCTATGGAATCTTTCCCCTGTTGATGAATCTAAACAATTTTGGAATTAATTTGTGTCTAATCTCTAGCAATTTTGTGTCTGCTTTATTTTTAGAATGTCCACAAATGGTTTCTTTCATTCCTATTGCAATCTTATACTAATTTTTTTGTGAAATCACATAGGATCTCATCCCTATGACAATCCAATGGTATTTGCAATTTCATTTCAAGAAGAGCCTTAAGCTTAGATGAGATAAAAAAAATTAAAATCAATTCATTGTCTTTTGTTGATAAAGATTGTTTGTAAGTGTTCGGGTGTACCTTAGAAGTGATTAATCAAAAAATTTAGTGTTTAATTGAGCCTTCCAATTCGAGCCTTCATGTTGGAGTCTCAAATATTATGTGAAAACATGTTGATCTGGGCCTCCATTGAAGCACATATTTTGGTTGAAGGAATGTATTGACTATTCTGAAGCTTTTTGTTGTGAAGTTGTTCATTATTGTGAAGTCCCTCCAAAGATCTGGTATAATCAACTTTATCCTGCTTCATATCCCACCAAAATTAATTAAAAACCATTGATCCACCATAAACTACCCCTGTTTTCCCTATGTATCAACAAAGGAACAAAATTTACTTGCAAAAATATGTAGAACAATCAGGATTTCTTAATGTCTTTAGGAGCCTTTTCCTTGTATTGAAAATATCTCCATAATCTAGAAGTAACAACTCGTGAGAGTCAGATTTGGTGTGTTGATCATATTTTTCCAAGGTCTTCTCTATAAATTTTGTGAAAAAGAAGGATTTACCAGCATTCTTCAATAACAGAGGTTACAAAATAGGTTCTCTTACCTTGGTTTAAAGGCACAACCTAAAATAGTTAGGATAAGATCACATCCTTTTAAGGAGCTACCCACTTCTTCAAAGCCTGAGTGCCAAAAATTTAGATAGATTACTTCCCCGGATATAAAATTACATTCATAATCATCTATCTACCTCTAAGTTTATTTTCAAATCCGTGATGTTGCTTGGAGTTTGAAGGAGATTAAATCTAAGTACCAGCAGTACCACTAGTAACAGAGCCGGTACTCTATCTCTCATCCGCAACTGGTCCCTAGCCTATACCCAACAAACCACACCATTATTAAAGATTGACTATATCTAACATATCCCTTACCCAACTAACATATTCTCAAAATTATTATTATTTATTTCCCCGCAACCCTAATGAACTACCCCTTTCCCCCATCCCACATCCCCCCCCCTTAACTCATATCATATAAACCCTTTACCCTACCTATTCTCAACAAACTTACATTTATACCTCACTACCTTGATTTATCTTTAACTCCCACCATAACCTTGTCTCAACACATTTTTCATCAAAATCCAACTGGCATTAGTCGTTGGTAACTGGCATCGGTCCATCGTGACCAACATTGGTCACCTACTATTTGACCGATGGAGGCTATGGATGACTAACATCAGCTACCCTTAACCAACATCAGTCACTATCACACCGACCAAACCCATAAAACCCTCCCCCATTTTTAAATTTTTTTACCATACTAACCTATAAACCTACCCTATCCTACCCAAATCTCCACTATCTTTCCCCCTACCATTATTTAATCCACATTGGACTTCTTACCCTTCTTATTTTATCACTTTTACTTCCAAATTCAAATTTAATTCCTACCCAAAACCATTTCTACCCAAACTAATTTCTACCAATTATTTCAACTAACAAGAGTAGAACTGGATCGAATCTCACCTTGTCTCGGTTCTGTCAGCATGGCGGTATGTCTAGCCACTCCACTAGTGTCCTACCCAAACCCTCTCCCACCTCTGCCATGCCAAAATCCACTCCTTGCCTCTAACCAATAAAATCACCCACACAAATCTCGTGGACCCATCTCCTAGCTTCTATCCCTACTCGTAATCTCCACCTCAGCCCGATAAAAATCCTTGTCCTTCTCTCACAGAAAAGTGCCACAAAATCAAATGGCTCTATTATTTTCTCAAAATTCACAACACAACAATGATTCCATAAAATAAGGAATTTTTATTTTATAACCCAAACTGACATGACCGAATTTGGTCATATTTGTGCCCTAGTCAACCCACGTTGGTCACCCTATAACCGACATCGATCACCCTTAGAGTTAGTTTCCCTTACTAAGCTTCCTTTTTCCTATAACCATTAGTGCTCAAACACCTTTTATCATTATGGACACCTATTGAACCATACCTATAGGCCCAAAATACCCCTACATTTCCTTAGTTGCATCTTAGGATTTTTTATTTCAGCTATACCTTGGCCTTACACATACCATGACCTATTTTCCTGAACTTGACCTACTTGGTGCGTCCATTGACCTTATGTACTCATTATACCTTGTGATGTTGTTACCTACATTGTTTTAGCCTAACAACCATTCCTTTACTATTTTCGTGTTGTTTATCCCAACCCAAACCTTGCACCTAACCTACGTTGTGTTTTTGGACCATATCCTATACCTTGGATACCTAAATCACTTCACCCTTGTTTGGATAAACCTATCGATCCCGGATGATGTAGAGTTTGCAATATCTTCAACATGGTACCGTGTTGCAATCTATATGTGTGCGTGTGTTTTATTTTCATTTCCCATTACCTGGATTTGGATCTTGGCCTATTACCTATTACCTGAGCTAATCACTACCCTTCCCCACCTACCTTCACTTCTGCTAACTACACATATATCAACCCACTCACCAATTTCTTATTCTACCTCATCAGTGACTGGTTTGAGGGGGACCACCTTCACCCACACATGGAGCAACCACTTCCTATTTTTGTCAGCATCTCTTACTAATATAAGCTACATAACAAAAAGGGGGAAAATGTAGACACCAAATTTGGGTCACACTCCCCTTGGTCCCTTTTTGAATAGTCAACTTAAAAATATTCATCTAACCATGACCCTTTTACCCCACATTAATATTAATTTAATTATTTATAATTAAATTAATATTCATCCTCACTTCATTTATTAATTTAATTACCATAATTAAACTAGTGCACACCTCACCCAAACCAACTCACCTAGACACCTCATCATGGACCTATTATCAGAAAGTTTCCTAACTAAGACTCACTCTCTAATTTCCCTAAACAACTAAGACTTAGTTCAAACCCTAATTCTTGCATGCATATTCTTCCTCTAATAGTTGGCCCACTTATCTAAGTGCAAGATGCCATTTTAGACCCATACCAATGGGTAGAACAGGACCAAGATATGCCAAAATATTATAATTTGGCAACCTAGGATTTCCCACCTTAACTGACGCCAGTTATCCCTAAAACGAAACCGGTCACCCTAACTGTCATCGCTTACCATATATTCACTTTTCTAACCTTGTTTGAGAGGTTGGAAGAATTTTGGAAGTCTAGGAGAAGAGAGATATGCATGAAAGCATGCAACATGACACTCCTGCACATCCAAACACCCTAAACCAGCAACCTAACACTGATATGAAATAATTACATCCAGGTTAACATTTTGGGAAGAACTTCCATGGCATGGAACAAAAATTTACACAGATCAACCGTCGTCATCCTCCATCCATTCAGTTTTATTTCTAAAGTAAGCACACTTTGATTTGCAACATTCTATAGTAATTTAGAATTAGTCTCTTTATCTCTTTTGAGTTAGTTTCTAGTTTCTTGTGCACCCCACCATCCCCATATTCCTTCAATCCATTTATCTAACCACCCACAATCCCTTTTATATCCTTAGTATTCGACACAAGAAACTCCTGAGCATTCCTATCACCCTTTCTAACTTAAACATTCCCCTCCTATTCTCTGTGTAGTCATGGAGACTCTCCAAAACCTAGTTTATTAAGTTTATATCATCCCACCTTAACCTTCATCGGTTACCTCTTAACATTCATCGGTCATACCTCATCGATGTTGGTCTTTGTGACTAGTAATTCTTCCTATGACTGTGACCTAATACCTTTCACCAACTCACCCAAACTCACCTAGAACTTGACCTGACCTATTCCAACACCTTGACCACCTACCCAACTTCCAGATCTAACCATAACCTAGCCTGCTAGATTATATTTTCTTATTGTACTTGAATGAGATACCTAAATCATATCAACTGCAGTAGGATTCTATTTACTTACACTATCTCTTGCATTAAGTTGTATTAAATCATGGGTTGACAACCATCAAGAAAGTATCCTATTTCCTGGATCTATCACATGCTAGGAAGCTCACTGACATATATTTTTTAACTCTCTTTTGTGGTCTTGTTTTGTATTTCAGGTAGTTCATCCTAGCCAAAAGGAAGCTCCCACAGTCAACATTTGATCAAGAAGTTAGAATGCGCGTACAACCTCCAACCAACCATTGCAACAAGTATTCCTCCTTGACCCATCACCTTATCTATTTTGACAAATCCATAAAGAAAATGATGAAATAATGACCTTATCATTTAGAGGATATTTATGAGGTAACTCGACATAGGAGCTGCCCTGCTATAACCAAATAATGACCTTAGTCATTAAGTAGGTACAACATGACAGTGACAAGGTTGAGTAGGCTCGTTGAGTTCCACTAAATGGGAACGACATATCTTATTTTTATTAAGGTTATTTGCATAAGTTACGCTATATCAATTCTTAGGTTTCAACGAAACTCTAACTACTATGGAATTCAAACCTATGGATCTAAGTGAAGGTTTCATGTGTTCCAATGGCATGCTTAGATACATTCCATAATGATCATTATACTTTCCAATTTTAGATTTAATTCAACATTCCACATTAAATCCCTTATTCATATTTTACTTATTTACACTAACAATGCATCATGTCAAGAGTAGTATTTATATCGTAATTTAATCCTTTTTCTCAAATTAAGTGTTAAGTATAATATTATACTTAATATGATTAATCCCAAATGTTTTCAGCAATCCATAAATATTTTTGATTGATAAACAATTTTGATCAGAGCTATGAACCATAGGGTTTACTGGGACCCCACCCATTACAACCAATGTCCCGAGACAAGATATTACAATTAGACCAACCTAGACCACGACTAGTGAGCCCACACCGACAATATAATTTCCACCACCACCATTTTTAGAGCTACCAGCCACCTTGAATGCCAATGTCGATGATGCAAAGTCCTCCATCGCCAAGAATAAGAGCCAGTTGAAACCATCAATGATGCAACATCCTCCACCACTGATAACCACCCCAAAGGGATTATGCCTAGCAATATTTGAACCTAGGTGGATCCAGACACAACCATCTGTCTTAAATGATCCACCCAAACCGCATTGGTGCAGCAATCCATAATTTAATTACATACTTTATAATTTTAAAAGCACATCTATGTAATTCACTCTATTCATAATGATTGCAATACAATATTTATTCTCAAGATAATGCTTTTTTAATGACCAAAAAATTTCCTTTTTGTCGTCAATATCTCAATGAAGTTTAACTTTTGCTTCTTAGTAAAATACATTAAAATTTATTACATTTCTAAATTCAGTACAATATCATCAACAGATAATACTAATACATGTCCACAACTGATTAACAAAATAATCACATCTTGTTTTGAGCATCATGCCTTACTAAAATACAATTCTTTTCATATTTTCATAACAATAACATCTTTATAGATTTCATCAAAAGACATAGTAGTGATCAAAAGTGTAAGTCATGTCTTCCTTCATAATCAACCTACATGGAAAATATTCCATTGTACATGGTGAGTTCCAACCGAACTGGCATGATAAAATATATTTCTCCCATAATAACTTACGCCAACTAGTATTTGCATGGAAAATACTTCATTAAGTTAGAATCACATAAACTACCTAAAAGGACTTAATTCATACTAATAATATTTCCAAAAGGCATTTTACTTACACATATATTCTCACTTCATTTAATTCTAACTAAACATAAATATAATTACAAGTATTGATTTTCATAACAAATTAATGACAATAAATCAATTACAGGTTACCTTAATGAAGGTAATAGCTATATCCAAATTCTTTAACTTCACAATATCAAAATACTATCATAATATACAAATACATGAATCTTATGTAAGATTCAAATAATGTTTATACACACCAACACATACAATTATTTGAATGATGTTAAATCATTATAGATATATAAGTATAATTACTATTATATTATCATTTAATATTAGTTAAGTAATATTCAAATCTTACACCATTTATATATCACTGTTTATATAACATTTTCTAATCTGAATAATCAAACAATATAACTTAGTTATAAGTATAACTAACTTTATGCCCCCTTGACCTATCTCCACTGACATTAATAATAGTTCATTGATCAATCAAGATCATTATTATCACCGAGTTCATAAACCTAAATGTTAACTAAAAGTCCCATAAGAAATCATTTACTCATTTAGGATATTTAATGTATAGGATATCATAACGATATGATTAAGACAAAGTCATCTGGGCCGACTGTACTATGGGAACTCCTTTACCGCAAAAAATATAAAGGGGAAAAGTAACGTGGTTATTTCCAACAAACTGACTATAACTATACACTTGTCATATGGTATAAAAATCTTAGCATATCCTAGCCAATCTTGGAAAAAAAGACTAATAATAATCATCATTGCAACAAAATGATTAAATTGAGCCCATATGAAATCAATTATAGATACAAATTTCATATGAGTATCATATCCAGAAGACACTCTCCATACACTTTTATGTTTTCTTCGTTATAATCTATTTTCATAAAATAAAAATCTAAGTAATAAATTACATATCGGTATAATGACATTCAACCAATTATAGATTACCATGATGAAGGTGCTAGCTATAAAATTATTTAATACTTCATATCATGAAAACAAACATATTGTTTACTCACATATATTCTATTGAGATTCAAACAATTTTTATATCATATCAATAGATACAAGTAGTAAATGATACTAAATCATTCTTAATTAAACAAGCATCCATATTACCTTTTTTGTTATCAAGTAAATATAAATCACACTTGTAACCAATTTTATATCACTATTTCACCATCAGTGATCCATCTTTATAGAACAAAACAACTTAGTTATTAGCTTAACTAAGGGAGAGGAGCCAGTAGTTGTGCACCCAAGTTGAGGGGTGTACAACACACATATAAATACATAAAATTTTGAAAAAAAACCCTTTAATAGATTTATTTTTTCTTAATCTAAATACTTTTTTTTTAGCATTTTTATTTTATGGAAAGTGGTTTTTAAAGGGATTTAAATCAAGTAGTTTTCCATACAAAGGAAAAAAGGGTGGACTATTAGTAGGGCATTATGTCATACATTTTTTCCACTTATGTGGCATCATGTGATTGGGTGATTATTTGATGTGATTTGATGTGACACATTTTATTAGCTACTTTTTTTTCAAATGTTGAATGAAAAATGTACATGTACTAGTCACTCACTTCATAAATACCCTCACCATTATTGGTCCATGCTCCACTATTGGATCCTCTCCCTTATCTTTCAACCATCTCAGCCATACATAAACATTGAAAAACTAATGGTATTAACTATTTAATAATGTCATATCAATAGTATCAAAGAAGATTCTACAGATTCATCTAGCATAAGGTAACTTTTATCCAATTTTGCACACCTGGCAAGATTGGACAACGGGGTCCTATCACGTTCAAAATAAAATAATAGTCCCAGGAACCCACCTTCAGTTATTATCGAAATGCAATAATTAAAAATAATTCCTAAATTGCATATGAAGAGATCACTTAGCATCGAAAGGCACCCAGTTGATCTCGACTCAGTGAAGAGTTCGGGGTCGAGTTGATAGAGAATCCGGTGTCAAATTGATAGTCATCTCGGAAATCATCTCAGTAGAGACTCTCAGTTGTAAGAGCTCGATGATGGTCTTGTTAATGCAAAATATAGCTCGTTGAAAATTGACGAATGAAAGGAACTGTACAAGGATCCCGGTGGAGATCGATGCAAAAATATCTGAAGGCCGAGTCAAGGAAAGCTAAGTTAACATGAGGCCAGGTTTAATCCACTAAGACAGTGCTCGACCAATCACTTGGGAAAATTATCTTGTTTGACCAAGATGATATGAGATTATGCAGATATGACGATGAGGTCATCTGGTAGTGTTTGAACAAAAAAAAATAAAAAAATGCTTGCAACCAAGCAACCAAATACATCTCAATTAAAATCTCGTAGCACTCTATGGAGAGGGTCGCTTGAAGGAGGCAGTACACGTTCTTCTTACAACACATAATCCATCTGTAAATTCTTTAACATATCTTCATCTACTGCAGGCTTGCATTACTAAGAAAGCCCTTGCGGAGGCCAAGCAAATCCACTCTCACATCAATAATAGGGGACACACATTTGGAAGACTCACGCTATTACCAAATAAACTTATCTACATGTATGACAAGTGTGAAAGTTTGATGGATGCTCGTAAAGTCTTCAACTGCATGACTGATCCAGATCTCTTCTCATGGAATATGGTAATTGTAGCTTACAAAAGGCATGGACATCCTATACATGCATTCAAACTATTTCATGAAATGTAACGAACACCTGACCACCCCGATCACCTGAACATTCGTGTATAGCCTGGCCATGGAAAAGAATCGATCAGTTGAGGATGGAGCTAGACGTGTAGCATTGGCTCACTCAGCTCGATGCCTGACAAGGTCGTGAGCATCCAGAAGTTTTGTTTGGTTGCGATTGTAAGTCGAGAAAAGAAAGTGGGGTTCCGAATCCGTGCTAAGGCATTTGGCTTGGAGAATTTCATCCTTTTGTCGGGTTGGACTTTGATGATGGCAAGCCATTGTAAAGATTTCCCACATGGTGCAAATTATTTTGCGAGTAGTAGTTGCCAGGGTCATAATTGTGATGATTGGCGAGGGCCAAAATTGAGTATTTTCCCACATAGGATAGTCTTCAGCCCGATTTCCAAATGGTGGAAAATTTTGCAGGCGGAAGAGCTCAAAACACCAAGGTTTTCACGTAAAGGGGGTCCTTCGAGTTTCATCTTGCCAAGGACGTGGGAAATAAGTGCAAGCAAGTGCCCAAATGGGAAATTGGGGATGGGAAAGCCATTGGCCTGCAGACTTCCGTGGAGTGGAGAAATCGGTCAAAGGTACACACATAATAATACAAATAAATTTGGAAAAAAAACCCTTTAATAGATTTATTTTTTCTAATCTAAATACTTTTTTTTTAGCATTTTTATTTTATGGAAAGTGGTTGTTTTTAAAGGGATTTAAATCAAGTAGTTTTCCATACAAAGGAAAAAAGGGTGGACTATAGTAGGGCATTATGTCATACATTTTTTCCACTTATGTGGCATCATGTGATTGGGTGATTATTGATGTGATTTGATGTGACACATTTTATTAGCTACTTTTTTTTCAAATGTTGAATGAAAAATGTACATGTACTAGTCACTCACTTCATAAATACCCTCACCATTATTGGTCCATGCTCCACTATTGGATCCTCCCCCTTATCTTTCAACCATCTCAGCCATACATTAAACATTGAAAAACTAATGGTATTAACTATTTAATAATGTCATATCAATAGTATCAAGAAGCTTCTACAGATTCATCTAGCATAAGGTAACTTTTATCCAATTTTGCAACACCTGGCAAGATTGGACAACGGGGTCCTATCACGTTCAAAATAAAATAATAGTCCCAGGAACCCACCTTCAGTTATTATCGAAATGCAATAATTAAAAATAATTCCTAAATTGCATATGAAGAGATCACTTAGCATCGAAAGGGCACCCAGTGATCTCGACTCAGTGAGAGTTCGGGGTCGGTTGATAGAGAATCCGGTGTCAAATTGATAGTCATCTCGGAAATCATCTCAGTAGAGACTCTCAGTTGTAAGAGCTCGATGATGGTCTGTTAATGCAAATATAGCTCGTTGAAATTGACGAATGAAAGGAATGTAACAAGGATCCCGGTGGAGATCGATGCAAAAATATCTGAAGGCCGAGTCAAGGAAAGCTAAGTTAACATGAGGCCAGGTTTAATCCACTAAGACAGTGCTTCGACCAATCACTTGGGAAAATTATCTTGTTTGACCAAGATGATATGAGATTATGCAGATATGACGATGAGGTCATCTGGTAGTGTTTGAACAAAAAAAAATAAAAAAATGCTTGCAACCAAGCAACCAAATACATCTCAATTAAAATCTCGTAGCACTCTATGGAGAGGGTCGCTTGAAGGAGGCCAGTACACGTTCTTCTTACAACACATAATCCATCTGTAAATTCTTTAACATATCTTCATCTACTGCAGGCTTGCATTACTAAGAAAGAAGGCCCTTGCGGAGGCAAGCAAATCCACTCTCACATCAATAATAGGGGACACAACAATTTGGAAGACTCACGCTATTACCAAATAAACTTATCTACATGTATGACAGTGTGAAAGTTTGATGGATGCTCGTAAAGTCTTCAACTGCATTGACTGATCCAGATCTCTTCTCATGGAATATGGTAATTGTAGCTTACAAAAGGCATGGGACATCCTATACATGCATTCAAACTATTCATGAAATGTAACGAACACCTGACCACCCCGATCACCTGAACATTCGTGTAAGCCTGGCCAATGGAAAAGAACTCGACAGTGAGGATGGAGCTCAGGACGGGGTAGCATTGGCTCACTCAGTCGAGCCTGACAAGGTAGTGAGCATCAGAGTTTTGTTTGGTTCGATTGTAAGTCGAGAAGGAGGAAAGTCTGGGGTTCGAATCCGTGCTAAGGCATTGGCTTGGGAAGAATTTCATCCTTTTGTCGGGTTGGACTTTGATGATGGCAAGCCATTGTAAGATTCCCACATGGGACATATGTCAGTATATTGCCAGGGTCATAAATTTTGATGATGCAGGCCAAATTAGTATTTCCCACATAGGATATCTTCATCCCGATTTCCATGGTGGAAAATTTGCAGCGGAAAGCCAACACCAGGTTTTCACGTAAAGGGGGTCCTGAGTTTTCATCTTGCCAAGGAAGGGGGAAATAATGCAAGCAATGCAATGGGAAAAATTTGGGATGGAAAGCCATGGTCAGACTTCCGTGGAGTGGAGAAATCGGGTCAAATTGCCGAGTTTGCGCGGCAAAGCTGAGGCCGAGGCCCGTGGATTGGTGTGGCCAAGCCGTTATGCGGGAATTCGGAGCTGGTATGCCAAATGGGAAATATTAAGATGGCATTCCAAGCTGTTCACTCCGTGCGGGGGAGATTTGGAGCAGCACTGCCAAGTGGAGATTTGACGATGGCAAACCGTGATCAAAATTCCGCACGAGCCGTTTAAACGGGATCCGAGTCTTTGTGCAGGTCGCCAGGAGGTTAATAAGACAGTTGTGAATTAGAATGGGTCATGGAGAGAAAACAAACGCGACGTGATACCAATTTCAGCGGAGGCTACAGGCCGCTCGTCTATTATGCAGATATTTGTCAAATGATATCGAGTAACAGGAAAGCAGTGCTCAAAACTCGTCCAGATCGGTGGCCGCGAGACAAAATCATCATACAGGAAGCAGGCACGTTGCAGTACAGTAGAAGCCTTCCTTTTGAATGCTTCCAGCAAACCGGTTGTCCAACTGTGTTGTTATCTGTTCAGCATCGAACGCACCCTCAATTCGTAGGCTTATCCTTATTCTAAACTCAGATCGGTAAGCAGTTGCAGGAAAACAAATATTCACTGCCGTGTATGATTGGATTGGAGTCACGCTGTTCAAGGCTTCATAAAATTTGCCCGAACCAAGAGATGAAGGTTTAAAACGGCGCAGAATGAAACGATTTCATATTGCTCAGCATTTTTTCTCCTAGAAGCAAATTAAATGTGAAGTTCAGCTCTGAAAATACCCGGTCGGCCGTTTTACATGCTGCATCCTTGTTTACGTGTAAATGGTCTCTTTGAAAAAACTCTGAGGG
Source organism: Taxus chinensis (assembly GCA_019776745.2). NCBI lineage: Eukaryota > Viridiplantae > Streptophyta > Pinopsida > Cupressales > Taxaceae > Taxus > Taxus chinensis. The sequence goes on from CM034154.1 coordinate 489,251,869, forward strand.
GCGCAGTACGCAAACATTTATACCCTTCCATTATGTACGTCCAATCAGACAATAAAAGTATTCTTTACCAGGTCAGAGAAGCTCGTTTTGATGGACGATTATACTGTAGTTTCAAGTTGTTTTTATCTAGCTCATTTCTATCAGCTTTGATCCACGACTAAGGGAGAATTCATATGGTTGTTACCTGTACATTTTTCCAAGGTCCTCTTGGCTGCCCCAGTTGTTCAATGTATCTTTTGAAGGGCTTCTGTTATGTGTTGCAAATTGTAACATGAAGGATCTTTTTAGTTTCTGGAAAAATGAGTATATTGTGTAGCTCACGGCTACCTATGCCATAATCCCAATAGTGGCATAATTATTGATTGGAGCCGAGATTGCAGAATGCACTGCCAAAATACCAAAGGTCTCCTTGGCCAAAATTCAGTCTCAAGGATGTCTATCGACATGTTATGGGCATGAGCCTGTGTCATCATCATGGCAGCATTAGGTCTTTATTGGTAATGGCATTTTCTCATTGTTTGGAGGGTACAATTGTGCTTATTATGGCAAAGCTAAACATTCTTACTACAAGTGTTATATGATAAGGAAGAACCGTGAGCATTGTGGTAAACCATTCTTAGAGGCGTGAAAATGTGAACATGATCGAACAAATCTTAATATTTCCCGCAGATACAAAGCCAGGTCGAATCAGTTGAAGAGCTCGTGGTGTTGTTTCATGGAGTTTGAACGTGGAATGCATGTGAATCTGTGGTCCAAAACAAGAAGAAATAACTCTATCTGTCAAACTAGAGTTATCACAGAGAAATCAATCGATTGAGTGTTGACAGGGCCACGTAATGTGATCCCTAACAATTTTCATAGCTTGAAAATCATTTCTAAATGGCGCAACATGCAGGAGTGAATAATTTAAATTCATTAAATTGTTTAACCCTGTGAGTACAAGCAATGTATCATGGGTCAAATCCACTAAGTATGATTAGAGTCAAACTTTTCATATTGTGGAAATGGTGGTACCAAGTCAAGATAAAGAAATAAGCTCACGGGTGTCGAAGTTTAATGTATTTGTAGAGGCTTTCAATTTCGAGCTTAAAGCTTCATGTTCACGATGCATATAGGTGGCTTGGTAATTCAGAATGGCCTCGAGTTAACAGAGCAAAATGGTAAGAATCAAGTTTGATAGCCCACCATTCGGAGGACTCAATGCAAAAGAGCGCGATTACCAAAGCAAGGAAAGAGTTAGTGCAGGGTCAAAAATCGATTGCAACACCGATGTTAGCGGATTCGAAGCTCACCAAGTTGAGATTTGTGCAGACTCTATCCACATGGACCCCCTCCTCTTCAAGTCAAACGGGTCAACGGGGGGGTCCCAACATTATATTAATAAATTAATATTTTTATTTAAATATTTTAATAATAATATTTATTATTATTATTTTAAATATTTTATTTAAATATTCTTTTTAATTAATTGAGAAGACTAGGTCATCAGGGAATTAATGACCCATGATGGAACCTTCTCAGGGTTAGTTTAACTAACTGCAATAAATACATCATGGGCCTTCATTTTAGGAATGTACTTATGACCATTTCCTCTTCTTTCTCACATATTTTTCTATAAATGTAAGTTGGAAGCTCATTTCAAAGGGTTTCCAACAGTTCAGAACAGTTGGACAGTTAGATATCTCAGGCAGAGGTGTAATACTTTTCAAGGGTCCTCTCTCTTCTGCAAGTGTTCTTGTGTGTTGAGAGAACTTTCAAGCCTCTCTATTCAAGACTGTAATGGCAACTATTGCCTCTTCTGAATAGTAGTGATGCATTGTGCATGTTATTGAAGCAATAAAAGTGTGTGTTGTTTGTGACTAATCTCGGTCCTTTCATCCTTCTATGCTTCTTTGTGCCTTTTCTCATACTTGCAGGTTACAACTGTGCAAGTTTAAGTTTCTATTACAGGTTCTTGGAGTTCTGTGCTTATCGAGTGGTGAAGTGAAGTATGCATGCAGTTGAGTTGTGGTGTCTGTTCACCCTTCTTGAGTTCATCCTTCTTCACTGGGAAACTGGTATATTTCTCGGTCTGATAAAGTTTAACAAAGGAACGCGTGTCTCTTAGCCTGTTGGTATCCTGGACCCTCTCTAAGTTTGCAGTAGGTGAAGTGACCTGTTGGTGCACACACCCTCTTCAAATTAACCCTTCCTAAATTGAAGACACCCTTTATTCGGTGCATCACCCATCCCTAGTATAGTTTCATTTCTGTAAAACTCTTTCCTCTAAAACCCCATGACAATGTTAGCATAGACTAGATAATCGTTTTTGTTACACTAGGAGTAGTTACAACACTTAGTTTAGGAAGAGGAAGCCGGCCTTCTCCGGAGGTTCACCTCGAGCCCAAGTCCCACAACAGCTTGAGATGTATCCCTTGTGTTCCCAACCAACCGACCGTCCATTCACATCCCCCCTGGAGATTTCTTGGGGTGTGCAGTGATTTGGCGACAACATTTTTTTTTGGGCACGTCCCGGTGTGGACACTACGTTAAAATCTTCCCATCATTTTCAAAGGTTCTCATTACAACAACAAATCATAAGCACCTTGGGGGGGGGGTCGGACACCACAACATTTTTGGCACGCCCGTGGACAGAGTTGGTACTTGTCCTTCTCGACTTACAACAAGTCCAGTACCTGCGACTCCTATCTCTGGATTCGAATCTCATGAGTACTTAATCAAGATTCAACAGCAGAGGCTCTTCAAAGAAAGGAAATTACAATCATATCCGTAACTTTCCTTGTCTTCCTCCAGAGAAGAAGAAGAAGGCATTGCCACATCCCCATTTGCAGATTTACCTAGTAGGGGTCTTTCACTCCTCTTACGGAAGATTTCCCTCCACACCCACCCATGAAAATGTTAGCATAGGACTAGATAATCATTTTTGTTACACTAGGAGTAGTACAACACTTAGTTTAGGAAGAGGAAGCCGGCCTTCTCCGGAGGTTCACCTCGAGCCCAAGTCCCACAGCTTGAGAGGTGATCCCATGTGTCCCAATCACACCGAACGTCCTATTCACATCCTGGCCATTCGGAGGGTGCAGTGATTTGGCGACAACAGTTTTTTTTTTTGGCACGCCCGGGGAATTAAGGTTAATCTTCCATCTTTTCAAGGTGTCTCATTTCATTAACAGTAAATCTAAGCCAAATCAATAAACCACCGTGCGACCTTCTCAGGTCACACACTTTCAGCTTTTGGTGTCTCAAATTACATCACAAATCTTTTCACAAGAGTGTCTTCATTTCCACCGTGCGACCACAAACACACGACCACACACCACAAGTTTTTGGCACGCCCGGTGGGGGATTCCAAATCTCAGTGTCGATAGTAACTTATGCGAAGAATTCAACAAGAGCTTCTTCAAAGAAAGGAAATTATCAGCATATCACCGAACTTTCCTTATCTCCTCCAAAGAGAAGAAGAAGAGGCATTTCCACATCCCCAGTTGCAGATTTACCTAGTAGGGGTCATTCAACTCCTCCTTACGGAAGATTTCCTCCACCCAGGAACAATCAACCTTTCGTTGCTATGGCGAGGAACCAAGTTTTTTTCCCCTTTTCAATGCAAGCAGTCCTCTTCTGTTGGCTCAACGTGACCCGATGAACCTGTTTGCGGCACTCAAAAGTTTACCCTTCTACACGGTGGGAAACTCACGTTCTTAGTCCAGTGGAGCATATCTTTGATGTAGCCAGCATCTGCGCAGTACATAATATCACCGAAGACAATGTTGCAGTTAGACCCTTGCTACCCACCCTCTTTAAGGGAAAAGCGCTTCAATGGTGGGCATACTAGGTGTTGGCACTATCCACTTGGGACGATCTCATGGTTGGAGTGTTGGGCACCTGCTAATGTACGGTTTTTGAAGACAAAAGTGCCTTCCCGGAGTCACTAAAGAGTCACTTTTGGAACAACTTACAACCATAAAGAGAGCTCCCAAGAAACATGAGTGACTCACTTCCAAGATCCACAGACTTGGAACAGGTTTGGCACGCCCGCACATAACCCATTTTCACTTCTGACCAGAGTTTCCATTGATCCTGGCATTTACAACAAGAACTTTAGGATTAACGATTTTCAGTTATGTCCTTTTTACGTCAACACGGGGGACTCTCTTCACGGAACGCCACAAGTGGTCCCTAAGTCAAGTATCTTCATTCTCACTCCCAATCTTGTTCAAGGTGTCTCCATTCAACCAAATCATCAAGCCCGTTTTGCACCAACAGTTTTTTGGCATGGGACAAGTAGCTACAGTTGGTTGCCTTCTCTTCAAGGGGCACAACAAAACATCTTCAAATCGTCCCTGCGACCTATATCTCAGAAGTTTTTTCTCAGGAGTGGCCAGTAGAAAGTTTTCCTCCTTCTCAGGACTCAAACGGTCATCAAAAATTATCAACAATCGAAACCTTTCCTTGCTCCAAAGAAGAAGCAGGCAGGAACCACATCCCCAGTTGCAGATTTACCTAGTAGGGGTCACATCAATCCTTTCACCCGATGGACCCATTTGCACTTAAAAAGTTCACACCTACAATCAAATTTCGTTTTAAACTATGGGACGAGGAACCAAGTTTTTCCCCCTTTCAATGCAAGCAGTCCTCTTTGTTGGCTCAACGTGAGCTATACCTGTTGCGGCACCAAAAGTTTACCCTTTACATAAACTCACGTTACTCCAGTGGAGCATTCTTTGCAAGTAGCCAGCATCTGCGCAGTAACGTAATTCATAATTCACCGAAGACAACGTTGCAGTTAGACTTCTTGCTACCTCTTTCAGGGAAAAGCGCTTCAATGGGTTTCGCGGGTTAGGTGGTGTTGGCACTATAACCACTTGGGACGTGTGGGAAAAAGCTATGTAAAACATTTTGAAGACAAAAGTGATCACCTATCACTTTTGGAACAACTTACTACCATAAAGAGAGCTCCCCAAGAATACATGAGTGATTTTTCAACTTCCGATTCCACAGGACTTGGAATAGGATTCCGGCGCTCATAAAGCCTTCTGCACATAATGCATTCTTGTACTATTTGCGAGCCTTGAATAGCGATGTAGCAGTTATGATCCAGTCTATGGGAGGGACTACACTTCCTGATGCTTACGAAGTTGCCATAAGTGCAGAGAGAATTCTTTGATTCAGGCTGGAAAGATAGCTCCACGACCACCAATGCCCTTTTTCTCCAGATCTTACGAATCATCAGCCTATCATTGCTCCTCTTCCAGTGGACTCCAAGCAACCATCTCAATCTTCCCTTGCCTCTTCAAATGACCTATTTGAAGTCAAGTCACTAATGCAAAATTTTGGAAATGAGCTCGTTGCACTCAAAAGGAAACAATTTCAATACAATCGTCCGTATCAGCCACAAAATCAGCAGTATCAGGCTAGCCGTCCTCCCTTTCAAGGAAACAATCAGCCCCAAAATCAAACTACGAGTCAAGTTGCAAATGTCAGGCCCTTGAACTTCCGGAACCCTCTTGCAGCTAGCTCATCTAGAGATATAGTACCTGTTCAGAATAATCTAGTTCAAGACTACGAATGGTGCTATCCTTGCTCTCAACCTCACAATCAAAATCTTTGTCCCAATGGGGTTCTTAGCCAGGCCCTTATGGTTCAAAGTGTATCTACCCCTTCAGAGTTAACAAACAATTCATCTACGCAAGAAGCAGCAGATCAACCGCAGGCACCTGAAGAATCCACGTTACTAAACTGGCAAGAAGAAGATTTTTGCGGATTGAATATAGATTCTTCATCAGTGGCAGCAAACACTCGTTCCAAAAAGAGAGCAATGGAGCCTCAACCTCTCAAAGCTGATCTAGCGTCCACTTCTCAACCTGGGTTTCAAATGGCAGTTGACAAAAATGCGGGAAAGAAATCGCCAGAAACACTCGGCTAGCCACACCGCAGGGAAAGATGGTTCTCCAGGCATCAAGGTACCCAACAAACATTTTCCAAAGGAGGACCCCAATGCCCAAAAAAGTGTCAATAAAGTTGGAGTGATTCCCTTCAGCATAGTAGAACAAATGAAGAAAAACCAATCTGAGCGTCACCATGTGGGATGCACTCTCGATTCCTTCTCAAAGAAACCTTGCTACGAGAAGCTCTGAACAGTTTTAGTACAACCAACGGATCACCAAGCCGTGGAGTGACAAATGCTACAAATTTGTGCCAACCGGAAGGGGGAAGATCATTCCTACAGCAAACAAACCACCGCCATTCTACATTTCCCTGATCATTGGCGACCACCTGGTACATAATTGCATGATCGATTCTGGTGCCAGTAGCTCTGTCATGCCGAAACAAATTGCAGATGTACTAGGCATACAATATGCGCCAGTTGCAAGAGGGGTTGTTCAGCTGGATGGCACAGCTGTTAAGACTGTTGGGGTTATCAAAGGACTTCAACTTACCATTCATGCATGCCCAAGTTTTTCATTCACCCAAGACATATCGGTCATTGATCTCCCTCCCCTCTTTGCCATCTGCCTATCACGGGATTTCACTGCCAAGATGGGCGGTTACCTATCAGCCGATTGGTCGCATATGATTCTCAGGACTCGATACGGAACCAAAGTAACTATAAGGGCAGAACCAATCTGCCATAATCATGTAGAACCCTACACTTCTAGTCCCATAAATGGAAATTACACCATTGGCGATCCAGAAGAGGAAGGTGCCGATCATGAACCAACCACCCTTGTTGAAGAAGTCCCTGATACTTTGCTGGATGAAGTAAGTAGAGATCATCAGTACGATCCCTACGCTGATGTATTGGTAGAAGAAGAAGCTGGTTTGCTGGTCTTGGAAGAAACAGGATTAGGTACCTACTGTATCCATGAAGAAGATACAATCATACCACAACTTGTCAAAACACCAAGTGATTCTAAAGGACTGTGGAAATTGTTCTTCGATGGCTCAAGAAGTAAGAATGGATCTGGTGCTGGTGTTATGTTAATTTCTCCAGAGGGAGATAAGTACTTCTCATCTTTCCGGTTGCAGTTCAGTTGCACTAACAATGTTGCAGAATACAAGGCTCTTGTGCAAGGAATTCAACTAGCCCAAAGGAAGGGAATCAAGGCCCTAACTGTTTTTGGAGACAGTGAGTTAGTTGTTCATCAAGTTTCAACACGTAGTGCATCCAAAAATGATCTTTTAAGATCATACAAGAACCGAGTTTGGGACCTAATTGAAGATTTCGAAGCTTTTAGGATCCATGCAATTCCTAGAGGTCAAAATCAAGATGCAGATAGGCTTGCTACAATTGGTTCACAATATAACATACCAGTTGATATCATGAAAGAAGGGCAGTAATTTGTTAAAATGGTGGTTCGACCAGCAGTCCCTGATAATGTGAGTAGTTGGCAAGTGTTCGATAGTGACAACCAAATTGTCCTCTTCCTGCAAGAAGAGGCGGAGTTTGCTGCAAAAAATCAAGATAAGTTGCAAGAGTCATATGGTGAACAAATTATTCAATTGAAAAGCAACAAGTTACCAAAAGGTTTAGTCACTTTGGAATCCATTTTCAATTCAGATGACCAAGCCAAAAGACAAAGCCCTAACATGGTGGTCAAAGAAGAATATTTTGAGGAAGTCGAAGTATCAAATGAAAAATTTCTCAAGATCAGAAAAGTGTGTACTTCTGAGGAGAAAGAAGCTTTCATCAAACTTTGTCAAGAGTATCATGACATCTTTGCATGGAGCTATAAAGATCTACGTGGTTTTGATCCAGGTCTTGCGCAACATACCATCGAACTGGATCCTAATGCTAAGCCAGTTCGTCAGAAACAGAGACCAATTAATCCCAAAATTGAGCCACTAATGAGAAAGGAGCTAACCAAGCTCATCGAGGCTTGTATAATTTTTCCCATCAAGCATTCCTCATGGGTAGCCAATTTGGTGCCCGTGAGGAAGAAGAACGGAGAGATCCGGTTATGCGTAGATTTCAGGGATTTGAATCGTGCGTCATTAAAAGACCATTATCCTCTTCCATCGATGGAGCAGATCCTTCAAACGGTGGCAGGAGCTCAAAGATTTTCTTTGCTCGATGGATATTCAGGTTACAATCAAATCTTAGTCCAAGAATCTGACCAATTCAAAACGGCTTTCACTACCAAGTGGGGCATGTATGCCTACAATAAAATGCCATTCGGATTGTCCAATGCCGGGGCTACTTTCCAAAGAGCCATGGACATGGCATTTAAGGGACTAATCAACGATATTATTTTGGTTTACCTTGATGATATAACTATATACTCTAAGCATGCAGAAGATCACATCACACATCTAAGGAAAGTTTTCCAAAGGTGTAGGGAATTTGGGGTTTCACTTAACCCCAAGAAATGTATTTTCGCAGTGCACGAGGGAAAATTGTTGGGGCATGTTGTTTCAGCGGAAGGATTATCAATCGATCCAGCCAGGATTCATTCAATTATGTCCTTATCTCTCCCGAGTCACAAGAAGGGCCTCCAGAGCTTCCTGGGAACCATAAATTTCGTGCGGAGATTCATCCCCCAATTCGCGACATTGGCTAAACCACTGACAGCCATGCTAAGGAAAAACATGCCATTCTCATGGACAAAGGAAGGACGAGAAAGCTTCGAAGCCATCAAAACAGCCATTTCCCAAGCTCCCACGCTTGTGAACCCCAGGTTTGACAAAGATTTTATCCTTTATGCTTTTGCAGGTCAAGAGAGCATTTCAGGGATCCTCACCCAACAAAACGACAACCTGATGGAGCAACCAATCGCTTTCTTCAGTCAATCCCTCAAAGACTACGAGTTCAAATACTCATTCATTGAAAAGCAAGTCTTTGCGGTTATTCGAGCTTTGAAGAAATTCAAGCACATGTTGTCCAATAACAAGATTCATCTGATGGTGTCTCATCCAGGTGTCAAGGAGTTTTTGCTGAACAAAGAAATGAACGAAAAGCGTGCTGGATGGATCACGAAGGTAATGGAGTATGACGTGCATATCAAAGTCACTAAACTTGTCAGAGGTAAGGGTTTATGTGAGCAACTTGCTGCAGACATGGAATCAAAAGGTAATGAGGACGTGACACTCCTAAATACTGATGAGGATGTTGATCAAGCTGACTGGTTATCCAAAATGAAGAATTTCATCTTCTCAGGAGCATACCCAGCAAACATGGATAAAAACCAAAGACGAACTTTCCGTCTTCAATCTATCCCATATGTTTTGGTAGATAGCATTCTCTTTCGAAAAGATTTGAACGGCGTTCTCCTTCGGTGCATAGGACCAGAACAGGTAAGTAAGATACTAGAAGAATTTCATAATGGCCTATCTGGAGGACATTATTCCGCACGAACAACAGCTACCAAGATCATGCGAGCCGGCTACTATTGGCCGGATTTATTCAAGGATGCCCATCTCTGGGTAAGGAAATGTAAGGAATGTGCCTTTTTCACAGGTAAGCAGAAGCTGGCAGCTCTTCCGCTGCATCCAATTCAAGTGGATCAACCTTTTGTTCAATGGGGGTTGGACTTCATCGGAATGATTAATCCTCCATCTAGTGACGGACATAAGTGGGTCCTTACTGCAACAGACTATTTTACTCGATGGACAGAGGCTGGGTAGCATTAAAAGAGAGCAATGAAAAGGCAGTTCTAGATTTTTTGGAGGGTATAATGACGAGGTTTGGTGTTCCGTTTACAATCATTTCAGACAACGCGCTGGCTTTTCTTGGTATGAAATTGAGTGAATGGGCTGTTAAAAATGGGGTATACCTCAAAACTTCATCCAATTACTATCCGCAAGGAAACGGATTGGCTGAGTCTAGCAACAAAAACCTCATAAGGATTATTAAGCGCACAATGGAGACTAACAAGAGGACTTGGCATACACAGCTTAAGACCGCCTTATGGGCAGATCGAATCACACCTAAAAGGGCCATCGGAAATTCTCCTTTCGTTCTTGTATATGGAAGAGAGGCAAAACTCCCGCTCTCATTGGAGTTACCTTCTTTGGAGTTAGCTCATCAACTTGAAGTTATAGAGAGTGATCCTCTGACAGTAAGGTTTGCTGAACTCATGGAGTTAGAGGAAGTACGAGATAAGGCTATGAAAACTTTGGAGCAGCATCAGGCTCAAGTTAAGAAATCTTTTGACAAGAAGGCGTCCGACAGACATTTTCAAGAGGGAGATTTAGTTCTCAAATGGGATGAAGACAGGGCCAAACCAGGCAAGCATGCCAAGTTTGACGCTCTCTGGAGTGGACCATACATCATCACAAGTTGCAAAGAGGCAAATTCATTTCATCTATCTAGGCTCAATGGAGAAGAACTGCCCATTCATGTGAATGGGATACATCTCAAAGCTTGTTTTTGAGAAGCGTTCCACCCCCTGTACAGTTAAATTAGGTGTTTTCCTCCAAGTGCTTATGCACATTGTTGTGTGTTGTTGTTTTGCTTTCCTTGTTGTTGTGTTTTGTGTTGTTCTGCACATTGTTTCATCATTGGAAGGTGTCAAGGAGAAGAAAGGTTCAAGGTTTCCATAATAGTTCAAAATCTGCTTCATTCAAAATTTTGCAGTGTTCCATGGATGTCAAGCATTCAACAGATTCAGTATACTTCATGCTTAGCATTCCAGGGAGTTCCAGGATATCAACAATACTCAAGGGGATTTCGGGATGTGTCAAAGAAAATCATACTACTTTCAGGATTCCAACATAGACTCCATGCCCAATGGATGACTTAAGGCTACTGGAATCATGCTTAGTAGGCAATCATCCCCGAGAGGTCGCCAAAAATGTTATCCAATTTTGCACACCTGGCAAGATTGGACAACGGGGTCCTATCACGTTCAAAATAAAATAATAGTCCCAGGAACCCACCTTCGGTTATTATCGAAATGCAATAATTAAAAATAATTCCTAAATTGCATATGAAGAGATCACCTAGCATCGAAAGGCACCCAGTTGATCTCGACTCAGTGAAGAGTTCGGGGTCGAGTTGATAGAGAATCCGGTGTCAAATTGATAGTCATCTCGGAAATCATCTCAGTAGAGACTCTCAGTTGTAAGAGCTCGACGATGGTCTTGTTAATGCAAAATATAGCTCGTTGAAAATTGACGAATGAAAGGAACTGTACAAGGATCCCGGTGGAGATCGATGCAAAAATATCTGAAGGCCGAGTCAAGGAAAGCTAAGTTAACATGAGGCCAGGTTTAATCCACTAAGACAGTGCTCGACCAATCACTTGGGAAAATTATCTTGTTTGACCAAGATGATATGAGATTATGCAGATATGACGATGAGGTCATCTGGTAGTGTTTGAACAAAAAAAAAAAAAAATGCTTGCAACCAAGCAACCAAATACATCTCAATTAAAATCTCGTAGCACTCTATGGAGAGGGTCACTTGAAGGAGGCAGTACACGTTCTTCTTACAACACATAATCCATCTGTAAATTCTTTAACATATCTTCATCTACTACAGGCTTGCATTACTAAGAAAGCCCTTGCGGAGGCCAAGCAAATCCACTCTCACATCAATAATAGGGGACACACATTTGGAAGACTCACGCTATTACCAAATAAACTTATCTACATGTATGACAAGTGTGAAAGTTTGATGGATGCTCGTAAAGTCTTCAACTGCATGACTGATCCAGATCTCTTCTCATGGAATATGGTAATTGTAGCTTACAGAAGGCATGGACATCCTATACATGCATTCAAACTATTTCATGAAATGTAACGAACACCTGACCACCCCGATCACCTGAACATTCGTGTATAGCCTGGCCAATGGAAAAGAATCGATCAGTTGAGGATGGAGCTCAGACGTGGTAGCATTGGCTCACTCAGTCGAGCCTGACAAGGTCGTGAGCATCCAGAGTTTTGTTTGGTTCGATTGTAAGTCGAGAAGGAAAAGTTGGGGTTCGAATCCGTGCTAAGGCATTGGCTTGGGAGAATTTCATCCCTTTTGTCGGGTTGGACTTTGATGATGGCAAGCCATTGTAAGATTCCCACATGGGAAATATTTCAGTATATTGCCAAGGTCATAAATTTGATGATGGCAGGCCAAATCAGTATTTCCCCACATAGGATATCTTCATCCCGATTTCCATGGTGGAAAATTTGCAGCGGAAAGCCAACACCAGGTTTTCACGTAAAGGGGGTCCCGAGTTTCATCTTGCCAAGGACGTGGGAAATAATGCAAGCAATGCCAATGGGAAAATTTGGGATGGAAAGCCATGGTCAGACTTCCGTGGAGTGGAGAAATCGGGTCAAATTGCCGAGTTTGCGCGGAAAAGCTGAGGCCGGGGCCCGTGGATTGGTGTGGCCAAGCCGTTATGCGGGAATTCGGAGCTGGTATGCCAAATGGGAAATATTAAGATGGCATTCCAAGCTGTTCACTCCGCGCGGGGGAGATTTGGAGCAGCACTGCCAAGTGGAGATTTGACGATGGCAAACCGTGATCAAAATTCCGCACGAGCCGTTTAAACGGGATCCGAGTCTTTGTGCGGGTCGCCAGGAGGTTAATAAGACAGTTGTGAATTGGAATGGGTCATGGAGAAAACAACGCGACGTGATACCGATTTCAGCGGAGGCTACAGGCCGCTCGTCTATTATGCAGATATTTGTCAAATGATATCGAGTAACAGGAAAGCAGTGCTCAAAACTCGTCCAGATCGGTGGCCGCGAGACAAAATCATCATACAGGCAGCAGGCACGTTGCAGTACAGTAGAAGCCTTCCTTTTGAACGCTTCCAGCAAACAGGTTGTCCAACTGTGTTGTTATCTGTTCAGCATCGAACGCACCCTCAAATTCGTAGGCTTATCCTTATTCTAAACTCAGATCGGCAAGCAGTTGCAGAAAACAAATATTCACTGCCGTGTACGATGGATTGGAGTCACGCTGTTCAAGGCTTCATAAAATTTGCCCGAACCAAGAGATGAAGGTTTAAAACGGCGCAGAATGAAACGATTCATATTGCTCAGCATTCTTTCTCCTAGAAGCAAATTAAATGTGAAGTTCAGCTCTGAAAATACCCGGTCGGCCGTTTTACATGCTGCATCCTTGTTACGTGTAAATGGTCTCTTTGAAAAAACTCCGAGGGGTGCAGTACGCAATATTTATACCCTTCCATTATGTACGTCCAATCAGACAATAAAAGTATTCTTTTACCAGGTTCAGAGAAGCTCGTTTTGATGGACGATTATACTGTAGTTTCAAGCTGTTTTTATCTAGCTCATTTCTATCAGCTTTGATCCACGACTAAGGGAGAATTCATATGGTTGTTACCTGTACATTTTTCCAAGGTCCTCTTGGCTGCCCCAGTTGTTCAATGTATTTTTTGAAGGGCTTCTGTTATGTGTTGCAAATTGTAACATGAAGGATCTTTTTAGTTTCTGGAAAAATGAGTATATTGTGTAGCTCACGGCTACCTATGCCATAATCCCAATAGTGGCATAATTATTGATTGGAGCCGAGATTGCCGAGTGCACTGCCAAAATACCGAAGGGCTCTTTGGCCAAAATTCAGTCTCAAGGATGTCTATCGACATGTTATGGGCATGAGCCTGTGTCATCATCATGGCAGCATTAGGTCTTTATTGGTAATGGCATTTTCTCATTGTTTGGAGGGTACAATTGCGCTTATTATGGCAAAGCTAAACATTCTTACTACAAGTGTTATATGATAAGGAAGAACCGTGAGCATTGTGGTAAAACCATTCTTAGAGGCGTGAAAATGTGAACATGATCGAACAAATCTTAATATTTCCCGCAGATACAAAGCCAGGTCGAATCAGTTGAAGAGCTCGTGGTGTTGTTTCATGGAGTTTGAACGTGGAATGCATGTGAATATGTGGTCCAAAACAAGAAGAAATAACTCTATCTGTCAAACTAGAGTTATCACAGAGAAATCAATCGATTGAGTGTTGACAGGGCCACGTAACGTGATCCCTAACAATTTTCATAGCTTGAAAATCATTTCTAAATGGCGCAACATGCAGGAGTGAAATAATTTAAATTCATTAAATTGTTTAACCTCTGTGAGTACAAGCAATGTATCATGGGTCAAATCCACTAAGTATGATTTAGAGTCAAACTTTTCATATTGTGGAAACGTTGGTACCAAGTCAAGATAAAGAATAAGCTCACGGGTGTCGAAGTTTAATGTATTTGTAGAGGCTTTCAATTTCGAGCTTAAAGCTTCATGTTCACGATGCATATAGGTGGCTTGGTAATTCAGAATGGCCTCGAGTTAACAGAGCAAAACGGTAAGAATCAAGTTTGATAGCCCACCATTCGGAGGACTCAATGCAAAAGAGCGCGATTACCAAAGCAAGGAAAGAGTTAGTGCAGGGTCAAAAATCGATTGCAACACCGAGTTAGCGGATTCGAAGCTCACCAAGTTGAGATTTGTGCAGACTCTATCCACATGGACCCCCCTCCTCTTCAAGTCAAACGGGTCAACGGGGGGGTCCCAACATTATGTTAATTAAATTAATATTTTTATTTAAATATTTTAATAATAATATTTATTATTATTATTTAAATATTTTATTTAAATATTCTTTTAATTAAGTGAGAAGACTTGGTCATCAGGCAATTAATGACCTATGATGGAACCTTCTCAGGTAGTTCAACTAACTGTAATAAATACATCATGGGCCTTCATTTTAGGAAGGTAATTATGACCATTTCCTCTTCTTTCTCACATATTCTTCTATAAATGTAAGTTGGAAGCTCATTTCAAAGGGTTCCAACAGTTCAGACAAGTTGGACAGTTAGATATCTCAGGCAAGAGTGTATACTTTTCAAGGGTCCTCTCTCTTCTGCAAGTTGTTCTTGTGTGTTGAGAGAACTTTCAAGCCTCCTCTTCAAGACTGTAATGGCAACTATTGCCTCTTCTGAATGTATGATGCATTGTGCATGTTATTGAAGCAATAAAAGTGTGTGTTTTGTGACTAATCTCGGTCCTTTCATCCTTCTATGCTTCTTTGTGCCTTTCTCATACTTGCAGGTACACTGTGCAAGTTTAAGTTTCTATTGCAGGTTCTTGGAGTTCTGTGCTTATCGAGTGGTGGAGTATTGCATGCAGTTGAGTTGTGGTGTCTGTTCACCCTTCTTGAGTTCATCCTTCTTCACTGGGAAACTGGTATATTTCTCGGTCTGATAAAGTTTAACAAAAGGAACGCGTGTCTCTTAGCCTGTGGTATCCTGTACCCTCTCTAAGTTGCAGTAGGTGAAGTTGACCTGTGGTGCACACACCCTCTTCAAATTAACCCTTCCTGAATCTGAAGACACCCTTTATTCGGTGCATCACCATCCCTAGTATAGTTTCATTTCTGTAAATCTCTTTCCCTAAAACCCCATGAAAATGTTAGCATAGGACTAGATAATCGTTTTTGTTACACTAGGAGTAGTACAGCACTTAGTTTAGGAAGAGGAAGCTGGCCTTCTCCGGAGGTTCACCTCGAGCCCAAGTCCCACAGCTTGAGAGGTGATCCCATGTGTCCCAATCACACCGAACGTTCTATTCACATCCTGGCCATTCGGAGGGTACAGTGATTTGGCGACAACAGCATCCATACCATTGTTGTGAACTTTACCATTCATAATATCCTTCAAAAAACAATGGAGACATAAGACATAACCCTAAGGATACTACACATGACTCTCCAGGGTTCGAATCCAAGTTTAAAATATCTCCCAGTCAGCATCAATTAATATGGGTATTTTCTTTTAAACCCGTAACTAGGTAACAAAAAATATACATAGAAAATATATGCAGTTACCAACTGCCAATCATTCAATGAAAATAAAGAGTAAGTGTAATCTACAACCAAGTTCCCATATATGGACACATATATTTCAGGGCTTTCATATTACCCATAGCCATATAGCAATCTCAAACAACATACCTAGGTAAATACTAATTGAACAAAATAATTAGTTATACCATAATAATAAAACTTAAACCTAGTAACCCCATTCCCAGAAATCACAATAAATACCATCCAAAGCATTTCAAATGCTATAAAAAATGTTAAATAGAAAAAAACATATTCACGGTAGAATTTCCATAACATAACAATATGTGTTACCGAGGTATTATTTTATATACCTAGAATCATTCATTTCTAAAAAATAAACAAGTTATCATGGATTTAACCAAATGACTAAAATCTATGGCCATAAATGACAAGAAAAACTTTAAAAAAAAAAATTATCTATACAATTATCAGGTAGAACAGGTTATTAAGGGAAAGATAGAGCCTATCATGCCTGTGATAGAAGCTTAGTTTCCTTCTTCCTTCTTCCTTTCCTTTCCCCAAGCTCTCTTACAACTCAAAATATTGATTTCATAGTCTAATCAAAACTTCCACCGTATTCATGATATTTATGAAATCCAAATTTCCCTTTAAGTTTCTAACTCACAATTGTTAAATTCATGCAACAACTTAAAACCAACATATGATAACATGGCGGAAAAAGCATCAACATGTAGAGATTCAAAGATCGATAAACCAAGAAGAATGTATAACAAAACCAAAACAACTATGAGTTCCCATCAACCGCCTCTTGCATGCCCCATGGTCAAGGGGGTTGTTCCAATAAAATTAATGCATGGTAGAGGTGGTGTCTGTTACCACTAAACTCACACCACCGTATTTATTTTATCAAAACTTATCAATTTAAATTCCCTTTAAATTAGTTCACTAAAATTATCTTAGCTTTCCCACCAACATGCTGATGGTGATCAATTAATGAGACCGATAAATGCACTGCAAGTAAATGCTACAAAGGGGTGGTGGTGGGTGACAACTCACCCCTCAACCCATAGACCATAATTCAAACCATATATATTATTTAGTTTAAATTTAGGCCCCCAACTTAATCAATATTTGATTAAGCTTAAGTCCCTTTCAAATTCAAAATAACAACACGGTTATTCAATTTTTAGGTCCCTTAAAACTATTCCAAGGATTTTCCTTAGTAATGACCCCTTATACTTTAAAAACATAAATTTAATCATATGGTCTAAATTTTTTTTCCCAACCTTATTAAAATATTATAGGTCCAAGGTGGTGTCGATTTCATAAATATATAACCCAAGCTCAAAGAAATATTAGTATGGTCCACAAAAAATACATACCTTAGAATTGATTAGTAAGATCACTTAGAAATAAATTCAAACAAATTTATTCCTATCATTGCTTGGAAATAGGTTACCCACTAAATATTAGTGGATCAAATTCTATTAAATGCATGGTTAATTGGCTGGGGTATCATGCTTATAAACCAATGATCAATCCATAAAACCCTAAACCAATGATCAATCCATAAAACCCTTACCAGTGCATGTGTTAATTAGTCAAGACAATTATTAGGAGAATTAACATATTTGATCTTTTCCTCTAATACATGATTAAAATGTATTTGTACCCATACAATTCTTAGTTTAGATCTAAGGATCATCCTCCACCTGATATGTTATATCAAAGCACTCTTTATCCTCAAACCTTATAAGATCAAATTACCCATTATACTTAGTTATATATTCCATGCCCTAAGTAAATATTTGTATGATTATCTTACCTTACCCATTTAGATCCATTCTCAAACATGGATAATCCAATGAAACAACATAGTACGACACCATATTGATGTAGGATACAATTTAATACCCGTAAACCAAGTCTATAAACTTAGTTACCTTCTAAGACATTAGTATTATGAAAATAATGCTACCAGAGTAGGGTCCAAGTCCTAGTTTATATCATTCAATAATATGTAGTAAGGTCAATATAAGACGTATCAACACAATTTTTATACCTATAAACCTTAGAAAAAATAACATATTATAGTTATACCTTATAACAATCATCCATGATGTGTTATAACATAAATTATATTCATTTCAAATTTAATTGAAAGAATACCTTGATTGTTAATTCCACATGTACATCAAGCACAAAAACACCAAATAACGATATATCCATCTGAAATATAAATTGAATTTTTGGGGTGTGATAGTTATTTATTAATGAATGGTCAAATATCTTGTTACTCTTACTTATGGTTTATGTTTTTCTTATCTGTGCAATGTTCATTTACTTTAATATTTATCTTATATTGCGGAATGGTATATTAATGAATCCACTTCTTGCGTTATCAACTAAAGAGGAACCTGATAGGTTACATGCACTTTAGGTGAGTGCTTAGATACTATTATGAGTGAAATGTCAGTGTTTCCGACTGGGTGTTGGTAAATAAAAGGCTACATTTTGGTTTTTTTTCGGGACCTCTTTTCAATCTATTCATAAAGATGTGGCATGTGCATGACATTTTGACTATTATTGAAGAACATTGAGCGTTGGGTACATGATGTCCATGATGAATTTTCTCAAAGATACAACATTGGATGAGGTTTTAATGCATGTAAATGGGTGGAAGATAATCTACATGATTCATTATATGAGACATTTTTCAGTTTCTTCCTAGTATAGTTAAATTAATGGTTAGCAACTTACATATAGAATAGGGGTATCTGGATAAGAAAGAAGAGAGTTAGGAGTGAAGATAAATGTTATCTACTCTCTAATTTTTAAGAACTCTAGACTTTTGATATAGACCTTTGGTGGGAAGGAGTTTTATGTAATTATACCTTTGGATTATATAATTTCAACGTAATTATGCCCAGAAGAAGCAGAGTTCTAGTTTTTACGTGATCCAAGAGGATCATACTTAGGCATGCTACCATTAGCAAAAATGATCTTAATTATTTAGATGGGGAGGGTGAATTTACCTATGGAAGGATAAAACCCCACCACTCATAGGGGTAGGAATGGTTTTGGGAAGGATAATGTCGGTTCAAGTGGAAGAATGAGACAAATAAGAGAGACTTTGTAAATATAATGATGCATGAGGGAGGGAAGTTGAATAGGTACTAAGAATGAGATGAATGGGGATTTTTTTATGTTGATGAGAAACCTATGGAAGGTGAGGGAACACATGATCATGTTACTCAAAAATTGGGGAAGCACAACAGAAGCACCCTGTCAGCATCTGATGAATGCAATTTTGATAAGAGAGAGAGAACCGTTGGCACAAATCTGACCCACCAATGACCCCTAGAGCTTGCGCTTGGTGTTTTAAATTCAAAATTATTTATTGAATATCATCATAGTGACAGTGAGTAAGAAGGAAATTTATAATCACCACGATAGGTTAGAGATACAGGTAGGCATGTTTTGGTATCAACATATGAAGCAAATAAGATGAAGACATCACATATTGTAGCATAACAGAATCCTGTAATTGGGCATAATCTATTTGGGAACAATCTAGTAGACGTTACATCAGGACATAGAAGTGGTGCATTACCCATTAGAGGTACTCCTATAAGTGAGATAGTGGGATAAATGGATGGGGTGCAGTTTAGCACTACTACAGGAGCGTAGGGTAGTACTTCTATAGGTCCTCAAGTATAAACTAGAGGCTCAAGAGGCTTAGACCCTTCCTATGCAAAGGAAATACTTATGGATGCTTGGGGTAAGGGTCTGACCCCAATCCAAATTAAGGACCAAAAAAAACATAAATATTCTTCAAGATGTCCCTTCATTTTTAGAATATCGAGGTGTGGAAGATTTCGTAGAACACATGCATAGTGTGAAATTTTTTGGAGGGAAAAGGGAAAAAAAACCATAGACAGAAAGCTTATCTTGTTTTCCCCAACACTTCAAGGCCACACACATAGTTAGTATAGGAAATATTATCCACACCAGACAATAGTGGACTATGATGCTTTGCATGCATCCTTCTTGGCTGATTTCTACATACATGAATTTGAGAAGTAGAGCATAAGTGAATTAAAATACATTAAATAAGGCTTGGCTAAAAACGTCAAGGAGTATGATGCATGATTCGATACTTTTTTGTCTAAACTTTCATATGATATCCATAAAATATTGAATGCAAAATGGTTTTTAGGAGGATTGTTAAAACCTTTCCAAAGGTCATTATCACACAAAACATTCATGGACCAATGTGAGGATTTTGAAGCAACATTACGTGCATAATCGATTGGGAGTGTAAACATTGGAGTAAACCCATTACACGAGGCTCAGATTGTAGCTACGACTTCTCAACTAGATAATTTATCTTCTAATTCATCTCATGATGCTCGTAGTGGACTATGGTGTATAGAATGTGAAGTAGAAGAGAAGATGAAGGATAATTGTTAGTACAAGAGTATACGCATGCTAATATTGGCTTACAAGATATGTCATAAGAACCATGATGTACGATACTTCCCACTATTACACCACTCCACAAAAAAGGTTTCAATGTATTGTAAAAAATTTGACACATATACCCAGGACACAACAAACTTATGGTTGATTGACCATATCTATGAGGCCTATGAGATAGGGATGTAACAAGATAGTGTAGAAAATAGTTACCAAGGATGTGAACAAGACAATGAGAGTATGCGATCCAGATAGAATAATGGAAGAAGAAATCATGGTGATGGGGGATAACCAAGGATGATATCATGGTAGATGAAGTGGTGGTATTAGAGGTATATTTAGTTGAGGTACATGCTACATAAGTGGGTCATCAGACCATTATCAATGCAAATGTCTAAAGAACCAGTCTTGAAAATACTGTGGTAAGGGGCATAGGGTTGAGGATTTACCAGACTTATATACACATATATGAAAAAATAATTAAGATAAGAGAACAAATATGGTTCAAGTTGAGCATTTTTGGTAGGGATAGTGGCAACCTAAGAATTTTTTAGATACAAAGCAACCACTATTGGTCTCTACGCACATTTAAGCTTCACGTGTGTCTGAGAAAGGAAGAAAAAATCCCCTCATCAGAAGGGAAGAATCAATCCCATCAATAAAATATGCGTATGATGGAAAACAAAAGGAGGTATATCAGGAGACAATGGGTGTCATTAGGGAGCTTCACGGGCACATACAAAATCTTAAGGAACATGCACATGAGAGAGAATATGAAAGGTACAATGAGATACCTCAAAAGGATGTTGATGATATTAGAGACCTATGCAATATGCTTACACAGGAAAATAACATCCCTTTGTTGGGAGAATGGTTGAGAGAAAAGGTGTTGTGCACTACTTCAGAAAAAGGGAGTTGGATCCTTCATGCCAATTTACCACCTCATGATCATGAGTATGATAAATAGATTACCCTAGATGTGGTTATAGACAGATGGTTGGTAAGTAAAATATTGCTTGATAGACGAGTGGAATTAAATGTCCTTACTCTCAATGCTTGGGACATAATGGGAAGAACACCATTATAGCCATCTTCAAGTGTGTTGTATATGGAAAATAAGATAAGGGATATTTCCATTAGTGTATTGAAAAATGCAAACATCATTATTCAGGGTGTAAAGTTCACTGGAGACTTTGAGGTACAAGATTTAGCAGAGGTGGAAAACTTACCTGCACTATTTGATCGATCATGGTGATATGAAAATGATGTATATTTATTATTTAATAAGTGGTACATCAATTTCAATAACACAGAAGAATAGGTAATAATCCCAATGGATAACACTAATATTGCACCTTACATTGAACCAATAAGTGAAGAATACCTTAACTAAATTTACACGCATATAGTGAGTGATCCAAAGAATGTTGAGCCATCAATGGATGGTGTAATCCATTAGGGAAAAATGCATTCTATTAGTGACATTACCAATGTGGATTTTGACAATTGGGATCATGACACTTATAAGATGGTTGGTCATGAGTTTTGAGAATGAGTAACAAGGGTGATACGACCATGACCAGTTAGGTGGTTAAGGAAGGTCATTTTTCTAATGTATAATGGGGAAGAGAAAATAAAATTATTCTTACATGCGATGGAATCAAAGATATGGAATGAGGGAGATAGAAAGAATATTCTAGTTTATTCACTGAGGGGAATAACAACGTGTAGGTAAGTTTCACATAGAGATAATTTGATTGGATGATGCAAGATAAGAGTTGCATTCTTGACAAAGTTTGTCAAAAATAACCTCCCTTCATCGATATAGAGTTATGATGGGAAGACTTATTCCATGGAACATGTTCAAAATTATGAAAGGAATTGGATACAAGGTCAATATGCATTACCACCATCATGTTGGGCACATAAATTTTATTCTACAATACGTGTTTGTGTGCACATGTGTTATGTAAACGTGGGGTTGAGACAAGAAATGAGATATTGACATGACCTAATTGTAGGTCTCATTCATACATTTGAGTATTTTTTAACTAAACATCTTGTTCATGAAGCTATGCATATTATAAGGTGCATTATATTTGGCGATAGTTAGAGGATTAGAGAACTTGTGATTCAATTGTATGATGAAAAATAACCTTGAAGAAAGCAGTAACACATGTGCAAGGTTAGAAATTGGTGAGAATCTGTTAGAGTGCACTTGGAAAGAAAAGGGAAAGCTTGTTTTTCTTATAAATTATGAAGAGGTTTACGACCTTAACATTGAGCACATAAAAGGTGTGCGTGAAGTGTTGGAATACATAGATGAATAAGTGCATAAATATCATATGAATCTAAAAATAAAGAAATTCAACATTAGGACTAATGATGTGCTGAAGGAGGCCATAATTGGTGACTATTTGTCTATGGCATTTATTACAAAGATGATTAAACTCTCTTGCAACTTCTAGGATCTCTTTCCAACATAATACCACAAGTTAAATGGTGTCCATTCATCATGAGATGAAATGCAGATCAAGCTCAAGGATAGTGCATAGCTGGTGTGCAAGAGGCATTACTGAATGAATCCTAATTTGTGTGTTATGGTGAAGGATAAACTTGAAAAAATTCTCAAGGCAGGAATTATCGAGCCCATTAAAGAATATAAATGGATAAGCCCAATAGTCATCAACATTAAAAAATATGGGAGGACAAATATTTTTGTTAACTATAGATTTTTGAATGCTTTATGTGTTATTTATCCCTTTCCCACACCATTCGCTGAGGATATCCTAGAAGGTATTACAAAGTGCAAGATATATTATTTTATTGATGTGTTTTTTAGGGTATCATTAGGTTATAATCAGGCGCGAAGATTAGGATAAAATAATGTTTAAAAATTAATGGGGATGCTTTACTTACACAGTTAAACCCTTTTACCTAAAGAATTCTCCAAAAGTGTTCTTGCACATTGTTGTTCAAGTGTTTCAAGATTTCATTCATAAGTTTCTTCAGGTATATTTGGATGATTAGATTTTTTATGGGTTGGTTAAAGACCAATTTGATCATTTAAGGTTAATTTTTGAGATATGTAGACAACCTAGCATATCCTTAAACACTAATAAGTATATCTTTGTGACACCATTTGGTTCATTTTACTAGACACATAATTTGTAAAGAAGGATTTTTGGTAGATCCTGCCAAGATTATAATTTTTTTTGGGTTGGAAGAGCCAAATAATAATAGTGAAGTGTTTGAATTCCTTGGACATATGGGTCATTACCATAAATTTATTAAGGGTTATGCAAATATTGTTGTGCCTTTAGAGGATTTGTAGAAGGACAAAATTAAATTTTATTGGGGTGACGTGCAAAAACAAGCATTTGTGAATTTAAAAAATAAGCTAACCACTGTTCCCATCTTATGGTTTCCATCTTGGAATAATCCCTTCCATGTCCATGTAGATGCTTTTGGAACTGCAATTGGTGTAGTTTTAGCTCATCTAGGTGAAGGTAATGTGCAACATCCTATCTATTTTTCAAGCAAGTAGCTAACATCAGTTGAGTATAATTACACAACTATGAAGCGTAAGGCATTTTCCATGGTATATGCACTTCACAAGTTTAGGAAGTACCTATTAGCGACACCATTTATCTTTTACAATGATCACATGACACTTAAATATTTGGTTAACAAGACAATATTACAAGGGAAAAATTTTCATTGGATCCTTTTACTACAGGATTTTGAGTTTTCAATTATGGTAAATCTTGGAAAATGTAATTTGGGACTAGATCAGTTCTCAATAATTAACTCTAGTGAGGATGCTTAAAGAATAGGGGACACTATGTCAGATGATCAGTTATTCAAATTATAGCACACACCCATTGACTTGGAAGAAATTATAGTATTATTGTGCACATGATTTAATCTTGAAGGAATGAAGACATTAGCGAGGAAGTAGATTTCCATTTGTGTTGCAACCTACTAGTTGATTGGAGGATACCTATACAAAATGGGTAGAGATGAAGTTCTGCATAGGTATATCTTGGAGCATGAGTGCAACACCATCATCATGAAAGAAGTACATGGTGGGATTGTTGGAGGAAATTATTTAGGTGAAGCCACATCATGTAAGATATTACTTTCTAGATTATTGTGGGAGACAATTTACAAAGATATTAAGGCATTTTTCAAAGCATGTAATCATTGTCAACAAATAGGAAATTTAGGGAATCAAAATGAAATGTTGTTTCGACCTATAACAAGCACATATCACTTTGAGAATGGGAAATAATTCTTTTTGGCCCAATTATACCAGTAACACAAAGGACATGTGAGCACTAAATTATCAAATGCATAGATTACTTGATAAGAGGGACATAAGCAATTCCCACAAAGGACTACACTGTAGCTACAACAACAAGGTTCTTATGGGAAAGCATCATTAGTTGGTATGGCTGCCCATTAAGCCTTACCAGTGTTAAGGGATCTCATTTTTAGAATGAGATAATTATATTATTATTGGAAAAAATTATGGCAGACCATCATAAGACTAACCCATATCACCAACAAGCCAATGGTACCATAGAGTCCTTTAATAAGATCTTGGGACATACATTAAAAAAAATTTGATGTAGGAAGAAAGTATTGGGATGAAAATTATCAAATGTTTTATGGGCATAGAGTAATACATACAAGAGGTAAAATTCATGTTATCCTCCCTGCGTATTGTACACGTATGAGGACTTGATGATGAAAAGGAAGTAGATGGGTGCATTGATAAACTAATGTAATTGGATGAGTGATTTGTAATTAAATGACGGATTCAGTAGATAGAAAACTCAATAGAGAAGTCCTGACATGATAGGAACATTAATAAACAGTCTTTTACTATTGATGGGATGGTGCTCTTCTATGACCCAAAGTTTTTGTGACACCCTGGGAAGCTCAAAGTTCACTGGTTGGTACCATTTAAAATAACCAAGATATTAGAATTAGGAACATGTTGGTTACAAATGTTGGATGGTACCATGTTTCCTGGTTATTTTAATGGGCATAGGTTGAATCCCTACTATAAATAAGCTTCTTTCTTTATGTTTGTAATAACGCAATATTGTTAGATAGATTAGGTTTCCTTTAAGTATTTTTTTTTGTTTCTCTTTATTGCAATAAGTGTGTTCACATGTAGGATATAATAATTCTATTTTAGATTGATGCACAGAGGACCACACGTGCTTTAAGTGTAGGGTAGGAAGGCTAGGTATGCAGTAGAAAAGGGTGAAAGGTGCACACTTAAGAGAAATGTGAGGTTCTTGGGAAAGTATTATTCTGATTAAGTTGATAAGGTGCAAGTGTGTGGATTAGTATATTTTATCAGATATGATTAACTTGGTGATATTTCTCACATGAAACCATGATGGAAGACATAACACATAGTATAATGTGAGGGAGGAAATGTGGATGAAAACTACTTGGAAAGTGGCACAAAAGATGAATTTGTGTGGTGTAAGAGGATGTGCAGAAGAGAGTATGCAACATGGGAAGTAGTAGCATGCCATAAAGTTATGAAATATTGCGTACGGGAGAAATCTAGTAGAAAAAGGTAGGAAAATATGGGGAAACTAGGGGAAATTAGAAAATTTTATTTAAATCTAAAAAGTGGTAGTAGGTTAGTGCAATTAATGCAGTTGAAAATTAAAAATCTATAAAAGGTGGGTGAATGAATTCATTCTTACCTTGTTATTTGAGAACTTATATGTAAAATAGATCTTGCAAATCAGATCTAAATGAAGATGTGAAGAAGAGAGAATGAGTATAAACTCTTAAGAACAGAGATATCCTTTTGAAAAAGTGGAAGCTAGGTGAGAAAGGGTTTAAAGGTAAGGAAACGAGGTAGAGTTCAAAGGTGAAGGATAGATCTAGGAAACAAAGTTGGAGTAAATGAGGGAAAAGTATTGAGAAAGACATTATAGCAGCACATGCATGACTTGAGAAAACAAGGGTTTGATTTTTAGAACCTAGGGCATGCAATTCACAATTTCACGGGTTAAAGTAGTTAGAGTATAATATAGGAGATATAATGACAATAGAGAAGACACTAAAGAACATGAATTCCAAAGAATAATCACATGAAGAATGGTTCTCTGAGATGTATTACCCATAAGAATTCATGGTAGGGAGAACATGAGCATCACATATTTGGAAATGCAAGCTCAATGAACACAACCACTATGTGTAAGAACATGAGGAAAACATCAATAAGGATGTCTTGTGAGAGATGTGTAAAAGAACCACTAAAGGGTAAATAGTCCTTGATGATACAATGTGAAAAAAACTAGAAGGGGTTAGGGTGATTCAAATATATGAGTTACCCTAATTAGGGAATCCCACAAGCCTCTTTCAATGGTTAATGTTGTGCATATATGAGGATGAATTCTACTTCACAGGTAGGAGGATGTGAATAATTTCTAATTTAATTGGAATATTTACTAGGTTGCGTGACACTGGAGAGGAGATATAACTTGACTTACATGATGAGATGGAAATAGAGGCCATAGCTACAAATTTTCTTACTAAAGAGGGAGTCACACATTCAACATAATGTTGACCCAAGAACAATAGTATTTATGTGTATGGTTAGTTATAATTTGGGTACCTTTGAGATATGGACTAAGGTGAACATGAAATTTCTGCACATTGTGCATAAGATGGCACACAAGACAAAGTACAAAATTTACCTATATATAGTAGAGGGAATCGTAGAAGAGGAAAGGGCCCAAATGGAAAAGGGTGATAAGGTTACATGGGGTTTTATTATTTTTATATTATATTTTGGGAAACAGGAGTACCACATGGTCCAAAGGATAATATTTTGGATCACCCCATCGAATATAAGTCTCCAACGAAAATATTTTCCAATTATGCCTACGATGGCACAATTTCAAATATGTATAAGGTTCACCTTGAAAAATAGTACAAGATAATGTGTGATGAATTCAAAAATTAATGGTGTGTACCAAGGGAGTTGTCATCAGTATTTACTGGGTAGGTGGAGTTTACAGTGATGCAACACTTTAGCCTTGGAATATTTTTTCTCAGTAATGGGGAGATGGGTCCATGGTGAAAAATATCATTTATGTTCACATCTAAGTACTTCAAGTATAGTGTGAATAGGATCAAGAATTTGCAACACTTTAAGTTTAATGCAGAGAGGATATATGCTAACTACTATACACTTTGTAAAAGTTATGGGTATGTATCAAAGGAAATGTATTTAAAGACCATGAAGATAGGAATCATGGAAATGTATACAATTATGACTATGACCATTATGAATAAGGCGTGTAGAGTTTATATCTACCTCTTTCTAAAGATAAAGATGGAATAAAAGTTTCATGCGTGACATCAAGATTCCACATCCACCAAAGAAGAAAACAGTGAAGGTTCCTAAGTATAGGCACAAGGAGACTCCCCCAGAAGAATAAGAAGAAGATGATACTATGCTATATCATGGTGGTAGGATAATAATGTAGAAAA
The DNA here is from genome assembly GCA_019776745.2 of Taxus chinensis. Taxonomy (NCBI): domain Eukaryota; kingdom Viridiplantae; phylum Streptophyta; class Pinopsida; order Cupressales; family Taxaceae; genus Taxus; species Taxus chinensis. The sequence continues at coordinate 489,279,654 of CM034154.1, forward strand.
GACCCCAAAAGGAAATCACCTTGTGCACTCCCAGAGTATCACCAACCAAAGAACATAAGCCTATTCCAACAAAGGAATGACCTCATGTGATACATTACTTGGATGATGGAGATGACTTAGAGAAAAATGTGTGAGAAGAAGAAGATCTTGTGTGATAAGAATAAAATCCTATGTAAGAAGAGGAAAAAGAGCGTGACCATGAAAAGGACATGTGTGACACATGAGAAGAAGTGTGTGAGGGAGATGAAGAGTGTGAAGAGGAATATAATGAAAAAGAAAGGGAAAATGAAGAATAAGGGCTTAGAGGAGGCCAAGATACCAGTAAGGGGATAATCCATGCATAACTCAATGTTGTGTAAGAGACCTTGTGGAAGCAACACGCAAGAGGAAGAAAGCCGAGACAATCCCCATGGGAACCAAAAATGTCATACATAGATGATCCTCAAAATAAATTAAGGGAAATGTTTCAGAGCTCGATACCAACTAGAGAGTTATTTTTCTAGGACTTGTTTGATAAGGTTGAATCTCACCCATGCACAATAAAGATGTTATCCTGGAGCGTAAAGACTCATATGGAGGATCTAAAGTTTTAGGAACTAAGGAGTCAATTTTGGAGCTGAAATCAATATTAGGAGCTTTCCCAATAATTGAATCTACCAATCTCTCATATGAGAAAGAAAAAAAATCTTTGAACAAGATGATCACTGATGTTGGAAAACATAATATCAATAAAAGGGTTGCTTTGAAGAGAATATAGAGGGATATAGAGCACAAGGGTCTAAGAAATCAGAATCTTGTTGAAGAGTTGATTGATGAGTGATTAAGATAAAATCTAAACTATAATCCTAATATGATGTTATAGTAGTAGTAAAGAAATGATGCAATGAAATATAGAAATATACCAAACAAAACTAAGCAATAAATAATAAACCCTAATGTGAAAAGAAGGGTAAGATACCTTAATTGATTTTCTGAGTGTTGGAAAGTACACAAATATGGAAAATAGAGGAATGGTAAGCACTGAACATCACACTGGAGCTCATAAAATTAAAAAAAATGGAAAAACGCACTAGACATGGGTTCCTGGAGAGGGACATGGGTGGTCGCGGGTGCTCAAGTCTATAGAAAAACTTAGAAACTCAAATTATCAAGGTCGCAAGGTGTTCATCGATGCTCACATTTTGTCACTGCAGATTCACACAATGATCAATGGAATCAATGAAAGCCTGCAATGAAATATAGACCTGTAAAGACCTTTAATAGACATCAAATCCTAAAAAAGAAATATGTAAAATAAGGGGTCATACTGTCCTCAAATTCCACAATAATGGACTTATAACTTAGCATTGCACTACATCTCAAACTTAATGTAGTTCTATGTGTGTGGGTGTGGAATTGTGCCCTAGATTACTCTTGTGCATGTCATACTTGGAATAGCAAACATGTACCTAGATGTAGATTTTAGTTCATGTGTGCATGGAATAGAATGAACTTCCTTCCTATGAAGTGTGATGTAAAAAACTAGTGCTTGTGTCCCTTATGATGGAGCTAGATGGATGTAATAGAGATCTTAGATGCCGTGATGGATGCAACCTTAGATGGTGATAGATAGTTCTTATTGCTTGGTATTTTATTATAATAAAATAAATTTATATCTATATGGTTCCTTCCTTGAATTTCGTAATTAACCCCAAAAATGCCGACTACCAAAAAGATAAGATGCGCAAATGGCTAGAAAGGATCTAAAAAGTGTGAGTAAATTAGAAATGGGAAATGATCACCCAAAGGGGATGAGGGAACCTAGCATTAGTGTCTTCACTTGATGCTAGTGTCCCAATTGACAAATTCCAAAGACTAAAAAGTAATACTGAGCAAGTAAGGGTGTAAGATCAAAAGTAGCAATAGAAAGAAAAGAAAGGTTACCAAAGACATGGGTTGATTAGTAATTTTATTACTTAGGAATCACATGAATAGTAATATGTAATCAAGAATATATAATTACCCAAAGTGTGTGATTGTGTTTCTATAATAAGAAGAAGAGAACATCATATGTATATAATAAAGAAACCAACATTATCAATAACATCGCGCATGCATGCCTGGATGTTGTGATGCATTCCAAAACTGATCATAACATGGAGATGTATTATTTGGAGGATCTAGTGCACTTTTTTATAATCAAATTAAAAAGTGTGTCAGGGCCTACATCAAAAGAGCTAGAAAGGATAATCAAGGAGAAGGTAGAGAATAAAATTGAAGAGTATGTAAAACTTAGCGCAGAGCTAAATAAGGCCACAAAAAAAGATGAGATAATTTTTGTTAACTGTTACGATTTTACATGATCCTGAATGTGTGCACCATGGATGATGAGGCAGAGTTAAAAAATTTGTAGGCCACAATGAAAAAAAATAAGGCTGAGTGCAAGAAGTTGATAAAAAATGTTTTAGGGAAGCTGGAAATGATGAAATCAAAGCATGACATGCTTAAAGAAAGTCTTAAGGAAATCAAACCCATGGTGATGTGAAGGATGGATAGTCTGGAGGGTCTCGCCTCAAATTTGGATGTGACTATCAAGGAGCTATGAGAGAATATTGATGAGCTGAATTTGGAGAAGATTCCATATATTGTAGAAATAATTCTAGATAAGGCCGCCAAAGATCTCGAAGAATGGAAGTAGCTAGAGAATGTAATAAACAAATAATTCCTAGAAATCCTACCATCACCAAAATCTTGAATTTTGGACACGTGCGGTGGAACACATTCTTCATTCTTTGATTCATTGGGGTAATTTTCCATATTATTTATTCTTCTAGATTCTTTGATACTTTTAGTTATTCTATGGAGGCTATTATTTAATTATCTATATTTTAGAGGATGGACAATACTCATAGTGTGGTATGATGTTAGGCTGAGGAAGTGGATAAGTATAATCCACATGCGAGAAGGTTGGAAATCATGTGCATGAGTGCACAAATCAACCTTAGAGAAGTACCAAAAGGTCAGGAGGGAACATGTGGAAGCACACATGAGAGAAATAAAGTAATACAGGTGCGTGAAGGTGTGCACAAAATATAGAGACATTAGGGTGTGAAGGTCCACACATAGATAGAGACAAGTTCTAAGAGTTAGCTGGATTTCTAGAAAATGCTAAAAATAGGAAAAATAGAGTTGGCATGTTAAGAAAGATAAGTCCAAAAATAGACTTGGAAAGGATAAAGCACATGTAGATTGGATGAATAACATGAATATTGAATAAATCACATGCATGGACATATAATTATAGGATGTGGGAATGGATGAGGTCGAGCTATTTATAGTGCAAACTGGAGAACAAAGTAGAAATTAAGAGGCATGTAGTCTATAGTTAGGAAGTCTATTATTAGAAATAAAGCATATAGGCGGTGAAGGAAAAGTTACCTCCATATATATATGTATGTTGCACCTATTGTATGTATATTTTTAGATGCTTGGGAAGAAATATGAGTGATTCAATCTTTATGAGGTATGCACATAGTTTCAAAGTATATAAGCCAAAATTATCTCAATGTACTGATTGTGTATTTGTAATGGGTCACATTTTATGGTTTTTCAGGGTTAAGATCAGTGGAGGAGATGTAATTGGTATTCATTTTTTTTTTATTTGTTTATAAATGAATGATCAAATATCTTGTTACTCTTACTTATAGGTTGCGTTGTTCTTATTTAGTTAATTTTTCATTTAATTGCCTTATATCTTATGTTGTGTAATGGTATATTAATGAATCCATATCTTGCATGATAAAATAAAGAGGGAATTGGTAGGTTTGTCATGTTTTGAGTGAGTGATTAGACACTATTTTGAAGGAAATGCAAGTGCACCTAAATGGGTGTTGGTAAATGAAATGATACAGACTTGGTTTCAGGTGTGTTAAGGTCAAAGTCCTCGATACCTGAAATTAGGTGAGGCTCAAATTTGTGTTAGTGTTGATATGAGGCATGGTATTGGGGCCTATCCCCTCACTTTATAGTCCTACAACATTAAGGGTGTAAGGTCCTTGACTGATATACCATGCAATAATCATTTATACTCAACCACAACACCGAGTCATCTTTTCCCCTTGGAGATGAAATCCAATTAGGTCCACCTAGAAGGGATTGTTTAGATGCAAATTTTATTTAATACATGATTTTGTTGTGTGTGAAGGGAGTTTTGTGAATGCAATCGTTTGACTCACTAATTATTCTAGATGAGAAAGAAGAAATAATATTTTGTTTAAATATCCAAAAGGAAATGTTACTTTTAACAAAAACATATTAGAAAAGATGCAATGCTTGAAAGAAAATGGAGGAAAAGGAAAGTAACTATATTTTCTTTCCTTTTTTATTTTAATTTTAATTTTTACATGTTTTTGAAAATAGATATCAAGGTTCTCTGATCTGTAAAGTTAGATGATATCAAAAAGATAGAAATAGTAATATATAAAATCTAATGAAAAAGGACTAGCTCCCACCTTGTGTGACAAAATTTTCGTGGTGATTTTTGGTTTTTCAATTGGATGATAAAACACCAAAAACTCAAAAGACGATAGGGTTTAACAATACATGTGTTGATAGTGAATTTTTGGTATGAAGGGGTGTAAAAAATGCAAGGACTTCCTCTTTTCACCAAATTAGGGAAACTTCATTTAAATATAGGTAAACAAGATAGATATTAGAAAAAATATTTGAGGATTTTTATGGAAAAGGCCAATCCCATAAATCAATGGGATTCCTCAAAGGGTGTTAACTCACATTTGAAAATTAAGTGATAATGAGGATATCATGATAATTGATAAATATAAGGAATGAATAGAATTTAAGGGGGATAGAAAGATATTGTTCTACTTGATAGGTGGCCAAGGTGAGGGGAACACTAAGCTCAAAGTTGAAGAAATATTTGAACCAAAAATTTTCATTGAAGTTTTGTTCTTCTTGTATGATTTTGATTTGATATTCTATGTCTTCAATTTCAAGTATCAAGGCAATGTTGCAAAGGATAAGTTCATGTGCAATCTCAAACTATTCCCAAATGAAGGGTTTTTTAATGATTGAAAGATCATAGATGTTGGTAATGGGATGTGATTCTCCTGGTACTATCATCTACAAGGAGACACATCTTAAAAATAGAATGATTAGAAAAAAACGTAGTGATAAATTGAATGGAAATACATAGATGTTATTTAAATGATAAAATTACAGTAACCATTGGAAATTCAAGTAGAATCACTGGTGATTTAAATAGAATCGCAAGTAATTAACGGTAAAAGATGAATTCCTTAATAATATACATCTTGTATACAGATTGATTAAACAAAAGGTTGTGTTTGTATTATAAATGATGCTTAAAGAACTTAGTATGTAATCTGGATGAAGATACTTACTTTTGATTTTGTAAAAAAGTAGATAGAGATGCAGAATCCTTGCAGAGTTTTTTGGGTGCTCCAAGGGCTCACTTGATGTATTGAAAGCATATGGATGCTCATAGTGGTGTCTTCTTGGTATTGAATATGACAGATATTTGGTAAGGATGAGTCAATATCTCATTGGGAGATGTTTAGTGATCTATTTATAATCACTGGAGATTCTATTAAAATAATTGGTGGTCCAAAAAAAGTGTAAAAATCTACTTGGAAATGGTTTCAACCACTTTGAAATAGGGTTTTTTAGGTTTTGATTCGATTGTAAATGGTTAGGGAGGTTAAGAGGTTAGTTGGTAATGGTAAAAATGGGTTACATTGGTTAAGGGTGGTTAGGGAGGTTTAGGATAGGTAAATAGGTTTTACGGTGGGGTAAAACATGATTTTGTGATGGGTGGAGTAATGATTTAGGATAACGAGATAGATTTAGGGATTTTTGAATGAGGGTGTTAGGAAAGTAGCCATGAAACTTGTGTTTACAATATTTATTTCTCACAAAATATTCATTAATTTAGCTTTTGATTTCCCCACTTAAAACATAATTTTTTGATGTTTGGATAGATGTTTGACATGTGGAGGCTATCATATCCACCATATTTGGGATTTATTTTTATTTTGGATTTGTGGTATCTATTTTGAGCATAATGAAAATGGGTAAGTGGTATTTATTGGCATGAAAATTGTCTTTGGAGAATGCAAATTTATTTACCACTAATATTTGACATGTGGTATCCATTGATGAATCCTCACTCAATACTGATTTTAAACTCTTCTTTTGGTACCCTTTGAATTATGAAACACCAACAAGAGGCACATGACACAAATTGGTGAAGTTTTAATCTAAAACAAATTTTCATTCTGCAAGGTACCAATTTTTTGCACATTGCATAGACCAGTTCTCTACACTTTTCTAACCTCCAACCTATGTTTCCTCAACCTTCTAAATGTTGGTGTAACAATGAGAGGCACATGGCATAAATAAATGAGTTTTGATCCATGTTATAGTTCCCACTTGTTTAGTTAAATTCAATGATTTAAAGCAGTTAAATTTTAGGCATAATAATGTCAAATCACACGTTTTAGAGGTAATGTTTTTAATAAAGTATGTGTTTTATATTTTTATCTAACAACATGCATGGAAATCTTGCTTTGGCTAAGTTGGAAACCCATGGAAAAATGAGATAATGTCAAGAGGTCCAATTATTTAATTCTAAAATATATTATAGTTGGGAGATAAAACTTTAACAAAATATGGAGCAAGTTTTAATGGAGTGGGAAATAAATAAAGCTCCACTTTTTTACGCATATATTTTTATTGGGAGATCTAGCTTGAGAATAGTTGGTACTATTAGATATATTTTTCGTAGTTTTATTATATGGTTCTAAGTTGGAAAATAATGGTTAAGAAATTTATGCGAAGTTTATAAAAAGTCTTTGGGTTTCTCTTGGTATCATAATTAAATCAAATAGGACTCTCACATTAGTCTCATGTGTAAATCCTAATCAATTAGACAAGTGAAATCCTCATTTCTACCTATCCTCTTGATTTCAAGGATGTAAATTTGATATTTTCATGTATCTCCATTTTTGGCTTCTTAAGGATAAATATTATTTCATAATATTCTTATTTCGAAGAAATATTTGTGTTTCCATCCACTTTAATTTTGAAAGAGTGATATAGGTATGCTACTTTCTCTTCATTCATTGGTGGATGGTTTGATTCTTCCTAGTGCTAACAACTGGATCCTTGTCATCCTTTCATTGCTCCTAGGGAGATATTTTGAGTAGTTTTTATTTCCATATATGCAAAGGGAATCGATATAAATTGGAGGAAAAATCCTTCATCTGAGTCTTTTGGCTCATGAGCAAACATTATTTTCCTAATTAGTAGTATACTTTTATAATTCAAAGAGAAATTATCATAACATGTTGAACACATAATGCAACTTGTTAGTAAATATTCAATTTTTAAATAATTGTTTCATAATTAGGTAGTTATTTATGTTGTATAGACATTTATAGTTATTTATTTATAAAATACTTGCATGATCTCACTCCCTTGTATGTTTTGATAATTATTTCAATATTAGTGTATTTTCATTCTTTGATATGTTTTTATGATGCATAATGACATTTCTATGTAAGATCATCTTATTTAATTTCTAAATTGTGATGGAGTGTACAATAATTGTGTGGATTGTTGTCCTTTATTGGATATTATTAGTTCATTTTGTTTAAATTCCTAAAATTCTTTACCCAATAGATTATATAAGCATTGATCATGTTGAATTTGAATTTTAATTTAATTACATATTTTATATAAATATTCATTTATATGTGCAAATTGTTTGAGGTTTCAGTTGTTATAATTCAGGATTTGGGTCTATAATCTTTCCTATGTTCATCATGATTTTCTTGAGAGAAATTATCTTATAAATCAAGGATATATTTGACATAATAATTTGTTTTATTGCAAAATTTTCCCAATATTAAATTGATTTATGATTCTTCCTAGTAGTGATAGTGAATTGGTTGGGAAATCATAGTGGTTTTGTTGCAAATCTAGGTATGATGCACTTTCCTTATATAATTTGTGAATTCTATACATTTAGGTTATTGTAGGTTCTCTCCCTTTGGTCTAAAAGAGCCCAAAGAGTATGAGGATAACCACCGTCTCATTTTTCTACATTAAAAGGCCCCCAAATGGTGAAAAAGCATGCAATTATAATAAATCACCCCACTCTCTTCACCTATTTGAATAATAGAATATATTTGAGATCCAACATGTTCTTATCTAGTAGTACTGTTGTTGCAGACTCACAGCACCCCTGGATGCAAATCAAGCTTCTAGGTTGATGTTCAGGCATCCAGTGTGATTGTACAACATGGAATCCTTTCTCCAAGTGTGGGACTTGTAAAGATGAGAAAAGATTCTCTAGAGAAGGCTGGTTCCTATTCCTCTGTTACGATGCACACACAAAAATGCAGAGGGTTTGCTAAAACCTAATCTAACTTGCCAAGGAGACAGGGTAAGAAAATGCATACAATAAAACCTAAACTACAAAGGTGATGCACCGAGGAATGTTAGACACTTGTTTTGCAAATTTAACACAGACCACATAGATGCAATACAAACACCATGCACAGGTAACCAAACTGCAATAAGAGATCAAAATGACAACAATGAATACATGAGAGGGTCGAGAGTTAATCACAACACATATATTATTGCTCACGCGTCGATACAGTACGTTGTAGTGGCCAAGGGGCAAAAAATATTGGCATTACAACACATATGGGAGGTTTGAAAGCTCCACAAATTCTCTGGCAAGCGAGGGAATAAGGGAGGATGCAAAACAAAAATGTTTGACCCCTTAAAAGAGATCTTCTTTACAATATATATCAAGAAATGAGAGAGGAAATCCAGAATCTGCCCCAACCACTTCTTGGTAGCATTTAAAATCATCTCATTATGACAGAAGTGGCAGATCCTAGCAAAACGGCGGGCTGACTAACAGGAGTGGCGAGTTGTCTGCTGCATTAAAGTTGGTTGTTGAAGCATTACTTCTATCTATCACCACGCGTCAGAGACATTTTCTTAATTTTCTCCCTCCAAACTGCACCAAAATGTGAGATTGATCCTAGAATCATGTATAGAATTTCAACAGATTTTCGTTGATATAAAGAACGTGCAAATCCGGGCTGTGGATCGAAAGATACAAAGGTCTGAAGATTTTGGGCACAAAACAGGTGAAAATGGATTTTAAATTTCTTTTCCCGCACTCTGCCATTTGGACGACATGTGGCAGGCTCTGGTTCACTGAGTAACTTTCTCTCTCCACCTTTTCATGGGCTTTTCTTGTGGGCCCCTTAAACTTGGACACGTGGCACTATTTCATTGGTTCGAATCAGTGCTCGAAAACTCGCCCCTTTGACTTTTTGGACCCTTTTTCTTGGCGACACGTGTCATGCTATGATTTGTCCATGGGCCTGCTAGATTTTCACGTCCACCACGTCCTTTTGTCCTGGATGTCTCAGTGCTTCGCAGGATAGAATCCTCCAATCCACCTGAAATGGGCTTCCTCATCCCTTTTTTGTCAGTGACACGTGGCGTGATCTGATTGGCTTTCGGCTCCTTCAACTATCTGTGTCCCGCGCATCCCTTTGTCCCACTTGTCCTTGTGCTGAAGTTTCCTATTTCAGCCGAACCGGCCGGTTCACATCCTCCGCGCACTCTTGTCCTGCTTGCTCCCAGTAAAGGACTTGAACAAATTTTCTTTCTTTCGGCCGATCCGGGCATTTCGGGTCCATTTGTCCCAGATGTCCCTTTTCTGTTTGGGCCACCTGGAGGATTTTCGGCCAATCCGCGCCTTCCGCGTATAATTGTTCCAACTATCCCAAAGGTGGCCTTGAGCAGGACTTAGCCAATTTTACAATTTTCCCCTGAATCAATCTACTTGCTCAGAACTAAAACTCTGATGCATGTTATCAAATTAACTCTGGGGGGTGAAATTTGGATAAAAATTTGGCAACTTTTCGGGGTCACCTGCCTACTAGGTAGAAGATCAGTGGCCTTTAGTGATCCGTTGGGCATGGAGTCATAAGCAATAACCTGAAATGAGCCTGATGCTGGAACTCCCTCTACGAGAGCACGCTGAACTGTAAAAAAAACTTAATCTAGGAGCGACAAAACCTGCGCCAAAGCACTTAGGGAAACTGAAACCTAACTTACAACAAGACAATGTGCATACACACTTAGAGGAATTGAAATCTAGGCTAATATTTACAAGGGTGAACCTTTTATTTTCAGTAGCAATGTTTGAGATAGATTCCATTTACTGGAATCTGCAGTTCTTCACCATCCAATGAGGCCAATTGGAAAGCATTGCTACTCTTGCACTTCGTGACCATGTATGGGCCACTCCAAATGGCATCAAATTTTGAATGCCTTCCCGGTTTTTCCTTGTCCACATCCCATTTCAACACTAGATCTCCAACTTGAAAAGATCTATCTTTGGCCTTCCTATGAAAGGTCTTCTTGATCAAAGCTTGATCCTTTTCCATTGCTTGGGATGCCTGATTTTTGATCTCCTGCAGCTCCATCAACTCTGCATACCTCACCTCCATGGGCTCAAATTCAAGTAACTCTAGCTGCTTCATGAGTTCCAATGTTGGAAACTCAAGTGACATGGGCAAGATTGCCTCTCTTCCATAGACAAGCCTGAATGGAGAGTTACATGTGGATCTTTTGGGAGTGATCCTATCAGCCCATAAGGCTGATTGCAACTTGGTATGCCAAGACCTCTGATTCTCATCAAGAGTTATCCTAATGATCCTCAACAAGTTCTTCTCTGTAGACTCGGCCTGGCCATTACCCTAAGGGTAATAGTTCGATGAAGTGCTTAGGTAAATACCATTCTTGACAGCCCACTCAATCACCTTAGATCCAATGAATGCCAATGCATTATCAGAGATTATTGTGGTAGGTACACCAAATCTGGTTGTTATTCCCTCATAAAAGTCTAAGATGCTAGACTCATTTGCCTCTTTGAGTGCTACTACTTCTGTCCATTTGGTGAAGTAGTCTGTGGCTGTCAAAATCCATTTATGCCCTTGGCTTGAATTGGGATTAATTTCTCCAATGAAGTCCAAAGCTCATTGCATGAATGGCTGGTCAATTGAGATTGGATGCAATGGAAGGGCAACAAACTTCTCTTTTCCTGTGAAGAATGCACAATTCTTACACCTCTTGATCCATGCGTAGAAATCGCTGAAGATTTTAGGCCAATAATAACCAGCCTTCATAATTTTTAGAGTTGTCACTCTTGGCACAAAATGGCCACCAGCTGGTCCACCATGAAACTCTTCCAATACCCTTTGAATCTGACCTGTGCTAATGCATCTCAACAACACTCCATTTACATCTTTCTTTAACAAAACTCCATCAACAATGGCATACGGGACAGCCTGTAATCTGAAGTATCTCCTTTGGGTCTTGTTCATCTCTGGGGGGCACTGGCCTGTACCTAGGAAGTGCATAATACCTTGGGTCTAGCAAGGAATGGGCACATCATCATTTTCATGTTCTTGGCCATCTTGTAGTACTAAGACAGTCTCTTTTTTATCACCTGCTTCAACCTGTTGACTCAAGGCTAGTTGTTCACATAGTCCCTTTCCACGTACTAGTTTGGTGACCTTGATCTTGATGTCAAATTCCATGACATGAGTTATCCACCCTGCACGCTTCTCATTCAGATCCTTGTTTAGAAGGAATTCCTTGACTCCCGCATGAGAGACCAATAATTGGATCTTGTTGTTTGAGACTAGGTGCTTGAATTTCTTTAAACTCCTGATCACTGCAAGTACATGCTTTTCAATGAAATATTATCTATTTTCATATTCCTCCAAGCCTTGACTGAAGAAAGCAATTGGTTGTTCTAATCCTTCTTTATTTTGTTGTGCCAGGATTACAGAAATTGTGTCTCCACCACCGAAGGCATATAGCACGAAGTCCTTGGAGAAGTCTGGATTGACGAGAGTTGGGGCTTGAGATATAGCTTCTTTTATTGCCTCAAAACTTACCTTGCCTTCAGATGTCCACTTAAATGCCATGCTCTTCTTTAACATCAGCGTTATTGGCTTTACGAGAGCTGCAAAGTTTTGAACAAACCTGTGGACAAAATTGATCCTTCCCAAGAATCTTTGAAGAGCCTTCTTGTGACTTGGCAATGGCAATGCTTGAATTGCTTCAACCTGTTCTGGGTCAATCGTCAACCCTTCCTTTGAAACAATATGGCCTAGAAGTTTTCCTTCGTGAGCCAAGAATATGCACTTTTTGGGATTCAATGATACCCCAAATCTTCTACATCTCTGAAATACTTGCCTCAAATGACAGAGGTGATCCGCTACATTTTTTGAGAATATAGTGATGTCGTCAAGATATATCAGAACTATTTTGTTGATCAACCCCTTAAATGCCATATCCATTGCCCTTTAGAAGGTGGCTCCAACATTTGATAGTCCAAATGGCATCTTCTTGTAGGCATAGGTCCCCCATTTGATGGTGAAGGCTGTCTTGAATTGGTCTTCTTCTTTCACCATCACCTGATTATACCCTGAGTAGCCATCTAGGAGAGAGAATCTCTCTAAACCGGATACTACTTGCAATATTTGTTCGATTGAAGGAAGCGGGTAATGATCTTTGAGAGATGCTCTATTGAGGTCTCGGAAGTCCACACACAACCTGATTTCTCCACTTTTCTTCCTGACCGGAACCAAGTTAGCAACCCAGCTTGAGTGCTTGATTGGGAATATAATGCTTGCCTCTATTAGCTTATTTAGCTCTTTCTTCATTAGAGGCTCAATGTGAGGGTTAACAGGTCTCTACTTCTGCCTAATGGGCTTAGCATATGGATCCAATTCTATGGTATGTTGTGCCAAATTCGGATTAAATCCTCTCAAGTCTTCATAGCTCCAAGCGAAGACATTTGGAAATTATTTACAAAGCTATATGAAATCTGATTTCTCCTACTCGGTGGCCACTTTACCAATTTGAAGTGTTTTGCCTTCCCCAACTGGAATTGGCTCTGAATCTTCCCTCTTGACCTGTATGTTAGCCTTTTCTTTACGGAACTGGTCGTTAGGGTTGAAGATAGACTCCAACGTTACTAAACCCTTGGGAAGCTTGTTTGTCCACAGCTGCAATACTTGATCCCCATACTGCTGCTCTAGTCTATCCTGATTCCTAGCTGAGAATTCAACCTCTTCTTGTAAAAAATTGACGATCTGTTGATCGTTTTCAAACACCTGCCAGTTGGTGTTATTATCTGGAACCGCTGGCCTCACAATCACATGGATATGTGGCTGTGTTTTTTCCCTTTTGATGTTGTCAACCACATCAAACATTGCTCTAACTTCTGCGAGCCTATCCGCAGCTTCATTTTTCTTCCTGGGTATGGACACAATGTTGAAAGCTTCAAAATCCTCAATGAGGTCCCATACCCTATTCTTGTAGCTCCTCAAAAAGTCGTTCTTTGTAGCATGTTGTCCACTAACTTGGTTGATGATTAGCTCACTATCCCTGAACACCTGCAGGTTATTTATCCCTTTTTTCCTAGCCCAATGAAGTCCATGAATCAAGACCTCATATTCAGCTGTGTTGTTTAAACAAGAAAACTGGAAATGAAAAGCTGAATAATATTTGATGCCTTGAGGTGAAACAAGCATGGCTCCACCTCCTGCACCTTGCCTACTCCTTGATCCGTCAAAAAACAGCTGCCATACCTCATTGTCATCATTATGGCTTGCCTTGGTGATGCTAGGAACAGGTTGATTTTCTTCATGTATACAATAGACTCCTAGCTCAGTTTCTTCTACTTCTTGATAGGGATCAAAAGCATGTATCTTGTTTTCCCATTCGTCAAGAGTTAGGTCCGGAATACTTCCAACCTTGGTGTCAGCCTCATCAGTACTAGGGTGATCTTCTTGATCAAATGTTGAGCAATTGGCATTAATCCGACTTGGATTGTAAGGTTCAATATGGAAGTTTGCAATAGGTTCAGACCTAATTGTAGCCTTAGTTCCATACCTTGTTCTAAATAGCATGTGGGACCAATCAGCAGACAAATACCCCCCAATCTTGGCTGTGAAGTCCCTTGACAAGAAAAGGGAAAAGAATGGTGGAAAGTCTTTGATTGATATATCTTGTAAGACAACAACATTTGGACATGCATGTAAGGTAAGACTCAAGTTTTTAATCACTCCAACTGTTGCTATTTCTGTCCCATCCAATTGCACTACCCCTTTAGATATTACTTCATATTGGAGACCCAGCTAATCAGCTATTTGCTTGGGCATCACTGAGCTACTTGCCCCAGAATCAATCATGCAATTGTGTACTAGTTTATCCCCAATTATTAATGAAACATAGAAAGGAGGGGGCTTCAACATTTTACCTTGTTGCCCTCCATGGCTTCCTTTAGGCTGGGCAGCATTTGTAAGCACTTTGTCTTGCATCTGAACCTGCTGAAACGAAGTTGTCCAATCCTTCATGGCAGCTTGCAGTAGATCTCTTTGTCCTAGGATGGATAGGGATTCCCACATTGATATATGGATATTAGTCTTCTTCATCTATTCAATGATACTGAACGGGGATGAAGTATCCTTTTTTTGTCCCTTGGTTTGTACACTTACTCCTTGTACGTGGGCAGCAATAGTTGGCATTTGAGTTGGCCTAGGGGCTGTTCTTGGCTGCCCTTGTGTATTTGAAACTGGACTCTGCTTGCCAATCATTTGTGGGGCCGTGGAAGGTGGTGGATTGGCTGGGGCTAATGGCTGTTCTTCACCCAAATTTCTCCTCTTTGACCTTGTGTTAGCTGTGACACCTTGAGAGACTACTTGATTCATGCCACAAAAATCTTCCGCTTGCCCGTTCACCAACGTGGTGTCATTTGGGGCTGATTGCTGTTGGAATGTTTCTTGTTGTTGATTGTTTCCTTGACTGCCCTCGCCCTCCACACCAGTAGTTGTCACCATCAGCACTTGATTGAGAGCACCATTGAAACACATGGATTGGTTATGAGGCTCGTTGCATGGAAAGCACCAGTCATATTCCTGAGCAACATTGTTCTGTGTTGGCACTAATGCCTTAGAGGCAGATATAACATTTGGATTATAGGGTTGGAATGGTCTATTAGAGGGAGGCCTTGTTTGATTCACATTTGTAACTGGGTTAGGTGGTCTTTGTGGTTGGTATGGCTGCCTATTAGGCTGAGCTTGAGGTTGATAGGAAGGTCTAAAACCTTGGGCTTGTTGCCTCTTAATAGTAACCAACTCATTTCCCAAATTTTGTAACTGTTTCATGACCTCTTGGAGTTCATTCGAAGCACTTGGAGATGAAGTGGAAGCTTCACTTGAACTTTGATTTCTGGGAGTGGGAACAGAAGCCAAAGTGGGTGCTTGACTAGTTCTTGGATTTTCTAAGTTTGGATACAAAGGCATGGGAGGCCTAGGAGCCAGTTTACCATCTTGAATAAGACAGTTTTCAGCTCTAATGGCAATGCTATAAGCCATAGGGATTGTTGTGCCTCCCATGGACTGAATTAACATAGAAATATCATAATTCAAATCTTTAAGGTAATATAGAAAATCACCTTCTGCTGTTGGCCTGACTGCCACTGGAATCCTATCCCAAGACCTTTGAAATCTGAAGTTGAAGTCATTCAGCTACTCGTTGGGGGCTCTCTTGATAGTTATCAGCTGCTCCAAAAGAGACAAGTTGTCTCCCTTCTCTCCAAATTACTCGTGAAGTGCAATACACAACTGATTCTAGTTTTTGATAGAACCAGCTCCGAGGCTCCTAAACCATTGTAATGCTTTACTCTTGAAGGAAGATGCCAGTAACTTGACAGCCACTTCCATTTCATCGATTTCATTGATTGCGCAAAGGTTAGCAATATCTTTAACATGATCACCTGGAGTAGTCTGATTTTCTCCGGTGAAGTAGGGAATGTTCTTCAAGCCTGCAATAGGAACTGGATGCTGTGCATTGAGAGCAAGTGGGCTACTGCCCGTGAAGTTGACGTAGGGATTGTTCTGAGCCATTCTAATCGGTCTTAAAACCCTTCTATATTGAATGAAAGGCATGTCAGGTGGAGGAGTTGAGAGAGTTTTGTTTGGTGGAGATGGAGACCTTTGAATCCTTCTTCCTCTTTTCCTTCTTCTTGGAGATAACTGCAGGTATTCAAACAACACTTCTTCTTCTCCAACTCTTGACCTTGTGGTGATTCTTCTCATGAGTTTTTAGGCCTGCACTACTGAAACCAGTTGATTCTTCCCCTTGGAGTTGCCAGATATGCAGATAATAGCTCTTATAAGCAAGAAAACTGCAGCAGATGCATATCAACTTTGCTACAATAAAAAATGAGACCTCTAGTGTCCCACCGGGCATGCCAAAACTGTTGTTGCATACTCATAGCACCCCTGGATGCAAATCAGGATTCTAGGTTGATGTTCAGGCATCCAGTGTGATTGCACAACATGGAATCCTTTCTCCAAGAATGGGACTTGTAAAGATGAGAAAATATTCTCTAGAGAAGGCTGGTTCCTATTCCTCTGTTTAGATGCACACACAAAAATGTAGAGGGTTTGCTAAAACCTAATCTAACTTGCCAAGGAGACAAGGTAAGAAAATGCATAGAATAAAACCTAAACTACAAAGGTGATGCACTGAGGAATGTTAGACACTCATTTTGCAAATTTAACACAGACCACATAGATGCAATACAAACACCATACACAAGTAACCAAACTGTAATAAGAGATCAAAATGACAGCAATGAATACATGAGAGGGTCGAGAGTCAATCACAACACATATATTATTGCTCCGTGTCGATACAGTACATTGTAGTAGCCAAGAGGCAAAAAAGACTGGCATTACAACCTATATGGGAGGTTTGAAAGCTCCACAAATTCTCTAGCAAGTGAGGGAATAAGGGAGGATGCAAAACAAAAATGTCCGACCCCTTAAAGGAGCTCTTCTTTATAATATATATCAAGAAATGAGAGAGAGAAGAGAGAGGAAATATAGAATCTGCCCCAACCACTTCTTGGTATCATTTAAAATCATCTCATTATGATAGAAGCGGTAGATCCTAGCAAAACGGCAGGCTGTCTAACAGGAGCGGCGAGCTATCTGCTGCATTAAAGTTGGTTGTTGAAGCATTACTTCTGTCTATCACCACGCGTTAGAGACGTTTTCTTAATTTTCTCCCTCCAAACTACACCAAAATGTGAGATTGATCTCAGAATCATGTAGATAATTTCAATAGCTTTCCATTGATATAAAGAACATGCAAATCCGAGCTCTGGATCGAAAGATACAAAGGTCTGAAGATTTAGGGCACAAAATAGGCGAAAACGGATTTTAAATTTCCTTTCCCGTGCTTTGCCATCTGGATGACACGTGGCAGGCTCTGGTTCGCTGAGAAACTTTCTCTCTCCACCTTTTCACGTGATTTTCTTGTGGGCCCCTTAAACTTGGACACATGGCACTATTTCATTGGTTCGGATCAGTGCTCAAAAACTTGCCCCTTTGACTTTTTGGACCTTTTTTCTTGGCGACACGTGTCATGCTGTGATTTGTCCACGGGCCTGCTAGATTTTCACGTCCACCGCATCCTTTTGTCCTGGATGTCCTAGTGCTTCATAGGACAGAATCCTCTGATCCGCCTGAAATGGGCTTCCTCGTCCCTTTTCTGTCGGTGACACGTGGCGTGATCTATTTGGCTTTTGGCTCCTTCAGCTATCCGCGTCCCACACATCCCTTTGTCCCACTTGTCCTTGTGCTGAAGTTTCTTGTTTTGGCCAAACCGGCTGGTTTGCGTCCTCCATGCACTCTTTTCCCGCTTGCTCCCAGTAAAGGACTTGAACAAATTTTCTTTCTTTCGGCCAATCCGGGCATTTCACGTCCATTTGTCCCAGATGTCCCTTTTTTGTTTGGGCCGCCTGGAGGCTTTTCGGCCGATCCGCGCCTGCCACGTATAATTGTTCCAACTGTCCCAAAGGTGGCCTTGAGTAGGACTTAGCCAATTTTACAATTTTCCCCTGAATCAATCTACTTGCTTGGAACTAAAACTCTGATGCATGTTATCAAATTAACTCCGGGGGGTGAAATTTGGATAACAAGTACACTATGACAATGTTTGGTGCATTTAACTTGTAATGTAGAAAAATTTATTTTTCTGTGGATGTGGGAAAGGTGATCATTTGTGTTACTATTAAGTACAAATAAATCTCCTTCTTGAAATATGTGGTGTTATTTTTATTACCTTAGATGGGTTATATGGTCCTTCCTTAATGGTTGTAGGGAATTTTATTTTAAATTATGTATTCAATGATATATTTGTAAAGGTTTATGAATTATATGTTTTTTAAGGACATGGAATTCAAGTCCTTGTGCTAAATATGTGGTGAACCTTGTAGTATTGTGTAGTTACTCTTATGAGTATTGTGTTTGATTAGTATTATGAGTATTAGTGTTAAATAGTATTACAAGGACTATGGTGGTTTAAGAATTATGATAATTGTGGTTTATTATTACTATGATTGTTATGGTTCATGACAATTATAGATATCATGGTTGTTGGAATTATGAATGGTGTGACTATTGATATTATGATCACTATGGTTATTGGCATTGAGAATACAATGATTCTTGGAATTGGGAATACTTAGGTGTTGGAAATCATGTGATTAGAAATTATGTAATCTCTCTATAATCTATTTTAGTATCCCTAATAGGTTTATATTATAGGGTTGTATTATTATGATGGATTAAAGTATGAGAACCTAGGGGAAGAATCATGTCTTAATGTTGTATGTGATCTATTTTTGGATATGTTAAATTGATGAGAAGTTGTGGAAAGTAACTATGTTTAATCATGCACTTCTTGATCTTGATGGTACTATAGATTGGTAGTTATTTAAATAACCATATGAGAATGAGTGTTTGATTAAACTCTTAGTGATGGATCTTTATAGTTAGAATTAATTTTTTTATTATAATATTATGAATATTATTAATGATTTGGGCATGATCTATGTCATTGTGGATACTACATTTATTTTTTGATAGTGGTGATTACATGTTTGGAAACATGATAATGTGTTTCTCAATGGATTATATCAGAAACCTTCACTCGAAAATATTAAGAAATGAAGAAAAAACTTTATATTGTTTTAATTTTTTATTTCCTTGAAAAATTAGTGGTTAGTTGTCTCACATTTCCTTACTTTGTTTTGATATGGATTATGATGTAAGATATGGTTAGAATAATGTATATTTTTCTTATTTCTTGAGATAAGATAAATGGTTTTAGTTCTTATATTCATTCAAAAAGGTACTACATTAGTAGCATTATGAAAACCCACTTGATATATCAATATGTATGGAGATAATCTATTTTGGGAATATGTATAGGTATGTGGTCATGATTTATGTGATGTTAAGGAATAAATTTTTCCAGATAAACTAGTTCTTATTCTGGTAAAGAGTTGTACTAGCCTATTCATTATATTGATTCTATCATTGAGAAAGGACTATGGCATTAGAAAGTTGTTTCATTAAAAAAATTGAGATTTCATTATTTTATCTCATTATTGAGTGTTAATGTTTATCATGTTGTTTTTTTATGTAGATGTAATAAAATTTTCATGGTATGCTTAGCATAGGTATTATCTAGATATATGTTGATAAGATTCGGAACTACGTCCCACTTGAATATCTTTAGTGGTGAACTACGAATATTGAGTTAAGGAAACCTCTTCATGACATTATGGGTAATAAAGGATTGCTGTAGTTTAGGTGTCTAAAACTATTTTTAAAGGTTATTTGGCTGGGTTATGATGGTAATATTTATTAGGAAGTGTATAATGGTTGTTTCTTCTTCTTTATGGGTTTCTTATTGTGAGAAAAAATTACTATGTTAAATGGTAATAGAATTCATGAAATTTATTTATTTTTATTTACAAAGAATTGATAATTATGGTTCTTATGGCATAAACATGAAGGTGTAGGACTCCTAAGAAAGTGAAGGAATATTGAAAAAATAACAAGACTCCTAAGAAAAGTGTAGAACTCCCAAGAAAAGTGCATGAATTCAGAGGAAAGAGAAAAACTCTTTCTTATAGGATCAAGATGATAATATGCATAGATAGATTCACCATTTTGGTTCCTGGTTGTCAAAGTCACTCATATATTTAGAGAATGAAAGGATTTATAGATCATGAAGGAGAATTGTTCATTTTAACACATGACAGTCCAATGTTGAAGAAGAAGTGTTCAATAAAGAAGACAAGGAAACTCTCCCACCTTTTGAGAAAGAATTCCTAGTGTAGCTTTCAAAATGAAGAATTTATAGTTCTTTTGTAATAGAATAGTTGTAATGATATCCATTTTTAATTGAACAAGTTAGATTTGTATCTATGTTTTACTAGGAATTTATACGCTATAAAGTCGTCATGAACGTAGAAGTTAGTTTTTCATTCATGAGAGGATGAATGCTTAAAACTTAATATAATTTCTAAAAATCTTGTTATAAATTTGGAAGTAGTTAGTCAATTTATTTATAGATATAAGATATTTTAAGTTAATAGAAGTGAAGTTTCTAAATAATTGTGTTGAAAATTCTTGATTAGTTTCATAGAAAATATAATGGGGGGAGAAAAGACCACTCTCACCCAAGGAGGATTAGTTTGAATTTGACTAAACTGTAGTGTTGTTTAAATAGGTAAACTGATTTCAATTTCATTCAAATCTGCTATGCGGTTAAATTAATGATTTATGGTAGTTATTTTTTTTTAGTATTTCTTCATTTTTGGAAGTATTTTAATGATATTTCTTTAACTTAGTTTAGTAGGATTGTTAGAAACATATTTCATCATTTTACCTGTAGCCGATAGATTTGGATGTTACCTTGGATTCAGTATAATTAAACTAAAGTGGAGGATAGAATGAACCTAGAAAATTTGCAATTTAACAACACTTGATTTTACAATGCTCTCTTATAATTATAAATAACATCTCTCCATTCCCTCTTAACACTTTAGAAGGTATTTTTTAATCTTGTTTATCCTTGCACACTGACATGTTGAATTTTTATGAGAGCATGATGCATAAAATCCACAGTAAGGCACCGAAAAACAAGCTCTAAACTTCATTTGGTATATTTTCTACCCTACGGTAGGGTCATATAATTTGGTCCAAATTTTATATCTGACCCTGATTAAATTGTACAATCTTAGACCAACATGTCTTCCAACTTTTCTTTCAAATTCATATCTCTTGTTGGTTCTTCTACTTCATCTTGATCAACTTGTATTAAAATAATTTATAGAGCCTTATATAAGCAAGTAAAAACTGCCTCATTTTCTAACCTAGATATCATATGACAATGTATTGATAAACTCACTTCCAATATTTGAAAAAGGCACTCACAAATCCTAAAATCTCACAATAACACATCTTCAGTAATTAGGGAAACACCCACGTCAAGTTTGAAGCTTCTTACCAGGTCAACGAAAAATACTCTCTCATTTACAAGCACTCAAACATCCGTCCTCCAAGTATTTTATCAAGATCTAAATTAAAATAAAATATTGTTAAATAAGTTACCAAATATATTTTCTATATCTAGATATCACATACTAGGTATATAATGTCATGTGATTTGTGGCATCTTTGGAGTAGTGCTAGTGTTGATGGTACACAGGGGTACCCACAACCAAAATAATGTTTTATTTATGGCTCTTCATCCTTATATATGGTTTGAAATGATTTTTAATATGTTATGAGAGCCTTGTTTCATGATTGATAATTAGGGTTTGACAACAACTAAAAAATATAAGCAAATGACTAAAATAGAAAGGTACAAATGTTGTAGGTATTTTCTTGTTCGTTTTAAGTTAATGAGTCAGCTATTAAAGAAAGTACACAACTCATAAATAATGGAAGGTTTATGGTACCTCTAATGCATGATGTGGATGGAGACGGGTGTAAAGTGATGATGGATCCCATTACTACCAATTGATAACCTACAAATAAGAATCACTAAATATAAAATGGATTATATAAGATATGCGGGGGCTTCTCAACAAAGTGGATCCAAGAAGCATTAACTTCCTTGGTGGATTTCAACCCTAGTATGATAAGAAAATAAAGTAAAGTATGAAACAACAGATAGCATGCAGAAACAAAAGTATTACTGAATCTGAGAAATGAATGAGATTGATGTAAAAGTTAATTTGATTGAAATAACTGTAAATTAAATGTTACCTGGTCTGGGTTGATGACAACCCAGATTGTGTAGAGGCAAGTCGATGACAACCTATGAGGGTGGATTTTGAATGTAAGCTGAATATGTAGACCTGCAAGGGTCTAGATGTAAAACAAAATCCTGTGGATGTTGTAGTCACTTGTAGAAGAGAAACAGAATCAGAAATATCCAAAAATTAGCTTAAAATAGTAGTAAGGGAGGTTAGATTGACAAACTGGGCCCAGGTGTAACAACCAGTTTCTTGGGATTCCTAAAAATAGTAATTTGTTTTTGATTTTAAGCTTCTAAACTAGGCTAAGATTTTATCAAGATCATTCGAAAATAATTATCCTTATAATTTTAAACAAAATTTATCATAATAAGTAGACCATCTAGGAATCAAGTGATCATTTACTCCTATGTAGATTCTTGTAATGTCTTGATTTAGGCCATGAGAAAGAATTGTGCAATCTGAGAAGGATTTTTGTGATCTCCTAATCCATCTTCGCATTCTTATGAATGCTTAAATGTAATCTTTAGAATTTAGTCTTTTGCTACCATTTAATAGTGGAGAAACCTTGTGATTAAATTCCTTCACGTGTGTTTCCCACCTCAGAATCTAGGTAATCTTTATCCCTTCCTCGGTTCTCGACTAAACCACACTCAAGAACTAGTGATGGAAGACACAATCAGCCATTGCATCACTTTGGACAAAGTTTCTAGCTTGTTTTCAAGCCAACTCTTAAGTCTGCACAAAGCATAAGAGTCTTTCCATAGTCACAACACGATATATGTCGGTCCTCATAAATTCCATTATATGCTAAATTCATTATGGTTATGATGAGGGTACAACCCTTACCTTAACTAATGGTAGAGAAATTCTGGAGAATCTACACTGAGACAAAAACCATTCTTGACTACCATTTTCACATAAATGGGTTTTTAATAAATTTATTCATATACCTAGATTTATTAAAGGTATTGAATAGATAACTTTCATAGCAACCAACAACTATTTACAGTCCCGCAACCAAGATATGAACACACATTGATTTCAAGTGCCATTTTTATTTAATAAATAATAACATAATGATTTAAGGCAACCATTTTTGTTATAGAAGATCACATTGATTTCTACAGTCAAGATTTTTAAGAAAGAAGCACACACCAATTCCAAATATACATACCCAAATTTTAACCATTATTCCATATACCAGTAACTACGTATTATCATAAAGAAGAGAAATGCATAGGGAGAATAAACCTTGCCTGCAATAGTTATATGAAACTTCCAGGATGTAATTATTTTTCCAAATTTTCCAATCCTTTCTCCTCCAACTCCTCGCTACAATCGGCCTAGAGAAACCCTTCCATGTTTATGCATTTCACATTGTGCCAAGTCTACTAAAAGTGTGATTTCCTCAGAAGGGAAGCCAGGATAAATGGTTTTGCATTTAATTTGGAAGGGCTTCACCCCCATTTTCTCCTCATTTCCCTCCCATCTTGAATGGAAATGTTTTACTTAACTCTAACCTTTATCAGTCCATTTGGGCTTGATTAAAGCTAGCCTTTGGATGAAGCCACCTACCCCCTCTCGATATTTGGTGATGCATGCATGCGGATTCCCATCATGGTGATGGTGGAAGATTCATGAGGTCCCCTCTGTTATTTTTGTATTTTTTTGAAAACATTTAAAATTTTAACAATTCAACCAAAAAAAATCACCTTATGGTAGACCACATGGTCTAAAGTAATAATTATATAACTAAGTCCTCCAATATCTCACAACATCTTAACATATGCCAACAAGGATTCCACACTATGCACATGTACCATATATATATATAGATATAGATATATTTATAACACTTGGTCTCTATACCATTTAGTATGCCCACCCTCCAGGGAGGCTGAGTCTAGTTTTAAAATCTAGATGATCTAGCACAAGTCCAACGTTGTTGGCCATGTCTAACTGACATGGTGTGCTTGCGGGAACCTATAGGTGAGATGAATATATACAAGATTGTGTATCCCACTAAGTTAGTGTATAGCAAATACATGTATATGTGTCAGCATGCATACCCATACACCCATTAGGCATCTCCAACAGGGTATAATTTCACAATAATAAAAATAAATAAATGGTATGCTTGCATTCATAAGTAAATTAGGTTACTTATAGATGTAAGTGTATTGTAAACTACCAAAAAGGTTTTAAATTATTAATTTTAATTAACATTGGTCAAAATAGAATGGGGTAAACTGCAGGATGAGACATCCTCCACCCCATGCAAGCATCAATGTCTCATTGATTTATCATTTGTGGAATTATTTAGTCTGAAAAATTTATAACAGTAGAAAATAATGTATTACTTTACCAGTCTTAAGAAGAAAATAAAACTTGTTCTTACCTTGGAAAAACATATTTGGAACATATCATTGTTTTATTCAAACTAAGGAAAAATAGCCATCATTTCGTCCATGTTCTCCCAAGTTACATTATTTTCCATGTACTGGTCCCACTGGACCTTGCACTAAGTAATTTATCTATTTCGCAAGTGAATCTTGTGTGTTTCCAACACTCTTATTGCCTCAATTTTTACTACCCCATGGTCATGGATCTATAGTGAATGCCAATCTAGCACATGTGCAAAATCTCCAATGTATTTCTTTAGAAAGGAGATGTGGAAAACATCGTTCATTTGAGAGAGAACAGGGGGCAATGCTAGCCTATACGCCACTAGATTTATCTTTTCAAGGACTTCAAATGGTCCCACATACCTAGGGACAAACTTGGTAGACTTTCTAAAAGTTATAGATCTCTTTTTGGGCTTAATTCTGAGGAAAACTTTATCCCCAATAGTGAAAAATCACTCAATCCTCTTTTTATCCGCATAGATTTTTTGTCAGTTTACTATCTCTTTAAGTCATTCCCAAATAAACTTAACTTGATTTTCCATCTTAATCACCAAGTCTATTCTAATAAATTCCCTATCTTTGGTTCTATCCTGACTTATGGGAGTCCTACAGCTTTACCCATACAAAGCTTAAAAAGGAGCCATTTTTAGCGAGGAGTGATATGTATTGTTATAAGTGAATTCAACCAGCGGAAGGTACTCTTCCCACTTGTACTGATAATCTATGTAGTAGATTTGTAGCAAGTCTTCAAGGACCCAATTTACTCTTTCTATTTTTCCATCTGTTTCTGGATGGTATGCTGAGCTAAAATTCCACTTCATCCCTAATGTTGCATACAAGGTCTACCAAAATCTTGTTGTCATTCTCAAATCCCTATTAGAAATGATCAGCTCTGGAACCCCATGCAGTCTAAAAATTTCATGCAAAAACCTCTTAGCAAGAGTTGGAAAATCATCCTTCATATTTCCAGGTATTAAATGTGCAACCTTGGTGATTTTTTCAACTACAACCAAGATCATGTCATGATTATTTTTGGACATTGGTAGTCCTTGAACAAATTCCATCCTAATTACCTACCATTTGTGTTGTGGTACCTCATGAGGGTATAACCGTCCTGCAAGGATCCTATGCTCGACCTTAACTTGCTGGCACTCAAGGAATTTCTACACATATCTAGTGACACCCCCCTTCATGCCATGCCATAACTATTAAGTTTTTATATAAGAAACCATCTTGGTTACCCCTGTATGGCTGGAATATGGTGCTTCATGAAATTATTGAAGTAATTTAAGACTCAAATCACATGTTTTAGGTATGTAGACTCTGCCATTGTAGTGCAAAATTCCTACACTTTCAATCTTAAAACCTAAATATTTTGGATCCTACAGATCCTTTACAAAGGTTGACCTCATTTGTTGATAAAATAAATCAGCTGGAAGATGTTTTAAAACATCATCCTTATAACTATTTTTTAGAGCCACCAATGCTGAAAAATTCTTTTGAAACTTGAGTGTGTCAATAACTCAGATTCTCTTTTCCATTAATATAGTTTATCTCAAAATCATACTTGGAAAGGAATTCTAGCCACCTACATTATCTTGCATTTAGGTTAGGTTGTGTGAAGATATACTTCAAACCCAAAAATGGTTTGTTGTTAGCTCAATAAGATTTCCCAATAAGTAGTAATGCCACATTTTTAATGCATGGACTATCATAGCTAATTTTAAATCATGTGGGGCATATTTCAATTCATGAGTGTTTAAATTTCTAAACTCATATGCTACCACTGGTCCATCCTACAAAAGGATCCCACCTAATCCTTCACCAGAAGCATCTATTACAATAGTAAAACTTCCATTTGGATCGGAAACCTCTAGGATAGGTGCTGAATTTAATCTCTCCTTAAGATTATAGAAAGAAAGTTCACATTTCTCTATCCATTTAAACTTTTTGGATTTTTTCTGTAGTGTTGTAATAGGACCAAAAAACTTTGAAAATTTTAAAACAAAGTTTCAACAGTACCCAACCAACCCCATAAAGCTCCTCACTTCATGTACATTCTTCGGGGATGGCCATTCCGTTATTTCTTTGATCTTGGAATAATAAACAACAATACCATTTTATGAGATCACATGGCCAAGATACTGAACCTCCTTCTCAAAAAATGAGCACTTTGATAGCTTACTAAAAATTTGATGCTTCCACAGCCTCTCTAAACAAGCCTTGAATATTGTTGGTGCTCCTCTTTGTCCCTTTAATAAATTTGAATATCATCAAGGAAAACTAAGACAAACTTGTCTAGATAATCTCTGAATATGTTGTTCATAAGGTTCATGAATGTTGTTGGTGCATTCCCTAGTCCAAAAGGTAGGACTATGAAATTGTAATGTCCATAACATGTCCTAAATGTTGTTTTATGAATGTCTTCATCCTTTATCCTAAGATGATGCTACCCTGATCATAGGTCTATCTTAGAAAACACAACTTCCCCACACATCTGATCAAACAAGTCATCAATGCGAGGAAAAAAAAACCTATTTTTGACTGTTGCTTTATTTAGCATCCTGTAATCAATACATAACCTCATATTTGTGTCCTTCTTCTTTACAAAGATTACCAAAGCTCCCCAAGGTGACACACTTGGTTGGATCAGACCTTGGGCCAGAAGGTCATGCAGTTGAGCCTTTAATTCCACTAACTCAGTGGTTGTAATTTGATATGGAGCCTTAGAGATAAGCTCACTCCCTGGTTTCAACTCAATAGAGAAATTGAAATCCCTTTTTGGGGGTAGTCTGGGAAAGTCATATGGAAAAACATCTCAGAATTCCCTAAGGAAGGGGTAACTATCAACTGATAACTCTCGTATTTCACCCAAGTAATTGATCTTAATCGTGAAGGTCTGATAACCCTTTCACTTTTTCATTTTTAGTTGCATGGTGCATATCTTCCTCTTTGAAATCCCCCCTTTTACCCCCTAAAATAATGTTGGTTTTATGATGTCATCCACATACGTGATTAATTTTTTAAGGCACTCCACCACATCCTTATGTTGGGCCAACTAGTTCATACCTAAGATTATATAATAAGATCATAATGGAGCTACATATAGATTTAATACTATGGTTAACTTAGGAAACTGTAATTTAGCTTCAACAAAACATTGTTCTACTTTAAATTTAGAATTATTTCCATATAAAAAAATCCAAGAGTTTTCCATGTAGCTAGCCTTTCGTGGTAATTTGTTTACCAAATTTTTAGAAACAAAAATTTTAGTTTCTCTTGTATCAATTAAAATAGAAATGGGCAAGTTAAATATTCTACCTATTATTTCAACAAGAGTGGTCTAGAGTTTAGCTTAATGACTATCCACTCCTATGTGGATCCTTTTCTAGAAGTATTTTTATTGATTGGGTAAGGGGATTTCGTTATTGGAAACCATTCTTCTTATTCTGTGGACATTCATTTGCATAATGAGGCCCTCCAAAGTTATAACAACCACTAATAGGCCCCTTTTTATCACTTTGCTTATTGTTGTTCCAAGTTGAACTAGTATTATTCTTATTGAAATTTCTAGCAGTCTCATTGGGCTTACCTCCCTTATGATAAGGTTTTCTTTTCTTGTTTTCCTTCTTCCACCATGTTTTCTTGGTGTTGGAAGAGGAATTTTCTTGCTTCTTCTTTTTCTCATATCTATAAGTGGATATGGACTGTAGTTTCTGCTCTTGACGAATAGCCTTTTCAAAGGCATCCTCCATAGTGGTTGATCCATGAACATCCAATTCACCTCCCACTATTGGCCTTAAACCTAGAATAAACTTGTGAATTATGAATTTATCATCTTGTTGATACAAAGGTGCATATTTCATAAGACGTGTAAATATTTCCCAATATTTAGTCACACTAAGGCTTCC
The DNA here is from genome assembly GCA_019776745.2 of Taxus chinensis. Taxonomy (NCBI): domain Eukaryota; kingdom Viridiplantae; phylum Streptophyta; class Pinopsida; order Cupressales; family Taxaceae; genus Taxus; species Taxus chinensis. The sequence goes on from CM034154.1 coordinate 489,308,231, forward strand.
ATGGTTTAGCTCTTGAAACTCATCTATTTTTCTATCAAAATATAGATGAGGCAACCAACGTTGCTGAAAATATCCCTTAAACTGGTCCCATGTGACTACAATAACGTCACCAATTCATAGTTTAACCTTCTTATCATCCCACCAGGAGGATTCTTCCCCAGATAGCTGGTAAGATCCCCAAAGTGATTTCATCTCTTCTGAGAATTCCCTGATGGTGAAATACTTCTCCATTTCACTCAGTCAAGCTTCACCACCATCACCTAGTGCAAACACGTTAAACTTAGGAGGACTAATTTTTTTGATATCCTTGGATAGTTCAACAGTTATCTTAGCCTTCTTTGTTGCATGTCCACCACCATTTCCCTAATCATTTGGAGGTAGTTCTTCCTCATTGCCATGATCATTTAATGGTTTTTCCTCATCATTATCAGCCTTTTCATTTTCTTCAGGAGCTCCTCATACTTTCTTCTCCAAAGTAGTCATACAATCTCGAGTCTCTAGAAGTATAGCCATCATTTCATCCAGCTTATCCACTGGTGTTCGATTGGCCTCCCCAGAGCCTTCCCATTTTCTGGGAGGGTTTTCCTTCTCACCATACTTTCTTGTGTGGAAAAAATAATTCTTGTCAGTGTGATTTAGACCATTAGGTCCCATAGTGGAAACCTCGCTATGATACCTAAATGTAACAATCAGTTTCTTGGGCTTCTTAAAAATAGTAATTTATTTATTTATTTTAAGCTTCTAAACTAGGTTTAGATTTTATCAAGATCATTCGAAAATAATTGTCCTTATACTTTTAAATAGAATTTATCATCACGAGTAGACCATCTAGGAATGGAGTGATCATTTAATCTTCACTAGATTACCATCATGTCTCGATTCAGGCCATGAACAAGACTTGTGTAGGAAGAGAAGGCTTTCTGTGATCTCCTGATCCACCTTTGCATTCTTATGTATGCTTGAATGCAATCTTTAGCATTTATTATTTTACTACCTTTTATTAGTGGAGAAACCTCGTGATTAAATTCCTTCACGTGTGTTTCCCACCTCAGAATCTAGGTAATCTTTAACCCTTCCTCAGTTCCTGACTAAACCACACTCCAGAACTAGTGGCAGACAACATAATAAGCCATTGCATCAATTTGGCCAAAATTTTAAGCTTGTTTTCAAGACAACTCTTAATTCTAAACAAACTATTACAGTTTTTCCATAGTCACATCACAATATATATCGGCCCCCATAAATTCCATTATATGGTAAATTCATTATGGTTATGATGAGGGCACGAACCTAACCTTAAATTATTCATGATGGGTGAAGATCTAAATATTTTATTCCCGAAGTCATATTGAGCTAACCAAGCCAATGGGTCATGGTTTAAGCCCTTAAATTTTTCTACGGTATTTAGACATGCACCATACTTAGATTACATAGTTTTACCCTCATGTGATTACTCTTATGCTCAAAACTTATTTCAACATCATTAATTGCATTTCATCTTGGATTTTAGAAACACCCTCCCTTCAGAACCATAAATCCATCTTGCCAATGGTTTGTGAGATTCAGTCAATTTGAATCCCCTTAAGAGATGTGGATGGATAGAATCCAATGAAGCATTTCCAAGACTAGGTTCTATGTTTTTGATGACACAAGTTTAACAAATTTATGACTTGCATTCATAGAATAAAAAGATAAATCCTTTAGGAATTTATATGAAGCCACACATCCATTTATTAAACATAAGTTTCCCTATTGGTACAAGTAAGCTCAAAAGAGATGAATATCCCCCCCTCCCTTTTTTTAATGAAGGAAAAACAACTTGTTGATTTAATTAAAACATCTTCCAATTTAATTTCAGATACTTCCCTATCAACTTCAGTCTTAACCGTAAATAGATCAACTTTGGTATCTTTCGTAATACAACTATATTTTTAGACTGATAGATTTGTTCCTAGACAAGAGTTCTTACTTGTCTTATATTGTTGTTTCTTACATCACACCAAATTTGAAGTAAAAATTAAAATCACTTTGTCCACATCATATTTCTTCCAACATCACATCAACATAATCAGACATATAATGGGACTCAACCCAAGGCAATTATTATTTAGTCAAATGGAAAGCACCTATCATCATTATCAAATATTCTGAAGGAAGGATGCCTTTCCTTTTATCAGTTGTAAAAATTGTCTTTCGATTTACAAAACATAAAGAAAACTAAATTCCATGCTACAATTTAGGAATCAAACTCCTAAATCAAGTAGTTAGCAATTTCCACCTCCACCTTCTTCTTACCAATTCCTCATCATGTACCTGTAGATGCAATGGGTCAGTATTCACTTATACTGGCATGGCTTCTACCCCCTATGCTTTTCTCTTCCTACTAATGATAGGTCAGTACTAGTAATTAGTTGGTACAAATGTATGAAATGGCGCGTTGTGACATTCTGTACATTCAGACCATCCTATAAAATTGTACAAATTATAGGATAGAAGAGAGAGATTGAATTAAATATAAAAAATTCCATTTTCCTAATTAAAGGAATTAAAACATTACGAAAATTAATATAATCAATTCTACTTCTCACATTTTTAACAACCAGAGAAAATAACTTCCATCAATCATCTTTATTACCAAAAATGTTCCACAAAGCTACTTAACATTTTACATATGTTCAAAATGGAAATGTCTACAAGGGTACAATTCCCAATCATTAATAATGTTTAATCCTAAATCCAACACAAAAATAGAGGTATCCATTCACTCACAAGTGAGTATCAACAATTGCCACATTCATATAATAGTTGTAGACTAAAACAGTCCTATGTTTACTCAAGAAGTAAATAGTAACAACATTCAGACAACCATTAAGTAGTTGTAGCTTAAAATAACACCCAATCATTTATATAACAACTATAAAATAACATAATTTAGTCATTCCTATAACAGGTGTAAAAACAACAGCATTCAAACAACTCTATACATTGACAACATTTAACAACACTTAACCATTCACATAACAACTATAGAATAACAACATTCAGTCATTCCTATAACAACTGTAAAAATAACAGCATTCAAATAACCATATACAATTATTATAATAAGTCTATAATACGTATAAAATCCTAATTTTTAAAATAAATTCCTAGAGTTCATGAAAATAAACCTCGAGTGGTTTGGTCAATGATTCAAAGGAAGTTCATATTTTAACTAAACTTCATTCATCATTGAATAAAATCGATTCCATTAAATAAAACCCTCTCTATTAAATAAAAATCCTACTACCTAGGTTTTATCGTAGGTCAATGAGTAGCTTTATTGACTCATCGGAAAGAAAATAATTAATTTTCCCAAGTATTTGTAGAGGGAAGATGTATACCTACTAATGGTAGAGAAATTATCGAGAATCTACACCTAGACAAAAACCCTTCTTGACTACCATTTTCAAATAAATGGGTTTTTAATAAATTTATTCATATATCCAGATTTATTAAAGGTATTGAATAGAAAACTTTCATAGCAACCAAAAACTATTTATAGTCCCGTAACCAAGATAGAAACACACATCAATTTTAGGTGCCATTTTTATTTAATAAATAATAACACAATGTTTCTAGGAAACGTCCTTCTTTTTTTATAAAGAAAGACACAATGATTTTAGGCAACCATTTTTGTTACAAAAGATCACATTGATTTATACATTCAATATTTTTAACAAAGAATCACACACTGATTCCAAATATACATACCCAAATTTTAACCATTATTCCATCTACCGGTAACTACGTATTATCGGAAAGAAGAGAAATCCATAGGGAGAAAAAACCATGCCTGTAATAGTTATATGAAACTTCCAGGCTGCAATTATTTTCCAACATTTCCAAATTTTCCAATCCTTTCTCATCCAACTGCTTGCTACAAACCAGCCTAGAGAAACCCTTCCATTTTTAATCATTTAACATTATGCCAAGTCTACTAAAAGTGTGATTTCCTCGGCATAGAAGCCATGATTAATGGTTTTGTATTTATTTTGGCAGTGCTTCACCCCCATTTTATCCTCATTTCCCTCCCATGTTGAATGGAAATGTTTTACTTAACTCTAACCTTTGCCAACCCATGTGGGCTTGATTAAATCCAACCTTTGGATGAAGCCACTTGCCCCCTCTCAATATTTGGGGATGCATGCATGGGGATTCCCATCATGGTGAGGGTGGAGGGTTTGTGAGGTACCCTCCCTTATTATTTTATATTTTTTGAAAATATTTAAACTTTTAACAAGTCAACCAAAAAAAAATAATCACCTTAGGGTAGACCACATGGTATAAAGTAATAATTATTTAACTAAGTCCCCCAAAATCTCACAACATCTTAGAATATGCCAAAAAGGAGTCCACACTATGCACACGTACCATATATATATAACACTTGGTCTTTAGACCATTTATTATGCCCACCCTCCAGGGAGGCTGAGTCCAGTTTTAAAAGCTAGACGATCTAGCACAAGTCCAATGTTGCTGGCCATGTCTAACTGACATGCGGGCGTGCTTGCAAGAACATATAAGCGAGTTGCCTAAATACAAGCTTTTATATCCTGTTAAGTTAGTGTATAGGAAATGCATTTATATGTGTTAGCATGCATACCCGTACACCCATTAGGCATCTCCAACAGGGTATAATTTCACAATAATAAAAATAAATAAATGGTACACTTGCATTCATAAGTAATTTAGATTACTTCTAGATGTAAGCATGTCATAAATTGCCAAAAAGGTTTTAAATTGTTAATTTTAATTAACATTGACCAAAAACAAATGGGCTAAACTGCAAGATGTGACACTATGTTGATGGTGACCGGGGTGTAGATAGGGAAGTTTTATGTGATAGGAGATCATAATAATGGATCTGACAGACTAGAAGGATGGCAGAGAGAAGATAAGCACTGAAGAAGGATTTGAGATAGAGAGCTCATTGATAGTAGGATAGGTCGATGATGATCTAGAAGGGTAGACAATGACTAAAGCCAAGTTTGGATAAGGCCTAGGTTAAAAGGATGAAATGGGGGGGCTGCAAGTGAAGAAGATGGAAGAAAAGTTTGCTGAGGGAGCTCTGAATGTTGTAAAATCTGGTTTGAACCTATAAAATGTTATCTGCAAAAAATACAAAGATAATATGATAAATATCACATATGAGGACACAAATATGGTTATAAATCTCATGAAGGATGATCATGAGTGATGTAAGCATGTTGAAATGATGTCTAGGAGTTTTGTAACTGTTGTAAGAATTCTCATGCATGAGGAGGAAATAACAAGTCATAAGAAAGCTCTGGTATTTACATACATCTAATGATTATAGAAAGAAATGACTCAATTTTATAGGGTCAACGGTGACTGGGATGTGTCACCACTGACTATGGGGAAAGTTTCCCCAATGGGGCTGCTTTTGTGCTTTGATCAAGATTTGGGATTTCTTAAGGATTGGAAGGGTGCTTTAAAGCATATAAGTGGGCAAGGGGATTTTAGTTAAGGGAAAAAGATAGGCAAGATTAAAACAATCTAGAAAAGCAAGGGGATGCATGTGTTAGAATAAAAACATCTGAAATAGAAGGTTTGTTAGGGAATATGAGATATTAATCGAGTAATTAATTAATTAATGGGAATTATATGGACATTAAAGGTGATAGGATATTTAAGTGGGAATTTTATTAAATAAAGGGGGGTGAATTAAAAGGTCTAGCTAAGACCATGGTAAAATACATAAATGCGGGTAGAAAAGGGTAGAGATACCAAATATAGTTGTCTACATTTGCCCCTTTTCGTTGAGTGGTTTTTGCTAGCAATCCATGAGAACAAAACAATGAGATATTAAGGGTAAATGAGGATTGACAAAAAGTAGATGCTAAGGCCCCCCTCAAATAGGGGATTGATGATGCCATGGGAAATTGATGACGCGTTTGAAAGGTAGATGATAAAGGGTGGGTGGGTGAAGAAAAATAGGTAAAATGATTACCAAGGTAAGATGACCCCAAAAAAAGGCATCGCAATAACAATAAAAACTATGGTAGTGACTCCAATATAACATCGGTAGAAGATAATTACGGTCTCAATGGAGATGGGTGAAAAACATTTATGGGCTAGTGAGTGGGTGAAGATCACTACAGTATGGATGCAATCCGCCATGACCAATGGGTCATAGGAAAACATCAAAATATGTGTAACTAAATGTCAAAGGTATGTGAAATCCTTTGTACACAAGGAATCAAGAGAATAGGTATGCGTACATAAGGGATGATGATGAAAGGTTATTGTGTCCTAACACAGGTCATGAAAAATGGTAACAAAGGAAAAATTAAAAAGAGGGTGATGAAGTAATATTTCCCAAGAGGGACTAAGTATGGCCACAAAAGTGGACTTTGAGAATGTGGATGGTGCCCTAAAAGAGGCACACGTATCGCCACAAAGGTGGACTTTGATGAACAATAATGGTGCCCCAAAAGAGGCACACATATGGCCACAAAGGTGGACATGGTGCCCCAAAGGAGGCACGAATACAGACACGAAGGAAAATAGGGAAATGAACAAAAATTCCCGGATGGGGGAATAAGTATGGCTGTAAAGTGGACTATTTTTATAGATTAGATAGGATCATCAGGTAAAAATCCCAAAGGAAAAGTAATTTTGGCCATAAAAAGTGGACTTTGAAAGTGTAAACATGCCCGAAGAGAAAAAAAATATGGCCTGAACAATGGACTTTGTGATTAGAATTCCCAAAGGGGATATAGATATGGCCTAAAAGGTGGACTTTGAAATTGGATTCAAATTCCCGGAGGGGAAATAAGTATGGCCCAATGGTAATTTGAATGAAAATATGGTGCCCCAAAGAAGGGCACAAATATGGCCACAAGAGTGGACTTCAATGGTAGAAATGGAAAGAATGAATGTTGAAATAAAATGCCCCAAGGGGGAATAAATATGGCCTCAAAGGAGGAATTTGTGCTTGAAATGGATAGAATTGTGAAATAAAATTCCCAAGGGGGGATTAAATATGGCCACAAAGGTGGACTTAGAGTGTATAAAGGGATAATTTGAATGTAGAATTAAAATGTCTGGGGTGTAAAAATAAATATGGCCACAAATGTGGAATTCAAGATGATAAGGGGAGGATGCAAAATATTGAAACAAAATTCCTCAAAGGGAGAATATAGATGGGCATAAAGGAAAATATGATTAAGTTAAATTCCCCGAATGGGGAAATAAGTGTGGCCATAAAGGAAAATAAGGAAATGAATAATTACGTAAAATTCCCCAAGGGGGTATAAATATGGCCACAAGGTGGGCTTGAATGTCAGAGAGATTGAATAATCTCATATGAGGTGTGGGATAAGATGAGAATTAACAATGGTGACCTATGGGTATGAACGTCACTATGTCATGCCAAGGAACGTGTGAGGAAAAGATGCCTCCAACTATATTAGAGGTAAATAAGAAAGGGATCTAGGTAATTCAAGGCCCATATGACCAAAGAAAATTTAGTATACAACCAAAAATAGTTATTAATATCAAAGATCATAAGGATAATGGAGGAAATGAACTTGTACACCTAGTTTTGACATGAAAAATGGGTTTGAGATGTAACTTGTACACAGGAAGAGGTATATCCATAAATGGTGTTCCCTAAATATATGCCCCATATCTGTGAAGCGGAAAGAGAAAATTGATCAATGTGGGAAGTTTGCTAGAAAATTTTTTATCAATACATGAAGCTTTCTTAGGATGCCTAGTAAAATGGAAGGCTGATCAATGTGGGAATGTGCCATGAAGAATCCTTCAAATTATACATGAGAAATAGTAAGCAAATGATAGCTATCCTTCAAGGGATGGTCTACTTTATTTGATAGATGCTTTTATTTGATAGCTCATTTGATATATATATATATCTTTATTATGATTTCATGAATTGTTCCTTCGAGGGATCAATCTTTTCTTTGATAACTTTGATTTTTGACAAGAGCATCCATGAATTTTTTATTTTTACATGGGGGAGAGCTGAGACTAGTTAAGTAGACCACTTAAGAAGGGATAATGAATGTACAAGAGATACCCCTGGACCCATTTCATGGTTCCAATAGGTGAATAAGAGGGTGATGGATGTAATTATCATGAAGTTCTCACCGAGAAGGGAGAACCTATCCATAAGGAAAATGCTATGGGCAGAGCCATGGTGCCCATATTTAAGGTCACATCTAGGAAGTGACAGAAGACCACATAATTCCAAATCATTACAATGAGAGATGGAAAAGGCTAAGATGGAGGAATGATCTAAAGATATGACTAAAGAGCACTAGAAGACATGTTAATAGTAGAATGGTCACAAGTGTAATGTGTTAAGAGGTTCCACTTCTGGTTTACCATCAAGGGAGGCCAATCAATAGGATCTCAACCCATACTTGTGCGTGATAATGTATGGTCCAATCTAGTTAAGGGAAAATTTTCCACGTTGGCTCCTTTCTAGAGTAGTGACATTCTGATGATAAGGTTCGCCGATGTTAAAAGTCACATTAGCATAGGATATAATTAGAGATGTAGATGAATAGAGATGAAAACTCTATGCTCTGCTAAGGAAACAAGGAAAATATGTGACCCTAAAGAGACAAAGAGATGATTACCTAAAATCAAATTGTGGTGCCCCAACGGGAGAAAAAATATAGCCATGAAAGTGGACTTAGGATGAGATCAAATGGTCCCTTAAGAGAAGGACAAGTATGGGGAATATAATTTTAGATAGGATTGAATGAGATGAATTGGATAAAGATTATAAAATATGCACAACACCTAGAAAATGAGGAGGAAAGAATAATGGCCAAAAAAGTGGACTTAGAGTAAGGATATGGTGCCTCTAAGATAGGCATGAATATGGCCATAGTGGTGGTCTTTAGGTGAAGCCATGGTGCTCCTAAAGGAAGCACAGATATTGCCACATAGGTGGTCGTAAGAGGAGAATATGATAGATGGATAAGCTGGATAAGATCAGATGAAGATAGGTTAGATGAGATAAGACGATGTCAAGTATAGAGAGAAACTAATCCACAAGAAGAATGATCCTAGAAATAAGTCCCCCTCGCATCAAAAGAGCCATGGGAATAACATGCATGGATTAGGAAGAAGACGTGAAAGGATCAATGAGAAAGGGGTATGCTCCCCCATCAAGAGGGATATGGATAAGATAATGGATGTCAGAAGAGATGAAATGGGTCCCATGAAGGTGATTTAGTAAGGAAAAAAAATCAATGAATATGGGATGACCCTCATCAAGAGGAGTGATGCATGGAGGAGGGATGATAGATGATCATGTAGACAAACGAGGAGGCTAGGTAATTTGGATGGATGTGGATGTAGAAATAGTGATTCGGATTGGTCATGGATGAAATGGTAGAAGAAGAGGAAGAAGCCTTAAGCAGGTCATCCTTCTCAATAAGGTTATGGATGATGGTCTAAAGGGCCTTACAATGTTCAATGTCATGACCTAGTGTACAATGATAGGCACAGATGTAGTGGGAATTAAACCATGAGGGCTTCACATGGTTTGGGTCAAAAACCCTGATGGGTGGAAGCATGATGGTAGAAGTTTGGAGTAAATGTTGGAGGACTTCTGCATATGATTTAATATATGTGTTAGGAGGGATCTTTTGATATGATGTGGATGTAGAGGATGAGGGTGGATTATTTTGAGATCTTGGTGCTTTGGTTGTGATCAGTGCTCTAGAACAAGAAGGGTTGTATGATTTAGGATTGGATTGATTGGTAGGTGGAGATCGAGGTGCTCTTGATGAAGGATTTGGTCCTAGGAGGGAATCATGCTATTTGGATTTGGATTGGTTGATTTAACGTGATGAAGGAAGTGGTCCTAGGATGGATGGATGTGGCCCCAAGATGGAGGATGTAGATTTGGTATTGGTGGGAGGAATGTCAATCTTTCTATGGGGATGCAAAAGGGATCATTTTGGAAGGGTTCCATGGTTTTTGGATTTGGATTATTAAGGATTACCCTTAGTAGGGATGACAATGATTTCAACCAAAGGATCTGAAGGTGGTGTTATGGCTGATGAGGGAATTAATTTTTGCATGATTTGGTCTATGGAAGATGGGGATTGGCTCGGTGAAGGAGGGTTTGCTAGTGTGGATGAGATGGGAGGGTTTCTTATAGTTTCTGCAAGCTGAAGTGCTCTCCAATATTCTTCAAATGATGAAGGTAGTGTGGAAGAAGAGGGTGATAATGGAAATGTGGTCATGATGGTCGATAGGGTCTATGTAGGCAAGAGGATGGAAAGAGGAACCAATACAGACTATAAGGATGGTACGATGGGAAAAGGAGGAATAGATGTGGATAAGGTGGGAGAATATAATGAAGTGGATGAGGTAGATGTGGGTATGGAATTAATGATAGGTGTGGATATGAAAAGAGAGTTTTTTGAATGATGCGATTGATTAGGTCTATGTGGGAGGGAGATGATATAGGTTATGAATGGGTGGATGTAGAAATGAGGGGTTTTGTAGAAGAGGTATGAATGCCTTTTGTGTTTGTCTTAGTTATTTTAAGAGATATTGTGGATTTGGATGTGGATTGAGAAGATGTGATGCTGGATGTAGATGTGGGAATGGTACATGCAGTGGAATTAGGTGTGGGAGAGTGGGATGAAATGGATGATGTGCGCTTTGGAAAAGAAAAATGTGATAATGATGTTAAGGTATACATGGGTGGATTTGTGGATGTAGTAGATATAAGTGTAGTGATGGGTAAGCTTGCAATAGGCATGGATAATAGGTGAGGTATAATAGGATTGGTTGCTGGGAAGTAGGAATATGATGAGGAGATTGGGATTGGATGGGAGGATATAATACATAAGAAATAGGAATGTTAATTGGTTAGATAGGCATGGTGATGTCAGGAGAAGAAAGGATGGTATGAGATGATGGAGGTGGAATAATATCCATTGGTCGATGTGATCAAGAGGTGGTAGGTTTATGATGTAAGAAGTCATATATAGGGCTAGAAGAAGGCCTAAAAGAAACCAAGGGTTTGGATGGGATATTAATCATGGTGGATTTTTATGCAGAACTATTCGAGGAAATTTTTTGTTCCATTTTAAATCAGAGAAGTCAAGAAAATAATTATTTTTTTATGTTTTTTATTATGAATGTGTGAAAAATTAAAGGGGATGGATAACAAGGTACCTAGGAAAAGGTAATCTATGTCTAGTGTCAAGTTGGTTATGGATTAGAAAGTCTCAGGAAACTTCCTTTTGTATGATGAAATTCCAATCATTCAACTAGGTAGGATGATGTTTATATGTGTGATTTATATGCTCGAGATTTTGGTTATGTGTGAAAATATGAGATGTGGGAAGTTAACCCCTACTTGCGATATGCAACCAAGCAGAATGTAGAAAAAAAAATTCTTTTTAAACCAAATTGAAATGTGATTTTTCAATGAGGACACACACAAGAAAGGGAACTACGATGCAGAAAGAAGGAAATAAGGAAAAACAAGGAAAACTTGGATAATACTATTCCTTTTTTATTTTAACTTTAAGCGAAGAGTGATCTAATTGAGCGAACCTAACATGAGCAAGAAAAAATTGCATCCTTGTGCTGCAGTGTTATTAGAAGACAGAAGAAGAAGAAAATATGAAAGAAAAGAAAGAGATCACCTAAATGGTGGTTCTATTGGGCGTGCTAGGAATTTTGTAGGTATTTTCTCATTTGTTTCAATTTAATGAGTTAGCTATTAAAGAAAGTACACAACTAAGAAATGATGGAGGGATTATAGTACCTCTAACGCATGATGTGGATGGAGATGGGCACAAAGTGGTGATGGATACCACTACTACAAACTGATAACCTTATAATAACAAACACTAAACAAAAAATGGATTAGATAGGATATGTGGGGGGCTTCCCAACAAAGGGGATCTAAGAAGTGTTAACTTCCTTGGTAGATGTCAACCCCTGTATGATAATAAAATTAAGTAAAGTATGAAACAATAGATAGCATTTAAAAACAAAAGTATTCCCGAATTTGAGAAATGACTGAGATTTATGTAAAAGATGATTTATTTGAAATAGCTATAAATTACATGTTACCTAGGTTGGGTTGAAGGCGACCCAAAATCTATAGAGGCAGATCGATGGTGACTTGAGAGGGTGGATTTGGAATGTAAGCCAAATATGTAGACCTGAAGGGTCTAAATATAAATCACGAGCATGTGGATACTGTAAGTCAACTATATAAGGGAACCAAAAGCAGAAAGCTCTAGAAAGTAGAAAAAAGTAGTAAAGGAGGTTGGATTAACAAACTGGGCTAGGGTTAATGGCGACTGGGGTGTAGAAAGTGAAATTTGAAATTGACAGAGAGCAGAATAATGGATCTAGTAGAATGATAAGGATGGCATAGTGAAGATAAGCACTAAAGAAGGATCTGAGATAGAGTTCTCAGTGATAGTAGGACAAGTCGACGGTAATCCAAAATGGTAGACGGTGACTATAGCCATGTTTGGATAAGGCCAAGGTCAAAAGAATGAAATGGGGGACTTGCAAGTGAAGAACTAGAATAAAAGGTTATCGAGGGAGCTGCGAATGTTGCAAAAAATGGTATTAACCTAAAAAACACTACACGTAAACAATACGAAGATAATATGATAAATATTGCATAAAACAACACATATATGATGATAAATCTCATGAAGGATGATCGTGAGTGATGTAAGAATTTTGAAATGATGTATCGGAGGTTTACAACTATTGCAGGAATGCTCACACATGAGGAAGAATTCACAAATCACAATAAATATCTGGTATTTGCATGCATCTGATGATTATGGAAAGAAAAGACTCATTTTTATAGGGTCGATGACAACTGGGTTAGGTCATCACTGACTATGGGGAAAGTTTCCCCAATGGGGCTGCTTTTGTTCTTTGATCGAGATTTAGGATTTTTTAAGGATTGGAAGGGTGCTTTAAAGTATATATGCGGCTAAGGGATTTTTAGGGATGTTAAGGGATAAATATGGGGAAGATTAAAAAGACTAGAAAAGCAAGCGGATGTATGTGTTAGGATAAAATAATCCTAAATAGAAGGTTTTCTAGGCATATGAGATATTAATTGATTAATTAATTAATTAAGTGGGAATTTAATTAAATAAAGGGGGATGAATTAAAGGGTCTAGCTAAGACCACGATAAAATACATGCACACAGGTAGAAAATGGTAGATATGGTGTCTACATTTTCCCCTTTTTGTTGATTAGTTTGTGCTAGCAATCCATGAGACAAAAACAATGAGAGATTAAGGGTAAATGAGGATTGATAAAAGGCATATGATGATCACCCCCTCAAACAGGGGATTGATGATTCCACAGGAAGTCAATGATGCGTTTGAAAGGTAGATGATAAAGGGTGGGTGGATGAAGAAAAATAGGTAAAGTGATTACCAAGGAAAGATTCCCTAAGAAAAAATGGATCACAATAAAAATAAAAGCTATGGTGGTGACTCCAATATCACATCAGTAGAGGACAATTATTTTCTCAACGAAAATGGGTGACAATGTTCTACGAGCCAGTGAGTGAGGAAAGATCACTATAATATGGATGCATGCCATGATGACAAATGGGTCATAGAAAAAAATAAAATTATACACAACTAAATACAAAATTTATGTGAAATCCTTCATACATGAGGAATTGAGTGAATAATTAAGCATCTATAAGGGATGAAAATGAAAAATGAAAAAGTAGGTGGTGAAATAATACACCCTAATGGGTAGTAAGTATGGCCATAAAGGTGTACTATGAGAACTTAGATGGTGCCCTAAAAAAAGGTACAATCATGGCAAAAAATGTGGGCTTTAATGAAAAATAATGGTGCCCCAAAAGAGGCACAAATATGGCCATGAAGGAAAATAGATAAATGAAAAAAATGTCCCCTTGATAACCAAAAATATTATGATGTTAATTTAACCTAAATAGTTAAATTTAAGGGGGTGGTAACTAATGGATTATTATCCTAATTAATTAGTTTGCAAACCTAATTACAAAATATTAGGATAATACATGAAAAAAAAGATAAGTAGTGGTAAATATGTAGACAAAGTACTAGTAATGAGAGGAAGAAGAAGACTTCGCTAATTTTTTGGACTATGTGTTGATCTAGGTTAGGTTGATGACTGAAAAGGGATGGAAATGGTCTGATAAAGATTTGTCTTTGAAACTGTGCCCTGAAAATTTTCCCAGAATATAGCATCAAACTTGGACCATAGCAGGGGTATGGTATGGACCTTTTCGTATGGTTTTGTCCCTCTACAGTTTTAACTCCTAAACATTTTCAGCTTTGTGAATTACTTCTGATATACTTGTGTATATAATTTGAACCTTTAAAACTATGTGATGTTCATTTTACAATTGATTAAATATTCAAAACCCTTGGTGGGGGATTCCTAAAAAATAAACATTAACATGTAATATCTAAAATGTATCCAACCGCACATTACAAATTAAACCACACATTATTCTCACCTATTGTGTAATATTAAAAAATAAACATGTTATTAATAAATTTCTAGATATTACAAAATAAACTGCACATTGTTTTCACCTATCATTTGATATCTATAATGTATGCAACCAAATTTATAACCATGATCTTACTATAATGTGATTGTACTTGACCCTTTCCCTAGCTTGACTTGAGATGATGTGCCATTTTTTATTGCAAATTTGAGTAGAGGGATGCCCTAAATGAATAAGCGGATTATATGAATATGAATGGAGTCTTAGAGTAGCTTTGCTTGTGATTTCTCTTATTGTTTGCTCATTGGAATGGTAGGTATCAAGTAGATATATTTCCTTCTCCTTGATGAGAGGTGAATAAATTTCTTATATATGCATTCTAGATCTGGAAAATTTCAATAAAGCCAAATAAAATTGTACTAAATAAGTTCAAATTAAGAAAAGTATTATTAGAGGGAAAGAAACAAAATGTCCATGTTGACCAATATAATATGGACATAGTGGCGCTCTCTAGGTGATATGGTTCCAGATACATGTTTGATTGGTTTGAAAATTGGGATTATAAAATGTGAGGGTATAACTTGATTTGATGAATTAATATGACGGTTATGCAAAAAAATAGGTCATGTGTGCAAGAAATAATGAGTGAGATATAGTTAGGGATATAATAATTGGCTAAATTGAGCTAGTGTGGGATAAAGAAAAGTGTGAGAGTGTAATATTAAGTTCCTATAAACTTAAGTTTATAATTAAATAATTAATAATAGATTATATTCTTAATTATTTAATACAAACTTTAGTTTATGTTTAATTGGTAATTTAATAAATATTTTATAGTAAATTGGGGTACGATTTAATCATACCCCATCACTTTATATGTTCATGACCCATGGGGTCATTTAAATATGGTCTTGGATCATATTATTTTCACCTTGGGTGAATTGTTTGGAGAAAAGTGAGGGAAGGGAATTTACTGAACTGTAACAATGTTTCTCAGATTAATGAAACTTTCTCTCTTTGACCGTGGTTTTTACCCCTTCGGGGTTTTCCACGTAAAATGGTGTCTCTATGTTTTTTTGTTTACTGCATGGTTAAATGTTATTTATTAATATATGGTTGAATAATATTTTCTATGTTATTTTATAACCTCGGTCCTAACAAAAAGTGTTGTAAAATTTGTGTTTTTGGAATGCATGAATTACCAAAATGATTTTCTACATTTCCCCCCTTAAATATTGAATTTAAAATTGTGTACTTAAAGGAAAACTTACCTAAGTGTGTAGACACACTTTTTCCTCACTTGGAATGGCTTGTGCTTATGCTAGGAGTTTGTGTTTATTTTTCCAAGATGAATACCTATAGAGAAAAGTGTAGTTAATGTCCATAGTATAGGAAATCAAACATTAACGTAAAATTTTTAAACTTAGTGTGAAAATAACAATATGTAAGTAGAAAAACAAAACAAAGGAAAGTGTACACTTGATTGTTTTTGTGAGATATTTAGAGAGAGTACTCCGGTTACCATTTTCATGGAGATTTGCTATGATTTTTGATGGATCTGGTTGGAAGGAATTGGGGGTAATCATTCCCCATGCGGAATGTGCTAAGGAGAATAGAAAGAAGTGAAAATGCATAATATAATGGTGAAGAGAACTGTATAGAGAACGTTCAAGTTGCTTTGCATCCCTTGACAAAAAATGAGTAATGGGAACTTAATCCTACAAGGATAATATTAATCTTAATAATTCCTAAGACCCACAAATAAGCTCCACTATAAATAAACAGGAACCCAATTGATTTACAAATGATGTAATAAAGTACGAGGGAAATTCTAACTTGCACATATTATTAGTACCACCATAATATGAGATTGAACATGAATTATGTCACTAAAATTGAGTAAAGATCCTGTAACTATCATTGAGAAATTATATGGACTGATAAAACTATTGAATCTTCCCCCAATATGGAAGTGTGTGGAATGGGCCATAATATCCAGATGCTATGGTATTTTTTGTATGGTTTGGTCTTTGATCAAATTTTGTTTATCATCTGATTTCTGAACCTCTACACTATTTGATTCTATATTGTGTCATTTTTTTTCTAATTTTGTAATGTTGTGAGGGTGAGATATCACCCTATGGTTGTCCCCTTCTTTGGGGCATGCGAGATAGAGCACTGTGATCATGCCATAAACAAGAGGACTTGTAGTTAATGTGCACATATGCTATAGGATTCCTACAAGGAAAAAAGGGGGAGTGTATATGGTGTATACCATGGAGTATACATAGTAATATAGTAAAAAAAACTAGTAAAGTGTTAGTAGCAAGCAATAGAGAAACATCATAGTAAATGTAAGAAAAATCATGTAAGGGCACAAAAATATAACATTATGGAAAGAAATATGCTACATACATGAGACACCACCTAGGATATCACAAGAAAATAAAGGAACTCAAGGCCAAAAATAAACAAACAAGTAACGTAGGGCATTTCCTGCGAACAAATTAAAGCATAGAGCAAGCATGTAAAATAATAAACAAGTCATATGATGAAAATGATCCAATTTGAAAGTAACATGTAAAACAAATACTGCACAATAAACCCATTATCATGTTAGAGTAATAAATTATATGTCATGATGTATGCACTAAGTGAATGAGGTAAGGGAAAGTAAAGTAGAAAATAATTGAATAATAATACCTTTATATGAGAAAGTATAAAGTGGATGCCCCCAATTATCGTAGAGGAATTGGTAAAGAGAAATGTTAAAGCATCCCACATCATGTAACAATCTATGTGTATCTTACATTCAATTTAATATACCATATGAATGCACATGTGTATAGAAAATGGATATTTCATATTATGCATCAAGCTAACATGATAAGTAATGTACAACATGAATAGTATACACAAGCAATTAAACAACCAAACAATAACGATGTAAATATTTTTTGATGTTTGTATATATGTGGTTGCTTTTAGATTTTAAGTGTATTTGTATTTTTATGCCCCCTAAGGGTATAGATTAAAACCTATTATCCAAAGAGGAGTGAAGATATAAGAATTCCCCAAGAGGGAAAATATTTAGATTATTAGTGCCTTTTATGAATTATATATGTAACCAGATGTGGGAAAGAAAGGTTCCCCCAGTGTGTGTGTGAAAAGTGAGGTTTGGGTGTTTATCCACTACCTCAATAGTCAATGTAAACTTATAAAAAAAGTGTGTAATTGGGAAATGAGGTGGAAATCAAATTACCCTAGTGTGTAAGCAGTGTATGAACTATCCAATGAGTACGTTGAGTGAAGGCCCACTATCTACCATTGTGAATGAAAGAAGCATATGATAATGAATTAAGAGACTAGTTTCATGTGAGATAGTGTGTGTGATTGTGTTTGATCATGACGATACATTATCAAGTAGTTTTGAATCATAGTGATGATTATTTTTATGTTTTTTATTAGATGTATGATGTTAGAATAAATGATGAATGAATAGTGTAGTATAAGTGATGATTTTACATTAGTTGTTTGGTGTAGCTAAGAAATGTGGATGATTATGAGATGATTGAATATTCACTCTTATAGTAGAGAAATTGATGTTCCTTAACCTTTCGTATGGGAAAAAATCCAGGAGTAATCATGGAGAAAGAGTTCCTGGAAACATATGCATAGAATGTAGGGAGGTTGATCCCCTTGTGCTGATAATGAATCATGAAAAATTGCTAACATACATGGGGACATGAGCTAAGAATCAATAAAGAACCTATATAAAGGCTAGGAAACGAATTTTTATGTGCAACTTGAGAAATTTTAAAGAAGATATGTGGGAAGAATAAATTCCTAATGATGGTGGAATAATATTCATAGAGACATTGTTAATATTGGGTTCTTGTGATACAAAGCATTGTTATTTTGTGACCCATTTAATCTTATACTTTGTAGTAGATTTCATTTGTCACTTGTTTTTGGGTCAAATCTAGTGGAGGAATTCATAAAAACAACTTATTATTAAGGTGATGATTGTGTAGGGTTACAAATTTTGGTGAGAAACATTGTAGCACATGACAGTGTAATCGATCGGGATGTCATGCATGAAAGGAGATGATACTCTTGTATTTGAGTAACTTGAGATTATTATTAAGTTAATAATAATCATTCTCTTAATTCCCATTGATACTATGGATTTTTTTAGAAAGGTTTATTATAATTTCATTATAATTGATAAGGAGGTTAGTACTCATTAGAAGGTAACCAAATCAAATGCTTATTAACTAGTGTGTGTAAGTTATCATGTGGCGTAGTAGAGTGATAAAAGTAAAGGGGTTCCCGTTTAAGAGGAGTGGACCATGGTGGATTTATATATGGATGTGTATTGAGGTGAGTTGTATCACTATGATAAAGGACCTTAACCTTATGTGTATGGGGGGATGAAGAATGTGAAGCTATTGCAACATTGTCAGTGGATGGAGCATGATTGTACAAAGTGAGTGGATGCAAAGGATAGGTATATGTGTCATGTGTACATGTAATATATGTTAGATTAAGTATCTCTTATTCTAAGAAAATATCTCGAAGAAATTACTATAAAATATTCATATGAATTATACAATAAATTTTTCTTAAGAGGAAATATCAAGCCATGAAAATATATATATTGCATTTCTAAATCAATAGGTTGATATATTAAATGATACATACAAAATTTGAAATTTAGGATACAATCACTAATAGATTCAATAATTCCTTGATGTAATGATGGAAAATTCTCATATGTAACGTTAGGCCCATTATTAAAGATAAACCACCTAAGAAATGATTTTCAATGTCAAGAAAAGTAGTCACAGATCCACAAGGAAAATGATGAAACCAATCTAATGAAAGGCACATGAGACTACTATGGAATGCTTTGAGGAACAAAATATCATTGGGATGTGAATCCATTGTTACTTGATAAGCCTTGAGGTACATTTAAGGGTTACTCATTCCATCAAAGACTATAAAAGTAGGCATGGTAAAACCTGTAGGAAAGGAAAAATTACATATCTTCTTAGGGATAGGATTTCCATAAACAAAATCAGGACTGATACTAGCATAAAATGCCTTAATTTCAAGGGTAAGCTTATGAAATTGATTTTATAAGTCATTTAAAACATTGATGACAAAAATGAATTCTTGTTGAGGAATATCATAGGAATTAAGAGACTCATTGATTGGTTACATCTTGCCATTATATGTAGTCATGGGGACACTATTGGGTTAGGATTGAATCATCGAGTCAGCTAGTTTAGAAGTTATATTACCACTAGGAGGACTATGAGAAGAACTAGAAGGAATAAAATCTTGGACACATTTGTCAACAAATTCCTTAGCAAAGGAAGAATAAGAAATATATTCATCATTATGTTCACTATTATGTAAAATATCCTTTTTGAAAATAAATAGTAGGGATATATACATCATTTGTAACAACATTTTTTCACAATCATCTAAGACATCTTGTGGAAAAGTGAGAAGGAACAATAACATCATTTACAATAAAATTTTGTGCATGAGTAGATACAATATAATTTAGAGGAGGAAGGGAAGGAACACATGTATCAGTTGCAACCAAATTATTCTCACAAGTATTTTAAAGATTATTTTGAGAGGAAGAAGGGACATAAACATGATTTATAACAACATTTTATGCATGAATATCCAAGGGAGAAACACAAGCAGTTATAGGTGAAGCATTGATAACATAATAAACATTAAATTCGTCATTTGAGAAATGTAAATAATCCTCTATATATGAATCGTGACTATTATAACTACCAGAGATTTAGTGTCAATATAGTTACAAATATATAAATCAAAGTCAAGAAGTGGCAAATCATCTATCACGTTTGTAAAATAATTAGATGTAACTAGATGAATAACAACAGTGGGATCATTATGAATATATAATATTTGATTAGAGGTAAAATAAGGTTGAGGGGACCCTACCCCCTACAATTCAAATCTCCAAAAGAGAAGATGAGAGATTACATAACAGTAAAAAAGATAACATATATATTGATAATATCAATTGAGCTCCTCCATAAGCCATAAGACTAGTTTAAACCATAGAAAAAATAAATAGAAACATCGCATACAAACTAACAACATAATAAAAGTAAAATAGAGTAATAACAACCACCCTCACAAAGATCACTTTTGGGCTTTTTCAAGCCCATCAAGCACTTTCACCCACTCCTTATCTAGAGATTGAATGTTGATACCCAACGATGTCAGATCACATCCTTTAAGATCCACTTTTATTTTCTTGAAATTTCTATGATCATCCATAAGCCTATAAGAATTTTCTAGATGACCAAGGGTTTGGAGTTGTTGCAAATTATATTTCACCGTGACCACACTCCATTCCATGTAGCTATGTAAAATAGCTCTAATGTGATCCACCTCATTCATGAGGTAACTACAATTGGCTTTCATAGTTTCAATCTCTCCACCACTTTTTTCCACTTCTTTGACCTGTAACTTCATTTTATGCCAATCATTAAAGAGAAAATACACAAAGATACTGGTAAGCCTTATATCACCCTTTGGCTTTTCTATATCCAAAGTAATCTTAGCCAAATGGTTATCACCTTTCACAGGACCCACATGACCCATAGCCTCAAACTTTTGTTCCAATTGAACATTAACAAGAGCCTGATTCTCCTGTTTACTTGATCCCCCTTTAGATTTGATAGAATGACTAGAATTGTACTTGGATTTAAGCTCTCTAAGATTCTAAGTAGCAATGATTTCAATGACATACTTTTTCTCCTCTGACGAATTACCTTCCTGTGATTTCAAGTCATCACTAGAGTCCTCCTCATCTGATTCTGAGTCTTCTTCCTTGGCATAACCATCAAGAGCTATCTTTAGGGAACTTGATTTTTCTATACCAAGAGTGGTTAGTTTAACAAGGGTGAGTATGAATCCCTAATGGAGAGGAACAAAAACTCTATTATTTTAAAACTAGGTTATGAAAGCGCTCAGAGAGAAAAATAGAAAGTATGGGAAGCTGAAGCTATGGCCATGATGAAAATGATTAAGCATTGGCCCTATAAAGTGAGAAATTGAATTAGGGTAAAATCCACGTCATCATAAGGCCTAGGAAGAGAGGAACGGAGAAAATTGACAAAGTGGGGGGAGAGTTTTTCATTACCTCTAAGAAATAGATTTAGTTCATCCATGGATTCATTTTTAGGTTTATAAAAATCCCTTCTAGTAGCATCCAATCCCATCACCTTATCAATATAATCCACAATTACCTTGATAAGAATACCTTTCATTTCCATGACTGCCCATTTTTTTGTAGTCTCCCATACTATGGAAAAATGTTTACTAAGATTTTCAAAGTGGCCTTCAAAATTTTTGAGGAAGAATGAAAAACCTTTTCCCTTGAACACATCCATTTCTTCTAGCTTCACCCCCTCTAGGTCAAAATTCTCAGTCCTAACAAGGTCTCCCCCCATTTAGAATCACGACAACCAATTCACAAAAAACCCAAGCTTCAGATTAAACATAAAACTACAAGAAATCCCAATAATAACATTATTCCAAGCACGAATGATGAAAATGGCCTTAAAATAACATGATAAAACCAAAGCCTAAATATTCTCATCATCCCATGATAAATTCACACTATACATACAACTTATGCACATTATGACCTTAACACACAATGATCTGACATTATTTGGTGATATGTGCATATTGATCATTGTGGAGGTGTGCTCGCACCTTGGTGTCAAAAACTTCCAATTCATTGATTAGTGTTAACTCATGACAATTAACCCCCATGTTAGCAAAATAGTTAGAAACATAATTATCCTCTCTATAGATATGCTTAAAATTTATAGTTTCAAACAAATTAGACATCTCATTTATACTCTTTATATATTTTTGGATAGATGTAGAAGTGGTACCTCTACTAGTAATGTTGCTGATAATGTTCAATGGATCTCCTTCCACTTCCAATCTAACAAATTTGTATTAATGTGCTATAGAAACCCCCCAAAAAATAGTGGTTACTTCAGCAACAAGATTCGTTTGTGTGCCACTGTTACAGTGAAACCCAAGAATAAATCTTCCTTTAGAATCATAGAAAACCCCACCACAAGCAGCTCTTCTGGGGTTTCCTTTGGATGCCTCATCAAAATTTAGCTTAATACATTCCTTGTTAGGTTTCACCCAAACTTAGAGTCTAGGATTTAGAATAGGGTTACTAGTTTGAGTAGAATCTATACCCCAATTTGTGGAAAAATAAACTCTCATTCAAAATAATAGTTTTATTGAGTGGGGCCAAGTTTGAGAAATTTGCGTTAATAACATTAAAACAACAAATTCTAACATTCTTGATTGTATCCTTCTTCCCTTTAAAATTTCTTTTTTCTCTCTCTTTAAAAATTTCCCAAATAGATGCATAATAGAAAATTCCCAAGGATGTTTTAATCCTAGACTCTATGATTATGAACATCATGAGTATAAATGTTAATTTTATACATTGCTAGAAGCATGATCATACAAAGAGGTATGGTAAGAAACCACAAATTTATTATTTTTACTTACAATAACACTCATACACTTTGGGATTATTATATTTAGTATATGCATGATAACCATAACTAGAAGGACCATGATACATGGATGGACTATAATACGCATTAATATCATTTACATAGGGATCTATGGGAGAGGATCAGGTACTATGGTTGCATAAAATCTTATGATAATCGATACAACAAATCTACAAAAAAAAAAAAAGAAAACCAAGAAGACAAATAGATATGCATTACAATGATAGAGAAAAATCCAATTAGGTGGAAAATAATGAGAATCAAAACATGGAGGGATGAAAATAAATATACCACAGGGATAAAACCCAAAAAGTGATGTTGGCAAAAAATTGATTGTCGTCAAATGAATAAAATGACCATATATCAAAATAGAATTTGAATTCAACAAAAAAAGAGGTATGTTTGAATCTAATAAATTTAAAGATTAAATTCCAAGGTATTTTTCCAAAAGTGTATATTTTTATCATTATGCTCTATGTTGGAAATTGTAGGCATTTAGAGGGGGGTGAATCAGTGCTTATACAAATTTTAACCCATAATTCAATTTCCTTAACATAGATGTATTGAAAAATAAAAAATCACACAAAAGACATAAAATAAAGAGAACACATGAGAGAAACATATTTTAATGTGGTAAACCCTTCATGGGAGAAAATCCCACTGAAACCAAGAGCTAGGCTAGACAAAATGTCATGTGAAAGTTACATTGATTTCATGTTGAGAATCAACTCAACAGTGAGCTGCAACTCAAAATTTTATTCAAACTTCTACTTTACCTTTAACAAGCTTCAAATTTCATGTAATATTCAAATCCCAACACTTCAACCAAGCTTTAACTTGATCTTTTGTAAGCTTCTACTTACAAGGAAGCTTCAACTACGTTATTGCTAAGAATTTACTTAGACTTATTCAAAAAATTTGATCACTTCTCTTGTGTTGTATCTAAAAAATTATTATGATCACTTATAAATCTCAATTAGTTATCTTCTCACACTCCTTAAACTTCTTCAAGTACATTTCAAACATCTTACCTTTCACATTATCATCCGGTGTATAATTTCATTCCTCAACAACTCAAGATACATACTTGGTTTTCATTCCATTATTGAACCTTTAATTGCACATTCATAAAAAAAAGTCATTAACACAATTATATATTATAACTCATCAAAATCAGATCTCTTGAATATCCCTTGCACTTCCCCTTCAAAAAGGAACTATTCAACTTCACTTGCAAACTCGAATTGGGAAGTTGAATGACATCACTTCAAAATGACTTCATGTAATGATTACATCTGATTCAAAGTCAGTTTCAGATAAAAACATGACCCAAACTATCATGGAATTTATAATATTAATTTTTATCACTAAATAAATCCAAAATTAGTTGCAAGATAGATGGGAATCTACTTACACTCAGATCTGACTTCTGACCTCTCTTTTATAACTTTACTGTCAGATTTTTTGTCTTCTTCTTTTCAAGGAGATTCATTTTTATTTTAGAAAATGTAAAGCTTACCAAATGTAATAAAATTGGTTTCACATTTCAAGTGACCCATCACATGATTTATTGGTTTCAAAACTCACCATTTCTTTCACAAGAATCCATTAAAGCCCATATTTTCAAGCAGGTGTACACATACATGACTTTTTCAAAAACCAATCAAGAGATTACTCCACCAACACAAGTATATGAAATTAAAAATATTCTTGATTATTGGAGAATATTTTTAGGGACCTGTTATTTATCTTCAAAAATTTTGAGCAAATGAAACACTTCTATTCTCATCAAGACACACTAATTTTGAAAATGTCTTACAAGAGTTGTAGACCCATAAAATCAGTCCTTGCTAAATGAGGTATAAATTTAATTTAAAACATGATAATGGATCCTACCATACAATTATATAAAGGTATTGATCTTTTGAATATTTAAAACTTACCATAAAGCTCTAGTTCAAGGATTTTAGCATGATAAATCTTGAATTTTTGAGATAACTTTAACTATGTTTGAGACCCCAAAAAACTATTCTTATTCATTAGATCTTCCAACACACAAAACATCATTTTAATGATGAACCAAATATTGAAAAAATTAACATAGGACTTGTAAATAAACTTCAAGAACTCATTTTCATAGGTTATAAGGATAAAAATACATTTACACCTCTGTTTCTCATACCTACTTGATAGGCTTGAAAAAGGAAGTTTTGGCCATTTTAACTTGAACACAAATTCATTTCACTAGATAAAATAATGTTCTCAAATATGTCATATGATACTCATATCATATTTCTATGGTCATATATTGCTTCAATAACTTGCATTTGCATCAATGTCGTCTCAATTGAATTAACCTAATTTTTCTTATTCTAGTCCTTAAGAGGAAGAAACCTTGTCTGACATGTATCATAAAATTTATACAAATCAATAGATCATTTTACTTAATTAACATCACTAACAGACTCCCGTCATCATCCAACAATTTTTTTAGTATGGGTTCCTTTATAGCTTTTTTCTGTGCACTGAATTTCTCACAAAAAGGAGTGTTTCCTTATGGGGAACACCATGAGACATGAACTCATACCAGCATTAAAATTTTCTTTGATGAATTATATGCATGCCCAAAATCATAAAAAATAAAAACTATTTCACTTGGAGGCCTAAATAATCAATTTTCTCCATACCGATATAACTGGGTTTGAGGAAGGCTTCAGACAACTTCACGAAAGAGGATAGAACTTTCTTATCTGACATCCATTTGATCTCAAAAAAATTTTAGAACATTTTAATCCCCATGCTATTAAAATTTTATTCTTATGATTTATTCAAAGAAAGATCCAAAATTTTTCTTGAAGGCTAAGAAGTTAGGGTGCTATTTTAACAATTTTACTTAACCCTGTTTTATAGAAAATACAATAGCTTGAGAAACAATCCTCCTTAGGTACCAAAATTTGTACCAAAACTTCAGTACTACTTCCTCCATGAAATTTAATGACTATTTTTTCTTGGTTCACTGTAAAACTTCCAATCCAATCTCATTTGTGCATGTTAAACTTACTTGCCATGAAATGATATTATACCAATGATCCTGAAAGTGCCTTTAATAGTTGAATTATGACATGTAAATTCGTAATTGGACTATTTAAAGTGTCCCTAATCACTTCCCATGAATTTATTATCTTTCCATACCTTTTTTTTGTTTCATACATTCATACTAGGTCATTAACTTAGGTCAATTTGAGCTAGTTTGCACTACAAATCACCACTTATAAACTATTATTCATCATGTATCCAATTAAATATGTCATGTTATGTGTTTAATTCCTTTAACATTCTTCACTAGCATCCTCATGCCTCCACTTCACCTTTCCATGTCATTTTTCTACATAGGCCTTAGGATTAGGCATCCTAAAATGAGATAGTTTGACAAATCCACCTCATGTGCCTCTATATTCATCATTTAGAACCTTTTTCTACATCATTTTCATGATATATAATGGTTTCCATCATCCTAGTGTGTTCTCACATCATCACCTTTCTTGTACTTGTCACTAGCTACTCAGGAATTCTATGCTTCATTGGGTGTTCCCAAGCCATTAATATGTTATTCCTTGTCTAAGTTATTATAAACTCTCTATAGATCTCTTCCATCCTTATTTTTCATTAATATAACTTTGAAATTAATGAAAAATCAACATACACCTGCCAAAAATATCCCCCTTTGTCATTGATGGAAAAACCTCTAAATTCTTCTCCCCCTTTTTGCATTAATGACAAAGTACATGGTTATAGTTCATGTTATACACTTGCATTAGCTTACTTGACCCTATATTGGTTGGAAACCTCAACTTAACTCATCACTCAAGCTCTCTCTCTCTCTCTCTCTCTTATCTCTCCTTTCTTTTACTCTTTTTTTGGCCTTCATCATGTATTGAATTCATTGTTTCTCCCCTGCGAAAGATGCATTCATGGCTCACAAACCTGCCAAAAAACTATATTTTTGAGTGAAAATATTCTCCTATCATATAAATATATACATCTTAGTCAAGAAAAAATTCAATTTTATATTCTCATTGTAGGCAACTTTAGGACTGTGTTCCCGGAAGCAACTTTTTAGTGTATTTTGGTCAATCTTTAACTTGTTATAGAGGATAATTTATCTCGTGAAATTATCCTTTCAACCTCTCCCTGAGGTGATACCATCCATATCTCCTTGATTTTTTTAAAAAAATGGCCTTAAAACTTAATCTCAAGTCATACATTTAGACAAACAACTTTGCCTCTACCCTGAATTGAATTTTTAGTGTTTGTAGTCTCTATCTACTTAGTTTATGGTTTTATCATTTTATCCCCTATGAATAAGCATTTAAAATTCAAATTTACTTTATTTATTCACCTTCTAGCACCATATCCTAGGAAGTATAACATTCTAAGATCATTAGAACCTTATTGATTGGCTTATCTCATTATACCCTTTTTATACTCAGCTGCAATAGACCATCCATGACTTTGTAATATTGTTGTCATCTTAAAGTTGGGATTTACATGTTATATTGCAGGAATTTATCTTGATATCAAGACCTATAGCATCATCTTCTCTTAGGAAGGACTATGTGTATTGATCATTAATTTTCATTAAGACATATCACACTCTTATATCATCTTGTAGGATTCTCTTTAAGGCACTAGAATAGAGTTTCATATTGCCCTTATGCTTTATTTCCCTTATTATTTTCATTATAGTATGCCTTAGAGATTCTTACCAGCTTGATCTGTTATGGTTGTGTCTTCATCACTCTCCAATGATTCATACCTTGTCTCAACCTATTTTCTTTGTCTGAGTTGTGAATCTCCAAGATCACAGATCTTGTTTTGTAATCAAGATTCCTTCAAACCTTAATGAATTGATGAGTTATTCTTACCCTTTGCAACCATATGAGAAACAATACTCAATTTTATCCTTGTGTGTAATATGTTTTTGATTTGTGAAATATTCTCTTCAAGACTGTGGTAGATATTACTCCTTTTCCAAACTTTTGATGATTATGATTAGCACCCACACCTACACCACAAGTTGGAGATTATATTCCTTGTGAATGGTCCAATAAGTCCTAACAACAAGGTTTATCATTGCATGGTACCCTTTCTTCCCTTAACAATTTCTTAAATACTTGATAAATTAGATTCACTTATACATTTGACTGGGACATGCTTGAATTATCATGACAAGATGACATCACTAGATTTTATCATATGTTTCCTGGGAGCATTTGAATCTTCTTCATGATGGGCCATATTTTTTACACTATATGAAACTGATGGTTAACTTAGATAATCAAGCCATTCTTCATTGAACGTTATCTTTTGAGGACTTACATATCCTATGTGATTTATAAAATACACATATATCATGATTAGTTTGGAATCAAGAGTGGCTCTTTGACATGGTGGATCAACCAACACACTCTTTCCTTTGTTTTTATATTCAATCAAGATGTCTCAACCATCCTATACAAATCTAGAAATCTTGAAGTCAGACCTTGACAGTAAATGAAGTTCTAGAACAATTGTTTATAGAATGGGTGAATAACCCTTACTTTCAATAGCTCTTATATATAGAATTTTAGGAAATTAATTAAGCACACATAAATTTTGTCTCAGCATACATTTTCCACATGAAGAGTCTTCAACCTTCTTAGCCATTTCATAAAAATTGTCACTAGTTTCCCAATTTTCACAACTTTGAAGTCTAAGCCTTGATTCAAACCAGGGTCTTAAAATTCCTTGGTCACATGGGATATACAAACTTGTTCCTTCACTATGAATCCTTGATATTTAAGAGAAGTTCATTTTTCATTTGGTTCAATTTTTTTGTCTCAATCCATAGACATAAGTGATAATAGGATTTAGAATTATTTTAAATGTTTCTTACAAGAAGGATGGTTGCATGAGTTAAATTATTCCTTTATAAATTTACAATCATTAATGAATTATATTCATCCACACGTTATTAAATAGAAACATCCTAGGATATTGCATTTCTCCAAATGAATGTTTACCACTAAACATGACTCATACATAGTTTGTGTGCAAGTATATCTCAAGTGTGTCTTGTCTTATCAACCCTCATCCTTCTTCAATCTATTTAGCTACTTTTTTGAGTATTCTCTCACATTATTAATCATTTTCACATCTCTCATAAATTTTACTACGGCATAATCAACCATTTTTTCTCTTAAACTTAAGAAACAAAGATTCACTTAATGCTTTTCTGAGTGAGAAACAAGATTTCATCATGAATGTCAAATATTTCACATGACTGAGAGATAGTTTAACTAAAATACTTCTTGAATCTTGATATGAGATTCATATAGATGAAATATTTTCGATTATAGAGTCTAAAAATGAATTTTACTCTTTCAACTTCAATTCTTGCACCAAAATCTAAGAGGGTTTCACTCAGAAACCATGAGTGAGTACTTCCTCGTCAAGTTAGCCATACCAATTCTCAAATCTTATAACCATCACTAACATGTTTTCACACATGTTTGTAATATTATAGTTCTATTAATAGGCAAAAGTATTCACCAAATAAATTTTTAGCATCTATAACCAACCTGCTTTGCCCCTTCTCAAACAAGGGTTCACTCAAAGTCATGTCCAATTGTAATTTTTCAAGACTTAAATGGAATCATGATGGATCTGGTCCCTTAAAAGGATTTTGAAGAAACCTTTAACTCTTATAGGCTAATTACAAAATCTCCTTGTGCACTTTTCAAGTCTAGTGAACTTTCTTACAACTCAAAACTAGCTTGTAGCTAGGCATAATGATTCTTCCCTCAAGTGCATACCACAAGAGATTCCTTTTCAATGCATTATTACTTCTTCTAGCATGTTAATATATCATAAATTCTTTTGCATACTAGCATACCTGATGATTCTTGAATTTCCATCAAATAGATCAAACTTAGATTTTGCATATTGTGACTAAAAACAACATGATTTGGTAGTATTACTCAAATTCTTCTAAGATTAGGCTGAAAGCTTGTATGACATCTTCATAACATGAAGCATTTACTGACATGATCATGCATAAGACAAAATTTCCACCTCTTTCATAGATTTGGACAACACCTACTATTGATGACTCAACCTCAATGATACTAATGTTTGTTCCACATAGAATATGCCTTCTATAATCCTAGAGAAGGAATATTACCTCATGAGATCACCTTAGAATAGTAGGGAGACATAAACGTAGCTGGATGACTCAATCTTTCCTCCTTTTTATCTTGACACTTTCTCAATATTCTTAGATGTCCTGATAATTGTCATTATTTCACCACTTAGACCTTAATTTTCTAATTTCATGCTTGATAGATAATGATGAACTTCATTTACTTGTTCACTCTTATCCATAAATTGAGTCTTTTCAGTACTGACACTAAGCTTGCTCTCATCTTTCTCAATATGGACACCACTTCCTGATGTATTCCTTGAGCTGGTCTCTCCCATGAATTTCTATAACAACTTCTTAGGATTAATTTTCACTTTATATACCTTATTAACCTTCCTTTTGACTACTGAAGTTTTGCTACTATGACTAGGAGGTTGATTTTGGAAAACAATCTTTGTAAAGTTTCTAAGTTTATGAAAATTTAACCACCTAACTTGGATATTTATTTTATATGAGTATGAGATAAGATTCCAACCATACCTAGCACTCTCATTACCATAAAAATTTCTAGAAACATGTCCACTTCTATGAAAATTATAGCAAATTATCTTATTCATACCTCTAGATTTTTCTACTCTCCAAAACTGATCATTTGATTCTTTAAGGTAATGTTGAGCTATGTGACCTTTCTCTCTACAATTGAAGAACACTCTATTCTTTGTTATCTCATCTATGTTTTCCCTCCATAGATGATTATTCATGGCATGATTCCTTCATTCCTTAGCTCTGTGTCCAAAATTATGAGAAGAGAGACAATAACTAGTGAATTCTCTTTCATACCTAAATGCAATTGGTTACCTAACTAATTTAGGCCTGCTTGAATTTATCCCTTTGGTCATCTTCATGTCTGATTGTTTTCTTGCACTATTTTTGTCATCTGCACATTTATTTGTAGGTTCTTTTGTGAAGCTTAGTCATGTCTTGTCATTCACTACCTTTTGTCTATCCAACATTCCATGCAATGCTTCATAACTCTTTTCCAATTTTCCATAAATTTGTAGCCTTTCTTTTGTTTCTTCAAGCTCATCTCTCAAATATATCTGTTCTTCTTCATGTATCATGCAGGTATTTTCCTTTTAATTTAGGGATTTTGACACTTTATCAATTTGAGATTTTAGCTCTGTGTTGACTTTGAGATGCTTTTTCTCTCTATCTTTGAGAGATTATGAGATCATCTCAATTTGTGCCTCAAGTTTTTTGATTTCATCCTCGTATTTTTTGTTTCTGAATTTCCTCAATAATTTTGATTTATTCTTCATATTCCTTCACCAATATCTTCAACTTGTATTTCTTTTTCCTTTGGTGTTTCATTTCTTCTAAGGAACATATCAAATCTTCTTCAAGATTTACTTCAGCTTCCTCTTCATCTGACATTTCATCTTCACTGAGATGTCTATCTCTTGAGTTGTTTCCAGGAACTATCTCTATAACCATTCTTATATTTCAAGAAGGACCTACTCCAAGATGTTGGAATTGATTCAAGAGTACAAATATTTTATACCAATTGTTGGAGATTCTAGACATTGAGAGGGGGTGAATTAGTTCTTATACAAATTTTAACCCATAATTAAATTTCCTTAACTTAGATGTATTAAAAATGCAAAATCATACACAATGCATAACATAAAGAGAACACATGCAAGACACAAAGTTTAATGTGGGAAACCCTTCATGAGATAAAAACCCAATGAAACTAAGAACTAGGTAGGAAAAGATGTCCTATAAAAGTAACATTGATTTCATGTTGAGCATCAACTCAACTTGAAGCTGCAACTCAAAAATTTAGTCAAGTTGCTACTTAAAATTTAGCAAGCTTCAACTTGCATGGAAGCTTCAACTCAAAAATTTAGTCAAGCTGTTACTTAAAATTTATCAAGCTTCAACTTGCATGGAAGCTTCAATTCTCAACACTTCAACCAAGCTTCAACTTGATCTTTTTTAAGTTGTTACTTACAAGGAAGCTTCAACTACCTGAATGTTAAGCATTCACTTAGACTTCTTCACAATTTTTTATCAGTTCTCTTGTGATGTCTCTCAAAAATTATCATGATAAACTCTATAGATCAATTCCTTCTCTTGTCACACTCCTTAAAATACAACAAGTACATTTCAAACATCTTCCCTTTCACATTATCAGCTTCTATATAATTTAATTCCTCAACAACTCAAGATACATACTTGGTTTTCATGCCTTTTATACACCTTCAATTACACATTCATCGATGAAAAATTAAATCACACAATTAGATATTTAAACTCATCAAAATCATAGCTCTTGATTAACCCTTGCACTTCTCCTTCATAAAGGAACTATTCAAATTCACTAACAAACTCGAATTGGGAAGTTGAATGACATCACTTCAAACTGACTTCATGCAATGATTACATCTTATTCAAAGTCAGTTTTAGATACACATCTAACCCAAATTGTCATGGAAGTTATAAGATTAATTTTGATCACTAAAAAACTCCAAAATATGTTGTCAAAATAATGGGAATCTATAATGTAGCCAAATTAAGAACAAACCAGATATGTTGCAAATATTATGAACGCCAAAAGAAAATAGATCTCCTTCTTTTCCCTAAAATAATGAATTACAATGTTTCCTAAATAGGAAAAAAAATCCCAACTCGAGTTTCCAAGTAAACTCTAGCTAACTTTGACTAAATCTACTCTAGGTGGCGTAAATTACTATTTTTAGCAGTTTGCTAGAACCTACTATTCTTAGTAAGTTCACATGCTTATTCTTACGGGCACAAAAATTTCCAAACATCTTCTACATACCTAAATTAGAGGAATTTCCAACTTTCTAACTCATAATGCAATTAATAGACTAAAATTACCTAATGCTCAAAAACAGGAAAAAACTGAACTATAACTTAAATCCTAATTTTTGGCCTCAAGATGGCATATTTAGGGCCCAAAAAATGTGTCAAAAACTTGCCCCAACTGGTAGGGAGGGTTTCCACTGCATTTTTCTCATTGAAACATGTGGTTTAAAAAAAAACGGATTCAAACGGACACCCAGAACTCAAGTTATGACCTTGTCAAGTTCCTGCTAATTCTGGTGCATCATTCTCCCTTGCTTGAAAAAAACGCAGCTCCTGCAAGTTGTCTTCTTCAAACTACTTCCATTTATCTACATCCAACTTTTGAATCTCCCACTCTATGACCCAAGTATTTTCCTCTTGTTCCAGTCCTTTCTAGTGTACCAAATATTTGTTGTATTTCCCATTTCGTGTGTCCATTGTTTTCTTATCTAGAATCTAATCCACTTCTTCTTTCTTCTTCACCGGAACCTATTGCCTCCAATATACTACTTCATCAATATAATACCCTTCTACACCATCCCCATGAAAAGAATACAAATATGAAACATTAAACACTGGAGAAATATCAAAATTCCTTGGCAATTCTACCTCATAAGCATTATCGTTTATTTTTTTCACGATTTTGTAGGGACCAATCTTCTTGTACTTCAGCTTGTTATAGGTTCCTCTTGGAAACATTTCCTTCCACAGATATACCATAACCAACTCACCAATTGTAAATAAATTTCTCCATCTATGCACATCTGCTATTTCTTTATATTTATCATTACTATTTTGCAGCTTATTCCGCACTTCTTCCTGTAATTGTTGTATATGTTCGGCAAATGCTTCTGCATCATCAATGACTCTACCATCAACTGGTAGTTGCACCAAATCTAACACCCCATTTGGATTACTCCCATACACAATTGAAAATGGAGACTTTCCTGTGGATCTGTTTATGGAACTGTTATATGCAAACTCAACTTGTGGTAATGCTAAGTCCCATTGTTTTGGATTTTCCCCAACAATACACCTTAATAGGTTTCCCAAACTCCTATTTACCACCTCTGTTTACCCATCACTCTGCAGATGATAGGAACTACTGAACTGTAGTTGAGTTCCAAATTTCTTCCATAAATTCTGCCAGAAGTGACTTAAGAACTTGGTGTCCCTATCTGAAGTAATAGTTTTTGGAACACCATGTAAACGAACAACTTCTCTAAAAAAAAAATCTTCTACGCCTGTTGCATCACTTGTTTTCTTACAGGCAATAAAATGAACCATCTTAGAAAACCTATCAACAACCAAAAAAATTTATTCATTACCTCGTTATGTTTTTGGTAATCCCAAAACAAAGTCCATACTCAGATCTGTCCACGACCCTTTAGGAAAAGGCAATGGCATATACAACCCTATATTCTGTGCATGGCCTTTTGAGAGTTGGAAAATTTGACATCTTTCCACATATCTTACCACATCTCTTTTCAACTTTGGCCAATATTATTTGTCTGCTACCAAGGCTATTGTCTTATCTTTACCAAAATGCCCAACCAACCCTCCGCTATGCAACTCTTTCACTATATTCTCTCTCATAGACCCAACTGGAATACATAGTTGGCATCCCTTGAATAGGTAGCCATCCTGTAAAATATACTCATCCAGGACATCTCCTGCATTATCTGACAATGGACTAATTAGTCTTTCAACAATATCCTTGAAATCAGAATCAGAACAATACAAACCCTTTATTGCTTCAAAACCCACCACCTCATTTTCCATAGTGGTAAACAAAGTTACACGCCTACTCAATGCATCTACAACTTGATTCTATTTTCCAGATTTATGTTTTAAAGAAAAAGTATATCCCTGCAAAAATGATACCCACTTTGCATGCCTACTATTCAACTTCTTTTGGGTATTCACATACTTCAGGGCTATGTGGTCTGTAAATAACACAAACTCCTTAGGCACTAAGTAATTCCTCCAATGCCTTAATGCTTGTACAATTGCATAAAATTCCACATCATAAGTAGAGTAGTTCTTTCTTACCTCATTCAGTTTCTCACTAAAGAAAGCTACTGGCTTTCCTCCTTGACTTAGAACAGCCCCAATACCCACATGTGAGGTGTCACAATCAACCTCAAACACTTTATCAAAATTTTGTAGTGCCAAAATGGGTGCCTCTGTCACCTTCTTCTTCAAGAATTGAAAACTAGCCTCAGCTGCCTTTGTCCACAAAAACTCCCTTCCTTTTGTGCAATCTGTTATAAGAGCTACAATACTACTAAAAAATTTAATAATTTTTCTGTAAAATGTTGCTAGACCATGAAAGCTCCTTACCTCTGTTATACTCCGTGGAGTAGGCCAGTCAATAATTGCCTTTATCTTTTCTGAGTCCATCTATACCCCATCTGCTAAAATAATAAAGCCCAAGAATACCAAACTCTCTTGCATGAATGTGCACTTCTTCATATTTGCATAGAGTTTCTCTTTCCTTAACACTTCAAATACGAACCTTAGATTCCTCAAATTTTCTTCTTTAGTTTTACTAAAGATCAAGATATCATCAAAATAAACCACAACAAACTTACCATTATACTCCCGTAGCACGGTGTTCATCAATCTCATAAAAGTACTAGGTGCATTGGATAACCCGAATGGCATCACCAACCACTCATATAATCCATTTCCCATCTTGAATGTTGTTTTCCACTCATCTCCTTCTCTGATCCAAATCTGATGATAACCACTTCGAAGATCAATCTTGGTGAAATACTTAGATCTAGCAAGCACATCCATCATATCATCAAGGCAAGGTATTAGGAACTGATACTTGATTGTAATTTTATTGATCACTCTGCTATCCATGCACATTCTCCATGTTCCATCCTTCTTTGGTGTTAATAAAGCTGGTGTTTCACATGGACTCATACTCTCCCTTACAACCCCCTTTCACACAAGCTCTGCCACTTTCCTATTCAACTCTGCATGCAATTTCGGGCTCATCCTATAAGCCACTTGATTTGGGAGTGAAGACCCTAGAATCAAATCATTATGGTGTTGAATATCTCTTTTGGGTGGTAATCCATCTGGTAGCTCATCAGGAATAACATCTGAAAATTCTTCTATTAATTCTGATGTTTCTTTTGGTATTTGAACACTTACAAGTTCATCCTTATTTGCAACTAGTGCATAGCAAAAACTGGTTGCCTTTGCCTCCTTCACAAATTTTTTTGCAGAAAGCATATTTTCAGCCTTCCCCTCTTCTTTAAGAGGTAGGTAAACTATTTTTGTGCCATCCTTCTAGAAAGTATAAGTATTCTTTCCCCCATCATGAATAACTTTTCTATCAAATTGCCATGGTCTTCCTAGCAGCATATGACATGCATCCATTGGGATAACATCACACCAAATCTAATCCTTATAATTGTTCCCAATAGAAAAGCTTATTAAACATCTCTTATCAACAGTAACTTCATTACCCTTCTTAAACCATGCAATATGATAAGGGTTAGGATTCTTCTCACAATGCATACCCAATTTATCGACCATCTCATTTGAAACCATGTTCTCACAACTACCACCATCAATAATAACATTACATACCTTTCCTCCTAAAGTGCATCTTTTTCTGAAAATATTTGTACGCAGCCATCCATCCCCCTTGACCTCCTTTCTTGGAGCAATCATTGTCCTCTTGATCATCAGAGTTTCTCCAACATCTGGTGGGATTTTCAGGTCCTGTTCATCTTCTACTTGCTCAGCTTCAACAAGATTTACTCTTGGAGCATCTCCTTGACTTTTTTCATGTGTATAAGTATGTGGGCATTCAAAAGCTTGATGCCCTTCTTCGCCACATCTATAACAAACAAACAGTCTTCGTGAAGCCTCCCATCCTCTATCGCCAGCATATCCTCTGCCCCTAATAAATCCTCTACCTCTTTGTTGATTCTAGAAATCTTGTCTCGTATCCTCTTGCTTTTCCAATCCACGAGATGATTCTCCCCTACCTTGGATGAAACCAGCTTGTCCCCAAAAGGAAGTTGAGGCCCCCCTATTCATTCCAGGTGATCTCCTAAAACTTTGATGATTTTGTTTTTCCTCAGCCTTTAAGGCTAATTGATAGGCATCCTCCATGCTTTTAATCCTATGCATACTTATCTCATCTTGAATAGAAAATTTTAATCCATTAACATACCTTGCAGCCATTTGTTCCTCAGTTTCTTCATGCTCTACATGAATGGACAAATTATAGAACTCATCTGTGTATTATTGCACTGTTTGTAAGTTCTGTTTGAGATTCTGAAACCTCCTATAAAAAGTTTGTGCATAATCCACAGGGAGAAATTTAACTTTCAGCTTCTTCTCCATCTTACTCCACGTCCTAATTCTTTATTTCCCCTTTCTTGACCACTCTTTCTGTAGGTGATCCCACCATAACATAGCATGACCTTTCAATTTCGTGCATGCAAATTTTACCTTCTTTTCTTCTGACATAGTCTTCCACTCAAAAAATTTACCCATGCTAGTCAACCAGTCTATTAGCTCCTCTGGTTTTAGACTACCACCATACTCTGAAACATCAAATCTTATCCCATCATTCTTTCCTTCTAATGCTTGAAGCATCCTTTCTTCAAAATCTAATGGTGGTGCTTGTGTTTCCTCCTCTTCATAAACTTCTTCTTCATCTGTGTCATCTCCACCTTGATTTTCTCTCTGGGTTATCATTGCAGCAAGCGCAACAACTTGTCTCTGTAGATCTTGCATATTTCTATTCATCTGTGCAATACCACCTCCTCTTCCTCTTCCTCTTCCTACCATTTTTTTTTTAAAAACTTCAAACCTGCTCTGATACCAGATAATGTAGCCAAATTAAGAACAGACCAAATATGCTGCAAATATTATGAACTCGAAAAGAAAATAGATCTCCTTCTTTTCCCTCAAATAATGAATTACAATGTTTAATAAATAGGAAAACAACTCCCAACTCAATATTCCAAGTAAACTCTAGCTAACTCTGACTAAATCTACTCTAGGTGGCGGAAATTACTATTTTTAGTAGTTTACTAGAACCTGCTATTCTTAGTAAGTTCACATGCTTATTCTTACGGGTACAGAAATTGCCATGCATCTTCTACATCCCTAAATTAGAGGAATTTCCAACTTTCTAACTCATAATGAAATTAATAGACTAAAATTAACTAATGCTCAAAAATAGGAAAAAATGGAACTATAACTTAAATCCTAATTTTCGGCCTCAAGATGGTAGATTTAGGGCCCGAAAACGTGTCAAAAACTTGCCCCAACCAGTAGGGTGGGTTGTCGCTGCATTCGTCTCATCAAAACACATGGTTTCAAAAAAAAAAAGGACTCAAATAGACACCCAGAACTCAAGTTATGACCTTGTCAAGTTCCTGCTAATTATGGCGCATCATTCTACTTACATTCAAATATAACTTCTGACCTCTCTTTTGTAACTTCCCTATTAGATTTTTTATCTTTTTCTTTTCAAGGAGATTAATTTTTCTTTTATCAAATTTAAATCTTAATAAATTTAATAAACTTGGTTTCACATTGAAATTTACCCAAAAAGTCCTTTATTATCTTCACAACTTGCCATTTCTTCCATAAGACTCCATTAAAGCTCCTATTTTCAAGTAGGTGTACACATACATGAATTTTTCAAAAACTAGTAAAGAGATTGATTCACCAACACAAGTATATGAAATTTAAAATATTATTGATGCTTGTAAAATATTTTTAGGGACCTCTTATTCGCATTCATAAATTTTGAGCAGCTGAAACACTTCTATCCTCAATAAGACACACTAATTTTGACAATGTCTTACACGAGTTTCAGACCCATAAAATTAGTCCTTGCTAAATGAAGTATACATTAAACACGTGATAATGGATCCTACCATACCTTTTTGGAAATTTATTAATATTTTTCATATCTTTAAATTACCAGTAAGCTCTATTTCAAGGATTTTATCATGATAAATCTTGGATTTCTAAGATAGCTTTGACTGTGTTTCAGACCCCAAAAACTAGTCTTATTTAAGAAAACTTACAACACATAAAAACTAATTTTCATGATGAAAAAGGATTTAAAAAATTCACTAAGGACATGTATATCAACTTCAACTACTAATTTGCATAGGTTACAAGGAGAAAAACACATTTGCACCACCATTCCTCATACCTACTTGATAGGCTTAAAAGGGGAAGTTTTGGCCATTGTAACTTGACAAAAAATTCACTCAACCAGATCAAATAATGTGCTAAAATATGACATATGAGACTGATATCATCTTTCCATGGTCATAGATTGATTCAATAACTTAAATTTACATTAATGTCCTCTCAGTTTAATTTGCCTAGTTTTGCATGTTCTAGTCCTTAAGAAGTAAGACACCTTATCTGACTTGTATCATAAAATTTATTCAAATTAATATCTTAGATGACTTCATGAACATAAATAACACACTCCCATCATCATCCAACAAAAAATAGAGCATGGGTTCCTTTATAGATTTTGTATGTACACCAAATTTCTCATAAAAAGGCATGTTTCCTTGTGGGGTCCACCATGAGTCACAAACTCATACCAACATGAAAATTTTATCTGATGAATTATCTACATGAAAAAAATGATAAAAAATCATAACAATTTTACTTGGAGGCCTAAACAGTCAATTTTTTCCATATCGATTTAAGTGGGTTTGAGGAAGGCTTCACATTACTTCCCAGAAGTGGATAGAAATTTTTTATTTAACAACCATTTGACCTCATAATTTTTACAATTTTTTTTATCTCTATTATCTTAAAAAAAAAATTATCTTATGATTTATCTGATGTATGCTCCACAGTTTTTTTTGAATGTTAAGAAGTCAGCATGCTATTTTAGCAACCTTATTTAACTTGGTTTTACAGAAAATACAATATCTTGAGAAAAAATCCTCCTTAGATCCTAAAATTTTAACCAACATTTCATTAATACCTCCTCCATGAACTCTAATGAATTTTTTTTCTTGGTTCACTCTGAAACTTCTAAACCAATCTCATTTGTGCATGTTAAACATGTTTTCCCTGAAAGACAGTTACCAATGATCCTAAAAGTGCCTCTAATAATTGAATTATGACCTATAACGTCATAATTGGAATATAAAAAATTTACCTAAACACTTCCCATAATTACATCATCTTTCTATATCTTTTTTGTGTCATACCTTCATGTCAGGTCCATGAATTATGCCAATTTGAGCTAGTTTGCACTACAACTAACCACTTCTAAACTATTATTCATCATGTATCCCATTAAATATGTCCCATTTTGTGTTTAATTC
Organism: Taxus chinensis; assembly: GCA_019776745.2. NCBI lineage: Eukaryota > Viridiplantae > Streptophyta > Pinopsida > Cupressales > Taxaceae > Taxus > Taxus chinensis. Next base: position 489,348,813 of record CM034154.1, read on the forward strand.
CTTTATCATTCTTCACTAACATCATCATTCCTCCATTTCACCTTTTCAGGTCACTTTGCTACTTAGGTCTTAGGATTAGGCATCCTAAAATGAGCTAGTTTGAAAAATCCACCTCATGTGCCTCTGTATTCATCACTATGAACCTATTTCCACATCATATGAATGATATATAATGTATGAAATCATATTTGTGTGTTCTAACATCATCACCTTGATTTTACCTGTCACTAACTACTCAAGAAGTTTATCCTTCATCAGGTGTTCTCAAGCCATTGACCTATTCTTCCTTATCTACGTCATTCCAAACTCTCTCTAGCTCTCTTGCATCTTGTGTTTATCATTAATATACCTTTAAAATCAATTAAAAATTATCATACTCCTATCAACACCCTAATTATTATTAATAGTAAATTGGAATTTCCAAAAAAGTGTGCTAAAATTAGGGAAAACAAAATGAACTTTTCATTAAAAAGGTAAAATTTGAAAACAACCTCAAAATAATTTGAAAATAGATTTGATATGCTCAAGATATGAAACAAAAGGTGATGTGACATTTATCATCCCTAGAAAGTGGCCCAAATAGTAGAACCAACCATGAAACCCTGGGAGTATTTGTGTAAATAAGATTTATGGAAGATGATAAGTGAAAATTATGTGTGGATATGAAGATAAAATGTAGATATAAACCCTAAGAATACTATGGTGTGGATATTGACATGCCTAATATACAATAACTAAGAATATCTTAAATTAAGTTAAGGGTTTGATCAAAATTTTGTTCACCAAATGATTTAACCTAAATAGTTAAATTTAAGGGGGTACTAACCAATGGCATATAATCATAATCAACTAGTTTCCAAATCTAATTGTAGAAATACTAGGATAACACATGAAGAAAATATAAGTAGTGATAGATATTGAGTCAAAGTACTAGTAATGAGAGTGATAATAAAACATAATTGATGTTCTAGATTGTGTGTTTTTATAGGTTGGGTTGATGATTAAAAAGGTCTAAAAAATGGTCTGATAAAGCTTTGTCTCTAAAAATATTCCTTGAAAATATTCTTGGACCATATTTTCAAACTTGGACCATAATAGGGATACGTTATGGCCCATTTCATATAGTTATTCCCCTCTTCACTTTCAGCTCCTAAAACTTTCATGGTCTTTGAATTACTTCCTAAAATGCTTTGATGTGAAATTTAAACCTTGGAAACTATGTGATGGTTGTTGTATAACTAATTAAATCTTCAAAACCTTAGATGGTGGGGGAGTCCTATAAAACCAACATTATTTACATTATGGGCACCCTTGTGCACCGCTAGAATTTCCACTAATATGAAGAGGGCTTAAAATTCATGTCATTATAAACCTAACATCACATCACTTGGTGAAAATCACATTGGGGTGACTATTGAGGTTAATCCAACTCAATCATATCTATATTTTATTCCACCTAATGTGTGTTTGAGCCTTGTGTAGGTAGTTAGGTTTTTTTTTATAGGTACATGTTCGGTAGGGAAACCCTATAGAGAAGTGAATTTAACACAATGAAGTGAGGAAGACATTATCAGACCCTAAAAGAACGAGATCCACACTCACTGCCAATTCACTAGCACCTAGTTCAGACACTGGCACCCAGGGTGGTTTTTTCCCTTTCTGGGTGTTTTTGTCTAGGACACATGTAGATTGATAACTTCTAGATGAAGCATGCATGGTCTATATTGAGCCTATTCCACCATCATCTCAGCCCATATCTAGAAAAAATAGTGAGATATCAGAAAATTCAATCTCATCCTCTTGTTGGTCATACTTTCTTATCATTGTATGTTTGTATGTTCTATATTTCTGATATATCTAATTGATCACCAGTTAAGGGATTAAGATTTGAATTCTGTTAAATAATTTTTTTGAATCTTGGATGTTCTTCATTAGATCTATTTGTTTCATATCATGGCTAGGGATTCTTAATAATTTACTATTGAAAATATCAATCACCTAAATACAAACATTGCAGACCATCCTGAGAACTTAGATCTCTTGTTATCTGTTATTTTTGAAGAGGAATGATAGTTATTTGAATCCACTCCTCTGGTTACTAATGGAATTACCATTGAGGCTCCCACATATTCTATTCCACTTTATTCTCCCCCACCACTATGAGGGAATCCACTATCGATATTCCTATTCCTACACGTAACACTCACTTTTCTTCCGTTATCATTTCTTGTATCCAACCTTATTCTTCTATAGGCACCCATTCCTTATATTTTTTGTATGATGATTTATAGGCTCAAATTCATCAATTGCAACATAACTTTTCTTCTTCATCTCCCTCTCTTTATTATTCAACTCTCATACATATTCCTCTTGTAGATGAGGTTTCTTCTCACCAACTTCCCCCTAATTTTGCTTCACTCAAGTTTCCTCTTTTTGATGGTTTTGGGGATCCAAAAGAGCTTATTATATCATTTCATGTTGTATGCTAGTGCTATGCTTTTGATGATACATTATTAACCAAGTTATTTCCTAGGAGCATATAGGAGTCTAATTTGTAATGGTTATATGATTTACCTCTACATTCTATTATATATTTCACTACTCTATAAAATATATTCTTGACATATTTTTCTATAAACATTAGAATTAAAATATGATATGAATACATGACTATAATGAAGCAATGGTCTAATGAGCACCTTAGTGACTATGTTTTGAGTCATAAAAATAATATTACTAAAATGAAAAATCACTTGGCTAAATCTGAATTACAAGATCTATTTATCCAAGGTCTCTTAACTCCATTACAAGAATGTGTGGTCTTTGATTATTTTAATTCTTTTGATCAATTATGTCATACTCTTAAAGAATGTAAACAAAAGTTACTTTTTATGGGTAAGCTTAAGTATGGTGATAATACTTCATGTCAATATAGTAACAAATTCCAAATTAAATTTTCCTTTAAGAGATAATATAATGATCTGAATCCTATTTTCAATGTTGTATCTCAACCAAAAAATCTCCAAATACAACCTACATGACACATTTTTTAATATATTTCCATATCCACCTCATATCTTATTGCATAAACGCATTGAAAGTAATATGATTTCTCTTCCGTCTTGTTTTGAGCTAGATCCTAATCATCCTTGTGATAAGAATTTTGATGAGAATGTATATTGTGATTATCATAGATATAATGGAAATTATAATGATATATGCTTTAAGCTTAGACATTTGATTCAGTACTTGGTTGATGGTAATGAAATCGAATTACATGAGCCTATTATTTCTAAATCTACAAATGACAATGAAAATATTAATATTTTCAATCATCCACTACCCTAACATGAAAAAGTGGTTCCTAAATATTTCTTTAAGCATTATTACCATGCGTTTCCACCTCCATCATTTTATAATCATCTTCTTTGTTTTCTTGTTGTACTATTGATATTCCACCATCTCTTATTAATTTCACTGATGTGTATTTTCATGCTTATTTTTCATCACATAGAATTCACATTGATGCTTTTGTTGGTACTCATACTATTTACAATGTCATGGTGTATCCTAATTTTGAACATAATGAATGTTCATTATCTTTCCTATGAGATATTGAATTTCCATGATCCCAAATGACACTTAAATCACCTACATTTTATAGGCATGTGATTCTTAAAATCACTATTGGGTCTCTTACTATCTCTATTCCTTTCTCTATTAGATTCAAGGTTTTGCATTATGACATGATCTTAGGGATTCCTTGGCTTAAGGATGATAAATTCATTCCATCCCTAGTTCATTTATGTCTCAAGTTCATACATAAGAATAATGTTGTCACATTTCTAGGCATCCCACCATAAAATACTTTATCTATGGCCCTTATTAATGTCACATCTTACATTGCTACTAATACTAGTGTATCCACTTACACACTACTTGATGGTGGTTCCATGGCTTAAACATACACTACTATGGTATCTAGAGTTTCTACCACTCCTATTACAGTTCCTCCTCTTCACCTAGATATCTATCACATGTGATTTCTACTTCTAGACCATGACTTATTTATCATCCCATAACCCACCTCATAGGACTAGGTACCCACATAGGATAGATGTTATACATGGTACATCTAGATACACTTCACAGTCTCATTCTCCACATGCATGACACATTCCTAATCTACATGTAATGACACATGCACTTACAAATGACATTATGTCCTTGGATCATGTTTACATGCATTACTCTCTCACATGAGCAGATAGTGCGCCCTTTCCCTATTTCCTCATTGGATAGATTACTATGGCCTTCACACTTGGGGGGAATCCAATTACACCTTGATACCCAACTATGTACTCTTATTCTAGTTTCAAATATTACTGTTGAGGGTGTACTTACCTACATGAACCTCACTTTTCACACATACACACTGGGGAAAACCTTACTTTTCTTCCCTAGTCATAGGATCTTATATTCTAACATTAAAAAAATCTTATATTTATAAAAGTACAAAAACATTAGCTTAGATATTGGTTAAATGTATCTTTTCTTTCTTATGCTATTCCATGTTGTATTTTTCCTATCATGTTAGCTTGATTCATAGTATGTTCTATCCTTTTACATATACACATGTATGTTCACATGGTACTCTAAGGTACATGAATGCTATATACAGGATCTTACATGATGCGTGATGCTTGACATTTTTCTCTACCAGCCCCACCAAGCCTCATGTGGGCATCCTCCTTCCCTACATATCCAAATTCAGGTATTATCATTGAAGTATTTAATGGTTTTGTTTCTATTTCATTTAGATATATACATTGTGACATACCATTTATTATCCTAAAATGTCAATGGTGCTTCATGTGAAGCATGTGTCTTGTATTCTTACTTCTAATAATGGCTATATGTTTATACTATTTGTTTGTGTCTTGTCTTATATAATTGTGACTTATTTTCCATTTTTTTAGGATATGCCCTATGATTGATTATTTTCTTGTTTACATGTCCTTGAGGGCCTTGATTGTCTTTTCACATCCTGAGTGGTGTCCCATGTTTTCCACCAGCTACTATGTTGTCCTATTTATATGTTATTACTTATTTGACTTGTTTCTATTACATCATACCATGTTTTTTGTCAATAACACTTATTGCCAAAAAATTTTCCCTTGTTATGCATGTGTCTTGGTTGTTATCATGTGCATTCCCCTTTCCCCTATAAGAATCCTTCTTCAATATGTGCACATATTCTTAAGGACCTCTTATTTGCACCATGCTCATATTTTATCCATCTCATACACCCCAAATGAGGGGGGAAACTATTGGATGATTATTTCACCCTCTTAGTAGTTAAGAAGAAAGGAACAAAATGGTACAAATAAAAATTGGACAAAACATGGACTCAAATAATGGTTTATAATTAGACATGGGCCATTGAAATAAAAAAGGACAGAAATCACCCAAAAGTAGACAGTAATAATGGGAACTATTTCCCCACCTAGAAACTTTTATCCTAGGGGGAAAAAACACAGTACTTTAAAAGTTGAAAAAAAGGTTGAGCAATGATAGCTTTTTGGTACAATAATCTTGAAAAATACATTCAGACTTTAACTTTAATACCCATTACATGAAGGAACAAAATCAATAGCATGTTTCATACTTTGGGCACAGGTAACTAATTACTAATTCTTCTCTCAGTTTGCATTTTTCCCACCAATATCTTATAAGGAATAGACACCTAGATCATATGAAGGGACAAAGATATGTTTGGAATAATATGTGTCATTCTGTGGTCTATTTACTATTGGGTTAGTGACTATCTACACTAGCACTTATCCATGGGAAAACATCAAGGATAGAGGGAAAAAGTTGACTGATCTCCCAACACTCTTCCTCTGGATGAATGGACACCAAAATCCTAAGAGTATTCACACTAATTCAGGGAATTCATCACTCCTAGCCCATCCTACCATATCCAAGAAGTGAATTTTCTCTAATGCAACAATAAAACGTGAACAACTATATCCTTTCTCTCTCAGTATTTTAGTGCACTCTATCCTTGAATCAATTATTTATTCTTATACATTTCTATTCTGATTTCTCTTAGTTATAGTTTAATTCCATATACCTTAAGCATTGAGTACAATTTTTTTCTTTTTTTGTTCTATCCTCATCTCAACAAAAGACAACACAAACTAGAATAAAGATCAATCTCAAACACAAAATGTTTAGGAAAAGGAAATATTTGGTTACAAATGTACATATCCTTTTTATTAAACACAAAATTCACCCTTAGGGTTCTTATCCCATCTTAGAGTCCACGATACACATCCTAAAACCTCCATTTGGCATGCACAATCTCCTTTTGGCACATTATTGGTTACAACCTTCTTCCAATCCCCAAAAGGTACACTCTTCCAATCTACTTTATGTTACTAAATCTTCATTCAAAACCATAAAGAAAGAATCAATGTAGACATAAAACATTCACGTATTACTATTACATTACGCCTCTAGTATGTCATGATATACATGATTCTTAAGCAAGAAACTAGACATTGATAACACTTGTTTTGTTTTACTTTGACATTGTTTTATATTTCCATGCTTTCATCCTCTACTTTTCTAGAATTATCCTGTTACTTTTGGATATCTCATAATGTGTTACTTAGCTGATTATTTTCTAATTTATCTCTAGAGTCTCTCAGACATCAACACATAGTAGGGGACAAGATCATTCGATGTTATTTTCCCCATGTAAGTGATTATGCTATCTCAATTGGTTTTTACATTTTTAACTTACACATCTCTTGTTCATATTTTTCTAAACTTACATTTATCACTATGGACTGGCTTCTAGTGTTGTTAATGTCTAAATTCAAACAAAGGAATAATCTATATACACAACTTACTAACTATTCTAAGGGTCAATCAGGTCACTAATTTCTATCTACTACTTGGGAAAAAAGGAATAGTGGAGGACTACATTTGGGTTTCATTATTCATTGCATAGGAAGGGAAAATTCAGAATTCAATCACACACATGATCTTGGGGGAAAAGTAGTTATAGCTTTTTATATTGGTGAAAATTGCACAAAGTAAACCTATCATATTCTATCGCACACACTAGAACTGCATTAAGTATAAAATGTAGTGGAACGCTCGGGGCTAATCATATTGAGTGACCTTCGAGGTCATTCTGACTCAAGAATATACATATTTTATTCCATATAATGTGTGTTTTATCCTTATGAACGTAGTTAGGGTTTGTTTTATAGGTATATGTGTGATAAGAAAACCCCACAACAAGGGTTTGTTTTATAGGTATATGTGTGATAAAAAAACCCCACAACAAAGTGGATATGATATATAGTGAAGTTAAGGTGACATTATAAAACCCTAAAAGAACCATATCCACACTCACTAACAAGACACTAATGCCCAGTTCATAAACTAATACTTGAGGAGGTTATTTCCCTTTTTGGGTGCTTTTATCCAACACACCTATAGATATTTGTCTTCTAGACAAAGCATGCACATTTCAGATTGAGCATGTTTCACCATCATCCTAGCATAGACAATGAGATATCAACTAATTAACTCTCTTCCTCTTATTGGTTATACTTGATTATCATTACATGTTTATATGTTGCATGTTTCTAATATATCTGATTGATCACCAATTATCTTACTAAGATTTAAATAATGTTAAATCAATAGTGTTAACTTGCTTATATAGGGTTGTAAATGTGAATTTTCATATAAAGTTTGACCCATGGGAATTAAATGATCCAATAATGAATATAAAATTGAAATAAAATAAGGAGGATATGTTGGTTCAAAACCATACAATTTGGTCATGACCGGATATCAATTCTTGGTCAAACTGAATGGTTTTGCATAGGGATGAGAAATACATAAACCAAATGTTGTATCTTGTTAATTAGAGTTTTTCTATGTATTTTATGCATTTGAATCTCATAATATATTAACATACCATCGTGTATATCTAAGTAATCTAGATAAGATACCTAGGGATGTACTAGGTGGGGATAAAAAATAATATTTTTTTATCTTACCAAGAGTGCATTATCAAAACCAATAATGTTAAAGCGTAAACCACTAAGTTTGAGTATCTACATTTCCCACCTTTAAGTTTGAAAATAAAATCACATGATTAAAGGAAAAGATAACTGCATTTATGGACACATTTTATCTTCACTCATATTTTTTTTTGTATTCATCTTGTTGTGTTTAGTGTTGGCATGCTCTGTGTTGGAACCTGCAACACAGAGTGTAGATAATTTCCATAATATAAAAATAAATTTTAACTCAAGTGTATAGTGCAATATGTAAAACTTTCATTTGTATAAAGTGAAAATAAAGAGATGGAAAAATGTGGAAGGAATATACCTATTTTTTGTGTGGGGAGAAGCTCTCGCATTTTAATTTTATTGGAAATATAGTCATTATTGTCAAATATCTCTTATATTATAAATATTATCATTGACACTTACATATGTGTGCATCTTAGGAAAATTAGATTTAGTTTGAATTATACATGCCACTAGGCAAAGAAAATTATTTCATAGTGTTCTTCAGGTTTTTGCAGTGTTTCATGGATTCTATAGTGTTTCATGGGTTTTTGTAATGTTATTTGGGTTCTGTAATGTTCCATGGGTATCTTTAGTGCTTCATAGGTTTTTAAGTAAACCATGGGTGTCTATGGTGTATTGCGGGTTGTAGTAGTGCCTTGAATAATGAAAAACATACCTAAAAATATCATTTGTTTGAAATAATGTCATGTAATGAAGAGGAATTCGTAGAAGTTGTCAAGTGGTATAATACAAAGGAATATATCCATACAAAAAAGAGAAAAATCTAGAATGAACATAATTTTCTGTGAAGGTCATGAAATGTCACAAGACCAAGAGAAAATAGGGGATGTCCATGAGAGTCTTAAAAAACTTCAAACTTTCAAGTTTAAAAGTATACTAAAGATAACTCGTGATAAATATTAAAAAAGGCTATTGAATCATAAAAAGTCATGTTTGTTCATAAAATTAACATGATATATAAGTTCTAGAGTGATGGAGGGAGAGAGCGATGGAGGGATAGTAAGTGTTGTGTCTGTTATTCTGGCTGCAGAATGTTTGTTTTCTCAGCCAAATCTGACTGTAAAAGGTCTGATTACTGACTTGAATTAGACGGTTAAAAAGCCACACATACAGTCTAATATAGAAAAGGGATCCACACCTTTATCTTGGAATAAGATTCTCAAGCAACAAGAACCACTAGATAAAAATGTGGGTCCACAGTCACCAGTAAAGTTTCATCTCACATGGATGAAGTATAAAGAAGGTGTGACCCACCTTAGTGTACCAGATGGATGTCTGCATCAGGATTTGGGTAAAGCGAATCTCTCACTTGTTGGTAAGTTTCTAAGATCTAGATGTAATATTGATCTTATTAGAAAATGGGCTATTAGAAAGTGGCAACCAAAGGGAGATCTGAACATTACCACCATGTCACAGAGTTTTTTTCTGGCTAAATTCAATCAATAGATTGACTTGGAATCGGTGCTTCTGGGAGAACCACGGTGTTTGGGCCATATGAGTATTTTCTTGAAAAGGTGGTATCCAGGGTTTGATCCCAGTATTGAGAATATACACACCATACTAGTTTGGTGTAGACTTCTTGGACTACCACTTCAATTTTGGGATGATGGGATATTGCTAAATCTATTGGATCTCTGATTGGGCTTGATAGACCAATGAGGAATAGATCCAGACTCATCTTTGCTAGATTATATATTTATTTGGAAATGGAACAAGAACTACCAAAGCATATCAATTTACAGTCAAAGTATGGTACTTGGCATCAAAATATTGAATATGAAATCTTTCATTTGATATGTAATAAATGCCATCACATAGAAAACTTCACCAGAAGATGTCCAAACAAAGAGACATCTTAGGGGAATTTGATGGGAAAAAAATGATATGATAGATGAATTCCCAATAAATACACATGAAATAAGGAAAGAGAATGAGCTCAGGATCCTTACAAAGGGTACTAAAAAAAATAGGGAACCAATACAAATGGAAGGGATTTATTTAAAACCAACCAGAGATGAGATACAAGAAAGGATAAAAGGGGTTTCAAACTCCAATAAAGAAACCTCTAGTTTGTAGGAAACTCTGACACCCTAAAACTCTAGCACTATGATCGTTAGAAGTACCCCTAACCACAAAATAAGATCTAGCAATACAGACACCGTTAAAGGTGTTTTTGGAGGTTGATGAACCAATTGGTGCTGTAAAAGTTAATATTTTATCTAAGGGTCTGGATTACACACCGAATATGAAAGATCAGACTAGAATACTAGATTGAGAGAACAAGTATAGATGTTATTTAGTGTAAAAGGGACAAAGAGAGATCAATTTGATCCTCTATATATCATTGAGGAAGAACTACATGAGGAAAAATAAAATAAGGAAACAAAATTACGAATGAAGGAAATTTTTTCTTTGATAGAAAACCTATCACCTAAAGATGGGAACCCTCTATTAAGTAACAAAACAACAACTACACAGCCTCGTAAGGTTTAGGAAAATGGAGAAAAAGAGGAGGGTGAAGTTCCACCACTCAGGGTAAGCACACTCTTGGATGGAGATTCTGATTTGACCAATGGATTTATAGAGGTTAGCTCTAGGAAAAAGAAAAGAATGAAGGGCTTTCAAAAGATCCCAGATATGGTATATAATGTTTAAAAAAAGAAAATTGATAGCTAGGGAGATTCAACATCAAGAAGACCAATTCATTTGGATTTTACCTCCCAAGTCTCAGAAAAATATTCTACTTAGCAACAGTCCAAATGATGTCAGAATGTCTACTACCAAAATAGTCAATAACACCTTCATGTCTGGAAATTTGGCAAGAGCTCCATACGCATCCTTGATCTTGAAAGGAATGATAACCAAATCGTACCAAGCCAAGAACACAGATGCTAATCAAACACCACGATCAATAAGATGAAAGTAATTCACCAAAATAACTTTACATAAAACCTTTGCAAATAAATGAGAAACAATATCATATATTATTATGGAACTCAATGCAATACAATGAGAATGGGCCTTACTTAAATAGGCAAGGAATAACAATCTAAGAACCAGTCAAGGTCATAGATCAAGCCATACATCAAGGAAATAACTAGTCATCAAAGAACTAGTCAAGACCATAGATTTAGGAGATAACTAGACATCAAGTATCTAGTCAATACCATAGATCAAGGAAAGAACTATACCTGACAACTAGTTAATATCTCCTAATATCTAAATAAGATAAAATAAATATCCACACACATAAGTGGGTGAGGATATATACAATAAAGTTAAATAAAGTACCTAGGTGAACATGAACTAAGGTAAATACCTACTGTAACACCCCCCCTCAAGTGAAGCTAGGGGCTAAAATAGATGTGGCATGTCCACAATATGGGTCCTGACAACTAGGCCTAATGAGGTACTCATGTACAACAACTAGGAAAAAAGGGACACCGCAAGGTACCAAAAACCAGTAACAACAAAGTAAAGAGAGTAAAGACCCTCTCCAAGGCATCCCAAGAAGCTCGACTCAAAAAAATCATACAATGCTAAAGAATTTTGGTGTGCACTATAGTATGAATCCACTACTTGATCACAAAACTCAAAAACAACTGACACTGGGCTCTACCAGAATAGCTCCATACAAAGAGACTATCAACAGAGTGATGTCAAAATTGCAACAAACAACATCAAACATTCAATTTCGATCAACTGATACAAATAGGTGTGCCACGATCCAAGAACAAAAACCAAATCAACAAGGAAAGGAAACAAAATACATTGTGTCACGATCCAAGAAAAGCCAAGGTAACAAGGTAAGGACATGAAACTCTGAAGAAGTAAGGATCAACACCACACTCTCCCAAACTGCTAAATGGGTGGAGTGATGCTACAAATCTGTATGAGTTACCCAAAAAAACTACTCAAACATTAAAAAAATAATAATGGAATGCACCATAATAGATCCCCCACAAGAGATACTGTCAACATGTCAAAAGTGTCGAAAATACAGATATAAAATCTCTCAACAAACAAGAGAGATACACTACACCTACTAAAGAAAAATGCTCAAAACAGGAAGCATCACAATGCACAAGGTATAGAAAGTGGAACAAGAGGCCGAATGGTGGAGGAGCCATGCCTGTAGAGTCCTCTCAATGAATACCTATGTCACATCCACGAGTTATCAGGTATCCACCCCAAATCAACACGAATGGATGAAGAAGATGCTTTCATATGACTTGGTGTAAAAGGCACAATGGATGTATGTAAAAGAACATCAAAATGTGTGTTCAGGTTAATCATGTCTGATAACTAAAATCTCATGTTTGTCAAGCCTGAGTGAAGATGTAGAAATCATGTGTTGCTCAGGATCCTCAGAATAGAGTTGAGTGAACAAAAAAAGGAGCTCTACCAATGTGTGATCCAAATGAAGTATCTACTCGAAAACCAATTTCATGATGAGAATTCCACTTCACATGTGGAATAGAGGAAACAATACCCTATGAATGTCTGCCAATGACTCTGCTAGTGAGACCCATAGAACGAAGCATGTCAAGAACTGAATGCAGTGGTATGCTTCCCAAAAAAGTGATGCAACTGAGTAAAAATAGAATACACAACATGTGGTACTGTAAAAGGCACAGATGTGGAAGAGCATGCAATAACAAGCCTCATAGGTTTATGAAGCATCAAAAGCGAGTTCAAGCTCAAAGATTGGAACAAATCAATGTCAATGGGTACAAGAGCAACAACAAAAAGTGGACTAGGAGCATGGATATGGTTGTCCACAATATGATGGTGATGTTGTACGCTAGCAAGTTTGTTCTGCAGGGAGTGTATTATTGTATCCTTATCGTGAATGAGTGATTGTAGAATATAATTTCACTTCTTGAGCAATCTATTTTCTTCCACAAATTTTACAATATCCTCTTGAAGTTCACATACCTTCAGAGAAAATCATATCATTCTCAGAATCCATGACAGGTACAAACTGCAACTCCCAAAAAGTTTACGACGTCAGGCTCATCTCAAATAGCATCCACAATTGATCACAACACTCCTCCATATTTGGCACTTTATAATTATAGTGAAAGTCTCAAAATGAATAAATTTAATGGAAAGAGCAAGAAAAAACAAGCACTTATGCAAAAAAACAACACTCAAAACTGAGTTACCGATTAAAAGATACAAGCTTTTTAATCTTTTGCTCTTGTTATTTATTTTATTTTCCACTAAAACAAAATAAAATGTTGTTGCCTTCACCACACAATTAGAATTAAAGGGGGCTGAAGTTAAGCACCTACTAATAGGAAGCATATGCTTTAAGCCCTCATATGACCATACCATATGACTAAGGGTTTTAACTACCGCTTCTGGGACAAATACGCTGCAACAGAAAAAAACCCCAGTATAGATCTCGAGAAATCCAATAGACCTAAAAAATAAATCCCACATTTCACTTTTCCGAATGGTGTGAATCCCGAGGCGATCTAGTGTTCTTCTCTACAACAAAAACAAAATCCCGAGGTGCAACTGAGGATGTGTTTCTCTACAAAAATAAAAAAACCACAAAAACTGACTGCCTCCAGAATTGGCTGAGTTTACAGTTGATCTTAAGGTTTTCACACCTTTCAGATCTAATGGAAGCCTCTGTTTTGCATAAAAATACACGCAACAACAAAATACGACCAAATCCCAAATATATGAATACACAAATAATTTATTTGCAAAATAAAACTTACAGACGGATGCCAACAACAATCTCCAACTCTGATACCATGAAAGGAATGATAACCAGATCGTACCAAGCCAAGAACACAGATGCTAATCAAACACCACGATCAATAAGATGAAAGTAATTCGCCAGAATAGCTTTACATAAAACCTTTGCAAACAAATGAGTAACAATATCATATATTATTATGGAACTCAATGCAATACATTGAGAATGGGCCTTGCTTAAATAGGTAAGGAATAACAATCTAAGAACCAGTCAAGGTCGTAGATCAAGCCATAAATCAAGGAAATAACTAGTCATCAAAGAACTAGTCAAGACCATAGATTTAGGAGAGAACTAGACATCAAGGATCTAGTCAATACCATAGATCAAGGAAAGAACTATACCTAACAACTAGATAATATCTCCTAATATCTAAATAAGATAAAAGAAATATCCACACACATAAGTGGGTGAGGATAAATACAATAAAGGTAAATAAAGTACCTAGGTGAACATGAGCTAAGGTAAATACCTACTCTAACAGAAAACTCATCCCCCATATCAGTGTACACGAATATCACATTATTTTTGTACACTATAAGACTTCCATTTCATAATTGAACTCTAACAAAAAGAATACTAAAACATCTTAACATGACTCAAGGAGACCTCAATATTTAAATATTACAGGATAATCTTTTAAATTTCAATTGTAAGGTCCTGGAAATTTTAGCACAAAGTCAATTTTTAAGATAGTAATTTTTGTAAACAAATGTTGTTGATTATTATGGAGCTTCAAGTGGCCTTACCACTACATGGGATAAAAATACTTTTAGTGGTAATGATTGATCTCTAACACTATTTTGGATCTCGAATTTTCAAATTCACACTGCCATTAATACATATTTTTACATCTTGATAATTACACATAGAGTGTGATTTGAAACTTTAATTTTAACGTCTCAAACACAATATAATCGAAAAATTTGGATATGATCTAAAGGTATTTAGAAGTCTTTAATATAAAAATGATTAAAAAAACTTAATATGGGAAACTTCAACTCACATTTAAAACTTGGAGAAATAGTAAATCCATAATTAAAATATTAGCACATCTACCAAAATGGATTACAATTTCCTGCTAATTATAAAACATCATTTACGTGGACCCTCCAATGGTAATCAACTTTATTTTGTGTCAAACAAAAGTGTAGTGCAGTGACATGATGTGTGTGTGTAGTGTGTGATAGTAATTTTGTAGGCTCTACCAAGCTTCCCTTTTATAATCAGGAACTTAACATCTAACTTATCTTAAACTCATATTATAATTAGATTAGACACATAATCTAATTGATGTAATTATCTCCTAAAGGCTAGATCTTCTTAAACCCATTACACGAATCGAATACAATATATTCTTTTATTATCCAGATGTGGATGGAGGTAATTTTGAGCAGTTTCTTTAATTACTAGATCAATGATCAATGGAAATTAGATTGTAGACTCGCTACTCAATATATGTTTATTCCTAGCCTATCCTCAATTTATGTCACACCCCCTTTATAGGTTAATTAATTTGGAATTAATTAATTTATACTCTGTGAATATCTATCCCTTGTTAGGATTTAATTCAATTAAAGTCAAACAACTCCATGAGCTATAAAATAAAATTATTGCTAAGGGCAGGTCCTTGGAGGATCAATAAGCTGAGAAAAATATTTTCTTAGAGCTACATATGGTTTGTAGCAGAGAATAATCCTTCTAGAGACTCAATCTAGGGAGATCTGGCTGAAAGAGGGAGACATAAACACAAAATTGTTTCATATGACTACTATGAAACAGAGAGCTTGCAATAGGATTTTGGAAGTTTCAAAAAATAACAACACTATCATCAAAGATCCTAAGGCCATAAAGGAGGAAACTCTTAGATTTTATGAAAATTTTCTTAAAGAGAAGAGTGTTATAAATGAAGAAGCTCCCTCTTTTTTATTACAGTCTATTCCGAATGACATAATTGATGAGAAAAGATTCAAAAACCTTTCCAAAATTGTAACTTTCAAGGATTTGTAAAAATCTATTTTTACTCTTGAAGGGGACAAGGCTCCAAGACCTGATGGTTTTTCTGGTAATTTATTTCATAATTATTCGGAAATATGCTTAGATGATCTACTTAGGGTAGTGAATGAGTTCTAATGAACTGGTGATCTATTGAAAGAGCTTAATAACACCCACATTGTGCTTGTTCCAAAAAAATGGGTGCTAAATATTTTAAGGACTTCCATTCCATTAGTCTAGTTAATATTATTTATAGAATATTTACTAAGATTATTGCTACTAGACTCCAGACTATTATTAATGATTTAATTTCAAAGCAACAAAGTGGGTTCATAAAAGGAAGGATAATTCAAGATGGGGTGATCATGGTCCATGAGATCATTCATTTTATGGATAATAATATAAAAGCAATCATGGGCATGAAACTTGATATGAATAAAGATTTTGACAAAGTATCTTGGTATTTTATTGATAATGTTTTGGCTAAATTTGGTTTTCATAATAAATTTAGAAGAATTATTAAGGCATGTATTTTCTACTGCTAGATTCTCTATAGTGGTTAATGGTGAGCCGGTGGGATTCTTTACTAGCATTAGGGGTTTAAAATAGGGGGACCCTATATCCTATTTTCTCTTCATTCTAATGGCGTATAGCCGCAACAGATCCATTTCCAAAGAAGTTAAAGAAGGAGTTCTTAAAGGAACTAATCCTACTTCTACAAACCACATAGCTTCACACCAGTAATTTGTGAATGACACAATTATTTCTTTGATGGCCTCTATCCTTGAAGCTAAGGCTATTAAGTCTATTCTGAAACTCTATGAGGATGATTATGGGCAAGAGATAAGTTTTTATAAGAGTTCCATTTTCTTCTTTAACACTCCTATGGATATAAAAATAATAATTGCTAAAATCATGGGGTGTAAAATCAATTCCTTTCCCACTACTTATCTGGGTCTCCCTCTTAGTACAAAAAATATTTCTATCAAAGTATGGAAAGATTTACTGGAAAGATTTCAAAAGAAAATGGTTGGTTGGAAAGGGGTCATTCTATCCAGCGCTGGAAAATGTTTACTAATTAAAAGAACTCTCCAAAATATTCCTATATATATTATGTATCTTTATAATATTCCCTCTGTCTTTAGGGACAAAATTGAAAGGATCCAGAAGCACTTCTTATGGAAGGGAATGGAGGAAAAATTTAGATATCACTTGGTGGCTTGGGATCAAGTTTGTACTCCTAAAAGAATTGGTGGGCTTGGCATAAAAGATATTAGAAAAATGAATGTGGCCTCAATTTCAAAAATGGTTTGGAGAATACTCTTGGAGGAAAAACCTTGGATTGATTTAATTAAGGCTAAGTATCTTTCTTAGCAAACAACTATTTCTTTCCTTTATCATAGATAACTCCCTCAAGGTTCCATTTTCTAGAATCTTGATTCAAGTAAGAAATTTCATCAAACAAGACTATAAATGGAAACTAGAAAATGGCAGAGATATTCAATTTTGGTGTGATAACTGGTCTAATTTTAGCCCAAATGAAATATTTGGTGTAGTCAAAGACATTCTAGAGAAAAAATATGGAATTAAAGTCAAAGATTACATTGAAATGGATGGTAATAGGAAGAGATGGAAATAGCTTACGGTGGAAAGGACTGATCTAAATTCCATAATATCCTCCCTACAGGAGCAGATGGACATCATACCCCTAAATAAAATTGAAGCTAAGGATGAACATGTCTGGAACAACTCAAGTGATGGAAAATACAATATCAAATCTGGTTATAATTCTTATTTTGAAAACACTTAGAGTGATTTCAAATGGAGTAGGATTTGGATGACAGAATTAACCCCTAAAATCAATTTTTTCTTTTGGCTTGTTTTCATAGGAAGAATAATCACAAATGAAAACCTGATTAAGAGAGGTTTTATAATGCCAAACATGTGTTTCCTATGCAAAAAAGAGGCTTAGGACATCAAACATCTCTTGGTTCAATATGAGTATGTTTCAATGATCTAGAGTTATGATTTCTTAAATTTCAATGTTTATTGGATAGTGCCAAAGGATTTTCTCCAATTTTAGATCCAATGGGATCCTCCTTTTAAGCATTGTGTTTTTAGAAGAATTTTAAAATTAGTTATGCCTCATGTTATTTAGAGGATCTGAAAAGATAGAAATGACATCATATTTAGAAACAGTAGACAAAATTGCAAAAATATATTTGTTAAGATTGTTAATGATATTAAAGACAATTTAGAGATATTCAAACCTCCCAAGAATAAGAAGTATCCTAAAGATGAAGAATTTATTCTTTCCAACTCGAAGATTGGTGTTGCAAATGTGAAAAAATGGAGAACTTGAAACATTGATAGGTCATTTATTCATTGGATCCCTCCTCCAACCTTTTGGTACAAAATTAACTTTGATGAAGCCTCCAAAGGAAACCTAGGGGTAGATGCTGGTGGAGGTGTAATTCAGGATTATAAAGGCTACTTAGTTTCTGCTTATCCTAGCAGAATGGGTAATCAGACTAATCATTATGCAGAATCCTTAACAACTCTTTGGGGACTAAGGCTTACTAAGGAATATAACATCCATAACATCATTGTGGAAGGGGAATCCTTAAATATTATCAATCATCTTTATCATATTTATCCCCCTAGTTGGACTATTAAAGATTTCATTGAGGAATCCATTAATATCTATCACACTTTCAAAAATATCAAAATTGGACATACTTATAGGGAAGGTAAAAAGGTGGCAGACACCTCGGAAAATTATGGCACCAAAAACAATCTCAACTTTTGGGATAATCATAAATACACCCCAAGGAGGTGCAAAATGATATTAATAAGGATAAAAATGGACACTCACACATTATGTAGGATCTATAATGAGATTGTGTGGGCTTTAGTGTATAAGAAATATCACACAAATGAGAGAATTAATCCTAATTACGGCCATAAAAGTTCACATGATTCTCAAATTTGTGGTTGGATTTTAAAAAACCATTTTAGTCATACCAAAAACAACACTTCTAAGGGTGGTTTTAAGAAAGGAAGTCACAGAAATTGTTGAGGGAAGAAGATGGGGGGTTCTCAGTGCCAATTGGAACCTAGCTGCAATCCCACTTGGAACGAAAATGTGAAGCTTTGGAATCTTCTTAAAAAGGGGGGTGTTTCCCACTTCATCAAAAAAATCCAAGGCCATGACAAAAACATTTCATTACATTTTTCCATGGATTGGTAGGACATGAAGGTAAAGTATGGGGGTCATCATGTGTTGATGAATGAGGACCTGATTGCTGAGGTGATTGGGCTTGATTTGGATGGCTTCCAGTTTTGTAGCAAAAGGGTTGACAAAATTGTAGAAGCAAAGAATTTTTATAAAGGGGAGGAGATCATCTTTGTTGTGACAGGCATTAAGGTAAGCTCCATTCTGAAACCCTATGATGATGTTACTAAAATTATGGTTTGCTTCATTTCCCTTGAAAGGCGTTATATCACTATTCCTACCAAGCACTTGGTCTTCCTCAACCATTTTAGAAGACACTTTGTAGTTTGTTTTCTAAATTACCTCTTGAATTCTCTTGAATGTTCCATTCTTGATTTCTAGAAACATACCAGGGCCATCCCCCTCCACCAGGGGCTTAACTTCCTCCTTCATAAACTCTTCCTCTATAAATTCCCCATCATTCTTGTCTTCCTAGAAAACCACTCATTCCCATCCTCACTGCTCCATCAAACAACTAGGCCACCTCTTCCAAGTCTTGAGTTACCAAAACAAAGAACCCCAAACTCAACAAAGTGTCCTCTCCTACCTCTTCCTATGTTCTAAGGAGAAACAAAGAAATGAAATTTGTTCAAAATATTGTACACATTATCAGTGCTGGTTAGGATAATGCCTTACAGTATGAGAGGGATAATACTCTTCTTAGACTAGACTTATTGGAAAAGGAGGTTGAGAATATCAAGAAAGAGTTACATCATTTAACCAAGCAGAAGGGGAAAAGAAAGAAAAATTATGATGTGTGTATTGAAATTGATCAGACTAAGGATATTGACAAAAATTTGAACTCACTGGACAATAGATTGGGGAGGGCCAAAGATAGACATGATCATAATATGGCCATTTTAAATTCCATTAGTGATTTTCTGGAGCAATAGGTTAGAAGCATCTCTATTTTGAGCGGGGTCCCTGAAGTTATTTGGGGGATTGAAAAGGAAAGAAATTAGGCTATCTCAAAGTGGAATGTGAATGATCTAATGCACACTACCACTCTGGTGCTATTCACTTCATTATGCACAGTAAAATCAAGGATTGAAATGGCCTCCAAGAAATAACACCCCTTGGACTGGCTGGTTTCGTTTTAGTTGCTGCTATGTTTTGAATAGTATGCTATTTTTTGGTTGCTTAATTGTAGTTATTTCCATGTTTTTCTTTTTCCAAGTAGTTACTGTTCGAATTTATATATTATCTAGATTATGATCCTCTTTTGATGTTTTTTTCATGTTTTATCTGGTTGTTGATCCTTCCTTGTAACGGGCTATAGTCCCTTCAAAACTATTTTCCATTAATAAAAAAACATGATATATAAGTCGAATTCTAATGTGCGCTCATGGTATTATGATGCCATTTTAAAAATAAAAGGAAGAGAGTGAGGAAAGAGGATTAATTAATGAATATATATATATATATATATATATATATATATCAATAGGATTTGTGAAGAAAGAGGAAGATATATCTCAAACAGATTTGAATGTCAAGTTGCTAAAGAAGAATTAAGAGAAAGAAGTGAATAAGAAAAGTGTAAAGTGTGGGTGTACATCAACAACATGAAGAAGTGAAGAATAATCTATATGTCATTATTAGGTTGACGAAGCAACTATATTAGGTGGATCTTTGCATAATTGATTTAGTGCTCGATAATGGGGATTGGTGTATCCAGTGAGTTGGTGCTCACAAATCAAGCTGAGTTGGTGCTCGAAATTGGGGATTGGTGTCTCTAGTGAGTTGGTGCTCATGAATAAAGCTGATTTGGTACTCATAATTATGGATTGGTGTATATAGTAGGTTAGTTCCTATAAAAATTTGTGAAATAATTAATTTTGGGGTTAGATTTGGACAATAGCTCCAAGAATTCTTTTCTCTGTGGTTTTTATCCTAAATTAATTTCCACATAAATATTGTATTGTGAAATTATTATATATTGTGTAATTATTGATGATTATGAATGTTAAAGTTTAAATTGTAAAAATTATATAATAGTGATTCAACCCCCTCTTAGTATAAGCATTTTTTTAATAATTGGTATCAGAGTGACTTTCTTCATAAGAGGTTAACCAATGGAAGGTAGATCATAGAAGAACACATGGAAATTATATAAGGTTTCTCCTTAAACAAGGATTTATTGTTTAATGGAACAAATTATGCATTTTGGATTATAAGGATGTGTACCTACCTATTGGATCTTGGATTTTATATATGGCAATCTGTTTTTAATTATTATACAACTCCAACAAATCCTCTAACAGATCAAGCTAGAAATAAGGAAAGTGAAAGAAATACAAAAGATATGAATGCAATATTGAGTGGATTATGTGAGTCATAATTTTTCAAAGTGGTGTCTTGTAGTTTAGCAAAGAAAATTTAGGATAAGCTCAGGAATATATATGAAGGATATGATAAAGTAAAGAAAGCCAAAATCTAGATACATAGAGGTCAGTTTGAGATTTTGTAGATGATGGATGAAGAAGACATTACGGATTACCCTATTAATGTGGATGCATTTTTCAATACTATTAAAGGACTTGGTGAAGAAATTAAGGATGAAACTATTGTATAAAAATTTCTAAGATCTCTTCCTATGATATTTGATTCCAAATTTTATGCTATTGAAGAATTGAAATATTTAACCATCTAAACAATGGATGAAATACATAGGATTTATCATAGCATATGAGATGATAATTGAAGGTAATAAATAATTAAAGTGAGAAGTTGTATTCAATGCATCAATAAATGTGAAAATCAAGAAACAAAAACCACATAATTTCTCTAGCAATGATTCAGATGAAGAAAAAAATCACATTTTCAGAAGGATGAAGAAATGGATTAGAAAATATAAAGGTAAGCTACCATTAAAATGTTTTGATTATAGTTAAATAGGAAATTACTCTAAAAAATTATCAGATAAAAATAAGGATGATAAAGAAAAACAAAACTTGAATAAGAGTAGCATATATTATCAATCCAAGAAGAATCATAAGAAAAAAAATCTAAAAGTAGGAAGAATCTCTACAAGCACAAGAAAAATCTCTATACCAAGGAGGAATATAACTCATCTAAAGAAAGTTATGAAAGTGTCTTTGTCAGTGATAAAGATGAATCATTGCTCATGGTCTTAGAGGATAAACAAAGAAAAGAAGATATGGATTCAAAATATGATGAGGATACTAAATTAGAATTTGAAGTAGATCTTGAAGGTGAAATCATTTCTACCCTATAAGAACTCAAGAGCCTAAGAAAAAAAATAAAGAACAAAAATAACAATTTTAAAAACTAGAAGATGAGTATGGTGCCTTAAAATAAAAGTTGACACATGATCTTGAAGATTCCAAAAAAATCATCATTGATCTAGAGATTCAATTATAAGAGATAAATAAGATAGATGAAGATGTGAGATCATAGTTTAAATAGAAAGAGGAGGATTGTGAGAAACTTTATTGTGAAGTTGTTTCCTTAAGAAAGGATCTTGAGAAATAAAATACCAAGCTGAATGGATGTCTCAAGTTTGAAAAGAAATTTGAAGTTGTAGAAAACATCATAAATAATTAGATATCACTATTTATTAAAGAAGGTATTGGGTACAATGAGAATTATACAAAATAATATCCCAAAGAGTTTCCAAACATGACAATTCCAAAGAAATTAAGAAACTATGAAGATGTTATTAAAAGTTATACCAGAGATGAGATCAGTAGGAAGGAAGATGTGCATGTCCCTTAACTCACAAGAAGTTCAAATTAAATCAATGGAAGAAAATTAAACCATGTTCCACAAGAAAGTAGTACTCCTCCAAAGGGAAACAAGGATTCAACAAGAATATCATTTCCTCCAAGGTGGCATTACAAAATTAGGTTTCAAATTTTATTTTTGGCTATTATTTTTCATGTAACCAATTTGGTCATAGAGCATCATACTGAAAATATCATGTAATAAATTTTGGTAGGAAGAAAAATGAAAAGTCACATATGTCCTCAAATAGAAATTACAACTCATTTGCAACTATGGTGAAATTCAATATTGAATGTTATAAGTGCCATAAATTTGGGATTAAATCCTGATTTTGTAGATTTTGGTTTGTGGAATCCTCTAGGAAGTCTAAGAATGAGGAAGCAAAAGACAATCATAAGGATAATGCAGTAAAAGTTTGCAAGGAGAAATAAATAAACAAATTAAGATCCATGATTGTTCATGAAAAATTTCATGCATAGAATAAATAAAATATTTGGTGCCTTGATATTGGTAACTCAACTGACATGAATAGAGAAAAAATTAAGTTTCTCAATTTGGAAAAGGTAAATGGAGGTATTGTAAATTTTAGAAACAATGCCACTACAATAATTTTAGGTGAAAGCACTATTAGCTTAAATAATGGTAAATCAAAAACTGAGAATGTCTTGTATGTTGAAGGATTAAACTATTATATTTTGAGTGTGATTCAAATGAGTGCTAAGGGATATACAATAAAATTTTATGCTGGAGGATATGAAATTAGAAAGGTAAGTATTGGGAAATTTGTTGCTGATGTATGCAGAATATCAAATAATATTTACTTTCTTAGTGACATTAAAGGTGAAAAGTGTTGCATATGAAAAATTAATGAGAGATGGTTGTGGCATAGGAGAATAGGTTGTATGAAATTTCATAATCTATTGAATATTAGTTCCAAACAATTTTTTCAAGACATTCCAAAGATTACTAAAACAACAAACACCATTTGCAAACAATGTCAGTTATGAAATAAGAAAAAAGTGTCTTTCAAGAAAAAAGAGTAATCAACCATAAGGTTATTATAAATTGTGCATACTAATCTCTGTAGGACTACAAGAACTCAAATCATGCAAGGTGGGATATATTTCATGTTATTTATTGATGATTATACTAGGATGACATGGGTTACTTTTCTAAGAGAAAAGTCTAAAGCATTTGAAATATTTAAGGCATTCGAAGCATTGGTTGAAAATGAAAAAAAATTGAAATTGAGTGTTTAATATCTTACCAAGGATGATAATTCACTTCAAATTATTTCATAAAGTATTTTGAACATCATTCAATAAAATAAACTATTTAACTACAAGAACTCCAAAACAGAATGGAGTTGTTGAAATTAAAAATAGAACTAGGCAAGAGATGGCCAAAACCATACTAGATAAATCTAAAGTATTTGAAAAATTATAGAGAGAGGTTTTCAACACAAAAATCTATATTTGGAATAGAGAGTAAAGAGAATATAAAAGAAAAAAATATCAAGATACCTTATTAATTATGGAAGGGAAAACCAACAACTTTCAAAGACTTTAGATTATTTTGAAGCAAATGTTATATCAAGAAAGATGATGAAGACTTAGGTAAGTTTGAATATAGATATGATGAAGGTATTTATCTTAGTTTATATTCAATGAGAAAGGAATGTAGATGTTAAAATATGAGAACATTCAGAATTATTGAAAGTTCAAATGTTAAGGTAAATGATATCGAGTATAAAAAGAGCAGGGTACAAGAAATTGTTTATTCTAAATAAGCCAACAGTAATATGGAAATGAAGAGGAAGAAGTTGAGATAAAGGGAAAAAACACCATATAGATCAGTCCAAAAGAATCATTTAGAAAATCATATTCTAGGTGACAAAAATCTTGGAGTATAAACTAGAAGACGAATGGAAAATAAAACAAAACATGTAACTTTGTCTTTTCTATCTAAAATTGAGTCTAAAAGATTTGATGAAGCAAGAGAATATAAGTAATAGATTAGATCCATGGAATAATAACTTGTTTAGATATAGATTAATGAGACTTTGGAGTTTTTCCTAAGACCTAACGACAAAAATGTGATTGGCACCAAGTGGGTATTTAGAAATAATTTTAATGAAGATGGGAAAGTAGTAATAAATAAAGAAAGGTTAGTATGAAAAGGCTATGAAAAATTCGAAGGTATTGATTTTGAAGAATTTTTTTCCCCTTTTGGATGCTTAGAATCCATTGGGATGTTTTTGGCATTTGTTTTCTATAAGAACTTTAAATTCTATCAAATGGATGTTAAATCTACGTTTTTGAATGGGAATTTAGAACAAGAATAAGTTTACATTAAACATCCAGAAGGATTTGTATTATTAGATAATAAGGACTATGTATATATACTAAATAAATCTTTTTATAGAATGAAACAAGCCCACAGAGCCTGGTACTCAAGAATGGACAAGTATCTACAATAGGAAAGGTTTAAGAAAGGTATTATTGGTAGTAATCTATACATCAAAAAAGAAGGTGAGAATTGGTTGACTAATGTTATTTATGTTTATGATATTATTTTTGGAAGAAGTAAGAATGAGATGTGTCAAAATTTTGTTGAGGAAATGAAAAAATAATTTGAAATGTTCATGCTTTGTGAGTTGTCATTTTTCCTTGGATTAAAAATTTCTCAATCTGACTAAGGTATATTCATTTAAAAAACCAAGTATATTAAGGAAATGCTGAAAAAAATTAGAATGGAAGATTGGAATATAGTAAGTACACCCACGATCATAGGATGTAAGTTGAACAAGGATGATGAATCTCAAAAATAAAATTAGACTCTTTATAGATCAATGATTGGAAGTTTTTTATAGATAACAACATCAAGACCATATGTGATGCATCCAGTAGGCATGGTAGCACATTTTGAATTTGTTCCAAAATAAAATCATACAATCGATTATGGTTTGTGGTATCAAAAAGGTGAAGATTTTTCTATAACGACATATATAGATGCATATTGGGAAGGTTTTTTGGATGACATAAAGAGTACAAGTGGAGTTGCATTCTTTTTGGGCAACAATTTAGTATCTTAGTTAAGAAATAAGGAAAATTATATTTCTGTATCCATAGATACGAAAAAATAGATTATTGTAGTATCATGTTGCACACAAGTTCTGTGGATGAAACACACACTGAAATATGTTAAGGTAGAATTTGATTCTCCACTTTTTTTTATTATGTGATAATACTATTGTAATAAACATGTCACAGAAGCTAGTCATGCACTCTAGAATAAATAATATTCCCATTAAATATAATTTTTTAAGAGAGCAAGTTGTATATTAGTGGGTTAAGTTGGAATAAATTTCCACAAAATAATAGATTACTAATATTTTTCAAAGCCTCTTATAAAATAAATATTCGAATATCTCAGAAAAAATTTGGGAGTAGTATCCTTTTTAGTAGGTCATTAAATGTAAGCATACTCTCATGGGGAGAGTGTGGTGATATTTTTTCCTTTTCCATCAATGTCAAAGGGGGAGAATTGAATTCCATGAGAATTAATACAAAAATGGGGAGAAATAAGAGAAGTAATATACACAAGGGGAGCAATAGATCAAGATGGAAGGCATTGCAAGATGGTTGGTTTCCATCAATGAAAAAGGGGGGATTATTGGAAATATTGTCATTGATGTCAAAGGAATAATGATAAATATCTATTATATTATAAATATTATCATTGATGATTACAGATGTGTACCTATAATGAAAAAGAAGATTTATTTTGAATTTTTCATGTCATGCACCAAAGAAAAATATTTCATATTCTTTCATTTGTTTTTGAATTGTTTCATGGGTTGTTAGTGTTCCATAGGTTTTTGTAATCTTCTGCGGGTTTTGTAATGTTTTGTTAGTAAATTTAGTGATTTTCTAGTTTTGAAGTACTCCGCAGGTGTCTATGGTGTATTTCAGGTTGTAGTAGTGCCTTACGTAATGAAGAACCTATCTAAAGAATATTATTTGTTTGAAATAATTTCATGTTATGAAGATAAAGATACGAAAGTCAGCAAGTGGTGTAATACAAAGTAAGATAGATGCACAATAAAGATAAAACTCTAGAATGAAAAACATTATCCACGATGGTCATAAAATTACACTAGACCAAAAGAAAATAGGGGTTGTTTGCAGGAGTCTTGAAAAACTTCAAACATTCAACTTTTAAAGTATACTAAATATGACTCATGATGAACATTAAAAAAGGATTATGACTCATGAAAATTCATGTATGTTTATGAAATGAACATCATGTTCTTTCTTAGTAGATCCTTTTTGTCTACTATTTTTCTTATTGTAATATCTAGATTCTAATCCTTTTTGCTACTTTCACTTGTTTATCTGGTTGTTGATCCTTTTTTGTATCAGGTTATAATCCCTTCAAAACTATTTTCCATTAATAAAAAAATATCATGCATAAGTGGATTCCACTGAGAATTCAAGTGTGGGCTCACGGAATTATGATGTCATTTTAAAAATAAAAGGGAGAGAGCAAGGTGAGAGGCTTAATTAATCAAGATATATCAAGAGGATTTATGAAGAAAGAGGAAGAGCAATCTCAAGAAAATTTGAATGTCAATTTTTTAAGGAAGAATGAAGATTGAAAAGTGAATAAGTGAAGTGCAAAGCATAGGTGTACATCAAGATTATAAATAAGTGAAGAATAATCTATATTCCATCATAAAGTTAAAGAATAAAATACAGTGGGTTGATCTTTACATAGTTGAGTTGGTGCTTGGAATTGTGGATTAGTGTCTAGTGAGTTGGTGCTTACGAATCAAGATGAGTTAGTGTTTAGCATTGGGGATTGGTGTCTCCAGTGATTTAGTGCTCATGAATCAAGATGAGTTGGTGCTCCGCATTGGAGACTTGTGTCTCTAGTAGGTTAGTGCCCATTTTTGAAATAATTAATTTTATTGTTGGATTTGGATAGTAGCTCCAAACAGTCTTTTCTCTGTGGTTTTCCTATAGAAAGGGTTTCTACATCAATATTTTGTTGTGTAATTATTATATCTAGTGTAATTACTAATTATTGTGAGTGTTAAATTTTAAATTATAAAAATAAGATAATACATATTCACCCCCTTCGTATAAGTGTGTTTTTATAGGTTGTACTTGAATATTTGGTTTGTTGAACTTACTAAAGGTTTAGGGGTGATCAGTCCCCAATTGTGTTTGGGATAAATCAAAGTATTGGGTGCATGTAACCCAACACAAAATAAAGAATAAGGAGAGAGTAAGAATGACGTACTAAAGCACTCCATAAAGGAAGAAGACCATGTATTAAATCCATTCAAAAACTTTTATACCTTCCACTTTAAATGTAAGAGGCAAGGAAAGACTACCTATGGAGAACTCACTCGCTTTGATACTTTCTATAGCCCCATAGACCACATTGTTATAGATGGATCTAGGCCCAATTTTACACATAGAGACACATAATACAAAAAGAGAATGATCTCCCCCATGCCATTCCCATGTGTTATAAAATTGAATAAATGTTGTTGTATCCTGAAATATCGATATATAAAGGAATCCCATTCCCCTAAGATCCTCTAAAATGTAAATGGAAATTTGTATCCTTGAAATGACATGTTTATAGCATATTTCAGTAATGATTTTTGAGAAATGAGTTTCAAGGTTTCTGAATTTATATTTTTTGTTTTTTTTTTAAAATTTTAAATATATGATTTTATTTTATTTTCATATATATTTTTAGGGTGTATTAAGGGTAGATATTCCATAGTGGAGTCACCAAAAACTATTGGTGGAATGATTTTTTGCAGTGAAAATTATTGGTTTCCACCAATGGTCATGGGGTTAAGCCCCTCCTTCTTAGGTATGGGGAGGCTCACGTTATTGAATGTAAACTAACTAAAATTAGTAGAGTGGAAATTAGGATGGGGATTAAAAAGGAAAATCTATGGAAAAGTGCATGTATAGTGTATAATGGAGGAATTTATTATGAAGGGGGGTAAAGAGGAGTAGGAGAAATAGGAAGAGATGGTTAATATTGCGTGTAGACTTATAGAATTAATGTACATTAACAAAATTAGGTCCACATTCAATTATAATAACACAACAATGTAATAAATCAACAAGACTAATAAACCATACACACGAAGTTCTATAGATACATTAATCAAGGACATAAAGTTCCTTCTTGGTTGTACAAGATCAAAATGCTTGCAAATTTGGAGAGTGCAAAAGATAGAGGAACATAGAGGAAATGTAGATTTTATTTCTTGATGTAGTAGTGATACAAATCCTAACAAATATCAACAATAAACAAATGCTAACCCCTTAGAATGGAGAATACATTCTAATTTATAACATTAAAAAATTTCTTTACATCTCCCCCACATGAATTTTCACCTTTCATCATCACTTGTGACCTTTCATATTCCTATGGAAGTAAAGTTATTATTTTTATTATTAATGAAAAAGAACTCTTATAATGTTAAGTTGAAGGTTACTTAAGTGAATAAGACAAATTAGTGAAAAAGTACATTCTTAATGAAGAATTATAATATGGAGAGAGAAGAAAGAAGAGAGAGAGAGAGAGGGTTGATCAATTTGATGAAGAAATTGCTGACTTAAAGCATTATGATTACAATATCCTTATTTTATGAGATATGGAAACATTATGGGGAATTAAATAAGTGTTCAAAAGTATTTTTATGATATCTACACTGAGATGGGAACATGAACATGATTATCTTATATGATCACAAGGTAGTAGTTAGGATATGTAGATCACTACCTTATTCCTCTTGGCCTTCACAATTCACCTTTATGACCAAAAATCAACTCTAAGATGCTCAAAAATTTTCTTTCTTGTCTATTGTTCACTGAAATAGGTCTTCATCTTGCATATAAAATAATATCTCCCTAAATGCAATTCTTTTTCTATGACCACCTATTGAACTAGAATATTGTGATTTCATATGCTTCCTCCTATGAGGTGCGAACACACTTAAAGGTTTTGAATGAGTGTTTACAAGCACTATTAAGTGAAAACATGTGAAAGTGAGATGATTTCTCATTCTTGTAAATATGGTACTCCACAAGGAGATCATCCCATTACCATTCCTAGCTCTCAAATTCTCCTTGAATAGAATCAAATTTAGAATGTTTAGACACCTTCTTGCTCATATGATACTCATTGAAATAAGGCCTTTCTCAAATACAATAACTATGCCTTGAGTTGAATTATTTTCGTTAGACCTATTATTATATAGAAACATTGTTGTAGGATATCCTTCTTCTATGAGATGTAATCACACTCTAAAGTATTAAATGATTGTTTAAAATCATTGTCACGAAACATTGACATGCGTGGACTTGTGATGACTTCTTGATCCTACAAACATAATGGTCATGGGTACCTCAGTAGCCTAACTAGTTCATCCTCACTTGTTCCTTGACATGATGTGATTCACGTGATGTCCCTTCTCTTAGAAATAAATTTTAACACAATGTTGGATTCAAGATATGATTACCATCACCTTACTCCTTAAAATTCAAATTTCACCTTTGTGACAAATAATTTATCTCTTTTGATGGAGTCAACCTCAGGAGACCCAAGTGCCTTCTTATTCACTCATTCCTTGTTTAAAATGTCTTTTGTTACAATTGAGGAAAGGATAACCTATGTATTCACCATCACACTCAATGAACACATTTCCATTCCATATTTTGAGGAGATGGTTGGGAATTAGGACCCACTTTTACAAAACATGTTTGATATTTATTTCCTCTCATGGTCTACATCACTTTAAACATGATGTCTCCTTTGAACCTCATAATTCACCTCTATGAAAGCCAAAATGACTCAACCATGATGATTCCTTTAAGTGAAAATTATGATGAGTTGGATACTCTAACTTCTTGCATCAAACTGTGTCACATAGAATTCACCTCAAGATTTATGTTTTAGGATCATGTTGTTTCACCAGATTCTTAGAGCATTTCTTTGAATATTGACGAAATAGATGAGGGTAAATGGGCTAGGAGGAATACCTGTAAAATTTGGTTGAAGGTTGTTACATGTGTATGACTTCTTGATCCATAGCTGACCATGAGAGATCCCTTTTGGATAGGAGGAATTACCTACAATGGAAAACAAGACCACCAAATGGAAGTTAAACAATATATGTAGTGGACTACCTAACATATGCTAGATCTGAGAAGTGTGATAATCCCTAGAAGGATTTCATTCCACTGTTTAAAACAATTCAATGTAAATAATAAATGAAATCCTACTATAGTTAAAATGATGTAGGTATCTCATTCGACTAAAATAAGTAAATTCGTTCACAATAGGCTAGGCTATGATGGAATCTGAAGGTCAAGGTCACTGTCAGAGTGTTGGAACTGGTATGAGTCTGGTTTTGGGCTGTTTTGGGGTATTTGGTAGGGATTTTAGGCTCTGTTCTTGGTCTGAGGGTAAAACATAGAGACCAACATCAGTCTAGTATGACCGATGTCAGTTTAAGTGAATCAGAGACAGTTGTGGGTAACCAGCATCGTTATGGTTGGGGTAGAGGAAACTTATTAAAATATCAATGTGAGGATAGATCTGAGACCAAATAGAAATGGAGAGGGAAATGGAAAGGTCTATAGAGATCTTGGATGCACTCAGAGATCTTTAAAAGTCAAGTATGGGAAATTTAATGGTGTGCATGAAGGAATGATTAAGTTTTCATGAAGGTGAATGATGGGAGAATGGGAATGCAACTAGAAACTAGTAACAAAGGTAACATGACCTACTAAAAGAAAATTAGATGAATGATGGTTAATAAAACACTTACCAGTGTATGAGCTTGATGGTTGGATGGTAATGGCAGTTGATCAACTAGATGGAGTTTGATGTGGTGATGGCACTTCCTCGGATGTTTCCGTGAATGAAAATGGCTCTGTGATCACTTTTGATGCTGGATGTGAATGATCTGATGTGTGTTAGAATGCTAGTTCTACTTGCATTCAGCTTTGGTTTCATCTCTTGCTCTCAGAAATGTGACAACCTCCAAATAAGGTTGTTTTGGGGAATAAATGGTAACCGAAAATGGTTCCGGGATGACTGGCGATGGTTTAGGATAACTAGCATTAGTTAGGGTGGTATTTCCTACATTTTCTAAAAATGAGCAGATCCCCTTGATTTATTCGATCTCGTTCATTTTCTTCCACGTATTAGAATGGAAGCTTCCTTTCTAACGGGTGGGAATGTGGTTAGAGGGAATGTAGGATTTGATTTTTAGGGTTTAGGTAGGTCTTAATTAGTTATGGAAACATACTAAGAATAGGTCTTAGGGTGAGGTGGATAGATGAGGTGTACAGGTGAGGTGGGTGTGTGGGCATTATCTCAATTAGGATATTTAAATAATAGATATTATGAGATCATGAATTAATTTAATTAAATAAATATTAGAGTGGGGTGAAAGGGGCCATGGTTAGGTGAGTGTTTTCGAGGTGGTTATTTGTCAAGGGACCAAGGGGAGTGTGACCTAATTTTGGTGTCTACATTTTACCCCCTGTTGTTGTGTAGCTTGCATTGGTAAGTGATGCTGACAAAAATAAGATGTGGTTGCCACATGTGTGGGTGAAGGTAATCCCCCTCAAACTAGGAATTGACGAGACAGAAGACAGAATTAGTGAGTGGTTTGATAAAAGGTGAATATAATGAAGAGGAAGGTGGAAAACGGGGGTAAAAAGGGGTAAAGGTCTAATCAGGTAATCCAGGTAATGTGTCAGGGTCAAGGTAGTAATAGTCAAATGCATGCACACATGTAACTGCAACATTATACCAGGTTGAAGAGCATGCAAACTTTACATTGTCTAAGGTTGATAGGTTTATCATAAACAAGGTTGATGTGATTCTGGTATCTAAGGTATAGGATATGGTCAGGAAACATGACACAGATCAGGTGTAGGAACATTTGGGCATGTTTCGGTACACCAAAGGTTGGGTAAGGATAAATGGTCAAGACAAGAGGAAAGGTAAGGTCAGTATGTCAATCAACATGTGTAATAGTGCCGCAAGGTATAGCAAGCACATGAGGTTACAAGTCACTAGCAATGTTCTAGGTCTAAGTAACTAGGTCATGGCATGGGTAAGGCCAATGTATGGGTAAAATAACGAGTCCCCAAATGAGGACAAGGTGAAGCAGTAAATGATGAGGTCAGGAGGATAAAGTGAAGTGTCCAAGTCAGGTGTGGGTAATGTAAAGAGGATTCAGGTCAGCAAATAAGGGGTAGGGGGTAGGAAAAATACTAAGTAGGATAAATGACAATAGTTATAAGGAATTGATGTCGGTCGTAATGGACTGACCATGGTAGGTTAGGGCACAGGACCATTGTCGGTTAAGGTAAAACCGTCGCCGGTCAAGTTTGGTAGGCTATAAAAAGAAAAATTGTCGTGTTTTTAAAATCATTTGTCATTTACGAAATTGGAGAAAATGAAAAGAGAGGAAAAACGAGGTGGAAAGTGACTAAATGACACAAAGAGCTAAGTTGGCGAGATGCATATCAGGTGATTAGCAGTTGATAGGTGGGTCCATGAGATCGGTTTGATCGATTCAATTGGTTGGAGATGATTAGGTTGATTGGGTGATGGTAGAGGCAGGAGAGGGATTAGGTGGACCACCAGTGTAACAGCTTGACGTGCAACCATAGATATGGCATTGTGATGAGGTATGGGTCAATCCCTTTCTGTTGTTTGTGAGGTAGATTGGTTTATAGGTTAGGTAGGGAAAAACAGGATTTGGGGGGAAAAGGAAATTTGAATTTTGGGAGGGAAAATCAGATTAAATAGGAATGGGGAGAGAGGTGGGTGAGTGAATGAGGGGTGGGGAGGGTTTGAGGGGGGATTTAGGTAGAAATGGGTGGGTAGAAGGGTAAATGAGAGAGATTAAAAAAAAAAAAAAGGGTTTGAGTGTCATGGTTTTCACCGCAACAGTGACCGGTGTCAGTCGAGGGTGGCCGGCATCAGTGGTGCTGAACTAGTATCGGTCACGAAATAGGTGAATGATGCTAGTTAATGGGAGATTGGGGTCAGTTAGAGATAACCAGTACTGGTCATGATTTGGGGAAAAAGGAGCCACAAGTGTCCTAGGTTGGGTGGATGAGATAGGTAGTGGTGATAGAAGATGTTTTGGGGAAAGAAAAAAATTGGGTAAGGGCTTGAGATAGGTATGGGTGAGTGATAGTGGGTTAGGGTTAGGGTGGGTAGATAGAATATGTGAGACAAAGATAAGTTGGGAGGGAAGAAGAGGTAGGGTAGTAGGTAAAGGTGAGATGTCAAGGGTGATTGTGGGTATGATGAGGGTGTATTAATATGATGTGTTGCTAGATGCAAGTGAGAGATCAGTTGT
Organism: Taxus chinensis; assembly: GCA_019776745.2. Classification (NCBI taxonomy): domain Eukaryota; kingdom Viridiplantae; phylum Streptophyta; class Pinopsida; order Cupressales; family Taxaceae; genus Taxus; species Taxus chinensis. The sequence goes on from CM034154.1 coordinate 489,383,156, forward strand.
GGATGTGAGACAGGGTTCCACCCCTGATCTTGACAATACATGGGGCTAGGATAGTTGAGGAGTGGCGACATATTTCATATGTGTGCCTGGTTAGGATCAGATGCTACTGGTATGTATTCTAACAGATGAGTTTGATGGTCACCCTCATTAATAGATGGGATTCAGTGACCAACATGTTCCATCTACCTCCGGGGGAGATGACAGTCACCCTGGAGGATGTGTACAGGATCCTACAATTACCGATATTAGGGAAGCATGTATACTTAGTCACCTCAGAGGTGTATGAGGAGATGATGTTGATAGTGTTTGGTGAGGGGTTGGCAGAGATGAGGTTTCACAGTGCCAGTATGATCTATGGAGAGATGTACCTAGCTCATCCAGAGGAGACGAGCCTAGTAGTGTTATTGATGGAGGCAGTATGTTGTTTTGCATTTCCAGATGTAAAGGGTGGGAGATTCCCATGATCAATGATGGGGGTATTGCATGAAATGGTGGTGGATAAGATCTACTTTACATGGGTGCCAACATTCCTTGTGCAGTTATATAGAGAGTTGAGGGCATATGGGTGGTTATGGAGGTTCATCTTATGGTACACGTTCGTATTGCATTGTTGGACATATGAGCACATTGTGTTTATGCCTAGTTTTTATGTCCTTGGCCAACACATTTGAGACTTGTTTTATTTGATTGGGCTATAGGCAATGGGAGAGCATCGAGCAGGAAGGGCTATGCATGATGTAGCCTATTACATGTAGTTACTGGAAGGATTATCTGGCATGGACATTATTTGGAGACTGTATGTGAGTTATCCCTCATACAAACAGATGGATGATGAGTTAGACAACAAGAAGTTAGTCAAATGGATTACAGAGCATTGTGCAGGGGAGCACGAGATGATCCTAATAGACAGGGTCAGACGGCAGTTTGGGCTACCATAGGATATACCTCCACCCTTCCCACAATATAGGAGAGATAATGTGGAGAGACCACTACCTCTACCATAACCGACAGTGCCTATAAGATAGGAGGAGTAGGTGATATAATGACAGATTGATGATGTCAGGGTGATGGATAGATACAGATAGTGGTGGGCTACTTAATTACTAGTAGTACCACCTAGGCCGAGGTAGCCAGATTTAGCCACCATCACTATTCAGAGAGACTCTCGACAGGGGTAGGTAGAGACCCTGATTACACAGTTGGGGATGGTACAGGGGTAGTTGATAGGTTTAGAGGCTGAGGTGGCCATGTTACATGCACAAGTGGCTAGTTTACAGGCCCAAATAGCATAGGGATAGGCACTCGTACATGGTGGAGATGGTGATGAGGTATAGGTTTCTACCCTACAAGTGCATGTTACAGGTTTGTAGGCCCAGTTGGCCACAGCACAGGCCCATATTGAGGCCTTACAGGCCTAGATATAGGCATAAGGTGCGAGGCCGATGACACCACCACAAGTACTGGGACAGGGTCCCTGTTTATAGGTAGGGATGGGACAGGGTCACACAAGATAGGTACAAGGGCAGAGGCCGATGGGGCCACCATAGACAATACCCATATCCAGATTGTAGGATGCCCTAGGTGAGGCTAGGTATTATCAGGATCAGTTGATGGTGGTGAGGATATATTTCCTATCCTATGGAGAGTACAGGGCACAATAGGCCTTGAGTGAGAGGACCAGATCATATACCCACAACATGGAGATTAAAAGGGGCCAGCGATACCCAAGACAGGGTCAGGGTGAGGCCACCAGTTCACGGAGACCATCCCTATGTGATGTGCCAACAGTGACCCAGCCACGACCCATGAGAGGCAATGAGATGTTAGCAGGCCACTGTACAGGGGCTGAGGAGGAGGAGGAGACAAGAGAGACTGATATGGAGGATATTTGGTAGGATGATGTGTGATGTATGTCCCTCTATTTTGATGTACTTATTCATTTTTGATATTGTTATCCCATAAAATTGGCAAGGGCAATTTTATGGGTAACCATACCAAAATTTTGTTCTGGTCCCTTGTCAGGGACCCCTCTGCATTCGGAACATTGCAAAACCCTATCCTGGGAAATCTGGTTTTCCGGACTTAGCCATTTTTGGTCTTTTTGGGTTGGGCACACCTTTTGTCTGTGCAACACAAGGTAAATCTGCGCCCCCTTTTCATTTCATTTAGTGCATCCTTTGGCGTGTCGACACACATTTTGGTGCGCCTCACCATGTTACACCTTTCTTGCATGCGCCAAGGCGCATGCACCTTCGTGTCAACAATATTTTTGTTGTGCCACATTTTTGTGCACCAAGGGCACATGTATTTCCGTGTTGACAACACTTTTGGTGCGCTAAAAGGCACACATAACAACGTGTTAACACACATCTTGGTGCGCCACAGGGTGCAAGTTTTGCAATGTCGACAGGTGTTTTGATGCACCACTTCAAAAAGTGGTTGGTGCATTTATTACACCTTTGCCTATATATAGGCGCATCCACCCTGTCATTATCACCAGTCAGAAAACATGTGATTGTTTTCTATTCTTCTACACCTGTCAGCATGCCTGTCATCCTCGTGTTACATTTGTGGACCTCGCTTCGCTTCTCACATTATATATTCCAGGTAGGTGGTCTTTTCCCCCTGTATTTTTGTTGGTTGTTGTTTGCTTGTGTGGTAGGTTGCATAGATTTGTCAAAACCCTCCTTTGCTACCCTGGTTGTCTTTCTCCCATGCTCTCCCTCCTCTTTCTAGATCTGCTGGTAAAGAGAGCCTTACCTCAAAGCACTTGGGTCTTTTTGATGTACCCCCTTCTCTATCCATGGAACCCTATAGAAGAGGCTTAACACCCATTCAAACCCCACAGAGAAAGAAGACCCTTAAACATTGATAAACTACGTTTTTTGCCAACAGCGCATCCGCCATGCTTGCTGCATAAAAAACAGTTGTGCCCTCAAAGCGCACTTTCCTTGCTTGCAACACCCACTAACCCTGTGCCCTCTTGGTGCACCAAACACATGTGTAACATTGCAAAAAATTGTGCCATCGGTGCACCCTGCATCCATGCAACACCAACCATGCTTGCGCCAAGTATAAAACTGTTAGCGGCGCAGGCGCATCCCCTATTGCAGCAACATCATGTCATGCAGACCTCCCATGTGCCATGCCAAGTTCCCCTTTTTCGCACCTGAAGTCTATGTTACACATGCTAAACTTGCACTCCTTTGGTGTATCCAATCCCCATGCAACATGAAAAATATATGTGCCTTTGGCACATCCTGTCCCTGTGTAACATGAAAAATACATGCACCCGGTATAAAACACATATAAATGGTGCCGACGCACTCCCGCTTGCAACAAAAAAAAATTCATGTGTAGTATCCATGCACCTTGCGCCCTTTGGCATTGATTTGTCCCTTGTAACACCATTTTTTTGTGTGCCAAACTATTTATCCCTGCAGCCTGTAGTATCCATGCGCTTTGCGCCCTGATGCCTTAAAATTGCTAACTCTTCCTTCTGTCAATACTTCAATGGGAGATCAAACAGCTAACATGACTCTCCTGCGTTGGGTTTCGCTCCTTCTTCTTGTAGATCAACAACTAAGTTCAGAACTACATATGTCTACATCAAGCAAGAGACCTACCAAGTCTAAGGGTAAAGCCAAGCTTACAGAGGAAGAAATGAAGTACAAATATCAGAGGGTCAGGATGCCCGAATCCCAGGCAGAGTGTGACCTGGATATAAGAGACTCAGAACTTGGTCATATCGATATGGAAGACTTCTGGGCCAGAACCAGAAGGGTCACAGGAAGTCTGTGGATGGACAAACTGGTAGGCAGTGGCCTGCATTTTGCTGGAGGGATCCCGGTCAGTGCTGTGAACAATGAGTTCATGATGGTAGTAGCCCACTGCTACAACAAAGACACCAGGTGTGTCCAGAATGAGAAAGGTGAGGTCGTGATCAACCTCACTGCCCGGCACTTCGAAATAATGCTTGGCATTCCTCACCACTGGCACTTTGTGGCCGTAAGCCAAGAAGATTGCACCAAGGCTTGGGAAGATAATGAGGATCAGTGTATGCAATTAATGAATGAGGTATACCTAAAAAACAAGAAGGTAGTGACCAGATGGCCACAAGTCATTCATCGCAGTGATTTCTCAGAGGAACTCAGTGATACCATCACATTCCTAAGCAGAGTATTTGGGCTTCCTGATGCCCACTACTTTCATAAATGGATGCTTAGATACCTGGAGACAATGAACAAGAATGTGCCAGATCAACGCTTCGAGTGGGCGGAGATCATAAGCAGCACTATATCCGAGCAGCTCCAGCAACTTACCACAATGGGGAGGTTCTACATGAACTCCTATGTAGTTTATGTTGCGGCCTCAGAAAGAGATTATCCAGCGTTGATGCGGTGCGGGGTTTGGCCCCAAGTAAAAATATATGAATACTATCCAGAGCTGAAGCTGGAGAACAGTATTTCTCAGTTTACAAAGATTAACGATGCCTTCTTCTACGGCATCATCTACCTTTTGAGGCCAAACATGACTCACAGTCGTACGACCAAGAGCATTGTTGCAGCAACAGAGAAATGGGGGGCCTTGTTCACTCAATTCCCCACCTTCACTTATCTAAGGGCAGCCAACTTCTTGGGGGAACCAACCAAATTGCCAAGATATGCCGGCCACAAGCTGATCCTGTTGGAGCTGTCAAGACAGCTCATAACCTATCACGAGAAGTGCTTGAAGAGAAAGAAGGGTGGAACTCCTTTCCCCCTCACAGTGGGCAGGTACACTTGTCTTTCTCACCACAAAGCACGGGAGATGTTTGCAGAGCTGGAGCTGCTAAATCTAAAGCACAACTTCCCAGCAAGGCCCACTTTCGACCCAAGGAATTTCCTTCCCAGGGCCAAACTCGATCCAATCCACATTCCACAGATCGAGGATATTTATATCGACCTGTATCATGAGGTCGAGCTCAAGAAGGAAAGACCATTCCCGCTTGGCCTTGGCTGAAATCATCTAGTACGGCGTAGCCATCATCCCAAAAGGTTATCAAACTGCTGATCAAGAAGTTGATCAGGTATATCTTGACACGGGTGGGGACGACTGGCCATTTCGCTGTCATTGACAGAACTAAAGCACCTCAGATGATAGAAGAAAGGGTCAAAGAAACTCTGCGGAGAACAGAGCACTGGTGCAGGATGAATGGTCTCATCTACCTCGGAGTTGATTTCACCACATCTCCATTGGGCAACGCACCTTCCAGACCAAAACATCTGCCAAAGAGAAAGGGTAAAGACAAGGAGGGTGAGTCAAGCTCTGCCCAAGAAGAGACTCCTGAGAGTCCCCCTTCCGCCGCACAAGAACAAGTTATAACTCTGGCTTCTCCAGAGAAAGAAGCGGCCGAGGATGTTCCGATGGGCACATCCACTCAGGATGTTGCCACTACTGCAACTATTGAGGTCCCTTCTATCTCTTCTCCCTCTCCTCCTTCCCCTCCTCGAGTGACCCAAGCGACCATTCCTTTGGTCATGTCCTCTCCCCCATCTTCTACTGTTCCCCCTTCCTCATCGTCCATCTTCTCTTCTCTCGCGGAGCTGTCCCCCACCATTTCTTCCCTCATCTCTCAGCTCCCTTCCATTCCCATGTCTACCTCCCCTGTAGTATCTCTTCCTCCCATGAGCACTTCCTCAGCCTCCCTCTCAATGCCACCTCCAAGTGTCTCCACGCATTTTCCTTCTACTACTGCAGCTGCTCCCTTTTCTATTTCCGGCCCCTCTCCCATAAGTCTAGCATGGATCTCTCAGCACCTGAGCCAACAAAAGAGGAAAGTTCCCATCGCACCGATGGACTTCTCCATCATCCCATCAAAGGGGGCCAAGAAGCAAAAGCCTATAACCCGCTTCTCTCAGAGTGCGTCAGGAGAGAGAGTAATGGAGATAGCTTACCCCAATCCTTTAAAGGATAAAAAGGATCTATCTTCAATAGATTATACAGTGACCCAAGTCACAATGGGGACATCTTCAGAAAGCCTTCAAGGAGAGGCCCTATCTGCAGTTGACGCCCTTTGCAAGAAGCTCCAGGAAGCAAAGGAAGAAAAGAGGCTGTTAAAGGAGAAAAATAAACATCTTCTCCATGCCTTGCAGAAAATGGGCAGTGCACCTCCTACAACTGCCACCGAAACTCCTGAGCCTCTGAGCCAGGACAAGATTAATGAATACGCCAAAATTGGCGAGCAGGGTATGGCAGTTTCCACCTGGAGGAGCCAAATCCTCAAAGAAAGTGAGGGAGTGATCGCTAAGTTCACCAGTTTATATCAGAATATCAATCGGGTGAACAAAGAGCTCCAGGCGATAGCAGGACCCATCTCTGAAGAGCTGGACCATGCCAGGATGCAGCATGAGACCTTTCAGAAAATGCTTGACTGCTCAGTCGAAGATCTGGTCAAGTTCAGCGTCTTTGGGCACCCCAGAGCCCTCAACAAAATCCTTTCTACTCTGGATTATCGGGTCGATCAACTGGAGTTTGTCCTAGAGAAGATTGACAAGATCAAGGAGGAAGCCCTGGATGCAATGCATCAAATGGAGCAAATTGTCCTGAGAATGTCTCCGGGCTTGCTCACTCCTTCTTTCACCTTAAGAAAGGTAGAGGAAACTATTCGGATCTTCAAGGAGATCGTTTCACAAGGGCTGGGACCAGAAGTCACTTTCGACGCCGAATCCATCAACAACCTGTTGGCCTATCGTGACTTCATTGGGTACCTGATAGATGCGGAAAATGAATATTCCAAACTCCCAGAAAAGCTCACAGATGAGCGGGAGACTTGTGAGGCTATCAGTGATCGACACAAGGATCCTTCCCAGGATCAACTTCAACCCATGATCACCAAGTTCATGGAATACCGTGCCCAGTTCCACATCTCGTCACCTGAGCAGCAGCAAAAGCAGGATACCCCCTTTCAGCCGCAGGACGATGATGAATAGTTCTCTTTCTCCTCGACTTTCTCCTTGTAATTATCTAAAGTATGTTGACACAAATGATGACATCATCCATGTTGCACCATGGGATGATGTCATCCACAAAGTTGTCAAAAGTCAACAAATGACTTTGAGATATTTTGTAAGATATTTTTGTAATTAAGTGGTTGGTTCGTTTTTGCCTTCTCTTCTTCTCTTCTTCTATATATACTTGAATACTTGTTGTATTCAAGTGTGGATATTTTTCAGATGAGAAATAGAAGTAGGAAGAAAAGATTTTGAACTTTTTGTAACAGAAACAAATATTAATACAATATTTAGACTTTGTGCTGAATACATGTGTTTTACATCAGACCTTTCTTATGTTAGATCTGTGTGATTGTTCTGTTGAATCTACTTCTACTTTGTTGTCATTTATTCATCAGTATTGCTTTATTCGTCTATGCAAAGTAGGTTTGGCTCTGTATACTACCAACCCAAATCATAGACCTTCTGACCTTTCTGCTTTGGAATTCATTTCTTTTCTCCCTTCAGATCTTTCCTATCTCCCCACCCCATTTCTTTCCCTTCTTTTATAGTTGGAAATACCTCTACTGGGATGAGATCCCAACCCCTGAAGGCAGAATATTGTGAGACTTGCACAAGATTCCTGCTGGTAGAATAGCAATAAACCAGTTTCGCTTTGCTGACTCAAAGAGGGGCTATGCCCTGCACACTGTTGGCTCATCTGTCCATAGATCTGTCCACTCGACAGATTTTCAAACCAACAGTTTTTGGTGACTCTACTGGGGATCGAACAGATCTATCAGATCTATGATGGTGGTGTGTTTAAAAAATCAGTGAAAATCAGAAAAATCATTACCTGTTTGCAAATCTGAACTTTTTGCTTAAAATCCAATTTTTTTGCAAAATACTCCAAATTGAAAATTTTCTTCTGAGATCCATAGATCTGGTCTAGTTGGAGATCTTTAGTTCACTGAGTTTTTATAAAAATCTGTATTTTTCCGTAGATCTGAGTTTTTGACAGTTTACCAAAATTTTCAAACTCTTTGAAAAGTCAACTCTGGATCTAAAAATCAGCTTACTAAGTTTTACCATCATTTTATCCTTGTTAATCAAACAAATAAACCGCAATCGGTTTTCAAGAGGAGGATAAAATTTAAATATTTAGAAAAGTACACGCTACTGATTTTCGTCAGAATAATAAGAAAATCAGCAAGTACAGCCAAAAAGAGTTCTTAAATCCTGCTCCAAAAAATTACAGATCTGGAAGGTACAATGGCAGGTGAACCATTTACTCATAGCAAAAGAGCTCATGGAGAAGTTGATCTTACCTTCGACCTGCTTCAAAGGCACAACTTCAGTGTAACACCGGCTCACTTCTCGTCACTGAGTTCAGCTGACCGGTCATCCAGGAGTGTCTCACCTCCACGAAGGAAGCATCTCTCATCAGGAACGTCTACATCACTTTGTAGTGCCTTGCTGCTCAGCGGAACTGTGCTTCTAGCCCGCGTTCTTTTTCCGGCCGTCCAAATGGTAGTACCATGGGGAAATGCTATGGGCCCCCTGGCTTTGCCACATCCTGTTCACGCGCTCCCACATGGAAACCGAAAGAATTTTCCCAAATTTGATGGGAGCGGAAACCAAAGCATGGATTCACACATATCTGCATTCATCATGTCATGCAGTATCCTAGATGTGACCTATGAATATGTGTCGGTTCACCTTTTTCTGGAAACTTTGCAAGGGCCGGCAGCAGAATGGTTTCAACATTTTTCGGTCGAATCTATTACTAGTTGGGCCACCTTGCGGGCTGCTTTTGAAGACAGGTATAAGCCTTCCGAAGATGCGTTCGCGTTACTGTCAAAGATCACTCACCTAAAGAAGGAGGCCAATGAAACTATGCGTGACTTCATCACCCATTTCAATTCACTGATCAACCGTGTTCCGCCTACCATGCTTCCAACACCGGAGAATCAGAAGTGTTTCTTCGTAAACGCTATGAGCTCGAAAGTAAGTTTCTTACTCCTGCAAGAACAAGTAGCTACCTTGATTCTCACCCAGGCTGCTGCCATCCGAATCGAAGATAACTTGCTAATATCTGGTGAATTAAAAAGAGAATCATCCAAGCTTAAAGCTTCGAGCCCTTCTCCCACTACTTCGTCTGATCCAGCATTTCAAAAGATGGTGAATGACTTGCTCACATTAAAGAAGTAGTTAGCCCAAGCTTCCCCCAGTTCCTCGTACTGGGATATTCCACGAAGAACTTTCACTCCCAACAGCGTCCCGCATAGGCCGCGTTTGCCTGCAACTGCTCCGTGGTTGGCACTTGAGGCTCCTCCGGTCAATGCTCTAGCCGAAATTGAAGAAGAAGAGGAACAAAATTATGAAGAACCTTCGTCTCAAGGCGAAGATGATCAAGATGTCGGTGAACCGACTGGCGACTCTACTATCGGGTATATGGAATTTGATGAGGAAGAATCTGACAAAGAAGAGGGTACCCAAGGATATGCAAGCGGACAATCATATGTTGTTTTTACCCACTCGCAAGGAAAAGAAGCAGAGGTCGCTGCCAATGTGCAGAAAGAGAAGGCTGCATCATCCATGCCCCCAACTATTGCTAAAAGAGGTAATCCTCTTCCTGCTCAACCCCCTGTTAAGTCTTTTACAAAGAAATCTTTTCCTCCCATCTCTCCTCCAAATCAGCCTTCTTCTATTTCCATGAAGGCCAGTAACCTTACTTTACCATCACGAAATGAAGGACTCATTCCTCCATCAATGCAGCCCTTGGCCACGTTTGACATAATTGACCACGCTAAAAAGACCAAGATCCAAATGTCTGAAGCTGAGTACCTTCAATCAAACCCCGAACAACTTGTAAGGTTGACTGAATACATCCAAAGTTAGGCTGTCATAACTAATCAGGTTTCCCCAAAAGGAATCCTTTCTACCCCTCCTTCATCCCACATAAATGTTGCCTCGACTTCCATGTTAGGCAAGATAGAACCTTTCTACCTCTCCCTCCTAATCAATGGCCACAAACTAAGCAACTGCATAATCGATTCTGGAGCTTCCGATAATGTCATGCCGGAAAAAGTCACCCATGCTCTGGGCCTCACCCTTACCAAGCCTTTTGGCTGATGTTATTCCTTGGAAACCAAGCAAGTTCCGCTGATCAGTCAAATCAAGGACGCACAATTTACATTTGCAGCATTCCCAGAGAAAAGGGTAAAAATGACCGTCCTTGTTGCCAATATTCCAGTAGCCTATGGAATTCTGCTGGGAAGGAGTTTTTACAGTGGAGTTGATGGGGAGATTCATATGGACTGGTCTAAAGCTAGGATCCCCGTCAAAGGTGTAATGTAAAATTTGGAGCCTAAATCGCAAAAGAAGTACCTGGTTACTAACTCCGATGACCCTAAAGCACAAATTCTCTTCGAATCATCAGGGATGGGAAACTATTTCTTGTCTACCAAGTCTGACAAAATGGATGTCCTCATCCAAGAAGGGGATCTTAACAAGATCTGGACTTTGCAGTTTGATGGCAGCTGCGTGACTAGTGGATGTGGCGCTGGCGCCGTATTAATATCTCCCAAAGAAGAGATTATTCCTCTCTCTTTCAAGTTACAATTTTTCAACACAAATAATACTGCTGAGTATGAATCTCTGCTACTTGGCATGCAAGCCACAAAGGAAAGAGGGATCAAGAATCTTAAGGTACAAGGTGATGCAGAGCTGGTCGTAAATCAAGTTAAGAGGATATACCAAGTGAAGAATGAAAGGCTCAGACATTACCGCAACGCGGTGTGGGACAACATCGAGGAGTTTGATGCTTTTTCAATAAAAGCCATCCCAAGAGCTCAGAATGACATGGCCGATTCATTGGCCATTTCAGCATCCCTCATGCTCCCTCACCCAGGTTTGAAAACAGACAAATATACCATTGAGGTGGTTTTCCGCCCAAGCGTGCTGGACAATTCTCAGCATTGGCAAGTATTCAACAATGACAATCAACTCATTACCTTTCTAGAAAAGGTGGAAAATTTTAGTGAACTTCATTTTGAAGGATCCACTTCTACATGCCGTGAATCAGTTACCGATCAAAATGAAGAATCAAAAGGAAGCGATGGCATATGTCAGCTCAAAGGAAATAAAATTCCAAAAGGTTTGGTTTCTCTAGAGCGTTTGTTTGATAGGAATGATCATTTTGTAAAAAAGAAAAAGCGAGATGATCCTGGCTCCTCCCCAGAAACTGAAATGGTCAATTTAGGTTCGGTTGGACATCCACAGTTTGTAAACATTGGAAAATGTTGCACACCTGAAGAGAAGTGGAAGTTTGTCAAACTGCTGAAGAAATACATGGATGTATTGGCATGGTCCTACGCCGATCTAAAGTCTTTTAAGCCGAAGGACGTCCGACATGACATCCCATTGAAAGAGGACGTCAAACCTTTTCACCAGAAGTAGAGACACTATAACCCTAAGATCTCAGGAACTATCCAACCTGAAATTCAGAAAATGCTGGACGCACGGATTATTTTTCCTATCCATCACAGTACTTGGGTGGCAAAAATTTGCCCGTGTGCAAGAAGAATGGTGAGATACGCATATGTGTAGATTTTCACAACTTGAATTAGGAGTCCTTGAAGGACAACTACCCGCTTCCCATAATGGATCAGGTTCTGCAGGCAGTAACTGGATCAGAAATGTTGTCCATGCTTGATGGTTTTTCGGGCTACAATCAGATTGAAGTCTCACCTGAAGACCAATTTAAAACAACATTCACTACCCCCTGGGGCACATTCGCCTATAGCAGAATGCCTTTTGGCCTGACCAATGCTGGTGCCACTTTCCAGTGGGCCATGGACCTTGTGTTCAAAGGTATGATGGGGAAGGTCATCGTAGTCTACTTAGATGACTTAACTGTGTTCTCCAAATAGTGAAATGATCATTGTGATCATTTGGAGCAAGTATTGATTAGATGCCGAGAGCACGGGATCTCCTTGAATCTGAAAAAGTCTTTTTTTCGGAGTCACAGAAGGAAAATTGTTGGGACATGTTGTTAGCAAAGAAGGGACAAAGATAGATACCGAAAGAGTTAAGGCTATTCAGAGCCTTACTTTACCTACAAGCAAGACCGACGTTCACTCTTTCTTCGGAAAAGTGAATTTTCTCAGGTGCTTTGTTCCTGAATTTGCTGAAAAGACTCGTCATATATTAGACATGATGAAAGGGTCACCAAATTTCTGATGGAGCGAAGAAGGGAAGAAGTCATTTGAGGAAATAAAAGCCTCCGTTGCTCACGCGCCAGTCCTGGTATGTCCCGATTTCTCCAAAGATTTTATTATGTATAGCTATGCATTTGAGCACACTGTGTCGACCATCTTAATGTAAAAGAATTCTCAAAATGTTGAATCCCCGATTGCATTTATGAGCTCTCCTCTCAAGCCTCATGAATTAAAGATGTCTCAGTTGGAAAAACATGCCTTCGCCATGGTCAAAGTAGTCAAGAACTTCAGGTATTACATTCTAAACTCTCATATAGTAGTGCTGGTCCCTGACACGGCAGTCAAGTCAATTTTAACTCAACAGGAGTTAGGAAGCTTGCGGGGGAATTGGATTGCAAAATTCCAAGATTATGACCTGGATATAAAACCAACCAAGTTAGTAAGAGGCAAAGGCCTATGTCAACTTATGGCTGAAAACCAAGATTCAGAAGTTTTTGGAAGAAAAGATGATTGCACCCATGGAGCACAAAGCCAGCTGGAGAAACCTGATTCACTGCCTATGGTCCTATTTGTCGCAACCAGCGATGAGTGGTATTCCGATATTGCTTTCTTTCTCACCTATGGTGAATTCCCAGCTCATCTAACTACAAAGGAGAAGCATGCTATAAAGCTCAGAGCAGCCAGATATATCATCTGGGATGATGGTTTATACAAACGTGGAATAGATGGCATCTTCTTGCGATGTGTTGACAAGCCACAGCAAGTGAAGTTACTTGAGAGTTTTCATAATTCGGCCTGTGGGGGCCATTTCTCCTCTTCTATGATGGCACACAAGATCATCCGGGCCAGGTACTATTGGCTGACGCTTTTCCAAGATACAGCCACCTGGGTAGCAAAGTGTGAACCTTGCCAGCAGTTTGTCGGCAAGCCCAAGTTGGTTGCTTTTCCCCTCAGGCCGGTCATTGTCGACGAACCATTCAAGCAGTGGGGAATTGATTTTATTGGTGCACTCAATCCCCAATCGAGTGCCGAACATAGTTATGTCCTGACAGCAACAGATTATTTCACAAAATGGGTAGAAGCCATACCTGTCAAACATGCCACTTCTGAGGTTGTTTGCAGTTTTATCAAAGAAAATATCATTGTCAGGTTTGGCATTCCAAACAAGATTGTTGCTGATAACGCTTCCAACTTCTCCTCACGAGAAGTTGTTGGTTTTTGCTATGAATACAGAATAACTCTGGCTCACGCCTCAAATTATTACCCTCAGGGAAATGGTCAGGTAGAATCCAGTAATAAAAACTTAGTAACCATCATATGAAAGCTAGTGGATGAAAATCAACGAATGCGGCACAAATCATTATATGACGCTTTGTGGGAAGACCGCGTCACTCCCAAGAGGTCTCTCGGCATGTCACCTTTTCAAGTGTTATATGGCACCAACGTCGAGCTTCTCATTTCTACGGAACTCCCTCCTCTATGCTTTGCACGAGCAATTGAAGATGAGACTTTCCAAAATTCCCTTGAAAAGAGGATCATGTATCTAGCAGAGCTCGAAGAAAAGAGAGTAAGAGTGGTCGACAGGATCACCGAACATCAGAATCAGGTCAAGAGATTGTTTGATAAAAAGCTAAGCAAAGAGAGTACCGGGTGGGAGACCTTGTCCTTTTGTGGGACAAACGAAGAGAGCCAAAGGGCATGCACGGAAAATTTGATTCCCTATGGAGGGGACCTTTCAAGATCAAACAGCTCAACGGAGAGAACAACTTCTATCTCTCGTATCCAGACGGAACTGGACTCCCACTTCCCTATAGCAGGAAGCATCTGAAAATCTTTAGGAAGTAGAGCTTGCTCTCTTCTTTGTACAGTTTGCTTCAGTTGTGTGTTTGTTTTTGTCATGTGTTTACTTTTGTTGGTTGTGTGTTTCCTTTTGCGGTCACCCTTGTTTTTGACTCTGTACCCAATGGATAGGCACATATGGATCTGGGATTCTCTACCCCTGAGTTCCGTTCAGAGATAGTCCCTAGAAAGAGCCAGCTGTTATCCCGTAAAATTGGCAAGGGCAATTTTATGGGTAACCATACCAAAATTTTGTTCTGGTCCCTTGTCAGGGACCCCTCTGCGTTCGGAACATTGCAAAACCCTTTCCTGGGAAATCTGGTTTTCTGGACTTAGCCATTTTTGGTCTTTTTGGGTTGGGCGCACCTTTTGTCTATGCAACACAGGGTAAATCTATGCCCCCTTTTCATTTCCTTTGGCATACCCTTTGGCATGTTGACACACATTTTGGTGCACCTCACCGTGTTGTGCCTTTCTTGCATGCACCAAGGTGCACATGCCTTCATGTCAACAATATTTTTGTTACACCATGTTTTGGTGCACCAAGGGCACATGTATTTCCATGTTGATAGCACTTTTGGTGTGCTAAAGGCACACATAACAACGTGTTAACACACATCTTGGTGCGCCACAGGGTGCAAGTTTTGCAATGTCGATAGGTGTTTTGATGCGCCACTTCAAAAAGTGGTTGGCACATTTATTACGCCTTTGCCTATATATAGGCGCATCCGCCCTGTCATTATCACTAGTCAGAAAAAACGTGATTGATTTTTTATTCTGTCTGCACCTGATCAGCTCGCCTGTGGTCCTCGTGTCGCATTCATGGACCCCGTTTCACTTCTCACGTTGTATATTCCGGGTAGGTGGTCTTTTCCCCCTGTATTTTTACTGGTTGTTGTTTGTTTGTGTAGTAGGCTGTATAGTTTTGTCAAAACCCTCCTTTGCTGCCCTGGCTATCTTTCTCCCATGCTCTCCCTCCTCTTTCCAGATCTACTGGTAAAGAGAGCCTTGCCTCAAAGAACTTGGGTCTTTTTGATGTACCCCCTTCTCTATCCACAGAACCCTATAGAAGAGGCTTAAAAATTGATAAACTACATTTTTTTCCCTTTAGTGGAATAGCCACCCTTGCAACATGAGGTACAGTTGCACCAATGGTGCATCCATCATGCTTGCTACATAAAAAATAGTTGCACCCTCAAACACACTTTCCTTGCTTGCAACACCCACTAACCTTGTGTCCTCTTGGCACACCAAACGCATGTGTAACATTGCAAAAAATTTCACCATCGGCGCACCCTACATCCATGCAACACCAACCGTGCTTGCGTAAAGTATAAAACTGTTAGCGGTGCAGGAACATCCCCTATTGCAGGAACATCATGTCATGTAGACCTCCCATGCGCCGTGCCAAGTTCCCCCTTTTCACACCTGAAGTCTATGTTACACATGCTAAATTTGCGCACCTTTGGCACATCTAATCCCCGTGTAACATGAAAAATATATGCACCTTTGGCGCATCCTGTCCCCATGCAACATTAAAAATACATGTGCCCGATATAAAATGCATATCAATGGCACCGGCGCACTCCCGCTTACAACAACAAAAAATGTCATGTGTAGTATCCATGCATCTTGCACCCTTTGGCACTGATTTGTCCCTTGTAAGACCATTTTTTTGTGCGCCACACTATTTAGCCCTGCAGCCTGCAGTATCCATGCGCCCTGCGCCCTGATGCCTTAAAATTGCTAACTCTTCCTTCTATCAATGCTTCAATGGGAGATCAAACAACTAACATGACTCTCCTACATTGGGTTTCACTCCTTCTTCTTGCAGATCAACAACTAAGTTCAGAACTACATATGTCTACATCAAGCAAGAGACCTACCAATTCTAAGGGTAAAGCTAAGCTTACAGAGGATGCCCGAATCCCAGGCAGAGTAACTAGATATAAGAGACTTAGAACTTGGTCATATCGATATGGAAGACTTCTGGGCCAGAACCAGAAGGGTCATGAGAAGTCTGTGGATGGACAAACTGGTAGGCAGTGGCCTACATTTTGCTAGAGGGATCCCGGTCAGTGTTGTGAACAACAAGTTCATGATGGTAGTAGCCCGCTACTACAATAAAGACACCAGGTGTGTCTAGAATGAGAAAGGTGAGGTCATGATCAACCTCACTGCCCGACACTTTGAAATAATGCTTGGCATTCCTCACCACTGGCACTTTGTGGCTGTAAGCCAAGAAGATTACACCAAGGCTTGGGAAGATAATGAGGATCAGTGTATTTAATTAATGAATGAGGTATACCTAAAAAACAAGAAGGTAGTGACCAGATGGCTGTAAGTCATTCATCGCAGTGATTTCTCAGAGGAACTCAATGATACCATCACATTCCTAAGCAGAGTATTTGGGCTTCCCGATGCCCACTACTTTCCTAAATGGATGCTTAGATACCTAGAGACAATGAACAAGAACGTGCCAGATCAACGCTTCGAGTGGGAAAAGATCATAAGCAACACTATATCCAAGCAGCTCCAGCAACTTACCATAACGGGGAGGTTCTACATGAACTCCTACGTAGTTTATGTTGCGGCCTCGGAAAGAGATTATTCAGCGTTGATGTGGTGTGGGGTTTGGCCCCAAGTAAAAATATATGAATACTATCCAGAGATGAAGATGGAGAACAGTATTTCTCAGTTTATAAAGATTAACGATGCCTTCTTCTACGGCATCATCTACCTTTTGAGGCCAAGCATGACTCACGGTCGTACGACCAAAAGCATTGTTGCAGCAACAGAGAAATGGGGGGCCTTGTTCACTCAATTCCCCACCTTCACTTATCTAAGGGCAGCTAACTTCTTGGGGGAGCCAACCAAATTTCCAAGATATGTCAGCCCTAAGTTGATGCTGTTGGAGCTGTCAAGATAGCTCATAACCTATCACGAGAAGTGCTTGAAGAGAAAGAAGGGTGGAACTCCTTTCCCCCTCACAGTGGGCAGGTACACTTATCTTTATCACCACAAAGCATGGGAGATGTTTGCAGAGTTGGAGCTGCTAAATCTAAAGCACAACTTCTCGGAAAGGCCCACTTTCGACCCAAGGAATTACCTACCTAGGGCCAAACTTGATCCAATCCACATTCCACAGATCGAGGATATTTATATCGACCTTTATCATGAGGTCGAGCCCAAAAGGAAAGATCATTCCCGCTTGGCCTTGGCTGAAATCATCCAGTATGGCACAACCATCATCCCAAAAGGTTATCAAACTGCTGATCAAGAAGTTGATAAGGTATATCTTGACACGGGTGGGGACGACTAGCCATTAGCTGTAATTGATAGAACTAAAGCACCTCAGACGATAGAACAAAGGGTCAAAGAAACTCTGTGGAGAACAGAGCACTGGTGCAGGATGAATGGTCTCATCTACCTTGGATTTGATTTCAGCACATCTCCATTAGGCAATGCACCTTCCAGACCAAAACATCTGCCAAAGACCAAGGGTAAAGACAAGGAGGGTGAGTCAAGCTCTTCCCAAGAAGAGACTCCTAAGAGTCCCCCTTCCATCGCACAAGAACAAGTTATAACTCTGGCTTCTCCAGAGAAAGAAGCGGCTGAGGATATTCCAATGGGCACATCCATTTAGGATGTTGCCACTACTGCAACTATTGAGGTCCCTTCTATCTCTTCTCCCTCTCCTCCTTCCCCTCCTCGATTGACCCAAGTGACCGTTCCTTTGGTCATATCCTCTCCCCCATATTCTACTGTTTCCCCTTCCTCATCATCCATCTTCTCTTCTCTCGCGGAGCTGTCCCCCACCATTTCTTCCATCATCTCAGCTCCCTTCCATTCCCATGTCTACCTCCCCTATATTATCTCTTCCTCCCGTGAGCAGTTCCTTAGCCTCCCTCTCAATTCCACCTCCAAGTGTCTCCACGCATTTTCCTTCTACTACTACAGCTGATCCCTTTTCTATTTCTGGCCCCTCTCCCATAAGTCCAGCATGGATCTCTCAGCACCTGAGCCAACAAAAGAGTAAAGTTCCCATCACACCGATGGACTTCTCCATCATCCCATCAAAGGGGGCCAAGAAGCAAAAGCCTATAACCCACTTCTCTCATAGTGCATCAGGAGAGAGAGTAATGGAGATAGCTTACCCCAATCCTTTAAAAGATAAAAAGGATCTGTCTTCAACAAATTATATAGTGACCCAAGTCACAAAGGGGACATCTTTACAAAGCCTTCAAGGAGAGGCCCTATCTATAGTTTATGCCCTTTGAAAGAAGCTCCAGGAAGCAAAGGAAGAAAAGAGGTTGTTAAAGGAGTAAAATAAACATCTTCTCCATGCCTTGCAGAAAATGGGTAGTGCACCTCCTACAACTACCACTGAAACTCCTGAGCCTCTGAGCTAGGACAAGGTTAATGAATATGCCAAAATCGGTGAGCAAGGTATGGAAGTTTCCACCTAGAGGAGCCAATTCCTCAAAGAAAGTGAGCAAGTGATCGCCAAGTTCACCAGTTTATATCAGAATATCAATCGGGTGAACAAAGAGCTCCAGGTGATAGCAGGACCCATCTCCGAAGAGCTGGACCATGCCAGGATGCAGCATGAGACCTTTCAGAAAATGCTCGACTATTCAGTCAAAGATCTGGTCAAGTTCAGCGTCTTTGGGCACCCCAGAGCCCTCAACAAAATCCTTTCTACTCTGGATTATCGGGTTAATCAGCTGGAGTTTGTCCTAGAGAAGATTGACAAGATCAAGGAGGAAGCCCTCGATGCAATGCATCAAATGGAGCAAATTGTCCTGTGAATGTTTCTGGGCTTTCTCAATCCTTCTTTCACCTTAAGAAAGGTAGAGGAAACTATTCAGATCTTCAAGGAGATTGTTTCACAAGGGCTAGGACCAGAAGTCACTTTTGACGCCGAACCCATCAACAACCTGTTGGCCTGTTGTGACTTCATTAGGTACCTGATAGATGTAGAAAATGAATATTCTAAACTCCCAGAAAAGCTCATAGATGAGCGGGAGACTTGCGAGGCTATCAGTGATCGACACAAGGATCCTTCCTAGGATCAACTTCAACCCATGATCACCAAGTTCATGGAATACGATGCCCAGTTCCACATCTCGTCACCTAAGAAGCAACAAAAGTAGGATACCCCCTTTCAGCCGCGGGATGATGATGAATAATCTCTTTCTTCCTGACCTTCTCCTTGTAATTATCTAAAGTATGTTGACACAAATGATGACATCATCCATGTTGCACCATGGGATGATGTCATCCACAAAGTTGTCAAAAGTCAACAAATGACTTTAGAATCTCTTGTAAGATATTTTTGTAATTAAGTGGTTGGTTGGTTTTTGCCTTCTCTTCTTCTCTTCTTCTATATATACTTGAATACTTGTTGTATTCAAGTGTGGATATTTTTTAG
Organism: Taxus chinensis; assembly: GCA_019776745.2. Lineage (NCBI taxonomy): Eukaryota > Viridiplantae > Streptophyta > Pinopsida > Cupressales > Taxaceae > Taxus > Taxus chinensis. Next base: position 489,402,622 of record CM034154.1, read on the forward strand.
ATGAGAAATAGAAGTAGGAAGAAAAGATTTTGAAATTTTTGTAATAGAAACATATATTAATACAATATTTAGACTTTGTGCTGAATACACGTGTTTTACATCAGACCTTTCTTATATTAGATCTCTGTGATTGTTCTGTTTAATCTACTTCTACTTTGTTGTCATTTATTCATCAGTATTGCTTTATTCTTCTATGCAAAGTAGGTTCGGCTCTATATACTACAAACCCAAATCATAGACCTTCTGACCTTTCTGCTTTGGAATTCATTTCTTTTCTCCCTTCAGATATTTCCTATCTCCCCACCCCATTTCTTTCCCTTCTTTTACAGTTGGAAATACCTCTACTGGGATGATATCCCAACCCCTGAAGGCAGAATATTGTGAGACTAGCACAAGATTCCTGCTGGTAGAATAGCAATAAACTAGTTTCACTTTGCTGACTTGAAGAGGGGCTATTCCCTGTGCACTGTTGGCTCGTCTATCCATAGATCTGTCCACTCGATAGATTTTCAAACCAACAGATATATACCAATCTGCGTACCGAAGAGAGTGAGGATGTATATGAGAGTTTTTTTTTATTTTTGATCATATACCGTCTTGTGTGCCAAAGATGGTGAGGCTGTATATGAGATTTTTGTTTATATTTTATCATATACTGGCTTACATGTCAAAGATGGTGAGGTTATATATGAGATTTTTTGAGAGATGCATATTATTTTGTATTAGTGTATATTGTATGTATACACATATTTATATGATGAGATGGATGATTTGGTGATGATATAACTGTGTTGATATAATTTGATTGTTATGCATAGATGGATGGATGATAGGTGTGTTAGGCATGGTGGAGTCAGGTCATAGGCATAGTTGAGTCTGGTTATAGACATGGTTTAGTCAGGTCATAAGCATGGTTGAGTCAGGTCATAGGCATGGATGGAGTCAGGTTGTGGTTTAGGCATGATGAAGTTTAGGTTGGTTTAGGTCTGGTGAGTCAAAATTGGTTGAGTTTATAATTCATTAATTTTTGTAATTAATGATGATATGAGTCACGTTGAGATGTTTTATAGTAACATGCACGATAATGGTAAAGAAATGGTAGACATAATGAATTTATGAATGATGATGATACAGATGTGAAGAAATATGTTGTTTGTTTGGTTTAATTTCCAATTATTGATATAAAAAGGAAACTAACTAAGGTAGAATGTGATTAGGAAAGGGAAATGGGAGTTGGCTAGTGTAAAGAGTGGCTGAGCTAACTACCAAAGGCCCCATGCCCTCAGATTGCTACCTACATAGTCCCAACAAAAAGGGACCTCAAGGTGATGTAGTTCTCTCATAAGCTAGGGAAAAATTAGAGGTATGAGTATGGGTTGGTAGGTTGTATGCATGATTGAGTCTAGGTCTTTAGGTATTTGTGAATTGTGGGCACATCGATATGGGTGGTTTTGAGTTGATTCTGGAAAAAGAGGAAAATTACTCAAAGATAAGTGTCGAGGATCTAGTCCTGTATAGGATGACCAATACGTAATGAAGAAGGTTAAAAGATAAGAGGAGGCAAGAAAGCCACCTGATTGGTAAGGATAATAATGAGTGGGTCATACCTTGGATAGGATGATGAACGTAAGACCTTAAAGTCATTACATGATTGATTATTTGAAAGGTGAAGAATATTCAAATGGTCACCAAATGTCATGGTTCCAATAGGTCACTTGAGGCAGTAGGAAATGAAGGTGTGAATGGTGAGAAGGTGAAAAATGGGTAGGTTATATGGTATTTGGTAGCATGCCTTTTGACAAGAGATCCAAGATCACAAGGGGCAAGTCCATGACGAAAACGTTTTATGTTTGACTTGTATTTGAGATAGACTAATTGATGTGGGAAGTCTATAAGGGATGAGGAAATTCACTCCTTGAGGTCTTCGTGAAGCTGATTGATGTGGGAAGCTTCATATTCCTTTTTTTTTCAAGTAGGCTTTACATAACTATCCTTCGAGGGAGCAGTCTATTTATAACAGTGATGTAGAGAGAAAGATGTCCTTTTTGAGGGAATCATCTAGTTATTGGAAGTTTTACTCAAGGAGTTGGATCTCAGGTGAGGTCTTTTAAGTCATGGACAAGACTAAGGTGAAGAATTGGATTCTTGTTCATAAAGAAAGGTGAAACTACCATGGGATCTCACTTGAAAGCATACAAAAAGTATCCATGAGAATCGTGCCATGTGCAAAGCTATGGTACACATATTTAAGAGAGGTTAAAAGAGTGACATGCATGCGCATGATTCTTGTTTAATCGTTAGGGATGGCCTAGTGAAAGGAGGGATGTGAATGGAACTCAAGGGATGAGCATGAAAAGAGGAAAAAGGTGAGGTAGGACTAAAAGTCAATAGTAGAATGGTCAAATATGTAAGGCATTAAGGGGCTCAGGTTCGGGTTTACCGTCCAATGAAGATAAATGATAAGCACATGATCCATAAGTATGAGTCACAATGTGTGGTCCAAGCCAATTAGGAGAAAATTTGACCCATTTAATTTTTTCTAATTTGGTTACATGTTTATTTTCTTTCATGACAAGGTCACTGACTTGGAAGGTTTGTTTTTGGACACATTTTTCATAGGCATGCTTGATATGTTTTTTTTAAACTTGAAGATGGTCAAGATCATTAAGATGACATTCATCTAATAACTCAAGCTATGCTAAACGGTCTTGGTGAAATTCATCATCATTAAGCATGTCATGAAGAGAAATACGAAGTGATGGAATCTAGACTTCGAGAGTTAGAATATCCTCTATACCGTAGACCAAAGAAAAAGGTGTGGTAGTAGTGTTAGTGCAAATACTAGTATAGTATGCCCACAGGGAGAAAGGAATGTGCGTATGCCAATCCTTCCTAGTATCATTAACCAATTTCATGAGAATTTTGTTTAGGGTTTTATTAGTGGATTCAGCTTGGCCATTGGTTTGTGGGTAATAACATGGTGACGAGAAACTTAGCTGAATACCGAAGGTGTCACAAATTTTCCGCAAGGTTTTATTTTTTAATTGTTTTCCATTATCAGTGATAAGGTGACTGTGGGATACCAAAGCGATAAATGATGTGATGATTGATGAACTCACATATTTTCTTAGCTTTTGTGGACATGAGAGGTATGGGCTTCAACCAATTCGGTGTAATATTTGGTAGCGGTGATTATCCATTGATGTCACTGGGAATAATGGGGACTGATCTCTCTGACAAGATCCAAACCCCATTGAGAGAAGGGCCAAAGGTCATGGGTGACCTGTAAGGCATGACTGGGTGTATGATGAAGGTTAGCATGTTGTTGGCATTTTACACAACGCTTAATGTAATCACAATAATCATGGTTAAGGGTTGGCCAGTAATAGCCTAAATGAAGAATATGCTTTAGCAATAGCAAGGCCACTAAAGTGACCTCCACATATGCCATCATGAACTTCCTTAATGGTATAATGAATTTCAGAACTTGTAAGGCACCATAAGATAATACCATCGAATTTGTGCTTATAGAGGATGCCACCCATGATGATGTAATGAGAGAACCTTTTAAGAAAGGTACGTTGTCCATTATAAGTGATGTCGGGAGGAAAGATGAAGAGGGAAAGATATTCTGAGTATTGTTTATACCAAAGGTCTCTCGGGTTCAGGAGAAGTGGTTCCAACAGAGTAAACTTCACAAGGTAAATAAGAGGGTGATTGGATTCTTTGTTACAGTGACAAAGATTTTAGAATCAACAGGTGAAGTAGGATATTTGAGAAGACTAAGTAGGCCATGGTATCTAAAAATTTGTTGGTAGAATGGGGGATGGTTTGAAGGGCGTAACAGTCAAAGGTGGTCAAAATTATGTCCACATGATGCTTATACTTTTGAAGTATCTCATTATGACACTAGTATATACCATTGACTTAGTTTATGACCAATTGAGAATCACCAAAGATGTTGATTGACTTAACATCTAAGGCATAGGCAGCCTGGAAGACCCAATACGAGTGCTTTCGTATTCAACAATATTGTTTGTACAATCAAAATCAAGTTTGAAAGACAAAGGCATGGGTTCACCATCAAGCAGAATGAGGATAACCAAAACCAGCCCCACCCCCACACTGACACTTGGAACCATCGAAGAAGAGTATTCATTTGGTACATAGGGTTCGTCCACGGAAAGGGTAGTAATAGAATCATCTGGAAAGTCAAAAGTTAGAGGGTTGGTCCCCAGAAATAGGTGCGTCAGCCAATTGGTCAGTGATAGCCTGGCCCTTGATGAACTTTTGATGGGTGAATTCAAGGTTGAGGTCAGGCCAAAAAGCATAAGCCAGTGTGTAGATCGTTGATTTTGGTAAGGTTTGGCGTACATGAAGTGTAAGGGGTCGGTGTTGGTCACAACATAGGTTTTGTGGTTAAGTAGATAATGGTGGAGTTTGGTGGAAACAAAAACTAAGGCTAAGGAAATTTTTTTGACATGGGTGTATTGGGTTTTGTAGTCCAAAAGAGTATGGCTTATGTAATAAACCACCTACTCCTTGTGTTGTTCATCATGATGAGCGAGCATGGCCCCCAAGGAGTGATCGGTAGCTGAGATGTATAGGTAGAAGGGTTGATCATCTTTAGGTGGAATGAGTACGGGTGGTTGGAGAAGGTATTGTTTTAAGGATTCAAAAGCTTTATGGCAGTCCTCATCCCATTTAAAGGAAACATCCTTTTTGAGAAGGTGATGAAATGGTTGACACCGATCGGAAAGTTGTGAAATGAAATGATGAATAGACTGTAACTTACCTTATAGGCTATGAAGCTGCCACAAACTAGTGGGCGGAGGCATTTCGAGAATGGCCTTGACTTTAGCAGGGTCAACCTCTATACCACGTAAGGAACAATAAATCCAGGAGCTTTCCTGAGAGAACCGTGAAGACACATTTCTTGGGATGAAGGAAAACACAATACTTAATGAGGTGGTCAAAGATGGTTTTTAGGATGGTGAGGTGCTCAGAGTGGCATTTAGATTTGGCAGGAGATCATCTATGTAATCTTCCAATATACGGTGCATGATGTCATGGAAGATGTAAGTCATATCCCGCTGATATGTGGCACCAGCATTTTGAAGGCCAAAAGGCATGAATCGATAGCAGAAGGTCCCCAAAGGGGTGATGAATGTGGTTTTGTGTTGATCCTTCTGGGGAAAGACAAGATTTGGTTATAACCTGAGAAACCATCCATGAGTGATAGCATCTCGTGACCAATGGTAAGATCAACCAGTTGGTCAATACCAGGTAGAGGAAAGTCATCTTTTGGGTAAGCTAGGTTGAGGTCATGGAAATCTGTGCAAATGCGGAGTCCCCCTGATCACCTTAGTGACAAGGAAAATATTAGAAATCCATCAAGGATAATCAATGGGTAAGATGAAGGAAACGGAAAGAAGGCGCTAAAGTTCCTCTTTGACCAGAAGAGCAATGCGAGGGTGCATTTTCCTCAGCTTTTGTTTTATGGGTTTGGCATCAAGAATGGTTACGATATTATGGACCACTATGGTGGGGTCAATACCGGGCATGTCTATATAAGACCAAGCAAAAGCATGGCTATGATATTTGAGAAAAGAAGTGATGGCTTCTTGTTCAACAGTATCTAAAGATTGGCCAATCTTTAGAATGTGTGGGTCATCCTGAGTATGGATGTTGATTTCGATAGTTGATTCATTCAACATGGTTTACATCTTAGATGGTAATGATTGATGAATATATGAGTCTTTTACACCAAGGTAGGTGAGTATAGATTCATCATCTTGACATTGAATGACATTAATAGAAGGTGTATCATCATCGATCATTTCAGGATACAGGAAGGGAAGAGAAGAGGGAGCCTCGCCCTCATGTTGATAAGTTAGAGGCCCCAAGGAAATGGTGTTTATGAAAATTTTTTTTAGGAGGGATGGATTCTGGATCCATCGACTCTGTCGGTGAAGGTGGTGAAGAAGGTGGAGTGGGTGAAGAAGGTGGAGTAGAAGAAGGTGGAGAAGCGTCGATATCCTCAATGAGTTCAAGGTGAGCCCTCTTAGTAGGTAGTTCAACAAAGCCGATACCACTATGGTCGTTATGTTTGTGGGTAGTACATGGAATAATAGTGTGATGGCCTTGCTCATAAAATCCAAAACCAAAACCCTTCCACGCACATCGGTGTAGGAAGGTGTGGGTGAAATGGTGATTGGTGAGTGACTGGAGGTCAGCAGAAAATGGGTGGGTTTGTGATGGTGGTTCAGGTGTATAAGTGGTAGTATCAAGTCCCCCATAGGTGAGATTGGTGCGAAGGTGGGGAGGACCATTAAAGGAGACACTCTCCTATGTGGTGATCATAATGAGGGTGTTGGTGAAGGCTTCCATACTCTTGTGGAGTAAGGAATGTGTTGACATTATATAGGCAGATACTCCCCCAGAGTGAGGTGTTAAAAAATGCCTTCCAAGGGATCAGTGGTCGATATGTGGGTGGCTAGGATAGATGATGTGTTAGAGATTGGATTAGAGGTGGAGCTAGCTGATTGGGAGGCTGATGGGTCAGTAGTGGAAGTTGTCGTGGAAGCGGTAGGGATGGAGGATTTAGGTGTGGTTGAGGTAGCGGTGGCATTGGTGGGTGGAGGTGTAGGTGAAGAGGAAGTGGTCATGGATGAAGATGTTTTAATGGGTATGAGCACGTCATTGGGTCGGTAAAGCATGTTGCAAGTTTTGAAAGGTGATGGGTCATCCAGAATTGTATAGGTGTGCCCTTCATGCTCAAACTTCACACAACGATGCAAAGTGGAAGGAACATAACCCATAACATGAATCCAGGGTCTACCAAGCAATAGGTTGTATTGAAATTCCCCCTCCAAGACATAAAATAACTCTGGAATAGTGTGGGGGCCCACAAACATGGAGGATGATGGTGCCAAGTGTAGAGGTGATAGTGTCATTAAATGAATGCAACATGACAGGATGTTTATGCATGTAATTGTCGGGTATGCACATTTGGTCGAACACATGGGAGGAGATGATGTTAATGCTAGCGCCCCCATCGATCATAACACATCGTACACATATATTATTGATGTGGATGGAGATGAAAAGGGCTAGATCTAGGTCATCAGTTTGGTGCGGTGTGATCTCTTCATCTGAAAATATGAGGGTGGCTACTTGGTGAGTGGGTGGAGGTGTAAAAGAAGATGGTAATTTGGTAAGAGAGGCTACATGATGAGGTGTAATAATGGAGGCTACAGGTGTAGGGTCATTGGGTAAGACCTCAATAGACTGAAGAACCTCCATGAGAGCTTGGTGATGGGATTCAGAGGTTTGGATGAGGTCATATAGGGACATTTTGAGGGAGGATTAGTGTAATTGTTTGAGCATCACGTGATGTGTAACCCCATTAGAAATATGATATGTGGGGCCATGAGTGACTTTAGGTGTGGGTACAGATGGTATGTTTGGTATAGGGTTGGTTGGTGGGTCGGTTGCCTTTTCCTTTCCTTCATCCTTCTATACATGAGTAACAACGTGAATCATGTTGATTTGAGGTGAGGAGGTAGATGAAGTAGGTGAGACATGAAAGGTATAGCGACAGGAGGGGAAAAAGCCAAGTGGTGGGAAGGAACCTTGTGAGATGAGTTGGGCACACCGACATTTGGGTGGAGGTTTAGTGAGTTCTCTGATGCACACCATGTTAATTTCAAATCTCAGAGGTGGCTCTAAGAGTTGTGGGGGTGGAGGTCTTGGTCACTGAGTAGGCAATGAGGGAAGAACTATGGAAATTGGTGCTGGTGAAATGGGGTCCTCATCGTCAAAGTTTTCTTCAGGAGGACACAACTGGATAAGAACAATTTTCAAAGCCTTATAGTTCTCTACATTGTGTCCTGGCACACGATGGTAGGCCCAAATTTTGGTTTCATCAAACCCCTTTGGTTTGGGTTTGAGTGGATCATAAGGTCTAAGAGGTGGTAATGTGATGACAGAAGTTTCAAGGAGGTTGGTTAAGATTTTGGCATAGGATCCCGCTAGTGGATCACAATGGGAAGTGAATGTGGGTTTGGGTGTAGGTATGTCTGATTGTTATAGGAAGGGTCTTTGCAAGAGGGGGAGTGGGTTGAGCTATGGTTTTAGGTGTTGGCATGGTTTTAGGCATTGGTCATGTTTACTTGGGTAGGGGCATGGTAGATGAACTGGCAATAGAGTGTGTGGTTGGCTTGACTACCTTATTGGAGGGTAGTGGATTTTTTCCTTTAGGTTGCACCTTCTTGGGTAAAGGTGATACGGGCACATGAGATCTAGAGGGAAAAGTCAGATGGTGGAAGAGGGTGAGTTACCCATGGGGATAACTGAGGTGCTGTGGAGGTAGATGGCACGGGTCGTGCAGGAGGTGTGAGGGAAAGAGAATGAAGTGTCATGGGTAGTGAAGAAGTTATCAATGGTATGGGAGGTATGGGTGGTAAAAATGTTGCAGGTGTGGGTGGAAGTTGTATCGAGCATTTGGGTATATTAGAGGTTTGCAAGAGAGAAATGGGCTGCTACATTTTTAGTTTACCAGTGGGTGGAGGTTTCTTAGCCAAGGATCAAGGGGTGAGGTCCTAAGATGAACGGAAGGGGTGAAGGTGATGAAGGTGTGATCAACGAGGTTGGGGTATGAGATCTAGGGGATTGGTTCTTCTGTTTGGGGGGAGATTAAGTTTGGTGTTAGTTTTGGAGGATGTAGCTAAATCTAATTTGATGGGTGGATGAGTAAGGCTAGCTGTTGGGATGACCCCTAAGGTAGTAATAGGTTTAGGTAAGGAAGATGATGTAGGTGTAGGTTTGGATGTAGAAGCATGTTGAGTTATGGGTAGAGGTGTGAGTTGAGCCATGAGTGGTATCATGGGAGAATTTGTGATAGTTTTGGTTGTGTTTGGTTCGATCGGCCGAAATATTTTTGGATAGATAGTGGAAGTGTCAGTGAGTGACATCTACATTTGTGTTGAGATAGGAAGTAGAAGACACCCCCAAAGTAAGGCTCTATCCACATAATCTAGGCAGTCAGCTAAGCGTGAGAACATCACTGTAGTGGGTGAGGTTGATGTGGATCCAATGGTGATTCCCGTAAAATGTGTCTTAGAAATAAGGAATTCACTAGCTTCAGCCTCTGTGGGTAAGAGAGCCAAAAGTAAGTCCACAGGATCTTGGGTGGCTGATGGAGAATGGTCACCTAGAGGCAATGAAATTTCTACTGGATCTTTGATAGGTGGAGGAGATGATGGGTGCTCCTCTATGGGTGGAGGAGATAAAAAAGCGTCTTTCGTGGGTCGGAGAGGTACTACTGGTGACGACTCTCTAGGTAGAGAAGCCAAAGGTGAAATGGTCTTGATGTTAACAGGAGACTCCTTCATAGGTGAGGGAGGAGATGAAGGGTGTTCCTCTATGGGTGGAGGAATAGGTGAAGTGGGTTCATGTGTAGGTGGAGGACTTTGGGCCAAGATTTCCTCTATGGAAGGAATATGAGGTAATTGGGAAGCAACTGGTGCATCACTGAAAATAACATGGACCTTGTGGGTATGACTATCATTAGTTGAGGTCTCTCTAGTTTGATCAAAAGAAGGGGCATGATTAGGAAATGGTTTCTTGAAGATGTGCAGGTTTTGATTGGCAGGTGCATTAGGATTATCCAAGACTAACTCACCATTCTCGAGCATTTCCTGGACAATGTTCTTAAAAGTGATGCAATTACCATCACTATGACCTTTTACCTGATGATAGTTGCAGAAGTCATGCTCTTTGTACCATGCGGGTGTGGGGCGAGCAGGATCAAAACCAGTGTGTGGTTTTATGGGAGGAAGGGTGATGGCCCCAACTTTAATGAGATTTTCTAAGATAGAAGAATAAGGCTCCCCAATTGGGGTGTATTTCTGTTGTTCTCATATGAATTGAAAGGTCTGGACAGGAGAAAGATTAGATGAGGGGTTAGCCTGATTTGATGGATGAGCTGGGCCAGCCTTGAGTACCACTGCGTTAGTGGTTCCCTTGGCTTTTGAATAATTATTCTATGGTTTTAAAGAAGAAGAGGTATCATTTGAATTAAATGTTGAGTTCTTATTGCGTAGTTGAATTTTCTTTTCTTCGATGGCCTGAATCTCTAGCTTTCATGCCATGGTGAATGCCTCATCGAAGGTTCAGAAAGTCTAGACCTGCAGGGTTGGTGAGATATGTCTAGCACAAGTCTGAGTGAAGAATATCTATGAGCTTGGTTTGTGGTAATTGGAATGTGAGTTGATTGATCAGGCTATGCCAACGAGCGACAAAATCTACGATAGACTCGTGTCATATTGACGCGTAGAGTAGAGGTCAGTCATGGTAACCTTCTTAACAACATTGATGGAGAAGTGATCCAAGAAGGCTTGGGCTACCTGATTAAATGAGAAGATAGAATGTCTAGGTAACCCACTATACCAATCTAATGCGGGCCTAGTCAGAGACATGGGAAAGGTCCTCAAAAGTAAAGCATCATCATGGGCGATCAGATAACAACCATGTTTGAAAGACCGCAAGTGCTGTTGTAGGTCCTCTTTGCTATTGAAGCGGTTAAATTTAGGCATTTCCCAATGTACGGGATATGGATGAATAGGAATAGATGGGTGTATGGGCTCATTGCAAATTTCTTCATAGGTGAGAGAGTTGCGCGAGCCGGAGACCGATGCCTCTAGTTTCTGCATCTTGTCCATCATTAACTTGATTAGGTCATTGGTAGGTGGTGATGGGTGAGTACTTCTTGTAGCATAAGAGGGTTGGTGTTGGACATATGATGGAGGTGGCATTCCAGTATATGGCGATGCCGCATAGGTAGGTTGGGAATGAGGGAGTGAGATAGGGGGTATGTACCCTGAAGGAATGATGGATGAACAGGAGGCTGTTGATAGTACGTATATGGAGGTGGAAGGGTTGAGGTGACTCTAGTAGCGATGGGGGCTAAGGACTACGGAATAGAAAGGACAATGTTTTGAAAAGGGGTAGTGGTCATTGACACTGGGGGTGGTTGCATCACTATGGGTATATGTGAGACAATAGGCGCGGATGAGGTTACGTTCTGGGTGGTGGATGAAGGTATAGTGGAGGTTGTGGGTGCAATAGACGTGGCAGATGCAGTGGTCATAGCAGGTACAGGGCCTAGCTATGAAAATGAATGGGGGCAAGGTAGATGCGGGTAATGCAGAGCCAGAAGGGGATGACAAAAGTAGGAACAAGATTCAGGGGGATAGATATGGGCATGCCATATATCAACTAACCTGAGGCATCTCAAGTGGATGAGTGGGAAAGATAGAACTATAAGGCGGCAGGGTTCTGGTCAAGGAGTCGTGCAAACTCCTTGTCCCCTGTGGCGATAGTGATAGGTTGGGTAGGATCCATGGGTGATAAAATAGAAGGTGGTGAAGGACTAGGTGGGAGTGGTTGACAACTAGCATGGAATATGAGGGCGTTTGATTGGCTATGCATCAACACCATGTGAAAAAGTACTGACGTGGTAGGACTGCTTTCTGTAAATGACACAAAAATACAACAAAGATTTGAAAAATAGGTGGTGGTAGGTGGATTAGGTACAAAATGTTTCAGCTGGAAATTTGAATAGGCTAACTGATGCTGGTTAGGGTAAACCGACGCTGGTCACAGGTAACCGCAGTCGGTCACTGTGAAAAATGGACAATTTGTCAAAACAAGGCAAAAGGCTAATAATCTGCCAAGTAGATAAGATGCTGATGGATTTTATTAGGACAGAGAAGATGATAAGAGTTACAGAGAATCTAAAAAGTAAAGAAGGTGAAGCAGGTGTCCTTTTGGGCAGGTTAACCAAAAGAACAGTAAACCAATGCCGGTTGGGTAAAACCGATGACGGTCAGAGGGTAACCGATGACGGTCGCTGGACAGACACCGGTTACTATGAAATTGAAATAGAGATGAAGAAAAGGTGGTTGTGAGTTAAAATAAAATATGGAATCAAACCCAAAATTCTAAGAATGATGGAAATAGGGTCCAAGCACACTCAGATGAAGCTAAATACACCAACTATGATAAGGAGCATGCAAGGAGAAATAAAAATATGAAGAATGTGTCTTCTCACCTCAAAATGCAAGCCAAGTAGAAACACTAAGAAAAATATGATCCTAAGAGTGCTCTTTTCTATTATGTTTGTTCAGCTTATGCTATTTAGAAGACTGACTCATGAACTTTAGAATAGATTTTTTGGTGAGGAAGGCTTCCTATGAAGAAGGAGATCTACAAGGAGAGGTTTCAGGTATGTTATGGTGGGGTCGGGCCATCCTCTGAGATAATGAATCGATATAAGTAACGAGCTAGGTGCCCACTGTGTCGTGATCGTGTGATCACCTACAACTTCTTCTAGGTAAGATGTTGTTTAAGAATGTGTATATTTTTCAATTTTGTGATGTTTGGATAAGACTTAGAGAGAGAAGAAGAGAAAGGAAGTGCTTTTCTATGATTCATTTGTCAACCATCAGCTGGGCATGACTTCCAATGTATAGGTTGCCCTCATTTAATGTGAGCTAATGCAGTAAAACAGAATGAAATGTAGTTAATTTTAAGCCCAAATTGAAATATTGAATTTGATGACACAAAGAAATGAATAGGAGAAGGGATGCTCTTTCACTAATGCGATACTAATGAAAGGAAAGAAATGTTTGTTTTAAAGCACCAAAACATGATTTCTTTTAGACAATAGAAGAATAAAAGATTCCAGGGAAGAATTTTAATGTGAGAATCTTTCAAAAAAGAAACAAACATACAAATTTTCACCTAGAAATGAAGAAATGCAAGGAACCCCGAATGGGTCCCACCGGGCGTGCCAAAATGTTTCACCTGATTCTTAGAGCGTTTCTTTCAATATTGATGAAATAGATAAGGGTAAATGGGCTAGGAGGAATACCTATAAAAGTTGGTTGAATGTTGTTACATGCGTATGACTTCTTGATCCACAGCTGACCGTGAGATCTCCCTTTTGGCTAGGAGGAACTACCTGAAATGGAAAACAAGACCACCAAATAGAAGTTAAATAGTATATGTAGTGGACTGCCTAGTGTATGCTAGATCTGAGAAGTGTGATACTCCCTAGAAGGTTGTCAATCCACTGTTTAAAACAATTCAATGTCAACAATAAATGAAATCCTAATGTAGTTAAAATTATTTAGGTATCTCATCCGACTACAATAAGTAAATTTGTTCACAACAGGCTAGGCTATGATTGAATCTGAAGGTCAAGGTCACTATCAAAGTGCTGGAACTAGTCTGGGTCTAGTTTTGGGCTGTTTTGGGGTATTTGGTGGGGATTTTAGGCTCTGTTCTTGGTCTAAGGGTAAAACACAGAGATCGACATCAGTCTGGTATGACCAATGTCAGTTTAAGTGAACCGGTGATGGTTGTGGGTAACCGGCGTCAGTATGGTCAGGGTAGAGGAAACTTATTAAAATCTTGGTGTGAGGACAAATCTGAGGCTAAATGGAAATGGAGAGGGCCATGATAAGGTCTATGGAGATCTTGGATGCACTCAGAGATCTTTAAAAGTTAGGTATGGGAAATTTAATGGTGTGGGTGAAGGAATGATCAAGTTTGCATGAAGGTGAATGATGGGAGAATGGGAATGCAAGTAGAAACTAGTAACAGAGGTAACAGGACCTACTAAAATGAAAATAGATGAATGTTGGTTAATAAAACACTTACTGTTGTATGAGCTTGATGACTGGATGGCAATGGTAGTTGATCAGATGGATGGATTTTGATGTGGTGATGGTGCTTCCCTAGATGCTTCCGTGAATGCAAATGGCTCTGTGATCACTTATGATGCTAGCTGTGAATGCTCTGATGCGTGTACGAATGCTAGTTCTGCTTGCATGCAGCTCTGGTTTCATCTCTTGACTCTTAGAAATGTGCCAACCTCCAAATAAGGTTGTTTTGGGGAATAAATAGTAACTGACGAAGGTTTCGGACTGACTGGTGCCAATTTAGGATAACCGGTGTCAGTTAGCACAGGATTTCCTAGGTTTTCTAAAAATGGGCAGATCCCCTTGATTTCTTGGATCTTGTTCATTTTCTTCCCCGGATTAGAATGGAAGCTTCCTTTCTAATTGGTGGGAATGTGGTTAGAGGGAATGTAGGCTTTGATTTTTAGGGTTTAGGTAGGTCTTAGTTAGTTATGACAACATACTAAGAATAGTTCTTAAGGTGAGGTGGTTAGGTGAAGTGGTGGTGTTGGCATTATCTCAAGTAGGATATTTAAATAATAGATATTATGAGATCATGAATCAATTTAATTTAATTAAATTAATATTAGAGTGGGGTGAAAGGGGCAATGGTTAGGTGAGTGTGTTCGAGTTGGTTATTTTTCGAGGGAGCAAGGGGAGTGTGACCCAATTTTGATGTCTACACATGTGAGGGATTTATCTCTTGTTTGAACCATGAGACCAACTTCCTAGCTTTGTAATTCTGGAAAAAAGTATTGAGAGAGGTAGAATGTGAAATTATGGGGGTAAATTTGGTTTAATTACAAGAATTTATATTTTTAGCACTTCCTGACTAGGATGGTTATTTTTAGTAAGTTTTCCCATTTTTCACTTTTGGATGGTTTTTTTCTTGTTTGGAGTAACATGGGTGCAAAAAAATTTCCATTTTCAAAAAATTAATATATTTGTACATGCATAGGATTTTACAGTTATTATATTTGTATGTAGGTCTTCTATATGTCATATTTCAATGAAATTGGTCTCAAAATTTTGGGTTTTGTTTCAAGCCATTCTGCTCCAGTTTTTGAGATTTTTCTTCCACCGAAACTCTGCAAATCTGAAAAATAAAATTCATGGGATGGAATTTTCACATTTTTACTACAAATTTCATATAGTATCAATTTAAATGATCTTATATCTAGATTGAATGCATTTTTGAGAGGAATGCACTGACAGAGTTTGGTGGAAATTGGGTGCACCGTTTTGGAGATATGAGCCTTTTTCAATTTGGGAGTTTTATGTTATGAGAAAAATACAATATAAAACATGTGTAACCATAGATTTTTTGAAGGAAATAACATGGCATTTTAAAGTTTTAAAATTACTAAGTATGTGAGGTGAGAGAGTTAGTCATTTTTCTTGCAAGTTTTAACTCTGGTTTTGATCATGGGGTTTAACTAGGGTTGGAGTGCTGTTAATATTGAGTTATACCAGTGAAAGAGAGATACTGGGGATACAAGAGACATGAAATTACACTTTACACTAGATAGTGACAAGTGGCAGCCTCTGGTTAAGTGAGAATGAGATGTATTGGATGGGAAATGACTTCCGAGGGGCTAAATAATGGGTTTTGTTGTGACCGGTAGCTTAATTGGTTAAGTGGTTAGAATGGGGGAAACATTTTGTGTCCCCATTTTCCCCTTTACACCTATTACATCTTAGAATTTATTTTATGCTCCAAAATGTTCCATGGGTTTGATTTCATGAGAAGGGACAAGCCGAAGTGAAAATTTGGAAGACCTAGGTGTAAAAGTGATTAGGGGTGAGTTCCAAGGATTTATCCAAGAGGGGTGAATAATTTAGTGTTTCCTTTGTTCCCAATGGGAAATTTTATGCTCAAAAATATGCCATGGGGTCCATTCATCATGAAAAAATGGACCATAACAACTTTGAACACCTCACACATCCATTCTAACACCCCAAGTCAACTTCTTAAGTGACGCAATTTAAAAACCAATCAGGGAGAACAATTTGGTGTCCCCCTTATACCCTTTTCACCTTAGGGGGAAATAATTCCAAAACCTCACTCATGCTTGTTTTAGGATGTTGATGTCACCTACCAAGTCCAAATCAGGACATTGTGAATGATTTTTCTACCTCATGAGCATGGAGTTCTTTGGAGTAAAAAATTATATAATTTTAAGTCCAAATCACCTATTAAGATCAATATATCCACTATAAAGAGACAATTTCACCTAAAATTTAGGTTTAGGACCCATTTCATTATTGACTAGAAGGGGAAGCTATGGTGTCATGGATTATAATAGAAAATATTTGAGTTTTGGAAAAAAAATTATGTTTCCATAATGTAGAGGGTTATAATAGATTTCCTTTGATTATTGTTTTGTGGAATAATTAATT
This sequence comes from Taxus chinensis, assembly GCA_019776745.2. Classification (NCBI taxonomy): domain Eukaryota; kingdom Viridiplantae; phylum Streptophyta; class Pinopsida; order Cupressales; family Taxaceae; genus Taxus; species Taxus chinensis. The sequence continues at coordinate 489,418,770 of CM034154.1, forward strand.
TTGTGACTCCCAAAATCATCCAGACAATTTGGTTTTCATTGTTGGGGCCATCATTCCCTTTGGCCAAAATGACCCAGTTTTGATCAAGTTGTTCCTGACATAAATTTCTTCCACATAATTTCCTTAAAATACCTTGGATGACTTTATTACTCTACGACACAACCCTCAAATGATTTGAATCTTCTCAAAAATATTCTGGAGGGTGTTTACCAATTGTAAAATTGCTAAAAATGACCTTTTCTAGGCCTTTAGGTGTAGTTGTTCTTCATTAAATGTCATTGACTTCTTCAATCACCTTATGCATATATCCATAAAAATTTAAACACGTGCCTTAGTTGTCATGGCCAAAATTTTCAATTTTACATGTTATACTTTTAACATGATAATATCTTTCTCTAGATTGGTAACATTAGAGTGTAAGTATTAATGAATAACCTTAGGTATCTAGTGGGGTAGTAGACCAATTCCTTATCCTTAATCACCATACTAATAAACTAGTACATTTATAAACACAATTGAACAAGAAGAACACACAAACGAAAGGGAAACACACAACAAGTTCATATAAACACACAATAAAAGGGTAAAGCATGATAAAACATCCTTAATCACCTATATTACATTTAGGGAAGAACCCACTTTCATTGTAGCACTAATTCTTTACTAAAATTTTACTCGTGTGTGGGTATCACAAAATGCCTTTAGTTTACAAATCCATTGATGGTCTCACTAAAATATGACCCCTTTGTAAATTTATTGAGAAATTTTGCATGATTTTTTATACTAAGTGAGGAGCCATTTAGACATATCATTTCCTTTTTTATTTGACATTTTGCTTCCATATACTCATTTATTTCCAAATTCATTCCAATTTCTTATTTTCCATTACTGCTATAAGAATGAGTCTTAATCACACTAGGATTCTTATTTTCATATTGAGGCTTATGATCTTTGATAGGAATTTGAATTTGATTTTTTTAATGCTTTATGACCATGGTCTCTATGAATTTTTTCTCAGAAGATGTTTTAATATTTTCAACACTATAATAAGCCTCTTGGTGTTCTATGTTTACCAGTTGCTCCAAACAACGATCCTTCATAGAAATTTACTCATTTTTGACCCATATATCACTATGATGTAATGCCCACAATGTTTCATCATTTTGGAAGGAAAATGAGTATAAGGATAGATATGAAAAATGAAAACCATCATCTTCTCCATCTGGACCAACTTGAGATTTAAAATTCATCTTCATGATGAAAACATCCTTTCCTTGAGTGGTTTCAACCTTGAAATATCTAAGAATATTATTATTCATATATCTCTCACAGAGAGGGTATTAATATTGAATGGAATCCACCTTGGGAGAATCAAGAACCATTCCATCTATTTGTTATTCACTAATAAGGTCTTCCTCTTTTTGAAAGGAGAATGAGCATAATGTTGGGGATGAAATATTAAGATCATCATTTTCCCAATCTTGATCATCATGAGCTTGGAAAATCATCTCCATGATGCAGCCATCCTTTTCTTCAGTAGATACAAATTTAAGAGGCCCCAAAAAATTTTCATTTATGCATTCCTTCTTGAAAGATTCATCCTCTCCCAATGAGAAATAAAAAGCTTCATATTCACAATCATACTCATTGAACATGTCTTCAAGTTGAACCTTGAGAACATGGTTGGAAACATGAGAATAACCTACCACACATTTATTTGATATCACTTTTCCTTCATAACCTACACCGCTCAACACCTTGGGATTATTTTTTATAATCCAAAACTTCCATGACCTCTATCACCAAAAAGTAGAGAATTTTCATTCATGCTCAATGTGAAGTACACACTATAAAATTTTGGCTCCATAAAATCATCATGATGTTTTCCAACTGACTCCGTCATACCTGTATTTTCCTCCATCTACATGGGGAGCTATGAAAATTTTTCCATACTTTGAATCTTGAAATAGTTTGTCCACCCTTGGGTCATCTAGTTTTTGAATTGTGTATTTAATTTTCCTGAAAGGAAAGAGTTTATTCATATTACCATTGACTGGAGTAGTGGCATGTGACTAATCCATCTATATATCTCTTCCAACATCCCTACAAAATATTTGGATCAATAACATACCATATGAGGCTAACATGCCCACCACTAGTATTTTAATTGTGATCTTCTTATCAATAAAATCTGCAAATGATACTTGATCATGTTTCACCTGGCTAACGAGACATACTTTGGATTTCATGGAGTAAAAATGGCTAGTAGTGGGTTGAGAGTGAGACAAAGAGCTTTAGAAAATTTTGTGAGCGTGAAATTATCAGAAGCATAAAATTCAATAATTCAATTATTTAGTTTATACCCATTGACTATCAAAACAACATAGAAAGGAACTACCTTTCTAGAAGTAGAGGATGTGGAAGAAATAAGTTTTTGAGAAGGATTGATATGAGGAATGAGATGTAGCTCTTTGGAAGTGGAATTTTTGGAACATGAACTTGAACAAATTCCTTTGATTAACTGCACAAGTCTATCGAATTACTTAGGGTGAGTTCTTAAGTAGTCAGATTTAGAAATATGGAATTTATATTTCTTGACATGGTCAATGATGTCAAAGGGTGGAGAAGTGATAGGAAATTCATGAGCTATGACATCCTTTACAAGAGTAGGATTTTCATTCTTAGGGTCAGTAGAATAAGATACTAATTTTTAAGAGGAGATGAAAAAGAATTAATGAAAGGGGAAGATGGAGTCTTAATTGAGTTAGTCTCAAGGTTTTTATTTATTGACCTCATTGAATAGGATAATGATTATCTTCCTTTTATTTTTTTGTAGAGTCACCATTTGAGGATTCAAATTCTTTTTTTGGGTAGAAAAGGAAGAGGCTTATTTATCTATTTGTGAGCCAGTGAACGGTGAACACTGTGCATGAGTAACTATCATATCAGTCATGGATTTTTCATAATCTTCATCTGGTGAGTATTCAAAACACCCAATCCTATAACATCCATATTCTTCTTCTTCTTCAATTTCTGATTGAACAATTTCTTCTCTTTCATCTTCTAGGTTCCCCATATTGCAATTGTAGACACCCTAAAAATAAATACATATTTATATCCCACTTATATCCAATTAGAATTAATTAAATTAATTATATCTTGTCATAGTATACCCCTTTGGAATTAATTAAATTAATTATGCAATTTAAATAAATCCTTTTAGGATTAATTAAATTAATTCTATTACCTAAGCTATATTACTACCCTTTAGAATTAAATAATTTAATTCTAAAATGCCTTTGGAATTAATTAAACTAATTCCTACACCCTCCTAGCTAATATAATTAAATATTTATTTATTTAAATGGTTAATTATCTCCTCACAATTAAATACTAATTTAATTAATTTAATTCTACCATGCTCTTGGAATTAATTAAATTAATTCCTAACACATTCTAGCTAATATAATTAAAAATTTATTTATTTAAATGGTTAATTATCTCCTTGTTACAAATATATTGTGACATTATTAATAAATTGTAATATTATTAATAATGAGTTTATATAACTCATATTAATAATATAGTTGTAATAGTTAGTATTAGTATTTGGGTGAGATGTAATAACTCACGTAGCTATTTTGGTGTGTGAGATAATAAAGGGATGAGAGATATATCCAAGGGATAAATCTAAGAGATTCATGGAGAGATATCCTAGGGTTTGAAGATGAGTGTTGCTTCCACCTTTGTAGGAGATCAAACACTATAAATTTTATCTTCCATCTATGTAAAGAGATCCCGAATGAATTCAATTTCTATATTATTATCATTCAATGTTTATTTCTCATATTATAGTGTAGTTTTTAATAGTGGTATCAGAGTGATCTATGCCTCAGGCTTATTATGGAGAAATACTTTGAGAAAAGGAAAAACCATTTAAATGTTTTTCTCAAATCATGAGTTCAATCATTTTGATGAGAATGCTTATAGAATATTTTTATCAACATTATTAATATAATATTCTTTGTAGAACCCTATCAGCTAACACGTTTCATTGGATTTTCCTTGCTTCTTGGTCATTGGCATTATATTACACTTGCAGTTTGGTTTAGTCTTCATGCACATATTTTTTTCTACTCTAGAACCTATTAACAGTAGGCAAGGGATGAGTTTACATATAAGCCACGCTTCTCAAGGCTCCATGGTCATCAATTGAGCTAGGTGTGAAGTATGCCATTAAATGAATCGATCTATCCCCAGAATTCATGTTCACCTCTATTTATTATTATATAGTCTAGAGATTTGTCACTTGATCTCTTTTCTAGAACTGCATTACAAATATTTGAGAAATATAATCAAATTTCACTACCACCTGTACAAATTTACATGTATTCAAATAGTTTGAACACGTGCCCCCCCTCAAGATCATTCAAATTAATTATATTTAGTCACTGAGACTTGGATGATAGCCACTTGGGCTAATCAGGTAATTTCAGCCTTGATCATCGACTACAGGAAATGAATTTGGTAGCTCAACACCTAGACATTTTCTTCCAAAAACATTGGAAAATGATAGTTTACTACGAATATCATAATTTGTAAGTATTATTCTTCTTGGATCCCTCCCAAAGTCGAAGCTCCTCATTCTTCTATATTCTTAACAGTTGTTCGATTATCATTTTCTTGAGATAATTATAAGTGCCTCTTCAAGTCAAGTGAATTTGGTAATGCCATTAAAACTAGAGTCTGTAAAAATATGAGTCATTAGCACAAGTCTTGTCAATTTTGTATTGATTTGTTTATAGTAATTTGTCATTTAGTTTGTCTTAATGTCATATATTGTATAAACTTTTAGTAGAGCATTAAAAATTTATTTGTGTTATTGAATACTATTAATTGTATAGTTAGTGTTATCAAAATTAGAGTTTACAAAGAATGTATACATCAATTTTGAGATATTCACAAGGATTCAGTTAGTATTGTTAAGTGTTATTCTCAAGTAAGTCAATATGAGTTAGATTAGATTGACAAGTCTTTGTTGTGTTGTTTGTATTAATAATCATGTATTGTCAAAGTATTTTGTAAGTGTCATCGTATTGTTCAAGTTATAAAAATTGTCTAGTAAAAAATTCTTTTGGAGTTTAAATATTTTTGCATCATTAGTTGAGTCATTGTCAAAAAATTATTTTAAAAAATTGCTTTACAGATGCACTTTCAGTGTTACTCGACATCCGAGTTATATTTGAGCTTCATGTTCAAATCTAGCTAAGTCGATAGAAAAAAACATGTAGGATGGAGGAAATGGAAGAAGGAGGTCAATCATCATCTTCTCATCAGCCACAAGAAATGGGGCCACACAATGATGTTGTGGCATTTTATTTCAGTTGTGTGTTTTTTTCTACAAATAAGAACTGATGATTTATACATGTTCATCTATTTTAATAAGTAAGCTCATGTGTGAGCAATATTTCCTACATTTTCTATTGATGTCAGAGCATTTCAGAAGATCAAAAACACCAATGTAATTCAGTTTGTGGATCTTGAAAAGGTTTGTGGGAGATCCAGAAAACCACATGAGGTGGACAATTGATGGGTTCTAGTCATGTCAAGGTTTATGGTAAACTTGTTTAAAACCATGGAAGGATAGAGACTTTCTTTTGATCAAGGTCATGAGATAAGTTGGGCATGCCACATGGGTGAGCATACTGTAGATAAGCATGTGAATATTTTTTTACCATGTCAACATTAGGGGAGTCTATATTGGGAATTAACAATGTTAACAATAGGGAAGAGAATGTTAAAAATATATTGTAACATTATTAATAAATTGTAATATTATTAATAATGAGTTTACAGAACTCATATTAATAATATAGTTGTAATAGTTAGTATTAGTATTTGGGTGAGTTGTGAGAAAAACTCACATAGCTATTTTGGTGTGTGAGATAATAAAGGGATGAGAGAGATATCCTAGGGATAAATCTAAGAGATTCATGGAGAGAAATTGTAGGGTTTTAAGATGATTGTTGACTCCATCTTTATAGGAGATCAAACACTATAAATTATATTCTCAATCTATGTAAATAGATCTGAATGAATTCAATTTCTATATTAATATTATTTAGTGTTTATTTCTCATATTATAGTGCAATTTTTAACACTCCTCACAATTAAATACTAATTAAATTTAATTATTTAATTCCACCTATTCTAGTCAACTACACTTGAAATACACTTCCTTATCCCACTTGGACACCAATTCTATATTCCTATAAGTGTGGGGGCACTTAGATTGTATGCAAAATTCAATTGTTGGATGTAACTTTTGTTATTCTAAATGTCTACTGCCCTTATAAATATGAAACTATTATTGTCAATTCTACTTGCTAACCTGGGTGATTCAACCATTATCCTAGAGCTTAGTCAATTTCAAATACACCTTTCATGGCTCTACCCTCAGCTATAAAAGTAAGTCATTTCCTTTGTAAATCCATCCCTGGAGCTTTGAGAAAATTGCATCGAAATGCTTCCTATTTGACATTTTCTTCTAGTGAAATCTTCTCGCAGCATTTGAAAATACCTTTTGACATTCATATCAAAGATAATATACAATAAAATCTTCAACAAGATCAAAAAACTTAAAGGCTTCACAAATCTACATGAGGTTTACAGATAAGAATTCCAAGAGGTATAATTTTGATTTTTATTTAATTCTACTTTTTCTCTGACTTTTCATTGCATACATTCTGACATTCTTGGTGGGACCTTCCATGTTATTTTTCTCATTTTATTTTATCATTTCATGATTTAATTTTGTCTGTATGTTTCTTAGGTTAAATTTTAGTGGTGAATTTTCTATCATTCACAGCCGACTTATTCGCCAAAACATTCTACCAACATGTCCCTTATACTATTACTTTCACCTAGATTTTACACATATATAAGAGCTTATGAATGTAATTTTCCACCAATTTGAATCATTTTGTGCACATATTCACCAAAGTAAACATAAATAACCCCTGAACCATCCAACCCTAAGAATTCCCACCCTGATCCATCCAACACTAAGCATTCTAACCCTGGGACATCCAAACCTGAGCTGTCCAACCCTAAGTAATCTAACCCTAAGTCATCCAACCCTCAGTCATCCAACCCTCAGTTGTCAAAACCCTCAATTTTCCAATTTTCCAACCACTTAGCCTTCTAACCCCTTAGCTGACAAATCCTTTTCTGTCTAACCCCTTTGTCATCTAACCCCTTAGCTAGGCCCTTCCAACCCTAAGTCATCTAATAGCTTAGTTGTCCAACCCCTCAGATTTCTAACCACTTATCCATCAAACCATTGGCTATCCAACTCTGTTGTCAAACCCCTTAGCCATCTAACTCCTGAGGCTTCCAACCTTGACCCGTCCAACCTTAGCCGTCTAACCCTGACCTATCTAACACTTCCATCCAAAATCTATGTCATCCAAATATTTTTTCCCTTGATGTCATATAAGTAAAATCACCTTAAAATGAAGGGCAAAAAAAAAATACAAATTCATAGAATCACTAAAGTGGGAAAGCCTCTCTATATACATTATTGTCATTGGGCCAAGGAAAAACCCTAATTTTTCAAAGAGGATAAATCAAGAGTGGAAGAGGTAGGGAAGTGGGTGAAGGAAAAGATGGTGTAGAGGCTCACATACCCCAGGTGTCATAGCTATCACACAAAGTTGAACCAGACCTAAATCATCAAAACCTCTAGTAAAAAACATGCCCACTTCATCTAAGGTGTTGCAGTTTATCTTCGTTATGTATTTATTTGACTCTAGGTTAGGTTTTGGAGTTTTGAGGTTTCTCTCATTTTTCTGTATGATTTTTGGGGTTAATTTTTTGGGCATATTTTTATAATGGTGGGAATTTAATTTATCAGACTGCTGAATAGAGGGCCAGCAAACAAAAATTTCCCATTACTGGAAAAAAAATCCAAGGATTAATGTTGGGCCCATAAAATATTGGATAAGTACACAAAGGTGCATGGGTGTGCAAGGCCTAGGTTGAATATGGGCATGCAAGAAGAAGGCACATAAGGTAAGGTTCTAGGAAGGCTTTAAAAGGGCTATGTTATGCACTAGAAGACAAGGCCTCGGGACTTATCCATATTTGGCATATCATGTAGGATACAAGAAAAGCGTGACCCGACTATGCACATAGAGTGGATAAGGTGCTAGCCTAGTGACATGTTGGGCTAGGAAGTAATATTCCCTTCGATAGAAGTTTTTAAAATATATCATGGCAAAAAGTGGAGATCTCAGGCCCAAAGGAGCACACTCTCATGGAGGACCACATTCAGACACTTGGCAATGGATTTAAGGCCGCATAATTTACACTTTAAGATGTCTATATATATAGACGCCCACATAAGAGAAGGAGGAGGGGGAGAGATCAGAGATCAAATATAGAGGGATGATTAGATATAATTAATGGAGATCAATATAGAGCGGAGCTCTAAAAAAATGCCGCAAGGAGTCATATTGGGTTGGGTAGATAAAACATAGGAGATGGATGTACTAAGGGCTTAGGGTTTAAATTTATTTGTGAGAGCTAAGTGATATGGATCCAGTTATGATGCATGACTTTGGTCTACCTCTCTGCAATGCTCTGTAATGAGTCTAATGAATGTAATGAGGTTACTAGTTTATATGAATATGATTAGTGGTGATGCTAGTGCATTTACATATCTTCATGGTTCTATTTTATGCATGTTTATGGACTGAGTCTAAATCCTTGCACATTTCCCTTTATGTTTTGATTCATTTCTTTAAATTCTATTAAATTATCTCTATCTATAATGACTGCAGTGATCTAGAGCCATTATGATCTCTATGGCATTCACATGTTTCATTCCCACTCACTTCCTTTAAATTTTGGATCATGGATGATGTTTTCCCACTCAACTAACATAAACGAGAGACTCGACACCCATGTGTTCCTCGAGTGAGAGCCCAGTGCCCTCTTGGTGATAAACCAATGTGCATGGGATTCCCTTGTTATTCTGGTGGGTGTAAAAAAACTACATCTTAGTTTTGTTGCCAAGACCTCTTTTCGAAGTTGTAGTGGGAAATGACATACATCATGATCTGTGTAATGAGTAATGATAGAGCATTTAAACTTAGAAAGTGCTGAATCATGGTTTAAAATCACAGAGGATGAATTTCTCATAAATTCAACATTGGATCTAAGTTTGATGCACGTAGATGGGTAGAAGAGAACTTCTACCATGATTTATATGAAACTTTTTTCTGTTGCTTCCCAGTAGAGCTATATGAATGGCTCTCAGCATATGCATCTAGATCAATCTGGTATTATAGATCATGCTCGTCAACCCAAGAAGAGTACTAGAGGTTGTAAGATGTAGATCTAATGTGGACTCGTACTGTGGATCATTGGTGGAAAGGAGTACTAGCTAGCTACACTCTGGAGTATGTTATTTCTACATATTCTTGTCCAAAAGTTGTTGAGTTTGAGTTTCTATGGGATCTCAAAGGATCATTTCTACGTGTTATCCCTCTGGAAATGAAGATATTTATTGTTACCTTGAGTTTAGAGGCATTTCCAATGGTCGGCTAAACCATTTTGAGTACTGGGTGAGGAAGCTAGGGTGGAGGAAGATGGTAGATATTATGACTGAGAAAGAAAGGGAGGAGAGAGGACTCAAGTATAGTGAAGTACACGAAAGGGAGATTGCTAGACAATGTGAGGTTACATGTGTGATGGATCTATGGAGGTAGATGTTGTGGTAAGGAGTTGAGGTTAATGTAGAGGACGTGGAACCTAAGCAGTCTATGCTACCCCATCTTCGCAAGCACATAAAAGAGGCCCCTTCAGATTCTGATGAGAGTTTGTCACATGGAGAGAGAAGAGTCATTGGAACTCATCTAAACCCATCTAGTGACCAAACCTTGGCACTTAATTTTCCATATCAAGGAAGGAGTATCGCTGACCCAATTGGTATCAGTAGAAGTGACAGATCTGTACCTGGGAGATATAATTTCTCATTTCCCACTTCTATGGATACACATACTATTCCAATATTTAGAGGAACTTTTAGACAAGGAGAAAGTACACAAGCCTTTAGTCTCACATCTGGGAGTGGCATGTGGTAAAATAGTGGTAGTGGGGCATTATCGTAGACCATCAGTGCATAGTTTAGTGGAACTTTGGGGAACCTTGGCACAACCACTATAGGACCTGGTGGGTCTCATGGATCTGATGGGTCAGGAGGCACATGACCTAGTGGATCTGGTGGGTCAAGAGGAACAAGACCTGGTGGATCTAGTGGTTTTGGTGGGTCAAGAGGCATAGGACATGGTGGATTGGTGGATCTGAAGGCAGGGGAAATACCAGATGAAACCAATGCTCTGGCTCAGGAGGACAAGGACCAAAACTAACTCCTTAAGTTTTCTTTGATATGTCTTTACAGTTTCTAGATTATAGAGGTATTGAATATGTTGTTAAACATATTCACAAGTGTGAGCTGCTATGGCGCATGAAGGGGATCACAACCCCAGAGCAGAAAGCAAGCTAGGTTGCAATGAAGTTGCAAAGGCGAGCACATAGCTAGTATAAGAAATATGACCCTCATTAAATGGTGGTGGATTATATTGCTTTAAAGAATGCCTTCTTGGTAGAATTCCACATCCTTGAGTTTGAAGAAAAGAGAATGAGAACCCTGAAGGAGATTCAACAAGGAATGGAGGAGAGTGCACGGGAGTATGACGCGTGGTTTAATACTCTTTTTTCAAAATTATCATATGACATTCACCCTTCATAGTATGCTCAATGGTTTGTTGTATGGTTGATAAAACCTTTTATAAGAGCTTTATCTCATAAAACTTTCACAGACCTGCGCAAGGTGTTAGAAGCTTCTCTGCACGCCAAAGCTGTTGGAAGTGTTTATACTTGTGTTAGCCCATTTCTGGAGGCTCAAATTACCACTATGGCTAAGTAACTAGAGAAGATTTCTGTAAACTCAGCCCATGAGACTTGTAGTGGTATGTGGTGTAAAAATTGTGAAGTAGAAGGGAATTTCATGGATAGTTTCCCCCGGCGGCCAATACACGCCGTAATAGTAGACTGTGAAATTTTTCATGGGGACCATGATGCAAGTAGATATCGCTTGTTACAGTGCACAATTTAGAAGAATGTGTCTTGTTACTGTAATATCTATACCTCTACAACCTATGATACTAAGGATTGTAGGCTAATTGATTAGATCCATGAGGCCATTGATCATGGGGTATGCCAGACCAACATTTTTAGTAGTTCTAAGAATGATGACCTCCATTATGAAAAGCATGCAGATGGAGGCACATGCAGAAGGATATTTCGCAGAGGATTTTGTGGTTGTGGTAACCACAGAGGAGGAAGGAGTGAGTTCTCATGTGGAACCTATTTTAATTGTGGGTCTACATACCACTACAAGCACGAGTGCCCAGATTTATTGTAGTGTTCATAATGTAGGAAGTAGCACAAGTATGGGGAGTGCCATGAGTTGTTTGAGCACATGAATCAACAACACTAGAAATACAAGGGCACTACAATGGAAAACATTAAAAAGGAAGACACACAATGGATGCCACAGGTGACACATGATGTAAACTTGGAACCTGTTATGGTAATAATAAGAGCAGAGGCCACATGCGTAAAGGAAATACCAAGGTAGAAGAACTTGGTTTCAAGGGAGAAATTGGTACATGGGAAGTACCTAGACCCTATGCATTAAAATGAGGTATATCATGAAACCATGGACATCATTCAGAGTTTATAATGAGAAATATAGTTTCTAAAGGAGAAGTCCAGGAGGGAGGAGAAAATAATGAAGGTTGAGGTGCCAAAGGATGACCTGGATGAGGTCAAGGAAGTATGTAAAATTCTTAGGCAAGAGAATATTATTCCCTTGTGAGGAGCATGGTTGAGAGAGAAGGTACCACGTGTCAGAGAAGGGCACGAGAGGCAAGTCTTGCAGGAAAACCTTCCACCTCACAACATTGACTATGATAGGGAGATCATGTTAAATGCAGTCGTAGATGGATGACTCATTAGTAATATCCTCATTGACACAGGCACGAACGTCAATGTTCTCACCTTGGATGCATGGAATTAGATGGGAAGGCTTGCATTACAACCATCTTTGAATGTGTTTGATATGGAAAATAAAATGAAGGAAATGCCCATTGGTGTCTTAAAGGATGCAACCATCCCAATTCAGGGAGCTAAGTTTACTAGGGACTTCAAAGTCATGGCACTCACCAAGGTAGATAATTTTCTAGCACTACTTGGGTGCCCATGGTGTTATAATAACAATGTGGATCTTCAGCTCAACAAGGGATACATAAGATTTGAAAATGAGGAGGAACGTGTCATCATACCCTTGGATGATGGGAAATCAACACCCTATACAAAACCTTAAGGAGAAGAGGTCCTGGATAGAATATATGTGCGCTCAATCAAGGATCCAGAGACAATTCATCCCACAAAAGGAGTTATCCATTTTGGGGATGCTCAGTCTCTAAGTGACACCACTAGTATAGCTTGCAATAATTGGGTGCATGGAACCTAAGAATTGATTATACAACATTTTAGAGGATTGGTGACAAAGGTGAAAAAGGTGTGCATGGTCTGATGCCTAGGAGGAAAGGAGATACCTAAGTACTCAGGAGGAGCCTTCCCTGAGGTCTTTTTGTAGAAGATGGAAGCTCAGTGGAAGGAGGAAAATGAATGAAGGGGGATGTTAAGTTACGTCCTACTCAAAAATGTTGCATGTTAGTGGGAAACACACCGGGATAATCTCTTGGAATGGTGCAAGGTGAGAATTTCCTTCTCTGTAAAGTTTTGTAGGAGCAATGTGCCCATAGCTATAAAATATTACCATGGTAAAGAGACAACTTCTTTCCATATCCAATCATGTGAGACATCTTAGATGGGAAGCGCAGAAGCATTACCACCCTCTATATGGGTTCACAAGTTATATTCTACCCTACAAGGTTGTGTGCGCGCATGGTGAATTCATTCTAAGAAACGCCGCTAGAAAGGGAATTGTTAAGAGTTATTGGCTGATCTCATTCAAAAATTTGAGTATCGGCGCACAAAACCCTTGGTGGATAAGGTATTGCAAGTTGTCAAGAACCTTACCACTGGGGATAGTGTCATTGTAGAAGATAGGCTACTAGAGTTGCTAGGTGAACCTGGCCTAGAGGTGCACTTTGAGGAAGAAGAAACAAAAGAGATACAACTTGAGAATGCATGTTTGGAAAAAGAAAAGGGGAAGATGGTATATGTTATTGATGGTGAAGAAGCAAAAAAATTAGATGTTGACCATTCTGTAGGGACACGTGAGATCATAGACAATGCTGATGAATGGGCACAAGCCTATCATGATCCTTTAAAGACAAAGAAGGTTAACATCGACTCAAATGAGGAGCCTAAAGAGGCTATCATCATAGACTATTGGTCGAAGAAGGAAGTCTCCAAGATCATTGATCTTTTGTGTGAGTTGTAGGATTTATTCCCACGTGGGTATCGTGAACTCAAAGGAATTCACCATTCCTTGGGGGAAATGAGAATTAAGTTGAAGGAAGGTGCACGCTCAGTCTGAAAGATACCATACCGAATGAATCCTAATCTGTGCGTGAAGGTTAAGGAAGAAATAGATAAGATGATAGCGTCGGGCATTATTAAAGTTGTTGAAGAGTTAGAATGGATAATTCCAATGGTAATTAGCATCAAGAAGGATAGAAGGATAAGGATCTATGTTGATTATAGGGACCTGAATGCAGTATGTAGCATTGATCCTTTCCCAACCCCATTTACTAAAGATATCCTAGAGGGAGTCGCAGGCTGTGAGGTCTGTTGTTTCACAGATGGATTCTTAGGCAATCACCAAGTAAGGATTGCAAAGGAGGACCAGAGGAAGATGAATTTCATGGGAATTTTTTCCTATACGGTCATGTCGTTTGGATTAAAGAATGTGCCTGCTATGTTTTTGAGCATTGTGGTACAAGATCTCCATGACTTTATCCATAAATTCCTTCAAGTATACCTAGATGATTGGACAGTATATGGGTTATTGAAGGACCATTGTGAGAAATTAAGGCTAATGTTTGAAAGATGTCGGTAGTTGAGGATATCCCTAAACATTAGGAAATGTGTCTTTACTACCCCATTTTGAAAATTATTGGGGCACATCATATGTAAGGAGGGCCTGTTAGTAGATCCCGCAAAAGTTGTAGTAATTGTGGGATTGAGGGAGACTATTAGTCAGAGTGTAGTACACAGATTTCTTGGGCATATGGGGTACTACAAGAAGTTCATTAAGGTATATGCTAAGATCATCGTGCCTTTAGAAGAATTACTGAGAAACAAAAGTTCCTTTCATTAGGGAGAGACGCAGCAAAAGAAATTTGACACTTTGAAGGATAGGCTTGTCACCGTGCCCATCCTACATTTCCCTTCTTGAGATAAGCCTTTCCATGTTCATGTGGATGCCTCAGGAACTGCCATTAGAGCAGTACTTGCACAACCTGGTGAAGGGATTGTTGATCATCCCTTATGCTTTGCAAGTGGGAAATTGACACCAGCAAAGTATAATTACAGTATGGCAAAGCGTGAGGCATTTTCAATTATCTACATGCTTCATAAATTTAGAAAGTACTTTTTGGCAACCCCTTTATATTTTACAATGACCATATGGCATTTAAATACTTTGTGAACAATCCCATTCTACAAGGGCACATATTTCGGTGGGTACTATTGTTCCAAGAATTCAAGTTCACAGTGGTTGTCAAACAAGGAAAAAGTAATTCCATACCTAATAATTTGTCTAGCATTGATTTAGGGGAGGACGCACAAAGTATTGAAGAAACTATGCCAGATGTGCAACAGTTTAGGTTGCGGTGCGCACCCTTGGATTTGGAGGATATTGTAGTATTTCTCAAAACAAGTGTGGCACCAGATGGAATGAAGGCCTTGGAGAAGAATAAGTTGGCCATACATGCCACACCGTACATGATAATTAATGGAGACCTGTATAAAATGGATCATGATGAGGTTCTGAACCAATGCGTACTAGAACATGAGCACATGGTGGGATTGTAGGAGGACAATATGTAAGAAATACAACTGCGTGGAAGATTCTACTCATAGGGATTTGGTGTGAGACCATTTATCAAGATTAAATTGAGTTTTACAAGGGTTGTGACCATTTCCAGCACCTTGGAAAACTTGGAAAAAGGGATGAAATGCCCTTGCAACTAATATCTAGCGCGAAACCATTTGAAAAATGGGCTGTCAAATTTGTAAGACCAATCTCACTAATGACATGAAGCATTACTTCGTGGTATATCATCACTTGCACTGATTACTTGACAAGGTGGGTAGAAGTAGCACCTATAAAGGATTGTACAATGGCTACCACTACTATATTTTATGGGAAAACATAATTAGCAGGTATGGATGCCCATTGAGTTTGAAAAGTGATAGAGGTACACACTTTCTCAATGAAATGGTCAAGATTCTACTATCAGATTTCATGGTGACCCATCACAAAACTAATCCCTATCACCCTCAAGAAAATGGAATTGTTGTGGTGTTTAACAAAATAATTAGCCACACATTAACTAAGATTTGTGATGTTAGCAGATAGGATTGGGATGACAAAGTAACAACTATTATTTGTTCATATAGGATAACCTACAAGAGGTTAAGGCCACACCATTTCAACTGGTGTTTAGCGTCGAAGCTGTACTTCTGGTTGAATTCATGTTAACTTTTCTGCGTATATTGTGCATAGGAGGATTGGCTGATGAACAAGCACTGGAAGAAAAAATTGACAAATTAATGTAATTAGAAGAAAGACGATCACTCACCAGGTGGATCCAGAAGACAGAAAAAGTAAAATAAAAGGCATGGCATGATCATCACATTAAGAACAAGAGGTTTGAGGTTGGGCAGATGGTCATACTATATGATTCAAAGTTTTTGTGCCATCCTGGGAAGTTAAAAGTCCATTGGTTGGGTCCTTACATCATCTCGAACATTCTTGATTCAGGAGCATACCAGTTACAAGTGCTGGATGGGACAAGATTTCCAGGACACTTCAATGGGAATAGGTTAAATCCCTACTATGAATAAGTCTTCTTAGTGTTTGTAAATAAGATAGTATTGTCAGTTAGTTTAGGATTTCCCTTAATGCATTTTATTTTCTTGTGTTTCCCTTTCTTGTTGTTGTTTTGTGGTGCACCTTGGGTTCCGGTAATCTCATTACCTCTTGAAGGTTGTAACTACGTAAAGGACCACACATCATTTTAGTGTGGGGTGGAGTAAGGTGGAAGAACTTGAAGTGTGAAGTGCTAGGAATGATTGCATTGGAAAGCCTAGTTGAATGGCCTTGTGAAGGAATTACATGCAAGGAAAGGTGAAAAAGGATGGTTGGTGTTAGGGTAAAGCTACAGTGGGGATCCATGTACAAGAGAGGAAGAAGAACAAACATAACATGAGGTAGGCGAAAGAAAAAATCATGAAATAAGAAGTACCTTCGGTGCTAGTTACGCACGTGTAAGAGTCTCCTGTCAAGATGGATTGGTTATGCACCAAAAGGTTGGGGAATTCTCTAGGAAAGGTTGGGCGTGTGAGTTAAAGCACTAAAGTTAGAATTTGTTGGAAAAATTTGCATTAAGTGTTAAAGTATAGTGGTAGGTAAGGTATCATTTAATGTTAACACTAGGAAAAACTATAAATAGAAGGTTAAGCACTTCATTATTTACATTGTGAATA
Source organism: Taxus chinensis (assembly GCA_019776745.2). Taxonomy (NCBI): domain Eukaryota; kingdom Viridiplantae; phylum Streptophyta; class Pinopsida; order Cupressales; family Taxaceae; genus Taxus; species Taxus chinensis. Next base: position 489,435,585 of record CM034154.1, read on the forward strand.
TAAAGAAGGAAGAGATTTTGTAAGCTAGGGTTTCCAACGTTGATCCATGCGAAGAAAAATTGGAAGATTTTAACAGTGAGTGACTAGTTTGGATCTGTAAACTAGGGGGAAGTAATTCATGGGAATGGGGAGAGTTATGGAGAATAATCATCTTGTGAAAAGATATTCTAGTTAGGGTTTGGCAGCTAGGGCATGGGTCAGAAAAGAGTATTCTTCACAGGTTAGGGATTTGAACTTGGAAAATATAGAAGAGCAGAGCTAGGAAGAGAAGTTGAAGTGATAACCTACACAATGGCACCCAAGAAACCAACATTAACACCCAAGAAGGGAAAGGGAAAGGGAAAACAATAAGAAACTACTACAAGTACCAATGAAGAATGGTATGTAGAAATGCAGTACCCATATGGGGTTTTCCTCGGGATGGAATGGAAATCCCACTTGAGAAAAATGATAGTAAGTGACTACAATCATCACATGAAAATGATTGAAAAGGAAATGGATTTGTATTTAGTGCACTCAACTAACCAGAGAACACCTGAGGGGTTACCAATTTATAGCGACGAAGTCAAGGTGAAGTTAGAGAAGGTGGGGTTATTACAACTCTATGAGTTTCCCTACTTCAAAAAGCTAGATTGCCTCTATCAGTGGCTAATGGCGTGCATACATGAAGACCACTTTCACTTCACTAGATGCAAGATGCACATAACCCCTCAGATAATTTCAAAATTCACAGGCCTTATCTGTGAGGGAGAGAATTTAGGGGATGACCTGTGCGACAAGGAAGCAGTTAAGGATACAATGGTCATGTATTCTTACAAGAAGAGGTCAAGGTAATTTGATATCAGGGATATCCAAGACCCAGTGATGAGAATGGTCATGCGCCTGGTAACAAAAATGAGCATGCAAGAAAGATAGATGTAGGTAAACAAGTCCTAGTTGAATTTTTGTAGAAAACTATTAGAGGGAACCATCTACAATCTGTTTGTATACATTATAGATGAAATTATCACCAACACACATGAATGAGACAAGATTCTCTTTGGCATTGTCCCTTTAACAATTGTGTTCTTAGAAATTAGAGTATTAGATGCAATAGATAAGTTCGTGTGGGATTACCCAGAGGAAGACCCTTCACTTGAAAAAAGATTTGAGAAATACACCTATGATAACATTACACCCATTCACAAGGCACATCTTAAAAAATGGTACACACGCTTTGTAACATCCTCATTTTATACATTAGAACAAGTCAATTTTTTTTTTTTTGATAAATGCTTCCTGGTTCTAAATACATAATTTAGAACTCACAAATCAAATAACCATTCTTATAACAGATAACCATATGCAGCTGTAATGACTCGAAGTACCTCCGATCTATTCATTCCATGACTCGGTAATCTACCGATCTATTCATGAGTAATAAGAGTTGGCATTTTTATTTAACACACCACTCTTGCGGTTCTCTTCCCTATTCTGGGATTCAGAATGCTCTGTCTAAGGAACCTATCTGAATAATTGTTACCATTATTCATCGGCATCTCATCCCTTAGACTAGGTGACTTAGGACAACGCAATCAGCAGCTTGCGATACTTTGGCCAAAGATTTGAAACATACTGCTTATGTCTCGTATTCCTTAACAGCATACTCGTCAATCTGGAATACGTCCTTCACCCCATTCCTATGTTATGTAGAATGTCTTATACTGACTTCTGTCAGTCCCTCCTATCCCAAGTTATTCACTCAGAAATGGATTAGTAAGGTGACAACGTTATATGGATGCTCCCGAGGACTAGGGATACGATGACATACTGGGTCAACCCTAGTTAAACCAGTGTGTCAAGATACCCCGAGTCTCCTAGGTAGCCTTATAACGTGACCACATTCCTAATCGGTCCCAGAGTAACTTGTTCGAGTTTAAGGTGTAAATCTTAACGATCAATGCAAAGGGTGTCGTCATAAGTCACCTGCATTGTTGTATCTTCGAGGAGATCCTAATCTTCTCGGAGGTACAACCCTGCAGTTGACTTGTGCCATCAACCTTTAAATCCACCTCGAAAAGATCTACTTATTAAAAAGTGTTACATACGTTGAGTTAAATTATACCATAAGACGCTCCCTTTAAGGGTAGTCTTTCCCAATCCCTGGGTTCCTCACCTTAGAATGACCTTTCTTAATAAAACCCAATACACAAGAGAAGTTATTAAGACTAGAGGTCCCATCAAGGAGTTCATAGAATATACATAATTCTAAATCAACGAAATTGGACAATTACTCCCATCCTTCACATGAGATTGCTAACCAAACCCTTTTTAGGTTTATATCAGTTCTCATAACTGAATTTATATCTTACTTATTAGTATCAAGATATAATGATTAAGAATCCAATTAAACGTTGTCCTGGCTTAATCAAGACTAGGAATTAATAATTTAATTCAGCTTGTTTAGCGTCTTGCTTAGGTTTATTTTTACCCTAGCTTCCAGAAAGACAGTGATCTAAATTTCAATTTAGCTTTAGATAGAACATACTAGAACTGCTAAACAATCATAAGTATTCATTCACATATTCTTGCAAGCTTACATTGATAATCACAAAAGTCTCCAATTTAAACAATAATAACAAGCTCTCAAGATCATTTGATCCGAAGAAGGTCAAACTATCAAGATAAGAATACAAACACATAAGTAAAAAATATCTCTCTTTATTCCCTTCAGGCTAATCAAATATATTTTATGCTTTCAGCTTACTTGATACAATACTCAACGGAAAAAGAACATCTTTCCTCATATAGTACATTTAGAGAATCAAGCTGAAATTCATCATAAAACCAAATTAAACAATCTGAACATCCTATCAGATCTGCGTGCTTTTACCACTTACGGCAACCATCTACAAAAATTGTCAACATGGGTCAGTTCGATGAACTGAGCATGATAAGCACTAACTCTTAAAACAATTGCAATCCACCAACTGTTTTCATTAAACAACCTGTTTAAATGAGATCATTTCACCAAACAAGTAAACATATTTCAGACTATGCTTTTATAATACAAACATGACTATAAAAGCGTAACTCAAATTATCGTTACTGAATAGTCCTAGATACTTCTTAAATATTTCATCAAAATATTAGGGATCAAGAAGAACAAAAGTATCCAAAAAAACTATCCATCTGAATCCCAAGGATGGCTAACATCAGACAGATCATTACATTCAACATAATAAAAGGAATATCATAAGAAATCATGATTCCATCAATATGTTAAAAACAGTTCCAATGGTTAGATAAAAATATCAACATATACTTTACAATAGAAGAGAAAGAAAACAAGTCATTCATATTTCCCTTCAAACAAGCTCATGACTGTACCGTCTCCTCAAAAGTAAAGCATTCACCTTATATGCATACGAATAAGTCAGACGAGCCACAAGAAGAACCACAGTTTTGTTAAAATTAATTATAACATAACTCCTATAGCTTACTAGCAGTACAGTAGCTCTCATGCCAAAACAGTGATGAATATCAACCAAACAGACTCCACATGACCTTCCACACAAAGCGACAAACAAGAAGATATTCAATGCCATCACCTGTCGAGGTGCAGTCGACAGCTCCTTAGTTCAGTCAAGCTCAAGACTAGATATCCATGCAACAGAAGACGTAATCATGCTCAAACATGACAACAATCCCTCTCAGCAACATACAGCTCATTCTAATCCCTACTAAACACTGTAAGGTTTTAGATCCAAGGTCGAAATCAAAAGAACTTCCCCTTTTTATCTCAGTCAACAAGAGACTCGTTAACATTAAAGCAAATGATGTTTCCCTAAGACTATGCAGAGATATTCATACAAAATCCACGCAGCATGCATAGCCTCAATTAACTGCAATTATTCAGAAAGGAAACATAACATACCTTATTCACATCTGAACTCATTCAGAGGTTGAAAAGTATGGTAATCACGACCCACTTTTACAGAGGCCAAGATACAATATATCTATCTATACTTAAGGAACCCAACAGAGCCAAAAACAATAAGTGTTCATAATCAGGCTTATATAGAGGCAGATACACTGGTTACCTATCAAGGATTTCAACTGAATCCGAACAACAGTATACACGATAAAGCTTCTACAGAAGCCGATATACAAGATAAATATTAGTTAATGATTCCAACCGTGCCAACAATGGTAAATATTCAAAATCAGGCTTATATAGAAGCTAAATACTGATTTCGTAACAAGGAATCCAACTGAGCCTCTACAACAATATTCATTCAAGCTTACACAGATAGGAAACATAAAAAGTACACCAACTGAGTCTGTACCAAAAATTCATTACTTAAACGAAGGTATTCATTACAAGATAACATAAGTCATATTACTAGTTACCCCTCCAGGACTCCGACAGAATCATGCTACCAGTATTCACATACATGACTTCTACAGTAGTCCATAATATACGAACCATTCCAAGGACTCCACAGATTCATCTTGTAAATAAATAAATATAATGCAAACCATCAACGGGTTAAATCCCGTAATTACAACACAAGGGAGGGAAAAACAACTTCTACAGGGTCACATTAAATACTGTAACACAGCAAGTTATCCGTTCAACATAACTTTAAGTATCATAGTGAAACCCAACAAGATTCAGTAACCACCACCTATAATAACCATGACAGAACTTACAAAGAAGTCCAATTAAACTGAACATTCAAACAAAAGTCCATCAGTATCCTTTCCGACAAGTATCAACAACAAGTATCAATTATAGCCTGAACCCCAAAAAGGAAACAATTCATGGGCTCCCAAAGAGCAGGTTTAGTATACTTTCTTGCATGCATTTCACAAACTTTAGCCGGAATGCAAAACACAACGAAATAGTGCAACAGTTCGAAACACAATGCACACCCGTCAAGGGTTAAATTGAAAAATCGAACCAGTAAGAAGATACAGTAACAAAATCACACAAAGCTACCATAAAAACCATCTGAACCCAAAAATCATCTGAACAGAGTTGTTCTAATGAAATCATTTGAAAGAAAGCAAGATTTTTAAAGGTTAGGGCCTAACATGCCTGGTTATTTGCTTAAAAATCTGAAGAAGACCACTGAAAGAGCTCGAGCCTTCTCCTCTTTTTCCAAGTTAGATTCACCAACAAAAATTTGTTATTTCCATGACTTATAAATTTTCCTTTCCAGAGAAAAGAGTGAGTTACACTCATATTTTCCATGCAACTCCAAGAAGACTGGTGCGAAGAACCAGTGATCAGATAGAGGGAAAACCGGAGCACATGAAAAACCAAACAAACTACTAATTTTCCATTTTGCATGCCTTCCCGTGAAACCCGAGCTCGAAGACCGAGCTCATTAATTGCATTTACTCCAAATTTCCCGCTCAATCTCCATTGCCACCGACCGCCATAGTTGGCGATGGACAAATGAAATTCAAAGACCATTTCTAACTTTGGCGACTCTGCCACGTCGGCTCTTGCTAGCCGTTAAAACTTCTACCAAATTACCTGTCCTCCATGCTTATCCATCCATTTAATGCCATAGAAACTGCCGCCCATGGTTTGCACCCTTCCATAGGTCCCCTTTCTTCCTTGTTCAATAGTTAGGTTAGTAACATAGGTTAGGATTTAAGATGCGACTTAGTCTAACCTCCATAGCACAAGTTACTAACTTAGAACATTTAGATTATAGCTTAGGCCTAGGTTAGATTAACACTAATCTAACCCATAGATCATAGTTTAGTTTTAGGTTACTAACCTTAATAAATCCAGTTTAGGTCTAACATTTCAAATGCTCAGAAAAAGAACCTACAACATACATTCACGAACAGGATTCACTCCTGTACTGCCAATAGGCTAGTGAATTAAATGTATCTGAATTATTACCTTGTCCACGATCAAGACCTTCCTGATATTACGATATCGGGAACCAACTCATTTAACACGATCAGCCTGAGTTAGACTCCGGAATAGCTTATTCAATGCATCCAAACCTTGCAACTTGTGTAAGGTCTATAATTTTAATTCATCCCGAATAAACTTAAAGCATCACTTGGATCAATACCACTGATCCAAGGCTAGGTCTTATAGATGGATAACTCCATGATTCATTCCGAGATCAGATTAAACTCAGGTGTAAAATGAAAGAATTAAAAGAGTCCAATTATATTCCGACTCAGTCAAAGATCTACAATTTCAAAGAAGATACAGTCCATATCAAGCATGACTTCTCAATCAAAGGAACACATCCTTTTTACAAAAGAAATCACATATCAACACTTGTATGCTCAGGAGGAAGTAACAACAGTTCAGGGTGTTACATGCTTCCCTCCTAAAAGATTCATCGTCCCGATGATTACATATTCAATTAACCTTCAGGTCAACCAATTTATTAGTTCACAAAACAATGCGACTATTTTCCAACTTAAATAGTTCCAGAAATCACTGTCACAACACATTTTATTTAGCCTGAATAATGTTTGCCTCCATCTGGCTTTCAGATAAAATTTAAAAAAGAAAAAAGTTCATAAAAGAAATGTTTTGTCAACAGATTTCATTCTGTTGAAAAAGAGAAGGAAAAGCAATTTTCATCTCTTCCAGATTTTCCCAAGTTGCACTTTCTTCGTTAAACTGGTCCCACTGGACCTTACATTGTTGTATTTCATGATTTCTCAAATGCAATTGGTGAGTTTCCAGCACTCGTGTGGGTTTAACCACGATTATTCCTGGGTCTTGGACCTACAAGGAATTCCAATTTAAAACATGTGACAGATCTGAAACGTATTTCTTAAGCAAAGAAATATGGAAAACATCATGCATGTGAGATAAAGTAGGTGGTAATGCTAAACGATAAGCTACAGGATTGATTATCTCGACAATTTCGAAAGGTCCCACGAATCGAGGTGACAACTTGGCAGCCTTGCCAAAAGTTATAGAACTCTTTCTGGGTTTAACACGAAGAAAAACCTTCTCACCAAGCTCAAACCTTCGATCAACCCGCTTAAGGTCAGCATAGCTCTTCTGCCTATCCGCTGCTTCCTTTAATCGTTCACGAATCAACTTAACTTGCTGTTCCATTTCTGTGAGAATCTCTGGTCCAATTACCACTCTATCCTCAACACTATCCCAGCTAACAGGAGTTCTGCACTTTCTTCCATAAAGTGCTTCAAATGGTGCCATTTTAAGAGATGAGTGATAAGTGTTGTTGTATGCGAACTCAACTAATGGAAGATACTCTTCCCATTTATACTATTGATCCATGCAATACATTCGCAACATGTCCTCCAACACTTGATTTACCCTCTCAGTTTGTCCATCCGTTTCCGGATGATATGCAGAACTGAAGTTTAGTTTCGTTCCAAGAGCTGTGTTAAGCATTTGCCAAAATATTGACGTCATTCTTGGATCCCTGTCAGATATAATCAATTCTGGTACACCATGTAATCTGAAAATTTCGTGTACGAATCTTTTGGCCAGCACTGGTGAATCATCCTTTAGATTTCCAGCGATGAAATGAGCTACCTTAGTCAGTTTATCTACAACTACCAGGATAACATCATGTTTATTCCTGGACATAGGTAATCCTTGTACAAAGTCCATGGTTATTACTTTCCATTTGTACTGCGGTATGCTATGAGGATATAACAGTCCAGCAGGGTGCATATGTTCTACCTTAACCCGCTGACACTCCAAACAATGAGTCACAAAATTAATGACATCCTTTTTCATACCTTTCCAAAAGTATTGTTGTTTCAGATCAGCAAGCATTTTTGTGATACCCGGGTGTCCAGAGAAAGGTGAATTATGAAATTCAACTAACAACTTCTTTCTCAAATCATTAAGCATAGGTACATATACTCTGTTTTCATAACGCAAGATTCCTTCATAATCAAAATGAAAACCTTTATACCTTTCATCATTAGGTTCTGCAGCAAGCGCTGCTTTTACTTGCTGAAAGTAAATATCAGATTCTGAGGCACTTTTTACCTCATCCTTAAACTGAGTTCTTAATGTTATAAGAGCAGAAATGTGCCTCCTACGACTTAGAGCATCAGCTACTCTATTCTCCTTCCCTTTGATATAGCTAATATCAAAATCATATTGTGATAAAAATTCTAACCACCTTCTCTGTCTAGCATTAAGATTAGGCTGAGTGAAAATATATTTCAGTCCTAAGTGATCAGTTTTCAACTCAAAAGGTTTCCCAAGTAAATAGTGTCTCCAGACTTGAAGTGCATGAACAATGGAAGCAAGCTCTAAATCATGAGGAGCATAGTTCAGCTCATGTAACTTAAGTTTTCTACTTTCATATGCTATGAATTGATCATTTTGTAGAAAAACACCTCTAAGGCCTTCCCTAGAAGCATCCATTATGATAGTAAAACTCCCATTAGGGTCTGGTAAAGCTAATATAGGTGCAGAAGTCAACTGGCCTTTTAGACTTTTGAAAGCCGCTTCGCACATATCATTCCATATGAATTTTTTATCCTTCTTCTGCAATGAAGTTATTAGTGCAGCTACTTTAGAAAAATCCTTACAAATTTTCTATAGTAACCAGCAAGACCCATGAAGCTTCTTACTTCGTGCACATTCTTTGGTGCAGGCCACTCAGTTATTGCCACTATTTTTGAAGGATCTATAGCAATTCCTTCTTTACTTATGACATGACCCAAATAGTGAACTTCTGAATCAAAGAAAGAACATTTGGATAACTTACCATACAACTTTCTTTTTCTCAAAATTCCCAAAACTATCTTCAAATGCTCATTGTGCTCCTCAACGCTTTTAGAATAAATGAGAATATCGTCCAAGAATACAAGTACAAACTTGTCCAGATATTCTTGAAAAATATTGTTCATTAAGTTCATAAAGGTTGCAGGTGCATTAGTTAATCCAAAGGGTAGAACTGTGAATTCATAATGTCCGTACCTTGTTTGGAAAGCTGTTTTATGAATATCTTCTTCTCTAATCCTTAACTGATGATAACCAGATCGAAGATCTATCTTAGAATAAACCGCTGCCCCACACATCTGATCAAATAGATCATCGATCCTTGGAAGTGGATATCTGTTCTTGATTTTTGCTTTGTTCAACATCCGATAATCGATACACAGCCTAAGTGTCCCATTCTTCTTTTTCACAAATATTACGGGCGCTCCCCAAGGTGAAACACTTGGTCTAATCAAACCTTTAGACAAAATTTCTTACAACTGTGCCTTAAGATCGACTAACTCTATAGTAGTCATCCAATAAGGTGCTTTGGAAATAGGTTCTGTTCATGGTTTGATTTCGATGGTGAAGTCAGATTCCCTCTTAGGTGGTAACCATGGTAATTCCTCAGGAAAAACATCCCTAAAACTTTGTAACAGAGGAAATCGCTTCATGTAATTACCATCTTCTTCTGAAAATTCAAATATCTTTACTGCATAAAGGGTACATCCTTTATTTTGAGCCTTTTTAAGCTACATAGCTGACAGTTTTCTAACTGAAATTTCCCGTTTCACACCTTGAATCTCTGCTGTTTCCAGCTGATCATCTAAACATTTTATGTTCTTTTCATAGTAGTCTACCTTTGCTTTATGGTCAGCTAACCAATTGACACCGATAACAATGTCATACGATCCCAAAGGTGTAACATAGAGGTCAACTTCCGTGGAGAAATTAGGTAAGTCAAGGACTGCCCCAAAAAGACACATACTCACTGTATGAATAGAGTTATTACCATATTTTACAGTCCAAGATTTATCCATTTTTCCAGCTTTTCTCTTAAGTTTAGAAGCAAGTTTATTAGAAATGAAACATTCAGTAGCTCTTGTATCAAAAAGAATAGTGACAGGTATGCCAAATAACTTACCCAGAACTTCTATAGGTGTCACTTGCTTTTCAGCTTGCTTGTCTGCTACTGCAGCATGTATCTTATGTTGCTGATTACGATCATCCTTTTTCAAAGGGCACTGATTTGCGTAGTGGTCTTTGCCACAGTTATAGCAACCTCCTACAGGTCCCTTTTTAGGCTCAAAATTACCTCTAGCCTTGTAATTGTCACGTTGCCCTCCATAGGGCTTCTGCCCATTGTTATAATTTTTGGCAAAATTATCCCTTACATTTCTAGCAGGCTTAGTTGTCACTGCTTTCTTACTATTATCCCCTGGAAACTTACTTTTGTTTCCAAACTTTTTCCATGGTCCCTTTTTGGGTGCAAGAGAGATTGAAGAATGGTTTGCAGTCTTCTTCCACACTTCCTCTTTATGAGCAGAAATAGCCTTTAATTTCTGTTCTTGCCTTATGGCCTTTTCAACAACTCCTTCCATAGTGGTTGGACTGTGAACATTGACCTCTCCCCCTATCATGGGATTCAATCCCATGATGAATTTACGTATTCTGAACTTCTCATCAGTTTGATACTGCGGTACATACTTGAGGAGTTTTGTAAACCGCTCCCAGTATTTAGTTACCATTAGCTTCCCTTGAGCTAAGTTCTGGAATTCTGTCATTTTCTGATCATAGAAAAGTTGTGGCAGCCAACATTGCCTAAAATAGCCTTTAAATTGATCCCAAGTAATATTGGTCTCATCAATATTTAGCTCATCTTTACGGCTATCCCACCATGAAGATGCTTCGTGGGAAAGCTGATAGGCTCCCCAAATAGCTTTGGTTTCCTCTGAGAAGTTTCTTATTGCAAAGTACTTCTCCATTTTGTTGAGCCAGTTCTCAGCTCCATCTCCTAATGTGGTGCCATAATACTTAGGTGGACTTATCCTTTTTATATCATTAGTGAGTTCTGCTGCCAACCTGGCCTTTTTGTTTTCTGGTTGGACCGGTGCATTCCCAGCATTAACATCAACACCCATATCAGGGTTGTCCTCAGGAGGTGGCTGATTGTTATTACCATATTCTTCCTCCCCCTCATTTCCCATCACCTACTGTTCAAGTACAGCTAAACGATCTCTTGTGTCCAACAAGGCAGCAAGGATCTCATCAAGTTTCTAGGTTGTTACCACCCCTCCATCAGGTGGAGCATTATTCGCAACATTCCCCCTTGTTCTAACCATTTTCTGTTACAAAAAAATTTAGGTTCTCATCAGATTATGGACACAATAGGTCCAAGAGCTGCAACCTTCATCTCTGATACCAAGATGTAACATCCTCATTTTATACATTAGAACAAGTCAAATTTTTTTTTTGATAAATGCTTCCTGGTTCTAAATACATAATTTAGAACTCACAAATCAAATAACCATTCTTATAACAGATAACCATATGCAGCTGTAATGACTCGGAGTACCTCCGATCTATTCATTTCATGACTCGGTAATCTACCGATCTATTCATGAGTAATAAGAGTTGGCGTTTTTATTTAACACACCACTCTCGCGGTTCTCTTCCCTATTCTGGGATTCAGAATGCTCTGTCTAAGGAACCTATCTGAATAATTATTACCATTATTCATCAGCATCTCATCCCTTAGACCAGGTGACTTAGGACAACGTAATCAGAAGCTTACGATACTTTGGCCAAATATTTGAAACATACTGCTTATGTCTCGTATTCCTTAACGACATACTCGTCAATCTGGAATACGTCCTTCACCCCATTCCTATGTTATGTAGAATGTCTTATACTGACTTCTTTCAATCCCTCCTATCCCAAGTTATTCACTCGGAAATAGATTAGTATGGTGACAACGTTATATGGATGCTCCCGAGGACTAGGGATACAATGACATACTGGGTCAACCCTAGTTAAACCAGTGTGTCAAGATGCCCCGAGTCTCCTAGGTTGCCTTATAACGTGACCACATTCCTAATCGGTCCCAGAGTAACTTGTTCGAGTTTAAGGTGTAAATCTTAACGATCAATGCAAAGGGTGTCATCATAAGTCACCTGCATTGTTGTATCTTCGAGGAGATCCTAATCTTCTCGGAGGTACAACCCTGCAGTTGACTTGTGCCGTCAACCTTTAAATCCACCTTGAAAAGATCTACTTATTAAAAAGTGTTACATACGTTGAGTTAAATTATACCATAAGACGCTCCCTTTAAGGGTAGTCTTTCCCAATCCCTGGGTTCCTCACCTTATAATGACCCTTCTTAATAAAACCCAATACACAAGAGAAGTTATTAAGACTAGAGGTCCCATCAAGGAGTTCATATAATATACATAATTCTAAATCAATGAAATTGGACAATTACTCCCATCCTTCACATGAGATTGCTAACCAAACCCTTTTTTGGTTTATATCAATTCTCATAACTGAATTTATATCTTACTTATTAGTATCAAGATATAATGATTAAGAATCCAATTAAACGTTGTCCTGGCTTAATCAAGACTAGGAATTAATAATTTAATCCAGCTTGTTTAGCGTCTTGCTTAGGTTTATTTTTACCCTAGCTTCCAAAAAGACAGTGATCTAAATTTCAATTTAGCTTTGGATAGAACATACTAGAACTGCTAAACAATCATAAGTATTCATTCACATATTCTTGCAAGCTTACATTGATAATCACAAAAGTCTGCAATTTAAACAATAATAACAAGCTCTCAAGATCATTTAATTCGAAGAAGGTCAAACTATCTAGATAAGAATACAAACACATAAGTAATAAATATCTCACTTTATTCCCTTCAGGCTAATCAAATACATTTTATGCTTTCAGCTTACTTGATACAATACTCAACGGAAAAAGAACATCTTTCCTCATATAGTACATTTAAAGAATCAAGCTGAAATTCATCATAAAACCAAATTAAACAATCTGAACATCCTATCAGATCTGCGTGCTTTTACCACTTACGGCAACCATCTGCAAAAATTTTCAACATGGGTCAGTTTGATGAACTGAGCATGATAAGCACTAACTCTTAAAACAATTGCAATCCACCAACTGTTTTCATTAAACAACCTGTTTAAATGAGATCATTTCACCAAACAAGTAAACATATTTCAGACTATGCTTTTATAATACAAACATGACTATAAACGCATAACTCAAATTATCGTTACTGAATAGTCCGAGATACTTCTCAAATATTTCATCAAAATATTAGGGATCAAGAAGAACGAAAGTATCCAAAACAACTATCCATCTGAATCCCAAGGACAGCTAACATCAGACAGATCATTACATTCAACATAATAAAAGGAATATCATAACAAATCATGATTCCATCATGTTGGTCGTCAAATAGGACTTTTATGAAGAGCAACAGTCAGGGGACAAAAAGTCCCTCCTCTTTAATGGGAGAGGTTCCCTTATTCAGAAACGAACCTATCTACAAATGTACAAAACATGATTTTCTGGTTAAACTTGGATATCATGAAAGTGTTTTTTTTTGTAAGGATGTTCAAGTACAAAAGGACTGAGGAATGAAAAGATGAGAACGAGCAGAAAGGAAACATGCAGAATTATAGTGAATCAGAGTAATTCCTTATGTATGCAAAGTTACAGTGAATTGAAAATGGGATCATTTGCATCACATGAATAAGATGAAATTTAAAGACACAAAGTTCTGTAAATAACGTCTGTTAGAATGCAATGGTTCATTAATCAAGGACACAAAGTTCCTTCTTGGTTGTGCAAGATCACCATGTATTGCAAATTTGAAGAGCATGTAATCAGTGAGACTAACAAACTAGAGACAAATGACCTTTACAAAAAATTAAATGAGAGCTTAGAGATAACAAAGATTAGATAGACAAAGAATGGAAAGTCCTTCTGTATTGATTTCTTTGTGATCTATTTACACTTTCAGAAAATATGCCAAGTTCTTCCTCCTTAGAATGGTGCAAAGAAGGCCATTATATAGCTTACAAATCAGTTACTCTTCGTAACCTTTTCTTTTAACTAAAGAATAGTTAAGGACCGCCAATCACAGTACCTCAACTTATTACAAGGAAAACGGAAAAAGAAAGGGAAGAAGAGAAAAGAATGGGGAAGAAGACAAGTGGCCAGTCACTGAGAGGGACCCACTAACTTCAGAATCCACTGTCTGAATTTCTTTAATGCCTCAGCTATATCTCTACCACGAGGGACTGACGTGTTAGTCGTAGACTGAGTCCAAAATCCCAAACACTTTTCCATCTCTTTATCAAACTCGACATGAGTATTATAATCTTTATTTTCTTCTTCAATGGCAGATTGAAGAGAGCAGATCTCTTTCATTTTTTCTTTGGAGATGGAGCTTTCCTTGAATAAATTATCTTTGAGAAAAGCTCTGAATTGAGCTTTGATTTCTTGCAAGGAAAGGGAAGTACTAGAAGTCTCATCTTGAAGATGACAGTGTATGTCTTTGAAAGCAGAGATAACCAGTGTCTTGAAAGCTTCGTCCTTCTGCCAACTGCTCTTCAGTTCTCCCAAAGCCTCCTCCAGGACTCTGATCTTCCACTCCACGCTGTAGACCTAGGAATTTGACAGATTATCCTTTGCATCATCAAATACTTTACTCGCCAACAAAATGTTCTCATCTGCCTGTCCCATGAGTCGGAGGTCTACTATGCAACTGCTCCAGAGTTTGAGCTCTTTATCCATGATATTGATAGTGGAGGAGAGCTTCAGTTGCACATTGCTCACATTTTCATGGAGTTTGAAAGCTTCATCGATGAAGTTTAATCCAGCAATAAGCATGTCATCCACCAGGGCTTCAATAGCTCTGCCATAGACAGAATACTTGTACATGTCCTTAATACTCTGCACTTCATCTTGGCTTAGAATTACAGGAGGTGGGAGAGTAGTCAATGGGGTAGGGTCCAAAACTTTGTCCGTAGACAAAAGAGACTTGATGAAACCTGTGAGAACTTGGGCCTGTTCTTCCAACTGTTCAATAGTTTGTTGCCCTTTCTCTACCCTCCCAATGACTCTTGTGACTGTTTCCTGGAGGTTGTGAATTTCACCTTCAGGGGTAGACTCTCCCATTGGGATTCTCGAGAGCTCTAAGTCAGATACCTGCAAGTCCTGCTCTGATTTATCCATTGTAGGCTTGGAAATCTCCAGGAATTGCTGACCTTGAGCATCAGACACTATTCTAGAGGTAACCTTGGCTTTCCTGGCACAAGAAGGAGTGGTGCCCAACAAGGCTGCAACAGCATCAAAATTTGGTCCTGAGCTTCGAGAGGAAAATTTCCTCTTCCTTTTTTCAACCAACGGTTGCACCCACGCAAAAGAGGAAGAGGAATCAGTAGGAGGGGCAAGGGGACCAAGAGACAGAGAGCTCATGATGCTCAAGGTCTGCGCAGCTGTTGACTCGAGTTGAGAGGTGAGTGGGGCACTTGGGGCAATTGCGACAGAAGAGTCAACATCACCTGAAAGCTCAGTGCTCTGGATTTCTTTATCTTTATTAGCTGGGTCTTCAGGAGCATTTTCAGGGGTTGGCATTTCACTTTCTTCACTTTCACTGAGAACAATGATGTTCTCTGGTCCCATAGGCAACTCTACCTACTTTCTTTGAGGGTCACTTTCTGCAGGCTCCTTCTTAACCTCCTTGAGTTTCTTCTTTTACACTTGAGTGGATGAAGAACGAGTGGAAGCTACAGGTCCTTGTGTTGATGAGGTAGGAGGGTCTTCACTGGTGTTTCCGACCTTGGTATAGATGCTTCTCTTCTTGGTGTTGAAGCATCCTTAGAAGAGGATTCTCCTGAATGCCTCCTGAATTCTCGAACTTTCCTATCAAACCAAACCTTAGTCCTAACTAAGACTAGAGCAAGGATCTCAGCCAGATCATCCCTCTCTTTCCTGTTCCAATCTAGGTCCTCCAAAGGAGTGTGCTTAACCACATTTTCATACTCATATGAGTATAGATCAGAGTTGTCATCCTGGAGACCCTCACGAACTTGATACAGACCGAGTTCTTGGATCAGTGGCACAGAGAACCTGCCATAATGTCTTCTCCTAGCCTCAAAATCATCTGCACAGTCAGCCCAGTAGTCTTTTGTATCTGCCCTATGATGGTAGATTATCTTGATGTTCTATTCAATGAACTTCTTCAAGTCCAAGCAGGTCCTTGGCTTGAAGAAATGAACGGTGATAGGGACCAGGGTTCTCTTTATCTTCTGAGCATCCAGGGCTATTTTGTAAGTGTAGTTTCCCAGAGAGATGGGAAAATGCAAGCCAGAAATCTTCTTATCTCTGCAAGTTCTGTGCAACTTGTCTAGTTGCCTGCATATTTCTATCAAGGCCATTTTATCATTGCAGAACATGGGCAGTCTCAGAGGGGTGCCCTCATAGCCGGCGAGCCTGATATAAGAGAATTTCCTAAACTGGATGAAGTAAGCACTGTAGTGCGATATTACAGTCATATCTTCATCTAAAAATCTCCTGGCAGTGTCACCTTCAAGAAATCTTACCACGTACATGGTAAAAGCATCATTGACCCTTCTGAAATTATGATTGCTGGTCTCCAAGGTGAACTGCGGGCAGTAGGCATATACTGGATCGTCTTTGTGTGCATCTATATAAGAAAAACTGAACCACTGCCTTGATGCTGCCAGAGTGTATATCAGTTACGAAGTCATATAGAATTTCTTCGTTTGCTGCACGTTGGACAGCTGCTCTGCCAAATTCATGCTAATGATCTCTGCCCAGCTGATATTCTGTGTTCCCTCGCACACCATGCTGATGAGCGGGCACATCCAGAAGTGAAATTCATTGGTAGTGGGCAAACCCATAACCCGAGCCAACAGAATTATGAAATCAGACAACTCTTCATTGAAATCTACCCATAAAAGGGTTTTGGACAGACGAGAAGCTCCCTTGTTAGGGTTCTTCAACCAAGACTTCACCACTCGTGCCTTATATTTGTCACTGTCTTGATTGAACAGGGCCTGTGCTTGATCCCGGGAGACGACTATGGCATTATCCATCTCTGGGATCCTTAGAGCAGCGCTAATGGCGGCAACATCTAGCTTAGCAATGAGTTCCCCATGTATATTGGTTAATTCACTTAAAGCAGGGTCAAAGTGAGCTCCACACGAAAGCACGGTATCAGCGCACTGTATCGAGATCGGGAAACCTCCGGCAAAATCCAAGCCGTTATCATGAATCATTTGTGCCATTGGTGTAGGGTTTGCGTCTTCCATCCTCTCCCAAAAATCACTGAAGTCGAGATGTCGAGCTTCACTGTCCCTAATATTGGGAATGACAGACTCTAGTGACGAAATTTGTTCCTGTCCTTGGAATTTGATCTTCATATTGGTATTATCAGAGAGAGAGAATTGCAATCTAGACTTGGGAAGGAATTGTAGTAGGGAACGGGTATGTGCGCAGGAAATTAGATTGTGGGGGTTCGGGCAAAAGATAACAAGGAAGCAGTGTGAAAAATGCAAAAGGGGGTCTACCCATTATATAGCCATTTTGGAGAGAGAAAGGAAATCAATGCGCATTAAATTCATATCTACCAATTTGACAAGCAACATATTCAAGTAGAGTGGGAAAAACTAAGTATGAATGGCACTTGGTTCACTTGGGACATGTGAGACGCGAATGCGCGAAACACGCGGCTCGGCCGATTCAGGCGAAGCAGGGAGAAGACGCACAAATGCATTTTGGGACATTTGGGACGAAAACACGTGAAGTACGCGGTTCGGGTGTTTCAGCTAAAAATGGAACAAAAGGCCCGTTTGAACTTGGGACATTTGGGACAAAAATTTCTGGATTACGTGACTCGGCCGGTTCGGGCGAAAAATGTTACAATAGGTCTGGAGAACTTGGGACATTTGAGACAAAAACGTGCGAAGTACGCGGTTCGGGTGTTTCAGCCGAAATTGGAACAAATTACACAATTAATTTTGGGACATTTGGAACGAAAAGTTCCGATGGGCCCGAAAATGGAACAACTTTGGGTATATCGGCCAATTGGGGAACAAAGCGCACTTTTGAACTTGGGACATGCGGGACAAAAATGTCTGACAGGCCCGAGAAACATACAAAATGACCCAAAATTGCAAATTTTCTCGATTTCACGAAATTTAACATTTGCAAAACAACAGAAGAAACACTCGAACTCAAATTTTTTTGAAAATGACTTCTTAAGAACGGGGGAATTTTGAGTGGACAACAGCTGGCTCCTTCTGGGGATGACTTGGCATAAATTCAAGGGATGAGACAAGGCAAGAACTTAGACAAACTCAGGGGAAGCAGATCAGTACCTTATCCATTGGGCAATGGACTCAAAAAGTAGATCAATACAGAGGACAACAACACACCAAAATAGAAAGGAAAGAGGATAATGCACCAAAAAGTAGAGAAGCAAAAACACTGCACAGAATATACAAGGGACCTCCTAATCACCTAGGACTTGAACAACTTGAGGTACTGCCCACTATAAGGAAGTGGGAGAGGAGAACCATCCATGTAATCAAGATAAAAGGAATGCTTACCAGCAAAGTGTCTGATCTTGAAAGGTCTGAGCCAAAGGGAATCAACTTTTCCATGGCTGCCACAAGGTTCATGCCTTTTATCCCATAACAGCACAGTGTCTCCAACTTAGAAATCTCTGAACCTAGCTTTCTTGTCAAACAAGACCTTTACCTTCTACTGGTGAACAGATATCTAATCAGAAACCTCCAATCTATCCTCATTTAGTTTGTGAAGGTACATAATTCTCTTATCCAAAGCATCACTGAAACTAGTATCTTCAATGGCCTTCATTAGATGCAAGGCCGGCAGTTCCACTGTTACTGGCAGTTGAGCTTCTACTCCATATACCACTTGAAAAGGAGACATTCTAATAGCTCTCTTTGGTGTAATCCTGTCTGCCCAAAGAGCATTGTAGAGCTTCTTGTGCTAGTTTCGTTGAGACTCATTTACTAACTTCCTTATAATAGTCACCAGATTTTTGTTAGTGGATTCTGCTTGCCCATTTCCCTGGGGGTAATAATCTGAAGAATGAGTCAGGGAGATGCCATACCCGTAGTAGAAATCCATTATCTCAGTTGAAGAGAAATTCGAAGCATTATCTATTACAATCTTATTAGGTACACCATACCTTACCAAGATGTTCTCTTTAATGAAGCTGCACACCACTTCAGAAGTAATACTCTTGACTGGAACAACTTCCACCCATTTGGTGAAATAGTCAGTGGCAGTTAGCACATGAGTGTGACCAGCACTAGAAGCAGGATTAAGTGTTCCAATGAAGTCCAGACCCCACTACTGAAAAGGTTCTTCAATTACAACTGGCTTAAGAGGAAAAGAGGCTAGTTTGGGTCTTCCCACGAAGGTCTGACAAGCCTCACATTTATCAACCCACTTGGATGCATCTTTAAACAAGGAAGGCCAGTAATATCCTCCATGGAGTATCTTATGAGCTGTAACCATTGATGAGTAGTGCCCTCCACATGCCTGATCATGAAAAGCTGAGAGCAACTTTCTCTGTTGTTCCTTGTCCACACACTTCAAAAATCTCCCATCTAACCCACGCTTGAACAAGGCATTTTCCCACAATACATATTGCGCTGACCTCAATTTAACAGTCCTCTTTTCTTTGGTAGTTAAATGAGAGGGGCATTCCCCATAGGTGAGAAAATGGGTGATGTCAGCATACCATTCATCAACTAAGCTAAGGAACAGAATGGTAGGAAGGTCAACTTTCTCCTCCAGCAACTCATGTTTGGCTCCTTCAGCAATGAGCTCACAAAGGCCTTTTCCACAAACCAGCTTGGTCGGTTTGATGTCAATGTCATACTCTTGGACCTTAGCAACCCAGTTCCCTCTCTTGGATCCAAATTCTTGCTATGTGAGAATCGAATGAGAGTTGAGGATGTAAAAGCAAAATTGCTTGATAGCTTTAACCACTGCAAAAGCATGTTTCTCCATCATGGTGTATTTTAACTCGTGATCTTTTAGAATATAGCTCATGAACGCAATCGGGAGCTCATGCTCGTCAGAGTCTTCTGGAGTCAAAACAACAGCTAAGGTATTATCTGTGGCATAGCAATAGATAATAAAATCTTTGTTGAAATCAGGACAGGCTAAAACAGGAGTTTTAGCGATAGCTCTCTTGATACCTTCAAAGGATTCCTTTCCTTCAGAAGACCAACCAAATGTTTGCTTCCCTTTCATCATCTAAGAAATATTCAAAGTTAACTCTGTAAAATCAGGAATGAATCTTCTCAAAAAATTGATCTTGCCAAAGAAGGAGTGCATGCCCTTTTTGCTGGTTGGGAGAGGAATTTGTTGGATAGCTTGTACTCGTTCAGGATCAATCTTAATACCATCTTTGGAAATGATGTGCCCTAATAATTTTCCCTCTGTGACACAGAAAATAGACTTTTTAGGATTCAAAGAAATTCCATGCTCTCTGCATCTTCGCAGAACTATCTCTAGGTGATCAAAATGATCCGCTCTTGTCTTGGAAAATACTGTCAAGTCATCAAGATATATGACAATACACTTCCCTTTCAAACTTCCAAAATCTAGATCCATAGCTCTCTGGAAAGTGGTACCAGCATTAATAAGCCCAAAAGGCATTCTCTTGTAGGCAAAGGTACCCCAAGGAGTAGTGAAAGTTGTTTTGTGTTGATCTACAGTATCAACCTCTACTTGATTATATCCCGAGAATCCATCAAGCATAGATAACATTTAAGATCCTGTTACTGCTTGCAAGACCTGATCCATCATAGGCAAAGGATAATTGTCTTTCAAAGAAGCCTGATTTAGGTTCCTGAAATCAACACAGATGCGGATCTCACCATTTTTCTTCCTAACAGGCACAATATTTTCAATCCATGTTGAATGGTGAATGGGAAAAATGATTTTAGCCTTCAACAACTTCTGTATTTCCTGAAAGATGGTGTCAGCTATTTTGGGGTTGTATTGCCTCTGTTTTTGCTTGAAAGGCTTAATTCCAGGCTTAAGAGGAATTGAGAGCTGCATATCTTTTGTTTTGAAAGATTTCAAATCTTCATAAGAATAAGCAAGAACATCCTTATACCTTTTTAAAAGATCAATTGCTTTTCTCCTCTCATCTGCTGTGCAACATTTTCCAATATTCACTAGCTTAGGGTCATTAGGACTCCCAATATTGATTTTTTCATGCTCAACTGATTGCTGAGGTCCAGTAGAAGCTCTAGACTTCACATACCTGTCATGTTTATCAAATAGTTCCTCCAAACTCACCAATCCTTTAGGAATCTTGTTTCCTTTGAGATTGATGCTTCCATCCTGATATGTTTCTTCCCCTTGGGTGACTGCTTTGTCAAAGGGCACACTCTCACAAGGTAGGTTGTCACTTCCCTCAAAATACAGTTGTTTGTGTAACATCCTCATTTTATACTTTAGAACAAGTGATTTTTTTTTTTTTTGATAATTGCATCCTGGTTCTAAATACATAATTTAGAACTCACAATTCAAATAACCATTTATATAACAGACAACCATATGCAGCTGTAATGACTCGGAGTACCTCCGATCTATTCATTCCATGACTCAGTAATCTACCGATCTATTCATGAGTAATAAGAGTCTGTGTTTTTATTTAACACATTACTCTTGCAGTTCTCTTCCCTAATCTGGGATTCAGAATGCTCTGTCTAAGGAATCTAACTGAATAATTGTTACTATTATTCATCAGCATCTCATCCCTTAGACTAGGTGAATTAGGACAACGCAATCAACAGCTTACGATACTTTGGCCAAAGATTTGAAACATACTGTTTTTGTCTCGTATTCCTTAATGGCATACTCGTCAATCTGGAATACGTCCTTCACCCCATTCATATGTTATATAGAATGTCCTACACTGACTACTGTCAGTCCTTCCTTTCACAACTGAATCACTCGGAGGTAGATTAACAAGGTGATAATGTTATATGGATGCCCACGAGGGTTAGGGATATGGTGACTTACTGGTCCAACCTTGCAGTTCAACCAGTGTGTCATGATACCCCGAATCTCCTAGGCAGCCTTATAACATAACCACGTTCTTAATCGGACCCTGAGTAACTCGTGCGAAGTCAAGTGTAAATCTTAGCGATCAATGCAAAGGGTGTCGCCATAAGTCATCTGCATTGTTGTAACTTCGAGAAGATCCTAATCTTCTCGGAGGTACAACCCTGCAGTTGACTTGTGTCGTCAACCTTTAAATCCGCCTCGAAAAGATCTACTTAATAACGTGCGTTACGCACTGTAGTTTAAATTACTTTAAAGACTTTTCCCTAAGGTTAGCCTTTCCCGATCCCTGGATTCTTCGCCTTAAGACGACCCTCCTCTATAAAACCCATTACTTGGTAGAGATATTAAGGTCAAGTTCTTCATCAAGGAGTCATTAGAATACACCTGATTCTAAAGCAACAGAATCGGACAATACCTCATAACCTTTGCTTGAGATTGCCATCTGAACTCCATTTGATTGAATATCAGTTCTCTTAATTGAATTTATATCATACTTTTTAGTATAAAGATATAAATGATTAAGAATCCAATTTAATATTGTCCTGTTATACTTAGGACTAGGGATTAGTAATTTAATCCAGCTTGTTTAGCGTTCTCTTTAGGCTCATTTTTAACCTATCTTCTAGAAAGACAATTATTTAAATCCAATATTGCTTTCGCTAGCATAAATTAGAACTACTAAACACTCATAAGAATTCAATCTCATTTTCTTGCAAGCTTTCATTGTCAATCACAAAAGCATTCATATTATACAATGATAACAATGCCCCTTCGTTACATAAACCGAAGAAGGTCAACTATCAGAAATAGAATACAACACATAAGTTTCAAACACTTATTTCCATTCCTTTCAAAACTATACAATTACATTTTATGTAACAACATACTTGATACAATGCTCAACGGAAAAGAAACATCTTTTCACATATAGTACATCTGTAAAATCAAGCTGTAATTCATTATAAATCAAATAAACAATCTGATCAGCCTGTCAGATCTGCATTGCTTTTACCTCTTACGGCAACCATCTGCAAAAATATTCAACATGAGTCAGTTCAATGAACTGAGCATGATAAGCACTAACTTTTAAAACAATTGCAATCCATCAATTGTTTTCATTAAACACCCTGTTTAAATGAGATCAGATATTCACATAAGTAAACATATTCAGACTATGCCCTTGTAATACAAAATTATTACAAATATGTAACTCTAACATGGTTACAAAATAGTCTTAATCACTTTCTAATATTTCATCAAATATTAAAAATCAAGGAACGAATGTACACAAACAATCATTGAATCCAAAATCACAACATTGGTCAGATCATTTCATTCATCCTATAAGGAAAATATCATAACAAATCGGGTTCCACCAATATGTTTACAACACAATTCCCACTGTTAGACATATATCATCAAATAAGCAAAAGAAGGGAAAGAACCAAATCATTCATACTCCCTTTCACATAAGTTCGTTACTGTACTGTCTACACAAATGAAATACATTCATCCAGTAAGCATACAAACAAGTCAGTCAAACAACAGGAAGAATCACTGTCATAATAAAAATCGAACACAACAAGGCTTTATGGCCCGAATTCAAAATCAAGAAACCCAGTATTGCGGTCAGCCATAGACTACATTGCCTTAGGCAATTGGATGTTTCCCAAGATCATGCCAAGACAATCACTCAAAATCTCCGAACATGCTCAGTCTCAATCAGACAGGAGTGAATGGAAAAGAATATAGCAAATCTATTCTTACCTTGGCGCAGGCAAGGCTAAGGTAATGATATTCGCGGTTCACTTCAGCAGAGCTAGAACACGAGATAAAGATTCATGCTCAAGGATCTCAAACAGTGACAAAGGCAGTGTCCAAATGTCAAGTTCAGAAAGAAACAGAAGTACAAGTTACCTTTCCAAAATTCTAATGATTCAAACAGAGGTAACAATTCAAACAATTGCATATGAATTCATACTGTATTCATCAACGAAGCATTATGAAAATCAGGCAAACAAATTAATCTCTGATTTCAAACCAAGAACCCAACTGAACCCTTGTCAATGCGACACAATGGTATTCTTATGAATATCAGAGATCAAAATACAAATTATTTCCTTAAGTCGCTGAAACAACGATTTCCCAAAATTCATCTATATTCAACCATGAACAGTGACTTAAACATGTAAATCATTCAATCGACTCCACTGAGTCATTCTAATAAAAAAAGGAATACAATTCTGTATTTATATTGCATACTGATACGGGTTTAATAACCATGACCTAGCTCATAAGGCCGATATACAAGATGTCAACTGTTCACAGAAATCCATCAAGGCCAAAATAAACATCACGAGTTCAATATCAGGCTTGTACACAAGCCAAAGAAGTAAGACATCTTCCGCAAGGTCAAACAACAGGATAATCCAACTGTCCTAATTGAAACAGTTACACTGTCCATCTATCATAAGTTCAACTGAGTCCTAACAACAGTAACCAAATAATGCCAGATGATAAATCATCGGTGCCAACAATGGCAACATTAATATCAGGCAAAAACAAACCGGAATATCGAATTTCCAAAACAAGAAGTCCAACGGTACCCTTACCATCATTTTCACACAAGATGGCATAGGAAAGAAACGTGGAATCTCATCCAAAGAGTATAAACCACAAGTTCTTGCAACACGAATGTAAAATAACAGAGGTCGTGCCACTCACTACTCTTCGAGTACAAAATCAAATTACCAGTATCCCAATAGATATTCAAACGAAGTTCAATAATGGTAAACAATACGATTCATTTAAAGGACTCCACATAGTCGACCGAATACATATATCCATACTGTACACTGTCAACGGTTTAGATCCCGTTACACAAATAACATGGAAAAACAACTACTAATGAGTCGAAAGGAAAAACTGTAACACTAGTTACCTGATTCCAAACCATTTTAACAGATAGAACGAACCCAAATAGTATCATTAGTCACTGTCACTAAAAACCACAACAGGGTTTTCAAAGGTTCAACAAACTGATCAAACAAACAGTCCCATTAATATTTAATCCGACCGTTTCCAAAACAAGAATCGACGACCAAAAATCGACAACATAACAATCAATGGCCTATACCCTTCACAGGATTGATTCATGGGCTCACGCCGAACAGGCCAAGCAATCATACATATCACAAGTTTCGTATAATCAAACCGAAATGCAAACACAAGGAAACAGTGACACAGTTCGAATTTAATAAACACCCAACAAGAATAATGAAGATTCGAACCAAAAGAGATTCAGTACCAAAAATCAAACAAGATCTCCATAGAAAATCCTCTATTTTCTCAAAACATTTGAACAGAGTTGTTCTAATGAAATCACTTGAAAGACAGCAAGATATTTAAAGGTTAGGGCCTAACATGCCTGGATTTTTGATCAAATTTCTGAAGCAGACCACAGGAAGAGCTCAAACTTCCTTTTCTTTTTCCAAGATAAAGCGACCAACAAAATTTCGCTATCTCCATCACATATATATCCTCCATGACAGAGAAAAGAGCTAGAGCAGTTCATACTTGCCAAGCAACTCAAAGAGGACTGGTGCGAAGAACCAGTAAACAAGCAGAGAGAAAACCGAAAATCGTGACAAACCAAACAAACCCTAAAACTTCCCGTTTGCATGCCTTCTCGCGAGTTCCGGGCTCGTTTACCGAGAAAATTGAATGCCATTAAACCAACTTTCCCGCTTAAACTCAACTTCCACCGACCGCCAGAATTGGCGACAGTCCAATGAAAAGTCAAGCCCATTTCCAAACTTAGCGAATTACCACGTTTGCACAGGTTAGCCGCTGCCTAAACCTTCGCCATGACCTGTCCCCCATCCTTATCCACGCATTAAATGTCATAGAGAACGCCGCCCATGGTTCGCACCCCCTTCCATAGGCCCCTTTCCATTCTCCTCATTAGTTAGGTTAGTATCTTAGGTTAGAATTTAGGATAACACATATTCTAACCATATTACATGTAGTTACTAACTTAGGACATTAACACATAGCCTAGGTCTAGGTTAGATTAACACTAATCTAACCCCTAGGTTAGGTTTTAGTTTTAGGTTACTAACCATTAATAATTCCAGTTAGGTATAACATTTTATATGCCAAGAAAAGACCTAAAATCATGCATCTCCGAATAGGATTCACTCCTATACAGCCGTTAGGCTACAGGAATATACATGACAGAATTATTACTTGGTCCACATCCGAGACCTTCCAGATTTACTTCGATATCGGGAACCAATTCATTTCCCAAGATCAGCCTGAGTCATACTCCTGACCAGCTTAATCAATGCTTCCATACCTTGCAACCTGTTCAAGGTCTGTGATCTAATTCATCACAAACAAATTTAAAGCATTACTTGGATCAATTCCACTAATCCAAGACTAGATATTATAGATGAATATCTCTATAATTCATTCCGTGATCAGATTAATATTCAGACACAAAATGAAATAAATAAAAGAGTCTAATCATATTCTGACTCAGTCAAGATCTGCAATCTGCAAGGAAATTACAATACATATCAAGCATGATTTCTAAATCGATGAACACATCCTTATACAAGAAATCACATATCAACACTTGTTTGTCCAGGAGAAAGTAACGACAGTTCAGGGTGTTACAGTTTGAAATTACCCTTGAGTTCCAGGAAGGAAAGCAAATGTTGATCATCATTGAAAACTTTCCAGTTATTGGCATTATCAGGTACACTAGGCCGATGGACCATCTCAATGGTGAACTTATCCTGGGAGAAATCAGGATTGAGGAATCAGTAGTGACCTTGAGACTGCTAGTGAATCAGCCCTGCTGTTCTTCTCCCTAGGTATTGCCTCAATGGAGAAAGCATCAAGGAATTCAATGGAATCCCAAACCTGATTCTGGTAATCTTTCAACCTCCCATTTTTTACTTGAAAAAGGTTTCTGACCTGCTTTACAATCAACTCTGCATCACCACGAGCTAGAATATTCTTTACACCTTGTTGTTTGGCAACTTGCAATCCGAGAATGTGAGCCTCGTACTCTGCTATGTTATTAGTATTCTCAAACTACAACTTAAATGAAAAGGGGTGTAGGCTTCCTTCAGGTGACACCAGCAGGACACCGGCTCCAGAACTAGCTGAGGAACAAATTCCATTCAAACTCTAAAATCCAAACCCCGTTAGGATCTTTAGGAGACACTTTGGGAGGTCGGATTTCATCAGGGGACATAATCATGTAGTTACCATGCCCCATATCCTCGAAGAGTATTTGTGCTTTAGGATCATCCATTTTCTGCACAATATACTCAGACTGCTTCTCAGGCAACAACTTCTTCATGTGGTCCATTGACAGGTATGAGTGTATGTGACCAGTCCATTTGGATTTCTCCACCTACGTCCTTACAAAAGTTCCTACTTAACAACATCCCATATGAAGGGGGAATATCTGCCACTAAGATGGTAGCCAGCACTTTCTTCTTGGGCAAAGCAGCAAAAGCTACTTGTGCATCTTTAATTCTCCCGACCAGGGGCACTTCCTTACTCTCCATAGAGTAACAAGATCCATAAGTGCGTGTGAGAGTTAGGCCTAAAGCATGAGCTACTTTAGCAGGCATCACATTATCTGAGGCTCCGGAATCTATGACACAATTACTAAGCCTATGACCAGCTATAAGAAGTGTTACATAAAAAGGCTTGATTTTGTCATTAGGCGAGGTGACAGCGGCTACCTGACTAGGCTGTGGTACAGAAGGAGGAGTGGGAAAAAGGCCTTTAGAGGTGGTCTTAGAGTGGGAATTGACAAAGTGGATCATTTTAGCAAAATCTTTGGGATGCGTTTGATAATACTCAGCTTCTGAGATTTGGACCTTGGTCTTTTTCAGGTGATCAACAATATCAAAGGATCTAGAAGTGGACGGGCCATCATCATTCGGTACTCTAGGCTTATCAACTTTAGGAGAGAAAGAAGAAGTAATTTTAGTAGTAGGATTAATAGGACTCACCTTTGGTGTAGATGAGGTAGGGATAGGAGATCCTCTTTTTGCAATCACGGGAATAGTTGTCGACTGCTCCTTAGATTTCTTGATGGGCTGTGTCACTTTCTCCCTCTGACTTGTCTGCTCTCGAGTCATGACAGCGAATGATTCACTATTCATGTCTGCTACTACTTCATCATGGTCATCTCCATCATCGATGCCCTCCGTGGTGAAGAAATTTACTCGATATCCCTCAAGTTCATCTGCTTCATCATCAACTTCTTCCGCAAACTCCTTGCAAGCTTCATTATCTCCATCATCATCTGGTTCTTCCACTTCGTAGGTCGCATTGAGAGGGACTTTAACAGGAGCTCCTTCAAGTGCTAATCTTGTTTGAGAAGCAGGTAAATGATTTCTAGGCTGAAAATTCCTCCTTGGAACGTCTGCATAAGGAGCGTGCTAAGCTAATTGTTTCTTTATAGCAATGAGGTCATTCGCAAGTTTCTGAACTAATGGATCAGTGTTAGGTCCAGGGGTGGAAGAGGAAGAAGCAGTAGACTTAGATTTGGAAGGGTCTCTTCTCAACTTCCCTGACATGATCAAGTCATCCTCGATACTAACAGTGAGGATTTGATCCTCGACCAATGTTACGAGATTAGCCCTTCTTAGTGCATAACTAACTTTGGGCGATTGAGCATTTAGGAAGAAACATTTTTGAATTTGATCAACAGGTCGGGTAAGCTGTGGAATTTTATTGATCAATTTGTTGAATCGGGCCACAAATTCTCTCATGGGCTCTTGCGAATATTTCTTTATCTGAGAGATTTGGGCTAGCAAGGCATGTACATCTTCTGTTGGCTTGAAACGGTATTCGAACTGAGTTCTCATTATGTACCAGTCAGTGATAGCGCCAGCCGGAAGGTGGTAGAACCAATCAGCAGCATTATCTTGTAACGTCTCAATGAACAACCTTACGGAGACGTCTTCATGTTCAACTCCCAGAACTCCACATGCAATAATGAAGGCTGCGATGTGTTAATTAGGATGCACTTTGCCATCGCCTTTGAATTTAGGGAATTTCTTCCGGTTACCTCTGGGTAACTCATGCAAAGGCTGAGTAAGGGCCAAGGGCCCGACACGATGACCCCATGGTAATGGTGCCACCATTCTTGGAAAAACGGCTTGGAGAGGGACTGAAACACCAGCAAGAATCAAAGCTTGAAGATTAGGGCTAGCTGGCTCTGAAGAAAAACCACCCATGGGAATTCTGTCTTGAACAGGTGGAGTTCTTGTCGAACGAGTCCTTCTATTTGTTGAAGGGAAAGGAAAACCTTGCTGCTCCAAAAGCTGAAACTGAGAATATTCAACACCAAGGGCCCTCCTCCCCAGAGTAAAACGCGGAGTCGCCAGATCAAAGGATGATCAAAAATTACAGAACTGGAATGTAATTTTCCCCAGCGGAGTCGCCAAAAACTGTTGGTCGTCAAATAGGACTTTTATGAAGAGCAACAGTCAGGAGAAAAAAAGTCCCTCCTCTTTAATGGGAGAGGTTCCCTTATTCAGAAATAATCCTATCTACAAATGTACAAAACATGATTTTCTGGTTAAACTTGGATATCATGAAAGTGTTTTTTTTGTAAGGATGTTCAAGTACAAAAGGACTGAGGAATGAAAAGACGAGAACGAGCAGAAAGGCAACATGAATAATTATAGTGAATCAGAGTAATTCCTTATGTATGTGAAGTTGCAGTGAATTAAAAACGGGATCATTTGCATCACATGAATAAGATGAAATTTAAAGACACAAAGTTCTATAAATAACATCTGTTAGAATGCAATGGTTCATTAATCAAGGACACAAAGTTCCTTCTTGGTTATGCAAGATCACCATGTATTGCAAAGTTGAAGAGCATGCAATCAGTGAGACTAACAAACTAGAGACAAATGACCTTTACAAAAAATTAAATGAGAGCTTAGAGATAACAGAGATTAGATAGACAAAGAATGGAAAGTCCTTCTGTATTGATTTCTTTGTGATCTATTTACACTTTCAGAAAATATGCCAAGTTCTTCCTCCTTAGAATGGCGTAAAGAAGGCCATTATATAGCTTACAAATCAGTTACTCTTCGTAACCGTTTCTTTTAACTAAAGAATAGTTAAGGACCGCCAATCGCAGTACCTCAACTTATTACAAGGAAAACGGAAAAAGAAAGGGAAGAAGAGAAAAGAATGGAGAAGAAGATAGGTGGCCAGTCACTGAGAGGGACCCACTGACTTCAGAATCCGCTGTCTGAATTTCTTTAACGCCTCAGCTATATCTCTGCCACGAGGGACTGACGTGTTAGTCGTAGACTGAGTCCAAAATCCCAAACACTTTTCCATCTCTTTATCAAACTCGACATGAGTATGATAATCTTTATTTGCTTCTTCAATGGCAGATTGAAGAGAGCAGATCTCTTTCATTTTTTCTTTGGAGATGGAGCTTTCCTTGAATAAATTATCTTTGACAAAAGCTCTGAATTGAGCTTTGATTTCTTGCAAGGAAAGGGAAGTACCAGAAGTCTCATCCTGAATATGATAGTGTATGTCTTTGAAAGCAGAGACAACCAGTGTCTTGAAAGCTTCGCCCTTCTGCCAACTGTTCTTCATTTCTCCCAAATCCTCCTCCAGGACTCTGATCTTCCACTCCACGCTGCAGACCCAGGACGTCGAAAGATTATCCTTTGCATCATCAAAGACTTTACTCGCCAACAAAATGTTCTCATCTGCCTGTCCCATGAGTCGGAGGTCTACTATGCAACTGCTCCAGAGTTTGAGCTCTTTATCCATGATATTGATAGTGGAGGAGAGCTTCAGTTGCACATTGCTCACCTTTTCGTGGAGTTTGAAAGCTTCATCAATGAAGTTTAATCTAGCAAGAAGCATGTCATCCACCAGGGCTTCAATAGCTCTGTCATAGACAAAATACTTGTGCATATCTTTAATACTCTGCACTTCATCTTGGCTTAGAATTATAGGAGGTGGGAGAGTAGTCAATGGGGTAGGGTCCAAAACTTTATCCTTAGACAAAAGAGACTTGATGAAACCTGTGAGAACTTGGGCCTGGTCTTCGAACTGTTCAATAGTTTGTTGCCCTTTCTCTACCCTCCCAATGAATCTTGTGACTGTTTCCTGGAGGTTGTGAATTTCACCTTCAGGGGTAGACTCTCCCATTGGGATTCTCGAGATCTCTAAGTTAGATACCTGCAAGTCCTGCTCTGATTTATCCATTGTAGGCTTGGCAATCTCTAGGAATTGCTGACCTTGAGCATCAGACACTATCCTAGAGGTAACCTTGGCTTTCTTGGCATGAGAAGGAGTGGTGCCCAACAAGTCTGCAATAGCATCAAAATTTGGTCCTAAGCTTCGAGAGGAAAATTTCCTCTTCCTTTTGTCAACCAAAGGTTGCACCCACGCAAAAGAGGAAGAGGAATCAATAGGAGGGGCAAGGGGACCAAGAGACAGAGAGCTCATGATGCTCAAGGTCTGCGTAGCTGTTGACTCGAGTTGAGAGGTGAGTGGGGCACTTGGGGCAATTGCGGCAGAAGAGTCAACATCACTTGAAAGCTTAGTGCTCTGGATTTCTTTATCTTTATCAGCTGGGTCTTCAGGAGCATTTGTAGGGGTTGGAATTTTACTTTCTTCACTTTGACTGAGAACAATGATGTTCTCTGGTCCCATAGGCAACTCTACCTACTTTCTTTGAGGGTCACTTTCTTCAGGCTCCTTCTTAACCTCCTTGAGTTTCTTCTTTTACACTTGAGTGGATGAAGGAGTGGAAGCTACAGGTCCTTGAGTTGATGAGGTAGGAGGGGTCTTCACTGGTGTTTCCGACCTTGGAATAGATGCTTCTCTTCTTGGTGTTGAAGCATCCTTAGAAGAGGATTCTCCTGAATGCCTCCTGAATTCTCGAACTTTCCTATCAAACCAGACCTTAGTCCTGACTAAGACTGGAGCAAGGATCTCAGCCAGATCATCCCTCTCTTTCCTGTTCCAATCCAGGTCCTCCAAAGGAGTGTGCTTAACCACATTTTCATACTCATACGAGTATAGATCAGAGTTGTCATCCTGGAGACCTTCAGGAACTTGATACAGACCGATTTCTTGGATCAGTGGCAGAGAGAACCCACCATAATGTCTTCTCCTGGCCTCAAAATCATCTGCACAGTTAGCCCAGTAGTATTTTGTATCTACCCTATGATGGTAGATTATCTTGATGTTCTGTTCAATGAACTTCTTCAAGTCGAAGCAGGTCCTTGGCTTGAAGAAATTAATGGTGATAGGGACCAGGGTTTCTCTCTATGTTCTGAGCATCCAGGGCTATTTTGCAAGTGTAGTTTCCCAGAGAGATGGGAAAATGCAAGCCAAAAATCTTCTTATCTCTGCAAGTTCTGTGCAACTTGTCTAGTTGCCTGCATATTTCTATCAAGTCCATTTTATCATTGCAGAACAAGGGCAGTCTCAGAGGGGTGCCCTCATAGCCGGCGAGCCTGATATAAGAGAATTTCCTGAACTAGATGAAGTAAGCACTGTAGTGCTATATTAGAGTCATAGCTTCATTTGAAAATCTCCTTGCAGTGTCACCTTCGAGTAATCTGACCATGTACATGGTAAAAGTGTCATTGACCCTTCTAAAATTACGATTGCTGGTCTCCAAGGTGAACTGCGGGCAGTAGGCATATACTGGATCGTCTTTGTGTGCATCTATATAAGAAAAACCGAACCACTGCCTTGATGCTGCCAGAGTGTACATCAGGTACGAAGTCATATAGAATTTCTTCATTTGCTACATGTTGGACAGCTGCTCTACCAAATTCATGCTAATGATCTCTGCCCAGCTGATATTCTGTGTTCCCTCACACACCATGCTGATGAGCGGGCACATCCAGAAGTGAAATTCGTTGGTAGTGGGCAAACCCATAACCCGAGCCAACAGAATTATGAAATCAGACAACTCTTCATTGAAATTTTCCCGTAAAAGGGTTTTGGACAGATGAGAAGATCCCTTCTTAGGGTTCTTCAACCAAGACTTCGCCACTCGTGCCTTATATTTGTCACTGTCTTGATCGAACAGGGCCTGTGCTTGATCCCGGGAGACGACTATGGCATTATCCATCTCTGGGATCCTTAGATCAGCGCTAATGGTGGCAACATCTAGCTTAGCGATGAGTTCCCCGTGTATATTGGTTAATTCACTTGAAGCAGGTTCAAAGTGAGCTCCGCACGAAAGCACGGTATCAGCGCACTGTACCGAGATCAGGAAACCTCTGGCAAAATCCAAGCCGCTATCATGAATCATTTGTGCCATTGGTGTAGGGTTTACGTCTTCCATCCTCACCCAAAAATCACCAAAGTCGAGATGTCGAGCTTCACTGTCCCCAATATTAGGAACGGCAGGCTCTAGTGACAAAATTTGTTCCTGTCCCTGCAATTTGATCTTCATATTGGTATTATCAGAGAGAGAGACTTGCAATCTAGACTTGGGAATGAATTGCAGTAGGGAACGGGTATGTGCATAGGAAATTAGATTGCGGGGGTTTGGGAAAATGATAGCAAGGAAGCAGTGTGAAAAATACAAAAGGGGGTCTGCCCGTTATATAGCCGTTTTGGAGAGAGAAAGGAAATCAATGTGCATTAAATTCATATCTACCAATTTGACAAGCAACATATTCGGGTAGAGAGGGAAAAACTAAGTATGAATGGCACTTGGTTCGCTTGGGACATGTGAAATGCAAATGCACGAAACACGCGGCTCGGTCGATTCGGGTGAAGCAGGGAGAAGACGCACAAATGCATTTTGGGACATTTGGGACGAAAACGTGTGAAGTACGCGGTTCGGGTGTTTCATCTGAAAATGGAACAAAAGGTCCATTTGAACTTGGGAAATTTGGGACAAAAAGTTCTGGAGTACGCGACTCGGCCGGTTCGAGTGAAAAATGTTACAATAGGTCCGGAGAACTTGGGACATTTGAGACGAAAACGCGTGAAGTACGCGGTTCGGGTGTTTCAGCCGAAATTGGAACAAGCTGCACAATTAACTTTGGGACATTTGGAACGAAAAGTTCCGATGGGCCCGAAAATGGAACAACTTCAGGGATATCGGCCGATCGGGGAACAAAGTGCACTTTTGAACTTGGGACATGCGGGACAAAAATGTCCGACAGGCCCGAGAAACATACAAAATGACCCAAAATTGCAGATTTTCTCGATTTCACGACTTTTAACATTTACAAAACAACAGAAGAAACACTCGAACTCAAAATGTTTTGAAAATGAATTTTTAAGAATGGGGGAATTTTGAGTAGACAACACATCAATATGTTAAAAAAAGTTCCAACGGTTAGATAAAAATATCAACATATACTCTACAATAGAAGAGAAAGAAAACAAGACATTCATATTTCCTTTCAAACAAGCTCATGACTGTACCGTCTCCTCAAAAGTAAATCATT
This sequence comes from Taxus chinensis, assembly GCA_019776745.2. Classification (NCBI taxonomy): domain Eukaryota; kingdom Viridiplantae; phylum Streptophyta; class Pinopsida; order Cupressales; family Taxaceae; genus Taxus; species Taxus chinensis. Next base: position 489,469,993 of record CM034154.1, read on the forward strand.
CACCTTATATGCTTATGAATAAGTCAAACAAGCCACAAGAAGAACCACAGTTTTGTTAAAATTAAATATAACATAACTCCTGTAGCTTACTAGTAGTGCATTAGCTCTCACGCCAAAACGGTGATGACTATCAACCAAACATACTCCACATGACCTTCCACACAAAGTGACAAACAAGAAGATATTCAATGCCATCACCTGTCGAGGTGCAGTCGACAGCTCCTTAGTTCAGTCAAGCTCAAGACTAGATATCCATGCAACAGAAGACGTAATCATGCTCAAACTCGACAACAATCCCTCTTAGCAACATACAACTTATTCTAATCCCTACTAAACACTGTAAGGTTTTAGATCCAAGGTCAAAATCAAAAGAACTTCCCCTTTTTATCTTAGTCAACAAGAGACTCGTTAACATTAAAGCAAATGATGTTTCCCTAAGACTATGTAGAGATATTCATACAAAATCCACGCAGCATGCACAACCTCAATTAACTGCAATTATTCAGAAAGGAAACATAACATACCTTATTCACATCTGAACAAATTCAGAGGTTGAAAAGTATGGTAATCATGACCCACTTTTACAGAGGCCAAGATACAATATATCTATCTATATTTAAGGAACCCAACAGAGCCAAAAACAATAAGTGTTCATAATTAGGCTTATATAGAGGCAGATACACTGGTTACCTATCAAGGATTTCAACTGAATCCGAACAACAATATACATGATAAAGCTTCTAGAGAAGCCGATATACAAGATAAATATTAGTTTATGATTCCAACTGTGCTAACAATGGTAAATATTCAAAATCAGGCTTATACAGAAGCTAAATACTGATTTTGTAAGAAGGAATCCAACTGAGCCTCTACAACATTATTCGCTCAAGCTTACACAAATAGGAAACGTAAAAAGTACACCAACTGAGTCTGTACTAAAAATTCATTACTTAAACTAATGTATTCATTACAAGATAACAGAAGTCGTATTACTAGTTACCCTTCCAGGACTCTAACAAAATCATGCTACCAGTATTCACATACATGACTTATACAGTAGTCCATAATATACGAACCAATCCAAGGACTCCACAGAGTCATCTTGTAAATAAATAAATATAATGCAAACAATCAACAGGTTAAATCCCATAATTGCAACACAAGGGAGGGAAAAACAACTTCTACAGGGTCACATTAAATACTATAACACAGCCAGTTATCCTTTCAACATAACCTAAGTATCATAGCGAAACCCAACAAGATTCAGGAACCACCACCTATAATAACCATGACAGAACTTACAAAGAAGTCCAATTAAATGGACATTCAAACAAAATTCCATCAGTATCCTTTCCGACAAGTATCAATAACAAGTATCAATTATAGCCTGAACCCCAAAAAGGAAACAATTCATGCGCTCCCAAAGAGCAGGTTTAGTATACTTTCTTACATGCATTTCAAAAACTTTAGCCGGAATGCAAAACACAACGAAATAGAGCAACAGTTCGAAACACAATGCACACCCATCAAGGGTTAAATTGAAAAATCGAACCAGTAAGAATATACAGTAACAAAATCACACAAAGCTACCATAAAAACCATCTGAACCCATAAATCATCTGAATAGAGTTGTTCTAATGAAATCATTTGAAATAAAGCAATATTTTTAAAGGTTAAGGCCTAACATGCCTGGTTATTTGCTTAAAAATCCGAAGAAGACCACTGAAAGAGCTCGAGCCTTCTCCTCTTTTTCCAAGTTAGATTCACCAACAAAAATTTGTTATTTCCATGACTTATAAATTTTCCTTGCTAGAGAAAAGAGCGAGTTACACTCATATTTTCCATGCAACTCCAAGAATACTGGTGGGAAGAACCAGTGATCAGACAGAGGGAAAACCGGAGCGCATGAAAAACCAAAGAAACTACTAATTTTCCATTTTGCATGCCTTCCCGTGCAACCCGAGCTCGAAGACCGAGATCATTAATTGCATTTACTCCAAATTTCCCACTCAATCTCCATTGTCATCGACCACCATAGTTGGCGATGGAAAAATGAAATTCAAAGACCATTTCTAACTTTTGCGACTCTACCACATCGGCTCTTGCTAGCCGTTAAAACTTCTACCAAATTACCTATCCTCCATGCTTATCCATCCATTTAATGCCATAGAAACTGCCACCCATGGTTCGCACCCTTCCATAGGTCCCCTTTCTTCCTTTTTCAATAGTTAGGTTAGTAACATAGGTTAGGATTTAAGATGCGACTTAGTCTAACCTCCATAGCACAAGTTACTAACTTAGAACATTTAGATTATAGCTTAGGCCTAGGTTAGATTTACACTAATCTAACCCATAGATCATAGTTTAGTTTTAGGTTACTAACCTTAATAACTCCAGTTTAGGTCTAACATTTCAAATGCTCAGAAAAAGAACCTACAACATACATTCACGAACAGGATTCACTCCTGTACTGCCAATAGGCTAGTGAATTAAATGTATCTGAATTATTACTTGGTCCATGATCAAGACCTTCCTGATATTACGATATCGGGAACCAATTCATTTAACACGATCAGCCTGAGTTAGACTCTGGGCTAGCTTATTCAATGCATCCAGACCTTACAACCTACGTAAGGTCTATAATTTTAATTCATCCAAAATAAACTTAAAGCATCACTTGGATCAATACCACTGATCCAAGGCTAGGTCTTATAGATGGATAACTCCATAATTCATTCCGAGATCAGATTAAACTCAGGCGTAAAATGAAAGAATTAAAAGAGTCCAATTATATTCCGACTCAGTCAAAGATCTAAAATTTCAAAGAAGATACAGTCCATATCAAGCATGACTTCTCAATCAAAGGAACACATCCTTTTTACAAATAAATCACATATCAACACTTGTATGCTCAGGAGGAAGTAACAACAGTTCAGGGTGTTACACGCTTAAGGAATGCATTTGGAGTAGAATGGAGGATACCAGATCAACTACCAATGCTTATAGTAGGAGAAGCTGAGTTTGCAGTATACCAAAACTTCTACATTTGCATATTTAAGTTGGAGGATGAAAACATTAGCCCATTGTGTAAGCTCCCATTCACCTTCATAGATCAATACTTATAGGTGGGAGTTAACACATTCAAGGAGTCCAAAAATTTAAAGCTTGACCTTGGAAGTTTGGATTGGGACCACGAGGAGATGCACAAGATGTTGGTCTACCCCAACAAGTGCGCATACATTGAAAATATGTGTTGCACTAATTCCAAATGGTAAAACCCCTGACTCTAACTATTGTAGGGAGGTCTGCAGCACGTGTATACCTTCGGATAAGGACCAAGTTTGAGAAGGGTGCTTATCTTGAAAACAAGATAGATACATTTGAGGACCTAACAAGTAGGAAGAAAACCATGCCCAAAAAGAAGGAGACAAAGGAAATAAAGAAGGCACCAAGATCCCAAGATACATAGGCATTAGGAATCCTAGGAACAAGTGCTAGAATGAGTAATTACACGCACAGGAAGAGGTCCCCAATTAAAGAAGAGGCACCATCATAGGAAAATCTTATCACAAAGGAGAAATCACCAAAGGAATAGGAAGATAAAGTAGAATGTCCAATATTGGAATCCCCAGTTAGGAAGAAACAAAAGATGATGGAAGAATTTGACTCAAAGGAGATGGAGAGCTTGGAGAAATACATAGGTGAGAGGGATGATGATGAAGAAGATGATCCTGAAGGGAACCAAAATCCACTTGTTTTCAACATGCACAATTCAGAAGAAGAGGGTAGAGAAGAAGAACATGAGTTCTTTTTCGTGTGGCGTAAGGGTAGCTAGGAGGAGGAAGGCACCCAGGACATAGGAAGAAGTGAGGAGGTTGGTGCACAGGATTAGAAAACTCCAAGCCTTACATAGGAGCAAGTAAATGAGGTGATAGAAAGAGAAGCAACAGAAATCATTGAAGCCTTAGTAGAACAAGAATTGGAGTGTAGCATTGATATAGTGATGGAAGAGGATAAGGAAGAAAGTGCATAAAAGGATCATGGCAACACAGGAGGCCCTGGTCTATTGGTAACTTCTCCTAAGGGTATGTACACAGGGGGAAGGAGCATGGAGATCCAAAGGTAAGGAATGAGATTTATTATCGATGAAGAAGGTGCATACCCTCAAGTGAGGAAGATGCTCTCTTGGGAAATTGAGTCCTATGTTGATGAGCCATAGTTTGAGGTAAGCCAGGGGGAACTAATGAAAATGTTGGATTATAAAGGAGACAACCCCTTGGTAAATACTCAGTAAATCTCAGATGAGTAGTTATATAATGCGCTCAATAAGCTCTCAATAGAGGTTGAAGCTAGACTCTTTAGACAAAATGACATGATAAGATTTATATAAGTAGAACTAGAAAATAAGGAGGAAGAGCTAGAAGAGAAGTCCAAGGATTTAAAGTAGAATGAATTGATTAGGGCTCAACTAAAGCATGAGCTCGGAGGAGAAAAGGAAAGGGTACGTAAAGTACATAAGAAGGTAGACTCCATCACAGATGTCATTATTTTGAAGCATCCAGACTTAATGCTACCCGCACAAAAGTATGGATCTTCCCTTGAGTGCCTTGAAGACCTAACATGCATCATCACCATGGAGAGGCAACCTCTAGCCTTAGAATCCATGCAAGAAGTAGCAGCATGCGTAGAGAAGGAGGATAAGTTAAAGGTAGTAGCAATAATGGCTAAATATAGTAAAGTCCTTGCTGATGTAAAGATTGCTGCCCATACCGCTGAGGCCAAATATGACAATCGTGTAAACAAAGATAAATTGACGAGTATTCTGATCGCTAACTATGAAGAAGAGCTTAAAGAGTTCTAGGAAAATAACAAAGGAACAGAGCAGAGTGGAATAGAATCCTAGTCGAGGTTGAAAAGAAGTCAGAAGCTATTGAGGCCCTAAGGGGTACAATCAAGAACCGGCTAAAGGAGCTATACCCACATATTATTAGAAGGATAGATGTGCTTGAGGATGTGGGAAAGGAGTTGGAGAAAATTATTGACACTGTGAATGCTCAAGGAGATGGACTAATTTTTGAGGAGGTAAATGCCCTAGTCGGTGACTTCTGCTAGAGAGCATAAAATGAAGTTGATTCCTGGAACAAGTTGGAGGCCGACTTGTAAATTTTTTTTCCTATCTTGTTGCAATAATGCCATAACTTCTCCATTATTTCTTCTTTCTTAAATTCTTCATCCCCTTATTCTTTTCCCAAGATGCAAGTCTACCGTGATTCTTTATTCATTGGTAAAGTGTTCCCACTGGTAGAGAATAGGCGTAGTGTGGGGTGATGTTGGGCCCCTAAAATGTTGGCTAAGTACAAAAAGGTGCATGGGCGTGCAAGGCCTAGGTTAAAGATGGGCACGCATGGAGAAGGTGCACAAGGTAAGGTTATAGGAAGGTTTTATAAGGGATGTGTTGCGCGCCGGAAGATAAGGTCTTAGGTCTTAGCCATATTTGGGGTATCGGGAAGGACACAAGAAAAGTGTGACTTGACTACGCATGTAGATTGGATAAGGTTCCAGCTTGGTGACATGATGGGCTAGGAAGGAATATGCCATGTGATAGAAGTTTCTAGAATACATAATGGAAAAAAGTGGAGATCTCAGGCCTAGAGGAGCATGCTCCCATAGAGGACCACATTCAGACACTTGGTAACAGATCTGAGGCCGTAGAAGGATGAGTTTGCACTTTAGGATGCCTATATATAAAAACGCCTATAGAAGAGGAGGAGGGGGACAGATTAGAGATAAAATATAGAGGGATGATTGGATATAATATAGGGAGATCAATAGAGAGTGAAGCTCTATAGAAATGTCGTAAGGAGTCATATTGGGTTGGGTAGATAAAACATAGGAGATGGATGTACTAAGGGCTTGGGGTTTAAATTTATTTTTGAGAACTAAGTGATATGGATCTAGTTATGATGAATGAATTTGTTCCACCTCTCTACAATTCTCTTTAATGAGTCTAATGAATGTAATGAGGTTACCAGTTTATATGAATATGACCAGTGATGATTCTAGTGCATTTACATATCTTCATGGTTCTATTTTATGCATGTTTATGGAATGATTCTGAATCCTTACACATTTCCTTTTCTATTTTGATTCAGTGATTTAAATTCTGTTAAAGTATCTTTGTTTTTAATGACTATAATGATCTAGAGCCGTTGTGAGCTCTATGACATTTGCATGTTTCATTCCCACTCACTTCTTTTAAATTTTTTATTGTAGATGATGTTTTCCCACTCAACTCACATAAAAGAGAGGCTCGGCACCCGCATGTGCCTCAAGTGAGTGCCTAGCACCCGCTGGGTGATAGTTTGACATGCATGGGATTCCCTTGTTCTTTTGGTGAGTGTAAAAATTACTACAAGTAAGATCTTTTTTTTCATTTTATTTTTGTTGGTATTCTCATAATGGCATAAATTGAATGAATTTTTATATCATATTAGTGAGTAGAGAAGCTATATGAATATCTTTGAAGGGATATGAACATATTCAAACCTTTGTGTAGAGATTTTGAAAGCCCATCAAATGAAGATAATGAAAATTTTTATACTTTTGTTTGATATTTATGTTGTGGGGGATTTTTGTAGCATTGTAGTCACATTATTTTTGTTTCATATACAAAACTATAGCTAGGATGTATAAGCCAAAAGTTTTGATTTATTGTTACTGATTTATGATTTTTTAAAATCTTAAACTCAAATATCATGTTTTGGATTGGTTGATGCTTTACAGATTCCCCATTTGAGGCCCACAAAATATAGGGTTAGTAGGCTAAAAAGGAGTAGGAGAACTGTGAATAGACCCTATGGAGGAGTTATGTCCTGTTCAGCTGTTCGAGAAAGGTAAGCTTTCATAATTATAACCGTAATTATTTTCTATGTTAAATGTCCATTCAATCTGATATTAGGTCCTTCTATTATTTATGGGTTAATGCATTTATTTAATTTGTTAAGGGGATATTTGGAATTTTTTTGATAACATATCTATACTCGATCCTGTAATTACCCTCTCAATTTATGTAATTGGGTTTGATTTATTGACTTGTCTTTGAGTTACTCATAACAAATAGATCTTGTTAGTATTAGTGTGTTGCTACTTGTTAGTGTAAAGCCACCTTCCAAATTCATAGGTAAGGAGGTAGAATATGTAAAAACTTATTTATTCTAAAGGTTTACATGAAAGTGATTGAAAATAGCCTAGAAGAGAATAAAATTTCAGAATTTTATTTTGCATTCTAGGTTCAAACACATATATTTTTGAGTATTCATTTATATTTACCTTAATTTATTTGGGTGCTTAAGGATTTGCATTAAATTTTCAACTTGTATCCCATAAATCTATCTTGAATCATATCAAGTTCCTATGGGAGGTTAACATAATGTGGCTCTTTCAGTCTTCACTACAGTCCATAGCAAAAACATGAATAAAAACAAGAAGATAACCTAAACTTATGTCCAACGCATCCATCTAACCACTCATTGGTAAAACCATTAGTCTTCCAACCCCTCACTCGTCCAACCCACCCTCCCAACACTTAGTCATCTAACTCCTCACTCATCCAACCATCCTACACAACACTCAACCATCTAACCCCTCATCCATCCATCCCATCTACCCAACCGTCAGTCATCCTACCCCTCACCCATTCAACCCCACCCCACCCAATAGCCATCTAACTCCAACCCCTCATCCATCCAACCCCACCCCACCCAATAGTCATCCAACTCCAACCCCTCACCTGTCCAACCCACCCGCCCAACCCTTAGCCATCCAACCCCTCAACCATCTAACCTTCGAGTCCTGATCAACCTTCCCACCCAAACCAAGATTAACCTACTCGAGAAGCTTTGCGAAACTAGGGAAAAATGCTCTCTTTGAAATTACATTTGCCATGAAACATTTTTTCAGATATTCGTTAATGATTCGAAAGTTGATTTTTGATATTTGTCAATGATTCGAAAGTAATTTTTCAGAGGGATCTTCTTAAAATGAACCCATATGTTTCTTTTCTTCATTTAACATTGTTATCAAAATTATAGGTTCTCAGGTGAAGTAAAAAAGCCAAAAAACTTTAAACGGTCATTTTTCTCATGTTTAAAAATTTTTACTGAGAGTGCTAGTGTAACCCATCTTCTAAAAGCCATAAATTTTTCTCCTGAACTTGAAATGACTCCTCTTTTTCAACGAAAGGTATCGAGAAGGTCTATGCAATAGAAAAAATAAGTTTTTGATTTGAACTTATATAAAATTTATGGTTTCATTTCTCCTAACACTTGTCATTATTTTGTAAGAAAAACATTAGTATTTTATAAATTTTTATTTGTTTTTATTTAAACATAACAACCTCATGTGAATGCTCTTTCCTCATACTTTCAAATTGATCTTAGAAATAAAAAAAATGATCATTTCTATTTGTTTTGGGAATCAACCTTCTTTTATTTTTTTAAATCAATTTTTTTTACGTGTATGCTCTTTCCTCACACTTTTTAAGAGATCTTGAAAATCAAAAGTGTGAACTTTCTTCTATCATCTTTACTTTTACCTACCTCATGAGAACATTTTAATATTTTCTTGCAAGACCCACTCTTAAGAAGTTTTATAAAACACTCTAACTAATAACCACATGTTACCTTTGATTGTGAGTTAAGAAAACTACTAATACTTTGTGTCTAGGGAATCTCTTTAAACAAGATAAAATGAAGATTTCTACACATTGTATTTACAGGTGTGGTTGACAAGGATATTTCCCAACTACCATAACTATGGGAAGTATCTTTACATAAGACATAAAACTCATTATGAGGATTACCACAGGAACCCCATAGTAGTCAGTAATTAAGGGAGCTGGCTAATAAGATGGGTACCCCTATCCCAACCAACTAGTATTCCTTTATTTTCTAGAACAACCTTCTTAGCAACAAACACATCCTTTTGTAGGGGTGTAGATGGAACCTTGGGGATGGGAAAAACATAAACTTCTAAACAGATAAGTGGACTGATTCCAACTGGATTTCTGCTTATGATCACATTAAAGACAGCTTAATCACAAAGTATGGGCACAAAATCCAAGGGTACATTGAGAGAGATGGAAACAAAAGAAAATGGAAATAGCTAAAAGTGGAGAATGATAATGTACAAGCTGATGTTTCTTCTTTACGGAGCCAAATTTCTCTAATTCATATAAGTAATCAAAATCTTAAAGATGAACTCATCTAGAAAGATTCTTTTGATGGGGAATACTCTGTCAAATCAGGATATAATTCTTTCTTTGTATCCATGGAAAGTGAAATTAAGTGGCACAAACTGTGGATGCTGGAGTTAACCTCTAGAGTGAACTTCTTTTGGTGGCTTATCATTAATGGCAAGATCCTTACTAATGACAAACTCATAAAGAATGGATTCATCATGCCGAATAGATGTTACATGTGTTAGAAAGAGGAAGAAGACATAAAGCATTTATTCCTCCATTGTGAGTTTTCTTTCAAAATTTGGCAGCTGATTTTTGCAAAGTTTAATCAGAGATGGATTTTTCCCCTAACCTGTCTTCAGGCTTGGGAGCAATGGGACTCTCCATTTAAGCATTGTGTGGTGAAAATACTGTGGCAACTTGTTTTACCCCACACTATGTGGAGAGTTTGGAAGGCTCGTAATGATAACGTTTTCACAAACAATAGAAAGGCATGTAACAAAATCTACAAGGAAATCATCATTGTTGTGCGAGACAATATTGCTAGATTTAAACCTCCTAAAAATAGGCTCTACCCTGAGAAGGAAGAATACATCTTGACTGAATGGAATATTGACACTGGCAATAAGAATAACAATGGTATTGATAGAAACACAGTCCGATGGATTAAACCTCCCATTGATTGGCACAAGTTAAATTTTGATGGGGCCTCAAAAGGCAATCCGGGGGAATCTAGAGGAGGGGGAGTTATCAGAGATCAAAGAGGTTGTTTAGTTGCTACTTTTTCTGGGAGAATGGGCAGGCAGACCAATCATTACTCTAAAGCCCTAGCGGCTCTTTGGGGTATAAGACTTACCAGAGATTGTAATATTCTTAATATTATAATTGAAGGGGATTCTCTGAATATCATCAATCTTTTAAATAAAAAGCAACACCCTAGCTGGTCTATCAGAGATTTCATTGAGGAAGCCATTGATATATGCAAGAGCTTTGAAAATGTTAAAATCACCCACACCTATCGGGAAGGAAATAGAGTCGTTGACAACTTGGCTAACCTTGGTGTTACTAATACCTTTCAAACTTAGCTTGGGGGGGATGTTCTGCCCACTCAAATCAATAAAGCCATAATCAATGATCTTCATGGCCATGAAAATCAGCACTAACGGCTGTAATTTGGATGTTGATGTGTGGATCCTCAAGTACAATATGATGACATCACATAATATATGAATGATTGATGTGATATGTGCGAGATGGAATTTCATCATTTTTAAACATAGAAGGAAAGCTGAGGAGTGGGGAAATAATTACATGTATGCTATAATAATTAATTCAACTTTCACGGAAAGGAAAGATTCAAAAACCAACATCAGAGCTCAGCTTGTCCAGCATAGTGAGAGCATTTTTACCGTTGAGAATAGGAAAAAGAGAAGAGGAAACATGGGGGGTCCGCCTTGCAAAACTAAACCGACCCACAATCTGGCATGGAAAGAGAACACAGTGCTATGGAATTACCTTCAAATCGGGGGTCTGTCTAATTTAATTGAAAGGGTACAAGGATTTGACCAAGACATCTCTATCAGATTCACCTAGGGATGGAAGAATCAGATTGCCAACTACAATAACATGGAGATTGAGGTCACAGAAGAGCTCATCACCCAGGTCATGGGCCTCAGCTTGGAGGGCACCAAATTTTTCAGTAAAAAGGTGGACAGGGAGGTCGAGACCAAGAAGTTCCTGGATAACGGTGAGAATCTTGAATTCGTGACTGCTGGCATCAAGGTGGCCTCAATCCTTGAACCTTTTACTGAGCTAGCTAAGATGGTGGTTAGGTATGTCACTCTTGAAGGTAGATTTGTGACAATACCTCAAAAGAATTTGATATTTCTAAATCACTTTCGTAGAAATATCACCATTAGCTTTCCTCACTATTTGATTAACTCGTTGGAGAAATCAATTAGGGAAGTTCAGAGCCACTCTAGGGCTGTCCCTTTGCATCAGAGACTTATCCTCCTGATCCATCACCATTGTTCAAGCTGTCCCCCCTTGAATCCTACCCCACCTTCCTCCTCCTGCTCGCACCGCTTCCACTCCCCCTACTGAAAAGGAAACTTGAAACTATTGCTTCTAGCAAGAAAAGAAAGAGCATAAAAGATAAAATCCCTCCCTCCCAATGGGTCCTAAGAAGCCATAAAGACCTGGAACTTGCTGAGAACCTTCTGCATATCAGTATTCCAATGGAGGAGCCCAAGGAGGAGGGCATGATGGAAATAGTGGATAGGTTAGAGAGGGAGATACAAGAGCTCAAAGGGACTATTAAAAATATGGAAAGATCTAAGGGTAAAGGTATTCTTCAAAGTGATGATGATGAGGGGGTTATTTTTGAGGTCTTCAAGAAGTTACAGTCCCTGGATGATAGAATGGGCAATGCTAAAAGCCACAATGACTGCATATTATCTGCCCTTAAAAGCATATATAATTTCATTGAGCAGCATGTGCATAGTGTCTACAGTTTAAGTGGGGTTAGTGAGGACATTTGGGGCCCTAAAGAGAAAAGGGATATGGCAATTTCCTAGGCTGATATGACAGACTCCTCTCAGGCCACTGCTATTGCCTTCTTCATGTCGTTGTAGGCCATCAAGACCAAGATTGACAGGGCAATAAAGTAACCGGTTGCTGTGTGGCTGATTTTTGGCTACGATGTTGCTGTTATCTGGCGGTTCAGGAGCTGTTTTTTGGCAGAGTTTTTTATGATGCTTCTCTTTTTGTTGCTTTTTGTTCTCTTTGGCTTCTTTTGGGATCATCATTTGTTTAGATCCTTTCTTCACTTGTATTGTCTTACTTGGCTGTTGAGCCCTCTCTGGTTGGACATTTTGTCCTTCTTTGGGATGTATCTCTCATCTTGACTATCTGGATTTTGAGCCCTTTTGTATACAGGGTATAGTCCCTTCAAAACTATTTTCCCTTAATAAAAAAAACTAGTATTCCTTTATGAGATTAGAGTCACAAATATCCTTAGTGGAAACCCGAGTGTGATTCATTTGAGAAAGATATTTTCTCAAGGTTTAAAAGGGGGTAAAGTAAATTTGAAAACTAGCAATAACACCATGCTCACTTAGGTATAATGTTGACACCTAGTTGAGAGAGCCACCGAGGAATTCACACACTGTCCAAACCAAACTAAGGTAGATGCCAAAATAAACCATAAAAAAAAAATTATTTTTCATTTTTTTTTGTTTTCTTTCTTTTTGTAGTAGTGTTCCACACTCATACTTATATTTTCACTTTTGTGTCTTTTCACATTTTCCAAACACTCCTTGTTTGGATTCATCTTTCACATTCGTACCTCTTTGTAATTTCCAAATACTCCTTATTTGGATCCACATTTGTCTCATTTTCACATCTACACAAAATTCTAAGTATTAAGTATTAGACACCCATATCTGAACTTGAGAACTTTCATCCTTATTCATCTAAGTCTTGATGTTGTGATACTTTCTTTATCATAGTCAAGCACCTTTGTGATCACATTAGTACTTCATATTTCTAAGTATTAAACTTTACATCACATTGTTGAGATTTAAGCATTTCATCCATCTTTCATCGTCACAATTTAACATTCACTTTGTTGAATTGTCAACATCTTCACCACTTCTTCACTCTTCTCTTTTAGAGCATTCAATTTGATCTCATTTGAGATCCTTCACTTTCCCTTCATCTCTCAAATTCAATTTGTTAGGATTTGAGATTTCCATCACCATCTTTTCACCTCTCTCTTTTGAAATTCACTTTTTCCTTATTTTATTATCATCCTTTCATTACTTTGTCTCCGCTCTTAGCACACATCTTGTTACTATTTGAGAAATTTCACCATCTTTCTAGTATCCTCTCTTAACACCCATTTTTTTAGAGTCAAGAAAACTAACATTATCAAAGTATCATCCCCTTTATACATTCACTTTCTCAAAGGCTCAAGCACATCACTTAACTCATACAATCATCCCCCAATCTTAGCATTTATTTTACTAAGAGTTCCATAATCATACTTTCACTTTCTAAGATTCTACTCTTCATCCACCTTGACATTCACATTATTAAGGATCGAATCTAACAACACATTTCTTCTTATTCCATCTTAGATTTCATGTTGTTAAGGTTTTATTCAATAAAATATTTTCAATCTCATTTCCTTCTTAGCATTCACATTACTAAGGGATGCATTGTTCAATAATTTATTCCCCTCTTCCATCTTAACATTCACTTTTCCAAATGGTTTATTTCTTCATCGCACCATTCTTGACTCTCCCCCATTTTTTATACCAATGATGTATTCACACAATCCATCATTTTCTCAGGAATGGAAAATGATGGAAGACAATATTTCAGGTATGCAAAAACAATGCAAACAATTAAACTCTGATGAGTTGTGTCCTTACCCTTTCGGCATGGACATCTTATAAAAATCCTTTCCAAAATATTTTGAGGCGCCCCAATTTTCTAAATACAAGTGAAAAAATGATGCTAGAAATAATATTTTACATTGCATGTCAAGAAGTGAAATATAACAAAAATTTTCTCTTGTACATTTTCCTTATAAGTCTAGGAGGACAAGATTTAGACTAGTTCTTACACCTTCTAAAGGGATCTATCACCACCTTCGTGGACCTCTCCAAGAAGTTTGTAAAACATTTATCTATAAAAATTGACTCCGAAGTCACCTTGACTTCAAGATAAAAATCCCTCAATACTAAAGGCTTGATCAATCTTCATTCTCACGACCATGGGCACAATGAAAATACTAACAATCACAACCACACTAGCACTCAACATGACAAGTTTAGGTATTTTAATTGCAACTACAATGAAATCAATATTGGTTTCAAATATAATCAAAATATGCATAACATGCATTTACAATCAATCAAAAATCCAATCATACAACCTAGCAAATATGCTTATCCATGCAAAGTTAAACGTCCTTTTACACCTCTTAGAGAAAGTCTCTCTAGAGTTTTTCAACAGATAAATAGGCTAGGATGCTAAAATATACATTTAAAAGACCTTGATTTGAAGGAGAAACTAATCCATACTGGTAAAAATCTCATACATACTGTGACTTTCATCACATTGATGGCCATCCCACATATACATATGTGCAATTTAAGAATTACGTCCAAGACTTACCTAACAATAAATAAATATTTGTAGAGACTGACAAAACCATTATAAATGATGACACGTCAAATACCAAAATTTCTCATGAAGAGTTAAATGTGGTATAAAATCCTATACATACTGATAGTTAATGAGATCAAGATGACACAAGTCAAGTATCTCTCAATCAAAACCAATCCATTTCTTTTACAGGTTTTCTTTCATTTGTCCAAATAGACATTGAACCTGTTTCAGACAACAATATTCTACCATCACATGAGATATTGACCTTAATTTGAGACTCCCTTTCAACCATTCATATAAATTTAGAATCTACAGAAGAGGGTCCATCATCAAGCACCATTGAGGTTGATTCTATTCTTTCACTACCGGTTCCTATGCCTAACATGTTTATCCTTATTGTTAAAACACAACAAAAAAATTTATTGACACTTACAACAACACAACCTTCTGTGTCCATTATGTCGCCGATGGTAAATCTTGTAAAAATATCATCAATTATGATTCCTACGTCTCCATACATCTACATATGTACACTCCATGAGTTACGTATACCGAGGAATATCCTTACACAACCTTTTCAAGATTTAATTGCAAATATTTCATAAAATAAATTAATCCACAACCAAAAAGGAGAAACATTGAATATTTTATCTCTACAACCTATAAGGATATTTGGGTGTACATCTAGGGATCAATCATTCTTCCCTATCATTATTTCACTCACAAGTTGTTGGTGCCCAATTTGAAACATCCATGTTTTGCTATGGAGAAATGCATTTTTTCCCTATTTTTGAGGAAGAAAAAATTAGGGATTCTCATATACTTATAATTTGACAAAAAACAACTCATTTTTGTGTTTGAGTGCTACTTGTTCTTTGCATTTCCTCCATTTTGCACCATTATGAAGGAATCTCCAAGTTTACTTTGCGTTTTGCCCTAATTTTTCCCATTTCAAACACCTCTGCATTTTTTCATTTTTTCCCAACCTTTAGAGCTTGAAATATTTCGATTTTTAATTATTTTCCCTCAAAAATACCTTTTCATGGTCATAAATTTCCTAAAATAACTTTCCATTTGTCTTTTTATCAAAAAATTCTTCACCCACGAAGAAAAAATTGATTTTGGGGGTCGCTGGCAATTTTTACATTTTTTAAGGGTCATACGGGCATCCTTTTCCCATCAATATCTAGCTCATATACTTTTGCATATGTGGTTGTTTGTAATTGGACAAGGATCAAAAAGGAATTTCTAAAAACATAACATTTTTGTGTTTTTGGAAAAATGTGCAAGTTGCCCCCGTAGCTCCGCAGGCCCCAGAGGAGGTACACATGTCGTAGGCAGAGTGAAGGCAGATGGGTGGGTCATTTTGTGCCTTAGGGCACTTTGGAAAATGCATGGAAATGAAGAAAATCCCCTAAGGCCCACATCCAATCAGAGGAGGACACGTGACAGGAGGGGAGATGGAAAGGAGGAGTTTGATACTTTTCAGCCTTTGGTAAAAAAGAGTTAAAGTATAAAGTTGGACCGCAAAATCGTAGCCAATGGGATGAAGACACATGTCAGCATCAGAGCAAGGAGCAGAAGATGGAGCCTCGAAGGAAAGTTATAATTTCTTCCCATTTTGGAAAAGGGGGAGAAAATCATCAGAATCAACCCGCAAGCCCGAAGGTAAAAAGTCAAAATTCATCTAAGGAATTAATGGCAAAGGTGCAGGCTAGTGGAGGAAATGTTAAAAATTTTCCTTCCTGAAATATGATTAAAATATGAAATGAGAAGCGCTACCCCTTAGCCAATCATATGAGGACACACGTCTTGCGAAAGGGTGGAGCTGCGGAGGAAAATTGAAAAATTTTCCTTTGTCTAAAACGATGCAAAATGTGTAAAATTGAGTCGTGACTCCGTATCCAATAATATTACACCACGTTTCAAACCCAAATCGCAAAGGCAAAGTGGCGGAGGAAATCAAGAATTTTTTCTAATTTTCAAAAAGTTGTAAAAAGGTCAAAAGTGTCCCCGAGGCCTGTTTTTCCTAAATTTGCCACGTGGAGGGCTTAGATTTAAATATAAGAACAGATCAACGGTAACTATGTATTTCACCAGTTTGGCTGCCATTTAAGCTCTAGGAAGTTTGGAGATGCATTTTTTGCATCAATCTTCATCGATTTTTTGCCAATTCATGTCATTTTGGCCCGTAGGGTCTGAATTGATCGAATTAGGGGGGCTCAATTTGTGAATCCAAAGCACATTTCAAATGAATTTTTACTCTAATTCATGAAAAACGTGAATTACCAAATCCAATATTGCAGATTAAAAAATTGGGAAAGGAAAAGATGAAATAATGAAATGAAAGGGGTCTACACGCATGGGGAATGAAAAACGTGCTTCCACTTTGAAGAATGATAAAATTTTTGTAATGATTCACATTTTGAAAGAACAACTGGAAACTTTTTTTGAGTTTTTAAATGTCATTTTCCAGAAACATTGCAAAGAAAAGGTGCTTCGAATATTCCACTTTTGGAGGGAAGATTTGAGGGGCAAAGTGAGTGAGTGAGTGAAAGTTATTTATTGCATGAATTTTTCATGCAAATGGTCTGAGAAACTTGGAATTTTCATGGGAAAATCTGGAAAGAATCCCATTATTTGAGAAACCACCTGAGAACCATTTTAAATCCTTTTTACATCAAATTTGTATCATGTTAGGTTGGTTACAGATGTATAGCCACTAATAATCTCTAAGATTGTTCTTATAACATTCCCCTAGTAACTAGATTATTTTGTGTTGTCTCTTGGTAAAATTTGCATTTACTTATGTTTTAGAATGTTTTCAATTTGTGTTTATTACTCCTGTTGCAATTTGATGTTTGGAATTTCCTTTTGATCATGCAGATCTAATTCTAGTAACAACGTAGTGGCGTTTGCAATTCCCAAATCATGTAACAACCTCGACAACTGATATATTCCTCTTTTGCATTCAAGTGTTGACATGTGATTTTCTAGATAAAGATGTGTTCTTTTGACTATTGAAGATCATGCTTGATAAGAATAAATATTTTCTGTTCTTAAAATCATTAGAATAAAATTATATGGTTGTCAAGAATTCATTTGCACTTCAGAAAGATGAGCTGTGATATGGTTTTAAGAGTTGTAAACTTATTTCTTCTTTAGACTCTTCCGTGGATCATTTTTTAGTGATCCAAGGAATTTTTCAAGTCTTCTTCATAGACTAAATGGTAAAATTGACATTCAGTAGTTTAAGGAACATAGAAGACTAAATTTTACATGATACTAATTCTTGGACTTGTTGCAACGTGTTTTTGTTTAGCTATATGTTTGTGCCTGGGTCTTTGGTGATTGATCTTGTCAGGACATTAAGGACTTAAGAAAAATTCATTTCTATGAGGAGAAGTTTGGAGTCCTAAAAATCTAAAGACTATCCTAATGGTAACCTAAGCTAGGTAGGAACAACTATGTTCTAGATATGTTTATTTTTTGGAATTTTGTTCTAACCTTATCCTCTTATTCTAATTGTGGGGTTGGCATCCTAACCTAACCGTTACACAAATAAAATGAGGGAAGATTTACTAAAGGGATACTAAGGTATTTTAGCTACTACCTAATACTAAAGGGTTGTGATTTGAACCTAACCTAAGATGGGAATTCTAATGGCTAATGTTCCAAGGTCTATGTTGGTAATTGTTAAATTAACCTAAGTTCTATTTGAATCTAACCTAAACTAAAGGGAACCTAAAGGGGGCACATGACATAGGGGCAATGGTTCCAATGACATTTAAATGATTTGAAAGGGGTTTAAATGATAAGGTACTACCAGATTTGGCAGGGAGCTAGTGGACTTAGTGGAGGCCTATGTGGAAGCTCCACTAACAGATGGAATTGTATTTTTGTGTTGATTTGGCATTTGCCAAATTTAGGAGGAAGTGGAAAGGAAATATAAGAGGGAATTTTGGATTAAATGGAATTTATGAGCCTCGGTATTCACGTGTAAACTATCTTGGAAACTTAGGAGGCGGGTTTGTAGGAGGTCATTTTGTTTTGCATGCATGGCAGATTTTTCTCTGCATAGAACTAACTGGTTCTTTGAACCTGTAGTTTGACTTTCATTTCAAAGGTATTTTTGGTTTCTTCAGCCTAATTTTGATCAAAGGAAATTATTTGAGGAAAAGGAGGAAGAGATGTTTGATTGTTGATCTATCTTGGAGGATAAAAAGAGTTGGAAGCTTGGTTGGAAGTCTCCTTCGATTTGGTGGAGGCACTATCAGGCATGATGGGCTCTAACTATTAAAATTCTTTGCGTTCTTCTAAATGAATCATTAGAAAAACTTTGCTCTCATGAGATTCTTTTTTTCTTTTCTTTCTAGTTATTTTTCTTGTTGGGTTTTATGAATCCATGGAAAAATAGTATTGTTTGAAAACTACCTTTCTGTGCTAGTTTTACGACCTACATGCAAGTAAAAATTGTATTATAACTTGTTTTGTATCTCTGTTACACTCTCTAGATCTTGTATTCAATGGTTATGTGCATTGAACTAAATTTTGAGACAATAAAATCATATTACCTTAGGGAAACTTTAGTTCTATTTTATATTGCTTTTGGGTTGCGTTCTTTGGATGCAGACTCGAATTGAAACTTTGTGTTTTGTTTAACCTTGTGATAGAGCTTCATTTGAGAGGAACCACTGTTTTGGACTCTTATGTATTACTAAACTATTACATAGAGTTTTTATTTATCACTGTACTCACATTATTTTTCTTGTGAAGTTCTGAACATTTTGCATGAAGCTTGGGTTTGACACTAAACTCTAATTTAACACTTTAGTGTTATGAGCTTATATTTTGATCGATATATTTGATTTTGTTAGGCATTTTTATATTGGGCTATTCTTTTGTTAAAGGTTTAGCTTATAACTCTTTATTTTTGTAAATCACTCACCAGGAGACTGGGTGAAAAATTGTTTGAGTTGCTTGAAATCTTTTGAGCTTTGGAACTGGAAGCGTCTTAAGGAATGTTGAATTTCTGTTTTGTTTTTGACTGTATCGACTTCTTGAGATAGTATGAGCGTGGGAATTGGAGGAAGTGTTATCTCCCCACTGTTTGGAAGAAACCCATGTCTGGGTTGGCTATATTATTTTGTACTAAGGCACCATTGTTGTAATTTCATGGTTGTGAAGTTCTGTTTTGATGTTTTGTTCTTGTTTCTTTGGAATTTAAGTCCGAGACAACTTCTATATTTAGTGTTTTGGGTTCTAGCACTCCCTCTCTTCTGTCTCTTTGAATGAATTGGGTCTTAGTGGAAGATTTGGGTTATTACCTTAAACACTGAAATAATTAGGAAGGATTACTTCTCTGTTCAGTTTTATTGAGTTTGATTCTTTGAATCATGAATTGTTTACTTTTTGTATTAATTGGTTAGCCTTTGTGAGACTTCCATTTTGGGTTCGTGGGTAATTCTGAACCTTATCATTTATTGATTTGGGATATAATTCTCGACTGAAATAATGAATAAGACTTGATTTCTCTTTGTGAAAGATTATATATATATATATATATATATATATATATTTGTATTCTTTTGAGATCAGTTTTGGTTTGGGTCTGCAGTATGTTTTCAACCAGATTTAAATTGAAACTGGAACTCATTTTCTTTAGTTGTATGAAACGATTTATTAAATGGAAATTTCCTTGGTAGGGTGAATTTTTCTCTTTCCTTTGATAGGAAAATTGTTTTTACTTTTTTCTATTCGATTCCATTTGGAAATAGTGATTTCTCTTGACCTGTTGGTCTACCTTGTTCATTGATTGAAATAATGTTGAGAGCTAGTAGCCAGGAATGTTCTGCTGATTAAGTACATTGATACTTATGGGTTTGACTATCATAGACTAGTCTTACCTAGTTTACATGGAAGGGAGTAGGTTTTCTCTTTTACTCTTTACCCTTTGTGAAGAACTTGAGTAGAGATTAACTCCTCTTCGGGGCTACTTTTTTTGTGATCACTTTTTTTTGAACTTTGTTTGATAATTTCTTCATGGAAAGTTGGAATTGGAGTTTCAGTTGGAATGTTATGGTTTTCCTTACCTTCTTGTTTGGTTTTGGAGTTCTGTTTGATGTATATTATATTGATTGAATGTGCAATATTGTTATCCCAGAAAGGAACAGGTAACTCATGTTATAATCTGGTCTGTTTGATATAATGTTATAGGTTTGGGATAAGTTTATAATGGTTCTTTTCATTCCTTACTTTTGATATAGATGAATCATCCCTAAACGAACCATGTTTTATACATTTATTTTATCTCTTATAAAAGATAAATGTGGTATTCTATTAGGATATAATTATGAAATAATGGGATGACAGGTTTGGTTGTTTGTTTTCTAGCCATTGATAGTATTAAAAGAAATTTAAGATCTTAGGCTGATATTGTTAATTATATTATTATTTTCTCCTTAAAGTTGATCTAGATTTATTAATGAAATTCCTTTCTTTTTGTTATCACTTATGCTGATTGTATGATGATTTAATTATCTCATCAAAGCAATGTTGCTTTAATGATACAATTAGTGGAATGC
This sequence comes from Taxus chinensis, assembly GCA_019776745.2. NCBI lineage: Eukaryota > Viridiplantae > Streptophyta > Pinopsida > Cupressales > Taxaceae > Taxus > Taxus chinensis. The sequence goes on from CM034154.1 coordinate 489,490,993, forward strand.
ACTTAGTTTTAATGATTAGTGTTTATCATGCTTAGTTCATTGAACTGACCTGTGCTAGCTATTTTTGCAGATGGACGACTTAAGTGGTAAAAGAAGGCAAAAACTTATATGATGCATTGGCTGATATATGTATAATTCTTAGTAAAGAATTCTGATTCATTATTTTGTTGTATTGTAAAGAAAAGTTGTATACTTTATAGAATGAGGGTTATTGTTATGCAGTTGCCTAAAGAGCATAGTCTTGTAAATTTTATAAGTTGTAATGATGAATTGTGAGTTGTTTTTTATTTGCATGGGTTGTGAAAATTATCTCGTACTTTTATAAAGAAGATGAAAGTTCTATCTTGTTGATATTCTTTATATTATGTTATACTTATCTTGTTATCTTTTATAAAATGGATAATGGGAATTAGTTCAATTTCCCCTATAATTAAGAAACTTGTTGAGTTGCTTAATATGATGTGTTTTATCTAAATAATTTAACATAATAAGGTGATGCATAATGAACATGTATTAAGAAATATGGATATTGGGAATGATATACCCTAATACTTAATCATGTAGAGAAATATTCTTTCTCTCTCAATTGAATATAAACCTAAAAGGTTTGGAAGTATGATTACTATTTATTAGACTTCATTTAGTATGAAGTCTACTTTAATTAGTTATATGAGGTTGTTAAACCTTCCTGAAAGTTAAAGAACATTTAAATAGAAACTTATGATTTCACTGTCCTTTTTTGGTTAATTGTTGGTTTAACTGAGAAAAAAAACATTAAAAGAAACCATAAGTTTAACAAAGTTCTTTAATAATTGATTGATACAAGTATATAATAAGAACTTATGGAGTGTTGGATTAGGGTTTAGCAAGGTTGTTTTAGTCAAGATATAATCCAAATTAACAACATATTAACAATATCCTTGGGGTATGTACATCTCGATGAGGTAGTTTCTATAGGATGTTGGCACACGCCAACTGCAGGGCTGTAATTTTGAGAAGACTTGGGTCTTTTCGAGAATACAGTGTTGTAGTTGACATGTGGCATCACCCTTCCGTATTGATCATCCAAATCTACACACAAAAAGAACTTATACTTGAACTTAGTTTCTCTCTAGGTCAGGATAGGAGCATATTTAGGATATGAATTATCTCCCAATGGCTCAGCATACCTTGTCACATATGATTGACTTAGGTCAATTGAGTATGCCCATTTACCCTAAGCCATTGTGAGTGTCTTCCTATAATAAGTTATGTTTCTATCTAGTGCTAGGGTTAAACCTGGGTAAAGTGGACTTATGGTAGTCAGTAAAGACCGATAATGATAATAGAGGAGTGAGGTGAAGGATGTATACCAATATGATGAGTATGCCATCTAGGAATAGTGACATACACAGTATGTTGTAAATCTTTGGCTAAAGTATCGCAAGTTGTTGGTTGTGTTGTCCTATGTCACCAAGTTTAAAACAACATGATATCAGATGAATATTGGTAAAAAATATTTGGTTTTTTTAATAAAGAGATTACTCAGTACCTAGTGTAGGGTAAAAATACCAAGTATACGAAGTATATGATATGTATTCAATACATAAGATAACATAAATAGATTGGTAGATTACCAAGTTATGGAATGAATAGATCAGTGGATCACCGAGTCATTACTACTGCATATGGTTATCTATTTGAATTCAATTGGTATGGAATGTTTGTTCTGAATAATACTTTATTTAAAATAGTGAACATTATATATATATATATAAATCCATTGTTTCTAAAGTCTTAAAATGGGAATGTTACATCTTGGTATCAGAGCTGAAGGTTGTAGCTCTTAGACCTATTGTGTCCATAATCTGATGAAACTTAAATTTTCTTGTAACAAAAAATGGTTAGAACAAGAGGAAATGTTGCAAATAACCCTCCGCCTGAGGAAGGAGTAGTAACTGCCAAGAAACTCGATGAAATCCTTGCTGCCCTGTTGGACACAAGATATTGTTTGGTTATTCTTGAACAACAAGTAATGGGTAATGAGGAGGAAGAAGATGATGATAACAATAATCATCCACCTCTAGGGGACAAAGCCAATGTGGGTGTTGATAATAACAATGTTAACATACATGTTCATCCTTAGAATAAAAAGGTTAAGCTAGTAGCTGAACTTACTAATGATATAAAAAGGATAAGTCCACCTAAGTTTGATGGCACCACATTAGGAGATGGAGCTAAGAACTCGCTTAGTGAAATGGAGAAATAATTTTCAATAAGGAATTTCTCAGAAGAAATAAAGGTGATATGGGCAACATATCAGCTTTCTCACGAAGCATCTTCGTGGTGGGACAGCTGTAAGGCTGAGTTGAACATTGATGAAGCCAGTATCACATGGGACCAATTTAAAGGTTACTTTAGGAAATGATGGCTACCACAAATCTACTATGATCAGAAAATTATTGTATTCCAGAACTTAGCTCAAGGAAAGATAACTGTAACTGAGTACTGGGAGTGATTTACTAAACTCCTTAAGTATGTGCCTCAGTACCAAATTGATGAGAAGTTCAAGATACAAAAATTCATCATGGGATTGAATCCCATTATAGGGGGAGAGGTGGATGTTCACAGCCCAACCACGATGGAAGGGGTTGTTGAAAAATCCATAAGGCAGGAAAAAAAATTAAAGGCGATTTCTGCTCACAAGGAGGAAGTAAGGAAGAAAAATCCCAACTCCTCTTCATCATCTCTTACACCCAAGAAAGGACCATGGAAGAAATTTAGGATGAAATGTAAGTTTTCATCTGATACTAATAAGAAATCAGCAACAAATAAGTTTTCTAGTAATGCACAGAACAACTTTGCTAAGAACAATAATAACGGACATAAGTCTTATAGGGGTCAAAATGATAACTCCAAGGCTAGAAATAAACCCGAGCCTAAGAATGGACCTATAGGAGGCTATTATAACTGTGGCAAAGATCATTACATGAATCAATGTCCTCTGAAGAAGGATGATCATAATAAATAGCATAAGATACACACTGTAGTAGCTGACAAGCAGGTTGAGAAACAGGCCACACCCATAGAAGTTTTGGGTAAGTTATTTGGCTTACCTATAACTATTCTATTTGATACCGGAGCTACTGAATGTTTTATTTCTAGTAAATTAGCATCATAAATAAAAAGAAAAGTTAGAAACATGGATAAAACATGGACTGTACAGTATGGGAACAATGTTGCTCATATAGTTAATATGTGTCTTTTTGGAGCAGTCCTTGATTTACCTAGCTTTTCCACTGAGGTTGATCTTTATGTTGTACCTTTGGGGTCTTATGATGTAATCCTAGGTGTTAATTGGTTAGTAGAACATAAGGCTAAAGTGGATTGTTTTGAAAAACACATTAGTATTTTAGATGACCTGTAGAAAACAACAGAGATTCAGGGTGTGAAACGTGAGATTTCTGTTAGAAAACTCTTAGCTATGCAACTTAAAAAGGACAAAAATAAAGGATGTACCTTATATGTAGTAAAAATTACTAAATTAATAGAAGAGAGAAGTGATATTATGGAATGATATCAAATATTATGAGACTTCAATAACGTATTTCCAGAAGAATTGCAAGGTCTTCCACACAAAAGGGAATTTGATTTCAGAGTTGAGATCAAACCTGGAACTGAACCTATTTCTAAAGCACCGTATCAAATGAATACTAAAAAATTAGTAGATTTTAAGGTTCAGTTGCATGAAATTTTGTCTCAAGTTTGATTATACCAAGTGTTTCACCCTGGGGAGCACCTATAATTTTTTTTTAAAAGAAAAATGGAACACTTAGATTGTGCATTGATTACAGAATATTAAATAAGGCACCAATCAAGAATATATACCCTCTCCCTAGGATTGATGATTTATTTGATCGGATGTATGGAGCATCGGTATATTCTAAGATAGATCTTCATTCTAGATATCATCAATTACAAATTAAGGATGAGGATTTTCATAAAATAGCTTTCAAAACAAGGTATGGACATTATGAGCTCATGGTTTTACCTTTTGGATTAACTAATGCACCTACAAAATTTATGAATTTAACGAATAATATATTTCAAGAATACTTGGAAAAATTTGTTCTCGTATTCTTGGATGACATTCTCATATATTCAAAAATTATTGAGAAACATCATGAGCATTTGAAGATAGTTTTGGGAATATTAAGAAAGGGATAGTTATTTGGTAAGCTGTCTAAATGTTCTTTCTATGACACAGAAGTACACTATTTGGGTCATGTAATAAGTAAAGATGGAATTTTTGTAGATCCTTCAAAAATTATAGCTATAACAGAGTGGCCTGCACCTAAGAATGTACATGCAGTTAGAAGCTTCATGGGACTTGCTAGCTACTTTAGGAAATTTGTAAAATATTTTTCTAAGATAACTACACCAATAACTTCCTTACAGAAGAAAGATAAAAAGTTTTTTTGGAGTGAGAAATGTGAAAGTGCATTTAAAACCTTGAAGGAACAGTTAAATTCAACACCTATTCTTGTAGTACCATATCCTAATGGAGATTTTATGGTGATAATTGATGCATCAGGTGAAGGTCCAGGAGGTATTTTGCTACAAAATGGTCATTTAATATCTTATGAAAGTAGAAAACTAAAGTTACATGAGTTGAATTATGCTCCACATGATTTAGAGCTTGTTGCCATTGTCCACGCAGTACAAGTTTGGAGACATTACCTACTTGGTAAACCTATTGAATTGAAAATTGATCACCTTGGACTGAAGTATATCTTCACTCAGCCAAATATTAATGCAAGACAATGAAGGTGGTTAGATTTTGTCCCAATATGATTTTGACGTCAGTTATATTAAGGGTAAAGAAAATAGAGTGGTGGATGATCTAAGTCATAGGAAGCACATTTCTGCTCTTATAACGTTAATAACTTGGTTTAAGGATGAAGTAAAAAGTGTGATGGAATCTGACTCTTACTTTCAGCAAGTAAAAGTAGCGCTTGCTACAAATTCGAATGATTTGAGGTATAAAGGTTTTCACTTTGATAAAGAAGGAATCTTACAATTTGAAAATAGAGTCTATGTACCTTCGCTAAATGATTTAAGAAAGAAATTTTTAGTAGAATTTCACAACTCACCTTTTTCTGGACACCCAAACATTAAAAAAATGCTTATTGATATAAAACAACAATATTTCTAGAAAGGAATGAAAAATGATGTTCTAGACTTTGTGACACATTGCCTTGAATGTCAATGTGTTAAGGCGGAACATATGCACCTAGCTGGTTTGTTGTATCCTCATAGCATACTGCAGTACAAATTACAAGTAATAAGCATGGATTTTATACAAGGGTTTCCTATGTCAAGAAATAAGCATGATGTTATTTTAGTAGTTGTGGATAAACTAACAAAACTAGCACATTTATTTGTTGGGAATATGAAGGATGATTTTCCTATTTTGGTAAGAAGATTTGTACAGAAAATATTCAGATCACATGGAGTACCTGAATTAATCATTTTGGATAGAGATCCTATAATGACGTCAAGATTTCGGAAAACGCTTAATACATTCTAGGAACTAAGCTAAATTTCAGTTCTGTGTATCATCCAGAAACAGATGGATACTGAAAGAGTAAATCAACTTTTAGAAGATATGTTACGGATGTATTACATGGATCAATAGTATAAGTGGGAAGAGTACCTTCCATTAGTTGAATTCACATACAATAATACATATCATGCTTCTCTTAAGATGGCACCTTTCAAGGCATTATACGGAAGAAAATGTAGAACCCATGTTAGTTGGGATAACATAGAAGATAGAAAGGTAATTAGACCTTAAATTCTTACTGAAATGGAACATCAAGTTAAATTGATTTGTGAACACTTGAAAGAATTAGCAGATAGGTAAAAGAGTTATGCTAACTTAAAGAGGGTTGATAGGAAATTTTAACTTAGTGAGAAAGTCTTTCTTTGGGTTAAACTGAAAAATATTTCTATAACTTTTGGAAAGGCTGCCAAGTTATCACCTCGTTATGTGGGACCTTTTGAGATAGTTGAAGTAATCAACCCTATAGCTTATCGTTTAGCATTACCTCATGCTTTTTCATGAATGCATGATGTTTTCCATATTTCTTTGCTTAAGAAATATGTTTCAAATTTATCACAAGTGTTAAATTGGAATTCCTTGCAAGTCTAGGACCCAGGAACAATCATGGTTAAACCCATATAAGTTCTTGAAACTCACCAGTTGCATTTGAGAAATCATGAGATAAGTCAATAAAAGGTCCAATGGGACCATTTTAATGAAGAAAGTGCAACTTGGGAAAACCTTGAGGATGTGAAAACTAATTTTCCATATCTATTTGAATAGGATTGACTCTGTTGAATGATAAAAATGTGTTAATTTATCTTTGTAATACAATAAGTATACCATTTTTGGGCAGATATATATTTATTTTGAATAAACAACTATATAATGCTGATTTCTAGAACTTAATTAATGTTGATACATTTTGCAATATGGTAAGAAAAGTGAATAGGATGATTTTTCGTTGATGCAATTTGTTAAAATTGAGATAATCTACAGGATAATGATTCTTTTTGGAGGGAAACATGTAACACCCTCGACAACTGATATATTCTTCTTTTGCATTCTAGTGTTGACATGTGATTTTCTGGATAAAGATGTGTTCTTTTGACTGTTGAAGATCATGATTGATAAGGATAATTTTTTTATATTCTTAAAATCATTAGACTGAAATTATATGGTTGTCAAGAATTCATTTTCACTTCAGAAAGATGAGCTGCGATCTGGTTTTAAAAGTTGCAGGCTTGTTTCTTCTTCTGACTCATCCTTGGATCAATTTCAGTGATCCAAGGAATGTTTCAAGTCTTCTTCATAGACTGAATGGTAAAATTGACATTTAGTAGTTTAAGGAACATAGAATATTGAATTTTAAATTATACTAATTCTTGTTCTTGTTGCAACATGTTTTCGTTCAACTGCATGTTTGTGCCTAGGTCTTTGGTGATTGATCTTGGTAGGATAACGAATTAAGCAAAATTCAATTCTCTGAGGAGAAGTTCAGAGTCCTAAAAATCTAAGGACTATCCTAATGGTAACCTAAGCTAGGTACAAACAACTATGTTCTAGTTATGTTTATTTATTGGAATTCTATTCTAACCTAAGCCTCTTTTTCTAATTGTGGGGTTAGCATCCTAACCTAAGTGTTACGCTAAGTAAATAAGGGAAGATTTACTAAGGGGATACTAAGATATTTTAGCTACTACCTAATACTAAAGGGTTGTGATTTGAACCTAACCTAAGATGGGAATTCTAATGGCTAATGTTCTAAGGCCTATGTTGGTAATTGTTACATTAACCTAAGTTTTATTTGAATCTAACCTAAACTAAAGGGAACCTAAAGGGGGTGCATGACATAAGGGTGATAGTTCCAATGGGATTTACATGATTTGAAATGGTTTAAATGATAATTTACTGCCAGATTTGGTAGGGGGGCAGTGGACTTAGTGTAGGCCTACGTGGAAGCTCCACTAATAGATGGAATTATATTTTTGTGTTGATTTGGAATTCACCAGATTTAGGAGGTGGTGGAAAAGAAATATAAGCAAGAATTTTGGATTGAATGGAATTTATGAGCCTCGATCTTTGCATGTAAACTGTCTTGGAAACTTAAGAGGTGGGTTTCTAGGAGGTCATTTGGTTTTGCATGCATGGCGGATTTTTCTCTACATAAAACTAACTGGTTCTTCGAACCTATAGTTTGACTTTCATTTCAAAGGTATTTTTTGTTTCTTCACCCTAATTTTGATTAAAGGAAATTATTTGAGGAAAAGGTGTTCCTTTGATTGTGAAGTCATGCTTGATATGGACTGTATCTTCTTTGCAATTGAAGATCTTTGACTGAGTCGGAATATGATTGGACTCTTTTATTTCTTTCATTTTGCACCTGAGTTTAATCTGATCTCAGAATGAATTGTGGATTTATCCATCTATAAGACTCAGCCTTGGATCAGTGGCATTGATCCAAGAGATGCTTTAAGTTTATTCGGGATGAACAAAAATTATAGACCTTACGTAGGTTGCAAGGTCTGAATGCGTTGAATAAGCTATTCCGGAGTCTAACTCAGGCTGATCGTGTTAAATGAATTGGTTCCCGATATCGTAATATCAGGAAGGTCTTGATCGTGGGCCAGGTAATAAATTCAGATACATTTATACTACTAGCTTATTATCAGTGCTGGATTGAATCCATTACGGGAATGTATATCTGTTGGTTCTTATTCTGAACATTCTAAATGTTAGACCTAAACTGGATTTATTAAGGTTAATAACCTATGGGTTGGATTAGTGTTAATCTAACCTAGCCCTAAGCTATAAGCTAAAAGTTCCTAAAGTTAGCAACCTAGCACTAAGGAAGTTAGACTAAGTATCACCTTATGATCTAACCTATGTTTCTAACCTAACTAATGTTAGTGGAGGAAGGGGACCTATGAAGGGGTGCGAGCCATGGGCGGTAGTTTCTATGGCATTAAATGAAGGAGATAAGCATGAAGGACAAGGAATTAGCGGAGGTTTCAAACGGCCATCGAGGCCGACGTGGCAGAGTCGCCAAATTTAGAAATGGTCTTTGATTTGCATTTGTCCATCGCCAACTATGGCGGTCGGTGGCAATGGAGATTGAGCGGGAATTTTGGAGTTAATGCAATTAATGAACTCGGTCTCCGAGCTCGGATTTCTCGGGAAGACATGCAAAATGGAAAACTGGTTGTTTGTTTGGTTTTTCATGCGCTCCGGGTTTCTCTTCTGTTTGATCACTGGTTCTTTGCACCAGTCTACTTGGTGTTGCATGGCAACTATGAGAATAACTAGCTCTTTTCTCTGTCGAGGAAAGTTTATAAGGCATGGAAATAACAAATTATTGTTGTTGAATCTAACGTGGAAAAAGAGGAGAAGGCTCGAGCTCTTTCAGAGGTCTTCTTCGGATTTTTAAGCAACATTACCAGGCATGTTAGGCCCTAACTTTTAAAAATCTTGCTTTCTTTCAAATGATTTCATTAGAACAACTCTGTTCAGATGATTTTTGGGTTCAGTTGGTTTTTAAGGTAGCTTTGTAAGAATTAGTTGCTGTATCTTCTTACTGGCTCGATTTTTCAAATGAACCCTTGATGGGTGTGCATTTTGTTTCATACTGTTGAATTATCTTGCTGTGTTTTGCATTTCGGTTAGATTTCGTAGAAATGCTTGCAAGGCTAATATACGCATTCGGCTTTGTGGGAGTCCATGAATTGTTTTCTTGTTTGATTCAGACTTCCGTCGATACCTTGTTTCACTTGTTGAAAAGGATACTGTTGGAATTCTTGAATGTACAGTATATTTTGACTTCTATATAAGTTATGTCATGAGTAATATATGTCATTGTAGCTGTTGGACTTCTTGAAATGAAATTATGTCTTGGCTTCTGAAGAAGTACAGCCGTGAATACATTATGTTATTGAATTCCGTTGGAATCCTTGAGTAGATAGTATTTTTGACTTCTGTAGGAGTTTTAGATTGAGAATATTACTTGGGTTCGACTCCTTTTGAACTCTTGAAGCGTATATTATGTTTTCCTCTTCTGTATAAGCTTAGAGCGAATATTGTTGTTATGGACTCAGTTGGAGTCCTTGTTATGAAACCAGTGTTTCTGCTTCTGTATAAGCCTGGTTGTGAATACTTATTATTATTGGCTCTGTTGGAATCCTTAATATATATTATATATATATATATATCTTGTATTTCGGCTTCTGTAGAAGTTAGTCGTGAATGCCATACGTTTCTACTTCTGTAGGAGTTCAGTTGTGAATACGGTATGTTATTGTTTTGGTTGGAATTCTTGAATTTAATATGTATCTTGTATCTTTCTACTTCTGTAGAAGTTTATTTGAAGAATACTACATGGGTAAGACTCCTTTTTAATCCTGGAAGCGTATATTATGTTTTCTCTTCTGAATAATCTCAGTTGTGAATACTGTTGTTATGGACTCAGTTGGAGTCCTTGATATGTAACTGGTGTTTCTACTTCTGTGTAAGCCCAGTTGTGATTACGGTCGATATTGACTCAGTGAGAGTCCTTAAAATGTATCTAGTATTTTAAACTTCTGTCAAGCTTGGTTATGAATGCTGTTGTTTTATTATGAATACTAAATGATATCGACTTCGATGGAGTCACTGAAAGGTAATTTATGTTGTAACTTCTGTAGAAGTTTTTGCTGTGAGTACTTTTAGGATTCTTGATTGTTGTCATATGAATTCAACTTCAATTGAAACCTTTAATATAAGTATTGGTTGGATTTGGCACTGTTGGAGTCCATGATATGCTGTGAGTTGGCTCGATTCTTGATTTCAGTCCTCGCTGAGCATGCATATCATTTTGACTCTTTCTTATCATCGTTGTGTTATGTTCAGTTCAATTCAGATGAATTAAAGGTTGGGTTTTCTTTATCAACTCGATTTTGTTGATACCCTGTTATATGTTGTAGTAACTCGACTTCAAATGAAACCTTGAGGAAAAATTTATTGGGATTTGCCTAGTTGAATGAAGCTGTGCTCTGTCAAACAATGGCGATGGGTATATTCATATTGTTGAATGTTATGAAAAGGAATTGTTGAATCTGTTAAGTTTGGATTACTTACTGTTGCTTGTCGCGAGAGCTACTGTATTGCTTAGTAAGCTACAGGAAATTTTTATATTTAAATTTTGATGAAACTGTGGTTCTTCTTGTGGTCTCGTCTGACTTAGTCGCATGCGTATAATGTGAATGCTTTACTCTTGAGGAGACGGTACAGTCATGAGCATGATTGGAAGGGAAATCTGAATGTCTCGGTTTCTTTCTCTTCTGCTGTAAAGTATATGTTGATAAATTTATATTTAATTGTTGGATTTGTAAAACATACTGATGGATTCATGAATTGTTAGGATATTCATTTTGTTGAATATAATGGCCTGTCGGATGTTTGCTGTCCTTGGGATTCAGATGGATAGTTGTTTTAGATGCATTTGTTCTTCTTGGTCACTAACATTTATGAAGAAATATATGAAAAGTATCTAGGACTATTTAGTAACTATAATACGAGTTACGCGTTATAGTCATGTTTGAATTACAAAAGAGCATAGTCTGAAATATGTTTACATGTTTGGTGAATTAATTTCATTTAAACAGGTTGTTTAATGAAAACAATTGGTGGATTGCAATTGTTTTAAGATTTAGTGCTTATCATGCTCAGTTCACCGAACTGACCCATGTTGACAATTTTTGCAGATGATTGCCGTAAGTGGTAAAGGCACGCAGATCTGATATGATGTTCAGATTGTTTAATTTGGTTTTATGATGAAATCCAACTTGATTCTCTGAATGTACTACTTGAAGAAAGATGTTCTTTTGCTGTTGAGTATTGTATCGGATATGCTGAATGCATAAAATGTATTTGATTAGCTTTGAAAGGAATGAAAAGAGATATTTGTTACTTATGTGTTTGTATTCGTATCTTGATGGTTTGATCTTCTTCGGTTCGAATGATCTTGAGAGCATTGTTATTATTGTATAACTTTGAGACTTTTGTGAATATCTAAGTAAGCTTGCAAGGTTATGTGACTGAATACTTATGATTGTTTAGTAGTTCTATTATGTTCTATTTATAGCTAAATTGGAACTTAGATCATTGTCTTTCGGGAAGCTAGGGTTAAAATAAACCTGAGCAGGAAGCTAAACGAGCTGAATAAATTATTACTTCCTAGTCTTGATCTAAGGCAAGACAACGTTTAATTGGATTCTTAATCACTATATCTCGATACTAAAAGTAAGATATAATTTCAGTTATGAGAATTGATATAAACCAAAAAAAAAGGGTTTGGTTAGCAATCTCATGTGAAGATTAAGGGTTATTGTCCAGTTTCGTTGATTTAGATTTATGTTTTTCTATGAACTCCTTGAAGGGACCTCTAGTCTTAATAACTTCTCTTGTGTAATGGGTTTTACTAATAAAGGTAATTCTAAGGTGAGGAACCCAAGGATTGAGAAAGACTACCCTTAAGGGAGCGCTTGATAGTATAATTTTAACTCAACGTAAGAAACACCTTATTAATTTAGTAGATCTTATCGAGGTGGATTTAAAGGTTGATGGCACAAGTCAACTGCAGGGTTGTACCTTCGAGAAGATTAGGATCTTCTCGAAGATACAACAATGCAGGTGACTTATGGCGACACCCTTTGCATTGATCGTTAAGATTTACACCTTAACTCGAACAAGTTACTCTGGGACTGATTAGGAATGTGGTCACGTTATAAGGCTGCCCTAGGAGACTCGGGGTATCTTGACACACTGGATTAACTAGGGTTGATCCAGTATGTCAGCGTATCCCTAGTCCTCGGGAGCATCCCTATAACGTTGTCATCTTACTAATCCATTCCTGAGTGAATAACTTGGGACAGGAGAGTCTGACAGAAGTCAGTATAAGACATTCTACATAACATAGGAATGGGGTGAAGGACGTATTCCAGATTGACGAGTATGCCGTCAAGGAATACGAGACATAAGCATTATGTTTCAAATCTTTGGCCAAAGTATCGCAAGCTGCTGATTGCGTTGTCCTAAGTCACCTAGTCTAAGGGATGAGATGCCGATGAATAATGGTAACAATTATTCAGATAGGTTCCTTGGACAGAGCATTCTGAATCCCAGAATAGGGAAGAGAACCGCAAGAGTGATGTGTTAAATAAAAATGCCAACTCTTAATACTCATGAATAGATCGGTAGATTACCGAGTCATGGAATGAATAGATCGGAGGTACTCCGAGTCATTACAGCTGCATATGGTTATCTGTTATAAGAATGGTTGTTTTGATTTGTGAGTTCTAAATTATGTATTTAGAACCAGGAAGCATTTGTAAAAAAAAAAAAAAAAAAAATTACTTGTTCTAATGTATAAAAATGAGGATGTTACATCTTGGTATCAGAGCTGAAGGTTGCAGCTCTTGGACCTATTGTGTCCATAATCTGATAAAAACCTGAATTTTCTTGTAACAGAAAATGGTTAGAACAAGGGGGAACGTTGCGAATAATGCTCCACCTGAAGGAGGGGTGGCAACAACCCAAAAACTTGATGAGATCCTTGCTGCCCTGTTGGACACAAGAGATCGTTTAGCTGTACTTGAACAGCAGGTGATGGGAAATGAGGAGGATGAAGAAGCTGGTAATAACAATCAGCAACCTCCTGAGGACAACCCCGATTTGGGTGTTGATATTAATGTTGGAAATGCACCTGTCCAACCAGAAAACAAAAAGGCCAGGTTGGCAGCAGAACTCACTAATGATATAAAAAGGATAAGCCCACCTAAATATGATGGCACCACATTAGGAGATGGAGCTGAGAACTGGCTCAGCGAAATGGAGAAGTACTTTGCAATAAGAAACTTCTCAGAGGAAACCAAAGCTATTTGGGGAGCCTATCAGCTTTCCCACGAAGCATCTTCGTGGTGGGATAGCCGTAAAGCAGAGCTAAATATTGATGAGACCAATATTACTTGGGATCAATTTAAGGGCTATTTTAGGCAACGATGGCTGCCACAACTTTTCTATGATCAGAAAATGACAGAATTCCAGAACTTAGCTCAAGGGAAGCTAACGGTAACTGAATACTGGGAGCGGTTTACAAAACTCCTCAAGTATGTACCGCAGTATCAAACTGACGAGAAGTTCAGAATACGGAAATTCATCATGGGATTGAATCCCGTGATAGGGGGAGAGGTCGATGTTCACAGTCCAACCACTATGGAAGGAGTTGTTGAAAAGGCCATAAGACAAGAACAGAAATTAAAGGCTATTTCTGCTCATAAAGAGGAAGTGCGGAAGAAGATTGCAAACCCTTCTTCAACCTCTCTTGCACCCAAAAAGGGACCATGGAAAAAGTTTGGAAACAAAAGTAAGTTTCCAGGGGATAATAGTAAGAAAGCAGTAGCAACTAAGCCTGCTGGAAATGTAAGGGATAATTTTGCCAAAAATTATAACAATGGGCAGAAGCCCTATGGAGGACAACGTGATAATTACAAGGCTGGAGGCAATTTTGAGCCTAAAAAGGGACCTGTAGGAGGCTGCTACAATTGTGGCAAAGACCACTACGCAAATCAGTGCCCTTTGAAGAAGGATGATCGTAATCAGTAGCATAAGATACATGCTGCAGTAGCAGACAAGCAAGCTGAAAAGCAAGTGACACCTATAGAAGTTCCGGGTAAGTTATTTGGCATACCTGTCACTATTCTTTTTGATACAGGAGCTACTGAATGTTTTATTTCTAATAAACTTGCTTCTAAACTTAAGAGAAAAGCTGGAAAAATGGATAAATCTTGGACTGTACAGTATGGTAATAACTCTGTTCATACAGTGAGTATGTGTCTTTTTGGGGCAGTCCTTGACTTACCTAACTTTTCCACGGAAGTTGACCTCTATGTTACACCTTTGGGATCTTATGACATTATCATCAGTGTCAATTGGTTAGCTGACCATAAAGCAAAAGTAGACTGCTATGAAAAGAACATCAAATGTTTAGATGATCGGCTGAAATCAACAGAGATTCAAGGTGTGAAACGGGAAATTTCAGTAAGAAAACTGTCACCTATGCAGCTTAAAAAGGCTAAAAACAAAGGATGTACCCTTTATGCAGTAAAGATATCTGAATTTACAGAAGAAGATGGTGATTCCATGAAACGATTTCCTCTGTTGCAGAGTTTCAAAGATGTTTTTCCGGAGGAATTACCAGGGTTACCACCCAAGAGGGAATTTGACTTCACCATCGAAATCAAACCAGGAACGGAACCTATTTCCAAAGCACCTTATCGGATGACTACTACAGAGTTAGTCGAGCTTAAGGCACAATTGCAAGAACTTTTGTCTAAAGGTTTGATTAGACCAAGTGTTTCACCTTGGGGAGCGCCTGTAATATTTGTGAAAAAGAAGGATGGAACACTTAGGCTGTGTATTGATTATCGGATGTTGAACAAAGCAACAATCAAGAACAGATATCCACTTCCAAGGATCGATGATTTATTTGATCAGATGCGTGGGGCAGCGGTTTATTCTAAGATAGATCTTCGATCTGGTTATCATCAGTTAAGGATTAGAGAAGAAGATATTCATAAAACAGCTTTCCGAACAAGGTACGGACATTATGAATTCACGGTTCTACCCTTTGGATTAACTAATGCACCCGCAGCTTTTATGAACTTAATGAATAATATTTTTCAAGAATATTTGGACAAGTTTGTACTTGTATTCTTGGACGATATTCTCATTTATTCTAAAAGTGTTGAGGAGCACAATGAGCATTTGAAGGTAGTTTTGGGAATTTTGAGAAAAAGAAAGTTGTATGGTAAGTTATCCAAATGTTCTTTCTTTGATTCAGAAGTTCACTATTTGGGTCATGTCATTAGCAAGGAAGGAATTGCTGTAGATCCTTCAAAAATAGTGGCAATAACTGAGTGGCCTGCACCAAAGAATGTGCACGAAGTAAGAAGCTTCATGGGTCTTGCTGGTTATTATAGAAAATTTGTTAAGGATTTTTCTAAAGTAGCTGCACCGATAACTTCATTGCAGAAGAAGGATAAGAAATTTATTTGGAATGATAAGTGCGAAGCGGCTTTCAAAAGTCTGAAAAGCCAGTTGACTTCCGCACCTATATTAGCTGTACCAGACCCTAATGGGAGCTTTACTGTTGTAACGGATGCTTCTGGGGAAGGCCTTGGAGGTGTTTTGTTACAAAATGATCAAGTCATAGCATATGAAAGTAGAAAACTTAAGTTACATGAGCTGAATTATGCTCCTCATGATTTGGAGCTTGCTGCCATTGTTCATGCGCTTCAAGTCTGGAGACACTATTTACTTGGGAAACCTTTTGAGTTGAAAACTGATCACTTAGGACTGAAATATATTTTCACTCAGCCTAATCTAAATGCCAGACAGAGAAGGTGGTTAGAATTTTTATCACAATATGATTTTGATATTAGCTACATCAAAGGGAAGGAGAATAGAGTAGCAGATGCTCTAAGTCGTAGGAGGCACATTTCTGCTCTTATAACATTAAGAACTCAGTTTAAGGATGAGGTAAAAAGTGCCTCAGAATCAGATACATACTTTCAGCAAGTAAAAGCAGCGCTTGCTGCAGAACCTAATGATGAAAGGTATAAAGGTTTTCATTTTGATAATGAAGGAATCTTGCGTTATGAAAACAGGGTATACGTACCTATGCTGAATGATTTGAGAAAGAAGTTGTTAGTTGAATTTCATAATTCACCTTTCTCTGGACACCCGGGTATCACAAAAATGCTTGCTGATCTGAAACAACAATACTTTTGGAAAGGTATGAAAAAGGATGTCATTGAATTTGTAACTCATTGTCTGGAATGTCAGTGGGTTAAGGCAGAACATATGCACCCTGCTGGACTGTTATATCCTCATAGCATACCGCAGTACAAATGGCAAGTAATAACCATGGACTTTGTACAAGGGTTACCCATGTCCAGGAATAAACATGATGTTATCCTGGTAGTTGTGGATAAACTAACTAAGGTAGCTCATTTCATCGCTGGAAATCTAAAGGATGATTCACCAGTGCTGGCCAAAAGATTCGTACATGAAATTTTCAGATTGCATGGTGTACCAGAATTGATTATATCTGACAGGGATCCTAGAATGACGTCAAGGTTTTGGCAAACGCTTAATACAGCTCTTGGAACGAAACTAAACTTCAGTTCTGCATATCATCCGGAAACGGATGGACAAACTGAGAGGGTAAATCAAGTGTTGGAAGACATGTTGCGAATGTATTGCATGGATCAACAGTATAAATGGGAAGAGTATCTTCCATTAGTTGAATTCGCATACAACAACACTTATCACTCATCTCTTAAAATGGCACCATTTGAAGCACTTTATGGAAGGAAGTGCAGAACCCCTGTTAGTTGGGATAGTGTTGAGGATAGAGTGGTAATTGGACCAGAGATCCTCACTGAAATGGAACAGCAAGTTAAGCTGATTCGTGAACGATTAAAGGAAGCAGCAGATAGGCAGAAGAGCTATGCTGACCTTAAGCGGGTTGATCGAAGGTTTGAGCTTGGTGAGAAGGTTTTTCTTCGTGTTAAACCCAGAAAGAGTTCTATAACTTTTGGCAAGGCTGCCAAGTTGTCACCTCGTTACGTGGGACCTTTCGAAATTGTCGAAATAATCAATCCTGTAGCTTATCGATTAGCATTACCACCTACTTTATCTCGCATGCATGATGTTTTCCATATTTCTTTGCTTAAGAAATACGTTTCAGATTTGTCACATGTCTTAAATTGGAATTCCTTGCAGGTCCAAGACCCAGGAATAATCGTGGTTAAACCCACACGAGTGCTGGAAACTCGCCAATTGCATTTGAGAAATCGTGAAATACAGCAATGTAAGGTCCAGTGGGACCAGTTTAACGAAGAAAGTGCAACTTGGGAAAATCTGGAAGAAATGCAAATTGCTTTTCCTTTTCTTTTTCAACAGGATGAAATCTGTTGACAAAACATTTTTTTTTTGCATGAACTTGTCTTTTTCAAGTATATATGAAAGCTAGATTGAGGCAAACATTATTCAAGCTGAATAAAATGTGTTGTGACATTGATTTCTGGAACTATTCAAGTTGGAAATAGTCGCATTGTTTTGTGAACTAATAAATTGGTTGACCTGAAGGTTAATCGAATATGTAATCATCGGGACGATGAATCTTTTAGGAGGGAAGCATGTAACACTCTGAACTGTTGTTACTTCCTCCTGAGCATTCAAGTGTTGATATATGATTTCTTCTGTAAAAGGATGTGTTCCTTTGATTGTGAAGTCATGCTTGATATGGACTGTATCTTCTTTGCAATTGAAGATCTTTGACTGAGTCGGAATATGATTGGACTCTTTTATTTCTTTCATTTTGCACCTGAGTTTAATCTGATCTCGGAATGAATTGTGGATTTATCCATCTATAAGACTCAGCCTTGGATCAGTGGCATTGATCCAAGAGATGCTTTAAGTTTATTCGGGATGAACAAAAATTATAGACCTTACGTAGGTTGCAAGGTCTGAATGCGTTGAATAAGCTATTCCGGAGTCTAACTCAGGCTGATCGTGTTAAATGAATTGGTTCCCGATATCGTAATATCAGGAAGGTCTTGATCGTGGGCCAGGTAATAAATTCAGATACATTTATACTACTAGCTTATTATCAGTGCTGGATTGAATCCATTACGGGAATGTATATCTGTTGGTTCTTATTCTGAACATTCTAAATGTTAGACCTAAACTGGATTTATTAAGGTTAATAACCTATGGGTTGGATTAGTGTTAATCTAACCTAGCCCTAAGCTATAAGCTAAAAGTTCCTAAAGTTAGCAACCTAGCACTAAGGAAGTTAGACTAAGTATCACCTTATGATCTAACCTATGTTTCTAACCTAACTAATGTTAGTGGAGGAAGGGGACCTATGAAGGGGTGCGAGCCATGGGCGGTAGTTTCTATGGCATTAAATGAAGGAGATAAGCATGAAGGACAAGGAATTAGCGGAGGTTTCAAACGGCCAGTGAGGCTGATGTGGCAGAGTCGCCAAATTTAGAAATGGTCTTTGATTTGCATTTGTCCATCGCCAACTATGGCGGTCGGTGGCAATGGAGATTGAGCGGGAATTTTGGAGTTAATGCAATTAATGAACTCGGTCTCCGAGCTCGGATTTCTCGGGAAGACATGCAAAATGGAAAACTGGTAGTTTGTTTGGTTTTTCATGCGCTCCGGGTTTCTCTCTGTTTGATCACTGGTTCTTCGAACCAGTCTACTTGGTGTTGCATGGCAACTATGAGAATAACTAGCTCTTTTCTCTGTCGAGGAAAGTTTATAAGGCATGGAAATAACAAATTATTGTTGTTGAATCTAACGTGGAAAAAGAGGAGAAGGCTCGAGCTCTTTCAGAGGTCTTCTTCGGATTTTTAAGCAACATTACCAGGCATGTTAGGCCCTAACTTTTAAAAATCTTGCTTTCTTTCAAATGATTTCATTAGAACAACTCTGTTCAGATGATTTTTGGGTTCAGTTGGTTTTTAAGGTAGCTTTGTAAGAATTAGTTGTTGTATCTTCTTACTGGCTCGATTTTTCAAATGAACCCTTGATGGGTGTGCATTTTGTTTCATACTGTTGAATTATCTTGCTGTGTTTTGCATTTCGGTTAGATTTCGTAGAAATGCTTGCAAGGCTAATATACGCATTCGGCTTTGTGGGAGTCCATGAATTGTTTTCTTGTTTGATTCAGACTTCCGTCGATACCTTGTTGTTTCACTTGTTGAAAAGGATACTGTTGGAATTCTTGAATGTACAGTATATTCTGACTTCTGTATAAGTTATGTCGTGAGTAATATATGTTATTGTTGCTGTTGGAATTCTTGAAATGAAATTTTGTCTTGGCTTCTGAAGAAGTACAGCCGTGAATACACTATGTTATTGAATTCCATTGGAATCCTTGAGTAGATAGTATTTTTGACTTCTGTAGGAGTTTTAGATTGAGAATATTACTTGGGTTCGACTCCTTTTGAACTCTTGAAGCGTATATTATGTTTTCCTCTTCTGTATAAGCTTAGAGCGAATATTGTTGTTATGGACTCAGTTGGAGTCCTTGTTATGAAACCAGTGTTTCTGCTTCTGTATAAGCCTGGTTGTGAATACTTATTATTATTGGCTCTGTTGGAATCCTTAATATATATATATATATATATATATATATATCTTGTATTTCGGCTTCTGTAGAAGTTAGTCGTGAATGCCATACGTTTCTACTTCTGTAGGAGTTCAGTTGTGAATACGGTATGTTATTGTTTTGGTTGGAATTCTTGAATTTAATATGTATCTTGTATCTTTCTACTTCTGTAGAAGTTTATTTGAAGAATACTACATGGGTAAGACTCCTTTTTAATCCTGGAAGCGTATATTATGTTTTCTCTTCTGAATAATCTCAGTTGTGAATACTGTTGTTATGGACTCAGTTGGAGTCCTTGATATGTAACTGGTGTTTCTACTTCTGTGTAAGCCCAGTTGTGATTACGGTCGATATTGACTCAGTGAGAGTCCTTAAAATGTATCTAGTATTTTAAACTTCTGTCAAGCTTGGTTATGAATGTTGTTGTTTTATTATGAATACTAAATGATATCGACTTCGATGGAGTCACTGAAAGGTAATTTATGTTGTAACTTCTGTAGAAGTTTTTGTTGTGAGTACTTTTAGGATTCTTGATTGTTGTCATATGAATTCAACTTCAATTTAAACCTTTAATATAAGTATTGGTTGGATTTGGCACTGTTGGAGTCCATGATATGCTGTGAGTTGGCTCGATTCTCGATTTCAGTGCTCGCTGAGAATGCATATCTTTTTTACTCTTTCTTATCATTGTTGTGTTATGTTCAGTTCGATTTAGATGAATTAAAGGTTGGGGTTTCTTTATCAACTCGATTTTGTTGATACCCTGTTATATGTTGTAGTAACTCGACTTCAAATGAAACCTTGAGGAAAAATTTATTGGGATTTGCCTAGTTGAATGAAGCTGTGCTCTGTCAAACAATGGCGATGGGTATATTCATATTGTTGAATGTTATGAAAAGGAATTGTTGAATCTGTTAAGTTTGGATTACTTACTGTTGCTTGTCGCGAGAGCTACTGTATTGCTTAGTAAGCTACAGGAAATTTTATATTTAAATTTTGACGAAACTGTGGTTCTTCTTGTGGTCTCGTCTGACTTAGTCGCATGCGTATAATGTGAATGCTTTACTCTTGAGGAGACGGTACAGTCATGAGCATGATTGGAAGGGAAATCTGAATGTCTCGGTTTCTTTCTCTTCTGCTGTAAAGTATATGTTGATAAATTTATATTTAATTGTTGGATTTGTAAAACATACTGATGGATTCATGAATTGTTAGGATATTCATTTTGTTGAATATAATGGCCTGTCGGATGTTTGTTGTCCTTGGGATTCAGATGGATAGTTGTTTTAGATGCATTTGTTCTTCTTGGTCACTAACATTTATGAAGAAATATATGAAAAGTATCTAGGACTATTTAGTAACTATAATACGAGTTACGCGTTATAGTCATGTTTGAATTACAAAAGAGCATAGTCTGAAATATGTTTACATGTTTGGTGAATTAATTTCATTTAAACAGGTTGTTTAATGAAAACAATTGGTGGATTGCAATTGTTTTAAGATTTAGTGCTTATCATGCTCAGTTCACCGAACTGACCCATGTTGACAATTTTTGCAGATGATTGCCGTAAGTGGTAAAGGCACGCAGATCTGATATGATGTTCAGATTGTTTAATTTGGTTTTATGATGAAATCCAACTTGATTCTCTGAATGTACTACTTGAAGAAAGATGTTCTTTTGCTGTTGAGTATTGTATCAAATATGCTGAATGCATAAAATGTATTTGATTAGCTTTGAAAGGAATGAAAAGAGATATTTGTTACTTATGTGTTTGTATTCGTATCTTGATGGTTTGATCTTCTTCGGTTCGAATGATCTTGAGAGCATTGTTATTATTGTATAACTTGGAGACTTTTGTGAATATCTAAGTAAGCTTGCAAGGTTATGTGACTGAATACTTATGATTGTTTAGTAGTTCTATTATGTTCTATTTATAGCTAAATTGGAACTTAGATCATTGTCTTTTGGGAAGCTAGGGTTAAAATAAACCTGAGCAGGAAGCTAAACGAGCTGAATAAATTATTACTTCCTAGTCTTGATCTAAGTCAAGACAACGTTTAATTGGATTCTTAATCACTATATCTCGATACTAAAAGAAAGATATAATTTGAGTTATGAGAACTGATATAAACAAAAAAAAAGGGTTTGGTTAGCAATCTCATGTGAAGATTGAGGGTTATTGTCCAATTTCGTTGATTTAGAATTATGTATATTCTATGAACTCCTTGATGGGACCTCTAGTCTTAATAACTTCTCTTGTGTAATGGGTTTTACTAAGAAAGGTAATTCTAAGGTGAGGAACCCAGGGATTGAGAAAGACTACCCTTAAGGGAGCGTCTTATAGTATAATTTTAACTCAACGTATGAAACACCTTAAAATTTAGTAGATCTTATCGAGGCAGATTTAAAGGTTGATGGCACAAGTCAACTGCAGGGTTGTACCTTCGAGAAGATTAGGATCTTCTCGAAGATACAACAATGCAGGTGACTTATGGCGACACCCTTTGCATTGATCGTTAAGATTTACACATTAAACTCGAACAAGTTACTCTGGGACTGATTAGGAATGTGGTCACGTTATAAGGCTGCCCTAGGAGACTCGGGGTATCTTGACACACTGGATTAACTAGGGTTGATCCAGTATGTCAGCGTATCCCTAGTCCTCGGGAGCATCCCTATAACGTTGTCATCTTACTAATCCGTTCCTGAGTGAATAACTTGGGACAGGAGAGTCTGACAGAAGTCAGTATAAGACATTCTACATAACATAGGAATGGGGTGAAGGACGTATTCCAGATTGACGAGTATGCCGTCAAGGAATACGAGACATAAGCATTATGTTTCAAATCTTTGGCCAAAGTATCGCAAGCTGCTGATTGCGTTGTCCTAAGTCACCTAGTCTAAGGGATGAGATGCCGATGAATAATGGTAACAATTATTCAGATAGGTTCCTTGGACAGAGCATTCTGAATCCCAGAATAGGGAAGAGAACTGCAAGAGTGATGTGTTAAATAAAAACGCCAACTCTTAATACTCATGAATAGATCGGTAGATTACCGAGTCATGGAATGAATAGATCGGAGGTACTCCGAGTCATTACAGCTGCATATGGTTATCTGTTATAAGAATGGTTGTTTTGATTTGTGAGTTCTAAATTATGTATTTAGAACCAGGAAGCATTTGTCAAAAAAAAAAACAAATTTTTTACTTGTTCTAATGTATAAAAATGACATAATCTGATGAAAAATGAATTTTCTTGTAACAGGAAAATGGTTAGAACAAGGGGGGGGAACGTTGCGAATAATGCTCCACCTGAAGGAGGTGGGCGTGGCAACAACCCAAAAACTTGATGAGATCCTTGCTGCCCTGTTGGACACAAGAGATCGTTTAGCTGTACTTGAACATACAGGTGATGGGAAATGAGGAGGATTGATGAAGCTGGGGTAATAACAATAAGCAACCTCCTGAGGACAACCCCGATTTGGGTGTTGATATTAATGCTGGAAATGCACCTGTCCAACCAGAAAACAAAAAGGCCAGCTTGGCAGTGGAACTCACTAATGATATAAAAAGGATAAGCCCACCTAAATACGATGGCACCACATTAGGAGATGGAGCTGAGAACTGGCTCAGCGAAATGGAGAAGTACTTTGCAATAAGAAACTTCTCAGAGGAAACCAAAGCTATTTGGGGAGCCTATCAGCTTTCCCATGAAGCATCTTCGTGGTGGGATAGCTGAAAAAGCAGAGACAAATATTGATGAGACCAATATTACTTGGGATCAATTTAAGGGCTATTGTAGGCAACGATGGCTGCCACAACTATTCTATGATCAGAAAATGATAGAATTCCAGAACTTGGCTCAAGGGAAGCTAATGGTAACTGAATACTGGGAGCGGTTTACAAAACTCCACAAGTATGTACCACAGTATCAAACTTACGAGAAGTTCAGAATACGAAAATTCATCATGGGATTGAATCCCGTGATATGGGGAGAGGTCGATGTTCACAGTCCAACCACTATGGAAGGAGTTGTTGAAAAGGCCATAAGACAAGAACAGAAATTAAAGGCTATTTCTGCTCATAAAGAGGAAGTGCGGAAGAATATTGCCAACCCTTCTTCAACCTCTCTTGCACCTAAAAAGGGACCATGGAAAATTTTTGGAAACAAAAGTAAGTTTCCAAGGGATAATAGTAAGAAAGTAGGAGAAACTAAGCCTACTGGTAATGTAAGGGATAATTTTGCCAAAAATTATAATAATGGGCAGAACAATGGGTAGAAGCCCTATGAAGGACAACGTGATAATTACAAGGCTGGGAGGCAATTTTTGAGCCTAAAAAGGGACCTGTAGGAGGCTGCTACAATTGTGGCAAAGACCACTACGCAAAATCAGTGCCCTTTTGAAGAAGGATGATCGTAATCAGTAGCATAAGATACATGCTTGTAGTAGCAGACAAGCAAGCTGAAAAGCAAGTGACACCTATAGAAGTTCCGGGGTAAGTTATTTGGCATACCTGTCACTATTCTTTTTGATACAGGAGCTACTGAATGTTTTATTTATAATAAACTTGCTTCTAAACTTAAGAGAAAAGCTGGAAAAATGGATAAATCTTGGACTGTACAGTATGGTAATACCTCTCTTCATATAGTGAGTATGTGTCTTTTTGGGGCAGTCCTTGACTTACCTAACTTTTCCACGAAAGTTGACCTCTATGTTACACCTTTGGGATCGTATGACATTGTCATCGGTGTCAATTGGTTAGCTAACCATAAAGCAAGTAAGTAGACTGCTATGAAAAGAACATAAAAATTGTTTAGATGATCGGCTGGAAATCAGCAGAGATTCAAGGGGTGTGAAACGGGAAATTTCAGTAAGAAAACTTGTCAGCTATGCAGCTTAAAAAGGCTAAAAACAAAGGATGTACCCTTTATGCAGTAAAGATATCTGAATTTACAGAAGAAGATGGTGATTCCATGAAATGATTTCCTCTGCTTGCAGAGTTTCAAAGATGTTTTTCTGGAGGAATTACCAGGCGTTACCACCCAAGAGGGAATTTGACTTCACCATCGAAATCAAACCAGGAACGGAACCTATTTCCAAAGCACCTTATCGGATTACTACTATAGAGTTAGTCGAGCTTAAGGCACAATTGCAAGAACTTTTGTCTAAAGGTTTGATTAGACCAGGTGTTTCACCTTAGGGAGCACCTGTAATATTTGTGAAAAAGAAGGATGGAACACTTAGGTTTGTGTATTGATTTATCGGATGTTGAACAAGAGCAACAATCAAGAACAGATATCCACTTCCAAATATCCACTTCCAAGGATCGATGATTTATTTGATCAGATGCATGGGGCAGCGGTTTATTCTAAGATAGATCTTCGATCTGGTTATCATCAGTTAAGGATTAGAGAAGAAGATATTCATAAAACAGCTTTCTGAACAAGGTACGGACATTATGAATTCACGGTTCTACCCTTTGGATTAACTAATGCACCCACAACTTTTATGAACTTAATGAATAATATTTTTCAAGAATATTTGGACAAGTTTGTACTTGTATTCTTGGACGATATTCTCATTTATTCTAAAAGTGTTGAGGAGCACAATGAGCATTTGAAGGTAGTTTTGGGAATTTTGAGAAAAAGAAAGTTGTATGGTAAGTTATCCAAATGTTCTTTCTTTGATTCAGAAGTTCACTATTTGGGTCATGTCATTAGTAAAGAAGGAATTGCTGTAGATCCTTCAAAAATAGTGGCAATAACTAAGTGGCCTGCACCAAATAATGTGCACGAAGTAAGAAGCTTCATGGGTCTTGCTGGTTACTATAGAAAATTTGTTAAGGATTTTTCTAAAGTAGCTACACCGATAACTTCATTGCAGAAGAAGGATAAGAAATTTATTTGGAATGATAAGTGCGAAGTGGCTTTCAAAATTCTAAAAATCTAGTTGACTTCCGCACCTATATTAGCTGTACCAGACCCTAATGGGAGCTTTACTGTTGTAACGGATGCTTCTGGGGAAGGCCTTGGAGGTGTTTTGTTACAAAATGATCAATTCATAGCATATGAAAGTAGAAAACTTAAGTTACATGAGCTGAATTATGCTCCTCATGATTTGGAGCTTACTGCCATTGTTCATGCGCTTCAAGTCTGGAGACACTATTTACTTGGGAAACCTTTTGAGTTGAAAACTGATCACTTAGGACTGAAATATATTTTCACTCAGCCTAATCTAAATGCCAGACAGAGAAGGTGGTTAGAATTTTTATCACAATATGATTTTGAATATTAGCTACATCAAAGGGAAGGAGAATAGAGTAGCAGATGCTCTAAGTCGTAGGAGGCACATTTCTACTCTTATAACATTAAGAACTCAGTTTAAGGATGAGGTAAAAAGTGCCTCAGAATCTGATATTTACTTTCAGCAAGTAAAAGCAGCGCTTGCTGCAGAACCTAATGATGAAAGGTATAAAGGTTTTCATTTTGATAATGAAGGAATCTTGCGTTATGAAAACAGGGTATATGTACCTATGCTGAATGATTTGAGAAAGAAGTTGTTAGTTGAATTTCATAATTCACCTTTCTCTGGACACCCGGGTATCACAAAAATGCTTGCTGATCTGAAACAGCAATACTTTTGGAAAGGTATGAAAAAGGATGTCATTGAATTTGTAACTCATTGTCTGGAATGTCAGCGGGTTAAGGCAGAACATATGCACCCTGCTGGACTGTTATATCCTCATAGCATACCGCAGTACAAATGGCAAGTAATAACCATGGACTTTGTACAAGGGTTACCCATGTCCAGGAATAAACATGATGTTATCCTGGTAGTTGTGGATAAACTAACTAAGGTAGCTCATTTCATCGCTGGAAATCTAAAGGATGATTCACTAGTGTTGGCCAAAAGATTCATACACGAAATTTTCAGATTACATGGTGTACCAGAATTGATTATATCTGACAGGGATCCTAGAATGACGTCAAGGTTTTGGAAAATGCTTAATACAGCTCTTGGAACGAAACTAAACTTTAGTTCTGCATACCATCCGGAAACGGATGGACAAACTGAGAGGGTAAATCAAGTGTTGGAAGACATGTTGCGAATGTATTGCATGGATCAACAGTATAAATGGGAAGAGTATCTTCCATTAGTTGAATTTCGCATACAACAACACTTATCACTCATCTCTTAAAATGGCACCATTTGAAGCACTTTATGGAAGAAACTGCAGAACCCCTGTTAGTTGGGATAGTGTTGAGGATAGAGTGGTAATTGGACCAGAGATCCTCACTGAAATGGAACAGCAAGTTAAGCTGATTCGTGAACGATTAAAGGAAGCAGCGGATAGGCAGAAGAGCTATGCTGACCTTAAGTGGGTTGATCGAAGGTTTGAGCTTGGTGAGAAGGTTTTTCTTCGTGTTAAACCCAGAAAGAGTTCTATAACTTTTGGCAAGGCTGCCAAGTTGTCACCTCGTTACGTGGGACCTTTCGAAATTGTCGAAATAATCAATCCTGTAGCTTATCGATTAGCATTACCACCTGCTTTATCTCGCATGCATGATGTTTTCCATATTTCTTTGCTTAAGAAATACGTTTCAGATTTGTCACATGTCTTAAATTGGAATTCCTTGTAGGTCCAAGACCCAAGAATAATCGTGGTTAAACCCACACGAGTGCTGGAAACTCACCAATTGCATTTGAGAAATCGTGAAATACAGCAATGTAAGGTCCAGTGGGACCAGTTTAACGAAGAAAGTGCAACTTGGGAAAATCTGGAAGAAATGCAAATTGCTTTTCCTTTTCTTTTTCAACAGGATGAAATCTGTTGACAAAACATTTTTTTTTACATGAACTTATCTTTTTCAAGTTTATATGAAAGCCAGATTGAGGCAAACATTATTCAGGCTGAATAAAATGTGTTGTGACATTGATTTCTGGAACTATTCAAGTTGGAAATAGTCGCATTGTTTTGTGAACTAATAAATTGGTTGACCTGAAGGTTAATCGAATATGTAATCATCGGGACGATGAATCTTTTAGGAGGGAAGCATGTAACACTCTGAACTGTTGTTACTTCCTCCTGAGCATTCAAGTGTTGATATATGATTTCTTCTGTAAAAGGATGTGTTCCTTTGATTGTGAAGTCATGCTTGATATGGACTGTATCTTCTTTGCAATTGAAGATCTTTGACTGAGTCGGAATATGATTGGACTCTTTTATTTCTTTCATTTTGCACCTGAGTTTAATCTGATCTCGGAATGAATTGTGGATTTATCCATCTATAAGACTCAGCCTTGGATCAGTGGCATTGATCCAAGAGATGCTTTAAGTTTATTCGGGATGAACAAAAATTATAGACCTTACGTAGGTTGCAAGGTCTGAATGCGTTGAATAAGCTATTCTGGAGTCTAACTCAGGCTGATCGTGTTAAATGAATTGGTTCCCGATATCGTAATATCAGGAAGGTCTTGATCGTGGGCCAGGTAATAAATTCAGATACATTTATACTACTAGCTTATTATCAGTGCTGGATTGAATCCATTACGGGAATGTATATCTGTTGGTTCTTATTCTGAACATTCTAAATGTTAGACCTAAACTGGATTTATTAAGGTTAATAACCTATGGGTTGGATTAGTGTTAATCTAACCTAGCCCTAAGCTATAAGCTAAAAGTTCCTAAAGTTAGCAACCTAGCACTAAGGAAGTTAGACTAAGTATCACCTTATGATCTAACCTATGTTTCTAACCTAACTAATGTTAGTGGAGGAAGGGGACCTATGAAGGGGTGCGAGCCATGGGCGGTAGTTTCTATGGCATTAAATGAAGGAGATAAGCATGAAGGACAAGGAATTAGTGGAGGTTTCAAACGGCCATCGAGGCCGACGTGGCAGAGTCGCCAAATTTAGAAATGGTCTTTGATTTGCATTTGTCCATCACCAACTATGGCGGTCGGTGGCAATGGAGATTGAGTGGGAATTTTGGAGTTAATGCAATTAATGAACTCGGTCTCTCGAGCTCAGATTTCTCAGGAAGACATGCAAAATGGAAAACTGGTTGTTTGTTTGGTTTTTCATGCGCTCTGGGTTTCCCTCTGTTTGATCACTGGTTCTTCGCACCAGTCTACTTGGTGTTGCATGGCAACTATGAGAATAACTAGCTCTTTTCTCTGTCGAGGAAAGTTTATAAGGCATGGAAATAACAAATTATTGTTGTTGAATCTAACGTGGAAAAAGAGGAGAAGGCTCGAGCTCTTTCAGAGGTCTTCTTCAGATTTTTAAGCAACATTACCAGGCATGTTAGGCCCTAACTTTTAAAAATCTTGCTTTCTTTCAAATGATTTCATTAGAACAAATCTGTTCAGATGATTTTTGGGTTCAGTTGGTTTTTAAGGTAGCTTTGTAAGAATTAGTTGATGTATCTTCTTACTGGCTCGATTTTTCAAATGAACCCTTGATGGGTGTGCATTTTGTTTCATACTGTTGAATTATCTTGCTGTGTTTTGCATTTCGGTTAGATTTCGTAGAAATGCTTGCAAGGCTAATATACGCATTTGGCTTTGTGGGAGTCCATGAATTGTTTTCTTGTTTGATTCAGACTTCCGTCGATACCTTGTTGTTTCACTTGTTGAAAAGGATACTGTTGGAATTCTTGAATGTACAGTATATTCTGACTTCTGTATAAGTTATGTCGTGAGTAATATATGTCATTGTTGCTGTTGGACTTCTTGAAATGAAATTATGTCTTGGCTTCTGAAGAAGTACAGCCGTGAATACATTATGTTATTGAATTCCATTGGAATCCTTGAGTAGATAGTATTTTTGACTTCTGTAGGAGTTTTAGATTGAGAATATTACTTGGGTTCGACTCCTTTTGAACTCTTGAAGCGTATATTATGTTTTCCTCTTCTGTATAATCTTAGAGCGAATATTGTTGTTATGGACTCAGTTGGAGTCCTTGTTATGAAACCAGTGTTTCTGCTTCTGTATAAGCCTGGTTGTGAATACTTATTATTATTGGCTCTATTGGAATCCTTAATATATATATATATATCTTGTATTTCGGCTTCTGTAGAAGTTAGTCGTGAATGCCATACGTTTCTACTTCTGTAGGAGTTCAGTTGTGAATACGGTATGTTATTGTTTTGGTTGGAATTCTTGAATTTAATATGTATCTTGTATCTTTCTACTTCTGTAGAAGTTTATTTGAAGAATACTACATGGGTAAGACTCCTTTTTAATCCTGGAAGCGTATATTATGTTTTCTCTTCTGAATAATCTTAGTTGTGAATACTGTTGTTATGGACTCAGTTGGAGTCCTTGATATGTAACTGGTGTTTCTACTTCTGTGTAAGCCCAGTTGTGATTACAGTCGATATTGACTCAGTGAGAGTCCTTAAAATGTATCTAGTATTTTAAACTTCTGTCAAGCTTGGTTATGAATGTTTTTTGTTTTATTATGAATACTAAATGATATCGACTTCGATGATGGAGTCACTGAAAGGTAATTTATGTTGTAACTTCTGTAGAAGTTTTTGTTGTGCGTACTTTTAGGATTCTTGATTGTTCTCATATGAATTCAACTTCAATTTAAACCTTTAATATAAGTATTGGTTGGATTTGGCACTGTTGGAGTCCATGATATGCTATGAGTTGGCTCGATTCTTGATTTCAGTCCTCGCTGGGCATGCATATTGTTTTGAATCTTTCTTATCATCGTTGTGTTATGTTCAGTTCGATTCGGATGAATTAAAGGTTGGGGTTTCTTTATCAACTCGATTTTGTTGATACCCTGTTATATGTTGTAGTAACTCGACTTCAAATGAAACCTTGAGGAAAAATTTATTGGGATTTGCCTAGTTGAATGAAGTTGTGCTCTGTCAAACAATGGCGATGGGTATATTCATATTGTTGAATGTTATGAAAAGGAATTATTTAATCTGTTAAGTTTGGATTACTTACTGTTGCTTGTCGCGAGAGGTACTATATTGCTTAGTAAGCTACAGGAAATTTTTTATATTTAAATTTTGACGAAACTGTGGTTCTTCTTGTGGTCTTATCTGACTTAGTCGCATGCGTATAATGTGAATGCTTTACTCTTGAGGAGACGCTACAATCATGAGCATGATTGGAAGGGAAATTTGAATGTCTCGGTTTCTTTCTCTTCTGCTGTAAAGTATATGTTGATAAATTTATATTTAATTGTTGGATTTGTAAAACATACTGATGGATTCATGAATTGTTAGGATATTCATTTTGTTGAATATAATGGCCTGTCGGATGTTTGTTGTCCTTGGGATTCAGATGGATAGTTGTTTTTAGATGCATTTGTTCTTCTTGGTCACTAACATTTATGAAGAAATATATGAAAAGTATCTAGGACTATTTAGTAACTATAATACGAGTTACGCGTTATAGTCATGTTTGAATTACAAAAGAGCATAGTCTGAAATATGTTTACATGTTTGGTGAATTAATTTCATTTAAACAGGTTGTTTAATGAAAACAATTGGTGGATTGCAATTGTTTTAAGATTTAGTGCTTATCATGCTCAGTTCACCGAACTAACCCATGTTGACAATTTTTGCAGATGATTTGCCGTAAGTGGTAAAGGCACGCAGATCTGATATGATGTTCAGATTGTTTAATTTGGTTTTATGATGAAATCCAACTTGATTCTCTGAATGTACTACTTGAAGAAAGATGTTCTTTTGCTATTGAGTATTGTATCGGATATGCTGAATGCATAAAATGTATTTGATTAGCTTTGAAAGGAATGAAAAGAGATATTTGTTACTTATGTGTTTGTATTCGTATCTTGATGGTTTGATCTTCTTCGGTTCGAATGATCTTGAGAGCATTGTTATTATTGTATAACTTTGAGACTTTTGTGAATATCTAAGTAAGCTTGCAAGGTTATGTGACTGAATACTTATGATTGTTTAGTAGTTCTATTATGTTCTATTTATAGCTAAATTGGAACTTAGATCATTGTCTTTCGGGAAGCTAGGGTTAAAATAAACCTGAGCAGGAAGCTAAACGAGCTGAATAAATTATTACTTCCTAGTCTTGATCTAAGGCAAGACAACGTTTAATTGGATTCTTAATCACTATATCTCGATACTAAAAGTAAGATATAATTTCAGTTATGAGAATTGATATAAACCAAAAAAAAAAGGGGTTTGGTTAGCAATCTCATGTGAAGATTAAGGGTTATTGTCCAATTTTGTTGATTTACATTTATGTTTTTCTATGAACTCCTTGAAGGGATCTCTAGTCTTAATAACTTCTCTTGTGTAATGGGTTTTACTATGAAAGGTAATTCTAAGGTGAGGAACCCAAGGATTGAGAAAGACTACCCTTAAGGGAGCGCCTGATAGTATAATTTTAACTCAACGTAAGAAACACCTTAAAATTTAGTAGATCTTATCGAGGCGGATTTAAAGGTTGATGGCACAAGTCATCTACAGGGTTGTACCTTCAAGAAGATTAGGATCTTCTCAAAGATACAACAATGCAGGTGACTTATGGCGACACCCTTTGCATTGATCGTTAAGATTTACACCTTAACTCGAACAAGTTACTCTGGGACTAATTAGGAACGTGGTCACGTTATAAGGCTGCCCTAGGAGACTCGGGGTATCTTGACACACTGGATTAACTAGGGTTGATCCAGTATGTCAGCGTATCCCTAGTCCTCGGGAGCATCCCTATAACGTTGTCATCTTACTAATCCATTCCTGAGTGAATAACTTGGGACAGGAGAGTCTGAAAGAAGTCAGTATAAGACATTCTACATAACATAGGAATGGGGTGAAGGACGTATTCCAGATTGACGAGTATGCCATCAAGGAATACGAGACATAAGCATTATGTTTCAAATCTTTGGCCAAAGTATCGCAAGCTGCTGATTGCGTTGTCCTAAGTCACCTAGTCTAAGGGATGAGATGCCGATGAATAATGGTAACAATTATTCAGATAGGTTCCTTGGACAGAGCATTCTGAATCCCAGATTAGGGAAGAGAACCGCAAGAGTGATGTGTTAAATAAAAACGCCAACTCTTAATACTCATGAATAGATCGGTAGATTACCGAGTCATGGAATGAATAGATCGGAGGTACTCCGAGTCATTACAGCTGCATATGGTTATCTGTTATGAGAATGGTTGTTTTGATTTGTGAGTTCTAAATTATGTATTTAGAACCAGGAAGCATTTATCAAAAAAAATATATACTTGTTCTAATGTATAAAAATGAGGATGTTACATTGGGTTTTATGGATCCTTGTGTGTTTGACTTGAATCCATTTAAAAATAATATTGTTTGAAAACTACCTTTATGTGCTAGTCTTAAGACCTGCACGCAAGTAAAAATGGTATTAAAACATGTTCTGTATTTCTGTTATGCTCTCTAGATCTTGTCTTCGATGGTTATGTGCATTAAATTTACTTTTGTGACAATAAAAGCATATGAGATTAGGGAAACTTTAGTTCTATTTTATATTGCTTTTGGGTTACATTCTTTGGATGCAGACTCGAGTTGAAACTTTTTGTTTTGTTTAAGGTTGTGTTGGAGCTTCATTTGAATGGAACCACTATTTTGGAATCTTATGTATTACTGAAATGTTAGATGGAGTTTGTATTTATCACTGTGCTCACATTATTTTACTTGTAAAGTTCTAAACATTGTGCGTGAAGCTTGGGTTTGACACTGAACTCTGATTTAACACTTCAGTGTTATGAACTTATATTTTGATCGATATATTTGATTATATATAGGCATTTTTGTATTAGGTTATTCTTTTGTTAAAGATTTAGCTTATAACTCTCTTTTTTTGTAACTCACTCACCAGGAGACTGGGTGAAAAATTGTTTGAGCTGTTTGAAATATTTTGAGCTTTGGAACTAGAAACGTCTTATGGAATGTTGAAATTTTGTTTTGTTTTTGACTGTATCGACTTCTTGAGATAGTATGAGCATGGGAATTGGAGGAAATTTTATCTCCCCACTATTTGGAATAAACCCGCGTCTGGGTTGACTGTATTAGTTTGTACTAAGGCACCATTGTTGTAATTTTGTGGTTGTGAAGTTCTATTTTGATGTTTTGTTCTTGTTGCTTTGGATCTGAAGACCGAGATAACTTTTGTATTGGGTGTTTTGGGTTCTAGCACTCCCTCTCTTCTGTGTTTTTTATTGAATTGGTTTTTAGTGGAAGATTTTGGTTATTACCTTGGACACTAAAATAATTAGGAAGGATTGCTTCTCTATTCAATTGTATTGAGTTTGATTCTTTGAATCCCGAATTGTTTACTTTTTATATTAATTGGTAAGCCTTTGTGAGACTTCCATTTTGGGTTCATGGGTAATTCTGAACCTTATCATTTATTGTTTTGGGATAAAATTCTCAAATGAAACAATGAATAAGACGTGATTTCTCTTTGTGAAATAAAATATATATATATATATTCGTATTCTTTTGAGATCAGTTTTGGTTCAGGTCTACAGTATGTTTTCAACCAGATTTAAATTGAAACTGGAACTCCTTTTGTTTAGTTATATGAAACGATTTATTAAATGGACCTTTCCTTAGTACGGTGACTTTTTCTCTGTCCTTGGATAGGATCAATGTTTTAACTTTTTTGTATTCGATTCCATTTGGAAATAGTGATTTCTCTTGACCTATTGGTCTACCTTGTTCAAATCATTAATTGAAATAATATTGAGAGCTAGTAGCCAAGAAGGTTATGCTGATTAAGTACATTGATACTTATGGGTTTGACTGTTATAGACTAGTCTTACCTAGTTTACATGGAAGGGAGTAGGTTGTCTCTTGTACTCTTTACCCTTTGTGAAGAACTTGAGTAGAGATTAACTCCTCTTCGGGGATGCTTTTTTTGTGATATTTGTTTGATAATTTCTTCATGGAATGTTGGAATTAGAGTTGTAGTTGGACTGTTATTGTTTTCCTTACCTTCTTGTTTGGTTATAGAATTTTGTTTGATGTTTATTATATTGATTGAATGTGCAATATTGTTATCCCAGAAAGGAACAGGTAACTCATGTTATAATCTAGTCTGTTTTCTCTTACATTATAGGTTTGAGCTGAGTTTATAATGGTTCTTTTCATTTCTTACTTTTGATATAGATGAATCATCCCTGAAGGAACCATGTTGTATACATTTATTTTGTCTCTTAGAAAAGATAAATGTGGTATTCTATTAGGATAGAATTATGAAATAATGGGATGGTAGGTTTGGTTGTTTTTTTTCTAGCCATTGATAGTATTAAAGAAATTTAAGATCTTATGCTGATATTGTTAATTATATTATTCCTTTCTCCTTATAGTTGATATAGATTTATTAATGAAATTCCTTTCTTTTTGTTATCACTTATGCTGATTGTATGATGATTTAATTATCTCATCAAAGCAATGTTGCTTTAATGATACAATTAGTGGAATGCACTTAGTTTTAATGATTAGTGTTTATCATTCTCAGTTCATTGAACTAACCTGTGCTAGCTATTTTTGCAGATGGACAACTTAAGTGGTAAAAGAAGGCAAAAAATTATATGTTGCATTGGCTGATATATGTATAATTCTTAGTAAAGAATTCTGATTCATTCTTTTGTTGTATTGTAACGAAAATTTGTATACTTTATAGAATGAGAGTGGTTGTTATGTAGTTACCTAAAGGGCATAGTCTTGTAAATTTAATAAGTTGTAATGATGAATTGCGAGTTCTATTTTATTTGCATGGGTTGTGAAAATTATCTCATACTTTTATAAAAAAGATGAAAGTTCCGTCTTGTTGATATTCTTGATATTATGTTATGATTATCTTGTTATCTTTGATAAAATGGATAATGGGAATTAGTTCAATTTACCCTATAATGAAGCAACTTGTTGAGTTGCATAATATGATGTGTTTTATCTAAACAATTTAACATAATAAGGTGATGCATAATGAACATTCATTAAGAAATATGGATATTGGGAATGATATACGCTAATACTTAATCATGTAAAGAAAGATTCTTTCTCTCTCTCAATTAAATATAAACCTAAAAGGTTTGGAAGTATGATTACTATTTATTAGACTTCATTTAGTATGAATTCTAATTTAATTAGTTATATGTGGTTGTTAAACCTTCCTGAAATTTAAAGAACATTTTAAAAGAAACTTATGATATTGTTGTCTTGTTTTTGTTAATTGATGGTTTAAATGAGAAAATGAACATTAAAAGTAACCATAAGTTTAACAAAGTTCTTTAATAATCGATTGATACAAGTATACAATAAAAACTTATGGAGTGTTGGATTAGGGTTTAGCAGGGTTTTTGTAGTCAAGACATAATCCAAATTAACAATGTATTAACAATCTCCTTAGGGTATGTACATCTCAATGAGGCAGTTTCTATAGGATGTTGGCACACCCCAACTATAGGGCTATACTTTTGAGAATACTTGGGTCTTCTTGAGAATACAACATTGTAGTTAACATGTGGCATCACACTTTCGCATTGATCATCCAGATCTACACACAATAAGAACTTGGACTTGAAATTAGTTTCTCTCTAGGTCAGGATAGGAGCATATTTAGGATAGGAATCAGATCCCAATGGCTCAGGGTACCTTGTCACATATAGTTTAATTAGGTCAACCGAGTATGCCCATTTACCCTAATCCATTGTGAGTGTCTTCCTATAATAAGTTATTTTTCTATCTAGGGCTAGGGTTAAACCTAGGACAAGTGGACTGATAGTATTAATAAAGACCAATCATGATAATAGATGAGTGAGGTGAAGGATGTATTCCAATATGATGAGTATGCCATCTAGGAATAGTGACATACACAGTATGTTGTAAATATTTGGCCAAAGTATTGCAAGCTATTGGTTACATTTTCCTATGTCACCAAGTTTAAAACAACATGATATCAGATGAATATTGGTAACATATATTTAGATATGTTCTTTAAATAGATCACTCAGTACCAAGTGTAGGGTAGAAAGACCAAGTATATGAAGTATACGATACATATTCAATACATAAGATAACAAAAATAAATTGGTAGCTTACCAAGTTATGGAATGAATAGATCGGTAGATCACCGAGTCATTACAACTGCATATGGTTATCTATTTGAATTCGATTGGCATAGAATGTTTGTTTTGAATAATGCTTTATTTAGAATAGTGAGCATTATATATATATATATATATATAATTCCCTTGTTTCTAAAGTCTTAAAATGGGAATGTTACAAATCAGTAGAGCTTTCATCTAATGAAGGGATAAACAAATTTAAATTCACTCTTATTTCCTTGATATATATTTGATTGTAAACCTTTGGGGGTACCTTAGGTATGATAAAATAGAAATTTATAAATGCTTTGTTGATTCATTTAACTCAATATTTTGTGATAAATCATTAGAGATTGTGTGGAAGAGTGCAGATTTAGGCTTCTATTTGATGCATATATCCTAGTTGAAGGAACACCTTAACCTCTTTGGAGCATTTATGTTTTCTAATTCTTTCAAGTTATGCAAAGGTCCTCAAAGAAGTTGGAAAATTCTGGTTAGTCTTGTCTGAATATCTCCCACCCCAAAATTCATTTCAAATTAACTCATCCTACATATAATACCCCTGCATTGTATCATGTGTCAACAAAAGAATACAATCCATTTACAAAAATGCACAAAAATAATCAAGATCATACCATGTGTTTAGTAGCCTTAGCCTTGTCTTGAAAGCATTTCCATCATTTAGTAGTGATAACTCTATTGAGTTTGAATAATGGGAAATTGATCATGTTTTCTCAAGGCCATCTCCATACAATTTATACAGTACAAGGATATTTTCATCTCCTTCACATAAAAAAGGCTACAATATAGGTTCTCTTACCTTGGTTGATAGGCACAACGTAAAATAATGAGGATTAGATCAAATCCTTCCAAGGTGCTACCCACTTCTTCAAATCCTGAGTGGTAACAAGTTAGATAAATTTCTTCTCGGCTACAAAACATCATATAAACTATTTATTTTCCTCTGAGTGTCTTGTAAAATCCATGATTCATCTTAAGTTGTGAAGGAGATTAAATCTAGGTACCAACATGCTTCTGGCATTGTTGCCGGGGACATTTTTTAGTATTTCAATTTTTCAAAATCCCTGGTAATACTTCTCATGTATTTTATGAGCAACAACATTGTTGAGCATCAGTTTTTTATTAAGATTTCTACTGAGGCATGAGATTAGAATTTTGAGTTTGATATGTTCAAGTGTCTCTAATTTTTTGTTTCGAACTTTTCACAATAGTTGATAAATTGAGTGAAAGAAAATCAGATCTATTCAAACTTTGCATAGTGTTAATATTTACAGTCATTTGATACATCTTCATAGTACATTTACACAAACTAGGGTGAAAGTCCTTAGTGGCGACTCCTGGCTGCTATATTTTGATAAATACCAGTAACTTATCATACATTAAGTGAAGCATGTCATATAAATCTACAAACCTGGAAGGAAGAAGATCTCTCTTCAGGAGGGACCTAAGTAGAAAATTATTTCAAGAATTTGGAAAGACAATTTCAGTGGAGAGAAAATTTTGGAATGTTGTTAAAGGTTAGACATCAAGAAAAGGAATATCCATTGGTGAGAGAGATCAGCCTTAAATAGAGGATTATCAGTCTTCTTCCAACGATTCTAATTCAAGCAATCTTCTCATAAACTTATTTACTTCAACTAGTGAAGGTCCTTCTATTGTACCTGGTGAGTTCCTTCTTCAATATGCACATGGGTGTTTCAATTCTAATAAATATTTCCAAGAAAATCAGCATCTAGAGAATACCAATCTTGTGAACCACATTCTTGAGCCCCAAAGACCTTGCACTCCTCATCAGCTTGTGTCACCCCCAAGATCACCTCCACCAGAAAACATGGCTCACCCCCTACCTAGGCCTCCATTTGTGGTCAATACCTTTGGCCTAATACATTTTAGGGGAATGGTTGGTTATCCTAATGTTGTGCCTCAGGATGTTAGAAGTAGATTTCCAAATTTCTAAGGGAATAATGCCATAACAGGTGATCAACATTTGAAACTCTTTATTAATATGATGGAGAATTTGCAAATTGGATTTGAGGATGTGTACATTAAATTGTTTGTCCAAACTTTAGAGGAGGATGCTAGGGATTGGTACAAGGCCTTGCCAAATAATTCTGTTGATTCATGAGATGAAATGAAAAATGCATTCAAGCTACAATATGGTGACAAGGCTGATCCCATATTACTCTTTTCAAAGTTTGAGAATATCAAGAAAAACCCAAATGAAAGAGTCCATGACTTCAACACAAGGTTCAATAAAAATTTGAGGATATTTCCGGTAAATTTAAGACCATGTGATGAATCTTGTTTGATAAAATATTCTGATGCATTTGACAAGAAGGTTGAGTATTACTTGAGGGACAAAAATCTTGGAAATTTAAGGCAGGCCTTCACCATGGCACTTCAAATTGATAACAATATCAAGGTTGTTGGGAAACCTCCTAAGAGAGATGAAGTTAAATTGGTAAACCCTGAAAATCCTTAAGCAAACAAGAGTGTAGACTTGGAGGAAGTGGTGAAAACTTTGGAAAGGGCTATCAAAGATATTTCCTATAAGTTGGCAAGAGATGAGAAAGGAATTGGACAAACTTCACAAGGTCAGCTTAGGAAACAAGCACAAGATATATTTGGAAAACACCACAGGAATGAGTAGAGATTTGATGACAAAGGTAAAGGGCCTATTGGATTTCAAAATAGGAAATATCAGGCCAATGAAAGTAAGGTAGTGCCTGATCCATTAAATCCTAGAGTGGATGGTGTTAATGATGCAAATCATATTAATTGGTGTGACAGATGTTTATTACCCCATCCTCCATGTGGAACAAATCAGAAAATTGAAGAGGAAGATGATGATTGTAATACAGATGATGATGCTTGTATGATGGACTTCCCTACAAACTCATGTCAAGGAGAAACATCCACTGAAGTGATAAGTGCAAGGAATGCTACCAACTTTTGGGATTGAATCCAACGGGTACATCTTCTTCCTCCTTCTCATGTTTTAGAAATTGATAATGTACAAGCCTTTGAGCTGTCCAATAATTATTTTGAGTACTTAAGGGAATTGATGATCAAGAAGTATGATGGAGGTATACCCACGGAAGAAGATAGGTAGTTGCTTATGAACATTGTGGTTTCCCAAGAGAAGGAGTATAACACAAGAAGTAAGGCTGTCAAGGGAGCTGGGATTCAAGCCAATAATAAAACCCCATTGCTTTCTAATATCCCAAAAGAAGTTCCTAAGAAATAAACATCTGATAAGAGCTCTACTATCCCAAGTAAAAGTTATGCTTCACCCCATACTCAAAATGTTAAAAACCTTATGCCATATGATGAAATTTCTAGCCCTCTTTCTACTGTTGTTTTTCCTAAATACATTCCCTATGACATTGCTCAAGTTCTAAGCCAAATCAAGGTCAATGTTCTAATTGTTGAGCTGCTTAGAATTCCTGAGCACAAGAAGAGGGCACTTGAGTATTTGGGATTGAAAGAGGAGAAGGCTGTTGTGAAAAGGAATGTGAATTTTGTAGAGGCTCCACTTGTAATTGTAGAGGTAGGAAAGACATCAGCATTGGAAGAATTTGGTGAACCACTAGAGGTATACTTGGGAACATCCTTGGTTGAATCTCAGCTGAGTGTTGACCCTTTCTTCACAACTTTTATTATTAAGGACGTGTTGCTACATAATTGTATGTTTGACTCCGGGGCATCATGTAATGTCATGCCTTTGGAAGTTATGAATGATTTAGATATCAAAGTAACAACAGTGTATGGAAAGTGTACTGCCATGTATTCTAGGGAAGTTCTAGTTGTTGGGTGTGTCAAACGTGTGGTGGTGCAACTTGCAGCCTATCTGGGTAAGAATTTGAAACTTGATGATGTAATTATTGATTGCCCTGCCAAATGAGGTATGTTATTGTCAATAAAGTGGGCTGCAAGTGTTGGAGGGAGTGTCCAAATGGATATGTCTTTATCCACCATTCCCATTGAAGGTAGCCTTGTAAAATTATATGGAGATAAGAAGATGTTGCATCTAATTGAGGATCTAAACAATGCTTCTTATGAAGTATTATTTGTTGATGTTGATGTTGATAATTTTATTGGGTTTACTGATTGTAAGGAGCACAAGATGGATCAGTCTAAGTTTCTTGAAGAGGTAGGCTCACCATGGAACTTGCTATTTGATGGAGCTTGCTCCAAATTTGGAAATGGTGGTGGCGTTGTTTTAATCTCTCTAAGCAATGAGGAATTTATTTTCTCCTTTAAACTTAACTTTGAATGCACCAATAACATAGATTAGTATGAGGCATTACTGTTAGGGCTGAGGATTGCTTGGAATTATGGTGGAAAATATGTTGTTGTAAAGGGAGATTTTGAGTTGGTTATCAACCAAGTTAGAAAATTGTATGCAACAAAAAATCAATGGATGAAACAATACAAACATGCAGTTTGGGATCTGATTGAGATGTTTTATTCCTTAAACATTCTTCATCATGACAAAAGTTTAAATATGATTTTTGATAATTTAGGAGTGTTGGGGTCTAGATTTGACAATTTTACCATTTCTCCATATTGTGAATATGATGTAGAAATACTCACTAGGCCTGCAGTCCCTGATAACATCAAACATTGGCAAGTATTTGATGATGATGCTCAGGTTTAGAGGTTTTTGTAGAACCAAGGTGAGTTTTTGGATCAGACATATTGATTTGGAACCATTGGTGTGTAATGTTGATGGAAAAGAAACCTTGTTTGGCAAGGATATCATTCAATTGAAGACTAACACCATCCCTAGAGGGTTGGTTGCTCTTGAGTCAAATTTTAACAATGTTGATTGTGTAATCAATAGAAACATGTTTTTATCTAGAGATGTTGAAGAGGATGACTTGGGAAAAAAGGAAAAACCAAGGAAGATTTGGTTAGGGAGTGGTTTAAACAAGGAAGAAAAATAGTCCTACCTCCAATTGTTGAAACAATATCAAGACTGTTTAGCTTGGTCTTATTCCGAGTTGAAAGCATATAGAGAAGACTTATTCCAACATGAGATACCTCTTGAGAAAAATTCCAAGCCATTCAGATAGAAGCAAAGGCCAATTAACCCACTCCTTTATGTCAAAATGCAAGAGGAATTGAAAAAATTTAGATATGGAGGAATCATTCAACCCACAAGGTATTCTTCTTGGGTTGCAAACTTGGTTCCGGTCAGAAAGAAAAATGGAGATATTAGAATTTGTGTGGATTTCAGAAATCTAAATAGAGCATCAATGAAAGACAACTATCCTCTACCAAACATGGAAAACATGTTGCAATTAGTGACTGGTTCTGAAATGCTTTCTACTTTGGATGGTTTCTCTGGTTATAACCAAGTTGTTGTCAAAGAATCAGAGAGGATTAAAACTACCTTTACTACTCTATGGGGAACATATGTTTTTGTCAGTATGCCCTTTGGTTTAATGAATTATGGAGATACTTTTCAAAGGTCCATGGATGTTTATTTTGCTGGTTATATCAATGA
Source organism: Taxus chinensis (assembly GCA_019776745.2). Lineage (NCBI taxonomy): Eukaryota > Viridiplantae > Streptophyta > Pinopsida > Cupressales > Taxaceae > Taxus > Taxus chinensis. The sequence continues at coordinate 489,533,423 of CM034154.1, forward strand.
TTTTATTGTTTTTTATCAAGATGATATTACTATTTTTTCTAGCAAAAGAAGTGACCACTTGCAGCATTTGGAAAGAATGTTGATCAGATGTAGAGAATATGGCATTTCACTCAATCCAAAGAAGTGCCATTTTGGAGTGCAAAGAGAAAAACTACTTGGTCACATTGTGTCTAAATAAGGAGTTATGATTGATCCACAAAGGATAGAAGCTATCAGCAAGATCTCGGTTCAAAAAACTAAGAAAGGAATCCAATCCTTCTTTGGTCAAATCAATTTCATTAGAAGGTTTGTGTCTAATTTTGCTGAGTTGACTCTCCCCATTACTTGCATGTTGAAGAAGGACCATAATATCAAGTGGGAAGAGGCTTCCCTTAAAGCTTTTGATGGAATCAAGGAAGCATTGAAGCATGCTCCTGTTCTAGCAGCCCCAAATTACAAGAAACCTTTCCAAATCTTCTCCTTTGCTTTTGAGCACACCATTGCATATGTTTTGTTGCAAAAGGATGATGATGGAGTTGAGAGGCATATTGCCTTCTTTAGTAAGGCATTGCAAGTAGCTGAGTTAAAATACACAATCATGGAGAAGTAGGCCTTTGCATTGGTGAAAGCAACTAAGGTTTTCAAACCTTATATTTTGAGTTCCAAAGGTGTTGCTCATGTTCCTCACACAATGGTAAAAGATATCTTATCAGAGATGGATATTTCAAGAAAAATATGCAGGTGCATTAAAAAATTGTAGGAGTATGATATGGGCATTTATACCACAAAGCTAGTAAGAGGTTTGGGTCTTGCCAAGCTCAAGGATGAAAGCAATTTGTAGAATGTGGAAGTAAATGAAGTAGAAGAAGAGAGGGCATATGTTATTGAAAAATTGTTGAACTCTAAGTGGTACAAGGATGTAATCTATTATCTCAGAAACCTATGCTACCTTGGACATTTGAATAAAAATTAGAATAGAGCCCTCAAGCTGTCTTCTCAAAAATATACCATTACAAACTTTGGGTTGGCTTGGAAGAACCCTGAGGGAATCCTTTGAGATGTGTGATTGAAGATGAAGCTCCCAAAATAATTACTGATTTCCATGGAGGAGTTTGTGGAGGACATTTTTCTGGGAGGGTTACTGCACACAAGATTTTACAGGCTGGTTATTAGTGGAAAAATCTTTTTAAAGATGTAACTCATTTGGTTAGAAGATGTGAGAGTTTTCAGTGTTTCTCTGGAAGAATGAAAGCTTCAGGATCCCTTTCTTTATAGCCTCTATCAATTGAAGCTCCTTTCAAACAATGGAGGATGGACTTCATTGGTAAAATATCTTATTCATCAAGTGCTAGAAACAAATGGATTTTGGTAGCTACTGATTTCTTTACAAAATGGGTGGAAGCAATCCCCACTAGGAAGGCAATGCACCATGTTGTAATGGAATTCATATTGAATAATATCATCTACAAATTTGGAGTGCCATTCAAGATTGTTTTTGATAATGCCATGAGTTTCAGAGCTAGAACTTTAGTGGCAATGTACAAAGAATATGGAATAAATTTGACATATGCTTCTAACTACAATCCACAAGGAAATGGACAGGCTGAGTCTAGCAATAAAAACTTGTTGAAGATTATTAAAAGGACTTTGGAATTAAAAAAGAAGTGGGGTGAACAACTAAATTTTGTTGTTTGGGTTGATAGGATCACTACTAAAAGAGCTACTGGTAAAATCCCATTTGAATTGGTATATGGAACACAAGCTCTGTTGCCCTTGCATTTGTAGTTGTCTTCATTTAATTTTGTTCAACAACTTGAAGATCAAGAAATTAGTTCATATGAAGCAAGGATTAATTAGATTGTTGAACTTGATGAAGCAAGAAGAGCATCCCATGAGATGCATGTCAAATTCAGAGAGAGAATGAAGAAGTTGTTTGATAATAAGGTAACCCTAAGAGCTTTAAGTATTGGAGATCTTGTGCTGTTGTGGGATAGTAGGCATGAAGATAAGGGAAAGCATGGTAAATTTGATGCTTTGTGGATGGGCCCATATTCAATTGACATAAAAATTGGTGAGAATATTTTTTTTCCTTACGGACCTAGATGGGGAATTTCTTGAGCTTCCTATTAATGGCAGACATTTGAAACATTTCTTGGATTGATCCCCAAAATAGAAGTCTGCATATCACTTGTACAGTTAACAGTTTTTGTTTCTCCTCTATTTTTTGTTGTTTTGGTTAGTTTTTGGTTTGCCTTTGTGTGTAGTAGCCCTTTTTGTTGGTTTATCAGCTGGTTTTTTGGATTTTTTGGCTTGTGACTTCATTTTCCCAATGGTTTTTTGGCACATGGTCTCCTTCAATTCTCATGGTGCTTGCAAGGAGTGCCCATCCCCAAGCTAGAGTTAATGTTGGTGCCTAATTTGAAACATCCCTGTTTTTCTAAGGAGAAATGTGTTTTTTCCCTATTTCTAAGGAAGAACGGTTTTGGGATTCTCATATACTTTGAATTTGAAAAAAAAAATCATTTCTGAGTTTGAGTGCTATGTGTTGTTTGCATTTCCTCCATTTTGCACCATTTTGAAGGAATCCCCAAGTTTACTTTACGTTTTGCTCTAATGTTTCCCATTTCAAATGCCTCTACCATTTTTTCATTTTTTCTCAGCCTTTGGAGCTCGAAATCATTCGATTTGTACTTATTTTCCCTCAAAAATCCATTTTCATGGTTGTAAATTTCCTAAAATCACTTTCCATTTGTCTTTTGATTGAAAAATTCTTCACCCACGAAGAAAAAATTGATTTTGGTGGTCGCTGGCAATTTCTACATATTTTGACGGTCATATGGGCGTCCTTTGCCTGTCAATTTCTAGCTCATATACTTTTGCATACATGGCCATTTGTAATTGGACAAGGATTGGCAGGTCATTTCTAAAAACTTAACATTTTTGTGTTTTTGGAAAAATGTGCAAGTTGCCCCTGTAGCTCCGCAGGCCCCAGAGGAGGTACACGTGTCGCAGGCAGAGTGAAGGTGGATAGGCAGGTTGTTTTGTGCCTTAGGGAACTTTGGAAAATGTGTGGAAATAAAGAAAATCCCCTAAGGACTGCATCTAATCAGAGGAGGACACGTGGTAGGCGGGGAGATGGAAAGGCAGAGGAGTTTGAAACTTTTTGGCCTTTGGTGAAAAAGAGTTAAAGTATAAAGTTATACCGCAAACTCATAGCTAATGGGATGAAGACACGTGTCAGCATTAGAGAAAGGAGCGGAAGATAGAGCCTTAAAGGAAAGTTAGAATTTTCACCCATTTTGGAAAAGGGTGAGAAAATCATCAGAATGGACCCGCGAGCCCGAAGGTAAAAAGTCAAAATTCATCTGAGGAGTCAATGGAAGAGGTGCGGGCTGGTGGAGGAAATGTTAAAAAATTTCCTTCACAAAATATGATTAAAATATGAAATGAGAAGCGCTACCCCTCAGTTAATCATATGAGGACACATGTCTTACAGGAGGGTGGAGCCGTGGAGGAAAATTGAAAAAATTTCCTTTTCTAAAAAGATGCAAAATGTGTAAAATTGAGCCGCGACTCCATATCCAGTCATATTGCGCCACGTGTTAGACCCAAATCGCAAAGGCAAAGCAGAGGAGGAAATCAAGAAATTTTGTAAATTTTCAAAATGTTATAAAAGGGTCAAAAGTGTCCCCAAGGCCCATTTTTCCTAAATCTGCCACGTGGAGGGCTCAAATCTAAAGATAAGAATAGATCGACGGTAACTGTGTATTTCACCAGTTTAGCTGCCATTTGAGCTCCAAGAAGTTTGGAGATGCATTTTTTGCATTAATCTTCATCAATTTTTTTGCCAATTCATGTCGTTTTGGCTTACAAGGTCTGAATTGATTGAATTGGGGGCTCAATTTGTGAATCCAAAGCACATTTCAAATGAATTTTTACTCTAATTCGTGAAAAACGTGAATTACCAGATCTAAAGTTGCAGAGTAAAAAATTGGGAAAGGAAAAGATGAAATAATGAAATGAAAGGGGTCTATATGTGTGGGGAATGAAAAACGTGCTTCCACTTTGAAGAATGATGAAATTTTTGTAATGATTCACCTTTTGAAAGAACAACTGGCAACTTTTTATGAGTTTGTTAAATGTCATTTTCCAGAAATATTGCAAAGAAAAGGTGCTTTGAATATTCCACTTTTGGAGGGAATATTTGAGGGGCAAAGTGAGTGAGTGAGAAAAGTTATATATTTCATGAATTTTTCATGCAAATGGTCGGAGAAACTTAGAATTTTCATGGGAAAATCTAGGAAGAAGCCCATTCTCTGAGAAACCACCTGAGAACCATTTTAACTCCTTTTTGCATCAAATTTGTATCATGTTAGGTTGGTTGTAGATGTATAGCCACTAACAAGCTCTGAGATTGTTCTTATAACATTCCCTACTGATAAATTTGGTCATTCTAGATTATTTTGTGTTGTCTCTTGGTAAAATTTTCATTTACTTATGTTTCAGAATGTTTTCAATTTGTGTTTCTTGCTCCTGTTGCAATCTAGTGTTTGGTATTTCCTTTTGATCATGCAGATATAATTCTGGTAATAGCTGTAGTGGTGTTTGCAATTCTTAGAATCAAAAGAGTTTTCATCTAATGAAGGGATAAACAAATTTAAATTCACTATGCTTTCCTTGATATAGATTTGATTTTAAACCTTTGGGGGTACCTTAGGTATGATAGAATAGAAATTTCTAAATGCTTTGTTGATTCATTTAACTCAAGATTTTGTGATAAATCATCAGAGATTGTGTGGAAGAGTGTAGATCTGGGCTTCCATTTGATGCACATATCCTGGTTGAAGGAACACCTTAACCTCTTTGAAGCATTTCTGTTATCTGAGTCTTTCAAGTTTTACAAAGGTCCTCAAAGAAGTTGTTAAATTCTGGTTAGTCTTTTCTAAATATCTCCCACCCTAAAATTAATTTCAAATTAACTCATCCTACCTATAATACCCATGAATTGTATTGTGTGTCAACAAAAGAATACAATCCATTTACAAAAATACACAAAGCAAATCAGGATCATACCATGTCTTTAGTAGCCTTAGCCTTGTCTTGAAATCATTTCCATCATTTAGTAGTGACAACTCTATTGAGTTTGAATAATGGGAAATTGATCATGTTTTCTCAAGGCCATCTCCATACAATATGCACAGTACAAGGATATTTTCATCTCCTTCACAAAACAGAGGCTACAATATAGGTTCTCTTACCTTGGTTGATAGGCACAACCTAAAATAGTGAGGATTAGATCAAATCCTTCCAAGGTGCTACCCACTTCTTCAAATCCTGAGTGCTAACAAGTTAGATAAATTGCTTCCCTGGCTAGAAAATGACATATAAACTATTTATCTACCTCCGAGTGTCTTGTAAAATCCATGATGTAGCTCAAGTTTTGAAGGAGATTAAATCTAGGTACCAACACATATGACAGTGCATCTCAACATATTCTCTGCATTGGAGAAAATCATTTTCTAACATCACATAGGCCTTCTAATCCCATAAAATACTTATGTAATCAAACATCCTTTGACTTGGACCTTGCCCACCCGAGTCTCTTACTTCAGGACTAGTTGAATCTTCAAAATATCTCCTTTGAATTTGACCATTTTTGCCCAAGTCTTGTATCTTAGGACTCATCAAATCATTTGATTATTTCCATTGAGTTGGACCTCATCTGCCCAAGTCCTTTAAATAAGGACTACTTCCATCTATCATTCATAAAAATCCTTTTAATTACTCCTTTGATTTGAATCTTGTCCACCTAAGTATTGTAATTCAAGACCAATCAATTTTCATAAACATGGACCTATTTCTTGATGAGTCTATTTTAAATAATCATTCTCCACAATTCAAATGTGGGGGAAATTGGATTGTATGCACAATTAAATTGTTGGATGTAACTTATTCTATTCGAAATGTCTACTACCCTTGTAAATATACAACTACTATTGCTAATTCTACTTGCTAACCTAGGTGATTCAACCATTATCATGGAGCTTAGTCAATGTAAAATCCACCTTTCATGGCTCTACCCTCAGCTATAAAAGTAAGTCATTAACTTTGTAAATCCATCTCTAGAGCTTTGAGAAAATTACATCCAAATACTGCTAATTTGACATTTAATTCCTTGTGAAATCTTACTATAGCATTTGCAAATCCCTTTGGAGATTCATATCAAATATCATCCATAATCCAAGCTTCAACAAGATCAAACAAGCTTAAAGGCTTCATAAATCTACTTGAGGTTTGCAGAGAAAAATTCCAAGAGGTATAATTGTTGTGTTTTTATTTACTTCTGATTTTTCTGTGATTTAAATATCTACTTTTTCTTTGGTTTTTCATTGCATACAACATTAACCAGTGGATATTCTAATGAAATCCTTTGGGGTGCTCCCACAATTTGATTCCTCCTTTGGTTTTGGTATGAGGCATGTTGAGAAATTTCCCTCTTCAATGAAGTCAAATTATTGACTAATCTTTGTAGCAATATATTATATCTTTCATCTTTATAAATTTGGTCTTTATACTTAATTGAATAGTTCTTGATCTTCCCTGGCATGATAAGGTCACCTTCTACTTCAATTAAAATTTATTGAGAATTTTACAAAGTTTTTGGTTGAGCTCTTCATAGTATGAAACAAACTTCAATTAATTGAACATTCATGAAAAACCCTCTTCTGACTATATACTGTAGGATGATAACCACTAGGAATATTCATCCAGTCGAGCCTAAACACTCTCAAGAAACTCACAATGTTAGATTGTTTCAAAAACAAAACTATACCCTTTTGGCCTTCAAACTAGCTATTTGCTCTCATACACAAAACCTATAAACCATGTAATTTCTTGATCATTCACCTTATTTTATGTAACCATTCAATTTATCATACCTATAGGCTCTATAAAAAGTCAGTTTAATCATTTAAAGTAATCAAATCAATAAAAAAAAACTCATCTTAGTCACCTTCTTGCTAAACTACCCTTAAAGACTTCTGAAGGCACTAATGATCCTCAAAAATGGTTTGGATCACCTCATGCATACTCAAACTAATCTAATAACACTCTTGATCACCCTTTATCTTGTTTGAACTATGTGGTTAATTTCTTGGTTTAATTCTTTGGCTAGACCCCCTTTCTTTACTAGCTCCTTCTTTACCTTGCTGACCTTCCTTCTTGCTCTGCCAATGTAGTTTTTCAACCCTAACTCTTGTTATAATGACTCAATTTTCTAACAAATCATTTTTAGGACACCCTTTTAACTCTACTTCATGTGTGTAAAATTTCAAGAGGTCTTCCTTAACAAAATTTTCTTCAAATTCACCATTTCAGTCTCCAATTAGGTTAATAAGATTGTATTAAGGTTTATGCTCATAACTATTACGAACTATGAAAATTATATGGTGATTTAAGTCTTAGATCCTTAAAAATATCAAATAAGGATGTGTCACCATCATAATTTCCAAATTTCACTCTTTAGTTCAACTTACCTACCTCTATGTTGTGGTGTTGACCTTTACTGGGCATCTATGTGTGACACATTACTCTCCTACACTGACTATTAAAGGAAACTCAAATAAATGAAGTTCTCAACCTTTAATATTCTCAATGCATGTTTTTAATAAGACTCAAGGATTTCCTTAAGAGTTTAAATCCTCATCTTAACCATATATCATACTATAGCTCCCTGTAATTTGTTATTGGATCTCCAATTGACACATACAGGTCTGAAACCCATTATCACATTTTCATGCTAATCACGTGGACTCCAAGGCTTCTAATCACCCTAACCCATCACATCAAGAATTCAAATATTTTTATTGAAGATTTAAAATCTTGATTCAATCCCTAATTCTCTCAAACCTCTCTTCCTTTCATAACCCTAAGGAGGGTTTCCCAAAACTCGGTAGAGGTAATTTCCTCTCAAAAAGAGTAATCTTCCTCTTCAAAGATTAAAAATTCACATTAATATCCTCGTTGGAATCCTTCAAAATTATATTTTACTGGTGAGGTTCAATATGATCCCCAAACTAGAAAATGGTTATGATATACATGTCCCTGCCATTATAAATATGGTATTTTGGCTGCCAACCACTCGCTCAAGTGTTAGTACTAAACTTGTTTGTAAGATAAATGTTCAAAGGAAATAGTCCTGTGGAACTTCATAAACATCCTCCCTTAGCTATGTTCATTATCTTTATACAAATCTCTTGCACCAATATTGTAAATTTGATCTTGAAAAGCTGACATCTTGACTGTCACAGGTTACAAAATGTATTCTAGCTTATATACACACATGAAATGATATATCTTCACAATTATCAATGAAAATGCATAAAATAAGGTTCCTTACCTTCCATAAACTTAACCTAATTAGCATGCATAGGCTCTTTACCTATCAAAATGCTAAAAAAAATCACGAAACACCATTACAAGACTGTGTATACACAAAATCCTTTCTTCTTACTCCTTGGAGCTTCTTCTTTATACATGACCATTCAGATGATAGCCTAAAAATAGTTAAAATATGATTTTATATGCTTTCTTATGCATTACTTACCTAATCTTGGCTTCTAGATCCTTCAAATTACAGCATTTTGCATTTATTATAACCCCCAAACCCAACTTAGACTTAAGAGCTTACGATAAAAGACCTAGATTAAAATTATGACTTGAAAATGACCTCAATATGAATTTCATGATCTTAATACATGCTTAGTTGCTCCAAGAACTCATTAAAAAACCAATTACAATCCAATATTTACTTCTAAAGTCAAATTGGCAATTTGGAGGGAAAGTGCCAAATTCAAACTTATGAAGGTCTTACACAACACCAACACACCTAATAGACCCTAGATGACCCCTAGAACCTATAAACATAATGAGAAATCCAAAATATCATGTTATCAACCCTATTTATAGGATAGGAGTGATGCTCCTTCATCATGCTCCCAAGGGAAAAGTAAAATCTCCCCATATTTTATGTTATCTCTTCCTTCTTCTTCTTTCTTTGTCTATTTCCAATGGAAGATGATCTTCTAAAAGTATCTCTTGAGTGCATTCCATCCCTTCCACTAACTATTTCCCCTTTTGAAATTTCAAATTCTTGGTCAAAATGATGCTCTTAGGGTTGTATGTTCGATTTTCCATCTTGGAATTGAGTTTATATGCTTGATTTAGGTTCACATATGTTGTAACTTCTTCTATCATGACTGTGGAACTGTACCTTCCATCTTCCTTTAGTGTTCCTTGAATCATATCCTTCTCAAGATCATGAAATACTAACTATTGCTTGTAAAAATCACCCTTTCTTGGCTTTCCTTTCACCTTTTCAATTGTTAAACTTGTATACATAGTACTTAGAGATGAATCTGAATAAGAAAACTGATTTTCGTCACCTTGATTTGTCCTCTCACCTAACTCATACTTTCCTTCATCTTGTTCTTGCTATTTTTTATTTTCTTTGTTTGTGTTTCACCCTCTTTCTTGAATATTGTATTCTCTTGAAAGGTTTGATTAATTCCTTTCTTTATCATAGTTTTTCTCTTTTTCTTGTTTTCTCAAGTTTGGTGCTCCTAAGATCTTGTTTTGGTTTTCATCTCCTTTTATATCTGCAAATCCTTCTTTTATTTCATCTTCCTTTCTCATTCTCTCTTGCAAGTTGTCTTCATTTTTCCAATTCCTTTCTTTCCTTTTCATTCTTCTCATTGGATGATCTACACATTCATTCATCACACTTGTACCTACACATTTTAATCTCAAAGCAATATTAGATTAAAAAGTAGGAGGATTGCATATCTCATCTGCCTTCTTCATGACCTTTTTTTCTTCTTCTCCACTCTTGATTTCTTCACACAAATTTTCCACTCTACTTTCCTTCATCTCTCTTTCCTCATTACCTCTATCAACTTCTTCAATTGATATCTCTTCCACTATACCTTCATGTTTATCTACAAGCACTTTAGCATGTGTTTCCTCACTCTCTCTTTCACTTCTTTCTTGCTTCACTATGCCAACTTCCTCTTTCTTGACCTTCATTTTCCTCGATGTCATCTCAATCTCTTTACAAACATGGTTTTCTTCCTCTTATCTTGCATCTTTATCCTCTTGTTCCTATTACATAATATTTTTTTCATATGTGACCAACTCATCCAAACTATCATCCTCTTATTCAACATGTAAATTGAACAAATTTTCAATAGCTTGTAGTTATTCAAACAAAAATTCATTCATTCCCCTATTATATTCATCATATCTAGGATTTTCAAGTATAATTTCCTCTTCTTCTTATGTATTTTCAAACAAAAAAAACATTTTTCCTATAACATTGTTTACATACCTCATGTACATGTTGATTTGCAGTTGTTTTATCTTCATTTTTTTCTTCATACTCATCCATTTCATTAAGTAATTCACCTTCTTTAGGTTAACAATAGATTACCTCTTCTTCACTGAATCCTTTTTCATATTCTTCTTCACATTCCCACTCATACTCTACTTCTATAGGGTCTTTTTCATCTACATCTACTTCTTCCATGTTCATATTAATTCCTCAATATTTTCCACATCCTTTCTAAGTTCTCACATTTCTTGTTCAACCCAAAAATCAAGTTTTATAGCCTTGTATTTATTATTAGCTTATTTCTTATTTTTCTCCTTCTCATCTAGTTCCTTTTTTTGGATTAAAAACACCACAAACTCTCTCATTATCTCTTCTTTAGCTGTTATCTTCTTTTTATTCTCAACAACCTATCATACACACTCTACAAGGTGAATCAACTTCACACATCTTTGTTAGAATAATTGAGACTTTTCCCTCTTAAATGACCTATCTCTCCACTCTTATACCAAATGATTTTGAGACTAAACACTCTCAAGAAACTCACATTGTTAGAATGTTTCAAAAAAAAAAAATACACCCTTTTGGTCTTCAAACTGGTTATTTTCTCTCATACACAAAACCTCTAAACCATGTAATTTCTTGATTATTCACCTTATTTCATCTAACCATTCAATTCATCATATGCATAGGATCTAGAATAAGTAAATTTAATCATGGAAAGGAATCAAAATAATAAAAAAATATGTTTACCTTCTTAATAAACTTCCCTTAAAGGCTTCTTAAGGCACTGATGATCCTCAAAAATGGTTTGGAGCACCTTGTGCACACCCAAAACAATCTAAGCACACTTTTCAATACCCTTTATCTTGTTTGAAGTGTGTGCTGAATTTCTTGGTTAATGTTTTTGGTTAGACTCATTTCTTCACTAGATCCTTCTTTACCTTATTAACCTTCCCTCTAGCCCTACCAATGTAATTTTTCAACCCTAACTCTTATTACAATGACTCGATTATCCAAAAAAAATTCTTTCAAGATACCCTTTTAGCTCTACTTCTTGCGTGTAACATTTCAAGAAGTCTTCCTTTACAAATTTTTCTTCAAATTCACCATTTTAGTATCCAATTAGGTCAATAAGACTATAATAAGGTTTGTACTCATAACTGTATTGAACTAGGAAATTTCTTTGGTGATTTAAGCCTTAGAACCTTAAAAATCTCAAATAAGTATGTGTCACCATCACAATTTCAAAATTTAACTCTTTAATTTAACTTACCTACATTTATGATGTGGTATTGACCCTTAATAGGAATCTATGTGACATGATATAGTCTTCTCCTGCACTGAATGTTAAATAAATTTTGAATAAATGAAGTTATCATCCTTCAATATTATCAATGCATGTTGTTATGAAGACTCAAGGATTTCCTTAAGAGTTTAAACCCTCATCTCAACCATAGATCCTTTTATAGCTCCCTCTACTTTGTTCTTGGATCTCCAACTGACACCTACATGTATGAAACCCACTATCACATTTTCATGCTAATCATAGGGATATAATCACCATAAACCATCATATCAGTACTTCACATAGTTTTCTTGAAGATTGTAAATCTTGATTTAACCCATATCTCTCTCAAACCTCTCTTCCTTTCAAAACCCTAAGGAGGGTTTCCCAAAACCCGGTAGAGGTAATTTCCTCTCCAAATGAGTAATATTTCTCTTCAAATATTTAAACTTCACTTAAAGGTCCTCCTTGGGCTCCTTCACATTTGTACTTTACCAGTGAGATTCAATATGACCCCCAAACTTGAAAATGGTTATGGTCTACACTTCCATGCCCTTATAAACAAGGTACTTTAACTGTCAACCACTCACTCAAGTATTATTCCTCAATATTTTTCTAAGATCAATGTTAAAAAGAAATAGTCCTGTGGAACTTCATGAACATCCTCCCTTAACTATGTTCATAAAATTTATACAAATATCTTACACCAATATTGTAAATTTTATCGTAAAATGCTTCCAACTTGATTGTCACATGTTATAGATGGTATTCTATCTTATATACACATATGCCACCATATATCTTCACATTCATCAATGAAATTCATAAAATAAGGTTCCTTACCTTACATAAACTTAACCTAATTAGTATGCATAGGTTCTTTACCCATCAAAATGTTGAAAAAATCATGAAACACCATTACAAGACTGTGTATACATAAAATACTTTATTCTTACTCCTTGGAGCTTTTTCTTCATACATGAACATTTGAATGATGTCCTGAAAATAGTTACGATGATGGATTTATATGCTTTCTTATGCCTTACTAAAAAAATATTGGCTTCTATATCCTTCAATTACATGTTTAGCATTCATTATAACTCCCAAGACCCAACTTAGACTTATGAGCTTAAGATCAAAGACCTAGATTCAAATTATGACTTGAACATGACCTCAATAGGACTTTCACCATCTTAATACATGCTTAGATGCTCCAATAACTCATTAAAACACTAATTATAAGCCAAAATTTCCTTCTAAATTCAAATTGACAATTTGGAGGGAATGTACCAAACTCAAACTTATGAAGGTCTTACACAACACCAATATACCTAATAGAGCCTACATGACCCCTAAAACCTGAAAACATACTGAGAAAGCCAAAATATCATTTTATCAACACTATTTATAAGCTAGGAGTGATGCTCCTGCATCAAATATTGTTGTTCAACTTATTGCATTTTGTGACAAAATCTCTCATGGACTCTTGCATTTCTTTCTTCATCAGAGCTAGTTGAGAAAGAAAGGAATAAATATCTTCTAAGGTCTATAATATTTATTCTAACTTAGTTTTCATGTCATCTCAATCAATAGTGGAGCAAGGTGGAAAGTAGTAAAACCACTCCAACAAACATTCTAAAATGACTCATGAATAACTACATGGAAACATCTTCATGTTCCTTTCCAATAACTCCGCATGTTGTGATGAAAGTTGCGATATGATCGTATAGGCAATGTTTTCTATCTCCATAGAATTTGGAAAATTTCTTTCTTGATACTTTTGGTAATTCATGGAGTGGTGGAGAAAATTCTAATGGACAAGTGTTTTTTACCCATGGCATAGGTGCAGCCATCTCTGGAGGAAGAGTGTTCAATGGTTTGAGGAAAGAGTGGAGATGTAACCAAGCCAAATGGTGAAGATTAAAGTGCTTGCCTTGGAATCTGTATGGGAGCAAGTATGAAATCATCTTGTTCCTAAAACTCAAATGTGGGATTGTGAAATACCAAAGTGTCACTTGTTTGGTATTCTCTAGTGAATCTTTATTCTGTCAGATTGTAAAATATTAAGGGTGCACAAAGAGAAATTATTCCACAGTAGAATTTCCAAAATGTGTTGGTGAAATAATTTGTTCTAGAGAAAATTATTAGTTTTCACCAATGGTCATCCAGTTAAGCCCCTCCTTCCTGGGTATGGGGAGGCTCCCATTATTGAATGTAAACTAACTAAAAATTATGAGGTGGTTGTTAGTTCGGGGATCACACATGTATACTCTACTAAACCTGTGGAAAAGTGCTTATACAATGTACAAGGGAGAAATGTTTTGTGAAAGGGGGTAAAGAGGACTACGAGAAATAGGGAGAGAGGGTAAACATTATGAGTAGAATTACATAATTCACATACATTAACTAGAGTAGGTCCACATTTAATTATAAGAACACAATAATGCAATAAATCAACAAGAGTAATAAATTAGAGACACAAAGTTATACATATCCATTAATAAAGGACACAAAGTTCCATCTTATTTGTATAAGATCACAATGTTTGCAAAGTTTGAGATTATATAAGATAAAGGAACATAGAAAAGGACATATAGAAAATGTATCTTTTATTTCTTGATGTAGTAGTGATACAAATCCCAAATAATACAAAGAATAAATACTTTTCAACCCTTTGGAATGGATAAGCCATTCTAATTTATAGCATTACAAAATCTCTTTCATATCCCCCCACATAAATTTTCACCTTTCCTCATCACTTGTGACCTTTCATATTCCTAAGGAATAAAGTCAGTATTTTTCTTATTAATGAAAAAGGACTCTTACAATGTTAAGTTGAAGGTTACTTAAGTGAATAAGATAAAATAGTGAAAAATTACATTCTTAAAATGTTTATTTCACTAAATTGGGACTTATTCCAATCCCAGCTACTAAAAAATTTACTCAATATCTTAATCCAATATTGTTATTTTTGGATTCCAAAATGTCAAATATTGGAATTATCTGCACTGCAAAATTGCACATATCAGATTTCAAAATTGAACATATTGTATTCCAAAATTGCATATATTGGAATCCAGAATCACATATATTGGAATCCAAAATCACCTATATTGGAATTAACTATACTCCAAACTCACATATTTTGGAATCCAAAAATCAAAATATTGGAATCTATTAATAGCCTAGTGAAGTCTAATACATCTGGTCACGATTTAAATTTATGAATATGTGAAAAAATGTTTAATGATTTCAGGGAATCCAACATTGATATGAGAAATAATGACTAGTGGTCACTAGCCCGTATAGAACATATACATGTTTTGTTTTATAAGGTATAGCAGCGACTAGGATTAATGATTTCTTTGGTGTTCTATACGGTCTATTCGCTACTAGGCTTAACGATTGATTTGTTATAATGATACTATCATTTTTAAGATGTTTTTAAGATTAAAATATGAAAAATTGAATATTTCAAGTTCCATTGAGCAATTGGCCACTAGGCTAATGAAATTCACGAGATGTGATAATTTTCCAGATTCAATTACTATGATTCGATTGAACCTTGGGGAAGTTAGAGAATAACCGAAGATGTTACGAAGAAAATTAAAGAGGGAAATGATTCAATTTAGGAGAATGTAATTAATTGTAAAACCATTCCAGATATATTTTCATATTTAAAGTTAGATCTCATATTTACTTCATTTATCATGGTGTGATTGAACCTCAACGTAACCAGAGAATTTGTGAAGATGATATGAAGGAATTAGATGAGAGCGATGATCCAGTGTAGGAGAATATAATTAATTGTAAAACCATACCAGATATATTTTAATATTTAAATTTAGATATAAAATCAACTATAAGAGACATGGCATAAAAAATTTCATATTCAAATATGGATATGAACTTATTTAAAATTAACTATAAAACTATCCCATATATATTTTAGTATGTAAATATAGCTATGAAATAAATTGAAATTCCTTTGCTACGTGTAGGTAGAATTATAGTAAAAAATTTGATGAATAATTTGAATTTACAATGTAACATTATTCATGAAGATGGGATTCCAAATCAAAAATACAAATCATAGTAAAGCTCCAATAAAAAAAGCTCCCTATAATTATTTTAGTGATCTAATATAACCCCAAACATATTTGATGTCCTTCAATGGTTGCAACAAAGGCCACAACACATCTAACAAGCATGTGTCTTCTGACTTAGAATATATGTTAAATGTTTCAGCAATTATGTAGTTCATAATATCATTGAACTTATTTTTCTCTAAAGAGTCATCTACAAGCATTTTATTTTTACAATTGTACAATGCATTAAACCGTGACTAAACGGAGTTAAGATTCTCAAGATATAAATTGGGATTCCTAGAACCATCATAATCAGAGTGTTTAGTCTCGACGTAATTTTCTTGCATAAATATGAACTCCAAGATTGCAACCTACAAGCCAATGTTTTCAAGGAATGAAGGCATCATGTCATCAACATTTGAATTTATCTCTGATGTCCATATTGTTATGTTGAACTATTTTTTGCACCATTGCACGAACTCTTTCACATTAGGTTTGAGAAAAAAAAAAATTTGTAGCTCGATGCCACCAAACATTTTTAACTGTTTAAATTCTAAAGATTCCTTGTGGAGAGTGTGTGCCAAAACACAAATATGATCAGTTTCATGTTGCATGTGTTCATATCTCAAAATAAAAAACAAAATCAAATGGTTAAGGGTGGTGAATCAATTAAAAAGTAAAAAACAAGTCCCTTTGAATATTGTTATATCAAAAATTCAATGGTCGTAGGTGGTGACGAAGGTAAAATCTAAGGGCGTTCCTCATTTCTTATTGTTATACTAGGAATATTTTTTTGTGAAGAATTTATTTGAATAGAAGGTAATGTTTCAGTGTGACGAGTATTTATATACTGTATTATAGTTGTTTCATTACACTGGAAAGTGGTATATGGTTTCTAATGTTGAAGCAAAAAATAGTATTTAAGCATGCTCGCAATTAATTTAGGAATACATATTTCATTAATAAAAAATTCTCAAAGATTCATTACATTAAATTTTTCTGTTAACTCACATTTGCAACTTATACACTCACACTCTGAACTTATAATCAGGGAAGATTTAAACACTCCCAACTTATAATCGTACAATCGTAATTTAAATAGTTACAAAGAACCATAACTAAAACATATGAATGCATTTTATTTACAATATTAAGTTGTATCATCACAATAACATTTTGAAATTATAACTTTTTATTTATCATTTACTCGATCCAAATATTTTATACCCTTTACCACATTCAATCCCTTTAACAATATTAGTGACAAGTATTTGTGAAAATTGGTCATCAACAACATATCTTTTTGTGAAATTTTCTCCTCTTTTTCATCCCAACCATAAAATTTGCTGGAGGGTTTCCCTTTGCACCTAATGTAATACACATTATGTCTTTAGAATTGTAGGGGGCATTGTTTCTACTGTAGACACAAAAATTGGGTCACACTCCCCTTGGTCCCCTTTTGAATAACAAAATTACACACATTCACCTAACCATGACCCCTTCCACCTCACATTAATATTAATTTAATTAGTACACATCCTCACAATATTCATTACTTAATTTTTTTAACTAAGCTAATTTCCACCTCACCCCTCCACCTCACCTAGCTACCTCACCCTAGACCTATTCTTGGCATGTTTCCATAACTAACAAAGACTTGGTCCCACTTACCTTAATGAGCTAAGACTTAGTTAAACCCTAAAAATAAATGCCTATTATCCCTCTAACCACCTTCCCTCTCATAAAAAGGTAACTTCCACTTTGATCTAGGAGAATAGACAATTCTGGTAGAATTAATTGCCAAGATCTATTATTTTTAGTAAACCTAGGGAATCCCACCTTAACCAACACTGATCACCCTGAAATCGATGCCGGTCAACCCAAAACCATCGTCGGTTACCATTTACTCACCTAAGAAACCTTTTTTTTGGGTTGGCATTTTCAAAGATCAAGGAGATGAGAAGAGAAATGCATGCAAGTAGAACTAGAGCCTTTTTGCACCCACTGAAATCCATAACCAGTGCTAGGATAGATCCAGAAGCATAGAACGCATGGAAGCATTCCAGGAAGCACTACCGTGGAACTAAACACCATTCTTTTTATCAACTACCATCACCATTCAGCCATCAAAACTACATCACAGTAAGTGTACCTTCTACCAGCATAGTCTATTTCAATACAATAGCCTTCATTACTTTTGTTATCAGTTTATAATTTTCATGTTCCTTTCCCATCTTATACCTACTTGTAGACTCAACCATTCCTCTACCCACACTAAGAAATAACCCATTATCACCTCATACACCCCTCTGAGTATACCTGAGACCTTTATAGACCTCCCTATCCACCCTTCCATCTCTGTTTAGCTTCCGTTTAACTCCTACAATTAGATCTCATTGAGTTCCTTTCACCCCGACTCTACTAATGCTAGTTACCCATGACCATCGCCAGTCCCTTCTAAACCATTGTTGGTTACACCAAACCAACATCAGTATCTCTATTTTTCACCTATGCCAATAACAAATCCAACCTACCTTCTACCAAGTGACCCAAACAACTCAGAACCTAACCCTGACTAGTTCTAACACTATGACACCTACCTACCCTTCCAATCTAACTATAGCCTAGCCTATTATGTTAGATTTGCTTATTGTTCTTGAATGAAATACCTAAATCATATCAACTATAGTAGGAATTTGTTTATTTCTTACATTAATTTGTTTTAAATAGTGGATTGACAGCCATCTAGGGAGCATCACACTTGCTAGATCTAGAACACGCTAGGTAATCCACTTTCATATATTATTTAACTCTTCTTTTGTGGTCTTGTTTTCTATTTCAGGTAGTTCCTCCTAGCCAAAAGGAAACTCTCACAGTAAGCATTGGATTGAGAAGTAGAAATGCATGCAAACAACCATCAACTGACTAGCAATAACAGGTATTCCTCCCCAGCCCACAACCCTTATCTATTTCATCTCAATAATGTAAAGAAAATGGTGAAACATTTTGGCACACCCGGTGGGACCCATCCAGGGTTCCTTGCATTTTTCTTCATTCCTAGGTCAAGATTGTGTGTTTGTTTATTTTCTAAACTTATTCACACTAAATTTCTTTCCCTGGTAATCCTATCTTCTTCTAGTTGTCTAAAACAACATCTATATTTTGGTGCTTAAAATGAACCATTTCTTCTTTCTTGCATTCACATAATTAGTGAAAGAGAACATTCCTACCTGTTCATCATTTGCTTCATCAAATGTAATTTTTCAATTTGGGTTGAAAATCAGTTTCTTTTCATCCTTGTATGTTGCATTCACCTCACATTAAAATGAGGGCAACCTATATGCTGGAAGTCATGCCCAACTAATGGTTGAAACAAAGAATCATAACAAAGAAATTACTTTCTTCTTATTCTACCAAAATGCACAAAATTGAAAAAAATACACATCTTCTTAAACAACATCTCACCCAAAAGATGTTGTCAATGATCACACGATTAGTAGATTGACAGTGGGCACCTAACTGGTTACTTCTATCAATTCATTACCTCAAAGGATGTCCCACCCCCACCATAACATAACCTAAAACCTCTCCTTTTAGATATCCTTCTTCATAGGAAGCCTTCCTCACCAAAAACTCTACTCTAAATTCATGAGTCAGTCTTCTAAATAGCATAAGCTCAACACATTAAAATATCTTGTTGGATATGTGTTTTTAATGTTTGATTGACGTGCATTTTGAGGTGTGAGGATACGTTTCTTCATTTTCCATTCTTTTTCATTACACACTCCATAATCATAGTTGGAGTATTCTGAATTATTCTGAGTGTGTCAGGAACTCATTATATCATCTCCAGGATTCTCTTCTCAGTTGATCATTCATCTGATCTCAGTTCACAGCAATATATTTTCTTGCATTCTTCAAATTTTCACAGTAACCGGCATCAGTTTATTCATCGGTGTCGGTTTACACCTCATCGTCATTGGTTCTACCTAACCATCGTTGGTTCCCTATCCTTTTCATTAACTTTCCCAAAGGAAACCTATTCTCATCTTCTTCACTGTTTTGAGTTTTTCTAAGTATCTGTACTCTATGTACTCTCATAAACTGCCATCATACAACTTTTCTACTTGACATTCATCATTTTTTTCCCCCTTTGGTCAAACTGTTCTTTCCTCATAGTAACTGACCTCGGTTACCCCTAAACCATCATCAGTTATCCTTAACCAGTGTCGGTTACTCTGTGCTAATTCTTAGCTGATATATTATCCAAATCCACCTACAAACACCTATTTTTCTCATTCCTACTATGTTTTGTGTCATTTGCAGGCTACAACATCACCTGATATACATTCATTCACATGGTGTTGACTCGTAACCAAGATAACACTCTTATATTCTATGTTAGTCATCAACCACTCCTACCTAGTCCTTAACTACCCTCTGTCCTGTCACCCATGGATCCAACCTTACCTATCACCATTGCTACAAGTGAAAGGAAATTTACACAAATCCTCAATTAGAATCTTGCGGCCTTACAGTTATACCTTTCCCAATCTTCCACCTGGGACTCCTCAGGTTAGTTGATATATGGCATGCCTATATCCATATCTCTTTCCCTTATTCCCACTTCTGCTATTTCACCTGATTCTTAGATGTTTCTTTGAAAGTGACGAAATAGATAGGGTAATGGGCATAGGAGGAATACTTGTTGAAATGATGGTTGATAGGTTGTTGTGTGTGTAGGACTTCTGAATCCACAGCTGATTGTGAGAGCTTCCTTTTGGCTAGGAGGAACTACCTGAAATGGAACACAAGACCACCAAATTAAAGTTAAACAATATGTGCAGTGAACTACCTAGCGTGTGCTAGATCTGGAAAGTGTGATACTTCTTAGATGGATGTCAGTCCACTATTTAAAACAACTTAATACTGGTAATAAAGTAAATCCTATTATAGTTAAAATGATTTAGGTATCTCATTTAAAACACAATAAGAAATATCTAATCTAACAGGCTAGGTTAAAATAAGATCTGAAGGTCAAGTAATAGGTTCTGGGTCTCTTTCGGTTTGACAGAGGTCTTAGGTAAGTCACATGTTGTTTAAGGGTGATGTGGGAATAGGTAGGTAGGTTACTGTTCTAGGTTGTATTGGTAGATATAGATACCAATCCCAGTTAAGGGTGACCGATTCTGATTAGGGAGAACTAGTACTGGTTACTATGGAATACTGGAAATGTCACAGAACAAGCTTTAGGTCTCCCTTATGATCGCACAAAGGACTAGGCTGGTCAGAATGACATATTAAGTTGTTTGGATGGGATTTGGTGAGGTTTTAATAGGGATATGGAGGGGTGAGTATTAATGGAGGTCAATGGGTGGCTAGGAGAACAAAGGATGAAAATACAGTGATGAAATGAGTGAACCAGAGGAGTAAAATGTTCTACTTACTTGGAATCTGGCTCTAACTGTCTGTGAGTGAGGAATGAAGGTGTTGATAAGAGGTTGAATGTTGTGTAGGAACACCAAACATTGGGGAGATCTTGAATAGGCTACATGTGCTCTCATTCTTGCCTAATTGGATCAACTCTATGCTCAGGTGAGTGCTGGATGGTTGTTGGGTGAATGTTGGATGTCTCTGCAAGAGAAAATACTTGATATCCTTCTTTGCATGTGTTTTATCCTTAAAAATTCTTCTCAAAAGATGTGCTATCTCTCAGGAATATTCCAACCTCAAAAATGAGGTTGTTTTGAGGGTTAAAAGGTGACCAATGGTGATTTTGGCTTAACTAGCAGTGGTTAAGAGTAACCAGCGTCGGTTAGGGTGGGATTTTCTAGGTTTACTAAACTAGGTAGATCCTCTTTATTTTCTGGGATCTCATATGTTGAGCCCACGGATTAGGATGGAAGCTTCTTTTAAGCATGTAAGAATGTGGTTAGAGGGAATGTAGGCATTGATTTTTAGGGTTTGGGTAAGTCTTAATTAGTTATGGCAACTTACTAAGAATAGGTCTTAGGGTAAGGTGGCTAGGTGAGGTGTCTAGGTGAGGTGGATATGTGGGCATCATCCCAATTAGGAGATTTAAATAATAAATATGGTGAGGATAATGAATTAATTTAATTTAAATAATTAAATTAATATTATAGTGGGGTGAAATGGGCCATATCTAGGTGAATGTGATAAAAGTGTTTATTTTTCGAGGGACCAAAGGGGAGTGTGACCTAATTTTGGTGTCTACATTTTGCCCAAATTTTGGCGTAGCTTGTATTGGTAAGAGACGCTGAAAAAAGTAAGATGTGGTTGCCCCATGTGTGGGTGGAGGTGATCCCCCTCAAACTAGGAACTGATGAGGAAGAAGGTAGAATCGACGAGTGGTTTGATAAAAGGTAAATGTGATGAAAAGGAAGGGGGGTAACATGTAAAAAAAGGAGCAAGGTCTACATGGGTAATCTAGGTAATGGGTCAGGGTAAAAGGTAGTGACAGTCAAACACACATACACATATAAAATTTAGTATCCTACCAGGTTGAAGAGCAGGCAAACTCTAAATTGTCTAAGGTTGATAGCTTTATCCAAGAAAGGTTGAAGTGATTCTAGTATCCAAGGTATAGGATATGGTCAGGAAGCACAATGCACGTCAAGTGTAGGAACATTTAGGTGTGTTCCAGTACACCAAAGGTAGGGTCAGGATAAATGGTCATGGCAAGAGGTAAGGTGAGGACATTAGGTCAATCAACACAGGTAACAGTGCCACAAGGTATAGCAAACACATGAGGTCAAAGGTCACTAGCAATGTTCCAGGTCCAAGAATCTAGGTCATGTCATGAGGAGGGCCGAGGTAGGGGTAAAATAATGAGTCCCCAAAGGAGGAAGAGGTTAGAAAGTAATTGATGAGGTCAAGAGGGTAAGTTTTATGGTCTGGGTAAAGGTGGGGTGGGGTAAATGGTCAGGGTAAAGGTTAGGTGTAGAAAAAAAGAGTGATGGGAAGGGTAATAGGGTAAAATTTAGGGCAATGTGTAAGAGAGGGTGACCAATGCCGGTCAAGGGTAGCTGATGCTAGTAGAGTGTAACCAACCATGGTAAGGTAGGGCTCAAGACCAATGTCGGTGAAGGAAAAACTAGCATTGGTTATGTCAGGTTTATTATAAAATCAAAAAATATATGTTTTTTGTTATTAATTTTTCATCTAGCAAATTAAGAAAATGACACAAGAGAGAGAGAAAAGGGAGAAGCATCTGGACGGAATGAAGATTTGAGTTGGTGAGCCGAATGGTGGGTGATTGGTTATTGAGAGGTGGGTCCATGGGATCTGTGTTTGTGATTTGATTGGTTGGAGTCGTGGGTAGCGAGTTAGGGATGGAAAAAGGTGAAGAGGGATTGAACGGGCCACTGGTGTAGCGGCCAGACTTGCCACCATGACAACGGCAACACGATGAGGTAAACATCCAACTCTTGTTGTGTTTTTTTAGATAGATTAGGTGATTTGGAAAATTGGGTTTTTATTTTTTGTTTTGGGTGGGGGAAAATAAAATTTAGAAGATGGGAGGGTGAATTGGGTAAAATAGGAGTGGGGAAAGAGACAAGTGAGAGAGGAGGGGAGAGGATGAGGTGTAGGAGGAGTTGTGGGTGATTTTGGTTGGGTAGAAGTGTCAAGGGTAGTAATTTTGTGAGAAGGGAGGGTTTGGGTGTCACGGGTTTTTGCCATGACAGTGACTGGTGTCGGTGGAGTTTAGCTAGTGCCGATAGGGGTAAACTAGTATCAGTCACAAAATGGGTGACCGATGCCGGTTTAGGGGTGACCCAGGTTGGTTAGAGAGAACCAGCACTAGTTGGGTTTTGGAGAGCAAGGGGCCAAAGGTGCCATAAGTTGGATGGTTGAGATGGGTAAGGGTAAAATAGGGTGTGGGAAAATGAGAGTGGGTGAGTATGGGTATGATAAATGTAGATTAATTTGTTGTTTGTATTAGATGCAAGGGAGAAATCAGCTATGTATGTGGGATAGGGTTCCACCCCTGCTCATGACAGTTCATGGCGCAACGACCCTTGAGGAGTTACAACATGTGGAGGAGGTGGGCTTGAGTGGGGTTCAACACTACTGACATGTAGTCCGGAAGCTAATTTTGATGGTCACTCTCATTGATAGATATGATTCTACGACCAACATGTTCCACCTACCAATGGGTGAAATCATAGTCACCTTGGAGGATGTGTTCATGATTCTACGGCTACCCATATTGGGTACACAGGTCTATTCAATCTCCTTCAAGGCCTTAGAGGAGTTGATGTTGACCGTGTTTGGAGAGGGGATGGCCAAGTGGAGAGATGTACCTAGCTCTTCCAAAGGAGATGAGGCTAGTAGTTATATTGATAGAGGTAGTGTGTTGCTTTGTACTGTCAGATACAGAGGGTGGGAGGTTTCCCTAATTGCTGATGGGGGCACTCCATGACATGATGATAGATCAGACCTAATTTACCTGGGTGCCATCATTCCTGGTGTAGTTATATAGGGAGTTGTGGGCATATGGATGGCTGCGTAGGTTCAGCCTGTGATGTACCTTTTTACTTCACTGTTGGGCATATGAGCACATTGTCTATGTGCATCCAATGGGTATGCCCCGGGCCGATGCCTTTCTGCCAAGTTTTGTATGAGTGGGGTATAGATGATGGGTGCTTGCTATTGGAGAGTGGAGATCAGACAAGCCCACACATGATGTGGCCTATTACAGGTGACTATTAGATGGGTTATCTAGGGTGGACATCATTTGGAGGCCATATGTGAGCTTCCCATTATAGGCATATGCGTGATGAGCTAGATGGGCTTCTAGGTACTGAGATGGATATAAGGTCATCATGTCGGGGAGCACGAGATGGTCCTAGTTGTCAGAGTTAGGATGGTAGTTTAGGTTTTCTATAGGACATACCTCTTCCCTTACCATAGTACAAGAGAGATCACGTGGAGAGACCCTTACCTCTACCACAGCTGATAGTGTCCACATAGAAGAAGGAGCAGGGAGTAAACTAGCAGATTGATGATGTTAGGGTCATAGATAGATATAGATAGTGGTAGGCAGCTCATTTATGAGCCACATGCCACACAGGCAAGGGCAGCCGGATTTAGCCACCTTCACGGTGTAGAGGGATTCGACCTATAGGGGTAGGTGGCGATGCTAATTAACTAGTTGGGTATGGTGCAAATACAGCTTGCCATCTCAGAGGTGAAGGTGGCTAAGTTACATTTATAGGTGGCCAGTCTTCAGGCCCAGATGGCTCAGGGTGGGGATGGAGATGGAGATGGAGGTGATGGTTGGGTGGTTGCCCTATAGGCATAGTTGATGGGGTTACAGGGCCAGTTGGTCATAGCACAGACATAGATTGGGGCTTTACAGGCCTATATACAAGCATAGGGGTATGAGATAATGGCACCAGTACAGGCACTGGGACAGGGTCCTAGTTCACAGGTAGGGGAGAGACAAGCTCCCTTAGGACAAGTACAGGGGCCGAGGCCTATGGGGCCACCATAGACTGTGCCCATATCTAGGTTACAGGATGCCCTAGGTGAGGCTAGATACTACCAGGACTAGTTGATGGTGGTCGAGATAGATTTTCTATCGTATGGAGAGTACAGGGCACAACAAGCCTCGAGTGAGAGGACGAGATCCCACACTCATAGTGTAGAGAGCACATGGGGCCATCAAGCTTCGAGACAGGATCAGGGAGAGGCCACCAGCTCATAGAGACCAGCTCTAGGTGATACGCCAGTAGGGACCCTACCACCACCTATGATGCGTGGGGAGATGTTAGCAATTCAATTAGGTCTGTTAGGTGTGAGTGGGTTATAGGAAAAATGGTATAGGTGATGTCAATTGTGGTAAAAGAAGATGATTACCCCTAAGGTAAGCGTCCAAGACCAAGTCCTGTGTAAGGTAATTAATATGTAATAATGAAGGTAAAAGATAAGAGGATGCAAGAAAGCCACCTAGTTGGTTAGGTTCATATTGAGTAGGTCATACCTTAGAGGAGGTGATGAACGCAAGACCCAAAAGACATTGCATTATTGATTGTTCTAAAGATGAGTGATAGGCACATGATCAAAAACTTTTATAGTTCTAAGAGGTCCCTTGAGGCAATAGGAAATGGGAGTATGAATGGTGAAAGGTATAAAGAGGTGGTTAATTTTGACATGGTATGAGGTAGCATGCTCTTTGGGAAAGAGATCTGAGGTCATAATGGGTAAATCCATGACTAAAAGTAATTTGTTTTGATTCGTATTTGAGATAGATTGATCGATGCAGGAAGTCTATATGGGATGAGGAAATGAACTCCTTGAGGTCTTCATGAAGCTGATCGATGCAGGAAGCTTCAGATTCTCTCACTCTTTTTTTTTTGTGAAATTCTTGACATAGCTGTCCTTTGAGGGAGCAATCTATTTATAGTAGTGATTACCAAGAGGAAGATGTCCTTTTGAGGGAGTCGTCGTTTTATTAGAAGTTTGACTCAAGGATTTCTGTCCCAAGTGAGGGCTTCGAATTCATGGACAAGACCAAGGTGAAGAATAAGATTCTTGCTCAATAGGTAGGGTGAAACAACCATGGGATCTCATCTAAAGGTAGACGAGAAGTATCCATGAGAATCATGCTATGTGCAGCGCTGTGGTACACATATTCAAGAGAAGATAACAAGTGATGGGTACTCACATAATTCTTGTTTAATCATTGGTGAGGTGTAAGAAGTGAAGAGCACTCAAGGGACAAGCATGGAAAGAGGAAAAAAGTTATGTAGGACTAAAATTCAACAATAGAATGGTCAAATATGCAAGGAATTAAGGGGATCAAGTTCAGGTTTACCATCCAGTGAAGATAAATGATAAGCACCGGATCTGTAAGTATGGGTCACGATGTATGGTCTAGGCCAATAAAGAGAAAATTTTCCCCATTTACTTTTTTCTGCTTTGGTTACATGTTGATTTTCTTTTAGGACAAGGTCACCAACTTAGATGGTTCATTCATAGACACGTTTGTCATAGGCACATTTGATACATTTTTGGTAAACTTGAAGGAAATCAAGAGCGTTAA
The DNA here is from genome assembly GCA_019776745.2 of Taxus chinensis. NCBI lineage: Eukaryota > Viridiplantae > Streptophyta > Pinopsida > Cupressales > Taxaceae > Taxus > Taxus chinensis. Next base: position 489,560,230 of record CM034154.1, read on the forward strand.
GATGATGTTCATCTAATAACTCATGTTGTGCTAAATGATCTTGACAAAATTCATCATCATTGAGCATGTCATGGAGAGAAATTCAGAGTGAGGGAATCTGGACTTCGAGAGGTAGAACACCTCTATACCGTAGACCAGAGAAAATGGTGTGGCAACAGTGGAAGTACGGATACTAGTGCAGTATGCCCAGAGGAAAAAAGGAATGTGTGTATGCCAGTCCTTCCCAGTATCATTAACCACTTTCATGATAATTTTGTTTAAGGTTTTGTTAGTAGCTTCGTCTTGGCCATTAGTTTGTGGGTAATAAGGTGATGAGAAACTTAGCTAAAGGCCGAAGGTGTCGCAAAGTTTTTGCAATGTTTTTTTTTGAATTGTTTTCCATTGTCAGTGATGAGGCAATGAGGAACACCAAAGTGACAAATGATGTGGTGATTGATGAACTCACATATTTTCTCAGCTTTCATGGAGATGAGTGTTATGTCTTCAACCCATTTTGTGTAGTATTCGGTAGTGGTGATGATCCATTGATGTCGTTGGGAAGAATGGGGGTTGATTTCCCTAACAAGATCCAAACCCTATTGAGAGAAGGGCCAAAGGTCATGGGAAACCTATTAGGTGTGACTAGGTGTATGATGAAGGTTGGCGTGTTGTTGGAATTTTACACAATGTTTGATGTAGTCGCAAAAATCAAGGTTAACATTTGGCTAGTAATAGCCTAGGTGAAGAATACGCTTAGCAATAGTAAGGCCACTGAAGTGACCTCCACATATGCCATCATGAACTTCCTTAATGGTATAAGGAATTTCAAAAATCGTGAGGCATCATAAGAGAATACCATCAAAGTCATGCTTATAGAGAAGGCCCCCCATGATGACATAATGAGAGACCTTTTTAAGAAAGGCTCGTTGTTTGTTATGGGTGAGATCAGAAGGTAAGATGGAGAGAGAAAGATGGAGTATTGTTTGTACCAAAGTTTGATTGGGTCAGGGGTAGCTGTTCTGATGGAGTAAATTTCATGAGGTAAATAGGAAGGTGATTGGAGTCAATGTAAAGTGACAAAATTTTTATAATTAGCAGGTGAAGTAGGTATTTGAGAGGCTAAGAAAGCCATGGTATCTACAAATTTGTTGGTCGAACAAGGGATGGTTTGAAGGGCGTAACGGCCAAAGGTGGTCAAAAGTATCTCTAAATGATGTTTATACTTTTGAAGTATCTCATTACGACATTGGTATATACCATTAACTTGGTTTATGACCAATTAGGAATCACCAAAGATGTTGATTGATTTGACATCTAAGGCATAGACGGCTTGAAGACCTAATACAAGCACTTGAAATTTGGAAATATTGTTAGTATAATCAAAATATAGTTTGAAATACAAAGGCATGGGTTCACCATCAAGTGGAATGAGGATAATACCTACCCCACCCCCATGCTGACACTTGGAACCACCGAAGAAAAGTTTCATTTGGTAAGCGGGTTCGTCTAGGGAAAGGGTAGCAATTGACTCATCTGGAATGTCAAAATTAGATGGTTGATCCCCAAAAATAGGTGCGTTGGCCAATTGGTTGGTGATGGATTGGCCATTGATGGAATTTTTATGAATGAATTTGAGGTCAAGGTTAGCTAAAAGCATAAGCCATTATGCGGCATGTTGATTTTGATCAGGTTTGGCATACATGAAGTGTAAGGGGTCGGTGTTGGTCACAACATAGGTTTTTTGCTTGAGTAGGTAATGGTAGAGTTTTGTGGCAATGGAAACTAAGGATAAGTAAAGTTTTTTGGGATGGGTGTATTAGGTTTCATAGTCCAAAAGAGTATGGCTTATGTAATAAACTACCCCCTCCCTGTGTTGTTCATCATGATGAGCGAGCATGGCTCCCAAGGATTGATCGGTAGTTGAGATGTATAGGTCGAAAGGTTGATTGTATTTAGGTGGAATAAGTACGGGTGGTTAGAGAAGGTATTGTTTTAAGGCCTCATAATTTTTGTGGCAGTCATCATCCCATTTAAAGTAGACATCCTTCTTGAGTAGATGATGAAATGGTTGACACTGATAAGATAATTGTGAAATAAAATGGTGAATAGACTAAAACTTTCCTTATAAGCTACGGAGTTTTCTAAGGTTAGTGGGAAAAGGCATTTCCAGATTGGCCTTGACTTTAGTAGGGTCAACTTCTATACCACGTAAGGAAATGATAAATCCTAGGAGATTTCTTGAGAGAACTGTGAAGACACACTTCTTTGGCTGAAGGTGAATGTAATATTTAATGAGGTGGTCAAAAATGATTTTGAGGATGGAGTGGTGCTTAGAGTAGCATTTAGATTTGGCTAGGAGATCGTCCACATAATTGTCCAATATACGATGCATGATGTCATGGAAGATATAAGTCATAGCCTGCTGATATGTGGCACCAGCATTTTTAATGCCAAAAGGCATGACTCAATAGCAGAAGGTCCCCTAAGGGGTGATGAATGAGGTATTCTGTTGATCCTCTAGGGCAAGAAATATTTTGTTATAACCCGAGAAGCCATCCATGAGTGATAGCATCTCGTGACCAGCAATAAGGTCAACCAGCTATTCAATACCAAGTAAAGGCAAGTTGTCTTTTGCGTAGGTGAGGTTAAGGTCACAGAAGTCCATGAAAATGTGGAGTCGCCCTGTCACCTTGGTGATAGGGACAATGTCATAAATCCAATGAGGATAATCAATGGGTAATATGAAGGAAACAGAAAGAAGGCATTGAAGTTATTCTTTGACTAGAAGGGCAATACGAGGGTGCATTTTCCTTAGTTTTTGTTTGATGGGTTTGGCATCGGGAATGGTTATGATATTATGGACTACTATGGTGGGGTAAATACCTAGCATGTCTGCATAAGACCAAGTGAAATCATGGCTATGATCTTTGAGAAAATAAGTGATGGCTTCCTGTTCAGCAGCATCTAAAGATTGACTGATCTTTAGGATGTGTAGGTCATCCTGACTATGAATGTTGATCTCAATAGTTGATTCATTGAACATGGCTTTCCTCTTAGAGGGTAACGATTGATGAATATATGAGTATTCTACACCAAGGTAGGTGAGTATAGATTCATCATCCTAACATTGAACGACGTTAATTGAAGGTGTCTCATCATTGGTCATTTCAAGATATAGGAAGTGAAGAGAGGAAGAATCCTTGCCCTCACGTTGATAGGTTAGAGGCCCAAAGGAAATGGTGTTTATGAAAAAAAAAGTTAGGAGGGATATATTCTGGATCCATCGACTCCATCGGTGAGGGTTGTGATGAAGGTGGAGTGGGTGAAGAAGGTGGAGAAGGGATGATGTTCTCAATGGGTTCAATGCAGGATTACTTAGTAGGTGGTTCAGCAAAGCTGATACCACTATGGTCATTATGTTTGCAGGTGGTACATGGAATGATAGTATGGCGTCCTTGCTTGTAAAATCCAAAACCAAAACCCTTCCACACACATCAGTGCAGGAAGTTGTGGGTAAAACAGAGATTGGTGAGAGACCGGAAGTCAATAGAAAATAGGCGGGTTTCTGATGGTGGTTTGGGTGTGTAAGTGGTAGTGTCAAGTCCCCCATAGGTGAGACTGGTATGGAGATGAGGAGGACCATAAAGGAGGCATTCTCCTATGTGGTGATCATAGCAAGGGTGCTGGTGAAGACTTCCATACTCTTGTGGGGTAAGGAATGTGTTGACACTATATAAGTGATATTATCCCAGAGTGAGGCTTTGAAAAATATCTTCCAAGGGATCGGTGGTTGGTATGTGGGTAGTTGGAATAGATGATGTGTTGGTGGTCGACGCGGAGGTAGAGCTAATGGATTGGGAGGATTATGGGTCATCCACGGAGGTTGTGGCAGCAGTAGGAATGGAGGATGTAGGTTTGGTCGAGGTAGTGGCGGTACTAGAAAATGGAGGTGTAGATGAAGCAGTAGTGGTCGTAGAGGCTTTAATGGGTATGAGCACATCATTGGGTCGGTAGAAAATGTTGCATGTTTTGAAAGGTGATGGATCAGCTAGGATAGTATAGGTGTGCCCTTCATGCTCAAACTGTACACAATGATGCAAAGTGAAAGGAACATAACCCATGACATGAATCCAGGGTCTTCCAAGAAACAAGTTATATTGAAATTCCCCCTCCAAGACGTAATAGCTCTGGAATAGTGTGGGGCCTCATGAGAACGTGGAAGATGATGGTGCCTAGTGTAGAGGTGATAACGTCATTGAATGAACACAACATGACGGGATGTTTATGCATGTAATTGTCAAGTAAGCACATTTGAGCAAATGCATGGGATGAAATGATATTAACGCTATCACCCCCATCGATCATTACACATTGTACATGTATATCATTGATGTGGATAGAGATGAAGAGGGCCGGGTTAGGGTCATCGGTTTAGTGCCGTACAATCTCTTCCTCTGAGAAGCTAAGCGATGCTACTTGGTGAGTAGGGTGAGATGTGGATAAAGGTGGAAATTTGGAGAGAGAGGCTACATGATGGGGTGTGATAATGGAGGCTATGGTGTAGGTTCATTGGGTAAAACCTCAATAGATTGCAGGACCTCCATGAGATCTTGACGATGGGATTCTAAGGTTTGGATGAGGTCATAGAGGGTCATTTTGAGGGGGGTTTGGTGTAGTTGTTTGAGCATGGTGTGATGTGTGACCCCAGTAGAAATAGGATATGTGGGGCCACAGATAGTGATTTTAGGTGTGGGTACAGATGGTATGTTGGGTATAGGATTAATTGGCGAGTCTGTTACCTTTTTCTTGCCTTTGTCTTTTTGAGCACGAGTAGTGATGTGGATCATGTTGATCTGAGGGGAGTTAGAAAATAGAGAAGGTGTAGGATGAGTTGTGTAATGACTTGACGGGAAAAAACCTACCATAAGAGAAAAGCCTTGTGAAGTGAGTTAGGTGCAATAACATTTAGGTAATGGTGTGGCAAGTTCTCTGATGTGAATCATGTTAATTTCAAATCTTAGGGGTGGATCTAAGAGTTGAGGGTGTGGAGGTTGTGGTTGTTGAGTAGGCGGTGAGGGAAGGATCATCCAAATGGATGTTGGTGAAGTAGGGTCCTCATTAAGAAGGTTATCATCACCAAAGTTGGCTTCAGGAGGACACAACTAGATAAGGGTGGTTTTGAAAGCCTTCTAGTTCTCCACATCATTCCCTGGCACATGATGGTAGGTACAAATTTTAGTGTCATCAAACCCCTTTGGCTTGGGTTTGAGGGGGTCATAAGGTCTGAGCGGTGGTAATGTGATGACAAAAGTCTCAAGGAGGTTGGTTAATATTCTGGCATAGGACCCTACTAGTGGATTGCAATGGGAAGTGAAAGTGGGTTTGGTTATAGGTGTGGTTGATTGTTGAGGAATGGTCCTTGTAGGAGGGGGAGTGGGTTGAGCCATGGTTTTGGGTGTTGGAGTGGTCTTGGGTGTTGGTCATGTTTTCTTGGGTAGGGGTATGGTAGATGAATGGGTAGGAGGATGTATGGTTGTTTTGACTACCTTATTGGAGGGTAGTGGATTTTTCTCTTTAGGGTGCACCTTCTTGGGTAATGGTGATATGCGTGTACGAGATCTAGAGGGAAAAGTGGATGGGGGAAGAGGTCAAGTTACCTAGGGAGATAACGGAGGTTCTATGAAGGTAAATGACATGGGTCATGCATGGGGTGTGAGGGACAGAGACTTAAGTGTAGTGGGTGGTGAAGAAGTTGGTGAGGGTATTATAGGTATGGGTGGTAAAGATGCTGCTGGTGTGGATGTAAGTTGTGTCAGGCTCCTGGGTATGTTAGAGGTGTGTGAGGAAGGAATGGACTGTTGTGTTTTTGGTTTATTAACGGGTGGAGGTTTCTTCACTATGTTGGGAGGTTGAGGTCCTGTTATCCAAAATAAGCCCCTTACTTTTTCTTTGGCTAACTCTCTTTCATTTCTTCCTTCCTTGTGCCTCAATCATTTTTTTTCACTTTTCAGGCCCTTAAATTTTTTTTGGAAATGGCTGCATCAGATAGAGAATTTTCTCACCTTTCCAGAAAGGTAAAGTTTTCCTTCTAACTCCTTGTATTTTGCAAGTTATGGCTCGACAAAGTTTTTGAGGGAAATTTTCCCTACTAGGGTCTACAACCAATCAGAAAGTGCCATGAGGCCAGTGGGAATCAGGACAGCGGAGTTAATTTTGGCTTTTCACCAAAATTGTTAAGGGGCAAAAAAGAAAATTTTGGCCCGAAGCTCCGCGAAGCGAATGGGAAGATGCCATGTGACCTAGTCTCAGCGAAGGTCGGGGGTGCGGGAGAAATTTTAATTTTTTTCCAAAGTGTTTCAAAATGGTACAAAGGATAATTTTTTCCTGCGGGCCTGTAGGGGAAAGAAAACTGGCTAAGGGCTGCACCTAATTAGAGAGTGCCATGTGGCATCGTTGCGGTAGGGTGCGGAGTGACAAAGGAAATTTTTTCAAAATTTCAAAAGGCATAAAATGGTTTTGTAAGGCCCACGTCCAATCATAACATGCCACGTGGCATCAAAGCAGTGGGGGATGGAGATTTTTTGGGGATTTTTTTCCAAATTCAAAAAAGAGGGAAAATTTTTAGGTTTCGGCCCACCAACCTGATGTTTGCCCTATTTTGTCCTAAATCTTCATAAGGGCATATATTTCAATCCAAAGCTCATTTTTTATTTATTTTGGTGTCATTGGAAAGCTATTGAAGTCCTCTACATGATGTAATCTTCAATTTTGTGTTTTGATGGAGTTTGGTGAGGGAAAAATGAGAAAACACCTCTGGCATGGGGAAAAGAGTAGAACTGACATTCAACCACCATTTTTTATGTAGTATGGCTTCCATTCTTCTCCAACATGGTCAAAAATCTTGGGGAATCAACTTTTAAGGGTACCCATGTTGTTTTTATGGATTTTGTTGGTTGTTGAATGATTCCTTTTACTTTCCCACGTTTTCTCCTTCTTGAGCTTGGGTTTTTTCATTATTAACTGCCAAATTTGGCTCATTTGTAAACGGTTGGACATTTTTATGTTTTTGTAGACTCCCTTCTTCACCCTGGCAAGTGAATTTTTGGAATATCATACCACTTTTAGGGCTGCAACATGTTTTTTTCATCTTTTCTGTTGTAATGCATTGTATCTTAGAGATGAAAATGACAATACAAGCTCTGTGAATGAATTTTCAATCCTCTCTTGTGTTGTTTGCCCTATACTGATCCTTGATTACATTTTTAGCAATTTGTGCATGATTTTTGTTGCATTTTGTAACATGTGTCAATTTTTAGAAATAGATGTTCTCCAATCCTTTGGTGTATCACTACTTTACTTAGTTTTATTTCTTTTGCATCCTTTATCTCTGTCTCCTTGGAATTTAGGGTAGGACCTAGTATTAAACCTCTGCAATTTCTAAGCATACATCTGATCAGAGGATTTGAGGAACCAACCTTTAATCTGAAGATTCTTTTCCCATTTTTGCAAGTCCCACACTTGGGGAAAAGATTCAATGTTGTGCAATCACACTGGATGCCTACTATCAAACTAGAAATTTGAGAAAACATCCAGGGGTGTTGCTGATTTGCACTAATAGTTTTGGAATACCCGATGGGACCTTAGAGGTCTTAATCTTCATTGCAACAAAGTTGATGTGCTTTTTTTGAAATTTCTTACTTGGAAAATCCCTAATTTGCACATCTGGTGACTCGAAAGAGGAAAAATCAATTGGTTTTAGCTATCCAAGTCTGAAGATTCATGAGAAGGATCCAAACAAGGTCAAGGGCCAGAGAAGAGGGATTGTCTAAGTATCTACAGTTATCCCTATGAAGAAGACCAAGAGGAAGAAGGATTCAAAGGTCTCCATCTCCACCAAACAAAACTCTATCAACCCCTCCACTCGGTAGACCTTTCACCCAATCAACAAGGGTTATCAGGTCAATCAAAATGGCACAACACAACCCTTATGTCAACTTCACTGGTAGCAGCCCACTCGCTCTCAATACAAAAAATCTAGTTCCAGTTGCAGCATTGAAGAACATCCCATATTTTACTGGGGAAAATCAAATTACTCCTGGTGATCATGTCAAAGACATTGCTAATGTTTGTACAATCCATGAGATTGTTGAAATGCAAATTGCTATCAAATTTATGGCATCTTCATTCAAAGGGAAAGCCTTGCAATGGTTCAAGAGCCTTGGGGTAGGCTCTATCCAAAATTGGAACCAGTTGCGCATAGCTCTCCATGAGGATTTTGGAGAAAAGGGAGATAATTTCTCTCTATTGGAACAACTGACAACTATCAAAAGAGATCCCAATGAGTAGATAACCGACTTCAACTTCAGATTTCAAAGAACATGGGATATAATCCTAGTGATAGTAAGGCCAACAGCTGAAGGTGCTTTCTTATACTATCTCAAAGATTTAAATTCTGATATTTCTATGTTAATTCAATCCATGGGAGGTAAAAATATACCTGCAGCTTATAGCATTGCCATTAGGGCTGAAAATTGTTTGATTCAAGCTGGTAAGCTAGCTCCTAAGCCTCCCATGCCCTTGTATCCAAACTTGGAAAGCCCAAGCACTAGTTAAGCACCTAATTTAGCTCCTATTCCCACTCCTAGAAATTAGAGTTCAAATGAAACTTCTACTTCATCCTCTAGTGCCTCAAATGAACTTCCAGATTTCATAAAACAATTACAAAATTTAGGCAATGATCTGGTTACACTCAAGAGGTAGCAAGCCTAAAGTTTTAGACCTTCTTATTAGTCTCAAAATCAGCCTAATAGGCCACCCAATCCAACTGTAAATAAAAATCAAGTAAGGCCTCTTGCCAATAGACCATTTCAGCCATATAACCCCAATGTTGCATCTACCTCTAAAGCCTTAGTGCCAGTGTAAAATAATAAATAGCACAAGAGTATGATTGGTGTTTCCCATGCAATGAACCTCACAACCAGTCTATGTGCTTCAATGGTGCTTTGAACCAAGCCTTGATGGTGACAAAAACTGGCGTAGAGGGTGAGGTGAGCTAAGAAACAAACCAACAACAAGGAACATCTCATAAAAATATAGCTCCAAATGAGACTACACTTGTGAATTGGCAGGATGAGGATTTTTATGGTATGAATCAAACAATTTCCCAGAATGTAGCAACTAACACAAGGTCAAAGAAGAGGAATATTGGTGAAGGGCAGTCATTAGCTCTAGGTGATCCACAACCTTCCATCACTCCACAAAGTACTGGAAAGTAAAATGCAATTCCAAATGTGCTAGGGCAGCCCAAGCCACCTTCTAGACTAGCTCAAATGCCAGATGTTGCAGCCAGTGTACAAGAAAAGGGTGTGCAGGTGAGGGGGCAGAAAAGAGATGTTTCATCCCCATTTAGCATCATTGAACAAATGAAGAAGAAAAATGTGAATATATATATATATATATATATATGTGTGTGTGTGTGTGTGTGTGTGTGTGGAAATCACTATCCATCCCAGGCCTAACGGATCTTCTACAAGTTGCCATGAAGAATTTGTCAATTTCAAATCAACAAGCTCATATGCAAGAGAAGGTACTCACAAATGCTACTCAGCCTGAGGGGAAACTTGGAGGACAGCAAGGTAAATTCATGAGACCCCCTCCATTCTATGTTTCATTGATCATTGAAGACAAACTAGTACACAATTGTATGATTAATTCCAAGGCAAGTAGTTTTGTAATGCCCAAGAAAATAACTGATCAGCTGGGCCTCCAATATGAATTCATATCCAAAGGGGTGGTGTAACTAGATGTGACAACAGTAACAAAAGTGGGATTAATTAAATATTTGAGCCTTACTTTGCATGCATACCCCAATGTCACTATGTTGCAAGATGTGTCAGTGATAGATTTACCACCACTTTTTGCCCTATGTGTGTCAAGGGATTTCACAGCTAGAATTGGAGGCTACTTATCTGTTGATTGGTCACACATGTTGTTTAGAACTAGATATGGAACTAAGGCCACAATCAGTTCTGAACCAATTGCAAACTTTCACATTGAGCCTCATACTCCAAGCCAAATCAATGCCAACTATTCAGCATTTGATCAAGAGGATTATCCAAGCACAGATGAAGCTAACACCAAAGTTGGAAGCATCCTAGATTTGACTCCTGATGAATGGGAAATCAAGGTACATGTTGTTGATCCCTACAAGGAAATAGAGGAATCTGAACTAGGAGTTTATTGCATGAATGAAGAAAATCAGCCAATTCCTAGCATCACCAAGCCAAACCGTAAAGATGACAATGAGGTATGGTAACTATTATTTGATGGATCAAGAATTAGGCAAGGTGTAGGTGGGGGAGCTATGCTTGTTTTTCCCCAAGGCATTAAGTATTATTCAGCTTTTAGATTTCAATTTGCATGTTCTAACAACACTGCTGAATATGAAGCTTTGATACAAGGATTGCATTGGTCAAGGAAAAAGGGTATCAAAAACTTACAAGTATTTGGTGATAGTGAGCTGATTGTTAATCAAGTTAAAGGGCAGCATGCTTCCAAAAATGACCTAATCAAGTGTTATAAGAATAGGGTGTGGGACGTCATTGAGGATTTTGAAGGCTTTGGCATCAATTCCATCCCTAGGAAAGAAAACCAAGCTGTTGATAGACTTGCAGCAGTTGGGGGAGCCTTTGATATTGTGGAAAGTATCAAGGAAGATAAAGTGCAGCCAAGAATTCATGTGATTGTAAGGCCATCAGTGCCAGACAATAATGTAAGTTGGAAAGTGTTTGAGAGTGACCAACAGATCATTAATTTCTTGTAAGAAGAATCTGAGTTCTTAGCCAAATAATCAGGAAAAGTTAGAAAAAAAGTATGGTGATCAAGTAGTATAGTTGAGAACCAACAAACTTCCAAAAGGACTTGTCACCTTTGAGTCCATCTTTAATCCTAATGATTAATTTAGGAAAGAGAAATCAAACATCCAAGTCAAGGGAGAAGATTCAGTACCCATCTTAGTGGGAGAAGGAAAATCACTTCAAATTGGTAAAGTGGCAACCAAACAAGAAAGGTATGAGTTCATACAACTTTGCCAAGAGTTCCCAAAAATATTTTCTTAGAGCTATGAAGAATTGAGAGGTTTCAATCCCAAGCTAGCTCAACACACAATTGAATTAGATCCAAGTGCTAAACCCATCAGGAAAAAACAAAGTCCAGTCAATCCACACATGGAGCTTCTCATGAAGAGGGAATTGGATAAGTTAATAGAGGAAAGTATCATATTTCCCATCAAGCATTCTAGCTAGGTAGAAAAATTGGTTCCAATTAGAAAGAAGAGTGGAGAAATCAGATTGTGTGTAGACTTTAGAGATTTGAATAGAGCATCCCTCAAAGATCATTACCCACTTCCTTCTATGGAGTATATTTTGCAAGTTATTGCTAGCTCTGAGAGGTCTTCATTACTATATGGTTATTCAGGGTATAATCAGATCATCGTAAAGGAGGATGATCAGTTCAAAATAGCCTTCACCACCAAATGGGTGACTTATGCATATAGAAAATTTCCATTTGGGTTGTCCAACTCTGGAGCTACCTTCCAAAGGGTAATGGATATGGCGTTCAAGGGATTGATAAAAAAAATAGTGCTTATATATCTAGATGATATTACTATTATTTCTAAAAGTGCATTAGATCATCTCTTTCATTTGAGACAAGTGTTCCAAAGATGTATAAGATTTGAGGTATCCTTGAATCCCAAGAAATGTATTTTCCTAGCTCATGAGGGAAAGCTCCTAGGACACATTGTTTCCAAAGAGGGATTAGCAATTGATCTAGAGAGGGTTGAAGCAATAAAATCACTACCATTACCAATTCATAAGAAGACCCTTCAAAGTTTCTTGGGAAGAATCAATTTTGCTCGGAGGTTTGTTTCAGATTTTGTAGCCCCTGTCAAGCCAATAACTATGATGTTGAAGAAAGTATGGATTTCAAATGGATAGCTAAAGGAAAGGAAAGTTTTGAGGAAATCAAAGAGTCTATCTCACAATCTCCAACTCTCATTAACCCATATTTCTCTAAGGACTTTATCCTTTATGCATTTTGAGGTGATGATACAATTTCTACAATTTTAGTAGAACAGAACAAAGAAAATGCAAAACAGCCAATTCCCTTCTTTATCCAAAGCCTGGAGGACTATGAAGTGAGGTACTCTTTCATTGAGAAGCATGTTCTTGTAGTGATTAGGAGCTTAAAGAAATTTAAGCATCTAGTTTCAAACAACAAGGTTCAACTATTGGTTTCTCATGTGGGAGTTAAGGACTTCCTCCTCAACAAAGACCTAAATGAAAAATGTGTAGGGTGGATTACTCGTGTCTTGCATTATGACATTGAGATCAAATTCACCAAGCTGGTCTAAGGAAATGGATTTTTTGAGTAGCTGGTCTTGAGAAAATTAATGGAAGCAAACAATGGGAAGGATGTTGTTTTGGCATTGCAAGACAACCAAGAATCAAGAAGCATTCAAGGAGAGAATGATGGTGTGCTCACTCCTTGCTAGACCCAAGACATAATGCACTTCCTAAAAATAGGCCTATGCCCTCTAGAGATGAACAAAACCAAGAGAAGACACTTCAGATTGTAGGCTATCCCATATGCACTTGTTGATGGTGTCTTGTTCAAGAAGGATGTAAATGGATTGTTGCTGAGATGCATTGGGACAAACCAAATTAATAGAATGCTAGAAGAGTTCCATGGTGGATTAGTTGGGGGTCAATTTTCTCCAAGAGTAATAGCCCTTAATATTATGAAGGCTGGTTATTATTGGCCCAAGGTGTTTGGTGATTGTTATGCATGGATCAAGAGGTGCAAAAATTTTACATTCTTCACAGGTAAGGAAATATTAACTGCCCTTCCATTGCACCCAATTTTAGTTGACCAGCCATTCATGCAATGGGGTTTGGACTTCATTGGATTCATTAACCCAAACTCAAGCCAGGGACACAAGTGGATTCTAACAGCAATAGACTAAGGCAGTGGCACTCAAAGAGGAAAATGAATCTAGCATTCTAGACTTCTATGAGGGGATAATAACCAGATTTGGTATACCTGCCACTATAATATCAAATAATGCTTTGGCATTCATAGGATCAAAGTTAACTGAATGGGCTATTAAAAATGGGATTTATCTTAGCACTTCATCAAATTATTATCCCCAAGGTAATGGCCAAGCTGAGTCTACCAATAAGAATTTATTAAAGATCATCACGAGGAATATTGATGAAAATCAGAGGACTTGGCACACCAAATTTAAATTAGCCTTGTGGGCTGATAGGATAACTCCCAAGAGATCCATAAGTAACTCTCCATTCAGGCTTGTTTATGGAAGAGAGGCAATCTTGCCCATGTCACTTGAGTTTCCAACATTAGAACTCATGAATCAATTGGAGTTGTTGGAGTTTGAACCCTTGGAGGTTAGATATGTAGAATTGATGGAACTCTAAGAAATAAGAGAGCATGCATCCCAAGAAAAGGAGAAGGACCAAGCCTTGATCAAGAGAACCTTTGATAGGAAAGTTAATCCTAGAACCTTCGAAGTTGGAAATTTAGTGATGAAATGGGATGTAGACTGAGAAAATCCAGGAAGGAATTCAAAGTTTGATGCCATTTTGAGTGGCCCCTAAATGGTCACAAAATGTAAGAACAACAATGCCTTCCAATTGTCTACATTGGATGGTGGAGAAATGCAAATTCTAGTTAATGGAATCCATCTAAAGCATTGCTACTAGAAGGGAAACTCTCCACCTTGTACATATTAGCTTAGATTTTCATTCCTCTAAGTCCTTGTGCACATTGTTCTATTGGAGCTTAGTCTTACATTTCCCTAATTGCTTTGGCACAAGATTGTTGTCCCTAGGATGCATTTTTGTAGACCATGTTCCAGATCAAGTGAATTTCTACTCTCACAATCTTCCTTCTTGAAATTTTTCTAATGAGGTGGGAGTACCAAGTAGTTAATTTGATGACTCCATGCCCAATGGATTGTTTTAGGCAATTGGTAACTTAATTCAGTAGGTAGATGCCCCCTCTAAGTCACCAAAATTGTTATCCAAAATAATCCCCTTGCTTATTTTTTGGCTAACTCTCTTTCATTTCCTCCTTCCTTGTGCCTCAGTCAATTTTTTTCACTTTTCAGGCACTCAAATTTTTTTGGAAATGGCTTCACCAAAAAGATAATTTTCTCACCTTTCCAGAAAGGTACATTTTTCCTTCTAACTCCTTATATTTTGCAAGTTATGGCTCGACGGAGTTTTTGAGGGAAATTTTCCCTAGGAAGGTCCACAACCAATCAAAAAGTGCCATGAGGCTAGTAGGAGTTTGGGCAGTAGAGTAAATTTTTGCTTTTCGCTAAAATTGTTAAGGGGCAAAAAAGAAAATTTTGGCCCGAAGCTCCACAAAGCGAATGGGAAGATACCACGTGTCCTAGTCTCGACGGAGGTTGGGGGCATAAGAGAACTTTTAATTTTTTCCAAAATGTTTCAAAAGGGTGTAAAGGAGAATTTTTACTTGCAGGCCCACAGGGGAAAGAAAATTGGCTAAGGCCCGCGCCCAATTAGAGAGCACCACGTGGAATCAGAGTGGTGGGGCGTGGAGCGACAAAGGAAAATTTTCCAAATTTTCAAAAGGTGTAAAATGGTTTTGTAAGGCTCATGTCCAATTAGAATGTGCCATGTGGCATCAGAGCATGTGGGGGGCAGATAATTTTGGGATTTTTTTCCCAAATTCAAAAAAGAGGGAAAATTTTTGTGTTTCGGCCCACCGACCCGATTTTTGCCCTGTTTTCCCCTAGATCTTCAGAAGGGAATATCTTTCGATCCAGAGCTCATTTTTTTTATTTTGGTGTCATTGGTAAGTTATTGAAGTCCTCTATATGATGGAATCTTCAATTTTGTGTTTTGATGGAGTTTGGTGAGAGAAAAATGAGAAAATGCCTTTGGCATGGGGAAAAGAGCAGAACTGATGTTCAACCACCATTTTTAATGCAGTATGGCTTCCATTCGTCTCCAACATGGTCAAAAATCTTAAGGAATCAACTTTTAAGGATACCCATGCTGTTTTGATGGATTTTGTTGGTGGTTGAATGATTCCTTTTACTTTCCCACGTTTTCTCCTTCCTGAGCTCAATTTTTTTCATTGTTAAAAGTTAGATTTGGCTCATTTGTAAAGGGTTGGACATTTTTATGTTTTTGCAGACTCCCTCCTTCATCCTGGCAAGTGAATTTGTGGAATATTAGACCTCTTTCAGGACTGCAACATTATTTTTCCTCTTTGCTGTTGTAATGCATTGTATCTTATAGATGAAAATGACAATACAAGCTCTGTGATTGAATTTTCAATCCTTTCTTATGTTGTTTTCCCTATATTGATCCTTCATTACATTTTAGCAATTTGTGCATGATTGTTGTTGTATTTTGTAACCTATGTCAATTTACAGAAATATATGTTCACCACTCCTTTGGTGTATCACTACTTTTACTTAGTTTTATTTCTTTTGCATCCTTTATCTATGTCTGTATGGAATTTAGGGTAGGATCTAATATTAAACCTCTGTAATTTTCAAGCATACATCTCATCAGAGGATTTGAGAAACCAACCTTTAATCTGGAGATTCTTTTCCCAATTTTACAAGTCCCACACTTGGGGAAAAGATTCAATGTTGTGCAATCACATTGGATGCCTACTATCAAACCATAAATATTAGAAAACATCCAGGGGTACTACTGATTTGCACTAACAGGTCCTAAAATGGAAAGAAAGGGTGAAGATGATGAAGGTATGATTGGCACAGCCAGGGTATGAGTTCTATAGGTTTGATTCTTCTATGTGGGTGCTAGAGTTGGTCTTGTGTTGACTTTGGAGGATGTAGCTAAATCTATTTTGATAGGTGGATGGGTAAGGATGGTGGTTCAGGTGACACCTAAGGCAGTGATAGGGTTATTCAATGAAGATTATGTACGTGCAGGTATGGATTTAGATGTATGTTAGGTTAAGGGTGAGGGTGTATGTTGAGCTATCATAGGTATGGCAGAAGAAGTTGTGATAGAGGTGGTTGTGTTTGGTTCAATTGGTCAAAATATTTTTGGGTAGATGGTGGAAGTATCAATAAGTGACATCTACATTTGCATTGAGATAGGAAGCAGAAGATGCCCCCAAAGTAAGGCTCTATCCACATAATCTAAGTGATCAGCCAAACATGAGAATGACACATCTATTGGTGAAGTTGATGAGGACCTAATGACTAATTTCCATTAAATGTGTCTTAGAGACGGGGAATTTGTTGGCTTCAGCTTCCATGGGTAAGAGAGTCGAAAGTAAGTCTATGGGATCTTGGGTAGCTGATGGAGGATGTTTGCAAATAGGCAAAGGTATCTCTACTAGATCCATGATAGGTGGAGGAGAAATGGGTGTTCCTCTGTAGGTGGAGGAGATGATGGGTGCTCCTCCATGTACTGAAGAAGTATTGTGGGTGATGTTTCCCTAGGTGGAGAAGCCAAAGGTGAAATGGTCTCGATATTAGCAGAAGGCTCATCCACAGGTGAGGAAGGAGGTGAAAGGTGTTCCTCTATGGGTGGAGGAATAGGTGAGGTAGGTTCTAATGCAGAAGGAGGATTTAAAGATAGAATTTCCTTGATGGAAGGAATATGAGGTAACTGGGAAGCAATGGGTGTGTTGTTGAAAATAGCGCGGACCTCGCAGGTATGGCTATCATGAGAGTAGGTCTCACCGGTTTGATCAGACGAAGGGGCATGACTAGGAAAGGATTTCTTGAAGATATGTAGGTTTTGATTGGTAGGTGCATTAGGATTATCCATAGTTAACTCACCTTTCTCAAGCATTTCTTAGACAATGTTTTTGAAAGTGATGCAATTACTGTCACTATGAACCTTTACTTGATGATAGTTATAAAAGTCGTGTTCTTTATACCATATGGGCATGGGGTGAGTAGGGTCAAAACAAATGTGTGGTTTTATAGTTGAAAGAGTGATGGCCCCAGATTTGATGAGATTTTCTAAGACAAAAGAGTAATGATCCCCTATTGAGGTGTATTTTCGTTGTTCTCGTCTGAATTGAAAAGTTTATATGGGTGAGAGATTAGATGAGGGGCTAGCCTGATTTGATAGATGAGCTAGGCTGGTTTTGAGTACCACTACATTAGCAGTGCCCTTATCTTTTGAATAATTATTCTATGGTCTGGAAGAAGAATAGGTATCATTTGACTTGAATGTCAAATTCTTATTACGTAATTGTATTTTCTTCTCTTCAACGGCCCAAATCTCTAACTTTCATGCCATGGTGAATTATTCGTTGAATGTTTAGAAAGTTTGGACTTGTAGGGTTGGTGAGATATGTCTAGCACAAGCCCACATGAAGTTCTCAATGAATTTTGTTTTTGGTAGTTGGAAGGTGAGTTGATTGATTAGGCTACGCCAGCGAGCGACAAAATCTGCGATAAATTTGTCATCATATTGACACATGGAGTATAGGTCAGTTATGGTAACCTTCTTAAGAATATTGATGGAGAAGTGATCCAAGAAGGCTTGGGCTACCTAATTAAATGAAAATATAGTGTCTAGTTAACCCACTATACCAATCTAACGTAGGTCCAATCAGAGACATGGGAAAGGTCCTTAAGAACAAAGCATCATCGTGGGAGATTATGTAGCACCCATGTTTGAAAGACTGCAAATGCTGATGTGGGTCTTCCTTGCTATTGAAACAGTTGAATTTAGGCATCTCCCAATGCATGGTATATGGATGGATAGGAATGGATGGGTGAATAGGCTCATTACAAATCTCATCATAGGTGAGAGTAGGTAAGAGTCACCGACACGGGAGGTGGTTTTGTAGTTACGGGTATATGTGAGACAATAGGAGTAGATGAGGTTGTGTTTTGGGTGGTTTTCAAAGGTATGGTGGATGTGGTGGGTGCAACGGATGTAGTAGATGTGGTAGTCATAGTAGGTATAAGACCTAGTTGTGAAACGACTAGGGGTAAGGTAGATAAAAGAAACGTGGGGTTAATAGGGGCTAGAGAAGAAGTAGGAGTGAGTTTGGGGGGGATAGATATGGGCATGCCGTATATCAACTGACCCAAAGAATCTTGAGTGGACGAGTGGGAAAGATACAACTGCAAGGTAGAAGGGTTTTGGTCAAGGATTCATGTGAACTCCTCATCTTTGGTAGAGATAGTGATAGGTTGGATAAGATCCATGGCAGGTGATAAAATGGAAGGTGGTGAAGGGCTAGGTGGAAGGGGTTGACAACTGGCATAGAATACGAGGGCACTTGCTTGTCGACGCATCAGTACCATGCGAACATGTACTAAAGTGGTAAGACTACTTTTTGTAAGTTCCACAGAAATATAACACAGGTAGGATAAATAGGTGGTGGTAGGTGAATTAGGGATAAAATGGTAGCTAGAAACTAACACAGGCTAACCAATGTTGGTTAGGGTAAACTGACACCGGTCACAGGTAATCATGGTCAGTCACTGTGGAAAGTGGATAGTTGGTCAGAAACAAGGTATAAGGCCAAATTTTCCAGGTATGCCGAATATTGATGAGATTTACCATGTCAATGAGAATAATGATAGTGACAGGGACTCTGAATAGTCAAAGAAGATGAATAGATGTCCTTTTGGGTAGATTAACCAAAAGGACCAAAAACTGACATCAGTTGGGTATAACCGATGATGGTCAGAGGGTAACTGATGACGGTCACTGGACCGACACCGGTCACTGTGAAATTGAAACAGTGATGAAAGAAAAGTGGTTGTGAATTAAAATCTGATGTGGTATCAAACCCAAAATGCTGAGATTGATGAGAATATGGTCTAGGAACACTCAGATGAAGTTGGAATACACCAACTATGATGAGGAGAGTGCAAGGAGAAACAAGAAAAATGAATAACGTGAGCTCTCACCTCAAAATGCAAGCCAAGTAGAAACACTAAGAAAAATGTGGTCCTAAGAGTGCCTTTTCTATTATGTTTGTTTAGCTTATGCTATTTAAGGACTAACTCATGAACTGTAGAATAGAGTTTTTTGGTGAGGATGGATGCCTACAAAGAAGGAGATATAAAAGGTGAAGTTTCAGGTATGTTATGGTGGGGGTGGGATTCACTCTCAAGTATGAATTGACAGAACAACAAGCTGGGGAGTACTTGTCAATCCTTAGATCAATGCGATCATTGACAGGCATTCCCAGGAAAGATGTTTTTTAAGAATATATATTTGTTTTGAATTTTTTAATTTGTAGACTTAGAGAGAGAGAGAGATGTGCTTTCTATGATTTGTTTTTCAACCATCAGCTAGGAATGACTTCCAGCATATAGGTTGCCCTCAATTAATGTGAGCTAATGCAGAAAATCAGAATGAAATGCAATGATTTTTAAGCCCAAATCAAAATATGGAATTTGATGACATTAGTAGATGAAGAGGGAGAGGTATGCTCTTTCACTAAAATGTAGAAAACAAGAAGAAATAATTCTTTTTACGCACACCAAAAGAATTGTTTCTTTTAGAGAAAATAGAAAGAAAAATAAGGTTACCAAGGAAGAAAATTAATGTGTATGCTTTTTAGAAGGAAAAAAAACACACAAATTTTCCTAGGAATGAATAAAATTCAAGGAACCCCAGATGGGTCCCACCGGGAATGCCAAAATGTTTCACCTGATTCTTAGATGTTTCTTTAAAAGTGACGAAATAGATAGGGTAACGGGCATAGGAGGAATACATATTGAAATGATGGTTGATAGATTGTTGTGCACGTAGGACTTATGAATCCACAACTGATCGTGAGAGACTAATTTTTGCTAGGAGGAACTACCTGAAATGTAACACAAGACCACCAAATAAAAGTTAAACAATATGTGTAGTGAACTACCTAGTGTGTGCTAGATCTGCGAAGTGTGATACTTCCTAGATGGCTATCAATCCACTGTTTAAAACAACTTAATGTTGGTAATAAAGTAAATCCTATTGTAGTTAATATGATTTAGGTATCTCATTTAAAACACAATAAGAAATATCTAATCTAACAAGATAGGTTAAAATAAGATCTGAAGGTCAAGTAATAGGTTCTGGGTCTCTGTTGGTTTGACAGAGGTCTCAGGTAGGTCACAGGTGATTAAGGGTGATGTGGGAATAGGTAGGTAGGTTACTGTTTTGGGTTATATTGGTAAATATAGGGACTGATGCCGGTTAAGGGTGATTAACACCGGTCAAGGGTGACAGATGCTAGTTGGGGAGATCCGGTGCCAGTTACTATGGAATACTAGAAATGTCACAGAATGAGCTTTAGGTCTCCCTTATCATCGCACAAAGGACTAGGCTAGTCAGAATGAGGTATTAAGTTGTTTGGATGGGATTTGATGAGGTTTTAATAGGGATATGGAGGGGTGAGTATTAATGGAGGTCAATGGGTGGCTAGGAGAACAAAAAATAAAATTACAATGATGAAATGAGTGAACCAGAGGAGTAAAATGTTCTACTTACTTGGAATTTGGAAATGGATGTCTGTGAGTGAGGAATGAAGGTGTTGATAAGAGGTTAAATTCTGCGGAGGATCTCTAAACATTGGGGAGATCTTGTGTGGGATGTATGTACTCTCCTTCTTTCCTAATTAGATCAAATCTGTGTTGGGGTGAGTGCTGGATGGTTACTGGGTGAATGTTGGATGTCTGTGCAAGAGAAAATACTTCATCTCCTTCTTTCCATGTGTGTTCTCCTTGAAACTTCTAAAAAAATGTGATATCTCTCAAGAATCTTCCAACCTCAAAAATGAGGTTGTTTTGAGGGTTAAAAGGTGACCGACGGTGGTTCTGGCTTAACCGGCAGTAGTTAATGGTAACCAATGTCGGTTAGGGTGGGATTTTCTAGGTTTACTAAACTAGGTAGATCCCCTTGATTTTTTAGGATCTCATATGTTGACGCCACAGATTAGGATGAAAGCTTCTTTCAAGCATGCAAGAATGTGATTAGAGGGAATGTAGGCATTGATTTTTAGGGTTTGGGTAAGTCCTAGTTAGTTATGGCAACTTACTAAGAATAGGTCTTAGGGTGAGGTGGCTATATGAGGTGTCTAGGTGAGGTGAATATGTGGGCATCATCCCAAGTAGGAGATTTAAATAATAAATATGGTGAGGATAATGAATTAATTTAATTTAAATAATTAAATTAATATTATAGTGGGGTGAAAGGGGCCATAGCTAGGTGAATGTGATAAAAGTGTTTATTTGTCGAGGGACCAAAGGGGAGTGTGACCTAATTTTGGTTTCTATATCTGAATCAACCCGTACTAATGGAGTGTTACCTTCACCTAATTTACCCCTAGTGGTTTCACATCTAGGCCCCATACCTGTTATGACCACTCCATTTGCAATATCAGTCACATCTGTAGTATTTAGTGTCCCCTCATTGACCACCCAGACCATAACCCCATCCCCACCCATTGTCTCATAGGTAACAGTTGCAACACAACCACCTGTGGTTTCAGTGACCCCTACTCCATTCTAGAATCTTGTCCTCTCCATCCCGCAATCTCTACCCCCAATCACTACCAGAGTCACTGCGACAATCCCACCTACATACACATACTATCAATAACCCCCTATCTTGTCCGTCACCCATTCTGGATATATGCCCTGTATGTCGATCCCATATTCTTAAGCTCCCTATTTGGCATCACCATACACTAGAATTCTGCCCACATAACATGTTTAGTACCAGTCCCCTTGTGCCACAGGAGGTGCCCTTCCATCACAACCTACCAATGACCTAATCAAATTAATGATGGAAAGGATGCAGACACTAGAAATATCCGGTTTCTGGCTCACACAATTCTCTCACCTATGATGAAATATGTAATGATCCAATTCATCCATCCATTCCTATTTACCCATACCTTGTATGTACATTAGGTGTTACCTGATTTCCCATGATGACACTTTACTCCTATGAACCTTCCTAACATCCCTCACAGGACTTGCATTAGACTGGTATAGTGGGCTACCTATACATTCTATGTACTCATTTAATCAAGTAGCCCAAGCCTTCTCAGACCACTTCTTAATCAACATTGTTAAGAAAGTCACCATGACTTATCTTTATTCCACACGACAGTATGATGATAAGTCTATTATCACTGACTTTGTCGCTCGCTGGTGCAACCTAATTAACCAAATCACATTTCAATTACCTTAAACTAAACTCATAGAGTTGTTTACTTGGGATTGTGCTAAACACATCTCACCAACCCTAAAGGTGTAGACCTTTCACACTTTTGACGAGGCATTCACTATGGCATGAAAATTTGAAATTTGTGCTATCAAAGAGAAGAAAATTTAGTTGTGTAACAAGAACATCATGTTTAAATCAAATGATACTTATTCATCTTCAAAACCCCTAAAAAAATATTCAAAACCCAAAGGATTTTCCAATTCCATAGTTCTCAAGGATGGCCACCCTCATCCATCAAACCCATCCAAACCTCCTTCTAATCTCTCTCCCGTCCAAGCTTTCCAATTCAGATGAGAACAACGAAAATACACTTCAATAGGAGAACCTTATTCTTTTCTTTTAGAAAATCTTATTAAGACAGGTGCCATTACCCTTCCACCTATAAAAACACACACTAGTTTTAACCCTAAGCATCCCATGCCCATGTGGTATAAATAACATAACTTTTGCAACTATCATCATGTCAAAGGTCATAGCAATGATAACTGCATCACCTTCAATAATATTGTTTAGGAAATGTTAGACAATAGAGATCTAGTCTTGGATAACCCAAATGTACCCGCTAACCAAAACCTACATATCTTCAAGAAGCCATTCCCTAATCATGCCCCATCTTCCAACCAAGCTAGTGACACTTCAACTAATGATAATAATTTCTGCGAGGTCCACATTATTTTTAATGACATACCAGTTGCTTCTTGATTTCCCCATGTTCCTTCCATAGATGAAATCTTAGCCCAAGCTACCCTACCTACACAGGAGCCTATTTCATCTACTCCTTCACCCATAGAGGAATCCCCTTCTTTTTCTCCTTCACCCATGGAAGATACCATAATTAGCACTCTACTTTTGGCCCCTCAAATTATTGATCACTCATAAGTAGTGCCTATCCCACTCACAGGAGATACATGTCCACAACCTACACCATCACAAGGAGAGTCCACCTCATCTAGCCCATCCTCTCCTCTACCCATGGAGGATCCTATAGAAATATCATTGCCTTTAGATGACCATTCTCCATTAGACCTTCAAGATCCCGTTGATCTAATTTTAACTCTCTTACCCAAAAATTCTGAGGCTAGCCATTTACCTGTGTCTCAAACAAATTTTATAGGGATTACTACTCGATCCACATCAGCCTCGCTTACAACAGTATCATTTTCATGACTGGCTGATTTCCTAGACTATGTTGATAGATCCTTACTTTTGGGACACCTTTTACTTCCTGTTTCAACCCAAATGCAGTTGTCACTCACTGAAACCTCCACTATCTATCCAAAAGTGTTTCAAGTGACCAAACCAAACACAACCATGACTATTGAAACACCTTCCATGTCGCCACCCATAGCCCAACACACACCTCTTCCCACAACCCCACATACATCTACATCGAAACACTTTCCCATGCCTATATCATCTCCCTTTCTTAAACCCATCACTACCTTAGGGGTCATGCTGACATCGAACCTTTCTCACCCACCCATAAAATTAGATTTATCCATGTGTTCCCAAACAAACACTAAACTTATTCCGGACCCTAAAAAGAAGACCTAAATTCCTAGGCCTCATACACCAACCTCGCCTACCACACCATTGTCACCTTCACCCCTTCTATCCATCCAAGGACCTCACCCCATGACCTTGGCCAAATAACCTCACCCCATGGGTAAACCAAGAACAAAGTAGTCCACCTCCTCATCACAAACCTCTAATATACCTAAATGATCCACATAACTTCTGTCATCACCCATATCCTTCTTACCACCCATACCACTACTATTGTCCATAACTTCTTCACTACCCATGACACTTTATTCTCTTCCACTCACACCTTCTACCCAACCTCTACTCACCACCTCCACAACAACTCGGTTACCCACGTGGGTAACCTATCCTCTTCCACCATATACTTTTCCCTCTACTTCCTGTACACCTGTGTCACCTTTTCCCAAAAAGGTATGACCTAAAGCTAAAAATCCGCTACCCTCAAATAAGGTAGTTAAACTAACCCAACTTTCCATCACCATCTCTTCTACCATGCTTGTACCCAAGAAAATACAACCAAGACCGAAGAACACTCCACACACAAGACTAGTGGACCAACCCATTCCCCCTCTTGTAAATCCTCTCCCTCCACAATCATCCATACTTATACCCAAACCCACATTCACCTCCCATTGTGATGTACTAGCAGGGTCTTCAACCAAAATCTTAACCCATCTCCTCGAAAATTCTATCATCACATTACCACCTCTTATAACTTATGACCCACTCAAATCCAAACCAAAAGGGTTTTAAGAAATAAAAATTTACACCTACCATCATGTGACAGGACAAGATGTAGAGAACTGTAAGGCGTTAAAAATTTCCCTTGTCTAATTATGTCCTCCCGAAGAAAATTTTGACAGTGACGATCTTCTTGATGAGGACCTCATTTCACCTCCACCAATTTCCTCAGATCGTCTTCCATTACCTACTCAGCGACAAATATCTCCACCCCTAAAACTTTTTGATCCAACCCAAAGATTCGATATCAACATGATCAACATTGCCACACACGCCCAGAAGAACAAAGGCAAGGAAAAGGAAACCAACCCATCAACCAACCCTATACGTAACATACTATCCACACTCATACCCAAAGTCATCATTCGAGGTCCTACATATCCTTTTTCTGATGGGGTCACACATCGCACAATGCTAAAAAAACTACATCAATCCCCCTTCAAAATGTCTTTATATGACCTCGTCCAAACTTCTAAGTCATATTATCAAGCCCTTATGAAGGTCCTTCAATCCATTGAGGTTTTACCAAATGACCCCACACTCATAGCCTCCATAATTACCCCTCACCATGTAGCCTCTATCACTAGGTCATTGTATTCCTCTACGCCTCCACCTACTTGCCAAGTATCCACCCTCAAATTTTCAGATGAAGAGATCACTCCCTTCAATTCTGACAAGCCCGAGCTTGCTCTTTTCATCTCTTTATTTATTGATAATATACACATACGACGCATTATGATTGATGACAGTTCTAGTATTAACATCACCTCCTCCTATGCATATGACCAAATGCAAATACCTACCAAATGCATACATGGTAACCTAGTTATGATACGCTCCTTCAATGACGACATGACCTATACCCTGGATAATGTCATTCTCCATGTTCACGTGGGTACCTACACTATCCCAGAATTTTTCTATGTCCTAGAAGGGGAGTTCTAGTATAATTTGTTGGTCATCCAACCTTGGATCTGCGCCATGGGTTGTGTAGCTTTGACTTTACACCGCTACCTCAAATTTGAACATGAGGGACATAATTACATGACCTCACTGACCCATTACCTTTTAAGACCTGTAACATGCTATATCGGCCCAATGATGTGCTTGTACTAGTCAAGGAATATGCCACTATCTCTACTTCACCTTCACCTACAAGCCCATCCACCAAGACTACCATCACCTATCCCGCATCTAACCTTGTTATCACCACTGCTGCAATAGCCTCTACTAGTGACTCACCTGTTTCCCCCTCATCTAGCAAGTCATCTATCCCCGCTACCCACATATCGCCTAATGATCCCTTTGAAGGTGTTTTTCAATTCCTCACTCTAGGCGAATACCACCTATACAATATCGACACCTTCCACACCCCCCAAGAGTATTACCACCTATACAATATGGGGGACTTGATATTGCCACCTATAAACCCAAACCCCCATCCCAAACCCAACCATTTTCATTTGACCTACACTCCCTTACTAACCACCACTTCGCTCACACTTTCCTCCACTGGTGCATGTGGAAATGATTTGACTTCCGATTTTACATATAGGGCCACCATACTGTCATTTCCTGTACCTCTCATAAATGAAATTCCTATAGTGGCATTGGTTTTGATGTACTAACTTCCAAGAAGGCTCATGTTGACCTAATTCAAGAAGGAAAACCTTCCCCACCTCATTCACCCACATTACCATCTTCCCCCACAGAGTCCATATATCCTGAATCTATTCCTCCTAATTATTTTTTCATAAACATCATTTCCCTGGGACCTATGACCTATCAACGCGATGGCAAGGCTCCCTCTTCTCTCCCATTCTTATATCTTGACATGATCAATGGTGATACATCTTCTATTAATGTCATTCAATGTCAAGATGATGAATACATCCTCGGTTACCTTGGTACGGAAGATTCTTATATTCATCGTTCATTATCATCTAAGATGTAAACCATATTGACTGAATCGACCATCTATTGGTTGTAAAAAAAAGGCTTCAAGAAGAACAACAGTCAGGGGATAAGAAGTCCCTCCTCTTTAGTGGGAGGTCCCCTTATTCAAAAGCAAAACTTATTTACATATGTATAAAGCATAGTTTTACCACAGAAATTGGATATCATGAAATTTTTTATTTAATAGATCATCAATCACAAAAGTACAGAGGAATGAAGACATGGAAATGAGTAGAAAATCATTCTCCAAAATTATAGATGAAAAAAAAATTCCTTATGCGTGTCAGAATATAGCAAATTGGAATAAGATCATTTGTACTCGAATTAATGAGATGCAATTTGAAAAGACACACAATTCCATAAATAACATCTACAAGAATACAAAGCTTCTTGGCATAATGCAGACAAATGATCTAACAACATTCAAGAGATAGCTTGCGAATAAAATAATCAAATGAACAAAGAAAGAAGATTCTTTTGTATTGATTGCTTTACTATTTCTTACACTTTTAAAAATAAGCCAAGTTTCCCCCCTCAAAATGGTGAAGAGAGGCCACTATATAGTTTTACAAATTAGTTACTCTTGGTAACTACCTTTTTAAATAATGTTTAGTTAAAGGGCTACTTAACGCAAAACCCCAACTAATTACAATAAATCTGAGATGAGGAAAGAAAGAAGAGAGAAAAGTTAGGAGAAGAAGACAAGTGTTCATGATTGAGAAGGGCCCACTGATTTGAGGATCCATTGTCTAAACCTTTTTAATGCCTCTGCTATGTCTCTGCCACATGGGACCGATGTGTTGGCAGTGGAATGGGTCCAAAATCTGAGGAACTTCTCCATCTCTTTGTTGAATTCAATGTGTGTATGAGAATCTTTATTTGATTCATCAATAGCAAACTGGAGAGAGCAGATTTCCTTCATCTTTTCTTTGGTGACAGAATCCTCTTTGAACAGATTATATTTGACAAAAGCTCTGAATTGAAGTTTTATTTCTTACAAGGAGAGGGGCATGGAGGTGGTAATTTATATCCTTGAAAGTAGATACCTCCAAATTCTTAAAGGCCTCACCCTTCTGTCAGCTATTTCTCAATTCTCTCAAAGCTTCCTCCAGCACCTTGATTTTTCATTCTACACTATATACCAATGATTTTGACAAGTTATCTTTTACATCATTGAAGACCTTTCTTGCCATTAAAATATTTTCATCAGCCCGTCCTATAAGGTGAAGGTCTACTATACAGCTACTCCATATTTTGAGCTCTTTATCTATATTTCCAATGGTGGAGGATAGTTTCTGTTGCAGATTATTTACCTTCTCATTGAGTTTGAAGGATTCACTAATGAAATTCAACCCTGTAATGAGCATATCATCCACCATGGCCTCCATAGCCCTTCCATAGATGGAATACTTGTGTATATCTTTGATACTCTAGAATTCATCTTGGATGAGGATCACAGGTGGTGGAAGAGTAGTTAGTGGGGTAGGGTCTAAGACTTTATCTTTGGACAACAGTGACTTGATGAAACCTGCAAGAACCTTAGCCTTCTCTTCCAGCTGCTCTATAGTTTTTTTCCCTTTTTCCACCCTCCCAATGACCCTGGTGACTATTTCCTAAAGATTTTGAATCTCACCTTTAGGGGTGGACTCTCTGATGGGGATCCTCGAGAGCTCTAGATCAAACGCTTGTAAATCCTGTTCTGGCTTGTCCACCTTGTGCTTGGCTATCTCCAGGAATTGCTGGCCTTGAGCATTGGATATTATTCATGAGTTGGTCCTGTCATTCTTAGTAGGAGTAGGAGGGGTAGTACCCAATAAGGCAGCCACAACATCAAAGTTGGGTCCCGAGATTCAAGAGGAAGACTTTCTCTTCCTACTATCAATGAAAGGTTGTACCCATGCAAAAGAGGAGGAAGAAGAAGGTGGGGCAAGAGGACCAAGAGAAAGAGAACTCATGGCACTCAGATTGTGCACTACTGTTGCCTCTAGTTGAGATATGAGTGGGGAACTCAGGGCTTCTGGTACAAAGGAGTCAATGGTGCTCAGAAGCTCAGTGCTTTGAACTTCCTTTTCTTTATCTGTCGGGGCTTCTGGAGCACTTATAAAGACTAGCACTTCACTCTCCTCACTTTCACTAAGAAAAATGATGTTCTCTAGTCCTGAGGGAAATTTTGAATGCTTCATCAGGGGGTCTTCTTCAACAGGCTCCTTCTTGACTTCTTTGATTTTTTTCTGATATACTTGGTTGGATGAGGAAGGAGTGGAGGATGTAGGACCTTTAGTTGATGAGGCAGGAGGGGTCTGTACAGGTGCTTCCGAACTGGGTGTCAATGCCTCCTTCCTTGGTGTTGAAGTATCCTTGGAGGAGGATTCTCTTGAATGCCTTCTAAGTTTACGAACTCTCCTATCAAACCATATTTTGGTTCTTACTGGGACAGGGACTAAGATTTCAGCCAAATCATCCTTCTCCTTTTTGAACCAATCCAAATCCTCCAAGGGAGTGTGTTTGACTAAGTTGTCATATTCATATGAAAATAGGTCAGAATTTTCATCTTGAAGCCCTTCAGGAACTTGGTACAAGTTAATGTCTTGAATCAGTTGGAGAGAAAATCTTCCATAATGTCTCCTCCTTGCCTCAAAATCATCAACACAGTCAACTCAATAGTCTTCTGTGTCTACCCTATGATGGTAATTGATTATGAGGTTCTACTCAATAAATATATTTAAGTCAAAAAAATTTCTTGGCCTGAAAAAATGGAAAGTGATGGGTGTCATGGCTCTCTCTATGTTCTGTGCATCTAGAGTCGTCTTACAGGTGTAGTTTCCCAAAGATATAGGGAAGTGTAGGCCAATGATTTTCTTATCCCTACAAGTTTTGTGTAACTTGTCCAATTGCCTTCATATCTCAATTAAGGCCATTTTATCATTGTAGAACATAGGAAGCTTGAGAGGGGTGCTCTCATAGCCTACAAGCCTAATATAGGAGAATTTTCTGAATTGGATGAAGTAGGCACCGTATTTTGATATTAGGTTCATGGCTTCATCAAAGAACATCCGCACCGTGTCACTCTCTAGAAGTCTTACAATGTACATGGTGAAAGCATCATTCACCCTCCTAAAGTTGTGATTGTTGGTGTCTAGGGTGAATTGAGGATAGTAAGTATATATAGGGTCACCTTTATGAGCATCAATGTATGTGAATCCAAACCATTGCCTTGATGCTACTAGGGTATACATCAGATATGAAGTCATGTAAAACTTCTTTGTTTATTGTACATTGGATAGATTATCTACTAGGTTCATGCTGATGATTTCTACCCAGTTGATATTTTGAGTTCCTTCACACACCATGTTGATAAGTGGGCACATCAAGAAATGGAACTCATTGGTAGAGCGTAAGCCCATGACCCGAGCTAGGAGGATTATAAAATCTGATAGCTCCTCATTAAAATCGACACAAAATAGAGCTTTGGATAGATGGGATGCCCCCTTTTTAGGGGTTTTAAGCCAATAATTTGCCACCCTCGCCTTGTATTTTTCACTGTCCTGGTCAAAGAGGGCCTATGCCTGGTTCTGAGAGATTACTATAGAATTTTTCATTTTAGGAATCCTTAGGGTAGTGCCAATGGTGGCAGCATCGATCTTGGCAATGAGCTCCCCATGCACATTCGTTAGTTCACTTGAGTCAGGATTGAAATGAGTACCATAGGTGAGTACCATATCTACTCATTGCATTGAGATTGGGAAACCAGTGGTGAATTCCAAGCCACTATCGTGAATCATTTGTGCCATAGGAGAGGGGTTTGAGTCTATCATCCTAGTCCAGAAATCTCCAAAGTCCAGGTGGCGAACTTCATTATCCCCGATATCGGGAATGATAGACTCGAGCGGTGAAACTTGCTCCTAACCTTGGAATTTAATCTTCATGTTGATAGCGATTTGAAAACCAAAGTCATATTTTTAACTCTTGATGAAATTACAGGGGAATCAGGTATACGTATAGAAATTTTGATTGCAAGGGTATGAGCAATTGATAATAAGAAATTAGTGTGCAAAAATGCATAGGAGGGAAACTTATTAAATAGCTGTTTAGGAGAGAGAAAGATAATAAATGTGCATTAAATACACATCTACCAACTTGAAAAGCAAGATATCTAGAAAGGGAAGGAAAAATTAGCCCGAATGGCCTTTGGTTCATTTAGGACACGAGGGACGTGAAAGAGTGACTCAACCGATGCAGGCGATGTGGAAAAATAATTCACAAATGTTTTCGGGACATGAGGGATAAAGGTATGTGAAATGCGTGATGCAACCGACGTGGGTGAAAGGTGAACATTGAGCCTGAGCGAACTTGTGACATTTGGAACAAAAAGTTCCGACGAGCCCACAAGAGAACAGATTTTTGGGTAAAGCGGACGATCAATGAATAGGGAGCCCGAATGAACTTGGGACACATGGGACAAAAATGTCTGACAGACCCACAAATCACACAAAATTACTCAAAAAATGTGGTTTTTTGACTTCTTGACTTTTCCCTTTACCGGAACAGCAGAAAAGGCATTAACTCAAAAAATTTTAATTTTGAACTTCTCAGAAGAGGGGAAATTTTGAGAGGACAACACCATCAAAATCAACATTAACAATCAGGATGACCTAAACATTCTAAAGATTAGATAATCCTTAGATGCTACTAAATAGGAAGACTTCACCTCTTTCCTTCAGGACCATACCAACATTTTTTCTTGGTCCTATGCCGATATGTCTGGTATTGACCTAAAAATCATGGTCCACAATATCATAACCAGTCATGATGCCAAACACATCAAACAAAAGTTACGAAAAATACATCCTTGCATTACTCTTCTAGTCAAAGAAGAGATTCAGTGCCTTCTCTCAGCTTCCTTCATCCTACCCATTAACTATCCCTAATGGATATCTAACATCATTCCTATCACAAAGGTGACAGGAGGACTTAGCCTTTGCACAAACTTCTATGACCTCAACCTAGCTTGTCCCAAAGATTATTTCCCCTTACCAAGCATCAACCAATTAGTTGATCTCACCACTGGCCATGAAATGCTATCACTCATGGACAGTTTCTCAGGTTATAATCAAACATTACTAGCTCCAGAAGATCAATACAAGAATGCCTTCATCAACCCTTGG
The DNA here is from genome assembly GCA_019776745.2 of Taxus chinensis. NCBI lineage: Eukaryota > Viridiplantae > Streptophyta > Pinopsida > Cupressales > Taxaceae > Taxus > Taxus chinensis. Next base: position 489,591,908 of record CM034154.1, read on the forward strand.
GGGACTTTCTGCTATCGAGTCATGCCTTTTGGCCTAAAAAATGTTGGTGCTACATATACGAGAGACATGAATTACATCTTCCATGACATCATGCATTGCATATTGGAAGAATACGTATATGTTATGCTTTCCAAATCTAAACATCAAACCAAACACTTGCATGTCTTTAAATTCATCTTTGACCACCTCATCAAGTATTGTGTATGTCTTCAACCAAAGAAGTGCGTCTTTGCGGTACTTTCCAAAAATATCTTGGGTTTCATTGTTTCTTTGTGTGGCATAGAAGTTGATACTGCTAAAGTCAAGGATATTCTGGAAACACCTCCTCTCACTAATCTCTGTCAACTTTAAAGACTACAAGGTAAGTTGTAATTTATTCATCATTTTATCTCACAAATTTCTGAGTGTTGTCAACCATTCCATAATATTATCAAGAAATACATGTCATTCAAATGGGATGATGAATTTCATAAAGCCTTTGAATCTTTAAAACAATACCTCCTTCAACCACTAGTGCTCATTCCTCCTAAGGATGACCAAACTTTTTACCTATATATTTCCGCCACTAGCCATTCTTTAGATGCCATGCTGGCTAATCACGATGACCAGCACCGAGAGAAAGTGGTTTATTACATAAGCCATACCCTTCTAGACTATGAAACTAGATATGACCATGCTAAAAAACTCTGCTTAGCCTTAGTTTTCATCTCCACCAAACTCAGTCATCACCTACTCAACCACAAAACCTTCATCGTTACTAATATTGATCCATTACACTATATGTAAGTCAAACCCTATCAACATCAATGTGTCACATGTTGGCTTAGGCTTCTTGCCAACCTCGACCTTGAATTCATTCATCAAAATTCCACCAAGGGCCAGGCTATCGCTGACCAACTGGTTGACACACCTATTCCCGAGAACCAACCCTCTCACTTTAATTTCTCAGACAAGTTTATAGCTGCCCTCTCGCTAGATGAACCCTCTTACTAAATGACACTCTTCTTTGATGACTCTAAGTGTTAGCGTTGGGGTGGGGTTGGTGTTATCCTCATTCCTATTGATGGTGAACCTATTCCTTTGTCTTTCAAACTCTATTTTGATTATAAAAACAATATTGCTGAATAGGAAGCACTCATACTTAGTCTCCAGGCTGCTTATGCCTTAGATGTTAATTCAATCAATATATTTGGTGATTCTCAGCTAGTCATAAACAAAGAAAATAGTATATACCAATGTTGTAATGAGATACTTTAAAAGTATAAGCATCACGTCAACATACTTTTAACCAAATTTGACCATTACACACTTCAAACCACCCCATGATCTACCAATAAATTTAAGGATACCATAGCCTACTTGGCTTTTGTTATCCAAATAGCTCCCCCAGCAATTTGGGTTAACTTACATACACATTATAGCCCTAAGTTATCTATTGAAGAATTCTATGCACTCAAATCATTTAGCATATTCCCTTTACTTCCTCCTTCCACTTCCCCTCATGCCTGCCTACCACATGTTCACCATCTTCTGAGTTAGTTTCCTTCAACCCCACATTCCTAAGTCTTTGACCCTTCACATGTTGCACCCATTAATTTATAATAGTTACACCTTAACCATATGTTCTCTGCTCACTGTTTTGATTCATTTCCCCGCACACGCCGCGCACACTCCCTCTGCACTTTCCTTTATTTTCTTCACATGTCCTTCTATGTTAGATAATCTTTTGACATGCTTAAGTGTGCAGTGCGGGACCAATCAGGGCATGTTAATAGGCTGTCGAATCCTTGTAACAAATGAATGATTAACACGTGGTAGAATGAGCAATAGTTATACATTTGGCCACCATCTCAGCCAATCAGCACATGCCACGTGTCTTGTATACATTGATGAATCTGACATCTTCTGACAGCTATATCATTAGCTATAAAGCTCAGATCGGCATGCATCTAGACTTGTCACAAAGTTACTGACATCAACTATAGTTCCATAAATTAAAATTTCATATTCTGGCAAATCAGCTAGGTGAGAATTGGGAAAATGTCTCTCTTAACATTGATGAGTAGATTTGATTGCACCAACCACCCAATTTAGTATGATCTTCCCTATTTTGTCTTCAACATGTCAAACAGGCATGGGGAAGCATATCTCATAGATTTCCAAGTGGATTTATAGACATTGAATGCTTCTTTTTGGTGGTCGTGTTTCAAATTCGAGTTTTCCCTCCTTTTCCTTTCTTACTCCATAGATTCATCTATAAATGTAAGAGCAAGGCTCATTTGTTATGTTGGATACTTTGGATCCTTATGCATGTTGCTAAGGACTCCATATTTTCTACATTTTGAGTTGTAGACCTCCATGTTTGGCTCTTTCATGTGGATATCAGCCTCCTTATCACTGTAATAGTTATGTGCATTTTTGGAAGTAATAGAAGCATCATTTTATGAATATTCTCTATCCTAGCATATTTATGTTCCTTCTTATTTATTTCTCTCTTGCATTGTGTATTGTTGTGCTACTTTAGGTCCCCTACAGTTCCATGTTTGGTTGTGTTCCATAAGGATGATTTTTTGAATGCATGTTTTGTTGTGTTACTCATGCCTAGCCTCCTCTCACACATTCCCTGTCATTGTTTCTCAGAACAGATAGCTTTCATCCCTTTTTTCTAGTGCTATCACCTTTTAGTGTAGTTTACTTCATGTTATCTTCCTTTCCCTGGTCCCTTGGCATTCTTATCTTAGTTTCCCCTTTCAGAACTAGGAGTAGCAGTAGCAGTAGAGATAAATAGAGGAACCGGCCTTTTTCGGAGATCCATCCCAAGCTCACAAGGTCCCAAACATTGGGGATGGTTCTATTGTGGTCTCAGAAACATTGGTCCCTTTTCAAAGATCTAAGATGCAGTGCACATTTGAGAAACCAACAGTTTCTAGCATGGCTGGTAGGAATAGCATTAAAAGCTCAAATTTCATATCTCTAAGTTCTAGTGTGTGGACTTAGTGTTTCATCCTTTGAAGAGGCTCCTTTCAAACACATTTGATGACTCCCAATATCTTAAAATCTATGTTTCGATAGTCCTGAGTGCCTTTCATGAGAAAATTGCACATAAGCAGAAGTGCAATAGTTGAAGGCTCTTTTGAGTACCTCCAGCTATCCCTAAGAAAATTCTGTTCTAGAAAGCCCACATGCACATCTTTATCTCTAGTGCACCGCACCAATTCAACTCCTCCTACAAATAGGTAACTTGTGTGCCCTAAAATGGTGCATGATCCACCCCCTCCATTAAGAATATTTGCAAATTTTGATGGAGGTAGTCCCTTACTCCTGGCCATGTAGCATGATATGACCAATGGTGTGCTCAAAAGTATTCCTTACTTTACTGGTGAGAATCAAGTGACCCCTCAAGAGCATATCTAGGATGTAGCAAATATGTTTTCATTATATATATTCACATATAATGATGTAGCAGTCAGGTTTCTTATGGCCTCTTTTAAAGGTAAAGCACTTCAATGGTACCGAGGCTTGAGACTTGGATCTATCACCACTTGGGATGAGTCGGGAATAGCTCTGTGTATTTATTTTGAAGACGAGTCATATCAGCTATCTTTTGTGGAGAAAATGACAACAACAAGGAGGGTACACAATGAGTAGATGACTGATTTCAACATTAGATTTCATAAGACTTAGGACAAAATTCCCCTTGTGGTAAGACCTACAACCCAACATGCTTTCCTTTATTATCTGAAGGTGCCCAACAATGATATTTCAGTTATGATCCAATCTATTGGGGCAAGACTCTACCAGCTACTTAAAACATCATAGTAAGGGTAGAAAATAGTCTCATTCAGGTGGGAAATTTGGATCCTAGAGCACCCATGCCCTTGTTCCCATAGATGTCACAAGCACCCTAGCCTTATGTGGCCCATATTGCTACCCCTGAGTAATGCGCGCAACCAGTTGCCTCAACATCCTATTCTCCATCGTAGAAAAAGTAAGATGAGGAATTGAAGGCCTTGATTAGAAATTTATCAAATAAGGTCATATCATTAGAAAAGTAACAAGCATAATCATATAGAGGTGTTTCCAATCAGATGCATGCCCAAGGAAACTAGCCTTGGTAGAATCAATATAGAAATCAAATATACATGCCCAGCCAACATAATGATAGGTGGCAGCCTAATGCGCATCTACCTTTACAAGTTGTCCCTCTCGTGCCTTCTCTCCTAGCACCCAGTGTGAGCCAAGTGCTCTTCCTAGTTCATAACAAATTGGCATAAGATTCAGAGTGGTGCTTCCCTTGGAAAATGCCTCATAGTTAGTACCATTGTGCTAATGTTGCACACACCCAAGTCTTCATAATTGAGAATGATTCATCTTGTGAGACCTCAACAAGTGCCCATGATGTAGATAATCCAGAAGGACCAGAAGTTTCCCTGGAACCAATTTGATGTTCATTGGTGCTGAGGACTTCTGTATAATCAACCAAGCTATAGAAGATATAAATAGACCACGCACCCAAGTTTTGGACAACACAAGATATAAGAAAAGAATATTAGAGTCTGGTGCACAGGTCACAGTCCCAATAATGCAAGAATATATTCAAAAGAAAAAATAATCAGACAAGATCTTTAGCAAAAAAAAAACATTCAAACCCCTATGGAGGAGGTCCTGCATAAAGCTCCTTCTGAAGTAACATGTGCCCATCCTTTAGTAGGCCAGTCCTCTGTTATAGCTAAAATTCAGGATTTTGTACCTGAACACTCAAGAAGGGATGTTGTTCCCAAAATTCACTAGGTTAGGGGGCTTCCATTCAACATTGTTGACTAGATGAAGAAAACAAACATAAACATCACAATGTGGGATGCCTTGCCCATTCCATTTCAGCAGGATCTGTTACACGAAGCTCTGGTGCAACTTCCGCGCACTAAACCGGTTAAGCAAAAGCCACACGCTTTTGTCAAAATCCACCAAGAAGAGGAGAAAAAAATAAGAAAATTTTCCAAAACCCCACCCTTCTATATGTCCTTCATTATAGGAAAACACCTAGTGCATAATTGTTTAGTTGACTCAGGCGCTAGTAAGTTTGTTATGCCTAAGAAGATAGCTGATTTCTTAGGTATGAAACATAGCCCTTTGTCTAAAGGAGTCCTACAAATTGATGTATTAGTTGTAACTACCTTGGGAGTTATCAAGAATCTTGAGTTAACCCTCCATGCATGTCCAATCCTGACAATTACTCAAGATGTGTCAATTATTGACCTACCTCCTTTTTTTGCCCTATGTCTATCACGAGAATTTACTGCTAAAGTGGGTGGTTACTTGTCTTCTATTTTGTCTCATATGTTACTAAAGACAAGGTATGGTACGTGGTTTACCATATAAGCTGAGCCTATATTTTCATATCATGTAGAGCCATATGTCCCATCCCTCTCTAAGCCAATTGTCTTATCCAAGAAGAACACTTTTCAGTTCCTGGAGAGAAATCTCTTCCACCCTTTGTTCTAGACCTAGTACTTGATGAATGGGTGGAGAGGCATCAAAAAATTCATCCCTATGCTGAAGAACTGGAATCCTATGAAACTGGGCTTAGTACTTATTACATTCTAGAATAAAACGATACGCTTCCGTGTGCACTCATAGGAAACAAAGTTTAAATTGGTCTATGGAAGTTATACTTTAATGGATGCAGAAGTAGAAATGGTGCAGGAGTAGGAGTGGTTCTCATTTCCCCTAGGGATGATAAATTATTCTTTGTTCATAGGATGTAGTTTTCATGTTCTAACAATATGGCAGAATATGAAGCGTGGGTGCATGGCTTGCTTATTGCTGAAAATAAGAAAATTAAAGTGCTGCAGATCTTTGGGGACACAGAACTGGTCATCCACCAGGTCACCAAAAAATGCCAGAAAAATAATTATCTTCTTAAAGCTTACAAACATAAATTTTGGGACCTAATTGAGGGATTTGATGCTCTTAATCTACAGGTAGTTCCACACATAATGAACAAAGAGGTTGACCCAATGGCCGCGCTTGGTTCACAATTTTCTCCTGATGAGGACTTTGTCAAAGGGAACACTTAGCACATTAAGATGGTAATTAGACCATCCATTCTAGATAATAACACTAGATAGCAAGTGTTCAACAATGACATGTAGATCATCCAGTTTATCCAAAATGAAGCTAAATTTTCATCAAGTATGCAAGATGAATTGCATGACATCTATGGTGACCAAGTAATATAGCTAAAGAAAAATAAGTTACCTAAAGGGCTAGTCACCTTAGAGCAAATATTCAGCATTGATGATGAGTTTAAGGGTGAAGAAAGATACATGTGCACCACGTAAGATGATTTCTCCTCCATTACTATTGCACGTGAAAAAGAGCTATTGCTCAATAAGACTTGTGTGCATGAAGAAAAATTGGCCTTCATCTCTTTCTGCCAAAAATACAGTGACATTTTCTCATGAGAGTATGAAGACCTCAAAGGTTTTGATCCATGTGTTTCTCAACACTCCATTGATCTTGATCCTGGCATAAAGCTCGTTAGACAAAAACAACGGTTAGTCAATCCAAGAATAGATTCCCTCATAAGAAAGGAACTATCAAAACTCATTGAGGAAAAAATTATCTTTCCTATCAACTACTCTACCTGGGTCATAAATCTGGTTCTAGTATGTAATAAGAATGGTGAAATTAGAATTTGCATTGATTTCAAAGAAATGAATAAGGCATCTCTAAAGTATCACTATCATTTGCCTTCAATGGAGAAGATTTTATAGACTGTAGCTAGCGTGCAAAGGTTCTCCATGTTAGATGGGTGCTTGGGTTTCAACCAGATCTTGGTCAAGGAAGAGGATAATTTCAAAACAACATTTACAACCAAGTGGGAAACACATGCATATAAAAAAATTCCCTTTGGTCTGTCAAATGTAGGCACAATGTTTCAGTGCACCAAGGATATTGCCTTCAAAGGTTTCATCTTGGTCTACCGTGATGATATAACTATCTTCTCAAAGAAGATAGTTGATCACATAATGCACATGGAAAAGGTCTTTGCGAGATGAAAAGAATTTGGGGTATCTCTCAACCCAAGAAGTGAAATTTTTTCGTGGCTCAGGGTAGGCTCTTAGGCCATGTGGTTTTGAAGGATAGCATCACGATTGATCCTAAGCGTGTTTCAGCCATCCTAGCCCTTTACCTGCCAGCGCAGAAAAAATCCTTACAGTCCTTCCTTGGCAAGATTTAACTTTGTTAGGTGTTTTATCCCTAACTTTTCAGGACTTGTTCGACCCATCACCCTTATGCTCGAGAAGGACATAACCTTCAAATGGATAGTAGAAGGAATAGAAAGCTTCAACAAGATCAAGAAAGAGATTGCTTGTGTGCCAACACTCCGTAAAATAGATTACTAAAAGGATTTCATCGTTTATGCCTATGGTGCTGATGCAAGCATTGCTACTATCCTAACACAATAAAATGAACAAGGTCTGCAATATCTAGTGGCTTTCTTCAGTTAGACACTAAAGGATTATGAATTGAAATATAGTCACATGGAGAAGTAGGTCTTCACCATCATGCACACGCTCAAGAAATTCAAGATCATTCTCGCCACAAATCATGTCAAGGTGTTATTATCTCACTCATCTATCAGAGATTTCATCATGGGAGTAGAAATAAGTGATAAGCCAGCGTGATGGGTGAAAAAAATCATGGAATATAATGTGACTATTAAGGCCATGAAGTTGGTAAGAGGCAACACACTCAGCAAATAGATTGCTAAGGATGCACAGAGTGAACCTAAGGCTTCATTATTTCTGGATGAAGACCTCCTGCACATAGAACATGAACATTATGAGGGTACATACCCTCTCGGTTTGAACAAAGCAAAGAGAAGGCATCTAAGGTTACAATTTATTCCTTATCTTTTGATTGATTGAATTCTCTTAAAAAGAAATATAGATGGCATCCCGTTAAAATGTATCAACAATGCGCAGACTAAAAAAGTGTTGGTAGAATTTCACAATGGATTCTCTTGTGGACACTTCTCTGCCAAAACTACATCAATGAAGATCATAATGGCAGGTATCTTTTGGCCTACCTTGTTTGCAGATGCATATAGGTGGGTCAAAAAATGTAAGGAATGCGCTTTCTTTGTAGGAAAGAAAAAACTAGTAGTGCTTCCCCTCCAATCAATCCAAGGGGATCATCCTTTTGTGTAATGGGGTCTTGACTTCATAGGAATGATCAATCTGCCTTTAAGCACTGGACAAAAATGGGCACTAACAACTACAAAATACTTCACCAAATGGATGGAAGTTGTCACGCTTAAGGAATCAACTGAGGCAGTCACCCATGACTTTCTTGAATGTTTAGTCACAACATTTGGTTTTCCTCAAACCATTATCTCTAATAATGTAAAGGCCTTCCTTGGTACTAAAATCACTAATTAGGCTCTTAGTTTAGGCATTTACCTAAAAATTTCTTCCAGCTATTACCCTCAGGGAAACAATATGGTAGAATCAACAAACAAGAACTTGATTAGAACCATGAAGCGCACAATGAATACCAGCCAAAGACAGTGGCATACAAAGGTCTTATGTGCACTCTGGGAAAATAGAATCACAGTCAAAAAAGAAATCAGAAATTTGCCTTATAAGCTTTTCTATGGCAAGGAGGACACCCTTCCTTTGACACTAGAACTAAATTCATTATAGCTTGCCCAACAGCTAGAATTTGAGGGCGTGGATCAAAGAAAAATTAGGATGGTAGAGATGGTTCACCTTGAGGAACTTAGAAACTCTATCATGATCAAGCTAGAAGAGCATCAGCAGGCAAGAAAGAAATGGTTTGACAAAAAGGCTAGGCCTCAAGCTTTCAAAGTTAGAGAGCTAGTTCTAAAATGGGATGATGATAGAGCTAAACCAGGGTGCTATTCAAAGTTTGATGCACTTTGGAGTGGCCCACACATCATCAAGTCCTGTAAAGAAGCTAACTCTGTTGAGTTAACTCACCTGGATGGAAGTGCACTACAAATCCCAATAAACGAGATCTATCTCAAAACCTTCCATTAGGTTTGTTGCATTATATTGTATGTATTAAATTAGTTTCAATTCCTCCAACTGTGCTCCATGCACATTGTTTTTTTGTACATAGTTATTTCCTCTCGCGTGCTTTTTACGCACACTCTTTTATTGCTTCCAGTTTGCAGAGCTTCTCTCAGTAGTTGTGAGATTCAAGACAAAGTGCAAAAATGATGTTCAAAGTGACAACATGGGAATTTTCATGATTGAACAAGCAAACTCCATGCCCAATGGATGCTTTAGGATACTGGTCTCTTGCATCTAGTAGGTTGATGGCCCCAAAAGTCACCAAAATTGTTATCCAAATAGCTCCCCTAGCGATTTAGGTTAACTTACATACACATTCTGGCCCTAAGTTATCTATTGAAGAATTTCATGTACTCAAACCATTTGGCACATTCCCTTAGGTCATAGTTTAATTGTGTGCCCCTTTCCTTCCTCCTTCCACTTCCCCTCATGCCTTCCTGTTGCATGTTCACCTTCTTCTGATTCAGTTTCCTTCAACCCCTCATACCTAAGTCTTTGACCCTTCACATGCTGCACCTATTACTTTGTAATAGTTACACCTTAACTATACGTTCTCTTCTTACCAGTTTGATTCATCTCCCCATGTGCATCATGCATGTTCCCTCTATGATTTCCTCTATTTTCCCCATGCACCCTTCTATTCTAGATCATATTTTGTCATGCATAAGTGTGCAGTGCATGACCCGTCAGAGAGTGCCAATAGGGTACCAAATCCTTGCAACAAATGAATGATTAACACGTGACAAAAACACTAAATAGCTATACATTTGGCCACCATCTCATCCAATAAGCACGCACCACATGTGTTGTATACGCAAATGAATTTGGCATCTTCTGATAGCTATATCATCAGCTATAGAGCTTAGATTAGCATGCGCGTGGACTTGTCACAAAGCTGCTGACATCAGCTATAGTGCCAGAAATTTAAATTTCAAATTCTAGTGAATTGGGTAAGTGGGAATTGGGAAAATGTATCTCTGAACATTGATGAGTAAATATGATTTCTCTAACCACCCAATTTAGTATGCTCTTCCCTCTTTTGTCTTCAACACTTCAAATAGGCATTGGGAAGCATATTTCACAAATTTCTAAGTGGATTTATAGACATTGAATGCTTCTTGTTGGTGGTTGTGTTTTAAATTTGAGTTTTCCCTCCTTTTCCTTTCTTCCTCCATGGATTCATATATAAATTTAATAGCAAGGCTCATTTGTTATGTTGGATACTCTGGATCCTTACGCATGTTGCTAAGGACTCCATATTTTCTGCATTCTGAGTTGTAGACCTCCATGTTTGGCTCTTGCATGTGGATATCGACCTCCTTATCATTATAATAGTTCAGTGCATTTTTGGAAGTAATATAAGCATCATTTTGTGACTATTCTCTATCCTAGCGTGTTTTCATTCCTTCTTCTTTCCTTTTCTCTTGCATTGTGTATTGTTGTGCTACTTTAGGTCCCCTGATGTTCCATGTTTGGTTGTGTTCCATAAGGATGATTTGTTGAATGCATGTTTTGTTGTGATACTTGTGCCTAGCCTCTTCTCACACATTATCTGTCATTCTTGCTTAGAAAATATAGTGTTCATCCCTCTTTTTGGGTGTTATGCCCTTTTAGTGTAGTTTACTTCATGTTATCTTTCTTTCCCTGGTCCCTTGGCATTCTTATCTTAGTTTCCCCTTTCAACACTAGGAGTAGCAGTAGCAGTAGAGATAAATAGAGGAACCAAAATTATTTGGAGATCCGTCCCAAGATCACAAGGTCCCATAACTTGGGGATGGTTCCATTGTGGTCTCATACACCTGAGTCCCTTTTTAGAGATCCGAGACACAGTGCACATTTGAGCAACCCATAGCTTCTCAGATACCTACTTCTCTCGCTGACTCTAAAATCTTTGTCACAATACAAAGGCTATAATCACCCTCTTATTTACCTCATGAGGTTTACTCCATTGGAACTGTTGCCCCTGACGCACATGAAATTTAGTATAAGAAATATGTAGACTATCTTCCCCTTTCCATTCTACCCGCTGATCTCACTCGTAATGGACAACGTGCCTTTCTAAAAAAGTGTCTCCCATTATGTCATCATGGGTGGTCTTCTTTATAAGCATGACTTCGATGACATTATCTTATGATACCTTACAAGTACTGAAATTCCCTACACCATTAAGGAATTCCATAATGGAATTTGTGGAGGTCACTTTAGTGGTTTAGCTATTGCAAAATGCATTCTTCACCTAGGCTATTATTGGCCAACCCTAAACTGTGACTGTTGTGATTATATCAAAAATTGCGTGAAATTCCAGTAACATGTTAATCTCCATCACATGCCTAGTCATGTCTTACAGGTTACACGAAACCTTTGGCATTTCTCTCAATGGGGTTTGGATCTTGTTGGTGAGATCAACCCTCATTCTTCACAATTCCACCAATGGATCATAACCATTTCTAAATATTATACTAAATGGGTAGAAGCCATCCCCCTCATTTCTATGAAACCTGAGAAAATATGTGAATTCATCAACCATCATATCATTTGTCTCTATGGTGTTCCTCACCACCTCATCACTGATAATGGAAAGCAATTAAAAAAAACCCTACACAAACTATGTGATGATTTTGGCATCCAACTTAGTTTCTCATCACCTTATTACCCGAAAACCAATGGCCAAGCTGAATCAACCAATAAAACCTTGAAAAAAATTCTTATGAATGTAATCAATGATACTGGGAAGGATTGGCATACACACATTCCTTTCACCTTGTGGTCCTACCACACTAGTATTCACACTTCAATTGCTGCCACACCTTTTTCTCTGGTCTATGGTACCGAGGTTGTCTTACCTCTCAAAGTCTAGATTCCATCTCACTACAAGACATGCTCAATGACAATGAATTTTTCCAAGATCCTTTAAGGAAACTTGATTTATTAGATGAACGTTTTCTCAATGCTCTTGACCACATTCAAATATACTAAAAAATTATAAAATGTGCCTATGAGAAACATGTTCACGATTTTATTTTAGGTTGGCAACCTCCTCCTAAAGGAAAATAAATATTTAACCAAAGAGGAGAAAAGTAAATGAGAAAAATTTTCTCCTAATTGGCTCAAACCCTATATCGTTACCCATGCCTATGGATCAGGTGCTTATCGTTTATCTTTACTCGAAGGTAAACCCAATCCTGAGCCTCTTAATGACTTGCATCTTCGACCATTTTATTGTTAACATCAAGTTCTATTCCAATTTTTCTCAGTTGATCACTCGTCCCTTGAGTGTTTTCCACCTTCCATATCACTTGTATTGAGGATCCACAACTCAACAAGAATCATGTGACTACCCATCACCTTTTAGCCTTATCTTCAATATGAGTACCATGGCTCTACTCATAGCATGATTCTCATGGATACTTTTCATATTCTTGAAGATGGAATCCCATGGTCATTCATCACTTGAAACCACCTCTTTCATAGTTAATCTCTGTGTGTTATGGTCTTTTCTTCTAAAAAAGAACCTAATCTTCCTCTATAGTCTTGTCCATGACTCAAATGTTGAAAAAAAAGGGATACAAGTCCTTGACTCAAAATTCTAGCAAAAGATCACTCCCTCAAAAGGGACATCTTTTCACTCTAATTCCACCACTATAAATAGACTGCTCTCTTGAAGGAAAGGTATATCAAGTCATTTAAAAAATCCAATAAAAATATATAGAAGCTTCCTGTATTGATCAACTTCATGAAGACCTCAAAGATATAATACACTCATCCCATATAGACTTCCCGCATCGATCAGTCTATTAAAAACAAAAAAAATGAAGAAAAAGATGAAATTTTTTTCATGGACTTGACTTTTTTTGATCCTGGGTTTCTTGTTCTAAAAAACACGTTGCCGTACACTAAGTTACACTAAACTTCCCATTCTCACCTCCTTGCCTTTTTAGCCTAATTTCCTCTTTACTCAAGGGACTTTTCGCAGCTGCGACATTTTCATGATTATGTGACTTTATTCACCCTTAGAATGGTCCATTATGTACTACCTTTAAGGTCTTATGTTCTTGAGCCCCTCTTAGGTATGATCGAATCATTAGGGTTCTTATCAATTAAGCGGCTCTTTTACCACCTCTTACCATTTGCCTTCCTCATTACTTATTGATTATCCTACATAGGACTAGATCATTGACACCTATATTTAAAAATCACTCAACCATTCCTATGACCTAAAGTTAATCATCCCTATGACCTACATTCAATCATGCCTCACACATACCAACCCATTCTTCTACTTTATCATAATATTCCCTAGCTTATGGGAGAACTACATCAGCTTGAGGTCCCTTTTTGTTGGGACTATGTAGGCAACACTTTGAGGGCATGGGGCCCTTAAAGGTTAGCTCGACCAATCCTTACCCTAACCAATTCCCCCTTTTATGTTCCTATTCACGTTATACCCTATCTAGTTCCCATTTGATATCAATAACTGGAAATTAAGCCAAATAAGCATAAATTAATACACATTTTTATTACATCATCAAATCATTCATTTATCATTTTCATATTTCCACTATAACACATATTGGAAAATTAAAACCATAACCTATATATACATCACCATTTTCCCCCATGTTACCTACAACTTGGAAATTACCTCATACCTAAACCAACTTGACTCCATCATCCCTATGACCTGAATCAGCCATGCCTACCACCTCACTCAACCATGCCTATAGCTTGACTCCACCATGCCTAAACATAACCTAACTCCATTATGCCTATAAATTGACTCAACCATGCTTACCACCTAAATTAACCATGCCTACCACCTAACTCAACCATGCATATAACATGACTCCACCATGCCTAATACCAGCCTGAATCAACCATACCTATAACCAAACACAACCAAACTCCATCATGCCTAATACCAACATGACTCCACCATGCCTATAACCTAACTCAACCATTCCTACCACACCTATTTTCCATCCATCTACACATAACAATCAAATTCTACCAACACAAGTACATCATCAACAAATCATCCATCTCATCATAAAAATATGTATATCTATATAATATAAACTGATGCCAAAAAATAATCAAGATACCTCAAAAAATATCATATATAGCCTCACCATCTTCATCACGCAGACCGATATATGATCAAAAATAACAAAAATCTCGTATACATCCTCACTCTCTTTGGCACGCGGGCCAATATATAACAAAAAGAAACAACTACACCCAAATGTAGTTACGTACAACTATCAGGAATTCCCCTAATGGATATCCTCCATGTCTATCTCATATATCTCCTCCTCCTCCTCTACCCCCATATGACATCTAGTTAACATCTCACCACCCACCATGGGTCCAAGTCAGATCTCTGTTGTACCTCATTTGGGCCTAACCTCCATGAACTATTGGCCTCACCCTGACTCTATCTCTGTGCTTGATGGCCCAATGTGCTCTCTATACTATGGGTGTGTGACATAGTCCTCTCACTCAAGGCCTATTGTGTTCTGTACTCTCCACAGGATAGGAAATCTATCCCTGCAGCCATCAAAAGATCTCAGTGATACCTCACCTTGCCTAGGGAATCCGTCAATCTGGCTATGGGTACTATTTTTGGTGGTGCCATCATCCTCTAACCCTGTACCTGTCCTTTATGACCCTGTTCTTCCCCTACCGGTAAAGTGGGACCCTGGATTTGTGCCTATGGTGGTGTTATCGACCTTTGAACTTGTTCCTATATTTAGGCCTAAAGGGCCACAACCTGTACCTGTGTCATGCCAACTGACCCTGCAAACATGTAACATGCGCTTGTAGGGCAGCCACCTGTACCCCATCCCCATATATACCTTGCGTGGGTGCATGTACCTACGCTACCTAGGCATGTAGAGTGGCCACATGTGTCTGCAAAGTGGTAACCTGTGCCTTTGAACCTGTCAACTTCCCCTACACTATCCCCAACTGTGTAATTAGGGTAGCCACCTACCCCTGTAGGACATACCTCTACACTGTGATAGTGGCTAAATATGTCTACCCCAGCCTTGGTGGTACTGCTCGTATATGTGCAGCCCATCACTATCTATATCTATCAGTCACCCTGACATCATCAATCCACCGGTTTCCCACCTGCTCCTCCTGCCCTGTTGGCATTGTTGGCTATGGTAGAGGCAAAGGCCTCTCCACATCATCCCTCATATACTGTGGGAATGGTGGGGGTATATCCTGAGGCATCCCAAATTGTCGTCTGACCCTATCTATGGGTATCATCTCATGCTCTCCTACATAATGCCCCTCTATCTATATCAAAAACTACACTCCATCTAGCTCATTGGCCATCCTCCTATATGAGGGGAAGCCAATATATGACCTCTAAATGATGTATATGCCATACAACCCCTATAGTAAATTCCTGTAATAGGATACATCATGTGTAGCACTAGCAGTGCGGAGCTATCCAATCATAGATATCCATCATCTGTAACCCACCCACACAAATCCTGGCTTAAATGCATCAAGTCGGGGCATACCAACTGGATGCACACACACAATGTGCTCATATACCCAACACTGTAGTAAGAAAGTGCAACATAGGTTGAACCTCCATAGCCACCTATAAGCCCATAACTCTCTGTATAATTGTACCAGGAATATGGGCACCCATGAAAAATGGGTCCTGCCCTCCACCATATCATGTAGAACCCCCATCAATGATGGTCAAAATCTCCCACCCTCTACATCTAGAAGTGTAAAATAGAAGACTGCCTCCATCAGCAATACCACTAGCCTCATCTCCTCTAGATGGGCCCAGTACATATCTCCTTATCTCATACTGGTGCTATGGAACCTCAACTCTACCAGCCCCTCACCAAACATGATCAACATCAACTCCTTAGATGCCTATGAGGATATCAAATATACTTGCATCCCCACTATTTGTAAATGTAGGATCCTATACACATCTGCTAGGGTGACTATGATCTCACCCATCAGCAGATGGAGTGTATTGGTCACCAAGTCCCATCTGTCAATGAGGGAGACCATCAAACTCAGCTCTAAAACTATGTGCCAGTAGCACCTAGACCCAATCAGCCTGACCTCTATAACATGGCCCCAATTATCAATTGTCACACTCCCTCACACCTCCATGAGAAGGGGTGGTACCCTATCTTGCATCCATAGAGTATATCTCACCAACATCCAATAAACCGTCACATTAATACACCTTGACTATACCCACAATCACCCTTGACACCTCACCTATACCTATTACCCTTCCTATTTTTCCCTTGCAACTTACCTTCTTATCACATGTCCTATCTACCAACCCCAACCCTAATTAATTACCATTCCACCATACCTATTTAAACCTCTTAACCATGCTATTTTTCCATCCACAACATCTTCTTATACCATTACCTATCTCACCCACCCACCCTACCTCCTTTTGTGCCTAGTTTTCTCCAAATAATGACCGTCATCGGTTTAGGTGAGACTAACCATGGTCTAATACAACCAGCATAGGTTACCTCATCTGTGACCATTGCTGGCTCACACCAACCAATGTCGGCCAAACCTGGACTGATGTCAATCACTATCGCGACAACCAAATCCATGACACCCTACCCTATTTCCCCACAAACAAACCATTTTACCCTCCTAAACTATCCTTCCCTACCCAAATCCCCCCTAAATTCATCCCCACCCATCATTCACCTTAATATACCCTTCCCCATTCCTATTTCACATTTTTTTTTTCAAATTCAAATTCCCTTTTCCCCCCAAAACCTATTTTTTCTCACCCAACCTCTATACACCAATCTATCTCACCAAAAAAGGCTTGGTATTGACTCTTACCTCATCATGTTTCTGTCTCTATAGTGGCACTTCAGGCTGCTGCACTGGTGGTCCCCTCGATCCCTCTCCTACTTCTACCATCACTAACCGACCTCCTCACCTCCAACCAACTGAATCAATCAAACAGATCTCGTGGACCTACCTATCGCCTGTTGATCACTCGCCACGAAGCTTTCCAAATTAGCTCTCGGTATCACTGGGTTTCTTTCCACCTTTTCCTCTCTCCTCTGTCATTTTCTCCTATTTGGAAAATTACAAATGATTACTCAAAAAATAGAAATTTCCTTTTTTAATCTCTCCCTGACTTGAATTATGTCAGTTTTACATAGACCGACCTCGGTCATGTGCCCTAGCATATTGTGGTTGGTTTCCCTAGACCATCATCAGTTAAACATGACTGGTGTTGAATACCCGTGTTGACTCCATGCCAACCCATTACACCTTATCTACTCACCCATAACCTTTTTCACCTAACCCAAAGATTACTCTAACCCTCCACCTCATCCTCTTGACCTCATCATTTAGCCCCCAACCTCACCATTAGTTGGGGCATATTTCTTCCCGTCCCATGGCCTTACCTACACCATGTTGGTACCCAAATTTGTTCACCTTTTCATTCTGAGTAGCATCAGATATATGGCATGAAGCTTGAATTCAAATAGATCACGATGTGTGTCATTTTATAGCCAGGGATGTGATCTAACTGGAACTTAGATTTATAGAGAGATGGATAGCACTTTGAAAGGATTTGATCTGACTCTCACTATTTTAGGTTGTGCCTTTCAACCAAGGTAAGATAACCTACACTGTAACCCCCAAATGGTGAAGGGGATGAAGATATCCCTCAATTTATGCAAATAGTATGAAAAGGCCTTGGGAAAATATGATGAACACTCCAAATCCGACTTTCACAAGTTGTCACTCCCAGATTATGGAGATATTTTCAATGCAAGGCAAGGGTTACTGGAGACATTATATGATCCTAATTTGCTTTGTGCATTTTTGTAAATGGATTGTATTATTTTGTTGACACACAATGCAATGCAGGGGTAGTATGGGTAGGATTATTTTGTTTGAATGAATTTTTTTGTGGGGTGTTGACAAGACAAATTGGGATATATCAGATCTTTGAAAACCTCTAAAATACTTGAACAACTATTAGATAAAATGTTTCAAATAATTTGGATATTCTTTCAACTAGAAGAGGCATAAATGGAAGCCCAGGTTGCACTCTTCACACAATATTTGAGAACTCACCACAAAATCTTGAAGTAAAGAACTCAATTAAAACCAAAAATCCTTGATCAAACCACGCCTAAGGTAACCCCAAAGGCTTACAAGCAATCTATGCAGTCAAGGAAAGTAAAGTGATTTTAAATTTGTTTATCTCTTTATCAGATGAAGGCTCTTCTAAACATGAGATTGAAAATTCCACTAAACTATCAAGCAGAAATGGATATTCTATGTGATTTCTAAATACTTTCAATGCAAGACTGCAACAAGAACAATGAAAACTATTTGCAAGCATTTAAAAATGATAATAGACATTATATTGGCCAGAAAAACATAGATTAACTCAAAATATTGTTAGATTCATCAACAAGGGAGAGTTTCATGAACAATCTCAGAGTTGTGTGATGGCTATACATTTGTAACCAACTCACATACATGAAGGTCCAGCACAAAAGAAATTATCTTGGTTTTTTGGTGGGTTTCTCATAAGATGAACTCTTTCTCAGAATTTTCTTGTGATTTTAAATTTTTTCCTGACCTCTTTACAATTTCTCCAAAAATACATTATATACCTCATGCCACATTGGATCCTTCTTTCCTAAGAAAAGAATATGCCATGGGATCAAGTTTGTTACAAAACAATCTTCATGATTAAATGAAAATGACATCAAACAAAAAAACATTTGTAGGTTTCCAGGTGTGACCAAAAATATTAAATCATTACAAATATATGGATCATTATCCATCCTGGAGGCACATTTTTCATCATTGAGGCATGTAAACACCTTTTACTCATCATTTTCACCTTTTCAAATTACGTCTGCAACTTTTGATTTTATCATTTCACATTTTTGGAAAGATTAGGGAAAAATTTATTTCAAAACCACCTCAGATCAAAGAATTAATCCATGAAAGTGTTGTCAATGATCCTAGAAGGCCAAGACAACACAAAATGACTATAAATTTGATGAATTTTTATGCAAAAATCATGATTCCAAGCTTCCTAGAGCTCCCATGGTGGTAAAAACAAATGGATGCACAACAACCATCAATCTTATCCATATTTTAATCTTGGCCCTCCACATGGAAGATGCGGACTTAGAAATAATCTTGAGTTACCTTTTTAATTTTTTGGATACGGCCAGACACGTGGCAAAAAATGATGACCTCTTGAAAATTTGGAAAAATGGAAAAATTTGACTTTTTTCCCTTGCCCCTCCGCCTTTGAATTATGGATCTG
The DNA here is from genome assembly GCA_019776745.2 of Taxus chinensis. Classification (NCBI taxonomy): domain Eukaryota; kingdom Viridiplantae; phylum Streptophyta; class Pinopsida; order Cupressales; family Taxaceae; genus Taxus; species Taxus chinensis. Next base: position 489,611,345 of record CM034154.1, read on the forward strand.
ACATGTGGCACACGGTGGGTCCCATTAGGATCGTGCTTCAATTCTACGCATTTTGACCATTTTAGGAAACTTGGAAAATTTTCACTTTTTGCCCCATGGGCCCGCACCTCTAATTTCTCCCTCACCACGTGTCTCCTTGTGATTCATTATGAGCTAGCACTACAAATTTTGATTCTGAGCACTTTTTGAAAAAGGGAAAAAATTCCCTCCTACATTCACCAGCCCGCCAACCCGCCTTGTCCACCACGTGTCTCCTTTTGATTCGTCATGGGCTAGTGCTCCAAATTTTGATTCTAAGGGATTTTTACAAAAGGGAAAAAATTCCCTCCTACCTATGCCATCCCGCTGACCTGCCTTGTCTGCCACATGTCTCTTTGTGATCCGTTAAGGGCCAGTGCTCCAAATTTTGATTCTTAGCCCTTTTTACAAAAGGGAAAAAATTCCCTCCTACCTCCATCAGCCCACGAACCCACCTTGTCCACCACAAGTCTCCTTGTGATTCATCATGGGTCAATGCTCCAAATTTTGATTCTGAGGCATTTTTGAAAAAGGGAATAAATTCTCTCCTACCTATGCCAACCTGCCAACCCGCCTTCTTCACCTTTGACCCTTAAAATGTGACACGTGTCTCACCTGGATTGGAGCGGAGCCATTTTTCATTTTTCACCATTTAGACAAAAAAGGAAAAAATTCATTAAACTTTCCTTCACCCCGTTCTTCCACTTTTTTCCTTTTTGGATAAGTGTCCTTTCCTGATTTGTTGTGGAGATTTGGTCCAAAATTTGACTTCTGTCCATTTGAAGTTAAAAACTTCAAAGTCACCAAAACCTTCGCTCCTTTATATTTCACTTTCTCTGGACACGTGTCCTCTTCTAGTTGGTTACAGGGATTCGGGAAAAATTTTGACTGAGGAAATTTTACATAATAAAGACAAAATTTTCAAAGGATATCCGACTCCCCACCTCTCCTCGGCCAATAAAAAAATGCCACGTAGGCAACTTTGAAAAAAGGCAGAGCCGTGGAGCCAAATTTGCCACTTTGCAAAAAAATCAAAAAATGACAAGTTAGAAACATTTCCCACTACACCTCGGCCAATGAAAACCCTCCATGTTGCCAATACATTATGAGGATGAATTTGATAGAAAAAAGACGCTCGTATAATCATCAAAATGCAAAAAATTCAAAGGATGCCCTAGAATTCAATTTTTTCACAAAGGATGGCAAATTTTTCAATTTTAAATCAACTGAACCATGTTTTTTACAACATTCCTGATCTAGGATTTGGATTTTCAAATACAAACAAGTATGCTTTGAACAATTTCAAATTTTCCATGATCTGGCAAAGGGAAAAATGACATAGCCCGCAAAATTGGAAAAACTAGGGCACAGAAAAGGGAAATCTTGGATTATTCTTTCAAATTAGGGAAAAACAACAAGTTTGTGAGCATTTTTAAAGAATTTCAACTAGAGGGGAAGAATTACATACCATCAAATCAAAGGATAAAACATTTTTTGAGTAGATACAGATTTGAAAATTTAGGGCAACATGGTGCAAGCTCAAAAATGGAACCAACAACGTCTTTTTCTTGGGGATGGGCGCTCCCAGTGAGTACCACAAGGACAAAACGTAGACCAAGTGCCAAAATATCCATTGGGAAAAGGATTCAATATGTAAGGCAGTCAAAAACTAGAACCATCCTTAAAAAACAAAATAAGAAACTGATCAGAATGACTGCCAAGAACAAGGGCAAACCACACACCAACAAAACAACAAAAACAAAACAGAAAACAAAGACTATACAACTGTACAATTGGTGCATACCTAAAATTTGGGGATTAATCCAAGAAATGCTTCAAATGTTTGTCATTAACATACAGCTCCAACAATTTCCCATTTAAATCCTTAAAAAAGAAGGTATGTTCACCAATTTTGATATCAATGGTATAAGGGCCTGTCTATAATGCATAAAATTTGCCATGCTTGCCCTTGTCTTCATGCCTACTATCCCATAACAAAACCATATCTCCAACATTGAAGGATCTAGGAGTTACCTTCTTCACAAACAATCTCTTCAATTTTTCCCTAAATCTAACATGCCTTTGATGGGATTCTCTTCTCTCCTCATCAAGCTCAACAATCTAATTGATACTTGATTTGTATGGGCCAAGCTCTTGATTTTCCAATTGTTGGGAAAACTAAAATGAAGATAATTATAGGTGTAAGGGAAGAACAGCCTGAGTTCTATAGACCAATTCAAATGGGCTTTTACCAGTAGCTTTTTTAGGAGTTATCCTATCAACCCAAACTACAAACTTCAATTGTTCACCCCATTTCTTCTTTTTTTTCTCCAATGTTCTTCTAGTGATCTTCAACAAATTCGTATTGTTGGACTCAGCTTGTCCATTCCCTTGGGGGTTATATTTTTAAGAATAAGTCTGATTGATTCCATATTCATTAGACATTACTATTAAAGGTTTGACTCTAAAGCACATGGCATTATCAACTACAATCTTGACTACGACTTCAAATCTGCATATGATTTGATTCAACAAGAAGTCCTATAACTATTTGGTGTGTTACTTTCTTGGTGGGGATTTCCTCTACCCACTTTGTAAAATAATCAGTGGCTACAAGGATCCACTTATGGCCAACACTAGAAGGATATGAAATCTCACCAATGAATTCCATCCCCCATTGCTTGAAAGGAGCTTCAATTGATACAGGTTACAAAGGGAGGGAGCTTGAAGCTTTCAGTCTTCTAGAGAAACATTGGCAACTATCACATTTTCTAACCAGTTGGGTTGTATCTTTGAAGAGAGTAGGCCATCAATAACCAACTCTCAAAATCTTATGTGTTGTTACTCTTCCAGAAAAGTGTCCTCCACAAACTCCCCTATGGAAATCCATAACTATCTTAGGAACTTCATCTTCAGTTATGCATTTCAAGAGGACACCTTCAAGGTTCTTCCAAGCTAGCCCAAGGTCTGTGATGATATATTTTTGAGAAGCCATCTTGAGGGATATTTTTATTTATTTATTTAAGTGACTAGGGCAGTATAGGTGTCTGAGGTAGAAGATCACATCTTTGTACCACTCAGAACTTACCAACTTTGCAGGCACAGCTACCCTTTCTTCCTGTAGTTGATTCACTTCCACATTCTGTAAGTTTCTCTCAGCCATGAGCTTAGCAAGACCCAAACCTCTTACTAGCTTTGTGGTTTAGATGTCCATATCATAATCCTGTAGTTTTTTTACCCATCTACATCTTTTACTTGAGATCTCCATCTCTGATAAGATGTCTTTTACCATGGTGTGGGGAACATAAGAAACAATTTTTGAACTCAATAAATAAGGCATAAAAACCTTTGTTGCTTTCACCAAGGCAAATGATTGTTTCTCCATGATTGTATATGTCAGCTCAGCTACTTGTAAAGCCTTACCAAATAAGGCAATAGGCCTCTCATCCCCATTCTCATCTTTTTTTAGCAAAATAAAAGAAATGGTATACTAAGAGTCAAAGGAAAATATTTAGAAAGACCTCTTATAGTTTGGGGATGCTAAAATAGGTGCATGTTTAAGTGCATCCTTAATTCCTTCAAAAGATTGAATGGTAGCCTCCTCCCACCTGATAAATTGGTCCTTCTTTAGCATGCTTCTTATTGGAAGAGTCAACTCAGCAAATTTGGAAACAAACCTTCTAATAAAATTAATTTGACCAAAGAAAGATTAGATGCCTTTCTTGGTTCTTGGGATAGGTACTTTTCTGATTACTTCCACTCTTTCAGGGTCTATTATAACACCATATTTTGACACAATGTGACCAAGCAGCTTGGATTTTTGCACATAAAAATGACACTTCTTTGGATTAAGAAAAATTCCATACTCCCTACATCTGATCAGCATCTTCTCCAAGTACTACACATGATCACCTCTCTACCTTGAAAACACAGTCACATCATCTTGGTAAACTATAATGAACTCATTGATGTAACCAGCAAAAGCAACATCCATTTCTCTTTGAAAAGTTACACCAACATTCATAAAAAAAAATGGCATCCTAACAAAAAAAAATGTTCCCCAAGGAGTAGTGAATGTTGTCTTAAGTCTTTCTGATTCTTTGAAAACCACTTGATTGTATCCGGAGAAACCATCCAATGTAGAAAGCAACTCAAACCCTGTCACAAGTTGCAACATATTTTCCATATTTGGAAAGGGATAGTTCTCGTTCATGGATACTTTGTTTAGATTTCTAAAATCCACACAAAGTCTGATGTCTCCATTCTTCTTTCTGACTGGCACAAGGTTTGCAACCCAAGATGAATATCTAGTGGGTTGAATAATACCTCCATCTCTCAACTTCTTTAACTCATCTTGCATTTTCATAGAGAGAAGTGGATTAATTTGCCTTTGCCTCTATTTGAATGGCTTAGTCTTGGTCTCAAGAGGGATATCATCTTGAAACAAGTCTTCTCTATATTCCTTTAGCTCAAAATAGGACCAAGCAAGGCAGTCTTGATATTTTTTCAAGAGTTGGGCATAGGACTATTTTTCCTCTTTACTTAAATTGCTTCTAACCAAATGTTCCTTGGTTTACCATTAGTTCCCAAGTTTTTCTCTTCCACATCCCTTGAGGCAGACATGTTTCTATTTATGATGTAATTAGAATTGTTAAAATTTGACTCAAGTGTAACAAGACCTCTAGGAATGGTGTTTGTTTTCAATTGGATGATATCTTTCTCAAACAAAGTTTTTCTTCCTTTAGTCACACATACCATTGGCTCCCAATCAATATTCTAATTTGCAAACTCACCTTGGTTTTGCAAGAACCTTATCACTTGAGAATCATCATTAAAAACTTACCAATGTTTCATATTATCAGGGACAACTAGCCTAGTTAGCACTTTAATGTTGTATTCACAATAAGGTGAAATGGTATAATTTTCAAATCTAGAACCCAGCACTACCAACTTATCAATAGTAACATTGATACCTCTGTCATGATACACAATGTTAAAGGAATCAAACATTTCAATTAGATCTCAAACTACATGCTTATACTGTTTCATACACTAATTTTTTTTAGCATAAAGTTTTCTTATTTGTTTGACAACCACCTCTGAGTCTCCTTTCACAACAATATCTTTCAATCCATACTTCCATGCAATTCTTAACCCCAGAAACAATGTCTCATACTCAGAAATGTTGTTAGTGCATTCAAAATTAAGTTTAAAGGAAAAATAAAACTCTTCCAAACTAGGAGAAAGAAGAACTATACCAGCACAATTCCCAAATTTGGAGCAAGCTCCATCAAATAGCAATGTCCATGGAGAACCTACCATGTCAAGGAAATTTTATTTTTCCATTTTATTTTCTTTTCCATCAGCAAAACCAATGAAATTCTCATCATCTACATCAGAAAATAACACTTCATAAGAAGTATTGTTGGGATATTAAATTAGGTGCAACATCTTCTTCTCACCATAAAGTTTAACAAGACTGCCCTCAATTGGAATGGTGGAAAAAGAAATGTCCATCTAAACATTGCCACCAACACTTGCAGCCCATTTTCTTGAAAAAATCATACCCCATTTGGTAGGGCAGTCAACAATTACAACATCAAGTTTCATATTCTTACCCGGATAGGCTACAAGTTGCACTAACAAACCCTTCACACAACCAACCACCAACACTTCTCTTTAGTCTATGGAAGTACACTTTCCATAGGCTACTGTTACTTTGATATCCAGCTCATTCATGACTTCTAGAAGCATGACATTACATGATGCACCAGAATCAAACATACAATTGTGAAGTAGCCTATCCTTTATAATCAAAGTTGTGAAAAATGGATCAACATTAAATTTGGAATCAACCAAAGATGTTCCCAAATATACCTCAGGTGTCTCTCCAAAATCCTTTATTGCTGGTGGTGTTCCAAGGTCTGTAATGATTTGAGGAGGATTTTCAACAACATTTACATTTTTACTTGGAATATTCTTCTCTCCTTTCAACCCCAAGTACTCAAATGCTCTCTCCTTATGCTCATGAATTCTAAGCAACTCAATTATTGGAGAACTTGCTTTGATTTGGCTCAATACTTGGACTATCTCATAGGGAACACTCTTTGGAAAAACAACATTGGAAGGGAGACAAGAAGATTCATTTGATGGCAAAGGATTCTTAACAGCTTGGGCATGAGGACTGTTATTTTTGCTTGGGGCAACATAGATTCTTGGCAAGTGTTTCCCTTTCCTAGGAGTTTCTTTAGGAATGATTGCAAGCAAGGGTGCCTTAGGCTTAGCTTGAGGACCAACTCCTTTAACAACTTTGCTTCTAGTATTATACTCTTTCTCTTGACCAACAACAACATTCATTAACAACTGTCTATCTTCCTCTGAAGGGATACCACCATCATATTTCTTAATCATCAATGCTCTTAGGTATTCAAAGTCATTGTTAGGAATTTCAAATTCCTGAACTACATCTACATCATGAGTATGAGAAAGAGAAAGAAGTGGTACCCGCTTTATGCAATCCCAAAAGGTTGCAGCAGTCCTTACACTTATTACCTCTGTTGATGTTGTTGCTTGTTGTGAATTTGAAGAGTTTCCCAGCATGTAAATGTCATCATCAATTCCATCCTCATTATCATCATCACAAACTTGCTGGTCCACTTCACATGGAGGATGAGGAAGAAAACATCTATCACACCAATCCATATCAACAACTTCACCAACAGTTGCAACCCTGACAGTTAGAGGGTCAGGAACCAATCTACTTTCATGTGCTTGGGGTTGTCTATTTCCCCCTCCCATAAGTCCTTTACCTCTATCATCTTGTCTTTGATCACCCCTAGGATGATTGCCAAATCTATCATGGTTTTGTGCTCTTTGCTGACCTTGTGAACTTTGGCCAATTCCTTTCTCAGCCCAGGCTAATTTGTATGAAATTTCTTTGACATCCCCTTCCAAAGTTTTGACAACATCCTCCAAATCAGCACCCTTGCTAACTTGAGGTTTTTCAGGGTTTACTAACTTCACACCATCCCTCTTGAGAGGTTTACCAATGGCTTTAATATTTTTTTCAATCTGCAGTGCCATGGTAAAATCCTGCCTCAAATTTGTAGGGTTTTTGTCTCTCAAGTAATAGGCTTCTTTTTTATCAAATGCATCTGCATATTTGATTAAACAAGATTCATCACAAGGCCTTAAAATAATAGGTAGCCTTCTCAATGTTTTATTAAACCTTGTCTTGAAATCATGAACCATTTCATTTGGGTTATTCTTGATATTCTCAAACTTAGACAAGAGAAACCTAGGATCAGTCCTATCACCATATTGTAACCTAAATACATTCTTCATTTCAGTCCAAGAGTCAATAGAATTATCAGGCAGAGCCTTGTACCAATCCCTAGCATCCTCTTCTAGTGTATGAATAAACAATTTGACATACACATCCTCAAACTCTATCTCAAAATCTTCCATCATATTATCAAAAAGTTTGAGATGCTGATCTCTAGTCATAACATTGTTACTTTGAAAATTTGGTAACCTATTTCTCACATCTTGTGGGACAACATTTGGGTAACCAACCATTCCTCTGAAATTGATGGGACCAAAGGTGTTAACAACAAATGGGGGTCTAGGTGGAGGATGAGCCATGTTATTTTGTGGTGGTGATCTTGGAGGAGAAACAAAATGATGAGGAGTGAGAGGTCTTTGGGGAATGGGAATGAAATATTCAAAATAGATCTCTCTTAAAGGATCTCCTTCTTGATGATCTCTAGAAAATTTAGAAAATACAGGAGCAGATTTAGGAGCAGGCCTTTCAAATGCACAATAAGGTCCTTCACCTGATGGGGAATTCAAATCAGCAATAGGATTTTCTGAATCAGATCCACTTGAAGAAGAATTGTAGTCCTCAATAACAGGCTGCTCACTTTCAAACTCAACAATAGAGATCTTCTTTCTTGCAATCAAGTCTCCAAAAAATTTCCACACCTTTCTTCCCTCTAGCTCTGAGTTTCTTGAATCTATAAACAAATTCTTAGTAGAGTCCTTGATGAAGATAGATCTTCTTCCTTCAATTTTTGCAGATGCAAGCAACAAATTATAAATGACAGAAGAGGTAATACAACTGGTATTTTCAAGATCAAATCAACATGGAGTCGCCACTAAGGAACTTTCACCTTAGTTGTGCAATAATGCACTAAAATAATATGTCAAATGTTTTCTAGTACTGAAACCTTTGTAAGACCTTATAAATCAGACCTTCTTCTTCTTAAATCAATCAATCACAATGCACCCAAAGTGTATGAACTACTAGGAAATGGAAAAAGGGCAGACAAAACTTGAAACCCTTGTTTAAAACTTGTAGATTTGAAGCATAGAATGATATTTTAACAATGTAGCAGCTCAAATAATTGAATACACAAATGCTCAAACTCTTCAAACACTCCAAAAACACCAAGAAATTCCAAGAAGTCCCCGGAAACGGTGCCAGAAAGTGTTGGTACCCAAATTTGTTCTCCTTTTCAGTCTAAGCAGCATCAGAGATATGACATGAAGCTTGAAGTAAGATATATCATGATGTGTGTCTTTTTATAGCTGGGGATGTGATCTAATTAGCACTCAGATTTATGGAGAGATGAATAACACTTTGAAAGGATTTGATCTGACCCTCACTATTTTAGGTTGTGCCTTTCAACCAAGGTAAGAGAACCTACATTGTAACCCCCAAATGGTGAAGGAGATGAAGATATCCCTCAATTTATGCAAATAGTATGAAAAATCCTTGGGAAAATATGATCAACACTCCAAATCTGACTTTCACAAGTTGTCACTCCTAGATCATGGAGATATTTTCAATGCAAGGCAAGGGTTACTGAAGACATTATATAATCCTAATTATCCTTGTGCATTTTTGTAGATGGGTTGTATTATTTTGCTAACACACAATGCAATGTAGGGGTAGTATGGGTAGGATGGGTTGTTTAGAATGATTTTTTGGTGGGGTGTTGACAAGACAAACTGGGATATATCAGATCTTTGACAACCTCTACAATACTTGAAACAACTATCAGATAAAATGCTTCAAATAATCAGGATATTCTTTCAACCAGAAGAGGCATAAATGGAAGCCCAGGTTGCACTCTTCACACAATCTTTGAGAACTCACCACAAAATATTGAAGTAAAGAACTCAATTAAACAAAAAAATCCTTGATCAAACCATGCCTAAGGTACCCCCAAAGGCTTACAAGCAATCTCTGCAGTCAAGGAAGGTAAAGTGATTTTAAATTTGTTTATCTCTTTATCAGATGAAGGCTCTTCTGAACATGAGATTGCAAATGCCACTAAACTATCAACAAGAAATGGAGATTCTGTGTGATTTCTAAAGAATTTCAATGCAAGATTGCAACAAGAACAATGAAAACTATTTGCAGGCATTTAAAAATGATAATAGACATCATATTGCCTAGAAAAACATAGATTAACTCAAAATCTTGTTAGATTCATCAGCAGGGGAGAGTTTCATGAACAATCTCAGAGCTGTGTGATGGCTATACACTTGTAACCAACTCACATACATGAAGATCCAACACAAAAGAAATTATTCTGGTTCTTTGGTGGGTTTCTCAGAAGATGAGCTTTTTCTCAGAATTTTCTCGTGATTTTAAATTTTTTCCCGACCTCTTTACAAATTTCTCTAAAAATGAATTATATACCTCATGTCACATTGGAGCCTTCTTTCCCAAGTAAAGAATATGCCATGGGATCAAGTTTGTTACAAAACAATCTTCTTGATTCAATGAAAATGACATCAAACAAAAAAACATTCGCAGGTTACCAGGTGTGCCCAAAAAGATCAAATCATTACAAATATCTAGATCGTTATCCATTCTGGAGGCATGTTTTTCATCATTAAGGCATGCAAACACCTTTTACTCATCATTTTCACATTTTCACCCTTTTCAAATTACCTCTGCAACTTTTGATTTTTCATTTCACATGTTTTTTGGGATTGGGGAAATTTTTTATTTCAAAATCACCTCAAATCAAATAATTAAGCCATGAAAGTGATGCCAATGATCCTGGAAGGCCAAGATGACACAAAATCACTATAAATTTGATGAATTTTGATGCAAAAATCATGATTCCAAGCTTCCTGGAGCTCCCATGGCGGTCAAAACAAATGGATGCACAACAACCATCGATCTTATCCATCTTTTAATCCTGGCCCTCCACATGGAAGATGTGGACTTAGAAATAAGCTTGAGTTACCTTTTTAATTTTTTGGATAAAGCTAGACACATGGCAAAAAATGATTGGATCGGGCCTAGTTTTAAATCATTTACTTTATGACCTTTTTAAAATTTGGAAAAACAGAAAAATTTGAATTTTTCTCCCACCCTCTGCCTTTGAATTTTGGAGCTGACACATGGCACATGGTGGGTCCCATTGGGATCGCGCTTCAATTCTGTGCATTTTGACCTTTTTTGGAAAATTGGAAAATTTTCACTTTTTTCCCTGCGGGCCCGCACCTCTGATTTCTCCCTTGCAACGTGTCTCTTTGTGATTCGTCCGCAGGCTAGCGCTCCAAATTTTGATTCTGAGCCCTTTTTACAAAAGGTTTTTTACAAAAGGGAAAAAATTCCCTCCTGCCTCTGCCAGCCCACCGACCCACCTTTCCTCTGCCACATGTCTCATCTTGTGATTTGCTCATGGGCCCATGCTAAAAAAATTTTGATTCGAAGCCCTTTTTGCAAAAGGGAAAAAATTCCCTCCTGCCTCCTCTAGCCCACCAATCCGCCTTGTCCACCACGTGTCTCCTTATGATTCGTCATAGGCTAGCACTCTAAATTTTTATTTTGAGCCCTTTTTACAAAAGGAAAAAAATTCCCTCTTGCCTCCGTCAGCCCACCGACATGCCTTATCCGCCACGTGTCTCCTTGTGATTCGTCACGGGCTAGTGCTCCAAATTTTGATTCTAAGTCCTTTTAGCAAAAGGGAAAAATTTTCCTCCTACCTCTGCTGGCCCGCAAACCTACCTTGTCCACCACGTGTCTCCTTGTGATTAATCATGGGCCAAAGCTCCAAATTTTGATTTTGAGCCCTTTTTGTAAAAGGGAAAAAATTCCCTCCTGAGTCCGCTTTTGGACACTGCCTTGTCCTGACTTTGTAACCCTGTAAAATTTGCCCAAATGTCTCACCTTGGAGTGGAGCCATTTTTCATTTTTGACCTTTTAGACAAAATAGGCAAAAAGTCACCAAAATTTTCCTCCACCACTTTATATTTGAATTTTCCTGGACACGTGTCCTTTCCTGTGATTGGCTGAGGAGCTTTCGGGCCAAAAATTTACTTATCCACTTTGAAGCTAAAAACATAAAAAGTCACCAAAATCTTCCACTCCTTTACATTTGACTTTTCCAAAAATACTTCCATGCATCCTCTTCTGGTTGGCTGCGGGGTTTTCGGGAAAAATTTTGACTTAGGAAATTTTGCAAAATAAAGCCAAAATTTTCTAAGGAGATTCGACTCCCCACCTTTCCTTGGCCAATAAGAACATGCCACGTAGGCAACTTTGAAAAAAGGCAGAGCTGTGGAGCCAAATTTGCCACTTTGCCAAAAAATCAAAAAATGATAAGTTAGAAACATTTCCTGCCACACCTCGGCCAATGAAAACCTGCCACGTTGCCAATACCTTCTGAGGATGAATTTGATGGGAAAATGATGCCCGTCTGACCATCAAAATGTAAAAAATTCAAAGGATTCCCTAGAATTCAATTTTTTCACCAAGGATGGCAGATTTTTCGATTCTGAATCAACTGAAGCATGATTTTTGAACATTTTCAACCTTGGGATTGGATTTTCAATTACAAACAAGTATGATTTGATCAATTTTGATTTTTTCCATGATCTGGCAAAGGGAAAAATGACATAGCCCGCAAAATTGGAAAAACTAGGGCACAGAAAAGGGAAAACTTGGATTATTCTTTCAAATTAGGGCAAAACAACAAGTTTGTGAGCATTTTTAAAGCATTTCAGCTGGAGGGGAAGAATTACAGACCATCAAATCAAAGGATAAAATGTTTTTTAAGCATATACAGATTTGAAAATTTAGGGCAACATGGTGCAAGCTCAAAAATGGCACCAATACACCACACCTATTTTTTATCCACACCTGACCTCCCATGATGTGACCATTGACCTTGCACACTCACTTTACCTTGCAATGTGCTTACCACGTTGTTATCCTACCAACCATACCTTGCCTTTGACTATGACCTTTATCCAAACAAAACTTGACCTTTTGACATCTTAGATGTTCTAGAACCACACCTATAAGTTCTTGCATCTTACCCCGTTGTGTGTCCAGACCGTATCCTTTACCCTGGATATCGAGCCTCAACAACCCTTGTTTGGATAACTCGATTGACCTTGGATGATGTAGAGTTTAAAACCTCTTCAACTTGATACCGTGTTGCGAACTCTGCATGTGGATACGTTTGATTGAAACTACCCATTACCCATTTTTACCTCATCTTACCCTACCCACACCTACCTACCTAACCGTTGATTATTTGAATATTCCCATGTCCTCACTCGTTACATCTTACGATGATGGTACCTATTTTTCTTAGCCTAATAGCCTTACCTTTCCTATGGCCATGACCCTTGTCTAAACAAACCTCGACCTTTTGACCTTTTGGATGTACTAGAACCACACCTACACATTCCTGCATCTTACCTCATTGAGTTCCTAGACCGTATCCATTACCCTGGATACCAGACCTCAACAACCCTTGTTTGGATGAACTTTACAACCCTAGCTAACATAAATTTGTTAGGTTTGATAAACCCTTGTATCTCATGGAATTTCACAATGTTTGCATACGTCTGAATGCTCTAACTCATCACCCACCCTACCTTTTACATTCACCATACCCTCCACCCTCACCTTCTTCACACTTAACCCTATTTTCTCAAATCATCCACCAACTCTCTATTCTTCATCATCAGTGCCTGATTTGAAGGGGGTATCACTCATGCCCCTATCTAGGGAACCCAAATTCACCTTCTCAACCTATATTCACATGGGGAAAAAACCAACCTTCATTTTTTTCACGCCGCATACCAATACAGGCTGCCCAAAAAAAAGGGGCAAAATGTAGACACCAAAATTGGGTCACACACCCCTTGGTCCCCTTTTGAATAACCAACTTACACATATTCACCTAACCATGACCACTTACTTCTACCCCACATTAATATTAATTTAATTAACTTAATTAAATTAATACACATCCTCACAATATTCATTACTTAATTATTTTAACTAAGCTAATTTCCACCTCACCCCTCCATCTCACCTAGCCACCTCACCCTAGACCTATTCTTGGCATGTTTCCATAACTAACTAAGACTTGGTACCACTTACCTTAGTGAGCTAAGACTTATTTTAACCCTAAAAATAATGTCTATTATCCCTCTAACCACATTCCTGATCATAAAAAGGTAACTTCTGCTTTGATCTAGGAGAATAGACATCTCTGGAAGAAATGATTGCCAAGATCTGTTATTTTTAGTAAACTTGGGGAATCCCACCTTAACCGATGACGGTCACCCTGAAACCAATGTCGGTCAACCCAAAACCATCTTCAATTACCATTTATTCACCTAAGAAACCTTGTTTTTGGGTTGGAATTTTTGGAGATCAAGGAGACAAGAAGAGAACTACATCTAAGTAGAACCAGAGCCTTTTCACACCCACAGACATTCATAACCAGGACTAGGATAGATCCAAAAGCATAGCACTCACGGAAGCATTCCATGAAGCACTACCATGGCACTAAAAACCAATCTTTTGGTCAACTATCGTCACCATTCAACCATCAAACATGCATCATAGTAAGTGTACATTCTACCAACATAGTCTATTTCAATACAATAGCCTTCATTACTTTTGTTATTAGTTTATACTTTGCATGTTCTTTTACCATCTTCCACTTAGTTGTAGACTCAGTAATTCCTCTACCCATATTAACAAATCACCCATTCTCACCTCATACACCCCTCTGAGTATACTTGAGACCTTTATAGACCTCCCTATCCACCCTTCCATCTTTTTTTAGATTTAGTTCAACTCTTACAATTAGATCTCATTGAGTTCCTTTCACCTCAAATCTACCAACGCCGGTTACCCATGACCATCGTCAGTTACACCTTACCGACATTGATCTCTTTTTTTTACACCCATGCCAATAACAGAGCAAACCTACCTTCTACCATGTGACCCAAACAACCCAGAACCTGACCCTGACTAGTTCCAACACTTTGACACCTACCTACCCTTCCAATCTGACTATAGCCTAGCCTATTATGTTAGATTTGTTTATTGTTCTTGAATTAAATATCTAAATCATGTCAACTACAGTAGGAATTTGTTTATGTCTAGAATTAAGATGTTTTAAATAGTGGATTGATAACCATCTAGGTAGTATTGCACTTCCCAGATCTAGCACACGCTAGGAAGTCCATTGTCATATATTATTTAAGTCTTCTTTTGTGGTCTTGTTTTATATTTCAGGTTGTTCCTCCTAGCCAAAAGGAAGCTCTCGCAGTTAGCAATGGATTGAGAAGTCAAAACTTACACAAAAAACCATCAATCGACTAGCAATAACAGGTATTCCTCCTCATCCCATAACCCTTGTCTGTTTCATCTGAATAACGCAAAGAAAATGGTGAAATATCTACTCCAAACCTTTTCTAGATATTTTATTGCAATTCCATTTACTGTTTTGCAATCTTCTTTTCCTCAGGTGATTAATGGATTCAATTCAGTCAATAATTTGTTATTGAAGGCCTTTTTTAGCTTTTCAACATCAGGTGAAGAGATTTTTCTGACTGGAATCCCATTTCTAATTTCATTGATAAGACTTTATAAAATATTTCAGGCCACCTCACACTTTGATTCTCTCCCTAAGAAACTTGAATGTGGTGTCTCTAGAGGGCGATTGGGTTTTCTCATATAGCAAGCCCTCCAAATCTAAAATAAGGAAGTAATTCTTGTGGCTAATTATAGGGAAGTAAATAATTTTTTTAATCAATCTGATATCAATTCTAAGTAATGGAAAAAATCAACATTTTAGCTTGCAGCTACCACTTACTAGTAGGCCTTGTATGTAGGATTGCATCTTCTTTACCCACAACTAGATCCTTTTTGGAAAGATCTATAATAAATCAATTGTTATGGAAAATGCAAGTGTATTTAAAAAAACCATACTAAACTACGTGGTAAAATGAAAAATTCAATATTAGCACTTTAGGTAGCTACCACTTACCGACTAAGCTTCTGGCTTGGCATGCACAAACCTTACTAGTTGCTATTTTTTTGATGTAATATGTGTTACAAACAACAATAATCAATTCAAAATCAATTTCGTGTTATTGAAAATGAAATCATAATTGGAAATCATACTAATCTTCGTGGTAATATGGTAAGTACAAATATAAATGTTATATGTCTTCTTAATGAATTGTAGCCCCCGCTAGGGTTTGTTTATATCTGTTGAATCACTGATTGGTGGAAAACAATTTTGAAATATTGACATGGATTAGAAAGCACTAGGCTATGCCTTCATTGGCTAGAATAAGAATCGATTCTAATGTTTGTATCATTATGTCTATACTAATGGTTTATTCAGACAACCAATAGCCTAGAAACTACAAAATATGTAGTGTTGGATGCCACCATAAAATTTTGAAATAGGCTATTTTATAATTCATTATTTGAAAATGATTTCACTTATAGAATTAGCTGAAATATTTTTCTATAACTATGTGAGCCTTAGAAATGGTTATGTTTAAAAATACACATGGCTAACATACCTAGTTCTGTCTATAAATTTGTGTTGGCTACCACTGTGCACTCAACTGTTACTTTCTTTGGGTGTTGGTGGTCTACATAAGCCATTATTTTTTTTATAAATTTATAGGGCTTAGTAGTGGTTCTTATTTATAAATGCACACGTCTAACATACCAGTATTTTCTTACATATTCATAGATGATGTGGCTGATTTATCCTCATTTGTGGTTAGATATGGTGAGCATAGATTATTGTCAAAATAACGAGAACAATGGCAATTGAAAACAAAGCTCATTAAACGTATTTATAAATCAATTGAAGGACAATCACCATGATGAGTTGGTTGTGTAGTGTCAAGTTAAGAATTTTGTACATCGATTCCTATTATTCTTGGGTTATCTGCGTAAATAATAAATTTGTAAGTAGTTATTTTTGGTTTGAAAGACATTTAACATAATCACAAGTTCGAGTTGTATTCTGGTACGAACCTTTCTTCATATGATAATAGTAATGTTTCAAAAACATTTCCTGACTATGTGTCTCAACAATAAAAAAATAGATTGATTGGATTCAACTAATGCACAATGTGTCATACTACCTCTGTATAACACTAATACTATAGAATCCTTGGAACAACATCGAGTGAACATCTCAAACCATATCTCATATGATTTCTCAAAAGTAAAGGGATGTTTGTTTCCTTTTAGGCCAGTTTCACTTACAATTATCAATTATTGTGGTAGTTTTTCCATCCAATCCCTAGTGAGATCATCTCTTTCATCATTAATTTTATCGCATTTTTGCACTCCAGTTATTGTGTAAATAAGACACAAACTTTTAAATTACCCGCTGCTATCATAGAGTCTGTAGCATCTGTCCAGAATTGGTTCTTCATTGTCTTTAACCTTTTCCATGTTTTTTTTTACTTTTTCTCTCAATATTTTTTGAATATTGAATTGATATGATAAAAATAATAATACATTCCAGTGCACACTCATTCCAATAACTATTAGTAGACTCCATTATTACTTCAGAAGAAATATCGCTAAGATGAATTCTTAAATCAATTAGCGATAACACATTCTGCATTGAGAGGATTAGTGGCAAGAATAGCTGATAGAGTTGATGAAAGATTTAGAACAGGTATGCACATTGACAAGTAAATTATTTTGTGTCCTCCATTCATACTAGTATATTTTCTTTCATTGACACCACATAGTTGTCTAATATTTTCTGAGCCTCGACAAGAATATCTTCTTTTGCCACCTGGTCCTTTTTTCATTTAGAGTTTTTTCCCGTATGTGGGAATCATATTTTATCTTTCCTTTCCTCTCTTCACCCAATAGTATAGACAACTGGTGGTAGTGTGATTCATGTAATTTAACATTTTCAATTACATTACATTCACTACAGGATGCTCAATAGATCAATATCTGGATGTTTTTCTTTAAAATATTGTAGAACTTTATCTGTCATTTTTTTGTCTCCTTTTATTCTTTGGTAGTGGGAATCAAATTTATTTGCTATTATGTACCCACCTGAATATGGTCTAATTAACTAGACATCCCCTAATTATACTTTATCTACTAGTACTGATAGTTCTTTTTCATTCATTTCTCTAGCAACCGTGAATGAATTGGATGTGAATCTTTCTAATGAATTAGGCTGAAAGTTATCTTGATTATCTTTAACAGGTGAACAAGCAAGGCCACTAGATCTAAACAACTCAAATTTTGTAGTCCATTTAGTCCATATATCATCCAGTAATAATAGAAAATTCCATTTGTCGTATAGATTAAGGGTTGAGTACATTTTGAAAATCAAAATAGATTAACTCTCTAAGTTCTGCATTCAAAGCATAATTATGTTTTTGACTTTTTTTATAACAAATAAAAAATTTAATAAAAAATGCAATAAAATTGAAATACATTACCCTCTAATCCTCTGTTTTGTTTTTTGTCAATCTAGGATGTTGAGGACATCCAATCTATTTCCAAACCATTCTATCTTTGTATAGAAAATCAATAAAATTGGTTTCTATCCAAGTTTTGTTCACTTCATTCTGTTGTTTGCAAATAGTAATAATGGCTTCTTTAGTTGTATTTGCAGAAAGAATGTGATCCCTTCAAAACTATAGCTTCAGATGTAAAGACTTGTAAGTATCTGAGCCCAAAATTATTTTTTGTGCACATATTGTATGTTGGCTGTCAAGTATATAAAATTTAATGTCATCCATTTCCAAGTCTTTCGGATATTTAAGAACCACAACCTTATTCATAGACGAAGAAGAATTGCATTCCTCTATG
Organism: Taxus chinensis; assembly: GCA_019776745.2. Taxonomy (NCBI): domain Eukaryota; kingdom Viridiplantae; phylum Streptophyta; class Pinopsida; order Cupressales; family Taxaceae; genus Taxus; species Taxus chinensis. The sequence goes on from CM034154.1 coordinate 489,629,520, forward strand.
TAGGAATAACATTTATTAACATCAAGTGCACAAGAAGGTAAAAATTATCGTCATTAACAAGGTTATACTAATAGTGTGGAGGTGCTAAATGGCACCTGGAAACATCAATTGAAAATAATTATCCATCAAACAAAAAGTAATCAAACTGATTCTTAGTTGAAGGTTTTCTGTTTGTGAATATAGTGGTTACTTTCTTCAGCAATACAGGTGATTTAGAATTTTTTTTCAACCCATGGAACTTTGATCCAGATAGATCGAGCTCTAATTTAGATAAATATGTTCTCCTCAACATAGTAAACAACTTGACATGTTTGGGAAGTGAAAACAAACCTTTTCTATTAAAAAAATGACAAATGGAAGAGTTTTTATCACCTCTATACAATTTTCTAAGTACTATAAGCATTCCATCATGAATTTATTTTGCATTTGAACCACCATTTTTTTCTTCATCTACTAACAACCCCAAATCCTATCCATGTTTTTAACAAGAAAATTGTTTTCTATCTTCAAGGGCTTGCATTTTCTCTTTTCTGAATAAACAAACACCCAACTCCATATCCACAATAAGACACTTATTATTTTTATAGTCAATGCATTCGACCTGAACACGTAGTGTTCTCAAATTAATGACTATAGAGGATATAACTATTCTAACTTCCTCATGTCTGTCATCTACAAAAAAAATACAACCACATGCCGTTGTAGTAGTTGTCAGTGCCATGGAATTCAACAAACCAATTGTCATCTCTTTTTTCCCATCTCTCAGTGCCTTTGATGAATGAAATTGCTAAGAATGGATTGTAAGCAATGGAAGACATTATATCTGCAATTGGAGTAGAATATAATAAAAATGACATGACATATAGATTAATTTTTTTTCTCACCATATGTTAATGAATGCAAGTATTAGCCTTTGCGATCACCAATCTCTATAATATATTACTTTTTATCATTGGTGAGCAATCAAAGTAAATGTTATCTATTGTTAGGCTTCGACTGAACATGACATATAGCCTTCAACTGGTTACTATAAATCATATTTTGTGGATTAAAACATTAATACTTGAAACTATGCAAAATTGTTCATGATAATTAACACTCAAATTATTTTGGAAGGATTATCTGTTGTCTAAAAACCATCCACTTTACATAGATTATATGAAAGTAAACATTTGAAAACATAGATGTTAGTGAGAGAGAGGATTTAAGTTGACATATGAATGGATAGTTTTTAATATCTTGTTGGTAATTTACAACACTTGAATGGAATAGCTTAAAGTCCATTAAGATTTAATCTCCATAACTAGTAGAAAAGAATAACATAGTGCCTGCTAGGATCAAAAATGTATTTATTTGAAAATAGCTATATAATAACAAAAAATGGTCAAGCTTAACGACCACTAAGCTCTTAATTACTGATTTTCATTGTAAGCACTATATGTTCAACTGTGGACCGATATTGTTTTTCAATGATATTAATTATATCATATTGGCTGGACTTCGCATGTCGAACCCAATTGTAGCACTACATTTCAATAAGATAGATAAATACTTATGTTTTTCACCTAAAATATAACTTTGTAAATTATAAGCCATATTCATTCATATCAAATAAAATTTTTTAAATAAATATTGAATAACAAAACATGGTCTAGCTTAGCGGAAGCTACAATACTTTCATTACCTCTAGTAGTAGCAATCACTAAAACTACAAATTTTGAACAATTGTTATTGTCAATGACTATAATTGTATCAAATTATCCACATGTTACTAGGTGGAGAAAATTATCACACTACTTTCCATCAAATAAAATATTTAGCAACCACCAACCTTCATTACTAGTTGAAAGGAATAACGTAGTGGCCCCTAGGCTCAATAGTTTTAAATTTGAGAATAACTTTACTAGGTGGAGCCAATTTCCGCACTACTTTCCATCGAGAGGGATCAAGAATTTATCTTCGTATCAAATTAATAACGTTGTGGCCGATAGGTGCAACAATTTCTAAATTTGAGAATAGATATATAGTAACAAACAATGGTCAAGTTTAGCGGCCACTAGGTTCCTATCATTACCATTTTCCATTGTAATCACTATTTGTTCTACTTTGGATGGTTAGTAATTTTCATTGATTGTAAGTGTCACATATTGGGTAGAATTCACATGGTTGACCCAATTAGTGCACTACATTCTGTCAAGAGGCATCTAGTCTTATTTATTTCTCCTAAGATATATCTTCAAAAATTGTAATCCATATTCGTTGGTATCAAAGAAAAAGGTGTCAACTGCTAAACTCAAGAATTTCTTAATTTCAAAATAGTCATTGAATAATAAATCATGGAATATCTTAGAATCTAATTCCTGCAATGCTTTCCATCGAAAGGGATCAAGACTTTCTATTCTTATCAAATAAAATTCTTAGCAAACGACAACCTTTATTACTCGTTGAAAGGAATAATGTAGTGGACACTAGGCTCAACAATTTTAATTTTAAGATAATTCAAGAATTATTTGTTTCTCCTAAGATATATTTTATAAATTATAATCCATATTCGTTCGTATCAAAGAAAGAGCCTAGCAGCCATTAGGCTTAATAATTTCTCAATTTCCCAGTAGCTATTGATTAACAATTCATGATATAGCTTATAGGCCGTCAATATTCTTTCATTACCTCTTGTTGTAGTAATCACTATCTTTACATATTTATATCGATTTTCATTTTCAACAATTATAATTGTTACAAATAGGCTACAGGTTACCCGGTGGAGCCAATTACTACACTATGTTTTATTGACAGGGATCAATACTTTTAGTTCATATCGAAGAAATGGTTTAGCGACCACTAAGTTCGATTACTAGGTGAAAGGAATAACTTAGCATCCGCTAGGCTCAATAGTTTCTAATTTGTGAATAGCTATATTATAACAAATAATGGTCTAGCTTAGCGACCACTAGGATCCTATCATTATCACATATCATTGTAATTGTATTATTTTGGGTCGACTTTACATGACATCCATAATTATTACACTACATATTTATCTCGTACAAGATATATATTTTTAAATTGGAATCCATATATACCCCTGAGAGCTAGTGAGATTCTTTGTAGTTTTGATAAGATAAATCATTGCACAACAATTACTTAATTTGTAAATAGTGATAGAATAACAAATCATGATATAGCCTAGCAACCGCTAGCTATATACCAATACCTCTTGTCATTGTAAACATTATCTTTACAAATTTGAGGCACTAGTGCTTTTCATTGTTTTAATAAAAAAAACACCTTATAGGATTTCAGAATTTTCATGCCACGTGTTGTTATTTGAATGGTAGGTATTTATATAATAATATCGTGGTTTCATGTAGTTTAAAAATATTTAATTATTCATTTCTTTATATTTAAATTTCTTAATAAATGTGTCAATTATAATTTTTTCTAACTATTAGGTTGGAAAACATGTAACATGGCACAATATAATTAGATAATTATTTTTCATTTGTGCACTAGATCTAACATTGTATAGGTCGAATTTTGATAAAATTTTTAAAAAAAAGTGCCTATACATTCATACACATTATTTCATTTATTTTATTACAATATTATATAATTTTAATTACTTTTCTACTATTTTAAGCTATAGCCACGTGTCACCATTTTACTTGTTATTTATATTATAATATTGTGGTTTCATATTATACAAGTTTCTTTATATTTTAATTTCATAATAAATGTGTAAATTGTAATGTTTTCTAACTATCATGTTTAGAAACATGCCACATGGCACAATAGAATTGGATAATTATTTTTCATTTGTGCACTACATCTAATATTGTATAGATCGATTTTGATAAAAAAAATGTGCCTATACATTTGTGCACTTTATTTCATTTGTTTTATTACATTATATATATATATATATATATATATATATATATATATATATATGTATATATATACATTATTGCGTTTCAACTATTTTAAGCTATAGCCATGTGTTGTCATTTTACTGGTTGTTATTTATATTATAATATTGTGGTTTGATATTATACTAGTTTCTTTACATTTTAATTTCATAATAAATGTATAAATTATAATGTTTTCTAACTATCAGGTTCATTCTTAACACATGACACAGACTAATTTGAGAATTACATATCATTAGCGCACTACATCTGACATTATCTAGGTGATTTTTGATTAAAAAATAAATAAAAATAAATGTGCCTATAAATTGATATAATTTATTTATATTGTTTTATTATAATATTATAAGTTTTATTACGTTTCTACTATTTTAAGCTATAGCCAATAACAAAAGGTGTTGTTTTCAATATTTTTAATTTTTTCGATATCACACCTTTTCTCAATGAGTGGAAAATTCAAAATTCGAATTGTGAATTCCCTCACATTTTTGAGAATTTGAAATTTCAATATTAACACAATTTCCCCCACTCATATTTTCAAATTTCCATATCCCACATTTTTTATATTTTTAAAATTTGTAACGTGGACTGTGTCGTAAAAAAATATTAAACAACCCAGAGAACTAGTTTTTAGGGTTTTTATTTTTTTGGTCTTGTAGAATCAGAGCTCATGAAATCATAGAACAATACAAGCAGGCTGAAGATTATAAGGCCAAATGCAAGAATCCCAGCTGTTTTGGCCAGGGAACAATCATTTAGTAATTATAATCTCTTTCATGGATTAACAAAAGGGATTAGTAACAAAAAGGGTGATCACACACTGGGAAAGCAAAAGGGTTTACAGAAAAATAATGCATAATAGTTAGCTCAATGCAACAGTCAGATGGTTTTAATGACATTACGCTAAACACATAAAAAATATCAGATCTAAATAAGGTATTTATCAAAAACATGTATACTATACTAAATGTGCACCTTTTTTTATTGTAGACTTATACAGTCGTTCTATCTTTGACCGAATCCTGTCTTTTTTAACCTCAATCCATCCCTGTTTTTCCCTACAATAACACACTTCACGGCCCATCTCTACTTATTGATTACTTATGGTCATTTTTTCAAACTACCTTGTGAATGATAGTTCCTATATTTTTCACATCAGTTCAACCCTTCTTTGGCCTACAAAAATGTGATCTGTGGCCCTAACTCTATTTACTAGTTCCTTCTGATTATTTTGTCACACTTCCTTGTGAATACTAGTTCCTTTCTTTTTCCCGTCAATCCAGATATGCTTTTCCCTATGAAAACATGATCTGCGGCCCTAGCTTTTCTTACCAATTCCTTCTGGTCATTTTGTCATACCGCCTTATGAATGCTAGTTCCTATCTTTTTCACGTCATTTCATCCTTGCTTTGCCCTATGAAAACACTATCCATAGCCCTAGATCTACTTATCGGTTCCTTCTGATCATTTTTTCACACCACCTTATTCCTTAATAAAATAAGGAATCTATTGGGCCCCAAAAAAAGAAAATTTAATCCCTTTTCATATCTGGTTTTTATTTCAGTTGAACTATTTCAACTTTCTGCCGATTTGTCCTCTTCTGGATTATTTTTCCTGATAATTATGGCCAGCTGTCTAAAGAGTAGTTCTTAAAAAATTAATGTTTAACAAGAATCAAAATATTGTTTTGGTATTCATTACATCTACTTTTTTAAACTTTTATTATGATGATAGAAATAACCTGAGGTAAATATTTCATTATATGTTGTTTATATGGTTGTCGCGTTGACTTTGTGAGAAAATATTCAAGGTTAACAAAAGGTATAAATCTATAAAATCATATTATCTTTTTAATTGTGAGATATTTTTTGTGCAATGGAAGGTTAAACATATTATATATGTGCCTAAATTATATCTATTAATAATTATAATCACTATGCATTAAAATTTATATATTAAATATTTCAATCATAATATATTTATGTATGTTAGTCAAGACAATAAAATTCTAATAAAACAATATTATCAATAGGCCACATATTATCAATTGGTGGAAGATAGAGTGTCGACTTATATATTAATTCATTATGGTTGTTGTGGAAGGCCACAATATTATTATTCTATTTGTAAGGACACAAACTAATAGTATTTGGATATTAGTTTTCCCTCATATTTTACAAAAAAAAGAAGACTATTGAAAGCTTAGTGACCGCTAGGGTATAACTTAATACCATATTTGAAGCTTAGTGATTGGTAGTCAATAATACATATCATGAATTCATATGCTGCTATGAAACTACCACATCATAATATTTGGAACATAGCTATCGCTAGGATTTAACAAAATATATTACGAGTCTAGCATCTGCTAGGTATTTCTGCAACATATTATTTGGAGCTTAGTGGCTGCTAGGGTTTCAGAAAATAAAGAAAGATATTGTAAGTCTAATGTCTACTAGGTATTACAAAAAAATATATGCTTGAAAACATTTTCTGAGCTTAGAGATCTATACTCAAGAAAGGATATCATGAATCTATATGCCTCCAAGACATTGCAGCAACCTATTATTTAGAGCTTAAAAACCGCTAAGATTTATCACAATAAAGAAAGGTATTGTGAGTCTAAAGTCCACTAGGTATTGCCGCAACATATTATCTATATCAAAGTGGTCGCTAGTATTTCACAAATTAAATTAAGGTAGTATGAAATTAGTGACATCTACACACTAGAACAACATAATATTTAAAAAACACTTTCTATAGGATTTACCATTTTAAATGAATTTTATTTTAGTTTAACATACGCTAGCCTTTACAACGATGTAACAATTTAAGCTTTGAGTTCATTAGGATTTAACACATAATATTTGGGTCATAGAGATCGCAAAAATTTAACACATTAACATGAGATTCCAAGAGGCTAGCATCTGCTAGAATATGTAAACTCATAATGCTTGTCAGTTGTTGGTGGTATGCTTTAACGAATAAAATTAAAAAAAATTGAGCTAAATGGCATTTAATTGCTTTTAAAATAAAATACTTCGAGCTTGGATGTCTGAAGCATTTAACAAGATGAAGTATGGAATTTTTAGCTTGACATCCACTATCTTATGATGCAACATATTATTTGAAAATATATTATTTCTATGATTCAATTAAAAACATGTCAGATATTGCAAGCTTAGCGATTGTTGGGTTATGCCTCGAATTTGTTTTTTGAACTTAGAGATTGGTACTCAAGAAAGGATATCATAAAGCTATATGCCACCAAGACACTACGGAAAAAAAATATTTGGAGCTAAGTGGCTGTTAATATTTATCAAAATTATAGTGCCCACTTCCCTTTGACACCTGCTGATAATTATTCTGATACAGTTGATCACATTATGGACATTATTGTGTTTTGATTTAGTATGTTGTTAGACATTTGATCATGGATTATTGTTGATCTTGATTTGTTTATGATGCATGATGATTATTTGAGACACTCATATGTAGATGATGATATACTATTTGACATAGATGTTTTATGTATGTTGTTCGGACATGTGATTTTGGATATTTTACGATGATGATATAGTTGTTGGGATGAACTGTATGTTATAATGTTAAACTGCCTTGATGTTGTTGTGATTTACATACTTAGATGATTTTTTTATTTTATTTGTATCATATTGGATGTTCTAATATGGCCACGAGGCCGAAGGAGGTATTTGTATTTTGCAGGTTAAAAATATTACAACAAAACATCAGGGGATCGGAGACCAACCATAATGAAATTTTAGGTGAATTCGACAAGGTCACCATGGCAACTCGTTTTATTGTGTTGTGTGTTGTTTTGTTAGGAATTCCCATGGGGGGGGGGGGGGGGGGGGGGGGGTAATTGCCTTTACATGTGAATTATGTATTTTATTGATGTGGTTAATTTGTATTATTGTTGTATGTATTTTATTAGTAATGTGTTCCCTTTTTGTAATTAATTACAATGTGGTAGATTAATATGAGGAAAGATATAGTTAAAATTTAAATAAATCAAATTGGGATATGGGAAGTAATAATGGAATGGGTTGGCTATTTGTATTAAATTTGTAAGGGATGTGTAAGTTGTGTAAGAGCTTGTGTAAGTCATATTTTGGAGTATGAAATGCTCCACCTCCATGAAAATTTCGAATTTGTCCTTGGGGGCTCTTTTTGGAGGCTTGTGGGACAAGTAAAACTTGTCCCATACCTCTAAATTTAATTTACCAAGCATACTTATGGTTGGAGAAGTGATTTGTGATTTTTTTAATGAATTTTATTAAGCATGTTGCATGTTTTTAATTGCACTTTCTTACATTTTATTTAATTTGTTGTCCCTTGAGGTGTGGGATTTTTGGATTGTGCAAGTAACTTGTCATAATTTTACCCACCTCTTTATTGTGCTTGGGAGAGTGGATTTTGTCTTTTGTGTTTGAATTTGAGGATGTGTGATGTGGAATCCTACATGGATCCACATCATCCCCTTTTTTCCCCTCTTCTATATAATTCAAACTCTTTGTTTGTTTTGGGTTGTTAAATCATTTTCCAACTTCCTTGGGGCCACATTTTCTTTTGTTGGAACTCTTGTTTTTGGAGGAAGTTTGGAGCAATATGTGTATGCTTGGGAGATTGTTGTTTTGGATGGTTTTTTGAGCCTTGAAGTTGCTGTTTGGAAACAAAAGCTACCATGGAAAGGTAGGAATTTAACTCTGATTTTATGTTGCCAATTTCTTTTGTATATGAATGAATGGTGCATATTTGTTTTATTTTTTTGGTTGGTTCCGTAGACTGTCATAAGGATGGTATAAGTGAAGGCTATGGGGAATCCATGTGGGGGGACATAAGGGAATACCGTTGACATCATATTTTTTGGAGGGAGTTTGGGTCTGGGATCCACCATGGAAAAGAAATAGCTTGCATTTCTTACTTTGTGGGAGGCATAAGGATATGTATGGTGAAATTTATTGGCGGTTTGTTACTGGTGGATGTCTAATTCCTAATTGGGAAGCATAAGTAGCTTCTCCCATAGACCTTGCTCCTTTGGCTTGCATGATCAAGCCTGAGTTTTGATTGGAATGTTTTTAATTGCAGTTTTGAACTTCTATTTTGTGTTGAACTATGTTTCTTTATTGAGTTATGCATGTGAAAGAATTTTGTGTGTTGTGGAAGATAGTTGTTTCCAAGGGTTGAATCACACCTTTTATTGTATCTTGGTTGGGGCTCAGGGAACAATGATGAAAGAAGGCTTCTCCTTTTATTGGATGTCTTGGTTGGGTGAAGAGCATTGCCTTTCCCCCTCATTTTTTGTGATCAAATTGGAGAAATAGGAAATGTGCATGTTGGTGTCTTGGAGCAAAGGAAAAATGTAGTTTGACAGTCCATTGAGAAACAAATTTATTTCATTGTAACCTTTCCCACTATGTTGTGGATAAAATTGTAACATTTGTATTGTGATGAAAAGATGTTGTAATTGGATTGAAAGTGTTTATTCAAGTGTGAAAGACATTTACATTCTACTCTGTATATGGAAAAGAAAGAAGTAGAATTTTTGTTAATTGCATTCGAGGAATTAAAAAATATTTTTAAAAAATGTAAAGATGTATCTCCTTTCGAATTAATAAAGAATTGTAAGTTCATCTCTCTTTTACATGGTTGTGTTGATTTGGAATATCAAATTGTGATTGGAATCTCTGTTTAATTATAAAGGAAAGAAATATGTATGGAGGAAGTATATTATTTTGTATTCTTGGAAACATATTAAAATTGGAAATCAGAATTTGTGATTTAGCTTTGAAATTATTTGTTTATAAACAACTAAATGTATTGGGTTAGTTTAGAAATAAAAACCACACTTGAATGATAAATTTGATAAACAAATTGCTAGGAATGGAATTTCAGTTATAAACTTAAAACTAGCAAATGAATTTAATTAAAATGCACAGTTCAGACCTACACACATTAATCAACTTGGAAATGTTAAAATTTTGTATGCCGTATCGTAAATGAACTCAAATTGACAAAGAAAACTTAAGAAAACTATTTAGAACATTTCAAAATTGAGCCAATCCTTTCCTCAACCCTTTTCTGTCAATTGTTGGACAAAATTCAAACTTGAATAAATTGAGTAAATTTACTTCCCTAAAACACTTTAAATCCTTTCTAGATCAATTCTCCATATTTTTTTGGCATGTTGAGTGAAGGAGGAGATCTAATTTAATAAAATTGGAAATTACCAGTTGGCTTTTTAAAATCCTGCAGATCATTTTTGTAAAATTGACCCTTTAAACTTGATCAAAAATTAAAATTTATGAATTATGTGCAAATAGGGCATTGAGATATTTCCAGACAGTTCTTGTTTTCCCAAAACTGATCTTTCTACCTCAAGTTATGGTCGTCTAAAGTTTTCCTGGCTTGGTAGGAAAATTTTCCCTGGCAAGCCCACGGCCCGAAAATTTCCCATCGGAAAATCCTTTGAAATTTTTTGAAAATTTTACTTGGGAAAAGTTTATATTTTTCCTCCACCGGCCCATAGCCAATTATATGTTGCCACGTGTCCTCATGGGGCAGTGGCAGAGGCACGGCATCTTTTTTCCCTTAGACCTTTTTTTAAAATTTTGGAAAAAAAATCCATTTCACCCCGCTGGCCCGCGGCCTATCACAGGATGCCACGTGGCAGCATGACATGTTGGCAGAGGGGAAGGAACCCACATAACATTTTTTATTTTGGAAATTGTTTGGGAAAATTTCCCTTAAATCTTCCACGGACCCAAATTCTTGCCCTACTTTTTTGATAACTCTTCTGCAGATGCATGGACCCACACAACCATCTATCACCTTATCTCCACCTTCAGAGAAATTCACCAAGTACCTATGCCACCCACCTCTCCCTCTCCTTCATCTCCGTGATGGCCCATTAAGCACCACGTGTCCCTAGTGGACCCGCGGGCACATGGGTGTTATTTTTTATTTCTCTCCCTCTAGGGAGAAATGCCCCAAACTCTTCCGCCGCTCCACCCTTCCCTTGTTTTCCCCGATGATGACTTTGAGGCCGTTACGTGTCCCTGGAGGACCCACGGAGGCATGGGAACAAATGGAAATTTTCTCCCATGTAAGGAAAAATTCCAAACGCTACCCCGTGACCCGCTTACCCAAATTTTTCTCTTCACCCCTGCTTGATGCATGTCCCCTTGGGGAAAATTTGACCCCTAAAGTTCACTTACTCATAACTTGAGTTCTACAAGGAGTTAGGAGGACTTATTTATATCACTGAAAAGGTGAGAAAATTTCCTATCCAATGTGAATGATTTAGGGAAATTTAGGATGTGATAAGTACAAGAAAATTCAAGTTGAAACTCTGATTCTGTTAGAGAGTAGGTATGTTGATATTTTACCCCCTAAACCTAACTAAAACTTCTAACCCCAAAATTTAGACCTTATGACCTTTAGAAATTATTTTAAAGGAAAAGTATGTTCTATTATTTTAGATTTGTTCTAGAATCTGATAGTGTTAATTGTTTTCTTACCACCTAGTTGTGGATACTTCTAATCAAAAAATATTATTCCATAATTTTCTAACTAACCCTAGGTTGTTTCTTGGGTCTCAAGTGGGTTGTTTAATGGGCATAACACTTGGTATCAGAGCAAGGTTCAATATATTGGACCATTGGGCACACTAAAAAAATTGATGAGGCTCAGATGGAGTGAGATGAATCTTCATAGAGACTCAGACTCACCACCACCACCACCATCGGATCAGGGTGTAGCAACTATCCTACCTTAGATTCTACAGACCCTTCAGGATGTTAATGCTACTCTACATAGAAGATTAGGAGGAGGACATGCAGCAATTCATGACAAAGCCCCTTCCATCAAGGGTTAGGTATCACCATGACCCATTGAGGAGCATATAGGAGAGAACTCCCATGCGGAGTCAACCAGAGTAGAGTCACCACCTAGGAGACAGGGTGATAGAGTTCTAGAGCATAGAGAGAGGTCTCGGAGCCCTAGGCTTAGGGATGAGCATGTAGAGAGACTTGGATGCCACCAGACCATAGCTGTAAGTCACATCAGGGAGATCCTAAAGCTTTGGCCTTCACATTACTTAGGTAACATGGGTAGATTTCAGGAAGAGGCGTAGCTAGTGAACTTGAACGGTTGCTTCAAGATTCTTCCTTGTTCTATCAACATGAAAGATCATGTTGTGATCCTTCTACTAAGGGATGGAGTAGGAGTATGGTAGAGGAAAGAGGAGTAGAAGCTCCATGTAGATTTAGAGATAGTGACCTAGGAGCTATTTGAAGAGAGATTCAGGAGTAGGTATTTGTCATGGAGGTTCATCTAGTAGAGGATCGATGAGTTCCATGACCTCCAACAGGCGTCTCTTTCTGTAGTAGACTATGAGAGTAGATTTATGGATCTACTCTAGTATGTTAAGTATATGTAGGATGAGAAGGTGTGGATTCACAGGTTCATCCAAGGCCTGGATTTAGATATTGGAGGTGCTGTGCAGATCCACTATCCACAGACATTAGTTGAGGCCATCGAGAAGGCCTATATTACAGAGGGGACTCGTGGAAAGACCCAGTAGGCTAGAGACCAAGTCTAGACCTACATATAGAAGATGCAGGATGGTAGATCAAGTGGGTAATTACCCCTTCCTTGTGGTGGCTAAGGTACAACACACTCATCCTTTAGGCCATAACACCAACAACAGTAATAGCAGTCCTGCCCACCTCATAGACCTCCACAGAGAGTTGATGCACAGAGAGGTCAGAGTATGGGGCCTCCTCCTAGGGGTCCCATCAAGACATAGGGTGGACTGAGAGCTTAGTTAGTGGGAGCTCACCAACAGATACCTCATTAGACTGCAGCTAGATCATCAGGATCCACACCACAGGATTCTAGGGCACCTACTGGAGGTGCTACTCATTGGGGAGGATCACAAGGATGTTTTGGTTGTGGAGTTACTAGACACTTTTGGAGAGATTTCCCATAGAACCCTAACAACAAGGGTAAGGCAAAAATTTTAGACCTGACTATTGGTGACATGGGATGTAGCCATAGGATTTATGTAGTGGTTGAGAACCACCAGGAAAATCATTAGACCATAGTCATTAAGACCACAGGTAGTATTGGTGGTATTCCTACCTTTGTATTGTTTGATTCTAGTTCTTCTGATTCGTTCACTGCACCATCTTTAATAGAGTGATGTAGGCTAGTAGTAGTTAGGTAGGGTCTTACTTGGGATGTCAAGATGGCTTCTTGACCCAAGATCTCTATAGACTCCTTAGTTAAGGAGTGTGTAGTGTATTTGGGACCTTTCACCACTACCTCAGATCTCCGTATCCTTCCTTTGGGCTCGTATGGAGTCATTTTGGGTATGGATTGGCTATCTACACATAGGGACAGGATGGATTGTTACCACAAGACTATATCTTGTGCAGATGATTTAGGAGTTGAGTTGGTGATTTCAAGGGTCAAGAGACTCGTTTCTATTCGCACCATCTCTACTATGCAGCTTAAGCGGTGTGGGTGAAGGGGTTGTCAGATGTATGTTGTTACAGTCAGTGATAGATCAGAGGATGGGTATAGTGGACCATCAATAGATTATCATCCCATTTTAAGAGAGTTTACAGATGTATTTCTAGGGGAGCTACCAGGGTTACCACCCCCATGTGAGATTGATTTTCATATAGACCTAGTTCCTGGAGTAGAGCCTATCTCATGGGAACCTTATCGTATGACCACCCCAGAGCTCTGTGAGCCCAAGTTGTAGCTTGAGGGCCTTTTGGAGAAGGGACTTATCAATCCTAGTGTATCCCCTTTGGGTGCACCAGTGATATTTGTCAAGAAGAAGGATGAATCCTTACGGTTGTGTATTGATTATCACTAGCTAAATAAGGTAACGATCAAGAATCATTATTCTCTTCCTTGTATTGATGACTTGTTTGATTAGATGAAGGGAGACATAGTTTTTCTCTAAGGTTGATCTTAAGTTAGGGTACCATCAGCTGAGGATTTTGGAGGAGGACATTCATAAGACCACCTTCCGCATGAGATATGGGCACTATGAGTTCACAGTGGTGCCTTTTGGCTTGAATAATGTCCCCACATTGTTCATGAGTTTGATGAATGGGGTATTCAGGGCCTTCTTAGATCGCTTCATGCTCATCTTCTTAGATGACATCTTGATATACTCACATACACAAGGAGCACGAGGGGCACCTTCATCAGGTTTTTCAATGTCTTCCTAAGTAGTAACTTTATGGGAACTTGGAGAAGTGTGCTTTCTTTTAGAAAGAGGTGTAGTATTTGGGTCATATTATTTCTAAGGAAGGTATCGTAGTCGATCCTTCTAAGATTAGAGCCATTATGGATTAGGCAGCACCCACTATAGTGACCGAGGTATGCAACTTCATGGGGTTAGTAGGTTACTACTAGAGATTTGTTTAGGACTTCTCTTAGATTGTGCACCCTATCACTTCTCTTTAAAGGAAAGGGAAGAAGTTTGTTTAGTAGAATAGATGTGAGCAAGCCTTCAGGACACTAAAGGAGTGCCTCACTATAGCACCTATTCTTGCAGTGTTGGATCCATAGGGTGAGTTCTTTGTTTGCATGGATGCTTCTTTAATAGGGCTTGGAGGTGTGTTGATGTAGGAGGGTAGAGTAGTGGCTTTTGAGTCTCAAAAACTCAAACATCACGAGATTAATTATCCAACCCATGATCTTGAGCTTGCGGTAGTTGTGCATGATTTGGTTAGATGGAGAAATTTTCTTGTTAGCAGGAGATTCACACTCAGGACAAATCACTTGAGTCTTCACCACCTCTTCACGCAGCCCAATCTCAACACTTGTCAACGGCGTTGGATGGAGTTTCTTTTTTATTATGACATGTAGATAGAGCATGTGAAGGGGAAAGAGAATTTGGTAGCAGATGATCTTAGTAGACGGAGACATGTGGCTATGGCCACATCAGTGAGCACATATTTGTGGAGCAAGATTCTTCAGTAGCTTCCTCTTGGGAGCTTCTATATTGTAGTATGAGTAGAGATCAAGTCACAGAGACCCCTTGAGGGGAAGTTTGATAGTTTTTCCTTAGAGGTAGATGGCCTTCTTAGGCACAGAGGTTAGATATCTGCTCGCAGAGATGGAGGCTTGAGGTAGGACATCTTGGTAGAGGCCTATTCAGCCCACCTAGGGGTGAAGAAGATGCATGCCACCTTGCGACATTTGTATCATTGGAGAGGAATTCAACAAGACATGGCCCATTTCGTGTCACGGTGTTTAGAGTGCTAGAGAGTTAAGGCTGAGAATCAACATCCAACAGGCCTTCTTTATCCTCATGCTATACCAGAATGGAAGTGGGACACCATTCCCATGGATTTCATTGTTAGGCTACTGATTTCAAGATATCACCACGACACCATCATGGTCACGGTTGATAAATTGAAAAAAGTGGCTCAATTTTCTCTAGTGAAGAACACTTACACAACTAGAGTAGTGGCTCAAGTATATTTGGATGAGATTGTCAGGTTACACAAGATTCCGTGGAAGCTCATTTGTGGCCGCGATCCTTTGTACACTTCACATTTCTTGACTACCATGTAGTATGTCCTCAGGACAAGAATCAAATTCAACACAACATATCACCCTAAGACAGATGGACAAACTGAGCAAGTGAATCAAATTTTAGAGGATATGCTTAGGATGTATGTGATGGATCAGCAATCTAAGTGGGAGGAGTACCTGTACTTAGTGGAGTTTGCCTACAATAATAGTTTTCAGAGTTCCATAGGCATGGATCCTTTTCAGGCTTTATATGGTAGAGAGTGTAGGAAATCTCTTAGCTGGGACAGGTTAGAGGATAGAGTATCTCTTGGACCAGCTCTTCTAAAAAACATGGAGCAACAAGTGGTGTTGATCAGGTAGAGATTGTAAGAGGCACAGGATAGGAAGAAGAAGTATGTGGATCAGCATAGGATTGATTGTAGTTTTGATGTGGGCATGAAGTTGTTCCTTCATGTCAGGCCACATAAGATCCCTTTCCATTATGAAAAAGGTTCTAATTTGGCTCCTAGATTCATTGGTCCTTTTGAGATCTTGGAGCGTATTGGCACTTTGGCCTACCATCTAGCCTTACCACCAATCTTGTCTCACATACATGATGTTTTTCATGTTTCAGTTCTTAGGAGGTATATTACAGATCCTTCTCATGTGTTAGATTGGACATCATTGTAGGTGTAGGATCAGGTGCATGTGATGGTGGATCCCATTTGCATCTTAGATTGCAGGACCCTGGGCCTTTTAGGAAGAGAGTTTGATCAAGTTCGGGTACAATGGGATAGATATGATGAGATTGCAGCTACATGGGAGGATGCTACTTCATTATGAGTACAATTTCTAGATTTGTTCTAGTGACTTCAATGAGGAAGTCGAGTCTAATGGGAGGGGGGTGTAGTGCCCACTTCCCTTTGACACCTATTGATACTTATTCTGATACAGTTGATCACATTATGGACATTATTATGTTTTGATTTAGTATGTTGTTAAACATTTGATCATGGATTATTGTTGATCTTGTATTGGTTATGATGCATGATGATTATTTGAGACACACATATGTGGATGATGATATACTATTTGACATAGATGTTTTATGGATGTTGTTTAGACATGTGATTTTAGATATTTTGTGATGATGATATAGTTGTTGGGATGAATTGTATGTTAAATGTTAAATTGCCTTGATGTTGTTGTGATTTACATACTTAGATGATTTTGTGATTTTATTTGTATCATATTGGATGTTCTTATATGGCCATGAGGCTGAAGGAGGTATTTATATTTTGCAGGTTTAAAATATCACAACAAAACATCGGGGATTGGAGACCAACCATAATGGAATTCTAGGTGAATTCGACAAGGTCACCATGGCAATTCATTTTATTTTGTTGTGTGTTGTTTTTTTATGGATTCCCATGGGAGGAATTACCTTTACATGTGACCATGGGTATTATGTATTTTATTGATGTGGTTAATTTATATTATTTTTGTATGTATTTTATTAGTAATGTGTTCCCTTCTTTTAATTAATTAAAATGTGGTAGATTAATGTGAGGAAACATATAGTCAAAATTTAAATAAATCAAATTGGGATATGGGAAGTAATAATGGAAGTGGTTAGCTGTTTGTATTGAATTTGTGAGGGATGTGTAAGTTGTGTAAGTCAGATTTTGGAGTATGAAATACTCCACCTCCATGAAAATTTTGAATTTTTGCTTGGGGACATTTTTTGGAAGCTTGTGGGACAAGTAAAACTTGTCCCATACCTCTAAATTTAATTTACCAACCATACTTATGGTTGGAGAAGTGATTTGTGATTTTTTTAATGAATTTTATTAAGCATGTTGCATGTTTTTAATTGCACTTTCTTACATTTTATTTAATTTTTTGTCCCTTGAGGTGTGGGATTTTTTGAGTGTGCAAGTAACTTGTCATATTTTCACCCACCTCTTTATTGTGCTTGGGAGAGTAGATTTTGTCTTTTGTGTTTAAATTTGAAGATGTGTGATGTGGCATCCTACATGGATCCACATCATCCTCTTTTTTCACCTCTTCTACATAATTCAAAATCTTTGTTTGTTTTGGGTTGTCGAATCATTTTGTAACTTCCTTGGGGCCGCATTTTCTTGGGTTGGAGCTCTTGTTTTTGGAGGAAGTTTTGAGCAAGCTTTTCATGCTTGCGAGATTGTTGTTTTAGACTATTTTTTGAGCCTTGAAGTTGTTTGGAAACAAAAGCTACCATGGAAAGGTAATAATTTAACTCTTATTTTATGTTGTCACTTTCTCTTATGTGTGAATGAATGGTGTATGTTTGTTTTATTTTTTTGGCTGGTTGGGTAAACTGCCATAAGGTTGGTGTAGGAGAAGGATATAGGGAATCCATGTGGGGGGAATAAGGGAATGCCATTGGCATCAAATTTTGTGGAGGGAGTTTGGGTTTGGGATCCACTATGGAAAAGAAATAGCTTTCATTTCTTACTTTGTGGGGGGCATAATGATATGTATGGTGAAATTTATTGGCAGTTTGTTACTGGGGGATGCCCAATTCCCAATTGGGAGGCATAAGTAGCTTCCCCCATAGACCTTACTACTTTAGCTTGTATGATCAAGCCTGAGTTTTGATTGGAATTCTTTTAATTGTAGTTTTGAACTGTTGTTTTGTGTTGAACTATGTTTTCTATTGAATTATGCATGTGAAATAATGTTGTGTGTTGTGGAAGCTAGTTTTTGTCATGGGTTGAATCACACCTTTTATTGTATCTTGGTTGGGGCTCATGGGCCAACGATGAGGGAAGACTTATCCTTTCATTGGATGTCTTGGTTGGGTGGAGAGCATTTCCTTTCCCCCTCTTTTGTTGTGATCAACTTGGAGAAAGAGAAAATGTGCATGTTGTTGTCCGGAGCAAAGGAAAAATGCAGTTTGATAGTCCTTTGAGAAACAAATTTATTTCATTGTAACCTTTCCCACTATGTTGTGGATGAAATTGTAACATTTTTATTGTGAAGAAAAGATGTTGTAATTGGATTGAAAGTGTTTACTCAAGTGTTAAAGACATTTACATTGTGCTATGTACATGGAAAAGAAAGAAATAGAATTTCTATTAATTACATTCGAGGAATTAAAAAAACAAAAAAATAAATAATGTAAAGATGTGTCTCCTTTTGAATTAATAAAGAATTGCAAGTTCATCTCTCTTTTACATGGTTGTGTTGATTTGGAATATGAAATTGTGATTGGAATCTCTATTTAATTGTAAAGGAAAGAAATATGTATGGAGGAAGTATATTGTTTTGTATCCTTGGAAA
Organism: Taxus chinensis; assembly: GCA_019776745.2. Lineage (NCBI taxonomy): Eukaryota > Viridiplantae > Streptophyta > Pinopsida > Cupressales > Taxaceae > Taxus > Taxus chinensis. Next base: position 489,648,335 of record CM034154.1, read on the forward strand.
TATATTAAAATTGGAAATCAGAATTTTTGATTTAGATTTGAAATGATTTTTTTATAAACAACTAAATGTATTGGGTTAGATTATAAATAAAAAACCACACTTGAATGATGAATTTAATCTACAAATTGCTGGAAATGGGATTTCAGTTATAAATTTAAAAACTGGAAAATGAATTTAATTAAAATGTACAGTTCATACCTTCACACATTAATCAACTTGGAAATGTTAAAATTTAGTATGCCATATCATAAATGAACTCAAATTGACAAAGAAAACTATTTAGAACATTGCAAAATCGAGCCAATCCTTTCCTCAGTTGTTTTCTGTCAATTGTTGGAAAAAATTCAAACTTGAATAAGTTGATAAAATTTACTTCCCTAAAACACTTTAAATCCTTCCTAGATCAATTCTCCATGTTTGTTTGGCATGTTGAGTGAAGGAGGATATCCAATTTAATCAAATTGGAAAGTTGTAAATTACTAGTTGGCTTTTTAAAATCCTGTAGATCATTTTTATAAAATTGACCCTTTAAATTTTATCAAAAAACTAAAATTTATGATTCCTATACAAAAAGGGCATCGAGAGATTTCTAGAAAATCCTTGTTTTCCAAAAAATGAGTTTTCTAGCTCAAGTTATGGCCCTCTGAAGTTTTCCTTCCTTGGCGGGAAAATTTGGGAAACTTTTCCCTAACGGGCCCATGGCTCAAAAATTTCCCGTAAGAAAATCCTTAGATTTTTTTATAAAAAATTTCTTACGAAAAGTTTATCTTTTTCCTTCACTGTCCTATACTCAATTAGAGGCTGCTGTTTGTCCTCATGAGGTAGCGGCAAATCCACGACATCTTTTTGCCCTTGGACCTTTTTTTTAAATTTTGGAAAAAATTTCCATTTCACCCCGCCGGCCCGTGGCCTATAATAGGCTGCCACGTGGCAGTATGGTGTGTTGGCAGAGGGGGCGGAACCCACATGACCCTTTTTTTTTGGATTTTTTTTGGGAAATTTTCCCTTAAATCTTCTGCGGCCTCGCAGTCCCGCCCTTCTTCGGTGATGATTCTTCTGCGGACACGTGGACCCATGCGACCATCTATCTCCCCCTTCGAAAAAATTATCCAAGCACCTCCGCCACCCACATCTCCCTCACCTTTTTCTCCATGATGGCCTGTTGAGTGCCATGTGTCCCTAGCGAACTCGTGGGCGTGTGGGAGTTATTTTTGATTTCTCCCCCTCTCGGGAGAAATGCCCCAAACTCTTCCGTCGCCCCACCCTTCCCTTGTTTTCCCCAGTGATGACTCTGAGACTGCCACGTGTCCCTGGAGGACCCACGAAGGCATAGGCACAAATGGGAATTTTCTCCCGCATAAGTAAAAATTCCAAATGCTTCCCCGAGACCTACCAACCTAGATTTTGCTCTTCACCCCTGCTTGACACGTGCCCTCTTGGGGAAATTTTGACCCATAAAGTCCGCCTACTCATAACTTGAGTTCTACAAGGAGTTAGGAGGACTTATCTATATCACCAGAAATGTGAGAAAATTTTCTATCCAATGGGAATGATTTAGGGAAAATTTGGATGTGTTAAGTATAAGAAAAATCAAGTTAAAAATCTAAGCCTGTTAGAGAGTGGGTATGATGATATTTTACCCCCTGAACCTAACTAAAACTTTTAACCCTAAAATTTGGACCTTGTGACCTTTGGAATTTTTTTTAAAGGAAAATTATGTTCTAGTATTTTAGATTTGTTATGGAACCTGATAGTTTCAACTGGTTTCTTACCACCTGGTTGTGGATACTTCTAATAAAAAAATTCTTCCATAATTTTCTAACTAACCCTAGGTTTTTTCTTGGGTCTCAAGTGGGTTGTTTAATTTGCATCACAAAAATAAAGAAAGGTATTACAAGTCTAGTGTCCATTAGGTATTTCCAAAACATACTATTTATACCTTAGCGATCGCTAGTATTTCACAAATTAAATTAAGGTAGTATGAAATTAGCAACCTCTATGCACTGGGACAACATAATATTTAAAAAACTATTTCTAAATGATTTACTATTTTAAACGAAATTGAACTAATCTTAGCACCCACTAGCCTTTACAATGATGTAAAAATTTAAGGTTTGCATTCATTAGGATTTAACACATAATATTTGGGTCATAAAGGACGTAAGAATTTAAAATATCAACATGAGATTCTAGGAGGCTAGCATCCGATAGAATATGCTTAATCATAATGCTTGCAAGTTGTCTACGGTATGCTTTAACAAATCAAATGAACAAATTTTGAGCTATATGGCATCTAGTTGCTTCCAAAATAGAATATTTCGAGCTTAGATGTCTCGAGAATTTAACAAGATGAAGTATGGAATTCTTACCTTGACATCCTCTTTCTTATGATGCAACATTTTATTTGAAGATATGATGTCTCTAGGATTCAAGTAGAAACATGTCAGACATTGTAAGTTGAGCGGCTGTTGGGTTATGCCTTGAAAACATTTGTTGAGCTTAGAGATTGATACTCAAGAACAAATATCATGAAGCTATATGCCGGAAAAACACTGCAACAACATATTATTTGGATCTTAGCAGCCACTAAGATTTATCAAAACAAGGAAAGGTATTATGAGTCTAGTGTCCGCTAGGTATTTCCACAACATATTATTTGTACCTCAGTGGTTGCTAGTATTTCAAAAATTAAATTAAGTTAGTATAAAATTAGTGGCCTCTATGCATTGGAACACCATAATATTTAAAAAAGGATTTCTAAAGAATTTACCATTTTAAATTAAATTGATTAGATCTTAGCCTATGAAAGCCTGTAATAATTTAAGCTTTTCCTTCATTACGATTTAAGATATAGTATTCCAGGAGGCTAGCATCCATTAGAATATGTGTATTCATAATGACTACAAGTTTTCGGTGGTATTCTTTAACAAATAAAATTAACAATTTTTGAGCTACATGACATCTAGAGGATTCCATAATATAATATTTTGAGCTAGGATGTCTTGATCATTTAACAAGATGAAGTACGGAGTTTTTATCTTGACGTCTACTATCTTATGATGCAACATATTATTTAAAGATATTCTATCACTAGGATTCAATTAAAAATATGTTAGATATTTCAAGCTTATTTGTCACTGGGTTATGCCCCAAAAACATTTTATGACCTTACAAATCGGTCTTCAAGAATGAATATCATGAAGTTGTATGTCGTTAAAACACTGCTGTAACATTTATTTAGAGATTAGTGGCTGCTAGGATTTCTCAAAACAAAGAAATATATTGGAAGTCTAGCGTCTACTAGGTATTACCGCAACATATTATTTGTACCTTAGAAATCTATAGGATTTAACAAATTAATTTAAAGTAGTATGAAATTAGCGGCCTCTATGTACTGCAACAACATAATATTTAAAAACAACTTTCTACATGATTTACCATTTTAATTCAAATTGATTTGAGCTTAGTAGCCGCTAGCTTTTACAATGATGTAATAATTTAGGCTTAACTTTCGTTAGGATTTAACACAGAATATTCCAAGAGACTAGCATCCGCTAGAATATGTGTACTCATAATGTTTGCAAGTTGTCGAAAAGTATGATTTAACAAATTAAATTAACAAATTTTGAGCTACATGTTTTATCTTAGCATCGATAATTGGATTCCGGTAGGTATTGTGGAAAATATTATTTTGATCTTAGCGATCTCTAGGATTTCATTCATTTGATTAAAGAAGTATGAAACTAGTGGCCTCTATGTACTACCTCAACGTAAAAAGTTACTCTTAACATTTGTTAGTATTTAATGCATAATTTAGAGCATAGTGGTTGAAAGGATTAAACACATTACATTAAGATTCTAGGTGGCTAGAGTTTTGAGCACTTCTACAATAGAATATTTCATTCTTAGATGTCTCAAACATTTAAGAAGATAAAGCATCAAATTTTAAGCTTGCCATCAGCAAGCTTTTTTTGCAACATATTATTTGAAGATAGTGGTCATTAGGATTTAAAAAAATAGAGAAATATATTTCAATTCTATTGTGTGCTAGGTATTGTAGCGCCATATTATTTGTAGTTTATGCAAAAATGACAAATTTGGAGCATTTTTATTGAAAATTTATTAAAATAAAAAATTCATCTTTTGATAAGTATAGTATTTGGAATATATACACAATCATTGTATCAATTATAATTTTTCATCTATTAACATGTCATACATATCATAAATTTTTCCCACCTATCTCACATACTACAATTTATGATTGATCGTGGTTCTTCATCAACTATGAGGTGTTATTGATCTGAGATTGCAGGAATGGTTTCTTCCTTAGTTATGGGCTGTTGTTGAATTGAGCCCACGTGTACAGTTACTTCCTACGTTTGTTGATCTTTTTCAGGACCTATTTTATCATCAAAATATTTTTTGAAAATATTAGAATTTATTTTTATCTTTTCCATATCTAGAATCATGCTTCTATATAGCACAATAGACTTGTCAAGAAAATCCTTTTGACTACCACATGTTTTTTTGGAAATTTCCTTTAGAGTCTCTATTTTTGTATTTTTCCCCTTATTTTGGAAACAATATCAATGACATGAAAATTTTCTCCCTCATTTGCCTTAGTTATTCTCCTTTGAAAATTAGTCATGAATTTATGAAGGGATGTCATGAACTCTTCATAAAAACAATTGCATGGTTTCCTTCAAATATTTCCATGACCAAAGCTTTTATGAAAACATGATTTCCTCTAGAAATAATGTCATCAACCTACAAAGAAATTTATCTAGCCTGTTCATTCCATTCCCTTAGAATTTTCTTTGTATAATTAGCATATTTATGACATATACCAATATCCTCCATGGTCATTGTTGGTATCAAAATTTATTCTCCTTTGCAAGATGAGTAGCATCACAGATTTAACAAGAAGCCTAGAGATAGATAAATTGTCATGTATGTCATTTTTTAGCTGGGGAGGTGATTCAACTAGCTCTTTATCACTCAGATGTTATAGAAATGGATAGCACCTTCAAAAGGATTTGATCTATCCTTGCTAATTTAGGTTTTGCCTTTTAACCAGGGTGAAAGGACCCATTTTGTAACTTTTTTTAGTGAAGGAGAATGAAAATATCCTTCTTTGCACAAATTTGAAAGGAAACCTTGAGAAAATATGATCAATGCACCACAATTTAACTCTCACGAATTGTCATTTCTAAATAATAGTGATATTTTCTAAACAAGGTTAAGGTTACTAAAGACATTATGGAATTCTGATTACTTTTGCATATTTTGATAGTAGAATTTATTCATTTGTGGACATATAGGGAAAACAGGGGTAGTTCAGGTAGGATTCATTTTTTAAAATATTTTTTGGTGGGAGATTAAGCAGTTACAACTTGATTTTTCCAGATATTTGAGAACCTTCACAAAAATTGGAAAACTAAATGATAGAATGCTTCATAATGCTAAAATATTCCTTCCACCAGAAGGTGTGTATCAATAGAGGCCCATATTTACACGGTTTCACACAATATTTGAGGATTAAACATGAAGGCTCAATATAAAGACTTAATTAAACATTAAAGACCCTTGGTTCCTCACACCTAAGATACACTTGAAGGCTTACAGAAAATCTTTATCAAAAAAATGACAGTAAAGTGATTTTAAATTGTTTATCTCATTACAAGATGAAGGATCTTCTCGTAATGAAATTGTAAATGCCACTAAACTATCACAGGGACAAGATCGTATTGGATTTAGAGGGATTTTAACACAAGATTGCAATAGGAAATATCAAAAGCATTTGAAAACATTCTGAAATAAAAACAGACACTATTTTGAGCAAGATTAACATAGATTAATTTGAATTTGATTAGATTCATCAATAGGGGAAGGTTTCTTGAACAATATCAAAGCTTGTCAATGGCTGTACACTTGCAACCAACTTGACATGATCAAATCTAAAACATAAGAGATTAACAATTTTCTCAGATGGTCTCTTAGGAAGATGGGATTTCTCAAATTTTCTCGTAAGATTTTAAACCCCCCACCATTTGTTTGATTAAAGCATGTCTTTTATAACACTCAATTTACATCCAAGATTCCCCCCCAAGAAAATAATATTAGAGGAACCTATTGTTTGTTATATGTTTGATCATGATTTTAAGAAAATGATGTTTAACATGACTTACGATACAAAAAGTTTCTAGTTGTTCAAAAAGGTGAATCACTACAAATATATTCCATCATTATTTTAACTAGGGCACCCATTCATCTCTCTAGCAACATGTTTTTTATCCTTCATGCACCTGTAACCTCCATCATCTCATCCTTTTCCCACTCTTTCCTCTGCATAGCTTTGCTCTACATCCAGCTTCTCTGGTAATTAACATTTTTGCAAGTGACCCGAGAAATTCCTACTTCAAAAATATCAACCTTTACATTCATTGGACTTCACAAATTAAGCTCTACATCGATTCAACTGTACTTTGTAGACAAAAATGACAAGGAATTTCAGCAAAAAATGATGAAAAAAAATGTGTATTCACATCTCTAGGAGTCTTGGAGCAAAAATAGCAGCAAAATAAGATGAAATGCACATAGCAACTATTAATTCTTCCCTTTCTCAACTTTAGATTAGAGTCGTCCACGTGGAAAAATATCGATTCAAAGCAGGCATGGGGTTGCCTTTTTGCATTTTATGAATTTTGGAGAAAATGCACAATTTTCACATTTTTCCCTAGCCCCTTCACCTTTGAAATACAGGCTCAACACATGGCTTAATATGGGCCTTTGATGGAGCCGATGACTCATTTATGCAATTTTACCCTTTTTAACAAAAAGAAAATTTTTCCAATTTTCCTCCGCTGACCCACCTTCCCACTTGTAACTTTTGATGTGGCCCCCAGTAGAGTAGTGGGTTATTTCATAACTTTGCTCCCTCATACAAAGAGGCAAAAAACTTCAAAATGTTCCGTTGACCTACCTTCCCACTTTTAATTTGAAGTGTCCATCTTCGGGGTCAAAGTAAGACTCTGTCAACTGCCGCTTCATATTTGTTGAATAGCCAATCAGATGACTATTGGGGTCTCTGAGGCCAATTTGGTATTTTTTACAAATGAGACAAAGGTGGTAAATTTCAGCAAAAAGACTCATCGGTATGCATCCAATAAAAAATGAACATGTTTACACCTTTGGGGCAAAAAAGATAAATTCACCCCACCTTTATAAATTTGACTCGCCAATCAGAGCTCAATGGGGTTGCGGGGCCAAATTGATAGTTTTGCAAACATAGCAAAAATGTTACAAGTTACAAAATAGACCCAACTATGCCTCATCCAATCAAAAGAGACCACGTAGCTAAAGATGCTGAGATATAATTTGATAGAGTAAATCACGCCCGTTTGAACAATAAGATGTAGGGGAACTTCACCTTTTGTGCCCATAATTGAATTTTTCTTCAAGGAAAAATAATTTACAAATGATTACAAGGCTCGACAGCAATCCACGACCATACAAAAGGATTTACAATAACACCTTGGTAAAGATAAAACTTGTATGCACCCATTTGGGGTGATATAAATTACGACAGAGCCAGGAAGATTGAAGGAAATGTCTAGAGACAAACGGGGTGAGATCAAATTGAGCACCAGCATTGGCTTTGACTTGGGGATAGGGCACTCCTAGCGAGTGCCACAAGAACAATAGAGAAGACCTAGTTGTGCCTAAAAATCATCTAGGAATGATGTCATTCAAGTAGCTAACCTTCCACAAACAAATTGAGAAACCAACAAAAGTGGCCACCAAGAACCATGGACGTAATCCTTTATATTAATAGAAAAAACATGCAAAGCAGATTCTAAACCAAAAGACTATACATTGTACAATGGTGCATATCTCGATTCTAAATAAATCAATCAAGCTCTAAATTTTTGGCAAATGCATGCCATTAACAGGAAATTCAATCAATTGCTTCCATCTATGGTCTTTTAAGAAGAAGGTATGTCTGGACCAATTCCTGATATGTCACCACTTGAAAAAGGGATCATCCATAATGCATCAAAATTTCCATGTTTTCCCTTATCCTCGTGCCTAGCTACCCCAGGTAATAGCACAAGTTTCATCCCACACTAATGAGCTCTGTTATGTTGACACCTTCTTATTAAATACCCTTCTTCAAGGTTCTCATCCTTAAATTTAATACAATGTTCTCTGATTGGATGCCCTTCTTGTGCTTCATCTAACTCTAGACAATCGATTGATAGCGAGCATTACATAATTTCTCTAACCAATCGTTGATCTTCCATTTGTTGAAGAAATTGAGGGGGAAGATTGAGAGGGTTATACTTGTGCTATCGTAGGGGAAACAAAGCTTGAGTTTGGACCATACTTCTCGAAACTCAAATCTAGATTTTTTTAGTGGAGCTAAGTTTAACACATGGATGTTGTGAATCATCCCAATACAACAATATTTCCAACTACTTCGTAGCCTCCAATTCCTTTAATAGTTCAAATCTCAGAAGTGGATTCTACCTCTATCTTCAACAGATTTATATTGTCGAACTCTGCTTGTGCATTTTCCTTGGGTGATCCATAATTGGTCATTATCATCATGTCACGTGAGAATACGGTATATTCACAGCACATTGGCCACCAAAGGTAATTAAGCCCGAAATCGAGTAACTACCTTATTCAGGAACTGTCATATTTCCTGTAAATGATATGATTCAGGGGAAATGAAATCCATGACAATTTGGGCTGAGATAACCTTCAAATTGGGCCACTTGTTGGGGATTTTGCCTCCCACCCATATTGGTGAAGGAGGGATCAGTGTTTTAAGCTACTAAAATCGTTACACTTATAAAACAGATACCGTTGAAGGATTCTGAAATCTTACCTCTTGAAGTTGCCAATTTCCCATTGCGTAAAATGGGGCTTCAATTGATATATGCTGCAAAGTGAAAGGAGTCACTTGATCATAATAACTTTCAGTCTTCTAGATAAAGACTGTGATTTTTTATGTTTTGGAACAACACACATAGCTTATGAAATTTCATGATGACATCAGATATTCTTAATGTCAACAGTAACAATGCAATTGTCTGTAAAGAGTAGGACTATAAATAAGCTTACAGTATATCTTCACCATATGATCTGAAATCCATGGGTATACGAAGCTTCTGAATATTGCGCATTTACCCTGCACAAGGTCTCAAAAGATTGTTAACAGAAATTGACATTACATGTTTATTTTTTTTAGTTCATTCCATATCATAACATAGAGAAGATAGGAAGCCATGATAAAGAAACTTAAACTCATGGTCAAAAGAAGGTAATTTAATTTATGTCATTAAATTGAAGATTACATTTAGCACCACACCTATGTCGTGGGAATATATTCAAAAGAAAGAATGAATACAGAATATGAAACTGGAAATCTAATGAAGGTAATCAGACCTTAGATCATTGATGAATTGTATGAGTATATCCTATTCAATCCCCACCGTGACATGCTTCCAGTTGCGAACTCCACGGTGCCTGGAAGATGCTTTAATAAATAATTGTCATAGAGATTAGAATTTTTTATTTTTTCCATCAAGTTATATGCCCAATTTTTTGATATACATCTCTTACTCTCCTTTTGGTCAACAAGGACTCGGATGTCCTCGAGTATGAAAACAAAAATATCCAGGAATAATGCAAGTTCATAATACATTTTGTATGCTAGTTTTCATGTAATTACAATACATATTCGCATGAAACACCGCATAGATTTCCATAATTACGACATAATCCTTGGGACTTTGCATGAGAAGTGAGCTAAGTACATGTGAACATCAAGCATTGAAGATCATGATTGAAGATCAACTCTATTTATGCAACTGTTAGGAATAGAAATAAAAAACTACTTATTATCATGCTTAGGTCAGAGAAAGTGTACATGCATCCTCATTATGGTATACCCATGGTCATAGATCTATGGAATCAAAAGAGAGACAGATTGTAATCTAGACTACAGAATATAGAGTTCAAGGAAAGTTTAAATTTTTCATTTAAGGTTGTTAGATCGAATGTGGTATATCTTAAAACAATGATATAGCTAATCAACATGATAGACATGATGTATTTACCATGGAACAGTAGGCAACTCTCTATTCATGTTGAAAAATTTAAGGGCAACGAATGAGAAATTCATCAAATAATGGACATCAAAATCATGAGGGGATCTCATGAAGCATCAACAAATTGCAGAATTTAATAAGCAAGAGAAATTGATGTGACTGTACTATGAATATTAAGTAATCTTGGTTCCATCAACTTCCACAGAAAAGATTCAGAACTATAGATCTTAATAGCGATCAGCTAAGCGCTTTAAGTCTTATTTATAAATGTACATATTGTTTTCCTATTAGGGAAACTTTTAGTGGTGAATATTCAGCATAAATAAATGAAAAATACAAGCTATATGAAATTTGAAATTGGAAATTTTTTTGGGAAGGGAGTCGGCTTGGTTCATCAAATTTTTCTAAGTACACAGTTAGTTTGAGCAAGTTCCTGTACCATTCCCAAATGAAACATGAAAGAGGTAACGGTTATGAGCAATCAATATGAACACAATACAAGTAAGCCTATAGAATATGCAAATTTCATTGATTCAACATAAATATATGATGTCAGCCAATAGTATATTTTATGCTACCATATGGTAGTTTTTTTATATGCTACCGACCGGTAGCATAACTCCATGTTGTCAAACTCTGAGATGGTTCATACAAATAGTGGAAAGTTTTAGAACTTCTAAAAGGGCATAGTCTCTTATGTTGTCAGCGGACAACATAAAATATGCTACCGGCCAACAACATAGAACATATGTCTAAAAGATTACAACGCATATATTGTAGAATATCATGGCGGACAACATATGTTTATGCTACCGGTACGGTACTCTATAAAAAATCTAGTTAATCAAGAAGCATTATAAAAAGCTACCACCCGGTACCACATAGAATGGACACGAACCAAACGTATAAAGGGAAGTGCATTCTTGAAGCACATACTTAGCAATGAGATAAAGTTATCATATGCAGATTTTGTCATTTAGTGAATGACTCAGATCCAGGGAAGATTTTAAGGGTCCCTCCGAAAATACGACTTACATAAATATTCCCATGGCAAATATGTGAAAATTATATTTTTACACGAATGGAATATCAAGACATCATGACGTCACTATTTAATTCTTTCAGATGGTATATTCTAGGAGAATATGCTACCGGTCGAGCTGAACATTATAACTACTTTTGTCGGTTGATAGCATTTTAAGCAAATGCTACCAGTCGGTAGCATTTTTGGCCGATATCATATACCATCAGCTAACAACATACTATATGTTGTTGACCAATAGCATAAAAAATGCTACCGGCCAACAACATATTAGAACTAAAGTCAATTTTCCTAGATTTTCCTATGAATTTCTACGAATTTTTTTTAGGAGGGTCTTAAAATTTACCCTACTTGGCAGTCACTAGGGATTTTTCACATACTTAGTATTAATGGAATGAACAAAGTGTGGTTGTACATACACCACTGAGGGGTCAAGGTATACATATTTTTAACCATGGTGTTCACTATTCATCACTCCAGTAAATAAAATTAATGCAATGATCTAATTTTGTCAATACAAGTACTCTTGAGGCTTCAATAATTACGTAGTTCAGATCCTAATGATCACTAAGTTTAGAAACTATGCATAATTATTCATGACAATTAACACAACATATTTTGGAAGGATTACCAATTTTCTGACAACCATCCACGTTGCATACATAACATCGATTTTTTTTTGAAAACATAGATGTTAGTGAAAGATAGTATTTATGTCGACATATGAATGGATAGTTTTAACATTACTTGTTGGTAATTAACAACAATTGAATGGACTAGTGTAATGGCCATTAAGATTTGATTTTTTGAATTTTGAAAGGAGTGTGTAAGAAAAAAAACAAAATAATGGGTCCAGTGGTAGCTAATCATAATTTGTTAAATAAAAATATGTTTATTTATCTGATAACACATTTTCCAAAGAATAATGTAGGACCCCCAAATACCTAACTAGTTTTATTTGAAATCGAGCATTGGAGTATGCTGTGATTCACATCCTATAATATCAAATAAAATGCTTCATAGCCACGAAAATCCATTACTAATTGAAAGGAATGACTTAACTATTGTTAGGATTTTCTTGTTCTTAATTTAAAAATAAGGATAAATTCATTACCTCTTTTCATAGCAATCCCTAGCTGAACACCTTTAGAATGATTCTAATTTTCAATGACTATAATTGTATCAAGTTAGCCGCATGTTACCTAGTGGAGCCAATTATTGCACTACTTTCCATCGAGAGGGATCAAGACTTTCTCTTCGTATCAAACAAAATTCTTATGAACCATTAAGCTCCATTGTTAGTCTAGATTAGCAGTTTTTGGGGTCATATCATTAACATATTCCATTGTAATCACTATTTATTCAACTATGGATTTCTAAGTTTAGAAACTATGAAATTTTTTTCTTGAAAATTCACATGTAAAATATTTTGGAGCAATTATCTATTGTATGACAACCATCCACATTTTGTAGATCTAATTTTGTCACTAGAAGAAATCTAGAGGCTTTAGGACTTACGTAGTTCAAATCCTAGCGACGACTATGTTTAGCCATGATAAAATATTTAGAGATTAGGGTTAGCATAACACCATTCAATGGACATCTATCATTGACTTAAGAAAATTGTTCTATTACATGTATACATAAGGGATCAACATTTAATGTAATAACTTAATATTAATGGAATGATCGAAGCACTGTTGTAAAAGCACCATGGAGGAGTCAAGATATAAGTTTTTTTAACCATGGTGTTTGCTAGGCATCACTCCAGTAAAAAATATTAATGCAATGATAATTTTTTGTCAATACAAGCACTCTTGAGGCTTCAAGTCTTACGTAGTTTAGATCCTAGTGGTCGCTAAGTTAATCAACAATGAAATAATTAAAGATTGGTCGTATCTATGATTTTATTCACACGACAACAATTATTAGAATGTGAAAAAATTCTACATTCTTTGAACTGGTGAGGGGTCAATATATACGTAGTGTTGATATTAGTGGTTTCTATGTTCAACCACAATGACCTATTAAAACCTTCTCCATATCTAGGTTTATTTCAAATCATAATAGTTATTGTAATGAAAAAAATGCCAATCCGGTGACTACCAAGGGGTACAGATAAGTATTTCTTATCCTAGTGGTCGCTAGGGTCAGCCGCTACATATTTTTTTGGAGCTTAACAATGTATAGGAATCATTAAAAAATAAATATGTGCTTCTTATCCTTCATATTATTATGATCATCCCAAGGATAATCCTATAGCTTAGCACTCGCTAGGCATCATTAATAGGAAAAATCCTAATACATTAACAAGAAACTATATAAATCTTAGGGGTCAATAACATCTGCCTAGATAAAATAATTTGAACTTAGTGTTAGTAAAACACCATTCAATGGACGTCTCTTTAATTAATTATAATTGTATAATATCCTAGGTCATTAAATATCACAATGAGTATTCAACGCATACAAAATTATATTCCTAGTGGTCTCTAAGGTCAGTCACAACAAAACATTTACAAGGTTATTAGTCATTATGATCAATATTGACAAATTATTTTGATCTTATTTGTTCACAAGGCATCATTCACTAGGCATCTATTATTGAATTGAGAAAAGAGTTACATTACATGTTTTCTTCAAGGGTTACACATTAATTATCTCTCATTAGTTTTTTCCACAAATTTATTTGGGCTAAGTGTTGCACTAGATACCCTTGTGAGGGATCAAGCCTTAACTAGTTCTCATACTATTTACTATAGGTTATTGAAAAGAAGATAAAAATTCCACATTTTAATTATAAATGAAATCTTATAATTTTTAGTATTAATATGTCATTATCTAATTTAACTAAAATAACCAGAGGTTGTAATTTTAATCTCTAAATGTTGTATATGTCTTTCTAGAACTATCAATTAAGTGAAACATTATTTAGAATTTTTTTTAGCCTAACTTCTCAAATAGTAGATTTTATAATTCTCTGTTTTACTCATTATCAAAGAGGAACCTACATGGATAGATCTATTTTCATTTTTGCTTTGGCAGTCACATATATGTTTTTTAAAAAAATTATTTCCAACAATTTCCTTAAGTAATCAACCAATTACTGTAAATAAACAAACAAATTATTTGTGTTACTATTATTATTTCATCTTCTAGAATTTATTATCATTATTTCTTTACTACAATTTAATTTAAAATGAAATGTCTATAGAAGATAGGCCACAAATGATCCAAAATCCTTGAACGATTAACAACCCTAACTGAGAAAAATCTATTTTCCTCAGCATTTTTAGCAACACCCATTTTGTTCACTTTCAGACATCGTTGATGTCCATCTCATTTATTTTACGAGTCATTTCTCAATCCTCTTGTGAAAAAAATACCCATAACATGTTTTACATTACTTGCAAGCAGGTTACACACATATTTAGCAAATAATTTAGGGATAGAAAAAAATAATGAAAAAATGATGTCAAACCCTATTAGTTGAGAAGTTTTTGTCAAAGAGCATTATAGAAGAGCTAGATTTCACTACTAGAAGTAGAGAAAATAGGGTTTCATTGAAAAGGCTATATAATATTCTACACACATAGAATTTCAAAATTTTGGAAGGAGTGAAGGTGAGAATGCATACTGATTTTTGATGCCTTCACAAAAAAAAACCGTGCTCTAAATTTTGGCAATCGTACTGTGATATGATTTTCCATTGAATTATTACGCTTACAAAGTTTTTCCTTAACGCCATTGTTCTTGCACAAAGCTTCACAAATTGTAGTGTCCTTGAAATATACTAATGAATGACAATCTATATTAATATGGAATGGATACTTCCAACTTCCACTTTCTTCAGCGCATAATTTACAAAAGACATGTGGCTGACGTATATTTAATGGCTAATTAATGGATATCAAATGGTGCACATATTTTGAATATCACACAAATTTTACTTTATTTAATGTCCAATTAATTTTATGGGAACCACTATATTAACCATATATGCCACACGCAAAAATTATCAATATTAACAACAATATCATCAAAAGAACAACATTCTCAATGTCAATTTTACCATCTTTAATTTACATAGTGAGTATATAAGTATTCCATACTTTGACTATGCTACAAATGATATTTGGTTCAATTAATGTCTCACATACTGACACTCACAAATATTAACCATATATGCCACACAAATATAATATCAACATTATCAACATTATCAACAAAATAACACCATGCTCATTGACAACATTATCGTCTATAAATTGTATAAAGACTATATAAGTATTCCATACTTTGACTATACTACCAATGATATGTGGTTCAATTGATGTCTCACATATTGAATTATCATATTGTCCTCAACAAAAATATACATGTTTACCAACATCATTTTAAAATTATTTTGTTACACAAATAATATCTTCGAATGTGTGTCAATGATCTTGGTGGCACCCATGATACTGATCGTTGGCATTATTTTGAAATCAAAAATGAAGAATATAAAATAGAGAAGTATTATCTTACTCTAACGCATGATATTTTTTCTTTTAAGATGGAGTGCATGATGCAATACTATATTACTTAGGTTTTAAAAATGTAATTTACCTGGGAAAAATACTTACGACTTGAATTCTTACATCTAGTATTTTCTCCATTAGCTTTCTCTCTTGTTCCATTCTTTCACGCTCTAGTTGAATCCTTACCTACTCAATTTATTTCAATGTTTGACTGAATATATGCATGTTATTTTTTATGACCTCTTTCAGATCTCCATAAGAGTGTCTTTTTCTCTTCACATCTTTTATCCAAATTCCATTTTTATTCAAAGGGGTTTATATATTTTCTCCTTCCAAATTTTCAACGTTGATACAAGGGATTTCTTATTTCCCTCTCATTTCCTTTTCAGAAGTAGAAGTGGTTGAATTAACTTTCTCCTTTCCTTTAAAACTAATAACCTTGTATGTTTTATGTGTAATGAGATCTATATCTTCATAGAAATTCCATGTCGATGGTGTTTCCAGTGTTGTGTTTTCTAATTGTTTCTCCTTCTTGAAGGTTTTATTCAACCTATTAATCTTTTATTTGCATTTCTTCCTAGTGAATGTTTTTCCAAAAACTTCATTCAAAGCATATGATATATTATCCCAATGTTTCTTGCCAATATATCAACGATTTAAATGTTCATACACCTCCTCATATTTTGTAATAAATGTTTTCACATTAGATTCTAACCACAACTCTTCTTTGTATTCTTTCATCAGCTCCTTTTTATTTCTATCTCTTTCATATGCATGGATTATTGATTTATTTTTTTCTAATTTTGAATCATTGACATCATTAGAAATATATGGATAATTTAGATCGATTTGTGCATGTGGAATGCAAGGACCTTATTTCTATGCACCACTAGTATTCTCTTGCAAATTTGAGACATTATTTCCATCTAAGTTTTGCACATAGAAGTCCTTTACATGGCAGTTGCTTAGCTGTGTTCAAAAAACCATATTATCTTCATATTTTCTTGGAGTTGATTTGAAAACTTGTGATTAAAAATGTGAAAATAAGAAAAATGGTGATATTTTCATGTCTTGCAAATTTATCAGTTATCTTAAATAATCACAAATGAAACAATTTATGTACCCCATATTTTATCTAAACTTAATTTCATTTTAAATTTTCTAAAAAATAATTATAAAATGGGTACAACGCTCTGTAAAATCACAAAATCAAAACATGTAGAGAACTATTGAAAATTGGTTAATTACCTACTAACAAATGTAATATCTATAATCACTGTGAAATGAGTGTATAAACTGAAATTCTTCAAAATAAAATAGTAATTCTTTACGTCTTTTAATTTTATGTAACTTTGTTCTTCCCCCATTTGTGTATGTGCTCCTTATTTTGGTGTGGCCTCCTTCAAAATGAGTTTAAATTTTTCCATTTTATCGCATTAAATACAGACGTTAGCAGAGTTTGTGTGGATTAAAATTTAATATTGTACCACTTAATATTAAATGTAGTACAAAAAAATAAAAACATACCGTAAAGTTGCATATTTTGCATTACACGGTTTAATGGTCATTTTATGTTTAGGGAAGCACAATATTAATTATGTAACATTTGACCTTACAAAAAGTGTAATTATTATTGTATTATAAATATATTAATCTTTCCCCTACACTAAGAGTTTTATGGATAAAATTATACACATGGCAGTGCAATCTAAAATTAAGGTAACATTTTTATAACATAATTTTCAATGTATGAAAACTACAATTAGACATTGGTTGAGACTTAATTTCAAAATTTAATTGAACTTAAGTCTTAAATATTGATAATTATTAATAAAAACTACGTAGCATGTGTTACTTCTACTCAATAATATATACAATTATTAACAACAAGAATATAAAAAGCTTAGAAACATTTAATACACATAATTGTATCAAAGCATATACTATTTTGAATCAATTAAAGTATAAATTATTAAAAGTAAACTTATATTGTTAAAATATTACATAGGATATCAAAAGCTTAGAAATAATTAATACACATAGCTGAATCAAAGCATATACCACCATCATTAACAAAATAAAGACCAAAACTTGAACTCTATACCATAAAATAATCATAGCTATATAATTAGATAATTAAATACATGAACTATTTACTTCGACACAATATTAATGGTCCTAACTTTAAGTCCAAGAGACCGTTTGGCTATAGATTTTTTTTACTAGAATGGTAGGTGAAAATATACCCTTCGATATGCGAGTGATCCCTATTCCAAGTGTGAATCCACACTTCATCTTGAAAATGTAGGTACTTATTTTGTGCAAGGGATTTCACTTTAATGTGCAAGGGATGACACATTGATGTGCGAGGGAGATTGCACTTCATTGTGCGAGGGATCACACTTTTTTGTGAGAGGAAATCAAACTTGGTAATGATGTACGAGGAAAATGACTCTCTCGCTCTACAATAACCTATCACTATTATGTCAAACTTGGTAAAGATGTACGAGGAAAATGACTCTCTCACTCTACAATAAGCTATCAGTGTCATGTCCATGTGTGATCTTTCAAACTTGGAATTGCACTCAATTACAAATTGAAATACAATCACTAACTTCTCGCCTCCCATTCTAGTCAATATTTAAATTTTAGCGTGTAAAAAAAAATTACGTCACATTGGTCATTAAGCTATACAAGTATTAAAATCTATAGGGGAAATAATCCAATGACTGTGCATAGTCCAATGACTGAGTGGTAATGTGTTGGATAGTACCACTACTTGTAAATATCGAAGTCAAAATTTATAACTTTTTATACTAAGAATTTAGAAAAAAAGTATCGAATAAGATGATTAAAATCAAGTCACATGTACAAAGCAGCCAATAAAAAGGTGACGCATCAGTGATCCCAAAAAGGTGATTTCATTCACAAGTAAGGGCTAATATTAATTTTCTTTGTACTAAAAAGTACCTGTTTTTAATCCCTTAGAAATAAGTTTTCAACAAAATTTAAATGCACAAAAGCAAATTCATGCATTATTAAATTCTTAATCTTTCCCCTACCCTACGTGGTTTATGGATAAAATTATATGCATATCAGTGAGATCTAAAGGGTGTAAAACAATTTTTTATATGTTTAAATATTTGGATTAAATGAGTTTTTAAAGATGTTCATATAAGATGTATATTTTTATTTTCTCATTGTGATTTCAATTATCCATAATGATGTTAAAGATTTAAGTGTGATTTGTACTAACTTTATCTATTTATTTGTGGATACAGTTGATAATGAACTCTATTTTTGAAGGAGCGCATGTGGATTTACTAGCCAGAGGTGTGACAGTTGCGGAGACATTAGTTTATCCATCTAAAGATACACTCCATTGTAGAGACGTGGGGTCTAGCTTATTTGTTGTCACAATAAGTATTGTATTCAATGGTCGAACAATATTTCCATACACAATTGATGATTGTGAAACCATAAGAGAAATTAAAAATAAGGGATAATTTATCCCATGGGAAAGGAAGAAAATGACTAAGCATGTGATTTCAAATGTTTCACATGTAGGGGTTGATGGAATTCAAAACATCATGAGGAGTAACTCAGAGGATACATTTAATGAGGATGAGGGTTTGAATTCTACCAATGATAGTCATTGTTTCACAACTCCTAAAGAAAGGGATGAATTTTCTACAACCTATGTGCTGCTTGTAACATTCCCATTTTAAGACTTTAGAAACAAGGGAATTTTTTTTTATAATATAATGTTCTTTGTTCTAAATAAATCATTATTTAGAGCAAACATTCCATGTCAATCGATTTCAAATAGATAACCATATGTAGTTGTAAATGACTCGGTGATCCACCGATCTATTCATTTCATAACTTGGTAATCTACCGATCTATTTATGTTATCTGTAAGTATACTTTGTATACTTGGTTATCCTACCCTACACTGGGTACTGAGTGATCTGTTTAAAGAACATATCTAAATATTTGTTACCAATATTCATCTGATATCTTGTTGTTTTAAACTTGGCGACGTAGGACAACGTAACTAGTAGTTTGTGATACTTTCGCCAAAGTTTTACAACATATTGTGTATGTCACTATTCCTAGACGACATACTCATCATTTTGGAATATGTCCTTCACATCACTCCTCTATTATCATGATTGGTCTTTATTGACTACCATCAGTCCACTTGTCCCAAGTTTAACCCTAGCCCTAATTAGAAACATAGATTATTATAGGAAGACGCTCACAATGACTTAGGGTAAATGGGCATACTCGGTTGACCTAAGTCAACTGGATGTGCCAAGGTACCCTGAGCCATTCAAAGATACTTCCTATCCTAAATATGCCACTAACTTGACCTAGAGAGAAACTAAGTTCAAGTCCAAGTTTGTGTGTAGATCTAGATGATCAATGTGGAAGGGTGTTGCCACATGTCAACTACAATGTTTTATTCTCGAGAAGACCCAAGTCTTCTCAAAAGTATAGCCCTATAGTTGGCGTGTGCTAAAATCCTACAGAAACTACCTCATCGAGATGTACATACCCCATGGAGATCATTAATACATTGTTAATTTGGATTAAGTATTGATTACAACAACCCTGCTAAACCCTAATCCAACACTCCATAAGTTATTTCCTAAATTTGTTTCATTTAGTCCATGAAGAACTTCCTTAGCTTATGATTGCTTTTTAATGTTTGTTTTTTAGTTGAACCAGTAGTTAACCAAAACAAGACAACGATATCATAAGTTTCATTTAAAATTTACTTTTTTAGGAAGGTTTAACAACTACATATATCTAACTAAAGTGGACTTAAAACAATATGAAGTCTAATAATTGATAATCATATCTCCAATCCTTTTAGCTTACATTCATTAGAGAGAGAATGATTCTTCCCTTACATGATTAAGTGTTAGGGTTTATCATTCACAATATCCATATTTCTTAATGCATGTTCATTATGCATCACATTATTATGTTAAATTGTTTAGGTAAAACACATCATATTATACAAACTCAACAAGTTGCAACATTATAAGGGAAATTGAGTGAATTCCCTTTATCCATCTTATCAAAGATAACAAGATAAGCATAGCATAATATGAAGAATATAAAAAAGATAGAATTTCCATTTCCTTTATAAAAGCATGAGATAATTTTACACAACCAATGAAAATAAATCACATCTCGCAATTCATCATTACAATTTATAAAATTTACAATACTATGTACTTTAGGCATACTACATAACAACAACCTTCATTCTATAAAGTATACAACTTTTATTTTACAATACAACAAAAGAATGAATCAGAATTCCTTACAAAGAATTAGACATATATCAGCCAATGCATCTATAAGTGTTTTCCTTCTTCTATCACTTACGTCGTCCATCTACAAAAATTGCTAGCACGGGTCAGTTCATTGAACTGAGCATGATAAGCTCTAAGCGTTAAAATGAAGTGTATGAACCACTAATTATTTCATTATAGAAACACTGATTTAATGAGATAATTAAAAAAACATCATACAATAAAAATAAGTGATATAAAACAGTTCGGAAGTAAATTAATAAATCCAGATCAACTGTTAAGGGAAGAGAAAAATTTAATAAACAATATCTGCCTAAGAACTTAAATTTCTATTGATCCTTTCAATGGCTTGTAAACAAACAATAGATCTTACCATCCCATTATTTCCTAATTCTATCCTAATAGAATACCACATTTACCTTCTCTATGAGACAAAAGAAGTGTAAACAACATGGTTCAATCTAGGATTATTCATCTATATCCTATGCAAGAACAAGAAGAACCATTACATGCCATGCCCAAACCTATAACATCTGAAAAATAGACCAGGTTTATATCATGAATTACCTGTTCCTTTCTGGGATAACAATCTTGTAAATTCAACATTAAGATATACATCCAAACATAATTTCATAACCATACAAGAAGGTATAGAAAACCAGAATTATCTAACTGTAATTCAAATTCCAATTCTACATGTTAGAAGTTATCAATCAAATATTTGAAACCAATGTTCATAAACAAAGTATCCTGAAAGAGGAGTTAAGCACTACTCAAGTTCATCCCAAAAGATAAAGAGTACAAGAGACAAACCGACTCTAATCCATTTAAACTAGGCAGGACTACTCAAAAACAATCGCTAAAACAAGAATGAATTCTCTTAACAACAAAACCAACTTAGCTATTATCATTCAACCAATGACTTGAACCAAGAAGAACATCAAGTCATATGAAATCACCATCTCGAAATGGAATCAAGTATAGAAAATCTCAAACATTGAGCCTATCCAAAGAAAGAGAAAAGGTAACTCTAATAAGAAAAATTCCATTTAATAAATCATTTCATACAACAAAACAAAAGAAGATCCAGTTTCAAATTAAATATGGTTGAAAGCATATTACAGACCCAAAACAACATTCTAACCCCAAGAGAATACTTATATATCTATATATTATTTTTCAAAAAGAAACCAAGGTCATATTCACTGTATCAGTCGAGAATAACATCCCAAAACAGTTAATTTTCAAGTTTAGATTTACCCACGAACCCAAGACTGAAGACTCGAAAAGGATTCACCACTTAATACAAAGAGTAAACAAATCCTGATTCAAAGTACTAAGCATAAAACAACATAACGGAGAAAATATCCTTCATGAATAGTTTCAGTGTCCAAGGTTAATAACCCAATCCATTATAATGCAAAATAAATGGAAATTCAAAACGAAACTTCACATCCATAAAATTACGACAGAGGTGACTTAGTTGAAAACATTTCTGTCAACCCATAATGTGGGTTTCCTCAAAAAAAAGGTAAATAGCACTTCCTTCTATTCCCATGCCGTTACCATCTCAAGAAATCAAAACAGTAACAAAAAAGAAGTTCAACATTCCTTTAGGAAAGACGTTTCCAGTTCTTAATCTCAAAGAGATTTCAAAATACTCAAATAAGCTTTAACCCAGTTTCTTGGTGATTAAGTTGCTCAAATAAAGAGTTATAAGCTAAATCAAATATATCAACCCAAATATAAGATCATAAAACTTAAGTGTTAAATCAAAGTTCAATGTCAAACCTGATCTTCATGCACAAACATTCAAAACTTCACAAGAAAAATAATGTGAATACAGTGCCAAATAAGAACTCAAAGCAACAATTTAGCAATTCATAAGTTTTCCAAACACTAGTTCCGATCAAAACAAAGCTCCAACACAAGTCTACATCCAGAACGCAACCCAGAAGAGTTCCAAATATCAAAGATATTTCAAACAGAACTCAAGTTTCCCCTAAGTTTAGATCCTTATATTGCCATGAATATCAATTCAAAGCACAAAAACTTTGATAACAAGATCTAAAGTGCAAAAATAGAGTTATAGAGACAAGTTTCGCATACCATTATCACTTGTATGCTATCATAAAACTTGCACAGAGAGACAGTTTTCAAAACTACACTATTTTAGCCATGGTTTCATATCAAACACCACAAGGATTCGTGAAACCCAGCAAGAAAAATAACCAGATAGATATGAAAACATGAATCTCATGAGAGTAGATTTGTTCTAATAAATCATTTCAAAGAAAGAAAAGAATTTTAATAGTTAGAGCCTATCATGCCTGAGAGTGCTTCCACCAAATCTAAGGAGACTTCCAGCCAAGATTCCAACTCTTTTTCTCCTCCAAAAATAGCTTTGAAGTGAAGGTAAAACTATTGGTTCGAAGAACCAGTAAGCTCCATGCAAAGAAAAATCCACCATGCATGAAAAATAAAATAACCTCCTACAAACACGCCTTCTAATTTTCTAAGATGGTTTGTACATAAATACTGAGGGTCATTAATGCCATAAATGCCATTCAATCCAAAATTCTCACTTATCTTTCCCTGCCACTGCCTCCTAAATCTGGCGAGTGGAGCTTATACGTAATCCTCCACCAAGTCAACTAGCCCCTGCCAAATCTGGCAATACTTCATCATTTAAACCCTATCAACTTATTTAAATGCCATTGGAACCATCACCCTTGAGACATGCAACCCCTGAGGTTCCCTTTAATAGTTTACAATGGATTCAAATAAAACTTAGGTTAGTTTAGAAATTACCAACATAGGTCATAAAACATTTTCCAATAAAATTCCCACCTTAGGTTAGGTTTAATTCATAACCCTCTAGTATTATGTATTAGTTAAAATAGCCTAGTATTACTTTAGTAACCCCCTCCCTTATTCATTTAGGACAATGCTTAGGTTAGAACGCCAACCCAAAAAAAAGAATAAGAGGCTTAGGTTAGAACAAAATTCAAATAAGTAAACATAGCTAGAACATAGGTGTTCTTAGCTAGCTTAGGCTACCATTAGGATAATCGTTAGGTTTTAGGACTACAAACACATCCTTCGAGGATTGAATTTTTCTTAAGTCCTTAATGTCCTACAAAGATCAATCACCAAAGACCCAAACACAACATACAATTAAACGAAAACATGTTCACATGAGACCACAAAATTTGTAACATACTAAGTTCAGTCTTGTATGTCCCTCAAACTACTGAATGTCAATTTATCATTCAGTCTAAGAAGAGGATTTGAAACATTCTGTGGATCACTGAAACTAATCCAAGGATGAGTCAGAAGAAGGAATAAGTCTGTAACTCTTAAAGCCAGATTGTAACTCCTTCCAAAGTGAAAATGAATTCTTTATAACCATATAATTTTAGTCTAATGATTTTTAAGAACATAAAAGATTTATCCTTATCAAGCATGATCTTCAATATTCAAAATAACACATCTTTATCCAGAAAATCACATGTCAACACTTAAATGCAAAAGAGGAATATATCAGTTGTCGAGGGTGTTACATGTTTCCCTCCTAAAAAGAATCATCGTCCCGATGATTATCTCATTTTTTTAACAGTTTGCATCAAGGAAAATCATCTTTTCCACTTTTCTTACCATATGTCAGAAACATATCAGCATTATTAAGTTCCAGAAATCAGAATTACATAGTTGTTTATTCAAAATAAATAAATATCTACCCAAAATTGGCTTACTTATTATATTATAAAGATAAAGTCAGTTTTTTTTATCATTCATCAGAATCAATCCTGTTCAAATAGATATGGAAAAGTAGTTTTCATATCATCAAAGTTTTCCCAAGTTGTACCTTCTTCATTAAAATTATCCCATTAAACCTTGGCTTGACTTATCTCATGATTTCTCAAATGCAACTGGTGAGTTTCAAGCACTCGTATGGGTTTAACCATGATTATTCCTGGGTCCTGGACCTACAAGGAATTCCAATTTAACACATGTCATAAATCTAAAATGTATTTCTTAAGCAAAGAAATATGGAAAACATCATGCATTCATGACAAAGCAGGAGGTAATGCTAAATGATAAGCTACAGGGTTGATTACTTCAACTATCTCAAAATGTCCCACGTAATGAGGTGATACTTTGGCAGCCTTGCCAAAAGTTATAGAACTCTTTTTCAGTTTAACCTCAAGAAAGACTTTCTCACCAAGTTCAAATTTCCTATCAACCCTCTTTAATTCAGTATAACTATTTTTCCTATCTACTACATCTTTCAAGCCTTCGCAAATCTATTTAACTTGTTGTTCCATTTCAGTAAGAATGTTAGGTCCAATTACCTCTCTATCCTCCATGTTGTCCCAACTAATAGGGATTCTACATTTTCTTCCCTATAATGATTTGAAAGGTGCCATTTTAAGAGAAGCATGATATGTATTATTGTACGCAAATTCAACTAATGGAAGGTACTCTTCCCACTTATACTGTTGATCCATGCAATACATCTGTAACATATCTTCTAAAACTTGGCTACTCTTTCAATCTGTCCATCCGTTTCTGGATGATACGCATAACTGAAATTTAGTTTAGTCCCTAGAGCTACATTAAGCATTTTCCAAAATCTTGACATCATTTGAGGATCTCTACCTGAAATGATTAATTTAGGTACTCCATGTAATCTAAAATTTTTGTGTACAAATCTTTTAGCCAAAATAGGAGAATCATCCTTCAGATTCCTAGCAATAAAATGTTCTACCTTTGTTTGTTTATCCACAACTACTAAAATAACATCATGTTTATTTCTTGACATAGGCAACCCTTGTACAAAATCCATGCTTATTATTTGCCACTTGTACTGCGGTATGCTATGAGGATACAACAAATTGGCTGGGTGCATATGTTCCACTTTAACACGTTGACATTCAAGGCAATGAGTCATAAAGTCTATAACATCCTTTTTCATTCCTTTCCAAAAATAATGTTTTTTTATATCAACAAGAATTTTTGTAATGCCAGGGTGTCTAGAAAAATGTGAATTGTGAAATTTTGCTAATAATTTCTTCCTTAAATCATTTAGCGAAGGTATATAGACTCTATTTTCAAATTGTAAGATTCCTCAATTATCAAAGCGAAAACCTTTATACGTCAAATCATTTGAATATGCAGCAAATGTTGCTTTTACTTGCTAAAAGTAAGATTCAGATTCCATAACACTTTTTACTTCATCCTTAAACTGAGTTCTTAATGTTAGAAGAGCAAAAATGTGCTTCCTACGACTTAGAGCATCGACCACTCTATTTTCTTTACCCTTGATATAACTGATGTCAAAATCATATTGAGACAAAAACTCTAACCACCTTCGTTGTCTTGCATTAAGATTTGGCTGAGTGAAAATATACTTAAGTCCAAGGTGATCAGTTTTCAATTCAAAAGGTTTACCAAGTAGGTAATGTCTCCAAACTTGTAGTGTATGAATAATGGTAGCAAGCTCTAAATCATGTGGAGCATAATTCAACCCATTTAACTTTAGTTTTCTACTTTCATAAGCTATGACATGACCATTTTATAACAAAATACCTCCTAGACCTTCACCAGATGCATCAGTTACCACCATAAAATATCCATTAGGATCTAGTATTGCAAGAATAGGTGCTGAAGTTAACTATTCCTTCAAGGTTTTGAATGAAATTTCACATTTTTCACTCCAAACAAATTTTTTTTCTTTCTTATGTAAGGAAGTTATTGGGGCAGCTATCTTAGAAAAAACTTTTACAAATTTCCTATAATAGCCAGCAAGTCCCATGAAGCTTCTAAATTCATGTACATTCTTAGGTGTAGGCCACTTTTTTATAGCTACATTTTTTGAAGGATCTACAATAATTCCATTCTTACTTATTACATGTCCTAAATAATTTACTTTTGTGTCATAGAAATAACATTTAGAAATCTTACCAAATAATTGTCTCTTTCTTAATATTCCCAAAACTATCTTCAAATGCTCATGATGTTCCTCAATACTTTTTGAATATATGAGAATGTCATCCAAGAATACGAGCACAAATTTTTCCAAGTATTCTTGAAAGATATTGTTCATTAAATTCATAAATGTTGTAGGTGCATTAGTTAATCCAAAAGGTAAAATCATGAACTCATAATGTCTATACCTTATTATGAAATTTGTTTTATGAATATCCTCATCCTTAATTCACAATTGATGATATCTAGATTGAAGATCTATCTTAGAATATATCAATGCTCCATGCATCTGATCAAATAAATCATCAATCCTAGGGAGTGGGTATCTATTCTTGATTGTTTCCTTGTTTAACATTCTGTAATCAATGCACAATCTAAGGGTTCCATCTTTCTTTTTCACAAAAATTACAGGTGCTCCCCAAGGTGAAACACTTGGTCTAATCAAACCTTTAGACAAAATTTCATGCAACTGAGCCTTAAGCTCTACTAATTTTGTAGTAGTCATTCGATACGGTGCTTTAGAAATAGGTTCAGTTCCAGGCTTGATCTCAATCATGAAATCAAACTCCCTTTTGGGTGGAAGACCTAGCAATTCTTTTGGAAATACGTCACTGAAGTCTCGTAACAGTGGATATTGTTCCATAACATATCTTCTCTCTTCTGTTGATTTAGTAATTTTTACTACATATAAGGTACATCCTTTATTTTTGGCCTTTTTAAGTTGCATAGCTGACAGTTTTCTAACAGAAATCTCATGTTTCACACCCTGAATCTCTGTTATTTTCTACAGGTCATCTAAACAACTAATGTGTTTTTTCAAAATAGTCCACTTTAGCCTTATGTTCTGCTAACCAATTAACACCTATGATTACATCATAAGACCCCAAAGGTGCAACATAAAGATCAACTTCAGTGGAAAAGTTAGGTAAATCAAGGACTGCTCCAAAAAGACACATACTAACCATATGAACAACATTGTTCCCATACTGTACAGTCCATGTTTTATCCATGTTTATAGCTTTTATTTTTAGTTTTGATGCTAATTTACTAGAAAAAAAAAACATTCAGTAGCTCTGGTATCAAAAAAATAGTTATAGGTAAGCCAAATAACTTACCCGAAACTTCTATGGGCGTGGCCTATTTCTCAGCCTGCTTGTCATGGCCTATTTCTTACCCGAAACTTCTATGTATCTTGTGTTGCTGATTATGATCATCCTTCTTTAAAGGACACTAATTCATGTAATGAAATTTTCCATAGTTATAAAATCCTCCTGCATGTCCCTTCCAAGGCTTAGGTTTATTTGTAACCTTAGAGTTATCATTCTGACCCCCACATGACTTCTGTCCATTATTATTGTTCTTAGAAAAGTTGTTTCATGCATTACCAAAAAACTTGTTTGTTGCTGCTTTCTTATTAGTATCAGATGAAAACTTACTTTTCATTCCAAATTTCTTCCATGGTCCTTTCTTAGGTGCAAGATATGATGAAGAGGAGTTGGGATTTTTCTTCCTTACTTCCTCCTTGTGAGTAGAAATTGCCTTTAATTTTTGTTCCTACCTTATGGATTTTTCAACAACCCCTTCCATCGTGGTTGGGCTGTGAACATCCACCTCTCCCCCTATAATGGGATTCAATCCCATGATGAATTTCCATATCCTGAAATTCTCATCAGTTTGGTACTGAGGTACATACTTAAGGAGTTTTGTAAATCATCCCCAGTACTCAGTTACAGTTAGCTTCCCCTGAGCTAAGTTCTGAAACTTAGTAATTTTTTTATCATAATAAGGTTGTGGCATCCATTGTTTCCTGAAGTATCCTTTAAATTGATCCCATGTGATATTAGCTTCATCAATATTCAACTTAGCCTTATGGCTGTCCCACCATGAAGATGCTTCGTGAGAAATTTGATATGCTCCCCATATCGCCTTTGTTTCTTCTGAGAAATTCCTTATTGCAAAGTATTTCTCCATTTTGATGAGCCAATTCTCAGCTCCATCTCCTAATGTGGTGTCATCAAACTTAGGTGGACTTATCCTTTTTATATCATTAGTGAGTTCAGCTGCTAGCCTAGCCTTTTTGTTTTCAGGTTGAACATGTATGTTCACATTGTTATTATCAACACCCACATTGGTGTTGTCCCCTAGAGGTGGATGATTGTTGTTTTCAGTGTCTTCTTCCTCCTCATTTCTCATTACTTTTTGTTTAAGTACAACTAAATGATCTCTTGTGTCTAACAAGGCAGCAAGCATCTCATTAAGT
Organism: Taxus chinensis; assembly: GCA_019776745.2. NCBI lineage: Eukaryota > Viridiplantae > Streptophyta > Pinopsida > Cupressales > Taxaceae > Taxus > Taxus chinensis. The sequence goes on from CM034154.1 coordinate 489,677,602, forward strand.
TTCTGGGAAGTTGTTGCTCCTTCCTCGGGCAGAGGATTATTTGCAACATTTCCTCTTGTTCTAACCATTTTCTGTTACAAGAAAATTTAAGTTTCATCATATTATGGACACAATAGGTCCAAGAGCTGCAACCTTCAGCTCTGATACCAAGATGTAACATTCCCATTTTAAGACTTTAGAAACAAGGGATTTTTTTAATATAATGTTCTCTATTCTAAATAAAGCATTATTTAGAAAAAACATTCCATTCCAATAAATTTCAAATAGATAAACATATGTAGTTGTAAATGACTCGGTGATCCACCAATCTATTCACTTCATAACTCAGTAATCTAGCAATCTATTTATGTTATCTTTAAGTATACTTTGTATACTTTGCTTTCCTACCATACACCAGGTACTGAGTGATCTATTTAAAGAACATATCCAAATATTTATCACCAATATTCATCTTATATCACATTGTTTTAAACTTGGTGACATAGGACAATGCAACTAGTAGCTTGCGATACTTTGGCCAAAGTTTTACAACATACTATGTATGTCACTATTCCTAGACGACATACTCGTCATTTTGGAATACGTCCTTCACCTCACTCCTCTATTATCATGATTGGTCTTTACTAACTACCATCAGTCCACTTGTCCCAGGTTTAACCCTAGCCCTAGTTAGAAACATAAATTATTATAGGAAGACGCTCACAATGACTTAGGGTAAATGGGCATACTCGGTTGACCTAAGTCAACTGGATGTGCCAAGGTACCCTGAGCCATTGGAAGCTACTTCCTATCCTAAATATGCCACTAACTTGACCTAGAGAGAAACTAAGTTCAAGTCCAAGTTTGTGTGTAGATCTAGATGATCAATGCGGAAGGGTGTTGCCACATGTCAACTACAATGTTGTATTCTTGAGAAGACCCAAGTCTTCTTAAAATTACAACCCTGTAGTTGGTGTGTGCCAATAACCTACAGAAACTACCTCATCATAATGTACATACCCCAAGGAGATCATTAATACATTGTCAATTTGGATTAAATCTTGATTACAACAACCTTGCTAAACCCTAATCCAACACTCCATAAGTTCTTTCCTAAATTTTTTTCATTTAGTCCATGAAGAACTTCCTTAACTAAAGATTACTTTTTAATGTTTGTTTTCTCAGTTTAACGAGCAGTTAACCAAAACAGGACAACAATATCATAAGTTTCATTTAAAATGTACTTTAACTTTCAGGAAGGTTTAACAACTGCATTTATCCAACTAAAGTGGACTTCATACAAAATGAAGTCTAATAATTGATAATCATATCTCCAATACTTTTGGTTTACATTCATTGGAGAGATAATGATTCTTCCCTTACATGATTAAGTGTTAGGGTTTATCATTCACAATATCCATATTTCTTAATGCATGTTCATTATGCATAACATTATTATGTTAAATATTTTAGGTAAAACACATCATATTATATAACTCAACAAGTTACAACATTATAAGGGAAATTGAACCAATTCCCTTTTTCCATCTTATCAAAGATAAAAAGATAAGCATAGTATAATATGAAGAATATAAACAAGATAGAATTTCCATTTCCTTTATAAAAGCATGAGATAATTTTACACAACCAATGCAAATAAATCACAACTCATAATTCATCATTACAACTTATAAAATTTACAAGACTATGCACTTTAGGCATACTGCATAACAACAACCTTCATTCTATAAAGTATACAAATTTTCTTTTACAATACAACAAAAGAATGAATCAGATTCTTTACTAAGAATTAGACATATATCAGCTAATGAATCATATAAGTTTTTGCCTTCTTCTATCACTTACGTTGTCCATCTGAAAAAATTGCTAGCACGGGTCAGTTCAATGAACTGAGCATGATAAGCACTAAGCATTAAAACGAAGTGCATTCCACTAATTGTTTCATTAAAGAAATACTGATTTAATAAGATAATTAAAAAACATCATACAATAAGCATAAGTGATATCAAAAAGAAAGGAAGTACATTAATAAATCTAGATCAACTCTTAAGGGAAGAGCATAATTTAATAAAAATTATCTTAAAGTTAAATTTTTATTGATCCTATCAATGGCTCATAAACAAACAATAGATCCTGCCATCCCATTATCTCCTAATTCTATCCTAATAGAATACCACATTTATCTTCTCTATGAGACAAAATAAGTGTAAACAACATGGTTCAATCTAGGATTATTCATCTATATCCTAAGCAAGAATAAGAAGAACCATTACGTACCATGCCCAAACCTATAACATCTGAAAAATAGACTAGGTTCATATCATGAATTACCTGTTCCTTTCCTGGATAACAATCTTGTAAATTCAACATTAAGATATACATCCAAACATAATTTCATAACCATACAAGAAGGTATAGAAAACCAGAATAGTCTAACTGTAATTCAAATTCCAATTCTGCATGTTAGAAGTTATCAATCAAAGATTTGAAACCAATGTTCACAAACAAAGTAGCCCCAAAGAGGAGTTAATCTCTACTCAAGTTCATCCCAAAATATAAAGAGTACAAGAGACAAACCTACTCCTATCCATTTAAACTAGGCAAGACTACTTGACAACAACTGATAAAACAAGAATGAATTCTCTTAACAACAAAACCAACTTAGCTACTATCATTCAACTAATGATTCAAACCAAGTAGACCATCAGGTCATATGAAATTTCCATCTCGAAATGGAATCAAGTACATAAAAGTTCAAACATTGAGCCTATCCAAAGATAGAGAAATGGTAACTCTAATAAGGAAAGGTCCATTTAATAAATCATTCCATACAACAGAACAAAAGAAGTTCCAATTTCAAATCAAATATGGTTGAAAGCATATTGCAGACCCAAAACAACATTCTGACCCCAAAAGAATACTTATATATATTTTTTCTTTTTCAAAAAGAAACCAAGGTCTTATTCACTGTATAAGTTGAGAATAACATCCCAAAGCAGTAAACTATCAAGTTTAGATTTACCCACAAACCAAGACTGAAGACTCACAAAGGCTTCACCACTTAATACGAAGAGGAAACAATTCATGATTAAAAGGACTAAGCAAAAAACAATAGAATGGAGAAAATATCCTTCCTGAATAGTTTCAGTGTCCAAGGTTAATAGCCCAATCCATTCCAATGCAAAAGAAATAGAAATTCAAAACAAAACTTCACATCCATAAAATTTTGACAGAGGTGACCTGGTGCAAAACATTACGATCAACCCAGAATGTGGGTTTCCTCAAAATAGCAGGGAAAGAACACTTCCTTCTATTCCCACACCATTACTATCTCAAGAAGTCGATAAAGTAATAAAACAAAGTTCAACATTCCTTTAGGTAAGACATTTCTTGTTCCTAATCTCAAAGAGATTTCAAACAACTCAAACAAGCTTTTACCTAGTTTCCTGGTGAGTAAGTTTCTCAAATAAAGAGTTATAAGATAAATCTTTTAATAAAAGAATAACCTAATACAAAAATGCTAGAACATAATCAAATATATCGACCTAAATATAAGCTCATAACACTCAAGTGTTAAATCAGAGTTTAGTGTCGAACATGAGCTTCATGCACAAATGTTTATAACTTCACAAGAAAAATAATGTGAATACAATGCCAAATACAAACTCAAAGCAATAGTTCAGAAATGCATAAGTTTTCCAAACACTAGTTTCAATCAAAATGAAGCTCCAACACAAGTTTAATCAAAACACAAAGTTCCAACACAAGTCTACATCCAGAACGTAACCCATAAGAGTTCCAAATCTCAAAGAGATTTCAAGCAGAACTCAAGTTTCCCCTACGTTCAAATCCTTTTATTGCCATGAAGATCAATTCAAAGCACAAAAAATTGGATTAAAATATCTAAAGTGCAGAACTAGAGTTACAGAGACAAGTTTCGCATACCATTATCACTTGCATGCTATCATAAAACTTACACAGAGAGACAATTTTCAAAACTACACTATTTTAGCCATGGTTTCATATCAAACACCACAAGGATTCATGAAACCCAGAAAGAAAAATAACTAGATAGACATGAAAACATGAATTTGATGAGAACAGAGTTGTTCTAATGAATCATTTAGAAGAAAGAAAAGAATTTTAATAGTTAGAGCCTATCATGCCTGATAGTGCTTCAACCAAATCGAAGGAGACTTCCAACCAAGTTTCCAACTCTTTTTCTCCTCCACAAAAGATCAACAATCAAACTTATTTTCCTCCTATGCCTCATATACTTTCCTTCGATCAAAAATAGGCCAAAGAAACCAAAAATAGCTTTGAAGTGAAGGTTGAACTGTTGGTTCGAAGAACAAGTTAGCTCCATGCAGCGAAAAATCCACCATGCATGAAAAACCAAATAACCTCCAACAAACCCACCTTCTAATTTTCCAAGACGATTTACACACAAATACCGAGGCTCATTAATTCCATAAATTCCATTCAATCCAAAATTTCTTCTTATCTTTCCCTACCACTGCCTCCTAAATCTAGCAAATGCCAATTCCATGCAAAAATATATTTCCATCTTTTAGTGGAGCTTCCATGTAAGCCTCTACCAAGTCAATTATCCCTTGCAAAATTTGGTAGTACTTCATCATTTAAACCCTATCAACTCATTTAAATACCATTGGAACCATTTCCCTTCAGACATGTGACCCCTGAGGTTCCCTTTAATAGTTTAGGATGGATTCAAATAGAACTTCAGTTAGTTTAGGAATTACCAGCATAGGTCATAAAACATTTTTCAATAGAATTCCCTCCTTAGGTTAGGTTTAATTCATAACCCTTTAGTATTAGGTATTAGTTAAAATATCCTATTATTACTTTAGTAACCCCTTCCCTTATTTATTTAACACAATGCTTAGGTTAGGATGCCAAACCAACAAATAGAATAAGAGGCTTAGGTTAGAACAAAATTCAAATAAGTTAAAATAGCTAGAACATAGGTGTTCTTACCTAGCTTAGGCTACCATTAGGATAATCATTAGGTTTTAGGACTCTAAACTCATCCTTCGAGGACTGAATTTTTCTTAAGTCCTTAATATCCTGCCAAGATCAATCACCAAATATCTGAACACAACATATAGTTGAATGAAAATATGTTCACATGAGACCAAAACATTTGTAACATACTAAGTTCATTCTTTTATGTCCCTCAAATAATGAATGCCAATTTATCATTTAGTATAAGAAGAGGATTTGAAACATTCCTTAGATCACTGAAATTGATCCAAGGATGAGTCAGAAGAAGGAATAAGTATGCAACTGTTAAAGCCAGATTGCAGCTCCTCCTTCCAAAGTGAAAATGAATTCTTGATAACCATATAATTTTTTGTCTAATGATTTTTAAGAACATAAAATATTTATCCTTATCAAGCACGATCTTCAACAATCAAAATAACACATCTTTATCCAAAAAATCACATGTCAACACTTGAATGCAAAAGAGGAATATATCAGTTGTCGAGGGTGTTACAATGCTAAAACATAAGTGTCCTCAAAAAGAAGGTGACCCAGCTGAAGGGTTTATTTCCCTAGTACAAGAACAACATGTGATTTCACGAGTGGTGTTGGGACCCACACACTTTTGTGTTTTTGTGGAGAATATTATGACTACATGCAATGATTGTTATCCAAGTCTACAATGTAACAATGAAGTTTCCTGGCTAATCAAAAACTTATTTTATCTAGAAGCAAGAACTGCACTTCATTTGAATGGAAATTCTGAACTTCAAGAAACAACTGCCACATCAAACAATGACTTCAATTTGAAGTTCAAGGGGGTTAATTCCAAGTTGATTAATTTTTTTTCAAAAGAACACAAATTTTTTGCAGAAGTAAAAATTATAAATGTCTGTGAAGGAGACATGGTGAACTTTAAAAAATTAGATGGCAATACATTTGGGGTACATGTTGATAAATTAATTACAAATTTTTACAAGGGTTGCTTCATATCAGAAGGATCTCTCATCCAATGGTCTACCAGTTAGTTGGCCCATCAAGATGGTTCTGTTGTGGAAGTAAGGCTAAAAGAAATTCTAGAAGAGTTACCGGCAGAAATGTGGAGTGCATTTAAAGATCCATTTCCTCAACTGGTATACCCAAATTCATATGAATCCTCCATATTTAGTAGTAACGAAAACTTGATAAAAAATACTTTACAATACCTATAAATGTGAAAAGGTAAATTATACTCCATCTAGTACATCAAAGGCAATGGAAAATGCTAAAAAATCAAGAGAATAAGTTTTTTCTAAAGTTGATAAAAAACCATGTTGCAAGGAAGGATGTCTCTCCCATATATATCTAAGCGATTTCAATCACAATTGGAATTTAAGTCTAGATATGAATGAACCTGCCATCAAAAACTTTGTACTTAATACATTCACCACAAATTCTATCAGTTGTGATCAAGGTCAAAATTTAGAAGATAGTATAGATAAATTGAAGTTATGTGTAAGGTATTGATGTCATAATTCATGGTAAAGATGTCATGGAATCACAAAAATCACCTATTAAAGATACAAACAATCTTGGATCAATGGCGGGAGGAGGGAAGTAAATGGAAATACAGGAAAACAAAAAAAAATGCCAAACAACATTGCAAATATTGCATTGATATCCAAAATGATGGAGAGGAATTATGATATATCCCCACACATGTCTCATTCAGTGGGACAAGATGGCACTAAAGTAACAATGAGACTGCTGCCTACATGTTATAATTTTTCTTACATACTACAAAAGTGTAACAAGGTCCTTTCACTATTGGGCCTTCCTTGAACGTCACAACAAAATATGGCAAGAACATTTCTCCCATGTTTCAATCACCATGAGCAACTTCACCAAATGTGATGAGTGCACAGAGCTTAAGAACAAACATGCAATGAACTCCTGTCCAGAAACACTAGCACAAATAAATCAACACTAGAAATAGAACAATGATTACATTCAAAGTTGTTGTACAACTTACTATGCATGTAGAGTGTAATCAAAACAAAATTCTAATAACTATTTGAGCATTGTGCATGACAAAATGGACAAGATGAAAACTGCAATACCAAGGATGGGTAAAAAAGTAATATCAATAAGTAATGCTATTAATCTCCCCGTCACCTTGATTGGTATGCTGACACATGGGCACAAAATAGGGGGTTTCTGACACTTTGGTCTCCCTTTTGTTGAGTGAGGAGAAAACTTCCCAATAACATCATTAGAACTGTGTATCCGTAATCTAGAAGAACCACTTACATATCAGTATGGTGATTTGTTATATAGTAGTGGGATGTCAAAAAACCCATTACATGATGCATTGTTGAAAAATGATGCATATGATAAGTGAAAGGAATATAAGAAGAAAAAATGAGGGTGATCATACAACTAATATTGTAAGAAATTGTTCAATTTCATTTAGAAAACAATCACCAACTCTCTACTTGCAACTAGATAATGCTGCAAGTGACAACAAAAATAACACATTATTTGTGTTTTCATCCATGCTAATAGCTCGAAGGGTTTTCAACACAGTGTATGTGAGTTTCCTTCTAGTGGGTCACACACATGAATACATAGATGGAACATCCGGCCCATTATCAACAACATTGTATAAATTGGATATATTCTCTTTGCCACAAATAATGGACACTTACAGAACATTCCAAGAGGATTCCAACAAATTCACTCCATACCTTATTGAGGAATTCTATGACTTTAAGGCCTTTGTGGAGCCACACTTTCTATAAGGTAGCCACAAGATCATGGGTTTTAGCAAACCAAAGATGTTTAAATTCTATGTTAAAAAAAAATCCCATCATGAAGTTCAAAACATCAATTTTGGAGTCCGTCTGGTCATACTCAATTGAGATCTAGAAAAAAGTGGATTGGAAACATTTCTTTCCTGAAGGGGGTCCTCAATTGGCACCCTTCAAAGAACCCAAAGAGATGGAAGACATACAGAGAGGCATTAAAGCATACATCACCCACTAGGAAAACATTTCAATAGAGTGTGGAGAAGCATACTATGTTTCAAAGATTACATATTGGAAAAATGTTCTATGTGCCCTAGAGAATCCCTTTGTCAATTGTAACATGACAAGAAGAGATTTTTTTTTGTCCAAAAATAATTCAGGATAGCACAATGTATGATTAAATATCGGGTGTGCCATGTCTTGACATGGATAACTGTTACTGTCAAAATGTCCTTTCATATAAGGATATATATGTCGTACATATTTGCGATAGACCTCGAGAGGGATTCGAACCAATAGTGGATGTGAATGTTGGGAAAATGATACTAGTAATACTGACTGATGATAATGTACCTATATGGATGAGCAAGGAAGAACTAAAACTAAAACAAGATGTTTACACAAACACTCAAAAGATAAGGGTACACTAGTGGGAACCCACAGGAAAAGGAAATACATAAAAAGAAAGGTACGAGGAATTATTTTTGAAAAAGAAATGGTGGTGAAAATCAAGGAACACATCAGATATTGATATAAATAATGTCATCTGGGCATGGAGTCTAAGTAATACATGGAAATGAGTTCAAATTAAAATACTGAGTTGGGGTCATGAAGCTATCTAGTAATACCTTGCACAGATTCAAGAACAATAATCAATACCCTTGTGAGGGATCAATGCTTATATAATTTTCTCAAAGGATGGATTGTCTATGGAAATACATTTTAAAATCCATTTCCTTAGAACAACTTGTTTAGTGTAATTCTTAACTCTTTGTTGTTCTTTAGGATTTAAGAATGGAAAAGCATAAAAGTAGTTGAATTTATCACACGTAACTTACATATTTACAATATCATGGTATTGTTTTATATAGATTTATATAAAAATTATATCAATTATAATATACATAAAATATTAAATAAATATAAATTTGAAGTATTTCAATAACTACTGTTTTGTACTTTTTAAAGGGAAATATTGTAAAATTACCGTCATCTAAAAATTTCTTGGCGGGTATAAAAGGCCATCAAATTTAACCTCTGGGCTGACGCAAATTTTTGGCACCTAGGCTTATGTAACTTGCCAGCGGCTAGTTTTATGTAGCTTAGCGGTTGGTGGGCTTATGAAACTTTGTACCTGTAGGTTGGTGTAGATTTGTAGCCACTAGGATTATTTCACCTAGATGAATCTACTCTTGTGTAAATTAGCGGCCACTAGGCTTATGTAAGTTAACAACCTATACGTTTATATAAGACAATAACTACTACGTTTATGTAAATTAACATCCTATATGCTTATGTAAGATATCGACTACTAGGATTATCATGGTATTATGTAACTTAGAGGCCACAAGGCTTATGTAACTTAGTGGCTGTAAAGGAAAATTTAACTTATTGGACACAAGGTAGATGCAAATTTGACCCCCACTAGGCTGATTTCAGCTAGCATGCGCTTTCATCATGTATGTTAGCAACCACGGGAATTATGTAAGATAACGACCATTTGGCTTATGTGGGGAATTCAAATAAAAACAAACTAGAAATTCTAAAATAGTGAAACTAAAATCCTAAAATCAGGATTTATAAATTAGATTACAATAGTGGTTATAATAAATTGGATAGGATTTAGTCCATGTAAACCTATTCCCAAAATCTATTCCCTATTCCTATTATTCCATTACTGAATGCTCGCACTTCATCTTGAAAATTATCCTACTTTATCATTCAAGGTATTTCATATTTTTGTGTGAGGGATCGTACTTAGATATGTGAGTGATCTCTATTCCAAGTGTGAACTCACACTTCATTTTTAAAATGCACCTACTTTTTCATGTGAGGTATTGTACTTCGATGTGCAAGGGATTGCACTTTGATGTGAGAGGGATCACACTTCTTTGTGCGATGTATCACACTTCGTCGTGTGATCAATCACACTTCATAGATGCACAAGGCCAAGAATCCTTCACACTACAATGAGCTAATAATGTCACGTCCAATTGTAAGTTTTTGAACTTGAAATGTGCTCTCTTGCACATTGAAGTGCGATCACCCACTTCTTGTCTCCCATTGGACTCAATATTTGAATTTTAGCATGTAAGAAATAAAACTACATCACAGCAGCCACTAGGCTATATAAATTTTGAAATCCATAGGGGAAAGAAGCCAATTACTATGCATAAGCTAATGAATGTGAGTGGTAATGTGTAGTATAGTACCACTAGTTGTAAAAATCGAAGTCAACATTTATGAATTTTATACTAAAAATTTAGAAAAAAAGTAGCTGAATAACACAAGTAAAATCAAGTCGCATGTACAAATCAGCCAATAAGAAGATGTAACTTTGACCCTTCTAGGTTGATTTCACCTAGCATGCACTTTCATCATGTAAGTTAGAAACCACTAGGCTTATTGAAGATAGCAAACATGAATCTTATGTAAGAAAACAATCGCTTGGATTATGTAAGATAGCGGTCGCTGGGCTTATGTAAGATAGTGGCCACTTGGCTTATGTAAGATAGTGGTTGTTATCTCAAGATAACGGCTTCTTGGCTTATGTAAGATATTGGGTGCTTGGCTTATGTGGGGAATTCAAATAATAACAAAATAAAAATCCTAAAATAGTGAAACTAAAATCTAAAAATTGAGATTTATAAATTGGATTATAATAGCGCTATTGGAATCCAATGTTAGCCAAATTGGAATCCAATAATTAGATTATTGGAATCCAATAATAGTGATATCAGATTCTAAGAATAAAAAAATTGGAACTCGAATAAGTCCAATAATGGAAATATTGGAATCCGATATTACTACTAATGGAATCCAATATTACTAATAATGGAATCCATTATAGCCAAAAATGGAATCCAATATACACAAAAATAGAGATGGATTTATTCTAATACTTGAAATAATGGAGTCTCAATTCACTGGAATATGTCCCAATTTAGTGAAATAAGCATTTTAATGAAGAATTAGAATATGGAGAGAGAAGAAAAGAGAGAGATATGTTTGATCACTATGATGAAGATGAATCCTTTTTCGATGATGAAATTATTGACTTGAAGCACCGTGATTACATATATGGAAACATTATAGGGCATTGAATAAGTTTCAAAACACTGTTATGAGATCTATACTGAGATGGTAATATGATGATCTTCTCTGAGCATAAGGTAGTAGTTACGATATGGAGATCACTACCTTAATCCTCTTATTCTTCAAAATTCACCTTTGTGGCCAAAAATTAACTCCAAGATGCTCAAATAGATGTAGTCACTTAGTAACTTCACTCCTCTCAACAAGATAACTAGATTATTATCTCCAATTTAGTTTAATTCTTGCAAATATGGCTCTTCTTCTCTATGTTAAGTAGTCATTAAACATGAAAAACTATTCTCTAGGCCTATACTATCTTATCTGTTGCTTAGACCAAGATTATAACTCCCCACTGATGCTTTATCATCCATCATGAAAGGTTCTTACTCACAAAAGCCCTCACACTTCCCTATAGGATTCAATCTGGTTTTTCCTTCATTAGGATATAGTCTAGGATTTAGGCTAGTTGATAAATACATAATTGAATTCTAGAAAAAGATCTAGTTACTCACCTTTATACTACTCCCTGAAGATATTATTCCTTCAATTCTTCACTTCCCTTATGATAGTTTCCAACTATTTTGTTAACATTCCTCATTATCATAAACTTCTAAGGATTTGAACCTCAAGCACAATCGGTAATGATTAATGAGTTCTTCCACCATTAAGGCTTTCTGTAATCCTTGGAGACATCTCCTCAATCTCTTTAAGGTACATTTAAAACTAGGTTAGGATATCTAATGCAAGAAATTACTACACTAGGCTAAATTAAACACCCACAATTTTAAACTATATGCTGGATTAAAGGGCTTAAGAGTCTTTAAAAATGATATTTTCTTGCTAAAACTATGTCTTCATTACCTAGGCTGACTGTGACTACTCTGTCATGAAACTCTCTCCATAGGTGATGATTCAACTTAATTATTTTTACATCTCAATTTCAACCTCTGCACAAATTTTTCTACATTTTTTTGGTATTTTTCGTTGGTTCTATATCAAGAAAATATAAATTATTTCTCCGGTGCACTAGTTTAGGGGTTTACACCACTATAACTACCTGAGAATTAAAAACACGTATATTATTAAATTCTTACTCTTTTTTGAATATGTTGTCTTGAGGAGGATGAGTAAACTTTTTAGAAATTTCTTAGACACTTGGTTCTCTTTCAAAAATCTTCCAAATTATCTTCAACTCATACTTCTCCATCGATCTCAGTCTTGGTTCAATGGAACACTTATAACCCTCGGGTTCAGATTTCACCAATTTTTCCACTCTTCTTGATACAAAATAAATATAAAATTACACACATAATGATCCTTACAAGATGTAATTAAAATAATCCTACCAGTATTTAAAACTATAAGAATTCAATACCTACTGTGAAATGATAATTCATACACAATATCACTTGTTTCACTGGTGTTAATATTTCTACGTGTCCCAGTGTCTCATCTTTCATGGTCTTTAGAACATCATTATCTTAAACGAGAGTTTTGATCCTTATCACTACTTCTGGTGCTGCACAAATATTCAGAGCTTGGTTGGCTTTCTTCAATTCATCCTTCAGATTTTAGAGAAATGCCTCATAATTTTAAATTTTCCTAACTACAGAGGCCCTTGCTCTTTCTGTTGCTTGTTCAAGATCCTTTGGAACTGGAATTCAAATTGGTTCATCTTCTAGCACCAAATCAACCAATGTGCACACATAATGCATAGCCAATAGAAACTTCTTAGGTACCTTAGACTCAAGATGAGGTCTTATTTTTAGAATGTAGTCACCAATTTCTTCTTCCATGCTAATGAAGGCCTCATTCTTCTTATGTTCTAGTTCCCTTTCTCCTTTTAAATGCATTATTTATGCATTTTTTTCCTTGTTATCTTCAAGTATCACTCTAATGGTGGCATAATTATCAATTTTCCTTTGCGCAAACTCTGTAGATACCTTAACCAAAGCATTTCTCACCTAATCATCAGACACTAGAGTAGGCTTGACTGTCATGTGTTTGATTTGGGGTTCCTTCTTCACTCTCATTGATACACAATATTCCTCATAGATGTTGAAATCTAGATCGTCCATATGGGTCTACATAGACTAAGACAATTTTTTCCTTATGCATGTGGTGGCCATGTCTAGATCCATCACCTCCCATCTATAAAATTCTTTAAGGCCTATTGTGCTCTGAAACCAGGGGCGGATGATCTTGTTTGTTTCCACAACATAGCCCATACTTGGCACAACATATTCTTCACTTGTTCTCTTTGTTCTTGTTCCCTTAGGAACCTGAGCGCCAACATTTGGAGCTGTCCCTTATTCTTATTGAGAAGTAAAATGTGCACTAGATTACTCTTGCACTATCTCTTCTACTTCCTTCATCCCTTCCTCTTCATCTTTCATTTCTTCATCTCTGGGTTCCTCTATATCTTCTAGTTACATTGGGGTTCTAGAAACGCTCTCTTCAGACTCTTCTGCTTCCTAATCCAACTTTAGCTTTCTCTTTCTCTTCTTCTCAAGTTCCTTTTTCTGAGGGGATATTCTAGGTGATATTCTTATAGGCTATGGTGTTCCTATACCTTAGGTCTTGGTTCTTGTAAATACCATCTTAAACTAGTGTTGTTCAGGGATTACATCCACATCCAAGTCTTCTTCTCCTTCTTGTTCCTGTGGTGGATAATCCTTGTTCTCACTCTCCATTTTTTCTATGGTTTTCCTCTGAACTCTATGATCCAAACCTCTACTAACTTCTTGTTCCTCTTCCTCCTCGTCTATCTATATGGTCACATCAAGATTTGGAGCTGGCACATTCTCCATTGTGTGCTTTCCCTCACACGTCCCTATGAGCATAAACTCATTCTCCACATAATTCTTATTCTCCAACCTACACTTGAGCTAAAGATATATGATCATGGCTCCACTATCCCCAATAGCCAAAACTATCGGCCTCATACTTCTGATGTTTGAAATGAGCCTTTCAATATAGGTAGACTGACCCAGATATACATATGTTTTTATAAGGGTGTGATAGTCATAATATACCTTTAATAGGTTGAAGTTCAGCCTATGCACATCAGAAAATCTATGAATTGAGGCCTGGAAGTAGCACGCAATGAAGGCATAGGGAAATTTGCACAATGGACTCAATGTCCCATCCTTTATGAAAAACCACATGATGCAGAAGTTTTGATACACCATAAACTATATTGCCTTTCCTACTACCAAAGGTAGTTCCTTTAGAATGTTTCATTCCTCCTCAAATGCTGCACGAAGCTAGTCATACGAAATTTATTCCCTTTTATTGAATGGGCCACTCATTAATCCTTCATATAAATATTTCTTGAAACTTTCTGTGAGGGAATTCTTCTCAGCGGGGTATTTCCAAATTTTATTCTTTGGCCCATCAAGAAATCCAATTTCTCTAAAAAATAAGAGATAAGGAGATGGTGCCAAAACTTATCTCTTCACCTACATGCACTTCCTCAACAATGGTTTCTACAATATAACCTTCTAAGTTGTAGATTTATCCCTATGTCATCTTTTTTACAATGGATAGCCACATTGTATTTACCTAAGACCATCTCCCTTGATCATTCAACTTGGTGAGAAGATGTACAACTAGCTACACCATAGGGTACTTCCTCAATATGTAGATGTCCATTCCACACAGACCCTTGTTATACACCAAATCCTTGTTTGTGGCTATAATCATTGCTTTATCAGTCATATCACTACCAACTTCTGTCCCTATGCTCTTCAATCCTATAAATGTTGTAATTAGAGCCGTTATGAGCCTAACCCTTAGTCTAATGAAATAAAAGAAGTCATCATGGACTCTACTCATAAGCCATTGTTATAAAGGCTCATATTTTCCAAAATATGGGAGATAATATAGTTGATAAACTCCTACCTACTTAAGTAACTTTTCCCCAATGTCATCATACACTAGCATATCTTCTACTGTGCACTTGTTGTTCTTCTTATTCTAAAAAACATTAAACACTCCCTTATTATCAGTGGTGTGGTGGTTTTATTAATTTACTTTGCATATGTGGATGTGGGAATCCCAATATGTCCTGACTATTACTCCTTTCTGTGTACTAAAACTATGAAAAATTTCTCTCGGGAGCAATTTCAACCTCAACTTCCACCTTTTTCTTTCCTTTTGTGCATGCTGCAGGTGCTTTCTTTGGCGCCATCTTAAAAATCCTCCCTTTTATCTTCTATGTCGAGTAAATTCAAACCCAAGCTCGAAATCACATGCCCGAGCTTGAACCACATTCCCTAGCTATTTCTTAACACTTCTCCTTCACTCAAACCCTTCACCAATGGGGACACAAGCCTTTTTCACATACAAATCTGCTCTCCACATATGGTTTTACAACTCTTCACACCTCAACACAATTCACTTGGCTCGGTTGCACTTAGCTCACTTGAATACTTGTGATTGCAAAGGTAAAAATGAACCCGTAACATGTCCTTATATAAATTTTCAAAAAGTTAGTGCATTTATTACTCCTTCACCTACTAATAATCATCTCATTAATTTACCATTTTAAAAATTCCCGATCAATTTTTGTGAGGTACAATTTTGTGCCCCAGCTATAACCTTCTAGCATGCCTTCCTACCCTCTAGCTATAAACTTCTCTTCCTCGCGCTTTCATGCATCGAGTACCTTAACATTATGCCTTCTCATAGTAGTTTCCACAGCCGCTACTTACCTCATGTTATACTATCCCTTCATTCATTTCCATCTATGGTCTTCTTTGGAAGTAATCTCCTTTATAAAAACTCCTTTCCATACTTGAATAACACTTGTAACAATTTATTCTCATGTGTACCCATTTGTGAATAACAAATAACAACCACCCCACACAAAATGGTATGCGTAGTCCTTTGTGCATAAAAATACTTTAGATTGTAATTAACTTCCAGCGCGCAACCACACTTATTACACAAAACACCAAACTAAATTGACAAAGCATAGTGGTAAAGAAAGAAATACATTAAAGGAAATACAGAAAGGGAAACCTATACTAAATGGCAAAACTACCTTATTACAAACACCAAGAAGACTTATTTATCATAGGGCTTCAGCCTACTCCTGTTAAAGCAACCAGGTAGCCACATTCCATCAAGCTCCTCTAACTGGCAAGCGTCTGAGTCAAGTATATGGGTGATAACATACGGTCCCAAATAATGTACCTTGAGCTTGCCTGGTTGGTGCAAAAAATTAGAATCATAAAGTAGTACCATCTTTCCAACCTCAAGATTCTTGTCCCTGATGTGTCTGTCATGACATGCCTTCTATTTGGCCTTTTCCTACTTCTGACTCTAACATGCTATGGTGCACCTCTCATCTAATGGTATTAATCTGTCAATTATTTCTTCTAATTCTTTCTCATTAGCTAGACCTCTAGTGTGCAAAATAAGTAAAGAAGGTAACATGAATTCCATAGGAAGAACTACTTCTGTGCCAAACACACCAAAAATGGCATGGCCTTATTCAACCTCTTGTAGGTTGTTCTATATGCCCAAAGCACACCAGAAAATTTATCATCCCAGCCTTTCCTTCCAACATCATAATATTTTGTCAAATTCTGGCTCAATATCTTGTTAAAGGCCTTAGTAGTACCATTTTCCTAAGGATGATAGGGTGTAGTCTTGTGGTGTGTAACCATAAATTCATCTAGTAATATCCTAATTGTCTCATTCAAAAAGTGTGTGCCCCTATCACTTATCAAGTTCTCCCGATATCCATACCTAGTAAGAACATTTTCCCATAAGAACCTGGTTGATGTAGCTATTGTATAATACTTTGTAGGTGTTACATCTACCCACCTCATAAGATAATCCATGTAAGTGATGATATAGCACAATCGCATTCTATGTGTGGCTAGTGAAATAGGACCTATAAATTTTATAACCCATTTCTCAAATGGATCTGTACTAGCAATAGGCTTCAAAATCATTTCATCTCTTTTCCTACATTTTCCAGGGCATTGACAATGATCACATGCCTTACAATACTCTTTACAATCCTTGTATAAGGTCTCCCACCATATTCCAGCAAGTAGAATCTTACAAGCAGTGGTGTCACCTACATAGTGCCCACCTACAATACCACCATGAGCCTCTTCCATGATATTTGTGCACTCATGTTCAAGTACACATCAGTGTAATAATTCATCGTGGCCTAGTTTGTATAAATATTCACTGATTAACATAAAGGGTACCATGCGAATTGCAAGTTGTTTCTTCTCCAATTATTTCATTCGCTCTGGTGCCATACCTGTACGTAAAAAGAAAACAATATCCTCCAATTCTTAAGGTGTGTGATGTAACATGTACAACTATGAATCTAGCATTGTATCTTCAATTGCATGTGTGTCTTCCCCTAACTCAATCTATGAAAAGTTTTCTGGGCCAAAATGAATTTTACCATGTTTTACCACAACTGTGAAATCAAATTCTTGAAATAAGAGCACCCATCAACATATGTGCCCTTGTAAAATGGGATTATTCACCAACTATTTTAGTGCCATGTGATCAGTATAGAATACAAAATGTGTTGCTAGAAACTACTGTATGAATTTATGCAGTGCATGGATCATTGACAAGGCCTCACACTCTGTTGTTGTATAATTTTGCTCTATAGGAGTCAAATTTATACTAGAAAAATAGATAGGATGATCTATAATACCTTCTCTAGGTTGAGCTAACACCACACCAACGGCTATGCTAGAGGCTTCCACATGTACATGAAATGGTTGGTTCCATGAAGGAAAATGCAAAATAGGTGATATTGTAAGTCTATCATTTAATGCCTCAAATGTGTGTTGCTGCAGTTCTCCCCAATAAAATGTCCCTTTTACTTTTAGTAACTCTTCCAGGGGTGTAAAAATCTTTACATATCCTTTCATAATTTTTCTATAATACCTTGTGTTTCCCAAGAATCCACGCACCTCACTCTAATTGGTAGGCTCTTCTAGGCCTATAATAACTACAACCTTAGCTAGATCCACTAACAAACATTCCTTGTAGATTATGTGCCCTAAAAAATTTCTAAAAGGTGTAGAAAACACACACTTCTTGATGTTTAAAGAGATGGTAAAATATTTACATATTTCAAACATTAAGAAAAACAATTGACAATGATCCTTAACAAGTCCATACACCTTCTAATCATCGAAGTAAACCTACAAGAAGTTGTGAATAAAATATTGGAATGCTAGAACAACTATGCACGAAAATACAGCAAGATAGTTTTTCAAACCAAAGGGCATCACAATATATGCAAAAATTCCCCATTTGGTGGTGAAATTCATCTTCTCTTGATCCTCCTATGTAATTCTAACTTGATGATACCCAGAGAATCCATCTGTAAAAGAATAAACTTCATGTCCTGCAATGCCTTCTTATATTTCCTCTATGAAAGGTATAGGAAAAGGATTAATCCTAAATGTAGCATTCAATTCCCTATAATCAACACAAATCCTAATCTAATCATATTTCATTATACTGATCACCATGGGGCTAACCCACTCTGATTCCTCTAAGGGCTTGATGATGCCAAATTTCATTATTTTGTTAATTTCTTCCTTAAATTTGATGCACAGGTTAGGGTTCATCTTGAAGGTCTCTTCTTGACTTGGTAGGCACCTTCTTTCATCTCAATATTCATCTCTCCTAATGACTCATGCACTCCTTTTAACTTATGGTAGCCCCTAGGAAATAAGTTCTAAAAAATCCTATAGTAACTCAATTATCTTTGCCACTTCAAAATCAGTCCAATAATCCCTAATTATTTCCTCCTTAGGTTCATCATCTGTTCAAATGTTCACTTTCTTGGTCTTCATAGGTTCATGATAGGCACACATGTTCTTATCTACACTTTCTAACACTTCATGCATACCTGTTGAATTATCTATATCCAAATTTTCTACTTCTTCATCATCCCCTAAGTAGACCATTTTTCCTTTTTCTTTCTCAAAACAAGTGCACTTAAATATCATGGAATCTATCTATTCTACTTCATAAAAGCATGCTTCTGAGTCTACCTCTCCAAATAACTCTTGAATGAGTTCTTCATTATTTGCACTTTCTCCCATAGTTAAGCACTTTATAACCCTTAATGCCTCTTTCACCAGAGGTTTAGTAAAGAAGCAGTCAAAATTCTGGATCATTCCTGTAATCAATTCATGCCAATTTCAAGTCTCGCTATGTAACTCTACATAAACATACCAAGATCATTCACAGCCTTATAACGTGGAAGAAAGTTTGTGCACCCAAAGTGACGGTGGTAGAGCTTCCTGCCCCTCTATCTAGAGTCTCTCATAGTACTGAACGTGGTGTTAAACAGGTTGATTACCATGATACATGTAGATTGTATTAGGTGCATTTCTCCTGAGGAAATGAGTGGTTGGATAAATTTTCACTTCATTCCATTCCATAAGATTATCTCTGTGAACCATCCACCAGCACATAGTTTTCCCACACAAGGTATATACTAACATATTCCTTCTTTCCACTTTATTTTTCCACTACTCCTCCATGGCACACAATAATACCATAGTATCTCCTTCTCCATTTTACTAAGGTACAAGGTTGTTACCTATCCTCCGAATACCTTGAGTTTTACTTCTCCACACAAATGTTCTTCTTACTTCGTGCCTAACCATCTCATAGGTGCCATGTGCCGAATTGTCACAAACAATACTTGTAGTATCACTAAGAGACTATGCATTTTCCCACTGGAGGATTCCCTCCTTTGATGGTTCAAGTACTTATGTTTCCCGAATGGCGTGTACATAAATTTTGTTCAGGTCTTCCTCACTCAAAGGTTCAACATAAGGCGCAGATTTCCTATCTGTCAAAACGATAAGAAATATTTTTTTCGTATTCTCAAAACTCATATACCCCTTGTTGAACTGTAAATTATCATTATTTGCATAACACCAAGGTCACACAAGTAGATTTGGGAAGCTTTGTGATTCTAAAAATGCTAAGACCTCGAATTTCCCATTGAACTTGGCCCCTTATATAGTAATGGATGCATCATTTAAAAATCTTATGGGAGTGATCTTAGTTCAATTGGACATGAACAATACATTATAGGATGGATGTAATGGAGGTATTCCCATATGTACCAATGCATCTAAATCAAACACATTAACTTCCACTCTTGTATCCATCAATATATTACTCGAGAGCCACCCATCCACAACAACATTCAGAGTGATCTCCTTATCATAATCCAAGCAATGAGGAGGAAGATTAGCATGTAGGATCTTCCATTCATTCTCTATACCTACGTATGAAGTGTTTCCCTTTAGCCAATTCCCTAATAATTGAATGATATTCTCTTGGTGTAACATTTTTCATACCTATTTCAAGTCATCAATATCTTATTGAACTGTCTCTATTGCCTTCTTTTGTTCTAGCTTCCATGACTGCTCCTTCAAACACTGTATTTCACCCTGAATGTTTCTGAGTGCCTCCATGGTTTCCTGATAAACCTCCTTCTGATGTGTATGATCTGGGTACCTTACATGTAAAACTTCCTCCTTGGTGATGGTAGGATTCTACTGTAATTCCTCTCTGGCGTGCACAACTTTAGCGCATGAAGTAATCTTCACAAGTAATACCTCAGGTTCCAGTGCCAACTTTAATATCAAGTGATTTTCCAGAATGTGTTGTATTCTAACCTTCCATGTGCCTTTTTTCTCCTATTTAAGTTACTTTCTAAGATGCTCATATAAATCTAGGAATTCCTCATAGCTGTGATTCTTTCCACAAAAATAGCAAGTAATATTCTGAGGACATTCGCACCTGTAGTGGTTAGGAGACACACTTATAAAAAAATTCTATGAGGGAACTCACCTCATCCACCACCATGGCCTTGGCCCCCAAATCTACCATGGTATCCTAGACCTCTGCCAAAACCTCCTTCAAATCACCATGTGTCCCAATCATAGTGCGCTTGAGTGTGATCATGATCATGGTGATCACTTTTCCCTTTAGAGTTATCTGATACTCTAATATTTTGCACAACAATATCTATGGCATCATGGATCTGACCAATCAACCTGCAGTCTTTTGTATCATGAGTCATGTACTAGAAAATTTTATAATAACAAGATACATTCTTCCTTATCGTGAATTGTAATAATGGGCATCGGCTTGCATCATGGTCCAAATGACATATCTCACAGTCCAATAGAAATGAATGCACTGATATGCGAGGAAAACTATCTTTGGTGTGCCCTTCCACTTCACAATCTATACACCAAATCTCAGTGCACGTCTCATGTACTAAATTTTTTGATAGTTTCTCCAACTGATTTTCCATAGCTCCCATGTGTGCCTCTAGGAATGGGCTCACTCCAGTGTCTATACTCCTAACTACCTCAACGTGAAAATAATCATCAAGTGCTTCACATGGGTTTGTATAAGTCTTATGTGATAGTGCCCTCATAAAAGGTGTGATCAAGGCCCTAATGAACCACTATGCATGCTGGCTCGCATGAATATCATAAGACAGTTTAGACAATAGTGTATTGAAATGGGAATCATATTCCCTAACACTCTCAGTAGTGCCCTATTTAATATCCTTGAGCACACTTATACTCTTCTATTCAAACTTGGGAATATGAAACTCCTTAAAGAAAACATGCTTTAATGATGCATAACCTACACAAGTCTGATCAGGGTCAAACTTCATGTACCAACTATGTGTGCATCCCTACAATGTAGTTACAAATTGACTTTCCTTGTGCTCAGAATTCATAATTCATTTTGCGTGCCACAATATCTCACACATGTGCATGTGTTCAGTAGAATGTTCTATGCCCATATACTCTAGAAGACAAAGAGACATCTCCATGTAAATATTATGGGGTTGGTGTGGACCCTGCCCACCTAATCCATAACCTCCTGTGTTACCTTTGACTTTAGAACCACTAGATCCACCAGATGTAGAGCCACATATGCCCCCTGATCCTCCACCTATAGCCAGAAGTGGACCAGTGGATGTACTACCTTGTGTCCCAATAGTGGTACTAAACTTAACACCTATAGTCTGTGAAGTGGTACTACTCCTATAAGTGAGTCCAAAATTCTACGCGCTTGAGTTTTTTACTTATGATACACCATAAAAGGTACCTCCAAATAGAAAACAATACATTTTCCCTTCCATATTTGTACTTTTTATCTGACTTTCTCCTACTCTTCTACTACCCAAACTATCTTGTTAACTAGTGGTTGTACTAGATACTGGAAATCCAAGCACAAGGGCTAGGTTACCAAGTAGATTCAAATGCGTGCCCATGGCCCGAGTCATCTTTGCTACTGCATGCCCATGTGAGGCTAAGGAGGGTTACCTATTATGCTTTCCCAAATGGGGTAGTTCCAGATGCTCTGGCTCCATGCCTCTTATGTGAGCTTCAAATAATTCACGATCCATCTCTCTCCTCAACGTTATATGATCTATAATATCACGTTTCATCTCTATCTCACTATCGCTCACCTCATTATAATCAAGCCACCTTTCTTCTCTCTACCTCTTTGCCGCTAGGTCCACCATCTTTCACAAAATCTGTTCTTTCCCCCACATGTGGTGGGGTTTAGCTAGCCATCATTTTTTCTTCCAAGTTCGAGGTTAGGATCAATATTTTGATCACTATTGGAATTCCTTGCAAATAAGTTCCCCTTGGATAACATAAAAATTAGAACTCAGCTACCTCTTGGCAAGAATAAGTGGAAATTGAGTTCTCCAAAATATAGCTATTCAAAACACCATGAAACCAATTATCCACAATGTGCATCCAAATAAGATCAACATCATGAAGGGAATGAAATTATTATTATGTCCAGACAATTCTGTGATACCTCTAATTCCATTTATACGCATAAGAGACTAGTGGAAAGATAGAAAATAAGATCTCATATAGAAAATCATAAAAATTATGCTCCACCCATGTGCGTGTGTCATAATCAGATCCAGTGTTGAACCTCTGGGGGTACTCTTCTTTGAAATCCTTTATCCACTCCTCAACACTTTCTAAGGTTAACGAGTACATATTCATCACAAAACATCCTAAAAACAGATGAAAAAGAGGTCCCCGACAACAAAACCAATGGTGCAACCTAGAATATACTATATGAAACCCAGAAAAACCCAAATGTGTTAACCCATCACCCATCCTAAGCTAAGTGCTCACCCGAAGTGTGAAAAGGTACCAGGGCCCTCTTTATATTTTCTTATGTAGGATGTTAGTGTAATGAAGATATAGCATATTTAGAACCATGAGTAAGCATAAACATTCCACAAAGCATATTCCAGATCTAGATCTTAGAGAATCATGAATTAAATGATAACCATAATAAGATTAACCATGCAATAACTAGTTAAATTCATGTTTATAACCATTATCCATCCAATATACTCTATTATATTAAAAACTGAATTACATAGAAGCTTCTTACATTAAAAATCATCACCATAAGTTATGCACGTATCAGATCCAATAACATAACTATACAATAATTCACTATCCAGTCTCTCTCTAACTACACATTTCACTACATATTTATAGGGGTGGGGACTTTCCCTTCACCACCTAAGCACTTCTTAAAATAGGTCACATGATGATAATAGCCATGCGCCTTTACAATACCATGCACACATGCAAGTGCGCTAATAATAGACATCTTATAGTTAACTAAACTAACTAATCCTATTATTATCTTGAACTCATACATGGTGCTTACCAGACACTCATTCCCAAAATAGTATTTTCATGTCACGAAAGTCTCCATCCCAATGTGTTCCCCAAATGTTATCTTCCAAAAATATCTCACATATATTGAAATGGTTAAGTCTCGAATCAGTTTGTCTTGGCACACGTTTCCTTCCCTATGCTTCCACACCTTCTAGTATGCCTTGTTCCTATGTGTGCATCCTATGTGTGTCTTCTCCTTAGGAAAATATTGTCTTGTCAACAACAACCTCTGTAATTTCCATAGGTCCATGTTCTTCCCTTTCCAATAGTTTGTTGAGTTTTAACACCTAGCTTGTGACTTTATGAGTATCCTCTTAATGTTATTAAACCATATCAAAATATATGTTTTGTATTTTTACCACTTCTTGATTAAATTCACTCAAAAAAATGAGAAAATTTTGTATTTGCTTGACATTTTCATCTTTAAGTGAAGGCTTCATCTTTGATTTTTCCATCTTACCTACACTAACAACATCCAAATAGATATTAGTTATTAAAATTTGAGTTTATTGTTCATGTTTTACTATCCTTTTTTCTTGATTGTGCTTGTCTCCTCCTTGTTCTTATAGCTTCATGATTTCTAAGACTAGTTTTTCACTTCCTCTAGGACTAAATTTCTTCATTTCAAGGTCTGATTTGGCCTCATATACTGATTTATGCCCCTTCTTATTTACCTCTAACAATCCACCTTTGTCTTTATGCTTATCATGACTTGGGTTTCTATTATGCCCCTAGAATATTAACTAAGTATAAGAGGTGCACAGGAAAAAGTGTGCAAGGTAGGGTTTTAGAAAAGGCTTTACAGAAGCCCATGGCATGCGTGACGTGTGTGGACAAAACAAGGGGTTTGGGACTTAGGAAAATTGGACGTTTGGAGTAAAACATGTGAAAAGCATGACCTAAATGCATGTGGATAAGGTGCCATCCTGGTGACAGGTTGGCCCAGGAAGGAGCATGCCTGTGCTAGAATCTTCTAGAAACACATCATGGGATAAAGTGGGAAGCTTAGGACTGGAGGAGCATGCTCACATGGAGGACCACATTTAGACACTTGGCATCAGATCTGAGGGAGCTGGAGGATGAGTTGGAAGTCCAAAAATGCTATAAATACAAGTTCTTATAGAGTAAAAAGAGAGACAAAGAGTGTGGGAAGAGCTCTACAGAAATACTACAAGGACTCTGTTAATGGATAATTACATTTGGGAGAGGATGTATTAGGCATGGGGATTGTAATTTTATTTTTGCTAGCTTAGTTACATAAGTCTAGTTGTAATGCATGACTTCGGTCTGCTTCTCTGTGACACTCTGTAATGGCTCAATGGATGTAATGAGGTTACCTGCTATATATATACATGAATATCAATGATTCTGATGCATACTTCTCTCTCATGAGTTCTCTTTCCTTTCATGCTAAGTATGGATGATTATATGCTTCTTTTTGAAATGATACACATTATAGATTTTGTTAAGTACTCTACCTAAAATGACTGCAAGGATATAGAGGCCGTTCTGAGCCCTATGGTTATTGTATGTCCTTAACCCATTTTAAGGTCTTTTTAAACACAAATCATAGATGATGTTTCCCACTAAACTCAGATAAAAGAGAGACTTGGCACACGCGTGTGCCTCAGGTGAGTTCCTAACTTTTTATGGGTGATAGGCTAGTGTGCATGGGGTTCCTTTTTTTATGTTAAGGGTAAAAATTACTACATCTTGGTTCCGTCGCTAGGACCTCTTTTCAAAGTTATAGTGGGAAATAATACGCATCATGATCTATGTAGTGAGTAATGAAAGAGCGGTTAACTTTGGAAAGTATTAAATCATGGTTTAAGAGCACAGAGGATGAATTCACTCAGAGATTCAGCACTGGACTTGAGTTTAATACACATAAATGGGTAGAAGAGAATCTCTACCATGATTTGTATGAGACCTTTTTCTACTGCTTTCTAGTGGAACTATATGAATGGCTCACATCCTACGCATCTAGATCAAGTTGGCATTATGGATCACATGTGTGGACCCAAGAAGAATACGATAGGTTACAGGATGCAGACATAACATGGACCCATGCTGTGGATCATTGGTGGAAAGGAGTATTGGCTAGCTACACTCTGGAGTATGCCATTTCCATATATTCCTATCCATAGGTTACTGAGTTTGAGTTTCTATAGGAGCCCAGAGGATCATTTCTACATGTTGTCCCTCTGGCTATGAAGCTCTTAATGATTACCATGAGTTTAGAGGCATTTCCAATGGCCAACTAAACCATTCTGAGCAATGGGTGAGGAAGCTAGGGTAGAGGAAGATGGAAGATGTTGTGATGGAGAAGGATATGGAGGAAATAAGACTCAAGTATAGTGAAGCACATGAAAGGGAGATTGCTAGACAATGAGAGGTTGTAGGTGTGATGGATGTATGGCGGTAGACATTACGGGAAGGATTTGAGGTTCACGTAGAGGATGTGGAACCTAAGCAGTTTGTGTGACCCCATCTTGGAGAGAGCTTGAGAGATACCCCTTCAGCTTCTAATGAGAGTTTATAGTGCGGAGAAAGAAGAAATGTTGGTGCGCATCTGAGCCCTCTAGTAACATGACCCTGGTGCTTGTTTTTCCATATCAGGGGGAAAATATTTTTGGTCCAGTTAGTTACATTGGAAGTGGTCGATCTACACCTAGGAGGTATAATTTCTCATTTGGGCCTTCTATGATTACAAACACCAACCCAATGTTAGGAATTTTTGGGCAAGATATAGACACACAAGCTCTTGGTCTCACATCTGGGAGTGGCATGGGGTATACTATTGGTAGTGGGGCATTGTCATAGACTATAGGAACGTAACTCAGTGGAACTATGGGGACCCTTAGCATGACTACTTTAGGACCTGGTGGGTCTGGTGGTTTAAGACCTGGTGGGCCTGGTGGATCTGGTGGTTTAAGACCTGGTGGGCCTAGTGAATCACACGGTAGAGGAAAAATAGGTGGAAACCAAGGCTCTAGCTCAGGAGGATTCGGGCCCCAACCACCCCCAAAATTTTTATTTGAAATGTCTCTACATTTTCTAACTTATAGAGGTATTGAGGATGCTACAGAACATGTTCACAAGTGTGAACTGCTATGGTGCGCAAAGGGTATCACAACCCCATAACAGAAGGCTATTCAGTTTGCAACCACATTGCAAGGGCGTGCACATGGTTGGTATAGTTAGTATTACCCTCACCAGATGTTAGTGTACTATACTACTTTAAAGAATGCATTCTTAGTAGAATTCCACATTCCCGAGTTTGAGTAGAAGAGCATCAACACTTTGAAGGAGATTCAGTAAGGAATGATAGAGAGTGTGCGGGAGTATGATGCATGCTTTAAAACTCTCTTGTCTAAGTTCTCATATGATATTCACCCTTCACAGCATGCTCAGTGGTTTGTTGGAGGGTTGATCAATCCTTTTAGAAGGGCCTTGTCTCATAAAACTTTTACAAACCGGTACGAGGCATTGGAAGATGCTCTGTGCACCAAGGCTATTGATAGTATTGATACTGGTGCTAGCCCGTTCTTGGAGACTCAAATTGTTGCTATGGCCAAGCAGTTGGAAAAATTTTCTGTGAACTCAGCCCATGAGACTCACAGTGGTTTGTGGTACACAAATTGTGAAGTAGAGGGGAACGTTAAGGATAATTTCCCCCAGAGGACTTTACACACCATGGTAGTAAATTGTGAAATTTTTCATGGGGACCATGATGCGAGTAGGTTCCCCTTACTGCAACATGCAATCCGGAAGAATGTATCTTGTTACACAAATATTTTCACCTCTATAACCCATGATACTAAGGACTGTAGGCTCATTGATCAGATCCATAAGGCCATTGATCATGGGGTGTGCTAGACCAGTGTTGCCAGTAGTTCCAAGGGTGATGATCTTCGTCATGAGGAGCACACAGATGGAGGTGCATGCAGAAGAGGTTTCTGATGAGGGTTATGTGGTCGTGGTAACCGTAAGGGAGGAAGGACTAAATTCCTTTATGGAACCTATTTAAATTGTGGATCCACATATCATTACAAACATGAATGCTCAGACCTGTTGTAGTGCTCGTGGTGTGGAAAGAACCGTAAGTATGAGGAGTGCCCGGAATTTTTTGAGCACATGAATCAGCAGCACCAGAAAGAAAAGGGCACTAGAATGGTCAGTATTAACAAGGAAGACACCCAGTGGATGCCTCGGGTAACATGATATGTAGGTTTGGAGCCTATCTTGGTAACAATAAGGGAAAACACCACACACGTAAGAGAGACACCAAGGCAGAAGAACTTGGTCTCAAGGGAGGAAGTAGTTCATTTGGAGCTTACAAGGGGAAATACAATTTCTAAAGGAGAAATCCAAGAGGGAGGAACAAGGAAGGAGAGTCGATGTGCCAAAGGATGGCCTGGATGAGGTCAAGGAGGTTTGTAAAATTCTAAGGCAAGAGAATATCATTCCCTTACTAGGATCATGGTTGAGAGAGAAGGTACCATGTTCCAGAGGAGAGTGTGAGAGGGAGGTCTTGCATGCAAAACTTCCCCCTCATAGCCCTGACTATGACAAGGAGATCACATTGAATGAATTTGTAGATGGATAACTCCTCAGCAATATCCTCATTGACATTGACATTGAGGTTAATTTTCTAACTTTAGATACATGGCATCAAATGGGAAGACCTGCGTTACATCCATCTTCAAATGTGTTGTATATGGAAAATAAGACTAAGGTGATGCCCATCGGCATCTTAAAGGATGTAACTATTACTATCTAGGGAGATAAGTTTACTGGGGACTTTGAAGTCTTGGAGCTCTCCGAGGCAAAAAATTTCCCAGCGCTACATGGGCGCCCATGGTGTTACGAGAACAATGCGGACCTTCCGTTCAAAAAAAGGGTACACCAGATTTGAAAACAAGAAGGAGTGGGTGATTATACCCTTAGATGATGGGAAGTTGACACCCTATATTGAACCTTTGGGGGAAGAATTTCTAGATAGGATATACATGCACTTAATTAGGGACCCAGAGATAATACATCCTACTAACGGAGTTATCAAATTTGAGGATACTCACTTAGTAAGTGATACCACCAATCTAGACAATTAGGTGCATAGGACTTATGAATTGATGGGATGAAAGTTGATAGGGTCAGTGATCAAGGTAATAAAGGCATGCACAGTTCAGCACCTAGGAGGAAAAGAGCTACCCAAGTATTCAAGAGGAGCCTTCCCTGAGATCTTTATGTAGGAGGTGGAAGCTCAATGGAGGGATGAGAAGGAATGGAGAGGGATGCTAAGTTATGTCTTGTTTGACATAGTAGCACGGTGGTGGGATACACATCATGAGATCCTTTTGGAGTGGTGCGAGGTAAGAATTTCTCTCTCTGTCAGATTCTCTAGGAGCAACGTGGCCACCACCATCAAATACTACCATGGGAAGGAGCCCACCTCTTTCCATATCTAGGAGTGTGAACGGGTCTGGAGAGAAGGTGTGGAAGCTTTTCCACCATCCCTTTGGGTGCATAAGTTGTATTCTAAACTGCAAGGTTGTGCATGTGCATGGTACATTCATTCAGAGATGTGCCGTAAGACAAGGAATTGGCAAGAACTCATGGATAACCTTATTCAAACCTTTGAGTATTAGAGTACCAAGCCATTAGTTGATAAGGCCTTGTAGGGTATCAAGCACCTTACCATGGGGTATATTGCCATGATGGAGGATAGGTTGTTGTAATTACTAGGTGAACCAGGATTGGAGGTGCACTTTGAAGAAGAAGTAGAGGAGCCAGAATAGTTACAACTTGAGCGTGTGTGTTTGAAAAAGGAGAAAGGAAAGTCTTTATATGTGATTGATGGAGAGGAGTTAGAAATCTTAGATGTTAGCCATTCTGTAGGGATGCTCAAAGAGGTGGATAGTGCTAATACTTACGTGCATGCCTACCATGAACCCTTAAAGACAAAGAAGGTTAACATCAATTTAGGAGAAGAACCTAAGGAAGCTATTATTGGGGATTACTGGTTGGAGGAGGAAGTTTCTAAGATCATTTTTCTGTTACGCAAATTTAAGGATTTATTCCTATGTGGGTACCATGAGCTCAAAGGCATTCACCATTCCTTGGGGGAGATGAAGATAAAGCTGAAGGATGGTGCACACCCAGTTAGGAAGAGGTCCTACCAGATGAATCACAAATTATGCGTGAAGGTTAAGGAGGATATAGACAAGATGATATCTTCTGTGATCATTAAGGTAGTGGAGGAATCAAACTGGATAAGTTTCATGGTAATCAACATCAAGAAGGATGGATGGATTAGGATTTGCGTGGATTATAGGGAGATAAACGTAGTTTGTGTCATTGATCCCTTTCCAACAACCTTCACTGAAGAAATTTTAGAAGGATTCACTGAGCACAAAATCTATTCCTTTATGGATGGATTTTTGGGGTACCACCAAGTCCAGATTGCAAAGGAGAACCAGGAGAAGAAAACTTTTTCCACTGAGTGGGGAAGTTTTGCATACACGGTCATTCCCTTTTGGTTAAAGAATGTTCCTGTTATTTTCTTGCGCATAGTGGTGCAAGGATTCTAGGATTTCATCCATAATTTTCTTTAGGTCAATTTGGATGATTAAATAGTGTACGGTCTAGTTAAAGACCATTATGAAAATTCAAGGTTAATGATTGAGAGGCATAGGCAGTTGAGGATATTCCTCAACATCAAGAAGTGTGTGTTTGCTACACCCTTTGGGACTTTATTGGGGTATATCATATGTAAGGAGGGCTTCCTGGTATATCCCGCTAATGTTGAAGTTATTATGGGGTTAGGGGAGCCTACTAGCCAGAGCGTAGTGTACAGATTCCTTGGGCATATGGGTTATTACAAGAAATTCATCAAGGGGTATGCCAAGATCATCACACCTTTAGAGGAACTACTTAGACATAAAAGTTCCTTCCATTAGGGAGAGGCATAATAGAGGGAATTTGATACATTAAAAGATAGGGTTGTCACCGAACCTATATTACATTTTCCCTCTTGGGATAAGCCCTTTCATGTCCATGTAGATGCCTCAAGGACCGGTATTGGATCAGTACTTACACAGCTAGGTGAAGGGATTGTTGATCATCCTCTATGTTTTGCAAGCAGGAAGATGACACCAGTAGAGCATAACTACACCAAAACTAAGTGTGAGGAATTTTCAATGATCTACATTCTTTTTAAGTTTAGATAGTATCTGTTGGCAACACCCTTTGTGTTTTACACCGACCACATGGCATTAAAGTATTTGGTGAACAAGCCTGTTCTACAAGGGTGTATATGTCGGTGGGTATTTTTTTTCAAGAGTTTGAATTCACTGTTGTGGTAAAGCTTAGGAAAAGCAATTGTGGACTTGATCATCCGTCGATGATTGATTCAGGGGAGGACGCACAGAGTATTGAGGAGACAATTCCAAATGCACAACTATTTAGGTTGTGGTATGTGCCCTCAGATTTGGAAGAGATTGCAGTATTTTTAAAGGAAGGCGTGGCACTGGAAGGAATGAAGACATTAGAGAAAAAGTAGTTGGCCATACGCATTACGCCCTACATGTTAATCAGTGGAGACTTATAAAAGTTGGGATGTGATGAATTTTTTTGCATGTGTGTATTAGAGCATGAGCACCTAGCCATCATGCAAGAAGCACATAGAGGAAGTGCAGGTGGACATTATGCAGATGATGCCACCACACGTAAAATATTAATTACAGGTTTGTGGTGGGAAACCTTGTACAAGGATTGTAAAGACTATTGTAAAGTGTGTGACCATTGTCAACACATTGGCAAACAAGGAAGGAGAGATGAAATGCCTTTGTGCCCTATCCCTAGCGTGGAGCCTTTTGAAAAGTGGGCAATAGACTTTGTGGGCCCTATTACACTAGTGGCACATAGGACTGGGTCACGCTATGTCATCACTTGTATGGATTATTTGACTAGGTGGATAGAGGCAGCCCCAACTAAAGATTGCACAGCAGCCACAATGGTAAGGTTGTTTTGGGAGAACATTATCATGAGGTATGGATGTCCATTGAGTTTGACCAACGATAGGGGTACATATTTCTTGAATGAGACTGTGAGGATTATGTTAGCAGAGTTCATGGTGGCTCATCACAAGACTATGCCCTATCACCCATAATAAAATGGAACCACATAAGCATTCAACAAAATCCTGAGTCATACCCTGACCAAAATTTATGATGTCAAATGACAAGATTGGGATGAAAAAGTATCAGCAGTATTGTGGGATTACAGGACAACATTTAAAAGGCTGAACAAAGCCACACCATTTCAGTTAGTGTTTGACATGGAAGCTATTCTGCTGGTTGAATTCATGTTACCTTCTCTGCAAATAGTGAGCACAAGAGGGTTGGCCAATGAGCAAGCGCTAGAAGAAAGAATTGAGGAGTTAATGAAATTGGATGAAAGACGATCACTCACCATGTGGAGCCAAACAAAAGAGAAAGCAAAGAAGAAAGCTTAGCATGTTTGCCACATTAGAAACAAAAAGTTTGAGGTTAGGAAGATGGTTTTACTATATGATTCTAAGTTTCTGGACCATCCTGGGAAGTTGAAATTCCATTGGTTGGGTCCTTACACAATCTCGTAGATCCTTGATTTGGGCGCGTACCAGTTAAAAGCGTTGGATGGGATGAATTTTCCTAGACACTTCAATGGGAGTAAGTTGAAGCCCTACTATAAATAAGTCTTCTTCGTGTTTATATATAGAATAGTTTTTCTAGTTAGTGTAGACATTTCCTTATGCATTTTCTTTTCTTGTTTTTCCCTTTCACATTGTGGTTTTGTTTTGCGCCTTCAGTGCCGGTAACCTTATTACTACTTTTAGAGAATTTTTGACTGTGCAGAGGACCGCACATTATTTTAGGTGTGGAGTGGAGTAATTTAAAGGAGTGCATGATTAGAGTGCCAACGAATTTTATGTTAAAAATCCCTATTTAATGGCCTGGTTGAAAGAGGTGTATGGAGAGAAAAGAGAAAAAAAGGATGATTGGTGCCAAGATAAAGCTACTTTTAGATCCCACGTACAAAGGAGGAGAAAGTGCATCAAGTAACATGAGGTAGGCGAGAGCAAAAGGATTGGTTTTGCATGCATAAGAGTCTCCTCTCGGGTTGGATTGGTTATGTGCCAGAAGGTTGGAGGATTTTTCACGTAGGTTGGGCGCATGAGGGAAGGCACTCAGGTCAGGCTTTGTTTGAAAAATCCACATTAAATGAAGAAAGTATGGTGGTAGGTGAAGTAGCATTTAATGCTCAAAAAGGGGAAAAACTATAAATAAGGAGGTTGGGACACTTCATTTTTCACTTCGTGTATAAGAGAATGAAGCACTTTTTGCTCCTTTATAAGCTAGGGCTTCCAAAAAATTGATCCGTGTGAAGAAAAAATTAGAGAAACTGAAGCATAAATAGCTAGTTTGGATTTGCGAACTAGGAGGAAGGGATTTCATGGGCATGGGAGAAAGTGTGAGAAGACGTCATCTTGTGAAGGGAGTATCCCAGTTAGGGTTTGAAGAACTAGGGCATGGGGTTGAGTAAATTTCTTCACAAGTTTGAGATCCAGGGTTGGAGAGAGCAGAAGAGCAAAGTAGCAGAAGTATTTTGAAGTGGGTAGAAGACCTAGGAAATGGCACCTAAGAAACTAGCTAGTACACCTAAAAAGGGAAAGGGAAAGGGCAAGGGTAAACAACAAGAAATTGAGGTAATCACAAATGAGGAATGGTATGTAGAAATGTAGTACCTAGATGGAGTGTTGTTGGGGAAGAAGTGGGATTCTAATATTAGGTATATATCCGTAAATGATTATAATCATCAGAAAAGTACAATTGAAAAGTTGTTGGTGCTAGAGTTAGCATGCCAAACAAACAAGAGGATGCCAGAAGGTTTGCCCATATATAATGATAACGTGAAGGTCAAGTTGGAGAAGGCAGGGTTACTACAACTCTTTGAGTTTCCCTACTTTAGGAAACCTAAGTGACTGTACAAGTGGCTATTGTCACACATGTAAAAGGACTATTTCCACTTTGTGGGGTACAAGATGTGCATAACTCTTGAGCTCATTTCACAATTCACAGGCCTCATTTATGAAGGAGACAGGTTGGAAGATGATTTGACAGATAAGGAAGTGATTAAGGAAACTATTGCCACTCTTGCTTGCAAAAAGGGGTCAAGCTATTATGATGTCGTAAACATTAAGGATCTAGTAATGAAGATGGCCATACACCTGGTGTTAAAGCTAAATGTCTGGGAAAGATGGAATCAATTCAGTAAGCCATGGTTGAACATTTTAAGAAAAATTTCAGAGGGCACCATCTATAATTTCAGGATCCTTTTTGAAAATGTGTTGCTGACCATCATGTTCTCAGAGATTGGGGTATCAGATGCATCAGATAAATTCATATGATAGTACCCTAATGAAGACCCCTCACCCACCAAAATATTTGAGAAGTACGCTTGTGAAACTATGACAATAGTGCACAAGGCGTGCTTGGAGAAGTGGTACACGCACCTGAGGAACATGTTCGGGGCAAAATGGAGAATTCCTGAACAACTGTTAGCAGCCACTAGGGGAGAGGTAAAATTTGTTGTGTACCAGCATTACTACTTGGGTAGATTCAAGTTAATAGATGACTCATGGAGCCCTCGGTGCAAGCTCCCCTTTGCCTTCATAGCTCAGTACTTCTAAGTAGGAGTAAATAGATTCAAGGAGTCCAAAAATTTTTAGTTGGACCCTGGTGGCTTGGAAAAATACCACAGGGAATTGCAAAAAGGGTTGTTCTACCCTTGCAAGCGCATGTACATAGAGTGGTATGTGTCTCATGAAGTGAAAATGATAAGGCTGATGACTCTAGCCATTACAAGAGGATCCACGACATGTGTTTACATACACATAAGGCCCAAGTGAGAGAAGGGAACATACCTAGAGAATGAGGTATCTATACCTTAGGATCCAACTGGAAGGAAAAGGCCCACACTCAAATGGGAGGAAAAAGAACCAAAAAAGAAAATCCTAAGTGTGGTGGAGACATAGGAAATAGGTTCCCCCTTAAAAGCACCATAACCAACATATACGTGTGTAAGAAAAAGGCCTTAATTAGAGAAAAAGCTCCTGAACTAGAGGAACCATCAAATAAAGAGTCTTCAGAAGAAGAAATAGAATCACCTACACCAGAATCTACGATTAGGAAAAATCATAGGGTAGAAGAGGGGACCACCTCGAAAGAAGCTAGGAGTATGGGTAATTACATGGGAGAGAAGGATGGTAGTGACAAAGAAGTAAGTGGGGAAGAGGACCTTAAGAAAGATCAAGGGCCACCTGTTTTCAATATACAGGATTCAAAGGATGAAGGCGGACAAGAAGAACAAGGGTTTCTTTTTGTGCGGTACAAGGATAGCCAAGAAGGAGGCAGTGCATAGGACATGGGAAAAGATGAAGAGGATAGTGCACAAAAACAAGATTTTCCAAGCTCGGCATAAGAACAAACGACCAAGGTGGTAGTAGAAGAAGAGACAAGGGACATTCAAAACCTGGTGGAGGACAAGGTGGAGCACAATGTGGAGCTAGTTTTAAAGAAGGAGAAGGAGAGCATGGAAGAGGAGTGTGACAACACTAGAGGCCCATTTTTGACTATAAGTATTCCCAAGGGTACGTGCATGGGTGGAAGGCATGTAGAGGGAGAGAGGCTAGATATGGGTTATATTGATGACCCCAAGAAGGTGTTTCGAGTAGCAGTTCTAGAGTACACTTCCGGTGGAGGAGCTTATAAGCATGTCATATTTCGACAAGGAGGATACCTACCCACGGACATGGAAGATAATATCTTGGGCAATTGACTCCCACCTTGATGAATCAGAGTTTGAGGTAAGCCATGGGGAAATATTAACATTTCCAAGACCAGGAGAAGATAACCTAGTGGTGGATACCTAGTAACTCTTAGATGAAAAACTGAGTAATGTGCTTAACAAATTCTCTATTGAGATAAAAGCTAGACTCTTTGGGTGGAATGATAGGATCAGAGATCTAGAATGGAAACTAAAGGAGAAGGAAAAAGAGCTAGCTACATTAACCAAGGAGCTAAGATAGGAAAATTTAATCAAAGCCTAGTTGTAGTGGGAATTGAAGGATGAAAAGGCCAAGGTGAGTGTTGTGTACAAAAAGGTAGAATCCATCAACGGGGCCATACTATTGAAGCATTTGGACCTAGTATCACCCACATAGAATTATGGATCTGCCTTGGGATGCCTAGAGGATTTGATAAGAGTTCTCACCATGGAAAGACAACCACCAGCCTTGGAATCTATAGAGGAAGTGGCCACGTGTTTAGAGAGGGAAGATAAGTTGAAGATCATAGCACTCGTTGTAGAGTACAATAAAGTGCTTGCTGATGTAAGGGTCGCTTCCTAGACTGTTGAGGCCACGTACGACAATTACGTGGATAGAGATAAAGTGGAAGGAACTCTAGTTGCCACTCATGAGGTAGAACTCAAGGAGTTCCAAGAGAAAAATAAGGGGAATAGGGTGGAAAGATACAAAATCCTTGCCAAGGTTGAGAAGAAATCAGAGGCCATTGAAACCTTATGGGTTTCAATCAAAAACTAATTAAAGGATCTATATCTATGTATCACATGAAGAATGGATGCATTGGAGGATATATGCAAAGAGTTGGAGAAAATCACAGATACTATGAGCGCGCAAGGGGATGGACTAAATTTTGAGGAGGTAAGCACCCTGGTCAGTGACCTCTGTCAAAGAGCACAAGACAAAGTTGATGCCTGGAATAGATTGGAGGCCAACTTGCAAAAGGATTTTCCCAGTCTGTTGCAATGATTCTTTCACTCTCCCATTCTTTCTTCTTTCCCTTTCTTTCATCCTCTTCTTCTTTTCCTAGTTTTAATGCTATTTTTATTCTTCCTCTCACCAAGGGAAGTGTTCCCATAGACAGAGAATAGACGTAGTGTGGGGTGATGTTAGAACCCTTAAATATTAACTAAGTACAAGAGGCACGCATGAAAAAGCGCACAAGGCAGGGTTTTAGAAAAGGGTTTAAGGAAGCCTGTGGTGCACGTGACACATGAAGATAAAACCAATGGTTCAGGACTTAGAAAAATTGGATGTTTAGAGCAGAACATGTGAAAAGCATGACTCAACTGTGTGTGGATAAGGTGTCAGTCTAGCAATAGGCTGGCTCAGGAACGAGCATGCCTACTATAGAATCTTCTAGAAACACATCATGGGATAAAGTGGGAAGCTCAGGCCTGGAGGATCATGTTCACATGGAGGACCACATTCAGAAACTTGGCATCAGATCTAAGGTCAATGGAGGATGAGTTGGCAGTCCAGAAAAGCTATAAATACAAGTTCCTGTAGAGTAAAAAGAGAGATGAAGAGTGTGGGTGGATCTCTACGGAAATACTGCAAGGACTCTGTTAATGGATAATTACATTAAGGAGAGGATGTATTAGGCATGGGGATTGTAATTTTATT
This sequence comes from Taxus chinensis, assembly GCA_019776745.2. Classification (NCBI taxonomy): domain Eukaryota; kingdom Viridiplantae; phylum Streptophyta; class Pinopsida; order Cupressales; family Taxaceae; genus Taxus; species Taxus chinensis. Next base: position 489,715,017 of record CM034154.1, read on the forward strand.
TTTGGTAGCTTAGTTACATAAGTCCAGTTGCAATGCGTGACTACGGTCTTCTTCTCTGTGACACTCTGTAATGGCTCAATGGATGTAATGAGGTTACTTGTTATATATATACATGAATATCAATGATTTTGATGCATACTTCTCTCTCATGAGTTCTCTTTCCTTTCATGCTAAGTATGGATGCTTGTATGCTTCTTTTTAAAATGATACACATTATAGATTCTATTAAGTAATCTACCTAAAATGAATACAAGGATCTAGAGGCCGTTCTAAGCCCTATGGTTCTTGTATGTCCTTAACCCATTTGAAGGTTTTTTAAAACACAAATCATAGATGACATTTCCCACTAAAATTACATAAAAGAGAGACTTGAAACCCACGTGTGCCTCGAGTGAGTGCCCAAATTTCACTGGGTGATAGGCTTGTGTGCATGGGGTTCCTTTCTTTTGTGTTAAGGGTAAAAATGACTACAATTTCCATTCTCATCTTCTAAACTCTCTTCCTTTTGTGGAAATGATTCGTATTCATGCTCTCCATAGAGCCACTGCCACATTGTCTTCACTATATTTGTTTTTCTATCACTTACTTCACCTTATTTCTTCTACTGGAAGAATACTTTCATCCCGATAAACATTAACCTTGACTACTACTCAGTCCATGCACTTTTATCCTATAGAAAATTCAACGTATATTTCACTCCATCTTTCACAAATGTATAGGTATTTGTCCACCCATCAGGAATGGCTCTCCTATCAAATTTCCATGATCTTCCCAAAATAATATGGCATGCATCCATGGGTAACATGTCACATAAGAACTGATCCTGATATCTACCCACCTTGAAATCAACTAAACACTATTGACTCACTAGCACTTGATGCTCCTTTTGTACCCAAAAAACCTTGTATGGATGAGGATGCCTAAAATTTTGCAAATTTAAGTTTTTTACCATTTCAGTAGATACTAGATTATGAGTACTACCATTTTCAATAATAAGCTTACATCCTTACCTCATGCTTTGCATACTTTCCGAAAAAAGGTTCTTCTCTGCACTAGTTTTTCTTGATTTCTTTCATGCACTAAATCTCTCCTCATCATCAAAGACTCTCCAATTTCAAGTTCTTCTCCCATAGATGGTGATATTTCACTCTCATCTTCTTCAACATGTTCCACTTGGTTTCTTTCTTCACTAACCCTGATATTGATTGCTTGAGGATATTCAGGATATTTAAAGGATCTATGTCTAACAAACTTGTTGCCTTTGAATCACCTTTATGTGAATTCACCTCTACCTCTTCCATATCCACCTCTGAATGAACTGTAATATTCCCATTTTATGAATTTAGAAATAAGGGGAAAATGTTTGTTACATAATTTTCTCTATTCTAAATAAAACATCATTTAGAACACACATTCCATGCCAATCAATCTCATAATAGATAACCATATGCAGCTATAAATGACTCGGTAATTACCAATCTCTCATTTCATGACTTGGTTTCTAACCAATCTCTCATGTTTGTCTTTAAGTATAGAATAATTTATGTACACTATGTATACTTGGTTTTCCTACCCTATTTTGGGTAATGAGTGATCTGTTTAAAGAACCTATCTAAATATGTGTTACCAATATTCATCTAACATCATTTTTCTTTAAATTAGGTGACATAGGAAAACGCAACAGTAGTTTGTGATACTTTGGCCAAAGATTTCCAACATACTGTTCATGTAACTATTCCTAGATGACATATTTTTCAAATCGAAATACATCCTTCACCTCACTCTTTTATTATCTATAATGGTCTTTACTAACTTCTATCAGTCCACTTGCCCAAGGTTTGACCCTAACCCATGTTAGTGACATAATTTGTTATAGGGAGACACTCACGATGACTTAGGGTATATGGGCATACTCAACCGACCTATGTCTATTAAATGTGCCTAGGTACCATGAGTCATAGAAAGCTAATTCATATTCAAATCACACTACTAACTTGACCTAGAGATAAACTACATTCAAGTCGAGATGAGTGTATATCTAGATGAACAAATACAGAAGGGTGTTTTCCACATGTCAACTACAACAATGTATCCTTGAGAAGTCCTTAGTCTTCTTGAAGGTATAGTCATGTAGTTGGCATGTGCCAACATCCTTCAAAACTTCTTCATCATGATTTACATACCCCTAGGAGGTCATTAACACATAATTAAATTTGGATTAAGATTCAGATTTTAACAACCTAGCAAAACCCTAAATCCAACATTCCTTAAGTTCTTATTCCGTATTACTATTTAATATCAAGAAATTCATTAACTCATGATGGAATAACAAGTAGTTATCCAAAAAAGGATAGAAAACATCAAAAGGTTAGTCCAAAGGTGTATCATCCACATAGGTCAGCTAGAGTTGACTTCATAGAAAACAAAGTACAATGAATAATGATCATAAACACCATTCCTTTTGTTTTCATTCTTTTGAGAGAGGAAGAGTTTTCCTCTACACGAATAAGTGTTAGGGCTATCATACCATTTTTATATTTCACAATTCCTATAGTTTAATTATATGTCTAATGCACATTCCATTATTATACTATAATTATTTAGATAGAGAATGACATCTTATGTAACTTAGCAAGTTGCAAATTAGTAAGGGAGATTGAACTATTCCCTTAATCCAACTTATTAAATGATAACAGTAATAAGTATACAAATAGATATGAATAATATCAACAAGATAGCATTACAATTTCCTTCATACAAAGTACAAGAGAATTTACAACACAATTTGAAGTCAATCTCCAAACTTTTCAATTCATCAAGATAAAAGTATACACTTTACAAGACTTATGCATTTCAGGCATACTGCACGTAGAACATCATTAAGATAATAGAAGAATACAAATTTTATTTTTCAATACAACTCATGAATGAATTGGAATTCTTTACAAAAGAGCTAGACTTTAAATCAGCCAATACATCATAAAAGTTTTTTCCTTCTTTTATCACTTACGAATTCCATCTGCAAAAGTTTCTAGCATGGGTCAATTCATTGAACTGAACATGATAATAACTAAGAATTAAAACAAAGTGTATTCCACTAATTGTTCCATTAAAACAACTCTACTTTAATGAAACAATTAATGTATCATACAAATAAGCATAAGTAATAACGAACATAAAAGAAGTACAAATAAAAAGTTTGAATTCACTTTTAAGAAAAGATCATAATATAATCAACAAACTACTGCATTATATCATATAAGAATTGTCCCAAACAAGTACTTATTTGTATCAAACAACTGATCTTGTCGTTTAATTCTTTCATAATTATTTCTAAATTTGAAATATAGAATTTAACTTTACTATGTAACAAAAAGAGTTACTTTCAAAACCAAAAACCTTATTGTTGTTTTACCAAGTTTCCAGAAATCATGGACAGACAAGTTCATTACAGCATAGTGCATAATTAGGATAATTTATCCTATAACTTCAATAAATAAGAAGAATCAATAAAAACTATCCACAATTCATCACTCCTCTAAGAGATAGAAATCAGGTTCAAAAAGTACATAACCAATTACTTATATAATTGTATCAGTCAAGGAAACCAATAAAAGGATTCACCATTTAAGAGACAACAACCGATAACAAGAATCCCAAACCAATCCGAGAAGGGAGAGAAACAAAACAATCATCATCCTACTTGCAAGCCTTATGTATTATTCTACATTATTGGAGATATCATTCAATGATTTGAAACCATACATTCCATAAATCAAAGAAAGAATTACAAAAGGATTATTTCTTACTCATGTCCATCCAGGGAAGGTTCATATTTATAATTAATTACACAGAGAGGAGTCCATCCGAAAACAATATCCTAATGATGCATGACTCATTCATTCAATACAGTTAGACTAGAAATGATTACATTTTCCTTTCTACAGGATAGGCTCAATTGTACACTGCCTTAAATTGACAAGTCAATTGATTCCATTCAAAATAGTTGAGATCAAGAAAGATCAAAAGGGAACGGTTTGGTTTTCCCCTGTACCAAAAATGATAGTCCCAAAATTTTCCTGAACCTTCTACTATTCCCAAGAACTTTCCACAGTCAACTAGCAACAAGTTTAATTAAAAAACCACAAATAAGTTTCCGGTTTTGGAGAGAGAGTTCTCATTACCTCATAGAAGATAAAAAGGGAAGAGATCCAAAATCAATAATTCAAACATGCCTAGGATGGTAAACACCCTAACCGCATGGGGGAGAGAGTCGATCTATAGAGTAGTTCGAGAAAAAAAAACTTAACTTCCCAAAGGTTAAAGGAAACTCAATAGAAATAATCCAAACCTAGAGTTCATTCACCATTGTTTTATCAATTGAATTCCAATCCCATTTAAAACCCAAAAGTTCTTTCAAAATTTCTAAAAGAGAATACAAAACCAAACACAAAGTTTAAATAAAACATTACTTCTATTTTCCTTACGAGCTCAAGCCGTATCAATAGCATAATATAAAAATACTAACCTAGTTCAAATACAAGTAGAAATTTAGGATGCATACAATTCCATAATCCATATTTTTCCATTCATATTTGTTTTAACACAATTCAAGTTCATACTGTAGAGTATAGTATACAATATAGTCCCGAAAAAGAAGTACTAAATCTTCACTAACAAGATATAGCTTAAAAGAGTATTCAAATTCCTTTTTAAAACCTAGAAATCCATTCAAAAAGATTCTGATAGAGAATACAAAAACCCAACATTAAGTTCAAAGTCAAACATTGTTCTATATTCCTCATGAATTTGAATGTAATAGTGATTCCAACTACAATAACTTACACAACTCCATCAAAACATGAAGTTAGAGCTCATAAAGAAGAATAAAGTATACAATAGAGTCCCGAAACAGAAATACCATATCTTCATAAAACAAGATACAATTTTATAAAAGGATATTCACCTATATTTCAAAACAATCAAATACAATCAGTTAAAAATAATGTGGGTTACCCAGAACAGAGGGAATCAAGATATTCTTAACATGTTTTCATGTAAGTTCTAGTTCAAAGTAAACAATACAGTCCGAGACAGAAGTAATACAACTTTTCAAACTCAAAGATGCATCTAGAGAAGTATCCTTTATTTCTTTTTATTTCTAAAGAGACTTCCAGTTCAAACTCAAACCAAAAACCATTTACTCAAGCTCTTTTTCGAGTAGATAATCCAGAATGCATACACTAATCAAAACACTTAAAGCCTCAAAAGTTCTATATGCATTTCACCATTAAACTTACTCAGAGAGAACACATAAGAAAAAATTTAACATGCAATGGATTCATATCCAAAAATCACAGAGATTCCTTTGACATGAAAGTAAAAAACTAGAGAAAAATAGATAACCATTTATCTTATGAGAGCAGAGTTATTTTAATGAAAAATTTAGAGGAAAGAAAGAAATCTTAATTGGTAGAGCCTATAATTCCTGATATTTCTTCTTCCAATTCAAAGGAGACTTCCAACCAAGCTTACAACTCTTCTTCTCCTCCAAGAAAGATCAACAACTAAACATCTCTTTCCCTAATGCTTCATATACTTTCCCTGAATCGAAAATAGATCGGGGAAACCAAAAATAGCAAAAAAGTTAAAATCAAACTGCTGGTTCGAAGAAATAGATAGCTCCATGCAGAGAAAAAATCACAAAGTATGCAAGACCAAAAGACCTCCAACAAATCCACCCTCATTTTTTCCTATACGGTTTGCTCGCCAAAAACAAGACTCATAAATGCCATTGATTACAAAATTCCCGCCTATCTCTCCATGCCACCACCATCCAGAATTGGTGAATCCTAATTCGAATTTTGCATGTATTGATAACTTTAGTGAAGACTCTACGTAAGTTTCACCAAATTTTCATGCTTCCGCATAGTTTGGTAGTTCGATGTCATTTAATAAAAAAATCAAATCTCATAAACATCTTAGGAACCGCTACCTAGCCTCCCATTTGCCATACGACCCTTAAGCAGCCTTTCCTTATTTCATTATTTTAGGGTTGATTCCCTTAGTTTAGGTTATGTCCATAGGTTAGATTAGAAGTAAAAACCTTCGGTTTAAAAAAATTTCAATAAGTAATTTCCACCTTAGTTTAGGTCATAACTACAGCCATATAGTATTAGGTATTAGATTAGAAATAGACCTAACATCACCATAGGTTGTTCCCTGAATCTACAACATGCAACTTAGGATAAGATGCAGTCCCAAATATAGTAGACATAGCTATACAAATAGGTACATCTACCTTAGTTTAGAATCCCATTAGGTTAGATCTTTTAGGTCTAGGACTTAGATTGTTCCTCAATAGTCCTGAAGCAAGCCTCATTTAACTTAACACCATAAGCGTCTTGTTGAGATCAATCAAGAAGATCTGAGCACAAAACATACAATCAAATGTAGGCATGATCTTACAAGACAATAAAGAATTTGTAAACATAAAAAATTTCAATCCATTACGTCTCTCAACCTCTGAATGTTAGTTTATGATTCAGACCAGGTAAGGAAATTTAAAACATTCCTTGGATCAATTCCATTGATCCAAGGATGAATCAGTTAATAGAGATAAGTTTGCAACCATTATTACCAAATGTGAGAATGGATTCTTTACAAACCATATCATTTCAGTCTAATGAATCCAAGAGTAGAAATGATTTATTCATGGCAAGCATGATCTTCAACAATCAAAGGAACACACCGAATCAAGAAAATCACATGTCAATGCTTGCAATGCAAAAGAGAATATAACAGTTTGTCAAATGTGTTACATGAACTCTGTAATTGTGAACTAGTAACTTCCTCTTAACATTTTTCATGTTGTTGTTGTCCTCTTCTTGTCTGTTGATTTATTCCTCTTACTCCTCTTCCAATACCTCTCAAATACCGATTTTTTCTTCTAGAAAATTTTTCCTCTACTCTTAAGACTTCTTAATATGCTTCCTCTATTGATCTCAAGTGAAATAGGTTGATTTCATCTTGAATGTTCAACCTCAATTTGTTTACATACCTAGACACTTCTTCAGTATCATCTTGTTTATGACTAGACCTCATATCCAACTTATAGAACTCATTAGTATAGTATGTTACACTTAACTCTCTTTAACTCAAATTTTACAATTTCTTAAATAAAACAATTTGATAATCAACAAGAATAAACTTACCTTTCAACTTGGCTACCATCTTGTCCCACTTCTTGATCTTCTCCTTGTTTCTTCTTAATATCTCCTCATACACAAAGTCCCACCATACTATTGCATGCCCTGTGAGCTTGGTGAATATAAATATAAATTTATTGTTCTCTGTAATGGCCTCTAAATCATAATACTTATCCATCTTAGCTATCCAATCTATGAGTTCTTCTGGATGTAGAATACCTCCATATTCTAACACTTTCATAATTTTCTTTGTGTGTGCTCCCATGACTGCCTTAATTATCCTTACTTATGGTCCTTCTTCTTCTTCTTCTATTGTTTTTATCACTTCTATTTCTCTCTCGTCATCACTTTCTTCTTCCAATGTTTTTCCTCTTCTCTGTGAGACCTCTAGTGCTCCTAACCTATCTTGAATATTTCTTAACATTGTTGTCAACTTAGCATCTCTAAGTTGTTCTATATTTCCACCTCCATCTTCTCTTCTTGGTGTAATTTTATCACTTCTTCACTTTCATCTTGACTTATTTTCTCTTCTTTGCTTCTTGTTTTCTCTCTCTATTTTGTCTATTTCCTTATTCTTCTTCCCTGATATGATACCACTAATGATGTGGTCAGTCACTAACTTCACTCCTCTCAACAAGATAATTAGATTATTAGATCCAATTTAGTCTAAGTCTTGCAAAAATGGCTCTACCTCTATATGTTAAGTAGCCATTCAACATACAAAACTGGTCTCTAGGCCTATACTAGCTTGTTCCCTACTTAGACCAAGCTTATAACTCCCCACTCATGCTTTCCCATCCATCATGAAAGGTGATTACTCACAAAATCCCTCACTCTTCCCTAGAGGATTCAATCTAGTTTTACCTTCACCAAGATATAGTCTAGGATTTAGGCTAGAAGATAAATGCACAATTCAATTCTAGAAAAAAATCTAGTTACTCAACTTTATACTACTCACTGAAGATATTATTCCTTCAAGTATTCACTCTCCCTTTTTATGGTTTCCAACTACTTTGTTGACATTCATCACTATCATAGACTTCCAAGGATTTGAACCTCAAGCACAATTGGTAATATTAATGAGTTCTTCCACCACTATGGCTTTCTACAGTCCTTGGAGACACCTCCTCAATATATTTAAGGTAAATTACCAACTATGTTAGGAGATATAATGCAAGAAATTACTAAACTAGGCTAAATTGAACACCCACAATTTTAAACTTGCTCACTCCATGCTTGGAATGATGACCTGACTATGGTTTATTGATTTCCCAACACCTTCAAACTATAGAAGAGGTTACTCATTCTCCTATGGACTTCCTAGAAATTACATGGTGGATTGAAAGGCTTATCAGTCTTTAAAAATAGTCTTTTCTTGCTAAAACTATGTCTTAACTATGTGGCCTAACTATGACTCTACTATGTCACAAAATTCTCTCTCTAAAGGTGATGATTTGACTTAATTATTTTTGCATCTCAATTTCAAACTTTACACAGACGTTTCTATAATTTTTGGGGATTTTTCATTGGTTCTATATCAAGAAAATATAAATTCTTTCTTCGGTGCCCTATTCTCTAGGTTTACACCATTGTAACTACCCGAGAATTAAAAACACATAGTTCTTTTTAAATTCTTACTCTTTTTCAAATCTGTTGGCTTGAGGAGGATGAATAAGCTTTTCAAAAATTTCTTAGACAGTTGGTTCTATTTCATAAATCTTCCAAATCATCTTCAACTCAGACTTCTCCATCGATCTCAATATTGGTTCAATGGAACACTTGTAATCCTCATGTTTAGATTTTAAAAAAATCCCACTCTTCTTAATACACAAGAACTAGAAAATTACACACATAATGATTCTTACAAGATGCAATTAAAAGAATCCTACCAGTATTCAAACCTTTAAGAATTCAAAACCCACTATGAAATGATAATTCATACAAACTTTCAAATTAGTTTCACAATGTATGCATCCAAAAAATGATCACTAAACCTTTCTATTTGGAGCTCCAAACTTGATACTGTTCCTTGATTGATAAATGAATTGACTTACTTAAAAAATAGTGAATTATAACTCTACAGGTAAAATGGTTTCTCATAACTATTTTTCTAGGTCTCATATGACCAAGTCACATGTGGAGTCTTCATAACAAAAGCTTAAGTAACAACTTGAGACTAACATGACCAATCCAGCTTCAATATGAGCCCTCCAAGACACTCACAAAAATATCAAAATAAGCTAACAACATGCTAAGATTGCTAACTAGACCCCTACACCTAATGAACAAGCCAAAAATTGGCTTTAGAATTCAAATTTTCAAATAGTCAAAAATGGAGGGAAACCCTCTATTTAAATTTTTTGAACTTCTAAAGCTTAAAAGACACTAAAATTGACTCAGAAATATCTATAGACCATAGAAAACCAAAATTTTCCTACTATAATCCTAAACTAGCCCTAGTGATGATGTCAATTGTTGAACAAATAATGTATAACACTTAACAAAAGGCATATAGAATATTTACATGGAAGAGAAGAGTGCATTCAAAGGCATGAGAGGATCGGAATGGAATTGCATGAGGATGAAAGAGACATATTTGGGACTTATCCATTTTCATGATGATGATCTATTTTTGGAAGATGGCATGCGGAGCACACAAACAGGATGAAGACTTACACGACACACACAACCTATTTTTGGAAGAGTGTCTATAGAGTGCTTTACATGGATGCGGGCTAAAGATAAAATTACAACTGATAGTTAACTAGGAGAAATCTATTATTAGTGCACTTGCATGTGTGGTTGTAATTGCAAAGGCACATGGCTATTTTCAGCATGTGACCTATTTTTGGGATTAGATAAGCGGTGAAGGGAAAGTCCCCACCCTTATAAATTTGTAGTGAACTACATAGCATAGATATAATAGGTAAGAATTGGATTAATGTGAGATCATGTTGTCAGATCTGTTACGCACATGAGCACATGATGTTATTATTGTAAGAAGATTTGTTGTATTACTATGTTTTTATATAATGGAGTGTATTGGCTAAATTAGAGTGTTAATTTTGAGTATAATTGGAACTTGCATACTTGATTTCATCATGGATATAATTTAAATTTATTATTCTCTAAAACTAGATCTATACATGCACTGTAGAATGATGTATTAATGATGGATTTGAATGCATTAAGTCTTCATCATGCTAACATTCTACAACAACAACCCTAAAGAGGGGTCTCATACCTTTGTGTGCTTTGGGTGAGTGCTCAATCTAGGCTGAGTGATGTGTCAGCATGCCTGGGATTTTTTGAGTAGATTCTAGGCTGAGACCTCTTTTTCAGTTATTTTCATGATGGTTCGCGATGAAGATATATCAATCTGAGGAGTGGATACATGACCTAGAATAATAATATGCATGGAGGTTCAATATTGAATTTGATTGTGATGCATGCATGTGGGTGGAGCAGACCCTGTATGACTATTTGTACAAGAGATTATTCACTATATTTCTAGTAGAACTATATGAGTGGCTCGTTTCTTATGCATCTAAAGGGAATTAGAGGTATCACATACTTAGCTAGATGTAGGAATAATTTCATACCCTTTATGATGCTGATCTAATTTGGACTCACACTGTGGATACATTGTTCCATGGTGTTTTGAATAGATATATCTTAGAGTACTCAATTTCCACTTATTCATGCCCAGAGATAGCTGAATTCCAATTTTTACGATATCCCAGGGGAACTTACCTACAAGGCATTCCACTGGTGATAAAAATTCTGATGATAACCATGAACTTAGAGAATAAACTAATGGTGAACTAAACCCTACCACGTGTGGGGGTAAGAGAAGTTTTGGTGAAATATGGAATACCTAGTGATAGAAAGGCAAAGAGAGGAAAGGAGGATTAAGTATAATGATGCACACGAGAGGGAGATAGAGAAGCATCAGGATGTTGCAGAGATAATGGCATTATGGAGAGAGATATTCCAAGAAGGGTTTAAAGTTCAGGCACAATATGTGGAACCCAAGCATCAGGAACTCCTAAATTTGGGAAAGCATGACAAGGAACCCTCCTCAGCCTCACATAGAAGCGTGCCAACAAAGACGACCTAGAAACCTTGCCCTTGGGCTTGGTTTTTCAGTATCAATTACAACAAACAATCAATAAGATAATTTAGGTAGTGGGAGATCAGGAGTGAGTCATATAAAAATCACAATTATGGCAGCACAAATAACTTCATTCTTATATGGGAGTACCTTTTCAGGTGTATCATCCGTGTAGAATTAAGGTGCACAGACTTTTGGACTCTCTTCTGGGAGAAGTAATATTTCATAGACTTTCAGGGTGTAGTTCAATACTACTGTTGGAACATAGGGAATTACATCTTCTATTCTAAGTCTAGCTATGGGTTCAGGATCAAGATGTATAGGTGGCTCTAGTTCTAGTGTATCTGGTGGTTTTGGAGGCAAAGGAAACACATGAGGTTCTAGATTAGGTGGGTAAGGTCTGCAACAACCCCAGAATATTTACATGGAGATATCTCTTTGTCTCCTAGAGTATAGGGTCATAGAAGATGCATTTGAACATGTACACATGTGTGATATATTGAGGCACGTAAAAGGAATCATGGATTTTGAGCATAGGGCAAGTCAATTTTCTACTACATTATAAGGGCACACACACAGGTGGTACAAAAAGTTTGACCCTAATCATAATTGTGTAGACTATGTAGCTTTAAAAGATGCATTCCTCAAGGAATTTCATATCCCTGAGTTTTAACAAAAGAGTATAAGTGCACTCAAGGATATTAAGTAAGGCACTACTGAAAGTGTCAGAGAGTATGATGCTCATTTCAAGATGTTGTTATCTAAACTTTCTTATGATATTTATGTAATACAACATGTGAAACGGTTCATTGGGGGCCTAATAACACCTTTTAGAAGGGTTCTATCACATAATACATACACCTATCCACATGAAGCACTTGAAGGAGCTTTACGCACTGAGGCAGTTTGAAGTACAAACACTAGGGTGAGCCCATTGTTAGAAGCATAGATGGTAGCTATGGTGAAGTAGTTGGAGAAGCTATCGGAAAATTTAGCACATGAGATGCGCATAGGGATTTGGTGCACAGATTGTGAATGGAAGGTCACACAAAGTATAGTTTTCCCCATAGATTAGTGTGCTCATTTTTGTTGGACTGTGAGATATTCCATCTAAACCATGATGCTAGTTGCTGCCAATTACTACAACACATGATAAGGAAGAACATTTCATGCTACTGAAAAATCTACAGGTCTACGACTCATGACATAGAATACTACCAACTGATTTGTCAAATCCATGATGCTATAGACATCGGTGTACAACAGATAGGAGTTTTATATAACTCTAAAGGAAATAATGAGCATGAGGATCAGGATAACAAGTAGGTGCGCTATGATCAGAGTGAAGGGTGTTTTGAAGCCATTCCTGACAAAGTTCAAGGATATCATGGTGGGTTTGGATGACGAGGTTGTGGTGGCAAACGAGGTGATTTCCTTTGTGGAACATGTTATGCATGTGGATCTCCTAACCACTACAGGTGAGAATGTCCTCAAAATATTACATGTTCTTTCTGCAGAAAGAATCATAGTTATGATGAATGCCCAAAATTGTATGAAAATCTTAGTAAGCAACATAAACAAGAAAATAAAGGAACAAGGATGGTTAGGATACAACGCGCTGTGGAAAATCAGTGGATGCCCAAGTTGAAAGTAGAATCCAAGGCATTATAGGTAAAGATCACGACCCGTACTGAAGTAGCGCACGCTAAAAAAACATTGTAGTAGAATCCTACCATCACTAAGGAGGAGGTTATATGTGTATGGTACCCAGATCCTTCCCATCAGAAGGAGGTTTAACAAGAAACTATGGAGGTACTCAAGAATCTTCAGGGTGAAATATAGTATTTAAAGGAGCAATCATGAAAGATTGAGCAAAAGAAAGCACCAAAGATGATCCAAATTGATATGGATGACTTGAGAGAAGTGTGTAAATTATTTCACTAGGAGAATATCATTCCACTATTAGGGAATTGTTTAAAATAAAACACTCTACGCACAATTACTAGATACATCCATTACCATACAAGGAGCCAAGTTTGCTGGAGATTTTGAGGTTTTAGCATTGACAGATTCAGATAGCTTTCTAGCACTACTAGGGAATCCTTGGTGCTGTGTAAATAATGTTGATCTTTGGTTCAACAAGGGTTATATCAGCTTTGTTAACAAGGAGGAAAGAGTAATTATCCCTTTAACAGATGGAAAATCTTCACCTTATGTTGAGCCCTTGAGTGAGGAAGACCTTAATCATATTTATGTACATGCCATCTAGGATCCAGAGGTTCTTGAGCCATGTAAATAAGGAATCCTTCAGTGGGAGGAAGCAAAATATATTAGCAATACTACAAGTGTTTCTTGTGCTAATTAGGCTCATAGCACTTATTATTTGGTAGGGCACGAAGTAAAGAGCATATTTCCTAGGGATAACAAACCTTGTTATATCAGGAGAATAGGTAACTCGGTACCTTTTTACACCAGAGAAGGAGACCCTATGGTGTTCTTTGCACTCCATTGAATAACAATGGATAGACCCGCCGAAGAGAAGGAATATGCTAGCATATACTCTACACGGGATAACAACGTGCTAGTGGGTGGTCCATAAGGATAATATTGTAAGATGGAATGAAATCAGGATTTCTCTTACCACTAGGTTCTTTAGGAGAAATGCACTTTTTCAAATCTACACTTATCATGGTAATCAATTTGTTCAACACCACATTCAATAGTGTGAGAGACTCTAGACAGAGGGGTGAGAAGCTTTACCACCTTCTCTTTGGGTGCACAAGTTTTATTCCACTCTACATGGTTGCACGCATGATTAGTATGTATATGCGTAACTCCATATAGAGACTGGAAATTGGAAGGATTTAATTGCAAGAATGACCCAAATGTTTGAATTCTTCTCTACCAAGCCTATGATGCAAGAATCATTAAAGGTCATAAATTCTTGACTATGGGATATAGTACCAAGGATGAAAAGATCATTCAGGATTTAATTGATGAAGGAAAATTAGGAGTGTGTTTTGTTGAAAAAAAGAGGTTGATGCCACACTACTTCAGCATGCTTTCCTTAAGAAAGAAAAAGGTAAAATGGTCCACTTAGTCGATGATGAAGAAGTATAAAATATGGATGTAAACCATTCATCTGGTAGGCGTGAGGTGTTGGATAGTGCATACAAGACCACGTGCACCTATCATGAACATATAAAGACAGAGATTATTGGACTAGAGGTTGAGCCTAAGGAGGATAGAATTGGAGACTATTGGTCATACTTTGAAGTTGTAAAACTCATAGCATTACTATAGGATTATCAGGGCTTATTTCCTCATGAGTACCATGAACTTAAAGGCATACATAAATCAATAGGGGAGATGAAGATAAAGCTTAAATAGGGTGCACACCCAGTTAGAAAGAGACCCTATAGGATGAACCCTAACTTGCGTGAAAAGGTCAAATAAGAGATTGACAAAATGTTGAAGTCTAGAATTATCAAGCCCTTGAACGAGTCAGAATGGGTTATTCCAATGGTGATTAGTATCAAGAAAGATGGTTGGATTAGAATTTGTGTGGACTACATGGACTGGATGTTTCATGTGTGACTGATCCCTTTCCTACACCATTCACTGAGGAAATACTAGAAGGCATTCCAGGGTGCAAAATATGTAACATCCACTTTTTGTCACTTCGTCTCTTGATTTTTTTTTTTTTACTTTTTAACAATAAATAAATTTATTCACCTGATTTGGATACCCATATATTTAAATCTACATAAACCTTAATGTAATCCATTTCCAATAACTTTCATGAACCATGTGTAGTTGTATGAGAGAATGTTGAACCTACTCGTTCTCCCTCAATGCTCTATATGAGCCCTTACACGTAATGTAACCTTTGGTTCTCATTTTTCAAGGTATGATATATAAGTGAATGCTCTTAAGTGTCTACCTGGGTTCCACCTATGAAATCCACATGCATCCGATAACTTAGATTAAAGAGAAATATCGATAGTGTAATCAGTAGCTTACACCATTTTGCGCAAAGTTTCTGAGTCATGTATGCCATGCTCCATTCCATGATGCCACACTCGTCATAAGGAAATTTTCATTTCACCTTAATCACTTATTCAGCTATATGGATTCACAACTTAAATAATGCAAACACCTACAAGCCTTGAATAAGGTACAAAATTTTTTAACCTACATGAAGATGTACCTCTATGTCATCCTATGATGCCTATGGGAAATAAAATTTTCTCATAACAATTCACCTTGTTACTCACCCACATATCTTCCTGTAGTCATCATAGGTTGATATAAGGGTGCGTACCGAGGAGGTCTAATCTTTCTTTAATTCTATCAAGGTTTGTACTTAGGAAAACACCATATTACAATCTAGTCTCTTGATGAGACAAATCATTATAAATGCTAAATGACAGTATCCTAATGGTGATAATTGTCACCATAGGGATACGACTGTGTAGTAGATGAAGTTATTTCACCCACCTAGAATCCTATACTGGTGCATGGTGTTTAATTTTTTCAAGGTAATCATTATAGAATAGACTAGGAATTACAACATCTTCTCCATGAATGGGTCATACCTAAGGTCCAGATTGAGTTGATCCTAGGACCCACAATCTCTATAACACTTAATTACCTTTCCATATTTCATACCCATGTTAACCATTATTAGAAATGATACTATCAAGGTCTATTATCATTATTACAGTTTCAAAAACTATCCCAGCTTTAGCATTTAGGCTCATGCTCCTTATTTCATATTCTAGGGATATGTACTTATATGAAGCTAAGTATGTAGGTATGTTTCATTCCTTGAATTAAGTGCCAAATGCTATCAATGCCAACCATCCTTTTAGTTTAAGCACATCACTTTTCTTAATTCCAGCTTAGTAAAGAGGGTTCATTTATTTTACTATCTCCAACAAGTAAGATATATTTGGGTATCCTATATGGTAGACTTAATGAACCACTTGCCCATTTATCTTTCCCTATCATATCCTTTTAAAATATCACTCTCTAATTCTCTTTAGAGATAATTCCAGTATTGACTAGGGATGAGATTCAAATGCTATATTATTATTAACTTAGTAAGCATGTTCCCATATTGCTTCCATTGTGTCCGACATGCTTATGTGCTCATAAAGATGCATCATGGAACAGTCCTAATTAAAAACATTCCATCTCTTAGAGAAAAATATTTCATAACACAATTTATCACAATTCTACAAATCCCGAAAAGTGAAACAATAATCAATATATAGTCATGTTAGATTACCATAAGCCCATCCTATTGTAGCTTATGTGTATCATCCTATTATAGGAATTAATGTTGATTACACTTAGAAATCAATATTAAATTATTATATCTTTGATAAGAGTTAGTATAACCTGAGTTTATAAAACAACCATAGCACAGAAGTACCTGATTATCATAGCCTTTCCTTGTTTCATGATAATCCAGTTGCTTTCTTAGTAGCAGCCATTAAGATTAGACAATCTTAATTCTAGATATATTTTACTAGTTGAGTACATTCTATACAAAACCTTTGGAGAACCTAACACCACTTTACAAGTAGGTTGATATATTGCATTTTATAATGAGGAAGTTATCCATTATCAATCTCAACTATTTCCAAGTATGCTTAACGTATGGTTCGTTAGAACATGATATTATTAAGAAACGTTCCTCCAATAGTCCCTTATATGATCCCTAGAATCTCACACATAAGATGTGTATAGTTCTTACTACATGATTGATACTAATGATTAATAGAACAATATTGTAGATGTTGATTTCTTAACTTGATAGATTTACGACTCATAACACATCCTTTTCCAATTACTCTCTTATAATACAATATATTACAACTGGTAATCTACCTTTAATTCCTTCTAAGAGATAATTACAACTCATGTCTATAAGCATGATCAATATCTTTCATTTTAATTAATAAAACATTTACATTAAGTAGTAATCACTTTTTCCATTTTCAAGGAGAAGTATTTCATCTTAAGAACATTCAAGTCAATCATATCTTCAAACCTTCCTCGTACAAGATAATATACAATACTAAATACTTCCACCTTCTTTCTTGGCATTTGTCTGCAAAATTGATAGCATGAGTCAGTTCACAAGAACTAAGCATGATAAGCCTTAACTCAACATAACAACATACTCTACTTAATTATTTCATAAAAATAACCCATATCATTTTTATGAATCAATATGCAAAGTTTAAGTAGATAAACAATTCTTTCTATAACATGATAGAAGCAAACAACTTAATGAACCAAGAAGGAATCAATTTCAGACTTGCTTTTCCATACAATTACTTCAGTTTCTCAGAATCAGTCATAAAATTCATAAGATACATGAGAATTATAAGTTTTCAAAGACTAACATGTAAGAGTGACAAGATTTCACTCATGCAATCCCATACTTGCATGCCTGAAATCATTTTACTCAACCATCAAGTAACCATATAAATATCAAAAACAAATTCAAGCAATCTCATAAATCTTCACAATAGATCTAACAAGTATTTCAGACACCCATAAGGACTGCTAAGGTTTAGGCAATAACACCAAGACATCAAGAGTATTTGGTTAACGAAATACGATATTAAAGCGTTTAACCTTGAGGATAATATAGAGAGAACATTCATGGCATCCTGCCATATAGCAATCATGTAAAACTTAAGTAATAAGATACATATTTAATACTTACCTCAACTTAAACACTTAATGAACATTCTAGGACTAGAAAAGAGTATGGAATTCCCGGTAAGTCAAGACTTCACATGAATATTAAAATGATCTCCTAACCCCTTCTACTGAACAAGGTTAGATCATACTAAACTAAATTCATGACACAACTAGGAAATACCAATAAAGAGCTAACAAAATGTCAAGGAAACCCTATATTTAATAAATGAAACCTAGTACAGTTTGCTATTAGAAAAAGAGTCACTTCTAGGTTTGTTGAGATACCAAATAATTCAAATAAAAAATATTACACCCAATGAGGATCTATCATATCTTACAGACTCAGTTAAATGGATAATCCAGTTATCATCTATTATAAGAGTATGAGTATATAGCTTAAATTTTTGGTGGTCCCATATTGGTTTACCGTACAAAATCAATGCCTCCAATTTCATAATAGAACACATAGTATGACAATGTGATAAAAAAAATTGAAATGGGTTAATTACTACAGAGGGGTAATACCACCAACCTTTACAATCCTGAAGCCAAGAGATTTCCTATTTTGGGACAACTTTAATCCCCAACCTTACTTAATGACTCAATTTCCAACATTACATTTAGAACATAAACTCATCTTCTGATAAAATGATCAGCCCATAGAAAGGGATGATCGAAACTCAAGGGATAGCTCAAGGTCTTTCCCTTAAACCTTTTAACAACTGATTAAATGGTGGGTCATACTAATGATAATTAATCATCAAACCTTTATTACAGGTTTAGATCTTTGAACAGGTAATCAATAAACCCAGCAAGCACAGATAAGAGTGTAAGGGTCAAAGAAATCAAACTCAAATATCATTACCAGCTCATACATTGATATCAGGTGTGTTCAATAAAAGGAACTATTTAACACCTTTTCAACTATAAAATCTAATGTATAAACTTCTATAAGATCAACTCACTTTTTAGGATGGTTTCCTAATGGTCAACAGTGAACTGCATCTCTTACAAGAGAAAGGATATTCTTAGTCGAAATTGAAATCACTTTTGAACTCAACAAAGAATTGCAAGAAGAACCAAGCTCTAGTAATAATAGAGAATAAATTAGCACACTAAGTTTCATAGAAGGTTTTATAGGAGAATTTTCCTCCTCCGTTATAGAGGCTAAAATGGAATAAGTGAAGAGATTTTAACAAGTTGGAGTTAACCATCACAGTAATCAAATGTCAATAAAACCTTTCCACAACCGGCTTTAAACCCCAAAGAAATCAGAATAGTTCTAAAGTTAGTAAGAAACAACTGGAAGATCAACATGAAATAATAGAATGAAGTATTTGGATCTTATACAATATTAAGTTACAAACAAGATACAACAGTTAACTGTTAGGAGACTCGGTGATTCATTCGAGCCATAAAAGTGGCTC
This sequence comes from Taxus chinensis, assembly GCA_019776745.2. Lineage (NCBI taxonomy): Eukaryota > Viridiplantae > Streptophyta > Pinopsida > Cupressales > Taxaceae > Taxus > Taxus chinensis. The sequence continues at coordinate 489,734,489 of CM034154.1, forward strand.
TGGAGTAGACCATAAATTCCATTCTATACTACCTATTCAAGGGCCAAAGAGGTGGACCCTGTAATCATTAGAACTGACCTTATTATCTACAACCCGAGGATAATATTAAATTCAGTTGTTTTTCTTCATTACAAATACTTTTTTTAAATAAAACCAGGTTGATTATAAGTACCGACGATGACTCCTACAAGACCAACATGACTCCACAGGCATAGATTTATTTAAAAAATCAAACCCATTTGCGTAAACCAACAACACTAGGTCAAGGAGAGACATTTGTAACAAAAACTCACATAGTAAAATTTCTAGAATTCCACAATATCTTGCTATATTTATTTATATCCTTGAAGATATGGGTAATAAATTAAACAACTTTTCTATAGTATGGGTAGATGTCAATTCATAGTTGCAAGAATATTTCAACAATACTAGTGTATTAGAACAAACCCCTTAATCATTATAACAGTAATCCTCAAGCATCTCAAGAGTATATTTTTTTTAGCAATAATAACCCTCATTAAAGCATGTACTTAGTTAATCACTTTTAACAACATACATCACGAATCCATAGTAATTCATACTCTACAGAGCAAGTATAAAAATGATTCTACATCTCTAAAATTATAAACACAAATTTCATTCAAGGTAAGGTTATTTTTGTGAAATTACTAAATAAAGCAAGAAATTATGAAAATTTCAGAGCGTATCATGCCTGTTACACCAGTTTTTTCTTTCCTTGCAAAAATTTCATGATACTTCAGAAGATCCCTAACTTGGAAGTGAATTCCTTCATCCCCCCAAACACAATGCTTTCACAATATATATGTAGTCTGGGGGACTTTGCTGTCCAAAGATTCAACTGAAGTTTTCTTCAAGAAAACTAAAAAAAACACATAGTTTCACTTTTTCATATAGAGCTTCTGTGATTTTTTGGCCATGAAATGAATTAATACCAAAAATTTCCCCTTTGTTCCAATCTATCCATGCACTTCTTGAGGAAGTTTGGAAATAAAAGACATTAAATGTAAAGTTAATGGAGCTTGCCGCCAATTTACAAACCAACTATTCTTAGCTCTCCCTTAAATTTAGCAAAGTCATACATCATGCCATGCAAGGTGATTTATATAACTAAATACTTCATCTCAAAATCAGTTAGTGGAGATAATTAATAAATAATTCAGGACTGTGTGTACAGCTATTAGGCGGTGGGTGCCACCTCATCAACCATTTGAATTTGAGCAACCTATTATCAATTTTTAAATGACCAAACAATTTCTTATACAAATAGAAATTCGGATGTCTTTTGTTCACATTCTTAAGGCTTCATACAATTTTCATATGCATATACATCCTTTCAAATAGCTAAAGTAATTCCCAAGTCAATCTTCTCAATGATAGGTTCATATGTTAAGTTTTAGAACCATGCCACTAGGATTAGATTGTCCTATTTTTACATTTAGCTAATAAATCTACAATAGTAGTTACTGAACTACTTTAATCTTTGTAAATTCCCTTTTTGCAATCTATGTATATGTATATATATACATATTCACATGTGTATATATATAATGTTAGCATTGACCAAGAAATTTGTTCATGTATACTTGAAGGAGTTGATGCCCTTAATTCTTAATAATTAAGTCCTTGACTGATGAATTTAGCCCCTTTATCCCTAGAAATATGATCTTGATAACATTATTCATCAAATGGGGTAGACTATCAGATGGTCAGTTTAAGACCTATTATAAACCAACAGGAAATATTGATCGCATTCCAAATTAAGTCACTAAGCGAACTATCAAAATTGTCAAAGCCTTGACATAACTTAGTTATAAAAAACTATAATGTGAACAATTTAATAGAGATAAGCAACAACATCGTAAATCAATTTCAAGGCTTAAATTTACACTAAGGATTTCATGACATACAACATTACAAATGACTTAATGTCACCTTAGCAAGAACAATTCATCAATAAGATAGAACCTGGATTAGTAGGGTTCTCATCTAAGGAGATCATCCTTAGCTTATTCATGATATTGTGATTACGTGTTCACATCAAGTTTTCATTTAATTTTTGATATGCAAGGGTTCCAACAACATAGGGTAAAACCATTTTTTCTATCATTACTTCGACAACAGTAATGAAAGCATGGGGGATTAAAAAATCTATTAATTTACAAATGGGTTCTCTGGGTATCATTAGGATAGGATTGCCTAGGAGGATCAACAAAAAACTAATTTTACTATAGAATGGGGTAGCTTTTCCTATACTGTGATGCCTTTTGGATTGAAAAACATGCATGTTGTATTTTCAAGCATAGTTGTTTAGGCATTTAAAGAGTTTATTCACAACTTCTTAAAGGTTTATTTAGATGATTGGATTGTGTATGGTTTGGTCAATGACCATTGTGACAATCTGCACTTAATGTTTGAAAGATGTAGATAGTTGAGTATCTATTTGAACATTAAGAAATTCATATTTGCTACATCATTTAGAATACTATTAGGATATATAATCTGCAAGGAAGGTTTGTTGTTTTATCTAGCTAAGGTTGCAGTCATTATACACCTGAAAGAGCCTACTAGTCAGAGTGAGGTGCGTGGATTCTTGGGTCACACGGGGTATTATAGGAAATTCATAAAGGGGTATGCTAAGGTTTCCCTGAAAGGAAAAGGTACATTCTACTAGGGAGAATTGTTGCATTGCACATTCAAGAAATTAAAGGAGAGACTTACTACCATGCATATTCTACATTTTCCTTCATGGGACCAACTATTTCATGTACAAGTGAATGCCTCTAGCATGGCCATTGACATGGTGTTGGATCAGCCAGGAGAAGGTATTATAGATCATCCTATTTATTTTTCTAGTAGAAAGTTGACTCCTACACAACAAAATTACACAACTACAGAACGTGAAGCTTTGTTAATGATCTATGCACTACGTAAATTTAGATAGTACCTTATAGCTACACCATTTTTTATACATATCACATGACATTGAAGTATTTGGTAAACAAGCTCATTTTACAGGGGCACATATGAAGATGGGTACTCTTATTTCAATAATTTGACTTCACAGTTGTGGTAAAACTAGGGAAAATTAATTCTAGGCCAGACCATTTATCCAGAATATAGTTAGGAGAAGAAGCACATGAAATTAAAGATACCATGCTAGATGCACATTTATATAGGTTACAATGAGTGCCATCAGAATTAGAGGACATTGATGTCTTTCTATGAATATGTATGACACCAGAAATAATGAAATCCTTAAAGAAGAAACAACTTGATATATGCTCGGCACCCTATATGTTGATTAGCGGTGACCTGTACAAGTTAGTCTGGGATGAAGTGTTGCACCGATGTGTACTAGAACATGAACACACATACATCATGGAGGAATCTCATGGTGGTATTGCAGGTGGCCACTATGCAGGCAATGCCATTGCACACAAGATTCTACTCATTGGATTATGGTGGGAGACCATGTATAAATATTATAAATCATATTGCAAGGCCTGTGATCACTATAATTGCCTTGTGAAACTAGGTCAATGAGATGAAATGTATTTAAGATCTATTCCTATTGTAGAACCATTTGAGAAATGGGTTATTGATTTTTTGGGTCCTATTTCACCAACCACGCATAGGACTGGATTGTGCTATATCGTAACTTGCACAAATTATCTGACAAGGTGGGAAGAAGAAGAACCTACAAAGGATTGCACAATGGCTATAGTAGCCAGGTTTTTATGGGAAAATATTATTACGAGGTATGGATGTCCTTTAATTTTGACCAGTGATAGGGGAACACACTTTATGAATGAGATAATCAAAATTTTATTGGATGAACTCATGATTGCACATCATAAGACTACACCATATCATCCTTAGGAAAATGGAACTTCTCAAGATTTCAACAATATTTTAAACCAGACATTGACAAAAATTTGTGATGTTGGGAGACAGGATTGGGATGATAAAGTATCTATAGTTGTTTGGGCATATCACACAACATATAAAAGGTTTAACAAAGCCACACCATTTTAGTTAGTGTTTGGTGTGGAGAGAGTTCCTCCTATGGAATTCATGTTACCATCTTTGTGTATTGCATGCGCTAGAGGTCTAGCTGATGAGAAATAATTAGAAGAAGATATTGAAAAGTTAATCAAGCTAGATGCACAATGAGCAATAGCATGTTGGACTCAAAAAAAATATAAATCCAAGAAGAAAGCATGATATGATAGGAACATCAGGGATAAAAATCTTGAGATAGGACAGATGGTGCTTCTCTATGATTCTACGTTTTTGCACCATCTAGGAAAACTCAAAATACATTGGTTGGGGTCGTATGTTATCACTCACATACTTAAAATAGGTTCTTTTCAATTAGAGATGCTTGATGGAATATGGTTACTTGGGTACTTCAACGGGAGTAGGATGAAGCCCTACTATAAATAATTCTTCTTGGTGTTTGTAATAAGGTAATGTTTCAATTTAGATTAGGTTTTCAATTATGTACTCTCCTTAATGTATTTCCTTCTTTGTCGCTATGCTTTGTCAATTTAGTTGTTGTTTTTTTGTAATAAGCATGTTTGTGTGCCAAAAGCTAATTACTATTTGAAGAAATTATATGCACAGAGGACTGCACATACCCTTAGTGTGGGGTGGTTATTGATATCCAGGTACATGACTGTTGAAAATAAGAACACATAAAAGGAACAAATTTCTATGGGTGTTATTTAAAGCTGGAGGATTGAAAAAATAAATATTTCTTTTAGGAATGAGGACCATATGTGGATATGAATGAAGAAACAAGTATAACGAGAGGTAAGCAGAGGCCTTGGGAACTACCAAGGTAAGGTGCAGTGGCAAGGTACTCGGGTGCATGGAGGCGTGCTAAAGATAAGTCCATGGCTAGAAGGTAGGAAGGTGTGCTAGAAGGTTATAGCTTGGGCACAAAGATGTACCACGTGGAAAGAAAAAAATGGCTGATTAATGAGAGGATTTTTGGTAGGTGAAGGAGAGATAAATGCACTATATTTTTGAAAATCTATATAAGGATGGGATGCAAGTTCATTTTTACCATTGCAATTGAGATAATTTGAAAAGAGATAAGTGTAAATGAGAAAATCAATCATGTTGAGGTGTGAAGAGTGTGAAACAAGACATGGAGAGAATATTTGTGTGTATTAGAAGCTTGCGTTCCCATAGGTGAAGGGTTTGAGCAAAGCAGACATGTTATGAAGGCACTAGGCCACACAATTTCCACTAGGGAATGGATATTTAAACTAGGTTTTTAACTTGCTCATTATAGAGGGTAGAAAGGAGAAATTTTCAAATGGCACCAAAGAGAGCACCTGCAAAAGGATTAAAAGTGAAGAAGGTCGAAGTGGAAGAATAAATTTCTCACGAGAGTAATTTCTCATAAATGCGGTATCCAGAAGGCATGATTGTTGGTCAAGAATGGGATTCCACATCCTTAAATGTAAAATTAGTGATTAAAACCATCATACATTGGATAATAAGAAGGATCTAGATGTGTTGTTGAGCACAAAAATGAACAAACACACAATAGAAGACATGTCATTGTATGATGACACTGGAGAGAAGTTACTAAAGTAGATTGGAGTCTACCAGTCGTATAAGTAGCCATACTTTGGAAAGTATGAATAATTGTATTGATGGTTGATGAGAAGAGTCCATGAGGACTCCTTCTATTTCACTGGATAGATGGTTAGAATAACTGATAAGGCCAAAATATGTCTCGTTAATGCACAAAAAATGATCTTATATTACTCTCCTTTATCAATTTCGACTGCATTTTGTGAATTTTTATCTATAGTAAGTTAGGATGTAATTTTCCATATTTAGTTGAATTCAGTTCTAACATTTAAAATCTCTATAATTCCTAACAAAGCATGTGGAAATTCAGTTTGTGTAATAAAACAGGTCACAATCAGTCAAGAGAACGAAGTATGAAGTGATCAACATGTTTTTGGGAGCCTTGGCTTCAATACTGCTTAGTTCCAAAACTTCCAGACTTAGTTCCAGAACTCCATCACACCTTTTATGAGCTCTATCACTTAGTTCCAAAACTTTCAGACTTACTTCTAAAACTCCAACACTTAGTTCTGGAACCCCTGCATTTATCTCTGGAACTTTCATGGTTAGATGTAGAACAGTCCCCTTTAGTTGTGGAACTTCTCCAAAGTTCTGATACTAATGGGAATCTATTTATTTTGATGACATCCAATGATAGAGAAATCTATAATCCTTTCAATCAGGAGCAGATCAGAAGATTTTTGATTCTTCATACTTGAATATCCAGGGCTAACTTAGCAAACAGTTGTACATCTAGCAAGGTTCCAAATTCAACATCTATTTTGGGAATAATTCAGTTCCATTTGAATCGGTAGAACAAATATGGTTGTAAATGCATCTTTGAATGAAATATATATAAATGCCTGTAGATATATTTAGGATATAATAATAAAAGAAGAAAAATACACATAGATACATAGAGATAGAGATATAGAAAGATATAGTACATTTTTGTAAGACAAAATATTTCAGCAATAAAATATCCACTTTGTTTTGAGAGAATATTAATTTGTCAAATCCTTATTCAAGGTGGAGCAAGGGCCCACTCCTCCAAGAACCAAGATCCTCATTTTATTGGTATTTATATTTTTAAAGCAAATAGTGTAGATCTGTTAATTCTATAAATGCTTTTGATTCTTAAATTTTAACTCTGTTGCATACTTTTCCCTATAGGTGTTATAGACTAGATTTTTATTTCCTTGTAAGATTTTCACAACATTTCCATTCATGTGTTTACTTCTTCATTATGTGTTTATTTCCAGAAATCTATTTACTTTTGTATGTGTGTTTATTTCCAACATTTCATTCCAGCAATGAGTGTTTATTTCAGCAAGTTTCTTACAACATAGAGATAATAGGGCTTTAGCCATGGAATCCTAAGGAGACTGCAAAAAAAAACCCAGAAAATAAAATAACAAATACCTACAGACAATTACTAGATCACTATGATTTTCTTGTTGTATATGTCTTCAGACACACCCCTGGTTTGAATATGAAATCAACAAAGAGTTGATTAAATGAAGGGAATAATGACACCCATCATTTTTGGCATAGTTACCAGGGACCGCTAGTTATAATTGTCTAATTAGGTGTTAACAAGAGAAACAATCATACATCTAGTAATTGAAGAATCTTCCCTACATCATCATAAAATTTATGAGTAGACCAAGAGACTCAAAGGATATATTTCTCCCAAAAACATCTCAACAATAATTATAATCATCATCTAGTTTAAATAAGGAAGTTGATCAAGAATTGGAAGCACCATTATCTCTTCTTAGAAAAGATGAAGAATTGGCACCTTTGGAATTCTTAGATCAGTCACGAGAAGGAATTAGAACCTTTAGAAAGAGGATTATATCCCAAGACCCGTTTAGAAAAAAATTTGATTCACAATTGAGTATTCAACCTACTACTCCTAACTTTTCACCTTCCACAAAGCAAATCACATACCACATTGATTAGGAGAAAATTCTAGAAGGTATTGTAGAAATGGCATGAGAAGCTGAAAGAGAACTTGATATGACTTACTTATCCAATTCAGTTGGATGATGATGATACTCCTATGAAAAATATTTCACCTGCACATTTACCCACATTTAGAGGAATGTCATTTGAAGATCCTGACCAATATCTATTTGAATTTAAAATGTTGTGTCAGACCTATGATTATAAAATAGATAATCAGAAGCTCAAGTTGTTTCTATCTACCCTGAAGGATGCAGTAATGAGGTGGTTTATGGGATTCAAATCTAATTCTATTACCACTTGGGAACAAATGGAAACTAAAATTCTAGACAAGTATCAAGACTACTATAGAGGGATGAACAGGAAGGAAGATTTTTTCAAAATTAAGTAGGAGGAGGATGACAATATGGAAGATTATTTAGACAAATTTCTCTTTGTAAGTAAAAGATGTGGATTTGTACTACAAGAAGAGTTAAGTAAAACCATTTTTCTTAAAGGTCTAGATGATGAATCTAGGGAAGCCATTGATTTTATGGGAGGTGGAAAAATTGATCAAATAAGAAGGAATGTTATTAAAGACATTTGTAGAAGCTATTCAAGAACAAGGGGTAGACCTAGGAAAGGAAAAATAGTTAAAATTTTGAACGCAGATACGAACAAACTGATGGATGAACTAGAAAACTTTAAAACAGACTTTCTAGTTCAATTAACCTCTACCATGGATAAATTGTAAGCTAAAGAAAATGCTAAAACTGAACCATTAGCTATGTATTGTCCTAAATGTAGGAAGAAGCATTCAATAAGAGATTGTCCTATGGATAAATTGAAATGTGTCTAATTTTGAATCTAGGGACTATGAGAGTAATGCTTGTTCTCTTCTTCCATTTAATATAAATCAGCTAAAACAAACCACCACTCCATGCACATTAGAAGAAGTAAATTTTTCCATGAGACAACCTAGCCAAGGGTAGTTCATGCCCAAGTCAGTTCCTAACCCCTGGATGATGTCATGGGAATCTCAGACAATACCAAAAACTTGGGGACAACTAGCTTGGGTCCCTCAACCAACATGGAATCCTCATAATTAGTCATGACAGTTTTGGTATGCCCAAGGACACCAACAGCCATGGTCTGGTCAAGGTAAACCAAATGCATGGTCACAACCTAAGTGGAGCCCTAATAATTACACTCAAGGGAGGACATATCCCAATCAGAATCAACAAGACATAATGGGTTCCCCAACACAAAATTCAAAAACCAAAAAATGTGGTTGAAACAAAAATACTAGCACAACCAGTTGCTAATCCCAGAAACAAACAAATAACACCTATCTATGGGGAAGAACAAGAAAAACTAGTGGATCTAAATGTCATGGATTGTAAATATATTCAAACTAGATCTAGCAAATTAATTAACAATCCACCTGTTATAAAAACTGAAATGATAGAATAAACTAAAACCCCTAGTGCGGTTGTTCGCAAGAAAAATGAAAAAGAAAAAGATAAGGAGCTAGATAGAAACTCTACTGAAACTCCATTTCCAGAGAGATTCAAATAATTTTTAGGGACCAAGGAATCTAAGTTGGTGTAGGAGTGGAGGAAATTAAATATTTAAATACCATTATTACAAGAAATCAAGGACATTCTAGAGTTAAACAAGTTAATCAAAATGTTATGTTTAAGAAGACTTAGAAGGAAGAATTAGTACCCCAGGACTATTAAGGTAGATGGGAAACTTGCTAATTTATTGAAAGGAAAACTCTTACTTCCCAAATATGGAGATCTTGGTAGCCCTGTTATTTATTTCTCTATACGGAATAAAGATATACATAATATTTTTATTGATTTGGGAGAAGCTATAAATGTGATGATATCGGACACTTTGGAAACATTACCATTAACAAGTATCCAACCTACTAACACCATATTGCAGATGAAAAAATAGTTTGTAGAAAAACTAGAAGTAGTTATTGAAGATGTGGCAGTTATGGTGGAATCATGGGAATATCCAGTGCACTTTCTCATATTGCAACCAAAAGGTAAAACACTTGGTTATCCCATTATTTTGGGTAGACCGTAGTTAGCTACAGTTGTTGCCTTAATTGATTGTAGATAAAGTGATATGACTATCTCAAATGGTAAGAATTTTAAAAAAATTTCCTTATATCTCTCTGCATGACATTTTATCAATAATCAAGAGCAGTTATGGGTTGATGATCGTGACACTAATAAACAAAATATGTTTTCTTTTTCTATGATAAAGTTACAGGATCACATACGGGAGATGGAGGATATGACTAATCAACTATTGAACGAACACCAATTTACCTTAGATCAATCAAGGATAGTTCTGGAACCTACGGACTTAGTTTTGGAACCATCATATTTAGTTTTGGAACCATCACATTTAGTTTCAGAACCGTCAGACTTATCTTTGGAACCACAACAACAAAAATCCCATGTAAATGAAAAAAATTTCACTCCAAAGGAACAAGATTTCTCTTGGGAAGGAACAAAAATAGCTACGGAATTAGTAGCTTTTATTTCAAAGATATCAGGAAATGGTGAGGAAATTCTGGAAAATAGTAGTGACGAGGAGTTTGACCGACAACAAGATAAGTATCATAACTCTTCCTACTATCCTTTGTCAACTATTCTTTCTCAAGGGAATTTATGAGATGTTTATGAATATCATATGTTATTACCACATCCATTTCCTCTAAAGACCTTAATGGAACCCTTTCAACAAATCATTTCTTCACACATTGGAACCAAACATGTTGAGATTCAACTGGGTAAAATTTTGAACATTAATGGTTTGCTAAAAAATGATGAAGAAGATAAATTATTTGATGTTCTAAAAGATCGTACTAGATATTTTTCTTAGGACTATAAAGACATGAAAGGAATCCATCCAATTATTTGCACCTGTCACATCTATACTGAAAACATTAAACTAGTTATGCAACCTCAAAGAAGGATTAATCCAGCCTTAAGGGACATAGTAAAGTAAGATATTGGAAAACTATTACAAGTAGGTTTTATCTATCCTATCTCAGATAATCAGTGGGTGTCTCCTCTTGTAATTGTACCTAAAAAGAATGGAAAATGGAGAATTTGTGTTGATTATAGGAAGCTGAACAAAGCCACGGTGAGAGATTATTTTCCCTTACCATTCATAGATCAAGTTTTGGACAACCTTGTAGATAAACAATACTTTTCCTTCCTAGATGGATTTAGTGGATATAATAAAATTCGAATTATTGCTGAGGATTAGGATAAAACTAACTTTAGTTGTCCATGGGGTACCTTTTCTTATAGGGTATTTCCATTTGGACTATGTAATGCTCTAACAACCTTCCAAAGAGTTGTATAAGAAATTTCTACAGACCTAACAAATGATTGTGTAGAGGTATACATGGATGACTTTACTGTGCATGGAGACACATTTGATGATGCTTTGAAAAAATTGGATAGAGTACTAATAAGATGCGAGAAACATCATTTGTCTCTTAGTCATGAGAAATGTTTCATGATGGTTAATGAGGGGATTATATTAGGACACTATATCTCAAAAAGAGGAATTCAGGTTGACCAAAACAAAATCAGGATTATTTCAGACTTACCTGTTCCTCAGACCCCCACAGATATCAAGTCATTTTTAGGGCATGCTGGATACTATAGGCATTTTAGTAAAATTTATGCACCCAAGTTTAGTTTACTTACCAAGGATTGTGATTTTTTTGGGATGAAAAGTGTTAACATGCTTTTGAGGAAATTAAAGAAAAATCAATCACTGCCCCAATATTGAGAGGACCTAATTGGGAGAAACATTTTCACATCCAAACAGATGCCTCAAATAACTCAATTGGTGAATTTTTGGGACATAAGGATGGAGGAGGGAAAATTTATGTTATTTACTACCTTATTAAAAATCTTACTCACACTGAAAGAAATTACACTACAACTGAAAATTATTTTATTGTTGTGATTTATGCGATTAATAAATTCAGACATTATATTACAGGGTATAAAATATTTTTACATATAGATCACTTAGCAATTATATACTTAATGAAAAAACTAGTGGTTGGAGGTAGGATAATTAGATGGTTATTACTTTTACAATAATTTGATATTACCATAGTAGATAATCCAAGAAAATATAATATGGTAGCTAATTTCTTGTCAAGATTTATCACTACAGGGGAGAAAGATCCAGTTAAGGACAACTTTCTAGATGAAAAATTGTTTTCCATTTCATCTGATACACCATGGTTTACTGATATGGAAAATTATCTTACAACAGGGAAGTTTCCTCCTTCTTTCACTAAGAAACAAATGAAGAAGTTGATAAAAACAAGTGCACAATTTAAATGGTTAAATGGGATGTTGTTTAAATTTGGTCTTGATTTGGTTTTACGCAGGTGTGTGAGAGAAGATGAAATATTTGACATACTCAGGGCATGTCATGATGAACCAAGTGGGACACTTTTCAGTAAAAATAAAATCTCACAAGATACTTGGCACTCATTATTATTGGCTATCTCTATATAAAGATGTGAGGAGATATATCAAGCAATGTGATCCATGTCAAAGGATGGGATAACCAACCTTTACTAGTGAAATGCATCTATAACCTCAAGTAAATATTGAACCATTTGAAATATGGGGGATGGATTTTGTTGGTCCCTTTAGTCCTCATTCATAAGGAAATGAGCACATTTTTGTGTGTCCTTATTATGTGATAAAGTGGGTAGAGGTGCAGGCTTTAACAAATGCTAATAAATAAGTAGTTGTTGATTTCCTTTGGCACAGAATTATGATGAAATTTGGTGCACCGAGGAGTATAGTTTTAGATCAAGGGCCAAAATTCATGTCTAATATGATCTAGGCCTTCACAATGTATTATTAGATTGATCATAAGAAGTCATCTCCCTATCATCCACAATCAAATGGATAAGTATAAGTAACAACTAGAGAATTGGAAAACATTTTTACCAAAATAGTTGAAGAATGTAAAAGATATTAGGTAAAGAGACTACCTAAGGCTTTCTGTGCTTATAATACAACTTGGAATACTACAACATGTTTTTCGCCATATGAGTTAGTATATGGGAAAAATCCTTTGTTACCTATTGAATTTGAACTACAAACATTGAGGACGGAAGATAAAGTGGGTATTGAGTTGGATGAAACATAAAAGGAAAAAAATTTTCAACTCAATGAATTGGATGAGTTGAGAATGGAAGAAATTCAATAGAAAAAGATAATCTAAGATCAAAGGAAGTAGTGGCATGACACACATATCAAGAAAATGCAATTCAAGGTAGTAGATTAGGAATTACTATTTGATTCCAAGTACCAATAATTCAAGGGCAAGTTGAGAACTAGATGATTAGGACCCTATTAGATTGAGAAAATATTTGACAATGGCTCTATTTAGCTACTTCCCATTGATGGCAACAGAAGGACACTTTTGGTCAATGGACATAGGCTAAAACTTTATAGGAAGCCTTCTACTAGGGATGAATTCTTGAAGAAAATTAAAGCAGACAAATAATTTGATCATATGGAAGAACCCAGTTCTTAAAAAATGATCAAATAATCATATATGTGTATCCAAATTAAAGGGAAGAGAATGAAAACTAGGAAATGGCATTCTCTTCCCCCCCCCAAAAAAAAAATAAAAAAAGGAAAAAATAAATAGGGAAGGAATGAAAACCAGTAAATGGCATTCTCTTCCCTAAGAAAAATAATCTCTCTTAGAGATCAATTAAAAACCAGCAATGGCAGTTGGTCTTATCAATAAATAGTTAATGAAAAATAAAAATAATTTGTTTAAATTCCAACTGTCTTTTATAACTATTTTTCCTTTTTCACTTTTAGGAATGATGAGTCATCAAGTTAGAGGGATTACATCAGCAAAGGATGGTAATTATCTCTTGAACTTATTAAAGGTTAAATTAAAGTTCGCATGTGTGACTAGACTTGGTTTAAAAAGTCAGTATGATGAGTCATTTATTGGGCATTATGATTAAAAGAAAGTAATCATGAGGGTGATGTTGATGGAATAAGAAAGTGGTGGTGTATTTGTAATTAGCTATCGTTTGGGTGGAATAAACAAAGTTGAGAAGCAGTTGCAGAAGAATTGTATTTGAATTCCTTAGCTAAACCCATCAATTCCACAAATAAACACAATAGTTCGGTAGCTAAACACAATTGTTCAGCAGCTAAATCTAAATTTGAATAAAGAATAATTTGAATTTTCCTCTCTTCCATGGGGGTTAAAAAGAAGTTAGATCCAGAGGATGATACCCGACTTCTTGCAGATGAAGAAGTGGCAACCATTTTTAGACGAGGAGGGTGGCTGGAGTTCCTGAAAAATTTCTTGAGGTGTAATGATGAATTAGTAAGGGAATTCATTATAAATTTAGAATAATCTAGAACTAAATTTAAAAGCATTGTAATTCCTTTTACCGTCAATATAATGAGTAATGTGTTTGGGATACCAATTGTGCATGTCCCAAATCCTGTCAAGGGAACCCTTAAAGATCTTGTGGAAACCTTGATACAAGAGGGGGAATCTGAGCCCCAATATATCTATAACACCAATAAAATCATCAAGGGGGTCAGAAGGGCCAACTTTCCCAAATCCTTTGACAGGGTATCATTTTAGCTAGTTAAGTATTTAACTTGCAATGGTCAATTTGGGACTGTGGGAAGAGAAGTCCTTAAGATGTTAATATATCTTAGGTATGGGAATTCAAAACCAAAATATATAGTAAATCTTCCATAATTCCTTTTTGACTCCATCCAGATAATGTCTCGGAGGTATTCTTGGGGATTTGGAATAATCAGACATCATGGGTTAATCCATTTGGTATGTCAGTACCATTTTCTTTTAAAGAAAAATGGAGAAGAAATATGGGAAAATTTTCTGCACAAGTTTAAGCACAACCATGATATTATCAGGAGGGGAATACCAACCCCTTTTTCTCCTATAATTAATTTGAAGATTGATGCCCCTGCAGAGGAAAATAAGGAAATAGGTGGGGGTAATTTACCAAAAAGAAAGAGATCTAAAAGAAGGATTAAAGCTGTAGAATCTAGTGTTCCTATCAAATAAACTCCTTCCTCCACAATAGGACCAAGAGAACTAATATCTATCTCTGATAGTGATAGTTCACCTAAGCTAGAGCATGAAGTGAAAGTCAAAATAAGCTCTAGGAGGAAACCCATTTCAAGAAATTTTGAAGCTCCTCAAAGAATAAGAATTTATAAGAGGTCTCAGGAAATTCCAGAGGAGATGGAAGAATAGGGTGGGTTGGAAAAAGAAGCTGTTGATATTTTGGGAAACATGGCCATGACTCCTCTTGGACTAAGCCAAACTAAGGTGGAGAAGGAAGATGAAAGATTTGAATAACATGATTTTCAAGAGTTGGGTGGATCAGTAGCATTTTCATATGAATAAGAGGAATTGGCATCATGGAAATGGAAAGGCAAATTCCCTTTGGTAGAAGAGGAATGCTCATTTCCCAATGAAATTTCAGAAAAAGAAGAAAAACAACACTTGAAATAGACTCTATTTTTTTCTAGATAAGAACTCATCATCAGAGAGAAGGATGAGGAATTAAACTTCCTCAAACTCAAGTTATAATAGAGGGAAATTCTCATTGAGAAACTAATAAATAAACTCACAAATAGGACTGAAGAATTGACAATGGTCAAACAACAGATGATGGAAAAAGAAGTAGAATGTCAATTTACTAGAAGACTAAGTGTTATGTCAAAAGTATCTACACAGAATGAACTAACTTACTGATCACTCATGTAATTATGGGATGATACCTGTAGGGAAATTAATGAATTTAAAACATCAAATGAGGATCTGAGAAACACGATGGAAGAAGATAAGAAATAAAGGAAGAAATGGGAAGAAAATTTCTACAAAGAGGAAGAAGACAAATTTAAATGTCTTGTAAAAATACAAATGGTTTGCATAATGAGTGAAAAGTTACTCACATGCAGGAGACCTTCTCCTGCATACAATGTGTTTTTGGAAGAACAATTCATTCACTAGAAGCTATCAAGAATTGCATGTGGCCTTCCACATGAAATAAACGATGAATGTGATTTCATGACAACCTATTCCTCAGCTAGTGTAGAGCAGAAAAATCTTCTATGTGAATTCTATCTCTGCAATCTTATGATGGAAAAGAACACAAGCTTCAAGATCAACTTGTCTGTAGGGGAAAGTCAACTGAATGAATTTTTTTATGTTCTTAAAATTCAGATTACATGGAAAGAGAGGGATTTTGAGCATCTATTAAAAGCTAGTTCATCTGGTCTCTGCATGAGGGATCACTATGGTAGACCATCTAACTTTGCTATACATTTAAGATCCCATGCCTTTGATAGTCAGTTCAAGGCACATTATCTGGCTAGTTTACATAAAATTATTGATGCCTTCACCTCTTATGAGAAGGAAAATTTTGAAGATATTTATGATGGATGTTTGAAAATATGGGAGTGTCTCACAGTTGTATTGAGAAGAAGAGAAGTGATATCTACCACAAACTTAATACGGAGCCTAGAAAGAGCTAAAACCTTATGCATACTAATCCCTCATGTCAATGAAAAATATAGGGGCATATGGATGGGAATGAGAACAAGGCCTCCCCTTCTTCTCACCCCCATGTCTTCATGGAAAAATAGAGAGCCTCAAGATCACACTCAATTTGAGGAATGGTAGAGGAAATTAGAAGAAGGATCAGGATATATACTTCTGATCTAAAACACTGGGATATTTAGTTTTATTCATTTGAATTGAGAAGTCAATTGGAATGTAGAATACACAACCCAAGATTTCAAGAGTAAATTTTGTAAGTGGACTTACAAAAAAGTAAGTACGGGGGAGATGATAAGGTAAAAATATGTCTCGTTAATGTGCAATAAATGATCTTATTTTACTCTCCTTTTTATCAAGTTTGACTACATTTTGTGACTTTTGTTTGATCTAATGTGAGTTAGGATGTAATTTTCCTTCATTTTTTGAATTTAGTTATAGCGTTTAAAAGATATGTAATTTCTAACAAAGTGTTTGGAAATTTAGTTTTTGTAATAAAATAGGTCACAATTAGTCAAGAGAATGAAGTATGAAGTGATAAATATGTTTTTGGGAGCCTTGGATTCAATAAGGATTAGTTCCAGAACTTCCAAACTTAGTTTATTTCCAAGAAAAGTGTGTTTACTTTTGCATTGTTTGTTTATTTCTAGCAATCTATTTACTTATGTATGTGTTTTTATTTCCAGCAATTCATCCTAGCAATGAGTGTTTATTTCAGCAAGTTTCTTACAACATAGATATAATAAAGATTTGGCCATGGAATCCTAAGGATACTGTAAAAAACCCCTAGAAAATATAATAACAAACACCTATAGACAATTAATAGATCACTAGGATTTTCTTGTTGCATATAGCTTCAGACACACCCCTGGTTTGAATATGACATCAACAAAGAGTTGATTAGATGAAGGGAATAAAAAAACCCATCAATAAAAACCACTGTGATTTCAATAGTGATAAGACTAAGGGCCTCAAGAGCAGATCTGGAGAGTGACTTAATAGATAAGGAAGTGATCCTGGAGACAAGGAAAGAGCTAGGATATACCAAGGTTCTGTGTGGCATGGACATCAAAAAATTGAAGAAGTACCTAGTAGTATAGGTAGCTTCCCATCTTGTAACAAAGTTGAATGACCAAGAAAGGTGGTCACAGGTGAATACAATGTGGCTACACATTGCAAGGAAGATGTCTAAAGGAGTGATCTATAATCTTGTGGATCACATAGCAAAGAAAATCATTAAAGAAGCAAGTACAGATGATAGAATTATTTTTGGCACTATTTTATTGTCTTTGGTGTTTATGGAGATTGGATTACCCAATGGGCCAAAGGATAAGATTTGGGAGTACCCCACAGAAAATAAATCTTTGGAAGAAAGATTTAATAAATATTTATGTGAAGGGACCATGAGTGGGACATTTAATCAAAGGACGGAGATGTGGTATGACAGGCTCCATGCGGCGTTTGAAGAGGAGTGGAGCATACCCAAGGAGTTACCCTTGGTGGTGGGTAAGGCAATACAGTTTGCAATCTACCAAAAATTTTGCGTCATGTCATTTGAGATGAAGGATGGAACTTAGAGCCCTTGGTGCAACCTACCATATTCCTTCACATCACGCTACTTCCATGCATCATTTCACTGGTTCACATATGCATGACACCTAAGATTCATCACAGACATAGTAGATTGTGTTTATCACACTCTGAGAAAATCATATGTATATCCAAGATGGACTACCTACATTGAGAAGCTCGTCTCATATATAATAAGAATGAAGTTGGTAAGCTTGGCCATTGGAGATGTTGGAGCAGCACTTGTGTATATTCAAGTTAAGACCAAGATGGAGAACACAAAATACATGGAAAATGAATTCACACTTCCAGGGCTGCCTAAGGGAAAGCATATAGTAGAAAATGTTCCAACCCCACATCCTACAGAGACCATATTAGTAGATGAAGAGGAAGAGGAACGAGAAGACACTGGTGGCCTAGATCATAGAGGAAGAAGACAACCTACAGACAAGGTGGGAATTGAGTGTGTGACTACACCACCTCAAGGGAAAGAAGAATTTGATGAGGAACTGGATGTAGTAAAAGGAGAGTGTCACTTCAAAAGGTTATTCAGGAGAACAAGAACCCATATGCTACTCCATAATAAGTGCACAAATCACCATGAATCTCTACATAGAAGGAGCCAAATGAGAAGAGAAGAAGGAAGTTGAAGCTGAATGTGGAGGTAGAAGATTCATAGGAGAGCAAACCTAAATATCCTACACCTCCAGAGGATGTGGAAGAGCTAAAGGATGAAGAAGAAGGAGAAAAGGAGGAAGATGAGACAACACAAGAGACTATTTAGGGCATGGCAGAACAAACTCCAAATATTGACGCTCAAGTTCCTAAGGGGCCAAGATCAAAGAGGACAAGTGTGGAGTATACTAAACCGATCATGGGCTATGTTGAGGACACAAGTAAAATTTCTCGCACCTGTTTCAAAATCATGGTGGGACTTAAAGAATTGTATGGACGAGAACTGATGGATGTGGATATGGCCACCATATGCATAAGGAAGTAACTTTCTTTATCAATGTAGACACATATGGATGAACCAAACTTTGACGTATGTGAAGAATCATGTGTATCAAAGAGATTGAAGAAGGCACCACAAGCCAAACACATAATATTAAAGCCTACTGCTATGTGGGACAAAAAAGTAACTAATACCTTGGTGAAGGTACCAATAGAGGTGGCAAAGAGGAATGTGGATAAGGCTACAACTATTAGGGCGCTGATAGAGGAGATTAAGGCCAAATATGCAAAGATAGTGCACCTATATAAAGAGAAATACTTGGCATAGAATAAGAACATTGTTATCATCAGCATAGTAGAGGAGATTGAAGACAATTTCCTAAAAGTAAGACCACATTTGGAGTCCAAGGTACCAGAAACATTCCCTTCAATGATGCATTATGTAAAAACCTTGTTAGATTTGGTGCTTGAGGATGGACCTATGCGCATGCCAACACCAAATAATATTGAGTGAAAAGTAGAGAAAGAAAAGGATTTGGTGATGAGGAAGATTGCATCTTATGAGGCATTGCTCCAAAGTTTGCAGGAGTAGCTGAGAAAAGCAAACTAGACATTGGACATTTTCACAGCTTCAGAGGTGGTCATCAAGATAAGGACCATGGTACATGACAATGAATTCCTAAAAGTGATGAAATATGACACATTGCGTCACGTACATAGGTTGGCATTGGTAAAACAAAAGCGTAAGGACCTTACAGCAACACAAAAACCCCATAAGGAAAGGTTAGATGAGCTAGGGAAGGTTATAGTGTAGAAGATGGATCTACTAGAGGGAAGAATGTATACAATGTCCAACATTGTTCTAGTTTTGTAGAATGAAAAGGGGGACATTGCCAAATATGAGTTGGAGTCTATTATAGTAGATATTCCAGAAAAAATAGAGGTCACATTGAGTGAAAGGTAGACATTAGAGGCCGAAATAAAGGAAGAATATCCCGAACTCATTCTTCCAGTTGAAGTAGAGGATACTGCTGAGTAAATCATTCTTTTGTATAGAGAATTCTTTACTATATTACATTTATATTTGTTCTCATTATTTGAGAATTCAAAAGGTAAACATTTTCAAGGTGGAAATGCAGTTAGTGTGGGGTAATGTTGAACAAGTAATGTATATAACTTAGCAAAAGGCATACAGAAGATTTGCATGGAAGAACATAGTGTGTTCAAAGGTGCAGGAGGATTGGAAGGGAATCATTTGAGGAGGACATTGAAAGATTTGAGACTTAGTTGTTTTACAATGATGATCTATTTTTTGAAGATGGCATTCGGAGCACACAAATAGGATGAAGACTTATGCGAAATGCATGAGATATCTTTGGAAGACTGGATACAAAGAACTTTACATGGATGTGGGATAAAGATAAAATTGTGACTAATAGTTAATTAGGAGAAATATATTGTTAGTGGACTTGCATGTGTGGCTGTAATTGTAAAGTCACATGGCTATTTTCAGCATGTGACCTATTTTTGGGATTAGATAAGTGGTGAAAGGAAATTCCCCACCCTTATAAATATGTAGTGAACTATGTAGCATAGATATAGTAGGTAAGAAATGGATTACTATGAGATCATGTTGTCAGATCTGTTACGCGCATGAGCACATGATGTTATTATTGTAAGAAGCTTCTATGTATTGATATGTTTTATATAATGGAGTGTATTGGCTGAATCAGAGTGTTAGTTCTGAGTATAATTTGAACTTACATACTTGATTTCATCATAGTTCTCATTTAAATTTGTTATTCACTAGAACTAGATCTATACATACACTATAGAATGATGTATTAATGATGGATCTGAATGCATTAAGTCTTCATCATGCTAACATCCTACAAAAACAACCTTAAAGAGGGGCCTGATACCTTTGCGCACTTTGAGTGAGTGCTCAGTCTAGGTTGAGTGATGTTCTAGCACACCTATGATTTTACTAGTAGATTCTAGGTTGCATCACCACTGCATCAAAAACCTTTTAATGTTTATATATTACTCACTAAAATAGGTCTTCATCTTGCAGATAGAAGGATTTTCCCTTAATGAAATTCTTCTCTTTTGACCACCCATTGAACTGAAATATTTTTATTGCATACTATTTCTCCTTTGAGATACGAATAAACTTTAAGGTGTTGAATGATCCTTTAAAAACACTACTAAGTGAATTACAACATGTGAAATTGAAATGATTTTCCATTCTTTTCACTATGGTATTCCACATAGAGATCATCCCCTGAGCCTTCCTAGATCCAAAATTCTCAAATGGAATCAAATTTCATATGCTCGAACACCTTCGTGCTCATATGTTCCTCATTGAAATAAGGTCTTTTTTCATATACAAGAATTACCCCTTGAGAAGAATTATTTTCCTAAGACCTCTCATTGGATTGATACATTATGGTAATATCTCCTTATTCTCTAAGATGTACGAACACTCCAAAGTACTGAGTGAATGTTTAGAAAAAAAAATTGTGAGACATTGCATTACATGGACATGTGATGACTTCTTGATCGTACAAACATAATGGTCCTGAGTACCTTGGTAGCCTGATTAGTTCATCCTGAGTTGTTCCTTAACATGATGTGATTCACATGATTTTCATTCTCTTGGAAACATATTTGAACACAAGGTAGGAATTGAGATATGATTATCATCACCTTACTCCTTGAGCTTCACATTTCATCTTTATGACAAAGACTTCATCTCCTTAGATGAAATCAACCTCAAGAGACCCAAGTACCTTTTTGTTCACTCATTGCTTGTTAAAAAATTATTTTACTACAAATTAGAAAAGGAGATAATGCACATTTAATGAACACATTTCCATTCCATATTTTGAGGAGATGAATGGGAATCGAGGCTCACTTTTATAGACCAATTTCTAAAAAATGGGTTTTGATGTGACTAGAAGCTTAAATGACCAATTGGCTGGATGGGGGTGCAATTTTGTGTCCCACTTGTACTATTTTCACATTTTTTACCTTTAGATGCTTTGAAATATTCCATGGGTTTGAGTTCATGAGAGGGGGACAAATCATAGTGCAAATTTAGAAGACCTAGGTACAAAAGTGATGAGGGGTGAATTACAAGGTGTTATCCAAGAGGGGGGAAAAATTATATGTCCCCTTGTACCCTTTACACCCAAGGGGGCATCTAATGATCAAAAAATTTCCATGGGATCCACCCATCATGAAAAGGTGTACCATAACAACTTAAAACACTTCACACATCCATCCTAACACTCCAAGCCAACTTATTAAGTGACGTAGCTTAAAAACCAATGGAGGAGTGAATTTTGGTGTCCCCTTTACACCTTGGGGGATAAATCATGCTCAAAAACCCATTCATGTCACTTTTAGGATGTTGATGTCACTTGTCAAGTTCAAATCGGGACACCGGGAGTGATTTCTCCACCTTGAGAACATAGAGGATTATTTTAGGGTCAAAATTTATATGATTTTAACTTTAAATCACCAATTGAGATCATTATATCCATTATCAGGATCTAATTATGCTTGAAATTTCATTTTTAGGGCCTATTTTATTCTAGATTAAAAGGGTGAGCTATGGTATCTTGGATTATCACAAGAATATTTGAGTTTTGGAATAAAAATTATTTTTACATCATGTAGATAGTTATAATATATTTCTATTGATTTTTTTACCTCCTAAATACCTCCAGAACTCCCATAATCATCCAGGTAAGTTGGATTTCATTGTTGGGTCCTTCATTCCCTTTGCCAAAAATGACCCAATTTTTCTCAAGTTATTCTTAACGTCAATTTCTTCCACATAATTTCCCTAAACTACCTTGGATTACTTTATTACTCTTTGATAAAACCCCCATATGAATTTAATATTCCTTACAAGCTTGCATATGGTGTTTACTAATTATAAAATGACCAAATATGGCCTTCTCTAGGCCTCCAAGAGCATTTGTTCTTCATTGAATATCATTGACTTATTCAATCACCTTACGCATATATCCCTTCAAATTTTTAAAAAATTAAAATTATTGTTAACACATTCCTCTAAGATATGATGAGGTTGAAACTAAGGATAGGCTAGCCAAAGGAAGGTTTCATAATGACTGGGAAAGGAAATTTTCAAGTGTGTGCTTAGTTGTCACGGCCAAAGTTTTCAATTTTATGTTGTAGACATTTAAAATGAAAATAAATTGAAATTGAAACCAAGATTCATAGTGAATAAGGATTGAATTATTTAATGCATCCTATGGTGTCCCTAATATTTCACTAGGAAATCTCGGGATACCCCTTTAAAATTTGGTCATTTTTCCATGTGAAGGTTTGAGGTCATGTTGTTTTTCCCTCTTGAATAATAATTTTTTGTTTAGATTTTTTCCTTATCTCTTTTTGGATTTCAAGATTGCTCAATATTTTTTCATAAGGTTGTAAGATGTTATTTGGCAACATTTGCAAAATATCCACTTGACCAAAATTGCTCAAAATCTATAAAAGCTAAGTATTTAGCTCATTAAGTATTCGGGGTTTTAAGTTACTTTACTTCATGAATTGTAGTAATCCCCCATCAAAAATCTGATTTACACTGCAAAATGTAAGGTGGTTTTACGCAACCACTTTAGTTCTGAATAGAATTAAGAAAAGTAGTTCCAAAAACCCCATTTATACCCTATTGATTCATTGCACAAAATCGATACTTCTCTACTGCAAAAAGTAACTAAGAAAAGATATTCCCAGATCCCAACTCATACCACTAATAGTTCATTGTGGGAAACCTACAATGTTTTACTTCTTATAATAATTCAAGTAAATTTAAACCAAAACCCCACAAACCAAGAACTTACCTATGCGGATTTTCGAATTACTCTACTACCCAAGAAATGTTGAGAAGTTAAGAAAAGTTGAACACAACCCCACATTATTCTGCGCTTCTTGACCTAATCAGGTTTCCGATAGCTCGTTACTTCATAGGGAAAAAAGTATATCTATTCACGAAACCTACCTCAAATTTAATGGTGACGTGGCACTTTTACCTTACATATTTATTGATACAGGGGGTTTAAAACGGAAAAGTATTTCTACATCATTTTTATGCATCCAAATCATTCAATCAAATAACTTCCTCTACAAATCCTGAGCAACCTCATGCTAGACAACTAGAGAAATTTTTTAGTGATTCATCATCAAACCATTTGTGAAAAAGTTATGTTCTTCATTTCCCTTTCATCATTTTTTAGTTCTTGTCTTTCATTTCCATAGTTGTTTGGCCAAATTGGCCTATCCACCATCTAGGAAATATCTTTATTTAGAGATATTTGTTTTTCCATGAAATCATTTGAGACCTGGTTTAAATTTTTAAGAGAGGTCAAGGATTTCTTGAGCAAGTTGTATTCATGTTTAATTTGTACCAAAACACTCAAATCTCATCTTAGTAACTGCTCTATTTTTTCCCTAGCTTTAAAAACAACCATTTGGATCATTTCAAGAATTTCCTTACCCATTACTTGCTTGAAGCGTTTCCCTAAGGCCCCAAATTACTTGGAAAATTGATTTATTAAGACTTGTCAATTTCCCATGTGTTTTACAAAAATCCAACTCTTCATGACTCAAAACCTAATCTATGTGGGGTTCTGAAATTTTGTTACTTTATTTTCTTTTATGAATAATTGATCCCTTATTACTTCCCCATACCATGTGGGTTTTCCAAGTAATTGTGATGTTACATACATTATGTGGGAATATGGCCCCTTGTTGTTTGGACTCACACTTTGTGGGTTTTTGGTACACTACCGCTTCCTATATATGGCATAGAACCGATCACCTACTACTTGAAATTTATTCAAATCAGGTTTTCACGAGACTCTTAATTCTCAATTATTTTCACAAAACTGAACCCCTCCTACTGGATTACTTAAAATTTTAAGTAAATGCACCCTAAAGACCCACACTTCATTGTGAAAACAAGTTGTTTTATTTTCTTGCTTGCTTAAAGCCTGTAACGTCACTTGCAAATAAATTTTTTGTACTTGAATGACTAAATATGTTCATAGAATTGAAGTCACCTATAAAGTATCAATATTTTGACTTGAATTATACATCTTACATAGGGATAATTGCTGACATCTTAGTAGGTTGTACACATTGTTTACTTAAAGGAAAGAACTACAAATGTCTGAGATAGGGGAAGAATCATAAAAATTATAAGAGGTAGCCATTATCAAGTAAGATCCCATTATTGCATTTGAAGAAACCTATAAGGAAAAAATAAAAGGGAAATATAAATCTAGATCAGTTAGTGAAACATCGGGAGAAAGGATAAGTATGAATATAAGGGTTATTCAGTTGATTCTTGCATTGGATCTAAGATTACAAAAATTAGTGATACTGACATGGGGCATATGTCTATAGTTGATCTTATAGAACAATCCAAAGCAGAAATACAAACACCTTTGATGCAAGCCCTAGACAATAATGGATTAACATAAGAAAATGTATTTCCTAGTACTTCCTAGTTACCGAGATTTATTTTTAGAATGTGCCAAGTTCTATGATCCTCTAACTAGCTTAGTAAAATATGAATCAAGTAATCTAGTGGTAAGAATTTATACTCAAATTTTCAATTATTGTTTGAAGATACCAACCAAAGAAAGAGTAATCGAATTGACTATGGAAAAATTCATTGAGCGATGGGAGAAGAACTCAAGTGATTACATCAATATTATGAATTTAAACTACTTGAAGAAACCAAAACAGACATCCAGGTTTCCCAATATTGTAGTAAGATCATACTTGGTTTGGGGAGCTGATGATATGACCCATTTTCTTTATAGAATCAATGGAGAAAATAATGCTAATAATTTCTCCACACGAATGTACTCCTACATCAGAATAATTTATAACAACAACACCAGTGCATTGATCAAATGGTCTGAGTTAATAAGTGATAGCATTGATCATCATTTGAAATAGGTTAGGTAATCTTTCAGTTTCAAGATGACCTCTTATTTGGTGTATATTGCAACATCGAATATAACTTTTACTAGGTTGCACAGTAAAGGGATCTTGGATGCAGAACCTATCTATGAATATTATCCACATTTGGTATTATCCAAGTATTTCAAGAAGTATAGGAAGGTGAATTATTTCTTCTTCTATGAAATTAATTGTAAACTCAATATTGAAATAAAGGAAAAGAGGGCTATCAATGCATCATGGGACACTTTTTCCAATATGGGTGTATCTTTTTTTAGTTTTCCTATTTCACCTACCTCGAGGTTTATGGTTTCGTAGGCTCACCACTAAATATCCCAAGATATCCTAATGATAAGTATATACTAATGGAACTATGCAGGTGATTGGTGGAACTGCATGATATAAAATCAAAATCTCATAGGGAAGTGGATGGCTTATCAATAACCATTAGCAATTATCATTGTGCAAAAATTCTTAAAGAAAATAATATGTCTAAATAAATTTTGCATCATTATGAACAAGATTTATTTGAGGCCAGGACCAATTTTGAGTCTAGAAAACTAGCACAAAAGACAATATCCTTGGAATATATACACATCCTTGCACTAGAGGATTTTTGGATAGATTGTAGGGATGAATTTGAAATCAGAAAGAGAGACTACATCAGAATGACAATGAAGAAAATTATTGATTTTGGACTAGAAATTTTTTTTAAAGATCTCCCTAATGATGGGAATGTGGTCCTTTATTCTTACAATCAAATGGGAGGAGATAAGGCACCAATTCCACCCATTGATTTCAAAATTAATAATGTTAAAAAAAATTAAGAGAGAACTTCAATGGTCTTGGCTTGCACCTCAAGATGGATCCTTGCAATAGATTATTGTTTGGAGGAATCAGTGATGAAACAGATAAGACAGAAGGGCACTAAAAGAAAGGAGGATCATGTGAGAGTAGAAAAGGATCAAGGAGGTCACCAGCGACCAAGAATCCCATAACAACAAGAGAAGATGAACACCCATCATCTACACAAGCATTAACTCCTGAAGTTACCACTAGTGAGGTTATTCATTCATCAACACACAATGTTTCTTCATCCTCTAATATGCAAGTTCCCACTACTAAGGAGGAATTCACCATACCACATTTGAAGGTTGTTGCATTCATTCTTCCCTCAATAAGGGTGGACAGTCCAATATCTCATCCTCCCCCTTTCTCTCCACTAGATATCCCTCATCTTCCAATGGCAGATGATCAGAATAGCAATCAACATGAGGAAGGACATAATGTTGCCTTGGAGAATCCTTCATCTCATCAAGTATCAAAAGCAAACGAGAAACAATAAGCTAAAGAATAAACTGAAGAGATGAAGGGTATGGAGGAAGGAGAAATTGGAAAAGAACATGAAGAAGAAAATAATTTGGAGGCTGTACAGTAATCCCAAGTGCATGAAGAAGTAGAGAAAGGGAAAGAATTTGAATTAGATTCAAGTAGAAAATTTCTAAGGAAAAAGAAATAGAAAATTAGGTGCTGACCCAAAAAATGGTAGAATTGGAGAAATTTTTGTTACAAGGTCTTGCAGTAGAAACAAATCAAGAAATGGTGTTAAATCCTACTGTAGTTAGAACAATTAAGGAGATGGTTGTACATTCAAGTACTCTTATTACTTTAGGGCATGCCTTATCATCTTGGTTAGCATTTCAATTAGTCACAAATGCTAAGGAAATAGTAAATCTAGAAAAAATGGACCTACAATTACTTAAAAGCCTCTATAAGAGAGGGAAGAGATAAAATGCCAAAGTAACTTCAAAGATAATAATTTAATCATCACAGAAGAAGTTTTGTGAAGAATTTACTACAACAACTAGTAAGAAAAAAAGTGAGTTAATTGAAGGAAACATAATGGTGATAAAGGTACCATTGGGTGAAGTTACTATAGAAGGTTTGAAACAAGACAATCAGACCTTGATTGATACACTTTCCTCAAGCTTTATAAAGAGAATGCTAAAACATCTAGACTGAATGAACATATCTCCAAATTGTGTGAAATTATTGCAAATGTTTCCAAGTCTTCTTCTCAACATGTACTATCAAGAGAACACATCATCCATCAACTCATCACTAAAGTAGAAGAAACAAGAGAAAAATCTAAAGTTGTGGATAAGTGGGTGGCATGGATCACTGAGAAAGATAAGGAAGAATATTTAATTGAACTATTGTCAAAGAAAGTTGGATCAGTTGAAGAGTTTAAAATTTGAAGAAGAAAATGAATGTGGGATTTCTTAACTTCATTTGGAGAGCCTTAAAAAAATAATATCAGTATAAAAGAAGGTTTTTATTCAAGAGCATATTATTCCTGAAGAGTCAAAGAAAAATGGTAAGCAATAAGAGCTGATTATTTCCTTTCACATGAAGTTACTCAAGAGAAATATGGAATATATAAAGATGATAAAGGATAGAGGAATTCCTTTAGCTTCTCAAGCAAGAGATGGATAAATTCATCAATCCTTTCACCTATGATTCAATGGAGAAATTGGAAAAGCTTCACAAAAATGTTAAGAATCATGGGTCAAGCCTAGTAAAAGTAAAATGGTTTAGCAACATCTTAGAAAATAAAATTCTCAGGTATGAAACAAAAATGCAAGCTATTACTAAAGAAAATGAAAATGAAGTGCAGTATATGTTGGATCAGTAAGACAAGTACTAGGAGAAAAAAATGACTGAGACTGAGAGGAAAAGTGAGACTGAGACTGAGGTTATAAAGTTGGAATGACTTATTATTATTATTATTCTCATTTTTATAGAAAATGTAATTAAATAATCAAGCTGAATTGTAAAACTTAAGTAGTTTGGTTAAAAGCCATTACTTCAAGTTATTCTGAAATAGCCAACTACTTAGTAAGATTTGGCATTGCATGTGAAGTTGTTGATGTTTTTTTGAATTTTAGAACATTCAAATATCATACATGCCAAATAAAGAGATATTTAAGGAGAAATATTCTCAACTACCTCCATATTTTTAGCTAAGCACATGTGGAAGGCATACTTAATTTCTCTTTTTTGAAAAAACTTTCTAGATGCTATAAATATAGGAGGAATCCTATGTGCTAAAGGATTGGGAATTTTTTCGGCAATCAACTATTGTAATTTTTGCATTGGAGGTTTCAAACTTTGTGTTGAGATTCTCCTATGTCCATTTTGTAAATTGGATGAACTTGATTAAGAAGAAGGTTGATTTCTGTGGAAATTTATGTCTGATAAGTCTTATTGTTCATTCTATGAAGATTAATGGAAAACTTTTTTTATCTCAATCTGAAATTGAATTAATTTCTTTTCATTTGCTGAAAATTGTGAAAGTTTTGAAGTGTTTATTTATTTTGTATGGCTGCAATAAGATTTGTAATCTAATTATTGTGAAGTAATTTTATTTTTCCTCATTATTGTTATAATTTTGTACTTTTCGTTCTCTTTTATTGTACACAACTTCCAAACACACACCTACTTACTTGGTGCAAAATTGTTGAGCTATGGTTCATGAGATTCATGATTAAAGTAATACACCCAGAAAATAATTAGAATAAATAAATATCTTATAAAGGAGCTTCAAAATTAAATGAAGGGGATTTATCCCACGAATGCCTAGGTTTGTGTGTTTAGCCAAGCATAAAATCTTGCCAACACCTTGTACTGATATGAATCAATTATGATGAATCTAAAACGTTGCCAAGAAATAGTGCTTGAAGGTGAAAATATGAACCTGCTAAGAAACTTGGTATAGCTTCCCATTATAAAAACTATGTGAAAGGGCTAGATCTATAAATACGGTCCTAACCAAGCTATACATTTTTACCTTGTATAATATTTTATAAATTTTTATGTTATAACCTATTCTTAAGTACTTTTAATATGTGTATACCAATATATGAACCCAAAATTTTACTTGTGTCTTCTATAGGTGTAGAATATACTTAGATGAATGCCCCTTCTTTTGAGGTATGTTTGATAAAGAATTTGAGCATGTTGATTAAAATAATATGTGTACCTATGTGTAAAAAAATTTATACTCCGTGTAGGAACACATAGAAGGAATGTAATGGTGGTGACTGATGATGGGATCCCAAACTTATAAAATAAAATGTGGAAGTAGAAACCATGGCACACGAGAAGAGTGACAATAGAAACAAGAAGAACAATAGTAATGAGGCATGTATAAGAAAACAAGCATAGAGATAGATTGATAGTGAGATCATATACAATAGTATGAAATCAATGTCAAAACAAATACATAGAGTTGTAAACACGGGACACCCATGGTTTTATAAGGCAATCAACAAATTTAGGATTGTAAACACTGTAACAAAAATAGGCCTAGAGCCACAAATATGGGACACCCGCTATGTCACAAGGCAAGTAAGGCACTCATGCCACAAGCGAGGAGATAAAAAAGTATTAGCACACAACTATAAAGAATATATAACAAACAAGAATGTCATAATGTGTTGAAAGTAAATGAGAAAATATATGTGAGGAAAGAGGTGTCAATGTGGCACAAAACACATGTGTTAG
This sequence comes from Taxus chinensis, assembly GCA_019776745.2. Classification (NCBI taxonomy): domain Eukaryota; kingdom Viridiplantae; phylum Streptophyta; class Pinopsida; order Cupressales; family Taxaceae; genus Taxus; species Taxus chinensis. The sequence goes on from CM034154.1 coordinate 489,764,789, forward strand.
TCCTGATAGTTTAAAAAATAAATTTTACACAATATATGTAATCAAGCATAATGAGGAATTAAAAACTGACTATAATGAAATAATAACGCCTTTATAATATGGAGGTATGCCCCCAAGATAAGAACGTAACAATAAGATATCCTATTAACATGTATCAATTTGTGTATCATGTATCAAGCTCAATATTTCATGTGAATACATGTGCATAAATACTAAAAAGATAGTTTATCTATCAGACTAACATTGTAAACAATATGTATAATGTAAAGTTCTAAGAATCCAAGCTAAGTGTATAATCCTTAGTTTTATTATTTTTCAAATATTTTAATTTGTTTGTATTTTCAACTATGTTAGTGTTTTTGTATTTTAAAATGATTAGATATGTACAAATAAATATGATATCATAAGATCTACCCAAGGATAACCTCATGAAGAGGTGAAGTAATTATCAAAGAGGATAGAAGCACAAACATCAATTGTACCAAAGAAGGTAACTCAAGTTCAATTGGTACCAAAATACTAATGTGTACCAAAGAAGGCCTGAGAGAAGAAATAAGTGAATTAAATATATAATTAGTATGTGAAGTACAACATATCAGTGGAGGACTATAAGAGAGAATGCTCCTCGACATTCAATGTGCATTACAAGATCTATGAGAAACTATAAAGAACACATGTACTAGAGGACCTAGGAAAAATCCTATGATAATGCAAGCCTATAAAGACAATATATGGAACCAAAGCCTATCCAGAGACCTTGGTGGGTTAGAACCACTAAATATAGTATTTAGAGATAAAGACCTAGGAGAAAAAGAACCACTAGAGATGGTATGTGTAACCAAAATCCTATCAAGATATCTAGGAGGGATAGAATCACTAGAGATGGAGTTTGAAACCAAAGGCCTATTAGGATACCTAAGAGGGCTAGAGAACCTAATATAAATTGTGAATTTATACTCCTAATTTGATGCTATTGTAGTAGTAAATAAATGAAAAATTAAGTACAATAAAGATCCAAAGAAACTAAGCAAAAAAGTATGAAACCCTAGTTGTAAAATGAAGGGAATAAAATAATTAGTTGATTCACAATGTTCCCGAGGGTATACGGAGTTGGAAAAATAGTAAAATGAAAGTACATAATATTGTAATCATTCTCATAAAATTGTGTGAATGTCGGATGATGAAAAACACAGGCGCCCATAGAAAGTTCCGGAGTGTCTGTCACCACTGTTGTCCCAATTTTGGGCACTAGTTTCTTGGCAAGTCCTCGGGATATAAACTTTGTGGGTCAGAAGGGTGTCAAAAATATTCTCATTTGGTCACCTTTATGTCATAATATGTCCTCCAAATTTTCATGTAGCTTACAATGAAAGAATAACTTGCAAAACCCTCAAAGAGACATCAAATCCTAAAAACAGAAAGATGTAGAATGAGGGGTCACATTTTCCTAAACTATTAAAAATGGTGAACTTACGAATGAGCCCTATATTAAATCTTAGACCCAATTTAGTTTTGTGTGTGTGTCTGCAGAATCATCCCCTAGGTGGCTATTGTGTGTGTCTCACTTGATACCAAACAAGTAAGCTAGATGTAAAGAAATGTCATAGGTGTGTGCATGAAATAAAATAAACTTCCCTCCTATGAAGTGTATGTAGAATAACCATCCCTTATGTCCCTTGGATGGTTCTAGATGGATGCAATAGAGCTATTATATGCTTTGATGGATGTAACCATACGTGGTGATAGCTAATGCTTAGTTTTTTGTCCTTTATTATGATCACATAACTTTATATTTATATGATTCCATTTCTTGAATTTTATAATTAAACCTGAAAAGGAAGACTACAAAAAAGATAAGATACTCAAACATATAGAAACGACCCAAAATATGTGAACAAAGTATATTGAGGTTAGGGGCACCTAGAGGGGATGAGGGTAGCTAGCACTGACATCCTGGCTAAGCACTGGCATCCAAGATGATAAATGTCAAAGTATAAAAAGGAATACTGAGAAAGTAAAGGTGTAAGAACAAGAGAAGTAGCAGAAAGCAAATAAAAGTAGCCAAATACATGGGTTAATTAGTACTTTTCTTTCTTAGGAATCATATGAATAGTAGTATATAATCAGGACTAAATAGTTACCCAAAGTGCATGATTTTGTGTCTACATTTTCCCCCACTTTATGTTGGTAAGAAAAAATCTTGATAGCATAAAGTAGATAGAGATGTGTACTTGATAACCATGTAGATTGATGTAATAAGAGGGTGCCAAGGGACAAGACAAAGTGTGGTGTCATGGAGTGATACAAAAAAAGTGAAGCACGGATGTTAAGGAGGATAAAGTTCAAAAAGTGATGATGAAATGAACCTAGTGACGAAACACATGTGTAGATGTCACGATGTTCATGTTGTTGATGTAAATGTTGTTATTGTTGATGTTTTTGTTGTTGATGTTGACTATCACTTCCTATACGGATGGACCTACAAAACATAAGAATGAACAAGTAGTAAAATATGCATGTATATGATTAAAATGTGTAAAAATTATGTAATGAAAGCATGTAAAATATGAAAATATGAAAAAGGAGAATGTGCATCTAATCTGTGATGAGGAAAGAGTGTAGAAAGGATCTTGAAATGGTTGCAGATGAACACTTTTTTTGGGTGATCTCACACCAGATGCACCAACCATGAGTTTTTGGGGTGATCTCATGCCAATGATATGGAATAAATGTAGGTAGAAAAGTCTAGTTTTATCCTCACACCTTTAATTTCTTCCCACAATGTAGGACACCACTTTAGATGGTGTGAAAAATTTGATCCAACATGAAATTTTTAAGGACTATATGCCCTGTAAAAGCTGCTATGTTTAGAGTTCTATAGAATGTGTTGAACTACCAAAACATTGAGTAATTTCCCCTGGTTATAGGATCCTAGAAAGGGCAATGTGGTGCTAAGAACCTAAGTCTAATTTTGAGCCCTAAAACTAAAAATTGTGTTGTGTTGTGTAATGACTATAGACTGCTATATGGGGTGATTGATTCACCCAAATGATGCCCCCCTCATTGTGGGTGCATGTGACATCACTAAAGGTTATGTGTTTGATTCATGACAGGTTCACCAAAATTATTAAGCTAAAATGTTATTTTTTATGCCTAATATAATTTTATTATAGCAATAAAAAAATCAACAATTAAGTACAATATAGATCTAAGAAAACTAAGAAAGAAAGTATAAAACCCTAGTTATAAAATGAAGAGAATAGAATAATTAGATGATTCATAATGCTGATGAGGTTATGCTGAGCTATAAAACTGGTAAAATAAAAGTACATATTGCCATTATCATTCTCATAAAATTTTGTAACTATCGGATGAGGTTAGACACGAGATCCCATTAAAGGTTAGGAGCACCCACCACCACCACTGTCCTAATTCTCGGTACTAGTGTCCTGACAGGTCCTCAGGATCTAAATTTTTATGGGTCAGAAGGGTGTCACAAATATTCAATTTTAGTCACCTATATTTCACAATATGGTTTTTAAATTCACCTGTAGATTGCAATGAAAGAATAACCTGCAAAACCCTCATAGAGACATAAAATCCTAAAAAAGGAAAGATTGATGCAACCTAGAATTCACCAGTAAAATCCCATGTTTGATGACACATCACTCAGCCTAGACTGAGCACTCACTTAAAGCATGCAAAGGTATCAGGCTCCTCTTAGGTTTTCTGTTGTAGGATGTTAGCATGATGAAGACTTAAAGCATTCAGATCTATAATTAATGTAACATTCTACAAAGCATTTCCTAGATCTAGATCTTACAGTATCATGAATCAAACAATAATCATAGTGACACCCTTTACGCAGTAATAAACTATAATCATGATTAACACCTTAATTCAGCCAATAACCCCCATTATATTAAATACAGTAATACATAGAAGCTTTGTTATAATAACAATAATATATGCTCATGCGCACATCAGATTTAGTAGCATAACCTCAAAATAACTTATCTCTCACATCCCTCTCATGCTGCATAGTTCACTACCTATTTATAAGGGTGGGGATTTTCCCTTCACCGCTTATCTAATCCCAAAATAGGTCACATGCTATTATTAGCCATGCACCGTTACAAAAAATAGCCACATATGCAAGTGTGCTAACAATAGACTTATTTTAGTTAACTGATAGTAGTAAATGTATTCTCATCCTATATCCATGCAAAGCACTCCGTAGCTAATCCTCGAAAAGTAGTCAATGCATGTCATACAAGTCTTTGACTGGTTTATGTGCTCCACACGCTATCTCTAAAAATAGATCCTCATCATGAAAATGGCTAAGTCTGAAATCTATCTCTCTTCTTAACGTGTGATCCTTTCCTGAGCTTCCCATGCTAAGTGCCATACTTTAACTGATAAACATTACCCCACACTAATTGCATTTCCACCCTAGAAATGGTTTTGTAACACCCTTGACAGTTGTTATTTTCTTCCTTTACATTTCAAGTGTTGACATATGATTTTCCTTATAAAGATATGTTCTTATGATTGTTGGAGATCATGCTTGATATGGAAAAATCATTTTTGTTCTTAAGATCCTTTGACTGAATTGGAATGGCTTCCTTGAATCCATTTTTCACTTCTTGTAGGTGAGTTACAATCTTGTTTAAGAGTTGGAAACTTATCTATTAATCTGACTCATCCTTGGATCAATTTTAGTGATCCAAGGAATGTTTTAAATCTTCTCTATTGAATGAATGGTAAATTGACATTCCATGAATTAAGAGACATATTGACTGAAGTTTGTTGTTACAAGTTCTTTTATTTTTGTGTGAACATATTTCCATTCAGTTGTATGTCGTGCTTGGGTCCCTGGAGATTGATCATGGCAGGACATTACTGATGAACACGAAAATACAAACTATTCACAACATAGGAAGGATTCAGGATCCTAAAAATGACTATCCTATGGAATCCTAAGCTAGGTAAGAATATTTTCTACCTAAACTAGGTCACTTAATAGAATTATTATTCTAACCTAAAGCTTCATATTCTACTTTTTTGGTTGATTGGCATCCTACCCTGAGCTCTGTGCTAAAGGATATGAAAAGGTTACTAGGCTACTAAAATTAACCTAGAACCTAATACTATAAGGTTTTATGATGATCTAACCTAATACCTAAAACTATTATGTTGCGAATTAATCTAACCTATGTGGAAACTACCTTAGGCTATGTGTTAAGACCTATGGTGGAAATTTGTTGTTAAGGTTATATCCTAAGGTACAAATTATAAACTACCTAAGGTCTAACCTAAGAAATTTGATCTATCCTAAACTAATGGGTATGAAAGGGGAATTAGGTGGTCACATGCATTAAGGGCGATGGTTCTTATGACATTTATGTTATTGATAAGGTTTTTAATACATAGGGCGCTGCTAGTTTTGGCAGGGGCTAGTGACTTGGCGGAGGCTTATGTGGAAGTATTACTAAAATGGAATTTCATGTTAATTTTTATTTGGCAATCACCAGACTTGGAATGCGGTGGCAAGGAAGGATAGGCAAGAAAATTAGAATTAATAAAACTTATTGTTTTTAGTTTTTGTGCACAAACCATCTTGGAATGTGTGCAAGCGGGTTTTTTTAGGGTTGTTTCACCTTGCATGTTTTGTGATTTTTTCTCTGCATACTCTTTAGTTTTTCAAACCAGTAGATTGAACTACACTTAATGGCTATTTTTGAAGTCTTAGACCTATTTTCATTTCGTGGGATGTATAAGAGACAATGTGGAAAAATAATATGATTGTTTGATCTTTCGTGGAAAAGAGGAGAAGTTGTGAGCTAGGCAGGAGGTCTCCTTTGATTTGGCAGAAGCACTATCAGACATGGTAGGCTCTAATCTTTAAGATCTCTTAATTTCTTCTAAATGTTTCATTAAAACAATTCAACTCTTTTGAGATTCTTGGCTTGCATGTTTTATCTGGTTACTTGTTTGCTGGGTTTTATAATCTTTGTTATCTTGGCTATGATTCCATGGTAAAATTAATGTTTTTTTTGAAACTGTCTTTGTGATAGTTTAATAGTGATACATGCATGCAAATCTTGTATTAGTAGCTCTTCTCTCGATTTCAAAAATTTGTATTAGAGGTTGTTGTGTTGGAACTGACCTTTGTTACAATATGTGGATTCTGAACTATATGAGAACCTTGAGTTCCGTATGATCCTGTTGGAGTTTATGTTTTGCTTGAGCTTGTAATCAAGTTTATATTTTGTTTGGATCTTGTTCTTGGTTTCGTGTTTGATGAAATATGGTGTTAGAGGTTCTTGATGCTCTGACCTGTGCTTGGGAATCTTGGGTAACTCGAGACTTTTTTTGAATCCGGTATGTGGCTCTGTACCTGTGTTTTATTTTTGTGAAAATCTAGACTATTAATGGAGGTTCTTGTTTTACACCGTACTCATATTTTTATACTTTTCTAGTTCTGAACTCTTGTTGAATCTCGTGTTTCATTTTGAGCTGGTATTAGGACTTCTTGTTTAAAATATAAACTTGAATGGGAACTTTGTGTTTCCCTGAACCTATGATTAGAGACTTGTGTATCTTTGAAATTTTGTTGAGACTTCGTGTTCGGCTTTGTTTAGGTATTTTGAGTTGGTTTTTACTTGTATTAAAATTTTAAAACTTATAACTCTTTTATTGAACTATTGCTCAAAGAAAAATGGGACAATAGTTGGTTGAGTTGTTGGGTAAACTCTTGAGATCTTAACTAAAAACATCTTTTTTTGATGAATGGATTTGGTAATTCCTTTTTTATAACTATTTCATCTTTTTTGAGATGGCAATGGCATTTCATAGAGGGTATTATTTCCCCCTCTTTTTTAGGTAAACCCGTGTCTTCAGATCTTTTAAAACAAGTTTTGGGTTTCGTTTAAAAGAAGAGTTTATTACTTTAGTGCTATGAATTATTATCATGGGATTAATTTGTCTATGTTTAGATTGTTTTTGTATTTAGTGCTTGTTGAATTGAGAACTAATTACTCTTTTGTAATGCAATACTGAAACCTGACAATGGGATCTCTTTCCTTGAGTTTGTTGATGCTCTGAAAATGTTTATCTTACTAATTGGTTTGTTTTTCTATTTCTTGTTGAATATAGTAAATAAACCTTGTATCTTTTTAAAAGAAAGGAATGTGATTCCTTTGGAACAAAATGTTGTTTTTAGGACTGTTATGCATATTTCATTCTGAGATTGGAATTGAAACTCATGTTTATTGAAGGTAAAGAATTGTAAGGAAAATGGCAGTGTGCTTTCTTCTTATTGTGAGTTTATTTTTTTCTCTCTCCTAAGAACTAACTTAGGAATTTCTATGTTTGAAGTAAAAGTGGAAATTCATTTTTTAGTACAATAAAATGAATTATTTATTGGATCATTTTCTAATTAAGATCCCTTTCTTTCTATTCTTGGGATAAGTTCATTGGTTGAACTTTTCTGTTTTGATTCTCTTATGAAATGGATATTTCTTTATGATTTGTTTGGTTTTCCTTTTTCAAATCATTGTAGAAATGATGTAGGAAGAGATTAGATTATTCAGTTTTATTGAACTAAAAATGTAAGCTTGCTTGGTAGACTATTTTTTTGATAAGGATTTTATTTGTTTGGTTTGTGATGAGAAATTTTTGTCTCTTACACTCTATATTTTTATGGATCCTCCTTAGATGGAATCGAGTGGAGATTAATTCCTGTATAAGTCTACCTTGATTTGTGAACATTGGTTTCTGATCTTGAAATGTTAACTTCTAACATGTGGAAGCATATTTAGACTTGCAGGTAGACTGTTTGATTCTCTATTCCTTATTGGATTGAAATGGGATTATGTTCTGATGTATATCTTAAATGTTGAAATTTAAGGTAGTTTTCCTTTAAATGAAACCATTAATTCATGTTATGAATCTATTTCAGTTTACCAGATGTCTTGTGTTGAGCATAGTTTGTATTAGTTATTTTTATTTTCCTTAGGATTCAAATGAATCACCCTAATGAGAACCACACTTTAAACCCTTCTGTTATCCCAAATGTGCCCCCTGCTCATTTTGTGGCTAACTCCTTTACATCTTTCCTTCTCTTGTGCCTCAGTCAGAATATTTTGTTTTCTAGGCACTCAAAACCTTCTGGAAATGGCACCATTGGATAGAACTCTTTCTCAGCTTTCCAGAAAGGTAAAGTTTTCCTCCTAACTCCACGTATTTTTCAAGTTATGGCTCAGCGGAGTTTTGGTGGGAAATTTTCCCCTAGAAGGCCCGCAGCCAATCAGGAGCTGCCACGTGTCCAAGGGCGAAAAAAACACCAAGTGACCCGAAGGAAAAAATGGTCAGGAAGGGCCCGTGCCCAATCAGAATGTGCCATGTGGCACCTGGAGTGGCGGAGCGCAGGGAAAATTTGAAAAATGTTCCAAAGACCAAACGGGTAAAAATTCAAACTTTTTGCCCGTCGATCCGATTTGGCCTGTTTTTGCCCTAAAACTTCAAATCGCCATAACTTTTGATCCAGAGCTCAGATTTTCATGTTCTTTATATCAATGGAAAGCTGGTGAAATTATCTACAAGATTCCATGGTCAATTTTGAATTTTGGTTTATTTTGGAGGGAGAAAATCAAAAAACACTTCTGGTATGCGCCCATGGATAGAACTGACATTTCAACAACCAATTTTAATGCGAAATGGGTCGCATTCTTCTCCAGCATGGTCAAAAATGTCAGGGGATGGGTCTGTCAGGTCACCCATGCTATTTTTAATGCATTTTGGTCAATGAGGAATGGCTCCCACGTTTTTTCATGTTTTCTCTCTCCTAGGTTCGACCCATGCACTGTAAAAAGCCAGATTTGGCTCATTTTTCAAAGGGGAACACTTTTTTTACATAGCAAGCTTCTATTTTCATCTTCAGCAAGTGATTTTAGAAGTACTAGACCTTCCAGGGATTGTAACAGGCCTTTTTTGCCTCTTTGGTGTTGGAATGCAAGGATTTTGATGTTGAAAATCACAATGCAGGCTCTGTGAATGCTTTCAGTCCTTTGCATGTGTTGTTTGTTTCATTTCAAACCTTTGATTACAACTTATCAACCTATGCATGATGTTTTATGCTGCAATTTCTGATTTTTGTCTATTTACATGAGCAAAAATGTTCACCACTCCTTTGGTGCATCACCATCATTAGTTTAGTTTCAATTTTTACATTTCTTATCCCTGTCTCCTTGCAATCTAGGATAAAATTAGGATCTGAACCTCTGCAGTTGTGTAAATAATAGATCTAATCAGAGGAGTTTGAGGAACCAGCCTCTAATCTGGAGATTCCTCTCTCATTTTACAAGTCCCACACTTGGAGAGAGGTTTCAATGTTGTGCAATCACACTGGATGCCTGAAATATCAACTTAGAACCCTGATTTGCATCCAGGGGTGCTGCTGATTTGCAACAACAATTTTGGCACGCCCGGTGGGACCTTAGAGGTCTCATTTTTACTGCAGCAAAGTTGATGTGCATCTACTGCAATTTTCTTGCTTCAAAAGAGCTATAAATTGCACATCTGGTGACTCCAAGGAGAAGAATCAACTGGTTTCAGCAGTGCAGGCCTGAAAACTCATGAGAAGAATCACTACAAGGTCAAGAGCTAGAGAAGAAGAGGTGTTGTTTGAATATCTATAGTTATCTCCAAGAGTAAGGCAAAGTGGGAGGAGAATCCAAAGGTCTCCATCTCCACCAAACAGAACTCTCTCAACTCCTCCACCTGGTAGGCCTTTCATTCAATCAACAAGGGTTCTAAGACCAATTAGAATGATGCAACTACCAAATCCGTATGTCAATTTCACAGGTAGAATCCCACTTGCCCTCAATGCACAACATCTAATTCCAATTGCAGCCTTGAAGAACATTCCATACTTCACTGGAGAGAATCAGACTACTCCAGGTGATCATGTTAAAGACATTGCCAACCTTTGTGCAATTCATGAAATCAATGAGATGCAAGTGGCTGTCAAATTGTTGGCATCTTCATTCAAGGGGAAAGCATTGCAATGGTTTAGAAGTCTTTCCTCAGGTTCTATTCAGAATTGGAATCAGCTATGTATAGCCCTCCATGAGCAGTTTGGGGAAAAGGGAGACAACTTGTCCCTTTTGGAGCAGCTGACAACTATCAAAAGAGCTCCCAATGAGTAGCTGACTGATTTTAATTTCAGATTTCAAAGGACTTGGGAGAGAATTCCAATGGCAGTCAGGCCAACAGCAGAAGGTGCTTTTCTTTACTATCTCAAAGCTCTAAATTCTGATATTTCTATGTTGATTCAGTCCATGGGAGGCATAACTATCCCTATGGCTTATAGCATTGCCATTAGGGCTGAAAATTGTTTGATCCAAGCTGGCAAACTAGCCCCTAGACCTCCCATGCCATTGTTTCCAAGTTTAGAGAGCCCAAACACTAATCAAGCACCTAATTTGGCTCCTTCTCCCACTCCTAGAAATCAGAGTTCAAATGAAGCTTCTACTTCATCTCCAAGTGCCCCAAATGAGCTTCAAGAAGTCATGAAGCAATTGCAAAATTTAGGTAATGAGCTGGTTACTCTCAAGAGGCAACAAGCCCAAAGTTTTAGACCTTCCTTCCAGCCTCAAGCTCAGCCTAACAGGTAGCCATATCAACCTCATAGACCACCCAATCCAGCTGCAAATCTAAATCAAGCAAGGCCTCCTGCCAACAGACCATTTCAGCCCTATAATCCAAATGCTATATCTGCCTCTAAGGCATTGGTGCCAACACAAAACAATGTTTCTCAGGAGTATGATTGGTGTTTTTCATGTAATGAACCTCACAACCAATCTATGTGCTTCAACGGTGCCTTGAATCAAGCATTAATGGTGACAACTACTGGTGTGGAGGGTGAGGGCAGTCAAGGAAACAACCAACAACAAGAAACATTCCAACAACAATCAGCCCCAAATGACACCACATTGGTAAACTGGCAAGCAGAAGATTTCTATGGCATGAATCAAGTAGTTTCTCAAGGTGTTGCAACCAACACAAGGTCAAAAAGAAGGAGTTTGGGTGAAGAGCAGCCATTAGCTCCAACCAATCTCCAACCTTCTATGGCTCCACAAATGGTTGGCAAGTAAAATCCAATTTCAAATGCACAAGGGCAGCCAAGAACAACTCCTAGACCAACTCAAATACCAGTTGTGGCTGCCCATATGCAAGGAGTGAATGTGCCAACCAAGGGACAACAAAGAGATCCTCCATCACCATTCAGTATCATTGATCAGATGAAGAAGACAAATGTAAATATATCAATGTGGGAATCCCTATCTATCCCAGGCCAAAGAGATTTGCTACAAGATGCCATGAAGGACTGGCCAACTTTGAATCAGCAAGTTCAGATGCAAGAGAAAGTGCTCACAAATGCTTCCCAGCCTAAAGGGAATCATGGAGGACAGCAAGGTAAAATGTTGAAGCCCCTTCCTTTCTATGTTTCATTAATCATTGGAAATCAATTAGTGCACAATTGCATGATAGATTCCGGGGCAAGTAGCTTAGTGATGCCTAAACAAATAGCTGATCTACTAGGGCTCCAATATGAAACCATATCCAAAGGGGTAGTGCAGCTAGATGGGATAGTAGTAACAACAGTTGGAGTGATTAGAAACTTGAGTCTTACCTTGCATGCATGTCCAAATGTTGTTGTTTTACAAGATGTATCAGTTATAGACCTTCCACCACTCTTTGCCCTATGCTTGTCAAGGGACTTCACAGCCAAGATTGGAGGATATTTGTTTGCTGATTGGTCACACATGCTGTTCAGAACGAGGTATGGAACCAAAGCTACAATCAGGTCTGAACCTATTGCAAACTTCCACATTGAGCCCTACACTCCAAGTCAGATCAATGCCAACTGTTCGGCATTTGATCAAGAAGATCACCCAAGCACTGATGAAGCTGACACCAAGGTTGGAAGCATCCTAGATCTAACTCTTGATGAATGGGAAAACAAGGTGCATGCTTTTGATCCTTATCAAGAAGTAGAAGAATCTGAGCTAGGGGTCTATTGCATACATCAAGAAGATCAGCCCATTCCTAGCATCACCAAGCCAAACCATAAGGATGACAATGAGGTATGGCAGCTGTTTTTTGATGGATCAAGGAGTAGACAAGGTGCAGGAGGTGGAGCCATGCTTGTTTCACCTCAAGGAGTAAATTACTATTCAGCTTTTAGATTTCAGTTTGCATGCTCCAATAACACTGCTGAATATGAAGCCTTGGTGCAAGGGATGCATTGGGCAATAAAGAGAGGAATAAAGAACTTGCAAGTCTTTGGTGACAGTGAATTGATTGTAAATCAGGTCAAGGGACATCATGCTACCAAGAATGATCTACTTAAGTGCTACAAGAACAGGGTATGGGACCTCATTGAAGATTTTGAGGGTTTTGGCATCAAATCCATTCCTAGGAAAGAGAACCAAGCTGCTGACAGGTTTGCAGCAGTAGGGGCAGCCTTTGACATTGTGGAAAGCATTCAACAAGACAAGGTACAACCAAAAATCCATGTGATTGTGAGGCCTTCAGTGCCAGATAACAATGTCAGTTGGAAAGTTTTTGAAAATGACTAGCAAATCATCCATTTCTTGCAAGAAGAAGCTAATTTCTCAGCTAAAAATCAGGAAAAATTGGAATAGCAGTATGGTGACCAAGTGGTACAGCTGAGAACTAACAAGCTACCCAAGGGACTTATCACTTTGGAGTCCATTTTCAATCCCAATGATCAGTTTAGGAAAGAGAAAGTAAACATTCAGGTCAAGAGAGAAGATTCAGTATCCATCTTGGTGGAAGAGAACAAACCATTACAAATTGGAAAGATGACAACTGAACAAGAAAGGTATGAGTTCATACAGTTGTGTCAAGAGTTCCCTGATGTGTTTGCTTGGAGCTACGAAGATTTGAAAGGTTTCAATCCCAAGTTAGCTCAGCACACCATTGAGTTGGATCCAAATACTAAGCCCATCAGGCAGAAACAAAGGCCAGTCAATCCACACATGGAACCTCTCATGAGGAAGGAATTGAACAAGTTGATTGAGTCAAGAATCATATTCCCAATCAAGCATTCTAGTTGGGTTGCCAACTTGGTTCTAGTCAGAAAGAAGAGTGGAGAGATCAGATTGTGTGTTGACTTCAGAGACTTGAATAGAGCATCTCTCAAGGACCATTACCCACTCCCTTCCATGGAGAAAATCTTGCAAGTTGTGGCTGGCTCCGAGAGGTTTTCACTACTTGATGGCTACTCAGGCTATAATCAGATTATGGTGAAGGAAGAAGACCAGTTCAAGACAGCCTTCACAACCAAATGGGGAACTTATGCATACAGGAAAATGCCATTTGGGCTGTCCAACGCTGGTGCTACTTTCCAAAGAGCAATGGACATGGCGTTCAAAGGTTTGATTAACAACGTGGTGCTGATTTACCTTGATGATATCACTGTTTTTTCCAAGAATGCAGTAGACCACCTCTCTCATTTGAGACAAGTCTTCACGAGGTGCAGGAGATTTGGAGTGTCTTTGAATCCTAAGAAGTGTATCTTTCTTGCACATGAAGGAAAGCTCCTTGGCCATATTGTCTCCAAAGAAGGATTAGTAATTGATCCAGAGAGGGTTGAAGCCATAAGAGCACTACCATTGCCAAGCCACAAGAAATCCCTTCAGAGTTTCTTGGGGAGGATAAACTTTGTTCGGAGGTTTTTCCCAGATTTTGCAGCCCTTGTCAAGCCCATCACCAAAATGTTAAAGAAGAGCATGGCTTTCAAGTGGATAGCAGAAGGCAAGGAGAGTTTTGAAGCAATCAAAGAAGCCATCTCTCAAGCACCAATTCTCATCAACCTAGATTTCTCCAAGGATTTCATCCTCTATGCATTTGGAGGTAATGATACTATTTCTGCCATTTTGGTATAGCAGAACAAGGAAAATGATGAGAAGCTAATTACTTTCTTCACCCAGAGCCTAGATGACTATGAGGTGAGGTATTATTTTATTGAGAAGCATGTGCTGGCAGTAATAAGAAGCTTGAAGAAATTCAAGCATTTAGTCTCAAACAACAAGGTCTAGTTGCTGGTCTCACATGCTGGGGTTAAGGACTTCCTCCTCAACAAAGATTTGAATGAGAAAAGGGTAGGTTGGATCACCCGTGTCATGGAGTATGACATTGAGATCAAAATCACCAAGCTGGTAAGAGGAAAAGGATTGTGTGAGCAGCTGGTTTTGGGGAAGCAAAAAGAAGCATGCAATGAAGGAGAGGCTGTTTTGACAGTTCAAGACAGCCATGAGCCATGTGGCACTCAAGAAGAAAACAATGCTGCCCCCACTCCTTGCTGGACCCAAGGTATAATGCACTTCCTAAGCACAGGCCTATGCCCTCCGGAGATGAACAAGACCCAAAGAAGACACTTCAGATTGCAGGCTGTCCCATATGCCATTGTTGATGGAGTTTTTGTTCAAGAAAGATGTGAATGGAGTGCTGTTGAGATGCATTAGCACAAATCAGATTTAGAGGTTATTGGAAGAGTTCCATGGTGGACCAGCTGGTGGTCATTTTGCACCAAGAGTGACAGCTCTAAAAATCATGAAGGCTGGTTATTATTGGCCTAAATTTTTCAGTGATTGCTATGCATGGATCAAGAGGTGTAAGAATTGTGCATTCTTCACAGGAAAAGAGAGACTTGCTGCCCTTCCATTGCATCCAATCTCAGTTGACCAGCCATTCATGCAATGGGGTTTGGACTTCATTAGAGTCATTAATCCCAATTCAAGTCAAGGGCACAAATGGATTTTGACAGCCATGGACTACTTCACCAAGTGGACTGAAGCAGTAGCACTCAAAGAGGCAAATGAGTCCAGTATCTTAGACTTTTATGAGGGGATAGCAACCAGATTTGGTATACCTGCTAAAATAATCTCAGATAATGCATTGGCATTCATTGGATCCAAGGTGACTGAGTGGGCTGTCAAGAATGGGATCTACCTAAGCACTTCATCAAACTATTACCCTCAAGGTAATGGCCAGGCTGAGTCTACAAACAAGAACTTGTTAAGGATCATTAGGAGGACTCTTGATGAGAATCAGAGGTCTTGGCATACCAAACTGAAATAAGCCTTATAGGCTGATAGGATAACTCCCAAGAGATCCACAGGTAACTCTCCATTCAGGCTTGTTTATGGAAGAGAGGCAATCTTGCCCATGTCACTTGAGTTTCCAACATTGGAACTCATGAAGCGGTTAGAGTTACTAGAGTTTGGGCCCATGGAGGTGAGATATGCAGAGTTGATGGAGCTCCAAGAGATCAGAGATCAGGCATCCCAAGTAATGGAGAAGGATCAAGCTTTGATCAAGAAGACCTTTCATAGGAAGGCCAAGAATAGATCTTTCCAAGTTGGAGATCTAGTGTTAAAATGGGATGTAGATAGAGCAAAAATGGGAAGGCATTCAAAATTTGATGCCATTTGGAGTGGCCCATACATGGTCATGAAGTGCAAGAACAACAATTCATTCCAATTGGCTTCATTGGATGGTGAAGAACTGCAGATTCCAGTCAATGGAATCTATCTAAAGCATTGCTTCTAAAGGGAAATTCTCCACCTTGTAAATATTAGCTTAGGTTTCCATTCCTTCAAGTGCTTGTGCACATTGTTTTGTTGTAGGTTAGTTTTTCTTTCCCTAAGTGCTTTGGCACAGCTTGCTGTCCCTGGAGATGTTTTGCAGTCCTTGCTTCCATCAGGTGATATTCCATCTTCCTCCTTGCAACATTCTAAGTCAGTTGGGGTTCCAACAGAAAATTTGATGACTCCATGCCCAATGGACTACTTCAGGCAACTAGTATTTTCATCTAGCAGGCAGATGACCCCTCTGAGTTGCCAAAATTGTTATCCCAAATGTGCCCCCTGCTCATTTTGTGGCTAACTCCTTTACATCTTTCCTTCTCTTGTGCCTCAGTCAGAATATTTTGTTTTCTAGGCACTCAAAACCTTCTGGAAATGGCACCATTGGATAGAGATCTTTCTCAGCTTTCCAGAAAGGTAAATTTTTCCTCCTAACTCCACGTATTTTTCAAGTTATGGCTCAGTGGAGTTTTGGTGGGAAATTTTCCCCTAGAAGGCCCGCAGCCAATCAGGAGCTGCCACATGTCCAAGGAAAAAAAAACACCAAGCGACATGAAGGAAAAAATGGTCATGAAGGGCTCGTGCACAATCAAAATGTGCCATGTGACACTTGGAGTGGCGGAGCACAGGGAAAATTTGAAAAATGTTCCAAAGACCAAACGGGTAAAAATTCAAACTTTTTGCCCGCCGATCCGATTTTGGCCTGTTTTTGCCCTAAAACTTCAAATCACCATAACTTTCGATCCAGAGCTCATATTTTCACGTTCTTTATATCAATGGAAAGATGGTGAAATTATCTACAAGATTTTTATGGTCAATTTTGAATTTTGGTTTATTTTGGAGGGATAAAATAAAAAAACACTTCTGGTATGCGCCCATGGACATAATTGATGTTTCAACAACCAATTTTAATGCGAAATGGGTCGCATTCTTCTCCAGCATGGTCAAAAATGTTAGGGCATGGGTCTATCAGGTCACCCATGCTATTTTTAATGCATTTTGGTCAATGAGGAATGGTTCCCATGTTTTATCACGTTTTCTCTCTCCTGAGTTCGACCCATGCACTGTAAAAAGCCAGATTTGGATCATTTTTCAAAGGGGAACGCTTTTTTTACACAGCAAGCTTCTGTTTTCATCTTCAGCAAGTGATTTTAGAAGTACCAGACCTTCCAGGGATTGTAACAGGCCTTTTTTTCCTCTTTGGTGTTGGAATGCAAGGATTTTGATGTTGAAAATCACAATGCAGGCTCTGTGAATGCTTTCAGTCCTTTGCATGTGTTGTTTGTTTCATTTCAAACCTTTGATTACAACTTATCAACCTGTGCATGATGTTTTATGCTGTAATTTCTGATTTGTGTCTATTTGCATGAGTAAAAATGTTCACCACTCCTTTGGTGCATCACCATCATTAGTTTAGTTTCAATTTTTACATTTCTTATCCCTGTCTCCTTGCAATCTAGGATAAAATTAGGATCTGAACCTCTGCAGTTGTGTAAATAATAGATCTAATCAGAGGAGTTTGAGGAACCAACCTCTAATCTGGAGATTCCTCTCTCATTTTATAAGTCCCACACTTGGAGAGAGGTTTCAATGTTGTGCAATCACATTGGATGCCTGAAATATCAACTTAGAACCCTAATTTGCATCCAGGGGTGCTACTGATTTGCAACAGCACCTTCTTTTGGTTAAAGCAAAGATAAATGTTGTATTTTATTATGATATATTTGGGAACAATGAGATGATATGATTTGTTGTGTGACGCCCACTATAACAGACACACAAGACTATAGAGAAAAACACAGGCTAATTATTTTTTTGACTTGCTTGACACATAACACGACACAACATGTCATCACCAAGGTTACAAATGTCTCTAAGAACAACTAGATAGAAGGATGACCACAATGGAAGAATGGAAACATTCACACCCATCAAGGACCATTCACTCTTCTCTTTGATAAGACACCAAAAAATAATAACTACAATACATAGCTACAACTCAAGACATCCCACTGTGAAAATATTCTTAAGGTTATTTATTTCATTGAAACACACCCTTTAAACTTTATCTTACAGAACTTTATCTTAAGCAAAGAAAAAACACCATTATAGAATTACGGAACATTTGACATTTGCACAAGAAACTTCATATTTCCATCAAATGAAACCTTTACAACTCTTTCTTTTTATCTACTCACATAATCCATCCGCACAAGTATAACTCGAGTTAGTTCATGAGAACTGAGCATGTTAAGACTACCCATTGTAACAACAAGCTAACATTCAACAATATCATGAAAGGAATGTTCTAAATTCAAGAATGGGTCAAAGCACAACCCACTAATCCAAAATTTCTTCACATGAGAAAGCGATTTATACTAGCCACCAAGGAGGAAGCCAAAATACAAGTAAGATAAAGAAATGTCTCATTAATCAAGGCAAGACCTTATGGGTTAGGAACAAGAGGGTTAAGAGTATTGAGATTTTAGTCATGTAATTCTATGGATTACATGATTGAAATCCAGTACTCAATCCATCTAAGAAGGTTAAGAGTATTGAGATTTCAATCATGCAATCCTATGGATTACGTGATTGAAATCCAATACTCAATCCATCCATCATATTCTTCAACTTCACCAAATGATAAAATAAAAGGTAACCCCAAATGTTGTTGATGACTTTTACAAATTCCTGACAATATCAATAAATAGTTGAAAACTGATAGCCTTTACAAAGTCACAAAATGGGAATTTTAGTAACTAAGTCTGAAATATAAGATATTCAAGTCCAAAAACAAGGGGTTTGATACATGGTAGGTAATGCACCATCGCTGCCCTAGACTCAAAAGACCTCACCACGAGTTGCAACTACACAACAAAAAAAACAGAACTTAACCATCTGGAGTGGTTACCTAGTAATAATTATGATTGAAAACTCCAAGAGTTTTAAATCAACGGTGAATAGAATAGAAAATATAACAATCCATATGGCCCCTTAGAAAAGGGAAAACATTTACTATATTTCTTGATGCCATTAGCCACGAGGGAAAGGGAGATTGGAAAACATTATATTGAACTAATATTCCTAGCTTTATTCAGAGGTGAAAACCTTAATATACATCAGTACAGGACTCACGATTCTCCCCTTTCTTCCAATACTACAGAGGGCTGCTCTTTGTTCTAATACATTACCAAGGCACAACATGGAAAAACTCTCAAAATGCATTTGCTGAAGGACTCAGAGTTTTTCCTTTTTATTCCATTGTTATAGAGAACAATACTCCATACTAGAGGCATTATAGATGTTTTTCATTATTAAGGTAAAACTATGTTTCCTCCAATGAAACAAAACAAAGAAAATTTTGAGCAAGGGTATCGACTCGATATCCAAATATGGGTAAACATACCCAAAACAAATTCTTGGAGATTTCTTCTTGAACCCATGTGGTAACAATGTACAACAACATATGTGTATATATACACATTTTCAAACTCACAGGACACTTCCCCAAATTCCTTATAGACAACCAATTCTGTAGTTTTTTATTAAGCAATAGATATAAAGGAATGCCTTTACATGCATCTAAGTGACTGGATGAAGGATGTCAAATAAGGTAACCAATTCCATTTAAAACCATACAAGATTTGGGTAAAAAGTTTTAAGAAATTTCTTACACAACAAACAGCCCACAAAGGTAACACAATAGGACTCGAATGTTGCATTGTAAGAAACATAATCAGACATGCACCCATTATCTCAACAAGTTATAATGCATACCTAACGATGGTATTGGCACAGAATCACACTACTTCAAAAATTTGGGTATGACCCAGTTTTAACCAAACAATATGCACAAGGTAATAATGGAAAACTAGAAGAATATTTCCCATTACTTCAATCAGAACAACAGATTAAAATTTTTACAGTTATTACCATAACCATTGAAAATACTTTCATGCCCAAATTTTGTTTTAGAAACCAATCAATAAAACTTAACAACATTTCTTTTCATATAATTTGGTTTGATATACATAATAATTTAGGAACCCATTTATACATATGTGAAAAAGAATAGGACATTAAAAGGGAAGAGAGAGAAATTCATGATAAACCAAAAAAATTTAGAAGGAGATTCAAAGGAGTGACTAACACACTCACACAGTAAATAAACAACCATGAATATACTTTTCTAGGCACCATTCAAGAAAGAATACATTCATTTCATGTGATTAAGAAAAAATAGCAGATTACTACAAGAGGTAGGCTCAACATGCCTGAAATGCATTCATAAGATTTGCCCAGCCTGTAATTTCTCCATCATCAGCACCTACTGCTTTCCCCACAAGGTGGTCAATCTCTGCAAGGGGTCTCTAACCCAACAACAAGGACAACCATTGACCATGGAAAGAGCAGGTCACAAAACTATAGAGAAACATCCACCTATGCGCGGCTAGCAAAAGAAAATAGGGTTTTTCCCCCAAATTTTCCCCACCAAGAAAACGTGCTAGGAAGACTACCAATACGCATTGAAGAAGTTAAATGGAGACCATAATTCTCCACCAACTGCCAGTGAACAACCATGTTTAATCAAAGTGAAGCAAGGGAAGAAAATGACACATAAAGATAAGAGAAAAGTACAATATAATGTTTTCCTTATTCTATTGGTTACAATGCATTAAAAGCACATGACTAAAATTTAATAACCCAACCCTCCACCTGCACATTGAGGTGTGAAAATAACATGTCCTAAAATACATTAATACATGAGGAGGCAGATTTCTTATGAAAACTAAGGTTTTATGAAGTAAAAAATCATGCTATGGAAGGTATTAAATTCTACCATATGTTTGATATCAAGATACCTGATTGCTTTTAATTTTTATATGTTGTTATCCATTTATAAAAGAACATGGAATGGTCCAACCCGAGAAGGATAAATCACATACACACGAGCAATCTAGAGGAAGTAAGAATCAAATTCTCCATTACTCACAAAGATTAAAACAACATCTGAACAAGCCTAAGCAACCAAGGGAAGAAAACTAGAGGTTTATGTTCAAAAGCGAACACGAAGCAAAGAATGACCATGGTGCCAAGATGGGTAACCCCCTCTTCAGCACGGGACAAGGTTCACTCTACAACACGATCAGAGTGAAACAACCAGAAGAAATACTATAGAGATAATTAATATAAAATATTGATGATAATCGATAATAAGGTAAAACAATAATACTATAAAATAAAGGCCAATCGACAATTAAATTAAAATAACATTATTATCATTATATACTATAACTATATATATATATATATATATAAAATAACTATTCACATTAATAATGACCAATGATCCAACTTAACCATGTGACAAAAAGATCCTCCTTTAAATAGGTTAACACACAAGACGTTACACGGTCCACATACATAGGTGTCGATAACGACTCGAGAAAGCAAGAAGGAGAGGGAAGGTTCTAAAACATCACTGAGAAATGGTATAAGACAATAGAATTACACACAACCATTTGATATTCAGCAAAAAGGGTCACTGCGACAAGAACTGGGGTAAAAAATGAATGGGGCATTACATGTTGTTTGCTTAAAGATAATTGATAGGATCAATTAAACTTTAATTTTTCAAGGCAGATATAGTGGATTATATTTTGTTCCTCTCTTGGAAGTTAATTCATTTGGTTAAATGTACTTCTTTTCCATTTGCTATTACTTATATTGATATTTATAATGTAATAATTGTCTCATTAAAGCATAGTTGTTTTAATGGAACAATTATTGGAATGCACCTCATTTTAAGGCTTAGTGTTTATCATGCTCAGTTCATTGAACTGACCAGTGCTAGTAATTTTTGTAGATGGACTTTGTAAGTGATAAAATAAGGAAAAAATTATATGATGCATTGGTTGAATTAAATCTGATTCCTTGTGAAGAATTCTGATTCATTCTTGAGATTGTATTGAAAAAGGAAATGTAGTATTCTTTTATAATGAAGACGGTTGTTATGTAGTTTACGTAAATGCATAAGTCTTGTAAATGTATAAGTTATAAGATAAATTGAAATTTCAGAGTTTACCTGCATTGGTTGTGTAAGTTATTTTGTACTTGTATGGAAGAGATGGGTTCTATCTTGTTGATATTATTTAGATTATTTTTATGTTAAATGGTTATCTTTTCATAAGTTGGATAGAGAGATTTTGTTCAATATCCCTACTTGTGATGCAACTTGTTAAGTTGCAGAATATGATATTCATTATCTAAACTATATAACATAGTAGTGTAACATTTGATGAACATAACATAACATGTAACATGTGGACATTGGGTAGGATAAACCCTAACACATAACATGTGGAGAAAGACTCTTTCTCTTTCTTAATGGAATATAAACCAAAAAGGTTTGCAAGTATGACTAAAATTTATTAGACTGCATTTTGTATGAAGTATACCTTATATTGGATATATTCTGGCATTTAACTTTCTAAAAATTTATTGTAATTTTTAAATGAGACATATTATAACGTTGCACAGTTACGGTTAATTGACAGTTTAAGTATGAGATCAATTATTAAAAGTGACTATGAAAATAATGAAGTTTTTAGTGGGATAGATGAAGAAAAATTAGGAATAACTTATTGAGTGTTGGATTAGGGTTTGGCAGGGTTACTATAATTAGGTTTTAATCCAAACTAATAATGTATTAACAATCTCCTTGGGGGTATGTACATCTTGATGAGGTAGTT
The DNA here is from genome assembly GCA_019776745.2 of Taxus chinensis. NCBI lineage: Eukaryota > Viridiplantae > Streptophyta > Pinopsida > Cupressales > Taxaceae > Taxus > Taxus chinensis. The sequence goes on from CM034154.1 coordinate 489,787,221, forward strand.
TTTGTAGGATTTTGGAACATGCCAACTGTAGGGCTATACTTTCGAGAAGGCTTGGGTCTTCTCGATAATATAGCGTTGTAGTTGACATGTGGCATCACCCTTCCTCATTGATCATCTAGATCTACACACATCTGGAACTCAGAGTTGAACCTAGTTTTTCTCTAGGTCTAGATAGGAGCATATTTAGGATAGGAATTAGCTTCAAAAGGCTCAAGGTATGTTTGCACATTTGGATGACTTAGGCCAAATAAGTATGGCATCTACCCTAAGCCTTTGTCAGCATCTTCCTATAATAGGTTATGTTTCTATGTAGGGATAGGGTAAAACCTGGAACAAGTTGACTAACGGTAGTCAGTAAAGACCAATCATGATAATAGAATAGTGAGGTGAAGGACGTATTCCAAAATGACGAGTATGTCATCTAGGAATAGTGACATACACAGTATGTTATAAATCTTTGGCCAAAGTATCACAAATTTCTGGTTGCATTGTCCTATGTTGCCAAGTTTAAAACAAAGTGATATCAGATGAATATTGGTAATAGATATTTAGATATGTTCTTTAAACAGATCACTCAGTACCCGTTGTAGGGTAGGATGACAAAGTATGCGAAGTATACAATATGTTTTCAATACATAACATAACATAAATAGATCGGTACCTTACCGAATTAGAGAATGAATAGATTGGTGAGTCACCGAGTCATTATAGTGCATGTGTTTATCCATTGAATTTTATTTGCATGGAATTTTTGTTCTAAATATTGCTTTATTTAGAACAGTGAACATTATAAAAATATATAAAAATTTCTCTTGATTCTAAAGTCTTATAATGAGAATGTTACATCTTGGTATCAAAGCTTAAGGTTGCAACTCTTGGACCTATTGTGTCCACAATCTGATGAAACTTAAATTTTCTTGTAATAGAAAATGTTGAGAACAAGAGGAAACATTAAAAATAACCCTCCACCTGAGGAAGGAGTGGTAACTACCCAGAAACTTGATAAGATCCTTACTTCCCTGTTGAGCACAAGAGATTATTTGGCTATGTTGGAGCAACAAGTAATGGCTAATGAGGAGGAAGAAGAAGCTGATAACAATAATCAGCCACCTATAGGGGACAATGCCAATGTGGGTGTTGATAATAATAATGTTAACATACCTATTCAGCCTGAGAACAAAAAGGCTAGGCTAGCAGCAAAACTCACTAATGAAATAAAAAGGATACGTCCACCTAAGTTTGATGCCACCACATTAGGAGATGGGGCTAAGAAATGGCTCAGTAAAATGGAGAAATAATTTGCAATAAGAAATTTCTCAGAAGAAACAAAGGCGATATGGGGAGAATATCAACTTTCACACAAAGCATCTTTGTGGTGGGATAGCCACAAGGTTAAGTTAAACATTGATGAATCTAATATCACATGGGATCAATTTAAGGGTTACTTTAGGCAACGATGGCTGCCACAACTTTACTATGATTAGAAAATGACTGAATTTCAGAACTTATCTCAACAAAAGCTAATTGTAACTGATTATTGGGAGTGATTTACAAAACACCTTAAGTATGTGCCTCAGTACCAAACTGATGAGAAGTTCAGGATATGAAAATTCATCATGGGAGTAAATCCTGTTATAGGAGGAGAGGTGGATGTTCAAAACCCAACCATGATGGAAGGGGTTGTTGAAAAATCCATAAGGTAGGAACATAAATTAAAGGCAATTTATGCTCACAAGGAGGAAGTAAGGAAGAAGAATCCCAACTCCTCTTCATCCTCTCTTGCACCCAAGAAAGTACAATGGAAGAAAGTCAAAATGAAAAGTAATTTTTCATCTGATGCAAATAAGAAAGCAGCAACAAACAAGTTTGCTGGTAATACAAAGAACAACTTTTCCAAGAACAATAAAAATAGATAGAAGTCCTATGGGGGTCAGAACTATAACTCTAAGGCTGGAATTAAAACTGAGCCTAGGAAGGGACTTGTAGGACGCTGTTATAACTATGGAAAATATCCTTATGTAAATCAATGTCCTTTGAAGAAGGATGATCAAAATCAGTAGCACAAGATACATGTTGTAGTAGCTGACAAGCAGGTTGAAAAACAGGCCACACCCATAGAAGTTCCGGGTAAGGTATTTTGTTTACTAATAACTATTATTTTTTATACTGGAGATACTGAATGTTTTATTTCTAGTAAATTAGCATCAAAATTGAAAAGAAAAGCTAGAAACGTGGATAAAACATGGACTGTACAGTATGGTAATAATGTTGTTCATACGGTTAGTATGTGTCTTTTTGGATCAGTCCTTGATTTACCTAAATTTTCCACAGACCTTGATCTTTATGTTACAACTTTAGGGTCTTATGATGTAATCATAGGTGTTAATTGGTTAGAAAAACATAAGGGTAAAATGGAGTGTTTTGAAAAACACATTAGTTATTTAGATAACTTGTAGAAAACAACAGAGATTCAGGGTGTGAAATGTGATATTTTTGTTAGAAAACTATCAGCTATGTAACTTAAAAAGGCCAAAAATAAACGATGTACCTTATATGCAGTAAAAATTACTAAATCAACAGAAGAAAGCTGTTACGAGATTTCCGTGATGTATTTCTGGAAGAATTTCTAGGTCTACCACCCAAAAGGGAGTTTGACTTCATGATTGAAATCAAACCAGGTACCGAACCTATTTCTAAGGCACCTTATTGAATGACTACTATAGAATTAGTAGAGCTTAAGGCTCAATTGTAAGAACTTTTGTTTAAGGGTTTAATTAGACCAAGTGTTTCACCTTGGGGAGAACCCGTAATTTTTGTGAAAAATAAAGATGGAACACTTAGATTGTGCATTGATATAGAATGTTAAACAAGGCAACAATCAAGAATAAATAGCCACTCCCTAGGATTGATGATTTATTTGATCATATGCATGGAGCATCGGTATATTCGAAGATAGATATTCGATCTAGATATCATCAACTACAAATTAAGGATGAGGATATTCATAAAACAACTTTCAGAACAAGGTATGGAAATTATGAATTTATAGTTTAACCTTTTGGATTAACTAATGCACCTACGACATTTATGAATTTAATGAATAATATTTGTAAATAATACTTGGACAAATTTGTGCTTGTATTATTGGACGACATTCTCATATATTCTAAAAGCATTGAGGAGCATCATGATCATTTGAAAATAGTTTTGGAAATTCTGAGAAAGAGACGGTTGTTTGGTATGTTGTCTAAATGTTCCTTTTATGACACAAAAGTGCAATCTAGGACATGTAATTATTAAAGATGGAATTGTTGTAGATCCTTAAAAAATTATAGCTATAATGGAATGGTTTACACCAAAGAATGTACATGAAGTTATAAGCTTCATGGGACTTGTTGGCTACTATAGGAAATTTATAAAGATCCTATTGGGGATTTTATTGTGGTAACTGATGCATCCAGTGAAGGTATAGGAGGTATTTTGTCACAAATTGGTCATGTTATAGCATATAAAAGTAGAAAACTTAAGTTACATGAGTTGAATTATGTTCCACATGATTTAGAGTTTGCTTCCATTGTTCATGCACTCCAAATTTGGAGGCATTATCTGCTTGGTAAACCATTTGAGTTGAAAACTGATCATCTTTGGCTGAAGTAAATTTTTACTTAGCTAAATCTGAATGCAAGACAACGAAGGTGGTTAGAGTTTTGGTCTTGATATGATTTTGACATAAGTTACATTAAAGGAAAATAAAATAGAGTGCTTGATGCTCTAAGTTGTAGGAAGCACATTTATGCTCTTATAACACTTAGAACCCAATTTAAGGATGAAGTAAAAAGTGTTATGGAATATGATTCTTACTTTCAACAAGTAAAAACAACACTTACTGTAGATTCTAATGATTCGAGGTATAAAGGCTTTCACTTTGATAGAGAAGGAATCTTACAATTTGAAAACAAAGTTTATGTACCTTTGTTTAATGATTTGAGAAAGAAATTGTTAACTAATTTTGACAATTCACCTTTTTCTGGACACCCTGGCATTACTAAGATGCTTGTTGATATAAAACAACAATATTTCTGGAAAGGAATGAAAAAAGATGTTATTGATTTTGTGACACATTGCCTTGAATGTCAACATGTTAAAGCGGAACATATGCACCCAACTAGTTTGTTGTATCCTCATAGCATACCACAGTACAAATGGAAAGTAATAAGCATGGATTTTATACAAGGGTTACCTATGTCACGAAATAAGCATGATGTTATATTAGTAGTTGTTGATAAACTAACAAAGGTAGCACATTTTATTGATGGAAATCTGAAGGATGATTCTCCTATTTTGGCAAGAATATTTTTACACAAAATTTTCAGATTACATGGAGTACCTGAGTTAATCATTTTGGATAGAGATCCTAGAATGACATCAAGATTTTGGAAAACATTTAATGCAGCTCTAGGAACTAAGCTAAATTTCAGTTATGTGTATCATCTGGAAACAAATGGGTAGACTAAAAGAGTAAATAAAGTTTTAGAAGATATGTTACGAATGTATTGCATGGATCAATAGTATAAGTGGGAAGAGTATTTTCTATTAATTGAATTCGCATACAATAATACATATAATGCTTCTCTTAAGATGGCACCTTTCGAGGAACTTTACAGAAGGAAATGTAGAAGCCCTGTTAGTTGGGATAGCATAGAAGATAGAGAGGTAATTGGACCTGAAATCGTTACAGAAATGGAACAACAAGTTAAAATGATTCGTGAATGCTTGGAAGAAGAAGTAGATAGGCAAAAGAGTTATGATGAATTAAAGTGGGTTGACAGGAAATTTGAAATTGGTGAGAAGGTTTTTTCTCTAGTTAAACTGAAAAAGAGTTCTATAACTTTTTGCAAGGCTGTAAATTTATCACCACGTTATGTGGGGCCTTTTGAAATAGTTGAAGTAATCAACCCTATAGATTATCGTTTAGCATTACCACCTACTTTGTCACAAATGCATGATGTTTTCCATAAAGAATATGTTTCAGATTTATCACATGTGTTAAATTGGAATTCCTTGGAGGTCTAAGACCTAGGAATAATCATGGTTAAACCCATACGAGTGCTTGAAACTCACCATTTAAATTTAAGAAATCAAGAAATAAGTCAATGTAAGGTCTAGTGGGACCAGTTTATCTAAGAGAGTGTAACTTGGGAAAATATAGAGGATATGAAAACTTCTTTTCCATATCTATTTGAACAGAATTGATTTTCTTGATTGATAAAAATTTATGATTTTATCTTTATATAACAATAAGTATGCCAATTTTGGGAAGATATTTTTTGATTTGAATAAACAAATATTTAATGCTGATTTCTGGAACTATAAGATTTTGGTATATTTGAATTAGGATAAGAGAAGTGAATGAATTGATTGTCCTTGGTGTAAATTGTTAAAAGAGGTAATCATCGGGATGATGATTCTCTTAGGAGGGAAGCATGTAACACCCTTGACAGTTGTTATTTTCCTCCTTTGCATTTCAAGTATTGACATGTGATTTTCCTTATAAAGATATGTTCTTTTGATTGTTAGAGATCATGCTTGATATGGAAAAATCATTTCTGTTATTAAGATCCTTTGATTGAATTGGAATGGCTTCCTTGAATCCATTTTTTGCTTCTTGTAGGTGAGTTGCAATCTGGTTTAAGAGTTGGAAACTTATCTATTAATTTGACTCATCCTTGGATCAATTTCACTGATTCATGGAATGTTTTAAATCTGCTCTATTAAACGAATGGTAAATTGACATTCCATAAATTAAGAGACATGTTGACAGAACTTTGTTGTTAGAAGTTCTTTGATTTTTTTTTGAACGTATTTCCATTCAGTTGTATTTTTTGCTTGGGTCCTTGGAGATTGATCATGGTAAGACATTACTCAAGAACATGAAAATACAAATTGTTCACAGCATAAGAAGGATTTGGGATCCTAAAAAGGAATATCCTATGGAATCCTAAGCTATGTAAGAATATTTTCTACCTAAGCTAGGTCACTTAATAGAATTCTTATTCTAACCTAAAGCTTCTTATTCTACTTTGTTGGTTGATTGGCATCCTAACCTAAGCTTTGTGCTAAAGGATATGGAAAGGTTACTAGGATATTAAAAATAACCTAGAACCTAATACTATAAGGTTTTATGATGATCTAACCTAATGCCTAAAACTATTATGTTGTGAATTAATCTAACCTATGTGGAAACTACCTTAGGCTATGTGTTAAGACCTATGGTGGAAATTTGTTGTTAAGGTTATATCCTAAGGTAAAAATTATAAACTACCTAAGGTCTAACCTAAGAAATTTGATCTATCCTAAACTAATGGGTATGAAAGGGGAATTAGGTGGTCACATGCATTAAGGGCGATGGTTCTTATGACATTTATGTTATTGATAAGGTTTTTTTAATACATAGGGCGCTGCTAGTTTTGGCAGGGGCTAGTGACTTGGCGGAGGCTTATGTGGAAGTATCACTAAAATGGAATTTCATGTTAATTTTTATTTGGCAATCACCAGACTTGGAATGCGGTGGCAAGGAAGGATAGGCAAGAAAATTAGAATTAATAAAACTTATTGTTTTTAGTTTTTGTGCACAAACCATCTTGGAATGTGTGCAAGCGGGTTTGTTTAGGGTTGTTTCACCTTGCATGTTTTGTGATTTTTTCTCTGCATACTCTTTAGTTTTTCAAACCAGTAAATTGAACTACACTTAATGGCTATTTTTGAAGTCTTAGACCTATTTTCATTTCGTGGGATGTATAAGAGACAATGTGGAAAAATAATATGGTATTTTGATCTTTTGTGGAGAAGAGGAGAAGTTGTGAGCTCGGATGGAGGTCTACTTTGATTTGGGAGAAACACTATCAGGCATGATAGGCTCTAATCTTTAAGATCTCTTGCTTTCTTCTAAATGTTTCATTAAAACAATTATACTCTTTTGAGATTCTTGACTTGCATGTTTATCTGGTTACTTGTTTGCTTGGTTTTATAATCTCTGTTATCTTGGATATAAATCCATGAAAAAAATAAAGTTGGTTTTTAAATTTTCTTTTTGATAGTTTAATAGTGATACATGCATGCGAAGCTTGTATTAGTAGCTCCGCTCTATATTTCAATAATTTGTATTTGTGGTTGTTGTGTTGGAACTAACCTTTGTTGCAATATGTGGATTATGAACTATATGGGAACCTTGAGTTCTATCTGATCTTGTTGGAGTTTGTGTTTTGCTTGAGCTTGTAATCGATCTTGTATTTGGTTTAGATCTTGTTCTTGGTTTAGTGTTTGATGAAAGCTAGTGTTGGAGGTTCTTGATGCTCTGACCTATGCTTGGGAATCTTGGGTAACTCAAAACTGTTGTTGAATCCCATATGTGGCTTTGTACCTATGTTTTATTCTTGTGAAAATTTGGATTGTTAATGGAGGTTCATGTTTTACACCATACTCATATTTTGTTACTTGTATAGTTCTGAACTCTTGTTGAATCTCATGTTTTATTTTGAGCTGGTATTAGGACTTCTTGTTTAAAATATAAACTGGAATGGGAACTTCGTGTTGCCCTGAACCTGTGATTAGAGACTTGTGTAGCTCTAAAATTTTATTGAGACTTCATGTTCGACTGTTTGGGTATTTTGAGTTGGGTTTTACTTGTATTAAAAGTTTAAAACTTATAACTCTTTTGTTGAACTATTGCTCAAAGAAAAATGGGAGAATAATTGGCTGAGTTGTTGGGTAAACTCTTGAGATCTTAACTGAAAACGTCCTTGTTTGATGAATGGATTTGGTAATTCCTTTTTGAGAATTGTTTCATCTTTTCTGAGATATCAATGGCGTTTTAACGGGGGTATTCTTTTCCCCTCTATTTTTTGGAAACCCACATCTTTAGATCTTTTAAAACAAGTTCTGGGTTTCGTTTAAAAGAAGAGTTTATTACTTTAGTGCTATGAATTGCTATCGTGGGATTACTTTGTCTATGTTCAAATTGTTTTTGTATTTAGTGCTTATTGAATAGAACTAATTACTCTTTTGTAATGCAATACTGAAACCTAACAATGGGATTTCAGTCCTTGAGTTTGTTGATACTCTGAACATGTTTAGCTTACTGATCAGTTTGTTTTCCTATTTCTTATTGGATATAGTAAATAAACCTTGTATCTTTTTAAAATAAAGGAATGTGATTCCTTTGGAACAGAATGTTGTTTTTAGGACTATTATGCATATTTCATTCTGATATTGGAATTGAAACTCATGTTTATTAAAAGTAAAGAATTATAAGGAAAATGGCAGTGTGCTTTCTTCTTACTGTGACTCGATTTTTTTATCTCTCCTAAGTACTGGATTATGAATTTCTATGTTTGAATTAAAAGTGGAAATTCATTTGTTAGTACAATAAAATGAATTATTGATTAGATCATTTTCTAATTAAGATCCCTTTCTTTCTATTGTTGGGATAAGTTCATTGGTTAAACTTTTATTTTTTGATTCTCTTATGAAATGGAGATATCTTTATGAGTTGTTTGGTATTCCTTGTTCAAATCATTGTAGAAATGATGTAGGAAGAGATTAGATTATTTGGTTTTATTGAACTGAAAATGTAATCTTGTTTGGCAGACTATTTGTTTGACAAGGATTTGCTTTGTTTGGTTTGTGATGAGTAAGTTTAGTCTCTTGCACTCTATATTTTTATGGATCCTCCTTGGATGGACTCGAGTGGAGATTAACTCTTGTATAAGTCTACCTTTATTTGTGAACATTGGTTTCTGATCTTTAAATGTTAAATTCTAGCGTGTGTAAATAGATTTAGACTTATAGGTAGACTGTTTGAGTATCTATCCCTTCTTGGATTGAAATGGGATTCTATTCTGATGTATAATTTAAATGTTGAAATTTAAGGTAGTTTTCCTTTAAATGAAACTGTTAATTCATGTTATGAATCTATTTCAGTTTATCAAATGTCTTGTGTTGAGCATAGTTTGTAATTGTTCTTATTTTTATTTTTCTTAGGAGTTAGATGAATCACCCTAATGAGAACCATGCTTTAAACCCTTCTTTTGGTTAAAGCAAAGATAAATGTTGTATTCTATTATGATAGAATTGGGAACAATGAGATGATATGATTTGTTTTTCTCTTAAAGATAATTGATAGGATCAATTAAACTATAATTTTGTAAGGCAAATATAGTGGATTATATTATGTTCCTCTCTTGGAAGTTAATTCATTTGGTTAAATGTACTTATTTTTTGTTTTTTATTACTTATATTGATATTTATAATGTAATAATTATCTCAATAAAGTAAAGTTGTTTTAATGGAACAATTATTAGAATGCACCTCGTTTTAAGGCTTAGTGCTTATCATGGTCAATTCGTTGAACTGAACCATGCTAGAAATTTTTATAGATGGGCTTTGCAAGTGATAAAAGAAGGCAAAACTTATATGATGCATTGGCTGAATTAAATCTGATTCCTTGCGAAGAATTTTGATTCATTATTGAGATTGTATTGAAAAATCAAATGTAGTATTCTTTTCTAATGAAGACAGTTGTTATGTAATTTACCTAAATGCATAAGTCTTGTAAATATATATGTTATAAGATAAATTGAAAGCTTAGATTTTACCTGCATTGGTTGTGTAAAAAAAATTGTACTTGTATGGAAGAGATGGGTTCTATCTTGTTGATATTCTTTAGATTATTTTTATGTTAAATGGCTATCTTTTCATAAGTTAGATAGAGGGATTTAGTTCAATCTCCCTACTTATGATGCAGCTTGTTAAGTTGTAGAATATGATATTTGTTATTTAAACTATATAACATAGTAATGTAACATGTGATGAACATACATTAAGAAAATGTGGACATTGGGTAGGATAAACCCTAACACATAACATGTGGAGAAAGACTATTTCTCATTCTTAATGGAATATAAACCAAAAAGGTTTGCAAGTATGACTACAATTTATTAGACTTCATTTTGTATGAATTCTACCTTATATTGGATATATTCTTGCATTGAAATTTCTAAAAAGTTATTGTAATTTTTAAACGAGACATATTATAACGTTGCACAGCTACGGTTAATTGACAGTTTAAGTATTAGATCAATTATTAAAAGTGACTATGAAAACAATGAAGTTCTTAGTGGGATAAATGAAGAAAATTTAGGAAGAACTTATTGAGCGTTGGATTAGGGTTAATCAAGGTTGTTGTAATCAAGTTTTAATCTAAACTAATAATGTATCAACAATCTCCTTGGGGGTCTGTACATCTCAATGATGTATTTCCTGTAGGATGTTGGTACATGCCAACTACAAGGCTATACTTTTGAGAAGGCTTGGGTCTTCTCGAGAATATAACATTGTAGTTGACATGTGGCATCACCCTTCCGCATTGATAATCTAGATCTACACACATCTGAAACTTGGACTTGAACATAGTTTCTCTCTAGGTCTAGATAGAAGCATATTTAGGATAGGAATTAGCTTCCAAAGGCTTAGGGTACATTCACACATTTGAATGACTTAGGTCAAACAAGTATGCCCATCTACCCTAAGCCATTGTGAGCATCTTACTATAATAGGTTATGTTTCTATGTAGGGCTAGGGTAAAACCTAGAACAAGTGGACTGACAATAGTCAATAAAGACCAATCATAATAATAGAAGAGTGAGGTGAAGGACGTATTCCAAAATGACGAGTATGCTGTCTAGGAATAGTGACATACACAGTATGTTATAAATATTTGGCCAATGTATCACAAACTACTGGTTACGTTGACCTATGTCACCAAGTTTAAAACAACATGATATTAGATGAATATTGGTAACAGATATTCAGATGTGTTATATAAACAGATCACTCAGTACCCAGTGTAGGGTAGGATGAAAAAGTATACAAAGTATAGAATATGTATTCAATACATAAGATAACATAAATAGATCGATAGCTTACCGACCTATGGAATGAATATATCAGTGAGTCACCAAGTAATTACATCTACATGTGTTTATCCATTGAATTTGATTGACATAGAATGTTTGTTGTAAATATTGCTTTATTTTAAAAAATGAACATTATTTATATAAAAAATTATTTATTCTAAAGTCTTAAAATGGGAATGTTACAGGTTTGTGTCCAAAATGAATCAAAGGATATGAATAGAAAGAATAGAAGGAATTTTGATGAATAAAAGAATGTCTTTACCTTGCAGTATCTTATGCTTCACTTTGAAGAATCAACTCTAGAAATTCTTCTTTTATTTCGGCCTCTAAATTCTACCAATCATTGAGTGTGACTTCTTCCTTTTCTGGGATATCCACTACAATTGACTCTAACTCATCTTTTGCACTCTCTCCTTTTTCATTTTGCAAGACCAACACAATGTTGTACATTGCAGTCATCCTTCTTTCTAATAATTCCATATTTTGCGTGACAAGTTTCCAAAGCTCATCTAGCCTTTCCTTGTGTGGTTATTTTGCTATCATAAGGGCCTCACACTTCTTCTTGACAAGCGCTAATCATTCTGCATGGCCCAATGTTTTAACTTTCATGGCCTTCAGGACTTCATTGTCTTCCAAAATGGTCCTATTTCTTATAACAACTTCTGGCACTGTATAAATATTCAACACTTGATCTACCTTCTTTAATTCATCATGCAAGCTCTGAAGAAACCCCTCATATGATGTAATCTTCTACATCACTAAATCCTTTCCTTCCTCTACTTCCTACGCTACATCCTTTAACACTGGCATGTGCAGAGGTTCATCTTCAAGCACTAAATCCACCAAGGTACTTACATAATGCATTATTGAAGGAAATTTTTGGGTACCTTTGGCTCTAAATGTGGCTTTGCTTTTATGATATTGTCCCCAACTTCCTTTGCCATGCTGATGAAAAAAACATTCTTATTTTGTGCCAAGTATTTCTATTGATTTATATGTGCTATTTATGCATTCTTAGTCTTGATTTCCTGTCATAGTGCCCTAATTGTTGCATCCTTATCCATATTCTTCCTAGTCACCTCTATGGAGACTTTTACCAATGCATTGCTCACTTGTTCATCTAACATAACAGTAGGCTTGATTGTTATGTGTCTAGCCTAAGGTATCTTCTCCAACCTCCTTAATACACATGACTTGTCACACACATCAAAGTCTGGTTCATCCATGTGTGTGTGTATCGACCATGAAAGTTACTTCCTTGTGCACACAGTTTCCATCTCTTCATCCATTGGCTCCCATCCATATAAATTCTTTTGTGTCATTGTGCTCTAAAAATAGGTGTGGACAATTTTACCTGTGTCCTCACCATAGCCCATGACTGGTAGATTATATTCCCCACTTGTTCTCTTTGTTATTTTCCCCTTAGGAGATTGGGCTTCAATATTCAGAGCTTGTTCTATTATTTCCTGAGAAGTCTCGGTTGCTGTCTCATCTACTTCCTTTTCTCCCTCTTCTCCATCCTTCATTTATTCATCCTTTGGTTCTTCCACATTCTCTAGAGGTGTAGGGGAAATGGGCATGCTTTTATCATACTCTTACACCTCCTCATTCAACTTCAAATTCCTTCTTCTCTTCTTAGTTGACTCCATTTATGGAGAGAGTGGAGGTGATCTATGCACTGATTATGGAGTAGCACCTTGGTTCCTTGTTCTCCTGAATACTCTTTTGAAGTAGTGATCTCCTTGGAATACATCTAACTCCTCATATTCTCCCTTTTGTGGCTGGGGGGAGTAGTTGTGCATTTAGCTTCTTCCCTATTTGGAGGCTACCTCCTTCCTCTGTGCTCCAAACCACCACTATCTTCATGCTCCTCTTATTCAACATTTAATTGTATTGTCTTTGTGGGCTTAGGCACTATAACATTTTCCATTGTATGCTTACCTTTTGGTGGCCATGGGAGTGAAAAATAATTCTCCACATACTTAGTGTTCTCCATCTTGGGTTTGAGTTGAAGGTACACAAGTGCTACTCTGGCATCCCCAACTGCCAAGCTTACATGCTTCATGCTTATAATATTTGAGATGAGCCTCTCAATGTAGGAATTCCACCCTAGATATACGTACTTCTTCCTTAGAGTGTGGTATTCAAAATCTACCTTGTCTTTATTGAAGGTTAGGTGACACACATATGAAAACCTATGAATTGATGCCTGAAGATATCATGTTGTGAAGGCATATGGTAATTTGTAGCATGGGCTCCAAGCCCCATCCTTCATTGCAAATTGTGTGATGTAAAAATGTTGGTTAACTACTATTATCCAATTTTGCACACCTGGCAAGATTGGACAACGGGGTCCTATCATGTTCAAAATAAAATAATAGTCCCAGGAACCCACCTTCGGTTATTATCGAAATGCAATAATTAAAAATAATTCCTAAATTGCATATGAAGAGATCACCTAGCATCGAAAGGGACCCAGTTGATCTCAACTCAGTGGAGAGTTCAGGGTCGAGTTGATCATCAGTACGATCCCTACGCTGATGTATTGGTAGAAGAAGAAGATGGTTTGCTAGTCTTGGAAGAAACAGGATTAGGTACCTACTGTATCCATGAAGAAGATACAGTCATACCACAACTTGTCAAAACGCCAAGTGATTCTAAAGGACTATGGCAATTGTTCTTCGATGGCTCAAGAAGTAAGAATGGATCCAGTGCTGGTGTTATGTTAATTTCTCCAGAGGGAGATAAGTACTTCTCATCTTTTCGGTTGCAGTTCAGTTACACTAACAATGTTGCTGAATACGAGGCTCTTGTGCAAGGAATTCAGCTAGCCCAAAGGAAGGGAATCAAGGCCCTAACTGTTTTTGGAGACAGTGAGTTAGTTGTTCATCAAGTTTCAGCACGTAGTGCATCAAAAAATGATCTTTTAAGATCATACAAGAACCGAGTCTGGGACCTGATTGAAGATTTTGAAGCTTTTGGGATCCATGCAATCCCTAGAGATCAAAATCAAGATGCAGACAGGCTTGCTACAATTGGTTCACAATACAACATACCAGTTGATATCATGAAAGAAGGGCAGCAATTTGTTAAAATGGTGGTTTGACCAGCAGTCCCTGATAATGTGAGTAGTTGGCAAGTGTTCGATAGTGACAACCAAATTGTCCTCTTCCTACAAGAAGAGGCGGAGTTTGCTGCAAGAAATCAAGATAAGTTACAAGAGTCATATGGTGAACAAATTATCCAATTGAAAAGCAACAAGTTACCAAAAGGTTTAGTCACTTTGGAATCCATTTTCAATTCAGATGACCAAGCCAAAAGATAAAGCCCTAACATGGTGGTCAAAGAAGAATATTTTGAGGAAGTCGAAGTATCAAATGAAAAATTTCTTAAGATCGGAAAAGTGTGTACTTCTGAGGAGAAAGAAACTTTCATCAAACTTTGTCAAGAGTATCATGACATCTTTGCATGGAGCTATAAAGATCTGTGTGGTTTTGATCCAGGTCTTGCGCAACATACCATCAAACTGGATCCTAATGCTAAGCCAGTTCGTCAGAAACAAAGACCAATTAATCCCAAAATTGAGCCACTAATGAGAAAGGAGCTAACCAAGCTCATCGAGGCCTGTATAATTTTTCCCATCAAGCATTCCTCATGGGTAGCCAATTTGGTGCCCGTGAGGAAGAAGAACGGAGAGATCCGGTTATGCGTAGATTTCAGGGATTTGAATTATGTGTCATTAAAGGACCATTATCCTCTTCCATCTATGGAGCAGATCCTTCAAACGGTGGCAGGAGCTCAAATATTTTCTTTGCTCGATGGATATTCAGGTTACAATCAAATCCTAGTCCAAGAATCTGACCAATTCAAAACGGCTTTCACTACCAAGTGGGGCATGTATGCCTACAATAAAATGCCATTCGGATTGTCCAATGCCGGGGCTACTTTCCAAAGAGCCATGGACATGGCATTTAAGGGACTAATCAACGATATTATTTTGGTTTACCTTGATGATATAACTGTATACTCTAAGCATGCAGAAGATCACATCACGCATCTAAGGAAAGTTTTCCAAAGGTGTAGGGAATTTGGGGTTTCACTTAACCCCAAGAAATGTATTTTCGCAGTGCACGAGGGAAAATTATTGGGGCATGTTGTTTCAGCAGAAGGATTATCAATCGATCTAGCTAGGATTCATTCGATTATGTCCTTATCTCTCCCGAGTCACAAGAAGGGCCTCCAGAGCTTCCTGGGAACCATAAATTTCGTGCGGAGATTCATCCCCCAATTCGCGACATTGGCTAAACCACTGACAGCCATGCTAAGGAAAAACATGCAATTCTCATGGACAAAGGAAGGACGAGAAAGCTTCGAAGCCATCAAAACAGCCATTTCCCAAGCTCCCACGCTTGTGAACCCCAGGTTTGACAAATATTTTATCCTTTATGCTTTTGCAGGTCAAGAGAGCATTTCAGGGATCCTCACCCAACAAAACGATAACCTGATGGAGCAACCAATCACTTTCTTCAGTCAATCCCTCAAAGACTACGAGTTCAAATACTCATTCATTGAAAAGCAAGTCTTTGCAGTTATTCGAGCTTTGAAGAAATTCAAGCACATGTTGTCCAACAACAAGATTCATCTGATGGTGTCTCATCCAGGTGTCAAGGAGTTTTTGCTGAACAAAGAAATGAACGAAAAGCATGCTGGATGGATCACGAAGGTAATGGAGTATGACGTGCATATCAAAGTCACTAAACTTGTCAGAGGTAAGGGTTTATGTGAGCAACTTGCTGCAGACATGGAATCAAAAGGTAATGAGGACATGACACTCCTAAATACTGATGAGGATGTTGTTCAAGCTGACTGGTTATCCAAAATGAAGAATTTCATCTTCTCAGGAGCATATCCGGCAAACATGGATAAAAACCAAAGACAAAATTTCCGTCTTCAATCTATCCCATATGTTTTGGTAGATATCATTCTCTTTCGAAAAGATTTGAACGACGTTCTCCTTCGGTGCATAGGACCAGAACAGGTAAGTAAGATACTAGAAGAATTTCATAATGGCCTATCTGGAGGACATTATTCCGCACAAACAACAGCTACCAAGATCATGCGAGCCGGCTACTATTGGCCGGATTTATTCAAGGATGCCCATCTCTGGGTAAGGAAATATAAGGAATGTGCCTTTTTCACAGGTAAGCAGAAGCTGGCAACTCTTCTGCTGCATCCAATTCAAGTGGATCAACCTTTTGTTCAATGGGGGTTAGACTTCATCGAAATGATTAATCATTCATCTAGTGACGGACATAAGTGGGTCCTTATTGCAACAGACTATTTTACTCGATGGACAAAGGCGTGGGTAGCATTAAAAGAGAGCAATGAAAAGGCAGTTCTAGATTTTTTGGAGGGTATAATGACGAGGTTTGGTGTTCCATTTACAGTCATTTCAGACAATGCGCTGGCTTTTCTTGGTATGAAACTGAGTGAATGGGCTGTTAAAAATGGGGTATACCTCAAAACTTCATCCAATTACTATCCGCAAGGAAACGGATTGGCTGAGTCTAGCAACAAAAACCTCATAAGGATTATTAAGCGCACAATGGAGACTAACAAGAGGACTTGGCATACACAGCTTAAGACAGCCTTATGGGTAGATCGAATCACACCTAAAAGGGCCATTGGAAATTCTCCTTTCGTTCTTGTATATGGAAGAGAGGCAAAACTCCCACTCTCATTGGAGTTACCTTCTTTGGAGTTAGCTCATCAACTTGAAGTTATAGAGAGTGATCCTCTGACAGTAAGGTTTGCTGAACTCATGGAGTTAGAGGAAGTACGAGATAAAGCTATGAAAACTTTGGAGCAGCATCAGGCTCAAGTTAAGAAATCTTTTGACAAGAAGGCATCCGACAGACATTTTCAAGAGGGAGATTTAGTTCTCAAATGGGATGAAGACAGGGCCAAACCAGGCAAGCATGCCAAGTTTGACACTCTCTGGAGTGGACCATACATCATCACAAGTTGCAAAGAGGCAAATTCATTTCGTCTATCTAGGCTCAATGGAGAAGAACTGCCCATTCATGTGAATGGGATACATCTCAAAGCTTGTTTTTGAGAAGCGTTCCACCCCCTGTACAGTTAAATTAGGTGTTTTCCTCCAAGTGCTTATGCACATTGTTGCGTGTTGTTATTTTGCTTTCCTTGTTGTTGTGTTTTGTGTTGTTCTGCACATTGTTTCATCATTGGAAGGTGTCAAGGAAAAGAAAGGTTCAAAGTTTCCATAACAGTTCAAAATCTGCTTCATTCAAATTTTTGCAGTGTTCCATGGATGTCAAGCATTCAACAGATTCAGTATACTTCATGCTTAGCATTCTAGGGAGACCCAAGATATCAGCAATGTTCAAGGAGATTCCGGGATATGTCAAAGAAAATCATACTTCTTTCAGGATTCCAACATAGACTCCATGCCCAATGGATGACTTAAGGCTACTGGAATCATGCTTAGCAGGCAATCATCCCCGAGAGGTTGCCAAAAATGTTATCCAATTTTGCACACCTGGCAAGATTGGACAACGGGGTCCTATCACGTTCAAAATAAAATAATAGTCCCAGGAACCCACCTTCGGTTAT
This sequence comes from Taxus chinensis, assembly GCA_019776745.2. Taxonomy (NCBI): domain Eukaryota; kingdom Viridiplantae; phylum Streptophyta; class Pinopsida; order Cupressales; family Taxaceae; genus Taxus; species Taxus chinensis. The sequence goes on from CM034154.1 coordinate 489,804,827, forward strand.
TATCGAAATGCAATAATTAAAAATAATTCCTAAATTGCATATGAAGAGATCACCTAGCATCGAAAGGGACCCAGTTGATCTCAACTCAGTGGAGAGTTCAGGGTCGAGTTGATAAAGAACCCGGTGTCAAATTGATAGTCATCTCGGAAATCATCTCAGTGGAGACTCTCAGTTGTAAGAGCTCGACGATGGTCTTGTTAATGCAAAATATAGCTCGTTGAAGATTGACGAATGAAAGGAACTGTACAAGGATCTCGGTAGAGATCGATGCAAAAAGATCTGAAGGCCAAGTCAGGGAGAGTCAAAGTCAACATGATGCCAGGTTTAATCCACTAAGACAACGCTCGACCAACCACTTGGGAGAATTATCTTGTTTGACCGAGATGTTATGAAAATATGCAGATATGGGAGGTTCAACATCATTGAATCTCAGGTTTTTAATTACATAATGGAAGGACTTCTATCGACCCAGGAAGATAGTATAAGAACTATCGAATACTAATGTGAAATTGAGTCAAACCGACATCTTACAAAGAACTGTGAATTGTAATGGTGTTCAGACCTTCCTCGGTCGAGTATTCGGTGCACAGGGATGTTGCAGTATAGTAGAAGCCCGTTTGAGCAAGTAAGTTGTCCAATGTTGTTATCTTATCAGCATCATATGCATCCTCAAATTCAGGATTTTCCTTCAAGATATTTTTATGAAAATCAATTAAGTGACAGTAAGAATGTTACCGGGAAACTTGATTAAATTTATTTTACAATGCAACTCATGGAAACGGATCTCATAGAGGTGTAACTGTTTCATATCAGAATATTCATGGAGCATAATTTGATTTGCAATTATACGAGCATCTTCAACGAGTCACTAGGTTGGCAAGCATAAAGGTTTCTGTTGAAATGATCACACCTTACAAGCTACAGCTGAAATGTTTACACCGAGAGTTTGATGTTGTCCTCAAATTTGATGAAGGAAAAGGTTTATATATCAATATGGTAGATGCCTTTCAAGGCCAGGAGCGTGATATAATCATTATGTCTTGTGTCTGAGCTGCAAATCATGGGGTTGGTTTTATAGCTGATGTTCACCACATGAATGTGACATTGACACGAGCTCGCAGAGCGCTTTGGGTTATGGGCAACACAGCTGCATTGAAGCAATCTAGTGACTGAGTTCAGTCGAAGGCAGATCCGCTCAATGCGTAGAGCTTGGTGAAACTCATGAGAAGCTTGCTGATTCAGAGGAAATGGAGCCCGGTAAGGATAAACAAGGCTCGGTGGGAGTTATTCAGCAATGAAAACACTCGGGGCTCGTAGAGACGAGTCGCAAGCTTCATGCGAGGGGCCGTTACGTGGGAAATAAGGTGACCAGTGCCAATGGGAAAATTAAGATGGCAAACCATGTTGTTCACTCCGCATAGGGGAGATTCCGGCAAGCAATGCCAAGCGGAAATATGATGATGGTGGGCCAAGCTGTTAAATCCCGCACCGAGGCTGTTCACTTCGCGTTGGAGAAATCGGGTCATGACTCAACTTCCACGAAGGGGAGATTCAGGCAAACACTGCCAAATGGGAAAAATTAAGATGGCAATCCATCATGAAAACCCCGCGCAGTTGGAGTGGTCCGAGTCTTTGTGCAAGTCATCGGGAGGATTAATAGGACAGTTGTGAATTAGAGCGGGTCATGGAAAAAACGCGACGTGATATCAATTTCTGTGGAGGCTACAGGCCGCTCGTCTCATTATGCAAATATTTATCAAATGATATCAAGTAACAGGAAAGCAGTGCTCAAAACTCGTCCAGTTCGGTGGCCGCGAGAGAAAATCATCAACCAGGCAGCAGGCATGTGCAATACAGTAGAAGCCGTTTTCAGCGCTTCCAGCGAGCAGTTGCAGGAAACAAACATTCACTGCCGTGTATGATAGATTGGAGTCACGACATTCAAAGCTTCATAACATTTGCCTGAGTCAGGAGATGAAGGTTTATTACGTGCAGAATGAAACGATTCATATTGCTCAGCATTGTTTTCTCCTAGAAACGAATTGAATGTGAAGGTCAACTCTGAAAATACCCGGTCGGCTGTTTTGCACGCTATATCCTTGTTACTCGTAAATGGTCTCTTTGAGAAACTCTATGGGCAGTAGGCAATATTTATACCCTTCCATTATATACGTCCAATCAGACAATAACAGTTTTCTTTTACCAGGTTCAGAGAAACTGTGTTATTTTTAACAATGGACGATTATACTGTAGTTTCGAGCTGGATTTATCTGCTTATTTCTATTAGCTTTGATCCACGACTAAGGGAGAATTCATATGGTTGTTACCTGTACATTTTTCCAAGGTCCTCTTGGCTGCCCCAGTTGTTCAATGTATTTTTTGAAGGGCTTCTGTTATGTGTTGCAAGTTGTAACATAAAGGATCTTTTAGTTTCTGAAAAAATGAGTATATTGTGTAGCTCACGGCTACCTATGCCATAATCCCAATAGTGGCATAATTATTGATTGGAGCCGAGATTGCCGAGTGCACTGCCAAAATACCGAAGGGCTCTTTGGCCAAAAAATCAGTCTTAAGGTGTCTATTGACATGTTACAGGCATGAGCCTGTGTCATCATCATGGCAGCATTAGGTCTTTATTGGTAATGGCATTTTCTCATTGTTTGGAGGGTACAATTGTGCTTATTATGGCAAAGCTAAACATTCTTACTACAAGTGTTATATGATAAGGAAGAACCGTGAGCATTGTGGTAAAACCATTCTTTTCAGAAATGTTGGGTTAGGCTCGGTATTCAAGTGAGTTTGAGCGCAGGAAAGGTAAGATCGTTTGCTGGATGAAGAGCTAGGTGACTTCGTAGGGAGCTCGTGGTGATGTTTCATGAAGTTTGAATGAGGAATACGTAAATGGCCTCGAGTTAACAAAGGAAAATGATAAGAATCGAGTTTGATAGCTCACCATTCGAAGGACTCAATGCAAAAGAGCCCGATTGCCAAGACAAGGAAAGAGTTGGTGTGGGGTTCAAAATCAATTGCAACACCGAGTTAGAGGATTCGAAGCTCATCGAATTTGGCTTTGTGCAGACTCCATCCACATGGACCCCCCTCCTCTTCAAGTTAAACGGGTCAACGGGGGGTCCCAACATTATGTTAACTAAATTAATATTTTTATTTAAATATTTTAATAATAATATTTATTATTATTATTTAAATATTTTATTTAAATATTCTTTTAATTAATTGAGAAGACTTGGTCATCAGGCAATTGATGACCCATGATGGAACCTTCTCAGGTAGTTCAACTAACTGCAATAAATACATCATGGGCCTTCAATTTAGGAATGTAATTATGACCTTTCCTCTTCTTTCTCACATATTCTTCTATAAATGTAAGTTGGAAGCTCATTTCAAAGGGTTCCAACAGTTCAGACAAGTTGGACAGTTAGATATCTCAGGCAAGAGTGTATACTTTTCAAGGGTCCTCTCTCTTCTGCAAGTTGTTCTTGTGTGTTGAGAGAACTTTCAAGCCTCCTCTTCAAGACTGTAATGGCAACTATTGCCTCTTCTGAATGTATGATGCATTGTGCATGTTATTGAAGCAATAAAAGTGTGTGTTTTGTGACTAATCTCGGTCCTTTCATCCTTCTATGCTTCTTTGTGCCTTTCTCATACTTGCAGGTACACTGTGCAAGTTTAAGTTTCTATTGCAGGTTCTTGGAGTTCTGTGCTTATCGAGTGGTGAAGTATTGGATGCAGTTGAGTTGTGGTGTCTGTTCACCCTTCTTGAGTTCATCCTTCTTCACTGGGAAACTGGTATATTTCTCGGTCTGATAAAGTTTAACAAAAGGAACGCGTGTCTCTTAGCCTGTGGTATCCTGTACCCTCTCTAAGTTGCAGTAGGTGAAGTTGACCTGTGGTGCACACACCCTCTTCGAATTAACCCTTCCTAAATCTGAAGACACCCTTTATTCGGTGCATCACCATCCTTAGTATAGTTTCATTTCTGTAAAACTCTTTCCCTAAAACCCCATGAAAATGTTAGCATAGGACTAGATAATCGTTTTTTTTTTACACTAGGAGTAGTACAACACTTAGTTTAGGAAGAGGAAGCCGGCCTTCTCCAGAGGTTCACCTCGAGCCCAAGTCCCACAGCTTGAGAGGTGATCCCATGTGTCCCAATCACACCGAACATCCTATTCACATCCTGGCCATTCGGAGGGTGCAGTGATTTGGCGACAACAACTACAAAATGTACTGCATTACCCACCACTGAAGGAAACTCCTTGGGTATACGCCATTCTTCTTCAAATTTTGTATGGATCCTATCATACCACAACTCTTCCCTCTACTTAAATGGTCCTCCCATTGATCCTTTGCACTAGTATTTCTGAAATATTTCCTCCAGAGACTTATGTCCCATGGGGTACTCCTAAATTTTTTCTTTTGGCCCATCAAGAACTCCAATCTCCATGAACACCAAAGACAATAAAATAGTGCCAAAACTATTCTTTCACTTGTTCGCACTTCCTCAATTATTGTCTCTTCTATGTGATCTGTGATATTATAGACCACTCCTTTAGACATCTTATTTGAAACATGTGGCCACATTGTGTTTACCTATGACCACCTTTTGTGTTCATTCAACCTTTTCACCAAGTGTGCAGTTCCTGAACTATTGGGAACTTATTCATTCTATCAATGTCCATGCCCACAAACCTTTGGTATACCCTAGATCCTTCCTTTTCTCTAAGATTGTGGCCTTATCAGTTAAATCACTCTCCAGATCCACTCTTGAATCCCTTAGTCCTGTTACTATTGAAATCAAGGAAGATGTGATTCTTACCCTCCATATGGTGAAGTAGAAGAAGTCCTCATGGAATCTACTCATTAGCCATTGATACAATGGTTCATACTTTTCGAATTATGGTAGCTCATACAACTAGTAGACTCCAATTTTCTTTAATAACTTTTAACCAGTGTCATCATACTCCGACATATCTTCTGTTGTGATCTTGTTCATTTTTGTGCTCAATAACACATTGAGATCCTTCTTATTATCTGATGTTCGATGATTGTAATCATTGATTTTACATTGATAAACGTGGGAATCCCATTCTTGTCTCACAATCATGCCCTATGGATACTACATTTCTAAGAAATTACTCTCGGGGGTGATTTATTCTTCCACTTTTACCTTCTTCTTCCTTTCTACTGCTGTTGTGGGTGCTTTCTTCGGTGCCATTTGAAAAATATCTCTTTTCTTCCCTTTGTAATCAAGTAAGTTGAAACCCTAGTTCAAATATTTGTGCCCTAGGAGAAATCATGTTCCCTAGCTTGTTTGTAATGCATCTATTTCACTAAAACCCTTCACCTATGAGAACATAAGCTTATCCTTCACAAAAACCTCCTTTTCACATCTAGTTTCACACTCTTTGCACCTCTACATGATTTCTCGACTCTTTCACACTTATCTCTTTTCAAATTCTCTTAATTGCAATGGTAAAAATGAACTCACATCTCTTCCTTATCTAGAATTTCAAATATTTAGTGCATTTATTGTTCCTTCACCTACCAACAATCCTCTCATTAATTGACCATTTTTGTTCTTTCTATGCGGTACATCTTCACACCCAAGCTATAACGTTCTAGTGCACCTTCCTACCCTCTAGCAATCGACTTATCTTCAGCACGACTCCATGCACCTAATTACCTCACCACTGTGCTTTCCCTTAGTAGTTCCCATGGCCTCTTCTTACCTCAAGTTATACTTGTATCTTCATTCATATCCACCTATGGTCCTCATTTCCAGAAGTGATTTTTCAATTCTCCAACTTGAATAACACCCGTATTAGTTATTTCCTTTTATGTGTACTTATTTTCATCAATCATGTACCTAGATATCAATAATCTACCCAAAACTAAGGGTATGTGTAGTCCTCTGTGCATAAAAAGTATTCAAAATAGGAATTAGCTTCTGGCACGTAAACATGATTTATTACACAAACACACCAACTAAATTGACAAAGAATATTGATGAAGAAATAAATACATTAAGGAAATTTAGAATTGAAAACCTAATCTAAATGACAACACTACCTTATTACGAACACCAAAAAGACTTATTTATAGTAGGGTTTTAGCCTACTCCCGTTGAAGTAACCGGGTAACCATATTCCATCAAGCACCTCTAACTGATAAGTGCATGTTTCAAGTATGTGAGTGATAACATATGGCCCCAACCAATGTACTTTGAGTTTACCTGGATGGTGAAAAAACTTAGAATCATATAGGAGCACCATCTATCCTATCTCAAGCCTTTTATCCCTGATGTTCCTGTCATACCATGCTTTCTACCTAGCCTTTTCTTATTTCCAACTCCAACGTGCTATTACTTGGTACTCATCCAACTAGATTAAATTTTTAATCCATTCTTCTAAGTCTTTCTAATTAGTTAGACCTCCAACATGCGTAATACGCAAATATGGTAACATAAATTTCATAGGAAGAACTTCTTCTATGTTAAACACTAACTAAAATGGTGTGGCTTTGTTCAACCTTTTATATGTTGTTCTATATGCCCAAAGTACTGTAGATAATTTATCATCCCAATTCTTCCTTCCAACATCATAGATTTTTGTCAATGTCTAACTCAATTTTTTTTTGAATACCTTAGTAGTTCCATTTTCTTGAGGATGATAGGGTGTAGTCTTACGGTGTGTAATCATGAATTCGTCCAATAAAATTCTGATTGTCTTATTAAGAAAATGTGTGCCCCTATCACTGGTCAAACTTAAAGGACATCCATACCTTCTAATAATATTCTCCCATAGAAACCTAGTTATTGTAGCTAGTGTACAATCCTTTGTAGGTGTTGTTTCTTCCCACCTTATCGGATAATATGTGCAAGTGATGATATAGCGTGATCCAGTCCTATGTGCGGCTAGTGAAATGGGACCCAAAAAATCAATAGCCCATTTCTCAAATGGTTTTGTCATAGCAATAGGTCTTAGAGGCATTTCATCTCGTTAACCTAGTTTCCCAAGATGTTGACAATGATCATATGCCTTACAAAATTCCTTACAATCTTTATACAGGGTCTCCCACCATAATCCAATGAGTAGAATCTTGTGCGTAATGGCATCACCTACATAGTGGCCACCTACAATACCACCATGAGCTTCCTCCATGATGTCTGTTTGTTCATGTTCTAGTACAAAATGACATAATACTTCATCCCTACCTAATTTGTATAGGTCACTGCTAATCAATATATAGGGTGCCACACACATATAAAGTTGTTTCTTATTTAAGGATTTCATTCCATTTTGTGTCGTACCTATTCGTAGAAAGACAAAAATGTCCTATAATTCTGATGGTGCATGTTATAACCTATATAACTGGGCATCTGACATGGTATCTTCAATTTCTTATGCTTCTTCTCCTGACTGTATTTTGGATAAATGGTCTGGTCCAAAATTACTTTTCCCTAGTTTTACCATAACTGTGAAGTCAAAATCTTTAAATAAGAGTACACATCTACATATGTGCCCTTGTAAAATGGGTTTGTTTACCAAATATGTCAATTCCATGTGATGTATATAGAATACAAATGGTGTAGCTAGCAGGTACTATCTAAATTTATGTAGTGCATAGATCATTGATAAAGCTTCACACTCTGTAGTGGTGTAGTTCTATTATGCAAGAGTCATATTTCTAATAGAAAAAAATAGGCTAATCTATAATACCTTCTCTAGGCTGAGAAAATACTGGGCCAATGGCCATGCTAGAGGTGTTCACATTTACATGAAATGGTTGGTCCCACAAAGAAAAATACAAAATAGGTGCGGTAGTTTCTCTTTTAATGTCTTGAATGCACACTACTGTGGTTCTCCCCAGTAGAATGTACCCTTCCCTTACAGTAACTCCTCCAATGGTGTGACAACTTTGGCATATCCTTTAATAAAATTCCTCTAATATCCTGTATGGCCCAAAAATTTACACACCTCACTTTGACTGGTAGGCTCTTTTAGGCCTATAATGACTCTAATTTTAGTTGGATCAACCAAAAAACCTTCCTTGTAGATTATGTGTCCTTATAGTATTCAGAATGGTATAGCAAATATGCACTTCTTGATGTTCAAAGAGATACTCAATTGTCTACATATTTCAAAAATTAAGAGCAGATTTCCATAATGATCCTTAACTAATCAATACACCATCCAATCATCCAAATACACCTGTAAAAAGCTTTGAATAAATTCCTTGAATGCTTGAACAACTATGCATGAAAATATAACAGGTGTGTTTTTCAGACCAAAAGGCATCACAGTATAGGTGAAACTACCCCATTCAGTAGTAAAAGTAGTCTTTTCCTAATCCTCCTAGGAAATCCTAACCTGATGATACCCAAAGAACCCATCTGTAAATGAATAGATTTCACGCCCTGCAATGCCTTCTAGTATTTCCTCAGTGAATGGTGTAGGAAAGCGATCAGGCACACATGCAACATTCAACTCCCTATAGTCCACATAGATCTTAATCCTACCATCCTTATTGATACTGATCACCATTAGAATAACCCATTCTGACTCGTTGAGGGGCTTGATAATCATAGACTTAAACATTTTATCAATCTCTTCCTTGACCTTTTCACACAAGTTGGGGTTCATCCTGTAGGGTATCTTTCTAACTAGGTGTGTACCCTCTTTAAGCTTTATCCTCATCTCTCCTAATGATTCATGCATGCCTTAAAGTTCACGGTACCCTCGAGGGAATAAGTCCTCATAATTCTATAGCAGCTCTATGATTTTAGCCACTTTAGAGTCTGACCAATATTTTCCAATTATGGCTTCGTTAGGCTCAACATTTGATCTAATATTCACCTTATTTTTCTTCATAGGTTCATGATAGGTGTGCATGGTCTTATCTACACTTTCCAAAACCTCATTCCTACCTGTTGAATGGTTTACATCTAGATTTTCTACTTCTTCGTCATCCACTAAGTAGACCATTTTTCCTTTTTCTTTCTCAAGGTAAGAGTGTTGAAGTAGTATGGCATCATCCTATGCATCTTCAAAAAAATGTGCTCCTGAGTCTCCTTCATCAAATAACTCTTGAATGAGTTATTCAACCTTGGCATTATCTCCCATGGTTAAGAACTTTATGACATTTAATGCTTCCTCTACCAGAGGCTTGGTAGAGAAGAACTCAAATGTCTGAGTCATTCTTGCAATTAAACCCTACCAATTTCCAATCTCTTTACGGAGTTCATCATAGACATTCTAAGCACGTGAAAAAACCTTGTAAAGTGGAATAAAACTTGTGCACCTAGAGAAAAGATGGTAAAGCTTCCTGCCCCTCTTTCTAGAGTCACTTTTGAACATGATGCTGAATAGGTTGATTACCTTTATAAGTGTAGATTTGAGTAGGTGCATTACTTCGAAAGAACCTAGTAGTAAGAGCAATCATAATTTCATTCCATCCTACAATATTATCCTTTTAGACCACACAATAGTGTGTTGTTGTCCCACATAGTTATATGTTAGCATATTTCTTCTTTCCAGTGGGTCTATCCACTGTTCCTCCATGGTGTGTAGGAACACCATAGGATCTCCATCTCTGGTGTAACAAGGTACCGAGTTATTACCTATTCTCCTAATATAACGTGGTTTTTTTCCATTAGCAAATATGCTCTTTACTTCACGCCCTACCAACTCATAAGTTCTACAAGCCCAATTGTCACAAGAAACACTTGTAGTGTCACTAATAGTCTATGCATCCTCCCACTAAATTATTCCTTCTTTAGATGGCTCAAGCATCTCTAGATCCCGGATGGCATGTACATAAATCCTATTTATGTCTTCTTCACTCAAGGGATCAACATAGGGTAAAGATTTTCCATCTTTTAAAAGGATAATAACTCTTTCCTCCTTGTTTTAAAATATGATACAATCCTTGTTGAACCAAATATCAACATTATTTGCATAACACCAAGGATGCCCCAATAGATTTGGGAAGCTATCTGAATTTACCAGTGCTAAAACCTCAAAATCTCCTCTGAACTTGGATCTTTGTATGGTAATAGTCACATCTTTCAAAACTCTGATGGGAGTGGCCTTAGTCCGATTAGCCTTGAACAATACATTAGAAGATGGATGTAATGGGGGTCTCCCCATTTGTACCCATGCATATAAAGTAAGAACATTGAATTTTGTGCCTGTATCAATAAACATATTACTCAATAGCCACCCATCCACAATAGCATTCAGAGTGATTTCATTTTCATAATCTAGGATATGAGGGGGAAGATTCACATGCAGGATCTTTCATCCGGTCTCAATACTTGTGCTCGGAGTGTTTCCCTTTAACCAATTCTCCAACAATGGAGTGATATTATCCTAGTGCAATAACTTACACACTTTTCTTAAGTCATCCATATCAGTTTCAACTGTCTCTAATGCTTTCTTTTATTCCATCTTCTGTGATTGATCCTTTAAATACTATATTTCACCCTGAAGATTCTTGAGTACCTCCATGGTTTCTTGATAAACCTTCTTTTGATGGGCATGATCCGTGTACTGTGAATGTAGTACCTCCTCTTTAATGATGGTAGGCTTCTATTGCAATGCATCTCTGGTGTGTGCCACCTCAGCATGGGTCATGATATTTACTTTCAATGCCTCAGACTCTACTTCCAACTTAGGCATTCATTGATTTTTCATAGCGCGTTATATCCTAACCATCCCCAAACCTTTGTTTTCTTATTTATGCTACTTGTTAAGATGATCATACAAGTTTGGGAATTCCTTATAACTATGATTCTTTCCACATATAGAACATGTAACATTCTAAGGACATTCACATCTGTAGTGGTCATGTGATCTACATGTATAACATGTTCCGTGAGGGAACTCACTTCTTCCACCACCACGGCCTCATCCTCTAAATCCACCATAGGTATCCTCGATCTATACCATGACCGCCTTCAAAACGCCCATCATTCTGATCATAGCATTCCTAATTGTGATCCTAATCCTGATGCCCATTCTTACATTTAGAGTTATATGAAACTCTCATCTATTGTACACCAATATCTATAGCGTCCTCGATCTGACCAATTAGCTGATAGTCTTGTATTTCATGAGTTGTGGACCTACAAATTTTGCAATAACATAAAACATTCTTCCTTATCATGCATTGTAGTAATGGGTAGGAGATAACATTATGGTTTAGATGGCATATTTCACATTCTAACAGTAGTGAGTGTACAGATCCATGGTGACAACTATCCTTTATGTGACCTTCCAATTAACAATCTGTACAGAAAATCCTTGTGCGTATCTTGTGTGCTGAATTTTCTGATAGTTTCTCTAACTTCTTTTCCATAGCTATGATCTTCTAAAAATGGGATTACCCTAGTGTCTATGCTTCCAACTACCTTAGCAAGTAAGGCTGTTTCAAGTGCTTCAAGCATATCAGTGTATGTTTGATGTGATATCTCCCTCCTAAAATGTGTAATGAATCCTCCAACGAACCATTATGCATATTGGATTGCACGAATATCATAAGACAACTTAGATAAAAATGTTTTGAAATGGGCATCATACTCTGTGATACTTTTAGTAGTGCCTCACTTATTATCCTTGAATGCACTTATAATCTTCTTCTCAAACTCAAGGGTGTGAAGATCTTTAACGAATGCATCTTTTAAAGCTGCATAGTCTACACAAGTCTGATTAGGGTCAAACTTTTTGTACCAGTTGTGTGCACATGCTTGTAATGTAATAGTAAATTGTCTTTCCCTACTCTCAGAATCCATGATTCATTTTTCATGCCATAGTATTTCACACATGTGTACATGTTTAGCAACATCTTCTATGCCCCTATACTTTGGAAGACAAAGAGACACCTCCATGTAAATATTTTGGGGTTGGTGCAGACCTTGCCTATCTGATCCATGACCCCCTATTTTTCCTCGGCCTCCAGAACCACCAGATCCACTGAAGCTAGAGCCACCTATACCTCCCGATCCTAAACCTATAGTTGGGTTTGGACCAGAAGATGTACTTCCTTGTGTTCTAATAGTAGTACTAAATTGTACCTCGATAGTCTGTGAAGTGTTACTACTCCCAGAAGAGAGTCAAAAAATATGTGCACCTAAATTCTAGATAGATGATACACTCAAAAAGGTACTCCCATATGATAACAAATCTGTTTATGCTGTCATCTTTATGCCTCTTATAAGACTCACTCCTCTCCCACTTCTTGAATTATCTTGATGACTATTTGTTATACTAGATGTTGGAAAACCAAGCACAAGAGAAAGCTTGCCAGGTGGATTTAAATGCACACCTATGGCCTAGGTCATCTCTACAAACATGCTTCTACATGAGGCTAAGGAGGGTTCATTGTCATGCTTTCCCAAATGGGGGAGTTCCTGAGGCTTAGGTTCCACGTCTTCTACGTGAACTTAAACTCCTTCCCAAACTATATTTATCCATAATGCCATTTTCTCTGTAACCTCCCACTATTTCTCTACCTCCCTCTCACATGTCTCATTATACTTAATCCACCTTTACTCTCTCTTCCTTTCTACCACTAGGTCTACCATCTTTCACCAAACCTTATCCCTCCCCTGCACGTGGTGGGGTTTTAGTTCGTCATCGACTTTCTCTCCAAGTTCAAATTTACCATCAGGATCTTGATCGCCAGTGGAATGTCTTGCAGGTAATTTCCCCTTGGATATCATAAAAAAATTAATTCAGCTACCTCTGGGCACAAATAAGTGGAAATTGAGTACTCTAAAATATAACTGTTGAAAACACCATGGAACCATGTATCCACAATGCGAGTCTAAATCAGATCAACAATATAAAGGGCCTGAAATTCTTCCTGCATCCAGAAAAGTGTACGATACCTATAATTCCATTTAGACGCATAAGAAACTAGCCACTCGTATAATTCTAATAGAAAAATAGCAAAGAATATCTCATACAAATTGTCATATATATTCTATTCCACCAATGCACATGCCTTAAACTCAGATCCAATGATGAACCTCTATGTGTATTCTTCTTCCAGATCCTATATTCACTCCTTAACACTTACTAGGGTCAACTATTATATATTCATTACGAACCATCCTAAAAACAACTGAAAAATAGGTCCCAACAACAAAACTAATGATGCAACCTAGAATTCACCAGTAAATCCTAGGTGCATTGACACATCACTCAACCTAGACTGATCACTCACCCTAGACTGATCACTCACCCAAAGCACGCAAAGGTACCAGGCACCTCTTTAGGGTTGTTGTAGGATGTTAGCATGATGAAGAATTAAAGCATTCATATCCATAATTAATCTAATATTCTAGAGAGCATTTCCTAGATCTAGATCTTAAAGTATCATAAATCAAAATAATCATAGCGACACCCTTTATGCAGTAATAAACTATAACCATGATTAACAACTTGATTCAGCCAATAACCCCCATTATATTAAATACAGTAATACATAGAAGATTTTTTATAATAACAATAATATATGCTTATGTACACATCAGATTTGGTAGCATAACCTCATAATAACTTATCTCTCACATGCCTCTCATACTACACAATTCACTACCTATTTATAAGGGTGGGGACTTTCCCTTCATCACCTATCTAATCACAAAATAGGTCGCATGCTATTATTAGCCACATGCTATTACAAAAAATAGCCACACATGAAAGTGCACTAATAATAGACTGCTTTCGGTTAACTACCAGTAGTAGATCTATTCTAGCATTTGTATCCATGCAATTCGCTTCATATCTAATCCTCAAAAAGTAGCCAATGTGTGTCATGCAAGTATTTGACTGGTTTGTGAGCTCCACACGCTATCTCCAAAAATAGATTCTCATCATGAAAATGGCTAAGTCCTGAATCTGTCTCTCTTCTTCATGTGTGATCCTTTCCTGAGCCTCCTGCGTTAAGTGTCATACTTTAACTGATAAAAAAAGATATAGAATGAGGGTTCATATTATCCTTAATTTTTTAAAATGGTGAACTTACAACTGAGAACTCCACTACATCTTAAACCCAATGTATTTTTATACGTGTGTATGTGTATATGTAATCATGCTCTAGGTGGGTCCTGTGTATGTCACACTTGATATTGAGTAAGTAAGCTAAATGTAAGGAAATGTAATAGGTGGGTGCATGGAATGTAATAAACTTCACTCTTATGAAGTGTATGTAGAATAACCAACCCTTCTGATACTTAAAGGTGCTAAATTAATATAATGGAGCTCTTAGATTTTTGTATGGATGTAACCTTAGGTGGTGACACCTAATGCTTAGTGCTTGGTCCTTTATTATGATCACATAGATTTATATTTATATGATTCCCTTGCTTTAATTTCATAATTAAGCCCAAAAAGGATGACTAGCAAAAAGATAAGAGGCAAAAATGGATAGAAAGGACCCAAAAGATGTGAAAAAAGTATATTGAGGTTAGGGGTGCCCAGAGGGGACAAGGGCACCTGACACTGACATCCTAGCTGGGAGTTGGTTTCTAGGAAGATAAATTCATAAGTATAAAAAGGAAGATTGAGCAAGCAAAGGTGTAATACTAAGAGAAGTAACAAAAATCAAAGAAAGGTGGCCAAAGACATGGGTTAATTAGTACTTTTCTTTCTTAGGAATCATATGAATAGTAGTATGTAATAAAGACTAAATAGTTACCTAAAGTGTGTGATTTTGTGTCTACAGAAACCTAAGAGGGATAGAACCACTAGAGATAGAGTGTACAACCAAAGGCCTATTAGCATACCTAGGAGAAATAGAGCCCCTAAAGATATTATGTGAAGGAAATTACCTACTCATAGATGCATTAAGATAAGGGATAAAAATAATAAACGAATGAATAGAAAACCTAGAATAATGAGATGCAAAGGGAATACCTTAAATGGTGATAACAAGTTGATTATGAATAAAATTGATACATTAGTACATGACCAACACAATAGCCATAAGATCATGTATCCAATGGATACCTATGTGTAATGCACCAAAAATAAGAGAAAAAATAACAAAAAATGAGACTAGTGTAGTAATAGAGAAAACATTAATGGGAGGGCAATGCATCAACAAAAAAGATTGTAATCGAATGCAAGATTCTTTGTGGAAATACTAAAAGAGTGGAGTAATGACATAGATCATACATTATTCTTATTATGTGGATCAACCAACACACCATTAATAGGTATTTTATTAATAGATACATGAATGGATAAAATATCTAAAATAAGTGTGTCATCTATATTACAGTCATTATAAATGATAATCGATGTATGATATGACATGTGAGTAGAAGTTTCAATTATTAAATAAAAACAATGATCATAAGAGGTTGGTGATCCTACATAATGAGTATTATACACCTCAGAATAATATTTTTCATTATCATGCTTATAAGATTAGATCATTGAAAATTTGTAATTTGGGATTATTGATGGTTTTCTTAGAAGATTCATTGTGTGCATCCCATTCAATTGTATTGGAATCAATAACATCTTGGATGAAGTGATGAAGCTTGAAGTTGTTGAACCCTTGTCATTGGTGTTTTAATTGATATCAAGTGGCATTGATGGAAAAGGTGTGAATGGCGAAGTGAACTTTGATTGGTAGTGACTTCTCACTAATAATGATAGATGGTTGGTAAGCTTGGTACAAGTGTTTGTGTCTCAAAGTGAGCTTTTAGTGATTTTTATGAATGAAAAATGTGTCTAAAGTATCTAGAAAAGTGTTTTAGAGGTGTGAGGAGTTTTTCTTAGTGCTCTCCAAGTTATATCTCAGTGTTCAAAGTGGAAAACAAGTTGGAAGGCCATGGTGTATGATTCCTTACATGTATGAGATGGTGTTCCAAGCCTGTGAAGGATGTAAGAACCTTCTGAAGGTTTAATATGGTGTTCCAAGCCTGCGAAGGATGTAGAAACCTTGTAATGGAGACTGTTGCTGATTTTCCCTGCGGATGACTTTTTAGAGTTGTAAGAAACCTTAGGTTAGTGGGACGTGAGCCCTAAGGTGACCTCCATATTTTAAAGAAGTTTGTTCTTCTCTTGAGTGTGAGATGAAAGTTAGGAGAAAAATTTAAAAATAAGGTAAAACTAACTAAGGCGATGTGCCAAAATAGATTCTATAAGGGACAGAGAGATATATAAATGAGATTCTTTAAATGGATAAAAGAGCATTGTATCATGATCTAGCTATTTTCTAGAAACACTTTAGATTTAATCAAGGTCTGTGAAGGCGGAATGTATGACAAGCATAAGTAATAGATAAGTTAAACCCAAGGGTGTATGACAAAATAGATTTTATAGATTATCTAGAACTACTAAGCAAAATAGAAGGACTCCGAATATGAAAACCAATAATGCACAAAACAAGAACTCAATTTATAAAGGAAATGATACATAAGACTAGAATAACACAGATTACCATTTCCTTACAAATGAGATTTACCAATACTTGTCTAATACAAAATTGAACCTTCAAATTCTTTTTACAACTTCTTGTTCCTCTTTTTCTTCCAAAATCTCCTCCTTTTTTTCTTCTAAATTAGATGACCTTTTATAGTTTCTTGTGGCTCTTGTTTCAATGTCTGGAACCAAAGTTTCTACTAACATAATTTAATGATATTTCCCTTCTGGTTCAATATCTCAACTACTTGAGATATTTGCAATTTGCTTTTAATCCACCCAACTGTCACCTCTGGAGTCAGTGATAATCCTTTCCTGACATGTGGAGAATGGACACTTTCTTGAGAGCCCTTTCTGAAATTGGATTCCCTAATCCACACCTAAGAGACATGTGGTAGGTGTGTGCTATTTTAGGGAGGATTCCTCTTTTTAATTACTAAAAGGAGTGCTTGGGAAAAATGTGGAGGGAGCGTTGTATGTTTACTATGTTTTTGAATTTTCAACTTATCAGGGAATAGATATCGGGCCCGAGACAGATGGATGATATGGTGTAAGGTTAAGAGCCTCCCTTTCTTTCTTTATTCCTAGATTGCACTAACAAGAAACATGGACACCTTTTGAATTCAATTCCATACTTAGCTAATTTTGATTGGAGTGAACAGAAGAAACAAGGGCCAGGGTGACAACAAAATGGTGATAAAAAGATATTTCTATAAAAAAGACTCTACATTTATGGTGACTCACCTAGGGAATCCTCTCCAGTCATGTAAGCAATCAATGATCCCTCTACTTCAAAATATAAAATGTGGCCCAAAAAATTCCAATTAGATCCACTACAAGACATCCTGGTATCCAAGCCATTCTTCCTCCGTTGGATATGTCCTTCTTTGTAAGGCCTGGAAGGCGTGATCCAACTTGATTATCTTCTTATGTGAGGAATATTGGAGATTCTGCACCCCTAAATGCAAGTGGAACTAAATCAGGATGATAGGGTTTAAAATGGTTTACACCTCGGCCACACTAGAACTCTCCTTTAAAGATGGAAAGACAATCTTATCTTGGAGTTTGGAAACTAGGAGCTGTTGAATTTGGTCCTTTATGAGGACTATAGAGTCATTAGGAAATGGAGAAGGTAAGCCTAACTGAACTATTTCGTCGATGCTCTACTTACTATCCTTGATTCCCTGGTAGAGTTGCATCAAGATATTATGTCATTTGATAGAATCCTTATTGCATCTCAAAATATCATTGATTTTATCGGTAATCAGCTTCCTGTCTGTAATCCCTGCCCCCTCAAGGGAAGATTCTAAATCATTATAAATCTTTTGAATTAAGAAGTTTGATTCAGGGACCTTAGTGGACACCACACTGGTGATGGTGGAGGCTGTGGTTTCTACACTGGAGGACAATTCTTGTGCATCAGATATGAATTCGAGTGCAGGGACTAAATATATCTCCTTAGTGGAAATTCTATAACAACAAGAAGCATATAGTTCCTATACCAATGTTTTAATCCTTCTTTTTGGGATTGTTGTCCCAATTTTCTGGTCAAATCCTTAACTGCATCCTCTAATGATTTAAGCTTTTTTTGGAGGCTATCCTTCTTGGCTTCAATGAAACACAATTTGGATTGAGTTGCAGCCACTTTTGATTTCTTTAAATTGAGCCCTTATTGGATGCTCCCTTTCTCCTGTGAGAGAGAATTGGATGATGACTCAGATATGGAGAGCTTGACTATTAGGTTTTTAACCTTAGTTTGAGAATCTGCAAGGGAATCTCGTGACGGAACTCCCCTTAACTCCTTGTGAAGCTGCTCTATTTATTTTCTTTTACCCTTTAGCTCAGCTTGATGGCTAACCATAGTGACCTCTAATCTATGAAGGCTTGATTGTGCCTTCTTCAATTGATTGTTGAGTTTTAAATAGTTTATCATGACTACCACTGCGGTCTCGTTCATTAATTCGACCTTGTCTTGGGTTCAGAACTCTAAGAGGTCTACTACGATGTTGCTAACAAAGTAGTCATCAGGTTGAATTTATTCTCCAGGTTTGGATACTTGGTGAACAAGTCACATAATATTTAAGGAGCTCTGCTGATGTTCAAATAATGACTACATCTGCTTCGTAGCTCCCATAGAAATTTACTTATTCCTCTTCTTCGCTCTTCTATTGTCTGGGGTAGTTTTAGCGGCTTCATCTTGACTTAGAAATTAGGAAGGCGAAGATAAAAACCCACCTTTGAATGGGAACCCAGGTGGTAGGACATAAGGAATGGTTGCTTGCAGTTGAGGCACTAAAGTCACTATGGCAGAGGAAGGGCCTACCACCATATGGGGGTAAAATGTTGGGATGATGAAGGAAGGAAAAGAGGGAATGAGGAATCTAGGCAGAGGAAGGGATTGAGTTTTGGTGACTGACAAGGGGGAACCACTAAAAATAAAAGAGGGTGGTGGATGAGGAGATTGAAATGGAACTCCCAAAGGAGGAAGAGGCATAGAAGAAACATGAAAATTCATAGATTTCAATTTTTTGTGTGGGGGGCTTGGCATTGGATCTTCCATAATGATCTCACCTGAAGGGATAGTCACAGGTTGAGGCACTAGAGTCTAGGATGGAAGATTTTATTAGGGAACAGAAGGTGGGGGTGGAATAGGCAACTGTTGTTGCTGGGGATTGGAGGACTCTGCGATCAATCTTGTAAACCACTTTAGAATGAAAATGACTTTATCCTCACTTTTTGTATCAAACGCATGATCCATGTCCCAAAAACCCTCCCATTATTCATCACTAGGGATGGCCTCAAAATTATGGGTGGTCTTATCAATATCCTGCCTATATTTCAAAGAGGCATTAATCTTCTCCATACTCTAGTCCCTCTTTTTCAAGGCCTCTTGGAGTCCCTTGGTCATGGTGAGAATGAGGTCATACTTATATTTGTCCTAGTGGAATGTCTCCTAGACTAGGTTCAGAATGTCCTTGAGCTTGAAAAATATTTTAGGTAACTCTGCCTGGGGATTCTACGTTCAAAAAATTCCCTCAGTTCATGGACGTAGGAGCCAGGGACTTTGTTAAGGACTCGAGTCTTAGCCATTTTTCAGTCTAGTTCGTACCCCCAAAAGTTTTGAATCAAATAAAACCCATCAGAATAAAACTTCTTCATAAGGCTATGCTCCACCCTCCTTTTTAGTATAGTGATCCCTCCTTGGTTAACGGGGAGATCAAAAAGTTCATTCTTCTTCCAGCCTAAGATGAATTCAATGTCCATGAGTACTAGCTTCTTGACTATCTCTAGGCCAACCACTCACTCTATGAGGACCCTAGGAAGCATGAAAGATTCTTCCTTGAAACCATGTAGGTGAATCATAGAATGCCCTCTGGTGAAAAAGTAATCACAGGGGTGTAAGGGGTTGGCAAGGATAGATTGCACTATGTCATTCATCCTATTTTTGATCCCTTATGGATCAATTTTGAGAAAGAGGGGCTTCATGAAATAATTGAAGAATTCATATTCATCTGACAAATAGGACAGTATATGGGTCCATGTAGATATTGGAATGACCTTTTGTGGGTCCACTTCTGTATCCCATATATCCAGAGTCATAAATTGACTAAAATATTTTTTGTTAAGATAAAGGATGAGATGGAACAGATAGGATGAATACTAGAATGTTGAAGTAATGAAGAATTGTGTAAGCTACTCACACATAGATCTTGCGATGGCTTCAGAAAAATCAAAATGGTATGTCTGTTCCTTTGTGATAGATCTCATTCAAAACAAGGCTGACATCTTCCAATCCTCCATTCCTCTGCCAGAATCCTATCCAAAAATGAATTCCAACATGTAACAGGCATCTTGAGAATCCTCTTGAAGTAATTTCAATGAAATAGGAAACCCTGTGGTCCTAGAGCCACTTGCGTCTATTTGTTTTAGCTCCCTATTAAGGAATGAGGATTTATTTTGGAATTATGCCCAGATAGTTTGGAGCTTGGCCATATCATAGAAGTTGGCTATTAGGTCATGAGTTAGGGCCAACATGTGCCTGATGGCTTGCGGTGCGATCACCACTATTATATTTCTACCCTCGATACTATGGGCTCTAGCGTTGAAATGGTATGCACACATCCGTATGATTCCAGGTAGGGGTTAACTAAGGGCATCATGTATTGAGTGACCATCGTGCTCCAGATTATAGAGCTGAAAGATTCTAATTTTTTCAATTTGAGAAACCTGGCAAAAGTTTCCTCTCTCAAATCTTTAGGACTCTTATTGAGGGCTGGATCAAAGACAATATTGGTGGGGTCACATATCATAGTACGGTATCTGAACCGGGACCCTCCATCTGGAAACTGTAATATTGGATGTAGAGACTAAGGGGGGATTGGTTGTCCTGCGTAATATTTTACCAATGGTGCAGAACTAGAGGCTACCATGGTGTCACTTTCAGTGATGGTAAAGGCTAGAATTTCATTAACTTTGATGCTCGGTAACTTATTCGGAGGATCTAGAGTTTGGAATGAACCTCATTACATCCTCCCAATAGCTTAAATAGCCCTTCCTTGTTTAAGAGTAATGGGTCACACATAAATTGGGTCACCTCATATAATTCCCCCTCTTTAATTAATGAACTCAAGTGCCACACTTTGAGTCTTTCAAGGGATCTTGTGTCACTTCAAAATATTTTTCTCTTGAGTGCTAAGGAATTCACTAGATCATTAATTTTGGGGATAAAATAGGGAAGTACACTCCCTCCAAAATTTCAAAAATGGGCAAGCTGCCTTCAAGAAGGACATGTTTCCATGACACTTATTAAAGGGAAAAAATAGAAAAAGAAAATAACAGAAAGCAAACTATACATATAATACAAATTTTGTAAAGGGACTTACACGAAAGGATTTAAGTGAATTTTGTTCACCAGAATTGTTAAAGAGTCACCTTCCATTGTTTTGAGCTCAAATGCCTTATGTTTCTTGCATGCACTGATTCTGAAGGGTCTCGTTCATAGTGGGTCAAACTTTCTATGATTCCTAGGTTTGACATCTCACCTATCCCATTTTAGAACCATAGTTCTGACCTAGAAGTTTGGTTCTAACGTCTTTTGATCAAACCAAGTCTTGATCACCTGTTGACAACTAATCATGGCCTCATGAGTAGACTCTCACTTTTCTTGGAGATATATTATCTTGGAAAGCCTCACTTTCATTGCCACATTATCATCTACCTCAACTTGTTTTAATATTTGTGATGCAGGGATCTCCAAGGAAATTAGCATCACGTTAGTTTTCCCATAAACTATCTCATAAGGTGAAGCCTTCAGGATCTACTTCAGGGTGATCTGGTTATCCCATAAGGTTATCTTGATATGCTCATGCCATAACTTATTATTCTCATGTCCCATTCAATTTATGAGCCCGATTAATTTCTTATTGGTAGATTCTGCCAAACCATTTCCCTGTGGATAATAATTGGAATACATCTTTAGGTAGATATTGTGTTTTACCATAAAATCAGATACTTTGGCTCCCACAAATACTATAGCATTATCCGATACGATAGTACGGGGGGCGGGGGGAGAAGCATGTAGTTATATCTTCTAAGAGGCCTAGGATCACATTTTTTGTGGCCTCATCGGGTAAAGTAGTCGATTGTTGTGAGGATCCATTTGTGGTCAGCATTAGAAGTTGGATTAACCATTCCGATGAATTCCAAACCCCATTGGGTGAAAGTTTCTTCTACTAATATTGGATTGAGGGGAAATTTCACCTTCTTTTAGGGTCATTGTAAACCTGGCATACATTGTACCTGTTTACCTCTACCTAACTGTCAATAAATAGAACTGGCCAAAAATATCCTACTTGCAGAATTCTTATGGCTATAGTTTAGGCTGAAAAGTGACCTTCAGAATTTCCATGATGCAATTCATGTAAGACTCTTGTATCTTCCCCATTTTCTAGGAATTTGAGTAGGATCCCATTAAAATTCCTCTTAGATGGAATTCATTAATTATGATAAAATTGCTCCCTTGTTACCTATAATATCTCCTCTTTTTCAAGGGGAGATGACTAGGATACTTCCCAGTTTGTATAAAGTCAATCCTGTTTGAGACCCAACCTTCTATATTACTTACCTGAAGGTACATTATCTCTTCACATTTTTCATCAATCAAGGGGCTGGATTCTTGCTTTAGATATTGACACAAGCCCTTGCCTCTCACGAGCTTTGTGGGTTTTACTTCTATATCATACTCAAGGATCTTGGTGATCCAAGTGGCTCTTTTTTCGGTTATCTCACCTTCCATTATATATTATTTGACACTGGAGTGAGCCACAATGACCCAGATTTTGTTGTGAGTGACAAGGTGCCTGAATTTTTTTAGACCCTTGACTATAGCATAAGCCTATCTTTATATGAAATTGTACCTTGTTTTGTAGTCATGGAGGGTTTTTGAAAAGAAGGTGATTGAATTTTCCTCTCCTTGTAATTCTACTTTTTGTGTTAGTACAGACACTACGCTATGCTCACCGCCATATACGTACATAATGAAATATTTTGAAAGGTCAAGATTACACAGCACCGAGGTAGATGCAATAACCTCTTTTACCATTCCAAAGGACTGACGGCTTTCATCAGTCCATTTGAATCAAATGTCCTTTCTTAGCATGAGAGTGATCATGTGGATCCTCCCTGTAAAGTCTGAGATAAACTTTCTGAAAAAGTTAATATTTCCTAAAAAGGATTGAATGACCTTCCTATTAACTGGAAAGGGAAGCTCTAGGATGGCCTTGATTCTTTTGGGGTTGATAGAGATTCCTTCCTTTAACAAAATATGTCCTACACATTTTCCTTGGGGAACTTCGAAGACACATTTCTTCATGTTTAGACAGATTTCAAATTCTTGGAATTTTTTTAATACAATCTCTAAAGCATCAAAATGTCCCTCTGCTATTTTGGTGAACACCATGAGATCATCGAGGTATATAAGGATAAAAAATTTTATCAATGCCTCAAATGCAGAATCCATGGCCCATTGAAAGGTAGCCCCAACATTGGTGAGCCCAAAAGGAATTATTTCCTAGGAAAAATTTACCCATTTAGTCGTGAAGGTAGTCTTATGTTGATCACGTTGTGTGACCCATATTTGATTATAGCCCAAAAAACCATCCAATAGAGAAAAAATCTCAGAGCTTGTGACTGTCTGTAATATTTGTTCTATAGAGGTTAAAGGGTAGTGATCCTTTAGGGAGGCCCTATTTAGATTTCTAAAATCCACACAAAGATGAATTTCACCATTCCTCTTTCTTACCAAGATAATATTGGAGACCCATATCATGTGTTTGATAGGAAATATTATATGAGCCTCTAGTAGCTTCCTCAACTCTTCAGCCATGAGGGATTCTATCTTTAGATTTACAGGGCTTTGTTTTTGATGCATTGGCTTTTTCCCTTCTTCAAGGTCGATGGTGTGCTGAATAATGTATTTTTTATAGCCATGTAGATCATCATACGTCCAAGCCATCACCTTATCATACTTATGATATAAGGCTACAACTCTCTCTCTTTCCTTTTGAGCCACTGATTTTCTAAATTTTAGTAGTCATTCTTTAGTTATTTCTAGTTCGACATAGTCCTCTTTTATTGCCACAAAATTTCTTTAATTAAACCTTTCGGAAGCTTATTTTTTGAGCTGGATTATCTGATCTCCATATGCTTCCTCGATCTTGGTCTGGAGTCTATTAGCAAATTGATCAGATTGCTGAAGGAAGTGTATGATCTGTTGGTTGGTATCGAATACTTGCCAATGGTTGAAGTTGTTAGGGGAAAATGATCAACTTTATGGTGCTTTCATTTGTCACCAAATACTGAGATGGGTTGAACTGAGACCCTATCAAGTCCATTCTATCAGCCTTTGTATTTTTATCGCAGGTAATTACCTTCATATCAAAAGCTTAAAAATCATCTATGAGATTCCATACCCAATGTTGGTAGGATTCTTTATGGCAATAGTATTTCTCACTTGTGTTACCACCAATTATGAGCGTCCAAACACTCTTAGTTGTTTGATGCCTTTCTTTCAGGTTGTGGACAAGCCATGCACCAAGGCCTTGTATTCTACCTCATTACTGGTACAGGATAATTGGAAACACAATGACTAGAGTATCTTTCTTCCAATAGGGGATACCATGAACACTCCAGCTCCTGAGTCGTTCTTACTTTTGGCCCCATCAAAATGTAGGGTCCATATTTTTGAATTCCTAGGTGGATTCTCCTTCTTTTTATCATTTCCTTTTTCTACTTTAGGGATCGTGAAATGCTTATCAAAAATGACATAATTTCCCAAATCGGTGGAATCAAAGTTCCCAAAAGGTTCTCCAAGGGGAAGGTTAGATAGATGATCACCTCTTTTCGGTTCCCTTTCTTCCGTGTATAATTCTTATTCCCTGGTGATCATAGCATGAGAATATTCAAAACCAAAAGCCACTTGTTCCATTACATATTCCTTTGAGAGGGGTTCTGACAAGACCTTCATCTTGGACCTGTATTTGGTTTGCAGAATTAGATGGGACCAATCCAAATATATATAGTCTCAAAGTTTAGCTATGAAATCATGAGAGAGGAAAAGAGTAAAGACTAGCAAAACATCTATTACCATGATATATTTCCAAACGGTTATATTTGGGTAGGAATAGAGCTATAATGGGAGTCCCTTGATAACTCTAATGGTTTGGATTGACTTCCCATCTAGTTGCATAACTCCTTTCTTTAAGGGTTCATATTTAATTCCTAAGGCATATTCAATCACCTTGGGCATAACAATAGTGTTTGCGCCAAACTCTATCATTGAATTATGTAACAATTTTTTACCTATGATCAAAGTCAAAATGAAGGGGTTGGGCCTTATTTTACTGACCTCTCCTTTGTGATTCAATAGTACCGCCTTTGTAGAGACTCGGGCAACTTTTACCCGTCCCTTCTCCTTGAGTGAGCTAGTTGGATAATCATTCAGTTTGAGTGCTTCTTCGAGTAACTCTTTTTTCTCTGGGATGCTTAGAAGATCCCATAAGGAGGAATTAGTTGGTGTTTTCTTAACTTACTAGACTATCTTGATTGGTCCAGGTGGTAACGATTTATAAGACGAATGGTATTTTGTCCCTTCTCCTGTGGGATGGTGGGAATCTTGACTCTTGATAGTTCCTCTTGAAATTTCCTTCATGGCAATTGGTGGAAACATGTTTATAATGCCTGATAATTATTTGTGTGCCTTTTGAGTTGAATTTAGAATTGGAGTGTCTACCTCTATGATTATTTTCTTAAAATTACTTTTATAGTTAAAATGAACATGATTTGAAACAGATGCTTCATTTGTAAGTATGAATTCCTCTCCTTCTATCAAATATAATAGAGTGTGCTCCAGTGCGATCTATGCTTCTTGTTCCAGGGAAATCCACTGAATTTGTGTTGTGAAAGTAGCATTTTGGGCTCACGTGGACTAGTGAGGTTCAGATGCATCTATATCATAACCTTCTCTTAATTGTTATTCAACCACCTTTTGTTGTAATTTCCCTTGGGGGAAGTCTCTCGACATATGAGGATTACTGCAAGGGAAACACCACACATTAGGGTCTTCGGCCAAATGGTTTTGTTTGGGTACCATTTCTCTTCTGCTATTTGGTGGAATAGTCTAGAGTGGCATTAGTACAAGAACTAATTGTTTTTATGGCTGTGTAGGTGGTGGTATTTGGGTATTCTGGTATTGAGAGGAATAGACAGGTCTGCTACCATGATACTTTTGATAATTTTTTCTTAGATAGGTACCCTAGTTCCTTTTGAGATTCGCTATCTCATTAGAATTTTTTTTTAGAATATTTTTCATTTCCTCCATTTCGAGAGAGGAAGATGAGGTTGCAGTAGCAGGAGTGTGAGCTGAATGAGTAGATGGGTAAATATATAAGGACACAGGGGCTTGAGCTTGTACTTGTGAAAAGGGGGCTATTTCAGGGTATAATGGCAAAGGGAGCCCTGGGAGGAAGTTTCCCAACATCTATTAGATTGTTCTCATCTTGGACAATAATGTTATAGGATTATGGTAAGTAATCCCCTCCTAATGATTGAATCATTACCAAAATATCTGAATTTAGTGCTTTCAAATAAAATACAATAGCTATACCTACTAGTGGCCTTTCTAGGTCTAGAATCCTTTGCCAAATTTTATGGAACCTGGAGTTAAAATCTATCATTAAATCTTGTGGGACCTTCTTGATGTTAATAATTTGTTGCAGGAGTAATGACCTATCTTTGTAGTCATTTTTACCCCCATCACAAAGGAAATAAATCCCATGTGTGCTGGCCTATCACCCAGTGGGCATTGGGCACTCACCTGAGGCACGCGTGGGTGTCAAGTTTCTATTTTATGTGATTTTAATGGGAAACATTATCTATGATCTGAGTGTAAGATATTTTCAAATGAAATAAGACTTACAAGCACCATAGAGCTCAGAATTGCTTCTAGATCCTTGCAGTTATTCTAGACATAAAGTTCTTAAAATATTTAAGAACTTACATCAATACAGAAATGAAATCATACAAGAATTCATACTAGTTCATAATCATAAATGAGAAAGAAATATGAATAAGGATGTAAGTATCAGAACCACCAATACTCATATTCATATCAACTAGTAACCTTATTACATTCATTAGGCCATTACAGAATGTCACAGAAAGGCATACTATAGTCATGCATTATAACTGGACTTATATAACTAGGCCCTTAAAAGAAAATTTATAATTCCCAACCCTTGAAAAATATTTTCCTACCCTTATTTTCCAAAACTAGTGGAGTCCTTGCGGTATTTCTACAGAGCTCCACCCTTGCTCTATGTGTTTAGGTCTATCTTTTACTTCTGCAGGAACTTGTATATATAACCTCTTTGATATGCCAACTCATTCTCTTACAGCCTCAGATCCATTACCAAGTGTCTAGAATGTGGTCCTCCAAGAGCGCATGCTCCTCCAGGCCTAAGCTCACCACTTCTGTGCCATGATATCCTTCTAGGAAGCCTTTACCGCAAGACATATTCCTTCCTGGGCCAACCTGCCACTATGTTGGCACCTTATCCACTCCGCATGTGCAATCGAGTCATGTTTTCCTCGTATCCTACCCAAAATGCCCAATATGGCTAAGTCCTGGAACTTTGGCTTTGTTTGCGTCCACGCACCATAGGTTTCTTTAAACCCTTCATTAAACCCTCTCTTGTGCACCTTCTCCTTGTGCGGCTTTCTTAAACTAGGCCTTGTGCACCTCCACGCCTTTTTGTACTTAGTCAATATTTCAGGGGCCCAACATAACCCCACACTACGCTCTGTTCTCCATCTGTGGGAACACTTCTTAAATAAATAAGGAATCATATCAGGCTTATGCTTTGGAAAAAGAATAAGGGGATGAAGAATCTGGGAAAGAATAAATAATGGGATAGTGATGGCATCACTGTAATAAACTAGGAAAATATTTCTGTAAGTTGAATTCTAACTCTTTCCAGGCATCGACTTCATTCTACACTCTCTGGCAAAGATCACCCACCTAAGTGCACTCACCTATTAAAAACCCAGCCCATCCCCTTATGCACTCATGGTGTAACAATCTTTTCTAACTCCTTTCCTATGTCTTCCAGCGCATCCATCCTTCGTGTAATCCATGGGAGTATAGTTCCTTTAACCAGTTTTTGATTAAACCCCTTAAGGTTTTAATGGCCTCGGATTTCTTTTCAACCTCGGCTAGGATATTTTCCCACTCCACTCTTTATTCCCTTGTTTATCTCCTAGAACTCTTTAAGTTCTGCTTCATCCCTGGCGACCAGCATGCTCACCACTTTGTCCATGTCCATGTAGTTTTTTGTACGTGGCCTCAGCATTCCGGGAGGTAATCTTCATATCAGCATGGACCTTGCTGTATTATTGCTATGAGTGCCATGACTTTTAATTTTTCCTCCTTTTCTAAGCGTGTGGCCACCTCTTCTATAGACTTCTAAAGCTATTGGTTGTCTCTCCATGGTGAGGTCTCTTGTTAAGTCCTCCAGGCACTCTAAGGCATTTTCATACTTCCACGCGATAGGTGCTAGGTCTGGATTCTTCAACACTATGGCATCTATAATGGACTCCACCTTTTTGTAAACTTTGCGCACTCTAGCCTTCTCATCTCTTAACTCTCACTACCACTGGGCATTGATCAGCTTCTCTTGACTTAGATCCTTTTTCCTTGCAGCTATCTCTTCCTCTTTCTTCTTCATCTCATTCTCTAGATCTTTTATTTTTTCACTTCGCCCAAAGATTCTAGCTTCGACCTCAATGGAGACCTTATTGAGCACATTGCATAGTTTTTCATCTAAGAGATGCTGAGTATTCAGCAATGGGTTATCTCGTTTTGATTTTGAAAATGTTATAATTTCCCCATTCCTTGCTTCAAATTCTGGCTCATCAAGATGGGACTCAAATGCCCATGAGAGCATCTTCCTTGTCCATAGGTAAGTCAGCCTCCTTATCAAAAGATGACATCGCCATGAGCTCCTCTACTAGAAATGTGCTTTGGAACCACGTGCACAACACTTTTTTGGGTTCATTAATATAACCCATCCCTAGCCTCTCCTTCTCCATGCACCTTCCTCCTAATGCATGCATTCCCTTAGGATTAACTATAATTAGCAGTGGGGCCTCTAGTGCTTCCGTGGTCCTTTTCTGCACTCTCTCTTCCTTATCCTCATTCAATACCAGCTCAGCGCTGCATTCCAATCCTCTTCCACCAAGGTCTCCATGATCTTTGTTGCTTCTTCTTTTACTTCCTTCAGTTATCTACTCCTGCGTAAGGCTTGGAGTCCTCTACTTCTGCATGCCAACCTCCTCACTTCTTCCTATGTCTTGGGTGCCTTCCCTCTCCTGGCTACCCTTGCACTACATGAAATGGAACCCATTTTCTTCTTCTCCACCTTCTTATTCTAAGTCAAGCACATCAAAGAAAGGTGGCTCTTGATCTCTTCCAGGATCATCTTCTTTTCACCTATGTAATTCTCCAAACTCTCAGTTTCTTCTGAGGCGGTCTCTTCTTCTACCCTCTACTTCTTCCTAACCAAGGATTCCGGTATAGGTAACTCTATCTTTTCTTCCTCCGATGAATCCTTGTCTAATAAATTTTATAACTCTAGATTCTTCTCTTTTATTATGGACTTCTTCTTGCGTGAGTAAATATTAGTTCTGGCACTTGTCCCAGGGGAGCCTATTACCTGGTTTTTCACCACACTTGGTATTTTCTTCTCTGGCTCTTTTTCCTCCCGCCTAGGTGTGGGTCTCTTTCTGCTAGTTGGGTCCTTAGGTATGGATATCTCATTCACCAGGTATGCAACCTTCTAAGCTTTGGGCCTTATACAGAAGGTATACGTGCACTGTGGATCCTCCTGCAATGGCAAGGTCATGGTCCTCACCATTTGGACCTCATGTGACACGTACATCTACACGTATGCACACTTGTTGAGGTGGACCAACCATTTGTGCATTTTCCTATGGTCCTAGTCCAGATTACCAAGGTCTAACCTCAACTTCTTGGATTCTCTGAACCTATTCACTCCCACTTGGAAGTGTTGACATGTGAAGGAAAAAGGGAGCTTGCACCAAGGGCTCTAGCTCTCATCTATCAGTTTGAATCTACCCAGCCAGAAATACCGGTACACAACAAACTTGGCCTCTCCCTTGGTGGCTGCTAGAAGCTATTCAAGAATCTTCCATTCCACCCCAAACACATTCCTCAAGTGCATATACCATTTCTCCATGCGCATCTTGTACACAGCCGTCATAGTGTCACATGAATATTTTTCAAATATCTTTGCAGAAAAAGGGTCCTCAGTAGGGTACTCCACATAAATTTGTCCGAAGCATCTTGTACCCCAATCTATGAAAACACAATGGTTAGCAAGACATTACTAAAAATATTTTGTCACCTTCCTTCACGCTACTGACAATCTCATCTGCGATGAATGTGAACAAGTTGTAGATGGTTCCCTCTAAAATTTTCCTACAAACATGCAACCATGCCTTCTTAACCTGGGTCCATCTCTCCTACCCATTTGTCTTTGTTCACAAGGTGCACATGGCCATCTTCATCACTAGGTCCTCGATGTCCATGATATCATAGTATCTTGACCTCTTTTATATACATAGGTGGCGACAATCTCCTTAATTGCCTCTTTGTCACTTAGGTTGTCCTCTAACTATCTCCTTCATAGATGAGGCTTGTGAAATTTGAAATGAGCTAAGAGGTAATGCGCATCTTGTGCCTTACAAAGTGGAAGTAGTATTCATGCATGCATAACATCAACCATTGGTAAAGGTGCTCAGGCTTCCCAAAGTAGGGAAAATCAAAGAGTTGCAATAACCCTAATTTCTCTAACATGACCTTTACATCATCATCATAGATGGGAAAACCCTCTAGTGTCCTTTTATTTTTTGGGTGCACTAACTCCAGCGCCATCTCCTTCTTAATTGTGCTTGAACAATGATTGTAATCATTTATAGACATGATTCTCAAATGGGACTCCCACTCCTTTCCCAACAATACTCCATCTGGGTACTATATTTCTGTGTACCACTCTTCATTTATATGCGACAGTTTCTTGTTGCTTGCCCTTGCCCTTTCTCTTCTTAGGTGTGCCAATTGGTTTCTTGGGTGTCATTTATTAGGTTATCTTATCACTTCAATTGCTTGCTATTACTCTATTCTTCCACTCCCTCCAACCTTAGATCTTGAATTTGTGAAGAAAACCCTTTAAACTCGTGCCCTAGTTCTTTAAACCCTAACTGGGATAGTTCCTTCACAAATGGTTCCTTCTCACTAGTTGTCTTACACCAGTGAAATCCCTTCTCTCTGGTTTGCAAATCCAAACTAGTGACTCATGCTTACACTTTTCAAATTTTTCTTCATAGGGATTAGTTCTGGAATCCCTAGTTAAAAATATGCACAATCACTTCTTTCTCCTTATACGCAAAGTGAATAATGAAATGTCTAAAAATTTATTTATAGTTTTTCCCACTTTTAAGAATTAAATGCTACTTCACCTACCACCATACTTTTAACATTTAAAGTGTAATTTTTCAAACAAAGCCTCACTTTTGCACCCTAACTTATGTGCCCAACCTACGTGGATAATCCCCAACCTTCTGGCGTGCAACCAATCCATCTTGACAGGAGAATCTTGTGCGCACATCACCTATGCTGAAGGCACTTCTTCTATCATGATTTTTTCTCTCTCCTACCTCATGTTGTTTATGCACTTCTTCCTTCTCTATACATGGGATCTGAAAGTAGCCTTATCTTGACACCAACCATCCTTTTCCACCTTTTCCTTCATGCACCTCTTTCAATAGGGCCATTCAACCAAGATTTTCAACAGATTCCTCCTTGGTACTTTACCCATGCTTTCCTTCACATCTCTCCACCCCACACTTAAATGATGCGTGACCCTCTATGCATTCAAAAACCCTAAAAAATTAACAAGGTTACTGGTGCCCAAGTGCACAAAACAGAAACAACAATATGAAAGGGAAAATACAAGAAAGGAAATGCATAAAGGAAATTCTAAATTATCTAGAAAAACTACCTTATTTACAAACACGAAGAAGCCTTATTTATAGTATGGCTTCATCCTTCTCCAATTGAAGTTTCTAGGCAATTTTGTTCCATTCAGCACTTGTAACTGGCACACACTTGAACCAAGGATGTACGATATTGTTTAGGGATCCAACCAATGGACTTTTAACTTCCCAGGGTGGCACAAAAAATTAGAATCATACAGTAAGACCATCTGCCCAACCTCAAATTTCTTGTTTTTAATGTGGTGATCATGCCATGCTTTTTGCTTTGCTTTTTCTATTGTTTGGCTCCACCTAGCCGAGTGATCGTCTTTCATCTCAGCTTCATCAATTCCTCAATTCTCTCTTCCAGCACTTGCTCATTAGCCAACCCTCCTGCGCATGTTATTCATAGAGAAGGTATCAAGAACTTAACTAGAAAAATAGCTTCCGCACCAAACACCAATTAAAATGGCGCGGGTTTTTTTAGCCTTTTATAAGTTTTCCTATACACCCATAATACAGATGATACTTTTTCATCCCAATATTTTCTTTCAAAATCACAAATATTTGTTAGGGTATGACTCAGTATTTTGTTAAATGCTTATGTGGTTCCATTTACTTGTGGGTGATAAGGCATAGTCTTGTGATGAGCCACCATGAACTCTACTAATAGGATCCTCATGGTCTCATTCAAGAAATGTGTACCCCTATCACTGGTTAAACTTAAAGGGCATCCATACCTTGTGATAATGTTTTCCCATAAAAACCTTACTACTGTAGCTATTGTGCAGTCTTTAGGTTGGGCTGCCTCTACCGACCTTGTTAAATAGTCCATGTAAGTGATTATATAGTGTGATCCAGTCCTATGCATTGCTAGTTCAATAGGACCTACAAATTCTAATGCTCATTTCTTAAAATGTTCAGCATTAGGGATAGGGCATAAAGGCATTCCAACTCTTCTTCTTAGTTTTCCAGTGTGCTGACAGTGGTCACACACTTTACAATAGTCCTTACAATCCTTATACAAATTTTCCCGCAGTAAGCTTGCCATTAATATTTTACATGCGGTGGCATCGCCTGCATAATGTCCACCTGCACTTCCTCCTTATGCTTCCTCTATGATGGTGAGGCACTCATGCTCTAGCACACACATGTGTAAAACTTCATCACATCCTAATTTGTATAAGTCCCCACTGATCAACATGTAGGGCATGACGCATATGTATAGTTGCTTCTTCTCTAATGTCTTCATCCCTTCCAGAACCACACCTTTTATAAATACTGCAATCTCCTCAAAATATGAGGGTGCGTGGTGCAACCTAAAAAGTTTCACATCTAGCATTGTATCATTAATGCTCTGTGTGTCCTCCCTTGAATCAATCCTAGACAATTGATCAAGTCCACAGTTACTCTTTCCTAGCTTCACAACTACCGTGAACTCAAATTCTTGAAATAACAGCACCCACTGGCATATGTGCCCTTGTAGAACATGCTTGTTCACCAAGTACTTTAACACCATGTGGTTAGTGTAAAACACAAAGGGACTTTCCAGCATATACTTTCTGAACTTGTGAAGCACATAAGTCATTGACAATGCTTCGCACTTGGTTGCAGTATAATTTTTCTCTGCTGGTGTCAACTTCCTACTTACAAAGCATAGGGTATGATCAACAATTCCCTCACCATGTTGTGCAAGCATTGCCTTAATGGCCATTCTGGAGGCATCTACATGAACTTGGAAGGGCTTTTCCCAAGAGGGAAAATGTAATATAGGCACAGTGACAAGCCTATCCTTCAATGTATAGGCCCTCCTAAAATGTGTGATCAACCATCCAACAAACCACTTAGCATGTTGTGAAGGGTGAATATCATATGATAACTTAGACAAGAGAGTTTTAAAGCATGCATCATACTCCTGCACACTCTCTTCCATTCCCTATTGAATCTCCTTCAGGGTGCTGATGCTCTTTTATTCAAACTCAAGGATGTGGAATTATGCCAAGAAGGTGTTATTTAAAGTAGTATAATCCACCACTATTTGATGAGGGTCATATTTCCTATACCAGCTATGTACATGCCCCTGAAATGTTGTTGCAAACTGACTATCCTTCCACTCTGAGGTTGTGATCCCCTTTACGTGCCATAGCATTTCACACTTGTGAAAATTTTCTACAACATCTTCAATACCTTTATAATCTAGCAAATGTAAAGACATCTCAAAGAATATTTGAAGGGGTGGCTAGGGACCTTGTCCTCCTTAGCTAGAGCCTTATTTCCCTCTAGTGTTTTCTTTACCACTAGATCCACTAGGTCCACTAGGTATTGTGCCTTGTGAGCCACCAGATCCACTATAACCACTAGGTCCACTAGGTCCTATTCCTCAAGATCCACCAGAACCACCAGGTCCTGTAGTATTCATGTCAAGTGTCCCCAAGGTTCTAGTGAACTATTCACTGACAATCTGTGATAATGCCACACTACCACTAATGCACCCTGTGCCACTCCTAGATGCGAGATCGAAGGCTTGTGCACTTGATCCTTATCTAAAGACTCTCTGAATACTGGAATATGAATAGCCATAGAAGTGGGAACTGAAAAATTGTATCTTATGGGCACAGATTTGTCACTTCCACTAATATTAACTAGGTCAATGATACTCCTTCCTTGATCTAGAAAACCAAGCACTAGAGTTTGGTCACTAGGTGGGTTCAGATATGTGCCAACAACTCTTCTCTCTCTGCTTGAAAAACTCTTATCAGAATCCAAAGGGTCCTCTCTTACGCGCTTGCCAAGATGGGGTAGCACAAACTACTTAGGTTCCATGTCCTTTGCATGAACCTCAAATCCTTCCCATAACCTCTACCTCTATAGATCCATCACACTTGTAGTCTTGAATATTATAACAATCTCCCTTTCATGCGCTTCACTATACTTGAGCCATATCTCCTCCGTTTCTTTCTCTGTCGTAATATCTGTCATCTTCCTCCACCCTATCTTCCTCACCCAGTGCTCATAATGGTTTAGATGGCCATTGCAAATTCCTCTAAACTAAAAGTAACAATCAAGATCTTCATTTCTAGAGGGATAGCATGTAGAAATGATCCTCTGGGATCCCACAAAAATTTAAACTCAACAACTTCTAGATAAGAATATGTGGAAATAGCATACTCCAAAGTGTATCTAGCCAACACACCCTTCCACCAATGATCCATAGCATGAGTCCATGTCATATCTACATTATGTAGCCTCTAGAATTCTTCTTGGGTCCACGTGTGTGATCTATAATATCAGCTTAATCTATATGCATATGCTGAGATCCATTCATATAGTAATACTGGGAAGCAATAGAAAAATGTTTCATATAAATCACGGTAGAGGTTCTCTTCTACCCACCTACGTGCATCAACATCAGGTCCAGTGCTAAATCTTTGATCAAATTCATCCACCGTGCTCTTGAACCATGATTCAACACTTTCCAAGGTTAAACATTATGTCATTACTCATTACCCAGATCATGATGTATGTCATTTCCCACTACAAATTCAAAAAGAGGTCCCGACAATGGAACTAAGATGTAGTCATTTTTACCCCCATCACAAAGGAAATAAATCCCATGCACGCTGACCTATCACCCAGTGGGTGTTGGGCACTCACCCAAGGTAGGTGTGACTACCGAGTATCTCTTTTATGTGAGTTTAATGGGAAACATAATCTATGATCTAAGTGTAAGAGATTTTGAAAGTAAATAAGACATACAAGCACCATAGAGCTTAGAATAGCTTCTAGCTCCTTACAGTTATTCCAAACATAAAGTCCTTAAAATATTAAAGAACTTACATCAATATAGAAAGGAAATCATACAAGCATTCATACTAGTTCATAAACATAAATGAGAAAGAACTATGAAGAAGGATGTATGTATCAGAACCATTAATGCTCATATTCATATCAATTGGTAACCTTATTACATTCATTAGGCCATTACAGAATGTCACAGAAAGGTAGACCGTAGTCATGCATTATAACTAGACTCATATAACTAGGCCCTCAAAAGAAAATTTATAATTCCCAACCCTTGATACATCCTTTCCTACCCTTATTTTCCCAAACTAGCAGAGTCCTTACAGTATTTCTACAGAGCTCTACCCTTTCTCTATGTGTTCAGGTGTATCTTTTACTTCTGTAGGCACTTGTATATATATCCTCTTTGATATTCCAATTCATTCTCTTGCAACCTTAGATCCATTGCCAAGTGTCTGAATGTGGTCCTCTAGGAGCGCATGCTCCTCCAGGCTTGAGCTCACCACTATGTGCCATGATGTCCTTCTAGAAACCTCTACTGCAGGGTATATTCCTTCTTAGGCCAACTTGTCACCAAGCTGGCACCTTATCCACTCCGCATGCACAGTTGGGTCACGTTTTCCTAGTATCCTGCCCAAAATTCCCAATATGGCTAAGTCCTGGAACCTTCGCATTGTCTTCATGCGCGCCACAGTTTTCCTTAAACCCTTTCTTACATGCATTATCCTTATATGCCTTTCTTCAACTAGGCCTTGTGCACCTCCATGCCCTTTTGTACTTATCCAATATTTCAAGGGCCCAAAAATATCCCTTTTTGTTTAACCTCACCACCAACACTCCTCCTAATTGGTCCCAGGTTACGATAGTATGAGGAGTTAAGGATCGGTACCAATCCAAGGATTTTCCTTTGAAGTAAGTGGCTAACAATTGCAAGGTGATGTCTTTCTCTCTTATATAATGTACCACACATATTTTTTCCATGTCTTAGAGGTATTCGTTAGGATTTTTGAAGTCTTCCTCATTGAATTTGGGTAATTCCTTTAGTGCATTAGCCAGAATAGGATTCCACACCACCAAGGGTGTGGGATAATGAGTGGTTTCCTTAATCCCATGAAACAAATTTCCTTGGAGGTTTGGGTTGAAGATGAGCCATTGAAATTGGTTGAAGATTTCTAGTTGACAATGTGAAGGGTCCACCCGACAGAGGTGTTGAGAGAGTTCGATTTGGAGGAGACGAGGATCTCTAGATCTATTGATCTCTTTATTTGCATGGTGGAGATAGTTCTAAATAGTAAAATAACCCTTCCTCCCTTGCTCTTTCCCTTGTTCATATTCATCATATAATATTTAATTAGATCACTTGAGTACTACTAGAATCAATAGATTCTTGACTTATAAGCAGGAGATTTTGGGTTTGGGTCCCACCGATCATGCTAGGAAAACTGTTTACAATTTTCCTTACAGATGAACCATCAGAGTCATAGGAAACCTTAGGTTAGTGGGAGGTACGCCCTAAGGTGACATCTAGTTTTAAATAAGTTGGCTCTTCTCTTGAGTGTGAGATAAGGGTTAGGAGAAAACTTTAAAAATAAGGTAAAACTAACTAAGGGGATGCTCCATAATTGATTCTATAAGGGACATAGAGATATCTAAATGATATTCTTTAAACAAATAGAATAGCATTGTAGCATGATCTACATATTTTTAAGAAACACTTTAGATTTAATCAAGGTCTTTAAAGGCAGAATGTATGACAAGTATAAGTAATAGATAAGTTAAACCCTAGGGCATATGGCATGATTTTTTTTATAAATTATCTAGAACTACTAAGTAGAACAGAAGGACTCTGAATATGAAAACCAATAATGCATAGAACAAGAATTCAATTTATAGAGGAAATAATACATAAGGCTGGAATAACACAAATTACCACTTCCTTACAAATGAGTCTTACTAAGACTTGGTTAATACAAAACTTAAACTTTGAATTCTTTTTACAACTTCTTGTTCCTCTTTTTGTTCCAGAATATCCTCTCTTTTTTCTTTGGAATTGGATGCCCTTTTATAGTTGTTTGCAGTTCTTGTTTTGACGTCTAGAACCAGGGTTTCTACTAGCAACATTTAATGATCTTTCCCTTCTACATCAGTATCTCAACTACTTGTTGAGATATTTACAATTTTATTTTAATTCTCCTAACTTTCACCTCTTGAGTTGGTGATAATATTTTCTTGACACATAGAGAATGAACGCTTGCTTGAGAGTCCTTTTTGAAATTGGATTCCCCAATATGCACCTGAGAGACACGTGGCAGGTGCGTGCTATTTTGGGGATGATTCCTCTTTTTAATTAATGTGAGGAGCACTCGAGTGACATTTGGAGGGTGTATCATATGTTTACTATGTTTTTGAATTTTCAACTCGTTGGTGAATAGATATCAGGCTTGACACATATGGATGATGTGGCGCAAGGTTGAGAGCCTTGATTTATTTCTTTATTCCCATCTTGTGTTAACAAGACATGTGGACACTTTCCACATTCAATTCCATACATAGCCAATTTTGATTTGATTAAATAGAAGAAATAAGGGATGGGGTGACAATAAAATGGTGATTAAAAGAGATCTCTATAAAAAGTACTCTATAGAGACCTAATGTAAATGCAGAATGAGAAAATTCCTAGTAATCATAAGAAAATGAGATAGGTTAAGGAGATATAGAAGGTCTCACGACAAACCAACAATGGGAAATGGTATAGGTATGAAATATCATGTAGATAGGTGTCTCAGAGTGATATGTAATGGTCTAAAGATGGTTATTTAAGCTTTCAGGATGGTTCCGAACTGGTTTTAGAGTGATATGGATTGAAATATGAGGTTCACATCCACTGAATGTACAGAGAAGGTTGGTATGCTCATATTAGATACTCTACACATTTGAAATGATGTGTAAGATATTTAAAATGTGGTGGAGGTATAGGTCCTTGAGAACTCAAGGAGACTTTTCCAACAAGACCAACCTTACACAATTTAGAGCTCTCTGGAGGAAGTTATGGTCATTCAAAGTTCTATAGGATAGGATGAGAAGGATTTAATTACATTTCAAGTCCACGTGGTCATCATAATTCAACATTATTCATGCATCCCCACTCCTAAAACCTGACAGACGTATGGCATGGATTAAATAGGGTTAGATAAAATTTCAGGTCCACCCAACAATTTCGAAGAAAACAAGCAAGTTGAGACAAAATAAAGTCGGTATGACATTGTGAAATGTGTAGATGCATGGAGTATTTTGATTGGATTTCCATTCACGCTTTGACATAGAGCTGTAAAATGTAAACTATGACATTGTAAAAATATATGAAGAAACATAGAGCTTCCCTATTAGATCATGTGTGGCATTAGGCAGAGACAAGTTATCAAAAGGATGACACCACAAGGGTGTGTGGATCTATCTGATTGGTTTTTGCTTCCTACTCAAAAAATATTGACACCAAAAAGGTGTGGAGATGTCTGATTGGTTTGTGCTTCACACTCAGAAAATATTAACACAAAAAATGTGCATGGAGCTATCTGATTGGTTTAAGCTATGCATTTTAACAAGGTCCTTGTAAATTAAAGGGAAGTGTGAAGTAAAAATGGAGCCTTCTCATTGGCTCACATTTCTCAACAATCAGTGGAGGTTATCAGTGGTCTGATGTTGCAAAAGGTGTGGATCTTCCTTATTGTCTTGATTCTCATGGTAGCCAGTGGAGGTTAAAAACAATCTGACAGTATGAAGTGTGTGGAGATTTCGTATTGGCTTATTTGTGGTCATGGTGGTGAATGTGCAAGTTTGATTTTTCAAAGTTGGAAAATCATTGAAACTTAAATTTTAATAAATGAAAAAATCTGAAAATTGTAGGTAATGTCTATAAGGAGGTCAGAAAGGTGTTGCAAAATAAATCAGGTTGATTCATCTCGAAACAAAGAAGAAATTCACGACACAATTTTGTCTCTATCAGGAAATTCTATGATGAAGTGCATAAAAATGTTGACAAAGTCCATTTTTATTGTAAAAAACATGATGTTGGTTGAGCTTCCAAACTATGTTTAATCTTCATGTGAAGTTGTAAGGTTTGGTTTGAAGTAAAGGATCTCATAGATAATCTCAAAATTTAGTCGTATCGATTAGGTAAATAAGTGCCACTTGTTAACATCTAGCCACCAAGTTTCTTTGAGAAATTTTTTATGTAGGAAGAATGGTCATGTGAAGAGTCATTAAACAAAAAAATTCAAGGGTTATGTTTAGGAATTTTAGTTGTTTATTTAAGCTCAATTTTTGAGCATGTAAATGTCTTTTTCGAATGTAGGGTTATTTTTGAAAGAGTGCAAAGTTGAGGGAATGATTTTGAGAAAATAAGAAGGGTGTTAGTGTATCAAATATATGAAAAATTAAGAAGAAGAGAGAAGAAATAAGAGTGATTTAATCTAGCTATCACTATTAGTTGCATGAGGCAACAGTTTCATTGTGACAAATTTTGAAAAATTCTAAGTTATTACTTACAATCTGGGGAGTTTTTATTTCCATGTAAGTTGAATCTTACTAAAGGTTAGTTATACTAAATCAAGGATTTGAAACTTCCTTGTAAGTAGTAGCTTGTAAAAGATCATTTGTTTTTGGTTAAATTATATTTAGTTAAATATTCCTTGTAAGTAGTAGCTTAGAGAAGATCAATTGTTACTAGTTAAATTGTTGGGAGTTAAAGCTTCCATGCAAGTTGAATCTTTCTAAAGGACAAGTAATAAATTGACTAAATTTTGGAGTTGCAGATCCAAGTTGATTTGATGCTCAACATGAAATCATTGTAGATTTGATGCAGCATAGAATATAACCACAAATTCAAAGGCTCGCTGGCACATCATTCAACCAAAACTAAGCACTCACCTGAAGCACGCAAGGGTACTAGATCCCTCTTTAGAGTTGTTTTTCCAGAATGTTAGCATGATTGTGCATGATATTAAGATACATAATAGGCAATTAAGTAAACCACGTTGCATAAATTATATCTAGATCTAATACATATGAAATATTTACTAAACAATTATTATGATGATATTTACCATGAAAAAACTATATTCATTCACATTTAACACCAATATCCAGTCAATATGATCCATTATATTAAATACTGCAAAACATAGAAACTAAATATGATCAAGATCCAATTCCCATGGTTATGCATGCTAACAAATCCACAAAATAACTCTACAAGAATATGTCTCTCCTAAGACGTACCAATCAATACATATATAGGGGTGGAGACTTTCCCTTCACCACCCATGCACCTTTTAAAAATAGGCTAAACGCTAATAATAGCCATACACCTTTAAAAAGGAATGCAAAATCATGTAAGTGCTCTAATAATATATTTCCTATAGTTAACTTTAAGTAGAAATCCTATTATTATAGCAAGACCTTGCATGGCGCTTGAATTATTGCATATCCTAAAATATCCTTGCGTGATGGGCTTGTCTTCATGTTTATCATGTGCTCAACACCCCATCTCAAAAATATCCTTGACCCAAAAAATTTGATAATTCCAGACCTCAAATTGTTCTGGCGCATCCATATTCCTCCCTGAATCCGCACCTTCCCGAAAATTTGGTTCCTATGTGACCAATCCTTATGCGCTCTTCTACTTGATTTATATTACCTATACTCAACATTACCACACACTAACTGCATTGATGTCCCCAAAAATGGGAAATCACCCTTATATATCCAAAGTAAAGAATAATGAATCAAAGTATAAAGACTTGTTCAAAAAGAATGAGACATCACTCAATGCTTTCCTCCTCTACTGGCAGTATCAACTCTGGACATTCATTCTTAATTTATGCCTCCAATGTCTACTAGTCACTCAATGCCTCACCTATTTTTTTTGAGATTTCTGTCACAATTGTGTCCAGTTCATATTGAGTCATATTTTGTTTCTCATTCTATAGAACCATGAAAATGTTAACCATGATTGAAATTATTCCCTCCATGGAGTCCATTTGTTGCATTATAAGCTTCCCAATTTCATTTATTCTATCCCTGTCCAAATCTCAGGTTGTTGTGAGGGCTTCACAGTTTTATTTCACTAGAGAAAGTATATCTACATGCCCAAGTGTCTCATCCTTCATATCCTTCAGGACTACATTATCTTCTTTAAGGGTCCTTGTCCTCATTATTACATATGGAGCTGCGCACATATTCAGAGCTTGATTCCCCTTCTTCAACCCCCCCTTAAGGCATGTAACAAAGATTCATAGCTTGCAATTTTCTGGGTAATGGTATCCTTGGCTCTTTTTGCTTCCTCTACAGGCATATGCATGGGCCATTCATTGATGACTAGTTTTACAAGTGTGCATAGATAGTGCATTATAGAGGGGCATCTCCGAGGAAGCTAAGACTCTAGATGAGGTCTTACCTTCATAATGTCATCCCCAATTTCTACAGCCATACTGAGCAATGCCTTATTCTTTGCCTCTTCCTATTCCTTTTCTTCTTTTAGACAATATATTTCTTTGTTCTTCTCCTTGATGTCTTCGAATAATGCTCTACTGGTTACCACTTTATCTATGTTTCTGCACGTAACCTCTGCAAATATATTTACTAAGGCATTGCTTACCTTCTCATTTGACATGGATGTAGGATTAATATTCATGTGCCAGAGATGTGGGAACTTTTTCATTTGGTGTGACATGCATGAATCTTTTCATACATCAAAATTTGGATCATCTGTGTGAGTTTGCATGGACCAAGATAATTTCTTCCTAGTGCACAAATTAGAGATATATGTATGCATTAACTCCCATCCATATATATATTTTTTCTCTATAGTGCTATGAAATCAGGTGTATATGATTTTACTTGTATCACTTACATAACCCAATGCAGGAGTCACATAATCCTCACTCTCCTTATCCTTTCCCATTCTCTTTCCCTAAGGAACCCAAGCACCTGAATCCAGAATCAGGGCTTTGGATTTTTCATCTTCTACCCCAGTGCTCTCCATCTCCTCTTCACTATGCTTCATCTCCTCATCATGAGGCTCATCTACATATTCTGGTTGTACTGGAGTACTAGGAGCACTTTCTCTAGACTCATCCTCCTCGCCATCTTGAAGCTTCATTTTTCTCCTCTTCTTCTTCTCAGGTGCTTCTTTCTATGGTGAAAATATTGGTGACCTTCTTGGAGGCTATGACACACCTCTGCCATGATTCCTTACTCTTTTGAACACCATCTTGAATTGTTTCTCTTCAGTGACTTACTCTGTACCAATTTCTAGCACACGTGTCTGTAATACTTCCTCTTCTTCTTTCTACAGTGGAAGAGTTATCATGCGTCTGCTTTCCTTTTCATCACTTGGTTATATGTGACTTATATTCTCCAAACCACCACTATCCTCATGTAATTATTCTACTTCTTCCTCTTCTTGAATGGGTCAAATAGGTTTTTAATCTACCAGAGTGCTAATTGTGTGCTTCTCCTTAGGTGGGCCTGATAGTTTGAATTCATTTTCCACATACTTGTCATTCTACAACCTAAGATTAAGCTGAAGGTATATGGAGGTTGCCACACTATCACCTATCACTAAACTTATATGCTTCATATTTATGTCATTAGAGATTAATATTTCAATGTATGCAGACTTACTTGATAAGCGTAAGTATTCCGCAGAGTATGTTAGTCATAATTTACCTTATCTACATTATATACCAGTCAGCATGCATCTATAAATATGTGACCCGATGACTAAAATAATTGTGCTATGAATACATAGGGAAGTTTTCACTATGGAGTCCATGCTCCATCCTTCATCGCAAAACACGTGATGCAAAAATGCTGGTAGACTACAAATTGTGCCAACTTTCCTAGCACTGTGGGAAAATCCTTAGGTATTCTCCACTCTTCTTCAAACACCATGCAGAGTCTCTCAGACCACATCACTACCCTTTGTTTGAATGGGCCACTCGTGGATCCTTAACATATATAATTTTCAAATCTCCCTGCGAGAGACTTTTCCTCTACAGGGTACTCCTAGAATTTATTCTTTGGCCCATCAAGCACTCCAATCTCTACAAATACAAGTGAAAAAAAAAATATCACTAAATATTATCTTCTCACCTTTACGCACCTCCTTAATTATTTTTTCAGAAATCTATCCTACAAAGTTATAGGTCTCCCCTTTTGAAATTTTCTTCGCAATGTGTAGCCACATAGTGTTCACTTGTGACCATCTCTCTTGGTCATTCAATTTTTTAAATAGGTGTGTGGCTGCCTGTACATCTGGATACTTCCTTATCTTGTAAATATCCATGCCACGTGGACCTTTAAGGATAACCCAACTCTTTTTTATTGGCTATACTTTTTTCCTTATCAGTGAGGTTGTTACTCACCTCTGTGCTTGTGCTTTTCAAACCCGTTAAATTTCCAATCAAGGGTGTTGTGATCCTCATTCATTTCCTATAAAATAGAAAAATTCCTCACGGACTTTGATCATAAGCCACTAGTAAATATTTTTTAGGTTTTCCAAAATATGGTATCTCATACAACTGCAAAACCCCTACCTTTCTCAAGAGCTTCTCCCTAGTATCATTGTAGATGAGCATGTCATCTACAAGTAATTTGTTTTTTCTATTCAGTAACGCATCCAACTCCTCTTTATTATCATTTTCCTATTGTTGTAATCACTTACTTTGATTTGGAAAACATGAGAATCACAATAACGTACCATGATTACTTAATCTGGGTACTGTATTTCAGAAAATCTAGTTTTGCGGGCATCGTCAATTTAATTCTCAACATCTTTTTTTTTATTTTCCCTTATACCTACTCTTTTTGCTTGTTTAGGTGCCATAATATCTAGAAATTTGTGTTCTTTATACCTTTTTGAGCTCTACAACTTT
Organism: Taxus chinensis; assembly: GCA_019776745.2. Classification (NCBI taxonomy): domain Eukaryota; kingdom Viridiplantae; phylum Streptophyta; class Pinopsida; order Cupressales; family Taxaceae; genus Taxus; species Taxus chinensis. Next base: position 489,849,633 of record CM034154.1, read on the forward strand.
GATGCATGTTCCCTAGCAAGAAATTGTATGCCCTAGCTTTAATTCAAACCCTAATACTTGATTTCTCCTCCTCACACACCTTTTCTTCACTCAAACCCTTCTCTAATGGGAGTGCAAGTCAATCCTATGCATAAATCTGATCACAACTCTTAGTTTCTTAGCTCTCTGCACTTCAACAACGTCTCGCTAGCTCATTCACAAATAAATCACTCAAAAATTTGTAATAACAAAGGTAAAAAATGAATCCACATTGCATCCTTATATATATTTTGAAAAAATTATGGCATTTATTGCTCCTCAACCTACCATCGATCCCAACATTAATTTTTTATTTACCAATTTTTTTGTATTGTACATCTCCATGCCATAGTCATAACCTTTTGGCACGACTTTCTACTTATTGGCCACTGACCTCATTTCACACACTCCCTTGTATCGAAGTACTTCGCCATTGTTCCTTATTCTAAGTAGGTCCCACTGCTGCATCCTGCCTCATGTTACACTGTGCATCCATTTTTCCATTTGTGGTCTTAACTAGGAGCAATTTTTTCTACTGCACCCTTTCAAAAATCACCTACACAAACGTTTCCTCATACATACCCATCTTCAAATGACAATAAACTATATTCAACTTATTAATGAACCATGTATGTAAACCACACCACACTAAGGGTATGTGCAGTCCTCTGCATATGAAAACACTTTAGATAGTAATTAGCTTCTAGCACACAAGCACACTTATTACACAAAACACTGAACTAAATTGACAAAGCATAGCAATGATGAAGGAAGCACATATAAAGGAAGTTCATTGAGGAAAACCTAATCTAAGTGGCAATAATACCTTATTACAAAAACCAATAAGAATTATTTATAGTTTGGCTTCAACCTACTCCCGTTGAAGTAACTAGGAAACTATGTTCCATCCAACACCTGAGTCAAGTATATAAGTTATAACGTATGGTCTCAACCAATGTACTTTACGATTTCCTGAATGGCGCAAAAACTTTGAATTATACAAAAGTACCATTTTCCCAACCTTGAGCTTTTTATCCTTGACGTGCATGTCATGTCATACCTTATGTCTGGATTTTTCTTACTTCTGACTCCACCTTACTATGGCATGTCATTCATCCAGTTGCATCAACTTGTCAATATGTTATTCCAATGCTTTCTCATCAGCAAGACCTTCTACGTGTGCAATAAAAAAATAAGGTAACATGAATTCCATGGGAAGAACCGATTTTACAACAAACACCTACTGAAATGGTATTGCTTTATTCAACCTCTTATATATTGTTTTATACTCCCAGAGTACCGCAAAAACTTTGTCATCCCAATCTCACCTTCCAACATCACAAATTTTTGTTAAGGTATGTCTCAATATCTTGTTGAAGGCCTCAATAGTTCCATTTTCCTAAGGGTGATAAGGGATTATCCGATGGTGTGCAACCATGAATTCATCCAATAATATCCATATAGTCTCATTAAGGAAATGATTACCCCTATCACTTTATAAAATTAAAGGGTAGTTATACCTACTAATAATACTTTCCCACATAAACCTTGTTATTATAACTACTATACAATCCTTTATATGCACTGCTTCTACCCACCATGTAAGATAATTTATACAATTTATAATGTAGCATGATCTTTTCTTGTGTGTGGATAGGGGAATAGGGCCCACAAATTCAATTGTACATTTCTCAAAAGGTATCTCTTCACATTTACCAAGATTTATAAGGTGCTAACAATGGTTACAGACATTACAATATTCTTTTCAATCCTTATATAAAGTATTCCACCATAGACCAATGAGTAGAATCTTACGTGTGGTGGCATCTTCTGCATTGTGTCAACCTACAATACCACCATGAGCCTCTGTCATAATTTCATCATACTTATACTCAAGCACACACCGGTGTAAAACTTCATCATAACCTAATTTGTATAAGTCTCCACTGATCAACATGTACGGCATGACGTGAATTGTAAGATGTTTCCCCTCTAAAGGTTTCATTTCTTCAGGCACCACACATGTACGTAAAAAGAAAACAATATCCTCTAAGTCCAAGGGTGCATGGTTCACCTGAAAAAATATGCATCTGGAATTGTATCCTCAATTGTTTGTGCATCCTCTCTTGATTGAATTCTTGATAAGTGGTCTGGACCAGAATTTCTCTTACTAGACTTAACCATTGTAAAATTTAACTCCCTAAATAATAGTACCTAACGACATATGAGCCCCTACAAAAATGGGATTTTTCACCAAGTACTTCAATGCCATGTGGTCTGTATAAAAGATAAATGGTGTAGCCAAAAAATATTTTTGAAAATTATGAAGCACGTAGATCATAGATAAGGCCTCATGCTCTGTTGTATAATTCTATTATGTTGGAGTCAATAATCTACTAGAAAAACAAATAGGATGATTGAAAATCCCCTCTCTATGCTAAGATAATATAGAACCAATAGCCATGTCAAAGGTGTCTACATGAATTTTAAAGTGCTTCAACCATGAAAGAAAGTAAAAAAAGGGTGTTGTAGTAATTATTTCCTTGAGAGTCTCAAATGTGTGTTGTTTCACCTCACCCCAATAGAACTTGGCTTTTCCCTTGAGTAGCTCTTCTAAGGGTGTGAAGATCTTGGCATATCCCTTAATAAAATTTCCATAATAACCTGTATGCCCTAAGAATCCATGCACCTCACTTTGGCTAGTAGGTTCATCCAAGCCCAAAATCATAGCTAACTTAGTAGGATCCACTAGCAAGCCTTATTTACAGATGATGTTCCCTAACAAAATTCCAAAAGGGGTGAAAAATATTCACTTATTAATGTTAAAGGAGATGCTTAATTTCCTACATCTCTCAAACATAAGCCTCAAATTATCATAGTGATTTTTCATGATCCTATAGACTATCCAATCATCCATATACACATGTAAGAATTTGTGAATACACTCCTAGAATGCTTGCACCATTATGCAAGAAAATACTACAGGTGCATTTTTTAATCCAAAGGGCATAACCATGTATGAAAAACTTCCCCACTTAGTGGTGAAAGTCATTTTATCTTGATCCTCAATAGTTATCCTCACCTAATGATATCTAGAGAACCCATTATTAAAGGAGTGGATTTCGCACCCTACAATACCTTCCAAGATTTCTTAGTAAATGGTGTGGGAAAGGGATCAATCACACAGGTTGTATTTAACTCCCTGTAATCCACACAAATTATGATTCTACTATCTTTCTTTATGTTGATCACTATAGGGCTTACCCACTTTGACTCCTCAATTGGCATAATAATTCTAGATATTAACATTTTGTCAATTTCTTCCTTTACCTTGACGCACAAGTTCAGATTCATCCTGTAAGGCCTCTTCTGTATTGGGTATGCACCTTTTTTAGATTTATTTTTAGTTCTCCCAATGATGCATGTATACCTTTCAATTCATGATAGCCTCTAGGGAAAAAATCCTAGAAGTCATGCAGTAGCTCAATGATCTTAGTAACCTCATAGTCAAACACATTATCTCCTATAATAGCCTCTGTAGGTTCAACATTCATTCTGATGTTCACTTTCTTGGTATATCAGGTTCATGGTAGGTGCACACCTTCTCATCTGCACTATCCAAGAATTCATGTGTACCCTCTATGTGCTTAATGTATAGGTTTTCTACCTCTTCATCATTAACCATGTAAATCATCTTAATCTTATCTCTTTCTAGGAAAGTGCGCTCAACCTATTCTACATCTGTTTCTTCCTCTTCAAAATGTGCCACTAGGTCTGATTCTACTAACAAATCTTGAAGCAACTCTTCGACCTTTTCACTATCTCCCATAGTTAAGTGCTTCATAACCTCTATCACCTCATTTACTAGGGGTTTATTAGAAAAGTAATGAAAGGTATGAGTCATACCTTCAGTAATTTCCTACCAATTTCAAGTTTCTCTATTCAAATCTACATAGATGTACCATGCATGTGCAGCCTCGCAAGGTGAAGTAAAAAAATTTCACCCACAATGAAGGTGGTTAAGCTTCTTGACCCACTATCCAGAGTCTCTCACACTGCTGAATGTGGTGTCGAATAGGATCACTACCATGAAATACATAGATATGAGTAGGTACATTTCTCCTTAGAAACCAATCAGATAAAGAAATTGTTTCTTCTCTCCATTCCTAGATACTATACTTGTGAACAATTCACCAGTGCACTACCATCTTGCATAGGGTATATACTAACATATTCCTTATTTCCACCTGGAATCTCTATTGAACCTCCATAGCAAGTAGGAATACTTTTGGATTATTTTCACCTATGTACTTTGGTATCTAGATGCTACCCAAACGTCTAATACTGATTGGCTTACTGAAGTGCGCAGGTGCACTCTATACTTCACACCAAACCATTTCATAGGTGTCATGCACCCAATTGTCACATGCAACACTTGTAGTATCACTTATGGATTGTGCATTATCCTACTGAAAAACTCCTTGCTTTGATGGCTCAATAACTTCTAGATCTCAAATGGTTCACACATAAAAAATTTTCAAGTCTTCTTCACTTAAGAGCTCTACATAAGGTGCATATTTCCCATCTTTCAAAGGTATGATGACATGATCTTCCTTGTTATCAAAGCTGATATACCCCTTTTTGAAATGTAAGTCAACATTGTTTTCATAATACCAAGGGAGCCCAAGTAATGTGGGAATTTTTATTTAGTTTTACAAGCTCTGAGACCTCGAAGTCCCCAGTGAACTTGGCCCTTTGCATACTAATGGATGCATCTTTTAAAACTCCAATGGGTGTTTCCTTAGTTCGGTTTTTGATGAAAAACAGATTAGAAGATGGTTATAATGGAGGTATTCCCAGCTGAACCCATGCATCCAAATAGAGCACATTCACTTCCATGCCTAGTAAATCAAGATATTACTCAAAATCAAACCATCAACAACAACATTTAGGGTAAGCTCATTATCATAATCCAAACTGTCCGGAGGAAGATTAGCATGCAAAAAATTTCTCTCATGTTCAATCCCTAAGCTTCCTAAAAAAGGAATAATGTTCTCTTGGCACAACATATTGCAAACATATTTCAAATCATCAACATCTGCCTGATGGATATCAACTAATTTATTTTTTTCCACCTTCTATGACTGTTCCTTAAAACACTATATCTCACCCTATAAATTTTTAATTACCTCCATATTTTCTTGATAAACCTCTTTCTAATGCATCATGTTTGAATACTTGGCATGTAGGACTTTCTCCATATTAATAGTAGGCTTGTGTTATAGAGTCTCCCAAACACACGTTGCCTCAGCACATGTAGTAATCTTCACAAGTACCAACTCAGGATTTGACACTAACTTTGGCATCCATTAATCTTCTATGATGTGTTGTACTATAACTATTCCTATGTAATTATTTTCATTTTTTTTCTTACTTAAGTGTTCATACAAGTCAGGGAAATCTTCATAACTATGATTATTTTCAAAAAAATAACATACAATATTTTGTGGACATTTGTAACATTCCCATTTTAAGACTTTAGAAATAAGGGATATTTTTTTATACATAATGTTCTCTATTCTAAATAATCATAATTTAGAACACACATTCCATGCCAATCAATCTCATAACAGATAACCATATGCAACTGTAAATGACTCGATGAGCTACCAATATCTCATTTCATGACTCGGTTACCAACCAATCTTTCATGTTAACTTAAGTATTATATACTATGGGTATACTATGTATACTTTGTTATCTTACCCTATTCTGGGTATCGAGTGTTTTGTTTAAGAAATATAACTGAATATTTGATACCATATTCATCTGAAATCACATTTCTCAAACTAGGTGACATAGGACAATGCAACCATCAGTTTGCAAGACTTTGGAAAAAGATTTACAACATACTATTCATGTTACTATTCCTAGACGTCATACTCATATAATCTGAATACCTTCTTCACCCCACTCATCTATTATCTAAAATGGTATTTACTGACTTCTGTCAGTCCAATTGTCCAAGGTTTGACCCTAACCTAGGTTATTGATATAATTTGGTATAGGGAACCACTCACAATGACCTAGGGTATATGGACATACTCATTTGACCTAAGTCAATTGAATGTGCCAAGTTACCCTAAATCATTGAGAGTCACTTCCTATGCTAAATCATATCCTTAGCCTGATCTAGAGAGAAACTAAGTTCGAGTCCAAGTTTGACTAGATCTAGATGAACCAATGCTGAAGGGTGTTGAAACATGTCAACTACATAATTGTATCCTCGTGAAGATCCAAGTCTTCACGAAGCTACAGTTTTGAAGTTGGCATGTGCCAACATCTGACAAAACTACTTCATCATGATTTACACACCTTAAGAGGTCATTTACACTTAATTATCTTTGGATTAAGATTCAAATCATAAAAAACTTGCATAACCCTAATCCCAACAATTCTTAAGTTCTCACTCCTCATTTGCGTTGATTAGATAATATAAAACCTCATAATCTATGATTGCTTTTATGTTCATTAACTTTTTGCTTAACATGCAATTAATCAAAAATAGAAACAACGTCTATCATAAGATTTGATTAAAGTGTCTCAACCATTCAAGGAATGACTAAGAACCAAAACAGGTTCTATTATGATAGACTTCATAGGTATGAAGTCTAAATGGTTATCGAACTCATATACTATTCGTTTATTTTGTATCCTTTTGAGAGAAGGAGAACCTTCCTCATTATTTTTAAGTATTAGGATATATTATCCTTTTATCCAATTCATACATCCTGATATTTAAAATATACGTTCATAACATCATAATATACCATACATGATTAGGTAAAGAACAACAATACATGCAACTTAGTAGGTTACATTACAGTAAGGGAAATTGTACTAATTCCCATTTATCCAACCTATTCAATAAAAACATAAATAAGGGTCCAATCCGATATGAATGACAACATCAAAGACAGGGTTACAAATTTCCTTCATATTAAGAACAAGAGAATAGACATAATCAATTAATTAACTTCAGTATTTATGATTCATCATAATAAGTACATATTTTATAAGACTCTGCATTATTGACATATTCCATGTCAGTAGCATAAAGATCATTTAAGAATACAACTTTTCTTCTTTCAATACATCTCAATAATAAATCAGAATTCTCTATAAATGGTCACTTACAAAGTCCATTTGCAAAAATTTCTAGCACAGGTTAGTTCATTGAACTAAGCATGATAACCACTAAGCATTAAAACAATGTGCTTTCAACTAACTGTTTCATTAAATCAACTCTTCTTCAATGAAACATTGAGGTCAAGCAAACAAATAAATCATAATTAATAACCACCATAAAGAAGAACAAATAAATCAATTTGAATAACATTCAAGGAAATATCATGATGTAATCAGCAATCTACAACATGATATCAGATAAATAATGTTCCATCCAATACACTTATCCATTTCAAATAAAAGTACCTTCTAATTTAATTCCTTCACAATTCATCTGAATTTGAAATACAAAAATTAACTTCACTATTTAGGCAAAATCCAGTTATCTTAGAAGTAGGAACCTTCTAACTCAATTTACAGAGTTTCATAAAAAGACAACTACACAAGGGAGTTAAAGAGAGTAATGCAACATATCCAATTAAATCCTATGACAAGATTTACCAAGAGAAGAAGAATGACTGTGATAAAATAGTTAATAACTTCCTTTATAATTTGGTTAACTCGAATCCCCATTCAAAACTTCAGAAAAGAGAACTCAACACATTCCTCTTATAATTTCCATAGGCAGTTATTAGACTTTACCATAGAGACTAAAAGAGCAGGAGTCAAAGAACATGATGAAAAGGGAATTACTACATTCTTTCACATGTGAGGAAGGTCACAAAGGAAAATCTATACCCAATCACTACATCCCCAACTCCTTTATAAGAGAAAGCACATATAAGAGATTAAACAGAAGGTGCAACTATTGAATTTGAAATAAATTTAAAGCAAGGTTCCCCATCATGGACAACCATTGTCAGTAATATTATACCCATATCAAAAAGGAGATGCATTAACAAAGTTAGTAATCACCAAACAGGGTAATTACAGTCTTGAATAGTCATTCAAAATCGACAAGGTTACAGTCATGCAAAATAAGCTTATTATTTTATTCCAGGTGAATCTAAAAAATTAGAATGATCGACTCATAATCGTAACCATTCGAAGATAGAAGAAAACATCAATAGAATGTTCAGAGAATAATCCATCAAGATTCGATTTCAAGAAGATGAAAAACAAAAGATCAACAAGACTTAGCAACATGTGCTCAAGTCCGCTAAAGAATGATTAAATTCCTTTTGTTTCCATTCCATGGGCAAGCTTAACTATAAATATCTAAGAAATAGACAAGAAATTCTATTTATTACAACTCCCATAGAGATCAAGAAGACCTATCAAACTAAGCTGATTTGGTTAGTTCCAAATTAAGTAACCATCAACTCCAAAATTCAAATACTCATTCAACAAATTTCCATGAAATTACAACAGTCATATTTTTAACAAGTTTAATCAATCAAGAAAGTCAAGAGATTAACCCAGTTCAGGGACAGATATACAAAACCAAAAAAATCTACTTCAACAGGGAAGTAGACAATATGAACAACATTGAGAAAGCTTAAACAAAGCTACAAGAATAACCCATGCATCGACTTCAAAAAATCTGACTCTCAAAATGTCTCTAACCAACAGGACCTCATCAATTTATACCTTAGTTTAGTAATAAAGAACTTAGAGAAAGACTCAGTAAATATAAGATCAAAAGTATAGAATTCAAACACAAATATTCCCAACAAGGTAACATTGAAATCCAAGGATCCAAGAAACAACTATAACATAGTTCCATAAAGGAAATTAATTTGAGCGACTCAGTTCTAAAATAAATTTTTTAAAGGAATAATAAAACATTCATTCATGTTTCCATAAAAGAATAACCCAAAAAAATAGAGATTCCAAACACCCCATAACTGCTCCGCTTCCATTGAATACCAAATTTGAAGTACTGTTAGATTATATAGTAAGTTCAAGAAGAAAACACTTATTTACTTATTTCCATACAAACTCAACTTACCCAACACAAAGCAAAGCATCCATTCACTGGTAGTAACACAGAAGCTACATTTCTTTGACAAAATAAAGAAGTAACAGATATAAATAATACTCATGTCTTCTACCAACCAAAACAAAAACTCAATTCAAAACATGAAACCACATATCATTTCCATAAACTCATGTCTAACAGATAAGAAATATTCACGCATATAATTTCCATAAACCCATTTTTGAAAAGATAAGAAATATTCATGCATGCACTTCATTACTCAAATCATCACAAGATTTAAGGTGGATTTCAACATCAAATAAATAGGAAAACAACTCAATGAATACCTTTCCAAGCAGAGATTCCTCAATAAGAGAATACAAAAATATATTCAAGAAAGGAAACCAAATAATCATCATAGAAATAAAAACCCATTTATCTCATGAGAGAAAAGTTGTTTTAATGAAGACACTTAGAGAAAATAAGAGCAACTTAATGGATAGAGCCTATCATGCCTGATAGTGCTTCTATCGATTCAAAGAAGATTTCCAACTGAGCCTTCACAACTCCTTCTTCTCCAAAAAAAAATCAACAACCAAAAACTTACTTCTCAAATGCCTCATATACTTCCATTGGATTGAAAATAGTCTAAGGGAGTTAAAAATAGTAACAAACTGAAAATAAAATTGTTGGTTTGAAGAACTAGATAGCTCCATGCAGAGAAAAAATAGGAATCCATGAAAGACCAAACAACTCCCAAAGAATCCTCTCAGATGGTTTCCAAGGCGGTGCTCTCACCAAAAAATGATGCCCATAAATGTCATTAATTTCTATTCTGCCACCTATATCTCCACGCCACCACCATCTAAAATTGGTGAGTCCAAATTCAAAGAGAACATGCATTTATTAACTTTAGAGATGGTGCCAACTAGGATCCCCTCTAGTTTCCATGCCTTTGTCAAACTGACAGTACGTAATGTTTTAAATTCAAAAATCAAATAAAATAAATGATTTAGAAACCATCGCCACCATCTCATACTTTCCATGTGACTCCCCTTAGGTCCCTTTCTATCTTTGCATTAGTTTAGGATAGATATCATTAGCTTAGGATCCGACCTTAGGTTAGTTTAGAAAGTATTTACCTTAGGTTTATAAACATTGCCTTAGGTAAATTTTCCATCTTAGGATAGACCATGCCCCATACCAATTTAGCATTAGGTAATAGGTTAGAATTAAACTCTATAGTTATCTTAGGTTATTTCCAAATCCCCAAATTTGTAAAACATACAACTTAGGTTAGGATGCAACAAGATTAGTGTAAACATAGACATAAGGTAGGTCTAGTTTACCTTAGGTTAGAATCCCGTTAGGATAGATCTTAAAGATCTAGGAATTAGGTTATTACCCTCAATAGTCCTGAAGTAGGCCTACATCCTCTTTACACCATTCAGTGTCCTGGAGAAATTAGCAAGAAGATTTGAGCACACTACCTACATCAAAATGCAAAGCAAAAACTTCCAATAAGATCAATGAATTTGTATAAATACAAGAGTTTAGTCCTTTATTTCCTTCAACCTGTGAATTTTAGTTTACCATACAGATCAGGTAAGAAGAATTAAAACATACCTTAGATCAATGAAATTGATCAAGTTTTCATTATTATAAAGAGATAATTTACAAACAATAATTACCTATTTCCAACCTTTCTTATATCAACAGAATGGATTCCTTTCAAACAACAACATTTCAGCAAAATGAATCCAAGAACATAAATAAATTATCCATGGCAAGCATGATTTCTAACAGTCAAAAGAATACACCTTCTTAGGACAAATCACATGTCAATGCTTGTAATGAAAAAGAGGAAAAGTTAACAGTTTGCCACAGGTGTTACATACTTCCCTCCTAAAAAGAATCATTGTCCTAATGATTAACTTATTTAAACAATTTGCATCAAGGATAATCAATTTATTATCTTTCTTTCCATATGTTCAAAATAGAACTGGATTTTTAAAATTCCTAAAGTCAGCATTTACGTAGCTATTTATTTTTTAAAAATAAAAATCTTCCCAAAAATGGCAAATTTATTGTCATAAAAAGAATAAAATCACAAATTTTATCAGTCAACAGAATCAATTCTGTTTAAATAGATATGGAAAATTATTTTTCATATCTTCCAGATTTTCCCAGGTTGTACTTTCCTCATTAAACTGGTCCCACTGGACCTTACATTGACTTATTTCACAATTTCTTAAGTGCAACTGGCGAGTTTCTAGCACTCGTATAGGCTTAACCATGATTATTCCTGGGTCTTGGACCTACAAGGAATTCCAAGTTAATACATGTGATAAATCTAAAACATATTTCTTAATCAAAGAAATATGGAAAACATCATGCATTTGTGACAAAAAAGGAGGTAATGCTAAATGATAAGCTACAGGGTTGATTATTTCAACAATTTCAAAAGGTCCCACATAACGAGGTGATAAATTGGCAGCCTTACCAAAAGTTAAGAACTCTTTTTTGGTTTAACCCGAAGAAAGACCTTCTCACCAAGTTCAAATTTCCTATCAACCCGCTTCAAGTCAGCATAACTCTTTTTCCTATATACTGCTTCTTTCAAGTGTTCACGAATCATTTTAACTACTTGTTCCATTTCCGTAAGGATTTCAGGTCCAATTACCTCTCTATCCTCAATGTTGTCCCAACTAACATGGGTTCTACATTTCCTTCCATATAATGCTTTGAAATTTTCCATCTTTAGAGAGGTGTGATATGTGTTATTGTAGGAAAACTCAACTAATGGAAGATACTCTTCCCATTTATATTGCTGATCCATACAATACATTCGTAACATATCATCTAAAACTTGATTAACTATTTCTGTTTGTCCATCCGTTTCTGGATGATACGCAGAAATGAAGTTCACCTTATTCCCTAAATATGTGTTAAGTGTTTGCTAAAATCTTGAAGTCATTCTTGGATCTCTATTAGATATGATTAATTCAGGTAGTCCATGAAATATAATAATCTCATGAACAAACATTTTTTGTAAAAATAGGTGAATCATCCTTAAGATTACCAACAATAAAGTGTGCTACTTTTGTTAGTTTATCAACAACAACCAGAATAACATCATGTTTATTTCTTGACATAGGCAACCCTTGTACAAAATCCATGCTTATCACTTGCCATTTGTACTTTGGTATGCTATGAGGATACAATAAACCAGTTGGATGCATATGTTCAACTTTAACACGTTGACATTCTAAGCAATGTGTCACAAACTCAATCACGTCCTTTTTCATCCCTTTCCATAAATATTGTTGTTTTATATCAGCAAGTATCTTTGTAATACCAGGGTGTCTAGAAAAAGGTGAATTGTGAAATTCAACTAATAATTTCTTTCTTAAATCATTTAGCAAAGGTATGTATACCCTATTTTCAAACTGTAAAATTCCTTCATTATCAAAGTGAAAACCTTTATATCTTTCATCATTTGGATTTGCAACAAGTGCTATTTTTACTTGCTAAAAATAAGAATCAGATTCCATAACACTCTTTACTTCATCCTTGAACTGAGTTCTCAATATTATAAGAGCATAAATGTGCTTCCTACGACTTAGAGCATCAACTACCCTATTTTCCTTGCATTTAATGTAACTTATGTCAAAATCATATTAAGATAAAAAATCTAGCCATCTTCGTTGTCTTGCATTCAAATTTAGCTGACTAAAAATATAATTCAACCCAAGATGATCAATTTTCAATTCAAAAGGTTTACCAAGTAGGTAATGACTCAAACTTGAAGTGCATGAACAATGACACCAAGCTCTAGATCATGTGGAGCATAATTCATCTCATATAACTTAATTTTTCTAGTTTCATATGCTATGGCATGATCATTTTGTAACAAAATATCTCTAAGACCTGCAAATGCATTTGTTACAACAGTAAAGTCTCCATTAGGGTCAGGTACAACCAAAATAGGTGTTGAATTTAATTGACCATTTAAAGTTTTAAATGCATATTCACATTTATCATTCCACAAAAAATTCTTATCCTTTTTCTGTAATGAAGTTATTGGTGCAACAACTTTGGAGAAATCTTTAACAAATTTCCTATAGTAACCAGCAAGACCCATGAAGCTTCTGACTTCATGTACATTCTTTGGTGCAGGCCACTCAGTTATAGCTATAATTTTAGAGGTGATCTACAACTATTCCATATTTTCTTATAACATGACCCAAATAGTCCACTTTCATGTCATAGAAAGAACATTTAGACAACTTACCAAATAACCATCTTTTTCTCAAGATTTCCAAGACTATCTTCAAATGCTCATGGTGTTCTTCCAAACTTTTAGAATATATGAGAATGTCATCCAAGAATACAAGCACAAATTTGTCCAAGTATTCTTGAAAAATATTATTCATCAAATTCATAAAAGATGCGGGTGCATTTGTTAATCCAAAATGTAAAACTATAAATTCATAATGTCCATACCTTGTTCTGAAAGATGTTTTATAAATGTCATCTTCCTTAATTTGTAACTGATGATATCCAGATCATAGATCTATCTTAGAATATACCGATGCTCCACTCATCTAATCAAATAGATCATCAATTCTAGGAAGTGGATATCTATTCTTAATCATTTCCTTGTTCAACATTCTATAATCAATACACAATCTAAGTGTTCCATCTTAATTTTTCACAAAAATTACCGGTTCTCCCCAAGGTGAGACACTCAGTCTAATCAAACCTTTGGATAGAAGTTCTTGTAATTGTGCCTTAAGCTCTACTAATTCAATAGTAGTCATCTGATAAGGTGCCTTAGAAATAGGCTCAATTCTAGGTTTGATTTCAATGGTGAAGTCAAATTCCCTTTTGGGTGAAGGACCTGGTAACTCTTCTGGAAACACATCACTGTAGTCTTGTAATAGTGGGTAACCTTCTAAGAAATCACTATTTTCTTCAGTAGATTCAGAAATTTTTACTGCATACAAGGTATAACCCTTATTTTTGGCCTTCTTAAGTTGCATAACAGATAATTTCCTAATTGAAATTTCACGTTTTACACCTGGAATCTTTGCTTTTTTCTACAAGTCATCTAAACAACTAATATGTTTTTAGAACAATCTACTTTTGCTTTATGCTCAGCTAGCCAATTAACACCTATGATTACATCATAAGACCCCAAAGGAGCAACATAAAGATCAACTGTCCATGGAAAAACTAGGTAGATCAAGGACTGCTCCAAAAAGACACATACTAACTATATGAACAAAATTATTCCCATAATGTACAACCCATGATATATCCATTTTTCCATAGCTTTTCTTTTTAATTTCAATGTTAATTTATAAGAAATAAATAATTTAGTAGCTCCCATATCAAAAATAATAGTTATAGGTATGCCAAATACCATACCCGGAACTTCTATGGGTGTGACTTTCTTTTCATCTTGTTTGTCAGCTACTGCAACGTGTATCTTGTGTTGCTAATTATTCATCCTTCTTCAAAGGACATTGGTTTACATAATGATCCTTTCCACAATTGTAACAACCTCCTACACATCCATTTTTGGGCTCAAATTTATTCCCAGCCTTATAGTTGTCATTCTGACCTTCATAGGACTTTTGTCCGTTATTATTGTTCTTGACAAAGTTATTGCGTACATTAACAATAGGCTTATTTGTTGTTGTTTTCTTATTATTATCAGCTGAGAACTTACTTTTCATACCAAACTTCTTCCATGGTCCTTTCTTAGGTGCCAAAGATGATGAAGAGGATTTTGGAACTTTCTTTCTTACTTCCTCCTTATGAGCAAAAATCACCTTCAATTTCTGTTCTTGCCTTATGGATTTTTCAACCACCCCTTCCATAGTGGTTGGGTTGTGAACATCCACCTCTCCCCCTATAATGGGATTCAATCCCATGATAAATTTTTGTATCCTGAACTTCTCGTTAATTTGATACTGAGGCACATACATAAGGAGTTTAGTAAACCGCTCCCAGTACTCTGTTACAGTTAATTTTCCTTGGGTTAAGTTCTGAAATTCAGTCATTTTCTGATCATAGTAAAGTTGTTGCAGCCATCATTGCCTAAAATAACTTTTAAATTGATCCAAAGTAATATTAGTTTCATCAATGTTCAACTCAGCCTTACGACTGTCCCACCATGAAGATGCTTCATGGGAAAGCTGATATGCTCCCCATATTGCCTTTGTTTCCTATGAAAAATTCCTTATTGCAAAGTACTTCTCCATTTCACTGAGCTAATTCTTAGCTCCATCTCCTAATGTGGTGCCATCAAACTTAGGTGGAATTATCATTTTGATATCATTAGTGAGTTCAGCTGCCAGCCTTGCCTTTTTATTTTCTGGCTGATCAGGCATGTTTACATTGTTATTATCAACACCCAAATTTCCCAAATTGTTATTGTCCGCAGGAGGTGGCTGATTTTTATTACCAGCATCTTCTTCCTCCTCATTTCCCATTAAGTTTTGTTCAAGTACAGTCAAATGATCTTTTGTGTCCAACAAGGAAGCAAGGATCTCATCGAGTTTTTGGGCAGTTGTTACTTCTCCACCTGGTGGTGGGTTGTTTGCAACATTTCCTCTTGTTCTGACCATTTTCTATTAACAAAAAAATTAAGTTTTATCAGATTATTGACACAATAGGTCCAAGAGCTATAATATTCAGCTCTGATACCAAGATGTAACATTCCCATTTTAAGACTTTAGAAACAAGGGAATTTTTTTTTTATACATAATGTTCTCTATTCTAAATAATCATAATTTAGAACACACATTCCATGCCAATCAATCTCATAACAGATAACCATATGCAACTGTAAATGACTCGGTGAACTACTGATCTCTCATTTCATGACTCGGTTACCAACCGATCTCTCATGTTAACTTAAGTATTGAATACTATGGGTATACTATGTATACTTGGTTCTCTTACCCTATTTTGGGTATTGAGTGTTCTGTTTAAGAAATCTATCTGAATATTTGTTACCATATTCATATGAAATCACATTTCTCAAACTAGGTGACATAGGACAACGCAACTAGAAGCTTGCGATACTTTGGCCAAATATTTCCAACATACTCTTCATGTTACTATTCCTAGATCATACTCGTCTAATCAAAATACGTCCTTCACCCCACTCATCTGTTATCTAAAATGGTCTTTACTGACTTTTGTCAGTCCACTTGTCCAAGGTTTGACCCTAACCCAAGTTATTGATATAATTTGGTATAGGGAACCACTCATGATGACCTAGGGTATATGGGCATACTCATTTGACCTAAGTCAATTGAATGTGACAAGTTACCCTAAGTCATTGAGAGTCACTTCCTATGCTAAATCATATCCTTAGCCTAATCTAGAGATAAACTAAGTTCAAGTCTAGGTTTGAGTAGATCTAGATGAACCAATGGTGAAGGGTGTTACAACATGTCAACTGTAACACTGTATCCTCGTGAAGACCCAAGTCTTCAAGAAGGTACAGTTTTGCAGTTGGCATGTACCAACATCCGACAGAACTAATTCATCACGATTTACACACCTCAAGAGGTCATTTCCACTTAATTATATTTGGATTAAGATTCAAATCACAACAACCTTGCATAACCCTAATCCCAACAATCCTTAAGTTTTCAATCCTTATTAGATTTGATTAGATAATATGTAACCTCATAACCTATGATTGCTTTTATGTTCATTAAATTTTAGCTTAACGTGCAATTAATCGAAAACAAGAAACAACATCCATCATAAGATTTAATTAATGTGTCGTAACCATTCAAGGAATGAATAAGAACCAAAACATGTTTTGATATGATAGGCTTCATAGATATGAAGTCTAAATGGTTACCAAACTCATATACCATTTGTTTATTTTGTATCCTTTTGAGAGGAGGAGAACCTTCCTCATTATGGTTAAGTATTAGGATTTATTATACCCTTATCCAATTCACACATCCTGATATTTTAACTATACGTTCATAAATCATAATATACCATACAATGATTAGATAAAGAACAACAATACATGCAACTTAGTAAGTTGCATTCAAGTAAGGGAAATTGTACTAATTCCCATTTATCCAACCTATTCAATAATAACAGAAATAAGATCCAAACAGGTATGAATGTCAACATCAAAGATATGATTATGAATTTCTTTCATATTATGAACAAGAGAATTGACATAATCAATTAAGTAACTTCAGTCTTTTCATTTCATCATGATAAGTACACATTTTACAAGACTATGCATTACTGACATATGTCATGTCAACAACATCAAGATCATTTAAGAATACAACTTTCCTTCCTTCAATACATCTCAATAATAAATCAGAATTCTCTATAAATGGTCCAGAATTTCAAGCAACCAATACATCATAAAATTTATTGCCTTCTTTTATCACTTACAAATTCCATCTGCAAAAATTGCTAGCACGGGTCAGTTCATTGAATTGAGCATGATAAGCACTAAGCGTTAAAATGAAATGCTTTCCACTAACTATTTCATTAAACCAAGTTTGCTTTTATGAAATAGTGAGGTCAAGTAGACAAATAAATCATAAGTAATAACAACCATAAAAGAAGAACAATTAATCAATTTGAATAACATTCAAGGAAATATCATGATGTAATCACTAATTTTCAGCATGATATCAGGTAAATAACGTTCCATCATATACACTTATCCATATCAAATAAAACTACCTTATAATTTATTTCCATCACAATTCATCTGTATTTGAAATACAAAAATTAACGTCACTATATAACCAAAATAGAGTTACCTTTAGAAGTAGGAACCTTCTATCTCAGTTTAAAGAATTTCATAAAAAGACACTACAGCCAAGCTCATTGCAACTTCATAAAAGATTTAGGATGAATCATCTAAAAATAAAAACAAATAATATTTTCACATTTCAGATGTGACATCCTAATTACAAATCCAATACATAGCCTTAGTTCTCGAGTTAGGATAGTATTACTCAATGCACAACATCCCATATTAATCTACTATCACAATTATTAAGAATCTAATACAAGTAAAGAGGATAAACATGTAGTAATGATAACTACCCAAGAGCATTAAATAAAATAATGCAACTTAACCCATTTAAATAGAAGATGATATTTATATAAAAGAAGAAGACTGACTGTGATAAAACAATTTAGAACTTCCTTTACAATTTGGTTAACCCAAATCCCCATTCGCAACTTCAGAAAAGAGAATACTACACAAAAATTCTTACAAATTCCAAAGGGGAAGTGATTAGACTTTATCAAAGAGACTGAAAGAGAAGGATTCAAAGGACATGATCAGAAGGGAATTCTTACCCTCTATCAAACGTGAAGAAGGTCATAAAATAAAAGATGTAAACCCAATCACTGCATCCCCAACTCCTTTATAAGAGAAAGCACATATAAGAGATTAAACATAATGTGCGATTGTTGAATTTGAAACAAATTTCAAGCAAGGTTCTCCATCATGGACAACCATTTTCAGCAATATTATACCCATATAAAAAAGTATATGCATTAACAAAGTTGCTATTCACCAAATAGGGTAATTACAGTCTTCAATAGTCATTAAAAATCGACAATGTTACAGTCATGAAAACTAACCTTATTCTTTTCTTCCAGGTGAAGATAAAACAATAGAATTATCGACTCATAATCATAACCATTTGGAGATAGAAGAAAACATCAATAGAATGCTAAGAGAAGATTCCATCAAGATTCGATTTCAAGAAGATGCAAAACAAAATATCAACAGGACTTAGCAACATGTGCTCAAAATATACTTCAATAGGGAAGTAGATAGTATGAACAACATATAAAAAGTTAAAACAAAGCTACAAGAATAACCCACGCATTGACTTCGACAAATCTGACTCTCACAATGTCCCCAACCAATAGGACCTCATCAATTTATACCTTAGTTCAGTACTCAAGAACTTAGAGAAAGACTCAGTAAATATAAGATCAAAAGTATAGAATTTAAACACAAGTATTCCTAACAAGGTAGCATGGAAATCCAAGGGTCGAAGAAACAACTATCACATAGTTCCATAAAGGAACTTAATTTTAGAAACTCATTTTTAAAATAAAAAGTTTAAAGGAATAATAAAACATTCACTCATGTCTCCATAAAATAAGAACCCACAAAAATAGATATTCCAAACACCCCATAACATCTTAGCTTCCATCGAATACTGAATTCAAAGAACTGTTACATTATATAGTAAGTTCAAGAAGAAAACACTTATTTACTATTTTCCATACGAACTCGACTTACCCAACATGAAGCAAAGCATCCATTCACTGGTAGTAACACAGAAGCTACATTTCTTTGAAAAAATAGAGAAGTGACAGATATAAATAATACTCATGTCTTCTACCAACCAAAACTAAAACTCGGTTCAAAACTTGAAACCACATATCATTTCCATAAACTCACATCGAACAGATAAGAAAGATTCACGCATATCATTTCCATAAACCCATTTTTGAAAAGATAAGAAAGATTCATGCATGCACTTCATTACTAAAATCACCACAATATTTAAGGTGGAATTAAACATCAAATATATAGGAAAACAACTCAATGACTACCTTTCCAAGTAGAGATTCCTCAATCAGAGAATACAAAAAAATATTCAAGCAAGGAAACCAAATAATCGTCACAGAAATAAAAACCCATTTATCTCATGAGAGAAAATTTGTTTTAATAAACACACATAGAGAAAATAAGAGCAACTTAATGGATAGAGCCTATCATGCCTGATAGTGCTTTTGTCGATTCGAAAAATATTTCCAGCTGAGCCTTCACAATTCCTTCTTCTCCAAATGAAATCAACAACCAAAAACTTCCTTCTCAAATGCCTCATATACTTCCATTGGATCAAAAATAGTCCAAGGGAGTTAAAAATAGTAACAAACTGAAAATAGAACTGTTGGTTCAAAGAACCAGATAGCTCCATGCAGAGAAAAAATAGGAATCCATGAAAGACCAAACAACTCCCAATGAATCCTCTCAGATGGTTTCCAAGGCGGTGTGCTCACCAAAAAATGATGACCATAAATGTAATTAATTTCTAGTCTCCCACCTATATCTCCATGCCACAGCCATCTAAATTTTTCGAGTATAAATTCAAAGAGAACATGCATTATTTAACTTTAGAGATGGTGCCAACTAGGATCCCCTCTAGTTTCCATGCCTCTGTCAAATTGATAGTATGTAATGTTTTAAATTCAAATATCAAATCAAATAAATGACTTAGAAATTGTCGCCACTGTCTCATACTTGCAATGCAACTCCCCTTATGTCCCTTTCTATCTTTGAATTAGTTTAGGATATATATCATTAGCTTAGGATCTGACCTTATGCTAGTTTAGAAATTATTTACCTTAGGTTTATAAACATTGCCTTAGGTAAATTTACTATCTTAGGATAGACCATGCCCCATACAAATTTAGCATTAGGTAATAGGTTAGAAATAAACCTATAGTTATCTTAGGTTATTTCCAAATCCCCAACTTTGTAAAACATACAACTTAGATTAGGATGCAACAAGATTAGTGTAACATAGACATAAGGTAGGTGTAGTTTACCTTAGGTTAGAATCCCATTAGGATAGATCTTAAAGATCTAGAACTTTGGTTATTACCCTCAATAGTCCTGAAGTAGGCCTCCATTGTCTTTACACCATTAAACATCCTAGAGAAATTAGAAAGAAGATTTGAGAACACTACTTATAGCAAAATGCAAAGCAAAAACTTCCAATAAGATTAATGAATTTAAATAAACACAAGAGTTCATTCCTTTATTTCCTTTATTTCCTTTAACCTCTGAATGTTAGTTACCATACATATCATGTAATAAGAATTAAAACACACCTTAGATTAATTAAATTGATTAAGATTTTGTTATTATAAAGAGATAATTTGTAAACAATCATTTCCTATTTACAACCTTTATTATCTAAATAGAATGGATTTCTTGCAAGCAACAACATTTCAGAAAAATGAATCCAAGAACAAAAATAAATTATCCATAGAAAACTTGATTTCTAATAGTCAAAAGAATACACATTCTTAGGACAAATCACATGCCAACGCTTGTAATGAAAAAGAGGAAAAGTTAATAGTTTTCTAGAGGTGTTACAACATTCACACTTATAGTGATCAGGATATCTGGATGTCCAACAAGTCCCATGAGGAAAATCACTTTTTCCTCCCGTGCGACCTCATCCTTTGAATCCACCTTTGTAACCTCAACCTCTACCACATCCATCATCAGAATGCCCCTCATTATGATCATGGTCTTGATGTTTTTCCTTTTCCTTATAATTATTTGTAACACCAGTTTGTTGTACACCAACATCAATGGCATCATGGATTTGAT
Organism: Taxus chinensis; assembly: GCA_019776745.2. Taxonomy (NCBI): domain Eukaryota; kingdom Viridiplantae; phylum Streptophyta; class Pinopsida; order Cupressales; family Taxaceae; genus Taxus; species Taxus chinensis. The sequence continues at coordinate 489,871,208 of CM034154.1, forward strand.
CTATTAGTCTAAAATATTTAGTATCATGAGTCGAGGACCTACAAATCTTACAGTAATTGGACACATTATTTATTATCACACACTACAATAACAAGCAGTAGCTTGAAATTTATTACAAGTGACATATCTTGCAATCAACTAACAAGGAGTGCACCAATTTATAAGGGAGTCTATACTTACAATTACCCTCCACTTCACAATTTGTACACCAAATCCCACTGTGTGTCTCGTGTGATTAATTAAAGAATAATTTCTCCAACTATTTTTCCATTTATGTAATTTTTACTTCCAAGAATGGGATCAATCCTGTGTGCACACCACTTATCACCTTAGTGTGCAAAGCTTCTTTAAGTGATTTATGTGGTTCTATGTAAGTTTTATGCAAAATCACCGTTTTGAAAGGCATGATCAGTCCTCTAATGAACCATTATGAATGTTGGCTCACATTTATTTCATAAGATAACCTAGATAGAAGAGTCTTGAACTGAGCATCATATTCCTGAACACTCTCAGTAGTGCCCTGCTTTATATACTTAAGTATGCTTATGCTTTTCTACTCAAACTTGGGGATATTAAATTCCTTCAAGAAAGAATCTCGTAGTGCCATATAGTCCACAAAAGTCTAATCAGGATCAAATATTTTATACCAACTGTGTACGTGTCTCTGCAACATAGTTACGAATGGGCTTTCCTTGTGCTCTAGATCTATAATCCCCTTTACACACCATAATATCTCACACATATGCATGTTATTGTTTGCATATTCAATACCTCTATACTCTAGAAGACAAATAGACATCTCCATTTAAATTTTTTGATGTTGGTGTGGACCTTTCCCACTAGATCCAGAGCCTCAGGTATCCCCTCCTGTATTTCCACAACCTCCAGATCCACCAGATCCTCTAGTGCCTTGGCATCCTAATCCTCTTAATCTACCTTCTTCAATAGTTAAAGGGTTGTACAATGAACTAGCTTATGTTCTGATGGTTTTTCTAAACTTAACGCCCAAAAACTACAAATTTTCACTACTTCTTGATGTGATGCCAAGTTTCTACATGCCTACGTTTTATACCAATGATGCACAAAAAATAATTCCTTTAACTTGTCCTCGAAATAAATTAGATGATAAGTGTGCCATGGATGAATAATCTCCCTAATTAACTCCTGAATTTGATTGTAAATTAACTCTATCTACTAAAAATCTACTTCTCGCACTATCTTGCTGATTACTAACTGTCGTAGAAACTAAAAAACCTAATGCAAAGACTAGGTCACTAGATAGATTCAGATGCACTCCCACCACCCATTTCATCTCTACTAGTGTGCTCTCATCTAAGGTTAAAGAGGGTTCCCTACCATGCTTTCTGAAATGGGGGAGATCTAGATGCTCTAGCTTCACATATTCTATGTGAGCCTTAAATCCTACATGATCCATCTCTCTCCACAACGCCATCCATTTTGTAACTTCACATTACTTCTCTAGATCCCTCTTATGTGCCTCATTTAACTTAAGCCTCATTTCTTCCTTCTATCTCTCTGCCGCTAGGCCCATCATCCTTATGAAACCTGCTCCTGCCCCCATGCTTAGTGGGGTTTAGTTAGCCATTGACTTCATTTCCAAATCCAGGGGTACAATCAAGATCTTGATCGCGAATGAAATACCATGCAAATACAATCCTCTAGTCTCATGAAAAAAATGTAACTCAACAACCTCTAGGAAATCATAATTCAAAACTACATACTCAACAATATAACTGTTTAAAACACCATCGAACTAGAAATCTGACAAGCGCATCTAAATCAAATCAAAATCATACAAGGCCTAAAATTATTCCTACATCTAAACAAGCGTGCAAAACCTCCAATTCCTCTTTGATGCATAAACAACTAGCCACTCATACAATTCTATTAGGAAGATAACAAAGAAAATCTCATATAAGAAGTCATACAGATTCTTATCTAACCCCTTGCATGGATTAAAATCAGGTCCGGTGCTGAATTTAAGAGCATACTCCTCTTTCAAATATACTAACCACTCCTCAATACTAGCCAAGGTCAATTGATATGTATTCATCATGCAACATACTGAAAATCAGCTGAGAAAGAGGTCCCAACAATGGAACAAATGATACACCCTAAAATATACCCAAAAATACTAAGGCATGTCAACACATCACTCAGCCAGAATTGAGTGCTCACCTGAAGCGTGCAAGGGTACTAGGTCCCTCTTTAGATTTTCTTATCTAGAATGTTAGCATGATTGTGCATGTATATATTCATATCCATAACAAGTAATTAAGTAAACCATAGTCTATGTATCAGATCTAGATCTAAGCCGTATGAAATATTGACTAAACACTGATTATCATGAAATTTACAATGCAAGAACTAGATTCAATCACATCTAACACCAATATCTAGCCAATATGATCCATTATTTTAAATAATTCAAAACATTGAATCTTCATACGATTAAGATCTAGTTCCCATGGTTATGTGTGCTAAAAAATCTGTAAGATAACTCTACAATAATTGGTCTCTCCTAAGTTATGCAAATCAATACATATATATATAGGGGTGGTGACTTTAATTTCACCACCCATACACTTTTCAAAAATAGGCTAAATGCTAATAATAGCCATGCACCTTTACAAAGGAATATAAAAGCATGTAAGTTCTCTAATAATAGATTTCCTATAGTCAAATCTAAGTAGAAATCCTATTGTTAGATCAAGACATTACATTGCGCTCTAACTACTGCATATCCCAAACTAGCCTTGTGTGAGCTTCAAGTCTTTATTTTATATCACGTCTCAATTCTCCATCTCCAAAAATAGCATTCACTTGCAAAAGTGGCTAGGTCCTGAATTCAAAATGTTTTGGCACACCCATGTTCCTCCCAAAATTTTTGCCTTCCCATGCGTCTGGTTCCTGCATGCCCAATCCTTATGTGCTCTTCTACTTGAGCTTTATTCTTTGTACTCAACAACCTTTATAGGACAATTATATAAGATAGTTCTTTTTTTTTAGGTTTTTTTTTTCCCAAGATGGGTTTCCCACATTAAATCTTGTATCCTCATGTGTTCATGTGTGTTTACTTCTCTCTCTCTCTCATGGTTGAATGGTTATACTTCATCAAAGTTAAGATAGTTTAATTGTAACAAATTAAAGAAGTGTAAGTTAATTGTTAAAGTTTGATAAGACATTAATTCTCCCTCCCTCTCAGTGCCTATAATTCCTAACAATTGGTATTAGATTTTGGAAATCTTGAATCAAGTCTAACATCTTGGAGTAAATCTTTCTTGAAACACAATCATGATTATCAAGGTAATCCCTAGTAGTAGCTCAAGAGATAGGTATATCAATGAGGATGAATTCTCAAATAAAGATGAAGCTGAGGTAAATACCGAAGTAGAACTTATAAGTGCTCTAGATGAATTGAAACATCAAAGGAAAAAGAATAAAAAATTAAAGATACTAGTGAAAGAATATGAAGAAAAAATAAAGCTCCTTGAGGAAAGTAAGAATCAGAAAGATGAAGATGAAATCAAATAAATTGAATCCCAATTAGAGTTGATCTCATCCTCCCTTAAATTCAAATATTGAAACTCAATATTGAGTTGAAGTCACAAGTTGACAAGCTGAAAAAAGAGTTTAATGCCAAAGAGGAAACTTGTATGAAGAAGAGTTGATATATCTGAGAATTGAATTAGAGAAATCAAAAGAGGGACTAAAGATGTATAACAAGATGGAAAATATCTATGAAGCCTTGAGTGGAATTATGGATAGACGAAAGGTAACAAGTGACAAAACGTGACTAGGCTTCACATAAGAACCCATGAAGAAGTGTGAAGATAGAAAAGTTAGCTCAAGTAGAAACTCAAATATGAAGACAACTGAGTGAACAAATTTATAAGGCCTAACCTATTTATGCAATCTAATGCTTTCATATATGAGATAAATTTTAATGGATATTGATTTTCTTGTCAAAATTTTGGACATAGAGCTGAGGAATGCCAGAAACATGTTATGAATGATCATCCATGGAGGAATAGAAGAGAATAGAGAATGGAAAAATCTATAGGTATGAATAATATAGTTTTCCATAACTATAAAAAAATTTGACATATTGCTAAAAAAAAATTATGAGGTTGCTAAGTTTGATTGAAATCTGAGTCCATACCTATATAGAAATAATAATCAAGTTAGGTTCTTCAATTGTGATAAATTTGGACACTTTGTAAAGAAGTGTTGGAAAAATCAACCTCCTAGGCATAACAACAAGACCCAACTAAAAGGAATATTAAAAAGTTATATAAGCTAAAAATCAACCCTGAGAAAGTTCCAGAGATAGTTATAGGGAATATAAGTCTAGTGCAAAGGATAAAGAACTTCTACCTCAAACAATACTAAAGGAGATTAAGATACAAATAGTATGTTTTTGAGGTACCCAATTAGATAGTGAAATCTTAGAATATGAGGTTACCATATCAAGGAGTAATTCCAAGAAAAATAACAAGATCGCAAGGACAAGAGAAGAAAAAATTGAGTCATCATGTTGCTTTGATGACTTCTTCCTATTTTGAGAAGACCTTATAAGATGGTATTCCAATTCGCTAGGCTTCTAGAAGGTATACACTAGCTTAAAGAAGCATGGTTTTCTTTTCATATATCTACCATTATGAAAATAAAGTGTTCTTCATGATAAAGTTGGGTGAATGGTCCAAAGAATGTTCTTAAATGAAAGTCTCCAACAGTTTTTGTTGAATAGAGTATCCATCAAATTTGTTAAGGTATGTCAGTTTCTAGGAATGTTTTGTCTTGCTTCATGTTAAAGTTCTAGCATTTGCTGAACCTTTTGAGTGTCTTTTGAAGTAGTCATGAAAATATAATTTTATAAATAGATTCCATGGCTTGTATTTATCTTCTTAGTGTTTTTAAGAAAGAAAAGTCTCCATGTTGGTTGTTGAAATGTGTCTAGTTTTTTAGGAAAGGTTCCCATACATGTTGAACTTCTTTTGGCCAAAATTTTGTCATGAAATTTATTACAGTTGCTGCAAGTTTTCTTGATTTCTAAAATATTTTTCTTGTGTTAAGTAGTGTGTCAATAGGTGACAATGTTTCTAAGGTCATCTTGTTTTTTGTCCATTTGTCAAGTTTCAATTATGTCAAAGTTAAATTGAAAATTAGATAAGTACCCTAAACTTGTGTACATGTTCAAGTAATTTAAAATTATGTTTGTGGTTTATCAAGTGATGTCATGTTCATAGGGAGGAGTAGGTCAAAATTAACCTACAAGAAAAATTTGAAATCTTGAAAAGAATTTTACTACTTTACACGAGTTCAATTAGATGTCAAAAGAAGATTTTGGGAACAAATGGCAAGATGGTCTAAAGTAACATTAAATACAGATGGAGATTATGTGGGTTCAAGTTATTCAATACATGAAGAAGGTTTAAGATAAAAAAATATAAAATATTATCTAAGAAGATTTTAACAAGAAGTTAAAGTCTAAAATTCTACAAGTATATATAGGGTAGTGAAAGTGAAGATTAAGGAAGATAGTAAGAGATAGAATTTGGGGCCTCTTTTGATGCAATTATATTGTTGTTTCTAACACTCATTTGAGTGCAAAACAGGGTGCTAAAAAATGGAGAGATTTCAGAAAGCTTAAGTCCAAAGAGTTGGCAGTGGAGCCAAAAACTAGTGAAGTGGAATTGTGGGAAAGCAGAAATGGAAAAGTACATTAAAAAGATGCATTAGGTTTGTAATGAATTTTTTTGAGTCATTCTTATGGTTGAGTAAAAAGTGAAATCTTGTTTTCTTATAGATTCAGGTAAAGAAGGATGAAATGGTTCTAGGGGGTGGTACATGAGTTTGGTTCATGATGATCATAGAAACCTATAAATGGCCAAAATTGGACTAATAAGCGCTGAAAGGATAATTCAGGTATGTAATGTCAAAACAAAAGAATTCACTATCTTAAGGAAAAGTTGAGCTTGGTGTTGAGAATGATAAAGGGAGATGGCTCAATATGGTGAGATAGGTAAATTTACTTTAAATGGATAATTATTCTATCCAAGGTGAGCTTAGATTATGTTGGTACCCATTTATGTATGTCCTATTTTCAGTCCATTTCTACCCCTTGAATCATTTCTCAATAATATAGATCTATGGGGGCTTGGTTTTTAGGATTATTTATCCTTCCTGTTATATATGCTAAGGCTAGGTGGATGAGTATGCAGTTGTTCTTATCATTATTATAAAGATTCTTAAGAGTTCTACATACTTAAGATACAACATAGATTGTATGATGGGTGCAAAGCTGGGATTTCAGATGTGTTTAGCCAAATATGAGTATGGTGAGTGCAATTTATCCCTAAAGCTCAAAAGATAGATATATCCAAAGCTATATGGAATAAATGTAAATCTCCCTCGGAACTCCGATTCAGGTTATATCTTCGATCGTAAACATGTACGAGTGTTATCTATTTTCAGGATTCACCCAAAAATAATCAAAGGGTAGTTTCTCCCTGGGATTCAAGAAGAGGTCCTTATTGGGTATTTCAAATTAAATTATATTTCAAGGTCTAGGGCCCGATTAACTTTTGTTTGGATTTGACATAATTCATGAGTTTTTTTTCCAGACCTGACCAACTGATTGAAGGCAGAAAGAGATAAAGAAACACATTTTTTCCTAGTTCATAAGGGTGAAAAAAGTGACAAAGGCCCACTTCTTTCTCCTATGTTTTTATGATGTTAAGTGTGACACATTAAGATGCAAAGGAAAAGTGGAGTATCCTATTCGAGGGTGTTCATATTTTCTAGAAAAGAAAATGAGGTAATTTAAATATATGGCTAAATGTTTAAATAAATAGTAGTTGCACATGATATAAATAAAAAAAACTATGACTAACATTTACAGTAAAAAAATTGGGGTTCTATTTAATGGGATCTAGCCCTCTACTATATAATTGTACAAAAAAATAAGAAAAACAAGATACATTTCGATACATATAATATAGTGACATGTATATCAAACTTCCATCACTTCAGTCATAGTTGGGGCACCCTTCAAGAACTAGTCATGATGTTGAATTAATTCCTCATGGGCCATGGAACTGAAGACAAATTTTATGTCTCATGTCAGGCCCCTCAACATCCTTTTCTCACACATCTTAGGGATACTCATTCTTGGCCCATTCAGAATGTCAACAAAATCCTTCCTCCATGTAGATGAATTCACCCATTCACACAGACCGAGCCCTCCTCTTTCATATTATTTTGTGCATCGAGCTCTGGTCGGATGTGCCTCTGGAATTGGGGTCACATCACAAAGTTGGGTATTAGGGAGGGAACTCCTCTTCTTGGATTTAAATACATGCAATTTGGCCACAACTTGTATATCTTCCATTGCAGTCTCTAAATCCTCAAGTCACTCCTCTATTATACTTGTGTGATAATCTGAGCATAGACCTTCATTGTTTAGATCCTATGGTTGGGATGAAAAGGGAGCTTTGTTTCAAGTAAGGAAGGGGCATAATAGGCCTTCAACATGTGTTAATGGTCATCGTGAACATGCAGGTAGTGATGAGACTAGTGATTCGTAGGTAACTTGGGATCTAAATGGAATTCTAGGTGAGCTATGTGAAAGCACAGGGTTTGGAAAATAGGGAAGGAAGGAAATCTCAGCTAAGTGATTCAATAAATAAAACACCAGGGAATCCTGATGAGGGAAATCTTGGAGATTGTCTCTAGCATTTGGTACAATAAAAAATTGGTGAATCAGGGCCTTGTTTGGCCCTAAAAGTTGAAATAATTGGCCCATTTAGGATAATTATTCCTTTGATGGACTTGCACTTAAGGAATACAAATCAATTGATATGAATACTGAAATAGAAAGGGATAGAAGGAAGGGAAATGGTTCTAAAATTTCATAGAAGACTCTGAAATGGATAGGTGATGGAATGAAAGGACTGGTAAACCACTTAAATAGGAATGGTGTTGGTGTTGATGTCGAAAACAACATAATTTCACTATTAGTGCCATATTTAATTACGATTTACAAATACGTGTGAGGTTTAAATAAAGATCGATTATTTATGATGAACATGTCACCAAAAAAGGATTAAATGCCCACATATTTCAATAATTTCTTGTCACATTAACCTTTTGCGCCACATCTTGCTTATACACATGTGGAAATTCTAAATATTAAATGTTAAATGATTTGGAAAATATTTGGCTATTTCAGGATGACATATGAAAGATATGGTGGCAGTTGGTAGAATTGGTGGTCATTTATGAGTAATCATTTGTATTTTTCATGGCGGCCCCGAGAAGTTGATGACAATGACAGTTTGTTTGAGTATCTGAGGAATATGCACTAAAACCCTAAGAAGATAAGGTTATATATAAGAAGTAAGAGGGGCTTTAGATAATAGGCAGCTCTTAGAAGGGGGTTCTTAGCAAGGGTAGAAAAGGGCAAGAATATTTTGGGGAAAAATACTTTGGTGGGAATTTGTAGAGGCACTGCTAGCGAGAAGGAAGGAATATGTTATGACGAAGGTTTTTTTCTTTGTGACCCAATTATCAGTAATTTATGTTAATATGATTGCATGTGTCCAGTCATTAATGGGAATTGAGAGCATTAATATATGTTTCCCTTATTTTTTCCTAAGTTTAGTGATTTTATCCTAACAAATTCATCTAGATTCATGACATCTCTATTTTTTGTTGCAAAATGATGTTAAGGTGGATGTGATATGTTTATTTTTTTTGTAATTATATGTGAATCATGGTTGTAACTCAATTTTAAGAATATATTGCACTTAGATATTTTCTAGGAAGGGTGTTATTATTTGATGTTTTTGGGGTGTACCTGAAAACTTAATTTCTTAAATCCATAAAAATATCCCTGCGGACTAAGTAGGATCTGGGGGTATGACTTGTAATTTCTTGGGGGTCCCTTGATCCAAACTATTTAGGGTGATTTCGCAAGAGATTATCATTCTTTAGGTGTACTAAGTTGGATTGTAAGGAATTTAGATCTTGATTTTCCTGGAGCTTTCCCTACAGACCAATTTCCTACAAGATGCTCATTCATTTTCTTCACCAGTTTTCATGTAGTAATATGGACATACAACAGTCGGAATTTTTTTTTTTGGATTTTCACCATTTCCCTATAAGCTCTTTCCCCTTTTCATCTCCATTCTATCAAAATCCCTCTTATTCCCACTAAAAATCTAAAGAACATTAAAAAAAATCCCAACTCACTTGTGGGTCCAAGATTGTCTTGCTTATATTCCAATGACCCACCCGGGAGGACACATTATCAACTGCTATATTTTATGTTTTCTCACCCCCGATCTGAGGTCCCTCATGGCCAACTCACATATAACTAGTGCAATAAACTTTGGGAAAAAATTACTGGTTAGACCAACACTTTCCCTAGCGGTCTGTATTGATTCCTTAGGTGTTATAACGTCTATTGAGCACTCTTTTGAGTGAACATTATATTTTTTGGCTGAAATCGGTTCTAATTTTTTCCTCTTGAAGTCTGCAGAAGATCACCCTAAATTCCCACAACAAACTCCATGCTCCCTTGACTGTATTCTCAGGTTCTCTCACCATGACTTAGGTAGAGTCAAAATTAGCAGGAATAGTAGCCACACCCTTTTTTTTGGTGCCTCTCCATCACTCCCTTAGTAAGGGTGGATGGGCGAATGGAGGAAGATATTTCCCCCAGCTACAAGATGACATCTCAAGAGGGTCCCCCCCTTCATCCGACCTCCCTTCCACATCCAAATTTCTCTTCCCCTTCCCCCGAGGTGTAAATATGGGAGCCAACAGACTAGTCAAATCTAGATCACTCAAGGTAGTATAGATGTAAAACAATGAGAAAACGAGGTATGAGGGAAAATTATGTTGGTTTGATATGTTGTCTTGAAAGACACGAGTTTGGAACATGATGAATGGCTAGAATAAGGACAAGTAAGAGAAGTACAGTCTTAAGGGGATCTTGAAATTGTTTTCACTAGGTATATAGACCTATATGTTGCTAATAAGAGTAAAAAAAATAGAAAACACAATCCTAGGGGGAGATTGTGGACAAGGAAATCTAGTTTCTAGTCTAAGGAAAAAGGTGTGAAGAAGGTTATACATCTGATTGTATCCTATCAATCAAAAGAGTAGCATCATCCAAGGGGGAGTTCCTTATGGTAATTTTGTGATTTGTAAATGCTTATCTATATTTTGATCATGTTGTTGAATATGTGGCCCTTTGTCATAGATGTCAAAGGGGGAGAGAGTACTGCCATAAACTAGGTATGAATTATTTGAAGATGAAGGTGAATGTTTTTTCCATCAAATTTTCTGAGTTTTTTTCCATAAATAATAAAGGGGGAGATTGTTAAACCATGCTCATTGGTGTTGTCATTTATATCAAGTGGTATTGATGGAAAAGGTGTGAATGGTGAAGTGAAGGTTGATTAGTAGTGCCTTCTTAGTAATAATGATAGATGGTTTCCAAGCTTAACACTAGTGTCTGTGTCTCAAAGTAATATTGTAATAATTTTTATGAATGTAAATGTTAAAAAGTATCCACAAAATTTTTTTAGAGTTCTGTGGAGTGTTTCTTAGTTCTTTCCAAGTCATATCCTGGTATTCAAAGTGGATAACAAGTTGGTAACCTATGGTGTGTGATTCCTTGTAGGTATGAGATGGTGTCTAATCCTGTGAAGGATGTACAAACCTTGTAAAGGTATGAGATGGTGTTTCAATCCTACGAAGGATGTAGGAACCTTGTAAAGGATACCTAGTGTAAATGTAGAGTGATAACATGCCTAGTAATCATAAGAAAATGAGATGGGTCAAGGAGATGTACATGGATTCATGACAAAACAACAATGGGAGATGGTATAGGAGTGAAATTTCATGCATATAGGTGTTTATAAGTGATGTGTAGTGGTCTCGGGATATTTTCCCAAGATTTTAGGATGGTTCCATACTAGTTTTAGAGTGTTGCAACTTGAACTTTGAGGTTGACGTCCACTAAAGTTATGTAGAAGGATGATATTCTCGGATCAGATGCTTTATAGGTTTGAAATGATTATTCCAGCAAGTGTAAGAGATTTTGGAGGTTGTGGAGGTATAGGTATTTGAGACTCAAGGAGACATTTCTAACGAGACCAAATTTGTGTAATTTGGAGCTCTCTAGAGGAAGTTATGGTCATTCGAAGCTTTATAGGTCAGGATGAGAAGGATTTAATTACATTTCGGGTCCACATGGTCATCATAAGTCAACATGTTTCATGTATCCCCACTCTAAAAACCCTACAGATGCATAACATGGATTAAACAATGTTAGATAAAATTTCAGGTCCGCCTAGCAGTTACGAAGAAAAGAAGAAAGTTGCAACAAAAGAAAGCTGGTTTGACATCATGAAAATGTGTAGATACATGAATCCTTCTTATTGGTTCACCTTTGAAGTTCTAATCTAGATATGGAAAATGTAAATAATTACTTTGAAAAATCTATGAAGATACGTGGAGCTTCCCTATTAGATCATGTGTCACATTGATCAGAGATAGGTTATTAAAAGGATGACACCAAAAAGGTGTGTGGAGTTGTCTGATTGATTTACATGCTTCACACTAAAAAAAGGATGACACAAAAAAGACATGGAGTTGTCTGATTGGTTTATGAATTTTCACTCATAAAATGTTGTCACCGAAAAGTTTTGTGGATTTGTCTAATTGGTTTAGGATTCACATTTTAACAAGGTCCATGTAAATTAAAGTGAATTGTGAAGTAAGCATGGAGGCTTCTCATTGGCTCACATTTCATGGCAATCAATAGAGGTTATAGGTGGTCTGATATTGTGAAAGGCATGGAGCTTCCTTATTTTCTTACTTCTCATGGTAGCTAGTGGAGGTTAAGAATAGTATGATAGTAAAAATTGTGTGGAGATTTCTTATTGGCTCGTTTGTGGCCATGTATTTGATTGTACAAGTTTGGTGTGAAAAATCAAGAAAATCATCGTAAATTAAAATTTAACCTATGAAAAAATCCAAAATTACAGGTAATGTCTATAAGGATGTCAAAAAGGTGTTGTAAAAGAAATCTTGTTGATTCATCTTGAAAAAAAGGGAGAAATTCATGACACAATTTTGTCTCTATCAGGAAATTCTGTGATGAAGTACATAACAGTGTTGACACAATCCATTTCTTTTGTAAACAACGTCATGTTGGTTGAGCTTCCAAACAAATTTTTATCTTCATGTGAATATGTAAGGTTTGGTTCAAAGTAAAGGAGCTCAAAAGTTAGTCTCATCGAGTAGCTAAAGAAGTGTCACTTGTCAACTTGCAAAAATCAAGTTTCTTTGAGAAATTTTGTATGTAGGAAGAATGGTCATGTGAAGATTCATTAAACATGAAATGTCTAGGATCATGTTTAAGAATCTTTCTTATTTATTTAAGCTCAATTTTACCATGTAAATGTTGTTATTGAATGCAGAGTTTTTTTTTTAAGAATACAGAGCTAGGGGGTTGCTTTTGAGAAAATAAGAAGAGTGTTAGTGTATTAACAATATGAAAAATTAAGAAGAGGAGAGAAGAAATAAGTGTGATTTAATCTAGTTGTCACTATTAGTTGTATGCGATAAAAAATTTAGTATGAAAAAATATGAAAAAGTCTAATTTATTTCTTAGAATGTGGGGAGTTGTTTCCCTTTCAGTTGAAGCTTAATAAATCTCAGTTGCTATTGTACCAAATCAGGGATTTGAAGCTTCCTTATAAGTAGTATCTTACATAATATCAATTGTTTCTAGTTAAATTGTAGGGATTTGAAACTTCCTTGTAAGTAGTAGCTTATAGAAGATCAGTTGTTGTTGGTTAAATTTTTGGTAGTTAAAGATTACTAAAGGTCAAGTAACAGCTTGGCTAAAATTTGAATATGCAGCTCCAAGTTGAGTTGATTCTCAACATGAAATCATTGTATATTTATAGGACAATTTTCCAAGCTAGTTCTTTGGTTTCACTGGGATTTTTTCCCGAGATATATTTCCCACATTAAATTTTTTCTCCTCGTGTGTTCATGTGTGTTTACTTCTCTCTCTCTCTCATGGTTGAATGGTTATACTTCATCACAATTAAGATAATTTAATTTAAAAAAAATTAAAAAGTGCAAGTTGATTGTAAAATTTTTATAGACATGTATTCAACCCCCTCTCAGTGCCTGTAATTATTAACAATTGGTATCAAAGCCTAGTATTATTGAATCAAGTTAAGAAACTTAGTGTAGATCCTTCCTAAACCATAAGAATGGTTATTGAGGCTATCCTTAGTAGTATCTTAAGAGATAGGTATGTCAGTGAGGATGAAGTCTCTGATAAAGAGGACTCCGAGGTAAATATTGAAGCACAAATGATAAGTTCTCTAGATGAATTGAAACATCAAAATAAAAAGAATAAAAAATTGAAGATACTGGTGAAAGAATATGAAGAACAAATTAAACTCCTTGAGGAAAGGAAGAAGAAGAAAGATGAATATGAAATCAAAGAAGTTGAAGCCCAACTGGAGTTGATCTTAGACTCCATTAAATTCAAAGAAGAAGATCACCTAAAACTCAATATTGAGCTGAAATTACAAGTTGAAAAGATGAAAAAATCTTTGAATGCCAAAGAGGACAATTATATGAGACATGAAGATGAATTGATATCTCTAAAAACTGAATTAGAGGAAGAAAAAGAGAGATTGAAGATTTATAGAAAGAAGGAAAAGAGATCTGAAGCCTTGAGTGGAATGTTGGATAGACAAAAGGAAATAGGTGAAAAAACATGAATAGGATTCATTGAAGAACCCATGAAGAACTATGAATATAGAAACGTTGGCTCAATTAGACACTCAAACATGAAGACAACTGAGGGAACAAATTATATAATGCCTAAACAATTAGTCAACCTAATTCTTTTAGATATGAGATTAAATTTAATGGATATTGCTTTTCTTGTCACAATTTTGGACATAGACCTAAGGAATGCATGAAACATGTCATGAATGATCATCTATGGAGGAATAGAAGAGAAGAGAGAATGGAAAACTCAAGAGGTATGAATAATATATTTTTCCATAACTATAACATAATTGGACATATTGCTAAAAAAAAATTTATGAGAGTTCTAAGTATGATTAGAATCTGAGTCCATATCTATATAGAAGCAAGAATCAAGTTAGGTGCTTTAATTTTCATAAAATTGGACACTTTGCAAATTAGTTTTAGAAAAATAAACCTCCTAGGTATAACAATAATACCCAACCAGTCAAAAGTAAGATTAAAAAGGTATATAAGGTAAAAATAAGCCCCAAGAAGGTTCCGGAGACAGTTATATAGAAGAAAAGTTTTGTTTGAAGGATAAAGAACTTCTACCTCAAGAAGTACTAGAGTAGGATTATAACATGAAACATGTATGTCTATCAGTAACCCAATGACATAGTGAAGGCTGAGGTTACCCTATCAAGGATTAATTAAAATAAAAATAACAATATCTCAAGGAAAAGAGAACAAAAAATTTATTCATCAAGTTTCTTTGATGACTTCCTCCTATTTTGAGAAGACCTTATAAGATGGTTTTCCTTCTCTAGGCTTCTATAATGCATACACTAGCTGAAATAGGCATGGTTTTCTTTTCATTTGTCTACCATTCGAAAAATCAAGTGGTCTTCATGATAAAGTTGGGTGAATTGTCCAACAAATGTTCATGAATGAAATTTACCAACAGCTTTTGTTTAATAGAGTCTCTATAAAAAAATTTATGGTATGTCATTTTCTAGGCATGTTTTGTCATTATTCATGTTAAAGGTGTAGCATTTGTTAAACTTATTGAGTGTCTCTTGGAGCAGTCATGAAGAGAGAATTGTATCAATAGATTCCATGAGTTGTATTTATATTATTAGTGTTGTTAAGAGTGTCTTCAAGCAAGAAAATTTTCCACGTGGGTTGTTGAAAGGTGTCTAGTATTTATAGGAAAGGTTCTCATACATCTGTATATTATTTTGGCCACAAATTGTTTCATGAAAGTGATCACAGTTGCCATAGTTTTTTTGAGTTCTAAAAGAGTGTTCTTGTGTTAAGTAGTGTGTCAATAGGTGACAATGTTTGCAAGGTCATCTTATTTTTTTCCACTTATCAAGGTTCAAGTATGTCAAAGTTAAATTCAAAATTGGTTAAGTGCCATGAACTTGTGTACATGTTCAAGTCATTTAAAATTATATGTGTGTGTTATCAAGTGATGTTTTTTTCATAGGAAGGAGTAGGCAAAAACAACCTACAAGAAAAATTTTAAATCTTGAAAATAAGTTTAACACTTAGCAAGAATTCAGTCAGATGTCAAAAGAATATTTTTGGAAAAAAGGAAAAGATGGTGAAAAGTCACATGAACTGCAGATGGAGATTGTGTGGGTTCAACTTATCCAATCCATGAATAATCTTTAAGAGTAAAAATATAAAAGATGAGCTAAGAAGTTGAATTCTAAAATTCTAAAAGCATATTAGGGGTAGTGAAAGGGAAGATTAAGGAAGATAGTAAGAGTTAGAATTTGGATCCTCTTTTGATGAAATTGTATTAATGCTTCTAACAATTATTTGAGTGCAAAATAGAGTGCTAAGTACTGAAGATATTTAAGGAAGCTAAAGGAAAAAGAGTTATCAGTGGAGCCAAGAACTAGTGAAGTGGAATTGAAAGAAATAAGAAAGGACAAAGTACACTAAAAAGATTCATCATGTCTGTAATGAAAAAATTTGAGTCATTCTTATTGTTGAGTGTAAAGTGAAATCTTGTTTTGTTGTAGTTTTATGTATGGAAGGATTTAATGGTTCTAGGGGGATGTACATGAGTTTGGTTCATGATGAACATAGACCCTTATAAATGGCCAAATTTGGGATAATAAGCATTGAAAGGCTAATTCAGGGTTCCAAGGTCAAAACAATAGAAGATTAAGGAAGAGTTGAGCTTGGTGTTGAGCATGGTATAGGGATATGGATGAATATGGTGAGATAGGTAAATTTCCTTCACATGAAGATTGTTTGTGTCTAGGTGAGCTTGGATTAGTCAAGTAGAGATCACTCAAGGTTTATATAGGTGTAAAATAGTGAGACAACAAGGTATGAGGGAATATTATGCTGATTTGACATGCTTTCTCTAAAGAAACAAGTATGGAACATTATGAATGGCCTAAATAAGGATAAGTAAGAGAATTAAAATCTTAGGGGGAGCCTAATTTTTTTTTCACCAAGTATATAAACCTCATATGTTTCTGATAAGAGCCAAGAAAAGAGAAATAATGGTCCAAGGTGGTGCTTGTTATTCGGCCCTAAATTGACTAAGTCCCAAGGTAGAAGGCATGTGCACAATGCAAGCAAGTTGGAAGGTTCTCAAGTAAAGGTGCATGGGAGTAGAAGAGGGTTTGGGGAATTAGCCATATTTCGAAGGTGGTATCACATGAGAAACACGTGAGGGAATGAGTAGGTGTGATGAATGGATAAGGTGCCAGCCTAGAGCCTTGGAGGTCAAGAAAATAATATTCCATGTAGGGTATATTCCCATGAGGATCATTACAGTTAGTGGAGGCCTTTATAAGCTAGCATAAGAACTTGATCATGGAGGACCAAATTTCTATTTGGCATGTAATCTACTCATAGGTGAAACTATGGAACTCAGTTTAGATTCTATTTAAACGAGTGCTTGGGTATAAAATAAATAGAACGAGGAAATGAAGTTCTGCAAGAATTCAGTTACTAAGCATAGATGTATATTCTCGAGTATGAACAAGGAATGTAATGGGAAAGCATAGCTAAGATCTCTATTCAGAGTAACTTTGTAGGGTTGGAATGTTATTTCATGATGTATATGGTTTGAGATGACCTTGTTTGATGTATTATGGCTACTGTAAATGGATTTAATCAATATATGGAGATTTTTTTTTATATATTTTTGTCTATGGACTAAACCCTAGTGTGTTCTCATGTTTTTATGAATCAGATCTAGTTTCTTTTTCTTAATACAATGCTTATTTCCATTGATGGTAAATTTTTGTTTGAATTTGGTATATGTACTTTTTGTTCTTAAGTGAATGCATATGTTTTTGTCCTTGCAACCCATCCTCCATTATTCTATTGTGATGTTTGTTTTTATCTCATGGAGCTTTCCTACTTAGATCTAGATCCACTACCTTTGTATTAGATTAAATGCATGTGTTCTTCTTCTGCAAACCTTTCCTCCATTAATGGTAGAACATTCTGAAAAGAATCACATAAAGGAGGGGCTCGATGCCCGCGTGCACCTTGGGTGAGCACCCAACACTTTGGTGATAGGCCAGTGCACTTGGGTTTAAATGAAAGATTAGAGGGTAGAGGTAAATGAGACTAAATTTTGGTTCCATTATCGGGACCTATTTTTAAGATGTTGTGAGAATGATGTGTGATGATGGAGTGTCTAACCTTGGACATCTTCGAGACCTGACTTAAAATCATAGAGGATGAGTTATCTCATAGGTTCAATACTAGATTTGACTTTGATGCATGAAAATGGCTAAAGGAGAACTTTTATCATGAGCTCTATGAGACATTATTCTATTTTTTCCCAGTAGATTTGTATGAATAGCTCTTAGCATATGCATCAAGGAAAATTTGGTACTATAGACCTCATGTTTAGACCCATGAGGAATATTAGTGGTTGTAGGATGTTTATCTGACCTGGACTCATGTTGTTGATCACTGGTGGAAATGTGTGTTGACCAGTTACACATTGGAGTACGCAATCTCAACTTATTCTTATTTGGAGGTTGTTAAGTTCAAATTCTTGTAAGAAACCAGAGGATATTTATTACTTTCTATGTTGTTATCCATCAAGATATTGATTATTACTTTGAGTTTGGAAGCATTTCCTATGGTTGGATAAAATATTTCTAGGCGTGGGGTGTGGAAGCCGGTATGGTGGAGATGGCTGACCTTGCAGAAGAGGTAGAAAGAGAGGATAGGTGGCTAAAGTATAATGAAGCATGAGAAAGGGTTCAGTAAGATAACACAATTTTTTTAATATGATAGACTTATGGAGACAAAGGTTATGAGAAGGATTTGAGGTTATCATAGAGGGTGTGTGACCTAAGAAGTATTTTCTACCCCATCTTGGCATGCGTAAGAGAGAAACCCCCTTGGGTTCTAGTGAGATCTCCTTATATGAAGAAAGGAGGAGATCCATGAGCATGCATATTCACCCACCTAGTAACCAAATCCTAATGCTTAGTTTTACAATATATGAGATAAGTATTTCTAGTTCAGTTGGTGTTGGTGAGAAGATAATATCAGGTAGATATCATTTTACATTACACCCATCTATTGCCACATATATATTTCCAGTGTTTGGAGGTATTTTTTCTAGTATGTCATTTGGACAAGGTGTGGGTTCATAAGGTTTAGGTATCACATATGGAAGTGGCATGGGAAACACATATGAGAGTGGTTTGGTATCACATACTGTCAGTGTGTAGTTTAGCACAACAGTGGGAATGTAAAGAACAACTTCTTTATGATCCTTACCTATGCAAGGAGGAGGATCTGGAGGATTTGGAGGGATAGGAGCTAGTGGATCTAGTGGTGGAGGAAATTTAGGAAGAGGTAAAGGTTCTAGATCTAGTGGGAAAGGGCCACAAAAAACTCAACAAGTGGTTTTTGAGATGTCCTTGCATTTCCTTGATTATAAGGGTGTAAAAGATGCTGCAAAGCATGTACACAAGTGTGAGTTGATATATCACAAGAAGGGTATTACTACCCCAAATTGGAAGTAAATTTAGTTTGTAACTATGTTGCAAGGGCATACACATAGATGGTACTATAAATATGATCCACACCAGACAGTGGTGGACTTTATTGCGCTGTGTGATGCATTTTTGGTAGATTTTTACATTCCCAAGTTTGAACAGAACAACATCAACACTCTGAAGGAGATCCAACAAGGTATGATAGAGAATGTGTGGGAATATGACACATGTTTTAATACTCTCTTATCCAAGTTATATTATGATATTGATCCTTCACAGCATGCTCAATGGTTCATCAGAGGATTAATAACACCGTTCAAGTGGGTGATTTCACATAATACCTTCACTAATCCACATGAGGCCTTGGAGGATACCTTTCACACTGAGGTCGCTAGGAGCATTGATACTAGAGTTAGCCAATTTCTTGAAGAAAAAATTACTACCATAACGAAGTATCTTGAAAAATTGATAGTAAACTCAGCTTATGAGACTCGCAGTGGGTTGTGGTACATAGATTGTGAAGTGGAGTGGAACATGAAGGAAAATTGTCCTTGAAAGTAATTTTGCATAATGTCAGTAGACTATGATATTTTCCATGGATATCATGATGCAAGTAGATTCCCATTGTTGCACAACATAATCCATAAGAATGTGTCTTGTTATTGTAAGGTTTTCACCTCTACTACTAATGATACAAAGGATTGCATATTGACAGACCAAATCCATGACACCATTAATCTCAGTGTGCTCTATACTAGTATTGTAAGTAGCTCTAAGGATGACGGTCATCATTATGAAGGCCAAAAAGATGGAGGATACCATGGAAGAGGCTTTTGAGGAGGATTCAGAGGTCATGGAAATCATGGAGGAGGAAGAAGTGAATTTCCTCATGGAACCAGCTATAATTATGGATCAAGTGAACACTACAAGCGTGATGCCATAATTTTTTGTAGTGTTCATGCTGGGGTAATAAACACAAGTATGAAGAGTGCCCATATTTGTATGACCATGTGAGAAAGAACTAGAATAAGGAAAAAGGTTTTGGGATGGTGAGTGTGAAGAGGAATAACCCACAATGGATGATGAGGGTAGTGCTTAACTGCAAACTAGAGCATGTTTTGGTTGCTACATGTGTTGAGGTTACATGTTCCTGAGAGGAGCCAAAGCAAAGGCATCTTGTTATAAGATATCAAGTGATACATGTGAGATATAATGATCTTACACATTGGAAGGAGGTGTACCAAGAAACCATAGAGATGATTAGGAGTTTTCAAGAAGAAATCTAGCGTATGAAGGATAAATTACACCAATTGAAGAAGAAGAAGAGAGATGAGGTTCTAAAGAAAGATATGGATGAGGTTAGGGAATTGTTTTGGATGTTGTAGAAGGAGAACATTATTCCTCTATTGGGAGAATAGCTGTGAGAAAGATACCACACATTGGAGGAGGGTACGAGAGACAAATTCTACATGTTAACTGACCTCCTCACAACATTGATTATGATAAGGATATCACACTAAATACAATTATTGATGGATGGATCTTGAGTAATATATTAATTGAAACAAGCGCAGAGGTTAATGTCCTACTCTAGATGCATGTAATCAAATGAGAAGTCCCCCATTACATCCATCTTCGAATGTGTTATACATGGCTAATTGGATAAAGGCCATGCCTCTAGGGGTGTTAAAAGATGCATCTATAAATATTCAAGGGGAAAAGTTTTTTGGGGACTTTGAGGTTCTAAAGGTCACTGAGGCTGATAGTTTCCTAGCATTACTTGGTTTCCCTTGGTTCTTTGTAAATAATGTTGGCTTACATTTCAATAAGGGCTACATCAGTTTTGAGAATAAGTAAGAACACGTGATCATTCAAATGACTGATGGATGGTTTGTGCCTTATGTGGAACCATTAGGTAAAGAATAATTAAACAAGATATATGTGCGCACCATCAGGGACCCAGAATTTGTTCAACCATTGAAGGAAGGGGTCATTCAATGGGATGATTCATAGTCCATAAGTGATACAATTGGATTTACCTATGATAATTGGGTGTATGGGACATACAAGTTGGTTGGAAGGCATCTTATAGGACAAGAGTTGTCAAAACATGCTCAATTAAGCATTTGGGAGGAAAGTAGTTACCACTATACACTGGGGAGGGAAACCCTTATATATTTTTTTGAGAAACGGAGATCCATCGGAACTGTCAAGTGGAGAGAATGAATATGCTTACCTACAATTTGTGCGAGGTAGTAGCACATTGGTGGGAGACACATCAAAATAATCTTCTATAATGGCGCAAAGTGATAATTTATCTCGATTAGGTTTCTACGAAGTAATGTAACATCTTATATTTATGACTATAATGGAAAGGGACCCACCTCATGCCATGTTCTTGATTGTGAGAAGACTTCAATGGGAGGTGTGGAAGCTTTACCCCCTTCCCTATGGGTACATAACTTTTACTCCACCTTACAAGGTTGTGTGCACACCTATTACATCCATTTAGAGTTATGTCGTCAAACAAGGAATTGGCAGGAGATGATGTAGGATATCATCTAGACCTTTGAATATAAATTCCCTAAGAAATTAGCGAATGAGGCACTACGGGTGGTCAAGTTCCTTACGTTGGGAGATTGTGTAATGGCCAAGGACTGAATCTTGGAGCTTATAGGTGAACCCAACTTAGGGGCAGGATTCACTAAAGAGGAAGAGGTGGAAAAAGTACAACTTGAGTGTACTTGTATGGAAAAATAGAAGGGTAAGTTGGTGTACTTGGTGCATGGCGAGGAGATGGAGAATTTTCATGTTGAGAATTTAGAAGGGATGTGTGATATCTTAGATAAGGAATATGAGAAAGCGCACACCTACCATGAACCCTTGAAAACTAAGAATGTTAACATTTGTATCGAAGCAGAGCCTAAGTAAGCTATTATTGGAGACTACTAAAAAGACTAGGAGGTTTTGAAAGTAGTTGAATTACTGTGTGATTTCCAAGATTTGTTCTCACATAGTTAACATTTACTTAAAGGATTTCACCCCTCATTATGAGAAATGAGAATCAAGTTAAAGGATTTTGCGTGCCTGATTCAAAAGAGAACTTATAGGATGAATCTGAATCTTTGTGTCAAAGTTAAAGAGGATATTGATAAGATGATTGTATCTGGGATCATAGAAGCCATTGAAGAATCTGAATGGGTAAGCCTGATGGTCCTCAATATAAAAAAGGATGCAAGAATAAGGATATGTGTAGACTATAGGGATCTCAATGCTACATGTGTTAAAAACCCCTTCTAAACCCCATTTATTGGAGAGATTCTGGAAGGTATAGCTGGCCAAGAGATCTATTATTTTATCGATGGATTCTCAGGTTATCACCAGGTGAGAATTGTGAAGGAAGACTAGGAGAACACAAATTTCACCACTGAATGGGGATGTTTTTCTTATAAGGTCATGCCTTTTGGAATGAGGAACACACCTATTATGTTTTCACGCATTGTGGTTAAGGAATTTTAGGACTTCATTCACATATTTCTGTAATTCTACCTAGATGACTAGACAATTAATGGGTTAGTCAAGGATCATTGTGACAATATATGGTTAATGTTTGAGAGATGTAGATGGTTGAGCATCTCCCTGAATATTAAGAAATGTGTTTTTTCCACTCATTTTGGCACGTTGTTAGGAAACATTATTTTCAAAGAATCCTTACTATTAGATCCCACAAAATTTGTTGTTATAGTAAGATTGGAGGTTCCTAATAGTTAAAGCAGGGTGTGTGGATTCTTAGGACATATGGGGTACTACAAGAAATTCATCAAGGAATATGCTCAGATGTCCATGCTCCTAGAAGAGTTATCAAAACAAAAAAGTAATTTCTATTGGGGGGAGGCACAACAGGTGGCATTTGACACATTGAAGGAAAATATTACCACCGTGCCCATTTTGTGCTTTCCCTCTTGGGATAAGCCTTTTCATGTTCATGATGATGCATTTGGTATGGCTATTGGAGAGGTCTTAGCACAAGTAAGAGAAGGGATTGTTGACCATCCCTTTTATTTTTATAGCCATAAGTTGACTTGAGAAAAATATAATTATACCACCACAAAGCATGAGACATTGTAAATGATCTACATGCTACAAAAATTTAGATAGTACTTGCTGGAAGTTACACCTTTTATTTTCTACACGGACCACATGGTATTAAAGTACTTGGTGAAAAATATTGTTTTACAACAATGCATATGTCATTGGGTCTTATTATTTCAAGAGATTGAGTTTACAGTTGTGGTGAAACCAGGGAAAAGTAATTTGGGACCTGATCATTTGTCAAGAATTACTTTAGGTGAGGATGCGTAGAGTATTGAGGATAATATTATAGATGCATATTTATTTAGGCTAAATCATGCACCCTTTTACTTGTAAGATATTAATTTGTTCCTACGAACAGGTGGGGAACCAAAAGGGATGAAGGCATTAGAAAGAAATCAGTTAGCCATACGCGTCGTGCCCTATATGTTAATTAGTGGAGACTTATACACGATAGGATGTGATGAGGTTTTGCGTTGGTGCATACTAGAGCATGAGCACACTAAAATCATGGAGGGGGCTCATGGTGGAATTGTAGGAGGACTCTATGTAGAAAATGTGACTGCGCACAAGATCCTTTTAGCTAGAATTTGCTGAAAAATGGTTTACAAGGAATGTATCAAGTATTGCAAAGCCTGTGATCACTACCAAAACCTTGGTAAACTAGGGAAGAGAGAGGAAATGACATTAAGGCCTATCACCAGTGCATAGTCATTTGAAAAATGGGTAATTAACTTCGTAGGCCCTATTTCCCCAGCCACATGAAGGAAAGTTTTGCACTATATCATTATATGCACATAATATCTTACAAGATGGATAAAATTGATGCCTATGAAGGATTGCATGATAGTGACAATAACTAGATTCTTGTGGGAGAACATAATTAGTAGGTGTGGATTCCCATTGAGCTTAACAAGTGATAGGGGTACTCATTTCCTAAATGAGATAGTTAGCAACCTATTGGTAGAATTCATGGTGGCACATTAAAAGACTACCCCTTATCACCCATAAGCTAATGAGAAATTGAAATATTTTTTAAAAAAATTGAGTCACATGTTGACCAAGATTTGTGATGTTGGTAGATGGGACTGGGATGATAAATTTTCATCCGTGTTATGGTCATATCATACTACTTATAAGATATTGAAAAAGGCCACACATTTTTAATTGGTGTTTGGTGTAGAGGCTATCTTACCTATTGAATTCATGTTATCCTCACTGCATATTGCGTTTGAAGGAGGTTTAGATGATGAACAAGTGCTTGAGGAAAGAATTAATAATTTAATGTAGTTAGATGAAAGATGTACAATATCACAATGGAGTTAGAAAATGGAAAGGGCCAGGAAAAGGGCATGGCATGATAGACACATCAAGAACAAGAAGTTGGAGGTTGGGTAGATGGTCTTGTTGTATGATTCCAAATTTTTGTGCCACCTAGGGAAGCTCAAGGTACATTGGTTGGGCCCATACAGTATCACTTACATACTTGGTTCAGACACTTGCTAGTTAGAAGTGTTGGATGGGACAAGGTTTCCCAGTTTCTTTAACAGGAGTAGGCTGAAGCTCTACTATAAATGAATCTTTAGTTTGTTTGTAAATAAGGAAATATTGTCAGTTAGCTTATGATTTACCTTAAATGTAATTTCATTTCTTTGTGTTTACCTTTTTCATTACTTTGCTTTTCCTCTTCATTTTTGGCATGTTTGCGCACCAGTAGCCTGTTACTTTTTAAAAGTATTTTTTTATGTGTAGAGGACCATACATCTATTTAGTATGGGATGTAAGGTGTCAAATAAAATTTACTATGAAATAATGTGGTAAGGACAAGTGTTGGTAGTGATGTGCATAGGTGTCCCAAGTACGAAATTAAAAAGCACCTGGGTTCAAAAAAGCATGCATAGTAGAGGTGATCATGAGAGAATATTGTTGTCAAAAGACTTTGAGAAAACCAAGTACAAGGGTAAAAAGTACAAGAGAAACATGATGTAGGTGAAGGAAATAAATTGGTAAAGGATGCAGAGGTTTACATACTTTGGCATGGGGAGTGTGCACAAGTTAGTCTAGTATCAAAGAAGTCTTGCATGACAAAATGTTGTAAAAATTTTCACGTGAGTTTATGCACATAGGGAAATTTTTGGACAAAACATGCTGAGGGATGTCATTAGGAAAAGCCAACTTTAACGCATTTTTATGTTGGTAGGTGGCATTGTATTTTGTGTAAGAAAGATAAAAAGCTATAAATAGAAGGCCAGGGATGAATTATTATTTTACCTTACGTTTTGTGTCGAAGAGATCTTGTGAAATAGGGCATCCTTGCGAAGAGAAGAATTTGTAGAGATTTGAGTGCGTAGAAGAAGATTCAACAAATTTTTGAACTAGAGTCAAAAGGGAGTACATGGGTGTTGGTGGAGAAGTGAGCTTGGAGGATTCCTATGGGTGTTATGATGTCTTGTGGAAGGACATCTCTCCAGGTTAGGGTTTACATAGCTAGGACACAAGATTTGGAGTTTTTATAGAGGAGTAAAGTGGTAGGACTAAGAAAAGTTAGGTCAAAAAGGAAGAAAGAGTTTACCTAGACCGAATGAGAAGAAATGGCACCAAGGAAGGGATCCAATGTTTCACTGAAGAAGGGAAAGGGAAAGAGCAAAGGAAAACCCATTGTATCAACAAGTTTTAATGAAGAATGGTATGTAGAAATGCAATACCCAAAAGGCATGTTGATGGGAATGGAGTGGGTTTCTCATGTGTGTAAGATGGCCACAAGTGATTATAACCACATAACATATACCATAGAAAAGGAGAAGGTGCTAGAGTTTTTTTGTTCGACTAGAGAGAGGACACATGATGATAATCATGTTTATGATGACTCGATGAAATCCATGTTGGAGAAGGTCAAAATATTGCAACTCAATGAGTCTCCCTATTTTGGTAAACCTGATAGGTTGTACCATTGGTTTATGTCACACATACATGAGGATTATTTCTACTTTGTAGGAAAGAGGATTCACCTAACTTCCTAGTTGATTTCAAATTACACGGGACTTATATGCATAGGAGAATCCATGGAGGATGATTTAGATGACAAGGATGCCATCAAGGAGATAGCCATAGAGTACAAGTATAAGAAGGGTTCATGCTACTTTGACATTAGCAAGATCACAAACCCAACTATGAAGATGGCCCCACATCTTCTTATCAAGATGTATGGACAGGGGCACTAGAAGCAAGTGAACAAGAGATGGTTGAACATCTACAAGAATATTTCAGAAGGAAAAATCTACAACCTCTTATCCTTCATTGCAGATGATATTATAGATGTGGCACATGATGGAGATAATACTATGTATGGTAACATTCTCTTTACCATTGTGTTTTCATAAATTAGAGTGCCTAATGGGCCGAACAACTATTTATGGGAATACCTTGATGAGAACCCCTCCCCTGTGAAGAGGTTCGAATCCTACACTTTTTACTCAATGATTGCATCATATAAAGCACACTTAGATAATTGGTATAATTGAATGCATGATGCATTTGGGGTAGAATGGAGAATCCCAGAGAAACTTACAGCCTTGGTGGATGGTGAGGCTGAGTTTATTGTATACTAGCACTTATGTATAGGTAGATTTACTTTTATTGATGGACCAAAAATCCCTTGGTGTAAACTACCCTTTGCCTTCACAGGGAAATACTTTCAAGGTGTGGTCAACAGGTTCAAGGATGTAAAGAAGTTTAGATTTGATCTAAGTGAAGTAGATTAGGATCACTGCGTACTATGTTGGGGTCTATTTTACCCTAAGAAGTACACATGTGTGGAGAAGTATGTCTCCCATAAAGTAAATATGATGAAGCTAGTGTCAATTCCTATTGCAGGTAAAATAGAAACAAGGGTGTATATCCACCTACACCCAAGTTTGATAAGGGTACATTCTTGGAGGATGATGTATCTATCTCGAAGGACCCTTCCTTGAAGAAGGGAACAAAGAGAAAAAGGGTAGATACCATAGCAAGCATGGCGCCAAGTGCACATACCATTCAGAAAACAATCGCATAGGAGTCATATGTAGGACCAAGTACCTACACAAGGAGGAAGAAGTCCCCTATTAAGGAAAAGATACCAGAAAAAGAAGATTCCCCTGTGTTAGAGGAGTGGTTAGTGAAGAAGAAGTAGAAAGTGGTGCAAAGCTCAGAATTTGAGGAAACGAAGAGCATGAAGGGTGATGACTCTGAGGAGGAGGATGAAGAATGTGAATAAGGTAAGAGTCCCCTTGTTCATGATATACACGATTCTGATGAAGAGCGGAATGAATATGAAGAAGGCACCCACAATATAAGAGGAACTAAGGAAGTAGACATGCTTGCGCAGAATACCTTGACCCTAACTAGAGAATAAATAGATAACATAGTAGAGAGGTAGGTGAAGGGTATTATACAACACTTGGTGGAGCATGAGGTGGAGTGTAGAGCTAACGAAGTGTTAAAGGAAATAGAGGAGAGCACGAGTTAAGGGAAAAATTATGGAATCATGGGTGCATACCCCCTCCTAATAGTAAGTGTCCCCAAGGCAGCTTGCATAGGTGGAAAATGCATAGTAGTGGTGCGGGAACACCTCATGAATTATATTAATGATCCAAACAAGGTACTACACATGCATTTCCAAAGTAAAGTTCCCACATGCCAAATCCTTACTTGGTCTTATTTTGATGAAGAGGGTGTGTACCCATGCAGAAGGAAAATGTTATCCTAGGATTTTTAGACCCATGTTGATGAGCCCAAGTTCGAGGTTAATAGTGATGCGTTGATGAATATACCAAGTGCCAAGGGAATAAACCCTCTAGTTGATTCCCAACAACTGTCAGATGGGAAATTTTACAACAATCTCAACAATGTATCTGTGGAGGTGGAAGCAATACTTTTCAGTAGAAATGATAGAATAAGAGTCTTCGAGGAGGAGATTGAGATAAATAATGAGGAGATTTTATGCACCAAAAATGCATGTGCTACATTGTCGGGAAAATGGTTACAATAGTCCCCATTGATGATTCAAAATCCTTTCAAGAAGTTGTTCGAACTCCAAAAACCCATTCACGGTATATATTTGTAGCCTAGATAGCCTTACTTAACTTTTCTATGCATTTTTCCATCTCCCCGTTTCTTTTTTTACTTATTTTGGCCTTCAGTGCTAGGACCGCCGCCCTGCTTGGGCAACAGTTCTGAAATCACAACCCTATGTAGGGTGACAATCTTGCCCACTTTTTCTAGAATATCCATGCGTGTTTTAAACATGTAAAGGTTCACTTAAGTTTTCTTTTTGCATGCATCTGTGAGCCAAATTGGCTAAAAATAACCTCATTTTCTTGGTTCTCCTTGTTCCTTCTATTTTTAATAAGATTTAATTAGTTGGAACTACCTCTTATTTCCTTGTGAATGAAGTAACCTCCTAGTCTCCATTCTTATATATTCCATGCTTGTATTAAAGTAAAAGGGGGCCTGAGAATTTTGTGTATTTTGCATTGTATTGTTGTTACGATCTTGTTAAGAATTACATAGCCAAGCTCTGATCTCTTGTGCTATCTCTCTTCTACCTGCATTACATCCAGACTACCATCAAACTGTCATTACTCAAGTGCCATCCTCCTATTGTTGTTCTTTCATTCCCAATTCCTTGTACTCATATGAACACTTAGAGAAAGAAAGGAACAAACTGAGGGGACATACTACTGCATAGCTGGATTTACCTATGTTATGTGAATTCCAGGTTGGATTTGTTGTTTGATTTCCTTCATTCTTAAAATTTTTCATTGTTACATCATATCAAATAGAGTAGAAACAAGTTTCTTTTCATTTTCAACTAGTTAGTTAATTTCCAAGAGGGTTTGAATATTTCATAGCAATCCCTAGTGACGGATCCTATTCTTCCCATCCATGTGGATGTGTAGGAGAGAATATCTGTAGGAGGTTATCTACACATCATAGATCATTTGGAAAAGCTATTTTTTAAGTTAGTTTAGTTTCCATACACTCAGCACAGGTGAATAACCACACCAGTTTATCTCACTTGTTTAGTTTTAGTGTAGAAGTCGATTTGATTATTTAGAATAAAAGCAAATTGTTGTTTGTGATTGTAATATTTTAGTTTTTTGACTTTTTTATATTAGTTTCCTTTCAGCAGTAGTATAGATTGTTAATGTCATTCAATTTACATGGACACTTAAAACTAGATCAATACTTAGATCCATGTTAGGAAAAAAACCATAGGGAATTTACGCTACCTGTTCATAGCCTCTAAATATCCCCTTTGTCAAATCAGATACCAGGAGATCAAACTACTAGATCTTAGTCATTGATCCTCCTATATTTAGCCACACACATTCAAATAATGGCTTCTTCAGCATGACCTTGAGGGTTGAGTGCAGTTTAAGGTCAAGTGTTCATTTTCCTCCCTAAAAATTGGTGAACCTGATGTGAAGAGCTAGTCTCTAAGCTTTTCCACTTTCATCCATTATTTATTCTGTGGGTGTTCTTATACCCCCCGAATATGTCGAGATATGATGAGTATGGTTAACCCATCCTATGTTTTGACATGTACCATTACCAATAAAATATCCCACAACAATCACCTTCACTTTCAACATGCGTAGACAACCGCTCATCCAATCAAAACCCTCTGCTTCAAGGAACCAATGTTGGTTCTTTTATACACATTGACTAATTAGATCAGGTCACTCAGACATACCCCCTTAAACAATCAAGTTCAAATTACATGACATTCACTAGTGAAGTGAGTTAACATCCTTGGGTATTGTTTTAATAACCCATTACTGTGTAATCCAATCAACTCCCCCATCTTGATGAGGAGTATTTAGCACGATATGCTAGGAGTGAGTAGTAACTCCAACAAATGAACCAATATTTCAATAGGTTGCAAAGACAAGGTGATGTCCTACTTCAAAAAAATAATGCTACCCCACCACCAACTAACAATACAACCAATGAGGGGTGGCAACATCACGAACAATTCATATCCAGAAACCATACTCCTCAACAACCTCTAAGGGTTCAACCAAATGTACCTAAGGAAGGCACTGCCCCGTCAATGGGTGATGTCATTTCAAATTTGGTTAATAAATTCAAAGAGTTAGAGCTTTCCAAAAACACACAAAATTCATATGTAGGTTAAGCATGGACTCCTTCCTACCCACAGAACTATGAGAAAATACTGATAACACAGAATCCTCTAATCTACATGAATACTCCGAACCATGGGGATTTTTTAACTAGGACAAGTACCTTGGGTATGCCTCCTCAAGCCACATATGGGTACCTACAATAGGCACCAACTGGAAGTGTGTTCTCAAACACTATACCAACCAGAAATGTGACGTTCCCTGGCTTTGTACCTTCATCTCCATATCAAGGTAATCAACCCCCTTATTTACACATGTATTATAAATCTCCACAAGGGGACATGTACACCTACCCAGGTTCATATGGGCAACCGTAGGGGATTTCATATGCCCCACCAAATGTCTATGATTTCCCATTTTAGTAACCAATGCAGCACCCACCTCCCCAATAAGGGTCTTCAATGGTGGAAACATATGCAATGGGGACTTATTCTGAATATCTCAAAGAACCCGTAGATTTCTCCATTTGGAAAATCATGCTCTTAAGACCCTTGCCTAATCTCTAGAAGTTCAAAGGGGAGGGCATTCCTAATGCCCACATCAAGGCTTATGCAATGGCCATTTGAGATCTGATCCCATGGGATGTAGTTGTTACAAATATTTTCCCTAAGACACTAGAAGGTATTGCTCTTGAATGGTATTATAGGATACCAGAGGCTTCAATACACTCGTTCAAACAACTCGTATCAGATTTTATCAATGCTTTTGATATGGAAAAGATTTTGTGAACATGAATTAGGGAATTCCTTCATATCAAACAAGAACATAACAAATTTATAGCCCACTTCATTCAGAGGTTGCGACATGTTCTCTACTCTTCTGCAAGTGCTCCAAACATGGATCAAACAGAACTTTGTGATTTTTTCCTTCACTCTCTAAACAGAGAGATGAAGGAAGAGGTTCAAAAATTCCCACTAAGGAGCTATGAAGAGGTGCTAGAGGGTGTTCTTCAGATTGAATAAGCGTCATTTGACAGTGGTCGTAAGACCTATAGAGAAAATGGGAAGTTAGTCACTCCTACTCAAAGAACTCCCAGTTACTCCAACAACACAAATAACAATCAAGGACCAAAGATCCTTAATAAGAATCGTGGAGTCATGACCGACGGTGTAACTGATTAGCCCAAAAATCCTAATGTTGTTAATCCCACTGGTACAGGTGCTAAAAATAACAACAACAATGACAAAAATAAGAGAAACAACAATTTCTCACCCTCAGTAAATGTTATGGATTTGAATCATCCCTAACAATAGAAAAAACCTCAGAAATAAAGACAAATGCCAATCCCAAGCCCTAGTCAATACCCCAACCAATTCTAGAATTAGGGGTAAGGGTTCTAAAGTGTTAATTATAATAGTTAACAACCTAATAATAACTGTAGTTTCAGACCACAAAAAGGAACAAACCAAAGGCCTTGGGATTACGATCCTTACTTGTATTGTTGTTACCATAGGGTCCATGGGCATGACTCAAGAAATTTTCGTGATTGTAATAATTTTTTGAAGTGTTTTTCAGAAGACCAAAGATAGTTATTTGTTGACATGTTTTTAGCAAACCTAACTGCACCTAGTAAAAAATCCTATATGAGACCAGTGTCTCTGCAGAACACACCATTGGGAATCTTCAACGATCCTCTCGCTATACATCCAAAGGATGGTAAACTAGATCCTAATGGTTTGAATAAATTTATTATAATAGGGACTCATGATCGTGAAGCCAAAACTTTTTCAAACCCACAGGTGGAACCTCCTTTGGATGGTTTCCAGAAAATGAAGATTGTAGGTTTGGTTGAGTTAGATGTTAAAACCCAAATTAACTCCGTAAAAAGAGCCAGAGACTATTCTTTACAACCAATCCCGATCTATCTAGTTGTGTTAGATAATGACCATGACACACTATGAAATCAAATAGGGGCTCATCATTTAATCAGTGATCTAACCAAGACCTTTTCACACATTTCCTTTTTGGATGAAGAATTCCCCCACTCATCGAGCTGCTCTTTAGAAGTGCTAGGCCTTGGTCATTTGATTAATGTTACCCCTCCGCTAGAGGTGCAGATAAACCATATATACTTTGACATTTTCCCTACAAGGAAACCTGAAAGGGATATTGGGTTTGTATTTAACATAAGTAAGATGCCTACGAATGTTGAAATAGCTTGTAGAGGTGATTTGGCCTTGTTTTTACAGGTTTGGATCTATAATAACTATGTGAAAAACATGATGGTGAATGATGGGGCAACAGTTAATATAGTCCCCTTCTCTTTTCTTCAAAAATTAGGATACAGGGAGACTAATTTATCCTCAACATGAAACATGTTGAGGGGTTATGATAGTCTCAAGGTAACCTCGATTGGAACCATAGTATTACTGGTTACTCTTGGGCCAAAGATGATGCTTACTAATTTTTATACTATAGATTTGGAAACCAACTATAATATGATCCTTTGACATCCTTGGATCCACCGCATGAAAGCAATCCCCTCCACTCTATTCCAAGAGGTCAAATTCTTGCATTTAGGGAAATTCTTTATCACTCAAGATGATCCAAAGCCCTTTCATATACATTTGGCCAACTTGAATAAAAATCTAGGGGTCCACTTTGAATTCAAACTTCCTACGAGCCAGTTAAGGAAACCAGAAATGATGGTACCAGAAGAAAAGTTGGTTCCCATAATGGAATTAAAGTTATGGGTTTGATCGATGGTATTTTAGTGGTCAAGGATGAAAATATTGTTCTAGAGATGGTATCGTTAGGAAATACAACAAATATTGTTGAGCTATTAGAAAAGGATTTTCCTATCCTTCTCC
This sequence comes from Taxus chinensis, assembly GCA_019776745.2. Classification (NCBI taxonomy): domain Eukaryota; kingdom Viridiplantae; phylum Streptophyta; class Pinopsida; order Cupressales; family Taxaceae; genus Taxus; species Taxus chinensis. The sequence continues at coordinate 489,904,115 of CM034154.1, forward strand.
CCTTTGATTCCATGGGTATGGTACATGCCTTAGGACTTGGTTCCCTTCTAGTAGATGAGGTTTGCATGGTGGAGGTAGCCAAGGTAAAAGGAGAACTTATAAAGGATGAATCAACATCCATCTTTCCAAGTAGTTTTTGGACCATCCATTTTGATGGAGACAAGTGTCGCTTTGGTGTCAGGGCAGGCGCGATCCTTACTTCACCCAAAGAAAGGGTTTTACCTTTTACTTTCAAATTGAATTTTAAATGCACAAATAATGGGGCTGAGTATGAGGATCTCCTATTAGGTCTCACTGTAGCTAAGAGAATGGGCATCCTCAATATTATGGTGTTGGGCAACTCACAGCTATTCACAAATCAGATATCTGAGGTATATGAGACTAGGGTTGAACACCCACAACTCTACAAAATAGCCATGTTGGGCCTAACTAAGGGGTTTGACTTTATATCAATTGAGGTAGTTCCACGTGAACAGAACCTCTTGGAAGACTCTATAGTAACTTCCACCTCACGCTTCACCCCAAGTAGTGACTTAGAGGACACCAACTTCATGGTTTCACTCCGTGTTAAATCCTTGATTTGTAAAGCACCAATAGCATCAATGTTGACATACGTGGAAGCTAAGGATCATCTTGACTCTTCAAACCCTATTGATGGGGATGAGTCAACTGTAAGTTTTTTAAACACTTTGGTAGAACTGCATCTTACCTGTCATGAGGTAGACCTTTCCCTAATTCCACGTTCCTCTTCTTATCTTGTGAATCCCATGATTGATTCCTCTCCGAGGAAAGATCTTGAGATTTACAAAGTAGAAAAAGAAGGGGACTTGAAGTTTCCTCTAGTACCACCTAAGTTTGAGGAGGGAAATTCCTCCTTAATTGAGGGAACGATTGATATAAACATCAGAACAAAGGAGGAGCCAAAAATCTTAAAACTAGGGTCCTCTTTAACTACTGAGGAAGTAGAAATTCATACCAAAATCCTCAAGGAACATGAAAAATCCTTCACATTTAGTTACAAGGAAATGATAGGAATTTCACCACACATCATAGTTTTAAATCTCATCACCAAGCCGAATGCCAAACCAATTAAGAAGAATTCAAGACCTATGAAGCCAAAGGTTTCCCTTATGGTAAAATAGGAATTAATGAAGCTTATCTAGGTATAATTCATCAAGCCAATCGATTATTCACAATGGGCATCTAACATTGTCCTCATTCTCAACAAGTATGGAAATATTCGTATTTGCATATAAATTTGGTACATTAACAAGGCTTTTCCCAAGGGTGAATTCCCACTACCATCCATTGATGTTATTGTTGATGAAACAACTGGATTTGAGTTGTTATCCCTCATGGATGGGTTTTCAAGATATAAACAAATCAAAATCTCCAAGGAGGATCAAGCTAAAACTATGTTTATAACTCCTTAGGTAACTTATTATTATACCATCATGTCATTTGGTCTTAAGAATGTTGGCACTACATACCAACAAGCAATGACCTACATATTCCATGATCTTATTTATAAGATTGTGGAATCCTACGTAGATGACCTGCTGGCTAAGGCCAGGAAGCACTGTGATCACCTAGAAGTGCTTCATATCATCCTCTCATGCTTAATTGAGTATGGTGTCACATTAAATCTAGAGAAATGTGTATTCGGTATAGCAGGTGGTAAGATTATGGGTTACATTATATCTTCATGACGGATTGATGTAGACCTGGCCAAAATCCAAGCTATGTTAGAAATGGTTTTGCCATCAGACGAGTCTATGTTATATCTTTTCTTGGGAAACTTAGTGCGATCCAAAGGTTTATTCATGACTTGACCCTTTCCATTCATCCAATCAACAATTTGTTGAAAAAATATTGTAGAATTGATTTGATGGAGGAATGTAATGAGGCCTTCGAGGTAGTTAAATGATTCTTGTTATCCCCTCCCACGCTAATGCCACCTAGATCATATCACCCTTTGATCTTGTATTCGAGGGGTACAAATTTTTCACTAGCCTGCATGTTAGCTCAAGAGGATGATGATAAGTGGGAATGGGTAATTTAGTTTATTAGTCGAATGCTACTTGATTATGAGATACACTACATGTAGGCATAAAAATAATGTCTTGCCATAGTTTTTGCAACCAAGTGTTTAAGATATTATATGCTCAATCAAGAAATAAGGATCATTGTCAAGTTAGACCACTTACAAACATTCCTCGTGTAGGAATCCTTGTCTAAAAAGGTTGGGTATTTCATTATATTAATGGGTGAGTTCGAGTTAATGTTTGTAAATCAAAAATTCGTTAAGGGTCAAATCATTTCTGACTAGTTGGCTGATAATCCATTGGATGGGGGTGCTTTTGTTGATCTAGACTTTCCCGATGAGTGTGTATATTTCGTTGAAACTAGGCCCCTATTTCTGTATGCCCTTGGTACACTGACATTATCAATTTCATCATGGACCACACATACCCAGAAGGGGAAACATAACAAAAAATAAGGTAGTTATGTGTCATTGCTGCTAAGTGCATTATTTTGAAATAGGTGCTTTATCGCAAAGCCTTTGACGAAATACTTGTGAGATGTGTTGACGCCAAAGAATCCAAAAATATTATTTATAAGTCGTATAGTAGGGTATGTGGAGGTCACTTTGGCGGACATGCCACTACCTAGAAGACACATCATATGGGATTTTTCTGGCCCACCCTAGATCACAATGCGGTAGAGTTTGTAAGCACATGTCACAAATGTTAAGAGTTCTCCCCCAAGATTGACATACCGGCACAAGATTTACAACCAATCGTAACCCCATGGCCCTTCTCCACATGGGGTCTAGATTTTATAGGGAAGTTCTCTCCCTCATAAAAATATGGCCATAATTTCATAATCATGGCCACAGAATACTTTACCAAGTGGGTAAAGGCCATGCCCCTTACTATTGTTCCTAGCTCTGTAATCGCTAAGTTCATCCTGAACCAAATCATTTGTAGGTACGAGGTGTCATAGGTCATTATTTCTAATAATGACACATCTTTCACAAATGATGAGGTGCATGAGTTGTGTAAAAAGTTCAAAATAAGTCATCACATGGCTTCTCTCTACTATCCTTAGGCGAATGGATAAGCTAAGGCTACAAATAAGACTTTAAAGTCCATTCTCCTAAAAACCTTTAAGGAGAATAAACTAGATTGGCACCTAAATATTTTTCCGGCCTTTTGGGCCTACTGAACATTGGTTAGAACACCAACGGGGGAAACCCACTTTTCCTTAGTATTCAGTGCTGGGGTGGTTCTGCCACTTGAAGTCTAAATACCTAGTCTCTGTATTTCGCTACTTGGGATCCTAGGAGAGGAGGGTTATCGAGAAGCGTGACTCTCCCAATTTAAAAGTCTTGATGAAGCTAGACTGAATGCTGAACAATGGCATAGTGTTTACGCTGACCATATGGCTCGGAAATAAAATAAGAAGGTTTACAAACATGAGATCTACAAAGGAGATTTGGTATTAAGACTTGATAGCCGAATAGACAAGAAGACTGGTGAGGGAAGAAAGTTTAGACCTAGGTGGTTAGGTCCATATCGATTAGTTGAAGACTATAAAAATGGCACATTCCACTTGTATACACTAGAAGGTGAGGAGTTTAGTGAATCCGTAAACTCTCTTCACCTAAAGAGGTACTATGCATGATCCATCAACATTCTCATATGCATATTATTACATCTGCATTGCATTTTCATCTGCTCGTTCATTTTGTAAAAATTGTGATCAAGGAGCTTATTCTTATAGCAATTCCTAAAAAATTCTGAAAATATTGGTAAAACATTCAAATCATGTCTCTTCAAACCTTCATAGTATCATCAATTGTTTCTGAATCATTTATCAATCCAAACAAGATAAGACAAAATTTTGACGGTAACCATACCAAGGCCTGCATACTTGGTTCTACTTATGGTCTCTTCTTAGGTTAGGTGTCTTTTGTTCATGATTTGTTCTAGAAGCTTCATGGTTTCACATCTATCCCACATACATCTCCTTGGAAATAAAAGCATTCTAAACATTATTACCAAATAAGTAAGTCAAATGAAAATCCACAGAAAATTTTATTTTTAGACATTTCTCTGCCCTACCAACCTTCAGTGTTGAGCCTACATCTCTTACTAGTGACGTAGGGTTGGGAAAGGAGGGAGACACCCTTACTCTTTTGTTCCTTTTCCATGGTTATGATCCCATGCTTCCTACTAGTAGCATGGGGCAAGGCGTAGGGGGTCTCTTTGATAAACTTGAAAGTTACAAACTAGTCAAACATTATGAAATCATAAATAAAAAAGTGAGTTAGATATCCAAAATTCCAAGAGATTTTAAAACCAAAAAACTAGATTTTTTTCAACCAAGTGGCCATCTACAGATCCAAGTGTAGATAAACCGCAAAGCAGTTCACATTATAAACTATGAATTAGCTTGATTATGGTAAGGTTGTAGCATCCCAATTTGGTTTTGTCAAACCTCTGTCTTTCTCTCATCACTGTCATTCAACAAATGTCATAACTTGTGCCCTTTCTAACTCTTTATGTTTGGCCCTCACATCTTATTAGTTGTGTGGGGTAAGGAATGGGGCAAGTACATCTATTTATTGTATCATTATATCATCACGTTTTATCAAGACAATATGAAGTACCGAAGATTGCAAAAGAAACTAAGTTTAAGATCACATTGTGTTTTCATCGTCATATATGAGCATTATGAAATACAAAAAGAAATCATTCTATTATCATTTCACATCCATTGCATACATTCTGAAAAGCATAGAAAATTGAAAATTCTAAATATCTAGAGTACACATGAGAAATGAGACAAAGAGAGTCAACTCGGATACAATGGAATACCGAACCAAAAATAGAGTCTGTATATATCATAGTAAATCAAGTTTGTGTACAATGTCATCATGCACCAGGCATGGCCAAAATGCTCACAATGAGCCCGAGATATACAAAAAAATGGTATAATGTCAAAAACAATATCAAAGCAATAAAGGCTCAACAACCTGTCAATCCCTATGGGATCCCTTAGATGGTGAATGACCACATCTAGGGCTCCTACTATGGCTATGATGACACTAAGAATGGACTGAATGGTGTGAGTTCTCATGGTGGCAATCACTTCCCATAGCCTCACTATGAGAATGGCTTCACCTCATCAAGTGCTCAGAAGTCTCGTATCCAACTACCATTGTATGAAGGGAGGTCACTATCTCCACAACCTTCTAGATGGTAGAAAACACATCAATATGTTAGCCAATGGCTAAGGGTTATCCTGAATCTGCCATTAACTTGGCCCAAGTATTCCTCAAGGGGATCAACAGGGTGTCCACACATACTTGATGAATTATCTCTCGCCACTTGTGTGAAGATGCTACAAAAAATAGAAGAGACAGTGAGTTAGAAAATCATAGAACGCATATCAAAAAGAGAATGTTAAGAGAAAACATGTGAAAATCAATAGATAAAATTGAGAAAGGAGTATTGAACATACTCAGGTCTTTGCGAATCCATGTGGGATAAGTGGTTACAGAGCCTCACTGAATCTAGATGCATGGTGTTGTTTGATCATGGACTCATCATTCTCTCCAAGTTCCTCCTCCAAGACCAGTGTATATCTCTGTACTCACCTCCTTATGCGCTGGTATGAGGATATCTTGAGTGTCATGCCACTCAGGGTCACTCTCCATTCCCTCTGAAGGTCCTTCTCCCTCATCCTCCTCTTTGACCAAATCCCCCTCTACATCATCTCCCACATCCTCCTCAAAGTCAGAGCCTAAATCAATCAGCTCATCCTCCTCCCCACTGTGACTAAGAACAGCTCCAATCTGAAGTAAGGGTGCTTGATTGGCACCAGCTTCCCATCAATTCTAGACTACACACCTAACTACAATAGGCACACCAGGAGTAACAACTTTCCAAACGGGATCCCCTTCATGACCCCTCTGAGTCTCTCAAATAGTTTTGTAAATAGGCTCCACTGGAGGAAGCATGATAGGGTATGGAAGACCGAATTTCTGAGGTACCCGGTCAAATGGATGAATCTGTACTCTCCCAGATTTGTCAACTAACTGGCTCATAGAAGAGCAAGATACCATCATCATAACCTCCTCACCCCATACCCCTACCATGTTCTGATAGGGTGTGGTAGTCATGTCTGTTGTAGCCATGGAGGCCACTGACTGATGTGGTGTCCAGAGCATTGAAATACCTATCCATCTAGCTACTTGGATAGCCTCTGGATCTGATACCTATACCCCCTACCATAAGGGATGAAAAACTCATAAACCTAACTCATAACCAGATTAGGGTGGCTCAAAGACTGTCCCTACAATTTGACCATTCTGTACAAATCATGGTATGTAGTCCCTAGGATATCTACCCCCTAGGAATACATAAAACCATGAGCCTTAATCTGTGTAATGATAGGGGCCCAGTAGTATAAAAGTGTATCTCCTCCCTTGTCCCTAACTAATCTCGAGGACAATATACCCATGATGGCTCTCCAAAGGATACGAATGGGACTAGTAGTAATAGACCAAACCTTCATTCCCTTCTTCGAGATAGATGAGACAATGAAATCTCCTATATATATGGCCCACTTTGTCATCATGTCCCTAGACCCTGTTGTCTCCAATGTCAGTATCCTACTAAGTACCAGGAGTCCAATGATGTAGTATACATCCTCTATAGTAATAGTCCACTCCCCCTTAACACCTGGAAATCGAAAAGTGTTCTGGTATACATCCCAGTAAGAGAATAAGTCACACAAAATGTGACTAGGAGGAGCAACATGGGGCACCCATGCTATCTGTCAAATGCACACCCTCTGAAGAAGATCGGTCTCATCCTGGGTCAGCTGATCTAGAATCCTCGGGAGCCAATCACACTCTCTTTCTTTGCTCTAGCGTATGTACTCCACCTTCTACATCCACCAAAACATGAAAAAAATAAATTTAGTAAATTGCATCACATGATAAGCTCATCAAAAACATAGAAAAACATTGAAGACACAAAAAAATCAAGTTAAGGAGCATTTTAGACATTCTATTTAGAACCACCACCCAGTGCAGGGTAGAAGTCCTGACCTGATTTCCCAAAATGTGTCCTTAACCCCAAAAATGCTTAAGAATGACAAAATTGATCATTTCTAACAAATAAAATAATTCCCTATGGGCACCCCCTAAGGACTCATTTGAAACAAGAAAATTTGAAAATGTCCCCCTAGGTGAACTTTTCAACATTTTAACATCTAGGGTACAAAAAGACAAAAGAGGAAATAACTAACCTGGGAACACACCGACCAATCTCCCATTCATGGAGGCATGATCACTATCTCATAACTGTCATTTTGACTATCTCTACGTTAAAAACAGTCACCGTGGGCTGAGAGCTCAAAAATCACCAAGTCAGTATGTGTAAATGAATTTAAAAATGAGTTTTCTTAGATATATATGTGTTGTTATAACTTCATTCTGAGTGTTTGTGTTCACAGGGCTAGAGCATTGGTGTAGGTATATTTCTATATCCCCGCACAAATGGTAAGTCCTCTTGTCATTTTAATTTGGTGTTTATTTTTCAATGTTTTATCTATCTGCACTTTAGTCTTATTTTTCTCTTACATGTAGTGGGAGTTTGGACGGTGAGATTTTAACACATGGGTGTGTTAGGTATAGCTTATAACTCCCCATTTCGGTAATGCCATACTTAGACTCTACATTTTACACCTCTTTCATGGCTAATACACTTCTTCGAGGGGGCAATATGTATGCACCCAAAATTACACATGCTACATTGTTGGGAAAATAGTTACAAAAATCCCCAGTGATGATTCAAAATCCTTTCAAGAAGGTGTTCGAACTCCAAAAACCCATTCATAGTATATATTTGTATCCTAGATAGCCTTACTTAACTTTTCCATGCATTTTTCCATCTCCCCATTTCTTTCTGTGCTTGTTTTGTCCTTAGTGCTAGGACCGCCACCCTACCTGGGAGGTGGTCCTGAAACCGCCACCCTTCCTGGGTGGCGGTTTTGAAACCGCCACCTTGCACAAGGCAGTTGTCTTGCCCACTTTTTCTAGAATCTTCACACATGTTTTAAACATGTGAAGATTCACTTAATTTTTATTTTTACATGCATCTGTCAGCCGAATTGGCTAAAAGTAGCTTTGTTTGCTTGGTTCTCCTTACTCTTATTTTTAATAAGATTTAATTAGTTGAAACTACCTCTTCTTTCCTTTTGTATGAAGTAACCTCCTAGCCTCCATTCCTATATATTCCATGCTTGTATTCAAGAAAAAGGGGGCATGATAATTTTTTGTATCTTGCATTGTATTACTACTACGATCTTGCTAGGAATTTCATAGCCAAGCTCTAATCTCTTATGCTATCTCTCTTCTACCTGTATTGCATCTGGACTGCCATTAAGCTTCCATTGCTCAAGTGCCATCCTCCTATTTTTTTTTCTTGCATTCCCAATTCCTTAGAATCATATGAACACTCGAAGAAAGAAAGGAACAAACTAAGGGGACATAGTACTACACAACTAGATTTATCTTTGTTCTATAAATTCTAGGTTGGATTTTTTTTATTTCTTTCATTCTTACAATTTTTCATTATTACATCATATCAATAGAGTAGAAATTAGTTTCTTTTCATTTTCAAGTAGTTAGTTAATTTCTAAGAGCATTTGAATATTTCATAGCAATCCTCAGTGATGGATCCTCTTCTTCCCATCCTTATGGATCTGAAGAAGAGAATATATGTAGGAGGTTGTCTACACATAATAGATCATTTGGAAAAGTTCTTGTTTTAAGTTAGTTTAGTTTCCATACACTCAGCACAGGTGAAAAACCACACCAAGTTATCTTGCTTGTTTAGTTTTAGTGTAGAAGTAGATTTGATTATTTAGAATAAAATCAAACTATTTTTTATGATTATAATATTTTAGTTTTGTGAATTTTTTAAATTATTTTCCTTTCAGTAGTAGCATAGATTGTTAATGTCATTCAGTTTACATGGAGACTTAAAACTAGATCAATACTTCTATCCATGTTAGGAAATCAAACCATAGGGAATTTATGTTACTTGTTCATAGCCTCTAAATCTCCCCTTTGTCATCTCGGCTACTAGGAGATCACACTACTAGATCTTAGTCACTGATCCTCCTATAGTTAGCCATACACATTCAAACATCAGCTGCTCCAGCATAACCTCAGGGGGTCAAGTGCAGTTGAAGGTCACGTGTTCATTTTCATCCATACAGAGATCATTGAGAGGGATAGGGAGATAAAACAAAAGGAATTGATCAATTAATAGTTAAGGTGTGAGATGAGGGATGAAAAGGAGAAGGTGCAAAGTATTCAAGAAATTAGAGGTTATTTAAAATGTCATCATCTTAAAGCACCCAGACCTGGCCCCTCTTGATGTAACACCCTTGATATTTTTTGTTTTCCTCCTTTACATTTCAAGTGTTGACATGTGATTTTCCTTATAAAGATATGTTCTTTTTATTTTTGGAGATCATGTTTGATATGGATAAATCATCTTCTATTCTTAAGATCCTTTGACTGAATTGGAATGGTTTCATTTGAATTCATTTTTCACTTCTTGTAGGTGAGTTGCAATCTGGTTTAAGAATTGTAAACTTATCTATTAATCTGACTCATCCTTGGATCAATTTCAGTGATCCAAGGAATGTTTTAAATCTGGTCTGTGAATGAATGGTAAATTGACATTCCATGAATTAAAAGACGTATGACTGAAATTTGATTGATTACAAGTTCTTTAATTGTTGTGTGAATGTGTTTCTATTCAGTCGTATGCTGTGCTTGGATCTTTTTAGTTTGATCGTGGCAGGACAATTTTGGAGCAAAAGAACTATAGCCTATTCACAACATAGGAAACATTCTGGTTCCTAAAACTAAAGGGACTATCCTATGGAATCCTAAGCTAGGTAAGATTATATATATATTACCTAACTATGTTAAATAATAAAATTTTATCATAACCTAAGCTTTTACTAAAGGATTATGGAGAGGTTTCTAGGTTATTGAAATTATCCTAAAATCTAATGCTTTATGGTTGTGAGATGATCTAACCTAATGCCTAAAAACTATTGTGTTGGAATTAATCTAACCTATGTGGAAACTACCTAAGGTGGTAATTTATGGATTGGGTTATATCCTAAGGTTACCTATCCTAAGCTAACCTAAGATCTAACCTAAGCAATTATGACTACCCTAAACTAATGGGCATGAAGGGGAATTGGTGGTCACATGTATTATAGGTGACAGTTCCAAGGCATTTAAGTTGTTGATAAGGTTTTAATTTCATAGAGGTACCTCCAGTTATGGCAGGGGATAGTTGAATTGGTGGAAACTTATGTGGAAACTTAACTAAAATGGAATTCCTTGTTAAATTTGATTTGGCATTCACTAAAATTGGAAGGCGGTGGCAAGGGAGGATAGGTGGGAAAATAGGAACTAATGGAAATTATTGTTTTCAGTTTTTGTGCTTGAACCGTTTTGGAAAGCATGCAAATAGGTTTGTATGGGGTCATTTCACCTTGCATGTTTCATGATTTTCACTCTGCATGCTCTCTAGTTTTTTGAACCAATAGATTGAACTACTCTCAATGGCTATTCTTGATATTTTAGACCTATTTTCGGTTCGTGGAATATATAAGAGGCATGGTGGAAAAAGAATATTTTTGTTTGATCTTTCGTGGAGAAGAGGAGAAGCTATGAGCTCGGCTGGAGATTCTCTTTCATTTGATAGAAGCGCTATCAGGCATGATAGGCTCTAAAATTTAAGATCTCATGCTTTCTTATAAATGTTTCATTAAAACGATTATACTCTTTTGAGATTCTTGGATTTTACATCTTATCTGGTTATTTGCTTGTTGGGCTTATTAAATCTTGTGATATTGGTTTTGAATCCTTGGTAAATGATGTTTTGTTTGGAAACTTACCATGTGTAGATCTTAAAAAGAGAATGCATGCATAAATGTATTTCTGTAACTCAACTTTTTCATTCTATAACAGGTAATGGAAGTATTTTGTTTAGATAATATTTGTTGCTATTTAGATATGGTTCAGAGTTTATAAGAACCTTGGGTTCTGTCAGAGCTTGTTGGAGTTTGTATTGTGTTTAATTGTGAGCTTGTATCAAGCTTGTGTTTTAATAGAGCTTGTATTTGAGCTCCTATTTCATTTGGAACTTGGTTCTGGTTTTGTGTTGTTGAGAATTGTTGATAGAAGTTCTTGTTGTTCTGAACTTTGTTGGAATCTTGGATAGCCCTGGACTGTTGTTTAAGTCTGTATATAGCTCGGTGCTTATGTTTTATTTCCTTGATAATCTAAACTATTACAATTAGTTCATAATGAACACGATACTTGTATATTATTACTTTTTTTTGGGATCAAACTTTGGTGAGAAACTTGAGTTCCATTGGGGGATAATATTGGGCTTCGCATTTTGATATGAATTGTGTTGAAGCCTTTTGTTGTTCTAAACTAGTGTTGTAATCTTGGGTAACTCGGGACTATTGAATGAAGCCGTATGTCGCTCTGTACTTCTGCTTTACTCTTGTGGTATTTTGGACTGTTAATTGAAGTTCATGATTTCATCGCACTCTTATCTTGTTATTTTTTTGATTCTAAACTCTTGTTGGAAACTCATGTTTCATTTGAGATAGGAATAAGACTCCTTGTTTTAAATATGAACTATTAATGGATATTTGTATCTTATATTGCCTCATACTAAGATACTGAGCATATCTAAGCTCATGTTGATTTATTATAATTCGACACTGTACATGAAATTTAGTACTTAGTGTTTAGAAATAGTAGCAAGAACAATGTGTCATTTCTGTTCTGGTATGTTGAGTTTTCTTTGTTAATGATTTAAACTTGGATGGGAACTTGTTGTTTCCCTGAACTGTGAATATTTAGTTGGGTAGTCATGTACCTTTGTGAGAAGCTTGTTTTTGTCATTGTGCTCAGATTTTATACTTTCAAGCTCTGATCTGGTAGTATTATCGACATGTTTGATTTGGTTTTGGTATTTGAATTGGCTTTTCTTAACTTCTTAAAGATTTTAAAAATCAGAACTTTTCTAATCGAACTAATTACATAAGAAAATTTGGGAGTTTAGATTAAATTGAGTTTTTTAAACATCCTGGGGATTTAGCTGGAACATTTTCTAAGGATAATGGGATTTCAGTTTGAGTTTGTTAATACTTCTGATCATGTTTAACTTATTGATTCGTTATTTGTCTATCTCTTGTTGGATATAATAAATACACGTTGTGTTTTTATAAAAGAAAATAATGTGAATCATTTAGAATAGACTATGTTTTTAGGATTGTTATTTGTATTTCATTCTGGATTTGGAATTGAAACTCGTGTTCATTGAAAGTAAAGAAGTGTAAGGAATATGGCAGTGTGCTTTCTTACTACTGGATAAATCATTGGTTGAAAATTTCTGTTTTTGATTCTCTCTTTTTATATAGAGATTTCTTTATGAGTTGTTTGGTCTTCCTTTACCCAATTATTTTTAGAAATGTTGTTGGAAGAGATTATATTATTTGGTTTTATTGAGCTGGAAATGCCAGCTTGTTTGACAAACTGTTGTTTGACAAGACTTTACTTGTTCGGTTTGAGATGAGTAAGTTTGTCTCTTGCACTCTATCTTTTTAAGAATTCTCCTTGGATGAACTAGAGTAGAGAATGACTCATGTATGAGTCTACCTTGGTTTTTGAATGTTGTTTGAGATCTTTAAAAGTTAACTTCTATATGTGAAATAGATTTAAACTTACAGGTAGACCGATTGATCCTCTATTCCTTCTTGGATTAAATGGAAATTCTATTCAGATGAATATCTTAAATGTTAAGTTTTAAGGTAGTTGTCTTTTAAAATAAAAATTTAAATCACGTTTTGAATTTGTTTTGTTTCTTAGATGTGTTGGGTTTGGGCATAGTTCTATTGGTTCTTCTTCTTTTTTTTAGGAGTTAGATGGGTCATCCTAATTTGAACCATGATTTAAATGCTTCCTTTAGCTTGAAGCAAAGATAAAAAAAAAAATCTTTTATGAAAGATTGGGAACAATGAGATGTTATGATATGTCGTTTGCCTAAGGATAATTGATAGGATCAATTATAATCTAATTTGTAAGGATGAAAGGGTGGATTATATTTTTTCCTTTTCTTGGAAGTGAAATCAATTGTTTAAAATGTACGTATTTTTCATTGTGTTTGATATATTGATTATATGATGTAATAATTATCTCATTAAAGCATAGTTGTTTTAATGGAATAATGATTGGAATTCACTTCTTTTTAAGGCTTAGTTCTTATCATGCTTAGTTCATTGAACTGACTTGTGCTAGAAATTTTTGCAGATGGACTTCGTAAGTGAAAAGGAAGGCATAAACATATGTGATCATTGGCTGATTTAAGTTTAATTTTTATGAAGAACTCTGAATCATTCTTGAGATTGTATTGAAAAGGGAAAGTAGTATTCTTTTATAATGAAGGTGGTTGTCTTGTAGCATACCTAAATTTATAAGTTTTAGAGATGAATTAAATGTTGAGAATTTATTACTTTGGGTGTGTATATTATCTTGTACTCTCATTGCATAGATGTAATCTTATCTTGTTGTTATACTCCATATTATGTATATGCTTAAGGGGGTATTCTTAGCTGAGTTTAACAGTGGGAATTGGACTAATTTCCCTAAATAGGATGAAGCTTCTTAAGTTGCAGAATTTGATATCATAACTAAAACAATTCAATATAGTAATATGATATAGAATAAACATTCATTAATAACTATTGAATTTGTAAATGATTTATAGGGGTGCTAGGCCCTAACACTTAATCATGTAAAGGATGATTCTTCCTCTATCTTGAGAATACAAATAAAATGGTAGACATGATTCCTAATTATTAAACTTTGTTTAATAAAGTCTACTTAGTTACAACCTAGATGGTTGTTACACTTCCTTGAACAGTTAAGTCACAATAAATGGAACTTAGGATGTTGATATTTTGTTATGGTTGACAGCTTATTAAGTCCAGTAAATAACATTAAAGGCAATCTTAAGCTAAGAAAGTTAATTTACAACCAATTGAATCTATTGTATAGAAGAACTTAAGGAGTGTTGGATTAGGGTTAGGCAAGGTTGTTGAAAATTTTTTTAGTAACCCAAATTAATTAAATTTATAATAAACCCCTTGAGGTATGTACATCTCAATGAGGCTATTCTATAGGATACTGGCACATGCCAACTACAGGGTTGTACCTTCGAGAAGATTAGGATCTTCTTGAGGATATAGCGATGTAGTTAACATGTGGCAACACCCTTCTGCATTGATCATCTATATCTACACACATGGACTTGATCTTAGTTTCTCTCTAGGTCTAGTTAGTAACATGTTTAAGATATGGGTTAGCCCTCTAATACTCAGGATACCTTGGCACATGGGGTTGACTTAGGTTGACCCAGTATGCCAACTTACCCTAAGTCTTAGTGAGCCTCCCCTATCATAACATATGTTGTTAACTCGAACTAGGGTTAAACTTTGGGCAAGTGGACTGACGGAAGTAAGTAAAGAAAATTCTAGATAATAATTGAGTGGGGTGAAGGACATATTCCAGATTGACAAGTATGTCATCAAGGAATAGTAATATGAACAGTATGTTAGAAATATTTGGCCAAAGTATCGCAATCTACTTGTTGCATTGTCCTATGTCACCTTGTCTAAGGTTTGTGATGTAGATGAATATTGGTAACAAATATTCAAATAGGTTCCTTAGACAAATCACTCAATACCCTAAATAGGGAGAGAGAACCAAGTATACGTAGTATATAGAAAAGTATTCAATACTTAATGTTAAACATGAATAGATCGGTAGTTTACCGAGTCATGAAATGAATAGATCAGTAGCACACCGAGTCATTACAACTGCATATGGTTATCTGTTATATGAATGGTTGATAAAGAATGTGTGTTCTAAATTATGAATTTAGAATAGAGAACATTATTAAAGAAAAATTTCCCTTATTTCTAAAGTCTTAAAATGGGAATGTTACACTTGAGAAGAAGTACAAGTTGGCCATGTACTTCTTGGAAGACTTGACATACATACTCACCATGGAGAGGAAACCACTTTCCTTGGAGTTGGTAGAAGATGTGGTGGTGTTCCAAAAACAAGAAGAAAATTTGAAGATTGACAAGAAAGTAACTTGGTACTCCAAGTTCCTTGCCTCAATGAAGACCAAGACGTAAATGGCCGAAGTTTTTTATGATAACTATGGAAATAGAGATAGGGTAGAAATCATATTGGTTGCTAGCCATGAGGTAGATTTGAAGGAGTTTCAAGAGAAAAAAAGAGCAATAGGGTGGAGTGAGATAAGATCTTTGCCAAGGTCAAGAAGAAATTAGGGGTGATTGAAACCTTTAGGGTTTTGATTAAAAATAAACTAAAGGAATTGTACCCCCAAGTCACTTGCAGGATGGACATGTTCGGTGACCTTAGCAAGCAGATGGAAAACATAAGAGATAAGCTGAGGGCTAAGAGAGGAGAGATAATTTTTGACAAGGTTAGTGCATTGGTGGGTGATTTAATTCAACATATGCAAGGTAAGGTAGATGCTTAGGATAAAATTGAAGCATCCGTGAAGAAATACTTCCCACTCCTCATGCAGTAGTAGCAATATCCTTCTATTCTTCCATTCTTTACTCAATTAGAGATTATTTCGTTTCTCCTATTCTTTAGTGATGGAGGAGATTGTTTCTAAGGACATATAACATGCATATTGTGAGGTAGTTTTGGGATCTGAATTGACTAAGTCCCAAGGTAGATGGCGTGAGTGTAAGGAAAAAAAGTAGGAAGGATCTATAGGAAAGGTGCGCGGGAGATAATTTGGTGCACAAGAGAAGAAGAGGGTTTGGGGACTTAGCCACATTTCAAAAGAGGTATTGGAGGAGAAACACGTGAGGGCCCAAGTAGGCATGATGAATGGATAATGTGCTATCCTGGAGCCTTTGAGGTGAAGAAAAAAATATACCACATAGGGAATATTCCTAGGAGGATGATTACAGTTAGTGGAGGCATTTTCAAGCTAGCATAAGCACTCGATCATGGAGGACCACATTTCCACTAGGCATGCGATCTACTCATAGGTGAAACTATGGTGGTGAGTCCAAATTCTATTTAAAGGAGTGCTTGGTTCTGAAATAAAAAAATGAGAGAGGAAATGGAGTGCTGCAAGAATGTTGTTACTAAGCATAGATGTATGCACTTGAGTCTGAACAAGGGTTGTAATAGGAAAACATATCTAGGATCTTTGTTCAGAGTATCTTTATAGGGTTGGAATGTAATTTCATGATGTATATGGTCTGAGATGACCCTTTTTGATGTAATATATCTAGTGTAAATAGATAATCTATATATGGAGATTTATTTTGTATATTTGTGTCTATGTGATAAACCCTAGTGTGTTATCATGTTGTTATGAATAAAATTTAGTTTATTTTGCTGAATATTATGTTTATTTCCATTGATGGTACATCTATATCTGAATTTGGTATTTGTACTTTTTGTTCTTAAGAAAATGCATATGTTTTTTCCCTTGCAACCCATCCTCCATTATGTTGTTGTGATATTTTTGTTTATCTCCTAGAGAATTCCTTTTTAGATATAGATCCACTACCTCTATATTAGATTAAATGTATGTGTTCTTTTTCTACAAACCTTTCCTCCATTATTGGTGGAACAATCTCAAAGGGATCACATAAAAGAAGGGTTCGATGCCCTTGTAAGCCTCGGGTGAGTTCCCAGTACTTGGGTGATAGGCCAATGCACTTGGGGTAAAAAAAAATATTATAGGATAGAGGTAAATGAGACTGCACTTGTGGGTAAGGAGAGCTAGTTGCTAATCTAAAGAAAAAGGTGTGAAGAAGGTTATGTAGCTGATTATATCCTATCAACCAAAATATCATAATCATCTAAAGGGGAGTTCCTTAAGGTAATTATGTGATTTGTAAATGTTTATCTACATGCTGATCATGTTTTTGAATATGTGGCCCCTTTTCATAGATTTTGAATGGGGAGAGAGTACTATTAAAAACTAGGTATGAATGCTTTGAACATGGTGGTAAAGGTGTTTGCTATAAAAGTTTCTTAGTTTGTTTCCATCAATGAAAAAGGGGGAGATTGTTGAAACTTGTTCATTGGTTTTTTCATCGATGTCAACTGGCATTGATGCAAAGGTGTCAACGGTGAAGTTAAGGTTGATTAGTAGTGCCTTCTCAGTGCTATTGATAGATGGTTGGTAATCTTGAAACAGGTGTCTATGTCTCAAAGTGATCTTTTAATGATTGTTATGAATGAAAAATGTGTCCAAAGTATCCATAAAATTGTTTCATATGTGTGAGGAGTGTTTCATAGTGCTCTCGAGGTCATATCTTGATATTCAAAGTGGAAAACAAGTTGGTAGGCCATGGTATATGATTTCCTACAGGTATGAGATGGTTTTTCAAGAATCTAAAGGATATAGGAACCTTGTGAAGGTATGATATGGTGTTTGAATCCTATGAAGGATGTATGAACCTTGTAAAGGAGACCTAGTGTAAATCCAAAGTGACAAAAGGCCTAGTAATCACAAGAAAATGATATGGGTCAAAGATATGTAGAGGTATTTACAACTAACAAAAACTGGGACATTATAGAGGAGTGAAATTTCATATTGATATTTTTTTGATAGTGAAATGCAGTGGTATTAGGATAGTTCTTTGTTCTTTCAAGATGGTTCTATATTGGTTTTAGAGTTTTACAACTTGAATTGTGAGGTTGATATCCACTAATGGTATGGAGAAGGTTGGTATGCTTGGCTCAGATGCTCTTTAGGTTTGAAATTATTATTACATCATGTGTAAGATATTTTGGAGGTCACGGAGGTATAGGTATTTGAGAACTCAAGGAGACCTTTCCAATGAGACTAAATTTACGTTATTTGGACTTCTTTAGAGGAACTTATGGCCATTTGAAGTTTTGTAGGTCAGGATGAGTAGGAGCTAATTATATTTTAGGTCTGTGTGGTCATCATAATTCAACATGTTTCATGGATACGCACTCCCAAAACCCAATAGTCATGTGGCATTGATTAAACAGGGTTATATAAAATTTTAGGTCCACTCAATAGTTTCTAAGGAAGAAAGTTGTGACAAAATAAATCCAGTCTGACACTGTGAAATGTGTAGATGTGTGGAGCCTTCTAATTGGCTTGTTGTTCGCACTCTAACATAGAGCTAGAAAATGTAAAGATTGACATTGTAAAATATGTGAAGAAATTTGGAGCCTCCCTATTAGATCTTGTGTTGCATTTGTTAGAGACATGTTATCAAAAGGTTAAAACCACAAAGGTATGTGGAGATGTATGATTGGTTTGTGTTTTGGACTCAAAAAAGGATGACACCAAAAAATTCATAGAGTTTTCTGATTGGTTTGTGCTTCACACTAAGAAAATACTCATACTAAATAGGTGTGTAAAGTTATTTGATGGGTTTAGGCTTCACATTTTAACAATTTCCTTATAAATTAACATGAATTGTGAAGTAAGCGTGGAGCCTACTCATTGACTCACATTTCACGGAAATCAATCGAGGTTATCAAATTTTTGATATCGTGAAAGACATGAAGATTACTTATTGTCTTGCTTCTCATGGTACCTATTGGAGGTTAAGAACAATTTGATAGTATGATGTGCGTGGAACTTTCTTATTGGATTTTTTTTTCCATGGTGGTGACTGTGAAAGTTTGGTTTGAAAAATTTGGAAAATAATCGAAACTTAAATTTTAACTGATGAAAAATTTAAAAAAAAATTGGTAATGTCTGTCAGGAGGTTAGAAAGGTTTTGTAAAATAAATCAGGTTGATTCATCTTGAAACATACAAGAAATTTGCGATAGAATTTTTTCTTTTTTGGGAAATTTTGTGATGAAGTGCATAACAGTGTTAGCACAGTCCAATTTTCTTATAAAAACTGTGATGTTGGTTGAGCTTCTAAGCTATGTTTGATCTTCATGTGAAGATGTAAGGTCTGGTTCAAAGTAAAGGAGCTCATGGAGAAGCTCAAAATATAATCACATCGAGTATCTAAAGAAGTGACACTTTGTCAACCTGAAAAATCCAAGTTTCTTTGAGAAATTTTGTATGTAGGAATAATGGTCATGTGAAGTGTCATTAAACACGAAATGTCAAGGGTCATATTTAGGAATCTTGGTTGTTTATTTAAGCTCAATTTTTGAGCATGTAAATGGTTTTCTAAAATGCAAATAAGTTGTTGAAGGAGTGAAGGGCTAAGGGCATGATTTTGAGAAAATAAAAAGGGTGTTAGTGTATTAAAGCTATGAAAAATTAAGTAGAGGAAAGAAGAAATAAGAGTGAATTAATCTAGTTGTCACAATCAGTTGTATGAGACAAAAATTTCAGTTTGACAAACTTTTAAAAATTGTAAGTTACAGCTTAGCATGTGGGGTGTTTTTGCTTCCCTATAAGTTGAAGCTTATTAAAGGCCAGTTGTTATACCAAATCAGGGAGTTGAAGCTTTCTTGTAAGTAATAGCTTACAAAAGATCAGTTGTTTTTTACTAAATTGTTGGGAGTTGAAGCTTCCTTGTAAGTATTTACTTACAAAATATCATTTTTTTCTAGTTAAATTGTTTAGAGTGGAAGCTTCCATACAAGTTGAATCTTGCTAACAGTAAAGTAGAAACTTGACTAAATTTTGTAGTTGCAGATCTAAACTAAGTTGGTGCTTAACATGAAATTGTTGTAACTTTATAGGACAATTTTCCAAGCTAGTTATCTAGTTTTAGTGGGTTTTTGTGCCAAGATAAGTATCCAAAATTAAATATCATCTCCTCATGTGTTCATGTGTGTTTACTTATCTCTCTCTCTCTCATGGTTTAATAGATATACTTCATCACAATTAAGATAGTTTAATTGTAACAAATTGAAGAAGTGTAAGTTAATTGTAAAATTTTGATAAGACGTTGATTCACCCCCATCTAAAGTCCTAGAATTCCTAATAAAAGTACCAATCAGTGGAATGACTATTGATCATTCAAACATGGACCCATGTCTCGGATCTAGAAGAATCGATTTATTTGATACAACAATGGAACCATCTCCAAGTTGTGGGACCTTGTGCACTTAAGATGGATCTTCGGAGAAGGTAACTTCCTCTATCCATTTCTACAAATACTACTACTCCTAATGTTGAAAAGGAAAAGTAAGCTAACAATGGTAAGGGACCAGGGATAAAAGGATAAAAAATGGAAAAATAATATAAGGAGATAGCACTAGAAAAAGAGAGAAGAACACCATATGTTATGAGTGAAAATGAAGGGGAAAGGTGTTGAGGGAGGCTAGGCATGCATAGCATAAACCAAAATGTAATTACACAATCAGTTTTCATGAAACACAATTACAAAACAATGATGTAAGGGATGAAAAATAATACACAACAAGCACAAAAAGTAAAAGAAAGGAAAGAAATAAGAATATAGCCACACTAAGGTAGATAATAACCATAAAATATTCTTTTATAACTCCCAAGGATGCATAATCTGTTAAAATAACATAAGAGGCTAATGAACGAACCAGATCTAGAGGTCTGTAACTCAAAATACAAATATATGAAATCCTTAGAAAAGTTTGTAAGGATCCAAAATGTCCAACATTAACAATGATCCCAACTCTTACATTTATATATGAATCCATGGAAGAAGGAGATAAGAAGGAGGGAAAACATGATTTTGAAATACAACCACAAACAAGAAGCATTCAATTCCTACAAAACTATTAAATACATTTCCCTAAGTCTATTTGGTGTGCTGGAGAAGGAAGGTAGGAGGGTGGATCAGATCAAATAAGGTGTGGTTGGAGCAATTAGATCTTCTCATCAATGCCAAGATTGAAGTTTTCCCATCTTTCATCTACTAGATCCACCAAGAATTGGAATTTAAATATCTAGTAATGTAGCCCATGTCAACAACTATCGATTGAGACTAGGTGCACATTGATCGAAGCTCTGTAGAAAAATATATGGCTATTAGAATATTTTCAAGGCCACCTACACATGAAAAACATGTGGAGCATATGGATTGGTTGAAATGATGGCCAAATATGCAAATGTTCTTGTCATTTATGCCACATGTCACTCATTAATTTGTGGCAAAGGTTTGGTGCCTGTATGCCGGAAAAGCGACAGGCGAGTGTGAGAATCTACAAGTGACTCTTCCGCGTACCCAACCTCCCGAGGTCGTGCCGAGACAGCCGATGGGGATGGAATATGCAGACAAACTAGTTAGGCAGTCTAATGTCTTCGACACGCACTAGTGGAATTTGTGAATCTAAGGCAAAGAAGGCCCTTCTAACTTGGACTGGTGTGATAGATCGATCAGCGAGGATGACTGCTCGAAGGCTCCAATCAATATCGAGCTCTGGCGTGATTCGATCTATGGGTTTCGGAATACGTGGAAAATGACCTGGGATTGTTTCGTGTATATCTCCTGATAAGGTCATATAGTGGATGAT
Organism: Taxus chinensis; assembly: GCA_019776745.2. Lineage (NCBI taxonomy): Eukaryota > Viridiplantae > Streptophyta > Pinopsida > Cupressales > Taxaceae > Taxus > Taxus chinensis. The sequence continues at coordinate 489,925,760 of CM034154.1, forward strand.
GAATACAATTGATTCTATGGACGATTTTCTGGCCTAGTCCAGAATTCCCTAGCTTTGTTAGCCGCTATATCTAGTAAGGACAGTTGTTCGATGATGATAGGTGGAAGTGGGGTGGACTAAAACACTAGTGTGCATAGGCCAGTATCTATATCTAACTGACTTGTGGATTCGTTGGGCTGTGGGATCTGTGGATCACAACCGTAGACTCTTGGTTGTTGTGGTCCTGTTATGGTCATACGCGAGATTAAGTTCTAATCCCTAGTATCCAGTAATCGTATGCTTTCTCAGCTTCTATGTTTAGAACCAATAGTTGTGCGATCTTCTCAGAATACCTTATAGGTGTTCTCGCAACCTGGATTCTTAAGCTGGTATCTATATCTACGAAGGTGTCTCCAACGTCTGGCTGTGGAACTAGAGGATCGCACCCGAATTTTTGTTCTCTTTCGAGCCCCTCTACAGTCATGTGGATGTTTTCTAGAGTAATCTGTAGTTTGGCTGACTTGACCAAAACGCATGTGCTTGGTCGTATTCTATGTTTAATCCTCTTAACTGTGAACTGATCAGTTGTAAATCTGTGGTTGTTCAGAATACTTGTATCCTGAGATTTTGGTCTATGTCAACTATTGTTGTGACTAGGTTTAGTTGAGGCACGATTGGCTCAAATATATATTCCCTGGGCTCTTGAGGTCCCGTGATTGTCATACGAAACAAAATGCAATCTAACTGTGATGAAACAAATTCTAACTAAGTGAAATAAATCTAACTACATATAACTTTTATTTTTCTATGAAATATTTAAACAATTCTAAGAAAAACAAACTATTTTAAGCATATCTAGAAATAATAACTAAACAATAATTTAAAACAGACAAGATAACCGAGTGTGGTTATTTACCTGTGCGATTTGTAGAATTATTCTAAATAAAACAGTTTGTCTAATCTACCGGCAAGATTCTCGATCCTACCTTACAAGTGAGGAGTGAATCATAGTTTCTCAGAAACTATCAATCCCCACAGCTTCCTTGGCAATGTCAAGAATAGAATGAAATGAAATAAAGTGATTAACTACTCTATTTGATATGAATCTGACTAGAACTTTGAAATGTAAAACCTGGATTCCGTAGAACAGTGGCAAATCCGATGGTGTATGTGATCTCGTCCCCTCAGTATGATCTTCTCATTCTTTCGTGTTCACTTGGATCTAGAAAATCATGTAATGCTAGCACCGATAGGAGTAGATTTTGGGACAAGGACAGCTTAGAATGCAGACCGAGAATGCGAGTAGGAGAGGGATAGCGCAAGAGTACAGAGCTTGGCTTATGCGATTCCTAGCGGGATTTTATTGCGAGTCATGCAACGTGAAGCGACCAGAACCTTTGACTATCCTATACGAAGAGAAAAACCTGCAACTTTAATGGCTTCCTAAGCTATTCCATTCTAAAATAAAGACACTGCTTGCACAAGTTGGATATGTGGCTTACCAACAGCTGAATAATACTAACCAGGTATATAATGAATTGAAATAAGAACTCTAAGTCACACTAAAACAAATCTACAGCAAAGAGGAATTCAGAGGCAAGCTTCTAACCGGATTGGGTGGAACAACAACACTTCCTGCACAAGATGGGTCTGTGGCTTACCAACAGTTGAGCAATTTAACAAAAGATGCAAGTGAATTCAAGCTATGGCTTCTAAACAAGCTAACTAACTAAAACACTAAAATGAGGGAATGAGAGCAAAGATCAAACTTCCAAATCCAGCCAAGCTTCAGACCAAAAAATCTAGACCAAATTCTTCACCAAAATCTTCACCAAAATCAGACCATTTGCATGTACACAAACCATGCATTTATAGGAATTCCAACTCTCAAAAACCAAAACCAAATTGAACTCCTAAACAATAAACAAAGGAAAAACACTGTTCTAGGGGACTAAAAACATTAATGCATGCCAAAGTCAGCAAAGAAAAGCTGGTGAAACATGATATTTCATGCGAGTCGCGTCAAAAGAGCATTCTGGAAAATGCGCACAGGACTGCCGCTCTGAACAGGGCGGCGGTTACAGGACCGCCGCCCTGTTCAGGGCGGCGGTTTCGTCACTGAAGGTCAAGAGGCCTAGGAAAGAGGGAAAAAGGGGAAAACAAAGGGCGCGGGGGCTAAGCAGGGCATGCGGGATGTTAACGCATACTCTGAGGGCTTTTCCAGATCCCGAACACCTTGCGAGGAGACCTGTATCATCATTGGGGCATTTATTACACCGTTCCGCAGTACAGTACCTTATAATTTTGGGTACGTACATATTGCCCCCTCGGAGAAGTGTTTTAGCCATGAAGAGGCATAAAATGGTGGGTCCAAGTATGGCAGTCCCGAAATGGGGAGTTAGAAGTTATACCTTACACGTCCGTGTGTCGAAATGACGCCATTCCAAAATTCCTGCTACCTGCAAAATGAAAAGAGAACTCAAGTGCAGATAGATACAATAATTTGGAAAACAAACACTAAAATAATAGGGAAAGAGAATGTACCATTTGTGCGGGGATAGAAACTTACCTCCAACAGCGCTCCGAACCTGCGAAAAAGCTAGTTTAAAACGAAATAGAACGATATATATATGAAAGTGGGCCCATTTTCCTATTCATTTGCGCGAGTCGATTTGATTGATTTTGAGCTCTGGGACCCACGGTGACGGTTTCTCATGCAAGTAGAGTCGAAACATTCGCAGCGAGATCGTGATCATGCCTCCATGAGCGGAACACCGACCTCAGTGATCACAGGTTGGTTTTCTTCCATTTTGTGTTTTTCCCCCTTTAAAATTGAAATGTTAAATTCTTTGCAATGGGGGGATTATTTTTTAAAATGTTAGGTTCAAAAGGTCCATCTAGGGGGGGCGCCTACTAGGTAGGCTTTGTTTTTAGTTAAAATGGTCTATTTTTTACGCTTTTGGGCTTTTTAGGTTTAAAAACCCGCGCGGGTTTTCAGACCGCGACCGCTGTCCTGGCCAGGGCGGCGGTTACATGACCGCCACCCTGGCCAGGGCGGCGGTTACACGACCTCCGCCCTGACCAGGGTGGCAGTTACATGACTGCCACCTTAAAGGCGGCAGTTACAGAACTGCCTCCCTGCTCAGGGTGGCGGTTTTGCACAGAAAGCAAAAGGAGCTTGCTTTAGACATTACACTTGTATTTTTATCATTTTTATATGTTTTTACGACTCTCTCGGCATTGATTAGATACTAACTTGCTCTATTTTGTGTGTTTTTGGGTGTATGCAGGCGAGAGAGGAGTACATCAGATGGAGTCGAGAGAGGCAGTGTGATTGGTTTCCCGGGGTATTGGATGCCCTCTCACCAGATGAGGAGGACACATTGCAGAGGGCCGGCATACTGCGTATATCACGCGTGCCTCATGTCGCACCATCTAGTCGCATCCTTTGTGACTTGTTTTCTTATTGGGATGCAGATCGGAACACTTTCCGACTGCCAGGGGTCCACGGTGAGTGGACGATTACTTTGGAGGATGTTTACCGTATCTTGGGGGTCCCGATCATCGGGAGGAGACTCACACTGGAGACAGTAGGGTCCCGAGCATAGATTGCATAGTGGGCAGGTTACATGGGGGATGCAGCCATCTCCATGGGGCCAAAGAAGGGAGTGAGAGTTATATCCATTCCTTCTTTTCCCATCCCCGTATTTCGATAGGCTATCATGGGGATCCTTGCTTTGAGGCTGATCGGGGACAAGGGAGGGGATACCTTACTATACTGCTGGGCCCGTATCATTGCATAGATAGAGGGGCATTGCCGGATATACGCCTGGGGCGTAGATATTCTGGGGACCACCTACCATGACTTATACAGGGTGGTCCATCTACAGGGACAGTCTTTGAGTCACCCTACGCTAGTTATGAGTTGGGTGTATGAGCGCTTCATTCCCTATGGCAGAGGCGTGGAGGTGGCAGATCCTGGGGGTGTGAGGGCAGCTAGATGGTCAGATATGTTGGTGCTTAGAGCACCTCACCAGCCAGTTGCCTCCCTTACCACAGCAGATATGGAGGCGACGCCATACCGGCTTATGGTCGGCATATGGGGTGAGGAGACCCTTACATTGATCTCCTGTTCCACCACAGGGCAGCTTATCAACTGCGTGGGACGGGTGGAGGTACACCCTTTTGGTAGAGTTCCTCAGTAGTTCAGCCTTCCATATGCGAGCATGCTTCCTCTAGTGGCACCGGTTTATAGATCAGTCCGCGAGGCTAGAGGGGGGCCTAGAGGCCATGGCTGGAAAGTGGTTACTCCTGGTATTCCTATTGTAGCCAGGGGGATTGTTCGGGCCAGAGGGAGAGCTAGTGCGCCTCGGGCACCTTTGCTTCAGATTGCCGCGGGTCCTGCTCATAGCAGCGATGACCCTATAGATATTGATTCTGATTCTGAGGAGCTTAAAAAGGGAGGGTCGAAGGAGAAGACGGATGATAGCGATTCTGAGTGGCATGACACTCAGGATATTTTGCAGGCAAAGAGGGCCGAGAAGAGTGCAGAGAGAGAGACTCTAGTTTCTGAGGAGCCACTCTCTCAGGGCCGTGGTGGAGAGGACGAGTATATTGCAGGACGTCATATTGCCCCTACTACAGGAGCAACCCCTCAGTTGGCAGCGGCATCTGCAGCGGGCACTGGCCCTAGTGACCCATCTTGGAGGCCCGGTGACCCGAGTAAGTCATCCTCTCTCCCTTTCAGTGTTAGTTTGATTTAGGACTTGTTTTAACTGCTATCTCTCCTTATATTTGTATCTTGTATATTTTAGCCTCTTGCCTAGTTTCTAATTTGTCTTTCTTCTTTGTTTTGCAGAGACCGTCGACGAGTGGCGGGATCTAATCCGTAGGGTATGCACTAATTCTTTGATGATCCCTATGGGTAAGACCCGTGCGGAGCTATCTGTAGATGCCGGGGAGCCTTCAGCAGCCGGTAGGCATACTGACGTCTTCGCTCCTGTTTGGCATGTGGCCAGGATGGTGTCGACCCTTCGTATAGAGTTGGCAGGCTATAGGACAGCCGAGCGTCTTATGAGGAGCCATTCTCGTGGTGAGACCTCAGCTGCTCCTCGAGACCCTAAGCCCTCCATGCATTCAGAGCGCAGGTGTAGCCGGAGTTCTAGGCGAGAGCGCGCACCCTCGGAGGTGTCGCATAGGGGTTGAAAGGTGACTTGGCCCTTGTATATGTTGTATCATGGATTCTTTTGTATATCACGGGCTCTTTGAGCATTTTGACCATGCCTAACGCATGATGGCATTGTATACAAACATTGATTATTTATATATATGCATTGATTTTGGATCAAAACTTTGTCACTCGTGTTTTCCCTGTCTATTTCCAATTTCCTCGTGTATACTACGATGTATGTTTTATATGCTTTCTAGAATGTATGCAATGGAGAACAGATGATGCAAATGCTTGCTTTCTTTTTTTGTTTCATGATGCTGATACATGATATTGTAGATATATTGTGATCTTAAATCTTAGCTTCTGTGAGCAATTTGGATACCTCATGTTTGTTTTGGCAAAGTGATGAAAATAACCAGTATGATGAACAGATTAACTTGCCCCACTCCTAACTCCACGCAACTAGTAGGATGCGAGGGCTCATCACCAAGATCCAAGAAGGGCACAAGTGTATGAAATATGGTGAAATGATAGTGATGAAAGACAGACGAAGCTTTGGTGGAACAAAATTGAAAACTACAAGCTTACTCCACCCGAATGACTTCATAGTTTTGGGTGCAACTTGCTTTGCGGTTTATCCAAACTTAGACCCGTAGATGGCCACATAGTAGACAAAATCTGGTTTTTAGGATTTTTAACTCTCCTGGAATTTTGAGCATCTAATTCATTCGTTTTTGACTCAAAGTTTGAATGGTTTGTTTATGACCTTTTAATGTTTGCATTGTCTAGAGGACCCCCTACACTTTGCCTCATGCTACTAGTAAGAAGCATGGGTTTATCACCGTGGGCAAGGCATAGGTGAGTAAGGGCATTTCCATCCTTTCCCAACCCTACGTCACTAGTAAGAGACGCAAGCTCATCACCGAAGGTTGGTAGGGCAAGGAAATGTGTAAAATAAAAATTTTCTGTTTAATCACTTTTTGACTTGTCTTTTTGAGTAAAATGTCAATATATGCTTGTTTCCAAAGAGATGTATATATGGGATAGATGTGACACCATGAAGCTTCTAGAACAGACCATAGGCAAGACACCAATCCTAAGAAGAAATCAAAGCGAGAACAAACTTGCAAATCTTGGTATGGTTACCATTAAGACTTCATCATGTTTGATTTTATTTGATAAAAGATTCTGAAGTGATTGATGATATCGCGAAAATGGAGAGATATGATTAGAAAGTTTTGTGCCAACAACATCATGAGTTTGTAATGAATTACTTTGAGAATAGATTCCTTGATCACAATTTGTGTAAGAACAAGTGGACAAAATGATCTAAATCTATATGAAGATGCAATGTAGATAGTTATATAGGTAGTGCTAGCTGCTTATGCGTAGAAACGCTTGAGGTGCAGGGAATTGACTGTTTTGCCAAATTCCTCACCTTCTAGCATACATAAGAGGTATGCACCATTTCCATAGTCCTTCGTGACTCGGTATGGGCCCAACCATTTGGGCCGAAATTTCCTTCCTTCGCCGGTCTTCTTGTCGATCTGACTGTCTAGTCTTAGAACTAGATCACCTTCGTATATATCGCGTTCATAAACCTTCTTGTTATACTGCCGGCACATTCGGTCAGCATAAGCTCTATGCCATTGTTCAACATCTAACCTAATTTCATCTAGGCTTTCTAATTGGGAAAGACATACTTCTCTGTAAGTGTCTTCATCCAAAATCCCTTGTAGTGAAATGCGGAGGCTGGGTATTTCGACCTCAAGTGGGAGAACTGCTTCTGCCCCAAATACTAGCGAGAAAGGAGTTGCTCCTGTTGGTGTTCTTATTGAGGTTCGGTGGGCCCACAAGGCTGGATATAACTTCAAATGCCAATCTCGCTTGTTTTCTTTCACCATTTTAAGGAGAATGGCTTTCAGCGTTTTGTTTGTTGCTTCAGCCTGCCCATTGGCTTGGGGATAATACAAGGAAGCCGTATGATGGCTTATTTTAAATTTGTTGCATAGTTCACGAACTTCTTCATTCTTGAAAGAAGTTCCATTATCTGAGATAATGATTTGTGGGATACCGTACCTGCAAATGATTTGATTTAAAATGAACTTAGCGATTATAGAACCAGGTACGGTAGTAAGAGGCATGGCCTCCACCCATTTGGTAAAATATTCAGTGGCCGTAATTATAAAATTGTGGCCGTTTATGGATGAGGGAGAGAATTTCCCTATTAATTCTAGGCCCCATGTAGAAAAGGGCCATGGAGTAGCGATTGGTTGTAGAGCTTGTGCTGGCATGTGGATCTCGTGGGAGAATTCCTGGCACTTATGACACATGCGTGTAAACTCTATCGCGTCATGTTCTAGAGTGGGCTAGAAATAGCCCATTCGATGTATTTTTCGAGCAATGGCATGGCCACCGAAGTGGCCTCCACATATACCACTGTGGGATTCATGGAGAATCCTCTTGGACTCTTCTGTTTCGACACACCTTAAGAGCATTCCATCGAATGCTTTTCGATAGAGCACCTGCTCTATAATGACATATTTGGCTACAATTATGCGTGATCACCTTCTTTGTTGCGGTGTCACTGCATCCCGGTACGTATGGTCCATGATATAATTAATGATATCAGTGTACCAAGGGCACTTAGAAATAGCAGGTCGAGTTTCGATGTGGTATACGCATTCATCTGGAAAATCCAAATCTACTAGATCGCCTCCGTCTAATGGGTTGTCAGCTAACCAATCCGCGATGATTTGTCCTTTAACTGACTTCTAATTTACAAATGTTAATTCGAACTCTCCCATTAAGGTTATAAAATGTCCAGCCTTTTTGGATAAGGAACCTTGTGTTAGAAAAATCCGTAAATGGTCCGTCTTTACCATGACCTTTGTTTCTTGATTTAGCATGTAATGTCTTAGATGTTTAGTAGCAAAGACTATGGCAAGACATTCTCGCTCTGCTTGTGTATAGCGTGTTTCATAGTCGAGCAGTGTTCGGCTAATGAAATAAATCACACGTTCTCTCTTGTCATCGTCTTCTTGGGCCAACATACAGGCCAACGAGACATTGGTAGCTCGTGAATATAGGATTAACGGGCGATCCAGCTTAGGTGGCATTAGCGTAGGTGGTGACAACAAGAAACGTTTAACTACGTTGAAAGCTTCATTGCAGTCTTCGGTCCAATCAATGCTATAGTATTTCTTGAGTAAAGTGTTGATTGGATGAATAGCGAAGCTTAAATCCGGGATGAATCTCCGGATTGCACCCAGCTTCCCGAGAAATGATCTGATTCCAGATTCACTCGAAGGTGGGACCATTTCGAGGACAGCCCGAATTTTGGTTGGATCAACGTCGATCCCTCGTGATGATATGATGTAACCTAGGAGCTTTCCTCCTGTTACACCAAAGACGCATTTCTCTGGGTTTAGCGTGACTATGTATTCTATTAGGCGTGAAAGAATGATGCGGAGTACTTCGGGATGGTCACAACACTTTTTGGCCTTAGCCAATAAGTCGTCTACATAAGATTCCATGATTTTATGAATTAGATCGTGAAATATGTATGTCATGGCCTGCTGGTACGTAGCACCGGTGTTCTTAAGACCGAATGGCATAACAGCGTAGCAATAAGTTCCCCAAGGAGTTATAAACGTGGTTTTAGCTTGATCTTGCTTGGATATTCTGATTTGATTGTATCCCGAGAATCCATCCATGAGAGACAAAAGTTCAAAACCAGCTGTTGCATCAACAATAATGTCTGTGGATGGTAATGGGAAATCGTCTTTAGGACACGCTTTGCTGATGTCTCGGAAATCTATGCAAATGCGTATCTTTCCGTTCTTCTTGAGAACGAGAATGATATTAGATACCCATTGGGAGTAGTCAACTGGCTTGATAAATCCTACCTGAAGGAGTTTTATTACTTCCTCTTTTACCATGAGAGCTACTTTGGGTTTCATGAGCCTTGATTTTTGTTTAATTGGCTTTGCATCCGATCTAGTGATGAGGTTGTGTACCGCAATGTGGGGTGTGACTCTCGTCATCTCCTTGTAATTAAATGAAAACACCTTTTGATGTTCTTTGAGAACCTGAGTATGTATTTCCACTTCTTCTGGTGTTAACGAAGAACCTAGTTTCAATATTCTTGGTTCATCTTCTGTCCCAATGTTGACATCGATTGTTTCTTTGATTAAAGAGGTGTTACCCTCTTCGAACTCAGGTGGTGCTAGAGGTAAATCTAAATCATCCCCATTTTCTATTGCGTATATGTTAGGTTCCCTTTGTGACGGAAGATCCGTTACGGGATTTCCGAAGTAGGAGGACGAATGTGGGATCAGGGATAAATCTAGCATGTGATAGGAGAGATGTAATGCTGCATAGGCATTTAAATAATCCAAAGTAGCCGCATCATTTTCAACATGGTCTAGGATGGTAGATTCGTTTCCGCTTAAAAGAGGATTTGTCATTGTTTTTATTAATGGTTCGTCACGAATGGATACTGTGAAGTGAGTATCTTCTAGCTCATTGCTTGGAGTAAAACGTGATGCTGAGGTTGCTATTGAATCGGCGAGAAGATTTTTCTCTCGCGGGATCACTTCAATGGATGTGAAGTTAAACGCCTTGCTTAAATCTAATACAGCGTTTTTGTAGAGTTGTAAATGTTCGGCTTTAGTTTCATATACTTCAGAAACTTGGTTTGTTACTAATTGCGAGTCTCCCAAGACTTTGATGTTATTAATACCAATTCTTCTAGCTAAGGTGAGGCCAAGAAGGAGATCTTCGTACTCAGCATCGTTGTTTGTGCATTCAAAGTTTAACTTAAATGAGAATGGGAGGACCTTCTCCTCGGGCGAAATAAGAATTATACCTGCCCCCGCTCCATAACGGCATTTAGCTCCATCGAAATGGAGAGTCCAATACTTATCCGGGAGTGTAGATGTTGGGGCATCTGCCGCGTTTGCACACTCTACTTCTATCATACAGAGATCCTCTACCGGTAAGGAACCAACACCTAGGGAAAATCCTATGCCTACTGAATCGAATGGTAATAACATTGGTGAATCTTGTTCTATCAATTCAACGATTTTCGCAATAGTCCCTAATGATACTGTTTCTTTAGTTTTACCTTTAGGGGTTGGAGTTGTTTTGGCTATGCTGGTAGTTTCAAGATCCGTTGTAGGTATCAAATTTTCCTCTGGCTTAGGGTCAGATGGTTTATTAAGTTGGTTTGTTGGCAGCTCAAATTCTGAGTGCACCCCTGGTCTTTTCTTTAAATCAGCTAGGTGCAAATCGAAAGGTTTTGGATCGCCTTTGGCTACAAATACCTTTCCCAGATACAAGAATCTTACTTCTTGAAATAGCGTGGAAGGGATTGCCTTCATTCGATGTATCCAAGGTCGGCCGAGGATCATATTATAGTTAGTTTCCTGATCTATAATATAAAACTCGGTCAAGATGGTTTTGGGCCCTAAGGTGACCGGAAATATTATAGTTCCTATCGAAGCGGCTTTAAGGCTATCATAGCCTCTCAAGGTATTTCATGTAGTGGAACATTTTGTTTCTCCATATCCAAGTTTTTGGAGGAAAGAGAAAGGGACTATGTTAACTGCAGCCCCATCGTCAACCATTGCCCATTGTACATAGTTATTATAAACCCACACTTGCAAGTGTAAGGCTGGGTCACCTCGGTGTGCGATCTCAGCATCTGTGGGCATTTTACTTATTTCAAAGATGAATTCGACATCCTTGTCCAGCTGCCCTGGAGGGTGGATATCAAAATCTACGTGATTTACTTGTGTTTCAGGAGGTGGAGTGATGTTAATTAGATGGCCTAGACCTAATGCTTCTAAAAGAGCAGCTCTGTGAGAGGGAGATTTCTTTAGTAAGTCCAAAAATTAAATGTGTGAAAAGGTCTTTGTTAGGTCACTAATTAAATCATAGGCACCGATGGGTTTTTCAACTATTTGCTGACTCTTATCTGTCTCTGGCAGATGACTTGGGCTTGGTTGAGAGAAATACTCTTGTGTTCTTGTTATAGCTTCGATAGGTAGTTCAGCGTCTAATTCTACCAAACTAACTATCTTAGGTCTTGGTTGAGCTCCCAATTGTGGAGCAACTGATGGATTTAATGAAGTCGAAGCTTCATGATCATTGTTTCCCGTTATTGCACCTTTGTTTGTTCTGGTTGGATTCAGCCTATTGCTGTCATGATTTGGGAGTGGATCATTAAAGATCTTAAGGGGAGCATTCTGGGGGGAAACTGCCCCTGTGAGCGTATTTGGTTGTGATGAGACGGGATCTGCCAAAAACAAGTCTGTGAAGAACTGTCTTTGTTCTTCTGGAAAATGTTGCATAAATTTATTGTAGTCACGGCACATTCTAGTGTCGTGACCATGAATTTTATGGAAACCACAATAAGAATTGGGATTATAATTCCCGTTTTGTTGGTTTGGTGTGTATTGTGGCCTAAAATTCCGATCAAACTGTTGCCTATTAGGACCAAAGTTTTGGAATTGTTGTTTTTGGTTTTGACTTTGGTTTTGGTAACCAAATGAGTTTTGGCTTGGCCCTTGTATTGGATTTCTCCGTTGTTGTTGTTGTTGTTGTGGATGGTTAAAATCCACTGTATTGACCATCGGGGTAAAGTTGTTGTTTCGCTGGTTGTTTGTTTGTGACGGAGTATTAACAACATTTACCCTCTTGGGCTGGTTGGTTACCCCATCCGTTGTTACCCCACGATTTTTGTTAAGGATTTTGGGTCCTTGATTGACGTTTGTGGTAGTTGTAGTATTTTGAGTGGAGGTGATTAACCTCCCGTTTGCTCCATACGTCTTACGACCACTATCTATCGCTGCTTGATCAATTCGCAGAGCGCTCTCGAGTACTTCATCATAAGTCCTTAGTGGGAACTTCTGGACTTCTTCCTTCACTTATCTACTGAGAGAATGAAGGAATAAATCGCATAGTTCCATCTGATCCATATTTGGAGCACTTGCTGATGAATAAAGGATGGTACGCCACCTTTGGATGAAGTGGGCGACAAACTCGTTATGCTCTTGTTTGATGTGTAAGAACTCCCTGATTCCTGTTCTTAATAGTTTGTTCATGTCGAAGGCCTTGATGAACTCAGACACAAGTTTTTTGAATGAATGTATGGAAGCTTCAGGTATTCTATAATACCAATCGAGAGCGATGCCCTCCAGTGTTTTGGGGAATATTTTAGCAACAACCCCATCCCAAGGGAGTAATTATCGTATGGCTGTAGCGTAAGCTTTGATATGTGTGTTTGGATCTCCCTCACCCTTGAACTTAGGCAAATCAGGGAGAGGTCTTGGAAGCATGACGCTTCGTATGGTGAAATATAAGGGTTCCTTTAGATATTCTGAATACATCCCTATTGCATAGCTTTCGACCATTGATGGTGTTTGGTGAGGGAGTGGTGGTGAGATAGGTTGTTGATACGGTGCAGCGTACGCGTTGGTAGGGGCATAGGGAGGTCCCTGCGTTTGAGAAAACATGCCGGGAGAGGAGAACATATCTCCTTGTGGTGATTTAGAGTACATGTTTAAATAGGATGGGGTATTGTCAAGGAACGGATTGTTTGACACTAGACCGGGAGGAATAGTGTTAGAGATGATAGGCCTTGTTGGCGTTGGCTGTGGATATTGAGGAGGCATGCCTAACGTGCCTACTCCCGTAAGGAGATCTACCTGACCAGAGTGGTATGGAGGATTGGAACTTCCTGTTTGTATGAACGGAGAATTTTGACTTGCTTGAGCTAGTTCTAACCCTCTCACTCTTTCTACTAACGTTGAAATGACTTCATTTGGTGAAGTCACGGTACTTTGCCTGAGTGGCGTTTGTTGTATACCTTGGTTTTGTAAAGGTACATGATATCCTATCATAAATTGATCGCTATCTTGCCAAGTTTCTCCCAGAATATTTCCTGTATGTAGTGGCATAGAGGTATTTTCTTGAAGAGAGATTTCAGGTTGTATTTGTAATCCTCCTATAGATGGGTACATTCCCCGGGAGCATTGTTCGCTCCTAGGATTATGTGTTGGCTGTCCATCATCTAAGACCAGGTATGGATCTGATTACCTACTAATTTATGGTCTGAGTAACATTTAAGGAGATGAACCAGATTCTCTTGTAAATGTCATATTGTTTGAACCTGAAGGCTCTGTTTGTTGGGTTCGAAGGGTTTGATCTAACTCTTCAGTTTGAAAAGATGAACTGGGTTTGTGTTAACAACTGATTAGTTGAATAGTTGTCACCCCATACTGAGAGCGAGGGTGATGATTCCCTATTCTGTTGGGCGTAGTATGCCTCAAGACCCAGGAGGGGTCTGCCATATTAGTCGAATCCCGACATATTCAGGGGGTATATGAATACCCGCAGAATAATGGGAAGGAGCGAAGGTGGATGAGAGAAGATGAAACTTCTCAAAGAGAAGGTGAAACAGTTGTTTGTTTCACGTTGGGTTCACCAATTTTGTACGCTGGAAAAGTGACAGGCGAGCGTGAGAATCTACAAGTGACTCTTCCGCGTACCCGACCTCCCGAGGTCTTGCCGAGACAGCCGGTGGTGATGGAATATGCAGACAAACTAGTTAGGCAGTCTAATGTCTTCGACACAAACTAGTGGAATTTACGAATCTAAGGCAAAGAAGGCCCTTCTAACTTGGACTGGTGTGATAGATCGATCAGTGAGGATGACTGCTCGAAGGCTCCAATCAATATCGAGCTCTGGCGTGATTCGATCTATGGGTTGCGGAATACGTGGAAAATGACCTAGGATTGTTTCGTGTATATCTCCTGATAAGGTCATATAGTGGATGATGAATACAATCGATTCTATGGACGATTTTCTAGCCTAGTCCAGAATTCCCTAGCTTCATTAGCCGCTATATCTAGTAAGGACAGTTGTTCGATGATGATAGGTGGAAGTGGGGTGGACTGAAACACTAGTGTGCATAGGCCAGTATCTATATCTAACTGACTTTTGGATTCGTTGGGCTGTGGGATCTGTGGATCACAACCGTAGACTCTTGGTTGTTGCGGTCCTGTTATGGTCATACGTGAGATTAAGTTCTAATCCCTAGTATCTAGTAATCATATGCTTTCTCAACTTCTATGTTTAGAACCAATAGTTGTGCGATCTTCTCAGAATACCTTACAGGTGTTCTTGCAACCTGGATTCTTAAGCTGGTATCTATATCTACGAGGGTGTCTCCAGCGTCTGGCTGTGGAACTAGAGGATCGCACCCGAATGTTTGTTCTCTTTCGAGCCCCTCTACAGTCATGTGGATGTTTTCTAGAGTAATCTGTAGTTTGGCTGACTTGACCAAAATGCATGTGCTTGGTCGTCTTCTATGTTTAATCCTCTTAACTGTGAACTGATCAGTTGTAAATATGCGGTTGTTCAGAATACTTGTATCATGAGATTTTGGTCTATGTCAACTATTGCTGTGACTAGGTTTGGTTGAGGCATGATTGGCTCAAATATATATTCCCTGGGCTCTTGAGGTCCCGTGATCGTCATACGAAACAAAATGCAATCTAACTGTGATGAAACAAATTCTAACTAAGTGAAATAAATCTAACTACATATAACTTTTATTTTTCTATGAAATATTTAAACAATTCTAAGAAAAACAAACTATTTTAAGCATATCTAGAAATAATAACTAAACAATAATTTAAAACAGACAAGATAACCGAGTGTGGTTATTTACCTGTGTGATTTGTAGAATTATTCTAAATAAAACAGTTTGTCTAATCTACCGGCAAGATTCTCGATCCTACCTCAGAAGTGAGGAGTGAATCATAGTTTCTCAGAAACTATCAATCCCCACAGCTTCCTTGGTAATGTCGAGAATAGAATGAAATGAAATAAAGTGATTAACTACTATATTTGATATGAATATGACTAGAACTTTGAAATGTAAAACCTGGATTCCGCAGAACAGTGGCGAATCCGATGGTGTATGTGATCTCGTCCCCTCAGTATGATCTTCTCGTTCTTTCATGTTCACTTGGATCCAGAAAATCGTGTAATGCTAGCACCGATAGGAGTAGATTTTGGGACAAGGACAGCTTAGAATGCAGACCGAGAATGCGAGTAGGAGACGGATAGCGCAAGAGTACAGAGCTTGGCTTATACAATTCCTAGCGGGATTTTACTGCGAGTCATACAACGTGAAGCGACTAGAACCTTTGACTATCCTATACGAAGAGCAAAACCTGCAACTTTAATGGCTTCCTAAGCTATTCCGTTCCAAAATAAAGACACTGCTTGCACAAGTTGGATATGTGGCTTACTAACAGCTGAATAATACTAACCAGGTATATAATGAATTGAAATAAGAACTCTAAGTCACAGTAAAACAAATCTACAGCAAAGAGGAATTCAGAGGCAAGCTTCTAACCGGATTGGGTGGAACAACAGCACTACCTGCACAAGATGGGTCTGTGGCTTACCAACAGCTGAGCAATTTAACAAAAGATGCAAGTGAATTCAAGCTATGGCTTCTAAACAAGCTAACTAACTAAAACACTAAAATGAGGGAATGAGATCAAAGATCAAACTTCCAAATCCAGCCAAGCTTCAGACCAAAAACTCCAGACCAAATTCTTCACCAAAATCTTCACCAAAATCAGACCATTTGCATGTACACAAACCATGCATTTATAGGAATTCCAACTCTCAAAAACCAAAACCAAATTGAACTCCTAAACAATAAACAAAGGAAAAACATTGTTCCAAGGGACCAAAAACATTAATGCATGCCCAAGTCGGCAAAGAAAAGCTGGTGAAACATGATATTTCATGCGAGTCACGTCAAAAGAGCATTCTAGAAAATGTGCACAGGACCGCCGCTCTGACCAGGGCGGCGGTTACATGACCGCCGCCCTGTTCAGGGCGGCGGTTACGAGACCGCCACCCTGCAGGGCGGCGGTTTCGTCACTGAAGGTCAAGAGGCCAAGGAAAGAGGGAAAAAGGGGAAAAAAAAGGGCACGGGGGCTAAGCAGGGCATGTGGGATGTTAACGCATACTCCGAGGGCTTTTCCGGATCCCGAACACCTTGCGAGGAGACCTGTATCATCATTGGGGCATTTATTACACCATTCCGCAGTACAATACCTTACAATTTTGGGTACGTATAGTGCCCTATTGGCATGCTTTGATAGGTTGTGTGTGGCACACTAAAGCTTGTTACATAATAAAATGATACGAAAAGGCACAAAGGTATGTGCGTAGAAGAATGAGGCACATGAAGATGATGGAAGGAAGGCCTGCACAATTGAAATGTGCATAGAAGAAAAGGTGCATGAGTATGCCATTAGATAATTTTGGGAAGCAAAGGCCAAGGCACATACAGAAGGTGAAGAAATGTAGATAACGTGGAAGCAAAGAGAGTGCGCGTAAGTGGAAGATGGAACAAGGAAGAAAAGGAAAAGGAAAGGGGAGAAGGAGAAGTTTGCAAGGGCGTGCGAGGAAAAAATGACCACATGAATGTGCTAAGGAGATAAATGAGGTACGCACCACTTGTAATGAAGATCTCTAAACCAGAATATGTATGTAAGTTGTCTAAATAACTAAGAGAGTTATTTGGATAATAGTTTTGGTGAATTTTTGGGCCATCTTCTTGCTAGATGAAGGAGATCAGTAGCCTGTAGCATCCATTGGGCATGGATTCTCCTTTGTAATCATGAAATTTTGATCTTCATCTTTGAATAACTACCATTTAAATTCACTTGAGTCATTTCATATCTCTTCTTTGAATCTTGCAAACTACTGAAAGAAGACCAACACCTTAGAAGAAAAAGAAGAGTACACGCAAGAAGTGTGCGAGAAGAAATAACTTATGTACAAATAAAAAAATTTCATTCAACATACTTGGAGGGAAGGAAACTATTATAATATATACAAAATGATGTAGAAAACTTAATGGAATGGTTTTAGATAGATCCCATTTATTGGGTTTTGTAGCATGCCTCCATCAAGATGAGTTAACTCAAAAGAGTTAGCCTCCTTGCATGAACTGATGATGTATGGGTCACTCTAAAGTGCATCAAAGTTTGAATGAAACCCTTATTTATCTCTGTCAGCATCCCATTTCAAAACCAAGTCCCCAAATTTGAAAGCTCAAGGCCTAGCCTTTCTATCAAACCATTTCTTTGTTTCTTGCTGATGTTTTTCTAGCTTGATCATGAGAAAGTTACTTGATTCCTCAAGATTAACTAGCTCTGCCATTCTGATTTCTCTCTATTCTATGCTTTCAAACTCTAGTTGATGGGAAAGCACCAATGAGTTTAAATTTAGTGTCAAAGGAAGGGTATCCTCCTTGCCATAGAAAATCTAGTAAGGTGAAGTTCCTATTGCTTTTTTAACTGTGATTCTATTTTCCCAGAGCATTTGTGTAACCTTTTTATGCCACTTACTTTGGATGATGTTCATTATGCACTTCATGATCCTAATCAGGTTCTTGTTTGTTGACTCTTTCAGACCATTTCCTTAAGGGTAATAGTTGGAACGAGTCTTCAAATATATGCCTACATTTAGAGCCCAATCATTGATTTTAATGTCAATGAAGGCTTTTGCATTATCAAATATAGTGGTTTAAGGAATGTCAAACCTTGTGACTATACCTTCAAAAAATTCAAGGATGAATGACTCGGTTGATTCCTTGAGCATGGAAACTGTTTTCCATCTAGTAAAGTAGTCTGTAGCTATCAACACCCATCTATGTTCAGCGCGTGAAGGTGGATTGATCATGCCTATGTAGTCGACACCTCATTGTGCAAAAGGATCATCCGATTGGACTAGTCAAAGGGGAAACACTCCCAATCTCTTATTTCCTACAAATAAATCACATTCCTTGCATTTAGTGACCCACTTGTGTGCATCTACAGATAGAGTAGGCAAAAATAGACCTGTCATTATGATCTTTAATGCTATATTTTTGGAAGAGAAGTGTCTACCAAATAATCCATCATGAAATTTTTCTAACACTTTTTCAATCCACGTGTCATATATACATCTTAACAACATGCCTTCAAGATTATTCTTGAAGATAATTACATCAATCAAAGCATAAGGGATAGATTATAACCTCATATGTCTTCTCTTTTCCTTTTTTAATCCAGAAGCGTATGTTCCCTCTAAAAGTAATGTGATCATGTCCTTCATCTTGTCACATGTTTTAAGATCTCTATTTTTCTCGAGTTCTACGCATAGGAGAGCTTCATCAAGAAACAATGAAGTCTTAGATTCATTGTTTGCGTCCTCAGTAAGCTACTTTCAAAGCACGCTACCTCTTACTAGTTTTTTGGATTTGATTGTCACATTGTAATCCATGATTTTAGATACCCATCACACTCTCTTTTTACTAATTTCTACTCCCGTGATGAATTCCCTAACACTAGAGCGAGAAACTAACACCTTGATGTGATTTTTGGAGAGCATACTCTTAAAATTTTTGAGTGCGTACATGATGGCGTCGACCTTATTTTCCATGTGACTATATTTCAACTCATAATCCTTCAGTGTATGACTAAATAAATCCACTGGTTGTTCTATTCCTTGTTCATTTTCTTGGGTTTGTAAAGTAGCAAAAATTGCATTAGTGCCATAAGAATAAAAGATTAAATCCTTGGAATAATCTGGATTGATGAGTGTTGGCACGCAAGCAATATCTTGCTTGATTTTTTTTAAGCTTTCCTTTCTTCTATTGTCCATTTGAAAGCTATGTATTTCTTCAGAATGAGTTTGATTGGTCTTACTAGTCCTACAAAGTTAGGAATAAAGGGCTTACAAAAATTTATCTTACTAAGGTATGACTGTAAGGCCTTTTTGTGTTGTAGAAGGGAAAGATATAGGATGGCTGAAATGCACTCAAGATCAATTAAAATTCCATCCTTTGAAACCACATGGCCCAATATGTTCCCCTATGCCATGAAAAAATTGCACTTCTTGGGGTTAAGAGATACTCCATACCTTCTGCATCTCTCAAATACTTTCTCTAGGTGTGTCATGTGATCTGCGCTCTACTGTGAGAATACTGTAATGTCATTGAGGTAAACCAAGATGAACTCATTGATGTAACCTTTCAAGTAAATTTCTATGGTGCACTGAAATGTTACACCTGCATTTGACAGATTGAAGGGCATCTTCTGATACACATATGTTCCCCACTTGGTTGTAATCACCATTTTGAATTGATCCTCTTCCTTTACCATGATATGAATGAAGCCATAGTATCCATCCAACATTGAGAATCTTTACGTGCTGGCCATAGTTTGTAGATGTTGATCCATAGAAGGAAAAGGATAATTATCCTTTAGAGATGCCTTGTTCAAATCTCTAAAATCAACACAGAGTCTAATTTCACTGATCTTCTTGTGCACCTAAACTAGATTCACGAACCAGGTAGAGTAATTGATGGGAAAAATAATATTCTCCTTAATAAGTTTGGATAACTCCTTGCTCATGAGAGGCTCTATGTTTGGATTGACTGGTAGCTACTTTTGTCTGATGGGATTGATACTAGGATAAAGTTCAATGGAGTTTTGAGAAACACTTGAATCAAAACATTTGAGGTATTCATACTCCCATGAGAATACATCATTTTAATTTTGATAGAGAAATATGAAGGTCTTCTTTTCATCGTGCATGCAAGATTTACTGAAAAGTAACTCCTTTCCGTGTGTAATATTGACTACAAAAAAATCTTCTTACATGATGTGCATATACTTTTCTTCACCCTTGAACTCATCATTAGGGCTAAACATTTATTCGAAGGTGACCATCCCTTTAGGAAACTTGTTTATCTTTAGATGTATTAATTGGTCACCATAGTTGTCATGCAAATCAGATTACATGCTTGATGAGAACTCAACTTCATTCTGGATGAGATGCATGATCTGTGTCTCACTATAAACCACTTTCTAGTTGGTTTTTTTATCTAGAATGGATGGTCTAATCACCATCTTAATGTGTTGAGTGTTTCCTTTGACAAAGTTCTCGGTAGGAGAGAGATGCAAACCAAGAGTATTTGATCAGATTCATTATTCATTTTATGTGCCACCACTTGCTAATTTAGAGCATCAAAGATATCAAGGGGGTTTTAAACTCTATGTATATAAGTTTTGATAAGCTTATTATTTTCTGCACACTTATTGGTAACCTATTGGATAATCAATTCTGTTTCCCCAAATATCTGTAGTGCCTTAATCTTATTCTTTTAAGGGATAAGAAGACCATGCCCCAGTGCTTCATATTCTTCTACATTGTTGGATCATGTGAAATTTGACCTATGTGTGAAAAATAACCTCTCATCCTTAGGATAAATGATAACAACTCATGTGCTTGCATCATTTATGCTTCTGGAACAATCAAAGTATAACATCCATAGACTAGGTTCTACTTGGATTTTTTTTAGCGTACTTAGAAACACACCCTTTTCTTCTAGAATGTAGTAATTACCAATCCCAGTTTCATAATATTCTATCTCTTCAACATATTGGTCAAATTTATGGTGTGTCTCTGCCCACTCATCAAGTACTAAATCATGGATAAAAGGTGGAAGAGGCTGCTCTTCAAAGACTGAACTTGTTCTTAGATTAGGCAGTTGACTTGGAGGGGGAATGAATCATATCATTCTACATGATAAGAAAATATAGGCTCATCTTGTATGGTAAACTAGGCACCATACCTTGTCTAGAGTAACATATGGGACCAATCAGAGGACAAATAACCACCCACTTTTCTAGTAAACTCTCTTGATATGCATAGGGAAAAGAAAGGAAGTAGGTAAATTATTGACATATCTTGAGTTATTGTTAGAGTTAGACATTAATGGAGGGTTAACTCAATATCCTTGATGATTTCCATAGTAGTTATAGTTGAGCCATCAAGTTACAAGACTCCTTTAGAAAAGGGGTTATACTGAAGATCTAAGAAATCAACTATTTTCTTAGGCATAATAGAAGTACTACCACCTGAGTTTATCATGAAATTATGCACCACCTATTTTTTCCTATGATCAAGGATATATAAAAAGGTGGGGTTTTAAAAACATTACTTACTTGCTTCTCCTCTTCTTGGAAGATATTAATAGAAGCGCGTGTTTTTTGAATAGTTGAATAAATGCGTGGAAGTTTGGCTAAAGTTTCATGCAACAAGTCACACTAGGATGGAATAGTGAGTGCATCCCACATTGTGGCATTTATGTTTTTCCTTTTCATCAGGTCCATAATGATTTATGGAAAATCCACTGACTTGTGTATTTGAGTAACAACAACATCCTTTCTTTATTGTTCACATACAAATGTATGGACCTTATCTGAAATAGAGGCTTGACCTACCAAAGGAGGGGCATGCGCTACTTCCAGAGGAGCTTTGTGTGAAGCCTCACATGTAGGCACTTGAGCTTGTTTACCATTGGATACCTTGGATACATATTTATACTTCTGGGGGTTGATCTGTGTTGCCAGAATTATGACCTATGCCCCAGACTCGAGCATTCTCTTCTTGTGTCTCTTATTGTTTACAACTTGGGTGCACAATCTGTTTGCATCATCTATAATTGATTAATTACACAAAATTCCTCAGCATCAAAGAATATCAAGTTGGCCTCAGGAGGAGCCTCTATCTTTTCTTGGCTCTCAGGCTCACTTATGCTGATAGAAGGCTCACAGTTGGAAGCATTTTGGATCAAGTAGGTTTGCACGCATGTAACATTAACGCAATGATATTGACTATGATAAATATTGCAAGGAAAGCACCATTTAGACTCTTGCGCCATATTTTTCTCAACTGGGATAAGTGCTTGAGGTGTGTTGGGTGTTGAAAGAGGTTGTGCAAGAGGAATAACTTGCAAAGGAAATTGCGCATTAGCATGCCATCTATCATTCTATTGGTTTTGTCTGTATCTTTAATTCCCATACTTATTCTTCTAAGGTTGATTGCTTTGGATTTGTGCTTGATTGGAATTTCCTCTATAGGCTTGCATTTGTTGCTTTTCCAATGATATAACCTTGTTGAACAAGTTTCTAATCAAGGTCTTTAATTCATCATCTTCTTTTTTATGTGCAAGAGAGTAAGATGTAGATGCAACTAGTTTCACACTCTACACTAGAACTAGAGCAAAAAAAGGCTCGGGCAATGAAGACATCTCTAGGAACAAGGGTGCAAGAGGCCTATGTGTCAACTTACTAGCCTGAATGAGATTGTTTTATGCCTTTATTGTAATGTTGTATGCAGCATGTAATTTTCTACCTCTCATGGATTGAATCATGACTAAAATATCACTATTTGAAGCCCTTAGATAGTACAAGAAAACATGTTGAGCTGTAGGCCTTACAACTTTAGGAATTCTATCCCAAGTCTTCTGGAATCTGATATTGAAATCAATGATCTTATCATTGGGTGCACACTTTTCTATGGTCAACTACTCCACCAGTGATATATGATCTTATTTATATTTAAAGTAATTATATAGAGCCATTCCAAGCTCATCCCAAGTAGAAATAGATGCACGTCTTAGGTCATGCTACCATTTGAGTGATCTACCCTTGAAAGAGGCTATAAGTAACTTGATAACAACGTCATCATGTGTAATAAAATAGACAGAGCATACATTGGCCAAATCTTGAATGTGTTCAACATGAGTGACTTGAATTTCTCCTGTGAAGTATGGAATACTCTTGAGTGTAGTTACTGGCATATCATGCTAGGCATTAAGATTAAGCAGGATTCCGCTAGTGAAACTAGAAAAGTTCCTTGGAGGAGGATGTTAAAGTGTCAGGTAGGGTGGGATTTTCTATTTTGAGGAGGATTAGAGTGCATGTGATGCACTTGAGATAGGGATGCATATATGGAAGATCTACTGCGTGTGCTTCTTAGAGAAAGCTAGAGGTACTCAAAGGATCCTTCAACTGCAACACTCTATCTGGTATACACTCTTCTCATAAAAGGTGTTCAGGACTACAAAAAAAAGATCTCTAGAAATGTTGGGAGTCATCAAATGTGTTGAAATAAACCTTCAAAGGCTAAAAATACTAAGTTTGCACCAAAACTTGGAAATATGAAATTTAAGCTTTCACTACTACTCCCACTAAATGTGCTAGAAAATGTTGGTCATTCAAACATGCACATGTGTCTCAGATTTGGAAGAATCATTTTTTTGAGACAATAATGGAATTGTATCCAAGTTTTGGTACCTTATGTACTTGAGATGGATCTCTAGAGAAGGCTGGTTCCTCTATCTATTTCTACTTCTATTGTTACTCCTAATTCTGAAAGGGAAAACTAAGATAACAATGCCAAGGGACCATAGAAAGAAGGATAACATAATTGAAAAATAATCTAAGGAATGTGATAGCACTAGAAAAAGAGGGAAGAACACCATCTGTTCTAAGTGAAAATTAAGGGGAAATGCGTTAAGGGAGGCTAGGCATGTGTAACACAAACCAACACATATTTACATAATCACTTCTCATGAAACACAACTAGAAAATGGTGATGCAAGGGAAGTTAAAAAAATACATAGCAAGCACAGAGAGTAAAAAAAAGGTAAGAAAGAAGAATATAACCATGATAAGGTAGAGAATAGCCATTAAATGATGCTTGTATTACTCCCAAGGATGCATAATCTATTATAATAGAACAAAAGGTTGATATCCACATGCATGAGCCAAATCTAGAGGTTTGCAACTCAAAATACAAATATATGAATTCCTTATCAAAGTGCGTAAGGATCCAAAATGTCCAACATTAAAAATGACCCCAACTCTTACATTTAGAGATGAATCCATGGAAGAAGGAGAGGAGGGAAAACCCAATTTTGAAATACAACCACCAACAAGAAGCATTAATTACCTGCAAATCCACCTACAAATCTGTCAAATATGTTTCCCTATGTCTATTTGGCATGTTAGAGAAGGAAGGTAGGAGGGAGGATCAAATCAAATCAGGTGTGGCTGGAGAAATCAGATCTTCTCATTAATGCCCAGATTGACATTTTACCATATTTCATATACCAGATCCACTAAAGAATTTGAATTTAAATATATAACATTATATCCCACATCAATGACTATTGATTAAAACTAGGCACACATAGATCAGATCTATGTAGAAAAATATATGGCTATCAAAATATTATCAGGGCTGACTATGTACGTAAGACATATGGTGCACATAGATTGGATGAAATGATGACCAACTATGCAAATGTTCTTGTCGTTTATACCACCTGTCACTCATTGATTTTTTACAAAGGTTCTACACCCTATTGAAGCATTTTGATAGGTTGTGTATGGCATACTAAAGTGTTTAAGATAATGAATCGGTACAGAAAGGTGCAGAAGAGGGCATAAAGGTATGCACATGGAAGAATGATGCATGGGAAGATGAATGAAGGAAGGTGCACGTAATTGTAATTCATGTGGAGGAAAGCATGCATGGAGATGTTATTAGATGATTTGCCAAGGAAAAGGCCAAGGCTCACATGGAAGGTGAAGTAATGTAGAGAAGGTGGAAGCACATAGAGTGCACACAACAGAAAGATGGACCAAGGAAGAAAAGGAAAAGGAAAGGGGAGAAGGGGAAGCACACAAGGGCACATGAGGAAATAATGACCAACTAAATATGCCAATGAGATAAATGAGGCATGTGCCACTTGCAATGAAGATCTCTAAGCCACAATATGTATGTAAGTTTTATAAATAAATGGGAGATTTATTTGGATAACAATGACCAATATATCTATGATAATCATAGTATCCTTATCATTGAAACTTTTACTTTGAGGATTTGTCATATCAACCTCAAATGGTGGAGTGAGAGTCATTAAAAACGATAACAAGTGTATGAGATGACATGTGACTAGAATTTACAATCATTCCATCCAAAGGGTGATCATTAGAGGGTGATGGTGGTAATGCACAATGAGTATTTTACACCTCTAAAGTAAATTTGTCATTATCATGCTTAAAAATTGGATCATTGAACATTTTCAATTTGGGATTATTGTTGGTTGGATTATAAGATTTAGTGTGCACATACCATTCAATTATATTGGAGTTAATAATATATTGGATGATGTGGTGAAGCTTGAAGCACCAATAGGTGGAGTGACCAATAAATCTATGATAATCGCAATAAGCCTTATCATTTTAACTTTTACTTTGAGGCTTTCTCGTATCAACCTCAAATGGTGGAGAGAGAGACATGATATTACACTAAAGCAATTATTTCAATGCAATGTGTTGGGAACAAGTTAAGTGTCTAAAATGTAGTCATGTGGGTTGTAATTTTAGCTTATTACGTTGAGCAATAAAATTGACAATTTCCTTATAAGTAGGCTTAACATTAGTAGTCTTTCCTTTTAATGCATATATTATTAGAAACTTGGCATTAGATGGATTAGGAGTGCTAGTAGCATACTTCCATTTTTTTTATATGTAACAACTTAGCTTCACACTCTTTGAGTGTATGACATAGATTGTCAAATGATTGAAACATATTAAACATGACCAATTCTTGCAAAGGAGAAAAAAATATTTGAGTGAAGAGATCTTCTAATTAATTATTGACTAGATATTGTTCATCTTAGTAACCATGATTTTGTATCATAATACATAATCATTGACATGTTTGTTAGATATTTTTCTAATCATATCTATTTATAAAAATGAAATATTTTCCCTAATGTTGATAGAGAATTGTGTCAATAATTTATTTTCATAAGCAATTAAAGAGTTTAAAAAATGTGTAGGAAGTCCATAAAACCATTGCAATGCAAAATTCTTAAGATTATGTGATGTCATATTCCTTGCACTTGGTCAGTGAGGTTTTGGGCTCCATTTTTTCATCTGGTAAGTTTGTATGTGATCTTATATCTCATTAATGTTAACTAAAATAGGTTTCCTTCTTCGATGAGCCTCAATGGAATCTTATGACCCTGTCCATAATACCCTTCCTTTAAATAGGATGATACTATTATATTTTTATTTGTTTGTTATCTTTGAATAAATACATATAATAGTTAAATAAAAAAGGATATTTTAAAATAAATTAATTAATTAAAAATAATAATAATAAATTAAACAAAAAATATTAATACAATAAACCAAGTATAGAAATTTTCAATTTTAATATAATAAGATGAAATATTATTTAGATAAAAGAGAGTGGGTGAATTTTTGTGGTGGAGTGATGATGGTGGTTGGATTGAGGAAGGAGGAGATGTGTGGGTAAGAGTATAAAATGGGTATGGTAATCCATCATTCCCATGAGAGGTTTTGTCAGACATTGGAGTTAAAAATGTGTGGGTAGATATGTACACAAGGTGGAAGCATGCGTTTGTGATGTGAGTGGCCTGCAATGGATATTGAATATGTACACAATGAATTGGTTGAAAAGGAATTACCAAATTATAAGAAATAATTTTGACATGTTTAAATCCTAACTCCAAAACTTGTAGCAAAACCTCCTCGAACTGACTGTGTTGTATAGTGTTGTGAGATTAATATTGGTAGTGGATGGCATTTACATTGTCGTATTTTGTTGTATTGCATGGGAAAGAGTGGACACATGATCAAGGCACGTGAACTGTTTGAAATTTTTCCGCAAGGTAAATGCAAATTCATGGCCTATGATGGTTTTTGGATATATACACAATGGAATTATTAAAAAATGCATTTGGTGGGTTTAAATCCAAATCCAACAACAAAATCAGCATCCTCCGAAGTCATGCCAAATAGGAGATTTGAAACTAGTTGTGGACAACTACCAAAAAAATATTGTGAAAGGATTTTTTACTATCTATTTTTTACATTGAAGGCATTTACCTTATGGGAAAGGGCTTTGCATACATTCACATCACTATGTTAAATTTGATGACTGTCAAAAGAAATCTAGAATTTCTTTCCTGTGGCATTGCTATTCTTGGCTTTTTAAGTGGAGTTAGCCCCTTTTGTTTTTAGTGCATGCATGATCCTATATAATAAGATAGAGTATTGAAAAGAAGGTAGATGGTTTTGGATTGCCTCTATCCTTGTAGATTTTGAAGTGAAATAAGTGAAAAAAGATGGGTATTAGTTTAAGACTTTAGGGAGAGGGTTTTAGAGACAATTTGATTGATTTAGGATAAAGTGCTAAAATATGTGATCGAAGAAGAAGCTATTGATCATGAAATGATGGAGAGATTTGTTTCCCCCATTATAGTGAAGCTTGAGCCTAAAAATTATGCATGCTACAATCATACAAATATCCATTATCAATAAACCATTAGTGTATATCCTGAAAATCCTCTTCTGATTTCAAACTATGCTCGATTTCTACATCTTGTTACTTGGGATTATGACAGGTAGTTTTCTATTCTCTTACATTATTTTCAAAGAGCAATTTTATTTGATTAAGAAGAGAGAAAATTGTATTTGAAATTTTTATTACATATGGATTTGGATGCATTTCTTCCTTATCAGGTGGGAAATTACAATGGAAGCTTTATATATTATGTAAAAAACCCTCTGGGATATAAGGGACAATAAAAATACATATACAATTTGTGCCTAGAACCCAATAACATGAGTATGTTTTTTATCCTCAACTTATCTTTGTTTACATAGAGCATACATAAGTATCTAATTGTTGACTTCTATAACAGAGATGAAGACTATTTTTAGAGAGATGTGAAAGTTGATACTTCTGATGCCAAAGTTATCAGGAAGTATACACACTTTTTGTGGTTGGCTTGAGGTGACTTTCCTGCTATAGAAGAATCATTTTTAGATGTTATTGCTACAAAGCCTATGAATCCTTTTCATGCAGGGAGCTATGCACACTTCCTTTAGGATACTGGAGGTTAAGACACTTGGTATCCAATCTCTTGAGGATTTCATCCTCTTTTGATATTCTGTATCAGGTTGTAGAATTGGTATGTGATCAAATGATATGCATCCTATGGGGGATTATACTAGATATTAATAAATACTGTGAAATTGTCATGATTTTAGTTTGGGTCCATATGCTCAATTTTTTTTGTAACTAGGAAGAGAAGACAAATTTGTATTCCCTTAAAATCAAATTGATGGGTTTACAACTTTCAACAAGAATTAACAAAGTAATGCAAAAATTGGTTTTGCATGATTTACAAGGAAGATCAAAGAGTTTGGTCTACATAATGAACATTATTTGTTGTGAAGTGGATCAATTTGAACCGATGAAACATGACTCTCTGCTATTGTAACGAGTGTAATTACATGTTGATATAAATGAATTATTTCTTACCTGCAAATATGATATGTGGTTGATATAGATAAGTAGTATGATCAATATGTAGTTCTATTAAAAATTGGAAGAATTTCAAGGCTAACACATAATAGGTCTGTATTTGGTGTTCTATTATGATCTAATGTTCTTAATACATGAGAAAATTGAAAAATAAAACCAGAGATCTTATCAGTTGTAGCCAGTTAGCAGGATTTAAGGTGTTCCTGAAATTTTAGATCCTATTGAATATTAACAAGGTGGAGGATTATATACATTCCAAGAGTAAACAGAAAGGAATTATTGTACAAACAGTTAGCAGATAAAATTTTACTTGCTTGCAGTTGTAAAGAGTGTAAAGTGTTTTTTATGATGATATTGGTATCCACCAAGGTATGAATCTAAGATGATATTGGTATCCATCATATATCATATGCACAAAAAATAAAAGGTAAATATCCAATTGCACAATCCATCCAATCTCTTGAGTTGAAAAAATTTCTTTTCATGGTAATTTGTTCTTTTTTATATAAACTGGCATAAGGATTTTTTTTCTAATGTTGGCATCAAGATTCATTTGTAAACCCTCAATTTTTTTCCAGGGTTCTTTTAAAAGAACTGGACTCCAGGTGGGACAGTCATATAAACTATTGTACTTATTAGTTTAATAAAGAATAGCTTCCTCAATTTATGACAGAGTCTGTTTTTAGATATGTACATTTGAATGTTGAGAGTTTATTCCTTTTAATAGCCTAAATAGTCTCTCCTTAGGTGCATTTGAAATTCTGAAATCTTATTCAAATATATTTCTAGAATTTTTCTTCTTGTAACTATGATGAGTTAGGATATTAGAATCATCTCTCTACTTAAACTTTTAGATATTAAGACTAGGAAATGATACTAATAGTATAGGTGCTAGAAATATATTGTATTTGAAATTATTCTTAAGAATGTATTTCAAATAATTGTATATGAATGTTTTGCATATATTATTGTATAAACATATCCTTTTGTTACCCATCAAAAAAACTATGGAATCAAATTTGAATTTGGTTTAATGAGTTAATATGTACTTTGATAATTTAATTAAAATTACTCCCACTCATATGTGGAACTCTTTGTATATAGTAGTTTGAATGAATTTCTCTTAATTATTGTTTAAGATAACTCTTTAACTTCTTTTTTTGTAGGATATTTTTTATTCTCTTTCTTCTTTAATCCACATCACCTATTTCAATGAGGTTGGCGAAGCATTCTATGAGTAGATTGAAAATGGGAAGCTATATACAATTTCCAATGGGGGGATTGGGAGGATTACTGAAGAAAAGATATGTTACAACCATTTGAACAATGCTTTAGAGTTTTTCTTGCAACTATCAAATGAGGATACAATACATTCCCATCAATTTCACTTCACCAAAATCAAAGACATACCTACAAGCGATGTCAGTTCTATAGTTGATTTGATTGGAAAATCAATCAAGCCCCTTATCAGCATCAACTACAAAAGTAATAACTATCCCTCTACATCAAAGCACATATACCATTCAAAATTCACATTGCATTATACACATGTGATTTCTAGTAGTTAATATTACCTTAATAGATATATATGTAAAATTTGGAAGCAAGCAAGTTGTTCATGAATACTTGAAATAAATGTAGTCTATGGACTGTGATGATTGCAGGAAGTGCAAAGAAATGATTTCGTTGAAAATACAAGTAGAATTTCAAGAAAATACATCCAAAATTAAAATATTTAAGCATCATACTCACATCTTGTGTTAAAATAAAATATTTGGAATAGGCTATGGGAAGCAAAAAAGGAATTGTGAAGAAAGGACAAGATTTTCGTTAGATATTGTAGTTGCAACTACGTTATTTTTTATATATTCCAATGTGGGAGGATGTGCTTAGTATGTAGACTATTTGATAGAAATCCTGAAATTATTGTGGTCTTAGTACCACTTGAAATATGTTTGGGTGAGATTTGACCACTCCACGAAGCCTCCTTTTCTTGGATTCATTAGTTGTGCATGCAACTCGCCATGACATGGAAATTATATATGGATCACTTGATTAACTCACCCTTACTTGGAATTAGTAGATGAGTGACGTATGTTTGACTATTGACCACTCCCTTTTTATTTTTTGGAAAAATGTGGGCTTAGCCCCTGACTCGGTGACTTGGAAATTTTTCAAAGCTTTGGAACATGATTTGGGGCACCCACTAAGCCATTGTAAAGAAGGGATGATATTTTCGTCAAATGATGTAGTTGTTAATTCTCAGTTAGTTATATATATAAAATTTGGGAGCTTACAGAAAGTACATGAACTAATTGATAAATTCCTCAAATAGGCATGCCCTCGTGGACTGTGATGGTTGCAGGATGTTTACAAACTAGAGTTTTGAAAGGACCTCAAAACCTCACAAATAAAATGCAATTGACATGTGTAATGTCAACTCCTCTACTCCTACCTTCCTAGTTTGGTAAAGAGGCATGGTTTTATCATCTCTATCTCACATTATTTTTGTATGTCTATTTTTCTCTTTGCAATGATATCTAAAATAAAAGAAAAGGTATAATATTCTCTTGGATAATTAAAATCAATTGTAGCAAAAAGAAGTGAAATTTCCCCTTTTCTACGTAACTAGAAGGATTATTTTTAGTGTAAACTCAATTCCTAAATTACCTCCTTAGATGTTAGGATATATTTGAAAATTATTATTGATAATGGAATCCACTCGAATGACGATTGTAACTTTATTTATAGTTTAAACCTACCACTTCGTGATCTCTCTAAAAGTTAATAAAACATAATTTTTGGTGATGTGTAAAACACCTCTCTAAACCCCAAAATGGGAAAGTCAAGTTTTGAATATGTTCCTTGTGATGTGTAATATTATATCAAACCTTAGAATGAATTTAAATTTCCATTTTTGTATTTTTATTCACCACTCTAGGTGTTTCACCTAATTCCTAGATCGTTTCTTTGAAATATCGATGAAACAGATAAGGTAACGGGCGTAGGAGGAATACTTGTTCAAATGTTAGTTGATGAGTTGTTGCACGCATATGACTTCTAAATCCACAGCTAATCGTGAGAGATTTCTTTTGGCTAGGAGGAACTACTTGTAATGGAAAGAAAGACCACCAAAAAGAGTGAAATAATATGTGCAGTGAACTGCCTAGTGTGTGCTAGATTTGGGAAGTATGATACTACCTAGATGACTATCAGTCCACTGTTTAAAACAATTTAATGTTGGCAATGAAGTAAATCCTATTTTAATTGAAATTATTTTGGTATCTCATTAAAAACACAATAAGAAAGATCTAATCTAACAGGCTAGGTTAAAATAAGATCCAAAGGTCAAGTAGCTGGTTCTGGGTCTTTGTAGGTATGAGAAAGGTCTTAGGTAGATCATAGGTGAATAAGGGTGATGTGGAATTAGGTTGATAGGTCACTGTTCTAGGTTGTATGGGCAAATACAGAGACCGATTCCGGTTAAGGGTGACTAACAGAGGTTGGGTGTAACCGGTGTCGATGAATGTGGAATTTTAGGGATGCCATAGAATACATTCTTGGTCTCCTTTGTGATTGTACAGAGGACTTTGGTTAGTCAGAATGAGGTATTAGGTGGTTTGGGAGGGATTTGGTGAGGTTTTAATGGAGGGGTGAGTATGGGGTGAGTATTAACGGAGGTCTGTGGATGGCCAAGAGAACAAAGGGTGACAATATAATGATGAAATGAAATGAACCAGAGGAGTACAATGTTCCACTTACTTGGATTCTGATCCTGGGTGCCTATGAGTGGTAAGTGAAGGTGTTGGTAAGGGTTTAAATGCTGCTGAGGATCACCAAAAATTGGAAATCTCTTGCATGGGATGCATGTGCTCTCCTTCTTGCTTGATTGGATCAACTCCTTACTGGTGTGATTACTGGATGCCTGAATAGGAGAAAATGTTGGATCTCCTTTCTTGCATGCATGTTCTCACTGAAATTTGTTCTCAGAAGATGTGATATCTCTTAGGAATGTGCCAATGTTTTCCAACCTTCTACCAACCTTCAAAATAAGGTTGTTTTGGGGGTTAAAAGATGACAGACAGTGGTTCTTGCTTAACCGGCAATGGTTAGGGGTAGCTAGCGTCGGTCAAGGCAAGATTTCCTAGTTTTACGAAACTAGGGAGATCCTCTTGATTTTCTTGGATCTCATGTTATTAACCATCAGATTAGACTGGAAGCATCTTGTATACATGTAGGAATGTGGTTAGAGAGAATGTAGGAATTGATTTTTAGGGTTTGGGTAAGTCTTAGTTAGTTATGGCAACTTATTAAGAATAGGTCTTAGGGTGAGTTGGCTTGATGAGGTGTCTAGGTGAGGTGTATCTGTGGATATTATCTAAATTAAGATATTTAAATAATAAATATGGTGAGGATAATGAATTAATTTAATTAAATCAATATTAGTGGGGTGAAGGGGGCCATAGATAGGTGAATGTGATGAAGGTGTTTATTTGTCGAGGGACCAAAGGGGAGTGTGACCTAATTTTAGTGTCTACATTTTGCCCCTTTTTGTTGCGTAGCTTGTATTGGTAAGTGATGCTAACAAAAATAAGATGTGGTTGCCCCAGGTGTCGGTGAAGGTGATCCCCGTCAAACCAAGAATTGACAAGGCTGAAGGTAGAATTGGTGAGTAGTTTGATAAAAGGTAAATGTGAGAAAGGGGAAGGTGGGGAACGGGGAAAAAGAGGGTTAACGGTCTACATGGGAAATATAGGTAATGGGTTAGGGTCAAAGGTAGAAAATTTTAAATGCACGCACATGTATAAACGGCAGCATGCTACCAGGTTGAAGAGTAGGCAAACTTTACATCATCTAAGGTCAATAGGTTTATCCAAACAAGGTTGAATTGATTCTGGAATCCATGGTATATGATATGGTCAGGAAACACGACGTAGGTTAGGTGAAAGAACGTTTAGGGATATTCCGGTACACCAAAGGTAGGGTGAGGATAAAAATTCATGGCAATAGGCTAGGTAAGGTCACTAGGTCAATCAACACAAGTAACAATGCCATAAGGTATAACAAACACATGAAGTCAAAGGTCACTAGCGATGGTCTAGGTCTGAATATCTAGGTTAGAGCATAGGTAATGCCAAGGGATGGGAAAATAAGGAGTCCACAAAGGAGGAAAAAGGGAGGTAGTAAATGATGAGGTCTGGAAAGGTGAGGACCAAGGTAAATGGGTTAGGTAAAGGTGAGGTGGGGTAAATGGTCAGGGTAAAGGGGAGGTGTGGAAAAAAAAGGAGGGATAGGCGGGGTAATAGGGTAAAATGTTGGGTTTTATGCTAGATAGGGTGACCGATGCCGGTCAAGGGTAACCAACACTAGTATAGGGCAACCATCCATGGTAAGGTAGGGCATGAGACTGATGCTAGTGAAGGAAAAACCAACGTTGGTTAGGTTGGGTTGGTTATAAAAAAAATCTGTGTTTTTTGTTATTCATTTTTCATTTAGCTAATTGAGAAAATGATAAAAGAGAGAGAAAAGAGAGAGAAGTGTCCAGATGAAATGGAGCATTGAGGTGGTAGTGTGAACGGTGGGTGATTGGTTGGTGAGAAGCGGGTCCACAGGATCAGTGCAAGTGATTTGATTTGGTTGCAGGTAGCGATTTGGTTATGGCAGAGGCCGGAGAGAGATCAGGTGGGCTACCAGTGCAATGGCTAGACATGCCACCGAGACGACGGCAACACGATGAGGTAACCATACAACTCTAGTTATATTTGGTTAGATAGATTAGATGATTGGTAATTTTTTGGTCTAGTTGTTGTTTGTTTTTTTTTTTTTGTTATTTTTCATGGGTGGGGAAAAGATTAAATTTGGGAATGGGGGGAAAAGTGGGTAAAAATAGGAATGGGGAGGGTAATAAATGGGAGAGAGGAGATGGGTTGAGGTGCAAGGGTAGTTTAGGTAATTTCTCATGGGTAAAAGGGGTGAGGGGGAGGTTTTTGAGAAAGGGGGGTTTTAGGGATCATGAGTTTTTACTGCGACAGTGACCAGCATCGGTAGTGTGTAACTAATATTAGTCACTAAATAGGTGACTGATTCTGGTTAAGGGGTGACCAGGGTTGGTGAAAGGGAACCAACACTGGTCAGGTTTTAGGGGATAAGGGGCTAAAGGTGCCAGAGGTTAGGTGATTAAGATGGGTAGGGGTAAAGTAGGTTGTTAGGAAATGATAGGGGGAAAATGTGGGTGTGATAAATGTAGATTAATGTATTTTTGTATTGGATGTAGGGGAGAGATTAGCTACACATGCGGGATAAGGTTCCACCCCTACTTGTGACAGTGCACAGTGTAGCAACCCCTGAGGAGCTACAACATGTGGAGGTAGTGGGCCTGAGTGGAGTCTAGCGATACCAACATGTAGTCTGATAGCCTAGTTTGATGGTCATGCTCATTGATAGATGGGATTCTATGACCAACACATTCTACCTACCGACGAGTGAGATCACTATCACCATGGAAGATGTGTTCAGGATTCTACGACTACCCATATTGGGTACACAGGTCTACTATATCTCCTTCGAGGCCTTGGAGGAGATGATGCTAATAGTGTTTGGAAAGGGGATGGCCGAGTTGACATTCCATAGTGCTAGCATTCGATATGGAGAGATGCACTTATCCTGTCTAGAGGAGACGAGGCTAGTGGTTCTTTTAATGGAGGCAGTGTGCTGCTTTACACTGCCAGATGTAGAGGATGGATGTTTTCCTTGATATTTGATGGGGTTACTCCACGACATGATGGTATATGAGACCCACTTTGCCTAGGTGTCAACATTCTTGGTGCAACTGTATAGAGAGTTGTGGGCATACGGGAGATTGTGTAGGTTCATCCTATGTTATACCTTCTTACTACACTACTGGGCTTATGAGCACATAGCTTGTGTGTGGCCAGTAGGGATGCCCCAAGTTGATGCATTCCCATCGAGATTTATGTTGGTGGGGTACAGATGATGGGTGTTGGCTATTGGGGAGTGGAGATCTGACAAGCCCACACATGATGTGGCCTATTTCTAGCAGTTGTTGGAGGGGTTGTCTGAAGTGGACATTATATGGAGGCCATATATGGGATTCCATTCATATAGGTATATGCATGAGGAGCCACTTGAGCTCTAGCTTTTGAGATGGATATAGGGTCGTCGTGTTGGGTAGCACAAGATGATCTCAGTGGAAAAATTCCAGAGGTAGTTTGGGCTATTACAGGACATACCTCCACCCTTCTTATAGTACTGGAAAGATTCTGTGGAGAGGCCCTTACCTCTACCATAGCCGAAAGTTCCCACAAGGTAGGAGGAGCAGGTAGTGGACCAGTGGATGGATGATGCCAGGTGTACAGATAGGTACAAACAGTGGTGGATGGCTTACTTATGAGCCATACCACCTAGAACGAGGTAGCTAGATCTAGCCACCATCATGGTGTAGAGAGATTCCCTACAGGGGAAGGTGACTACTTTGATTACCCAATTGGGTATAGTGCAGACACAATTGGAGAGCTCAGAGGTGGAGGTAGTAGAGCTACATGTATAGGTGGCCAGTCTACAGGCCCAGATGGCCAGTGGAGGGGATGGAGATGGAGAGGAGGGTGATGGTCAGGTGGTGGCCTTACATGTATAGGTGGCAAGTTTGTAGGGCCATTTGGCCACAACCCAGGCACAGATTGGGGTCTTACAGGCCCAGATACAGGCACAGGGGTAGGGGATACCACCACAGGCACTTGGACTGGGTCCCAATTCACAAGAAGGAGTGGGATAGGGTCCCACAGGACAAGTACAGGGGCCAAGACCTATAAGACCACCACAGACCATGCCTATATCTATGTTATGGGATGCCCTAGGTGAGGCTAGATACTACCAGGACCAGTTGATGGCAGCCGAGATAGACTTTCTATCCTATGGAGAGTACTGGACACAACAGGCATCGAGTGAGAGGATGAGATCCCGCACTCACAGTGTGGAGATCACAGGGGGCTAGTGAGCTATGACAACAAATCAAGGAGAGGCCACCAGCTTACAAAGACCAGCTCCAGGTAATGTGCCAGCAGGGACCTAGGAAGTAGAGAGTATAGGTGATACAAAGATGGAGGATATCTGCCGAGATGCCTAATATGGGGATTTTGAAATTTGATGTATGATAGTTATTTTTGTGATGTGTTGAGAGATAGTTGTGTTTTGATCACATACTGGCCTGTGTGCCGAAGATAGTGAGGATGTAAGAGAGATTGTGTATATTTTGATCATATACCAGCTTCTGTGCCAAAGAGATTTTTTATTGTTTCATTATTTTATTATATATGAGACAGACCTGTGTGCCGATGACATTTTGTATTGAGTATCGGCCTACGTGCTGATGATTTTGAGATGATGGACATGATGAGATAGCCATGTATATTGTATTGAGATACACATTTATTTATATGATGAGATACATGAGATTCTTGATTTGTTGATGAGACTTTCGATTTATTGGTGCGTTGATGATATTTTTGATTTGTTGTTTTGATATGGATGGAAATTAGGTGAATTAGGCATGATGGAGTCAGGTGTTAGGCATAGATCGAGTAAGGTCATAGGCATGGTTGAGTTAGGTTTGTTAGGCATGGTGGAGTCAGGTCTATTTAGGCATGGATCGAGTCAGGTCTTAGACATGGTTGAGTCAGGTTTTGGATCTAGGAATGGATTGAGTCA
The DNA here is from genome assembly GCA_019776745.2 of Taxus chinensis. Lineage (NCBI taxonomy): Eukaryota > Viridiplantae > Streptophyta > Pinopsida > Cupressales > Taxaceae > Taxus > Taxus chinensis. The sequence goes on from CM034154.1 coordinate 489,962,940, forward strand.
GGTTAAATTGGTTGAAGTTGTGATTCATTAATTTTTGCAATGAATGGTGATATGGGTCATGTTTATAATACATGCATGATGATGGTAGAGAAATGGTAGTTATAATAAATGTATGTTGTGATGATGATAAAAATGTTAAGCAAATTGTTGTTTGTTTGGTTTAATTTCCCATTATGTGATATAAAAAGGAAACTAAGTGGGGTAGAATGTATTTTAGGAATATGAAAGATGGATTGTTTAGGGTAGATAATGGCTAAGCTAACCTCCAAGGGCCCCATGCCCTCGGAGTGCTACCTATATAGTCCTAGAAAAAAGGGACCTCAGGCTGATGTAGTTCTCCCATGAGCTAGGGAAGAATATGATAAGGTATGAAAATGAGTTATTAGGTTTTAGGCATGATGTGGGTTTTAGGTCTATTAGGTGTGGGTGGGTTATAGGTAAAGTGATGCAGGCGAGGTTGATTGTGGCGAAAGAAGAAGGATATTACCCCAAAGGTAAGCGTCGAGGACCAACTCTTGTATAAGGGAATCAAAATGTAAGTAAAAATGACTAAAAGATAAAAGGTTTTTGATTGGTTAGGATCATATTGAGTAGATCATACCTTGGAGGAGGTGATGAACGTAAGATCCTAAAGACATTGCATGATTGATTGTTCTATAGTGAAAATTAGTCACATGATCACCAAATGTCTTGGTTTCTGAGAGGTCCCTTGAGGCAGTAGGAAATGGGAGTGGGAATGGTGAGAAGGGTGAAAGGTGGTTGATTTGTTATATAGTATGAAATAGCATGCTCTTTGGGCAAGAGATCTGAGGTCACAATGGGCAAGTCGATGACTAAAAAGTTTTTGGTTGTGACTTGTATTTGAGATAGACTGATCGATATGGGAAGTCTATATGGGAAGAGGAATTTGACCCCTTGAGGTCTTCGTAAAGCTGATCGATGTGAGAAGCTTCAAATTCTCACTTTTCTTTTTTTCTATTTTTTTTGAAGGGATTCACATAGCTGTCCTTTGAGAGAGCAGTCTATTTATAGCAGTAATTATTGAGAGGAAGATATCCTTTTGAGGGAGTCATCCTTTATATTAGAAGTTTGACTCAAGGAGTTGGGTCCCATGTGAGGGATTTGAAGTGATGGACAAGACCAAGGTGAAGAATAAGATTCTTGTTCAAAAATTAGGGTGAAACGACCATGGGATCTCATCTAAAGGTAGATGAAAAGTATCCATGAGAATCATGCTATGTGCAGCGCCATGGTACACATATTCAAGAGAAGATAACAAGTGATGGGTACTCACATGATTCTTGTGTAATTGTTGGTAAGATGTATGAAGTGGATAGCACTCAAGGGATGAGCATTGAAAGAGACAAAAGGTGAGATAGGACTAAAAGTCAACAATAGAATGGTTAAAGATGCAAGGTGTTAAGGGGCTTAGGTTTAGGTTTACCGTTGAGTGAAGATAAACGATAAGCACCTGATCCATAAGTATGAGTCACGATGTATGGTCCAAGCCAATTAGGAGCAAATTTTTCCTGTTTACTTTTTTCTGCTTTGGTTACGTATTGATTTTCTTTCAAGATGAGGTCACCAAATTGGAAGGTTCATTCATGGACACACTTTTCATAGGCAAGTTTGATACATTTTTAGTAAACTTGAAGGTGATCCAGAGCATTAAGATAACGTTCATCTAATAAATCTAGCTATGTTAAATGGTCTTGACAAAATTCATCATCATTGAGCATGTCATGGAGAGAAATGCAGACTGAGGGAATTTGGACTTTGAGAGGTAAAACCGCCTCAGTACCATAGACCAAAGAAAATGGTGTGGCGGCAGTCGAAGTGTGAATACTAGTGTAGTATGCCCACATGGCAAAAGGAATGTGCGTATGCCAATCCTTCCTAGTATCGTTAACCACTTTCACAAGAATTTTATTTAGGGTTTTGTCAGTGGATTTGGCATGGCCGTTGGTCTGTGGGTAATAAGGTGATGAGAAACTTAGCTGAATGCAGAAGGTGTCACAAAGTTTTTTTAATGTTTTGTTTTTCAATTGTCTTCCATTGTCAGTGATGAGGCGATGAGGAACACCAAAGTGACCAATGATGTGATGATTGATGAATTCACATATTTTCTTGGATTTTGTGGAGATGAGTGGTATAGCTTCCACCCATTTTATATAGTATTCAGTAGTAATGATGATCCATTGATGTCATTGGGAAGAATGGGAGTTGATCTCTCTGACAAGATCCAAACCCCATTGAGAGAAGGGCCAAAGGTCACAGGTGACCTGTAAGGCATGATTGGGTGTATGGTGAAGATTGGAATGTTGTTGGAATTTTACACAACATTTGACGTAGTCAAAACAATCATGGTTAATGGTCAGCTAGTAATAACCTAGGTGAAGAATACATTTAGCAACAACAAGGCCACTGAAGTGACCTCCACATATTCCATCATGAGCTTCCTTAACGGTATAAGGAATTTCAAAACTCATGAGGCATCGTAAGATAATACCATCAAAGCCAAAATTATAGAGGAGGCCCCCCAAGATGACGTAATGAGATACCTTTTAAATGAAGGCACGTTGTTCATTACAGGTGAGATCAAGAGGTAAGATGGAGAGATAAATATAGTTGAAGTATTGTTTGTACCAAAGGTCACTCGGGTCCGAGGTAGTGGTTTCAATAGAGTAAAATTCATGTAGTAAATAAGAAGGTGATTGGATTCGTTGTATAGTGACAAATATTTTAGAATCAGTGGGCGAAGCAGGTATTTGGGAAGCCAAGCAAGCCATGGTATCTGAAAATTTGTTGGTTGAATGTGGGACAGTTTGAAGGTTATAACGGTCAAAGGTGGTCAAAAGTATGTCTACATGATGTTTATACTTTTGAAGTAGCTTGTTATGAAATTGGTATATACCATTGACTTGGTTCACCACCAATTAAGAATCACCAAAGATGTTGATTGATTTGACATCTAGGGCATATGCAACTTGGAGACCTAATACGAGTTCTTTGTATTCAGTGATATTATTTGTGCATTCAAAATTGAGTTTGAAAGACAAAGGCATGGGCTCACCATCAAGTAGAATGAGGATAATACTAGTCCTAACCCCACGCTGACATTTGGAACCATCAAAGAAGAGTGTCATTTGGTAAGAGGGTTCATCTAAGGAAAGGGTAGCAATGGACTCATCTGGAAAGTCAAAATTAGAGGGTTGATCCTTGGAAATAGGTGCCTCAGCCAATTGGTCGAAGTTAGCTTGGCCCTTGATGGACTTTTGATGAATGAATTTGAGGTTGAGGTCTGCTAAAAGCATAAGCCATCGAGCAACACACTGATTTTGATAAGGTTTGGCATACATGAAGTGTAAGGGGTCAGTGTTGGTCACAACATAGGTTATTGTGGTTGAGTAGGTAATGGCAGAGTTTAGTGGTAATGAAAACTAAGGCTAAGCAAAGTTTTTTGGGATGGGTGTATTTGGTTTCATAATCCAAAAGAGTACGGCTTATGTAATAAACCGCCTACTCCCTTTGTTATTCATCACAATGAACGAGCATGGCTCCCAAGGAGTGATCATTAGCTGAGATGTATAGGTAGAAAGGTTGATCGTCTTTAGGTGGAATGAGTACATGTGATTGGAGAAGGTACTTTTTAGGGCCTCAAAAGCTTTGTGGTGGTCATCATCCCATTTAAAGGAGATGTCCATCTTAAGCAGATGATGAAATGGTTGGCACCGATAAGATAATTATGAAATGAAATGATGAATAGATAGAAACTTACGTTGTAAGCTATGGAGTTGTTTAAGGTTAGTGGGTGGAGGCATTTCTAGAATGGCCTTGAATTTAGCAGGATCAACTTCTATACCATGTAAGGAAATAATAAATCCCAAGAGCTTTCCTGAGAGGACCGCGAAGATGCACTTCTTAGGCTGAAGATGAACGCAATATTTAATGAGATGGTAAAAACTGGTTTTGAGGACGGTAAGGTGTTCAGAGCGGAATTTAGATTTGGCCAGGAGATCATCTACATAATCTTCCAATATACAATGCATGATATCATGGAAGATGTAAGTCATAGCCCGCTGCTATGTGGCACCAGCATTTTTAATGCCAAAAGGCATAAATTGGTAGCATAAGGTCCCCCAAGGGGTGATGAACATGTTTTTTTGTTGATCTTATGGGGAAAGAAAAATTTGGTTATACCTGAGAAGCCATCCATGAGTGATAGCATCTTGTGACCAGTGGTAAGGTAAACCAGTTCAATATTGGGTAAAGGAAAGTCATCTTTCGGGCATGCTAGGTTGAGGTCACGGAAGTTTGTGTAAATTCGGAGTCCCCTTGTCACTTTAGTGATAGGGACAATGTTAGAAATCCAACGAGGATAATCAATGGGTAATATGAAGGAACCATAAACAAGGCACTGAAGCTCTTCTTTGACGAGAAGGGAAATGCGAGGGTGCATTTTCCTCAGGTTTTGTTTGATGGGTTTATCATTGGGAATAGTGATGATATTGTGGACCACTATGGTGGGGTCAATACTGGGCATGTCTACATAAGACCAAGTGAAAGTGTGGTTATGATCTTTGATAAAATAAGTGATGGCTTCATATTTAGCAGTATCTAAAGATTGACCAATCTTTAGGATGTGTGGGTCATCCTAAGTGTGAATGTTGATCTCGATAGTCAATTCATTCAACATGGTTTGTGTCTCAGAGGGTAATGAACGATGAATATATGAGTCTTCTGTACCAAGGTAGGTGAGTATGGATTCATCATCCTGACATTGAATGATGTTAATTGAAGGTGTATCATCATCGATCATTTCAGGATACAAGAAGGGAAGAGTGGAAGGGGCATCGCCCTCACGTTGATAAGTCGAAGGCCCCAAGGAAATGGTGTTTATGAAAAAAAGTTTTAGGAGGGATAGATTCTGGATCCATCGACTCCATTGGTGATGGTGGTGATGAAGGTGGAGCGGGTGAAGAAGACGAAGAAGAGTTGATGTCCTTGATGGGTTCAATGCTGGCCTATTTAGTAGGTTGTTTAGGAAAGTCGATACCAATACGGTCATTATGTTTGTGGGTGGTGCATGGAATAATGGTAAGGCGTCCTTTCTTGTAAAATCCAAAACCAAAACCCTTCCACACACATCGGTGAAGGAAGGTGTGGGAAAAATGGTTATTGGTGAGAGACTGGAAGTCAGTGGAAAACATGTGGGTTTGTGACAGTGGTTCAGGTGTGTAAATGGTAGTATCAAGTCCCCCATAGGTGAGATTGGTATGAAGGTGACGAGGACCATATAGGAGACATTCTCCTATGCGGTGATCGTAGCGAGGGTGTTTATGAAGACTCCCATATTCTTGTGGAGTAAGGAATGTGTTGACACTATATAGAAGGTATTCCCTGAGAGTGAGGCATTAAAAAACACCTTCCAAAGGATCGGTGGTTGGTATGTGGGTAACGGTAATAGATGATGTGTCGGAGGTTGATGTGGAGCTAGCATTAATGGATTAGGAAGATGATGGGCTGGCTATGGAGGTTGTGGCAATAGTAGGAGTGGAAGAGACATGTGTGGTGGAGGTGGTAATGGTATTGGTAAGCAGAGGCGTAGATGAAGTGACAGTGGTCGTAGAGGTAGATGCTTTAAGGGGTATGAGCACATCATTGGGTTGGTAAAGCATGTTACATGTTTTAAAAGGTGATGGATCAGCTGGGATAGTATAGGTATGTCCTTCATGCTCAAACTTTACACAATGATGAAAACTAGAAGGAACGCACCCCATGACATGAATCCAGGGTCTGCCAAGCAAAAAGTTATATTGAAACTCCCCCTCCAAGACATAGAATAATTCTGGGCTAGTATGGGGGCCCACATGAATGTATAGGATGACAGTGCCTAATGTGGAGGTGATAGCATCATTGAATGAACACAACATGACAGGATGTTTATGCATGTAATTTTCAGGTATGCACATTTGAGTGAATGTGTGGGATGAAATGATGTTAATGCTAGCACCCCCATCAATCATCACATGTTGTACCCGTATGTCATCGATGTGGCCAAAGATGAAGAGAGTTGGGTCCAGGTCATCATTTTGGTATTATACGATCTCTTCCTCTGAGAAGCTAAGGGAGGCTACTTGGTGAATAGGGTGGGATGAAGATGAAGGTGGTAATTTGGTAAGAGAAGCTACATGATGAGTTGTGATTATGGAGGATATGGGTGTAGGGTCATTGGAAAAAACCTCAATAGATTGAAGAACCTCCATGAGATCTTGACGATGGGATTCTGAGGTTTGAATGAGGTCATATAAGGACATTTTGAGGGGAGACTGGTGTAATTGTTTGAGTATGGTGCAATGTGTGACTCCATTAGAAATGGGGTATGTGGGGCCGTGAATAGTGATTTTAGGTATGGATGCAGATGCTATGTTGGGTATAGGACTAGTTGGTGGGTCAGTTTCCTTTTCTTTACCTTTATCCTTCTGAGAACAGGTAGTAATATGGATCATGTTGATATGAGGGGAGTTGGCAAACGGAGAAGGTGTAGGGTGAGTGGTATAACAACATGATGGGAAAAAACCTACCGGAGGAGAAAAACCCTGTGAGGTGAACCATGTTAATTTCAAATCTTTGAAGTGGTTCTAGGAATTTTGGGGGTGGAGGTCATGGTTATTGAGTGGGCAGTGTGGGAATGGGTGTCAATGAGGTAGGGTCCTCATCGAGAAGGTCCTCTTCATCAAATTTAGCTTTCAGAGGACACAACTGGATAAGGATGATTTTCAAGTCCTTGCAGTTCACCACATCGTGCCCTGGTACACGATGGTAGGCACAAATTTTAGTGTCATAAAACCCTTTTGGCTTGGGTTTGAGGGGGTTGTAAGGTCTGAGTGGTGGCAATGTGATAGCAAAAGTCTCAAGGACGTCAATTAAAATTTTGGCATAGGACCCCACTAGTGGGTAATAATGAGAGGTGAAAGTGGGTTTGGGTGTAGGTATGACTGATTGTTGAGGAACAGTCCTTGCAGGAGGGGGAATAGGTCGAGCTATGGTTTTGGGTGTTGGCGTGGTCTTGGGTGTTGGTCGTGTTTGTTTAGGTAGGGGTATAGTAGATAAATGGGTAGGAGGGTGTGTGGTTGTTTTGACTATCTTATTGGGAGGTAGCAGAGTTTTGGCTTTGGGTTGTATAGTCTTGGGTAAAGGTGATATGGGTGTACGAGGTATAGAAGGAAAAATAGATGGGGGAAGAGGATGAGTTACCTAGGGGGATAATAGAGGTGATGTGAAGGTAGATGATGTGGGTCGTGCAGGGGGTGTGAGGGACAGAGACTGAAGTGTAGTGAGTAGTGAATAAGTTACAGAGAGTATTGGTGGTATGGGTGGTAAAGATACTACAGGTGCGGGTGTAAGTCATGTTGGGCACCTGGGTAAGTTAGAGGTTTGTAAGGAAGGGATGGGTTGTTGTGTTTTTGGTTTACTGATGGGTGGAGGTTTCTCGACCATGCCAGGAGGTTGAGGTCCTAAGATGGATGGAAGGGGTGAAGGTGTGACCAATAAAGTTGGAGTATGAGTTCTATGGGCTTCGTTCTTTAGTTTGAGTGCTATAGTAGGTGTGGTGTTGACTTTGGAGGATGTAACTAAATATAGTTTAATAGGTGGATGAGTAAGGTTGGTGGTTAGAGTGACCCCTAAGGTGGTAATAGGTTTAGTCGACGCAGATGTTGTAGGTGTGGGTTTGGGTTTAGATGTAGTTTGGGTTATGGGTAAGGGTGTATGTTGAGTTATGATGGGCATCGTGGAAGGAATGGTGATATAAGTGGTTATATTTGTTTTGATTGGTCGAAATAGTTTTGGGTAGATAGTGGAGGTATTAGTAAGTGATATCTGCATCTGCATCGAGATAGGAAGAAAAATGTGCTCCCAAAGTAAGGCCCTATCCACATGATCTAAGTGATCGACAAAACATGAGAATGACACATCTGTAGGTGGAATTGATTAAGACCTAATGACAATTTCCATAAAATGTGTCTTAGATATGGGGAATTGGCTAGCTTCATCTTCCGTGGGTAAGAGAGCCGAAAGTAGGTCTGCAGGATCTTGGGTAGCTGATGGAGAATGCTCACAAAGGGGTAAGGGTATCTCAACTAGGTCTGTGATAGGGTTTGGAGATGATGGGAGCTCCTCTATGGGTGGAGGAGGTAAATAAGTATCTTCTATGGACTAAAGAATTACGATGGGTATTAGTTCTCTAGGTGGAGAAGCCAAAGGTGAAATGGTCTCGATGTTAGTAGAAGACTCCTCCATAAGTGAGGAAGGAGGTGAAAGGTGTTCCTCTATGGGTAAAGGAATAGGGGAGGTTGGTTCGAATGTGGAAGGAGGATTTCAAGTTATAATCTCCTTTATGGATGGAATATGGGGTAATTGGGAAACAACAGGTGTGTCACTAAAAATAACATGGACCTCACGAGTATGAGTATCATGAGTTGAGGCCTCACCGGTTTGATCAGGAGAAGGGGCATGATTAGGAAATGGTTTCTTGAAGATGTGTAGGTTTTGGTTGGCAGGTGCGTTAGGATTATCCACGGTTAACTCACCTTTGTCGAGCATCTCTTGGACAATATTTTTGAAAGTGATGCAATTTCCGTCACTATGACCTTTTACTCAATGATAGTTACAGAAGTCATGTTCTTTATACCATGTGGGCATGGGGTGAGCAGGGTCAAAACCAGTGTGTGGTTTTATAGATGGACGGGTGATGGCTTCGGCTTTGATAAAATTTTCTAAGATAGAAGAGTAAGGTTCCCCAATTGGGATGTATTTCTATTTTTCTTGTCTGAATTGAAAAGTCTAGACAGGTGAGATATTAGATGAGGGGGTAGCCTGATTTGACGAATGAGCTAGGCTGGCCTTGAGTACCACTGCATTAGTAGTGCCTTTAGCTTTTGAATAATTTTTTTGTGGTTTGGAAGAATAAGATGTATCATTCAAATTGAATGTCAAATTCTTATTGCGTAATTGGATTTTCTACTATTCAATTGCCCAAATCTCTAGCTTTCAGGCCATGGTGAATTCTTCCTCGAATGTTTAGAAGGTTTGGAATTATAGAGTTAGCAAGATGTGTCTAGCACAAGCACGTGTGAAGAGCTCAATGAGTTCTATTTGTGGCAGTTGGAAGGTGAGTTGATTGATTAGGCTATGCCAGTAAGCAACAAAATCTGTGATAGATTCATCCTTATAGTAATGCATGGAGTATAGGTTAGTCATGGTAACCTTCTTGACGATATTGATGGAGAAGTGATCCAAGAAGGCTTGGGCTACCTTATTGAATGAGAATATAGAGTGTCTAGGTAACCCACTATACCAATCTAATGTAGGTCAAGTCAGAGACATGGGAAAGGTTCTTAAGAGCAAAGCATCATCATGAGTGATTAGGTAGCACCCATGTTTGAACGACTGCAAATGTTGTTGCGGGTCTTCTTTGCTATTGAAGTGATTAAATTTAGGAATCTCCCAATACACGGGATATGGACGAATAGGAATGGATGGGTGGATGTGTTCATTGTAAATCTCATCATAGGTGAGAGTGTTGCGGGAGCCGGAAACTGATGCCTCCAATGTTTGCATCTTATCCATCATCAATTTGATTAGGTCGTTGGTAGGTTACAATGATTGGGTGCCTCCTATAGCGTGAGAGGATTGGTTTTGGGCATATAATGGGGATGACACTCGAGTAAATGGTGCTTCCATGTAGGTTGATTGAGAATAAGGTAGTGAAATAGGGGGTACGTATCTAGAGTGAATAATAGATGAAAAAGGAGGCTGCTAATAGTACGTATATGGGGGTGAAAGGGTTGTGGTAACCCTAGTGGCAATGGGGGCTAACGATTGTGGAATAGAAAGGACCACATTCTAAAAAGGGGTAGGGGTCACTGACACCAGAGGTGGTAATGTAGCTACAAGTATGTGCAATACATTAGGGGCAAATGTGGCTATGTTTTGGGTAGTTGTTGAAGGTATGGTTTATGTGGCAGGTGTAATGGAGGTAACAGACGTGGTAGTCATAGCAGTTATAGGACCTAGCTATGAAATGATTGGGGGTAAGGTGGAGGCAGGTAGTGTAGAAGCAAATGGGGTTGATGCGGAAGTGGGAACAAGAGTCGGGGGATAGATATGGGCATGTCGTATATCAACTGACCCGAGGCATCTTGAGTGGACGAGTGGGAAAGGTAAAACTACAAGGCAGAAGGGTTTTGGACAAGGAGTCATGGAAAATCCTCATCTCCAGTGGTGATAGTGATAGGCTAGATGGGATCCATGGCTGGTGATAAAATGGAAGGTGGTGAAGGACTAGGTGGGAGAGATTGACAACTGGTGTGGAATACGAGTGCGCTTGCTTGTCTTTGGGTCAGCACCATGTGAACCAATACTGATCGAGTTGGGCTGCTTCTCTATAAATGACATAGAAAAATAGTAGGGACAGGTGAAATAGGTGGTAAAAAGTGGATTAGGTGTAAAATGTTTGTTAGAAAGTGACACAGCCTAACCGATGCTGGTTAGGGTAAACAGATGCCGATTACAGGTAACTGCACCCGGTCACTGTGGGAAATGGATAGTGAGTCAAAACAAGGGTATAAGGCCAAAATTGATAGGTATGCCAAATCAGATGAGTTTAACAATGTTAATGGGAATGATAGTAGTGACACGGACTATAAAAAGTGGAAGAAGATGAATAAAATGTCCCTTTTGGGTAGGTTAATAAAAGGACCTAGAACAGATGTCGGTTAGGTATAACTGACAACGGTCAGAGGGTAACTAGTGATGGTTGCTAAAATGACATCGGTCACTGTGGAATGGAAACAGTGATGAAATAAAAGTGGTTGTGAATTAAAATTTGATGAGGAATCAAACCCAAAATTTTGAGAATGATGAGAATATGATCCAAGCACACTCAGGTGAAGCCGGAATACACCAACTATGATGAGAAGCATGTAAGGATGAGTAAGAAAAATGAAAAACGTGACCTCTCACCTCAAAATGCAAGCCAAGCAGAAACACTAAGAAAAATATGATCCTAGGAGTGCCTTTTCTATTATGTTTGTTTAGCTTATGCTATTTAAGGACTGACTCATGAACTATAGAATAGAGCTTTTTTGTGAGGCTGGCTTCCTACATAGAAGGAGATCTAAAAGGTGAGGTTTCAGGTATGTTTTGGTGGGGGCAAGCTTCGCTCTGAAGTATGACTCGACAGAGCAGCGAGTTGGGGAGTACCTGCCAATCATCAGATCAATACGATTGTTGACAGGCATTCCCAGGAAAGATGTTGTTTAAGAATATGTATTTTTTTTTTAATTTTGTGAAATGTGGCAAGACTCAGAGGGAAATATGCTTTCTATGATTTGTTTGTCAACCATTAGCTGGGAATGACTTCCACCGTATAGGTTTCCCTCAATTGGTGTGACCTAATGCGGTAAATAAGAATGTAATGCACTTATTTTAAGCCCAAATCAAAGTATGAAGTTGGATGACATAAATAGATGAAGAGGAAGAGGGATGCTCTTTCACTAAAATGTAGAAAAACATGAAGAAATGGTTATTTTTAATTACACTAAAAGAAATGTTTCTTTTAGAGAAAATAGAAATAAAAGGTAGGTTACCAAGGAAGAAAATTAATGTGTCTACTTTTCAGAAGGGAAACAAACACAAATTTTCCTAGGAATGGCTAAAATGCAAGGAACCCTGGATGGGTCCCACTAGGCATGCCAAAATACTTCACTTGATTCCTAGAGCGTTTCTTTGAAATATTGACGAAACAGATAGGGTAACGGGCGTAGGAGGAATAACTGTTCAAATGTTGGTTGATGGGTTGTTGCATGCATATGACTTCTAAATCCATAGCTGATCATGAGAGATTCCTTTTGGATAGGAGGAACTATCTGTAATGGAAAGCAAGACCACCAAAAAGAGTTAAATAATATGTGCAAGGAACTGCCTAGCATGTGCTAGATCTGGTAAGTGTGATACTCCCTAGACGACTATTAGTTCACTATTTAAAACAATTTATGTTGGTAATGAAGTAAATCATATTGTAATTGAAACGATTTAGGTATCTCATTAAAAACACAATAAGAAAAATCTAATCTAACAGGCTAGGTTAAAATAAGATCTGGGTCTTTGCAGGTCTGACAGAGGTTTCAGGCAGATCACAGGTGAATACGGGTGATGTGGAATTAGGTGGATAGGTCATTGTTTTGGGTTGTATGGGAAAATGTAGAGACTAATGCCGGTTAAGGGTGACCGATGGAAATTGGGTGTAACCAATGCCAAGTAGTGTGGAATTCTAGGGATGCCACAGAATGAGTTTTGGGTATCCTTTGTGATTGCATAGAGGAAATTGGTTGGTCAGAATGAGGTAGTAGGTGGTTTGGGAGGGATTTGGAGATTTTTTAATGGGTATATGGAGGGGTGAGTATTAACAGAGGTCTGTAGATGGCCAAGAAAAAAAAGGGTGACAGTATAATGACGAAATGAAATGAACCAGAGGAGTACAATGTTCCACTTACTTGGATTCTAGTCTTGGATGCCTGTGAATGGTAAGTGAAGGTGTTGGTAAGGGTTTAAATGTTGCTAAGGATCATTAAACATTGGAAAGCTCCTACATGGGTTACATGTGCTCTCCTTCTTTCCTGATTGGATCAACTCCTTACTGGGGTGATTGTTGGATGGTTGGGTAGGAGAAAATGCTTGATCTCCTTCCTTGCATGTGTGTTCTCACTGAAATTCATTCTCAGAAGATGTGATATCTCTTAGGAATGTGCCAATGTTTTCCAACCTTTAAAATAAGGTGACCGACGGTTGTTCTTGCTTAACCAGCAATGGTTAGGGGTAACCGACATCGATCAAGCTGGGATTTCCTAGGTTTACTAAACTAGGGAGATCCTCTTGATTTTCTCAGATATCATGTTGTTAACCATCGGATTAGAGTGGAAGCGTCTTGTATACATGCAATAATGTGGTTAGAGAGAATGTAGGCATTGATTTTTAGGGTTTGGGTAAGTCTTAGTTAGTTATGGCAACTTACTAAGAATAGGTCTTAGGGTGAGCTGGCCTTATGAGATGTCTAGGTGAGGTGTATGTGTGGATATTATCTAAATTAAGATATTTAAATAATAAATATGGTGAGGATAATGAATTAATTTAATTAAACTAATTAAATTAATATTAATGGGGTGAAGGGGGCCATGGCTAGGTGAATGTGATGAAGGTGTTTATTTTTCGAGGTACCAAAGGGGAGTGTGACCTAATTTTAGTGTCTACACTGGAGTCATATTGACATTTTTACATCTTTAGACAATTGTTGAAAGTTAAGAGTTTATTTTGGTTTTGACTTACAGTTTAGGCCCTGGGTGGAAAAATTGAATTTGACCTCTGCATACCTATAGCATTTATATGTTATAATCACTGTCAATCCTTATTTATAATAAAATCACTTAATAAAATAGTATTACAAGTGGTTTTTTTAGGCCTCCGGTCATTAGATGAAAAATTCATTCTAGCACAATTACAATTGTTAACTTTTGAAAGGTAGTCACTATTTGAACCCTTTTTCCAAATTTGAGTTTTGTCAACTCCAATGGTTTCCTTGTATATAGGAGACTGTATAAAATTTATAACATGGTGAATTTTACCATCAGAGATTGGTTTTTTGAATGAATTTGTATAGCCCTCAGGCTAAATTGAACTTTTTTACAAACTTGTAGCAAAATGAGAAACAATGTCATTGGACCCTTATCAAATAAAATAATTGTCAAGAAAACTTGTAGACACTAACATATAATTGTATGGAACTCCACTTGGTAGATTTTTTTGAGAAAATTTATTGTGGTAAAAATGGTGTTATTTATCTCTTCTCCCACTACCTCTCTCTAGTTTAGTAAATGAAATTAAATTAAATATGCATTTCTTACCTCTCTTTTATGTGCAATTTTTTTTAATTCATTGTTAATGGAAAATTAATAATCATGAATTGTGCTAGATAATAGGATATTTCCATGCCAATTTATTTTTTGATAATGTTTACAAAATTTTGATAGGTTACAGGTAGCACAGCAAATATAAATAAATGAGATGATTTTGACTCTAAAGTTGTACTTAATTTGTAATATGGGTATTATTTCCAAAATGATGAGATGTAGTGTTTTTCATATAATTGTGCTTAGTTACCTTTTGAAAGGAGAAAATTAAAGTAAAAGTTGGTTATATCATGTATGCATTGAAATGGTTATGTAGTTGTATTAAAATGTTGTACATATGGTTTAGAATTTGTATAAATAACCTTTTATCATGGTATTTATTGTAGTTATCTCTTAACACATGTATTACTTGGTAGAAACTCATCATACCTAAACCATTGAAATAAAGCGAGTTCATAACCCTTATAGTATCCTTTCCTCTTAATAGAGTATTATGGTAGTTTGTAATATCCTAATTACTTCAAGAAAAGACTTAAACCTATAACCAATTCTTCTCTTGTCTTTCTCCTAGGAAAATTATTACAAAGACCTTTTTAAAAGTATTCTATGTCATAAAATTACTTATATGGGCACCTTTTCATACTTGGAGTGAGAAAGACCAAAAATACTAGGTGTTGTAGTTCTAGTCTCATCATGAATAAGTTATTTTTCATGTGTGTATTTCCCTTGGTACCCTAGAGGGTAGCCAAAACCTTGTGAACATAATTGCAGTGCTTTCACCTACGAATGATTTCATTAAATAAATCTAAACGACATGAGTGGATCATATGTATTAGGTTACCTATGAATGAAACTCTTGTGTTTGAACCCCTTAATCCCTCACAGATAAAAGTGTTACCTTGGCAAGTAGTATTAGAATACCTCGAGTTGCAAAAAGGCTTTGTGAGATAAGGACTTTTTATTACTCTTGTTTTTTCCTCATAGTAGGGTGTAGACCCCCTTGTGTGTTAATGAAATTAATAAATTGTGGACCTCTTATAAGGATTTTGGTAAATTAAACTTTAATATATGTTTACCTAACAAGAGAAATAGTTCCTTAGAGGGAAATAGAATGCATACAATTGTATTGAATGTATCACTCATAATATGTATTTAATACTTAAGTTTCCTAAGAACAATAAAATTAATTATTTTATGCGAGTTCAAACTCCTTGGAATCTTTACCCATAAGTGAAGAACAAGTTTTATATGAATTGTAGTTATTCTAAGACAATGCCAACAAGAGATCAAAGTAATTATGCAAGGGTAAGAAGAACTAGAGTAAATGAGATGAGATTTTACAACGACTGTTATGAATATCATATACACCTTGAATGATGCCAAAATGACTAAAATTCCTAAGATGATTTTATAAGAAATAATAACAAATTAATTCCTCATTGATGATTATTAATTTTATTAAATGGGAAACTTGAAATAGTTAAGGAATGAGCATATTTTTTCATACTCCTATTTATGGTTTAAACAATGGTGTTAGATTATTAAATTTAACTAAAAGGAAATGTGAATTAATTTATCTATGTACCTTGTGGGAGATTCCCTCTCTTTTTATTTCATCTAGTATTTTTTTATTGTCTGGTGTTATGCTTGTTTGAAAAATGTGTTGTGAATTGTTACCCCATCCATGAGAATTGGTGGGGAATAAATGTTATCTTCATTGAATAATTTTTTAATAAGAGAATGATTTGATTAAGTAAAATTCAAGACTTTAAAAATGTTTGTAGTGATGGATAAACACCTCGTTCCTCCTCTTTTGTTATTAGAAGATGATGTTTTATATTTCCATCACTTGATGGGATGTACATGTTTTATTATTCATTTGAATATTAATGTGGATTTATTACATGTCATGTACCTATTTAGTACTCATTGTGAGGATAACAAGTGTATTTGTGTGTATGGTGGAAGGTAGGGTCATTATGGAGGTATAAGTAGTGGTAAAACCAAAGTAAACCTTGTGTGAACTTAATGAGGAACCAAAGGTATGTGGGTTATAGTCTCGTTTCCCTATTCCCCTTAAATCCCAAGTGTGTCGGACTATCACCCAACATTAGTTGGGCACTCACCTGACGTACGTGCAGGTGTTGTGACCCTCCTTTATGTAATATTTGTAATAATGTTTTCCATTAATGGAGGAATGGTTGCAGAAATAGAAAATACATGTATCCATTCTATAAAAGAAGTAAAAGCATTAGATCTAAGAATAGATGCATCATGATGCAAAAGTAGACACTACCACATCACAAAGAGATCATAGTCAAACCATGATAAAAATGAGAGTACTAGGGTTTGAACCCATAAACAGAAAAATTTAGAACAACCCTTTATATATTGATTAACATCCATTTACAGTAGCCATATTACATAAAAAAAGGTTCCGTAATAGATCAGGTTATCATTCTACCATTAGAATCCTACCCTTCCCATGGCTCTGATCCAGAAACCCTATACTACCCCCTTAAAACCATTACATAATCCCCTTTCTATAGAACTACACGACACATATGCATACATGATCGATCTATACTCACACACCCAATACCCAATACCTAACACCTAACAAACCATCCCTTTGTCTAGATCCAAATGCCACCTTAAATATGATAGGAGCTCACCTAAACATCATTCCAAAAGTAAGCACGCATGCCAAATGTCATCATATCCTAGTATACTTGAGTTTTCAGCCATGCAGATGCCTGCTAGCCATAACAACCTCCAATTTAAAACTCCTAACCATAAATATTCTCTAAAATATTCTTTTCTTGAGTTCCATGCCTCCATGTAACAACCTTTTCATCATTATGCTTATTTGCGGCTTCATGTGTTTTTTATGTGATACCCTTTTACCAAAAGGTGGCTAAGTCCTTAAACCCTTAAACCCTTTCCTACTCCCATGCACAATCCTATCTCTCCTTTCACACATTCACTTACGCACTTTTCTCCATAGTGCCTTTAGTGTGAACTCGTCTTCTATTTTAGGACTTCATAATTTTCCAGGCTCAACATCACCCCACACTAAACGTGTTGTCTATTCTTAGAAAACCATATAATATCCAACAAAGAATAAATAATAGAGGGAAATAATAACATGTACCTAGCTTTTGCCAAAGAAAAAAAGAATTTTGATACTATTTTACAAGGATTGGGAAGTCTTTGTTCAAGGATTCTTCAATTTTATTCCAAGAACCCACCTCACTCTACACTTGTTGAAATAAATCCCCTATCAATGTGCTAAATTCTTCAAATGATAACTCCACACCTTTACCCTTCAGTGTATCAATAATATCTTCCATCTTCTTGCTAAGGTTGCTCAGTGTGGCCATCCTTCATGTAACCTAGGGATATAAGTCCTTCACTTTATTTTTAATCAATAGCCTTAAGTATTCAATTGCCTCAGACTTGTTCTTGACTTCAACTATGATCTTGTCTCATTCTTCCCTATTATTCTTATTCTTTTCTTAGAACTCCATCATGTTTTCTTCAAGAGTAGCAACCAATACACTTTCCACCATATCCTTATCTCCATAGTTGCCATAGAAAACCTTGGCCATGTGCTTTGCAATTTTTATAAAGGAAAGGAGATAGGAGTATCAAGTTATAGTCTCTTCAATTTTAAACTTCTCCTACTCTCTTTTTTGTGCCAAAACCTCTTCTGCTGAATCCAACGCAAGTGGTTATTTCTTCACTATGATTAAGTACATAAAATCCTCTAGGAAGTGGAAGGCTAACTCATACTTCTATTCAGGGGGGAAAGTTTGGGCATGTGTAAATAATGGATTTTGAGATAGTATCTACTTTCTCGTAGGCTTCATGCACATTTTCCTTTTCCTCTCTTAACTCATCCTTTAACTACACAATTATAGACTCCTTCTCCTTGATCTCCTTGTCTCTCTCAATTATTTCCTTATTCTTTTAGTCCAATTTCTCCTCTAAGGGTTTGATTCTATTATTCCTCCCGAATAACCTTTCCTACACTTCTACTGATACTTTTTTGAGTGTGTTATAATCCTGCTCATCCGTTAGCCATTCAGTATCCACAATAGGATTCACCTCGTTGGGGTTTTGCATTTCTATCACTGTATCTATGAAAAATTCAAATTCAGTATCATCAATGTGGGACTCAAAGGTCCATGATAGCATCTTCCTCATGCACATGTATGTAATATATTTCTCAAATGACGACCAAAAAAAGAGTCTGTTTGTGGGCACCATGCTCTAGAAAATCACATGTAGGACCTTATTGGGGTCATTGACTTAAGTCAGTGTGTGTCCTTGTGTTGTTGTCACACTCTTGCTACATGTGTGTGCTCTTGTTGGGAAGCTGACTGATAAAAAGGGATCTTTGCCCATGATCTCATACTCTTTCTCCACTTCTTCTGTATTGTTATCCACTTCATGCTATACCAAATCCTTGATGATACCTACTACTTTTCTCTCCACTATATCATCCAATTGTTCATCAGACAGGTGCAAGGTATTCTACACATTCATATCTACCTCTTCACTTCCTCCCATATCATGAGTTCCCTCCTAATATTCATTATTCTCATCAGATTCATGTACATCATATACAAGGGGATTATCTCCTTCCTCAAGATCCTCATTCTCCTCCTCAAAATTGTCACCCTTCGGGCTCTCCATCTCCTAAGATTCTAAAATTTTTGTCATCTTCTACTTCTTCTTCATTGGCAACTCTTCTATCATAGGGGACCTTTCATTTTTAGGTGACTTTTCCTTTATGGGGGATTTCTTCCTTTGAGCATAAGTACTTGGACCTGATTTTGACTCTTGCACCCCTACGGTCTAAAATCTACACGCGTTTGGCACCCTGCTTGCCAAAATTTCCTCTCTTTCTCTCTTATTCGGCACTATATTCTTTCTTCGAGTGGCTTCCTCTAGGATGGATACATCATCCTCAATGTACGTGCCATTTTCAAACCTGGTCCTCAATTATATACACACCCTTGTCATTTTTCATCCAATAGGTATTGACACAAATTTTACCATAAATACATCATGAGAGACATACTTCTCCACATATGTATGCTTCTTGGAATACACCAAAGTTTAGTGCAATGTGCGGTGTTCTTGATCTACCTCACTTAGATCAAATATAAGTTTCTTGGCCTCCTTGTACCTATTAACCACGCTCTGAAAGTATTACGTTGTGAAGGAAAATGGTAGTTTACACCATGGAATTTTCATTCCATCTGTCAAAGTGAATCTTCCTATGAAGAAGTGTTGGTATACAACAAACTCAGCCTCACCATCCACCAAGGCTGACAATTATTTAGGGATTCTCCATTCTACCCCAAATGCATTGTGCATTCACTTGTACCACTTATCATTAAAATTGGTTGATGCAGAATGCTTTCCTTTTCCCTTTCCCTTCTCTGGTGAAACGTTCTCTCCTTTCCTTGGTTCCATTTTTCTCATCAGACCCTTTTAAATTCTTCCTTGCATCTTGCTTCAAAATTTCTTAGTCCTTCGACTCCACTCCTTCAAAAAAATTTCAAAACTCATGCCCTAGCTCTGCAAACCCTAACCTAGAAAACACTTATTCCACAAGATAGAATAATACCCATGGGAATCCACCAAAAAATCTCCTCTGCGCACTCCCATGTACTCCTTTCCACTCTAGCTCACAAATCTATCAATTTCTCCACTTCACACCTAATTTTCCACAAAATTCTCTTCACAAGGATGCCCTAGTTCCCAAGAGCTCTTCAATAAATAAATGCAAGGTAAAATAAATAATGTACTCAACCTTATATCTTTTTTATTTTTCCACATTAGTCTCCATGCCACCTATCACTATACTTCTGCATTAAATTCATATTTTCCCAATGATTTTCATCCCCGCATATTATGTCTAGCACTTTTCCTTCACACACCAACTTATGTGTAACCTCCTAAACCTTCTGGCATGCAAAACTTCATTGATCATAGAATTCCTTACACATGCTTCTAACATAGAAGTATGTCTTCCCATGTATATTTTACCAAGTTATTGTTGTAGGATACCTTAGTTTTCTATGTGCTTTTATCTCTGTACATGGTTTTTAGAAATTTTTTGACACCAATATCCACTCATAATCACATTTGCTATGTGTACTCCTCTGACCCCACACACATTTGACTTTCTCATTCAAGACACCAATCACCATCACTCCCAACACTTGCTTCATACCACATTATTCATTGAAACTCTTCTTTACACTTTCCACCCCCACACTAAATAGATGTGTGGTCCTCTACACACAAAAGACCTTTATATAGTTAATTAGCTTCCAGCGCGCGAGTGCACTGACAAAAAATGAAACATAAATATAAATCATGGTGACGATGAAAGGAAACACATATAAAGGAAAATGCATTAATGGAAATCCTAAGATAACTAGAAATATTGCCTTATTTACAAACACAAAATACTTATTTATAGTAGGGCTTTAACTTACTCCCATTAAAATAACCAAGAAACTATGTTCTATCCAACACTTGTAAGTTGCAAGTTCATGAATCAAGTATATAAGAAATAACATATGGTCACAACAAATGCACTTTGAGTTTCCTATGATGGTGCAAAAACTTAGAATCATATAGTAGAAACACCTTCCCAACCTCAAACTTCTTGTTTTTAATATGTTGATCATGTCATGCAATCTATCCAGATTTTTCTGTTCATTGGCTCCACCTAGTAATCACTCATCATTCATCTATCATCATAAGTTTTTCAATGCACTCCTCTAATGCTTGTTTATCACCCAATCCTCTTGTGTGCACAATACATGGGGATGGTAACATCAATTCAATGGGAAAAACAACTTTTGAGTCATACACCAATTGTAAAGGGTGTGGCCTTGTTCAATCATTTATAAAGTCATGTGATATGCCCATAGTACTATAAATACTTTGTCATCCTAGTCCCTCCTTCTGACATCACAAATCTTAGTTAATGTTTGGATTAATATTTTGTTAAAGGCCAAATTAGTCCCATTAGCTTGAGGGTGATAGGGCATAGTTTTGTCATGGGCCAAAATAAACTTTGCCAACAAGATCCTAACAATTTCATTCAAAAAGTGATTACCCCTATCACTTGTTAAACTCAACAGGAATCCATACTTGATGATTATATTCTCCCATAAAAACCAAGCTACTATAGTAGCCATGTAATATTTCGTAGGAACTGCTTCCTCCCATCTTGTAAGATAGTCTATTCATGTGATAATATTGTGTGAACCTGTCCTTCACATGGAAGAGAAAATAGGTACCACAAAGTCAATTTCCCATTTTTCAAATGGATCTGCACTAGTAATAGGTCTTAATGGAATTTCATCTCTCAGCCCTAGTTTACTAAGGCACTATAAATGGTCACAGGCCTTGTAATACTCTATACAGTCGTTATAAATTTTCTCCCACAAAATTCCTACCAATAGGATCTTGTGTGTGGTTGCATTCCCTACATAGTTTCCTTCTACAATGCCACCATAAGCTTATTCCATGATTATAGTACACTCATGTTCTAACACACCCTAATGTAAAACCTCATCCTAACCTAGCTTGTACAGGTCTCCCCTAATTAACATATGGGGAATGGTGCATATAGCTATTTTCTTCTTCTCCAAATCCTTCATTCCTTCTAGTGCCACATCTATTTTCAAGAAAATAGCTATATCCTCCAAGTCAAAGGGTGTACATTGTAATCTAAATAAATGTGCATTCGACATTATGTCCTCAATGCTCTATGTGTCCTCTCCTGAGTTAATCTATGATAGATGGTCAGGTCCCAAATTTCTCTTCCCTAGTTTCACAATGATTGAAAATTCAAACTCTTGAAACAATAAGATCCACCAATATATGCTCCCTTGCAAGACAGACTTGTTCACCAAGTACTTGATCGTCATATGATCTGTGTAAAAGATAAATGGTGTTGCTAATAAGTATTGCCTAAACTTATGTAGTGAATAAATCATGGAAAACTTTGCACTCCATTGTTGTATAATTCTACTCAATTGACCTTAAATTTCTACTTACAAAATACAAGGGGTAATCATCAATCCCATCTCTAGGATATGTTAACACTACTCTTATTTCCATACCTGATGCATCAAAATGAACATGAAATAACTTATCCCAAGAGGGAAATCAAAAAATTGGTGTGGTAGTAAGTTTCTCCTTCAAGGTGTCACAAGCCACTTACTACACCTAACCTTAATGGAATTTACTTCTATGTTTCAATTTTGGACCCTAAATATTATTTAAGTACCAAGAGGCGTAGGTACATGATCAGTAAATAGAAGGGAGCTTAGGTAAAAGTGTGTGGGAAGAGGTTTTAAGAAGGGTTTAAGTGAAACCATGGCATGTGGGGGAGGTGAAACAAGGGTTTAAAGGACTTAGACATATTTGGCATCATGGAGTCACTTGAGGAAAAATGTGAGGACCCTACTAGATGTGATAAGTGGATAAGGTGTAATCTTGGGACCTTGGAGGCCAATAAAAGGATATTCCATGTAGGGAATATACCTAGAGGCATCATTAAAGTTATTAGAAGGTTTTGTAAAAAGGATAAACATTTGCCAATGGAGGACAACATTGAAACTTGGCACACGATATGCTTATGAAAGAATTCATGGTGGTGGATGTTGATCCTATTTAAAGAAGTACTAGGATAGAAAAAAAATGGGGAGATAAGGGAGAAGGTAGTACAAAGGTGTTAGAAGGTATGGAATTTCTAAGAGAAGGAGGGTAACGAGGTGTTACAAAAAATTTAGGAAATGCTAAGGGTTTATAGCTAATGATGTTAGGGTTTGGAGTTCTTGGTGATAGAGGGTTATAAGTGATATCATTAAGCATATGTATGGGTGTTGGGGTCTATAAAAAGGATTATAATTGGGAAATAATAGTTAGGATCTCTAATCAAATTAGTTTGTAGGGGTTGGATCTCTGTCATTGGATGTATGTGGTTTGAGATGACCCTTTTATGTAGTGTGGCTACTAAAAACTCTTTTAAATAAATATATATGGATATATTCTTTCTATCTTGTTTATGGATGTTAAAACTCATGTTATTCATCTTATCATAACTTAGAAATTGTTCCTTGTGCTTCATATAATGTTTATTTACCTTTTGAGATGCATTGATGTGTAGATCTGTTACTTATATCTTCCGCCTTTTAAGTAGATGGATGTACTTCTATTTCTACAATTAATCCTCCATTAATAGAGGAACTCTCTTGAAAAGATCATATAAAGGAGGGGTTTGGTGTATGCATGCACCTCGGGTGAGTGCCCAATGTATGCTAGGTGATAGGCTAGCACACTTAGGGTTAGAAAGAGGTATTCAGGGTAAAATAATGACTACATCTTGGTTCTGTTACTGGGACCTCTGTTGAATATATTGTGAGAGAAATGTTTAATGATGGAACACTTGACCTTGGATAGTGTTAAAGCTTGGCTTAAAAACATGGAGGATGAGTTTTCTCAAATATTTAACATTGGAATGAGTTTGATGCATGTAAATGGGTAGAGGATCACCTGTATCATGAGTTATATGAGAACGTTTTCTATTTTTTTCCAGTAGAGTTGTATGAATGGCTATGAACATATGCATTAAGGTCAAGTTGGTACTATAGACCTTGTGTTTCGACCTAGGAGGAATATTATCGGTTGCATGATGCCTATATGACATGGACCCATGTTATTGATCACTGGTGGAGTAGAGTGTTGACTACTTATACCTTGGAATATGTTATTTCTATGTATTATTTCCCAGAGATTGCTAAGTTTGAGTTCTTGAGGGATACTATAGGATTGTTCTTGCATGAAATTACCCTAGCTATCAAGATCTTGGTCATTACTTCTAGTTTTGAATCTTTTCCCATGGCTGACTAAATTTCTGCTAGGAATATGGTGTGGAAGCTAGCGTGGTAGATGATGGTGGACCTTGCAGTGGAAATGGAGAGAGAGGAGAGGAAACTCAAGTATAATGAAGCACAGTAAAGTTATCTGGCAAGACATCATGAAGATACATGAGTGATGGATTTAAAGAGGTAGATGTTGCGGGAAGGATTTGAGGTTCACGCGGAGGACATAGAACCTGAGCAATTTGAGCTACCCCATCTTAGCAAACAAAGAAGAGAAACCCCCTCAGCTTCTAGAGAGAGATTTTCATACAAATAAAGGAGGAGAAATGTAGGCATGCATCTTAACCTACATGGTGACTAGACCCTTAGGCTTAGTTTTCTAGTTCCTGAGATAATTTTTTATAATCCAGTTTGTAAGATAAGTTTTCATTCGGTACATGTGTGGCCATACAGTCATTTCCTATGTTTAGTGGTAATTCTTATGGCACAAAATTTAAGCAAGGTGTGGGATCACAAGGTTTGAGTATCTCATCTGAGAGTGGCATGGGAAACACATCTTGGAGTGGTTCAGTTTCACAGACTATCGATGCACAATTTAACATGACGGTGGCATCATAGGGTGCAACTGCAGTAGTCCCCTTACCTACAATATGAGGAGGATCTAGTGGATCTAAAGTATTTGAAACTAGTGGATATAGTGGGTCTGGTGGTGGAGAAAATACCAAGGTGAATCAAGGTTTTAGATCTGGTGGATAAGGTCCACAACACCATCAACATGTGTTTTATGAGATGTCATTCCACTTACCTGATTACAAAGGAATTAAGGATGTTACAGAACATGTACACAAGTTCCATTTACTATGGCGTGCTAAGAGAATCACTACCCTAGAGTGAAAGGAAAGTAAATTTGTAACCACGTTGGAAGGATGCGTGTATAACTAGTACAGGAAGTATGACCCACACCAAAAAGTGGTGGATTACATTGCACTACACAATGTTTTTTTTGGCGGAGTTCCACATACCTGAGTTTGAATAGAAAAGCATTAGTGTGTTGAAGAAGATTTAGTAAGGAATGGTAAAGAGTGTGTAAGAGTATGATGCATGTTTCTATACTCTCCTTTCTAAGTTATCTTATGACATTCACCTTTTGAAGCATGCTTAGTGGTTCATCAAAGGATTGATCACACCATTCAGGAGGGTGCTTTCAAAAATCTGTGTGAAGCCTTATACATTGAGGTAGTAGGAAGCATTGATATAAGAGTTAGTTTGTTCCTATAAGCCCAAATTCTTACAATGGAAAAGTAGCTAGAGAAATTATTTGCAAACTCGTCTCATGAGACTCACAGCAGGTTATGGTGTATGGAATGTGAGGTAGAAATGCATATAAAGGATAGCTGTCCTCATAGACCAGTTCTCGTGATGATGGTAGGATGTGATATTTTCCACAGAGATCATGATGTAAGTAAGTGCTCACTACTACAGTGCACAATCCATAAGAATGTGTCTTGCTATTTATAAATTTGCACCTTTACTACTCATGAAACCAAGGATTGTACATTGATTGACCAAATACATGATGTCATTGATATTGGTGTGTGCCAAACAAGTGTTGCAAAAAACTCCAAGGAGTATAGTCATTATTTTTAAGGGTGTGCGGATGGAGGAGGTCGAGGTAGAGGATTTTGAGGAGGATTTAGAGGCCATGGTAATCTTCAGGGTGGAAGGAGTGAATTCCCTCATGGAACCTTCTATAACTATAGATCTATAGAACATTACAATCAAGAGTGTCTAGATTTACTGTAATGCTCTTTGCGTGGGAAAAATCACAAGTATGAGGAATTCCCATAATTGTTTGAACACATGATCCAAAAGAAGCATAAGGATAAGAGTGCTGGGATGGTGAGTGTAAAGTGTGTTGATCAATAGTGGATGCCAAGGGTGGCACGTGATTCAGAGTTAAAACTTGTACTCGTGACGATGTGAGCCGAGGCTGCATGTGCCAGGGAGCTAACAAAGAAGAGACTACTAATAATAAGAGAATAAGTAGTACATGGGAAGTATCCAGACCCTACCCATCAGATTTAAGTCTATTAAGAGACCATGGAAGTAATCAAAAGTCTTTAAGGGGAATTCAATATTTAAAAGAGCAATCCAGGAAGTTGGAGCAGAAGAAAAATGTTGAGGTCTCTAAGATAGATATAGATGATGTCACAGAAGTGTGTAAGATGTTGCGCTAAGAGAATATCATCCATCTATTACGAGAATGGTTTAGAGATAAACTATGAAGCGATGGAGGAGAGTGAAAGAGGAAAGTTTTGCATGTTTATCTACCTCTTCATAGCCTTGACTATGATAAGGAGATTACCTTGAATGCAATTTTTTATAGATGTCTCCTAAGTAATATTCTGATTGAAATGGGCACAAAAGTTAATGTTCTCACCCTAGATGCATGAAATCAAATGGGAAGGCCCCCATTACAACCATCTTAAAATGTGTTGTATATGGCTAATAACACAAATTTAGTGCCCTTTGGTGTTTTAAAGGATGTTTCTATCACTATCCAAGGGGTAAAATTCATTGGAGACTACAGAGTCTTGGTGCTTGTTGAGGCAGAAATTTTTTTAACTTTACTTGGGTGCCCTCGGTACTATAAGAACAATGTTGAATTAAGTTTCAATAAGGAGTATATAAGTTTTGAGAACAAGGAGGAACATGTTATTATTCATTTGACAGATGGGAAGTCAGTTCCCTATACTGATCCCTTAGGAGAAGAAGACCTAGATAGAATCTATGTGTGTACTATCAGGGACCCTAAGGTTGTGCAAACAAAAAAAGAATGAGTTATTCAATGGTAAGACTCTAAATATATCAATGATACAACTAGTGTGGCATGTGAAAATTGGGTGCATGGGACATATGAGTTAGTCAAAAGGAAATTAATAGGCTCTGTGACTAGAGTAATAAAGGTGCACTCATTCAAGCACTTGGGAGGAAAACGGTTACCAAGTTACACTTAGAGAGCCAACCCAGATGGTTTCCTATGAGCAATGGGGAACCAATGGAGTTGTGAAGTCGAAAGGAGAACTATGCTTAGCTATACTTTTCTCATGACCAAAACACATTAGTGAGTGACCCATCGCAATAACCTTCTAGAGCAGTATGAGGTGAGAATCATGTTCTCTGTTAGGTTTCTCTGAAGAAATGCACCTAGTTCTATACAAGATTATCATGGGAAGGAACCCTCCTTCTTTCACATCTAGGCATGTGAGAAGGCCTAGATGGAAGGTGTGAAAGCATTACCTCTATCTTTATGGGTGCATAAGCTTACTCTACATTACAAGGTTATGCGCACACATGGTAAATTCACTCAGAGTTGTTCTGTTAGATAGGAAAATGGCAAGAGTTGATGGTTGATCTCCTTCAAGATTTTGAGTATTGGAGTACTAAACCATTGGTGAATGAGGTGATATAGGTTGTTTAGTGCCTAACTATGGTATATAATGCCATGACAGGGGATATAGTATTGTATTTTTTTGGTGAACCTCAATCATAAGAATGCTTCGATGAGGAATAATCAAAGGAGGAACATCTTGAGTGTGCATGCATGGAAAAAAATAAAGGAAAGTTGGTCTATATGATATATGGTGAAGAAGTGGAAATATTATATGTTAACCATATTATCAGTATGTGTGAGGTTATAGATAATACTGATGAGAAAGCACTTGTCTACCATGAACCCCTGAAAATAAATAAGCTTAACATTGGTTGAGAGGGAGAACCTAAGGAAGCTAGTATTAGAGATTACTAGATAGAAATGGTGGTTGCAAAGATTACTGATCTATTGCGTGAAGTTCAGGTTTTTTTTCCACATGGGTACCATGAGCTTAAAGGATTTCATCACTCCTTGGGATAAATTAATATCAAGTTAAAGGAAGGTGTGCACCTAATTCAGAAGATACCTTATCGAAAGAATCTAAATTTGTGCATTGAAGTCAAGGAGGAGATTGACAGGATGATTGCATTAGGCATCATTGAGGTTGTTGAGGAATCAGAATGGATAAGTCTGTTAGCCATCAACATTAAGAAGGATGGGAGAATAAGGATTTGTGTTGATTACAAGGATTTGAATGTGGTGTGTGTCATTAATCCTTTTCCAACCCTCTTCACCAAAGAGATTCTGGAAGGACTAGCTTAGTGCGAGATATATTCTTTCATAGATGGATTCTCAGGATATCATCAAGGTAGAATTATAAAGGAGGAAAAAGAAAAGATAACCTTTTCCACTGAATGGGGATGTTTTTCCTATATGGTCATGCCTATTAGACTAAATAATTTGCCTATTATGTTTTTTTTCATTGTGGTTTAGGCATTTCAGGACTTCATCCATAAATTTATACAAGTCTACCTAGATGACTAGATAGTATATGGATTAGTGAGGGACCATTTTGACAATCTAAGGCCGATGTTTGAGAGATGTCGGTAGTTGAGTATATCTCTCAACATTAAAAAGTGTGTTTTCACTACTCCATTTGACACCCTGTTGGTATAAATCTTATGTAAAGAAGGCTTGTTGGTTGATCTTGCCAATTTTTTCGTTATTGTGGGATTGGGGAAGCCTACTAGCTAGAGCGTGGTACACGGATTCCTTGGGCATACAGGGTATTACAATAAATTTAGTAAGGGGTATGTCAATATCATTTCATCGTTGTAGGATTTTTTGAAGCACAAAAGTACATTTCATTGGGGAGATGCACAACATATGGCATTTGACACATTGAATAATAGGCTTATCACCACGCCCATATTACACTTTCCCTCTTGGGATAAGCCATTCCATGTACATGTTGATGATTTAGGGATGGAAATTGGAGCAATATTATCACAACCTGGAGAGGGAATTTTTTGACCATCCTTTATGCTTTTCTAGTAGGAAGCTAACCCCAACATAACAAAATTATACTGCCACAAAGTGTGAGGCATTATCGATGATCTACGTACTGCAAAAATTTATGTAGTATTCATTAGTGACACATTTTATCTTTTAAACGAACCACATGGAATTAAATTACTTGGTGAACAAGCCCGTATTACAAGGTCACATATACAGGGGGTCCTATTGTTCTAGGAGTTTGATTTTACGGTTGTTGTAAAACTAGGTAAGAATAATTTGGGGTCTGACCATTTACAAAGGAGTGACTTAGGAGAGGAGGCGTAAAGAATTGAAGATACAATGCTAGATACACAATTGGTCATTTTACATCACACACCCTCTGAATTGTAATATATTCTTTTTTTTCTCAAAACGGGTGTGGTGCCAAAGGGAATGAAGACTTTGGAAAGGAATTAGTTAGGAATACATTTTGCATCGTACATGTTAATTAGTGGAGAGTTATACAAGATATCTTGTGATTAGGTTTTTCATCAGTTCGTGCTTTATCATGAGCTTACTAGAATCATGGAAGAGGATCATGGTGGAATTGTAGGGGGACACTATGCAGGGAATGCAACTGCACACAAGATCCTTCTAGTAGGATTTTTGTGGGAAACAATTTGCAAATATTGTATTGACTATTGTAAGACCTATGACCACTGCCAATGCATTGGTAAACTAGGGGAAGTAGATGAAATGTGATTAAGACTGATTGTTAGTGTAGATCCATTCAAAAAATGGGAAATTGACTTTGTAGGCCCTATTTATCCAACCACGCAAAGGACAGGTTCATGCTATATTATTACATATATAGATTACCTTGCAAGGTGGGAAGAAGTGGTGCCTACAAGGGATTGCACAATGGAAACAACAACTAGGGTTCTTTTCGAAAAACATAATTAGTGGGTATGGATGCCCACTGAGCTTAAAAAGTGATAGGGGTACTCATTTCTTAAATGAGATTGTTAGAATTTTATTGGCAGACTTCATGGTGGCCCAACACAAGACTACCCCCTATCACCCATAAGCTAATGGGACTACTGAGGCATTTAAAAACATTTTGAATCACATGTTGACCAATATTTGTGATGTGGGAAGAAAGGATTGGAATTTCAAAGTTTCTGTTGTGTTATGGTCATATCAAACTACTTATAAGAGACAAAAAAATTCCACACCTTTTCAGTTGGTGTTTGATGATGAACAAGCACTTGAAGAGATGATTGAAAAGTTGATGCAGTTGGATGAGAGATGGTCTATTTCTCACTGGAGTTAGAAAAAAATCTAGGCAGAATGCATGGCATGATAGACACATCAAGAACAAGTAGTTTAAGGTTGTGCAGATAGTTATCTTCTATGATTCTAAGTTTTTGTGTCATCTTGGGAAATTCAAACTCCATTGGTTGCGCACATACATTGTATTCTATATACTTTATTCAGATGCTTGCCAGTTACAAGCGATAGATGGAACATGGTTTCCAGGCCATTTTAATGGGAGTAGGTTGAAGCCTTACTATAAACAAGTCTTCTTTTTGTTTATAAATAAGGCAGCATTGCTAGTTAGCCTAGGATTTTCTTTGATTCAATTCCATTTCTTTGTGTTTCCATTTCTTGTTGTTTTTGTTTTTTACAAGTTTGTGCGATGGTAGACACTTTTGTATTTCAAAACTTTTCTATGCACATAGGACCATGCATCCATTTTTTATGTGGGATGGAGTGATGTGATAAGTGCTGGAAGCTATGGTTATTGATGGACTGAGTTGAAAAATAAACAACACATGGACTGGAAGATTACATGTAGAAGAGGTGAACATGAGGGAAGGATGGTGTCAAAAGTATCTATAGAAACCATGCACAAGAATGAAAAGCACAGGAAAAAAATGAGGTAGGAGATGTTGAGAACTAGGATTAGGAAACAGAGGAAGAATTCCTTTAGTGCTATAAATACATGTGTAAGGATCTATGGTCAGTAAGGGGTTTTTTTTGTGCCTGAAGGTTGCCAAATATTTTTTGTGTAGGATTAAGCATGGAGGAAAAGCACTGAAGGTTGGAATTTGAAGAAACCACCTTTATTGTGAAACTATGTTGCTAGGTTACATGTAATTTATTACAGAGAAAATCAAAAGTTATAACTAGAATATCGGTGGTGCATTATTATTTACTTTGTATTTTAAGTTATTAAAGAGCTCTCGCAAACTAGGGCATCCTTGTGAAGAAGGTATTTGAATTTTTTTGAATATTTATGTGAATAGCTAGTTTGATCAATAAAACAGAGTGGAAAGGATTACATGGGTGTAAGTGGAGATAGTTCTATGGAAGGATCCCATGGGTGTTACACTGTCTTGTGGAAAAACGGTTTTCTAGGTTACGTTTACATAGCTAGGGCATGAGAATTGGAGGGATTTTCACAGAGTGGATCTGTGAAGTTGATAAGATCCAGGACTGGGAGAGAGGTAGAGGTTTTAAAGACCTGATGAAGGAATGACACCAAGGAAAGTAGAAAATGTTTCACCGAAGAAGGGCAAGGGCAAGGGAAAACAATTCATTTCTACTAATTTCAATGAATAATGGTACATGGAAATGCAATACCTGGATGACATATTACTTGGTAAGGAATGGTTGTATCATGTCAGAAAGATGGTCATAAGTGATTACAACCATCGAAGGAGCACCAAAGAAAATGAGATGGTACTAGAACTGATTTTCCATGTAGAGACAAGGACACCAGATGGAATGCCTAACTATGATGACGAAGTGAAGATGAAAATGGTCAAGGATGGGTTGTTGCAACTCTACGAGTTTCCCTATTTCAGAAATCCTGAGTGACTATACTAATGGTTGATGTTGCACATGCATAAAAACCACTTATATTTCATAGGTCGGAGGATGTGGATAATCCCTAGCTGATTTCCAGGTTCATCATCCTTATCTGTGAAGTAGAATCATTGGATGATGCTTTGGGAGATAAATAAGCCATTAAAAAGACCATTGAAGCTTATGACTACAAGAAGGGTTCATGCTACTTCAAAATTTCTCTAATCACTGAACCTATGAAGATGATAGAAATGCGCTTGGTCAAAAATTTGAATGGGAAAGAGAGATGGAAATAGATCAACAAGGCCTATTTGAATGTATGCCACCAAATCTCAAAGGGGACCATCTATAACGTCTCACCTTTCATTACAGAGGAGATTATAAATGTCACGCATGATGGAGAGAAGATCATGTTTAGTAATGTCCTCCTCACCATTTTATTTTCAGAGATTGTAGCACCCAATGGGCCAAATATTTTGTTTAAGAATACCCAAATGAAAACCCCTCCCCCGCTTAGAGGTTTGAACTTTACACTTGTGACACCATGATGGCTACTCATAGGGCACACCTAGAAAAGTGGTATAAGTGGATGTGTAATGAATTTGGGGCTGAATGGAGAATACTCGATCAGTTTCCTTCACTAGTGCACGGAGAGGCTGAGTTTTTTGTATACCAAAATTTTTGTATCAACAAATTTAATTTGATAGATGAAACCAAGAGTTCTTGGTGTAAGTTTCCTTTCTCCTTCATGGTACAGTACTTCCAGGTTGGGGTCAATCGATTCAAACAGGTGAATAAACTCAGGTTTGATCTAAGTGTAGTAGATCAAGATTATTGTGAGTTGTGCATGAAGTTAATATACCCCAAGAAGCATGCCTTTATGGAGAACTATGTCTCCCATGATGTGCACATGTTTAAACCAGTAAAAATTCCCATTGCAGGGAGTACAACAACAAGGGTGTATTTATGCCTAAGTCCTAAGTATAAAAATAGTGCTTATGTTGAAGATGATGTCTCCATTCATTAGGACACCACTGTGAGGAAAAATTTTGTGCCAATGAAAAGAGAAAAAAGGGAGGCTCCTCATAAAAAGGTGTTGAGCATGTAGACACTACAGATAGTAGGGGCACAGGATTCGGTTGCGGGAAAAAGTACATACATCCTCTGGAAGAGGTCTCCCTTTAGAAAATAGTTTCTATACAAGGAAGATTCACCGATAAAGGAAGAGTTGCTGGAAAGAGAAGAAAAAGATAATTCCCCTGAATTAGAGTCACCAGTAAGGAAGAAGCAAAGGTTTATAAAAGGGTTAGACTCAGGAGAAACAGAAAGCATGGAGACAAACAAGGGTGATGAAGATGATGAAGAGTGTGGTGAGGCTTAGAATAATCCTATGTATAATGTACATGAGTTATATGAATAAGGAAATGAAAAGAGGGATGAGAATGAGAAAGGAACTCATGAGAAAGGGAGGAGTGAGGAAGTAACCATGAAAGATAATAAGACCCTGACCCTGATTGAGTTGTAAATAGATAACACTATAGAAATGGAGGTGGCAGGAATTATCCAACAGTTGGTGGAGTACAAAGTAGAGAGAAGCATATAAGAAGTGGTGAAGGAAACTGAGGAGAGCGCAAGTGTAGGAAAGGAGTATGGGAGCATTGGCAGATACCCTAGTGTAGTAGTAAGTTTCCCAATGGCAATGCGCATAGGAGGAAAGGGTGTATTAGGGGTGCAGGAACATGATATGACTTATATTAATGATCCAAGAAACATACTACATGCATGCTTCCAAAGTATAGTGCCCCACCAAATCCTTGCTTGGTCTTCTGTTGATTAAGAGGGTGCGTACCCGCACATGAGGAAAATGCTATCCTAGGATTTTGAGTCCCACTTTAATGAACTTGAGTTTGAGGTAAATCGTGATGCATTCATGAAGATACCTGATGCCAAGGGATTAAACCCTCTTGTAAATTCCCTAAAACTATCAAATGAATAAGTTTGCAACATGCTCAACAAATTTTCAGTGGAGGTGGAAGCAATACTCTTTGGCACAAATGATAGAATAAGGTTCTTAGAGGAAGAGCTTCAGAAAAATAATGAGGATATCATTGAGTGGGACAAGAAGATAATATACAATTAATTTATCAGTGTGCATTCAAGGTGTGAACTAAGGGATGAAAAGGAAAAGGTGTGTGAAGTGCGGAAGAAGATAGAGGCAATTTCAGATGTCATTATTTGTTTCCACATGGTACCCATGTGGAAACAAATCGTTATTCATTGATGAAGATACCTGATGCAAAGGGATTAAACGCTCTTGTAAATTCCCTAAAACTATCAGATGAGCAATTTTACAACATGCTCAACAAATTTTTAGTGGAGGTGGAAGCAAGACTCTTTAGCACAAATGATAGAATAAGGGTCTTAGAGGAAGAGCTTTATAAAAATAATGAGGAGATCATTGAGTGGGACAAGAAGATAAAATAGAATTAATATATCAGTATGCAGTCAAGGTGTGAACTAAGGGATGAAAAGGCAAAGGTGTGTGAAGTACGGAAGAAGATAGAGGCAATTTCAGATGTCATTATTTGTTTCCACATGGTACCCATGTGGAAACAAATCCTAAACTTTAGGTGTGTGAAGTGCAGAAGAAGATAAAGGAAATTTCAGATGTCATTAGCTTGAAACACCCAAAAATGGTACCACCTAAGCAGAAATATGAGTCAACCATGCACTTCTTGGAAGATTTGACCCACATCCTCATAATGGAATGGAATCCACTTGCATTAGAGTTGAAAAAAGAGGAGATGAAATGTTATAAGGAGGAAGAAAATATTAATATTGGGGACACAGTGACTCAGTACTATGAGCTCCTTTCCGCAGTAAAGACCGTTACATAGATGGTTGAATTCATGTGTGATAACTGTGCCACTAGAGATAGGGTAGAAAGCATATTTTTTTCTACACATGAGGCAAATCTGAAATAATTTAGGAAAATAAAAAAGACAATAGGGTGGAGTGAGATAAGATCCTGGCTAAGGTTGAGAAGAAGTTGGAAGAAATCGAAACCTTGTGAGGTTCAATTAAGAATATGCTAAAGGAACTATACCCCCAAGTCACTCGCAAGATAGATGTGTTAAGTGATTTTAACAAGCAACTGGGAAGCATTATAGATACACTGAAAGGTAAGAGTGATGAACTAAGTTTTGATGAAGTAAGCACAATTGTGGGTGACCTACTCCAATAGGTGCATAGAGAAGTGGATTCCTAGGAGAAGATAAAGGCATCCATAAAGGAGTTCCCCCTCCTCATGCAGCAATAGCATATTCTTCCATTCTTTATATAGATTATTTCAATTCCACTATTCTTTATTATTTAAAGGAGCATAATGTTTCTGAGGACAGAGAATACATGCAGTGTGGGGTGATGTTGGACCCTAAATATTGGCTAAGTACTAAGAGGCATGCAAACATGATTAGTAAATAGAAGGGAACTCAGGGAAAAGTGGGTAGGAAGAGGGTTTAAGAAGGGTTTAAGTGAAACTAGGGTGCGTGTGGGAGGAAAAACAAAAGTTTAAAGGAATTAGCAATATTTGGCATCATGGAGTCACTTGAGGAAAAATGTAGGACCTGATTAGGCATGATAAGTGAATAACGTGCCAGCTTGGAACCTTGGTGGCCAAGAAAAGGATATTCCATGTAGGGAATATTCCCAGAGGCATCATTAAATTTAGTGGAAGGTTTTGCAAAGAGGATAATAATTCACCAATTGAGGACCACTTGACACTTTCCACGTGATTTGTGCATGAGAGAATTCATGGCAGTGGACACTAACCCTATTTAAAGAAGGGAAGAGATTAAAAAGGGGGGAGAATTCATGGCAGTGGACACTAACCTCATTATCTTCTACCATTTAAGTAGATGCATTTACTTCTATTTCTATAAATAATCCTCCATTAATGATGAAACTCTCTTGCAAATATCACATAAAGGAGGGCCTTGGTGTCCACGCTCACCTTAGGTGAGCACCCAACATATGCTGAGTGATAAGCCGATGCACTTGGAGTTAGAAAGAGGTATTGAGAGTAAAATAATGACTACATTCAACAACTCCTTCAACTAAGCAAAAATCTTGTCATAGCCTTTGACAATTTTTCTTTAATATCTAGTGTGCCCTAAGAATCCATACACCGCACTTTGATTGGTAGGCTCTTCTAACCCTAAAATAACAGAAACTTTGACAGGATCCACTAAGAAGCCTTTCTTGCATATAATGTGACCTAGTAATGTGCCAAATGGAGTAGCAAAGACACATTTCTTAATGTTTAGGGAGATACTTAACTACTTGCATCTCTTAAACATCAATCTCAAATTGTCACAATGATCTCTCACTAATCCATACATCATCTAGTCATCTAGGTATACTTGCAGAAATTTATGGATGAAGTCTTGAAATGCTTGTACCACGATGCGTGAAAACACAATAGGCACATTCTTAAGCCCAAATGGTATAATGGTATAAGAAAATATTCCCCACTCCATCATGAAAGTGTTCTTCTCCTAGTCTTCCTTTGTAATTATTACCTAATGATATCCAGAGAATCCATCTATGAAAGAATAGATCTCTCTCCTTTCGACACCTTCTAAATCTCATCAGTAAACAAGATTGGAAAAGGATCTATCACATATGAAGCATTTAAATATTTGTAATAAACACAAATCCTTATCCTCCCATCCTTCTCGATACTAATTACCATCAGGCTCACCCACTCGGATTCTTCAATTACCTCAATGATACTAGATTCTATCATCTTATCAATTTCCTCCTCAACCTTTACGTGTAAATTTGGGTTCATATTATAAGGTATCTTCCGAACTGGGCATATACCCTCCTTTAACTTAATCCTCATTTCCCCTAGAGAGTGGTGAACTCCATTCAATTCAGCCCACCCATACATGAATAAATCTTGGAAGTCATGCAGTAGCTCAATTATTTTTTAAACCTCTTGGTATGACCAGTAATCTCCAATGACATCTTTCTTCGGCTCTGAATCTGTACCAATGTTAACCTTCTTTGTTTTCAAGGGGTCATGGTAAATGTGTGATTTCTCATCTACTTTTTCTAACACTTCATGTGTACCTTATGTATGGTTGATATCCAATTTTTCTACTTCCGCATGATCTATCAAGTGGAATAAATTTCATTTTTCATTCTCCAAGAAGGCATGCTCAAACTATATCTCCTCCATCTCTTCTTCTTCTAGTTATTCTTCTACAAAGCATGCCCCCAACTCAGCTTATCCTAAAAAATCAAGGATTTGGTCCTCAGCCATGACACTATCTCCCAAGGTAAGGCATTTGACTACCTATAACACCTCATTCACTGATGGCTTAGGAGATTAATAATCAAAAGTATGGCTAATATATACCATTAACTCTTGTCAATTACCCATCTAATGGCACTATTCATAATGGATATACCATGTATGTGCACAGCCCTACAAGGTGGAGTAGAAATTATGCACCCATAGTGAAGGAGGCAAGGCTTCCGGTTCTACCATCTAGGATATCTCACATTCCCGGTCATGGAATGAATAATAATCCTTCCCATGATAGTTGTGTATTGAAGAAGGTGAATTGCTCCAGAGAAACCTCATATAGAATGCAATTCTCACTTCATGCCACTCTAGAAGATTATCTTGATGGGTCTCCCACCAACGCATTTATATTACACACAAGGTATAAGTCAACATATTCCTCCTTTCTATCTAACAAGTCCACTGTACCTTCATTTCACACAAAAATACTTCAGGATTACACTCTCTAATGTAAATATGTAATTTCTTTCCTTAAAGGATCCTAACTGAGCAAACGCTAGTGATACAAGTCGCAGTGCCCTTCAATTTTCTTGCGACCAACTCAT
This sequence comes from Taxus chinensis, assembly GCA_019776745.2. Lineage (NCBI taxonomy): Eukaryota > Viridiplantae > Streptophyta > Pinopsida > Cupressales > Taxaceae > Taxus > Taxus chinensis. The sequence continues at coordinate 490,000,490 of CM034154.1, forward strand.
AGGTCGCATGAACCCATTTTGCATATGTAATAGTAGTTGTATTACTCATGGATTGAGCATCTTCCCATTGAATGAATCCTCATGATGGATGGATAACCTCAGGGTCTATAATTGTGCACACATAGATTCTATCCAGGTCATCTTCCCCCAAAGTCTCTATATAGGGCACAAACTTCCAATCCATCAATGGAATAATAACACGCTCCTCTTTGTTCTCAAAACTTGTCTACCCTTTGTTAAAGTGCAAGTAAACATTGTTCTTATAGCACCAAGGGTGTCTAAGTAATGCTAGAAATTCATCTGCCTCAGAAACCACTAAGACTTCAAAATATCAAGTAAACTTTTCCCATTGGATGGTTATGGATGCATCCTTTAATACTCCAATGGGCATAGCCTTTGTACTATTCACCATACACAACACATTTGAAGATGGTTGTAATGGTGGTCTCCCCATCTAATTCAATGTATCTAAAGTGAGTACATTAACCTTAGTTCCCATGTCAATCAAAATGTTTCTCAAGAGACATCCATCCACAAATGCATTCAATGTGGTTTCTTTTTCATAATCAATACTTTGAGGGGGAAGATTAGCATGCAAGACCTACCTCTTGCACTTGCCTCCAACGCGTAATAATTTTTCTCTCAGCAACTTTCCTAATAGAGGGATAATACTCTCCTAGTGTAGCATCCCACACACTTCTCTGACCTCATCCATGTCCTTCTGAGGAAGCTCAACATTATTTACCTATTTCAACTTCCATGATTGCTCCTTCAAACACTGAATCTCCCCTTACATGTTTTTAATCACCTCCGTGGTCTCATGGTAAACCTCCTTCTGATGATTTTTATCAAGATATTTCCCTATGTAATACCTCTTCTCTTGTAATGAGATTCCTTTACTTCGGTATTTCTATGATGCATGTGGCTTTCACCCACGTAGTCACCAGTACAGGTTCTAACTCAGGGTCATGTGATACCCTAGGCATCCATTATAGATCAGACCACTTCACACTCACCATCCCCACACCCTTTTCCTTCCTCTAGTTAAGGATCATGTTATCATACAGCTTAGGTAACTCATCATACTTATGCTTCTTCCTGCACCATGAAATTTGCAAAAAAATCTAGACACTCACACTTGTTGTGTTTAGTAGATCCACAATTATAACATATTCCACAGGGAAATTCACTTCTACCTCCTTGAAAACCAAAAAATATGAATCCTCCACAAAAACATCTTGCTCAACCTCCTCCATATGTGTACCTCTCATACTGATGAAAATCATTCTTAGAATTATTTCCAATGCTAGTCTAGCACACACCAATATTAATGGCATCATGGATTTGGTCTATCAATCAGTAGTCCTTTATATCGTGGGTTGTAGATGATAAAATCTTATAATAAGAAGACACATTCTTGTGGAGCACGTACTGTAACAACAGGCAACTACTTGGATTTTGATCTCTGTGACAAATTTCATTACCAATGACACATCATGCACCATATTTCATGGGAAACTATACTTTCTATTTCCATGTACCTCACAATTTGTGCACCATAGTCCACTACGAGTCTCATGAGCTGAGTTCACAAACAATTTTTTCATCTGCTTTGCCATGGTAGTGATCTATTCTTATAAAAATGGGCTTACTCTAGTTTCAATGCTTCTGACAGCCTCATCACACAAAGTGACCTCCAAGGCCTCATGCAGATCCGTGAAAGTCTTCTGTGAGAGCACTCACTTGAAAGGTGTTATCAATCCTCCAACAAACCCTTGAGCATGTTATGAGGGATGGATATCATAAGATAAATTTGATAGAAGATTATTAAATCACACATCATATTTTTTCACTGAATAGTAATGCATACGTAAGAGCCAAACAGATAAGGTAAGGTGAGCAGGAATACCTGTGAATAAAGGTTGAAGGAAAAGTGTGTGCATTATGATTTTTTGATCCAATGTTGATTGTGAGAACTTCCTATTTTCTAGGAGGAACTACCTACAAATACAAAAAAAACCACAAGAGGAATATTAAACAATATATGTCAGTGGAATGCCTAGCATATGCTAGATCCGGGAGGTGTGATACTTCAAAGATGGATGTCAATTCATTGTTTAAAACAACTTAATGTTAGAAATAATGGAAACCAATAATATCCTATTGTAGCTGATATGATTTAGGTGTCTCATTCAAGTAAAATAAGAAAATATAATCTAACATGCTAGGTTATGATCAGATCTGGAAGTCAGACATGTAAATAAGGTTGTTGGGATAGGTTGGGGTCAATCTTTGGGTGAAAGGTATGAGGTTGCTTTTATAGGCATATTTACTTGACATAGAGACTGACGTCACTCTGATATGACTAATGCCGATTGAGGATATATTGACAATGGTTTAGGTTAATCGGCATCAATATGGCTAGGTTGATAGAAACTTAATGAATTTTGGTTTTGGTGATTATCTGTGATGGCATAGATAATGGACAGAATGGTGAGGTTGATGATAACACTAGGAATACTCAGAGATGTCTGGAGGTGGTTATGGAGGGTTGAGAGGTTGTATTTGATTAGGTGGAGGGATTGACATGAGGGTGAGAAATTATGGAATGCAAGGGAGACTAGAACTCCCAAACAAAGATGAAGAAACTAATCTAAATAAATATATGGGAAGGTACAGATCAAAATGTACTTACTGGTGTTTGCAGACCTAGTGGTTGGATGGAGGTGATGGTTGATCCATGAAACTAGTGGTCATTGCCATGGATGTGATTCTCGGAATGTTACTGTGAATGGTTGCCTTTTAGATCAATGTTTGCTGTTGGTTCAGGATGTCTAGATGTGCAAGAGTGCTCTGGTGTGTGCTTGCATGAAAATCTCTCTTCTCCAAAACTCGAATAATTATTCCAACCTCTCAAAAAATCTTACCAAAGTGAATATATGGTAACTATTGATGGTTTAGGGTGATTGGAATTAGTTTTGGGTTAACTGGCGTTGGTTAAGGTGGGAAATCCAAGGTCTACTAAAAATGATAGATCTTGGCAATCTTTTTTGGACCAGATCTATGCATTTTCATGGATCAAAATGGAATGTTGTGCTTAGATAAGTGAGCATGTGGTTAGAGAAATTATAGGCATGTGATTTTAGGGTTAGACTAAGTATTAGTTTGTTAAGGTAAGTAGGACTAAGTCATAGTAAAAAGGAAACATGCTAAGAATAGGTTTATGTTCAGGTGTCTAGGTGATGTGGTGGGGTGAGGTGGAAATTAGTTTAATTAAGATAATTAAATAATGAATATTGTGAGCATGTGCATTAATTTAATTGTAGGTAATTAAATTAATATACATGTGGGGTAAAGGGGGAGTGTGAACCAAATTTTGTGTCTACTTTTTGCCCCTTTTTTTTCGTGTAGCTTGTATTGGTAAGCAATACTGACATAAACAGGAAGTGGTTACCCCATGTGTTGGTGAAGGTTATCCCCATCAAACTAGGAACTGATGAGGTGTAATATAGAATTGGTGAGTGGTTTGAAAAATGTGTAGTTGGTGGAAGTTGAGGTAGGTGGGGAAGGGTATGAGTTATATGGGAAAGGGTGATGGTCAACTTGGGTAATAGGTAATAGGTCAGGGTCAAAATCGAGTAATGGGTAATGACAATCAAATTCTCACACATGTATAGATTGCAACACGGTACCAGGTTGAAGAGCTTGCAAACTCTACATCATCCAAGTTTGATAGGTTTATCCAAATAAGGGTGAAGTGATTTAGGTATCCAAAGTATAGGATATGGTCCAGAAATCACAACTTAGGTCAAATATAGGAACATTTAGGTATGTTCTAGTACACCAAAGGTTTGGTCAGGATAAATGACATGGAAATAGGAAAAGTATGGTTGTTATGCTAAAGCCATATAGGTGAAAACATCTTAAGCTATAGTGATTACATAAGGTTAGTGGTTACACCAAGTAGGTCAGGTTCAAGAAAATAGGTCATGGCACGAGTAAGGCTAAGGTATAGGTAAAATAAAAATTTCAAGACGCAACTAAGGAAATGTAGTAGTAGTGTAGGCTTGGAGGTATCGTTTAATAGGTGTCTGTAATGATTAAAGATGTTTGAGAACTAATGGTTGTAGGTAAAAAAATCCTAGCAAGGGTAAATAGCTATTAGGGTTGACCGATACTAGTTATATGGTAGCTAATGTTGGTTGGCTAGGGAAAAAATATGACCTACATCGGTCATGTTGAATTGGTGATAAAAAGGAAAATTCTACTTTTTACGGAATCATTTTTCATTTTCCAATTGTAGAAAATGATAGAGGAGAGGTGGAAAGTTGGAAAATGAAAGAATGAGATGGAGAGATAAGTTCTAAATCCTCATAACAGTTGAGGGCCATTTGGTAGGCAGTTCCACGAGATCAATTCGATTGATTTCATTCATTTTGGGGGTGAGGTGTTAGTTTGGGTATGGAAGAGGTGGGAGAGGGATCAGGTGGGTCACTAATGCAATGGCCAGATGTACCACCATGGTAACGACACCATGATGAGGTAGGATTTTGTATGATCTACACATTTGGTTGAAAAGATTGTTGTTGAAAAGCTAGGTGTAATTTTAATTTTTTAAATTTATGGGTAAAAATGAAGGAAATGAGGGGTAGGAAGGTCCAATGTAGGTTAAATAGGATTGGGAATGAAGCTAGGATAGGTTTGGGTAGATTAGAATAGGTATTTAGGTCATATTTGAGATTTTTTTGAGAAATAGGGTTGGGATTTACAGATTTTGATGCCATGACAGTGACTGACGTCGGCCAGTGGATGGATGACATAGGTTAGCCTTGGCCAGCATTTGTCAAGTATTAGGTGACTGGTGCCAATTATGATGGATCGATGCCAGTCAATAGTGACTGATACTAGTTGGCTCTAGGGGAAAATAGGTCAAAAAATGAGATAGGGTGGGAGTGAACAATATGAAATGAGATAGAACAACACGTTTATGGAGAATGGGTAAGGTAATTATTCAAATAGGTATTTGTTGAGGGATGGGAAATTGATATGAGGGAAAAAAATGGGTAGTCATGAGGGTTAGGATGTGGTTATGGGGAGAAATTAGTAAGGGTCTTGGGAATAGGTTGGTTGGTTAAGCATTACGTTGGGTATGGTTAAGGTTTAACAATATTGTGATTTTTCAGACACAGGCTAGGGACTAGCTGCAGATGTAAGACAGAGTCCCACCGTTGTTATTAGTGGTATTATTGATCACAAACACCGAGGAATGGAGGAACGTGATAGGAATTGACTTGATTGGAGTCTGACACTATAGGCATATAGTTCAGGAGCTAAGCTTGATGGTCGCACTCATTGACAGATGGGATTTAATGACCAACACATTTCATTTGCTGACGAGTGAGATCAAAGTCACCCTGGAGGATGCATACAGGATCCTGTGGCTACCTATAGTAGGAGAGAAGGTGTATTCTATTTCCTTAGAGGCATCAGAGGAGCACATGTTAGTGTTATTTTGAGAGGAGATGACAAAGATGAGGTTCCATAGCGTGATCCTGAGTTATGGATATATGTACGTGGCCCATCCTCACGAGATGAGGTTAGTTTTCCTGATTATGGAGGTAGTGTGTTGTTTTGCACTACCAAATTCGAAGGGTGGGAGATTCCCACATGCATTGATGGGGGTTATCCATGACATGATGGAGGAGATGACCAATTTTTCTTGGGCACCAACATTCTTGGTGTAGTTATACAAGGAACTATGGGCCTATGGGGGGCTATGGAGGTTCAGTGTGTGTTGTACCTTTCTTCTTCACTATTGGGCATACGAGCACATCTTATGTATGCATCCAATTGGTATGAACTAGCTAGACACATTCAAGGAATGCTGGGTTCGATTTGAATATAGGAATTGGGTGCCTGTTGTTGGAGAGCGCAAGGATGTTAGGAATACACATGATGTAGCATACGACAGGAACATACAAGAGGGGTTGTTTGGAGTGGAAATTATTTGGAGGCCATATGTTGGCTTCCCTTCATAAATTTAGATGGCAGTAGAGTTCTATGAGCTATAGTTTCTTAGATGGATAGAGGGACATAATTCAAGAGAGCATGAGATGATACTCATTTATAGGGTCAGACGGTAGTTTGGGCTACCTTAGGATGTGCCTCCACCATTCCCTCGGTACAAGAGAGATGACATGGAGATTCCTATGCCACTACCATAGCTGATGGTATCAACAGGGAAGGAGGAGAAGGTAGTGGACCGGAGGATTGATGATGCCAGAGTTATAGATAGATATAGGTAGTGGTGGGCAGTGCAGCTATATGAAGAACCACCGAGGTCAAGGAAGCCTGACCTAGCCACATTCATGGTTTAGAGGGACACATTACAGGGGCAGGTGGCTACCCTTATGACACATCTGGGAGTAGCACAGGGGAAGTTGATAGGAACTGAGGCATAGGTTGCCACATTACAGGAACATGTAACATCACTTCAGGTCTAGGTTGTATAGGGATAGGCACCTGCACAGGGTGGATATGGAGATAGGGGACAAGTGGCTACCTTACAGGCACAGGGCTAGTTGGCTACTACACAGGAAAATGGTATGGCCTTACAGGTCTAGGTCATAGCATAGACAACCTTACATGCCCAAGGACATGGTCCCATTTTATAGGCAGTAGCAGGATAAAGTCCTATGGTATATGGAGGAGAGAAGGGGTCATAGATATAGGGGTTGAGGCCACCAATAGAAGGACATAGCTTGCAGGTTGCTACAATACCTATGACACCCCCATAGACAATACCGATGGCTAAATTCAGGGATGCCCTGCATGAGGCCAGATACTACTAGGATAATTTGAGTACTACTGGGATAGACATCCCTTCTTATGTAGAGTATAGGGTACAACGAGCCTTGAGTGAGAGGATGAGATATCACGTGCATATTGCATAGAGTATAGGTGGCTGGCGACCCTAGAGACAGGGTCAGGGGAAGACCACTATTTCACATAGGCCTGAATCAACTACAGGCTAGAAGAAGATGAGGTCTTGACCCATAGATGGTGGAGATATGATGACATGACACTAGGATGGAGGAGAGGAGACATATGAGACTTACACATACATCAGATGGGCCAACGAATAATGTTGTAATTTTGAGTATTTATTTTTGATATATACTAGCCTACGTGCTGATGATAGTGAGGGTGTACATGAGAGTTTTGATCATATACTAGAATATGTGCCAATATGGTGAGGTTGTATATGATTTTTTTTGAGATACTGGTATTTATTTGTATTTGTGTACGTATGTATTGATACACACACACTCTCCCATTTATATAGTTGATGATGTGTATTGGATGGATAAATACTTCTGTTGTAAAATTTTCATTGTTATATGTATATGGGTTGAAACTAGGTGGATTAGGCATGATGGAGTCAAGTCGGTTTAGGCATGATGGAGTCAGGCTGGTTTAGGCATGATGGAGTCAGGTCAATTTAGGAATGATGGAGTCGTGTCAGTTTAGGCATGATTGAGTCAAGTCATTTTAGGCATGATGGAGTCAAGTCAGTTTAGGCATGATGGAGTCAGGTCAGTTTAGGCATGATGGAGTTAGGTCAGTTTAGGCATGATGGAGTCAGGTCATTTTAGGCATGATGGAGTCAAGTTGGTTTAGGCATGATGTAGTCAGGTCAGTTTAGGCATGGTGGAGTCGGGTTAGTTTAGTCATGGTTGATTTTATTTTTATTTTTGATTTAATTTCTAAGTTATTGGTAACATGGGAAATAAATTATGATTTATATATGTATGTGATGGTTTAAACTTCCAAAATGTGTGATATTATAGAAATCAAGAATGCTTGATTAGATGTTTTGATGGTGTGATAAAACGGTAGATATGTATGTGTGGTAATTTTCTAAGATTTGTGAAGAATGGAAACAAATTATAGTAAAATGTCAATAGGCAAACATGTGGGAGGAAATAGGTTGGGGTAAAGAGTGGCTGAGCTAACCACCAAGGGGCCCATGCCCTAGGAGTGTTTCCTGCATAATCTCAACAAAAAGGGGCCTCATGCCAATGTAGTTCTCCCATAAACTAGGGAATAATATGATAAGGTAGGGGAAAGGGTTGGTAGGTTTTAGGCATGGTTGATTCTAGATCATAGGGATGGAAAGCTTTTAAAATGTGTTTTTCAATGGTCTAATCCTATATAGGGTAATCAATAAGTAATGAAAATGTGAAAGGTAAGAGGTGGTAAAAGAGTAGCTTAATTGATAAAAACCCTAATGAGTCTACCATACCCAAGATTAGGCTACGAATGCGAGACCCTAAAGGAGTTACATAACGGACTATTCTAAGGGTGAAGAAAGTCACACGATTGCGAAATGCTGTAGTTTTGGAAATTCCTTTGAAAGGATAGAAACTTAGGGTGAAAAGGAAATGAGGTGAAAATGGGTGGTTTAGTGTAACTTAGTGTATGACAACATGTTTACCTGACAAGAAACCCATGCTCAAAAATAGGAAAGTCCGTGACAAACATTTATCATTTTCTTTGTTTTTTTAATTTTTGATAGATTGATTGATGTAGGAATTCTATATGGGATGAGTATATTATCTCTTTAAGGTCTTCGTGAAGTTGATCAATGCAGGAATATTTTGAACATTTTATTGTATTTTTGAAATGACTTGATATAGTTTTCCTTCAAGGGAGAAGTCTATTTATAGTGGCGAGATAGAGAGAAGAGATGTATCTTTTGATGGATTCATATTTTTGTTGGAATTTTGACTCAAGGATTTGAATCCAATTTTGCTTTTGGACATTTAAGTCATGGACAATACTATAGAGGAAGATTAGGTTCTTGTTTAGAAGAAAAAACCATAACACAGAGAGGTTAACTATGAAATAGATGGTTTCAAGTGATGAACGACCATGGGGTTCCATATTTTACAAATATGAAAATTATCCATGAGAATCATGCCATACGTAGAGCCGTGGTAATCATATTGAAGATTAGGGTGAAAGGAGACGGGTAAGCACATGATTCTTATTTAGTCACTGATCCTCAAAACAAGTGACATGGAAGGTTAATTGTGCTCAACGGATGAGTGGTAAATAGATAGAAGGTGATATACAACTTGATTTCAATAATAAAATGTTCTAAGATGTAAGGCATTGAGGGGCTCAGGTTCAGGTTTACTTTTAAGTGAAGACAAATCATAAGCACTTGATCCATAGGTATGAGTAATGATATATGGTCCGATCCAATTACGAGTAAATTTGCCCCATTTACTTTTCTCTTCTTTGGTTACATGTTGATTTTATTTTAGGACTAGTTCGATGACCTAGAAGGTTCATCATGGAAATGTTTATCGTAGGCAGGCTTAATACATTTTGGGTAGATTTCAAGATGATCAAGAGGATTGAGACATCATTCATCTAATAACTCAAGTTGTGCCAAATGGTCCTGATAAAAGTCATCATTGTTGAGCATGTCTTGTAGTGAGATGTAGAGAGATGGAATATGGACTTCGAGAGGCAAGATAGCCTCATTACCATACACCAAAGAGAAAGGTGTGGCTGCAGTCAAAGTTAAAATAATAGTGCGGTAAGACCACAAGGTAAAAGGAATGTGCATATGTCAATCCTTCCCAGTATCGTTAACTACTTTCATAATAATTTTGTTCAAGGATTTATTGGTGGATTATGCTTGGCCATTTATTTGTGGGTAATAAGGTGATGAGAAAATGAGTTCAATTCCAAAAGTGTCATAAATATTTTGTATGGTTTTGTTTTTGAATTTCTTTCCATTATCAGTGATGATGCGGTGAGGGACACCAAAGTGACAAATGATGTGATGGTTGATAAATTCACATATTTTCTCAACTTTTGTAGAAATGAGGGGAATGACTTCTACCCATTTAGTGTAGTATTCAGTAGCAGTTATAATCCATTGATGGTGTTGTGAAGAATGAGGATTGATCTCTCCAACAAGATCCAAAACCCATTAAGAGAAAGGCCAAAGGCCTCATGTAACCTTTAAGGCATGAATAGGTGTGTGATGAAGATTAGCATGTTGTTGGCATTTCACACAACATTTGATAGATTCACAAAAATCATGCTTTAGGGTTGGCCAATAATAGCCTAGGAAAAAAATGTGCTTAATGACAACTAAACCACTAAAGTGACCTCCACAAATTCCATCGTGAACTTCCTTAATGGTGTAAGGAATTTTAGAAATTTTAAGGAATCATAAGAGAATACCATCAAAGCTACACTTATAAAGGAGACCACCCATGATGACATACCAAGAGACACCTTTAAGAAAGGCATGTTTTCCATTACGAGTGAGATCAGGAGGAAAAATGGAAAGGGAAAGGTAGTCTGTAAATTGTTTATACCAAAGTTAATGTGGGTCGGGTGCAACGGTTCCAATGGAGTTGACCTCATGAGATAAATAAGAGGGTGATTACAACCTTTGTATTGTGACAAAGATTTTAGAGTTGGTAGGTGAAGTGGGTATCTAAGAATCCAAGCAGGCCATGGTATCCGCAAATTTTTTAGTAGAAGGTAGGGTGGTTTGAAGTTCGTAACAATCAAAGGTAGTTAAAAGTATGTTGACATGACATTTGTAATTTTGTATTATTTTATTACAACACTTGTATATACCATTGACTTAGTTTACAACTAGTTGAGAGTCACCAAAGATATTAATTGATTTAACATCTAGGGAGATGGCGGTTTGAAGTCCTAATATGAGTGCTTCATATTCATTGATGTTGTTAGTGCAATCAAAATATATTTTGAAAGATAAAGGAATAGGTTTACTATCAAGAGGAATGAGGATAATACTTGCTTCACCTCCACACTGACATTTGGAACCATCAAATAATAAGGTCATCTGGTAAGTGTTATCATCCAAAGAGAGGGTAGTAATGGATTCATCTGGGAAATCAAAGTTAGAGGGTTGATCACCAGAAAGAGGTGTGTTTACGAGTTGGTCAGATATGCCTTGACCTTTGACAAAATTTTGATGTATGAATTTGAGGTCAAGTTCTGTAAGAAGCATGAGCCAACGTGCACCACATTGATGCTGGTAGGGTTTAGCATACATATAGTGTAGGGGTTTTGTGTTAGTGATGACAAAGGTTTTTTGGTTGAGTAGGTAGTGACATAGTTTAGTGGTGACAAAGACTAAGGATAAGAAAAAATTTTTAGCATGGGTGTACCTAGTTTCATAGTCTAGAAGTGTATGGATTGTGTAATAAACCACTTTCTCCCTGTGTTGCTCATCGTGATGAGTGAGCATGGTTCCTAAGGAATGATCAGTAGAAGAAATGTATAGGTTAAATAATTGGTCATCTTTAGGGGGAATGAGTACCAATGGTTGATGAAGGTATTGTTTTAAGGCCTCGAATGATTTGTGGCATTCATCATCCCATTTGAATGAGACGTACTTTTTTAGGAGATGATGAAATGGTTGACAGTGGTTAGAAAGTTGTGAAATGAACCGATGGATAGATTACAACTTACCTTCCAAAATTCAAATTTGATGGAGATTAGTAGATGGAGGAATTTCAAGAATAGCCTTTACTTTAGCAGGATCAACTTTTATGCCATGCAAAGAAATGATGAAACCAAGGAGTTTACCTGAAAGCACCACAAAGACACACTTCTTAGGTTTAAGGTGAACACAATACTTGATGAGGTAGTCAAAGATGACCTTAAGGACTATCAGGTGTTCGGGCCAATGTTTGGATTTGGCAAGAAGGTCATCCATGTAATTTTCCAATATGTAATGCATGATGTCATGGAAGATATAAGTCATGGCTCGTTGATATGTATCACCAATGTTTTTAACACCAAAAGGTATGACCTGATAGTAGGAGGTCCCCCAAGGAGTGATGAAGGTAGATTTTTTTTTATCTTATAGAATGAGTAATATTTTATTATAACCCATGAAACCATCCATGAGTGATAAAATCTCATGGTCGGCGGTGAGATTAACCAGGTAGTCAATGCCTGTTAGAGGAAAATTGTCTTTGAAGCAAGCATAGTTGAGGTCATGGAAATCCATGTAAATGCAAATTCCCCCTATCACTTTTGTGACAGGAACAATGTTATAAATCCATTCGGGATAGTCAATTGGTAGGTTGAAGGAAACTGAGAGAAGGCACTGAAGTTCTTCTTTGACTAGAAGAGAAATGTGAGGATGCATTTTCCACAACTTTTTTTTTATGGGTTTGGCATCGGGAATGGTTACGATATTTTGGACTACAATGTTTGGGTCAATACTGGGCATAGCAGCATAGGACCAAGCAAAAGCATTGCTATGGTCCCAGAGGAAAGAAGTAAAATATTCCTATTCAACAACATCTAAAGATCGCCCTATCTTTAGAATGTGTGGGTCATCATGAATGTTAATGTTTATTTTGATAGTCAAATCATTCAACATGGTTTGTGTCTCAGAAGGTAACGATTGGTGAATATGTGAATCTTATACACCAAAGTAGGTGAGTATAGACTCACGTAATGATATTGAATTATGTTAATAAATGGTGTATCGTCATCAATCATCACGCTGATAAGTCAAAGGTCCCAAGGAAATTGTGTTTACAAAATAAACAGTTGGGAGGAATATATTCGGGATCTATGGACTCAGTGGGTGAAAGTGGTGATGTTGGTGAATGGGGTGGAGAAGGTTTTTCTTCCTCAATGAGGTCCATGCGGTCCTTCTTAGAAGATGGTGTGGAAAACCCAATGCCACTATGATCGTTGTGTTTACAAGTTGTACATGAAATGACATAATGGTGGCCTTGTTCATAAAAACTAAAGCCAAATCATTTCCATACACAGTGATGAAGGAAAGTGTGGGTGAAGTGGTGGTTAGTAAGAGATTGAAGTTTAGATGAAAATGGTTGTGTTTAGGATGGAGGTTCAGGTGAATAAGTGGCAGTATCAACTCCCCCATACATTAGGTTAGTGTGAAGGTGGGGAGGACCATAAGGGAAATCCTTTCCTATGTGGTAGTCATAACAAGGGTGTTGGCACATGTTTCCATACTCTTGCAGAGTGAGGAATGTGTCAATATTGTATAGGCAGTACTCCCCAAAAGTGAGGCATTGAAAAAAAGCTTCTAAGGGATCAGTAGTTAATATGTGGGTAGCAAGGATAGATGATTTACTAGATGATTAGATAGGAAGGGTATCTGTTGGTTGGGAAGTAACTGGGTCATCTACAGAGGCTGTGGCTGAAGTAGGAATAGAAGAATTAGGTATGGGAGAGGTGGAGGAAACATTAGTGGATGGGGTCATGGGGTTAGTGTCAGATGCCTTGACTAGTACAAGTACATCATTAGGTCAGTACAACATATTACAAGTTTTGAATGGTGACAGGTCAGTAGAGATGGTATAGTTATGCCCTTCATGTTTGAATTTTACATAGTGGTGTAAAGTTAAAGGGACACAACGCATGAAATTAATCTAATGTCTATTGAGTAATAGGTTGTACTGGAACTATCCCTATAAGACATAGAATAATTTTGGGACAGTGTGAGGGCCCACCCGAACGTGAATAATAATGGTGCCAAGGGTAGAGGTGATGGTGTCATTGAAGGAGCACAACATAACTAGGTTATTATGCATACAATGGGAAGGTATGCACATTTTTATTATATGTGTGGGAGGAGATGATGATAATACTAGCACTACCATCGATCATGATGCATCGTATGCATATGTTGTCGATATGGATAGAAATGAAAAGGGGAGACTAGGTTCATCTGACTAGAGAGGTACAATCTTCTCATCAGAGAAGATGAGGGTAGTGACTTGAGGAGTGTGCATGGGAGTGGAAGAAGGAGATGATTTGATGAGAAATTCCTAAAGGTGAGGGGTGATAATGGAGGCCACTAGTGTGGGGTCATTGGGTAAAACATCAAAGGATTGCAAAACCTCCATAAGGGCTTGTCTATGAGATTTAGAAGTTTGGATGAGATTGTACAAATACATCTTTAGAGGAGATTGATGTAATTTTTTTATCATTACGCAATGGGTGACCCCATCATAGATAGGCTATGTAGGTCCTTGAATGGTGATTTTGGGTATGGGTGCAAATGTTATATTAGGCATGGGATTAATTGATGGGATATTTGATTTTTCTTTTCCTTTTTCTTTCTGGGTGCAGGTGGCAACTTGGACCATGTTGATATGAGGGGAGGTGGTAAATGGATAAGGTGTAGGATGAGTAGTGTAACAGAATGATGGGAAAAAACCTATTGGGCGGAAAATCCTTGTAAAGTGTGTATGACACACTGGCATTTGGGTGGTGATTTTTCCAACTCTATGATATGTACCATATTGATCTGAAATTTTTGAGGTGGAAGAAAGGGTTGTGGGAGTGGAGATGTGGGTCATTGAAGAAGCAAGGGGTGATGATGTGTGGTGACAAGTGAAGGTGGAACATGGTGCTCATCAAGAAATTCATCATCATCAACAAAATTTTGAGGAGGAAAAAGTTGGAGAAGAATGGTTTTTAGAGCCTTACAATTTTCTACATCATGTCTTAGAACATGATGATAGGCACAAATATTGGTTTCATAACATCCTTTTTGTTTGGGATTAAGAGGATCATAAGTTCAAAGTAGTTATAATGTGATGACAAAATTCTCTAAGAGGTTGGTTAGAATGGTTGTGTAGGATCCTGGTAACAAATCACAATGGGAGGTGAGTGTGGTTTTGGGTAAATATGTGGATGATTGTGAGGGAAGAGGTGTTATGGGAGGGGGAATGGGTTGGCCCACTAGTTTGGTAAGTGGTATTGTATTAGGTTTTGATGGCATCCATTTAGGTAAAGATGTGGTAGAAGAGATGGCAATGGAAGGTTTTTTTGGTTGAACTACCTTATTGGAGGTTAGTGGGTTATTATCTTTGGGTTGCACCTTCTTGGGTAAAGGTGAAATGGGAGTACAGGATGCAAAAGGGAAAAAATATGGTAGAAGAGTTCGGGTTACCCATGGGGACAACTGAGTTGTAGTGGAAGTGGTTAGTAGAGGTTAGGTGGATGGTATGGGTTGAAGTTGTATAAGAAAAGTTGGGGTTATATTAACTGGTGGAGGTATAGGTGGTAATAAGTGCATGGGTGAGGGCGAGGGTGTTTGGTTTTTGGGTGAATGAGGTGTAACAAAGGCTCATGATGAAGTAATAGGTTGCTTAGCTTTTGACTGACCTTGGGTAGGAGATTGTTTGGTCAAGGTTGATGGATGGGGCCCTATGATGGATGGAAGGGGTGAAGGTGACAAATGTGTGGTAGGTGAGACCGGTGTATTCAGCCTAGAATGTGTGTTCTTCCTTTTAGGTGGAGGAATAATGTTTGTGTGGGTTTGGGAAGATGTGGTTAAGTCCAATTTGATAGATGGATGGGTAAGGATTGACGTCAACATGGCACCCAAGGTAGTGATGGGTCTAGATATAGATGAAGATATAGGTTTGGGTAGGTTCTTAGGTATTGGAATGGTTTTAGTCATGGGTAAAGGCTCAAATGTAGGTAGACAAGATGAGAAAGAATCCGTTTCGATAGGCATGGTCAAGATTGATATAGTTTCTAGAAATACCTTTGGGTAGATCATGGAAGTATATTCAGGAGGCATTTTCATTTGTGTCAAAAAGTGGAGCCGAAGATGTCGCCAAAGCATGGAATTATCAACATAATCCAAGTGATTTGCCAACTGAAAACATGACTATTGTAGGAGAATATGGAGTTGGTTTGGTGAAAATCCCTATAAAATATGTCTGTGAGATAGGGAATTGGCTAGCCTCAGACTCTGTTGGTCAAATAACCGAGATCATATCAATGGGGTCCAGGGATACTGAGAGAGAGAACTACCCCTAATAGGGAGTGACATGTCTCAAGAATCTCCCATGGGTAGGAGAGATGGTAGGTGGGGTGAGGTAGATTTATCCCTTGGTGGAGGAGAAGGTGATGAGGATTCTCCCATGGATGGGAGAATTAGAAGTGTTGATTCTTTAGTAGGTTGTCAGGTAGACATTAAATTAGCATCGGTAGAAAATTTGGTTTCTCTATGGGTGAAGGAAGAGATGAAGGGGACTCCTCTATGGGTGAAGGAGTGGAAGAGGTATGATCCTTTGTGGGTAGAGTATCTTGTGCCAGAATTTCCTCAATAGACGAAATAGGTGGGATTTGAGGAACAACCGGTACGATATCAAAAACTACATGGAATTCATGGACATTTCTATCACTGGATGAAGGTTCACTATTTTTATTAGATGACAGTTTATGGTTAGGGAATGTATTTTCAAAGATGTGAACATTTTTATTTTTTGGCATTTCTGGGTTGTCCAAAATGAGGTTCCCATTATCTATCATCTTTTGGACAAGGTTCTTAAAAATTATGTAGTTATGGTCATTATGGCCTTTGACATGATGATAATTATAGTAGTCGTACTACTTATACCATACAGGTATAGGACGAGTAGGATTGAAACCTGTATGGGGTTTTATGGGAGGAATTATAATGGCTCCAGCTTTAAGAAGATTTTCCAAGATTGAAGAATAGGGCTCTCCAATTGAAGTTTACTTTCGTTTCTCCTTTTGGAACTAAAGGTTTTAGATAGGGGAAAGACTAGAAGAAGGTTAGGCTTGATTAGAATGGTGAGATAGACCCACCTTGAAGACTACTACGTTGGAAGATACTTTTTCCTTTGAATAATTATTTTGGGGTTTTGAACATGAAGAAGAATCATTTGGTATGAACGGGTCGTTCTTGTTTCATAATTGGATTTTCTTTTCTTCAATGGCATGAATTTCCATCTTTTTTCCCATGGTGAATGCTTTGTCAAAGATTTGGAAGGTTTGTACCTGTAGAGTTGGTGAGATGTGTTTGGCACAATATCTAATGAACAACTCAATAAGTTAAGTTTGAGGTAACAGGAATGTTAATTAGTTGATAAGACTCTGTCATTGAGAAAAAAATATACAATAATTGTTTCTTCATATTGTTGTGTCGAATATAGGTCGGTCATGGTAACCTTCTTGACTACATTAATCAAGAAGTGGTCCAGGAATTCCTACCACTTGGTTGAAGGAGTAGATGGAATGTATAGGTAAACTGTTATACCAATCTTAGGTGGGTCTTAGTAGGGACATGAGAAATGTTTGTAAGAGAAAAGCATCATCATGGGAAATAAGGTAGCACCCATTCTTGAATGAACACAAGTGATATTATGGGTCCTTTTTACTGTTGAAATGGTTGAACTTGGGCATTTCCCAATGTACATGGTATGTGTGAATAGGAATGGATGGATGAATATGCTCATTACATATTTTGTCAAAGTTCAAGGAGTTATGAGAGCCAGAAACTGATGCTTCTAATGTCTGCATCTTTTCCATCATCATCCTCATGAGGTCATTGGTGGGTTATGAGGAATGGGTGCCTTTTGGAGTAAAGGTAGGTTGATGATGGGTGTATGATGTGGATGGAATCCAAGTACATGGGGGTGCCGAATAGGAAAATTGAGAAGGGGGGATCGATACAGGTGGAATATACCCTGAATAAGTGAAATACAAGATTGGGGGCTGCTAATGATGTGTGTAAATAGGTGGGGTGGTCGCAAAGACTCTCGTGGTAATGGGTGGTAGAGGCTGAGGGATAGAAAGAACCAAATTTTGGAAATGAGTGTGGGTTTCTGACACTAGAGGTGATTATGATGCAACTGGTATATGCAAGGAAAAGGGGGTGGATGGGGCTATGATCAAGGCAATCAATGAATGAACGGTTGACACCACGGGTGCAATAGATGTCATTGGGGAAGCTGTTAAGGAAGAGGTGGAGCCTAACTGAGAAACCATATGGGTTATGTTGATGAGGGAAGCACCGAACTAGTGGTAGTTGATGTGGAAGTAGGTGCAAGGGAAGGAGGGATAGATACAGGCATGTCATATATTAACTATCCTAAGGAGTCATGGGTAGATGAGTGAGTGAGATAGTATTGTAGGGCTGCATGATTATGATCAAAGAGTCTTGCAAACTCCTCTCCTCTAGTAGTAATGGGGATAAAATGAGTTAGATCCATAGGTGACAAAGGGGATGGAAGAGATGGACTAGGTGGGAGTGGTTGACGACTAACATGAAATAAAAGGGCATTAGTTTGGCTATGATTCATGTGAATTAGTGTTGATCTGGTAAGACTGTATTCTATAAATGACATAGAAAACAATATAAGTAGAGAAGGATAAATTCCAGAGGGTAAATATGGTTAGTGTTTTGATTAAAAATAAAACATAGAAACTAATGACGCTCAGTATGAACGATGACAGTTACAAGGGAGCTGACGATAGTTATGATAACCAATACCTGTCACTATGGAAAGTACCAGTTTTAGCAAATGAAATAGAATCTATGAACTAGGGAAATTGTACCTGACAGAGATATCAAAAGTTGGGAGATATTATGGTGTCTTGATGACCAAAAAAAGAATAGATGATGAAGGTTATTTCAGGTAAAATAACCAAAATAGCCAGAAGTCATCACTGGTCAGGTAAATTGATGATGGTCATTGGAACAACACCGATTACTATGAAATTAGAAGAAATGAAGAAAAATGGATTTTTTTGTGAATTAAAATAGATGAAGAATCAACCTAGAAATTTGAGAATGATAAGATGAATTCCTGACACTCTCAGAAACAACCAAAATACTCCAACTATGATGGGGAGTGTGAAAGGAAGAAGAAAAGTGGAGAATCATAACTCATACCTCAAAATGCAAGTCAAGAACAAAGCTAATAAAAACATGCAATATAAAAGTGAATTTTTTTTTTTTAGATTATGCTATTAAGACTGACTTGTAAATTTAGAATAGATTTTTTGGTTGGGAAGGCATCCTATGAAGAAGGAAATCTAAAGGTGTTGTTTCAGGTTATGTTTTTGTGGGGGCGGTCCTTTCTCTAAGGTGATGACTGGATAGAGATAACCAGCTAGGTGCCCACTATCAATCCTCTTATCGTGTGATCATTTACAACTTCTTAAAGGTGGGATGTTATTTAAGAAGTGTAATTTCAAATTTGTGTAGTTTGGAAAATAGAAAGAAGAGAGAAATGTGTTTTCTATGGTTCAATTGTGTCAACCATCAGCTGGGCATGAATTCTAGCATAAATGTTTCCCTCATTTTTAAATGTGAGCTAATAATGCAACATACAAGGATGAAATGCAAAAAAAATTATAACCTAAATCAAAAATTATATTCAGTGAAGCAAATGATGAATAGGTCAAGAACATGCTCTTTCACTACTATGAAAATGTAAGAAGGAAGAGTTGGTTCATTTTAAGCACCAAATGACAAATGTCATTTAGACAATTAGAATAAAAGAATATTACCAGGGATAAGATTAAATGTGTCTTTTTCAAAAGGAAAGAAACCTACAAAAAGTCTCCCTATATGAAGAAAATACAATGAACCCAACAGAGGGTCCCACCGGATGTTCCAAAATGTTTTGCTGAAAGTAATGCATATGTAAGAGCAAAACAGATAAGGTAAGGGTGAGGAGGAATACCTATGAATGAAGGTTGAAGGTAGTGTGTGCACGTTCTGATTTTCTAATCCAATGCTGATTGTGAGAAATTATTTTTTACTAGGAGGAACTACTTGAAAATAAAAAAGAAGACCACAAGAGGAATATTAAACAATATATGTCAGTGCACTTCCTAGTGTATGCTAGATCCAAGAAGTGTGATACTTCCTAGATGGCTATCAATCCACTATTTAAAACAACTTAATGAAAGAAATAGTGCAAACCAATAATATCCTATTATATGTGATATGATTTAGGTTTCTCATTCAAGTACAATAAGCAAATATAATCTAACATGCTAGGTTATGATCAGATCTTGAGCTTAGACAAGTAAATAAGGTGGTTAGGATAGGTCAAGGTCAAGCTTTAGGTGATTTGAGTTGTTTGGGTGAAAGGTACAAGGTTGATGTTGTAGGAATATTTACTTGACACAGAGACCGACGTTGGTCTGGTATAACTAATGTCGATTGAGGATATACCGAAGATGGTTTAGGTTAACTGGCGTTGGTATGGTCGAGCTAATAGAAAATTAATGAATTTTGGTTTTGCTGATTCCCTGTGATGGCACAAAGAATGGTGAGGTTTATGATAGTGTTGGGAATACTCATAGATGTTTGGAGGCAGGTATGGAAGTTTGAGAGGTTATATTTGATTAGGTGGAGGGATTGGCAGGAGGGTGAGAAATGATGGGATGCAAGGGAGACTAGAAGTCCCAAATAGAGATGAAGAAACTAATCTAAATAAATATATGGGAAGGTACAGATCCAAATGTACTTAGTGATGTTTGTAGACCTAGTGGTTAGATGGAGGTTATGTCTGATCTATGGAACTAGTGGTCAGTGCCACGACTATGCTTCCCGAAATGTTACCATGAATTTTCCTTTTAGATTAGTGCTTGGTACTGGTTCAGGATGTCTGGATGTGTAAAAATTCTTTGATGCATGCTTGCATATAGATATCTCTTCTCCAAAACTTGAATAATTATTCCAATCTCTCAAAAAAGGTTACCAAAGTGAATATATGGTAACCAACGATAGTTTAGGGTGACTAGCATCGGTTTACGGTTGACCGGCGTAGGCTAAGGAAGGAAATCCTAGGTCTACTAAAAATGATAGATCCATGCAATATTTTTTTGGCCATCTTTATCCATTTTCACGGATCAAAATGGAATGTTGTGTTTAGATAAGTGGGCATGCAATTAGAGGAAGAATAGGCATGTGCTTTTATGGTTGAACTAAGTCTTATTTTGTTATGGTAAGTAGGAATAAGTCCTAGCCAGTTATGGTAAGTGGATATTGAGTCCTAGTAAAAAGGAAACATGCTAAGAATAGGTTTATGTTCAGTTGTCTAGGTGATATGGTGGGGTGAGGTAGAAATTAGTTTAATTAAGGTAATTAAATCATGAATATTGTGAGCATGTGTATTAATTTAATTGTAGGTAATTAAATTAATATAGATATGGGGCAAAGGAGGAGTGTGACCCAAATTTGGTGTCTACACATACTCCCGTATACTCTCTACCATACCTTATTGAATCCCCTTGAACACATTGATGTTCTTTTTCTCAAACTTAGGAATATAAAATTTGGGCAAGAAGTCATCACGCAGCGTAGTATAATCCACAATCGTCTAATGTGAGTCATACTTCTAATACAAGCTATGCATGTGTCCTTGTAATGTAGTTGTAAATCGGATTTATTTCCACTCCATGGTAGTGATACCCTTAGTACACCATAGAGATTTGTAGTAATGTACATGCTTAGTGGCATCTTCAACACCCTTGTAATTAGGAAAGTGAAGAGACATCTCATAAAAAACTTGCTGATGGTGTTGTGGTTCTTGCCCACTGGATCCATGAAATTTATTCCCTCCTGTGTTTCCTTCACCACCTGATCCAGTAGATACACTAGCTCATCTTCCTCCAAATCCTATAGATCCTCCTCTAGTAACAGGTAAGGGGTCAAATGAAGTTGTGCTTTGCGTACCCATTGTTGCATTAAACTATACCCACACCTTTGTGTACCCACACCTTTCCCGAATGATGTTCCAGATAGGATGCCTCCAATCATAATAAATGTCTATGCTATCATATAAGAACTAAATGAAAAATTATATCTTCTAGGTGTCACTCAACTACCAATAACAACCCTAACTAGGTTAATAAACACTTATCTAAGGAATTGGAAAACTAAGTGTCATGGTTTGGTGACTAGGTGAACTAAGATGTGTACCTACGAATCTCCTTTCTCCATATAATGAGCTCTCACCTGAAGCTGAGGGGGTTTCTCTCCCATGCTTTCCAAGATGGGGTAGCACAAAATTCTCAAGTCCCATGCCCTCTACGTGAACATAAAATCATTTCCATAATGTATTCCTCCATAAATCCATCACTCAAGTAACTTTGCATTGTCTCACAAACTCCCTCTCTCACATTTCATTATACCTGAGTGACCTCTCCTCTCTCTCTTCTTCCACTGTAAGGTCCTCCATCTCTCACCACACCAGTTTCCACACCCCATGCTTAGTGGGAAGTTAGATAGCCATAGGGAATGTATCCATACTCATAGTGATGATCAGGATCTTAATAGCTAATGATATAACACCCAATAATGATCCTCTTGGATCCTGTAAGAACTCAAACTCAGCAATCTCTAGCTAAGAATATGTAGAGACCGTGTATTCCAAGATATAACCAGTCAACACTCCACTCCACCAATGATCCACAACATGATTATAGGTTAGATTAACATCATGCACTCTCTGATACTCTTCTTGGGTCCAAACATGAGGTCTATAATACCAAATATTCCTTGATGCATATGCTAACAACCATTCATACAATTCTACCGGAAAACATCAAAATAATGTCTCATAAAGCTCATGATATAGGTGATCCTCTACCCATTTACATGTACCAAACTCAGATCCAATGTTAGATCACTAAGAAAACTCTTCCTCCATGCTTTTAAGCCCAGTCTCGACGGTGTCCAAGGTCAAGTGTTCTATCATCACACACCATTCTTACAACAACTTCAAAAGAGGTCACATTAACATAACCAAAATATAGTCTTGTTTACCTATTCCCCTTAAATACCAAGTGCATCGACCTATCACCCAACATTATTTGGGCACTCACCTGAGGCACGCACAGGCACTGAGCCCCTCCTTTATGTGAGCTTCATATTAATGTCCGTCATTAATGGAGGAATGGTTGCAGAAATAGAAAATACATGTATCCATTCTAGCAAAGAAGTAAAAGCACTAGATATAAGCATAGATGCATCATAATGAAAAATTAAACACTACCACATCATAAATATATAAGATCTTAACCTTGAGAAAAATAAGATTACTAGGGTTTGAACCCATAAACACAAAAATTTAGAAAAATCCTTTATATATTATTTAAAACCATTTACAGTAGCCATATTACATCATAAAGGTTTAGTAAAAAATCATTACATCATTCTGCCATTAACATCCTACCCTTCCCATGGATCTGATCCAAAAACCCTATACTACCCCCTTAGAACCATTACATAATACCCTTTCTATAGAACTACACCACACATATGCATACATACTCAACCTCTACTCGCATATCCAATACCAAATACCTAACACCTAATACATCATCCCCTTGTCTAGATCCAAATGCCTCCTAAAATAGGATAGGAGATCACCTAAACATAATTCCAGAAGCAAAACCACATGCCAAATGTCATCATATCCTAGTATACTCAAGTGTCTAGCCATGTATATTCCATCTAGCCATAACAACCTCCACTTTACAGCTCATAACCATAAATATTCCCTGGAATATTATTTTCTTGAGCTCCAAGCCTCCATGTAACAACCTTTTCATCATTACGCTTATCCACAACTTCACGTGTTTTGCATTTTATACCATTTTCCTGAAATGTTTCTAAGTCCTTAAACCCTTAAATCCTTTCCTACTCTCACGTGCAACCCTATCTCTCCTTGCAGCGTTCACTTACACACTTTTCTCCATTAGCCTTCTGTGTGTGCTCATATTTTATTTTAGGATTTTTTTCGGGCTCAACATGGGATTTTTTCTAGTGGAGGGGTAAGTGGGTTTTGAATTAATCATGTGGAGGGATAAATGATAATTTATTCTTATTTTTTACTTGGAGAAACAAATAACTTGTGCCCCATATCTTAGTAGAGAGATAAGTCATTTCGAATGACCCTAGTTCCCCTTGTAAGCCATTAAAGGCTTGGTAGTGAGTACCAATGTTTCAGAATGTCCTTAGCTCTCTCTCTCTCTCTCTCTCTTATAATCCTCAAATGGAGGCTTGATATTGTGATACATATATGATGAAATGTTATTTTTACACTCTCTTAATTGATATTATATTGAGCACTTATTTATTTTCTCATTGGAATGTGTGAGCATTGGATTCATTGTTTTTTTTCTTTTATTCATGAGTATGTTATGAATGTGTGTTTTTTCA
Source organism: Taxus chinensis (assembly GCA_019776745.2). Classification (NCBI taxonomy): domain Eukaryota; kingdom Viridiplantae; phylum Streptophyta; class Pinopsida; order Cupressales; family Taxaceae; genus Taxus; species Taxus chinensis. Next base: position 490,024,554 of record CM034154.1, read on the forward strand.
GGACTTTTATTTCCAAAGGTGAAGGGATAAGTGTTATCATTATGTATGGGGTTTCTTATTTATATTGGGAGGAAAGAAATTTTGGTGAGATTAGAACTAGTGGAGGGATACGTTTTTTTTCATGGGTGGTTGCATGAATTATTTAGAGGAACCATTTGATATTATCCCTTCCTTAGTGGAAGGATAAGTGGAAGTATTAGCATAATTTCCCCTTAACAAGCTATTTTATGGCTTGGCAATATTATACCATTTTCCTTTCTAATGTTTAGTTGGCATCATCATCTCCTTATTTTTGAGATACATGCAAAGTGATGCATGTTTTTTTTTTTTTTTTTCAGGTATTGTGGTGTTGTTATGTGGGCCCAAGTGATAGAGTAAGTTTTTTTGATAGGTAAACAAATTGTGTTTTGGTCATGTTGCTAATAAAATTGATAGTTTGGAGGATGTGGTGAAGCAGTTGAAGGTTGAAAATAAAATCTTAATTAGAGGGGTGCAACATCATGGGGATGAGATAACGATGCTAAGTGATGGGGTGGATGTGCTTCAAGAGATGATTGTGGTGGGAAAAGGGAAGAAAAGAATGTATGTTGTCAGTATCTTGGAGGATGAAGATGGGGGGGTCTGGTTAAGAGGTTTCTGCAGGTCTAAGTTAAAGGACTCGGGCTAAAATAATATGAGGATATTTTAGGGACACTTTATTTGACCAATCTTCAGTGTGTTTTGTGTCTGGTGGTCTTTGGTCTAGCTAGGCTAGTTCCTTTTTGTTCTGTTTCATAGCTCTGTTGTTGATTCAATGTCTCCTTGACTCGAGCTGGGTTTTTTCAATTGGACTTGTTTTTTTATAGATTTTTTTTGGTGGTGTTGGGATGACATTGTAATATATTTTTTGTATATTTCCCTTGGAGCCTTTCCAAAACTTTTATCTATAAAAAAAATTTATAGGCGTTACATTTGGTATCAGAGCAAAGCTTCATACCCTCAAACCTTTGGTATGACTTTATGATGTGGATATTGTTATGAGATGAACACATTGTGTTATGTTGTGGTGAATTTTTGTAACTTGTGTTGGTGATGTTATGTATGTACCTATGATAGTTACCACATGTGGAATTATGAGATATCGAAGTGTTTGTGATAAGGTTATCCTCATGTGAAATTTCTATATAATGTGCATATTCTATCAATCTATTTATGAAAACAATGTTTTTTTGTGAATTTTGAATGTGTTGTAAAGTTATTACCCCATGGTCTCTTGTGTGTGCCACCCATGTGTATATAGGAAATGTGTCACTTAATGGAGTTTGTATGTATCGTAATGGTGTACCACCTATATTGTACTTGTCTTTATTATAAATATGTAGTAATGTGTTTTCATCATGAATTAGGGATGATGATCTTATGACCCCTATTGTAGAATACTTATGCCATTAGTGCATTATGTGGAAAGTATGTGTCATTATGTAAATTATGAGATCAATTATAATGTGCATTACCCCTACATGATATATACACATAAAATGTTGTGTTGTAACATTTTGTTAGAGATGTTGCATTATGTTATGTGTTACATTACACCATTAATTCCTAAGAGTAGTATCAAGGTGTACATGGTGAGTGAGGTTGGTGAATAGTTGGTCATGTAGTTCGAGTCGAGTATAATTTAGGAAGTGGAGTCTTTCATGAATTGAAAATCCATTTACCTTTATTTGGTATGTATGGAATTACTTTATAGATGTCATGTATAATTTGTATCATGCACACCTTAGGATCAGAAAATGATGAATTATAATCCTCTCTTATTACGTAGATGGTCGTCGTAGATACGACCTTTGTGTACTTACCGACCGTGTGAGATTTGTGAGTTTTTTCAAACTATGATTTTGGATAAGAGAATAATAAGGATATTATGACATTTTTTCATTTCAAGTTGGAATTGAGGAGTACGATAGTGATTTCATTTGAGGTTATTGGGTGCTTGTATTTCATTAAAGTTATGGAGTTCTAAGTATCTAGGTCCATAGAGTGACCTAACCTATTTTGGTTCTATGAGACCATATTGTATTGGGAGGTATATGGAGTTACCATAGGAGGCATGTGGATTTTTGTTACTTGTGATATACATGTTATTTGATGGATTATTTATGTGAGACATTTGTTTTTTTATTGTGATACTTGTGGCTTGATTCCCCTTATTATTAGATGTGATTGATTTGGTTTATCTCTTGACACTACGTTAGAAGTGGATAGGAATTGAGTCATGTATGTAATGTTGTTACAAACATATTTATTTTTATCTATTTGTTATGTTGGGAATTTGTTTTGTATGTCTCATATTCCTGAGACTTCTTGTTAAGTATTGCAAATTGTGGATTGTACATTTCTTCCCTAATTGGGGTGGTGGTTTTAGTTTGCATTACCATCGTGAAATGTGAATTTTAGAATGTGTATGGTTTTGGGTCATGTATGACCCTGTGATGTATTCTGTTGTTAGAAACCCCTTGGAGACAATAATAATGAATTATTAAATAATGAAAATGATCAAGAAATAATCAAACAAAGAACTTGTGCTAATATGAAAACTAATAGTCTAGAGTTTATTTTGAGAGAATAATGGACATATTTACCAAACTAAGAATTAATTAACTATGGTAAGAAGAACTTCCAATCTTCAAAGAACATTACATTTTTTAAGAAACTTTAAAATTTTAATTTATCCCTTATGGTCACATGCTTATGAAAAGTTCCTTGTTGAGTAATGTTAGTCATGTTGAAACACATTTTTCTCATGTATCCATCTAGTAACCCTACAGTTACATCACACTGAGGATGATTCTCTTATAAGAGGAGGGAAATGTGATGCCCTACCCCTTGCACCTAATAATTGAGGTTTTGGGATCCATTATCATATCTATTAATTTGGTATGTGATCTTAGATATCGTTAATGTGAACTCACATTTTTGTCCTTCTTCGATGAGCCTGACAAAATGTTGTGACCCCATCCTTAATACCCTAGTTTTTATAGGATAATACTATTATATTTGTTGTTTTTATTGTCTTCAAATACATACATACATACATACATATATATATATATATATATATATATATATATATATATATATATATATATATATATATATATATATATATATAATACCCTAGTTTTTATAGGATAATACTATTATATTTGTTGTTTTTATTGTCTTCAAATACATACATACATATACATATATATATATATATATATATATATATATATATATATATATAATGTTTAAATAAAAAATATGTTTTAAAATAAAGAAATGAATTAAAAAAATATTAATAAAATAAAAAATTATGGAAATTTAAAAATTAAATAGAATAAGATGAAATAATATTTAAATAAAATAGAATGGGTGGATTTTGGAAGTGGAGTGATGATGGTGGTTGGAAGTAGGTGGAAGGGGAGATGTGTGGGAATGATTTTGAAACGGGATATGGGCATTCATCATTCCCATGAGCGGTTTTGTTAGACATTGGAGTTACAAATGTGTTTGTAGATAGGGGAAAGGGGCCAATAGGTGAACATGGTCCAATAGTTTACATGACTATTGATCACACAATAACCAATAGTTATCATAATACTATATAGTAGTTATTTATTTTTGAAAAAATAATCATGTAGAGTATCCAATCACATCATGACATGTTAGACCTCTCACCCATGTACAAGTATGAAAAATTCAAAGTTCAAGAATTTTCACCCATATTCAAGTATTGGTTTCCACCATGGTTGTAGTGTAGCTCCAATTTATTATTTTAACTCAATTAAAAATATGGTGTTCCCTCCAATTAAATATTACTAAGAAAAAATATAAGCTAACACAAATTTGAACTACATATTAGTGAAAAAATCACAATCCCATATAATAAACAATTGATTTTGTGGACCCCTTAACTTAGGGTGTACCACTACTAACACCTCTCCCCTATGTATGCAAGGTGGAAGAATGTGGTTGGGATGTTAGAGAATTGAAATGGTTACTTAATATGCACATAATGGATTAGTTGAAAATGCATTAAAAACTTACAAGAAATTCTTTTAACAGGTTTAAAGGCTAACTCCACAACCTGTAGCAAAACCTCCTAAAACTAGCCATGTTGCATAGTGTTTTGATATTAATATTGGAAGTTGATGGCATTTGCATTGTATTAATTTTTTTGTTCCATGGGAAAGAGTGGATGCGGGCTTAAGGCATGTGAACTATTTGAAATTTTTCATTAAGGTAAATGCAACCTCAGGGCCTGCAATGGTTGTTGGATATATACATAATGGAATTGTTAAAAAGGCATTTGATAGGTTTAAATCCAACTCCAAAAATAAAATTAATGTCATTTGAAGTTGTTCCAGATAGGATCTTTAAAACTAGTTGTGGACAGCTACCAATTCATTATGGTGAAAGGATTTTGTATAGAATGTCTGAAAGAAATGTGGTCTATGTGTTGTGATGATTATAGGAAATGCAAAATAATTTTATTGAAAATAAATGCAAACTCTCAAGAAAATACAACCAAACTCTAAATATTTAAATTTCATACTCTTAGTGTGTATTAAAATGAAATCTTTGGAATAGTGTATGAGTGATAAGTAAGGCATTATGAAGAAAGGACAATTTTTTTTTCAGATATTGTAGTTAAAAGTTTATTGGTTACATGTATGAAAATATGGGATCATGCACTTGTCATGAAAACTAAATTATTAAATTCCTAAAATAATGTGGTCTTGGTACTACTTGAAATACATTTGGATGAGCTTTAACAGTTCTATACAACCTCCTTTACTTGGCTTGGTTATTTGTGTATGCAGCTCTCTGTGACATAGAAGTTAGTTGTGGCTCGCTTGATTAAATTGACATATCTTAGCATTGGTTTGACATATTTTTTATTATTGACCACTTCATAATGAGTTAATGGAGCATTGCAGGCTTGACCCATGACTTGATCACTAACTCGGTGACTTGGGAAATTAGCAAAACTTTGAAACATGGTTTCAAGTAGTAACCAAGAGATTTTGAATAAGGGACAATATTTTCCTCATATGATGTAGTTTATAATTCTTAGTTATTTATGTATGCAAAATGTGGGATCTTGCAACAAGCCCATGAACTAATTGAAAAATTCGACAAATAGACATGCCCTTATGTACTATGATGGTTGTAAGATGTGCACAAACTAGATTTTTGAAAGGACCTAAGAATATTACTAATCAAATGCAACTAGCATGTGTAATGTCAACTCCTCTACTTCTGCTTCATTATTTTGGTTACAGGAATGGTTTTCTCATCTCTATCTTGTATGATATTTTTGTATTTCTAGTTTTTCCCTTTGAAATGATATCAAAAATAAAAGTAAAGGAAGAATATGCTCTCGAGTAATTAAAATGAATTGTAGGACAAAAAAGTGAAATTTCCTCTTTTCTATACAACTAGAAAGATTTTTTTTAGTGTAAAACTTGAATCTTGAATTACCTCCTTAGATGTTAAGATAGCTTTGAAAACAATTTTAGATAACAAAAACCACCTGAATGATGAGTAGAAATTTATTTCTAATTTAAACCTACTACTTGGTGACCTTGGGAAAAATGAATAAAATGTGATTTTTGGTGAAGCGCAAAACACCTATCCGAACCCCTAAATGGGAAAGTAAATTTTTGACTATGTTCCTTATCATGTGGAGTGTTATATTGAACTTTAGAATGAATTCAAAACTCTTTTCGTGCATTTTCTGTCAACCCTCTAGGAGCCTTGTTGACCTTTTTGTAGTTTTGGAAAACTACTAAAAATTAAAATTTCATTTTGGTTTTGGCATGAAATTTAGGCCCTGGGTGGAGAAATGGAATTCAACCTGTGCATACCTCTAATATTTATCCATGAAAATCAATTTCAATCATTGGTTCTAATAAAATCACTTTACAAGTGGGTTTTGTAGTCCCCCGATAATTGGGTGACAAGGTCAATCTAGTGCAATTACAATTGGTAACTCCAAAAAGGTAGTATACATTTAAACCGTGTTTTATAAATTTAAGTTTTGTCAACTCCAATGGTTTCCATGTATATAGGAGAGTGTATAGGATTTATCACATGGTGTGTTTAACCAGCATAAATCAATGTTTTGAATGTAATTTCATATCCCTCGGCTAAATTGGAAATTTTCACAAATTTGTAGAAAAATGAAAAACAATGTCATGGGACCCTTATCAAGTAAAATAATTTTCGGGAAAACTTGTAGACACAAACAAATTATTATATGGAACTCCACTTGATTGTTTGTTTTGAGAAAATTAATTGTGGGAAAAATGATGTTATTTCTCTTTTCTCTCTTTACCTCTCGCTAGTTTTGAAAATGAAATAAAATTAAAATATATTTCTTACCTCTCTTGTATGTGCAAAGTATTTTAATTCATTTTGAATGGAAAATTAACATTTGTGAATAGTGCTAGATCATAGGATATTTCCATACCAATGTTTTTTGTTGAACATGTTTACAAAATTTTGATAGGCTACAGGTACTGCAATAAATAGAAATAAGTGAGGTGATTTTGACTCTAAAGTTACATTAATTTGTAATATGGGTATTATTTCCAAAATGATGAGATATAGTGTATTTCAAATAATTGTCCTTAATTTCCTTTTAAAAGGAGAAAATGAAAGTAAAATTTAGTTATATCATGTATGTATTCAAATGGTTATGTAGTTGTATTCAAATGTTGTACCTATGGTTTAGAATTTTTTAATTAACCTTTTATCATGGTATTTATTGTATCTCTCCTCTCTTGGTAGAAACCCATTATACGTAAACCATCAAAATAAAGTAAGTTCCTAACCCTTATCATATCCTTCCCTCTTAATTGAGTATTTTATAATTTTTAATATCCTTATCACTTTAAGAAAATACTTAAACCTATCACCAATTGTTCTCTTGTCTTTCTCCTAGGACAAGTTTTACAAAGACCCTTTTTTAAAGTATTTGTGTAAGGAAATGGATACTATGGGCACCTTTTCATACTTGGGGTGATAAAGACCAAAAATCTTAGGTGTCATAGATTCAGACACATCATGAACAAGTTATTCATCATGTGTGTGTTTGCCCTTAGTACCCTAGTGAGTAGCCAAAGCCTTGTGAATATAATTGTGGTGATTTCACCTATGAATGATCTCATTAAAAATATCTAAAATAAATGAGTAGAGCCTATGTCTAAGGTTACATATGTATGAAACTCTTGTGTTTGAACCCCTTAATCCCTCAAAGATAAAATATTTTACCTTGTCAAGTAGTATCAAAATACCTTGGGTTACACAAAGGATTTACAAGATAAGGATTTTTTTATTAATCCCGGTTTTTCCTCGTAGTAGGGTGTAAAACCCCTTGTTTTTAAATGAAATTAAAAAATGTTGGACCTCTTATAAGGATTTTTGTAAATTAATCTTTAATGCATGTTTACCCAATGAGAAAAATAGTTCCTTAGAAGGTAATACAAAGCATAAAATTATATTGAATGTCTCACCTATAATTTTTATTTAATACTTAAGTTTCCTAAGATCAATAAAATTAATTATTTTGTGTGAGATCATAATTCTTGGAATCTTGATCCCTAAGTGAATAACAAGTGTTATATGAATTGTAATTTTTCTAATATGATGCCAACATGAGATCAAGGAAATGACGTAAGGTTAATAAGAACGAGGGTAAATGAGATGAGATTTTAGAACGATTGTTATGGATATTTTATACATCTTGAATGATGTAAAAATGACTAAAATGCCTAAGATTATTTTATAACAAATAAAAATAACACAATACCTCATTGGTGATTATTAATTTTATTAAATGGGAAAATTGCAATATTTAAGGAATGAACTTTTTTGTACTCCTAATTATAGTTTAAAAAATGAAATTAAATGAATAAATTTGATTAAAAGGAAATGTGAACTAATTGATTCATGTACCTTGTGGGAAAATCCATCTCTTCTTATTTCATCTTGTGGTTTTTTTATTTGGTGTTATTCTCATTTGAGTGTGTTGTGAGTAATTTTTATCCCATCCATGAGAATTGGTAAGGAATGAATGTTATTTTCATTGACTCATTTTTTCATCCAATAACTATTTGTTTGAGTAAAATAAAGGCCCTAAAATATGTTTATAGTTATGGATAAATACCTCACTCATCCTCTTTTGTGTGATGGGATGTACATGTTTTATTTCTCATTTGAGTAGTAACATGGTTATCTTACATGTCGTGTACTTGTTTAGTACACATTGTGGGGCTAACATGTGCATTTATGTTTATGGGGAAAGGTAGGGTCATTATAGAGGTATAAGTAGTGGTAAAACCTAAGTAACCCTTGTGTGAAACTACAGAGGAACCAAATCTATGTGGGATTTGTTTTAATGGAGGGATAAGTGGGGTTTGAATAAACCATATTGAGGAATAAGTGATAATGAATTCTTATTTGTTACTTGTAGGAACTAAGAACTTATGCCTCATTCCTTAGTGGAGAAATAAGTGGTTTGAAATTACCTTATTTCCCCTTATAATTCCTTGAAGGCTTGGTACTGTGTACCAATTTTTAAAAATGCCTCTAGCTCTCTCTCTTCCAAGCCTCGAATGGAGGCTTGATATTGTGATACATATACAATGAAATGTTATTTTCACACTCTCTTGATTTTTATTCTAATGTGAACTTAATTTTCCTCTCATTAGAATGTGTGTGCATTGGATTGATGAGTTTTGTTTCTTGTATGCATGAGTATGTTATATATGTGTATATGTTGGGGAATTATATTTCCAAAGTTAAAGCGATAAGTGTTATCATGTTGTATGAGCTTTCTTATTTATATTGTGAGGAAATAAAGGTTGGTGAGACTAGTCTTAGTGGAGGGATAAGTGTTTTTTCATGCACAGTTGCATGAATTCTTTGGAGGAACCAAAGGCTAATATCTCTTCCTTAGTGGATGGATAAGTGGAAGTATTGGAACCATTTCCCTTTGATAATATATTTTATGGCTTGGTGGTATTAGACCTTTTTCCTTTCTAATTTTTAGTTGGCATCATCATCTCCTTGTTTTATAGATACATGCAAAGTGATGCATATTATGTTTTGGTTTGTGCATTTTTTTATTGTTATATGGGCCCAAGTGAAAGAGTAAGTGTTGTTTATAAGTAAACAAAAAAATTGGTGAGAAAGGTATCTAAAGATGTGTAATCAATTTAATCCACATAAAATGAGAAAAGATGCTGAGTTGGGTTACCTGTTACATCATATATAGGAATTTTAGGAGTAACAAAACTAAGAGGCATCGGATAAGAAGCCACTTCAGGTGCAAGTGGGTAGTGAAGAAATTGAGTAGAATATTGAGCATGAGAATTAATAGATGCACCTTGTTACGATAGTAATATTTAAGATTGTAACGTATGAACAAGGGTTTCAATATCTTGTGTGCTATATATAGAAGTGTGTGAACTGTTATCAAATTTCCTCCACCACCCGCTGAAATTAGATAATAAGAAAATTCATGTTGGTTAATCAAGATAGGTCTGAGATTCTTAGAGAAAATGTAATAAGAATCAAGCCCTCAGCAATATAAGAGAAGACTTAGCCAGATCATGGTGAAAAAATTAAGGAAGCAAACTTAGCGAGTTAAAATTGATCCAGGGATGATTCAGAAAGGAAAAGCAGAAGAGTCGTAGAAAGTGCTACGTGTTGGCTCAGCCAAGTTTCAAAAACCAAAAGGGGGGAAGAAAATCCCAAAACCTCGCAAGACTTCTAGGTGGAGTCAATAATAAGGGTTCGTCAAAGGAAAGGGTCCTTGTATTAATGTGCATCAAGTCTCAATACAAACTCATGAAAAAGAAAAAGGATCTGCGGAAGGTGCCACATGTTAGCTCAATGTACTTTCAAAAGGTACAAGAAGAGAGAATACCCTAGAGATGCACTTAGCCTCCATGTGGAGCTTAGCACGGATATAATCTGAACCTAATGTAGGCTGCAAAAGATTCGCAGTAAGTCAATCCAATGTAGGATTAATCATGAAACCCATTAGGAATATTAAATGTTTAGATATTTTAAAAGATTGTGAAAGCCCACATGGAACGCCTAACCCCAAAGTTCAAACGAGAATAAGATTTGACCCAAAATTCTGATTTTCACAAAATTGGAATTTTTGGAAAGCTCTCGACATCCTCTACAAAAAAAAATCTGGATTTATTATTTTTACTAAGGGTAGGTGGGTGAAAATAAAAGAAACATCTCGAGCTCTAATATATTAAATGCTCAATCCCGTAAAATGTAGGAAATCCCTAGAAAACTCAAAATAGTTGGTCACACTCAGAAGACCATAAATTTTGCAATTCTCAATGGATTTTCACAAAATTGGTCTCATCATAATCATGACTCCAAGAAAAATGCAGAATATTCAAGAAATGCAGAAAATGATCAAGCATTGATGGTGATTTTTAAGGAAAACAAACCTAATTCAAAGAGACGGTTGGAAAGTGGTTAGGAACACATTTAATAAGCATGGCCATCATTCTTTCATTGTTGCAGGTCATGGGAAAACACGAGGAGTATTTTTCAAGAAATATGCCATTAATTACACTCATTTATTACATCTTGTAAGTGGTTGGAAAAGCAATTTCGAGATTTCACTCTTCTCTCTTTGTGATTCTATATATTGGAATCTAGGTCTCATATCTGAGGGGGTTTATTCATGTTTCTTCTTTTCTCCTATTTATTCCCTACTATAAGAGTTAGTCATGTTTCTTCTCTACTCTTGTTTCTTCCCTGCTAGGAGAGTTAGTCATGTTTCTTTTTTGTTCATGTTTCTTCCTTGCTAGGGGAGTTAGTCATGTTTCTTCTCTGCTCCTATTTTTTCCCTACTAGGAGGATGAGATGGGAGCCCAAGCCTTCTTCTTGAAGCTTTTGTAAAGGAATTTTTCTACCTCTTACCTACTGATTGTTATACTTTGCACAATTTTGGAGTAATATAATATGTCCTATGATGCATTTCATCCATCCTTTGCATGTTTTTATTATCTCTAATAGCCTTCATTTTTCTCTTGGTATGTTGTGCATATTTCTAATGTTCACTATGGGTTTTATAAGCTCTGCTTAATGGATTTGAAGTGGTGTTCTGTGTGAATCTATCTTTGGCCCGTGGTGCATTTCATCCACCCTTTTCATTTCACACATTTTCCCCATTTCAAGCAGTTGGATTCTTGATTAAATTCTCCATTCTTTTTGGCACGTCGCTTCTGTTAGCTTTATGCTATGTTTTTTTTATTTGACCCTCATCTCACACCCTATAGAAGAGACCACTTCTTTAAAATCTAGAGGTTACCTTAGGGTGCACGTCCCATTAACCTAGGCTATCTAATGAATCTGATGGTTCATCCATAAGGATAATCATCAACACGAACCATAATGATTTCATATAGGATGTGCAATAATTACAATAGTTACAGGCATAGGCATAGATAAAATTGAAATATTATGTTCCCCTAAGGATGTAGACATCATGGATGTAGGAATAATATATGTCTCTATGTTAGATAATGAAACATTCTTAAGTTGATATCTTACAACATATATAATAATTTGATATTAATGGTATTCTCTTGTAAAAAGTTTCAAATTTGTTGTGTTTCATCCTCAGGAAGTTCATGGTCATGATTTTCAGAATGGGTTTGGGAGCCTTCACCTTGACAACAAAATTGGTAAATATATAAAAAGTAGAATAAGATCCAATGGTAGGGACAATTATGCCATAGTGTATGCTACCATAAGGATAATAGTATCACATGAAAATAGGAGATCAATAACCTCTACGTTAGAGGAAAACATTACAGAAGAGTTGGGTATTAGTCATGATGATAAATAAAAATCCAAATGAAGCACCAAGAGAAAAGAGGAATGATAACATATATTTATGAGAAAAGAGAAAGCTTAGGGAAACTAGGGTTTTGATCATGATGTTCAATTCAAGAGACAGATTCACCAAAAAATTTACACCCTTTAATATTATAAATCTAATTGTAGTGAGATAAATACAATAGGGATGTAAAGGGTAGACACTTGGGTTTATTTTTATTAATTATATTCCAACATTAATCATACAATATGGGAACAACACATTCAATTCTTAAAAGATATGCTAGAAGTTGAAAATACAAGAGGATGATTGCACTTATATGATTTCATATGATTCAAGGAAATTCTAAATGTGTAGATAGCTAGAACTAGGGGATATATACATGATTATGCTTCAATATTGAAACTGTGACCAAACATTAACCTAGGGTAGGACTGTAGAATTCTACCAAGACTATCTATATAGTCTTGATCCTACTTTATGGTTTCAGACCTACTTAGAGTATGTCTCTATAAATTTCTATGAGTGTCACCTACTTAGAAATTTATGTCACTATCAAACCTTGATTATTTATCTTTCTATGAAACCTTTTGAAAATTTTGAATAATATCTTAAACCCTAGTCATGGGTGGGAGACCCTGCAAAAAAACATTAAATGGGTTATGGGAACCCCCATGCACCACCAAATTTTGCACTATTTTGAAGAGGCCTCAAACTGTGTGTCATTCTCCACCTAGCATGTGATATCTGAATGAATGTAACTATGGTCTAGAAACTTGAACTTCTTTAACAATGTTTGAGTTGAGTTTAGATATTACTAAAATACTTGGAGAAGGGATGTTTGAGTGATTTAAAATGATATAACTTGAATTATTGACCTAGGATGATGCTTTAGACCTATAGTGATTGTTTCCCTAGTGAGTGTGCATTATATTTAGTGATATTTAGGGATCCTTGAGTATAGTTTTCAAGTATAGGAAGTGAGTGTATCAATGTAGTTCCATATGATTTCTAGGTGTATAAATGAGAGAATTTATAATTGTTTATATATGGTTCCAAAGTTACATTATCGAATAAAGGCAAACTTAAAGGAAGTAAAGGACCCATCAAAGAATGTGATAGTGAAAGAAAATATGGAGGATATGTTGGTATACAAGTCAGGCAGGGCCATATAACAACTCTTGGCTAAAATGTACAGTTTTCCCCAGGGATGAGAAATATGAAAAGTGAAGTTTATATCTTTTCAATTGGAAATTTTCTATAGATTTTATGTATTGAACTCTAATAATTTGTTGATATATCAAGTGTATAAATAAGAAGCTAGAAAAAATACCTCAGGATGTACTAAGTGGGGATAAAAATAGTGTGTTTATCTTAGCAAGATTACATTTTCAAAACCATTAGTGTCAAAGAGTAAATTACCAAATTTGAGTGTTTACATTTATCCCCCATTTAAGTATGATATGAAAATTACATATTTATTAAGTTGAAAAATAACATTTACATTGCCCTTATAAGTAGACTTAGTGTCATTAGTCTTTCCTTTTAGTAGATATTTTCTTGAAAAGTTTGCATTAGATGTATTATGAGTGTTAGAAATGTACTTGATTTTGTTCATATGTAACAACTTAGCTTGTTGTTCTTTGAGTGTGTGGAATAGATGGTTAAATGATAAAAAAAATTCAAAGATGACTAATTATTGCAAATGAGAAAGTAAGCTTTGAGTGAAGATATCTTGTAATTCACTATCAGTTAATATATTATTCACCTTAATAGAAATGGTATTATAATGTAAGACATAATAATTGATAGGTTCATTATGCCCTTGTCTTCTCTGAGAAATTTGTTCATATGAAACCTTTTCCCCAATTGTAACATCTTTGACAAAACTATTACTATGATAGCATTCCCTCTTGACATTGCAAATGTTGACATGTGATTTTTCTTAGGAAGATGTAATCTTATGACTTATGTAAATCATGTTTGCAATGAATAAATTATTATTGTGAAGAGATTCACCTTATTGTGATTTCTGCTTACTTGAAAATGAAGCCATTCATATTTTGTACAACTTTAAATTCATTTTAAAAAGGGATTACGAGCTTGTACTATTTTTGTATTAACTATTTTAGTGTTGACAACAAAACCTTGGGTCAATTCCATTCATCAAAGGTATGTTCCAGTTCTCCTTACCTGATTCGTCTAGTTGACTTGGCATTCCGAAACGTAGGGTGAAGAGAAATTGAGTTGTATTTTGTTTATAAAATTAAAGGATTCGATTTCAAGTGTCCTTGCTTTGTATCATACTGTAATTGACAATCCTGGGTCTTCTTGTTAAATATTTTATAACGTTGAATAGCGTAATAGGACCAAGGACCTATTACTAAGTTATTAAGGTAAACACCTTAATCTAAGTTGGAATTTTCTATACTATTTGGATTTTAACCAAAGATAGTTAAGACCTACCTATGACCTATTACTAAACTATTAAGGTTATTAACCTAACCTAAGATGGTATGTTTTGTGGTTGGGAATTTTTGAAACAACTTGAGGAAAATACTATTTTCCTAGGAATAAGGTTGATTTCTTACCTAATGTAAATCTAACCTAAAATACTTAGCAAGTGGTAAGGGTGGTGGCATCAGTTTTCAAGGCATTAATGAGATTTGATTTTGGTTTTAAATACCCTTTGAACTACCAGTTTTGGTGGAGGCATGAGGAGATAGGGGGATGCATAGTTGGCATCATCACTAAATTTAAATTTCTTACAAATTTTGAAAAGAAGGTTTGCAAAAATTTGGATGGTGGTAGCGAGGAGAGATAAGAGGGAAAATTACAATCCTTGCTGTAATTAGCTTCGGTAATGGTGAAGATACCGCCTAGAAGATATGCAAGGTAGATTTTTGGAGATTTGTTTGATCTTTGGTTCATTTCAATTTTTTCTTTGTATGGAGTTTTAGGTTCTTTGAACCAGTAGTTCTATTATTGATCCTTTGTTATTCTTTGCATTATTGAACTATTTTGGATCCTGTGGAGGTATAAGAGCAATTAGGAATTTTGGAGTTGTGCATGTCGCTTGGAAAAAATAGAGAGACTGTGGAGGCTCTGTTGGAAATCTTTTGTAAATCGATAGGAAGCTCTATCAGGCATGATAGGATCTACCCATTAAGTTGCTCTGATTTTTCCTAAATTTATTCATTAAAACAACTCTACTCTTGTGAAACAATGGGTTTTTATGTGATGATTATTTTGCATTCTTACTTGTATTTTTCACTGTATTTTTCTTCTTGAATTTACTGTTTGATAAAAGCATGATTTGGGTCTGTTCCCTTTGCTGGATGAAGGTATGATATGAGATATCTTCTATTGAAAATTCAAATTCATTTTTGAATCTTGTTATTGATGTTTGAACTATGTTGAAATGGTTGTTCATATTCAATGTTTTGGGATTCATTCTTGTTTGATAATAATAGTAAATATGTTTACTTCTGCAAAGCTTTATATGTTTTGAATATGAGAACTTATGTTAAAATATATTGAAGCTAGATAGTCGAACTTTCTACTATGGAATAATTATAATAAGGTTTTGGTTCTCCCTTGCATCAAATTTGATTCAATCATGTTTAGTTTCTTCTTGAGCTTTAATTAAGTATATTCTTACTTTCACATGTAAATTGTGGGAAGATTTTTTCATGACTAAACTGGTAAATAAGTCTAAACCAATTAATCTAATTAATAGAATTACCTTAAGGAAATAGAATGGAACAATTTTGGTTTTTCTAATTTTTTTATTTTGACTTCATGTACCTGATATGGAGTTGTGTTGCTAATCATTGTTTATCTTTGTGATCGATTCTAGGTCTGGATCTTTATTTCAAACTAGTGGTATGTTCCTTTGATCCTTGTAAATTAGGTGGATCATGATTGGCTTGTATGGACTATTTTATTATTAGGTATGGTTCTCATATTTTTCATTTCACCCTTAAGGGATGGGTAAGGTTTTTTTGTGAGTTAACTCTTTGAGAAGAAATCATGGCCACATAAGGTCAATGCTACTCTATTTCTCTTTGTTTGGGAAAATTGGTAAACTTCTTGGCTGATGTTATTAAGTTTGACAGAATTTAATGTTTAGTTATGGTTACTCTTCTGTTGCTTAGGGAATTGTTTGTAAATAAAGACACTTGATTAACCATTGTAGTTATAGCTTCTGTGCTATAATGGTTGCACTAGTTGTAGGAGGGGAAACTTCACTTTCAGTTTCAAACTTCCTTGTTTTAGTTGTAGATAATGATCTTTGTATTGAATAATTATTTGTGCTTCAATGGTTTTTGGAGTTGAATGAAATATTGGTTAGATCTTTCTTATTTCTTTTGGATTTCGGAATGTATTCCTCTCTTTAGGATGTATTAAAGAGAGATTGTCTCATCCTTGTTCGATGATATCTTTTTCCCATTCTGGGTTAAGGTATTTTCTACTATCCTCATCGAACTCTGAGGAAATTCATGTGTTGTTTTCTTTCTCCCTCTTTTTTCCTTTTTCTCATCTGTACTATTCCTAAGTAAGGATATGACCTTTTCAGTTGTCTTATTTTGAAGGATTTGCAGAGAGGTTAGTTGGAGGATAAACCTTTATATTTTTCTCCTTGAAAAATGTTTTGATAGGGATATAATTATGGTGATGAGTGACCCATTTCTTGTTGCATGTAAATAAAATAAATCCTTCATCAACCCCGTGGATGCTTAACTCAAACTTAGGATAAAGCGTGTTTTGAACTTGGATGTAGCATCTTAAATAAGAATCACTTATTTTAAGATGATGTTGATTCATCCTAATTTTTTCCTAAACATTGAATGAGCTTGTCATAAGGTATTTTAGGGTGGACCAAGTTAATGTTGAGTATTGTGGATCATTTCTTCTTTAAGATAATTCTATATTCATGAATTATTAGAGTTAGTATCTTTCTTGATTTTAGATAGAATGAATTCACAGATATAATTTTAATATTTAAAGTAGAAATATGGTAAGTAATTAGGATGGATTATTTATTATCTGATATAACTCTTTATAAAAACATTGGCTAAACATTATTTGATTACACCATGTTCTTACTTAATGTTAATATGGTTTGTCACTTTGTTCTCCCCTTTTTTGGCTGTTATTTCGTATGATGTATTTATCTGAAATGCTTAACTTTTTCATAAAACCAGAGTTCTTTTTATGAAATGGTTAGTTGATAGCACATCGTTTTAATTCTTAGTTCTTATCATGTTCAGTTCACTGAACTGACCCGTGCTAGAAATTTTTATAAATGGGTCTCGTAGGTGTTAAAGGAATATAAGATATTTTATTATGTTACTTTGTTTACCTAAATACAAGATCTTATATGAGGAAATATGATTCTCTAGTGAAATGTAATTGTGAAATGAAAAATATGTATTTCTTAACTGAGTTTAATGATACATCTTGACATTAACAATGTCTATAATGTTTGGACTTGTAAAGTGTGTATTCGACCTTGATGAATGAAAGGATTGAGGGTTTACTCGTACTTGGTATGTCATTCTCTTTGTTTATTCTGTAAAGGGAATTTGTAAGCTCATATTTATTCTTTCATAATCAAATATGTAAGTAATGCATTATTAGTTGAATTAAAATGAGTTAGGTGGTAATGGAATTAGATGCACTATCACTTATTTACAATTTAACTTATCAAGTTGGCATACATGGCTAATCATTTAACTAAATCATTATGGTTTAATAAATGATGATAATGGAAGTACAAACTCTTTATGATATCTTGAACAATGTAATAGGTTGCAATGAACCCTAAGTCTTATAATTCAAAATGAACAGACAAACATTCTTAAAGGATATGCAGTCCATTGAGACATTTCAAAATCATACCCAAATGATATTCAAAAAAGAGGAAAATGTGCTTCCCCTTATTAAATCTTAAACAAATTAAAGTATTTGAAACATAATATATACACATATAATAAATAGACTTCATCTTAATGAAGTCTATTATAAAAGAAATTGATACAAAATTTAATCAAGCTTATACTTGGCTAAGTTAAATAAGTTAACCTTACTATTGGTATGCTGATTTCGATTGTAACATTGAATCTTAAATTAAGAAATTAATGAACAAAATAAAAACCTTTGGGAAATGGGTTAGAATGTAGGTTTATTTTCATAACAATTGCAAATCATTTCTGGCTTACAACCTTATTGATTAATGAAACTAGGTATTCTGTAGGGTTGTTGTAATTAAATCTTAATTTAGAAAAATAATTATGTAATAAACTTCTTGCTTGAGTATGTACATCCATATGGGGTGATTCAGTTGGATGTTGTTACACACCAACTGCAAAATTGTACCTTTGTGAGGACTTGGGTCTTCATGAGGATACAATGTTGTAGTTTACATGTTGCAACACCCCTCAGAATTGGATCATCTAGATCTACGTAAACTCAAACTTGAGCTTAGTTATACTCTAGGTCAGGTTAGAAGCATGATTTAGTATATGGGGAACTCACGATGACTTAGGATAACTAGAAATACACAATTGACTTAGGTTGATTAAGTATGTCTATGTACCCTTTTTCATCATGAGTGGTTCTCTATACCAAACTATGTTGCTAACCTGGGTTAGGGTTAAACCTTGAACAAGTGGACTAATGAGAGTTAGCAAAGACCATTCTAGATAACAGATGAAGTGGGGTGGAGGACATATTCTATTTAATAAGTATGTCATCTAGGAATATAAACATGAACCATATGTAATTTTTTTTGGCCAAAGTATCGCAAACTACTGTTTGTTTTGTCCTGTGTCACCTAGTTTAAGAAGTAATATTTCAAATGAATATTGGTAAGAAATATTTAGATAGGATCTTAAACAGAACACTTGATACCTAGAATGGGGTAAGAGAACCAAGTATACTTAGTATACAATTCAATGAGTTAACATGAGAGATCAGTATGATACCGAGTCATGAAATGAGGTATCGGTATTTCACCGAGTCATTACAGTTGCATATGGTTATATTTTATGAGATTGATTGGCATGGAATGTGTGTTCTAAATTATGATTATTTAGAACAAAGAACATTATTCAAAAAAATAAAAATAAAATTTTTCCTTATTTCTAAATTCTTAAAATCGGAATGTTACATCTTGGTATCAGAGTTGAAGGTTACAGCTCTTGGACCTATTGTGTCCATAATTTGATAAAACTTAAATTTTCTTATTAACAGAAAATGGTTAGAACAAGAGGAAATGTTGAAAGCAACCCACCACCTAGTGGAGAAGTAGTTACTACCCAAAAACATGATGATATCCTTTCTTCCCTATTAGACACAAGAGACCATTTGGCTGTACTTGAACAACAAGTAATGGTTAATTAGGAGGAGGAAGAAGATGCTGGTAATAACAATCAGCCACCTCCTATGGACAACACCAATGGGGGAAATACGAATTTTGATAACAATAATGCTAACATGCCTAATCATCCTGAGAATAAAAAGGCAAGATTGGCAGTTGAACTCACTAATGATATAAAAATAATAATTCCACCCAAGTTTTATGGCACTACACTTGGATATGGAGATGAGAATTGGCTCAACAAAATGGAGAAGTACTTTTTTATAAGGAACTTCTCTGAGGAAACAAAAGCGATATGGGGAGCTTATCAACTATCACATGAGGCATCTTCATGGTGGGACAACTGTAAGGATGAGTTGAACATTGTTGAAATAGAAATTACTTGGGATCAATTTAAAACTTATTTTTAGGAAACAATGGATGCCACAACTTTATTATGATTAGAAAATGACTAAATTTTAGAATTTATCTTAGGGAAAGTTAACTGTAACAGAGTACTGGGAGAGTTTTACTAAAATCCTTACGTATGTACCTTAGTATCAAACTGATGAGAAGTTCAGGATATAAAAATTTATCATGGGATTAAATCCCATTATAGGCGGTGAAGTGGATGTTCACACCCCAACCACTATGGAAGGGGTTGTTAAAAAAGACATAAGGTAGGAATATAAATTGAAAGCAATCTCTGCTCATAAGGAGGAAACTAGAAAGAAAATTCCAAACTCTTTATCATCTCTTACACCTAAAAAGGGGCCATAGAAGAATTTTGGTATGAAAAATATATTATTTACTGAAAAAAAAAAAAAAAACATCAAATAAACTTGCTGCTAATGTGTGAAATAACTTTTTCAAGAGAAATAATAATGGACAAAAGTCCTATAGGGGTTAGAATGATAAATTTAAGGCTGGAAATAAATTTGAGCCAAAAAAGGGGCCTGTAGGAGGCTGATACAATTGTGGCAAGGATCATTATGCAAATCAATGTCCTTTGAAGAATGATGACCATAATCAACAACACAAGATACACATTGCAGTAGCTGACAAACAAGAACAAAAGTAAGTCACACCCATAGAGGTTCCAGGTAAGTTATTTGGCATACATGTAAATATAATTTTTGATACTGGAGCTACTTAAAGCTTTATTTCTACTAAATTAGCATCGAAATTAAAAAGAAAATCTAGAAAAATGGATAAATCATGGGTTGTACATTATGGAAATAATGTTGTACACACAATTACTATGTGTCTTTGGAGTAGTCCTTGACTTTCCTAGTTATTCCATTGAGGTTGACCTTTATGTTGATCCTTTGGGGTCTTATGATGTAATCATAGGTGTTAATTGGCTAGCTGAGAATAAGGAAAAGGTTGACTATTTTGAAAAACATATTAGCTGTTTGGATGATATGTAGAAAACAACAGACATTCAGGGTGTAAAACATGATATTTCAATCAGGAAATATTCAGCTATGCAACTTAAAAAGGCCAAAAACAAAGGTTGAACTTTGTACGCAGTAAAAATTTTTGAAACAACAGAAGAAAGTAGTGAATTCTTGGAAAGGTATCCACTGTTATGAGATTTCAGTGATGTGTTTCCAGAAGAGTTATTTGGTCTTCCACCTAAATAGGATTTTGACTTCATGATTGAAATAAAACCAAGAACCAAACCTATTTCCAAGGCACCTTATAGAATGAATATCATTGACTTGATAGAGCTTAAGGCTCAGTTGTAGGAAATTTTGTCTAAAGGTTTGATAAGACCAAGTTTCTCACCTTGAGGAGAACCGATAATATTTGTGAAAAAGAAAGATAGAACACTTAGATTGTGCATTGATTTTAGGATGTTAACCAAAGTAACAATTAAGAACAGATATCCACTTCCTAAAATTTATGATCTATTTGATCAGATGCATGGTGCATCAGTATACTCTAAAATAGATCTTCAATATGGATATCATTAGTTACGAATAAAGGATGAGGATATTAATTAAATAAATTTTAGAACAGGGAATGGGCATTATGATTTCACAGTTTTACCATTTGGGTTAACGAATGCACCTGCCATTTTTATGAATTTGATGAATAAAATTTTTCAAGAATACTTGGATAAGTTTTTGGTTCTATTCTTGGATGATATTCTCATATACTCTAGAATCATCGAAGAACATCATGAGCATTTGAAATTATTTCTAGAAATATTTAGAAAGAGAAGGTTATATGGTAATTTTTCCAAATGTTCTTTCTATGATACAGAAGTGCACTACTTGGGTCATATTATAAGCAAATATGGAATAGTAGTAGATCCCTCAAAAATTGTTTCAATAATTGAGTGACCTGCACGAAAGAATGTATATGAAGTTAGAAGCTTCATGGGTCTTGCTAGTTACTATAGGAAGTTTGTTAAAGGCTTTTCTAAGATTGTTGCACTAATAAATTCATTACAAAAAAAAGACAAGAAATTTGTTTGAAATGAAAAATGTGAATCTAATTTTAAAACTCTGAAGGACCAGTTAACTTCAGCACCTATTTTGGTTGTATTTGATTCTAATGGAGACTTTACTATTATAACGGATGCATCTAGGGAGAGTCTCGGAGGTATTTTTGTTACAAAATGATCATGTCATAGCTTATGAAAGTAGAAAACTCAAGTTACATGAATTGAATTATGCTCCACATGACCTATAGATTGCTGCCATTGTTCATGCGTTTGATGTATGGAGGTATTATCTTCCTGGTAGACCTTTTGAACTAAAAACTGATCATCTTAGGTTGAAGTATATTTCTACTCAGCCAAATCTGAATGCAAGACAATAAAGATGGTTATAATTTATATCTCAGTATGATTTTCACATAAGTTATATTAAATGTAAATAAAATAGAGTAACATATGCTCTAAGTCGTAGGAAGCACATTTCTGCTCTTATAACATTGAGAAATCAGTTTAAGGATGAAGTAAAAAGTGTCATGGAATCTGAATCCTATTTTCAGCAAGTAAAGACAACACTTGCTGTAGATCCAAATGATGTAAGATATAAAGGTTTTCACTTTGAAAATGAAGGAATCTTGTGGTTTGAAAATAGGGTATACATACCTTTTTCAAATTATTTAAGAAAGAAATTGTTACCTAGATTTCATAATTCACCTTTTTCTAGACACCCTTGCATTACGAAAATGCTTGTTGATTTAAAACAGCAATATTTCTGTAAAGGGATGAAGAAGGTTGTGATTGATTTTGTGACACATTGCTTAGAGTGTCAACATGTTAAAGCTGAGCATATGCATCTAGTTGTGTTATTGTATCCTCACAGCATACAACAGTATAAATGGCAAGCAATAAGCATGGATTTTGTTCAAGGGTTTCTTATGTCAAGAAATAAACATGATGTTATTCTAGTGGTTTTTGATAAACTAACAAAGGTATCTCATTTTATTGTTGGTAATCTTAAGGATGATTCCCCTATTTTAGCAAAAAGATTTGTCCATGATATTTTCAGATTACTTGGAGTACCTGATTTGATCATATCTGATAGAGACCCAAGAATGACATCTAGATTTTGGAAAACACTTAATGCATCCCTAGGGAATAAGTTGAATTTCAGTTTTGCATATCATCCAGAAACGGATGGACAGACTAAAAGACTTAATAAAGTTTTAGAGGATATGTTATGAATGTATTGCATGGATCAACAATATAAATGGGAATAATACCTTCCATTAGTGGATTTTTCTTATAATAACATGTATCACACCTCTCTAAAAATGGCACCTTTCGAAGCATTGTATGAAAGGAAATGCATAACTCATGTTAGTTGGGACAACATTGAAGATAGAGAGGTAATTGGACCTGAAATCCTTATGAAAATGGAACAACAAGTTAAAATGATTTGTGAATGCTTGAAGGAAGTAATAGATTGGAAAAAGAGTTATGCAAACTTAAAGTGGGTTGATAAGAAGTTTGAACTTGGTGAGAAGGTTTTTCTTTAGGTTAAATCAAAAAATAGCTCTATAACTTTTGGCAAGGTTGCCAAATTATCACCTCATTATGTGGGACCCTTTGAAATTATTGAAGTAATCAAACCTGTAGCTTATCGTTTAGCTTTACCTCCTGATTTTATCACGAATGCATGATGTTTTCCATATTTCTCTGCTTAAGAAATATGTTTCAAATTTATCACATGTGCTAAATTGGAATTCCTTGCAGGTTCAAGACCCAGGAATAATCTTGGTTAAACCCATTTGAGTGCTAGAAAATTTCCAGTTACACTCAAGAAATCGTGAAGTAAGACAATGTAAGGTCTAGTGAGATCAATTTAATGAGGAAAGTGCAACCTCAGAAAATATTGAAGATATAAAAAATATTTTTTTGTACTTGTTTGAACATAATTGATTCTGTTGATTGATAAAATTTTGAAATTTTATTCATGTTATGTCAATAAATCTGCCAATCTCAGACATATGTTACTCTATTAAAAAAGGACAGCTATTTTAATGTTGATTATGGAATTTGAAAATCTAGTTATGTTATGAACATATGAATGGAAGTATAATAGTTTCATTTGTCCTAAATGAAAATTGTTTGACTAAGTTAATCATCAGGATGATGATTCTTTTTATGAGGGAAGTATGTAACATATTTGACAAAACTATTACTATGATTACATTTCCTCTTGACATTGCAAATGTTAACATGTGATTTGTCTTAGAAAGGTGTAATCTTATGAATTATGTAAAATGTTTGCAATAGATAAATTATTATTGTGAAGATATTTTCCTTGTTGTGATTTATGCTTACTTGAAAACCAAGCCATTCATATTTTGTACAACTTTAAATTAATTTTTAAAAAAGGATTAAGATCTTGTATTGTTGTTGTATTAACTATTTAGTGTTGACAGCAAAATGTTGGATCAATTCCATTGATCCAAGGTATGCTCCAGTTCTCCTTACCTGATTTGTATGGTTGACTTGGCATTTTGAAATGTAGGGTGAAGAGGGACTGATTTGTGTTTTATTTATAAAATTAATGGATCCAGCTTCAAGTGTCCTTGCTTTGCATCATATTGTAATTGGCAAGCCTGGGTCTTCTTGTTAAATATTTTATAATGTTGAATAGCATAATAGGACCAAGGACCTATTACTAAGTTATTAAGGTAAACACCTTAATCTAAATTGTAATGTTCTATAATATTTGTATTTTAACCTACGGTAGTTAAGACCTACCTAGGACCTATTGCTAAACTATTAAGGTTATTAACCTAACCTAAGATGGTATGTTTTGTGGTTGGGAAGTTTTGAAACAACCTGAGGAAAATAGTATTTGCCTAGGACTAAGCTTGATTTCTAGCCTAAAGTAAATGTTACCTAAACTAATGTTATCTAAAGGGTACCTACGAACTACTTAGCAAGTGGTAAGGGAAGTGGTGTTAGTTTTCAAGGCATTAATGATATTTGAATTTGGTTTTAAATACCCTTTGAACTACCAATTTTTGTAGAGGCATGAGGAGATAGGGGGATGCCTAGTTGGCATCATCACTAAATTTAAATTACATCTAAATTTTGAAAAGAAGGTTCACCAAACTTGGATAGAGGTGGTGAGGAGAGATAAGAGGTAAACTGATAGTCCTTGCATTAATTAGCTTCGTTAATGTCAAAGAAATTGCCTAGGAGATATGAAAGGAGTATTTTTGGAGATTTGTTTGATCTTTGGTTCATTTTGATTTTTTCTTTGCATGGATTTTTTGGTTCTTTGAACTAGTAGTTCTATTATTGATCCTTCGTTATTCTTGGCATTTTTGAACTATTTTTGTATCTTGTGGAGGTATAAGAGGAAGTAGGAATGTTGGAGTTGTGGACGTCACTTGGAAAAAATAGAGAGACTATGGAGGCTTGTCTGGAAATCTTTTGCAAATTGATAGGAAGCTCTATCAGGCATGATAGGATCTACCTATTAAGTTTTATGCTTTTTCCTAAATATCTTCATTAAAACAACTCTACTCTTGCGAAACAATGGGTTTTTATGTGATGATTATTTTACATTCTTGATTGTATTTTTCACTATATATTTATGTTTGAATTTAATGTTTGATAAAAGCATGATCTTGGTATGTTCCCTTTGCTGGATGAAGGTATGATTGTTAGTGCAAAATCACAGCACCCTTGGATGCTGGTCAGGTTTCTAGGTTGACCATACTATCATCCAGTGTGATTGCATAACATTGAATCCTTTCTCCAAGTGTGGGACTTGAAAAGTGAGAAAGGATTCTCTAGAGAAGGCTGGTTCCTATTCCTCTGTTCAGATGCACATGAAATATGCAGAGGGTTTACTTGAAACCTAATCTAATCTGCTAAGGAGACAGGATAAGAAGATGAATAAAAATAAATCTAATCTAATAGAGGTGATGCACCAAGGAATTAAGAACACCTATCTTGCTAGTGAACACAGACCATTCAAATGTAATATAAGATCATGCACAGACAACAAAACTTGCAGTGAAAGACCAGGAGGATGCAAAATGAACACAGAGAGGGTTGAGAATCATCCACAAACATGTATTACTTTCTCCAAAGATTGATACAATACACTACAAAATGCCAAAAGGTAGAGTCATATTACAGTTTCAAATGGGAGGTTCAAACTCCGCAAATTCACCTGATAGGAGAAGAAGGGAGGAGAAAAACAGAAAATGTTCGACCTTTTGAAAGAAGCTCCTCTTTACAATATATAGAAAAAATGAGAGAGGGAAGAGAGAGGAAATCCAGAATCTGCCCCAACCACTTTTAGGTCATATTTAAAATCATCTCATTATGGCAGAAGCGACGGATCCTGGAAAAATGGTAGGTTGTCTAACAGAAGCGGTGAACTGTCTGCTACATTAAAGCTGGTTGTTGAAGCATTACTTCTGTCTATTATTACGTGCCAGAGGCATTTCTCAATTTTCTCTCTCCATATTACACCAAAATTCAATATTAACCCTAGAATCACGTAGAAAATTTCATAAGCTTTCCGTTGATATAAAGAACGTGTAAATCCGAGCTCTGGATCGAAAGATATGTCTATTTGAAGATTTAGGGCACAAAATAGGTGAAAACAAATTTTGAAATCTTTTCCCGTGCTCTGCCACCTGGATGACACGTGTCAAGCACTGATTGGATGTGTAATTCTCTCTCCTTCCCTGTCCTACAAGTTTTCTTGCTTCATTAGACACGTGTCCTCTTTTTATTGGCTCGGGTCAGTGCTTGAAACCTTGCCCTTTGACTTTTGGAATTTCTCCCTTGTGACACGTGTCGTGATTTGATTGGTCCATGGGTCTACCAGCTTTTCGCGCCCTTCACGTACATTTTGTTCTGGATGTCCCAAACTATTTGGGACAAAAACTCCTGATCCACCTGAAATGGGCTTCCTTTGCTCTTGGCCACTTCACCTTTTCGTGTCCTTCGTGTCCTCGCGGCCCAGATGTCATAAATGCTTAGTGTGAAAGTTCTCCTTTTCGGCCGAACCGGGAAGTTTGCGCCCTTCGCGTCTTCATGTCCCAAATGTCCCAGAGCAGTTAGTCGATTTTCTTCTCCTTCGGCTGAACCAGCTTTCCACATCCCACATGTCCCGATGTCCTAGATGTCTGTTTTCTTTGTGGGCCGCCTGGAGGCTTTTCAGCCGATCCGTGCCTCGATGTCCCAACTGTTCCAACTTTTGTGAGGACTAGGACTTAGCCAATTTTCATGATTTTTCCTGTCCCAAACTTGTTTTTGCCACTTTTTTCACCTTTCCTCAGAGCTTGCTCTTTCCTTCTTCGGCCAGGGGAGTTAGAAAAAATATGAGGGGACCCTAGAAACATGATTTTTGCCCTGAATCAATCCATTTGCCTAGGACTTGAGAATTCTAATGTATGTTATCAAATTAACCCTGGGGGGTGAATTTTGGATAACAATTGGCGACTCAACAGGGGTACCTACCTGCTAGGTGAAAAGACCAGTAGCTAGAAATAGTCCATTGGGCATGGAGTTATCAAACATTCAGTTTAGAATCCCAATTGACTAAGAATGTGTAAGGAGGAAGATGGAATATCACCTGATGAAAGAAAGGACTGCTAAACATCTCCATGGACAACAAGCTGTGCCAAAGCACTTAGGGAAAACAAGAATAACCTACAGCAAAACAATGTGCACAAGCACTTGGAGGAAAGAAAATCTAATCTAATATTTATAGAGGTAGTGAAATTCCCTCTAGAAGCAACGCTTGAGATAGATTCCATTGACTGGAATCTGCAGTTCTTCACCCTCCAGTGAGGCTAATTGGAAAGCATTGTTGTTCTTGCACTTTGTGACCACGTATGGGCCACTCCAAATGGCATCAAATTTTGAATGCCTTCTCGGTTTTGCTCTATCCACATCCCATTTCAACACTAGATCCCCAACCTAAAATGATCTATCCTTGGCCTTCCTATCAAAGGTCCTTTTGATCAAAGCTTGATCCTTTTCCATTGCTTGGGATGCTTGATTTCTGATCTCTTGCAGCTCCATCAACTCTGCATACCTTACCTCCATGGGCCCAAACTCTAGCAACTCCAGCTGCTTCATGAGTTCCAATGTTGGCAACTCAAGTGACATGGGCAAGATTGCTTCTCTTCCATAGACAAGCCTGAATGGAGAGTTACCTGTGGATCTCTTGGGAGTTATCCTATCAGCCCATAAGGCTGATTTTAGTTTGGTATGCCAAGCCCTCTGATTCTCATCAAGAGTCCTCCTAATGATCTTCAACAAGTTATTTTTTGTAGACTCGGCCTGGCCATTACCTTGAGGGTAATAGTTTGATGAAGTGCTTAGGTAGATCCCGTTCTTGACAACCCACTCAGTCACTCTGGATCCAATGAATGCCAATGCATTATCAGAGATTATTGTGGCAGGTACACCAAATCTGGTTTTTATCCCCTCATAAAAGTCTAAGATGCTAGACTCATTTACCTCTTTGAGTGCTACTGCTTCTGTCCATCTGGTGAAGTAGTCTGTGGCTGTCAAAATCCATTTGTGCCCTTGGCTTGAATTGGGATTAATGACTCCAATGAAGTCCAAACCCCATTACATGAATGGCTGGTCAACTGAGATTGGATGTAATGGAAGGGCAGCAAGTCTTTCTTTTCCTATGAAGAATGCACAATTTTTACACCTTTTGATCCATGCATAGCAATCACTGAAGATTTTAGGCCAATAATAACCAGCCTTCATGATTTTTAGAGCTGTCACTCTTGGTGCAAAATGACCACCAGCTGGTCCACCATGAAACTCTTCCAACACCCTTTGAATCTAATTTGTGCTAATGCATCTCAGTAGCACTCCATTCACATCTTTCTTGAACAAAACTCCATCAACAATGGCATATGGAATAGCCTGCAACCTAAAGTATCTCCTCTTCACTTTGCTCATTTCTGGAGGGCATAGGCCTGTCTGTAGGAAGTGTATCATACTCTGAGTCCAACAAGGAGTGGGTACATTATCATTTTCCTATTCTTGACCATCCTGTAGTACCAAGACAACATCTTCTTCATTACCTACTTCAACCTGTTGACTCAAGGCTAGTTGTTCGCATAGTCCCTTCCCACATACTAGTTTGGTGACCTTGATCTCGATGTCATATTCCATGACACGAGTTATCCATCCTGCATGTTTCTCATTCAGATCCTTGTTTAGAAGGAAGTCCCTGACTCCCGCATGAGAGACTAATAATTGGATCTTGTTGTTTGAGACTAGGTGCTTGAATTTCTTTAAACTCCTGATCACTGCAAGTACATGCTTTTCAATGAAAGAGTACCTAGTCTCGTATTCCTCCAAGCCTTGACTAAAGAAAGCAACTGGTTTTTCTAATCCTTCTTTGTTTTGTTGTGCCAAGATTGTAGAAATTATATCTCCACTACCAAAGGCGTATAACATGAAATCCTTGGAGAAGTTTGGATTGACGAGAGTTGGAGCTTGAGATATAGCCTCTTTTATTGCCTCAAAACTTGCCTTACCTTCAGATGTCCACTTAAATGCCATGCTCTTCTTCAACATCAGTGTTATTGGCTTTACGAGAGCTGCAAATTTTGGAACAAACCTGCGGACAAAATTGATCCTTCCTAAGAAGCTTTGAAGAGCCTTCTTATGACTTCACAATGGCAACGCTCGAATTGCTTCAACTCTTTCTGGGTCAATCATCAATCCATCATTTGAAACAATATGGCCAAGAATTTTTCCCTCATGAGCCAAGAATATGCATTTTTTGGGATTCAATGATACCCCAAATCTTCTACACCTCTAAAATACCTGCCTCAGATGAAAGAGGTGATCCACTGCATTTTTGGAGAATACAGTGATGTCATCAAGGTATATCAAAACTATTTTATTGAACAACCCGTTGAATGCCATATCCATTTCCCTTTAGAAGGTGGTTCCAGCATTTGATAGCCCAAATGGCATCTTCTTGTAGGCATAGGTCCCCCATTTGGTGGTGAAATCTGTCTTGAACTGGTCATCTTCCTACACCATTACCTGATTATACCTTGAGTAGCCATCTAGGAGAGAGAATCTCTCCGAACCGGATACTACCTGCAATATTTGTTCCATTGAAGGAAGTGGGTAATGGTCTTTGAGAGATGCCCTGATTAGGTCTCAGAAATCTAAACACAACCTGATTTCTCTACTCTTCTTCCTGACCGAAACCAAGTTTTCGACCCAGCTTGAGTGCTTGATCGGGAATATAATGCTTACCTCTATTAGCTTATTTAGCTCTTTCTTCATTAGAGGCTCAATGTGAGGGTTGACTGGTCTCGGCTTCTGCCTGATGGGCTTAGCATCTGGATCCAATTCTATTGTATGCTAAGCTAGGTTGGGATTGAAACCTTTCAAGTCTTCATAGCTCCAAGCGAAGACATCTAGAAATTCTTGGAAAAGTTGTATGAAATCTGATTTCTCCTGTTCAGTGGCTACCTTACCAATTTGAAGTGTTTTGTTTTCCCCAACCAGAATTGTCTCTGAATCTTCTCTTTTGACCTGTATGTTAGCCTTTTCCTTACGGAATTGGTCATTAGGGTTGAAGATAGACTCCAATGTTACTAAACCCCTGGGAAGCTTGTTTGTCTGCAGCTGCACTACTTGATCCCCATACTGCTGCTCTAATATGTCTTGATTCCTAGCTGAGAATTTAGCCTCTTCTTGTAAGAAATTGATGATCTATTGATCGTTCTCAAACACCTGCCAGCTGGTGTTATTATCTGGAACTGTTGGCCTCACAATCACATGGACATGTGGCTATGTTTTTTCCCTTTTGATGTTGTCAACCACATCAAACATTGCTCCAACAGCTGCGAGCCTATCTGCGGCTTCATTTTTCTTCATAGGTATGGACGCGATATTGAAAGCTTCGAAATCCTCAACGAGGTCCCATACCTTGTTCTTGTAGTTCTTTAGCAGTTCATTCTTTGTAGCATGTTGTCCCCTCACTTGATCGACGATTAGTTCACTGTCACCAAAGACTTGCAAGTTCTTTATTTCTTCTTGATTGCCCAATGTATCCCTTGCACCAAGGCTTCATATTCAGCAGTGTTATTTGAACAAGAAAATTGGAAATGGAAGGCTGAGTAATACCTTATACCTTGTGGTGAAACGAGCATAGCTCCCCCTCCTACACCTTGTCTACTCCTTGATCCATAAAAGAACAGCTGCCATACTTCATTCTTGTCTTTATGATCTGGCTTGGTGATGTTGGGGAGAGGTTGATCCTCTTCATGTAAACAATAAACCCCTAGCTCAGATTCTTCTACTTCTTGATAAGGATCAAAAGCATGCACCTTGCTTGCCCATTCATCAAGAGTCAAATCCGGGATACTTCCAACCTTGGTGTCAGCCTCCTCAGTGCTAGGGTGATCTTCTTGATCAAATGCTGAGCAATTGGCATTAATCTGACTTGGAGTGTAAGGCTCAATATGGAAGCTTCCAATAGGTTCAGACCTAATTGTAGCCTTAGTTCCATACCTTGTTCTAAACAGCATGTGAGACCAATCCACTGAAAGATAGCCTCCAATTTTAGCTGTGAAGTCTCTTGACAAGCACAATGCAAAGGGTGGTGGAAGGTCTATGACTAATACATCTTGCAAAACAACAACATTTGGACATGCATGCAAGGTAAGAATCAAATTTCTAATCACTCCAACTGTTGCTATTGCTGTCCCATCTAGCTGCACTACCCCTTTAGATGTTATTTCATACTGGAGCCCTAGCTGATCAGCTATCTGTTTAGGCATTACTGAGCTACTTTCCCCAGAGTCTATCATGCAATTATGTACTAGCTGATTTCCAATGATTAACGAAACATAGAAAGGGGGGGGCTTTAACATTTTACCTTTTTGTGCTCCATGACTTCCTTCAAGCTAGGAAGCATTTGTAAGCACTTTGTCTTGCATCTAAACCTGCTGATTCGAAGTTGGCCAATCCTTCATGGAGTCTTGCAGAAGATCTCTTTGGCCTGGGATGGATAGGGATTCCCACATAGATATATTGATGTTTTTCTTCTTCATCTGATCAATGATACTGAATGGTGATGAAGGATCTCTCTACTATCCCTTGGTTTGCACATTTACTCCTTGTACGTGGGCAGCAACAGCTAGCGTTTGAGTTCGCCTATGGGCTATTCTTGGCTGCCCTTGTGCATTCGAAATGGGACTTTTCTTGCCAATCATTTCTGGAGTCATAGAAGGTTGTGGGCTGGTTGGAGCTGGTGGCTGCTCCTCACCCAAATTTCTCCTTTTTGACCTTGTGTTGGCTGCAACACCTTGAGAAACCACCTGATTCATGCCACAAAAATCCTCTGCTTGCCAGTTCACCAATGTGGTGTCATTTGGGGCTGATTATTGTTGGAATGTTTCTTGTTGTTGATTGTTTCCTTGACTTCCCTCGCCCTCCACACTAGTAGTCATCACCATTAGTGCTTGATTGAGAGCACCATTGAAACACATGGATTGGTTATGAGGCTCATTGCATGGAAAGCACCAATCATATTCCTGAGCAATGTTGTTCTGTGTTGGCACTAATGCCTTAGAGGCAGATATGGCATTTGGATTATAGGGCTGGAATGATCTATTGGCAGGAGGCCTTGTTTGATTCATATTTGCAGCTGGATTAGGTGGTCTTTGTGGTTGGTATGGCTGCCTATTAGGTTGAGCTTGGGGTTGATAAGAAGGTCTGAAACCTTGGGCTTGTTGCCTCTTGAGAGTAACTAGCTCATTGCCTAGGTTTTGCAATTGCTTCATGACCTCTTGAAGCTCGTTTGGGGCACTTGGAGATGAAGTGGAAGCTTCATTTGAACTCTGATTTCTAGGAGTGGGAGAAGGAGCAAAATTAGGTGCTTGACTAGTGTTTGGGCTCTCTAAACTTGGAAATAATGGCATGGGAGGTCTAGGGGCAAGTTTTCCAGCTTGGATTAAACAATTTTCAGCCCTAATGGCAATGCTATAAGCCATAGGGATAGTTGTGCCTCCCATGGACTGAATCAACATAGAAATATTAGAATTTAAAGCTTTGAGGTAGTATAGAAAAACACCTTCTGCTATTGGCCTGACTGCCACTGGAATTCTATCCCAAGACCTTTGAAATCTAAAGTTGAAGTCAGTCAGCTGCTCATTGGGAGCTCTCTTGATGGTTGTCAGTTGCTCTAAAAGAGACAAGTTGTCTCCCTTCTCTCCAAATTGCTCATGAAGTGCAATACATAGCTGATTCCAGTTTGTGATAGAACCAGCTCCAAGGCTCTTAAACCATTGCAATGCTTTACCCTTGAATGAAGATGCCAGTAACTTGACAACTACTTGCATTTCATTGATTTCATGGATTGCACAAAGGTTAGCAATATCTTTAACATGATCACCTGGAGTAGTCTGATTTTCTCCAGTGAAGTAGGGAATGTTCTTCAAGGCTGCAATAGGAACTGGATGTTGTGCATTGAGAGCAAGTGGGCTACTGCCTGTGAAGTTGACGTAGGGGTTGTTCTGAGCCATTCTAATTGGTCTTAAAACCCTTGTTGACTGAATGAAAGGTCTGCCAGGTGGAGGAGTTGAGACAGTTCTATTTGGTGGAGATGGAGACCTCTGAATCCTTCTTCCTCTTTGCCTTCTTCTTAGAGATCATTACAGGTATTCAAACAACACTTCTTCTTCTCCGACTCTTGACCTTGTGATTCTTCTCATAATTTTTTAGGCCTACACTGCTGAAACCAGTTGATTTTTCCCCTTGGATTCACTAGATATGCAAATAATAGCTTTTTTTAAGCAAGAAAAATGCAGCAGATGCACATCAACCCTGCTACAATAAAAATGAGACCTCTAGCTCCCACCAGGCGTGCCAAAACTATTAGTGTAAAATCACAACACCCCTAGATGCTGGTCAAGTTTCTAGGTTGACCATACTATCATCCAGTGTGATTGCATAACATTGAATCCTTTCTCCAAGTGTGGGACTTGAAAAGTGAGAAAGGATTCTCTAGAGAAGGCTGGTTCCTATTCCTCTGTTCAGATGCACACGAAATATGCAGAGAGTTTTCTCGAAACCTAATCTAATCTGCCAAGGAGACAGAGTAAGAAGATGAATAAAAATAAATATAAGCTAATAGAGGTGATGCATCGAGGAATTAAAAACACCTATCTTGCCAGTGAACACAGACCATTCAAATGTAATATAAGATCATACACAGATAACAAAACTTGCAGTGAAAGACCAGGAGGATGCAAAATGAACACAGAGAGAGTTGAGAATCATCCACAGACATGTATTACTTGCTCCAAAGATTGATACAATACACTATAGAATGCCAAGAGGTAGATTCGTATTACAGTTTCAAATGGGAGGTTCGAACTCCACAAATTCATCTGATAGGAGAAGAAGGGAGGAGTAAAACAGAAAATGTTCAACCTTTTGAAAGAAGCTCCTCTTTACAATATATAGAAAGAATGAGAGAGGGAAGAGAGAGGAAATCCAGAATCTACCCCAACCACTTTTAGGTCATATTTAAAATCATCTCATTATGGCAGAAGCGGTGGATCCTGGCAAAACGGCGGGCTGTCTAACAAAAGCACCGAACTGTCTGCTACATTAAAGCTGGTTGTTGAAGCATTACTTCTGTCTATTATTACGTGCTAGAGGTGTTTCTCAATTTTATCTCTCTAGAATACACCAAAATTCTATATTAACCCTAGAATCATGTAGAGAATTTCATAAGCTTTCTGTTGATATAAAGAACGTGCAAATCTGAGCTCTAGATCGAAAGATATGTTGATCTGAAGATTTAGGGCACAAAACAGGTGAAAACGGATTTTGAAATCTTTTCCCACGCTCTGCCACCTGGATGACACATGTCAAGCACTGATTGGATGCATAATTCTCTCTCCTTCCCTGTCTTATGGGTTTTCCTACTTCATTGGACACGTGTCCTCTTTTCATTGGCTCAGGTCAGTGCTTGAAACCTCACCCTTTGACTTTTGGACTTTCTCCCTTGTGACACGTGTCGTGATTTGATTGGTCTGCGGGTCTACCAGATTTTCACACCCTTCACTTACATTTGTTCCAGATGTCCCAAACTGTTTGGGACAAAAACTCCCGATCCGCCTGAAATGGGATTCCTTTGCTCTTGGCCGCTTCGCCTTTTCGCATCCTTCACGTCCTCGCGGCCCAAATGTCCTAAATGCTTAGTGTGAAAGTTCTCCTTTTCGGCCGAACTGGGCGGTTCATGCCCTTCGCGTCTTCATGTCCCAAATGACCCAGAGCAGTTAGTCAGTTTTCTTCTCCTTCGGCCGAACTGGATTTCCGTGTCCCACGCGTCTCGATGCCCCGGATGTCCCTTTGCTTCGCGGGCCGCCTGGAGGCTTTTCGACCGATCCGCACCTCGATGTCCCAACTGTTCCAACTTTTGCGAGGACTAGGACTTAGCCAATTTTCATGATTTTTCCTGTCCCAAGCTTGTTTTTACCACTTTTTTCACCTTTCCTCAGAGCTTGCTCTTTCCTTCTTCGGCCAGGGGAGTTAGAAAAAATATGAGGGGACCCTAGAAACATGATTTTTGCCCTGAATCAATCCATTTGCCTGGGACTTGAGAATTCTAATGCATGTTATCAAATTAACCCTGGGGGGTGAATTTTGGATAACAATGATATGAGATATTTTCTACTAAAAATTTGAAGTCATTTTTGAATCTTGTTACTACTGTTTGAACTATGCTAAAATGGTTGTTCAGATTCAATGTTTCGGGATTCATTCTTGTTTGATTATAATAGTAAATATGTTTAATTTTGCTGAGCTTGATATGTTTTAAAGCTGATAACTCCTATTTGACTGTACTGAAGCTAAATAGTAGAAGTTTCTGCTATGGAAGAATTATAATCAGGTTTTGGTTCTCACTTGCATGAAATTTTATTAAATCATTTTTAGTTTCTACTTGAGCTTTAATTTAAGTCGATTATTACTTACACCTATAAGTTGAGGGAAGATTCTTTTGTGACTAAACTGGTAAATGAGTCTAAACGAATCAATCTAACTGATAGCATTACCTTAAGGAAATGGAATGGAACAATTTTAGTTTTTATATTCTACTTTGAGCTTGACTTCATGTACCTGATGTGGATTCCTGTTGCTAATCATTGTTTATCTTTGTGATCAATTCTCAGTCTGGATCTTTCTTTCCAGCTAGTGGTATGTTCCTTTTATCCTTATGAAGTAGGTGGATCAGGGTTGGCTTGTATGGAAACTTTGATTATTAGGTCTAGTTCTCATCTTTTTCATTTCACCCATAAGGGATGGGTAATATTTTTTGTGAGTTAACTCTTTGAGAAGAAATCGTGGCCACATAGGGTTAACACTAGTTTTTTTTTCTTTATTTGAGAAAATTGGGAAACTTCTTGGTTGATGTTGTTAAGTTTGATAGAATTTAATGTTTATTTGTAGTTACTCTTCTGCTTCTTAGGAATCTGTTTATAAAGAAATACACTTGATTAACCATTGTAGTTATAGCTTTTGTGCTACAGTGGATGCACTAGTTATAGGATGGGAAAATTCACTTTCAGTTTCTAACTTCCTTGTTTCAGTCGTAGATAACGATATCTGTATTCAATGGTTATTTGTGCTTCAATGATTTTTGGAGTTGAATGAACTCTTATTTTGATCTATCTTAGTTCTTTTGGATTTTGGAATGTATTCCTCTCTTTAGGATGGATTAAAGAGAGCTTGGATCATCCTTGTTCGATGAAATCCTTTTCCCATTCTGGGTTAAGGTATTTTGTACCATCCTCCTCAAACTCTAAGGTAAGTCATGTGTTGTTTTCTTTCTCCCTCTTTTTGCCTTTTTCTCATCTGTACTATTCTTGAGTAAGGATCTAAACTTTTCGGTTGTCTTATTTTGAAGGATTTGTAGAGAGGTTAGTTGAAGGATAAACCTTTCTCTTTTTCTCCTTGACAAATTTTTTGATAGGGATATAATTATGGTGATGAGTGACCCATTTCTTGTTGTATGTAAATAAAATACATCCTTCACCAACCCCGTGGATTCTTAACTCAAACTTAGGCTAAAGTGTGGCTTGAACTTGGATGTAGCATCTTAAATAGGAAACTCTTATTTTAAGATGATGTTGGTTCATCCTAATTTTGTTCTAAATATTGAATGAGCTTGGCCTATGGTATTTTAGGGTGGACCAAGTTAATGCTAAGTATTGTGGATCATTGCTTCTTTAAGATAATTTTGTATTCATGAATTATTAGAGTTAGTATCTTTCTTGAATTTAGATAGAATGAATTCAGAGATATAATTTTAATATTTAAATTAGAAATATGGTAATTAATTCAGATGGATTATTTCTTATCTAATATAACTCTTTATAAAAACATTGGCTAAACATTATTTGATTACACCATGTTCTTACTTAATGTTAATATGATTTGTCACTTTGTTCTTCCCTTTTATGACTGTTATTTTGTATGATGTATTTATCTTAAATGCTTAACTTTTTCATAAAACCAAAGTTCATTTTATGAAATGGTTAGTTGAGAGCACATCATTTTAATGCTTGGTTCTTATCATGCTCAGTTCACTGAACTAACCCGTGCTAGAAATTTTTGTAGATGGACCTTATAAATGTTAAATGAAGACAAGATATTTTTTGATGTTACTTTTTTTTTTACCTAAAGACGAGATCTTATATGAGGAAATATGATTTTGTATGTAAATGTACTTATTAAAGGAAAAAGTTAAATTTCTTAACTGATTTTAATGATACATCTTGGCATTAACGATGTATGTAATGTTTGGACTTGTAAAGTGTGTATTCCACCTTGATGAATGAAAAGGATTGAGGGTTTACTCGTACTTGGTGTGTCATTCTCTTTGTGTATTTTGTAAAGGGAATTTGTAAGCTCAAATTTATTCTTTCATAATCAAATCTGTAAGGAACTCATTTTTAGTTGACTTAAAATGAGTTAGGTGGTAATGGAATTCAATGCACTATCCCTTATTTAAAATGTAACTTATCAAGTTGGCATACATGGCTGATCATTTAAGTAAATCATTATGGTTTAATAAATGATGATAATGAAAGTACAAACTCTTTATGATATCTTGAATAATGTAATAGGTTGCAATGAACCCTAACTCTTATATGTCAGAAAGAAAATGAAAACATTCTAAAAGGATATGCAGTCCATTAAGACCATTTGAAATCATACCCAAATGATATTCAGAAAAGAGGAAAGTTTGCTTCCCCTTATTAAATCTTAAACAGATTAAAGTATCTAAAAAATAATATATACACATATAATAAATAGACTTCATCTTAATGAGTTCTATTATAAAATAAATTGATACGTAATTTAATCAATCTTAGACTTGGCTAAATTAAGTAAGTTAACCTTACTATTGGTAAGCTGATTTTTATTGTAATAATGAATCTTAAATTAATAAATTAATTAAAGAAATAAAAACCTTCCGAAAAGGGGTTTGGATGTAGATTTATTTGCATATAAATTACAAATCATTTATGGTTTGCAACCTTATTGATTAAAAAAACTAGGGATTATATAGGGCTATTGTAATTAAATCTTAATTTAGAAAAATAATTATGTAATAAAATTCTTGCTTGGGTATGCACATCCAAATGGGGTGATTCAGTTAGATGTTGGCACACACCAACTACAAAACTATACCTTCGTGAATACTTGGGTCTTCATGAGTATATAGTTTTGTAGTTGACATGTTGCAACACCCCTCAGAATTGGATCATCTAGATCTACATAAACTCAGACTTGATCTTAGTTATACTCTAGGCTAGGTTAGAAGCATGATTTAGTATAGGGGGAAACTCACGATGACCTAGGATAACTAGACACACGCAATTGAATTAGGTCGATTGATTATGTCTTTGTACCCTTAGTCACTTTGATTGGTTCTCTATACCAAACTATGTTACTAAACTGGGTTAGGATTAAACCTTGAACAAGTGGATTGACAGGAGTCAACAAAGACCATTCTAGATAACAGATGAAGTGGGGTGAATGACGTATTTCGTTTGATGATTATGTCATCTAGGAATATAAACATGAACAATATGTGAAAATCTTTGGCCAAAGTATCAAAAGGTGTTGGTGGCATATTCCTATGTCACCTAGTTTAAGAATCGGTATTTTAGATGAATATTGGTAAGAAATATTCAGATAGGATCTTAAATAGAACACTTAATACCCAGAATCAGGTAAGAGAACTAAGTAGACTTAGCATACAATTCAATGAGTTAACATGAGAGATTGGTATGATACCGAGTCATGAAATGAGGGGTCAGTGTTTCATCGAGTCATTACAACTGCATAGGGTTATCTGTTATGAGATTGATTGGCATGGAATGTGTGTTCTAAATTATGATTATTTAGAATAGAGAAAATTATTAAAAAAAATAAAATTCCTTGTTTCTAAAGTTCTAAAATGGGAATGTTACACCAATTTTGATAGAGAATTGTGCCAATGTTTTTTTAGCCAAAGTAGTGAAAGAGCGGAAAAAATGTGTGGGGAGATCATAAAACCATTGCAATACAAATTCGTTGAGACTCTTACTTGGAATATCTTGGTGAGTGAAGTATCATAACATGTGTAAGCAATGTAATCCACATGAAATAAATGAATATGCTCATCAAGGCCACCTTTACCATCATAGATAGGAACTTGAGGAGAAATGAAACCAAGAAGCATAAGTTAAGAAACAACTTACGGTGTAAGTAGGTTGTGAAACAACTAAGTAGAATCCATAACACGAGGAGAAGAGGATATAAATTTTTATAATTGTAAGATTTGAGCTTATAATGTATATACAATGGTTTCAAGATCCTAATGTTATGTTTGTGGAGCCTATTTTCATGTTAGAGTGTGGTACACCTTCTATGTATTACACTCAGGTATTTTTACGGCGGTCCCACTCGCCAGTGAGTGGGTCAAGGGGGTTCAGGGGTGAAGCCCTCGAAGCAAATTTTCATGGGTGGTTTATTAACCCATGGGTAATGGGTAACCATTATGGGCTGTTTTTGGGCCCATGGTTTTTCGGTACCCATTGTTTTGATACCCAAGGTTTTGTATCAAACTGCTTAAGCAATTGTCTATTTATATGGTCTTATGCATACGATACATAGAAAAGTAAATGTACTACAGATGTGTTTTGAATTTGGGTGTGAATTCTATAGAGTTTGTTGAGCATAGATCCAAACATATCTGGGTATTGTATTGAGAGAGTGGAGACTTGTAATAAAATCTGAGCAAGTGATTCTTGGTGGACGTAGCCCACATTGGGTGAACCATGTTAAATACTGTCTTTCTATGTTGTGTTATTTATTATACACTTTTATTTTAGATCCGTAATATTTTCTGCATATTATTTTCTATTGTTGTGATTCTGTAAGGGATTATTCAACATATTTTATCTCTTATTTCCTAACAATTGGTATCAAATCCTAGTTTGGTTTGCTGAAGTGTTGAATCGAAGGGAATGTTTTTAGCTTGAGTGGGAGCTATGGTAGATGATGGAAGATCTAGGGTTGATATATTCAATGGGAAGAATTTCAGTCTATGGAAGATGCAGATGGAAGATTACCTTTATCAGAACGATTTTTATATTCCATTGTCTGAGAAGGTGAACAAACCCTCGAGCATGATAGATGTGGAATGGGATTTGCTGGATAGGAAGGAACTTGGGACAATCCAGCTGTGTCTTGCATCTTCGATATTATTTAATGTTTCAAAGGAAAAGACTACAAAATATCTAATGGATACATTAGGGAAGTTATATGAAAAACACTCTGCATCTAACAAGATATTTTTAATGAAAAAGTTGTTTAATATGAAGATTTCTAAGAATAGTTCAGTAGTAGATCATTTAAATGATTTCAATATGGTTGTGAATATGCTAGCTTCAGTTACAATAGAATTTTATGAATAAGTTAGGGATTTATTAATTATGTGCTCTTTGTTTGAAAGTTGGAATAGCCCGGTAATGGCGGTAAGCAACTCGGTTCTAGATAACTCGAAGTTGAAGTTTGAGGATGTTGTAGGGGTGATTCTAAGTGAGGAAATGCAAAGAAAAAACTATGGGGAGTCTTCTACTTCAGGGAATTCTTTGACAGTTGAAACTAGAGGGAGACAGAAGAATAGAGGAAATCGTGGAAAATCGAAAGATCGGACAAGGTCAAAATTCAAGAGTAAGATTGTATGTTGGAACTGTGGAAAGTCTGGGCATGCAAAGAAGGACTGTTGGGAGCTTCGGGATAAGAAGAAACAATAGGAAGAAAAAAAGGAGGAAAATGTGGCATTGGGTAATGTATGTCAGGATGCTTTGATTCTTTCTTTGCATAATATTACTGAATCTTGGGTTTTAGATTCAGGGGCTTCTTTTCATGCTACTCCACATAGGCATTATTTTGTTGATTATATTCAAGGGGATTTTGGGCATGTTTTTCTTGGTGATGATGAGCCTTGTAGTATATTTGTAAAAGGTTTTGATCAGGTTAAGATGCAAAATGGGAATACATGGCTATTGAATGATGTCAAACATGTGCCTACATTAAGGAGAAATTTGATATCGGTGGGGAAATTAGGAAGTGATGGTTATACTGTGATATTTATAGCTAACTCTTGGAAGGTTACCAAGGGTGCTCTTGTGGTGGCAAGAGGTAAGAAGGTTGGAACCTTGTATTTATCCATTGATAGTACTAATGATTGTAATCTTGTGGCTTCAGATGCAGATACAACATTATGGAACTATAGGCTCGGTCATATGAGCCATAAGGGCATGGACATCATAAAGAATAATTTTCCTGGATATATAGAAATAGGTTTTGAGTTCTGTGAGGATTGCATATATGGGAAATATAAGTGAGTAAGGTTTCTCAAGGTTGGACCTACAAAGAAAGAGAGTAAGTTAGAGCTGGTGTATTCTGATGTGTGGGGGCCAGCTCAGGTATCATATCTTGGGGGCTCAAGTTATTATGTTACTTTTATTGATGATGCAACAAGGAAATTTTGGGTTTATTGTATTAGAAACAAATCTGATGTATTTGACACTTTTGTTAAATGGAAAGCCTTGGTAGAGAATGAAATAGGTCTTAAGCTAAAATGTCTCAGGTCAGATAATGGAGGGGAGTATTACAGCAATCAATTTAATGATTACTATTCTAAGAATGGAATCCACAGACAAAAGACAGTTCCAGAAACTCCGCAGCAAAATGGGGTATCAGAAAGGATGAACAAAACAATAATGGAATGTGCTAGGAGCATGAGGTTACATGCAGGACTACCTCTTTCTTTTTGGGCAGAAGTGGTGAGCCCAACTGTGTACATGATAAATAGAGGACCCTCAAGTGCCTTGGATGGAGGCATACCTAAGTAGGCTTGGTATGGTAAGAAATTTGATTATTCATTTCTTAGAATCTTTGGATTTGAGGTGTTTTTTCATATATACAAGGATGATAGGACCAAGCTAGAGGCTAAATTAAAAAAAGGTACTTTCGTTGGTTATGGCGGTGATGAATTTGGATTTAAATGTTGGAGTATTAAGGAAAAAAAAATCATTCGGTCTAGGGATGTGGTATTTAATGAGAAATTCATGTATAAGAAATAGTTGCAGGAAAACAGGGAAGAATCCAATAAAGAATATGCAGTGGTAGAGGATCTTCCAGATGGGACAGTGACCCATGAATCAATTCAGGAACCAACTCAACAGGAACCCCAAATTCCTACAGTGAGGAGGTCTTCTAGGGTAAGAAAAGAACCTGAACATTTTTCTCCTTATCTTTGTTATTTATTACTCACTAATAGTGGAGAGACAGAGAGCTTTGATGAAGCAATGCAGGTATATGCTAGTAAGAAGTGAGAGCAAGCCATGGATGAGGAGCATAAGTCTCTCATGGAGAACCAGACTTGGGATTTGGTGAAGCTACCAGAAGGAAAAAGAGAATTACAGAACAAGTGGGTGTACAGAGTTAAAGATGAAGGAGGAAAGAAAAGATATAAGGCCCAGTTGGTGGTCAAGGGGTTTTCACATAAACAAGGTATAGATTTTGATGAGATCTTTTCTCCTGTAGTAAAAATGACTTCTATTAGAATTATTCTTGGAATAGTGGTAGTAGAAGACTTACACTTAGAACAGTTAGATGTAAATATTGAATTTCTCCATGGTGATTTGGAGGAGGAACTCTATATGCAGCAACCAGAGGGATATGAAGTCAAAAGTAAAGAGGAGATGGTGTGTAAACTAAAGAAGAGCTTGTATGGCTTGAAACAAGCTCCACATCAATGGTATAAGAAGTTTGATAGCTTCATGATGGAGCAAGGTTATATTATATGTCATTATTACCATTGCATGTATACAAATAAATTTGAGGATGGAAGTTATATTATCCTATGTTTTTATGTTGATGACATGTTGGTTGCAGGTAAAAACATGCAGGAAATAAATGTACTCAAGAAACAGCTAAGTGAATCCTTTGATATGAAGGATCTGGGGGCAGCTAGAAAAATCCTTGGTATGAGGATAACTCGAGATAGGAAGGAATGGAAGCTAACTTTATCTCAGGAAGAGTACATTAAGAAGGTATTGGATAGGTTTAACATATAGGATGTTAAACTAGTTGGGACTCCTTTGGCAGGCCATTTTAAGTTATCAAAGGAGCAGTGTCCCAAGATAGAGAAGGAAAGAAACCAGATGTCCAAGGTACCTTACTCATCAGCAGTTAGTAGTTTGATGTATGCTATGGTGTGCACTAGGCTTGATATTGCCCATGCAGTGGGAGCTGTGAGTAGATTTATGAGTGATCTAGGTAAAGATCATTGGTAAGTAGTAAAGTGGATCCTTTGGTATTTGAGAGGGACCATGGGGACAATTTTTTGCTACAGTGGATCAGACACCACTTTACGTGGTTATGTAGATTCATACATGGCTAGAGATGTAGACAACATGAGGAGCACGCCAGGTTATATTTACACTGTAGGTGGGACAGCAGTGAGCTAGATTTTATGACTACAGAAGCTGGTGGCTTTGTCAACCACGGAGGCTAAGTATGTTGCTGCCACAGAGGCAAGCAAAGAGATGATTTGGTTACAAAAATTTCTTGAGGAGTTGGGGCATAAGCAGGAGGAATGTAAGCTACATAGTGATAGTCAGAGTGCTATACACCTAGCTAAGAACTGTGCTTTCCACTCCAGGATGAAATATATACAGTTGAGATATCACTTCATCAGGATAGCTTTGGAGGAAGATAAGTTGAAGTTGGAAAAGATTCATATCAGTCAGAATCCTGTAGACATGATGACCAAGGTGGTCACAAGGAATAAACTAAAGCTATGTTCATCTTTGGTTTG
The DNA here is from genome assembly GCA_019776745.2 of Taxus chinensis. NCBI lineage: Eukaryota > Viridiplantae > Streptophyta > Pinopsida > Cupressales > Taxaceae > Taxus > Taxus chinensis. Next base: position 490,068,730 of record CM034154.1, read on the forward strand.
CCTTCGTAGATGATAGTGAAGGGTTAAGAATCTTGCTCAGTGGAAATCATTCTCCAATTGGGAGATTATTATGTTTGTGGAGCCTATTTTCATGTTAGAGTGTAGTACACCTTCTATGTGTTACATTCAGGTATTTTATGGTGGTCCTGCTACCTATGAGCGGTTCAGTTCAGGGGAAAAGCCCCTGAAACAAATTTTCATGGGTGGTTTATTAACCCATGGGTAATGGGTAACCGTTATGGGCTATTTTTGGGCCCATGGTTTTTTCGGTATCCATTTTTTGATACCAATGGTTTTTTGCCCATGTTTTTGATACCCACAGTTTTGTATCAAAATGATTAACCAATTGTCTATTTATATGGTCTTATACATATGATACATAAACAAGAAAATGTATTACAGATGTGTTTTGAATTCAAGTGTGAATTCTGTAGAGTTTGTTGAGCATAGCTCCAAACGGATCTGGGTATTGTATTGAGAGAGTGGAGGCTTGTAATAAAATCTAACCAAGTGATTCTTAGTGGACATAGCCCACATTGGGTGAACCACATTAAATACTATCTATCTGTGTTGTGTTATTTATTCTACACTTTTATTTGAGATCTGTAATATTTTTTGCATATTAGTTTCTACTGTTGCAATTCTGTAAGGGATTATTCTGCATATTTTATCTCTTATTTCCTAACACCTACATACTAGATGAAGAAGCATGCAAACCACTATCATTGCATAGTGGATGTGTAGTAATAATAGTTGTTACAGGCGTATGCATAATGAAATTTTAAACATAAGGTTCCCTCAAGGATGTAGGAATAACAGATACTTCAATATGCGATGATGAAAAATACTTAAGTTGATCTCTTGTAGCATATAGAAGAATATTAATATTAATGCGATTATCTTTTAATAAGTGCATAATATGTTGTGTTTCATCCTAGGGAAGGCCATGGTCATGATTTTCGAAGTGAGTATTGAAGCATTCACCTTAGAAATCATCAATGTTAAGGGTAAAGCAATATTGGCAAAGATATCAGTAGTGAAATAAAATCCAATGGTAAGGACCATTGTGTCATGATGTATGGAAACATAAGGAGGATAGTATCACATAACAACAAGAGATAAATAACCTCTAGGATGAAGGAAAATATTATAGAAGATTTAAGGATTATTCATGATGATAAATAGAAAGCCAAATCCAAAACCAAGAGTGAAGAGTAAGAGTATAAATAATCCTGAGGAGAACTAGGATGGATGCAAATATCAAATCATGAGTCAAGCTCGCCAAAATGTTTTACACCATTTTTATTATTGAGTATAATAAGATTAATTATTTAATTACATTAAGGATATAAAGGGGTGGATACAAGGGGTTATTTTGATTAATTAACTTCCAACATTAATCATTAAATATCATAACAATGCATTCATGCTTATATGATATGATATAATCTCAAAAATATAAGAGGATGAGTACACTTAGTTGATTACATATGGTTATGGAAAGTTTTGAATGTGTAGATAGATAGAATTAGTGAATATGGACCTAATAATTCCCTGACATTGGAATTATAGATAGAAATTAATCTTTGCATGATTGTACAACTATGTCAAGATTGTCCATACAATTTTACACCTACTATAAGGTTTTAGACCTGCTTAGAATCTGGCTCCACAAAATTTTAAGGTTATCACCTACCTAGAAGCATTTTTTGCTATTAAACCCTATATTTCGGTCATGTTATTAATCATTATAAACATTATAAATAACATCTCAAACCCTATCCATGGGTAGGATACCTTACAAAAAAACATTCGTTAGATTGTGGGAACCCTTATGAATTTCCAATGTTAGCACTACTCTAGAGAGGTCTCAAATTGCATGTTGTTAGCCACCTAACATGTGATATTTGAATGAATAAAATTATGGTTTAGGAATTACAATCTCTTTGACAATGCTTGAATTGAGTTTGGCTCTTGCTTAAATAATTGGAGAAGGGATGTTTGAGTTTTTAAAAATAAGATAAACTAGATTTTAACCTAGTATGATGCTTAGAAAAATCATCCAATTGATTTCAAAAATATCAAAAACATGCACATATTCATTTATCTTAGATTCAGGGACTGCTATCCTGGGTGCCTTCTCAAAACTAAACAGTCTACAAGAATATATATGTCATGAATATATTTCTATATGATTCCCATCTTGGAAAGTGAGGTAGTGTTAAATAGATTATATAAGGTTCTAGAAGGGTATCTATCAAAGAACATATGATGACCTGAGGGAATTTCATCCATTTCAATTGTGGATTTTAAAAGTATATGATTGTTTTTCCAGAAAAGATGGAGGATACGTCATACAGTTTGCAGTCGCATTTTCAACCCATTTAAGACCAGATAAATACTTCATAACCAAAAAAAATCAAACTTACACATGGATGAGAAACATAGAAACCAAATTTTACATCTTGTCAATTACATTTTTTATATGGATTTTATGCATTTGACCTTATAATATGTTGACATATCAACGTGTATAATTAATCAAGTTAGACAAGATACCTCATTCTGTACTAGGTGGGGTATAAAGAGTTTGTTTATCTTAATAAGAGTGTATTGTCATAACAAACAGTGTCAAGGGGTAAATTTACAAATTTGAGTGTCTACAACACCATTGATGCATTAACTCTGTGTTGCTAAATAAACACCCTATTTATTTTTGGGCCACTAGTTATAAAAAATGAATACTTGTTGTCCCATTGTTATTCATTCACTTTTGCACCTTGAAATCTCAAAGATTTTTCATATTACTAATGCGGATCAGATCAAGGTTTGCAGTTTTCAAAGTGGTTAAAGACTTAACCAGTTTCTATAACATTCCCATTTTAAACCTTTAGAAATAAGGGAATTGTTTTTTTTGAATAACATTCTTTGTTCTAAATTATCATAATTTAGAACACACGTTTCAAATTTTTAAATAATTTTCTCTATTCTAAATGATCATGATTTAGAACACACATTCAATGCAAATCAATCTCATAACAAATAACCCTATACAGCTGTAATGATACGATGAACCATTGATCTCTTATTTCATGACTCAGAGTTTCATCGATCTCCCATTTCATGACTCGGTTTCTTACCAATCATTCATGTTAATTAAATGTATTGTATACTAAGTATACTTGGTTATTTTACCCTTTTTGGTGTATTGAAGTGTTATGTTTAAGAGGCCTATCTAAATATTTGTTACCGATATTCATCTATTATCCTGCATCTTAAAAGAGGTGACGTAGGACAATGCAACCAACAGCTTGTGATACTTTGGCCAAATATTTACACATGATTTTCATGATCATATTCCTAGATGACATACTCGTCAACAAAATACTTCCTTCACCCCTACTTCATCTGTTATCTAAAATGGTCTTTACTGACTCTTAGTATTCCTCTTGTCCAAGGCTTTACCATAACCCAGATTAGCAACATAGATTGGTATAGAGGACCACTCGCAGTGATTAAGGGTACATAGACATACTCAATTGACCTAGGTTGATTGCATGTGTCTAGTTACCTTTAGTCATCGGGAGTCCATCCCTATAATAAATCATGTTCCTAAACTGACCTAGAGTGTAACCAAGTCAAGTCTGAGTTTATGTATACCTAGATGATCTGATTCAGAAGGGTGTTGCAACATGTTAGCTGCAACATTGTGTCCTCATGAAGGCCCATATTCATGATGAAACATTATTACAGTTTGTGTGTACCAACATCCTACGGAACCACCTCATCTAGAAGTACCTATCTAGCTAAGAGGTTAAATACTTTCTTATCCTTTTAATTTAAGATTTAGTTTTAGCAACCCTACAGAATTTCTAACCTCTTCGATCATTATGGTTGCTAACCATTAATGACTTATAATTTCCATGTAGATTAATCTACAACCAATCCCTCTTCTTGGAGGTTTTTGTTTCATTCATTGGTCTATTAACTTAAGTTTTAGACTTACAATCCAAATCAGCTTAACAACAAAAAGGCTAACTTACTTAACTTAACCAAGTTTACACATGACTGAATTTAGATTATGATTCCTTGATATTAGAATTCATTAAAATGAAGTCTAATTCTTATATATATATATTCATCCATTTTCCATTACCTTAATTTGATTTAAGGTTTGCTAAGAAGAGGTATAATTTCCTCTTTCCGAATATCCCTTGGGTATTATACCCAAAAAGGATAGTAACAAATATTTAATTCTGAAGACTAATTGTCTTTCCCTTAACATATATTCGTTAGGGTCCATTGCAAAAATTACTTATACAAAAACCATATGTAATTTACTTATCTATTATTGTCAATGAATAAACCGTATTGACCTAGTTGAGTGCTCATCTATACATGACAACTTAAAATTTGCAATTAACAATAGAATAGAGTATCAATATTCTTCTTCTCTATTTCATTTGAGTCCAACTGAATAATCCAAAACATATATGTTTACAAGAGAATAAGAATAAGCTTACAATCCCCTTGCAGTAATTCTAAAAGATAGTGGCACATCAAAGATTAATAACACTCAATCCCTTTTCCATTTAAAAAACAAAATACATATTTTATAGATCTAAACATTTAAGACATCTTTCATGTTAATCAACATGTATAAGATTAAGTAAAATTTACAAATTTTCCCTTTTTGAATTATATCTCAAAAAGAATAATAATTCCTCATTAAAGATACAACCTTTAAGTAAACACAAGAATCATCATACTAGAACTTGTCTTCTTTTATCACTTACAGAATCCATCTGCAAAAATTGCTAGCACGGGTCAATTCATCGAACTAAGCATGATAAGAACTAAACATTAAAATGATGTGCTTTTGACTAACTGTCTCATAAAAAGGACTCTTCTTTTATGAAACATTTAAGCAATTTAGATAGATATCGCATAAGAAATAAGTATCAAAAAGAGAGATCACAAGAACAATCCACATTACTTTAAGTAAGGAACATGACCAATTAGCATTCTTAAGTCAACAATTTCATAAGAAAATCTACAACAGATAAGTAATATTACATCTAAATTTACTTATCTGTTTCATACTGTAATGCCTATAGTTCATTCTTGATTCAAACAAAGGTTCAAGAAGAATATTAACTCTAACAATTCTCAGAAGAGAATTATTTTAAAGGAACAATGAATCACAATACTTATCTTTTAACATAATTCTCATTTAATATAAAAGGTCAAATTAATTTTACCCTTAAAGAATGGAATTTAGAATGAACCAACAACATCCTAAAATAAGAATTCCCATATTTCCAACACTTAATCCAATTTTTAATTCAATTTCAATTAATCAAATCAATAGGAATAAGAAATGTAGGTTTTCCATCCAATTACCCATTTAGCCTCAACAGGGTTAGTAAAGATGAGAAACAACAAAATAGTTGAAAGGAAATCAACTTAAGTCATCCTTTGTGTTCAATGAAGACAACATTGGATTCAAAATTTAGAGAAGAGAAAGAATAGAAAGTAAATCCTTTCACATTTCAAAGAAAAACAATGATGCATAGCCAACTCAAAAAGAGAAAGAAGATCCCAATAATCCATCCTATTAAAAGGTTAAACACAGTTGATGTTCCAAGAAGACTAAAAGCCTCCTTACCTAACAACATCCAAATTCAACAACCACTGCCATACAAACAACAAGCTTGAAATTGAATCAATATGAGAATAACAACTTAAACTAGCAAGACAGAGCCGAAGAGAGGGCTTCTCGTCAAATAAAGAGAACAATCACTGCAACACAAAACTGATGCAAGTTTTTAAAGCAACAAGCTCAGCAACAAAATTATTTAATTCTTTCCAACACAAAAAGCATCAATAGAGAAGCTTTCTCCTTTTCCAATCAGAGAGTGGAAGAGAACAACGATGAATTAGAATTCCAAGAGAGATCTTGATTTCTTTTCAAATACAATACATACAAACGAAAATAACAAAAACAATTTTTCCTTCCCAAACCCATCTTCAAGTTACCCAGACCCCTTAACTTTTTCACAAAAATCAAGGAGCAGCATACAAGTTGGGAAAAATTTTCAATCTTATAACTAATCATAGAGAAAAACAACCAAAATGACAAGACTCTAACCAGACACTCAAAGTCGAGTTCAACAGAGAAGATAAGACTATAACGCCCCTTCCCCAATTTATGATAGCAGGACAACTATCAACCCTATCATCAAATCATTGAAGTAAAAGAATCATCCAGATCCAAAACAAGTAGGATTTAACAATCTTCACCCACCTTACAAGTATAAGAAACCAAATTAACATTATGCAATTTCAGACAGGTGCTACCATGCATAAAGAAATTTCAAAATCAAAGAACCAAAACTTAGGTTATCTCCCCTCATAGCAGTGACTCAAGCTTCTGCATAGTCAACAGAGGTCCCATAAATCACAACGTATAAGATCTAAGTGAAGTAACTTAGCTACTGTTACTCTCAACAAGTTGAATCCACAAGAAAACAACAATCCAAAAACCCATTTCATCATGATCTTAACAGCATTGATAAAATTTACACCCACTTCAAGTTTCAACTGAAAACATCAATTTTCTTACCTTCTCTTAGCAAGGGAAGATAACCTTGATCAAATATTAAAACAATCATTGTTTTTCATTAAACCATTTTAGCATAGGAGATCAAAAATCCACATGACTTAAGAAACATTCCAGTTTCAAATAAGATAAACACGATTTACTCACATATGCATCAAGAAAATACCCATATTGAATCTTTTCCAAATAAAAAACTCAAGCAAAAGATCACAACAAAATACACCAAGGCATTTCCACAAAACCATTTGTTTCTAAGAGTAGAGTTGTTCTTATGAAGATGTTTAATAAAAAGTAGAACTATTTAATAAGAAGAGCCTATCATGCCTGATAAATTTTCTTGTTGATTTGTAGAAGACCTCCAGCCGAGCCTCTCAAAGACCTCTTCTTTCCAAAACAACGTCAACATTCAAATATCCCAACTTCCTCCATGTTTCCACAGGTTACTAAATAGTTTGAGGATGCTCAAGATCACTATGGATCAAAAAATAGGCTTGCTGGTTCAAAGAACCAGAACCACATGCAGAGCAAAAAAACAAGAAAGATCAAAATGACAAACAACTTCCACAAAACCCACTTCTCATCTTTCCTAGGAAATTTCTTTTCTGTAATCAATGTCATTAAATGCATTAAATGAAAATTCCCTCTCTTTTCTTACGCCACCACCACTTCAAATTTGGCGAAGTTGATTTCAAAAATTAACATATGTTTTTAAATTTAGCAATGATGCCAGCTAGGCATCCTACCTACCTTCCTTGCCTCTGCAAAACTTGGAAAATTAAGATGTAAGGACTGATATTTAATTCTCATCAATATATTAGAAACCACCGCTAGTAACCTTCCATTTTCCACATAACCCATAGGTTCCCTTTAGGATTAGTAATAGTTTAGGTCACCTTAGCATTGGTTAGGTTTCCATCTTAGTTCTTAGGTTAGTTCAAAACTCACAACCAAATAACATACCATCTTAGGTTAGGTCATAACCCCCATAGGTTATAATCCATATAGGGTAGGGCACTGCAAAAACATTTTAGGCGTCAACTGTAATAGTTTAGTAATAGGTCCTAGGTAAGTATTATTACCTTAGGTCAAAATCCAATAGGGAAAACATTACAGTTTGGGTCAAATCCGAATAGCAACAAGCATTCTGACCAAGGTTAAGGAATTTGCCTTATTAGCCCCATAACAAATCCTCAATCTACTTATGCTGATCAATGTTATAAAACACTTATAAAGGAGGTCCATGTTCAACATTAACAACATGATGCCAGGTAAGGACACCTGTACCATATTCATGTAATCATAACCAAAATAAGACTCAGTTCTTCATTACCTTTTCATTTCCAGATGTCAGTTAACAAGATGACAATAAAGAAGAACTGAATCATACCTTGGATCAATAGATTGATTCAAGGTGTGATGTTAACATATGGAAAATGTGAAAACAACGGTATAGATATACAACTTATAATTCACATAGCAGAATGGCTTCACTTCCAAGTAAATAGAGTTACAACAAGCATGAATTTTAGACAGTAATAACTTATCCATTGCAAACATGATTTTCAACGTCAAAAGAATACACCTTCCTAAGACAAATCACATGTCAATGTTTGCAATGTCAAAAGTGGAAGTCATCATAGTAACAGTCATGACCAAGACGTTACATACCTTCCTCCTTAAAAGAATCATCATCCCGATGATTAACTTAATCAAACCATTAAAGTTTAGGACAAAAATTAATTATTGTCCTTCCATTCATATGTTCATAACAGAACTAAATTTGAAAAATTCAATTTTTCAAAACAGTATTTAAAACAACTGTCAAATAGTTTAGTAACTGCTCAAGTTTGGCAGATTTAACATCAAAATATGAATAAAATTTTTAGATTTTATCAATTTTTCAGAATCAATTCTAATAGCACAAGTATGGAAAATTAGATCTCATATCTTTGAGATTTTCCCAAGTTTCACTTTCTTCGTTAAACCGGTCCCACTAGACCTTACATTGACTTATTTCACAATTTCTTAAGTACAACTGACAAGTTTCTAGCACTCGAATAGGCTTAACCATGATTATTCCTGGGTCTTGGACCTACAAGGAATTCCAATTCAACACATGTGATAAATCTGAAATGTATTTCTTAAGAAAATAAATATGGAAAACATCATGCATTCATGATAAAGCAGGAGGTAGAGCTAAATGATAAGCTATAGGGTTGATTACTTCAACAATTTCAAAGGGTCCCACATAATGAGGTGATAACTTAGTATCCTTACCAAAAGTTATAGAACTCTCTTTTGTCTTAACCTGAATAAATACCTTCTCACCAAGTTAAAATTTCCTACCCACCCACTTTAAGTTTGTGTAACTCTTTTGCCTATCGAAAACTTCCTTCAAGTGTTCACAAATAATTTTAACTTGTTGTTCCATTTTTTTAAGGATTTCTGGCCCAATTACTTCTCTATCCTTAATGTTGTCCAAGCTAACAGGGGTTCTGCATTTTCTTTCGTATAGTGCTTCAAAAGGTTCCATTTTTAGAGAGGCATGATATGTGTTATTATAAGAAAACTCTACTAATGGAAGGTACTCCTCCCATTTATACTGTTGATCCATGTAATACCTTTGTAACATATCCTCTAAAACTTGATTAAGTTTTTCAGTTTGTCCATCCGTTTCCAAATGATATGCAAAACTGAAATTCATCTTAGTTCCCATAGCTGCATTAAGCATTTGCTAAAATCTTGATGTCATTCTCAGATCTCTATCCGACTTGATCAATTCAGGTACTCCATGTAGCCTGAAAATCTCATGCACAAATATTCTTGCTAACATAAGTGAATCATCCTTTAGATTACCAGAAATAAAGTGTGCCACCTTGGTTAGTTTATCCATAACAACCAGAATAACATCATGTTTATTCTTTGACATAGTCAACCCCTAAACAAAATCCAGAGTTATCACTTGAAATTTGTACTGTAGAATGTTGTGAGGGTACAATAAACTGGATGGAAGCATATGTTCCACTTTAACATGTTGACGCTTTAAAAAATGTGTCACAAATTCCATCACACCCTTTTTCATCCCTTTCTAGAAATATTGTTGTTTTATATCAACTAGCATCTTTGTAATGCCAGGATGTCTAGAAAAAGGTGAGTTGTGAAATTCAACTAATAATTTCTTTCTTAAATAATTTTCCAAAGGTATGTATACCCTGTTTTCAAATCAAAAAATTCCTTCATTGTCAAAATGAAAACCTTTATATCTCACATCATTTGGATTTGCAAAAAGTGCTATCTTTACTTGTTGAAAATAGGAATAAGATTCCATGACACTTTTTACCTCGTCTTTAAATTGAGTTCTCAATGTTATAAGAGAAGAAATGTGCTTCCTATGACTTAGAGCATCTGCTACTCTATTTTCCTTTCCTTTAATATAGCTTATATCAAAATCATACTGAGATAGAAATTCTAACCATCTTCATTGTCTTGCATTCAGGTTTGGTTGAGTAAAAATATACTTCAACCCAAGATGATCAATTTTTAGTTCAAAAGGCTTAACGAGAAGGTAATGTCTCCATATTTGAAGTGCATGAACAATGGCAGCAAGCTCTAGGTCATGTGGAGCATAATTCCATTCATGTAACTTGAGTTTTCTACTTTCATAAGCTATGACATGATCATCCTGCAACAGAACACCTCTAAGACCCTCCCCAGATGAATCCGTTACAACAGTAAAGTCCCCATTTGGATCAGGTACAGTCAAAATAGGTGTTGTAGTTAACTGATCCTTTAGAATCTTAAAAGAAGATTCACATTTGTCATTCCAAACAAATTTTTTGTCTTTCTTCTGTAATGTAGTTATTGGTGCAACAATCTTAGAAAAATCTTTAACAAAATTTCTAACCAACAAGACCCATGAAGCTTCTAACTTCATGCACATTCTTGGGTGCGGGCCACTCAGTTATAGCTACAATATTTGAAGGATCAAAAAATATTCCATTATTGCTTATAAGTTTATAACATGCCCCAAATAGTGCACTTCTGTGTCATAGAAAGAACATTTAGACAACTTACCATATAACTTTCTCTTTCTCAAGATCTCTAAGACTATCTTCAAATGCTCATGATGTTCTTCAATGCTCTTAGAGTATATGAGAATATCATCCAAGAATACAAGCACAAACTTGTCCAAGTATTCTTGAAAAATATTATTCATCAAATTCATAAAAGCGGCAGGGGCATTTGTCAACACAAAAGGTAAAACTGTGAATTCGTAATGCCCATACCTTGTTCTAAAAGCTATTTTATGTATGTCTTCATCCTTTATTCTCAACTGATGATATCCAGATCAAAGATCTATTTTGGAATACACCGATGCTCCATGCATCTGATCAAACAAATCATCAATTCTAGGAAGCGGATATCGGTTCTTGATAGTTTCCTTGTTCAACATTCTGTAATCAATGCACAATCTAAGTGTGCCATCCTTCTTTTTCACAAAAATTACTGGTGCTCCCAAAGGTGAGACACTTGGTCTTATCAAACCTTTTGAAAAAATTTCTTGCAACTGAGCCTTAAGCTCTACCAATTCAATGGTATTCATTCTATAAGGTGCCTTGGATATAGGCTCAGTTCCTGGTTTGATCTCGATCATGAAGTCAAACTCCTGTTTAGGTGGAAGACCCAGTAACTCTTCTAGAAATACATCTCTGAAATTTTGTAAAAAAGGATTTTTTCCATAAGATCATTACATTCTTCTGCAATTGTATAAATCTTTACTGCATATAAGGTACAACCTTTGTTTTTGGCTTTTTTGAGTTGCATTGCTGACAACTTCCTAACTTGAAATCTCATGTTTTACACCTTGAATGACTGTTGTTTTCTACAGATCATCTAAATAGCTAATCTATTTTTCAAAACAATCAACCTTTTCTTTATGCTCAGCTAGCCAGTTAACACCTATGATTACATCATAAGACCCCAAAGGAGCAACATAAAGGTCAACTTCTGTGGAAAAACTAGGCAAGTCAAGGACTGCTCCAAAAAGACACATACTAACCATATGAACAACATTATTTCCATAATGCACAGTCCATAATTTATCCATTTTCTCAACTTTTATTTTTAATTTCAAAGCTAACTTAGTAGAAATAAAACATTCAGTAGCTCCAGTATCAAAAAGTATAGTCACAGGTATACCGAATAACTTTCCCATAACTTCTATGGGTGTGACTTGATTTTCATCTTGCTTGTCAGCTACCACAGCATGTATCCTATGTTGCTGATTGTGGTCATCCTTCTTCAAAGGAAAGTGACTCACATAATGGTCCTTGCCACAATTAAAATAGCCTCCAATAGGCCCCTTCCTAGGCTCAAATTTATTTCCAGCCTTGAAGTTATCATTCTGGCTTCCATAGGACTTCTTCCCATTATTATTGTTCTTGAAAAAGTTGTTCTACATACTAGCAACATGTTTTTTTGTCACTGTTCTCTTATTATTATCAGTGGTAAAAAAAATTTCATGCCAAACCTCTTCCAGGGTCCCTTTTTAGGTGCAAGAGATGAAGAAGAGTTTAGAACCTTCTTTCTAATTTCCTCTCTATGAGAAGAGATTGCTCTTAATTTTTGTTCTTGCCTTATGGCCTTTTCAACAAATCCTTCCATAGTGGTTAGAATCTGAACATCCACCTCGCCTCCTATAATGGGATTTAATCCCATAATAAATTTTTGTATCCTAAACTTCTCGTCAGTTTGATACTGAGGCACGTACTTAAGGAGTTTAGTAAACCTTTCCCAATACTCTATCACAGTTAACTTTCCTTGAGATAAGTTCTGAAATTTAGTCATTTTCTGATCATAGAAAAGTTGAGGCAGCCACCGTTGCCTAAAGTAACTTTTAAATTGATCCCAAGTTATGTATGCTAATCTTGCCTTTTTATTTTCAGGCTGATTAGGTATGTTTACATTACTGTTATCAACACCAGGATTCCCTCCATTGGTGTTGTCCAAAGGAGGTGGTTGATCATCATTATCAACATCTTCTTCCTCCTCCTCATTGCCCATTACTTGTTCCAGTATAGCCAAGTGATCTCTCATGTCCAACAGGGCAGCAAGGATCTCATCGAGTTTTTAGGCAGTATCTTCTTCTCCACCCGGTGGCAGGTTGTTTGCAACATTTCCTCTTATTCTAACCATTTTTAGTTTAACAAGAAAATGTAAGTTTTATCGGATTATGGATGTATTAGGTCCAAGAGCTGCAACCTTTAGCTCTGATACCAAGATGTAACATTCCCATTTAAGACTTTAGAAACAAGGAAAAATTTATTTTTTTTTGAATAATGTTCTCTACTCTAAATAATTATTATTTAGAACACACATTCCATTTAGATTAATGTTCTCTATTCTCAAATTCATAATATGGAACACACATTCCATGCCATTCGATCTCATAACAGATAACCATATGTAACTATAATGACTTAATGAAGTTTCATCGATCTCTCATTTCATGACTCAGTTTCTTACCGATCCTTCATGTTAATTCAATGTATTGTATACTAAGTATACTTGGTTCTTTTACCCTTTTTGGGGTATTGAAGTGTTTTGTTTAAGAGGCCTATCTAAATATTTGTTACCAATATTCATCTGATATCCTACATCTTAAACTAGGTGATGTAGGACAACGCAACCAACAACTTGCAATACTTTGGCCAAAGATTTTCACATGCTTTGCATGATCATATTCCTAGATGGCATACTCATCGATGGAATACATCCTTCACCCCCACTTCATCTGTTATCTAGAATGGTCTTTACTGACTCTTGTCAGTCCTCTTGTCCAAGGCTTTACCATAACCCAGATTAGCAACATAGATTGGTATAGAGGACCACTCGCGGTGATTAGGGGTACATAGACATACTCAATCGACCTAGGTTGATTGCATGTGTCTAGTTACCTTTAGTCATTGAGAGTCCTTCCCTATACAAAATCATGTTCCTAAACCGACCTAGAGTGTAACCAAGTCAAGTCCGAGTTAATGTATACCTAGATGATCTGATTCGAAAGGGTGTTACGACATGTCAGCTGCAACATTGTGTCCTCATGAAGGCCCATCTTCATGATGACACATTATTGCAGTTGGCATGTACCAACATCCTACGGAACCACCTCATCTAGAAGTACATATCCAGCTAAGAGGTTAAATACTTTCTTATCCTTTTAATTTAAGATTTAGTTTCAACAACCTTGTAGAATTTCTAACCTCTTCGATTGTTAAGATTTCTAACCATCAATGACTTATAATTACCATGTAGATTAATATTTAACCAATCCCTCTTTTTGGATGTTTTTATTTCATTCATTGGTCTATTAACTTAAGTTTTAGACTTACAATCCAAATCAACTTAACAACAAAAAGGCTAACTTACTTAACTTAACCAAGTTTACGCATGACTGAATTTAGATTATGATTCCTTGATATTAGACTTCATTAAAATGAAGTCTAATTCTTATATATATATATATATATATATATATATATATATATATATATATATATTCATCCATTTTCCATTACCTTAATTCGAGTTTAAGGTTTGCTAAGAAGAGGTATAATTTCCTCTTTCCAAATATCCCTTGGGTATTATACCCAAAAAGGATAGTAACAAATATTTAATTCCGAAGACTAATTGTCTTTCCCTTAACATATATTTGTTAGGGTCCATTGCAATAATTACTTATAAAAAAAACCATATGTAATTTACTTATCTATTATTGTTAATGAATAAACCATATTGACCTAGTTGAGTGTTCATCTATGCATGCCAACTTAAAAGTTGCAATTAAGAGTAGAATAGAGTATCAATACTCTTTTTCTCTATTTCATTTGAGTCCAACTGAAATAATCCAAAAACATATATGTTTACAAGAGAATAAGAATAAGTTTACAATCCCCTTGTAGTAAGCCCAAAAGATAATGGCACATTAAATATAAATAACACTCAATCCCTTTTCAATTTATAAAAAAATACATATTTTACATATCTAAACATTTTAAACATCTTTCATGTCAATCAACACTGATAAGATTAAGTAAAATTTACAACTTTTCCCTTTTTCAATTACATCTCAAAAAGAATAATAATTCCTCATTAAAGATTTAGCCTTTAAGTAAACATAGGAAGCATCATACTAGAACTTGTCTTCTTTTATCACTTACGGAATCCATCTGAAAAAATTACTAGCACGGGTTAGTTCATTGAACTGAGCATGATAAGCACTAAACATTAAAACAACATGCTTTTGACTAACTATCTCATAAAAAGAACTTTGATTTTATGAAACATTTAAGTAATTTAGATAGATATCACATAAGAAATAAGGATCAAAAAGGGAGATCACATGAACAATCCACATTACTTCAAGTAAGGATCATGATCAATCAACATTCTTAAGTCATCAATTTCATAAGAAAATCTACAATAGATAAGTAATATTGCATCCCAATTTACTTATTTGTTTCATACTATAATGTTTATAGTTCATTCTTGATTCAAACAAAGGTTCAAGAAGAATATTAACTCTAACAGTTCTCAAAAGAGAATTATTTTAAAGAAACGATGAATCAAAATACTTATCTTTTAACATAATTCTCATTTAATATAAAAGGTCAAATTCATTTTACCTTTAAAGAATGGAATTTAGAATGAACCAACAACATCCTAAAACAATAATTCCCATCTTTCCAACACTTAATCCAATTTTCAATTCAATTTCAATTTATCAAATCAATAGGAATAAGAAATGTAGGTTTTCCATCCAATTACCCATTTAGCCTCAACAGGGTTAGTAAAGATGAGAAACAACAAACAGTTGAAAGGAAATCAAATTAAGTCATCCTTTGGTGTTCAATGAAGACAACATTAGATTCAAAAATTTAGAGAAGAGAAAGAATAGAAAGTAAATCCTTTCACATTTCAAAGAAAAACAACGATGCATAGCCAACTCAAAAAGAGAAAGAAGATCCCAATAATCCATCCTATTAAAAGGTTAAACATAGTTGATGCTCCAAGAATTCTGAACGAATCCTTACCTAACAGCATCCAAATTCAACAACCACCGCCATGTAAACAACAAGGTTGAAATTGAATCAATATGAGAATAACAACTGAAACTAGCAAGACAGAGCCGAAGAGAGGGCTTCTCGTCAAATAAAGAGAACAATCACTGCAACACAAAACTGATGCAAGTTTTTAAAGCAACAAGCTCAGCAAATGAAATTATTTAATTCTTTCCAACACAAAAAGCATCAATAGAGAATCTTTCTCCTTTTCCAATCAGAGAGTGGAAAATAATAACGATGAATTAGAATGTCCAAGAGATATCTTGATTTATTTTCAAAGACAATACATATAAACAAAAATAACGAAAACAATTCTGCCTTCCGAGACCCATTTTCAAGTTACCCAGACCCCTTAATTTTTTCACAGAAATCAAGGAGCAACATACAAGTTGGGAAAGAGTTTCAAGCTCCAAACCAATCACAAAGAAAAATAACCAAAATGACAAGACTCCAACCAAACACTCGAAGTCGAGTTCAACAGAGAAGAGAAGACTATAATGCCCCTTCCCCAGTTTATGACAGTAAGACAAACTATCAACCCTATCATCAAATCATTGAAGCAAAAGAATCATCCAGATCCAAAACAAGTAGGCTTTAACAATCTTCACCCACCTTACAAGTATAAGAAACTAGATTAACATTATGCAAGTTCAAATAGGTGCTACCATGCATAAAGAAATTTTAAAATCAAAGAACCAAAACTCAGGTTATCTCCCCTCATAGTAGTGACTCAAGCTTCTGCACAGTCAAAACAGGTCCCAGACATCACAACGTATAATATCTAAGTGAAGTAACTTAGTTACTGTTACTCTCAACAAGTTGAATCCACAAGAAAACAACAATCTGAACACCCATTTCATCATGATCTTAACAACAGTGATAAAATTTACACCCACTTCCAGTTTCAACTAAAAACATCAATTTTCTTACCTTGTCTTAGCAAGGGAAGATAACCCTGATCAAATCTTAAAACAATCATTGTTTTTCATTAAACCATTTTAGCATAGGAGATCAGAAGTCCACACGACTTAAGCAACATTCTAGTTTCAAATAAGATAAACATGATTTACTCACATATGCATCAATAAAATACCCATATTGAATATTTTCCAAACAAAAAACTCAAGTAGAAGATCACAACAAAATACACCAAGGAATTTCCACAAAACCATTTGTTTCTAAGAGCATAGTTGTTCTTATGAAGACGTTTAATAAAAAGTAGAACTATTTAATAAGAAGAGCCTATCATGCCTGATAAATTTTCTTGTTGATTTGTAGAAGACCTCCAGTCAAGCCTCTCAAAGACCTCTTCTTTCCAAAACAACGTCAACATTCAAATATCCCAACTTCCTTGACGTTTCCACAGGTTTAGAAACAGTTTGAGGATGCTCGAGATCACTATGGATCAAAAAATAGGCTTGTTGGTTTGAAGAACCAGAACCACATGCAGAGCAAAAAAACAAGAAAGATCAAAATGACAAACAACTTCCACAAAACCCACTTCTCATCTTTCCTAGTAAATTTCTTTGTCGTAATCAATGTCATTAAATGCATTAAATGAAACTTCCCTCTCTTTTCTTACGCCCACTCGCCAATTCAAATTTGGCGAAGTTGATTTCAAAAATTAATATGTCATTTTTAAATTTGGCAATGATGTCATCTATGCATCCTACCTACTTCCTTGCCTCCGCCAAATTTGGAAAATTAAGATGTAAGGACTGAGATTTAATTCTC
Organism: Taxus chinensis; assembly: GCA_019776745.2. NCBI lineage: Eukaryota > Viridiplantae > Streptophyta > Pinopsida > Cupressales > Taxaceae > Taxus > Taxus chinensis. The sequence goes on from CM034154.1 coordinate 490,086,208, forward strand.
ATTAATACCTTAGAAACCACTGAAACTAACCTTCCATTTACCACGTAACCCATAGGTCATCTTAGCATTGGTAAGGTTTCTGTTAGTGCAAATCAGCAGCACCCCCTAAATGACCTTCAGATCTGCACCTGAGAATTGTGTCATTTAGTGTGATTACACAACATGGAATCTTTTCCCCAAGTGTGGGACTTGCAAAAATGGAAAAAAAAATCTCCAGATTAAAGGTTGGTTCCTCTACTCCTCTGATCAGATGTATGCATGAAATTTTACAGAGGTTTAACTCAAAATTCTACCCTAATTCTACAAAGGAGACAAGAATAGAAAGAAAAGAAGATAAAACTAAACTGACAAGGTGATACACCAAAGGAATGGTGAACATCTATTTCTGTAGATTGAAACAAATTATAAAAATGCAACACAAATCATGCAAAAATTGCTAAAATTGTAATGAAATATTAGGATAGAGAAAACAATAAAAGAAAGGATTGAAAAATCATTCACAAAGCTTGCATTGTCATTTCCATTTTTAAATATAGTGCATTACAATAGCAAGGAGGTAGAAAATGTGTTTTAGTCCTAACAAAGGTCTAATATTCCACAAATTCACTTGCTAGGGTGAAGGGGGGAGCCTGTAGAACATAAAAAACATCTAACCTTTTACAAATGAGCCAAATCTGGCTTTTAACAATGAAAACCCAAGTTCACGAAGGAAAAACATGGGAAAATTGAAAGTAATGATTCAACCACTAACCAGATCCATCAAAATAGCATGGGTACCCTTAAAATTTCATTCCCCAAGATTTTTGACCATGTTGAAGAAGAATGGAAGCCATACTGCATTAAAAATGGTGGTTGAATGTCGGTTCTACTCTTTTTCCCATGCCAAAGGCGTTTTTTCATTTTTCTCTCACTAAACTCCACCAAATTTTTTTTAATATTCCATCATGTATAGGACTTCAATAGCTTTCCAATAACACCAAAATCGAGAAAAACTAAGCTTTGGATTGAAATATATGCCCCTTTGAAGATTTAGGGAAAAACTGGGGCAAAAATCAGGTCGGCGGGCTGAAACCTAAAATTTTTCTCCCTTTTTGAGTTTGGGAAAAATTCCCCAAAAATCTCCACTCCCCGCCACTCCACTACCATGTGGCACTTTCTTATTCATCCATAAGTTTAAATGGCCATTTTACACTTTTTGGAATTTTGGAAAAAATTCCAAAATTTCTCCGCGCCCCGCCACTTCGGGACACGTGTCACTTCCTCATTCGCTACGGGCATGCACTCCAAATTTTCCCTTTATGCTGCTGGCCACTTTGGCCAAATTTTCAAATTCTCCCTGTGTGTCTGACTCCCACCATGGCTAGACATGTTTCATCCTCCAGTTGGTCCACGGGCCTTCGCAAAATTTCTTTTCCTCCTCCTTGGCAGGCCTATGGGCCTATTTTTTCCTTTTACGCCTTCTACTATTTTGGAAAAAAACCAAAATTTACTCCACCCCTCTGAATCCCACCAGCCTCATGGACATGTGGCACATTCTCATTTGATGTGGGGATTCTTGGGGAAAAATTTTCTTTGTGCCATTTTTAGAAATTTTTCCAACTTACCCCCACTGGTCTGACCTCCGCCGCCACATGGCACCTCCTCATTTGTCGCGGGCTTCAAACCATTTGTTTCCTCTGCGGGCCCACAGGAAAAAAAATTTCTTTACGCCCCACTACCACTTGGTGATTTTTTCAACTTACCTCTGCTAACCTACCATTACGTCGCCACGTGACACATTCCTATTAGTTGCAGGCCTTCTTGGGGAAAATTTCCCTCAAAAAATCTGCTGAGCCATAACTTGCAAAATATAAGGAGTTAGAAGGAAAATTTTACCTTTCTAGAAAGGTGAGAAAATCCTCTATCTGATGAATCCATTTCCATAAATTTTGAGTTCCTAAAATGTGGAAAAACTTGACTGAGGCACAAGGAAGGAAGGATTGAAAGAAAGTTAGTCAAAAATAAGCAAGGGGCTTATTTTGGATAACAATTTTGGCGACTCAAGGGGGTCATCCTCCTACTGGATGAATGATCAGTGACCTTTGAAGCATCCATTGGGCATGGAGTCATCAACTTAACTACTTGGTACTCTTAACTCATTAGAAAATTTCAAGGAAGAAGATCGTGAGAGTAGAACATCACTTGATCTGGAGCATGGCCTGTAAAGATGCATCCTTGGGACAACAAATATTGTGCTAAAGCACTTAGGGAAATGTGAAACTAAGATAAAACAAAATAATGTGCACAAGCACTTGGAGGAATGAAAATATAAGCTAATATGTACAAGGTGAGGAGTTTCCCTTCTAGTAGCAATGCTTTAGATGGATTCCATTAACTGGAATTTACAATTCTTCACCATACAATGTAGACAATTAGAAGGCATTTTTGTTCTTATATTTTGTGACCATGTAGGGGTCACTCCAAATGGCATCAAACTTTGAATGCATTCCTGGCTTTTCTCGGTCTACATCCCATTTCAACACTAAATCTCCAACTTGGAAGGTTCTAGCCTTAGCTTTCCTATCAAAGGTTCTCTTGATCATGGCTTGGCCCTCCTTCATTGTTTGGGCTGCATGCTCTCTAATTTCTTGGAGTTCCATCAATTTTGCATATCTAACCTCCATGGGTTCAAAATCCAACAATTCTAGTTTCTTCATGAGTTCCAACATTGGCAACTCAAGTGACATAGGTAAGATTGCCTCTCTTCCATAAACAAGTCTAAATGGAGAGTTACTGATGTATCTCTTGGGAGTTATCCTATCAGCCCATAAGGCTGATTTCATTTTAGTGTGCCAAGTCCTTCAATTTTCATCAAGAGTCCTCTTGATGATATTTAATAGGTTCTTATTGGTGGACTCAGCTTGGCCATTACCTTGAGGGTAATAATTTGATGAACTGCTTAGATAGATCCCATTCTTAACAACCCATTCAGTTACCTTTAATCCTATGAATGCCAATGCATTATCTGATATTATAGTGGTAGGTATATCAAATCTAGTTACTATCCCCTCATAGAAGTCTAGAATTCTAGATTCATTTGCCTCTTTGAGTTCCACCGCCTCAGTTCATTTGGTGAAGTAGTCTATTGCTGTTAGAATCCACTTGTGTCCTTGGCTTGAGTTTGGGTTAATTAATCCAATGAAGTCCAAACCCCATTGCATGAATGGCTGGTCAACTAAAATTGGGTGCAATGGAAGGGCTGCTAATCTTTCCTTTCCTGTAAAGAATGCACAATTTTTGCACCTCTTGATCCACACATAACAATCACTAAACACCTTAGGCCAATAATAGCTAGCCTTCATAATCTTGAGGGCTATAACTCTTGGAGAAAAAATACCCCCAGCTGATCCACCATAGAACTCTTCTAACATTCTCTTAATTTGATTTTTCCCAATGCATCTCAACAGCACTCCATTTATATCCTTTTTGAACAAGACACCATCAACAAGTGCATATGGGATAGCCTACAACCTAAAGTGTCTTCTCTTTGTTTTGTTCATCTATGGAGGGCATAGGCCTATTCGTAAGAAGTGCATTATGTCTTGGGTCTAGCAAGGAGTGAGCATACCACCATTCTCTTCTTGAACTCCTTCTTGTTCTTGGTTGTCTTACAACACCAAAACAACATCCTTCCCATTGCTTTCTTCCATTGATTTTCTCAAGAATAGCTGCTCACATAATCTCTTTCCTCAAACTAGATTGGTGACTTTGATCTCAATGTCATACTCCATGACATGAGTAATCTACCCTGCACATTTTTCATTTAGGTCTTTGTTGAGGAGGAAGTCCTTAACTCCCACATGAGAAACAAACAGTTGAACCTTGTTGTTTGAAACTAGATGCTTAAATTTATTCAAACTCCTAATCACTACAAGAACATGTTTCTCAATGAAGGAATACATTACCTCATATTCCTCCAAGCTTTGGTTAAAGAAGGCAATTGGATGCTCTACATTTTCTTTGTTCTGTTGTACTAAAATTATAGAAATTGTATCATCACCGCCAAATGCATAAAGGATAAAATCCTTAGAGAAATCTGGTTTAATGAGAGTTGGAGCTTGTGAGATAGCCTCCTTGATTCCCTCAAAACTTTCCTTACCTTCAGTTGTCCATTTGAAATCCACACTTTTCTTTAACATCATAGTTATTGGATTGATAAGGGCTGCAAAGTTTGGAACAAACCTTCGAACAAAATTTATTCTTCCCAAGAAAATCTAAAGGGACTTCTTGTGGCTTGGTAATGGCAGTACTTTTATTGCTTCAACCCTCTATGGATCAATTGTTAATCCCTCTTTGGAAACAATGTGGCCAAGGATATTTCCTGCATGAGATAGAAAAATTCATTTTTTGGGATTCAAGGATACCCCAAATCTTCTACATCTTTATAACACTTGCCTCAAATGAAAGAGATGATCTGCTTCACTTTTAGAAAATACAGTAATATCACCTAGGTATATCAGCACTATTTTGTTGATCAATTCTTTGAACGTCATATCCATTTCCTCTTGGAAGGTAGCTCTGGCGTTAGACATCCCAAATGGCATTTTTCTATATGCATAGGTTCCCCATTTGGTGGTGAAGGCTATTTTGAATTGATCATCTTCCTTTACCATGATCTAATTATACCCTGAATAACCATCTAACAATGAAAACCTCTCAGAGCCAGCAACAACTTGCAAAATCTACTCCATAAAAGGAAGTGGGTAATGATCTTTAAGGGATGCTCTATTCAAATATCTAAAGTCTACACACAATCTGATTTCTCCAATCTTATTTCTAACTGGAACCAAGTTTTCTACCTAGCTAGAATTCTTGATGAGAAATATGATACTTGCATCTATTAACTTATTCAATTCCCTCTTCATGAGAGGCTCTATGTGTGGATTGACTAGCCTTTGCTTTTTCCTGATGGGTTTAGCACTTGGATCCGATTCAATTGTGTGTTGAGCTAGCTCGGGATTGAAACCTCTCAAGTCTTCATAACTCCAAGAAAATATATCCAGGAACTCTTGGAAAACTTGCATGAACTCATACATTTCTTGCTTGGTTGCCACTTTACCAATTTGAAGTGATTTTCCTTCTCCCACTGAGATGGGTACTGAATCTTCTCCCTTGACTTGGATGTTTGACTTCTCTTTCCTAAATTGATCATTAGGATTAAAGATGGACTCCAAGGTGACAAGTCCTTTTGGTAGTTTTTTGGTTCTCAGCTACACTACTTGATCACCATACTACTGTTCTAACTTTTCCTAATATTTGGCTAAGAACTCAGCTTCTTATTGCAAGAAATTGATGATCTATTGGTCACTCTCAAACACTTGCCAACTTACATTATTGTCTAGCACTGACAGCCTTACAATCACATGAATTCTTGGCTACACTTTATCTTCCTTGATACTTTCCACAACATCAAAGGCTTCCCCAACTGCTGCAAGTCTATCAGTAGCTTGCTTTTCTTTCCTAGGGATGGAATTGATGCCAAATCCTTCAAAATCATTTAACTTGATTAACAATCAGCTCACTATCACCAAAGACTTGTAAGTTTTTGATACCCCTTTTCCTTGACTAATACAATCCTTATATCAAAGCTTTATATTCAGTAGTGTTGTTAGAACATGCAAAATGAAATCTAATAGCTGAATAATACTTAATACCTTGGGATGAAACAAGCATATCTCCCCCACCTGCACCTTCCCTACTTTTTGATCCATCAAATAATAGTTGTCATACCTCATTGTCATCTTTATGGTCTGGCTTGGTGATGCTAGGAATAGGCTTATTTTCTTCATGCATGCAATAAACTCCTAGTTCATATTTCTCTATTTCTTTGTAGAGATCAAAAGCATGTACCTTGTTTTCCCATTCATCAAGAGTCAATTCTGGGATGCTTCCAACTTTTGTGTCAACTTCATCTTTGCTTGGATAATCCTCTTAATCAAATGTTGAACAGTTGGCATTGATTTGGCTTGGAGTACGAGGCTCAATGTGAAATTTTGCAATCAGTTCAGACCTGATTGTGGCCTTAGTTCCATATCTAGTTTTAAAAAACATGTGTGACCAATCAATAGATAAGTAACCTCCAATTCTAGTTGTGAAATCCTTGGACAAAGATAGGGGAAAAAGTGGTGGTTAATATATCACTGACACATCTTGCAAAATAGTGAGATTGGGGCATGCATGCAAAGTGAGGGTCAAATATTTGATTACCCCAACTTTTGTTACTGTTATCCCATCTAATTGCACTACTTCTTTGGATATAACTTCATATTGGAGGCCTAGCTGATACCTATTTTCTTGGGCATCACAGAACTACTTGCCCCAGAATCAATAATACAATTATGTACTAGTTTATCCCCAATGATCAATGAAACATAGAATGGAGGGGGCTTCAAAACTTTACCTTGTTGTCCTCCATGCTTCCCCTCAGGCTAACTAGAATTTGTGAGTACCCTCTCTTGCATATGATCTTGTTGATTTGAAGTTGACCAATTCTTCATGGCAGCTTGTAGTAGATCCTTTTGGCCTGGGATGGATACTGATTCCCACATAGATGTATTCACATTTGTCTTCTTCATTTGTTCAATGATGTTAAATGGGGATGAAACATCTCTTTGCTGCCCCTTATCCTGCACATCCTTTTATTGTACATGGGCTGTAATAGTTGGCATTTGAGATGGTCTAAAAGGTGGCTTGGGCTGTCCTTGCATATTTGGAACTACATTTTGCTTGTCAACACTTGGTGGGGTGATGGAAGGTTGTGGATCACATGGAGCTAATGAATGCCCTTCACCAATATTCCTCTTCTTTGACTATGTGTTAGCTACTACATTCTGAGAAATTGTTTGATTTATACAACAAAAATCTTCAGCTTGCCAATTCACAAGTGTTGTCTCATTTGGAGTTGTATTTTGCTGAGATGTTCCTTGTTGTTGGTTTGTTTCTTGACTCGCCTCACTCTCTATGACAATTTTTGTCACCATCAAATCTTGGTTAAAAGCACCATTAAAGCACATAGACTGGTTCTGAGGTTCATTACATGGGAAACACCATTCATACTCTTGAGTTATATTATTTTACACTGGCACTAGGGCTTTAGAAGTAGATGTAACATTGGGGTTATAGGGAAGAAACAGTCTATTAGTAGGAGGTCTTACTTTATTTTGATTTTCAGCTGGATTGGGTGGCCTATTAGGATGATATGGTTTCCTATTAGGCTGAGTTTGAGATTGATAAGAAGGTCTAAAACTTTGGGCTTGCTGCCTCTTGAATGTGACCAGCTCATTGCCTAAATTTTGTAATTGTTTCATGACTTCTTGAAGTTCATTTGAGGCATTAGAGGATGAAGTAGAAGCTTCATTTAAACTCTAATTTCTAGGAGTGGGAATAGGAGCTAAAGTAGGTGCTTGACTAGAGCTTGGGCTCTCCAAGTTTGGGTATAAGGGCATAAGAGGCATAGGCACCATTTTACTAGCTTGGATCAAACAATTCTCAGCCCTAATGGCAATGCTATAAGCTACAAGTATATTTGCACCTCCCATGGATTGGATTAACATAGAAAAATCAAAATTTAAAGATTTGAGATAGTATAAGAAAGCACCTTCAGCTGTTGTCCTTACTGTCACTGGGATTCTATCCCATGTCCTTTGAAATCTAAAATTGAAGTCTGTTAGCTACTCATTGGGAGCTCTCTTGATAGTTGTCAATTTTTCCAACAGAGACAAATTATCTCCCTTTCCTCCAAACTGATCATGGAGAGCTATGCACAACTTGTTTCAATTTTGGATAGAGCCTTCCCCAAGACTCTTGAACCATTACAAGGCTTTCCCTTTGAATGAAGATTCCAACAATTTGATAGCAATTTTCATCTCAACAATCTCATGGATTACACAAACATTAGAAATGTCTTTGACATGATCATCAGGAGTGCTCTGATTTTACCTAGTAAATTATGGGATGTTCTTCAATGTTGGACCTGGAACTAGGTTTTGTGCATTGAGAGCAAGTGGGCTACTACTAGAAAAGTTGACATAAGGGTTGTGTTGTTCCATTCTGATTGGCCTAAGAACCCTTGTTGATTGGGTGAAAGGTCTACCAGGTGGAAGTGTTGATAGAGTTCTGTTTGGTGAAGATGGAGACCTTTGAATTATTCTTCCCCTCTCTCTTCTTCCTAGGGATAACTGCAGATACTTAGATAATCCCTCTTCCCTGGCCCTTGACCTTGTTTGGATTCTTCTCATGAATTTGCAGACTTGGACTGCTGAAACCAGTTGATTTTATCTCTTTGGAGACACCAGCTGTGTAAATCAGGGCTATTTTTAAGCAAGAAACTTACAACAAATGCACATCAACTTTGTTTTCATGAAGATGAATACCTCTAAGGTCCTACTAGGCATGCCAAACTTGTTAGTGCAAATCAGCAGCACCCCCTAAATGACCTTCAGATCTATACCTGAGAATTGGGTCATTTGGTGTGATTACACAACATGGAATCTTTTCCCCAAGTGTGGGACTTGAAAAATTGGGAAAAAACTCTCCAGATTAAAGGTTGCTTCCTCTTCTCCTATGATTAGATTTATGCATGAAATTTTGCATAGGTTTAACTCAAAATTCTACCCTAATTCTACCAAGGAGACAAGGATAGAAAGAAAAGAAGATAAAACTAAACTGACAAGGTGATACACCAAAGGAGTGGTGAACATCTATTTATGTAGATTGACACAGATTATAAAAATGCAACACAAATCATGCATAAATTGCTAAAATTGTAATGAAAGATTAGGATAGAGCAAACAATACAAGAAAGGATTGAAAACATCATTCGCAAAGCTTGCATTGTCATTTCCATTTTTAAATACAGTGTATTACAACAAAAAGAGGTAGAAAATTTGTTGTAGTCCTAAAAAATGTCTGATATTCAAAAAATTCACTTGCCAGTGTGAAGGAGGGAGCTTACAGAACATAAAAAATGTTCAACCTATTACAAATGAGCCAAATCTAGCTTTTAACAATGAAAACCTGAGTTCAGGAAAGAGAAACATGGGAAAATTGAAAGGAATGATTTAACCAACAATTAGATCCATAAAAATAGCATGGGCACCCTTAAAATTTTATTTCCCAAGATTTTCCACTATGTTGGAGAAGAATGGAAGCCAAACTACATTAAAAATGGTGGTTGAATGTCGATTCTACTCTTTTTCCCATGCCAAAGGTTTTTTCTCATTTTTCTCTCACTAAAATCCACCAAAAAACAAAATTGAATATTTCATCATGTAGACAACTTCAATAGATTTCCAATGACATAAAAATTGAGAAAATTTGAGCTCTGGATCAAAAGATATGCCCCTTTGAAGATTTAGGGAAAAAATGGGGAAAAAATCGGGTTGGCGGGCCGAAACCTAAAAATTTTCCCCCCTTTTTGAATTTGGTGAAAATTCCCCAAAAAGATCCGCTCCTCACTGCTCCACTACCACGTGGCACTTTCTTATTCATCTGCGGGTTCAAATGGTTGTTTTACACTTTTTGGAAATTTGGAAAAAATTCCAAAATTTCTCTGGACCCCACACTCTAGGACACATGTCACTTCCTCATTCGATGTAGGCACGTGCTCCAAATTTTCCCTTTGATGCTGCTGGCCACTTTGGAAAAATTTCCAAATTCTCCCTGTGCCTCCAACTCCCGCTAGAGCTAGACATGTGTCATCCTCCAGTTGGTCCACAGTCCTTCACAAAATTTCTTTTCCTCCTCCTTAGTAGGCCTGTGGGCCAATTTTTTCCTTTTATGCCTTCTACTATTTTGGAAAAAAATAAAAATTTACTCCACCCCTCTGAATCCCTCTGGCCTCATGGACATGTGGCACATTCTCATTCGACATGGGGCTTCTTGGGGAAAAATTTTCTTTGCGCCATTTTTGGAAATTTTTCCAACTTACCCCCACCGGTCCGACCTCCGCCACCACGTGGTACCTCCTCATTTGTCGCGGGCTTCAAACCATTTCTTTCCTCTGCGGGCCCGCAAGAAAAAATTTTCCTTTGCACCCCACTACTACTTGGTGATTCTTTTCAACTTACCTCCGTTGACCTACCATTCTGCCACCACATGGCACATTCCCATTGGTTATGGGCCTTCTAGGGGAAAATTTCCCTCAAAAACTCCTCCAAGCCATAACTTGCAAAATATAAGGAGTTAGAAGGAAATTTTTACTTTTCTGGAAAGGTGAGAAAATTTTCTATCTAATGAAGCCATTTCCAAATAATTTTGAGTGCCTAAAAAGTGGAAAAATTCAACTAAGGCACAAGGAAGGAAGGAATGAAAGAAAGTTAGTCAAAAATAAGAAAGGGGCTTATTTTGGATAACAGTTTCCATCTTAGTTCTTAGGCTAGCTCAAAACTCACAACCAAATAACATGCCATCTTCAGTTAGGTCATAAGCCCCCCTTAGGTTAGAATCCATATAGGGTAGGGCACTGCAACATAGTTTTAGGCGTCATACATAATAGTTTAGTAATAGGTCCTAGGTAAGTATTATTACCTTTGGTCAAAATCCAATAGGGAAAAAATTATAGTTTGGGTCAGATCCGAATAGCAACAAGCATTATGACTAAGGTTAAGGCATCTGACTTATTAGCCCCATAACATATCCTCAATCTACTTACATTGCTCAACGTTATAAAACACTTATAAAGGAGGTCCATGTTCAGCAATAACATCATGATACCAGGTAAGGGCACCTATACCATATTCATGTAATCATAACCAAAATAAGACTCAGTTCTTCATTACCTTTTCGTTTCCAGATGTCAGTTAACAAGATGACGATAAATAATAACCAAAGCATACCTTAGATCAATGGAATTGATTCAAGGTGTGTTGTTAACATATGGAAGATGTGAAATAAATGGTACAGATTTACAACTTATAATTCACAAAGCAAAATGGCTTCACTTCCAAGTTATAGAATTACAACAAGCATGAATTCTGAATAGTAATAAATTTTCCATTACAAACATGATTTTCAACATCAAAAGAATACACCTTCCTAAGACAAATCACATGTCGACATTTGCAATGTCAAAGGTGGAAGTAATCATAGTAACAGTCATGATCAAGATGCTACATTTTCGGCCTTATTTTATCTTTGGGATCAAAATCCACACACATAGTCTGCCACGAATCATAGGATTAGTATACCATAGAAAATTTGAAGAGTTGCACAAAGGTAAAAATCCACACAAGTCCAAAATCTTCACAATGAAGAAAAGTAGATTTGCATAAGGATATAAAATTCCTCAGTATAATGGATTTCAAATTCTACACTATGAAGGATTTTAAATTCCACACTATGAAGGATTTTAAACTCTGCACTATGAATGATTTCAAAATCCACACTATGAAAGAATTGAAAATTTGCACTACAAAGGATTTTATCAATTTTGATAGGAATCTTCAAAATGCCATAAATTTTGACTAGGACCACAGAGTTGAGAAAAATTATGTACCATTGGAAATGTATTAAAATTAAATACACATTGGAGGTTTTTTTTTGTCATGATAAATCAACTGAAAGAATCATAAAGGGAAAAATCCACACAAGTCCAAAAGCCACACAAAGGGAAAGATTAAAAAAGGATATGAAAATTTACACTTCAAAGGATTTGAAAATATGCACTACAAAGGATTTAAAATTATGTATGATGAATGATTTAAAAATCTATACTATGAAGGATTTCAAATTTTGTGCTACGAAGGAATTGAAAATTTGCACTACAAAGGATTTTCTCAATTTCGATGAATTTTTTTAAACTACCATAAATTTTGATTGGGACCATGAAATTGAGAAACATTAGTACTATTGGAAAGGTATTGAAATTAAATACACATTAGAGGTGGTTTTTGATAATTATGTATCCATTTTTGTGATCAAATAAGCAAATTAGGCCCCTAGAACTATTTTTTGGTTATGATTTTGTGACTCAAATATTAGATTGGTTTTTTGCTCATATCTTTTGATCTAGAGCTCCATTTGGCATTAGAATGGTATCATTGGAAGGATTTTTCAAAGGTATTAACTCAATGATAATTTTAAAGGGGAATCATAGAAATAATTGGAGGATTTTAATGACAAAATTTTGGGTCATTTTCTCAAATCTATTGATGCCCAAATCCATTATGAATGTTATTGGTTGATTCTTTTTATCCCATGATCCTTCATGGATGGTATATCCTCCTCATGCCCCCCAAAAAATAATGAGAATGGGTTGAATGGTATATTTAATAATAAATTAGTGGTTATCAGTGGTCCAAAGAATGATTATAATAAAAAATGGACATTTGGTAGCTCACTTTTTATCTATCTTCCCTTATTTCATGGTCATTCATTGATCTAAGTTAGAGCTCATCTACATAGAAAGTATATAAAGTTTTGAATCTCATAATCCAATACACCCCATGGGTTTGGATCATCGTGTAACTGGGGGATTACCTTATAAGATATTTTTGGGGTAGTTTAGAAGGGTCAAGTAGGTTAAACATATCCCTTGATATATTTGTATCCTTTATCCTTTCTTATCCTTATATAAATGTAATGAGTTTCATAAGTGAAACTCTCCTCTCTTGAAGATAACTCTACTCAATTGATTTCTAAGCATTCTAAGTTTATGCATACCCTTGTGTTTAACTGTGTAATGCATTCACTGCATTCTCAATGAATGTGAGATATTGTGTATTTCTTAAGAAATAATGTCTATTTGGTTGTGATTGTATCTATCCTTGTTCTTGTATTATTACATATTACCTTTCGCTATTTTTATTGTATGATGTGTATGAATTATATATGCATAATTGCATCCTATTGTGTCATTTATACAAAGTATTAAAGTTTGATAGAATATATCTTGGAGCATGGCTTAGATACTATGTTTTTTCCTTTTTCCTTGATCTCAAGGAGAGTGATCCCTTCATAATTTGTTGATACCCTTCATAATTTGGTGTATCACCATTATTTTCAAAGTTCAACCCTCTTTCCCCTTAAATTTTCAAATTTTTTAGTAAGATTAGAGTAGTGGTTAATCTAGATATTTAAAAGGAAAGGATATATCCTTATTCTAGAGGTTTATCTCAAGGGTTAAGGCCCCACACTGTAGAGATACTTCCATTATTTTTGTAGAGACCTTATGACACTTGAATAGCTTCCAATATAAGAAGATACACACAATTATTTTCCAACACTTTCCCTTAGGGTTAATAATGCCTTAGAGTTGATGTGGGGATATAAGAAGACCTTGGTAAACTACTTGTTGGGGAATATAAAGGCTTGGTAGACCATATTAAGTGTAACTCTTATTTTGAGTGTATGAGACCTAATGATCCAAAAGTAAACTTCCAAATATAAGTGAGATCAAATTTCAATCCTTTAATAAATTTAATAGAAAATTAGAGAGATAAAGAAGAGTGAATAAGAAATGATTATGTGATGACAAACACTCTAAATTTCCCCTTATAAATAGGGAAAATGGTTATCTATTATAATTCATTATACTGACAACATTGATCTATTGGACTATTAAGAATGAAACAAAAATGATATTAACCATAGTCAATTCTATTGGATCTAGGTAATAGCATGTCATGGGTTCCTAGAAGAAAATTTTGAGAGATGGAGGAAAATTTAAAGTTGATAAATAGTGATATGTGTTTAAGGTGAATCTTGGTTGTCACTATATGATAAACACCAAAAACTTAGAAGTCAGTAAAGTTTAATGATTCCTACACCAAAAATTTAATATCGAGATGAATGGATGCCAAAGATGCAAGAGACTCATCCTTACAGCAGGTGATATAACTTGTATGAAAAGATATTTGAACAAGATAAATATTAGATAGATATTTGACAAGTTTCTCGGTAAAGCTTGATTCCAGGAACCAAGGGGCTTCCTCAAAGGGTGTCAAAATTTTTTATACAATTAAGTGATATGATATGAAAGTAATAGACGATACAAGGTATGACTATAATTATAGGGGGATAGAAATATCTTGTTCTATGTGGTAGGTGGCATAGGCGAGGGATACGATGAGCTCAGATTTCAAGAAGTATTCAAACTAGAATTTTTTCACAGTTTCCTATACTTCTTGTATGATTTCAAGTTGGTATTCAATGAATATGATTTGAGGTGTCAAGGTGATGATAAAAAGGTTGAGTTTGTGTGTGATGTCAAATTATTCCTAGATGAAGGGTTATTGGATGATTTGAAGATCGTAAATAATGGTAATAGGGTGTGAGTCACATGGAAATTTCATCCATAGAGAAGAACATCTTGAAAGAAAGTTGATTAAATAAAAAATAGAATGACAGAATGATTTCAGCTATGAAGAATATTATTGAAATGAATAAAAGATAGGAATTTCTAGTGATTTTGTACGGTTACTAGTAATTCTTAAAAATCACTGGAAATTACTGTGTAAAATATTGATTTATTGATAAGATGTAAACTAGATGTAGATTGGATTATCCAAGGATCAATATGGTATTTTATACGATACGTTGTTAAGATGAAGTGAAAATAGAAGAAAAAAACTTACCTTTACTAAGAAATTCTTGAGAATGATGTTGTTTGAACCTTACTATGTTTACAGAGCCTTTGCACACTTGACAGGGATGTTAAAGGTCTCAAGATGACCATGATGATGTCATGTAATTATTTAAATTAAAAGAGATTCATTGTAAATGTCTCATGATTTACCCCAAGGAGGTTTAGTGTTACTTTCATAATCATCAATGATTATGTTAGGGTCGTAGGTGTTCCACAATTTATGGGGAAAATCTACTTGGAAGTGGTTTTAACCACTTCCAAATAGGGTTTTTCGATCTTGGATATGAGTGAAGTTTTTTGGAAAGCTTTCTAGGGAGTTAAGAGGTTGGTTGATTAGGATAAAAATGGTTTTAGATGTGTTATAGATGGTTATGGAGTTTTTCAGATGGTAAATGGGTTTTATGGGGGGTAGAATGTGATTTTATGAGGGTGGAGTCATGTTTTACAATAATGAGATAGGTTTTAGGATTTTTGAATAAGGGTGTGAGGGGTGTAGGTGAGAAATAGGTATCTACATTTTCCCTTTTTTTTATCAAGTGGTTTGTGATGGACAATTCGTTGGACAAAAATGAGTGGAATGATTTTAGTGGTATTGAATATGTAGTCCCCCCTCAAACTAGGGGTCATTACAATGCAGTGCAATGGTCACTGGTTTGAATAGTTTGATGGATGAGGTAGGATTATGTGATGGTGTGTTTCATTTTAAGTTTCCCCAAGACTAGGCATGAGAACAAATTACCACAAGGGTGGACTTGTGCAACTAGAGAGCCAAGAGGTAGAGGAACCAAAGGGTTCTTGACCTATAGATGTATGACTCATAGGAAGCAACTATAGGAAAAGGTTCCTGAAATGTGTATTGCATCTAAAATGTGTCAAGATATATAGGATTGATAAATAATGTTTCCATAAAGGTGGGCTTACAGGACCATTAAATCAAGTGATAGGGGAACCAATGGGTTCTCGGCGTATAAATGTATGACTCGACAATAACAAGGGAAATTTTTCTCTAATGGCTATAAAATATGAAATGGATTTGATAAAGGCATGATTTTTATTGATTGATTTTGATTAGAGGGTCTCGTGGCCCAAAAAAGGAAGCACATACTTCAAAAATGTGAAATTTGTGCAAGGAATGATGAAAATGATGATTTAACAAGTCTCTGAGGCCATTTAAGGATGTTTTGGATAAAAAGGAGGAATTGTTAGTGACTTGGTAGAAATCCTTGGTGATTAGCCCAATCACCGTTGATTTTTTGGGGCGAAATATTTGATATAAAAAATTTATTTGGGGGATCATTTGTTCATTACAATTTTAGAATCTTAAGATACCAATAATACCCTAATTTGCTATTTTTTTGATAATTTGAGTGAGATGGAGGTAGTTGGAGGTGTACAAAGGCAACAGAGGCCTACACATGTGGAGGTAGGTGATGTACTTAGGTTTTTTGTTGTTTTTATTATTTTTTGTTTTTCTAGAAATTTGGAGCCACTGAAGAGACCACTTATGATTTTGTATGAAATCACAAGCAATTAGATTTGTCACCACTCAACAATTTTTATAGGGTTTTCAGCAATTCATGTAGAGCCCCTTCCACACATTATAATTAATTTAATCACTTATATTAAATTAATTATTACCTCACATAATTATTAATTTAATTACCTAAATTAAATTGATTTCTACCTCACCTAGCCACCTCACCTCTCCACCTCACCTTGGACCCATTACCAAACCCTAACCACCTAACCCTAACTTAACAAATTGCCTTAACTATCCATAAATCATTCTAAACCTAACTAAGACTTATTCTAAACCTTTCATTAATGACTAACTACTTGCTTCTATCCAAATCCCGCCACTATAAACAAGAATCAATCTTCTTGACCCGGACCATTCTCAATCACATTAGAAAAGGGAAAGAATCAATTGTGTTTAGAAAAAAACAATCCTCTTTCCCTAACCGACGTCTTTCTTCCCTTAGTTGGCACCGATCATGGAACTGTTGTCACTTCCATTAAGAAGACAATTCCAACTCACTCACTTCTTCAAAATCTACTCTCAAGATTGTTGGGGCATTATTGCATTGGTATTCTCGAGAATCCAAACAACCTCATGATGAACCAAGAGATCATTCAAAGAATTTACAACCTCAACAAAGAATCAAAAGTGTGTTCCAGAGATTTGGATCACTTACAAAGAAGTCCATAGCCTTCTACTGCTACTACATGGGATCGGGACTTATCTCTCCTTTAACCACAACTATTCTTTCTACAGCTAAATTTCAATATGCAAGTAAGTGATTTCTATCTTTTCATTTCTTTCAATATTTTGGTTTTTAATCATTTATCTTCTTTCTTTCACCTTCTACCCTTCTCGGATCTCTTTCGTCTCACCTCCACCTAATCACTTTCCCATTTGACCTTTGTACCCATCCCAAATACATATTTCTTCATCTCCAAGTCTTTAATAAAATCCTACCACCTTACCTAATCCTCCCCAAATCTCTATGTAATCACAAAGATCTCAAAACCACCTCATTTTAATCTTTGCACCCAATTTCCCCTACCGGTATTGGTCAACCAACTATCATAGGCTATTACCAGGTACCAACATTGGTCACCCAACCGACACCGCTCTCTATGATTGGCAATTTATCTCAGACCACCGAGCTCCTAACTTACCCAAAACCTTCCCCAACACCTCCCAATCTCACCAAGACCTTCCTAAACACCTCTTCCACACCTTTCATCCTTTACAACACCCTTCCTTCTCTAGATTTAGTTTTATATTAAATATTTATCTTAAATCTAGTCTATTGTTAGCATATGAGATACCTAAATCCTATCACTACAATAGGAATTTAATTTTACTATCATTTATTTACATCAAGTTGTTTTTAAACAGTGGATTGAAGACTTTTCTACGAAGTATCACACTTCTCAAATCTAGCATACGTAAGGCATTCCACTATCATATGCTATTTAATTCTATTTGGTGGTATTGTTGTTCTTCTATAGGAAGTCCTTTAGCCAAAATGGAGCTCTTCATGATTAGTTTGGTCTTATCGATGGTGTAAAAAATTCTTCGACTTCATAGGTATTCCTCCTCAACTCACCTTTACCTTATTTGTTTGATACACAACATTGTGGAAATTTATTTTGGCACGCCCGGTGGGACCCTCGTTTGTGGGTTCCTTTCTATTCATATAGGTTGCATCTTGTGTGTTTCCTTTCTAAATTGTTATTCACTAAATCTTCTTCTCTAGTAATCTACTCCTTCTTTCTAATTTCTCTAAATGAAAAATTTCTTTCGGTGCATTTAAAAAGAACCCTTCTTCTTTTCTTCCAAGTTTGCATTAGTGAAATTCATCCTTCTTCCTACTCACTCTTGTTTACATTGAATATCACATTTTTATTTGGGTTTAAAAATCGTGCATGACATCCCTGCCTTTCTACATATTTAGCTCACATAGTTTTAATTAGCAATCCAATATAATGGAGGTCATGACCAGTTGAGGATTGATTATATAAAGCATAGTCTACTCTATTACACACACTCCTTTGCGAAATCACTTAACACATTTCTTAAATATTCCCTTCTAGGAAGAAGCCATCAAGGATTTAAAAACACATTGACGGTGAGCCCTGACCAGTGTTCTGGTTAGTTTGTCATATAAGAACATGGACCTCATGTAATGGAAGGTATATCAGGGAAACTTTATCCAAAACTAACCTAAAACCAACCATAATTTGCTTTCTAGGTACCTTCGTTATCCAAACAAATTATATTTCATTCATAGCCAATTCTAAGACATAAGCCAAACAACACTAAAATATTTCCTATGGTAACATGTTGCTAGTTTTTATTTGTGGATTATCACTTTCTTTCTTGTATTTTCTAGTTTGAGGTGTGAGGACACTTTCATCACTTTTTTATTTCTTTTTCACGCTCAACCATCACAACTAGTTAATTTTTTTTCCTGAGTGTGTTAAATCATCTTTCTCATACACAGCCTCTTTCGGAGCTTCTTTTCATAAAATTTAACTCAAAGAATCATATTTTCTTCATTCTTCCAATTTATATCAGTAACCGGCATCGATCCAATGACTGACATCGGTTATTTCATCTTACTGGCACCAGTTAACTGACTGGTATCAGTTTCTTTGTTTTTTATTTTTCTGTCAAAACCAACAACTAGATTCTTTCAAACAACCAGATTATTTCAAGCACTATGTTTCTAAGTTTTTGACACCTTAACAAAGCTCAGAATACCTATTTTTCCATCTATCATTTTCAAAATTTAAAAAAAAATCTCCAGTAACCGGCACCAGTTGACTGACCGATATTGGTCTCTGTGTTTTTGACTTTCTGTCAAAAACAATAACTTATATTCACCTTCCAGACATCTTCAGACATTTTTTTCTAAGTTTTGTCACCTTACAAAGTCCACACTACCCATTTACACATTTTCTTATGGTTTGGACTCACCAACAGGCGCGAGCACTTGGCTTCCACTCTAGTTGCATAGCTATTCCTACTATGCCTTTTCCACCATCTATTTCTTCACCCATGGATCCTAATCCATTTGTGAAGTACCCATAGGGGATGAGGAATTTGGTAGGTTCCTAGACCACATCACCATCCCTTTGCAGCACTACCTTTCCTACTATCTACCCGATGAATCATTAGGTCAGCCCATCTTTGGTATGCCTATTTCCATGCCCCCCATCGCCATCAGTTCTACCATCTCATCCAACACTAATATAGGTACCCAAACTACTTTAGCATTGTTTGATTCTCTTGTACAGCTAGTTATTTCTTAGATAGCCATTTCACCTATGATTTCTTCTACCCTTATGACATCTATTATACCCACATCTACAACCCCTATCATATTGTCAGCAGTATCTTCCATATCCATTCTTACATAGCCACTTGTCGCTTCCACCTCTCATACTCCTTACCAAAATTTGGTGGTATCAATTCCTCCTATTCTGCCACTTGTTTCCATGAGGATATTTCCACAAGATCTTCCCAACTACAACCTACCTCATTTATAGCCTATAGTGTCCACCTCGTATTCATGATACATGCCCTCATCATCTATTCCTACCTATGTACCCACTTCTAATTTCACATATTCAGCACCACCATACATTGGTATGTCGTCTATGATATATTCATATCATCCACCCCCTTATACTGCAAGGGGCAATCCTCAATCTAATCCTACCATGGATCTTATCAAGATGGTGATGGATAAGATACAAAAATTTGAAGCCTACGTTTATGGATCTTGTAATGTCCTCACTTATGATTAAATCTGTAATGAGCCCATCCACCCATCCATACCTATCCACCCTTATCCCATGCAATGGTAGTTATCCAATTTTAACCGTTTCAATAGAAAGCAAGACCCTCAACAACATTTACGATCATTAAAACATGTGTTTTATTTGATCGCCCATAACAATGCCTTACTCCTTAGAACTTTCCCCATGTCCTTTACAGGACCTGCTCTAGACAGGTATGCAGTGATTTACATAGACACTCAGTCTTCTCTTTCAATCAGTTGGCCCATAATTTCCTTGATCATTTCTCAATCAATATCTCTAGAAAGGTATCCATTACTGATCTCTATTATATTCGCTAATATGAGGATGAACCTATCGTAGATTTCTTCGCACGTTGGCAAGGCCTCATCAATCAACTCACCTTCTAGCTACCACAAGCAGAGCTCATAGATTTTTTCACAAGGGTATGTGCTAGAAAAATTTCCCCCGCTCTCTAGGTTCAAATGTTTCACACATTTGACAAAGCCTTCACCATGGCTCTGGAAACAGGAGATTTGTGCCCTTGAAGAAGAGAAACTTAAGTTGCATAACAAGAACACTAACTTCAAATTGAATGAATCTTCTTCTAAACTATCAAACAACCATTCTAATAACCATTCCAAGGCCAAAGGATCTACCAATGTAGTGATTCTGAAATCCGGCCCCTCTCATTCATCTAATCAACCAAAATCACCTACCAACCTCTCTCCTATTCAAAACTTCCAATACAAGTATGAACAAAGGGCTTACACTCCTATCGGAGAACCATATTCTTCTATGTTGGAAAATATTTTAAAATTTGGAGCCATCACCCTTCCACCTATCAAACCAAACACTAGTTTTTATCCTTCTCATCCTACACCATCATGGTACAAAGAAAATGACTTCTATAACTATCACCGAGCTAGGGGACATAGCGATGACAATTACAAAACCTTCAAGAACATTATCTAAGGAATGCTAGATAGTGGTGATATCATCCTAGATAACCCTAGTGCACCTTCCAATGCCAATATGGGTGTGTTTAAGAAACCTTTTCCTAATCATACCCCTTTATCAAACTAGTTTTTGAAGACCTCTACTAGTGACACCAATGTGCATGAGGTTCATGTTGTTTTCAACACAATACCTATTCCATCTAGCTAGTTTCCTCTTATAGCATCTATTGAGGAAATTATTGCAAAAAATCCTCTATCCATGGAGGATCCTATCTCACCGACTCCTCTATCCAAAGAGGAGCCTATCACACCTACTCCTCTACCCACAGAGGATCCTACCTCTCCTATTTCTCTACCTACTACAGAGCCTATCTTTCGTGTTCCTCTACCCAAGGAGGAACCCATATCACCCATTCCTCTACAAAAGAAGGATCTAACTCTATCTACCTTTCTACCTAAAATGGATTCCATGTTGCTTGCTTTGTCTTCTCCTTGACCCATAGAGGAGTCACTCTTATCTCCTCTTACTATAGGTGATACTTCTCCCAGGGTCTTCCAAGATACTGTCAACCTTCCCTATACCACTAGTTCTTTATCATCTAGACCAAAAAAATTCTAGTGTTTGGTGGAATGATTACATTATTTTGATTACTCCACACTTATGTGGCACCTTTTGTTATGAATATATTGTGTAATGTTATTAATAAATTGTAATATTATTAATAATAAGTTAATACAAATCATATTAATAAAATAGTTAATAGTTGTGTGAGAGTGAAGTTATTGAATAAAAAACTCACGTAACTATTTTGGAGTGTGAGTGATCCTAGGGATAAGCTTGAGAGATTTATAAAGAAAGATATGAGGAAGACTAAGTGATAAGACTTGACTCCTAGATTATAGGATCAAGAATTTGTATAAGAAGCTATCTCTAGATGAATACAACATCCCGGATGATTTCTAAATTGAATATAATTATATTCATTGTTTTTTATATAATTGTGCATTGTTTAACACCTTTGACTCCTAGTATCCACCCAAGTGCAGATGTTGTCCCCAGATACCTCAACTATCTATCCTAAGGTATTTAAGGAAACTAAACCATAGCACCCGAGTCGATCATATGAATCCCTTCTTCTTCAGCCTCACCTTCACCCCAACCACTATCTACACCTAAACTTACCACTTCCTTACGGGTCCTACCAGCACGTAGCCTACTACATCCTGTAGTGAAACTAGAATTTTCTACTCAACCACCACGCGTCACAAAAATGATTCCCACACCTAAGAGGAAGACCCAACCTCCTAGGCCTTGCACCTCAGTCTCTCACACTCCTTCTCTTTCACCTTGCCTCTACCTTCGATTTTAGGCTGAAACCCTTCCACCTTGGTAAAGTTACCTCTTTACTAAGGAAAATTCAAGGCATAACAACCTGCACCTACACCTTTACCTTATCTTTTTCCCACACATTCACCTTCATCAACTCTTCTACCTACATCTTCTCCATTACCTACAACCACACTATTTCCATCACTGCAACTCTCACCTTGGCTTTCTAGGGTACCCCCACCTTTTACATATCCTTCTACCTTGCATACCCCTCCTACTCCTTTACCAAAGAAGGTGCAACCTAAACTAAAATAAAAAACTTCACTATGTACCAGAAAGGTAGTCACACCTATACCACCTCCAGCAACACCTCTCACAAAAAAAATCACCTACACCTTCATCCAATCCAACTATGACTTCTCACTATGATCAACTGGGAGGATCCTATTCTAACATCCTTGCTAGGTTGTTAGAAACCTCCACTATCTCACTACCACCTATTAATCCTTATGACCCACTCCAACCCAAACCAGTAGGGTTTGATGACACTAAAATATTTGCATATCACTCACCAGGACATGATGTTGAAGGTTTTAAGGCCCTAAAAAATTCCTTCAACTCTGTACTTTAGATGGTATCTTTGATGAAGATGACCTATTGGAGGAAAATTCCATTCCCCCTTTTCCCACCACCACACAGTCCACCCCTATATCTATTTAGTGGCATTTACCTACATCTACATAACCCTCTTTTCCTCCTTCGATATTTGAAAAAAATATGTTCCGAGTAGCCACCCGACTGCAAAAAGTTAAAGGAAAAGAGAAAACTGGTATCCCATCCAGTGTACCTTCACCTACCATTCCACCTTCACCTTCCCATAAGGTAACCATTCATGGGCCAGCTTATCCTATTTTTAATGGAGTTACGCATTTCTCTTTGATTAAACAACTTCATCAAT
Organism: Taxus chinensis; assembly: GCA_019776745.2. Classification (NCBI taxonomy): domain Eukaryota; kingdom Viridiplantae; phylum Streptophyta; class Pinopsida; order Cupressales; family Taxaceae; genus Taxus; species Taxus chinensis. The sequence continues at coordinate 490,109,391 of CM034154.1, forward strand.
CTTCTCTAAAGATGTTTTTGTACAATCTAATTCAAACCACCGAGTCCCATTGTTAGACCCTCATTGAGGTCCTGCAATCTATTGAGGTTCCATCAAATGATCATATGCATGTGGCCACCATATTTACCCCAAATTATGTGGCCACCCTCACCACTCCACCTCAAAATTATTCCCCCATTACCTCTGCTTAGGTTTTCATAGTTATTTTATCTTACTCAAAGATTTCCCCTCTACAATCAGATGATCATGATCCTGCCCTCTTCATTTCCGCCTACATCAATAATACTCACATTTGACATTTTATGATTGATGGAGGTGCTAGAATTTATATCATTTCTTCCCATGCATATGAAAAATTGGCATAGCCACAAAATTCATGCATAATAACCATGTTATGTTGCATTCTTTCAATGATTCCATGACTTCTACCCTTTGCATCATCATCCTCCACATCCACATGGGTCCCTGCACTAGTCCTAAACTATTCTATGTTCTTGAGGGGAAATTTAAATATAACATGTTGTTTTTATGACCATGGATTCATGTCATGGGTTGTGTACCTTCAACCCTTCACCATTTCCTAAAATTTGAATATGAAGGGAACCCCTACACCATTTTGGTAGATCCTTAACCTTTTAAAATTTTCAACATTATTTATTAACCAAATGATGTCCTTGTTCCAGTTAAGGTATCTACCATACATGTTGCTTCATCTTCTTCTGTTGCCTCATCTACCACTTCTATCGCTATACCTTCCACAGCCAGTCCATCTATCCCCTCAGCTACCACAACTTCCACAACTATCCCATCTACCAACCCACTTCACTAGCAACTTATGCCCCACCTTCTCAAGCTTTGAGTAGCTCATCCATCCCTACTACCTAAGTACCATCCCAAAGCCCTTGGTAGGTATTTTTCAATGCCTTTCCCTAGGAGAGTATAACCTATACAACATAAACACTTTCCTTACTCCTCAAGAGTATCGAAGCCTTCACCAACACCTACGTTACGACACTTCTTCTTATTCTCCTGAACCACCTGTTATCCAAAATGAACCCCTTGATCATTTTTTGGCTAACTCCCTTCATTCTTTCCTCTCTTGTGCCTCAGTCATAATTTTTTACTTTTTAGGCACTCAAAATGTTCCAAAAATGGCACTATTGGATATAACTTTTTCTCATCTTTCCAGAAAGGTAAATTTTTCTTCCTAACTCCATGTATTTTTTAAGTTATGGCTTGGTGGAGTTTTTGTGGGAAATTTTCCCTAGAAAAGCCCGGGCCAATAAGATGAGGCCACGTGTCCTCGGAGGGGCGGAGGTGGAGGTAAACTTGGAATTTTTACCAAGTGTTTGGCAAGGTTTTAGAAGGATTTTTTTTGGCCCAATGGCCCACCGGTGAATAGGATCATACCACGTTTCCTAACAGGGAGAAGTTAGAAAAATTTCCCAAGGGTTGGCACAAACAAATTTTCGGCCCTAAGGCCCACACCCAATCACATTGCGCCATGTGTCCTTAGGCTGAAGGAATGTCGGGAGGAAGAGGAAGTTAAAAAAAATTGCAAAGTGTTTAGCGAGGGTGCAAAGCTAATTTTTTGGCCCCAGGGAACACTGACCAATGAGGACAAGCCACGTTTCATCAGGGCTATTGGGCATCAGAGCAGTGGGGAGAAGTGGGAAAATTTCCCAAAGGCTAGAGCAAAGGAGAAATGTTTGCCCCCAAGGCTCGTAACCAGTAGGAGCTCGCCATGTGTCCCAAGACCAGCGAAGCGTGGGGGAAATTTGGGAATTTTTCTCAAAGAAAAATCAAAGGAAATATTGAAAGGGAGAGCCCACCCCCAAAAACCAGAACCAATCAAATCATGCCACGTGTACACATGGCGGCAAAAAACACAAGACAAGCCCACAGAGAAAATGAAGAAGACAGACTTGCGTCTAATGGGGTTGTGCCATGTGTCTAGCTCAGAGAATATGGTCAACAATGATGAAAAATTTAAGAGTAGATTCTCACGGTGAACCACATCTTGCCACGTGTCCTTGGGTCATCTAGCCAGTGGAGAATTTTTGGAAAATTTTCCCAAGGATGAAACGATGGGAAATGAAGCAGGCAGGGTCTGCAAAAAATCAAATCATGCCACATGGCACTAGGAGCAGTGGGGCATGAAGATTTTTGGGGAAATTTTCCCAAATGCAAAAAGTGGGAAAATTTCAAATTTTCAACATGCCAACCCATTTTGGCCCTGTTTTGCCCTAAATTTTCAAATGAGCATAAATTTCGATCTAGAGCTCAGTTTTTGGAATTATTTATATTAATGGAAAGCTAGTGAAATTCTCTACATAATTTTGGGGTCAATTTTGTGTTTTGGTGGAGTTTGGAGAGATAAAATTTGAAAACTCCTCTGACACGTGGAAATCAACAGAAATGACGTATCAACCACCATTTTTAATGAAGAATGGTTCACATTCTCTCCCAGTATGGTTAAAAATGTTAGGGAATGGACTTTTGAGGGTGCCCATGTTGTTTTAATACCATTTGGTTGGTGGTTGAAGCTCCCCTCATGTTTTCCTATGTTTCTCTCTCCTGAGCTCGATTTTTGCATTGTAAAAGCCATAATGGGCTCATTTTAAAAAAGTTAGACATTCTTTTAGCTCTGCAACTTCCGTTTTCTTCCTAATAAGGTATATTTGTGGATTTTTTTACTTTTCCATGCAAATACTACACTTATTTTTACCTCTTGGCCATTGTAATGCACTGTATTGGACCTGGAATGATGATATATGCCCCGTGATTAAATCTTCTCAATCCTTTCATATGTTCATCATAGTTTCCCTGATCTTCCATTACATTTTGGCAATTTGTGCATGTTTTACGTTGTCTTTTCTTTTGGATTGTGTATGTTTTGCAGCAGCAGGTGTCTAATACTTCTTTGGTGCATCACCTTATTTAGACTAGGTTTATTTTGGCATTTTCTCAACCCTGTCTCCTTGGAAAAGTTTGATTAAGCTATAGGTAAACCCTCTGCAGAATGTTATGCACACTTGAACAAAGGAGTTGAGGAACCAGCCTCTAATCTGGAGATTCTTTTCCCATTTTTACAAGTCCCACACTTGGGGAAAAGATTCAATGTTGTGCAATCACACTGGATGCTAGAATGTCAACTAGAAATCTGATAGAACATCCAGAGGGTGCTGCTGATTTGCACTAACAGTTTTGACATGCTCAGTGGGACGTATGAGGTCTTCGTATTCATTACAACAAAATTGATGTGCATTTGTTGCAATTTTCTTGCTTAAAAGAGCCTTGAATTACACATCTAGTGACTCCAAAAGGAAGAAGAATCAGCTGGTTTTAGCAGTATAGGCTTGAAAACTCATGAGAAGAATCACCACAAGGTCAAGAGTTGGAGAAGAAGAAGTATTGTTTGAGTATCTACAATTATCTCCAAGAAGAAGACAAAGAGGGAGGAGAATTCAAAGGTCTCCATCTCCACCAAACAGAACTCTATCAACTCCTCCACCTAGTAGACCTTTCATCCAATCAACAAGGGTTCTAAGGCCAATTAGAATGGCACAACACAACCCATATGTCAATTTCACTGGGAGCAACCCACTTTCTCTCAATGTAAAAAATCTAATCCTAGTTGCAGCACTGAAGAACATTCCATACTTTACTGGAGAGAATCAAACCACTCCGAGTGATCATGTCAAGGACATTGCTAATATTTGTGCAATCCATGAGATTGATGAGATGCAAGTTGTTGTCAAACTACTGGCATCTTCATTCAAAGGGAAGGCTTTGCAATGGTTCAGGAGCCTTGCTTCAGGTTCTATCCAAAATTGGAACCAGCTATGTATAGCCCTCCATGAGCAGTTTGGAGAAAAGGGAGATAACTTGTCCCTCCTAGAACAATTGACAACTATCAAGAGAGATCCCAATGAGCAGCTGACTGACTTCAAATTCAGATTTCAAAGGACCTGGGAGAGAATTCCAATGGAAGTAAGGCCAACAATAGAAGGTTCCTTTCTATATTACCTTAAAGCTTTAAATTCTAATATTTCTATGTTAATTCAATCCATGGGAGGCACAACTATCCCTACTTCTTAGAGCATTGCCATTAGAGCTGAAAATTGTTTGATTCAAGCTGGCAAGCTAGCTCCTAGGCCTCCAATGCCATTGTATCCAAATTTAGAGAGTCCAAGTACTAATCTAGCACCTAATTAGCTCCTATTCCCACTCCTAGAAATCAGAATTCAAGTGAAGCTTCTACTTCATCTTCTAGTGCCTCAAATGAACTTCAAGAAGTCATGAAGCAATTGCAAAATTTAGGTAATGAGCTGGTTACACTCAAGAGGTAGAAAACACAAGGTTTTAGACCTTCTTACCAGCCTCAAGCTCAACCTAACAGGAAGCCTTATCAGCCTCAAGGACCATGCAATCTAGCTGCAAATCAAGATCAAGCAAGGCCTCCTTCCAACAAACCATTTCAGCCCTATAATCCCAATGCTACATCTACCTATAAAGCACTAGTGCCAGTGCAAAACAACATATCTCAAGAGTATGATTGGTGTTTCCCATGCAATGAACCTCACAACTAGTCTATGTGCTTCAATGGTGCTCTAAATCAAGCCTTGATGGTAACAACAACTGGTGTGGAGGGTGAAGGGAGTCAAGGAAATAACCAACAACAAGAAACATCCCAGCAACAATCAGCTCCAAATGATACCACACTTGTAAACTGGCAGGCAAAAGATTTTTGTGGTATGAATCAAACAATCTCTCAAAGTGTTGCAGCCAACACAAGGTCAAAAAGGAGAAATTTGGGTGAAGGACAACCATTGGCTCCAAGTAATCCACAACCTTCTACCACTCCACAAACTGTTGGCAAACAAAATGCAGTTCAAACATGCAAGGACCACCTAAACCAGCTCCTAAGCCAACTCAGATGCCAGTTGTTGCTGCCCATGTGCAAGGAATGAATGTGCAGGCCAAGGGACAATAGAGAGATGCTTCATCTCCATTCAACATCATTGATCAGATGAAGAAGACAAATGTAAACATATCAATGTGGGAATCACTATCCATCCCAGGCCAAAGAGATTTGCTACAAGCTTCCATGAAGGACTGGTCAACTTCAAATCAACAGTTCCAAATGCAAGAGAAGGTACTCAAAAATGTTTCCCAGCCCAAGGGGAATCATGGAGGATAGCAAGGTAAAATGTTGAAGCCCCCTCCATTCTATGTTTCATTGATCATTGGAAACCAATTAGTACACAACTGCATGATTGATTCCAGAGCAAGTAGTTCAGTAATGCCCAAGAAAATAGCTGATCAGTTGGGGCTTCAATATGAAGTCATATCCAAAGGGGTAGTGCAATTGGATGGGACAACAGTAAAAACAGTAGGAGTGATTAAAAACTTGAGTCTCACTTTGCATGCATGACCCAACGTTGTTATTTTGCAATATGTCTTGGTGATAGATCTTCCACCACTCTTTGCCCTATGTTTGTCAAGGGATTTCACAGCTAAGATTGGAGGTTACTTATCTGCTGATTGGTCACACATGTTGTTCAAAACAAGATATGGAACTAAGGCCACAATCAGATCTGAACCTATTGCAAACTTTCACATTGAGCCTCACACTCCAAGCCAAATCAATACCAATTGTTCAACGTTTGATCAAGAGGATTATCCAAGCACTGATGAAGCTGACACCAAGGTTGGAAGCATCCTAGATTTGACTCTTGATGAATGGGAAAGCAAGGTGCATGCTTTTGATCCTTATCAAGAAATAGAAGAATCTGAGCTAGGAGTCTATTGCATACATGAAGAAAATCAGCCTATTCCTAGCATCACCAAGCCAGACCACAAGGATGACAATGAGGTATGGCAGTTGTTCTTTGACGAATCAAGAAGTAGACAAGGCGCAGGAGGGGGAGCTATGTTTGTTTCACCTCAAGGAGTTAAGTATTTTTCAGCTTTTAGATTTCAGTTTGCATGTTCTAATAACACTGCTGAATATGAAGCTTTGATACAAGGATTACATTGGTCAATCAAGAGAGGAATAAAGAACTTGCAATTTTTTGGTGACAGTGAGCTGATTGTCAACCAAGTTAAGGGGCATCATGCTAGCAATAATGATCTTCTCAAGTTGTATAAAAACAGGGTGTGGGACCTCATTGAATATTTTGAGGGCTTTAGCATCAAGCCCATCCATAGGAAAGAGAACCAAGCCGCTAACAGGCTTGCAACAGTTGGATCAGCCTTTGATGTTGTTAAAAGAATCAAGAAAGACAAAGTATAGCCAAGAATTCATGTGATTGTAAGGCCTTCAGTGCCAGACAACACTGTAAGTTGGAAAGTGTTTGAAAATGATCAACAAATCATCCATTTCTTGCAAGAGGAGGCTGAGTTCTCAGCTAAAAATTAGGAAAAGTTAGAACAACAGTACGGTGACCAAGTGGTAAAACTGAGAACCAACAAACTACCAAAGGGACTTGTCACTCTGGAGTTCATTTTCAATCCTAATGATCAGCTTAGGAAGGAGAAAGCAAACATCCAAGTCAAGGGGGAACATTCACTGCCCATCTTAGTGGAAGAAGGCATATCACTCCAAATTGGTAAACTGACAACTGAGAAAGAAGGGTATGAGTTCATACAGCTTTGTAAAGAATTCCCTGATGTGTTTTCTTAGCGCTATTAATATTTGAAAGGTTTCAATCCCAAGTTAGCTCAACACACTATTGAATTGGACCCAAGTGCTAAACCCATCAGGCAAAAACAAAGGATAGTCAATCCACACCTAGAGCCTCTCATGAGAAAAGAATTGAATAAGTTGATAGAGTCAAGTATCATATTCCCTATCAAGCATTCTAGCTGGGTAGCCAACTTGGTTCCTGATAGAAATAAGAGTGGAGAAATCAGATTGTGTGTTGATTTCAAAGATTTGAATAGAGCATCTCTCAAGGATCATTACCCACTCCCTTCTATGGAGTAGATTTTACAAGTTGTTGCTGGCTCTGAAAGGTTTTCATTACTCAATGGCTATTCAGGGTACAATCAGATTATGGTGAAAGAAGAGGATCAGTTCAAGATAGCTTTCACAACCAAATGGGGGACTTGTGCATATAGAAAAATGCCATTTGGGTTGTCCAACGCTGGAGCTACATTCCAAAGGGCAATGGATATGACATTCAAGGATTTGATTAATAAAATGGTGCTGATATATCTAGTTGATATCACTATTTTTTTTAAAAATGTAGCAGACCATCTCTTTCATTTGAGACAAGTGTTCCAAAGGTGCAGAAGATTTGGGGTATCCTTAAATCCTAAAAAGTGTATTTTTATAGCTCATGAAGGAAAGATCCTTGGCCACATTGTCTCCAAAGAAGGATTAGCAATTGATCCAGAAAGAGTTGAAGCCATAAGAGCACTACCATTGCCAAGCCATAAGAAGGCCCTTCAAAGTTTCTTAGAAAGGATAAAAAAATTTTAGAGGTTTGTCCCAAATTTTGCAGCCCTAGTCAAGCCTATCACCAAGATGTTAAAGAAAATCATAGCTTTCAAATGGATAGCAGAAGGCAAGGAAAGTTTTTAAGCAATAAAAGAGGCCATCTCGCAAGCCCCAAATTTCATTAACCTAGATTTCTCTAAGGATTTCATCCTCTATGCATTCAGAGGTGATGATACTATTTCTACAATTTTGGTACAGCAGAACAAAGACAATGATGAGCAGCCAATTGCTTTCTTCAGCCAAAACCTGGAGGGCTATGAGGTGAGATATTCTTTCATTGAGAAGTATGTTCTTGTAGTAATTAGGATCTTGAAGAAATTTAAGCATCTAGTTTCAAACAACAAGGTTCAACTACTGGTTTCTCATGTGGGAGTTAAAGACTTCCTCCTCAACAAAGACCTGAATGAAAAGAGAGCAGGTTGGATTACTCATGTCATGGAGTATGACATTGAGATCAAAGTCACCAAGTTGGTCAAAGGAAAAGGATTGTGTGAGCAGATGGTCTTGAGAAAACAAAAGGAAGCATGCAATGAAAAAGAGGTTGTTTTGGCATTGCAAGACAACCATGAACAAGGTAGCATTCAAGAAGAAAATAATGATGTCCTCACTCCTTGCTAGACCCAAGACATAATGCACTTCCTACACACAAGCCTATGACCTCTAGAGATGAACAAAACCAAAAGGAGACACTTCATATTGTAGGCTATCCCATATGCCCTTGTTGATGGTGTTTTATTCAAAAGGGATGTGAATGGAGTGCTGCTAAGATGCATTGGTACAAATCATATTCACAGAGTGTTAGAAGAGTTCCATGGTGGATCAGCTGGTGGTCATTTTGCACCAAGAGTGACAGCTCTCAAGATCATGAGGGATGGCTATTATTGGCCCAAGATTTTTAGTGATTATTATGCATGGATCAAGAGGTGTAAGAATTATGCATTCTTCACAGGTAAGGAGAGACTAGCTTCCCTTCCATTTCATCCAATTTCAGTTGACCAGCCATTCATGCAATGGGGTTTGGAATTCATTCGAGTCATTAATCCAAATTCAAGCCAAGGACACAAGTGGATTCTAATAGCAACATATTACTTCACCAAGTGGACTGAAGCAGTAGCACTCAAGGAAACAAATGAATCTAGCATCCTAGACTTCTATGAAGGGATAGCAACTAGATTTGGCATACCTGCTACAATAATATCAGATAATGCATTGGCATTCATTGGATCCAAGGTAACTGAATGGGCTATCAAGAATGGGATCTACCTAAGCACTTCATCAAATTATTATCCTTAGGGTAATGGCCAAGCTGAATCTACAAACAAGAAATTGTTAAGGATCATTAAGAGGACTCTTGATGAAAATCAAAGATCTTGGCATACTAAATTCAAATCAACCTTGTGGGCTGATAGGATAACCCCCAAGAGATCTACAGGTAATTCTCCATTCAAGCTTGTTTATGGAAGAGAGGAAATTTTTCCCATGTCACTTGAGTTGCCAACATTGGAACTCATGAAGCAGTTGGAGTTGTTGGAGTTTGGACCCATGGAGGTTAGGTATGCAGAATTGATGGAGCTCCAAGAAATCAAAAATTAGGCATCCCAAGCAATGGAGAAAGATCAAGCCTTGATCAAGAAGACCTTTGATAGAAAGGCCACAGATATATCTTTCCAAGTTGGAGATCTAGTGTTAAAATGGGATGCAGACAGAGCTAAACTAGGGAGGCATTCAAAATTTTATGCCATTTGGAGTGGCCCGTACATGGTCACAAAGTGTAAGGACAACAATGCCTTCTAATTGTCTATATTAGATGGTGAAGAATTATAGATTCCAGTCAATGGAATCCATCTAAAGCATTGCTACTGAAGGAAATTCTCTACCTTGTACATATTAGCTTAGGTTTTCTTTCCTCCAAGTGCTTATGCACATTGTTTTGTTGTATTTTAGCTTTTCTTTCCCTAAGTTCTTTGGCACAAGCATGTTGTTCCAGGAAATGTGTTTTTTAGGCCTTGCTCCAATCAGATGGTGTTTTGCCCTCCATCTTACTCCTTGCATTGTTCTAATCAGTTGGGGTACTAAGTAGAGAATTTTATGACTCCATACCCAATGGATCACTTCAGGATATTGGTAACTTCATCCAATAGGTAGATGACCCCTCTGAGTCGCCAAAATTGTTATCCAAAATGAGCCCATTGCTTATTTTTTGGCTAACTCCCTTCATTCTTTCCTCCGTTGTGCCTCAGTTATAATTTTTTACTTTTCAGGTGATCAAAATGTTCCGGAAATGGCACTATTAGATAGATATTTTTCTCAGCTTTCTAGAAAGGTAAAGTTTTCTTCCTAACTCCATGTATTTTTGAAGTTATGGCTCGGTGGATTTTTTATGGGAAATTTTCCCTAGAAAATCCTAGGCCAATAAGATGAGGCCACGTGTCCTCAGAGGGGTAGAGGCAGAGGTAAACTTGGAATTTTTACCAAGTTTTTAGCAAGGTTTTAGAAGGAATTTTTTGGCCTAATGGCCTGCCGGTAAATAGGATCGTGCCACATGTCCTGATGGGGAGAAATTGGAAAAATTTCCCAAGGGTTGGTGCAAACAAATTTTTTGCCCTAATCCCCGCACCCAATCACATTGCGCCATGTGTCCTTAGGCCAAAGGAATGTCGGGAGGCAGAGGAAGATAGAAAAATTTGGCAAAGTGTTTGGTGAGTTCACAAAGTTAATTTTTTGGCCCCAGGGCACACCAACAAATGAGGACAGGCCATGTGTCCTCAAAGTCGTCGGGCATCAGAGCAGCAGGGAGAAGTGGGAAAATTTCCCAAAGGCTAGCGTAAAGGAGAAATGTTTGCCCCTAAGGCTTGCAACCAGTAGGAGCTCACCACTTGTCCTAAGACTAGTGGATCATAGGGGAAATTTGGGAATTTTTCCCAAAGCAAAATCAAAGGAAATATTGAAAGGGAGAGCCCACCCCCAAAACCCGAACCAATCAAATCATGCCACGTGTCCACGTGGCGGCAAAAAACACAAGGCAAGCCTGTAGAGAAAATGAAGAAGATAGGCCCATGTCCAATGGGGTTGTTCCATGTGTCTAGTTCAGAGAATATGGTCAACATCGACGAAAAATTTAAGATCAGATGCCCGCGGTGAATCACATCATGCCACGTGTCCTCGGGTCATCCAGCCGGCGGAGAATTTTTGGAAAATTTTCCAAAGGCTGAAACGGTGGGAAAAGAAGCAGGAAAGGCCTGCAACCAATCAAAACATGCCATGTGGCACCAGAGTGGTGGGGCATGGAGATTTTTGGGGAAATTTTCCCAAATGCAAAAAGTGGGAAAATTTCAAATTTTCGGCCCGCCAACCCATTTTGGCCCTGTTTTGCCCTAAATTTTCAAATGAGCATAACTTTCAATCCAGAGCTTAGTTTTTGGTGTTTTTTATATCAATGGAAAGCTGGTGAAATTATCTACATGATTCAAGGGTCAATTTTTGGATTGGTGGAGTTTCGAGAGATAAAATTGGAAAACACTCTATGGCACATGGAAATCAACAGAAATGATGTTTCAACCACCATTTTTAATGAAGAATGGTTCGCATTCTCTCCCAGCATGGTTAAAAATGTCAGGGAATGGACTTTTGAGGGTGCCCATGCTGTTTTAATACCATTTGGTTGGTGGTTGAAGCTCCTCTCATGTTTTCCCATGTTTCTCTCTCCTGAGCTTGGTTTTTGCATTGTAAAAGCCAGAATGGGCTCATTTTTTAAAAGTTAGACATTCTTTTAGCTCTGCAGCTTCCCTTTTCTTCCTAATCAGGTAGATTTGTGGATTTTTGTACCTTTCCATGTAAATACTACACTTCTTTTTGCCTCTTGGCCATTGTAATGCACTGTATTAGACCTAGAATGATGATATATGCTCTGTGATTAAATCTTCTCAATCCTTTCATATGTTCATCATTGTTTCCTGATCTTCCATTACATTTTGGAAATTTGTGCATGTCTTACACTATATTTTCTTATGGATTATGTATTTTTTATAGCAGTAGGTGTCTAATACTCCTTTGGTGCATCACCTTATTTAGACTAGGTTTTTATTTGGCATTTTCTCAACCCTGTCTCCTTGGAAAAGTTTGATTAAGTTGTAGGTAAAACCTCTGTAGAATGTTATGCACAATTTAATAGAGGAGTTGAGGAACCAAGCCTCTAATCTGGAGATTCTTTTCCCATTTTTTTCAAGTCCCACACTTGGGGAAAAGATTCAATGATGTGCAATCACACTGGATGCTATAATGTCAACTAGAAATCTAATAGAACATTCAGAGGGTGCTGCTGATTTGCACTAACACCACCTACCCAAACCCGACCTTTCTTAGTTGACTTACAATACCTCACCAACTTCTGTTTTTCCCACACTTTTCTTCATTGATGTGCCTTTAAGGGCTCTGGATTTGGTCTTTATGAGCAAGGTCATCACATATTCATATATTACACCACCCAAAAATAAAAATACCATCATGGTATCGGATTTTCCATGCTACCTATTCCCAAGAATTTTAGAATTGACCTCGTAGAGAAAGATAAGCCTTCCCCACCTAACACACCTACCACACTTCCTTCACCCACGAAGTCCATGGACCCATAATCCATCCCTCTTAAATTTTTTTCATGAACGCCATTTCTTTGGGATCTCCAACCTATCATTGTCATGGCAAGATTCCCTTTTCCCTTTCTCTTCTTTATCCTGACATGTTGGATGATGACACACTTTCTATCAATGTCATTTAATGCCAAGATGATGATTCTTTTATCACCTACTTAGTTGCAGATGATTCTTATATTTACCAGCTGTTACCTTCTGAGACACAAACCATGCTTAATGAATCAACCATAGAGATCAAAATTCACACTCAGGAAAACCCTCAAATTCTAAATATAGGCCAATATTTAGATTCTATTGAATAAAAATCCTTCACCTCTTTCCTTTGAGATCATAAAAACACTTATGCTTGGTCTTATGCTGATATGCCTGGCATTGACCCTAATATCATGACTATCCTCAATGCCAAACCTATGAAACAAAAGCTACAAAAAATACATCCAAGAATTACCCTTATTGTGAAAGAATAACTCAAGCACCTTCATTTTGTTTCCTTCATTCTACCCATTGACTATCCACAATGGATTTCAAACATTTTTCCTATCACCAAAGCGATAGGGGGAGTGTGCATCTACACATACTTCCATGACCTTAACATTACCTACCCTAAGGATGAATTTCCTTTGCCTAACATCAACCAACTCATTGATATTACAACTATCCATGGGATGTTATCTCTTATGGATGGATTCTCAAGTTATAATCAAATATTATTCACTCTAGAAGATCAACATAAAACCACCTTCATCACCCCTTAGGGGACCTTTTTTATCACGTCATGCCCTTTTCTTTAAAAAATGTTAGTGCCACCTATCAATGTGCTATGACCTATATATTCCATGATATTATTCATGACATATTGGAATATTATGTCGATGACCTTCGCAGTGAGTCTAAAAGTCGTGTTGAACACCTCATAGTTATTAAAGTCATATTTGATCATCTGATCCAATATCACATTCTCCTTCAACCAAAGAAGTCCATCTTTTTCATTCTCTCTAAAAAACTCCTCAGTTTCATTGTCTTTTTACGGGGCATCAATATCGATCCCACTTAAAACAAAGATATTCTTGATATTCCTCCACCTACTAACCTTCAACACTTTATTTCCCAAATTTCTAACAGATGTCACTCTTTTCATCATCTCCTTAAAAAGGATGTCTCCTTTAATTAGAATTATGAGTGCCACAAATCCTTCAAATTTTTGATGAAATACCTTCTTCATCCAGTTGTGCTCATCCCACCTAAAGACGAAAAACATTTCTACCTTTACATTTTTGCTATGGACCATTCCTTGGGTGTCATGCCCACTCATCACGACAAGAAAGATAGGGAGAAAGTGGTTTAGTACATAAGTCGTACTCTTATAGACTATGAGACTAGGTATACTCATGTTGAAAATATTCTCCTAGCCTTGGTCTTCGTGGCCACAAAACTTTTCCGCTACCTACTTAACCACAAAACCTTCATCGTCACCAACACTAACCCTCTGCATTACATGTATGTTGAACCTTACCAACACCAATGCACTGTGCATTGTCTCATGCTCCTTGGAAAACTCGACCTAGAATTCATTCATCAAAAGTATTTCAAGGGAAAAACCATTACAAATCAACTTGAAAAAGCTCATCTTCTTGGAAATCAATCTTCTAACTTTGATTTTCTTAATGAATCCATTCCCACTCTTTCCTTGAGTGACACCGTTTACTAAATGACCTTATTCTTTGAATGTTCTAAATGTCACCATGGGGTGGTGCAGGGGTCATCCTCATTCCTCTTGATGGTGATCCTATTCCTTTATCCTTAAAACTCAAATTCAACTACACCAACAACATTTTGAAGTATAAATATCTAGTGTTAGGCCTTCAAACTGCCATTTCCCTAGATGTTAAATCCATTAATATATTTGGTGACTCTCAACTAGTTGCGAACCAAGTCAATGGTTTGTACCAGTGTCATAATAAGGAACTTCAAAATCATAAACATCAGATCGACATATTTTGTACAATGTTTGATCACTTACTCATTCAAACCACGTCATGATCCACTAAAAAATTCACAGATACCATGGCTTGTCTTTCTTCTTCACCTTTTGATTCCAAAGTCTTTTTCATAGTAAAACGGTTGTAAACATCCTCTTATATTATTATTGGCATTAATTTTTTGAGGTTCATTGATACCAACCCATGTAACATTTGGTATAATTATTCCATTAATTACCTCTCCCTTTCAATCTTTCCTCTAGATCTCACTCGAATGAGTGATGAGCCTTCCTAAAAAGTCTCTCTCATTATGTCATTATGGGGGTATTCTCTATAAATGTGGCTTTGACAGTATCATCCTATGGTGTGTCACTAGTTTGGAAATCCCATATGCCATCAAAGAAATTCATGATGGAATTTTTGGAGGAAATTTTAGTGGCCTCATTGCTTCCAAGGTCATCCTTCGACTCAACTACTACTGGCCAAGCCTAAACCAAGACTATTGTGACTATGTCAAACATTGTTTGAAGTTTCAACATGTTAACCTTCATCATACTCCTAGTCATGCCTTACAAGTATCCTGATACTTTTTTCCCTTCTCTCAGTGGGGTTTGGATCTCATTGGAGAGACAAACCCTCATTCCTCACAACTTCATCGCTAGATCATCACAATGACTGACTATTAAACTAAACGGGTAGAACCTATCCCTTTTATTTCTACCAAATATGAGAAAATAAATAGATTTTTAAACCACCATATCATTTGTTGTTTTGGTGTTCCTCATTGACTCATCATTGACAATGGAAAATAATTCAAAAATAAAACACTGTGTAAAATTTGTGAGAACTTTGGCATTCAACTCAATTTATCTTCACCATATTACCCACAGGAAAATGGTCAATCCAAATCTTCTAATAAGACTCTCAAAAAAATTCTTATGGAATTCATCGACTACACTAGTAAGGATTGGAACACGTATATTAATTTCACCTTATGGGATTATCATACTAGCATTCACACCTCTACTAATGCCAAACCTTTTTTGTTGGTCTATGGTACAGAGGTCGTCCTGCCTCTTGAAGTCCAAATTCCATCTCTTCATATATAACTTAAATATATGCTCCCTAACAATGATTTTTGCCAAGAACATTTGGCACAACTTGAGCTATTAGACGAATGCCATTTAAATTATCTAGACCACCTCTAAATTTACCAAAATTGCATCAAGCATGCCTATGAAAAAAGTGTCTGAGAACAAACATTCCATATTGTTGACCCTGTCCTGATGGAAAATCAACATGTGACCAAGATGGAGAAAAGTAGACAAGGAAATTTTGCTCCTAATTTTCTTAGACCCTATATTTTCACCCATACATATGGATCAAGAGCTTATCGTTTATCTTATTTTAAGGGTAAACATGACATTGATCCCCTTAATGCCTTACATATTCAATTGTTCTACTGTTGAATAAAGTACTGCATCACTTTATGTTTCTTATATGCTCATCCTTGTAGCAAACCTCTCTTTCCAACCACCTATTTTGAAGGACCAATGACTTCAATGGAATTATGTGATTATCTGTCACCATTCAACCTTATCTTAAATATGAGTAACATGGCATGATTCTCATGTATACTTTTCATCCTTTTTAGGATGGAGTCTCATAGTCATTCATCACTTAAAACCCCTCTTTCATAAATAATATTCTCATGTAATGGTTATTCCTTCATAAACTAATACTTACTCCTTTATAGTCTTGACCATGACTACAAGTCCAAAAGAATATAACAAAAAAAATTGGGATACCAAAAATTTACTCCTTGAGTCAAAATTCTTGCAAATAGATGATTCCCTCAAAAGTACATCTATCTCTCTCTCATGTTGCTATAATTAGTCTTCTCCCTCAAAGGATAGCTATAAAAATATAGCCACATATTGTACTTATTTTATCCAATAAAAAGAAGACTAATCTATATCTGCCAAAAATTTTTTATCTTGGAGCTTCCCGTATCGATCAGGTTCACAAAGACCTTAAGGAGACACTATTATTTATCCCAATATAGACTTCCCACATCAATCAGTATATACATGCAAAAATGAAAAAGAAAATAAACATACAAACTTTTGGTCATGGACTTGCTTATTCTTGTTTTGGGTTTCTTACAGAAGGGGTGTGTCATCCCACAACAAGGTTACGCTAAAGAAACTACTCCACCCTACCTTAATTTATTTTACTCCTATCCACTCAAGGGATGTGGAACTCATGCGATGCTTTTTGATTATGTAAATTATTTCAACCATTGACCTATCAATCATGAAATGTACCTAGGGGCTTATGTTCATAAGCCTATTTGTATATCCATTACGATCCTTGCAAACTATGGAGAGTTTTTATTCTTTTCGGTTCACCTCTTCCTACTTGT
Source organism: Taxus chinensis (assembly GCA_019776745.2). Lineage (NCBI taxonomy): Eukaryota > Viridiplantae > Streptophyta > Pinopsida > Cupressales > Taxaceae > Taxus > Taxus chinensis. Next base: position 490,125,951 of record CM034154.1, read on the forward strand.
TGCTTCTTCATTAGGACAAGACCTTTATAATTCAATATCCTGGTCTGATTCTCTTTTCACCCACATCCATACCAAATCAAACCAAAAAAAACAACAATACCCATACCAATCACAAAGGTTAACCAGTTACCCTTTCTATATTTTGGATCAACACTTGACCTTACCTATTCTTCTACCTTACCTTACCAAGATAATTTTCCTTACCCAGCCTACCTATCAGAAATATTATTCTTCCCTATCTTATGGGAGAACTACATCAGCCTGAGGCCCCTTTTGTAAGGGCTATGTAGGTAGCACTTCAAAGACATGGGGTCTTTGGAGGTTATCTTGGCCACCATTTTCTACCATCTTTCACCATTTTGCCACTCTTTGTCCCTAACACTTAATCTTTCTCATGTTTCCATAATATCAATAACTTAACCATGCCTCTACAACTAATTTCCATAATATCAATAACTTAGAAATTAAACCAAAAAAACCATACAACATCACTGTGCCTATACATCTAATTTTTATAATATCAATAACTTGGAATTTAAACCAAACAAACCATAAACCAAACCATGCATATAAGACTAGTTTCCATAGCATCCATAACTTGGAAATTAAACCATACCATGCCTATACAACTAGTTTCCATAAAACCAATAACTTGGAAATTAAACCAAACCATACCTATACATATAGTTTCCATAAAACCAATAACTTGGAAATTAAAACAAACCAAGCCTATACATCTAGTTTCCATAATATCAATAACTTGGAAATTAAACCAAACCATGCCTACACATCTAAGTTTCCATAATATAAATACATTGGATAGTAAAACAAACCATAACATTAACCATGCCTACAACTAGTTTCCATAATAACCATACAATGCAAATAAAACCAAACACAGTTGATATAAATGTCAACATCTATACTAGAAAGTGTGTATGTAAATACACTATATTTACATATATAAATAAGTATCTCAAAAAGTCTCATGTACATCTCACCTCTTTGACACACAAGCTGGTATATATAAGCCAAAGATAAAAAAATAAACAATATCTCCATGATATCCTCATCCTTGGGAGAGCCTGGTTCCTCTGTTACTCTCTCATATCCCCTCACTTGGCCTCTGTCTCCATGAACTAGTCACCTCCCACTAGCCCTACCCATGAGACCAGTGGCTACCCTAACTAATGGCGCTATGGTTCCATGAGCTAGACCTCTCATTGGTTGTATGTTGAGCTCTGTAAGTAGCATAGCTAACAAAAGGAATACCACTCTTTTTAATATGATCCTCATAGTATCTAGCCTCTGCCACAACCTACCGATATCTATACATAGATATCACCTATGGAGGTAACATCACTCTAACACCTATTTGTGGATCCTATCCCAATAATAGTTTCCCTTGTCCCTTTACCTAAGGTTGTGGACCCTATCCTAGTGCCTACACTTGTCTTGATGGACAATGTCCCTATCCATCTTGTGCACATGCATGTGCCTATGCATGTGTTATTGCTAGATGTTTTTGTAAGGTAACCACCTGTGCTTGAGATCCTGCTAGCTTCCCCTATAATATTGTGACCTGGGATTGTAATTTAATCACCACTCCCTATAACATGTCTCTCTCTACTATAATAGTAGCCAAATCAGGTTATCCTAGCCTTGGCGGTGTTGCCTATAGTTGGGCTATCCACCACAACCAATACCCATCAATCATGCTTGCATAATCAATCCTCTAATTGATGACCTACTCCTCATGTCCAATTACACTTGTAGGATATGGTGGAAATAGTGTTTGCTCCATATCCTCCCTGCAATACTTTGGAAAGGGTGGGGTCACATCCTGTTGTAGCTTGAACTATCATCTGACCCGATCAACCGGTATCATCTCATGTATCTATATCAGGAGTTGTAAACCTGCCAAATCCTCCACCATACCTCTAAATAAAAGTTAACCAAGATATTTCATCCACAATATATCGACTATTGATATTCCATTTAACAAAAACCTGTAGTATATCACATCCCAAAACACCATGTCAATACTTATGTGGGCCCCTATCTGTAGACATCATCTTAAGCCTACTCTATAGACCCCTCTGTACCAATCCTATCGTGAAAGGCTTGCTGGATGTAGACATACTATATGCTCATAGGCCCAACATTGAAAAAAAAAAGTTCATAACAAACCAAACCACCTCATCCTCCTATATGCCCACAACTCCCTGTATAATTACACTAGGAAATTTGGCACCCATGAAAAGTAGACCCTATCATCAAGCATATCCTCTAACAATTCCATCAATGCCCAAGGAAACCCACCACCCTCTAAGTCTTGGAGCACATAACAACCAATTCCCACCACCACCATCACTGCTAATCTAATTTCCTGTGGATATGTGGCATACATCTCACCATAGCTAATGCTCACACTATGATAAGAAAAATCTATCATAGCCCCTCCAAATATTGTAACCATCATCTCATATGGATCATCAAAAGTGAACAAATATAGAGGCTCCCCAACAATAGGTAGTCTCAAAATTATGGTAGATGTCCTCCAAGGTAATAGTCATGTCCCCGATATGTAGGTGGAAGTTTTGGTCGTTGTGTCCCATATATCGATGACGGTGACCATCATGCTATGATCTCGAACTATCCACCTATACCTCCTAAGCCCACATAACTCTACATCCTTCATGTGATCCCACTTTTCCTTTGTGATGCTTCATATCATCTACACTAATATGGGCATCATTCCATCTCTCACGATCAACTGTTATCTTTCCTATATCATCAACATTCACACCAGTTAACACATTTATCCTTGCCTACCAAGATCTACATTCTACCATGCCTTAACCATTTTTAACCTACGAACTATCTTCCTTACACTATTTTTATTTCCTTTTGTCTTATTTCCCACATCTATGTTTCATTTATTCCCCCCTTCACCTATTGACCTAACTTCCCTCATCCATCTTGCGCCCATCCTACACTGTTGACATATACCTTCAATCTGTCCCTACACCTTCTCATTTCTTCCTACCCACCCTTACCTAGCCTAAACCCACTCATTCCTAACTTAGACTCCCCAACCCACCCTTACCTTACCTTTTGGATTCCCCAATTCACTAGTCCCCCTTTTACTTTGTCGAAGCCAGTAGACTTACTGACACTGACTAATATCTGACCGGTGTTGGTTAGTTTTTCAGCCCTAAAGCCAAACCCCCACATCCCCACTTTGTAAAATTTGACTAACCCACCTCATTTCTCCACCTAATTCCCCATAATTTGTTCCTACATTCAATTTACCCCTTACTTAAACTATTTCCACCCTCTCCGCACCCATTTTCATCCACATTTCATCACATTTTCACAAACCAAATTTTTTAGTTTAACCTAACCTATTTTTCTACAAGATCACACTTGAGGTCTGAATCCTACCTCTACTCAGCTCCATCTCAATGGTGGGATGTTAGGTATATGCATTGGAACTCCCCCTGAGCCCTCTCCTTCCTCTACGAAGTCTAAATCAACCTCCTAACTCTTAACAAATCAAATTGATTAGGTAGATCTCGTGGGCCCGTAAAATATACTCCTACAACCGCTAACCTCTCAGTAAATCACCTCTCTCAGTCTCACTATCATTTTCCTTGAAATTATTCCCTCTCTCAATCATTTTAACCAATATCAAAATGCTCAAATGAGTTATTTTCACATAGATTTTACATTTTAACCCAACATTAGCTTGACTGACGTCAGTTGGGTCATGCCCTACATGACTGGAGTCGGTCATCCTTACCGGCATCGGTTCCTCTTCACTGGTATTGGTTACCCTTCTTTCACCTAATATGTCATATTCCTCAAATATTTACTCAGCAATGCCATTTTTCTTCTGACCATAGCCTTACCACATGCCTATTAGCTCACCTACCAGCCTAGTCACCTCCATAATTATACTTAGGGGCACATTTTTGCCTACACCTAGGCCTTACCAATGGCCTTACTTATACACCCACACCACCCTCACCCATTTGACACTTGAATTCACTTACTCATTATACCTTGTGATGATAATAATCGTGTTGTTTAGCCTATCGAATTTTTCTTTCATTATGCTTTGATGTTTATCTCAACTAGACCAAACCTTTTTCGTGCTTCGGAACACACCTATGCATATTCCTAGACCTAGCCTCATTATGCTTCTAGGAGCACTTCCTATACCTTGGATACCTGGACCATATCAACCTTTTTTGGATAAACTATCGGCCTTTGACAATGTAGAGTCTTGGATCTCTGTAGCCTAGTGTGTTATCACATTTTAGACATGTGCATGCATTTGAATGCCCCCACCTATTACCCACACCAATATCACCATTGCCTATACCCACACCTTACCTCATTTTTCATCACCTACCACTTTATGAAACCCATCACCATTTTTTCCTACTCCTCAATCAGTTCATGGTTTGAGGGGAACCACCTCTTTCCATACCTGGAGCAACCGCCTTTTGTTTTTGTCATTGTTTCTTATTAATACAAGCTTTTCAAAAAAAGGGGGAAAATGTAGACACCCAAATTTGGGTTGTAACCCTCTAAGCCCCTTTAATTAATTAATGCGACACGTCCCTTGATCATGACCCCTTCGACACATTATAATTAATTTAATCACTTATATTAAATTAATTATTACTTCACATCATTATTAATTTAACTACCTAAATTAAATTAATTTCTACCTCACCTAGCCACCTCACCCCTCCACCTCACCGTAGACCCATTCCAAAACCCTAACCACCGAACCCTAACTTAACAACTTTCCTTAACTAGCCATAACTCATTCTAAACCTAAAAAAGACTTATATTATACCTTTCATTAATGACCAAACACTTTCTCCTATCGAAATCCTATCATTATAAGAAATAATTAGTCTTCTTGACCAGAACCATTCTCAATCACATTAGAAAAGGGAAAGAATCAACTATTTTTATAAAAAAGAAACCATTCGCATTTTATCTTCTTCATGTTCACTAAAACAATATGCACAAAAGGCTTTACAAAATCTCCATGTGAACTCCTAAATGGAAGAATGAATATACCATCAAGAGTATCTCTAAATTTGGAGCAACTTCTTAGTTATTTCTGAGACCTAGTTTTCCCCCTAAGTGCCTAAAAAACAAGGATTTCAAAAAAAATACATAGTCGTACAACTACCTTGCTTAAAATACCATCAAGCTCATTTTATAACTCGGTGAGCTCGTATGTTGTAATGGAAAATCTATATTTTGGCAATCATGAGGTTAGGGGGTCGAGCCCCTCTAATCACCTCATCCATTTTTTTTCCTTGAATGGGAACAATCCCACATGCTTTAGGGGAGTCTGCATGTTTAATTATAAGTGAGTGTGGTTGGGTTAAGCAGCTCTGGATCATATTTTTTTAAGTCATGCAGTGGTAGTGGAAAGTTTTTTTATGCCACATGGATTGGTTGGTATACAAATTAGCTATAGCAAGTTAGTTTTTTATGTTTGGTTTGCCACATTGTGAATGTGGCTCAAAAAGGTTTATTTTCCAAGTGGATATGTTAGCGGAGATTAGTATTGACCTGGATTTATAGATGTAGGCTCAGTGGTTATGCATGTGAGATATGTTTGGCATGGGTGAGCTAGCTTGTCACTCGAGCTAGCCAGTAGCTCTCTGAGTTGTCTCACAATGAACTCGGTCCATATACACTACAATTCCCTACAATATCCCACATTCACCATGAAAGTACAATATGAGGCATATATACATAAAATTGTGGTCATAGCAATATGAATCTACGGCAGAAAAGACACCCCTCCAGTAAAAAAATATGTCGACCTTAGCTTAGGGCCCCTAGCCAATAAATAAAGGGGCCCACCTATTCAAAAATGAGTGTCGAAGACCAGAGTCACAAAAAAAAATTCACTTCTACTTAATTTTTATTTTTTCCATGTGTTAGAGTGTAATTCATCAGTTTCCCCTATTTCTTCTATTTCAGCTAACATCTTATATAAATGGTAACTTGCTCTAACTGATTCTATTTTTCATGCTCTTATAGGTGATGGAAATCTCTCAGAGTCTACTACTATACTGTAATGACCCTGGGAGATTTAGGAAAAATGTATCCACTATTTTGATCTTTGGATTAATAGAGAAATGGTGGTGGTACAAATTAATTTGTAGAATTTAGTAAGTTGTTCATTAATCCATGGTCATTTATTCATCAGATTTAGGGATGTAAAATTTCAACTCTTCCAGTGTTGTATACACAGTTACAGGTGCTTATGAGGTATAAACTAAAATATTGTTATCACAACAATTAGAAATGCAATGCTAGAAGTAAACTACGTTGTAAATGAAAGTATATGCTACAACTAAGTAATAAGAAGATAAAAGCATAACATAAGTGGATGAATGAACTAATGCAATTCTAATCTATGCATGCAAGGAACTAAAATAGCAAAAAGAAAGAAAAGGGGTTTAGTAACCACAAGTGGGCCTTTCCTTGGGTGTTAACCTTTCCTATATCTTGTGTCTATAGAAAAATGATAGAACTCAGATTTTATTCATCATCATGAAGATTCAAAATTAAAATTACAAAAATTCCTTGAATATTGATCTCTATCTACTATAGTCTCGCCACTCTCTTTATAATCAACAGAGATGTGAAGAGACTCTTTCAAACTAACAATTACATTTTGATTAATTCAAATATCACTACCAAGAAATCCATAGATTCTTATGCATGTAATCAGAACGTAAGAGAATGTGTTCTAATACAAAAACATAACTAATTGTTCAATCTAGCAATCAAGTTAAATATGCTAGTTCCATAGTAGTTATAGAGCATAATCAAGTAATGATGTTAGATATATTTATTGTTGTTGTAACTACTTCTTGATTAGCATACCTAATCTTAGGTGAATTATTCATGTTGATCAGGATTCCCACAATCATGGTCTTGTATATGTGCATGTTCTCCTTTGGCTACATGTTCTTTGCTACAGATGAATCCTAGTTGTTGCATGTCAGTATCTATAGATGAGTCTCTTTCATAGTGATAGAGGATTTCCTTCAGTTGCATGTTAGTGATAACATATAGCAATTTATTGCAAACAAGTATGAAATCCAAAAAAATCACCATTAATAATTTCATTGCATCAAGAGATTAACATACACATTCAAAATCAATAAAATAGAGTAACTTAGTAATAACTATATTAATTAATATAAGTTCCATGAGTTTTAGTTCAAGTGGAAATGTTTGATAGGAAAATATGGATAAACAATGCACAGGTATACAAAATATAGAAATAATGAGACAATTAAAATAGTAAATAAAGGGTCTCATCACATGAGACTTTTTTGGCATTGTTTGAGATATGGGACCATGTGATAGGCACATTATGGCTATCTACTGGGGAGATGATGGTCACTCTGGGGGATATGTACTAGATATTATGATTTTTGATATAAGGTGAGAAAATTTATGTGATTGACGAGGCTTGTAGGGGTTCTGCGATGTAAAATTTGTATGGTGATGATGGAGGGGATATAGTGTATACTTCAAGGGATTTTTCATATAGAGCCTTATACAATGATGATGAGGAGGGTAGGGCCTTAGTGACTATGATGATGATAGGGATAATTTGTTATGCCTTACTAGATTTAGCCAGAGGGTGATTCTCATGGATGTTTACAAGGGTGGTGGTGGATATGTTGATTCACATGATAGTGTTTCCTTGGGCATTGCTTTTTTGTCATAGGTGTATAAATAGTTTTTTTCCTGGAGTACTATATGGAGGTTCAGGGTTGATGTATGATTTTTTGTTAGAGTGTTGGGAATACAAGCACATTTCAATGGCTTGTCCTCAAGGATTTCCTTGTGATTTATGGGTCACTTTATAATATTTGGTTGGGTTTATGTGATGGAGGTCATATTTTGTAGCTACATGGCCTATCTGAGGTGAGGCTTATTCTAGGTAGCTTTTTATTTGTTTACAAGGTCGAGATGTTATCTAAAGGCCCTATACAAATTTATTAGTATGGCCTAGTGTGGAGGGGGGGTTGGGAGAAAAATAGTGGGTAAATGGGTATCGTGGCAAAGGGAGGACCAGTCAGAGGTGATCAGATTGTAACGTGTTAGATAGTAGTTTGGTTTGTTTCAGAATGTTCTAGAGGTAGTAGTATCCCATGGTAGAGAATATGCAGAGACTGATGTATCACTACCAACTATTCGAGAGGAAATGGATATGGTGGATAAGTAGGGAGTAAGGGTTAGAGTAGATGGGAATGGAGTATCAGTAGGATATGATGATGTTGGGTTGATTGAGGCCTATGCTCTGTAGTGCCCACTTCCCTTTGGCACCTTTTATTACTAATCATGATACTGTAGACTATATGACAGACATTTTAATAGTTTTGATTTAGTATGGTGTTAGATGTCAGATCCTAGATTATTGTTGAATCTAATTATATATAATGCATGGTGATTATTAGAGACACTCACATGTGGATGATGATATACTATTGACATGGATGTTTAGTGGAATTTATTCAGACATGTGATTTTGGAGATTATGAATAAACCTAGAAAAGGAAAATTATTTGATGATGACATAGTTGTTGATATAAATTGTAAATGATTTCATTGATTGCCTTGATGACTATCGTGATTCATATGTACAAATGATTTTGTGATTATATTATATATTCATTTTGGAAGTTCTCATATGGCCATGAGGTTGAAGGAGGTATTTTTTTTTTGCAAGTTTAAAAATATCACAACAAAACACCGGGGGATCAGAGACCAACCAAAATGGAATTCTGGGTGAATTCAACACGGTCACCATGGAAATTTTTTTTATTGTGTTGTCTGTTTTTTGTTAGAGATTCCCATGGGTGGGGAAATCATCTTTATATGTGACCATGGGTTTTTGTATTTTGTTAATGTGTTTCTTTTTTCTATAACATTCCCATTTTAAGACTTTTAGAAACAGGGAATGTTTTTTTTGTTAAAATAATGTTCCCTAATCTAAATTCATAATTTAGATCACACATTCTTTATCAAACATTCATATAATAGATAACCATATGCATTTGTAATGACACGGTGTACTACCGATCTATTCATTTCATGACTCAATAAACTACCGATCTATTCATGTTAAACATCAAGTATTGAATACTTTTTTGTATACTACGTATACTTGGTTGTTCTTACCTTGTTAAGGGTATTGAGTGATCTTTCTAAGGATCCTATCTGAATATTTTTTACCAATATTCATCAACATCACAAGCCTTAGACTAGGTTACATAGAACAACACAACAAACAGCTTGCAATACTTTGGCCAAAGATTTCTAACATACTATTTATATTACTATTCCTTGATGGCATACTCGTCAATCTGGAATACATCCTTCACCCAACTCTATTGTTATCTAGAATGTCCTTTACTAACTTTCGTCAGTCCACTTGCTTAAGGTTTAACCCTAGTTCGAGTTAACAACATATGTTATGATAAGGGGAGGCTCCTGAAAACTTAGGGTAAATTGGCATACTGGGTCAACCTAAGTCAACCCCACGTGCCAAGGCACCCCGAGTTTTAGAGGGCTACTCCATATATTAACCATGCTATAATCCAGATCTAGAGATAAAATAAGATCAAGTCCAATGTGTGTAGATCTATATGATCAATGTAGAAGGGTATTGGCACATGTTGACTACATCACTGTATCCTCGAGAAGGTCCTAATCTTCTTAAAGGTATAACCCTGTAGTTGGCATGTGCCAACATCCTATAGAACAACCTCATCGAGATGTACATAACCAAGGAATTTATTAATTGTTTAATTAATTTGGATTATTTAAATAGATTTCAGCCACCTACCTAATCCCTAATCCAACATTCCCTAAGTTCTTTTCTAAATTGATTCATTTAGCCCTTTAAGAACTTTGTTATATTCATTGTCACTTTTCTTTTTGAATACATAGCTAAATGGTCAGTTAAGCATAACTGCACAGTGTTATAATATTTCATATGTAAAAAGCACAATAACTTTTTAGAAATTTTAGTGCCAGAAGATATCCAAAATAAATTAGACTTCATAACAAATGAAGTATGATAAATTGAAGTCATGTTATCAAATCTATATGATTTATGAATAGTTATAAAAGATGAAGAGTCTTTCATTATATGTATAGTGTTATGGTTTATTCTACCCCTTGATCACTTTTTTTTATAATGTATGTTCATCCTACTTTGCATTACTATGATTTATAGTTTATATAATGAAAATCACATTCTACAACTTTTCAATTTGTATCATAAGTAGGGAGATTGAACTTAATCCCTTGATCCAATATTATTAAAATTTAACCATTTAACATATAAATAATATGAAAATTTGACAACAAGATGGAACCCATCTTTTTCATACAAATGTAAAGTAATTTACACAACCAATACTGAAATCTCCCACCTTTCAATTTATCTTTATAACCATTACATTTACAAAACTTATGCATTCAAGTAAACTGCATAACAATTGTATTAATTATAAAAGAATACTACTTTTCTTTTCCAATACAGTCTCAAGAACAAATCATAATTCATCACAAGAAAAAGACTTAAATCAGCCAGTGTATCATGTAAGTTTTGCCTTCTTTATTACTTATGAAGTCCATCTGCAAAAATTTCTAACAAGGGTCAGTTCAATGAACTGAGCATGATAAGCACTAAGCCTTAAAAATAAGTGCATTCTAATAATTGTTCCATTAAAACAATTCTTCTTTAATGAGACAATTATTACATCAAATAATCAATATATCAAAAGAAACGAAAAATAAGTACACTATAAACATTTAATTTTATTTCCATGAAAAGGAATAGAATATTATCTACCATTTCAACCCTATGAATAGATTCTAATTGATCCCATCAATTATCCTTAGAAAAACAACATATTATAACATCTCATTATTCCCAGTCTGCCATTAAAAAAAATCAACATTTATCTTTGCTTCAAGCAAAAGAACAGTTTAGAGCATGGTTCATATTAAGATGAATCACCTATCTCCTAAACACAAGAAGAAGAAGAACCATTACAATTCATGCCTAAACACAGCACATCCAAGAATAGAATAGATTCAAAACGTGATTCAACTGTTTCTCCCAAAAAACTATTACCTTAAAAATTTTAACAATTATGATATTCATCCAAGAAAAATTTCATTTAATCTAAGAAGAATAGAGGATCAATTGGTTTTACCTGTAAGTTTTAAATCTACTTTTAATATAGAAGTTAAAAATTTGGAGATTTGAAACAATGTTCAAATATCAAGGAAAACTCATACAAGGTTACTCTCTACTCTTCATCATCCAAAGATAATTTTAAAAAAGATAGAGTGCCAGAGACAACTCACTCATCTCAAACCAACAAGCAAGGCCCTACAAAACAACATTCTGCAACCAAAATGACATTTACAGTTCAATAAAACCAAATAATATAACCTCTTCCAACATCATTTTTACAAATGATTGTGCAAAGGAAGACCAAAAAACTCATACTGGTATCATAAGGTCAGGTTTCATTTTTGCATTACAAAAATAATAACCAGTTCTTGGTTCAACAAATTATAATACAAAAAATATTAGAAAAAATTCAAGTAATCCCTCCATAACAATATATGGTACTAAATTACTAAGTTCTTCTCATAAAAGAAACTCAGAGTCTATTCTAAGAGGTCTGAGATATAAGTTTCCTCAGACTGAGAGAATGGGCTACTCCCAATTAAATACCATCAACATCTCAAGAAAGAAGACATAGTTCTTAAACTGAATTAACAATTTTATTCATCAAACGAGGACATTTTTCCATTGATATCTTGGAGAGTTTTTCCCACAATAACCCAATTATTCTCCCAATTTTACCTTGAGCAAAAACTTGAAAAAAGAGTTGTAATTTTTTAAAAATGTTTATAACAAATAGAACATAACTCCAAAGTTTCAAAATAGAGTCGACACAAGTCCTAACAAAGTTTAGATCTATACAATACACAAAATGAATGCAAATGAAAATAAAACTTCCATTAACAATATGAAATTACACTACATAAAACACAGGTACATAGCCATAAACGACGTCATCAAGGTCCTGATTTTTTTCCAAAATACAAACACAGGTTTAACACAACAAGTGACTCCTACATGATTTCAAATCAAATGCGAAGTCTAAAAACTAACACAATGAAACTAAGGTTTCCCATAAAGTTTAGAGTCCACATAAACAATAAAACGCAAGTGTCATGTACATTACAACTTTACATTAACAGTAAAAATGATCACTAGAGAAATACACAGACTCTAATCCATCTATGGACTTCAACAATAGTCCAAGTCATTACAAGTATAAAAAATCAAGATCCTTAAGAACAAAAGTTCTCTAACAATAGTTCAAGAAACGTGAGTAATAAATTACGTGTATAGTATCAAATACAAACTTCTAGCAACTATTCGGAGCTACCTAGGTCTCCAAACTCCAATTCAGAACAACAAAAATCTCCTGCATAGTTTTATAAGAAAACACAAAGTCCAAATACTAGATCAAGTAGGACTAGGAATTCCCAAAGAGTACAGAGTCCACACAAGTAACAAATACGAGTGCTTTGCAGTTACCAATCTACAATAAATATTTCAAATTTCAAAAGAATGTAAAACATAGTTGCAGATCCCAATATTTTCTCTCAACAAAACTCAAGTTTCAAATCTAAAATGATCTTGGATAAAAGCTCCATTAATACACAAGTTCAACTTAAGCTCACGATCAACAAACATAGATTCCAGCAAGTTTATACAGAACCCAAATATCTCCAAAATCTAAACCACATTTAAATAGCAACGAAGATTTATGTAAACAGATTAATTCGATTTCTCATTCTAAATGAAAAATCAAAGTTACAAAGATACGTTTATGCATGCATTCTCATTTTTAAGAACTGTACATGGTAAGTTTCTAAACAAAACTCTATTTACCATGAAATTCAAAACCAGTAACACAAATTTAATAAACCCCACAAGTCAATAGTAAGACAAAATAAATCTCATAGAGTAGAATCATTTTAATGAAACATTTATAAGAGAGCAAAAGATCTTAAAGTTTAGAGCCTATCATGCCTGATAGTGCTTTTTCCAAGTCAAAGAGAACCTCCAGCCGAGCTCAAAACTTCTATTTTTGTCCATGAAAAAATCAAATAACCTTGTTCTTTTTCCACCATGCCTCCTATATATTCCACGAACTGAAACTAGGTTTAAAACATCAAAAATAGCCATCAAGTGTAGTTCTATCTACTGGTTCAAAAAAACAGTGAGCATGTAGAGCAAAAATCACAAAACATGCAAATTGAAACAACCACATACCAAACCATTTGCATGCCTTCCAAGGTAGTTGTTAGTGAAAATCAGTAGCACCCCTGGATGTTTTCTCAGATTTCTAGTTTGATAGTAGGCATCTAGTGTGATTGCACAACATTGAATCTTTTCCCGAAGTGTGGGACTTGCAAAATTGGGAAAAGAATCTCCAAATTAAAGGCTGGTTCATCAAATCCTGATCAGATGTATGCTTGAAAATTGTAGAGGTGTAATACTAGATCCTACTCTAAATTTCAAGGAGACAGAGATAAAGGATGTAAAAGAAATAAAACTAAGTAAAAGTAGTGATACACCAAAGGAGTGGTGAACATCTATTTCTATAAATTGACATAGGTTACAAAATGCAACAAAAATCATGCAAAAATTGCTAAAAATGTAATGAAGGATCAGTATAGGGCAAACAACATAAGAGAGGATTGAGAATTCATTCACAGATTTTGTATTGTCATTTCCATCTTTAATATACAATGCATTACAATAGCAAAGAGGTAGAAAACATGTTGTAGTCCTGAAAGAAGTCTGATATTCCACAAATTCACTTGCCAGGGTGAAGGAGGGAGTAAAAAAAAAACATAAAAATGTCCAACACTTTACAAATGAACCAAATCTAGCTTTTAACAATGAAAAACCCAAGCTCAGGAAGGAGAAAACAGAGGAAAGTAAAAGGAATCATTTAACCACCAACCAAATCCATCAAAATAGCATGGGTACCCTTAAAATTTCATTCCCCAAGATTTTTGACCATGTTGGAGAAGAATGGAAGCCATACTACATTAAAAATGGTGGTTGAACGCCAGTTCTACTCTTTTCCCCATGCCAGAGGTGTTTTCTAATTTTTGTCTCACTAAAATCCATCAAAACACAAAATTGAAGATTCCATCATGTAAAGGACTTCAATAGCTTACCAATGACATAAAAAAAAAAAAAAACTGAGCTCTGGATCAAAAGATATGCCCTTCTTAAGATTTAGGGCAAAACAAGGAAAAAATTAGGTCGGCGGGCCAAAACCCATAAATTTTCCCTCCTTTTTGAATTTGGGAAAAATTCCCCAAAAATCTCCACCCCTACTACTCCGATGCCACCTGGCACATTCTAATTGGACGTGGGCCTTACAAAACCATTTTACACCTTTTGAAATTTTGGAAAATTTTCCTTTATCGCTCCATGACCCGTTGCTCCGATGCCACGTGGTGCTCTCTACTTGGGCGCGAGCCTTAGCCATTTTTATTTCCCCTACGGGCCCACGGGTGAAAATTCTCCTTTGTGCCTTTTTGAAACACTTTGGAAAACAATTAAAGGTTCTCCCACGATCTTGACCTTCGTTGAGACCAGGACACGTGGCACCCTCCAATTGGTTTTGGCCTTCGGGCTGGTTTTTCCCTTTTTGCCCCTTAACAATTTTGGCAAAAATCCAAAATTCACTTCGCCACCCTGACTCCCATTGGCCTCATGGCACTTTTTGATTGGTTGCAGACCTTCCTAGGGAAAATTTCCCTCAAAAACTCTGCTAAGCCATAACTTGCAAAATACAAGGAGTTAGAAGGAAAACTGTACCTTTCTGGAAAGGTAAGAAATTATCTATTTGATGAAGCCATTTTGAGAAAATTTTGAGTGCCTAAAAAATTTAAAAAATTGACTGAGGCACAAGGAAGGAAGAAATGAAAGAGAGTTATCCAAAAAATAAGCAAGGGGCTTATTTTGGATAACAATTTTGGCGACTCAAAGGGGGAATTTACCTATTGGATGAAGTTACCAGTTTCCTGAAACAATCCATTGGGCATGGAGTCATCATATTAACTTCTTGGTACTCCTAACTCATTAGAAAAATTTCTAGAAAGGAGATTGTGAGAGTAGAATATCACCTTATTTGGAACATGGCCTACAAAGATGCATTCTAGGGATAACAAGCTTGTGCTAAAGAACTTAGGGAAATGTAAGACTAAGCTACAACAGAACAATGTGCATAAGCACTTGGAGGAATGAAAGTCTAAGCTAATATGTACAAGGTGGAGAGTTTCCCTTCTAGTAGTAATGCTTTAGATGGATTCCATTAACTAGAATCTGTAGTTCTCCACCATCCAATGTAGACAATTGGAAGGCATTGTTGTTCTTACATTTTGTGACCATATAGGGGCCACTCCAAATGGCATCAAAATTTGAATTCCTTCCTAGCTTTTCTCAGTCTGCATCCCATTTCAACACTAAATCTCCCATTTGGAAGGTTCTAGCCTTAGCTTTCCTATCAAAGGTTCTCTTGATCAAGGCTTGGTCCTTTTCCATTGCTTTGGCTGCATGCTCTCTAATGTCTTGGAGTTCCATCAATTCTACATATCTAACCTCCAAGGGTTAAAAATCCAACAACTCCAATTGCTTCATGAGTTCCAACATTGGTAACTCAAGTGACATGGGCAAGATTGCCTCTCTTCCATAAACAAGTCTGAATGGAGAGTTACCTGTGGATCTCTTGGGAGTTATCCTATCAACCCATAAGGCCAATTTCAATTTTGTGTGCCAAGTCCTTTGATTATCATCAAGAGTCCTCTTGATGATCTTTAATAAGTTCTTGTTGGTAGACTCAACTTGGCCATTACCTTAAGGGTAATAATTTGATGAGGTGATTAGAAAAATCCCATTCTTAATAGTCCATTCATTTATCTTTGATCCTATGAATGCTAATGCATTATCTGATGTTATAGTGGCAGGTACACCAAATTTGGCTACTATCTCCTCATAGAAGTCTAGAATGCTAGACATTTGCCTCTTTGAGTGCCACCTCCTCAGTCCATTTGGTGAAGTAATCCATTGTTGTTAGGATCCACTTGTGTCCTTGGCTTGAGTTTTGGTTAATGAATCCAATGAATTCCAAACCCCATTGCATGAATGGTTAAACTAAAATTGGGTGCAATGGAAAGGCTACTAAGCTTTCCTTGCCTGTGAAGAATGCATAGTTTTTACACCTTTTGATCCATGCATAACAATTACTAAACACCTTGGGCCAATAATAACCAACCTTCATAATCTTGAGGGCTCTCACTCTTGGAGAAAAATGACCCCCAACTGATCCACCATGGAACTCTTCTAACATTCTATTAATTTGATTTGTCCTAATGCATCTCAGCAACACTCCATTTATATCCCTTTTAAACAAGACACCATCAACAAGTGCATATGGAATAGCTTGCAATCTAAAATGTTTTCTCTTGGTTTTTCCCATCTCTAGAGGGCATAGGCCTATTTGTAAGAAGTGCATTATGTCTTGGGTCCAGTAAGGACTGAGCTTACCACCATTCTTTTCTTGAACACCTCTTTGTTCTTGGTTGTCTTGCAATGCGAAACCAACATTATTTCCATTGCTTGCTTCCATTGATTTGCTAGAGACTAGTTGCTCACACAATCCCTTTCCTCATACCAGCTTGGTGACTTTAATCTCAATGTCATACTCCATGACACGAGTAATCCACCATGCACGTTTTTCATTTAGGTATTTGTTGAGGAGGAAGTCCTTAAGTCCCAAATGAGAAACCAGCAGTTGAACCTTGTTGTTTGAAACTAGATGCTTAAATTTCTTCTAGCTCCTAATCATTGCAAGAACATGCTTTTCAATGAAAGAGTACCTCACCTCATAGTCCTCCAGGCTTTGGCTAAAGAAGGCAATCAGACGCTCTACATTTTCTTTATTTTGTTGTACTAAGATTACAAAAATAGTATCATCACCTCCAAATGCATAAAGGATAAAATACTTAGAGAAATCTTGGTTAATGAGAGTTGGATCTTGTGAGATAGCCTCCTTGATTTCCTCAAAACTTGCCTTTCCTTCAGATGTCCATTTGAAAGCCATAATTTTCTTGAACATCATAGTTATTGGATTGACAAAGGCTACAAAGTCTGGAACAAAAATTTGAACAAAATTGATTCTTCCCAAGAAACTCTGAAGGGCCTTCTTGTGAATTTGTAATGGTCGTGCTTTTATTGCTTCAACCCTCTTTGGATCAATTGTTAATCGCTCTTTGGAAACAATGTGGCCAAGGAGCTTTCCTTCATGAGCTAGAAAAATACATTTTTTGGGATTCAAGGATACCCCAAATCTTCTACATCTTTGGAACACTTTCCTTAAATGAAAGAGATGCTCTGCTGCACTTTTAGAAAATATAGTAATATCATCTAGGTATATCAACACTATTTTGTTGATCAATCCTTTGAACGTCATATCCATTTCCCCTTGGAAGGTAGCTCCAGCATTAGACAACCCAAATGGAATTTTTCTATATGTATAGGTTCCCCATTTGGTGGTAAAGGTTGTTTTGAACTGATCATCTTCCTTTCCCATGATCTAATTATACCATGAATAACCATCTAGCAATGAAAACCTCTCAGAGCCAGTAACAACTTGAAAAATCTGCTCCATAGAAGGAAGTGGGTAATGATCTTTGAGGGTTGCTCTATTCAAATATCTAAAGTCTACACACAATCTGATTTCTCCACTCTTCTTTTTAACTGGAACCAAGTTTGTTACCCATCTAGAATGCTTGATGGGAAATATGATACTTGCATCTATTAACTTATTCAATTCCCTCTTCATGAGAGGCTCCATGTGTGGATTAATTGGACTTTGTTTTTACCTAATAGGTTTAGAACTTGGATCTAATTCAATTGTGTGTTGAGCTAGCTTGGGATTGAAACCCCTCAATTCTTTATAGCTCTAAGAAAATATGTCCAGGAACTCTTGGAAAAGTTGCATGAATTAATACCTTTCTTGCCTGGTTGCCACTTTACCAATTTGAAGATATATTCCTTCTCCCACTGAGATGGGTACTGAATCTTCTCCCTTGACTTGGATGTTTTCCTTCTCTTTCCTAAATTGATCATTAGCATTAAATATGGACTCCAAGGTGATAATTCCTTTTGGTATTTTGTTGGTTCTCAGCTATACTACTTGATCACCATACTACTATTCTAACTTTTACTAATTTTTGGCTGAGAACTCAGCTTCTTCTCACAAGAAATTAATGATTTTTTGGTCACTCTCAAACACTTTCCAACTTACATTATTGTCTAGCACTGATGGCCTTACAATCAAATGAATTCTTGGCTGCACTTTATCTTCCTTGATACTTTCCACAACATCAAAGGTTTCCCCAACTGTTGCAAGTCTATCAGCAGCTTGGTTTTCTTTCCTAGGGATGGAATTTATGCTAAATCCTTCAAAATCCTCAATGAGGTCCCACACCCTATTCTTATAACACTTGAGTAGGTCATTTTTTGTATCATGTTTCCCTTTAACTTGATTAACAATCAATTCACTAGCACCAAAGACTTGTAAGTTTTTGATACCCCTTTTTCTTGACCAATGCAATCCTTGTATCAAAGCTTCATATTCAGTAGTGTTATTAGAACATGAAAACTAAAATCTAAAAGTTGAATAATACTTCATGCCTTGGGGTGAAACAAGCATAGCTCCCCCACCTGTACTTTTCCTAATTCTTGATCCATCAAATAATAGCTACCATACCTTATTGTCATCTTTATGGTCTGGCTTGGTGATGCTAGGAATAGGCTGATTTTCTTCATGCATGTAATAAACTCGTAGTTCAGATTCATCTATTTCCTTGTAGGGATCATAATCATGTACCTTGCTTGCCCATTCATCAAGAGTCAAATTTGGGATGCTTCCAACTTTGGTGTTAGCTTCATCTGTGCTTGGATAATCCTCTTGATCAAATGCTGGAAAGTTGGCATTGATTTGGCTTGGACTATGAGGCTCAATGTGAAATTTTGCAATCTATTTAGACCTGATTGTAGCCTTAGTTACATATCTGGTTCTAAAGAACATGTGTGACCAATCAACAGATAAGTAGCCTCTAATTCTAGCTGTGAAATCCCTTCATAAACATAGGGTAAAAAGTGGTGGTAAATATATCACTGACACATCTTGCAACACAGTGACATTGGGGTATGCATGTAAAGTAATGTTCAAATATTTAATTACTCCCACTATTGTTACTATTGTCCCATCTAGTTTCACCACCCCTTTAGATATGACTTTATATTGGAGGCTCACCTAATCAGCTACTTGTTTGGGCATTACGAAACTACTTGCCCCAGAATAAATCATATAATTGTGTACTATTTTATCCCCAATGATCAATGAAACATGGAATGGAGGGGGTTTCAAGACTTTACCTTGCTATCCTCAAAGTTTCCCCTCAAGCTGAGCAGCATTTTTGAGTACCTTCTCTTGCATATGAGCTTGTTGATTTGAAGTTGACCAATTCTTCATGGCAGCTTGTAGTAGACACCTTTGGCCTGGGATGGATAGTGATTCCCACATAGATATATTCACATTTTTCTTCTTCATCTATTAAATGATGCTAAATGAGGATGAAACATATATTTTCTTCCCTTTAGCCTGTACATTCTTTTCTTGTACATGGGTTGTAACATCTAGCATTTGAGCTGGTCTAGAAGGTGACTTGGGTTGTTCTTGAACATTTGGAAATGAATTTTGCTTACCAATAATTTTTGGAGTGATGGAAGGTTGTGGATCACTCAGAGCTAGTGACTTCCCTTCACCAATATTCCTCTTCTTTGACTGTATGTTAGCTGCTACATTCTAAGAAATTGTTTGATTCATGCCACAAAAATCTTCAGCTTGCTAGTTCACAAGTGTTGTCTCATTTGGAGTTGTATTTTTCTGAGATGTTCCTTGTTGTTGGTTTGTTTCTTGACTCACCTCACTCTCTACACCAGTTTTGTTCACCATTAAAGCTTGGTTCAAGGCACCATTGATGCACATAGACTGGTTGCGAGGTTCATTGTATGGGAAACACCAATCATACTCTTGAGCTATATTATTTTACACTAGAACTAAGGCTTTAGAGGTAGATGCAACATTCGGGTTATAGGGCTAAAATGGTCTATTGGGAAGAGGCCTTACTTGATTTTGATTTGCATCTAGATTGCATGGTCTATTAGGCTGATATGGTTTCTTATTAGGCTGATAACAAGGTCTAAAACTTTGGGCTTGCTACCTCTTGAGTGTAACCAGGTCATTGCCTAAATTTTGTAATTGTTTCATGACTTCTTGAAGTTCATTTGAGGCACTAGAGGATGAAGTAGAACTTTCATTTGAACTCTGATTTCTCAGAGCAGGAATAGGAGCTGAATTAGGTGCTTGACTAGTGCTTGGGCTTTCCAATTTTTGAAAAAAGGGCATGGGAGGCCTAAGAGCTAGCTTACCAGCTTGAATCAAACAATTTTCATCCCTAATGGCAATGCTATAAGCCATGGGTATATTTGTACCTCCCATGGATTGAATTAAAATAGAAATATCAGAATTTTAAGATTTGAGATAGTATAGAAAAGCACCATCAGCTGTTGGCCTTACTTCTACTGGGATTCTATCCAATGTCCTTTGAAATCTAAAATTGAATTTTGTTAGCTACTCATTGGGAGCTCTCTTGATAGTTATCAGTTGTTCCAATAGAGACAAATTATCTCCCTTTTATCCAAACTGCTAGCAATTTGACAGCAATTTACAAAGAATATGCTAGCAATTTGACAGCAATTTACATCTCAACAATCTCATGGATTGCATAAACATTAGCAATGTCTTTGACATGATCACAAGGAGTGGTCTGATTTTCCCTGTAAAGTATGGGATGTTATTCAATGCTGTAACTAGAATTAGATTTTGTGCTTTGAGGGAAAGTGGACTGCTTCCAGTGAAGTTGACATAAGGGTTGTTTTGTGCCATTCTGATTGGCCTAAGAACCCTTGTTGATTGGATGAAAGGTCTACCGGGTGGAGGAGTTGATAAAGTTATATTTGGTGGAGATGGAGACCTTTGAATTCTTCTTCCCCTTTGTCTCCTTCCTGGGGATAACTAGAGATACTCAGAAAATCCTTCTTCTCTAGCCCTTGACCTTGTATGGATCCTTCTCATGAATCTTTAGACTTGGACTGCTGAAACCAATTGATTTTATCTCTTTGGAGTCACTAGATGTACATGTCAAGGATATTTTTAAGTAAGAAAATTTCAAAAAATACACATCAACTTTGTTGTAATGAAGATGAAAACCTCTAAGGCCCCATCGGGTGTGCCAAAATTGTTAGTGTAAACCAACAGCACCCCTAGATGTTTTCTCAGATTTCTAGTTTGATAGTAGGCATCTAGTGTGATTGCACAACATTGAATCTTTTCTCCAAGTGTGGGACTTGTAAAATTGGGAAAAGAATCTCTAGATTAAAGGTTGGTTCCTCAACTCCTCTAATTAGATGTATGCTTGAAAATTGTAGAGGTTTAATACTAGATCCTACTCTAAATTCCAAGGAGATAGAGATAAAGGATGAAAAAGAAATAAAACTAAGTAAAAGTAGTGATACACCAAAGGAGTGGTGAACATTTATTTCTGCAAATTGACAAAGGTTACAAAATGCAACAACAATCATGCACAAATTTCTAAAAATGTAATGAAGGATCAGTATAGGGTAAACAACACAAGAGAGGATTGAAAATTCATTCACAGAGCTTGTATTGTCATTTCCATCTTTAAGATACAATGCATTACAAAAGAAAAGAGGAAGAAAACATGTTGTAGTCCTGAAAGAGGTATGATATTCCATAAATTCACTTGCTAGGGTGAAGGAGGGAGTCTGCAAAAACATAAAAATGTCCAACACTTTACAAATGAACCAAATCTAGCTTTTAACAATGAAAAAACCAAGCTCAGGAAGGAGAAAATGCGAGAAAGTAAAAGGAATCATTTAACCACTGACCAAATCCATCAAAACAGCATGGGTACCCTTAACAGTTCATTCCCCAAGATTTTTGACCATGTTGGAGAAGAATGGAAGCCATACTGCATTAAAAATGGTGGTTGAACATTAGTTCTACTCTTTTCCCCTTGCCAGAGGCATTTTCTAATTTTTATCTCACCAAACTCCATCAAAACACAAAATTTAAGACTCCATCATGTAGAGGACTTCAATATCTTTCCAATGACACCAAAATAAAAAAAATGAGCTCTAGATCAAAAGATATGCCCTTCTGAAGATTTAGGGCAAAACAGGGCAAAAATCGAGTCGGCAGGCCGAAACCCAAAAATTTTCCCTCTTTTATTTAATTTGGGAAAAAATTCCAAAAATTTCTACCCCCCACTGCTCCAATGCCATGTGGCATGTTCTGATTGGATGCAGGCCTTACAAAACCATTTTATGCCTTTTGAAATATTGGAAAATTTTCCTTTGTCACACCGTGCCCCGCCGCTCTGATGCCACGTGCCACTCTCTAATTGGGCGCGGGCCTTAGCCAATTTTCTTTCCCCTATAGGCTCAAGGGAAAAAATTCTCCTTTGCACCCATTTGAAACACTTTGGCAAAAACATAAAGGTTCTCCCACACCCCCGAACTCTGCCGAGACCAGGACACGTGGCAGCCTCCAATTGGTTTAGGCCTTCGGGACAGGTTTTCCCTTTTTTCCCCTTAACAATTTTTGTGAAAATTCAAAATTCACTCCACTACCCTAACTCCCACTGGCCTCATGGCACTTTTTGATTGGTTGCGGACCATCCTAGGGAAAATTTCCCTCAAAAACTCTGTCGAGCCATAACTTGAAAAATACAAGGAGTTAGAAGGAAAACTTTACCTTTCTGGAAAGGTGAGAAAATTATCTATCTGATGAAGCCATTTCCAAAAAATTTTGAGTTCCTAAAAAATGAAAAAAATTGACTGAGGCACAAGGAAGGAATAAATGAAAGAGAGTTAGCCAAAAATAAGTAAGGGGCTTATTTTGGATAATGGCAGTTTGAGCACGAAGACCAAAAACAATTAATTCCCTTAACTCCGATTTTCCCACCTATCCTCCTTTGCCACCACCTCTCATGTTTAGTTATTTCCAAATCAAATATAACAAAGAATTCCATTTTAGTGGATCCTCCACCTAAGCCTCTGCCAAATTCACTAACCCCTGGCAAAGTTGGTAGTACCTCCAAGAAATTAAAACCTTATGAACAATTTTAATGCCTTGGAACTGTCGCCTACTATGTATGTGACAACCTAATTCCCCATTCAAACCCATTAGTTTAGGGTAGATTATATTGTTTAGGTTAGACCTTAGGTAATTTTTAGTATATATATACCTTAGGTTATAACCCAAATAACAATTACCACAATAGGTCTTTGCACATGGCCTAAGGTAGTTTCCACTTAGGATAGATTAATTTTTTATTACTCTAGTTTTAGGAATTAGGTTAGATCATAATATAACCTAGTAGTATTAGTTTCTGGGTAAATTTTTAATAACCTAGAAACCTTTCCAAATTCCTTAGCACCAAGCTTAGGTTAGGATGCCAATCAAACAAATCAAACCATAATAGAAAGCTTTAGGTTAAAATAGGAATTTTGTTACGTAACATAGTTTAGGTAGTAATTATTTTTACCTATCTTAGAATTCCGTAGGATAGTTATTCTTAGGATTATGGATCTTTCCTATACCGTGAACAACTACAATTAGTTTGTGTCAGCATTGTCCTGGTACAATCGAACTGAAAAGATCCAAGCATGACATACCATTGAATAGAACACATTCATACAACAATCAAAGAACTAGTATCCATCAAAGTTCAGTCATATGTCTATCAATTCGTGAAATGTCGATTTACCATTCATCCTACAAAAAAGATTTTTAAAACATTCCTTGGATCACTGAAATTGATCCAAGGATGAGTCATCTTTAGAAATTTTACAATTCTTAAACTAGATTGTAATCCACCTACAAGAAAAGAAATAATGGATTTAAGGAAGCCATTCCAATTCAGTTAAAGAATCTTAAGAATAGAAGATGATTTATCCATATCAAACATGATCTCCAAAATTAAAAAGACCACATCTTTATAAGGAAAATCACATGTCAACACTTGAAATGTAAAGGAGGAAAATAACAACTGTCAAGGGTGTTTCTTTTAGTTATTGTTGTATGTATTTTATTAGTAATGTGTTCCTTCTTTTATTTAATTAAAATTTTGTTAGATTTATGTGAGAATCATTTGATTAAAATTTAAATATGTTAAACTAGGATATGGGAAAGTAATTATAAGAGTTGTTGGCTGTTTGTATTTTATTTGTAAGAGATGTGTAAGAGCTTGTGTAAGTCAGTTTTGGAGTATGAAATACTCCACCTCCAGGACAAATTCGAATTTGTCCTTGGGAGCTGTTTTTGGAGGCTTGTGGGACAAGTAAAAATTGTCCCATGCCTCTAAATTTATGTTACCAACCATACTTATGGTTGGGGAGGTGATTGGTGACTTTTATAATGCAGTTTATTCATCTTGTGCATGTTTTTAATTGCACTTTCTTACATTTAATTTATTTTTCTATCCCTTGAGGCGTGGTTTCTTTTGTGTGTGCAAGTAACTTGTCATTTTTCACCCACCTCTTTATTGTTCTTGGGAGAATGAAATCTTGTCTTTTGTGTTTGAAATTGAGGATGTTTGAGGTGGCATCCTACATGGATCCACATCATCCTCTTCCTTCCCTCTTCTATATAATTCCAACTCTCTTCTTGTTTTGGGGATGTTAAAACATTTGGTATACAAGCTTAGGGTACATTTTTATTATGATTGGAGCTCTTACTTTGGAGAAGATTTGGAAAATACGGTTGCTTGGTTGTTGAATGATTTTTTCACACTCCCTTGGTGCACATTTTTGCTATTTGGAGCTCTTATGGATTGTGGAGGAATTTGGAGATAACTTCTTACTTGAGATTACTATTTTGGATTGTGTTCTTGGATTTGAGGACTTTCTGTTGGAAACAAAAGCTACCATGGAAAGGTAGGCATTTATTTCTTTCTTATTGCTGTTATTTTCTTATTTTGTTGTGTGTATGGTGCATGCATTGTTTTATTTGTTGGCTGGTTGGGTAGACTACCTTAGGAATGGTGTAGGAAACGACTATGGGGAATTATTATGGGGGGCATAAGGGAAATTCCATGGGCATCAAAATTTTGTGGAGGGAGTTTTGGGTTTGGGATCAACCATGGAAAAGAAATAGCTTGCATTTCCTACTTGTGCAAGGGCATAAGGGAAAATTGTGAGGGGGGGGGGGGGGGGGGGGGGGCGCATAAGGAGGGGTTGGGAGGCATAAGCTTTATGGAATATGATATGTTATATTGGCAGTATGATTATAGGTGGATGCCCAATTCCCAATTGGGAGGCATAAGTAGCTTCCCCCATAGTCCTTGCTCCTTTGGCTTGCAATATCAAGCCTAAGTTCTACTTTGAAATGTTGTTGAATGTAGTTGTGAACTGTTGTTTCCTTTTGGTGTTGCATTGTGTTTTAAAAAAGAAGAAGAAATGAGTGTGTGAAAGAATGTTGTGTTGTGGAAGCCAGTTATTGCCATGGTTGAATTTCATCTTTTATTGTATCTTGGTTGGGGCTCGGGCACCAATGATGAAGGAAGGCTTCTCCTTTCATTGGATGTCTTGGTTGGGTGGAGAGCATTGCCTTTCCCCCTCTTTTGTTGTGATCAACTTGGAGGAAAAGAGGAAAATGAGCATGTTGTTGTTTTGAGCAAGAGGAATATATAGTTTAACAGTCTCTTCTTGTGAGCAATTTTATTAAAATCCTTTCCCACTTTGAAGTGGATGATTTGTATAATTATTGTAAATGAGAAGATACTTGTATTGATGATGAAAGACTAAAATTGAAGTGAGAAATGTAAAGAGTTATATCCCATTATTTGTTTTGAAAAGGAATGTGAAAGAATGTTACATGTATTGAATATTGTATTTTGAAGTTAAAAGAAAGGAATAAGTTGTAAAGTTGTTGTTAGAAATCAATAAAGGAATACTCTAATTTCTCAAACTGACATTATTGCTTTGGAATTGAATTTCTATTGTAAATGTAATCTTTGTTTAATTGCAAGAAGAGGAAACACGTAGGTGGGAACTATACTGTATTGTTTCTCTTTAAAATATATTAAATTTGAAATCAGAACTTGTAATTTAACATGGAAATAAATTGTTTAGAATCAACTGAATGTGATGGATTAGTTTACGAAGTAAATACCATTCCTATATGATGAAAACAAATGAATAAATCCTTCAATAAAACTGATCTTTGACATTATGTATAATTTTTAAACTGGTAAAAGGAATGTAATCAAATTATAAAGTATGCCAAGATGATAAGGAATTCAAATTGACAAAGGAAACTTAAGAAGATAAAGTGTACATTGCAAAAATTGAGCTTAATCTCTTCCAAAACCATATCCTGTCATTTGTTGGAAAAATGAAATTTCGAATCAATTGAAAAAAATTAACTTTCCTAAAACACTCTAAACCCTCCCTATATCAATCCTCCATGTCTATTTGACATGTTGAGTGAAGGAGGAGACCGAATTTAATAAATTTGAAAATTTTGAAAAATGTCAGTTCACTAATTACAGCCTGTAGATCCTTTTTACAAAATTGACCCTTAAAAACTTATCAAAAAGTAAAATTTATGCATTTTGTGCAAAGAGGGCATCGATATCTTTCTAAAAAGTACTCGTTTTCCCAAAAATGAGCTTTTTAGCTCAAGTTATGGCACTTTTGAAGTTTTTGTGCCTTGGTGGGAAAGTTTGGGAAAATTTTCCTTGACGGGCCCGCAACCCAAACATTTCCCGTCTTTTTGCCTTAGAAAAGTTTTTTTTTTAAATTTTGACTTGGGAAAATTTTCACCTTTTCCTCCGCCAGTCCACAGCCAATCAGAGGGTGCCACATGTCCTCTTAGGGCTATGGAGGAGGCACGGTTCCTTTTTAAGCCCACAGCCAATAAGAATGTGCCATGTGGCACCTTGGGGGTGGCAGTGGGGGGGGACGAAATCTTTGTCTTTTTTTGGTTTTGGCCTTTGGAAAAGTTTGAAATTTCCCCCCCACAGCTCCATTTTCCTACCCTCACCATGGGTTTTTTCCCTCCATGGGCTCATGGACCCACAAACACGCGCATCATTTTGTTTCTCTTTTGCCCCTTTGACAAAAATCTCCAACCTCTCCCACCACTCCACGCCCCTTCTTATCCCTTCTCCCACAAAAAACCATGAAGTAATACGTGTCCTCAAGTGTACCAATGGGTGCGGGAGCATTTTTTGGTTTTTCCTCTTCCATGGGTGACATGCCCTAAATCCTTCTGTCACTCCGTCCTTCCCTTCCTTATTTCCGGTGACAAATCAGAGGCCA
The DNA here is from genome assembly GCA_019776745.2 of Taxus chinensis. NCBI lineage: Eukaryota > Viridiplantae > Streptophyta > Pinopsida > Cupressales > Taxaceae > Taxus > Taxus chinensis. The sequence continues at coordinate 490,153,621 of CM034154.1, forward strand.
CCACGCATCCTTGGAGGACCCATGGAGGCACGGGGGCAATTAAAAATTTTCTCCCATGTAAGGAAAATTTCCTTAAGCCACCCTGTGACCCACCAACCCACCAAAAGGTTTCCCCCTCCTCTTGACACGTGTCCCCTTGGGGAAAATTTGACCTCAAAACTCCGCCCTCTCATATCTTGAGTTCTATAACGAGTTAGGAGGACTTATTTATATCACCTTGAAACTCTGAGCTTGTTAGAGAGTGGGTATGGGAATAAAATTACTCCTTGAACATAACTAAAATTTCTAGCCCTAAGTTTTGGACCTTGTGACCTATGAGAATTGTTTATAAAAGAGAAGTTTGTTCTGGTGGATTTGAGTTGCTCCAGAACCCGTTAGTTGCAATTGTTGCCTTGTAACCTAGTTTTAGACTCTCTCAATCAAGCTCTGGGAGTGGGTTAGTGAGACCTTACTCTATTGTTTTAAATATGTATTCCCTTCCTCACTATAATTAAATCCTGCTCTTGAATTAAATACCTTGGGTATTTAATTGTTTGGGTCCCTTAATCCTAAATTTTATTCAGGGACTATTTAGCTAAAAGGTCATTGTACTTGGTGATTAATGTAATCCCTAGGGAGATTTGAGATAGGTGTGGACCTATTAAATTTATTACTTTATAATGTGAAATCAGTAATTATTATAATGGGTTAAGTTATTAGTTGAATTTAACTATCTGTGAGACTTTGGTCATTAACTCCTAATAAAAAAAAATATTCCATAATTTTCTAACTAAACCTAGGTTGTTCATGGGTCTCAAGTGGGGTGTTTTAACCAGGCATCACACTTGGTATCAGAGCAAGGTTTAAAATATTGTGCCATTGGGAAAACTAGAAAACTTGAGACATGAACTATAAACTTGACACCACTTTTGAATCTAAGGAAAACAAACTTGTTTGAAAATTGAAGAAGAAATAAGTATGAAGAAATATTACATTACTCTATTCATTTGAACTGCCAAAATTAAAATGATGATAAAATAATAATAAGTTGTTTGAGTTGTTGTGCTTGCTTAGTGACCTTTTGTCTAAACCCGAAGTAACTAATAATGTCAGATTAAATTGATTTTGTGAACTTCTAGTATAATAGAAACAAAGTTCCCTTTTTAAAATGTGTTATTTTACAAGCCCTAAAACTTGATCTAATTGTATGATGCATTAAGAATTTTGTTGAGACCCTTCCTTGTTAGAGTGGTTGGAATGATGAGTTGTAAGATCTGACCCTTGTGGTTGGATAGTAGTGGTTGTGTTCTGGGTCAGGAAGAGTTAATTAGAAGTTGTTTAGAGCTTCCTTCCTTGAGTGGTTAAGAAGAGGGTCTAGTTGTCAGTTTTCCTTATTGTTACCCATATGAGACGGTGGACACTAAGTCTGGGTGTTGTCTAGGACCGAATCCTATGTATGTGTTCTTGGAACTAACCATGAGGTAGAGTACCCCTATTGGTAGCCATGAAAGGATGCAGAGTGAATGTGGTGTTAAATTTTGTGTTTTAATTTTGTAATCTTGTGTATTTTATCAAGGAACAACATCTTATTTTATGATTGGATTGAAGAAGCTATGAGGATTTTTATTTATTTATTTATAATTCTTGCAAGCATTTTTTTTAAACTTTGCAATGTGGCTACTTAGCCACTTTTATTGATTGCCGATATTTTTTAGAATTTATTTGATTGATGACTCGGAGCCCATGATGTTGTTGGCTATTTGGCTAAACATTACGTGTTTTCCTTCTTGCATGTTGTTGAGATGGTTCTATGCTTCATGTATGGTGAAAATTATCATTTTGGGGTACACCCTGGGTGTCTTGAAGGTCCTTTTAGGTGTTTAAAGTCATGCCTTGGTGATGGATGTATGGAACCTTGAGTGTGTCTATGATCTTAGACTGACCCTTTTTGTTGCTTGACCTTGCTAGAAAGAAATTTTGTTGTGTAGTGTGGTCTAGATGGTAGTCTGACAACGGTAGTGGTGATTCTATTTCAATCTGGTAGGATCTTGACCTTCGTCGGAGTAGAAGTGTTTAATTATGGGTTTTTATATTTTGTTAGGATTGGATTGCCTCTTTGGTTGACTATAAATGTTACTGAAAAAGTGTTGTTTCATTAATGGAATGTTAAATTGTATCTTGGGTTTGTGGTTGTATTATAGAAAGTTTTGACTCATGGAATGTATGCATTTTGGTAATTATGGAAATATTTAAGCCCTTTCAGGCAATGAGTTATTTAAGTGTACTTGTTTTTCTCTATTGACTCATAAATAGGTCTACCCTTACCTTAAATTTCCTTTACTATAGATAACATTCTATGACATATTAATCCTTGGGTTACTTGGAAACACTTATGGATGCTTTGGGTCTTTTGGACCTTTCTCTTAGAGATGTTAGTTGGGTAGATATTAATAGTTAATCTTGATGGTGCTTATATTGTCATTCCTATTTTTTAAAAAAATTGTAACTCTTGGCTGTTAAGTTCGTGATTTGGTAAATTATTTGGTTGCCCCATTGCATCTAATTCTTTTTGGTGTGGATGTGGTTCCTTGGAGTAAAGTTACATTGTCATCTAGTTGTTTGGTTGGTGGTATCTTGCGAGGACATGAGAATTGATTGTTAAACACAAATAGATTTGTAAAAGTAAGATTTTACCTCTTTTAATGAGATTTCCTTGAAAATTTATTTGTGAGACTTGCGGAGACCCACTAAGAATGTTTATTGATGCTTGAAATTATTCGGTGAAATTTTGAAATCTTGGTGTGATTCATGTTGGTTCATTGTTTCCTAGTTCTTACAGAAAATTAATAATGTGTTTTCTATGTTGAATGTCTCTTGATCCTTTAGAATTAAAAATGTGGTGTGTTGATTTATATCTCCTTCCCATAAAAGTAATTTTGTGAGGTGTTTGAACCAGCATTCTCATCAAAGGTAGATTGATAAGATGACTCAACCAAAAACACCATAAAACTATAATTAAGGAGATTTGACCTTGGAACTAAATGGAGCATAGAAAAGGGAAGTGATCCTTGTTATACCCTTGGTAGATTAATAGAAGAAATAAAAACCATGTAGAATAATAGAAGGGAAATCTTGTCCATCCACCTTCCTTGCAAGTAAACTAAATGCTCTCTGCCTATACAGAATGGTGAGACATCATGCCCACCTTAGTGGTGCTCTTTATAATGTAAACTGATGATGTCATAATAGAAGGAAGTTTGTAACTAAGGAAGCATGAAAGGAATGTTCTTATCAAGCAAAGCTATAACTTTTGACTTAATAAGTTGATTTATAAAATGGGTAAAATTTATGTGTATTGAGTGCAATATATAGTTGAACTCGTAGTTCTGTCACCTACCTGAAATTTTGAAACACCCAGTGGATAGTAATGTGTTCTAGTTTCTTATTACTTCTTGTCCATGGATGTATGTGCATTCTTGTGAGAGTTTTGGGTCATCACACCCTTATCGTCCCATAGCTTGATAGATGTGAGTTGTGGTCCTTTTTGGATTGAGACTTATCTGTTGTTTGAGAAGCAACCTCCTTGCGTGTTATCTTGTCCTTGGAGACCTAAGTATTGTAATTTTAAGGCAACATATGTTAAGGATATAGAATAACTTGGGGAAGTCTTCTTTTCTTCATATTTTCTTGGGTCACCTTGTTATTGAAGCCCTTATTCCCATTAGGATGGAAAGTTTAAGATGATATTATTCACATTTGGATTTGAATGGATACCTTGTTACTTGCTCTTCTCCCTAGCAACCTTGAGTGGTCGTTGGTGTTACTTGTGCTCTATTTATGGTTATTCTGAGCTTGAGTAGGAAATAATAAAAATAATCCCCATTGTGCTTTAATGTATGGTGCTTGAATTGATATGTTAGTTGACTTCTCTAGATTTTGGGATGGTGTGTTCGATATAAATATATATATAGTATCACCAATATATATATATATTCTTTTGCTATATGGTTGACTTCTCTAGATTTTTTTGGTATGGTGTGTTCGATTCTTAAAACAAAGTGTTAAAAAAAATCAGACTATAGGAAACCTTGTGGTCTTGAATTCGCTTAGTATCACCATGAAAAGTTAATTGTGCCCTCTCGAGTTATAGAAGTGCTTTCCTTGAATAGTTCCTTGATGGTAAATGTTTGCTAATTTAGGTGTCCTTGTTGATCCACCTCATCCTTTGGGGTGATCTCGAATTGTGGACCTTGAGTAGATGTTTTCCTCGTGCAATCTTGGCCATGGTTGATTTTGCTAGCCTTGTCTAAAAAACAAACTATGAAATCATAATTCAACCCTAGTGGAAACCTCAATTTTGGTTATGTGGTATGTGTATCAGTGGGAAACTGTGTGGTCATCTCAAGTTTATGGAAATTTTCCCTGTAATTCCCTTACTTGGTGGTTACTCTTGATGATCTTTTGGAACTCTTCTTGTTATATTGTTATGTGTTGTATCTTGTTTGATAGCGTAAAGTTACTCCTTAGATTCGTATGTTCATAGCCTAGCATGCAGAAAGTTTAGAACTCATCCCTTGCAATCTCTCTTCTTCTTGTTAAATTATATTAGACCAAACTGGAATTCTGTAGACCCACACTTGTTAAAGAAAACAATCCCATAATGGGAGTGATCCTTTTTCTATTGCAGTTATTCCTATCTCTCTTTCCTATGACTTCCAGGAGGAAGTCGAGTCTAAGGGGAGGGGGATGTAGTGCCCACTTCCCTTTGGCACCTTTTATTACTAATCATGATACTATAGACTATATGATAGACATTTTAATAGTTTTGATTTAGTATGGTGTTAGATGTCAGATCCTGGATTATTGTTGAATCTGATTATATATAATAGCATGGTGATTATTAGAGACACTCACATTTGGATGATGTTATACTATTGACATGGATGTTTAGTGGAAGTTATTCACACATGTGATTTTGGAGATTATGAATAAACCTATAAAAGGAAAATTATTTGATGATGACATAGTTGTCGATATAAATTGTAAATGATTTTGGTGATTTCCTTGATGACTGTCGTGATTCATATGTATAGATGATTTCGTGATTATATTATATATTGATTTTTGAAATTCTAATATGGCCACGAGGCTGAAGGAGGTATTTGTGTTTTGCAAGTTTAAAATTACCACAACAAAACATCGGGGGATCGGAGGACCAACCAAAATGGAAATTCTAGGTGAATTCAACATGGTCACCATGGCAACTTGTTTTATTGTGTTGTGTGTTGTTTGTTAGAGATTCCCATGGGGGGGGGCAAAATCATCTTTATATGTGACCATGGGTTTGTGTATTTTATTAATGTGTTTCTTTTATTTATTGTTGTATGTATTTTATTAGTAATGTGTTCCTTCTTTTATTTAATTAAAATTGTGTTAGATTTATGTGAGAATCATTTGATTAAAATTTAAATAAATTAAATTGGGATATGGGAAAGTAATTATAAGAGTTTGTTGGCTGTTTATATTTAATTTGTAAGAGATGTGTAAGAGCTTGTGTAAGTCGGTTTTGGAGTATGAAATACTCCACCTACATGAAAAATTCGAATTTGTCCTTGGGGGCTGTTTTTGGAGGCTTGTGGGACAAGTAAAACTTGTCCCATGCCTCTAAATTTATGTTACCAACCATACTTATGGTTGGGGAAGTGATCAGTGACTTTTATAATGCATTTTATTCATCTTGTGCATGTTTTTAATTGTACTTTATTACATTTCATTTATTTTTCTGTCCCTTGAGGTGTGGGCTCTTTTGTGTGTGCAAGTAACTTGTCATTTTTCACCCACCTCTTTATTGTGCTTGGGAGAATGAAATCTTGTCTTTTGTGTTTGAAATTGAGGATGTTTGAGGTGGCATCCTACATGGATCCACATCATCCTCTTCCTTCCCTCTTCTATATAATTCCAACTCTCTTCTTGTTTTGGGGTTGTTGAAACATTTGGTATGCAAGCTTGGGGCACATTTTTCTTATGATTGGAGCTCTTACTTTGGAGAAGCTTTGGAAAATATGGTTGCTTGGTTGTTGAATGATTTTTGCAAACTCCCTTGGGGTGCATTTTTGTTGTTTGGAGCTCTGTTGTGGATTGTGGAGGAATTTGGAGATAACTTCTTACTTGAGATTGTTGTTTTGGACTATGTTCTTGGATTTGATAGCTTGATGTTGGAAACAAAAGCTACAATGGAAAGGTATGCATTTATTTCTTTCTTATTACCGTTATTTTATTATTGTGTTGTGTGTATGGTGCATGCATTGTTTTATTTGTTGGCTGGTTTGGTAGACTGCCTTAGGAATAGTGTAGGAGAAGGATATGGGGAATTCTTATGGGGGGGCATAAGGGAAATGCCATGGTTATCATAATTTTTTGGAGGGATTTTTGGGTTTGAGATCCACCATGGAAAATAAATAGCTTACATTTCTTACTTGTGGGGGGGCATAAGGGAAAATTGTGGGGGGGGGGGGGGGGGGTTGGCGCATAAGGAGGGGTTGTGAGGCAAAAGGTTTATGGGATATGATAGGTTATATTGGCGGTATGATTATAGGTGGATGCCCAATTCCCAATTGGGAGGCATAAGTAGCTTACCCCATAGTCCTTGCTCTTTTGGCTTGCAAGAACAAGATTGAGTTCTACTTTGAAATGTTGTTGAATGTAATTGTGAATTGTTGTTTTCTTTTGGTGTTGCATTGTGTTTTTAAAAAGGAAATGTGTGTGTGAAATAATGTTTTGTTGTGGAAGCTAGTTGTTGCCATGGTTGAATTACATATTTTATTGTATCTTGGTTGGGGTTCAGGGGCCAATGATGAAGGAAGGATTCTCCTTTCATTGGATGTCTTGGTTGGGTGGAGAGCGTTGCCTTTCCCCCTCTTTTGTTGTGATCAACTTGGAGAAAAGAGAAAATGAGCATGTTGTTGTTTTGAGCAAGAGGAATATACAGTTTGACAGTCCCTTCTTGTGAGAAATTTTATTGAAATCCTTTCCCACTTTGAAGTGGATGATTTGTATAATTATTGTAAATGAGAAGATACTTGTATTGATGATGAAAGAATGAAATTGAAGTGAGAAATGTAAAGAGTTATATCCCATTCTCTATTTTGAAAAGGAATGTGAAAGAATGTTACATGTATTGTATATTGTATTTTGAAGTTAAAAGAAAGGAATAAGTTGTAAATTTGTTGTTAGAAATCAATAAAGGAATACTCTACTTTCTCAAACTCACATTGTTGCTTTGGAATTGAATTTCTATTGTAAATGTAATCTATGTTTAATTGCAAGAAGAGGAAACACGTAGGTGGGAACTATATTGTATTGTTTCTCTTTAAAATATATTAAATTTGAAATCAGAACTTGTAATTTAACATGGAAATAAATTGTTTAGATCAATTGAATGTGATGGATTAGTTTAGGAAGTAAATACCATACCTATATGATAAAAACAAATGAATAAATTCTTCAATGAAACTGATCTTTGGCATTGTGTATAATATTTAAACTGGTAAAAGGAATGCAATCAAATTATACCAGTTCGAGACCTGCACTTGGTAATCAACTTTTAAAATGTTACAATATATTAGATAATGAATTTCAATTGACAAAGAAGACTTCAAGAGAGATAAAGTGAACCATTGCAAAATTGATCTTAATCTCTTCCTCAACCATTTCATGTCATTTGTTGGACAAATGCAATTTCAAAACAATTGAACAAATTAATTTTCCAAAAACACTCTAAACCCTCCCTAGATCAATACTCTATGTTTGTTTGACATGTTGAGTGAAGGAGGAAACTGAATTTAATCAAATTGAAAAGTTGAAAACTATTCAGTTCACTAATTATAGCCTGCAGATCCTTTTTGCAAAAATTGACCCTTAAAAACTTATCGAAATGTAAAATTTATGTTTCCTGTATAAAGAGAGCATTGAGAGATTTCCAAAAATTTATTGTTTTCCCAAAATTGAGATTCCTAGCTCAAGTTATGGCACTTTGAAGTTTTTGTGCCTTGGCGGGAAAATTTGGGAAAATTTTCCCTGGCGGGCCCGCAACCCAAAAATTTCCTGTCGTTTTGCCTTAGAAAAGTTTTGTTTGAAAATTTTGACTTGGGAAAATTTTTAGCTTTTCCTCTACCAGCCTGCTTCTAATCAGAGGGCACCACATGTCCTCTTGGGGCTATGGTGGAGGCACGGTTCCTTTTTTTGCCCTTAGCCTTTTTGAAATTTTTTGGGAAAATTTTTCATTTTATCCCCGCCGGCCCGCAGCCAAAAAGAATGTGCCACGTGGCACCTTGGGGGCAAGTGGCAGGGGGGGACCCTTGTATCTTTTTTTGGTTTTGGACTTTGGAAAATTTTGAACTTTTCCCCCCATGGCTCCATTTTCCCGCCCTCGCCATAAGGAATTTTTTCCCTCTGCGGGGCGTGCAGGACCTACGCGTGCATCATTTTATTTCTCTTTTTCCCATTTGGCAGAAATCCCCAACCTCTCCCAACGCTTCATGCCCCTTCTTCTCTCTTCTCCCATGAAAAAAATCCTGGAGTTCTACCACGTGTCCCCAAATGAACCCGCAGGTGCATGAGAGTGTTGTTTGGTTTTTCCCCTCTTCCATGGGCGAATGTGCCCCAAATCCTTCCGCCGCTCCCCCTTCCCTTCCTTATTTCTGGCGACAACTCAAAGGCCACCACATGTCCTTAGAGGACCTATGGAGGTGCAAGGGTAATTGGGAAATTTCTTCCATGCAAGGAAAATTTCCTTAAGTCACCCTGTGACCCGCCAACCCACCAAAAGGTTTCGTCCTCCTCTTGACATGTGTCCCCTTGGGGAAAATTTGACCTAAAAACTCCGCCCACTCATATCTTGAGTTTTGTAAGGAGTTAGGAGCACTTCTTTATATCACCAGAAAGGTGATAAATTTTTCTATCCATTGGGAATGGTTTAGGGAAATTTTGGAAGTGTTAAGTATGAGAAAAATTAAGTTGAAACTATGAGCCTTTTAGAGAGTGGGTATGGGAGTAAAATTGCTCCCTGAACCTAATCGAAACTTCTAGCCCTAAGTTTTGGACCTTGTGACCTCTGAGAATTGTTTATAAAAGAGAAGTTTGTTCTAGTGGATTTGAGTTGCTCCGAAACCCGTTAGTGGTAGCTTTTGCCTTGTAACCTAGTTGTAGAATCTCTCAATCAAGCTATGGGAGTGGGTTCATGAGACCTTACTCTGTTGTTTTAAATATGTATTCCCTTCCTCACTGTAATTAAATCCAGCTCTTGAATTAAATACCTTGGGTATTTAATTGTTTTGGTCCCTTAACCATAAATTTTATTCAGGGACTATTTAGCTAAAAGGTCATTTTAATCGGTAATTAATTTAATCCCTAGGGAGATTTGAGCTAGGTGTGGACCTATTACATTTATTGATTTATAATTTGAAATCAGTAATTATTATAATGGGTTAAGTTATCAATTGAATTTAACTATCTGTGAGACTTTGGTCATTGACTCCTAATCAAAAAAATTATTCCATAATTTTCTAACTAAACCTAGGTTGTTCATGGGTCTCAAGTGGGTTGTTTTAACCGAGCATCACATGATGCATGGTGGCAGGGGAAACTAAGAGGGTTTGAGATGTAGGTGTGAGATCATGTAGAGGAGGCACCTGAAGAGGGTGGTAGCGGTAATCAAAGTGGAGATGAGGAGGATAGAGTAGGAGTGTTGGAGGTCAAGAAGGCCATGTTATTGTTTAATTCAACCACACTAGTAACCTAGAGAGATACGTTAATTGGTGAGAAAGATGGACTGAACCAACAACTCATTTTTATGTAGGAAAAGATCACAGAAACCATATATGATAGGGATCGGTACAGGGGGGATAGAGAGGCATTACGAAAGGCCTTTATAGTGACAGGTATTTCAATTTTAGGAGCTAAGCTCAAAACTTCTCAGGATCTTACTAGTGGACAAATGAGACCACTATCACACCCCACCTTTTTTTTTCTATTTTGGATCGCAAAGTGAGTTTTGATAGTAATTAATTTATGAACATGGACTATTTATGTTACACTATCCCATGTATGGTTGTGTATTCGTGAGCATAAACATAAGGCTATGCATACTAATATGTAATGGTATAAGCGACATTGTAGAGGCACTTTTCATCATGTTCCACACGTTTCTTAACATTACAATTAATTTTATGAACTATGGATGTTAATTTGCATTACATACTTATTATAGACGATGATTTTATCTTGTCATCATTTTTTATATGACTATGTAGTTATATTGTTTGGAGTGATCATGTTGACAGTTGAAAATTTGGAATTTCAAACTTGCATTTATTAAAATAGCATGAGGTATTTTTTATTAACCATCCTTGTGAAATGATCGATGATCATGATGTGTTAAAAATATTATTTTATTAATGATACATAAAGGTTAAACTAGGTTATAACTTACTTTACTAATGTGTGTTTTTTATTAACTGCATGTTGAATAGATGGTCTTAGACCCTAGAAACGCTTGACCATTTGGTGTAATTTTGAACTCTATCATTGTGTTGGATCCTGATGAGGTAAGATAGTGTTTTTGTATAATCTGATAGCCCATTTTTGGGTAAGTAAATCTATGAATATATTAAGCTAATTAGATATGGGTATGAAATGAAATATTTTGTTACTAAATAAATATTACGAGATCATGTTTGGGGCATATAAAATTATCTCTAGGGTCTTTTATTATATAGTTGGGAAAATTATTATAAGGGTTGACTATGTTTATAAGTTAGTCGATGGTTGACCCAGGCTATAATGTTATTAAAATTAAATCATGGCTATTGTTTGATTGACAGTCGACCCATGTAATTGCTAAGTTTTTATACCCTTAATCCTCTACCACTCAAAAGTTGACCACCATGCAACATATTTAGGATAGTGAATGATTATTTATCTGATTGCATACTTATGTTTATTGATTAAGTCATATTAAGGATGTACCACCATGCAAGTACATAAAGGTAGTGATAATTTTTTACTATCATGTAAGTTTGAATGGGTATTTGTTAAGTTAATTGGCTATGAGTAAGCCATTAGAATTAGAGGGAAACTAGGAGTTAGACCACCCATGCCACTATGTGGCCCCTATATCCTTTAATGTCATTAACTCCTCCTACAGATCTTGGGAGAATCATGAAGCTTCTCGAGGAAGCTATGGAGAGGGTCTTGTGTTTAACTATATTTCGTTCTTGTTTTTTTGTTTTTCTCACTCTTTTGAGCTCTGTATGTGGAAACTGTAACTGATCATTTTTTGCTAGTAATTAGTTACTCAGGAGTATTATGTGGTTTATTCTTAAGAATGTTGTTATCTTGGAGATTTTTGTGGGATTAATAATGGAAAAGGGAAAAATAAAGGGGTTTTGTTCCACTATTTCATTTTTATTAAAATTATTGAATTATGGAAGTAGAGCTATGAGTTTTTGTTTGCAAAATGTGGAGGAAGGATTTACAACTTGCTTAACTCACTAAGGAAACAAAAAGAAAGTTTCAGGATCCTCTCTCTCATGCATGAACTTGTTATTCTCTCTCTCCTTTAGTGCTGTTACTTTATAATGCATATATTAAAATATCTCTGTGATTTGTCAAATATTGATAATGGTGTGATAAGGATGGTAGTCTTGGATTTCACCTTATTGGGATTAAGAAAGTTTTCTTTCTTTTCCTTTTGTTCTTCTCCATGCCTGGTAAAATGGGTCTACATTTATACTATGTATTAGTTTTGGGAAAGAAATAATGAATTCAATTTGTCTTCTAATGGTTGAATTTTTGTGTTTTAATAGACCCATTTTTAGGTGTTGTTGCATCTTTAACATGAAAGAAAAATAGACTTGTCTTCGATTACATAAAGATATTACTATTATGAATTTCTTATCTATGTTGTTTTACTTTTTGGGGTTTTTGGAATGAAAACAATAACGTGGGTATTCTACAGTTATAGTACAACCTTGTGTTGGAATTTTTAATAGATTTTGGACTCTTTTATTGTTGTTGGCTCCAATACGTGTGAGATTTATTCAACCCATTTTCTGGATACTATTGTTTCAGTTATCTTATGTGAAAATGTAGTATCATTATACCAGTTGTAATGGGTACCATAAATGAAAAGGGGGGTTAATTTTCTTAAATGGTTATGAATTTTTATATCTTCTTGATGAATTACTTCTATAGAAATTCCTTACCTATTTTGAGGTTGGGGAAAATGTCATTTATCAGGTTTATAACTGAACCTGTACTAAGTGTGTATATCGAATGAATATGGACTTGATATGATAACTCTATAACCATTCAAATTGATGATTATGCAATTGAAATATGTATATGAAATACTATAGTTATTTGATTTCTATAGGTTATATGACTGGAATAAATAAGAAAATCATTTTAAAATAGTCTTGTATTACATGGGATTACAGTATTGTTTGTCAAGGATAGGGTTTTATTGTTATCATTGTTTTATAATATTTAAGGTATTATCACTATTAATTTTCAGAAAGTTTAAGGTAATATAATTATTACTTTGATAATATTAAGTTAATGTCAATTCAAGGTTTGATAATATTGAGGTACCTACATTACTTTTGTTTAAAAGGGTAAGAGATTAATTTATAGCATTTTTTATGTGTTTAATGAATTACTTGATATATATGTTGATAGAAATATGATGTTAATTGTTATCAATCTTTCTTTGGAGGACAATATGATTAAATAAAATTGAGATTAAAAAGTGGTTGTTTATATTGAATTTCTTTTATGATTTTATCCTATTAATGAGAATTATGTTTTCAAATGTGAATTGATCATATGTTAAGATGTTTATAATAGACTAAGTTTTGGTTAACCTTGATTTATAATGGAAAGAATTTTTGACCATTTCAGTGTATAATTGTAATGCACTTACTGATTATTATTAAATTATAAATTATTCACTTATGGTATGTAATGGTAATGTAAGTAATAGGGATTACTACATTAGCCACATTCAATTTGTAAAATTGATGATTTTGGAAATTGAATATGTTGGAATTATTGTATTGATTTAACATATACATTATAACACAATAAACAAGTAATGTGATGAGAATGAAAAATTCTTGCGAGTTCATTCTGAACTGACCATTTTTAGCATCTTCTATCTCTTACAGATGGCAGAATTAAACTATCTTTGGCAATTGACTAAAGAAATATTATGTATGTTTAACATCCATGATTGTATTGACTATGCTAATTTGATTGTATTATTTGTTCGACATCTTGTAAAGAAAAATTTATACTTCAATATAGTAATAAAGAAGGAAAGGTAGTTTAACCTACTATAATTAATGGATTATAATGGTATTGGAAAGAAAAAATTTCCTATGGACAAATTGTTGGGTTTCTTGCCAATGCTCTAGGAATCTAAGTCCCTCTAATTGAATGGTGTACCTTCATGTTTACATGTGCGAGTGAAAATTAGATTTTTTAGTGGCCTTGCAGCTGGGGATCCAATAGGGGTAGTCCACTGACCTTGCAAAAAATCTAGCAATTTCTTGCTAGAGATGAATTTGCAAGAGATCAGGAAAGGGAGTGAGAAAAGGGAGAGGAATTAATGTTGCAGGTATAAAATCAAAGTCCTACACTCATTAACCGTAAATTTCAACACAAGTGAATTAGAAGAAAAAAATCTTGCAAATGGAAACAATACCTGTTAAGATTTAATGAGCACAAAGTATCAACAAACCTCCTATTCAAAAAATGATAGAAAATATTACTTCTTCTATTGATTCTTGAGAAAAATTATACATGGAAAGAGTGGAAGGATGTAAAAAATGAGAAGTGGAAAGAAGCACTCTCTTATAAGCTCACAAAAATGACAACCCATTGGAAAGAGGGTGTCTTTAAAATTTCTATATTTTTGGAAATATCTTTATCTACCCCCCAATGAATTTTCATATGCCTTTGCATAACTTAGAAATTTTCACATTCTTAGGAAAATATTATGCCCCTTTTTATTAAATAAAGGTGACTTATTACATTATGATCCTAAAGTCAATTTTTAATTCAAATAAAGGCATTATGAAAAATTACAACCCCAATGAAGAATTATAACATGAAAGACAGAGAAGTTGGGGGAGGAAGAGAAGAGAGAGAAATAAGAGAGAGGAAGAATCATGTTGATGAAGAAGTTGATCCTAATGAAGTCCACTATATTTTCCAGATGATTCGATGAAATCTTCCAATGCAGTGAACTTTGGATCTCTGAATGTTTTGTACCATAGGAAACCTCCTTGGGATGACATATGAAAACCATGAAATAAGAGTTCAAACACATTGTTGAATTATTTATTTGGTGACAATGATCATTTCTCATGAAGATAATTCTAAATAAGTTGAAGACAAAAACCAATATTTGATGGCCACAATACTGTACTAATTAGAAAAAGCTGGTGAAATACATTTCAGATAGTAAATAATGATGACAAAAAGCTCCTCACAAATAGTTCACAGAAATATAGTCCATAAAATAAGTGTCAAAATACACCGTTGAGATATCTTAGGATGGATCCTAGATGGTATGCACATGCTGATGGGGTGAGCCCCAAACACTGATGCAGACTTAATGGGTAACAGTGAAGAATACCTACTCTATGAACAACCAATCCAAGCCATGAAAACCCACCATTCCTTTGATCTTCTAATTTCACACATGAATGGGAAAATGGGACAATATGTGAACTTGAACTTCATGCTTCCTAGGACACTTAGTTGTACTATAAAAAGAAACTTAGTATTTTTAGTGAGTGTCAAATTTCAACTTTCTCAACCCTTCCAAGTGAAGTTAGCTCTTCTGGATTACCCCTATGCACACGTCTTCCACCAAAACTATTATTTGAGATGACTTACTAATTATAGAAAGTTACCATAGAGAAAAGTTTCTATTTTTAGTAAGTGATAATTTTTTAACTTTTATCGGCTCTGCCCACTGAGATTGTTCCTTTAGAACACTTTCATGTACCCTAGTTCTGTTGAAATCGCTTTCTACATAGACTTGCCAGAAATAGAAAGTGCTCATGTAGGAGGCTTAATATTTTTTGAAAGGGGGTTTTGGGAATTTGTTTTTGATGAAACAAACTTTTTTGATATGGTTTTTTTCCCTTTAGTGCACCTCTAAAATTTTAGCTCGATCCAGTGTCTAGAAATTGAGATTTTAAAAATTCAATTTTTGTTATGGGGAAACTGGGGTGTGTCCACCATTAAACATATGGGATGTTCATGTAATAAAATCCTTTTCAGTCCTTAAGGAACCTAGAAAACTAAAATAAGTCAAAATATGACACGTTGATCCATTTTCTAGTTTGTGAGATACGAGTTATTCTTCTTCATGGACTTCGGGGTTTTTTCAGGCAAAAAACTCATTTTTGTTCATTTAAAATCTAGATTTTTTAATGTTTATTTCTCTTTTAGATAATGTAATACTTCATGAGATTATTCAAGTACAAAAATGGTGGATTTCATATCTAGAAATAAATTTCTAGCATTCCGGCACCATATGGAGGGTGTGGGTGGATGAAAAATGCAAAAATGGCTAAGTCCTTTGGTATTTATAGCTTGGAATGTGAAGGGAAAGGGTGGGGGAAAATATTTTACACCTAATTTACCTTCGTAAATTTGTAATAGGGAAATAAAATTTCACCTTTCCCCTAGCATGACAAGTTACGGGTGTTGGCTCGTAGAGGAAAGTGGAGGAGGGGGCTAGAATGAAGCACCTAGGGCCTAGGAGATGGTCGTGTGAGTGACCAAAAGGTTAAATGGCAGGAGGGAAATTTGTTTTGAACCTCATTTCCCTTTGTTAAGGTGAAATGGGGAAATTACCTCATCTTGGTGATGCCACGTGTCCCTTTAAAATTTTGGTTAAGTACCAAAGACTATACCTTGAGAGACGACTTAAAAAAGGTCATAACTTGAGCTCCGGGATGAGTTTTCAGGTTCTTATCTATATTATTTTACATGGAAAATACCTTTTTAGAATAATGGTGATGGTACAAAGGCTTTATTTTGACTGAAAACCCTCAAACAGATTAGTTTTTCTCAAAATTTCCTATTGTAAATGGAAAGAATGAGTTGGCCTGAAAACTTCATGGTGCTTGAAGATGATCATTTTTATCCACCATGTAGGGGATTAAAAATTACTTCCAATGATATATTTTTTGGATCATAAATCATTTCGAAGCTCTTGGAATCACATGGTGAAATCTCCTTCGGCCTCAAAAACCCACTTTTGGTGAATTGGCTCCAAAATCTCCAAATCTTCCTAGAGTCTTCCTAAATCAGGTCTATGATGTTTAAGCTCTTAGATACATCTCCATGATTAAAATGATCCACTTTTATTGCTTCGGTGATGATACACTTGGCTTAGAATCATTGATGGAAGCCCTTTCTAAGTCTGTTGACTACTTACCTTGAAAATCGTTGCTCCAAAATACTTGAATGAATTTTCTTATCCTACATCATATAAGGGGATTGATGACTTCCAAATATCTAATATTAAAGGACAAGAAAATAATTCACACTGAGGGGTAGGTTGATTTGGTGGGTGTCTTAGAAATTGTAATACCTCTTCCATGGTTGATATCCTTGCTTTCTTCTGTAACTAAAGTTGCAAACGTTGATAGGTGATTCTTATTCTAAGATGGTATAATATTTAGAACTGATTGATCATGTTTGTGGTAGATGATATGATTTATCTTCTAAATTGGATATGGTCATACTATGGAAATGTTGAATGGATATTAAATTGTTTCATATACTCTTAATGTTGAGATTTTAAGTACATTCTGTGTATACATGTTAAAGGAAGTAAATTTAGTCTTATGGGACTATGCCATTAAATTACCTAAGTTGCAATATTAAGCTTTTCCCTCAGTCTATTTAATTACTAATAAAGTAATAGTCATACCTTGGATCAATTGCAGTGATCCAAAGAATTCCTATGATTAATATGTTTCTTTGATCATATTTTATAAGTCAGGAGAATACATTCTTATTACTAGGATATCTTCATACTCAGGATTAGAAATAATAGGGGATTGTTGGGGCATCCAGTAGCATCTAGAGGATAAATATTTACTATTTGATCTATTTACCTTGTTTTGATAAAAATTTCTAAAGGTAACGGCATGTTGATTATGGAAAGGAACCTAATTAATTTAGATTCTTTTGATTCATATATATGATCCTTAACCTAAGATAAGGTGAATGCATTTTGGAAGGATATTAATTCCTACAACTATCCTAAGGGATTTGACATTAATCTACCCTAAGCTATGGTTGATACATTTTATAGGGTAACCTAATCCAAACCTAACCTAAGGGAAACTTCATGGTGCTTGAAGATGATCAGTTTTATCCACCATGTAGGGGATTAAAAATTATTTCCAATGATATATTTTTTGGATCATAAATCATTTCGAAGCTCTTGGAATCACTCTCTAAAGTTGAGGTACTCTTCCATGGTGAAATCTCCTTCGGCCTCAAAAACCCAATTTTGGTGAATTGGTTCCAAAATCTCTGAATCTTCCTAGAGTCTTCCTAAATCAGGTTTATGATGTTTAAGATCTTAGATACATCTCCATGATTAAAATGATCCACTTTTATTGCTTCAGTGATGATACACTTGGCTGAGAAGCATTGATGGAAGCCCTTTCTAAGTCTGTTGACTACTTACCTTGAAAATCACTGCTCCAAAATACTTGAATGAATTTTCTTATCTTAAATCATATAAGGGGACTGATGACTTCCAAATATCTAATATTAAAGGACAAGAAAATACTTCACACTGAGGGGTAGGTTGATCTAGTGGGTGTCTTAGAAATTGTAATACCTCTGCCATGGTTGATATCCTTGCTTTCTTCTATAACTAAAGTTGCAAATGTTGATAGGTGATTCTTGTTCTAAGATGGTATAATATTTAGAACAGATTTATCATGTTTTTGGTAGATGATATGATTTATCTTCTAAATTGGAAATGGTCATACTATGGAAATGTTGAATGGATATTAAATTGTTTCATATACTCTTAATGTTGAGATTCTAAGTACATTTTGTGTATACATGTTAAAGGAAGTAAATTCAGTCTTATGGGACTATGCCATTAAATTACCTAAGTTGCAATATTAAACTTTTCCCTCAGTCTATTTCATTACTAATAAAGTAATAGTCATACCTTGGATCAATTGCAATGATCCAAAGAATGCCTATGCTTAATATGTTTCTTAGATCATATTTTCTAAGTCAGGAGAATACATTCTTATTACTAGGATATCTTCATACTCAGGATTAGAAATAATAGGGGATTGTTGGGGCATCTAGTAGCATCTAGAGGATAAATCTTTACTATTTGATCTATTTACCTTGTTTTGATAAAATTTTCTAAAGGTAACGACATGTTGATTATGGAAAGGAACCTAATTAATCTAGATTATTTTGATTCATATATATGATCCTTAACCTAAGATAAGGTGAATGCATTTTGGAAGGATATTAATT
The DNA here is from genome assembly GCA_019776745.2 of Taxus chinensis. NCBI lineage: Eukaryota > Viridiplantae > Streptophyta > Pinopsida > Cupressales > Taxaceae > Taxus > Taxus chinensis. The sequence goes on from CM034154.1 coordinate 490,172,206, forward strand.
CCTACAACTATCCTAAGGGATTTGACATTAATCTACCCTAAGCTATGGTTGATACATTTTATAGGGTAACCTAATCCAAACCTAACCTAAGGGAAACTGATGAAGGTACAGTTAGACAGGGTTAGGTCAGAAAGGGGTGGTGGCACCAATCCAAAGGGTACTTGGTTAATTAATTGGAAATAAATTCCATTTTTCCATCCATTTTGGCAATGACTTATTCCACTTAGTATTCATGCTAATTTTGATGGCTAAATTGGTTAGTGACTGAATTTTTAACTAATAGCTATTGATAAGTTTAAATGGAAATTGGAGGGTTTCTTGGGTACTTCTAACAGTTTAGAAATGTATTAATGGAACTCAAACCATGAGCTAAAACAATCTAGTAATTGACAAGATGGCTTGGAGGAAAATTAAGATAGTTGGATTTACCCTATATTTTGATTTTTTGAGCTCTATGGCTCTGCATGTGGTTTTTCCATTTTTCGAACTATTAGTTCACCTTCGTTGTATTTACAAAATTTCATTGCATGGATAAAATAGTAGAGGAAATTTGATTCATAAGCTATAAAAATGGAATAAGAAGAGATGATGGGGTTCGGGTTGGTTCTCTTGTGAAGTTTTGTGGAGATATTGCTGTGGAAACTTCACAGAAAATTTGGAATCTTGGACAAGAGTTTGAGAGCACTACCAGGCATGATAGGATCTAACTCAATATGATAAATTTATCTATTTAACAATTTCATAAAAATAACTCTGATCTTCCTTTAAAATTCTTCTATTATTTTGTTTTTGCACTTAATTTGTTGTTCTAGCTTTTCCTTGTTTCAATGTGTTAAATTAGAAATTTTCTCATTTCTAGTTGATGGAAAACAACTCTCTTTTTAGTATATAGACTGTTATACATTTTGAACAAGGCTTAAGTCAATTGGAAACACATTCATTTGAAAAATATGAATTTTTGAATGATTTTGAAGTTGATATTGTGTTATCTTTGTTAGTGGTTGTATATCTAAGATTGTTTGCAAAAATTTTGGTATTAAGTGATAGTTTTGGGTTCAAGGTCAAAACTGACAAGGAATAATGATTGTGATTCTTTTTTCTTGAGAAAATGGGAATTAAGAAATGGAGATGTTATTTTTACTTTTGAATCTCTTTATTCCGACTTTTGTTTTGGTTTTATAGACCATTATTTTATGAATCTAGGTTCGATACTTTTATTGGCCCGAAAACTAGTTTTAAGCCATTATGGGTGTTTACAATGGGATTATTTCGAACCCTTATTTGAAGGAAAAAGGTAAGGGTTACTGGTATATTTTCCTATCTCCCTTTTTGGTTTGAGTAGCTATTTTTGTTAAACCACCCTTTCAAGTTTGGCTTGAATCTAGATCTTTTTGGGTATCGCTTGTTCATGGTCTTCTTGTTAGTAACTCCTGGGTGGTACACCTTTATTATTTCTCAAGCTTATTTTGAACTCAAATTGTTGATGAGTTTCCATGGGGTGGTTTTCCTTTTCCCTATAACTGATTCTAGTTTAATATTTGAATGGATTTCACGGATGACATTTGATGTTACGACTGTGAACTTATTTTACTTCAGTTTGCAACAGATGGGGATGATACCCACATTTTATTTCTTTGAGATATCCTACTGAAATCATTTTCTTTACATTTTGAGATTGTGGAAATGGGTCAATAATTTGATCCCAAAGGATTTATTTTTTAGTGACTGAAACCTCTCCTTTATTGAATTATTATCCATTCTGTTAATTGTTTTCAATTTGCTATCAGTGATTGTGATTGTATTTTTGTTAGAATACACTGAACTAGGAATTTTGGGATTTTTCTATGAATATGTTAGGATATTCTCAACACCTTGAGTTTGGGATTGTGATCTTTAACTGGTAGAGGTTGTTTTCTATCCATTTTTTGTCTGTAACTTCTAAATTTATATCCTGTAATATTAGTTATAATAGTTGATTAGTTGATTAGTGATATTAGTTATGTCCTTTAGAGCTCATGGTCTGGTTAAGAATATTTTAGTCAACTTGGTTGAATATAATTATTTTGAATAATTTTGATTCAGTTCTCTATTTTGATATGTTATATCCAAGTTATTCAAGGGTTATTTATATTTTATGTTGAATCGTCCTGGAAACGGTAATGGATTAACCCTTTTGTTTGGGATTTAATGTGCTAGTATTCAGTTCATGTTGAAACATTCTTATTTTTAATATTATCCTCTTATGGATTGGTGATAGGGATTTGGTTAGAAAACAAGGAGGAAATTATAACTTGGTGGATTAATCAAGTTACTAGACATTGGAAAAAAGGGTGAGATCCATGGACATGAAGATGCTTGGGAAAAGGGTCACCACAACAAGACATCATATTCTTGTTCAAACCGAGTTAAAAATGGAACTCTTTCGAAAGGACAACAATTTTTCCTCCAGGAAGTCAAGGATGCATCGGGATGTGTTTTGGAAATCCTTGATTCCCTTCTTAATAGCATTACAGAAAACTTGAACAAAACATTGGTTGGGAAACTAGTGGGAGGGAGACCAAATATTGATGTTGTTAGAAGGTGGGCCAAATTGAAGTGGAACCCAAAAGGACACCTAGAGGCAAGTGATCTTACAAATGGCTTCTTCCTTTTTAAATTCATTATCCAAGAAGATATGAAGAAGGTTTTGGAATAAGGACCTTGTTTTGGGGGAAAATCAGGTTGGTATCTTAGGAAATGGGAACCAAATTTCAATCCAGAAAAATAAAATCTGAATCAGTTCCCTATCTAGATCCATCTTCCTAACCTACCCCTTGAATTTTGGCATGAATATTATTAAAGGAATAGATAACTCCTTGGTATCTCTGGTTATGATAGATAATGCAACCCTGAATATGAATAGACTTGTTTGTGCTAGATTATGTATCGAATACTATTGTAGACAAGGATATCCCAAATAACATTAAGTTGAAGTCTAAAATATGAATATGAGAGAAAAATATCGAAATGGAAAGTTTTCCAGCTAAATTTTACAAATGCAATGGTTAGGGAAAATCGAATCAAAATTTTAAGTTCAAGATCTCCAAAATGTACACAACTATGATGGGGAATGAAGGAAAAGAAGAAAAAGGTACAAGAATAATGTAAAGTGCAGATGATCATAGGATTTTTTTAATAAAAAATCATAGTGATATAAACCTCTAAGAATCCAATAAAAATAGGTTACTGAGAAAAATCGAACAAAAATTGTTTCAGAAACAGATGAGGATGGTTTTACTTTGGTGGTCAATAGAAGGAGATCCAAAAATCAGTCATGGTTTGATTCAAAGGTTAAGGAAAAAATGAAGGATTTACCAGTTAAGGACTCCCCCTCTATTAGAAAGTTAGATCTCTTTGATTCTAATAAAGGGAATGGGTTGAGTAGTAAAACTCGTGGACAGGAAAGTATGGAGAAAAAAATTAAGGGTGATCAACATTCTGTAGAATTATTCTTTGAAGAAATAGTGAAGGAACATAGAAAAGATCAGAAGGGACAAGAGAAAAATGAAATATTTGTTACTCCAATGGGAGAGAGGATGAAAATAGGTGATTTGATTAACCTCTCCTTGGATTAAATCATGAATGTTCAACAAGTCCTAAATAAGGAGGTGGAAGGAAAGAAAGAGGAGCTAACTCCTGGAAAAAAGGGGGATTCCCTTAAATTAACTCCCTCGGGAAAAGGAAAAGTAGTCTCATCTGTAAAAAGGGGTGAATCCTCTTAAATTTATCCTTCTGGAAAAGGGGATTTGTAGGAAGTAGAAAACCCTATTAATGTGGAGAGTATTAACAGTAAACAAGGCAGAACAAACAAATTTCAATTAAGGAAAAAATTGACTAAGAAGGAAATAGACTCAGGTAATCAATCTTGTTTAGATAAGGTCTTTAGAAAAAAAATACCCAACCTTAGAAAATGAATTGCATCTCTTGGAATGGAAGAGGGTTTAATAGACCTGTTAAATGGAGGGTTCTTAAAGACTTGATTGAAGGACAAAAAATAGATGTGTTAGCTGTGCAAGAAACCAAAATGAAATAAGATAATTTCTTAAATTCTTGCAATTTTTTTGGAATTATTCTAAAGCTTTTTTTGTTGGTTTGAATGGGGCCTCAGGAGGAATAGATGTGGTCTAGAACCCTACTCTTTATGAGGTTAATTTTCTCATGAAAAGAGATCACCATATGGAAGTGATGATGAGAAATTTAGAAAATAGAAAAATATGGGTCTTATCCAACTTTTATGCTCCTACCCTTTACAAAGAAAGGGAAAACTTATGGCAGCACCTCCTAACTTTTAAAAAACATATCACTAGCTCTGATTGGATTATGATGGGTGACTTTAATAACCCCATGTATCCCACATAAAAGAAAGGAGGTTCCTAGGATTTTACTATTGGTATGGAGTATTTTAATGATTTTATTACTAAATCTCAACTCCATGATATAGAACTTAAAGGCAACAAATACACCTGGTCAAACAGAATATCTGGTTCACAACTAATACAAGTGAGACTGGATAGAGTTTTGGTAACAAAAGAATTGTTAAGTCATGACATTTCCCTTTTTTATCTTCCAAGGATAGGGTCTGATCATAACCCTATTATTTTAATGATTAAGTACCCTTAAAGAAGAATAACTCCCTTTCGTTTTGAGAAAATGTGGCTCCACAGTGAGGATCTTAAAGATCTTATTAATGAATAGTGGAATTTCAAGGTACAGGGAACAATGATGTATAGATTAACCAAATAACTACAGGATGTCAAAATGAATCTCAAAGTCTGGAATATGAAAATTTTTGGGAATATTTTTTAGAAGAAATCGAAAATCAAATCTGACTTACAAAATTTCCAAAGGTAGAATGAAACGTTGGATTTTGAACTGGATTTGGATGAATATGAAAAAGGAAAGATTTCTCATTTTGGAACACCACAACATTCTTGTGAAGGAGGAAACCTTATAGAGAAAGAAATCTTGAATTACTTGGCTCAAGATAGGTGATAAAAATACAAGGTTCTTCCATCTTTCTACCCTGAAGCGTAGAAGTTTTAATAGAATTATTAAAATTAGGAAAGATGAAGGAAACCTCTTGGAAGAGAAGGATGAATTAAATAAAGAGGCTATATATTTCTTTAAAAACTTTGTCACTAATCAATGTGTTCCTAATTTGGCCAAAGAGAAGGATTTTCTAAACTACATTCCTTCTATGGTTTCTACAGAAGATAATAATCTTCTCTCAGCGATCCCATCTATGGAGGAGGTTGAATTTATGGTCAAACATCTTAGTATAGATAAGGCTCCTAGACCAAATGGGTTTCAAGCTTTCTTCTTTCAACATTTTTGGGATATAATAAAAAAGGATGTTTACAATGCTCTGAGAGAATTCTTTAGCCAAAAAAATATGCTTAAGGATATGAATTGTACCTTTTTTTCTCTGGTTCCAAAATGTGGTAATGCCATGGAATTAAAAGAATTTATAGCTATAAGTCTTTTCAACACTACCTACAAAATTTTCATGAAAATCATTGCCCTTCGTTTACAATTGATCCTTCCTTCTATCATTTCAAAATAGCAAGGATATTTTATTTTGGGTTGTCAAATTCAAGATGGGATCATTATAATCAAAGAGACTATTCAATCAGCTAAAATTAGCAAGAATACATCTATGATTCTAAAATTAGGTATGGCCAAGGCTTATGACATGGTTTCATGGAGTTTTCTTGATAAAATCCTAAACAAGTTTGGTTTTGACATTTCCTTTTGGATTTTAGTTAAGGCTTGTATTTCAAATAATTGGTTCTCCATTCTTATTAATGGTACCCCTTGTGGTTTCTTTCCCATATCACAAGGTTTAAGGAAAGGGGATATTATCTTCCCTTTCCTTTTCATAATTATGGTAGAATCCCTCAACAGAAGACTCAATGTGGAAACTAGTAATGGCTACATCAAAGGGATATCTCCGGCAAGGGATATGGATAATGTGACTCATCAAATTTTTGTTGATGACACTATCCTAGTGGGAGAAGTTTCTTTTCCTAAAGCTAAGAAGTTTAAAAAATATTTTAGATGATTACATGGAGGTTTTGGGACAGCTGGTGAATTATAGGAAAAGATCAATTTTTTTTCTCAACACTTTAGAAAGTTGATGTAAGAAAATAGCTGAAATTATGGAATGTGACTATAAGCCCTTTCCAACCATTTATTTGGGCATACCCCTTGGGGATAAAAGACCTATTAGTGGTGAATGGAACTTTCTTATTGAAATATTTGAAAAGAAGCTCGTGGGTTGGAAAGCTAATTTGCTATCTCAGGCTGGGAAAATTACTTTACTCAAGAGCTCTCTTCAAAGCCTCCCAGTGTATGCAATGTCTCTCTATCAACTTCTAGGGATAATAGTGGAAAAAATGGAAAATATCCAAAAAAATCCTATGGAGTGGAACCAAAAGCTAAGAAATAATTTGACTAGTGGCATGGAATAGGGTATGTAAACCTAAGAAGATAGGGGGACTTGGGGTTAGATATTGGACTAAAATGAACAAAGCCCTTCTAGCTAAAATTGGTTGGAGGCTAACTCAAGAAGATGGGGTGTGGACTAGAATTGTAAGGAAATAATATTGGATGGATGTAAATGATAAACAATGGGTATTGAAATAGGCATCCTTCATTGGGTCAATTATATGGAAAACTATTAATTGGGAAAATTAAATAGTTGCAAAGGGCGGCAGATGGAAAATAGGTAAAGGTAATGAAATCCACTTCTGGATTGACAAATGGGCTAGTAACTTTACACTTGAAGACAAATTCCCCCAAATTTCAAAATTGTTAGAATTTATATATGGGGGAAAAATAAACAATTACATGGATAATCATGAGAAATTTTAAACTTGGAAGCACATAGAATTGGACAGGCAGGAACTTAAAGAACACATGTTTATCCTTAATGATTTCTTTAAAAACTATGTCTTTTAATAGTAGGGAACAAGATAGAATTGTGTGGAATAGAGAATAAAAAGGTATTTTCTTAGTTAAATCAGCCTATGCATTATTTTTTTAGGAGGAAACTAGAGAGGAAGATCTTATAGCTGGTAAGATACGGAACAATAATATCATTCCCAAGGTCAATGTTTTCAGCTGGCTTATGGTGATAAATAAGATTCTAATAGTTGATAACCTCACCAAAAGAGGTTTCCATATGGTCAATATATGTGTTCTATGTGAAGAGAACTTGGAAACGGTAAACCATTTGTTCTTGGAATGCTCCTTTTCTTGTCAAAATTTTTCTTCTATATTGGGTATGTTCTCGGTTAATTGGGTTAATCCTAAGGAGATCCAATCTTCCTGGAATCAATGGAAATTCCCTTTCATCAGTCAAGGGCTGAAAAACCTATGGATAATGAGCCTTGGACATTTGTGGTGGGAAATATGGAAAGAGAGGAACAAGAGGATTTTCAATAGTAAGAAACTTCCCAACAGGTTGATTATTAACAAATGTTTACAGGCTGTTAGAAACAATTTTTCTATCCTAAAGAACAAATAAGTGGAAGTCATGGACAATGAACAACATATCATAAAGAAATGGAACTTAATTTGTGATCCTCAACCCAAGAAGAGAAATCCTAGAGAAGGGGTTAAATGGACTTCTCCTAGAGAAGGTGCAATTAAACTCAATTTCGATGGTGCCACTAAAGGGAACCTGGGTAAGGCAAGAGGGAGGAGTTTTTTGAGATGCTAAAGGTATGTTTCTCCTTGCATATTTCTTTAATTTGGGCATACAATCTAACCATGTCACAGAGGTTGTGGTAATGTTCTGGGGAGTGAAGCTAGCAGAAGAGAGAGGCTTCAAGAACCTAATTATGGAAGGTGATTCTTTGAATATAATATCATGTATGAAGGGAAAAAATATATCTTCTATATCTATTGAAGACTTCATTAATAATACCAAGAATAAAATGTCCTCCTTTATTGAAATCTCTTTCCAACACATTTACCGTGAAGGAAACAAACTTGTTGATTTATTGGCTAACAAGGGGGTGGAAGCTATGGATTTAAATGTGGTTGACAAACTAACCAATATGGAAGCTAATTTCATACACATTCTTGAAAGGGAATGTGTCCCAAATAGCATATATTTTTAATGAGGATGGATACATGTTATAATGCTTCCTGGGTGATGCACCAAGATATTATGAATCCTAGACTCATGCCAACCATTATTTCCTATCAATCCATGGTTTGGGTTGATCCCTGTATAATTTTGAATCATTTCAACAAGCATGGTAAATGTAGCTACTGTAAGGGTTTGCATATCCATTATAGGAAGAAGAGTTAAAGAAGAAAAATGGGAGGTGATTTAGTGAGAACTGAACCTAGCAAGGTCTCAACAATGTCAAAAGAGGTGGAGGAGTTGCTTGATAAGGTAGGTCTGTTAAAATTTTTCAAAATCTTCAATGGGTATGATGAAAAACTAAGTGAATTAGTAGCTAAAACTTGGAAGGAAGGTCATGTGCGGGTCAGAAACTTCTCATTCACAATCTCACCGAAGTTTATAGTTAAAGTGTCAGGACTGTCTCAGGAAGGAAGATGTACCTTTAAGCCCAAGTTAGACTACAGTATAAAGATTTAATGCTTCATGCAAGGTAAGGGTGTGCCTAATACTCTTCATAATGGTTGTTATAGAGAGGATTTTCCTCAACCTTTCAATGAAATTTCTTAGTTAATCATGGTGTATATTACTCTGGAAGGGAGATATAAAGTGATTTATGGGTATCACTTTCCTATGCTGAATCATGTTAGAAATAACAGACCCTACAATTTCCCCAATTTTCTGATCTTTCTTTAGCTAATCCAATTTCTCAGGTCGGGAAATGAACCTTCACCCTTCCTTTGCATCAAGGTCTCATCAAAGCCATGCTTAAGATGGGTACTCCCCTCATTGGAAAAAACAAAAAAATTGGGGCTTGTGGAAACCCGAATCAAGACAATTTAGGGGAAAAAAAAAGATCTTGGAAGCTAATGTGGCTACTCCTAGTATGGAGGAAACGGGGAAATCGATGACTTAGAAAATTAGGTATCATCTAGAAAAAGGAAGTGTTAAGAAGCAGAGGAGGGAGAGTGGGGCTTCTAAGCCTCAGGGAACTTGGAAGTTATCTCTGATTCAGGGGAACATCAGGAAGAGGAAGCTTACCATTCTGATTCAAGGGAATGACAGGAAGAGGAAGCTTACCAACCTAACAGTAGTGAGGAGCTGGAGGCTGGGGAATATTAGGAGAACTCTGAGGGAAAAATATCCAAAAACTTGGAGGAGGCTATTGAGAGTTTGCACGCTCTCAAAACTACTCATAAGAACTTGTTCAAATCCTAGGATATATGGTCAAATCGAATGTTTTCATGAGAGAGTTTGAAAATTGTAGGTTGGATATTGACATCAACAGACATAAGATAAGCATGGTGACCATAGATCTGAGGGAGCTACAAGAAAAAGTTGAGAAACTCATGTCTATTATTCTTAGTGAATAATTAAAGAATGTTAATGAGAGATGCCTGGCCATGGAGAATGAGATGCTGAAAATGAAGGAGATTATTCTATAGATCAGGGATGTTCACATCCTCAATGTCAAAAGCACAATTCACCATCTTAAACTCCTTGCTGAGATGATCCATTCCATGGAAATTATGAATAATAGAGAAAAGGATGGGTCTGGACCTAAAGTGGAGATAGCTGAACTAGATTACCAATTCTCAAAATCTACTATTTCCAGCTTGGTCAAGGAATGGAATGGGTGCATGCACATAGTGGGAGATCTGATTAATGAATGATGGCTTATATGTCTTTCTGGATGTATGGTTTCTTATTTTTTGGCCTTTTTGTTAGTTCCATGGACCCTGTTGTTAGTTATTTTACTTTGGGCTTTTAGGTTGGTATTCTTGTTTATGGCTTTATAGTTATGGTCTTTGGTTCTGTTGGGGCTTCAATGGATACTCCCTTGGCCCTTTTATTTTGATCTTGCATACTTTATACAAGGTAGGGTCCCCTCAACCCTATTTTATGTGGCTTTTTGGGCACGCGTTTTAGTTGTTTGTATTTTTGGTACATAGAATGTTTTCATAAATAGTAGTGTTCCTTTTATGAAGTTGTTAGATAGAAGCATATTTTTTTAATGTTTTATCATTTATCATGCTCAGTTCTCGTGAATTGACACATGCTAACAATTGTGTAGATGGATTTCATGAAAAGTGAAAGGAGAAAGACTTATAGAAAGTTACATTTGTTTTATTGATAAAGTTAATTTTATTCAGATGTTTCATTATACTGAAAGGCTCTTGGATGGAAAAAATTTAGAAAAAAAGGACATAGTGCCTTAGTATTTGTATTTGTTTGAAATGTTGTCATTATTGACTGCAAAAATTATGAAATATTTATTAAGTTGAGTAAAGTGAATTCTTCCCTTATTGAATAAATTAATGAATGATTGGAAATTGATTATTAGAATATATATTATGTATGATTATGGAAAATCTAATGGTTAATCCTATATCATAAAAGAAAATTTTGACTTGTATTTTTCTAAGATTATGGACATTGCTTAGATAAGGAATTATAAGTATAAGCCAATTATGTTTGGGTGTAATAATGAACTATCCTAAGTTATAATTCTAATATGCAAAACCTTACTAAAAATGGGAAATTAGTACATAGTTAATCTTGAAGAATGATGTTTCATTCTTATCAAGTTAATATCTCTTATTTTTAGTTATAAATATTTGTTTAAGATAATTGATCTTAATCTGGGAAAAGAGGGAAAACCCAACTTGTTGTAATTAATAAGGTAATAGATAATGTACCTTACTTTGATGTTAAATTATATCTCTATTTTGGAAGGGTTGTATGAACTATTCCATAAGAACCCGAAACACAATGGTGGAAAAATAATCAAGTTAATCAAGATAGGTTAAATGGAAATGAATGCATTAAAATAATATACAACTTGTTGTTAATTGTTGAACCCAAACTAAAGAGGCTTAAAGGTGTTCCTTACCTAATTCTAATTGGATATTAAATTTAACTTACTAATGGGAATGAAAAGTAAACTCATTGGAATTTGTTACAGACACAAGATGCATACCTTCAATTAGTAAGATTATCCTTAATACTTTCTGGAAGGATTAATCTGTACAACTAGATGACCTCTTCATACAATGCTTAAGTTTATTATTCTTTTAAACAATATGAAATTGGTTTAGGATAATAATTCGTTAAGTATGTCAATTCAGTTATGGGAATTTAGTGGAATGATGCAGTATAGTTACTACTACACAATACCCACATAATGATAATGGTAATTAGGTAGATAGTGCAAAGTAGTCACTATGCCTCACTATCACACTCAACTCCACTAGCTCAACTGACATAATGGGGAATTTCAGTTTGTTGTCCACCCTAAATTGAGATAGTCATCTTGTCCTCTGTTTTCATCAACTTATGATGACTTAGGGTGAGTATACACACCAGAATCGATGCAATTCGGTTTGAGTATGTCTACTTATCCTTTTTCATCACAAGTGGGATGTTACACTAGATTAGGTGAGATGCCCCTATTTAACATGGAACATTTACTGGAAATTTGGCTGACAAAAGTAAAGGAAGTCTAATCTAGATGATAATATCAAGTGGGGTGAAAGACATATTATTTTCAACGAGTATGTCATCTAGGAATAAAGGCATGGAAACAATGACCTCAAAATTTTTCCAAAGTATCTTAAACTATTGGTTGCATTGTCTTATGTCACCTAGTCTAAGGTTATGAGATTTCAGATGAGTATCAATAATAGATACTTAGATAGGGTTCTTAGAAAACAACACTTGAAAGACCCATAAAGGGTAAAGGAACCAAAATATACTTCGTATACATAGGTAACAAGTTAGACATGATAGATCGGTATAACACCAAGTCATGAAATGAGATATTGGTATAGTACCAAGTCATGAAATGAGAGATCGGTACATCACTGAGTCATTACAGCTGCATACGGTTTCTATTATGGATGTATTATCAAAGCAATGTGTGTTCTAAACTATGTGAATTTATAACAGAGGACATTGTGTTTAAAAAAATAAAAAATTCCCCTACTTTCTAAGTCATAAATGAGGATATTATAGAAAGGTATGACATGAAATTGTTTGACACTAGGGTATAGTTGTCCTATTTTCAGGTGAATTTTTTCCATGCAAAAACACAAGACAACAACTAGATATAACTTGGGGAAACATTATGGATCAATAAAAATGAGGAAATGACATGAGAAATCCTAGAATCTCAATTGTAGTATGACCAATGCCTTATCCATTGGGCTACACAAAGTCACTCAAGCAGATAGCTAGAAGGAGTACACACACAAAAGTAAAAAACACAACACACAGAAGGGAAGAACACACATGAAAGGAAAGGGAAACACATGCCTAAAATCACTTGTGGTACAATGCAGGGGACAACCCAATTTCATTAAAGTTATCTTATATTTTAGAGTTTACCTTTGAAGAGTTAAATGTGAATGATGAATCTCAGTGAAGCCGTTGAATGGTTCTAAAAAGTAGCCTCCTCTCCTCAATTTCTTATGAAAGTTGGATTCTTTCATGATAATCTATGTACATTGTAGGAGTGAGCCTACATGAGCTTATTGATTCTCAAACCTTAGTTTAGAAATTTCATTTCTTTTACTGTCTTCAAAATCCATTTTGTAATTTCAATGGTCTTCCATGTTCATCCCTACTACCGATTTCTCTCCTACCATCTCATTACTACCATAGGGATTGTTTTTATTTGAATAGCTTGAGTATCTTGAGTTTTCTAGTTCAACTCATTCATGCTCATCAAACACTTTTGCATGAGGGTTATTGAATTCCTTACTTCATTCTACTTCACTATAAGGTGTTTGGAAAGATAGTGAAGAGTTAGGCACAAATTCACACCTGTCTGGCATGACCATGGCTTGAATCAAAAGGTTAAGAATTAGCTCAAGATTTTATGTACCTTTTTTTACATCCAATATTTCCTATACTGAATACTTTTTTGAAACTACCCAAAACTTGCCTCTATCTTTGCTCAAATATTATTCATTTTGAAGTTTAGGGAAACCATCTAGGGGCATTGCTTCATTATATTAAGGATCATGAAATTCTACCACTCCTTTGTCTTGATGAGTCTTGACTTCAATCTTCTTTGGTTCAATCATTTCATCACATAAGAAATATTCTTCTTTGAAAGGAAATGAAAAGGTTTAAATTTCATAATGGCACCCATCACCTATTGGATCATGAAGGACATAAATTTCTTCACCTTGCTTTTCTCTATCATGACTAGTCTCTGAATTAGTTAAACATCTTAGATCAGATTTGTGCTTGTCTTGTAAACCCATAGCTCACATCAGGAGATCAAGGTTGAGCTTAGGGTCTTTTGTTTCTTCATCAGATCTTAGGAGATATTGCATAGATTTTTCTTTCAAACCTCTCAAGGGCTCATCAAAAATTGTCTTAGTTTATTCTTCGTAGAGGTTATAATCAATGGAATCTTCATATTTTAATAGGAATGAGAATATCTCTCCTTCCTGGGTAGACGTACAAGTTGGTTTCTCCACTTGAAATTCACCAAGAACCTTTTCTTCCTCTTCATACTTTGTATCATCTGGAAATTTGGGGCTACCCTCTTACAGCTCAAAGTTCCTCAATGCTTCCTCTAGATCAATATTCCTATAGGAAGGAATGTTTGTTCCTATCAAGATTGGGATCTCACCCTCCTCTTCATTTGTAATGAAATAATTCATCCTCTTGCTATTTTGGTATAGAATTTTAGATCCTGGATTTCCTTCTTTTTGCACCATGTACCTCATTTTTCTCTCTAGAAGAAATATTTCCATGTCTTCTTTCACTAGAATGGTTGTGAAAGACCAATTTATCTATATTTTCCCTCCCAATTGTTGGAAGAAGCTTATACTTAGCAACATTCCAAATGAGGATGGAACATCTCCTACCAAAATCATCATTGAGACCTTTTCTGAAAATTTGGTAAGAGCCACATGTGCATCTTTGACCTTCCCTACAAGAGAGACTTCTTTTGACTCCATGGAGTAACAAGAGCCACCTGGCTGAGTCATGGTGAGTTTAAGAGCCCTGGCGATGTTCACAACAATTATGTTATTAGAGGCACCTGAATCTATTATGTAATTATTCAATACATATTCTCTAATGAGAAGGGCGACATAGAAAGGGTCGAATTTATCAGTATTATATGCACTCAAAGCAAGTACGTTCTATGATGGATGTGTAGGTGGGTTTGGTAATAGGCCTTTAGAGTTATGGGTCAAATTATCAGGTTTTTAACTATTTATCTTGATATACTAGAAAATTATCTTAAATTTCTCAAGATGATTCCACAAATATTTGGTTTCGGTAATCTACACATTGGTTTTTTTGTATGTCCAATGATATCAAAAGGAACAAATGTGGATAAGGGAGGTGAAGGCACCGCTTTGTGAGTTAGGACAGGCTTGGAAGCAGGGGTATATGTTTGGGGAGTGGAAGGTATGTTTAAAGGTACACTAGGTACTTTTTAAGTACTAGATTTTTCAGGAGTGGATTTAGAATTAAAAGAGGCATTGGAAGAATTACTTAGAATAGAAGGTGAATTCTTTCTCATCACAGGATCAGATTTCTCCAATGTGGACTCTATACAAGGTGGGAGTGGGGATCCTCAACTGATTATTTTGTTTTATGTATTTTCCATAAGAGTATCTTCTATCTTATTTTTCTTTGTAGCAGTGGAGGAAAAGACTACCTTTTCAGACTAAGAATGAGTGAACACCGCACATGAGAAATTGGGTGCATATTTTTCGTCATCTCTAGAATAATCACATAATCTAATTTGTGTGTTTTTCTCAAGTTCTTCAATCTCTAGGAAATTATAATCTTCACTTTCTTATTCAAGCTGCTCTTCATCTTCTTGAGTTGTAATATTTACATTGACAGATAGAGCTTCCAAGGCAAGACTTTGGGGTTCTCCTGAAATCTTATTTCTATTATTTCTTTGAGGAGATACTCGTAAGAAAATTTCCCTCTTCAACGATGCCATTTCATTTGCTAATTTGTGCAAGAATGGATCCATTATTTCATCTCCAGGATGTTGATATTTACTCTTTGAAGGTTTTTTATCTTTCTAGATAGGATGAGATCATCATCAAATTCAATGGCCATCCTTTGTGTTTATGTTAGATTCCTTGGTTTGACCCTTTATAAGAAGAATCCTACCTCTGATGATTGGGCATTAATAAAGAATATTATCACATTTTTTTTGGATGGTGAATCATCATCTGGTATTCTCTTGAGTAACCTATTGAAAAATGCCATGAAGTATCTCATAGTCTCCTTTTCCTCTTTCTTCATTTGTACCAATTGAATTATGAGATCTTGACAATATTCAGTAGATTTGAATCTTTCTCCGAACTTGGTTTTGATTTCCTCCCAACAAGTGATTGATCTGATGGGTAGGATGTAGAACCATTCTGCTACTTTTTCTTAGAGATATTCCATGAAAAATCTTACATAAGAATATTCATGTTTCATTCCAAGAATCCCACATGATGTGGTGAAGGTGGTGATGTGTTTTTCAAAAAATTATGTGCCATCACCTTCTAAATTTGGAAAGTTATTGCAAGAACCCATTGGTAGATTATGGAGAGGGAGTTGAAGAGAAAGTGGGAATGTATTTCTTCTCCATGGAATAATCAGTTGAGGCATTTCTACTTCATCTTCCATTATCCCTTCTATTTCTTCTTTGGATCTTACATCTATAAATTCTTCCTCAAATCCTCCTTCTAGTTCTCGTTCTTCTTTTTCCTCGACATGGAATTCAATATTCAACGGTGGTTGAAATATGGGAGAATTTTTGGGGGGAGTATCAACATGAGTTTGAATGGGATTACCAGGAGTACCACTTGATGAATCAGATGGGGACAAGGCTTGAGAAAAGTATTATGCATTATTTATTATTTGATTTTGTGGATTTTGTAAAGCCTCAAAAACATGATTAAAAATTCCTCTCAACCTATTCAACCTGTTATACCTTTTTTCAACTACTTTTTTGGGAAATCTACAGTGGGAATATGAAAAGACATCATGGAAAATGAAGGGTTATTCATAGGGATTGAAAATGGATCTCTTCAATAATGGGATTTAATCAACAATTTTTTATTTTTTATTTTATTTTATTTTTTTGGTATTTTTTTGAGGTTGTATTTTGGGTGTAGATATTACCAAGTCTACCCCATAGTGGGCACAAAAAAATTTTGGTGAGAAAATTTATCTTGTGGACAAATTGGTGGGTTTTTTTACAAATGCTCTGAGAATCTAAGTCCCTATACTTAAACGGTGCACCTCCATGTTTACCTACGCATGTGAAAAAAATAATTCTATTATTTCCTTTCAATTAGGGATCCAACAGGGGTGCTCCATTGGCCCTGAGGAAAATCTAGCAATTGATTGGTAGAGATGACTTTGCAAGAGATTGGGAAAGGGAGAAAGAAAAGGGAGAGATTAATGTTGTAGGTAGAAAATTAGAGTCCTACACTCATTAACTGGAAATTTCAACACACACGAATTATAAGAAAATAAATAAGGTGGCTCTGAAATCTTTGATCAATAAAGAAGGTGGGTCTAGAATAAGATTCTTCAAAAACAAAACCTTCTGATCAATAATGTGGGTCTGCAATCTCCAACAAAGGTACAGTTCATGTGGGAGAAGGATATAGAAGGTGTAACCTTCCTTAAGGTGCCAGATGGCTGTCTACATTGGGATTTGGAAAAAGTGAATGTTTCCCTTGTTGGTAAGTTTCTCAGATCTAGACCCAATAAATTGATGTCATTAGAAAATGGGTCTTTAGAAAGTGGAAACCAAAAGGGGATCTAAGCATCACTACTATGTCAAGGGGTTTTTTTTTGGCCAAATTTAATTAGCATACTGATTTGGAAATGGTGCTTCTGGGAGGCCCATGGTGGTTGGGAAATATGGGTCTTTTTCTGAAATGGTGGTATCCTAGGTTTGATCCTAATACTGAGAATATTCACACCATTCTAGTCTGGTGTAGGCTCCTAAGACTACCCCTGAAATTTTGGGATGATGAGATTCTATTAAATATTGCTAAATCTCTCGAATCTTTGATTGGGCTTGATGGGCCTATGAGGAATAGATCCAAACTAGCTTTTACTAGATTCTGTATTTCTTCTGAAATGGAGCAAAAGCTACCTGGACATATCATTCTGTAATCTAAGTATAGAATTTGGCATCAAAATATTTAATATAAAACCTTTCAAATGAGATGTAAGAAATGTCATAGAATAGGACATTTTACCATTAGGTGTCCTAACAATGAGATCTCTCAAGAGGAAAAGAGGAAAAATTGATAAGCATATTGAAGACTCTGATAAGATATAGGATACTAGGTTAGAAAATAAGGATGCTGGAAACAATAAAGATCAAGGACAAAGGGAAGGGATACCCCTTAACCAACTAGAGCTGAATTATAAGAAAGGTAAAAAGGGATTTAGAACTCTAATTAGGAAACCACTAATTCGTAGGATGCTTTGGTGTCTTAAGACCCCAACGACGGGAGCATCTGAAGTTCACCCAACCTCCAGAGAACATTTAGATATACAGACTCCAGTAAAGGAGATTCCTGAGGTTGATGAGCAAATTGAAATAGTAATAGTGAATCTTCTCTTTAAGGAGGTGGCTCATAATGGACTTTGGGATATGTATAAGGACACTAGAGTTGTGCTAGGCACAAAAGAAACTGATAAAGTTAATCTTGATCCATTGTACATCATTGAGGAAGATATAAATGAGGAAAAAGAAAATATAGAATTAGAATCCTCACTAAATAAAATCTCTCCGTTGATTACAAATTGTTCTCCTAAAAGTGGGAACCCCCTACCTAGTAACAAATCAGCAACTTTACAACCCTTTGATAGTAACCAAGGAGAGAAAGAGGAGGGGGACGTAACGCCACTCAAAGAAAATATCTTTTTTGATGGAGATCCAGATTTGAGCAATGGTTTTTTAGAGGTTAACTCTAAAACAAGAAAATATTGAAGGGATTTGAGAAGATCCCAGATTCACTTTATAATGAAAAAAAAAGAAAATTGATAACTGGGGAGCTTCAACATCCAAAACTACTAGATCATCTACTAGAAGAATTGTGGATTTTATAAGAATCTCTAAAAGAGGTAGACCCTCAAAGAAGACACTCAGAACCAAAAGAACAGAGGAAGATATTGTAGATGGTACTCAAAGCCAATTGAGCCATAAGGTAATTTCAACACCTATATCATTTAGATGAAGATCATCTCCTAGAATATCAGAGGTCTGAATGGGAACTCTAAATAAATAATAATCAAAGAGTTAAGAATATCTAGTAGACCTAGCATTTTACTTTTGCAAGAAACCAAGATGAACTCTAAGGTTCTTGAAAATTGTAAAAATAATTTCTAGGAAAATTCAGACATGGTTGTGGTGGATTCTCAAGGAGCTTCAGGTGGCATGGCTACTTTTTAGGATAAGAAGCATTATATTGGTATGATTCTATCTTAAACTAGAAACCATATTATTGTTAAATTCCATGCTATTGAAAATAATTGTACTGGGATCCTTTCTAATATCTATGCGTTTAATACGGTTATTGGAAGAAGGTAAATCTGGAATGATCTAAAGATTTTCAGAAATCAACATAGTTCTGACAACTAGCTTATTATGGATGACTTCAACTCTCCTTTAAATCTAGGGGGGAAATAAGGGGGAAACTCTTGTTTCTTCACTGGCATGGATGAATTTGTTGATTTTGTTGCTGATTTAAATCTCATGGATGTGGATCTTCATGTTAATCAGTATAACTAGACAAACAGAAGGTTGGGTAGGGATATGATTCAAGTCAGAATTGATAGAGCTCTTATCTTTTCTAGTTGGATCCTTCACCAAGACTTTCATCTCACCTCTTTCCCCAGAATCAAATTTGATCACAATTCGATAGCTTTAAATTTTTTCAATTGGGCTAAGCCCACCAGGAGCTCCTTCAAATTCGAAATGATGTGGATGGAACATGATGACATATTTGATAAGATTAAGGAATGGTGGAATTGGTTTGGTGAGGTAACTGCACAATTTAGGCTTATTTAAAAGCTTAAAAATGTCAAAAAATAGGTTAAAATTTGGAATAAAGAAATCTATGGGAATGTTTTTGTGAGAAAAAATAATTAAAAAAGAATCTTCAAGATTTTGAAATCAAAATAAATTTAAAGGGAAGGTCTTTGGAGGACCATTTAGTGGAAAAAAATATCCTTTCAGAGCTACACATGGTTTGTAGCAGGCAAGAATCCTTATGGAGACTTAAATCTAGGGCAATCTGGCTGAAAGAGGGAGACAAAAATATGAAGTTCTTCCATATGAACACTTTGAAGCATAGAGCCTATAATAGGATTGTGGTATTTTCTAAAGGAAATGACATCATCATAAAAGATCCGCAGATCATCAAGGATGAAGCTCTTATATTCTATGAAAAATTGCTCAATGAGAAGAGTACTACTAATGATGTGGTTGACTCTTTTCTGTTAGAGGCTATTCCATAAGAAAAAATTGAGGATCAGAGATTTAAAGACATTACCAAATTTGTTACTTTGGAGGAGCTTCAAAAATTTATTTTTAATCTTGAAGGAGATAAGGCTCCGAGACTTGACGGTTTGTCTATCAATTTTTTTCAGAACTTTTGGGAAATTTGTTTCGATGATCTCCTTAGGGTTGTAAATGAATTCTTTAGAACTGGTGATTTACTGAAAGAGATGAATAATACTGACATTGTGCTTGATCCAAAAAAATGGATGCTAAAGATTTCAAATATTTCTGATCCATTAGCTTAGTTAATGATGTATATAGAATTTTTACTAAGATTATTTCTACCAAACTTTAGTTCATGTCGAATGATTTAATCTCAAAACAATAGAGTGGGTTCATCAGAGGAAGGATAATTCAAGATGGTGTGATCATGGTACATGAGATTATACATTCTATGGATAATAATAAAAAAGCAAGCATGGTCCTTAAACTTGACATGAATAAAGCCTTTGATAAAGTCTCCTGGTCTTTTCTTGACAAGGTTATGGCCAAATTTGGTTTTCTCAACAAATTCAAAAGAATCATCAAGGCTTGCATTTATACTACTAGATTCTCTATGGTGGTTAATGGTGAACTGGTGGGGTACTTTACCAGTAGTAAGGGTTTAAGACAGGGGGATCCTATATCCCCTTTTCTCTTCATTAGTATGGCATATAACCTCATTAGAAAAATTACCAAAGTAGTTAAAGATGGTCTTCTCAAAGGCACTAAACCTACCTCTACAAATCAAAAGGCTTCTCATCAGCAATTTGTGGATGATACAATCCTGATTTTAGTGGCTTCTATCCTAGAAGATAAGGCGATCAAGTCCATTCTAAAATTTTATGAGGCTAATTCTTGGTAAGAGAACAACTTTGATAAAAGTTCAATTTTATTTTTCAACACACCTATGGAAAGACAACATAGAATTGATCAAATAATGGGGTGTAAAATCAATTCACTTCCCACTACTTATTTGGGGCTCCCCCTTGGTACTAAAAAAGTCTCAACCAAAGTATGGAATGATTTACTAGAAAGATTCCAAAAGAAAATGGTCGGATGGAAAGGGGCCATTCTTTCTAGTGCTGGTAAATGTATGCTTATCAAAAGAACTCTTCAAAATCTACCTATCTACATTATGTCTCTCTATAATATTCCTTCTGCCTTCAGAGAAAATATTGAAAGGATCCAAAAACACTTTTTATGGCAGGGAATGGAGGAAAATTTCAAATATCACCTGGTTTCTTGGGATCAACTATGCACTCCTAAAAGGATTAGGGGACTAGGCATAAAAGATATAAGAAAAATGAATATGGCCTTAATTGAAAAAATGGGTTGGAGAATGATCTCAGAGGAACAACCATGGATTGATCTTATTAAGGCCAAATATCTTGAACAACAAACAACTTTCTCTTTCCTTTATGATGAACAACTTCCCTAAGGTTCCATTTTCTGGAATAACTTGATTTAAGTCAGGAATTTCATTAAGAAAGGATGTAGATGAAAAGTGGGAAATGGCAGAGATATCAATTTTTGGGGGGATAATTGGTCTAATTTCATCCTCAATGATAGATTTGGTAAAGCCAAGGATAGTCTTAAACATAAGCATGGTACTAAGGTCATTGATTACATGGAAATCGATGGAAACAAGAAGAAATGGAAACATCTCTTGGTGGCTAAAATTTAACTAAACTCCATAATGTCCTCTCTTTAGGAACAACTAGACCTCATTCCCTTGAATCAATTGGAAGTCAATGATGAAATTTTTTGGTACAATTCCAGAGATGGAGATTATATGGTTAAATCTAGTTATAAATTTTACTTTAAGAATATCCAAAGTGAGTTTAATTAGAGCAAGATTTGGATGACTGAACTAACCCCTAAAATTAATTTTTTCTTTTGGCTTATTCTCAGAGGAAAAATTCTTACTAATGATAACCTAATGAAGAAAGTATTCATAATGCCTAATAGATATCACCTTTGTAAAAATGAGTCTGGGGATATTAAGCACCTTTTTGTCCACTATGAGTATGCTTCAATGATTTAGAGCTATGCCTATTCTAAGTTCAATGTTTTCTGGACTGTACCAAAGGATTTCATCTAGTTTTGGATCCAATGGAATCATCCTTTTAAGCATTGTGTTGTGATAAGACTTTGGAAACTGGTCATGCCCCATATTATCTGGAGGATTTGGAAAGATAGAAATGACGTCATTTTTAGAAACAGTAAACAACATTGCAAGCTTACATTTGTTAAGATTGGTCATGCTATTAAAGAAAATATTGAGAGATCCAAACCTTCCAAGAATAAGAAATATCCTGAGAATGAAGAATATGTTCTTTCCAAATGGAAGATAGGAGCTGCAAATTTATAGATTAGGAATACTTCAAACATTGATAGGTCTTTTATTCATTGGATCTCTCCTGAGATTAACTAGAATAAACTAAAATTTGATGGTGCCTCCAAGGGTAATCCTAGAATTGCTGTTGTGGAAGGTGTAATTCATGATCATAAAGGCTATTTAGTTGTTGCTTATGCTAGAAAATTGGGGATTTAGAAAAATCATTATGCAAAAGACCTAGCTTCTCTATGGGAGCTAAGGGTTGCTGAAGATTATAACATACAAAACATAATTTTGGTAGGAGATTCACTAAACATTATTAATCACCTCAATCAAATCTCTCCTCCTAGCTAGATTATCAAGGAATTTATTTTGGAATCCATAAGTATTTGTCAAAATTTCAAGAATATCGTCATTAGGCATAATTATAGGAAGGGGAATAAGGTTGTGGATACCTTTGCTAATTTTGGCATCAATAATAATCTAACGATTTGGGATAATCAAAATTACATCCCTAAGGAAGTACATAATAGCATTAATGTTGATAAATATGGGCAATCAATCATGGAGTAGGAATAATAATTAAAAGGAGTGGCATTTAGTGGGTGTGAAAGATCACACATGTGAGAAATATCATCCTAACTACGGCCATATTAACGCCCATGATCCTCGAACAGGTGGCTAGGTTCTCAAAAATCAGGACATACATAAGGAAAAGAAAGATTCAAACAAGGGTTTTGAGAAAAAAAATTACAGGAATAGTAGGGAGAAGGAGATGGGAGGTGCCTCTTGCCAATTGAATCCTAGCAGTGATCTGGCTTGGAAGAGTAATGAGGAGTTATGGAACCTCCTACAAAAGGGAGGCATTTCCAATTTTATAGAACACATTTAGGGGCATAACCAAAATATTTGGGTTCATTTCAAAATGGACTGGAAGGAAAGAAAACTGGAATATGGTGGTCACTGTGTTATTATAAATGAAGAATTGATTATTGAGGCAATAGGCCTGGATTTGGAGGAATATCATTTTTTCAAAAAAAGGATTGAAAGGGACAATGAGGCTAAGAAGTTATTTGAAGAGGGAGAGGAGATCAAATTTTTTTATCTGGGTGTTAGGGTAAGCTCTATCCCCAAGCCTTTTGATGAAGTTACAAAAATGATGGTTAGGTACATCTCTATAGAAGGGTGCTACAAAATATACCCTATCAAGCACCTAGTATTTCTAAACCACTTTAGAAGACAATTTGTGGTCTGCTTCCTGCATTACCTATGAAATTCCCTTCAGTGATCCATTTTAGATTTCTAGAAGCACTCTCGTGCTATCCCTCTCCACCAAGATCTTATCTTCTTGCTTCATAAGCTTTGTGTCTCCAAGTTCCCCTGCTTCCCTCCCTCTCCCAGCGATCTGCACATCACTACCTCCACTTCTCCCACTTCCATTCTAGATACCTCTTCCAAACCCAAGACTAAGAACCTAAAACTTCCAAAAATTGGCATTCCTCGCTCTTCCCGAGTTCTTAAAAGCACCAAAGATCTAGAAGTTGCACATAATTTGCTGTATATTAATAATGCTAGCCAGGATACGATCCTGCATCAGGAGGGGAATAACATACCTCATAGGTTGGAATCTCTGGAGATAGAGATGAAGTGGTTAAAGAAGGACCTATAGCACATGGGCAAGTAGAAATGCAAAAGAAAGATTGATGATTATGCTGATAATGGGAAGGATCAGATTGCTGACATTTACAAGAAATTGAACTCTTTGGACAATAGATTGGGGATATCCAAAGATAGGCATGATCATAACATATCTATCTTTAATGCCATTAGTGACTTATTAGAACAACATGTTTAAAGCATTACCATGCTTAGTGGGATCCCTGACACTATCTAGGGGACCGAAAAAAAGAAAAACCATACCATATCAAAGTTGAATGCAACTGACCCCACGCATATCACCACTTTTTCATTGTTCACTTCACTACAAAAAATCCAATCTAGGATCGAAAGAGCTTCCAAGAAGTAATCTCCCTCAGGCTGGAGGGCATCATTCTTGTTGCTACTTTATTTAGGTCTTTTTATTGTTTCTCTGCTACTTTTTTGCTATCTGTTGTAGTTTCTATTATGTTTTTCTTTCTACTTGTAATTTTCTTTTGGTTACTGTTGGACATAGTTTTTTATCTATATCTTGATCCTCTTTTGTTGTCCCTATATAGCTCTATTTGGCTGTTGAGCCCTTTTTGTAACAGGGTATAGTCCCTTTAAAACTATTTACCAATAATTAAAAAAATTATAAGAAAATAATACTTTGAATAGAAACAAAACTAGTTAATATTTAATGAGCACAAAGTATCAATAAACCTCCTAGTCAAAAAGGGTAGAAAATCCTTTTTGTATTGATGCTTGAGAAAAAATGTACATGGCAAGAGGGGAAGAATGCAGAAAATGAGAAGTGGAAAAAAACTTTATCTCTTTTTCCCCTTCACAATAAGCACTCTCTTATGAGCTCACAAAAATTTCAACCCCTTAGAAAGAGGGTGTCTTTACAATTTACATATTTTCATAAATATCTTCATCTACCCCCCAATGACATTTTATATGCCTTTGCATAACTTAAAAAAATTCACATTCTTAGGAAAATATTAAGTCCCTTTTTATAAAATAAAGGTGACTTAGTATATTATGATCCTAAAGTCACTCTTTAATTTAAATAAAGGAATTATGAAAAAGTGCAACCCCAAAAAAGAATTAGAACATGGAGGAGAGAGAAATTTTGGGAGAAAGAGAAGAGAGAGAGAAGAAAGAGAGAGGAAGAATTATGTTGATGAAGAAGTTACTCCTGATGAAGTCCACTGATCTTTTCCAGATGATCGGATGAAATGCTCCAACATAGTGAACTCTAGATCTTTGAATATTTTGTACCATGGGAAACCTCCTTGGGATGACATATAGACACTATGAACTAAGTGTTCAAAAACATTTTTGAATGATTTCTTTGGTGACCATGATCATTGCTCATGAATATCACTCTAAAGCAGTTGAAGAAAAAAAATCTTTGATGGCCACAATACTGTACTGATTAGAAAGCTTTGATGAAGTGCATTTCAGACACTGAAGAATGATGACCAAAAACTCCTCAAAAACACTTCACAGATAATTTGGACCATAAATTAAGTGTCAAAATACATTTTTAAGTTCTCTTGGTATGGATCTCATATGGTTTGTACAAGGTGAGAAGGTGAACCCTGAACACTGATGGAGACTTCAAGGATAATAGTGAAGAATTATTACTCTATGAACAACCAATCCAAGCCATGAAAAACCCCCATTCCTTTGAGCTTCTGATTTCACACATGAATGGGAAAATTGGAAAAATATGTGAACTTGAACTTCATGCTTCCTGGGAAACATCACTGTACTATAAAAAACAACTTACTTTTTTTAGTGAGTGTCAAATTTAAACTTTCACGACCCTCCGAGTGAAGTTAGCTCTTCTGGATTAGCCTTGTACACACCTCTTCCACCAAAACTATTATTTGAGATGAATTACTAATTATAGAAAGTTCCCACAGAATAAACTTACTATTTTTATTAATTGACAATTTTTTTACCTTTTTTGGCTCTAAGCATTGATATTTTTCCTCTAGACTACTTTTTTTTACCCTTCTTCTGTCGAAACCACTTTCTGCATAGGCTTATCAAAAATAGCAAGTGCCCATGTATAAGGCTTACTATTTTTGGAAAATGGGGTTCCAGGTCTCAGTTTTTGATGAAACAAATATTTTTGATATGGGTTATTTCGCTTCAATACACCTTTGAACTTTCAACTCGATCTAGTATCTAGAAAATGAGATTTTAAAATTTTAATTTTTGTTACAGGGAAACTAGGGTTTTTCCACCATAAAAAATTTGGGGTGTGCATGCAAAAAAATCCTTTTGAGTACTTAGGGCACCTAGAATAATATAATAATTCAAAATATGCCACGTTGATCCATTTTCCGGTTTGTGAGATACGATTGATTCTTCTTCATGGACTTCAGTGTTTCTTCAGGAAAAAAATCATTTTTGTTATTTAAAATCTAGATTTTTTCATGTTTCTTTCTCTTTAAAATCATGGAATACTTCATGAGATTATTTAAGGAAAAAATTGTGGATTCAAGATCTATAAAAATTTCTCTAGCATGCGGAGGGTGTGGGGAATGAAAAATGTAAAAAATTGCTAATTCCTTATGTAGTTATAGCTTGGAATGTGAAGGGAAAGGGTGGGGCATTATTTTTTACACCTCATTTACCTTTGGAAAGGTGCAATAGGGAAATTAAATTTCACCTTTACCCTACCATGAAAAGTGGTGGGTGTTGGTTTATTCAGGAAAGTGGAGGAGGGGGCTAGAATGAAGTACCTGAGGGCCGAGAGATGGTCATATGAGTGGTCAAAAGGCTAAATGGGGGGAGGGCACAATTTTTTACACCTCATGTCCCTTTGGTAAGGTGTAATGGGAACATCAAATTTCACTTCATCTTGGTGATGCTACTTTTCCCTTAAAAAATTTGGTTAAGTACCGAAGAGCATACCTTGAGAGCCGACTTGACAAGGTCATAACTTGAGCTCCCATATGAGGTTTTGGGTTCTTATTTATATGATTTTACATGAAAAATAAATTTTAAGAAGATTTTTAATAATACCAAGAATTTATTCTGGCTGAAACAACCTTTAAAATATCTTTTTTCCTTAGGATTACCTGTTGTGCATGGAAAGAATGAGTTCACCTTAAAAATGCATCATGTTTGAAGATGATTTTTTTTCTCCACCATGTAGGGGATTTAAAATTATTTCCAATGATATATTTTTTGGATCATAAATCATTTTTGAGCTCCTATAATCACTCTTTTAAGTTCAGGTATTCTTCCATGGTGAAAGCTCCTTTGGCCCAAAAAACCCACTTTTGATGAATTGGCTCGAAAACCTCTGAAGCTTCCCATAATCTTCCTAAATAAGTTCCATGATGTTTTTATCTCCTAGATACATTTCCATGATGAAAATGATCCACCTGTACTATTCACTTGGCTTAGAAAGGTTGATCAAATCCCTTTCTAAGTTTGGTTAATACTTGCCTTGAAAACTACTGATCCAACATACTTGAATGATTTTTCTTATCCTAAATCACTTAGGGGATTGATGAATTCCATAGATGGACTATTTAAAGACAATATTTGGCTTGAAACTTAGGGATATGTTGATCTGGTGAATGTCTTGGAAAGGTATGACATGAAATTTTTTGACACTAGGGTATAGTTGTCCTATTTTTGGGTGAATTTTGCCCATGCAAAAACACAGGATAACACATGGATAATTCTTATTGTACTTGTATTCATTTTTATTTTATTAATGATAATGTTGATGTTGTTTGTACCTTGAGTATGGTAATTTATAATGTTTAATAACAACATAATATTATTATACAAATGGAATGTAAAATGTTATTTTTATTATATGATGGTTAACCATAAGATGTTAATTATGTACAATATTGATAAGTTAAATGAATTGAATGTATCTATGATACAACTAAAAATGTGAAAACATTTAACTAAGTGTGATAAATTTACCTTCATAAGAAAACAATTATTATAATTAAACATTAATTATTAAATTACGACATTGTCATAACATACATAGACATGATGTTGCAATAATGCAGTAAGTTATCTTAAATCATAATAAAGATAACAATGAGTTTACGTTATAATTAATCAGAAAAATTATCGTAAAATATTATGATACTATAACCTAATTTCAAATAAAATACATGAGTTGATGCAATAAACTTATCGATACAACTAAAAGAGGATCTGTTGTAAACCAATTAACTTATAATTAATAAACAATTTTGCTACGATGTTCTTAATGAACATGTCTTAATCAAGCTAGCCTTAGATGACTATGATAAGTCATATCTTAGATCATAATAAATATAACAATGAGTTTACATTATAATTACTTGGAAAAATCATCATAAAATATTATGATACTATAACCTAAGTTCAAATAAAATACATGAGTTGATGCAATAAACTTATTGATACGACTAAAAGAGGATCTGTTGTAAACCAATTAGATGACTATGATAAGTCATATCTTAGATCATAATAAATATAACAATGAGTTTACATTATAATTACTTGGAAAAATCATCGTAAAATATTATGATACTATAACCTAAGTTCAGATAAAATACATGAGTTGATGCAATAAACTTATTGATACGACTAAAAGAGGATCTGTTGTAAACCAATTAACTTGTAATTAACAAACAATTTTGTTACGATGTTCTTAACAAACATGTATTAATCAAGCTATCCTTATATGACTATGATAATTCGATTATCACTTAGTGATGCAAGACATTAAGTAACTTTTCATTTGTGTATGGATCTAGAGTTATCCTATTAAGATCTGATATATAGGAATATCTCAACTAGATCTAAATATGAGTCTCACTAAGGGACAAGATTTGTCTTACTTGAATGTTAAGTACACCTTGGTACCAACTCAAGTTGGAAATGCAGAAGGAAATGATTACGTAATGACGTAAGTCATTACGATTTTTTATTTCTATAGGTAACCTAAGTTGGCACAAATGTGTCGTTTTATGCATGTTGGACAAGTATTACACCTTTTGTGTGATCTTATAATATAAATGTATTGATTAAATGAACCAAATCTAGATAACTGAATGAAGTGAAATAGTGAGAGGATAATTTTTATGATGAATGTTTTATCACAAAATTGAGCATGCAATCATGTATCTTAAACTTTGGCAGAAGTAGTGTAAGTTGTTGATTACACTGTCAGATTCACCAAGTTTCTAATTAAGGTGTGAGATGCTGAATGGGATTCAATTAACTAAATTTTAAGTAGATACTTAGAAACAAAATGTAATTATCAATACCTATTAAAGGTAACCAATGGTATACTTTGTCTATGCACTCGTAAAAGAGTGAACTATGGGGGATCAAATAGATCTAAATGGCCCATATAGTTGTACTTGGTTTTGATGTTATCAGATGGAATGGATTTTTAATTAATTCTGGATTTAAATTTTTTGTATTTAAATTAGTAAAGGCATAAAGATAGTTTGGGAAATAAAAAAAATTCCCTTAATTTGGAGCTTTTATAAAGAAGGTGTTACAATCACCTAGTAGTTTGGTTATGGAAAACTACAAAGGACTGTGCAAGGAGTTTCCCTTCTAAGTGGATATAATATGACAGAGGCTTCAAGATGAGCCTTGCTATATGGTGTTTTTAGTACGGTGAAAGAGAGATCCATCAGGTAGTGTTGGGAGTGTGGGGTAGCCACCATGAGGTCTAAAGAGAGGACCAGATAGAGGGCTAGGTAAGGACCTAGATGGAGCTTAGGGGAGAAGTTTCGAGGGAGTTTTCATTTGATGAACATTCAATATACCTAATAGTTTTGTATATATTATTTTGAAGTATGAGGTTGTTTTAAATCCCTTACAGATGATGTATATATTTTGATATACTAGGAATTTTAGACCCTTGATGATGTATATACCTTTTCGATATAGATATATATGATTTTTTCATTGAGTTATGTTTTCTGTTTTTAATCATGATTGCAATGTGATGGTTGTAGATGTGATTGATGATGATTTAATTAATGATTTGTTATGGTAGTATCTAAAATATATGATTTATATTATAGATGCATGTGTTATGATATTATTTTTATGATTTTAGACATTTCCATGGCAAATGATAATCTTGTTGTATATTTTATTCACTTATACAATGGATAATAAATTATTGTGGAATGTTTGATTTTTATTGTTTTGGACACATATATTGTATTATGGTGAATTGATTTATGTATGATACTGTACATACATATTTATACTAGATGTTAACACATAACCCATAATGGTTGGTCACACTAGGATTATGGATGTCTATGAGATAGTTGGATCTTATCCCTTTTCTGACATGGGAAATTCTTTATGTATAGAAAGAATAAGGAAATGATTTCTTCTTGATAGCTCCCATGGTTTTTCCTCAGATTTATTGTATTTTCTATAGTATAATCAATGTGGGAAGCTTGTGTTTGGGGAAATTTGTTCAATATAGGAAGATTTCCTGGGATGGCTACTTTTTGATATGTTTTGTATGAGGGTTGATCGATGCGGGAAGCCCATTTTTTATATGAGGAATGATCAATACGGGAAGTCCTTATTGGGTATTTTGACTGGGTAACCATCCTTCGAGGGAGTATTCTATAACTTTATTGACTTTTAATTTCATGGTATCCATTCTTCAAGGGAGTGGTCTACAAATTTATTGACTTTTTTATAGTCGTCCTTCAAGGGATCAGTCTATATTTTTATTGTATCCATCCCATAGATCTTTTAATTTTGAGCTAAGGAAAACCCTAAGGTAATAATGTAAAAGGGGATAAGATAAGCATACAAGCTACACTTATGTTCTTATCATGTTGTTTAATAGGATAAGATAGGGGTTGGTGTGAGTAATGATTGTGGGGTCCCTAATTGTGAGAAGGGAACATGTCCATAAGAAATATACTATGAAAAAATCCATGGTGATCATATTTAAGGTATTAATAGGTATGCTACGGAAAATACCACATGATTCCAAATCATTATGAGAGTGATGGGATGTGTGGGATGATGGATCAAGGCCATTGTTTGAATAAGATCTCATGAGTAGATAAGTTAACAATAGAACGGTCGTAAGTGCAGTGTGTTAAGAGGCTCCTTCTCAGGTTTTCCATGAATAGAGGCTAATCGATAATCCATGAACCCATATTTATGAGTGATATTATATGGTCCAAGATAGTTTGGAGAAAACTTTCCAAGTTTTCTCTTTTCCATGTTAGTGACATGTTGGTTTTCTTTGAGAACAAGATCACCGATGTCAAAGTCACATTATTTGAGATGTTTTTTGTAGGCATGTTTAATTCATTATTGATATATTTTGATGTGTTCAAGTGTGGTTAGAAAACTTTCATCTAATAGTTCAAGTTTTGATAAATGTTTTTACGGTTGTCCTCATTAGAGATGAAATCTCTGAGACAAATGCGTAATGATGGAATATGAACTTCAAGGGGAAGAATAGCTTCAGTTTCATAGACTAAAGAGAATGCCATAACACTCATAAGAGTGGAAAATATAGTTCAATATTCCCATAATTCAAATGGAATTTAACAGATGTTAGTCCCTTCCCACTTGAGTAACAATTTTCATGAGGATTTTGTTAATTGTTTTTTTAAATGATTATGTTTGACCATTTTCTTATAGATAGTAAGGTGTATAAAATCTAAGTTTTATGTTGTAGGTGTCACAAAGTTTTTGAATTTTTTATTTTTTATTGATTTACCATTATCTCTAATGATCTTATCAGGAATACCGAAGCAAAAAATAATGTGATGATGGATGAAATTGATGATTCTATCCACTTTAGTAGAAATGAGGGGGATCGCTTCTACCAACATTGTAAAATATTTTATTACTATAATAATGGAGTTGTGCCATTATGATGATCAAGGGATTTATAAGGAAAATGATTTCAAGTCTCCATTGTGAGAAAGGACAAAGATCCGAAGATGGCTACAGAGCGTGACTAGGAACATATGTGAGGTTGACATGTTGTTGACATTTTAACGCATCTATTGAAGTAGTTACAACAATCTTGATTGAGTGTAGGATAATAGTGGCCCAAGTATAAAATGTGTATGGCAATGGCCAAACCATTGAATTTTCCACTACATATGTCATAATGGACCTCTTGGATAGCTAGATGAGCCTCTGAAGTTTTAAGACATCAGAGGAGAAGGCTATCAATCTTCTTTTGTAAAGAATACCTCATAGAATGATGTAGTCAGATGCATGCTTTTGAAAGGATCTTTTTCAATTTCTATATTGATCTAGAGGTAGTTTTCTAGTAGAAATATAGTCATATATTTTACTATACCAAGTATCAGATGAGCTATCTCCTATATGATTGATGGTTGAGAGATATATACTCGTTTAAGATGGTTGATTGAGTTTATGTATGATGTAGAAATGTTTGGAATCATCAAGTGATAGAGGAATGAGAGGATCAATGTCATGGAGTCTACAAATTTATTGGATGAGTGAGGGGTTGTTTGGATTTCACGATGGTCAAAGATTTGTAGGAGATATTCAATGATTGTTTTTAATTTATGAAAGAAGTCATTTTCATATTGATAGATCCCTTTGATTTGGTTGATGACAATTTTTGAGTCACCATAGATGCCAAGAACTTGTGCACATAGAAAGGAAGTGGTTTGGAGTACCATAATAAGAGATTTGTATTATCCCATGTTATTAATGCATTTGAATTTTAATTAAAAGAAAATCAAATAGGAGTGTCCCAAGGGGCAATTATGACTATTATGACACCTCACCCTACCTACATTTATACCCATTGAAGAACAAGGTAATTTTAAAAGGGATTTTTTCTTGATTGAGAGTGTTAATTGATTCATATGGGAAGTGTTCTTAGGGTAACTATTTAGATGTAAGGGGAGCTTGTATAAGATGATCAACAATGACCTTCCCCTTGATGTAATTCTGAGAGATGAATTCAAGGTCAAGTTAAGTCATGAGCATGATCCATCTAATGATGTAATCATTGTGATATGGTTTAGAATGTATATATTTTAGTGGATTGAAATTTGTGACTATATATGTTTTATGCTTAAGTAGATAGTGATGAAGTTGTGAAGTTATGAAGTATAGGGCACAAAACAACTTTTCAATTTCTAAATAGTGAGTTTTGTATTAATAAAGGGTGTGGCTTATGTAATAGATGACCTATTCTTTACTTTGTTCATCTTGATGTACAATTAAGGTTCTTAAACCATTGTCAGTTATATATATATATATACAAAGGATCCCCATCACGCAAAGGTGTGAGCATGGGGGTGATAGGAGATACTATTTGAGGGCTTCGAAGTTTTTTTGACAATTATCATCTCATTTGAAGTGGATATATTTTAATAGAAGATGATGAAAGGGTTCACAATGATTTGATAATTTTAAGATGAAATGACAGATGGATTGAATTTTTCCTTGAAGGCTACAAAATTTCTTAAGATTATATGGTGGAGGAATTTTGAGAATGGATTTGTGATTTCAATTCCCCTAATAGACACAATGAATCCAAAGAATTTTCTTGTGAGAACTCCAAATACAAATTTGGTGGGATTAAGGTGAAGGAAGAAATATAGAAGACACTCAAATATCACTTCAAGAATGGCTATATGGTCTCTTTAGTGTTTGGATTTACCTAAGATATCATCGACGAAGTTTTCTATGATTTTTTGGATGAGGTCATGGAAGATGTAGTTCATAGTGTGTTGATATTTAGATTATGCATTGTTCACACCAAAGGGAATTACTCTATGGTAGAATTTTCCCCATGGGGTGATAAAATAGGTTTATGTTAATCCTCTTATGTGATTAAGATTTGATTGTAACCAGAGAAACCATCCATAAGAGATAGCATCGCATGGACCATTGTTAAATCAACAAGTTAGTCGATGTTAGGTAGAGGAAAATCATATTTAGGTAAAGCGAGGTTTAAGTCTTATTAGTCCATGTAAATGCATAGTTTTCCAATGGCTTTAGTGATGGAAATAATTTTAGAAACTCATTTTGGATAATAAATGGGTAGTATGAAGTTGGTTGAAAGAAGGAATTCAAGTTATTCTTTGATTATAAGTGTGACATAAGGGTTCATCCTACGAAGTTTTTAATTCACATGCTTAGCACTCAGGATGGTAATGATGTTGTGGATAATAATTTTAGGTTCTATACATATCATTTCACTATAGGGCTATGTAAAGGATTAATTGTGTTTAGATAGGAAAGAGGTGAATTCTTGGAGTTCATCCAAGTCTAAGGATTGACCGATCTTGATGACATGTTGCTCTTTTGTTGTGTCAATGCTAACGTCGATATTGGATTCATTGAGGAGGTTAGACGTATTGAATGGAACTATTTTATGAAGATAATGATATTTATCACCCATATATGTTAGGATGGCATCGCTATCATGATAGTGAAGCATTTCAATGGTAGGAGATTATTATTCTATCATGTGAGGTAAGCTTAAAGGGATGGATTTATAATTTTTCATCAACCTGATAAGTTAATGGTCCAAGTGAAATGGTATTGACTAAAAAATTTAGAAGGGATAGACATAGTATCATCATTGTCTGAATAGTAGTCTGATATGGGAGATGATGGGGCTAATTAGAATGCTAAGATTGATTGGGATGAGTTAGAGGAGGATGGCTGGAATATTAGACCATATATATCATAAGGTTTACAAAATTCCTTAAGGGGGAAAATGTGCATAGTTTGTTCATAATGACTAAGGACAAATACTTTCTAGGAAAAACGATGAACATAAGTCAGGGTAAACTGAGGCTTATCTAAAAATCGTAAATATGAGGAGAAAGGTTTTGTATGTGGTTGACTAATGAGATGGGCCGAGAGGAGATCGATACCTCCATACACTATGTCTAAAGGAAAAGAGCACAAAAGGAGATGATGTTTCCTACGTTAGGCTCATAAAGTGGTTATTTATCGAACCTCCTATAAATTTTAGGTGTGGGAATCATGTTAAGGGCTAGGAGGTGGTACTCCCCCAATGAAAAGAATTACGTGACATTATTGAGAGATTTATCATTTGATAGTTTAGATGCTCAGATTGAAGAACTTGTGGAAGATTTTTTTTGTAGATATAGGATCTTATAAAGGAAGTGGGACGTAGTTAGGTCTCTAGGTCATGTGGAAATATTTAAAATTATTTGGATCAACAAAGACCATAATATTATTATTATTTGAGGTAAATTTGAGTTAGCCAATAATATGATAAATGCCAAAAAATTGGAAGACAATAGGGTTTGATGATACCTATTTCAATAATACAATGTTGAGATGAATAGATACAAAAACTATGTTGGAGACTCCTCCCTCTACTTAGTAAGAAAACTTTCATGAAAAATCACCTAAACAAGATGGATATTAGATAAATATTAAATGATTTTCTTGGAAAAGTCTGACCCCATGAACCAATGGGCTTCCTTGTAGGATGTAAAATTGTGTTTAGAATTAAGTGATATGATAGGAAATGAGATAATTATAATATGATTATAATTCAAGAGGGATGGAGAGATCATGTTCTGTGTGATAGGTTCCCTAAGCATCTTGTATTTCACATATCACTTCAAGTTGATCCTTGATATCTTTGATTTCAAGTGTGAGGGAAATGGCACACATGTTGAGTTCATGTGTGATATCAAATTGTTCTTACATGATTGGTTGTTGCACAATAGAAATATTGTAGATGTTGTTAATTGGATGTGAATCACCTTACACTATCATCTACATGGAGACACATCTTGAGAATAAAATGATTAGATGGAAACATAGATGATATTAATTGAAAATGTGTAAATGTGCTTGAAAATGAAAAATATAATAATAATTGTTGGTTGTTCAAACAAAATAAATGGCGATTAATTATGAAAGAATTAAATCCTTTATAGAATGAAAGTTTAATCCAAAGTTTTGATTCAAATATTGATTCCAATTTATAAGTGATGCTTGAATAATTATAAATATGAATAAATATGGATAACTTACTTTTGATGTACAAAATGGATGGACATAACTTGAAGGACTCTTACAATAGTTGGTGGAGATTCAGGTGATTAGATAGGGATGTTAGGGATGTATAAGTGTTAGTATTGACTTTGCCTTGGTCTTGAACACAACAAATCTTCACTTTGGGTGATTTAGTATCCTCGTGGAAGATGTTTGGTGATATATTTATAATTACTGAGGATTTTGTTAGAATCATTGGTGACCTGAGAAAAGTGAGAAATACCACTTGGAAGAGGTTTCAACCACTTCCAAATGGGGTTTTTCATCTTTTTATTTGTTTATAATGGTTGGGATGTTTCGTTGGAGGTTAAGAGGTTGAGGGATGAGGGTAAAAATGGGTTATATGGGTTAAGGGTGGTTAGGGAGGTTTAGGATGGGTAAATTGATTATACGTGGGGTAAAACATGATTTTACGAAGGGGAAGAAATGGTTTATTGAGATAGATTTTATGATATTTGAATGAGAGTGTGAGGGGTGCAATCAAGAAATAGGTGTGTACATTTTCCCCTTTTCTCAAGTGGTTTATAATAATCAAGATACTAAACAAAAACAAATGAGATGGTATTATTTGGTGGTGGATGGGTATTCCCCCCTCAAACTGGGGGTCATTATGATAAAGTGAAATGATCATAAGTTCAAAAAAAAATTGGTTGACATACGTTTTCATGATGGTGTGTTTTTATTTAGAATTCCCCGAGACTAGGCATTAAAGTAAATTGCCATAAATATGGACTTTGTGCAGCTAGAGAGTCAAGAGATAGGGGAACTAATGGGTTCTCGACCTATAGATGCATGAATTATAGGAATTTTATATAGGATATGATATCAAGAGCATATAGTACCCATGATGTATAGGAAGACATGGGCTTGATAAATGATGTTTCCACAAGGGTGGGCTTACAATACCGTGAAGTTAAATGGTAGGAAGAAGAAATGGGTTTTTTCTCTATAGACGTATGACCAAAAAAAATTAGGAGGAACATTTTTCTGAATTACTATGAAATCTGAAATAGATTTAATACAAGTAAGCTTGCATAGATCGATTAATTCTTACAAGGGACTTATGGCCCCAATAAGGAATCACATATTTGGAAATGCCCAATTTTTACAAGGAATGATGAAAATGATAGTTTGATGAGTCTTCAAGGCTATTTGATGATGTTTTTACATAAAAAGGAGTGAATCACTAGTGATTTGACATAAATCACCAGTGATTAGCCTAATCACCGGCGATTGGGTGGGTGTAATTTTATTTATATGAATACTTGATTTGGAGGCTCATTTGGTCATTGCAACTTGAGAATATTGGGAGACCAAAAAAATATAATTCGTTCTAATTTGATTGAGATTGAGGTAGTTGGAGGTGTGTAGAGGTAACAAAGGCTGACATGTGCTGAGGTAGGTGATGTATTTAAATTTTTTGTTTTTTTTTTTGTAATTTAATGGTTGTAAATATGATTGATGATGATTTGATTAGTGATTATTCTAAGATATTGTGTGTTATGGAAATATTTAGAATGCATGAATTTGATTGTAAATGTCTATGTTATAATATGATTTTGATGTTATTGTGACAAGTGCTGTTATTTTTGTATGATTCACATACTGTAGATGGGTAGGAGAAGAACATGAAATGTATGCATCTTTATTGTCCTAGATATACAAATTTTGTAACACCTCATTTATTTTCCCAAAACCAAAGAAATTTTTTTTTATCAGACTTCTACAATACAATCACACTTTAATAAAGTTAAATCAGTACAACCAGTTGATAATTTTTAAACAACTAGTTATTTAGTAAGGTTAGATATATTTGATAAATATTTTGTGTATAAACCTTGTGTAGTTGAGAAGGGTAAGCCAATATCTCCCTTCAATACACTCTATGTGAGAAATAATACAATATTTAGTATGTTTAGCTTTACCTTTTATAAGGTTGAGATGATATATGTTTCCATCCTTAAATGTCTACCATAGAATTTAATTACTTAAAATCATACTATGGTATCTGACATATATAAAGTAAGGATATTATAAATAGAAAATTAAATCAACTACTTGCATTATATTGGTACTCAAATTAGTCCCACCTTGTAAGCCGAGCAACATCAACGTGCTAAGAAATATGCTTAGAGAAAGACAGATCAGGATTTGAGTCATTTTGTAGCTGGGGATGGATCTAGGAGTCTCTTTTTACTTAGAGTGGGGAATTTTGGATAGCACCTCACTAAGGGTATGACTTACCCTATTACTTTAGGTTCTTCCTGAAACTAGGGTGAGAGGATCCATTTTGTAACCTGTATTTGTGAAAAATGATGGATAGAACAACAATATTTGGACTCCTTTTCTCAGGGGAGTGAAAAATAGCCTCAAGAAGACATGGTCACTATAAACATTATCTAACTCTCACAAGTTATCACACTAGAAAATGTAGATATATTATAAAGAAGGCTCGGGTTACTAAAGATAATCATAATTCCAACTTGCTTCTACATATTTTGGATAAAGGATGGGAAAATTCAACAAATATCCTTAGTATTTATGCATAGACAGTGCAAATAGGGGTAATTCAAGTGGATTTGATGGTTATTGGTTGTAATTTTGATGTATTGTTGGGAAGTTCAGTAGGGTAAATTTTATTATACAAAAAACATCAAATGAACGTTACAAATACTGCAGAAAATTGTTCTTGATGTAAAATATGGATCACACAGTCCAAATCATTCCTTCAACCAAAAGGTTTGTATTCATGGAAGCCCAAGAACACATGATTTCACACAAAAATTGAGAATTCAAACACAAAAGCTCATGACAAAGTATTAGTAAAATACAAACAATATCTGATCAAATACATTCCCAATACACCCATGAATTGAAAAAGATCTTAGATCAAACAGATACAAAATGATTTTAAAATTTTTACCACATTATGAAGGAAAGCTCATCAACCAAGTTACCAAATGTCACTATTTTAACTAAGGATTTATGTAATTCAAAGATATTAACTAACATAAGATTACAACAGAAATGTAGACAATCAATTCAAAACAATTCATCTTGATCAAAGTAGAAAAACTCGTGAAAATACACACACATTAATTCAAAGAACTCCAATTATTAAATAAGGAGACACAATAACTATGACCTCAATATTTTCCAATGTTTGTACAATGTAACCATATTGGTGAGAAGTTTTAGGAACAAATGAATAACTCCAGATTCTCAAATTGGTTCAGTTTTAGAAAGTACAAACAAGATCTCTCCTTTCTTTATCTAAAGCTTAGAAAAATTTAACCTCCCTTTATGCGAGAGTATTCTCATCACATTTATAAATTTTCAATCATTCACTCACTTTTCATTTCCCACCCAAAAGCATGAATATCCAAATAATATTCTTCTTCACAACATACCCTTTAATATGTTATCTTATGTTGTCAAGTAGAGGAGTTATGAGTTACTCCCATTTTTCAAATCTTTTACATATGACTGGGATGATATGTCATTCCTCTTTA
Source organism: Taxus chinensis (assembly GCA_019776745.2). Taxonomy (NCBI): domain Eukaryota; kingdom Viridiplantae; phylum Streptophyta; class Pinopsida; order Cupressales; family Taxaceae; genus Taxus; species Taxus chinensis. Next base: position 490,211,508 of record CM034154.1, read on the forward strand.
CATTTGTTTAATCATTTATCCCTTTTGGTAGGAAAATAAACCCCCTTTTGATAGTTATTTGGGAACCTCCATATGGCTTGATGTGACACGTAAATCTATTGCACCTTTTGAGGATTAATCTCAAATAACACACACTTATGTTTGTATCTTTTTGGGATGAATAATTTTCCATAATTTGTGTCATATCAGTCCAAATATCTTTTGTTCACACAATTGCAATCTCTTTCAGTTTTATTTCCTTATGTGAGATGATTGAAAAATCCTTCTTCATTTGATGTCAATGATTTCATCCAGTTCAACTCATCTGTAACCATTTTCATTATAAATTAAGCTTCAATTATTCATTGGTATACATTCTCCTTCCATTTTTAGACTTTAAAAGATACTGCAAGGCTTTTTCTTGGTGTAATGGCAAGAGTAGCTATGAAAAATAGTTTGAAAGAAATATCCTCAGAAGATCTAAATCAAATATTTGATATAATTGATCCAAATGAAGCATTCGTCAGGGATTTGTTTGAAATTTTAGACTCAGGGGATAGAAAAGGGCCCTTGAAGTACCGAGAGGTTCAACTTTTCCTCCTCTTGAGATTGATTAAGATCAACCATTTTTTCTTAGCTTTCTAGTTGATGTATTATCATCTCTTCTGTTGGGAACACCAAAAACATCTACAAGATTTAAAGAAATTATGGATAAAGAGGAGGCATACTATGACAGGGATGGCTGGATACAAGTGTCCCTTTCTATGCAATGAAGGGTTTGTGTTGAAATAGGTTCCCAAGGAGTATTACGTACTTTATGATAAGACTTCAATTGATATACTACCCGTCATTTCTCACATTGTAGAAGAATTGGAGCAGTGAATCATTTCACTGGAAGAAGGTCGAGCAAGACCTGTGCTACCTCATCAATCCTCAGTACTAGCACCATCATCAAGAAGAAAGAGGGGGAATCAATCTCTCAACCCCCAATTGTCATTTTAGATGAGGAAGAAGCAGAGGTTTCATATCCTCAATGTTCTAAGACATCAATTTCTTCTCCCAATAAAGGTAAGGGAAATTATTATATCCAACCTTCCATTCATCCAATGTAGTGGGCTCCCTTGATAGAGAATATATTTTCACGACCTTTTCCTAATCCTTTGTTGAGAGATTTTCCACCTTTTACAAGGAGGCACTGGGGTGAGTCTAGTTTGAAATCCCTTATTCCACCAGGTCCCAGGGATGTAATAATTGCTCTCCCAACCACTCCAAATTTTCCTTCTTTGTTTGTTCCTGGTCATCCCACTTCTTACAAGGAAAAATGGAAGATGACATTCCCTATAGGTGGTTTAGATCTTCTGAACTGGGTATCATCTTACCAAAATAAGATAGAGCTGAGGAATATCATGGATAGCCCTAGGATGACTATTAAATCATTGATGTATATTAGGATGTCTCAATTTTTTTTGGGTCAATTGTATTTGCTTAATCATCTCAAGACTCAGAGAAGTTTATCCCAAAGAATAACATGGTGTTAAATAGAATTCCCCTATTTACAGGAGATTTTAAAATAGAAGTAGGGGGTGAATGAATTCTTTTCTTATCTAAATTTCCTTTTTTGATTAATTTTTGAGAATGTATATGTATTTCATGGGAAGAGGCCCCTATAGAATCCCCATTTTTCCTTTTTTCACAACACATAAAACTCAAACTATTTCATAAATACACATTCTTGATAATGTATTTACAATTCTATCAAAGCCACATAAAAGTCTAATGTATCACATAAAATTACATTCATGTCTGAGAGTGAAAATTTCAAAGTGATGCTCAATTTTCGTGAAATAAAAGTAATGATTAAAATAGGATGAGAGAATAGTTCAAAGAAAATAAACCTAGGCTCATTTATCAGTATTCATAACTGCATCTTCATATTTCATCATCTACGCCTGTATGGTGTTGAAAAATCAAGGTTTACTTGTTCAAAGCATCCCCACATTGGTCCATCCTTTGTTAGTATTCTCATGGCTTTGACTGTAACTCTGAAATTCCTCTAATATCATATCAATGACATCCATGGTTTTTTCAACCCACCTCTTTTCTATCTTCATCTTCTCCCTGACTTCATTCAAAACCTCAACCCTGATTTTAGGCAAGTCTTCAATTACATGCCTCAAGACCCAAGATCACATTCAATCCGTTGAACATCGAAACCTCTGCTTACTTTTTTGGTCCTTTTGATGGTTATAACCTCTTTGTACGACACATGGAGACCTCAAGAAACTTTGGGGCTTCTCTTTTTATTTCTCTTTTTGAATTTGTGTCTGGGTGACACGTGGAAGCCTACGAGCTCTTCTTCTTTATCTTGAATTTTCAACCCACTCGGGATACCTTTCTGTACTTTAGCCAAGTGGTCGATTATCACTCCTTGAAGGCCCCAAATTATTTTTTCCTTCTCCAAAATGCACTGAAGGGACATGTGGACACCTTTCACATCTAATTCCAAACTTAGCCAAAAATTAGTCTCGCAAAATACATAAGAACACCGACAGATAAAGGGGATGGGACGACAAAAATGGCGGCATCAGAGATCTTTTTACTCTTTTTACATCATTAGCTTGTCGTCAAAATTGGAACATTGGCCTGATTCATGGTTTATTTTTCATAGGTAATTTCAAGGGAAACATGACTATTACATTCCTTGACTAAAAAAGAGGATTCAGGCCCTAAAACATAAGGTTTTCATTTGCATTCAATATGATTATATCTTTCAAGAATATGTTCTTACATGGGAGAACTAGTCAGAGAATTGTTTTTGAATGCATATACCATAAATAGGGTTAGATCAATCAAGCACTAACATTGGTTCAAACTCAAGGATGGGTACCCCTTGCAGGTGCCATAAGAACCACACAAATCAAACATAAAATAGACCAAGTTCCTAGATCCATTGGGTTATGGATTTGTTTAAAGCATACACATGGTCAAAATGAACCAAATCAAACATCACAAAAACATACTGAGATACCAAAGAAACCAGTCACTGTAGACCCAGAAAACAAAAAGGGAAACAAAAAAAAAAAAAAACCAATGGGACTATACACTGTACATAAGTTCATACCTTGAGTATGATAAATCTAGGAAAGGATTTAGATGCCTGCCATTAACAAGAAGCTCTAGAAAATTTCCATCCAATTCTTTCAAGAAAAAGGTGTGCTCATCAATTCTTATTTCAATAGAGTAAGGACCCATCCACAAGGCATCAAATTTACCATGTTTTCTTCTATCCTCGTGCTTTTTATCCCATAACAAAATGAGATCTCCAACATTGAAAGTTATAAGAGTCACCTTTTTTTCAAATAATATTTTGAGTTTCTCTCTGAACTTAAGGTGTCTTTGGTGAGACTCTCTTCTCTCTTCATCCAACTCCACAATCTGATTAATCCTTGCTTCATAGGGATTCACCTCTTCATCCTCAAGATGTTATATGAACTGATAAGAGGAAAATTACATATGTAGGGGAAATAGAGCTTGGAATTCATAAGCCAATTCAAATAGACTCTTTCTAGTAGCCCTTTTTGAAGTAATTATATTTTCCCACAAATGAAATTTCAACTGCTCACCCACTTTTATTTTATTAATCTCCAATGTCCTCCTAATTATCTTAAGAAAATTCTTGTTGCTTAATTCAGCTTGGCCATTCCCTTGAGGATTGTAATTAGATGCATATGTTAAATTTATTCCATACTCTTGGCACATAGTCACCAATGGTTTATCTCTAAAACTCATAGGCATTATCAGTAAACTATTTTTGTAGGTACCCCAAATCTACAAATTATGTGATTCAAGATGAAATCCATGACTATTTGGTGAGTTAATTTTTTGGTGGGGATGGCTTCAACCCACTTGGTGAAATAATTTGTGGCTACTAGTATCCATTTGTGCCCTGCACTTGAGGGATCTGAGATCTCTCCAATAAATTCCATGCCCCATTGTTTGAAAGGAGCTTCTATTGACACTGGTTGCAGGGGTAGAGCACCTGAAGATTTCATCCTTCCTGAAAACCTTTGACAACTTTCACATTTCCTGACCAATAAGGTTGCATATTTGAAAAGTGTGGGCCACCAATAACCTGCCCTCTAGATCTTATGAGTAGTCACTCTTCCAACAAAGTGGCCCCCACACACTCCCCCATGGAATTCTGTAATAAGTTTTGGAGCTTCTTCCTCTGTGATACATCTCAAAAGGACCCCCTCAGGATTCTTCCAAGCCAACCCATAAGCAATTATGATGTATTTTTGGGAGGCTAATTTGAGTGGATTTTTGTCCAAATGACCATGACAATCCAAATTCTTGAGGTAAAATATTATGTCCTTATACCATGTGGAATTGATTATTATTTCTATGACATTAATAGTTCCTCCCTCAATCTCATTAATTTTCATTACCTGTAGGTTACTCTCTGCCATCAATCTTGCAAGGCCTAGGCCTCTAATTTTTGGTGAGGCTATATTCTATACCATACTCTTGTTCTTGTTTGACACCTTTTCTAGAAATTTCCAATCTGATAAGTTTTCTTTGACCCAGGAAAATATTCTACAATCTTAGAGCTCAAGATGTAGGGCCTAAAATATTATAGTTACTCTCCAAAGAAAAATGATTTTCCATGATGGTATACTTTAGATCATCCCCCTGTAAGGATTTCTGAAAAAGGTGACAGGCCTTTAGTTCCTTCCTCAATCTAATAATAATTTGTATTATCCTTCTTATAGGTTATTTAACACTTCCTTTATTCCATCAATCTTGCAAGGCCTAGACCTCTAACCAACTTAATCTTGTTTGTATATCCATATCATACTCTTGTAACTTGTTCACCCAATGAAACCTTTTGCTAGAAACTTACATCTTTGATAAATGTCCTTGACCATAGTGTGGGGAACATATTCTTTCTTAATCTTGGACCTTACCGATTGCTTCAAGCTCAAGATGTAGGGCCTAAAAATTTTACTTTTCTCTTAACAAAGCAAAATTCTCTACATCTTATCAGCATCTTCTCAACATCGCTCAAATGATGGTATATCCTTTAGTTCAGCTTGATGTAGCCTGAGAATGCAACATCCATATCATACCTGCAAGACACATTTATCTAGAAATTCCAGGTGATAGGCACAAGTGACCTTTCATTCCTTCTTGGAGCTCAAGATGCAGGGCCCTTTTGTCCAATAATAGCAGATGCAATGGCATGTTTCACCCATATTAGGCAATAGATAGATGCAAAGGATAATATATGAAAAACCTTATTATAATTTGGGGCTACCAACACTTCTTATAATTATTTAACACTTCCTTTATTCCAGTGAAATATTGGAGGGTATTATCCATCTTCCCATTGAATGATCTGGTCTTTCTTTAACATGTTTGTTATGGGGATAGTCATTTTAGAAAATTAGAAATGAATCTCCTAATGAAATTTATTTGACCAAAGAAGGACTGAATTCCTTTCTTATTTTTCAGGACAGGGACCTTACCGATTGCTTTCCACCCTCTCAGGATCAATCATGAACCCTTCCTTTGATACAATGTGCCCCATTAAATTTGCCTTTTGAACACCAAAATGGAACTTTTTAGGATTCAATGAGATGCCATATTATCTACATCTTATCAACATGGCTCAAATGACCACTTATTTGTTTAGAGAACATTGTCACATCATCCTGATAAAATATCAATAAAATCATTGATGTAGCCTGAGAATGTAACATCCATGGCTTTTTGGAATGTATCCCCAACATTCATAAGACCAAATGACATTCTTACATAGACACAAGTACCCCAAGGGTGGTAAAAGTTGTTTTAATTCTTTCTGATTGATTCACAACTACCTAGATGTACCCTGAGAATCCATCTAATGTAGAAAGCAATTATGATCCAGTGACCAATTGTAGCATGTTATCCATATTTGGCAATGGATAGTTGTCTTTAACTAAGGCTTTATTCAAATTTCTAAAATCTACACACAACCTTATATCTCCATTTTTCTTTCTTATTGGCACTAAATTGGCCACCCATGAAGAATATCTTGTGGGCTATATTATCCCTCTATCCCTTAAATTTTTTAATTCTTCCTGTATCTTGAGGGAGAGAAGTGGATTTATAGGCCTTTGTTTCTACCTAAATTGTTTAGCATTGGGTTCTAAAGGTATTTCATGTTGAAATAAATCTTCCCTATATGCTTTCAATTCTAAGTAAGACCGTGCTAAGCAGTCTTGCTATTTCTTCAATAATCCAACATAAGACTATTTTTCCTCTTTACTCAAATTACTTCTTATCCAAAATTTTATGGGTTTATTTTTAGTTCCCAAATTGAATTCTTCAACATCCCTTGAAGCTGAGATATGTTTCTATGAACCACCCTGTCTGTATTATCAAAGTTGGACTCTAAAGCCACCAACCCTCTGGGGATTGTGTTTGTTTTCAATTAGGAATTATATCCTTTCCAAATAGGGTTTCCTTTCCCATCGCATATTTGTAACCATTGGTTCCCAATCAATGCACTGATTGGTAAATTCTCCTTTCATTCTGTAAAAACCTCTAAAACCTGGGCATCATCATCAAGTACTTGCCAATGTTTCACATTATCAGGAACAAATGGTCTTCTCAACACTTCAATATCATAATCACAATAAGGAGAAACAATGTAGTTATCAAACCTAGATCCAAGCATGCCAACCTATCTACTGCTAGCATTTTGAGTTATGTCATTATACAATATGTTAAAGGATTCAAACATTTAAATAAAACCCCACACTTGCATGTTTATACTATGTTTATTCTTTGATTTTTCATGGCATATAGTTTCTCACTTGTTTGACTAAAGATTCTGAATCTCCTTTAACAATTATATCTTTTATACCATATCTCTAAGGCAATCCTTAAACCCAAAAGTAGTGCCTCATACTCAACAATATTATTTTTGCACTCAAACTTCAATTTGAAGGAAAAATTAAAATTTTCTTGGCTTGGAGATATAAGTACAACTCCAGCCCCATTTCCCATATTCGAGCAAGCTCCCTCAAACATCAAGGTCCAAGGGACACAAATTGTTATAGGAATTTACTCTTATGAATACTATGTTCTTCAAAATCTGCATACCCAACAAAATTATTAACATCGACATCTATATACAGAACCTCATAAGTAGCATTATTAGGATCTTCAATAAAATGCAACATCTTTTCTCCCCATATAACTTGAAAAGATTCCCTTCTACTGGTATGGTGGCATATGACATATCTAATTGCAGACTTCCTCCTACACTAATAACTCACTTCCTTGACAAAAACATACCCCATTTTCAGGACAGTCAACAATAACCAAATTCATGGTTAAATACTTACTAAAGCATGTTAATTGCACCACAAAACTGTTCAATACCCAATGACTGGTACTGTATCTTATCCATGACAGTGCACTTTCCAAAGGTTGTTGTTACTTTGATATCCAACTCATTCATGACCTCAAGGGGCAACATTACATGAAGCTCCTGAATCAAACATGCAATTATGAACATTCAAAGTAGTATAGAAGGGATCAACATCAAGTTAGGACTTACAAGGGTAAGTGCCTAATTACTTCGGGGGATTCCACCAAAATTTTCTAATGTTTTTGAACAATTCTTTACTAATAGGAGGAATATCAAGATTGTTAACATCTTTTCCCGGGATCACTATCTCCTCTTAAATCCCAAGTGATGCACCAAAAGTAGCAGGAACTTGAAAAGGCATAACTTGTGCTTTGGGTTACGTTTGATATCCAACTGTTTTGACAAGATAACACTAATAAACAAGCTTAGCTACTTGAAGCACATTTCAACACATGGGCCCGAATTCCACCTCTGAGGGCCAAAAATTAGGATTTAATTTGTGAACTCAGGTTTTTCCTATTTTAGGGCATTAGTTAGTTTTAGTCTCAAATGCATAGTAGTTAGAAACTTGGGAATTCAACATCAATTTAGGATGTACAATGTGTGGCAAGTGCCTGTACGAATAAGATGTACTTTAAGGGGTTCTGGCAAACTACTAAAAAATTTAAATCTGCCCCCTAGAGTAGACTTCAAAATTCTTCAGATAATAAGGAGTTGGGAATATCAAGCATTGTAATTTATGGTTTAACGAAGAAGGAGATCTATTTTCTTTTGGAGTTCATATTACAGTATATTGAGTTTGTTTAGAATTTGGCTACATTACCAAGTACTCAAATGCTCTTCTCCTATGCTTAGGGATCCTAAGTAAATCAATGATGGGTAAAATGACCTTGATCTGGCTCAAAATTTGAGCCATATCACAGGGGGTATACTTGGGTAAGGTTGTACTGAGAGGTAGGGTGATTACCTTTTCTTGTGGTATGAGGTTCTTCATGGCTTGGGAAGGGTTAGTGGGTTTATTGGCATTAGCTGGACATTTTGGTTGGCACATCTTTCTTGGGTGGATACTTTGGGATATTAGTGAGGAGGGATTCTTTGGTTTGGGTTGCGACCCTCCCATTTTAACAGTATTGTTTCTTAGATTATATTCTTTCTCCTGAGCCACCACTGCATTCATTAATAATTGTCTATCCTCCTCAGAAGGAATTCCACCATCATATTTCTTAATCATCAATGCCCTTAAATATTCAAAATAATGATTGGGCAATTCAAAATCCTAGACCATATCAAATTAAATATTACTAGTAGAAGGAAGAGGAGATACCCGATTTATGCAGTCCTAAAAACATTCCACAATCATGGCACTCAACAATTCAGTAGAAGTAGCTCCTTCTTGTGGGCTGTCATGGCATTCCATCATGCACACATTACCAAAAGTAGCATCATCTTCAGCCTCTTCACTTTCTTCATTAAGATCACATGGGGAATGTGGTAAGAAACATTTATCACACCACTCAATAACATGATTTTCTTCTATCATAGAAACTCTAGCAGTTAAAGGATCAAGGAACCAATTTGTTTTCTCTTGGTTGTCATTTGTTTATTTCCCAATCCCATGGGCCCTTTACCTCTCTCATCTGATCTATGATCACCCCTAGGATGATTTCCAATTGTATTTTGACCTTGATTTGGTTTTGGCCCTGAGAACTTTGTCATATCCCTTTCTCTGCTCTAGCAAGTTTATAAGAGATTTCTTTTACTGCTCCTACTAAAGTTTTAACAACTTCCTTTAGATCAATTCCCTTGCTTGGTTGAGGCTTTTCAGGGTTAACTAACTTAATACCCTCCCTTCTAGGGGCTTTCCTATTGCCTTGATATTATTTTCTATTTGTACTGCCATGGAGAAAGTTTGTCTCAAAGTCTCAAGGTTTTTATCTCTCAAATAGTAGGTTGTTTTCTTGTCAAAGGCATCACAATACTTTATCATGCATGACTCATCACTTGGCCTCAATGTCAATGGAAATCTAGTTAGGGTTTTGTTATATCTAGTGTTGAAGTCTTGGACTGGTTATTTGGGGTTCTTCTTGATATTTTCAAATTCTGAGAGGAGAAACCTAGGATCAGTCTTGTCCCCATATTGTAATCTAAAAGAATTTTTCATCTCAGCCCATGAATCAATGGAATTATTTGGTAAGGCTTTATACCAATCACGAGAGTCCTCTTATAAAGTGTGAATGAACAATTTGACATACACATCTTCATGTTCAATCTCAAAATCCTCCATGATATTAACAAAAAGTATAAGGTGTTGGTCACTAGTAATAACATTATTTCCTTGAAATTTAGGCAATCTGTTCCTCACTTCTTATGGAACTGCATTAGGATAACCCACCATACCGTGAAAATATATGGGCCCAAAAACATTTACAACAAATGGAGCTATAGGTGGAGGATGAGCCATATTATTCTAAGGAGGTGTCCCAACAGGAGGGTTAAAACGGTATGGGACAAGATGTCTTTGAGGTAATGGTGTATGATCCTCAAAGTATTGGTCCTTTAATGATTTAGTTTCACATAAAACTCTATTACTTCTAAGTGACAAATGGGGGAGATGAGGAATACCCTTATCAGTTACAAATGAAGGCCCCTCACAAGTTGGAGTATATAAATTTGTGCAGGGACTGCTTGATCCAGAACTGTCTAAGGAGCTATAATAATCCTCTATCAAAGGTTGATCACATTCAACCACATGAACTACTTTATCTTCTGATCTTTGATCTCCCAATGCTCTCCAGACTTGTTTATTAGTTGGATTTGTCATTCCTAGCTCTGGAAACAATTTTCTAGCAGGATTTGTCTTGAAGAAGGACCTTCTTCCTTCCAGCTTTGCAGATCTTGATGATAATTTTCAATTATTGAAGCTTGAGGCACTGGTATTTACCATAAATTCTAAACAATGTGGAGTCGCCACTAAGGTCTTGTACCTTAGATGTGTAAATCATTGTAAATGACTTGTCAATTTGAACCTTGATGATCAATTTTAACAAATCTTGACAAATCTCAACATCCTTTGTCGATATTTACCCCTAACCAAGCAAATTTAATGGAAAGCTTGCTTAAACTAGGAAAATATTAAGAAAATAACTTCTGATTAAGCCCATTTTTTTACAAATCTCAACAAAGGATGATGTCTAGATCATGCATTTGCATATAAACATATTCAAGTACATTACTAGAGATGAATGTTTCTTAGTATTTGCAGAAATACTCCCCAGAAATGATGCCACGAGGGTGTTGGTACCCAAATCAGTCCCACCTTGTAAGCCAAGCAACATCAACGGGCTAAGTAGGATGCTTAGAGAAAGACAAACCAGAGATTTGAGTCATTTTGTAGCTGAGGATGGATTTGGTAGTCTCTTTTTACTTGGACTTGGGGAATGTTGGGATCACCTCACTATTTGGGTATGGATAGAACAACTGCTCCTTCTAAGGAAGTGAAAAATATCCTCTACTGAAACTAGGGTGAGAGGATCCATTTTGTAACATGTATTTGTGAAAAACGGTGGATAGAACAACAATATTTGGACTCCTTTTCTCAGGGAAGTGAAAAATAAACCTCAAGAAGACATGGTCAATACAAAAATTATCTAACTCTCATGAGTTGTCACACTAGAAAATGCAGATATCTTCTAAATAAGGCTTAGGTTACTAAATACAATCATAAATTCCAACTTTCTCATTCCAACTTTCTCTTGCATACTTTGGATAAAGCGTGGACAAATTTAACAAATCTCCATAGTATTTATGTATAAATAGTGCAAGAAGGGGTAATTCAAGTGGATCTGATGGTTATTGATTGTAATTTTGATGTATTGTTGGGAATTTAAGTAGGATAAATTTGATTATACAAAAACCTCAAATGAACCTTACAAATACTATAGACAATTGTTCTTGATGTAAAACATGGATCGCACAATCCAAAGCAGTCCTTCAACCAGAAGGTTTGTATTCATGGAAGCCCAAGAACACAAGATTTCACACCAACTTTTAGAATTCAAACATAAAAGCTCATGAAAAAATCTCAACAAAATACTAACAATCCCTGATCAAATACGTTCCAGATACACTCAGGAACTGACAAAAATCTTAGATAAAACAAATACAAATTGATTTTTTAACCGTTTACCACATTATGAAGGAAAGATTCATCAATCATACAATTACAGTTACCAAATTGTCACTATTTTAACTAAGGCTTTATGTAATTCAGAGAGATTAATTAGCATAATATTGCAACAGAAATGCAGACAATCGATTCAAAACAATTCATCTTGAACAAAGTAACAATGCTCGTGAGACTACACACGAATTGATTCAAGAAACACCAATTCTTCAATAAGGGGACACAACAACTATGACCTCAATATTTTCCAATGACTGTACAATGTAATCATCTTGGTGAGAAGGCTTGGGAACAAATGATTAGCATTTTGGATATCTCGAATTGGTTTAGTTTTCAGCTAGTACAAACAGGTTCTCTTATTTTTTCTCTAAAGCTTAGAAAATTTTAAACCCCCCATTTATGCGAGAGTATTCTCATTGCATTTATACATTTTCAATCACTCACTCACTTTTCATTTACCCCCCAAAAACATGAATATCAAAAGAATATTCTTCTTCACATCATACAATTTAATATGTTATCTTATGTTGTCAGGTGGAGGAATTATGAGTTACTCCCATTTTTCAAATCTTTTACATATGATTGGGATGTTATGTCATTCCTCTTTGCATTTGTTTAATCATTTCTCCATTTTTGTGGGAAAATAAACCCCCTTTTGATAGTTTTTAGGTGCCTCCATATGGCTTGATGTGATATGCTTGAATCCCTTTCACCTTTTGAGGATCAATCTCAAACAACACACACTCATGTTCTTGTCTTTCAAGGCTGAATAATTTTCCATAAATTGTGTCAAATCATTCCAAATATATTTTGTTTGCACAATGCCAATCTCTTTTAGATTTATTTCCTTCATGTGAGCTGAGTGAAAAATCCTTCTTCATTTGATGACAATGATTTCATCCAGTTCAACTCGTCTCTACCATTTTCATTATAAATTCAACTTCATTTCTTCATTGGTATACATCCTCCTTCCATTTTTAGACTTGAAAAGCTACTGCGAGGATTTTTTGTTGGTGTAATGGCAAGAGTAGTTGTGGCAACTAGTTTGAAAGAAATATCCTCAAAAGATCTAAATCAAATCTTCGATCTAATTGGCCCAGATGAAGCATTCATCAGGGATTTGTTTGAAATTACAGACCTGGGGGATATTAAAGGGCCATTGATATATCAGGAGGTTCGGCTTTCCCTCCTCTTGAGATTGATTAAGATCAACCCCGTTTTCTCAGCTTTACAGACGATGTACTATTATCTCTTACGTTGGGAGAACCAAAAAGCTCTAGAAGAGTTGAAGAAATTTTGGATTGAGATGAGGCCTATTGTGATAGGGATGGTTGGATACAAGTGTCCCTTTTAATGCAAAGAAGGGTTTTTTGTGAAAGAGGTTCCCCGAGACTCTTACATACTCTATGACAAGACATCGATTGATACAATGCTTGTCGTTTCTCACAAAGTGGAAGAATTGGAGCAACGAATCATTTCTCTGGAAAAAGGTCCATTAAGACCTATGCCACCTCATCAAATCCAAATACCAACACCATCAATCAAGAGGGAAAAGGGGGGAATCAAGATCTCAGCCCCTAATTGTCATTTTGGATGAAGAAGAAGTAGAGCCTTCATCTCCTCAAGCATTCCAAGACATCCATTTCTACTACCAAGGAAGGTAAGGGCAAGTCTTCTCTCCAACCTTCCATTCATCTCAGTGCAGTGGGCTCCTTTGATGGAGCAAAAATTATTAGTACCTTTACATGTTCCTCTCCCAAGAGAGCATCCACCTTTCAAAAGGAGATGGAGGGGTGAGTCTAGTTCAAAATACCTTTTTCCACCAGGTCCCTGGGCTGTAATAATTACTCTCCCAGCCACTCCAAATGCTCCTTCTCAGCCTATTCTTGATCAGCCTACTTCTTACAAGGAAAAAGGGAAGACGACATTTCCTACAGGTGGTTTAGATCTTCTGGACTGGGTATCATCTTACCAGAAGAAGATAGAGCTGAGGAATATCATGGATGGCCCCAGGATAACTGTTGAATCATTGATGGATATGGGGATGTCTCGAAATTTGGATAGGTCTGTTATATTTTCTCAATAGCTCAAGGATAAAAGGAGTTTATACCGAGGAAGAACATGTTGTTAAATAGAATTCCCCCATTTACAGGAGATTTCAAAGTAGAAGTAGAGGATGACTAAATGCTTTTATTTTCTTAGTTTCTTTTTTAATGTAGTTTTTTGAGAATGTATATATCTTTCATGGGCAGGGGCCCCTATAGAATCCCCATTTTTAATTTTTTTCACAACACAGAAAAATCAAACTGTTACATCAATACACATGCTTGATAATGGATTTACAATTCCATCAAATCCATATGAAATTCTAATGTATCACATCAAATTACATTCATGTCTGAGAGTGAAAATTTCAAAGTGATATTCAATTTTCATACAATAAGATTAATGATTATAGGATGAGAGAACAATTCAAAGAAAACAATTCTAATATCTTATCATCTTCTTATCCACATTCCATCATCATATGGGCCTGTATGGTGTTGAAAATCAAGGTTTTCATGTTCAAAGCATCCCCACATTGGTCCATCCTTTGTTTGTATTCTCAGGGCTTTGATTGTAACTCTACAATTCCTCTAATATCATATCAATAGTGTCCATGGTTTTTTCAACCCACCTATTTTCTATCTTCATCTTCTCCCTAACTTCATTCAAAACCTCAACCCTAATTTTAGCCAAGTCTTCAATTGCATGCTTCGGGACTTGAGATCACATTCAATCCACAAAACATCAAATCCTACTTCTTTGTTTGGTCCTTTTGATGGTGGTAGCCTCTTTGTACGACACATGGAGACCTCGCGTAACTTTGGGGCTTCTCCTTTTCTCTCTCTTTTTGAATCTATGTCTGGGTGACATGTGGAGGCCTATGAGCTCTTCTTCTTTATCTTGAATTTTCAACCCACATGGGCTACCTTTCCGCACTTTAGCCACGTGGTCAATTCTCACTTCTTGAAGGCCCTCGATTCTTTGTACCTTCTCCAAAATGCGCCGAAGGGACACATGGATACCTTCCGCGTCCAGTTCCAGACTTAGGAAAAATTGAGTCTCGCAAAATACAAAAGAACACCAAAAGGAAAAAGGGGATGTGATGATAAAAGTGGTGGGCATCAGAGATCATTTTGCACTTTGCACTTCATTAACTTATCGCCAAAATTACAACATTGGCTCAATTCATGGTCAATTTTTCATAGGAATTTTAAGGGGAAACATGACTATTACGTTCCTCAACCAAAAAAGAGGATTCACACCCTAAACATAAGGTTTTCATTCACATTCAATATGATTATATCTTTCAAGCATACGTTTTTACATGGGTGAACCAATCAGAGAATTTTTTTTGAAGGCATACACTACATCCTCTTTCCCTTTTCCGTAACCACCCCTAGTTAGTAATATGTCTAGATGTTTTCTTGATGACATAATATTATATTCAATCTACATCGTAATTAAATTCCGTAATCAAATTTCATTAAGCATCAAGTTCTACAAGACTTCATTTATTCCATTATTTTTTTAAGTTAAAGCCGAGGGGTATTTTATAGGACTTCTCTAAGTCATTCGATATGTTTCAAGTGGGCTTAATAAATTATTTGTGTTATGGATTAAACTATTAGTTACCCTTTTATAAAGTCATCTCGTTTTAGTTATAGGTTTCCCAATTCAAAGGTTGGTTTAGTTCATTAACTGTTGATCTATTTAATAAATGTGATAATACCATTTACTTATGATGGCTCACTTATTATTTCATGAGGAAATAAAAATTAAAACTAGTTAATTTAAGTTAACTATACCCCTTTTTATTATTAGCTAGGAGTTTATTAATGGCATTTACTATCATCATACCTTCATATTATGAAGTATAGATTATGTTATCAATCACGGCCATATAAATTTAAATCCATATTTAATTAATGATCATTACCATTATTCTCATGATAAACATCATATCCAAAAGTGTATTTTCCATTGTTCTTACTTAATCATAAGACGAGTTTAAGTGAAGGATTTAATTCAAGCAATGTTTTAATACTACATATAAAGGTCTTTTGTGCACTTAATTTTTTAAATCATCAACATTTTATACAAAGATATAGACATTTAAAATAAGGACATAGATAATATATACTCATATATATTGTTCCCAATTAAATATACCATTCATTTTTAATCAAATCAAAGAAGATCTTAATCAACACAAAATCACTCAAGGTTACAAAAATAACTTTCAACATTATATGAGAAAAAAAATCCATATTGGGATTATACATTAGGGTCATATATCCATCCTATCAATTAGGTTTACTTCTCAAAATAATTTAATACAAAATAAGGTAATTCTATAGGCTATCTCATTTACATATAACCATAAGGTCATAATCAAATAAAATAGTAGTAAATCATTCCAAATTATTCACTTCAATGCTTCTCTTATTTACCTTTACATATGTTAGGAGAGAGAAATATACATGGGTCATTTTGAGAGAACTGTAATAAGTAAACTCACTCATACATGTCATAACCATTATAAAATTAGAATAACATTCCAGGTTTGACCCTATACTAGATTAAATCAACTTACTCATTCAAACTAGAAATATTAAATTAACAAGTAGAACATTATCAACTAGAATCAAACCATAATAATTCAATAATTGATTTAAATTCACTTATAATTTATATCAAATCATATTTAAATAAATAAAAATTTAATTTTACTTGTTATTACCATAAATTCTTTAAAAACATTAAGTAATATACTTCTGAAAAAATAACCATACTTTTTATACAATTCCAATAGTAATAATTAATTTCATAACTACATCATTATCTAACAAGTTAGTATTTCTTTCCTGTTACAATATTATTCCAACCACTTTTAAAGTTTCATCCTTCAAAAAAATTAAATTCTATATTCAAGAACAACACTAAGTACAAAATTCATCTAACTACAAGATAATATGAATGAAGCATGTGTAATATCCTACAAAGTGTTCGAATCCAAAAAGGACAGATAAAAAAAGACCTTCATACTCTCTCATCTACACATACCCAAATTTTGGGAGACAAACACTCATAATAATACATTCCAAAACATCAAATTCATGTATCATAAAATGTGCACAGACTACTATGAAAAAACTACTGCATGTATACCCTTCATGGGTATTTTAATCCATTACTAGAAAAATACATATTTTTAACTAATTAAAGCACAATCCCTACAAGGGTATTCATGCACATTATAGTTATAAAAATATGCAAACCCAGAATTCAGTACCAACATGGGAACCATAAAAACCTTCTACTCATAAAAATATGCATGCCTAGCAAGAATAATAACATTTAAACTCATCAATCTATTTTTAAACTTGACATGTAAGTTAATAGATGTGTATATCACAATACAAAGAATTTTTTCTATAAAACCCAACACACAAAACACCCCAAATCATTAATAACACAATATAATCATCATGCCATGAAAACCAAACTCACAAAACACCCAGATCATTATTAACAAAATATAACCATTATGATTTAGAGTATCAAGGAGAATCTCATGCTTGTAATGCCCACATTTTTTCTCAAATCGGATTATTTTCTCCTACAATATTCTTCATAAATCTAAAACGATAATTAATTTATCCAAACATTCCCTTTTTAAATACACTTCCTCTATATCTATTTCCATAATTACATTCATGACCAAAAAATATGCACAGTGGAGAGAAATTCCACTACCTTCATAACCCCCCAAAATAAGCTCAACAAAAAAAAACAAAACAAATGATCAAAGATATAAGGAATGTGACAAATTTTAGGGTTGGATTATCAAGAAAGATAATTGTTCCCAAGGATATGACCATCCCTATTAATGTTGTATTAAAACCCAAAACCCCTCAAAGTTATTTCCTTATGCTATGTAGTCATATCCACTTCACTTTCTATGAAACAGTTATGGTTTGCATTTCATTTTTCTAGTCATTTTCCTAAGTCACAAAAGCCCCACAACTTAACATGTCATGAAAGAAAAACCTGACATTAATACATGCCATCCACTCTAGTCAAGTGGATTAATATTCTTATATTTAATAAATCCATTTAACCTCTTTATACTTTAATTAAAACTTAATATATATTTACCCATGTTCATATGCCATTCTTTCTAGTAAATCAACACTTCGTATAAACATGCTATAACTCATAATATTCCACAACTAATTCTAAGTGGTCTAACAAATGACCTAATGAGAGGATTCTAAACAATAAAATTAACATGCAATATAATTATTGCTTACCATATTTTCCAGAATTGACTTTTACTCCTAAGGTTAAAATTATTAAACATTGATATTTAAACATAATGATGATCAGGTAGTGATCTTAGAAGTGATCCACAACCCAAAAAATCATTATCCAACATACAATAAAACATATATTTGACATAAAAATGACGGTGTGAGATAAGACTCCTAGTTGTTACCTTTATTTTCCTTTAAACATAACTTCAGTTATTTTAAATAATGTGGAATTGTCCCTTAACTCTTTATTTTAAACTAGTTGATGGTCTATTGGTTGTTTATACAGTTATCAATTTTGGGACTTGAAATGGCATGATTTTATATACTTTCCCCTAAAATATTCATCATCTCGATTACATATTTCATTCATTCGAGAAATTAATACCTTAACCAATACAATAAGTAGTAAATTTAGAAAAACATGGCTGTAACTCAAATTTCCAAAAAAAAATCACTTCCAATTTTTTTTCAAGTTGTAATAGCTTTGATAAAGATAGTAATTCATAACATAATAAATAGTCATCAGTTATATGGTCATTAATACAGTCAAGAAAAATCAAGTAGCAATAATAAATAGTACTATTTTATTTTTAAATTTGATCAAACAGAAAAGGAAAGGCAGTCAACATGTCATTAATATTTTCCCAAGTTGTGATTCCTTTAGAATATTGGTCCCATTGGACCTTTCATTGGGAAATCCCATGATTTTTCAGATATAGCTTATGTGTTTCAAAAATCCTTATAGGCTCGATTGTGATGATCTAGGGATCCTGCACCTGCAACAAATCCTAATTTACTATATGATTTAATTTAACAACTTACTTTTTAAACAGGGATACATGGAAGAAATCGTGTGTTTTGGACAATGTGGGAGGTAAATCTAGTTTGTATGCTATATGACCTATAACCTCTAAGATTTTAAAGGGTCACACAAATCGAGGTGACAACTTGGTAGCCTTTCCAAAAGTAATGGAGCTCATTTTGGGTTTTTCCCTAAAAGGACATTATTACCCACATTAAATTTCATGTCTACTCTTTTTAAATCATCATGACTCTTTTTTCTAATAGTTGCTTCCTTTAACTAATCATGGATGAGTTTGATTTTTCCTTCTATTTTTGTTAACATTTCAGGACCTACAACTTCGCTATCTTCAATGATATCCCAACTACCAGGTTTTCTGCACCTTCTACAATAAAAGGTTTTGAAATAATCTTTTTTTAGCAATGAGTGATATGTATTATTGTATGTAAACTCAAACAGTAGAAGGTATTATTACTACTTGTATTGTTGTTCCATATAATACATCATCAACATATCCTCCAAGACTTTATTTACCTTTTATGTTTGTCCATCGGTTTCTGGGTGATAAGATGAAATGAATTTTTTTTTTGTTCCTAAGGCCACATTAAGGTTCTACCAAAACTTGGAATTCATCCTAAGATCCCTATTTGATATGAGCAGCTCTGATATTCCATACAATCTATGAGTTTCTTGAACAAATATTTCTTCTAGTATTGGTGAATCATCTATTGACATGCTTCTTCATCATGTTTTGGGACAATCCCCATAGTAAAGGGAAACCCACGAGACTAAGAAATAAGTTACGGATAAAAGAGGAAAGTTTCCAAATACTATAGAGAACCGCAGTAGACATAAAAATCCATTGAATATAGAAAAAATTCATGGAAACCTACAAACATTTGTGGATTGAAGAAAGAAAAAAACATAGTAAGGTGTAAATATGACATATTCATGACCAAAAGAAGTATCTTTTGGATTATTATGTAAGAAAGATATTTATTGTAGTTAATCCAATGTATATGATGTACCACATGAGATAAGATATGTGTGCCAAAAATGAGGAATATATAAGATATAGAGAATAGATAGAATCTAAATGTGTGTATGAGACTAATGTAATCTATTTTGAGATATGAATAAAGACTGATGTTTGGAGAAAATTTTGTTATGTGATTTTACATTCTTTTTTTTCATCAATTAGATTGAGTTTACTCTTTCCCTGTACATCCTTAACAAAAGGGAGAACTTCTTAACCCTCACACTGTTGTTAAGGCTTAAGGACAACATTTGGTGTTTGAGCTCAAGTTCCTTTTATTAGCCAGATGTTTGGAAAATTTCACCACTAAGATATTGGAAACCAGCACTGACAAAAATTGAGGATTGGTGGGAAAATCAAATTAATATATTTTTCAAGGGAGAAGAAAAGAGACTCAAAAAATCACACAAATAAACTGAGGTAGAAGTATTTGGAGAATACAAAGAGGAATTTCGGTCTCAATTACCATATTTATTATGTCCTTGCATATTGGCACATGCTAAAATAATAGAGTGGTCATGGTTGTAATTGAGAAAACATTTTGAATGGACTCAAGAAAAATTAAACATACTCAGAAACCTTGGTGAACCCTAGAATAGAGAAATTTATTACTAGTTTGAGACCACATTAGATTCTTATATAATTACTTGGGCCATACAAGGTTGGACCAGCTTTGATTATAAGAAAAGTGAAATTTTAATCAGAGCCAAAGGCCGATTTCTAAAAAAATCAATTTTCAATCAAAAATTTACTAGTGGAAAAAGGACTAATTAGAAGCATTGAAATTTTCCTTTAGGGGACAGGCACCGTGAGATGGTGTACGTGAAGTGGGAAATCTAAGAGACATAACTGATCAAAATCATTGGGATGATGGTTGGGACAACACAAATGGGATGAAATGGAGGAAAAGAAAACAAAAAAAGTTACATAATTGAAAAAAAGGAGGATTAGGTGGATTAATAGAACTATTAACTAAAATAAAAGAACAAATCATAATGATAAGGTAAAAATAGAAAACAAGGATGGTTGTAGAGGAGTTAGTAAAAAATACAGAAAAAAAAAGGTTAGCAAGGGATAAAAGGGCGAAGAAGTTAAATGAGAGAAAAAAGTTGAAAAAAAATTAGAAAATAGAAAATAAAGAAAAATCCACTTCAAGTGGAGGCCAATATTTGGCTACCCCAGAAACAAAGGTAGACACACAAATTTTTGCTATTTATTTTGCAAAAAGTGGAGACCAATAAGTTTTAGTTACCCCACGGACCCTCGTGGTAATATATTCCATATATAATCCAATCCAACAGTCATTATCAAAGCAAGTTATCCTAATGATAGATTTACAACATTTATTAGGTAAATTATAACCAACCTTTAAGGAGGTTGTAGGAGTAGAATTGTGGGAAGAACAAGAAAGATAAGTTTCATTATTAATTGAAGAAAAAGATGTAGAGGAAGAGGAAGTCACCGATATGAAATAATTGATTGAAGAGTTCGAAGGAAAAATAAACATAATAGAGGAAAAGGATGAAGGAGAAATTAGTTCATAGAAAAAATATAAAGAAGAGGAAAAACAAAATAAGAAAACAAGAAGTAATGAAGGATTAGAAGAAAATTATATATTAAGAGATGTTAAAGGAAGAAATTTTTTTGTGGAAGAAAATAATTATGAAAAGACATCAAGAAAATGTGTCCCCCAACAACCACAATATCCCAAAGGAGATGACTCCCCTAGATCAAACACCATCCCATGTGCTGCTTCACACACCTATTCGAAAAATATAAAAAGGAATTTTTTTGATGGAAATATACTGACAATTACAAGATGAGAGTAATAAGAGAGAAGAGATTGTAAGATAGTTCAGAGAACTATTAGAAGATTTATACTTTGATATTGAATTATCTAGAGACAAAGGGAGAAAGAGTAACTAGGAAAAATCTCATATTCAATCTAATAAATTAAAACCCTTGAAGCAGCAACCAATATCTCAGCCACAACCAAATCCCTAATCAGCTATAAGGATGGCTCAAAAAATTAAGCTACTAGTATTTAGAAAAGAAACCAAAGATGTTGAGGAAAACATATTCATTTTAGATTCATAATGGAAGAGAAACAACATAGAAGATAACACAACAAAGCTATATGATTTCATAGGCACTCTAAGAAAATACACCATATGTTGGTACATGAAAAAAATGCACAAGGTGCTAAAGATTGGGATAAGATTAAGAAGTATTTTAAGACAAATTTTCACTTTCTAGAGGAACCTTCAGAAGGTGTTAGAAAACTGAGAGAACTTGTTCATAAATAACATGAAATGGTCAAATAATTCAGCCACATATTTAAAAATGTAACAAAAAATTAGAATAACCAATGACGGACAAGAAACACATTGAATGGTTTACTTTAGGACTTCTACCTTATATTAGAACATATTTGGATGGAAATCCATACCGAACTCTCAGATGCAATAGAAATGGACATTAGATTATAATCTCAACATTAGAGAAGAGAAGGAGAGAATTCACTTAAATCAGAATTAGAAAGAGTGCAAATAGAATTATCAAAACTAAAATTCCAACAAGAAATTTAGAGAAAAGAGGATCTCAGAAATAGCTCACCATAAAAAACATCATTAGACCAAAAAATTTGTGTATAGTGTTTTATGCAGAGGGACATGGTAAAACTGACTACCCTTACTTAGAGAAATAAAAAAGAGTTGTGGATCCAAAACAACATTCATCAGAAAAATCCTCCTCCAGTATCATATTTGCAGTATAAAGAACTTGGTGTGGAATTTGTAAATCATGGGATCAACATACTCAAGACACTTTCCCCTTATTATAATTATCTCCCCCTACCAACCAATTCACATCTTATGGATATTATAATCATTACTACCATACCTTCCCTTCATTTGATGCACTTGAAGATTAAAAGGGAATGTAATACCCATAGGTTTATGACAACTAGGAAAAACACAGGGCCTACCCCCTACCTTCACCAAAAAAACCACCACCCATAATTAAATTCCCATAGAACTCACATCCCATAATTACTGCTCCATAATATTAACATTATCAAGGGGTACAACCTCACTTTATAAGTGGTTACCAAGGCAATAACTATAACCCCAACAATCAAGGATATAATGGAGGTGGATATCACGGAGGATATAGGGGAAGATATAGAAATGGATTTAGAGGTGGATAAAACAATTAACATGGTGGAAGATGATATCAAGGGTATCATGGATACCAAGGAAGATATAACCAAAATAATACATGGCCTGGATACCAACATAGAAGACCTATGCACTTTTATAAATGTGGACAAGATGGACATTTAGCCAAAAATTGTACAGAGCCTGACCTTTGCAGATTCTGACGTGAATGAGGACATGAATCATTTAATTTTCCCAAATATTCCCAATTTTAGCTAAATGGAGGTACAAAGATATAATCATTAGGAAGAGACTCCAAGAGGAATGCACAACACATCACTAAGATACTATAGGATGAAGAATAAATAGGAGAAGATAAGGAAAAAGCATCTATCTTAAAGAGAAAACCATAAAAAGAATAGAATAGAAAGAGGCCAAAGAAAACTATTTCAAAAGGAAATCTTCTAAACCAAATAAGAATCACGAAGAATCAAAATACAGATTTACGGTAACAACTAGAAGTACAGCTAGAAAATAACATACAATAGGAAAAAATAATATTATCAGGCTACCCACTAAGAAATATTCCTGTAGTAGTGAAGAGTGGGGCTTTAAGATCAAATTGGACCTTCATGATAAAGTATTAGAAAAAATCAAGGAAATTGTTAAGAAAGCACAATCCAAGGAGGAAACAGAAAAAAATGTTTCATAGAAGATGAAATCATTTCTCATAAAGAGATAGTAAGGTTAACCATCAAACATGGCCTTGTAGAGAAGTTGTGCCATTTTGGTAAATATTGGAACAAAGAAGATAAGATATTTCATGTCTAGAGGATTAAGGGTGGACATAACAAGAAAAAGAGAAATATATTCAAAACACAACAAACATGGCACAAGTCCACCATATACTTGGATGTTGACATATTCAAAACTAATATTATAAAATAGCTTCTAGATCTCGGCGCAGATGTAAACATGATGTCCAAAACTACTTGGGATAAGTTAGGGAGACATACCTTAGAACCCACCAGATATTACATTGGGTTAGCAGATGGTTCAGAAAAATAACTTATAGAGGCACTAAAGAATGTAGAAGTCAACTTCATGGGAATAAAAAAGAAGGTAAATTTTGAAGTTGTAGAAAATGTTTCTTTAAAAACAATGCCATTCTAGCCTTAGAATGGTTCATTGATTGTAAAGGTACTTTAAATTCAGAATACTAATAAGTTACATTATAGTTAGATGGAATTTGTGTCCATGCACCATTACAAGAAGGAATGAATGCTGCATGGTCTAAATAATTTTGGCACGACATCGAGGAAGAATATTTTTATGACAAACAAGTGATATATGCTCTAAATAATTTTATCAACATCTCTAGATAATTTGAACCAAATTATGAGGGTAAATTTTAGTAAAAATTGAATCTACGAATGAGATCTCTAACAATGTCATCGAGGTGTGGGTACATTGTTTTCTATAATCTAAAATAAGGAAGTTGCACTACTGAAGAATATTACTGCCCCACATAATCACCTTAGATTACGACATCCTCGACTCCGTAGATCCTACAAATGACATTTTTTGTCCCACACAAGAAAGATCCAAGGAATAAGATGGTTATTATTCTCCTAGTGAATAACTAGAGGAAAAACCAATCAAAAGATTATGTATACTAATCCTTGGCACATCCCACCAAAATCTACCAAAATAGTCAGGCTATGGGGATTTATAAGGCTATTTAGAACAAATGGTTAGAATCTTTCCTAATGAGAAATAAATAATGGAATCTTTAGATGATACCATGATGATTAATGTTGCAGGATGGTGGGAAAAACATAAAACTACTATCTCTCATTGGAATTCTTTGACCATGTTACTAAAAACAAGATACTTAGAAATTAAAGGATACTATGTGGCTATACTTGAGTATGCAGGTGAAGGATATCCATAGAAACATATCCAAACATGTGAAAGACATTGGAAAATATGAGGCAAAAATTATCCTCTGGTATGGACACAATTATTTATATGGACATTAGGACCCATACCTAGATCATGGTATATGCATTAAGAGTCAAGTAAGGAAACAAGAAATTGGGATCAAGTTGTGAAAGATTTTTTCCATACATTTAACTTCTGGGATGCAGATCTTAATATCCTGTGGGCACTATAAAAGATAAGGGCATTTTTATTCTTAACCCATGAAGAGACCACAAACTGTTTTTCATAAAGAAACCGAAACCTAAAGAACCCCATAAGAAAGAACACCCAAATAAAGTTCTAGAGATGTCTTATTGTTTTGCATTGGAGAAACAAGAAAGATAATAAAATCCTAAAAACTTGAAATACAAGACCATATAAGGAGAAAGAGAAGTATTAGAGACCAAAGTAGAAGAGGAAAAATATTATTATCATCCTCAAAATATAAGAAGTGAAAATATTGGTATAAATGGAGATGAGAAGTTTGCTAAGATTGTAGATTATTGGTCAGAGGAAGAAGTGGCCAAAGTAGTAGAACTTCTCTAAGAATTCTAGGATATATTCCTTAAATATTTTAAGGAATTTGTAAGGTATAAAATAAGAAGTTGGAACTATGAAAATTAAAATCAAGGATGGAATCAAACCATTAAAGAAGAGGCCTTACATGTTAAACTTGTTATCCCAAATTCACCCCTTGAGGTAATTTGGATAACCTGCATAATCTCCTCATGCTGGAGCAAGAAGAAATGATGGAAGGGCAAAAAATTCGATTTTGGGGGCCCCTTTAGTTTCTCTCTAACTTCCCCATCCAAGAAAAATTACAATAAGTTGAAAAAATTGCAAAAACATTGATTTTGGGGGCCCCTCTGGTTTCTCTCTTACTTCCCCATCCAAGAAAATTTAAAAGAAGTTGAAAAAATTGCAAAAAATGCAAAAATTCGGCCTGTGCTAGTGTATTGTGGTAAAATCAGGTTTTTAGAGTCTAGGCCACACAGGTACATGTGGGACATCCAGGACTCGCATGGCTGAAATGGCCTATTTGCAAAGAAATCGGAAAAGTTGGATTTTTGTAGCCCAGGCCGCACAGGTACGCATGGGACATTTGGGACCCACATGGCCGAAATGGCCAATTTACAAATAAATTGGCAAAGTCAAGTTTTTTGAGCCCAGGACACACATGTATGTGTGGGACAGTTGGGATCGAAAAATTTGACTTGTCTGATTTTTTAAGGCAGGTCAAAGGGATGCGGGTGAAGCAGCGGTCAGTGGCCCTCACGACCTTATCAACATTGGGACAAGCGGGACGCTAAGACCCGATTTTGCCAAAAATGCCAACAAGAAGGAGACTTGCGGGTGGATTGGAGGTTTTTTTATGGGACACCAAGACCCGAAATACCCAATATATCCACATGCAAGGGAGCACAGTGCAAATCAAACCCTTAACTTTAAACGGCCATAACTTTTGACCCCGAGCTCTGATTTTCAAAATTTTTGACTTTTTAGAATGGGAATTCTTCATAGGGAAAGAAATGTTAGTAGCCCTCCCCCTTAATAAAATTTTAGTAGATCATCCATTCAAGAAATGGGGATTGGACTTCATTAGAGTGATCAACCTAAATTCAAGTTCAGGCCACAAGTGGATACTTATGGAAAAAGACTATTTCACCAAGTAGACTAAAGAAGTGGCACTTAAGGAGGAAAATGAATGCAACATCTAGGATTTCTATGAAGGGATAGTCACAAGGTTTGATGTCCCTGCTACTATCATATCAGATAATGCATTGGCATTTATTGGCACAAATATCACTTAATGGGCTATTAAGAATGGTGTATACCTCAGCACCTCTTCAAACTATTACCCTCAGGGTAATGGCCAAGTAGAGTCTACAAACAAAAACCTATTAAGAATTATCAAAAGGAATCTTGATGAGAATTAGAGAACTTGGCACACAAATCTCAAATCATCTCTATGGGCTGATAGAATCACACCCAAGAGGTCTACAAGAAGCTCTCCATTCAAGCTTGTTAATGGGAAGGAAGCAATATTTCCTATATCACTTACCAGCATTAGAACTCATGAAATAGTTGGAACGAGTTGAGTTTGAGCCCATGGAAATCATGTATGTAGAGCTGATGGAGTTAGAAGAATCAAGGGAACATGTAGTGTGCACCATGGAGAAGGATCAAGAATTGATCAAGAAGAGCTTTGACAAGAAAGCTAAAGCCAGGACATTCCAAGTTGGACACTTGGTACTGAAGTGGGATGCATATTGTGCAAAACCTAGAAAGAATTCCAAGTTTGACGAAATATAGAGTGGCCCATACATGATAACTGAATGCAAAGGTAGCAATTCCTTTCAACTAGCTAAGTTGGATGGTGAATAATTGGATATTCTAGTTAATGGAATCTATCTAAAACATTGCTACTAAGAGGAGAATTTCTCAACCTTGTACATATTAGTATAGGATATCCAATTCCTCCAAGTGTTTATGCACATCATTGTTGTTGTTATAATAGGTTTCATTTCCCTAAGTACTGGTGCACATGCTCTATTGCTTCTAGTTATGTTTTGTATGCAGTTCATGAAGCTTCTAAAGGGGACTGCTACATTGGAAATCTCATGATTTCCTGCAATAGTTGTAATGTTCATATTTAAAAAAATGTAGTGCAATAAAAATCAAATGTTGAGGAAGATTTCATAAATACTCATCATTTAGCCCCATGGATCACAGTTGCAAGAATTGCGGAAGGCAGTGTTTCAACGACTTAAAGATGCAAGTATTCAAACTTCATATAAAATTTTAGATCACCAAGTGGACTCCATGCCCAATGGATCAGTATGGGAAGTTAGCCATACTTCATCTGACAAGAAAATAACCCCACTGAGTTGCCAAAATTATTATCCCAATTTCACCCCTTGTGGTAATTTGGATAACCTGCATAATCTCCTCATGTTGGAGTAAGTAGAAATGATGGACGAGAAAAAAATTAGATTTTGGAGGCCCCTTTGGTTTCTCTCTAACTTCCCCATCCAAGAAAATTTCAAAAAAGTTGAAAAAATTGCAAAAAATGCAAAAAAATTGGCATGTGCTAGTGTCTTGCGGAGAAATCAGGTTTTTGGAGCCCAGGTTGCACAGGTATGCAAGGGACATCTGGGACCCGTATGGCCTAAATGGCCGATTAGTAAAGAAATCAGCAAATTCAATTTTTCGGAGCCCAGGCCACATAGGTATGCACCGGAAATTTGGGACTTGCATGGCCAAAATGGCTGATTTGCAAAGAAATTAGAAAAGTCAAGTATTTGGAGACCAGGCCGCATAGGTACGTGTAGGATAGTTGGGACCCAAAAACCATACTTGTCTGATTTTGTAATGTGGATCAAAGGGATGTGGGTGAAGCGGAAATCAATGGCCCTCACAATCCGGTCAACATTGGGACAAGTGGGATGCCAGGATCTAATTTTGCCAAAAATTTTGACAAGAAGGAGACTTACAGGTGGATCAAAGATTTTTTTTCCAGGACATCCAGGACACCAAGACCTGAAATACCCGATATAGCCGCATGCAAGGGAGTACAGTGCAAATCAGACCTAAAACTTCAAACGGCCATAACTTGTGACCTCGAGCTCTGATTTTCACAAAATTTGACTTTTTAGAACATACATGACGTCCTCTACCTCACAAAAACTATATTTCTTAATTTTTATGAGGGTATATATATATATATATAAACTATTAGTGCAAATTAGCAGCAACACGTAAATGATCTTCAAATCTGCAAGTGAGAATTGGGTCATTTAGTGTGATTGCACAACATAGAATCTTGTCCCCAAGTGTGGGACTTGGAAAAATGGGAAAAAAATCTCAATATTAAAGGTTGGTTTCTCTACTCCTCTGATTAGATGTATGCATGAAATTTGTAGAGGTTTAACTCAAAATTCTACTCTAATTCTACCAAGGAGACAAGGATAGAAAGAAAAGAAGGTAAAACTAAACTAACAAGGTGATACACCAAAGGAGTGGTGAACATCTATTTCTACACATTGACACAGATTATAAAAATACAACACAAATCATGCACAAATTGCTAAAATTGTAATGAAAGATCAGAATAGAGCAAACAACACAAGAAAGGATTGAAAATTCATTCATAGAGCTTGCATTGTCATTTCCATTTTTTTAATACAGTGCATTACAATAGTAAGGAGGTAGAAAATGTGTTACAGTCCTAAAAAAGGTCTGATATTCGAAAAATTCACTTGCCAGGGTGAAGGAGGGAGCCTGCAGATCATAAAAAACATCCAACCCTTTACAAATGAGCCAAGACTGGCTTTTAAACATGAAAACCTAAGTTCAGGAAGGAGAAACGTTGGAAAATTGAAAAGAATGATTCAACCACTAACCAAATCCATAAAAATAGCATGGATATCCTTAAATTTTCATTCCCCAATATTTTTGAAGATGCTGGAGAAGAATGGAAGCCATACTACATTAAAAATGGTGTTTGAATGTCGGTTGTGCTCTTGTCCCCATGCCAAAGACATTTTTTTCATTTTTCTCTCACTAAACTCCATAAAAAATTTTGAATATTCCATCATGTAGAGGACTTCAATAGCTTTCCAATGACACCAAAATAGAGAAAAATTGAGCTCTGTATCAAAAGATATGCCCCTCTGAAGATTTAGGCCAAAACTGGGGTGAAAATCAGGTCGATGGGCCGAAACCTAAAATTTTTCCCCCTTTTTTGAATTTGGGAAAAATTCCCCAAAAATCTCTGTGCCCCACCACTCTGCTACCATGTGGTACTTCCTCATTCATCTGTGGGTTCAAATGGCCATTTTACACTTTTTTGAATTTTGGAAAAAATTTCAAAATTTCTCTGCGCCCCACCACTCCGAGACACGTGTCATCACCCTATTCGCTGTGGGCACGCACTCCAAATTTTCCCTTTGACACTGCTGACCACTTTGGAAAAATTTCCAAATTCTCCCCACACCCTTGACCTCTACCAAAAATAGGACACATGTCATCTTCCCATTAGTCCACGTGGATTTAATCAAAATTTCCATTTCCTCCTTCGCAGGCCCGCGGGCCTATTTTTTCCTTTTTTCCCTTTGCTATTTTGGAAAAAATCCAAAATTTACTCCACCCCTCTGACTCCTACCACCTTCATGGACACATGGCACATTCTCATTCGATGCGGGGCTTCTGGGCCAAAATTTTCTTTGTGCCATTTTTGGAAATTTTTCCAACTTACCATTTCTTTCCTCTGCGGGCCCATAGGTAAAATTTTTCCTTTTGGCCTTGCTACTACTTCGTGATTTTTTTCAAATTACCCCCGCTGACCTGCCATTCCTCCACTACATGGCATATTCCTATTGGTTGCAGACCTTCCCAGGGAAAATTTCCCTCAAAAACTCCGCCGAGCCATAACTTGCAAAATACGAGGAGTTAGAAGGAAAATTTTACCTTTCTAGAAAGGTGAGATAATTATCTATCTGATGAAACCATTTCAAAATATTTTTGAGTGCCTAAAAAGTGGAAAAATTCAACTGAGGCACAAGGAAGGAAGGAATGAAAGAAAGTCAAAAATAAGCAAGTGGCTTATTTTGGATAACAATTTTGGTGACTCAGAAGGGACATCCACCTACTGGATGAATGATTAGTGGCCTTTGAAGCATCCATTGGGCATGGATTCATCAACTTAACTACTTGGTACTCTCAACTCATTAGAAAATTTCTAGAAAGAAGATTGTGAGATTAGATCATCACTTGATCTGGAGCATGGCCTGCAAAGATGCATCCTTGGGACAACAAAGCTTGTGCCAAAGCACTTAAGGAAATGTGAAACTAAGCTACAACAAAACAATGTGCACAAGCACTTGGAAGAATGAAAATCTAAACTAATATGTACAAGGTGAGGATTTTCCCTTCTACTAGCAATGCTTTAGATGGATTCCATTAACTGGAATCTGCAGTTCTTCACCATCCATTGTAAAAAATTTCAAGGCATTGTTTCTCTTACATTTTTTTACCATGTAGGGGCCACTCCAAATGGCATCAAACTTTGAATGCCTTCCTGGATTTTCTCAGTCTGCATCCCATTTCAACACTAAATCTCTAACTTGGATGGTTATAACCTTAGCTTTCCTATCAAAGGTTCTCTTGATCAAGGCTTGGTCCTTCTCCATTGCTTGGGCTACATGCTCTCTAATTTCTTGGAGTTCCATCAATTCTGCATATCTAACCTCCATGGGTTCAAACTCTAACAATTCCAATTGCTTCATGTGTTCCAACGTTGGCAACTCAAGTGACATAGGTAAGATTGCCTCTCTTCCATAAACAAGTCTGAATGGAGAGTTACCGGTGGATCTCTTGGGAGTTTTCCTATCATCCCATAAGGCTAATTTCAGTTTAGTGTGCCAAGTCCTCTGATTTTCATCAAGAGTCCTCTTGATGATTTTAAATAGGTTCTTGTTGGTAGACTCAGCTTGGCCATTACCTTGAGGGTAATAATTTGATGAAGTGCTCAGATAGATCCCATTCCTAACAGCCCACTCAGTTACCTTTGATCCTATGAATTCCAATGCATTATCTGATATTATAGTGGCAGGTATACCAAATTTGGTTACTATCCCCTCATAGAAGTCTAAAATGCTAGATTCATTTGCCTCTTTGAGTGTCATTGCCTCAGTCCATTTGGTGAAGTAGTCCATTGTTGTTATAATCCACTTGTGTCCTTGGATTGAGTTTGGGTTAATGAATCCTATGAAGTCTAAACCCCATTACATGAATGGCTGGTCAACTGAAATTGGGTGCAAAGGAAGGGCTGTTAATATTTCCTTTCCTGTGAAGAATGCAAAATTTTTGCACCTCTTGATCCACACATAACAATCACTAAAAACCTTGGGCCAATAATAGTTAGCCTTCATAATCTTGAGGGTTGTCACTCTTTGATCAAAATGACCCCCCAGGTGATCCACCATGGAACTCTTCTAACATTCTCTTAATTTGATTTGTCCAATTGCATCTCAGTAGCACTCCATTTATATCCCTTTTGAACAAGACACCATTAACAAGTGCATATGGAATAGCTTGCAATCTAAAGTGTCTTCTATTGGTTTTGTTCATCTATGGAGGGCATAAACTTGTTCATAAGAAATGCATTATGTCTTAGGTCCAACAAGGAGTGAGCATACCACCATTCTCTTCTTGAACACCTCTTTTTTCCTGGTTATCTTGCAACACCAAAACAACATCCTTACCATTGCTTACTTCCATTAATTTTCTCAAGACCAGCTTCTCACACAATCCCTTTCCTCATACCAGCTTGGTGACTTTGATCTCAATGTCATATTCCATGACATGAGTAATCCACCCTGCATGTTTTTTATTTAGGTCTTTGTTAAGGAGGAAGTCCTTAACCCCCACATGAGAAACCAACAGTTGAACCTTGTTGTTTGAACTAGATGCTTAAATTTCTTCAAGCTCCTAATCAATGCAAGAACATGCTTCTCAATGAAGGAATACCTCACCTCATAGTCTTCCAAGGTTTTCCTAAAGAAGGAAATTAGCTGCTCTGCATTTTCTTTATTCTGCTGTACTAAAATTATGGAAATTGTATCATCGTTGCCAAATGCATATAGGATAAAATCCTTAGAGAAATATGGTTTAATGAGAGTTGGAGCTTGTGAGATAGCCTCTGTGATTGCCTCAAAACTTTCCTTACCTTCAGCTATCCATTTGAAAGCCATACTTTTCTTCAACATCATAGTTATTGGCTGGACAAGGGCTACAAAATCTGGAACAAACCTTTGAACAAAATTAATTCTTCCCAAGAAAATTTGAAGGGCCTTCTCATGACTTGGTAATGGCAGTGATTTTATTGCTTCAACCCTCTCTGGATCAATTGCTAATCCCTCTTTGGAAATAATGTGGCTAGGAGCTTTCCTTCATGAGCTAGGAAAATAGAGTTTTTGGGATTCAAGGATACCCCAAATCTTCTACATCTTTGGAACATTTGTATTAAATGAAAGAGATGATCTGCTGCACTTTTAGAAAATATAGTAATATCATCTAGGTATATCAACACTATTTTTTTGATCAATCCCTTGAATGCCATATCCATTGCCCTTTGAAAGGTAGCTCCGGTGTTAGACAACCCAAATGGCATTTTCCTATATGCATAGGTTCCCCATTTGGTGGTGAAGGTTGTTTTGAACTGATCATCCTCCTTTACCATGATCTAATTATACCCTAAATAACCATCTAGCAATGAAAACCTCTCAGATCTACCAACTAATTTAAAAATCTACTCCATAGAAGGAAGTGGGTAATGATCCTTGAGGGATGTTCTATTCAAATCTCTAAAATCTATACACAATCCAATTTTTCCACACTTCTTTCTAACTGGAACCAATTTTGCAACCCATCTTGAATGCTTGATGGGAAATATGATACTTTCCTCTATTAACTTATTCAATTCCTTCTTCATGAGAGGCTCCATGCGTGGATTGACCAATCTCTATTTTTTCCTGATGGGTTTAGCACTTGGATCTAATTCAATTATGTGTTGAGCTAGCTTGGGATTAAAACCTCTCAAGTCTTCATAGCTCCAAGAAAATATATCCAAGAACTCTTGGCAAAGTTGCATGAACTCATACCTTTCTTTCTTGGTTGCCACTTTACCAATGTGAAGTGATTTTCCTTCTCTCGCCGATATAGGCACTGAATCTTCTCCCTTGACTTAGATGTTTTCTTTCTCCTTCCTAAATTGATCATTAGGATTAAAGATGGACTAAAAAGTGACAAGTCCTTTTGGAAGTTTGTTGTTTCTCAGCTGTACCACTTGATCACCATACTGCTATTCTAACTTTTCCTAATTTTTGGCTAAGAACTTAGCTTCCTCTTGCAAGAAATTGATGATTTGTTGGTCACTTTCAAACACTTGCCAACTTACATTATTTTCTGGCACTGATGGCCTTACAATCACATGAATGTTTGGCTGCACTTTATCTTCCTTGATACTCTCCACAACATCAAAGGTTGCTTGAACTGTTGCAAGCCTATCAGTAGCTTGGTTTTATTTCTTAGGAATGGAGTTGACGCCAAAGCCTTCAAAATCCTCAATGAGGTCCCACACCCTATTCTTATAACTCTTGAGTAGGTCATTTTTGGCAGCATGTTTTCCTTTAACTTGATTAACAATCAGCTCATTGTCACCAAAAACTTGTAAGTTTTTGATAGCTCTCTTTCTTGACCAATGCAATCCATGTATCAAAGCTTCATATTCAGCAATGTTGTTAGAACATGCAAACTAAAATCTAAAAACTAAATAATACTTAATGCCTTGAGGTGAAACAAACATAGCTCCCCCCTGCACCTTGTCTACTTCTTGATCCATCAAAGAATAGTTGTCATACCTCATTTTCATCTCTATGTTCTGGCTTGGTGATGCTAGGAATAGGATGATTTTCTTCATGCATGTAATAAACTCCTAGTTCAGCTTCCTCTATTTCCTTGTAGGGATCAAAAGCATGTACCTTTCTTGCCCATTCATCAAGAGTCACATCTGTGATGCTTCCAACTTTAGTGTTGGCTTCATCTTTGCCTGGATAACCCTCTTGATCAAATGCTGAATTGTTGGTGTTTATTGGGCTTGGAGTATGAGGCTCAATGTGAAAGTTTGCAATAGGTTTGGACCTGATTGTGGCCTTAGTTCCATATCTGGTCTGAAACAACATGTGTGACCAATCAATAGATAAGTAGCCTCTAATTCTAGCTGTGAAATCCCTTGACAAACATAGGGCAAAAAGTGGTGGTAAATCTATCACTGACACATCTTGCAAAATAGTGACATTGGGGCATGCATGCAATGTGAGGCTCAAATCTTTAACTACCCCTACTATTGTTACTACTCTCCCATCTAGTTGCACCACCCCTTCGGATATGAATTCATATTAAAGGCCTTGCTAATCAGCTATTTACTTGGGCATCACAGAACTACTTGCCCTAGAATCAATCATACAATTGTGTATTAGTTTATCCCCAATGATCAATGAAACATAGAATGGAGGGGGATTCAAAACTTTACCTTGTTGTCCTCCAAGATTCCCCTCAAGATAAGAAGCATTTATGAGTACCTTCTCTTCCATATGAGCTTGTTGATCTGAAGTTTACCAATTCTTCATGGCAGCTTGTAGTAGATCCCTTTATCATGGGATGGATAATGATTCCCACATAGATATATTCACATTTGTCTTCTTCATTTGTTCAATGATGTAAAATGGGGATGAAACATCTCTATTCTACCCCTTAGCTTACACATTCTTTTCTTGTACATGGGCCTCAATAGCTGGCATTTGAGCTGGTCTAGAAGGTGGCTTGGGCTGTCCTTGCACATTTGTAAATGCATTTTGCTTACCAACACTTTGTGGAGTAATGGAAGGTTGCAGATCACCTGGAGCTAATGACTGCCCTTCACCAATATTCCTCTTCTTTGACCATGTGTTAGCTGCTAAATTTTGAAAAATTGTTTGATTCATACCACAAAAATCAGTAAACTTGCCAATTCACAAGTGTAGTCTCATTTGGAATTGTATTTTGTTGAGATGTTCCCTGTTGTTGGTTTGTTTCTTGACTCACCCCACTCTCTACGCCAATTCATGTCACCATCAAAGCTTGGTTCAAAGCATCATTAAAGCACATAGACTGGTTGTGAGGTTCATTACATAGGAAACACCAATCATAATCTTGAGCTATATTATTTTGCACTGGCACTAAGGCTTTAGAGATAGATGCAACATTGGGGTTATAGGGTAGAATGGTCTATTGGCAAGAGGCCTTAATTGATTTTGATTTTCAGTTGGATTGGGTGGCCTATTAGGCTGATATGGTTTCCTACTAGGCTAAGTTTGAGACTGATAAGAAGTTCTAATACTTTGGGCTTGCTGCCTCTTGAGTGTAACCAACTCATTGCCTAAATTTTGTAATTGTTTCATGAATTCTTGAAGTTCATTTGGGGCACTAGAGGATGAAGTAGAAGTTTCATTTGAACTATGATTTCTAGGAGTGGGAATAGGAGCTAAAGTAGGTGCTTGACTAGTGCTTGGGTTTTCCAAGTTTGGATATAAGGGCATGGGAGGCCTAGGTGCTAGTTTACTAGCTTGGATCAAACAATTCTTAGCCCTAATGGCAATGCTATAAGCTATAAGTATATTTTCACCTCCCATGGTTTGGATTAACATAGAAATATCATAATTTAAAGCTTTGAGATAGTATAAGAA
Source organism: Taxus chinensis (assembly GCA_019776745.2). Classification (NCBI taxonomy): domain Eukaryota; kingdom Viridiplantae; phylum Streptophyta; class Pinopsida; order Cupressales; family Taxaceae; genus Taxus; species Taxus chinensis. The sequence continues at coordinate 490,247,719 of CM034154.1, forward strand.
AGCACCTTCAGTTGTTGGCCTTACTATCACTAGGATTCTATCCCAGGTCCTTTGAAATCTGAAATTGAAGTCTGTTAGCTTCTCATTGAGAGCTCTCTTGATAGTTGTCAGTTGTTCCAATAGAGACAAATTATCCCCCTTTTCTCCAAACTAATCATGGAGAGCTATGCACAACTGGTTCCAATTTTGGATAGATCCTGCCCCAAGGCTCCTGAACCATTACAAGGCTTTCCCTTTGAATGAATATGCCAAAAATTTAACAACAATTTGTATCTCAACAATCTCATGGATTGCACAAACATTACCAGTGTCTTTGACATGATCACCAGGAGTGGTCTGATTTTCCCCGGTAGAGTATGGGATGTTCTTCGATGCTGTAATTGGAACTGGGTTTTTTTGCATTGAGAGAAAGTGCGCTACTGCCAGTGAAGTTGATATAAGGGTTGTGTTGTGCCATTCTAATTAGCCTGAGAACCCTCGTTGATTGGGTGAAAGGTCTACCAGGTGGAGGAGTTGATAGAGTTCTGTTTGGTGGAGATGGAGACCTTTGAATTCTTCTTCCCCTTTCTCTTCTTCTTGGGAATAACTGCAGATACTTAGACAACCCCTCCTCTCTGGCCCTTGACCTTATTTAGATCCTTCTCATGAATCTTCAGACTTGGAATATTGAAACCAGTTAATTTTATCTCTTTGAAGTCACCAGATGTGCAAATCAGGGCTCTTATAAGCAAGAAAATTACAACAAATGCACATCAACTTTGTTGTAATGAAGATGAAGACCTCTAAGGTCCCACCAGGTATGCCAAAACTGTTAGTCCAAATTAGAAGCACCCCCTAAATGACCTTCAGATCTGCACTAGAGAATTGGGTCATTTAGTGTGATTACACAACATGGAATCTTTTCCCCAAGTGTGGGACTTGAAAAATTGGGAAAAAAATCTCCAGATTAAAGTTTGGTTCCTCTTCTCCTTTGATCAGATGTATGCATGAAATTTTACAGAGGTTTAACTCAAAATCTATGCTAATTCTAACAAGGAGACAAGGATAGAAAGAAAAGAAGATAAAACTAAACTGACAAGGTGATACACCAAAGGAGTGGTGAACATATATTTCTGTAGATTGACACAAATTATAAAAATGCAACACAAATCATGCAGAAATTGCTAAAATTGTAATGAAAGATTAGGATAGAGTAAACAATACAAGAAAGGATTAAAAAATCATTCACAGAGCTTGCATTTTCATTTCCATTTTTAAATACAGTGCATTACAACAACAAGGAGGTAGAAAATATGTTGTAGTCATAAAAAAGGTTTGATATTCCACAAGTTCACTTGCCAGGGTGAAGGAGGGAACCTGCAGATCATAAAAAACGTAAAAACTTTTACAAATGAGCCAAAACTGGCTTTTAACAATGAAAACCTGAGTTTAGGAATGAGAAATGTGGAAAAATTGAAAAGAATGATTCAACCACCAACCAGATACATCAAAATAGCATGGGTACCCTTAACAGTTCATTCCCCAAGATTTTTGACCATGCTAGAGAAGAATGGAAGCCGTACTGCACAAAAAATGGTGGTTGAATGTCAGCTCTGCTCTTTTCCCCATGCCAAAGGTGTTTTTTCATTTTTCTCTCATTAAAATCCATCAAAAACAAAATTGAAGATTCCATCATGTAGAGGACTACAATATCTTTCCAATGACACAAAAATTGAGAAAAACTGAGCTCTGGATTGAAATATATGTCCATCTAAAGATTTAGGGCAAAATTGGGGAAAAAATCAAGTCGATGGGCCGAAACCTAAAAATTTTCCCCCTCTTTTGAATTTGGGAAAAATTCCCCAAAAATCTCCGCACCCCATCGCTCTGCTACCACGTGGCACTTCTTCATTCGTCTGCTGGTTCAAATGGCCATTTTACACTTTTTTGAATTTTGGAAAAAATTCCAAATTTTTTCCACACCCCACTACTCTTGGACATGTGTCATCACCCTATTTGCTACGGGCATGTGCTCCAAATTTTCCCTTTGATGCCGCTGACCACTTTTGAAAAATTTCCAAATTCTCCTCATGCCCCCGACCTACGCTAAAATAGGACACGTGTCATCTTCCCATTAGTTTGCGGGGATTTAATCAAAATTTCCATTTCCTCCTTGGCGGGCTTGCAGGCTAGTTTTTTCCTTTTCTCCCTTTACTATTTTGGAAAAAATCCAAAATTTACTCTGCCCCTCTAACTCTCGCCGCCTTCATCGACATGTGGCACATTCTCATTCGATGCAGGGCTTCTGGGCCAAAATTTTCTTTGTGCCATTTTTGGAAAATTTTCCAACTTACCCCCACTAGTCTAACCTTCACTGCCACATGGCACATTCTCATTCATCACAGGCTTCAAACCATTTCTTTCCTCTGTGGGCCCACGAGAAATTTTTTTCTTTTGGACCCCACTACTACTTGGTGATTTTTTTCAACTTACCCCCACTGACCCATCATTCCGCTGCTACGTGGCACATTCCTATTCGTTGCGGACCTTCCCAGGGAAAATTTCCCTCAAAAACTCTGCTGAGCCATAACTTTCAAAATACAAGGAGTTAGAAGGAAAATTTTACCTTTCTGGAAAGGTGAGAAAATTCCAAATAATTTTGAGTGCCTGAAAAGTAGAAAAATTAGATTGATGCACAAGGAAGGAAGGAATGAAATAAAGTTAGTAAAAAATAAGCAAGGGGCTTATTTTGGATAGCAAAAACATCTTCAGCTCCAGTCAATTAAAAACTTAGTCCCGTCAAATGACAGAAATGCCTGGCAAACCCAAAATAGCTGCCCACACTCAAAAGACCATAACTTTTGCATTTCTCATTAAAAATACACAAATTTTTTACCGTTGGAATCATGTTTCATATCCCAACACAAAAAAATAAAGAAATTTAGAATTTTATGAGAAATCAATGATGATATTGGAGAAAACGTGGCCAGGTTTAGAACAATATTGTATCTGGTAGTTGGAGTACATTCAATGAAGCGTGGGTTGACATTTCTCACTGCTACAAGTCATGGGACAGTATGGGGAGCCTTTTGCAAGAAATAGAACATCGTTTCACTTCATTTGCTACATCTTTCAAGTGGTTGAAGGACATATTTTGGGATTTTCATTTCCCTCTCTCTCTCCTCAAATTTCTATAAATTGGAGTGTTGGGCTCATTGTAAGGAGAGATAGTTTTTGAGTAGAAAAACTATATAACATTTGTTTTGCGAAGCCAATGTACTGTAGGACCTTGTAGTGGACTCCTTGCATGATGATCCAGGCCCTTATTCTGTAATAGATTGGATTGTGCATATCAATGAAGCAATAAATACAAGTTTGTGGATACTTATTCCCCTATTGTGTTTGTTTGCATCCTTCTTTCCCTTTCAAACTTGTTACAAATATATTGTGTCTATCTTATACTCTTGCAGGGATTTATCTTTATTGTGCATGTATGGAATATTGTTGTGAATGCATTTGCTAGATTGTGGAGAACTGTTATCACCCCTTCCAGTAGGCATTTTGCTTTTAGTTTTCACACATTGGAAGACTACTCTCACACTCTCCTTTTCTGGTGTATCACCTCTTTAGTGTAGGATTGTTTTCATGCACTCTCTCTCCCTGGTCCCTTGGAAAGTTAGATTAGGATTAGATATTTTTTCCTACATTAGAGTAGATTTTGGCAGGTAGTTTAGGAGAAAGAACCATCTTTATCTGGAGGTCTATCTCAAGTAGCAAGTCCCACAACTTGGAGATAGTACCCATGTTATCCAATCACACTGTGATATCAAGAACACAAACTTGTATAAACCATAGGGTGATGTGATTTGGAGACAACAAAACCCTAATCTAAAATTCAAAGTGAAAACAAAAATTAAAAAATGTTGAATGTAGGAATCATCAAACCTATTGAAGACTAAGATTGGGTAAGCCCTGTGGTCATCTAGAACAAGAGAAAAGAGGAAATTTAAATATGTGTGGATTATAGATAACTCAACAAAAAATATGTGTATGAACCGTTCCCTAATCCATTCACAGAAGAGGTTCTAGAAAATGTATCAGGAAGAGAGGTCTATTCCTTCACTAATGGGTTTTCTATTTACCAACAGGTCTATATTTCCATAGAAGATCAACCTAAAACCACATTTTTTATAGAATGGGGATAATTCATGTACACATTAATGTCATTCAGATTAAAGAAGGTACTGTATGTATTTAGCATAATCATGATAAATGCATTTAAATATTTTATCCATGACTTTTTGGAAGTATACTCAGATCACTAGACTGTCTATAGATTATTGAATAATCATATTCAAGTATTTATGATAATGTTCCAGAGATTTAGAGAACCACAAATATCACTAAACTTGAAGAAATGCATATTTTTGACTCCATTCGGTACACTTTTGGGTCATGTGATTTGTAAATAAATATTATTAATAGATCAAATTAAAAATTTAGTAATTGTAAATGTACAACCTCGCAAGACATAAAAGAGGTAAGGAAAATCTTGGGTTATACTGGATACCATAGGAAGTTTATAAGAAAATATGTTGAAATTAGTGTGCCTTTAGAATAACTTTCGAAGAAAAGAATAAACAAAAAAATAGAATGGACTAAACAATGCACTGATGCTTTTGAGATTCTCAAGGATAAAATCCTACATGCAAGTATTATAATATTTATATATTGGAAATTCACTTTCCATGTACATGTGGATGCATCAGACATTTCCATTGGTACAATTGTAACACATCCTATAGAGAAAATGGACCACCCTATAGCTTTTACAAGCCAAAAATTGGCTAAGGCTAAAAGGAATTATTCCAATATAGAAAGAGAGGCATTAAGCATGGTCTTTACCTTACAAAAAATTAGAAATTATTTAGTGGCTACAAAATTTACCTTTTACACATACCATGAACCACTAAAATACTTTTTAAATAGACCAACACTATAGGGAAGGATATAGCTCTGGTTGATCTTATCCTAGGAATTTGAATTTACTATTGTTATGAAGCTTGGTAAGCTCAATGATGGGCTAGATTATCTATCCATAATATAAATAGGTGAAGCTAAAGGACCTGTTGATGATGACTTCCGCAGAGAAAATTTATTTAGAATTGAGGCCATACCAACAGAATTTGATGAAATAACATAACTACTAACCACCTGAGAATTCCCTAATGAATACATTAAACAACAAAGGAGGAACCTACTAATCTAGGCTTTTCCCTTCACCTTAATTAAAGATTAGTTATACAAGAAAGGATAGGATGATTTCCTTAGAAGGGTTTCTCTATATAATGAATGAAAGAACATAGACCATGATGGCGTAACAGATGGACACAATGGAGGAGAACAAAAAATAAGGAAAGTAATGATGGTAGGATGATGGTGTACTACACTATTCAGGGATACAAATAAGCATTCTAGGTCTTGTGATATATGTCAGCAAGTTGGAAAACCAAATTCAAGAGATTAAATGCCTCTTAGAATAGTCTTGGAACTAGACCTATTTGAGAAATGGGCCATAGATTTTATTAGGCCTATCAAACCGGATACAAAACATTATTAAGATAAATTTATCATTACAGTGACAAAATGCCTAAAAAGATGGCCATAATCCATTCTAAATAAAGAATGCACTACCAAAATAGTAACAAGATTCATTTACGAAAAAATCATAACTAGGTTTGGATATCCTATCAGTATTATAATTGATCAAGGAATGCATTTTGTAAATAATACTATTAAATAATTCCTATATCATTTCCTAATAGATCATAACCACAACACACCATACCATCTATAAGCCAATATAATAGTTGAAGCATTCAATAAGGTGTTAGAAAAGGTACTTATAAATATATGTTCACTCCAAAAAGTAGATTGGGACCTGAAAATACTAACAACACTGTGGGATCACCGTACTACATATAATATATTGAACAAATATTCACCATTCTAATTGGTGTATGGACTTGAAGCCACAGTACCCATAAAATTTATCCTTCTAAGTTTAAGGGTGAAAATGACATTCATACTTAATGAATACTCTTAAGTACATGAAAGACTCGTTGAATTAGAAAAATTGGATGAAAAAATATTCATAGCATCTTATAATCAAAATCAAGAGAAAATGAGATAGAAAGCATGGTATGATCACCATATAAAAAGGAAGGAATTAGACATAGGGGAAAAATTACTACTATATGATAGATTATAGAAGAATCTTAGAAAGCAAAAATTTTAACAGTTAGGACCCTATATATTAAGGAGATACTATTAACAGGAGCTACAAAACTTCATCCTTTACAACACAAGGAACTGTCAGGCTATGTCAATGGAGCATGTTTAAAAAATATCATAATTAATAGAAAAAGGGACTATATAAAAAAAATATAGCATATTTGAAAACCTACAATTCAGATTGTATGACGAGGAGCAGGATGAAAACTCACAAGGGAATCCTTTCTCTACTAAGAACAAATGAATAAAATTGATACAATAAATTTCACAAAGGAGGAAGAATTCAAATCAAGACAAAAATAAAAAACAAAAATCCATGGATGGAAGGATACCTATGTAACAAAGAAACATCCATGGAGGAAATAATACCTACGTAAAGAAGAAAAAGACATGGAGGAAAGGATACTTGCGTAAAGAAGCAAACACCGTAGAGGAAAGGATACCTGCGTAACAAAGAAAAAACTGCAGAGGAAATGATTCCTGCGTAATGAAGAAAATACACAAAGGAAAGGATACCCATATAATGAAGAAAATATGCAAAGTCAAGGATACCCACATAATGACGAAAATTCATGGAGGAAATGATACCCGTGTAATGAAGAAAATTCGTAGAGAAAGGATACCCGTGTAAAGAAGAAAAAAACATAGAGAAAAGGATACCCATGTAAAGAAGAAAAAGTTATAGAGTCAAGGATACTCGCACAACAAAGTAAAACCTGTAGAACACTAAGAAAAATATGAAAAAAATGATCAAATCAAAGAAATAAAGAAGAAAGAAGATATCCGTGGAAGTAGGTAAATACTACATGACAACATAGAGCCACATAACATAATAGAAAACTCTACAAACTAAAAGGAAACGCGCAAACAAAGATAACATATTTTCCCACCCATATAACAACAAATGTAGTTGGTAGACACTTGAAAGATATAAAATAATAAAATTATAAGGGCATGATACATATAGGATAGCAAGGAAAAAAAAAAACCCAAAGGGGAAACAAACTAGGGAACAAAAAGGAGAATCACATAAGATGAAGACTCCAATTGTAGTCATACAAGAAGAGCTCCCACAACCCAAATTTAAGAATCATTCAATTAATTCCACTAAGCATGATCCCATGGGAGAATTTTCCCATATTCCATTCAAAGTTGCACATGCACGAGAAAATCAAAAGCACATCCACTCTAATATTGCAGAATATGATCATACACTATTAGAGTTTGACAAAAATTTACTACTCCAACAAAACCCAGCTACAGGATAAATGGATTGCAAGGATACTAAAAAAGAAATAGTTGAGCTAAAAATAGATTCACGGAGCTGAATTCCTTATTTTAATAGCACCGATAATGAAATTAGGGTTCTCCTTATTTGACTACACAACCAAATTCTCTATCTAGATCAACCATATCTAATCGATGCAAAAATAATTTCAAGGATTACATCCTTATGGAAAAGAGGATGCTCAACAATAAAAAAGAAGAAAACTCCCATGAAGGACACAACACGGTTGAAGGGGTTAACTATGACCAAAAGAGGAGTATGAATTGATGACATCAAAAATCATTCCCTTAGGTATTCCGCCAAGGCCATTTGTCTGAAAAATTTACATACAAATCTTGAAGATGGAGCTCATGGACTTAGTGCCCAAATTACCCTAGATATCGTAATTTCATACTATGAATACAATCTATGTGAACTATTAGTCTTTGAATTTCATGAGAACACTAGTAAAATCAAGGAAGGTAAACATACCTTCTATTATGGGTCTGTTTTATTATATTTGGCCATGTATTTCAACCAAAACCTCCTTGCCCAAACAAAACTAGTTGAATGGTAGCTAGATACACCTATTACAGAATAAATTTCAGAATATATGAATAAAATGGATCCGGTAGTCCAAATTACATCCTTGATAGGATGGAAAAACAATATTAGACAACTATTAGCAAACAAATAAATGATATCAGAACAAATAATTGTAAGATATGAAAATGAAGTGATCTTCATTAGAGACATATATTATACATATATCAGACCCTTCATTCCATGCACTTGACACATAGCCTCATTTCTCTATGAAATATTTGATGAACTGGTCGCCACAACCATATAAGCAATAAGAAACCTTGTAGTGGATCCAAGGAAGCCCTCACCTTCTAATATTAATGAGGTAATTGCAGAAACTTGGGAGGAATTTTAGAAAAAATCTAGAACAATATGGAAAAATAGAAAAAATAACAATGGGGACTAAAACATATAAAAGAAGATCAACTAAAGATAAAATTCCTCCTGCCCAAGCCACAAAATGCAAAAATATAAAGGCTATAAGAAAATAGATAAAAGAGATAGAACATAGTGAAGAAGAAGAAGATTCACAAGAAACAATATAACTATCTGAATCAGAAGAGGAAGAAACTCCTTCTCCCTTATTTTCAGCATCAACCATACCATGGGAAGCATCAAGGCCATAATTATTAGGAGAATTTAAACCTAGGGAAGAGACAAAATTATCCAAACTTTTATATGGATATTATAAGACATGTTTAACTCTAGGTGGTGTCTCAAATGTGGCACAACAATATTTCGTAGGCACAGGAATGGAATAAGTGGAAATAGTAGAAGCTAATATTTATTATATGAATAAGTTTGAATTAATAATATAATATATCATTCAACTCCTCCCACATGAATTACTTAAGTAAATTTAGGTACAACAAGATATAGAGGAAGAAAATAGACTGCAATCTCTTTGGAAAGAAATAAAACAGCTGAAAGAAAAGAAGAAGAGGACTAGTATAGTTGAAACCTACATGGAGGAGGTAGAAGAATTAATAAGGCTCATTGGAAAAACATAGGAAGAAAAATAAGATGAATAAAGGAAAACCATAGTAACATCTAAAAATAAGGAATAAGCAGAAGTTGTTGTAAAATAGGAAACAAAGCTATAAAACAAAAAGATAAAATAAGAGGTAGAATAAAGAAATAAAGAAAAAAAAATCAAATAAGAGGAGTAATAGAAAGAAGAAAAAACCAGAGGATGCAATCAGGCAAAAAACAGAAGATAAATTACAAGAATAAGAATAGAAGAAAAAAGAGGAAGAAAAACAATAGAATGAAAGAGAGGAAGAGAAACAAAATAAGGAAAGAGAGGAAGAAAATAAAAGAAAGAAAGAGAGGAGGAAAATCAAAAGAAGGAAAAAGAGGAATATAAAAAAGAAAGAAGTGGAGGTGAAGGAAAGAAAGAGAAAATAAGAAGAGGATAAGGAGAGAAATATAAAAGAATAATAAGAGAATGAAAAAAAATAAAAATAAAAAGAAGAAAAAGAAAGAAAGAAGAAATAAGAAGAAGAGAAAGAGGAAAATGAGAAAGAAGAACAAGAAAAGAAGCAGGAACAAACACAAGAAGATGAAGCAAGAAGTAACTATGAAAAACATAAAATTAAGAAGGAAGATGGAAAATAAAAATTAAGGAGATAAACAAATATAGATGAGGGAAATAATAATAGGTACCACCATCAACACCATCTAAACTAAGCAAAATTAGCAGTAGCACGGTACCCTGCACAGTCTCCTAGATATCCATTAACAAAGATCAAACAAGTCCTCTAATAGATAATAAAAGAACAATCTATACAACTGAAATAAGGGGTGTGGGTGGTGGAGCAAACACAAGAAGGGTATATGGTACACTTGCATAAAATCTCACCCCTCCAAAAATATATATGCATTCAACTACTATATCAAATCATAAAACAAGACTAGATGAAGAGATATGTAGACATGGAAGAATCTAGGAATAGAATACTCGCATCTATTCAAGAAGAAAAGAAACACATTAAAAATTGATTCCTGTATACAAATAGAAATAGAAACAAAACAGGAAATAACAGAGATGATAGTAGGCATTACTACAATCCAAGAACATGAAAAGAAAAATATCCAAGAAGAAGCTATAAAGGAATGCAAGGACCTAATCATACAACCACAAGTTGTGGAAAATCAAAAACATAGAAAGGAGATGCAGGAGTGATCCATAGGGATCCAAGAAAACACACCATTTCGTTAGTTCATCAGCACTAAGAAGGAGAAACAAGAAAAGTTAATAAAATGAGGTAAACAGAGGTTCTCAAAGGAACCACCGCTCTGTGAAGAGTGGTGGTTTTAGAACCTCCACCCTGCAAGGCCGGAAGTCCTAAAACTGCCACCCAGCTAGGTTAGTAGTCTTGCGACTGCCGGTCTACTCAGGGCAGTGATCTTGACACTTTCAAATAGAAAAGACTAATGGAACGTGAATGGACACAAATTTGAAGTGCCCAATTGTTTCTCTTCCCCTTCCATGCCATTTCACATCCTCCAATGCATGGGAGGACATGGGAAGTCCTATAAATGCATGAAAAGAGAAAGAGGATGGGCATTCAAAGATCTAGAGAGATTGAGAAACAGAGTTTAATGAGATCAGTGAGAAAGATATTCAGTGCTGGAGTGGAATTATAGGAGCAAGGTGTAGAAATAGAGAAAGCAAGTAATTAGAGAGAAGGTTTACATTGTTTCTTATTTTCATACTTATTGTAATATGTAATTGTCTATATTAGACCAATAAAAGTGGCAAGAAAGAGCAATTTCCCTTCCCGACTGGTTTTCCTCTATTATAGGTTTCCTAGGATAAAATTGTTGGTGTTGAAGTTTTAATTATTTCCTTCTCTACAATTTCCTTTCTATAGCACTAGATTATCAATCACGAATCTCTAATTTTCAAGAAAATCTATCATTTTCCAAATTTGAAAGTAGAACAACATAGTTTTGTGATTTGTAGAGGTCCAAAGTATAAGTTTATGGATCATTTTGGTATCAGAGATAATTATATATCCAGGACTATGGTGTTCAAATCTTTCTTGTGATTTTGTATGATAGTGACAAGGTCCAAAGGAGAATAAGTTTTACCTTGCGAGCCAGATATTTCTACGAAGAAGTGGAAATAGAGAATTCAAGCTCAAATGGAGGAAGAGAACTTAGTCTGTAGAGTCGAAATGCTAGAGACCATGATGGATAGATTGCATAGAAAACAAGAAGAGCTTTCAGATCTGCAAAAAGACGGCTTTAGTTAAGCAAGATTCCATGGAATCAATGGTTCGAGCACTAGCCAAAAAATTCGGTATTGGAAAAAGCCACGAAGAGGAAAAATGGGAAGAGCATGAAGAGACACCAATTGTAAGTGAGAAGGTAAAATCTGCACATACACCTTTTAAAGTTGAAACAAAAGTGGAAATAAAGAATTTTAAAGGACAAGTAGATGCAGAATTACTGGATAAATGGCTAAAACAATTGGAAGTATACTTTAGTGTGCATAATTTCAGTGAGGCACAAAAGATCACCTTTGCATACGTCTCAAAATGGAAGGTCGTGCTCTAGTTTGGTGGGAAACCCATCTAGCCACTTGTGAGAAGAAGAAACGTCCTATTTTCATTACTTGGAAAGGTTTTAAAGAATTGATAAGAGCTAACTTCTATCCTATTGGCCATAAGACTGACATGATGATTAAGTGGTAGTACTTTAGACAGGGCATCGGTCAAAGCATGTAAGACTACACTATGGAATTTTGGAGACAAGCCATGTTGCTTAATATGGACTTGGAGGATGAGGAAATTCTGACCAAGTATTTAGGAGGACTTCACACTCACCTTCGGAGGAATGTAATCTCCATGAATCCTAAGGATCTGAATGAAAATTTTATACAAGCATACTAAATTGATGACGAGAATAAGCAAGGATAAATAGAGCCAAAGGGAGACTAGTCAACAGAACAGTAGGAAAAAGAACAAGGGAAGACAAGTACCAGAGGTAAATGGAAAGGTAAACATGCCGCTAATGCTTTGCATACTTGTAAAGATCCTAAGAATTTTTGTAAGAATTTTGATGTAAATGGACATACTAATGCCACATGTTGGAAGTTGCATTCAGAATTACACCCAAAGCACCAAACCAAGGATTCCAAGAAATCTATGGCCACTGTGAAGACAGAAAGAGAGGTGGAGATTGAGGATGATTCAGATGTAGACGAGAGGTTGGGATGCATGGCCACTAATATGTACATGGCAGAAGATATGAGTAAGCTATTTCAAATAAGAATCCAAATCAAGAAGACTAAGGTAAATGCTTTATTAGATTTTACTTCTCAGTCAAATTTGATTTCTGATGTAGTTCTTGAACAAATTGGTCTAGATACTTATGTGCATCCACATCCATACCCACTAGGATGGGTGAAGAAGGGTGTAGAAATACAAGTTACAAGGAAGTGTAAGTTTTAGTTTAGGATAAATACCTAATATATAGATGTATTAGAGGCTGATATTATTCCACTTGATGCATTTGACGTTGTCTTCTGGAAGTCCTTACTTGTATGCTCAGGGATGGCATGTTCACAAGGAGGGAGAACCGGTATAGATGGGTCAAGGATGGAGTCATTTTTAACATCGAGGCACACTAGAGAAAATCAAAGATGGCTATGGTAAGTGCCAACCAAGCACCAAGACTTGTTTAGAAAAATCATCAGTTTTGTTTGCTTTCATTGGAAGAAAATCAAAATGGACGTGAGAGCACATATATTTCTGACCAAAGGATGGAGAATTTGGATAGCACTTGTCAGTTTTTACAGAAGAACCACCACAGGAACTGACTCATTCAAGAAGCAAAACAAACTTCCACTATGCAGTCACTGTATCTACCTATGGATTCACTAGACTTAATCATGGGGAAGAAAGATGAAGAGGAGATACAAGGAATGATGGTGACTATAGCAACAACGTACTTAGAGAGGATTTGGCCAATCCATCTCAAGAGATAAAGACAGGAAAGGACTAAACCACTATAGTATGGGACCTTCTCCATACTTGAGCAGGTTGGAGAAGAAACCTTTAGGCCATACTTCATACAGATGCACGTGATAGTAAGTTGTAAGAGCTCGCATCCACTAATGCCATCTATGCATGACAAAGAAGGAAAGATAAAAAATTTTCCTTCCAAAGAGATTTGTACTCAAGGAAACTCTGAGGAGGATGTAGCACTGGAACAAGAAACAAGAGATCCACAGGAGTCTTGGCAAGTTAAATGAGAGAAGACACCAAGGCAAACCCAGCAACACTCGAATGAGCATGAGAGGGAGTTGATTCCTCTACCACTCCCCCATTAAGATTTTTTGGGACCACAAACCTCCTAAGTAGGGGAGGTATGACCCATAGGGATCCATAAAAATAGACCACTTCATCAATTCCATCATCACCAAGAAGGAGAAAAAAGAAAAGTGAACAAAATGAGGTAAACAGAGGTTCTAGAAGGAACCTCCACTATGTGCAAAGCAGAGGTTTCAGAACTGCCACTCTGAAAGGGTAGTGGTCCTGAAATCACTGCCCAGCTAAGGTGGGTTTATGACCACCGGTCTACTCATGGTGGTGGTCCTAACAATTTTTAGCAAGAAAATAAGAATGGAACATGAATGGACATGAATTTGAAGTGCCCAATTATTTCTCTTCCCCTCCATGCCCTTTCCCATCCTCCAGTGCATAGGAGGACATGGTAAGGCCTATAAATGCATGAAAGGAGAAAGAGGATGGGAATTCAAACATCTAGAGAAATCGAGAAGTAGAGTTTAATGAGATCAATGAGAAAGATCTTTAGTTTTGGAGTGGAATTATAGGAGTAAGGTGCAGAAACAAAACAAGAAAGTAATTAGAGAGAAGGTTTACATTATTTCTTATTTTTATACTTATTATAATCTGTAATTGTCTATATTAGACCAATAAAAGTGGGAAGAAAGATAATTTTCCCTTCCCGACTGGTTTTCGTCCATTGGAGGTTTCCAGGATAAAATTATTGGTGTTAAACTTTTGAATTATTTCCTTATCTACAATTTCCTTTCTATAGCACTAGATAATTAGTCACGAATCTCTAATTTTCAATAAAATCTCTCATTTTCCAAACTTGAAAGTAGAAAAACATAGTTTTGTGATTCGTAGAGGTCTAAAGTATAAGTTTACGGATCATCAAGTAGCCAACATTTCAGATAAAATGCCAAGTCTAACATACTATGCATTTTATACCATACGGAGTGGATAAGTTTGAATCCAATTCACCTTTATAGTAGAATTTGTTTATTACATTCTGAAACAACAACTGCATAAATTATCTACATATCATTATATAATGAATACAAGGATTTTATTCATAGAATATATATAAAATATTATTCAAAAAAATATCAAACTAAGAAACGTTAAATCTATTCCACATCATAATATGTGCATGATCTATTTAAAATTATCAAAACCATGGACTCTAAACTTTAAGGATTTAATAAGTCTATTGTATCAAGTTTACAACAAAGCTTGAGTAATATGTCAATGAAATCTCCCCATTGAGATTCCTTCCAATCGATTCATGAGATTTCACATAGTTTAGGACTCATTGATAGATCAGAGATAACATTTATACTTTTATCTAGTTCTGAAAAAATGTTACTTCTTAGATCAATTATATGAATCCCCCAATTCACAGATAGGAAGTTTATAATTTACAAAATGAATTTTTTAGGCATTTTCATGACGGCCTGTAAAAATCTAGGAAATATAATGCACATCACCTACTCTACCTTACACCACATCTAGCAGTTAAAGGAAATTTGATACCTAAATTTTCCTGAAGGGTTTCAGATAGAAATAAATGTCATTGTCAGTTAGTTCTCATCATATTCTATGAGAAAACATGCATTTTTTATTGGGATAAAGTTGAAAATTCTTTCTTCAAACATCATAATTTTGGGATATTTTTCATTCAATCATCTATTACAATCTTTGTCTCTCAAAATTCTTCATCTCATGATGAATTTTTCTTAGACTATTCTAGCTCCATGGTAGACAGCTCAACTAGCTTCTAAATAGGACTAAGTCATCCGTAAGAAGGCTCACACAAATGCCTCTAATCAAAGCAAGAATGGATAATATTCATCTAATAAACCTCGACAAGGTCATGACCAAAAGAATTCTTATGGATTAGTTGTATGACCTATATCTATTGTACTTCATCCAATGTCTATGATGTACACACCTGAGATAAATATGTCCTACCAGTCAAACTTGACAAATTATACTATATAGAGAATTTTTTGTATGTTCACTATGAATTAATGCATATACAAATATGAATTTAAACAATGATTAATGATTGGAGAGAAATTTTGTTGAAAACTCGTAGATTTATGCATTAATTTTTCATCAATTTTTTCAACCTTTATCTTTACTTTCCAAGTCCTTATCAGGATGACTTGTTAACCCTCACACTGTTGTTGAGGCTTAAGGCCAACATCATCTTTCATATTTCTAGGTATAAAATCTAGTACTTTCTTAAACTTATCCATGATAATTACTTGCCATTTATACTGAGGTACATTATACGGGTACAATAGTTTCCTTTCTCATGATAAATGATCCACATTAACTCCATATCTTTGCATTCTAAGATTTGAGCTACATAATCTTGTCTATGTCCATTTTCATTCCCTTCCTTGAAAATATTATACTCCTTTTATATTAGCCAATAGTTTTGTTACCCCGAATGACCTGAATAAGGTGCATCATGAAATTCCTTAAGTACTTTAGTTCTTAATTTGTTTTTATCAAAGGCGCATATACTCTACAGAAATCATACTTAAATTCCATTTGCTTCAAATTTGAAACCATCATACATCTTATCACTAGGATTATTTTCTAATGTTGTTTTAACTTGCCAATAGTAAGGATCAAACTGAATTTGTTCTCTAACTTTATATTTAAATTGGTTTCTTAAAGTAACAATACCATAAATATGATTCCTACGGATTAAGGCATATGCTACACGGTTTTCCTTTCCCTTTATGTAATTATGTTAAAATCATATTGTTATAAAAATTCCAATCACCTATTTTGTCTTGTGTTCAAATTTTTGTGTTAAGATGTATTTCAAACCCAAGTGGTATGTTTTCAATTCAAAAGGATTTTCCAACATATAGTTTCTTCAATCTTGAAATGCATGCATGATAGTAGACAACTCTAAGTCATAAAGATCATGTTATTTTCATGCAATTTTAGTTTTCTGATCTCAAAGGCCACTACATATTCATTTTAAAGAAGGACTCCACCTAATCCTTAACTAGAAGCATCAGTTACTATTGTGAAATTTCCATTTGGATCTGCAACCTTAAAATTTTGATATGAAGTTAGCTTTTATTTTTTTAGAGGTGACAAAGACTGGGGGGTGATTCAGTCCCCAATAAAACTTTCTCACTTATACTTAAAACCCTAAACACACAATCCCATGAAGCACACACATCAAAGAATATATTATTCACAATGAAATAAACTCAATGCAAGGATCACAAGATAAAATCAAAACCACTTATATTGATTCTCAAATCATATCAACACACTTCTATTAATATTCAAATAATATTATAATGAATAATCTCTTCAATAATGATCAACAAGATAAAATCATGAGCTCTCAAGATAATCACCCTTGTCTCATGAACACATATAAAGATATATTTCTTTGAAAATTATAATAACTCAATATAAGATCTGAAGATTCTTGAGAAATGTGAAAATGACATCAATAAGATATGATTGTATCATCCAAACAAAAATATCCAAATCTTCCCTCCTTCTCTAACTTGCTCTCAAAGAAACACTGCCATCTTTGATTTTCTAAAATCCTAAAATGAAATTCCATGGGTTTCGGGTTATACCCAAGGGGTTTTTCTTTGTAGCAAAGGGTTCTTAAAAATATTTTTACCATTATACCCAAAACCTCATCTTTATAAGCTCTCCTTGATTAAAATTAAAAATAGGTTGGTTTCCCTCCACTTACATGACCAAACCATCTTAAACACATCCCATAATAATCACTATAACATTCACAAATGAACCATATAGGTTGGCCTTGCAAAAACACTTCATCCATGCACCAAAAATCCTAAAAACCCTTTCATTGGAATGAAAACATCCCCTCATTCCAAAACCATGCTTATTCATGACCCAAAAAATATAAGAATGATTAAAATAACATTTAACATCCATACATTGTCATAATTTATCTCAACTAGTCAAATTATTTCGTTTAATGGGCCTAGTACTCTTTGTTCATCTCAAAATTGTTGTTTCCTACTCCCTTCAAGACCCTGGAAGCTTCATTATGCCACCAAATGACTTAGAATAAAACAAACCATACCATATAAAAAATTTATGAAAATTTTAGATCATGTAGATCAATTCTAATAAATTTAGAAGCCTTGAAACAATCACCTGCTCAAACAACAACTACATTTGTCTTCACCAAATCAACTTGCCGAAAAATCTATTTTCAAATATTTTCTCATAAAACATTTATAGGAATATTATAGACATATAAATGGATTAATTTAATTCCAAATTCTTCCATATTCATATTCCAAGTGACATCAAGCATCACTCAATCCATCTCATGCTTCGAATAACTCAAAACTTTCATAAAATCACATCTTATTCTGCACTAGCAAAAACCTTCAAGGAAAAATAATGACCTGTAAAATATAACATAACACCTAATCATGAGACAAGTCTCATATCAATAGAAATATATATGAATTATCTTCACAACACATTTTTAATCACCTCAAAATTCTACCTGGAGCTCTAGATATGCTTACTTAATGAAACACTACTTTTAAGGCCTCAAAACTACCCTTTGAACAGTTAACCTAAATGGAGCTCAAATGACCATGTACCTACATGACCATGCATTTAAATCTATTTAGACATAAATATCAACTCACATACATTAAATAAAATTAATTTATCATGGAACTCTTTTGGAAAACCTTGTACGAAAACATTTTTCTTCAAAACTTGACCTATTTGAGTGGGGTACACTCATCAAAAATACCTCATCCATACCTTTATAGAAATATGAAGGTGTATTCTACATGTTATAATAAATAATTTTTCACTAGAAATCAAAATAGACTCACTATACCTCTTCTTCTACAAGCTGCTCCTAGTTACGGTTTAGCTAGGGTTTAAAACCACTTTTTCTTCTTAACCTTAGTTCATTAAAACCTGATGATGAAAAGACCTCATTATTTTTGTTAAATCTTATAGAATCACTTTATAACCATCCTTGAAAGCCACAAGGTCCCATGAAAATCCCACAATTCATGGTGAGCATAAGAAGTTCAAACTCGAGCTAGAAATTGCCTTATTCTTGACCATGTTTTATCAAAAACCTCATAACATGAAAACTACTCATTATGGAAACCTTATTTTTTTTCCAAAAGAACACAGAAACACCCTAATAACATCTCAAATCATCATAAATTAATCACCATCTCTAAAATATTCGATCTATTGAGACTTACCTAGCTACTCCTTAGAGTTTTACATTGTAGAAGCTAAGGTCAACTAGAATAACACTACAACTCATCATGAAATCACTCAAAATTACCAAAAAATACCTATTACACCATGATATACCAAAATTCATGCATCCATGAGCTCATATAGCTCCAAAACGTAATCTCATACCTCCTAGCATCAATGTCGGCTCCAAATAAGCACTTGTACCATAGTCAAACACCTATACCTACTCCATTCCACTGATGTGAGTTACCAAGAACTCTCCAAACATGTTATCCATCATGCCAAAATTCTTTCCAGGCATTCAAGAAGCTCATAACATCATGTAACATCACCTAGGCGCCTGAATAGGCTTGCAAGAGAAAAAAATCCTCACTGAACCTTGTTGTATCTTTATGAACTCACCTAAACTAGCATATCAACACCATCCAAAACATCATCTATCCCTAATCCATCATTTAATTTTTCATTAATTTTGTTTTTCATCAATGAAAACACCTGTAGGAGCACATGCTAACAATCTCCTCCTTTGTCATTAATGGAAAACTACCTGAACTTCTCCCCCTTTTTCCATTAATGAAAAATGCATACCTGTAGCAGCATGTTATTCACCTTCTTCATCTTCATAAATTTATTTTGGCTGAAAACATCAACCAAAGGTCTCCACCTAGCACAAAACCTTTAAATTTACCTCAAAATCTGATTTTTCCTTCATTTCAAGCATCCAATCACCGTGTTCCCCTGGGATAAACCTTTACATCATTTGAAAACATCAATAAGGCATGAATACTTCATTTACTTACCTCATTTTTAGTCAAGACACCACATTTCACCTCCTAGGCATGCAAGAATGAACATTTTTCACCTCAAACCCTATTTTAGCCTTCATGTGTGTAGACACCTATAGTTTAGCACAAGCAATTTAAATACTTAAATTGTACTACTTATACCCTTTCCCGCAAATCAACAACATATCTTCAATATCACACATTTTCTCTTCCATCATCATTAATTAGTTACATTACGTTAGTTAATTAACTCTTCTATCCAACAAGCGAGGTCGATTAACGACCTTCCGTTGATCAACTCCCCCTTCTACCTAGTTTAATTAATTATTTCTTAATTAATTAGGCTTCCCCTTCTACTAGATCAATAAATCATCATTTATTTTAGTAAACCCTTCTTGTCCCTCTCATATTCTAAATCTTACTAATTATTCCTCTAAAAATCTTTTATAAGATTGCACACCTATTAATTAATCACTTTGGTTAATCAATAAACCCCCTTAACTCCCATGATTCACTAGAGGACAAATTAAACTCTCCTAAAGTAAACTCAACCTCTCCTAAATGATGTCTATCCATAACTAGCCTATATCTTCTATTATCCCACATAAAATACGATGCAAAGCTTCTTGAGTCTAGAGGGTTATATGAAGAACCCTCCTGGTACCTTTCTACTTACACCTTACATGTATATAACTAAACTATAGGCATTTCATCTTAGAGAATATTTCATTTGAGATAATAACATCATTCTTTCATTTCATCCATCCAATATTTTGGTTCATATGGAGATAATAAAAATGGTCTTGTAACCATGTTTTGATGAGCCTCCATTCCCAAACCCTTGAAGATCAAACAACCAATTTTGATTTTCATGGATCTATCTAGGTTCATTCATTTGTTTTGGTGATCAAAAGAGTAGATATTCAAGTTCTTATCATATTAGTTTGATTTAAATTTCAATTTCTAATGCATAATGTTGGTATTTAGTCTCTTTAAGCTCTTAGCATAATGATATTTACTTATTTAACTTAGTTTTCAAACTATTAAGGTATTAGTTTCAATTCTCTTAGCTTATTTAACTAATGCATTGATACATATGTCATGCCCAGTGGGACTTGATCCATAGTCCCTTTGATCTTAATTAATTTTGATAGTTTTCTCATTTTTTTACTAACCCATATCATATGAATATGAAATAAATTGAGATTCTTAGTTTGCTTCATCATCTTTATATGTATTAGATCTCATTTTTTTATTTATTGTGATGGGTTACTCTTTGATTTGAGATAATTTGAGAAAAAATTGAGATTTTTGAAGTTTCCTACGTCATTTCCTATGTTCTTGATGTCATCTCCAGGTATAGGCGTATAATGAAAAATTTATAAGGGGCACATACAAATCAAAACTTGAGCATACACATCAAAATTCTAGCATACATAACATAAGTCAAGCATCTACATTTTGTTGTTAATCGTACCCTGCTAGCTTTTTGGTTAGGCTAGTGTATGCATTTAAAGTCCCACATATACATGATTATGCTAGCATACATGATATTTTGTCCTCTTTGTTTTTATAGCCTTTTTTTTGCTAGCGTATGCATCTAAATCAATGCATAGGCGGTATACTTGAGCGTACACATCTGATAGTGTTGATGCTTTTAACTTGTTGAATCTACAAGTGTATACATCAAAATTTAGGTGTATACAAATCTCTGGCTAAGTACCTATTTAGCCCACTGTAAGTTTTAACAGAGGCACGTAAACATCCTAAAACATGCGTACACACCCAAAGTTTAGCGTAGGAATAAAAGTATAGAGTTGGTATTTACTTTAAAATTTGTAAAAGCATGTTTTCTGGATGTACTAACTCCTTGCAGGTTTAAATTGAAGATTAACTTCTATTTTGCAAGGAATATTTGCATGTTTTTTGGTAACTTGGTTTTTTTAAAGGTCAATGAATTTTTCGTGCTTAGTTAGGATATTGGATTTGTGTATGCTCTTCTCTCACACCTTTTAGGTGATCTTGGGAATCATAAACAATTTCTATATCTTTTCTTACTTTGAAAAATACTTGTTGCTAAAGGAAAGAATGTCAAATTTGGTTAAAATGAATGAATTTTGTGTTTAAATTGATTACTTTCCATTGTTAATTCCATAGTTGGATTCTACATTGTGTATGCTCTTCTCTTACATCTTAGGATGATCTTGAGAATCAGAAATGGTGTTTTATCCTCTTTTTGTTGGTGTAAAACTACTAAATACATTGTGCAGGACCTAAATGCCTTTTAAAGAAAGGTGGTTCAAAACATAAAACTACTAATGCATTTTCCATGTAGGTTCCTAAAATGGTGTATAAGCAAACCACATTAAGAATAAAATATTAAAAAAACATACCATAATCAAAAGACTGTATTTGTAGGTTTGGATAAGGGTACGCCCTGTCCTCTTAACTAGGAAATAACCCCTTTGGCATAAGACTTAAGCTACAACTATTGGGGTGGTCCTAGGAACCCCAAAGTAGTCCACGTAAGAGGGAACCTTGTGGAAGAAACGGGAAGTGCTCTACACACCTACTTGAGTAGTATAAAAGTGAGATTTAGCATCAAAGTTATATGTATCACAACCCTAGTGAGAACACATGATGAACACATTTATTTCTCACTGTGTTTGAAGGGGGTAAATTAAATCCAAGATAATCCTTGGGAAACCTTGGCAAACCAAGATCACATTAGATAAATTTTGACACCTAGTTGAGTGAACCACCTAGGAAGCCAGCTTGTCTAGGAGCTAACTTTGACCATATCAAAGATGACTTGAGTTGAAAGCCATCGCAAAGGGATAAATTTCTCAGAGTCGAAACCTTATTTTTCTAACAAGGGGAAACTCCATTAAATTTCAAATGGCATGTCATTCATCATGAATATTGTGAAGAATTACTTTTTCTTAGTTTTTCACATGCCCTAAGGTGAGGCAAAACTCTGCCGAACTGAATCCAAACTCTCTTCAACCCTAATTTTTCTACTTCGATCACTTTCTTTTGAAACTTTGTTGAGCAATAGAAGAGTAACTACTCATGTGTTCCTAATTAATTATATTCACCAATTTTTTGTTTTTTTATGCTCATCCATGTTTGCAGTTGAGTTGTTGAACATCTAAAGTGTGTGGGAATGTTTTCATATCATTGGTATCCTATTTTATCTTAATATCCAATTCAAGATCATCATTGTAGTTAGGATTGTTTCTTCACTAGACATATCCTTTGAACTATTACATTGTTTTTATTTTATCATCAAAATTTTGATACTTACGTCTTGTTTCTTGTAAACTTGGCCTAAGTGTTTCTATTGTAATGTTACGATATGCACACCCTAACAATTCCTTGGTATACTCTAGCATTAGTTTTATTTCAAATGTTACCTTGATTTTGAAAGGTGTTGTTACCTGTTTGCACATTGTATCAATATTATTTTTATATTAATACCTCACTTTTTCATAAAGTTTGGTTAACACATCTTAGTGGTATTGTTGTGTTTTTTTATCTTCTAACTCCCACTTTTTGATATATAGGTATTAGTTGGATTCAAACTCACTTTACATATACTTTGTTTATAAATCATATCAACCTCTTTTTATTACTTATGCGTTGTTCATTTTATTGAACTTGACATAATTGGTGACATTTCTTTTATCATATTTAAATGTCAAACTATCACTTGGAAACAAGCATAGGAATTACCTCATTTTATTGATTGGTTTTGAACAAACATTATGTGATTGAGTCTTGTTTGTCATTTTTCACTTATTCATTTACGAAAATAACTTTGAACTATTGACATTCTTTGACATTCATATATTTTCACTTAGGCTTGACCAATACCTTTTGAACAAATTTAAAACACCTTAGTGCAATTCTTATTCATCATGGCCCCCAAAATAATACTAGGAGCTAAAATAAAAGCAATTGAAAAACAAACATGGGAGACATTAAATAAACAAGGGTCAAATCCCTTTATTGGTCATGTTTTAGGGTCCATATTTTCCCCAGAAAAAGAGACAGAAGAAATGGTAGATCATAGTGGTGATGAGATAGGGTCACCACACATGTAGTTTGATTTTGACCCCTCCCTATTAGATGAGTTTCTTTTCATAAACAAAGATAGGGTACTTGCGAGAGTGGTGGAATTAGGTGCTAGAATGCAACCAGAACATGGATCTATTCCACCCACAAATGAGGCTAATGAGAAGGAACCAATTCTCATCAACATGGATGAAATCTTAGCACATGGACATGCTTCCACATCAAATGTAGGAAATGACAACATGGGGGGTTATAAAATTCCACATATCAAGGTACCACGTAGAGTAAGAATAGAACATGGAACAACCCCCATTCAATGAAAATGAAAAAGAACATCATGAGGAAGAAGTCACTATACCACAAAAAATTTAGAACCTTAGTTGACAACTAGATTTACTAACATCTCATGCACAAGAATAAATAAACAAAAGTATACATCGAGAGAAACCTAAGGTCAAAAATAGTGAGCTTCATATAGAAAACAAATAAGGTGAAACATCAAAAAATAGTCTCTTGTATATACCTTATTCCCCCATGAAAGACCAAATTCTTTCACAAGAAATAAAATCTATGAAAGAAACACTCACAAGCCTTCAAGAAAGCAATGGGGGACATAACAAAAGATATCAATATAAATATTTATGCCCTCATCCATTTGATAAGACTATGTTTCTTCAACCCTTTTTGTAAGAAATTTGATATGCAAAAATTTGATAAGTATAGAGGGAAAGGTGATCCATGGGATCATGTTAAATAGTTTTATATGGCATGCCAAGAAGTGGCATACAATGAAAATAACCTCATAAGAGTCTTTCTAAAAAATCTAGGGGGACAAGCCTTAGAATGGTTTACTCGCTTACCTCATGGGTTTATCTTCACATGGCACAAACTAGTAGAGAAATTTGTGTGACATTTCTCATACAATATGGAAAGTGACATAGCCATGGATGACCTATGTAACACTAGACAACATCCAAATGAAACCTTCACAAGTTCCTGAAAAATATGGTGGGGCCTAGCTACCCGCTTCACTTGCTCATTTCCTGAAAAACAACTTGTTAGCATATTTGTAGAAAATATAAATCTAGACATCACCTTTCATTTAAAAATGCATTGTGTTTAGAGTTTTGAAGATTTCATCAAGAAGGGCATATAAATAGAAAATTCCCTCATTGCAAAAGGGAAAATCAAATCATCGTAAAAAGATAATCAACCTACCAAACCCACAAACAAGCCAAATATTGTTAACTAAAAAAATAATGTGGTAAGATATGGAATCATGGATTCCAAACATATATAAGCGATCCAAGTTGGTCAAAATTTTAAATTGACCAATGGACTGATCTAGCCACTAGTCAAATGTAAAATGATCACTCCTCTTATGGGCTCTTTGTCTGTAATCTTAAAATAATTAGATGTATTCCACATGGTAACATATCCTATGACAAAACCCTTTGAAAAAAATGCTCCTAAACATCCATGGTGCAAAGAGCACGAATATTTCAACTTCCATCATGTCAAGGGCCATGAGATAGATAAATTCCTAAGACTACACCATTATATCCAAGATCTTATCGATAGCGAGGACATAGAAGTGGATTCACCAGAATCAAATCAAACAACCAATCAAAATATGGGAATATTCAAGGAACCATTCTTGAAGCATGGTAAACCAATTGAGAAAAATTCAGATCAAGGATAGTCATCCCAAAGCTACAAATCCACAAAATATATGTATACCAAAAGTGATATCAATCATTATGACTCACTCATTGGATGTGTTTGCTGTTCTGATGAGCATGTGAATACCATTAGGATCAAGGGAAAATATTACACTGTGGTAACAAGGCATACTCATCTCATTATCTCAAAACCTCCTCTGTCTACCCCTTAAGATGGTTAGTACAATATCCTAGAGAAACTTGAGAATACATCTACGAAGATTTCAATCTTAGATCTTCTCAAGATATCAAACATACATAAATACATCTTATACAAAACCCTCAAGGGGTCAAGAGTTTCAATGGAATTATATTGTTCATGCCTAAAATTTGTGGTGGAAAATATTACACCTAGCAAATGCATTGCTTTTAACCATACATAAATCCCTAACGAAGATCATACACATGACCTTCCTCTTTATATAGAATTATTTGTTACTCACCGAAAGATAAAGAGGGTTCTTGTGGAAAACTGGTCAGGACTGAACATATGCACATTGAAACTAATCAAATAGTTGGGACACACAAAATAAGATCTAGAGTCCCAAATTATAACCATAGTTGCATACAACAACATGAAGTGGGAGTCAGCTGGAAAAATAAAACTGCCAATAAAAGTAGGGCCTACTCGCCACAACATAAAGTTTCATGTATTATAATTGGAGCTTCCATAGAACATGCTTCTTGGCTACCCATGGATCCATGTCATGCATGTCATACCATAAATGTTTCATCATTGTATTCAATTGAAACATGAGGGACACACTTTTACCATTCAAGGTGACCCAAAACCCTTCTCTCACTGCAGAGATATCAACAACTTTATGCATAGAGGTACATATACATGTTCCTCTGCTGATATTTCTATTCCCCTTCAATTATAAGCTCTTGATTCATGGGTAGATTTTGAATCCCTAAGTTCTTGTGCTCACGAGGCTTCTACATATACCTCTCCCTTCAATTCATTTGAGATTAAAATCCTTGAGTATGGTTATGGAGAAAACAATGTTCAACAAGCTCTCCTGGTTTCGGAACTATCTTTGTCACTAGAAACAAGAGGCAAACCCAAATATCACTTTAAATGGCTTAGAGATGAATGGAATATTGGGACATTCTTACTTGGTGAACTACTTGTAGAATATAAATTTATGAACCCACCTACAACTGGGTCGCCAAGGGCACTAAGCCTACCTGCTAAAAAATTCCAGAATACACAAAGTCTAGTAGAATGATGTTTTCTATGGGCTACAAAGGC
Organism: Taxus chinensis; assembly: GCA_019776745.2. Lineage (NCBI taxonomy): Eukaryota > Viridiplantae > Streptophyta > Pinopsida > Cupressales > Taxaceae > Taxus > Taxus chinensis. The sequence goes on from CM034154.1 coordinate 490,274,256, forward strand.
CTTAGATGTGGAAAGTTTGAACAAGGAGTAAGGGAACTAGTCCCACTTCCACATTTCAAAACTGAAAGTTATGGTATAGGTATTTGGCCATATGGTTTGCACCCCATGTATAAATATGCTACCTCCTCTGAACATGAGGATAGCTCTATTTATTTGGATAGTGACACAGATTCTCATTCTAGACAATACGAAGATTTTTCCTCCATGAACCATTTCATGGGTACTGTTGTCCTTACCATAACCCCTATCGATCCTAAAATTTACCTAATGCTCCCTACCCTTGTCGATTGGGACAAACAACGTCATGCGCCATTAGACCTCTCTAAGAATGACGAGGCTATTACAGAATTCATGGGCATACATGATAACATTCCTATTAGAGATCATAAGAAAAGTTTCTTCATTGACCTATATACTTGTGCATACATCGGAGAGGAAGAAGAGCTTTGTGGTTAGAAAAATTTAAGAGAAATCAAGGGCAAAAATTCCAAAGGAAATCCTCAGCAAATACATAAGTCAAAGTCACTCAATGAAAACCTCTTTGAGCCACTGGCCAACCAATAAATTAAAAAATCAATGGTAAAATGAAGTGACCATGTTGAGGGTGAAAATATCATAGACACCCCCTTAGAAGAAGATATCAACCTTCCTCCTGATCCTATGCATATGGAGGATATGCCAAAAATTTTGGTAGAAGAAACTATTGATGTAAATATCAGAATAGAAGAACACCCAAAGATAGTCAAGATGGGAGCTTCACTTTCAACACAAGAGAAAAATATGTTCACCTTGTTTCTTAGAGAGTTTGTGAATATATTTTCATGGTCATATAAATATATTTCAGGCTTAGATCTAACTTTGCTGGTGCACAACTTAGTTGTGCATGTAGACGCAAATCCTATTAAACAGAAGCTAAGGAAAAGTCATCCATGGGTGGCCATTTTAGTTAAAGAGGAGTTAGAGAGACTATTAACAGGATTCATCAGACCCATTGATTACTCTGAGTGGATATCAAACATAGTTCTAGTACGAAAGAAACCTATTGGAATCAAAATTTACATAGACTTTTGAGACATCAACAAGGCATTTTCAAAAAATGGTTTTCCCTTACCTAACATCGACATGGTTATCAATTTAACTAGAGGCTATGAAATTTTATCTATTATGGATGGCTTTTCAAGCTACAACCAAAACAATATAGCATAGGAATATCAACATAAGATGGCCTTTACAAACCCTTGGGGAACACTCTATTATCAGGTAATGCCCTTCGGCCTCAAAAATTTTGGCATAACTTATCAAAGGAAAATGACCATAATATTCCATGATATGATTCATGACATCATGGAGGAATATGTGGATGATATATTAGGAAAATAAAAGAAAAGATAAGACCATCCTAAAGTATTGAGGTGTATATTTTTGCATCTCTAAGGATATAAGGTCGGACTAAATCCAAAGAAGTGTGTCTTTGGGGTATTGTTAAGAAAGCTATTGGGATTTATTGTATCAAGAAGAGGGATTGAGGTAGACCTAGCCAAAGTAAAATCTATTACTAAAATGCATCCTCCCAAGAACATCAAACAAGTGTGTAATCTTTAAGGGAAAATACAAGCCATCAACCGCTTTATCTCCTAGCTTGCCAAAAAATGTCATTCCTTCACTCATCTACTTAAGAAATATGTTGAATTCATTTTTTTTTATTAAGGGAAAATAGTTTTGAAAGGACTATACCCTGTATACAAAAGGGCTCAAAATCTAGATATCATAGGTGAGAGAAACAGCCCAAAGAAGGGCAAGACAACCAACCAAAGAGGGCTCATCAGCCAGATAAAACAACAAAACAGAAGAAAGGATCCAGATGTATAATGATCCAAAAAGTAGCAGAAGAGATCAAAAAGCAAACAAATATATCCATCATATAATATCTCCACCAAAAAACAACTCCAAAACCGCCAGTAATCAGCAGCTTCACAGCCAGCAAACAACATCACAGCACCCCGTTACTTGATAGCCCTGTCAATCTTGGTTTTGATAGCCTGCAGTGACATGAAGAAGGCAATGGATGTGGCCTGTGAGGATTCTTTCAGGTCCGCCTGAGAAATTTCTATATCCCTTTTCTCTTTGGGGCCCCAAATGTCTTCATTAATCCCACTTAAACTGCATACACTATGAACATGTTGTTCAATGAAATTATAAATACTTTTAAGGGTAGATAGTATGTAGTCACTGCAACTTTTTACATTTCCCATTCTGCCATCCAAAGATTATAACTTCTTGAATACTTTAGCAATAACCCCCTCCTCATCATCACTTTGCGGTATTCCTTTTCCCTTAGCTTTTTCCATATTTTTTATAACCCCTTTGAGTTCTTGTATTTGCTTTTCCATCCTGCCCACTCTATCCTTCAAGTCCTCCTCCTTAGGTTCCTCCATCAGTTGGCTGATATACATGAGGTTCTCAACAAGCTCTAGGTCTTTGTGACTTTTGAGGACCCATTAGGAAGTAGGGATTTTAGTTTTTATGCCCTTTCTTTTCTTGCAAGAACCAACAGTTTCAATCTTCCTTTCCAGCAGGGGGGAATGAAGGCAGTGTGAGCTGGGGGAGGTATGGAGGAAGAGGGTGGAGTAGGATTCATGCAGGGACAGTTTGAATAGTGGCGATGGATCAGTAGGATTAGTTCTTGATGCAGAGTGATAGCCCTAGAATGGCTCTGAACTTCTCTAATTGATTTCTCCAGCGAGTTTATCAAGTAGTGAGGGAAGTTGATGATTATATTTCTATGAAAGTGGTTAAGAAATATCAAATGTTTTTGAGGTAAAGTCACAAATCTTCCTTCAAGAGTCACATACCTAATGACCATCTTGGCTAGCTCAGCAAAAGGCATAGGAATCGAAGCCACCTTGATGCCTTTAGTCACAAATTCAAGAGCAGCAACATGATTTTTCCTTGCTCAAACAATACTTGGAAAATATGCCAATCTTCATGCCTCCAACCCTAGGTGAGCCATTTTTGTTATACATATCTGTAACCCAATTTTCTATTGGCATTTTTCTTTCTTAGTATGACCTAAGACAAATGTGAAAAGTAGTGTACTATCTCATTCATACCCTAATTTTATATGAGTGCAACTATCCCCAAATCAAAAAAAATATTGGTTGTAGTTTTTACCTTCTAAAAAATTCACCATTACCTATTTAATAACAAAACAAAGCTTATATCCAAGGTTGACCCGCTCAAAATACCTATTATCCAAACCCACACTTACTGGTAGGATGGCTAATTGGATCATCCTACCTAGTAAATTTGACATAGAGTACGTACAACAAAAGTTAGTCAAAGGACAGGTGCTCGTAGACAAATTGGTAGAAGAACCCTTACCTAGAACAAAACCTATGAGTTTAGATCTACCCGATGCATCATTGATGTATATTGAAGAATATTTTATGTGGCAATTACATTTTGATGGATTGTTTACTTTCCATGGTTTGGGGGCAGGTGTAGTGCTAATCACTCCTTCAGGAGACCCCATACCGCAATCTTTTCGTCTTGCATTTCCTTGCCAAAATAACATTGTAGAATATTAGGCACTCATCGTTGGAATGAAGTTGGATATAAAGTGGAATATCCACCACCTTAAGTTATTTGACAACTCATAATTGATTATCAAACAAGTCAACGATGACTACAAGGTCAAGGATGAAAAACTCATCCCATATAGAAATTTGGTGGAAACTTTGAAAGAATATTTTGTGTGCATCACCTTTGACCAAATTTCAAGGGCACAAAATTGATCTATAGATGTAATGAAAATAATGGGTTTTATGCTGCAGATTCTACCATAAAACAATGATAGGCCATTTTTTGTTAAAAATCTACATCATCTTGTATATGACATGCCATATTATTGCATGGCATGTGAAGTTGTTGGTCCCCACTCCTAATGGTATGCCCATATTTTTAACTACCTCTAAAGCGGTACCTTTCCTCTCAACATTACCCATTCTAAAAAAAAAATCTTTATCCACCAAGTATCCCGTTACACCCTCCTAGGAGGCACGCTCTATCATCATGGCTATGTTGGGAATCTATTGCATTTTTTATATGTAACAGAGTCAATACAAGTGATCAAGGAGGTACACAAAGAAGTGTGCGGAGCCCATACAAATGGAATGGTATTAGCCAAGAATTTATTAAGAGTAGGCTATTACAGACCTACTATAGAAACAGATTACTGCAACTATGTAAGGAAGTATTTCCTATGTCATAAGTATGGGAATTTCATTCATGCATCATTGCATCCTATACATCCAATCACAACACCATGGCCATTCTCTAAATGGCAATTAGAATTAATAGGGAAGCTCACCCCTACCTCATCTGATAGTCATACCCACATCATCATAGCCACATAATACTTCACCCAATGGATGGAGGATATTTCGTTGACATATGTTACAGGTTCTTAGATATCAAAGCTCATCATGAATCACCTTATTTTCCAATATGGAATTTTTGCTAGCATTTTTATAGATAAGGGAAATTATTTCAAGAACAATATGGTAAAATATCTCTTTCATCACTTTTAGATAAGACTAAAGTGGTCCACGCCATATTATCCTCAAGGTGATGGGGAGGCAGAAGCTACTAATAAAACACTTGTTCAAATCATGGAAAATATGGTGAGTGAAACAGATCGCAGTTGGCATTTGCAAATTCACCTAGCCCTCTGGGATTATAGGACCTCCATTTGCACCCCTACTAGTGTAAAAACCTACTCCCTCATATTTGGAACTGAATCCATCATCCCATTGGAAATTGAGCTTCCTTCTTTGATAATATCTCTTAGGGATTATCTAGTTAAAGATGAGGATTACAGAGTGGCTAGATAGGCAAATTTTTAGCTTCTAGATGAAAGGTGCATCCACACACTAAACCATCTCAAGGTGTATCAAAACAGACTATCATGGAACTACAACAAAATGATCATACTTCATCAGTTTGAGGTTAGATATTTGGTAATGAAAGAGAACCAATTCAATACAAGGGAAGAAAGATAAAATAAAGGAAAGTTTGAACCTCATTAGTTAGGACCTTATGTCATTGTGTCCAAATATGGGTCAGGAGCATAAAAGCTTGCTCATCCTAATGGATATGAGCTTCATGAACCCATGAATGCCATGCACCTCAAGTGGTTCTATGCTTTAACATTGCGCAAAAATAATAAAACATCCAAAAAACATTTTTAATTTTTTTATGAAAAATACAAAACAAAAAAGGAAAAAAAAGAAAAAAAAAAAAAAGAAATAGAAAATAGGTCATCCAAATCTGAAAACCATGTAATTGTGGCACTTTGGATAGGTCCCTTGGTGAAAACTGGTTTTCGGTGCCATGGGAGGATTCATTTTTCACAAGCATCTTGTGTCTAGGGAGTACTTTCACTTAGCATAGGGCTAGTTCTACACCGACATATGAGATTCTTTGAAAACCTATCTTGTCAATCCTTGATCCAGTTGTTTCTCCTCTTGTAAATCAGTGAAGGGATTGCCTTTGTATATTCCCCATCTAATTTTGGGGACACCTTCACACATTCACCTTCTTATAAATAACATGTTGCATCTACCCTTGTCTATTCCACTCTAACATTGGGTGCATCCAAGTTTCTTAGTTTCCCATACATAGCTTTGGAAAACCTTTAAAAATCACAAAAACATTCAAATATGTTGAAAATCGCAAAAACATTCAAATATGTTGAAATTCACAAAAAATCAAATATATGGAAAAGCACCAAAAACATTCACATAAAGCTTGAAAAAACCCAAAACAATAGAAAATTTGCAAATACAAAAACAATAGAAAATTATATCACAATACTCTCAAAAACAACACAAAACGCATTGAAAACAACATCACAAAAACATAGTTTCAAGTTTACTTGTTTTGCTTCTTTCTTTGCTTGTTTGTTTGTGTGCACTTTACTTGTACATTTGTGTGGTGTGTTGCCTAAACATACCATTTTAGATTGATCTTTTCTTTCTTAGATTAGATTTATTCTTGTGTGTACATATGGAGTATGTTTCTACATGCTTGTAAATTGTTGTACATAGTTGCATTGTTTAGGTTGTTTTAATGTGTATATTTGGCATATTTGTTAACATTTGTTTGTGCTTGTTTGTTTCTTATACATTATTTTGTTATCACATCATCATATATACTTCTATATCATCACATCTGACATCATCTATACATCATAGTAAATAAAAATGCTAAAACCTACATCATACATATATGCTAAAGATATCCATCATATATCATATCATCAAAGGGGGTGAGAGGGGTTGTAAATATCAAAATCTATCCCCCCTGCACCAATATCATCATATAATCCCATACACTAATCTATAAAATCACATGTAAATCACATATGGATCTATCATAAAAATCAAACACATGTGATACATCATTAATATCCATCATAATGCACACATAAGAAATACAATTAAACAACATCATGATAAATCATCATCCATAACCATCATAGTCACCATGAATCATATAAATGCATGGAAAATATAAATTTCCATATACATGTATATAATGTATGTCTCAAGAGAATATACATCATTGATAAAAAATCTACCATCAAGGGCATCAATCAAAGAGGAGCCTTCATAAGAGGCATACAATCAAAAATAATACATACATCAATAAAAATGGGCCTTCATAATAGGCATACATCCAAAAAGTATACACCATTACATAAATGTAAACTAAGTCAAATGTGACCCAATCCCTCACGAGTACTGGGAGGCCTATGATCTCCAGGAGGTGGCATCACATGTATGCTCCACTCCCCTATATGTTGCCCTATCTGGGGATCTTGTGGTTGTTCCATGAATCTCGTTGATGCCTCAGGCCTCGGTGATCTACCCATCGACTGCTTGTAAAATGTGGGTATCCTCTCACCCTCTAGAAAAACCTCATAGTAAAGGGCCTTATAGGAGGAGGCTCTATCATTGGCCATAGCCAAGTCCATGAATACACACAGCACCACTGAGGCCCCATATGTCTACTAGAATGAAGCCACCTTAGCTCGTACCCTCACCAACTTGGCCTAGCCCATTGATCTCTCGGGTATCAATAAATCCCTATCCAATATGACCTTATCTCTCTCTGTAGTAACAACATGTGTTAGTGTCAGGGACTATTGTTAAAATCCCATAATTTGTGCACTCCGTGCAGTGAGGTGCCAAATCTATTAGAAATAGGTGGCTTCATCTCTGCCACCTCCCTGGCTAGCATGCATTATGGTTTGGGCTTTCTCTATAGTAAGAACTTAAATCTAAGCCTGATCCTGGTCCCCCTTAGCTGCCACCTGAAGCTGGATGGCTATTGTTGTAATGCAGCTACATGTCCCTGATCTCTATCCCCTCAACCTCTTGGCAGACTATGTGGTGGGCTATGAATGGGCCCCTGTTGTAGATATGGACATGGAGGAGGACCCTATGGTGATCTGTGTGCTACCGTCTGCTATAGAGGAAAATGAATGCCAACTGGTATACCCACTTAGGGAGTCTGTACCTATCTAAAAATGGGTACATGCTTTTGTCTCTATTGTGGTAATGGTGTGGGACCTTTTCTATGACCACTATCAAGCTCATCATTATTATCATCATCATCATCATTTTCATGCTCCTGAAAAGGCTCATGCTCATCATCAAAAGGTCCCCTAACTCTAGCATCCCATAAAGCCTGTGGAAAGTAAGCCAACATGGTAGAACTGTCAGGTACCATGATCTATACTCAGTCGTGATCCTAGGATCTCTAACATGTCTCATGGTTGCCACTACCAGTAGCACCATCCCATCAAATCTACCTCGGGCCCTATCAAGATGAATGGTTGGGCCCATGTCAAATATCTCGGCTGCCATATGTGTGTACCACATATCAGGACCGGGTACATCCTATACTATTCCAAACTGTCTCTGCCACCTATCCACCCTTTATAAATCCATGATGTAGCCTCGACTACCAATCAAGAAATACTCAACCATGGCTATTATGAGCTCAAGAGCATCCTCTTCCCACTATTAATGATGGTAGGGCAGTCATACTATGTCACACTGTTGAACATCATAAAAAAATATCTAATAATAGTACATATCGCCCTAGTGACCACAAAGGTCATCGCCAATGGAGGCCCATCCCATAACTAACAGATCCTCTGGATCTCTCACTTGAAGAGTACCTATACGGGGACCAATAGAAATATGATCCCATGCCCAAATATGTAATAATTTAGTAGGACCCATGGTCTTCTGACCGTGGTAAGTAATGACATGTGTATCTCAATACAAGTGTTCCTGAATGCACTAGCCCCAGAAATAACATTCACCACAGAATATGCCATGTATCACATCAATCAAACTAAGAGGAAATGTGGCTCTTGTATTTTCATTGAGAAAAAATCCACTGACAAGAGCCATCGCATAAACTACCATGCAATGGAAATATGGATTGGCTATGAAACAATTCAGATGAACCTTCATCCCTCGACAAGGTATATCAATGTGATCGAAAAAATCAATCAATTTGTCCAAAATATCGTCCTCCCTACAGATATACTCAATGATATGTCCCTGTATCAGCACACGAAGAATGCACCAAACATCCTTGAGAGTCACGGTAATCCCCCCTTTCGGGAGTTGAAAGCACTGACTCTCGATGTGGCAGCACTCTACTAAGGTTGTTAAGAGACTATGATCCAAAGAAATAGAGGGCATCCTCTCCACATGGGCTAACCAAGTCACCTCTAGGAGAACTTCCATCATCTTCCTATGTTGTGTCTAGAATTTTGCCTCTATGGCCGTAAGATGAGCATGACACTCTCTCGTCTTTAGAATGGGCAGTTGGCTCTGTAAAAATCACACAACATGCATCAGAACTAACATTTCTTCTATCTTCTTTTATTTTCTTATAAATAAGTCCTCAATCAACTAATTTCATCCTTCTCCTCTAAAAAACTCCTACTTTTTTCTTCCAGGCAGTACAAAGTTTTCCTTCTTCAGTTCCTACGTGCCCTTTTGGGTATGTACGTGCCTATTCTCTTATATACATGCCCAGGTGGCATATACACTCTCATTCATCTATGTTATATCCTCTGATTGGCATGTATGCATTCTTTTTTCCACATATGTGTGTATTTAAATGTATATGCTAAGGTGTATGCATGCTCCAACCTAGGTTTGTAAATGCTAGGTTTTTTATGCCTACATGTGCTTGTACATGCCTAGGACATCTACACATGGGTGTACACATAATTTAAGCATGTGAATGTTCCCCTATGACCACATATGCACCCCTCGGTGTACATACACATTTTTGACACCTAAATTTAACCATAATTAATGTTAAAAAATATGGAATTTAATGAGAAGAGTTTATGCACTCACAAATTTTGGCTTAACGTCCTCCTAGCAGTACTCTCGAATGATGTTGGCTCTCCTCCATCATCTCTAGACCCATGCCATCTCCCTCACTCACTACTCACTCTCAAATCACTCATAGTAAAAACTTGGCAACATTCTGGTAGCAAATGAATCTGTCACGATGGTTTACCCCCACGGAAGGGGTATATTTAACCTTTTTAACCCGTTGTGATGCCCTAGGAGTATATTTTAACCTCCATGGTCATTCTAACACTTCTTCTCTCTGTCGTGATGATTATTATTAAATAATCATTTTTAATCAATTTCTGCTACGTTAGGGCATATTTTTGCGGCTTGGCTCTCGTTTCTTCTCCCTAGGGCAATTTTCTTGCTTCCAGGTGACCTCTTATTTTCTCCTTTCTTCAGTAAAAATATTAAAACCCTTAAAAGCAAAAAATAAAAAAAATAACCAAAAAAATCAATTAAAAAAACATTCATAAAATCTTCGAAAATCCTAAAAATTATAAAAATTCAAAAATTTGCAAAAATGGGTAAATAGCTCCAAGCGACTAAAACTCATGTCTTGTGCATGGTATTTATTCCATATCTTGTTGGTATTTTCACATGATCCTAAATCAAATGACTCACGGATCATCAAGTTTAAAACCATTTACAAAGCTATCCTTCTTGATTCATTGGTACTCTGGGGCACATCGAGTTGTTTGATGTTGTTTTGTTGAAAAACAAATCTTTACCATTGAACCATACATCCTTAATGCTTTTCCCTTGCATGTATCATTTCCATGGGCATCATTTTTAACCCTTTTCATCTATCAAGAACACTTGGGGATATTCACCTTGATAAAAAAACATTTGTGCAACAGTCTTTACCATTGTTGGTTTGAGTATCTGTGTTTGTATGTGTTTCCCTATTAAATGAGCTTGTTTCCTTCTCGTATTTCATTTATTTCAGTATGTTGCATTGATTTTGTGTTTTCATCAATGGACAATTGTTCATAGTATGGCTTTTCATTTAACTCTACTTTTTTCATATCCTTATATTTTTAATAAGGACCAATGATGTAGATCCTTGGAAATATGATGACACAGAAGTTGTTTTTAATACAAGGAAGAAAGATCATTCCTTTATCGTCATCTTCATTTTCCCTCTATATCATTCCCCTATAAACATTATTATTCTTATTCACCTGGGGCATCTTTCCTCTACCCATTCTTCTATCCATTTCTCTCACCTTTTTCGATCGTCAATTGCATTCTTTCATCACCCCATCGACACTTAAGGGGGCATCTCTCACTTCTAAAATTTTTTCCTCTATTCCTTCAAAATTTTACCTATCTACTATCTTTGAAGTGGCGTCACGTATGCCACCCAAAAGAGGGTAAAATTTAGACACCTATAATTTAGCTCAAGTAATTTAAATACTTAAATTGAGATAATTATACCATTTCCCGCAAATTGATGACATATCGTCAATATCACACATTTTCTCTTCTATCATTGTTAATTAGTTACATTATGATAGTTAATTAACTCTTCTATCTAACAAATGGTGTCAATTAATGACCTTCTGTTGATCAACTCCCCCTTCTACTAGATCAAAAAATCTTCATTTGATTGATTAAACCCTTCTCATCCCTCTCATAGTCTAAATCATGCTAATTATTCCTCTAAAAATATTCTTTAAGCTTGTACACCTATTAATTAATCACTTTGGTTAATCAATAAACCCCCTCACAGGGATAATTTTAGCGGCGAATATTCGTAATATGGCAAAAATTTCATTTTAGGAAAATTTGAAAAGGTGAATTATTCAGAGTGGGTTGGTGTCTTGTTCACCTAAAATATATAGTATATTTTTTTTGGGGGGTCGGCTTCACCTTCATTTAACATCTCCTATAAAAACCTAGCTGATTTGCCGGATAGTATACCTCAAGTAGCTTAACAAATTACCAATACTGTGAAATTTAAACTCACATACCCTTAAGCACCAGAGATTCAGATTACTGTTAGCATGTGATTGTTGACGTGTGACAAGGGCATTGTTGACATGCGACAACATCTGTACTGACGCACGACAGAGGAAGTTTTAATGCGTGACTTGGGAAAAGAATTTGATGCACGACAGAGGAAGTGTTAACACGCGACAGAGGAAATGTTGACATGTAACTTGGGCAGTGTTGACATGCGACAGTATATTCTGACAGTGGACGCGCGACAGGAAATGGGTTGTTGACGCATGACAAGTGTAGAGTTGACACCTGACAAAGACCTCAGAAAGGGGACGCATGACAAGACCTCAGACATTGCATAGAGTCGCTGCTTGGTTCTTTTGCTGATGTAGGACTCTTTTCAGAATAATGGAAGGTGCCAGCTCAAAGAATACGAATAACCTAAAAGTAAGTAAGAAATCTCAAAAAACACTCTTCAAGTATTTTGGAAACTCTGTGGATACAGATATTGTAAATACCAATCATATAGATGCCACCACAAAGAATCAGAATACTGACTGTGTGGAAGGTATTATTGAGGTGGACATGCATTCTGCATAGTATCAAAGTCAAATAAATGAAACCTATGATAATATGCCAGATCTTGAAGATATTGTTCCTGTTGGGGTGCAACCAGAAGTGCTGCTAGATATCACAGATACAAACACTGAGCAAAATGGAAGACAGAAATCAAAATCAAAATCCGGTCCAAGAAAGAGGAAACCAGGGGATTGTGATATTGCTCAAAATTCTACTCAAAAAAGTAAAGCATTGAAAACAAACAAGAATATGTGGACCATTGGCAGGACATACAAGTTTGATTAGGAAGCTAAATTTCTGTTTATTAAACCTATACAATCATCTAATTCTAAAGAAATCCCATCTGAATGTACATGTACAATATGTACGTGGAAATTGGGAAAGCAACAAAAAATGCAACTAAAGTTGGACACTATAGAAAAACATTGTGGAAAACAATATTTAATTGTAATGGGGGCGGATGGCCAGAAAAACAAAACACATAGGTGGAAAACTGAAAAAGAATGCATGCATGTTAGATACGCAGTGGAATATGAGGTAGAGCAAAAAAACATAGACATCTGTTGGAACAGGGAGGAATGATCACATCACATATTGGTAAGATGAAAGAAACAAATCTACATGCAAAATTAATACAATTCTCTACTCTTTTTCAAATACTAAAAAAAGGAAGAGCGATTTCAGATTTCCTCTATTTCAAAGTTTTGTATCAATTTAACGGAATGCTGAATGTACCTCAGTCTCATTGGTCTGAAATTAGTGGATGGGAAATGGCAAAATGCCTCTCGATGATAGAGAAGGAAGATTTGAAAGAGAATGTAAAAAAAAAAAAATTATCTCTCTTTCAATTGATGAAGTGATAGCAGTTGACAACACCCCATGGGTATGTATCCACATCTATACTTTAGAAAATCATATAAGGACACCTCATCTATTGGGTGTTATGAAAATGGTTGAAAACTACAATGCCAAAAACCTATATAAAATAGTTGTTTCTCATTTGAAAGATGTTGCTGGAATGACTGATTATGAAATTGCTATGAAGTTGGTATGCGTTGGAGCAGATGGTGCATCTATCATGCAGGGTCACCGAATAGGGCTCTGTGTTAGATTACAAACAACAGTGGCCCCATATATGCTACCAATTCACTGTATGACTCACAGAACGAATTTAGTGTATAAAATGGTAAGAAACCACGAAAATGTTGCTAAATTAGAAGACCTTATAAGAGAACTTCATGCCTATATGTCAAGCAGCCCAAAGCATTTTCTCGAGTTCCAAAAATTTGCAATTGGAATTACAGATGGCAAAAAACTTCTGAAGGATGTGGAGACTAGATGGATCTCTTTGTATGAACCTGCATGCAGAGTTCGTGAGGAGTATCCTTCATTAGTTAGTTTCATGCACAAATACCGTCATGAAGTTGATAGGGCAAGGGACTTGTTGGGGCTCTATGTTAGATTAAAAACAACAGTGGCCCCATATATGCTACCAATTCACTGTATGGCTCACAGAATGAATTTAGCATATAAAATGGTAAGCAACCACAAAAATGTTGCTAAATTAGAAGACCTTATAAGAGAACTTCATGCCTATATGTCAAGCAGCCCAAAGCATTTTCTCGAGTTCCAAAAATTTGCAATTGGAATTACAGATGGCAAAAAACTTCTGAAGGATGTGGAGACTAGATGGATCTCTTTGTATGAACCTGCATGCAGAGTTCATGAGGAGTATCCTTCATTAGTTGGTTTCATGCATAAATACCATCATGAAGTTGATAGGGCAAGGGACTTGTTGTTCCATTTAACTGATTTGGAGACATTTCTTACATTGGTTGGTATTCTTCCAATGTTAAAGGAGATCAATACACTGATGAAGCATGCAAAGGGTAGATTAATCTATATTGTGGATTTTATACGAATGAGAAAAATGGTATGTCAAAGTCTTGATATATTGTACTGTTCCCAGGATAGTTTTGATGCACCTGTTTTTGAAAATTGGAAAGATTTATTAGATCTTAAAAATCCTAACACCTTTTTAAGATTTAATATCCACGATCACCTCTGCATCACTGTTAATGGGAGGGAAATACCAATGCACATTTTGCAAATACGTCAAGATATTACAAGATCAGAATGAGAATATGTTCCTATGACACGTAATTTGTTTGAGTCTGTTATAGTTGAAACAAGAATAAAGCTTAAATTTTTTTCAAAAACCTTGTCATCAAAAATTAGGGAACGTTTCTGTAAAGATAAAATTCTGGAAGCCATGGGTGTGATGAATCCTAATTTTTGGAATACTGAAGGTGGCCGTGTAGACTTTGTCAGAAAGTATTTCCATAAATCAATGGGTACAATAATGGAACAATTTACAAAGATGTCAGAGCTCAAGGGTATGGAAATCAAAGGTATACTGAATGCTGATTTATTAAAGTTTCAGTCAACAAATTTTGCAAAAACAATGAGGAACCAATATAAGAATTTAGATCAACCTTCTGAAAGTGGTGCTATTACAAGGTTGTGGCAAGGAATCTATCAAAGTTCTATCTTACAAGAAGATATCAGTGAATATTTTAGATTATATGAGTTATGCCAAACAATGATTTTGGGGTCTGTGGAGGATGAAAGGGTTTTCAGTGCATTGTCATTTATAAAATCAAAACTGAGAAACAGGTTGGATAAAAATCTGGAAAGTTGCAAGAGCTGTTATGTTTCTCGATACTCCATCGAAACCTTTCCGTTCGACAGATAAATTACGCACTGGAATTCCCTTTGTGAAAGAAGAGGTGTGAATAATACATCTACAAGTACAAATATTCCCAACCTTGAGAGTGTAATTGGATCTTCGTCACATTCTATAGAAGACAACATCGAGTTTGATGAAGCTGTTGATAATGGATTGTTTCAACTTTAAATAGGTATCTTCTTTATCTATCTTTTATCTTTATTATTAAAGATGTTACAGGTCTATATACTAAAAATGTTAGGCAATTCACCCATCTATCTACTAATCCATTTCTCATGTTGGGTTTTTTTAAAACATAGATCTCATTACCAGTGGCAGTGATGATTTCAACTTTAAGCAGGTATCTTTTTCCCCTTAATCTTATTGTTTATTACTATTCATTTTTTTCAGCTCTGGTTATCATTAAAGATGTTACAGGGTAACAGGTCTATGTATTTACATTTAGTTAAATACAATATTTTTATTTTTTGAAAATGTGGGTTGACATCCATCTGAGGAAGCTGTTTACTTCTTGGGACTGACAATGTCAGGAAACTCACCCATCTACCTACTAATCCATTTTTTGTGTTGAATTTTTTTAAGACAAATATCTAGCACATTAACGGTGATGATTTCAATTTTAAATCGGTATCTTTTTCAGCATAATCTTATTGTTTGTTACTTTACATTTTTTCAGCTCTTGTTATCATTAAAGATGTTACAGGTCTAATTCTATATATTTACATTTATTTAAAGATATTGTTGGTTTATATATTTAAAGATGTTGCTGGCACTTCTTAGGACTGACAATGTCAGGCAACTCACCCCTCTATCTACAATGTCAGGTAAAACAAACCCTGTCATATACACAAGATTTCACAGCAATCTAATATGCTTACCCTTGATGATTTCACAGCAATCTCATATGCAAGAGGTAAGCTAAACCCTATCATATTTGTAATTATGTTTAATTTCTTACCAGTGATGATTCTTTCTTGATTTCTTAGAATTATATATATATATATCATATCATAAAATCCCTCATCATCCATATATATCATATCATCACCAGATCATTATCATATCCTGAGTCCTGACACTACAATTATTATTAACACAATTCTATTCGTTCTAATGTCATCTATATCCATTCTAATCATTAATGTCAACTATATCCATTATAACACATCCCATTTATTTATCATCTTTATCCATTCTAATGACATTATGATCATATCGTTACAAGTATAGAGAATAATTATCTTAAAACAAGTTCGAAAGTCTAGAGAAGAAGAATTACTATGCTTGATGATAAATCTACGTCCACATTAAATTGATCATCGTCCATATATATCATATCATTATCGTCATTCATCGTCTTTCATCATCATCTATCATTAATTATCAATTATCATCATTCATCATCTACGTCCACATACAATTCATGACAATGCAAGTAAACAATAATTCATGATAATCACCATCTAATGCAATTAAAATTAAAGATTGTATATAAATCCATATAATTAAATTCAAATACCATAGTACATACTCAATAGTAGAAGTTTTCAAATTCAATATTTAAAGTTTCCTCAATAATAAAAGTTTCTAGTTTTCAAAACCCTCCTTTTCTTTATCCAATTCTACTCCTTTGCTCTCATCCCCAACGGCTTCTTCCACTGTGGCTATAACTCTTTCCCCAACACCAGAAATAACCCCTGAACTTATAAGATCTTCTGCAGCACTATCCAGATTTTTAAAAATTCTTTCTTCTTGATTTGTCACATCTCCATGCAACAACAAATTTGGATCAGCAGCAACGTATAAACTATTCCGTTTCCAATAATTTTCATAACGACTAATAATCTCATTGATAAGTACAAGCTGATTTATATGAGGAAGAATAAACTCACTGAAGAATAAGTTGATTGAAAAGGTGGCAACTGTTAACTTGTTAGTGTTGAAATGAATATCATTTTAATTCAGATTTCATTTCACCTTGCTCCCCTGGCCTAACTACCTCAAATTGTCTCAGCCAGTTTTTTCTGGCCTCTATCTTCTTCCTGCTGAAGGCCAGCTCAATTACATCTCCATCTTTCTCATCAACCCACACAAAATATTTTTTGTGCTTGTCCAGATCTATGAAATACTCCTTGCCCTCTTTAGAAGTACTTGTGCCCAAACCCTATATGGTCCAAGCAACAAGTGAACAAAACCAGAACTTAAAAACATATAAAGAGAAAACAAACTAGCATTACTTTGTATTACTTTATGGTCCAGCCTGTTATCGATCCATTCAATGATTCTCTCCAAGCTTCATACTCAGGAATGGTGTAAAAAGATAACACATTTCCATTTTTGTGAGTTGCCTACATCAACATGTGCCAAAATTAGACATGGAGATACATAACCTCTGGAGGCTTAAAAACAAATATAAAGAGTCTCAATACACTCAACCAAATACAGGGGGAACATTTACCCTGACAATAGGAGTATGAAATTGATCAACAATCCTTTGATGTGGGAACCATCATCATCCTTTAAGAGACAAAGGACAAGTCAAAAAGGATCTCACTAGAAAGGATGTGTCAGAATTAAGCAGAAACTAAACAACACTAGACAAAGATCATGTACTTGGTCTATTATTATCATCAGATGGCCATATCTTAAAGATTTAATGATGTAATATATTTTATCTTCCTGTAGACAAAGGATTTAATCTTTATTCTCCATTTGTTGGTGAGTGGTAGCTTCCCTGACATTGAGCAGCTTACCTCTGAGAGGAAACACACCATAATAATCTTGACCAACAACAGATATTCCTACCACCTGATAGGATAAAGATAACTAAAATAACAAAAAATAAAATTAGAAAGTGATGTCGAAACATGTCACAATACTACCAAATTTAGTATTCACATTTCCCTGATTCAAGGCACAAACACTTATAGTGAGAGCCTTGGCTGAGTCACCCTCTGTTAATATTAAAGTAAATTGATCAGAATTCTTCCCCCCTGCTTGATTTGCATCATCAAGTTTGGGAACATCAATTAATTTCCCCTTCTTGGTTCCATCAGTTTTCTTAAGATCTTTTTTTTGTTTAAACTCTGCCCACACAAGTATACTTTCAAGTACACACTTTTCCACTGCACTCATCAGATCAAACAAAGTTACAAAGCTCATCTTAGACCCTAGCATTGCAAAAATTACATGTACTCAGAAATGCTACATCTTAGACACCACGCCTGGATTGATTGACATGGGCTACAAATGCGAAACAGTGAAAATTACTATAAATTTATAACAGCAAATTGTATCAGAATAAAAAACAGAATAAAAAATATGAATTAAAACGAATTATACTTACAATCAACATGGAAACCAAACGTTGATTCGAGAAATTTCTTGTCTTCTTCCACAAGTGTTGCCTTGGTTGTAACAATTGGTAAATTTTTGAACGGAAGGCCCATAAACCGATGGATGTCATTTGCTTTGATACTGAATTGGAACATTCAGCCATCGTTTAGAGTCACATAAAAAATGCCATCCTCTGAATTGTAGGATGACAGAAGGTAATTCAAAATATCTAGATTTGTTTCAAAATGGGGCATATTAACAGTATGGATGTGAGAGCATAAGGGATTCCTGTAGTTGATCTTGGAAATCGATTGAATTGGATTCTCTAGATTTTTTTAGTTGTACTTGCCTAAGGGAATGTGAGGGCATAAGGCATTATAGTTGTACTTGCGTCTTTGACAACGAATGAGACATGCAAAAATTCAAGAGCGGGAAGGTGAAAATGAGAAAATGACCAGTTGAAGAGTATTTATAGGCTAAATTAGGTGTCAATGTCTTCAATTGACGCATGTCAAAGAACTTATCTGACACACGATAATAGTTCTAGCTATCGCGCATCAATAGGATCCAGTGACGTGTGACAATAGTCCTAGCTGTCGCGCATCAATATGATCCAGTGACACGGGTCAATAGGAGCCAGTGACGCTCATCAATAAGAGCCAGTGATGTGCATCAGTAGGAGAGAGTGACGCGTGTCAATAGGAGCCAGTGACGTGCGTCACTGGATCTTATTGATGCGCGTCACTGGGTCCTATTGACGCGTGACAGCTAGGATTGTTGTTATGCGTCAAATAAAACCTTTGACGTGCATCAATTGAAGCTGGTGATGCGTGTCATTCAAGACCATTGACGTTAAATTGACACTCGTCAGGAGTGATTATTGACGTCTTGTTGTTGAACGTCACATTCTATAGAAGACAACGTCGAGTTTGATGAAGCTATTGACAAGAAAAAAGAAAGTGTCACATTTTGAAGATGTCATCATTGAAAATTTGAATTGAAATATTTGGGATGATTATTAATGTACAATTTACTCTCCAAAATCATAGTTAACAACCATAAAACAAACACCCACAAGCATGTATACATGATTAATTAATGAAAGCTTAAAGTAAAGACATACATGATTAACTAACACTAGCTCTCCATACTTTTATAAAAACATGTAGAGGCTATTATTAGGCTTGGAGAGTAGTTAACTTGTAAGGAAATTTTACTTTTCTATTAATAATGAAGATAATCAAGTCAATAAATTGGTTCATACTCTTCCCTATTAATATATGTGGATAAATGTACACTAATGGGTGAATTATCCAAATACTAAAATACAACTAATATTACAAGTGCACCTTAATTATATAGAATAGTGTATGGTTATTTAAATACACTAACATCCCCCCTTAATATGTACTTTAATAAAGGGAATGAAGGAGGAACACTGAACTATCCCACCTTAATGAAAATTTCCTTCACTCCCAAAAGTTTCCTAAGATGAAAAAATTGATCCTCAAGCAAGGGATTTATGAAGTTGTCTAAAACCAAATTTTTGTTCGAAAAAATTTTAAGATTGAGAGTCTTGTGATAGATTAACTACCAAAGATGATGCATTTTTATATCAATGTTTTTTAATGTGTTGGTGCTCCATCATATTGTAATAGATGTGGATTGATCAAGAATTAATTTTCATAAGTCACCATATACATGAGTTGTCCGATTTTGATTATATATATCTTCTTACCCTTATCACATCTCTATCCCTTAATTAAATACAAGCCAAGAAATGTTACCAAGTTTTGAGGATAAAATTAGGGCTCCATCTTCATTTACACTTTTTTAACCTCTACTCTTCCATGACACTTGGAGAACTACAAGTAGTTTAATCCTGTTTTGGTGTATTTGGTGCATAATTTCTAGCACTCATAGGTATCGAAGGCAGAATGATGAGGTAAATCTAATGTATATAATTAGAAACACTTTTTTAGGGTAATAGGTCTAAAATACAAAGAGATGATATTTATAGTTGTAGAAGAGTCATTGAAAATATTCATACACATATCCGAGATCTATAAACACGTGTGAATTATGTGTTAGATATAGATTAGATATCTTAGTATCAAAGGATACATTCAGTAGCCCTATGACACATTCATCAAGAAAACTTGTTCTAAAATAGATGAACATTTCCTCTGATTTTAGGATCCCAAATCTCAAAGGAAAATTTATGACACTCTGCACAACATCCTTATCCAGTTTCAAATCACCGTTATACCCCTACATTTGGTAGAACGGTGAATTATTTTTAACCCTAATCCTAATTTAAGCTATATACTTTCTGGAATTAGTGTTGATAGAATATTATATCCTTACACAATTTAGAACTTTTGTTTCTATGTTTGATGTTTTTAATAATCTTATATACACATATTGCAATATCATAATTGAATTACCTCTTACTCTTGACATTACAAAAAGATAGGAACGTTGAAATTACTATTCATCTTATTGTTTGTTACTATTCATTTTTTTCAGCTCTAGTTATCATTAAATATGTTACAGTTCTATGTATTTACATTTAATTAAATACAATCTTATTATTTTTTGAAAACGTGGGTTGACATCCATCCGAGGAAGCTATTACTTCTCGGGACTGACAATGTCAGGCAACTCACCCATCTATCTACTAATCCATTTTTTGTGTTGAATTTTTTTAAGACAAAGATCTAGCACATTACCGGTGATGATTTCAATTTTAAATAGGTATCTTCTTCAACATAATCTTATTGTTTGTTACTTTACATTTTTTCAGCTCTTGTTATCATTAAAGATGTTACAAGTCTAATTCTATATATTTACATTTATTTAAAGATGTTGTTGGCACTTCTCAGGACTGGTAATGTCAGGCAACTCACCCCTCTATCTACAATGTCAGGTAAAACAAACCCTATCATATACGCAAGATTTCAAAGCAATCTAATACACTTGCCCTTGATGATTTCATAGCACGTTACCCTTGATGATTTCACAGCAATCTAATACGCAAGAGGTAAGCTAAACCCTATCATATTTGCAATTATGTTTAATTTCTTGCCAGTGATGATTATTTCTTGATTTCTTAGAATTGTATTTAATTCATTTTTTATATGTGTAAAATCCTTTGATATATTTTTTTAATTGTGGGATAAACAATACATTATACAATTTTAAATATAATTCCACATAAAATTCTTCATCGTCCATATATCATATCATAACCATATCATTATCATATCCTAACTCCTGACACTACAATTATTATTAACACAATTATTTATCTAATTTAAATTTATTAAAACAATTCAGTTGTTTTAAAATAATGCATAATCATATCATTACAATTCTATTCCTTCTAATGTCATCTATATCCATTCTAATCATTAATGTCATCTATATCCATTATAACACATTCCATTTATTTATCATCTATATCCATTCTAGAGAAGAAGAATTACAAAAGTCTAGAGAAGAAGAATTACTGTGCTTGATGATAAATCTACGTCCACATTAAATTGATCATCGCCCATATATATCATATCATTATCGTCATTCATAATATTTCAGCATCATCTATCACTAATTATCAATTATCATCATTCATCATCTACATCCACATACAATTCATGACAATGCAAGTAAACCAGAAACATACATATAATTCATGATTAAAGACTATATATATATATATATATATATATATATATATATATCATTCATCATCTATAATTAAAGACTATATAAATCCACATAATTAAATTCAAATACGATAGTACATACTCAATAGTAGAAGTTTTCAAATTCAATATTTAAAGTTTCCTCAATAATAAAAGTTTCTAGTTTTCAAAACCCTCTTTTTCTTTATCCAATTCTACTCCTCTGCTCTCTTCCCCAACGTCTTCTTCAACTGTGGCTGTACCTCTTTCCCCAACACCAGAAATACCCCCTGAACTTATAAGATCTTCTGCAGCACTGTCCAGATTTTTTAAAATTCTTTCTTCTTGATTTGTCACATCTCCCTGCGACAACAAATTTGGATCAGCTGCTGCTTTAGCTTTGAATAATATGTCAGGGTCAAAACCATGCTCTTTAATTATCTACTTTAGTGTATTGTTTTGTTTGTTAACCAAAACAATATTTTGCTTCAAATTTTTTGCTGCGGATAAGTTGTTCTTTGTTGTTTCCAAGTGAACTTACAAAACCTTCGCCTGACTCTTCAAATTTTCATATTTCAACTGCACAAAAAGAGTAATTCAAAATATTACTAAAAAATAAAAATTTCAAATTAACAAGAATGATTTTTTGAATATAATAGTACTTACAACCGCTCTATCTCTTTCGACATTTGTGATTGCTACCAAATCCTTGTCCTTGGACCATTTGTTAAAATATGCCTGGGCCTTGGCACTAATATTTTCCAATTTGTTTAATGCCTTATCTAAAATGTCGTCTTTATAGTTGTTGTTATACGTGATAGTCCCACTTCTTACTTGGGTAAGTAAGGAATCCATCTTCGCAGGTTGATTCTGGACTGCAGCGTATAAACTATCCTGTTGCCAATAATTTTCATAACGACTAATAATCTCATTGATAAGAACTTTAGCCCTTCTCTCCCACTCTATAAGCTGTTTGATATGAGGAAGAATAAACTCACTGACATGGGATTGACAATCATAACCAATTAAGTTCTCCAAAGGAAAAGGTGGCAACTGTTCACTATCTGAATCTGATGAAGACGATCTTGCTGGAGAAGTATGGGGGATTTCACCAAGATCAACTGCTACGTGTTTCTGCCTTTGGGTGGGCTGATCCTGTTTGTGAAAAAATTAATCAAGATTTAGATAAATAAATTTAAATCGAAATGTAATTCAAAATTGTAAAGCATATTTAAATTGAAATTTGAAGTATACTTGCTGGCCTTGAATCATCTCGCGGGTATCGAAAAAACCAGTTGGGTCATTGCTATCAATGCCCAAATAATCTTCATCAAAATTTATAATGTTCAAAACAGATATGCCCATTGCACTGGGCAAGCCACCAAGTGAGAGAGTTGGAATTCGAGAGGAGGCAAGGTTTAGTGTCCCACTAGGGGCCGGAGCAAAAGGCATGTGTTTACCAATGTTCTTTTTCACTGTTCCTCTAGTTGGCATTTTAAAAATTATTGGTTGAGTGGGAGTCAGTGCCGCGGTTTGAACAGGACTGACATGTGCTGAAAAGTACAAGAAAAAAATGAAAAAATAGGAAAACAATTCATGAAGTCAAAATTTTTGAAATTAAATGTACTATCGAAGAGTTGTACCTTGTTGTCGAGGGGTTGTTTTTCTCGGTGCTACAGGTGGCCTTGTAGGAGTTGTACTAGGTCTCTGTTCAGAAGATATGAATGCATGTGACTGTATGGAGTGAGTTGGGGAAGAAGGTTGAGTTTGTGAAACAGGTGTATGTTCCAAAGTCCCTGCACTTCATCAATATTAAATGTTGTCAATTCATTTGGTTAAAATTTAAATTGAAAAATAAATATGCAACTTTGGAATTTGTAAATAATATATGAGAAGGTATTACTTCTCTAGCATTTAACGAGTTCAAACTGTTGAGGGTTTAGAGAGGAGTGAGCTTCCATTTCAGATTGGGAGTCCCTCGAAGCCTCAACGTGTTGTTGGCCTCTTCCTCTCGATAACGCCTTTTTTCAGGGAAGGGCTTCAAGATATCTTTTCTGCAAAAAATTAACATTTAAGTGTTAATAACTGCACAGTGTAATGTCGAAAATTGAAATACAAACTAAATACTTTATACCTGTTGTTCTTCAAATGGCATTGACAACTTCATCAACTCCTCATCATTGCAAGTAGGAATTTTTTTATCTCTTAAATTTAAAAGTGCCTCATAATAAAGGCCAAGGAGATAGTTTGTTGAATAAATGATAGTTTTTCAGAAATTTTTGAATTTGTTAGTTCAGTTCTTATTTTTTGGATAGATATGTGCACCAATCAAATTTTTGTTTTGAGATAGTGGCAACAATGTATGCAATGGCCCAATTTGGTATATCAGTTTGGCAACCCTGCAAAACAATTCTGGATTGAAAAAATGAAATAAGTGCAGCAAGAAAGTGGTGTGCAATTGATTGTGGATCCACACCATGTGGATTTATTGACATGGGCTGCAAATGTGAAAGAGTGAAAATTACTATAAATTTATAACAGCAAATTGTATCAGAATAAAAAATATGAATTAAAATGAATTATACTTACAATCAACATGGAAACCGAACTTTGATTCGAGTAATTTCTTGTCTTCTTCCACGAGTGTTGCCTTGGTTGTAACAAATGGTAAATTTTTGAACGGAAGGCCCGTAAACCGATGGATGTCATTTTCTTCAATACTGAATTGGAACATTTGGCCATCGTTCAGAGTCACATAAAAAATGTCATCCTCTGAATTGTAGGATGACAGAAGGTAATTCAAAATATTCGGATCTGTTTCGAAATGGGGCATATTAACGACCCCTGAAAATTCACACTCATCCATCAAATCTTTATATTCTGAAGACAGCTTTAAAACAGTATGGATGTGAGGGCATAAGGGATTCCTGTAGTTGATCTTGGAAATTGATTGAATTGGATTCTCTTGATTTTTTTGCTGAACTTGCAGTTGGGAACCATCTGAAGTCGACATTATAGTTATACTTGCATCTTTGAAAATGATTGAGACCTGTAAAAATTCAAGAGCGGGAGGGAAAAACGAGAAAATGACCAGCTGAAGGGTATTTATAAGCTAAATTTGGCATCAATGGCTCTAATTGATGCGCGTCAATGGTCTCTATTGTCGCGCATCAATGGCTTCTATTGTCACATGTCAATGGCCTCTATTGTCACTTGTCAATGGCCTCTATTGTCTCGAGTCAATGGCCTCTATTTTCATGCGTCAATGGCTTCTATCGTCGCGCATCAATGGCTTCTATTGTCACACATCAATAGAAGCCATTGACACACATCAATAGAAGCCATTGACGCGCGTCAGTAGAAGCCATTGACGCTCGTCAGTAGAAGCCATTGACGCCCGACAATAGAAGCCATTGACATGTGTTAGGAGTGATCATTGACATCTTGTTGTCGCACGTCAATGATGGAGCCATGAAAAAAATAGGCAAATTTTTTGTTTTGGAATACTGTCAAATTCGCCTTTCGCTGAAACTAGTTCCGGGGATATTCGCCAAGTATTTTCCACCTACAATTTTATAGAGGTGTCTTAAAATGAACCCTGCCCCCTCAACTCCCTTGATTCACTAAAGGACAAATTAGACTCCCCTGAAGTAAAATCAACCACTCCTAAACCATGTTTATCCATAACTAACCTAGCTTTCCTATTATCCCACATATAATATTATGTAAAGATTCTTCAGTCTAGAGGGTTATATAAAGAACCCTCCTCCTTCCTTTCTACTTACACCTTACATTCATATACCTAAACTATAGGAATTTCATCTTAGAGCATCTTTAATTTGAGCTAATAGCGTCATTCATACATTTCATCCATACAAGCTTTTGGGTCATATGGAGAGAATCAAAATGGTCTGGTAGACATGTTTTTATGAGCCTCCATTCCAAAACCCTTGAAGATCAAACAATAAACTTTGATTTTCATGGATCTATCTAGGTTCATTCATTTGTTTTGGTAATCTAAAGAGTAGAGATTCAAGTGCTTAGCATATTAGATTTCCATTTTAAGTTCTAATGCATAATGTTGGTAATTAGTCTCTTTAAGCTTTTAACATGATGTTATTTTCTTAGTTAACTTAGTTTTGGAACTATTAAGGTGTTAGTTTTAATTCTCTTAGCTTAATAACTAATGCATTGATACAATGTGACCACTTTAGCAGACTATAACATGAGCCATACATATTGTGAACATGCCAACAATGTCATGAAAGAGCATATCAAAACATCATAACTCGATTCTTGACCAAATTCCATCTTATTTAGGCATAATACTAGCTTTACCATGCATTTTCTTTCTCTTCATACCATACTCAAGACTAAGATCCCTAAACAGTCTTCTTCATGCATTTAGGACCAAATTTGATATGTTACAACATGTTATTCATACCTTGTCTTGTCAAAACAACACTCCCCTGCACTTAAGACATTTATCTCAAGTGTATAAGCTTACTTTTGAGCATCTTACCTTGAATTCATGGATATAAAACACCTTAAACCCTTTTTCAAGGTCCTAAACAACTTTCTCATTCTTTGACAGTCATAATTGACTGAGAATATGCATACCAGGAACAAGATTGCCAATGAATTTTGTATACTCCCAATACTTACCTCTATTTCCTTAAGAACGTCACTTTCATCATCCATGAGCATACCTCCAAGCTCCCCTGTCATGAAGAGCTCATACACATTGTAGAAACAATTTTACTGTCACTGTAGCATTGTCAAACCTTGGTCTATCCATACTATCAAGTCAAACATAGTCAAACCAAGAAAATAACTCTTCTTAGTTTATAAACTTACTTAAACACTTACATGAAGGAAATATATATACTCCTTTTGAATTCATAGGCCTAAACACACCACTCTACCTATAGATGCAATCTTATGATCCACTGAATCACTTTACTAGTCTAGTTTAGGGTCTTGACCCTATATTTTTACACAAACATGACTATATTAAGTAAAGAAGCTTACTTCTCCACCTATTCATTATCATATTTTTCCTAATGGAGCAAAGAAAACACTGAATCTACTTACTTTGACTCTTACCATACTTTTTTAGACACCTATAGGCCTCTAGGTTAACTTACTATTGAGAAGACTTCAAACTATGTTTAGGATTTCTATCTTGTGCTTGTAGCTTGCTATTTTGTAAACTTGTGTAGCATTATACTTGTTCTTCTTAGACCTTGAGACACTTACAGTAGTGAGACATCCATGTATCATTTATTAACACACCTTTTCTCATGTATAGATTAATCACTTGAAGCTCAAGAAATTTAAAAATTATACTACTCGTGGAGAGATGACAAAACTCTACCTCTTGTATGTTATGTACCTTTAGCCACTTACTATTTGAAAACTTCATATTGTTGGATAATCTCATATCACTGAAAAAATCCTCCTTG
Source organism: Taxus chinensis (assembly GCA_019776745.2). Lineage (NCBI taxonomy): Eukaryota > Viridiplantae > Streptophyta > Pinopsida > Cupressales > Taxaceae > Taxus > Taxus chinensis. Next base: position 490,301,470 of record CM034154.1, read on the forward strand.
AAGCATAATAATATTTTAATAGCTGAAGATCACATGTCCCCTACAATATGAACTTGAGGTATCCTTCAACCTTGAGCATACATAATTATTTTTCAGTTCTGTAGGTCTCTATTGTGATATATATCTTGTTGTATTACCTGATAAATCCTTAAAACAAGCAGCACTTCTTCATTTATGTCCAAAAATAGATGTTACCAACCTCTTAGACTTCACTTTGGGTCGTGACTGGCTCATGAAGTCTCACTTTACTCCTTTAGAAGCTTGACATTCTAGGCGATTCGAAAACCACAATACACACTTAATTCCCTCTGAGCATAGAGACACTAATTTCTCAATCACCTTGGAGAATCCACAACCATTAGGTCCTTAAACAACCATTCCTTATGAGAGGTCATCTATTTCCACTAAATCAGGTTAATTTTTCTTGGATCACCAAAATTGATTTAGCTTTAGGACATACACCTATGCTCAAATTTTAAAAATAGTAAGAAATCATAGATCTTATCTTCAAACCATCTTACTCCTAACATATCCTAAAATTGTTACTCTTTTCAAGCTTTGATGACACCATGTACTTCCAACCCTTGAAATATCTAAGCACCTTAAAGAAATACACACACATGAACCTATATTGAGAATCCTTGTGCTATCAACTTCTATTGTACTTTTCATGATGCATTTTGATAGACACAAGACACTTTCATATTACCATGATCTTGTAGCATGATTTTTCTTCAACTCACAAACATAGTGAGCTTTATATAGTCTTCACTGAGGTTACTAATTTTGAATGAAATGAACTAAGTGGACTAATAATCCCTTAATTATAATGCCATTTCCAAGTACATTTTACTCATGCACAAGCATTAGAAGGACTCAGAGCACACAAAAAACCACTTACAATCATGTGATGATACACACAAGCACATTAATTATCTTGAAACTCCAAAAGAGCATAAGGAATAGATCATCACATATTTTGACCATATATCATCATTTTTTACTCACTCATAATTCATGCACACCTTTCCATGCTTTACAAACTCTGAAAGTCATTGTAATATCACCATACCATCTTTTTACCATCAATATGAGCACCCAGCTAGCTACCCCTTAACAAGTGAAAATTCATACATAATTTTTATGAACTAGTATTCATGATAAGAAATAACCTTCTATGGATACCCATTTGGCCATTGAAGATCCATTATGAACCTTGAAGACGCATTCAAAAGGAAACATACCCTGATTGGAGTCATAACCTCCTCAATCATGTCATTTTAGTACTTTCATTATCTAACTAAACTATGTCAAAGATTCCAAGGAAATTTTGCATTTTCATGGTTTTAAACCATTTTGCATCATGGTGCACACAGAGTATATATGATTATTTACAATTTTAAGCCTTGGAATCCTCTATTTAGGCCTTCAAAATCATCATTTATTCCATACCGCTCATTATGGACTGATAACACCCAGTTTTGATAGGGAGACACTTAAACATATGCATTTTGATATATAAAGAACAATATTAACCACACGCACTGTATAAATATCACTTGAATTCTTGAGCACCTTTTTTCATGTTTTAGAAACAAGATCAACAATTTCATACTTGAATTCTCCTTGGTTTTTACTAGTCATACATCATGAGCACTCCATTGACCATCTTGAGATATTTGTTTGGTCACATCATCATTTACTGACTCAAATCATCTTTAAAACTTCCTTTTAGAATGTTAAATCCTATGAATTCATGATTATAGATACTCATACATGGAGCATTAGGACTCAATCAACACTATGAGACCAACACAGATCAAAATAATGACAAAGTTGACCTAGAGAAACCTCACATGTACCTTGATTCACTTTTGGATACCACTTCAAAATTCATACACACCATTCACACTTGGGAATATATTAAATCTACTTCTTGAGGTCCATTAAAACTCATGAAACAATATTCTACTCAGATAGGACCTCCTTGATACATTACATACCACTAAACATGACAATAGTGATAGACACATAGATTTTGACCAAATTAAGACCTTATGAATGATTGGAAAAAATAACAAGCTTCTTATGTGACCCATCAATATGACTCTTACACTTATAGATTCATCTTAGACATACACCATTTTACCTAGATATAACTCTATGATGTACCACAGATTATGAACACTAGACATGGATTTTGATAGCAAGAAACCACTTTACAAAGATGTTTTGGCATTGTAGAACTCCTACTGGTATTATTCATGATCCACATACATACTAAACCATTCCAAACATACAATTCCTTCTTGAAAAATAATATTTAGACCTTAAGATCTCATAAAACTATATAGAAAGACATGAAACTTGAGAAAATAAACATGACTAACCATTTGAACCTCAAAAACATACTTTAGGACTTGAAATGACATACCTTAATGCCATGGAGAAAACATAGACTGATCAAGATATCTTCCCCTCACTCCAATGCTTCATTAGAGCCAATACATCTCTAAGAATCCTAGTTTAGGAATATGTCACCATGGAGGGGCTACATGAGACACCTAAAAAGGTCTCAAATCGTCTTCTTGTTCCTTGACTGACCCATTCTTTTTTAGTTCTAAATTTTTCACAGTAGACTCTTCCTTTTGATCAGTTACACTCTTATAATCCTCTTGAGTACTTTGAATACCCTCATCCTTATTTTTTTACACCTAAGATTTTGGCTTGGGTCTTTGAGTCTCTTTATTTAATTATCCTACTGTTATCCAAAATAAGCCCCTTGCTTATTTTTGGGCTAACTCCCTTCATTCCTTCCTTCCTTGTGCCTTAGTCAGAATTTTTTATCTATCAGGCACTCAAAAATTTATGGAAATAGTTTCATTGGATAGAGAATCTTTTCATCTTTCTAAAAAGGTAAAAATTTGCCTCTAACTCCTTGTATTTTTCAAGTTATGGCTCGACAGAGTTTTGGAGGGAAATTTTCCCATAGGAGGTCCACCGGTGAATCAGAATGTGCCACGTCAGTGATGGAATGGAAAATTGGTGAAGGTGACTTAGAATTTTTTCCAAATATTGGCGGGGCACACAAAGAAATTGTTTGGCCTGAAGGCCTACCATCCAATAGGAGAAGGCCACATGTCCTTGGGGTCATCAGAGATCGGAGCAGCGGGAAGAGCTTGGAAAAATGTCCAAGGTTGGTGCAAAAGGAATATCTCGACCCGAAGGCCCACCAATGAATCACAGATTGCCAAATGTCCTTGGAGCATTGGGAGGTAGAGGTGCAGAGGGAAATTTTCCCTTTTGCAAAAATATGGAAAATAATTGAATGGAAGCCCACACGTAATGGCCCGCACCAATCAGAAGGTGCCACGTGTCCATGTGGCCGGAAAAATCTCAAGGGCGGGCATGAAAAAGGAAATTTTTGAGTTCAATCCCAAGCCAATGAAAATGTGCCACATGTCCTATTCAGGGAAGTGGTCAGCAGCGATGGAAAATTTGAGAGTAGGGGCCCACCAACGAATCACAAGACGACACGTGTCATCAGAGCATCGGGCCGACAGAGAATTTTTGGAAAATTTTCCAAAGGCCAAAAGGCTTAAAATGATTAGGGGAGGGCCCATGTCTAATCAGGATGTGCCAAGTGGCATCAGAACTTTCGGGTGTGGATATTTTTGAGGAAATTTTCCCAAAGTCAAAAAAGAGGGAAAATTTCAAATTGTCGGCCTGCCAATTCAATTTTGCCCTAGTTTTTCCCTAAATCTATAGAAGGGCATAAATTTTGATCCAGAGCTCAAATTTTCACGTTCTTGGTATCATTGGAAATATGGTAAAATTCTCTACATGGTGGAGGGCTCAATTTTGTGTGTTGGTAAATTTTGGAGAGATAAAAATGGAAAACATCTTTGGCATGGGGAAAAGAAACAAAACTGACATCTTAACCACCATTTTGATGAAGTATGGCTCGCATTCCCTCCCAGCATGGTCAAAAACATCAGGGAATGAACTTGTAAGGGTTCTCATTTTGTTTTAATGTAATTTGGTTGGTGGTTGAAGCATCCTTTCATGTTTTCCCGTGTTTCTCCTTCCTGGGCTCGAACCTTCATTGTTAAAAGCTAGATTTGGCTCATTTTGTAAAGGTTGAATATTTTTAGGTTTTCTAGGCTCCCTTTTTCACCCTAGAAAGTGATTTTGTGGAATATGAAACCTCTTTCAGAACTACAACATGTTTTCTTCCTCTCTTCTATTGTAATGCATGTATTTTTGATATTGGAAGTGACAATGCAAGCTCTGTGGATGAGTTTCAGTCCTCTTCTTGTGTTGTTTGCTTCATTTCTGATCTTTCATTACATTTTATCAGTTTTTGCATGATGTTTTGTTGCATTCTCTTTATCTGTGTCAATTTGCAGAAGTAAATGTTCACCACTCCTTTTGTGTATCACCTTATTAGTCTTAGTTTTATTTCTTTTGCATTCTCTATCTCTGTCCCCTTGGAATTTAGAGTAGGATTTTGAGTTTAAACCTCTGCAACCTTCAATTAATACATCTGATCAGAGGAGTTGAGGAACCAACCTCTAATCTAGATATTATTTTCCCATTTTTACAAGTCCCACACTTGGGGAAAAGATTCAATGTTGTGCAATCACACTCGATGTTCCATTATCAAACTAGAAATCTGATAAACATCCAGGGGTGCTGCTGATTTGCACTAACACATACATCACAAAACCTTATAATGTTTCCTACTTTGTGGAACCTAAAGTATTTTATTTATCTTCTCTTTTGCTCAAAATTTCTATGTCCATAATCATTGTAATAAAATTTATATCCATTGAAATTATTTTTGTACCTTGTAGTGCTCAGTTGTTCATTCTTGCAATAATTTTCAAGATGACATTTTTTATGAAAATGATAACATTTAACTCCATACCTTTGACCTATATTTTTCTCTTTCTTATCATGACATTCCTCTTCCTTCTTTCTTGCACAATGATGTTCTTGAGCCTTTCCTTTGCAATCATCTTCTTGCTCAATATTAGGACTACACATGCTAGTTATATGTCCATAAACACCACACTTATAGAAATTAGCACAAAAATTATCATACTTATAAGCTTTTGACTTCTTGATAGATGATCTTCCATGATATGGAAGCCTTGAACTATCTCCCTTACTTGGTTGTTTTCTTTCATTAGATCGTTGACTTGATTCTTCTTCATTCTTCTCTAATTTGGATGAACCCTCATTGAAGCTTAGGTTTGTTGTATCATCATAAGTATTTTATTTTCCTAACATATTACTCTGATTTTATAAAATCCCTTGAAAATATAATACTTTTCTTGTCATGGTTCCTAAATCTTTCTTTAATTCCTTAGTTTCTTTCCTCTTGATCTTCATCTCAACTTGGGCCTCCTTAAGTTGAGTATCTAAAACCTTGACTATTTCCTTGTTCTCTTCCCTCTATATTTTTGTCTCAGTTTGGGTATCTTCAATTTGAGTCTGTATAACATCAATTATTTCCTCGAGATGAATCCATATTGTTAATATTGTCACTTTCATTATCATATAGGTATTAATCTAAATTGTCTCTAGTGATGGAGGATTCATCTTGTTACTAAATATCTCCCTCTAGCTTATTAGGATACTTCCAAAGGCCTTCTTTGATACCAATTGTAGGGGGTGACAAGGACTTATAAGGGGTGTGAATCAATCCCCAAAAAATCTTTCTCACTTATACCTCAAACCCTAAACACATAATCTCATGAAGCACATGCATCAAAGCATATATTCCTCAAAATGAAATAAAATCAATTCAAGGATAAAAAAATAAAATCAAAACCACTTATATTTATGCTCAAATCAGATCAACATAGTTATATTGATATTCAAATCATATTACAATGAATAATTTCTTCGACAATGATCAACAAGAAACAATCATCGGCTCTTAAGAAAATCACCCTTGTCTCATAAATACATATGAAGATATATTACTTTGTAAATGATTAAAACTCAATATCAAATCTGAATACACTTCATAAATCTGAAAATGACATCAATAAGATATTAATGTAGCATCCAAAAAAAAACTCCAAATCTTCCCTCCTCCAACTCGCTCTCAAACAAACACCACCATTTTTTTTTACTCAAATCCTCCACATGAAGACTCAACTAGATACAATCCTAGAATGGAATTAAAGGATTTTTGGGATATTCCCAAGTGTTTTTTGGATACTCCCAATGGTTTTATATTTGTAGCAAAGGGTTCTTCAAAATAAGATAAAAGGGGTTCCAAAATATTTTTACCATTGTACCCAAAACATCATCTTTATAACCTCTCCTTGATTAAAATATGAATGAGGTCGGTTTCCCTCCACTTGCATGACCACAAAATATCAAAAAAATCCCAAAATAATCACTATAACATTCATAAATGACCCATATAGGTTGGCCTAGCAAAAACACTTCATCTATATACCAAAAATTCTAAAACCCCTTACATTAGAATGACAAAAAGCCCATCATTTCAAACCCATGCTTAGTCAAGCCAAAAAAACACAAAGAATGTTTAAAATAAAATTTAACATACATATATGGTTTTAATTTATCTCAAATAATAAAATTATTTTGTTTAATGGGCCCAATACTCTTTGTTCATCTCAATTTTTTTGTTTCCTACACCCTTCAGGACCCTGGAAACTTCATTATTCCACCAAATGAATTAAAATATACCAAACCATTCCATGTAACAAGTATATGGAAATTATAGATCCTGTAGAATTTTTTTAATAAATTTATAATCCTTGAAACAACCACCTGCTCAAACCACAACCATGTTTGTCTTCACCAAATCAGCCTTCCCATAAAGTTATTTTCAAATATTGGCTCATAAAAACATTTATAGGAACATTAAATACCTATAAATGGATTAATTTGATTCCAAATTCATCCATATTCATATTCTAGGTGATACAAATCATCACCTAAACCATCTCATGCTTCAAATAAATCAAAACGTTCAGAAAATCACATCTTGTCCTGCACTAGCAAAACCCTTCCTATATAATGAATGACAGGGAAACTATAGAAAAACACCTAATAATGATAAAAAAAACTAATATAAATATAAATATATATGAATTATATTTCCAACACATATTTAATCATCTCAAAATTCTATATGTAGCTCCATATATGCTTACTTCACTGAACACTGCTTTTAAGGCCTCAAAACTACCCTTTGACTAGTCAACCTAAATGGAGCTCAAATGACCATGTACCTACATTAAAATGTATTGAAAAATATTTTTAAATCAATATAAACTCACATAAATTCAATAACATCAGTATAGCATGCAACTCTTTTGGAAAACCTTGTCCCAAAACACTCTTCTTTAGAAACTGGCATGTTTGAGTAGGGTACACTCATCACTAAAGCCTCTACCATACCTTTATAGAAATATGAAATATTATTATACATGTTAAAATCATTTATTTTTCACTATAAATCAAAATAGACTCACTATACATAGTCTTGTGCAAGCTTCTCCTAGCTAGGGTTTAGCTAGGGTTTTAAACCACTTTGTCTTCTTAACCTTCATTCATTAAAACCTAGCAATGAACTAACCTTGTTATTATTTTTAAACCTTATAGAAACAATTTATAACCATCCCTGAAATCAAAAATGTCCCATGCAAATCGCACAAATCATGGTGAGCATCAGAAATTCAAACTCGAGCTGGAAATAGCCTTGTTCTTGACCTTATTTTACTAGAAAGCTCATAACATGAAAAATAATCATCATGAAAACCTGAAATGTTTCCCAAAACACAAGAATATACCCTAATAGCATCTCCAATCAGCATAAATTTTTCACCATCTCTCAAACTTTCCATCCATTGAGACTTACCTAGTTATTCCTTAGGGTTTTACACTGTAGAAGATACAATCAAGTGGAATAACACTACAAATCATCATGAAATCACTCAAAATGACACAAACATACCTGGTACATGATGATATACTTGAATACATGCATCCATAATCTCATATAACTCCAAAACTCAATCTCACGCCTCTTAGCATACATGTCTTCTCCAAATAAGCACCTATAACATAACCAAACACCTATATTTGCTTCATGCCATTGATGTGAGTCACCAAGCACTATCTAAAATTGTTATCCTTCATTTCAAAATTCTTCTCAAGCATTCAAGAATCTCATACAATCCTGTAGCATTACCTAGGCACCTGAATAGGCTTGCAAGAGTAAGCAATCCTCACTGAATCTCAATGTATCTTCATGAACTCACCTGAACTAGCATATCAACACCATCCACAGCATCATCTGACCCTAATTCACCATCCACTTTTTCATTACTTTTTTTATGTAGTCAGTTTTATACCCTTAGACCAATATTATAATCTCATGTGCGTCGTCCTATCACCTAGCGGGCGCTGGGCACTCACCCAAGGCATGCGTGGGTGTCGAGCCTCTCTTTTATGTGAGTCTTATGAGGATGCATCATCTTATGATAGATATTCAAATAGAAATGAATATAAAATAACCATACATTATTCAGAGAACTTATGATGAGTTGTCATCTCATTGCATCTAGAAAAGAGAAATAACAAGCAACATGTATAACTGATTCATTCATAAAGGAAATGCATAAGGATTATACTTATGAACATATATATGATTCAGAACATAGCCTTATATTCATATTAATATGTTCAATAACCACATTACATCCCTCAAATTCATAACAGACTTTTATATAACAATGTAGAGCCAAGTCATACATCAGAACTACAGTATGTTCATCAGTTTACAGAGAAGAATGTAGACCCATCCCTCTAAGTGTTCCATCACTCCTAAATTTCCCTAATTGTAACCCTTAGAATCATCCATGAGATCTCTTTAGAGCTTTTCCTCTATACCTCCTCTCTCCTAGGATGGCTCTATTTCTCTTTATGCTCTCCTCTCTATATTCATCTTGCTACCTATACACCTAAATAAATAGCTTTCCTACCTTCACCATCATGCCTTCTGAGGTAACAGATTGGTTGCCAAGTGTCCAAGTGGTCCTTTAATGGAGCATGTCCTCTTTTATCCAATCTCTCTACTTTGTCCAATGATATTCTTCTAGAACCTTCCATCGCATGCATGGAATATTCCCTTTTTGATCCTACAGTCGCTAGGCTAGCACCTTATCCACAAGGATCATGCTTTTCTCGTGTGTTGCCTTGGACGATAAATATGGCTAAGTCCAAAACCCCTCTTGACTTGTGCACACGCCATGTGTTCTACAAAACCCTATTAGAACCCTTCCATACGTGCCTTCAACCCAACACACCCTTCTTCAACTAGGTCTTGTGTGCCTATGCACCTTCTCATCCTTAGCCAATTAATTCATTGGTCCAACATTACCCCACACTATGCCTATTCTCCATCCTCGAAAACACTTTTTTTCAATGAATAAAGAATGAATGGGCTCTGAAAATTTAAATAAAGAATGGAGTGAAGAATTGGGGGAAAGAATGAATTAATGGGGGGAAATCACGATCACTATTGAATGAGAAGAGGGAAATCCATCCTCAAATATTCCTCCAACTTATCCCAAGCATTAACCTTGTTCTATGCTTGTTGATAGAGGTCACCTACTAGGGCATTTACCTCCTCAAAGCTTAGCCCTTCTCCCTTGGCATTCATTGTCTCAATGATCCTCTCCAATTGTTTTCCTAAATCCTCAAACGCATCCATCCTTCAAGTGATTTAGGAGTAAAATTATTTTAGTCAGTTCTTGATTGATCCCCACAAGGTCTTAATGTCCTCTGATTTCTTTTCCACTTTGACTAGGATTTTGTCTCACCCATCCTTGTTCCCCTTATTCTTTTCTTGTAACTCCTTGAGTTCCATCTCATGGGTGGTGACCAAGATACTTTCCACTCTATCCCTATCCATGAAATTATCATAGGAAGCCTCAACAACTTGCACGGTGGCTTTTACATGGGTGAGGATCTTGTTGTATTGAGAAATAATTTCTACAACCTTCATCTTATCCTATTTTTCTTTGTGCACTAACACCCATTCTATGGATTCTAAGCCAAATGACTACCTCTCCATAGTGAGTATATGGGTCAAGTTCTCTAGGCACTGTAAGGTTGATCCATATTTTTTTGTAGGAGGTATTAAGTTTGGATGCTTCAAGACAATGACATCCGTGATAATCTCTATTTTCTTGTTTACCTCGCACACCCTTGCCTTCTTGTCTTTTAACTCATGCCTTAACTAAGCACTCATTGTCTCCACCTACTTTAGGTCCTGGGTAATATCATGGAGCTCTTCCTCCTTTTTATCTAGCTCTGCCTCTAGGAACTTCACCCTGTCATTTATTTTGAAGAGTTTGGCTTCAACCTCAATTGACACTTTATTAAGCGCATTACAGATTTGCTCATCTGATAATTGTTGCGAATTCACCAAGGGGTTTTTTTTTTCTAGCACCTTCATCAATGATCCTTGGCTTATTTTAAATTCGGGCTCATCAATGTGGGATTCAAATTCCCATGATATCATTTTCCTTATCCGAGGGTATGCACATTCCTCATCAAATGAATCCAAGGATAAGAGTTGTTCCCTTATTACATTGCTCTGAAAGCACACACGTAACACCTTGTTCAAATCATCGATGTAGCCTATTTCTTGACCTTGTGTTGCTTTTGTGCTCTTCCTCCCTATGCATGCGTCCCTTGGAAATCTTACATCAAAAATGGGATCTCCCCCCATGCTACCATATTCTTTTCCTACACTTTCCTCCTCAACTTCCTTCAACACGTCATATGTGATGCATTCTACCTCTTGTTCCAATAGGTCCTTGATAATTCCCACCACTTCTCTCTCTACATCCTCTTTTACATGTTCCTTCATGAGGCTAGGGTCCTCTGATCCTTTGTATTTACTTCTCCACTCACCCCCTTGCCTTGAGCCTCAGCTTCTTCTTTGTCATTCTTCTCCTCATCCTCTTTTTTATACTCCTCATCTCCTTCTTCCTTAGAATCATATACCTCCTATACTAGATGGTCTTAACCTCCTTCAGGTTCTTCATCATCATCCTTTTCATTGATGTAGGCATCTAGACTCTTTGTCTCTTCTGAGTCTTCCTCATCTATCACCTTCTGCTTCTTTTTTACTGGGGATTCCAACATAGGAGATTCTTCCTTTTCCTTCTCCTTAACAGGTGATCTATTCGTTGGCGAGTACTCATGGGTAAGGGGATCTTCATGCTTTGGTGCCTCTTCTTTTGGGTTCTTTACCTTGACAGGAGAATTCTTTCTCCATTCTTAAGTACTAGGATTAGCGCTTGCTTCCGGCATGCCCACTGATTGTGTGGTTTGAACACTTGGTGCTTTCTTCTCCTGCACCTCTTCTCTTTCTCTCTTCCTTGGTGTGGCCTTCTTCCTTCCTGTAGGGTCTTCAAGAATGGAGACATCATTCTCCAAGTAAGCACCCTTTTCAAACTTTAGCCTTATGCGCAGAAACACCCTTGCTGCGGTCCTCCATGTAATCAGTAGCATTAAAGGATTCATCATGTGTACCTCATGGGAGACATATTTCTCCATGTATGCATGTTTCTTTGGGTATATGAGCTTCCGACACAGCTCAGAGTTGTTTATATCTACCTTACTAAGTTCGAACCTTAGCCTCTTGGCCTCCTTGAACTGATTGACTCCAGCTTGGAAGTATTAAACGATGAAGGAGAAGGGTAGATTACACAATGGACTCATAGCCCCATCTATCAATGTAAATTTGCCGATACATAAGTGTTGGTACACTACAAGTTCTAATTCTCCATCCATGAGCACTGGTAACTACTCTGGGATCCTCCACTCTACTCTGAATACATCGCGCATTTGCTTGTACTATTTTTCAAGCACACCTTGTAAGTGACCATCATGGTTTCACAAGTGTACTTTGAAAACCTTTTTGTGGGTGAGGGATCCTCTTCTAGATACTCCCAAATAATTTTTTTTGTCCCATTAGGAACTCCAATCTCTTACAATGGTGAGGAGGAAGTTACCAAATAATATCTTCTCTCCCTCCTGCACATTGCTTATAATCTCATCCATGATGAAAGTGGACAAGTTATAGATGGTTCCCTCTGATATTTTTTGACATACATTTAGCCATGCCTTTTTCACTTATGTCCATCGTTCCTAGTCATTGAGCTTGGTCACGAAGTGTGCAGCCATCCTCATAACAAGGTCTAGAATCTTGGTGATGTCAAAGTATAAAAACCCTTTTTGTAGTTATATGTGGCTACAGTCTCCTTGATAGCCTCCTTGTCACTCAGATCATCATCTATGTTATCTCCTTCACAATTGAGGCCTGTGAACTTGGATATCAGCTGTGGTGTTATGTGCATCTTGCACCCCACAAAATAAAAGTGATCCTCATGCACACATGGCATCAACCATTAATAAAGGTGCTCTAGATTACCAAAGTAAGGAAGCTCATAAAGTTGTAATAATCCTGCCTTCTCTAATTTGACCTTCACCTCATCGTTGTAAATAGGCATCCCATCTGACATCCTTTTGTTAGTTGGGTGAACTAACTCTAGCACTATTTATTTCTCAGTTGTGCTCATGTGATGGTTATAATCACTCATGGCCATCTTTCACAAGTGTGACTCCCACTCTTTTCTTAGCAATACCCCATCTGGGTACTGCATTTCCATATACCATTCTTCATTGGAGCTCATGATGACAACTGCTTACTTTCCTTTACCCTTGCCATTCTATTTATTATGTGAGATGGTCACCTCCTTTGGTTTCATTCTTCTGGTCATGTTGAACTTAAAAATCCTTCCTCTTACTCTATTCTACTACTCTTCTCAATCCAAAAGCTCACTCTTGCAAAGAAATCCTTTTTCCTTCATTCCCTAGCCATCAAACCCTAACTGGGAAATCCTTCCACAAGATGACACTCCTCAACCAAATTTCCCCACACCTGTGTACTCCTTCCACTTTACTTTGTGGATCTGTTCTAGTCACGTACTTTAGATCTCTCTGATTATTCTTCATACAAATCTCTTTGAATGCCCTAGTTTGTGAGATATTATTTCACTTCATAATCGCAAGATAAAATAATGATGTACCCAAATTCATATTTATAGTGTTTCCCACTTTCCACCATTAAATTCTATACTACCTACCAACGTACCTCAACATTAAATGAGGCTTTTTCCACTAAGCTAAAATTAAGCATCCTTACCCATGTGCCACATCCGGTGTGAAAATCCTTTACAACCTTCTGGCACATAAAAATCCAATCCTACCGAAGACTCTTACACGTGCGTCTACAATGCCAAAGGCACTTCTTCTATCCTTTACCTATTTTTTTCCCTCACCTACCTAATGTTGTTCCTACACTCTTCATCATTTGTACATGGTCTCCATTACAGTCTCAACACCAAAATTCATCATCCATCATTTCCTTACGTGCTTTTCCAACATTAAATGTGGCTTCCTTCTACTGGGCCAATCAACTTGTATTGCAGGCTTATACTTTACTTTACTCCATCCCACACTAAAATAGATGCATGGTCCTCTATGTATGCAGAACCTTGGAAATTAATAATAATGTGGTTACCAACGCACAAGGCATAAAATGAAACAAAAAGAAAGGAACAAGGAATGAGAAAGGGAAACACAAGAAAAGAAAAATCATAAAGATAAATTCTAAGCTAATTAGCAACACTGCCTTATTACAAACACCAAGAAGACTTATTTATAGTAGGGCTTCAACCTATTCCCATTGAAATGACCTAGTAAGTTCGTCCCATCTAGCGCTTGTAAATGGGAAGTGCTTAAATCAAGAATGTACGAGATGATGTAGGGTCCCAACCAATGGAATTTAAACTTCCCAGGATGGCACAGATACTTAGAATCGTACAATACCACCATCTGCCCAAACTCAAACTTCTTGTTCTTAATATGACAATCATTCCATGCCTTTTGTATTACTTTTTCTGTCTTTTGAATCCATCTAGCAAGTGATCTCCTTTTGTCTAACTCCATCAACTTAAAAATCATTTCTTCCAATGCTTACTCATCATCTAACCCTCTTGCATGTGCTATACGCAACGATGGTAATATGAATTCAACTGGTAAATCATCCTCCGTGCCAAAGACTAATTTAAACGGTGTGACCTTGTGATCAGGGGATATTTTTTAGTGTCAAAAGTTCCCTAAACTTCCCTAGACCATTATAGTGTAGTAGATCCTTCAGATATATTTATGACGACTGTAACAACGTGAAAAATGGACACTCTGAGCTCAAGTTATGTCCGGTCAAAGTTTAGTCAACACGGAAGTCAACTTTGGTCAACATGTTAACAAGTGGACCAATGGCAAGGTGACATGTGGCAATTGGTGACAAGGAAAAATTGATGCTCTTCTAATTTTTTTTAAAAAAATAGTTCCATGGTATAGAGCTCGTCGCAAGCTTTCTAACGCATTTTGAACAGACCAAATCTGAGTTCTATATGCATAGTCAAAGTTGTGGTCAAATGATGATGTGACACACTCTGACATGGAAAAATGGCATATTATGGGTGTGAAACTTGGTAGGATTTTAGTGGCTTTGGATTTAAAATAATAATAATAATATTTTATTTAATTCATTCCATGGGAATAAGCCTTATCCCATGGGATAAGGAGGATTTTGTGGAGAAAAAACTATTTAAAGGCTTATCTTATCCCTTTCCCACCAAATGTGGGGTCATTGGCTAAATTGGGTGCCTAAACCTATGGAAGGGGGGTTTGAACCCCTAACCTCATCTAAAAATATAAGCGGCCTTACTAACCCACCACCCTCTTGGAAGTGGTATAAAATAAGCTCACTTGTATTTGTAATAAACAAGTGCTAAGTCTTTGTAAAAGAATAAGGAGGTAGTTTTGGAAAAGTGCAGTTTTGGGTCACTTTTGCTCACTTCCAGATATCAAGTTATATATGAAAGTTTCTCATAATTTCAAGATGATCACGGTGGCATGATCATTTATCTCATTTGGAGCTTTTGTGATAGAGGTATGTTCTGTTAAAGTCACACGAAGGTGTAGAACCAAAGGGAGACACTGCTGCAAGTGGATCAGGAAGGTGAAGCACATAGGATAAGCTCCATTAACATCCTTCGAATGTCTGATACATAGTTTTGTAGGTTTTTGATTCATTATTGGTTAATGGAAAGTTTATTATATTTACATATTTAACATTATTAATGGATCAGTTCACCACGAACCTAGGGATGTAGGAATTCTGAACCCCGTAAACAATTTGGGTGTTGTGTTCTGATTTTATTTTTAGTTTCTGGCATTTCCAAGTAAGTTAAATTAAAAATATGAATATGGATGTAACTATAACCAGTAATTGATAACATTGGAAAATCGATTAAAATCAAGAAACAATGATTTTTGGGGCTTCAATCAAATAGTGAAACTTTGAGTAAATTGTAAACTTAATTTCAGTTTCAATTCATTCCTAAATCATATTTTGATCAGTTTTTGGAACTATACAATCCTTTTAATTTGATTAAAATTGAATATCCTTGAAATCATTTAAAATTGGAAAAAATAAAACACCCGTTTTTGGATCAAGTTTGGTATTAGAGCAGTTAGATTGCCAAATTAGCTTCTAATTGTGTGTGAAAATTTGGCTTCATTTTTAGTATTGATTTCAATTTTTAGTGTGCAAACATTTTGGGGCTTGTTAATCTTATTTTGCAGTGTGTAGTTTTTGAAGTATAAGTTGTGTTTGCAGGAACAAGGAATCATGGGCAAGTCATCCAAACAAGAGCAACTGGATGAGCTTGAAGCCATAAACTACCAACTCTAGGAAGAAAACTCTTTCCTTAGAGATAAATTCTATTGCTTAGAAAAGAAAATAGTGTGGTTACAATCTGAGCCACAATCCTCTATAACCAAAAAAGAGGAGTATGTCAACAAGATTCTTACATAGAGCAAGAAGTTGATGGGCTTTGTTAAAGAGTTGCAAGAATAAATACAGACCAAGGATACCCTCTTGGAAAAGTTGCAACAAGGTGAACACAAGAAGGAAATGCCTTCCAAAGTAGATGCAGGTACTATGAAAGAAAAATACACTGTAAATTGTTCACATAAAAATTATTCCTCTCATTGCGTTTCAGATATTCCTTTGGGTCAGTTTGAAAAAAACACTAAGGGAATTGAGTCTAAACTAATGATTAAGATGGGATTTAATGGAAAGGGCCTTAGTAAAAATGGACAAGGTGATGCTAACCCAATACATGTAGAGGATCAGCTTTGATTTGTAGGTTTGGGTTATTTTGGTCGAAAAATGGAAATTGGAGAAAGTTCTAAAGCCGCTGAAGGAAGACAAGCTTCCAACAACCAAGGATCTACGCCTCTAGAATTGCAAGATTCCACCATCAGGAGGAACAATGAAAGGTGTAAGAAAGCAGGTAAATGAGGTAATAAAATTCCACCTCCTCCCACTTACACTAAAAATATCACTAAGGGGAAATTTAATCCTAAGACTTCTAAAACACTCTTTTATTCTAAACAATATATCTTTGGTAAATAGGGGTATTCTTTTCCTTACACATTTTGTGAAGGTACTAATCATTCTGTAGCATATTGTTGGAAGAGGTAAAGTATGATAAAGAAGTTGATGCCTTTTGTGAATGATAAGGTAGGTCCAAAAGACCAATCTCACTCTGGTAAGGTGAGAAATGGCAAAAAGGTTACCTGTCCTAAACAGGGGAACCATTTTCCTTGACAGAGTTCAAGGAATGGAAAAATAGGTAAGACTCCTAAAAATAAGGAAGTTAAATTTTTTTCCCATTGTAAAAGGAATGGTCATGATGTTAAGATGTGTTCGTATGTTCCTTTAGTGCAACATTAGAAAGTTGTTAAAAAGGAAAATAATGTCAAACCAAAATTTGTTGATCTAACTCATGTAAATGCTCATTCGAATATTGGGGAAGTAAACCCACCTAAACAGAGAAATCCAAGTAATTAGATGGGAAAAACATTCCTCAACTTTATGTTTTCATTGCAGTAACTGGTGATAGTATGCAAACATTTTCAAAGCTATATTTTAGGGATTTTGATCCTATCTTAATATTTAGCTTTGAAATAATTTGGAAGCAGCCGTAAAGAAGATTTGAGTGATAGGTTCATCATACTCATATTCATCTTCTCACATTTTTGTTGGTTATTCCTTTTTTGAAAACAATATGCATGGATATGGGCATTGTCAGAATGTCTATTTTGAAACTTTTATTTTTATAGTGTTGTCATTTGTGCAAATTTTATGGATGCTTATAAGACCCATTTGGGAACCTGTTTGATATTGTAATAAATAGACAAACTTGTTGTATCCACATGTGTTATTTGCACTAATTTAAAAGACCCTTATTTTGGGCAAATTTGATTTTGTAACTATCAGATGTGGTTACAATTAGGGTGTAAATTTATTACACTAACAAACTGTT
The DNA here is from genome assembly GCA_019776745.2 of Taxus chinensis. NCBI lineage: Eukaryota > Viridiplantae > Streptophyta > Pinopsida > Cupressales > Taxaceae > Taxus > Taxus chinensis. The sequence continues at coordinate 490,319,001 of CM034154.1, forward strand.
TTGTAAACGTACCAGGTGATCATTTTGTAGATTATGGAAGTTCACCAATTTGGGTAAGCATACATTTTATAATATATCCCTTTACAGTTCAGTGTATGGATAGAATATTTGCATATTCACGTTGATTCATATTTTGACTATAGCCATTCTGGGAATTGATGGTTTAATTATTGGATAGTGAATATTTACAGTTGTAATCAACATAATCACAAAGTGTCAGTTTAACACTAGCTTCCGTTATAGATGACTCATTATTTGTGATAGCAATACAATGTTTTCGGCATATTCACATGGATTCAGTTGTTGACTATAGATATTTTTGGGCGTTGATAGTCTATTTTATTCCAGATAGTGAATACTTGCAGTTGTTACAATTTCATATGGAAAGTGGGCACTAACCTAATTGTGGGCAGTTTAGATGTATGGTATATTGATCTTTGTTTATGAAATTATAATTTAAGTAATCAACCATATCACAAGGTGATAGTTAAACACTATCTTTCTGTAATAGAATGTGTGTTAATATTTTGTCAATTATTTATGATGGCATTATAGTGGGGTATGACAGTTCACAGTTGTGTGTAGAGTTGACAGGGTTGCAGCGTTTCAGTTTAATACTAGCTTAATTGGGTGTTATTATCTGATCGGTTATGTAATTAACTAATAAAATATTTTCATATATTTTAACCTATAATGTTATTTTGGGTTCTTGTATGTGTTTGTGCAATGCAGGAAGAGATAGCATTATTTGAGGGTTGATAAACAACTTTTTGTGGACAAAAAGTCTTCTCAGTAGGGAGGAGTGATCAGTGAATATTTTTTAGTGTCAAAAGTTCCCTAAACTTCCTTAGACCATTCCAATGTAGTAGATCCTTCAGAGAGCTTTCCGATGACTATAAGAACGTGAAAAATAGACACTCTGAGCTCAAGTTATGTCTAGTCAAAGTTCAGTTAATAAGAAAGTCAACTTTGGTCAACATGTTAACAAGTGGACCAATGGCAAGGTGACACATGGCAATTGGCGACAAGGAAAAATTGATGGTCTTTTAATTTTTTAAAAAAATTAGTTCCATGGTATAGAGCTTGTCGTAAGCTTTCTAACGCATTTTGAATGGACCAGATCTGAGTTCGATATGCATAGTTAAAGTTGTGGTCAAATGATGACATGGCACACTCTGACATGGACAAATGGCATATTATGGGCATGACACTTGGTAGGTTTTTTAGTGGATTTGGATTTATAATAATAATAATAATAATATTTTATTTAATCCATTCCATAGGAATAAGCCTAATCCCATGGGATAAGGAGGATTTTGTGGAGAAAAAGTTATTTAAAGGCTTATCCTATCCCTTTCCCATCAAATGTGGGGTCAATGGCTAAATTGGGTGCCTAAACCTATGGAAGGGGCATTTGAACCCCTAACCTCATCTAAAAACATAAGCGGCCTTACCAACCCACCACCCTCTTGGAAGTGGTATAAAATAAGATCACTTGTATTTGTAATAAACAAGTGTTAAGTATGTGTAAAAGAATAAGGAGGTAGTTTTGGAAAAGTGCAATTTTGGGGCACTTTTGCTCACTTCCATATATCGATTTATTTATGAAAGTTTCTCATAATTTCAAGAAAATCACGATGGTGTGATCATTTATCCAATTTGGAGCTCTTGTGATAGAGTTATGTTTTGTTAAAGTCACACAAAGATGTAGATCCAAAGGGAGACACCGATGCAAGTGGATCAGGAAGGTGAAGGACATAGGCTGAGCTCCATTAACATCCTTCAAAGGTCTGAAACACATTGTTTCAGGTTTTTGATTCATTATTGGTTAATGTAAAGGTTATTGTATTTACATATTTAACATTATTAATGGATCGGTTCATCACGAACCTGAGGATGTAGGAATTCCAAACCCCGTAAACAATTTGGGTGTTATGTTCTAATTTTATTTTCAATTTCTAATATTTGTAAGTTAAATTCAAAATATAAATATGGATGCAACTATAATTAGTAATTGATAAAATTGGAAAATTGCTTAAAATCAAGAAACAATGATTTTTGGGGCTTCGATTAAACAGTGAAATTTTGAGTAAATTACAAACTTAATTTCAATTTGAATTCAATCCTAAATCATATTTTGATCAATTTTTGGAATTATACAATCCTTTTAAGTTGACTAAAATTGAAGATCCTTGAAATTTTTTAAAAGTGGAAAAAATAAAAAACCTATTTTTGAATCACCTTGTTCAACATCTTGTAGGTTGGCATGTATACCCATAGAATGGTTGATACTTTGTCATGCCAGTCTTTCTTCCAACAACATAGATATTAGTCAAAATTTGACTTAGTATTTTTTAAATGCCTTAACAGTTCCATTTGCTTAAGGGTGATAAGAGGTAGTCTTGTGATGGGCCACCATAAATTCTGCTAAGATAATCCTGACCATTTTATTGAGAAAATGTGTACCTCTATCACTTGTTAAAATTAAAGGACAAGCATACATGTTGATTATGTTCTCCCATAAGAATCTGGAAGCTATCACTATGGTGCAATCCTTTATAGGTGTTGCCTCTACCCAACGTGTTAAGTAATCGGTACAAGTAATGATATACCACAAACTAATCCTTCGCCTGGCTAGAAAAATTGGCCCTACAAAGTCGATTTCTCATTTTTAAAATGGTTCAATGTTGGCTATTGGTCGCAAGGTCATTTCATCCTTCTTTCCAGGTTTTCCAAGGCATTGGAAATGGTCACAGGCCTTGCAAAACTCAATACAATCCTAGTATATGGTTTCCCACCAAATCCCTACTAATAAAACCTTATGCGCTGTAGCATTTCCTATATAGTGTCCTCCTGCAATCCCACCATGTGCTTCCTCCATAATTTCCATGTGCTCATGCTCAAATACGCATCGGCATAGAACCTCATCACGACCTAACTTATATAGGTCTCCACTAATAAACATGTAGGGTGTGACACGTATTGCTAACTACTTTCTCTCCAGAGCCCTCATCCCTTCCGACGCTACACATGATTTCAAGAACACTGCTATATCTTCCAAGTATGAGGGTTTACACCGCAACCTAAATAGTTGTGCATCTAGCATGGTATCCTCAATGCTTTACACGTTCTCCCCTGAGTTAATCCTTGATAAGTGGTCAGGTCCTAAATTACTTTTTCCTAGTTTCACTACCACTGTGAACTCAAACTCTTGAAATAATGTGGTCTATCTAGAATATAAATGGAGTTGCCAGTAGATACTTCCTAAACTTATGCAGCATGTAGATCATAGACAATGCTTCATGCTCAGTAGTTTTGTAATTCTATTCTACTGGTGTCCACTTTCTTCTTGTAAATAACAAGGGATGATCAATAATTCCCTCACCAGGTTGTACTTTTACTACTGCCATAGCTATTCCAGAGGCATCAACATGCACATGCAAATGCTTATCCCAAGAAATAAAACATAGTATGGGCACCATCACAACCCTATCCTTCAAAGTGTCAAATTCCTTTTGTTGTGCCTCTCCCCACTGAAAGGAACTCTTGTGTTTTAGTAATTCCTCCAAGGGCGTGACGATCTTGGCATACCTCTTGATTAATTTCTTGTAATACCTCATATGCCCAAGGAATCCGTGCACTATGCTTTGACTAGTAGATTCCCCTAATCCCACAATAACTGCAACTTTGGTGGTATCTACTAGTAAGCCTTTTTTGTATATAATGTGTCCTAACAAGGTTCCAAATGGGGTAGTAAAGACACATTTATTAATGTTGAGGGATATCCTTAGTTACCAACATCTCTCAAACATCAACCTCAAATTATCAAAATGGTCTTTCACTAATCCATACACAGTCCAATCATCCAGGTAAACTTGAAGAAATTTATGGATGAAGTCCTGAAATACTTGTACCACAATGTGCGAGAACACATTAGGTGCATTCTTAAATCTAAAGGGCATAACCATGTAGGAAAAACTTCCCCACTCGGTGGTGAAATTTTTCTTTCTCTGGTCTTATTTTGCAATCCTGACTTGGTGATACCCTGAGAACCCATCTATGAAAGAGTAGACTTCCCACGCAGCTACTCCTTCCAAAATTTCTTTAGTAAAGGGGGTTGGAAAAGGATCAATGACACATACTGCATTCAGATCCCTGTAGTCAACACATATTCTTATCCTTCCATTCTTCTTGATACTAATGACCATTGGGCTTATCCACTCTGATTCTTTTAATGATAGCAGATGCTATCATCTTATCTATTTCTTCCTTGACCCATACGTCTAAATTTGGATTCATCTGATAAGGCCTCTTCCAAATCGGATGTGCACCTTCCTTCAACTTGATCTTCATCTCCCCTAAGGAATGGTGAATGCCTTTAAGTTCATGATACCCATGACGGAAAAAATATTGGAACTCACGCAACAGATCCATGTTCTTTGAAACTTCTTTTTCAGACCAATAGTCCCCAATGATAACTTCCTTAGGTTCTATTTTTTTTCCCAATGTTAACCTTCTTTATTTTCAAGGGATCATGGTAGGTGTGTTCTCACTCATCAATGTTATTTATGACTTTGTGCGTACCTTCCGAATGGTTATCATCCAAATTTTCCATCTCTTCACTGTCTACTACATACACCATTTTTCCGTTTTCTTTTTCCATGCACATGCACTCAAGCTTTACTTCCTCTGATTCTTGTTCATTGAGGTGTGTCTCCAAATAAGGTGCACCCAATAACTCTAGTATCATATCCTCTACCATAACACTATCTCCCATCGTAAGGCGTTTGATTACTTGTAGTGTCTTATCCACTGATGGCTTTGTACTCCTATACTCGAAAGCTTGAATGAGATTAGCCACCAACTCCTACCAATTACATGTTTAACAACACATCACCGAATGAATATACCATGCACATGCATAACCTTGTAAGGTGGAATACAACTTATGCACCCATAAAAAAGGTGGTAACACTTCTACACTTCCCATCCAGGCCTTCTCACATGGTTGGATATGAAAAGAGGATGTCTCCTTACCATGGTAGTGTTGTATGACCATGGGTGCATTACTTCTTCAGAACCTTGTAGAAAATGTGATTCTTACCTCACACCACTCTAGGAGGTTCTCCCGTTAAGTATCCCACCAGTGAACTAAAGTTCTGAGTAGGTTATAACTAAGCATTCCTCTTCTCTCATCCTCATCTTTCCACTGAGCTTCCATTTCCTGCAAGGAAATTTTAGGGTATGCTCCTCAAGAGTAACTTGGCAAATTATTTCCTCCTAGGTGCTTGAATGAACGCACCTTTGTTACCCTTGTTATAGACCCTTTCAACGAGACCCTTTCAACTATCACCCAATCAACTCATAAGTCCCATGCACCTAATTGTCACATGCCACACTAGTGGTATCACTCAAGGACTAAGCATCTTCAAACTGGATGACTCCCTTTGTGGGATGAATTATCTCAGGATCTCTAATGGAGTGCAAGTAGATTCTATCAAGGAATTCTTCTCCTAATGGCTCAGTAGAGGGTGCTAAATTCCCATTTGGTAAAGGAATAATCACCCTTTCTTCCTTGTTCTCAAAGCTGATATACCATTTGTTAAACCGCATGTCAACATTGTTCTTATAACACCATGGGTGCCAAAGTAACACTCAAAATTTTTCTACCTCGGTGAGCACCAAGACTTCAAAGTCTCCAGTGAACTTGGCCCCTTCAATGGTGATAACTGCATCCTTCAGGACTCCAATGGGCATTGCCTTAGTCTTGTTTTCCTTATACAACACATTCGAAGATGGTTGTAATGCAGGCCTTCACATTTGATGCCAAGCATCTAGGGTAAGAACATTGACCTCTTCTCCTATGTCGATGAGGATATTACTTAGAATCCATCCATCAAAAACTACATTTAAAGTAATCTCCTTATCATAGTCAAGGCTGTGAGGAGGAAGGTTTCCATGCAAAAGCTACCTTTCACGCTCTACTTTGGTGTGTAGTACCTTCTATCTCAGTCATTCTCCTAACAAGGTAATGATATTCTCTTTCCCTAATATCCTACATACTTCCTTGACCTCATCTAGGTCATCCTTTGGAGTCTCAGCATTCTTCCATTACTCCAACTTCTTTTATTGATCCTTTAGACATTGGATCTCCCCTTGCAAACTCCAAATCATATCCATAGTTTCTTTATACACCTCCTTTTGATGAGTAGGGTCCGGATACTTTCCATGTACCACTTCCTCTCTTGAAATCAGTTTCCTTTTTCTTGGCATTTCCTTGTGTTATCAGCCAATTTTGACTTCGCAAAATTAATTAAAAAAATGAAATTTTTGAAATTTTTCAAAAGTGTTACTTTGCATGATTCATCGCTCTCATCGTGATCATCTCATTTTTGTGATCATTCTGGTCTTCGTTTCATCCATTTCAGGAAAGAACTCCTCCCGCCAGGTCTTAAAATGCATTAATAATTAATTAATTTATTATCCTTTATTTGATAAAATCATTTTTTTATTAAATTTGGGGTTTTTAATTAAATAACTATTAATATAATAATTATAAAAAGTTATTCAAATTTTTTTTTTATTGTTGGGGAAGTAAGCTTGTGCTTCTAGTTGCCAGGAATGCCAAATTGGCTTCCCGAACCCGGATTTCCCCTTTCCTGGAAAATTTATTTTAATTTCCCGCTTGTGAGATTTTCTCCACCAATTGCCAAATCAATGAATTGGCAAACGGGTAAGAAATCTCCCGATTTCCCACGTGGGAAATTGAACGGGTATTGCCAACCCACTTTTCCATTTCCATTGGCAATTAGCCGTTGCTTTCCCCAATTCCCCTGGCAATTAATTCCACTACCCGGGAAGAAGGAAAGTTGGATTAATACTCATAAATTCCTTCATCGAACTCGTTGGAAAGAGTCATGTGAAGCTTTCCAATTGCTTCTTATTTCTTCTTAAGGAACAGAGTAATATTTTATCACATCTCTCAACGAATCATCACGCATTCACAAAGCTAGATATTGAAGAGGCTCTCCACCTGAAGGAAAAATAATACAGCTTCTACCCAGTCCAAAAGACTGCATAGGCCCAAGGAGATTCCACGCTTAGCCAAAGGGATGAAAAAATCTACGTAGGTTTTGAAAGCTCCAAGATTTTCAATGCATGAGTAAAGAAAGCAAGCTCCATGAATTAGCAAGAACAGTCCAAACAAGAATCCCACACCAAAATCAGGAAGGCCACGTGGGGAGGGGGGGGGGAGAAGGAGAAATCCACGCAGAATTTTTTTTGAGTAGTTTCCATGCAGTAGAAGACAAGTAGTAAACAAGAAGATCCCACACATTGGGACAACATAGAACCAATAAAAAAATGCAGCAAATCCAAAGCCAAAGGGCAGATCACGTGGAAAATAAATGGAAGCAGTTTGATAAAGTAATAACAGTTCATAAATTCCTCAACACATTTTTAAAGGAAAATCAGCATGAAGGTTCCACGCACAAGACAAAGAGAATATCCAAGTTGCAGGTTTTAAAAGAAAAATACCATGCAGCCATAGAAGGAATTTACAAAGACATTGTTTTGGAAGAATTGAAGTTTTTAATGCATTGGTTTTATGAGCAAATCCAAGGAAGAAGATAAGAAAAATAAGAAAAGTAACAAGGAGAAAATAAGAACAAGTTCAACGTATTGGTTAGAGAAGAGGAAAGTCCAAAAAAACAAAGGGGATAGTCCACAAAGGCATTAAACAAAAAAATTTGTGCAAGTTTTTTAGAAAATACTAAGTCAGCTTTCCATGCATCAACAAAAAGAGGATAAAAATTAGACAATACAAAGTCAGTTTTCCATGCATCAACAAAAAAAAGGATAAAAACCAGTCCCAAAACACCACGCAAGAGCAGTCTAAAGGAGGCTACACATAGTCCAAGATAGAACCCTTTTCAATGCTGGAGAAAGCAAATAAAAACCAGTCCACACAGCCAAGGATCCTTTCCACACATGGGTGAAGGAAGGAGAACACTCAGAAGAAATCTATTTTGTTTTAAAGGAAAGAAGATAATTTAACAAAAACAAATCTCCACGCATAGTTGTTAATGAAGAGCCTACATTGGAGAAAAAGACCCACATGCTGAAAGAAGCATTCCCATGCAACCATGAAGGAATATAGATTCACACTTGGATAATTCAAGCAAAAACTAGTCCAAGAAGTCCCACGCATGGTTTGAAAGAAGTCAACGAGTAGTGCCATGTTCTATCATTTGCCAAGAAATTCCAACGCAAAGTAGAGAGCAAAGAAAATCCACGTTCCAACAGGAGTTTTCCAATTCTCAACGTAGAGGTTTTGGTGAATAAATTCCATGGGAGAATTTAATTAAAAATAAATCATTTTCATCATGCATTGGTGAGAATCATTCAGGAAAAATAATTATTCACGCATTTGCATAAACTAAGAGCTCTCCATGCAATTTGGGCTATTCAATGATATCACACATTCAAAAGTCAGCACAAAAATAAAAATGAAAATGAAATTAATAAGGAAAATGATACCGCTAATCTGGGGGTTACCTCTAGTGGTCTCCAAGTTGTTGAGCACCTCTTTGGTATGAATGCCAATTTCATTGAAATCATGAAAAGAGAGGGAGTCTCTTTCATTCCTTCTAATAATAATTTTGTAAACTCTCCCACTCGTGCTAGTAACCTTTCATTATTTTATCTTTCGTGCATGAGTTGGCTCCCTTTCTTCTCACGGGAAGCTTGGTCATTTTGGATTTGGGGAAGCAGAAAGAAAAAGCTGAATTTTTAGTCCGGTTTCTGTGCAAAACATTTTTTGGGTGCAGAAGGATGGAGGGGGACCTGGTTCACATTGAACCATCTAGGTGTCTGGAGATCTCGAGGGATGCCGAAGCTCTTTTGGATGCAGTGGGATTGTTGTCTTTTCTCCACACTTTTGAGGGCCATGATGAGAGTCTGAGCGAAGCAGTTGTAAAAACATGGAATGAGGGAAAGGTTCAGGTCGGCAATTGTTCTCTCACAATTTCACCTAAGCTCATCACAAAAGTGACTAGCCTCTCTTTGGAAGGTAGATGTATTTTCAAACCGTAATCTAACTACAGTCTTGAGATTGATTATTTCTTTCAAGGAAAAGGGGATCCCATCTCTCTGCATAATGGATACGCTCAGAGTAAGTTACCTTCCCCTTTTGATGAAATCGCCAAACTGTTAATGTCTTGCATAACTTTGGAAGGAAGATATAAAGTTATCTATGGCTACCATTTCCCCATGTTAAACCATATTCACAATTCCAAACCCTATAACTTTCCTTTCTACCTATTCTCTTCTTTAGCAAAATCAATTGCTATGGTGAAGAAAGGCACTTTCATTCTCCCTTTACACTAGGGTTTGATCAAAACTATCATTCGGTTGAGCACTCCCCTATTGGGAAAAAATGATAAATTTGGAGCTTCAGCTTCAAACATGTCTCTCAGAATAAGGACTGGGAGTTTGGACCCTAAGGAAGATAGTTGTGATGATTTTTGGGCCTAGGAATCCGGTGGCCAAATGTACCAGGTCAAGCATGGGAAAAGGGGGGGATAAGTTTCAGAATAGGAAAGTGCAGTATCCCTATCGGAATGAGGAGGAAAACATCACCATTATTTCAGGTGAAAGCCCTGGTGACACCCCGATCTAGAAGGAATCCTGTCATGACAAAGTCAAAGGGGAAGGAGCAAGCAGTGAGGATGTGGCTAGCATAAAAGAACAGGAGTCTTCTGAGGAAAATCATTCTAAGAACACTGAGAAAGCTATCCACAGTCTAAATAATCTTAAAACGGCTCAGAGGGAGCTTTTCTCGGCCCAAGAATCGGCTGTTAAAATCCATGCTTTTATGAGAGAGTTTGAAAACTGCAAACTGACTACTGATATCAATAGGCACAAAATTAGCCTAATCTCTATGGACCTTAAGGAGCTGTATGAAAAAGTGGATAAAATGTCTTCCCTTATCCTTAGCGAAAACGTCAAAAATGCCAATGCCAGAAGCATGGAAATAGAAAGTGAGTTGTTGAAAATGAAAGGTATTATTATGCAAATCAGGGATGCACATATCCTTAATGTGAAAAGTACTATTTACCATCTCAAACTACTGGCCAAAATGATCCAGTCCATGGAGTTGGCAAAAGAAAATGAAAATGAGGGAACGGGGCCGAAGGTGGTGATTCAAGAACCAAACTACAAGTATTGGAAGGAGACTTTAGCAACACTGGTCAAAGAATGGAACGGTTGTATGGAGACGGTGGAAGAACTGGTCAAAGAATAATGAAATTCAAAGGTTTTGAATCTGTTGTTCATTTACCCTTATGTTGTTAGTATAATCCTTTGGACTGTTCTATATTGTAAATCATATCTAACGGATATCTTATTCTGAAGTCTTTGTTTTTGAACTTTTGGAAAATGAATAGTCTTTAAAGGTAAATCCATTGGCCAATATGTAAGTATGTTGTAACTCTTTGTAAGGGGGTAGAGTCCCCTCAACCCTAACTTCTACTTCTAATAAAAAAAAATAAGGAAAACGATAGATACGAAATGAAGGTTGCAGCGGTTTGTATCTGTTGAAGTAATCAACTTTGGAACTCAGTATCTCGAAGCTGATTGATTTTCAGGAAGAACAGTTTATTTCCTTGAATTATTTCCATCTTCTTGTACTCATTTTCCAAATTTTAAATGAGCAGCTCCTCATTTGATATTTTTGATGAACCCAAGAAAAACTCAGTTTGCTTGATTTTGCCGCGTGCGCAGTTTCAGCTTGGCAGAAGGCCTACTTTTAGAATTTTTATCTTGATCCCAGAAGATCCTTAACAGAAAAGGTTTAGTTAGTTGAATTCTTCCAAAATTCATGTACTTATTTGTAAAAATTAAAATGTACAGCGCTTCGTTTGATATTTTTACCGAGTCAAATAAAATGCAGTTTGCATGATTTCGCTGCGCGCACAGTTTTCAGCCTGTCAAGGTGGCTCACTTCGAGAGTTGATAGTTTGAATTTAGATGATCCTCAAGAGAAAATAATTATTTCATTCATTTATTCCCACCTTCATATGCTTCCTTACCAAGTTTTAGATGCCCAAGGTGACGTTTGCTATTTTTCCCAGGCTAAAACCAAACGGGATTTTCACAGTTTTACACTTGCATTTTCCTAGCAATTTCAGAAGAGTCAACTTTGACCTTTAATATTTGATTGAAGAATTTGATTGAGGAAAAAAATTCTAACATGTAAATTTGTGGTATCTTAATATACTTCCTCATGCAGTGAGAAATTCTTAGGACAAGATTTGCTATTTTTCCCAGGGTAGTTTTACAGGCAATTTGTGCAGTTTTGTAAGGTGAAAGTAATAGTCTGAAATCACGTTTTTGTCACAGTCATGTCATTCCCAAAGAAAATGATGTTGCGGTATAGGTTCCAGGGAATTCTACTCACCTCAACACTCCATTCAAAGTATGATAACATCGTCGATACCAACTTGGGACACATCAACATAAGTTGATTCTATGATCGCATATCAACTGAAGGCGAGTCACAATTTTCCTGATGCTTATTCTGAATTGGTCATCACTTGAATGGATGCACTACAATACCTGCACAGTGTGGTGATTCAACTCCAACACTTCTAAAGTTGAAGCAACCTCTGACTTCTTCATTATGTGGTATAAGTCGTAGTTATTGGCATATGTCTCTTTGGAGTCAAAAGCCATTGTTATCAGCAGGGATCGATAATGGGAGAATCTTATCTACATCAATTGTTTTCACTTGATTTTTGTACCGATCTATTCATCAAAAAACCAATACCAATAATAAGTACAATTCTATAGATTATCAAGCAAGGCCACATCATTCAAGCGTGTCCCTGTCATCTCTTAGTTCGTAACAGGCACAATACTTCATCGGCTAGTTTTAAAGTTGGAGCGTTATCGAATTGGATGATCATGAGCGGGTCAAAATGGAAACACTTCAGGATGGTGACAAAGGTAAAATACATAACTCCAGAAAGTGAATTGCAATTTTGGCTCTTGGAAGATCTTCTCAATGGCGAAAGATCAAGAGCTAGTTTTTGACAAGCCAAGGTGGCGTAATGACTTCGATCTCGTGAAAAATGAAGAATTCACCATGGAAAGGTATTCAGAGCATGTGGAGAATTGTATTCAAATTTAAATGTGAATACGAATGAAGATAAAATTTCTCACACAAGGATGTTGCTCAAATGGAGAGGTGGATTAATTGCTCAAGTTTCAAGCTTAGCTCTCTTGTCATCTAGAGGATTGCAGAGCATCATCAATGAGTTCATTCCTATATGACCAGGATAGGCAAACTCTTGGCCCAATGGATAAGGCACTAATCCTAGGTGTCTTGATCTAGGTGGCGCATTACTGACTAGGATGTCTATGTTTGTGTCCAAGTCATTTAAGTGGGGTCCACGTGTGCCCATTTCTTTTATGACTTTTTAGCTTAAGTAGTTTCTATTTTTAGTTGTTTTTAATAAAGTTGGTTGAAAAATTCAAAGTCACTTAAGTGCCCTGTTTAATGTGCATTTAAAATCCTAACTACTTTGTAACCAACTTTTGGGTTATAAGAGAAAGCCAGGGGCTCATTTGTAAGAGGACTTTGAGAGAGGAGAAGAAATAATTTTGTTTGCAAGCTTTGTTTCAGGAAGAAACTTTGTGTTCTTTTGTGAAAACATTATGGAGTTAATGAAATACAAACTTTGTGTCTCATTCATTGTCTCTTGTAACATTTGATGTTCTTATGTTCATTAGATGTTCGGTTTTTGAATCTTGCATGCAAATATTATCTTTGATCTTATTGTCAAGGATATTAATCTGTTGTTCTAGTTCACAGTGATCAAGCTCTGATTAACTACTTGCTCACATGTGTTCCCTTTTACACATTCTTGTTTATCTAACTCAAACTCCATTTTATTTTTGTTAGTTATTCATCTTTCCTCTTCGTGCAATATTAGGCTCTATTTTTACCTAACTCTTGCATGTTATTTCAAATCATTCCATTCTACTCCTTTCCTTCATTCCATTCCATCTCCCTCATTCATTTTTCTTTCCATTGATGTTCTAAAACACCCCCACATACAATTTTGAATGTACAGATGTAAATACAGTTTTGGTTTTCAATAAAGGCAACCTCACCTTCATTGAGGAGGGACTTCATTCCCACAATGTTTCATTTCATTTACATGTGTGAAAATCCATATGCTAACGCCCTAGCGTGCGCAGCCTCTTCTTGCATCATCACCATAATAGGTTCTAGTCCTAACTCACGCACCACTCTTGGCATCCATTGTGAATTAGCCTTCTTGATGTTCATCATCCCAGCGCCTTTGTCTTTCTATTATTTTTGGTTCATATGCTCATAGATCTCTAGACATTCTTCATACTTATATTTCTTTCTACACCATGATCATTGTAACAGATCAGGACACTCACATTTATAATGCTCTGTAGATCCACAATTATAACACGTTCCTCATAGGAACTCACTTCGTCCTCCACAGTTACCGTGACCCTAAAATCCTTTACAAAAACATCTTCCATGCGATCCTCCATCTGTGTGCCCTTCATAATGATGATCATCATCATTAGAAGTGCTTGTAAGGCTATTTTGGCGCACACCCAGATTAATAACCTCATGAATCTAATCAATTAGTCTGTAATCCTGAGTATCATGGGTCATAGAGGTACAAATCTTACAATAGCAAGATACATTCTTGCGGAATGCATGTTGTAGTAGAGGACATCTACTTGCATCATGATCCCCATGGAAAATTTTACATTCTATCACTATTGCACGCACTAACTTTCGAGGGAAACTATCCTTTGCATGTCCTTCCATTTTAGAGTCTGTACACCAAATCCCACTACGAATATCATGTACTGAGTTTGCAGATAGCTTCTCCAACAGCTTGACCATTATAGCAATTTGAGCATCCAGAAAAGGAATAACACTAGTATCAATGCTCTCAATAGATTTGATTCACAGGGAAGCTTCCAATGCCTCATGCAGGTCCATGAAATTCTTGTGTGACAGATCCCTTCTAAATGGTGTTATCAATCCTCCAACAAACCATTGAGCATGTTGAGAAGGATGAATGTAATAGGATAGTTTTGACAAGAGATTCTTGAAATGTGTTTCATACTCCCGCACACTTTCTACCATTCCCTGTTGGATCTCCTTCAGAATGATGAGGCTCTTCTGCTCGAACTCATGGATTTGGAACTCTATTAGGAAGGTGTTATTTAATGCGGTGTAGTCTACAACCATCTGATGGGGGTCATACTTCCTATACCAACTATGCACATTCCCTTACAACATTATTACAAATTGGTTTGCCTTTCACTCTAGAGTAGTGACCCCCTTCATGCACCATAGTAACTCACACTTGTGCACATGCTCTGAAACATATTAAATACCCCTATACTTTGGTAAGTGCAAATAAATCTCAAAGAATACTCGTGGAGGTGGTTGAGGCCCTTTTCCTCCTGATCCAGAGCCTTGGTTTCCTCTGATGTTTCCTCCTCCACTAGATCCACTGGATCTACTAGGTCCTCACCCACCAGATCCACCTCCTGTAGTCGAAAAAGGGCATGCAGTGGTCACGCCTAGTGTTCCCAATGTCCCACTAAATTGTGCACAGATGGTTTTTGATATTGTCCCACTTCCATTTGTGTGTCTTGTGTCACTCCCAGACATGATACTCAACCCTTTCATACTTACACTTTGTCCAAAGATTCCTCCAAATACAGGAATGGATTGTGTAGCTATGGATGTTCCAAACGATAAATTATATCTCCTGGGTGCATATCGGTTACTCCCACCAATACCAACTAGGTTAGAAATACTTCTCCCTTGATCTATAAAACCAAGTGCCAAGGGTTGGTCGCCGAATGCGTTTAGATGCATGCTGACGGCTCTCCTTTCTCCATGCGACAAAATCTCATTAGAAGTTAAAGGGGCTTCTCTCCCGTACTTTCCAAGAGAGGGTAGCATAGATTGCTTAGGTTCCACGTCCTCTGAGTGAACATCAACTCTTTCCCATAATGTCTACCTCCATAGATCCATAACACTTATAACCTCGAATTGTCTAGTCATCTCCCTTTCACGAGCTTTGATATACTTGAGTTGTCTCTCCTCCCTTTCCTTTTCAGCTACAATGACCACCATCTTCCTCCACCATAGCTTCCTCTCCCAGTGCTCAAAGAATCTTATCCGTCCATGGGAAATGCCTCCAAACTTAAGGTAATGACCAAGATATTCATATCCAGAGGAATAACATGTAAAAATGATCCTATGGGTTCCGTCAAAAACTCCAACTCAGTAACTTTTGGTCAAGAATACATAGAAATGGCATATTCAAGAGTATAACTAGTCAACACTCTCTTCTACTAGTGATCAACAACATGTTTCGACGTCATATTTACATCTTATAGCCTCTGATAGTCATATTGGTTCCACATGCATGGTCTGTAGTTCCAGATCAATCTGGATGCATATGCTGAAAGCTATTCATATAGTTATACTGGAAAACAACAAAATACTATCTCATACAACTCATGGTATATGTTCTCTTCTACCCATCTGCACACATCGAACTCAGGTCCAGTGTTGAATCTTTGAGTAAACTCTTCCTCTGTGCTCTTAAACCATGTTTCAACACTTTCCAAGGTCATACGCTTTTTCATCACGCATCCTAGGGACCAAGATGTATGCCATTTCTCGCAACAGCAAAACCATGATGTACTCATTTTTATACCCTTAGACCAATAGTCTAATCCCATGCACGTTGGCCTATCACCTAACAAGTGTTGGGCACTCACCCGAGGCATGTGCGGGTGTCAAGCCTCTACTTTATGTGAGTCTTGCGAGAATGCATCATTTTATGATAGATATTCAAATGAAAATGAATAGAAAAGAACCATGAATTATTTTGAGAACTTAGGACGAGTTTCCATCTCATTGCATCCAAAAAATACAAATAACAAGAAGCATGTATAACTAATTCATTCATGAAGGAAATGCATAAGGATTTTACTTATGAACACATATATGATTCAAAATAGATCCTTATATTCATATTAATATGTTCAATAACCATATTACATCCCTCAAAATCATAAAAAACCTTCATATAACAATGCAGAGCCAAGTCATGCATCAGAACTACACTATGTTCATCACTTTACAGAGAAGAATGCAGACCCATCCCTCTAAATATGCCATCACTCCTAAATTTACCTAATCCCAACCCATAGAATCATCCATGAGATCTCTTCATAGAATTTCCTTTATACCTCTTGTCTCCCAGGATTATTCTATGTCTCTTTATGCTCTCCTCTCTATATCCATCTTTCTACCTATGCACCTTAATAAATAGCTTTCATGCCTTCACTGCCACGCCTTATGAGGTAATAGATCAGTCACTACGTTTCCAAGTGGTCCTCCAATGGAGCATTCCCTCTTTGATATGAGCTCTCCACTTTGTATAATGATGTTCTTCTAGAACCTTCCATTACATGCATGGAATATTCCCTTTTTGATCCTATAGTTGCTAGGCTGGCACCTTATCCACAAGGGCCATGTTTTTTAACATGTGACATTTAATATGGCTAAGAACAAAACCCTTCTTTCCTTTCGCACCTTGTGTGTTCTGTAAAACCCTGCTAGAACCCTTCCCTTCACGCCTTCAACCCCACATGCCCTTCTTCAACTAAGTCATGTGTGCCTACGCACCTTCTCATCCTTAGCCAATTAAGTAAGAAGTCCAACATTTTAAATCAATGAAAACACTTGTAGGACCACATGCCAACATGTTTTAATAATTTGAAGGCTTCTTCACACTTATCATCCCAAAAAATCTTGTTTTTTCCTCTATAAGGCAGTTATTAGACATGCCATTTTAGATAAGTCCTTAAAAAATCTTCCTATAATAACCAAACAACACCATGAAGCTTCTAATTTCATTTATGTCCTTAGGAACTATCCATTCCATGATATCCTTTATCTTAGATTGGTCAATAGAGATTCCTTCTTTATTGATTATGTGACCCAAATATTGTAGTTATTTGTTGATAAAAATTACATTTAGACAACTTACCATATAGTTTATGCTTCCTTAAAATCTATAAAACTATTCTCAAATGTTTATCATGTTCCTCTACATCTTTATAATATATAATAATATCATCAAGGAACACTAACACAAACTGATCTAAGTTCTCTTGAAACACATTATTCATCAAATCCATGAAGGTTGTAGGTGTATTAGTGAGTTCGAAAGGAAAAACAGTGAACTCATAATGCTTTTAGTGTTTTCTAAATGTTATTTTATGAATACCTTCATCCATAATTCTCAACTAATGGTAACCAGATCCCAAATTGATCTTTGAATAAACTGAAGCACCCCTCATTTGATCAAAAATATTGTTAATTACAGGAAAAGGGGAATCTATTTTTTATTATTACCTTGTTTAGCATGTGGTAGTTAATGCACAGTCTTAAGGAACCATCATTCTTCTTTATGAAGATTACCAGTGCCCCCTAAGGTGATACAATTTGGTGGATCAATCCTTTAGACAACAACTCATGAAGTTGATAATTTAGCTCTACCAACGCAGTCGTGGTAATTATATATGGTGCTTTTTACATAGGTTTCGTTCCCAGTTTGAGGTCTATGATGAATTCAAACTCACATGTTAGTAGTAAACTAGGTATTTCTTTAGAAAATACATATCTAAATTCATTCAGAAGAGGAGGATCCTCTATTTTTGGCTTACTTTATTTGATGTAATCAATTATTTTACTGCATATAGCATACAACCTTTATTCTTAGCCTTTTTCAACTACATGGCAGATATTTTTCTAACAATGAAATATATTTGTACACCTTAGATCACTGTTATTTTATGTTGATCATAAAATCATACTATTTGTTTTCTTATATAATATGCATATGCTTGGTGTTGAGACAACTAGTTTATGCCTCTGAAAACATCATAAGAACCTAATGGAGTTACAAAAAGTTGTAGTTTTGTGGTAAACTCGAGAAGATCTAAGGTTACTTCAAACAGGCATTGGGTTACTCTATGGACAACATTATTCCTATATTTTATAGTCCATGTATTTTCCATGTATCCAGCCTTTCTAGACAATTTAGTAGCTAAATTAGAAGAAATAAAACATGTGTTTCTCCATTAACAAATAAAATGGTAATAGGTAAGCCAAACAACTTATCCTGTACTAATATAGGAGTGGAATTTTTCTCAGCTTGGTAATTTCCTAAAACATCATGCATCCTTTGCTAGAATGGTTCTTTAGACTCAGCAGTTTTTTTCCATCACTGATTATTCTTAGAAAATTTGCTATCATAATGATCACCTCCATGTTTAAAATAGGCCCCTTCTCTCAAATATATTTTTATAACTAGAATTTTTTCTCCCCTCTTTTTGTTGTTAATAACAGGCTTATCTGTAGTATTTATCTTTTTAGACCTTCCTTTTTGACCAAATATCTTCTACCATGTATTTTTAGTGAAGGGAGGTGAGGAGGTATTACTTGATGCTCTATGTTTTCCCTCTCTCGAAGCGAGGATCCCACACAATTTTTGTTCCTGACTTATGGATTTTTTAAAAAAAATCTCCATAGTGGATAGTCCATGCACATCCACTTCACCCCCTATGTTAGGATTTAGACCCAAAATGAACTTACAAATCTATAATTTCACATCCTTTTGATATTGGGGAACATATTTCAAAAGTATGGTGAAACGTTAAGAATAAACTCTAAAATTCAATCATTTTCTATTCAAAATATATATATAGAATCCAGCATTGATAAAAATACCCTTTGAATTGTTCCCAAGTTATAGATGATGTCTCAATTCCTAGTTCTATTTTACGGTTGTCCCACCAAGTGGAAGCTTTATTAGAGAGTTGGAAAGCACCCCACATAGCCTTAGTTTTGTCAGAGAATTATCTAATTTCAAAATATTTTTCCATTTCACTCAACCAATTTTTAGCTCCATGCATTTCCAAGGAAGTCTATCAATATTTTGAGTGTATGATAGGGGTTGAGATTTGAGAACCCTATCAGTATGGAGGCATGCAAGATGTGCTTATTTTCTCAAGAGCTCAGTTACAAATGTTGCCAAGACTGTTCAGATACCAGTAATGCATCCTCATAAATACCAGAGTAAGTGATTCTAAGGAAATAGAATTAGATTTAGGGAGTTCCATTAAATAGAGTTACATCGTGAAGAATAGGATGTTGTCATTTATCATTAGTGATAAGTGTCCTCAAGATTCACGAATATTGTGGCACAATTTGATTCTTCAGACTTGATTTCAACTATTGATCCTCCTATTAAGGATACAATAAGTTAGTATCATATGCATAATCAAATCTCCCATTAATCACAAGATGTTTGAAAATTTCCACTTAGACATCGAAGGATTGTACATCTTAACCTTTTCAAAAAATTGAGCAACAATTCAAATATTGACTTTGGATCAATCAAAGTATGCAATAAATGGGCCTTGCTTCATATAGGCAAGGAACTAGTTAACAATTTCTAAAGAACTAGTTCATTTAGGTAGGTTGATCAATCCATAAATCAAGGAAATAACTAGTCATCAAGAACTAGTCAAGACCATGCGCATTTGACAAGAGAACTAGACATCAAGGATATCCAGTTCAATACCATAGATGCAAGCAATCATACAATATTTAGTATGTTCAAGTTTACCTTTTTATAAGGTTGAGATGATCTATGTTTCCATCCTTAAATGTCTACCATAGAAGTTAATTACTTAAATTCGTACTACAATATCTTACATATATAAAGTAAGGATACAATGAATAGACAATGTAATCATCTATTTTTATTACTTTGGAAAAATTTTATCGCCGTGCATAAATAGCTTATCTCAAGACCACACAAAATCCTTTGGGATATAGTATTCTATCACCAAACAAATATCTTGACACATTTATCTAGATATTTTTGTTTAATAATGTGACATCTTAAGAAAGAGGAAGTGTGTTCTTTACAAGACCATCTCCATAAACAAAAAGAACCACAACCTACTCATGGTCTTTATGGAATAGGGAGAGACCACATAGTGGGTTACTTACATTACGTCCTATTTCCCTTTCTGTAACTACCCCTAGTTATTATTATGTATAGTTTGCATAATGATGCGAGATTATATCCAATCTACATCGTAATAAAAATTTTCTAAGTGCAGTCAAATTTCATTGAGTAGAAAATTGTACGAGACTTAAGTTATTCCATTATTTATCTAAGTTATAGCCGAGGGGTATTTTATAAGACTTCTCTAAGTAATTCGACTTATTTCAAGTGGCCTTAATAAATTATTCATGTTATGGATTAATCTTTTAGTTACCCTTTTATAAATTCATCTCATTTTAGTTATAAGTGTAGACACATAAATCTAGCTATGCAATTTTACTACCAAAATTGAATTGTTTATCGTCTTTCCCGTAAAATGCGTTATAATTAATGATTCCCCACTAATTAAATAGCATTCCCCTTCATCTCGGTTAATTAACAACACTTTTTTAATTAACTAGCATCTGCCTTCATTGTGGATGCCAATTAACGACATTTCGTTAGTTATAATCATCTTTTAATTAACTATCATTAGTTGATTACGTCTTTTTAATCCTCTAGTTAATCAATAAACCCTCTTATTGGTTAAATTCCTCTTACAAATCCTCAAAATCTATCAAATTTCCTCCTAAATCACCTCGAAATGGCTTCTTAAGCTTATTTTTGCCTATTAATTAATCCTAGTTGATTAATTAAATCATCCCCAACTTCTATGAGTTGTTAATTATACTTAATTCTTTCTAATTAGGTTTATCCATTCTAATTCTACTTTATATTTATCTCACATTCACTAGGATTCTAGCTTCTCCTAAATTAGAAAGCTATATATAGAACCTAATCTCCCCCCTTCCAAGGTTACACCTATACATGTCCTTGAAAGACATTAGCATATGATAAAGAGATTTTTCCACCACTGAAGAGCTTATTGATCTTACACCCATTTCTCCTCTCTTTGTAAAGAGTAGTAACGGAAGATCCATAAATGGCCATTAAGCCATATTGGTAAGATCCTTTCCTCTTCATAGATATATCCATACTTTGATCTCATTATAATCATAGGAACAACTATAGTTTAAAAATCATATCTAAATTAGAAAGGAATGGCTTAGTGTTTTCAATTTTAATTTGGAGGCATTAATTACCATTCATTCATGCATAGATTTATCATGATGTTTGTGTTATATTATATTTGTCATTATAACTAATTGGTGTTCGTTTCTATTAATTATCTTAACTTCTTTATCATGCATACATTTGGCACTCCCAGTGGGACATCCCTTTGTCTCATGCACATTTCTCTCAATTTTTTATAGTTAACTTTAATTTTTGCATACTAACTTCTAATTCACATATATTGATAAATCTTGTGTTTCTTAATTCATTTTGTTAATTTTTCATGTATTAAGTCTTTATTACAGGTGTGAAGGAGGTAAGGTTCTATAAAATTTGAAGGTTATTAGATAAAATTTGAGGTTTTTGGCATTGCTTTTGTCAAAATCTTGTGTTCTTGATATTACATAGGATCCATTTTCTACCATCATTGTATGTGCATCTACGTTAAAAAATATTTGTTACCATGGATCCATGTGCATCAGCATTGAACCATTATACACTAACATTTATTCCTGTGTGCTAGCGTTAATCCTCATGCGTTAG
This sequence comes from Taxus chinensis, assembly GCA_019776745.2. Classification (NCBI taxonomy): domain Eukaryota; kingdom Viridiplantae; phylum Streptophyta; class Pinopsida; order Cupressales; family Taxaceae; genus Taxus; species Taxus chinensis. The sequence goes on from CM034154.1 coordinate 490,340,828, forward strand.
TTTTGTTATGTATTTTTATTCTCTATCCACATAGATAGCCTCATGCACTAGTGTTGACCCTGTTGCATTTCCATGTCACCTCATGTGCTACTATTGATGCTCATGTGTTAATGTTGCATATAGTTTCTTCAATGTCTTCACAGATAATCCCTTTACGTCTATTTTATAACTTGTACACTACCATAGACCCTTATGCACTACCATTAATATCCATGTGCTAGTGTCGTTGCCTATGCCTCACTGTTAAAACTCCTATGATAGCATTCTATGTAAAATTTTGGCTCAGATTTCTAGAAATTCTAGAATCCAATTTTTGGTGTTTGTTGTTGTTTTACAGGTTTTTCTGACTTCTGTTTGTAGGTTTTTATTTGAATTAAATTTCTAATATCTATAAATTCTTTAATGAATTTTGTATTTCCATGCTTTGCTTAAGTTAGGCTAAAGTTTGTGTATGCTCTTCTCTTGCACCTTTTGGTGATCTTGAGAATCGAAAGAAAACTTTGGTCTTCTTTTCTAAACATTTACATTAACTTGGAAATTTCATAATTTATTTTTCATAAGGGAATGAACCTTGCACAAAGCATTTTAATGGTCATTTGATTTAATTTTTTAACTTTATATCTAGTTGGATCAATTGTTGGTATGCTCTTCTCTGTCATCTTTGGAAGATCTTGAGAATCAAAAGCAACCTTGGTCCTCTTTATTTGGAAAACTACTAAATTTTTTGTATGCATGACTTAATGCTTGCCAAGGAATCAAATCAAAACAATACTAACTATAGTGTACTATATGTTTCTAATGGTGTGTTAAACCACATTTTAATAAAAATATAAAAAACACACCACTTTATTCAAATCATTGTATTTGTAGGTTCAAATAAGGGATAAAACCTTTCCACTATAAACTGTGGGAAGTATCTTGGCATAAGACATAAAAAATCATTATTAGGATTACCACAAAAACCCCAAAGTAATCCATACCTTGAGGGAATTATTGGACGAAATGAGAATCACCCCACTACCTACTTGACTAGAAATAACCGTGAGGAATGCTTCAAGTTGTCTGTGTGAGGCCTCGTTCATTAATTTTATTGTGGAGTAATGGTTCTTTGTCTAGGAGTTATCTAGTGAAGCATATCTCTCTTACGAAAGTATTGGTGGATGTTGAGAAAAAAATCCTTAGGTAGCCATTTGGAATTGGGGCCAACTTGACTTTATCCATCTTGTTAAAAAGATATTTCACAAAGAAATAACTTCTTTAAAGTCAAAACCTTGTTAATCAAACAAGGGGAGAGTTCATTGAAGTTTATGCCACGTGTTGTTCATCATGAAAGTTACAAACGTGAAACTTTTTCCTAGTTTCTACCTTGTGAAACAAGGTGAAACTATGCCAAATTTGAGCCATTTATTTTTCATCACCACTTGTTCTATCTCCTTTATTTTCTTGTTGATTTTTTTTTTCAAAAGAGAGTAACCTCGAGGTATTTCCAAAAAAATTGTTTCCACCAATTTTGTATTCACTTACATAGTCATGTTGTGGCAAGGATGTTAAGTGTTGAAGGTGTGTCGGTATGTCTTCATGTTTTGGTAGCCTTGTCTTTATACCTACATTGAGATATCTCATTGTAGTTAGGTGATCTTACCTTGATTTACCATTTGTGTCATTACGTTCCTTGCATTTATATCAATACAGTTGTGATACTCACATCTTGTTTTCCCAAACTTGATATAAGTACCTAGATTGTCTTGTTACGTTGCTTACATTATACCGATTCATTGATATACTTGGACCTAGTTTTTGATTCAAACATTGCCCTAAGTCTTGGAAAGTATTGTTTTTACACTATTTTCATTGTGTCAATCCTATTTTGATACTCACATATTTTTTTTCCAAAAACTTCATTAAAATTATCCAAGTAGTATTGTTAGGTTTCCCACATTTGTAATCTCCATTTCAAACACTTAGACTTTGTTTATATTAAACTAATTTTAGAGTGTATACTTTGCATTGTTACTTTGGTCATATCACCTCATCTCTTTTTTATTATTTAAATCTTGTTTGTCCAAAACATGATTTAAATACTGAAATTGTGTTGTCATCTTTTCAGTAACAATATTTGAGATAGATTATTTCAACATAGGGAGTAGGCTCTTTCATAGTTGATCCTTGTTTAGAATTTTTCTAGATATTCTTTACTTGAGATATTTTTTCACCGGTGGCATTCGATCGCATATTATTTATCTATTTGGGACATTATTTAGTGCATTATTTGTGACTATTTATGTTTTTCACATTGCTAGGTTTTGTCTATATTCTTTGTGATACTTGTACACATTTTTGAGAACTTAGAAAAACATTTCCTATTTCTCCTATTACTAGAATGGGATATAGAAGATTAGGATTTAAGATTTTTTTCAATGCAAATTTATACCCCTTGCATGAAGAGGAAACCATGATAGAACATAGTGGTGATGAGTTGGTGTATCCTTGGGACAACTATGAGGTTAGCCCAACCCATATAGAAAAATTCCTTTTACAAAATCAAGACCAAGTTCTCACATGAGTAGTGTAATTAGGGGCTAAAATGCCACTTGAACTTGACCATACTCTTCTCATGAACAAGATCCGTGGAGAGGAAGAAGTAGAACATCCCAATCCCACTATCAACAAAATACTAAACCATGTACATGTTATTACTTCCAAGAAAGGAAATAAAAATGAAGAAGTACCTATTAGAAACAATTGTGGCTATCAGATACCACCCATCAAGATAAATCGTGAAGCTATGAGAGAGGAGGAACCTTCTCAAAACCCTCCTCCACATGAAAATCAAGATGAACCCCATAATGAAGAGGTTACTATGAAACTTAAAATCCAATCCCTTAGACGTAAAATGACACATCTATCCTCCCATGTCCATAAATATATGGGTAGATTTTTACGTCATGAGAAACCTAAAGTTACGTATAATGATCTTTACACAGAAAACCATGGAGGTGAGACATAAAATTCAAACCACGTGTATATTCCTACTTCCTCTTCACATGGCCAAATATTCAACCAAGAGTGAAAATATATGAATAATTCCCTTACAATTTTATAATAAAACAACGTAAGACACAATTAAAATTACCAATTCAAAGAACTATGTCCATATCCTTTAGATCAGGAAATGCTACGCATCCCCTTTCCTCCTTACTTTGACTACAATAAATTCAATAAATATAGTGGTAAAGGTGATCCACATGATCATGTTAAGGACTTCATCATGGATTTTGAAGAAGTTGTGTACAATAATAACTATCTCATTCGCTTGTTTCCACGGAGTCTTATAGGACAAGGTCTTGAGTGGTTTCTTCACATTCCTAAAGATACTATTTTTACATTTGCCGAGTTAGCAAAAAATTTTGTGCACCACTTTTCATTTAATATGGAAACTTATATTAATGTGTTAGATTTGTGTAATTCCAAACAACGAAACAATAAAAAACTTTGTTGGTTTCCTCCAATGGTGGTGAGGTTTAGCTATTCGCTTCCCCTGCTCTATCCCCAAGAAACAGTCGGTTAATATATTTATGAAAAACCTCTACCCTGAAATAGCTTTCCACTTACAAATGTATTGTGTTCGCATATTTGAGGAGGTTATAGAAAAATTAATCTAAATAGAGAAGTATTTATTAGCTAAAGGGACTCTAAATTCCTTTCAAAGAGATCACCACAAATCCAAATCCAATGACGAACCTAAATTATTTAATTAAAAGAATAATGTCATAGGTGATGGAATCATAGATTTTAAATTTGTTTAAGCTATCCAAAATAATGCTCCTTTGAAACATTCCAAAGGTTCAGTTGCACCAAAAATATAATGTTGAGTGTTCACTCCCATTTCGGTCTCTTTGTTAGTAATCTTTGAAAATTTAGACATAGTTGGGCCTACTATTAATGATACTTGGTTGCATGTCTTGGAATTGGAATTACCCTATAATATGCTCCTCAGTTGCCAATGGATTCATGTCATGCAGGTTGTGCCTTCCACTTTCCCTCAACGTATAAAATTGTATCATGAAGGATAGAAACTTTCCATTTTGGTGGACCCACAACCCTTTGCATATTGCAAGGCATTATCTGGTTATTTCCCCTCTATATATGAGTGTCCTTCTATAGATATAGTTATTAAGATTCAGTCTTAGGATATTTCCTCACAAATTGATCTTGATACACCGTGCCCACATAAATGGTGCTTCCATGTCATTTTCCCCATTCGCTACATGGGACATGAAGTTCCTCTCTACCGGTTATGGATAATAAAACCTCCTACAAGCCCTCCTTATCTCCAATCTACCACTATCACCAAAAATACATGGTAGGCCAAGTTATCAGCCTTAACATTCTCAAGAACACTGTAACATTTAATCTTTTCTTCATGGTGGCCTTTTGGCAAAAGAGAAAATGTTCAATACTTCCATATGCCGGTATCCTGATGATGTGATGGATTTTTCTATCAAGTGCCCAAGTATTCCATCCCTAATAATATTATGTACACTATGGGTTATCAAGGATATGGATGTGGTTTCGATGAACAAGGCATGTTGGAACCTCTTCCAACACCACATTAAAAGATGGAAAAGTATGGCATCAACATCCCACCATATGGTTCACATCCTCTTGAATTCAAAGATAATTCTTCTGATTGTGATGATATTTCTTCTAATTATGACAAAGAAACATATTCACATTATAGTCTCTATAAAGAACTTTCCTCTACTAACATGTTTCCTGACACATCTATTCCCACATTAGATCTCGTCCACCCATCCCTTGTAAATTGGGACCAACAACAAAACATACCAATTAACTTCTTCTATAAATATAAATTAATTGGAGAATTTATGGGTTTACGAGATAATAATCCTAGTGGTGATCATAAGAAAGGATTCTCTATTGATCTGGACACATACATGTACTTCGGGGAGGAGGCTAGGTTATGTGGTTAGCAAAATAAGAAAGAAGCTAAGGGAAAAATAACTTCCAAGAAGCCTCAAAAAAATAAAACATCCATGTCTTATAGTGAGGACCTCTTTGAGGCACTATCTAATGTACAAATATTGTTGAGACACCTTTAAAAAAAGATCTCAACCTCTCCCCGATCTTACGTGTATGGAAGATGGATCCAAAATATTGGTGGAGGAGACCATTGATGTAAATATTGGCACCAAAGATGAGCCCAAAATAGTTAAGTTAGGAGCTTCCATCTCAACACAAAAATAGAATATTTTTGTCATGTTCCTTTGTGAATTCACTGATGTCTTTGTTTAGTCATATGATGACATTCCTAGATTGGATCCTTCACTATTTTTGCGTAACATAGTTTTGCATGAATATGCCAAACCAATCAAGAAGAAATTCATGAAAATGCATCCTTGCGTGACCCTTTTGGTCAATGAGCAGCTATAAAAAATGTTAGCAGTAGGGTTCATTCGACCTATTGACTACTCAGAGTAGATATCCAATATAGTACATGTATAGAAAAATCCCATTGCTATCAAAATTTACACAAATTTTAAGGACATTAATAAGGCATGTCCAAAAAATTATTTTCCTCTTCCCAACATCAACATGATTATCAATTCAATCGCATGGTATGAAATTCTATCTCTTATGGATGGATTTTCATGATTTAATAAAATCAATATTGTAGAAGAGGATCATCATAATATTTATTTTACTACCCCATAGGGGACATTTTGTTATCAAGTCATGCCCTTCGGCCTCAAGAATGAAGGCGTTATCTATCAAAGGGCCATGATTGTCATCTTCCATGATATGTTGAATGACATCATAGAAGACTATGTTGATGACATCTTGGGTAAGTCTAGGAGTAGAGAAGAAGATCTTGCAATCCTACGGCATATCTTTCAATGTATCAGAGATTATAAGGTCAGACTTAATCCAAAGAAGTGTTTCTTTGGTGTGCTCTTAGGAAAACTACTAGGCTTCATTTTTTTAAGGAGAGGAATCGATGTGGACCTAGAAAAGGTCACAACTATCACAGATATGCCTCCTCCAAAGAACCTCAAACAATTATGCATTTTGTAGGGAAATATACAAGCTATACACATATTTATATACCAGCTTGCTGATAAATGTCATTCCTTTACACATCTTCTCAAGAAATATGTTGATTTCCATTGGGGTCCTAAACAACAACAATCATTCACCTTACTCAAGGACTATTTTGTAAAACCACTTGTTCTTATACCACCTACCCCAAGAGAATCCCTCTCTCAGCTACCCAATTTTCTATAGGCACGCTTATAGATCAGTATGATTTGAGTAAAAAATAAGAATTTGTCTATTACCTTAATCACACATTGATCTCTTACAATCTCAATTATCCACAAATTGAAAAGGCTTTCTTGATTTTTTTTTACTTTCCAAAAAAATCATCATTACCTACTAAACAATAAAACCAAACTTATATCTAGAGTTGACCCACTTAAACATCTCTAATACAAATATACACTTATAGGGAGGATGGCCAATTAGATCATCTTATTAAATGAGTTTGATATAGATTTTTCCAAGTAGAAATTAGTTAAAGGGAAAGTACATGTGAATCAAATAGCAGAAGCCCCTTTGCTGAGAAAGAACCATTAAATATGGATCTTTCATATGCTTCTATAATGTACATTGAGGACTCTATTGTATGGAAGATGTACTTTTATGGATCATTCACATTTCATGTCTCTAGAGTGGGTTTTATTCTTATAACCCCTACAGGTGATTTAATTCATTTGGATTTTAGACTTGGCTTCCCATGTACTAATCATATCATTGAGTATGAATCCCTCATTGCAGGACTAAAATTTTCCATCAAATGGAATATCAAAAAACTCAAGGTCATAGGTGACTCACAATTGATCATCAATTAAGTCACCAATGAATATAAAGTCAAAGATGAAAATATCATCCCATATAAATGAATGGTTGAAATTCTAAAATAATACTTTGTGCAAGTTACCTTTCAACAGGGACCTAGGGCACAAAACCACTCAATGGATGTTATGGCCACTATTGGATCCTTATTGCAGATTCCAGCAGGGAATAATGGCATTCCTTTATTTTTGGAACATCTAACGATACTAGTATATGACATACCAAAAATGTGTTTTTTATGTGATGTAATTGGTCCTTTTTCCCCTTGATACGATGACATATTTAAATACCTTCAAGATGGAACATCCCCTTCTGATATTACCCATTCCAAAAAATAGAATCTCATCCAAGGTATAGCCCATTATACTTTACTTGGGGGCACCCTTTACCGAAGAGGATATGATAGGAATATATTACATTGTTTAAAATTTGCAGAATCCATCCTCACAATCAAATAGGTGCAAGAAGGCATCTATGGGGAACATACGAGTGAAATGGCTCTTTCTAAGAAATTTTTTAGAGTAGGTTATTATTGGCCTACTATGGAAACTGATTGTTGTCAATATGTGTGCAAATGTCTGTTGTGTCAAAAATATGGCAATCTAATACATGATCCAACACAATATTTGCAACCAATTATGTATTGTGGCCATTCTCTAAATGGGGACTAGATATCATAGGGAAGCTCACTCCAAATTCCTCAGATGGCCACAATCATATCATAACTTCCATCGAGTATTTTACCAAATGGGTAGAGTTTTTTCCTCTCACTTATGTCATTGGTGCATAGATTTCCAATTTTATAATAAATCACATCATCTTCCGCTATGACATCCCTTCTACCATTATATTTGAGAATGGAAAATATTTCAATAATAAAAAACTGAAGGCATTGTGCCAACTTTTCCAAATCCACCAAAAATAGCCAACCCCCTATTACCCTATTGGTGAGAAAAATTTTCGGGTGGACAAATCAGGTATATCCACTAACGTTCATGGGGCTACACTCCTTTGCAGTAAATGGTATACATCCCATTATTGAAAGTAAACTAATCCTAATCATATTTAAATGTTTTGGGTGGAAACATTGGTCGGGGATCACACAGGGACACTCCACTAAACCTATGGCAAAGTGCTTATATGGGGGTACAAGGGAGGAAATTACAATGATAAAGGTAAAGAGGGGGAAATTATTCCAGGAAAATTACTATCATGAGTAAATTATAGAGCTCACACCCAGTAACCAGAGTAGTTCAACCTTTAATATAGAGGAAAACACAATGAAGCTAGTGGGACCAATGAATTAAGACACCAAGTTTTTAAATTCATCTATCGAGGACACCAAGTTCCTCTCCAATTCCATACAGGATCAACTATGCTTGCAAAGTGCATGAAAGAGAGAAATAGAGGGAAAAAAGAAAGGGAAATAGAAGTGTATTTTTTATTCCATGTATAGTGATGATTACAAAGCTTCAATCAATCTATCACAATACTACATAGTAAGAGTTCTTCCAAAATATGAATTTTCCTTTCACCTCCCTCATATCACTCTTCATTTTCATATTCCACTTGTGACCTTTTGTTTTCCATTAATTAAGTATTTCTCTTATAATTTTGAGAAAATATTTTTTTACAAATTTAAATTCGTCACTTACGTGAATAGGATGAAATACAATATTGACGCATAATGAAGAATTAGAATGGAGAGAGAAAGAATAGAGGAAAAGAGAGGAAGAAGGAAGAAATGAAGGGAAAACACTCCTTGTGATGAAATGCTTTGAATTCCTTAATGCAGTCATGAACTTTGAACAAAGATTTCTGTCATTGGTGATCTTCTACACTGATGAAGATTGCTCCCTTGAATAACTTGGAATCATTTTCCCAATCTACTGATGACTGCAAACACCTGGACCATAGAATGAGTTTTCAAAAACACTGTTATGAGGTTTACCACTATAAGCTCGAGATGAACACATACAATGCCCACGATGACCCTCCTTGAAACTTGGTTGATGAACTCCTTGACTCATAAAATCGTTCTAATCAAATTTTTTGAATCACTCATATATTTAAGTGATGAAGATGAATTCACATGATTTGCCTTGTGATTCCCTACTTTATAATATGATATGATCATTCAAAACCATGAAAAACCGCCATCTCTTCATGATTAATTACACTTGAGAAACTAGACCAACATGTGCACTTGAAATTCATGTTTCCTTGACACTTACTATATTTGGAAGGGACAACTTACTATCTTTAGTAAGTGTCAAATTTTTCCTTTCTAGACCCCAAATGGTGATATCAACATGAATTATTATCCCGCAATGTCTCGTTGTGTCAAACTCGCCCTTTAAAAATAACCTGCTATTTTTAGTAAGTACACATGGGGAAACTTACTATTTTTAGTAAGTTTCATAGTTAGATTTTCCTAACCTCAACTGGATACAGTAGCTTGAATTATTCTTCTTAATATCTTCCTTTCACCTTTTGGAACAACTATTTATTTATAGCAGGGGCTTGTGGAACCACTTACTATTTTTAGTAAGTGTCAATTATGAGTCGAGATGACCTTTTTGATGAATTTTCATGTGAAACTCCCTTTGTGTTCACCACCTTCTTCATGGCCTCTTCAAATGGTGTCTTACCCAAAGTAACAAACCCTTATGTAGGAAGTCATGCTATTTTTAGTAAGTGTATCGCGGATGTCAGTTTGCAACAAAACAAGTCTTGAAACTCTGGGTTTTATTCCACAGTTCTACGCTCCAAATTTTGAGAAATTCCTTTGTCTAAACAAGTTGTAAAATTTTAAAAAAAAATCGTCAATATCCATAAATAATATGGACTTCATGGTGTAAAAAATAGTTCACGTGAAACTATATTTTTTAACGATCATTCCCTCCAATTTTTGCACAATTTCGCCCACTAGAACCCTGAGAAGTGAAGAGGTAGCTCGCTGCATGTTTCACAGTTGTTATTCATGTGACAAGGAATAAATATGATGAGAAATAATTCCTCAATATCCCTAAAAAATAGGTACTTCATGGTGCAAAAACTAGTTCACAGGAAACTAGGATTTTCAACGATCATTCCCTCCAAGTTTTGCGTGATTTCACCCACTGGAACCCTAAGAAGTGGAGAGGTGGCTTGCTGATTTTTTCCACTATTGTGTCATGGAGTCCATTAATGTAGCTTGAAATTTATAGGGATTTTTTTGTCTCCATTCATAATGAAATCAACTCCATTTCGATAGGTTTTTGCTTCTTGTCTCACTAGTGAAATTTCTCTTCGATCTAGTTGTCAGTTTGACAGGAAATTGAACTTTTTTCTTCGTGGAGTCGGGAATGAAATTTATTTTTTGTAAGAATTCCTTGCTGGGAATGGGAGGTTTGAAGGTTATTTTTTAATGGCCTTCAATATTGAAGAAATCAGCAACATAAGGTTCTTCGTTTCGTGCATTGGCTTGCAAGATATGTTCAAATCTTAGTCTCACGACAATGGAGGTTTCTAAAGAATTCCTTTGCTCTTCTCTTTTGTTATTCATTCCTATGGATCTTTCAATCAATATATTATTTGAAATATATTCATATTCATTGAGTTGAAGGTTTGGTTTCCATGGTGGAGCCGGTTCGAAGCAACAATGGTGGACTAAGGTGTTCTCTGCAACTTTTATTCTGGCAGTGAGAAGCAACAAGAAGTGGCAAACTGTTAGAAACAATTTCAAATTTTTTATTTTGATTTGGGAAAATTTTCATGTCCTTAACATCCCTCACCTCAAAGGGAAATGAGGGACATAAATTTTTACATCACACCATATTCTCTTGACAGGGGTAGCCAAAAAATCAGCTTTAAAGCATTGAAGGGTTTGGCACTAAATCCATTTTACCCCTAGAGATTGAGCTTCCTTCATTATGGATATCCTTGAGAGACTATCTAGAAAAATATGAAGATTATAGAGTTTTTAGGCTAGCCGAGATAGAGTTACTTTGGAAGCTCAATAGTTGTTTTGGCTTGTGCATTGTCTAGGCTTGTGAACCCTGATTTTAGTAAAATAGTCCCAACTTCTCTGGATCCTTCTTGAATCTTCCTAATTCAATTCCATGATGTTCCTAGGACTTTGATGCACCCATTTGTCTGGTTTATCTTTTATGTTCCTCTCCATGGGGTTGTTGAAAGATTCCTCCATGTACTAGATCACCTTAAAGTGTATCATAATCAAGTGTATCATAATCAAGTGTGCCACCATATTCTCTTGTATTTGGCACTAAAAACATATCATCCTTCACCAGTTTGAGATAAGATATGAAGATTATAGAGTTTTTAGGCTAGCCGAGATAGAGTTACTTGTTGAAAGATTCCTCCATGTACTAGATCACCTTAAAGTGTATCATAATCAAGTGTGCCACAACTATAAAAAAACATATCATCCTTCACCAGTTTGAGATAGGATATCTAGTTCTTAAGGAGAATTAGTTCAAAACCATGAAATATCATGAGAATAAAGTTAAGTTTGAACTTAACTGGTTGGGACCATATGTTTTGGTTGCTAAGTTTGGTTCAAGTGCATACAAACTTACATATCCTAGTGGTGATGAACTTCGGGAACCCATGAACACCATGCATCTCAAGTATTTCTATGCCTAAGCATGAGGACCTTTAAAAAATAAAAAATATATAAAAATAAAAAAATAAACAAAAAATTAAATAGAAATAAATTTGTCTAAAAGTAAAAACCATGCAATGGTGGAACTTTGGACAATTCCTTTTTTGAAAATTGGTTTCCGATGTCGTAGAATGATTCATTTTTCACAATCATCTCATACCTTGGGTATGATCACTTCTTCCTAAGCTAGTGGTTTTCCTATGTCTAAGATCATTTTGAGCCTATCCTTTATGGCCTTGATCTGGTTGATCCTATTCTTGTATATACGTGTGGAATTTTCCCTTATACATTCCCATCTAATGTTTGGGGAATCCATACATATTCTTTTTCTTTTCCATATCTTTGCAAAACTTTCAAAAAACATTCAAATAGGTATCACCAGAAAACAAACCCAAAAATAATATAACATTGTCTCACAAAAATACAAAAACAACACAAAATGTCTCAAAAATATTCCACAAAAACAACATTATGTTTTCTATCTTGTTTGTTTGTACATATAGTGTTTTGTAAGGCATGCTTTTTAGATTAATTTGTTATTTAATTGATTGGATTAGTTCTTCCTTTGGATTGTTGTGTTGCTTTTTTTGTTAAATTTTCTTTGTGCTTGCATTCTTTTCTTATACATTGTGTGTTTTCATCTCATCATTCCCATTCATATCATCACATCTATAACATCATCACATATCAATAAAATTCTAATCTACATCATCATAAAATTAAATCAAACGTGTATGCTAACCTAACATCATATAATCTCATCAATGGGGCAATAAGGATTATTTTTATCCCCCCTCATAATAGACCATAATAAAAACATGGGCTAAGCATGTTATCTAATAGAGAAAAATACATTAAATATTAAAAATCCAAAAAAATGGTAAAATTTCAAAACACCTTAAAAATTCAAAAAACAAATCCAAAAGAAATTACTAAAATTCAAAAAATCCCAAACATTGGTAAAATATACCAAAAAACTCACCAAAATTGGTAAAAAGAATTCACAAATTTGAATCATTTACATGAAAAAAACATCCTCAAACATTGAAATTTGTCCTCTATAACATCTTTATTTGGTCCTCACGCATGACTTGTGGATAATTTTGAACTATCCTCCATTTAGAAAATTTGGTTTACTTGCTATGTTTGTATTCTCTTGCACAACTGGTTGTTTGGGGTAGTTTCACAGAGCACAATTTATTTTTCATTAGACTCCTATGTCCTTCGCTTATTCACCTTGCATGCATCCTTGCTTGGGGTGCCATTTTTAACCTTTTTCATACTCAAACATGTGGGAACTACAGATAGATAACAAAAACATTGGTGAAACTTTCTTGAATGTTGTTTTTTTTATTATATTTTTTTCTTGTTTACTTTATCGTATTGCATTGCTTCATGCATTTTCCTTTGAGTCATTCTTTTGGATAATGAAAAAAAAATTAGCATTATAGATTTTTATGTCACTTTACGCTTTTATTGCATACATGTATCAAATAATTTTTTTTTATCCTGAGCTAGATGGGTTCATTTATTATATTGAGAAATGATGATATTAAGTGGCTCATAAGCCAACTGGGTTGAAAGATATCTCCATTTTCTTCATCTCTATTTTCCATTAATCACCATTTTTTTCCAACACCACCTGGGGAAATAGGGATTGTATTTATCCCCCCTCCTTGTCTTTGTTTCTTCCATCCATTAAAACACAACATTTCTTTTCCAATCAATAAACTTGAACAATGGACAATTAGTCAGGTTCAAACTTTCTATTGTTGTGATATACTTTTGTTGTGCTAACTTTTCATCAATATTTCAATCGTCGATTGACCTCTTCTATCACTCCATCAACCCTTGAGGGGGAATCCTTCATTCTACTCATTTTTATTCAAGAATTTAATTTTCCACTATCTTTGAAGTGGCATCGCTTGCACTACACCACACCAAATAGGGGAAAATGTAGATAGTTAAATCCGAATACACAATTTTACTACTAAAATTGCAACGTTTATCGTCTCTCCCATCCAATCCGTTATAATTAGTGATTTCCCATTGATTAACTAGCATTCCCATTCATCTCAATCAATTGATGAGACTTTGTTAATTAACTAGCATTTCCCTTCATTATGGATTCCAATTAAGGATACTTCGTTAGTTATAATCCTCTTTTAATTATTAGTAGTTAATTATGTATTTTTAATCCTTTAGTTAATTGATAATCCCTCTTATTGGTTAAATCTCTCTTAAAAATCCTCCAAATTCTATAAAATTTCCTCCTAAATCACATCCAAATGGCTTCTTCACCTTATCTTGGCCTTTAATTAATCCTAGTTGATTAATTAAATCATACCCAACTCTCGTGAGTTGCTAATTCTACTTAATTCTTTCTAATCATGCTTATACATTCTAATTTTACTTTATCTTTATCCCACATTAACTAGGATTGTAGCTTCTCCCAAATTATAAAGCTATATACAGAACATAGTCTCCCCCCTTCTAATCTTACACCTTTACATGTCCTTGATACACATTATCATATGATAAAGATCTTTTTCCACCATTGAGGAGCCTATTGATCTTTCACTCAATATCCTCTCTTTGAAAAGAGTAGTAAAGGAAGATCCATACATGGCCATTGTGTGCATCTAATAAATTAAGCTAAGTTAATTAAAGGAAACTAACACTAGGTAGTATCCAAAGCTATCTAATCTACCAAAAACACCATGATAAATCTAGAAAGAGAAAGTTAATCTACATGCATCCAAAATTAAAACATTAAATGCAAAACAATCCCTTTGAAATTTGGATGTGCTTTGTATGTATATGATTTCTCTTAGTATGAACATATCTTGATCATAAACAATCAAATGAATTTTATCTCAAAATGAGGAAATAATATCACGAAAATGGATTAATGGCCATGTTTAGATCTTCCTTTACTACTCACAAATAATAATAATGGATGCAAGAATGGATAGGATTTTAAAGAAGGAAATTATCTTATCATGTGCATATTAAAATCACTATTAAAAGTGTGGTGTAAGGTGTGAAGGAAGGTAGTAAGTTCTTTATATATCTTTCCAATTTTGGAGAAGCTAGAAACTTAGTGAATGTGGGATAAAATATAAATTATAATTAGAAGATATAAGCATGATTATAAAGAATTGATTGGAATTAGAAACTCATGGGAGTTGGAGATGATTTAATTAATCTATTACGATTAATTAATATGCCAAAATAAGTTTAGAAAGCTGTTTGGAGGTGATTGGGGAGAAATTTGATAAAATTTGGAGGATTTGTAAGAGATATTTTACCAATAAGAGGGTTTATTGATTAAAAAATATTAATTAACTAATGATAGTTAATCAAAAGAGGATTATAACTAATGAAGTGTCATTAATTGACTGAGATGAATGGGAATGTTAACTAATTAGTAGAAAATCACTAATTCTAATGAAATTGACGTAAAATATGATAAAAGGTGTAATTTTAGTAATAAAATTACGTAGTCAGATTTTAGGTGTCTATATTTTCCTCTCTTTAGTGTGGTGTAACACAAGTGATGCCACTTCCAATATACTAGACAATTATAAAAAATTAGATTTTTGAAGGAAAATGAATAGAATGAAGGATGCCCCCTCGAGTGTTGATGGGGTAATAGAAGAGTTAGATCAATTATTGAAAAGAAGAAGGAAGAAAAGAAGAGGCAAAATGAGCCAAGTAGGGTTTTGTTTAATTTGATGGAGTGTAAAATAAATACCATGTGTTTCAATGGGTGGAAGAAATAAGAGGGTGAGGGGGGATAAATATAATCCCTGTTGCCCTAGGTGTTGTGGAAGAAAATGTGAATAGTGATGAAAGAGATTCTAACTAGGCCTGGTCAGTTATTGGTAGAATTGAGAAGATGTGGAAGATGATAGTTAGAAAGTGAGATAGAATGAAACTCACATATGGAGATAATAAACATATTAGTTGGATTAGGAACATTTTTGTCTCATCAGTTTACTTACATGATCAATGTCATCGGTTTCATAGAAACTATTTAATTAATATGAGGGCTGACTCAAAGCAACATACAGAACGTAATGAAATATGAGAAAGTAAACAATCATACCAACAAAGAAATAAGCACAAAAAACATACTCAAACAAACAACATTAAAGTCAGTTGTACCAATGTTTTTGTTATCAATCTTTAGTTCCCAATGTTTGAGTTACATGAAAATGGTTAAAAATGGCACCCCAAACAAGGATACATGCAAGGTGACTAAATGAAGGACATGGGGGTCCTATGAAAAAAGAAATCGTTATATATGGAAATGTACCAAGAAATTAGTTGTGCAAGGGAGTACATACATAACAAGTAAATCAAATTTGTTAAGGGAGGGTAGATCAAAATGATCCACAAGTTGTGTGTGAGAACAAGCAAGGACAAAAGAAAGGTGTTTTTGTACGACAAATTTTGATGTGCAGATCCTTTCCTCTTCTTGGAGATAGCCATCCTTTGATCTCATTATAATCATAGGAGCAACTAAAATCTAGAAAGTATATCTAAATTAGCAAGGAATGGCTTAGTGTTTTTAAGTTAAATTTGGAGGCATTAATTATCTTTTAGCATTGCATAGCTTTATCATGATATTTACGTTAGATTAGTTTTGTTATTGGAAATACTTGGTGTTAGTTTCTATTAATTAACTTAGCTTCTTTATTATACATACAATAGGTTGCTCAAGTCAAAGGTTGATTTATTTCATTAACTATTGGTCTATTTAATAAAGGTTATAATACCATTTACTTATGATGGTTGAATTATTATTTCAGCAGGAAATAATGATTAAGACTAATTAATTTAAGTTAACCATGCCCCTTTTTATTCTTACTTAGGAGATTATTAATCACATTTACTATCATTGTACCTTCATATTATGAAGTGTAGATTATATTATCATTCAAATCCATATATATTTTAATCCATAATTAATTAATGATCATTACCATTATTCCCATGATAAACATCGAATCCAACAACATACTTTCTGTTGTTCTTACTTAATCATAAGACTAGTTTAAGTGAAGGATTTAAGTTATATAATGTTTTGATAATACATCTAAAGGTCTTTAGTGCACTTAATTTATTAAATAGACAACACATTATATAAATACATAGCCATTAAAAATAGGGATGTAGATAATATCTACTCATATATATCATGCCCAATCAAATACACCATTCATTTTTAATCAAATAAAATATTTCTTAATCAACACAAAATCACTCAAGGTTACAAAACCAACTTTCATCATTATAAAAGCAACAAAATCCATATTAGGATTATACATTAGGGTCATATGCCCATTCTATCAATTTGCTTTACTTCTTGAAATCATTTGATACAAGATAAGGTACTGCTTGAGGTTGTCTTTTTTACATATAACCAAAAGGTCATAATCAAATAAAATAGTAGTAAATCATTCCAAAGTATTCACTTTAATGCTTCTCCTATTTACTTGTACATATATTTGGAGAGTGAAATATAAATGGGTCAATTTGAGAGAACTGGCTTGAGTCAACTCACTCGTATTCTATGTCATAACCATTATAAAATGATAATAACTTTCCAGGTTTGACCTTATACTATATTAATTCAAATTACTCATTGGAAGTAAACAAATTAAATAAACAAGTAGAACATCATTGACTTGAATCAGACCATAATAATTCAATAATCAATTTAACTTTAGTTGTAATTCCTATCAAATCATATTTAATCAACAAAAAAATAATTTAACTTTTTATTCCAAGTGATTCATAAAAATTCTTCAAGTAATATACTTATGAAAAACTAACCATAGTTGTTCTATAATTCCAACAATAAGAATTCATTTCATAACTACATCAACATCTAACAAGTCAATATTTCTTTCATGTTATGATATTATTCCAACCTTTTTTACACTTTCATCCTTCAACAAAATCAATTTCTATATTCAAGCACAACACCAAGTACAACATTCATATAACTATAAGATCATATGACTGAAGCATGTGTAATATCTTGCAAAGTGTTTAGATCCAAAAAGTAGGATAGATAACAAAACACCTTTGTACTCTCTCGTCTACATATGCCCCATAAGAATATTGTCCAAAATAGAAACTTCATGTATCATAAAACACACATAAACTCCTATGAAAAAACTATTACGTGCATACCCTTCATGGGTATTTCAATCCATTACCAAAAAGACACATATTTTTAGCTAATTAAAGCATAGTCCCTAAATGGGTATTCATACACATTGTAGTTACAAAAGTACACAAACCTAGAATATAGTCCCAACGTGGGAACTTATAAACTCCTTCTACTCATAAAAATGTGCATACCCATTAAGATTAATAACATTTAAACTTATAAATTTGTATGTAAATTCAACATGTAACCTAATAGACGGGTATAACCCAATATAAAGCATTTTTCTATAAAACCCAACACACAAAACACCCCAAATCATTAATAACATAATATAAACATTCTTCTATGAAAACTAAACTCACAAAACACCCAAATCCTTATCAAAAAAATATAACCATTATGATTTAGAATATCAGGGAGAAGCTCATGCCCTTAACACACACATTTTAACTCATCTCAGCTTCCTTTCTCACACAATCTTCTCTAAAAATTAAAAACAACAATGCATTTATCCAAACAATCCCATTTTAAATATATTTCCTGTATATCCATTTCCATAATTGCATTCATGATAGAAAAACATGCACAGTGGATAGAAATTCCACTACCTTCAAAAAACCCCAAAAATATCTAAATAGAACAAAGTAAAGAAATTTATGAAAGAGAGAAGGAATGTGATCGGGTTTAGGGTTGGCTTCTCGGGAAATATAATTGTTCCCGAGGAGTTGGCCATACTTATTAATGTTGCATTAAACCCCAAAACCCCTCAAAATTATTCTCTTATACCACACAACCATATCCACTTCACTTTAGATTTAAAAAGTATGGTTCACATTTCATTTCTTCTATTCATTTTCCTATCACCAATGCCCCACAACTTAACATGCCAAAAAATCAAAACATGACATTAATACATGTCATCCAATCTAATCAAGTAGATTAATATTCTTAGATTCAAGAAATCCATTTAACCTCCATATACTTTAATCAAAAATTCATATATATTTACCCATGCTCATATTCCATGTTTTCTAGTATATCAACACTTACTATAAACATGTTATAACTCATAATTTGCCACAATTAATGTCGAGTGGTCTAATAAATGACCCAATGCAAGGAGTCAAAAAAACAAAATTATCATGCAATATAATTATTTCTTACCATATATTTTCCATAATCAACTTTTACTCCTAAGGTTAAAAGTATAAAACATTGATATTGAAACATAATGATGATCATGTAGTGATCTTAGAAGTGGTGAAAAACCCAAACAATCATTATCCAACATATGATAACACATATATTCGATAAAAAATGTCGGTGCAAGCTAAAACTCCCGATTGTTACTTTAATTTTCCTTTAAACCTAACTTGAATTTTTTTCAGCAATGCAAAATTATCCCTTAACACTTCATTTTATACCAGTTGATGGTCTATTGACCATCAGTTTCAAGACTTGAAAGGGTGGGATGTTACTTATTGTATGATGGTAAATTGATTTAAAATGTATGATAGTGCACATGCAACCTTATCCTAGATGTTAACGTATGACTTACACTGGTTAGTCATACTAAGATTATAGATAGAAATGGGGTAGTCATATCCATATTTTTCTAACATAGAAAACGTGTGCATGTAGCAAGCACAGAAAATGGGTTCTTCATGACAGTTCCCTAGGCTTTGTCCTAGCTTTTTGTATTTGAACAAGTTGATTAATGCAAGAAACTTGTATTTGATGGAAAATATTATTCATGTGGGAATATTTCCTAGAATGATTTTATTTTTCTTTGATTTAGACATGAGGGTTGATCGATGTGGGAAGCCCTATTTTAATAGGACTGATCCATTCGAGAATTCCTTTTATGGATATGTAATTTGATTAGGTATTCATCCTTCAAGGGAGTGGTCTATAATTTTATTGAATTGTTTTTATGGTAGTCATCCTTCGATAAAGTTGTCTATAGATTTATTTGATATGATTTAATTTTGAATAGTTTTCCTTCAAGGGATTGATCTATATTTTCATTAAATACATGTGATAGTTATATGTGAATATGAGTTGAGGGTTTCCTAGGTAATCACTTATAAGGGGATAAGATAAGCATGCAACTACACATATGTCTTTTTCATTTTTATCTAGATGATATATGGGTTTTTGGAGTAATATTAACGGGGTTCCCTAGTCATGATGAGAGAACTGAATTAATCTAAATTGAATTAAATCTTATTTTGGAGTAAATTACTATAATAAATGATATTCGAGTGATTAAGAATAGTAACATGCAAGTAATAAGCATTTAGAGATGTAAAACCCAAATAAAATGAAGGTAGAAAGATGAATTAGTTGATTATGTGCATCTTTTGACTAATTAGGAGTGTGTTTTTTCTAGAACAAGATGGAAATAGTGTCACAAAGGCTCAATGAAGGTTCAAAACCCTAGGACGGTACAGGATAGAAGCTCCCACTGGAGGATAGGAGAACCCCAAGTGCTAGTGACTAATATGGGTGCCTGTGTTTACTAGAATGCTCATAATGTGGCCTTTTATGGGTCGGAATATCTTCATTATTGTTTTCTCTTTGTTACTCTGGATTTTATGTTAGATTCTCAATTGTACATGTAGCCTATAAAAAAATGACTACCTACACATGTCCACAAACCACATCAAATCTAATAAAAAAGATGTAAAATGTGGAGTCAAACTGACCTTGACAATCACCTGAAGAGTGAATTTACGGCCGAGCATTGTACTTAATCTTAGACTCCATGCAGTTCTTTATGTGTGTGTGTGTTTCCATGTCTCATACCATACATTACCCTTGTGGAAGTTTCATGATGATATTAGGCTAGAAATAAAGTATCCCGAGTATGCAAAATGTGTGTGATGGAATAGAATGAACTGCCCTCCTATGTAGTGTATGTAGACAAATGCATCATGTGTCCCTTGTATGAATGTGTTATATGTATGCTTTGTAGTGTTCTTGTGTCTTTATCTAAGCTTAGGTGATATGTTGAGCAGATGAAGCATGAAACTAAGGAGAAGGAACAACGAAGATTTGCATTTGCTAGCAAGGAAGATTTGAAGGGGTGAAAGGATAGGGAAGGAAGCGCACGTGAAAGGTAGATTGAATAAGGACTTACCCATTTTCAAGGTTACAGGATATTTTTGGAGATAGCGTATGGAGAACACAACAAGATGGAGATTTTCCCAACACACAAATGGTATTTTTGGAAGATCATCTACTAATCACCAGGCATGAGTTCGAATTAATAATAGAATTACTACTAGCAATTAACTCTAAGAGATATATTATTAGTGCACTTACATGTGTGCATGTTATTGTAAATTTGCATGACTATTTTTAGTATGCGGCCTATTTTTGTAAGTTCATAAGTGGTGAAGGGAAAGTCTCCACCCTTATAAATATGTAGTAATCTGTGTAGATTAAAGAGATTTCTATGTATGAGCTATTGTGAAGTTATGTTGCCAGATCTGATGCGTGCATGAACTTATGATACTACTTATTTTAAGAAGCTTCTATGTTTATTGTGTTTTAATATAATGGAGTGTGTTAGGTGAATAATTTTTTTAAACATCATTGAAACTAGTTCTTACATGGTTTTCTTTGTTATATCTATTGTTTAGTTCATTATGGTTTTAGATTTAGATCTGGAATATGCTCTATGGAATATTTATGTTGTTTATGGATATGAACACATTACATATTCATCATGTTTGCATCATGTATAAGAAACTCTAAGGAGGGGCTTGGTACCTTTGCATGTTTTATGTGACCACTCAGCTCAAGTTGGGTGATGTGTCGGCGTGCTTGGGTTTTACATGGTAAATTCTAGGCTACATCATTGGTTCCATTTTTGGGACCTCTTTTTCATTTTTTTAGGATGGTTCATGATGAAGACGTACCGTTAGACCCTAGAAAATTTTGAGGAGTGGATAAAAGATCTAGAAGAATAGTACGCATAGATATTCACCACTAGATCTAAGTTTGAAACATGCACGTGGGTGGAAAAGAACTTGTATGAATTTTTGTATGAGAGTTTCTTTGTTATTTTCCTTGTAGAACTGTATGAGTGGCTGGTTTCTTATGTGTCTAAGTGAAATTGGAGGTATCACGCACTTTTCTAGACACAGGGAGAATTTTAGGCCTTATATGACACTAATCTGGTTTGGACATGCGTTGTGGATACTTGGTTCCATGGTGTTTTAAACAATTATATCTTGGAATACTTGATTTCCACTTATTCTTGCCAAGAGGCAGCTGAGTTCCAATTATTACAGTATTCTAGGGGAACTTACTTGTAAGGCATTCCACTGGCGATTAGTATCTTAATGGTAACCCTGAATTTAGAGGAAAATTTGATGACCAGCTAAACCCCACCACGGGCAGGGGTACGAGCAAGTTTGGTGAAAGATGGAGGACCTAGCGGTAGAGAGGAAGAGAGAAGAAAGGCAGATTTAGTATAATGAGGCGTGCAATAGGGAGATAAAGAAGTAACATGAAATTACAGAGTGGATGGTGTTAAGGAGAGAGATGGCTAATGAAGGATTTGGAGCTCACGTAGAAGGCGTAGAGCTAGAGCATCAAGAACTCCCCCATTTGGGAAATCATGAAAGGGAACCCTCCTCAGCCTCACATGGGAGTGCATCAACAAAGATGACCTAGGCCACAAGCGCACATCTGAATCTACCTGAAAACCTAGCCCTTGTGCTTGGTTTTCTAGTACTTAGTACATCCAATAGTCAATAAGCTAGTTTGGACAGAAGGGAAGTAGGAGTAAGTCACATAGAAAATGCAACGATGACAACGAAAACATATTTGTTTTTTTTTGGAGGTATCTTTTTAGGTGCATCATCTACACAAAATTCAAGTGCACATAATTTGGGTCTCACTTATTGGAGTAGTACCACCATGTAGATTGTAGGAGTTCAGTATAATACTACTGTTGGGACACAAGGAAGTACATCATCTGTTCCACTTTTGTCTATGGGTAGAGGATAAAGGGGTGTAGGTGGCTCTAGTTCTGATGGATTTGGTGGTTCTAGAGGCAGAGGAAACACATGGGATTCTAGATTAGGTGGGTAGGGTTTGCACCAACCCCAGAATATTTACATGTAGATTTCTCTTCTTCTTCAAGAGTATAGGGGAATATAAGATGTTTTTGAACATGTGCACATGTGTGAGATATTGTGGTGCACAAAAGGGATCACAACTTATGAGTGCAAGGTAAGTGAATTTGCAACTACACTGTAGGGACGCGTACACAGTTGGTATAGGAATTTTGACCGTAATCAAACTTGCATAGATTATGTAGTGTTCAAAGATGCATTCCTTAAAGAGTTCTATATCCCTAAATTTGAGTAGAAGAGTATAAATGCACTCAAGGATATCAAATAAGGTACTATTAAAAGTGTCTAGGAGTATGATACCCATTTTAAAAAACTTTTATCTAAGATTTCTTTTGATATTCATGCAATCCAGCATGCACAATGGTTTTTTGGAGGTTTGATCACACCTTTTAGAAGGGATCTGTCACATAAGACATACACTTATGTGTGCAAAGCCCTGGAAGTAGCTTTGCACGCTAAGGCAGTCAAGAGTATAGATACTGGAGTTATCCCATTCTTAGAAGCATAGATTGCAGCTATGGAAAATAAATTGGAGAAACTATCGGTAAATTTGGCACATGAGACACGTACTGGGATTTGGTGTACAAACTGTGAAGTGGAGGGGCACACCAAAGATAGTTTTCCTTGTAGAAAAGTATGTACATTATCACCAGACTATGAGATATGTCAGCTGAACCATGACATTATCCGTTGCCTATTATTACAACACTCGATAAGGAAGAATGTATCTTTTTATTGTAATACTTTCTAGTCCACGAATCATGATACCAAAGACTGTAGGTTGATTTTTCATATCCATGATGCTATAGATATTGGTGTGCAATAGACAAGAGTATCAGATAACTCTTAGAGTAAAGGTGAGCATCAAGATCAGAATCACAATCAAGCACATTATGATCAGAATGAGGGGCGCTATGATGGAGGACATGGCAGAGGTTAAGGATATTATGGTGGATTTGGAGGTTGAAGTCATGGTGGTGGATGAGGTGAATTCCTTCATGGAACATTATTTACATGCGGATCACTTGACCACTACAAGCATGAATGTCCTTAGAATATCATATGTTCTTTCTGTGGGAATAATCATAGCTATGAAGAATGTCTACATCTATATGAGCATCTTAGAAAGCAACATAAATAGGAGAACAAAGGTGCAGTGATGGTTAGGATACATCACGATGTGGAAAATTAGTGGATGTACAAGTTGGAACCATAACCTAAGGTATTTCCTGTAAAGATCACCACCCACACTAAAGCTTCGTGCACTAGAGAGGTGTTACCACAGAAGCCTAATATCGTTAAGGAGGACATTTTGCATACAAGATGCCTAGATCTTGCGCACCAGAAGAAGGTTTATCAGGAGACCATGGAAGTATTCAGAGACCTTCAAGGGGAAATACAATTTTTAATGAAGTAATCATGGAAGATGGAACATGAAGTGACGGTCCATTCAGATATTGATGACTTGAAGGAGGTATGCAGAATTCTAGGCTAGGAGAATGTTATTCCATTACTAGGGAGTTGGCTAAAGGGAAACAATCCACATGTAAATACTGAGAATGGGTGTCAGATCTAGTATGTAAATATTCCCCCTATAGCTTATATTACGACAAGGAAATTGCTCCGAATGTTATTGTTGATGGATGGCTCTTGAGTAATATATTGATTAACACATACACTGAAGTAAATGTGCTTACTTTGGATGTATATGTATAGATGGGGAGACCTACATTCCAGTCATCTTCTAATGTATTATTTATGGCTAACCAAACTAATGCCACTCATATCAGAGATTTACAAGATGCATCCATTACTATACAAGGGACCAAGTTCACTGGGGATTTTGAGGTTTTAGCACTTGTAGAAGCAAACAATTTCCCAGATCTTCTTAGACACCCTTGGTGTTACACAAATAATGTTGATCTTTAGTTCAACAATGGATATATCAGTTTTGATAACAAGGAGGAAATATTTATCATCCCTTTAATAGATGGAAAATATGTGCCCTCTGTTGAGCCTTTGAGTCAAGAAGATCTGAATAGGATTTATGTACGCGTCATTCAAGACCCAAAAGTGCTCGAGCCATCTAAAGAAGGAATCCTTCAGTGGGAAGATGCATAGCCTATTAGTGATACTACAATTATTTTTTGTGATACTTGGGATCATGGTACTTGTGAGATGATTAGGAACGAATTAAGGAGCACATTTGTGTGGAAAAACAAACCTTATTGTGTCAAGAGAATAGGTAACATCTCTAAACCTTGGTACACTGGGGAAAGAGACCCTATAATATTCTTGCATGCCATGGAGGAACAATGGATAGACTAGTTGGAAAGAAGAAGTATGCTAGCATATACCCTGTGTGGGATTATAGCGTGCTGGTGGGTGGTTCACAAGGATAATATTTTAGAATGGAATGAAGCCAAGATTTCTCTTAAAACTTGATTTTCTAGGAGTAATGCACCAACTCAAATCTGCACATATCATAGTAATAAACCTATTCATCACCACATTCAGCAGTGCAAGAGGCTCTGAACATAGGGGAACAAAGGTTTACCACCTTCACTATGGGTATACAAACTTTATTCCACTTTACAAGGATGCGCACGCGCTTGGTATGTATATGCAGATCTACATAGATAAACTAGAAATTGACAGGATTTGATTATAGGTATGGTCCAGAATTTTAACTACTTCTCTACTAAACCTCTAGTAGAAGAGGCATTAAGTGTTATAAACCGGTTAACTATGGGATACAATGCAAAGTCAGAAGAACTCATTGAGGAGTTATTTGATGAAAATGATTCAGGAGTGCATTTTTCTAAAGGAACAAAGACATATGCCACACTACATAAGTGTGCTTTCTTTGAGAAAGAAAAAGGGAAGATGGTATACATAGTGGATGATGAAGAACTAGAAGAACTAGATATAGATCAGTTAATAACTGTGTGCGAGGTTTTGGATAGTGTAGATAAAAACACACACATCTATCACGAACCTCTAAGGACCAAGAAAGTGAATATTGGTACGAATTTTGAACCTAAGGAAGCAATAATTGGAGATTATTGGTCTAAATCTAAAGTAGCAAAAATAGTGGAATTTCTCTGTGATTTTTAGGAATTATTTCCTAGTGGTTACCATGAATTGAAAGGAGTGCATGAATCATTAGGATAAATGAAGATAAAGCTTAAGGAAGGTGTGCACCCAGTCAGGAAGAGACCCTACAGGATGAACCCCAACTTGTGCCTAAAGGTCAAAGAAGAAACTGAAAAAATGTCGAATTCTGGAATCATCAAACCCATAGAAGAATTAGAGTGGGTTAGCCCCATGGTTATCAATATAAATAAATATGGTCATATTAGGATTTGTGTGGATTACATAAAACTAAATGTTGCATGTGTGATTGATCCCTTTCCTACACCTTTCAAAGAGGAGATATTAGAAGGCATTGCAGGGCGTAAGATATATTATTTTATAGATGGATTCTTTAGGTATCATTGGGTCTGAATTGCATAGGATAATCAATAAAAAAAATTCACCACTGAATGGGGGATTTTTGCATATACTGTGATGCCCTTTGGTCTGAAAAATGTGCCTATTGTATTGTCATGAATAATTGTTCAAGCATTCGAGGATTTTATTTATCTTTTCTTGTAAATTTACTTGGATGATTGGATGGTGTATGGGCTTGTTAAGGATCATTGTGACAATTTGTGCTTAATGTTTGAAAGATTTAGACAGTTAAGAATCTCTTTGAACATCAAAAAGTGTGTGTTTGTTACACCTTTTAGAAGTCTGTTAGGGCATATTATCTACAAGGAATGTTTACTGGTGGATCTAGCTAAGATTGTAGTTATTGTTGGCCTAAAATAACCTACCAGTCAGAGTGAGGTGCACACATTTTTGGGTCACACTGGGTATTATAGAAATTTTATCAAAGGATGTGCTAAGGTTTTTACACCATTGGAAGAGTTACTAAAAGGAAAAGGGACTTTTTATTGGGGAGAAATGCAACAACACACATTTGAGGTACTAAAGGAGAGACTTACTACAACACCTATTATGTGTTTTCCCACATGGGACCAAATTTTTCATATACATGTGGACGCCTCTAGCATGGCCATTGGCGTTATGTTAGCTCAGCCTAGAGAAGGTTTTATAGATCATTCTATGTGTTTTGCTAGTAGAAAATTGACTCATGTAGAGTATAATTATACAACAATAGATCATGAAGCCTTGTCTATGATCTATGAACTACATAAATTAATATAATACCTTTTAGCAACACCATTCATATTTTACACCTATCATGTGGTATTGAAATACTTGGTAAACAATCCTATTTTACAGGGGCACATATGCTGACGGGTGATTTTATTCCAAGAATTTGATTTCATAGTTGTGGTAAAACCAGGTAAAAGTAATTTTGTCCAGAACATTTATCACGAATTTAGTTGGAGGAGGACACACAGACAATTGAAGATATAATGTGAGATGCACAGTTATATAGGTTACAATGTGTAGCTTCGTAATTGAAGGATATTGCTAGATTTTTATGTATAGGGGTGGTGCTAGAAGGAATGAAATAATTGGGGAAGAAACAACTTGCAATTCAAGTGGCTCCTTTTATATTGATTAGTGGTGACCTGTACAAGTTAGGCTGAGATGAATTATTTTGTTGGTGTGTATTAGAGCATGAGTGCATGGACATTATGGAGGAGACTCATGGTGGCATTGTAGGTGGGCACTATGTAAGTGATGCCACTATGCACAAGATTTTACTCATTGGATTATGGTGGTAGACCCTCCTCAAGGATTACAAAGCATATTGTAAGGTGTGTGATCACTTGCATATGGTGGAGACATCATCACTTGCACAAATTATCTTACAAGGTGGGAATAACAACACCTACCAAGGATTGCAAAGTAGCTACAACATCTAGGTTCTTATGGGAAAATATTCTTATAAGATATGGATTCCCATTGAATTTGACCAGTGATAGGGGCACACACTTTCTGAATGAGACAGTCAGAATTATATTGGATGAGTTCATGATTACACACCATAAGACTACCCCATATCAGCCTCAGGAAAATGGGATTGCTGAAGCTTTCAACAAGATTTTGAGCCAGATATTGAAAAAAATTGTGATGTTGGAAGTAACGATTAGGATGATAAATTTTTTGTCATGCTTTGGGTGTATAAAAAAACCTACAAGCGGTTGAATAAGGCCACACCCTTTTAGTTGGTTTTGGTACAAAATCAATTCTTCTGATGGAATTCATGTTACCTTCTTTACATATTGTGTGTGTTGGAGGTCTAGCTGATGAGCATGCTTTAGAAGAAATAATCGATCAATTGATACAATTGGATGAGAGGCACGATATAGCACATTGGATCTAGAAGTAGGAAAAGACTAGGCAGAAGGCATGACATGACAAGAACATTAGGGAAAAAAATCTTGAGATAGGAAAGATGGTGCTTCTTTATGACTTTAAGTTTTTGAGTAATCTAGGAAAGCTTAAAGTACATTGGTTGGGACCGTATATCATCACTCATATACTTGAATCAGGTACTTGTCAGCTAGAGAAAATTGATGGAATATAGTTACCTGGTTACTTTAACAGGAGTAGGTTGAATCCCCACTATAAATAAGTCATCTTTGTGTTTGTAATAAGGTAGTGTTGCCATTTAGACTAGGTTTTCATTTCTGTATTTATTTAATGTATTTCCTTTTTAGTCACTATGCTCTGTCAATTTAGTTGGTGTTTTGTGTAATAAGTGTGTTTTTGTGTTGGAAGATAATTACCATTTGAATAAATTTTATGCATAGAGTACTACACATACCATTGGTGTGGGGTGGCTATTTATAATTGGGTACATATAAAGGAATAAACTGCTATAAGTGTTATTCAAGTTTACAGAGGAGTGGTTAGAAAGGAGATTGCTTTAAAAATATTAAATGAGGGAACATTATAATGTGAGGTAAGTAGAAGACGTAGAGACTACTAGGTGAAGGTGCAATGGTGAGGCACACAGGCACATGGAAGTGCACTGAAGAGAATTTTGTAGCCATAAGATAGGAAGGTGCACTAAAAGGTTATAACTAGGGTGTAAAGATGTACTGCGTAGATATTGTGTAAATGGTTAATTAATGAGAGGATTTGTTGTAGGTGGAGGAATAATAAATGCAGTAAATTTTTGAAAATCTATATAAGGATGTAATGCAAGTTCATTTTAACATTTGTGATCAAAAGTGTTTTAGAAAGCTAAGTGTAAACAAGCTAAGCGAGTCATGTTAAGATGTAGAGAGTTGTGAAACTAGATGTGGAGAGAAGATTGTTGCATAAAGAGGCTTGCATCTCCATTGGTCAAGGGTTTGAGTGAAGAAAAAATGTTGAGGAGGAGCTATGTCATGCGGTTTCAAGCTAGGGCACACATATTCGAGATAGGGTTTGAGTTTTCTCGTTATAGATAGTGAAAAGGTGTATTTTTACGATGGCACCAAAGGAAAGAAGAAAGTAGAAATAAAATTTGAAATTACTCCTGAGAGTAATTTCTTAGAGATGCAGTATCCAGAGGGTGTGATAATTGGACAAGAATGGGATTCCCACATCCACAAGTGCAAGATAAGTGACTATAATGACTGCACATATGACAACAAGAAAAAATTGGACACATTATTAAGTACAAAGACCAATAGGCGTAAGGTGGAGGATATGCCACTTTACGATGATGATGGAGAGAAATTGTTAAAACATGTAGGATTCTATCAGTTGTATGAGTTCCAATATTTTGGAAAGTATGAACCTTTATATCAATGGCTGATGAGAAGATTTGATGAGGACTTTTTCTATTTTTCCATATGAAGGGTTAGAATCACAGCAGCCCTGATTTCAACACTGACAAGATTAAAAGGCATAGGGGTAGGCATGGCTAGTGACCTAACTGATAAAGTAGTAATCATGGAGACATGGAAAGATTTGGGGTGTAAAAAGGGTCTGCATAGAATGGACATTGATAAATTGAAGAAGTACCTAGTGGTAAAGGTAGTTGTGCATTTGGTGACCAACTTAAATGATCAAGAAAGATGGTTACAAGCAAATACCATGTGGCTCCATATCATGAGGAAAATTTCTTAGGGAGTAGTCTATAACAAAGTAGGTTACATTGTAGAGACCATTATCAAGGAAGCATGCATAGGTGATAAGATCGGTTTTGGCGCTATCTTACTTTATTTAGTAGTTATGGAAATTGGAGTTCTTGATGGGCCAAACAACAAGATTTGGGAATATCCCATGGAAAAAAAATCCCTTACGGAAAGGTTTGACAAGTATTTATGTGAATGGTCAATGAGTGGGATATTTAAACAAAGGGCAGAGATGTGGTACAATCAACTCTGAATAGAATTTGAAGAGGAGTGGCACATCCCTAAGGAGCTACCTTCGGTTATTGGCAAGGTAGTACAGTTCATGGTGTACTAGCACTTTCACATCATGTGGTTTGTTATGAGGGATGGGACATGGAGCCCATGGTGGAAAATACCATATGCCTTCACAGCACTCTACTTTTAGGAATCAGTCCACCATTTTACTAATATGCACCACCTAAGATTTATTACAGACAAGGTAGACTATGACTACCACACTCTTAGGAAGACATATGTATAGCTAGATCAGACTGCCTATATTGAGTGGCTCATTTCAAATGTTATAAGCATGAAGACTGTAAGCTTGGAAATTGGGTACATTGGAGCAGTTCTCATATACTTTCATCTTAAGCCCAAGATGTAGAATAAAAAATATGTGGAGAATGAGTTCCCTCTCCCAGGGCCACCTAAGGGAAAACATACAGTGGAGAACGTGCCAGCCCTAAATCCCACAAAAACTATAGAGGTATATGATGAGAAGGAATATGAATATAGTGGTGGATTAGATCATAAAGTCTAGAGGTAACCCACAAACAGAGTGGATACTGAGCACGTGGGTACTCCACCACAGGCATAGGAAGAAGACAAAGACTTGGATGTAGAAGTAGTCTAGGGAGAGTGCCACTTTAAAAGGGTATTTATAAGAACAAGGACCCAAGGAATGGGAACCCACAACCTATGAGGAGATCACCATGGCTCTCTCCTTAGAAAGAGGAAGTTGAGAAGAAAAGGAGAAAGTTAAAGTTAAATGAGAAGGTGGAGCATTCTGCAGAAAGTCCACCTAGCACTCCTGTACAACCAAAAGATGTGGAGGAACCCAAGGATGAATATCTGAAGGATGAAGAAGAGGGAGTAAAGGTGGTAGAAGAAACAAAACATGATATTTCTTAGAACATCAAATATCTGACTCCAAATCTTGGTGCTCAAATTCCTAAGAGGCCAAGAACAAAGAGAGAAAGTGGGGAGTATGTTGTGCCAAGTATGGGCTATGCTAAGGACAAAAGTAAAATTGTTCATGCCCATTTCCAGAGTACAATGGGCCTTAAGGGATTGTATGGATGGGAGTTGATGGACCCAAACATGGCCACTACGTGCACAAGGAAATAGTTGTCCTAGTCAATGAAAACTCGCATGGAAGATCCCTATTTTTATGTAGGTAAGGAGTCATGTGTGTCCCAAAGAATGAATAAGGTGCCACAAAGTATGCACATGACTATAAATCCCACTCTCATGTCTGATGAGTAGGTAAGAAATGCCTTATTTAAGGTGTCTACAGAATTTATGTGGAGGAACATAGATAAGGCTACTACTATTAGAGTGCTATGAGAAGATAACAAGGCCAAAGCTGTAGAAATAGATTGTCTACAAGGAGAAAAGGACTTGGATAAAAAAAAGAACGAGGGCTTCAAAAGTATGGTAGAATAAATTGGAGACTATGTCCTGAAAGAAAGACTACAACTAGAGTCAAAGGTACCTGAGAAGTTTCCTTTGGCTATGCATTATGTGTGCACATTAGTTAATTTGGTGCTTAAGGATGGACTGATTCAGATGCCACCACCAAATAACCCTGAATAGAAAGCAGAGGGAGAAAGGGCCTCAGTAGTTAGAAAGATTTCATCTTACGAAGCCTTACTCTAGACTTTATAGGAAGAGTTGAAGAAAGAAGACCAGACATTGTATATTTTTGCAGCTCCAGAATCAGTAATCCGAATAAGAACTATATTGGAGGATAATTTAGTTTTGAAATAAATGAAGGATGAGACTTTAATATGCACAGATTGATTGGAGTTACTGAAGCAAAAGTGTGAAGACCTTACAGCAGCACAACAACCACATAAGGAAAGGTTGGATGATCTTGGAAATATCATAGCACAAAATATGGATCTTCTGGAGGGACCGATGTCTTCTATGGATAACGTTGTCATAGTATTGCAGAATGATAAGTGAGAGATGACCTAGGATGAGTTGTAGGGCATCTCTTCAGATGTCCCAGAGAAGACTAGGAATGCACTGGATGATTGGAAAGCTTTGGAAGCTGAAATTAAGGAAGAATATCTTGATTTGATTCTCCTGATGGAAGAGGAGGGTGCTGGAGAGTAAAATATATTATTTTTATAGTAATTCATTCTTCATATTCTTCCATTCTTATTCTTTAAGGCCTTAGGAGGTAACCATTTCCAGGGTGGAAATGTAGTGTAGTGTGGGGTAATGTTGAGGAGATGAAGAATGACACTAAGGAGAAGGCATGCAAAAGATTCACATGTGGTAGCAAGGTATATTTCAAGGCGTGGAGGGATAGGGAAGGAAGCACACGTGAAAGGTATATTGAATCAGGACTTAGCCATCTTCAGGGTTACATGATATTTTTGGAGATAGCATACAGAGCACACAATGGGATGGAGACTTGTGCAACACACAAATTCTATTTTGGGAAGAGAATCTACTAAAGTGTCATGCATGTGTTCAAATTAATAATATAATTACTAATGCTAGTTAACTGTAAGAGATCTATTATTAGCACACTTGCATATGTGCATGTTATTGTAAAGGTGCATGACTATTTTCAGCATGTGGTCTATTTTTGTTAGTGTGTAAGTGGTGAATTACAAGTCCTCACCCTTATAAATATGTAGTAATCTATGTATATTAAAGAGAGTGCTATATATGAGCTATTGTGGAGTTATGATACTAGATCTGATGCGTGCATGAACTTATGATTCTACTTATTGTAAGAAGCTTATGTGTTTATTGTGTTTTAATATAATGGAGTGTGTTAGGTGAATAATGGTGTTAAACATGACAGAAACTAGTTCTTACATGGTTATATTTGTTATATATATTGCTTAATTCATTATTGTTTTAGGTCTAGATCTAGAATATTATGTATGTTATTTGTGGATATGAACACATTGCATCTTCATCATGTTTGCATCCTCTATAAGCAACTCTAAGGAGGGGCATGGTACCTTTGCATGAGTGCTCAACTTAGGTTGGGTGATGTTCCAACACGCCTAGGTTATACATGCTAAATTCTAGGATGCATCAGTAGATAATGCTTATAGTGTCTGGATTCTTACCTGAGAGAAGTAACTAAGTATATATATAATTCCCTTGTTTGAATTTCGTAATTGAAAACTGAAAGGCCGACCCAAATTGTTAAAATGTGACCAATAATTGAAAAGGACCCAAAAGAGTAAGAAGAAGAAAGAGAGGGACAAGAGCACCTACGAGAGACAAGAGCTCTTGGGCACTTCTATCCTAACTAGGCACTAGTGTGTGAGGACATTAAAAGGTAAATCAGTCAATCATCAGAAAATTTATAAGATGTGTAAAGATAGTAAAGTGAAAGAGATAAAGCAACCAAAAATCCAAAAGGATTTGTCAACCACTAGATTTATTACTTAGGAATCATATTTTTTGGAAATTTTATCTTTAGAAACAAGAAATAGTTCAGGGGACAGTAGTCCCTCCTCTTTATGGGAGAGGTTACCTTATTCACCAAAACTTGGGAATTTACTTATTTAAAAATATACAACTAATTATCATTAAATGGGGATTTTTGCGTACAGAATGTCTCCACGTTCAAATAATCTCAATACATAAGATGAAAATAAAGAAGGATTTTAGAGGAGGAAAACAACAGCTTATATGAGTAAGATAGATGAAATAGGGACACCAAGTTCAAGGTAATCCATCAATAAATAAAATAAGTATTATTCTTGGTCATATAAGATTACTCCCTATTATAAGAAAAGAAGTGAGGAAGGCATCACTTTTATATATAGAGATTACAAAATAATATTCTAATGATGCATGCATAGAACTTTAAGAACATATGAATTGGTATATTTGAAAATCAACTAACCATAGATGCACACTCCACAAATAGATTGAACACAAAGTTTCAATATTCAAATATACTCTATTTGCATTTGCAACATCAAGAGATAGAAACAGAAAGAACACATAGAGTAGGAGCGAAAATCTTCTTCTGTATTAATTTCAAAATTTTTGTATCATTACATTCTTATGGCACCAAAATCCAACCCCTTTATAATAGAAAAGAAACTTTATATAGCCAAGGGGTGGTTGTAACCAACTTCCTTAACTAATTTTCATTCAATTAGGTACTAACACTTGATTATTCGATTACATGAGTTAGATTTATTTACAACTTTACACTTTCAAAATGATAAAGCTAACTCTAAAACATAACAATCAAAGAGAAAAACTTAAGAGCTAGAAGAAGGAACATTTGTGAGAGATGTAATAGGGGTCTTCACTTTGAATATATGATTATTGAATTTTGCTAAGGTGTCAGCAATCTCCATGACCTTTGGGATAGTTGTATTTACCATAGAATTCAAATAGCTTCCCAAAGAGTATTTCATTTCCTTTCAAATGCCTAAATTTTGTAACAAACCTTTGGTGGCCACTATGACAATGTTGTGTAACTCTGTAATCTCCTCCATATTTTATCTGGTAATAGTCTTGGCCTTGAATAAATATTCATTGATGAGTACACTGAAATTTTCCTTGACCTCATCCATATGATAAATTTGTTGAATTATCCTTATAAACTTGGCACTTAAGAGCTTACAAATCATCCAAAATATCAGATTTGAAAGCTTCACACTTTTGGAACATGCTCTTAAGTTCAGTGATTTCCTCCTCAAGTACCTTAATATTCCATTCAACACCAAATACCCACTTCTTAGAAATATTATTCTTTGAATCATCAAAAAAAATTGAGAGAAGAGGATTTTCTCATCAATTCTATTCATGATCCTCAATTCCTTAATACATTCTAGCCAAATCTTGATCTCCTTCTCAAATTCTGTAATCACTATATCACAGTGACTTTAGGCCAAGGATATGTTGTAATACACTTTTTAGGCCTCATCTATGAAATTAAAACTAGATACCAATATTCCTTCTACCAATTCCTCAAATTTTTTCCCATATGAAGGATGCTTATGAATATCCTTGATGGCTTTGACATCTTCTTTAGAAAGGATAGTGGGAGGAGACATCGAGGAGAGAGGATTAGGATCAAGAACCTTTTCATTAGAAATAAAATTTTGATAAATTTGGAAAGAAGTTGAACTTTTTCTTCCAGTTTCTCTTGTATTTGTTTATCTTTTTCCACTCTCTCAATTACCCGGGAAATTATATCCTTCAAGTTTTGAACCTCTCCTTTAAGAGTATATTCACCAAGTGGGATCCTAGTCAGTTGCAGGTCTACAATAGTTATGTATTTTTTATATTTTCTCCTTTTGGCATTGTAATCTCTAAGAATTGTTCACCTTTTGAATCAGAGACTAGCCTTGAAGTTGTTTTGGCCCTTTTCGGTGGAGGATTTGGAGTTGTACCAAGAAAGGAAGCTACAACATCAAAACTAGGAACCGCTATCTTGGCAGTAAGTTTTCTCTTGCTGTTATCAATCATGGGTTGGACCCATGTAAAAGAGTCGCTTGTGGGTGGAAGATTATGTGTCATTAATGCCAAAATAGGATAATGAAGAGACTGAGTAGAGGGAACATCAAGGGAAAGTACCTCAATAGTAGAAGAAGAGACTTCTTTGATTGGTGATTGGATCTTAGGAACACTCACTTTTCTAGTGTTTGGTTCTACGATTTTTACTTCATCTTCTTCCTCTTCACTTTCTCCACTCTCTTCTCCATCATCATTCTTCTCTTTCTCATCTTTCTATTTCTTTGTGGTGGATTTCTCTGTATCATTCTTTTCTTCTTTAGTTGTTTTTCATTTCTTGTTCCAGAGGTTGTGTCACTTGTTTAGGAGTGGAGGCATCTTCTCCTGATAAAATTTGAACATTCTCCTCTCCTACCTCTTTTTCAGGAGTCTTTTCAATTTCTTCTGCTTCCTTTGTCTTGTCTTTCTTTGTATACACTTTGGTTGTAGATTTCCAAGGTGGGGATGAAGGAGTTTACTGAAGTCTGAGCCTCTAGAACAGAAACCCATTTATGTGATGAAGAAGATTCTTGGGAAGAATATTGTGCCACATTCTGATGGTATGCCTTCATTTTCTTACCAAACCAAACCTTGGTTATTACTAGTACAGGGTTAATTATTTCATAGAGGGGTCATCTCTCTCCTTCAGATACCAATCAATAGTAAGAAGGGGAATGTGTTGGATAGTCTTCATGTATTCCACTAAGTACAAATCCTCATCATCATCTTGCAAGTCTTATGGAACCTTGTGTACTTTGAAGTCTCTGACCTGCTGCAAATAAAGTCTACCAAAGTATCTTCTTTTCACTTTGTACTCATCTAAATAGTCTTCTTAATAGTATTCCAGAGAAGGAAAATGATAAAAACTCATTCTGAGATGTTTAGAAATAAGTTTCTTTATATCAAAGTAGGATCATTTATAATAGGAATGGAATTTGAAATCAGTAATAGTCCTCTCCACATTATAGGCATCCAAAGCAATCAAGAAAATGTAGTTCTCGAGGGAGATAGGGAATTGAATATCAGTGATAGTTTTATCTCTATATGCACTATGTAACATGTCTAGTTGTCTACAGACTTCTACCAAAACCAATTTGTCGTTGCAATATATAGGTAGTCTTGTTTTGTGAACCCTCAAACATAGCTAACCTAATGTAAGAGAATCTTCTAAATTGGATAAAGAGGCTACCATATGTGGAGATCAACTATGTCTTGCCTCTGCATACACTCTCTCAATTTGTGTTTCCCTCCAACAATCTCATTATGTACATGGTGAAAACATCAATCACCCTTTTGAAATGATGTTTTCTATTTTCCAAGGTGAGTTAAGGGTAATATTCATAAACTAGTTGATTCTTCTTATCTTCTTGAGGGGACAATCATACCCACACCTTATATGTTGCAATTGTGTACATTAGGTAGAAGGTCATGTAGAATGTCTTGTTTTGTTGCACATTGACCAGTTGTTCACTGAGATTATCACGAATTATCTCTCCCCAATTGAATATTTGTTTTCCCTCACATATGATGTTTATATAAACACACATTCAAAATTGAAATTCATTGGTAGAAGGGAGGCCCATTAACCTAGCCAACATGGCGTTATCATGTCCAGATATCTCTTCTTTGAAATTTGATCTATACAAGACTTTGGGAAATTAAGAGGCTCCCCTCTTTTGAGACTCAAGCCATGAATTGGCTATCATTCCCTTGTACCTTTCTTTTTCTTGCTCAAAAAGGTTTTGAGCTTGGACCTTGGTTAGAGTATTGGAGTCTTCAATGATGGGAATTCTTAGGGAAAAAATTATGCAGTTGACATTAAGTTTGGCGATAACCTGGACCCTAGGGATCTCTAATCTTATTTTTTATTTGGATCAAAACATGAGGCACAAGCTAGAACAGTATATGTACATTGCATAGAGATAGGGAAATCTGGCGGCATGGGCAATTCCACTATCTTTGATGCGTTGGACCATGGGAGATAGGATTAGCTTCAGAGATGCAGCTCCCAAAAATCATTAATGTCAATGTGGCGGATATCGCTATCCCTGATATTAGGTATTGAGGTTTCTAGAGACGAAATGTGTTCATACCCCTTGTACTGTAACTTCATTGTGACAAGATAAGAAAGACACTCAGTAAGATAGAACTTCAACAATGGCTTCAAGGGATAATAAAACAGTACGGAACTAAACTCAATTTGAAATTACATGAACTAGGAGGCTCTTAAATGACTTACCTTTATCACAGGAAGAATAGAAGTCTCTTTAGGATCACAATGTAACTCAATTTTTTAAAAATGATTGGAAAATGAGTGAGGTATAGCTAGAAACGTCCTTGAGGGAACAAGAATGGAAGGGACACAGTGGACAACTGAAATCCTTGACTTGCAATGGTAAAAATGAGCTACTCTAGCCCCTTTTATGTTTTTCTGTTCGACAAATCACTGGGTAAAAGATCAATTAAGGGTTCAAAGTGTTTTATGGAGAGACATGGAAAGGTTCATGGAAAAATTTACTCATTTTTTTGTTTTTTTTGTGGATATGATGGAGATGTGGGGAAATGAGGGTCCGGGGGAACAAGGGACATGAGGGGTTTAGAATTTTCAAATACCCGCAATACATACAGAGACTCACAAGTGCGGAAAAATTGGGTTTCATAGGGAAACAGAGTGCCAATACGAGTACATGGGTCGCAGGCTACTCAAACATCTGAAAAATTCTGCAATATAAAGAGACCTTAAGGATTAGTGCGGGTAAATCGGGATTGTGGAGAACACAATTCCACATGGGAAAAAAGGGTCACGGGGTTGCACAGGTATCAGCATCTCTGCAATACAAAGAAACACTTATGTGGAGAACTTATAGCAAAGGCTTGCAGGTCGGGAATAAATGCGGAGAACAAGAAGATGTGCAAGGGATATGAAGGTCTCAGGAGGATGCAAGGGTCATGAGTTCCTGAAACTATCCATAGCCTCCGCAATAGGCTTAAAGGATCACTAAGTAATGCAGGTAGAATCAGAGGATGTCAGGGAACACAAGACCCACGGAGAAAATAAGGGTCGTGAGGGCAAAAAACACTCAATAATCTTCGCAATACAAAGTAATTTAAAAGTAGTTCCTCTTAAACATGGAAAACTTGTGCACACAAAGAAGAATTAGAGTATTGCATGGATAGAGCGGTGATGCAGGAGAACAAGATGACCTAAAGGAACATGTTCCATTTGTTCCTTAAAAAGCTGAAGATTACCAGAATACAAAGGACTCCTAACCTTAAAACATTCAAAATGACTAATTGTTTGGAAGATTTCATTCCTTAGGACCTTCACAAAGGAAATCAATTTTTAAAAAGGAGTCACTTAACCAAAAAAATTGAAAATTTTGAAAAACTGCACATTTCTGGGTAAGTGACAACAAATCATGTATACATTAGTATACTTTAGGACCTAGAAATGTACCCAAATGCATATATTTTGTTTCTACATTTACCCCCATTTTATGTCATTGATTGAATACTTGATAACATAAAGTAGATAGAAGCTGCATACATTATAATCCAGAGAGGATTATAGCCAATACTGTGCCAAGTGGACAAGTAGTCATATGAAGCATGAAGTGGTCATAATGTGAAGCATGGAAACTAGGAAAGGGAGGTAAACACTAGGGGTGAACCATGTGTTTAGTATTGAGTGTTATTGGACATTATACTTGTTTATGTGAGATGCTTCTTGTTACTTGTATGGACACACCTGTAAAATAAGAGCAAGAGATTAGTCAAAATATCAGATATGAAAAATAAGAGTAATGTATGTATAAGTAAGTAAAAAGTCTGTAAAATTAGTAGTTAAGGAAAGAGTGCACCTGATGTATGAGTATAAAATAGAAAATTGTCATGTTTTCTTTAGAGATGTTGAGGATTTGCGTAGCGTGTTTCCAATGGTGAGGTTTTTGAGTGATCTCATACCAAGAATGAGTTTTTTGGGTGATCTCACTCTAAAAGTGAATTTATTGGGTGATCTCATGCCAAGAGAAGAGTTTTAGGGAGAGAGGTCTATTTCTCTCTCCTTTAATGATGTTTCTCAAG
Source organism: Taxus chinensis (assembly GCA_019776745.2). Taxonomy (NCBI): domain Eukaryota; kingdom Viridiplantae; phylum Streptophyta; class Pinopsida; order Cupressales; family Taxaceae; genus Taxus; species Taxus chinensis. The sequence continues at coordinate 490,380,752 of CM034154.1, forward strand.
TGATAAGTGCCACTCTATATTGGCACATCCTAATTTGTAACTAAATCATAGCTGAATTGTAACTAAATTGTAAATAAATTGTAGTTAAATGATTGAATTATGTAAGTGAAGAAAAGTGTTTGATATTATAGATCTGAACTATACCTTGCTAGAAATTGTGTTGTACTGAAAAATTGTCTTTTTTTTCCCCATGAAACAAGTTCCCACCATTCATGTCTGATACTAGGAACTAGTATATGTTCTATGTTTTGGTCCAAGACTGGTTCTGGACTAAACTGTGATTGTGTACCTTTTCCAATTTTTTACTTTGTTATTTTGTTCTAGAGCTTTGTGTTTTTGGAAGGGTAATTTGTTCACCCGATAGTTTCCCCCTCATTTGGGGTGTGTGTGAAAAATGTATGAGGATGCAACCCAAATGATAGGAATTGCGATTAATATACATATCATAGATTTGATATCTTCATAGTGTAGGGGATGTGCATGGTAGAAACCAAGGCACATGTAAACAATATAGGCAAGAAACAAGTGTTAGTGTAAAAGAGATAACATGCAATAGAATATAATGTATCAAGCAGATTTGAAGACAAGAGGGACCACGAAAAGAAGGTTGCATACATGGGACATTGCTCACAATTTCACAATATAATCAAGGTTTAAGCAGCCATAAGAAAATAATGATTAAGCAATACATAGGGCATATCCTACAAATTATAGCAAACTAGAAGTAACAAATAACCATGATTATATTGTATCCTGCAAGGAAAATGCTACACATGAAGCACTCGTTAGCCCATTAGAAATATAAATAGTATGTCAAAGCATGTATAGAGTAACAAAAAGTAAGTGATAGTGACAAAATGTAGTAAATATTATAACAATTGGACATATGATGTGTAGAGTAGGAAAGTAGCAAAGGAAGATGCCCTCAAGAGCCTCAATGGGATTAGTAAAGAATGGTGTTGAGCATCAGGCATCATGTAAGAATCTATAAAATTCATGCATTATCCTCAAGATACCATGTGAATGCACATGTGTGTATAAAAAAAGATAATGATATACTAAGAATCTGGTTAGCATAGGAAAAAAAGTGCAACATGTAATTATTATAAATTAAAAAGAGTAAATACTACCAATATGGGTAGATGTCGTGTGAATGTGATGGTGTGCTACGATATGCAATATGTGTAGATGAGAGGGGTCCATGTTACCCCCTAATGGATGTGGGTGACGTGAGGTTTATTTAAGATTTCTCCCTCAACACTCAATTATGAACCGTAGAACAAGAGTGTGTCATCAAGTGGTAAAGGTATTGTATGTGATTGAGATTAGATGCTAGGAAAGATTTACCATGAAGCACAGAGAATAAAGTGTAGTAGATAGGCTATGAGTAGATGATAGAGACAATAAATAGATATGGAGGGGAGATAAATTATAATTCCCCTCAAGTGTGTGGGTGATGGATATCTATCTGACGATAGCGAAGAGTAAGGAACCCTTATCTGTTATCCAAAAAGGAGAACTCATATGAGTATGGTCTAGTATCGGTGGTGTAGGAGAGTAGATATGTGTATGTGAGGGAGATTGATGTGGTAAGGGAGGTGGAGAGATCCTATAGGATTGGGTTTCTTTATTAGGTTACTTAGGCCAAAGTGGTGGACTAATCAACTGGAGAGGATGACAGGCTGGTTATGTAGGTCATGTATGGGTGGGAGAGCTAGGTGTGGAGATAGATTTAGACTTGGGAGGTACTGGAGGCATAGATGTCATGCAGTCAAAGCATATAGTTGTGTCCCACTTTATTTTTATTTTTTACCTTCTATAAAATATGTCTGATAACCAAACACATATAAATGACCAAACATGTATTTTTAAGAGCTTATAAATACTAAGGTGCATGGTATCTAGAATATACCTGATTTTTATAAGTTTTTATAGTATTTTTAAATATTTATTTACCATTCATATTTTAAAAATATTTTTTACCACCAAGTAGGACACACTTATATTCTTTGATCACATGACTAGCGCTAAAATAGGGGGAGAATTGCCTGAGGTAATGGCATACATGATGGAATACCTTGAATAGTGATGACTTTCTTACTATGAATGAACTTAAGGCATAAGTAGAGCATATAAGGGATATCTTGGGAAGATTGAATCCAAGGGAGACCTAAAACCATGTCATAACACTTGATTTCAGTTGTAACAAGGAATGGTGTTGGTATGGTAAGGGACCCAATAGTAATGGGAAGGACAACATGACTATGAGAATTAGGGATTAGAAATGTAATTTAAGAGATTATAAAGTAGATATCAAGCAAGAGTGCCACAGAGCATGTATTGGAAAGGCATGAGGGATAGACCATAGTATTATTGACTTGATGAGGACCAATGGAGACATCAATATGTAGATAATTGGAAGAAAATGTAGCATAGTAGTCATGATCTGATAATGTAATAATTGGCTGTGTTATATCAACAGTAGTAATAATGAAATCAAGTGGTGTTGATGAGAGAGGAGGCACCACATGATATACATGATTTTCAGAGGAATCAGTAGCTAGCTTGTCACAATTTGGTAATAGGTCATTGAATATTTTAAGATTTTTATTATCGTAGATTGGTTTAAAATTATACAGCTCTGGAAGCTCAATCATGTTGTTGTTAATAAGATTTTGAATGATATGTTTGAGCTTAAAACAATGATCAGTAGAATGCCCATTGCATTGGTGATAATCATAGTGTGTGCTTTATCTTAATTACGTCCACATGGTCAGGAAGGATCTATTTTGAGTAGTGGATGGAGATTAATTAGATTTCTTTAAAGGATTTTTGTTAATAGGATTTGATGTGCGTAAGGTAGCCTAGTAAATGAGTTCCTTGGAGATTGCAATTAAAGCTTGGCTGGTGTTGAAACAATGTTGACATAAGGTTTAGAGTTAGTAGCCTTATTGGATGGTTTGAATGTGGATTAGGATTGAAAATTGTTGGAAGATGATTTGGAAGAAGTATTATAATACTTCAATTTTCCCATAAATAGTAATTTTCTTTTACGTAATTTGAGTGTGTGACTAATTTAATTTAATTTAAATTAAGTCTAATATTGTAGAGTCACTACTGAAACAAATGATGTATAAATGCTAAAATATAGAAATAAAACAAGAAAACTAAGATGCAATATTTGAAACACTAAGTAAAGAAGAAGGAAATAGGACATATCTAATTTACGCTCGATCTGGAACAAATATTGGATGGTAAAAGTGATGAACATACTAGGAAGAGTGTCATTAATGCTCAGTATAAATTTTGCCACCCACAGACAAATCTAGAAATGGGCGCCCATGGAAGGAAAGGGGATCCTAGGTGTTGAAGCCTACTTCTAGGTACTTATGACGGAGTAAATAATTAGAATTTATTTTTTACTGTGTTGTAATATCATCATCATTGCTTCTTGTTAATTTCCTGACAATCACTCCTTGAATGCCAAAGGTACATGTAACCTAAAAAATAGAAATTTACCTACACAATCCCAAAAACAGCATCAAACCTAAAAATAAAGACGTAATATGGGGATTCAGACTGACCCATGTGGTCACCCCGAAAGTGAACTCATGACCAAGTGTTGTACTACATCTCATACTTAAAGTAATTCTGGTGAGAGTGTGTAGAAATTGTGCCCTAGAATGTCTTTTTGCAAGTTGCACTTGATAACAGGATGATAGCTAGAATGTAGAAATGTAGTAGAATGTGTGGATGGAATTAAATGAACTTCCCCTTCCTATAAATTGTATACTGATTTTATGCATCCTTTGTCCCATGAATGGATGCTAGATGAATGCTTTAGAGTGCTTTAGGTGAATTTTGGATGCAATCTTAGGTGATGATAGTAATGTTTAGTGTTTGGTCGTTTATTTTGAAAATGTAATTATGTATGTATATGATTCCCTTATTTTAATTTTGTAATTTACAACTAGAAGGTTGACCCATAAGTGAACAAGATGCCCAAAACATAAAAGAGACCCAAAAAGAGCAAGTAAGGTAAAAAGGGTTAGGGGAACCTAAACACTTTTGTCCTGGCTGGGTGATGGTCTCTATAGCCATAGAAGATAAATCAATAAAATATTGATTGGGTTCTAGGGTGTGTAAGATGAACTAGAAAACAAGAAACAAATAAAAGAGGCCAAATATAGTCATCAATTACTAATTTTATTACTTATGAATTATATGAATGCTATTATGTGTTTAGGACATGTAAATGTACACAAGAGCATGATTTTATGTCTACATTTTTCCCCAATTTATGTTGTTGAGTGAATACTCGATAACATAAAGTAGATAAGATATGTGTACCTTATGATTATGTAGAGCATGTAGTGAAAAATCATGTTGAGTGGACAAGTAAAGCGTGGAATGATGCAAAGTGAAGTGTGGAGACTAGGAAAGAAAAGTGGCCCTCAGGGTGAAGCATATAAGATACTTATACTTATTGTACTTATTGTAGGTGGCTTATTATTGCGTATTAATGATTGACTTGGTTGAGAAGAGTGTAAAAAATAGAAAAAGTTTTTGGAAATGTTGTGTAGAGCGATTTTTTGGGAGATCTCACACCAAGAGTGATTTGTTTGGGAAATATCACACAAAGTGTGATTTTTTGGGGGATCTCATGCCAAGTGCGAGTGTTTTGGGAGATATCATGCCAAGGAGAAAATTTTGGGGACAGAGGTCTATTATTACTCTCCTTCCATAACTCTGTCTAATAAGCACCACTGCATATGGTATGTCCCTGATTTGTTCTTGTTGTCTGAAATTAGTTCTGAATGTATGGATTGTTCTTATTGAATGATATAGAATGTATTCTATTACTAGAGGACTATGCCTATAATTGGAAAACTACTCTGAAGGATTTTGTAGGCTATGTTGATCGTATAAAATAACAGTGTGCCCCCATGACATTATCTCCTAGGGGAGGACACAGGAACCCAAGTTCAACTATTTGAGTCTAGGTGTTGGTGTCTATGCTATGATTCTAACCTAAGTTTAGTTCTAGGTCATTATGTGACTGTGTTCATGTGCCTTTTTTATGTTGTGTAGATTTTAAACTATAGTATCAATATGTAGCGAATTGGAAGAAAATGTAGCATGGTATTCATAATATGATAATGTAATAATTAGTTGTGTCGTATCAACAGTAGAAATAAGAAAATCAAGTGGTGTTGATGAGAGAGAAGGAACCACATGATATGCATGATTTTTAGAGGAATTGGTAGTTGGCTTGTTGTGATTTAGTAATAGGTCATTGAATATTTTAAGATTTTGATTATCGTTGACTTGTTTAGAATTATACGGCTCTAGAAGCTCAATCACATTGTTTTCAATAAGAGTTTGAATGATATGTTTGAGCTTAAAACAATGATCAGTAGAATGCCCATTGCATTGGTGATAATCACAGTGTGTGTTTTTATCTTAATTATGTTCACATGGTTAGGAAGGATCTAGATTGAGGAGTGGAGGGAAATTAATTAGATTTTTGTAAAGGGGTTTTGTTAATAGGATTTGATGTGCGTAAGGTAGCCTAGTAAAGGTGTTCCTTGGAGATTGCAATTAAATCTTGGCTGGTGTTGAAACGGTGTTGACAGAAATTTTAGAGTTAGTAGCCTTAGTGGATGGTTTGAATGTGGATTGGGATTCAAACTTGTTGGAAGATGAAGTGGAAGAAGTATCATAATACTTCAATTTTCCCATAGATAGCAATTTTCTTTCACGTAATTTGAGTGTGTAACTAATTTAATTTAATTTAAATTAAATATAATATTAGAGAGTCACTACTAAACCAAATGATGTATAAATGCTGAAATATAGAAATAACACAAGAAAAATAAGATGTAATATTTTAAACCTTAAGTAAAGAATAAGGAAAGAGGACTTATCTAATTTACGCTCGATATGGAATAGATCTAGAATGGTAAAAGTGATGAACATACTAGGAAGAGTTTCATTAATGCTCAGTATAAATTTTTCCACCCATGGAAGGACAAGAGCTCCTAGGTGCTGAATCCTACCTCTGGGTACTTATGACTGTGCAAATGATTAGAATTTGTTTTTTACTGTGTCACAAGATCATACTTATTTTTTCTTGTTGATTTCTGGACAATCCCTCCTTGAATTCCAAAGGTACCTATAACCTGCAAAATCTCAAAAACCACATCAAATGTAAAAATAAAGACACAATATGGGGATTCAGACTGACCCCTGTGGTCATCCAAAAAGTGAATTTATGACCAAATGTTGTGCTACATCTCATACTTAATGTAGTTCGGGTGAGTGTGTGTAGAAATTGTGCCCTAGGAATGCTTTTTGCAAGTTGCACTTGATAGTAGGATGATAGCTAGAATGTAGAAATGTAGTAGAATGTGTGGATGGAATTAAATGAACTTCCCCTTCCTATAAAGTGTATGTTGAGTTGATGCATCCTTTGTGCCTTGAATGGATGCTAGATGAATGCTTTAGAGTACTTAAGGTGGATTTTGGATGCAATCTTAGGTGATGATAGTAATGTTTAATGTTTGGTCCTTTATTTTGTGTCTACATTTTCCCCCACTTTATGTTTTTGAGTGAATACTCAATAACATAAAGTAGATAAGATATGTGTACCTTATGATTCTATAGAGCATGTAGTGAAAAATTGTGCCGAGTGGACAAGTGAAGTGTGTAATAATGCAAAGTGAAGAGCAGAGACTAGGAAAGAAAAGTGACCCTAGGGGAGAAGTGTATAAGCTACTTATACTTATTGTTTTACATATTGTAGGTTGCTTCTTATTGCGTATTAATGATGGACCTGATTGAGAAGAGTGTAAAGGATAGAAAATGTGTCCAGAAATGTTGTGTAGAGCATTTTTTTGGGCAATCTCACACCAAGAGTGATTTTTCTGGGAAATCTCACACAAAGTGCATTTTTAGTTGATTATATGATAGAAAAATTGACACGTGACCTTCTTTGCACCTGACCTCTTGAGGTCATGCCAAGACATCCAGTGTAGAATGGAAGTGAATGTGAGTGTGGTGATGGTGATCATTTTGGTCTCACTATAGGAATGGCTCTACGTCATCAAACACTTGGCATTGTCATATCTAACCACCCGGGTGCGAAGGGAGGTCACCACCTCCACTATCCCCAAACAGGAGAAAACATGTCAGTGTGTATTTTGGCTCCTAGCGGCCAACCTAAATCCTCAGTCATCTCAGATTGGCTCTTCCCTAAGGGAATCAGTAGGGTGTCCATGCACACTTGTCAGATAAGCTCTTACCACTTCTGTGCAGTCGGTACAAGCAAGAAAATAAGAAGAAATGGGTGATTTAGAAAACCAAACAACATAAATAAAAAGAAAGTACCAAACTATTGCTTCCAACTAAAATAGATGAGAAAAGAGTATTAAACATACTCGGATCTCCTGGTATCCAAGTAGGGTCATTAGCTATGGTTTCTAATGTTACTGGTGGTTTTGGGGCCTTCCCAAAGCTAGAGGCCAAATGTTGTCCCATCACGGACTCATCATCCCCTTCCCCACCTTGAGGAATTCTCTCCTCTGAGACCAATGTCTCTCTCTCTATGCTTGCCTCCTTGTGCGCTGCTCCTAGCATATCCTGAGTATCATGCCACTCAGATTCACTCTCCTCCTCCTCCATATGGGTTGTCCTGCTAGTCGCAACACCAAACCCCTCATCCTTTTTCTCCTTCCCAATTGACTCCTCCTTAGTCTCATCTCCTATGTTCTCCTCAGAATAGTAGTCTATGTTAATGGGCTCATCCTCCTCTCCACTATGAGAAGGAGCGCCTGTAATCAAAATAAAATTTTTTCAAGGGGCATCAGCTGCCCATTGACCACAGACCAGCTGCCTAACTAGGATAGGAACTCTTTGGGTAACCACTATCCATCCGAGATCTCCCCTAGGGCCCTTTCAAGCTTCCTTAATGGTCCTATAGACTGGTACCACTTGGGGAAGTATGTCAACATATGGCATGCCAAACTACTAAGGAATTCGATCAAATGGATGAGTCTTGATTCTCTCGGCCCTATCAACTAACTAGCTTGTGGTAGAACAAGCAACCACCATGGTCACGTCTTGTCCCCATAACCCTATCATGTCCTGGTAGAGAGTGGCAACCATGTCTTTCGTGGTCATAGAAGTTACTGGCTGATGTGGTGTTCTAAGAACTAACATAGTTGTCCACCTCATTACCCAGACAACCTCTGGATCTAATACATATACTCCCCTTCCATAGAGGTGATGTGCTCATAAGCCTGGCTCATAACAAGAGTGGGGTAGCTCAGTTACTTCCTCTACAATCTGACTACCCTATACCAGTCATGGTAGGTAGTCCCTACGATGTGTGCTCCCTAGGGGTATGTATGGCCATATGCCTTGATTTTTGTAATAATAGGAGCCCAACAATATATAAGGGTATCACCTCACTTGTTCCTGATCAGTCGAGAGGATAAGATGCCCATGATGTCTTTATGGATGATGCGAATAGGAGAAGTGGCAATGGACCGGACCTTGATTCCCTTCTTCAAACCAAATGAAATAGCAGCATCTTCCATATAGGTGGTTCACTGAGTCAACTCAGCCTTGGATCCTGCTATCTCTAGAGTCAGTCTCCTCCCAAGTATTGGGAGACCAAGAATGTGGTACACATCCTACAAGGTGATGGTCCACTCATCTCTGACACCTGGCAACTAGAAAGTGTTTTGGTCTATGTCCCAATAAGAAAATAAGTCACATAATATATGACTCGCAAGGGTAATATGGGCCACATGTGCAATCCTCTAGATGCCTTCCCTCTAGAGAATGTCTCTATAAGCCTAAGTCAACTGATCCAAGATCCTAGGGAGCCAATCACTCTCTCTCTCTCTCTCTCTCTCTCTCTCTCTCTCTCTCTCTCTCTCTCTCTCTCTCTCTCTCTCTCTCTCTCTCTCAGCTCCAATGGATGTGCTCCTCCTTCTGCATTCACCAAAACATGGAAAAAAGAGCAAGTTAATAATGTATACCAGAATAAAATCTCACCAAAAACATGACAAAACATCAAAAATCTTTAAAAAATCAAGTTAATGCATGTTGTTGTCATTCTGTTTATAACTGCCACCTAGTGCAATGCAATGGTCTTGATCTAATTTTCTAAATACACCCTTAACCCTAAAAAATGCCCAAAAACACAAAAAGACCATTTTTAACAAAATAAAAGACTTCCCTATGGGCACCCTCCCTAGAGACTCATTTAAAACAATAAATTTTAAAATAGTCCCCCCTAGGTAAAATTTTCAAACATTTTACATTTTAAGTATGAAAAGGAAAAAGTGAAAAAAAACCAACCTTAGACCATGTTGGTCGATCTCCTGCTCATGGAGGGATGATCACGATCTTGTAATGGTTGTTTCGGTTGTACTCTCGTCGAAAATGGTCACCGTGGGCCCAGAGCTCCAAATTCACCAAATAAAATATGTGCAAATGAATAAAAAAATGAGTTGTTTTGATATATATATATATGATTTTTTGACCTCTCTTTGAGTGTCTGTGTTTACATGGTTGTAGCGTTGGTGCAGGTATATCTCTATATCCCTGCACAAATGATAAGTCCTTTTTTAGTTTTGGTTTAGTGTTTATTTTTTGATATTTTATCTATCTGCACTTGAGTCTTATTTTCTCTTGCAGGTAGTGAGAGTTTGGATGGTGGAGTTTCAACACACAGACATGTCAGGTATAGCTTCTAACTCCCCATTTCAGGAACACCATACTTGGATTCTACATTTTACGCCTTTTCATGGCTAAGATGCTTCTTTGAGGGGGGAATATGTATGCACCCAAAATTTCATGTACTACATTGTCAGAAAATAGTTACAAAAGTCCCCAATGACGATTCAAATCTTTTCAAAAAGGTGTTCGAGCTCCAAACCCCATTCTCAATGTATATTTGTAGCCTAGACATCTTAACTTAGCCTTCCCGCACTTTTTTCTAGGTTTTCACTTCTTTCTGTGCATGTTTTGGCCTTTAGTGTCATGACCACCACCCTTCTTGGGTGACGGTTCTGAAACCACCACCCAGGTAGGGTGGCAGTCCTGACTGATTTTTCTAGATTTCATCATGTATGTTTTTAACATGCGATGATTCACTTAACTTCACTTTTAGAATGCATTCATGTGCCAAATTTTTCAAAAATAGTTTTGATTTCTTGGTTCTCCTTCCCTCTTTTATTTTCACATGTACTTTAGTTAGTTAGAACTGCCTCTTCTTTCCTTGTACATAAAGGCACATCCCAGCCCTAATTCTTATATATTCAATGCTTGTACTCAAGCAAAAGGCCTAATTTTTTTTTTGTATCTTGCATTTTATTGTTGCCACAATCTTGTTAGAAATTACATGGCCAAGCTCAGATCTCTTGTGTTATCTCTCTTCTACTTTCATTGCATTAAAACCACCTTCATGCTGCCATTGCTCAAGTGCCATCCTCCTTCTGATGTTCTTGCATTCCCAATCCCTTTGACTCATATGAACACTTAGAGAAAGAAAGGAACAAAATAAGGGGATATATACATATACAACCAGATTTTCCAAAGCTCTTGCTTATCCAGGTTGGAATTGTGTATTTATTTTCTTTATTTGTTAAATTTTCAATTTTAAATCACTAGTTTTAATTGCATATCAAATAGAGTACCAAATTTTTTTTTTCAATTGATCAAGTAGATCAAATCATTAGGAATTTTTCTCTCTGACATTACTAAGGAAGTTGTGGGGAACAATAACTCTTTCAGGGTCATGATTTGTTCTTCACATCTGAGGTAGGGTTTGATGGGTTTTTTATTAGATTAGGTTATTTGTTTTAGATTATATTCATATATTCACACAAGTAACCAGCTACATCTGGCCAATTACTTGTCTTTAGTTTATTATATTAGAACGCATTGCTTAAAAACTAGAAAAATCAAAAATATTTCCTTTGATATATTAGTTTGGTTTTTATTTTTTTGTTCTGAAATATTGTGAAAACTCTAAAAACATAGATTAGATTTCCTTTAGTAGTTATTTTACTTATTAAAATCATTTCATTTCATTCTTTATGACCATCAATGGTCCACAACAAGAAAAGACGTATAGTTGTGATCCCTTGGTCCCACAACCCAATGGACCCAAATTGATAACTGACATTGATACAAGTTTACATTTGATAGAGGCCAAAACATGCACAGAAAGAAGTGGAAAACTAGAAAAAAGTGTGGGAAGGAAAAGTAAGGATGTCTAGGCTACAAATATACACTGCGAATGGGTTTTGGAGCTCGAACACATTCTTGAAGGGATTTGAATCACCATTAGGGACTTTTGTAACCATTTTCTGATAATGTATCACATGCAATTTTGGGTGTTTACATATATGACACACTTCTATATTTTTGGGCTCCTATTATTGCATAGATGGAGGCACATAGCCATAAATACACCTAGGGAGTAGACATCCTAAGGACTACCTATCATGAGTTGTACAACGTAGTCATATTACAGGGGAAGTAACTGAGCCATCCCACTCTTGTTATAAGTTGGGTTTATGAGTGCATCACCCCCTATGGAAGGGGAGTATAGGTATTGGATCCAGAGGTTATTTGGGTAGTGAGGTGGATGTTTATGTTAGTTCTTAGGACACAACATCATCTAGTGGCTTCTTTAAACATGGAAGACATGGTTACCACTCCCTACCGGGACATGGTAGGGTTATGGGGACATGAGGTAACCAAGGTGGTAGCTTTTTCTACCACATTCCAGTTAGTTGAATGGGCCAAGAGAGTTGAGACTCATCCATTTGATCAGGTTCCTCATCATTTTTGCCTCCCATATTTTGACATACTTCCCCCAATGGTATCGGTCTATAGGACCATTCAAAAGTCCCAAAAGATCCCTAGATGAGATCCCAACTAGATAGTGGTTTCCCCAAGAGTTCCTATTATAGTTAGGCATATGGTCCATGCTTGATGAGAAGTTGGTGCCCCTAGATTTCCTTTGCTTTAGATTGTGGCCACTCCTTCTCATAGTGGAGATGAGGATGAGCCCATTGACATAGAATTTGATTCTGAGGAGCACACAGAAGATAAGACTAAGGAGGAATCAGTTGGGTTGGATACAGAGGATAAGGGGGTTAGTGTTGAGGTTGGTAGGGAATCCCATATGGAGGAGGAGGAGAGAGACCCTAAGTGGCATGATACTTAGGATATGATAAGAGATGCGTACGATGAGGAAAGCGTGGAGAGAGAGAGACATTAGTCTTAAAGGAGACACTTCCTCGCAGAGAGGAAGGGGTGATGAGACTATGATAGGACAACATTTGGCCTTTGGCTTTAGGGAGGCCCCGTAACCACCAGTAGCATCAGTAGTAGTAGTCACTGACCCTACTTGGATGCTAGGAGATCCGAGTATCTTTAATACTCTTTTCTTGTCTTTGTTAGTTGGAAGAATTAGTTTTGTACTTTATTTTTATTTGTGTTTTGTGGTTTTCTAACTCACGTGTTTCTTCTTCTTTTTGTGCTTGTAAGGACCGTACAAAAGTGGTGAAATCTCATCCAAAGGGTCTACATAGACACCCTATTGATTCCCTCAGGGAAGACCCAAGATAAGTTGACTAAGGATTTAGTTCAGCCACTAGTAGCATGCAGACAAATTGACATGTTTTCTCCTGTTTAGAGGATAGCAGAGGTTGTGACCTCCTTTTACACCTAGGTGGCTGGATATGAGACCTTCAAGCACTTGATGAGGTGGATCCATTTGTACAGTGAGACCACAGTGAGAAGCCACCACCATGAGAATTCACACCATTCGGTTCATTACCAGTGTCATCAGAGCCGCAGTAGGATCCCTGGATGTGGTCGTGCACCATCTGAGGGATCCCACAGGGACTGACAGGCCATTGGGACATTTATTTCTTTGTTTCCATTTTTTTGAGTAGTATATGATTTTTTTATATACCTCGGGCTCATTATGAGTGTTTTGACCACACCTTAGCACGTGATGGCATTGTATACAAACTTGAATCACCATGATATATACAGATTTTATTTTTTGTTTGGTAATTCACTATATTTGAGTTTGATTTCTTTTGGCTTACTTCTCATGTGTACTCTAGATGTTTAGAATTATCATTTTTCTATGCTTTTCAGAATGCATATAGTGGGTATGAAATGATGATAGAATGATTTATTTTTTGTATTTTATAATGTTGATATATGATAATGCGAACACAATGTGATGTTGAACTTTATTTTCTTTAAGAAATATTTGATACTTCATGTTGGCTTGGAAAAACATGGTGATACAATGATATGATAAGTAAATGTACTTGCCTCACTCCTCACTCCACACAACGAGTAGGATTTAAGGGCTCAACTCTAAGGGCCACAAAGGGAACAAGTTATTAAAATTTGTTGAATGATAGTGATTAGGGAGAGACAATAGCCTATCAGAACAAAATTGAGACACTATAACCTCACAGTACTCAAGTTACTTCATATTTTAGAATGTGATGTGATTTCCAGTTTATCTAGACTTAGATCCTTATATGGCCACTTGGTTGACAAAATCTGGTTTTGAGGTTTTAAACTCTTTTGGAATTTTTGACATCTAACTTACTTTGTTTTTTACTTATGATTTCAAAATATTTGAATGAATTGTTTCTAAATTTTAAGTTTATCAAAGAGACCTTGTACACCTTACCATGTGCTACCAGTATAAATCATGGGCTCATCACCATGGAAAAGAAATAGGTGAGTAAGGGAATTTCTCTCCTTTCCCAACCCTACATCACCAGTAAGAGTCACAGGATCAACACCGAAGGTTGGTAGGGAAAAGAAAATGTGTAAAATAATTTTTTTGTGGATTTTCATTTGACTTACTCATTTAGGAAAAATGTTTGGTGTGTTCTTACTTCGAAAGAGATATTTATGGGATAGATGTGAAACCATGAAGCTTCTAGAATAGATAATAGGAAAATAATCCTAATCTAGATAGAGACAATAAGCAGAACCAAGTATGCAGGCATTGGTATGGCTACAGTAAAAAAAAATTCTTATCTTGTTTGAATTGATGAAATGATTTGGAAATAATTGATGATACCATGAAAATTTTAAGAGATATGATTTGAATGTTTTTCCATTGTTTTCATAAGTTTTTAGGAGTTGCTATAAGAATAAGTCCCTTGATCACAAATTTTACAAAGTGAAATGGCAGATGAAAGTGTGATGTAGATGCAGTAATGTACATATGAAAATTGTAATGGATCATGCGTAATACCTCTTTAGGTGAAGAGAGTTCACATATTCCTTAAACTCCTCACCCTCTAGTGTACACAGGTGAAATACCCCATTTTTGTAGTGTAATGAAATTACTAGTATAATTCAGATTATGAGTAGCAATAGAACACCAAATAACACAATATGTCAGAATAATGATCGCAATATGCAATTATAATATCTTCTTCACTTCGAGGGGGAAACTTCCAAACCATATAATAAGACTCAAATGCTTAAAATGATAATGAACTACTACCTATAATCCCCTATATATACTATTAATATGTTATGGCCATCACCCAGGCTGACCTATTAAGCATGAGAAAGTATAAATGATATAATAAAATGATATGGTAAGCCACAAGTCGACTACTCATATTCTAATACAATCAATAGGTTAAGGGTGTAGCATGCTCTTCCCCTTCAAACCAACATTGTCCTCAACATTGAATAATCATGGATGTTGTTGCAGAAAACCTTCATCCTCCCATGTTACATCTTCTATGCGCAAATTCTTCCACTTGATCAGATATTCCTTAATGTCTCTGGTTCTCAGCCTCTTAGTACGTGTTTGTAGAATCTTCTCTGGCTCCAAAATGATTCTTCCTTCCTCGTCAAGTTTTGGTAACTCTTTTTGGGCTTAAAATTTATGTCCAATAACCTTCTTCAAGCATGAAACATGGAATACTGCATGTATGTGTGAATATGGAGGCAAATCTAGTTTATAAGCAACACTGCCAATTTTCTATAGAACCTGATAAGGACCATAGTATTTAGGGGCAAGTTTTTTGTCCTTTTTCTATTGCTTTAGAGAAATCTGTTTGTAAGGATGGAGATGTACAAAAACCCTATTGCCAATTTCAAAATTTCCTTCACTACGATGTTGATCTACTTGTTGATTTCATACAATTTTACGCTAATATGGAGATTGTCCTTCAAGGGTATGGAGTACCTGTTGGTCCCATTGTGTGAGTGTGTTCATCAACGATCTCTAAACTTGAAGTTTACACCCTGCCAGTAGTGTAAGTGCAGGAGAGGAGGTGGCATGTTTGCCGTATAACTGCTTTGTACGGAGTCATTTTGAGTGGAGGCATGTGATATGAGGTGTTATACCACCATTCAGCAAGAGGTGGATCCACTTGACCCACTGTTGTCCTGGTGCTCAGAGGTACAAAATATCAAAGGATATCTTTCCAAGACATTAGTTAACCAATTTTAGTTTGACAATCCAGTTTGCAGGATGATATCATGAACTCATGAGCTCAATTAGAGTACCTAAACATGAAAATAATTATTTCTAGAAATGGTACTGGTAAAATTGGCATCATAGATCACTGACAATTAACTTTGGAGGTTTGAATATAGCCTGGATACGAACTGATCTAGGTCAAATGAATAGTTGGGAAATTGTACTGAGGTACGTATATGGGTGTGATAAGGAACAAAAATGGGCATACATGGAGAGTCAGTCCACTCGACCAGGATTACTGATTTTACCACAGATTTACGTATCCCTTCAAATAAGGGAATCCAGTGATGAAATCCATGGAGACTTCAGATCCCGTATTTGGCTAGAAATGTGGTAATGCGTTGTAACAAACCTATGGTGTCTCCATTGTTTAAACCTTTGTTTTGCATTGGCACACTATGCACTCAGATACAAAATTGAAGTAGGATCATCTTTAGAGTGAGTTCCCCAAATCATTCCCTTCTCTAATATCTATGATATGGGGTTGAAATAACCTAGAGTGTCCTTTATGATAGGTCATACATGGAATTTTGAGAAGAATCTGTATTGCTGGATCAACTGCACACTCTGTTCACTAAATTGTATAACCTATCACTTGCAATGGTTGCATACAACCAATGTGCGTAATGGAGTTGGAAAATGTGATACTTGGCCTAATTTTTATGTTCCCCAATACATGACAGTCGACCAAAAGAGTTCTCGGAGAATGTTGAGGCACTACTAGAGCAGCTCGGGAATAATGCTCCTGAGAGAGATTACTATGACGTTGGCTCAATTGTCGCTGGCACTGGTTCTGTATACGCCCTTGCTCAGTGCTGGTAATTTCTCGATAATACAATATGTAAACTTTGTTTGAACACGGCATCCATAAACCTAGTCAAAGGTTGTCTTCCCAGTCATACAGGACGTAGTGGGCTGGCTTGTTGTTTTATGCGCTACGCAAATTATTCTTCTTTCCCGAAGGCGACACTAAATGTACAACTATTTTTTTGTTAAGGTAATTTTATTTTTATTTTTTAAAATTCCAATTTGTGACTCTCAAATGAAATTGGTCTTCCTTCTTGTATTATAACTTCTCCCAATCCTGATCCTAAAGCCTCACATTCAACAATGAACGTTTTTGAGAAGTTGGGAGTAGCCAAAACTGGGGTGGTGCGCAAGGCTTCCTTTAGCTGCTCAAAGGATTTAGTGGCTAAGTCTATCCAATGGAAGGCATCCTTCTTTAGCAATGCAATGATTGGAGTTATTATTCTACCATATCCCTACACAAATATTTTGTAGTACCTTGTTAGTCCTGGGAACCCACGAAGATTTTTGAGAGTTTTGGGCCTTAGCCATTCCACCATAGCTTTGATCTTCTAAGGATCAACTTTGACGCCTTCATGGGATACAATGTGACCCAAGTAATCTACCTCTTGTACACCAAAATAACATTTAGATGGCTTTGCATAGAGAGTATGTTTCTCCAAAAATTCCAACACTTTATTTACATGTTGTAATTGTTCTTCCCATGTCTTACTGTAAATCAATATGTCATCAAAGAAAACTAATACAAATTTCTTTAAAAATGGCCTGAAAAAAGTGTTCATCAAGCTTTGAAAGGTTGAAGGTGCATTTGTAAGATCAAAAGGCATTACCAAAAACTCATAATGGCCCTCATGAGTCCTAAAATATGTTTTATAAAAATCTTCCTCTTTTATTCTAATTTGATGGTACCCCGAACGAAGATCTAATTTTGTGAAATAAATAGCACCATGTAATTCATCAAGTAAATCATCAATTACTGGAATAGGAAACTTATCTTTGATGGTGTAATTGTTGATTTCTAGGTAATCTAGACACATCCTCCATGTTTCATCCTTCTTACGTACCATGACCACTGGTGAAGAATATGCACTCTGGCTAGGCCTGATAATACCTGCCTTCAACATTTCCTGAACCATTTTCTCGATCTCACTGTTCTGGGAATATGGGTATCTATATGGTCTAATGTTAGGTGTTTGACTCCTTGGAATCAACTGAATGGCATTGCATATCTCCACAATGATTCCAATGTTTAGATTATACAAAGAGATATCAAAGCTATAAATATACTTCTCAATGACAAATTTTAGCCAAGAATAACGTATTTTTGTTTGGCTAGATTATTTCCTGAAGGTAAAATGCACGTTTGTACTCGAATATCTGAGGAACCTTCTACATTTGATGAGAGATGAATAATCTGTGGATACTTATCTACCAGCGTATTCAATTGTATCGATCCTTGCATACGAATGACGTTGCATTGAACAATTCTTGGAAATTCATCTTTATCCGTGGCTCTATTAACGTTTTCAAGCCATTAGGGTACACCGCGCCAGACATATGTCTTGCAGGGGCAATTGAGTGAAATAAGCTGACGTTTACAGTTATGGGATAGTGATTCTTGAGATTGTGAGTCTCCCACAGAAAGTGCTTACGATCTGAAATTGCACGAAGCCTCTGCAATTTCGTTTGCAATTGGTCCCACTATCCTTCAATCATGACTGTAGAAAGCTTATCTGGACATGGGTAAGCATGAAAATATATTGAGAAGGTTAGCTAACTTAAGAGGTATGACGTTGCAGGCTTGGACTACATTACGAGAGTCAATCAATACTTTTAGGCATTGTTGATCCATGTTTAGGAGGAGATTATTCAAAAGACCAAATGATGAAGGTGATTGACGATTGCCCTAATACTCTGCACACAAGCCGCACCAGCGCTACGTCCCGCAATGTCGCAGATTGTGTCCATGTTATTAAGCGATTCCGAGATTCTACTGTGCGGCCTACAGCAACTCCGCTATAATTACAGCATGCCTCATGGCAATCCCTCAACATCTACCTTCCACGTCAGCATAATTCGGGACATTCTAACTCATCAGTCATTTGTGTCCTAGTCCATAATTGCTATCGTTAATTATTCAGATTAGCATAATGCACGTTAAGTACCGCTCTTTTCTTCCATTTTTTGAGTAGAAACTCTAGAGGGATTGTTCCGAGGAATATTTTGAAGGGGAAGAGATACTATCGCTTATATATGGTATTAATGAAAACTGGCCTTTTACTGTACGCGAACTATATGTGTCCTGTGCTCGACGTGTTATGATTTTGGGATCAGAAAGCTTGTAGTCAATATTAAAGAGTAAACTGTACCTCATGCACAAATGTGGTGATTAAGACCCCCATAGAAATAGAGTCATTCTAGATCTTCTTGTATCTAGTATATTCTCCACCCCTAAGTGATTCGTTCTCCCATGTGTATGCACATAGATGTTTGACTAGGATCTTTGTTTTTTATATGCTTTTCAAAATGTACTGCAAGTAGTTATTTGACACAGTGATAACTATAGTGTAATTGCAACTCCTCGGTAAAAACTTTGTTTGAGACATCGTTGACCATGTCTTCTGCCTGTGAGCACATAACCATTGATACTGAACTAAATTGGTCTTCTTTGGGCAATGATTCAGGGTTGCTTCAATCTTACCTTTTGGCAAAATGTGATGAATATCTAGATGATAATGCCCAGATGAACTTGCCCCACTCCTGATCTCCATGCAACTAGTAAGAAGCGAGAGCTTCAACACCAAGAGTTGCGCATATCCACTTTCGGCATCATGTATCGTGAGTTGTGAATAAGTTGGATTCTGATTGAGAGAAAGATAAGGTTTTGATCAGAAATCAAATGGTTAGACTTGCGTACATTACTCTTGAACTCGAAAGATACTACATAGTTCAGATATGGTATCTTATTTGGTCCAATATTATCTAGACTTAGATCCATGTTGCATGGTAACTTGGTCGACCAATGATCTGGTTTTAAGGCCATTTAATCTCTTTAGAGGCCATATAGATACTGTACATTTCGTAGCTTAATACTCAACTTGGCTCACTTTAAAATGATCAATATTCACTAAACCCTAGTGCTAATGAATCTGTATTTACCCCTATGCCTTGCCCCATGCTACTACTAAAAAGCTATGGGCTCATCTTTATCCGAAGGTAGGACATAGGCGAGTAAGGGCAGATTCTTTCATTTGCTCTTGTGGAAGGCCTCGCTATCACTAGTCAAACCTTAGAGATGCGGGTTTTCATCACTGAAGGTTGGTGGGGCTAAACAGGAAGTGTGTAAAAATAAGATACTAATTCTATTTGGTTTAGAGATTTCCAAAAATGTAAAGAACTTGAAACACTTCCACAATTTACACCCTAGTGAGCGATTTTATGGAGTATCCTTGCTTTATAAGAGACTTGTGCAAGAATAAATCAAAAGATGTGACACCAATTTTTAGGGAAGCTTACTAGAACAGTTTCGTCAACTCTAAGAACACACTTATCCCACCAAGTCACTCTGAAAAGAAATGAGTATTGACCAAGTATGCAGACCTTGGTATGGTTTTTGCCCAAGATTTTGGTCTAGGTCGCAGCTCTAATACCACTTGTAAAGAAATTACTAGTCGAATTCAGATTATGAGTAGATATTATGAACACCAAGTGAAGAGATATGATTTTAGAATGCTTTTCCCAATATGCAATTATCAAAAGCTTGTAATGAATTTCTTAGGGGGATAAGTTCCTTGACCAAACAATAGTTATGAAGACTCGAGTGAACAAAATGATAATGAACTAAGTGACCTACAATGCAATGTAGGTGATATACTATTCATATGTTATGGCCATCACCCAGGCCAACCTATTAAGCATGAGAAATTATAAATGATATGGTAAGCCACAAGTTGGCTACTCATATCCTAATACAAGCAATAGGTTAAGGGCGTAGTATGTAGTCTTTTATTACTAAATATGGACCTAACCACCTGGGTATGAATTTCCTTCCTTTGCTGGTATTTTTGTATATTCAACTATCATTCCTTAAGACCAAATATCCCTTGTATATGCACACTCATAAACCTTCTTGTTTTATTGCTGAGCCATCCGTTCAGTGTAAATGTTGTGATGTTGTTCAGCGTTGATTCTAGCCTCATCAAGACTCTATATATGAGAGAGTCGTGTTTCTCGATAGCCTTCTTCTCCCAATATTCCTTGTATCAAAATATGGATACTACGTATTTTGACTTCAAGCGGTAAAACCACTTCCACACAAAATACCAAAGAAAAGGGGTTTGCCCCTATTGGTGTTCTAACTGATGTCCAATAGGCCCACAAGGCTGGAAAAATCTTTAAATGCCTCACTTGTTCTCCTTGACATTCGTAAGGAGAATAGAATTCAATGTCTTATTCATAGCCTTAGCCTATCCATTGGCCTAAGCATAATAAAGAGAGGTTGTGTGATGGATTTTTTTGAACTTTTCACACAATTCATGTACCTCATCATTTTTGAAAGATGTATAATTATCTAAGATAATGACCTGTGGGAACCCATACCTACAAATGATCTAGTTCAAGATGAACTTAGCAATCACAGAACTTGGTATAGTGGTAAGAGGCACAATTTCTACCCAATTAGTAAATTACTCTGTGGCTATGATTATGAATTTATGGCCATCTTTTGATGAGGGAGAGATTTTCCCTATCAAATCCATGCTCCATGTGGAAAAGGGCCATGGGGTTGCAATTGGGTGTAGAGATTATGCCAGTATGTGGATCTCATGGGATAACTCTTGACATTTTTGGCATCTATGCATAAATTCTACTACATCATGCTCTAGAGTGGGCCAAAAAATAACCCATCTAATGTATCTTTAGAGAAGTGGTGTGTCTTCCAAATTTACCTCCACATACTCCGTTATGTGATTCATAAAGAATCTTTTAGAATTCTTCTACGTCAACACCTATTAACAACATTTCATTGAAGGCTCTATGATATATTACTTGTTCCAAAATAATGTACTTAGAAGCAATGATGTGTAACCACCTTCTTTGTTGCGATGTTTCCCCTTCTAGATACATATGGACCACTATAAAATTAATGATTACATTATACCATGGACACGTAGAAATGGGGGGCCTAGTCTCGAAAAAGGATACACACTCATTGGGGAATTCTAGATCTACCAGATCACCTCCATCTAATGGATTATCAACCGACCATTCCACAATTATTTGTCCTTTGATGTATTTCTGATTGAAAAATGTTAACTCAAATTCACCCATCAGTTAATAATAACCCCCATTTCTTGATTCAACATATAATGTCTCAAGTACTTTATCACATATACTATGGCAAGGCATTATTTTTATTCCTGTGTATAATGTGTCTTATATTCAAGCAACGTTGAACTAATAAAATAGATTACACATTCTTGTTTATCATCATCTTCTTGAGCCAACATGCAGGCTAGCAAAACATCTGTATCTCGTGAATATAAGATCAAAGGGTGATCTGACATATGTGGCATGAATGTGGGAGGGGACAATAAGAATCATTTAATTGAATCAAATGCCTCATCGCATTCATTTTTCCAATCAATGCAACAATCCTTTTTCAAAAAAATTTTGATTGGGTGAATTACAAAGGTCAATTCAGGAATAAACCGTCAGATTTCCCCAAGTTTTCCAAGAAAATATCTGATGCAAGACTCATCCATCAGAGGAATCATTTCCAATACAGCTCATATTTTGGATAGGTCCACATCAATTCCTTGTGAAGATATTATGTACCCCAAAATATTTCCTCCTATTACACTGAATACAAATTTTTCTAGATTCAATGTGATGTCGTATCCGATTAAGAAAGAAATAATGATACAAAGCACCTCTAGGTGATGGCAGCTTTTTCTAGCCTTAGCTAGAAGGTATTCCACATAGGATTCCACAATCTTATGTATAAGATCATGGAATATATTAAGTCATCACTTGTTGGTATGGAATTTGGATTTCCAAAATAGGTTGAAGAGTGTGTAATTAGAGAAAGATCAAACTCATGATGAGTAAGATGTAATTCTGTAAGATTTTTTAGATATCCTAGAGTTACTTTTTCAATGTCAATGTGATCTGCAATGATATACTCACTCTCAGTCTCTATTTATGTCAACATTGGAGTTACCAGTTCTTACGAACCAAAGGTTCTACATGAACTGAGACCGTGAAGTTTTTATCTTCCAACTCACTACTTGAGGTGAAGCAAGAATCAGAAGTTTTTATAGAGTCTGCAAGGAGGATCTGCTCTCGTGGAATTTCTTTGATTGATATGAATTCAAATCTATTTGTTAGATTCAACATTGTTATTTTGTATATTTGTAAATGCTCAGCTCTAGTCTCATATACTTCAGATATCTAATTTGTAACAAGTTTTTAATCTTCCACCACCCATTATTTTAGCTACGATGAGACCAAGTAAAAGGGCTTCGTATTCAACCCCATTATTTGTGGATTCAAATTTTAGTTTGAAGGAAAAAGGTAGAATCCTTCCCTCATGAGAGGTAAGAATCACACTCACCCCAATGCCAAAACAACACTTGACTCCATCAAAATGGATAGTCCAATAGTTTCATGGAAAAATGGATGTTGGATCATCCTCTGCACCCTCTTCTTTTACCTCAATTACTTCATCTATACAAATTTCATCTACTGGAAGAGAACCGAGTCCTAAAGTATGTATCATACCCATAGAATCAAAAGGAAGGAGGATAGGTATATTTTTCTCCAATAACTTGAAAATATTTTCTATGGTTCCTAATGACATTGTCTCTATGATGACAGTTTCATCCTTGACTATCAGAATGCATTTGATCAAACCCGTGACTTCTAACTCCATTATAGGAACCAAATTTTCCTTTAGTACTAAACTTGTAGGTTTATTTAATTTATTTTTAGGAATTTAAAACTCAAAGTGGATCCCTTTCCTATTTTTCAAATTAGCTACGTGTATGTTGAAAGGTTTTGGATCACCCTTTACCAAAAATACCTTCCCTAAATGTAGGAGCCTAACTTCCTGAAACAAAGTGGAGGGAATTGACTTCATGTGATGAATCTAAGGATGGCCAAGGATCATATTATAGTTAGTTTCATGATCTATAATATAAAACTTGGTTAGTACCTTCTTAGGTCCAAGAGTGACTAACAACACTATAGTTCTGATTGACATTTCTTTGAGGTTGTCGTAGCCTCTCAGCATGTTTTATGTTGAAGAGAAATTGGTCTCTCCATACCCTAGATGTTGAAGGAAAGAGAAGGGGACTATGCTGACCACTTCCCTATCATCAATCATCACACACTTTACATAGTTGTTGTAAATTCATACTTGTAAAAAGAACGTCAAATCACCTCTACGAGATATTTCAGCGTCTGTGGGCATCTTGCCGATGTCGAATACAAATCCAACATCTCTTTCAGGATGCTCTAGTGGATAGACATCAAATTCCACATGGTTTATTTGTGCTTCCAAAAAAGGGGTGATGTTAGTCAAATGGCCAAGACCCAGTGCTTCTAGTAGAGCATCCTTATGAGCAGGGGAGTTATTTAACACATCCAAGAAGGAAATGTGAGAGAAGTTCTTAGTTAAGTCATTGACCAAATCATAAGCTCCTACTGTCTTTCTTAACATATTGCGAATGTCATATGATGTAGTCAGGTAGATTGGGATTGGCTATGAATAATAGTCATTGGTCCTAGTGGTAGTGTTAATTTTAGGTTCAGTGTCTAACTCCACCAACCCCAAAAATTTTGTTTGATGGCGACCAAGGAGGTGCTACTTGTGGGTTTGATGAAGTTGAGGCTTCACGATCATGGGTCCCTATTCCAATACCTTTGTTTTAACCATTAGGGTCTATTATATCATCCTTTGGATGCGTGGAGAGAGGAATTTTAAAGATTTCGAGTGGTGTGTTCTATGGGGATACTGGTCCCATATAGGTGTTTTGAGTTAGCACTATTGGATTTGCCAAAAACATGTCAACAAATAATTGTCTTTAGTCCTCTGGAAAATGTCGTAAAAATGTGTTACAATTATGACGTGTTCTTTGCTTCATGCCCGTGAACTCTATGAAAAATGTAATATAAATCAGGATCATAATCTCGAGGCCTTTAGTTTGTACCTTGTTGCAGTTTGAAAATATGATTATATTTTTGTTGTTGATTTTTATAACCAAAATTTGGGAACCCTTGCCCTTGGTTTTGAAATTGGTTCAGATACCCACCTGGGTATTGGTTAGGGCCTTGGGTTTGTGTTTGTATTTATTGCTGATGTTATTATTGTTGTTGTTGTGGTTAAAATCCACAGCATTGACTAAGGGCGAGAAGTTATTATTTATTTGATTGTTTCCATTATTATTGTTGTTGTTTAAAGTGATTACATTGGGAGCATTAACAACGTTAGATTTCTTAGGTTGATTCGTCACCCCATCCGTCATGACTCCATGATTCTTATTAAGTATTTTTGTTCCTTGATTGTTATTTTTATTATTAGAGTAACTAGGTTTACTTTAATTAGGGGTGACTAAACTTCCATTTGATCCATAAGTCTTATGACCATTGTCAATGGTTGTTTGGTCAATTTGAAGAGCACCCTCTACTACCTCTTCATAGCTCCTTAGTGGTAACTTTTGAACTTCTTCCTTTATCTCCCTATTGAGAGAGTGGAGGAAAAAATCACAGGGCTCCGTCCAATCGATATTTAGAGCGCTTGCAAAGGAGTAGAGAAATTTTTTCCACCTTTGAATGAAGTGGGTTACAGAACCATTGTGCTCTTGCTTGATATGAAGGAATTCCTTGATTCTTGTTCTCAAAAGTTTGTTCATATCAAAATCCTTAATAAATTTAGATAAAATTTACTTAAAGGAGTGTATTGAGGCCTCTGGTATCCTATAGTACCAATTGAGAGTAATACCTTCTAATGTCTTAGGGAAAATATTTGCAACAACTACATCCCATGGGAGTAGCTCTCAAATGGTTTTTTTGTAAGCTTTGATGTGGGTGTTAGGATCGTCCTCCCCTTTGAATTTTAGAAGATTAGGAAATGGTATTGGGAGCATGACTATCCGAATGGAGAAGTCTAGAGGCTCCTTAAGATATTTAGAATAGGTCCCCATTGCGTACATTTCCACTATTAAAGATACTTGTTGGGGAGGTGGAGGTTTCATCGGTTGTTGAAATGGGACAACATAAACATTTGTTGAGGTGTATGGAATCCCATGCGGTTGTATATATAGACCTGGGTAAGTGTACATATCCCCCTGAGGATATTTAGAATACATGTTTACGTAGGGGGTTGATTACCTTGATATGGAATCAAAGGCACAAAGCCAAAGAATGTTACTTTTCCAGTGGGTATGGCATTTGAGAACACACTTCCAATCGGTGCCTCTTACAAATATCCATATGTGGCGTGAGGGGGCATACCCAAGGTGACCGTCCCCATAAGCAGATCTCCAGGATTTGGAGTACCCGTATAAACTAGAGGATTATCTGTAGTAGGTATTTTTCCATAATTTTACGGATAGGGAGAAGTTATTGCTTTCCCCACGTATGAATTTTGAGCATTTTGGGAAATCTCTAGCTCCTTGACTTTTTCTACCAATGCCGAAATGAAATTTCCCATTGATGGGGTGGTGCTTTGCTTAGGTTATTTTTACTGAACCCTTGGAGGTTATTGAGGAGTGTGGTATCATGCTATGAATTGCTCATTATGTTGCCACTACTCATTAGAAATATTTTCGATTTGTTGAGGGTAGTGTTATTGTTTTGGAGAAGAACGTCACTTTTTCCTTTCAACCTATCAAAATCTTGGTTCATATTCTAGAATTTTTTTTCACTCCTAGCATATCGTACTAAGTATTCCCCATCTAGATGTGGGAGTCGATCTGATTGCATGCTAATGGGCTATTGAAACAATACCCGAGGAGATGAACTTGATTCCTGAGTGAAAGTAATGTTGTTTGAACTTGATTGTTCATGAGGATAATTCTTTGTGATTTGGTCAATATCCTCAATATGCACAAAGGAACCAACATTGGTTCCCTGAAGAAGAGGGTTTTGAGTGGTTGAGCGGTTTTCCACCCGTGTTAAGAGTGAAGGTGATTGTTGTGGTATACTTTTTTGGTAGTTGTACAAGTTAAAACCCAAGATGGGTCGACCATACTCATCATATCCTGACATATTCAAGGGGTATAAGAATACCCATATAATAAAGGATGGAAGAAGAAAGCAGAAATGTTAAGATACTAGCTCTTCATGTCGGGTTCACCAATTTGTACGACAGAAAATCAACACATGACCTTCTTCACACCCGAACTCTCGAGGTCATGTCGAGATAACTACTATAGAATGGAAGTGAATGTGAGTGTGGTGATGGAAATCAAGCTAGTTGGGAAATCTTATGTCTTCAGGACGTAATATTGGGATCTATGAGTCTAAGGAAAAGAATGTTCCCTTAACCTGAAGGAGTGTGATGGATTGGTCTGATATAATATCTTCTCGGAGACTCCAATTGATATTGAGCTCTGTCAAGATTATGTTTATTGGTTTTTTAACACATGGAAATTGACCTGCAGACACCTCGTATGGATTTCCAAACAAGGTCATGGAAGTTAGAATGAGATACGTAATGGAGCCATAGGGACTACAGGTAATTTTCTGGTCTAGTCTAGAAAGTCTTAGTCTAATCAGCTGTTATGTTCAGTAAGGAAAGTTGTGCAATATTGTTTGGTGGAAGTGGTGAAGATCTAAATACTAATGTATGCAAACTAGTGTCAATGTCTAACTAGTTAGCAAACTTGTTGGGCTATGGGACCTGAGGATCCAACCAAAGATTTGTGGAGGTTTTGGCCCTTGTATGGTCATACACATAATCAAACATTGTTGTTAGGAGTAGTCGAATAATTGTAGGCTTGATTAGTAGTGATTTTTAACGTATTTATTTGTTCTATTTTCTTAGCAAAAGTTGCAAGTTTACGTAATACATTCAAAGATAAACTTGTATCATTGTCATTTATCTATTCTAGCTCGTTGAGTTGTGGGACCAAGGGATCACAACTGTATGTATTTTCTTGTTTTGGACCGTTGATGGTCATACAGAATTAAATGAAATGATTTTAATAAGAAAACTAACTACTAAAGGAAATATAATTTATGTTTTTGGATTTTTCACAAAATATCATAACAAAACAATAAAAAGCAAACTAATCAATCAAAGGAAATATTTTTGATCTTTTCTAGTTTTTAAGAAATGTGTTCTAATCTAATAAACTAAATACAAGTAATCATCCATATGTATATGGTTACTTGTGTGACTAAATGAATATAATCTAAAATAAATAACCTAATCTAATAAAAAACCAATCAAACCCTACCTCAGAGGTGAAGAAAAAATCATGACTCTAAAAAGAGCTATTGTTCCCCACAACTTCCCTGGTAATGTCAGAGAGAAAAATTCCTAATGGTTTGATCTACTTGTAATTTCCCAATCAATTGAAATGAACAATTTTTCTACTCTATTTGATATCCAATCAAAACTAGTGATTTAAAATTGACAATTAAACAAACAAAGAAAACAAACACACAATTCCAACATGGATAAGCAAGAGCTTTGGAAAATATGGTTATATTTGTATCTATCCCTTCAAATTTTTCCTTTCTTTCTCTAAGTGTTCATATGATTCCAAGGGATTAGGAATGCAAGAATAGTGGCAGGAGGATGGTGTTTTAGCAATGGCAAATTGAATGTAGTTTGGATGCAATGCAAGTAAAAGAAGATAGCACAAGAGATATGACTTTGAATATGTAATTCCTAGAAATATTTTGGAAGCAATTCAATGCAAGATACACAAAAATTCTCAGACCTTTTTCTTGAATACAAGCATGGAATATATAATAATTGGGGCTGGGATGTTCCCTCATGCATAATGCAAGAAGAGGTAGTTCCAACTAACTAAATCACATGTAAAAATAGATGAGGGAAGGAGAACCAAGCAAACAAAAATACTTTTAGAAAATTTGGCCCATGGATGCATGTTAAAAGTGGAGTTAAGTAAATCATTGCATGTTAAAAGCACACATGACAGAATCTAGAAAAATCGGTTAGGACCACCGCCCTACGCAGGGTGGCAGTCCTGGCACCAAAGGCCAAAACATGAGCAAAAAGAAGCAAAAAGATGGAAAAAGTGTGGGAAGGCTAAGTAAACATGTCTAGGCTACAAATATACACAATGAATTGGTTTTGGAGCTCAAACACCTTCTTGAAAGGAGTTGAAGCATCATTGGGGACTTTTTTAACCGTTTTATGATAATGTTATAACATGTAATTTTGGGTGTGTATAGTGATCTCATGCCAAGGGGAAAATGTTGGGGAGAGAGATATAATATTATTCTCCTTCCATAACTCTACCTAATAAGAACCACTGCATATGGTATGTCCCTTATTTGTTCCTGTTATCCCAAATTAGTTCTGAATGTAATGATTATTCTAATTGAATGAGATAGAATGCATTCAGTTACTAGAGGACTATGCCTGTAATTTTAAAACTACTCTGAAGGCTTCTGTATATTGTGTTCATCTAATAAAATGATTTTATTCCCTCATGACATTAGTGCCTAGGGGAGGACATAGACACCCAAGTGCTATTTTCTGAGTCTAGGAGTTGGTGTCTATGCCATGATTCTGACCCAAGTTTTGTTCTAGGTCATTTTGTGATTGTGTTCATGTGCCTTTTTATATTGTGTAGATTCTAAACTTTAGCTCTAAGTTGTTGTAGGGGTGATTTTTTCACCTAATGTATACACCCCCTACATTTGGGTGCATATGAAAATGATAGGAGAATGTGGCACAAAAAAGAGGACTTGATGCTGATCTAATAATGATACTGGCAAGAGGTAGGGGATGCTCATGGTAGAAACCAAGGCACATGCAAACAAAGTGGTTATATACATGTGTTGGTATAAAAAGGAGCAAACATGTCATAGAAAATAAATATAACAAGCAAATGTGTATACAAGATAGACCAAAAAAATTGGATTTCAAAAAAGGTACATCACACAAAATTTCACAATATAATCAAGTTCGAAGCATCCATAAGTAAGAAAACAGTGATCAAATAATACATAGGGCATAGCCCACAAAAAAATGGCATATAATAGCAAAAAATGGCAAGAAAAAATGTATCAGACAACCATGGTGGCATATAGTCTTGAAAATAAAATGCTACACATGAAGACCCTATTAACATGTTAGAAATATAAAGAGTATGCCAAAGCACGTGTGTATCAATGGAATAAGTAATGTACTAGTAAGAATAGGAAGTAGTATATGATGAGATGATAACACCTGTAATGTGTGATAAATTAGATGCCCCCAGGATCCTTAGTGGGACAAGTAAGAGGTACAGTTTCAAGCATCATTACATCATGTAAATACCTATAAGATATCTACATTTACTCCAAAATACCAACTAAACGCTCATGTGTATATAGAAAATATATTGACATACCAAGTATTCATTTAACATGGAAAACAAAGTGTACATGTAAGTAGAATAACCTAGCAAGAGTATATGCATCCAAGTTATGTAATATATAGTGTATGAGTGAGATGGAATGGTATACCAGTGTCTGAATGTGATAAGAGCAGAATACCCCCTATCAGATGTGTATGATGTGAGGTTAATTTATAAAATTCCTTTCGGAAATCAATAATGAACCATAGAACAAGAGTACATTATCGGGAGATGGTTTGAGAATGTGTTCTAGAAATATGTATCATGAAGTAAAAAGCGTGAAATGAGAATGATGTGAGGCTCATTTCAGATTTATATCCTTGAAAGTCAAGTATGAACTATGGAACTAGAGTGTGTCATATGATAGTGATGATACAAGGTTTGTATTAAGATGTAAAAGAGTAGTGAGAAATATGAAGTATGAGGCACATAACATGATAGTAGGTATTATAGATAATTTATGATGTTAGGAGAGAGGGGAGAGGAAGCATGAGATCCCCTATATGAGAAGGACATAATTATATCCAATGATATTTAAGGGAAAGGGCCCTCCACCTAATGTCCTAGGAGATAAAGACATGTGATGGTGCTCTAAGATAGGTGGAGTATGAGAGTAATGAGGTACATTTGAAAGAGACCTATCTGGTGAAGGAGGTAGTGAACACCTATGTAGGGTAGTTAAGTAGATAAGATGGACTAGTGAACTAATGAGGATGACAAGTTCATGAAGTAGGTCTTGTGTGAATAATAGAACTAGGTGCAGAATGTGCCTTATATTTGAGATTCCTCAGAGGCCTAGATGTTATGGCTGGCGGAATGATATCATCAAGATTAGGTTTAGGTAATGGTGTACATGGTGGGACACCTTTGATAATGATAACTTTCTTATTGTGAATGATTTTTAGACACAAATCATTCATGGAGGGAATAGCTTGAGTGACACAGAGTAGAGGAATACCTAATATCATGGCACAACCTTTGATTGAATATTCTACTGTGAATAACATAAGCATGATAAGAGGCCAAATTGTAACGTGCTGCCTAATCTAGCCAAAATAATTAGGAACCAGATATGTGATAGCATATATTGGGTATTTGATATCTATGTAGGGGGAAGTTGTGATGCCTTCCAAGTATATAAGTGATGTGATAATGACCATGCCATGATGGCAGAGCTTGAAATGTATCTTGGCCATCAATGTAAGGATTAGTTTGTTTGACAAAGAAAACTAGACTCGGAAGTGAAGTAGGGTGGGGAGGGAACTTTAATGGTGGTAGCTTATTTGGGATTGATAATGTTGTAGAATACTTGAGAGGAGGATGGGTTGGACTTATGTTTAGAGGATTTTTCTTAGCTAGAATTGGTAATGTTGTAGAATCCTTGAGAGGAGGAAGGTATAAACTGGGTTTTAGAATAGGTTACTTTGTTGGAATTGGTTGGAGAGGTGACTCTTGACTACCGAAAAAGTAACATTAGTGACTATGGAATGACGCTCATTAGACATGGATGAATCAAATTTGGGATCCCAGTGGGATTTAGAAATTGGAGATGAGCATTTAGTATTATTTTGTGTAACAAATGAAATGAAACCATGATGCTTAAGGTGGACAATTTTTCATTTTAGAGCATAGTAATTATTTTCATTATGTCTATTAATTCGATGATAATCACAATATGGGTGACCTCGGTATTTTATAATCCAATGAAAATAGAAATGAGTATATGGCAAGTTGATCAATTGCTGAGTGAGGAGCTAAGGAAGAATATCATGTTACTTAGTATTGAAATCAAACTTGAGAGGCATGGGTAGCGGTAAGACTTAGGATTCACTGATATGAGCACATGTATAATTCATAGAAGCATAATGAAATGTAGAAGAAGAGCTAACATGGGCTTGAGAAGCATCTTTGAGATGTTGGATTTCAGATTTAAGAGATGTAATCATGTTTTCCATAGCTTGGATTTTGTCTTGAAATAAACAATGCAAATCTTGAATTGACTCTAAGATTGGTTGACTGGATGGAGGATGAGGAGTGATAGAGTCATCAGATAGATAATAAAAAATTTCACTTACTTTAATAGATACCATATTATGAAGGAGGTACATTGTCTCTATGAATTTTTAGAGAAAAACTTTACAAGGTGGGTGCATTTGAAGAAATTCTTGCAAGGATATTTGAGGAATTTTAGGATCTATGAAATAAATAAATAAAAATCCAAGTGTATGATCACAAGTAGGGTTCACCAAGAGATTTAATTTAATTTGAATTAAATATAATATTACAAAGTCACTACTAAACTAAATGATGTATAAATGTTGAAATATAGAAATGACTCAAGCAAACAAAGATGTAATATTTGAAACCCTAAGTAATGAAGAAGGAAAGAAGACTTATCCCATTTACTCTTGATCCAGAACTAATCTAAACTGGGAAAAGTGATGAACAAGATTGGAAGATTTTCATTAATGCTTAGTATAAATTCTATAACCCACGGACAGATCTAGATATGGGTGCCTATGTCAGGATAGGGGTGCATGAGTGTTGAAGATTACTTCTTGACACTTTTGACTATGCAAATGATCAAAATCTTGTTTTTACTATGTCAAAATATTGTCGATGTTGCTTCTTGTTGATTTCATGAGATCCACTCCTTCAATGTTGAATGTACCTGTAACCTACAAAATATAAATTCATGTGCACAAGCCCATAAACCACATCAAACCTAAAACTAAAGATGTAGTATGAGGATTCAGACTGACTTTGGAGGTCACCCCGAAAGTGAACTTATGACCGAGTGTTTCACTACATCTTAGACTCGATGTAGTTCTAGTGAGTGTGTGTAGAAATTGTGCCCTAGGATGCCCTTGTGAAAGTTACACTTGATTGATGAAAGTAATGTTTAATGCTTGGTTCTTTATTTTAAACACATAACTATGTGTTTATATGATTCCCTCATTTTAATTTCGTAACTAACAACTGGAAGGCTGATCCTTAAGTGAACAAGATTCCCAAAAGATAAAAGAGACCCAAAAAGAGCGAGTAAGGTAGAAAAGGGTCAAGGGTGCCCTGGGGGGATAGGGATGTTTGGGCGCTTATGTCTTGACTGGGTATTGGTGTCTAAATCCATAGAAGATAAATCAATAAAATGTTGATTGGTATTTAGGGTGTGTAAAAACAAATAGTAAACAAAAAACAAAGAAAAGAGGCCAAATACAGTCATCAATTACTAGTTTTTTTGCTTAGGACTTATATGAATGTTATTATGTGTTTCAGACCTAAAAATGTACCCAAGTGCATGATTTTGTGTCTATAGTGACATAATTAATCAAAATAAGAATAAGTCTCTAAAATGACACACTCTTGGAGTGGAGGAAAAAGTTTTTGTATGAATAGATTTTGTAATTCTGAATCAATGAGCGCATTGGTCATTTTGACAAGGTTGTTCTTATACCGCAAGATATTGTCCACAAGATGTTCATCAAATCCTTGTTTGATTTTAGTTATTTTTGCAAAGGATATCTTAGTAAATATATTCATAGAAAAATGAGAAAGGAATGCATCAGATAAATATGTTACCAAATGGATAGGCAGATCATAGAACCATCACATAACATAGTCATGTAAGCTTCAAGGAAACAATTTTTCCAATAGTGTAACGTCATCAGCATAGTCAAGACATGCAACCTGAAAGGAGTGGTGTTCCTGAGGGTTTCTATGGACATTGAAGATAGGAATCTTAGGTCCAATGAATTTAGGATGCATTGGATAAGAGGATATGGTGGGTGTAAAAGGGCTATGAAGGAGGAGGGAGGAGTCTAGAGATAGAGAGGAGGATGAAGATGCTTATTTTAATTGGGAAATTTGGGCTTGTAAATCCTAATATAATGAGGCTAGGTCATTAGTTCCTTAAGAGGAACCATGTTATGTGTGATAAGTAATAGAGAGGTTAAAGTGGGTTATATGGGTGGTAGGCTTAGATTTGGGGACATTAGATGTAGGTGGAAGAGTGCTGGTAGGAGGAGGTGTAAGTGTCATAATAGGAACGTAAGGATCAATGGATGCCAGAGGGTTAAGCTCATCTAACCGCTTGGCCTCATCATAGGTAACAAATAATAAGAGATCTATTTCTTGATAGTTTTCAGCAATATGATCCTGGAGATCATGAATATCATTTTCGGTAAAGGGGACATAACTCTCAGCCATAGAAGAAGATCATAAGAATGTTTGAGGAGAAGTGGGGTTCACCAAATGATTTAATATAAATTGGATTAAATTTTTATTTCGAGTAACT
This sequence comes from Taxus chinensis, assembly GCA_019776745.2. NCBI lineage: Eukaryota > Viridiplantae > Streptophyta > Pinopsida > Cupressales > Taxaceae > Taxus > Taxus chinensis. The sequence continues at coordinate 490,415,025 of CM034154.1, forward strand.
TACTGTAATAAATGATATTTAGGTAATTAAGTATAGTAACATGCAAGCAATATTCATTCAAATATGTAACACCCTAAGAAAATAAAGGGAGAAAGCTTATTTAGCTGATTTTGTGCAGCCTTGGAGTGATTGGGACTATGTTTCTAATAGAACAAGATAGAAATAACATCATTAAGGTTTGATGAGGGTTCAGAACCCTACGACTATATAGAGTGGAAGTTCCCATGGAAGGACATGAGTGCCCTAGGTGCTAGTGACTAATCTAGGCGCTTGTGTCTTATAGAATGCTTAAAATCTAGCCTTTTCTTGGTTGGAAGGTCTTCATTGTTGTTTTCTCTTTGTCACTCTATTTTTTTGTTAGATCATTGATTACACATGTAGCTTACAAAATAAATGATTACTTGCACATGTCCACAAACCACATCAAATATAATAAAAAGATGCAGATTATGGAGATGGACTGACCCTACAGTCACCCAAGGAGTAAACTTATGACCAAGCACTAAATTACATCTCAAAATCCATGTAGTTATTTATGTTTGTGTGTATCCATGTCTCATGCCCTATGTGTTCCCTTATGGAATTTACACGATGATTGTGGCCTACATCTAGATTGTCCCAAGTATGTAAAATTTGTGTGATGAAATAGAATGAAATCCCCTCCTATACAATGTATATAGACCAATTTATCCCTTTTATGTTGTATGAATGTGCTAGATGTATGATTTGTAGTTCTCTTGTTCCTTTGTACAAGCTTAGGTGATGATAGGTAACACTTATAGTGTATGTCTCCTTATTTGAGAGAAGTAACAAAGTATATATATGATTTCCTTGTTTGAATTTTGTAATTGACAACTGAAAGGCTGACCCAAAGTGTTAAAATATGACTTCGAAGAGAAAAGTACCCAAAAGAGTCATAAGAATAAAGAGAGGGAAATGAGTTCCTGGGTGCTTCTATCCTAACTTGGTACTAGTGTATGAGGCCATTAAAAGGTAAATCATTCAAGTGTCAGTAGAGTTATAAGATGTGTAAAGCCATTACAGTGAAAGAGATAAAGCAACCAAAAATCCAAAAGGAGTTATCAACCACTATTTTTATTGTTTAGGAATCATATATACATTAGTATGCTTTAGGACATAGAAATGTACCCGAGTGCATAGATTTTCTATCTATAAGAACTTTTCCAAGAGGAATATGCTATGAGTACAGTCATGGTACCCATATTTAATATTTTGACCAGTATGATGATGGAAGACCACATGATTCCATATCATTACAGAAGTGATAGGGTATGAGCTAATAAGGGGAGGTCATATTTTGAATAAGGTCTCATAAGTTAATAGGCTAACTGTAGAGTGATCACAAGTGTAGTGAATTGAGAGGCTCTTTTTTAGGTTTATCATCAAGGGAGGGTAAATTAAAATCCAAGGATCCATATTTATGAGTAGTAATATATGGTCCAAGCTAGTTCAGAAAAAAAAATTGATGTTTTCTCTTTTACATGTTAGTGACATGTTTGTTTTCTTTAAGAACAAGATCACCAAATTTGAAGTCGTGATATATAATATTTTTATTATAGGCTCACTTGATTCATTCTTGATATATGTTGATGTGTTTAAGTGTAGTTAAATGATGTTTATCTAACAATTCTAGTTGTGATAAGTGTAGACACCATGTTTTTGTCACCTGCTTACTCCCTACATACACACATTAATTTACCAAACCTATCTATGCCATCCCAACTTGCTCTGTAAAATTATTTTTTATCCTTGGTAAATCATATTTACTCATCCAAGTTCATTATAACCTCCTAAAACCATATTTAAACATATCCTAGAAATTTCCATCATAACCTCCTAACCTTACCTAACCTTTTTCCCTCGTCCCACACCCAAAAATACCATTTTGGAAGTGGTTGAAACCACTTCCAAACACTCTCTGCCAAATTTCCTGAATTTCTGACGATACCAACAAATCACACATGATTATAAATAAGAGCTTCAAATCCTATTTCAAGGAGCTTCTAAGACCTTTTAGACTATTTTAAATCTTTACTCTTGAGTTTCCTTGAGACAACAATGGATCCCTATCATTTCAACCATCACCAAGCCTAGCAACAACATTATGCCACCCAAAGATCTGCAGTGCATCATCTTGTGCACCTAATCCTTCAGCAACCTCTCTAAACATCAATGAATCAAAAGCATCAACTCAACCAACCCCTATAAACACTACATCATAATGTCAAATTTTTCTTGTCTATTATCATTTCTAGTCCATTTATAAGTCAAAAAAAAATATAAGAAATCAATTCACATCTTTGTTTTCATTTATTTATAATTTTACAGGAATCACCCACAATTACCTAAAATTGCCATCGCTTCCTTTGAAATGCCTATGATATTTTTCAATTAGTTTCCCTTATCAAATCATTACATTTTATTAATCATTATTTGTACCCCTAGATTTAACATTTTTATCGTAAGCATGTCTCTACTATAGATTATTGTTCCAAGTCAATCCCACCCAATCATAAGTATATACGATCTCCTGATTGTCTAAGAACCCTTCGTGTGGGAGTAGTTTGATATCCTACATGAGATTAATTTGTGTGCCATTTTGTTCACACTTCACATCGAGGACATTGAGGAATAGATCAAATTCCTCCATGAAATCCATCAAACAACAACATACTACTGGTATGACTAATTTGAAGCCATCCAAATTACTGCCACTTTAGCCTGGGCCACCTACAAAGTGGAACAAGATGTTTCTTTTCACCTTGAGTTCTAATTTCTATCCTTGTAGTTGTCATTATTTATCTTATCATTATCATCAACTCACTTAATTATATCAAAATGAGATGAATCCTCCAAGGAGGTCCCTTTGGATTCCTAGAATCAAACTTTGTCAATCATCTCATCATCCCATTTTATCCAATATATCTTGTTTAGTTGTCTTTGATTGTAGGTCTCTTCACTCAGAGAAAGGAGTGCTTGTCCATTTTTCACATGTTATCATCCTGACATTAGGACTATTGGCGCAAGTATTGTTAAACCTTGTCATGTTTTGAGTTTTAGGTACTTTATGCATTTGATAGAATAGACTTGAAATCTACCTAATATATTCCTAGCACGCCCGTTGGGACCCTATTCCCTTTATTTTTCCACCAAAATTAACTTATAATAATTTTTGGGTTATTTGCTCTATAATCATTAACAATTCTGTGAAATCACCAGCAATTTTGGTGAATCACTTACGATTCCTTCATATCATTGATGATCTATGTAATTTTTTCCCGATTCCTTATTCAATCTACCTTTAGGATTGTGATTTATTTTTTGCTACATGTTTTCATCTAACCATTTCATGCTTCCCCCTCTAGAACACCTACTTCTATATTTCAATAGAGCTAAAAAACAAAAACCAAAAATTGAAAAATCAAAAAATCAAAAGTGACCACAGGTACATTATATTTGTTATTTTCCTTTTCAGTATTGCACTTTTCTATTGTCCTCGTCAAATTAACATTTCTTTTTATGATTTAAAATGAACCCTTCATATCTACTTGATCATATAGTATAATTAGGAAGTTAATGGATTATATTCACTTAACTTTCCTCACACACAACCAGACCACATTCAATACAATCTGCATCAAAACACTCCTACCCAAGCTGACCTACTTGGATTTCATCACTAAGAGGATAAACTGACTCAGATTTCTAGATGAGTATAAATATTTTCCATGTGCATACATATTTGAGATATTTGAATGCATATCAAACCCTGGTAAAGTCTGTTGCAAATTCTACATGCAAATATGTTGTTGAAGCATCATTTTATAATCATATTTGTACGGATTAAGTGAAGATATAAGTTTTTCCTGCAATTTTATCAGTTTCTATTAGTTGTTACACTTCATTTACATTTGTGGTTGATAGACTTCAAAGAAAGGAAGGTGTGATCTATAAAGTTTGGAAATATTTTTAGTGTTGATAGGTATTTAACATAGTATTTTAGTGCATTTTCATAACTAGGTTGAAAGTCCTTAGTGGCGACTCCATGCTGATTTGATCTTGATAAATACCAGTGTCTTAACCTTTCTTTCATTTACTTTAGTGTTGCTAATCTCTGCAAAACTGGAAGGAAGAAGATCTCTCTTCATTAGAGACTCTGCTAAGAAGTTATTTATAGATTCAAGAAACTCAGAGTTGGAAGGGAGAAGATTTTGGAAGGTTGTTAAAGGTCAGACATCAGGAAAAGATATATCCATTGGTGAGAGAGATCAGCCTTTGGTAGAGGATTATCACTCTTCTTCAAGTGATTTTGATTCAATAAATCCTCTCATAAGTTTTTTTACCTTTGCTAGTGAATGTCCTTCTATTGTACCGGGTAGGTTCCTTCTTCAATTTGCACCTCCATGTTTTAATTCAAATAGAACTTTCCAAGAAAATCAGTACTTAGAGAATACCAGTCTCGTGAATCACATTCTTGAGCCCCAAATACCTTGCACTCCTCATCAGCTTGTGTCACCCCCAAGATCACCTCCACCAAACAATATGGCTCACCCTAGACCTCCATTTTTTGTTAACACCTTTGGTCCTATAGACTTAAGAGGAATGGATGGTTACCCAAATGCTATCCCATAAGATGTTAGAAATAGATTGCTAAAATTCCAAGGTAACAATGCATTAACTGGTGATCAGCATCTCAAACTTTTTGTTAACATGATGGAATATTCTGAGATATAGTTTGAAGATGTGTATATTAAATTTTTCATTCATACACTAGAATAGGATGCTAGGGATTGGTACAAGACTCTGCCTAATAATTCAATTGATTCTTAAACTGAGATGAAGAATTCATTTAGGTTGCAATATGGTGACAAAACTGATCCTAGATTTCTCTTTTCTAAGTTTGAGAATATCAATAAGAACCCCAATGAATCAATCAATGAATTTAACACAAGGTTTAACAAAACTTTGAGAAGGCTACCTGTTATTCTGAGGCCTTGTGATGAGTCTTGTTTAATCAAATATGCAGATGCATTTGATAAAAATCTAGCATATTACCTAAGAGACAAGAACCATACTAATATAAGATAAGCTTTCACCATGGCACTTCAAATTGAAAACAATATCAAAGCAATTGGAAAACCTCTCAAGAGAGATGGTGTAGAGTTGATAAACCTTGAAAAACTTCAAGCTATCAAGGGTGATGATTTATAGGAGGTTGTGAAAACTTTGGTAGGGGCTGTCAAAGAAATCTCATATAAGTTGGCAAGAGATGAGAAAGGAATTGGGCAAACAGCACAAGGTCAACAAAGAGAAAAAAACCATGATAGATTTTCCAATCATCCTAGAGGTGATCAAAGGGCAGATGATAGAGGAAAAGGGCCCATGGGGTCTATAAATAGACATCCTCAAGCACGTGAAGGAAGAGTGTTACCTGATTCCCTATCTACTAGGGTTGTTGTTGTTGAGGAAGTTATTGATATTGATTGGTGTGATAGGTGTTTTTTACCCCATCCTCCATGTTAAGTGGACCAGAAAGATGGTGAAGTTAATAATGATGATGGTACTGATGATGATATCTACATGGTGGGTTGTTCTTCAAGTTCACAAGGAGGAATAACATCTACTAAAGTGTTAAGTACAAGGAAAGATGCAACCTTTTAGGAATGTATCAAACGGGTACAAGTTTTCCTTCCCCCTCATACTCTTGAAGTTTATGTAGTGCAAGATTTTGAAATTCCTAACAATGAATTTGAATACTTAAGAGGTTTGATGATTAAGAAGTCTGATGGTGGTATTCCTTCAGAGGAAAATAGACAATTATTGATGAATGTTGTTGTAGCTCAAGAGAAAGACTATAACACTAGAAGAAAAGTTGTTAAAGGATTTGGGCCTCAAGCTAAACCTAAAACACCCTTACTTACAAGCATTCCAAAAGAAGCTCCTAGGAGAGAAACACTTTCCAAAAGCTCTATTGTCCCAAGAAAAAATTATAGTCCTCCTCATGCCCAAGCTCCCAAGAATCCCTTGCCATCAAATGAATATTCTTTTCTCCCTTCCAATGCTTCTTTTCCAAAGAGTGTTCCCTATGACATAGCCCAAGTATTGAGAAAAATAAAAGTGATTGTTCCAATCATTGAGTTTCTTAGGATCCCTGAGCATAAGAAGAGAGCATTTGAGTACTTGGGATTGAAGGAGGAGAAGACTACTCTGAGTAGAAATGTAACTATTGTTGAAACTAATCCTTAGATTATTACAGACCTTGAAACACCAATAGTAGTGGAGGATCTTGGAGAGACACCTGAGGTATATTTGGGGACCTCTTTGGTTGATTCCTAATTGAATGTTGATCCATTCTTCACAACTTTGATCATAAAGGATAGGTTACTTCACAATTGTATGTTTGATTTTGATGCATCATGTAATTTCATTCCTCTATAAGTCATGAATAAGTTAGATATCAAAGTGACAATAGCCTATGGAAAGTGTACTGCCATGGAATTAAGGGAAGTGCCGGGTTACTTGGCTATGTGAAAGGTTTGGTTGTGCAGATTGCATCTTATCCCGGGAGGAATTTAAAATTGGATGTTGTGATTGTTGATTGCCATAGTAAATGGGGTATGTTATCGTTAGGGAAGTAAGCTGCAAGTGTTGGAGGGAATGTCTAAATGGATATATCTTTTTCCACCATTCCCATTGAGGGCAGACTTGGTCAATCTCTATGGAGAAAAGAAAATGTTGCATCTAATTGAGGACCCAAACAATGCTTCTTATGAAGTATTATTTACTGATGTTGATGTTGATAATTTTATTGGTTTTGCTGATGGAAAAGAACACAAAATGGATTAGTCAAAGTTCCTTGAACAGGTATGTTCTCCTTAGACCTTGCTCCAAATTTGGAAATGGTGCTGGTGTAATTCTGATTTCTCCTAGCTAGGATGAATTTTTTTTTCCTTCAAGCTTAATTTTGAATGTACTAACAACATTGTTGAGTATGAAGCCTTGTTGTTGGGTCTAAAAATTGCATGGAATTATGGTGTCAAGGAAATCATTGAAAAGGGAGATTCAGAGCTAGTTATCAAACAAAAAAGAAAAATGTATGCTATAAAAAATTAGCGGATGAAGCAGTATAAGCATGAAGTTTGGGATCTAATTGAGATGTTTGATTCCTTCAATATTGTGCACCATGATAGAAGTTTGAATGCTCTTGCTGAAAATTTGGCAGTGTTGGGGTTAAGATTTGGAGTTGAAGTGTTGAAGTGTTAACTAGGCCAGCTGTCCCTAACAACATCAAACATTGGCAAGTGTTTAATGATGATGCTCAAGTGCAAAGGTTATTAAAAAAATCAAGGTGAGTTTACAGATTAGCATATTGATTGAGAATCAATGGTATGTATGACTGAAGGAAGAGAGACTTTGTTTGGAAAAGATATTATCCAATTGAAAACTAACACCATTCCTAGAGGTCTTGTTACTCTTGAGTCAAATTTTAGCAATTCTGATTGCTCATCAATAGAAACATATACGCCTCAAGGGATGTGGAAGAGCATGACTTGGGAACAAAAGACAAACCAAGAAAAGTTTGGTTGGAAAGCAGTTTAAACAAAAGAAGAAAAACAGTCCTATCTCCAATTGTTGAAACAATATCAAGACTACCTTGCCTGGTCATATTTAGAGCTGAAATCATATAGAGAAGACTTATTTCAGCATGAGATCACTCTTGAAACACATGCCAAACCATTCAGACAGAAGCAAAGACCAATTAATCCACTCCTCTCCATGAAAAAGCAAGATGAATTGAAGAAACTGAAGGAGGGAGGGATCATTCAGCCCATAAGGTATTCATCTTGGGTTGCAAACCTTGTGCCAGTCAGAAAGAAGAATGGAGATATCAAAATTTGTGTAGACTTTAGAAATCTTGAATAGAGATTCATTGAAAGACAATTATCCTTTTCCAAACATGGAGAACATTTTATAGTTAGTGACTAGATTTGAATTGTTTTCCACCTTGGATGGTTTCTCTAGCTACAATCAAGTTTTTGTCAAGGAGTCAGAAAGATTTAAAACTGCCTTTACCACTCCTTGGTGAACATATGTTTATGTGAGAATTCCTTTTGGTCTCATGAACACTGGGGCTACCTTCAAATGGAAATGGATGTTGCTTTTGATCGTTATATAAATGACTTCATTGTAGTTTATCAGGATGATGTGACTGTATTTTCAAGGAGCAGAAAAGATCACTTGCAACAGTTGGAAAGAATGCTGATCAGATGTAGAGAATTTGGAATCTCTCTCAATCCAAAGAAGTGTCACTTTGGAATGCAAAAGGCCAAGCTGATTGGTCATATTGTTTCAAAGGCTGGTGTCATGATTGATCCGGAGAGAGTAGAAGCAATCAACAGGGTGCCAATTCCAAGAATGAAGAAGGGCATCCAATATTTCTTTGGGAAAATCAATTTCATTAGAAGGTTTGTGTCCAATTTTACTGAGTTGACTCTTCCTATCACATGCATGTTAAAGAAGGATCAAGTTATCAAATGGGAGGAGGCTGCTATTCAAGATTTTGAAGGAATCAAGGAAGCACTTAAACATGCACCTATCTTGGCAGCTCTGAATTACAAAAAGCCTTTCCAAATCTTCTCCTTTGCTTCTGAAAATACTATTGCATCTATTTTTCTCCAAAAGGATGAAGATGGGGCTGAGAGGCCTATTGCCTTCTTTAGCAAGGCTTTACAAGCTACTGAGTTAAAATATACAATCATGGAAAAACAAGCATTTGCCTTGGTGAAAGTAACAAAGGTTTTTAGGCCTTATATTTTAAGTTCAAAAGTTGTTGCTTATGTTCCCCACACCATGGTAAAAGACATCTTATCAGAGATGGAGATCTCAAGTAAAAGATGTAGATGGGTGAAAAACTGCAGGAGTATGATATGGACATCCAAACCACAAAGTTGGTAAGAGGTTTGGGTCTTGCTAAGCTCATGGCTGAGAGCAACTTATAGACTGTGGAAGTGAATGAAGTAGAGGAAGAAAGGGCAGATGTTCTTGGGAAATTGGTAAGTTTTGAATGGTACAAGGATATAATATTTTACCTCAGACACCTATGATGTCCTGATCATTTAAATAAAAATTAGAAAAGAGCCCTCAAGATGGCTTCTCAAAAATACATCATCATTGACTTTGGGATGGCTTGGAAGAACCCTGAAGGTGTCCTCTTGAAGTGTGTAACTGAAGATGAAGCTCCCAAAGTAGTTGTTGATTTCCATGGGGGAGTTTTTGGAGGACACTTTTTTGGAAGGGTTATAACACACAAGGTTTTGAGAGCTGGTTATTGGTGGCCTACTCTCTTCAAAGATGCAACCATGCTGATTAGAAAATGTGAAAGTTTGTTAGCATTTCTCTGGAAGAATGAAAGCTTCAAGGTCCCTCCCTTTGCAGTCTGTGTCAATTCAAGCTCCTTTCAAATAGTGGGGGATGGACTTCATTGGTGAGATTTTATAACCTTCTAGTTCTGGACATAAATGGATCCTTGTAGCCACAGATTAATTCACCAAGTGGGTAGAGGCAATCCCCACCAAGAAAGCAACACACCAAGTTGTTATGGACTTCTTGTTGAATAATATCATATGCAGATTTGATGTGCCAGTCAAGATTGTGGTCTGATAATGCCATGTGTTTCAGAGCTAAACCTTTGATGGCAATGTGCAAGGAGTATGGAACCAATCTGACTTATTCTTCAAACTATAACCCCCAAGGGAATGGACAAGCTGAGTCCAACAATAAGAACTTATTGAAGATCATTAGGAGGACCTTGGAGTTGAATAAGAGAAAATGGGGTGAACAACTAAAATTTGTAGTTTGGGCTGATAGAATCACTGCCAAGAGAGCTACTGGTAAGACCCATTTGAGTTGGTGTATGGAACTCAAGCTCTATTGCCCTTACATCTGCAATTATCTTCATTTCAGTTTGTTCAACATCTTGAGGATCAAGAGGTCAGTCCATATGAAGCAAGGATTAATCAGATTATGGAGCTAGATGAAGAGAGAAGGGCATCCCACCAGAGGCATATCAGATTTAGAGAGAAGTTGAAAAGATTGTTTGACAAGAAGGTCACTCCTAGGGCCTTCAATATTGGAGATTTGGTTTTGTTATGGGACAAAAAAAATGAAGATAAGGGCAAACATGGAAAATTTGATGCATTATGGATGGGCCCTTACTCCATTGATATCATAATTGGTGAGAATACCTTTTTTCTCAAAGATTTAGATGGGGAATTGCTTGAACTACCTATTAATGGTAGGCATCTGAAGCATTTCTTGGATTAATCCCCAAATTTGAGGTATGCACCACTTGTATAGTGTATAGTGTTTGGTTTTTCACTCTGTTTTTGGTGTTTTTTCAATTTTTGGTTTTCCTTGGTGTGTGGCAACCATTTTTGTTGAGTTCTCAGCTGGTTTTTGGTATTTTGGCTCATGACTCCTTTGCCCAATGGATTATTTTGGCACTTGGTCTACTTATTGTTCTTGTGGCACTCACTGGGAGTGCCCATCCCCGAGCAGGAGCTGATGTTGGTGTCCATTTTGATCCTCTATTATTTTCCCATCTTTCCCCTTTGTTCTACATGCTCAAAAAAATGTTTTTCTTCGATTTTGGTTATCTGCAAGTTTCCCCCATCTAGATTGAATGATTTAAATGGCTCATAAACCTATTATTTTTCCCTAACTTGAAAGAAAAATACATGCAGGCTTTGTTTTATGCCCTAAATTTCCAAATCCATGGGCCTCTGTCATTTTTTCCATTTTTCCTGGCCTTTGGAGCTTGAATTTGCTAGTTTTGTACTTATTTTCCCTCAAAAATCCTTCCCCATGGTCAAAAATTGCTTAAAATCACTTCCCATATGTTTTTTGACAAAAAAATCCTTTACCCACGAGAAAAAAATCAAATTCGGGTGTCCTTAGCAAATTTTGTGTTTTTTGACGGTCGTACGGGTGTCATTTGACCGTCAAAATTAAGCTCAAATGATGTCCCCTATGTGGCCGCATCTGGTTGGTCAAGAATCAGTGGGTTTTCTATAAAAACTTAACATTTTTTTAGCTTTTGGAAAATTTCACAAATATTTCCTGCAACCCTGCAAGTCCCAGAGGAGGGACACGTGTCACACTCTAATACACTGGCAGAATGGAAGGCTGACGGGGGAACTTAGAAGCAATTTTTTACCTTTTTGGCGAAAGGGGAAAAAGGTAAGGAAAGACCTCCGCATCCACCAAATCCAATCAAGTGTGGACATGTGGCAGGGTGGGGTCAGAAGGGAGCGTGGACCGGCGGAAGACTTAGGTAATTTTTTCCTTTTTAGTGAAAAGGTAGAAAAGTAGAAGAAAGGCCCACAGGAAGTGCAAGGGGGGACCGTGGTAGGCATAGAAGGAAGTGTGGGCTGGCAAGGGAAAAGGGAAAATTGTTCCCTTTTGCAAAAAGACTTAGAGAAAAAAATTAAGCCGCGGGTCCGAATGAAGCAAAGGAAGACACGTGGTGGGTAGAGCAGGTCAGCGGGCCAGTGGAGGTAAAAGTGAATTTTCTCTCTTTTGACAAAAAGACTTAGAATGAAAGATTTGAAGCGTGGCTCCACAATAAATCAGAACAGGACACGTGGCGATGATGGGATCGGAGGCATGGGCCCGTAGAGGAAAAGTTGAAAATTTTCCCTTGGCAAAAAAGGGGGTTAAAACATGAAATAAGCCTAGATATTTTTAGCGATAGAGAGGATGACACGTGTCAAGGACAAAGGTGGAGGTGAGGGCCCACGGGGAAAAAAGTGATTTTTTTCCAAATTCCAAAAAAGGGTCAAAATGCGCAGAATTGAGCCGTGATCCCAATGGGACCCACCATATGCCACGTCTCATCACTAAATTTCAAAGGAAGAGCGGCGGAGAAAAAAGTAAATTTTTTCCATTTTTCCAAAAATGTTAAAAAGTCAAAAAGTGATCCCGAATTCATTCCCAATCATATTTTGACACGTGGAGGGCCCAGATTGAAGGAGAAAGAGCAGATCAAGGGTAACTATACATTTTCATTTTTGGCCACCATTTTTGCTCCAGGAAGCTTGGAGATGTGAATTTTGCATCATTTTTCATCAAATTTTTGGTGAATTCATGTCCTTTGTGCCTGCAAAGATCAATGCAAGTGGTTTTAGGGATTAATTTGTAGATTTGAGGTGTTTTTGAAATAAATTTTTACTCAGGCCCATGCAAAACATGAAATATCAAATTATAAAGTTGCAGAATCAAATTTTGGAATGATAAGGATGAAATGATGAAATGAAAGGGGTCTGCATGCTTGGATGAATGAAAAACGTGCCTCCACAATGGATAATGATGAAGGATTTGTAATGATTCACCATTTTAGAAACACCTAGCAACTTTTGTTGTAAATTTGTTAAATGTCCCTATTTGCGAATCATGTTGGAATTTTGTAACAAACTTGATGCTAGGCATATTATTTTCTTGGGAAAGAAGGATCAAATGTAATTGAAATTTATATAATTCATGTTTTGAGACATGTAAAAGGTCAGAGAAACTTAGAAATTCATGGGAAAATCTAGGAAGAAGCCCATTCTCTAAGAAACCACCTGAGAACCATTTCTAATTCCTTTTTACATTAGATTTGTATCATGTTGATTTGGTTTCAGTTGTAAAGCCATCAAAAAGCTCTGAGATTGTTCTTATAACATTCCCCTACTGATAAATTTGAGCATTTCTAGATTATTTTGTGTTGTCTCTTGGCAAATTTTTCATGCACTTATGTTTCAGAATGTTTTCAATTTGTGTTTCTTGCTCTTGTTGCAGTCTTGTGTTTAAAATATCTCTTGATCATACATGGTCTCATTTCTTGTTGATAGTTTATTGGCATCTGTAACCTCACATTCAGAAGAGCTTTCATGTGATAAAGAGATAAACAAATTTAAAATCACTTTACCTTCCTTGAATTTTGAGATTGTTTGTAAACCTTTGGGTGCACCTTAGGTCATGATAAAATAGAGGTTTCTAGATGCTTTGTTGGTTCATCTTCTTCAAGATTTTGTGGCAGGTTGTCAAATATTGTGTGGAAGAGTGCATATCTGGGCCTCCATTTGGTGCACATATCCTAGTTGAAGGAGTACCTTAACCCCTTTTGAAGCATTCTGATGTGCGGGTGTTAAAAATTTCTTGTAAAGGTCCTCAAAAAATTCTGGCTAATTCTAGTTAGTCTTGTCTAAAATATCCCAGCAAAAATTCATTCAAAATAACCAATCCTACCCCATACTACCCTTGCATTGCATTGTGTGTCAACAAAAAAAAATAATTCATTTACGAAAATGCACAAATCAAAGTAGGATCATACCATGTCTCTAGCAGCCTCAGCCTTGTCTTGAAAGCATTTCCATCATTTATTAGTGACATCTCTATTGAGTTTGAATAATGGAAAATTGATCATGTTTTCCCAAGGCCATCTCCATACAATATGCACAGTATAAGGATATCTCCACCTCCTTCACAAAACAGAGGCTGCAATATAGGTTCTCTTAACTTTGTTGAAAGGCACAACCTAAAATAGTGAGGATTAGATCGAAATTCTTTCAACGTGTTACCCACTTATTCAAATCCTGAGTGCAAACAAATCAGATAAATTGCTTGCCTCGATACAAAATGACATAAATCATTTATCTTCCTTTGAGTGTCTTGTAAAATCCATGATGTTGGTCAAGTTGTGAAGGAGATTGAATTTGGGTACCAACACACACTACTATCAAAAGACTTACTAACAAATGCCTTCTCCATATAAATTCAGAACCATCAAAAATAACCCACCAAACATCTAAAACTAATATATCTAAAGCATCACCTACATTCACATCCACTAAAAGTGGGGACTCTTCCAAGAAATTCCCTCTTCATCAAATTGACATAGTGTGTATCACTACTAGAGAACGTACCCATGAACCTAATACTTTTGATTAGAACAAGTCTAGAATCCCCATCTCACTCACCCCCAAGTCAACTAATCCAACACCCCCTGCTAAGGATAAGGTATCCATACTTTCTGCTTCACATGAGCAACCTACCACTTCTATACATATTACCATTAATAAACAACTTCATCAAGATCCAATAAAAATGTCACTTTATGAGTTTTATAGTATTTTATTTCACCAAATAGCCCATGGTGTGTTGGCACATCACTTAACCAAAACTAAGCACTCACCCGAAGCATGCAAGGGTGTTAGGTCCCTCATTTATGGCAGTTTTGTCAAGGATTTAGTAGGATAAACACATGTATAATCCAATTCCATAATATCCATTCAAAAGTAAAACATAAACAGGTCTAGATCTTAACCATAATACATAAATAATTAGACAAGAACTAATATCAAATTCACCATATAAGATCCATTCATATTAATATCAATAGCCATTATCTAACCATATAGGTCCATTGTATTAATCACTATAAAACACAAAAGTTTGAATACATGCATAAGAGTATCATTATAGGTCATGTGCACCCAGAAACCAATAGCATGACCTTAACAAAACATGGATCAAGACCCTTTAAACTATGAAAATAAATACATATATATAGGGGTGGGGACTTACCCTTCACCACCTATACATCCTCAAAATAGGTTACATGCTAAAAATGGACATGTGTCACTTACAAAGACAACTAGAGAGAATTCAATCTCTTTTAACAATAGATCATCTATAGATAACTTTAGTTCTATCCCTATTATTAGCTCAAAACATTTCATGTTGCTTTTCCTTCTACTTGTCCCAAAATCGCCTTGCATGGCCTCCAAGTCTTCATACTCCAGTTCAAAATACTAGTTTCTTGCTCTAAAAATCGAAACCTCCTACACAAATTTTTATCTTGCTTGTTTCCTATGCCATCTCTATACTTAGCATCACGCCCCAAAATCAACCAAGTCCTCTTTCCTTCTAGAATCAACTCTTGAGTGCCCTTTTCTATTGTCTATGCATGAACACTGATAACCCTACACTTGTTCATCATTTTATCACGTGTGTGTGTTTATCTTGTTAGTCTTGCATGTGCACACTCCAATACTTATTAATTTTTTAGGGTCCAAAAAGCTTGTTGAAACTTCACCTTAGCATTGGAAATCTATGATCAAAGCACTACAATATTTATCGATACCCTTAAATGATCCAAAACCATTTATACACCTAGTTGGCACACTCAGAATGTCTAATGATATCTCTTTTGACAACTTAGAAATCCTATTATTACAACTAGAGTACCATGACCTCCCACTCTTTATCACTGTCCAAATCAATGATAATCTCGTAAATATGGCCATGATCAATAATGGTGTCATCATTAACATCATATCATCATATTCATTTGATGAAATTCAACTACCCAACACCATTTTCACCCAGTCACATGTCATACTATGAGCCTTCAATGACACCATTGCCTCTACATAGGCACAATCATCTTTCCAGTTAAATTTAGCGTTAAAACCCTCCATGAATTCTTCTATCTGGTGGAAGGATAATTTTAATATAACATTCTCTTAGGCCAAACTTGGATATGTGTTATGCAATTTTTTCCCTCTACACTTCATCATTGTCTTAAATACAAACATGAGGGTAAACCTTTCAGTGTCCCCATGGATCCAAACCCTTTCAAAGCATGTCATGTGACATATAGAAAAAATGATGTGCTTGTTCCCAAAATGAACTAAGGCTCCTCTAATGAATCCTCCACCATCTCATTCATCACCTCATCTAAGTTGTCATATGATGCTTTCTTCAATGATGTTATGTAATTCCTTTCACTGGTGGAGTATCATCTCCTTACACTTAATTATCTTCATAGGCTAAAGATATATGAAAGACCTAAAAATACCAATGCATGAACCTAATGTTGTCCTTCCATCCACTACATCTCAAAAATAACCCCCTCTATAAAGGGATTGATCATCATTCTCCACATCCTACTAATCAACGTCATGTCAAGCCATTCATATCAGACTTCACATTCCTATATAACTAAGTCTTCACATAAATTTACCTCCATCATTATGCCTGGAAGGGCTTCGGAATCAGGTGCTGTGAACATGGTACCCATAACTTAATCCTTGATCATTCCCACAAACCTCATAAAAAAGATGCATTAGGTTTTGAAAACCCATCCTTTGACTCTTTGACAAGCATTGCATCTAAAACCATCACAAAAATGGAACCATCTCCCCCATCTACACACAATGACCTTATGGATACAGATGAAATTTTTTCCATCCCATATAACTATTTTTTAGTCAATAGTATCATTTTACTACCACTGACTTATAAAACTAACCATGGAACTGAGACCCTTCCTCTCATTTTACTTGAATGACAGAAGAGGATTCACATATTGTTGATATCCTTAAATTCCATAACCACCAATCTATCCTCTCTCACATGGGATCATAGGACCATTACCTTTAAAAAACTCTACCTCCTGACACATCGACACTTCTCAACAAATCCACTATCAAATTTAATATATAAACTCCATGGGAGACTCACATAGTCAAAATAAGTCAATATTTAGATTCGTAAGAGTTAAAAGAGTTCACCACCTTCCTATCCAAACATAGTTAAGCCTTTTCTTGGAAGTATAGCAATATAGCAAGTATTGACCCCAACATCATTGTTTACAATACCGTCACTTATCCTAACGCTAATCCTATCAAATAAAAGTTATGTAGGATGAACCCTCACATAGAAATTCTCATCAAATAAGAGTTATGATTTTAACTCACTACTAATTTCATCATACCCATTGACTATCCACAATGGTTCTTTAATATTGTTCCCATGACAAAATCCTTTGGAAGTTTACGCATTTGTACTGACTTCTAATACATTAACCTTATTTTCCCTAAATATGAATTTCCCCTTATAAACATCAACCATCTCGTCACTCTAACCGCCAGCCATGAAATTATCTCTCTCATAGATGGCTTCTCCAAATATAATCAAATCCTTATCACCATTGATGACCAACACAAAACGTCCTTCATCAATCCTTTGGGGAGTTTTTGTTATCAAGTAATGAATTTTGGACTTTAAAATGTTGGGGCCACTTAGCAATGTGTAATGACATAAATCTTCCACAAGATAATCCACAAAACCATAGAAGACTATGTTGATGAACTCTTAGGTAAATATAAGCATGAAAGTATCATCTCATTGTCCTAGACATAATCTTTTCTCACCTTATCCAATAATTTCTTCACCTCAACCCTATTAAGTGTGTGTTCATTGTTCTCATTGATGAAATCCTAGGGTTTATTATTTCTATTAGGGCCATTGAATTTTACCCCCCCAAGATCAAATCCATCATAGAAATTCCTCCTTCATTGGACCTAAAACAACTTCACAGCCTTCGAGGTAAACTTCAATCTATTTGTCATTCATATCACAGCTTTCAGATCATTTTTAGCCTTTTAATTACCTCCTTCAAAAGGGTGTACATTTTAAATGGGATCATAACTATCAATAGGCCTTTGATGACCTCAAAAAATACCTATTATCACCACATGTTCTTATACCTCCATGTGAGTGGGAGTCAATGTACCTCTACATATTCATTACTAATAATGCCTTGGGTGTCATGCTTGCACATCGAGACAAAAAGGATCATGAGCAGGTTGTTTACTATATAAGACACAATCTCCATGACTACGAAACTTGTTATACTTAAGCCAAAAATTTATGATGACCCTTGTATTTTGTAACATCCAAGATACATTGTTACCTACTTAATCACAATACTTGCATTGTTACCAAATTCAATCCTCTTAAAACCATGCACTCCAAACCATATCACAATGACTGCGTCACTCGGTGGCTCATGCTCATGATTGAATTTGAAACTGAATTCATATCATAAAAATATATCAAATGACAAGCCATCATTGATCAACTCAACAAAGCCCCTCTACCTGACAATCAACCACCCCGTGAACTATTCCCTGATAAATCTATCAACATTATCAATCGTGAATACACTCCTATCAAAATGAGACTTTTCTTTCATGTATCTAAGTGTCAGCTAGGGGGAGGTTTTGGTATTGTTATTATACCTCCCTAGGATAATCTGATCTCTCTATATTTCAAACTAAATTTATAATGTACTAATAACATGATAGAATACAAATCTCTAATCATGGGTCTGGAAATTGGCATCACCCTCGGTGTTCAAACCTTGGACATATATTGAGACTCCTAGATTGTCATCAACCAAATCAAAGGAATTTATCAATGTAAAAATGAGATTATAGAAAAATATAAATCCATTATTGAATTCTTATTAGAATATTTTGATCATTACACGATCCAAACAGTTCCACAATCTTCTAATAAATTCGTAGATAACATGATTTCTCTTGAGTCTCTCATCCCTTTATCAACTGATGATTCTAAATTATTCATTGATGTGCACAAACTTGATCAACCATCCCACAAAAATGAGCTCCCTTCTATCACCCTCATCGAAAAAAATCCAACAAACCTCTAATATACACATACTTTCAACTATCTTTCGGAATGAAAATTTCCCTCTAACCTATCTAGAAATTATTTCTTCAATGTGCTACCCAATATGTCATCATAGGTGGTGTCCTATATAAATGGATATTTGAAGGCCTCTTATTAATATGTCTCAAATATCATGAATCTACTAAATCCATTCAATAAGTCTGTGACGACATATGTGGAAGACACTTCAATAAGAAAGTTGTCGCTAAGCATGTCCTGCAAATGGGCCACTAATAGCCTACTCTCAATAAATATTATTGTGTGTATGTACAGAAATGCATAAATCCCAACAATATTCTAACCTCTCTCACATTCCCATTCAGGATTTATAGCCCACTCAAGATCTATGGCCCTTCTCATTATGGGGGTTATACCTCATTGGCCTCATCAACCCTTGTTCATCACAACAACATCAACTTCTAATCATATCTATTAAATAATTCACTAAATGGGTAGAGGCCATCCCCTTAGTCTATACTAAAGAAAACAAAATCATCTACTTCATCTATCAGGACATCATATTTCGCTTCAACATCCCTCACAAGATAGTCATTAATAATGGAAAATCCTTCAAGAATAAAGAGGTTAAGAAATTATGTGATACATTCAACATCAAACTAAGATTTTCATTACTTTATTATCCACAATAAAATGTACAATCTGAGGATCCTAACAAAACACTTAACAAAATTATAATGAAATTTGCTGATCAATCAGGCAGGAATTAGCATCTCTAAATCCCCTTTGATCTTTGGGCTTATCGTACTACTGTCTATACTCCTATAGTTGGTATGCCCTTTTCTTTAGTCTATGGCTCCAAGGAATTTTTACCCCTTGAAGTCCAAATCAATTCACTTATCCCTAAGATATTTTATCCCTGATGAGGATTATCATCAAGAATATCTATCCCAATTGGTGTTGTTAGATGAACAATGCCTAACATCTCTCAAAAATCATCATGTCTATCAAGAGAACATCAAGTGCATGTATAAGAATCATGTCAAATAATGTGAATTTATTATAGGTGACCTCCTCCTCAAATAAAATCAAAATATCACTACTCTGGAAATGAGTAAACATGGAAATTCTACCCCTAACTGGATCGGTCCATATGTTATCACTCATAAATATGGGTCAAGATCTTACTGTCTATCCTCCCTTAATGGTACACTTAAAAAGGAACCTTTAAATTTGCTGCAATTATAGACTTTTTATTGTTTACAAATCAACTTTCATGAAATTAGTCACATCAAATATCTTAAGTCCAACACTATCATGACATTTCATTATTGTAATGATTTGAAATAATGTGGTTTACTGTCACTATTCTCAAAAACCTTAAAGATGAGCACCACGGGTTTATTTATCATATATTTCACATGGACAAGTTCCTCCTTGGAAATAACCCCATAAACATTACATTCATCCACTTTTTCTACCAACTAAAAACATGTTATAGGACATGCATGTGTAGTTTGTGCACACATCTCTTCCCCTCCTCAAAATGGTCTACCAGGTCTGCCCTTAGCATAAAAATAAATTCAAAAAATATCTATGGATGGATCTTATAAAAAATAGATAGAATGATCCCTCAAAAGATGGCTACCCATGTCATTGTCAAAAAAGATTCCCATGTCAATTCACCTTCCAAAAATTCAAAATATCAAAATCATCCTAGGAAATCTTCTCACATTGATCAGCTTTCCCATTAAAGTAAACTTCCTGCATCAATCAGTTTGTGTCAAAATAAAATGTATGGTTAAGGCATATTCCTACAAAACCATTGAAAGGAGAACATACTCTCCCACACAACCTACATATGTCTACCCTTCCCATGTTATAGGAAGGTATACATTTCACTTTCATCCCTATCCAAGGTCCTACATGTAACTATCCATTATTAGTCATGTGTTAACATCTGTTATAAGGCCAAAAAGTGAAAGTACCTTCCCTATATAGTTACCATCACATATGTATCAAATCTAGTCTAGAAGAAAATACTTCACATTTTATTCTTATCTATCATTAGAACACATTTTAATATACATTAAAATTCACATCACAATCAAATCTTGAAAATGCCACATAAAACTAAATTACATCTAATCTCATGTCAAAACATTTATCAACATCTATACATCTAAACACCAGGATCACATCTAAATATTATATTATCACATCCAAAACATCATACTAAAATAAATGAACACACAAATCAAAATCAAAATCATGTATATCATATCAATGTGACACTATACATCATCTAGAGTCTCAAAGCTCCATATATCAAAAATATACATCAAATGTAGGCTTCACAAAGAGCCGTATACATCAAAAATATCACATCTATTAGGTGAACTAGACATCCATCAACTAAATTCCTCCTCGGGTGTTACTCCCCTTGTTGGTCCTCAAATCTACACCCCTAGTGGCATGACAACAACTCTTTTTATGGAAAAAATAGTGAGGAATTGGCTTGGAATAGTGGTAGACTAGGTGGTATGTCATTTTGTAGCTGGGGAAGATTCTAACACTTTCCTTAGGGATCAAGATTTGGAATGATTGTGGGGAACATACAGAGGAGATTTCTTTTTCTTGCTACTTTTGGTCCTACCTTGAACTATAGTGAGAGGACCCGAGGTGCAACCTAAATGGGAGAAAGGGAGATGGGATATTTGTTCCCTCAATTTCTTTTTGAAAATGGTGGGTCAATCTGGGATAAACATGGCTAATGAACACAACACTTACTCTCACAAGTTGTCACAAAATATGTTTTGTATGTTTACTTTTCTAGACATAGGTTGCTAAATACATTGGTATTTGATTTGCTCTTGCATTCTCTAGATGGTATAATTTGCAGCTAAGGGGCAGTTTTAATGATATTTAAAGACAAAGAAGTAATAAAAATGAATCGTAGATAAAATGGGGTAGGATTACTTATGTAATTTTTAAATGGGGGAGGATTATAGGAAGACACATTCCTTATAGTCAAGTATTTAACACTTAGAGAAACCTACAATTTAGTAAAATCACATAGAATTGAATTAACCAGTTATAGTTTCTACAAAGGCACATTCACATTCATTGATCCTCCACATATGCAAAAAATTGACACAATATTTAAAATACATGACACAAGAACTCATATAAGCATTCTAACAAAGTATTTAGATACACTCAAAGGCTAACCAAAATCTATCAGCACAAAAGGGTTACAGTAAGGATTTCACAACTTAATCCAATATTGTAGAGTAAATGCTTATAGCATAATATACAAATAATGACCAAAACACAACCATTAAGGACAAATCTAGTGTACGACAAAGCTAAGCAACAAATATAAGATTGTAGTAGAAAATATAACTCGTTAATGGATAATTTCAAACAGAGAAACCCAAAGATAGTATTTAAACTCAAAATTGGACATATTTCAT